>OX451735.1:988601664-993733850 GCA_948472305.1 Vicia faba
AGATATTGGATCGAGTTCTATTGGGTCGAAAAATATTTTTTGATTCGACACGATTTATGCATGTCTTCGAAGTATGTTTATATGTTGGTGTCGAAGACCTACATACTGTAGTCGAAGTATGCTCTAGTATGTGGGTGTCGAAATGCTAGTGTTGTTATTATTTTGAATTAGGCTTGTTTATTATGTCCAATTGTTTAAGTTAGCTTGTATCCTAAGTTAGCTTGTAATGGGTATTTGTGAAAAAGATCATTAATTTAGTATGTTAGGTTTATTATAAATAGCATACTAGTCTCTCATCATTGCTGATAGAAAATCTTAATTTAGTGTAAGAGAGTTATTTGTTATTCTTGGGTACTTGTGATCTTGTTCTAAAAGAAAGTAAAGAATAACAGTTAATAACCAATTATTGTGTTCTTCTTGTGTTTTCCATCTTTTCTACCCTTGTGTGTTTCTTGATCATAGAGAAATCGTATATACTTTGTTTTTCAAGGTATCATTTTCACAACAAATTGGTGCGGTGAGCGTGGAGAAGATGCCTTCAACAAAGCATGAGATTGGAAAGTTCACTGGAGTGAACGATTTCGGCATGTGGCGCTTGAAGATGAAAGCCCTACTGGTTTAGCAGGTTTGTTTTCAAGCGTTGAAAGGAGAGGCAGCCATGAACGTTGTGTTAAGGAAGTTGAGAAGACGACGATGATAGAGAAATCCCACAGCACAATCTTGTTGAGCCTTGGTGATAAGGTTCTTCGACAGGTATCCAAGGAGACGGTGGCGGCAGGGTTATGTGTGAAACTTGAAAGTTTGTACATGACCAAATCGCTGGTAAATCGACTCTACCTGAAGCAAATTTTGTATTTATTCAAGATAATTGAAGACAAAGTTTTGGTTGATCAGTTGGGTATGTTTAACAAGCTGATTCTTGATCTTAAAAATATTAATGTGAAGATCGATGATGAAGATCAAGCGTTGTTATTGTTGTGCGCTTTTCCAGATCACATGCTCACTTTAAAGAAACCCTCTTGTATGGAAGAGAGTCTCTGGCCTTTGAAGAAGTTCAATCAGCCTTGTACTCTAAGGACTTGAACAAACGAAAGGAGCATAAACCTTCGACGGTTGGTGAAGGTTTAGTTGTTAGAGGAAAATTCTTGCGAAAGAATGGTAAGTTCGACAAGAATAAAGGTAAAAGTCAGCAGAAGTCTTATAGTGGCGAAGCATCTGGTATTTGATGCTATCATTGTAAGAAGGAGGGTCATACAAGAAAAGTGTGTCTTGAATGCTTGAAATTTCATTGAGGTAAGGATAATGACAATGCAGCCATTGTTCGAGATGATTTTGACTCATTTGATGTTCTTGTGATTTCAAGCAACGACTCACGTAGGGATTGGATTATGGATTCAGGCTGCACTTGGCACATGACTCCAAACAAAGACTTGTTCGAAGAATTATATGATCAAGATGGTGGATCTATATTGTTGGGAAACAATAAAGCTTGTAAGATTGCAGGTGTTGGATTTGTGAGATTCAAGCTCCATGATGAGTCAATAAGGTTATTGACTGAAGTCAGGTATGTACTTGATTTGAAGAGAAATTTGATTTCTCTTGGTGAATTTGACAAGAAAGGATATGTTTTCCAAGGAGAGAAAAGCATACTACGGATTATGAAGGGGTCGAAGGAAGTCTTGAGAGACGTGAAGAAGCAAGACTTGTATACCCTTGAGGACGAAGTTGTAAGTGTTTCAACAAATGTTTTCATCCATGAAACCTTTGTCGAAGACATAAATTTGGCACATGAGATTGGGCCATGTCAGTGAAAGGGGTCTGGTCGAATTGGAGAAACAAAATTTGCTTGGTGGAGACAAAGTCGAAAAGCTGAAGTTTTATGAACCATGCGTACTTGGAAAATCTTGCAGAGTGAAGTTCAACAAAGGCAAACAAAGAACAAATGGATCCCTTAATTACATCCATGCTGATCTTTGGGGGTCTGCAAGGTGTCCATCACATTCAGGAGCAAGTTAATTTCTATCCATAGTAGATAATTATTACAGAAAGTTATGGGTATTCATTCGGAAGACTAAGGATGAAACTTTTTAGAATTTCAAAAGTTGGAAGACTCTTGTCGAAAATGAAATTGGAAGAAAGGTCAAGAGGTTGAGAACCGACAATGGTCTTGAATTTTGCAATGAAGCTTTCAACAACTTTTGTGTTGCCTCTGGTATTGCAAGGCACATAAATACTGCAGGTACTCCATAACAAAATGGTTTGACAGAAAGATTTAATAAGACTATTTTGGAAAGTGTTAGATGCATGTTAACTAATGCTGGATTGAAGAAGGTGTTTTAGGTTGAGGCTGTTACGACATCAACATATCTGATAAATAGATATCCTTCTAGTGTGTTAGATATGAAGACGCCTGAAGAAGTTTGGTTGGGACATCCACAAAATCTCGACAAACTGAGAGTATTTGGTTGCGTAGCCTATGTTCACATTAGGCAAGACAAGGTCGAAACTAGAGCTCTAAAATGCATGTTCATGAGATACCCTGAAGGAGCCAAAGCTTATAGGCTATGGTTCCTAGAGCCAGGTAACAAGAGGTGTATCACCAGTCGAGATGTAGTTTTCAATGAAGTTAAAATGGCTTTCAAGAAACCTGATGATTTTGGTCGAAGTGAAGAAATATCTGACGAAGAGCTGGAACAGGGAGAAATTCCTGTAAAGGTGGCGCATGTTAATGATGAATTGCGTATCCCATATGAAGTCGAAGAAGAGGCAGAAGATGTTGAGGAAGTTGAGAAAATTATCGATGACTACCTATTGGCAAGAGATAGGTCGAGGAGAGTCATCAAGCCACCTCACAGACTTGGGTATACAAATCTTATAGATTATGCCTTAATCTCTGCAAGTGAGGTTCTAGATGTAGATTCTAGAGACCATAAGGAAGTTATGAGGAGTCGAAATAATACTGAATGGCTAAAGGCCATGGATGATGAGATGAAACCTTTTCATGATAACAACACTTAAGAACTGATTAAGAAACCTGTTGGGGCCAAGTTAGTTAGCTGTAAATGAATTTTCAAAGTTAATGAAGGAATCGAATGAGTGACATCGAAAAGATACAAGGCGGGGTTAGTTGTAAGGGATTTCACTCAGAAAGAAGGTGTCGACTTTAATGATGTGTTTTCTAGTATTTTGAAGCATAATTCCATTTGAATGTTGTTTGTCATGTGTAATACGGTGGGAGAACTGACTTTTGGGTTTTGCGTTTTATCGCAAATGTTGCGAATAGCAAGAGTCGCCACCAACTTTTCTTTTATCCAATAAAGGAAAGGGTGAAAAGAACAGGAAAAACTTTTTGAGAATTTTCTGAGTTCAGGGGGTAGGTTATGAAAAGGGAAGGTGTTAGCACCCTTTTCATCAGTAGTTATATACGGGCTCTTAACCGCTAGCTTATTTTTGAAATGCTTTGTGTTTGTGTATGTTTGAAAATATTTTAAAAATTCCTAAGTGTGGAAATTTTGTAATGATTCTCGTATCGTTGAGAATGTATACAAAATGTTGGTTTCAAAAATATTTGTGAAAGAAAGTGTTGTTTTATGAAAAGATGTTTTGTTTTGAAAAAGTTTGTGAGCAAGCGAGTACGAGCGTTCTACCTTCTCAAAGAAGTCTTTGTTCTTTTCCTCCTCCTTTAGATGGTGCTATCCTACTATTAGTTAGTAGGAAGCCTTATTATTGGATGTGAGGGACAGGTGTGGGTCATTGTACAGTCATAGAAGGCAACTTGTAGGACACTTTAGCAATTTTCATAAGGGACTAAGATCGTTTACCGAAGGTATCATCAAAGGGTCATCGAGGGACAACGATCTTTTAACTAAGGGTCTTCACTAAAGCATCTCACGCTCGAGATACATGACTGTTTTATTTGAAGGCAACAAGTGAGGTCACCCTAGAGGTGTGTGTGTGTGTGTGAATGGTATTTTGATTTCAGTTATTTTTATCTTGAATTTATGATTATCTAACATTTTGTTTTCATGTCTTTCCATACAAGCCTATTAAGCTAGCAGTTATATATATATATATATATATATATATATATATATATATATATATATATATATATATATATATATATATATATATATATATATATATATATATATATATATATATATATATATATATATAATAGAAAATAAGGTGCGGGAAATAAAGTATATGCTATTACAGTGCTTCGGGGATGGGGAGTATAAATCATAAAAAATTGGGGAGGAAAGCAGTAAATTCTAATTAAAGCTATTATAGACTATTAACAGTTACAATATTGAAAAATATTAATGCGAAAGTAAAGTGCCCGAAGGTGGTGAAAAGGGAAAGATATTTAAAACCTAAAGAATTTTAAATATTTAGAAAATATTGTTGGTGCTTTATTTAGAAAAAATATTTTATAGTGTAAAATAATAAGAAAACCTAATTCTAATTATTTTATAAATTAATTAATAAAATAAAACAAAGTGATTAAATTAAATAAATTTTTATTTATGAAAATTAAATTAATTAATTAAAATCTAAATCTAAATTTTTTGTGATTTTATGATTTTTTTGATGATTAAATAAAAATTAGAAAAGAAAAAGTTAGTTAAAACAAAAAAGAAAATAAAAATAGGCCTGGGTGTAAACAAGTAAAATGGGGGTGTGAAAACAACAATTTAACAAGCCCAAACTAGCCAAAGCCCGACACTGCGCTGGATCTGATGAGGAAGGCTCTCTGAAGGTGCATAGTGGGGGGTGTGTTTGATGCGTTGGATCTGACTTTGAGGAGATCTGATGGTCAAGATGAGATGTACGCTGTGTGCGAATTAGGCTTGCTTGTGCTGAATCTGTAAGGAAAATATGTGGAAAAAACAAAAGGGTATCACTGGGGCTCGAACCCAGGTCCCTAAGGTTAACGCGCGCTTTTTGTACCACTGGGGTGGCTGTTTCATCAGGTTATGAAACGCCCCCCCCAGTAAATATATTATAAACTCATTTCAAAAAAATGGAATTCACACTTCTTCTTCCTCGCGCCAGACAACAACACCAACATTTTTGAATTTCTAAAAGCTTCATTCCTTAACCTTTTTGAAAAGTGTAAACACCAAACTTGCTTGAAATTTAATCATGACTTCAACCATATAACTTATTTTAACCAACACTCAAAGATAAGCAAGAATTTCTGTTGGTACCAAAAATGAACCGTAACGGTTCAGAATCAAAATTCTCATTACACAGTTAATTTAAATGAGAACTAAGGATATGGTTAGCTTTAGAAGCATGATATCTACATTTTGCTTTAGAATATATTTGCAAATGATGCTTGTATCAATCTATCACAGTTTGGAAAACTTACCTCTTGAAGTGAAAACTCATAACGCGTATGGATGCTTCCAGGTGAAAATAAATTATGCCAAAAGCTTCCTTGGACCTTGGTGAGTGTGTTGCAACATTTACTTTGCCTTGTAAGTGTATGGATTTGTCTACTCAAGTCAAGTTACAAAGTTGGATTTTGGAAATGGTGGATGTTGATAATGGAGTTACAGTGGCAAAACAGGTGTTTGGATCACTTATACATGATGTATATGAGGTGTTTGGATGATTTGTTTGGACAAAAGTTGCAAGGTTTGAGAGATTCAAATATTTGGACTTCAAAGCTCAAAAATGGAGGTTTTGTGGACAATTATGACTTTTGAGAGTATAAGGGGTTTTGAGGGCTTGTGAATTCGTGTCTTGGCTTGCAAATGAACCCTATATTTATAGGCAAAGGTTAAATGGATTGTGTTGGTTGCAATCTGAAGATGTCAAGTTATGGCTTGGTTGGAAGTGAAATATCAAGTTATGGTAAAAATGGTGGTTTCAAGGATCAAGTACAGGCATGTTCTGAAGTTTGTTGGGTGCAGGGAGGTTTCTTCTTCTATTTAGGATGAAGTGTAATTAGAGGAAACAAATGAGGAGCTCAATGCATTGACTTTTGCAAAAAGCTTACTTTTCCAAAATGAAAGTGTCAACTTTGTGCCATTAATGAAATAATCACTTAGATAAGGCTTAAGTCAATTGGATAATAGCCAAAAAGAGTGTGTAATCTTCTGATTATGGCAAGGTTTAGGAGTTTAGAGTCCTGCAAAGTGAGATCTCTAAGCATGGCATAGGATTTGGCCATAAGGTTTTCAAAAGAATGACCTATAATTCAAGTTTGACATGCCATCTTCATCTCTTAGAAATTTCTAGCTCAAGTATGATAAATTTGTGTTCTTGAACATTTTGGAAAGCTTGAATCAAGATCTATAACTTTCATGTTTTGAGTTTTTGCTGAATCAATTTGGATCTTAGTGAAAAATGGTCATAAAGTAGTGACTTTGTTAAGAACAAAACACTTAGAAATTTTTCTAAGTGTTGGGTAAAAATAATCAAAACTTCATGGGTCCATATCTCTTAATCCAAGCACTTTTTAAGGATCATCCCATATTAACAAAGTTGTAGAATTCATTAATCCCTACAACTTTCATGTTTAAAGTTTTCCTTGAGTCAGCTTGTATCTTGAGGAAACTTGCTTGTGAAGTTAGGGTTTTTTAGGCACAAAACACTTGAATTTTTTTAAGTGTTTGAAAATCTTCAAGTTTAACTTTTGTTGAATTTCTTGATTCTCTTGATTCTTGATGACAAAGTTTAATAGTTTTGAATGTTTTGATGATTCTTTATTTTTGAATTCCAATGTTGACCAAAAATTCAAAGTTTGACTTTTGTGTGACTGTTGACTTTTCACTCAATTGATTCAATTCTTCAACTATCAATCACTTGTATCTTTGGAAATGTCTTGAGCCATGTAATTAGGTTAAGATATTGTATTTTAGCCCTTGAGGTCATTCTTTAAGCCATTAGGTCATGCACTAGGCCAAAAGTCAATGATCAGTCATCTTCAATCAAAACCCTAATTTGGCAATTTTTTACCTTTGATGATTTGAAGGCTTTCCTTGAGGAACCATGATCAACCCTTAATAAAATGATTAACATCACCTCAAAATGTTGATGTTGACAAAAAAAATCTTGAAATTTGACTGTATGTTGACCATAGTTGACTTTTTACCCAATATAGTTAACTTTCAATCTTCTGAGCCATTGATTGGGCAAATATATGATGCAAGACTTAAAACTTGACATAAGAATTATTGAGGACCTACGATGAACCAGGAAAGTCATTTGAGACCCTCGAAACCCAATCTTCTTTGAGAAGCACCAAACCCTAGTTGAAGACCCTTGCTTTGGAGGAGGTTTGACCAATCAACTCTTGAGTGGCTTTGAGCATTTGAGACCTTTTGCAAGCGTGTTTTGAAGAAAATGGGAGGGCAAAATTTGCGGTGCAACATCTTCTCCTGTTCAATATTTTTAAACCTGAAGAGTTAGATTGGCATGTCCGCCATTCGTTACTTGAAGGTAGAAGATGATTGAACACTTAAGTGCCCAAAAATTTACACTCGCCAGTGCACGAAGTAACACTGTTGGTTGATTATATCGGGAATGGGCTTAAAGATTCTATTTGGAGAGGTAATGATGATTCAATGGAGATGGACTTATAAATGCCATCCAAAGTATTTGTTTATAGAGATTAGACTAATTTTACGCTCGGCTTCGTTGGAAGAAGTATCAGAATAAATCTACG
The DNA here is from genome assembly GCA_948472305.1 of Vicia faba. Classification (NCBI taxonomy): domain Eukaryota; kingdom Viridiplantae; phylum Streptophyta; class Magnoliopsida; order Fabales; family Fabaceae; genus Vicia; species Vicia faba. The sequence goes on from OX451735.1 coordinate 988,609,349, forward strand.
TTTGATTTAATTTGAGCCAGAAAATGTCTACTGGAAGAAGTATTAGAATAAATATACGCTTGATTTAATTTGATCCAGAAGATGTATGCGTCTGTCTTTAATTGGGAGAAGTATCAGAAAAAATCTATGGTCGATTTAATCTGAGCCAGAAAATGTCTACTGGAAGAAGTATCTGAATAAATCTATGGTCGATTTAATTTGAGCCAGAAAATGTCTACTAGAAGAAGTATCAAAAAAATATATGGTCGATTTAATCTGAGCCAGAAGATGTCTGCGTCCGTCTTTAACTGGGAGAAGTATCAAAATAAATCTATGGTCGATTCAATCTGAGCCAGAAAATGTCTACTGGAAGAAGTATCAGAATAAATCTACACTTGATTTAATCTGAGCCAGAAGATGTTTGCGTTCATCTTTAACTGGGAGAAGTATCAGAATAAATCTAAGGTCAATTTAATCTGAGCCAGAAAATGTCTACTGAAAGAAGTATCAGAATAAATCTATGGTCGATTTATCCTGAGCCAGAAGATGTCTTTTTGGGAATGACCCTCTGAAGAAATTGCTTAAATAGCCCTTTGTCAAAAGTAGCCTTTGAGAAGACTGTCGGGTCATATAAGTAGTTGATGAAGTTTGTCTGTTGATTGATCTTTCCTGAAAAGGTAAAGAGTTAGTTGTATGCGATGTCATGATGTATGAAATACATTGCGTAATGATGTTCTCAAAATAAATGAGACTGTGTTATATGTGTTTCGTATGCATATGATATGATATTGGTAAATGACGTATTATGTGAAATGTTGTTGGAAACGTATCAACAGTTTCTTATGACATCTAGCTGGGGAAAATGAATCCCTGACTGGTGCTGGGGATGAAGAACATATGTAATCTTCAACCTTGTCTAGAATGCTTCTGTTGGGGATTCATGCTTGCTTTTTGAGGAAATTCCGCTAGGAAGTGTTGACTTATGTTTGGGGAGAAGAGTTTAGGAACAGTAGTCATTCATCGCTCTACTGAGGAGTTTAATTCTTGTATACCCTGGGGATAAAATAGATGGATAACCTTCTGACTTGTCTAGGGAGTTTAATTCTTATAAACTCTGACTGGGGATAAAAAAGATGGATAACCTTCCTACTCGTCTGGGGATTTTAATTCTTATATACCCTGACTGGGGATAAAAGAGATGGATAACCTTCCGACTCACCTGGGGAGGATAAAGTTGATTGATATCTGGTCCGATTCCAGGTTTCGTAGAGACTCTCTAGGGATAGTGGCGACTTCACTGGAGAGAGGAATTTTGTTGGTGATTCATAGCAATCTGAGGAATAGACTCAAGTTGGGGAGGCTATAATCTATTGGGGAAATAAACCCTGGTGGGGAAATAAACCCTGTTGATGGAGAAATACTCTACTGAGGAAACACCCTTGGTGAGGAAATGAGCTATGTTGGAGAGCAGAAATCTGCAGGGATTTTTACAGTTTTGGAGTAATAAACTCGGCTGGGGAAGAGAACTTCCATGAACTGAACCAAATGGAACTCTGTAGGTGGGTGATATTTCCGGGAAAAAGATCATATTCTCTTATCCGTCAGAGCGATCTGTCGGGGAAATTGTGGGGAATGTATCTTTATTGAAGATGAATTTGTGAAGATTACTTTGTGGAGATAATCTCATGGAAGTGGCTCTGTGGAGATTTGTGAACGGCTTGGACGTTATCCCAACTCCTAGGGTCTTGAGTAAATGCTTATTCCTCTTCTTATGCATATATTTGTTAACAGTTAATAGTGTTCATATGCATATGTTCATTCAATTTTAGTCATTTGATGTTTTTGTAAATAAAACAGAAAGATTAAAAAAACAAAATTTTGAATTTTAAGGTGTATTTGTATTGATTGTTTGCCTATAAACAGACAATTTTGTACAAAGAGACATAAATCCTAGTAAGAGGAAATTGTCATAAAATGAAAAGAGTGCAAAGTGAAAATAAAATATATAGCTATGTGGAAATGATCTTGTTGGGTTCTAACTCCGCTATTGCCCATATGTCGTCGAACATCTCATCCCTTGCTATCGGAAGAAGTTGATTGAACTGATCTGTACCATTTGAACTTTTGACTTTGGTAATAAAGATTGTTGTAAGTGATCTAACGGGACATAGTTGTACGCTTTAATCCTTAATTTTTTTCCTGGACCGCCCTTTCGGGTTTTCAGTCCACCAGGATACCCTTTTTTTTCCAAGCCGCCTTTTCAGGTTTTCGACTTGCCAGGTGTACAATCTTTTATATATATCCCTAATTTTTGCCCGAACCCTTTTTGGTTCGCCGGGATGCCCTTATTTTTTCCTAGGCCAGTCAACCTAGCGGGTCGTTTTCATGCGTAGTATCTTTTGACTATGTCCGCATTCATAGGGTGCGGGAAATCTTCACCGTCCATGGTGGTCAATATCATAGCACCGCCCTAAAATACTTTCTTGACAACAAATGGTCCTTCGTAGGTGGGAGTCCATTTTCCCCTGGGATCACCTTGCGGTAGAATGATGCGCTTTATTACCAAATCACCAGCCTGATATACCTGATACTTATTTTCTTGTTGAATGCCTTGATCATACGTTTTTGATACATCTGATTGTGACAAACAACCGCAAGCCTCTTTTCGTCAATCAGATTCGACTGGTCTAGCCTAGTCTGAATCAACTCGTCTTCATCTAAGTCTCCATCTTTCATAATTCCCAGAGATGGAATATGAACTTCGACAGGTAGGACAACTTCCATACCATAGACCAGAGAGAATGGGGTTGCCCCAGTTTATGTTCGTACTGAAGTGCGATAGCCATGAAGAGCAAATGGTAACATCTCATACCGGTTTTTTTAAGTCACAACCATCTTCTGTATGATCTTTTTAATATTCTTGTTGGCGACTTCTATTGCACCATTCATCTTTGGTCGATACGGAGAAGAGTTGTGGTGCTTGATCTTGAACTGCGTGCAGAGTTCAGTGATCATAGTGTTGTTGAGGTTGGTACCATTGTCTGTGATGATTCTCTTGGGGATGTCATACTGGCAAATAAGATTATGTTTTATGAACCGAGCGACCACATTCTTGCTAATAGAGGCAAACGAGGTTGCTTCAACCCATTTTATGAAGTAGTCAATAGCGACGAGAATGAAGTGATGTCCGTTAGAAGCAGTAGGCTTGATTTCTCCGATCATATCAATACCCCATATTGCAAATGGCCAAGGAGCATTCATGATATTCAAAGGTACTGGAGGTACATGAACTTTATTGGGTCGAAGACTAGCTTCTGGTTCAACAAGATTTATGCATGTCGTAAAGTATATTCACATGCTCATGTCGAAGACCTACATACTATAGTCGAAGTGTATTCTAGTATGTGGGTGTCGAAATGTTAGAGTTGTTAGTATTTTGAATTGGGCTTGTTTGTTATGTCCAATTGTTTAAGTTAGCTTGTATCCTAAGTTAGCTTGTAATGGGTATTTGTGGCGAAAAAATCATTAATTTAGTATGTTAGGTGTATTATAAATAGCATACTAATATCTCATCATTACAGACAGAAAATCTTAATTTAGCGTGAGAGAGTTATTTGTTATTCTTGTGTACTTGTAATCTTGTTCTAAGTGAAAGTAAAGAATAGCAGTTAATAAACAATTTTTGTGTTCTTCTTGTTTTTCTATATTTTCTATCCTTGTGCGTTTTTTTTATCATAGAGAAACAATTTATACTTGTTTTCTAAGATATCGTTTTCACAACATTATGATTTAGTGTTGTTGATATTTTTTTATTCACAATATTTCATTATTCACATTATTTATTCACATTTTTCATTATAAATCCTTTCTTCTTTTTTTCTCTTTATTTTTCTCTTTTCTCTCTATCTCTATCTAAAGCAAAAATGATTTTATAATGAGGAGAAAGAGAAAAAGAGAAAGGAGAGGAATAAAGAAAAAAGAGAAAGAGAAGATACAAGTTCTATATATTTTTAGGAAAAAATTCAGATATAATTTTTTAGGTGCGATTTTTATTATTTTTCAATAAAAATATGACAAATGTATAATTTATTTTTACACGTGTAATTTTTTTTCTATTTTTACTCCTTAAATAATATTTAAATATACTTATCATATTTTTCAATAAAAATAATAAAAACTGCACCTAAAAAATTGTAGATAAGTTTACTATTTTTTTAGTGGGTGTTGTGCACAACAAATTTAAGATTCAAGTTGTTTGATTTATTTTATGTATACTTTATTAATAATTGTTTGGAGATATTATAAGGACGTAAAGTGAGCTAATTATGAGGAAATTTTCTTTAGAAGAGTTTTCAGTTTTATTTGTGTTAAATTTAAATTGTGATAATTAATTTTATTTTAATTAAGTGGTGAGCCTAATATAAGTGTACAGAAATGTGAGAATTTAAGTTGGCACTCCAAGTTATATTTGGCATTTTGTATATTTTTAAAATTTTTAAATTGTTTATGAATAAATTTGAGTTAAAAAAAATGCGAATGAAATTTTTGTTTGTTCATTCAAAAAATTTGATAACAGATCAAAATTTTGATAGTTAATTTTTAGATTGTTGGTATAAATTTTATTATAAATTTTGAAATTTCTGATAAAAACTCATATTTCAAAATTTCTGATAAAAACTTGTAAGATTATTTATCGAAATTTCAAAATTTCCGGTATTTTTTCAAAATTTCCAATGTAGTTTTGAAATTTCCAATAAAAACTCATGAAAATTATGATTTATTTTAAAATTTCTAATATTTTTCAAAATTTATGATAAAAACCCATACTATTTAAAATTCGATAACTTTAAACAAGAATATAACAGTAAAAATATGCAATATGTGGGTGTGTCAAATATAATTACTGGGGTGCAAGTTAAATCCTCCCATAATTGACTATATGTATATGGCCCATTATAAGAATAGTGAGTTTTTAAGTGGTTGCTCTTTCTACCCGTGACTGGTTGAAGAACTACCGGTAATTAAAAACTCGAAAATGCTTTTCAAAACTTCAGAAGTACATTTTCTAATGCACCTTAAATACATTACATTTTGTAATTGAGTGACACCCTTGTTTTATCAAAAAATAGTTCAAAAGTATGCTTCCGTATTAAATTCAGAAATATGTTGACATTTACAAAGTTTTTACATTATTTATGTGTTGAATCATTGAATCTTTGAAATATGCTTAGCTACATCATTCAAACCCAACCAATCACGGGTATAAAATTTGTTAAGCTTGACTACAATATAGTAGTTATTTGCATCTTCATTTGCAATGGTGATAATCTTTATAACTTAAGCATTCTTATTGCTCAATTGTTTCTTTAAGATAATTGACCTTTAAATAATTCCTCCCTCTGCATGAGCTAACTACTTCCTGGGCATGTGAGACCTTGTACCCTTAAGATCACATATTCTGGACATTCATTCAGACTTAAGAGTGAAGTTTCAGTGTCACAGATGCAAGATTGCTGTCTACTATAGAATTAAACTTCCAGATTTATTCTAGAAGTGTATTTCCAAACTAATTTTTGACAAAATCATTACAAAGTATTTAAGTGTAGAGTGTCCGAAAGTGCATTTTCAAATTTTAGGAGCATTATTAATTTTTCATCGGAATGCATGAGCACCTCTGAGGATAAGGATGCAATCAGCAATCCCCTTTTTTAAATAGACTTGTAAGAATCTCATTTGATTGTAAGAATCTCATTTGATTGTAAGAATCTCATTTTCTAAGTTAGGAATGAATTTTTTTAAAAATCTTATGAGGTGATTGAACATTAACTCATTCATAACTTTAAAAACCGGACCAGAAAGAAGACCCAAGGTCGAACCGATCTACAGCATTAATATTAGAATGACCATGTGTCTCTAAGAATGTGTCTCTATGAAACCCAAATGCTTCCAAAAGCTTCTTCAAAAGCTCTCTTCCTGCATATTTCTTTACTCCACCCTCCAGCTCTTGCTCTCCGCCTAAATGTTTCCTCGTTCTCAACTATGTAGCCACCGTCACTTCCACCAAGAGGTAAAGGTTGTGGTCCCATCATGCCTGTAGGTCTAGGTTGTCCTCCTGCAATTGTAGGTGCATATTGCCCCTGAGGAACAGTACCAAACCCGGCTTGCGAATTTTGGATGGCATCCTGTTTCCAGAATAAACAAAGTTTAAAATCTGTCGCATAAATTTATATTTTGCTACTTTGCTTAATAAATAGACGGCTCAGAATAGATATTGAAACAAAAAAAAAAAAACTCAAATTGTTGAATTGAACTCAATCTCAAACTTCAGGCATTTGACATATTGTGCCAAAAATGTAATCTTAACGAATATATAAAAATAACTATCCAATACTTACCTCATTATCAATTTCGGCAGGTTGTGCCTTGATTGCTGCCATAGCTGCAGCTAATTCTTCAGCCTATTTAAATATTACATGCAGCATTAACATCACAAATTGATAGAAAACAGATATAGAAGAGACTGAACCGGTGAAGAGACTGTTAGAAGTACCTTTCGGGCTCGATTAATCATTATTTGTTCTGAATTTTCTTCTTGGTATTTAGCAATATGTTCTTCGATAGCAGCAACATCTATTCCTTCAACCAAGTTAAACGCTGCAGGGGGGAAAGGAGAAATTACATCAAAATAAAGCAAAAATTATGGGGTGCAACGCATGTCATCATAACTAAAAAAACTTACTCATGTCTTCAACTTCCTCCAAGTAATCATTGTACTCTTTCAAAGTCGTAAAATCATCTTCCCGTTTATTGAATCTATAAATTCAATATAACATGGACCCCAAAAAGTGAGAGTCTGAGTTTAGAATATGATACATACTTCTTTTCTACAAAAGATTCAAATATAACAGACTTTCAAAATAATGAGAAAACCAAAATTCTTAATATGTTATATCTATTTAAGTTATGAACTCAAAATGAATGATGAGACTTGCAGACAACAATAGGAAGAAGAAAAAGTTTTTGTATTTTATGCCAATCCCACGTAGTTAAAGTTTTTGAAATAGAAACAATATTTCCCAAAATATACATTCTAGGCTATAACAGTTTCTGGGATGCATAAATTTTGCTAACTAGTGCAACTTTAACTATGTTTTAACTCCAGAACAAAGTGTAATAGATAATCTATCAAACAAATTCTGCAGGATTGTATTACTAAAAATTGAATGTTTTTGAGTAGAAACTTCGACAAACATATTATTCATCTACTACTTCTCGTGTCACATATACAAAGCAAACAAGATACAATATGGGAAAGAAAATTATACATGCTAGCAATCCTCCTCCTGATGGCTATCTCCTTATATTGGGGATTGCTACTTGAGATCACCATTCCCCGGCCGCCAAGTTCCTTTTCCTCACTTCTCACCTGAAGTTTAAGCAATAAAAAAGTTTGCGTTGATAAGAACGCATTATGAATACTCGGTTTATGAAATAATGAAGCCAAGTGATTATTAAAAAGCAACGAAATCATAATTATACAAGCAATATTTATCAAATTTAGGTAAAAAGACCTCAACTATGGAAGAATGAATAGAGCGCAACACTAAAAATTATATCAGGCCATATAAACTACAACAAATCCCCGTCTCCTTGTGTAATTTATAATTATAAAGGTTAAAATCACAAGGATAATATACTTTATTTGTTTTATGATATCTTTGGCCGGTAGATCTTTGAAGCATGTGGAACAAAAATCCAAATTTTAGAGCCATAATATCTAAATATCACAACTGTGTACCATTAGTAGTCTAAGATTCTGCATGCTTATTATCAGTATCAGCAAAAGTACTTTCAATTCTTTTTAGTAATACTCTATCTCATAATTGAAGAAGGAATCAAAATGAAAACCAAACTTCTAAGTGACATATGAAACAGCGATGAATTTCCAAAATCATTCTAGTCCACAAGGGAGGATAGAATCATGCACTCATGCTTGTCAAAACAACATATGCTACATACATCAATGATTAATGACATCCTATACTTTCTATCTAGGCTCCCTCAAATGAAAAGGTTTGCAGAAAAGCATTCATTACAACAACAACACCTAAGCCTTATCCCACTAAGTGGGGTCAGCTACATGGGTCAACTTTCCCCATAATGTTCAATCAAAAACCATACTTCTATCAAAATCATTAATTTTGAGATCTTTTCTAATAACTTCTCTTATAGTCTTTTTAAGTTATCATCTTCCTCTAATTGTTTGTCTTCTCTCCATCTAGTCTGCCCTGCTTAGTACATAATCTACCAGTCTTCTCTCTACATGCCCAAACCACCTAAGTTTATTTTCCACCATCTTCTCCACTAGATGCTACACGACACTCTCTAATATTTTCATTTTTAATTTTATCCTGTCTAGCCTTACCACACAGCAACCGCAACATCCTAATTTATATGGAACATATATGTGAAAGTATGCCATTCATCCTACTTCCCACATTGAAATACCCAAACAAAACCAGTGTGTAATATAAAGATAAAATAGAACAAAATCAGAAGGTAATAAAATCAGCACTTTTAGACCTTCAGAAGTTCTTCAACAGAGTTATTGTCCTCATAAATAGGGACAGGCTTGTAATGGCGTTTGTACCAAATGCTCCAAAACCACTTTCTTCAAGAAGTTTCTACCAACACTAGGCTCCGAAGCTTCTTCCAATAGGACAAATCGATCAGTCTCAAGATCGTAAACCTTTATACCTGTGAGATTGAAAACCAGCACGTATAATGTATACAGAATAAGATAAAGAAAAGAATAAGATAAAGAAAACAGAGCAACAAAAATGATACATAAAACTCGAAGCATTAGGGTTTGCAACCTCTATATCGAAAGTCCCCTATTTCCATCTCAAAATTACTAACAAACTACCTAAACCTAACCTAAATTGTTAATTGCGGATAAAATCAGTGCGATCTCGGAGGTGCAGGGGGAGGCGGCGACGGTGATGCGAACACGACGCATGAAGCTGCCGGCGCGGAGTTTCGCGCCTGTTACAATGAAGATTTTTTGAAAAATAAAACAAAAATATGTACGGAGAAGTCTGAAGAATTACCGTAGAAGGAAGAAGGATGGTGAAGAAGAGATGCGAACCAGCGGTGTTGTTGAATTACAGTGGCGGGTGTTAGGTTAAACGAAAAGGAAGAACGAGAACTCAAACTTTGCAAAGGGACGAGATGGAATAAAATGAGCATAAATTGAATAGAAGAGTATTTTTTATAAAATTAATAATAAATAACGAGTACTGGTATCTATAATTACCAGTAAACAATCAATGTATTTTCATAAAAAATGTAGGTATTCACCCATCATAATTGTCTCATATTTTTTTATAAAAATAAATATTTATATTATCTATAGTATTAAAATGTTAATATCTTATCATAAAAGTTGCACAAATTTATATGATATGATATTATAATAATAACATGTCCTTTCAATTGAATCAATAACCCTCTGATAATTCAAAATATAGTAAAGGTATATTTGGGATTTTAAATTTTAAGGCGATTTGCGATTATTTTGAATAAAAAATTCATTTTAAATTGTTTGGTTTTTTTTCTTTATTTTTACTGTATGTTTCATATTTCAAAAATTATCAAAAATATTTATATTTTTTGTATTTCAATTAAATTTTTTAATAATTAAAATAAAAATTGAAAATTGAAAATCACGTGTACAATAGTTATCTCTTCTGTCCAATCTATTATAATTATTTTATTAATATTTTTATTAGATTTTGAATCCGTTATAATTATTTTATATTTTTATTTGTATTAGATTTTAAATATGTATAGATTGTTATCGCTACAAATTTTAAATTACAACGTATACATTCGTTTATCTTTTATTGTCATAAAGATAGAGTTAGTTATAATTTAACTTATAATTTAACTTATTAGTAAAAAATATTTGTAATTTATTTCTCTTTATAAAAAATAGTATAGTAATAATTTAGAATAGAGAATACAATTTTAAAATATGTACTCTCTTTTCTTATTATAAATATTGATAATCTTTTTCACATATTTAAAAAAATAATCTATAAATTTAATAGATTCATTTTAAATCTTGACAAAACTAAAATATTTGTAAGACACACAAAATACTGAAAAGTATATAAATTATTTTAAATCAATTTTATAATGAATTAAAAAAAAGAATAAAATTGGATTAAAATAATCTAAATATATATTTATAGCAATTCTGACTTAGGGATGAATAATATACTGTGATGATTAGTAAACCGATAGTCCTTAGTCCATTTATTAAAATAATGTATAATATTATTATAAATATTTTAAAATTTGAAAAATATATTTTACTTATATAAATATAAATTTTTACTAATAATTAGAAATATTATTAGTAGTAAAAACAAAAATTAAAAAATATAAATTTAAGTACAATAAGAATAACATTAATAAATGAATGTGCATAATTTTCAATTTCAAAAACTCTTAAATTAAATATTAATAATAATATTAATTTATTATTACTATTAATAATAATAATAATATATTATTATTATTATTAAATAATAATAAAATAATAGTAATAAATAATAATACTAATAAATATTATTATCATTATTAATAAATGATAAGAATAATAGTAATAAATTTTATCGTGAGTAATCCACCAAATAAATTATTGTTTAATATTAACAAATGAAATGTCACGGATATAGTTATAGTTATGTAACAATGGTCCTATATTGAAGGATGAATGCAATGGTGTAGAACGATCTTTTTTTTTAGAAATTTGATAACAACGACCGATTTGATAATTTTATATTCATTCAAGTAAGTGTATGAATGAATCAACTAATAGAAAACACATAAAAAAGTGTATGAATAAAAACAAATAAAATATTATATTTATAAAATTACCTTTATTAAGTACTGGGATATTCAACATTATTATATATGCATAATGAAATATTCACCACCATGTGTGCCACAAACAGCAGACTTTGTAAGGTAGGACCTTGCACAATTGTAGAATTTAATATTAAACTCATTTAAAATTTGTTTTTTTTACTGACTTTCACCCAAGAATAATTGTAGGATGGTGAAGTGAATGCAGGTTTGGCGTGTACAAATTTCAAACTATTAATTTTTTACTCTTATAAATATAATTTGAATCGCATCAAATATGACAAATCGGTTCAAGACATGATAGTGAAAGCAAGACCAAATTAGGCAGTTGATAGAGTATTGAGTGAATTTAGTCCCCATGCTTGTTGACACTGGAAGGCGGCTTTGCCATTAGTGAATCAACTCTTCAAAACTGTTTTTAGATCTATTGACTATGAAGTCCAAATGGTAAATCTATTCTGAGGAGCATAATGTGTGAGCAAGTTCGGCATCAACTATTAATCCATCTGGATGGTCCACATAATGAATGCACAACGCCTTCAGAGCCTCTCCTTTATAAGTCCGGCAAAAAGTGAGTTGATGGTATTGTTATATGAAAGATAATACGTTATCAAAGCCAGATAAACACATTTGTTGAATCCTACAGCTATTGAAAGCAATAACAACTTTTTCAATATATATATATATATATATATATATATATATATATATATATATATATATATATATATATATATATATATATATATATATATATATATATATATATATATATAAGCAGTTCCAAAAATAAAAAGACTCATACATTTACTTTTATGCACGGTAACATCAAATCTAAGCTATTGTTTTGTTGGTTTTTCTCAAAGTCCTCTAAGATAGAGCATGCAACATTTGTAAAAACTACATTCACATTGAAAAGAGAGTTTAACGAATCGAATTGTAGCTACTAATATAACTTAACTGTGTATATTTTTTAATATTTTTTTTTAGGTTTTGCTTTTTTATTGGTGATCACCATAAAAATAAATACGCAAACGAGATACGAAAACAAATATCTTTATTAAAAAAGTAATTGTATTTAAAAAAGAATACAATTAAGATATTGAAAAATATTCAAACTTAAAATATTAAACTTGCTGAAAGAAAATAAACAAAGGGAAACAAAATGTCTTCTAAGTGCGCCTGTGGATTTCTCCTCTGAAACCATCGACCATTGTCCTGCAAAGCTTGAGGAAGTCTTCAACATCTTTTGGGAGAGGAACCATCACATTTTCTATATCTCTTAAGCTCATAGGGATGTCGCCTATAAGATTGTTGGCTAAGAAGATGAGTCTTGCATGCTTGTCTTTGTAGAACTGGTACTCTTGATAGAGGTCAAGAATTATCTTTTGATTATCCTCTCCTGCTTTGGTGATCTTTACATATTGCTCTTCCCAATATAACTTTTCAGCCCTCATCTCCGTATAGAGTTTCCGTTGTATTAGGAAATTCTTTCGGAGGCCTTCTACCTCAAGACACATTTGCTCATATTCTTCAGTCTTTTGGGCGAGAATCCTTTCTGCCATCATCCTTTTGAGGTGTTCCCCTACCTCGGATTCTTGGCTATCTCAGAGTCTGGTAGTGAGATATTTCATTTGTTCTTCTTGATCTAAAGAAGCTTGCACCAAACTTTGGATTTGAGCCCTCAAATATTCTTCCATCATCTTCTTGTCTTGCATTGCCTTTTCATACCACCTATTTAATCTCCCGATTTCACTAGCAGCATCCTCCAACCGTTGGTTGTGGGAATCCAAGTTAAAAGTGGCACTTAACAGTCCTTCAGTTGAACGCTTCCGCTTAAGACTCTCCTTCTCAAATGCCTCACGATCTTTTTGAATTTGTTGGTCTTTCGATTCAAGTATGTGTTGCATTTGTCTTTTCTCCTTTGTTAAATTATGGAGGTTAAGCTCCAATTCTTCTTTCTCCCTTTGAGCTTGTTTCAAGGCATCCTTCAAATTGTCTATTTCTTTTAAGTACATTGGCGTAGAATCTGGGACATATGACTTATACTCAGGATCAATGTCAAATGGTAACTTAACAACTTGCACCCTATCCAAAACCCATCGAGTGTAAGGTTCTTTTGCCAGAACATTCTTCCTTTTAGCCTTTCTTTTATTAACCATATTCCAAGCTCGAATGATCTTGTTGAGCAATTCTTGGTCGTTCTTACCCATGTCATGAATGATCAATTGTCGAAGTTGTTCATATGAGGGTTTATCCTCTAAAGGATACCCTAGTTGTCATAGACCTAAGGTAGGGTTGTAATTGATGCAAACTCGTGATCCGATCAATGAAACACTTGGAAAGTTTCCACTACTATAAACGATATCTCTGATGTCTAGCTTCCTCGCATACCACAATATAGAACTAGCAGTAAGAGACCTTAATTTTTTAGGTCACTTATATCTTGTCAGATTTAGAATCATGTAATCTTCCTTATAGAGATGAGTCATAAACCAAGAATACAAGAGTGAGATGCAACAATTTAGAGTAACCCTCCCCTTTTCGTACCGAGTATGAAATGTATAATAAATATCAACAAGTAAAGCGAGAGTTAGGTCCGTATTGAAAACTTTTGTGCCCCAAAATACGCTAATAGTTGCAGGGTCAATATAGTCCAAAGTTCATGGAAATAAGATTACACCAAACACAAGCAGTCCTAAACAATCAACACAAGACTCCCATTTTTTGTTATCGGGAAAATCAAGAGCCTTAGTCTCCAAATAGCATCTCTTAATCCCTCTTTCATCACCTTCTTTTTTGTAATTAAGTGACAATTCGGGATAAGGGATCCTTAAACCCTCTGCCAAGATTCTGACATCGATAGTCTGCCCGATTCCCACATAAGATTTCCCTTTAGATAAATTCAAAAGTATATCAAATTCTTCCAGAGTCGGGGCTAGCTAAAAGTCTTGGAAGGTAAAGCACCTCAATGGAGGGTCGTAAAACTGAATTAGGACAGAAACAACATCCAATTGTACATCTACTTTTGTTAATTCAAGGGTATTCCCATAACGGCAAGTGAACATCTTCAGATCTCTTTCAGACGGTTTCCCTTTTATAGCCTTGATTTTTGTCATATCTGGCTTGATGGAATTGATGCGGACAAGTTGTTTCCCTCTGGTATTCATTTTTAGGACACTTTACCAAAAACCTTTAATTATTATTTTTTTATCATGTGAATAAGGAAAACAAAAAGAAATGAAGGGTAATGAATATATGAAATACAAAATGTATGAATGCATGATTTTGTGGCTTAATGACGGGATTTCATGAAAGGCACCCTTAGATGGTAGGTTCCTAGTTTGGGCCTACGTATATTCTACCCTCCCTATAATGTGGTTTCCTTAAGGGTATCATGGATAACACTAGAGGGAAAGACACAAGGGCCTCCCTTAAGTGGAGCCTCTTTACAGACCAAAACTTTCGTCTCTAGGTCATGAAAGGTCTCACCATGAGATTTTGGTTTAAGGGTTTACAAATAGTCATGGGTTTCATTCCAAAGTCCTACCGCCAAGAGGATATCTCTTTAGACGTATTCCTTTTTCGAAATTCCACCGCCTCTATGCGAAATCGTCACATAAACTCATAGGGTTAATGTATCCCTTTGGCTAATAGACGAACCTACTTTATAAGGGTTTTTGAAGAAAAAAATTATAAAATGAAAATCCAAACATAAAATACAATATGATAAAACAAATGAATCAAAAATAATATGAAATCAAATACATGTATAAAAGCAAAAATTAGAAACAAAATAAAATCCTAAACCTAAGAGGAAAGCTTTTAAACCCTAGGATTGAGTCTCTAGCAGAGTCGCCAGCTGTAATAATCAGTTTTAAAATGAGAGTCACCACCCTTAATTTTTATCTTTAGGAATGGAATATAAAGGATAACCCTAGTTTGGTCATAGACTCTAAGTTATTGGACTCGTTCTTAGACGAAGGGAAGATGTTAGGTACCCATCATCTACCTTGTTCACAAGGATACTAGGGTTTAGAATTACGGCTTAGGAAATAGGGTTTTGATTTTTATTAGGGGAACTCGTAACGATTTTAGTCGTATGCCTATGTATCCTCTTAGGAGGAATCAGAGTCATAATTCGTAGTTCGCAGTTGGTTGATGTTTTGTATGGATTATGAAGATGTCTTGAATTTCCCTTGTACTAAGTCTAGATGTGTGAATAACGGAGTTGTTAGACGAAGTTCACAGTTGATTTAAAAGCATCCTCATAATCCTTTTTGAAAATTGTTTTAGAGTTAATTAGATTATTAAAAAAAGAGTTTAGTGTTGGTTAAGTATTTTTTAAATGTATTAATATATAAAAAAAAATTTAATACATGGAAAAATAATTTTAATGCAGCAAATAAATATTTGAATGAATTAGAAAATAAGTATTTGATTTTTAATAATAATAGTAAAATAATATTAGAATTTATAAATATATTAAATTATAAAAATAATAATTATAAATAATAAAAGAAATTTAAAAAAAACACAGGGGTGTACTTTGTGTTGAATTAGTAAAACATGGGGTATGGGAAGTAGGGCCCTGAATTCAGATACTGAATTCAGGCCCAAATGCATGAGGGGTGAGTAATTGCACATGTCAGAAAAAGTGTGGGGTTTGATCAGTAAGGGCCCAAGTCCAGATGTTGGACTTGGCCCAATAGCGCCAGGGGCTGTACAATTTTCTAACGCAGTAGTAAAATAAAAAAAGGGTGGCGTGGTTAGCAATGGGATAGGTCTAGTGTTTGACAAACATTTGGGAGTCTGTTTGGACTTTATGCGGGCGAGGCACAATGTTACAATGGGCGTGCGAATAAGGAGCGTTTGATGATGATCTAAAGGTTGTGATGTGAAGCGCATTGTAAGGTTCATGGACGCGCAGACACAAAATCAAGGAGCATTTATAAAAGCAAATCACTTGGCTGAAAGCCCATTTTTTCTCTTCCCGTCTCTCTAAAATCCCCCTTCTGACTAAAGTAAAACCTATAGAGAGAGGCTCTGACCTCTCTCTAGAACTCAGGCAGCCGAAAATCACCTAGGTCGCGTCGTTCTCCTTGAACCACCACCAACCACCCATTTCCCAGTTTTCTGGTTGACATTCAACTGGAAACTTCAAACATTCAAAGACCACCATTGTGGATCTTCATCTGGGTTTGTATAACCCTAATAACCCTAAGGGTTCATGATGAAGCCTAACTATCCAAAAACCCATAACACCCAACAATGAAGAACCCTAACCCTGATCTTCAAACAACCCCAAGAACTCAAACCCTAGGATCTAAGAACCCTAACCCTAAAAGGCCAAATTTTCCTGAAACACGACATTCAAACATCAATCATGCAGATGTCACAACAAAGATTAAGATACCTAAAGCTAAGTGATTTGTGTTACCTCTCATGTTGTGATACTGGTCGTATAGTTTTGATTTCCTGAATCCTCCTTCTGATCTCTCACTTCTTCTTCTTTTTGTTTGCATGTACTTAGGTGGTAGCAGTGTAGCGACAGCGTCTTAAGGATGAGAGCTACACGGTTTGAAGCTATTGGGGTTTCATATATTGAAACTCTAAGTCTTCCTCTTTAATCTCTGTCAACTCGTTCATCTTCAGAAATTTCTCTTCTCATAGATTTTAGGTTAATTTATAGGTTTAGATTTTAGACAGATTAGGAATATGTTTACGATTGTCATTATATTTGTAATTGTATTAGGAATTATGAAGATTAAGATTTTTTTGTAAAAGTTTTGATTTATGATAATTTATTTAGTTATGTATTCGTGTAATTTTTGGACAATTTGGTCTGTAATAGAAAGATATGATTAAATTATATTTGATTTAGTCTAAGCTGATTTGATGCGATTTTGATTCGTTTTTAATTTCAAATGTGTTTTCTTTTGTTGAATCTATGCGGTGTATGTTTGATGAGTGTTGGGCTTTATTTCTAGGTTGTCTTAGTAAATAAGAAAAGCAGTGGTCCAAATTAGGGTTTCCATCCTCCACGTTGACTTGGGTCAACGAAAAAACTAAAATATAATTTTAATAAAAATAAACAACAATAATAGTAAAATAAGTATTAATAATATAAATAGATAAATAAAATTATTGACAATGTTACTAAATAATAATTAATTTAAAAAAATACAATACATGTCCTTAAAAAAATCGAATTGGGCTAGCATTGTCCAGTTTATTGGGCCCTTCAAAATGCACCCCCTTTCTCTGTTAAAACACATCAACTCCTTTATGGGCCATCAAATTTTGATGGCCCAAAACATCACCCCTTTTCATCTTGAACCGGGTCAGCGAAATTGTCTTAATGGGTCATCAAATTTGATGGTCCATTTAAGATAATACACCCCCCATTTTCATTAATCAGTAAACTTTTAACAAGGCTTAATGGTCCTAACTCTTAACATAAATCAAAATAATCCTTAATGGGCCTAAAACGAATATACCCCATAGTGAGCTTAGAAAATAAATACACCCCCTCTCTTTACTTGTACAAACCACCGAGTGGATTATCAACTCTGCATGGATCTTTTTAATTTAGAAAGCCCATGATTTATTTCGTTAAAACACATTCCCCTTTTATCAACTTACACCCCATGATAATTTGTCAATAATAAAATAATAACGTTAATGAGGAGTTAGTTTAGAAATCCATAGGGCAAATTTGGGGTATGACGGGTTGATTCCCTCATTATTTAGCAGAATTGATGTTTTGAAGAAATTTGGGGAGCTTCTGACTCGTTTATGGATATAGAGGCCGTTATAGATCCCTTTGAATATCTTGCCACTCAAGTAAAGAAGGTGAAGTTGTCTGCTCTATAAGTAATAAAGAAGAATGCGACATTGGTTTATGCTCATACGTCTTTATCTCATATGGAGAACCCTCTAAATGAAGCAAATCGGTCTTTGGATCTTGCTCGAAAAAGGTAGAAGATCTAAAAAGGTATCTGAAGGAATCTCAAGAAGGCCAGAAAAATATTAAGATGGTCTTTATGATATTTTCCTCCATAATATTGTTTGTTTAAAGAGTTATCAAAGTATTGGGAAGAAAGCTACTATATTGCACAAGACTCTTTTGAAAGTTCTTGAAGTAGGTTAAGCATTTTTATCCTATTAGGCCGATATCTCTATAGCAAGTTTGTATTTATCAGGCCATAGAATACTAGAAGGTGGCTTCCTTGGTGGATTAGTTGTCTCCATTTTTTTATCGGTGTGATTTTATCTGACTAGAAGGTGGCTTCATGTGGAGTTTGCAACAACACCCTGAGACTTTGTCATAAGGCTTTAATCTCTTTTCTTTGTACCCTAGACTCATTGTTAGCTTTCATAATCACAAGGACAATAGAAAGTTTAGCAAAAAAATTTTATTTCTTTAATGTACCAACATGGTGCATTATAATATCGTGTCACTGCTTTTATAAAGGAATTGGATTAAGACAATTAAGCGACATAGACATTACATATTGACCATAAAGGACATGGTGGATGGATTTTACTTCACTTAGATCAACAACTTATACTTGTCTAAACGCGATGATTTTACTTACTTGTAAGGGTCCAGATAGTCATCTCGCAACTTCCTGACCAAAAATGATACTTTGATCTCTATAGCTTTGCATTCTCCTTCTTTTTGGTCATGCTGTAATGCCTTGTAAATCCTCTTATTCCCAGACAGATCGACATTTATCATTATCGACTCATCATGGGCGTTATCGTATTTTATATTGAGGTAGATTATGGATGCTATTGCGTCTAAGGTTGTTTCGAAGAGTGTGCCTATGATGCATTTGTAGATTCTTCTGCAAGGGAGTACGGAAAATTGAGAAAAAATCATCTTGGTATCTCATCCTTCTCCTAAGGTGATCATAAACTCGATGTACCTCCAAGGACAAGTTACCATGTCATCAAAGGCATGTATATCATACCCTTTGTGGGGCCACAACTTCTCATTTTCAACCCCATTTTCTCAAAAAGATCTGAGTACATGATGTATCAGGAACTACCTCCATCTATAAGTATCGCGGAGACATCAAAGTTAAGGATTTTGGAAGTTATCACTAAAGGAAAAATCTCATTTGTAATTCCCCATACTTTCCTGCTATCATAAAAGCATATGATTGACCTTTTTCCCCTTGTTGAAGTGTTTACGTCCTTCTTGCTAACAACCATCAACTCAATGATCTTTCTCTTAATCGTCCATCCAGTGGGATTCCTTGCTCTTGGGGAACCATCAATGATGAAAGTGACATATTGATGACTCCCTGTGTCCCTGTTCTTCTCTAATGCAAGAATCCTTGTCATTGACTCTAGCAAAGAATTTGATAGTTTTCTTGGGAGATTCTTCTTTCACAGGGGACCATTTCTTCTTTGGTGAGTCTTCTCGGCATCTTTTGTTATCCCTTGTGTACTCAACCAATTGTCCCTTCTTAATCTGTACTTTAATTGCATCCTTTAGTTGGATATAATGTTTTATGTTATGGTCGTGACTTTTATGGAAACAATAATACTCTCTGATTGATTACGAGTTCCTGATATCCACTTCTTTGAAATTTGTGTTCACACATTCTTTCCAAATTCTCTCCCTTGAAGTTTTCAATGGAGTATAAGAGTCAAATCTAGACTAGGTGCACATATTCTCGTTCTTCTTTATGTCGACCAATATCTCTCTAGTTGTCGACTAGGTACGGTGTTCTTCGATCCTCGTTTGATTACCATGGCAAAGTGTTTTTCCTCTTAAGTAATGTAAGGTTACACCCTACGCAGTAAATATTTCAAACTATGGCCTTCCTTAAACCCCGACTTCTCTTAGAACATGTCATGTGACCTTAATCCTCTTTTAAAAATCAAGCACTTCAATCTGTCATTTCCCTCCATGGCTACTATCAATTTAGTAAACTGATTAATGTACCCATATAAAGTCTCTTCTTTTCCCGAGTAATCCCATTAAGGACAACCAACATAGTGGGTTGATGCTTTTGGACAGTGAAGTTTGTCGTAACGGCTTCACATATGTCTCTTCATGAGTCTATGATTCCTTTTGGGAGGTGTGATATGGTGGGAGAACTGACTTGGGTGTTTTGCATTTTATCGCAAATGTTGCGGTTAGCAAGAGTCACCACTGACTTTTCTTTTATCCAAAAGGAAAGGTAAAGAAGCACAGGAAAGACCTTTGAGATTGTTTCTTGAGTTCGGGGGGTATATTATGAAAAGGGAAGGTATTAACACCCTTTTCATCCATGGTTTTCCATGGGCTCTTAGTTACTTGCTAGATCACATGCTTTTGTTTGAAATTGTGCTTTGTGTGGTTTTGAAAGTATTTTGTAAAAGAGGCCATTGTTTAGGCAATCTCTGTAATGATTCTCATTCGTAAGAATATATACAAAGATGTTTGTCTTTTTAAAAATGTTTTCAAGTTTGTAAGATGTTTTGAAATGTGTGTGTTTGTTTTTGAAAATAGCAAGGATATTTGTTTGAAATGGAGCAAGCAACTAAAAGTAATCTACCTACTCAAATGTCTTTCTTGTTCATTTTCTTTTCCTTTGATATTATTGTCTTACCATTGATTTGGTAAGCAACCCTATCTTTGGATGTAAACGGGATGGGCGTGGGTCATCGTATGACCATGATTAGCAATGTTGCAAAGTATCTTAGCATTTTGAGGGACTAAGATCATTTTTGTAAGGCAACTTTGAATAGCGTCATCGAGGGACTATGATCTTGTTTTTTTGTTTGTTTTTCTAAGATACCTTACATGCGTAATATGGCCATTTTGTTCAAGGCAACCAAGTGGAGTAACCCTAGGGGTGTTTGTGTGCAAGTGTGTCATTTTCATGCTTGATTTTTGTCTTGAATTAGGGTTTTCTATTTGATTGGTTTTATCTTGCCATACAAACCCTAATTATTAACATGTTATATAAAGCGATAAATTGCGGAAAGTAAATATCATACGCTATTACAATCATTTGGGGATGGGGTGTACAAACTTACAAATGGGGATTGCAAGAAATTAAAGTCCTAATTATCTATTACAACCATATTGAATAGCCATGAAGAAAATATATGAAGCATGTAAAAATAAAGAAAAATGAAAGGAAAAGAAAACATTTTGGATCATTATGTGTCGACACATGCCGTAAAATCAAGCTTCTCGAATGCACTTTTGCTTTGATGAAGACAAATCATGATTGATAAAGAAGGCAAAAATTATTGATCAAGCTAAAAGCCTCTTTGGATGAAGTCTTTGGTTCAAGCCCTTTAGAAAATTTCAAGGTATAATGATAATACTTACCTTGAACTTAAGATATAGAAGCTCAATGGTAAAAAAGAAACATTTTATATTGTCCAACTCTTTATTCAAGTTTTTTCAAAGCAAAAATTCAATTTTCATTTGAGTACAATCGATTTGCATGTTAGTGCAATCGATTGCATGCTTCAGTTTTTCAAAACATGGCTACTGACTTCCAGTGCAATCGATTTGCATGGTTGTGCAATCGATTGCACACTCAAAATATTTGGAAATCTGGCTACTGGAACCTCGTGCAATCGATTTGCATGGTTGTGCAATTGATTGCACACTCAATATATTTGGAAATCTGGCTACTGGAACCCCGTGCAATCGATTTGCATGAAGGGTGCAATCGATTGCCTGCTGTATGGTTTTGAAAAACAACAACCTTACACATGTCTGTTCATGATACTATTTCATGGAAAACTTTTCACTTAAACTTGGCAATTGTTCATGATTTTTTACAAACCTTTTCTTCAAAGGTCACTGTATTTTACCCTCAAAAATGAACCAAATGATGATGATTGAAATGAAGAGTTTTAAAGTTAATGAGACTTACCTTGCAGCTAGAATTTATGTTTTGAGCTTGAGGTGTTGCCTTGTGGACTGTTATGACCTTTTTCAGTTATGAGATTTTTTGAGAGTTTGTCAACAAAACTTCTGGTTTTATTTTTATGTTTTCTAACCTCTTTGTCTTGCAAATGGTTTTTTTATTTATAGGCAAGAGGTTTGTGCATATGAGCTGACTAAGTTTGCAAGACAGCATGTTATGGTTTGGTTGGATTACAAAAATCAAACTATGTCAAGTACTCCATAGTCCCAATGTGAAGTACCAAAGTTGCTGGTATAGAGGAGATACTTCCCATGATTTATGGTGGAGTATAACCAGCAACAAGCAAGGTATGGACTCAAGACAAACTTTGTACAAAAAACTTGCTTTTCAAGAATAGCAATGGTGCCTTTATGCCATAAATGGAAAGATCTTTTGGACAATGGATCAAACACTTGGGTAATATCTCAAGCTCTTGTGTAAACATTAAATTATGTAGAGATTTGCAAGCAAGAAGGTGTACAACATAAGATTATGCAGCAAATCATGAGAGTTTTGTTATGTGTTCTTCACTTAGAATGAATTGCAATTCAAAGATGGATGGCCAACTTCAAGCCCTTTAATCTCCTAGCTCAAGTATGATAAATTTATGCTCTTGGATGTTTTGGAAAGCTTGAAACATCCTCTATAACTTTCATGTTGGCCATTTTGACAAAGTCATCTTGGAACTATGTGAAAAAAATACCAAGAAATTGGGGTGAAATCCTGACCAAAATCGGTTGAAAATTTCTCTAAGTGTTAAATGAAAATGTCATTACTTCATGAATTTATAACTCAAAATCCAAGCACTTCTAAGAGAAGTTGTGTAAAGAAATGTTGTAGATATTATGGAGATCTACAACTTTCATGTTGAAAGTTTCCCTTGAACTATCTTGCATCTTGGTGAAAGAATGGCATGAAGTGATGAAATTATCATGTATAAAACACTTAGAAAATTTCTAAGTTTTGGAAATCTTGACTTTTCCAGTTGACTTTTGACTTCTTGATGATCAAGCTTGATATTCTTGAATGTCTTGATGAAATTTGATCTTTGGAATGTAATGTTGACCAAAAAGTCAAAGTTTGACTTTCTAATATGCAATTGACCATTTTGCCCTTGTGCCAATTCTAATGCTAAATTGATGTATGAGTGTTGCAAACTTGACGTCATAGAAGATCTTGTGAGAGAATCCTTGAGAAATGAGAGGGAAAATTTTGGGGTACAATAGCTTCCCCTGTTCAATCTTCTTAAACCTGAAGAGTTAGATTCGTGAGTCCGCCATTCGTGACTTGAAGGTGAAAAATGATTGAATACTAGAGTACCCAGAAATTTACACTCGAAGATGGATGGTCAATGGGTTTAGATGCCATTTGGAGGAAAGCTGGTAAACATTAGAAGAAATATCAACACAAATCTCTTGTTGATTTATACTAAAACTTGATGTTTTACCTGTGAGAAAAAGAGTTAGTAAAATTCAGATGCATGCATGATGTTCACCAGATGTGGTATTATGCTAAATGCATAGGGTATGTACATGTTATGATGTATGATCATGAGATGTATGTTTCTGTCTGGGAAAATAAATCCCTGACTGCTGCTGAGGAAATTCTGGGGGGATGAATCCCTGATTGTCATTGGGGATGAAGAATATGCATATCTTCAAACTTTGTTGAAATGATTCTTTCGCTGGGGAATATCTATTGAATGTCAGTTGTTATTTGGTCGGATCCAGGCTTCACAATTTGCTGAGGATGAAGTAGTCAACTGCTATCTGGTCGGATCCAGGATTCACGATAACTTACTGGGGGAAGAGATGAATTAACTGTTATCTGGTCGGATTCCAGGCTTTGCGGAAAATTTCTTGAAATTTAATAGTTATCTGGTCGGATCCAGGCTTCATAACAACTTGCTGGGGATACAAAAGTTAACTGTTATCTGGTCGGATCCAGGCTTCGCAGTAACTTGAAATGGTAACTACTATCTAGTCGGATCCAGGTTTCATGGTTTTTGGAAAGCTGTACTATTATCTGGTCAAGTCCAGGCTTCATAGTGTCTCTCTAGGGATCATAGTTAATTGTTATCTGGCCGGGCTTCAGGTTTCACAATAAACTGTTTGAAAAAACTATCATCTGGTCGGGTCCAGGCTTTGCAGATTTCTGAGGTTGATGAGGTCAATTTCTATCTGGTCAGGTCCAGGTTTCACAATAAATTGTTTGGGGATTTAGTTGTTATCTGGTCGATTTCCAGGTTTCACAATGAATCTCTGAGGGTAATCGCTATCTGGTCGGATCCAAGTTTCACAATAACTTGTTGGGGTAGATGCAAACTCTATTGGGGAAAAGAAATTAAACCTTGGTCGGATTGAGTCAAGGTTCTTCTATATCTTTGAAGAGTTATACTATTATCTGGTCGGGTCCAGGTTTCATAGCATCTTGAAATTAAGATCAATTGTTATCTAGTCGGGTTCAGGTTTCAGATACTCAAACTGTTATCTAGTCGAGTCCATGTTTCAGCAACTTGAAGAAGTCAAACTATTATCTGTTCGGGTCCAAGCTCCATAGTATCTTTTTTGAAATAGTAAAGGCTTTGCTGACAGCTTTACTGGGGATCAGGGGTTGTGGCCCTATGATTTGCAACAATCTGAAAGAAAATTCAAACTGGAGAGTGGAGATTCAGTCAGGTAGGACAGACTCAACTTGGGGAGGATATACTCAACTGGGGAGGATAAACTCCGCTTGGGGATAATAGCCTTGGCTGGGGAAGATTTGCTCAGCTGGGGAACTTTGTGGTGTCTTGATTGTTGTATATTGGGGAAATTTGAACTCGGCTGGGGAGTTATGTGGTTCCTCGATGATTGTTAGGGAAATATAAACCAGTTGGGGAAAGGTTTATTGCATTCGTCCTCATGGGGATAATGATAATGAGATAACTCTGTGGGGATATTTCCTACACATTGAAGAGATGCTTACTGTTGCTTAGCAAGACACATGTGCCAAATAGTTTTTAATTATGTTCATATCCATATGTTCATTCAATTTTAGTCATTGGACAAATTTGCATTCAAAACAAAGACAGAAATTTTGCACTTCAAAGTGTATTTGTATTGATATTTTGCCCATGAATAGGCATTTTTGTACAGAGATACGAAGATCCTAGTAAGAGGAAATTATCGAAAGGAAAACAAACATTGAGAATGAAAACAAAATAGCCATGTGAAATGATCTTATTGCCTTCCAACTCTACCATTGCCCCCAATGTCTTCGAGTGTCTCTTGTCGTTGATAGAAGTTGATTGGATTGATCTTGGACCGTTTGAACTTGGACCTTGATGATAAAATTGACTGTATTGATTCCACGGGACATAGTCATACGCTTTTAATCCTTAACTTTTGCCTGGACCGCCCTTTCGGGTTTTCATCCCACCAGGATACCCCTTTTTGCCCAAGTCGTCCTTTCGGGTTTTCAACTTGTCGGGTGTACAATCTTTTGCATATATCCCTAATTTTTGCCCAAACCTTTTGGTTTGCCGGGATGCCCATATTTTGCTTAGGTGTGTCAACCTAACGGGTCTCTTATGCGTAGTATTTTTTAACTATGTCTGCGTTTATGGGATGTGGGAAATCCTCACCATCCATGGTAGTCAGCATCATGGCATCGCCATAGAAAACTCTCTTGACTACAAATGGCCCTTCATAGGTGGGAGTCCATTTTCCTCTGGGGTCGCCTTGTGGTAGAATGATGCATTTTATCACCAAGTCACCAGCTTGATATACTCAAGGCTTGATCTTTTTGTTGAAAGCCTTGATCATCCGTTTTTGGTACGTCTGACCATAGAAAACATCAGCTAACCGTTTTTTGTCAATCAAGTTCAGCTGATCCAATCTCGTTTGAATCCATTCGTCTTCACCTAAGCATGCCTCAATCATAATCCTCAGCGAGGGAATCTGAACTTCCACTGGAAGAACAACTTCCATGCCATAAACTAAGGAAAAGGGAGTTGCCCCAGTTGAGGTTCTAGCTGAAGTACGGTAACCATGTAGAGCAAACGACAACATCTCATGCTAATCCTTATAGGTTACTACCATCTTTTGCACAATCTTCTTGATATTTTTGTTGGCTGCTTCGACTGCGCCATTCATTTTTTATCTATATGGAGAAGAATTGTGATGCTTGATCTTAAACTGAGTGCAAAGCTCAGTAATCATAGCATTATTGAGGTTAGTCCCATTGTCAGTGATGATCCTTTTGGGGATAGCATAACGGCAGATGAGGTTGTGTCTGATGAATCTGGCTACCACATTCTTGGTAACTGAGGAAAATGAGGCGGCTTCGACCCATTTGGTGAAATAATCGATAGCAACAAGAATGAAGCGATGTCTGTTGGAAGTTGTGGGCTTGATCTCTCCAATTATGTCAATGCCCCACATTGCAAATTTCCACGGAGCGGTCATGACATTCAGAGGGATAGGAGGAACATGGACCTTGTCAACATAGATTTGGCATTTATTACAAGTCCTTGAACATTGATGGCAATCAGTCTCTATTGTTGACTAATAGTAACCTGCTCTTAAGATTTTCTTGGCCATCGTATGCCCACTTGAGTGAGTACCGAAGAGACCATCGTGCATGTCTTCCATAATTTCCTCTGCCTCCTTCTTGTCCACACATCGTAGTAGAGTTAAATCATGGTTGCGTTTGTACAATATCCCGTTACTTAGGAAGAGTTTGGCTGCAAATCTTTGCAAGAACTTTCTGTCATTGATAGATGCCCCCTCTGGATACTCTTGTGTTTTAAGGTATCTCATCACCTCATGGTACCATGGCTTTTCCGCATCGGTGTCAAGCTCATAGCAATATACAGGTTTATCGAATCTTTCAATTGTTATCTTAGGGGCTTCGTTGTCCCATCTAACTTTGAACATTGAAGAGCCAAAGCGTCAGCCAACTGGTTTTCTTCCCTAGGGAAGTGCTCGAACGTGATCTCTTCGAAGTAAGGAATTAGGGATAGCACAAGTTCCTTGTAAGGGATTAAATTAGGGTGTTTAGTGTCCTAATCTCCTTTTACTTGGCTGATCACCAAGGCGGAATCTCCAAACACATCCAAATGCTTGATCCTTAAGTCAATGGCAGCTTTCAGACCTAAGATGCATGCTTCTTACTCAGCCATATTGTTTGTGCAATCGAAGCATAGTTTGGAAGTGAAAGGAGTGTGGCAACTTTCAGGAGAGATGATCATAACATCAATTCCGTCACCTAAGGCGTTAGAAGCCCCATCGAATACCATAGTCCATCGGGATCCTTGTTCAGGTTCGTCATACGGTCCAGGTTTCGCACAGTCGGTTACCAGCATGATGTCCTCATCAGGGAAGTCGAAGTTAATTGACTAATAATCATCCACGGCTTGATGGGCCAAATTATCTGCTAGTACACTTCCTTTGATGGCTTTTCGAGTCGTGTATTGAATGTCGTACTCAGTCAAGATCATTTTCCATCTGGCTATCTGTCCGGAAAGGGCAGGTTTCTCAAAGATGTACTTGATTGGGTCCATTTTAGAAATCAACAAAGTGGTATGAGTCAACATATACTGTCTTAGCCGGCGAGCAGCCAATGCCAGAGCACAATAAGTTTTCTCGAGCAGTGAATATCTGGTTTCACAGTCGGTAAACTTTTTGCTCAGGTAATAAATAACATGCTCTTTTCGGCCAGACTCATCATGTTGGTCCAATACACACCCCATAGAGTTCTCTAGTATAGTCAACTACATGATCAAGGGTCTTCCTTCAACTGGAGGCATGAGAATAGGAGGTTCATGTAGGTATTCTTTGATTTTGTCGAAAGCAATCTGGAATTCATCGTTCCATCTGACTACCTGATCTTTCTTCAAGAGTTTGAAGAGTGGTTCACAAGTAGCAGTTAAGTGGGATATGAAACGTGCAATGTAATTGAGACGACCCAAGAATCCTTTGACTTCTTTTTCAGCATGAGGGACTGGCATTTCTTGGATGGCCTTTATCTTGGCAGGATCAACTTCAATTCCTTTATTGCTGACAACAAAACCTAAAAGCTTTCCAGAGCGTACTCCAAACGTGCACTTATTAGGGTTTAACCTCAGCTTGTACTTCTTCAGCCTCTCGAATAATTTGTGTAGGTGATCGACATGTTCTTCTTCGGTTTGTGATCTGGAAATCATATCATCCACATATACCTCTATCTCATGATGAATCATGTCATGAAATAAAGCTACCATAGCCCTTTGATATGTTGCCCCTGTATTCTTTAGTCCGAACGGCATGACCTTGTAGCAGAAGGTGGCCCATTGCGTAACGAAAGTAGTATTCTCCATATCTTCGGGAGCCATCCTTATTTGATTATAGCCTAAGAAGCCATCCATGAAAGAGAAGACTTTATGCTGAGCAGTATTATCAACTAAGACATCAATGTGTGGTAGAGGGAAATCATCTTTGGGGCTTGCCCTATTCAGATCCCTATAGTCTACGCACATGCGAACTTTCTCGTCTTTCTTTGGCACCGGCACCACATTGGCAATCCATTGAGGATAGGATGTCACAGCTAGGAACCCTGCATCAAATTGTTTCATCACTTCAGCTTTGATCTTTTCAGACATATCAGGCCTCATGCGGCGAACCTTTTGCTTGACAAGCGGACAGTCTTCTTTTATCGGCAGACGATGAACTACGATGTCAGTATCCAACCCAGGCATATATTCATAAGACCAAGCAAAAACTTCCACATAATCATGCAACATCTTAACCAACCTTCTCTTGACACTGCTTTCCAAGTTAGTGTCGATCTTGATTTCCTTTTTATCTGACTCAGTACCCAAGTTGATAACCTCAATTGACTCTTCGTGCGGTTGAATAGCTTTTTCCTCTTATAATAGAAGTCCGGCTAGTTCTCTCGGTATGTCACAATCTTCCTCACTTCCGTCTTCGGCTTGGTTGATAGGACATTCAAAGTCATAGTCGACAATAGTAGAGTCATTGGCAATAGGATCCAGAGTGGATGTGGACCTGCAAGAGTCTGTGTGTGTGCATGTAAGATACATGGTTTTTTTTTGAAAAATGTAATTGAAAGAAAGGAAAGACAATGACACAAATATTCGAATGTAAAAGTCCAATGTGCTGAATGATCATATGATTAGATGAACATAAATAAACCCTTGACAAATGGACCAAAGTGCCCCGGGCCAGACAAATGGCTGAAAAGTCATTGTAAAAATA
The DNA here is from genome assembly GCA_948472305.1 of Vicia faba. NCBI lineage: Eukaryota > Viridiplantae > Streptophyta > Magnoliopsida > Fabales > Fabaceae > Vicia > Vicia faba. The sequence continues at coordinate 988,638,432 of OX451735.1, forward strand.
TTACAGACAACATGTTCTTGAATTGAAAGAAAAGCAATAACAAGTAGATTACTCCTCTGTTGTACCCCAAAATTTTCCCTCTCATATTTCTCAAGAAATTGCAAGAAAAATCTCCAAGTGGCTCAAGATTGCTCAGGAGTTGGACAGTCAAGTCATCTCCTAAGGCAGTCAACCCCAAATTAGGGTTTTGTGTTTCATTAAGATCCTTGAGTCCAAATGACATCAAGTGCTCCCTAATGTCCTAATATGTTCTCAAGGTCATCCATGTCAAGTTTCAAGCCTTGCAGAGGAAATTTGCTCAGTCAATTGCTTAAAGGTCCAAAAATCGACTATGCTAAGGCAAAAGTCAACTGTGACATACAAATAGTCAAACTTCAAGATTTTTTTTCAACATTATCATTTTGAAGGACATTTCATCAAGATTCAAAAGTTGCTAAATTAGGGTTTTGCAGGAAAAGTCAACTCAACTTTGACCAAGCATAACTTTCTCATACTTTATGAGAAATGACCCATCAAAAGCTAATTTTGAAGAGTATGCAATTTCCTACAATCCATCTTCATACCCCAAGATCAGAAAATGCACTCACAAGAAGTTATAAATTTGGACATTATATGTCATTTTTGGAAGTCAACAAAAACACCTTTTTTGCCAAAGCTTATAACTTGAGAATGTAATATCAAAATGAGATGAGACCAAAAGGGTTGGTTATAGGGCATCTCGATATTTCTAAAAAGTCCAAGAACACTTCCAAAAGTTCAAAATTGAAGAAGTTATGCATTGTTGAAGTTGGGCATTTTTGCAAAATTGCCAAAAGTCAACTATCCCCAAAACTTCAAATTTTGTCAAATGGGCCCATTCTTTTCCACTTGATCTGAGCTTGTACCATTGCACACGTGTCCTATCTTCATCCTTGTGTCCATTTATCAATTTTATTATTTTATTTGATTTTTTTATTGAATTATTTCATTTTAAATCAAATTAAATCAAATAAAATCAAATAAAATCCAAATATTGATTGCTTGATATCTTTTTGGCTATTTCAGGACTGAATCATCATCATCAAGGGTGTCAAACTCGTATCAAGCATTCCATGTGCAAAAAGATTGAGTTTTTACAATTTTGAAAGGTTTAGTAATGGTGAATCAAATCAAATCCCATGGCATTGATGTGGAAAGATTCAAGGCACAATTGTTAACCTAATACATTCTATCAGACACGAGGAGGCTAGAGGGCACGAAAACAAGGCTAGAGGCTACAAGAACCAACCAAACAAAACTTGAAAAAGTGGTAAAAAGTGTGAAACCAAAGTCATACTTTGAGGCGTTTTCAGAAGCAAAACTCAATACCAATCGATTGCTGGAGGTTCACTGAGTCAGAACCAATCCCTACCAAGCCTCCATACACGCTCAAACGCACTGTAAGTGTTACACGGTCCCCCTCTGAATTTGATTTCATATTTCAAAATCCATGCATCATTACAAGAAATCAATGGTATATTTGTAACCACCAGATAATTTCCAAGCTTTCCATATTATTTGATTTCGTTTATCTGCTCTGTGGTGCAAAACGCCATTGCTAGGGTTTTTCCTCTTGGATTAGGGTTTTTCATTACAGGTAAAATTAGCCCCAGTAATGGCCATGGACATGACCGGAAGGGAAAGGCGAACGCAATCATGGTCTTGGGAGGAGTTTATATGGCCTGAGATGAATTTTGGGAACGACCTAGGCATTTAGCTTCGGATTCAAATCCGCAGGTAATTTCTTTGCAGGCTTGAGGACGGGGACGACAAAGTGTCCCTCTTTGACTGGTCCTTTCAAATTTTCGCGCACTTTTTTTTTATTTCTGGCACATTAACGTGTTTTATCTTATTATTTTACTTGTTTAATATATTAACAAATAGAACACATTGGCCTAGTGGCAAATCAGCGCTGGCAACATCCACAAGACCTGGGTTCGAATCCCAGGTCCCCCATATGCTTTGTTATATTTTTTCTTAAGGTAATCAGGTACAAATCAATGCTTTCTCTTACCATATGCCTTCACAAATCAAAGCGCCAGATGGCCCAAGGCCAGATCTGGTAATCCAGGATGAGAGTCTACCATGGGACCAAGTCAAAAGGCGCATAGGGAATCCAGAAAGTCAATACAGGGCCAACTCGTTTGGGCCACAAAATTGCTGATCAAACCCCCAAAACAGGCCCAAACCCTATCTTCTCTATATTTTATTTTATTCTTGTTTTATTTAATTTAATTATTTTCATTATTTTCTAACCAATCAATTTTTCCTTTAATAAAATTAAAACCAAAAAATATTTTCTTTATTAAATTAAATTTCAATATTTTATTTTTTTATTAACAAATATTAATTTAATTAATTTAGGCCATTAATTAGGAATAACTTTAATATATTTTTCAATAATTAAAATTAACTTAGACATAATTAAGTTTTTATTCACATTGATCAATTTTATTTTTATTTCTTAAAATATCAAAAACCCAAAAATATTTATTTTTATTAATTTATTTATTTATTAATTTAATAATTAACTTAGATTAATTTCTTTCTTAATTCAAAAACAACAAAAAATCTGTTCTTTAATAACCAAAGGGTCAAAACCCTAGAACTCGCACTCGATTTCATTCTCTGCATGCGATCTATTTATCATATTGTATTTGTTCCCGGAATGTAATAGATAATTAGGACTATTTTTATCGCTTTATTTATTTTTCGCATTTAAATTTCAAAGGGTTGCTTTTGGCGATGTAAATACCCGACGCCTTGTAATTTAATTTCTGCAATTTATTTTCCGCAAAATATAACTGCTAGATGTTTGATAATAGGGATGCATGATAAGATTAAATGTCTTAACCTAAAATCAAATTAGATCACCATTAACATGTACAAAGACGAAAATTAACTGAAAACGACACACTCGCACATGCGCACTCTTAGGGTACACCCCACTTGGTTGCCTTCGTACACGGTCATTAAGTATAGGTCACTTTAGAGGTCGCCCTCTTGTCTCAAAGATCATAGTCGCCTCGAAACGGTTGCCTCAGACATTGTTGCCTCAAAACAAATGACCTAAGACATTAGGGTTACCGCTAAGGCGTCCTAACATTGCTTTGGTGACCGTAAGTCCCTAAATTTGAATTGACCCTCAAACTCCAACGACGGTGCTACCTACTCATCAATAGTAGGATAGCATTGTCTAAAGGAAAATTGCATAGAACGATTCCTTTTCCGAGTAGGTAGATGGTTCTTAAGTACTTGCTCTTTTTAAAAACAAAAAAAACTTTTCACACTTACACTTTTCGAACAAAGTTTTCCAAAACACTTCATTACACTCTTGAGGACAGAAGCAAGGCTTAAATCGATGTTTTCAAACAAAAACTTTTTCAAACCCACAAGCACAAAGAAAACAATTTTGAAAACAATATGAGCAAGTACCTAAGAGCCCGTGGATAAGCACGGATAGAAAGGGTGCTAACACCTTCCCTTTCTATAATCTACCCCCCGAACCCGAGAAATATCTCGAAAAAGGAATTTTTCTGTGCTTTTTTCCTTTCCTTGTTGCATAAAATAAAAGTCGATGGAGACTCTTGCTTACCGCAACATTTTGCGAAAACAAACGCAAAACGCAAACCAGCATTCCAAAAAATAGTCAGTTCTTCCCACCGTATCACAGAACTGGCGACTCTACTGAGGAACTCTTATAAGTGGGGTGTACCTTAGGAATAGTTCATAATGTTTTCAATTGCTTGACTTGTATGCTTTATATTTGTGGGCTTTGTATCGGAGTTACTATAGATCCTAACCCGGATATGGGGGATACCCTTTAGGTAAGTAGCAATAAACTGTGAGGGAACTGTACGGCGTAGACCGATACGGTTGAAGCAGTAGCTACGTTGGTGTGGCACTTTAGTTTGTATCGATATCCCTTGTGTTGGAACGAGGAGAATATGGGTCTACTAAGGGGTCATTAAGCACCAATTGACCTTAGAACCTTTAAATTGACCAACTTGGCCATAGAACAGTAGCAGTATGCTACACTCATTGAGACTAAACTCTCGCGATGATTCCGACTGCAAGAAAAGGTTGCTAAATTGGAATTATGACCGATCGAGGGTAGTCAGTGATATTGAGATCCTCTAGAACCCGGTTACTATTTTTAGGACAGGTTTGAACCAACTACACTGAAAGAGGGTAGTACCTAAGCTCATTGCCAGCCTAAAATCTAAGGGCTCTCAGTGTGACTTGTGTGCCTTTACCATGTTTGCTATTTGTGGATACTTGTGGTGTGCTTCCTATCATGACATCATGACATCATAACATTGCATACATCTTGCATTGGATTAACCTATTTCAAAGACAGGAGGGATTCATCTTTGTTCTGTTTTGTAGGTCATGGCACCCATGCGTAGGAATACCATCCGGATCAACTTTGTCCAGGTTCCCACTATGCTTAAAGAATTGGTTGCAAAGATGTCTGATACTACCTCCTTCATCAGAAGACATGGGCATCTTCTTAGTTTGGTCACCTCCAAGTTGGACGAGCAGATGATGAGTGTCCTAGTCCAGTTCTATGATCCGCTGTACCATTGCTTTACTTTTCAGGACTACCAGTTGGCCCCTACCTTGGAAGAGTTCTCTGATCTTCTCGGTATCTCTATTCTGGAGCAGACCCCGTTTACAGGTTGGGAGAAGATCCTTAGGCCAAAAGAGGTTGCTTCATCCCTTCATATGACAAAGGATGAGGTAATGACTAATTGGGAAACTCGTAGCGGAGCAAAGGGCTTTCTGACTAAGTTCTTGGTTGGTAAGGCTAATCACTTCTGGGATAGTCTAGACTTCCAGGCATTCAAAGATATTCTGGCTCTTCTGATATACGACTTGGTATTGTTTCCTAACTCTGACTCCTTTGTTGATGTGAATGCGGTAAGAATCTTCATCTTTGGTAATCCTGTACCCACTCTCTTGGGTGACATTCTTCATCAGCTTTATGCTCGTACTGCCCGGAAGCGGGGAACCTTGATGTGTTGTGCTCCATTATTGGCGAGGTGGTTTATTTCGCACATCCCCAAATCAGTGCTAAAGAACAAAGAAGGCATGGGTTGGGCTTATAGGGTTATGTCTCTCTCTCACAATGACATCATCTGGACTATTAAGGGTATGGACGAGGTGGCCATTATTGATCATTGTGGGGAATACCCCAATGTTCCACTGATAGGAACCAATGGAGGAATTACTTACAATCCATGTTGGGCCTTACGTCAGTTTGGGCGAGCCAGAAGAGAAGGACCTCATGAGCTGCTAATGCCTAGTATCATCTTTGATTTCCAAGGGGACAGTGACGAGCAACGCCACAGATTCATAAGGGCTTGGGATAGAGTACACAGATCTGATCCACACGAGCTGGGTGCGAAGACTTCTCTACCAATGGAGCCATATCTCTGATGGGTTCGCATACGTGCCCAAAAGCTGGGGATGCCCTATGAAGCCGTCTTGCCTATTATTGTTGAAGTTGCTGATGAGGAAGGGGTTCCTCCTACTATCTTACACCCTTACATGCCTACGGACATTGGGGCGTTGAAGAGGTCCTGGATGCAACTGAGGGAAGAGTGGGATACTTACTGAGAAAAGTATCACGAGCAAGAGCAGAAGATTCAGAAGTTGACAAGGCAGTTGGAGAGGGAGCAGATCATCAATTACTATGTTAGCACTAAAGGCAAACGACCATGGGAGCATTGATGTCCTTTGATTATTTCCAGTTTTTTATTTACTTTCCAGTATTTCCTTTCTTGTAACGCCTTAAGGGCATTTGTTGAACAATTTGAATTTCAAGTTTATCTAATAAAAGTGTGTTTCATTTCTTGGTTACGAATTTGAATCTCTCAATGTCTTTGAAGTCATAGCATACGCATTTCATTCCATGCACCTCATAACAGGTATCCTTACAGGTTTTCTCATCTTCTTCGCTGTTTATTTCAGCATCATGTCTTCTGAACCATAAACTGAACAAGCGATCAAGGCTCTACAGGCTCAAAACGCCCAGTTTCAAGAATTGTTCATGAATCTAGCTAAGGGTCAGCAAGATCTGAAGGCCCTTATTCTGAAAGAGAAGAAGAAGAAGAAGAAGAGGACAGTCCTGCTTAACACAGGTCACAAGTTTGGAAACAGGCTACAGGATGAAGTTGATTTGACCACCTCATCTGGAGGGAAAGATAGTCAAGAAGAAAGGAGGGCTCCTAGCCCTGTGGTTTCAGACAACGAGACGGACTTCGATGAAGACCAGTATCCTCCGGCCGAGGATAGATACAAGCAACTGGAAGATCGTTTGAGTGCGATGGAAGTTCAGAAAGTGCCTGGTCTAGACTTTGGTGATTTGGGTCTGTCATCTGGGGTGGTGATCCCCCACAAGTTCAAAGCACCAGCCTTTGCTAAGTACGACGAAGTTTCTTGTCCGAAACTGCACCTCCGATCGTATGTAAGGAAGATTCAGCCGTACACCGCTGATAAGAACCTATGAATCCACTTCTTTCAAGACAGTCTCTCAGGGACTCAGCTTGAATGGTTTTACCAGTTAGAAGGAGCCAGTATCCGCAGTTGGAAAGATTTGGCTGCTGCTTTCTACAGGCAGTACCAATACAATATCGACCTTGCTCATACGCGTACCCAACTCTAGGGTACGTCAATGGGTGCGGGAGAAGGTTTCAAAGATTATGCTCAAAAGTGGAGGGACCTCGCTGGAAGAGTGAAACAACCCTTGGCTGATAGGGAGCTAGTGGATATGTTTCTGGGGACCTTGTCTGGTCCGTATTTTAACCATCTGATTAGAAGTTATTCGTCCAGGTTTACAGTGTTGATTATGACCGGGGAAAGGATCGAGGTTGGTATTAAGTCTGGTAAAATACAGAAGGGTGCTTCATCAAGCACCGAGAAGAATCCTTTTAAGAAGGAGTCCAGTGTTGTTTACAGTTCGAAAAGTCAGAATAGACCTGAACGCCACCAAGCTGTTAATGCAGTTGTTATTTCAAGACCTGCTGGTGCTCCTCAGCGCAACAATCAGCCTAAGGCCGAGAGACCTCGAAGACAATTCACTCAGCTCATCATGGCTTTATCTCAGATTTTGCCGCAGTTATTGAAAACCAATCTAGTGATTCCAAGGGAGGCCCCGTAGAATCCCAACACTACATCACCAAAGTACAACCCTAATGCCCACTGTGCTTTTCACTCTGATAGCCCGGGGCATGATACAAATGATTATTGGGTTTTGAAGAACAAAGTACATGACTTGATTGATGCTAGATAGATTGAGTTTGAAGCACCTGAAAGACCTAATGTTGTGACAACTCTTATGCCCAAGCATGGAGTGAATGCTATAGATGAAGACTCATTTATGGTCTCTGTGAACGACATTGTTACCCCTTTGAGGACTTTGAAGAAGAACCTTTTGCTAGCCGGTTTATTTCCGGGTTGTGATGAAGCTTGCCGTATGTGTTCTGTCCTACCTACCGGTTGCCCTCTTTTGAAGTCAGGTGTCCAACGCCTGATGGATAATAAAGAAATTCTGTTTGAGAAGACTGTTGTTCCTTTGGTTGCTACTGAAGAAGTTGCCATTATCACCATTTTCGACAATTCTTCCAAGACTCCCTCGAGGAAGCCTGTTAGAATTACATTTGTTCCAAGAATCACACCATTTATCATCACTGTTCCAGGGCCTATCCCCTATACATATGATAAAGCTGTCCCTTGGCACTACGGGGTTGATGTTTATTATCACGGAGTAAAATAAGATTTGGATGTTGATGCTGACGTCAGCAATATTGTTGGACCTGCTAAAGTCACCGGCAGCGGAAGACTTTTGTCCCCTGACATCTCTCCACCAACTGTCTGGAAACCTGTTGTTATCACACCTGCCAGTGTACCTGCTACTATTCCTGTTCAAGTTCCAATTCTTACCCTTGTTGCCGAGTCATCTGATGCTCGGGGCAAAGGGACCACTGATGAGCCTGCCCGGACGGAGGCACCGAAAACAATTACTGTTGAAGCCTCTAGACAAGAGATGGAGGAAATTTTGAAGATCATCAAAAAGAGAGACTACAATATAGTCGAGCAGCTGGGGAAAACCCCATCCAAAATCTCTATGTTGTCACTGTTGCTATGCTTTGAGGCCCATGCCAAGGCTCTGATTGCATTCCTGAAGACTGCACACGTACCTCAAGAAACATCAGTTGATCAGTTTAAAGATTGTGTGGCTAGTCTGACTGCTGATAATGGGTTGGGTTTCTCTGACGCCGACTTGACTGCTAAAGGGAAGAATCACAATGATTCCCTGCATGTCTCCATTAAATGCAAGGGCACTACTCTTGCTCATGTATTAGTGGATAATGGTTCCTCATTGAACGTTTTGCCTAAGAAAGCTCTAGACCGGTTGGACTGTGAAGGGTTGGAGCTGAGACCAAGCAACATTGTTGTCAGGGCCTTTGATGGGTCTAAGAGGATGGTGCATGGAGAAGTGGATATTTCGATTAAGGTTGGTTCTCAGGTTTTTGCCTCTACATTCTATGTGATGGATATTCAGCCATCTTATTCATGTTTGCTGGGTCGTCCGTGGATCCACAAAGCTGGGGCAGTGACGTCTACGCTCCACCAGAAGCTAAAGTACCTAGTAAAAGGGAAAATTGTGACAGTACAAGGAGAAGAGGAGTACATGGTGAGCCACCTCAACTCTTTCTGATATGTAGAAATGGATGGAGAGTTTATTGAGACCCCATTTCAGCATTTTGAAGAGGTTCCCCAGACACTGGCGTCAACTGAGACTGTTGTTGAAGATCCTCCAATGAAGATGGCTTCCTTCAAGGATGCTCGGGTTGTTGTTGAGAAAGGTGGGTGTGCAAATTGGGGCCGACTCCCTGATTTTGCACAGAGGACTAACAAGTTTGGTTTGGGTTTCACTGCAGAAGCTCAAAGGGCTGTTCGGAGTGCACGGATCGGAAGACCTCCCCTGTTCATCAACAATTCAGGAGTGAATGCCATTAAAGACGATGTTGAAGAGTCTGAGTTCGACAGTTAGATCTATCTTACTACTGATGGAGGACTAAACAACTGGACAACAAAGGACTTCATCCCAATTTCTTTTATTACCCAGTAATGAGACTTTTGTTTTGTACTTGTAACAAACAATGTTTTAAACTTTACGGCCCGATGTCTTACCCGGGGCACTATGGCTTCATTTGTGAGGGCTTTATGTGTGTCATTTTCATATATCATTAATAAAAGCATTGGACGTTTCTTGCATTTCAAATCTTGCGCTCCTTGTTTTTCTTTTATTATATTGCAAAACATCTATTTTACACACACTCACATATACAAGTCTACATCCACTCTAGATCTCACTGGTAACGACTCTGCTACTGCCATTTATGACTTCGAAAGTCCGATCAACTTAGCCGAATACGAAGGTGAAGATGATTGCGAAGTGCCTGGTGAACTTGCTAGACTACTACTCCAGGAAGAGAGGGCTATTCAGCCGCACGAAGATCCCATGGAATCAGTAAATCTGGGTACATAGGAGGATAAGAAAGAAGTTAAGATCGGTGCAAATTTGGAGCTTAGTGTGAAGCAACAGTTGATTCAGTTGCTGCATGACTATGTTGAGATCTTTTCCTAGTCTTATGAAGATATGCCTAGGTTGGATACCGATATTGTGGTTCACCGTTTGCCTACCAAGGAAGACTGTCCTCCAGTGAAACAGAAAGTCTGTCGAATGCGCCCGAATATGTATGAGAAAATCAAGGCTGAAGTGATGAAACAGTTTGACACCGGTTTTCTAACAGTTACTTCTTACCCACAGTGGGTGGCCAACGTGGTTCCAGTGCCGAAAAAGGATGGTAAGGTTCGAATGTGTGTCGACTATAGGGATCTAAACAGGGCAAGTCCCAAGGATGATTTCCCTCTACCTCATATCGACGTTCTGGTTGACAACACTGCTCAGCATAAGGTATTCTCCTTTATGGATGGTTTCTCCGGTTATAATCAGATTAAAATGACTCCCGAAGACATGGAGAAGAGAACTTTTGTTACTCAGTGGGGTACCTTTTGTTACAAGGTCATGCCTTTTGGATTGAAAAATGTTGGGGCAACGTATCAGCGCGCCATGGTCGCTTTGTTCCATGACATGATCCATCATGAGATTGAGTTATACGTCGACGACATGATTGCAAGATCTCAGACTGAAGAAGAGCACCTTGACCATCTTCAGAAGCTATTTGACAGGTTGAAGTTGTACAAGTTGAGGTTAAACCCGAACAAGTGCACCTTCGGGGTGAGATCTGGTAAACTTCTAGGTTTCGTCATAAGCGATAAAGGTATTAAAGTGGATCCTGCCAAGGTGAAGGCTATACAAGAAATTCCAGCTCCCAGAACAGAGAAAGAAGTCAGAGGCTTTCTGGGACGTCTGAACTACATTGCCCGATTCATCTCGCACCTGACTGCTACTTGTGAGCCAATCTTCAAGCTACTGAAGAAAGATCAAGTAGTATGTTGGAATGATGAATGTCAGGTCGCTTTCGAAAGGATCAAAGAGTATCTCCAAGAGCCACCCATTCTGATGCCTCCAGTTGAAGGGAGACCTTTGATCTTATACTTGACAGTACTCAACAACTCAATGGGGTGTGTGCTGGGGCAGCATGACGAGTCTGGCCGAAAAGAGTATGCTATTTATTACATTAGCAAAAAGTTTACCGACTGTGAGACCCGATACTCACTGCTCGAGAAAACTTGCTGCGCTTTGGCATGGGCTGCTCGCCGGCTGAGACAGTATATGCTGACTCACACTACTCTATTGATATCAAAGATGGATCCAATCAAGTATATCTTCGAGAAGCCCGCCTTGTCCGGAAGAATAGAAAGATGGAAGATGATCTTGACTGAGTATGACATCCAATATACGACCCAAAAGGCAATCAAGGGAAGTGTGTTGGCAGATCATCTGGCACATCAGGCAGTGGATGATTACCAATCTATGAACTTTGAATTTCTGGATGAGAATATCATGATAGTGACTGATCGTGAGATACCTGGACCAGATGAAGAACCTGAGGAGGGATCCCGATGGTCTATGTACTTTGATGGAGCTTTGAACGCTTTGGGCAATGGCATTGGCGCCGTGATCATATCTCCTAAAGGCTCTCATACTCCGTTTACCGCCCGACTATGTTTCAACTGCACCAACAACATGGCGGAGTATGAAGCATGCATTATGGGTCTTCGAGCAACAATTGACCTAAGGATTAAGTTTCTGAGATTCCGCTCTCGTGATCAGTCAGATCAAAGGCGAGTGGGATACGAAACACCCAAATCTTATTCCTTACAAGGAGTATGTGTTGACTTTACTTCCGCACTTTGAGGAGATAACCTTTGAACACTTCCCGAGAGAGGAGAATCAGTTAGAGGACACGCTGGCTACAATGTCTTCTATGTTCAAAGTCAATTGGGACAACGAAGCTCCCCGAATTATCATTGAAAGATTGGACGAACCTGCACATTGCTGTGACGTTGAGACGAAAGAGGTAGCAGATAAACCCTGGTTTCATGAGGTGAAGAGGTATCTTGAGGCTCAGGAATACCCCGAGGGTGCATCTGTTAATGACAAGAAATTTCTGAGGAGGTTCGCGGCGAAGTTCTTCATCAGCAATGGTATTCTTTACAAGCGTAACCATGATTCAACCTTACTGCGATGTATGGATAAGAACGAGGCAGACAGAATCATGGCAGATCTACATGAAGGTACTTTCGGGACCCATTCCAGTGGACATACCATGGCAAAGACAATCCTTCGGGCAGGATATTATTGGTCTACTATGGAAGCCTACTGTTATCAGCATTCTCGGACTTGTCACAAGTGCCAAGTCTATGCTGATAAGGTGCACATCCCTCCAGCACCTCTGAATGTCTTGACGGCACCTTGGCCTTTTGCAATATGGGCCATTGATATGATCGGCGAGATCAGACCTACAGCATCCAACGGGCACCGTTTAATCCTGGTAGTTATTGATTACTTTACAAAGTGGGTTGAAGCAACTTCATTTGCTACTGTGACCAAGAACATCGTGGCGCGGTTCATTCGGCACAATCTGATCTGTCGATATGGTGTACCAGAGAGGATCATTACGGATAATGGTACCAATCTCAACAATAAGATGATCAATGAGCTCTGCAAGCAGTTCAAGATACAGCATCACAACTCTTATCCTTACCGGCCGAAGATGAATGGGGCTGTAGAAGCGGCTAATAAGAACATTAAGAAGATCGTACAGAAGATGACGGTGACGTACAAAGACTGGCACAAGATGTTACCATTTGCTCTTCATGGGTACCGTACCTCAGCATGAACGTTAACAGGGGCAACACCCTATTCCTTAGTTTATGGCATGGAGGCAGTCTTGCCCATTGAAGTTCAGATACCCTCTCTTCGGATTATGAAGGATGCAGGTTTGAGTGAAGATGACTGGATTCAGACCTGGCTTGATCAGCTGAACCTAATCGATGAAAAGAGACTTACTGCCATTTGTCATGGTCAGACGTATCAAAAGAGGATGATCAAGGCATTTAACAAGAAAGTTAGACGACAAGAGTATCAAGTTGGGGATCTGGTGATCAAGCGCGTCATTTTACCTCAAGGTGATCCCAGGGGCAAATGGACCCCTACTTACGAAGGGCCATTTGTGATTAAGAACATTTTCTCAGGCGGAGCTATGATTCTAACCACCATGGATGGTGACGACCTTCCTCACCCCGTCAATGCAGACATAGTGAAAAAATACTACGCATAATCAAAGACCCGCTAGGTTGACTGGCCTAGGCAAAAATAAGGGCTTCCCGGCGAACCAAAAGGGTTCGGGCAAAAATAAGGGATGAAAATAAAAATTTGTACACCCGGCAAGTCGAAAACCTGAAAAGGCGGCTTGGGCAAAAAGGGTATCCCGGTGGACTGAAAACCCGAAAGGTCGGTCCAGGCAAAAATTAGGGATCAAAGCGTAACAATGTGTCTCATTAGATCACCTTGCATCCAGACTTCGGTATCGACTATCAAGCTCGGACGACACTAATCAATCTGATCTACCTTCAACTAAATGGCTAAGTGATGAGATGCTCGAGGATATAAGGGCAATAACAGAGTTGGAACCCAGTGGGATTACTCACATAGCTGTTTTGTTTAGTTTTTCACAAATTGTATAAATTCTATTTCTTCTGTTTTGTTTTGCGAGAACGTCCAATGTTCATTTTTGATATATGCATTTGACATTGATTGCTGCTCATAAATAGTTACATGCGAAACAAAAGACAATTACTTGTAATATCAGAAACAGGGGCAAACGAAAAAATGTCCAAACCGTACAGTTGCTTTGTCCACCAGGTATATGGATAGACCTAGCTGGAGGAAACAATTGAAAGTACATTCATTCCCCGCAGAGTAAGAGTAAGTTAGTGGTGTTAATTCTCCCCAGCTGAGACTCACAATTGTGAATGAATCGGTAATATTCTCCCCAAGCATAGTTCATCTACCATCAGCACTAAAAAGTCTTATCATCCCCAGCGGAGTATAAAAAATATCCCCAGTGGAGTTTGAAGAATTGTCCCCAGTAGACTCCGGAAGATCGTCCCCAGTAAAGTCTAAAAGGGCTATCCCCAGTAAGGTCGCTATTGGAAAGTCATCCCCAGCGGAGTTCTTTCCTGTCAAATCCTAGTAAGAGAACGCCGCCGAACAAATAGAATTTATACAATTTGTGAAAAATAAAGAAAAACAGCTATGTGAACAATCCCACTGGGTTCCAACTCTGCTATTGCCTTTATGTCCTCGAGCATCTCATCACTTTTCTACTTGGTTGAAGTTAGATCAGATTGTTTGGTGTCGTCCGAGCTTGATAGTCGATACCAAAGTCTGGTTGCAAGGTGATCCAATGAGACATAGTGTTACGCTTTGATCCCTAATTTTTGCCTGGACCGCCCTTTCGGGTTTTCAGTCCACCGGGATACCCTTTTTTTCCCAAGCCGCCTTTTCAGGTTTTCGACTTGCCGGGTGTACAATTTTTTTTTTCATTTTCATCCCTTATTTTTGCTCGAACCCTTTTGGTTCGCCGGGAATCCCTTACTTTTGCCTAGGCCAGTCAACCTAGCGGGTTTTTGATTATGCATAGTATTTTTTCACTATGTCTGCATTGGCGGGGTGAGGAAGGTCGTCACCATCCATGGTGGTCAGAATCATAGCTCCTCTTGAGAAAATGTTCTTAACCACAAACGGCCCTTCGTAAGTAAGGGTCCATTTGCCCCTGGGATCGCCTTGTGGCAGTATGATGCGCTTGATAACCAATTCCCCAACTTGATACTCTTGTCGTCTGACTTTTTTGTTAAATGCCTTGATCATCCATTTTTGATACGTCTGACCATGACAAATAGCAGTAAGTCTCTTTTTGTCAATTAAGTTCAGTTGATCAAGCCAGGTCTGAATCCAGTCATCTTCGCTCAAACCTGCATCCTTCATAATCCGAAGAGAGGGTATCTAAACTTCAATGTGTAAGATGGCCTCCATGCCATATACCAAGGAATAGGGTGTTGCCCCTGTTGACGTCCGCGCTGAGGTACGGTACCCATGAAGAGCAAAAGGTAACATCTCATGCCAATATTTGTATGTCACCATCATCTTCTGCACAATCTTCTTGATGTTCTTATTAGCCGCTTCTACAGATCCATTCATGTTCGGCCGGTAGGGAGAAGAGTTGTGATGTTGTATCTTAAACTGTTTGCAGAGCTCAATGATCATCTTATTATTGAGATTTGTACCATTGTCCGTAATGATCCTCTCTGGTACACATATCCACAGATCAGATTGTGCCGAATGAACCGTGCCACGACGTTCTTGGTCACAGTAGCAAAGGAAGCCCACTTTATAAAGTAATCAATTGCTACCAGGATGAAACGATGCCCGTTGGACGCAGTAGGTCTGATCTCACCAATCATGTCGATGCCCCACATTTCAAAAGGCCAAGGAGCTGTCAAGACGTTCAGAGGAACTGGAGGTATGTGCACCTTATCAGCATAGACTTGGCACTTGTGACAGGTTCGAGAATGATGATAACAGTCGGCTTCCATGGTGTACCAATAATATCCTGCCTGTAGGATCTTCTTTGCCATGGTGTGTCCACTGGAATGAGTTCCGAAAGTACCTTCATGTAACTCTACCATAATCCTTTTTGCTTCATTCTTATCCACACATCGCAATAAGGTTGAATCATGGTTACGCTTGTAAAGAATGCCATTGCTGATGAAGAACTTCGCCGCGAACCTCCTCAGAAACTTCTTATCATTAACAGATGCACCCTCAGGGTACTCCTGAGCTTCAAGATACCTCTTTACCTCATGTAACCAGGGTTTATCTGTTGCCTCTTCAGTCTCAATGTCGCAACAATGTGCAGGTTCGTCCAACCTCTCAATAGTAATCTGGGGAGCTTCATTGTCCCATCTAACCTTGAACATAGAAGACATCGTAGCTAGCGCGTCCGCCAACTGATTCTCCTCTCTAGGGGAAGTGTTCAAAGGTTATCTCCTTGAAGTGTGGAAGCAATGTCAACACATACTCCTTGTAAGGAATAAGATTTGGGTGTTTCGTATCCCACTCGCCTTTGATCTGACTGATCACAAGAGCGGAATCTCTGAATACACTTAAGAGCTTAATCCTTAGGTCAATAGCTACTCGAAGACCCATAATGCACGCTTCATACTCCGCCACGTTGTTGGTGCAGTTGAAACATAGTCAGGCGATGAACAGAGTATGAGAGCCTTCAGGAGATATGATCACGACGCCAATGCCATTACCCAAAGCATTTGAAGCTCCATCAAAGTACATAGACCATTGGGATCCTTCCTCAAGTCCTTTATCCGGTCCAGGTGTTTCACAGTTGGTCACTAACATGATGTTCTCATCTAGGAATTCAAAGTTCATAGACTGGTAATCATCCACTGCCTGATGTGCCAAATGATCCGCTAATACACTCCCCTTGATTGCCTTTTGAGTCGTGTATTAGATGTCGTACTCGGTCAAGATCATCTGCCATCTTGCTATTCTTTCGGACAAGGAAGGCTTCTCGAAGATATACTTGATTGGATCCATCTTTGATATCAACAGAGTAGTGTGAGTCAGCATATACTGTCTCAGCCAGCAAGCAGCCCATGCCAAAGCGCAACAAGTTTTCTCAAGCAACGAGTATCGGGTCTCGCAGTCGGTAAACTTTTTGCTAAGGTAGTAAATAACATGCTCTTTTCGGCCAGACTCGTCATGCTGCCCCAGCACGCACCCCATCGAATTATCGAGTACTGTCAAGTATAAGATCAAAGGTCTCCCTTCAACTGGAGGCATCAGAATAGGTGGCTCTTGGAGATATTCTTTCATCCTTTCGAAAGCGGCTTGACATTCATCGTTCCATCTTACCACTTGATCTTTCTTCAGTAACTTGAAGATTGGCTCACAAGTAGCAGTTAGGTGCAAGATGAATCGGGAAATATAGTTCAGACGTCCCAAAAAGCCTCTGACTTCTTTTTCTGTTCAGGGAGCTGGAATTTACTGTATAGACTTCACCTTTACAGGATCCACTTGAATACCTTTATCACTTACGACGAAACCCAGCAGCTTACCAGATCTCACCTGAAGGTGCACTTGTTCGGGTTTAGCCTTAGTCTGTACAACTTCAACCTATCAAATAGCTTCTGAAGATGGTCAAGATGTTCTTCCTCAGTCTGGGATCTTGCAATCATGTCATCAACGTATACCTCTATCTCATGATGGATCATGTCGTGGAACAAAGCGACCATGGCGCGCTGATACGTTGCCCCAGCATTCTTCAATCTAAAAGGCATGACTTTGTAGCAAAAGGTACCCCATTGAGTAACGAAGGTTGTCTTCTCCATGTCTTCGGGAGCCATCTTAATCTGATTATAACCGGAGAAACCATCCATAAAGGAGAAGACCTTATGTTGTGCGGTGTTGTCAACCAGAACGTCGATATGAGGCAGAGGGAAATCATCCTTGGGGCTTGCCCTGTTCAGATCCCTATAGTCAACACACATTCGAACCTTACCGTCCTTCTTTGGCACTGGAACCACGTTGGCAATCCACTGTGGGTAAGAAGTAACTGCTAGAAAACTGGTATCTAACTGTTTCATAATCTCAGCCTTGATTTTCTCAGACATCTCCAGGCACATTCGACGGACTTTCTGTTTCACTGGAGGACAATCTTCCTTGGTAGGCAGGCGGTGAACCACGATATCAGTATCCAACCCAGGCATATCTTCATAAGACCAGGAAAAGATCTCAACATAGTCACACAACATCTGAATTAGCCGTTGCTTAACGCTAGACTCCAGATTTGCACCGATCTTGACCTCTTTCTTGTCTTCCTCTGTACCCAGATTTACTGATTCCACTGGCTCTTCATGCGGCTGTATGTCCCTCTCTTCCTGAAGTAAAAATCTAGCAAGTTCACCAGGCACTTCGCAATCATCCTCACCTTCGTCCTCAGCTTGGTTGATCGGACTTTCAAAGTTATAACTGGCAGTAGCAGAGTCGTTATCAGTGGGATCCAGGATGGATGTAGACCTGTATATGTGAGTGTGTGTAAAATAGTTGTTTTGCAAGATAGAAAAAAAAAACAAGGAGCGCAAAAATTTGTAATGCAAGAAAACGTCCAATGCTTTTATTAATGATATATGGAAATGACACACAATAAGCCCTCAAACAAAACCACGGTGTCTCGGGTAAGGCACCGGGCCGTAAAGTTTAAAATTGTCTGTTACAAATTCAAAACAAAAGTCTACTACTGTGTAATAAAAGAAATTGGCACAAAGTCCTTTGTCGTCCAATTGCTTAGTCCTCCGTCGGTAGTCGGGTAAATCCAGCTGTCAATATCAAGCTCTTCATGATCACCCCCAATAGCATTTACTCCCGCATCATGTTTCGGCATAGGAGCCGTTATGACATTAGGCTTTTCTGGCGCTTCGAACTCAATCTCCTTAACGTCAATAAGATCTTGTACCTTACTCTTCAAGGCCCAGCAGTTATTCGTATCATGCCCCGGGCTATCGGAGTGAAAAGCACAGCGGGCGTTTGGATTGTACAGCGGTGATGTGGTGTTGGGATTCTTTGGAGCTTCCCTCGGAGTTACCAAATTGGTTTTCAACAGCTGCGGCAGAATTTGAGATAAAGTCATACTAAGCCGAGTGAACTGTCTTTGAGGCCTCTCTGCCCTTTGCTGAGTGTTGCATTGTGGAGTAACAATTGGTCTTGATATAACTACCGCATCCATTGCTTGGCGACGCTCGGGTCGACTTTGGCTCTTTGAGCTGTAAACCGCACTAGACTCCTTCTTAAAGGGCTTCTTCTCGGTACTTCAGAAGCACCCTTCTGTATCTTGTCGCTCTTGATACCGGCTTCAACCCTCTCCCCAATCATAATTAACTCGGTAAAACCTGACAATGAACTTCCGATCAAATGGTTGAAATACAGACCAAACAAGGTCCCTAGAAACATATCCACCAACTCACTGTCTGCCAGAGGGGGTTGGACTCTACCCGCAAGATCTATCCATTTTTTAGCGTAATCTTTAAAACCTTCGCTCGCATCCATAGACATACCCTGAAGTTGGGTACGCGTGGGAGCAAGGTCGACATTATATTGGTACTGCTTGTAAAAAGCAGCGGTAAGGTCCTCCTAGTTATGGACGTTAGCTCCTTCTAGCTGATAGAACCACTCAAGTTGAGTCCCTGAAAGACTATCTTGAAAGAAATGAATCCAGAGATTCTTGTCAGCAGTATATGGTTGGCCTGACATACGATCGGAGGTGTAGCTTTGGGCAGGAGACCCCGTCGTACTTAGTAAATACAGGAGCTTTGAACTTGTGGGGGATCACCACCCCAGATGCTAGACCCAAATCACCAAAGTCTAATCCAGGTATATTCTAGATCTCCATCGCACTTAACCAGTCTTCGAGTTGCTTATACCTGTCTTCGGCAGGAGGATACTGGTCTTCATCAAAGTCAGTCTCATTGTCAGAAACAACAGGGCTAGGAGCCCTTCTTTCTTCTTGGTTCTCCCCCCCTCCAGATGAGTGGGACAAATCAACTTCCTCTCGCAACCTATTTCCAAACCTGTGACCCATGTTCAGGAGGACCGTCTTCTTCTTCTTCTTCTTATCCTTCAAGATAAGAGTCTTCAAATCTTTCTGCCCCTTGGCCAGGTTCATAAACATTTCCTGGAACTGAGCGTTTTGAGCTTGTAGAGCCTTGATAGCTTGATCAGTGGATGTTTCAAAAGACATGATGCTGAAATAAACAGCGAAGAAGATAAGAGACCTGTAAGGGTACCTGTGATGAGGTGCATGGTAATGGAATGCATATGATATTTTTTCAAAGACTTTAGGGAATCAAATTCGTAAACCAAAAGGAAACACACTTTTATTAGATTAAAAACTTGAAACAATGTTTGACAAATGCCTTTAAGGTGTTACAAAAAGAAAAACTGAAAAGTAAATCAAAACTAGAAATAGCAAAGACATCAGCGCTCCCATGGTCGTTTTCCGTTAGTGCTGACATAATCATTGAGGACCTTCTCATTCTCCAGCTGCCTTGTAAGCTTTAGAATCTTCCGCTCCTGCTCATGATACTTTTCTCTATAAGTATCCCATTCTTCTCTTAACTGGATCCAAGACCTCTTTAATGCCCCAATGTCAGTAGGCATGTATGGATGGAGGACAGTATGAGGAACCCCTTCTTCATCAGCACTCTCAACAATTACCGGTAAGACAGCTTTGTACGGCATCCCCAGCTTTTGAGCACGGGCTCGAACCCATCGGAGATACGGTTCCATCGGAAGAGAAGTCTTCAATCCCAGCTAATGTGGATCAGACCTGTTCACCCTATTCCAAGCTCGTATAAATCTGCGGTGATGTCCCTCACTATCCCCTTGGAAGTCAAAGACAATACTCGGAATCAGTAACTCATGAGGACCGTCCTTTCGAGCTCGCCCAAACTGTCGTAAGGCCAGACAAGGATTATAGGTGATTCCTCCCCTAATTCCAAGCAAAGGAACATTGGGGTACTCTCCGCATCGGTCAATAACAGCTACTTCTTCCACGTCTTTAGTGCTCCAGATGATGTCCGTGTGAGCAAGGGACATAATTCTATAGGCCCAACCCATACCTTCCTTGTTCTTCAAAACAGATTTGGGGAGGTGAGAAATAAACCACCTCGCCAGCAATGGTGCACAACACATAAGGGTTCCCCATTTCCGAGCAGTACGAGCATAAAGAGCATGTAGAATGTCACCTAAGAGAGTAGGCACTGGATTACGAGACATGAAGATATTCACTGTGTTCACGTCAATGAAAGAATCTGAATTAGGGAACAGAACCAGGCCATATATGAGAAGTGCTAGGATGTCTTCGAATACTTGAAAGTCCAAACTGTCCCAAAACTGTTGAGCTTGATCAAACAAGAACTTAGCCAAGAAGCCTTTCACTCCACTCCGAGTCTCCCAGTTAGACCTTACTTCAGCCTTTGTTAGATGTAGGGCTGTAGCAACATACTCTGGCCTAAGATCTATCTCCCCACCTGTAAATGGTGTCTGCTCTAGAATAGAAATACCGGGTAAATCAGAGAATTCCTCCAAAGTAGGGACCAACTGATAGTCCGGAAAGGTGAAGCAGTGATGCAACGGGTCGAAGAACTGGAACAAGATACTCATCATCTGCTCATCCATCTTAGAAGTAACCAAACCAAGGAGGTGACCATGTCTTCTGACAAAGGAAGAAGTATCTGGAACTTTAGAAACCAACTCTCTAAGTTGAGCAGGGATTTGTACGAAGCTAATGCAAATAGTATTTCTGCGCATAGATGTCATGATCTGCAAAACAGAACAAAGATAAATCCCCTCGATCTTTGAAATGGGTTAGTCTGATGAAATATGCATGCAATGTCATGATGCATGATGTTATGATAGAAACACACCACAAGTATTCACAGATAACAAACATGGTAAGGGCACACAAGTCACACAGTAGCCCTTAAATTTCAGGTTGGCATGGAGTTTAGGTATTACCCTCTTTCAGTTTAGTTGGTTCAACCTGTCCTAGTAATAGTAATCGGGTTCTAGAGTATCTCAATATCACTGACCACCCTCGATCGGTCATAATTCCAGTTTAGCAACCTTTTCTTGCGGTCGAAATCATCGCGAGAGTTTGGTCTCAATGAGTGTAGCATACTGCTACTTTTCTATGGCCAAGTTGGTCAATTATAGGTTCTAAGGTCAGTTGGTGCTTAATGACCCCTTAGCAGCCCCATATTCTCCTTGTTCCTCCATAAGGGATATCGGTACTAACTAAAGTGCCACACTAATGTAGCTACTGCTTCAACTGTATCGGTCTACGCTGTACAGTTCCCTCACAGTCTATTACTACTTACCTAAAAGGTATCCCCATATCCAGGTTAGGATCTATAGTAACTCCAATTCAAACCCACAAAGATAAAGCATACAAATCAAGAAATTGAAAACATTATAATGAACTAGTCCTAAGGTACACCCCACTTATTAGTTCCCCAGCAGAGTCGCCAGTTCTGTGATACAGTGGGAAGAACTGACTGTTTTTGGAATGTTGGTTTGTGTTTTGCGTTTGTTTCGCAAAATGTCGCGGTAAGCAAGAGTCGCCACCGACTTTTATTTTATCCAACAAGGAAAGGAAAAAAGCACGGAAAAATTCCTTTTTTGAGATATTTCTGAGTACGGGGGGGGGGGGGGGGGGGGGGTAGATTATAGAAAGGGAAGGTATTAGCACCCTTTCTATCCGTAGTTATCTACGGGCTCTTAGGTACTTGCTTATCATTTTCAAAATTGTTTTCTTTGTGTTTGTGTGTTTTGAAAAGTTTTTGTTTCAACTTCGATTTAACTCTTGCTTCTGTCTTCAAGAGTGTAATGAAGTGTTTTTTTGAAAACTTGTTTGTAAAAGAGTGAAAGTGTGAAACAGTTTTGTTTTGGATGAGCAAGTATCTAAGAACTAATCTACCTACTCGAAAAAGGAATCGTTCTATGCTAATTTCCTTTAGACAATGCTATCCCACTATTAATGAGTAGGTAGCACCGTCGTTGGAGTTTGAGGGTCAATTCGAAAGAGACGTACGGTCACTAAAGCAATGTTAGGACGTCTTAGCGGTAACCCTAATGTCTTAGATCATCTATTCGAGGCAACGATGTTCCAGGAAACCTTTCTGAGGCAACTATGATCTTTTAAACAAGAGGGCGACCTCTAAAACAACCTATACTCAATGACCGTTTACGAAGGCAACCAAGTGGGAGTGTACCCTAGGAGTGCGCATGTGCGAGTGTGTTGATTTCAGTTATTTTTATCTTTGCACATGTTTGGAGTGACCTAACTGTTTTAAGATTAAACATTCATTCTTGTCATGCAAACCCTATTATCGAACATTTTGCAGTTGAATATTTGCATAAATTAAAGGTGCGGAATTTAAACTAAATTATTACAAGGCGTCGGGTATTTACATCGCCAAAGACAAACCCTTTGAAATTTAAAAGCGGAAAAATAAATAAACGTCCTAATTAATTATTACAAACCGGGAGCAAATACAATAATTTGGATAAAGAAAAATAAAGCGCACGAGAAAATTAGGTCAGACGCGAAACTAGGGTTTTGACCCTCCTAATTAAAGGAAAATGTTTTTTTTGTTGTTTTTATTATTTTTTAAGAAAAGAAATTAATTCCTAAAGTTAAATGCTAAATTAATTAGTTAATTAAGTTAATTAATGAAAAATAATTAATGACATATTTTTGGAGTTTTGTTAATTTAGGAAAGAAAATAAAATAATTAAATTAATGTTAAAACCTAGTTATTCTAATTGATTTTTAATTATTTGCAAAATAAATGAAAGTTATCTAAAATTAACCTAATTAAATTAATTAATTTTTATTAATGAAAAATAAAATTCTAAATTTATTTGGACATAAAAATATTTTTGTGATTTTTGATAAAAAAGAAAATTAATTAATTGTTAGCAAAAATAGTAAATAAATCAATTAAAGAAATAAACAAAAAAAAAAAAAAGAGATGGGCCTGAATGGAGGGGTGTGAATAGCAAGGATTCTGGCCCATTTGTGAGGTCCGTTTGACTTTTTGCAATCCAGTGCATGTGTATTGACTGACCCTTTGGTGCACCCTCAGTGGTAGCCAACAGATCTGGCCATCTGGCATGTTGATGCTGAAGGCATATGGTGGACATTAGGCTTGAGCGTGTACTGGATCACTTGAAATATTTAAGAAAAATAACAAATGCTGGAGGCAGGGATCGAACCCCTGACCTTCAGCCTTCAACACCTTAAACACACACCTGGTAACCACTACGCCATTTGCTTCTTATTGTTAATATAATACAAACTATTAATAATATATAAAACAAAAGAAAATTGGAAAAACAAATAAAAAAACGCGCGCTCGTTTAAACAAGCTAATGGTGAGACGTCACTTCATCGTCTTCTTCTTCCCTCCGTGGCTAAAACCTTGAGACCTATACCCACGGACGCTGTCCGTTGGTACAAGTCAGGCTCGTTCCAAAATCTCCTACAGGCCATATAAATGGAATCTAGTACCATGGTTGAGTTCGTCTCCTTCTTCTGAACGCAGTGGTATCCATTACTAAGGCTAATTGTACCTAAAAACGAAAACCCTAAAAGCAAACTCGAAACCCTAATAATGGTGAATTTCAATTCAGTCCATATAAATGAAATTGGCTATTGGCAAAAGCTTGCAAACATCATGGTGATCAAGAATATGCAATTCTTTTACACTATAGATGCAAGAATAATGCTAATCGAATTCAAGAACATAGTGATATCGTGATGGGCTTACAGCGCGTTGTAGGGCTTGAAAACACCTGCTTTTGATTGCTTTCGCTTGTGGAGATTTCCAGGAAGCGATTGGTATCAATAGCAAGCTTTGAGAATGCCTTTAATGGTGATTTCAAACTCACACTTTTCTTTGATTTTTTCAGATTTTGTTTGCTCTATAGCGCCTATCTCCAACCTTGTTTTTGATCTGCCTCGCCTCCTTATGTATTAGACAATGCATTGGGGTTGTTAAACTGATCAAAATCTTCTTCTTTCAATGCTTTGGATATGGATTTGATTTGCTTTGAAAATCTTTCCAAACATGGCATATTTTGAATCTTTTTGTTCACTCAAGCCTTAATGCAAATTTGGAATGATGCTAGCTGTTCAATGAAGCCTGAAACAACACAAAATCCTTGGTTATTAATATTTTGGATTTTTATTTGATTTATTTTGATTTAAATCAAATTAATTCAAATAAAAATCACAATAATTAATAAAAATATGATATGGACAAGTGGCAAAGGCTAGAGCACGTGGGCTATGATGCCAACTCAAAACAAGTGAAAAAGAATGGGCCCATTTGGCAAAATTTGAAGTTTTGGGGATAGTTGACTTTTGGCAATTTTGCAAAAAAGGTCAACTTCAACAATGCATAACTTCTTCAATTTTGATTCTTTAGAGGTGTTCTTGGACTTTTTAGAAAGCTTGAGATGTCATCTAAACAAACCTTTTGGTCTCATCTCAATTTTATATTCCATTCTTATGTATGAAGCTTTGACAAAAAAGGTGTTTTTGTTGACTTTTCAAAATGACCTATAATGTCCAAATTCATAACTTCTTGTGAGTGCATATTTTGATCTTGGGAGATGAAGATGGATTATTTGGAATTGCATCCTATTCAAAATGAGCTTTGGATGGGTCATTTCTCATAAAGTATGAGAAAGTTATGCTTGGTTAAAATTGAGTTGACTTTTCCTACAAAACCCTAATTTAGCAACTTTTGAATCTTGATGAATTGTGAGCAATCCTTGATGAATCATGATCAACCCTTGATCAAATGATGAAATAAACTTCAAAATGAGAATGTTGACAAAAAATCTTGAGGTTTGACTGTTTGTAGGTCACAGTTGACTTTTGCCCTAGCATAGTCGATTTTTGGACCTTTTAAGCAATTGAGTGAGCAAACTTCCTCTGTAAGGCTTGAAACTTGACATGGATGATCTTGAGAACATATTAGGACAATATTGAGCATTTGGGACCACTTGGACTCAAGGATATTGATGCAACATGAAACCCTAATTTGAGGTAGACTGCCTTAGGAGAGAGCTTGTTTGGCCAACCCTTGGACTACCTTGAGCAACTTGAGGATCTTTCTTGAAATGTTTTGAGAAATATGAGAGGGAAAATTTTGGGGTACAATAGCTACCCATGTTCAATCTTCTTAAACCTAAGGATGTAGATTGGCTTTCGTGTCTTTCGTAATCCGAAGGTGGAAGTGGATTGAACACTAGAGTGCCCAGAAATTTGCACTCGCATGAAGTGATAATTGTCTCTGTGATACAGTGGAAGAACTGACTGTTTTTGGAATGCTGGTTTGCGTTTTGCGTTTGTTTTCGCAAAATGTCGCGGTAAGCAAGAGTCGCCACCGACTTTTATTTTATCCAACAAGGAAAGGAAAAAAGCACAGAAAAATTCCTTTTTCAAGATATTTCTGAGTACGGGGTAAATTATAGAAAGGGAAGGTATTAGCACCCTTTCTATCCGTAGTTATCTACGAGCTCTTAGGTACTTGCTCATCATTTTCAAAATTGTTTTCTTTGTGTTTGTGGGCTTTGAAAAGTTTTTGTTTTAACTTCGATTTAACTCTTGCTTCTGTCTTCAAGAGTGTAATGAAGTGTTTTTGAAAACTTGTTTGTAAAAGAGTGTAAGTGTGAAAAAAGTTTTGTTTTGGATGAGCAAGTATCTAAGAACTAATCTACCTACTTGAAAAAGGAATCTTTCTATGTTTATTTCCTTTAGACAATGCTATCCCACTATTAGTGAGTAGGTAGCACCATCGTTGGAGTTTGAGGGTCAATTCGAAAGAGGGACATATGGTCACTAAAGCAATGTTAGGACGTCTTAGCGGTAACCCTAATGTATTAGATAATTTATTCGAGGAAACAATATTCGAGGCAACATTTCCGAGGAAACTTATGATCTTTTAGACAAGAGGGCGACCTCTAAAATAACCTATACTCAATGACCGTTTACGAAGGCAACCAAGTGGGAGTGTACCCTAGGAGTACGCATGTGCGAGTGTGTTGATTTCAGTTATTTTTATCTTTGCACATGTTTAGGGCGATATAACTGTTTTAAGATTAAACATTCATTCTTGTCATGCAATCCCTATTATCAAACATCTAGCAGTTGAATATTTGCAGAATTTAAAGGTGCGTAAATTAAACTAAATTATTACAAGGCGTCGGGTATTTACATCGCCAAAAACAACCCTTTGAAAATAAAAGCGGTAAAAGTAAATGTCCTAATTAAATATTACAAACCGGGAGCAGATACAATAATTGAATAAAAGTGAAGCGCGCGATAAAATTGGATCGAATACGAAACTAGGGTTTTGACCCTCCTAATTAAAGAAAATGTTTTTGTTATTTTTTTAATATTTTTTAAGAAAAGAAATTAATTCCTAAAGTTAAATGCTAAATTAATTAGTTAATTAAGTTAATTAATGAAAAATAATTAATGACATATTTTTGGAGTTTTGTTAATTTAGGAAAGAAAATAAAATAATTAAATTAATGTTAAAACCTAGTTATTCTAATTGATTTTTAATTATTTGCAAAATAAATGAAAGTTATCTAAAATTAACCTAATTAAATTAATTAATATTTATTAATGAAAAAAAATCTAAATTTATTTGGACATAAAAATATTTTTGTGATTTTTGATAAAAAAGAAAATTAATTAATTGTTAGTAAAAATAGTAAATAAATCAATTAAAGAAATAAACAAAATAAAAAAAGAGAGAGATGGGCCTGAATGGAGGGGTGTGAATAGCAAGGATTCTGGCCCATTTGTGAGGTCCGTTTGACTTTTTGCAATCCAGTGCATGTGCATTGACTGACCCTTTGGTGCACCCTCAGTGGTAGCCACCAGATCTGGCCATCTGGCAATCTGGCGTGTTGATGCTGAAGGCATATGGTGGACATTAGGCTTGAGCGTGTACTGGATCACCTGAAATATTTAAGAAAAATAACAAATGCTGGAGGCAGGGATCGAACCCCGGACCTCCAGCCTTCAACGCCTTAAACACACACCTGGTAACCACTACGCCATTTACTTCTTATTGTTAATATAATACAAACTACTAATAATATATAAAACAAAAGAAAATTGAAAAAACAAATAAAAAAACGCGCGCTCGTTTAAACAAGCCAATGGTGGGACGACACTTCATCGTCTTCTTCTTCCCTCTGTGGCTAAAACCTTGAGACCTATACCCACGGACGCTGTCCGTTGCTACAAGTCAGGCTCGTTCCAAAATCTCCTACAGGCCACATAAATGGAATCTAGTACCATGGTTGAGTTCGTCTCCTTCTTCTGAACGCAGTGGTATCCATTACTAAGGCTAATTGTACCTAAAAACGAAAACCCTAAAAGCAAACTCGAAACCCTAATAATGGTGAATTTCGATTCAATCCATATAAATGAAATTGGCTATTGGCAAAAGCTTGCAAACATCACTGATTCGTTTTCTTGGGCATTATTTCAGCGCAAGCCTCTTTAATGGAGACCAAAATATCCCAAAAAACCAAACCTCAATGAGTGTAGTATCGAGTATCTACCAACTTCGGACTGCACCAAAGCCGGTCATCTCACTACGTCCTAAAGGCCAAGTTGGTCAAGTAAAGGTTCTAAAAGTTTATTAGTGCTTCATGACATCACTCAGCGACCCCATATTCTCCTTGACTACTCAAGGGCTACCGGTAACCACAAATGTGTCGCACTAACGTAGCTATTGCTTAGACCGTGTCGGTATACCCCACACAGTTTCCACAACGTATTGCTACTTACCCATAAGGTATCCCAAATCCGTGTAAAGGATTCAAACCCAAACAAAGAACCATAATGTAAAGCATACAAATCAAATAATGTAATCAAGTAAATGTGATCTATCCCTACGGTAACCCCACTTTTAAAAATTCCCCAGCAGAGTCGCCAGTTATGTGATACGGTGGGAAAACTGACTTGGGTGTTTTGCATTTTATCGCAAATGTTGCGGTTAACAAGAGTCGCCACTGAATTTTCTTTTATCCAAAAGGAAAGGTAAAAAAGCACAGGAAAGACCTTTGAGATTGTTTCTTGAGTTTGGGGGGGGGGGGGGGGGGTAGATTATGAAAAGGGAAGGTATTATCACCCTTTTCATCCATGGTTTTCCATGGACTCTTAGTTACTTGCTAGATCACTTGCTTTTGTTTGAAATTGTGCTTTGTGTGGTTTTGAAAGTAATTTGTAAAAGAGGCCATTGTTTAGGCAATCTTTGTAATGATTCTCGTTCGTAAGAATGTATACAAAGATGTTCGTCTTTTTGAAAATGTTTTCAAGTTTGTAAGATGTTTTGAAATGTGTGTGTGTTTGTTTTTGAAAATAGCAAGGATATTTCTTTGAAATGGAGCAAGCAACTAAAAGTAATCTACCCACTCAAATGTCTTTCTTGTTCATTTTATTTTCCTTTGATATTGTTGTCTTACCATTGATTTGGTAAGCAACCCTATCTTTGGATGTAAACGGGACGGACGTGGGTCATCGTATGACCATGATTAGCAATGTTGCAAAGTATCTTAGCATTTTGAGGGACTAAGATCATTTTTGTAAGGCAACTTTGAATAGAGTCATCGAGGGACTATGATCTTGTTTTTTTGTTTGTTTTGCTAAGATACCTTACATGCGTAATATGGTCATTTTGTTCAAGGCAACCAAGTGGAGTAACGCTAGGGGTGTTTATGTGCAAGTGTGTCATTTCCATGCTTGATTTTGTCTTGAATTAGGGTTTTCTATTTGATTGGTTTTATCTTGCCATACAAACCCTAATTATTAACATGTTATATAAAGCGATAAATTGCGGAAAGTAAATATCCTACGCTATTACAACCATTTGGGGATGGGGTGTACAAACTTACAAATGGGGATTGCCAGAAATTAAAGTCCTAATTATCTATTACAACCATATTGAATAGCCATGAAGAAAATATATGAAGCATGTAAAAATAAAGAAAAATGAAAGGAAAATAAAACATGGCTACTGACTTCCATGCTTCATTTTTTCAAAACATGGCTACTGACTTCCAGTGCAATCGATTTGCATGGTTGTGCAATCGATTGCACACTCAAAATATTTGGAAATTTGGATACTGGAACCCCGTGCAATCGATTTGCATGGTTGTGAAATCAATTGCACACTCAAAATATTTGGAAATCTGGCTACTGGAACCCCGTGCAATCGATTTGCATGAAGGGTGCAATCAATTGCCTTCTGTATGGTTTTGAAAAACAACAACCTTACACCTGTCTGTTCATGATACTATTTCATGGAAAACTTTTCACTCAAACATGGCAATTGTTCATGATTTTTTACAAACCTTTTCTTCAAAGGTCACTGCATTTTAGCCTCGAAAATGAACCAAATGATGATGATTGAAATGAAGATTTTTAAAGTTAAGGAGACTTACCTTGCAGCTAGAATTTATGTTTTGAGCTTGAGGTGTTGCCTTGTGGACTGTTATGACCTTTTTCAGTTATGAGATTTTTGAGAGTTTGTCAACAAAACTTCTGGTTTTCTTTTTATGTTTTCTAACCTCTTTTTCTTGCAAATGCTTCTTTTATTTATAGGCAAGAGGTTTGTGCATATGAGTTGACTAAGTTTGCAAGGTAGCATGTTATGGTTTGGTTGGATTACAAAAATCAAACTATGTCAAGTACTCCATAGTCCCAAGGTGAAGTATCAATGTTGCTGGTATAGAGGAGCTAATTACCATGATTTATGGTGGAGTATAACCAGCAACAAGCAAGGTATGGGCTCAAGACAAACTTTGTACAAAAAGCTTGCTTTTCAAGAATAACAATGGCGCCTTTATGCCATAAATGGAAAGATCTTTTGGACAATGGATCAAACACTTGGGTAATATCTCAAGCTCTTGTGTAAACATTAAATTATGTAGAGATTTGCAAGCAAGAAGGTGTGCAGCATAAGATTATGCAGCAAATCATGAGAGTTTTGTTATGTGTTCTTCACTTAGAATGAATTGCAATTCAAAGATGGATGGCCAACTTCAAGCCCTTTAATCTCCTAGCTCAAGTATGATAAATTTATGCTCTTGGATGTTTTGGAAAGCTTGAAACATCCTCTATAACTTTCATGTTGGCCATTTTGACAAAGTCATCTTGGAACTATGTGAAAAATGCCAAGAAGTTGGGGTGAAATCCTGACCAAAATCTGTTCAAAATTTCTCTAAGTGTTAAATGAAAATGTCATGACTTCATGAATTTATAACACAAAATCCAAGCACTTCTAGGAGAAGTTGTGTAAATCAATGTTGTAGATATCATGGAGATCTACAACTTTCATGTTGAAAGTTTCCCTTGAATTGTCTTGCATCTTGGTGAAAGAATGGCATGAAGTGATGAAATTATCATGTATAAAACACTTAGAAAATTTCTAAGTCTTGGAAATCTTGACTTTTCAAGTTGACTTTTGACTTTCTTGACTTCTTGATGATCAAGCTTGATACTCTTGAATTTATTGATGAAATTTTATCTTTGGAATGTAATGTTGACCAAAAAGTCAAAGTTTGACTTTCTAATATGCAATTGACCATTTTGCCCTTGTGCCAATTCCAAGCCTAAATTGATGTATGAGTGCTGCAAACTTGACGTCATAGAAGATCTTGTGAGAGAATCCTTGAGAAATGAGAGGGAAAATTTTGGGGTACAATAGGAGGGTTTAATACCAGGTTGTTGTTGATCCAGTTAGGGTCAGTGTAGAAAGCTTGCACTTTTCAGTCGTACGTGTGCTCTACGTGTTTGTTCGGATCCCCAATCCCATAATAACTTTGAAGCTAAAGAAGGTCTCTCTATAACCTCGAAATTATGCTTTTGAGAATGCACATGGAGAAGGTACTTCTTTTGTATTATGGGGTTGAAGTGTCTTCTTCATATCTCTCTCTTATGCGATAATGACGAACCTCAAAGGGAGCGTGTTTATCACCCCCCCTTCGTGATCGGGGTAAGAATGTGGTGTCTTTTAAGGTGGTGACAATCTGGTGATCTTGGAGCTTCTATTCGCGATGTAGTCGCTCTAATGGAGGTTGGTTCTGGAATGGCTGTTTGATTTCTTTAAGAGGTGTCTTCTTGCACATCGTTGTTCTTAGAATTAACATGTTATAGGATATCTTTGATTCTAAATATCCTTTTAGCCAATAGTAATGAATTTTATTGTTATACCAAGTTGTAGACATTATTCAGCAGATTAGTGGCTCCCTGCACTCTGAGGTTAGCCTACAATAACTAAAAGCCATGGATTGCTTATTAATATGGGATCATAGTTGTTGTACCCTAAAATTTTCCCTCTCATTTATCAAGAATTTGCTCACAAGATCTCCTTGGGCTCAAGACTGCATTAGGGTTTGATCAGCTAAAGACACCTCCTTAAGCAGTGATGACTAAAATTAGGGTTTGAGATTGCACAAGGATATTTGAACTTCCAATGCCCCATATGGTTTTCATGTATCATTATGGACCCTCAAGATTACTCATGACAAGTTTCAAGCTTTGGATCACACTTTTGCTCAGTCAATTGAGCAGTTGACCTAAAAATCAACTATATTGGGGAAAAAGTCAACTATGGCCAATTTATAGTCAAACTTCATAATTTTTGATCCACATCAAAAATTTAAACTCATATGTATCATTTGATCAAGTTTGGACCACAACTCCTCCAAAAATTTGATCAAATCTCCAAAAGGGCAACATGGTCAAAATTAGGGTTTTGACTGGGAAAGGGAAATTTCTGATTTTTGACCTAGCAAATGATCAATTGGTTTAAGGCATGAATCTTAAAAGTCCAATTGCATCATTTTGACCTAATGAAATGGCTCAAAACATTTCTCAAGTCCAATGGATTGACAGATGAATTTTCAGTCAATTGATCAAAAGTCAACTATATACTGAAAAGTCAAACTTTGACTTTTTGGTCAAATTCAAAGGCCAAAGATCACAGTTCATCAAAACATGTAAAAATATGAAACTTATTCATCAAGAAGTCCAAAATTCAATATTTCATTTTGAAAAGTTAAAATTTCTAAACTTAGAAATTTTTCTAAGTGTTGGAAATTTCTTATTTTTTCAAAACTTTGAGCAAAATTTTCACCATGATGAAAGGTGATTCAAGAGAAATATCCAACATGAAAGTTGTATATCTCCATGAAATATACAACTTTTATTCACCCAACTTCTTCTAAAAGTGTTTGGATCTCAAGTTATAATTTTAAGAACATGTGGTCATGAAACAAAACCCTTAGTTAAATTTTTCCCTAATTTGGTCAGGATTTTGACCCAACTTCATGGAACTTTTTCAAATAGTTCCAAATGGAATCTCCAAAAGCAATTAAAAGATAGTTTGTAGATAAAATTTAAATCTTTCCAAAATGTCCAAGAACTCTTTGAGATAATCTTTTAGTAGGGAGAATCGAAGAGATGAAGTTAGGGTTTTATCACTTGATTTACAAGTCATTTTGTGATGAACAAAATTCAAATTCAAAGTTATGCTGCATAAACTCTACTTTTCAATCCTCAAAATTGCCATGCACTCTATAACTAATGTCTTGCACATCTGTTAGAGCTCTCATTTCAAGCATTCAATGCAAGGCCATGCTTTATATCCATTTTTGGAAGAAAGTGTACATTGTCATTTTGATAAAGTGCTTTTTTACACAAAACTTGTTCTCTTCTGATCATACAAGTCCCATAACCCATAAGAAAATTGTTAGACACTTAAAATCACTCAAACCATGCATGTACCTCACATTGAAATTTGGTTTCCCACTTTTCTTCAAAATCAAGTAACCTAGCAATTAGCTGAAAACTTGTACTTCTGATTGTCCAAACCACTCCAATCCTTTTGCTTATAGATATACAAACCATTTACCACAAAACACACGCATGCTTGACCCCTAAAAACACCAAGAGCTCATAATCACATCTCATACCTCCATTTTCACATAAACTGACCAAAAACTTGAAACTCATAACTCACTCGTGCGTTTTCAAGCCTTTTGTTCCTAAAGATTCTAAACATCATTTAGAACTGATCCCACACTCTGTTACAAGACTGTAACACCATTAACACCATCCTCCATTTTCAAAAATAGAGCTTTGCACTTGGACTTATCCAGAACTCCTCAGGTACTTTCAACTCAAGCTATGCATCCCATTAGCTTCCTGGGAACTTGAGGAAGCTAACCCAATCATTGGAACTCCTTGAAAGCTGCTCAAACTTCAAACCCGATACCCTCTTGTAAGGTGAGTTTTCTAACTTTGGAACTTTTCATACAGGTGTTGTAACCCAAAATTTTCCCTCTCATATGTCTCAACACATGGCAAGTGAGGTCCCCAAATTGCTCAAGGAAGTTCAAGAGTTGACCAGACAAACTCTCTCCTAAGGCAATCTACCTCAAATTAGGGTTTCCATTTTCATCAAGATGCGTGAACCACAAAGGACTCAAATGCTCACCATTGTCCCAATATGTTCTCAAGATCATCCAGGTCAAGTTTCAAGCCTTGCAGAGGAAGTTTGCTCAGTCAATTGCTCAAATGCCTGAAAATCAAATGTGTTAGGTCAAAAGTCAATTGTGGCCCACATACAGTCAAACTTCAAGATTTTTGGTGAACATCCTCATTTTGAAGTATTATCCGTCATTTGATCAAGGTTTGATCATGATTCCTCAAGGATTGCTCACAATTCATCAAAACCCAAAAGTTGCTAAATTAAGGTTTTGTAGAAAAAGTCAATTCAACTTTGACCAAGCATAACTTTCTCATACTTTATCAGAAATGACCCATCCAAAGCCCATTTTTAAGAGGATGCAATTACATACAATTCATCTTCAGCTCCCAAGTTCAGAATATGCACTAACAAAAAGATATGAATTTTGACATTATAGGTCATTTTAGAAAGTCAACAAAAACATCTTTTGGGTCAAAGCTTCATACATGAACATGGAAGACTAAATTGAGATAAGACAAAACGGGTTGCTTAGAGGACATCCTAAGATTTCTAAAAAGTCCAAGAACACCTCTCTAGGGTCAAAATTGAGAGAGTTATGCATTGGCCAAGTTGACCATTATTGCAAAATTGCCAAAAGTCAAATGTGCTCAAATTTGCATTTTTTGCTAAATGGGCCCAACCTTTTATGCTTGCACCTCAATTATAATGTGGTCCACGACTTAAATACTTACCCACCAATTATTTGCTTCATTTTTCAATTTATTTATATTTTTCATTGATTAAAAAGTGAATTAAATAAAATAAATGATGAAAATTATCAAAGATATGATTTGATTTGTTTTTTTGACAGGTTAGAAACCAAGATATGCTGAGTTTGCAAGATCAATTCGAATCAATGGCAATTGGTACAAAAAGAGCATGATTAGGCCAAATTTAGAAATATATCATATGGCTAAAGAATCAAATCAAATATCGTCAAAGCTTGAAGATTGAATCTTTTTTGCAACCCTAATTCATTGAGGGATATATAATGAACAAAAACAAGGCAAGAAAAGAGGTTAGAGGTCGTGCATAGCCAAGAACAAAACTGAAAAAATTCAAGAAAAGTGGGAATCAGTTTTCAATCTACAAGGAGTTTCAAAGCATTTCAAGAGCACCAATCCCTTCCCAGACATCCCAGGAAGCTATTCCAATCACTCCCAGATCTTGAAACGCCCAGAATCATGCTCTACGCCTCCCACGGTTTGCCCAAAAATTTGATTCTGATTTCACTAATTCACACATCTTTAGCACTTTTGATTGTTATATTCATGTTTATCATCGTGTTTGTAAGCTAATCATTCTATTTAATTGCATTTTTGATGCATGTACGTGATATTGCCATAGTTAGGGTTTTGTGTTCTTGTTTAGGGATTTTCAATGCATGCAAAATTGGGCTTTGATTCTGGTACCATGATGCTCGTGAGGATGAGACGAGTTGATTGGTACCAGCCATTGTCATTTATCTTGAGCATATGCAATTTTGGAGATGGACAGGGTTATACCTACAACAAACGTCTGTAGGTAAAAGTATGATTTGCTAAAGCAACAGAGAGAGGAAGAAGATGAGGCGTGGCAACGTGTGATTTGTCCATTTAAATTTCCGCGCATTTTTTCTGAATACACCACGTGATTTTATTATATTAATTGTTTCTATTACATGTACAAACAAACAAAGCAGCGCAGATGGCAAGCAGGTACTGGGAGCGAGCATGAGGACCTGGGTTCGATCCCCAGGTCTCAACCTTTGTTTGTATTATTTTGTTTCATGTGATCAGGTATACTACAGCCTCAAGCGCCCACCATATGCCTTCAATATCCAGCCATCAGATCTATTAGCTATCCAGATCCAATGGCTCCCCACTGAAGGTCCATCATGTTCCTCAAGTCAACAGCCACACCGAATCAGGCGTAGTCAAACAAGCTGAGATTTGTTGGGCCCAGATTTTCAACTTCATACCCCTCAGAATTGCTAATGCAATCAGGCCCACTTCATTTTCTTTTTCTTATTTTTAATTCTTTCATATTTCTTTTAATTATTTTAATTAACAAACTAATCAATTTTTGTAAAAAAATCATAAAATCAAGAATTCATGAAAAATTAGAATTAGTTTTTTTTTATTCTCAAATTTAATTTAATTTAGTTTAATTTAATTTAGGGAAATTTTGATTTGTTTTTTTAATTAAAACTAATTAGCAAATTAGGTTTAAACTCTTGATTTATTTTTTATTCTTTTTATTTTTCTCAAATAAATAAAAATACAAAAATAGGTTTTTAGATTGAATTAATTTATTTTTCTTAATTTAAAATTAATTAGAACTTAGGATTTTCTTTTAATTTAACTATTTCATTATTTTCTTAAAACATGACAAAAACATATTTTTTAATCAAATCACAAATAGGTTTAGTCAAGGGTCAAAACCCTAATCGTCTCGCATTTAATTCGCCGCGCGCTTATTATTTATTTTGACAATATTTTTGTAACCGTTCATGGTTTGTAATAGTTTAACTTCGGGTTTTATTTACCGTTTTAGTTCCTGGGTTTTTGGCTATGTAATTAATCCCCATCCCCGAAGCCTTGTAATAGCGTAGATTTACTTTCCTGTATCTTAATTCCCGCAAATATTTAATTGTTTAGATGTATGCTAATAGGATTGTATGGCAAGAATGCATGACAAATTAATACAGTTAGAAAACCCTAATGTGCAAAGATAAATAATTGAAAACAAATCACTCGCACGTATCACTCCTAGGGTATACTCTCACTCTGGTTGCCTTCGGTAAACGATCATTATGCATATGGTGTCTTAGTGGTTGCCCTCCTGTCTAAAAAAGATCAAACGTCCCGTTCGAATGTTGCCTCGGAAATGTTTCCTCGAATATGATCTTAAGACTCTAGGGTAATTACTAAGGTGTCCTAACATTGCTTTAGTGATCGTACGTCCCTTTCGAATTGACCCTTACAACTCCAACGTCTGTGCTACCTATTTCTCAATAGTAGGATAGCACTGTCTAAAGGAACAAGAATAGAAACGATCTTTTTTCGAGTAGGTAGATGCTAGTAGGTACTTGCTCAAATCAAAACTTTTCATACTTACACATTTCAAAACAACTTTCAAAATAATTTCGTCACACCTTTGAGGACTGATACAAGGGTTATCACGAAGTAAAACATTTTCAAAACAAAGCACATACACAAGCAATTTTATAAAGATGAGCAAGTACCTAAGAGCCCATGGAAAACCATGGATAGAAAAGGTGTTAACACCTTCCCTTTCTATAATCTACCCCCCGTACTCAGAATATCTCGAAAAAGGAATTTTTCTGTACTTTTCTCCTTTCCGATTGGATGAAATAAAAGTCGGTGGCGACTTTTGCTTACTTTGACATTTTGCAAACACAAAATGCAAAACGGAAACCAGCGTCAAACAGTCGGTTCTGCCACCGTATCACAGAACT
The DNA here is from genome assembly GCA_948472305.1 of Vicia faba. NCBI lineage: Eukaryota > Viridiplantae > Streptophyta > Magnoliopsida > Fabales > Fabaceae > Vicia > Vicia faba. The sequence goes on from OX451735.1 coordinate 988,675,657, forward strand.
GACGACTCTGCTGAGGATATATAAGTGGGGAATACCTTAGGATCTAGGTCATCATAATTGTTTTTCTTGATTGCTTTGTTTGCTTTACTTTTGAGGGTTTTGTTTGGGGTTACTATAGATCCTACACCCGGATCTGGGGAATACCTTTTAGGTAAGTAGCAATAGATTGTGAGGGAACTGTACGACGTAGATCGATACGGTTGAAGCAATAACTATGTTGGTGTGGCACTTTGGTTGGTACCGGTATCCCTTGTGGAGAAACGAGGATAATACGGGGCCGCTGCATGGTGTCGTTAAGCATCAACTAACCTTAGAACCTTTAATTTCCCAACTTGTCCATTAGAAAGTAGTGAGATATCCGGCCTTGGTGTAGAGCTGAGAACTGGTTGATACTCGATGCTACACTCATTGAGACCATACTCTCGGAATAATTTCGGCCATAAGAAAAGATTACGTGAGCTGAAACCATGACCGATGGAGGATGGTCAGTGATATTGAGATCCTCTAGAACCCGGTTAATTTTCTAGGACAGGTTGAACCAACTTAACTTCAAGAAGGTATTACCTTTGACCTCATGCAAGCCTTAAACCTAAGGGCTTTGTGTGATTTGACTGTGTTTGCAATATTTGTGTTTGCTATACATGTGGTTTATCATGACATCATGCATCATAACATGGCATTCATGATTCATTACACTAACCATTTCAAAGACCAAGGGAATTTATCTTTATTCTGTTTTGCAGATCATGGCTTCTGTGTGTAAAAATACCATCTGAGTCAACTTTATGCAGATACCTGCCCAACTTAAAGAGCTAGCATCAAGAGTTTCTGAAACTTCTACTTTCATTAAGAGACACGGTCAACTTCTCAGCCTGGTTACTTCAAACCTTGAGGAACAGATGATGAGTGTACTTTTTCAGTTCTTCGATCCCAAGCATCACTGCTTCACCTTTCCAAATTACCAGCTGGTGCCCACCTTGGAAGAGTTCTCTCATTTATTGGGAATATCCATTCTTGAACAGGTACCCTTCATAGGTATGGAAGAAGTACCTAGGCCAGAAGACATTGCCTCAGCTTTGCATTTAAAACGGGCTGATATGGTATCCAATTGGGAAACTCGAAGCGGAGTTGAGGATTTTCTAGCCAAATTTCTGATAGACCAGGCTCAACTATTTTAGGATGATTTGGATTTTCAAGCTTTTGAGGATGTCTTGGCTCTTCTTATCTATGGTTTAGTTCTCTTCCCTAATCCGGACTCCTTTGTAGATGTGAATGCTGTCAAGATCTTCCTTTCTCGCAACCCACTGCCTACCTTGCTTGGAGATGTCTTGCATGATCTCCATACTCGTACTATGAAGAGAAGAGGGACTCTAATGTGCTGCATGCCGTTGTTGTCGAGGTGGTTTATTTCTCACCTCCCTAAGTTTGTGCTGAAGAACAAAGAAGGTTTGGGTTGGTCATACAGAATAATGTCACTTGCTCATACGAATATTCTTTGGTGTTCCCGGGCTATGGAAGACACTACTGTTATTGACCGCTGTGGGGGATACCCTAATGTCCCATTACTTGGTATCAGAGGGGGTATAACTTACAATCCTTGCCTCACTTTGCAACAATTTGGTTGTGCTCGAAGGGATGGTCCCCATGAGTTACTTCTCGAGGATATTGAATTCGACTATAAGGATGATGTTAGGGAGCATCGCTGGAGGTTCATACGAGCTTGGGGAATGGTAAACAGATCTGACCCCAAAGAGTTAGGACCGAAGACTTCCCTTCCTATGCAGCCTTACCTCTAATGGGTCCGAGCTCGCGCTCAGAAGCTTATGATGCCTTATGAGGCCGTATTACCAGTGACTGTGGAGCCCACTAATGAAGAAGGCATTCCTTACACGGTTCTCTATCCTTACATGTCCACTGATCTCGGGGAGTTACAGAGGTCTTGGATTCAGCTGAAGAATGAGCGGGATACTTATCGGGAGCAGTTCCATGAGCAAGAAAGGAAGGTTTTGAAGCTCACCAGGCAGCTCGAGGAAGAAATAGTGATCAATGACTATATCAGCACAAAGAGGAAGCGTCCATGGGACTTTTGATTTTGCTTTTCTAGTTTTAGATTTGTTTTATTTACTTATTTTGTAAATCCTTAAAGGCACGTTGAACCTTTCAAATTTAAGCTAATAAAGTTATGTTTATTTTGGTTTGCAAATTTAAATTTCCCAAAGTCTTTGAAATCATTACATGCGCATCCCATTATCATACACATCATTACAGGTACCCCTACAGGTTTCTCATCTTCTTCGCTGTTTATTTCAGCAGAAATGTCTTCCGATCAAGCCATCAAAGATCTTCAGGCATAGAACACCCTGTTCCAACAGATGTTCATAAGTCTGACTAAAGGGCAAGAGGATCTGAAGACCCTTATTATGAAAGAGAAGAAGAAGAAGAAGGTCGGAATTCTAAACATGGGCAGAAGGTTCGGAGAAAGGTTGAAGCATCAAACTGATCTGACCTCTTCATCCAAGGACGGGGAGAACCAAGAAAGGGAAAAGGACCCTAGTCCTGCAGTTTCTGACAACGATACTGATTATGATGATGAGCAATATCCTCCTGCTGAGGATAGGTACAAGCAGTTAGAAGACCGTCTGAGTTCTATGGAAGTTCAAAAGATCCCTGGTTTGGATTTCGGGGAATTGGGATTGGTATCGGGAGTGGTCATCCCTCAGAAGTTCAAAGCTCCGGTTTTTTCCAAGTATGATGGAGTGTCCTGTCCAAAACTCCATCTCCGCTCGTATGTCAGGAAGATCCAACCCCACACTACTGATAGAAATTTGTGGGTGCATTTCTTTCAAGATAGTCTGTCAGGGACTCAACTTGAATGGTTCTATCAGTTGGAGGGAGCTAGTGTCCGAAATTGGGAAGATCTTGCTGCTGCCTTCTACAAGCAGTATCAGTATAATATCGATCTTGCTCCCACTCGTACTCAACTCTAGAGTATGTCCATGGTGGCAGGTGAAGGTTTTAAGGACTATGCTCAAAAGTGGAGAGACTTGGCTGGGAGAGTTCAACCCCCTTTGTCTGATAGGGAGTTGGTGGACATGTTTCTGGGGACGCTATCTGGTCCGTTTTTCAATCACTTGATCGGTAGCTCGTCATCTGGTTTCACCGAGCTGATTTTAACTGGAGAAAGAGTAGAAGCTGGAATTTAGAGTGGTAAAATACAGAAGGATGCCTCCTCGAGTTCCACAAAGAAGCCTTTCGCTGGTAAGAAGGAAGCTAGTGCAGTCTATAGCCCGAGGGGCCAAAGAAGATCTGAACACCATCAAACGGTAAATGCTGTAGTGATACCAAGACCCACAGTTTCTCCATAACGCAACAATCAACAAAGGGTGGAAAGACCACAATGGAAGTTTACCCGCATCAACATGACATTGGATGAAGTGTTACCTCACCTGCTGAAATCCAACTTGGCGACCTTGAGAGAGGCTCCCAAGAATCCAAACACTACCTCTCCTAGATACAATCCCAACGCGCGGTGCGCCTACCATTCTGAGAGTCTTGGCCACGATACAAACGATTTCTAGGCTCTGAGAAACAAAGTACAAGATCTGCTTGAAGCCAAGGAGATAGAGTTTGATGCTCCAGAAAAGCCGAATGTTATAACTGCACCTATGCCTAAGCATGGCTCGGGAATCAATGCTATTGAGGTTGTCTCTGTCACAGAAGATGCAGATGATGAGAACCCGGATGTTGACAGCTGGATCTACCCAACAACCAACGGTGGACCGAATAACTGGACGACGAAGGACTTCATACCTGTTTCTTTTACTCCGCAGTAATTGACTTTTGTTTTACGATTTGTAATAAACAAGTTTGAAACTTTACGGCCCGGTGCCTTGCCCGAGACACCTTGGCTTTGCTTGTGAGGGCTTATTATTTGTCATTTCATATATCATTAATAAAGCATTGGACGTTTCTTGCATACAAATTTTGTGCTCCTTGTTTTTCTTTTCTGTCTCTCACTTTATCAAAACAACTATTCGCTTACACACACTCACATATCATACTGCAGATCCATATCCACTCTGGATCCCATTGATAACAACTCTGCTACTGCCAGTTATGACTTCCAAAATCCGATCAACCAAGCCGAGGACGAAGGTGAGGATGATTGTGAGGTGCCTGGAGAACTTGCTAGGCTATTACAGCTGGAAGAAAGGGTCATACAGCCGCATGAAGAGCAAGTTGAGTCAGTGAATTTGGGTACAGAGGAAGACAGGAAAGAGGTTAAGATAGGTGCGAATCTGGAGCCTAGTGTCAAACACCGGTTAATACAGATGCTACACGAATATGTTGAGATCTTCGCTTGGTCCTATGAAGACATGCCTGGTTTGGACACTGATATTGTGGTACATCGCCTGCTGACTAAAGAAGACTGCCCTCTGGTAAAACAAAAGGTCCGTCGTATGTGCCCCGAAATGTCAGAGAAAATCAAAATAGAAGTCATGAAATAGTTCGACGCAGGATTCTTAGCTGTCACTCCTTATCCGCAATGGGTTGCCAACATCGTTCTGGTACCTAAGAAGGATGGTAAGGTACAAATGTGTGTGGACTACAGAGATCTGAACAGGGTAAGCCCCAAGGACGACTTCCCACTTCCTCACATTGATGTTCTAGTCGACAACACCGTGCAACACAAGATCTTCTCCTTCATGGATGGTTTTTATAGCTACAACCAGATCAAGATGGCTCCTGAGGACATGGAGAAGACAACCTTCGTTACACATTGGGGCACCTTCTGTTACAAGGTAATGCCTTTTAGGTTGAAGAATGTTGGGGCAACTTATCAGCGCGCTATGGTCGCTTTGTTCCATGATATGATTCACCACGAGATTGAGGTTTATGTTGATAACATGATAGCCAGGTCTCAGATTGAGGAAGAGCACCTTGATCATCTCCAAAAACTGTTTGATAGGTTGAAGACGTACAAGATGAGGTTGAATCCGAACAAGTGCACCTTCGGGGTAAGATCTGGTAAGCTTTTGGGTTTCATCGTCAGTGATAAGGGTATTCAGGTGGACCCTGCAAAGGTAAAAGTCATACAAGAGATGTCGGCTCTCCCCACAAAGAAGGAAGTTAGAGGTTTCTTGGGACGTCTAAATTACATCGCCAGGTTCATTTCACATCTGACTGCTACTTGTGAGCCAATCTTCAAGCTGTTGAAGAAATATCAAGTGGTAAAGTGGAATGATGAATGCCAGAATGCTTTCGAAAGAATCAAGGAATACCTTTAAGAACCACCAATTTTGATGCCTCTAGTTGAAGGAAGACCTTTGATATTATACTTGACATTGCTAGACAATTTAATGAGGTGTGTGTTGGGGCAGCATGACGAGTCTGGTCGAAAAGAGCATGCAATTTACTACCTTAGCAAAAAGTTTACCGACTGTGAGACCCGATACTCATTGCTAGAGAAAACTTGTTGCGCTTTGGCATGGGCTGCTCACCGACTGAGACAATATATGCTGACTCAGACTACCTTGTTAATATCAAAGATGGATCCGATCAAGTATATTTTTGAGAAGCCCGCCTTATCCGGAAGAATTGCAAGATAGAAGATGATCTTAACCGAGTACGACATCTAATACACAACCCAAAAAGCAATCAAGGGGAGTGTATTGGCGGATCATTTGGCGCATCAGGGCATGGATGACTACCAGTCCATAAATTTCGAGCTCCCGGATGAGAATATCATGTTGGTAACCGACTACGAAGAACCTGGACCGGATGAAGGACCCGAGGAGGGATCCTGATGGTCTATGTATTTTGATGGAGCCTCGAATGCGTTAGGTAATGGCATTGGAGATATAATTATATCTCCTGAGGGTTGTCATACTCCTTTCACCGCCCGATTATGTTTTAATTGCACCAACAATATGGCAGAGTATGAAGTGTGTATCATGGGTCTTCGAGCTGCTATTGACTTGAGGATTAAGTTCTTGAGTGTGTTCGGAGATTCCGCTCTGGTAATAAGTCATATCAAAGGCGAGTGGGATACAAAGCATCTGAATCTTATTCCTTACGAAGAGTATGTACTAACATTGCTCCCACACTTTGCGAAAATAACCTTTGAACATTTCCCAAGAGAGGAGAATCAACTGGCGGACGCGCTAGCTACCATGTCTTCTATGTTCAAAGTCAGGTGGGATAATGAGGCTCCCCAAATTACCATTGAGAGGTTGGACGAACCCGCACATTGCTATGACATTGAGACTGGAGAGATAGCAGATAAACCCTGGTTTCACGAGGTAAAGAGGTATCTTGAGACTCAAGAATACCCCGAAGGGACATCTGTTAATGATAAGAAATTTCTGATAAGGTTCACGGCGAAGTTCTTTCTTAGCAATAAGATCCTTTATAAGCGTAACCATGATTCAACCTTGCTGCGGTGTGGAGACAAGAGCGAGGCAGAAAGGATCATGGCGGAGTTATATGAAGGTACCTTCAGAACTCATTCTAGTGGACATACCATGGCGAAGAAGATCCTACGGGCAGGATATTACTGGTCCACTATGGAAACCAATTGTTATCAGCACTCTCGAACCTGTCTTAAATGCCAAGTCTTTGCTGATAAGGTGCATGTACCTCTGGTTCCCCTAAATGTTTTGACAGCTCCTTCACCTTTTGCAATGTGGGGCATTGACATGATCGGCGAGATCAGACCTACTGCGTCTAACGGGCATAGTTTCATTCTGATAGCCATTGATTACTTTACGAAGTGGGTTGAGGCAGCTTCCTTTGCTACAGTAACCAAGAACGTCATGGCGCGGTTAATCCGACACAATTTGATCTGTCGATATGGTGTCCCGGAGAGAATCATTACTGACAATGGTATAAATCTCAATAACACAATAATCACCGAGCTCTATAAACAGTTCAAGATACAACATCATAACTCTTCTCCCTACCGGCCGAAGATGAATGGGGTTGTTGAAGCAACTAATAAGAATATCATAAAGATTGTGCAGAAGATGACGGTGGCATACAAAGACTGGCATGAGATGTTACTATTCGCTCTTCATGGGTACCGTACCTCAGCACGAACGTCGACATGGGCAACACCCTACTCTTTGGTGTATAGCATGGAGGAAGTCCTACCCATCGAAGTCCAGATACCCTCTCTTAGGATTATGAAGGATGCGGGTTTGAACAAAGACGACTGGATCCAAACCCAACTTGATCAGCTGAATCTAATCGATGAAAAGAGACTTACTGCTATCTGTCATGGTCAGACGTATTAAAAACGAATGATCAAAGCTTTTAACAAGAAAGTCAGATGTCAAGAATATCAAGTCAGGGATCTAGTGATCAAACGCATCATACTACCACAAGGTGATCCCAGGGGAAAATGGACCCCCACATACGAAGGGCCATTTATGGTTAAGAACATTTTCTTGGGAGGAGCTATGATTCTAACCACCATGGATGGTGACGACCTTCCTCACCCCGTCAATGCAGACATAGTGAAAAATACTACGCCTAATCAAAGACCCGCTAGGTTGACTGGCCTAGGAAAAAATAAGGGCTTCCCGGCGAACCAAAGGGTTTGGGCAAAAGTAAGGGATGAAAATGAAAAAAACTGTACACCCGACAAGTCGAAAACCTGGAAAGGCGACTTGGGCAAAAAAGGGTATCCCGGTGGACTGAAAACCCGAAAGGGCAGTCCAGGAAAAAGTTAGGGATTGAAGCGTAACACTATGTCTCATTGGATCATCTCGCAACCAGACTCCGGTATCAACTATCAAGCTCAGACGACGCCAATCAATCTGATTCACTTTCGACCAAGTAGCAAAGTGATGAGACGCTTGAAGATATAAAGGCAATAGCAGAGTTGGAACCCAATTGGGTCTTTTCACATAACTATTTTTATTTCCTTTACATAAATTGTATAATTTATATCTTTCGGCGGTGTTCTCTTACTGGGACATCAGCCTCCTTGTACAAAACGCCTATTGTAGGCCAACTTCAAAAATCAATACAATTCATTTTCACAAGAAATCTCAACTTGTTTTTCTTTTTCTGTTTTGTTTTGCAAGAACGTCCAATGATTCATTTTTTATATATGCCTTCGAAAATAATGTCTACTCATAAATATTTACATAAGAAACAAAAGACGATTACTCCTAATTCCAAGAATATGGAAAACAAGAAGTGCCCAAACCTTACAGTTACTCTGCCCATCAGGTATCGGGATAGAGCCAGCTTGAAAACATGAGCAGTGGTACATACACTCCCCACAGAGTAAAAAGTATCCAAAGACAGTGATGTTAGCTTTCCCGAACAGGACACAACTCTCCCCAGCTGAGGTTCACAATCGCGAGCAAGTCAGTAAATTTTTCCCCAAGCAGAGTTTATTTCTCTCAGGCAGAAATTCAATCTTCAACAGAATTCATTATCACCAGCAACGAAAATTCATCCCCAGCTGAGTTATTTCTCCAAATCAGCAGATCTTGCAACAAAATATTTCCTCTCCAACAGGGTTATATCCCTGCAGAGTTATCCTCAGACAGGGTCTCTTTCGGCAGAATATTCACCAGCCAAGGGGCAAATTCCCAGCATAGTCATCTTTGTTCACCATCCCCAATAGAAGTAGAGGAATTATGGTTTCTACACCAGTCAAGAATACCATTTCTCATAATCTCCAAACAACAGTCGGGGATTTATTTTCCCGGACTCAGATTATTATGTCAGCATTTCATGTTCATCCATCATGACATGTGCATGCATTACATATAACATGGTATCATTTATTTGGAGAACCTCATCATAATGCATCTCATGCATCGCACATAACTAACCCTGTATTTCTTACAGGAAAGACATTTATTATCAACAATTTCTAACAGGTCCGTGATCAACACTCGAAGCTAAACATAGTAATCATCAGTACGACAAATACAACCTTACCCAGGTTTCTTCCAGCAGTCCCACACCGACTCATCACAAGGCAACCTCACCCATGTCTCTTCTGCAGTTTTACCCAAACTCATATCGAAGTAACCCTACTATCCAGGTTCCTTCTTACAGCCCTACTATCCAGGCTTTCATATCGAAGTAACCCTACTACCCAGGTTCCTTCTCATAGCCCTACTATCCAGGATTTCATATCGAAGTAACCCTACTACCCAGGTTCCTTCTCACAGCCCTACTATCCAGGCTTTCATCTCGAAGTAACCCTACTATCCAGGTTCCTTCTCACAACCCTACTATCTAAGTTTTCATATCGAAGTAACCCTACTACCCAGGTTCCTTCTTAAAACCCTACTATCCAAGCTTTCATATCAAGTAACCCTACTACCCAGGTTCCTTCTCACAGCCCTACTATCCAGGATTTCATATCGAAGTAACCCTACTACCCAGGTTCCTTCTCACAACCCTACTATCCAGGTTTTCATACCGAAGTAACTCTACTACCCAGGTTCCTCCTCACAACCCTACTATCCAGGCTTTCATATCGAAGTAACCATACTACCCAGGTTCCTTCTCACAACCCTACTATCCAGGCTTTCATATCGAAGTAACCCTACTACCCAGGTTCCTTCTCACAACCCTACTATCCAGGCTTTCATATCGAAGTAACCCTACTACCAAGGTTCCTTCTCACAGCCCTACTATCCAGGCTTTCATATCGAAGTAACCCTACTACACAAGTTCCTTCTCACAGCCCTACTATCCAGGCTTTCATATCGAAGTAACCCTACTACCCAGGTTCCTTCTCACAACCCTACTATCCAGGCTTTCATATTTAAGTAACCCTACTACCCAGGTTCCTTCTCATGACCCTACTATCCAGGCTTTCATATCCAGTAACCCTACTACCCAGGTTCCTTCTCACAGCCCTACTATCCAGGCTTTCATATCGAAGTAACCCTACTATCCAGGTTCCTTCTCACAACCCTACTATTCAGGCTTTCATATCGAAGTAACCCTACTACCCAAGTTTCTTCTCACAACCCTACTATCCAGGCTTTCATCTCGAAGTAACCCTACTATCCAGGTTCCTTCTCACAGCCCTACTATCCAGGCTTTCATATCGAAGTAACCCTACTACCCAGGTTCCTTCTCACAGGCCTACTATTCAGGCTTTCATATCGAAGTAACCCTACTACCCAGGTTCCTTCTCACAGCCCTACTATCCAGGCTTTCATATCGAAGTAACCCTACTACCCAGGTTCCTTCTCATATCCCTACTATCCAGGCTTTCATATCGAAGTAACCCTACTACCCAGGTTCCTTCTCGCCGCCCTACTATCCAGGCTTTCATATTTAAGTAACCATACTACCCAGGTTCCTTCTCACAACCCTACTATCCAGGATTTCATATCGAAGTAACCCTACTATCTAGGTTCCTTCTTATAACCTTACTATCTGGGTTCTTCCTCTCTTATCCCCAGACAGCAGTCCACAGCACTGTAAGACCGGGAACTGATCAAACACAATTGATTTCACATTTCCCCATAAAGTCGCGGTGCAATATATACCTCGACCAGACACACAATTCACTTCTGCTTCCTAAACCGGAATTATTCCCCAGTAGAGTAACGGACAACTGAAGCTCCTAAAACTCTATTTCTCTCAAGACAAAGACCATCATTCCCCAATGAAGTATTCCTTAACAACAGGTATGCGAGTTCTCACAAAGGAATCTCTTATGTGATCGACACTTCTTCAGATGACATCTTTAAGCCCATATCTGACAATTCTCTAGCAACTACCAAATTATATCTAATAAGCCCATTCCCGGTATGATAAATCAAGTATCACTTCATGCGAGTGCAAATTTCTGGGCACTCTAGTGTTCAATCATCTTCCACCTTCAGATCACGAAAGGCAGACAAGCCAATCTACATCTTCAAGTTTAAGAAGATTGAATAGGGGCAGCTGTTGTACCCCAAAATTTTCCCTCTCATATGTCTCAACACATGGCAAATGAGGTCCCAAAATTGCTCAAGGAAGTTCAAGAGTTGACCATACAAACTCTCTCCTAAGGCAGTCTACCTCAAATTAGGGTTTCCATTTACATAAAGATGCGTGAACCACAAAGGACTCACATTCTCACCATTGTCCCAATATGTTCTCAAGATCATCCAGGTCAAGTTTCAAGCCTTGCGGAGGAAGTTTGCTCAGTCAATTGCTCAAATGCCTGAAAATCAACTATGCTAGGTCAAAAGTCAACTGTGGCCCACATACAATCAAACTTCAATATTTTTGGTCAACATCCTCATTTTTAAGTATTATCCATCATTTGATCAAGGGTTGATCATGATTCCTCATGGATTGCTCACAATTCATCAAAACCCAAAAGTTGCTAAATTAGGGTTTTGTAGGAAAAGTCAGCTCAACTTTGACCAAGCATAACTTTCTCATACTTTATCAGAAATGACCCATCCAAATATAATTTTGAAGATGATTCAATTCCCTACAATTCATCTTCAGCTCCCTTGTTCAGAATATGCACTCACAAAAAGATATGAATTTTGACATTATAGGTCATTTTGGAAAGTCAACAAAAACACCTTTTGGGTCAAAGCTTCATACATGAACATGGAAGACTAAATTGAGATGAGACCAAAAGGGTTGCTTAGAGGACATCCTAAGATTTATAAAAAGTCCAAGAACAACTCTCTAGGATCAAAATTGAGAGAGTTATGCATTGGCCAAGTTGACCATTTTTGCAAAATTGCCAAAAGTTAAATGTGCTCAAATTTGCATTTTTTGCTAAATTGGCCCAACTTTTTATGCTTGCACCTCAATTATAATGTGGTCCACGACTCAAATACTTATCCACCAATTATTTGCTCCATTTTTTAATTTATCTTGATTTTTCATTGATTAAAAAGTGAATTAAATCAAATAAATGATGAAAATTATCAAAGATATGATTTGATTTGTTTTTTGACAGGTTAGCAACCAAGATATGCTGAGTTTGCAAGATCAATTCGAATCAATGGCAATTGGTACAAAAAGAGCATGATTAGGCCAAATTTAGAAAGATATCATATGGATAAAGAATCAAATCAAATATCATCAAAGCTTGAAGATTGAATCTTTTTTGCAACCCTAATTCATTGAGGGATATATAATGAACAAAAACAAGGCAAGAAAAGAGGTTAGAGGTCGTGCATAGCCAAGAACAAAACTGAAAAAATTCAAGAAAAGTGGGAATGGTTTTCAATCTACAAGGAGTTTCAAAGCATTTCAAGAGCACGAATCCCTTCCCAGACATCCCAGGAAGCTATTCCAATCACTCCCAGGTCTTGAAACACCTAGAATCGTGCTCTACGCCTCCCACGGTTTACCCAAAAATTTGATTCTGATTTCACTAATTCATGCATCTTTAGCATTTTTGATTGTTATACTCATGTTTATCGTCGTGTTTGCAAGCTAATCATTCCATTTAATTGCATTTTTTATGCCTGTATGTGATATTGCCATAGTTAGGGTTTTGTGTTCTTGTTTAGGGATTTTCAATGCAGGAAAAATTGGGCGTTGATTCTGGTACCATGATGCTCGTGAGGATGAGACGAGTTGATTGGTACCAGCCATTGTCATTTATCTTGAGCATATGCAATTTTGGAGATGGAAAGGGTTATACCTACAGCAAACGTCTGTAGGTAAAAGTATGATTTGCTAAAGCGACAGAGAGAGGAAGAAGATGAGGCGTGGCAACGTGTGATTTGTCCATTTAAATTTTCGCGCATTTTTTCTGAATACACCATGTGATTTGATTATATTAATTGTTTCTATTACATGTACAAACAAACAAAGCAACACAAATGGCAAGCAGGTACTGGGAGCGAGCATGAGGACCTGGGTTTGATCCCTAAGTCCCAACCTTTGTTTGTATTATTTTGTTTCATGTGATCAGGTACACTACAGCCTCAAGCGCCCACCATATGCCTTTAATATCCAACCATCAGATCTATTAGCTAGCCAGATCCAATGCCTGCCCACTGAAGGTCCATCATGTTCCTCAAGTCAACAGCCACACCGAATCAGGCGTAGCCAAACAAGCTGAGATTTGTTGGGCCCAGATTTTCAACTTCATACCCCTCAGAATTGCTAAATGCAATCAGGCCCACTTCTTTTTCTTTTTCTTATTTTTAATTCTTTCATATTTCTTTTAATTATTTTAATTAACAAACTAATCATTTTTTGTAAAAAAATCATAAAATCAAGAATTCATGAAAAATTAGAATTAGTTTTTTTTATTATCAAATTTAATTTAATTTAGTTTAATTTAATTTAGGAAAATTTTGATTTGTTTTTTTAATTAAAACTAATTAGCAAATTAGGTTTAAACTCTTGATTTATTTTTTATTCTTTTATTTTTCTCAAATAAATAAAAATACAAAAATAGGTTTTTAGATTGAATTAATTTATTTTTCTTAATTTAAAATTAATTAGAACTTAGGATTTTCTTTTAATTTAACTATTTCATTATTTTCTTAAAACATGACAAAAATATATATTTTTTAATCAAATCGCAAATAGGTTTAGTCAAGGTTCAAAACCCTAATCGTCTCGTATTTAATTCGCCGCGCGCTTATTATTTATTTTGACAATATTTTTGTAATTGTTCATGGTTTGTAATAGTTTAACTTAGGGTTTTATTTACCGTTTTAGTTCCCAGGTTTTTGGCTATGTAATTAACCCCCCTCCCCGAAGCCTTGTAATAGCGTAGATTTACTTTCTCGCATCTTAATTCTCGCAAATATTTAACTTTTTAGATGTATGCTAATAGGATTGTATGGCAAGAATGCATGACAAATTAATATTGTTAGCAAACCCTAATGTGCAAAGATAAATAACTGGAAAAAAATCACTCGCACATATCACTCCTAGGGTATACTCTCACTTAGGTTGCCTTCGGTAAACGGTCATTAAGCATAGGGTGTCTTAGTGGTTGCCCTCCTATCTAAAAAAGATCAAACGTCCCGTTCGAATGTTGCCTCGGAAATGTTGCCTCAGTAATGTTGCCTCAGAAATGTTGCCTCGAATATGATCTTAATACTCTAGGGTAATTACTAAGGTGTCCTAACATTGCTTTAGTGATCGTACGTCCCTTTCGAATTGACCCTTACAACTCCAACATCGGTGCTACCTATTTCTCAATAGTAGGATAGCACTGTCTAAAGGAACAAGAATAGAAACGATCTTTTTTCGAGTAGGTAGATGCTAATAGGTACTTGCTCAAATCAAAACTTTTCATACTTACACATTTCAAAATAACTTTCAAAACAACTTCATCACACCTTTGAGGATTGATACAAGGGTTATCACGAAGTAAAACATTTTCAAAACAAAGCACATACACAAGCAATTTTAAAAAGATGAGCAAGTACCTAAGAGCCCATGGAAAACCATGGATAGAAAGGGTGCTAACACCTTCCCTTTCTATAATCTGCCCCCCGTACTCAGAATATCTCGAAAAAGGATTTTTTTCTGTACTTTTTCCCTTTCCGATTGGATGAAATAAAAGTCTATGGCGACTCTTGCTTACCGCGACATTTTGCGAACACAAAACGCAAAATGCAAACCAGCGTCAAACAGTCGGTTCTGCCACCGTATCACAACAGGCATCATCAATGATTTATTTGTGAATGAAACATGTAGATATCATTGCCCTAAAGCTAACCATGTCCATAGTTTTTATTAATTTTGTTTGAGCTTAGAGAATTTTAAGATTGAATTTTCTGAGATTTTTAGGTTTCAGAATAGGGCCATTAAAATTCATGTTTATCTTTGAGATATAGTTTTAATGCTTTACATTTCTGAAACCGTGAGGAAATTTGCTACAAGTTTCATGTTTACAGTTTTCATTTTTGTTGAGATTTGAACAAGTTATAGAGTTTCTGGCTGGGCGTGAGATTGAAGATGAAGTTGGCCTCATGAACATATTTGCCTTATGTATTTATTTTTTGATTTATATAAACGGATGTATAGCCCCCACAGTGGTAGAAGCGCGCGCCTGTAACATGAGGGACCTGGGTTCGAGCCCCAGTGATACCCTTTTGATTTTTTTCTTCATATTTTTGCATTCTGACCCCTTTTTGGCAGGCGTTGGGCTTCATCTTTGGGCCTTATACTTTTTGTTATTTCTCACCCCCTTGCAGGCTATTCACACCCTGGCCCAATTTTATTTTATTTTTTCTTATTTTTTATTTATTATTTTCTTAAATATTTTTCTAATATTAAAAAATCATAAAAAATACAAAAAAATAATAGATTTACATTTTGACATAGTTTATTTATTTTTCTCACACAAAAATTATTTCATTGATCATACTTTGTTTATTTTACTAATTATCTTTGTAAACTTAATTAAAAATAGGTTTTAGTTATTTTCTTTTACACCCATTAAAATATATTATTTTAAAACAAAAAAAAAGACCAAAAATATTTTATAATACTATAATTTATTTTCAAGACAAAAAAAAAACAAAAAAAATACCTTTCTTATAAACTTAATTTCTTTTTAATCAATTAATAGAATTAGGGTTTTATTTAAAATATTTTCTTAGTAAATTTAGGTTTAATTAATTATTTTCTTCTAGTTAATTAGGTTAAAACAAAAACCCATTTTCTCTAAAAAATCCAAACAAATAACCATTTTCTTCACATTTACATTCTTACATATTTATTCATCTTGTACATCACTTATTTCCATTCTTGTACCAATTCAATATGGTTGTAATAGATTAACTAGTTTTATTTTCTTGCAATCCCCATTTATAATTTGTACACCCCCTCCCATAAGTATTGTAATAGCGTAGTAACTTTAAATTCTGCAATTTATCGCTTTATATATAACATGCTAATAATTAGGGTTTGTATGGAAAGACTAAAACAAATACTTAGAAAACCCTAATTCAAGACAAAATCAAGCAAGGAAACAATACACTTGCACACAAACACCCCTTAGGGTAAATCCACTTGGTTGCCTTTACAAAATGGCCATATTACGCACGTGGGGTATCTTAGCAAAAAGCAAGCAAAATACAAGATCATAGTCCCTCGATGACGCTATCTGAGTTGTCTTTCAAATTATTTTAGTACCTAAAAAAGAATGCTAAGATACCTTGCAATATTGCTAATCATGGTTATACGATGACCCACGCCCGTCCCGTTTATATCCAAAGATATGGTTACTTACCAAATCAATGGTAAGATAACAATGTCAAAGGAAAACGTAAATGAACATGAAAGACTTTTGAGTAGGTGGAATGCTCCTAATTACTTGCTCAATTTCAAACAAAACATCCTTGCTATTTTAAAAAAAAAAAACACCTACACTTTCAAACATCTTACAAACTTGAAAACATTTTTAAAAGATCAACATCTTTGTATACATTCTTACGAACGAGAATCATTATAAAGTTTGCCTAAACAATGGCCTCTTTACAAAATACTTTTAAAACCACACAAAGCATAATTTCAAACAAAAGCAAGTGATCTAGCAAGTAACTAAGAGCCCATGGAAAACCATGGATGAAAATGGTGCTAATACCTTCCCTTTTCATAATCTACCCCCTGAACTCAAGAAACAATCTCAAAGGTCTTTCCTGTGCTTTTTCACCTTTCCTTTTGGATAAAAGAAAATTCAATGGAGACTCTTGCTAACCGCAACATTTGCGATCAAACACAAAACCTTCAAGTCAGTTCTCCCATTGTATCATAATAGGCAATGTCAAAGGTCTATGTGAAAGCCACCTTGGTGAAACTATTGCATGATTATACGGAATGAAAGCATTTGGAATAGTCACTAGCATGTCTTCAACTGAACAATATCTTACCATGAAGGATTGGATGAAGATGATACCAAGATTGGGCCGTCCATTATTTGAGGAAGAGGGAGTAGACCATTGACGGCTTCAGCAACAACATCAACAACAACTTATTGTAAAACAATGGAGTGAGTGGTTTTGGATGCCACCATAGCTAATGGATCTAATAAAGAGGAAGTTGAGATTCCATAAAGGTGTCATATAAATAGATATCTACACTTTGAATGGAGGAGAACTGAACTTATAATAGAGGAGATATGAACTTGTAACAATCGGGATCTAAGCTTAAAAATGAGCGGGGAATTATGTTTCGATTCCCATAAATGGTGCCAATATTCTGTTGTGGATCTAGAATTGATTGGTAAACAAGTAGGAAAAGATTACTATGTTGGTTTTGGACTTTTGATGCAGTGGAAAACGGGCTGACCTGTAAGGTTAACATTTCAATGTTCAAGTCAGTAATAAAGTGAAAAGTGACGTGTGAATGACAATGAATTTGAATACATCAGAAATGATGCATTTCCTTCTTAAATAAGATAATTACTCTCCATATGAAAGTTTGGGGTGAGGCATGGATTACAGTCAACCATCAGATTAATGTGGGTGTCCAACATATCTCCCTTAGGTGGAAACATCTTCTTCTAGATAGAAGAAGATCTACCTTTTATGTGTGCTTCAATTTCTCCCACTTTACCATTAGACTGTTTGTCTTTGAGCTTTGTAGATGGTTCAAAACACCACCCAAACAAATTGTAATGAAATGAGAGATCCATGAAAAAATAATATTTATATAATGAAAAAACTTATGTGAAAATATGATCATCTCTCTAAGGGATAATCACATTTCATTAAAAGATTAGAATTAGTCAAAATTAGAAACAACATGGAATTCAATTTGGCTAAGATATCCCAAAATCCCCACATGAAGTTTCCCAAGCAAGTAACACATGGTGAGTATTAAAAGTTATTTGGATGATAGTATATATGGGGTGATGATATCATATTATATGGGATAGGAAAAGTCTGGAACTATGTGTATGCAAGTTCAATCAAGAAAATGATCAAAGTTAAGTAGGTAATATTTATCATAGTTTGGTTTTGATGATGACAACTTGGTTTTATTTATGGAAACTTATGAAGATGCAACTTGATCTAAATACAAGCAATCATGTCAAACGGTTAAAGATGTACACGATAATTTGTTCAAGATCTTCCTCTAAATCAAGCTCATCAACTAGGGTTTTAATGATTTTCGTAAATATCCTTTGAAAATGGCATCCAACTTAAAGATATATCAAGCCTTATCTCTAATAAGACTCAACCAATTTCTTATATAATTGGTGTATTAGATAAATTCTTGAAGCTTCAAAGTGTGAAAGAGACAAAGTGTGAAAGCTCACATGATCGTGTTTGAGTGATCAATGTTTTGTAAAAATACAAGGGCATTTTTGTAAAGTATTATGACTATATCACACACTCAATAAAAACTTTTTAAAGCCTCTATTTATCAAATAAAATAACCTAAAAATGTTTTGGAGCCTAACCATATGAATTGAGAAATGTCAAAATGATTATGACACGTTTCTTGAACTGCCGAATCAATTGGAGCATATTTCCGATCGACTAGATAAGGGAAAATTGTCACTTCCAAAAACACGATTCTTATCACCTTCCTCACTCTCTCTATATCTCTAAAATATTGTTCTACTTTCTCTCACTTGAATTTATCTATAGTGGTTTGAGAAAGTCCTTGTGTTTATGTGAAGAAATTTGTTATAGAAAGGGAATATTTGTAAATTCACCAAGAGCTATTTTTTTCCTCTTGAGTGAATGTATCTTCTTAGGAAGTGTTTGTTTGGGGTTTAAATCTAAACCCATTAAAAATTTTATTTGAAGGATTTAGTATTAAGTTGTCATTTGGTTCATGAGCGGAGTCACTTAAGGAAAATCTCGATTTTGTCAAAAGCTCTCTTTTTTGGGTTCTTGAAAATAACCACTAAAAAGTTTCTCTTTGATTCTTGAGCTCTACCCACTGTAAAATCTCTACTTAATTTGGGATCCAACTGGTGTAAAATCTCAATTTAATTTATGGTCATCCCGTCTTAAACCCCAGTTTGGTTAGGAGGATATCTAATTCAAAACTCCTCATTAGTTTGAGATAATCCAATATAAAATCTCGATTTAGCTTGGGGACTAACCGCTTAAAGCTTTAATCGAGTTTGGAAGAAAGAATAATCACTTCAATCCATTGTTTGCTATTTGATTGGACATAAACATGTGTGATACGGTGGGAGAACTGACTAGGGTTTTGCGTTTGTTTTTGCAAAATGTTTCGGTTAAGCAAGAGTCGCCACCGACTTTTTATTTTATCCTAAGGAAAGGTTTAAAAAGCACAGCAAAAACCTTTGAGATATTTTCTTGGGTTCGGGGAGTAGATTATAGAAAGGGAAGGTATTAGCACCCTTTCTATCCATGGTTATCCATGGGCTCTTAGGTACTTGCTTAGATCAACTTGCCTTGGTTTTCAATTGTTTGAAATGGTGCTTTGTGTGTGGTTTTGAAAATGTTTTGAAAAAGATGCCTTGTCTAGGCTACCCTTGTAACAATTCTTTACTCGAATATTTTACAAAAGGTGTTTGTCTTTTTGAAAAGATGTTTCAAGGTTTTTTGAAAGTTTGTTTTGAAAGGTGTTTGTGAAGTGTGGTTTGAAAAATAGGCAAGTGTTTTGTTTTGCAAGTTGACAAGTACTTAAGATTTATCTACCCTAAAGTTCTCAAAGATTTTTGTTATGTTTTAACCCTTTTAACAATTTTGTTCCACCATTGCATTTGGTGGACAATCTTGTGTTAGGATGTGAAAGGGACGGGCGCGGGTCATCGTTTAGGCCATAATTGTAATGGTGCTAAGTATCTTTGGGCAATTTTTCTTTGAAAGGGACTTGATCATTTTAGGCAACTTTTCGAAAGCGTCATCGAGGGACTATGATCATTTGAATTGTTTGTTTTTGTTTTGCCCAAAGAGACCTAACATGCAATATGGCCCATTTATTGAAGGCAACAAGTGGAATACCCTAGGGGTGCAAGTGTGATATGTGTTGTCCATTTTCATGCTTGTTTATCTTTGAAATTAGGTCAAGCTATTTTTGTTCTTTTTATTTGCATACAAACCCTAATTCTAGCATGGTATATTTAGAAAGCGTTAAAGTGCGAAAAGTAAAATTCCTACACTATTACAACACAATATGGGAAGGGGGGTACAAATGTTCAAATGGGGGATATTGACAAGGAAATTAAACCTAGCTATTACATCAATATTGAATTATTTACAAGGTAATTAATTTGCACAAATTAAATAGAAATAAAATAAATATGCAAGATGCAAAAAGGGTTTTTATATGTATGGAAAAAAGATATTTTTTTATGTCAAATAAACAAAAATGAATAAAATAAAAAGGTAATATTTTTGGAGTTTTTGTGTTTTAAGGGTAAAGCCCTAATTTTATTAAGTAAATATATATTATTTAATTTATACAAGTATTTATTTATTATATACAAAAAAAATAAAATGAAGTATATTTATAAAAATTATTTTTTTTGAGGTCAAATATTAATAAAAGAAAAATGCATGTATTTTTTGTATTTTAACTTAAATATACTAATACATATATAAATATCTTTATTATTTACTAAATAAATATTATATATACAAAATAACAATATTTAATATTTATAAAAGAAATATTTTTTGATACAAAATGTTTTCAAAAGAGAAAATGAAATAAAAATCAGAAATAAAATATATTTGCATTATTTTTCTAGTTTTTCTAAATAATAGTATATATATATTATTTATGTACAAATGGCTCATATAAACAAATAAATGCCTAAAAAATATAAAAATGGTGTAAAAAATGTTTTTTATGTTTTTAATATTATTAGGAAAAATAAATAAGTCAGAATAAAAAAAGAAAAGTCAAAAAATCATTAAAACAAACAAAATGGGCTCAGGGGGTATGAAAGCAAAAATAGGGTGTGAAGAGAAATGACACAACAGGCCCAGCCCATGAAGACCTTTCTTCAACCTTCAGACAACTCTTGTTCAAAAAACACGCGCCTCTTTCTTCCAATGCAAGGTCCTGATTCTTTGAGTTTTAGCAAAAACTTACAACATCAAAAATGTTAAGCATCTTCTCACGAATTCACACATATGAAGAACATGATTTAACTCTCAGAAATGAGAGAGAATTTCTTCTCCCCCAATTCTTAACCTAATATTTTATCAATATTCAGACCTTAAATTCTCATAGCATAAGCAAAATAAATGAAAAGTAAAGGTATGTACAGATTCAGGGGCATGAGTAGAACACTTCTTATTCACAAACCTAGAGCTAATGATGCCTACATTAAGAGTTAGAAGTTCAAGAAGATACATGTTCAGTTGATGTTGTATCTGGCAATGGGGGAGCTTTCAGGGCAAGATGATGATCTGTATAGCTTGCCTGAAGTGTAGTGATGCTATTCCAATGCTTACTTTGCTTTGAAACACTTTGAATCGAGCTATGGACCTTCAACTGCAAAACAAGAAAGTGAAAATGGTGGAACTGATTAGAGGAGTTACAGGTCGTGTTTTATGTTTTGGTTAGCTTCAAGTGATGCTAGGGAATGTGTTTGATGAGCTTTTAGCAAGAATGCATGAAAGGAATGAGAGTTGGCACTCAAACTGCAGTAGGAGCTCTATTTGGGCAGTTTGAGGGTGGTTCTGTATTCTAGAGGGCAATGGAGGTGTTGGAGTCGTGTGCTATCTCCGTTAGGATGTCTTGAATGTGTACAAAGTATTTGCTTAAGGGTTCTATTGCTGAGATCAAAGTTCTGTTCAGTTATGCCATATTTCTTACCCTTTAAGCAACCAAAAGCCAAGTTGGTGTTTAGACAGGTAGAGGCCCCCATAACATGCTGCAAACCTTGGCATTGATCAGTGTGATTAGTCCCTAAACTTGTGCCAAGGGGATTTGATCTGTACTTCTTGGATTTTCATTTTGACATAAAGCTTACTTTTGCAAAAATGGTTAAAGTGCTTTATCTAAAAATGGATTAAACCACTATGCAATGCTTGAACACATAGAACATGGTCTTGGCACAATGAGTTTGCATTAAATTTATGAGTGTTGAATGGTTTTGAGGCCTGTAATCAAGTTGCATGCTGATTTGAGAAATTTGCACAAGTTATGAACATGGAAATTGGCCAATTCAAAAGTGAGTTTTTGCCATATTGCAAAATTCGATTCTCTCAAGTCATGAGGTTGTTTGATGAGTTCTTGGACATTTTGGAAAGCTTGGAATGTGTACTACAATCCATCTTTGAAATGCAAATTGAAATTCCAAGTGGAAGTATGTGAAAAATTGTCTTGAAGTTAGGTAAAAACCTTGCCTAAAATAGGTCAAAATTTCACTAAGTTAAGAATGGTTTGGTACCCTTGTTCCAAAAATTGTAACTTGAGATACAAGCTTCTTTTGGGAAAACTTTGTGAATCAAAGTTGTAGATTATGCACTAGGCGACAACTTTCATGTTTTGACTTTTGCTTGAATCCAAATGAATCTTGGTGAGAAAGTGGGGCAAAGTTGGGAAAAAATTAGGGTTTTTCATAACTTAGAAAAATTCTAAGTTATGAACAATTCTCATTTCAAACCCTAATTTGCATTTTTTTGATTTCTTGGTGAACAAGTTTCATGATTTGGCATGTTTTGATGAAAAATGAATCTTGACTCTTGATTTTGACCAAAAAGTCAAAGTTTGACTTTTCAGTATACAATCAAAATTGATCAATTGACTGGGAAATTCAATTGTCAATCTTATGTATTTGGGATCTTTTGAACTTGTTGAGCATGTCAAGACAATTCCATGGGGTCCTTGAGTCCATATGTGAGCTTGGTTTGCCATTGGCTAGGTCAAACAGTCAAAAATTGCCTTTGTGCAGTCAAACCCCTAAAAATGACCATTTTGCCCTTTTGGTGATCTGATCAAATTTCTTATGGAATTGTGATCCAAACTTGATCAAATGGTCCATGTGAGTTCATAATGTTGATGTGGGTCAATTTTTATGAGATTTGACTGTCAATTGGCCACAGTTGACTTTTTCCCCAATACAGTTGATTTCTAGGTCAACTGTCCAATTGATTGGGCAAAATTGGAATCAAGGCTTGAAACTTGGTATGGATAACCTTGGGAGTCCAATATGAAGCAATAAAGTCATCTTAGGCATTTTAGGTCAAAATATCTTTGTGCAAACACAAACCCTAATTTGGGTCAACAGTGCAAAGAGAAGTCTTAAGCAGATGAAACCCTAACTGGATCTTGATCTCCAAGGGCTTTGTGATGAGAAATCAATGAGAAATGGGAGGGAAAATTTTGGGGTACAACAGTTGCCCCTGTTCAATCTTCTTGAATCCGAAGAGTTAGATTGGCGAGTTTGCCTTTCGCGACTCGAGGATAAAAGGAGATTGGACACTAGAGTGCCCTTAAATTTGTACTCGTCGAAGCAATGGATGCGGGAATGGGCTTAGAGATGCCATTTGGAGATGGGCTTAACGATGCCATCCGGAAGAGTGACAAAAACTTGTCGGGGATGGGCTTAAAGATGCCATCTGGAAGAGTGACAGAAACTTGTCGGGGATGGGCTTAAAGATGCCATCTGGAATGAGTATCAGAAAGGTGTCCATGTCTTGAACCACATCTGAATTGGGGGTCTGAACAAGCAATAGATCGACATCTGTATCTGGAGGCATCCGTAAACTGTTTTCAGAGGTTGAGAAGAGTCTGAACAAGCGATAGATTAGCATCCGTTGTTGGGAAGAATCCGTAAACTGTTTTCAGAAGTCTGGAGAAGAATCTGAACAAGCGATAGGTTAACATCCGTTACTTGGAGAACCCGTGAGCTGTCTTCAGAAATCTTGAAGTTGAATAAGCGATAGAGCAGCATCCGTTGTTGGGAAGCGTCCGTAAACTGTTTTCAAAAGTTGCATCTGAACAAGCGATAGATTAACATCCGTTGTTGGGAAGAATCCATAAACTATTTTCAGAAGTCTTGAGAAGAAACTGAACAAGTGATAGGTTAAAATCCGTTACTTGGAGAACCCGTGAACTGTTTTCAGAAATCTTGGAGTTGAATAAGCAATAGAGCAGCATCCGTTGTTGGGAAGCGTCCATAAACTGTTTTCAAAAGTTGCATCTGAACAAGCGATAGATTAACATCCGTTGTTGGGAAGAATCCATAAACTGTTTTCAGAAGTCTTGAGAAGAAACTGAACAAGCGATAGGTTAACATTCGTTACTTGGAGAACCCGTGAACTGTTTTCAGAAATCTTGAAGTTGAATAAGCAATAGAGCAGCATCCGTTGTTGGGAAGCGTCCGTAAACTGTTTTCAAAAGTTGTATCTGAACAAGCGATAGATTAACATCCGTTGTTGGGAAGAATCCATAAACTATTTTCAGAAGTCTTGAGAAGAAACTGAACAAGCGATAGGTTAACATCCGTTACTTGGAGAACCCATGAACTGTTTTCAGAAATCTTGAAGTTTGAGGAGGAACCGGTGTAGGGTTTCCTGATGATGAGCTCGTGTAAAACTGCATCTGGATGAATCTGGAATAAGCATCAGAATATTGCCATGTCTGGGTCATATCTGAACTATTCCTGGAACGAATCTCGGAAGATAATGATTTTATCTGTCGACTGATCTTACCTGAAAAAGGTAAAGAGGTAGTTATATGCAATGTCATGATGCATGATACAATGTATGTTATATGATATGGATGTAAATGGATGCACATGTAAGCTGGAGAGCTGTCTTGCAAAGGATAGATGAATCCGAGATGGCTGAAGATAAAAGTATCTCGACTGCTGCCGGGAAGAATAATTCCTGGTTGTTGCTGGAGAATAAGGAGCTTGGGTTGTATACCAATCTTCTGGGGAATCCCTGATGACTTCTACTGGGGAGTTCCAATCTAATAGACTCATGCTGGGGAGGTGAGACTGAGAATTTTCAGTTTGGTGGGAAGTATCTCTGTGGGGAGAAGGTTCACTAGTCTGGCTCCGCTGGGGATTGATGACTTGAAGCTTTAGCTCGGCTGGGGATACTGAAACTTAAACTCTGAGGGGAATTGAGTTCTGGAGGGTTCTCTGGCTGGGGATAACAAAGATAGGCTCCTCCGGGGGATTGTATTGATAAGCTATGTTGGGGAACTCTGATGAACTCCGCTGGGGATAGGAAGAATTTTGGCGAGTGTGATCTTCCGTGGCAATAAGCTGAGGATAACCCAGTTATAAGCCCTTGTGAGGAATAACTTTGAATAAAGCTCGGGAGAGACGTCCGTACTCTGCAGGGGATAAGCTTCCAAAATCTACTGGGGATAAGCTTCAAGACTTGCTGGGGATATGGATTCCAAATCTCCTGGGGATTTCCTTTGAAAGGGTATCAAGATATCCAACTGTACCTTCAACCTGTCAGTAATCCTCTTTCTTGATTCATAAGGAAATGGTTATGTTCAAATGCATATGCCTATTTAACAAAACATTGGACGTTTCTCAAAATAAAACAATTAGTGCAAGAGAAAAAGAAAAAGGAAATGACACAAATTTCTGGGAAGAGTATTTGTATTAACTTTTTCTGAGTATATTTGTACAAAGGAGACTATCATCCTAGTAAGAGGATTTTGTCGTAAATATTGAAAGATTTATACAAAATAAGGATGGCTATGTGAAATAATTCCATGGGATTCTATTCCGCTATAGCCTTCACCACTCTGAATATCTGTCCATTCAATGCTTCGTTTGCCGATGACTGGATTGATCAGAAACCTGGAACTGGTTGATGAAGAGATTGTCTTTGAAGTGATCCGACGAGACATAGTCATACGCTTTAATTCCCTAACTTTTGCCTGAATCGCCCTTTCGGGTTTTCGATCCACTGGGAAACCCCTTTTTGCCCAAGCCGCCCTTTCGGGTTTTCAACTTGCCGGGTGTACAAATTTTTTTCGTTTTTATCCCTAATTTTTGCCTGAACCGCCCTTTCGGGTTTTCGGTTCATCGGGATGCCCATTTTTGCCCAAGCCGCCCTTTCGGGTTTTCGACTTGTCAGACTATTTTATGCGTAGTATCTTTTGACTATGTCTGCGTTCGCAGGGTGTGGAAAATCGTCGCCGTCCATGGTGGTCAGAATCATTGCACCACCAGAAAATATGCTCTTGATCACAAATGGTCCTTCATATGTAGGAGTCCATTTGCCCCTGGGATCACTCTGCGGCAAGATAATCCGCTTGATTACGAGATCTCCGACTTGATACACTTGACGCCTGACTTTCTTATTGAAGGCCTTGATCATCCGTTTTTGATACGTCTGACCATGGCATATAGCAGCGAGTCGCTTCTCGTCGATCAAATTGAGTTAATCAAGTCGGGTCTGCATCCAATCATCTTCATTCAAACCTGCGTCCTTCATAATCCTTAGAGAAGGAATCTGAACTTCCATAGGCAGGACAGCTTCCATGCCATATACCAACGAAAATGGGGTTGCCCCGGTTGAAGTACGTGCCGTCGTACGGTATCCATGTAGAGCAAACGGTAATATCTCGTGCCAGTCTTTGTAAGTGACTGTCATTTTCTGAATGATTTTCTTAATGTTTTTGTTCGCAGCTTCAACAACACCGTTCATCTTCGGCCGATAGGGAGATGAATTGTGATGATAAATCTTGAACTGTTCGCACAACGCGGTGATCATCGTGTTATTCAAATTTGTACCGTTGTTTGTGATGATCCTATCTGAAACACCATACTGACATATAAGATTTTGCTTGATGAAGCGGGCAACCACATTTTTAGTAACAGAGGCGAAGGAAGCTGCTTCGACCCATTTGGTGAAATAGTCAATGGCAACCAGGATGAAGCGATGTCCGTTGGAAGCCGTGGGCTTGATCTCTCCAATCATGTCAATGCCCCACATTGCAAATGGCCACGGAGCAGTCAGAACGTTGAGAGGAACCGGAGGGATATGAACTTTGTCAGCGTAGACTTGACATTTGTGGCAAGTACGGGAATGTTGATGGCAGTCAGCTTCCATGGTAGACCAGTAATAGCCTGCCCTTAGGATTTTCTTAGCCATTGTATGCCCGCTCAAGTGAGTGCCAAATGTGCCGCTGTGTATATCAGTCATGATCAACTCTGCTTCAGCTTTGTCTATGCATCGGAGTAATACACAATCATGGCTTCGTTTGTAAAGGATGTCGTTGCTCAGGAAGAATTTAGCCGCGAATTTCCTTAGGAACTTCTTGTCATTTACGGAAGCTCCTTCGGGATAATCTCTAGTCTCGAGATACCTTTCGATTTCATGGAACCAGGGTTGTTCCACTACTTCTTCGGTATTAATCTCGTGACAATGTGCAGGTTCATCCATTCGCTCAATGGTGATTTGGGGAGCCTGGTTATCCCAGTTGAGTTTAAACATGGAGGACATTGTGGCTAGAGCATCTGCTAGCTGATTCTCTTCTCGCGGGAAATGCTCGAAGGTAATTTGCTCGAAATGAGGCAACAATGTCAAGACATGTTCTTTGTATGGGATAAGATTAGGATGCTTGGTATCCCACTCTCCTTTGATTTGGCTGATAACCAAAGTCGAGTCCCCAAATACGATCAAAGATTTGATCCCCAAGTCTACAGCAGCCTTGAGACCAAAGATACAAGCTTCATATTCAGCCATGTTGTTTGTGCAGCTGAAGCAAATTCGGGCCGTGAAAGGTGTGTGACAACCTTCCGGAGAAATGAGTACCGCGCCGATACCGTTTCCAAGTGCATTTGAAGCACCATCAAAGTACAGGGTCCATTGGGATCCCTTTTCGGGTCCGTCATACGGTCCGTTACCTTCAATGTTGTCCAAATTCATGATGTCTTCGTCTGGGAAGTCAAATCTCATGGGTTGATAGTCTTCGATAGCTTGATGAGCCAGATGGTCAGCTAGTACACTCCCTTTTATAGCTTTTTGGGTGGTGTACTGGATGTCATACTCAGTTAGGATCATCTGCCATCTGGCTATCCTTCCAGATAAAGCGGGCTTTTCGAAGATATACTTGATAGGATCCATTTTGGAAATCAACAAGGTGGTATGAGTCAACGTATACTGCCTTAGTCGGCGAGCAGCCCATACCAAAGCGCAGCAATTTTTCTCGAGCAGTGAGTAGCGAGTCTCACAGTCGGTAAACTTTTTGCTAAGGTAATAAATAGCATGCTCTTTTCAACCAGACTCGTCATGCTGGCCCAAAACACACCCCATTGAGTTATCCAAGACGGTCAGATACATGATCAATGGTCTTCCTTCGACGGGTGGCATTAGAATAGGAGGTTCTAGCAAATACTCCTTGATTTTATCGAAAGCAGCTTGGCAATCGTCGTTCCATTCAACTACTTGATCTTTCTTCAAGAGTTTGAAAATTGGCTCACAGGTAGAAGTCAGATGGGAGATGAATCTGGCAATATAGTTCAAGCGCCCCAAGAATCCTCTAACCTCCTTTTCAGTACGGGGAGCAGGCATCTCTTGTATTGCTTTCACTTTTGCTGGATCGACTTCAATGCCTTTGTTGCTTACAATGAATCCCAGGAGTTTACCAGACCTAACTCCAAAAGTTCACTTACTTGGATTCAGCCTGAGTTTGTATTCTTTCAATCTGGCAAACAGCTTTTCTAGATGTTCAAGGTGCTCCTCCTCTGTTTGTGACCGAGCTATCATATCGTCTACGTAAACTTCAATCTCATGATGTATCATATCATGAAATAAAGCTACCATGGCGCGTTGATAAGTTGCCCCTGCGTTCTTCAGCCCGAACGACATCACCTTGTAACAGAAAGTGCCCCATTGTGTGACAAAAGTTGTTTTCTCCATATCCTCGGGGGCCATTTTGATTTGATTGTAGCCCGAGAATCCATCCATGAAGGAAAACACTTTGTGCTGAGCTGTATTGTCGATCAAAATGTCAATGTGTGGAAGTGGGAAATCATCTTTGGGGCTGGCCCTATTCAAGTCCCGATAGTCCACACACATCCTGACTTTGCCATCCTTCTTAGGTACTGGCACGATGTTAGCGACCCATTGAGGATAGGACGTAACAGCCAGAAAACCAGCGTCGAATTGCTTCATTACTTCTGCTTTGATCTTTTCAGACATATCAGGCCTCATTCGGCGGACTTTTTGCTTGATCGGTGGACAATCCTCTCTTGTGGGGAGACGGTGAACCACGATGTCTGTGTCTAAACCCGGCATGTCTTCATAAGACCAAGCGAAGATTTCAACATTCTCATTCAACAACTGTATCAGGCGTTCCTTGACACTTGGTTCCAGATTGGCACCCACTTGCACCTCCTTCCGGTCCTCCTCGGTCCCTAAGTTGACAGTTTCCAATGACTCTTTGTGCGGTAAGATGGTCCTTTCCTCTTGCTGTAGAAGTCTGGCTAGTTCCCCTGGTACTTCACAACCTTCGTCATCTTCATACTCGGCTTGATTGACCAGATCTTCAGAGTTATTGAAGGATATAGCAGAATAGTCACCCATGGAATCCGGAGTGGATGGGTACCTGCATTTGTGAGTGTGGGTGTGTGTAAGGGATAGCCATCCTTAAACAAAAAATGCAAAAGGAAAGAAAATGAACACAAGCAGTTTATCAAATGAAAAACGTCCAATGAATCATTAAACATGGCATATGGATATGAAAAATAATCAAAACCCTTACAAATGGACCTACATGCCCCGGGCAAGGCATGAGGTGAAAAAGATAGTGTACGGATTGTTTGAAAATAAATATTACAGACCAAATAGGAAATGTTTGACAGATAAATTACTGATGAATAAAAGTGATGGGGACAAAGTCTTTTGCCTCCCAGTTGCACAATCCTCCTTTGACAGTTGGGTAAATCCACTCTTCGATGTTGCTCTCTTTGTCTTCATCCTCCAAAGCGTTGATTCTGTAGGGAGAAATCTTGATTGGCGCCCTTTCAATCTTCGAACGGCGCATAGCTTTTTGGCCCACGGTAGTGAACCCTAATCCAAATTTGTCTGTTTTATGCGGAATATCAGGCAACCTCCCCCATGCTGAATTCTTCCCTTCCTTTATTGCGGCCCTTGCGTCCTCCAGAGATGCCATCCTGGCCATCTGCCTCGGTGCCTCAGCTGCCAACTTTGCTACTGTTATTTCAGGAAGGACTTCTTCGAAATGCTGAAAAGGCGTCTCAATGAACTCCCCCTCTACCTCCACATACCGGAAGGAGTTTAAGTGGCTGATCATGTACTCCTCTTCACCATGGACGGTAATGATCTTTCCCTTGACAGGATACTTCAACATCTGATGTAAGGAGGAGGTGACTGCCCCAGCATGGTGTATCCAAGGCCTACCTAACAAGCAAGAGTACGACGGACGAATATCCATCACATAGAAAATAGATTTGAACACCTCAGTGCCTATCTTGATGGGAATTTCAACCTCCCCATGGACCATTCTCTTCGAACCATCGAAAGCTCTGACGACAATATCACTCGGTTTCAACTCTAACCCTTCACAATCTAGTCGGTCCAAGGCCTTCTTAGGTAGTACATTCAGCGACGAACCAGTGTCAACCAAGACATGTGCAAGAGTAGTTCCTCGGCACTCGACTGAAATGTGCAAAGCATCATTGTGGTTTCTACCTTTAGGAGTTAGGTCGGCATCGGAGAAACCTAATCCATTGTCCGCAGTCAGGCTAGCCACGCAATTCTGAAATTGATCTGCAGAGGTTTCCTGGGGCACATGGGCTGCCTTCAGGAATTTGATCAAAGCTTTAGCGTGCGCTTCCGAGCAAAGTAGTAGTGCCAGCATGGAGATCTTTGAGGGGGTTTGCCCCAGTTGTTCTACCACATCGTAATCACTCCTTTTGATTATCTTCAAGATCTCATCCATTTCCTTCTTGGAGGTTTCCGGGATGACCAAGGGTTGAGCCCTCGTCCTGACGAGCTCATCTTGGATTCCCTTACCTTTATCAGCAGCGGTAGGAGGGACAGTACTAGGAACAACAACATCTTCAATCAATGGGGTTCTAGCAGAGAGTTTTATTGGTGCAGGGATGACCTTGTCGGCAGATGAGGGTCCAAAGATTGCTCTTGGGGGGGCAATCTCTGGAGAAAATATTCTCCCGCTCCGGGTGATTTTGCTCATGCCTGCAATGTTACCAATGCTGGCTTCTTCATCATCCGAACTTTCTTCAGTTATTTCGATTTGTTTAATACCATGGTAGTAGACGTCACCGCCATAGTTCCATGGTATTGACTTCTCAGAAACATAGGGGACAGGCCCTGGCATTGTTATCTTCAAAGGAACAGATTTCGTAGCTGGTGTAATCTTAACAGGCTTTTTGACGGCCTTGGAAAGATTGGCGTGAATGGTTATGATTGAGACATCTTCAGTATGAGTTGGAGTAGCAGAAACTTTTTCAAACAAAATTTGTCGACTGTCCATTAGGCCTTGGATGCCTTTCTTCAGTAACGGACAATCGAACGGCAGAGAGTAACAACAATAACAGTCTTCTTTACATCCCGGGAAGATCCCGGCCCTTAACAGATTCAACTTGATGGTTAACAATGGGGTTATCAGATCATTGACATCAGCAACATACAAATCTTCTTCAATGGCATTGACATTTCGGCCGTGCTTCGGCATGGGAGCAGATATCACATTAGGCTTCTCCGGAGCGTCAAACTCCACCTCCTTCGCCTCTATCAGGTCTTGGATTTTATGCTTGAGTGTCCAACAATCATTGGTGTCGTGCCCGACACTGTCAGAATGGTAGGCGCATTTAGCATTAGGATGATAATGTGGAGAGGATGTATTTACGTTCTTTGGTGCCTCTTTGATAGTGGCGAGATTCAACTTCAACAGATGGGGAAGCACTTGCGCTGGAGTCATATTAATGCGGGTGAACTGCCGTTGTGGCCGTTCCACCCGTTGTTGATTTGGTCTGGACTGGTTATAGCGAGGCTGCTCACTTGGAGGATTTTGAATCATTACGGCCCCCACGGTCGGTCGGCGCTCAGTCTTCCCTGCTCTTCTCTGAGAATATACCACAGCTGTTTCCTTCTTAAAAGGCTTCTTCTCAACACTTGCAGCAACACCCTTCTGAATCTTTCCTGACTTGATGCCAGCCTCTATTCTTTCGCCGGTTAAGATCAAATCGGTAAACCCCGCGGAAGAGTTACCAATCAGATGATTGAAAAATGGCCCAGATAGGGTCCCTAGAAACATATCAACAAGCTCACGATCGGTTAAAGGAGGCTGCACCCTGCCAGCCAAATCCCTCCACTTTTGTGCGTATTCTTTGAATCCTTCGCTTGTTCCTAATGACATACCCTGAAGTTGGGTACGAGTAGGAGCAAGGTCAGAATTGTACTGGTATTGTTTGTAAAAAGCAGTGGCCAAGGCTTCCCAATTTCGGACGCTGGTTCCCTCTAGCTGATAGAACCACTCCAATTGGGCCCCAGAAAGGCTATCTTGAAAGAAGTGGATCCAAAGGTTTTTATCTGCCGTATAGGGTTGGATCTTTCTCACGTAGGACCTGAGATGCATTTTTGGACATGACAGCCCGTCATACCTCACAAACACGGGGACTTTGAATTTTGGGGGAATCACAATCCCGACAACCAAACCCAAGTCTTCAAAATCCAAACCCGGTACTCTTTGTAGCTCCATGGCGGCCAACCTATCTTCTAAACCTTTGTATTTATCATCAGCTGGAGGGTATTGCTGATCAGAATAGTCTTCATCCTCTTCGACCTCCTCTTCTTCCACATCGGACTCGGAAGGTACCGCAGCCCCACCTCCTTTGCTAGTTCCTTCATCAGAAGTAGGAGGAAATTCAAGCACTCTCCTGGCCTCTCCATCAAATCTTCTCCCTAAAGTAGCCACCCCGAGTCTCTTTTTCTTCTTTTTCACTGGGTCTTTATTCCCCAGCAAGGTCTTGAGATCCTCCTGACCTTTAGCCAAGGTCGTCAGGAGTTGCTGGAACTGTGCATTTTGAGTTTGCAGGTCTTTGACTGTTTGCTCGAGATCCATCCTACTGAAATAAACAGCAGACAGATAAGGAAACCTGGAGTGAGACCTGCTTATGCACATGATGAATGATATGCTTATGTATGCAATGCATTCAAGGATTTGGAACATTCAAAATTGTTGTAGACAAAAAAGAACGCACGTCATATTAATAAGAAGAAATTTGTTAGTACATAAATGCCCCATGGGCCAAATATTACAAAAACAACTTCACAAGGTAAAAAGACATTGCGCATCCTCTTTGGTGCGATGTAGGTGTTGAGGGCCTCTTGCTCATGGAGTCGGCGGGTAAGCTCTAGAACCTTCTTCTCACTGGCGTAGAAGCTAGCTTCAAAAGTGTTCCGTTCCTCCTTGAGCTGAATCCAACTTTTCTGCATTTCCTCCCACGATGTAGGCATGTCAGGATGTAGGATGGTGTAGGGAACCTCTCCTTCCTTGACGGGCTCTTTAATCATAGGGAGTACATGAGGATAAGGCATCATTAGACTTTGGGCTCGGGCTCGTACCCACTTGAGATAAGGCTCAAGAGGGATGGAGTTCTTGTGTCCCAGAGTCTTGCTATCAACCTTGTTGGGTCTTCCCCAAGCTCTTATGAATCTTTGGCGAAGTCCTTGCGCATCGTTGTCGAAGTCAAAAACTAGGTCAGGAATCAACATGTCATGAGGGCCATCCCTCCGTGCATATCCAAATTTCCTCAAAGCTAGGCAAGGGTTGTAGGTGATACCTCCTCTGATTCCAAGTAAAGGAACATTAGGAAACTCTCCACAACGATCGATGATGATGACATTTTCTCTGGACCGAGAACACCAATGTACATCAGAGTGAGTAAGAGTCATCAACCGTTGGGACCACCTTGAGCCTTGGTCATTCTTCAAGACAGATTGTGGAAGGTGCGAAATAAACCACCTTGCAAGGAGAGGAGTACAACACATGAGAACACCCCTCTGTCTCATTGTTCGTGTGTAAAATGAGTGAAGGATGTCCCCAAGCAATGTTGGTATTGGGTTTCTGGACAAGAAGATTTTGACGGTGTTGACATCTATCAATTGGTCAGAATTTGGGAATAAGACCAACCCATAGATAAGGAGTGCCACAATTTCTTCAAAGGCTTGAAGGTCCAATGAATTCCAACATTCTTGTGCCTTCTCAAACAAGAATTTTGCTAAGAATCCTTTGACGCTGCTTCTGGTTTCCCAATGCCCCTTGATGTCGGATGGTTGTAGATGTAATGCTCGAGCAACATCTTCCGGCTTTGGTTCCTTTTCCGTACCGTTGAAGGGTAGTTGATTAAGGATAGGGATTCTTAGGAGTTGAGAAAACTCCTCCAAAGTGGGCACCAACTGGTAATCAGGGAAAGTGAAACAGTGGTGAAGAGGGTCAAAGAACTGGAATAGCACTTTCATCATGTCTTCTTCAATGTTGGTGTTGACTAAGTTGAGCAGTCTACCATGTCTTTCACTGAAGGATGAACTTTCCGGAATTCTTGAGGTGAGCTCCTTGAGTTGAGGGGAGGTTCTCACAAGGTTGACTTGGATGGTTTTTCTGCGAGGAATTTCCATAACCTACAAAACAAGAACAAAGATGAAGATCCAAACCCTTGAATTGGTTAGTGAATGCATATGATGTTTTATGATGTTTATGATGTATGCACAAAACACATGTACAAGCAATTCACACCAAACCCTAGTTTCAGGCTTGCATGGGGTTTCATAGGTAAGTACCCTCTTGAGTGTAGTTGGCTTAAAAACCTGTCCTATAAATAGTAACCGGGTTCTAAGGAGCTCAATATCACTGGATTGTTTTCATTGTTCATTGTTTTGGGTTAGCCACTTAACTAGCGACCAAAATATTCCAAGAAAACAATCCTCAATGAGTGTAGTATCGAGTATCTACCAACTTCGGACTGCACCAAAGCCGGTCATCTCACTACCCCTAATAAAAGGCCAAGATGGTCAAGTAAGGTTTTAGGTCATTAGTGCTTAGTGACATCACTCAGCGGCCCCGTACTCTCCTTGATTGAACTCAAGGGTTACTGGTACTCACAAATATGTCGCACTAATATAGCTATTGCTTCGACCGTGTCGGTATACCCCGCACAGTTTCCACAACGTATTGCTATCTATGAATGTTTCCCAAAATCCGGGTGTAGGATTGCAAACCCAAACAATAGAACCAAGATATAAAGCAATCAATTCAAACAATTAGTCATGTAAGGGGGTGATCTAAGCCCTAAGGTTACTCCACTTTTAAAAATTTTCCCAGCAGAGTCGCCCGTTCTGTGATACGGTGGGAGAACTGACTAGGGTTTTGCATTTGTTTTCGCAAAATGTTTCGGTTGAGCAAGAGTCGCCACCGACTTTTTATTTTATCCTAAGGAAAGGTTTAAAAAGCACAGCAAAAACCTTTGAGATATTTTCTTGGGTTCGGGGAGTAGATTATAGAAAGGGAAGGTATTAACACCCTTTCTATCCATGGTTATCCATGGGCTCTTAGGTACTTGCTTAGATCAACTTGCCTTGGTTTTCAATTGTTTGAAATGGTGCTTTGTGTGTGGTTTTGAAAATGTTTTGAAAAAGATGCCTTGTCTAGGCTACCCTTGTAACAATTCTTTACTCGAATATTTTACAAAAGGTGTTTGTCTTTTTGAAAAGATGTTTCAAGGTTTTTTGAAAGTTTGTTTTGAAAGGTGTTTGTGAAGTGTGGTTTGAAAAATAGGCAAGTGTTTTGTTTTGCAAGTTGACAAGTACTTAAGAGTTATCTACCCTAAAGTTCTCAAAGATTTTTGTTATGTTTTAACCCTTTTAACAATTTTGTTCCACCATTGCATTTGGTGGACAATCTTGTGTTAGGATGTGAAAGGGACGGGCGCGGGTCATCGTTTAGGCCATAATTGTAATGGTGCTAAGTATCTTTGGGCAATTTTTCTTTGAAAGGGACTTGATCATTTTAGGCAACTTTTCGAAAGCGTCATCGAGGGACTATGATCATTTGAATTGTTTGTTTTTGTTTTTCCCAAAGAGACCTAACATGCAATATGGCCCATTTATTGAAGGCAACAAGTGGAATACCCTAGGGGTGCAAGTGTGATATGTGTTGTCCATTTTCATGCTTGTTTATCTTTGAAATTAGGTCAAGCTATTTTTGTTCTTTTTATTTGCATACAAACCCTAATTCTAGCATGGTATATTTAGAAAGCGTTAAAGTGCGAAAAGTAAAATTCCTACACTATTACAACACAATATGGGAAGGGGGGTACAAATGTTCAAATGGGGGATATTGACAAGGAAATTAAACCTAGCTATTACATCAATATTGAATTATTTACAAGGTAATTAATTTGCACAAATTAAATAGAAATAAAATAAATATGCAAGATGCAAAAAGGGTTTTTATATGTATGGAAAAAAGATATTTTTTTATGTCAAATAAACAAAAATGAATAAAATAAAAAGGTAATATTTTTGGAGTTTTTGTGTTTTAAGGGTAAAGCCCTAATTTTATTAAGTAAATATATATTATTTAATTTATACAAGTATTTATTTATTATATACAAAAAAAATAAAATGAAGTATATTTATAAAAAGTATTTTTTTTGAGGTCAAATATTAATAAAAGAAAAATGCATGTATTTTTTGTATTTTAACTTAAATATACTAATACATATATAAATATCTTTATTATTTACTAAATAAATATTATATATACAAAATAACAATATTTAATATTTATAAAAGAAATATTTTTTGATACAAAATGTTTTCAAAAGAGAAAATGAAATAAAAATCAGAAATAAAATATATTTGCATTATTTTTCTAGTTTTTCTAAATAATAGTATATATATATTATTTATGTACAAATGGCTCATATAAACAAATAAATGCCTAAAAAATATAAAAATGGTGTAAAAAATGTTTTTTATGTTTTTAATATTATTAGGAAAAATAAATAAGTCAGAATAAAAAAAGAAAAGTCAAAAAATCATTAAAACAAACAAAATGGGCTCAGGGGGTATGAAAGCAAAAATAGGGTGTGAAGAGAAATGACACAACAGGCCCAGCCCATGAAGACCTTTCTTCAACCTTCAGACAGCTCTTGTTCAAAAAACACGCGCCTCTTTCTTCCAATGCAAGGTCCTGATTCTTTGAGTTTTAGCAAAAACTTACAACATCAAAAATGTTAAGCATCTTCTCACGAATTCACACATATGAAGAACATGATTTAACTCTCAGAAATGAGAGAGAATTTCTTCTCCCCCAATTCTTAACCTAATATTTTATCAATATTCAGACCTTAAATTCTCATAGCATAAGAAAAATAAATGAAAAGTAAAGGTATGTACAGATTCAGGGGCATGAGTAGAACACTTCTTATTCACAAACCTAGAGCTAATGATGCCTACATTAAGAGTTAGAAGTTCAAGAAGATACATGTTCAATTGATGTTGTATCTGGCAATGGGGGAGCTTTCAGGGCAAGATGATGATCTGTATAGCTTGCCTGAAGTGTAGTGATGCTATTCCAATGCTTACTTTGCTTTGAAACACTTTGAATCGAGCTATGGACCTTCAACTGCAAAACAAGAAAGTGAAAATGGTGGAACTGATTAGAGGAGTTACAGGTCGTGTTTTATGTTTTGGTTAGCTTCAAGTGATGCTAGGGAATGTGTTTGATGAGCTTTTAGCAAGAATGCATGAAAGGAATGAGAGTTGGCACTCAAACTGCAGTAGGAGCTCTGTTTGGGCAGTTTGAGGGTGGTTCTGTATTCTAGAGGGCAATGGAGGTGTTGGAGTCGTGTGCTAGCTCCGTTAGGATGTCTTGAATGTGTACAAAGTATTTGCTTAAGGGTTATATTGCTGAGATCAAAGTTCTGTTCAGTTATGCCATATTTCTTACCCTTTAAGCAACCAAAAGCCAAGTTGGTGTTTAGACAGATAGAGGCCCCCATAACATGCTGCAAACCTTGGCATTGATCAGTGTGATTAGTCCCTAAACTTGTGCCAAGGGGATTTGATCTGTACTTCTTGGATTTTCATTTTGACATAAAGCTTACTTTTGCAAAAATGGTTAAAGTGCTTTATCTAAAAATGGATTAAACCACTATGCAATGCTTGAACACATAGAACATGGTCTTGGCACAATGAGTTTGCATTAAATTCATGAGTGTTGAATGGTTTTGAGGCCTGTAATCAAGTTGCATGCTGATTTGAAAAATTTGCACAAGTTATGAACATGGAAATTGGCCAATTCAAAAGTGAGTTTTTGCCATATTGCAAAATTCGATTCTCTCAAGTCATGAGGTTGTTTGATGAGTTCTTGGACATTTTGGAAAGCTTGGAATGTGTACTACAATAAATCTTTGAAATGAAAATTGAAATTCCAAGTGGAAGTATGTGAAAAATGGTCTTGAAGTTAGGTAAAAACCTTGCCTAAAATAGGTCAAAATTTCACTAAGTTAAGAATGGTTTGGTACCCTTGTTCCAAAAATTGTAACTTGAGATACAAGCTTCTTTTGGGAAAACTTTGTGAATCAAAGTTGTAGATTATGCACTAGGATACAACTTTCATGTTTTGACTTTTGCTTGAATCCAAATGAATCTTGGTGAGAAAGTGGGGCAAAGTTGGGAAAAAATTAGGGTTTTTCATAACTTAGAAAAATTCTAAGTTATGAAAAATTCTCATTTCAAACCCTAATTTGCATTTTTTTGATTTCTTGGTGAACAAGTTTCATGATTTGGCATGTTTTGATGAAAAATGAATCTTGACTCTTGATTTTGACCAAAAAGTCAAAGTTTGACTTTTCAGTATACAGTCAAAATTGATCAATTGACTGGGAAATTCAACTGTCAATCTTGTGTATTTGGGATCTTTTGAACTTGTTGAGCATGTCAAGACAATTCCATGGGGTCCTTGAGTCCATATGTGAGCTTGGTTTGCCATTGGCTAGGTCAAACAGTCAAAAATTGCCTTTGTGCAGTCAAAACCCTAAAAATGACCATTTTGCCCTTTTGGTGATCTGATCAAATTTCTTATGGAATTGTGATCCAAACTTAATCAAATGGTCCATGTGAGTTCATAATGTTGATGTGGGTCAATTTTTATGAGATTTGACTGTCAATTGGCCACAGTTGACTTTTTCCCCAATACAGTTGATTTCTAGGTCAACTGTCCAATTGACTGGGCAAAAATTGGAATCAAGGCTTGAAACTTGGTATGGATAACCTTGGGAGTCCAATATGAAGCAAGAAAGTCATCTTAGGTATTTTAGGTCAAAATATCTTTGTGCAAACACAAACCCTAATTTGGGTCAACAGTGCAAAGAGAAGTCTTGAGCAGATGAAACCCTAACTGGATCTTGATCTCCAAGGGCTTTGTGATGAGAAATCAATGAGAAATGGGAGGGAAAATTTTGGGGTACAACAACATGAAACTTCATTTTCCTTGTGTAAGGGGATTCGTGAGCTCAACCTACTAAAAGCTCGTAGCATTATTGGAAACTCTCAAAATCAAGTCTTAGGCAGAGAATTAGGTGAATTCACTTAGATCGGACCTCTATAAATTCCTGTGTCTTCTCTTTTCACACGTCTTGTTATTTTCTGCATATTTTCCCACCATTTATTTTTTGCTGCTATATTTAAATTTTTTCTTAAAAAAATAAACTTTGAAATTGATAATAACCTTGTTTTAGATACAAAAGATCTAAGGTTGTAACCTTTAAATCTTTTCAATTTATCAAAATAAAAAGGTTCTACGTGACATGCTCTTTTATATTGTGTGCATTTATATACCATATGTTTTTTTCCTTATGATATATGTATTTTGTATTCTTTCTTTCAATTTTAAAATCTAGACCATTTTTATTTATGGAGGATCTTTGACTAGATAGGATTAGGTCAAGTTTCTTTTTCCCTTAAATTTTCCTTGGGTTTCACGAAGATCAACTACTTTTTATGAGGGAGTCACACCATTTACATTCTTCTTTCGAGTTTCTAAGCTTGGTTATTTCTATTTTGAAAGAATTATTGATTTTCTTAAGATATCTTAGGGATTCCTTAAGACATAGGGTTTGTTCTCTGAGTCTAGCATTTTCTTTCTCTAATTGATCACTCGTTCTAAATAGTTGTGCGTAAGATGGTTTGATATCTAGAAGAATATTTCCCCCATAGGATGCCTTTAAGAAAATTTCATCTTCTTCATCGGAAGACGATTCTTTCATATTTCTTCTTGAGGTTTATGTCTCTCATCTTCTTCTTCAGTCGAGTATGAAAAAAATTCTTTATATTTTTTGTCATTCCTTAAGCAATAGGGTCCTTGATTTAATGTTTAATCTTCTGAGGATTGTTTAACTACTGAGTATGTTCTTTCAAAGAATTGTACAAGAGTTGTATGATAGGAGTATAACGAGGATGATGATTCTACAGTTTGGATTCCTTCATCTTTAAGTAATTGAACTAGATCGTTCATATTTTCTACGATATTTTATTTCTTGATTTTTCTTAAAATTCACGAGGGCTCCTATATTTTGATTTAAGAGTGGGATTAAATTTCCAATTCTTAATTCTTAGATATTTGTTAGTAATACATTTTCCAACAAAATTTCCATTATTTCTAAATTTGGAAAAACATACATGATTGGTATATTTATCTTTTTCGTCTCGTGTGCTCATATTCTCTTGTTAAACATTTGGAGAAACTCCATATATTTTTCAAGAGCATCCCATATTTCCTTGGCAGTTTACAACTACAAACATCATAAAGTTTTCTATGATTTACCAACATTATTATAAATTTATTTGGTTTAAGATCTATCTTTATCTATCTTTTTTGCTCTTCGATCAAAAGGGAACAAGGTTTATTCACTTCTTCATCATTTACTTGATAAGTAGGGTATACCATACCATTGATTATTAATTAACACAATTCACACTTTAAACTTTGGAGAAAAATTCTAAAGTTTAAAAACTTGAGACTTGAGACTTCACACACAATGGAGGGGGTGAATTTTATGGTTAAAAAGGTGATTTTTAAAAACTTTGTAGAGTAAAATCAGAGTTTAAAAACATTTAAAATAAGTAGAAGCGAAAAAATAAATAATGAAAAAGTAAAAGTTAAGGGAAATAAGAACATCATGAATGATAGAGGTTCGTTCAAAACAAAAGTATCCACTCCTCTTCTCAAGAACTGGTCTTGAGAGCATCCAATAAATGTTGAAAGCTTTTAGTAGGAAAGACTCATGAACCCCCTTATACAAGGAAAAACGGTTGACCTTCAACCAAACAATACAAGACTTCTGAATATGGCAGTTTGAATTTTCTCTTCCAAATGGTAGATTTAAGTGGTTAGTATTCTCTCCACACAGTAGATTAAAGTGATTAGTCTTATCTCCACAAACACAAATCTTGGAGCAGTTAGTCTTCAAGCTTCTTAAACCTTGTAAGGTTTTTTCACAACCTAAGATCACGAGCCTTAAACCTTGATTGTATATGGATTAACCAATAACCTGTGAGATTTTAATATTAGGATAATCTCAAACCTTATCCAAGCTTTTACCACAGGCTACGCTTTAATCGAATCTTGGTTTTTTATCGGGCTGACTTAGAACCTGTGAGATTTTAATACGAGCAAATCTCGAACCTAAACCAGGGTTTGATCACACAATCCCCAAACTAAAGCTTTTAACGAGTTTAGCTTCTAACCCAAATAAAAATTCCTAAATGAATAATATTCAACCAAGGTGTATACAAAAGTTCCCTTGGTGAATTACAATTCTATCCTTCCAGAATTAAAGCTTATTCTCACTCACAAAAGGGCCTTCTCGCATAAATGCTTGGGCTATAATTTTAGTGAGATAAAATAAACAAAAAGTTTAGAGAGAGACCGTGTGTGTGTATGTGTCTGTGTGTGTGATTTATCTCAAAATATTATTCTGGATGAAATGAAATGAGGGAAGTGCCCTCTATTTATAGGGAAAAGGTTGACTCAAGAAGGAAATTCAAATAAATGCATTTGATGACAATCTAATTGATTGACACGTGTTT
Source organism: Vicia faba (assembly GCA_948472305.1). NCBI lineage: Eukaryota > Viridiplantae > Streptophyta > Magnoliopsida > Fabales > Fabaceae > Vicia > Vicia faba. The sequence continues at coordinate 988,717,641 of OX451735.1, forward strand.
ACAAACGATTAGAAGTTTAAAATATAATCGATTATACATTGAAAAGAGGAAGGAAAATATATCTAGTCGTTGAATATCATTAAGGCACTATCCTAATCGCTTGTGACTCAATTTTGAACTAAGCTAATCAATTAGACAAAAATGTTAATCATTCAGATAAGTCAGAATTTTGCCTATAACTATTTTGACATTTCCTAATTCATCTGACACAAATTGAAAATGTTTTTGAAGATATCTTCTTTGGTAAAAACAGTTTGAAAATATATTTTAGTGTATGTATGTGTGTGTGTTTGTGCGCATGCTTTAGCCATGCACTTTTATGATAAGACCCATATGCTTTACATTTTGTTCACTCACTACTAACTTAGGAGGGTCCTTAGCACTTCAAGACTTTGTCAGGTGCTCTGCCTTTTGTTGACACCTGCTTTAGTAGCTTGAGGTGAGGCATAAGTTACATTCGATTTAATTTCCATCATCAGATAGTCAAGTTCATCAAACCCTAATACTTAGGTTTGCATCTTTATCCGCTTAACCGTTTATGCTTGACTTGTCAGAGGATATTAGTTATCATCATCAAAAGTTGGCAACCTTTCCTTTGCCTATTGACATTATAAACTCAACATACCCTCATGAAATAGTGGTCATCCCATTTAATGTATGCAAGCCCGAGCGTCCTTACGACCATACACTTCCTATTTTGAGGCCCATCTTTTCAAACAACTATGAATACATTATATCGCAGGATTTACCACCATCAATTAAGATACAAGAGACATTAAACTGCTCTATTGTGGTTGTAATCACCAAGGGGAATATTTTATTAGGAATTCCTCCCACCATCTCAGATTCCCAAAATCCTAACATAGGATGGTCATGGATCTTCACTGATCTAACTCCATCCTTTTTATGGATGACCAACATCTCAATAAATTTTCCCTTTATGGTTACCTTGGAGGGAAAGATATTTTTCCCCTTTCATGTACTCGGCCAGCCAACCTCTCTTGAACAGTCCTTCAATAGCATCTTGTCGTACCTCAAATTTGTCCTACCGCGATGATTTTATTTTTTGAGATTAAAATAGAAGAAATATTTAATTAAGGATGGTACATCAGTATCTGATGGCCCATCTTTATCTAACTAGGGGAGTGAACCTTAAATTCAGGAGAGTGGGGCTTGCTAAAATCAGAAAGATTCGTGTATCCATGGACCCATTCGCGTAGCATATTGGCCAATGGCCCATGCGATTCGAAAATGGAAAGTTATTTTAGAAAAAAAACCGTTAAGTTATTAATTATTAAATAGTTTATTGGTAAAAGAGAGGTAGAAATTAAATTTGTCCTTGGCCCATTTCTTCTAATAGCAAAAACGTAAAGGGGGGTATAATCCTGAATTACGGGCCTATTAAGGTTTTGTAGTTAGCCCATGTGCCCTTTTTCTTGCTATTGTTTTACTTTGGAAAAAAAGACATTATTATCAAAACCTTTTATAAACAAATATTTCTTTACAAATCATATTATAATTTTTACTGTTAAAATTATTAAAAGGTTTTTCATAATTGATGACTTATTATTGAAAAAGGGATATTGTATTAAACATTTTATAATTAAGTTATTAAGAGATTGATTATTTTTAAAAACTATTAGATATGCTTTTATACAAAGAGCTTTTGTTTGCCGGAGAAAAAGATTTGTTCATAAGGCCATTTGGGCCCAGTTTAAAAAAAAGAAGGACTTTGTTGTTTTAATTAAAACACATTTAAAAAGATTGATTTTTGTTGTGAGCAAAAAATAATGTTGCTATAAACAAAAGAATTGATGCTACTGGGGCTGGAAAGTACGGACAAACGCAAGCCCGGATTAATAAGATAATAACGCAGGTCCAATTGGAAAAAACGGGAACTGTACAAATCTAAACCAAAATTAACGCACATGTTTTCTTCTTTACAGCTACTGTAGAGATTGAAAGTAGAATCAAATAATTTATGACTAAATCTCCAAAATACCCAATACACCAAATTCCAGCAGTTTGGAAAAACGGTTGCAAACAAAATCAAATCAGCAAAATCACATAACTACCGAATCAAATACAAATCTAACTAAGCAAAATCTAGAAATATATTATATTACAGAAATCTCATAATCAATTACAATCCTAAACTAAAAATCGCAGAAATTAGATGAACAAAATCAATTTCTATCCAAAATCCAATCTCAGAATTCCATATCAAATCCAATAAACTAAATAAAATCTGGAAATATAATATATTACAACAAAATACTGAATCAATTATAATCAACGTTAACAAATTACAAAACCCTAAAATCCAAACCTAATTGAAAAAAGCTTATAAATACAAGGAGAAAAAGAGACAGAAGGGGGATTTTTTTGTTGACTGGAAAAGAAAAGGAAAAAGATATCGCGAAGAGTTAAGCAACAGAGAAGCGAGAGCAGCTCGAATCTGAAGAGGAGGTCGAAGCCATCGCGAGCCAACATCATTGAAGAAGGGAAGAACAGTTAGGGTTTCATTGTCGGAAACCACAACCGTCATTGACGGCCACCTTTAACCACCCATCGCTGCCTTCAATCAGAGCCGGACACTTGGAGAATCAAAAGGGGTAACTCACTCCCTTCAGTTTTGTTGTTTGATTGATGTATGGGCTAGGGGTTTGTGGGGGGTAGATCTTGTTTTTTCCAGCGCCGCCATGGTGGGGGGTTATGGCTTTAGGGTTTGATAGGAAGAAGAAGAAGACTAAGGGTTGCGTTGCTAGCGTGATAGAGAGAGAGAGAGAGAGAGAGAGAGAGAGAGAGAGAGAGAGAGAGAGAGAGAGAGAGAGAGAGAGAGAGAGAGAGAGAGAGAGAGAGAGAGAGAGAGAGAGAGAAAGAGAGAGAAAGGTGAAGCCACTATAAAACAAAAAAATGGGGAAAATGAATAAAAACAATTATGTTATCCATTGAGATCCCATACACGTGCACCACCCTTGGTTATTGTACTCCCTCGTTTTTCATCCATCAGATCGTGATCAGACGGCCACGAGGCCAAGTCTGTGTTAGCAACCATGCACCCTTATCACACTAGAATATGCTGGCCCTCTCTTCAAATTATAATGGGCCAAGCCCATTAAGGTTAACACCATCTTTTTACTATATCACCAAAACACCACACGAATTGTACCCCCCCTTTGTCTGAACCACTTTGGGCCTAACCTAACCTAATTACAACACCCCCCTGTTTTACTGGACAACTAGGAAGCACCCCCCCCCCCCCTTGGTTTAACTTAATTAATTAATTTTTTTATTTATTTTATATTATTATTATTATTATTTATTTTTCTATATAATTATTTTTTTTAATATTATTTTATTATTATTATTACTTATTTCTCTTCATAATTAATTATTATTACTATTTATATACTAACAAATAAATTATTTTATATTAAAATCACATATATTATTTTATATATTATTTGCATTAAAATATTTTCTAATCATGCATTAATCAAGATCTTTGCAGTTGATACGATTAAAAAACACTAACAAATCATCAAATTATTTTTTGCAACAAATTAATCTAGACAACTGTTTTTTGCAAAAGGGTTTAAAACAGGTTTTGGCTTACTGTACATTTAGTCAAAATCTCCGTAATCACCACTCCCGACCAAAGTGCGAGGTGATTCAAAATATGTTTGCAAACCCCGTACAAACTACGAATTGGGACTCTGATTCCTCTTAAGAGGATACGTAGGCATACGATTAAAAATCATGGCGAATCTTTCTAATTAAAACTTAAAATCTTGTTTACCCCAAACCTAAACCTAGAACTGAGTATCCTTGTGAACAAGGTAGATGAAAGGTGCCTAACACCTTCCTTTCGTCTAATTGAGTCTGAAACCTGGAATCTCTATGAATTAGGGTTTTCTGTTAGATTCCCTTACCATAGGATAAAAACTAATAGTGGCGGCTCTGATTAAAATTCCAGTTGCTACAGCTGGCGACTCTACTGGGGAATCTCCTTAACCTTAGGTTTAAGTATTTTTGGGTTTCTATTTTTATTTGCTTTATTTATTTATTTCTTTCATTACTTTATCGCATTTATTTATTTATTGTCGATTTCTCTTATCATCATATATTTACTGCGTGGCGGGATTTTCTATCTCAAAAATATTTCCAATATAACCCTTAGAAAGAAGGTTTGTCTATTAGCCTAGGGGGTACATTATCCCTGCGAGTTTATGTGACGACTTTGCCTAGAGTCGGTGAACATCCGAAAAAGGAATACTTATCGAGAGATATCCTATTGACGAGTAGGACTTTGGAAGGTGTTGTGCCCCAAAATTTTGTCTCTCATTTCTCAAGACATTTCTCACAAAGCTCTGTGAAAGCTCAAGCTTGCACCAATATTGACTAGGTCAAGCCATCTCCTCAACATTGATACCTCAAGATTAAGGTTTGAATTTGCATAAGGACAATTGGACTTATAATACTTCAAGTGACGTTCTTGGATCATTATAGACCTTCAAGAATGCTCATGCCAAGTTTCAAGTCTTCTCAGTCAATTGACCAAGAGACCAAAAATCAGTTGTACTAATGAAAAAGTCAACTGTAGCACCAAAAGTCAAACTTTGACTTTTTGGTCAACATTAAGTCTCAAAGAACAAAATTCATCAAGACATTCAAAAATATGAAACTTGATCATCAAGAAATCAAGAAAGTCAAAAGTCAATGTGAAAATTCAAACTCTTCAAGACTTAGAAGTTTTTCTAAGTGTTTTTTATACATGATAATTTCATTTCTTCATGCCAACTTTTCACCATGATGCAAGATGATTCAAGGAAAACTTACAAAATGAAAGTTGTAGATCTCAATGAGATATAAAACTTTGTATGGAAGGAATATTTCTAGAAATGCTTGGATTTTGAGTTATAAATTCATGAAGTCATGGCATTTTTGAATAAACACTTAGAGAAATTTTCAGCAGTTTTGGTCAGGATTTTATCCCAACTTCTTGGAATTTTTTCATATAGTTACAAGATGGTTTTGTCAAAATGTCTAACATGAAAGTTATAGAGGGTGTTTCAATCTTTCTAAAACATCCAAGAGCATGAATTTATCATATTTGAGCTAGCAGATTCAAGGATCTGAAGTTGGACATTCATTCTTGATTTACAAGGCAAATTTGTGATGAACAAGGAACCAAAATCTTAGCCATGCTGCATAATCTTCACTTTGCAGGCCTCTTGACTTGAAAATATATCCATAATTATATGTTTACACAATTGATTGAACCATTATCCAATTGGTTCAAGTATTGTCCATTGCATCTTTCAATTTTTGGCACAAAGGCACCATTGCCATTCTTGCAAAGTTCACTTTAATCATAAAGTCAATTTCTTGAGCCTCTAACTTGTTGTTCTAATCACACTCAACTTCTACAAGTCAGAACAAACATGTTTAATGTAATAAACTACTTTAGATAGCTTGGTACAAGCATTGGAAACATGTTATTCATGCTTGCTTAAAAAATAAGCAAGATAGCCATAACATGTGATTCAAAATCTGAGTTGTTTGAAGTCTCAAACCTTCTCTATAAATATAGAGGCCAATTGCAAGAGAAAGAGGTCAGAAAAAATAAGGTAAAACTAACACTCAAAATCATCTTTGCTGTCAAAAACCATAATTGCCCACAAAACCTCCATTTTTGAGCTTTGAAGTCCAAATCTTTGAATCTCATACCTTGCAAGTTTTCTCCAAACAAATCATCCAAACACTCCACATACATCATATAGAAGTTGTTCAAACAAAAAAAAAATTGTAACATCACTATCATCACTTCCCAAGCTCAACAACAGCCCATACAGCAGCTTAAACTCAAAGCACAAATTTCAGTTTCAAGGTAAGCTTTCTTGACTTTGAACTCTTCATACAAGCATCAGTAATGGTTCATTTATGAAGATAAAATGTAGATATAATTATCTTGAAGCTAACCATATGCTTGATTTTCATTTTCACTAACCATGTGTTGAGAACTAACTTTTACATGTAGCAAAATAGTGATAAAAGCAAAACACAGCAGTTATGCGTCGACACGAAATGCTATGAGTCGACACATATTATGTTCAAAACATGTAATGAGTTGACATGAAACATGTATGCATCGACACAAAATGATTATGAGTCGATACAAAACCAGTATGCGTCGACTCATACTGAGTTATTTTGACTTCCAGGAGCAAGAAACATACATGAGCCAATACATGAGCCAACACATGAGCCAATACAAAACCTGCATGAGCCAATACATGAGCCTATACATAAGCTCATGTGTCAGCTCATAAAACATTTTTTTAATCTTTTTTTTATTTATTTTTACTTTTTCTTTATATTTATATTATTATTATTTTCATATAAAAAATTCCAAAAAATATTTTTATTTATTATTTGCATTCTATATATTTTATTCCTTTAAAAACAAAAGACAAAAAATATTTTTCTTATAAAAAACTTAATTTCTTTTTCTTATTAAATTAATCATTAGATTTAGGTTTAGTTATTCTCTTTTTAATTAAAATTAACTTAGAATTTAGGTTTTCTTTTAATTAATTAATTTCCATACTATTTTTATTAAACTTAAAACCTTTTCTAAAAAACCCTAAAAAATGATTTCTAACTTAATTTCTTTTCTTAATTAATTTAGGTTTAATTTTCTTAATTTAATTAATTATTTCTTTTAGTTAATTAGATTAAAACCAAGATCTTTTCCTCAAAAAACCAAACAAAAATCCTCTTCCTTTCCATTTATTTTCTTGTACATTTATTCAATTATTGTATATTATTCAATATGGTTGTAATAGATAATTAGGCTTAATTTTCTTGCAATCCCCATTTGTAAATTTGTATACCCCCTCCCCTAATGATGTAATAGCGTAGTAATTTTAATTTCCGCAATTTAGCCCTTTATATAAATGTTAATAATTAGGGTTTGTATGGAAAGACTAAAATCAATAAGTAGCAAACCCTAATTCAAGATAAATAATGCATGTAAATCAAACACACTTGCACACTTACACCCTTAGGGTAATTCCACTTTGTTGCCTTACAAAAATGGCCATGTTATTCATGTGGGATATCTTAGCAAAAACAAATCAAAAATACAAGATCATAGTCCCTCGATGTCGCTATCAATGTTGCCTTTCAAAATGATCTTAGTCGCTCAAAGAGAAATGCTAAGATATCTCACAACATTGCTATCATGGCTATACGATGGCCCATGTCCGTCCCTTTACATCGAAAGATAAGGCTTCTTACCAAATCAATGGTAAGATAGCAATATCAAAGGAAAGGAAGAAATGAACAAAGACTTTTCAGTAGGTAGATTGTTCCTAGTTGCTTGCTCACTTTCGAAACAAACATCCTTGCTTATTTTCAAAACATACACCAAACACTTTCAAAAAACACTTTCAAAACATTTTCCAAACATGAAATATTTTCAAAAGCCCGACACTTTGTATACGTTCTTATGAACGAGAGCTATTACAAAGTTTTCCTAAACGAAAGCGCCTTTTCAAAATACTTTCAAAAACCACACAAAGCATATTTTTCAAACAAAAGCAAGTGATCTAGAAAGTAACTAAGATCCCATAGATAACTATGGATGAAAAGGGTGCTAACACCTTCCCTTTTCATAATCTACCCCCCGAACTCAAGAAATAATCTCGAAAGGTCTTTCCTGTTCTTTTCAACCTTTCCTTATTGAATAAAATAAAAGTCGGTGGCGACTCTTTCTAACTGCAACATTTGTGATCAAACACAAAACACCCAAGTCAGTTCTCCCACCGTATCACAGAACTGGAGACTCTATTGGGGAGTAACTTAAAAATATGGTTACCTTAGGGATAGATCACCTTTACTTGCTTTCATTGTTTGATTTGTTTGCTTTACATTTTTGTTCTTTGTTTGGGCTTAAATCCTCTACTCGGATTTGGGATACCTTATAGGAAAGTAGCAATACGTTGTGGAAATTGTGCGGGATATACCGACATGGTCTAAGCAATAGCTATGTTAGTGTGACATATTTGTGGGTACCGGTAGCCCTTGAGTAGTCAAGGAGAATACGGGGCCGCTGAGTGATATCATGAAGCACTAACTGACTTTAGAACCTTTACTTGACCAACTTGGCCATTAGGACATAGTGAGATAACCAGCTTTGGTGCAGTCCGAAGTTGGTAGATACTCGATACTACACTCATTGAGGTTTGGTTTTTTGGGATATTTCGGTCTCCATTAAAGAGGCTTACGCTGAAACAATGCCCGAGAAGACAAACCAGTGATATTGAGCTCCTTTAGAACCCGGTTACCATTTCTAGGACAGGTTTGAGCCAACTAAACTTCAAGAGGGTACTTACCTATGAGACTCCATGCAAGTCTAAACCTAAGGACTTTTTTGCCTTGTGCGTATATGCTTATTTGCATCATAAACATCATAAACATCATAGCATTATAAGCATTTTCAATAACCATTTCAAGGATCCCAAGGGTTTGTGATGCAGGGTTATGTTGAACCATACGTCTATCAAGGGGCACGAGGATTTATTTCCCTCTAACCAAACGCCGTCAAGACCAAAGCACGGTAACTTGAGTCAAGGGCTACGACCCACTTGACATGGTGAGCTTGATTCTCGTGGAAGGACATCCACCAATACCAAGTTTTCCAATCAAAGTTGTTGATCAACGTTCAAATTCTAACATCTTCTTGTGTTTACCCCGCGAGATCCTTGAAAACAGTGCATCCACATATCATGCATGTCATCATAACATGTTTTCCCGTACAGGTTTCCTTATCTTCTTACTGTTTATTTCAGTAAGGATGACCCTAGAACAGACCATCAAGAGCATTCAGATTCAAAACGCTCAACTTCAAAAGATGTTCTTAAACCTATCTAAGGGACAAGAAGAGGTGAAGGCGCTCCTCACCAGGGGCATGATCATGGGAAACTCTAGGGACGACATATATGACCGGTTGGAGCGACTACAAATTGAGATATCCATAATGAAGGACCAAATAATGGGACAACTGGTGGGGTAGATGGCTCTTACCCAAAACCTGGCTTAAGAACGAGAAGAGTTGAGAGCCCTTGTCAACCAACTTCATCAAGAAGGTTACAACCGTATGAAACAAACGGTCAAGATTGGGGATCAAGTCACTACTCAGCCGCCCATAAGACAAGAAGCTAGTTCAAGGGAAAACAGACCATTCCAAATTTCCGCCACGTCACAGGCCCAACAACGAACTCGTCAATGTCAACAGGAAAATCAGCAAAGGCAAAATAAGCCCGAGAGACATTTTACTAACATCAACATGTCATTGGCCCAATTATTGCAACACATGTTAAAATTGGAGTTAATTACGTTGAGGGATCCTCCTCGAAATCCCAATACCTCCGCTCTTAACTATCATCCTGATACAATGTGTGTATTCCATTCTAATAGTATGGGACATGATACAAATAGCTATTGGGAATTGAAAAATAAGATTTAAGACTTGATCGACAAATTAGTGTTGGAGTTCACACAAGATGGTCAGACTAAATTCTTATGCCATCCCTCAAAGACTCACCACCTGAAGTGACAAGTTCAGACAAAAAGGATTTTATTCATTTGAATTTTCAATTGTAATTCTTTTGCTTGTTCAAACATGTTGTACCCCAAAATTTGCTCTCTCATTTATCAAAACTTTTCTCACAAGATCTCTTTGACTCTAGACTGGATTAGGGTTTGGTCAGCTCAAGACATCTCATCATGCACTAATGACCCAAACTTAGGGTTTGAGATTGCACAAGGATTTTTGGACTATCAATGCTTCATGTGATTTTCAAACATCATTATGGACCCCTAAGATCACTCATGACAAGTTTCAAGCCTTGAACCACATTTTTGATCAGTCAATTGGACAATTAACCTAAAAATCAGCTGTATTAGGGAAAAAGTCAACCATGGCCAATTTACAGCCAAAATTCATAATTTTTGATCCACATCAACATTTTAGACTCATATGTATCATTTGATCAAGTTTGGATCACAATTCCTCAAGAAATTTAATCAAATCATCAAAAGGGCAAAATGGTCAAAATTATGGTTTTGATTGAGGAAGGGAAATTCCGGATTTTTGACTTAGCAATTGACCATTTGAGTTAAAGCATGATTTAAAGGGTTCATTTGTATCATCTTGACCTAATTACATGTTTCAAAATATTTCAATTTCATTGGATTGACAGATGAAATTTGCAGTCAACTGTACACTGAAAAGTCAAACTTTGACTTTTTGGTCAAAATCAAGTACCAAGGGTCACAATTCATCAAGACATGTCAAAATGTGAAGCTTGGTCATCAAGAAATCAAGTATTGAAGATTAGGGTTTAAAATTGAAAATTTTCTTAACTTAGAAATTTTTCTAAGTATAGAAAATTTCTTATTTTTTCTCAACTTTAGGCCATTTTTCCACCATGATACAAGATGATTCAAAGGAAGTTCCCAACATGAAAGTTGTAGATCTCCATGAAATCTACAACTTTTCTTCACACACTTTTCCCTAAATATTCTTGGATATCAAGATATAAATTTATGAATACATGCTCATGAACTAAATAACTTAGTGAATCTTTTGCCCTAATTTAGGCAGGTTTTGGACCCAACTTCATGGCAATTTTTCACCTAGTTCCAAGAGGAGTCTTGAAATGCATTTCAAATATGAGTTATAGAGAACATTGCAAGCTTTCCAAAATGTCCAAGAACTCCTCAAGATCATTTTTTAGTAGAGAGAATCGAAGAGATGAAGTTGGCAATTTCTCACTTTTGATTCAAGCCATTTCATGAAGAACAAAGTTCCAATAAGTACCTATGCTGCCTAATCCATGATTTACAGGTCCCAAACTTGTTTCTTACTCCATAATTTAATGCTTAATCAGTTGACAAAGCTTTAATCCAAGCCTTAGAGCCATTACCCAAGTTGTAATTCCATAAATGGCATAAAGTGGCCATTGCCATTTTGAAAAAGCTCCACTTTTGCAAACTTTACAATCTTGAGCATTGAACCTGTCTCCTTTGCACATACAAGTACCACATACCTAAGGCAACTTATATAGAACAAATACCAACCCTAATCAAGCCAGTAAAAGCAGGTAAGGCCCTGTCCCTTCACTTTGCTTTAAAAGCAAGAAAGTGTGCCAAAAGGTAAAAACTTACAAATCTGATGGAGAGCTGACTCTAAAATGATTCCATACTAATATACAAACACATTGCAGCATAAGACATGATTACTAGAAGCTTGAATCACTCCCAAACTTCTTTTCACCAAAAAAACTGTCAAGACTTGCAGTTTTTGCATAAGCATAACAATCTCTCATTTGGCTCGTGCGTTTCAAGTCTTAATCATTAAAACACCTTACCTACTTGATATCTAATTGATCCAGACCCTCATCCTTGTACTCTAACCCCTTCTCCATCATCTGCCATTTTTGTTTTCAAAGCTTGCAGGTTGACTTGGATAGAGAGTTTCAGACACTTTCAAAGCAAGGCAAGGGTTAGAACACACTCAGGGAGGTTCATGCAAGCTCAAGCAATCATCAGGCCTTCATAAAACTCACTCCAACTCCATCCATGATTTCAACTGAAATAGGTAAAAATATCAACTTCTATCTCTTCATACATGCATCCGTTGGCCACAATTTGTGAATAAACAATGTAGACCTCATTGCAACGAAGTTGTACATATACATATCTTGCATTTATTTGACCTGAGTTGAGAGAATTTTGAACTTGAAGTTCCTAAAAAAATTAGGTTTAAACTTAGGTATTTTAAAATTCATTCTGATCTTTGATTATTAGCTTACATGATTTATATGGTTAGAATCGTGAGACAAAATGCTACAACATTCATGTTATGAGTTTTCATTTTCATGGAGAAATGAGAAAGTTACAGAGCATCTGGATGGCTAGAGGAAGAAGACGAAGTACAAGGCCATGGAAGCGTTTCATGTTATGTTATTTTTGTTTCACATTAATCAACGGATGTATAGCCACCCCAGTGGCAAGGTAGCGCGCTGGTGAGACCCATGTCCTAGGTTCGAACCTTGGCGCTACCTTTTGATTTTTCACATTTTTCCATTTTTCCATTTTTGTTGTTTTTTGCAGGATTGGGCTTGGTTCTTTGGGCCTAGCGTTTTTTACTAACATACTGCTCCCAGTTTCCTTAGAGCACCCCTGGCCCAACTATTTTTATATTTTTTATTTTATTTGTTTTATTTTCATTTTAATTTATTAAATATTTTCCTTAATGCATGAAAATCATAAAAATAATATGAAATATGATAATTTTGCATTTGTTTATTTTATTTTCACATTAAAAAATATATTTTTATTAAACTATATATTAATTCTTTTTCTTGAATAAACTTGTAAACTTAAATAAAATAGGTTTAGTTTAATTAGTTTTATTTTCTTTTCATTTCATACTTGTAAAAATATTTATTTTGGCATATATAAAAAAACTAAATATTTTTATAAAATATTATTTATTATTTTATACAAAGAATACACAAATAATAATACATGGAAACCTTATTTTCTTTCAAAAATAGAAATTAGGGTTAAACCTTTTTTTTAAAGAATTAATTTCTTTTTCCTTATGTTTTTAGGATTAGGTTAAAATTTTCTTTTCATGAAAAAAACAAAACAAAATCTTTTTCTTGCATGTACATACTATTACATATTTAAATATTGTATATTGTTTATTCTAATATTCGTACAAATTTGATTTGGTTGTAATAATTTATTTAGATTTACATTCTTGCAAATCCCCATTCAAATTTGTATTCCCCATCCCATAAATTGTTGTAATAGCTTAGTAATCTTTACATTATGCAATTTACCGCTTTATATTCCATGTTAGTAATTAGGATTTGTATGGTAAGATCAAAACAAAGCGAATAGAAAACCCTAATTCAAATCAAGGCATGAAAATAACACACTTGCACACAAGCATCCTTAGGGTTTCTCCACTTGGTTGCCTTATATAAAAATAGCCATATTACGCATGCGAAGTATCTTGGTAAAACAAACAAATATAAGATCATAGTCCCTCGATGACGCTATTCAAGGTTGCCTTACAAAATGATCTTGGTCCCTCAAAAATGCCAAGATACTTTGCAAACATTGCTAATAATGGTTATACGATGACCCACACCCGTCCCGTTTACATCCAAAGATAGGGTTGCTTACCAAATCAATGGTAAGACAACAATGTCAAAGGAATAGAAAATGCACAAGAAAGACATTTGAGTAGGTAGATTACTTCTAGTTACTTGCTCTATTTTCAAACAACTATCCTTGCTATTTTCAAAACAAACACCACATATTTCAAAAACATCTTACAAACATTGAAAACATTTTCAAAAGACAAAACATCTTTGTATACATTCTTACAAACGAGAATCATTGCAAAGATTTCCTAAACGAATGGCCTCTTTTACGAAATACTTTCAAAACCACACCAAACACATTTTCAAACAACAAAATCCAGTGATCTAGAAAGTAACTAAGAGCCCATGGAAAACCATGGATGAAAAGGGTGCTAATACTTTCCCTTTTCATAATCTACCCCCCGAACTCAAGAAAACATCTCAAAGGTCTTTCCTGTGCTTTTTCACCTTTCCTTTTTGGATAAAAGAAAAGTCGGTGGGGACTCTTGCTAACTGCAACATTTGCGATAAAACGCAAAATCCTCAAGTCAGTTATACCACCGTATCACAGAACTGGCGACTCTGCTGGGGAAAAAACTTAAAAGTGGGGTTACCTTAGGGCTAGATCACATTTATTTGCTTATTTTGTTTTAACTTGCTTGCTTTAAATTTTGGTTCTTTGTTTGGGTTTGAATCCTCCACCCGGATTTGGGAAACATTATAGGTAAATAGTAATATGTTGTGGAAACTGTGCGGGGTATACCGACATGGTCTAAGAAATAGCTATGTTAGTGTGACATATTTGTGGGTACCGGTAGCCTTTGAGTCAATCAAAGAGAATACGGGGCCGCTGAGTGATGTCATGAAGCACTAATGAACTTCTAGAATCCTTTACTTGACCAACTTGGCCTTTAGGATGTAGTGAGATGACCGGCTTTGGTGCAGTCCGAAGTTGGTAGATACTCGATACTACACTTATTAAGGGTTGGTTTCTTGGGATATTTCGGTCGCCATTAAAGAGGCTTGAGCTGAAACAATGACCAAGGAAATAATCCAGTGATATTGAGCTCCTTAGAACCCGGTTACTATTATTAGGACAGATTGAGCCAACTAAACTACAAGAGGGTACTTACCTATAAAACCCCATGCAAGCCTAAACTAAGAACTTGTTTGTTTTGCTTGTATATACATACTTGTACATAACATCATGGACATCATGAACATCATATGCATTCACTAACCATTTCAAGGATTTTGGAGATTCATCTTTGTTCTTGTTTTGTAGGATATGGATTCACTTCGCAGGAAGACTATCCAAATCAACCTTGTAAGAATTCCTCCACAACTCAAGGAGCTAGCTTCAAGGATCCCTGAGAACTCTCCATTCACCGAGAGGCATGGTCGTCTACTCAACTTGGTCACCTCCAACAGAGAGGAGGACATGATGAAGGTGCTCTTCACGTTCTTTGATCCTTTGCATCATTGCTTCATATTCCCCGACTATCAACTTGTGCCTACTTTGGAAGAATTATCTCAACTCTTGAGGATTCCTATTCTCAATCAACTACCTTTCAACGGTACGGAAAGAGACCCAAATCCAGAAAAGATTGCTCAAGCTCTGCACTTACACTCATCTGATGTCACAACTCATTGGGAAACTAGAAGTGGTGTCAGAGGCTTCTTAGCAAAGTGTCTGTTTGAAAAGGTCCAAAGTTGTTGGAATTCCTTAGAACTGCAAGCTTTTGAGGAAATTATGGCTCTCCTCATCTATGGGATGGTCTTGTTCCCCAATCCTGACCAACTCATAGATGTGAGTGCCGTCAAAATCTTCATGTCACGCAATCCGGTGCCTACATTACTAGGGGATATCCTGCACTCTTTTCACACTCGTATAATAAGTAAAAGAGGTGTCCTTATGTGTTGCACTAATCTCATGGAAAGATGGTTTATTTCTCATCTTCCCCAATCAGTCTTAAAGAATGAGCAAGGATTAAGGTGGTCACAAAGGTTAATGACGCTCAAACATTCAGATATTCATTGGTGCTCTCGATCCAAAGATAATGTTATCATTGTTGACCGTTGTGGAGAATTCCATAATGTACCTTTGCTTGGCATTAGGGGAGGCATCACCTACAACCCATGCTTAGCTCTAGGATAGTTTGGTTATGCTCGAAGGGATGGCCCACATGAGATGTTGATTCAAGGATTGGTATTCGACTACGACAACGATGATCAAGGTCTTCGCCTGAGATTCATCCGAGCTTAGAGGATGCTAAACAAGGTGGATAACAAGACTTTGGGACACAAGAATTCCATCCCTCTTGAGCCTTACCTCAAGTGGGTACGAACCCGTGCTCAAAGTCTTATGATGCCTTATCCTTCAATTCTCCCGGTGATCATTGAGCCTGTTAAGGAAGGAGAAGTTCCATACACTATCCTACATCCTGACATGCCCACATCTCTTGAAGACCTATAAAGGGATTGGATACAATTCAAAGGAGAGCGAGATACTTTCGAAGCCCAATTCTACGCAAGCGAGAAGAAGGTTTTGGAACTCACTAGGCTACTTCATGAGGAGCAGACTCTAAATGGCTACATAGCACCAAAGAGGATGCGCACTAATTTTTTATCCTAGAGTTTTGTATTATTTAGCCCAAGGGGCATTGATGTACTTAAACTCTATTTTATTAATATAAAGCGTGTTTCTTTTTGTCTAAAACGAACTTGAATCTTTTAAAATCCTTGAAAGCATTGCATGTGTACATATCATTCATCATAACATAAACAGGTCTTTTGCAACGAGTTTCCTCATCTCTCTACTGTTTATTTCAGTAAGATGGATCTCAAACAGACAGTTAAAGATCTTCAAGTTCAAAACACACAGTTTCAACAGTTACTCATGACCCTGGCCAAGGGGCAAGA
Organism: Vicia faba; assembly: GCA_948472305.1. Taxonomy (NCBI): domain Eukaryota; kingdom Viridiplantae; phylum Streptophyta; class Magnoliopsida; order Fabales; family Fabaceae; genus Vicia; species Vicia faba. The sequence continues at coordinate 988,733,795 of OX451735.1, forward strand.
GGAGTTGAAGACTCTGCTGGCTGAGGAAAGAAAAAAGAAAACAAAGAAGGTCACTGGGGTTTTGAACATGGGGAGAAGGTTTCAGGGACAAACTAGAAGAACCTTGAATTTCGCAACAACATCCGGTGAAGGAGAGGGGAAAGGAAACAGTGGTTTGTAAGAATCTGAAGAGGAGGAAGAAGAGGAAGACTACTCTGAGGAACAGTATCCTCCAGCTGATGATAAGTACATACATCTTGAAGAGCATTTGAGCGCTATGGAAATACAAAAGGTGCCAGGTCTAGACTTTGAAGAATTGGGACTAGTGTCGGGGATTGTGATTCCTCCGAAATTCAAAGTGCCTTTGTTTGCAAAATATGATGGAGTGTCATGTTCTAAGATGCACCTCCAATCATATGTGATAAAGATCCAGTCGCACTCCGCCGATAAAGACTTGTGGGTGCATTTTTTCCAAGATAGCCTATCTGGAACACAACTCGACTGGTTTTACCAACTGGAAAGGGCCAACATCCATAATTGGGAAGATTTTGCCGCAACTTTCTATAAGCAATATCAATATAACGCTGATTTGGCGCTTACCCGTACTCAACTTCAGAGTATGGCCATGGCTTCCAATGAGGGTTTCAAGGATTACGCGCAGAAATGGAGAGATCTAGCTGGGAGAGTGCAACCCCTCTGTCTGAAAGGGAATTGGTGGACATGTTCTTAGGCACTCTATCGGGCCCTTTCTTCAACCATCTGATTGGAAGCTCATCTGCAGGATTTACTGAGTTAATACTGACCAGAGAAAGAGTGGAAGCTAACATAAAAAGTGGAAAGATTCAGAAGGATTCATTTGCCTCTACAGCTGTGAGGAAACCTTTCATTAGGAAGAAGGAGGTATCTACTGTATATCCACAAAGGAACCAAGGGAGAGCCGAGCGCCGACCAATGGTAGGGGCTGTCATGATCCCAAAGCCTACATCTGATTAACCAAGAAGTAATCAACCGAGGGTGGAGAGGCCAGTCCGACAATTCACCAGAATCAATATGACTCTAGCCCAGGTTTTACCGCACCTTCTGAAATCCAATTTTGCAACTTTAAAAGAAGCTCCAAAGAACCCCAACACAGCATCCCCTCATTATCACCCAAATGCCCGTTGCGCATATCATTCCGAAAGTCCGGGTCATGACACCAACAATTGTTGGGCCTTGAAAAACAAAATTCAAGACCTTTTAGAGGAAAAAGAGATTGATTTTGATGCGCCCAAGAAGCCAAACGTCGTTTCTGCTCCTATGCCCAAGCATGGTCACAACACCAATGCAATTGAAGAAGATTTGTTTATTACCACAGTTGATGAACTCTTGACTCCGCTCCCAATCATTAAGATAAACTTGTTAAAAGTCGGTGTATTCCCGGGTTGTAATGAAGACTGCCATCTCTGCTTATCCTCACCAACTGTTTGCCCTTTGTTGAAAACAGGCATTCAACGCTTGATAGACAACAAAGAGATTCTGTTTGAAAGTACTTCTGTTTCACCTGTTCTTGTTGAAGACGTTTCAATCATCACCATCTACGCCAATTCTTCCAGGGTCCCCAATAGACCCGTTAGGATTACATCGATTCCAAAGACTACTCCTCTTATAATCACAATACCTGGGCCAGTCCTGTATGAATCAGACAAAACTGTGTCGTGGAATTACGGTGGGGACATCTACTACCATGGCATCAAACAAGATGGGCTGGCCGCCAAAGAAATAAATTCCGAAGAAGAAGACTCTGAAATTAGCAATATTGCCGGAACCAGTAAGATTACTCGAAGCGGTAGAATCTTCTCTCCAGAAATTTCCCCCCCAAAGGCAATTTTTGGACCCGTGGCTGCTCCAAAGGTTATTGTCGTACCGATAATCATCCCTGCAAGTGCTCCTGTTAACAAAGACGATACAACTTCTATTGTCATTCCTACCAACACTCCTGTTGCTGAAACTCGAGGAAAAAGTATTCAAGAAGAGTCTGTCCGGACGAAGGCTCAATCACTGACTATACCTGAGACCTCCAAGAAGGAAATGGAGGAGATCCTGAGAATAATAAAGAGGAGTGGCTATGACGTAGTTGAACAGTTGGGGAAAACTCCCTCCAAAATCTCCATGCTGGCATTGTTACTGTGTTCTGAGGCACATGCGAAAGCCCTAGTAAAGTTTCTAAAAATAGCCCATGTGCCTCAAGAGACATCTGCTGACCAATTTCAAGATTGTGTGGCCAGCTTGACGGTGGATAATGGCCTAGGCTTCTCGGATGTTGATCTGACACCAAGGGGAAGAAAGCACAACAAGGCATTGCATGTCTCTGGAATGTAGAGGAACAACTCTGGCCCATGTCTTGGTGGACATTGGCTCATCTTTGAATGTTTTACTGAAGAAAGCTCTCGACAGACTAGACTGCGAAGGACTGGCGTTGAAACCCAGTAACATAGTTGTAAGGGCATTTGATGGCTCAAAGAGGATGGTGCACTAGGAGGTGGATATCCCCATAAAGGTTGGGACTCAAACTTTCAACTCAACCTTCTATGTAATGGATATCCGCCCCTCTTACTTCTGTCTGCTAGGACGACCGTGGATCCATAATGTTGGCGTTGTCACCTTTACACTACACCAGATGCTGAAATATCCGATCCAGGGAAAGATTATCACTGTCCACAAAGAGGAAGAATATATGATTAGCCACCTCAATTCCTTCAGGTATATGGAATTGGACGGCGAGTTCATTGAAACTCCTTTTCAACATTTTGAAGAAGTCCCCCAAGAGGTAGCAGTGACCAAGACTGTGTCCCAGATTCCGAGATTACAAGACCTCCACTCCGGATGTCATCTCTAAAGGACGCCAAAGCAGTAGTAGAGGAAGGTGGATGCACCATCTGGGGGCAAATTCCAGATATTCCGTATAAATCTGACAAGTTTGGTCTAGGGTTCACTTCAATGTTAGATTCTTGGCTGTCACTTCCTATCCCCAATGGGTTGCCAACATTGTTCCCGTGCCTAAAAAGGATGGCAAAGTACGAATGTGCGTGGACTTTAGAGATATGAATAGGGCCAGCCCTAAAGATGATTTTCCACTCCCCCACATTGATATCCTGGTTGACAATACGTCCCAGTACAAAGTGTTTTCCTTCATGGACAGATTCTCAGGTTATAACCAAATCAAAATGGCACCTGAGAACATGGAGAAAACTACATTTGTCACACAGTGGGGCACATTCTGCTACAAAGTGATGCCATTCGGACTGAAGAATGTTGGGGCTACCTATCAGCACGCCATGGTAGCTTTGTTTCATGATATGATACATCATGAAATAGAGGTCTACGTAGACGATATGATAGCCCGGTCACAAACAGAAGAAGAGCACCTTGATCACTTGCAAAAGTTGTTTGAGAGATTGAAGAAGTATAAACTAAGGTTGAATCTAAAAAAGTGCACATTCGGAGTACGGTCCGGTAAACTCTTAGGTTTTGTCGTCGGTAACAAAGGTATTGAGGTCGACCCTGCCAAGGTTAAAGCGATACAAGAAATGCCTGCTCCTCGTACTGAGAAGGAAGTCATAGGATTCTTGGGACGCCTGAACTATATTTCCAGATTCATTTCTCACCTAACGGCTACTTGTGAGCCAATCTTCAAACTATTGAAGAAAGATCAAGTAGTCAGATGTAATGATGAGTTCCAGGTTGCTTTTGACAAAATCAAAAAGTACTTACAAGAACCTCCTGTTTTGATGCCACCAGTCGAGGGAAGACCACTGATCATGTATCTGACCGTTTTAGAGAACATAATCAGGTGTGTATTGGGGAAGCATGACGAGTCTGGCCAAAAAGAGCACACTATTTACTACCTGAGCAAAAATTTTACCGACTGTGAAACCAGATATTCACTGCTCGAGAAAATTTGCTACGCTCTGGCATGGGCTTCTCGCCGGCTAAGACAATATATGTTGACTCATACTACCTTGTTGATATCTAAGATGGATCTGATAACCTCCAATGGACACAGCTTCATCCTAGTGGCCATTGACTATTTTACCAAGTGGGTTAAAGCAGCTTCCTTCGCTTCCGTCACCAAGAATGTTGTTTCCCGCTTCATCAAGCAAAACCTTATTTGCCGGTATGGTATCCCGAAAAGGATCATCACCGACAATGGTACAAATCTCAACAACACTATGATCACCGCCTTGTGCGAGCAATTCAAGATTCAGCATCACAATTCTTCTCCCTATCTTCCAAAGACAAATGGTGCTGCCGAAGTTGCAAATAAGAACATTAAGAAGATCATACAGAAAATGACAGTCACATACAAAGACTGGTATGAGATGCTACCATTCGCTCTCCACGGTTATCGTACCACGGCTCGCACATCAACCGGGGCAACACCTTATTCTTTGGTTTACGGTGTTGTACCCCAAAATTTGCCCTCTCATATTTCTCAAAACATGTCAAGAAGAATCCCCAAGTGGCCCAAGATTGCTCAAGAGTTGGACAGTCAAGTCATCTCCTAAGGCAGTCAACCTCAAATTAGGGTTTTGTGTTGCATAAAGGTCCTTTCATCCGAATGACCTCAAGTTCTCCCCAATGTCCTAATATGTTCTCAAGTTCATCCATGACAAATTTCAAGCCTTGCAGAGGAAGTTTGCTCAGTCAATTACTCAAGGGGTCCAAAAATCGACTATGCTAGGGCAAAAGTCAACTGTGACCCAAATACAGTCAAACTTCAAGATTTTTTGTCAACATTCTAATTTTGAAGGATAATTCATCATTTGATCAAGGGTTGATCATAATTCATCAAGGATTGCTCAAGATTCATCAAGACTCAAAAGTTGTTAAATTAGGGTTTTGTAGGAAAAGTCAACTCAACTTTGACCAAGCATAACTTTCTCATACTTTATGATAAATGACCCATCCAAATCTCATTTTTAAGAGGATGAAATTTCCTACAATCCATCTTCACACCCCAAGATCAAGAAATGCACTCACAAGAGGTTACAAATTTGGACATTATAGGTCATTTTTGAAATTCAACAAAAACACCTTTTTTTCCAAAGCTTATAACTTTAGCATGGAATATAAAAATGAGATTATACAAAAAGGGTTGGTTAGAGGACATCTCAAGCTTTCTAAAAAGTCCAAGAACACCTCCAAAAGTTTAAAATTCAAGAAGTTATGCATTATTGAAGTTGGGCATTTTTGCAAAATTGCCAAAAGTCAACTATCCCCAAAACTTCAAATTTTGTCAAATGGGCCCATTCTTTTTCACTTGATTTGATCTTGTCACACTACGCACGTGTCCTAGCTTCAGCCTTGTGTCCGTTTATTAATTTTTCTATTTTATTTGATTTTTTATTGAATTAATTCATTTTAAATCAATTTAAATCAAATAAAATCCAAATATTGATTACTTAGGATCTTTTTGGTTGTTATAGGTCCTGGTTATCATCAATGTCATGATCAAATCCGTATCAAGCTTTTCATGTGCAAAAATATTGGATTTTGGACAAAATAAGAAAGTCATCAATGGTGAATCAAATCATATCTCCAAGCATTGATGCACAAAGATTCAGGACCAAATTGTTGACCTAATCCAATGTTGCATACATATACAATGCAAAGGCACACGAATTAGAGGTTAGAGGCTGCAGAATCACCAAAAGAAAACTTGAAAATTTGGCAAAAAAGCTTGAAACTAAAATCGTGCATAGAGGCCAATTCAGAACCAAATCTCAACGCCAATCACTTGCTGGACATCCACTGAGTCAGAAGCAATCAAAAGCAAGCCCTCACACCCTCTCAATCGCGTTGTAAGTCTCTCACAAAACCGCTTTGTATTTGAAATCGCAACTCCATATTCTTGCACCTTTTGGACAAATCTTTGGTATATTCATGATGCTCATTCAATTTGCAAGCTTTCTGCATTAACCAATTGTGTTTATATGACCTGTAGTACCCTAGCCGCATCTAGGGTTCTTGGATTGTTTTTTTGGGCGTTTCGTTTGCAGGTAAAATTGGAGCCATTAATGGACATATACGTGCTCAGGAGGCCTAGACGAGCATGACTATGGTCTTGGAATCAATTTCTATGGCCTATGATAGATTTTAGGACGCTGATGCAAATTTAGCTGCGGATGTAAATCCGCAGGTAAATAACCAGGGTCCAAACGAAGAAGACGATGACGCGTCTCCCTCCCATTCACTGATTCAAATCTGGCGCGTGTTTTTATAGTTTCTGGCATATTAATTTTTTTTCCATATAATAATTATTGTCCATTATAATAACGAATGAAGTGCAGTGGTTGAGTGGCAAGGCGTTAGTTCAATGACTCATAGGACCTGGGTTCGAATCCCAGGTCCCCCAAATGCATATTATTATTTTTCAACAGGTATTCCAATGCAAGCTCAAACGCGTGGTTCACCATACACCATCATCTAATCATCTACCAGATGGCCCCAAGCCAGATCTGGTGGTCAAGAATGAAAGTCCACCATATGCTCTAGTCAACGTGCCACATGGAATTCCAGAAAGTCAGCAGGGCCAGCTTGTAATGGGCCTTGGAAATTGCCAGTCTCACCCCCTATTCAGGCCCATAACCTCATAACCCTCTCTCTGTTTTTTTATTATTTTCCTTTAACTAATTATTGTTTTATTTTATTATTTAATTAACTAATTAAACTTTTTCTCATTAAAATCAAAAACCAAAAAATATATTTTATTTATTAAAATTAAATTCAACACTTTATTTTTGTTAATAAATATTAACTTAATTAATTTAGTTTAATTAGAAAATAACTTTAATATCTTTTGCAATAATTAAAATTAATTTAGACAATTAGGTTTTATTAACTTTGATCAAATTTATTTTATTTCTTTAAATATCCAAAAATATATTTTTTTAATTAATTAATTAATTTATTTAATTAACTTAGTTTATTTCCTTCAAAAAATAATAAAAAACATTTTCTTGAATATTAAAGGGTCAAAACCCTAAAACTCGTCCGATTTAATTTCTCGCACGCGATCCATTTGATTTCAATATTGTATCTGTTTCCCGAAATGTAATAGTTTAATAGGACTTTAAATTATTTTATCGCTTTATTTATTTTCCGCATTTTAAATTCAAGGGTTGCTTTTGGCGATGTAAATACCCGACGCCTTGTAATAGTTAGTTTTAATTTCCGCAATTTAATTTCCGCAACTTATAAACTGTTAGGTGTTTGGTAATAGGGAATGCATGACAAGATCAGATGTTTAAACCTAAAATCAACATAGATAACCATTGACATGTACAAAGACAAATTAACTGGAAATTACACACTCGCACATGCGCACTCTTAGGGTACACCTCACTTGGTTACCTTCGAACGCGGTCATTGAGTATAGGAAGTTTTAGAGGTCGCCCTCTTGTCCAAAGATCATAGTCGCCTCGAAACGGTTGCCTCAGATATTGCTGCCTCAAACCAAATGATCTAAGACATTAGGGTTACCGTTAAGGCGTCCTAACATTGCTTTGGTGACCGCACGTCCCTAAATTCGAATTGACCCTTAAAATCCAACGACGGTGCTACCTACTCATCAATAGTAGGATAGAATTGTCTAAAGGAAGATAGCATAGAACGATTCCTTTTTCGAATAGGTAGATGGTTCTTAAGTACTTGCTCTCTCAAAACAAAACAAAACTTTTCGCACTTACACCTTTCAAAACAAAAACTCTTTTCAAACCCACAAACACAAAGAAAAGCAATTTTTGAAAACAATATGAGCAAGTACCTAAGAGCCCGTGGATAACCACGGATAGAAAGGATGCTAACACCTTCCCTTTCTATAATCTACCCCCCGAACCCGAGAAACATCTCAAAAAAGGAATTTTTCTGTGCTTTTTTCCTTTCCTTGTTAGATAAAATAAAAGATGGGGGCGACTCTTGCTTACCGCGACATTTTGCAAAGACAAACACAAAACGCGAACCAGCATTCCAAAAACAGTTAGTTCTCTCCCACCGTATCACATACGGCATGGAGGCTGTCTTGCCTATTGAAGTCCAAATCCCCTCTAAGGATTATGAAGGATGCAGGTTTGAGTGAATACGATTGGATCCAGACTCGACTTGATCAACTGAACTTAATTGGTGAAAAGAGACTTACTGTTGTTTGCCATGGTCAGATGTATCAAAAACGGATGATCAAGGCTTTCAACAAGAAAGTCAAGCGCCAAGTATATCAAGTTGGAGATCTAGTGGTCAAACATATCATCTTGCCACAAAGTGATCCCATGGGAAAATGGACTCCTACCTATGAAGGACCATTTGTAATCAAGAACATATTCTCTGGTGGGGCAATGATCTTGACCACCATGGACGGCGACGACCTGCCACACCCTGCAAACGCGGACATAGTCAAAAGATAATACGCATAAGAGACCCGCTAGGTTGACACACCTAGGCAAAAAAGGGCATCCTGGCGAACCAAATAGGTTCGGGCAAAAATTAGGGATAAAATAAAAAAATTTGTACACCGGCAAGTTGAAAACCCGAAAGGGCGACTTGGGCAAAAAAGGGTTTCCCGATGAATTGAAAACCCGAAAGGGCGGTCCAGGCAAAAGTTAGGGAATTAAAGCGTATGACTATGTCCCGTCGGATCACTTTACGGACAACCTTTGACTTCCATTGACAAACTCGGAGTTTATGATCAATTCAATCATCTTCGGACGAAGCAACAAATAGACAAGATATTCAGAGATATAAAGGCTATAGCAGAATGGGAACCCCATGGAGATATTACACATAGCTATCTTTCTTTGTATAAATTTTTCTTGTTTTATGGCACCATTCTCTTACTAGAATGTATGTCTCCTTTGTACAAAATACTTATTCAAAGTCAAAACAAAGATACTCCTTTGAAAGTGCAAAAAATTATCTGTCTTTTCTTTACGATTGTGTTTTGTTTGCAAAAGCGTCCAATGATTCATTGATGAACATATGCATTTGAACATAATTACTGTTTACAAATAAACAAAATGATAAAGACAATTACTGATAGGTTGAAAGGACAGTAAAACGTCTCTAGGCTATTCCATAAGTAATCCCCACAGTACGTCATTTAAATCCCCAGTGGAACAAATTTCAATTTGTTAATCCCTAGTAGAAATCGTCAAATTTCTCAAGATTCCCCAAGCAGATCTTACAAGCAGTACATGACATTGCCCTCACAACAAAATTTATTTCTCTCAACAAGAGTTCATCAGTACTTCAACTTCAAGACATGAAATTCACATCAACGTTTAGGGATTTATTTTCCTCAAACAGACACCAATACAACAAATCAGCTTACATGCGCATATATTACATCCACATATCATAAACATTGATAAAGCAAATAGATTGCATCATACATTTCATACAACATAACTTTGTGTTTTAGCTAACATTTTACCCTTCTTAGAATAAGATTAACAGCTAACCATTAACAATATGAAACCATGATACAATGCAGATACGCTCCAGACACGGATTCCATTCTGATACTCATTTAGATTTCAAGTTCAGATACAATTCAGATACGCTCCAAATTCGGATGCCATTCTGATACTCATTCAGATTCAGACCTCAGATACAGTACGGATACGCTCCAAACACGGATGCCATTCTGATACTCATTCAGATTCAACTTTCAGATACATTACATATACGCTCCAGACACGGATGCTGTTATACCCCAAAATTTTCCCTCCCATATTTATCAATACATTTCAAGTGAGGTCCTCAAATTGCTCAAGGAAGTCTAAGGGTTGACCAGACAAACTCTCTCATAAGGCATTCTACCTCAAATTAGGGTTTCATTTTTCACCAAGGTACTTGAGTCCAAAGGATCCCAAATGCTCAACATTGTCCTAATATGTTATCAAGATCATCCATGTTAAGTTTCAAGCCTTGAAGAGGAAGTTTGCTCAATTGCTCAAAGGCCTGAAAATCGACTGTGCTAGGGCAAAAGTCAACTGTGGCCCACATAACGTCAAACTTCAAGATTTTTGGTCAACATTCTCATTTTGAAGTTTTGTTCATCATTTGATAAATGGTTGATCATGATTCCTCAAGGATTGCTCACAATTCATCAAAACCCAAAAGTTGCTAAATTAGGGTTTTGTAGGAAAAGTCAACTCAACTTTGACCAAGCATAACTTTCTCATACTTTATCAAAAATGACCCATCCAAAGCTCATTTTGAAGACGATGGAATTACCTACAATTCATATTCCACTCCCAAGTTCAAAATATGCACTCACAAGAATATATGAATTTGGACATTATAGGTCATTTTGGAAAGTCAATAAAAACACCTTTTTTTGTCAAAGCTTCATACATGAACATGGAAGACTCAATTGAGATGAGACCAAAGGGGTTGCTTAGAGGACACCTTAAGATTTCTAAATAGTCCAAGAACACATCTCTAGGATCAAAATTGAAGGAGTTATGCATTGGTGAAGTTGACCCTTTTTGCAAAATTGCCAAAAGTTAAATGTGTCCCAAATTTAAAATTTTGCCAAATGGGTCCAACTTTTTATGTTTGCATTGAGTTTGTAACATGACCAACGACCCATGATATCTCCCACTTGTCTTTATTTTTTTTTTATTATTATGATTTTATTTCAATTAAATCAAATAAAATCATGAAAATATCAAAAATTAATCAAAGCTTGAGATTTTGTGCATGTTTAGGTCTATTATACAGCTGGAGATGGAATCAAATCGTGCAAGGATCATTTGGACACAAAAAGATTGTATTTGGCTCAATTTGGAAAGATTTGCACAAAGAATCAAATCATGAATCAATGATCTTAATTGAAAAAGATTTGAAGCAAATTTGCAACCTAATTCCTTCTAGGGTACATAAGGAAGGATTGCAGATAAAAAACAAGAGGATTGGAGGCGTGTAAACAAGAAGGCAAGTTTCAAAAAATTGGAAAAAAAGTGGCACACTGAGTTCTAAGTTGTAGACCAATTCAAAGCATTCTAAGTATCCCAAACGTTTGCTGGACATCCCAGGAACGTATTTCAACCATTAGCAAGCTCCCTCAAGCCTTGAAACACGCTGTAAGTACCACACGGTTTCTCACTTTTCCTGAAATCGAATATCACAATTCTGGCACTTTTAGCATGATTTATTTGCATATTCTTAAGCCTTGAGTCATTTACAAGCTAATTGTTATATTTAATTGCATTTTTTATTGACTGCATACCAAGATTCCATGATTAGGGTTCGAGCTTTGTTTTTAGGGATTTTGCACATAGGAACAATTGGCCATCAATAGTGGTACCATGATGCTTATGAGGTTGCAACGAGTGGATTGGTACCATTGGTATTGATTTTTCATGCAGGGACAGGATTTTGGAAAGGTACAGGGTTGTACCTACGCCCGTTTGTCTGTAGGTAAAAGTTCTTGATCTAAAACGACAGAGACGATGAGGAAGATGATAACGTGGCGCCCCATAAATGGCCCATTCAAATCTGCACGCATTTTGATAATTATTATTTTGTTTTTTCCATATAATGATTGTTTGTCATTCTTTGTACAACTAATCAAGCCAACCCAGCTGGTAAGCGCGCAGTGTGATTATGCCAAAGGGCCTGGGTTCGATCCCCAGGTCCCTATATTGTTGCATATTATTTTTCTTTATGCAATCAGGTGCCCAGGTGTCCCATAAGTCCACCATGTACCATCAGCTTTCAACCATCAGATCCCCAGCATGCCAAGATCCAGGGCTTCCCATATGAGGGACTACCATGTGCACAGGTCAAACGTACCCACATGATTGAAAAAAAATCAAATAAGGCCATCAGCATTTGGGCTTGAATTTGCAAGTCACCCCCCCCCCCCCTTCTTACTACAAAACTAGGCCCATTCTATTTCTTTTCTAATTTTTCTTTTTATTTAATTTATTTTATTTAATTATTTTCTAACACAAATTAATTTCTTTTTACAAAAAATCATAAAATCAATTTCACAAATTTAGAACTAGGTTTTTTTATTTTATCAAATTTAATTTAATATTAGTTTAAATCTAATTTAGGTTAATTCTAGCTTCTTTTTTTTTACATATTTAAAATCAATTAGAAAAATCAGGGTTAACTTGATTTAATTTTTATTTATTTTATCAATAAATAAAAAATATAAAAATAGGTTAAATTAATTATTTTCTCTTAATTTAAATTAGTTAGTAATTAGGTTTTTTCTTTATTTATTCAATTAGACCTTGTTTTCTCAAAATAATCAAAAAAATGATTTTTCTTTTAATTAGGTTTAGTCAGGGTCAAAATCCTAATTCTCTCATTTTCAATTCATCGTGCGCGCTTATTATTTTTTGCAAATATTAATGTAACTGTTTACAGTATGTAATAGTTTTAATTAGGATTTTCTTTTATTTATCGTTTTACGGGTTTTTGGCTATGTAATTAATCCCCCCCGAGCCTTGTAATAGCGTAGTTTTTATTTCTCGCATTTTAATTCTCGCAGATATTAACTGTTAGATGTATGATAATAGGGTTGTATGACAAGACTGTATGTTAATTTAAAATGGCTAGCAAACCCTAATATGCAAAGATAATAACTGAAATCAAATCACTCGCACATGTGCACTCATAAGGTATACTCTCACTTCGGTTGCCTTCGGTAAACGATCATTAAGTATAGGGTGTCTTAGTGGTTTCTCTCCTGTCTAAACAAAGATCAAATCTCCCGTTCAGAAATGTTGCCTCGGAAATGTTGCCTCGAATATGATCTTAAGACATTAGGGTTATTACTAAGACGTCCTAACATTGCTTTAGTGGTCGTACGTCCCTTTCAAATTGACCCTTACAACTCCAACGACGGTGATACCTATTTCATAATAGTAGGATAGCATTGTCTAAAGGAAACAAGAATAGAAATAATCTTTTTTTTCGAGTAGGTAGATGCTAGTAGGTACTTGCTCAAAAATCAAACTTTTCACACTTACACTTTTCAAATAAAGTTTTCAAAAACACTTTGTAACACTCTTGAGGACTGATACAAGGGTTAAAACAAAGTAAAACAAAAACTTTTCAAAACACACAAACACGGAAGCAATTTTTAAAATGATGAGCAAGTACCCAAGAGCCCGTAGAAAACTACGGATAGAAAGGGTGCTAATACCTTCCCTTTCTATAATCTACCCCCCGTACTCAAAATCTCAAAAAAATAATTTTTCTGTGCTTTTGTCCTTTCCAGTTGGATAAAATAAAAGTCGGTGGCGACTCTTGCTTACCGCGACATTTTGCAAACACAAACCCAAAACGCAAACCAGCATTTTCCAAAACAGTCAGTTCTGCCACCGTACCACAGAACTGACGACTCTGCTGGGGAGTTAAATAAGTGAGGTATACCTTAGGATCTAGTTCATCTTAATTTCTTCTCTTGTTTGTTTTGGTTGCTTTACTTTTAAGGGTTTTGTATTGGGAGTTACTATAGATCCTAACCCAGATCAGGGGACACCTTTTAGGTAAGTAGCAATAAACTGTGAGGGAACTGTACGGCGTAGACCGATACGGTTGAAGCAGTAGCTACGTTGATGTGGCACATTGGTTGGTATCGGTATCCCTTTTGGAGAAACGAGGAGAATACGGGGCTGCTATGTGTGTCGTTAAGCATCAACTAACCTTAGAACCATTAATAGACCAACTTGGCCATTAGGAAGTAGCGAGATAGCCGGCCTTGGTGTAAAGCTGAGAACTGGTTGATACTCGATGCTACACTCATTGAGACCATACTCTCGAGATAGTTTTGGCCGCAAGAAAAGATTGTGTGAGCTGAAACCATGACCGATGAAGGATGGTCAATGATATTGAGAACCTCTAGAACCCGGTTACTTTTGCTAGGACAGGTTGAAACCAACTGAACTTCAAGAGGGTAATACCTTTAACCCCATGCAAGCCTTAAGGGATTTTGTGTGACTTGTTTTCCTTTGCCATGTCTGTTATCTGCTATACTTGTTGTGTGTTTTATCATGACATCATGCATCATAACATAGCATGCATACTTCATTATACTAACCATTTCAAAGACCGAGGGGATTTATCTTTGTTCTGTTTTACAGATTATGGCTTCCGTGCGCAAAAACACCATCCGAGTTAACTTTGTGCAATTACCTGCTCAACTCAAAGAGCTAGCCTCAAAAGTTTCTTAGACTTCTTCGTTCATTAAAAGACATGGTCAGCTTCTTAGCTTGGTTACCTCAAAGTTTGATGAGCAGATGATGAGTGTGCTTTTCTAATTCTTTGATCTTGTGCATCATTGCTTCACTTTCCTCGATTATCAGCTGGTTCCCACTTTGGAAGAGTTTTCTCAATTATTGGGCATATCCATCCTTGAGCAGATGCCCTTCACAAGTATGGAAGAGACTCCTAGACCAAAAGACATTGCTTCAGCTCTGCATCTAAAAAGGGTTGATGTAGTATCCAATTAGGAAACACGAAGCGGGGTTAAAGGTTTCTTGGCCAAATTTCTGATAGATCAAGCTCAACTATTCTGGGATAGTTTGGACTTTCAGGCTTTCAAAGATATATTGGCTCTCCTTATCTACGGTTTGGTTCTCTTCCCAAATCCATATTCCTTTATAGATGTGAATTCGGTTAAGATCTTCCTGTCTCGCAATCCTGTGCCTACTCTATTGGGTGATATCTTGCATGCCCTCTACACTCGTACTGTGCGAAGAAGAGGGACTCTTATGTGTTGTATGCCATTGCTGGCGAGGTGGTTTATTTCGCACCTCCCTAAGTCTGTGTTGAAGAACAAAGAAGGTTTAGGATGGTCTTACAGGATAATGTCCCTTGCCCATACAAACATTCTTTGGAGTTCCAAGGCTACGGAAAGCAATGTTGCCATTGATTGTTGTGGGGGATACCCTAATGTCCCGTTGCTTGGAATCAGAGGGGGTATAACATACAGTCCTTGTTTAGCTTTGCGACAATTCGGTCGTGCTCGGAGAGATGGTCCTCATGAGCTACTTCTTACGGATATTGCATTTGACTACAAGGAAGACGTTGACGAGCATCGCCGGAGGTTTATACGAGCTTGGGGCATGGTGAACAAATCTGACCCCCAAGAGCTAGGACCAAGGACTTCTATCCCTATGCAGCCTTATCTCCAGTGGGTCCGAGATCGAGCCCAGAAGCTTGGGATGCCTTATGAAGCTGTGTTGCCAGTGGTTGTGGAGCCCACTAATGAAGATGGCATTCCTTATACAGTCTTTTATCCCTACATGCCCACTGATCTTGGGGCGTTGCAGAGATCCTGGATTCAGCTGAAAAAGGAGAGGGATACCTATCGGGAAAAGTACCATGAGCAAGAAAGGAAGATCTTGAAGCTCACCAGGCAGCTCGAGAATGAAAGAACGATCAATGACTACGTCAGCACAAAGGGGAAGCGTCCATGGGATTTCTAATTTTTTTCTAGTTTAGTTTTGTTTTCCGTTTATTTCTTTGCAACGCCTCAAAGGCATTATTGAACCTTTTTACCAGTTAATCTAATAAAGTTTGTTTACTTTTTGGTTTGCAAATTTAAATCTCCCAAAGTCTTTGAAATCATTACATACGCATCCCATTATCATGCACACCATTACAGGTACCATTACAGGTTTCTCATCTTCTTTGCTGTTTATTTCAGCATAAATGTCTTCCGATCAAGCTATCAAAGATCTTCAGGCACAAAATGCCCAATCCCAAGAGATGTTCTTGAGCTTGGCTAAAGGACAAGAGGATTTGAAAGCTCTCATTCTGAAAGAGAAAGAGAAGAAGAAGAAGAAGAAGAAGAAGAAGAAGAAGAAGAAGGTCGTTCTTCTGAGTATGGGCAAAAGGTTTGGGGATAGGTTGAAACAGAAAGTTGATCTGTCCTTTTCATCCAAGGAAGGGGAGAACTAAGAAGAAGAAAAGGGCCCCAGTCCTGCAGTTTCTGATAATGATACGGATTATGATGAGGAGCAATATCCTCCTGTCGAGGATAAGTACAAGCAATTAGAAGACCGTCTGAGTGCTATGGAGATTCAGAAGATCCCTGGTTTGGATTTCAGAGAACTGGGACTGGCATCTGGAGTGGTGATCCCTCATAAGTTCAAAGCTCCGGTTTTTGCCAAGTACGAAGGAGTATCCTGTCCAAAACTCCATCTTCGCTCGTATGTCAGGAAAATCCAACCCCACATTGCTGATAGAAATTTGTGGGTGCACTTCTTTCAAGATAGTCTGTCAGGGACTCAGCTTGAATGGTTTTATCAATTGGAAGGAGCTAATGTCTGAAACTGGGAGGACCTTGCTGCTGCTTTTTACAGGCAGTATCAGTATAACACCGACCTTGCTCCCACTCGTACTCAGCTTTAGGGTATGTCTATGGGTGCAAGTGAATGTTTTAAGGACTATGCTCAAAAGTGGAGAGATTTGGCTGGAAGAGTACAACCCCCTTTGTCTGATAGGGAGTTGGTTGACATGTTTCTAGGGATGCTATCTGGTCCATTCTTCAATCATCTGATCGGTAGTTCATCATCTGGGTTTACTGAGTTAATTTTGATTGGAGAGAGAGTAGAAGTTGGTATCCGAAGTGGTAAGATACATAAGGATACTTCATCAAGTGCAGTGAAGAAGCCTTTCACCGGTAAGAAGGAGGTTAGTGCAGTCTACGGGCCGAGGGGCCAAAGCAGACCTGAGCACCGTCAAGCAGTAAATGCATTAGTGATATCAAGACCCATAGTTGCTCCACAATGCAACAATCAACAAAGGGTGTAAAGACCACAAAGACAGTACACTTGCTCAATATGACCTTGTCTCAAATTCTACCATAATTATTTAAGACCAACCTGGTAACTCTGAGGGAAGCCCCGAAGAATCCCAATACAACATCTCCTCAATATAACCCGAATGCCCGTTGTGCCTATCATTCCGAAAGTCCAGGTCATGATACAAACAACTGTTAGGCCCTGAAAAATAAGGTGCAAGATTTGATTGAAGCCAAAGAGATTGAGTTTGACGCTCCGGAGAAGCCTAACATCATAACTGCACCCATGCCCAAGCATGACTCAGGAATCAATTCTATTGAGGTTGTCTCTACCACAGAAGATGATGATGATGAGAACCCGGATGTTGACAGCTGGATTTACCCTACAACCAATGGTGGATTGAACAACTGGACGGCGAAGGACTTCATACCTGTTTCTCTTATTACACAGTAATTGACTTTTGTTTTGAGATTTGTAATAGACAGTTTGAAACATTACGGCCCGGTGCCTTGCCCGAGGCACCTTGGCTTTGCTTGTGAGGGCTTATTATTTGACATTTTCATATATCATCAATAAAGCATTGGATGTTTCTTGCATTACAAATTTTGTGCTCCTTGTTTTTTTTATTTTCCTATCTCTCGCTTTATCAAAAATAGCTATTCTCTTACACACACTCACATATCATAATGCAGATCCGTATCCACTCTGGATCCCATTGATAACAACTCTGCTACTGCCAGTTATGACTTCGAAAATACAATCAACCAAGTCGGGGACGAAGGTGAGGATGATTGTGAGGTGCTTGGCGAACTTGCTAGACTGTTAATACAAGAAGAAAGGGCCATACAACCTCATGAAGAGCCAGTGGAATCAGTAAATTTAGGTACAGAGGAAGACATGAAAGAGGTCAAGATAGGTTCGAATCTGGAGCCTAGTGTCAAGCAACGGTTGATACAGATGCTACGTGACTCTGTTGAGATCTTCGCCTGGTCTTATGAAGATATGCCTGGTTTGGACACTGATATTGTGGTACACCGCTTGCCAACTAAAGAAGACAGTCCTCCGATAAAGCAGAAGGTTCGTCGTATGCGCCTCGAGATGTCTGAGAAAATCAAAGCTGAGGTTATGAAACAGTTTGACGTCGGGTTTCTAGCTGTTACTTCTTACCCGCAGTGGGTTGCCAATGTTGTTCTGGTGCCTAAGAAGGGTGGTAAGGTACAGATGTGTGTGGACTATAAGGATCTGAACAGGGCAAGCCCCGAGGATGATTTCCCACTTCCTCATATCGATGTTCTGGTCGACAACACCGTGCAGCATAAGATCTTCTCCTTTATGGATGGTTTTTCTGGTTACAATCAGATCAAGATGGCTCCCGAGGACATGGAGAAGACAACCTTTATTACGCAGTGGGGCACCTTCTGTTACAAGGTAATGCCTTTCGGGTTGAAGAATGCAGGGGCAACTTATCAGCGCGCCATGGTCGCTTTGTTCCATGACATGATTCATCATGAGATTGAGGTTTATGTTGATGACATGATCGCAAGGTCCCATAATGAGGAAGAACATCTTGATCATCTCCAGAAACTGTTCGACAGGTTGAAGATGTATAAGCTGAGGTTGAACCCGAACAAGTGCACCTTCGGGGTAAGGTCTGGTAAGCTGTTGGGTTTCGTTGTTAGTGATAAAGGTATTCAGGTGGATCCTGCCAAGGTAAAATCCATAAAGAAAGTGTAAGATCCCCGCATCGAAAAGGAAGTTAGAGGCTTTTTGGGACGTCTGAACTACATCGCCCGATTCATTTCACATCTGACTGCTACTTGTGAGCCAATCTTCAAGCTGCTGAAGAAAGATCAAGTAGTAAAATGGAATGACGAGTGCCAGACCGCCTTCGAAAGGATAAAAGAATACCTCTAAGAGCCATCAATTTTGATGCCTCCAGTTGAAGGAATACCTTTGATCTTATACTTGACGGTACTGGACAATTCAATGGGGTGCGTGTTGGGGTAGCATGACGAGTCTGGCCGAAAAGAGCACGCTATTTACTACCTTAGCAAAGAGTTTACCGGCTGTGAGACCCGATACTCACTGCTCAGGAAAACATGATGCGCTTTGGCATGGGCTTCTCGCCGGCTGAGACAGTATATGCTGACTCACACCACCTTATTGATATTAAAGATGGATCCAATTAAGTATATCTTCGAAAAGTCTGCCTTGTCCGGAAGAATAGCAAGATGGCAGATGATCTTAACCGAGTACGACATCCAATACACAACCCAAAAAGCAATCAAGGGGAGTGTATTGGCGGATCATTTGGCACATCAGGCCGTGGATGACTACAAATCCATGAATTTCGAGTTCCCGGATGAGAACATCATGTTGGTGACCGACTGTGAAGAGCCCGGACCAGATGAAGGACCTGAGGAAGGATCCCGGTGGTCTATGTATTTTGATGGAGCATCAAATGCATTGGGTAATGACATTGGCGCTGTGATTATATCTCCTAAGGGTTGTCATACTCCATTCACCGTTCGATTATGTTTTAACTGCACCAACAACATGGCGGAGTATGAAGCATGCAACCTGGGTCTTCGAGCTGCTATTGACCTGAGGATTGAGTTCTTTAGTGTATTCGGAGATTCCGCTCTGGTGATCGGTCAGATCAAAGACGAGTGGGATACGAAGAACTCAAATCTTATTCCTTACAAGGAGTATGTACTGACATTGCTTCTGCACTTTGAGGAGATAACCTTTGAACACTTCCCAAGAGAGGAGAACCAGTTAGCGGACGCGCTAGCTACCATGTCTTCTATGTTCAAGGTCAGGTGGGACAATGAAGCTCCCCAGATTACCATTGAGAGGTTGGACGAACCCGCACATTGTTGTGACATTGAGACTGAAGAGGTAACAGATAGACCCTGGTTCCACGAGGTAAAGAGGTATCTTGAGGCTCAAGAATACCCAGAGGGTGCATATGTTAATAATAAGAAGTTCTTGAGAAGGTTCAATGTGAAGTTCTTCATTAGCAATGGGATTCTTTATAAACGTAATCATGATTCAACCTTACTGCGATGTGTGGAAAAAAGGAGGCAGAAAGGATCATGGCAGAGTTACATGAAGGTACCTTCGGAACTCATTCCAATGGACATACCATGGCAAAGAAAATCCTATGGGCAGGATATTATTGGTCTATTATGGAAGTCGATTGTTATCAGCATTCTTGAACCTGTCATAAGTGCCAAGTCTATGCTGATAAGGTGCATGTACCTCCAGTTCCTTTGAATGTTTTGACAGCTCCTTGGCCCTTCGCAATGTGGGGCATCGACATGATCAGCAAGATCAGACCTACTGCGTCTAACGGACATCGTTTCATCCTAGTGGCTATTGATTACTTTACAAAGTGGGTCGAGGTAGCTTCCTTTGCTACAGTAACCAAGAATGTCGTGGCGCGGTTTATCCGACACAATTTGATCTGTCGATACGGTGTACCAGAGAGGATCATCACTGACAATGGTACAAATCTCAACAATACGATGATCACCGAGCTCTGCAAACAATTCAAGATACAACATCACAATTCTTCTCCTTACCGGCCGAAGATGAATGGGGCTGTTGAAGCGACTAATAAGAATATCAAGAAGATTGTGCAGAAGATGACGGTGACATATAAAGACTGACATGAGATGTTACCATTTGCTCTTCATGGGTATCGCACCTCAGCACGGACATCAACAGGGGCAACACCATATTCTCTGGTGTATGTCATGGAGGCAGTCTTACCCATCGAAGTCCAGATACCCTCTCTTCGGATTGTGAAGGATGCAGGTTTGAGCGAGGATGATTGGATCCAGACCCGACTTGATCAGCTGAACCTAATCGAAGAGAAGAGACTTACTGCTATTTGTCACGGTCAGACGTATCAAAAGCGAATGATCAAGGCTTTTAACAAGAAAGTCAGAAGACAAGAATATCAAGTCGAGGATATGGTGATCAAACGCATCATACTACCGCAAGGTGATCCCAGGGGAAAATGGACCCCCACTTATGAAGGGCCATTTGTGGTTAAGAACATTTTCTCAGGAGGAGCTATGATTCTAACTACCATGGATGGTGACGACCTTCCTCACCCCGTCAATGCAGACATAGTGAAAAAATACTACGCATAATCAAAGACCCGCTAGGTCGACTAGCCTAGGCAAAAATAAGGGCTTCCCGGCGAACCAAAAGGGTTCGGGCAAAAGTAAGGGATGAAAATATTTAAAAAATCTGTACACCCGACAAGTCGAAAACCTGAAAAGGCAGCTTGGGCAAAAAAGGGTATCCCGGTGGACTGAAAACCCAAAAGGGCGGTCCAGGCAAAAATTAGGGATTGAAGCGTAACACTATGTCTCATTGGATCATCTTGCGACCAAACTTCGGTATCGACTATCAAGCTCAGATGACGCCAATCAATCTGATCTACCTTCGACCAAGTAGCAAAGTGATGAGACGCTCGAAGATATAAGGGCAATAGCAGAGTTGGAACCCAATGGGATTGTTCACATAGTTGTTTTTCTTTCTCTTTCACAAAATGTATAATTCTTGTCTTTCGGCGGTGTTCTCTTACTAGAATGTCAGCCTCTTTGTACAAAATGCCTGTTACAGGCCAACTCCAAAATCAATACAATTCATTTTCACAATAAATTTCAAAATTGTTTTTCTTTTTCTGTTTTGTTTTGCAAGAACGTCCAATGATTCATTTTTGATATATGCATTTGAAAATAATTGCTGCTCATAAACATTTACATAAGAAACAAAGGACGATTACTCGTAATTCCAGGAGCAGGGGAAAACAAGAAATGTCCAAACCTTACGGTTGCTCCATCCACCAGGTACAGGGATAGAGCCAGCTTGAGAATATGACTAAAGGTACATAGACTCCCCGTGGAGTAAAGAAGTATCCAAAGATAGTGGTGTTAGCTCTCCCCAGCCGAGGTTCATAATCGCGAATAAGTTGGCAAATTTCTCCCCAAATAGAGTTTATCTATCACCAACAATAGAAGTTCACCATCAGTGGAGTTTATTTCTTCCACAGGCAGAAATTCAATCCCCGACAGGGTTCACTATCACCAGCAACGGTAATTCATCCCCAATGGAGTTGCTTCTCCAAATTGGCAGATCGTCCAACAAAGTATCTCTCTTCCCCACAGAATCATTCTCCCACAGGTTTATTCTCAAACAGAGTCTCTCCCGGCGGGTTGTTCTCCAACAGGACGTGCGCAAGTCTCCAGTTAATCATCTTTGGTCACTATCCTTAGCAAGAACAGAGAACTCAACTCCTTGTACTCTCCAATAGTAGTCCAGGATTCATTTTCCCCAGCTAGAGAATGTCACCAGAACATTGCATATTCATACATCATTGCATACGCATATGCATCATACAGCGCAATCTCGTTTATTTCGAGAACATCATTACTCAATACATTTCATACATCATGACATTATATACGACTAACTCTTTACCTTTTAGGGAAAGATATAATCAAGTTCTCACAAATATTCTCTGGTTCAGTCAAATCAATACTAAGATTTCTATTCCAGTTCAAGCTATGAAGCCCGGATTCGACCGAATAATATCTTGATTTCTCCAAAATACTACGAAGCCTGGAAGCGACCAGATAGTGGTATATCTTAAATTCAAGCTATGAAGCCCGGATTTGACCGGATAATATCTTGATGTCTCCATAATACTATGAAGCCTGGAATCGACCAGATAGTGGTATGTCTTAAATATAAGCTGTGATGCTCGAAAATCGACCAGAAAATAGTTTAACCCTCAACAAGTTATTGTGAAGCCTGGAAATCAACCAGATAGCAATACAAGATACCATGAAGCCTGGAATCGAATAGATAATGGTATAAGATGCTGTGAAGCCTGGATTACGACCAGATAGCGGCAAGAGACACTGAAGCCTGGGATACAACAAGATAACAGTATAAGGTACTGCGAAGCTTGGATCACGACCAAATAGCAGTTTACCTGGCCAATTACTAAGAATCCCGGAATCGACCGGATATTAGTATTGCCTTAAATTCAAGTTGAAGCCCGGATGCAACCGGATAACAACTTGGTTCCTTCTGAATCCTGGAGCATGACCAGATAAGAAGTGAGAAATTGCGAAGCCTGGAGAACAACCAAATAGCAAGTTTAATCTCATCTCTCCAATAAGTCGTTGTGAAGCCTGGAACACGACCAGATAGTAGTCGAACTTATTTTCCTCAGCAAATCACTGTGAAGCCTGGAGCACGACCAGATAGCAGTTCATTTTCATCTCCTCGACTAAGAGATGATTCCCCAATAGAGTAACGGACAACTGAAGTTCCTAAAACTCTATTTCTCTAAGGACAAAGAACGTGTTCCCCAGCGTAGTCCTCCTTAACAACAGGTATACGGACTCTCGCAAAGGAATCTCTTATGCGATCGACACTTCTTCTGATGGCATCTTTAAGCCCATCTTCCGTCATTGACTTCCAAATGGCATCTATAAGCCCATTCCTGACATTGCAAGACAAATACCACTTCATGCGAGTGTAAATTTCTGGGCACTCTAGTCTTCAATCATCTTCCACCTTCGGATCACGAAAGGCAGACAAGCCAATCTACATCCTCGGGTTTAAGAAGATTGAACAGGGGAAGATGTTGTACCCCAAAATTTTCCCTCCCATATTTCTCAATACATTTCAAGTGAGGTCCTCAAATTGCTCAAGGAAGTCCAAGGGTTGACCAGACAAACTCTCTCCTAAGGCAGTCTACCTCAAATTAGGGTTTCATTTTGCACCAAGGTACTTGAGTCCAAAGGATCACAAATGCTCACCATTGTCCTAATATGTTCTCAAGATCATCCATGTCAAGTTTCAAGCCTTGCCGAGGAAGTTTTCTCAGTCAATTGCTCAAAGGCCGGAAAATCGACTATGCTAGGGCAAAAGTCAATTGTGGCCCACATACACTCAAACTTCAAGATTTTTGGTCAACATTCTCATTTTGAAGTTTTGATCAAGGGTTGATCATGATTACTCAAGGATTGCTTACAATTCATCAAAACCCAAAAGTTGCTAAATTAGGGTTTTGTAGGAAAAGTCAACTCAACTTTGACCAAGCATAACTTTCTCATACTTTATCAAAAATTACCCATCCAAAGCTCATTTTGAAGAGGATGGAATTACCTACAATTCATATTCATCTCCAAAGTTCAAAATATGCACTCACAAGAAGATATGAATTTGGACATTATAGGTCATTTTGGAAAGTCAATAAAAACACCTTTTTTGTCAAAGCTTCATACATGAACATGGAAGACTCAATTGAGATGAGACTAAAGGGGTTTCTTACAGAACATGTTAAGCTTTCTAAAAAGTACAAGAACACATCTCTAGTATCAAAATTGAAGGAGTTATGCATTGGTGAAGTTGACCCTTTTTGCAAAATTGCCAATAGTCAAATGTGTCCCAAATTGCAATTTTTTCCAAATGGGCCCAACTTTTTATGTTTGCATTGAGTTTGTAACATGACCCACGACCCATGATCTCTCCCACTTGTCTTTATTTTATTTTTGTTATTTATTTTGATTTTATTTCAATTAAATCAAATAAAATCAAAATAAAATCATGAAAATATAAAAAACTAATCAAATCTTGAGATTTTGTGCATGTTTAGGTCTATTATACAGCTGGAGATGGAATCAAATCGTGCAAGGATCATTTGGACACAAAAAGATTGTATTTGGCTCAATTTGGAAAGATTTGCACAAAGAATCAAATCATGAATCAATGATCTTAATTGAAAAAGATTTGAAGCAAATTTGTAACCTAATTCCTTCTAGGGTACATAAGGAAGGATTGCAGATCAAAAACAAGAGGATTGGAGGCGTGTAACCAAGAAGGCAAGTTTCAAAAAATTGGAAAAAAGTTGCACACTGATTTCTAAGTTGCAGACCAATTCAAAGCGTTCTAAGCATCCCAAACGTTTGTTGGACATTCCAGGAACGTATTTCAACCATTAGCAAGCTCCCTCAAGCCTTGAAACACGCCGTAAGTACCACACAGTTTCTCACTTTTCTTGAAATCGAATATCACAATTCTAGCACTTTTAGCATGATTTATTTGCATATTCTTAATCCTTGAGTCATTTACAAGCTAATGATTGTATTTAATTGCATTTTTTATTGACTGCATACCAAGATGCCATGATTAGGGTTCAAGCTTTGTTTTTAGGGATTTTGCACACATGAACAATTGGCCATCAATAGTGGTACCATGATGCTCGTGAGGTTGCAACGAGTGGATTGATACCACTGGTATTGATTTTTCATGCAGGGACAGGATTTTGGAAAGGTACAGGGCTGTACATACGCCCGTTTGTCCATAGGTAAAAGTTCTTGATCTAAAATGACGGAGACGATGAGGAAGATGATAACGTGGCACCCCATGAATGGCCCATTCAAATCTGCGCGCGTTTTGATAATTATTATTTTGTTTTTCCATATAATGATTGTTTGTCATTCTTTGTACAACTAATCAAGCCAGCCCAGCTGGTAAGCGCATAGTGTGATTATGCCAAAGGGCCTAGGTTCGATCCCCAGGTCCCCATATTGTTGCATATTATTTTTCTTTGTGCAATAAGGTGCCCAGGTGTCCCATAAGTCCAACATGTACCATCAGCTTTCAGCCATCAGATCCCCAGCATGCCAAGATCCAGGGCTTCCCATATGAGGGTCTACCATGTGCACAGGTCAAACGTACCCACGGGATTGAAAAAAAGTCAAATAAGGCCATCAACATTTGGGCTTGAATTTGCAAGTCACCCCCCCTTCTTGCTACAAAACCAGGCCCATTCTATTTCTTTTCTAATTTTTCTTTTTATTTAATTTCTTTTATTTAATTATTTTCTAACACAAATTAATTTCTTTTTACAAAAAATCATAAAATCAATTTCACAAATTTAGAATTAGGTTGTTTTTATTTTATCAAATTTAATTTAATATTAGTTTAAATCTAATTTAGGTTAATTCTAGCTTCTTCTTTTTTTACATATTTAAAATTAATTAGAAAAATTAGGGTTAACTTGATTTAATTTTTATTTCTTTTCTCAATAAATAAAAAATACAAAAATAGGTTAAATTAATTATTTTCTCTTAATTTAAATTAGTTAGTAATTAGGTTTTTTCTTTATTTATTCAATTGGACCTTGTTTTCTCAAAATCATCAAAAAATAATCAAAAAAATGATTTTTCTTTTAATTAGGTTTAGTCGGGGTCAAAATCCTAATTCTCTCGTTTTCAATTCATCACGCGCGCTTATTATATTTTGCAAATATTACTGTAACTGCTTACAGTATGTAATAGTTTTAATTGGGATTTTCTTTTATTTATCGTTTTACGGGTTTTTGGCTATGTAATTAATCCCCCCCCCCTGAATCCTTGTAATAGCGTAGGTTTGATTTCTCGCATTTTAATTATCATAAATATTAACTGTTAGATGTATGATAATAGGGTTGTATGACAAGACTGTATGTTAATTTAAAATGGCTAGCAAACCCTAATGTGCAAAGATAATAACTGAAATCAAATCACTCGCACATGTGCACTCATAGGGTATACTCTCACTTCGGTTGCCTTCGGTAAACGATCATTAAGTATAGGGTGTATTAGTGGTTTCTCTCCTGTCTAAACAAAGATCAAATGTCCCGTTCAGAAATGTTGCCTCGGAAAGGTTGCCTCAAAAATGTTGCCTCGAATATGATCTTAAGACATTAGGGTTATTACTAAGACGTCCTAACATTGCTTTAGTGGTCGTACGTCCCTTTCGAATTGACCCTTACAACTCCAACGACGGTGATACCTATTTCACAATAGTAGGATAGCATTGTCTAAAGGAAACAAGAACATAAATAATCTTTTTTTCGAGTAGGTAGATGCTAGTAGGTACTTGCTCAAAAATCAAACTTTTCACACTTACACTTTTCAAATAAAGTTTTCAAAAACACTTCGTAACACTCTTGAGGACTGATACAAGGGTTAAAATGAAGTAAAACAAAAACTTTTCAAAACACACAAACACGGAAGCAATTTTTAAAATGATGAGCAAGTACCTAAGAGCCCGTAGAGAACTACAGATAGAAAGGGTGCTAATACCTTCCCTTTCTATAATCTACCCCCCGTACTCAAAATCTCGAAAAAAGAATTTTTTTGTGCTTTTGTCCTTTCCAGTTGGATAAAATAAAAGTCGGTGGCGACTCTTGCTTACCGCGACATTTTGCAAACACAAACGCAAAACGCAAACCAGCATTTTCCAAAACAGTCGGTTCTGCCACCGTACCACAAATGCCATTCTGATACTCATTCAGATTCAACTTTCAGATACAGTACAGATATGCTCCAGACATGGATGCCATTCATATACTTATTCAAAGTTCAAATCCAGATACAATTCAGATACGCTTTAGACACAGACGTCATTCTGATACTCATTCTTCCAGCTTACAACTTACAATTCAACAAACATTTTTGGATGGCATCTACAAGCCCATCTCCAACAAGATTATATCACTTCTCTAAATGGCATCTTTAATCCCATTCCCTCAACTACACATCATCGAGTTCAAATTTCTGGGCACTCTAGTGTTCAATCATCTTCCACCTTCGAGTCACGAATGGCAAAATTCGCCAATCTAACTCTTCAGGTTTAAGAAGATTGAACAGGGGCAGCTGTTGTACCCCAAAATTTGCCCTCTCATTTATCAAGATTATTCTCACAAGATTTCTTTGACTCAAGACTGGGTTAGGGTTTGACCAGCTCAAGACCTCTCATCTTACACTGATGACCTAAAATTAGGGTTTGAGTTTGCCCAACGATTTTTGGACTATTAATGTTTCATATGACTTTCAAACATCATTATGAACCCCTAAGATTACTCATGACAAGTTTCAAGCCTTGAACCATATTTTTGATCAGTCAATTGTACAGTTGACCTTAAAATTGGTTGTATTGGGGGAAAAGTCAATCATGGCCAATTTACAGTCAAACTTCATAATTTTTTATCCACGTCAACATTCTAGACTCATATGTATCATTTGATCAAGTTTGGATCACAATTCCTCAAGAAATTTGATCAAATCACCAAAAGGGCAAAATGGTCAAAATTAGGGTTTTGATTGAGAAAGGGCAATTTCTGATTTTTGACTTGGAAAATGACCAATTGATTTGAAGCATGATTTCAAGGATTCAATTGTATCATATTGACCTAATGACATGGTTCAAAACATTGCAATTTCATTGGATTGACAGATGAAATTTGCAGTCAACTAATCAAAAGTCAACTGTATACTGAAAAGTCAAACGTTGACTTTTTGGTCAAAATCAAGTGCCAAGGATCACAATTCATCAAAACATGTCAAAATGTGAAACTTGTTCATCAAGAAACCAAAGATTGAAGATTTGATTTTGAAATTTGAAATTTTTCTTAACTTAGAAATTTTTCTAAGTATAGAAAATTTCTTATTTTTTCACCATGATACAAGATGATTCAAAGAAAGTTCCCAACATGAAAGTTATAGACCTATGAAATCTACAACTTTTCTTCACACATTTTTCCTTAAAGATGCTTGGATCTCAAGATATAATTTTGATAATACATGCCCATGAACTAAAATAACTTAGTGAAATTTTGCCCTAATTTAGGCAGGTTTTGGACCCAACTTCATGGCAATTTTTCACCTAGTTCCAAGAGGAATCTTGAAATGCATTTCAAAGATGAGTTATAGAGAACATTGCAATATTTCAAAAATGTCCAAGAACTCCTTGAGATCATTTCTGAGTAGGGAGAATCAAAGAGATGAAATTGGCAATTTCTCACTTTGATTTCAAGCCATTTCATGAAGAACAAAATTCAAATCTGAACCTATGCTGCCTAATTCTTGCTTTACAAGTCTCAAACTTGTTTCTCACTTCATAATTTAATGCTTAATTAGTTGACAAAGACTTAATCCAAGCCCAAGGGTCTTTGTCCAAGCTTTAATTCCATAAATGGCACAAAGTTGCCATTGCCATTTTAAAAAAGCTTAACTTTTACAACTTTTCAATTCTTGAGCATTAGACCTGTCTTCTCTGCACACATAAGTACTACAAACCTAAAGAAATTTGTGTAGAGATTATACCAACTCCAAGCAGGCCAGTACAAGCATGTAGAGACTTGTCTCTTCACTTTGCTTCAAAAGCAAGAAAGAGTGCAAAAAGGCTACAACTCAGAAATATGTTGAGGAGTGGATTGAAAACTTTCTCCATACTAACACACAAACATATTACAATTTAGAACATGATTGCTAAAGTCCAAAAACACTCCAAAACTCCCTCTTACCAAAAACCTGTCAAAAACTTCGAGTTTGAGCATAAGCATAGCAATCCACAAATTCACTCGTGTGTTTCAAGTTTTAATCACTCAAACACTTTACCTACCTCATATCTAAGTGTTCCAGACCATCATCCCTCCACTGTAACAACTCCTTCTCCATCTTCCATTTTGTTTTTCAAGCTTGCAGGTTGACTTGGATAGAGAGTTTCAGACACTTTCAAAGCAAGGTAAAGATTGGAACATACTCATGGAGGTTCAAGTAAGCTAAAGGAACCTTCAGGCCTTCCTAAATATCACTCAAACTCCATTCACGATCTCAGCTGAAAGAGGTAAGAATTCCAACTTTTATCTCTTCATACAGGCATCCATTAGCCACGATTTGTGAAAGAAAAATGTAGATATTATAGTGCTGAAGCCAACCATGTGCATAGATTTCATTTCTGTTCATTATGTGTAGAGAATTTTGGAGTTCAAATTTCTGTAAAAATTAGGTTTAAAATTAGGGCTTTCAAAATTCGTTTTAATCTTTGATTGTTAGTTTCCATAAGTTACATGTCTGAAATCGTGGGAAAGAGTACTATCATTTTCATGTTGGAAGTTTCCATTTTCATGGAGAGATGAGAAAGATACAGAGCTTCTGGCCAGCTTGAGGAAGAAGATGAAGTACAGGGTAAGGAAGCTTTTTACGTTATGTTTTTATTGTTTCATATAAACTAACGGATGTACAGCCACCCCAGTGGCAAGGTAGCGCAATGGTAATGCCCAGGTCATGGATTCGAACCTTGGCGCTACCTTTTACATTTTTCTCATTTTTTCAGCTTCAGTTTTGGCATTTTTTTGGAAGTATGGGCTTGGCTCTTGGGCCTTCTATTTTTTTTCTAACACATTACCCCCTGTTTGCTTGCAGCACCCCTGGCCTAATCTTTTTATTATTTATTTTATTTTCATATTTGTTTTATTAAAATATTTTCTTTAACACATAAAAATCATAAAAAATATAAATATGATAAATATTGCATTTTTATTTTATTTTATTTTATTTTCACATAAAAAAAATATATTTTATTTTAAATATATACTAACTATCTTTCTTAAATAAATTTGTAAAAATAAATTAAACTTAGATATGTTCTTTTTTTTTATATATACTTGTAAATATTTATTTTAATATATAAAAAGACTAAATATTTTGACCAAATATTATTTATTTTAGGATAAAAAATATATAAAAATAATACTTGAAGAAATTTATTTTCTTTTTAAATTAGAAATTAGGGTTAACCATTTTTCTCAAGAAATAATTTCTTTTTAATATATTAGGTTTAGTTCAAAACTCCTTTTCACATAAAAAAAAATTCTTTTTCTTGCATATACATAATATTGCATATTTAAATATTGTATTTGTTTATTCCAATATTTGTACAAATTCGATTTGGTTGTAATAGCTTAATTAGATTTACATTATTGCAAATCCCCATTCATAATTTGTATTCCCCCTCCCATAAAATGTTGTAATAGCGTAGTAATCTTTAAATTACGCAATTTACCGCTTTACATACCATGCTATTAATTAGGGTTTGAATGGCAAGATAAAAACAAATCAAATAGAAAACCCTAAATCCAAGACAAAATCAAAGCATGAAAATAACACACTTGCACACAAGCACCCTTAGGGTTTCCCCACTTGATTGCCTTATACAAAAAATGGTCATATTACGCATGCGAAGTATCTTGGCAAAAACAAACAAGTATAAGATCATAGCCCCTAGATGATGCTATTCAAAGTTTCCTTACAAAATGATCTTAGTCCCTCAAAAAACGCTAAGATACTTTGCAAACATTGCTAAATATGGTTATACAATGACCCGCGCTCGTCCCGTTTACATCCAAAGATAGGGTTGCTTACCAAATCAATGGTAAGACAACAATATCAAAGGAAAAGAAAATGAACAAGAAAGACATTTGAGTAGGTAGATTACTTTTGGTTACTTGCTCCATTTCAAACAACTATCCTTGCTATTTTTCAAAACAAACACACACATTTCCAAACATCTTACAAACAATGAAGACATTTTTTCAAAAAGACAAACATCTTTGTATACATTCTTACGAACGAGAATCATTACAAAGATTGCCTAAACGAATGGCCTCTTTTACAAAAAAACTTTCAAAACCACACCAAACACATTTTCAAACAACAAAAGCAAGTGATCTAGCAAGTAACTAAGAGCCCATGGAAAACCATGGATGAAAAGGGTGCTAATACATTCCCTTTTCATAATCTACCCCCTGAACTCAAGAAACAATCTCAAAGGTCTTTCCTGTGCTTTTTCACATTTCCTTTTGGATTAAATAAAAGTCGGTGGCGACTCTTGCTAACCATAACATTTGCGATAAAACGCAAAACCCTCAAGTCAGTTCTCCCACCGTATCACAGAACTGGCGACTTTGTTGGGGATTTTTATAAAAGTGGGGTTACCTTAGGGCTAGATCACATTTATTTGCCTACATTATTTGATTTGTTTGCTTTACATTTTAGTTCTTTGTTTGGGTTTGAATCCTCCACCCGAATTTGGGAAACATTATAGGTAAATAGAAATACGTTGTGGAAACTGTGCGGGGTATACCAACATGGTCTAAGCAATAGCTATATTAGTGTGACATATTTGTGGGTACCGGTAGCCTTTGAGTCAATCAAAGAGAATACGGGGCCGCTGAGTGATGTCATGAAGCACTAATGAACTTCTAGAACCCTTTACTTGACCAACTTGACCTTTAGGATGTAGTGAGATGACCGGCTTTGGTGCAGTCCGAAGTTGGTAGATACTCGATACACTCATTGAGGGTTGGTTTATTGGGATATTTCGGTCGCCATTAAAGAGGCTTGAGCTGAAACAAGGACCAAGGAAACAATCTGGTGATATTGAGCTCCTTAGAACCCGGTTACTATTACTAGGACAGGTTTAAGCTAACTAAACTTCAAGAGGGTACTTACCTATAAAACCCCATGCAAGCCTAAACTAAGAACTTGTTTGTTTTGCTTGTATATACATACTTGTGCATAACATCATGGACATCATGAACATCATATGCATTCACTAACCATTTCAAGGATTTTAGAGATTCATCTTTGTTCTTGTTTTGTAGGATATGGATTCACTCCGCGGGAAAACTATCCAAACCAACCTTATAAGAATTCCTCCACAACTCAAGGAGCTAGCTTCAAGGATCCCTGAGAACTCTCCATTCACCGAGAGGCATGGTCATCTACTCAACTTGGTCACCTCCAACACAGAGGAGGACATGATAAAGGTGCTCTTCCAGTTCTTTGATCCTTTGCATCATTACTTCATATTCCTCGACTATCAGCTTGTGCCTACTTTGGAAGAATTCTCTCAACTCTTGAGGATTCCAATTCTCAATCAACTACCTTTCAACGGTACAGAAAGAGACCCAAAGCCAGAAGGGATTTCTCAAGCTCTGCACTTGCACTCATCTGATGTCACAACTTATTGGGAAACTAGAAGTGGTGTCAAAGGCTTCTTAGCAAAGTTTCTGTTTGAGAAGGCCCAAAGCTGTTGGAATTCCTTAGACCTTCAAGTTTTTGAGGAAATTGTGGCTCTCCTCATCTATGGGATGGTCTTGTTCCCCAATCCTGACCAAATCATAGATGTGAGTGCCGTCAAAATCTTCATGTCACGTAATCCGGTGCCTACATTACTAGGGGATATCCTACACTCTTTTCACACCCGCACAATAAGGAAAAGAGGTGTCCTTATGTGTTGCACTCCTCTCCTGGAAAGATGGTTTATTTCTCATCTTCCCCAACCAGTCTTAAAGAATGAGCAAGGATTAAGGTGGTCACAAAGGTTAATGACGCTCAAACATTCAGGTATTCATTGGTGCTCTCGATCCAAAGAAAATGTTATCATTGTTGACCATTGTGGAGAATTCCCTAATGTCCCTCTGCTTGGCATTAGGGGAGGCATCACCTACAACCCATGCTTAGCTCTAAGACAGTTTGGTTATGCCCTAAGGGATGGCCCACATGAGATGATGATTCAAGACTTGGTATTCGACTACGACAACGACGATCAAGGTCTTCGCTAGAGATTCATCTGAGCTTGGAGGATGCTAAACAAGGTGGATAGCAAGACTTTGGGACACAAGAATTCCATCCCTCTTGAGCCTTACCTCAAGTGGGTACGAACCCGCGCTCAAAGTCTTATGATGCATTATCCTTCAATTCTCCCGGTGATCATTGAGCCTGTTAAGGAAGGAGAAGTTTCATACACTATCCTACATCCTAACATGCCCACATCTCTTGAAGACCTGCAAAGGGATTGGATAAAGCTCAAAGGAGAGCGAGATACTTTCGAAGCCCAATTTTATGCAAGTGAGAAGAAGGTTTTGGAACTCACTAGGCTACTTCATGAGGAGCAGACTCTAAATGCCTACATAGCACCAAAGAGGATGCGCGCTACTTTTTTATCTTAGAGTTTTATATTATTTAGCCCAAGGGGCATTGATGTACTCAAACTCTATTTTATCAATATAACGTGTGTTTCTTTTTTTGTTTAAAACGAACTTGAATATTTTTAAAATCCTTGAAAGCATTGCATGTGTACATATCATTCATCATAAAATAAACAAGTCTTTTGCAACGAGTTCCCTCATCTCTCTACTATTTATTTCAGTAAGATGGATCTCGAACAGACAGTCAAAGATCTTCAAGTTCAAAACACGCAGTTTCAACAGTTACTCATGACCCTGGCCAAGGGGCAAGAGGAGCTGAAGACTTTGTTGGCCAAAGAGAAGAAGAAGAAAAAGAAGAAACCAACTAGTGTTATAATCATGGGGAGATTGTTTCAAGGACAAACTAGAAGAACCTTGAATTTTACAGCAACATATGATGAGGGAGAAGGGAAAGTAAAAGAAACAGCAGTTCCTTCAGAATCTGAAGAGGAGGAAGAAGAGGAAGACTATTCCGAGGAACAGTATCCTCCAGCGGATGATAAGTACAGACATCTTGAAGAGCGTTTGAACGCTATGGAAATACAAAGGGTACCAGGTCTAGACTTTGAAGAATTGGGGCTAGTGTCGGGAATTGTGATCCCACCGAAGTTAAAAGTGTCGTTGTTTGCAAAATATGATGGGATGTCATGTCCTAAGATGCACCTCCGATCATATGTGAGAAAGATCCAGCCGCACTCCGTCGATAAAGACCTATGGGTGCATTTTTTCCAAGATAGTTTATCTGGAACACAACTCGATTGGTTTTACCAATTGGAAAGGGCCGACGTCCACAACTGGGAAGATATTACCGCAACTTTCTATAAGCAATACCAGTATAATGCAGATTTGGCGCCTACCCGTACTCAACTTCAGAGTATGGCCATGGCTTCAAATGAGGGTTTCAAGGATTACGCGCAAAAATGGAGAGATCTAGCTGGGAGAGTACAACCCCCTTTGTATGAAAGGGAGTTGGTGGATATGTTCTTAGGCACTCTATCAGGCCCTTTCTTCAACCATTTGATTGGGAGCTCATCTGTTGGATTTACTGAGTTAATACTAACCGGAGAGAGGGTGGAAGCTGGCATAAAAAGTGGAAAGATTCAGAAGGATCTGTCTGCCTCTATAACTGTGAGAAAACCTTTCACTGGGAAGAAGGAGGTATCTACTGTTTATCCACAAAGGAGCCAAGGGAGAGCTGAACGCCGACCATTGGTAGGGGCCGTTATGATCCCAAAGCCTATATCTGATCAACCAAGAAGTAATCAACCGAGGGTGGAAAGGCCAGTCCAGCAATTCACCAGAATTAATATGACTCTAGCCCAGGTTTTACCACATCTTCTGAAATCTAATTTGACAACTCTGAAGGATGCTCCAAAGAACCCCAACACTGCGTCCCCTCATTATCACCCAAATTCCAGATGCGCATATCATTCTGAAAGTCCGGGTCATGACACTAACAACTGTTGGGCCCTGAAAAACAAAATTCAAGACCTTATAGATGCAAAAGAGATTGAGTTTGATGCACCCGAGAAGCCAAACGTCATTTCCGCTCCTATGCCTAGGCATGGTCACAACACCAATGCTATCGAAGAAGATTTGTTTGTTACCACAGTTGATGAACTCTTGACTCCGCTCCCAATCATTAAGATAAACTTGTTGAAAGCTGGTGTATTCTCGGGTTGTAATAAAGACTGCCATCTTTGCTTATCCTCGCCAATTGTTTGCCCTTTGTTGAAAACAGGCATTCAACACTTGATAGACAACCAATAGATTCTGTTTGAAAGTGCTCCTGTTTCACCTGTTCCTGTTGAAGACGTTTCAATCATAACCATCTCCGCCAATCCTTCCAGGGTCCCCAAAAGACCCGTTAGGATTACATCGGTTCCAAAAACTACTCCTCTTATAACCACAATGCCCGGGCCGATCCCGTATGAATCAGACAAAACTGTGCAGTGGAATTACGGTGGAGACATCTACTACCATGGTATCAAACAAGATGGGCTGGCCGCTGAAGAAATGAGCTCCGAAGAAGAAAACTCTGACATTAGCAATATTGCCGGAACCAGTAAGATTACCCGTAGCGGTAGAATCTTCTCTCCAGAAATTGCCCCTCCAAAGGCAGTTTTTAGACCCGTGACTGTTCCAAAGGTTACCTCTGTACCAATAATCATATCTGCAAGTGCTCCTGTTAACAAAGACGACACAACCCCTGCTATTATCCCTACCAACACTTCTACTGCTGAAATTCGAGGAAAAAGTATTCAAGAAGAGCCTGTCCAGACGAAGGCTCAACCACTAACTATCCTCGAAACCTCCAAGAAGGAAATGGAGGAGATCCTGAGAATAATAAAGAAGAGCGACTACGACGTAGTTGAACAGTTGGGGCAAACTCCCTAGAAAATCTCCATGTTGGCATTGTTGTTGTGTTCTGAGGCACATGCGAAAGCTTTGGTGAAGTTTCTAAAGACAACCCATGTGCCTCAAGAGATGTCTGTTGACCAATTTCAAGATTGTATGGCCAGCTTGACAGCTGATAACGGCCTAGGTTTCTCTGATGCTGATCTGACACCAAGGGGAAGAAAGCACAATGAGGCATTGCATGTCTCTGTGGAATATAGAGGAACAACTATGGCCCATGTCTTGGTGGACACCGGCTCATCTTTGAACGTTTTACCGAAGAAAGCTCTCGATAGATTGGATTGCGAAGGAATGACATTGAAACCCAGTAACATAGTCGTAAGAGCATTTGATGGTTCAAAGAGGTTGGTCCACGGGGAGGTGGACATCCCCATAAAGGTTGGGACTCATACTTTCAACTCAACCTTCTATGTAATGGACATCCGCCCCTCTTACTCATGTCTGCTAGGACGGCCATGGATCCATAATGCCGGTGTTGTCACCTCTACACTACACCAGATGCTGAAATACCCGGTCCATGGAAAGATTATCACTGTCCACGGAGAGGAAGAGTATATGATTAACCACCTCAATTCCTTCCGGTATGTGGAATTGGATGGCGAGTTCATTGAAACTCCTTTTAAACATTTCGAAGAAGTCTCTCAAGAGGTAGCAGTAACCAAGACGGTGTCCCAGAGCCCCAAGATCACAAGACCTCTGCTCTGGATGTCATCTCTGAAGGACGCCAAGGCAGTAGTAGAGGAGGGATGATGCACCATCTGGGGGCAACTTCCGAACATTCCGTATAAATCTGACAAGTTCGGCTTAGGGTTTACTTCAAGTGCTCAGAAGGTTGTGCGTCATGCCCATGCTGGAGGACCACCTTTGAAGATTAGCAACTGAGAGATCAATGCAGTGGAAGATGGTGAATAGGATTACAGATTGGAAGATTGGATATTTCCTACTATCAACGGAGGACTTCGCAATTGGGAAGCCAGAGACTTTGTCCCAATAACTTTCATCCCTCAGTAATTTATCTTTTACATTTCTATTGGACTTGTAATATTCACAAACAATTCGCACATTTAAAACCTTGTGTCTTACCCGAGGCACAATGGTCCATTCGTAAGGATTTTTATTTCATCTTCATATGACATTCAATGAATCATGGACGTTTTTCACATACAAACTTTTTGTGTTCATTGTTTTTCTTTTACATTTTATTTTTAAAAAATGGCTATACCCTTACACACACCCACACTCACAAATGCAAGTACCCCTTCATTCCAGATCCCATGGGTAACAATACTGCTATGGCCTTTAGTGACTCTGAAGATCTAATCTACCAAGCCAAAGACGAAGGTGAGGAAGATTGTGAAGTACCAGGGGAATTGTCCAGACTACTACAACAAGAGGAAAGAGCTATTCAGCCTCATGAGGAACCGGTGGATACAATCAACTTGGGTATCGAGGAGGATAAAAAGGAAATCAAGGTGGGTGCCAATCTAGAGTCGAGTGTCAAGGAGCGTCTAATTCATCTATTGCATGATTATGTTGAGATCTTTGCCTGGTCATATGAATACATGACAGGACTTGATACAGACATCGTGGTACATCGTCTACCCACAAAAGAAGACTGTCCACCAGTAAAACAAAAAGTCTGTCGCATGAGACCTGACATGTCAGAGAAGATCAAAGCAGAAGTCATGAAACAATTTAATGATGGATTCTTGGTTGTCACTTCCTATGCTCAATGGGTTTCCAACATTGTTCCCGTGCCTAAAAAGGATGGCAAAGTATGAATGTGCATGGACTATAGAGATTTGAATAGGGCCAGCCCCAAAGATGATTTTCTGAAGGGGTAAGAAAACACTTAGAAGGGGGGGGGGGGGGGGGGGGTTGAATAAGTGACTCGTTTCGTTTTCAATACAAAGCTCAAAACAATAATGGAATAACACAGTTATTTTTATCCTGGTTCGTTTGAACTCAAACTACTCCAGTGCACCCGCCAAGGTGATTTCGCCTTTCTCAACAAGGACTTAATCCACTATAATCAACTGATTACAATCACATAACAACTGTTGTGAATAACAATGCACAAGTAATCTTACAAGTGACTAACAACACTAAGACTTAAATCTAGTCCTAGTCTGCTTGAGAAATCTGACCAAACTTGGTCTCTCAAGGAACAAATACAAGAGTATAATCTTTACAGATAATTGAAATAGAGTTTGCTTCTAATCAAGCTATATCACAACTGTGATTTTTCACTTAGAGTATAATACACAAAATTGTATGAATTGTGAGTTTTTGAGCTTTTGAATCTTTCACGTAGTTTCTTGTTTGAATGTTGTTGTTGGCTTGCAATAAATGTCCTTCTACTTATAGTAGGATCAATAAGACCGTTGCTGCCTTCAGAGGAAATGGAGAGCATTAAATGCTTTGCGTGTATCCTTGCAATATTCCATTTTCCAAGAAACTAGTTGTAGGCACTTGAGTGCTTTCAGTCGTCTTTGCATTAATTAGCAAACTTCAGAATGTAAGAGCGTGTCTCCTTTTCTTTGACAAGACAAGTTGATTTGGACGTTGTTTCAGAATTTGCTTCCAAAAGTCTTTTAAGTCAGAACATGCTTCATTCAACTTCTAATCAGAGCGTTGTTTGCTAAGAACTTTGAACAGCGCTTGCTTTCAAGTTATCTTCTGAATCAAGAAGCCTGCTAGAAGTTAGAAGATACATTTAACAAGTAAAGGTTCTTACCTGAGTCAGCAGATGCGTTTGAATAGAAGTTTCTTTAATCAAAGAACTTCTTCATAATCTTTACTTAGTACTTTAGAATGTTTTCTGTCAGAACATTAACTAAGACATTTAAAACACATTCATTAGAGCATAAATTATCTTAAATATAATTTAGTTATCATCAAAACTCTTGAGATAGGTCAGAACTAATCTTGTTCTTTAAATCTCCCCCTTTTTTATGATGACAAAAAATTATTTTAGATAAAGAGAAGAAATGGATTAAGAGATAAGAATCTCCCCCTGAAATGAATATTTCTATGCATAAGACATCCTAAGATTATTTAGTCAGATTAATACACAGCCTTCTTGAATTTCTTCAGAACTTCTTCAAGAAGATAAATCTTAGCTGGAATATTCTTTCAGAGTTAAAATGATACCTGCAAAAAAAAATCTTTTGCACAGAAGTAATTCTTGCAAATTTGTTAGAATGTCTGAGACATAGTCCCATAACTGTTAAACAGTGATTAGTTCAAAAATGCATATTTTCTCCCCCTTTTTGGCATAATCAAAAAGTGTAATAAATGAGAAATTTTGAAAGATTTCATAAAAAGTTAAAAATAGATATCCAGAAGTACAAACAAAACAAAATAAGAGACAAAAAGAAACTAGGATTTCTTAGAGACAAGAGCCATCAGAAGATTCTTGATTTCAGAGGAAGATTCACTTTGCATTGCCATCCAGTTCTTGAACTATAGATTTGTTTGATCTTGCTTATCCATGTGTTTATTCAAGACTTCATTCTCCTTCTTTAGCTCTTTTAGAGTGTCCATAATGAGTGAGGTAGGAGCAGAGGATGATGAAACTTCAGTAGAAATAGGGTCGGAAGCAGCAACTGATGAGTCAGACTTCACAAAGGTGGAGAGAAGAGTGCCCAAATCCATTGCAAGAGTTGGCATAGGTTCAGGTCCATCCTTAACTGAAGGTTGATTCAATAGAACAATAGCCAGAGGATTGTTTAGATTCATCTTCTGATATTTCCATCTTATCAGCTGGTGTATCAGCAATCAATAGCGAAGACTTCTTATTTCAAGTATCAGCAGCTTCTGTCTTGAAGGCATGCAGAAGTTTGGAAAAGTTGTCCAGCACCTGAGAATGGCACAAATCCTGTAACTTCCGTGATTCAGCAACCAAGGTTCTTCTGAAGGTTTCCCATAGAAGATCTGTTGCTGTTGTGTTCACACTTCTGAGGCAATCTTCTTTCAGTGGTTGTAACCATGCTTGAACATTTGTTATAAAATTCTGAAACAAAGTATTTACATCTGGCTGAACAGGTTTAGGGACAGCCGTTCTGTAAGTTTTGTTTTTCAAGAATTGTAGA
The DNA here is from genome assembly GCA_948472305.1 of Vicia faba. Taxonomy (NCBI): domain Eukaryota; kingdom Viridiplantae; phylum Streptophyta; class Magnoliopsida; order Fabales; family Fabaceae; genus Vicia; species Vicia faba. The sequence goes on from OX451735.1 coordinate 988,773,988, forward strand.
GATTGAGAGTCCACTACAGTTCTTAAAAAGCTATTGGGTTCGGGATTATTTGTAGGCTCAGGTTCAGGTTAGTTAACACAAATAGGAGGTTCTGATATATCATGAGGTACGGATGGTTCAGCAGTTTCAGTTTGTTCAAAAGGTTGTTGTTCTGGAATTTGAGGAGTTGAGAGTGATGTTATATGTTGTGGTGAAGTGGGTGGAGTGACATCAGGCAAAATTATTATTGTATAAGCGGGAGTGGGAATGGGATTTTGAGGATGTGGTTGGTTCATAGCAAAAATATTCTCAGTTGGTAGGTTGAAAGGAGGTTTTATTGTTGCTAGAGGTTTATTTATCCCTGTAATTCTCCAAGAGCCAGCATCATACCATCCAGTGGGTATGGGTGATAGAGGTCTGGGAGGGGGTCTTGAAAAAAGTTAAGCAGGAATAGGTTGAAAAACAGATGGTTCAGGAGGTTCTGATTGAGAGGGTTCTGATTGGCTGTCAGAATGTTCATCAGAGTCAGAATCACTTAAATCTATTGAAAACTGATTTTTACTAGGGTTGTCAGCAAGGGGTTCAGATGGTAAGGTCAGATCAATGTCTACATCTAAGTCTCCTAAGGTTTGAGAGGATTCAGCAGATGCAGATACATTTTCAGAATTATAAACAGGTATAGTTTCAGCATGATTACCTATCTTCTTTTTCTTCTTCTGAGGAGTGTCAGAAGGTCCTTCTACAGCTTTTCTCTTCACAGATTCTTGGAGAACAACATCAGGAGCAGCTTGATTTCTTCCTTGAAGCCAGGCTGGATCAATGGGTGATCCTGTTTCTCTGCAAGTCTCAAGATAGTGCAAAACCATACGAGGATGCTCCCCTGAATTGAACATAGGAAAGTCAGCAATAGGAATTCTTCTCTTCTTCACAATAGTTGACAGACATGGAGAGGGTTCCACCAGCAGTTTGTCAATAATTTTCCTTTTCAGCAAGTTCTTTCCAGTCATAGTCTTACCACATATAGGTTCAAGCTCCCCCAGAAGATTTGCTTCTTTTAGGTGAGCAATCAGACCATTCTCAGTCAGAATGTCTGATAATAACCTCCCCATAGGAATCCGATTCCTCTTTGATTTGGGATTCTTCATCCTTTCAGCTTCTCTGGTTTCTTTGACATGGTTCCAGAGATGTTCAAAAAGCAAGTAGGGCAAATCAATTTTGACATTGGTTCCAAGGCAAAACAACAGATATTGTTGATCAGCGTTGATGTAATCAGGAGAACCGGTGTCTTTCTTGTGGTGAATACATCCATGAATAATCCTTTCCCAAATCTTATATTTGTCTTTCAAGTCCCTGACTTTGGAGGAACCTTGACCGTTGGTAAAAATTTCTGAATATACCCTAGACATCTCCATTCTTCCAGTGGGCATTCCTGTAACTCCAAGTCCTTTAAATCCCAACAACCTTCTGATTTGATTTTCTGTAATGGATATTTCCTTGCCCATTACAAATGAGAGAATAACCTTGGGAGTTGCAATAGCGTGAATCCAGAATTCTTTCACCAAAAGAGGAAAGACAGGACCAATAAGACGATCAAAGTAGCTTTCCCAACCTTGAAACTTCACAGTAAGGAACAAGTCAAATCCATTCTCTCTGAGATTCTCAAAGTTTACCATTAGCTCACTCAAAACTTCCAAACTTTCTACCGGAATGAGAGTTGTCCTTTCAGTTGTAATGTATTGCTCAGAGTGGGTAGAAGAAGAAGAAGCCGTTGAATTTCTTTAGAAAAGAGAAATTTACGAAAAGGGTTTTAAGAGAGAAGTACAGTAAAAAAAACTTGAGTTGAAAGAGACAGAAAAGAATGAAAAGGGTTTTTCAAAAAGTATTTATAGGCATTAATTTCAGAAAATAGGTTAAGAATTAAAATTAAAAGTATTTAAGACATAATTAAAGTAAAGATTAAAAACGGATTTAAAAATGAATCTCATCATTACTTGCATTTAATGATTTGCTAAAAATGAGGGAAAACGTGAGATTATGGCTAATCATCAACAGTTACCTAGAACGTCATCAGTAGATTTTGCATGCTTGACCTTTCAGAAACACACCACGTGTTCATCTCCTGAAGGATGCATGTAACAGCTGTTTGTTCTAATGAATTTCTGAACTACACTTGTACATGAAGCGTTAGAATGTTTCATAACTTTTCATATAGCTTCTGTTACAACTTCTCTTCTAACTTCTGAAGAGTTGTTGATCAGAGCATTCATTTCAGAAAGTTCTGAAGTCAGTCACAGAAAATAAATATTATTTTATTCAGGACATAATTCCATACAAATATTTTTCAGAATGAAATTAAATCTATCTTCTGAAAGGGGTTTGGTAAAAATGTCAGCCCATTGATGGTCTGTTTTTACAAAAATCAAGTTTAATATTCCCTTCTGAATATAGTCCCTTATGAAATGATATTTGATTTCTATATGTTTGGATTTAGAATGTAAGATTGGATTTTTAGAAAGACAAATAGCAGAAGTATTGTCACAGAAGATATGAATCTTACTTTCATAAAGGTTGAAATCTTCTAGTTGACTTTTCATCCAAATCATCTGAGAGATACATCTAGCAGCAGATATATATTCAACTTATGTGGTTGATAGAGCAATTGTTGCTTGCTTCTTGCTGTACCATGAGATAAGATTGTCACCCAAAAACGGGCAGCTTCCAGAGGTGCTTTTTCTTTCAATTCTATCTCCAGCAAAGTCAGCATCACAATAACCTACTAGTTTGTAATCTTGTGATCTTCTGTAACACAGACCAAGATTAGCAGTACCTTTCAGATACCTAAGAATTCTCTTAACAACTGTTAAATGAGATTCTCTAGGATCTGATTGGAATCTAGCACACAAACACATGGTAAATAATATATCACGTCTAGATGCAGTCAGATAGAGAAGGGATCCAATCATACCTCTATAGAGCTTCTGATCTACTTTCATACTTACCTCATCTTTACCTAGAATGCAGGTTGGATGCATAGGTGTCTTGGCATCTTTGCTTTCTGACATTTGAAATTTCTTCAGAAGTTCTTTAACATACTTCGTCTGATGTATGAAAGTACCTTATGGAGTCTGGTTGATTTGAATTCCAAGAAAGAATTTCAATTCACCCATCATGCTCATTTCAAATTCTGCCTGCATGGTCTTAGCAAATTCTTTTCCAAGGGAGACATTAGTGGTTCCAAAAATTATATCATCAACGTAAATTTGACAGATTAAAATATCATTTTTAAATGTTTTTCTGAAGAGAGTTGTGTCCACTTTGCCTCTGGTAAAATCTTTTTCTAATAAAAAATTACTCAGACGATCATACCAAGCTCTGGGAGCTTGTTTTAAACCGTACAAAGATTTTTTCAACTTAAAAACATGTTTTGGATGCTTTGAATTATTAAATCCAGGAGGTTGATGGACATATACTTCTTCTTCAATATAACCATTTAAAAATGCACTTTTAACATCCATTTGATATAGTGAAATGTTATTTTGTACAGCAAAAGAAATTAATAATCTTATATATTCTAACCTGGCGACTGGGGCAAAGGTTTCATTATAATCAATTCCTTCTTGTTGACTATAACCCTGTGCAACCAGTCGTGCTTTGTTTCTGATTACTTCTCCTTGTTCGTTCAGTTTGTTTCTGAAGACCCATTTGGTTCCTATAACATTGAATCCTTTGGGTCTTGGAACTAGATTCCATACATCATTCTTGGAGAATTGATTTAGTTCTTCTTTCATTGCTAAGATCCAATCATTATCTTCCAGAGCTTCATCAATGGTAGTTGGCTCAATCAGAGAGACTAAACCAAACAAAGATTCTTCATTGATTCTGAGAGATGATCTTGTTCTGATGGGATCTTCTTTTCTTCCAATGATTACGTCTTCTTTGTGAGCTGAAGATATTCTAGGAAACCTTTTCTGAGTTGGTTGGTCAGAGATTCTGAGATTGTCCAGAGCATTGTCAAGAGGATGATCTTCTACGTCTTCTTTTGCTTCTGAACTTTCAGAGTTTGAGTGATGATCTTTTGTACCTACAGAAAAATCAATTTGCTTTGGCTATGGTTGGCCAAGCTTATCATCAAACCTGACTTTGATTGATTCTTCAACAATCAGAGTTTCTGTGTTGTATACTCTATAGCCTTTTGAGCGTTCAGAGTATCCAAGCAGGAAACACTTTTGTGCTTTGGAATCAAACTTATTCAGAGTTTCTTTGGTGTTTAGAATAAAACAAGTACATCCAAAAGGATGGAAATAAGAAATGTTGGGCTTTCTATTTTTCCACAATTCATAGGGAGTCTTTTCAAGAATAGGTCTTATAGAGATTCTATTCTGAATGTAACACGCTGTATTCACAGCTTCTGCCCAAAAGTGCTTAGCCATATTTGTTTCATTGATCATGGTTCTGGCCATCTCTTGTAATGTTCTATTCTTTCTTTCTACAACTCCATTTTGCTGGGGAGTTCTAGGACAAGAAAAATTATGAACAATACCATTTTCTTTAAAATATTTTTCAAAATAATGGTTTTCAAATTCACCACCATGATCGCTTCTAACTTTTGTGATTTTAAAATCTTTTTCATTTTGCACTTGAGTACAGAAGTCAATGAATACAGAATGTGACTCATCCTTGTGTTTTAAAAACTTTACCCATGTCCATCTGCTGAAGTCATCAACAATGACCAATCCATACTTCTTGCCTCTGATGGATGCAGTTTTAACTGGCCCAAACAGATCAATATGAAGTAACTCTAATGGCTTAGAGGAAGAGACAACATTTTTAGATTTAAAGGAAGGTTTTGAAAATTTTCCTTTTTGACATGCTTCGCACAGAGCATCTGAGTTGTACTTCAGATTGGAAAGTCCTCTGACTAAATTTAATTTATTTAGTTGAGAGATTTTTCTAAGACTGACATGTCCCAATCTTCTGTGCCATACCCATTGCTCATTGCTAACAGACAAAAGACATTTGACGTTTTGAGATTTAAGATCTGATAAATCAATTTTGTAAATGTTGTTCTTTCTCTTGCCAAAAAAGAGGATTGATCCATCCTTTTGACTTACAGCTTTACAGGAGTTTTGATTGAAGATAATGCCATAGCCATTGTCACTTAATTGACTTATGGACAATAGATTATGAGCTAATCCTTCTACTAATAAAACATTAGAGATAGAAGGAAGGTTACCGTTTCCTATGGTTCCAGAACCAATAATCTTCCCTTTCTGATTACCTCCAAACTTCACATCTCCTCCAGCTTTAAGTTTCAGGCTTTGGAACATAGACCTTTTTCCCGTCATGTGTCGTGAGCACCCAGAGTCCAGGTACCATGACTGGTGTTTCAATTGAGTTGTTAAGGACATCTGCAATAAATATTATTTTATCCTTAGGTACCCATATCTTTTTGGGTCCTTTTGGGTTAGCATAAGAGTTTCCAGAATGTGATGTATATTTTATATCATGTGAGTGTCCAAACTTGAATTTCTTATTCAGAGGTTTGTAAGTGAAGGTCATTTTAGCAACATGTTTTAGAATGTATGTCTCCTTCCCTTTGGGAGGTTCATATCCAATTCCTCTTCTGTTTTTCCCACTAACTCCATAGATCATTGAAGCCATTTTGCTTCTGTCTATGCCTTTAGCAAGAAAAGATTGAAAGCTATAGTCATATTCTTTCAGAATATCTTTTGAACTAGACACAGACTCTGAACTAAAATTCTTTTGAACAATTTGAATTTCCTTTTCAAGTTTAAGATTGTTTTCTAAAAGTTCAGATTTTTCTGTTTCAAGTTTCTTAAAATCAGATGCAAGACTCTTCTTGAGTTTCTTGTATTTGATTTTGAGCTTACTATAGTTTTCCAGAAGTTCTGATAAACTATCAGCAAGTTCTTCTCTAGAAAATTCAGAAAACACCTCTCTTTGTTCTGACGCACAGTCTGAGTCATCTTCTGTGATAGCCATTAAAGCTAGGTTGGCATTTTCATTTTCATAACCAAATTCATCTTCAAAAGAATCTGAGTCATCCTAGGTTGCCATCATTCCTTTCTTCTTTCTAAATCTCTTCTTTGGTCTTTCTTTTTGAAGCTTTGGACAATCACTTTTGAAGTGACCCGGTTCTTTGCATTCATAACAGATGATCTCTCTTTTATTTCACTTTTTGTGTCTAGAAGATTCTGGTTTATCTTCTGACTTCTTGAAGTTCCTGAACTTCTTTTGTCTATGCTTCCACAGATGATTGATCTTTTTGGAAAGCAAAGATAGTTCGTCTTCTTCTGAAGCTGATTCTTCAGAGTTTTCTTCTTCAGCCTGAAAAGCGTTAGTATCAAATTTCTTAATTGATTTAAGGGCTAGAGACTTACCTTTATTCTGAGGCTCATGCTCATCCAGTTCAATCTCATGACTTATGAGAGTGCTGATGAGTTCCTCCAGAGACACACTGTTCAGATCTTTTGACACCTTGAAGGCAGTGACCATTGGTGCCCATCTTCTGGGTAAGCTTCTGATGATCTTTTTCACATGATCTGCTTTGGTATACCCTTTGTTCAAAACTCTCAGACCAGCGATCAGAGTTTGAAACCTGGAGAACATTGCTTCTATAGACTCACTCTCTTCAACTTTGAAGGCTTCATACTTCTGAACTAAAGCCATAGCTTTAGACTCCTTAACTTGAGCATTTCCTTCATGAGTCATTTTGAGTGACTCAAACATGTCATGCGTTGTATCTCTATTAGTGATTTTTTCATATTCTACTTTAGAGATAGCATTTAAAAAAATATTTCTAGCTCTGTGATGATTTTTAAAATCAGCTTTTTGTTGTCTATCCATATTTTTTCTATCCACTTTGTTTCCTTCAGAATCTGTAGGATGTTTGTAACCATCCAAGACTATATCCCAAAGATCACTATCATGACCTAGAAAGAAACTTTCTAGTCTATCTTTCCAGTACTCAAAATGTTCTCCATCAAACACTGGAGGTTTGTTGTAACTATTATTGTTTTGTTCAGCGGCCATTGTGTTTTCTTCTGGATCTTTTCCTGACACGGTTAAGTGTTGAGCTCAGAGTCAAGCTCTGATACCAATTGAAGGGGTAAGAAAACACTTAGAAGGATGGGGGGGGTGAATAAGTGACTCTTTTCATTTTCAATACAAAGCTCAAAACAATAATGGAATAACACAGTTATTTTTATCCTGGTTCGTTTGAACGTTGTTGTTGGCTTGCAATAAATGTCCTTCTACTTATAGTAGGATCAATAAGACCGTTGCTGCCTTCATAGGAAATGGAGAGGATTAAATGCTTTGCGTGTATCCTTGCAATATTCCATTTTCCAAGAAACTAGTTGTAGGCACTTGAGTGCTTTCAGTCGTCTTTGCATTAATTATCAAACGTCAGAATGTAAGAGCGTGTTTCCTTTGCTTTGACAAGACAAGTTAATTTGGACGTTGTTTCAGAATTTGCTTCTAAAAGTCTTTTAAGTCAGAACATGCTTCATTCAACTTCTGATCAGAGCGTTGTTTGCTAAGAACTTTGAACAGCGCTTGCTTTCAAGTTATCTTCTGAATCAAGAAGCCTGCTAGAAGTTAGAAGATACATTTAACGAGTAAAGGTTCTTACCAGAGTCAACAAATGCGTTTGAATAGAAGTTTCTTTAATCAAAGAACTTCTTCATAATCTTTGCTTAGTACTTTAGAATGTTTTCTGTCAGAACATTAACTAAGACATTCAAAACACATTCATTAGAGCATAAATTATCTTAAATATAATTTAGTTATCATCAAAACTCTTGAGATAGGTCAGAACTAATCTTGTTCTTTCATTTTCCACTTCCCCGCATCGATATCCTGGTTGACAATATGGCCCAGCACAAAGTATTTTCTTTCATGGACAGATTCTCAGGTTATAACCAAATCAAAATGGCACCTGAGGACATGGAGAAAACTACGTTTGTCACACAGTGGGGCACATTCTTCTACAAAGTAATGCCATTCGAACTGAAGAATGCTGGGGCAACCTATCAGCACGCCATGGTAGCCTTATTTCACGACATGATACATCATGAAATAGAGGTCTACGTAGACGATATGATAGCCCGATCACAAACCAAAGAAAAGCACCTTGATCACTTGCAAAAGTTGTTTGAGAGATTGAAGGAGTACAAGTTAAGGTTGAACCCAAACAAGTGCACATTCGAAGTACGGTCCGGTGAACTTTTAGGTTTTGTTGTCAGTAACAAAGGCATCGAGGTTGATCCTTCCAAGGTTAAAGCGATACAAGAAATGCCTGCTCCTTGTACTGAGAAGGAAGTCAGAGGATTCTTGGGACGCCTGAACTATATTGCCAGATTCATTTCTCACTTAACAGCTACTTGTGAGCCAATCTTCAAACTACTGAAGAAAGATCAGGTAGTCAAGTGGAATGATGAATGCCAGTTTGATTTTGACAAGATCAAAGAGTATTTACAAGATCCTACTGTTTTGATTCCACCAGTAGAAGGAAGGCCACTGATCATATATCTAGCCGTTTTAGAGAACTCAATGGGGTGTGTATTGAGGCAGCATGACGAGTCTAGCCGAAAAGAGCACGTTATTTACTACTCGAGCAAAAAGTTTACCGACTGCGAAACCAGATATTCACTGCTTGAGAAAACTTGCTACGCTCTGGCATGGGCTACTCGCCGGCTAAGATAGTATATGTTGACTTATACTACCTTGTTGATATCTAAGATGGATCCGATAAAGTACATCTTCGAGAAGCCTGCTTTGTCTGGAAGGATAGCTAGATGGCAGATGATCCTAACAGAATATGACATACAGTATACTACCCAGAAAGCTATAAAGGGCAGTGTGCTAGATGATCATATTGCTCATCAAGCTGTAGAAGATTATCAGTCTATGAAGTTTGAATTACCAGATGAAGACATCATGACATTAGACAACTGTGAAGAAATAAGGCCATATGACGAACCTGAACAAGGATCCCGATGGACCCTGTTCTTTGATGGGGCATCCAATGCACTTGGTAATGGTATCGGCATTGTACTCATATCTCCAGAAGGGTGTCATACTCCTTTTACTGCTAGACTTTGCTTCAATTGTACAAACAACATGGCGGAGTACGAAGCGTGCATCTTTGGTCTCAGAGCTGCCATAGACTTGGGAATCAAATCTTTAGATGTATTCGAAGATTCAGCTTTGATCATCAGTCAGATCAAAGGGGAATGGGATACTAAGCACCCAAATATTATCTCTTACAAAGAACATGTATTGACATTGCTACCACATTTTGAGAAGATTACCTTCGAGCATTTCCCGCGAGAAGAAAATCAGCTAGCAGACGCTCTAGCCACAATGGCATCTATGTTTAAACATAATTGGTATAACGAGGCTCCCCAGATCACCATCGAACGAATGGATGAACCAGCACATTGTCACGAGATTAATACTGAAGAGGTAGTGGACCAGTCTTGGTTTCATGAAGTCAAGAGGTATCTCGAGACTCAAGAATATCCGGAAGGAGCTTAAATCAATGATAAGAAGTTCCTAAGGAGATTCTCTACTAAGTTCTTCTTGAGTAATGGCATCATTTACAAACGCAATCATGACTCCATTCTGCTTCGGTGTGTGGATAAGGTTGAAGCAGAAAAAATCATGGCTGAATTACATGAAGGTACTTTTGGCACTCACTCCAGTGGGCATACGATGGCAAAGAAAATCCTACAGGCAGGCTATTATTGGTCTACCATGGAAGTAGACTGCTATCAGCACTCTCGGACCTGTCATAAGTGTCAAATTTATGCTGACAAGGTGCACGTACCTCTGGTTCCTTTGAATGTCTTGACGGCTCCTTGGCCCTTTGCTATGTGGGGAATTGATATGATTGGGGATATCAAGCCTACAGCCTCTGATGGACACCGCTTCATCCTAGTGGCCATTGACTATTTTACAAAGTGGGTCGAAGCAGTTTCATTCGCATCTGTTACTAAGAATGTTGTTGCCCGCTTCATCAAGCAAAATCCCATTTGCCGGTACGATATCCTAGAAAGGATCATCACTGACAATGGTACAAATCTTAAGAATACTATGATCACTGCCTTCTGCGAGCAGTTCAAGATTCAGCATCACAATTTGTTCCTCTATCGGCCAAAGATGAATGGTGTTGTCGAAGTTGTAAATAAAAACATTAAAAAGATCATACAGAAAATGACAGTCACCTACAAAGACTGGCATGAGATGCTACCATTTTCTCTCCACGGGTATCATACCACGGCTCGCACATCAACTGGGGAAACACCTTATTCTTTGGTTTATGGCATGGAGGCTGTCTTGCCTATTGAGGTTCAGATCCCCTCTTTGAGAATTGTGAAGGATGCAGGTTTGAATGAAGACGATTGGATCCAGACTCGACTTGATCAAATGAACTTAATTAATGAAAAGAGACTTATTGTTGTTTGCCATGGTCAGATGTATCAAAAACGGATGATCAAGGCCTTCAACAAGAAATTCAGACGCCAAGTATATCAAGTTGGAGATCTAGTGATCAAACGCATTATCTTGCCACAAAGTGATCCCAGGGGCAAATGGACCCCTACCTATGAAGGACCATTTTTAATCAAAAAAAATTTCTCCGGTGGTGCAATGATCTTGACCACCATGGACGGAGACGACCTGCCACACCCTGCGAACGCGGACATAGTCAAAAGATACTACGCATAAGAGACCCACTAGGTTGACACACCTAGGCAAAACAAGGGCATCCCGGCGAACCAAAAAGGTTCAGGAAAAAATTAGGGATAAATATAAAAATAAATTGTACACCCGGCAAGTTGAAAACCTGAAAGGGCGACTTGGGCAAAAAAGGGTTTCCCAGTGGACTGAAAACCCGAAAGGGCGGTCCAGGCAAAAGTTAGGGAATTAAAGCGTATGACTATGTCCCGTCGGATCACTTTGCGGACAACCTCTTGACTTCCACTAACAAACTCGTAGTTTCTGATCAATTCAATCATCTTCAGACGAAGCAACAAATAGACAAGGTGTTCAGAGATACGAAGGCTATAGTAGAATGGGAACCCCATGGGATTATTACACATAACTATCTTTGTATAAATTCTTTTGGCTTTATGGCACCATTCTCTTACTAGGATGTTTGTCTCCTTTGTACAAAATACTTATTCAAAGTCAAATACAAAGATATCTCTTTGAAAGTACAGAAAACTATTTGTCTTTTTCTTTACACTTGTGTTTTATTTGCAAAAACATCCAATGATTCATTAATAAACATATGCATTTGAACATAATTACTGTTTACAAATAAACAAAATGAGAAAGATAATTACTGATAGGTTGAAAGGATAGGAAAACATCTTTAGGCTATTCCATAAGCAATCCCCATAGTACGTCATTTAAATCCCCAGCGGAACTAAAATTTCAAACTATTAATCCCCAGTAGAAATCATCAAAATTCTCAAGATTCCCCAGGCAAATTTTATAAGCAGTACATGGCATTGCCCTCACAACAGAATTTACTTCTCTCAATAAGAGTTCGTCAGTAATCCAACTTCAAGACATGGAAATCTCAATATATCCTCATTAACATTCAAGGATTTATTTTCCTCAATCAAACAGCAATACAGCAAATCAGCTTACATGCGCATACATTACATCTACATATCATAAACATTGATGAAGCAAATATATTGCATCATACATTTCGTGCAACATAACTTTGTGTTTCAGTTAACATTTTACCCTTTTTAGGATAAGATTAAACAACTATCATTAACAATATGCTTTCAGATACAGTTCAGATACGCTCCAGACACGGATGCCATTCTGATACTCATTCAGATTCAACTTTCAGATACAGTACAGATACGCTCCAAACACGGATGCCATTTTGTTTCTCATTCAGATTCAACTTTCAGATACAGTACGGAAACGCTCCAAACACGGATGTCACTCTGTTGCTTATTCAAATTCAACTTTCAGATACAGTACAGGTACACTCCAGACACAGATGTCATTCTGATACTCATTCAGATTCAACTTTCAGATACAATACGGATACGCTCCAAAAACGGATTCCATTCTATTGCTCATTCAGATTTAACTTTCAGATACAGTACGGGTACGCTCCAGACACGGATGCCATTCTGTTGCTCATACAGATTCAGTCTCTAGATACAGCTCAGATACGTTCTAAACACGGACACCATTACGATACTTATTCTTTCGACTTACAACTTACACTTCAACAAACATTCTTGGATGGAATCTACCAACTCATCTCCAACAAGACTCTATCACTTCTCCAAATGACATCTTTAAGCCCATTCCCTCAACTACACATAGTCAAGTGCAAATTTCTGGACACTCTAGTGTCCAATCATTCTCTCACCTTCGAGCCACGAATGGAAAAACTCGCCAATCTAGCTCTTCAGGTTTAAGAAGATTGAACAGGGGCAGCCGTTGTACCCCAAAATTTACCCTCTCATTTATTAAAACTTTTTTCACAAGATCTCTTTGACTCAAGGCTGGATTAGGGTTTGGTCAGCTCAAGACATCTCATCCTGCACTGATGACCCAAAATTAGGGTTTGAGATTGCACAAGTATTTTTAGACAATCAATGCTTCATGTGACTTTCAAACATCATTATGGACCCTAAGATCACTCATGACAAGTTTCAAGCCTTGAACCACAATTTTGATCACTCAATTGGACAGTTGGCCTAAAAATCAACTGTATTGGGGAAAAAGACAACCATGGCCAATTTACAGTCAAACTTCATAATTTTTTATCCACATCAACATTCTAGACTCATATGTATCATTTTATCAAGTTTGTATCACAATTCCTCAAGAAATATGATGAAATCATCAAAAGGGCAAAATAGTCAAAATTAGGGTTTTGACTGAGGAAGGGAAATTTCTGATTTTTGACTTAGCAATTGACCAATTGAGTTGAAGCATGATTCCAAGGATTCAATTGCATCATCTTGACCTAATTACATGGTTCAAAACATTTCATTTTCATTAATAGACAGATGAAATTTGCAGTCAACTGATCAAAAGTCAATTGTACACTGAAAAGTCAAACTTTGACTTTTTGGTCAAAATCAAGTACCAAGGGTCACAATTCATCAAGAAATGTCAAAATATGAAGCTTGGTCATCAAGAAATCAAATATTGAAGATTAGGGTTTAAAATTGAAAATTTTCTTAACTTAGAAATTTTTCTAAGTATAGAAAATTTCTTATTTTTTCTCAACTTTAGGCCATTTTTTCACCATGATACAAGATGATTCAAAGGAAGTTCCCAACATGAAAGTTGTAGACCTCCATGAAATATACAACTTTTCTTCACACACTTTTTCATAAATATTCTTGGATCTCAAGATATAAATTTATGAATACATGCTCATGAACTAAATAACTTAGTGAATTTTTTTTTGCCCTAATTTAGGCAGGTTTTGGACCCAACTTCATGGAAATTTTTCACCTAGTTCCAAGAGGTATCTTGAAATGCATTTCAAATATGAGTTATAGAGAACATTTAAAGCTTTCCAAAATGTCAAATAACTCCTCAAGATCATTTTTTAGTAGGGAGAATCGAAGAGATGAAGTTGGCAATTTCTCACTTTTGATTCAAGCCATTTCATGAAGAACAAAGTTCTAATCAGTACCTATGTTACCTAATCCATGCCTTGAAGGTACCAAACTTGTTTCTTACTCCTTAATTTAATGCTTACTCAGTTGACAAATCTTTAATCTAAGCCTTAAAGCCATTACCCAAGTTGTAATTCCATAAATGGCATAAAATGGCCATTGCCATTTTGAAAAAGCTCCACTTTTGTAAACTTTACAAATCTTGAGCATTGAACATGTCTCCTTTGCACATATAAGTACCACAAACCTAAGGCAACTTGTGTAGAACAGATACCAACCTTAAACAAGCCAGTACAAGCAGGTAAGGCCTTGTCCCTTCACTTGGCTTCAAAAGCAAGAAAGTGTGTCAAAAGCCTATAACTCACAAACTTGTGGAAGAGCTGACTTAAGACCTTCTCCATACTAATATACAAACACAATACAACAGAAAACACACTTATTAGAATCCTGAAACACTCCCAAACTTTTTTCACCAAAAAACTGTCAAGACTTACAATTTTTGCATAAGCATACCAATCTCTCATTTGACTCGTGCGTTTCAAGTCTTGATCATCAAAACACCTTACCTACTTGATATCTAACTGATCTAGACCCTCATCCCTGTACTGTAACCCCTTCTCCATCATCTGCCATTTTTGTTTTCAAAGCTTGCAGGTTGACTTGGATAGAGAGTTTCAGACACTTTCAAAGCAAGGCAAGGGTTGGAACACACTCAGGGAGGTTCAAGCAAGCTCAAGCAATCATCAGGCCTTCACAAAACTCACTCCAACTCCATCCATGATTTCAACTGAAAGAGGTAAAAATCTCAAGTTCTATCTCTTCATACAGGCATCTATTGGCCACGATTTGTGAATAAACAATGTAGACCTCATTGCAACGAAGTTGTACATATACATATCTTGCATTTATTTGGCCTGAGTTGAGAGAATTTTGAACTTGAAGTTCCTGGAAAAATTAGGTTTAAATTTAGGGCTTTTAAAATTCATTCTGATCTTTGATTGTTAGCTTACATGATTTATATGGTTAGAATTGTGAGACAAAATGCTACAATATTCATGTTATGAGTTTTCATTTTCATTGAGAGATGAGAAAGTTACAGAGCATCCGACTGGCTAGAGGAATAAGATAAAGTACAGGGCCATGGAAGTGTTTCATGTTATGTTATTTTTGTTTCACATTAATCAACGGATGTATAGCCACCCCAGTGGCAAGGTAGCGCGCTGGTGAGACCCATGTCCTGGGTTCGAACCTTGGCATTACCTTTTGTTTTTTCACATTTTTCCATTTTTCAGTTTTTGGCTTGTTTTGCAGGATTGGGCCTCCACGTTGGGCTTTGTTCTTTTTTCTAACTTTCACCACTTGATTGCTCAGAACACCCCCTGGCCCAACTATTTGTATATTTTTATTTTTATTTGTTATATTTTCATTTTTGTTTATTAAATATTTTCTTTAATACATAAAAATCCTAAAAAATATAAATTTGATAATATTGCATTTTATTTTATTTTATTTTATTTTTCACATAAAAAATATATTTTATCTTCAATATATATTCATTATTTTTCTTAATAAACTTGTAAATATAAATAAAGTAGATTTAGTTTTGATTTGTTTTATTTCATATTTGTAAATATTTATTTTACATGTATAATAATAATAATATATACAAGAACTTTATTTTCTTTCAAAAATAGAAATTAGGGTTAAACCTTTTTAAGAATTAATTTCTTTTCCTTATATTCTTAGGATTAGGTTAAAACTTTCTTTTCACACAAAAAACAAAACAAAATCTTTTTCTTGCATGTCCATAATATTGCATATTTAAATATTGTATATTGTTTATTCTAATATTCATACAAATTCGATTTGGTTGTAATAATTTATTTAGATTTACATTCTTGCAAATCCCTATTCAAATTTGTATCCCCCCTCCCATAAAATTGTTGTAATAGCTTAGTAATCTTTACATTATGCACTTTACCGCTTTACATGCCATGTTAGTAATTAGGGTTTGTATGGTAAGATCAAAACAAAGCAAATAGAAAACCCTAAATGTAAGATAAAATCAAGGCATGGAAATAGCACACTTGCATACAAGCATCCTTAGGGTTTCTCCACTTGGTTGCCTTATATAAAAATAGCCATATTACGCATGCGAAGTATCTTGGCAAAACAAACGAATATAAGATCATAGTCCCTTGATGACGCTATTCAAAGTTGCCTTACAAAATGATCTTGGTCTCTCAAAAATGACAAGATACTTTGCAAACATTGCTAATCATGGTTATACGATGACCCACGCCCATCCCGTTTACATCCAAAGATAGGGTTGCTTACCAAATCAATGGTAAGACAACAATGTCAAAGGAATAGAAAATGCATAAGAAAGACATTTGAGTAGGTATATTACTCCTAGTTACTTGCTATATTTTCAAACAACTATCCTTGCTATTTTCAAAGCAAACACACACATTTCCAAACATTGAAAACATTTTCAAAAGTCAAACATCTTTGTATACATTCTTACGAGAGAGAATCATTACAAAGATTGCCTAAACAATGGCCTCTTTTACAAAATACTTTCAAAACCACACCAAACACATTTTCAAACAACAAAAGCAAGTGATCTAGCAAGTAACTAAGAGTCCATGGAAAACCATGGATGAAAAGGGTGCTAATACCTTCCCTTCTCATAATCTACCCCCGAACTCAAGAAACAATCTCAAAGGTCTTTCCTGTGCTTTTTCACCTTTCCTTTTGGATAAAAGAAAAGTCGGTGGCGACTCTTGCTAACCGCAACATTTGCGATAAAATGCAAAACCCTCAAGTCAGTTCTCCCACCGTATCACAATAAGACACTAGAATTTGATAATTATAAGGAATGGGAATCTTGTGTTGATTGTTTAGGGCTGTTGGTATTTGGTGTAATTTTATTCCCTCGGACTGTGGACTATATTGACCCCGCGGTCATTAGCATATTTTGGGGTGCGGAAGTCTTTAATACGGATCCTACTCCCGCTTTGCTTGCTGACATTTATTACATTTTGCATATGATGTATTATAGGAGAAAAGTGTTAGAACAAAGTTTGAATCTACTACCCTAAGTTTAAGTTTTGATGATAACAAAATGAAATGATATATTAATTATGTGATTCATGTAAGAACTATTTGCTACCTAAAATATTACCTTCTGTTTTGCAGAAACTCTGATAGGTATCAACAGGAGTACACTTAATCAGCATCAGAATATTTGTTAGTAACATCAGCATCAGAAGTTGTTATATCAGAACAGCAGAATCAGAAGAACAACTCACGTGAATGCTGAAGCTTGATGAACAGAACTGCACTTAAGACTCTGATAAAGACAATAACAGTTCATCAGCACTTAAGCAGAGTCAGAATGAGCCAAAGCCAGAACACGCTTTAAGTAGCAACGGTACTGTGCATTCAAAGCGAATTATTACCAACGACATCATTCCAGACAAGATCTGCTCAATAAGGAAAGTTTGTTATTGGCATTGAATCAAGATTATTGCTCCAACGTTCAACAAATTCAGTGCTATATAAACAAGTCAATGAAGATTAAATTGACTAATGCTCTACATCATATTACACGCCTAAAATCTACTCATCATCTTCTCAATCTCAGTTTGCTAAAAAGCTCCATAATTCCTTACTCAATTATCTTTAGCAATCTAGTTTCAATAAGCTTAAATTGTGTAATATCACAGTTGTGATACAGTTTTGTAGAAAACATTCACACACCTAGATTTCTCTTATTTGTAAGAAAGTGTTTCCTTGACAAACCGGTTTGTGGTTTGCATCAAGAAGGCTTTAGCAGTTGTTAAAGCAGATTGTAATATTCAGTTGAATATAGTGGATTAAGACCTCGTTGGAGAGAGGCGAAATCACCTTGACGGGTGGACTGGAGTAGTTTGAGATCAAACGAACCAGGATAAAAATATCGTGTTCTTTGCATTGATTTTCAGTTTTACAATTCAACCCCCCCCCCCCCCCCTTCTTGTGTTTTTCACTTCTTCAATTGGCATCAGAGCGCCTGGTTCTGAGCTAAAACACTTAACCGTGTCAGTACAAGATCCAGCGTCAGAAAAACACAATGGTAGGAAATTATTCTCACACCAGCAATGACAACAATGAAGACAGAGACAGATTCAGCGGCAAACCTCCAGTCTTTGATGGAGAAAATTTTGATTACTGGAAAGACAGAATTGAAAGCTTCTTTCTGTCACATGATGCTGATCTGTGGGATATGGTGACAGATGGATACACGCCCCCTGTGAATGCAAGCGGTCAGAAGATTGACAGGAAAGCAATGTCTGACCAACAAAAGCGTGACTTCAAAAATCACCACAAGGCCAGAACCATCCTTCTCAGCGCCATCTCTTACGCTGAATATGAAAAAATCTCCAACAGAGACACAGCAAAGAACATGTTTGACTCACTCAGAATGACGCATGAGGGCAACGTTCAGGTCAAAGAAACTAAAGCCCTGACGCTCATTCAGAAGTATGAGGCGTTCAAAATGGAAGAAAGTGAATCCATTGAAACAATGTTCTCAAGATTCCAAATTCTGGTAGCTGGTCTCAAGGTTCTGGACAAAGGTTACTCTACTGCTGATCACGTCAAGAAAATCATCAGAAGCTTACCCAAGCAGTGGAGGCCAATGGTTACAGCTCTGAAGCTAGCAAAAGATCTCAACAAAATTTCTCTGGAGGAACTTATCAGCTCCCTCAGAAGTCATGAGATAGAGCTAGAAGCTGATGAACCTCAGAAGCAAGGTAAGCCTTTAGCATTAAAATCTAACAAAAAATCTGTGTCTAAAGTTTTGCAGGCAGTTGAAGAAACATCTGATGGATCCTCATCAGAAGAAGACGAACTTTCTCTCCTCTCCAGAAGAGTGAATCAACTGTGGAAGCAGAGGCAAAAGAAGTTCAGGAATCCCAGAAGATCTGATCATAACGAGTCTTCTTCCAGATACAGAAGGACAGATTCTTCCTCTAGATACAGAAGATCTGAAGGCTCCTCAGGAAGCACAAAGCCAAACACCAAGGACATCATCTGCTATGAGTGCAATGAGCAAGGACACTACAAGAGTGACTGCCCAAAGCTTCAGAGGGAAAAGCCCAAAAAGACGTTTGGAAGAGAAAAGAAGAAAAGTCTCATGGCTACATGGGATGACTCTGACTCGTCTGAAGCTGACTCAGAATCAGATGATGAGAGAGCAAACATAGCTCTCATGGCCAACATTTCAGAAGATAGTGAAGCTTCTGAATCAGACTCAGAATCAGATACTGAAGAGGTATTTCCTGACTTTGCTGTTAATTTTACCAAGGCTGAACTTGCTGAAAGCCTTAATGAAATTCTGGAAAGGTATCAGCAGATTAGAGTTAAATTCAGAAACCTGAAAAGGAATCTTGAATCTGACTCTAATAAGACTGAGAGTCTTAAATTGGAGAATTCTGAGCTGAGAATTAAAATTTCAAAATTAGAAAATACTTTACAAAACTCTCAGAAGGAACCAATTTCTGAAACTCCCAGCAACGCTGATGAGATCATCAAGGAGTATGATCACAGTTTCCAGAAGTTCCTTGCTAAAAGCATAGATAGAAGCAAAATGGCTTCAATGATCTATGGAGTTAGCAGAAATGGCAGGAAGGGAATAAGATACAAGGGTAAGGCTCCTACACCAAAGAATGCCATGGATTTAATTATTAAACGCACTCCTCTGAATTCACATTTTGTGTATGGTCACACACATGATATCAAATACACTAGTAGTAACTATTTTGTGAAACCAAAATTCAATCAGAATTTTGGTAATGCTAACCAATCAGGACCCAAGAAAATATGGGTACCTAAGGATAAAATAATACATGTTGCAGATATCTTTAGCAGCGAATCAGAAACACCAGTCATGGTACCTGGACTCTGGCTGCTCGCGACACATGACGGGAAGAAGGCATATGTTCCAAAGCCTGGAACTTAAGCCTGGAGGCCACGTTGGCTTTGGAGGCAATCAGAAGGGAAAGATAATTGGCTCTGGAACTGTAGGTAATGGAAATCTTCCCTCTATTAATAATGTTCTGCTAGTAGATGGATTAATGCATAATCTGTTATCCATAAGTCAATTAAGTGATAACGGTTATGATATAATCTTCAATCAAAAATCATGTAAAGCTGTTAGTCAGAAAGATGGGACTATCCTGTTTAATGGAAAGAGGAAAAACAACATTTACAAAATCAAACTTTCTGAACTGAAAAGTCAGAATGTAAAGTGCCTTCTGTCTGTTAACAACGAGCAGTGGATCTGGCAGAGAAGATTGGGGCATGTTAGTATGAGAAGAATATCTCAGATTAACAAACTCAATCTGGTCAGAGGACTTCCTTATTTGAAGTTCAATTCAGATGCTCTGTGTGAAGCATGCCAGAAAGGCAAGTTTGCAAAACCTTCTTTTAAATCTAAAAATGTTGTTTCTACCTCTAAGCCATTAGAACTTCTGCACATTGACTTATTTGGACCAGTTAAAACTGCTTCAGTCAGTGGCAAGAAGTATGGGTTAGTAATCGTAGATGACTATAGCAGATGGACATGGGTAAAGTTCTTAAGACACAAGGACGAGTCACACTCTGTGTTTGTTACCTTCTGTAACCAAGTTCAGAATAAAAAGGATCTTAGAATCGTTAAAGTCAGAAGTGATCATGGTGGAGAATTTGAAAACAAAGATTTTGAGTCATTCTTTAATGACAGAGGCATTCTGCATGATTTCTCTTGTCCTAGAACTCCCCAACAGAATGGAGTTGTAGAACGAAAGAACAGAACATTGCAAGAAATGGCCAGAACCATGATCAATGAGACAAACGTTGCTAAGACCTTCTGGGCAGAGGCAATAAACACAGCGTGCTACATTCAGAATAGAATCTCAATAAGACCTATTCTGGAAAAGACTCCATATGAATTGTGGAAGAACAGAAAGCCCAACATTTCTTATTTTCATCCATTTGGATGTACTTGCTTTATGTTAAATACAAAGAATTATTTGAACAAGTTTGATTCTAAAGCACAGAAGTGTATCATGTTAGGATACTCTGAACGCTCAAGAGGGTACAGAGTATACAATACAGAAACACAGATTGTGGAAGAATCAATCAGTGTTTGTTTTAACGATAAGCTTGACTCTGAAAAGTCAAAGCAGAATGAAGTTTTTGCAGGTATGGAAATTGAATTTACAGGTTCTGAAGACAAGTCATCAGAAGCTCTCAAGACAAACACTCCTTCAACATCTGAAAGGAGCACTGCTAGCAATCCTACAACAGCTGCTGATCAACCTCAGAAGAGATTACCCAGAAGCAGTTTGGATCACCCAGAAGAGACTATCTTAGGAAGAAAGGAAGATCCAATCAGAACAAGAGCAAGCTTCAGAAACTCTGAAGAAACCCTCATGGGACTTGTGTCTCTGATTGAACCTTCTTCTATTGATGAAGCACTTCTGGATAACGAGTGGATTCTAGCAATGCAAGAAGAGCTGAATCAATTCACCAGAAATGACGTATGGGATCTGGTTCCCAGACCAAAAGGATTCAACGTCATTGGAACAAGATGGGTGTTCAGAAACAAGCTAAATGAACAAGGTGAAGTCATCAGAAACAAGGCACGACTGGTAGCACAAGGTTATAGTCAGCAAGAGGGGATAAACTATACAGAAACCTTTGCTCCAGTCGCCAGGTTAGAATCTATCAGACTTTTAATTTCATTTGCTGTTAATAGAGGCATCACTCTGTATCAGATGGATGTCAAGAGTGCATTCTTAAATGGGTATATAGAAGAAGAGGTTTATGTGCACCAACCCCCTGGTTTTGAAAATACAAAACATCCAGAATATGTTTTCAAACTAAAGAAGTCACTATATGGTCTGAAACAAGCTCCCAGAGCTTGGTATGAAAGACTAAGTAACTTTCTGTTAGAAAAAGAATTCACCAGAGGGAAGGTGGACACTACTCTATTCTGTAAATCAGTTAAGAATGACATCTTAGTCTGTAAAATTTATGTTGATGATATTATTTTTGGATCTACTAATCCTTCTCTTGGAAGAAAATTTGCTAAGTGTATGCAGGCAGAATTTGAGATGAGCCTCGTGGGGGAACTGAAATTCTTTCTAGGAATTCAGATCAATCAAACTCCAGAGGGAACTTACATTCATCAGAGAAAATACATCAGAGATCTTCTGAAGAAATTTGATCTATCAGAATGTAAGCCATCAAAGATTCCAATGCATCCCACGTGCATTCTGGAAAGAGAAGAGGTAAGCAATAAGGTAGAACAGAAGGTCTACAGAGGTATGATTGGTTCTCTCCTTTATCTGACTGCTTCAAGGCCTGATATCTTATTCAGCATATGTATTTGTGCTAGATTCCAATCAGATCCTAGAGAATCTCACTTAACAGTTGTTAAGCGAATTTTCAAGTATCTGAAAGGTACTACTAATCTGGGTTTATTTTATAGAAAATCTAGTGATTACAGCTTAGTAGGCTACTGCGATGCTGACTTTGCTGGAGACAGAGTAGAACGAAAAAGTACTTCTGGAAGCTGCCAGTTTCTGGGAGAAAATCTGAGCTCTTGGTTCAGCAAAAGGCAATCCACGATTGCGCTATCAACAGCAGAAGCTGAGTACATAGCAGCAGCAGGATGTAGCACACAGATGCTCTGGATGAAAAGTCAGCTTGAAGACTTCCAGATCTTTGAGAGTAACATTCCTATACTCTGTGACAATACTTCTGCTATTTGCTTAAGTAAGAATCCCATTTTACATTCTAGAGCTAAACATATAGAAATAAAACATCACTTCATTAGGGACTACATTCAGAAAGGAATTTTGAACTTAAAATTTATAGATACAGACCATCAATGGGCTGATATCTTCACTAAACCCCTTTCTGAAGATAGGTTCAATTTCATTTTGAAACATCTCAGCATGAAAATCTGCCCATAGTGAAAATGTTTTAATTCCATATATTTATCTTCAGAATGTGTTTGTTTTACTGTGAACTTCTGATCAATCTCTTTTCAGAAAGATAGAACATGCAGATTGTATCAGATGCTAGTCTTAAAGATCTGAGCATTTCAGCTCAAGGATAGACGTGCTGATCACAAAATCAAACAAGTGTCATCCAATCATCAGCAAATCTCTAAAGCAGAACGCCTGCACGCTTCTGAGAAGGCAAAACGCTGATTGGGTGCATTGAGACACATGTCTGGTAACCGTTTCAAGTATCTTTCTCAAATCCCCCAAAATCAGCAAGCATTAAATGAAAGTAATCATGTTTTAAAACGTAATCATGATTATTATTCTTTTTGAAACCGTTTACTCTTTCAAAAAGCGCCTTAAAGAAATCCTAAAAAGAAAAAGAAGCATTGGAACTCAATCTACTCAATCTGACCAAAGAAAAGAAACAGATGCAGCTCATACTTGAGTCAAAGAACGAACAAATTGAGAGAGTTCAAAAGGAATTGGTGAAAGAAAGTCTCAAACAAAAGCATAAAACTGAAGGGCTTATTGCAACATTTAACCTAGATTCCCACAACCAAAGGTTAGAAGAGGCCGCCGCTGAAATCAGAAGGTTAACTAGATGGTATGAAAAGGCAACACATGACAAGAAGGTGCTGAAGGAAAATCTAAGAGCCCAAATCCAAAGTTTGGCACAAGATTCGTTAGATCAAGAAGAGCAAGTAAAGTACCTCGCCACTGAACTTCAAGACAGCCAGGAACCAGAGGTCAAAGCACGCCTTGAAATGATAGAGGTGGAGAAACTCCTAACTCAAAGAACTCAAGAATATGAGCATGTGTGCTTAGAGCTACAAGGTCTTCAAAAGGATTTCCTCATCCAACAGAGGCTTTGTACGTAAATGAGGGGTGAAAAGATGTATTGGGAAGAGCAGTATACCAAGATCGCCCAAGCTGGGAGAGATAACCATAAGATAATCCCACATCTTTATCAGGAATACAGGTACTACAAAGATAAACATGAAAAGCTCATCTTCCTAGCCAACAATCTCATCGAGGACATCCCTAAAAGTTTAAAAGATGTTGAGAGTGTAATGGTTCCTCTTCCGAAGGACGTTGAAGACTTTCTCCAGCTTTGCCGAGCAATGGTTGATGGCTTCAGAGCACACATCCGTGGGCGCACCTAGAAGATCTAGTTCCCTTTATCTATGTTTATGCAAACAAGTTTTGATTTCAAGTTGTAATATTTTTCAATATCTAGATTATGTTACTTTCAATAAAGGCATTTTGTTTCCCTATCTCGACGGCGTGTCTATTTTAAAGTTATTCACCAAGTAAAATAATAAGCAAAATACAAGCATGTACCCAAGTGAATAAGACATTTAAAACAAGAAATCATTTAATGTTCATGCACATCCGTTCGCACGCATGCATTTATAAAACACCTACATGTCATATTAAAACTCATTTTCTTTAAAAATCTCTCAAGTTAAGCCATTGGTAGTAGAAGACCTCCACCTCCTTGGCCTCCATATCAAACAAGGGCCCATCAACAAAAAGCAATGAAACAAATCGAGGAGACATAAGCCGTGTTCAAAGATGATTTTGACCAAGTAAAGGGTGATGTAAGTTCAATGAAAGGAGATTTGAGTCATGTTCTTCTAGCTTTGAATAACATTATTGACAGGCAGGACCAAATTCCCAGGGTAGCTTTTGAAGAGGTAGCCCAAACCATTGGTGCATCGAGCGGTCACCAACCAAGAAAAGAGTCGGAAGAAGAACCCCAAAAGTCTGCCATGGCCCAACAAGAGGTTGAAACTGAAGGGTTTGTCCCACCACCATCAAAAGCAGAGGCATCATATACCCTACAAATTCCAACCAATAATGCAGACAACTACCTAGACTTGCAATACGGAGATCACGACCAAGAGGATGCTCACCAGGCACCCTTAAAGACGACGGGTACTCATGTTGCATATAATCCACTGGTAATGAATCAGTATAAAGCCCTGGAGGAAAGGTTAAAAGCTGTTGAGGGTTTTCATGCTTTTGAAGTAGACGCTCTCGAAATGGGTCTAGTTCCTGATGTGGTGATTCCGCCAAAATTCAAAGTACCCGACTTTGGAAAATACAAAGGGATCACTTGTCCAAGGAATCATCTTCGTATGTAATGCAGGAAGATGCACGCCCATGCCCGTGATTAGAAACTAATGATCCACTATTTTCAAGACAGCCTGAGTGGAACATCTTTAGACTAGTACATGTAATTGGAGTGAACACATGTTCAAACCTGGGCAGATCTTGCTAATGCTTTCTTGAAGAATTACAAATATAACATGGACATAGCGCCTACCCGCATGCAACTCCAGAATTTGTCCTAAAAGAAGGAATAGTCCTTCAAAGAATATGCCCAAAGATGGAGGGAGATGGCATCCCGTGTGCAACCACCACTGCTGGAAAAAGAACTCGTAGACATGTTCATGGGAACCTTGCAAGGGCTTTATTACGAGAAAATGGTTGGAAGTGTCTCGTCGGGATTCTCAGACCTAGTGACTATTGGCGAAAGAATCGAAATTGGGTTAAAGAGTGGGAAAATACCAGGGGGGTCGTCAAATGCTCCCTACAATTCAAAAAGACCAACTTCAAACTTCCTAATGAGAAAAGAGGGAGAAGTCAATGTTGTGGCCTCACAACCAAGGACATCGCAACCATTGGTGATCCCACAAAGACAAAGGAAAGACAGATTTAAAAGGCCACCCAGAAATTTTGATCCACTCCCCATGCCACCAAGCCAGTTATTACAACACTTGGTTAAGGCATCCTTGGTGGAAATCAAGGCTTTAGCTCCTCTAGTCGGGCCACTCCCGTAAAGATACAATGTCGACGCCAGGTGTGAGCACCATGCTAACTCTCTGGGGCATACCATAGAACAATGTTGGGCATTCAAGCATAAGGTTCAGGATTTGTTAGAATCTCAAAACATCACTTTTGAGAAGCCCAACATCAAATCAAACCCAATGCCTCCGCGTGATGGGCCAACAATAAATGCAATTGAGGTGGTCACTGACTTTGGGCCAACCATAAAGGCAAAAACCCTATCAACCTATTGAAAGAATATCTGTTCGAATATGGATTCTTGTTAGAGCATAATGAAGCTTTTGAAACAACTCTGCAAAAGCTATTGGATCAGGGAATAGTCTAATTCGAGCTGTACCCTGAGGAAAAATATGTAGCCACAATTGGAGGAAAAAAGCCACTGGTAATCCCATGCCAGGGCCCAAGTCTTACCAAGAAAACTCTAGTCATCCTGTGGGGAGAATCAACAGATATTATAGGAAGAGCACTTAAGAAGGCTCTCGTAATACCAGCCACTCCAAAAGCCACGATGGTAATTAAGGGACCGTCACCTACCCCTTATGAAAATAAAAAGGAAGTACCATGGAGTTATGACTCATCCGTGTACATAAACAGAGTGAAGCAAGAAAGTGGGCCATCACCAAGTTAGGGACCTGCAATTTCAAACATAGCAGGGACAGGAGGTATGACCCGAAGTGGTCGAATTTTTAGAGCCGAACTATCGAAAAAGACGGATGTGATTCCGACAAAGGACAAGGGAAAATCAATGTTTGATACAAATCAAGAAACAGAACCTCCGAGCAAAGACTTTACCGGTCAAGAGGCAGAAGAGTTTATGAAAAATAATAAAAAAAAGTTACTACAGAGTGGTGGATCAACTTCACCAAACTCCAGCAAAAATCTCCATACTCTCATTACTCATCAACTTTGGAGCACACCGGGATTCTTTGATGAAGGTGTTAAGTTCAGCTCATGTCGCAAAGGAAATTTCAGTGAATCAATTTGACAATGTCGTAGAAAATCTAACGTCCAGATCCTACCTGGGTTTCAGCAACAGTGAATTACCGCCACAAGGCCGAGCTCATAACAAGGCACTCCATATTACCATGCAAATAGGTACTACCCATTTGTACATGGTT
The DNA here is from genome assembly GCA_948472305.1 of Vicia faba. NCBI lineage: Eukaryota > Viridiplantae > Streptophyta > Magnoliopsida > Fabales > Fabaceae > Vicia > Vicia faba. The sequence goes on from OX451735.1 coordinate 988,800,682, forward strand.
ATTACTAACACCGGTTCCGCTCTTAATGTGTTGCCAAAGTCAAGTCTCATAAAGTTAACAATAGACGACGTGGTAATGAGACCAAGTTCTACGATAGTAAAGCAATTTGACGGTTCTCGAAGCTCGGTGTTATGAGAGGTGGACCTTCTAGTTAAGATTAGGCCGCATATCTTTAATATCACTTTCCAAGTCATGGATATCAAACCAACATACACTTGCTTACTGGGGAGACCTTGGATCCATGCCGTAGGGGCAGTCACCTCGACCCTGCATCAAAAATTGAAGTTCCTAGGGGAAGGGAAGTTAATCATAATTGATAGCGAAGAAGACATCCTCGTAAGCCACATTGAATCCTACATATATATCAATGCAGACAAAGACTATATAGCTACCCCATTCCAAGCCTTGGAAATTTCTTCAATGGTGACATTACCAGTCGAGAAGGGTAACAAGACAAAAGTAACATCATGGAGAGATTTACAAACGACTATGGGATGTGATGCCTCGAAACGCTGGGGAAAGCTCCCAGAAATTCCTGAGAAGAAGAATCGATTTGGTTTGGGCTATGAATCGTCGAAAGCTACTCTAAAAGGCAAAGCATGTTTCCCTCCGATCCAAGAGACTTTTGTCAGCAAAGGAACAGAGCATGGCAGACATGTGGCGGTGATATCAAGCAAAATCAATACCAAAAGGGCAACTGACTTCATCAGAGAGGGCGTCCCAGGAGAAGAACTCAAAGAATGGACTGTTGTGGAGATTCCTGAGATATTTTTGTTTTCTAAGTAATGTTTCTTGTTTTGAAAGAACCTATGTCAAACCCGAGGCATATGGGTTGCTTGTAAGGGTTTTCCCTGTTCTTGTTTCAGACAATATTTACAATTAATAAAAGTTATATTATGTTTTCAATAAGATCCTGTCTTTCTTATGCATTTATCTATTGAAGTTTAAAAAAATGGCAATACTTTCTCTACATACGCATTTTCAAAATCCCAGTCACTAAAATATGCACCAAAACATGATAAATGTGCAGATCCATACCCATAATTATCGATAACATTACTGCTACGACCCGATATGATTTTGATGCTCCTATCAACCAAGTCGAAGAGGAAGATGACAAAGATATTGAACTCTCTGAGGAAATGGAAAGGGAAATGGAGCGAAAGGATGACAACATACAACCATGTCAAGAGGCTATTGAGACCATTAACTTGGGCACCAAGGAAGAACTTAAAGAAATCAAGCTAGGGGCAATGTTGGAACAGAGCGTCAAAGACAGGCTGATCAAGTTATTACATGAGTATATGGATATATTCGCTTAGTCCTACAGGGACATGCCAGGGTTGAATACAAACATCGTGGTGCACAAACTACCTCTCAAAGAAGGGTGTTCTCCAGTTAGACAAAAACTCAAAAGAACTCGTCCAGATATGTCCAACAAAATCAGAGAAGAGGTTCTCAAACAGTTTGACGCAGGGTTCCTAGCAGCGGTAGATTATCCACCCTGGATAGCTAACATTGTGCCAGTACCCAAGAAGGATGGAAAAGTACACATGCATGTGAATTATCGAGACCTAAATAGAGCAAGCCCCAAAGATGATTTCCCGTTACCCCACATAGATGTTCTAGTGAATAACACAACTCAAGCCTCGATATTCTCATTCATGGACGGTTTCTCGGGCTATAATCAGATCAAAATGGCACCCGAGGACATGGAAAAGACTACTTTCATGACACCTTAGGGAACTTTCTGCTATAAAGTAATGCCATTCAGTCTCAAGAACACAGGGGCAACCTATCAGAGGGCAATGGTCACGTTATTCCATGATATGATCCACAAAGAGGTTGAAGTATATTAGATGATATGATTGTCAAATCTCATACGAAGGATGAACACATTATACATCTGTAAAAGTTATTCGAGCGGCTGCATAAGTTCAAACTGAGGCTAAATCCGAATAAGTGCACATTCGGCGTTAGATCAGGCAAATTGTTGGGTTTCATTGTAAGCCAGCGGGGTATCGAGGTAGACCCCGACAAAGTAAAAGCTATACAAGAGATGATCGCACCAAGGACAGAAAAAGAAGTACGTGGTTTCTTAGGGCGATTGAATTACATCTCAAGGTTCATATCGCATCTAACAGCTACATGCGAGCTAATATTTAAGTTATTATGAAAAGATCAGACGGTAGTATGGAATAATAATTGTCAAACTGCCTTCGAGACAATAAAACAATATCTGCAAGAGCCACCAGTCTTAATGTCGCCAGTCCCCATAAGACTACTCATCATGTATTTGACAATGCTCGGAGGATCAATGGGTTGTGTTTTGGGACAACAGGATGAAACAAGTAGTAAGGAGCATGTGATTTATTACCTCAGCAAGAAATTCACTAACTGTGAAACCAGGTACTCACTCCTCGAGAAAACTTGTTGCACATTGGCTTGGGCTACCAAGAGGTTGAGGCAATATATGTTAACCCACACTACGTGGTTAATAGCAAGAATGGATCCTCTAAAGTACATGTTTGAAAAAGCCATCTCTTACCAAAAGAATCACACGATGGAAAATGCTACTATCAGAATACGACATCTAATATGTCACACAGAAGGCCATTAAAGGTAGTATACTAGCTGATTATTTGGCTCACCAACCGCTATTAGAATATCAACATATGAAGTTCGACTTTCCCGACGAGGATGTCATATTTATAGCTGACTACGAAATACCAGGGCCTGACGAAGGACCCGAGCCAGGGGCACGTTGGACACTCATGTTCGACGGGGCTTCAAATGCACTAGACCATGGTGTAGGGGCAATATTGACCTCTCCAAAGAATTATCACAAACCCTATACTACAAGGTTGTATTTTGACTGCACCAACAACATCGCTGAATATGAAGCTTGTATACTAGGACTGGAAGCTGCCATCATTTTGAGAATAAAGCACCTCAAAGTATTTGGGGACTCTACATTAGTCATATACCAGGTTAATGGCGAATGGGCTACTAAACACCCTAAACTGATTCCACATCGGGATCATGTTTTAAAGTTAGTTGCAGAATTTACATAGATAACTTTCATCCATATCCCACAAGAAGAAAATCAAATGGAGGACGCTCTGGAAACTCTGTTGGCTATGTTCAAAGTAACTTGGCCGAACTACGAACCACGTATTACAATCAGGCATTTCAAAGAGCCCGCACACTGCCTTGCTATTGAGGAAGGACCTATCAATAAGCCTTAGTTTTACGATATCAAGAAGTACCTTGAAAGGCAGGAATATCCAGAAAATGCCTCTATCATTGACAAGCGAACCTTGCAAAGGTTAACTTTAAAATTCTTTTTGAGTAATGGAGTGGTATACAAAAGAAACTACGACATGGTACTACTCAGATGTGTGGAGAAGCAAGAAGCAGATACGCTCATGAGAGAAATCCACTAGGGTACTTTCGAAACTCATACAAATGGGCATGCCATGGCTAGAAAGATTCTGCGAGCAGGGTATTATTGGTTAACAATGGAAGCCAGTTGTTATCACTACACGAAGACGTGTCATAAATGTCATATCTACACCGATAAGATAAGTGTACCACCGAATCCTCTGAATGTCATGAGCTCCCCTTGGCCATTCTCAATATGGGGAATTGATATGATTGGCATGATCAAGCCGAAAGCATCTAACGGACACCGCTTTATATTGGTAGCCATCGACTACTTTACCAAATGGGTAGAAGCAGCGTCCTACACCAATGTAACAAGTTAAGTGGTAACACGCTTCATCAAACAAAACATCATATGCAAATACGGTGTCCCAAGCCGGATAATTACAGATAACAAATATAATTTAAACAACAAGATGATGAAGGAACTGTGTGACGACTTCAAAATTGAGCATCATAATTCCTCACCGTACAGGCCAAAGAGGAATGAGGCCATTGAAGCAGCCAACAAAAATATCAAGAAGATCATCTAGAAGATGGTGAAGATATACAAAGATTGGCACGAAATGCTTCCCTTCGCCCTGCATGGCTATCGCACCTCTGTATGTACATCGACAGGCGCGACTCCTTTCTCACTAGTATATGGCATGGAAGCGGTACTCCCAGTGGAAGTTGAGATACCATCACTTCGGGTCCTGAGGGAAATGAAGCTGGAAGAAGCAGAATGGGTGCTGACACGACTTAACCAACTCAACCTTATTGAAGAAAAACGATTGACAACTTTGTGTCATAGTCAGCTACATCAAAATAGAATGAAGAGAACCTTCGACAAGAAAGTCTTCCCTTGAATATTCAAGGAAGGGGATCTAGTGCTCAAGAAGATTCTACTACCTCGCCCCGATTCACGTGGTAAATGGACACCTAACTACGAAGGTCCATATGTAGTCAAAAAAACATACTCTGGAGGTGGTCTCATCCTTACAACAATGGATGGGGAAGAACTACCACATCCGGTAAATTCAGACGCAGTCAAAAAATACTATGTATAAAAAGCTCGCTAAGCTCGAACCCCAAAAGGGCGATTTAGGCAAAAAGGAGCGTCTCGGTGGATCGAAAACCCTAAATGGCGACCCAGGCAAAAATTAGGGGCCTATGACAAAAAAACTATCCCGGTGGATTGAAAACCCGAAAGGGAAATCCAGGCAAAATTAGGGATCATTCAAAAAGAAATAAAGAACAAAAAGACTGCGATCTAAGAACTGCGACTACGAACCACGAAGGGAGAGATAAATCTGAATCATACAACTCAGAAGCAAAGGAGATAAGATCATTAAAAGGATATTGGGGAGCAGCAGTAGCAATTATCATTTTTCATTGCCATTTACGGTTTTAAAATTTTATGTAATTACCTCTTTCTAGGAATTGCATCTTGTACTCTCGCCTATTTAGAGGCATATCAATAAAATATTTGCTTTCATTGCACCTTTCAAATCATGTTTTTCTTTTCTATGACTTGTTTATAAATACTACGATTATTGCTTATAAATATTATCTTGAAATTATTTCGGGGAAATTAAAAAATAAAAGCATTTTACAAAACATCGAAAAAATATTTTGGGTTAAAAAAAACATCAAAAGAAAATCCGCATCTACGTCTACGCACATGTCTACTCATGCGTCTACAATACAAATTCTATATATACGTCTACGCCTACGCCTGCGCTTACAACATACAAATTTTTGCACATGTCATTACCCACGTCTACGTCTACACACACGCTCACAATACAAAATCAATGTTCAAATTTTGCTAACACTGTCCACTGTGTTCAAGTTCAACAATGCTACGACAACATACAACGCCAGGAATCGGTAATTCTAAGCCAATGGTTCAAAGGAGAGAATGACAAAAATAGTCTTCATAACATTTCAAGGCGTACACGCATCTTACACAAATTTCATACATACATACATTTTGCATATCTCGAGCATACATACACTATGCATTCTTGCATACAATACGCACATATTCAAGGTTCCATATCGATGTCAAACATCATACATTTTGCATACATCCAAACATCTCGATATCAGACATCATACACATGTATCATGCAACAAACAAACAATACTACCCTCGATTTAATCATCTAAGGGTCCATTAACCAAATACTTCTCCTGCAATCCAACCCGCCATCTAAGTCTCCATGTTGTGACGCGTTCAGCCTATTACCTAAGTCTCCATGCAATAATGAACGAAACTTAACACATTTCCTCTAAGCCGCAATGTATTCTCAAAACTCAACACATTGCCTCTAAGCCGCAGTGTATTCGCAAACTCAGAACATTGCCTCTAAGCCGCAATGCATTCTCAGAACTCAACACATTGCCTATAAGCCGCAATGTATTCGCAAACTCAGAACATTGCCTCTAAGCCGTAATGTGTTCTCAAAACTCAGTGCATTGCCTCTAAGCCGCAATGTATCATCCAAACTTAACACATTACCTCTAAGCTGCAATGTATTCTTAAAAATCAACACATTGCCTCTAAGCCGCAATCCACTTTCAGAACTCAACACATTGCCTCTAAGCCGCAATGTACTCTCAAACTCAGAATATTGCCTTTAAGCCGCAATGTATCATCCAAACTCAACACATTGCCTCTAAGCCGCAATATATTCTCAAAACTCAACACATTGCCTCTAAGACACAATGTACTCTCAAAACTCAACACATTGCCTCTAAGCCTCAATGCACTCTCAGAACTCAACACATTGCCTCTAAGCCGCAATGTATTCACAAACTTAAAACATTGCCTCTGAGCCGCAATTTATCATCCAAACTCAACACATTGCCTCTAAGCCACAATGTATTATCCAAACTCAACACATTGCCTCTAAGCCACAATGTATTATCCAAACTCAACACATTGCCTCTAAGCCGCAATGCATTCTCCAAACTCAAACACATTGCCCCCAAGCCGCAATGTATTCACGCTCAAAACCATCACCTCAGACTTCAGGCAACGATGTCTAAAACCAAATTTGACTTATCGCCTCAGACTTCAAGCAACGATCCACGAGCATAACCCATGACCTCAGTCTTCAAGCATCCATGCACCATCAAGTATTGTTCACCCCCAGATGAGTGAACAAGTTAAAACAAAACCAAGATATACAAGATTGTGCTCTAAAGCTCAAGACCATCTGCCTCGTTCTCAAACCCTGGTAGGCGATACATCATCAGCTTTGCCTACTTCCTCGAGACTTGTAAGGGTATGCTATATCCGTATAACCTTATGTTTGTCAGACAAATTTTGGGATATTTCAAGTATTCAATAAACTTCCAATCCGAATGCGCAAGACTCGAGTTTTCTCATGCTACTCGACTAGAAGATAATTGAATAGGGACAACTGTCGTACTCCAAATTTGTCCTACCGCGATGATTTTATTTTTTGAGATTAAAATAGAAGAATATTTAATTAAGGATGGTACATCAGTATCTGATGAACCATCTTTATCCAACTAGGAGAGTGAACCTTAAATTTAGGAGATCGGGGCTTGCTAAAATCAGAAAGATTCGTGTATCCATGGACCCATTCGCATAGCATGTTGGCAAATGGCCCATGCGATTCGAAAATGGAAAGTTATTTTAGAAAAAAATTGTTAAGCTATTAATTATTAAATAGTTTATTGGTAAAAGAGAGGTAGAAATTAAATTTGTCCTTGGCCCATTTCTTCTAATAGCAAAAACATAAAAGGGGGTATAATCCTGAATTACAGACTTATTAAGGTTTTGTAGTTAGCCCATGTGCCCTTTTTCTTGTTACTGTTTTACTTTGGAAAAAAGGACATTATTATCAAAACCTTTTATAAAAAAATATTTCTTTACAAATCATATTATAATTTTTACTGTTAAATTATTAAAAGGTTTTTCATAATTGATGACTTATTATTGAAAAAGGTATATTGTATTAACCATTTTATAATTAAGTTATTAAGAGATTGATTATTTTTAAAAACTATTAGACATGCTTTTATACAAAGAGCTTTTGTTTGTCAGAGAAAAAGATTTGTTCATAAGGCCATTTGGGCCCAGTTAAAAAAAGAAGGACTTTGTTGTTTTAATTAAAACACACTTAAAAAGATTGATTATTGCTGTGAGCCAAAAATAATGTTGCTATAAACAAAAGAATTGATGCTACTGGGGCTGGAAAGTACGGACAAACGCAAGCCCATATGTGATCGGTGGATTTAGAACTGACTGTTTAACGCTGGTTTCACGAAATGTCGCGGAAGCAAGAGTCGCCACCGTCTTTTATTTTCTCCAACATGGAAAGGACAAAAGCACAACAAAATTCCTTATGAGAATAGTTCTCGGTTCGGGAGGTAGATTTATAGAAAGGGAAGGTGTTAGCACCCTTTCTATCCATGGTTATCCATGGGCTCTTAGGTACTTGCTCTTATGTTTTCAAAATGTTTGTTTGCTTTTCAAATGTGAGTGGGTTTTGAAAAAGTTTCATTGAAAACCTCAATTCGACTCTTGTATCAGTCCTCAAGAGTGTTGTGAAGTGTTTGTTTTGAAATCTTTTAGAAAGTGTCAGTGTGAAAAGAGATTTTTGTTTTTTAGAGAGCAAGTACCTATGAGTAATCTACCTACCCTAAGGAATTAGGTTGTGTAGAAGTCCTTAAGGTAGTGCCATCCCACCATTGAGAGGTAGGTAGCACCACCGTTGGAGGTGTTCGGGTCAATTAGAGTTAAGGGACATTGTGGTCACCGAAGCAATAGTAGGACACCTTAGAAGTAACTCTAATGTCCTAGATCCTTTTTAATCCGAGGCAACTGTTTCGAGGCAACCGGATCTTTAGACATCAGAGCGACCGCTAAAACGTCCTATACTTGACGACCACATTTCGAAGGCAACGAGTGAGGCGTACCCTAGAAGTGGTGTGTGTATTTGTGTGTTGTTTTCATGTTATATTTATCTTTGATCAGGGCATTGTGAGCTACGCTTTGTTTTTAATTAACATACATTCTTTCATGCAAGTTTAGCAGTTAGGAGTGCGGAAAATTAAAGACGGAAAGGTAAAAGCTACGCTATTACAAGGCGCGGGTCTATACATCGCCAAAGTACAAAGACCCGTTTTTGATAAAAGATACGGAAAGTAAAGACGGAAAGATAAACCTAATTACTATTACATCTGGGAAACAGTTACATAATAATCGAAAGAAAATAATGCGCGAAAAGAAATTAAAATTGACGTCCGAGGGTTTTGACCCTTTGCTTGAAATTAAATTAAATTAGGACCTAATTATTATTTAATTAAAGAAAAGAACGTGTTTTTAGGTTTTTTTGTATTTATGAAAATAAAGAAAATGAAAATCAAGAGAAACCCTAATTCTAAGTTTATTCTAATTATTTAAGAAAATGTCCAAGTTGACCTAATTTACTAATTAATTTATTTACATGTTTATTTACAAAAAATAGTAATTAATAATAATAATAAATAATGAGGAAAAATTAATTAAGAAAAAGATAAAATGTCAAAACCTAATTCTATGTATTTTATTTATTAAGAAAATTTTGAATTAAAATCTAAATTAAACTAGAGTTAATTGTTAGAGTTTATTTACAAAAATATACTAGTGGTAAATTTAATAAATAATTAAAAATAAAACATTTTTTGAGTTTCTGATTTTTTATTATGAAAATTAATTAATGATGAGTTAATAAAAACAATTAAAAACAATTGAAAAGAATTAGAAAAGAAAAGAAAATAAAATTAAAAAGGATGCAAACCAAGGGGGGTATCAGGCCCATGTGGAGGTTAATTGTGCAATTCTGGCCCATTAGACAAAAAGCCTTGTTTGACTTTCCCAATTGTGTGCATGTTGGTTGACTAGAGTGCACCCTGGATCTTGTTCAGTGGCCCTTGGGTGGATCATCATGAGCGCGTGGCAGTCCTAAGCGTGAGGCTGTATGGTGAGACGTTGGAGAAGTGCTGCATGGAAACACGTTAGGATAAAAATTATGCAATATGTGGGGGGACCTGGGAATCGAACCCAGGTCCCAATGGTTGCAATACACATCCTCTACCAACTGATCCACTTAGCGCGTTTGTATAGATAATAGACAACAATTAATATATATGAAAAAACTTAATCATGCTGAACCATTAAAAAACCGCGCCAAGATTTGAATGCCCCAATCATGTAATGCCACGTCCATCTTCTTCCTTGTTCTTTCTGCAAACATGAAACAAGTAGCGGGGATTTTAAACCCCCACTAAGTGGAATAGTAAAAAATAGCGAATAGAAGAGGAGTCAACATAAATTGAGCGCGAGATATTGGTTGAATTCGTTTGGCCTTGACGAATTCAACCATGGTCATGGCTTAGTCCAATTTTTCCTGATACTTAAAGCCCTAATTTGAAGCTTTTGAAAAACTAATTTTCGTCCATGGTAGATTTGGATTCAGGCAGTATTAGTCCAATTAACTTATACCAATCGCTTCAGGAGGTACCTATTAGTATGAATCAAGCAAGAAAACAGATTAAAAGCACATGAATCGTGTTATGCAAGTTTTAAAAACAAGACAAACCGTGTGGCCTAGGTTCTTGGATTCTTCACGTGTTAGGATTGATTCTTGATGCCAATATACTCCTGGAAGGTCCAGTAATGTGTTGGAATAGATTTTAGGCCTTGAATTGCCCTGCAAGCATGAAATCAGTTTCCAAGTTTTTGTTGAAAAGTTGCAAATTGGTTCTGAGCTTTCAGCAGCTTTTTCGTGTGTGCCTCAGTAGGGTTTCCTTGTGCATATGTATGTTAATGATTCTAGGTCAAAAACAAGCCCATGGATCCATGAATTTATGATTTGAATATTTGATTTTCAATCATGAAATTTCAATCTTTTTTTCAATGAAACCTTGCCAATTATGGAAAATCTTGTCCCCTTGGATGAGAAACGACTTTGCCAACTTGCCCTAGTTTGATTTGCTGCACAAAAGATCTACAAAATCATATCTTTGAATTTCTTATAATAAAAACTAATTAAATGAATTAATATAAATATAAATCCAATTAATTAATTAGAAATAAGAAAATAAATTATTTTGAGCTCAATGGGTCGTGCATAGGCTTTGGGTAATGATTCAAGGAAGAATTTGAGGCCCATTAGCAAATTTGAAGGGTTTTAGGCAAAGTTGACTTTTGAAAGTTCCCAACTTCTCCAATGCATATCTTGCTCAATTTTGAAGCTATGATCATGTTCTTGGACATTTTGGAAAGGTCTCGAAGTCCTCTAACCAATGCCTTTTGTCCCATGTCATTTTGATTTACCAATCTCAAGTTATGGTCTTTGACTTAAAGTGCCTTTTTGTTGACTTTTGAAAATGACCTATAATGTTGAAATTGATAACTTTTTGTGAGAGAATTTCTTGGACTTAGAATGTGAAGATGAGTTGTAGGAAATGTCATCCCATTCAAAATGAGCTTTGGATGGGATTTTTCTGATAAACCATGAGGAAGTTATGCCTTGGTCAATTTGCAGTTGAATTTTCAACTGTCCAAAAATAGAAACTTTTGCATCTTGAGACTTTTTGAGCCATGCTTGTGGAATCATGATCAAGAATTGATCAAATGATGATTGTGGATTCAAAATAAGATGTTGACCAAATTTTTTGACTTTTGACTGTCAAATGACCATTTTGCCCCTGCAGTTGAATGTGGAGCATTTAGGTCTTTTGACTGTGCCACTTGATGCTGTGAGCTATGAAGCTTGACATATGGATGCTTGGCAATGTAGGCATATGAGACTTGATTAGGCCTTTGGAAACCTCAAATTCTTTGCAAGAACCAAAACCCTAATTTTGACTGTGCTAGGAGGCAATTGGACTGTGCAATCCTTGAGGGATTTTGAAGCTTGATTTTGCCAAATCTTGAAGAATATGGGAGGGTAAATTTTGGGGTACAACAGTTGCCCCTGTTCAATCTTCTTAGACCTGAGGATGCAGATTGGCTTGCGTGCCTTTCGTAATCCGAAGGTGGAAGATGATTGAACACTAGGGTGCCCAGAAATTTGCGCTCACATAGTAAAGTATCAACAGCGTGATGACGAGAATGGGCTTATAGATGCCATTTGGAGAGATGATGGATAGGGGGATGGGCTTATAGATGCCATCTGGAGGTGTCGATCGCGTAAGAGATTCCTTAGCGAGAACTTGTGTACCTGAAAAAGAAAGATACTTACCTGGCCTGTTACCGGGATTGATCTTCAAATTCTTTAGGTAGATGTGCCCTGGCTGGATGCAGGTATCGAATCTACGAAACTATTGCTCACAGACGTGCCCTATCCAGATACAGGAATCGAATCTGGAATTTCAAAAGGTTGCTTACAGACGTGCCCTGGCCGGATACAGGAATCGAGTCTGGAAAATAGTCGTCAACAGATACACCCTGGCAAGATACAGGAATCGGATCTTCAAACTCTTCAGACGTGCCCTGGCAAGATACAGGAATCGAGTCTGGAATTAGTCGTCAACAGATACACCCTGGCAAGATACAGGAATCGGATCTTCAAACTCTTCAGACGTGCCCTGGCAAGATACAGGAATCGAGTCTGGAATTAGTCGTCAACAGATACACCCTGGCAAGATACAAGAATCGGATCTTCAAACTCTTCAGACGTGCCCTGGCAAGATACAGGAATCGAGTCTGGAAAATAGTCGTCAATAGATACACCCTGGCAAGATACAGGAATCGGATCTTCAAACTCTTCAGACGTGCCCTGGCAAGATACAGGAATCGAGTTCGGAAAATAGTCGTCAACAGATACACCCTGGCAAGATACAGGAATCGGATCTTCAAACTCTTCAGACGTGCCCTGGCAAGATACAGGAATCGAGTCTAGAATTAGTCGTCAACAGATACACCCTGGCAAGATACAGGAATCGGATCTTCAAACTCTTCAGACGTGCCCTGGCAAGATACAGGAATCGAGTCTGGAAAATAGTCGTCAACAGATACACCCTGGCAAGATACAGGAATCGGATCTTCAAACTCTTCAGACGTGCCCTGGCAAGATACAGGAATCGAATATGGAAAATAGTCGTCAACAGATACACCCTGGCAAGATACAGGAATCGGATCTTCAAACTCTTCAGACGTGCCCTGGCAAGATACAGGAATCGAGTCTGGAAAAAATTTTATGTAGACATGCCCTGGCCGGATACAGGTATGGAATCCATAATTAATCGCTCACAGATATGCCCTGGCCTGATACAGGTATCGAATCCAGAATTGCGATAGTTGATAGTAATCATCTTTGTATTGACCTTTCCTGAAAAAGGCAAAACGTTAGTTATATGCAATGTCATGATGCATGAAATGTGTGATATCATGATGCTTATAACCAATGGGATTGTATAATGTGACGTATATATATATATGTCTTATGTATGAAAATGTGATGTCTGTGAATGTATTTTCGTCTAGGAAAATAAATCCTTGACGAATGCCGGGAAATTATCCTGGGCTGATGTTGAAGAAGATTCTTCGTTTCCGCTGGGGATGATGATTGCAAGAATAAACCTGTTAGGAGCAGAAGACTCCGTTGGGGAATAAACTTGGTGAAGAGATTACTCTGCGGGGGAGATTACTCTAGCGACCTTACTGGGGAAAATACTCTGTGGGAAGAGAGGTACTTCGCTGAGATGTTAAATGAGAACTCCGCTGGGGATACCATTGTTGAGTTATGTTGGAAGGTTTGATGAACTTCACTGGGGAGAGGAAGACTTCGCCGGGGATGATCTTTCCGTGGTAAATAGCTGAGGATAACCCAGTTATAAGCTCTGGTGAGGAATAGCCTTCTGAATAAAGACGGGGAGAGATACGCTCCGCAAAGGACAAGCTTCCAAAATCTACTGGGGATAAGCTTCCTACTGGGGAGATGGATTTAACTCTTCTGGGGAGACTTTGGAGTGTATTGGGAAGTGGCTCTGTTGGATGTATAGATTCCGCCGGGGAACAATCTTAGATCAAGACTGCCGGGGATGCTTGTTGAGGAAATAACTGTACTCTGCTGGGGAAGGTTGAGATTTTATGGGGATACTCAACTTCCTTGAGGCTGACCATAGGATAACTCTGCTTGGGGAGAGTGAGAGTGTTGCTGACTTGCTGGAGATATGCTGTGCCTTCTCGGGGAAGAGTATTACTGAACTTTGTCTCGTTCTGTGGGGAATTGGGGTATCTTAGTGGACAGAGCAACTTGATCGCTTAGACAACTCATTATTGCCCCTGTCTCTGATGTCACCTGTAATTAATCCTTTGTTTCGCATGCAAATATTTGTGAGTTAGCAATTAGTGTCAAATGCATATATCAAAACTGAACATTGGACGTTCTTTGTAAAACAAAACAGAAAAAGGGAAAACAATAGGCAATTTGTCTGAAAATGTGAATTTGCATTGATTTGGAGTTAGCCTGTAAATAGGCGTTTATGTACAAGAGGCTGACGTCCTAGTAAGAGAATACCGCCGAACAACATATAGTTTACAATTTTGAAAAGGAAAACAAAACAGCTATGTGAAAAGTGATCCCACTGGGTTTCAACTCTGCTATCGCCTTTATGTCTTCAAGCGTCTCATCACTTGACGACCTAGCTGAAGATGAAGCTGATTGATCGATGTCGTCTGAACCTGATAGCTGATACCGGATTCTGGATGCAAGGTGATCCAATGAGACATAGTATTACGCTTTATCCCTAACTTTTGCCTGGACCGCCCTTTCGGGTTTTCATTCCACCGGGATACCCATTTTTGCCCAAGCCTCCTTTTCAGGTTTTCGACTTGCCGGGTGTACAGATTTTTCCATTTCATCCCTTATTTTTGCCCGAACCCTTTTGGTTCGACGGGAAGCCCTTATTTTTGCCTAGGTATGTCAACCTAGCGGGTCTTTTATCATGCGTAGTATCTTTTTACTATGTCTGTGTTAGCGGGGTGAGGAAGGTCGTCACCGTCCATGGTGGTTAGAATCATGTCTCCTCCTGAGAAGACATGTTTAACCACAAATGGCCCTTCGTACGTAGGGGTCCATTTGCCCCTGGGATCACTTTGAGGAAGAATGATGCGCTTGATTACCAGGTCTCCGACTTGATACTTTTGTGGTCTGACTTTCTTGTTAAATGCTCTGATCATCCGTTTTTGGTACGTCTGACCATGACAAATAGCAGTGAGTCTCTTTTCGTCAATCAGGTTTAATTGATCAAGTCGAGTCTGGATCCAGTCATATTCGTTCAAATTTGCATCCTTCATTATCTGGAGAGAGGGTATCTGGACTTCTATGGGCAAGACTGCCTCCATGCCATAGACCAAGGAAAAGGGAGTTGCCCCTGTTGACGTCCGTGCTGAGGTACGGTATCCGTGAAGAGCAAACGGTAACATCTCGTGCCAATCTTTATAAGTCACTGTCATCTTCTGCACAATCTTCTTGATATTCTTATTCGCTGCTTCGACAGCCCCATTCATCTTCGGCCGGTAGGGAGAAGAATTGTGGTGCTGTATCTTGAATTGTCCGCAGAGCTCAGTGATCATCTTGTTGTTGAGATTGGTACCATTGTCCGTAATGATCCTTTCCGGGACACCATATCGATAAATCAGGTTATGCCGAATGAACCGTGCCACTACATTCTTGGTTACCGTAGCATAGGAAGCTGCTTCAACCCACTTTGTGAAGTAATCGATCGCTACCAGGATGAAGCGATGCCCGTTGGATGTCGTAGGTCTGATCTCGCCGATCATATCAATCCCCCACATTGCAAAAGGCCAAGGTGTTGTCAAGACGTTTAGAGGAACTGGAGGAATGTGCACCTTGTCAGCGTAGATCTGGCATTTGTGACATGTCCGAGAATGTTGGTAACAGTCAGCTTCCATTGTGGACCAGTAATATCCTGCCCAGAGGATTTTCTTCGCCATAGTATGTCCACTGGAATGTGTTCCGAAGGTACCCTCATGTAGCTCTGCCATGATCCTTTCTGCTTCAGTCTTATCCACACAACGCAGTAAGGTTGAATCATGGTTTCGCTTGTATAGAATGCCGTTGCTGAGGAAGAACTTTGCTGCGAACCTTCTCAGAAATTTCTTATCATTGACTGATGCACCCTCGGGGTATTCTTGAGCTTCCAAGTACCTCTTCACTTCATGATACCAGGGTTTCTCAGTCACCTCTTCAGCCTCAAGATCACAACAGTACGCAGGTTCGTCCAACTTCCAGATAATGATCTGGGGAGCCTCGTTGTCCCATTTAACTTTGAACATAGAAGACATCGTAGCCAACGCGTCCGCCAGCTGATTCTCCTCTCTTGGGAAGTGTTCAAAAGTAATCTCTGTGAAATGGGGGATCAATGTCAACGCATACTCCTTGTAGGGAATAAGATTTGGGTGTTTAGTATCCCACTCGCCTTTGATCTGATTGATCACGAGAGCGGAATCTCCGAAGACACTCATAAACTTGATCCTTAGGTCAATCGCAGCTTGAAGACCCATAATGCATGCTTCATACTCCGCCATGTTGTTGGTGCAGTTGAAACATAGTCGGGCAGTAAGTGGAGTATGAGAGCCATTAGGAGATGTGATCACAGCGCCGATGCCATTACCCAATGCGTTCGGGGCTCCGTCAAAGTACATAGACCATCGGGATCCCTCCTCGGGTCCTTCATCCAGTCCGGGTACCTCACAATCAGTCACTATCATGACATCCTCGTCTGGAAATTCAAAGTTCATAGATTGATAGTCATCTACTGCCTGGTGTGCCAGATGGTCTGCCAATACACTTCCTTTGATTGCTTTCTGAGTCGTGTACTGGATGTCGTATTCGGTCAAGATCATTTGCCATCTTGCTATTCTTCCGTACATAGCAGGCTTTTCGAATATGTACTTTATTGGATCCATCTTTGAAATCAATAGAGTAGTGTGAGTCAGCATATACTGTCTCAGCCGGCGAGCAGCCCATACCAAAGCGCAGCAAGTTTTCTCAAGCAGTGAGTATCGAGTCTCACAGTCAGTAAACTTTTTGCTAAGGTAATAAATGGCGTGCTCTTTTCGGCCAGACTCGTCATGCTGCCCCAGCACACACCCCATTGAGCTGTCAAGTACTGTCAGGTATAGTATTAGAGGTCTCCCCTCAACCGGTGGCATAAGGATAGGTGGCTCTTGGAGATACTCTTTGATTCTGTCAAAAGCAGACTGACATTCATCGTTCTAACATACTACCTGATCTTTCTTCAGCAGCTTGAAGATTGGTTCACAAGTAGCAGTTAGATGCGAGATGAATCGGGCAATGTAATTCAAACGTCCTAGAAAGCCTCTGACTTCTTTCTTTGTCTTGGGAATTGGCATTTCTTGTATGGCTTTCACCTTGGCAGGGTCCACTTGAATACCTTTGTTGCTCACGACGAAACCTAGCAGCTTTCCTGATCTCACCCCGAAGGTGCACTTGTTCGGGTTCAAACTCAGCTTGTACAACTTCAGACGGTCAAACAACTTCTGTAGATGGTCAAAGTGTTCCTCCTCAGTTTGGGACCTTGCAATCATATCATCGACATACACTTCAATCTCATGGTGGATCACGTCATGAAATAAAGCAACCATGGCACGTTGGTAGGTTGCCCCAACATTTTTCAACCCGAATGGCATGACCTTGTAGCAAAAGGTGCCCCACTGAGTAACAAATGTGGTCTTCTCCATGTCTTCAGGAGCCATCTTGATCTGATTGTAACCTGAGAAACCGTCCATAAAGGAGAACACCTTGTGCTGAGCAGTATTGTCAACTAGAACGTCAATGTGAGGCAAAGGGAAGTCATCTTTGGGGCTGGCCCTGTTCAGATCCCTGTAATCAACACACATTCTGACCTTACCGTCTTTCTTCGGTACCGGAACCACATTGGCAACCCACTGAGGGTAAGAAGTCACTGCTAGAAACCCGGCATCAAATTGTTTCATAACCTCAGCCTTGATTTTCTCGGACATCTCTGGACGCATACGACAGACCTTTTGTTTAACCGGAGGGCAGCCTTCCTTGGTAGGCAAATGATGAACCACAATGTCGGTGTCCAACCCAAGCATGTCTTCGTAAGACCAGGCAAAGATTTCCACATAATCGTGCAACATCTGGATCAACCGTTGTTTCACACTGGCCTCTAGATTGGCACCAATCTTGACTTCCTTTCTGTCTGTCTCAGTACCCAGATTTACCGTTTCCACTGGCTCTTCATGTGGCTGAATAACCCTCTCTTCCTGGAGTAACAGTCTTGCAAGCTCGCCAGGCACTTCACAATCATCTTCACCTTCGTCTTCGGCTAAGTTGATCGGATTTTCAAAGTCATAACTGGCAGTAGCAGAGTCGTTACCAATGAGATCCATAGTGGATTGGAACCTGTATAAGTGAGTGTGTGTAAATATAGCTGTTTTGCAATATTATAACAAAGAAAGGAAGGGAGCACAAGATTTGCAATGCGAAAAACGTCCAATGTCTTTATTCACGATATATGTAAATGACAAATAATAAGCCCTCACAAATGAAGCCACGGTGCCCCGGGTAAGACACCGGGCCATAAAGTTTCAAATTATTGTTTATTACAACTGAAAAAACAAAGGAGTTCATTACTGAGTAACAAAAGTAACAGGTATGTAGTCTTTTGCGGTCCAGTTGCTCGGTCCACTGTCGGCTGTCGGGTAGATCCAACTGTTGAACTCAGATTCTTCCACCTCTTCACCATCCCTGATAGCATTCACCCCATGGTTGGGCATAGGAGCTGTAACCACATTAGGCTTCTCAGGCGCCTCGAACTGTACTTCCTTAGTGTCAATAAGGTCCTGAACCTTATTCCTCAGGGCCCAACAATCATCAGTAGAATGCCCCGGGCTATCAGAGTGATAAGCACAGCGGGCATTGGGATTATACTTCGGGGAGGTTGTGTTTACCACCTTCGGAGCTTCTCTGACAGTTACCAAGTTGGTCGATAGCAGTTGCGGCAAGATCTGCGACAAGGTCATACTAAGCCGAGTATATTCTCTTCTGGGTCTCTCACCCCTTGGTTGGTTAGGTTGCTGAGGAGCGGCAGCAGGCTTTGCAATTACCACCGCGTTGACAGCTTGGCGGCGTTCTGGTTTGTTTTGCCTCCTAGGCCCATACACAACACTGGCTTCCTTTTTGAAAGGTTTCTTGTCAGAACTTGAGGACGCACCTTTCTGTATCTTCTCTGATTTCATACCAGCCTCTATCCTCTCACCAGTCAAAATGAGGTCTGTGAACCCTGCAGAAGAATTACCAATAAGGTGGTTGTAGAACGGCCCAGATAGGGTCCCCAAGAACATGTCTACAAGTTCACGATCAGTCAGCGGTGGTTGTACCCTACCAGCCAGGTCCCTCCACTTCTACGCATACTCCTTAAAACCTTCTCCCGATCCTAGCGACATACCCTGGAGTTGGGTACGTGTAGGAGCGAGGTCGGCATTGTACTGATACTGCTTGTAAAAAGCAGTAGCCAAATCCTCCCAGTTACGAACCTTGGTTCCATCCAGCTGATAGAACCATTCGAGATGAGTCCCTGAAAGACTCTCCTGGAAGAAATGGATCCACAAGTTCTTGTCCACAGTGTATGGTTGGATCTTCCTCACATAAGACCTGAGATGTAGCTTAGGGCAGGACGCCCCATCATACTTAGCAAAAGAAGGAGCTTTGAATTTGTGTGGGATCACCACACCAAAAGACAAACCCAGATCTCCGAAATCCAGCCCAGGCACATGTTGAATCTCCATGGCATTCAGACGGTCCTCTAACTTCTTGTACCGGTCCTCAGCTGGAGGGTACTGCTCATCATTATAATCTGTCTCATTATCAAAGACCACAAGACTAGGGACCCCTCCCCCTTGGGTACTACCCTTCCCAACAGAGGAAGCAGCTTGATCAGTCTCATTTTGCAGCGTGTTACCAAACCTCCGACCAGAGTTAAACAACACAGTCCTACCCTTCTTCTTCTTCTTCATCAGGAGAGTCTTCAGCTCTTGTTGACCCTGGGCCAAACTCATGACCATCTCTTGGAATTGGGCGCTTTGGGCCTGGAGGGCCTTGATAGCTTGCTCGGTAGATGACTCAGGATTCATGATGATTGCTGAAATAAACAGCAAAGAAGATTAAGCAACCTGAAAAGAAAAGTACCTGCGATGCATATGATGAATGGAATGCGTATGATTTATGTTTTCAAAGACAATCGGGATTCAACTTTGTAAACAAAAAGGAACACACTTCATTAGATTCAAACTTTAAATTGTTCAAGAAATTGCCCTTAGGCGTTACATAAATGAAAATATTGAAAAGGAAATAAAAACTGTAAAGGAACATCCAAGGCTCATCAGGGATCCCATGGTCTCTTCTTCTCAGTACGGATATAGTCATTAAAAGCCCGCTCGTTCTCCAACTGCTTTGTCAGCTTCTGGATCTTCAATTCCTGTTCGTTGAACTTTTCCCGATAAGAATCCCGTTCTTCTTGCAGTTGCGCCCAAGACCTCTTTAATGTATCAACATCAGTAGGTATCCGAGGAGGGAGTACAGTTTGAGGAACTCCGTCTCTATCAGGAAACTCAAGGATGATAGGCCTGACAGCTTCGTATGGCATACCTAAATTCTGAGCACGGATGCGGACCCATTTGTAGTAGGATTCCATAGGTAGAGAAGTCTTTGGGCCCAACTCTTGTGGTTCAGCTTTGTGCACTTTGTCCCAGGCCTTGATGAACCTACGACGCTGCTCGTCACAGTCCATCTGAAACTCAAAACTGTTGTGAGGTACCAACATCTCATGAGGCCCTGTACTTCTGGCTCTTCCAAACTGACGGAGAGCTAAACATGGATTATAAGAGATTCCTTCTTGGATACCGAGTAGTGGAACATTTGGATATTCTCCGCAACGATCAATAACAGCTACTTCATCCATACCTCTGAGGGTCCAAATGATGTCGTTATCAGTGAGAGACATTAACCTATGAGCCTAACCTCTTCCTTCTTTGTTCTTCAACACGAACTTAGGGAGGTGCGAAATAAACCACCTCACTAACAAAGGAGCACAACACCACAAAGCTCCTCGTCTTCGAGCAGTACAAGCATAAAGTTGTTGCAAGATATCACCCAAGAGAGTGGGCACCAGATTCTGAGACATGAAGATCCTTATGGCATTGACATTAACAAAGTTATCCGGATTCAGAAACAGAACCAAACCATAGATTAGGAGAGCCAGAATGTCTTCGTACGCCATGAAGTCTAAGTCATTCCAATAACTGTTAGCTTTACCAATCAGAAATTTAGCCAAAAAGCCCTTAACTCCGCTTCTAGTCACCCAGTTGTCCATTACCTCCTTGTTGGTCAATGGAAGGGCTGCAACAACCTCCTCAAGCCTAAGGGTCTTTTCCCAACCAGTGAAGGGATTCTGATCCAAGATAGGGATACCAAGCAAACTAGAGAATTCTTCCAGGGTAGGGACCAGCTGGAAGTCTTGAAAGGTGAAGCACTGATACAGAGGATCATAAAACTGGGTCAGGACACTCATCAGTTGTTGGTCCCACTTTGCAGTGACTAAGCCGAGAAGAGAACCATGCCTCTGGATGAAAGAAGTAGTGTTTGGAATCCTGTCAACCAACTCTTTAAGCATATCAGGTGGGTGAATAAAGTTGAGCCGGATAGTGTTCCTTCGCCCAGGCATCATGATGTCCTACAAAACAGAGCAAAGGTGAAACCCTCTTGTCTTTGAAATGGGTCAGTCCTTATGCAGGATGCATGCAGTGTCATGATGGCATGATGTTATGATAAAGCACATCACAAGCATTTATAAAGGCAAACATGATAAGGCACACAAGGCACACAAGACAACCCTTAAGGTTTAGGCCAGCATGGAGTTCTGGTATTACCCTCTTTCAGTTTGTTGGTTAAGACCTGTCCTATCAAAAGTAACCGGGTTCTAGAGGATCCCAATATCACTGACTACCCTCAATCGGTCATAACTCCAGCATCGCAATCTTTTCTTGCAGCCAGAACCATCGCGAGAGTTTAGCCTCAATGGGTGTAGCATACTGCTACTGTTCTATAAGCCAAGTTGGGTCATTTAAGGTTCTAAGGTCGGTTTGTGCTTAATGACTCCTCAGAAGACCCATATTCTCCTTGTTGCGACACAAGGGATATCGGTACAGACCAAGGTGCCACACCAACGTAGCCACTGCTTCACCCGTGTCGGTCTACGCCGGACAGGTCCCTCACAGCTTATGCTACCTAAAATAGGGTATCCCCAGATCCGGGTTAGGATCTATGAAGCTCCAAGACAAAATCCACAAATAATAAAGCAAACCAAACATCCAATTGAAAACATAAGTATTATCTAATCCTAAGGTACACCTCACTTTTAAAGAGTCCCCAGCAGAGTCGCCAGTTCTATGATCGGTGGATTTAGAACTGACTGTTTAACGCTGGTTTCGCGAAATGTCGCGGAAGCAAGAGTCGCCACCGTCTTTTATTTTCTCCAACATGGAAAGGACAAAAGCACAACAAAATTCCTTATGAGAATAGTTCTCGGTTCGGGAGGTAGATTTATAGAAAGGGAAGGTGTTAGCACCCTTTCTATCCATGGTTATCCATGGGCTCTTAGGTACTTGCTCTTATATTTTCAAAATGTTTGTTTGCTTTTCAAATGTGAGTGGGTTTTGAAAAAGTTTCATTGAAAACCTCAATTCGACTCTTGTATCAGTCCTCAAGAGTGTTGTGAAGTGTTTGTTTTGAAATCTTTTAGAAAGTGTCAGTGTGAAAAGAGATTTTTGTTTTTTAGAGAGCAAGTACCTATGAGTAATCTACCTACCCTAAGGAATTAGGTTGTGTAGAAGTCCTTAAGGTAGTGTCATCCCACCATTGAGAGGTAGGTAGCACCACCGTTGGTGGTGTTCAGGTCAATTCGAGTTAAGGGACATTGTGGTCACCGAAGCAATAGTAGGACACCTTAGAAGTAACTCTAATGTCCTAGATCCTTTTTAATCCGAGGCAACTGTTTCGAGGCAACCGGATCTTTAGACATCAGAGCGACCGCTAAAACGTCCTATACTTGACGACCACATTTCGAAGGCAACGAGTGAGGCGTACCCTAGAAGTGGTGTGTGTATTTGTGTGTTGTTTTCATGTTATATTTATCTTTGATCAGGGCATTGTGAGCTACGCTTTGTTTTTAATTAACATACATTCTTTCATGCAAGTTTAGCAGTTAGGAGTGCGGAAAATTAAAGACAGAAAGGTAAAAGCTACGCTATTACAAGGCGCGGGTCTATACATCGCCAAAGTACAAAGACCCGTTTTTGATAAAAGATGCGGAAAGTAAAGACGGAAAGATAAACCTAATTACTATTACATCTGGGAAACAGTTACATAATAATCGAAAGAAAATAATGCGCGAAAAGAAATTAAAATTGACGTCCGAGGGTTTTGACCCTTTACTTGAAATTAAATTAAATTAGGACCTAATTATTATTTAATTAAAGAAAAGAACATGTTTTTAGGTTTTTTTGTATTTATGAAAATAAAGAAAATGAAAATCAAGAGAAACCCTAATTCTAAGTTTATTCTAATTATTTAAGAAAATGTCCAAGTTGACCTAATTTACTAATTAATTTATTTACATGTTTATTTACAAAAAATAGTAATTAATAATAATAATAAATAATGAGGAAAAATTAATTAAGAAAAAGATAAAATGTCAAAACCTAATTCTATGTATTTTATTTATTAAGAAAATTTTGAATTAAAACCTAAATTAAACTAGAGTTAATTGTTAGAGTTTATTTACAAAAATATACTAGTGGTAAATTTAATAAATAATTAAAAATAAAACATTTTTTGAGTTTCTGATTTTTTATTATGAAAATTAATTAATGATGAGTTAATAAAAACAATTAAAAACAATTGAAAAGAATTAGAAAAGAAAAGAAAATAAAATTAAAAAGGATGCAAACCAAGGGGGGTATCAGGCCCATGTGGAGGTTAATTGTGCAATTATGGCCCATTAGACAAAAAGCCTTATTTGACTTTCCCAATCGTGTGCACGTTGGTTGACTAGAGTGCACCCTGGATCTTGTTCAGTGGCCCTTGGATGGATCATCATGAGCGCGTGGCAGTCCTAAGCGTGAGGCTGTATGGTGAGACGTTGGAGAAGTGCTGCATGGAAACACGTTAGGATAAAAATTATGCAATATGTTGGGGGACCTGGGAATCGAACCCAGGTCCCAATGGTTGCAATACACATCCTCTACCAACTGAGCCACTTAGCGCGTTTGTATAGATAATAGACAACAATTAATATATATGAAAAAACTTAATCATGCTGAACCATTAAAAAACCGCGCCAAGATTTGAATGCCCCGGTCATGTAATGCCACGTCCATCTTCTTCCTTGTTCTTTCTGCAAACATGAAACAAGTAGCGGGGGTTTTAAACCCCCACTAAGTGGAATAGTAAAAAATAACGAATAGAAGAGGAGTCAACATAAATTGAGCGCGAGATGTTGGTTGAATTCGTCTGGCCTTGACGAATTCAACCATGGTCATGGCTTAGTCCAATTTTTCCTGATACTTAAAGCCCTAATTTGAAGCTTCTGAAAACCTAATTTTCGTCCATGGTAGATTTGGATTCAGACAGTATTAGTCCAATTTACTTATACCAATCGCTTCAGGAGGTACCTATTAGTATGAATCAAGCAAGAAAACAGATTAAAAGCACATGAATCGTGTTATGCAAGTTTGAAAAACAAGACAAACCGTGTGGCCTAGGTTCTTGGATTCTTCACGTGTTAGGATTGATTCTTGATGCCAATAGACTCCTGGAAGGTCCAGTAATGTGTTGGAATAAATTTTAGGCCTTGAATTGCCCTGCAAGCATGAAATCAGTTTCCAAGTTTTTGTTGAAAAGTTGCAAATTGGTTCTGAGCTTTCAGTAGCTTTTTCGTGTGTGCCTCAGTAGGGTTTCCTTGTGCATATGTATGTGAATGATTCTAGGTCAAAAACAAGCCCATGGATCCATGAATTTATGATTTGAATATTTGATTTTCAATCATGAAATTTCAATCTTTTTTTCAATGAAACCTTGCCAATTATGGAAAATCTTGTCCCCTTGGATGAGAAACGACTTTGCCAACTTGCCCTAGTTTGATTTGCTGCACAAAAGATCTACAAAATCATATCTTTGAATTTCTTATAATAAAAACTAATTAAATGAATTAATATAAATATAAATCCAATTAATTAATTAGAAATAAGAAAATAAATTATTTTGAGCTCAATGGGTCGTGCATAGGCTTTGGGTAATGATTCAAGGAAGAATTTGAGGCCCATTAGCAAATTTGAAGGGTTTTAGGTAAAGTTGACTTTTGAAAGTTCCCAAAAA
Organism: Vicia faba; assembly: GCA_948472305.1. NCBI lineage: Eukaryota > Viridiplantae > Streptophyta > Magnoliopsida > Fabales > Fabaceae > Vicia > Vicia faba. The sequence continues at coordinate 988,825,581 of OX451735.1, forward strand.
TTTCCCAACTTCTCCAATGCATATCTTGCTCAATTTTGAAGCTATGATCATGTTCTTGGACATTTTGGAAAGGTCTTGAAGTCCTCTAACCAATGCCTTTGGTCCCATGTCATTTTGATTTACCGATCTCAAGTTATGGTCTTTGACTTAAAGTGCCTTTTTGTTGACTTTTGAAAATGACCTATAATGTTGAAATTGATAACTTTTTGTGAGAGCATTTCTTGGACTTGGAATGAGAAGATGAGTTGTAGGAAATGTCATCCCATTCAAAATGAGCTTTAGATGGGATTTTTCTGATAAACCATGAGGAAGTTATGCCTTGGTCAATTTGCAGTTGACTTTTCAACTGTCCAAAAATAGAAACTTTTGTATCTTGAGACTTTTTGAGCCATGCTTGTGGAATCATGATCAAGAATTGATCAAATGATGATTGTGGCTTCAAAATAAGATGTTGACCAAAAATTTTGACTTTTGACTGTCAAATGACCATTTTGCCCCTGCAGTTGACTGTGGAGCATTTAGGTCTTTTGACTGTGCCACTTGATGCTGTGAGCTATGAAGCTTGACATATGGATGCTTGGCAATGTATATAGGCATATGAGACTTGATTAGGCCTTTGGAAACCTCAATTTCTTTGCAAGAACCAAAACCCTAATTTTGACTGTGCTAGGAGGCAATTGGACTGTGCAATCCTTGAGGGATTTTGAAGCTTGATTTTGCCAAATCTTGAAGAATATGGGAGGGCAAATTTTGGGGTACAACACCATATTAATAAGATAATAACGCAGGTCCAATTGGAAAAAGCTGGAACTGTACAAATCTAAACCAAAATTAACGTACATGTTTGCTTCTCTACAGCTACTGTAGAGATTGAAAGTAGAATCAGATAATTTATGACTAAATCTCTAAAATACCCAATACACCAAATTCCAGCAGTTCGGAAAAACAGTTGCAAACAAAATCAAATCAGCAAAATCACAGAACTACCGAATCAATTACAAACCTAACTAAGCAAAAATCTGGAAATATATTATATTACAAAAATCTCATAATCAATTACAATCCTAAACTAAAAATCGCAGAAATGAGGTGAACAAAATCAATTTCTATCCAAAATCCAATCTCAGAATTCCATATCAAATCCAATAAACTAAATAAAATCTGGAAATATAATATATTACAGCAAAATACTGAATAAATTACAATCAATGTTAACAAATTATAAAACCCTAAAATCAAAACCTAATTGAAAAAAGCCTATAAATACAAGGAGAAAAAGAGATAGAAAGGGGATTTTTTTGTTGACTAAAAAAGAAAAGGAAAAAGATACCGCGAAGAATTAAGAAACGGAGAAGCGAGAACAACTTGAATCTGATGAGGAGGTCGAAGCCATCGCGAGCCAGCATCGTTGAAGAAGGGAAGAAGGGTTGAGGTTTCATTGTCGGAAACCACAACTGTCATTGACGGCCGCCTTCAACCACCCATCGTTGCCTTTAATCAGAGTCAGACACTTGGATAATCAAAAGGGGTAACTCACTCCTTCAGTTTTGTTGTTTGAATGATGTAGGGCTAGGGGTTTGTGGGGGGTAGATCTTTTTTTCTTCCGGCGCCGCCGTGGTTGGGGGTCGGGGCTTTAGGATTTGATAGGAAGAAGTAGACTAAGGGCTATGTTGCTAGAGTGAGAGAGAGAGAGAGAGAGAGAGAGAGAAAGGTGAAGCCACTATAAAACAAAAAATGGGGAAAATGAATAAAAATAATTATGTTATGCGTTGAGATCCCATACACGCGCACCACCCTTGGTTATCGTACTCCCTCGTTTTTCATCCATCCGATCGTGATCAGACGGCCACGAGGCCAAGTCTGTGTTAGCAACCGTGCACCCTCATCACAATAGAATACGCTGACCATCTCTTAAAATTATAATGGGCCAAGTCCATTAAGGTTAACACCCCTTTTTTACTATATCACCAAAACACCACACGAATTGTACCCCCCTTTGTCTGAACCACTTTGGGCCTAACCTAACCTAATTACAACACCCCCTATTTTACTGGACAACTAGGAAGCGCACCCATCTGATTTAACTTAATTAATTAATTTTTTTATTTCTTTTATATTATTATTATTATTTATTTTTCTATATAATTATCATTTTTTATATTATTTTATTATTATTATTATTATATTATTATTATTACTTATTTCTCTTTATAATTAATTAATTATTATTAATTATTATTATTTATATACTAACAAATAAATTATTTTATATCAAAATCGCATATATTATTTTATATATTATTTTCATTAAAATATTTTCTAATCATGCATTAATCAAGATCTTTGCAGTTAATACGATTAAAAAACACTAACAAATCATCAAACTATTTTTCGCAACAAATTAATCTAGACAACTATTTTTTGCAAAAGGGTTTAAAACAAGTTTTGACTTACTGCGCATTTAGTCAAAATCTCCACAATCACCACTCCCGACCAAAGGGCGAGGTGATTCAAAATATGTTTGCAAACTCCTAAAAAACACCAACCTCATACAAACTACGAATTGGGACTCTGATTCCTCTTAAGAGGATACGTAGGCATACGATCAAAAATCGTGGTGATCCTTTCTAATTAAAACTTAAAATCCTGTTTACCCCAAACCTAAACCTAGAACCGAGTATCCTTGTGAACAAGATAAAAGAAAGGTGCCTAACACCTTACTTTCGTCTAATTGAGTCCGAAACCTGGAATCCCTGCGAATTAGGGTTTTCTGTTAGATTCCCTTCCCTTAGGATAAAAACTAATAGTGGCGGCTCTGATTAAAAATCCAGTTACTACACATCTTTCAGTTGGATGAAGTTGTCAGTATTGTGGCCATGACCTTTGCGAAAATGGAAGTACTTCAATTTGTCAGTCCAAGATGTCTTTTTGTTAGGGTAAAGGGGTTAGATTCCTCCTTTTTGAAACTTTATGTTGGCACAATCTTAATAGATCTTCTCCTTATATGCATTCATCAATGTATACTTCTCGTATTGACCCTGCATAATTAGTCAGAATCGTCCTTCCGCCGGTTGTACTCATTCACTATTGGGCAACTGAAGTTGGTGTCAGCGAAGACATGGTTATTAAGTGTTTGTTCAACTTCTCTTCCAGGATCATGTAAGACTGATACATGATCATCATATTCTTGGTGGTTTATCCCTTTTTCTTCCTATCTTTAACTTGTAGGGATGGTCACATAGAAGAGCATTTTAGAAGACCCAACACTTAAGGCCTTCTTCAGATTCTTCTACTTTAAAATCAACTTGAGTAAACCGATCCATATAAGACCATATAATCTCTTTATTCCCTTAGACAATCCTGCTCAAAGAAGCCATCGTCTTCCTTTTTCAGGCAATAAAGTGCATAAAGAACCGTCCATAAAAGTATATCCATGATTCATTGCTTTTGTCAGTAGGCCATTTAACCAAAACCTGGTTGGGCAGACCAGAGTTAATGTGAACAACTTGCACTTGGAGGCTTCATTAGTACTAAATTAATTCAGTTGATCATTAACGAGCTACACATGCTCGTCCGAATCTCCCTTTCCATCGTACTCTCCCTATGAGGCTTCTCCATCGATTTTGGTATTTTACTACCCAAAATTCTGGCGCATATATGATGCTTTGGTTGATTCTTTGATGGTTGATTTTCCATTTGTCCTGGGGGAGGAGCAAGACTACCTCGATATCCCTCAGAACTTTAGGGAGGAGTATGATGCTTCTTGCTCATATGTTAATTCTTCTACTTAGGAGATTCATCCTTCTTCGTTGTGGTCGACTCATGGGCGGAAGTTTGAGTGCTCCTTGATAAAACTTCTTGAATGGTGTTTCCACGTGAAGGAGCATTATGGAGACTTTATTTGAGGTGAAATAAACTTTCTTTTATCGATTGCAAATATAAAATATGTAGTGCAAAAGAGTGAGAAAGGAATACATCTTTTTAGTGTGCCATCTAAGAATTTGATTGTGTATTCTTGGCAAGAATTCAATGCACATTGTGCTTATCAAAAATCAAATCAAAATCTTTCCTATTTGAGTCTCCCAATCGATTGACTAAGGGATCCAATCGATTATATTTTCAAATTTCTTAAGATTTTCTGAAATCTTCATTAATGATGTGATTTGATTTGCTCGAGGCACAAGTTAAGCTTGAAATTGATTTGAAACCTTTGTGTCAAGCTTTTCTAATCGGTTGGAATTACGTGCCAACTGATTGGGCTTACATAGCTCAACCTCATTGGTGCATGCTGGGCATTGTGTTGGATTTTTTACTTTTCAACACCCCCATTTGACATTTTTTGCACTCCTTTGCTAGAAAATCTAAAATACTCATCTTATGGATCAGAAAGTAATATATTTTTTAATGAAATATGGAGGATGCTTGTTGAGGTGAAGTAGAAACTATATGTTATTGTTGGTGTGGGGGTAAAGGTTGAAAATGGAGGATTTGAGAATGAATAGTAACATGGAGGATATGAGTTTATGGATGGTGGATATAAGTTAGGTGTAAGTGGTGTATACTCGTGAATAAAATACATACTTGGTGATGGAGTTGCAACAAGAGTGTTGGTTGTATAAGGTGTACAAATTTTCCATAGAAAAGATGGAAATAAAGGTGTGGTAGGAGTGATGTCCATAAAGTAGAGGTTGAAGGTGGAGTAAAATTGATATGCCATTAGAAGTGTTGATGTTCAAGAATGAAAACACCAACGGTTAGGATGTTAATTCAAGAATCCTAACAAAACTAATAAAAACTATAAACTAATAAGACAATACAATTATTTTAAAAAATAAAGATAAAAAATAGCTTTTCATTTTATCGATATCCTGTCATAGACACTACATATATATATATATATATATATACTAATGAGCCATTAACTAAAATACCCAAATATTAATAAAAGTCTAATAGTAATACAAATAAAAATTCAACTAAAATAAATTCTTCTTCTAAATAAAATATTTAAATTCTCTAATCTAACTCCATAATCCTAACACAATTACTCTATATCATTCTTAATCAATTTTAAATTAAAATATGTTAACAATTAACTATTTTTTAGTTGCAGTAATTAACAAAAATGAAAGTAAATCATTAATGTTGTTTGGTTAAGTACGTCACGAATCATGCACACCCTATTTTACAAATATGTAAAATATTATTTATTTAAAAATATTGTTTTTTGAAAAATATGTGATTTTTTTTTTTTTGTATATTAGATAAATTATTCACTATTTCTTAAAAGGCAATCTAGATTTTTGAAAGAAAAAACATTCTAAAAAAATTGAATATAAATTATTTACTATTATTATTATTATTATTATTACTATTATTATTATTATTATTATTATTATTATTATTATTATTATTATTATTATTATTATTATTATTATTATTATTAATTATCAATATCATTATAAGTCAAAGTAATTTTTGTCAAATTCCATTTTTCTATTAATTGCAGTCTCTTTTTTTTATTTATTATTATTATCAGTATTATTATAGTCAAAAGTAAATTTTGTCAAATTCTACTTTTTATTGATTGCATTCCATCTCTTAAGAATTTAAATCCTATATATTATTTTAATTTTTTTAAAATAAATTCCTATATAATATATTATCCATTTAATATTAAGTTCAGTCAAAATACATAAAAATACATAATGTAATATATAATATATTAATTAAAAGTAGTAAAATCCACCAATATAACATACATTATAGCTTAATAAAAATATTTTATTATTCTTTTTATATATATTTCTCACTTAATCTTAAATGATCATTTATTTTAGAACGAAAAAAAAATATTTTCAAAACAATCATTAAAAGTATTTCTATGACAAAGATAATAATAATATTATAATATTATATTTTCCAAATAATATTATATCAAAATATATTTGGTATAAATTTTACCTGAAAAAAAAAAACCAGTGTCTGAGATTCAATCAAAATTCTTGTAGTAAAAGAAGAAGAATTTTTTTCTTCTATGATGAAGAAAGAGAGTGTTTGATGTGAAAAGCGAAGCTCCGAAAATCTATCGTTTTGGATTTTGATCGTATCAGCGAAATCATCGCCACTTCAATCGGTGTCGTTTTGATTCCTTGCTCAATAACTGTCACTGACTTGGTCAGATTCAATTCAAGTAAGCTCAAACCCTAGCTTCATTTGTTGTTTTCAATTCAATTTGATTCGGTTAATCGATTTTTTTATGCTTAATTTATGCTATATTTTGGTTTTGCTTCAATCATTGACGGAATAGTGAAATTTTCTATCTTATCTTTTTTTTTTTTTTTTGTTTCTTTCTGGATTTATGATGATGGTGAAGCTAGTAGATGTTGTAGCTAGAGTGATGATAAACTTGGATTTTTTTTTCTTTTAAGATGAGATTTGGAAATTGGAGGGTTATTAGATATGATTGGATTAATTTGGATTGTGTGTAATCTGTAATTGGATTTTGTAACCAAATTGATGCAACATTTGTTGATTATTCATGCTGCCATTTATTGAAGGAAATTTTGTTGCATGGCCATTGAAAATGTTAAAGGATTTTTGTGTTAGATTTTTTTTATTATTATATAATGTATGAGATTATGTTACAAAGATTCAACTATGTTTTATGTTGTGTGTCGACTTCCATACTCAACCCTCCCATTTTATTGGGGCTTGGAACCAACTATGCATAACAAGGCTTACATACTGGAAATTTTATGATACAAAAGTACTGCTTAGAGAAAATTTTATAAGACAGTTGTAACCGACAATGTACTTGTATGAGATAGTGATATAAGTTAAGCTATTAAAAATGGAGGTGTGTGGTAAGGTTAGACATGATAAGTTTATAAATGGTATCATTAGAGAGAGAATTGGGGTAACACCCATCTTAGAAAAGATTGTAGAAACTAGACTTGGGTGATTTGGACAATGGAGAGAATAAATGCAGATTCTATAATAAAGAGAGTAGATCAGATGAAGGGTAGTCAAATCACCAGAGGTAGAGGAAGACCTACAAAAACTATAAAAGAAACTACTATGAAAGATTCAATGGTTAGTAAGTTAAATAGAAACATGATATATGATAAGGCATATGACACTTAGTGGGACAAGACTCGATTTTTGTTGTACATAATGAAAAAGATTGCAGGAAGGTGGATTCTAAAGTTTGTTAATAAATTGTTATTATGGCTTGTGGAGACGAAGGCACAATTAATATCTGTTATTAGAAATCTGAGTGGTGTATGAGAGTCACAAAATTTTCTTTTGAAAGGTTGAGTGATATATATGCGGAAACTGCAATGGTGTTTATCTTGGAAGAAATGTGTACCTTATGCTTTCAAAGGATTTGATCCTGAGATGTATTGAAATTGTTTGTAGTTTGTTTGGAGTCCCACATTGTTTAGATTCTCGAACTGTTGGATGTATAAATGTACTTGGGCTCCCTCACCCACGCTAGGCATGAAGGTGAGTATTGAAGTTGTTTGTAGTTTGTTTGATTGAGTCCCACATTGCTTAGGTTCCCAGACTGTTGGATGTATAAAGGTGCTTGGGCACCCTCGGCCTTTGAGCTAGTTTTGGGATGAAATCCAAGCTCATTTAACAAGATGGAAGGGGGACATTTGTGGTGCGATTTGATATTCTACTAGAAAATCCATTGTAGAACTTGAGAATGCCCTAGAAATATGTACCTTATATTTTGATCTTAGTTCTAACTTGCGGTTGTGGTTGTAATTACACTGCATACCTTGATATTGTGGAAAAATTCAAAGAAATGCAGCTGTAACTGCAGTTGCAATATTGTTGCAAAGACCTCTAAAGCTTATTGTGCCGCAATTGCAGTGACCAAATTTAGAACTGATTTGGATTGCACAGATCTCAATAGGAAAGGTTTTATTATAAGTCATGCATTATTGAGCACATCCTTAGGGCTTTATTATAAGTCATTTATTACTATACATATATTCAAGTTCTCTAACTTTTGCCAGAGTTTACTTTGATGTTTGTTGAATGAACAGAAGCTCTATTTATTGGTATAGCTGACTACTGAGTGCGGGCAAACTGTTCTCTTGGTATGAATGGATCCTCTGTGGTGAGTGTTTTTAAACAAAAAAGGGTAATATTATATCACTTTATATAGAAATTTAAACGGTCATATATTTTCTTTGAAAAAGAAAAGAATAACTACATAGACTAAGGAAGATTGTGATTTTGATCACCATCCAAGGAAGTCGAATCCAGTTTCCAGCCTCTGTAATTCAGTAGTGTTGAAAATAAAAAGGAAAAAGATGATAGCATGCATGGAAAGGGCCAAAAAAGTAAGGAGAAATGGGTTATAGATGAGATCTCTTTAGTGGTGCCGCATTTGCTAGCCTCAACCTATATTGATTTGATTCTACTTCTACTTCTATATTGGTTTGATTCTACTTCTACTTCTACATTTCGAAACATATACCTTCTGCTTTTAGTTAACAATGTACTACATACAACTGCTCTCATGACTTCCCCGAAGACTTAAAAATACTCCTTAACTTAAATTTAGAGACAGACTAGCTAATTGTTTTCGTGCACATTAATAATTTTTCTATGCGTGTGTCTGTGTGTCTATCTATATTTATATTATGTGCATGCAATGGGTGTTGTTCAGTGCTATTAATGCATTTAGTTTATGGTTATCTCTCTATTTTGGTTGTGATATTTTTAAATTGGTTGTGACAATTGTTTAATTTTCTCGAGTTACTAAATAGTCTGTCTTTTATCAGCTTTGCTGCAGATATTGGAGATTGATATGATGTCTCTGCACCTACCCATCCCCATACAGTACTGATTAACCTCTGATTCTTATCTAATGTGTAGCATGTGACAGTGCCTGTTTGATGTGCCACACCAAGCTGGCTAAGGCGTAATTAAACTTCAAGTTTGGCAGTTTAAATTTATTCAAGTTTGGCAGTTTAGATTTATTGAATGAGAGGATCTATAAATTATAGTTTCATTCAAGTTGAAGGTAGAAGTTTTGATGTGAAAAATAAAAAGGCATCTGAATAAAGTTCTTGGATACACTTTCAAGTTCAATTTGAAGAAAGGGGATTGCTTCCAAATTGAAAGAATTATTACACCGTGCTCACATTATTCAGTACATGATATATTACTTTTTTAGTACATTTTTTAATTATAAAGGATTTGGTATTATGGTATAAGGAAAAGAATGGAGCGTATTTCGGAAAAACGATATCCTCTCAGTGCAGTAGATTACAAGTTATATGAAGAGGTTGGGGAAGGCGTCAGTGCCTCAGTATTCCGAGCTCTCTGCATTCCACTCAATGAGATTGTTGCCATCAAAGTGCTTGATCTTGAGAAGTGCAATAATGATTTGGTATGTGGGTTAATCTCTTGTACAATTTGTGATATTTATCTTTTTCAGTTATCTCTGCCTCTGCTTGTGCTGAATTTTATTGCACGTTTGGTTACTATTGATCGAGCGATCCAACACTTTCGACTTCTAAAGGTGTGAAAAATATTGTGCTTGTTTGAGTTTGCCAAGTTGCTATGGAATGAGGCTCTTTTTATGTTAAGCTCTGTTGAATCCAATTACCCTTATTTAACCTAACCTTGCATATAGCATCATTATGTTGTTTTCATATTGTACTTCGCTAATCTTTTCACTTAAGTTATCTTGCTACATGCTTGGAGTCACTGTTACACTATTTGGTGCTAAATCATGTATTTGTATCTGTTCAGTTGTTTGCTCTTTAAGTCTTGTGAGTTAATATGCGTACTTGCACAGTTGACTCCATTTTCTGTATTACTAAAATAATTTCTATCATTAGTTCTTTGTCCGATAAATAGTTATGCAAATGTTTATTCCATTGCTGTACACAATAAATTGTGTGAACATCTGTGTGGGTATGTATTCCATTTCTGTACATTCATAATGATAGGTGCACAAATATATGCAGGATGGAATTCGGAGAGAGGTACAGACCATGAGCTTGATTGATCATCCAAATCTTTTAAGAGCGTATTGCTCTTTTACTGCTGGGCACAGTCTTTGGGTTGTGATGCCCTACATGGCTGGTGGCTCGTGCCTTCATATAATGAAATCCGCCTTTCCTGAGGGTTTTGAAGAACCTGTTATTGCAACTGTATTGCGTGAGGTTCTCAAGGCTCTTGTTTATCTCCATGCCCATGGGCACATACATAGAGATATTAAGGTATTGTGCTACATATTTCGTGAGGTTCTCAAAGCTTTTGACTTATACCACTTCTATCCTTTTTAAAAGATATGCATCCTTTTGAATTTTGATAATGTATATTGAGAATTTGTCAGTTAAAATTCTTAATTAAAAACTAAGTAGAATAGTAAGATCAAATGATTTTAAAAGAACTTAGTTTTCTTCTTTTGTGCTGTTCTGTATCTGAAACCTAGTAATTAATGTCTTTTTTATTTTCATAAATTTTTATCTACCTTTTCTTCACATGTTTGTATTTATCAAGTTCTCTTTTATCCTCTTTTAAACCTTCTTAACTATGCAGGCTGGGAATATTTTGTTTGATTCTAATGGTGCGGTCAAAGTGGCTGACTTTGGAGTGTCTGCGTGTATGTTTGATACTGGAGATAGGCAACGTTCAAGAAATACTTTTGTTGGAACACCTTGCTGGTACCATTTACTTTCTATCGAACTCCTCTATTGTAGTTTTTCGTATGAAATCTGGCTAGTAAAACTGTTTAAGCTACAACTATGCTAATTTTCCACAGGATGGCTCCAGAAGTTATGCAGCAATTGCATGGATATGATTTTAAGTGAGTGTCTTCTATTCCCTCTCTCCACCCACCAATCACTCTTTTTCCTTTTCAAAAGGATCTTGCTCCGGGATATTTAGTCTTTGTTAAGTTTTTTTATTTTAATTTTCATTTTCCTATAACAGAGCAGATATATGGTCGTTTGGTATAACAGCACTTGAACTTGCTCATGGTCATGCCCCATTTTCCAAGTATCCACCGATGAAAGTAATTTACTTGTCTTGTGTCTTCTAAATTTGTCTGTATTTGCCTACTGATAGCTCTGTGAGCTAAGATTTGAATTCTTTCCCTTATTTTCCTGGATGCAGGTTTTGCTTATGACTTTGCAGAATGCCCCTCCAGGTCTTGATTATGAGAGAGACAAGCGATTTTCAAAGGTTTGTGGTGCTCAGTCAAATTTTATAGCACCTGTTACTCAAAAAGGTTATTTATATTATTATTCTTCCTTCCTTCCCAGTCTTTCAAAGAGTTGGTTGCCACTTGCTTAGTCAAAGACCCAAAGAAGCGTCCAAGCTCAGAAAAACTTTTAAAGCACCACTTCTTTAAACATGCACGTGCCACCGAATATCTTGGTCGCACCATTCTTGATGGCCTTGCTCCATTAGGAGATCGTTTTAAAACGCTGAAGGTTTGCCGTTTAATTCTGAATTTTTCTGTTCTTTGTAAAATTGTTTGGGTTTTAATATCATTCCTCTGACTTGCTTGTGTGTTTTAGGCTAAAGAGGCAGATTTATTGATGCAGAACAAGGCTCTTTATGAGATGGAGCAATTATCTCAGGTAGGTTGATCATAAATTATCTGTGATTTGTGCTTGCTTCAGGCATGGTCTATAAAAGTTGTGGTTATTAGTGCAGTCTTAAGTGCATGTCATTTGCCTTATTTCCCTTTCCGTGTTGCATCTGACTTAAATTTGTAATTTGCAATTACACCTTGAGGACTTGAGTATGGGCTTATATACTATATTTTACGATGCAACTATTTCAAATACAGAAAGAATATATTCGAGGAATTAGTGCCTGGAATTTTAACCTGGAAGATTTGAAGAGTCAAGCTGCTCTTGTAAGTATTTTCACCTTCCTATTTTGTATATTCTGTTTATGTGAACTAGTTGGGGAAGTTGGTCATTACTGGGAAGTATCATCTTTTTTGTTGTAAACATTTTTGTGTTGGCAACAGATTCAAGATGAAGACATGTCAATTGCAGAAAAGCCAGATACAGATAAGAAGAAAAAAGACATATCAAATGACTCAAAGGTTCCCATATCAAATGACTTAAAGGTTCCCGCGGAGGAGCAATCTGCTTCTAATCATCCAGAGGGTACATCCACACTGGACAAGGAGGTACTGTTGTTGTTGTTGTCCTAAATGATCTTATCATTTTCCTTTGGCTCTTTTTGAACTCTAAACCTTTTTAAAAAATAACTGGATGTGCCTGTATCTATCGTATATCTGTTACATCTTATTTCAGGATGGATTCAACAATCTTCAGGACTTGGAAAGTTCACTTGCTTCATTCCCTGTTAAACCTCTTCAAGCACTCAAGTATGCTGACCTTTTACATTTTGTATTTCTTCCATCTCCTACTTATTTAGTGCTATCTTTTCTAGTGTTGGTACAATGTTTGATTGCGACTAGTTAAAGATTTGAGTTTTTTACTTTACGTAATGTTGTTTCGTTTTGTTATTATAATAAAGTAGTTGCCAAACAAACTAGGTCCTTTATTTACCACTCATCAATTCTTCATTGAGTTTTTGTGTATATATATGATGTGTCCATCTTTTTCCTATTATATGATCTATATAACATCTCCTTTATAGTTCATGCAATGTTATTTCAAATCCTTTTCTTCATTCATCTTTAAAAACATAAAATGCAATTCAATTTATTTTTTTCCGTATGATATAGAAGTAAAAGATAAGTTTGGACAAGGCAAATGCTACACATTTAAACTTTCAAATGATTTTGTTTTGGTTAAAAAATTTATTGTATTTTCAAGAATTATGTCATAATTTAGCAGTTCAGTTTCAATGAGAAAATGTTATTTCTGATATGCAATTTGTGCAGAGGTTGTTTTGATGTCTGTGATGATGATGATGTCAATGATACTAGTCCAAAGGATTTGGATCACAGTTATGGAAGAATTGATAATGAAAGTTCTGGGCCAAGTAAAATGTCGCCTCAAAAAGCTACTCAGCCTAAGAAATTTTTCAGTAGCTCTTTACAACCTGATTTTCCCAAAAAAGTTACTGATGTGGACAGGTAACTTTTATTTGGACAACTCCATGCAAAGGAGTTATTTTTTCACTATATGAATTTTTTTGAGCTTGTTATTAGAACTTCTATACAGAGGCCTATTTGGAAATGAGCTTCTTACCAAATTGAATTTATGTTACTAGAACTTGCAAATGCTTGAGATTTGCAACCGTGCATGGGGTGCAGTGTCTTTGCCACATTATTTTTGTTATTTGTTATGTCTCTGTCACTCTTTTTTTGGGTAGTTTATTAACAAATAGCGTAGTCATTGTTTTCATTATAAAGTGAAACATGATTATTGAGATTTTATAGAAATTTGGTATATGTTGCTAGCTTTATTTTGTAATGATATGGAGCTATGAGAATGGGGATATTTTATTTTTATTTAGTAGAGTACATTTTCATTTCTTTACTACTGCTGCATATTTGATTGAGTTGCAGTATTATTGTACTAATTATAGTTTTTGTGTATCTTGAAAGGGATTATTTACAAACAAAATATCCTTCCGAAAGGAATCACAGCGGTCCATTGTTATATCGACAGAGGAAAGATATCAACAACTTTTCATCTGGTATGTATATTTTTATGCAAATTTGATTGGTGTTTTGATAATCTTTATGTTTTTTTCCCTCTTATCAACTAGATTTGTAGTTGTTTTATCAGTAAAATAATCAGATCGAGAAATGGCTCTTACATGATTTTTTCAATGTTGCTTCCATATGCAGTTGATGACACATCAGAAGGAGCGGTTGTCCAGCGTAGGGGACGGTTTAAGGTCACATCAGCAGATCCCAGTTCAATGGTATGTATTACATGGCATATCTTTATTTTCCTGCCCAGTATACTTGTAATCTCAAACAAGCTTTATTTGCTTGCTGAATCATCAATGGGGGAAGTCATTCATCTTTCAATCTTGAATTTTCCCATTAGTATTTGTATCACTCACTCTTTTGTTATATTGATACTATAAAAAGTTATGGATGCATTTAAATGTTCTACAACGTTTGACACTTCATAACACTGAGGATGGAAATTAAGTGACTTATGTTTTAGGCTATGACTTTGTAATCATTGCCTTTTTTTTAACTCATTCAGGGTCTTTCAAACAACTCTTCTGGCTCAGTTGCTGGAAGTCCTACTCCTAATCCTACCAGTCCCCCAAAACAGAACTTAATGACTGCTTCTATTCTTCCATCACTGCAGTGCATCTTGCAACAGAACGGCTTGCAGAGGGTATGCTTCTGTTTGTATTTCTTAGATTTTTGTATAACGAGTAGTCAAAGGCATAAATTCATTTTTCCCATGGGTTTTTGCCAGGAAGAAATTATTAAACTGATAAAGCACACAGAGCAATCTTATGGTATTTCCTCCTGTCTTTATGTGTGCGAATCTATCTATGTATATATTTGTGTACTGGCCCTTAAAACCAGATAATGTTGTTTGCGTCGTTTGAATAATTTCACTTGTAGCAGGTAAGAATGAATCAATAGAGGCAGGAGCAGTTGATATTCCGCAGGTAAGTTACAGTTCTTATTACATATCAAATTTTAAGAACCTCTTAACATTATGTGATCAAAAATAATGTTTCTCCAGTCATACTTTTTTTTCAATGTTGTTGCATTGATTTCTTTAACCTGTGAATGTTTCAAAGCATTACTATGGGTGTTGATCAGTATTTGTCAGCATCCATAGAAATAATACACATGCTTGGTATGCTGCGTTTTTAGAGACGGAGAAGAGCAGCCAAATAATGCATTTTTGGTGCATGTCATGACTTGAAATCATATTTGTGCTCTCAGCCGTGTTTTCAATGCCCCATTTTTTCTCTCTGAAATGATAATTCTTTTGTCATACCAATTATTGATCAGTGTTTACATAGGCCATAGAGAATGTTCTTAAGTAGTTAAGAGGAACAATGGTTTTCTTTTATTTCTTTCAACCGTGGGGGGCTGTTTGGGGTTTTGGTTACAACCCGCTGTGCTCTCAGCCGTGTCTTCAAAATTCATCGCCAAGTCAATGCCCCCTTTTTTCTCTCTGAATTCTGAAATGATAATTCTTTTGTCATACCAATTATTGATCGGTGTTTACATAGGCCATAGAGAATGTTCTTAAGTAGTTAAGAGAAACAATGATTTTCTTTTATTTCTTTCAACCTTGGGAGGCTGTTTGGGGTTTTGGTTACACCCCGCTGTGTATTGTTTAATAATCATTTATTTAAACTCAACACTCCAAAGAGAGGAGATCAAATGAAAGGTAGTCTAATAGTTACTGGTAGAGGAAGAACACCAAAACATTAGAAAGGATGTAGATTTAAATGCATTGTTTGTTGACATGATTTATGACTGAATATTATGAAGTCGTTTGAGCCATGTGTGGACCCCACCACCGAGTCAGAAAAGGCTGTTGTTAGTTAAACTTCTCATGCTCAGCAGTAAAATCCATGCAATTGTAGCACAAGGTTGAAAGGAAGAAAGTATATTGAAAATTTTGATATTTTGAATTTAGGAACAATGGTTAGCATAATTTGGGGTAAGAAATAAAAACTTAAGCTGAAGCTTAATGACAAAAATAATCTTTTGTATTTTTTGTTATCTGTCAAGGAGTTTGTTACTATACTTGCTGTTTTGTTGAGTTGCCTCATATTAGTGCCACTTGCAGGCACCACTTGCTACAACTAGAGAAAAAGAGCTGCATTTGCAGGTGATTCAACTCCAACAGAGGTATATGAATGTAACTATTTCTGAAAGTTTTGTATGTTTACATTCCACATACATCTTATTTTCAACTCTTATGGCAGCATTGGAAGCCTTGTCGACGAATTGCAGAGACAAAAGATGAAAAATGTTCAGGTGTGTTAATCTTGTTGTTACGCATCACAGTTGCTTGCCATGCAAGCTACTTAACTTTTTACCTTCCTTACATAGTTAGTTAGTTAGTTGGTTTGTGTGGTTGTGTTAGTTACTAACTAACTAACTGTTCCTAATCTCTATATAAGAGGGATCTCTTTGTAACCTTTGTACGGAAGATTAATCCTTTCTTTTGGTTTAATGAGAATGAGGTATTAGTTGCACCATTAACATGGTATCACCTGCAATTTCCGCATCTCTCCTTCTTCTTCCTCCTACCCTCTAATTTTCTGTTTTTCTTTCTTAACCTTCCTTCTCTTCCATGGTTTTGCCCAGTTTTGAAGATTTCTCCACAAACACCACAAACCCTTACTATCTTCACCCTAATAAAACCCCTTCTATTGTTCTTGTTTCGCCATTACTTGACAACAAGAATTATCATTCCTGGGCAAGATTGATGCATATTGCGTTAATCTCCGAAAACAAAGAACGATTCATCGATGGCACTCTTCATAAACCTACTTCCACAGATCCTCTCTACGCTCCGTGGATCCGCATGGCTTCAAAGATCCATTACTGAATCCATTGCCAAATCCGTTCTTTGGATTGATTCTGCAGCAGGTGTTTGGATCAATCTGAAAACTCGTTTTTCACAAAGTGACATCTTTCGGATTTCTGACATTCAAGAAGAACTGTATAAATTACGGCAAGGATCAATGGAGGTTTCAGATTACTTCACAGAGCTGAAGGTCCTTTGGAATGAACCGGAAAATTATCGACCAGTTCCACGTTGCAAATGTGCTATTCAATGCAGTTGCAATGCTATCTCTTCTTTGCAGATTTATCGTGATCAAGACTGTCATTCGGTTTCTTAAAGGGCTCAATGAGAAGTTCTATGCCACCAAATCCCAACTTATGCTTTTCAATCCCCTCCCTCCTATTGGCACAGTCTTTTCTATGATCATTCAGCAAGAAAGAGAGTTCTCCACACCTCTTCTTGATCTATCATCCACTGAAGTTTCTGATCCTTCATCATCTCTCATGGCTAATGCTGTTCAGAACAAACCTAAGTGGAAATGGTCAGGACCTGCTATAGGCACAAATCGTGTCTGCACCCATTGTGGAAGAACTAACCGCACTATAGAGACTTGCTTTGTTAAACCTGGCTATCCTCCAGGATTCAAGACCAAAGCTAAAGCCTCTCAATCTTCTCTTGCTGATCATTCTACATCTAACAATGATTCTACTGGTGCAGGAACTTCAAGTGCCAAGTCCTTTGGTTTCCCTCAAGAGCAGTATCACAGTCTTCTTGGCTTGTTACAACAATCTCAGTCTAACCCTCACCCTACACCAATGCTATTTCCAGCACACCTCTTGCCTTGACATTTAAGACTCATCTTCTGATGATAAGCCCCTTACAATGTGGATCCTTGATACAAGTGCTACAAATCATATCACCTTTATCCTTACCTCTTTTGTGTCATATCATACCATATCACCTTTAACTGTTTCACTTCCTAATGGTTCCACAGTTATGACTCACATTTCTGGTTCTGTCCATATCTGCCCTAACCTTACATTGCATCATGTTTTGTACATCACATAATTGCTTTGTGCAATTTAATTCTAATACCTGACACATCTTGCAGAACAATATCAAGGCCATGATTGGTATAATCTAAAATGAGCAAAGGGCTATATGTCATCGATACTGCATCTGCTAAGAATAGTTCTATCATTTGTAGCACTAGCACTAGTTCTCTTATATGGCATTATAGATTAGGTCATATCTCTAATGCTGGCTTACATGCCATTTGTAAATACTATCCTTTTATATCAAATAAAAATGCTTGGTCTCCTTGTGATGCTTGCCATTATGCCAAACAAAAGAAATTATCTTTTTCTTTAAGCACTACTACTTCTCATGCCCCTTTTGAATTGTTGCATGGTGATCTCAGGGGACCCTTCTCCACCACTTCAATACTCGGCCATAGATATTTTCTCACCCTTATTGATGATTTTAGTAGGTTCAGTTGAGTGATTTTTCTAAAAACTAAAGATGAAACCAAAACTCAACTCATCACCTTCATAGCTTACATTGAAAACCAATTTCACACCACTTTAAAATGTCTAAGAACAGACAATGGCTCAGAATTTTCAATGGATTCCTTTATTCATTCCAAAGGAATTATTCATCAAAGAACATGTGTTGAAACTCCACAGCAGAATAGTGTAGTGGAACAAAAACATCAAACACATTCTTAACATGGCTAGATCCCTTGCCTTCCAAGCTAACCTTCCTCTTAACCTGTGTGCTACACAACTTGCTATCCATATAATCAAGAGACTCCTACTCCTCTCCTAAATTTCAAAAGTCCTTATGAACTCCTTCACAAAGAACTCCCATCCATTATCCACCTAAAGGTTTTTGGCTGCTTGTGTTATGCATCTTCCCTCCTTGCTCATAGAACCAAATTCGATACAAGGGGCAGAAAAGCTATGTTCCTTGGTTTCATAGATGGCACTAAGGGTTATATTCTATATGACTTAAACTCGGATAACATTTTTGTCTCTCGAAATGTCATTTTCTATGAGACACATTTTCCTCTTAAACCTCCCACTTCCACTTCCATTCCTGCACCAGACCTCCCTCAAACTCAGCCACCTTTGGACCTTGACATCAACCCTATCAACCTTACAACTGATCCTCCTCTTGACTCTCCTCCTGAATCACCAAAATCCCCTCCACCTACCTCTGCAGCCATTGATATGCCACATCCCTCACCCTTTCCTACTCCTGATCATCATATTCATATCAGTATTATACAGCCTACCCCGTCTTCTCCTACTCATTCTCCTCCTTCCCTGCCAACAAGAAAATCTGTTCGAATCACTAAACCTCCTTCTTATTTGAAGGATTTTCATTGTAATTCTGTGATGCATAACCATCATGATACTCATAGTCATACTGCATATCCTTTATCTTCTGTGCTCTCTTATGAACATTGCACACCCTCATATCATGCTTTTTATTGCTCCATCTCTACTAACATTGAACCTCTAACTTACAAACAAGCCTCCCAACATGATTGTTGGAAGCAAGCCATGAAAGTTGAGTTACTCGCCCTTGATCAGAATCAAACTTGGTCTCTTGTTGAACTTCCACCAGGTAAAACTATTGTTGGTTGCAGGTGGGTTTATAAGCTTAAGCATCGAGTAGATGGCACCATTGAAGGTGTGGATTTCTTCGATACATTCTCCCCAATTGCCAAACTCACCACAATTATAGTTCTCCTTGCCTTAGCTGCCATCAATAATTGGCATCTTCAACAGTTAGATGTCAATAATGCTTTCTTGCATGGCGACTTAAATGAAGAAGTGTACATGGCTCTCCCTCCTGGTCATCATTCCTCTGACACTTATCCTACTCAAGTTTGCAAATTTAACAAATCCATCTAGGTTTGAAACAAGCAAGCCGCTAGTGGTATTTCAAACTCTCTAATGCTCTTATCAACTTGGGTTATAAACAGTCTCAAGCTGATTATTCTCTCTACACTAAGACTGAGGCATCCTCTTTCACAACACTTCTGGTTTATGTCGATGACATAGTGCTCATAGGCAATTCTCTTGACCAGATTATTCATGTCAAGACATTTCTTGACCACACCTCATGTATTAAGGATCTTGGTAAACTGAGGTTTTTCCTGGACTTAAGATTGCTCGATCAGATGAAGGCGTTGTTGTTAATCAAAGAAAGTACACACTCGAACTTCTTGAGGAATCTGGTACCTTAGGAGTCAAGCTATCCCCTATTCCTCTAAACCCTAATACCAAACTTTCTAAAACTGAAGGAAACCCTTTATTTGACCCTACTTCTTATAGAAGACTCATTGGTAGACTTCTATACCTCACTCATACCAGGCCCGATATAGCCTTTGCTGTCCAACACCTCAATCAGTTCATTTCCAACCCTTTAACATCTCATTTCACTGCAGCCATCAACATTCTCAAGTACCTCAAATCTTCTCGAGGCAAAGGTATATTCTTTTCTAGTACCTCACCAATCAAACTCCATGGTTTTGCTGACTCTGACTGGGCCAGATGTTCAGACTCTCGCAAGTCCATGACTGGCTAATGCGTTTTCCCTGGAACTTCACTCATTTCATGGAAGTCCAAGAAGCAACAGACTGTTTCCCGTTCTTCCACTGAGGCCGGATATCGTGCCCTTGTCTCCTTAACTTGTGAACTGCAATGGCTCCATAACCTCATCTCAGATTTCTCCATCCATTTACCTACTCCTTCCTCCATCTATTGTGACAACAAATCTGTCATTTATCTAGCTCACAACCCTACTTTCCACGAGAGAAGTAAACATATCGAGATCGATTGCCATGTGATTCGTGAGAAGATTCAAAATAAATCAATCACACTTCTTCCAGTTTCAAGTTCAAATCAGCTTGCAGATGCTTTTACAAAGACCTTACACCAAGGCCCTTTCACTACTAACATGTCCAAGTTAGGTTTATGCAATTTGCACCGTCCAACTTGAGGGGGGGATGTTACGTATCGCAGTTGCTTGCCATGCAAGCTACTTACCTTTTTACCTTCCTTACATAGTTAGTTAGTTAGTTGGTTTGTGTGGTTGTGTTAGTTACTAACTAACCGTTTCTAATCTCTTTATAAGAGGGATCTCTTTGTAATCTTTGTAAGGAAGATTGATCCTTTCTTTTGGCTTAATGAGAATGAGGTATTGGTTGCACCATTAACACTTGTTCTGTTTCACTTACCCATTTACCCTTATGGTTCGAACAATGATGCCTTGTGTGATTTTTTTGGAGCTTCTGATTCTTCTTTTATGTTTTACTATAATACTATAAACTATGTATGCTTTGTTCTTATTCTTACTTTTTCTTTCAATAGATTCATTAACTCGTTTCCTACATGACATAGATTCTAGATTTACTATTAATGCTGCATGCTGCTCTTAATGAAAAGCGATTTCGGCAATCTATTTGCCTGTCTTCATTAAAATTACAAATGTAGTACTAGCAGCTGTAAGATTCTTTATAATATGTCAACTAAGTTAAAATTGTTTTCTTGATAATTGTATTTGGTTTTTTTCGAGTCATCATTTAGGATATCTTTCTGTTTGGTTTGCAGTTAGAGAGACAGTTGAGCAGTATGGTCAACAAAATTGAAAAGTGAAGAACAAGATGATGAGCGATAACATGGTTTGATTAATCTTGGGGACAGGGGCATATCTTATTACCATATGTGAACTTGTGGTTGCGGCAGACAGCAATTTTTGAGATGCTATTCCTTGAGTCACGTGTAAAATTTAATTTATTTGACAAGATACTCATATCATGTAATTATGAATCTTTCTTCCCCTTCATTTCTCCCCTCTCTTCCCAAATAATAATGACTCTTGAGGATTCTGATTAATGCATATATAAGTTTTTTAGCTCCTTAATACCGCTCTTTGCCTTAGTGTTTCAACTAATTTATCGTTGGATGGTCTTTCTTCATATCATCTGCTGTTTGAACCGCTTATGCAGGTAGAGAGACACTGAAGAGGCGAGTTTTTGAAATTGTGTGACCCATGTTACCTCTCACCTCTTTTTTTATATGCAGTTTAATTGTATGGCTATCCTCCTTACTAGGCAAGTTAAGGGATGATTTGTGTTTGGTATTTATTAAGGAGGCACTTAGAAAGGTTTATTTAGAGTTATCTTATGTTAAAAGTGTTAGAACAATCACTGCTTCCATAATAATCACAATAAGGAACAATATTAGAATACCATTGATATTTGTTATTTATAAATTATGTCAGTTAATTTTATTATTTTATCAGTTGTATTTATAGTATGAGTTTTATTTTAAGTATACCACGTTTTGTTTTGAGGAATTGATTTTGTGTATCTTCTATGAAAAGAGTATTGTTTTACTGTGATTTCATTTGGTCAGGCGATGTGAATGTTAAGAAATTGGTGACTTTTTTTTGGCATAAAGTTTGTAATCATGTGGATTAAGCGAAAGACCTGTTTCTTTGAGGTTATGTTGAGAGATGGTTAAATCTAATCTTGATTGAAGTATTCTTTTTGAAGCTAGGGTCATCAGAAATTCTAGACATGTTTTTTTTATCATGTTCAATCTAGTTTGTGTTCTAGTTTAAGAGATTATATGCCTTTTATAGAGGATAATTTAAATGCCAGGTGGATAATAGAAATCAAATAGATTTTGGTTATGATTCTTGATTATATTTTCAATGTATTTCTAAAGGTTTCTATTGGAAACTTAACCGTTAGCATTATCAGTTTATTTGTCCATCTTGTTAGTTTGTTAGTCAGTTAGTCCACCTCATAGTTTTTTAGTTTGTTACATACCAATTATATATGGGAAATGTTCTTTCCACCTGTCATAACACTTTTAAAAATTCAAAATTGTCCTTCTTTGTGTTTGGTTCTTTGTGTTTGGAGATGCATCTCTGGACGCATTCAAATCACAATTAAAATATGCTATTTTGAGATCTATCACAATTTTGAACAAAATATGGCCTGAGGATGCATATCCGTATGATATTTAAGTGTATTTGGATAAGCATCTTCGAAATGTATTGGGAAAATTTCTGAAAGCATGGTAAATTGACGCAGTCGGGAGCTCTAAGAAATAGCAAACGTTAAATTTAGAATGAAAACAGGGTTATGAACGCAAAATCTGTTAGATAAGCTCCAGAGTCCACCAAGGATAAAGAAAAATTTAAATTTTATTATATGAAAGACAACTCTTAAGACAATGTCAAAAGTCTTTAAATACATAAAACAAAATAATTCTAATGGGTCGTATGAACCTTTAATCCAAAACAAAATTAAAGAAATAAAATAAATCAAATATAAATTGCTAAAATTTGTAGAAAATAGTAAAAATGCTATTTTCGGGTCTGAAACGAATTTAAATGGCTTAAAATTCATATATCATTGCATAGCAATGTGTTGAATTTCTGGATTGATTTTCTTTTTGAAAAGTTATAATACGAGTAATTCTGACATCAGACACCAAACTTGCGTAAATCCTGTTGAACTGTTCTGACGCACAACTTTTACTTTGATATGCACATATAACTCTCCTACATCAATCTCCTTCACTTCAAAAGAATTCAATCCTGAATTCTCTTCTTGATAAGGAGCTTCATCTAGCTACAACTTGCTGTAAGTACCAACCAGTAATCTCTCTTTACACAAACACTATTTCATCTTCTCCCACATTGAAAACGTTAACTACCATGTGTTTATCTCACATAGGTGGAAAATTGTTTGGTATCTCATCTGTGGTCAACTCTTTGAAATCATTTAGGAACCCTAACACTTCTTTTGAAATTATTGTTTTCTCCTTTACAACACTCATCACCCCTTTAGTCGGTACAAGGCATAAAAATTCAGTTTCTTTAATAGCCTCATCAAACTTTTGTTCACTATGTGTCATCACCAAGAAAATAGACTTCTTTCCTCCTGTATTTTTATTAAAGTGCAAAACAGGATCAATAACAATTTTATGTGTGCCCCATGTACACATCACCATGTTATCCCATCCCCGATAAGTGATATCATTATTAAATTAGTAAGACCTACAAATAAAACATGACAAACATCCATATCAAAATTTTCATCTTTTACCTTATTGATTTGCAAATGTTCCACCTTTTCACCCACGTCATGATTTTCACCCTTGCTTACAAGCATTTCAAAAGTTTGTAGCTTTAAATTTTTACTTAAAAGACATTTCTCAGATTTCAAAGCAACTGCAATTGTAAAAGAATCTTCACTCACTTTAGTACAAGAATCAAATTGAGAAGAAATACCATTATCTTCAAGTTGATTTTTGTAATTGATTGCGAGACTCTCATTCCATAAATGCCTTTGTGCTTCGCCTTCAAATTTATCAAATTCATCATCACCATAATTTACTATAGTATTCTTTGCGGCCCCTTTGACAATTTTGGACCTTGCCTCTTCAACAGTAACTGTCTCCAATTTCTTTAGTTTAGGAATATTACTCTCAGATTTGTAAGGTATAGAACTTTTCTGCAAGGTGTGTAAATTAGAAACTTTTACTCGAGAAAAAAATCACCGAAAGGTGATGACTTCTGTAGGCCTGATGATTTTATTGTTCCTGTTTGATGCCTTCTGGATGGTGGACGTAGAACGGAAATTGGATTATCCAAAAGTTTTCCACCCCGTGGAACCTTAACTTGTTCTCCTCTCCTGTCTCTTCGTTGTTTTTCGTTGTTGTTGGTGTTCTTCCCCTGATTTTCTAAATTGGCCATCTGTTCAGTCAAATCAGTTAGAATCGCGGTAAAATCCACAATAATTTCCTCTAAATTTGCTTTGGTTGCTGGTTGATCCGCCATAGTTGTCAAGCTACGGAAAGAAAATGAGAAACCTGCTCTGATGCTAACTGACGCAGTTGGAAGCCCTAAGAAATAGCAAGCTCTAAATCTAGAATGAAAACAAGGTTGCAAGCGTAAAACCTGTCAGATAAACTCTGAAGTCCACTAGGAATAAATAAAAGTTCAAATTTTATTATATGAAAGATAACCCTTATGGCCATGTCAAAGGTCTTTAAATACATAAAACAAAACAATCCTAATGGGTCTTATGGGCGCTTAATCCAAAACACAAATAAATAAATAAAACAAATCAAATATAAATTTCTAAAATTGTAGAAAATAGTAAAATGCTATTTTCGGGTCTGAAACGAATTTAAATGGCTTGAAAATCTATATATCACTGCAAAGCAGTGAGTTGAACTTCTGGGCCGAATTTGTTTACATTGTGTTATTTGTTTTGTCTTGGGAAGAATTTGTTTTAAATCCTAAAAGCCAATTCAAACCCCCACTTCTTGTGTTTCTCACACCTTCACTTTTGATTTTGTAAAAAAGGAAAATTTACTAATGTCGTACACAATCAAAGTTAATACTTTAAATTTTGGTATGTATGACATCCATTTAATTGTCTCAGACATACTATCATCATTAAAAATCCTTTTATTAAACCAACTTATGAAATTCTTGTTATGCTCATTCAACAACCACTTGTCACTCATTTGGTGTTATCTTTCCTCGATAAGTATTTTCTGAGTAGATATGTAAGGTTCAACTTCGTCAACATTATTCAATATATATAAACGTGCTTAAAGAACTATATCCAGAGGCATTTTAATAATAAGTCTTGAGTATCTCTACCCCCATATCTGTCATCACAACGAGACTTTGGAATTCTTATAGACTCCACTTTCGATAAATAGTTTAAACAAAACTCAACAACTTCTTCTATGGTGTACCTTTCAATAATCTAAGCTTCTAATTGATGATGGCTCTTCATATATTGTTCAAAGATATTCATGTATCGCTCTAATGTATCCCAGCAACATAAAAATAACATCAATATCACTCAATTACAACAACACTAATATGAATGATACACTAACACTACACACAACATACTAATATGATTATATTCTACATACACATATATACAACAACACTCTCACATATATAACATTTAATAACACCAAAACCTAAAACACAATATGAAATAGAGAATATACCGTAAAATTTAACAACATCAAATCCTAAAACTCAACATGAATGGTGATAAAGGTGATGAAATATAGAACATACCGTAAATTGAAGAAGAGGAAGAAGATGAAGTTTGTGTGCACTTACTTTCGTGTTGTAAGAACAAGAAGTTTGGATGTTCTAAGAAATGAATGACAGGTAAGAAGATGAAGTTTGGAAGTCTATTTCACTATCGTTTTCGTTTGTTCTTTGTAAATTGAAGAAGAGGAAGAAGAAGTGCTTTGTGTGCGCTTACTTTCGTGTTGTAAGAACAAGAAGTTTGGATGTTCGAAGAAATGAACGAGAGGTAAGAAGATGAAGTTTGGAAGTCTGTTTCACTAAATTTTTTGTTTGTTCTTTGCTAGGGCCCTTGTGTTATGAAGGAAATAAACTAAACCTTATATATTTTGAAAAACCTTGTGTATACAAGGTACTAATGGCCAGGGACTTAGAGTATTTTGGAGTTCAAGTTGGAGCAAGATTCAACAAGATTATATAAACCAAGAATTCGACAGAGGTAAATTTTAAATAAGGCTGATTAACCGTCTTTTGATCTTATCCAATTCGTAAGGATGCATGGAAGCATGAGAATATCGAAATACATGTAGAAGAAAATGTGTCATCCTTAGAGGCAAAGATGTTTGTTACTGTTAGTATCAAATTAGTATAAATAGAAGTCTTAGGATCAGATTTTAGGGATTCACATTATACCAAAACTCATAAATACTCGAAGTATCTAAGTGTTATCGAGAAAAGAGTGTCTGAGAAATATACAAATGAATCATTTCATTTTTATTCAATATCAGGTTACTTATTTTAACATCATTTTTGTTCCTTTACATTTCCTTTAAAATCTTATTTACACTCTTTTACTTTTTATCAATCATTCTCGCATTACCTTTAAAATTCCTTTTATTGTCGAAGTAATTATTACCAAGAAAACCTAAAAAAAATACTAAACATATATGTCCCAGGATCAATCTAGTTAATCTTGTGAGTAACCAAAATATTAGATTTGGAAGACGAGCGTTTGTTTACCAAAACTCACGGTAAACAAATTGGCACGCTCAGTGAGACCTTGTGCTTAGCATATTTTTACTTAATCTATTTGAAAAGTTTTTTCTGCATTTAGTTCTTCATAGAATAATTTTCCCAAGCCCCATTGCATGAGATTAAGGAGTGGTAGGATAACCAGAAATAACGAAAGATTTCCAAAAAGGAAGTACGTTAGAAGGATGGTAAATCCTCCAAGTAACCATGGAGAACAACCTCCTTCGACAGGGGAAAATACAGTCGCAACATTTATGACCGAACCAATACCCTCTACAATGAGTACGCTGACCATACCTTCGAACGCTCAAAGTGGATCAATATTATCCCCTGTGAGAACACAAGGTCAACCAGTGTTTCCAAGATTAGTGGGGACTAGTAGTTTTAGGGCTTATGGGCCTGGATTTTCGATGCCTATGAATGGCTGCCAACAACCATACGACATGCCAACTTCAGTGATGGCAAGTTTACATAATAATACATCAAGATTTTCTGATCCATTGGTGAATACATATTCTTCATTACAAGGGTTGGGATCGGTTGTTAATAATGGGTCGAAATGTGGAACCCCCATGGGAAAGAATTCCTACCCTACCAATGCCCACTTTCACTACAAGTTATGCAGCCGTATTGAGACAACAAATGGAAGAAAACAACCATGAAATGGTTAATATGCTTACCCAACAAACATGTACGACATTCAACCCCATGATCCAAAATATTGACAGAACTAACCAACAAAACACCCAAACCAATTAGAAGTTGGTAGCGCAGATGGTGTGAATTACAGACTTTTTTGGCGCTCCCCAGGCGCCAGTTCAACAAGTTGCACAACCTCGACGAGAATGGCTTGTAGAAAATCAAGGAATAATTCTAAAAGAGGGTATCGTGAGCCAACCCCAACAGGTTGCACCCAATGCGATCGAAGTAAACCAGGCACAACGAGGTGAAGCCTGTGTGGTCGAACAACAAGTGCCCATGGAGAGGGAACCCCCCAGGGCCGTGATGGTTAATAAGAATCAGGATGCAGATAAAGTAGTTCATCATGTTCGACAAGATAATCTAGCAGACGAAAACAATCTCGCTGCCATGGTCGAAAGTATAACGACAAGAAATGGGATAAATGTGGGTCTTCAAAGGCCAAACTACTCTTCTACATTGTCTGAGTATATTCTGCAAACTGAGTTACCAAGGGGATGGAAAGTCCCAAAATTCAAAATTTTTTCTGGAGATACCAATGAATCCAATGTCGAACATATAACATGATATTTGACTGAGGCTGGGGACACTGCAAATAACGAGAACTCAGGGGTCAAATATTTTCCCAGTTCCCTTACCAAAAATGCATTCACATGGTTCACTATGCTCCCAGCGAACTCCATGAAGGTGTGAAGAAAACACAAGAAAGGGGAGATTTGAATTGAGTTTTCCTTTCTTGACAAACTTTAGCTTCTAAGCATTATTTGTTAAACAATGCTTCAGAATATTGCTTCTAAGCAATGTTTCTAATTAAGTTATGAAAACATAAACTATTAGGCATAATCAAAAGTAAAGAATACGATATATATCATGGTTCACTTGAGAAACCCCCAAGCTAGTCCAGTCCACCCTGCCAAGGTGATTTCACCTTGAACTCAAGGACTTAATCCACTATAACCAATATGATTACAATCATACAGGTAACCACCGTTAAATAACATCCAATGACACGTTTAGGGATCTAAATTGGATATAACGTTCCTTGACCCAATAGAATCTGATCCCTCATAATCTCCTACCAGGATTTCCTTACAATGATATCCATCAGTGATCTCACAAGGCTGACCTTCACTCATTCCCCTTTGAGATATGTCTACCATTGACCCAATAGAACCCACTACCAGGATTTCATAATAACCTTCAGTCACTATCTTCTTGAGCACAAACCTTCGCTCAGCCTCTCAAGGTATCATCAAATAATTGTTTGATTTACATTTGTTTACAATAATATGCTTCTACACAAGCTGGATGTAAACAAAATCTAAGAATACATAAGAAGATCCTAATACACACTAAAAATATTACATTGTATTGTAGCTTGATGTATGATCTTCTTTTCTTCAAGTAGCTTATTCTCGGACAACAACCCAAAGCACTTGAATTGCTGAAGTCTTCTTCTTAATAAGATTCTGGAAGTTTTGTTGATCTTGATGTAGTAAATAGAAGAAATTCTTCATCTTGATTAACCTTAGAACATTCTGGACAACAACCCTTGTTCTATTTTCTTCTATGATCACTTTAGAGCACAACATTTGCGTTGTGGATTTGTAACTGGAGCTTTCATGATCATCTTCATTATCTTCTGTGGCTTAGTAAGCTTTGTGAACCATATGAAATTAAGCAAATTTTGAATCAATGATTTCATTGTAATCATTATCAACATGAAGAATCATTTTGATAACAATTGTTATTATTGTTGTTATAGTGGTTGATATATTTTTGGTTGTGTTCCAATAACGACAACTTTCATTTTAACATTGAACACCAACAACATTTTAAACATACAGTTCTTTTCTTATATAGCCAAGAAAAATATAGCCGTTGGATATTTGAAAAAGAGTCATTACAAATAGTACTGCTACATCCTTTTCTCTTCTATAATTCAAGCTAGTGGAGAGGTAGTGGAATAAGGCTTTTTCTTACTGTGTACTATTGTACCATATTAACGTTATATTCTTTTCTTCTACATTTCAGAGGCTTATGCGAGCATGAGTTTATAAGTAGGAACGTAACATAAGATCCTCAGAACTTCAAGTTTTCAGAGTCTTCAGAACTACGTCTTCAGAGTCTTCATCACTTGCTCATGAGAACCTGTTGTAGAGAAACTTGGATTAGAAGAGCTTTAAGTCTTCAGAGTCTTAAGAGCTGCGACTTTAGAGTCTTAAACACTTGGTCTTGAGAACCCATTGTAGAGAACCTTGGATAAGAAGAGATTCAAGTCTTCAGAGTCTTAAGAACCGCGTCTTTAGAATCTTTAGCACTTGGTATTTAAGAATCCTTTTAAGAACCTTGCTATTAGAAATACAAGTATTTACTATCTGGACTTCAGTAGAAACATTGTCTTCAAATCTTTTAACTTTGTCTTCTTAAAACAGGTTGTATTTTTAGAAACTAAGTTTTTAGCATCTGGACTTCAGTAGAAACGTTGTCTTCAGATCTTCTAACTTTGTTTCTTTAGAACACACTGCTTTTAGAAACTTGAGTCTTTAGCATCTGGACTTAAGTTAAAACTTCTGTCTTCAGATCTTCTGACTGTTTCTTTAGAACCCGTTGTCTTCAAAAATATGAGTCTTCAGCATCTGGACTTAAGTAGAAAATTTTGTCTTCAGATCTTGTGGCTGGTTTCTTTAGACAAACATCAAAGCCTACACTTCAGAGTCTTCTGGAGTGTTTTGCTACTGTTCAACATAACTTATGTAGCATAAAAGCAGAACTAATTCTCTTCTAATGTCTTGGCCACACCATCCATCATAAGTAGAACATGTTTGTTAAGTACTCAACAATAACAAACATTAGAGTATCAAAATTGTTCATACAAATATACTCATTTGTTATCATCAAAACTCAGATAATATTGCAGAACCAAATCTTATTCTTACAATCTCTCCCCTTTTGATGATGACAAAACTATGTATTTTGATGACACAATTTTGTTCATATAATCAGAAAAAGTGAAAATAGAAAGGTAAGGAATACTTATCCTTTTTATGATACTCCCCCTAAGTCAATGACTTGAAGAAGATCAAATATCTTGACTCTGAACCATTTAAGTAAAGCCCTTTGGTTCCAATATACCAGATATTGAGATCTTTAGAGTCTTAACTCTGGATTCCAATAATTGAGATCTTGATATTTCAAACAATCTTCAACTTCTGATTTGCTCAGTTCTTCTGGGAGGTATCTGCTTCTGTTTTTGATTCTTATGTTCTAAATTTTATTTTCTTAGATAGTTTACATCTTCTGAACATTATGATACCAAAATCAAGATGACTTTAACTTTCATAAAGTTCTCAACTTCTGAATAGTATTGGGTCTATATGATATTTGAATATATGTTCACATAGTATACATCTTCGATTATATGAACAATCAACCTTTAAGAGATTTAACATATTTCTTTCATTTTGACATGTCTTATAATGCCTAGTGAACTTGTTCAGAGTTCCTCGGTTAATCATCAAACAATCAATCAAGTGTTAGCGGTAAATGCACATTTTATATAATTTCTTTTACGACACATCAGGTTCATCAAAACTATTATACTTCTCCCCTTTTTTGACATCATCAAAAAGATAACTATTCGTGAAAACATAAAAAGTCAACAGAAGTAATTTTTAAAAAAGTCACATAATTAGAAGAACACAAGCATATTTCTACAGTTTAGAAGCAAAATGAAAGAGAAAATGCTAGAGCCTGAGGTTCAGGAGCAGGAGCAGAAATCTTTTGCAGAATACACTGTAGCATGTTCTGAACCTTCTCATTGACAGCTGTGATACGGTGGCAGAACCGACTATTATACTAGTTTTGCGTTTGTGTTTGAAAATGTTGCGGTAAGCAAGAGCCTCCACCAGCCTTTCTTTTATCCAACAAAGGAAAGGGTGAAAAGAACAGAAAAATACCTTTCGAGAGTTTTCTGAGTAAGGGGGATAGATTATCACACAAATACGCTTAGATCAAAAGATTGAATCTCAAAATTGTACATATGGCTGGTATGCTTCGATCTGCAGTTTTGGGGTGCTTTAAGAATCAAGGAGGTCTGGTGTTTGTTTGGACTGGAGGAGCCTGCAAAGTGAGTTTCAAATGTTGATCCCTTCGTGAGATTTTGAGAATTTGATCTGTTTTCTGAGGCAGCTTCTTGTTTATGGAAATTTGATAGGCAATCTCTTGTGTATAGGCAATGTGTGTGTATTGATGGGCAATGTCTATCTTATATTTATATGGGTGTGGTGGTGAACAAAAATGGAATGAATCAACCATTAACCATGGCTTTGAAAGCAAAAATCGAAAGATTTAAAAAGTTACCATTTTAGATGATTTTCTACTATTTTGGGCTTTGAGTGAACCTGGATAGGTTTCATCCCATTAGGTGTTCGTTTCAACTTTTCACATATTGATCCTTTCGAATGCTCCCAAGATTTGTTCTTCAATGGCTTTGAGTTCCAATTAGAAATGCTCAAGGCCTCATCCTTATGGCTTCTTCGATTGAGTCACTATCTGCCTTAGTTGCTTGATCTGAAAAAACTATCCAATTAGCCTAATCAAACTCAGTTCTTGTTCCTTTTGATCTCTTTTCCTTCAATTCAAACACCTCTTCATCTTGGCCTGTCAAAGCTTTGTTTTGTTCTTTCCTTCGAACACAGTTGTGTAGGTGGTTCTTTGATTCCAACTCCCACCCTTTGCTTTTATCTACAAGAAAATCTTTCCTGCTCACTAGTTCATCTTCAATTTGTGAATACAACTTGTATGAACCAATCTAATGGTAACCCACGAGCACCAAGACTTCACTTCAATAATCCAACTTCCCACCTGTCCAGGTACATGCATGTCCTTCGAACCATAAGATCAAAGCTTTTCGAATTCAACATCTTCTTCTTTTTGAAGCGCCAATTCAACCAACATGGCAATCGAAGCGTGCCTTCCTTGTAATGCCTCAAATAGCTTACATATCCATGGTTCGAAAATGAACCCTTTGATGACACTCTTCCCATCGAAGACTTCATAAAATCTTCCTCACGCTTTCTTTTGAACCATCCTTCCTTCGATCCCAGTGCTTCGTTGGGCATCAAATTAGACTGCATATTACTGTCGAAGCTGCTTCAACCCAAAAGCTCTTAGGCATATTTTCAGCTTTCGACCTACACCTTGTCATGTACACTTCTTTTCTTTTCTTTCAACCGTGCCATTATGCTGAGGCATATAGGGTGCCATGGAAATCATTTGAAACTTTTGCAGACCAAAGTTCTTTCTGAGAAATGAAACCCTAGATGGAAATCCATTGCTTAGGAGGAGAATTTGTCTGGTTAATTCTTGGTCAACCTTGAGCAATTGAGGACCTCAATGAGAATGACTTGAATAGAATGGGAAGGAAAATTTTAGAGTACAACAGCTTCCCCTGTTCAATCTTCTTAAACCTGAGGATTTAGATTGGCTTGTCTACCTTTCGTGATCTGAAGGTGGGAGATGATTGAATAGTAGAGTGCCCAAAAATTTGCACTCGCATGGAGTAACGTCGTTGGTTGATGATATTAGGAATGGGCTTACAGATTCCATTTGGAGAAGATGGCTGAGAGTTGTCGGAGATGGGCTTATAGATGCCATCCAGAGTGACCGCTGGTAAGTATAAAGCTTGACTGCGACGTATAATGAAGGAATCTTTAGCGACTACTACTTCAACAGATAACGAATGAATCTTACGACTACTACTTCAACAGGTGATAAAGGAATCTTGGACGACTACTACTTCAGCAGGTAATGAAGGAATCTTTGACGACTATTACTTCAACTGGTAATGAAGGAATCTTTGAAGACTACTACTTCAGCAGGTAATGAAGGAATCTTGGATGATTACTACTTCAACATATAATGAAGGAATCTTACGACTACTACTTCAACAGGTAATGGAGGAATCTTGGACGACAACTTCTTCAGCAGGTAATGAACGAATCTTGGACGACTACTACTTCAGCAGGTAACGAAGGAATCTTTGATGACTACTACTTCAACATGTAATGAAGGAATCTTGGACGACTACTACTTCAGCAGGTAATGAAGGAATCTTTGACGACTACTACTTCAGCAGGTAATGAAGGAATCTTTGACGACTATTACTTCAACAGGTAATGAAGGAATCTTTGACGACTACTACTTCAACAGGTACCAGAAGGAATCCGCACTTGATTTCGTCTGAATGATGAACTAGAAGATGTCTACACCTGGCTTCACCTAGAAGTGATATTTTTCAGAATGACTTTCTGGGGAAGCCTTTGAGGGAGGTGCTTGTCAGAATTAAGTTTCTGAAGAAATTAGTCTGGTCATGTAGATAGTTGATGATATTCGTTTGTTTATATACTTTACCTGAAAAGATAAAGGGTTAGTTGTGTGCAATGTCATGATGTATAGAGTGCATTGCGTAATGACGTTATCAAAATAAATGATACTGTGCTATATGCATTTTGTATGTATATGCTATGATATGGGTAAATGATGTATGAATGCAATGTATGAACGTATCAGATGTTCTATTGCAGTGTCGTTGAACTGAGGAACATAAATCCATGATTTACACTGGGGGTGAAGAGAATGTGCATCTTCAATCCTCTAGGGATTATTTCCGTTGGGGAGCCCTGCTTTCTTGTTTGAGGAAACTTCGCTGGGGGATGTTACTTCCTGCGTGGGGAGAAGAACTCCCTTGTACTGTAATGTTGATACTCCATAGGTTGGTGATATTTCCAGGAAGATGTTTACTTAATCGCATATGGCCCCTTGCTGGAACTCATGTTCAATGCCCCAAGTGAAACAACCGGCTGAAAATCATCAAACAATGAAGTCGCCATCGAACGTATTTTATCCCACATGTAGGGAAAGGTAAACATCGAGAAAACCTGAGAAGGGAGAAGTCACGGTATGGCGACTGAGAGATCAGGTAAGGGAGTCTGTTACGCGAGGGGAAGGTATTAGCACCCCACACGCCCGTAGTACTCTATGGTATCCACTCTTGTTATCTATCTTATGGGTGTTTTTAATCTATGCTTACTGTTTACTATACTACTGAAGGTAGAATGCATGCAAAGGAAGGAGAAAATAATGTAGGGAAAATAAAATTGTGCTCGCTTGGGCCCTACCCCAATGCCTACGTATCCTTTTTAAGGAATCAGAGCTACCTTAGTTCGGCTCACATGTTTTTGTTTGTTTTGTGTTTTTTATGGACTATGCTAATTCCGCCTTCTGCCGCAGCTCGACCTTTGGAGACTTATGCGTTGGCAAAGAAGTAAACTAGTCACGTCCTTACCTGAAAAGGGTTTTAGAGAAAAGGTGCTTGAGCGCACGAAATGGTTTAAATTGGTTTGTGTTTTATTACCTTGAAAAAGGGTTTAAGTGTTGTTAGCATGTTTTATGATTTGCTAAAAAAATGATTTTTTGTTTTAGATGCAAGGATGCAAAAAGGGGAGGAAAAGAGTTTAAGGGAGACTAGCTTATTTCTAACCCAATGTTATCATATAATAGTAGTCCTATGTCAAGGATGAAAGGGGAAGTTTCTACCTAATGTTAGCATGCATGGTTTGCAACCTAAGGTCTAATTTGCGTCCGAACGGAGCAAGCACATCCTAAGGGAACATGGTATGTACAAGGATAAAGCAAGCAAGCCAGTAAACTCGAGAGTACACCTAAAGAGATCCTACCTAGGTTAGCATGCCAAAGAAGGTCTAACAAAACTATCCTATAGGGAACATGCAATGAGAGCGAAGTCGTGATATCAATTTCTAAATTGAGTGACTCATCGATCAACAAGAAATAAAGGAAAGTGATAAAATCCTATAGGGAGCATGCACTGAGAGAGAAGTCGTGATCTCAATTGCTAAATTGAGTGACTCATCAATCAACAAGAAAGTAAACAAACACAAGCACAACACATATAGCAAATGAAGTGCGGAATGCCCGCTACAGGTCTTTAAACAGCGACTTTGAGCGCACGCTCTTTATTTCCTACTTCTCATGATATCTAGAAAGCGGTAAAGTGCAGAAATGAGGAATAAAATAAAGTCACAATGATGCCGAACGGAGAAGGCCCGTTGCCTCTTCAAAATCACGCAAGCGATAAGAAAACTCTACATAAGCTGCTCCGTGCGAGTGATCAAAGAATTAATCCCCGAACATTCCACCTAACGTATAAGGTCCATTGTCTCTTCAAAGCCACTCCTGTAAAAAGAAATCTCTACAGAAGCTAATGAAGAAGGTTTGTTGCCTCTTCAAAGCCATGCAATCGATGAGAAAAATGTCAGAATCTCCACCAATGGTCAACCGATTTAATCCCTAAGCGCTTAACATCCCAAATCAACATGCGAAACAGTAGGGACGTGTGAAGTCTGAATCAGATGGTATAGTAGCAAAGGTGCTAAGCCCAATCAGCCCAGTCGAGCATAGCTATTTTTGTCCAAGGGACTTCAAGAAATCCAAAAAATGGTCATGGGCCTAAATGAAGTGTGGTCTGGTCCGCTTGAGTCAAACATCATTACATTTTACCCTCTTGTATCTATGATTATCCATTGGTATTCACGAGAAAAGATTCTTCTCTCTCGCTTCCGAACTCATATGTGAATGGCTTATGCCTTCCTCAAGCTTGCAATGCCACCATCTTATCGACCCAACGTTTCTGTCATCATTTCATCGTCTCTCTTTGATCCATACCGAACTCTGTCATGCTCTTGATTTCACTCCACAATTCTCCTCTTCTTTCAACAACGTCGCAAAACCCTAAACTTTGGTACAAATCGGATAAATATACACCGCCCTATCATCGTTCTCTTCTTCATCTTCTCATGCTTTACGATTCGCCCTTGTTTATTTCGTTGTAATAAAACTAAGAACCAAAAAAATGGAGAACGATGCGAACTAAACTGCCGCTGCGCTTGCTATGGCTTCACGAGGTTCGGATCATACAAAGATGTTAAAGGTGTGGAAGATTTCAAGAATTACATACCGGAGAGTTCCGGTAGCTCTTCAACTGCGACGTCGAATGAGGAACACAAAGGTAAATTCTTCCTTTATGCTTCTACTTTCGGTCTCCTTGCGTTTTTGATTCCAACGGTTCTATCAATTTCTGATTCTTCTTCTGCTCTGTTCTTGTTGTTGTTCTGATTCCAGTACAAATTCTTTGTAGGGATGTGGAATTGTTGATGAATATTTCAATTGTGGAGAATGATGAAGGTTTCAGAAGTAGTGAATTTGATACTTTAGTGATGAAACTGTGTTGATGAAGAGCGAAGGAAAATGAAGATGATAAATCTGCGTTGATGGGAAGTGAAGATGAAGTTCTGTTTTCCTTCTTTGATACATGATATAGATTCGTAGTTTTAGGTCGCTTGAATATTGAAGAAGGAAGGTTAAGGTGATGAAGCAGGGAGAGAGAGTGCAGAGAAAATTGAAGATCAAGATAATGAACGATTGTGGTGCTTTTCAGAGAGAGATTGAGAGGTGAGTTTTTTTGTCTTTTTTCTATAACTTTTCTGGTGTGTTCTTGTGTAGAATCAATCCTCTATCTCCTTTTCTTTTTTGTTCTATTATATCTCTGCTCCTTTTGCAGTTGGAATTCTCTTCAACAGTTATAGGCAATTTTTTCTATTAAATTGGTTTCTGACTTCTGTTTTGAATGAGCTGGAAAATTAGTTGGTTAGGAAGTTAAAAGTTAGTTATAGGTTGGTTAGAAACTGTTAGGGAATTTTTGGTTTGACAGTTCTATTAGCAGTTTGTTTAGATTCTGTTAGAAGGAACAAAACTGGTGAGGGCGAGCGATGGTCAGGGTGAGAGATTACAAGACAGTTAGCAATATATCTTCTGTTAAATTGGTTTTCGGTTATTATGAGCTGGAAGGTTATGTGCAGGGTGGTTTAGGAATCTGTTATGATTCTGTTGAGAAGCTGTTAGAAGTTTGTTGAAATTTTTTGTTTTGACAGTTAGGAATTGGGGAAGTTATAGTCGGTTTTTTTGGATGGAGTTCTGTTAAGATGCGGTTATGAAGTTAGGAAACAGTTGGGGTTTCTGTTAGGAGATTAGTTATATGTTAGGAAATTCTATTTTGGAGTTGTTATCCTGTTTAGGGAATGTTAGTTACAGGGATGTTTTAAATTATTTTGTATATTCTTTGATTTCCTTCCTTGAACTCTTTTCTGAATAATGCTTCCTTCCCTTGAATGTATATTGGAGTAACCATTTAGCCCACCAAGCATAAACTTGTTGCATAACTTGACTTGTATGTTGAATCTTGAATGTGCAGGGTAATCTTGCCGCTGTATTGAACTTGGATATCGATAGCTCGCTACAGTTTTACGTCACATTTCACTGGACATGCAACCGTTGTGAACGTGCTTGGATGTAATTCCGAACTGCTCTATTTTCCTTGGTACATTTCACAGACTATTCAGACTTCTTGGTTGTGAGCATCATTGGTTTGAACAAAGTTTTAACGCAATTTTCTGGTTGTGTTTGGACAGGTAACATGGTAAGTTCTTAAAGAATGGATTCTTGCGGATTCTCGCTCCATTTTTGCAGTAAGCTTACAACTTATACATGGGTACTTAAAGGAAATCGTCGAAGCTTTAGCATGAAGTGAATTTTTAATGAAGTTTGGAGGATTTAAAGCTTGAAGATTAGGCTTAGGAACACTTGATGAATCAACACATGTTTAGATCTTGTGGACCTCTTGAAAAAGTTCCTGTAATTTTATTGAAACTTCCATTTGGGACTCTTTTGTGAAAGTAACATGATAAGGTTTAATGGCTTGTATCTGGAATAGTAACTTCATATTCTCCCCTCGAACAATGAAATGATTCTTTCCATTATCACGAATTCATAAAATGCTTGTATGGGATTAAGAATAATATTGAATGAAGTTTTGTAATTTCATGAGCTTGTTTTGAGAATTATGGATGACATTTGAATAAGTCTTATGTGAATGCAACCACCTTGAATCTAGCTTAATGCCATGGACATGTTGTGTTAATGTTTTATAATTTCACTTGTCCTTCAAGAAATCTGAATGCCCCTTCTTATTTTGTAAACTCCAAGCAAATCTAACCCATGTCATTAGGTAGCATTCCAAAAGATTCTAAATAATGGACCCATAAAAGCCAAACCAAGTCAATCTCTCCTCCTTGCAACAACTCTTAATTTTCCTTTTAACCTCACCTTTTACAATCGAAGTAACAAATAATAACAATGCCTTGATCATATTACACGTCCACAACATCATCTTTATACCACGATTTAAACTTTGTAATCCATTCCGCCAAGTCACCTCAATAGACAACCAATGATCTTGAAGCAAATGTCATGGATAAAACCTTGTAGATAGGAACAATTAGAAGCATATGAATGATGATGATCACAAGGTCCTGAGATCCCTTGAGATGCACTTTGATGGCTTAAAATCCCATGGTGAAGATGCCCTTGTAGCTTGATAAGAAAGAAGTCCACAATAGCCATGCATCCAAAACCCTATCTTCAAATCATAATTGTCGAAGAAACCAACTGATTTAACCCTACATGAAGATGAGAGCCTAAAAGCATAGAGAAACCTTAATTCCTCAATATCCTTCATCCCATGCCATGTTTTATTGATTAATGAATGAATGATGTGTTAGGTGACCTAATGGGGGTTATATACATGAGGAAAGTGCGAGATGCATAAGCCAGATAAAAGTGAGAGGGTAGGACAAATTTGGGGTATTACAACTGCCCCTATTTAATCGTCTTAAACTTGAAAGTACGATTGGCGCATGCCTCTCGGAAGTTCGAGGTAGAAGATGATTAAATACCAATGCCAAAAATTTGTTCTGGGAGAAAGTGTGAGTAATTTATTTTTGTGATATCTGCTGGGGAAAGAATTTTTTGTTTTTTAGTGAAAAGGCAGAGATTGGAATTGTAGCGTGGCATGATGCCAATACAAGACAAAGGTTGGTATGAAAAGATAGCGGACGAGGTTTACGGACTACCTATGATCCTAAGGTGAAACATGAGAGTGATTTGACAGAGAATCTAGCCTAAGGGCGACCTCAGGTTCTAAGACAAGATATATGGAAAGAACCTAGCCAAGAGGCGATCTCAGGTTCTAAGACAAGATATATGGAAAGAACCTAGCCAAGAGGCGATCTCAGGTTCTAAAATAAGATATATGGGAAGAACCTAGCCAAGAGGCGATCTCAGGTTTGACGACAAGATATATGGGAAGAACCTTGCCAAGAGGCAATCTCAGGTTCGACTATGATCTAAGGAAGAACCTAGCCTACAGGCGATCTCAGGTTCGACGATGATCTACAGGAAGAACCTAGCCTACGGGCGATCTCAGGTTCTAAGATGATTTATGGGAAGAACCTAGCCTAGAGGCAATCTCAGGTTCGACGATGATATAAGGAAGAACCTAGCCTACGGGCGATCTCAGGTTCGATGATGATCTATAGGAAGAACTTAGCGTA
Source organism: Vicia faba (assembly GCA_948472305.1). Lineage (NCBI taxonomy): Eukaryota > Viridiplantae > Streptophyta > Magnoliopsida > Fabales > Fabaceae > Vicia > Vicia faba. Next base: position 988,865,416 of record OX451735.1, read on the forward strand.
CGGGCGATCTCAAGTTCTAAGATGATTTATGGGAAGAACCTAGCCTAGAGGCGATCTCAGGTTTGAAGATGATCTATGGAAGAACCTAGCCTACGGGCGATCTCAGGTTCGAAGATGATCTAAGGAAGAACCTAGCCTACAGGCGATCTCAGGTTCTAAGATGATCTGAGGAAGAACCTAGCCTACAGGCAATCTCAGGTTCGAAGATGATCTGAGGGAAGAACCTATCCAAGAGGCAATCTCAGGTTTTAAGATGATCTGAGGAAGAACCTAGCCTACAGGCGATCTCAGGTTCTATGATGGAAACATGGGTTACGACATGACGAGTGTTTAGAAGCTGACACGATGAGTGTTGGAAGGTAGAATGATGTAAGCACAAGGGCAAAGAAGACTTGTAACGTGGCGTGATGCCAATACAAGGAAGGGATCTGGCTTGTAACGTAGCATGATGCCAATACAAGGCAGGGATCTGGCTTGTAACATAGCAGGATACCAATACAAGGAGGAGATCAAACTTGTAACATAGCAGGATGCCAATACAAGGAAGGGATCTGGCTTGTAACGTAGCAGGATGCCAATACAAGGAGGAGATCAAACTTGTAACGTAGCAGGATGCCAATACAAGGAAGGTATAACGCAAACGAGTGTTTGAATCAATACAGATGAGCATCGAAAGAAAATACAGACGAGTATCAAAAGGTTAAACACGGACGAGTGTTTGAATCAATACAGACGAGTATTGAAAGAAGATACGGATGAGTATCAAAAGGTTAAACACAGGCGAGTGTTTGAATCAATACAGACGAGTATTAAAAGAAGATACAGACGAGTATCAAAAGGTTAAACACAGACGAGTGTTTGAATCAATAAGGACGAGTATTGAAAGAAGATACGGACGAGTATCAAAAGGTTAAACACGGATGAGTGTTTGAATCAATACGGACGAGCATTGAAAGAAGATACAGACGAGTATCAAAGGGAAGACACAAACAGATGTTTAGATAACTGACACAGATGGGTGTTTAGGAAACTCGACACATACGAGTGTTTGGATCAATACGGACGAGTATTGAGAAAAGATACAGACGAGTACCAAGGAAAGTTTAAACATGGACAATTGTTTGGGAGACTGACACAGATGAGTATTTATGAGTTGACGCAGACGAGTGCTGGGTTTAGACTTGGTGTATTGATTTTGCTGGGAATTGAAAAGGTGAATGTCCTCGAATGGGGATTTTGGGAATGATATCCTCTTGTAGGGATATATTATTGTCTTTGAATGATTCAAGTATTTCATGTAGGGTACCTGATCTATCTTACACTCGTATGTATGTTTGAATTTCTTTTGCCGAAAAGATCCACTCTGATGGATCAGCTACGCGCTTTTGAAGATGCAATGTTATGTAACAATAACTATATGCAATGCAAAGAAATAGACTTCATGGGTATAAGCGAGATGAATTAGGAGTTGCTCCTCATCACTAGGGATGCCAATACATATCGACGTTGGAAGTCTGCTGTACCAAAGATCACTGGGGATACTGATAAGAACTTGCACTGGGGAGCTCACAATACCACAAATTGTTGATGACTCCGCTGGAGATTGAATTGCTAATGAAGCGTATCTACCGATATGCCACTGCATTCTAGACTATGTTGTTGGGGAAGAGATAATCTGGCTAGACTTCCATACATCCTGAATCATTGAGAGGATGGTAGAGCTGAATATGCCGAAGAAAGGATACTGAACACCATTTGGATCTCTTCGCATACGTTTCCCAAGTTCACGCCACATTGGGGAATTACCTATTGAATCACTTGGAGATAAGAGATGGGCATGGACACCTGCGAATTCCCGGTTTAGCTCTGCGACCCGTTTAGCTCTGCGAATTCACCACTTTAGCTCCACTGGGGATGTTCTTGATTAACTCCACTAGGGATGCACTTGCGCATGCTGAGTCAAATGACGACTCCGAACTTTCTGAATTCACTTGGGGAATCAGGTTAGAAATTGTTTGTAGCAGATGAAGGCAGCTTCGTGCGCTGGCTAGGTCAGGGTGACCGTTATGATGCTTTTAGCTTGATTGTAGTCGTCTCGTGCAACATAATTGGCTTGAATAAATTTGCAAGTACGAATGAGGAATGCCCCTGTCTGGAGGATCTATGAGAAGATCTATGTTGAATAGAAGACCGGAATATCTGTGCCACAATATGATATGAGGTGGCCTACCCCAATGTCTTGAGTCACGAAATAAACTACTCTTGATTATAGCTTTCTTGGAGAGATCTATCGAATCTCGACGTAATTGCCACGAGTTGAATGGATTCTAAATATATTTATCGATGTGATAGCCTCTGATTGGCAGCTTAAAGGGGATGCCCCAGATTTGGCTGAGCTTGGAGAGATCGACTCTCGACTTGATCGCCCCAGATTGACGAACTCTGCTAACTTCATCCCTGAAGGGTACTCAGATTGTAAAGCACCAAGATGATTTCTCTTGACAGAATCTTTGGTTAACATGCCCCTGGATAAGTCACTTCTCTTGTGAAAGCTGAATTTTGCTTCAACAGGGTATTCAAGCCTCTCTTCTATGACCAGATTGAGCTCTTTATCGATTGTTCATTGTGTAAACTTACTTGATGTCAACCAGTTGTTTTGTATGCAGAAGAATGTTTATTATGAGAATGATAATTCTATTGCAACACATATGTAAGTCTTGAAGTTTGAAAAAACTTTGAATGAAATGACGTCACAACTCTGTTGTGAACGAGTCACTAACTAGAGAGAAACATTTTCAATTTATTTTTTATGAAAGATAATGCAAGCACATGATACCAACACAGATATTCAAACTTACCTCTTAGGAGTAAGTTAAACGCTATCTCGTTGTAGCACGCTTTCGAATTGACCCATACTTCAATTAGGACTTTTATGGGTTGTAACATGGTCTGGTTCACGGTTTTAGAAAAAAGGATTTAAGGCTCAAAATTATTTGGTGCCCACCCATTCTCCATGATGTTCTCCATTCCTACATTCAGTTGACCCGATACAAGCATCCATCTCTCTACAAGAGTTTGCGATGGTTGAGGAACCACTGAGGCCTCTCGGACACAACAATCACTAACTTCTGATTTTGGTGTCTAATCAAACGACTTTATTCTTTGATGAGGATTTTCATTGGTAATCCTTTTCTCGCCCTTTTAGGCTCTTTTAATTCCCTTATTGCTTTTGCCTGGACATATTCTTTCGAATTTCGATTTGGAAGTCCAGCGGGATGCCCCAACTTTTTCCTAAGTGACTTGTTTTCAAGTTTCGACTTAGCGGGGATTTTTGTTTCTTTCTTATTCGTATTTTCCATTTTGAACAAGTTGTTGATCTTTGTGTTGTCTTTGATTTGTCGGAAGTAATCGTGACTGTCTGAGTCTTTGGTAGATGAGGGATAGCCATTGTTGTATTGTCATTTAATCTCAACTTTTTGATGTGCGTGAGATACCCATTAGGATATCGTTAATTGATGCACACTGCTGATAGATGAGGGTTAACCATTGTGGTTTTAACTTTCCTCAACCTTTTGAAGGATAACCAATGTTGTATCCCTGGATGCACACTCTTGATGAGTTATGAATGCTTGATCACATTTACTAAACACTACCCGCCCCAGGGTTGAAATGAGGGTTTTTTTTTAATAGAAAAGAAACTCCTACTTCGAAGGCTCAGAGGGGTTAGCGAGGGTCTATCTCCCTTATATCTCCAGTGTTTAGGAATAGAAACAAGGCATGTACATCGTCAACAGGGTCTTATTCAAAAGCATACCAACCAGAGATTTTTGCGTTTTTAGATTATCGTCATTCTCCCTCCAATCTTTACCTAAGCATAATACTTGGAAACTTGGCATCAATATGCAAGTAAAACATTTAAAGAGTGATAACAAATGAATGAATAAAAATGAAAATAGCACTTCAAGACAAGTGTACTTATTGCATTAAGATTTTCATTCAAAAATAGACATGTTTCTATATGCAAGAAATGTTTAAACAAACAAGCAAGAGTGAAAATGAAAATGCAATAAAGAAACCAATGATTGCCATTGTTGAGGAGACTTGGATCCGTATGGGTTTCTTCATTCTGACGACTTTCTGTAGTCTCAATGGTTAAATGGGAGAGAGAATTCCCCTTCTTATCTGATATGAACACAACAGTCTTTGAATTGAGCTAGTCTTAAACATTGTCTCTGGACGACATACCATCTTCAATCGAAAGGTCAGGTTCCCCAAAATAAGGCATAGAAGATTCTTTCAGGAGTACGAATGAATGATTTACCAAGCGAATCAGCATGAATTGCATCACCAAACATCTTATACCATAAAGAAAGAATACATTTCGTCTTCTATAAGAACAGCAGAGACATCCAAGCTGGTGAGAAAGAGTCCAACAGTTATCCAAATAAGAATTGGACCTTTGGAAGAGACGCCAGATAGGTGTTGGGTTTTATATTTTAACCCCTTTACAGTCTTCGATATCAAAACCGGGTGCCCCCGGAATAGGGGATACATCTAGCATGTGTATCACAATCAGAAGAGATGTTTGTTGGAGGAGGACCCCAAAGATCAGAGCTGGAAAGAACAGGATGTAATGCATTGGGCTCACGTCAATATGCTCATCATGCTTCTTTTGTCTTGGCTTAAAATCTTTTTCATGAATTTACTAGGGGAATAAAGACTGACTACTGTCGAACAGATCAGGGAACACAAGGCTGTGGAGAATGCCCCTGATTGAAAAGTCTGGTGCCCCGGTATGGCAACCACATCTGACATTAGTATCATGAACGAAGCACTAATGTAAGATCCCATAGTATATGGGAACCATCTGCTGATAAGATGTTCCAAGAACTCAAGATTATATAACACTCCCTGGTTGAAAGTGTTCCCCAAAAGATAAGGAGGAGAAGGAACCTCTACTGTAGTAGTAGGTGCAAGATTGTTGATATCATCATTAGAGATTTCATGACCTGGCTTATCTGAGCCTTCAATTAATTATCTTCCTGCTTGAAGAAATTTATGACCACGGGTTAAAGCTTGCATGTATATCACTCGGAGTTATTCCATAACTAATCCCTGAACAAGTGCAATGAGAAATCAAGTTGAACCTCTGAGGAGAACACATGGTCTGAGTAAGAATCCCCAATCTTCAAGTACCTATTACGAATGCATGAATATGCATGGGGTGCATGAATAAATGTCATGTCATGTTCTGCCATTTCTAAGGAATTTGCGTGCTTTGATTTTGATTTTACGCAAGTAAGGGATGGAATAGTTTAGCACGAGACTTGCAAATATGATTCCTTGGAGATAACATAACATGTATATTAAGCATGTGGTTAACCATGTTATGTATGCAAAGACATGGGATTAAAGGGGATCAAGGTTCCAATATTCCTGAATATGTTTGTTGCACTATTCTGAACCATATGAGTATCATCAGATCAAAGGTCCGACATAGCTTCTGCACATATAAGAACCAAATACCCTGTAGATATCCCATTGTATGGGATCAAGGCTTCTGGAACATCGGATACTGTTGAGCCTTTTCTAAATATGCTGGGAATACCAAGACCGAAGGCTCGAATAAATCTCCAGGTAAACAAGTCAGGAACTCAAAAAATAAATCTGAGAACCATATGGTCACCAACATAACACCATCTGCATAAGTCACTGACAGAAATCCAAAATATAACCAATATAACCGATAGTCACTGTCTGAGCATAGTCACCATCTGAATATGAGTAACCATCTGAACATAGTCACCAATTGTACCTGTGATAATAACCCCCCACTCACGGGCGAATACTAGGTCAGATTAAGGCAATGGTAACTCAGAATCGAGGGTACTCCTGAAAAACTACCGCCGTATCACCTACGTGAAAACGATAGCCTCTCATTTGTACCTCATCTGAGCATGGACGACATGGCGGTGATAGTGAGACCTAAGTCAACTAGCCTTTCATGTTCTACTCTATTCCTAAGGTTCCTATGTGTTGTACCCCAAAATTTTCCCTCTCATTTTACTCAAAACATACTCCTAGAGATCCTCAATTTGCTCAAGTTTGCCCAAGAGTTGACTAGACAAACTCTCTCCTAAGGCAGTGTGTCTCAAATTAGGGTTTCCACTTCCATCAAGATGTGTGGATCACAAAGTCCCCAAATTCCTTACATTTTCCCAATATGTTCTCAAGATCATCCATGTCAAGTTTCATGCCTTGCACAAGAAGTTTGCTCAGTCAATTGCCCAAATGCCTGAAAATCAACTATACTAGGTCAAAAGTCAACTGTGGCCCACATACAGTCAACCATCAAGATTTTTTGTCAACATCAATATTTTGAAGTGATATTCATCATTTTATTAAGGGTTGATCATGATTCCCCAAGGAATGCCCCAAATTCATCAAAACCCAAAAGTTGCTAAATTAGGGTTTCTTAGGAAAAGTCAACCAAACTTTGACCAAGCATAACTTCTTCATACTTTATCAGAAATTTTCCATCCAAGGATTATTTTGAAGAGGATGCAATTACCTACAATTCATCTTCATCCCACAAGCTTAAAATATGCACTCATCAAAAGATATGAATTTTTACATTATAGGTCCTTTTGAAAAGTCAACAAAAACACCTTTTGGGTCAAAGATTCTTACATGAACATGGAAGACCCAATTGAGATGAAACCAAAAGGGTTGTTTAGGGAACACCCTAAGCTTTCTAAAAAGTCTAAGAGCAACTCTCTACGGTTAAAATTGAGAGATATGTGTATTGTCAAAGTTGACCAATTTTTGGAAATATGCATGAAGTCAACATTGATCAAAATGATTTTTTTTTTCAAATGGGCCCATGTTTTCTTGTTTGAAACTTGTTCCTAAGATGTCCAACGACCCCTGATCTTATCCACCTATTATTTTTTTATTTTTATTATTTATTTTGATTTTTTATCCATTTAAATCAAAATAAATCAATTTAAATAGTAGAACAATCAAATAAAATCGAAGATTTGATTTTATGAGCATATTATGAGTCCATGAACATCTAGCAAATCAAAACATTCGTGCAAGAGCTAATTGATTGGAAAAGATCTTAATTTGGTCTATTTTGGAAACAAATCATACAAGGCAAAGAATGAAATCAAATCTCCATAATTTGCAAAGATATGATCAGTTTTTGTTGACCTAAATCATTCTATCATATATAACTAACATCTCTAAAGCATAAAAGAGGGTTTGGGGCCGTGAAAACAAGGGGAAGAAATTGCAAATTTTGGAAGAAAAAGTGCAGACTGTATTCTCTTCCATAGGCCGTTTCAAGTAATTCCAAAGGCAACAATCTGTTCCTGGACGTGTTCTGAAGCCACAATCATCCTCAAGCCTTAAAACCTTCAGAAATCACGCCTCATAGTGCCACGGTTTGCATCTTTTTTCAAGATTCGTTTTCAATGATTTATCCATCATAAACATGTTTTGATCATATATCCATGCTTGCTATCATATTTGCAATATTTTTGATTGGTTTGATTGAAGTTTAAGTGCAGGAATGGCACAATGCCATCGTTAGGGTTTTGAGGTCCCAAATTGGGAATTCTATATCAAGGCAAAATTGGACAAAATTAGGGGTACTATCATGCTCAAGAGATGATTTACAGTTGATCCATGTCTTTAGTTTGAATTTATTCTGCTTGTGCTGCGTTTTTTTGAATTTTACAGGTTTATGGCTACAAACAAAATCCTTCACTATAGCCTTTAGTGTCGGAAACGACTGTAGGTAAAAGTGTGGCAAAAAACAACATTTATGGGGAAGAAGAAAATTAGGTGGCAGAATCCTATTGGGTAATTTAAATCACGCGCACGTTTGGATTCAATGCATCATCATCCAAAACGCCTACCATGCGCTACCACCATCTGGCCATTGGATGTATCAATAATTCAAATCCAACGCCTCAAACAATGAAGGACTATGGTGCACTCTCAGGCTGGCACAACACATGCCCATTCTTCTCTTTTCTATTTTAATTTTTTTAAATTATTTTCCTTTATTAAAATAACACCAAAAAATCATTATTTTTTATTTAATCAAAAAATCATAAAAAAAAACATAAAAATCATTTTTTTTCATAAAAATATTTTATTTCCTTAATTAATTAGTTTAATTTAATTTAGGGCAAATTCAATTCCTTTTTTATAATTTAAATTAATTAGAAATTAGGGTTTTAATTTGTACATAACCTAATTAATTTTTCTAAAAAAAACTAACCTAAATCTTTTTTCAATTAGATTTTTTAGGTTTCCTTTTATTATTATTGTAACTGTTTCGAGGTTGTAATAGTAATTAGGGTTTAAATTCCGCATTTTTATTTTCAGTCCAAAATAATTATGTATCTGCAAAAGCCTTGTAATAGCTAGGACTTTAAACTTTCTTGCTTTTAATTCCGCAAACTATAAACTGCTTAGATGTATGTTAATAGGATTGTATGAAAAGATAAACTGAAAATTAATACGGTAGAAAACCCTAAATGTGCAAAGATAAATTAACTGAAAATTACACTCGCACATGCTCACTCCTAGGGTTTGCCTCGAAAATAATGGTCGTGTCCCTCGAACATAGGGATACCTTAGCAATGACCCGCGATTCAAAGTCGTCATAAAGATCATAGTCCCTACTTGTCCCTCGAGTTGCCTACGAATTGATCTTATGACGATAGTCCCTTCGAAATGCTAAAGTATCCTTACTTGTTGCCTTCAGAGACCATTTCGTCCCTTCAAACGTCCCTTTAAAAATCCAACGATGGTGCTACCTATTCCTTAATAATAGGCTAGCGCTGTCTAAAGGAAAACGAACAGACTTTTTTTCGAGTAGGTAGATTAGTTCCTAGGTACTTGCTCAAACAAATTTTTTTCACACAAACACTTTTCAAAAACAGTTTTCGAAACAACTTCGTCACACTCTTGAGGAAAAAAACAAGGGTTATCACGAAGTAAAACAAAACTTTTCAAAACAAGCACACACAAGCAATTTTCAAAATGAGCAAGTACCTAAGAGCCCATGGAAAACCATGGATAGAAAGGGTGATATTACCTTCCCTTTCTATAATCTACCCCCCGTACTCAGAAACATCTCGAAAAAGGTTTTTTCTGTTCTTTTTCCTTTTCCTGATTGGATAAAATAAAAGGCGGGTGGCGACTCTTGTTTACCGTGACATTTGTGAACAAAAAACGCAAACCATTATAACAGTCGGTTCTGCCACTGTATCACAGAATTGGCGACTCTGCTGGGGATACTAAATAAAGTGGGGTATACCTTAGGATCTAGGTCATTTCAAATTGCTTCCTTATTTGTTTGCTTTATTCTTAAAGGGTTTTTGCTTGGGTTACTATAGATCCTACACCCGGATCTGGGGGCACTTGTTAGGTAAATAACAATAGATCAGGGAGACTGTACGGTGTAGACCGATATGGTTTAAGCGATGGCTATGTTGGTGTGGCACTTTGGCTGGTACCGGTATCCTTCATGGGGAAACGAGGAGAATACGGGGCCTCCGCATGGTGTCGTGAAGCACTAACGGACCTTAGAACCTTAGTTGAACAAACTTGGCCATTAGAAAGTAGTGAGATAGCTGGCCTCGGTGTAAAGCTGAGGATTGGTTGATACTCGATGCTACACTCATTGAGATAAGACTTTTGGGATATTTCGGCTGCAAGAAAAGATTGCTTGAGCTGAGACAATGCTCGATAAAGGATGGTCAGTGATATTGAGATCCCTTAGAACCCGATTACTATTTATAGGACAAGCTGAACCAATCCAACTTCCAGAGGGTACTACCTTAAACTCAAGCAAGTCTTAAACCTAAGGACTTGGTGTGATTTTTTTGTGCTTGTTATACCTGTGATTTCTCAACATAATCATGACGTCATGACATCATAAACATGGCATATCATGCTAACCATTTCAAGGATCTCAAGGGTCTGTGATGTAGGTCATGGAAAACCAGACGTCTAGAAAGGGGCAAGGGGATTTATTTTTCTCTAGCCAATGTTATCAAAGGATCTTGAGTCAGGGGCTATGACCCACTCGATATGCTGAGCTTGACTCTTAAAGAAGGAATCTCAATGACACGAAGTTTCTTTAATCAAGCTGCAATCAAATTCTAACAGTTTCTTGTTTACCCCGCGAGATCCTTGAAAACATTGCATGCATATCATACACATCATTACAGGTACCATTACAGGTTTCTCATCTTCTTCGCTATTTATTTCAGCAAAAATGTCTTCCAAACAAAGCATCAAGGACCTTCAGGCACAAAACACTCAGTTCCAGCAAATGTTCATAAATTTGGCAAAAGGGCAGGAGGATCTGAAAACCCTCATCTTGAAAGAGAAAAAGAAAAAGAAGAAGGCTGCCGGTATTCTGAATATAGGCAGAAGGTTTAGAGGGTCGTTGAAGCAACAAGTCAATCTGACCTCTTCATCTAAGGAAGGGGAGAATCAAGAAGAAGAGACAAGGGAGAAAGATCCCAGTCCTGAAGTTTCAGACAATGATACCGACTACAATGATGAGCAGTATCCTCCCACTGAGGATAGATACAAGCAGTTGGAAGATCACTTGAATGCTATGGAGGTCTATAGGATACCTGGGTTGGATTTTGAAGAATTGGGATTGGTGTCGGGAGTGGTCATCCCGCAGAAGTTCAAAGCTCCAATTTTTGTAAAGTATGATGGGGTGTCCTGCCGAAAAATCCATCTCTATTCTTATGTCAAGTAGATTCAGCCTCACACCGCTGATAGGAACTTGTGGGTCCATTTATTTCAGGATAGTCTATCTGGGACTCAGCTTGAATGGTTCTATCAACTATAGGGAACCAATGTCCGTAACTAGGAAGATCTGGCTGCTGCTTTTTACAAGCAGTATCAATATAACGTTGACCTTGCCCCTACCCGTACTCAACTCCAGAGTATGTCCATGGGCGCAACCGAAGGTTTCAAGGACTATGCGCAGAAATGGAGAGATCTGGCAGGGAGAGTCCAACCCCCTTTGTCTGATAGGGAGTTGGTGGATATGTTCCTTGGTACATTGTTTGGTCCTTTCTTCAATCACTTGATTGGTAGCTCCTCAGCTGGCTTCACCGAACTGATATTGACTGGAGAAAGAGTAGAAGCTGGGATCCGGAGTGGCAAGATCCAGAAAAATACCTCTTTGAGTACAAAGAAGAAGTCATTTGGTGGCAAGATGGAACCCAATGCTGTGCACGGCCAGAAGGGGCGTAGCAAGGCAGACTACCACCATTCTGTGAGGGTAGTGTTGATCTCTAACTCGGCACGCACACAACGACCACAACAACGAAACAATCAGCCAAGGGTGGAAAGACCTCAAAGGCAGCTCATCCAAATCAACATGCCATTGTCACAAGCATTGTAACACATGTTGAAGATGAATCTGATTATGGTGATAAACCCTCATCCGAACCCTAAGACTTCTTCTCCTAACTACAACCCGGATGCAAGGTGTGCTTATCATTCTGGTAGCCCGGGGCACGATACTAACGATTGTTGGGCACTGAAATACAAGATTCAGAATATGATTGACACCAAGGAGATTGAATTCGACCCTCCTGAGACTCCCAACGTGATCACTGCTCCCTTGCCAAAACATGGCTAGGATTGAAAGCATTTTTGTTCATTTGAATTATGAAGTTGTATTTTCTTTGCTTATTCGAACAATTATTGTCATGTCAAACTTTATTATTTCATTAATGCATTACACATGTCTGTCTTGAATTAATTTGTTTTCATTATGCTTAAATTGCTTTATATTTCCTTTTCTTGATATTCAACTCTCGACTAAAAATCTATAAGCCTTTAGAGGGAGGATGACGAAAATGATACCACAATCTCTACAGTATGATTTTGAACAGACCCCGCTGACGATGTACAGGCGCTGTTTCAAATCCCAAACAATGGAGTTATAAGGAAGATAATCCCTAGCCAACCCCTTTGAGCCAAAGAAGTAGGAGTTTTTCTTTCACACAAATTAAAACCCTTAATCACAACCTGGGGTAGGGTAGTTTTCTCAGTTGATCCAGGTGCACAATGAATGTCATCAAAGACGTCCTTCCAAAACAAAAGACGGTGATGGTTCCCTATAATCGTCAAGACAGGCAGTCATTATCTCTCGAAATAAAAGCCCATTAAGTCAAAACCTATGAAGGAGACTTAAGAAAAAAACTGGGGCATCCCGCTGACTGTAATCACAAAAAGAAACAGTTCAGGAAAAAGACAGGTGTGATACGGTGGCCAGAACCAGGACTGTTTCTTTAGGAATTGTTGGTTTGCGTTTTGCGTTTGTGTTTGCAAAATGTTGTGGTAAGCAAGAGTCGCCACCGACTTTTATTTTATCTAACAAGGAAAGGAAAAAAAGCACAGAAAAATTCCTTTTTTCGAGATTTTCTGAGTACGGAGGGTAGATTATAGAAAGGGAAGGTATTAGCACCCTTTCTATCCGTAGTTATCTACGGGCTCTTAGGTACTTGCTCATCATTATTAAAATTTCTTCTTTGTGTGTTTGTGTGATTTCAAAAGTTTTTGACTTCGATTTAACTCTTGCTTCTGTCTTCAAGAGTGTTACGAAGTGTTTTTTGAAAGCTTTGTTCAAAAGAGGAGTGTAAGTGTGAAAAAAAAGTTTGTTTGGATTGAGCAAGTACTTAAGAACTAATCTACCTACTCTAAAAAGAGAATTGTTCTATGTTTGTTTCCTTTAGACAATGCTATCCCACTATTAGTGAGTAGGTAGCACCGTCGTTGGAGTTTTGAGGGTCAATTCGAAAAGGGACGTACGGTCACTAAAGCACTGTTAGGACGTCTTAGTAGTAACCCTAATGTATTAGATCAATTATTCGAGGAAACAATTCTGAGGCAACCATTCCGAGGCAACTTTTCCGAATCGGGACTTTGATCTTTGTTCAGACAAAAGAGCGACCACTAAAGCATCCTATACTCAATGACCGTTTTACCGAAGGAAACCAAGTGGGAGTGTACCCTAGGAGTGCGCATGTGCAAGTGATTCAATTTCAGATTATTTATCTTTGCACATTTTAGGGTTATCTAACAGTTTTAAAGTTAATCATACATTCTTGTCATGCATCCCTATATCATACATCTAACAGTTAATATTTTGCGGAAATTAAAGTGCGGAAATTAAACTAAGTTATTACAAGGCTTCGGGAATTTACATAGCCAAAAACAAACCCTTAAAAAATAAAGCGATAAATGAAAATAAAAAGTCCTAATTAAGCTATTACAACTTGTGGGCAATTACATTAATATAGTAAATAATAATAAAGCGCACGATGAAAACTAGATCGGGAGAGAACTAGGATTTTGACCCTTTCTAACCTAATTAAAAGAAAAATGTTTTTTTTTTGTTTTTAATATTTTTAAAGAAAAGAATTAGGTTTTAAAATAAATACTAAATTAATTAGCTAATTAAATTAATTAATGGAAAAAAATATTTAACCTAATCTTATGTTTTTGTTATTTTCAAGAAAAGAAAATAGAATTAAATTATAAACAAAACCCTAATTGTTCTAATTATTTTTTAAATTTATTTACAAAAAGAAATTAAAGTTATCTAATATTAAATAACCAAATTAAATTAATTAATTTTTTTTTTGATAAAAAAATAAAATCTAAACCTAATTTGGTGAAAAGTTAATTTTTTATGAATTTTTGATTGGTTAAAAAGGAAATTAATTTAATATTGAAAAAGGACAATAATAATAAAAAGTAAAAGAAATAACCCAAGGGCCTACTGCCAGCGGCTTTGATCAGAGGATAATGATCCAGAAGATGATAGTAGTCCAGAGGGTGAAGATCCTGAAGATGACGGTCCAGAGGATGATGGTACTGGGCCTACTCCCGGGTAGTGGATCCAGCAGATTGTGACTGTCAGAAGATGAGATGCGCTGGATCTGGCTGAGACTAATGGATCCAGAGGATAACCCCAGGGGATGCTTGGTCCAGTCTTGTTTGATGAAATCAGAGGATAACCTCCAGCAGATGTAAGCGCTGGATCTGGTGAAAACAAAGGGGGAGGGTGCCAGAGGATCACGCCTAGGATCAAACCCAGAATCATGAATTTCTGACTTCCTCTTTCTGGACTACTGCATCAGGGTGTTAGTTTAACAATACAACAGAACAAACAAACAGATAAGAACTATGGGTTTCTGGCCAAAACAAATGCGCCAAAATTTAAACCAACCAGTAAAGTGGTGACGCGCTATCATCTTCTTCCCTGGATCCGTCGTTTAAAACTCATAACTTTTACCTACGGACATGGCACTGTAGCTGTAACCCTGTATATATTAGAAATCACATATAAACAATGTAAATAAAATTCAAGACCATGGATCAGCTGGGTTTGATCTGCTGATCACAATGGTTTCATCCATTTAGGCCAATTTCACCTGCACGAGAAAACCCTAAAACGAAACCAGAAAGCCTAACAATGGAAAATCTTGATACAGTCCATAAAAATGCAATTGAATATTATAAATAGTTTGCAAATGTGATGGTGAACAAGAACATATGATCATATCATGCTATAAGTGCCAAAATTATGCAAACCGAATTCAAGAAAAGTTCAGTATCGTGAATGCCTTACAGCGAGTTTCAGGTCCTGGAAATGCTTGTTCTTGGTTGGTTTTGCTTGCTGGGGATCCCAGGAAGCGATTGGGATGGTTATGAAGCTTTGAAATTTCCTGGAACTAGGAATTTGATTCAACATTTTTGTTGTGAATTTTCAAGTTTTGTTCTTGTTGCTGCGCCCCCTTCTCGCCTTGCTTTAGGTCTGCCAATGATCCTTATGTACTGAGGAATGAATTAGGGTTGAAAGAGTGTACTCAATCTTCCTCCATCAATGCTTTTGATTTTAATTTGATGCACTTGAATATACTTCCAAAAATAGGCCTAATCCAATCTTTTTGTGCACCCCATGCCTTTAGAGGAATTTGATCTCATGCTAGCTGGATATTAAGACCTGAAACATGTACCAAATCTTTGAATTTCAATGTTTTGGATTTTCTATGATTTGTTTTTGATTTAAAATGATTTAATTCAAATAAAAATCAAAATAAATAATAAAAACAATATAATGACAAGTGGCAAAGGCTAGGGCTCGTGGACCATGTTGCCAACTCAAAACAAGTGAAAAAGATTGGGCCCATTTAGCAAATATTGCATTTTTAGGCATAGTTGACTTTTGGCAATTTTGCAAAAAAGGTCAACTTCACCAATGCATAACTTCCTCAATTTTGACTATTTGAAGGTGTTCTTGGACTTTTTAGAAATCTTTAGATGTCCTATAAGAAACCCTTTTGGTCTCATCTCAATTTGATATTCCATTCTTATGTATGAAGCTTTGACAAAAAAAGTGTTTTTATTGACTTTTCAAAGTGACCTATAATGTCCAAATTCATAACTTCTTGTGAGTGCATATTTTGAACTTGGGAGCTGAAGATGGATTGTAAAGCATTGAATCCTCTTCAAAATGAGCTTTGGATATGTCATTTATCATAAAGTATGAGAAAGTTATGCTTGGTCAAATTGAGTTGACTTTTCCTGAAAAACCCTAATTTAGCAACTTTTGGTTCTTGATGAATTATGAGCAATCCTTGATGAATCATGATCAAACCTTGATAAAATGATGAAATATACTTCAAAATGAGGATGTTGACCAAAAATCTTGAAGTTTGACTGTATGGGGATCACATTTGAGTTTTGCCCTAACACAGTCGATTTTCAGGCCTTTGAGCAATTGACTGAGCAAACTTTCTCTGTAGGGCTTGAAACTTGACATGGATGATCTTGAGAACATATTACGACATTGGTGAGCATTTGGGAACCCTTGGAATCAAGTATCTTGATGCAACATGAAACCCTGATTTGAGATAGACTGCCTTAGGAGAGAGCTTGTCTGGTCAACCCTTGGACTTCCTTGAGCAACTTGAGGATCTTTCTTGAAATGTTTTGAGAAATATGGGAGGGAAAATTTTGGGGTACAATAGCTGCCCTATTAAATATTTTTAAACTTGAGGATGTAGATTGGCTTTCGTGCCTTTCGTAATCCGAAGGTGGAAGATGATTGAACACTAGAGTGCCTAGAAATTTGCACTCGCATGAAGTGGTATCCGTCTTGCGATATTGGGAATGGGCTTACAGATGCCATTTTGAAATTTCCGACGTGTAATGGGCTTAAAGATGCCATCCGAAGGAGTGTCAATCGCCTAAGATATTCCTTAGCGAGAGTCCGTATACCTGTTGTTGAGGAAGATTCTGCTGGGGAATATTGATCTCTGTCTTGAGAGAATTAGAATTTTAGGAGCTTCGGTCGTCCGTTATTCTACTGGGGAATCATATTTGTTGAATTTTAGGAACTTTGGTCGTCTATTATTCTACTGAGGAACCGTCGCTTCGTCGAAGAGGTGAAAATGAACTACTATCTGGTCGTAATCCAGGCTTCATAGTAATAAGACCGACTGCTATCTGGTCGTAATCCATGCTTTACAGTGACTTACTGGGGAGATGAGATTAAACTTGCTATCCGGTCTGTTGTACCCCAAAATATGCCCTCTCATTGTATCAATATTTCTCATCACAAGGCTATTGGAACTCAAGATCAAGTTAGGGTTTGCTCTGCTCAAGACATCTCCTTGCACTGATGACCTAAACTAGGGTTTGAATTTGCACAGGGATTTTTGGACCTTCAATGCTCCAATTGAATTTCATACTTCATATTGGACTCATAAGTTTGTCCATACCAAGTTTCAAGCCTTGAATCAAATTTTTGCCCAGTCAATTGGACAGTTGACCTAGAAATCAACTGCATTGGGGAAAAAGTCAACTGTGGCCAATTTACAGTCAAACCTCATGAATTTTGACCCACATCAACATTATGAACTCATATGAACCATTGGATCAAGTTTGGACCACAAATCCACAAGAAATTTGATCAGATCACCAAAAGGGAAAAATGGTCATTTTTAGGGTTTTGATTGTACAGAGGCAATTTCTGACTTTTTGACCTAGCCAATGGAAAATTAGGTTCAACCATGGACTCAAGGACTCAATGACATCATGTTGACTTATTCAACAAGTTCAAAAGATCTCAAATGCATGGGATTGACAGATGAATTTTTCAGTCAACTGATCAAAATTTTACTATATATTGAAAAGTCAAACTTTGACTTTTTGGTCAAAATCAAGTGCCAAGTGTAATTATTCATCAAGATGTGTCAAATTATGAAACTTGTTCATCAAGAAACCCAAAATTGCAAATTAGGGTTTAAAGTTGAAAAATTTCATAACTTAGAAATTTTCTAAGTTATGAAATTTTCTTAATTTTTCCTAACTTTGCCCCACATTTTCACCATGATGCAAATAGATTCAAACAAAACTTACAACATGAACGTTTAAGTCCTCCACAAAGTCTACAACTTTTATTCACCAAGTTTTCTCAAAAGAAGCTTGGATATAAAGTTATGATTTTTGGAACAAGGGTCCCTAAAACTTTTAACTTAGTGAAATTTTGCCCTAGTTTAGGCAGGATTTTGACCTATCTTCTTGGCCATTTTTCACATAGTTCCATTTGGAATCTCAAGTTTAATTTAGAAGATGGATTATAAAGAATTTTGCAAGCTTTCCAAATTGTCACATAACTCCTCAAACACATTTGTGGTTAGGGAGAATCGAAGGCTTGAAGTTGGCAAAAACTCACTTTTCATCCATGGCAAATTCATGTTCATACAAGTTGCATTTTCAAGTCAGCATGCCTTACACTAGTTTGCAGGCCTATAAACCACTTCACACTCCATAATTTAATGCAAATCCATTGGGCTAATACATTGTTTTGGTCATTAGAGCATTGTTCACAAGACTAATCCATAAATGGTAAAAGGCACATTTCCATTTTTGCAAAAGTTTACTTTATGTCAAAACCATAATCCTTGAGCCTTGGTCCAAGATCTCTGGAAGCAAAACAAATCCACAAATTAGAGGGGCCAAGAGTTTGTATGCAAGATGATAATATGGCCCGTACAGGCCTGTAACCTCACTCCCACTTCCTTGCTTCAAAAACAAGAAACTTGTCCAAATCCTTACAACTTGAAAACCAGAAAAGATCAACTTACACAAACATTCAAAACATCTTCTCACACCCCTTTGAGCTAGAAACACGATTGCTTGAGCCTCAAAACACCCTATAGCCAGAAATCACATTTCTTTGGCAAAACAGGGCAGGTGCTGCAACTTGAGTTCCATAGCTCATTTGGCTCGTGCGTTTTTCCCCAAGTTGCTCCAAACACTTTCCATTCAACTCACCCAAGCTATCCCAAACCTCAAATACCAACTGTAACTCCATTTACAGTGTTCACCATTTTCATTTTGAGCTTGTGCAGGTTGAGTTCTATAGGTTGATTCAAGGACATTCAAGGTAAGCTAGCTATTGGAAAAGGTCAAGTGAAGTTCAAGCAAGCTACCAGACATCTCAAAACTTGTTGAGAAGCACTGCATCGCCCTACACGAATCCAACTGAAACAGTTTTTTCTTCACTTTTTATCTCTCTATTTAGGAACATTTAGCCTTAGGTTTGTGAATAAAAAATGTAGTGTTCATTGCCATGAAGCTGTACATATGCTCAGTTTTTCTTTATATTAAGTGTGCTAGGAGAATTTCATCCATGAACATGCTGAAAAAACTATGTCAGATTTTAGGGCCAGAGAAATTCTCTCTGGTCTTTGAGAGTTAGGATTAGTTTTTTATATGGTTGGAATCGTCTTGAAATTCTCTACAAGTTTGATGTTGTATGTTTTTGCAATAGATCACGTATACAGGATGTCCCAAGTTTGTACAGGCGCGCGTATATTTTCAAAAGCTGGAGGTAGAAGATGAAGTGGTGGGCTGGGCTTGGCCTGGCTCACTCTTGACACCTCCCATTTTCATTTTTGCGCCCCCTGGCCCATTTTCTTGTATTTTTACATTTTTGCATTTTTGTTTTCTTTTCTGATTTTGTTTATTTATTTCCAAATATAAAAAATTCTCAAAAAAATATTTTCATAACTTTTTACATTTATTTGGTATTTTATTTTGATTTTTCTAACATTAAAAGCATTTAAATATGTTTTTTTATTATTAAGACTTGAAAAATATATATATGTATACTTTTATTTTTATTCACATTGAAAATATTATAATAAATATAATTTATTTTTGTACATATTTTATTTTATATTATACATATTTAATATATTTAATATACATGTATATAAATATATACTTTTTATTTTATTAAATACTCTAGAATAAAAATACACAAAATATTACTTTTTTACTTTTATTTTCATTTATACTAGAAAATACTTTTTCTAAGTATATTTTATTTTTACATATATTAATATATTTTATTGTATATAAATAATATAATATGTTTATTTTCTTAAAGAAATTAGGGTTTTACCCTTAAACAATTAAAATAAATCTTTTATTTATTTCTTTATTTTTTACATTAAATACTTTTACATACATAAACAAACAAAAACCTTTTTTGCACAATTCATATTATTTGATATATTTATCTATTTTGTTTATTAAAATATTGTCCATTTAATATTTATGCATTGGGAATTCAATTTGGATGTAATAGTAAATTAGGGTTTATATTTCTTGTCAAATACCCCCCATTCAAAGATTGTATCCCCATTCCCATAATCATGTTGTAATAGCTTAGAATTTTAAATTCTCGTACTTTACGCTTTCAATTATGCCATGATTAGAGAATTAGGGTTTGTATGCAAAAATCCAAATCAACAAATATTTTGACCTAATCAAAGACAAAAATGCATGAAAATCAAACACAATGCACAATTGCACCCCTAGGGTTACAATCCACTCGTTGCCTTCAAAAATGGGCCATGTTATGCATGTTGGGTACTTTGGCAAAGCAAAAACAAAACAAAAGATCATAGTCCCTCGATGACGCTATGTTGGTTGCCTAAATAAAAATGATCAAGTCCCTCAAAAATTTGCCAAAGATACTTGACACAATTGCTATCATGGCCTATACGATGACCCGCGCTTGTCCGTTTAACATCCTAACACAAGGTTGTTCACCAAATGCAATGGTGAAACAACACTGTCAAAAGGGTTAAAAACATTAGGA
The DNA here is from genome assembly GCA_948472305.1 of Vicia faba. Taxonomy (NCBI): domain Eukaryota; kingdom Viridiplantae; phylum Streptophyta; class Magnoliopsida; order Fabales; family Fabaceae; genus Vicia; species Vicia faba. Next base: position 988,885,658 of record OX451735.1, read on the forward strand.
AAGATCTTTGAGTAAAATAGGGTAGATAGCTCTTAGTTACTTTATCAAAAAGCTTGCAAAAACATCCTTGCTATTTTAAAACACACTTCATAACACAATTTGAAAACATTTCCCAAATCAAACTTTCAAATATTGAAATCTTTTCAAAAGACAAAAAACACCTTTGTATACATTCAAACAAGAATCATTACAAAGGTTGCCACAACGATGGCCTCTTTTCAAAACATCCTTCAAAACCACACACAAAGCACCATTTCAAACAATTGGAAAAGCAAAGCAAGTGATCTAAACAAGTAACTAAGAGCCCATGGATAACCATGGATGAAAAGGGTGCTTGCACCTTCCCTTTTCATAATCTACTCCCCGAACCCAAGAAAAACATCTCAAAGGTCTTTCTTGTGCTTTTTGACCTTTCCTTAGGATAAAATAAAAAGTCGGTGGCGACTCTTGCTTAACCGAAACATTTGTGAACACAAACGAAAAACCTCAAGTCAGTTCTCCCACCGTATCACAGAACTGGCGACTCTGCTGGGGACTACTTTAAAAGTGGAGTAACCTTAGGGTTTAGATCACCCTTGCATGCTTATCTTGATTGCTTTGATTGCTTTACATTTGGTTCTCTTGTTTGGGTTTTAATCCTCCACCCGGATTTTTGGGAAACATTCATAGGTAAATAGCAATACGTTGTGGAAACTGTGCAGGGTATACCGACACGGTCGAAGAAATAGCTATATTAGTGCGACATATTTGTGAGTACCGGTAGCCTTTGAGTCAATCAAAGAGAATACGGGGCCGCTGAGTGATGTCATGAAGCACTAATGAACTCTTAGAACCTTACTTGACCATCTTGGCCTTATTAGGGGTAGTGAGATGACCGACTTTGGTACAGTACGAAGTTGGTAGATACTCGATACTACACTCATTGGGGGTTGTTTTCTTGGAATATTTTGGTCGCCAGTTAAGTGGCTAAACCAAAACAATGAACATAGAAAATAATCCAGTGATATTGAGCTCCTTAGAACCCGATTACTATTTATAGGACAGGTTGAGCCAACTAACTTCAAGAGGGTACTTACCTATGAAACCTCATGCAAGCCTAAAACTAGGATCTTGTGTGACTTGTTTGTACATATACTTGTGCATACATCATGAACATCATAAAGCATCATATGCATCCACTAACCATTTCAAGGGTTTGGATCTTCATCTTTGTTCTTGTTTTGTAGGTCATGGAATCTCTTCGCAGGAAAACAATCCAAGTCAACCTTGTGAGAATCCCACCTCAACTCAAGGAGCTTACTTCCAAAATTCCAGAGAATTCTCTCTTCAGTGAAAGACATGGTAGACTCCTCAACTTGGTCAACTCCAACACAGAGGAAGACATGGTGAAAGTTCTCTTCCAGTTCTTTGACCCCTACACCATTGCTTTACATTTCCTGATTATCAACTAGTACCTACTTTGGAGGAATTTTCTCAACTCCTGAGGATTCCTATTATTCATCAACTACCCTACAACGGTACGGAAAGAGAACCAAAGCCTGAAGATGTTGCTCAAGCATTACACTTGCAACCATCTGATATCAAAGGTCATTGGGAAAACAGAAGTGGTGTCAAGGGTTTCTTGGCAAAGTTTCTGTTTGAAAAGGCACAAGACTGCTGGAATTCTCTAGATCTACAAGCTTTTGAGGAGATTGTAGCACTTCTCATCTATGGGTTGGTCTTGTTCCCAAACCCTGTCCAGCTTATAGATGTAAATGCTGTCAAGATTTTCATATCTTGGAATCCTGTGCCTACATTACTTGGGGACATCCTACACTCATTTTACACACGAACAATGAGGAAAAGAGGTGTTCTCATGTGCTGTACTCCTCTTCTAGCAAGGTGGTTTATTTCTCACCTTCCCCAAACAGTTTTGAAGAATGAGCAGGGTTTAAGGTGGTCACAACGGTTGATGACCCTCACACACTCTGATGTTCATTGGTGTTCTCAGTCCAGAGAAAATGTCATCATCATTGATCGTTGTGGAGAGTTCCCTAATGTCCCACTACTTGGCATTATGGGAGGCATCACCTACAACCCCTGTTTAGCTCTAAGGAAATTTGGGTATGCCCAGAGGGATGGCCCTCATGATATGCTGATTCCTGACCTAGTTTTTGACTTCAACAACGATGCGCAAGGACTTCGACAAAGGTTTATCCGATCTTGGAGGATTCCCAACAAAGTGGATAGTAAGACATTGGGCCACAAGAATTCCATCCCCCTTGAGCCTTATCTCAAGTGGGTACGAACCCGCGCCCAGAATCTTATGATACCATACCCTCACATTCTCCCCGTGATAAAAGAGCCTGTTATGGAAGGAGAAGTTCCATACACCCTCCTACATCCTGACATGCCAACATCATTGGAAGAATTACAAAAGATTTGGATACAACTCAAGGAAGAACAAAATACTTTTGAAGCCAACTTTTATGCCAGTGAGAAGAAGGTTTTGGAACTTACCCGCCGACTTCACGAGGAGGAAACTCTTAACACTTACATCACACCAAAGAGGATGCGCAATGTCTTTTTACATTAAGAATTTTGTAATATTTTGCCCATGGGGCATTTATGTACTAACAAATTTCTTCTTAATATGACGTGTGTTCTTTTTTGTTTGCAACAAATTTTAATTTCTGAATCCTTGAATGCATTACATGAATAACATATCATTCATCATATGCATAAACATGTCTTCATACCAGGTTTCCTTATCTTTCTGCTGTTTATTTCAGCAAGATGGATTTGGAGCAGACGATTAAGGATCTGCAAGCACAGAATTCGCAATTCCAGCAACTCCTCATGACCTTAGCAAAGGGTCAAGAGGACCTTAAAGCACTGTTGGAAAAAGGGAAAGATAAAGAGAAGAAAAAGAAAAGGACCGGTATGGCCACTATGGGAAGAAGGTTTGAAAACCAGGCTAGAAGGATCCTCGAGTTCCCCTCAATGTCTGATGAAGGGGCTGGTAAAGGTAAAGGAGTCGCAATGCCTTCCGAATCTGAAGCTGAAGAAGAAGAAGAGGAAGAGGACGAAGATTACTCAGAGCAACAATATCCCCCGACAGATGATAAGTATAAAAATCTTGAGGATCGGTTGGCAGCCATGGAGTTGCAAAGGGTACCTGGTTTATATTTTGAAGAACTAGGATTGGTTGCTGGGATCGTCATTCCTCCCAAATTCAAAGTATCTACATTTGCTAAGTATGACGATTTGTCCTGTCCAAAGATGCATCTGAGATCCTACGTCAGGAAGATCCAACCTCACTCCTCTAATAAGGATCTTTGGGTCCACTTTTTTCAAGATAGTTTGTCAGGCACGCAGTTGGACTGGTTCTATCAACTTGAGAGGTCGGATGTTCATAACTGGGAAGATTTAGCTGCTGCTTTCTACCGACAATACCAATACAACGCAGATTTAGCGCCTACTCGTACTCAACTACAGAGTATGGGTATGGCTTCTAATGATGGATTTAAGGAGTATGCCCAAAAGTGGCGGGATTTGGCTAGAAGGGTGCAGCCACCTTTGTCGGATAGAGAGCTGGTTGACATGTTTTTAGGGACTCTGTCGGGTCCATTCTTCAATCATTTAATCGGAAGTTCATCTGCAGGGTTCACCGAATTAATTCTGACCGATGAAAGGGTCAAAGCTGGCATTAAAAGTGGTAAAATTCAGAAGGATGCCTCCATTTCCACTGCTATTAAGAAGACCTTCCCAGCCAAGAAGGAAGTTTCTACTATTCATACCCAGAGAAACCAAGGGAGAACAGAGCGCCGACCAACGGTTTGGGCTGTTATGATCCAAAACTCCTCAACCGGTCAACCTCGCAGCAATCAACCAAGAGCTAATCAGCAAAGGGTAGAAAGTCCACAACGACAGTTCACCCGAATCAACATGACACCGGCTCAAGTCCTCCCTCATCTGTTAAAGCTGAACCTCACCAACTTGAAAGAAGCACCGAAAAACCCTAATTCCTCTTCTCCTTATTATCACTCCAATGCAAAGTGTGCATACCACTCGGACAGTGTAGGGCATGATACCAACAACTGTTGGGCTCTTAAAAACAAGATCCAAGACTTGATAGATGCCAATGAGGTAGAATTCGATGCGCCCGAAAAGCCGAATGTGATTTCTGCCTCAATGCCCAAGCACGGTCATAATGTCCATGCCGTTATGGAAGATCTTCAGTTACCACTATTGATGACCTTAATGACTCCGTTATCAATGATTAAAGTGAATTTGATGAAAGCCGGGATATTCCCAGGCTGTGGAAAGGACTGTTACTTTTGTTCAAACTTGCAAACTGACTTCCCACTATTGAAATCAGGCATCTAACGCCTGATGGATACCCAAGAGATCCTCTTTCAAAAGACTCCTGTTGATACTATCACTCATGTTACTCCTGTTACCTTTGATACTCCAATCAATGACATTGCTATAATAACCATCTCCGACGATCTTTCCAAGACCTGCAAAAGGCCTGTTAAGATTACGCCTGATCTTAAGTTTGTGCCGTTGAAAATCACCATGCCGGGGCCTATCCCGTATAAATCTAACAAGATGATACCATGGAATTACGGAGGAGAAATCTTCTACCATGGTATCAAGCAGATTGAATCAGTCCAAGAGAATTCCGATGATGAAACCCCTGATATAGGGAATATTGCGGAAATGAGCAAGATAACTCGCAGCGGAAGGATCTTCTCTCCGGAGATTGCTCCTCCACGGGAAGTCTTCGGGCCCTCGAGAGTTTTTGTACCTGTCAAGCCATCTGTGCAAAGCCCGGTAATTGAAGAATTTGATGCTCCCGAAGCTGGACCCTCTGATGTTGCTACCAATAAGGGTAAGGGGATACAAGAAGCGCCTGTCAGGACGAAGGCTCAGACTGTGGATATCCCCGAGACCACCCAAAAAGAGATGGAAGAAATCTTAAAGATAATCAAGAAGAGAGACTACGATGTCGTGGAGCAGCTAGGGCAAACCCCTTCGAAAATCTCCATGTTGGCTCTCTTACTCTACTCTGAGGCTCATGCTAAAGCCTTGATCAAATTTCTAAAGATGGCACACGTGCCTCAAGAAACTTCTGCGGACCAGTTTCAAAAGTGCGTGGCTAGCCTTACAGCTGATAATGGTCTTGGTTTTTCTGATGCTGATTTGACCCCTAAGGGAAGAAAGCACAACGACGTGCTGCATGTCTTGGTAGAATGCAGAGGGACCACACTTGCCCATGTTCTGGTTGACACCGGTTCATCTTTAAATGTGCTACCGAAGAAGGCATTGGATAGATTGGACTGTGAAGGTTTGACCTTAAAGCCCAATAACATCGTTGTTAGAGCCTTCGACGGTTCTAAGAGGATGGTTCACAGAGAAGTGGACATTCCAGTCAAAGTGGGTACAAAAATTTTCAACTCTACATTTTATGTGATGGACATCCGTCCTTCATATTCATGCTTGTTGGGAAGGTCATGGATCCACAACGCTGGGGCAGTCACTTCTTCTCTACACCAAATGCTAAAGTATCCAGTTCAGGGTAAGATCATAACGGTTCATGGGGAGGAAGAGTATATGATAAGTCACCTTAACTCCTTCCGCTATGTGGAGTTAGATGGCGAGTTCATAGAAACGCCTTTCCAACACTTTGAAGAGGTTTCTCTTAAAGTCGCAGTCGCAAAGACAATGACCGATGTGCCTATCATTTCCAAGCCTGTGTCTAGGATGGCATCCCTCAAAGATGCGGAGGCTGTAATCAAAGAAGGAAGGAGTACAGTATGGGGGCAACTGCCATATTTTCCTCACAAGACAGACAAGTTCGGACTAGGTTTTACTGCTGTTGGCCAGAAAGTTGTGCGTCGCTCCCGGGATGGAGGACCACCCTTAAAGATCACTCACCATGGAATTAATGCCTTAGAAGATGATGATGAAGAAGATAACTTCGAAGATTGGATCTTTCCAACCGTTGAAGGAGGATTAAGCAACTGGGAAGTGAAAGACTTCGTTCCCATCACTTTCATCAATCAGTAATTTATCTTTGAACAATTTCCTATTTTGGTCTGTAATAGTTAAACAATTCGTACACTCTTTTCACCTTATGCCTTACCCGGGGCATATAGGTCCATTTGTAAGGGCTTGATTTCTTCATTATCATATGCCATTTTTAATGAATCATTGGACGTTTTCATCTATAAACTGTTGTGTTCATTTTCTTTCCTTTTACATTTTGTTTTGTTTAAGGATGGCTATCCCTTACACACACCCATACTCACAAAATGCAGGTACCCATCCCCTCCGGATTCCATGGGTGACTATTCTGCTTTGGCCTTCAGTGACTCTGAAGATTTGGTCAATCATGCCGAGTACGAAGGTGATGAAGACTGTGAAGTGCCTGGAGAGTTAGCTAGACTTTTGCAACAAGAGGAAAGGGCTATTCTGCCCCATGAAGAGTTGCTAGAGACTATTAATTTGGGAACAGAGGAAGACAAGAAAGAGGTAAAAGTGGGTGCCAACCTGGAGCCAAGTGTCAAAGAGCGCTTAGTGCAGTTGTTGAATGAATATGTTGAGATCTTCGCCTGGTCCTATGAAAACATGCCGGGACTGGATACATATATCGTGGTTCACCGTCTCCCTACAAGAGAAGACTGTCCACCAATCAAACAAAAGGCCCGCCGAATGAGGCCCGACATGTCTGAAAAGATCAAAGTTGAAGTGATGAAACAATTCAATGCTGGTTTTCTGGCTGTTACTTCCTATCCACAATGGGTTGCTAACATTGTGCCCGTGCCTAAGAAGGACGGCAAAGTCAGAATGTGTGTGGACTACAGAGACCTAAACAGGGCTAGCCCTAAATATGATTTTCCACTACCACACATTGACATCTTGGTTGACAACACAGCTCAACACAAGGTATTCTCCTTCATGGATGGATTCTCAGGATACAACCAGATCAAAATGGCCCCCGAAGACATGGAGAAGACTACTTTTGTTACGCAGTGGGGTACCTTTTGCTATAAAGTGATGCCATTCGGACTGAAGAATGTCGGGGCAACCTATCAGCGAGCCATGGTAGCTTTGTTTCATGACATGATACATCATGAGATTAAAGTCTACGTAGACGACATGATAGCCCGTTCACAAACAAAAGAGGAACACCTCGACCATCTGCAAAAGCTGTTTGTCAGATTGAAGGAATATAAGCTCAGACTGAACCCTAGCAAGTGCACTTTTGGAGTCAGGTCTGGTAAACTTTTGGGATTTATCGTCAGTAACAAAGGCATCGAGGTTGATCCTGCTAAAGTCAAAGCTATACAAGAAATACCTGCCCCCCCGCACTGAAAAGGAGGTTAGAGGTTTCTTGGGACGCTTAAACTATATTGCAAGATTCATCTCTCACCTGACATCTACCTGTGAGCCAATCTTCAAGCTGTTGAAGAAAGATCAGGTGGTGGAATGGAACAATGATTGTCAAGTTACTTTTGATAAGATCAAGGAGTATTTGCTGGAACCTCCTATCTTGATGCCACCCGTCGAAGGAAGGCCTTTAATCATGTATCTGATTGTTTTGGATAACTTAATGGGGTGCGTACTGGGCCAACATGACGAGTCTGGCCGAAAAGAGCATGCCATTTATTACCTTAGCGAAAAGTTTACCGACATTGAGACTCGCTACTCACTGCTCAAGAAAACTTGATGCGCTTTGGTATGGGCTGCTCGCCGGCTAAGGCAGTATATGTTGACACATACCATTTTGTTAATTTCCAAAATGGATCCGATCAAGTACATCTTCGAGAAGCCTGCTTTATCCAGAAGAATCGCTAGATGGAAGATGATCCTGACTGAATATGATATCCAGTACACAACTCAAAAAGCTATAAAGGGGAGTATACTAGCTGACCATCTAGCTCATCAAGCCGTTGAAGATTACCAATCTATGAGGTTCAACTTCCCTGATGACGACATTATGACTTTGGACAACATTGAAGGTAACAGACCGTATGACGGACCTGAACAAGGATCCCGATGGACCCTGTACTTTGATGGTGCTTCAAATGTACTTGGCAACGGTATCAGCGTGATACTTATCTCTCCAGAAGGTTTCCATACGCCTTTCACTGCCAGACTCTGCTTCAGCTGCACCAACAACATGGCCGAGTATGAAGCTTGTATCTTTGGTCTCAAGGCTGCTATTGACTTGGGAATCAAATCTCTGATTGTATTTGGGGACTCAACTTTGGTTATCAGTCAAATCAAAGGAGAGTGGGACACTAAACATCCTAATCTTATCCCATACAAAGAACATGTCTTGACATTGTTGCCTCATTTCGAGCAGATTACCTTTGAGCACTTCCCGCGAGAAGAAAATCAGCTAGCAGATGCTCTGGCTACAATGTCTTCCATGTTTAAACTCAACTGGGATAATGAGGCTCCCCAAATCACCATCGAGTGAATGGACGAACCTGCGTACTGTCATGAGATTAATACCGAAGAAGTAGTGGAACAACACTGGTTTCATGAAATCAAAAGGTATCTCCAGACTCGAGAATACCCTGAAGGAGCTTCCGTCAATGACAAAAAGTTCTTAAGGAGATTTGCTGCCAAGTTCTTCCTGAGCAATGGTATCTTATATAAGCGCAACCATGATTGTGTTCTACTTCGTTGTGTGGATAAGGTTGAAGCAGAGTTGATCATGACCGAAATGCATAGCGACACATTTGGCACCCACTTAAGTGGACATACGATGGCTAAGAAAATTCTAAGGGCAGGCTACTACTGGTCTACCATGGAAGCTGTCTTCCATCAACATTCCCGTACTTGTCACAAATGCCAAGTCTATGACGACAAGGTACATATTCCTCCAGTTCCTCTCAACGTTCTAACAACTCCTTGGCCATTTGCGATGTGGGGAATCAACATGATTGGAGAGATCAAGCCCACGACATCCAATGGACATCGCTTCATCTTGGTCGCTATTGACTATTTTACCAAGTGGGTCGAAGCAGCTTCCTTCGCCTCTGTTACAAAGAACGTGGTTGCCCGCTTCATCAAGCAGAACCTCATATGCCAGTATGGTATCCCCGACAGGATCATCACGGACAACGGTACAAATTTGAACAACACTGTGATCACCGCTCTGTGCGAGCAGTTCAAGATTCAACATCACAATTCATCTCCCTATCGGCCAAAGATGAATGGTGCTGTTGAATCCGCGAACAAAAATATCAAGAAGATCATTCAAAAGATGACAGTCACCTACAAGGACTGGCATGAGATGTTACCGTTTGCTCTGCACGGATATCGTACCACGACGCGTACTTCAACTGGGCCAACCCCCTTTTCTTTGATATATGGCATGAAGGCTATTTTACCTATGGAAGTTCAGATTCCTTCCTTGAGGATTATGAAGGATGTTGGTTTAAATGAAGACGATTGGATTCAGACTCGGCTTGATCAACTTAATTTGATCAACGAGAAGCGACTTATTGCTGTTTGTGATGGTCAGACGTATCAAAAACGGATGATCAAGGCTTTCAACAAGAAAGTCAGGCGTCAGGTATATCAAGTCGGAGATCTTGTAATTAGCGGATCATCTTGCCGCAAAGCGATCCCAGGGGCAAGTGGACTCCTACTTACGAAGGACCATTTGTGATCAAGAATATCTTTTCGGGTGGGGCAATGATTCTGACCACCATGGATGACGACGACTTGCCGCACCCTGCGAACACAGACATAGTCAAAAGATACTACTCATAAAATGACCCGACAAGTTGAAAACCCGAAATGGAGACTTGGGCAAAAATGGGCATCCCGGTGAATTGGAAACCCGAAAGGGCGGTTCAGGAAAAAATTAGGGATAAATAAAAAAATCTGTACACCCGGCAAGTTGAAAACTCGAAAGGGCGACTTGGGCAAAAAAGGGTTTCCCGGTGGACTGAAAATCCGAAAGGGCGGTCCAGGAAAAAGTTAGGGAATTAAAGCGTATGACTATGTCTCGTCGGATCACTTTAAGAACAATCTCTTCATGACCAAACTCCAGGCTTCTGATCAATCCAATCATCCGCGGACGAAGCAACGAATGAACAAGATACTCAGAGTTGTGAAGGCTACAGCAGAATGGGAACCCCATGGAATTGTTACACATAGCCATCTTTCTTTTTGTATAAATTTTTTCTCAAATTGTTCGACAACATTCTCTTACTAGGATGTTTGTCTCCTTTGTACAAAGATACTTACAAAAGTTAATACAAAGATACTTCAAAGTGCAGAAATTTGCTTGCCTTTCCTTCCTTTTTTACACTTATGTTTTATTTGAAAACGTCCAATGGTTTGTTAAATAGGCATATGAATTTGAATATAATCACTGCTTACAAATAAAACAAAATGAGAAAGGATAATTACTGATAAGTCGAAAGTATAGGAAAACGTCTTTAGGCTATTCCAGAAGAAATCCCCTACAATATGCCATTCAGATCCTCAACGGAGCTAAAACCTTGAAGTATATATCCCCAGCGGAGTTAAATTTCAAAATTCCCGTCAAGAATTAAGTTTCTAAAAAAGCTCCCGATCCCCAGCGGAGCCATAATACTCTAAACTTGCATCACCAACAGAGTTCTCCATAAAACAAGGAATTCCCAGTAGATTGGCATACAACCCAAGCTCCTGACTTCCCCGGCAGAATGAACACTCGCCCCACAGAGTTATCTCCCGACAGAACGAAGATTCTGGTTCCCGTTTCTCCATTTGAAGCCTCCCAGGTTTTAATTCCCCAGTAGAGGTCGTCGGATTTTTCCTTATTTCCCCAGGAGAGTCATGAAGGATTCTCACATCCCCACAGAAGTTGTAAAAGTTTTGATAATCCCCGCAGGTTGCCAAGGATTTTCTATCCCCAACGGTAATCAGCAAGGTTTTCTCATCTTCAACAATCAAAGATTTCTGGAATCCCCAACATCAGTCAAGGATTTACTTTCCCCGGCAGCAGTCATAGATTTCATTATCTCCAACTATCAAGGATCTATTTTCCTCAGCAAGACAACTAATCAGCTTACATGCACATCCATTACATTCATATATCATCAACATTGATGGAACATATTTTATTGCATCATACATATCATGCAACATAACTTTGTGTTTTAGCTAACATTTTACCCTTTTCAGGATAAGATTAAAAAGCTATCGTTAACAACTATTCAGAGATTTCAGATACAGTATGGACACACCCCCAGACACGACGGTCATTCTATTACTCATTTGGAATTTCAAGTCAAGATACAGTATGGATACACCCCAGACGTGGCGGTCATTCTATTACTCATTCAGACTTCAACAATCAGATACAGACTAGATACGCTCCAGACACTAAAGCCATTCTATTTCTCATTCAGATTCAGCTATCAAACTCATGTTCAGATACACTCTAGACACGGAAGTCATTCTGTCACTTGTCCAGATCCCAGTTACAGTACGGATATACTCCAGACACGGAAGTCATTCTGCTACTCATACAGATCTCAACTTCATATACAGTTCAGATACGCTCCATACGCGGTTGCCATTCTGTCGCTCATTCAGAAGTTATCCCCAGCACATAGATGCTCCATACACAGATGTTTCTCTGTTACCCATTCAGAATACAGATACACTCCAGACACGGCAGTCGTTCTGATATTCATTCAAAAATCGAATACGGTTACAGTTCGGATATGCTCCAGACACGGACGCCATTCCTTTGCTCATACCAATCAAATCTCCAGATACAACTCAGACACATTCCAGACACGAGTACCATTCTGATGTTCATTCTCCTGATTTTCAACAAACAATCTTGGATGGCATCTTTAAGCCCATCTCCAGCAAGATTCTACCATTTCCAAATGGCATCTTTAAGCCCATTCCCTCAGCTACATTTTGACGAGTGCAAATTTACGGGAACTCTAGTGTCCAATCCTCTTTTACCTTCGAGTCACGAAAGGCAAACTTGCCAATCTAACTCTTCAGGTTCAAGAAGATTGAACAGGGGCAACTGTTGTACCCTAAAATTTTCCCTCTTATTGTATCAATATTTCTCATCACAAGGCTCTTGGAACTCAAGATAAAGTTAGGGTTTGCTCTGCTCAAGACATCTCCTTGCACTGATGACCTAAACTAGGGTTTGAATTTGCACAGGGATTTTTGGACCTTCAATGCTCCAATTGACCTTCATACTTCATATTGGACTCATAAGTTTGTCCATACCAAGTTTCAAGCCTTGAATCAAATTTTTGCCCAGTCAATTGGACAGTTGACCTAAAAATCAGCTGTATTGGGAAAAAGTCAACTGTGACCAATTTACAGTCAAACCTCATGAATTTTGATCCACATCAACATTATGAACTCATATGAACCATTGGATCAAGTTTGGACCACAAATCCATAAGAAATTTGATCAGATCACCAAAAGGGAAAAATGGTCATTTTTAGGGTTTTGACTGTACAAAGGCAATTTCTGACTTTTTGACCTAGCCAATGGAAAATTAGGTTCAACCATGGACTCAAGGACTCAATGACATCATCTTGACTTATTCAACAAGTTCAAAAGATCTCAAATGCATGGGATTGACAAATGAATTTTTCAGTCAACTGATCAAAATTTGACTGTATACTGAAAAGTCAAACTTTGACTTTTTGGTCAAAATCAAGTGCCAAGGGTCATTATTAATCAAGATGTGTCAAATTATGAAACTTGTTCATCAAGAAACCCAAAATTGCAAATTAGGGTTTAAAGTTGAAAAATTTCATAACTTAGAATTTTTCTAAGTTATGAAATTTTCTTAATTTTTCCTAACTTTGCCCCATATTTTCACCATGATGAAAATGGATTCAAACAAAACTTACAACATGAAAGTTGAATTCCTACACAAAGTCTACAACTTTGATTCACAAAGTTTTCTCAAAAGAAGCTTGGATCTCAAGTTATGATTTTTGGAACAAGGGTCCCTAAAACTTTTAACTTAGTGAAATTTTGCCCTAGTTTAGGCAGGATTTTGACCTATCTTCTTGGCCATTTTTCACATAGTTCCACTTGGAATCTCAAGTTAAATTTCAAAGATGGATTATAGATCATGTTGCAATCTGTCCAAATTGTCCAAGAACTCCTCAAACACATTTGTGGTTAGGGAGAATCGAAGGCTTGAAGTTGGCAAAAACTCACTTTTCATCCATGGCAAATTCATGTTCATACAAGTTGCATTTTCAAGTCAGCATGCCTTACACTAGTTTTCAGGCCTCTATACCACTTCACACTCAATAATTTAATGCAAATCCACTGGGCTAATACATTGTTTTGGTCATTAGAGCATTGTACACAAGACTAATCCCTAAATGGTAAAAGGCACATTTCCATTTTTGCAAAAGTTTGCTTTATGTCAAAACCATAATCCTTGAGCCTTGGTCCAAGATCTCTGGCAGCAAAACAAATCCACAAATTAGAGGGGCCAAGAGGTTTGTATGCAAGATGATAAGATGGCCTGTACAGGCCTGTAACCTCACTTCCACATCCTTGCTTCAAAAACAAGAAACTTGTCCAAATCCTTACAACTTGAAAACCATAAAAGATCAACTTACACAAACATTCAAAACATCTTTCTCACACCCCTTTGAGTTAGAAACACGATTGCTTGAGCCTCAAAACACCCCATAGCCAGAAATCACATTTCTTTGGCAAAACAGGGCAGGTGCTGCAACTTGAGTTCCATAGCTCATTTGGCTCGTGCGTTTTGCCCCAAGTTGCTTCAAACACTTTCCATTCAACTCACCCAAGCTATCTCAAACCTCAAATACCAACTGTAACTCCATTTACAGTGTTCACCATTTTCATTTTGAGCTTGTGCAGGTTGAGTTCTATAGGCTGATTCAAGGACATTCAAGGCAAGCTAGCTATTGGAAAAGGTCAAGTGAACTTCAAGCAAGCTACCAGACATCTCAAAACTTGTTGAGAAGCACTGCATCGCCCTACACGAATCCAACTGAAACGTGTTTTTCTTCACTTTCTATCTCTCTATTTAGGAACATTTAGCCTTAGGTTTGTGAATAAAAAATGTAGTGTTCATTGCCATGAAGCTGTACATATGCTCAGTTTTCATTTATATTAAGTGTGCTAGGAGAATTTCATCCATGAACATGCTGAAAAAACTAGGTTAGATTTTAGGGCCAGAGAAATTCTCTCTGGTCTTTAAGAGTTAGGATTAGTTTTTTATATGGTTGGAATCGTCTTGAAATTCTCTACAAATTTGATGTTGTATGTTTTTGCAATAGATCACGTATACAGGATGTCCCAAGTTTGTACAGGCGTGCGCGTATTTTCAAAAGCTGGAGGTAGAAGATGAAGTGGTGGGCTGGGCTTGGTCTGGCTCACTCTTGACACCTCCCATTTTCATTTTTGTGCCCCTGGCCCATTTTCTTGTATTTTTACATTTTTGCATTTTTGTTTTCTTTTCTGATTTTGTTTATTTATTTCCAAATATAAAAAATGCTCAAAAAATATTTTCATAACTTTTTACATTTATTTGGTATTTTATTTTGATTTTTCTAACATTAAAAGCATTTAAATATGTTTTTTTTATTATTAAGACTTGAAAAATATATATATGTATACTTTTATTTTTATTTCTTATTTTTATTCACATTGAAAATATTATAATAAATATAATTTATTTTTGTACATATTTTATTTTATATTATACATATTTAATATATTTAATATACATGTATATAAATATATACTTTTTATTTTATTAAATACTCTAGAATAAAAATACACAAAATATTACTTTTTTACTTTTATTTTCATTTATACTAGAAAATACTTTTTCTAAGTATATTTTATTTTTACATATATTAATATATTTTATTGTATATAAATAATATAATATGTTTATTTTCTTAAAGAAATTAGGGTTTTACCCTTAAACAATTAAAATAAATCTTTTATTTATTTCTTTATTTTTTACATTAAATACTTTTACATACATAAACAAACAAAAACCTTTTTTGCATAATTCATATTATTTGATATATTTATCTATTTTGTTTATTTAAATATTGTCCATTTAATATTTATGCATTGGGAATTCAATTTGGATGTAATAGTAAATTAGGGTTTATATTTCTTGTCAAATGCCCCCCATTCAAAGATTGTATCCCCATCCCCATAATCATGTTGTAATAGCTTAGAATTTTAAATTCTCGTACTTTACGCTTTCAATTATGCCATGATTAGAGAATTAGGGTTTGTATGCAAAAATCCAAATCAACAAATAGTTTGACCTAATCAAAGACAAAAATGCATGAAAATCAAACACAATGCAAAATTGCACCCCTAGGGTTACAATCCACTTGTTGCCTTCAAAAATGGGCCATGTTATGCATGCTGGGTACTTTGGCAAAGCAAAAACAAAACAAAAGATCATAGTCCCTCGATGACGCTATCTTGGTTGCCTAAACAAAAATGATCAAGTCCCTCAAAAATTTGCCAAAGATACTTGACACAATTGCTATCATGGCCTATACGATGACCCGCGCCTTTCCCGTTTAACATCCTAACACAAGGTTGTTCACCAAATGTAATGGTGAAACAACACTGTCAAAAGGGTTAAAAACATTAGGAAAGATCTTTGAGTAAATAGGGTAGATAGTTCTTAGTTACTTGATCAAAAAGCTTGCAAAAACATCCTTGCTATTTCCAAACACACTGCACAACACAATTTCAAAACATTTCCCAAATCAAACTTTCAAATATTGAAATCTTTTCAAAAGACAAAAAACACCTTTGTATACATTCAAACAAGAATCATTACAAAGGTTGCCACAATGATGGCCTCTTTTCAAAACATCCTTCAAAACCACATACAAAGCACCATTTAAAACAATTGGAAAAGCAAAGCAAGTGATCTAAACAAGTAACTAAGAGCCCATGGATAACCATGGATGAAAAGGGTGCTTGCACCTTCCCTTTTCATAATCTACTCCCCGAACCCAAGAAAAAAATCTCAAAGGTCTTTCCTGTGCTTTTTGACCTTTCCTTAGGATAAAATAAAAAGTCGGTGGCGACTCTTACTAAACTGAAACATTTACGAACACAAACGCAAAACCTCAAGTCAGTTCTCCCACCGTATCACACGGTCGTAATCCGGGCTTCACAATTTCTCGATTCTTATCTGGTCGTAATCTAGGTTTTAGAAGGAATTAAGTTGTTATCCGGTCCCATCCAGGCTTCAACTTGAACTTAGGGCACACTAATATTCGGTCGACTCCGGGCTTCTTAGTAACTGTCCAAGTAAACTGCTATTTGGTCGAAATCCAAGCTTCACAGTGTCTTGTACTATTATCTTGTCGTAATCCAGGCTTCAGTGTTTTTATCGTTATCTGGTCGTAATCCAGGCTTCACAATGCTTTATACCATTATCTGGTCGAATCCAGGCTTCATGGTGTTCTGTACTGCTATCTGGTCGTAATCCAGGCTTCACAATACCTTACTTCTTATCTGGTCGTAATCCAGGCTTCAGAAGAGATCACATGGTTATCTGGTCGTAATCTGGGCTTTTGTTTGGCTTTGGGCCTACTAATATCCGGTTGTAATCCGGGCTTCATAGTATTTGGCCGAGTAAACTGCTATTTGGTCGTAATCCAAGCTTCATAGTGTTCCTTACTGTTATCTGGTCGTAATCCAGGCTTCACAGTGTTTTTTACCGCTATCTGGTCATAATCCAGGCTTCACGATGTCTCATACCACTATCTGGTCAAAATCCAAGCTTCATGGTGTTTGGAGGAATCAAGATACTATCCGGTCGTAATCCGGGCTTCATAACTTGTGTTAAAGATATACCACTATCTGGTCGTAATCCAGGCTTCACGGTGTCTTTGGCTGCTATCTGGTTGTAACCCAGGCTTCACAGAATCTTGAATTACTATCTGGTCGTAATCCAGGCTTCACAATAACTTGCTGAGCTGTTATCCGGTCGTAATCCGGGCTTCACGACTTGTGTTTATGACATACCACTATCTGGTCGTAATCCAGGCTTCATGGTGTCTCAGACTGCTATCTGGTCGTAATCCAGGCTTCACAGTAACTGGCTGAGCTGTTATCCGGTTGTAATATGGGCTTCACGGCTTGCTAGGGGTTAAACTATTATCCGGTCTTAATCCGGGCTTCATAGCTTTAAAGATAAACCACTATCTGGTCGAATCCAGGCTTCGCGGTCCTTGATACTACTATTCAGTCGTAATCCGGGCTTCACAATATGCTGTAGAGACCAAGATACTATCCAGTCGGATCCGGGCTTCGTAGCTTGAACTTGGTGAGTATTTGATTGTATCTTTCCTGAAAGGTAAAGGTTAATTGTATGTAATGCATGACATGTATCAAGCCATGATGTTCTCAATATAAATGAGATTGTATTGTATTATGTTCACGCGTATGTCATGATGTATGGATATGCAAATGTTTGTGATGTTCTCTAGCTGGGGAAAATAAATCCCGGATTGCTGTTGGAGAGTGAAAGGAGTTGAATTCTTTGTTTCTGCTGGGGATAGTGAATGAAGATGGTAGTGAGAATAAACCTGCTGAAGAATAAACCGGCGAGAAAATAATTTTATGGGGAAGAGATGCTCTGTTAGAAGATCTATTGATTTGGAGGAACAACCTCGGCTGGGGATGAATTATCATTGCTGATGATGATAAACTCTGTTGGGAATTGAGTTTCTGCTTGTGAAAGGAATGAACTCTGTTGGGGATGATTTTCCAGTGGCGACTTCACTGGGGATAATCTTTTAGACTCTACTGGGGACAATCCTTCAGACTCCACTGGGGATAATCTTCTAGTGCTGATGATAGATAAACTCTGCTTGGGGAGAATATTATCGATTCACTCGCGATTGCGAGCCTCAGTTGATAGTGGTATCCTATTCGGGAATGCTAATATCACTGTCTTTTCCTTACTCTGCGGGGAGTGAATGTTCCTTCGATCGTTTTCTCCAACTAGATCTATTCTTATACCTGGTGGACAGAGCAACTGTACTGTTCAGACATTTCTTATTTTCCCCTGTTTCTGATATTACGAGTAATCGTCTTTTGTTTTGTATGTGAATATTTATGAGCAGCAATTATTGTCAAATGCATATATCAAAATGAAACATTGGACGTTCTTGCAAAACAAAACAGAAAAGAGAAAACAATTTGAAATTTCTTTGTGAAAATGACTTGTATTGATTTTGAAATTGGCTTGTAAATAGGCATTTTGGTACAAGAGGCTGACGTCCTAGTAAGAGAACGCCGCCGAATGATAGAATTTATACAATTTGCATAAAACGAAGAAAACAACTATGTGAACAATCCTACTTGGTTCCAACTCTGCTATCGCCTTTATGTCCTCGAGTATCTCATCACTTTTCTAATTGGTTGAAGGTAGATAAGATTGTTTAGTGTCGTCCGAGCTTGATAGTCGATACCGAAGTCTTGGTTAGAAGATGATCCAATGAGACATAGTGTTACGCTTTAATCCCTAATTTTTGCCTAAACCTCCCTTTCGGGTTTTCAGTCCACCGGGATACCCTTTTTGCCCAAGCCACCTTTTCAGGTTTTCAAATTTCCGGGTGTACAAATTTTTTCATTTTCATCCCTTATTTTTGCCCGAACCCTTTTGGTTCGCCGAGAAGCCCTTATTTTTTCCCAGGCCAGTCGACCTAGCGGGTCTTCGATTATGCGTAGTATTTTTTCACTATGTCTGCATTGACGGGGTGAGGAAGATCGTCACCATCCATGGTGGTTAGAATCATGGCTCCTCCTGAGAAAATGTTCTTAACCACAAATGGACCTTCATACGTAGGGGTCCATTTGCCCCTAGGATCACCTTGCGGCAGGATGATGCGTTTGATCACCAGATCTCCAACTTGATACTCTTGTCGTCTAACTTTCTTGTT
Source organism: Vicia faba (assembly GCA_948472305.1). Taxonomy (NCBI): domain Eukaryota; kingdom Viridiplantae; phylum Streptophyta; class Magnoliopsida; order Fabales; family Fabaceae; genus Vicia; species Vicia faba. The sequence goes on from OX451735.1 coordinate 988,904,636, forward strand.
AAATGCCTCGATCATTCGCTTTTGATACGGCTGACCATGACAAATAGCAGTAAGTCTCTTCTCGTCGATTAAGTTCAACTAATCAAGTCGGGTCTGGATCCAATCGTCCTCACTCAAACCTGCATCCTTCATAATCCGAAGAGAGGGTATCTGGACCTCAATGGGTAAGACCGCTTCCATGCTATACACTAAAGAGTAGGGTGTTACCCCTGTTGAAGTTCGCGCTGAGGTTCGGTACCCATGAAGAGCAAACGGTAACATCTCATGCCAATCTTTATATGTCATCGTCATCTTCTGCACAATCTTCTTGATGTTCTTATTAGCCGCTTCAACAACCCCATTCATCTTCGATCGGTAAGGAGAAGAGTTGTGATGCTGTATCTTGAACTGCTTGCAGAGCTCGGTGATCATAGTATTGTTGAGATTTGTACCATTGTCCGTAATGATCCTCAAGGGTACACCATATCGGCATATCAAATTGTGTCGAATAAACTGTGCCACGACGTTCTTGGTTACTGTAGCAAAGGAAGCTGCTTCAACCCACTTCGTGAAATAATCAATCGCCACCAGAATGAAACGATGCCCGTTGGACGCAGTAGGTCTTATCTCACCAATCATATCAATGCCCCACATTGCAAAGGGCCAAGGAGCTGTCAAGATGCTCAGGGGAACTGGAGGTATATGCACCTTATCAGCATAGACTTGGCACTTATGACAGGTCCGAGAATGCTGATAACAGTCGGATTTCATGGTGGACCAATAATATCCTGCCCGTAGGATCTTCTTTGCCACGGTATGTCCACTGGAATGAGTTCTGAAAGTACCTTCATGTAACTCTACCATAATCCTTTCTGCCTCGTTCTTATCCACACATCGCAGTAAGGTTGAGTCATGGTTACGCTTGTAAAGGATGCCATTACTGATGAAGAACTAAGCCGCGAACCTCCTCAGAAACTTCTTATCATTAACAGATGCACCCTCGGTGTATTCTTGAGCCTCAAGATACCTCTTTACCTCGTGAAACCAGGGCTTATCTGTTATCTCTTCAGTCTCAATGTCACAACAATGTGTGGGTTCGTCCAACCTTTCAATGGTAATCCTGGGAGCCTCATTGTCCCATATGACCTTGAACATAGAAGACATAGTAGCTAGCGCGTCAGCTAACTGATTCTCCTCTCTGGGGAAGTGTTCAAAGGTTATCTCCTCAATATGCGAAAGCAACGTCAATACATACTCTTTGTAAGGAATAAGATTTGGGTGCTTCGTATCCCACTCGCCTTTGACCTGACTAATCACGAGAGCGGAATCTCCAAACACACTTAAGAACTTAATCCTCAGGTCAATAGCTGCTCGAAGGCCCATGATGCATGCTTCATACTCCGCCATGTTGCTCGTGCAGTTAAAACATAATCGGGCGGTAAACGGAGTATGACAGCCTTCAGGAGATATGATCACGACGCCAATGCCATTACCCAATGCGTTTGAAGCTCCGTAAAAATACATAGACCATCGGGATCCTTCCTCAGGCCCTTCATCCGGTCCAGGTGTTTCACAGTCAGTTACCAACATGATGCTCTCATCCGGAAACTCGAAGTTCATAGACTGGTAATCGTCCACGGCCTGATGCGCCAAATGATACGCCAACACACTTCCCTTGATTGCTTTTTGGGTTGTGTATTGGATGTCATACTCGGTCAAGGTCATCTTCCATCTTGTATTCTTCCGGACAAGGCAGGCTTCTCGAAGATATACTAGATTGGATCCATCTTTAATATCAATAGGGTAGTGTGAGTCAGCATATACTGTCTCAGCCGGCGAGCAGCCCATGCCAAAGCACAACAAGTTTTCTCAAGCAGTGAGTATCGAGTCTCACAGTTGGTAAACTTTTTTCTAAGGTAGTAAATAGCATGCTCTTTTCGGCCAGACTCGTCATGCTGCCCCAGCACGCACCCCATTTAATTGTCGAGTACTGTCAAGTATAAGATCAAAGGTCTTCCTTCAACTGGAGGCATCAGAGTAGGTGGCTCTTGGAGATATTCCTTGATCTTTTCGAAAGCGGCCTGACATTCATCATTCCATCTTACCACTTGATCTTTCTTCAACAACTTGAAGATTGGTTCACAAGTAGCAGTCAGGTGCGAAATGAATCGGGCAATGTAGTTCAGACGTCCCAGAAAGCCTCTGACTTCTTTTTCTGTTCGGGGAGCTGGAATTTCCTGTATAGCCTTCACCTTTGTCGGGTCCACTTGAATACCTTTATTACTAACGACGAAACCTAGCAGCTTACCATACCTTACCCCGAAGGTGCACTTGTTTGGGTTTAACCTTAGCTTGTACAACTTCAACCTGTCGAATAGTTTCTGGAGCTGGTCGAGGTGTTCCTCTTCAGTTTGGGATCTTGAAATCATGTCGTCAACGTATACCTCAATCTCATGGTGAATCATGTCATGAAAAAAAGCGACCATGGCGCACTGATACGTTACCCCGATATTCTTCAACCTGAACGACATGACTTTGTAGAAAAAGGCACCCCACTGCGTAACAAAGGTTGTCTTTTCCATATCCTCGGGAGCCATCTTAATATGATTGTAACCGGAGAAACCATACATAAAGGAGAAGACCTTATGCTGTGCGGTGTTGTCGACCAAAACATCGATGTGAGGCAGAGGGAAATCATCCTTGGGGCTTGCCCTGTTCAGATCCCTATAGTCAACACACATTCGAACCTTACCATCTTTCTTCGGCACTGGAACCACGTTGGCGACCTACTGCGGGTAAGAAGTAACTGCTAGAAAACCGGCATCAAACTGTTTCATGACCTCAGCTTTGATTTTCTCAGACATCTCTGGGCGCATTCGGCGAACTTTCTGCTTTACTGGAGGACAATCTTCTTTGGTTGGCAAACGGTGTACCACAATGTCGGTATCCAACCCAGGCATATCTTCATAAGACCAATCAAAGATCTCAACATAGTCACGCAGCATCTATATTAACTATTTCTTGACACTAGACTCCAGCTTTGCACCGATCTTAACCTCTTTCTTGTCTTCTTCGGTACCCAGATTCACTGATTCCACTGGCTCTTCATGGGGTCGTATGGCCCTCTCTTCCTGTAGTAACAAACTAGCAAGTTCCCCAGGCACTTCGCAATCATCCTCACCTTCGTCCTCGGCTTGGTTGATCGGACTTTCAAAGTCATAACTGGCAGTAGCAGAGTCGTTATCACTGGGATCCAGAGTGGATGTGGACCTGTATTATGATATGTGAGTGTGTGTAAGACAATAGCTGTTTTGATAAAGTGCAAGATAGAAAAGAAAAACAAGGAGCGCAAAATTTGTAATGCAAGAAAACGTCCAATGCTTTATTGATGATATATGGAAATGACAAATATTAAGCCCTCACAAACAAAGCCATGGTGTCTCGGGCAAGGCACCGGGCCGTAAAGTTTTAAATTTTCTGTTACAAATCCCAAAACAAAAGTCTATTACTGTGTAATAAAAGAAATGGGCACGAAGTCCTTCGCCGTCCAATTGCTTAATCCGCCATCGGTAATCGGGTAAATCCAACTGTCGAACTCTGACTATTCTTCATCAACCTCAATTGCATTCACTCCCTGATCATGCTTGGGCATGGGTGCAGTTATGACGTTAGGCTTTTCTGGCGCGTCAAACTCAATTTCCTTAGCTTCAATCAAATCTTGCACCTTATTCCTCAAGGCCCAGCAATTGTTTGTATCATGCCCCGGGCTATCGGAGTGATAAGCACAGCGGGCGCTCGGATTATACAGCGGTGATGTAGTACTTGGATTCTTCGGAGCTTCCCTCAAAGTGATCAAGTTAGTCTTCAATAACTGCAGTAAAATTTGAGATAGGGTCATACTGAGCCGAGTATACTGTCTTTACGGTCTCTCTACTCTTTGCTGATTGTTGCGTTGTGGGGAAACAATTGGTCTTGATATTACTACCGTGTTAACTGCTTGGCGAAGTTCAGGTCGGTTTTGGCTCCTCGAGCTGTAAACTGCACTAGCTTCTTTCTTGAAGGGCTTCTTCTCTGTACTTGACGAAGCACTTTTCCGTATCTTGCCACTTTTAATACCAGCTTCAACTCTTTCCCCAGTCAAAATCAGTTCAGTGAACCCCGATGATGAACTACCGATCAAATGATTGAAATAGGGACCAGACAAAGTCCCAAGAAACATATCCACCAACTCCCTATCAGACAGAGGGGGTTGGACTCTTCCAGCAATATCTCTCCACTTTTGAGCGTAGTCTTTAAAGCCTTCGCCTGTACCCATAGACATACCCTGAAGTTGGGTACGTGTGGGAGAAAGGTCGGCGTTATACTGGTATTTCTTATAAAAAGCAGCAACAAGGTCCTCCCAGTTGCGGATGTTAGCTCCTTCCAGTTGATAGAACCATTCAAGTTGAGTCCCTGACAAACTATCTTGAAAGAAATGAACCCATATGTTCCTATCAGCAGTATATGGTTGAATCTTTCTGACATACGAGCGGAGGTGTAGCTTCGGGCAGGATACTCCATCGTACTTAGCAAAGACAAGAGCTTTAAACTTGTATGGGATCACCACCCCAGATGCCAAACCCAAATCTCCTAAGTCCAACCCAGGTATCTTCTGGATCTCCATTGCACTCAGCCGGTCTTCAAGTTGCTTATATCTATCCTCAGCAGGAGGATACTGGTCTTCATCAAAATCAGTGTCATTATCAGAGACCACAGGACTAGGCCCCTTTCTTTCCTCTTGATTCTCTCCCCCTCCAGATGAATGGGACAAATCAGTTTCCTGTCGCAAATTGTTCCCGAATCTGCGACCCATATTCAGGAGGACCACCTTTTTCTTCTTCTTCTTCTTCTTCTTCTTCTTCTTCTTCTCCTTCAAGACGAGAGACTTCAAATCTTGCTGCCCTTTGGCCAAATTCAAGAACATCTCCTAGAACTGAGCATTCTGAGCCTGAAGAGCCTTGATGGCTTGATCAGTAGGTGTTTCAGAAGACATGATTGCTGAAATAGACAGCGAAGAAGATGAGAAACCTGTAATGGTACCTGTAATGAGGTGCATGGGAATGGAATGCGTATGAAATGATTTCAAAGACTTTGGGAGATTCAAATTTGTAAACCAAAATAAAACACACTTTATTAGATAAAAACTTGTAAAATGTTTAACAATGCCTTCAAGGAGCTACAAAAGAAATAATTGAAAAGCAAATTTAAACTAGAAACAATAAAAGACATCAGAAATCCCATGGTCTCTTTCCCTTCATGCTGACATAGTCGTTGATTGTCCTCTCGTTCTCAAGCTACCTTGTAAGCCTCAAGATCTTCCTCTCCTGTTCATGATACTTCTCCCTGTAGGTATCCCTTTCTTCCTTTAGCTGGATCCAAGATCTCTTCAATGCCCCAAGATCAGTAGGCATGTATGGATGGAGGACCGTATAAGGAACACCTTCTTCATTAGTATGCTCTATGATCACCGGCAAAACAGCTTCATAAGGCATCCCCAGCTTTTGAGCACGAGATTGAACCCACTTGAGATATGGTTGCATCGGGAGAGAAGTCTTCAGTCCTAGCTCATGAGGGTCAGACCTGTTCACCATGCCCATGCTCGTATAAACCTACGACGATGTCCCTCAACACCCCCCTTGTAGTAAAAAACAATGTCTGTAAGCAGCAGCTCATGGGGACCATCTCCCAGAGCACGTCCAAACTGTCGTAAAGCCAAACAAGGATTGTAGGTTATACCCCTCGAATTCCAAGCAACGGAACATTAGGGTATTCCCCACATCGATCAATGACAGCTACTCTTTCCATATCTTTAGAACTCCAAAGGATGTCCGTATGAGCAAGGGACATGATTCTATAAGCCCAACCTACACCTTCCTCATTCTTCAATACAGACTTGGGGAGGTGCGGAATAAACCACCTCGCCAGCAGCGGTGTACAACACATGAGAGTTCCCTTTCTCCATACAGTATGGGTATAGAGAGCATGTAGAATATCACCTAGAAGAGTAGGCACTGGGTTACGAGACATGAAGATCTTGACCGTGTTCACATCTATGAAAGAATCTGGATTTGGGAATAGAACCAAGTCGTAGATGAGGAGAGCCAATATGTCTTCAAATGCTTGAAAATCCAAATTATCCCAGAACAATTGAGCTTAATCAATCAAAAACTTAGCCAAGAAACCTTTAACCCCACTCCTAGTCTCCCAGTTAGACACTATATCAGCCTTTGTCAAGTGTAAAGCTAAAGCAATGTCCTCAGGTCTAGGAACCTTCTCCAAAACTGTGAAGGGTGTTTGCTCGAGGATAGATATGCCTAGTAAATCAGAAAACTCCTCTAAAGTAGGGACTAGCTGATAATCCGGGAAGGTGAAACAATGATGCAATGGATCAAAGAACTGGAATAACACACTCATCATTTGCTCATCCAAATTTGAAGTGACCAGGCTAAGGAGATGACCATGTCTCTTAACAAATGAAGAAGTATCAGGAACTTTTGAGACTAACTCTCTGAGCTGAGCAGGGATTTGCACGAAGTTGACTCGAATGGTATTTTTGCGCATAGAAGCCATGATCTACAAAACGGAACAAAGATGAATCCCCTCGGTCTTTATGGTTAGTCTAATGAAATATGCATGCTATGTCATGATGCATGATGTCATGATAAAAACACACAACATGTATCATAGATGGCAAACATGGTAAGGGCAAACAAGTCACACAATAACCCTTAAGTTTAGGCTGGCATGGAGTCTAGGTACTACCCTCCTACAGTTTAGTCAGTTCAACCTGTCCTAATAATAGTAACCGGGTTCTAGAGGTTCTCAATATCACTGACCATCCTCCATCGGTCATAGTTTCAGCTCACACAACCTTTTCTTGCGGCCGAAACCATCTCGAGAGTATGGTCTCAATGAGTGTAGCATCTCGCTACTTCCTATGGCCAAGTTGGTCAATTATAGGTTCTAAGGTTAGTTGATGCTTAATGACCCATATAGCAGCCCCATATTCTCCTTGTTGCTCCAAGAGGGATATCGGTACCAACTAATGTGCCACATCAACGTAGCTACTGCTTCAACCGTATCGGTCTACGCTGTACAGTTCCCTCACAGTATATTGCTACTTACCTAAAAGGTGTTCCCCATATCTGGGTTAAGATCTATAGTAACTCCGATACAAAGCCCACAAAAATAAAGCAATCAAATCAAACAATAGAAAACAATATGATAAACTAATCCTAAGGTATACCCCACTTATTAGTCCCCAGCAGAGTCGCCAGTTCTGTGATACGGTGGCCAGAACCTGGACTATTTCTTTAGGAATTGCTGGTTTGCATTTTGCGTTTGTGTTTGCAAAATGTCGCGGTAAGTAAGAGTCACCACCGACTTTTATTTTATCCAACAAGGAAAGGAAAAAAAAGCACAGAAAAATTCCTTTTTTCGAGATTTTCTGAGTACGGGGGGGGGGGGGGGGGGGTAGATTATAGAAAGGGAAGGTATTAGCACCCTTTCTATCTGTAGTTATCTATGGGCTCTTAGGTACTTGCTCATCATTTTCAAAATTTCTTCTTTGTGTGTTTGTGTGATTTGAAAATTTTTTGACTTCAATTTAACTCTTGCTTCTGTCTTCAAGAGTGTTACGAAGTGTTTTTTAAAAGCTTTGTTCAAAAGAGGAGTGTAAGTGTGAAAAAAAAAGTTTGTTTGGATTGAGCAAGTACTTAAGAACTAATCTACCTACTCGAAAAAGAGAATTGTTCTATGTTTGTTTCCTTTAGACAATGCTATCCCACTATTAGTGAGTAGGTAGCACCGTCGTTGGAGTTTTGAGGGTCAATTCGAAAAGGGACGTACGGTCACTAAAGCAATGTTAGGACGTCTTAGTAGTAACCCTAATGTATTAGATCAATTATTCGAGGAAACAATTCTGAGGCAACCATTTCGAGACAACTTTTCCGAATCGGGACTTTAATCTTTGTTCAGACAAAAGAGTGACCACTAAAGCATCTTATACTCAATGACCGTTTTGCCGAAGGAAACCAAGTGGGAGTGTACCCTAGGAGTACGCATGTGCGAGTGATTCAATTTCAGATTATTTATCTTTGCACATTTTAGGGTTATCTAACAGTTTTAAAGTTAATCATACATTCTTGTCATGCATCCCTATATCATACATCTAACATTTAATATTTTGCGGAAATTAAACTAAGTTATTACAAGGCTTCGGGAATTTACATAGCCAAAAACAAACCCTTAAAAAATAAAGCGATAAATGAAAATAAAAAGTCCTAATTAAGCTATTACAACTTGTGGGCAATTACATTAATATAGTAAATAATAATAAAGCGCGCGATGAAAACTAGATCGGGAGAGAACTAGGGTTTTGACCCTTTCTAACCTAATTAAAAGAAAAATGTTTTTTTGTTTTTAATATTTTTTAAGAAAAGAATTAGGTTTTAAAATGAATACTAAATTAATTAGCTAATTAAATTAATTAATAGAAATAAATATTTAACCTAATCTTATGTTTTTGTTATTTTCAAGAAAAGAAAATAGAATTAAATTATAAACAAAACCCTAATTGTTCTAATTATTTTTTAAATTTATTTACAAAAAGAAATTAAAGTTATCTAAAATTAAATAACCAAATTAAATTAATTAATTTTTTTTTGATAAAAAATAAAATCTAAACTTAATTTGGTGAAAAGTTGATTTTTTATGAATTTTTGATTGGTTAAAAAGGAAATTAATTTAATATTGAAAAAGGACAATAATAATAAAAAGTAAAAGAAATAACCCAAGGGCCTACTGCCAGTGGCTCTGATCAGAGGATAATGATCCAGAAGATGATAGTAGTCCAGAGGATGAAGATCCAGAAGATGACGGTCCAGAGGATGATGGTACTGGGCCTACTCCTGGGTAGTGGATCCAGCAGATTGTGACTGTCAGAAGATGAGATGCGCTGGATCTGACTGAGACTGATGGATCCAGAGGATAACCCCAGGGGACGCTCGGTCTAGTCCTGTTTTATGAAATCAGAGGATAACCTCCAGCAGATGTAAGCGCTGGATCTGGTGAAAACAAAGGGGATGGTGCCAGAGGATCACGCCTGGGATCAAACCCAGAATCATGAATTTCTGACTTCCTCCTTCAGGACTACTGCATCAGGGTGTTAGTTTAACAAAACAACAAAACAAACAAACAAATCAGAACTATGGGTTTCTGGCCAAAATAAACGCGCCAGAATTTAAACCAACCATTAAGTGGTGACACGCTATCGTCTTCTTCCCTGGATCCATCGTTTAAAACTCATAACTTTTACCTACGGACATGGCATTGTAGCTGTAACCCTGTACATCTCAGAAATCACATATAAACAATGTAAATAAAACTCAAGACCATGGATCAGCTGGGTTTAATCTGCTGATCACAATGGTTTCATCCATTTAGGCCAATTTCACCTGCACGAGAAAACCCTAAAACGAAACCAGAAAACCTAACAATGGCAAATCTTGATACAGTCCATAAAAATGCAATTGAATATTATAGATAGTTTTCAAATGTGATGGTGAACAAGAATATATGATCATATCATGCTATAAGTGCCAAAATTATGCAAACCGAATTCAAGAAAAGTTCAGTATCGTGAATGCCTTACAGCGAGTTTCAGGGTCTGGAAATGCTTGTTCTTGGTTGGTTTTGCTTGTTGGGGATCCCAGGAAGCGATTGGGATGGTTAGGAAGCTTTGAAATATCCTGGAACTAGGAATTCGATTCAACACTTTTGTTGTGATTTTTCAAGTTTTGTTCTTGTTGCTGCGCCCCCTTCTCGCCTTGCTTTAGATCTGCCAATGATCCTTATGTACTGAGGAATGAATTAGGGTTGAAAGAGTGTACTCAATCTTCCTCCATTAATGCTTTTGATTTTGATTTCATGCACTTGAATATCCTTCCAAAAATAGGCCTAATCCAATCTTTTTGTGCACCCCATGCCTTTACACGAATTTGATCTCATGCTAGCTGGATATTAAGACCTGAAACATGTACCAAATCTTTGAATTTCAATGTTTTGGATTTTCTATGATTTGTTTTTGATTTAAAATGATTTAATTCAAATAAAAATCAAAATAAATAATAAAAAACAAGATAATGACAAGTGGCAAAGGCTAGGGCTCGTGGACCATGTTGCCAACTCAAAACAAGTTAAAAAGATTGGGCCCATTTAGCAAAAATTGCATTTTTAGGCATAGTTGACTTTTGGCAATTTTCCAAAAAAGGTCAACTTCACTAATGCATAACTTCCTCAATTTTGACTCTTTGAAGGTGTTCTTGGACTTTTTAGAAAGCTTGAGATGTCCTATAAGCAACCCTTTTGGTCTCATCTCAATTTCATATTCCATGCTCATGTATGAAGCTTTGACAAAAAAAGTGTTTTTGTTGACTTTTCAAAGTGACCTATAATGTCCAAATTCATAACTTCTTGTGAGTGCATATTTTGAACTTGGGAGATGAAGATGGATTGTAGAGAATTTCATCCTCTTCAAAATGAGATTTGGATATGTCATTTCTCATAAAGTATGAGAAAGTTATGCTTGGTCATAGTTGAGTCGACTTTTCCTGAAAAACCCTAATTTAGCAACTTTTGGTTTTTGATGAATTATGAACAATCCTTGATGAATAATGATCAACCCTTGATAAAATGATGAAATATACTTCAAAATGAGGATGTTGACCAAAAATATTTAAGTTTGACTGTATGGGGATCATAGTTGACTTTTGCCCTAGCACAATCGATTTTCAGGCCTTTGAGCAATTGACTGAGCAAACTTTCTCTATAGGGCTTGAAACTTGACATGGATGATATTGAGAACATATTAGGACATTGGTGAGAATTTGGGATCCCTTGGACTCAAGTATCTTGATGCAACATGAAACCCTAATTTGAGATAGACTGCCTTAGGAGAGAGCTTGTCTGGTCAACCCTTGGACTTCCTTGAGCAACTTGAGGATCTTTCTTGAAATGTTTTGAGAAATATGGGAGGAAAAATTTTAGGGTACAACAATAGGGATAATAAAATCAAAAATAAAGAGGTCCTACAAACCCTCAACAAAAAAATGACTGCCTATTCGAAATAAATCGTTAGTATCTGAACCATCACTGGAATATCAGAGTAAAGACTCAAACGGGATCTAAATGCACAATTAACTGAGCATAGGATCGAAGAACATCACGAAGGACGGGTGGGTACAAATTAAATTTGAGCCTTTATCCTCTGTTTCTTAAATTGTGAACCAGGCCATGTTATAACCCTTAAGAGTCCTAGCTGAAGCATGGATTAGTTCGAAAGCATATTGTTACAAAAGGTATCCTGACTCCTGTAGGACTTGCTATAAATCCCGAGTTGATATCACATCTTTGCAAAATTCTATTTTACTAAAAAAAACTGCATTTTCAAAACCTCAAGACAGACATAATCTTTGCATTCTTAAAGTAATATTGTTTGCATATGACTATTTGTTCAATAGCAGAGAAATTCGCATGACGAATATCTAGTGAACAAAAACCTTCTCAATAAAAAGGATCACCTCAAGTGGAAAAACACTTCCAACCAAGGGAAACGACATGATCATTGTCCACCATTTGGGGCAGTCAAGTCAAGATTCAAGGAATCTCTCAAAGATGCCAAATAGCCAGGGGCAGATCTCCATCTGAATCACTTGGGGCATTGGGCATGAATTCCAGCAACGAATCTTGTACGACCAAACAAACATCTTCTGGTGGTGTGGAAACACTTACTACTATGGACAGTGACAATTCTCCGTACCCAATGAACGTGGACATAGTTGGAAAATACTACACATGAACAAAGACCCCCTAGGTTGACTGGCCCAGGCAAAAATAAGGGCATCCCGGCGAACCAAAAAAGGTTTGGGCAAAAGTTAGGGATATACACAAAAGATTGTACTTCCGGCAAGTCGAAAACCCGAAAGGGCGGCTTGGGCAAAAAAAAGGGGTATCCCGATGGACTGAAAATCTGAAAAGACAGTCCAGGCAAAAGTTAGGGATTAAAGCGTATGACTATGTCCCTTCATCTAGTCACTTGCCTATCAGTAGAAGACTTATCATTCCAATCGGCAGTTACCAAGCACCTAATAAGTTGGGATAACACTCAATCCATAAGGTCTCCGCAGGCACTTTCTCCAGCAGGTACATGGGCAGAAAAGTCCTGATGCAAAGTCATTGTCGTATCCTCAGCATACGACCCTGTGACATCTACACTCCCCACAGAGTAGAGGTAACTAAAGCTTTGACATCGTCTTCCCAAAACAGGAGCTACGTTCCCCCAGCAAAGTTCCTTCAGAGAATCGACATCTATATTCCTCGACCGAATTTCATAATCGCAAGCGGTTCGTAAAGTTGTCTCCCAAGTAGAGTTTATTTCTCTGAATACAGAAGCTTAATCCCTAATAGAGTTTATTCCTCTGGCTACGAAAGTTCATCCCCCAGAGGAGTTTATCTCTCCGAATCTAAAAGATCTTCCAGCAAAGCATCTCCTATCTCAAACAGAGTTATTCCCCCACAGAGTTGTTCTCAAGCAGAGTCTCTCCTCGATAGAATATCCTTAAACTAGGGGCAAATCCCCAACATAGTCATCTCCGATTCACCATCCCCAGCGGAAGTAGAAGAACCACTTTTTCTATGATGGTCAGGAACTCAATTTCCGTTACTCTCCAGCAGCAGTCAGGGATTTATTTTCCCACTTGGATATGTCACAATAGCATTTGATGTTCATATATCATAACATGCACATACACATTGCATACAACATAGTCTCATTTATTTTGAGAACATCATCATACAATGCATTTCATGCATCATATACGATTAATCATGTACCTTTTCAGTAAAGATGGTTATCATCAACAACTTCCAACAAGTTCAAGATTATCTCCTGAAACTAGACAGAGTAATTAACTGCGCGATCAAATGCAGCTTTACGCGGGTTCATCACGAAGCAATCTTACACGGGTTTCTCCTAAATGCATCTTCACACGAGTTTATCCTGAAAAATCTTACACGGGTCCTTTCTCATACATTTCCTTCTGAAGTTTCACATGAACTTATCACAAAGTAACCTTATCCAGGTTCCTCCTAAAGTTTTACACGAAATTATCACAAAGTAACCTTACCCAGGTTCCTTCTGAAATTTTACACAAACTTATCCCAAAGTTACCTTACCCCAGTCCCTTCTGAAGTTTTACACGAACTCATCCCAAAGTAACCTTACCCAGGTTCCTTCTGAAGTTTTACACAAACTTATCCCAAAGTAACCTTACCCAGGTTCCTTCTAAAGTTTTACACGAACTTATCCCGAAGTAACCCTACCCAGGTTCCTCCTATAGCCCTACACAGACTCATCACGAGCAACCTTACCCAGGTTCCTTCTGAAGTTTCACTCAAGCTTATCTTAAAGCAACCTTACCCAGGTTCCTTCTTAGTTCAGATGCAGTTTTACCCAAACTCCTCACAAAGCAACCTTACCCAGGTTCCTTCTCAGTTCAGATGCAGTTTTACCCAAACTCCTCACAAAGCAACCTTACCTAGGTTCCTTCTCAGTTTAGATGCAGTTTTACCCAAACTCCTCACAAATAAACCTTACCCATGTTCCTTCTCAGTCCAGATGCAGTTTTACCCAAACTCATCACAAAGTAACCTTACCTAGGTTCCTTCTCGGTTCAGACGTATTTTTACCCAAACTCCTCGCGAAGCAACCTTACCCAGGTTCCTTCTCATAGCCCTACTATCCAGGCTTTCACTTCAAAGTAACCCTACTATCCAGGTTCCTTCTCATAACCTTACCATCCAGGTTTCTTTTCTCTTACCTTCAAAAGACAATTTATAACACTGTAAGACCTGGACCTGATCAAACACGATTGGTTTTCGCATTTCCCCAGTATTTCTTGGTGCAACTTGTACCCTGACCAGATATGCAGTTCACTTCCGCTTCCTCAAGCAGGAGTTATTTCCCTAGTAGAGTAACGGACAACTGAAGCTCCTAAAATTCTATTTCTCCCAAGACAAATAACAACATTCCTCAGCAGATTCCTCATCAACAAAAGGAACAGAACTCTCATCGAAGTAACATCTCAGGAAATCAGCATCCTCTAGATGACATCTCTAAGCCCATCTCTGACGATACTCCGTCACATCTTGGATGGCATCTTTAAGCCCATCTCCAATGGTACTCATTCACATCTTGGATGACATATTTAAGCCCATCTCCGACAATTCTCTAGCAACTTCCAAATGGCATCTATAAGCCCATTCCCGATATCACAAATCAAGTATCACTTCATGCGAGTGTAAATTTTTGGGCACTCTAATGTTCAATCATCTTCCACCTTTAGATCACGAAAGGCAGATAAGCCAATCTACATCCTCAGGTTTAAGAAGATTGAACAGGGGCAGATGTTGTGCCCCAAAATTTGTCCTCTCATTTTACTCAAAACATACTCCTATAGATCCTCAATTTACTCAAGTTTGCCCAAGAGTTGACCAGACAAACTCTCTCCTAAGGCAGTGTGTCTCAAATTAGGGTTTCCACTTTCATCAAGATGTGTGGATCACAAATTCCCCAAATTCCTTCCATTGTCCCAATATGTTCTCAAGATCATCCATGTCAAGTTTCATGCCTTGCACAAGAAGTTTGCTCAGTCAATTGCCCAGATGCCTGAAAATCAACTATACTAAGTCAAAAGTCAACTGTGGCCCACATACAGTCAAACTTCAAGATTTTTGGTCAAAATCAACATTTTGAAGTGATATTCATAATTTGATCAAGGGTTGATCATGATTCCCAAATGAATGCCCCAAATTCATCAAAACCCAAAAGTTGCTAAATTAGGGTTTCTTAGGAAAAGTCAACCAAACTTTGACCAAGCATAACTTCTTCATACTTTATCAGAAATTTTCCATCCAAGGCTCATTTTGAAGAGGATGCAATTAAATACAATTGATCTTCATCCCATAAACTCAAAATATGTACTCATCAAAATATATGAATTTTTACATTATAGGTCCTTTTGAAAAGTCAACAAAAACACCTTTTGGGTCAAAGATTCTTACATGAACATGGAAGACCCAATTGAGATGAAACCAAAAGGGTTGTTTAGGGAACATCCTAAGCTTTCTAAAAAGTACAATAACACCTCTCTAAGTTTAAAATTGAGAGAGATGTGTATTGTCAAAGTTGACCAATTTTTGGAAATATGCATGAAGTCAACATTGATCAAAATGACTTTTTTTTCCAAATGGGCCCATCTTTTCTTGTTTGAAACTTGTTCCTAAGATGTCCCACGACCCATTATCTTATACACCTATTATTTTATTATTTTTTTTTAATATTTTTTTTATCCATTTAAATCAAAATAAATCAATTCAAATATTTGAATAATTAAATAAAATCAAAGATTTGATTTTATGAGCATATTATGAGTCCATGAACAGCTAGCAAATCAAAAAATTCGTGCAAGAGCTAATTGATTGGAAAAGATCTTAATTTGGTCTATTTTGGAAACAAATCATACAAGGCAAAGAATGAAATCAAATCTCCATAATTTGCAAAGATATGATCAGTTTTTGTTGACCTAAATCATTCTATCATATATACCTAATATCTCTAAAGCATAAAAGAGGGTTTGGGGTCGTGAAAACAAGGGGAAGAAATTGCAAATTTTTGAAGAAAAAGTGCAGACTGTATTCTCTTCCATAGGCCGTTTCAAGTAATTCCAAAGCCAACAATCTGTTCCTGGACGTGTTCTGAAGCCATTCCAATCATCCTCAAGCCTTAAAACCTTCAGAAATCATGCCTCACAGTGCCACGGTTTGCATCTTTTTTCAAGATTCGTTTTCAATGATTTATCCATCATAAACATGTTTTGATCATATATCCATGCTTGCTATCATATTTGCAATGTTTTTGATTGGTTTGATTGAAGTTTAAGTGCAGGAATGTCATAATGCCATTGTTAGGATTTTGAGGTCTCAAACTGGGAATTCTATATAAAGGCAAAATTGGACAAAATTAGGGGTACTATCATGCTCAGGAGATGATTTTCAGTTGATCCATGTCTTTGGTTTGAATTTATTCTGCTTGTGCTGCGTTTTTTTGAATTTTACAGGTTTATGGCTACAAACAAAATCCTTCACTATAGCCTTTAGTGACGGAAATCATTGTAGGTAAAAGTGTGGCCAAAAACAACAGTTATGGGGAAGAAGACAATTAGGTGGCAGAATCCTATTGGGTGATTTGAATCACGCGTGCGTTTGGATTCAATGTATCATCATCCAAAACGCCTACCATGTGCTACCACCATCTGGCCATTGGATGTATCAATAATTCAGATCCAACGCCTTAAACAATGAAGGACTATGGTGCACTCTCAGGCTGGCCCAACACATGCCCGTTCTTCTCTTTTCTATTTTAATTTTTTTAAATTGTTTTACTAATTATTTTCCTTTATTGAAATAACACCAAAAAATCATTATTTTTTATTTAATCAAAAAACATAAAAAAACATAAAAATCATTTTTTTCCTTAATTAATTAGTTTAATTTAATTTAGGGAAAATTTAATTCCTTTTTTATAATTTAAATTAATTAGAAATTAGGGTTTTAATTTGTAGATAACCTAATTAATTTTTTTCAAAAAAAAAACTAACCTAAATCTTTTTTCAATTAGATTTTTTAGGTTTCCTAAATTATTCTCGCATTTAATTCGCCGCGTGCATTTTTTAATTTCCTTTTATTATGATTGTAAGTGTTTTGAGGTTGTAATAGTAATTAGGGTTTAAATTCTGCATTTTTATTTTCAGTCCAAAATAATCATGTATCTGCAAAAGCCTTGTAATAGCTAGGACTTTAAACATTCTTGCTTTTAATTCCGCAAACTATAAACTGCTTAGATGTATGATAATAGGATTGTATGGAAAGATAAACTGAAAATTAATACGGTAGAAAACCCTAAATGTGCAAAGATAAATTAACTGAAAATTACACTCGCACATGCTCAGTCCTAGGGTTTGCCTCACTTGGTTGCCTCGGAAATAATGGTGTGTCCCTCGAACGTAGGGATACCTTAGCAATGACCCATGATTCAAAGTCGTCATAAAGATCATAGTCCCTACTTGTCCCTCGAGTTTCCTACGAATTGATCTTATGACGATAGTCCCTTCGAAATGCTAAGGTATCCTTACTTGTTGCCTTCAGAGACCATTTCGTCCTTTCAAACGTCCCTTTAAAAATCCAACGACAGTGCTACCTATTCCTTAATAACATGTGAGCGTTGTCTAAAGGAAAACGAACAGACTTTTTTCGAGTAGGTAGATTAGTTCCTAGGTACTTGCTCAAACAAAATTTTTCACACAAACACTTTTCAAAAACAGTTTTCGAAACAACTTCGTCACACTCTTGAGGACAGAAACAAGGGTTATTACAAAGTAAAACAAAACTTTTCAAAACAAGCACACACAAGCAATTTTCAAAATGAGCAAGTACCTAAGAGCCTATGGAAAACCATGGATGGAAAGGGTGCTAACACCTTCCCTTTCTATAATCTACCCCCCGTACTCAGAAACATCTCGAAAAAAGTTTTTTCTGTTCTTTTTGCTTTTCCTGATTGGATAAAATAAAAGTCGGTGGAGACTCTTGCTTACTCTGACATTTGCAAAAAAAAAAAACGCAAACCAGTATAACAGTCGGTTCTGCCACCGTATCACATTATGTTATACAACTCTGGCCTGGGTATTGGGCCTTTTACGTCATAGTAACACCCACCCAATAAGAAGCAGATCAAGTACAACAGTAGTATATGGAAGACAGTTAAATGAAATGCATACATATGCTCAAGTATATACAAAATGAATGAACAAACTGAAAGCATAAAATAAACACCCAAAGAAAAATAAGCAAGATCTAGGAGCGACTCCGGGATGGACCAGCATTTGGTTGATCTTTTATTCCCAGTGAAGTCGCCAGCTGAAACAACAGGCTGAAAATCATCAAACAATGAAGTCGCCATCGAACGTCATTTATCCCACATGTAGGGAAAGGTAAACATCGAGAAAACCTGAGAAGGGAGAAGTCACTGTCTTGCGACCGAGAGATCGGGTAAAGAAGTCTGTTACGCGAGGGGAAGGTATTAGCACCCCACACGCCCGTAGTACTCTACTGTATCCACTCTTGTTATTTATCTTATGGGTGTTTTTAATCTATGCTTACTGTTTACTACTGTGATACAGTGGGAGAACTGACTTTATTGTTTTGCGTTTTATCACAAATGTTGCGGTTAGCAAGAGTCGCCACCGACTTTTCTTTTATCCAAAAGGAAAGGTGAAAAAGCACAGAAAGAACTTTGAGATTGTTTCTTGAGTTCGGGGGGTAGATTATGAAAATGGAAGGTATTAGCACCCTTTTCATCCATGGTTTTCCATGGGCTCTTAGTTACTTGCTAGATCAACTGCTTGTGTTTGAAATTGTGCTTTGTGTGGTTTTTTGAAAGTATTTTGTAAAAGAGGCCATTGTTTAGGCAATCTTTGTAATGATTCTCGTTCGTAAGAATATATACAAAGATGTTTGTCTTTTTGAAAATGTTTTCAATGTTTGTAAGATGTTTGAAAGTGTGTAGGTATTTGTTTTGAAAATTGCAAGGATATTTGTTTTGAAATGGAGCAAGTAACTAGGAGTAATCTACCTACTCAAATGTCTTTCTTGTTCATTTTCTTTTCCTTTGACATTGTTGTCTTACCATTGATTTGGTAAGCAACCCTATCTTTGGATGTAAACGGGACGGGCTTGGGTCATTGTATAACCATGATTAGCAATGTTGCAAAGTATTTTAGCATTCTCCTTTAGGGACTAAGATCATTTGAAAGGCAACTTAGATAGCGTCATCGAGGGACTATGATCTTATATTTGCTTGTTTTTGCTAAGATACTTCACATGCGTAATATGGCCATTTTATAAGGCAACCAAGTGGATAACCCTAGGGATGCTTGTGTGCAAGTGTATTGTTTTCATGCTTGTTTATTTGTATTGAATTAGGGTTTTCTAAGTGTTGGTTTTAGTCTTTCCATACAAATCATAATTACTAGCATTTGTATATAAAAGCGATAAATTGCGGAATTTAAAGTTACTACGCTATTATAACATTGGTGGGGAGGGAGAGTATACAAATTTACAAATGGGGATTGTGAGAAAATTAAAGCTAATTAACTGTTACAACCATATCGAATTTGTACAAAAATTTAAACAAATAAATAACCATAATAATGTAAATAAATATGCATAGGATAATGAAAATGATTTTTGTTTGGTTTTTAGATAAAGGGAATTTTGATTTGTTTTTGTCCTAATTTATTTAAGAAAATAATTTTAATTATAAACAAAATAAATTAAACCTAAACTAGTTAGAAATTATTTAGGTTTTTTTTTTAGAAAAAAGAATTAAATTCTAAGTTATTTTTTAGAAAATAAAAGTAGTTAAATTAAAGACCTAAAATCTAGATTAATTTAACTTATGAAAAAAGAAATAAAAACCCTAAGTTTATCTATTATGTTTTTAAGAAAGGAATTTAATAAATAAAATATTTTTTGTCCTTTTTTTTTATTTTAAGAGAATATAATATAAATTATATTTTTACCTAATATAGTAATAATAAATATTTTTGGTTTTTAAATGATAAAAATAAAATAATATTAATTTTGAATAAAAAACAAAAATAAAATGAAAATGAAAATAGAAATATAAAAATAAATTAAGCAGGGGGGTGAAAAAACAATTTTGAGAGTTTTGTAGCAAAAATAAACAAATATGTATGGGCTGATGTGGTGCAATAATAATGCAGGGGTGTATTGGAGCAAAAATGACCAAGCCCAAGTCAGGAGGCCCAACGTGCTGGAAGTTGGCAAAAAGAAAATGTTTAGAAAATAAAAGGTAGCGCGCTGGTTCGAACCAACGCCCTCTTGGTTACCAGCGCGCTGCCTTGCCACTGGGGTAACTGTACATCCGTTAGTCTAAATGAAAACACAAAACATTGCCTTGCCCTGTACTTCATCTTCAACCTCTAGCCAGCCGGACCCCCTGTAACTTTTTCATTTCTCAACAAAAATGGAAAGTGATAACATGAACATTATAGTATTTTACTTCACGATTCTAGCCATGTGCATAACTAAAACTATAAGTCCAAGATCAGAGAGAATTTTGTTGGCCCTAATTCTTAACCTAATTTTTTCAGAAACTTCAAACTTAAAATTCTCTAAACTCAAGCCAAATAAATGCAAGCTATGGATATGTACAACTTTGTAGCAATGATGTCTACATTTTATATTCACAAATGGAAAGCTAACAATGCCTGTATTAAGAGTTAGAAAAACAGAAAACTCACCTTAAAAATGGAAATCGTGTTTTGAAAATAAGCTTGCTTTAGGATGCTGTGATGATCAGGTTACCTTCCTTGAACCTCTAAGAAGCTAATGCAATGCTTAACTTGTCTTGAGGGTGGCTGGAATGGTCTGGAGAAGTCCACCTGTGTTGTCTGTTTTTGAACTTCAACAATGGGGAAGATGGAGTTACAGTGATGTTGCAGGGCGTGGGATGGTTTACTTGTAAGGTAAGGAAGCTTGGGAAAGCAAAAGGCCTGAAAACGCACGAGTGAAATGGAAGATTCAGTTCACAAGTCAGGAATAGCAAGTTTGGAGGCTTGGTATGCAACTTCTTATTCTAGGGTGTTTCAAGGCTTGGACATCCGTGGTTTTAGTTGCAAAATGATGGCTTTATATAGAGCAAAAGGTTGGAGGACATGTGCTTGCTCAGAAGTACAAGATCACATGTCTTGCTACATTTCTTGTTTTTGAAGCAAGTGTGAGAAGTGACTTCTTAAGGCATGATTCTGATCTTGTAGGGTGGCTTGAAGCTTTAAACATGTTTTATTCAAGTTTAGAGGCTTGGTTTGTGCAGAAAGAACAAGTGCAAGGCTCAAGAAATGGAAAAATGCAAAAAGCATGCTTTTCCAAAATGGCAATGTTGCCTTTCTTCCAAAAATGGCTATTTTCTTGTACAATGCATTGAATGCTTGGATTTAGGGCATGAAACCTTGTGCAATCCATTAATGGTGGAGTGACAAATGAGTTTGAGGCCTGAAAAGTGAAGATTGTACTTCCAATTTGCAAATTTGAAAACTTGTTCTTCATGAAAATGACCTATAATCAAAGTGATAAAACCCTAACTTCATCTCTTCGATTCTCCCTACTCAAGAATGATCTCAAGGAGTTCTTGGAAATTTTGGAAAGCTTGTAATGTGCTATACAACCCATCTTTGAAATGCTTTTGAAAATTCCTCTTGGAATTAGGTGAAGAGTTGCCATGAAGTTAGGTCAAAAACCTGCCTAACTAGGGCAAAATTTCACTAAGTTATTTTAGTTCATGAGCATGTATTCAAAAAATTATATCTTGAGATCCAAGAATATTTAGGAGAAATTGTGTGAATAAAAGTTGTAGATTTCATGGAGATCTACAACTTTCATGTTGGGAACTTCCTTTGAATCATTTTTGTATCATGGTGAAAATTTGGCCTAAAGTTGAGAAAAAATAAGAAATTTTCTATACTTAGAAAAATTTCTAAGTTAAGAAATTTCAAATTTCAAAACAAGATCTTCAACCCTTGATTTATTGATGAACAAGTTTCACATTTTCACATGTTTTGATGAATTGTGATCCTTGGCACTTGAATTTGACCAAAAAGTTAAAGTTTGACTTTTCAGTATACAGTTGACTTTTGATCAATTGACTGAAAAATTCATCTGTCAATCCAATGAATTTGTAATGTTTTGAATCATGTCATTAGGTCAAGATGATGCAATTAAACTCTTTAAATCATGCTTCAAACCAATTGATCAGTTGCTAGGGAAAAAAAATCAGAAATTGCCCCTTCTTAGTCAAAACCCTAATTTTGACTATTTTGCCCTTTTGATGATTTGATCAAATTTCTTGGGGAATTATGGTCCAAACTTGATCAAATGATACATATGAGTCTAAGATGTTGATGTGGATAAAAAATTATGAAGTTTTACTGAAAATTGGCCATGGTTGACTTTTCCCCCCAATACAGCTGATTTTTAGGTCAACTGTCCAATTGACTGATCAAAAGTGTGATTCAAGGCTTGAAACTTGACATGAGTAATCTTGGGGGTCCCTAATGATCCTTGAAAGTAATAGTAAGCATTGATAGTCCAAAAATCCTTGTACAAACTCAAACCCTAATTTTGGTCATCAGTGCATGAGGAGGTGTCTTGAGCTGGTCAAACCCTAATGCAGTCTTGAGTCAAAGAGATCTTGTGAGAAAATTCTTGATAAGTGAGAGGGTAAATTTTGGGGTACAAAAACTATACTATTGAAGGGAGAATGCATGCAAAGGAAGGAGAAAAGAATGTAGGGAAAATAAAATTGTACTCGCTTGGGCCCTACCCCAATGCCTATGTATCCTTTTTGAGGAATCAGAGCTACCGTAGTTCGGCTCACATGTTTTTGTTTGTTTTGTGTTTTTTATGGACTATGCTAATTCCGCCTTCTGCCGCAGCTCGACCTTTGGAGACTTATGCGTTGGCACAGAAGTAAACTAATCACGTCCTTACTTGAAAAGGGATTTATAGAAAAGGTGCTCGAGCGCATAAAATGGTTTGAATTGGTTTGTGTTTTATTACCGTAAAAAAGGGTTTAAGTGTTGTTAGCATGTTTTAAGATTTGCTAAGAAAATGAGTTTTTGTTTTAGATGCAAGGATGCAAAAAGGGGAGGAAAAGAGTTTAAGGGAGACTAGCCTTTTTCTAACCTAATGTTATCATACAATGGTAGTCCTACGTCAAGGATGAAAGGGGAAGTTTCTACCTAATGTTAGCATGCATGGTTTGCAACCTAAGGTCTAATTTGCGTCCGAATGGAGCAAGCGCATCCTAAGGGAACATGGTATGTACAAGGATAAAGCAAGCAAGCCAGTAAACTCTCGAGAGTACACATAAAGAGATCCTACCTAGGTTAGCATGCCAAAGAAGGTCTAACAAAACTATCCTATAGGGAACATGCAATGAGAGCGAAGTCGTGATCTCAATTTCTAAATTGAGTGACTCATCGATCAACAAGAAATAAAGGGAAGCGATAAAATTCTATAGGGAGCATGCACTGAGAGAGAAGTCGTGATCTCAATTGCTAAATTGAGTGACTCATCGATCAACAAGAAAGTAAATAAACGCAAGCACAACACATATAGCAAATGAAGCGCGGAATGCCTGCTACAGGTCTTTAAACAGTGACTTCGAGTGCACGCTCTTTATTTCTTACTTCTCATGATATCTAGAAAGTGGTAAAGTGCGGAAGTAAGGAATAAAATAAAGTCACAATGATGCCGAACGGAGAAGGTCCGCTGCCTCTTTAAAATCATGCAAGCGATAAGAAAACTCTACATAAGCTGCTTCGTGCGAGTGATCAAAGAATTAATCCCCGAACATTCCACCTAACGGATAAGGTCCATTGTCTCTTCAAAGCTACTCCTGTAAAAAGAAATCTCTACAGAAGCTAATGAAGAAGGTTTGTTGCCTCTTCAAAGCCATGCAACCGATGAGAAAAATGTCAGAATCTCCACCAATGGTCAACTGATTTAATCCCTAAGCACTTAACATCCCAAATCAACATGCCAAACAGTAGGGAAGTGTGAAGTCTGAATCATATGGTATAGTAGCAAAGGTGCTAAGCCCAATCAACCCAGTCGAGCATAGCTATTTTTGTCCAAGGGACTTCAAGAAATCCAAAAAATGGTCATGGGCCTAAGTGAAGGGTGGTCTGGTCCGCTTGAGTCAAACATCATTACATTTTACCCTCTTGTATCTATGATTATCCATTGGTATTCATGAGAACAAATTCTTCTCTCTCACTTCCGAACTCAGACGTAAACGACTTCTGCCTTCCTCAAGCTTGCAGTGCCACTGTCTTATCAACCCAACATTTCTGTCATCATTTCATCGTCTCTCTTCGATCCGTACCGAACTCTGTCATGCTCTTGATTTCACTCCACAATTCTCCTCTTCTTTTAACGACGTCGTGGAACCCTAAACTTTGGTACAAATCGGATAAATCTTCACCGCCCTGTCATCATTCTCTTCTTCATCTTCTCATGCTTTCCGATTCGCCTTTGTTTCTTCCGTTGTAATAAAACTAAGAACCAAAAAAATGGAGAACGATGCGAACTGAACTGCCACTGCGCTTGCTATGGCTTCACGAGGTTCAGATCATACAAAGATGTTAAAGGTGTGGAAGATTTCAAGAATTACATACCAGAGAGTTCTGGTAGCTCTTCAACTGCGACGTCGAATGAGGAACACAAAGGTAAATTCTTCCTTTATCCTTCTACTTTCGGTCTCCTCGCGTTTTTAATTCCAGCGGTTCTATCAATTTCTGATTCTTCTTCTGCTCTGTTCTTATTGTTGTTCTGATTCCAGTACAAATTCTTTGTAGGGATGTGGCATTGTTGACGAAGATTTCAATTGTGGAGAATGATGAAGGTTTCAGAAGTAGTGAATTTCATACTTTAGTGATGAAATTGTGTTGATGACGAGCGAAGGAAAACGAAGATGATAAATCTGCGTTGATGGGAAGTGAAGATGAAGTTCTGTTTTCCTTCTGTGCAGAGAGAGAGAGTGCAGAGAAAATTGAAGATCAAGATAATGAACGATTGTGGTGCTTTTCAGAGAGAGATTGAGAGGTGAGTTTTTTGTCTTTTTTCTATCACTTTTCTGGTGTGTTCTTGTGTAGAATTAATCCTCTATCTCCTTTTCTTTTTTGTTCTGTTATATCTCTGCTCCTTTTGTAGTTGGAATTCTCTTTAACAGTTATATGTTGTTTTTTCTATTAAATTGGTTTCTGACTTCTGTTTTGAATGAGCTGAAACATTAGTTGGTTAGGAAGTTAAAAGTTAGTTATAGGTTGGTTAGAAACTGTTAGGGAATTTTTGGTTTGACATTTCTATTAGCAGTTTGTTGAGATTCTGTTAGAAGGAACAAAACTGGTGAGGGCGAGCGATGGTCAGGGTGAGAGATTAGAAGACAGTTAGCAATATATCTTCTGTTAAATTGGTTTTCTGTTATTATGAGCTGGCAGGTTATGTGCAGGGTGGTTTAGGAATCTGTTATGATTATGTTGAGAAGCTGTTAGAAGTTTGTTGAAAATTTTTGTTTTGACAATTAGGAATTGGGGAAGTTATAGTCGGTTTTTTTGGATGGAGTTCTGTTAAGATGCGGTTATGAAGTTAGGAAACAGTTGGGGTTTCTGTTAGGATATTAGTTATATGTTAGGAAATTCTATTTTGGAGTTGTTATCCTGTTTAGGGAATGTTAGTTACAGAGTTTTTTTAAACTATTTTGTATTTTCTTTGATTTCTTTACTTGAACTCTTTTCTGAATAATGCTTCCTTCCCTTGAATGTATATTGGAGTAACCATTTAGCCCACCAAGCATAAACTTATTGCATAACCTAACTTGTATGTTGAATCTTGAATGTACAGGGTAATCTTGCAGCTGTATTGAACTTGGATATCGATAGCTCTCTACAGTTTTACTTCATATTTCACTGGACTTGCAGCTGTTGTGAACGTGCTTGGATGTAATGCCGAACTGCTCTATTTTCCTTTGTACATTTCACAGACTGTTCGGACTTCTTGGTTGTGAGCATCATTGGTTTGAACAAAGTTTTAACGCAATTTTCTAGTTGTGTTTGGATAGGTAACGCAGTAAGTTCTTAAATAATGGATTCTTGCGGATTCTCGCTCTATATGTGCAGTAAGCTTACAACTTATACATGGTGTACTTAAAGGAAATCTTCGGAGCTTTAGCATGAAGTGGATTTTGAATGAAGTTTGGAGGATTTAAAGCTTGAAGATTAGGCTTAGGAACACTTGATGAATCAACATATGTTTAGATCCTGCGGACCTCTTGAAAAAGTTCCTGTAATTTTATTGAAACTTCCATTTGGGACTCTTTTGTGAAAGTAACATGATAAGGTTTAATGGCTTGTATCTGGAATATTAACTTCATATTCTCCCCTAGAACAATGAAATGATTCTTTCCATTCTCACGAATTCATAAAATGCTTGTATGGGATTAAGAATAATATTGAATGAAGTTCTGTAATTTCATGAGCTTGTTTTGAGAATTATGGATGACATTTGAATAAGTCTTGTGAGAATGCAACCACCTTGAATCTAGCTTAATGCCATGGACATGTTGTGTTAATGTTTTATAATTTCACTTGTCCTTCAATAAATCTGAATGCCCCTTCTTATTTTGAAAACTCTAAGCAAATCTAACCCATGTCATTAGGTAGCACTCCAAGCGATTCTAAATAATGGACCCATAAAAGTCAAACCAAGTCAATCTCACCTCCTTGCAACAACTCTTAATTTTTCTCTTAACCTCACCTTTTACAATCGAAGTAACAAATAATAACAATGCCTTGATCATATTACACGTCCACAACATTATCTTTATACCATGATTTAAACTTTGTAATCCATTCCGCCAAGGCACCTCAATAGACAACCAATGATCTTGAAGAAAATGTCATGGAGAAAACCTTTTAGATAGGAACAATTAGAAGCATATGAATGATGATGATCACAAGGTCCTGAGATCCCTTGAGGTGCACTTTGATGGCTTAAAAGCCCATGGTTAAGATGCCCTTGTAGCTTGATAATAAAGAAGTCCACAATAGCCATGCATCCAAAACCCTACCTTCAAACCATAATTGTCGAAGAAACCAACTAATTCAACTCTGCATGAATTTGAGAGCCTAGAAGCATAGAGAAACCCTAATTCTTCAATATCCTTCATCCCATGCCATGTTTTATTGATTAATGAATGAATGATGTGTTCGATGACCTAATGGGGGTTATATACATGAGGAAAGTGAGAGATGCATAAGCCAGATAAAAGTGAGAGGGTATGACAAATTTGGGGTATTACACCAAGTTATTCAAACGGAGGTCTTCCCCTGGCTATTTGGCACTTTTGAGAGAACCTCGAATCTTGACTCGACCGCCCCTAGATCAGTTAGACATCATGTCATGCCCCTTGATTATGAAAGGCCTGTTATTGGAAATGTCTTTCCATCTGAGGTGATCCTGTCCAATGAGAGGATTTTCGTTCATTGAATATTCGTCGTGCAAATTTTTCTGTTGTTGAACAATTAGTTATATGCAAACAGTGGTATTAAAAATGCAAAGCTTATGTCTGTCTTGAAATTTTTGAAAATTCATTTTTTAGTAAAACAAAAATTTGCAAGAATGCGATATCAGCTCAGTATTTATAACAAACCTTACAGAAGTCAGGATACCTTTTTGTAACAATATGCTTTCAAACTGACCCATGCTCCAGCTAGGACTTTTAAGGGTTGTAATGTGGCCTGGTTCACGGTTTAAGAAACAAAGGATAAAGGCTCGAAATTTATTTGTACCCAACCCGTTCTTCGTGATGTTCTTCAGACCTATGCTCAGTTAATTGTGCGTTTAAATCCCAATTGAGTCTGGAATCATTGCCCTGATATTCCGGTGATGGTTCAGATACTGAAAGTTTATTTGAGAAGGCAGTCATCATTTTTTTTGTAATATTTTTTTGTTGAGGATTCATAAAGACCTCTTTTTATTTTATTTTATTTTATTTTATTATCCTTACCTTTTTCCTGAACTGTTTCTTTTGTGATTACAGTCTGCGAGATGCCCCAGTTTTCTTCTTAAGTCCCCTTCATAGGTTTTGACTTAGCAGGATTTTTTTGGAGAGATAATGATTGCCTGTTTTAATGATTATGCGGAACCATCACCATCTTTTGTTTTGGAAGGGCATCTTTGACACCACTCGTCGTGTATGAAGAGAAAGCTTGCGATTGAATGCACCTTTGAATTAACTGAGAAACTACCCTGCCCCAGGTTATGATTAAGGGTTTCAATTTGCATGAAAAAGAGAGCTCCTACTTCTTAGGCTCAAAGGGGGTTGACTAGGGATTATCTATCTTATAACTCCACTGTTTAGGATTTGAAACAACGCCTGTACATCGTCGGCAAGGTCTGTTCAAAAGCATGCTGTAGAGATTATGGTATCTTTTTCGTCATCCTCCCTCTAAAGGCTTATAGCTTTTAATCGAGAGTTGAATATCATAAAAAGGAAGTAAAAGCATAGTTTGAATATAATGAATACGAATGAATTAATCCAAGACAAACATATGCAATACATTAATAAGAATAACCAAACTCTAACATAAAGATAAGTGTTTAAGCAAACAAAGAAATTACAACTGATAATTCAAATGAAATAAACACTCTCAATCTTGGCCATGATTTTTCATGGATGCAGTGATCGCATTGGGAGCCTTAGGAGGGTCAAATTCAATCTCCTTCTTGTGAATCAAATCTTGAATCTTGTTTTTCAAAGACCAACAACTGTCGGTGTCGTGTCCAAGACTATTAGAATGGTAGGCACATTTCACATTCAGATTGTACTTAGGAGATGAGGTATCGGGGTTTTGAGGAGGATCCTTTAGTGTAATCAATTACGCTTTTAGAAAATGTTGTAACGCTTGAGACAATGGCATATTAATATTAGTGTACTTCCTTTCTTGGAACTTTATCCTATGCCTATTGCCATGTTGTTGTTGAACATGTGTAGGATTAGAAGCTAACACTGCTCCCACAGACTAATGGTGGCTATTTTTACTATGGCTCCTTTGACGATAGACAACATTAGTTTCTTTTTTTACCAACAAAGGGCTTTTTCACATCATTAGAGGTTGAGGCCATTGGGATCTTCCCACTTTTGATGCCTCTTTCAATCCTTTCCCCAGTCAGAATCATCTCTGTAAAATCAGACGAAGAACTCCCAATCCGCAAATTAAAGAATGGGCCTGCCAGAGTGCCCATGAACATGTCTACTATTTCCCGATCAATCAGAGGAGGTTGTACCCTGCCAGCTAAATCCTTCCATTTTTGTGCGTATTCCTTGAACCCTTCCCTTGAGCCCATGGATATATTCTGCAATTGTACTCGAGTTGGTGCTAGGTCAGCATTGTATTAGTACTTCTTGTAGAAAGTAGCATCCAAGTCTTCCCAGGTATGAATGTCGGTTCCTTCCAACTGATAGAACCACTCCAGTTGAGTGCCAGCCAAACTTTCTTGGAAGAAATGGACCCATAACTTCCGGTCAGCAGTGTGAGGGTGGATCTTTCTGATGTATGATCTCAAGTGAAGTTTAGGACAAGAGACCCCGTCATATTTGGAAAAGATAGGGACCTTGAACTTAGGTGGGATGACCACCCTTAGAACCAACCCTAGTTCACCGAAATCCAATCCTGGTATCTTCTGGATTTCCATGGCGTTGAGACGATCCTCCAGCTGCTTGTATTTGTCATCAGCAGGAGGATACTGTTCCTTGGAGTAGTCAGCTTCATCCTCCTCAAACCCCAGACTGTTGTCTTCTTCCTTGGTTTTCTTTCTATCTTCATCCTGAGTGTCTCCATCCTTAGATGGAGTAGCAAAATCTAGAGCTCGCTTAGCAGGTCCTCTGAATCTCCTTCTCAGGTTCAAGACACCAGCCCGCTTCTTAGTCTTCTTCTTCTTGTATTTCAATATGAGAGCCTTCAAATCCTCTTTCCCTTTAGCTAGAGCCAAGAATATTTGCTGGAACTGAGCATTCTGTGCCTGAAGATCCTTGACGTTTTGTTCGAGTGCCATTTCTTCTTGCTGAAATAAACAATGAAGGGATAAGAAACCTTCCTTGAAACCTGTAATAATATGTATGCCATGTTTATGTGGTGTTTTCAAGGATCTTGCGGGGTAAACACAAGAAAATATTAGAATCCAACTGCAACTTCGATTGAAGAACTTTCGTATTGTTGATTGTCCTTCTATGAGAATCAATCTCACCATGTCTAGTAGGTCATAGCCTCTGACTCAAGTTATCGTGCTTTGGTATTTTGACGACATTGGCTAGAGGAAAATAAATCCCCTTGCCCCTGGCTAGACATCTGGTTCATCATAACCTACATCGCAGGCCCTTGAGATTCTTGAAATGGTTAAGGAAATATTATGGCATGATGTCATGATGTGTATGCTATGCACCAAGTAAGGTGGTGTAAGTAAGTAAATCTTGCAAGAAATCCAGGTTATTGGATAATGACTACAAACAAGTCCTGCAAGGAACTCACATCGTTAGATAATAAACAAAACCCTTCAAGGAGTTCAAGTTGTTATATAGTGAAAGCAAGCAAGTTACACAAATAGCATTAGGTTTAAAGGCTCGCATGAGGTTTAAAGGTAAGTACCCTCTTGAATTTTAGTTGGCTCAACCTGTCCTATTAATAGTAACTGGGTTCTAAGGAGTCTCAATATCATTGACCTTTCCGTCAGACATTGTTTCAGCTTAAGCACCAAAGTATTGCGGCCAAAATATCCCGAAAGTCCAATCTCAATGAGTGTAACATCGAGTATCAACCAGTCCTCGGTCGGAACCAAAGTCGGCTATCTCACTACTTCCTAATGGCTAGGATGAGTCAATTAAAGGTTATAAAGGTCAGTTAGCGCTTAGTGACACTATGGGGAAGCCTAATGTTATCCCTGACTTACTCAAGGAGCATTAGTTCAATCCAGAGTATCGCGCTAACGTAGCCACCACTTTGTCCGTATCGGTCTACGCCGTACAAACTACATGATTTATTGCTACTTACCTAATAAGGTGCCCCAGATCTGGGTGTAGGATCTTTAGTAACAACCAAAACAAGCCCTCAAAAGTAAAGCATACAAAACACACAATGAAAGCAAATTAAAATGAACTAAGCCCTAAGGTAACCCCACTTTATAAAGTAAATATTCTCCCCAGCAGAGTCGCTAGTTCTGTGATACGGTGGCAGAACCGACTGTTATAATGGTTTTGCATTTTTGTTTGCAAATGTTGCGGTAAGCAAGAGTCGCCACCGACTTTTCTTTTATCCAACAAAGGAAAGGGTGAAAAGAACAGAAAAAGACCTTTCGAGAGTTTTATGAGTAAGGGGGGTAGATTATGGAAAGGGAAGGTGTTAGCACCCTTTCCATCTATAGTTTTATAGGGGCTCTTAGATGCTTAGCTCATTTGAAATACCTTGTGCTTTGTGTGTTTAGAAAAGTATTTTTTGAAATGCCAATAGTAAGGCAGCTTTCTTTATGATAACTCTTGTATCAGTCCTCAAGAGTGTTGATAAAGCATTTTGAAAATATTTTTGAAAATTGTTTTGTGTAAGTGTAAAAATTTGTTTGAGCAATCATCTAGGAACTATCTACTTTTACTCGAAAGGTTCGTTCTTTTCCTCTTTTCCTTTAGACAGTGTTATCCTACTATTAGTGAGTAGGTAGCCCTAGTCGTTAGATGTTTTGAGGTACATTCGAAGGGACATTTATAGTCACAAAGGCAACTGGGCAAGAAATCTTAGTAACTACCCTAGGGTTTTAAGATCATTTTTACCGAGGCAATATCAAGAGGGTCATCGAGGGACTTATGATCTTTAAACCGGAGGGTAGCCACTAAAATCTCTCACGTTTCGAGAGTTGTGACTGTTTTCTGAAGGCAACCAAAGTGGGGGTACCCTAGAGGTGCGCATGTGCATTTGTGTTATATTCAATTATTTATCTTGTGTTAGGTTTTCTAGCATTTGATTATTAAGCTCTTGCCATACAACCCTATTAATCATACATCTAAGCAGTTAATAATTTACAGAAATTAAAAGTGCGAAAATGTAAAATCCTAGCTATTACATGGCTTCAGGGAGGGGGAATTTATAAGTTCAAAATGGGGAAAAATAAAAAATAAATAAAAGTAAAGTCCTAGTTAAGTCTATTACATCCCAGTAAGCAGATACAATAATATGCAAAAGTCCAAAAGTAAAAGTAAATGCGCGAATTAAAAATACGTCTAAAACCCTAAGAAGAAAAATCTTTTTTGTTTGTTTTGGTTTTATTTTATGAAAAGAATTAAATTCAAAAAAATCCTAAGTCTACTGATTTTAAAATTGAGAAAAATAAGTTAAAATAATTAACTAAATTAAATTATTAAAAGTAAAATAAAACCTAACTCTAAGTTACTTATATTTTTCTTCTGATTTTTATGTTGATCAAACAAAAAAACAAAGCAAACAAGTGTAAATGGGCCAGGCAACAAAAATAAACAGGAGGGGGTGCAAACTGAAATTTGTTGGGCCCCAAGAAAACAGAAACCCAGGAGTTGCGCTGGATCCTATGTTGCTAGCTTTTGAGAGTGTATGGTGAGCTACGTATCTGAGGCTTTCAAATCTGGATCAAATGGTGAGGACTTGAGGGTGCATGGTGTGTGCGTTGGACCCGGGAGTATTGGATCTGCATATATCATGTACGGAAGAAATAAAATGTAAAGACCTGGGTATCGAACCCAGGTCCTTCCCCGTTTGCACACTTCCTTTTTACCATCCGCGTTGTTTATTCATTCGTTTATACAAATAAAATCATAATATTATATTAGTAAAACAAATCATATATATATATATATATATATATATATATATATATATATATATATATATATATATATATATATATATATATATATATATATATATATATATATATATATATATATATATATATATATATATATATATATATATATATATATATATATATATATATATATATATATATATATATATATATATATATATATATATATATATATATATATATATATATATATATATATATATATATATATATATATATAAAAAATTCAAAATCAACACATGCGTGCTGCACAAGCCAAAAGGAAAGAGACGCCTAGATTTTGAGATTCGAAGGAATCAATTTCAAATGCCCTAATAATGGTAGGTCATTATCTTGACATTAGGGCTCGCATGTGAGGACCATAACCTATCTAACACTTCATCATAAACACACACAAACACATTATAACATACATATACGCTTAGATCAAAAGATTGAATCTCAAAATTATACCTATGGCCGGTATGCTTCGATCTATAGTTTTGGGGTGCTTTAAGCGTCAAGGATGGCTGATGTTTGTTTAGACTGGAGGAGCCTGCAAAGTGCGTTTCAAATGTTGATCCCTTCATGAGATTTTGAGAATTTGATCTGTTTTCCGAGGCAACTTCTTGTGTGTGGAACTTTGATTAGAAATCTCTTGTGTATAGGAAATGTGCGTGTATTGATGGCCAACGTATGTCTTAAAGTTATAGGGGTGTGGTGGTGAACGAAAATTGCATGAATTAGCCATTAAACATGGCTTTGAAAGCAAAAATCGAAAGATTTAAAAAGTTGCCATTTTTGATGATTTTCTACCATTTTGG
Organism: Vicia faba; assembly: GCA_948472305.1. Taxonomy (NCBI): domain Eukaryota; kingdom Viridiplantae; phylum Streptophyta; class Magnoliopsida; order Fabales; family Fabaceae; genus Vicia; species Vicia faba. The sequence goes on from OX451735.1 coordinate 988,938,097, forward strand.
GCTTTGAGTGAACCTGGACAAGTTTCATCCCATTAGGTGTTCGTTTCAACTTTTCACATCTTGATCCTTTTAAATGCTCCCAAGCTTTGTTCTTTGATGGCTCTGAGTTCCCATTCGAACTGCTCAAGGCCTCATCCTTATGGCTTCTTCGATTGAGTCACTATCTGCCTTAGTTGCTTGATCTGAAAAAACTATCCAATCAGCCTAATCGAACTCAATTCTTGTTCCTTTCGATCTCCTTTCCTTTAATTCGAACACCTCTTCATCTTGGCCTGTTGAAGCTTCGTTTTGTTCTTTCCTTCGAACACATTTGTGTAGGTGGTTCTTCGATTCCAACTCCCACCCTTTGCTTTTGTCTACAAGAAAATATTTCTTGCTCACTAGTTCATCTTCAATTGGTGAGTACAGATTGTGTGCACCAATCAAATGGTAACCCATGAGCACCAAGACTTCACTTCAATCATCCAACTTATTCCTCACCTGTCCAGGTACATGCATGTCCTTCAAACCATAAGATCAAAGTGTTCCTTCCTTGTAATGCTTCGAATAGCTTACATATCCATGGTTCGAAAATGAACCCTTCGATGACACTCTTCCAATCGAAGACTTCATAAAAGCTTCCTCACGCTTTCTTTCGAACCATACTTCCTTCGATCCTAGTGCTTCGTTGGGCATCAAATTAGACTGCATATTGCTGTTGAAGCTGCTTCGACCCAAAAGCTCTTAGGCATATTTTCAGCTTTCGACCTACACCTTGTCATGTAAACTTCTTTTCTTTCTTTCAGCTGTGCCATTATGCTGAGGCATATAGGGTGCCATGGAAATCATTTGAAACTTCTGCAGACCAAAGTTCTTTATGAGAAATGAAACCCTAGATGGAAATCCATTGCTTAGGAGGAGAATTTGTCTGGTCAATTCTTGGTCAACCTTGAGCAATTGAGGACCTCAATGAGAATGTTTTGAATAGAATGGAAGGGAAAATTTTGGGGTACAACAACAACCTTTTGCTCAATGATGCTTTCTCTGAACACCCGTTGTTCTCCTATAATCTCACCAATTGCATTTTCCAGACGCACAATGGCAGGATCAGAATATGAAGCAACCAGTGCATCTTCTTTAGTCTTAGTATCTCCTTCTACTAATCTAGTTTCTTCAGTATTTCTGGATTCATCTGCCTCTTGAGTCTTAAGCATGGATTCCTCTGCTTCTTTTAGCGCTCTAGCTTCTATTTTTCTTTATTTTGCAACAAGTAGTTCAAAAAGTATGAATCTTTCTCTTGTTTCTTTTCTTTCAGTTACCATTTGAACAACCCAAACTCTGGATGCTTCAACAAAAGACTTCATTCTTTTAACTTCATAAGACATCCACTTTTGAAACTTCTTCCAAGAACCATCCATGTCTTAAGGCTTAGTACTTGTACTTGCCTCTGTGCTTAACTTTGAAACTATTTTCATAGATTTAATCCTAAAAATGTTAATGCATTCATCCAAGGTTTTAGGAACAAATTTTTCATAGACAACTATGGCTAGGTCCTTTTCCGAAGGAATGAATTCAGAAGTTATAGGTTCAGTTTAGTTAAGTTGTTCAGTTAGATCGAAAAGATCAGACATAGAAAATGATTTAGTTGTTGGGTTTGCAATGGCTTCAAGATCATAATAGATTGTTATCTCATACGTTTCAGGAACATAAGATGTTTGAAGGTCATGATTTTAAGAGTTTTGGAATGATTGATGGTGATGAAAGGCAACGAGGAAATTTTGACAAGGATCAGAAACAATAGGAATTTCTAATGAAGGTTGAGATATTATGATTTGTGATAAAGATGAGAAAAGTGGGGAAGAGAAGGTAGATATGGGTTGAGATGGTATGGGTGTAGATATGAATGAGAGTAGGTTAGAAACGTCTATGGTTATGAGGTCGCAAGGTCGGAAGTGGTTATGGTGTTTAGGGTAGTGGCAGTTGTTGTTGCAGGTAACGTTGTAAAGATAGTTTCATAATCAAGGTTTTTCGTAGTTAAGGGAGAAGGATTAGAAACAAGAACAAATGTGGTGGATGGTGTAATAGAATAAGAATTTAAATTATCAGACGGAGGAATGGTGATTGTTGGTTGATATACATGAATTGTTAAAAATGATGGTGTAAAGGAAATAGATGAAAAAGTAATACAAGTAGTAACAGAGTCAGAAACAATTGTAGTTCTGGTTGATGGTGAAAGAGGATTAATTTGTGCAATGGATGAACATACATTAACAGTGTTAGAAGAAGACAATCAAATGATTACAAAAGTATCAGTAACAGACTTAGTAGTTGTTACTGGAGTTTCATTTCCCATAATGGCATCTTCCAAAAAGCCAGACTTCTTTTTCTTTTTCTTTTTCTTCTCTGGCTCAGAAGCATCAAAGCTTCTCTTTCTTTTACCAACAGAACAATCAACACCCTCAGCAGGAAAATCTGAGTAATTAAAGTTTGACATATCATGTCCTTCTTGTTGCATCATTAGAATGTATGCAGCTACGCTGGATACGTGATCTTGCTTATAGAATAGAGGATAGTCATTCACACGAATTCTTTTCTGATGATAAAACTCTCAGATGGGTCAATCAGAGGCTTGACCTTGAGTTCTTCAATCAACCTCATGTTTCTCAAGGTTTGCCCATTAAAGGAATCTCCAATGCTTGGAGTTAGATACTCTTTATAGTTGGCTTCTTCAATCAAAAACCTTACCAAGCCACTTTCAACAAAAATACCAGTTAGAAGACGTCCACAAAGAATATTGGAAGATACCTTTTTGTTAGGAAGTGCGGTGGTTCTGGACTTTCTAATAGAATACCTCAGATAATTAAACAGAATGAAGGGAAGGTTAATCCTCTGTTTGGACAAAAAAAAGTACAACATGAACTTTTGTTTGATGTTGAAATGATCAGTGGAGCTTGAAGGAGGTCTAGGGTTTATTCAGCCCAGAATAATCTTATGCCACACTCTAAGATTATCATGAAGATCCTTGTTTTTGTACTTGGATATCTCAACAGAGAAACTCGTAAATAGTAGTTGATCAAGAGATTTATTTTCAGCGTTTGACTTATTGTCTAATCCATACACACATGTTCCTTTCAAAAACTTCAATCCCAACAGTTTCGCAATAGACTCTTCAGTGATAATGATTCTCTGTCCAATAACATTCGAAACAATATGAAAGTCGTCACAATCAACATTTTTCTAGAAATCTATCACTAACACCTCATAGACAGGACCGTGAAGCCTTTAAAAATAGTTTTCCCAACCTTGACCTTTTAATTCTTCTTTTAAGTCACACCTGTGATGCAGTGGGAGAACTGACTTGAGGTTTTGCGTTTGTGTTTGCAAATGTTTCGGTTTAACAAGAGTCGCCACCGACTTTTTATTTATCCAAAGGAAAGGTCAAAAAGCACAGGAAAGACCTTTGGGATGCTTTCTTGGGTTCGGGGGGTAGATTATGAAAAGGGAAGGTGCTAGCACCCTTTTCATCCATGGTTTTCCATGGGCTCTTAGTTACTTGTTTTAGATCACTTGCTTTTGCTTTTCAATTGTTTGAAATGGTGCTTTTGTGTGTGGTTTTGAAAGTATTTTGAAAAGAGGCCTTTGTCTAGGCAACCTTTGTAATGATTCTTGTTTGAATGTATACAAAGGTGTTTGTCTTTTGAAAAATGTTTCAATGTTTGAAAGTTTGTTTTGGGAAAATGTTTTGAAATTGTGTTGTGATGTGTTTTTGAAATTAGCAAGGATGTTTGCAAGTTTGATCAAGTAACTAGGAGTTGTCTACCCTACTCAAAGATCTTTACTACACATTTTTAACCCTTTTACATTGTTGTTTTACCATTGCATTTGGTAAACAACCTTGTGTTTGGATGTTAAACGGGACAGGTGCGGGTCATCGTATGACCATGATAGCAATTGTGCTAAGTATCTTAGCAAGTTTTTGTTTGAGGGACTAGATCATTTTGTATAGGCAACCAAGATAGCGTCATCGAGGGTCTATGATATTTTATTTTTGTGTTTGTTTTGCCAAGATACCTAGCATGCATACCATGACCATTTTAAAGGCAACAAGTGGATGAAACCCTAGGGGTGCTTGTGTGTATTGTGTTGTCATTTTCATGCATTTTTGTCTTGTATTAGGTCAAGCTATTTGTTTGATTTTGGTTATCATACAAACCCTAATCTTTCTATCATGCATATTTGAAAGCAATAAAGTGTGTAAAAGTAAATCTACAACTATTACAACATGTAATGGGGAGGGGGATACAAGTTTGAATAGGGGGATATTTGCAAGAAAATAAAACTCTAAGTCAACTATTACAACCAAATTGAACTCATTTGCAAATAAGTAAATGGACAAATATTTAAATATGCAATATATGGTAAATATGCAAAAAAAATGTTTTTGTATTATTTTTATGTATGTAAAAATAAGTTATTTAATATCCTAAAAATATTAATGGTCTTTTCTGAAAGGGGTGGAAACCCTAATTTGGTTTTAAGAAATATATATATATATATATATATATATATATATATATATATATATATATATATATATATATATATATATATATATATATATATATATATATATATATATATATATATATATATATATATATATATATATATATATATATATATATATATATATATATATATATATATTATTTATTCATTTATGTACAAAATAAAATAAAATATATACAAAATGTTGAAAATTAAAAATATGTATGACAATATTATTTAAGTGTATAATATAATAAAATAAAATGTATAAATATTTAAAATTATTTGCAATTTATTTAAGAAAAATAAAGTATATTTTATTAGTAAATTATTTTTATGCCTAAAAAATAATAAAAATAATAAAATAAAAATGTAAAAATTAAGAAAATGTTTTTGATTATTTTTTATATTTAGAAAAAAAATAAAAAGTTAGAAATGAAAATAGAATTGAAAAATATGAAAAAATAAAACAATGGGCCAAGGGGGTGTAAACAGCAAGCTAGGGGGGTGTCAATAGCCAGCCAAAGCCAGGCCCAGCCCAGATGGCCTTCATCTTCAACCTCTGAACAAGAAAACGCGCGCTTGATATTCAAACTGGTAACTCCTGCATTTGTGCTTAAAAACAAAAACTTGGAACATGAAAGTTATAGAGTATGATCATACGATTCTAACCATATAAAAAACTTAATCTAACTCTCAAAGACCAGAGAGAATTTCTCTGGCCCTAATTTCTAACCTAGTTTTTTCAGAAAGTTCATCATTCAAATTCTCCCAGCTCAGTTAACTTAAATGAATTCTATGCATATGTACAGCTCAAGGGCAATGAGGACTACATTTTTTATTCACAAACCTAAGCCTAATGATTCCTAAATAGAGAGATAGAAGTTTGAACTTTACCTGTTTCAGTCAAGCTCGAGTATGGAAATGTAGGGGTTGTGAGTGAGACCTGAGATGCTTGTGAGCTTGGTTGAAGTTCCTTTGAGCTTTCCCAATGCCTAACTTGCTTTGAACTTGCCTGAATGTGCTTGTAGAAGTCAACCTGCAAAGTCATAATTCAGAAATAGTGAAGTGTGTAAATGGAGTTACAGTGACTTGGGAATGGTTGGGATAGTTTAGGTAGGTTGTATGGAGTGTGTTGGAACTGGTTGCAAGCAAAAGCACGAGTAGATGTGAAGATGGAAGTGATTATGCAGGGCCTTCCCTATTTTTGCAAGAAAATGTGATTTTTGTGTACAAGGGTGTTTGAGAGGCTTAGGGCTCGTGTTTTTGGCTTGGTACGTTATGCAAAACTTGTTTGAAATCTTTACAAACTTTGGTTTTATCAGATACAAGAGTTGTGGTGATTTTTCAAGTTGACTTGCTTTTGAAGCAAAAGTGAAATGACAATGCTCAAGAGCCTGTACAAGCCTCCTTCCTAGCTGCACAAAGTTGGTGTACCTTGCCCTAAGTTTGTGGAGTTGGTTTTCTGCAAAAGATTGGGTTCACTGCTCAAGAGGAATAACTTGACATAAAGCCAACTTTATTAAAGTGGCAATGTTGCCTTTTTGCCATTTTTAGATTAATTCAATGTGTAATGTTCCATAGATCAGAACAATGCCTTAATCCATTGTGTTTGCATTCAATTTTTGAGTGTGGAAGGGTTTAAGGACCTGTAAACAAGTACAAGCATGTTTGGACAGAATTTGCAACTTGTAGCAACATGAAAAATGCCATGGACAAAAGTGATATCTTCCCATTTTCAAACCTTCGATTCTCCCTAACCTTAAATGATTTTGGAGAGTTCTTGGACATTTTGGAAAGCTTGTAACATGCTCTACAATCCATCTTTGAAATGAATTTTGAGATTCCAATTGGAACTATCTGAAAAATTGCCATGAAGATAGGTCAAAATCCTGCCTAAACTAGGGCAAAATTTCACTAAGTTAGAAAGTTTCATGGACCCTTGTTCATAAAATCATAACTTGAGATCCAAGCATCTTTTGGGAAAACTTTGTGAATCAAAGTTGTAGATTTTGTGGAGTACTACAACTTTCATGTTGGAGGTTTTGTTGAGTACTACAACTTTCATGTTGGAGGTTTTGTTTGAATCCAATTGCATCATGGTGAAAATGTTGGGCAAAGTTGGAAAAAAAAAAGAAAATTTCATAACTTAGCAAAATTTCTAAGTTATGAAAATTTTCAATCTTAAACCCTAATTTTCAAATTTAGGTTTCTTGATGAACAAGTTTCATGTTTTGACACATCTTGATGAAAAATGACCCTTGGCACTTGATTTTGACCAAAAAGTCAAAGTTTGACTTTTCAGTGTACAGTTGATTTTTGATCAGTTGACTAGAAAATTCATCTGTCAATCCAATGCTTTTGAGATCTTTTGAACCTTGTGATTAGGTCAAGAGGATGCCATTGAGTCCTTGAATGCATGCTTGAACCCAATTTTCCATTGGCTAGGATAAAAAATCAGAAATTTCCCTTCTGCAGTCAAAACCCTAAAAATGACCATTTTGCCCTTTTGATGATCTGATCAAATTTCTTGAGGAGTTGTGGTCAAAACTTGATCAAATAGTTCATAAGAGTTTATAATGTTGATGTGGATAAAAAATTATGAGGTTTGACTGTAAATTGGCCATAATTGACTTTTCCCCAATACAGTTGATTTCTAGGTCAACTGTGCAATTGACTGGGCAAAAATTTGATTCAAGGCTTGAAACTTGGTATGGGCAATCTTATAAGTCCAACATGAAGTATGAAGGTCACTTTTAGCATTGAAAGTCCAAAAATCCTTGTGCAACCTCAAACCCTAATTTCAGGTCATCAGTGCAAAGAGATGTCTTGAGCAAAGCAAACCCTAATCCTGTCTGGAGTCCAAAGAGTCTTGTGAGGGGAAATCTTGATAAAATGAGAGGGAAAATTTTGGGGTACAACAGCTGCCCCTGTTCAATCTTCTTGAACCTTAAGGGTTAAATTGGCGAGTTTGCCTTTCGTGACTCGAAGGTAAAAGATGATTGGACACTAGAGTGCCCGTAAATTTGCACTCATCAAAATGTTGAGGGAATGGGCTTAAAGATGTCATTTTGAGGTGATTGAATCTTGTTGGAGATGGGCTTAAAGATTCCATCCAAGAATGTTTATTGAAAATCAAGATAATGAACATCAGAATGGTATCCGTATCTGGAACGTATCTGAGTTGTATCTGGAGATTGGATTCGTATGAGCAAGGGAATGGCGTCCGTGTCTGGAGCGTATCCAAGCTGTAACTGTATTTGATTCTGAATAAATAGCAGAATGACTTCCGTGTCTGGAGTGTATATGTATTGTATCTGAATCTGATATCTGAATAGGCGGCAGAATAGCATCCGTGTCTAGAGCATCTCTGGGCTGGGGAAAAAGTTTGAATGAGTGACAGAATGGCAACCGTGTCTGGTGCATATCTGGACTGTATCTGAAGTTGAGATCTGTATGAGTAGCAGAATGACTTCCATGTCTGGAGCATATCCGTACTGTAACTGGGATCTGAATAAGTGACATAATGAATATACTCAGGGTCTAGACAACCAAAGGCTTCCATCTGATCAGAGATATTTCTGACCGAAACATATTCTGATAAATGAGTCTATAAAATAAAATTAGTAGAAGTATAATACGTAAAGAGAATGAGAGAAATGATACTATCATATCCTTGAAGATCTTCCATCTGTCTTTAACTTTATCTTTCTCTTAGATACAACTTTTGACCAACTTCTATCTTCTTATGCTTTCTCCATAGAGGTCTTTCAGAGGTTCTGAATTATCTTCATATTGATTCCTCTTATTTCTTTGAGTATTCTCAGTTTTCTGATTGAGAAGAATAACCTTCTTCTGAACTCTAATCTCTAATCTGAGATCTAGGATCAATCTTCTCTTCAAATGACCTCTTCATTCTTCTGTTTAGAATCACCCGTCTAACTTCTTGAGAATAATCCTCAGAGTACAAATATTTTGTTCCTTTATTATCATAACATCTATCTGTTTGTCAAACTTCCTTTGAACAGAAGCTTATTTTTCAGAAGGTCAATATTTTATGAATTTCTGAGAAGCTATGTGCTAGAGAGAATTAACTATCATTGCTTAACGTCTTATGAATTTTTTGATTCCTTGAACAAATTGCAAAATCTATTCTAATAGAAATATCATCAAACTTTGACAATTTTGACTGACAATCTTGTTCTTGCAATGCTGAGCTAACTTATTTAGAGTTAGTCTTTGATCATACTTTTGATGAGTCAATATGCGTTCTTTCCTCAATAATGTATGGTCTTCTATAAAGCCTCCTTCGATAGAGCCAATGTTTAGATCTTCTGCACAAGATCTTTTGTCTGCTTGAATAGACAACTTTATCACGAGGTTCTTATGTATAATAAGACAATATTCTTTCTTCTTTTGAAAAGATTCCTAATGAGATCTTATGAGAAATTCAAGGGTGGACTAATCCATTTCTTGAAAACATCTCATACTCTCAAAGGAACTTAATCAAAAGCATTCAACATATATAAGTTCTTATCTGACGAATCTTTTCTTGTTAGCTTGTTCTTCAATTTTCTAATTTTAGACAGTAGTTGAAAATTGAATAACTATCACCTTAGAGTATTTCTTCATACAATATCTGGATATTTATCTGACACTGTTTGATATCCATCAATAACAGAACCAGGCGCTGATACCAATTAAAGGTGTGAAGAAACCACAAGAAATGGGGGGGGGGGTTGGATTGAGTTTTCCTTTCTTGAAAACTTTCGCTTCTAAGCAGTATTTGTTAAACAATTCTTATGAACATTGCTTCTAAGCAATACTTCTAATTAAGTTATGAAAACATAAACTATTAGGCATAAGAAAAATTAAAGAACACGAGATATATCCTGGTTCGATTGACAAACCCCCAAGCTAGTCTAGTCCACCATGCCAAGGTGATTTCGCCTTGAACTCAGGGATTTAATCCACTATAACAAATCTAATTACAATCGCATGAGAAACCGTCAGTGACTAACATCCAATGACACGTTTAGTGATCCTTACAATGATATTTATCTGTGATCTGACAAGGATGACCTTCACTCAGCCCCCTTTGAGATATGACTACCATTGAACCAATAGAATCCACTACCAGGATTTAATAATGACCTTCAATCACTATCTTCTTGAGCACACACCTTCACTAAGCCTCTCAAGGTATCATCAAACAACTGTTTGATTTACATTTGTTTAAAATAATGTGCTTCTACATAAACCGGACGTAAACAAAATTTAAGCATACATCAGAAGATCCTAATACACACTAAAAACGTTACATTGTATTGTAGCTTGATGTGTGGTCTTCTTTTCTTAAAGTAGCTTCTTCTCGGACAACAGCCCAAAGCACTTGAATTGCTGAAGTCTTCTTCTTAATAAGCTTCTGGAAGCTTTGTTGATATTGATGTAGTAAAGAGAAGAACTTATTCATCTTGATTCACCTTAGAACATTCTGGACAACATCCCTTGTTCTATTTTCTTCTATGGTCACTTTAGATGACAACATTTGTGTTGTGGATTTGTAAATGGAGGTTTCATGACCATCTTCATTATCTTCTGCGGCTTAGCAAGATTTGTGCAACATATGAAATTAAGCACATTGTGAATCAATGGTTTCATTGTAATCATTATCAACATGATTGAAGAATCATTTTGATAATAGTTGTTCTTGTTGTTTTTATAGTGGTTGATAGCTTTTTGGTTGTGTTCCAATAATGATAGCTTTCATTTTAACATTGAACACCAACAACATTTTAAACATACAATTCTTTTCTTATATAGCCAAGCAAAATATAGCCGTTGGCTATTTGAAAAAGAGTCATTACAAATAGTACCGCTACGTCCTTTTCTCTTCCATAATTCAAGCTTGTGGAAAGGTAGTGGAATAAGGATTTTTAGTACTGTTTAATATTGTAACATGTTAACATTATATTCTTTCCTTCTGCACTTCAGAGGCTTCTGCAAGCATGAGTTTAGAAGCGGGAACATAATATAAGGTCTTCAGAACTTCAAGTCTTCAGAGTCTTCAGAACCACGTCTTCAGCACTTGGTCGTGAGAACCTGTTGTAGAGAACCTTGGATCAGAAGAGCTTCAAGTCTTCAGAGTCTTACGAGATGCAACTTTAGAGTCTTCAATACTTGGTTTTGAGGACCCGTTGCAGAAAACCTTTAATAAGGAGAGCTTCAAGTCTTCAGAGTCTTAATAATTGAATCTTTAGAATCTTTAGCACTTGGTTCTTTAAGAATCCTTTTAAGAATCTTGTTATTAGAAACACAAGTCTTCAACATCTGGACTTCAGTAGAGACATTGTCTTCAGATCTTTTAGCTTTGTCTTCTTAAAACATGTTGTCTTTTTAGAAACTAAGTTTTTAGCATTTGGACTTCAGTAGAAACGTTGTCTTCAGATCTTCTAACTTTGTTTCTTTGGAACACGGTGTTTTTAGAAACTTGAGTCTTTAGCATCTGTACTTAAGTTAAAACTTCTGTCTTCAGATCTTCTGACTGTTTCTTTAGAACCCATTGTCTTCAGAAACATAAGTTTTCAACATCTGGACTTAAGTAGCAACTTCTGTCTTCAGATCTTCTGACTGATTTCTTTAGACAAACATCAGAGCCTACACTTCAGAGCCTTCTGGAGTGTCTTGCTACTATTCGACAAAACTTATGTAGCACAAAAGCGGAACTAATTCTCTTCTAATGTCTTTGTCGCACCATCCATCAAAAGCAGAACCTGTTTGTTAAGTACTTAACAATAACAAACATTAGAGTATCAAAATTGTTTATACAAACATACTCATTTGTTATCATCAAAACTCAGAGATAATATTGCAGAACCAAATCTTGTTCTTACACTCCATTCAAGATTGGACTCGTTTAGAGATATTGTTCCACAAACAATTCTATATGGGGCAGTTGAAAATTAGCCTAAAGGAATTGGCTAGTATTAAGCATAAATTTACTGAGCCAATCGATGATTATTTCAATAGGTTCTGTTTGTTAAAGGCCAGATGATTCACATAAGATCCTGAGCATGAGTTTTTCGAAATGACTTCTAGTGGATTAGATTATTCCATTAGAATTTAACCGGATACCCAATATTTCAGAGATATGCCACAATTGGATGATAAAGTTCGGCAAGTGGAGCGCCTAAAAGCTGACAATGCTAGGGAAAATAATAATAGTAGAAGAGAAAGAGTGGCATATGTCGAAATGGATGAAGATGAACAGGATGCCACTATATAGGCAAGGGCTTTTGAAGAAGGCAAAATTGATCTCACCGAACTAAAACAAGGGCAACCTTATACATGAAAAGTGTTGGCACATTCGAACGGGAAGAAAATTCAGTCAAACCCGAAAAAAATGATAAGTTCTCTAAGAGAACGTACACCTTCGTCGTAACAAAGTGTGATGAAATTTTTGACTTATTAGTTAAAGATGGCTAGATTATAGTTTCAAGTTTCTAAACAACAAACTTATGGATATCAAAATTACAAAGGGAAGAATCCTATGTCCATATCGAAATGGAGGTGTCAACAATGAAGGAAAAAAGTTGAGTGTGATTCTACTGAGAAAATAGAAACAAAATCAAGCAGCAATCCGCCTCAGTCTAAGGTTAGAGTTGAAGAAAAGAAGCTAGTTGGCAGAAAATTGTTTGTGTAAAAAAAAGAAGAACCTAAGGAGGAACCAATGAAGTAGCCAGTGGTTGATGATGACATGCTAACAAATGACTTTAATTTAGGATCAGACTCCTCACTCAACATAAACTTCAACGTGGTGTCAGTTCTACCTTTAGAATATGACCAAGTTACCAAGGTTGAAGAAGCTGAGAATGACAAAAAGGAAATGGCCAAACATAGGCCATTGTGCTAGTTTGTAATGAACAATGATTGTGTCGAAGAACAAAATGCATTCTTCGAAAGATCAGACGAATAAATGAGGAGTCACCTTAAGCCTTTGTTCATAAGAGGGAAAATTGAAGGCACAGTTGATGGTGGGAAACTGTCAACTTAATTCCACATTCTCTATTGATAATTTTAACGGAATTGAAAATAGCTTAAATTAACTCGTTAATCTTAAATTCCTACACCCCCTTTCTACTACTTCTAACATTAAAATAAGCTCATATCAAATATTAGTATTAGTCTAATATTATTCTACAACTTAATCAAATAAACTAATTCAAATAAAAATGACACAACTTAAATCAACATTTCATAACTTCGAAAATTTAATCGGAAAAATATTCGAAAATATTTAATTAAATAATTAATTAAATATTAGGCGTTACAATTTTCCCTCACTTAGAATATTTTCGTCCTCGAAAATTTACCTCATCCGAACAACTCAGGATAGGAGTCCCGCATCTTGCTTTTCAACTCCCATGTCATGCTTTCGTCGGCAGCTCCTAGCCAGACTACTTTCACCAAAGCAATCTCTTTGCCTCTTAGAGTCTTCATTTCACGATCTATGATTCGTACGGGCATCGTCTCCATAGTGAGATTGTCCCTTACTTGCACGTCATCCATATGAATCACATGAGATGGATCCGAAATATACTTCCGGAGTTGTGACACATGAAACACATCATGCAAATTCGAAAGATTAGGCGGTAAATCCACTTTATTAGCTACTTTATTAGTAACATTTCCAACTCTGTCCAAAATGTGATACAAACCAATAAAACAAGGAGTGAGCTTCTTAGACTTCAATGCTCTCCCAACACCAGTCACATGTGTAACTCTCAGAAACACATGGTCGCCTGCTTGAAATTCTAAATCTTTCCTTCGCTTGTCATGATAAATCTTCTGTCTACTTTGGGAAGCTTTCATCTTTTCTCGAATTAACTTCACCTTCTCAGTAGTCTCTCGAACAATTTCAGGTCCAAGCACTACACTTTCTCCAGATTCATGCCAACATAAAGGAGTTCTACATCTCCGACCATACAACGCTTCAAAAGGTGCCATTCCAAAAATAAAATGGTAACTGTTATTATAAGTGAACTCTATCAACGGAAGATAAGCATCCCACCAACCTCCCCATTCAAGAACACATTCTCTCAACAAATCTTCTAACGACTAAATAGTCTGTTCAGTCTGACCCTCCGTCTGAGGGTTATACGATAAACTCAACCTCAACTTAGAACCCAACATCTCTTGCAAACTCTTACAAAAATCAGAAGTAAACCTTAGATCTCTATCCGAAGAAATACACAAAGGAACACCATGCATCTTTACAATTACACTAGTGTAAATCTCTGCCAACTTTGACACTGGAAAACTGATGTTAATAGGAATAAAATGAGCCGACTTCATAAGCCTATCAACAATCACTTAAATCAAATTATGTCCTCTTGCAGTATTAGGTAATCTCGTCACAAAGTCCATCAAAATGATATCCCATTTCCATTCTGGAACTTCTAACGGTTGCATCAACCCCGCGTGCTTCTGGTGTTCAACTTTCGACTTCTGATAAATTAAACATGCATACACAAACCGAGCCACATCATTTTTCATCCCAGACCACCAAAACAAATTCTTCAAATCTCAATACATTTCTGTAGCTCCCGGATGAATGCTCAACTTACTTCTATGAATTTCCTCAAGAATCACTGTCTTCATCCCCGCATCATCAGGAATATAAATTCGATTACGAAATTTCAACACACCTTGCGCATCTAACTTGAAATCATTATTCTCAGACTGGTCGATCCCAACCATTGAATCTACCAGTTTCACGTCCAACTTCTGAGCTTTTTTAATACTATATAGAAAATCATTATTAATTTTCAACATCCCCAATATAACACTCTGCGGTGTCACCTCACAAACTAAGCTCATATCTCTGAACTGACCAATTAATTCCAACTCTTTAACCATCATTGTCGACAAATCTAAAGTCTTTCAACTTAACGCATCAACCACCACATTCGCCTTTCCTAGATGATAATTCAAACCAAAATTGTAATCCTTTAACAACTCCAACCATCTTCGTTGTCTCATATTTAATTCTTTCTGATCAAATAAATACTTTAAACTCTTATGTTCGTTAAATACTTCAAATCTAGAACCATAAAGACAATGCCTCTTCAACATAAAAACAACTGCAGCAAGCTCTAAATCATGCGTATGATAGTTCTTTTCATGAGTCCTCAACTGCCTTGACACATAAGAAACTACCTTTTTATTCTGCATAAGCACATCTCTTAAACCCATCTTAGAAGCTTCACAATATACCACGAAAGGTTCTCCTGAATTAGGTAATGTAAAAATCGGAGCCAACGTCGATCTTTTCTTCAATTCTGTAAAACTTTCTTTACATTGAACATCCCACACAAAACTCTACCTTTACAAGTCAACTTAGTCAACAAAAGTTCCAACTTAGAAAAACCTTCGATAAACCTTCTATAATATCCAGCTAATCCCAAAAAGCTTCTAATCTCGGTAGCTGACTTTGGAGTTTCCCATTGCAACACATCATCTACTTTAGATGGATCTATAATAATGCCACTACCTGTGATAACATGACCAAGAAAACTAATCTCCTTTTACCAAAATTCACACTTAGAGAGCTTTGCATACAACTTATTCTCTTTCAAAACATGCAATACTATTCTTAAGTGTTCTGCATGCTCTTCTTCCGATTTAGAGTAAATCAAAATGTCATTAATGAATACCACTACAAACCGATCTAAATAAGTATGAAAGATACGGTTCATGTACTCTATGAATACTCTCGGAGAATTAGTAACACTGAAAGGCATCACCAAATACTCATAATGTCCATAACGTATTCTGAAAGCCATCTTCTGGTTATCTTCATCCTTCACCGTAATCTGATGATAACCCGACCTCAAATCAATCTTACTAAACACTCGAGCACCCACCAATTGGTCCATCAAATCGTCTATTCTTGGAAGCGGATACTTGTTCTTGATGGCCACTTTATTCAATTGTCTATAATAAACACAAAGTCTCATACTTCCATCTTTCTTCTTTACTAGCAACACTGGAGCTTCCCACGACGATAGACTTAGTCTCACAAATTTCTTTTCAAGTAACTCTTCCAATTTCTTCTTTAATTCCAACAATTCAGATGCATACATCCTATATGATGCCATAGAAATAGGTCTGGTACCAGGTACAAGATCAATAGCAAATTTGACTTCTCTCTGTGGAGGTACATCAGGAATTTCATCAGGGAAAACTTCAGGAAATTCTCGCACCACTTGCAATTCCTCAATTATCGCTTGATTCTTGACAGATAGCAACGCCATCAACGAGAACATCTGAGCCTCTCCTTGCATCAACTGCTTCAACTGTCTAGCAGACAACAAACCAGCTTCCTCTTCTTCAGGAGTAGAAAACCTCACAGACTTGTTATAACAGTTAATATGAACATAGTTATGCTCTAACCAGTTCATACCTAAGATCACATATAACCCACTTAAAGGCAAACAAACTAAATTAACAAAAAAGTCTCTGTCGAAGACCGACAACTGGAAATTTAAACACACAAAAGAAGTAGTCACTGACCTCTTGGCTGAAGTGTCGATGACCATCTCTCCATTCATAAAAGACAACATAAGACCCAATCTTTCAACACAATCAACAAAAATAAAGCAATGAGTAGCACCGGTATCAATAATAGTAATTAAAGGAGTACTATTAATGAAACATGTACCTCAGATGAGTCTGTCCTCATTAGCCGTCAGATTCTCAGCTAAAGCGAACACTTTTCCACTGGTTTACACCTTCTTTGTTTTATGACACTGACTACTAATGAGTCCTTATTCACCATAATTGAAACAAATCATCTCTTTATGCTTTCACTCAGATATAGCATGTCCAGTCTTACAACAGTTCTGTTGGTGCTTACCCCTTTTCTCATTGATAATCTTATAGTGAGCATTATTATCTTCCTCAAAGATCCTGCAACTATCAATCAAATCAACAAAGACATAGATCTTCTGGTATCCAATTGCCTTCTTGATCTCTAGGCGCAACTCATTTTCAAACTTGATGCACTTCAAAAACTCAGCATTTGCCTTACTATAGTGCGGATAAAACCTAGCCAACTCAACAAACTTTACAGCATATTCAACAACCGACATACTTCCTTGCTTCAGCTCAAGAAACTCAATTTCTTTATTACCGTGAACATCTTCAGGGAAATACTTCCTTAAAAATTCCTTACAAAACACAGCCCAAGTGACATTTTCACCCACAACCTCTAATTTCTGACAAGTCTCTAGCCACCAGTCATCAGCCTCGACTACTAGCATATGAGTACCATATCGAACCTTCTGCACTGGAGTGTAGTCCATCACACGAAATATTCTCTCAATCTCTTTCAACCAATTCAACTCTCTGTCAGGATCATACTTACCCTTGAAGGTAGGCAGATTCTCCCTCTGGAAGGTTGCCAAACTACAGGATCTAGCATTCCCGTTAGTGTTCGACTGATTCTCTATAGCATCTGCCATTTCTTCTAAAGCAGTAGAAAGTGCAACATCATTCCTTCCATCCATCACAACTTAACACTATAACATAAACAACGGTTAGAACTCAAGTTAACAATACTCGATTGTTAGACAAAACTACGACTCGATAACTTGGTCGGACATACCGACTTTGCTCTGATACCACTAATGTAACACTCCATTTTTACCCAATGAATTATATAAAATAAGAGTTACAAAATTTCCAACAAACAAATGGAATGCTACAGTTTCAACTTGGAATCAACGACATTCAATCACTTATAGTTCAGATACATAACACATAAAATTCAGATGAACCGATAACAAACTGTTTAGTCTTTTAAAAAATAAAACAACTTTCATTAATACGCAGCGAATTCACAAAATTCAATTGAAAATACCATAACATCTTGTCCAACTCAAAATAACTTTAAGACAACAAGTATTTAATAAAAACAACTTAAAAATTCAACAACATAATGAAAACCAACAATAAAGAAAATATGCGTTCATCCCCCCAAGTGCTACGTATCAGAGCAACAACACCGACTCGGACTAACAAAGGTAACATCTATTCGTCTTGATTACCTGCACGTTACAACAGAGGGAAACATTCAAACAGAAGAGGTTAGATATAGAACCATATAATTGAGTGTATGATAAACAATATATTAGATCGGATTATATAAAATCACCATTCACAACTTTTAACCAACATCAATCATCACAAGTCAATAACACAATAACTTAAATATGCAACACAAAATGCGACTCATTATAATGCACATGCATGTGGTACCATTGGAGCAGAACTCCCAACTTAAAAATCTGACAATTAATAGAGACGTCAACAAGGCATAAGCCTTCAACTTAATTTTCCAATTCAGACCAACTTACCGAGCATCAACTCCAACTTGATATGCTATGTATGCGGCACAACATGAATGTCAGAATGACGACAATAATAGTTACATAGCAACACAACAACAAATCAGCATTGGCCATAGGCCTACAACTTATATT
The DNA here is from genome assembly GCA_948472305.1 of Vicia faba. Taxonomy (NCBI): domain Eukaryota; kingdom Viridiplantae; phylum Streptophyta; class Magnoliopsida; order Fabales; family Fabaceae; genus Vicia; species Vicia faba. The sequence goes on from OX451735.1 coordinate 988,956,168, forward strand.
TTGCCCATAAATAGAGGCAATTCAACAAGATACAACATCACCTGTAATTTTACATTTTTCAACAAAAACACAATTCAACGAATCAATAAAAAATTACTACAAACAAACTACGTAATTATTCGGACTATTACGACTATTTCCGATTAATTAATTATCGACTAAAAGTTTTATTATTTCTACTTCGTTCTAAAGTTATTATTATGTCTCTGATAAATTATTACCACACTGCCATCGGGTTATCTATACTGTTAATAAAATGATCCTGCTAAATAATGCTTATACTATTACCATTTTATGCTATTGAATTACTTTCTACTACCTGATAATTTATTATTCCTACTACATATACATGCTACCTTTAATTCCACTATTTCTGCTAATTATATATGCTACTTTATTTTATATGCTACATGTACTACTTGGTGGTCTATCTAAGCTTAAGTAATTTAGGGGTCACTTACTACTTTGACTAAAACAAATTTCCATACTAATAATAAATCATAATTTAGAAAAGATGTATTATTATTTGGTAACTTCAATTTACCCTATTGACAACTCTAAATATGTAAGAATTATGCAAAACAAATAAAAAGTGACTTTTAATAACTTAAAACAACTCTATTGATAATTCTAACAACCTTATTGACAACTCTATTGATAATTCTAACGAAATTGAAAATAACTTAAATTAACTCGTTAATCTAAAATAATTATCTCTAGTTTAAGACTCCTAAAAATTAGTTTATTAATAAACTAACTTATTATTATTATTATTAGTAGTGTATAATCATTATTATTATATTTGTAAACATAACACGATTCTCAAATTAACACTATAATATATAACTAGTTATTCTATCAAAACATGAAGAGGTTTCACTACAGTATCCAAATATATTGTCAAAGTGATACTCATATATTTATATTGCTACAGTATCCAAATAGTCGTATATCACTAGCTATTTTATATCAATTGTTTATACTATATTAAAACTGTGGGATTTTGGATCAAACTCTAGTATGATCGAAGTACATGTTGTAGTCGAAGAAGGGTCTAGCATGTATTTGTCGAAAATGCTTGTTAAATTAGGTTTTAGTGTTTAAACCCTAATTTGTTAAGTTAGCTTGTTTATTAAGTTAGCTTGTATAATGGGCCTTGTGGAAAAAGCCCATTAGTTAGTATGTTAGGTTTTATTATAAATAGCATACTAGTCTCTCATCATTGCAACACACAGCAAATCCTAATTTAGGGTGAGAGGGTTATTTGTTATTCTTGTAAACTTGTAATCTTGTTCTCTAAGAGAAAGTAAAGAATAGCAGTTATAACCAATTCTTGTGTTCTTCTTCTTCCTTGTTCGTTATTCCTTCCTCTTTATTTTTCTATACTTTGTTATTGGCATTGAATTCACAACAAATTGGTGCGGTGAGCGTGGAGAAGATGCCTTCAACAAAGTATGAGATTGAAAAGTTCACCGGAGTGAATGATTTCGGTCTATGGCGCTTAAAGATGAAAGCCCTACTGGTTCAGCAGGGTTGTTTGGAAGCGTTGAAGGGAGCGACGGCGATGGACGCTGCGTTAACAGAAAGAGAGAAGACGGCCATGATCGAGAAAGCACACAGCACAATTTTGTTGAGCCTTGGTGATAAGGTTCTTCGACAGGTATCAAAGGAGACGACGGCATTAGGGTTATGGGTGAAACTTGAAAGTTTGTATATGACCAAATCTCTGGTAAATCGACTCTACCTGAAGCAAGCTTTGTATTCATTCAAGATGATTGAAGACAAAGTGTTGGCTGAGCAGTTGGATATGTTCAACAAACTGATTCTTGATCTTGAAAATATTGATGTAAAGATTGATGATGAAGATCAAGCGCTGTTATTGTTGTGCGCTTTGCCCAGATCACATGCTCACTTCAAAGAAACCCTCTTGTATGGAAGAGAGTCCCTGACCTTTGAAGAAGTTCAATTAGCTTTGTACTCTAAGGACTTGAACGAACGTAAGGAGCATAAACCTTCGACGGTTGGTGAAGGTTTGGCTGTTAAAGGAAAATTCGACAAGAGGAAAGGTAAAAATCAGTCGAAGTCTTATAGTGGTGACGCATCTGGTATTAGATGCTATCACTGTAAGAAAGTAGGTCACACAAGAAAGGTGTGCCCTGAACGCCTGAAAGATCATGGAGGTAAGGATAATGGCAATGCAGCTATTGTCCAAGATGATTTCGAATCATCTGATGTTCTTGTGGTTTCAAGCAACAACTCGTCGAAGGAGTGGATTATGGATTCTGGATGCACTTGGCACATGACTCCAAACAAAGACTTGTTCGAGGAATTATGTGATCAAGATGGTGGATCTGTATTGCTGGGAAACAACAAAGCTTGCAAGATTGCAGGCGTTGGATCTGTGAGATTCAAGCTCCATGATGAGTCAATAAGATTGTTGACTGAAGTCAGGTATGTACCTGATTTGAAGAGAAATTTGATTTCTCTTGGTGAATTCGACAAGAAAGGATATGTGTTTCAAGGAGAGAAAAGTATCCTGAGAGTCATGAAAGGGTCGAAGGAAGTCTTGAGAGGCGTGAAGAAACAAGGCTTGTATACCCTTGAGGCTGAAGTTGTAAGTGGTTCGACAAATGTTGCATCCACGAAACCTTTGTCGAAGACAGAAATTTGGCACATGAGATTGGGCCATGTCAGTGAAAGGGGTCTGGTTGAATTAGGGAAACAAAATCTGCTTGGTGGAGATAAAGTCGAAAAGCTGAAGTTTTGTGAACCCTGTGTACTTGGAAAGTCCTGTAGAATGAAGTTTAACAAAGGCAAACAAAGAACACATGGATCCCTTGATTACATCCATGCTGATCTTTGGGGGCCTGCAAGGTGTCCATCACATTCAGGAGCAAAGTATTTTCTATCCATAGTAGATGACTATTCCAGAAAGTTATGGGTATTCATCCAGAAGACTAAGGATGAAACTTTTGAGAATTTCAAAAGTTGGAAGACTCTTGTCGAAAATCGAACTGGCAGAAAGGTAAAGAGGTTGAGAACCGACAATGGCCTTGAGTTTTGCAATGAGGCGTTCGACAGTTTTTGTGTTGCCTCTGGTATTGCAAGGCACAGAACTACCGCAGATACTCCACAACAAAATGGTTTGGCTGAAAGGTTTGATCGAACTATTTTGGAGAGAGTTAGATGCATGTTGACTAGTGCGGGATTAAAGAAGGTGTTTTGGGCTGAGGCTGTTTCGACAGCAGCATATCTGATAAACAGATGTCCTTCGACAGTGTTAGATATGAAGACACCTGAAGAAGTTTGGTCGGGACATCCACCAGATCTCGACAAACTAAGAGTATTTGGCTGTGTAGCCTATGCTCACATTAGGCAAGACAAGGTCGAACCTAGAGCTCTGAAATGCATGTTTATGGGATACCCTGAAGGAGTGAAAGCTTATAGGCTATGGTGCCTAGAGCCAGGTCACAGGAGGTGTATCACCAGTCGAGATGTAGTTTTCAATGAAACTGAAATGGCTTTCAAGAAAACTGATGATGTTGACGAAGAGCTGGAACAGGTAGAGATTCCTGTTGAGGTGGAGCATGTTGATGCTGAAATGCGTATCCCAGATGAAGTCGAAGAAGAAACAGAAGATTCTGATGATGTTGAGGAAACTGTTGATGACTACCTATTGTCGAGAGATAGGCAAAGAAGAGTCATAAAACCACCTCAGAGACTTGGATATGCAGATCTTGTAGCTTATGCCTTAATCTCTGCAAGTGAAGTTCTAGACGAAGAACCTAGAGATTATAAGGAAGTTATAAGGAGTCGAATGAAGACTGAATGGCTAAAGGCCATGCATGATGAGATGAAATCTCTTCATGATAATCACACTTGGGAACTAATCAAGAAACCTGTTGGGGCAAGGATAGTCAGCTGTAAGTGGATTTTCAAAGTTAAGGAAGGAATTGAAGGAGTAATGTCGAAGAGGTACAAGGCAAGATTAGTCGCAAGGGGTTTCACTCAGAAAGAAGGTGTCGACTTCAATGATGTATTTTCCCCTGTTGTGAAGCACAGATCCATCCGAATGTTGCTTGCCATGGTGGCTCAGTTCGACTTTGAACTGGAACAAATGGATGTGAAGACTGCGTTCTTGTATGGTGACTTAGATGAAACAATCCTGATGAGGCAACCTGAAGGGTATGTCGAAAAGGGGAAAGAAGATTATGTGTGCAAACTGAAGAGATCTCTATATGGACTTAAACAATCTCCTCGACAGTGGAATAAGAGATTCGACAAGTTCATGGAACACATAGGTTTCATTAGAAGTCAGTTCGACCATTGTGTTTACTCCAGATTTCGACCTGAAAATTCATTTGTTATTTTGTTGCTTTATGTTGATGATATTCTGATAGCAAGCAACAATGTCGAAGATGTAATGAGGGTGAAGGCTGAACTCAATAAGGAGTTTGACATGAAGAAAGCTAGTTAGTGTCTCTTGATGCTGTAGAGTTAGGTCCAAGGTGGAGATTTGTGGGATTTTGGATCAAACTCTAGTATGATCGAAGTACATGCTGTAGTCGAAGAAGGGTCTAGCATGTATTTGTCGAAAATGCTTGTTAAATTAGGTTTTAGTGTTTAAACCCTAATTTGTTAAGTTAGCTTGTTTATTAAGTTAGCTTGTATAATGGGCCTTGTGGAAAAAGCCCATTAGTTAGTATGTTAGGTTTTATTATAAATAGCATACTAGTCTCTCATCATTGCAACACACAGCAAATCCTAATTTAGGGTGAGAGGGTTATTTGTTATTCTTGTAAACTTGTAATCTTGTTCTCTAAGAGAAAGTAAAGAATAGCAGTTATAACCAATTCTTGTGTTCTTCTTCTTCCTTGTTCGTTATTCCTTCCTCTTTATTTTTCTATACTTTGTTATTGGCATTGAATTCACAACAAAAACATATGTGGTGCTAGTAGTATACAATAAGTGGGTGAGCCGAACAACTACTCTAGATGGAAATCTTATACCCAATGGTTAATAAAGTGATACCAATGATACTATACACATATATAATGAAGAAGCACTGTGTATGTCAATATATAATAAACTAATTAAATATATAAGAATGAAACATGAAGTTACAATTTGTAAAATATCAAATTGGGTTCTCAATTTATCCGTCAATTTCACCAATATATCAATTCCAAACACAAACAGAAACAATTTTACAACCAAATCCCACATACCATTCATCACATACCTTATTATAGAGTCAGAACCTCACTCTTATCTTGGATTGAAGATTTCTCTAACTCTTCGATTGCACATAATTTTTCCTCTTTGCTTGAAATTCCACGTATCTCTTTCTTCTCCAAACCCTTATTTTCTTCTAGTGCCAAAACCCCTATTTGTTCTTACTGCTACTTTTCTTTCTCATTATTTCTAAATAACTAATATAATAACACTATTATTCTTATTATGTCTTATTGAGCTTAAATTCCTACACTCTCTTTCTACTACTTCTAACATTAAAATAAACTCATATCAAATATTAGTATTATTCTAATATTATTCTACAACTTAATCAAATAAATTAATTCAAATAAAAATGACACAACTTAAATCAACATTTCACAACTTCGAAAACTTAATCGAAAAAATATTCGAAAATAGTTAATTAAATGATTAATTAAATAATTAATTAAATATTGGGCGTTACACTCCATGTGTTAGAAACAAACATTTTTGGGAGAAATTTGTTAGCTGGGATTTCGATGATTAATAAGGTTTGAAATAATAAGTAAAGTTAAAGGAAAATGTTTGAGGCGAGCGAGTAATATAGATTGGAGTTCAAGACAATGAAGACTTCAACAAGGTTACATAAACTAAGAATGCGATAGATATATATTTGAAATAAGGCTGATTAATTGTCTTTTGATCTTATCAAATTTACAAGAATGCATGGAAGCCTGAGAACATCGAAATACATACAGACGGAAATGTGTCATCCTTAGAGGAAAATACCGTTTGTTACCATTAAAATCGAATTAGTATAAATAGAGGTCTGAAGATCATATTTTATGAATTCAAATTATACCAAAAATCACAAATACTCGAAGTATCCGAGTGTTATTGAGAAAAGAGTGTCTGAGAAATATACGTATGAATCATTTAATTTTTATTCAATGTCAACTTACTTATTTTAACACCATTTTGTTCCTTCACATTTCATGTCGAAGCCTATTTACATTCCTTTACTTTTTATCAATCATTCTCGCATTACCTTTAAAATTCCTTTTACTGTCGAAGTAATTATTACCAAGAAAACCTAAAAAAATACTAAACACATATGTCCTAGGATCAATTTAGTCGATTCCGTGAATAACGAAAACATTAGATTTGGAAGAATAACACTTGTTTACCAAAACTCATGGTAAACAGATTGACATTAGACACATATGTTATTTTAATAAAGCATTACTATGCAAATGGAAGTGGAGAATGTTAAATAAAGATAATTCTATTTGGAAACATACATTTATGGAAAGATATGGTGATGTACAACATATTGTGCTGATGGGGATTGATGCAAAGAAAAACAAAATATCATCAACTTGGTGGAAGGATATACATGCTGCAAGTGTGCACAAAACTAACAATTCTGACTGTTTTGCAGGTAATATCATTTACATATTAGGCGCATGGAGGATAATTTTGTTTTGGTTGAGCAGATGGATATGGGATTCTCCCCTAAAAAAATGTTTTACTAATATATACAGAAGGTTAAAGAAGCCTTTGGGGAAGATCATTGAGATGTGAAACTTGCAGTCTAAAGAATGGATATGGAATCTGCATATTGCAGCAAAGGAAATTAAAGGTGACTCGATAGCAACAGAAGACTTGTAGAACTCTTCGAGGTGTTAAAAAACACCAAACCTACATATGGAGAAACTGACATGATTAAGTGGTGGCCACATCGAGATGGGAACTTTACTGTGAAAAGCTGTTAGGATTTTTTGCGTGACAAGGAATTAGAAGACTTATTGGAAGTAAATATCAAAAAAGAATTGAAGAGAATTTGGAAGATAAACATTTCTTCAAGATTGAAGGTATTTGGTTGGAGGGTGATGTTAAATAGACTCCCAACAAAAGATCAACTAGTGAAGATGGGGATCATTCAAAATGTGAATGAAAAGGTATGTGTTGTATGTTTTAAAGAGGAAGAAGATTTATATCATTTACTCTTCAAATGTAAGGCAAGTAAAAGAGCATGGGAGAACATATACATATGGTTGGATATGAAGAACTTGGGTGTTTATGAAGTGTTGACTCAATATAAACTCTTCACATGAGTACTTACAGGAAAGATTACGAAGAAGAAGTCGAGTTTATGCTATCTAACTACAATATGGTCCATATGGAACATGTGAAACAACATTTTATTCAACAATAATTTTGCATTTTAGATGATCTTGTTATGAGTATTAGAGTATTAAAGTGTTGCCTCCTCATGATTTTCTGAACTTTGATTGAGCTTTGTGACTAAGCATGAGTAATCTTTATACTCTCATTAATAAATTTCGCTTATAATAAAAATTCTCTAGTTAATCTAGCCAGAGAGGCAACCTAATTATTAATTATTAATTAACAACATAAGTGTAATCAAATAAATGCATTGATGTACATTAGGGTTATTTATTTTTTTATACCATCAAAGTTTATTAATAAAACTCCCTTTTAAAGGAGAAGTTCAAATACAACCATGAAGGACCAATAACAACAATGTGCTAAAAGCAAGACACACGAGAACCATAACATAACATGCATCCATGATGCATTAAGGACAAGTTTAAGAAAATTGAATCGAAAACAAATAAATTTCTATAATCTAGGCATAACTAGTACAAAATAAAAGACATAGAACAAATGTTCAATAATCTATGCTTAGTGAGGAGTTGGTCAACGTTAAAGAATGCCACACCAACCTTCCACCGCACTACCATGAATACAAAGCCTGTACCACAAGTAATACGAGTTTTATGTTATTAAAGATTAAGGATGAACAATCAGAACAAGAATATCCAATATATAGTGAATTTTAAAAAAATATCCTCAATTATGGATAAATAAACTATAACTTTATATGTAAAAATAGGATCAATTATGCAAACTATCTACAACAAAATTTCGATTTAAATGAAATTAATACAAGTTTGAACAAACTCTTTATAAGAAATTTATCTAAAAAAAATCGTTATCTAACTTATAATAAATTTAATAATACATCGTCATTCAAAGATATGATCAAATTAAAGTCATCATAAGAAAATTATCATAGAAGTAAATCAAATTCAAACGAGTTAATTGTCGTAGAGATACTTACTTTCAGGGATATGTAACCAAGCTTTCAACGTACTTCCAGCCTTTCAACCACTCAGTTTTATCAGTTCTCTCTACTGTATTATATCTCCAATTATAGAGAATTGATTGGGTTTCAAGAGTGTTTGTCAACAATATAGTACCACTCTTTTCCGAAAGACACAATGGTAACATCTGAAAGTCAGAGTTATTAAAGTGATCATATATTTGAAAACTATGATAACTAATTTTCAGAAATTGAGTCCAAGAGTTTTCCACTCTAAATTTCCTCATTTTCCATATAATTAAATGAGTTTGCTCGAAATCATGAGAAAAACAAAGACAATCATTTAACACACTCAGAATTGGTTCAACAAATGGCACTTCATTAAAACCAAGAGGAAGTCGAAGCTGCGTATGTGTCTCAGTGCTGAAATCAAGTGATATAATCACAAATTGATCAACATTAATAGCCTTGCAATTATAATAAAGAGAAGAGTACCTATAAATTGCCAACCAATTAACAGTGCCACTCATATTCACAAGACTCATCGCATAATCGTGATTCACAGGAGAATTTTGAATATTTCTCCAAACATTATCACCAAATCTGTAAACTTTTGTATCTTTTATTTTAGGAGCTAAATACACCACCTTATATGTATTTGACAATTGATCATAGCCAAACACCAAATACGGAGGGTAGGTAAAAGGGAACAATTGATCAGGAGAATATCGAAATTTTTCCGATATTGTCCTTGTGGCTGGATTCCAACAACGAAACCACATCTCCTGACAGCCAATGGTGGTGAAACATTGACCGAACAAGCATATGAGTCCATTGCAGGAACCAATGATGTAAAAACAATCAGTGTTTCTAAGATGAACGTAAGGATCTGCTGGAAGTTTGACAATGATAGGAGGATTCTCGAACAAACAAAGTACTGTGAAGGATACCATTGTGCAATTAGGAGTGTATACAAGGATGACTCGCTCGTCTCGAGAAGATCGATCGAGGTGTAATTTAACGAAAGCGGTATTAGTGATGAAAGAGTTCCATGTTGGACTAACACACCTCAGTCGACAAAGCGATTTCACAGGAAGTAAAGAAATCACAAAAACTATAAGCTCTTCTGGGATGAATTTTCGTGATACACCTTTTCTCCGACGACCCTGACCCAATGACTTGGAAGGAGGAAGGGGATTCATTTTCTAGTTTTTTTAGTTTGGCTGACTGGACGTGTGGTTGAAGGATCAACCCTAGGTGGTTATTTATAATTTCATGTTAAAATAAAAGCAAAGAAAAAGTGGGAAAAAAAGAGAAATAATTATCTTGAATAATAAATATTTTTTTGACTCAAATAAATAAATAGACATTAAAAATATAGTCTTCTAGACAAAAAAAACAATCTTTTATTTTATTTTGACCAAAAATTATAATAAATCTGTGGGTATTCATCAATAATCTTTCCACTATTGAAAAAATAAATTTATTTCTATAAAAAGATATTTATAAATATTTCACTCAGTCAAAGTATTGAAAACTCAATCTTTATTAAAATATTTATAAATATTTTTGACATAAAGTTTATAAGCTATAAAGTTTTTTATTCTTGTATAAAAAAATTCATTTAAGAAAGTCACGATTGTATAAATATTTTGAAAAATTAACTACATTATTTATTTTTGCAATAATTTTTTTTTGGATTAAACAATTATTGAGATATAAACTTTTAGGAAAATAATAATGATAATTAAAATGATGAGTTAGAAATAAGAAGAGTCTGATGGATATTAAACGTTATTTCTAATGAGTTTTAAATTTTTAACCAAGTAATACAATATTTTGTTATGAAAAAAATGGATGGAATTATAACAAATTAGTATGATAAAATTTTTACTCAACTAATTTAATAATAAGTGTAGGAGTATTCTTTAAAATATTGAGTGGCGAAGAGAATACAAATATGGTTTGGCAATGTCAAATATCAGAATATTAGAAGCGGTGGTGGTGGCGGTCAGACAATCAATTGGTGGTAATGTCTGGGGAATTTTATAGTGGATGGATTCATATTTGAGAAGGGTGGAAAGATCGTTGATAAAAAATATGAGTTATGAAAATTTTACATTACTTAAAAAAATGGAGGTTGAACACTTCATAAGTGAGAAGACCCACACATTCATTATCTTAAAGTTTTAGGTCAATATGTGATGTCTCTCTTACTTATTTTGACGTTTTTTTAATCTTTAGATGAGTCTTTGACTCAATGTAAATGCTTCTTCCTCATGATGACCGATCAGAAATTTCAAACCCTCTCTTAACTAGACCAAGCAAAGCACTATCGCTACGGTAGAATAATAAATTTTCACTTTCCTCCTTAACTCCGTTACCCGTAACATGTGATACTTTTGTATTATAGTCATCATGTGTTCACGTGTATGTCTTCCATCTTTTCAAATAGATATTAGCATAAAAACTTAATCTATATCATTTTATGATATTTTTGCATTCAGATTCTCATCCTTGTTGTTATTCATCAAGTGCTCCAATCCGAGAAATAACCTCCTCCTTTTTGTTTCTTTTTTACACTTCCTTTTCATCAATTTCCCTGCATCTGTCATTCTAAGTTTATCGTTTTGTTGATTACTTGCTCTCTCTCTAACCTATGGTCGTGTTTTTCTCGGTCGTCGAGATGTGGTTCATAGAAAGAGAGATCAAGCACTCTCTTATAAGGAGGTTGTTCAGAATAGAAAAAATGTCTTCCTTGTAGTCCATCGTCCTCTTGCTCATCTAAAATTTTAAAAGTGGAGATTGATTCTTCAAGTTATGCTTGAATGTCTTCTTATTTAGTAGGAGCCTAAAAAATCTGTTGTTATTAAATGGTAAGTGAAAACTGTTTCAGAGCATGTTAGGTGAGTTTGATGGATACTGTAACACGGTGGGATAACTGACTTGGTTGTTTTGCATTTGATCGCAATTGTTGCGGATAGCAAGAGTTTCCACCGACTTTTATTTTATCCAATAAGAAAAGTGTGAAAAGAACAGGAAATACCTTTGAGATTATTTTCTTGAGTTCGGGGGGTAGGTTATGAAAAAGGAAGGTGTTAACACCCTTTTCATCCGTAGTTATCTACGGGCTCTTAGTTGCTTGCTAGATCACTTGCTTTTGTTTGAAAATGTGCTTGTGGTGTGGGTTTTGAAAGTATTTTGAAAAGTGTCTTTGTAATGGTTCTCGTTTCTATAAGAACGCGTAAAAAGTTTTGTCTTTTGAAAATCTTTCAAATGAAAGTGTTGGTGTATAAAGTATTTTTGTTATGAGCAAGAGAGAAACTAGGAGCATCCTACATACTCAAAAGGTCCATGTTCTTTTTCTCCTCCTTTAGATGTTGCTATCTTACCATTGATTTGGTAAGAATCCCCTTCATTGGATGTGAAGGGACGAACATGGTACGTTTGTATAGTCATATAAGGCAACCTATGGGACGTTTTAACAATGTCGTTTAGGGACTAGATCGTTTATCGAAGGAAACATTAAGGGTCATCGAGGGACTACGATCTTTTATCGAAAGTCTTTACTAAAAACGCCCATATTCGAGGGACATGACTATTTTTCTGAGGCAACAAGTGAAATTACCCTAGGGGTGCATGTGTGTGAATAGTGTGTTTGATTGCGTGCATTTTGTCTTTGAATTTTAGGTTATTTGCTTGTTGGTTTTATCTTGCCATACATCATAATTACTAACATTTATACCAAAATAATAAAAATGCAGAAAATAAATCCTACACTATTACAACCATATTGAAGAGCAAGAAATGTGAAGACAAAACAAAAATAAAAGGAAGAAAAATGAGCTCTTTCGATTCAGGCAGCCACACTCTTTAATTTTGCACTTCTTGGCTCCCTTCGATTTGGGCTTGGAGTCAGCAAGGTCATGTCTTTCAATTTCACCCTTTTCCTGCTTCCTTCGATTGGGACTTGGAAGTCAGCATGACCACCCTTCTGGCTGCTTCTTTCGTTTGAGACTTGGCAGTCAGCATGGACATCCTACTGGCTACTTCCTTCATTTGAGGCCTGGGGTCAACGTGAAATGCGCTCTTTGCCTCAGGCTCCTTGCTGCCTCCTTCGACTGTAGGAATACTAGGCCCTCAGGTTGGGATTCGAAAGGCTTGAATACTTTGCCAATCGAAGGGTACAGAGAACCTGTTTTAAACTTTTAAAATGTAACATTCAAGTGTAAATTTCAAAAGCTACATGCCAGGGGTTAGCACAAAATTACTGGGTCTCAAAATCCAAAGCCTAACTAGTCAGAGTTGAGATTTCCAACACATGGGCAGTCTGAATCGAAGGTTAAAACATGGTCAAGCTCTCTATATGAAATATATACATTTTTTCTTTATTGGCATGTGCACATGATATTTAAATGAAATAGTTTCAAGTTTAAAGAGAACTTACCTCTTGAAGTTCTTAAATCTAAGGAAACTGCAAGTGTCTTCCTTGGTGGTGAATGGAAGTTCGTTGGGGCCTTCCTGAGACTAGTCCAGTTACTACCTTGCTTGAGCAGTCACTGAATCGAAGGAAGGATATGTGAGTGAATCGAAGGTTACTAGGTAAGGGAGTGAATAAAAAGATTTTTATATTATGGTTGAGGGGGTGGGTCGAAGGTTATCTCTCTGGTTACTTGGGGAGTGAATCGAAGGATTCACTTAGTGTACAAAGGGGGCTGAGTTTTTAAAAAGTGTTTGGAATATTTAAAAAAACGTTGGGAGGTGTTTGAGAGTTTTTGGAGAATTTCTCACAAGAGTTTTCTTGCAAATATCCAGGGGCCCCTAAGATGTGTGATGGAGGCTCATATTTATAGATGGATTTGGATGATGTTTTAGGAGGGAAAACAAAAAGTTTAAACAAAAAGGCATGTTGTGCTTGTAGTTTTCAAGGGACAGTGTTTGTATGCCATTTTGGTGCAAGAATGTGGCAGTGTTTCAGGACTGTTGTGCAGCAGTTTTGTTGTGTTATGGCCAGTGTATCAGGCCTGAACTTGGAAGCGCATGGGACTTGGTCAGCAGATACCTTTGGGCATCTCAACCTTTTGTTTTGACCCCTAGCCCTATCCTTCGACCAGACTCCTCAACAAAATTTCCTTTTTTCAAATTAAAGTGTCCTTGGAAGGGCTCATATGGGTATCCTTTGAAGGGTCCCAAATGGGTGTCTTTCGACCAGACCTTTTGTGGGTTCCTTCGAATGATCCAAATACATGCTCCTGGGGTGGATCAACAAAACATGTCATTCTATTGGGACATCCAGGCACGTCTGGAAAGTCCTTCGAATGTGCCATCATGGTGCTTCTTTCGCACGAGATAATGGCATAGTGTAGAATTTATGTGTTGAAGCAAACTACTTCAAAGGGAGATACTGCCCACTCAAATTTTCCTGCAAGGGGTCATATGGCCAAACGAAAGGGTGTATATAGGGGGTCCCTACTTTGTTACTTCATGCAAACATGCAAGAGATATTTTCTCAAACGAAGGCTTACATGAAGAGAGCCACATGCCCAAACGAAAGGTGTAACCAAAAACTTGCACTGAAGGGTTCATACGCCCCAAATGAAGAATGCATGCAGAGGATAAAGGGCACAATCGAGGCTTGCAACAAAGGAGGGCCATATGCCCCAAACAAAAGAGGCATGCAGGAGGAAAAATATGCAGTAGAAGGAAACCAGAAAAGAGGCCTTTGCCTCCTGAATCGAAGGACATCAATCAAGAGGCTCTTTGACTTGAAATCGAAGGAGGCTACAAGAGGCTCTTGCCTTGTGCTTGCTGGCCTGGTGGGAGCCTCTTGCGTGCAAGAAGGAACCTGTGGCTCAATCGAAGGTTACATATAGCCAGCCATCACTTTATGAGTCAAAGCAAGCATGAAGGAGAATGTTTGTCCAGTCAACACAGGCATGCAAGCATCAAACATCCAATCGAAGCAGGCACATAGGCAACCACTGTATTGTGAACCATATGAGGCCAAAGATGCAATCGAAGGTTGCATGCAGGAAGTTCCTGCCTTATGAATCAAGGCCAACGTGCCAGAGGCCCACGCCCAGTCGAAGGATGCAAGCCAAGCTTGCATCAGAAGAGGCCAAAAGGCCAATTGAAAGAGATGAATCGAAGAAGGCTTGTGAAAAATGCCTTGAGAAATGAGAGGGAAAATTTTGGGGTACAACATATACATTCATAAAACTTGAGAAGGAATGTATATTTGGGGGAAACTTATGTAATCCCTTTATGGTTGAGTAACTTTGGCTTAAGCAAAAATGTTACTTAAAGTGTTAGTTTGGTGGACACTTAATAGTTTTCTCTACCCTAGGTCTTTGTGCCTATCTAGGGTGTACTTGAAAAATGCAGTTTTTTTATTGGATAAGGATAAGGAGGATGTGAGTCGCTTACAACTGGGCCCGGTAAATGAATGAGATTCCTTTGTGAATAGTGGAGGTGTTGTTAGGTATTTTGTTGGTAAGGTGGATCGCGTGGGCCATTTTTTTTTCAAGTTCTTATCACCCACCCTATGATGGTATCAAGATAGATTTGGTACACTTTTATCCTTAGAAGGGAGTTCATCAGACTTCATTGCTTTAAAAGTTTGTTAGACTTCATGATTGCGGTTCATATGTTTGCCTCTTGGGATATAAGTCATAGTCATCTTCCTTAGAGATTGGTATGGATATTGTTTCTTGTTTATCATTATCTTTAGAGTCTGAGCTACCAGTATGGTTAAGTTATTATATTATTGTCTCTCCATATCTAGAGGACTCCTATAATTTTTCCATAGTTCCTACATCTTTAACCTATGGAGATCAGATGTTAGATTGAGGTTTTGTTCATATTCCTAATAAGGTGACATCATGTTTCACCACTCCTTCTCTAAAATCCGGTATTGTTAGACCTTGTAATTATATTGATTTTTGTTTACAGGCCATACTTTTCCTGTGCCTATACAAGAGAGAGGCACGAGTCCCCATGGTTTTTCCTTATCAGTTTGTCTTGAAGGTGCTTCTTCTCAGCTCTCTCTACACGTTGAGACTCCATTGCCATCTTTACTTGGTATTTCTGATGTTGGACAATAGAATAACATGTAGACTTCATAGGTTAACTAAGAAGTTAGGATACATTTATCAGTCGAATGAGGAGGTATTAGTAAGGAATCTTATGTCCTTATAGAAAATAGATAGGAAACAAAAAAAACGTCTCTGGTTAACTAAGGGTACCTATAGATGTTGATTTGTTCTTTCAATTATAGAGGTTCGGGTAGTAATATTAAAAAGAATAAGGTTAGAGAGCTTACTTTGTCTAAATCCTTGGATTTTTTGGTCATTCAATAAAAAAAAACACTCAGAGAACTCTTTTTACATTGTTCACTCTTTATGGGGAATTTCTTTTTGTGATTGGAGCTTTTTTCCTTTGATAGGGAGTAATGGTGGTATTCTTTCGATTTGGTGTAGTTCAAAGGTTAGATCCTAGTTTTCCTTCTCTATTCTAGTTTCTTAGGTGTGTACTTGAAATGGATGCTTTCAAAATAATATTTGTGTGGTTAACATCTATTCTAAGAGTGCTTTGGCAAATAAGAGTGCTCTGTTTGCGTTGAGTCATTTTTAAAGGTGACATCAGGCGTGTTTTGAGTGACTTAAATTATGTTGGCTCTCTTGATGAAAGAGTAGGGTTCAATGCCTCTTTTAGTTCCTCTATCGGTATGTATTTCTTAGACTTTTATAATTTCATCTCTTTGAT
This sequence comes from Vicia faba, assembly GCA_948472305.1. Classification (NCBI taxonomy): domain Eukaryota; kingdom Viridiplantae; phylum Streptophyta; class Magnoliopsida; order Fabales; family Fabaceae; genus Vicia; species Vicia faba. The sequence goes on from OX451735.1 coordinate 988,972,279, forward strand.
GGAGTTGTTAAATTTCCTCTCATCATGAGAAAGTTTACTTGGTTCCAGCCCAATGGTGAAGTAGCTAGCGGGCTCGATTAGGTTTTTGTGTCAAATTGTTGGTGGGACCACTAGGGTGAGACATCTAAACTTTACCTTCCTAGGGATCTATATAATCATTGTTCGATTATCCTTTAATATTCCAACCAGGTGTTGGATCAAAATTTTTTTAGACTCAATAACCATTGGTTATCTCATTGGAACCTTCCGGAGTTAGTTCTCTCGTGCTAGTATGGTACAAATATTCATGGTTGAAAATTTTTGTTATGGAAAAAAAATGAAAATATCCCAAGCTGGTTTTAAAAGTTGGAAATAAATAGGTGTTTGGTAACCTTGACTCTCATATTGACTTGGTAAAAGAGGTCGTGAAAAACGTGGATTCGGCTAATAATATAGCCCCTTTGATGAGGAAATTGAGACTAGATTTAAAGAAATTGTGAATTTGTGGTCCTTGTTAAGTATTAAATATTTTAAATTTTTTCAAAGGTCTAGGTCTAAGTGTATTAAGGAAGGTGATTATAATTATGGTTTTTTTCACGCCTCGTTTAAAAGAAGAGGCAGTAGAAAAAGCTATATTAGTCTTTAAGGTTGACGAAGATTGGATTGAAATGGAGTATAAAATCAGACGAAAGGTTGTTAAGTATTTATCTTAACAATTTAAAGAACCGAATTATGATAGAGCTCGTCTTGATAATGTTGTTTTCCATTTTATTTTGGAAGATGATAATCTATCTTTAACGGCCCCCTTCAGTCTCCATGAATTAGATTATGTTGTGTCTCAGAATAAGGTGAAATTTTGGCACTTGCAATACAAATATTTAAGACTGATGTCCCAACACCACACAATGTCAAGACATAACACTTTCTAAATTTAGAGATTGTGTAGAAAAATAAATTGCAGAAAATTAAACAACACAGTAAATTGTTAACCCAGTTCGGTGCAACGTCACTTAAAGATGTCATTTGGAGAAATGATGGATAGTTGTCGGAGATGGGCTTATAGATGCCATCCAAAGGTGATTTTTGATAGGAATTAGATTAAGTCTAAACTTGATTTTAATTGGAAAAGAATCACAATAAATCTTTGGAATGATTTGTCTGAACCAGAGAAAGTGTCTACCGGAAAAGAATCAGGATAAACCATTGATCGATTTAAATTGAACCAGCAGAGGTCTTGAATTATCTTTAACTGGGAAGAATCAAGATAAACCTTTGGAGTGATTTATCCGAACCTGAGAAAGTGTCTACCAGAAAGGAATCGGGATAAACCATTGATCAATTTAAACTGAACCAACAAAAGTCTGGAAAAGAATCAGAATAAATCTTTGGAGTGATTTATCTGAACCAGAGAAAGTGTCTACCGGAAAGGAATCAGGATAAACCATGATTGATTTAAACTGAACCAACATAAGTCTTGAATAATCTTTAACTGGAAAGAATCAGGATAAATCTTTAGATCGATTTATCTGAACTAGAGAAAGTGTCTACCAGAAAGGAATCAGGATAAACCATTGATCGATTTAAACTGAACCAGCAGAAGTCTTGAATAATCTTTAACTGGAAAGAATCGGGATAAATCTTTGGAGCGATTTATCTGAACCAGAGAAAGTGTCTATCAGAAAGGAATCAAGATAAACTATTGATCGATTTAAACTGAACCAGGAGAAATCTTGAATAATCTTTAACTAGAAAGAATCAGGATAAATCTTTGGAGCGATTTATCTGAATCAGAGAAAGTGTCTACTGGGAAGGAATCAAGATAAACCATTGATCGATTTAAACTGAACCAGCAGCGGTCTGGAAAAGAATCAAAATAAACCTTTGGAGCGATTTATCTGAACCAGAGAAAGTGTCTACCAAGAATGAATAAGGATAAACCATTGATTGATTTAAACTGAACCAGCAGAAGTCTTGAATAATCTTTAACTGGAAAGAATCAAGATAAATCTTTAGAGTGATTTATCTGAACCAGAGAAAGTGTCTACCAGAAAGGAATCTGGATAAACCATTGATCAATCTAAACTGAACCAGCAGAGGTATAAAGGAAGTATTAGTCATGTAGATAGTCACCCAGTCCTGTTTCGGGAATTGATCTATAATTGATTTGTTCACAAATGGTTGTCATGTCTTGTCAAAATTTGTTGATGATAATTTTCTGTTGATTGATCTTTCCTGAAAAGGTAAAGAGTTAGTTGTATGCAATTCCATGATGTATGAAATGCATGGCGTAATGATGTTTCTCAAAATAAATGAGATTATGATATATGCATTTGTGTTGTCGATGTTATGATGTATGAATGCAATGTATGCACATATTAGTTGTTCTGCTGCAATGTTGTTAGACTGGGGAAAGTGAATCCCTGACTGCTGCTGGGAATGCGGAGTGTAAGTCTTCATATTTATTGAAGTTAAAGTACTGATGGATGGGTTTCTATTATTAGAGAAATAAACTCTATTGGGGATGGGAAACGCCGTGCATTGTTAGTGGACTTTGTGAAATCCTGCTAGGGAATCTTGAGAAGTTGGGCAACTTTCACTGGGGAATCTTTGGTGCGGAAATTGGAAATTTTTCTCCGTCGGGGATATGAGAGCACCTGATACCATTAGGGTGCATACTGGAGATACGCCCGTGATCCTGTAGCAGGATGTCCTTGCTTCTGCTCCTGCTGGAGAAAGTACATGCGGGGATTTTGTGGAATGACCTATAGATATTATCCTATTTCTTTAAGCCATTAGTAATTGTCTTTCTGTTTTCTATTCCCTTTTTTTTATGCGCTCATTTATAAATAGTAATTACGTTCAAATGCATATGTTCAAAAATAATCACTGGACGTTTTTGCAAACAAAACAGGAAAGTAAAAGAAAAACAGTTAGTTTTGCACTTTTAAAGGAATAACTTTGTATTAACTTGAATAAGTATTTTTGTACAAAGAGACAAACATCCTAGTAAGAGAATATCGTTGTAAGAACAAAAACTAATACAAAGAAAGACAGCTATGTGAAATAATCCTATAGGGTTCCCATTCTGCTATAGCCTTTATGTCTTTGAGCGTCTCATCCACTTGCTGCTTTGTCCAAAGCTGATTCATTGATTAGAACCATTTGAGTTTGACGATTGATACTGAAGATTGACTGTAAGGTGATCCAACGGGACATAGTCATACGCTTCAAATCCCTAACTTTTTCCTGGACCGCCCTTTCGGGTTTTCAGTCCACCGGGATACCCTTTTTTGCCCAAGCCACCTTTTCAGGTTTTCAGCTTGCCGGGTGTATAGATTTTTTTGTGTTTATCCCTAATTTTTTCCTAGGCCAGTCAACCTAGCGGGTCTTTTTCATGCGTAGTATCTTTTAACTATGTCTGTGTTTACAGGGTGTGGAAGATCGTCGCCGTCCATAGTGGTTAAGATCATGGCCCCACCAGAAAATATGTTTTTGATCACAAATGGTCCTTCGTATTGTGGAGTCCATTTGCCCCTAAGATCAACTTGTGGCAGTATGATACGTTTGATTACCAGGTCACCAACTTGATATATCTGACGTCTGACCTTCTTGTTAAAAGCTTTAATCATACATTTTTGGTACATCTGACCATGGCAGACAGCCGTAAGCCTCTTCTCATCAATCCGGTTCAGTTGGTCAAGTCGAGTTTGAATCCATTCATCTTCATTCAACCCTGCATCCTTTACGATTCTCAGAGAAGGTATCTGGACTTCAATTGGTAGGACAACTTCCATTCTGTATACCAAATAGAAAGGAGTTGCCCCTGTTTATGTGTGCGTCGTGGTACGATAATCGTGGAGAGAAAATGGTAACATCTCATGCCAGTCCTTATAGGTCACTGTCACCTTTTGTATGATCTTCTTGATGTTTTTATTAGCGGCTTCTACAGCGGCATTCATCTTCGGCTGGTAAGGAAAAGAGTTATTGTGATACGGTAGGAGAACTGACTTGGGTATTTTGCGTTTTATCGTAAATGTTGCGGTTAGCAAGAGTCTCCACTGACTTTTCTTTTATCCAAAAGGAAAGGTGAAAAAGCACAGGAAAGACCTTTGAGATTATTTCTTGAGTCCGGGGGGTAGATTATGAAAAAGCAAGGTATTAGCACCCTTTTCATCCATGGTTTTCCATGGGCTCTTAGTTACTTGCTAGATCACTTACTTTTGTTTGAAAATATGCTTTGTGTGGTTTTTTTGAAAGTATTTTGTAAAGATGCTTTTGTTTAGGAAAACTTCGTAATGATTCTCATTCGTAAGAATGTATACAAAGTGTTTGATCTTTTGAAAATATTTTCAAGTTTGTAAGATATTTTGAAAGTGTTGGTGTTTGTTTTGAAAATAGCAAGGATGTTTTTGTTTTGAAATTGAGCAAGTAACTAGGAACCTTCTACCTACTCAAAAGTATTTCATGTTCATTTCCTCTTTCCTTTGACATTGTTATCTTACCATTGATTTGGTAAGTAACCTTATCTTTGGATATAAAAGGGACGAGCGTGGGTCATCGTATAATCATGGTTAGCAATGTTGCAAGATATATTAACATTTTTCTTTAGGGACTAAGATCATTTTGAAAGGCAACATGGATAGCGTCATCGAGGGACTATGATCTTGTATTTTGCTTGTTTTTGCTAAGATACTTCACATGCATAATATGTCCATTTTTGTAAGGCAACAAAGTGGATTTACCCTAGGGGTGTTTGTGTGCAATTGTATTGATTTGCATGCTTGATTTATCTTTGATTAGGGTTTTCTATTGATTGGTTTTAGTCTTTCCATACAAAACCCTAATTACTAGCATTTGTAAATAAAGCGATAAATTGCGGAATTTAAAATTACTACGCTATTACATCACTTAGGGGAGGGGGTATACAAATTACAAATGGGGAATATTGCAAGAATTTAAATCTAAATAAATATTACAATCATATTGAATTTTGAATAATGTACAAAAATAAAGATAAGAATGCAAGAATGTAAAATGTAAAGAAATATGATTTTTGTTTGATTTTCATGAAAATGGTTTAACCTAAACTTAATTAAGAAAAAAAGATTAATTAAAATTAAAATTAAATTAACTTAAACTAATTGAGAAAAGAAATTAAATTAAAAAGATTTTTAGAATTTTTCTATGAAAAATAGTTTTTAATTAGAATTAGCAAAAAAATTAATTAATTGAAATAAAACTAAATTCTAAATTAATTTTAATTTACAAGAAAACAAAATAATATAATAATTAAACCTAAGCCTAAATATTAATTATTAAGAAAGAAATTAATTTATTAAAAAAATGTTTTTGTTTTTTTAATTTTATTAATAAATAATGAGTGTAAAAATAATAGAATAAATAAGAAAATGTTTTTGTTCTTTTAGTTTTATGTTATTAAAGACTAGGGAAGAACAATCAGAACAAGAGTATTCAGTATATAGTGAATTTGAAAAAAATATCTTCAATTATGGATAGATAAACTATAACTTTATATGTGAAAATAGGATAAATTATGCAAACTATCTTCAATAAAATTTTGATTTAAATGAAATTAAAACAATTTTGAACAAACTCTTTTTAAGAATGTTATGTAAAAAAACCGTTATCTAACTTATAATAAATTTAATCAATACATAATCATTCAACAATACGACCAAATCAAAGTCATCATAAGAAATTATCCTAGAAGTAAATCTAATTCAAATGAGTTAATTGTCGAAGAGAAACTTACTTTCAGGGATATGTAACCAAGCTTTCAATGTACTTCCAGCCTTTTAACCACTCAATTTTATCAGTTTTCTCTACTGTATTATATCTCCAATTATAGAGAATTGATTGGGTTACAAGAGTGTTTGTCACTCTTTTCCAAAAGACACAATGGCAACATCTGAAAGTCAGAGTTGTTAAAATGATCACATATTTGAAAACTATGATAATTAATTTCCAGAAATTGAGTCCAAGAGTTTTCCACTCTAAATTTCTTCATTTTCCATATAATGGAATGAGTTTGCTCGAAATCATGAGAAAAACAAAGAAAATCATTTAGAATTGGTTCAACAAATGGCACTTCACTAAAACCACGGGAAGTAGAAGTTGCGTATGTGCCTCAATGCTGAAATCAAGTGATATAATCATACACTTAGAATTGGTTCAACAAATGGCACTTCACTAAAACCACGGGAAGTAGAAGCTGCGTATGTGCCTCAATGCTGAAATCAAGTGATATAATCATAAATTTATCAATATTAATAGCCTTTCAATTATAATAAAGAGAAGAGTACCTATAAATTGCCAACCAATTAACGGTGTCACTCATATTCACCAGATTCATCGCATAATCATGATTCACAAGAGAATTTGAATATTTCTCCAAACATTATCATTAAATCTAAAAACTTTTGTATCTTTTATTTTAGGATTTAAATACACTACAATACATGTGTTTGATGATTGATCATAGCCAAATATCAAATACGGAAGGTACGTAAAAGGGAACAATTGATATTGTCATTGTGGCTGGATTCCAACAACGAAACCACATCTCCTGACAACCTATGGTTTGAAACAATGACCGAACAAGCATATTAATCCATTTCCAGAACCAATATAGGTTAATAGTCATTTAACACCTGCAATACAAGCGAGTTTTGATTTACCTCTATTTAAAAAAAAAATTTTGATACATCCCTTGAAATGTTAAAATTCTAAGTTTTTTATCCCCTAGATGCAAATATTATCCCCTATAATATTTTTTTTTTAATTTATCCGCCTCATTTTTACATGCTTAGGGGTACTCAAAAAAATTACAGGAGAGTAATCAATTTTTTTAAAAAGGGATCAAATCAAAACTCGCCTATATTACAGAGAGTAAATGACTATTAACTCTTTATATTTTGATGTTTAAATAAAAATAAAGTAAAAATGAAACAAAATATAAATGATTATCACGAATAATTAAATATTTTGAGACTCAAATAAATAAATAAATAAACATTAAAAATATAGTCTTCTAGACACAAAAACAATCTTTTATTTTATTTTGACCAAAAATTATAATAAATCTGTGAGTGTTCATCAATAATATTTTCACTATTATAATACATTTTAAAAAAAAACATTTATTTCTATATCTATATAAAAGATATTTATAAATATTTCACTTTGTTAAAGTATTGGAAACTTAATATTTATTAAAACATTTATAAATATTTATGACATAAAATTCATAAGCTATAAAGTATTTTATTCTTGTATAAAAAAATTCATTTAAAAAAGTCACAAGTTCATAAATATTGTATAAACATTTTAAAAAAAAATACATTATTTATTAATTTCAATAATTTTTTTGGATTAAACAATTATTGAGATATAAACTTTTATGAAATTAATAATAATAATTAAAATGGTGAATTAGAAATAAGAAGAGTGTGATAGATATTAAACATCGATAAAAAATGTGAGTTGTGTGAATCTCACATTGGTTAAAAAAATGGAGGTTAAACACTTTATAAGTGAGACGACTCATGCATCTATTATGTTAAAGTTTTGGATGAATATGTGGTATCTCTCTCACTTGTTTAGATGAGTTTTTAACCTTTAGGTGACTCTTTGACTCAATATGAATGCTTCTTCCTCATGATGACCAATCAGAAATTGCAAACTCTCTCTCAACTAGAGCATGCAAAATACCACCACCATGGTAGAATAATGGATTTTCACTTTCCTCTATAACTCCATCATCCGTAACAGATGGCACTTTTGTATTATAGTCATCATGTGTTCACGTATGTCTTCCATCTTTCATATAAAATTAGTGCACAAACTTAATCTATATCATTTTGTAATATTTTTGCATTCATATTCTCATGCATGCGGTTATTGGTCAAGTGCTCCAACCCGAGAAATAACCTCCTTATTTTCGTTTCTTTTGTACGCCTCCATTTCACCAGTTTCCCCACACTTGTCATTCTATGTTTAGCTTTTCATTAATTACTTGCTTTCTCTAGCCTATGGTCGTGTTTTTCCTTGTGGTCAAGATGTGATTCATAGAAAGAGAGATCAAGCACTCTCTTATAAAGAGGTTATTCAGAATGGAAAAAAATGTCTTCCTTGTAGTCCATTTTCCTCTTGCCTGTCTAAAAACTTAACAATGGAGATTAATCCTTCAAGTTATGCTTGAATTTCTTCTTGTTTAGTAATCCTTAAAATTGTGTTGACATCAAATGGTCAGTGCAAACTATGTCATAGCATGTTAGGTGAGTTTGATGGAGTCCTTCCACAAAAGTTAAGAATGAATGTATATTTGGGGGACACTTATGTAATCCCTTTATGTTTGACTAACTTTGGCTTAAGAAAAAATGTTACTTAGACCCATTTAATATTTTTCTCCACCCTAGGTCTACGTGCCTCTCTAGGGTGTACTTGTAAAATGCAGTTTTTTTATCTGATAAGGATAAGGAGGAGTGAGTTGCTTGCAACTAGGCCCGACCAATGAAGGAGATTCCTTTGGGTAGTTTCTCTTTGTATCCTTATACGTTATCCTAGATCCTTGGCAAAATGACAAAAATGTCTCTATTTTCGGAGATACAACTCTGAACGCACATTTTTTCCACAAAATACTTAATTTCGGAGATGTATATCCAAATACACTTTATTTTGTTTACAAAAAAAAGGTATTTCCATATATGCATCTCCGTATAAACCTTTTTTTTATGAAAAAATTATTTTTTGATATGCATATCTGAAAAGTTCCCTATTGTGTATTTGGATAGGCATACCTAGTAGCCATGCATCAACAATACAACAAATATGTAAATACCAATAATTTTCCTATTGAGGAAAACAATTAGAAAATAGAAAAACGATTAAAATAAAATTATAAAAATCTTCAAATACAACTAAAAATTAAATAAAATCAAATTAAGTGTCTACAAATATTTTTGGATTTTTTTGAAAATATGAAAATGGAAAATAAATCAAATAAAATAGAAAAACAAGGAATTTAGGGTTTTTAGGGTGGTGTCCCATATTTTGACCCAAGATAAGGGACTTTGATCCCTAATTTTTTTCTGATGAATTGATACGGTAAAATTTCGATTCAGAGTCGATTTTCCAGAAAATTGAATTTTTTACATTAGGTCGTGTAAAGGCCAGAACGCGGGAATGCAAGGGCCAAAACACGAGGATATAATTCCTATAACTCTAATATTGGTTAAAACTGATAGAGAGTCCCCGGCAATAGCGCAAATTTAAATGAAAATGCGTAGTAAATGAGTTCAAATAACAAAATGAATTGTATATGGTGGTAATATAGGAATGAGAAAAATTCAGAGACATATCTCTAGATTTTTTTGAGGTTAATTCAGAGATATATCTCCTAACTATATTTTAACAAAATGGGATTTGATGCGTTTGAAGATGCATCTCCTAATAAGCCCAAGGGTATTGTTGTACGCCAAAAATTTTCCTCTCTTTTCTCAAGGCATTTCTCACAAGGATTCTAAAAAATTCAAGCTTACACAAGTACAATTGGATTTTTCAGCATCAAGTTAAAGAGGAAGCTGTTAAAAAAGGGGAAAGCAGATAACAATAATCTTTTTTGACAAAATTGGAGAAAACGCAAGTCTTCTTTAATTCACATCCTTCGATTGGACTTTTGGCCTTCTTCGATGCAAGCTTGGCTTGCATCCTTCGATTGAGCGTTGGCCTCTGACACGCTGGATTTGATTCATAAGGAAGGAGCTTCATGCATGCAACCTTAGATTACATCTTTAGCCTCACATGGTTCATAATTCAATGGCTGCCTATATGCCTACTTCAATTGGGCATTTCATGTTTGCATACCTGTGTTGATTAGACAAATAATTCCCTCCAGGCTTGCTTTGATTCACAATTTGATGGCTGGCTGCGTGTAGCCTTCGATTGAGCCATGGATTCCTTCTTGCACACAAGAGGCTCCCACTAGGCCAGCAGGCACAAGGCAAAGAGCCTCTTGTAGCCTCCTTCGATTCAAAGAGGAAAAGCCTCCTACACGCAAGTTTCGATTGCACCATTGACCCCTTACATGTTTGCCTTGAGTCACAAAGTAGTGACCCCCTACATGCAGGCTTCTACAGGGCATTGACTCTTCATTGCAAAACTTTATTTGAGAAATGGCCTCTTGTATGCTTGCAAAGTGATGACCTCCTGCATGTAGGCTTTGACAGGGCATTGGCTGTGTTTATACTAGCTTTGACTGGACAACATTTCCCTTTTTGTATGCTTCAATTCCACCCTTGACAACCTTCAGTACACGTGGTTGGTGGCCCCCCTTAAAAGAACATGTATTGGTGGATCTGAAGGGAATACATAGGAGTCTCTGTCGAAGGATATACCTTACTATCCCATTAGAAGAATAACATAGTCCATTCGAAGGATACATTTGGCCCTTTCAAAGATACATACATGGCCCATTCAAAAGACATGTATGGGTATCCCATTTGAAGAACATGTTTGATGGCCCATTCGAAGGACTTACATGACCCCCTTAAGGCATACTTTGGTGACCCATTCAAGGGGCACACATTTGGCTCATTCGAAGAATGCACAAAAGTGAACCATTTGAAAGACACTTGTTGGGTGAAAATCAAATAATGTTGTTTGAAGGAGAATCTGGTCGAAGGAGGTCAAAACGAAAGATGAAATATTCAAAAGATGCTTGCTACCAAGTTCAGGCCTGGTACACTGGCCATAACGCTCCAAATCTACTGCACAACAGTCCTGAAACACTGCCCCATTCTTTCACCAAAATGGCATACGAACACTTCCCCTCGAAAGCTAAAAAAAATAGTTTACTCAATTTGTTCAAATTGTTTTGTTTTCCCTCCTAAATCTCAGCTAGCTTTGCCTATAAATAAGAGGCTCCATAACATGTATAAGGGGTTGGACAACACATCCAGGGACTTTTGGGTGGAACGAATATTCAATCATCAAACTCTCAAAAAATCTCAAAAAAACTCAAACACTCTCAAACACTTAAACACATATTCAAACCCAGAATCCAAGAGAAACACAACTTTTGTTTCTTGACACTTGGAATCCAGAAGAAACACCACACATGTTTCCTTGGCCCTTCGAATCTAAAGAAACACAACATTTTCTTTCTTTTTCTCTTTTGAATCTGAAACCATCCTTCACATCTCCTGACCTTCGAATCCAGCACTAAAGGCATAACCCTTGTTTCATCCCTTTGAATCTAGAAGCACTCAGAGAAGCCACTCAAGGTCCAACACACGTTCCAGCTTCAAGCAGGGTAAGTCACTCTGACCTTAAACTCTTCGTTTGAAGCATGTACATAACAATTGTTTCCTTTTCGTTTCCACCATTTTAGTTTGTTTTTATTGTCACTCCTTTTGGTTTTTGTTTCTTGGTTTATTAAATATGATTTAAGAACTAACCTGGCCATAAGACAATGCTAGCATGGCCCCAGGCCATGTTGCTATTTAAAATCTGAAACGAAAGAAATAGGAGGAAGGAAGTATGAAACGAAGCCTTAGGCATCCATACTGACTTCCAGGTCCAAACGAAAGAGGTAGCTAGAAGGATGACCACACTGACTTCCAGGCCCCAGTCGAAGGAAGCAGAAAGTCAGGCTACACCACACTGACTTCCAAGCCTCAGTCGAAGGAAGCAGAAAGTCAGGCTACAACACACTGGTTCCAGGCCCAATTGAAAGGCACACCCTCACTACTTCCAGGCCAAATTGAAGGGAGCCAGATAAGCAGAATCGAAGGGTTCTACTGTCCAAATCGAAAAGCCCATTTTTCTTTCTTTATTTTATTTTTGTATTTATATTTTCTTGCTATTCAATATGGTTGTAATAGTGTAGGATTTATTTTTCTTCATTTTTATTGCTTTTGTACAAATGTTAGTAATTAGGATGTATGGCAAGATAAAAATCAACAAGTAGACAACCTAAAATTCAAAGACAAAATGCATGTAAATCAAACACACTCTTCACACATGCACCCTTAGGGTAATCTCACTTGTTGCCCCGGAAAAATAGTCATGTCCCTTGAATATGGGAGTTTTAGCAAAGACCCTTGATAAAAGATCGTAGTCCCTCGATGACCCTCAATGTTTCCTTTGATAAACGATCTAGTCTCTAAACGACATTGCTAAAACGTCCCATAGGTTTCCTTCTATGACTATACAAACATCTCACGCCCGTCCCTTCACATCCAATGATGGGGTATCTTAACAAATCAATGGTAAGATAATAACATATAAAGGAGGAGGAAAAGAACATTATACCTTTTGAGTAGGTAGGATGCTCCTAGTTGCTCGCTTACTCATAACAAAAACATTTTTACACCAACACTTTCAAATTGAAACATTTTCAAAAGAAAAAACTCTTTGTACACATTCTTATAGAAACGAGAATCATTACAAAGACACTTTTCAAAATCACTTTGAAAAACGTCTTCCACAAGCACCTCTTTGAACTATTTTCAAAACCAACACTTTATACGCATTCTTATAGAGACGAGAATCATTACAAAGACGTTTTCAAAATACTTTCAAAACCCACACCACAAACACATTTTCAAAGAAAAGCAAGTGATCTAACAAGAAACTAAGAGCCCATAGATAACTACAGATGAAAAGGGTGCTAATACCTACCCTTTTTATAACCTACCCCCCGAACTCAAGAAATAATCTTGAAGGTCTTTCCTGTTCTTTTCACCCTTTCCTTATTGGATAAAAGAAAAGTCGATGGAGACTCTTGCTATCCATAATAATTGGGATCAAACGCAAAACACCTAAGTCAGTCCTCCCAACGTATTACAGAACTGACGACTCTGCTGGGGAAAAATCTTAAAAGTGGGGTTACCTTAGGTCTAGATCACCTTTACTTGCTTTTCATTGTTTGACTTGCTTTCTTTAAATTATGGTTCCTTGTATGGGCTTCTTTTGATCCTCTACCCAGATATGGGGAACCTTTTTAGGTAAGTAGCAATAAGTTGTAGAAATTGTGCGGGGTATACCGACATGGTCTAAGCAATAGCTATGTTAGTGTGACATATTTGTTGGTACCGGTAGCCCTTGAGTAGTCAAGGAGAATACGGGGCCGCTGTGTGGTGTCATGAAGCACTAACTGACTTTAGAACCTTACTTGAACAACATGGCCATTAGGAAGTAGTGAGCTATTCGGCTTTGGTGCAGTACGAAGTTGGTTGATACTCGATGCTACACTCATTGAGATCGGACTTTTGAGATATTTCGGTCGCTATTAAAGAGGCTTGTGCTGAAATAATACCCAATGAAGAAAGATAAGTGATATTGAGATCCCATAGAACCCAATTGCTATTACTAAGACAGGTCGAGCCAACTAAACTTCAAGAGGGTACTTACCTACAAACTCCATGCAAGCATAAAACTAAGGACTTGTCTGATTTGTGTGTATGTGACTACTTGTACATAACAACTTGCTTACTTTTCATACTTGTACATAACATCATGACATCATACCATATTATTTTCAATAACTATTTCAAGGATCTCAAGGGCCTATGATGCAGGGTCATATGGAACCAGACGCCTATCAAGGGGCAAGCGGATTCATTCTCTAACCAAACACCGTCAACTTGAGTCAAGGGCTATAATCCACTTGACATGGTGAGCTTGATTCTCGTGGAAGGACATGCACCAATACGAAGTTCTCCAATAAAAGTTGTTGATCAAAATTCAACTTCTAACTTATTCTTGTATTTACCCAGGCAAGATCCTTGAAAACATTCCATCACATACCATGCATCATATCATGATAGGCTTTTCCCACACAGGTCTCTCATCTGCTTACTGTTTTTACAGTAGAGATGGCTCTAGAAAAGACTATCAAAGACATTCAGACTCAAAATTCCCAACTTCAGGAAATGTTCTTGAACCTATCCAAGGGGCAAGAAGAAGTGAAAGCACTCATCACTAGGGGCATGACCACGGAGAATCCTGAGGATGACAAGGATGACCAGTTAGAGCGGCTACAAGCTGAGATAGCCATAATGAACATCCAGATGATGGGACAGATGGTAGGCCAGATGGCTCTTATCCAAAACTTAACTCGGGGACAAGAGGAGCTAAGGACCCTCATCAACAAACTTTATCAAGACGGTTGCAAACGTATGAAACAAATAATCAAGATTGGAGATGAAGTCATTATTCAGCCTCCCATGAGAAAAGAAGTCGGTTTGAGGGAGAGCAGACCTTTCCAAATTGCTGCTACATCACGAGCCTAACAACAGTAGGGTAATCGATGTAAACGAATTCCATCAGATATGTAGTATACCAAACTCGACATGTCGATATCGCAAGTTTTGCAACACATGTTGAAAGTGAATTTGGTCACATTAAGGGATCCTCCTCAAAATCCTAATACTACTTCTCCCCGTTACAATCATGGAGAAAGGTGTGCATATCACTCCAACAGTCCGGGGCATGATACTGATAGTTGTTGGACGTTGAAAAAAAATATTCAAGACCTGATCGACGAAGGAGCGTTGGAGTTCACACAAGACGGTCAATTGGAGATCTTTTACCACCCCTCAAGGGCATCCATTTGAAGTGACGGTCTGGGTGATGCAATTTTCTGTTTATTTAAATTTTCAGTTGTAATTTCTTTGTTTACTTAAACACTTATCTTTATGTCAGACTTTGGTTATTCTCATTAATACATTAAATATGTTTGTCTTGAATTAATCCATTCATTTTCACTCTATTTAAACTATGCTTTTTACTCCCTTTATGATATTCAACTCTTGTTTCAAAAAGTCGCAAGCCTTTAGAAGGAGGATGACGAAAACAATGCCATAATCTCATATAATATGCTTTTGAACAGACCCTGCTGATGGTGTACATGTGTTCTTTCAATTCCCAAACACTAGAGTTATAAGAAAGATAATCCCTAGTCAACCCCTTTGAGCCTAAGAAGTAGGATTTTTCTTTTTCACAAATTGAAACCTTTAATCAAAACCTGGGCAGGGTAGTCTCTCAGTTAATTCAAATGCACATTCAGTCGCAAACTTTCACCTCGTATACAACGAGTGATATCAAAAACGTCCTTCTGAATCAAAAGACGGCGATGGTTGTCTATCATATAGGCAGTCATTATCCCTCAAAAAGAAAAGCCTGCTGAGTCAAAACCTACGAAGGAGAGTTAAAAAACTGGGGCATCCCGCTGGCTGTAATCTTAAAACAAGAACAGTTAGGCAAAAATCAGGGAGAATAAAAAAAAAAGAGGACACTACAAATCCTTAACAACATGAAAAATGTTGCAAGAATGACTGCCTTCGAATAAACTTAACTTGCCCGAACCATCACCAAAACGTCATTCAGACTCAATTGGAGTTCAAAACGCACAATTAACTGAGTTTAGGAATGAAGAACAACACGAAGAACAGGCGGGTACAAATACACTTTGAGCCTTATCCTTTTTTCCTAAACCATGAACCAGACCATGATACAACCCCTTAAAAGTCCTAATTGAAGCATGGGTTAGTTCGAAAGCATACTGTTACAAAAGGTATCATGAATCCTGTAAGGCTTTACTCCAAATTCTGAGTTGAATTCACATTCTTACAAAAATTCTTTTATATGCAAAAATGCATTTTCAAAACTTTAAGACAAGTATAAACTTTGCATTATTTGAATATCACTGTTTGCATATGGCTAATTGTTTGACAGTGGAGAAATTCACACAAGGAAGATCCACTGAACAAAAAACTCTCTCAGTGAACAAAATCACTTCAAATGGGATGACACTCCCAATGATAAATCTCCTATTAAAAAAGGGGGCATGACATATCACTGTACAACTCGTCTTGGGGCGGTCAAGTTGAGATTCCAAGAAATCTCTCAAAAAGTGTTGAGTAACCAATGGCAGGTCTTTATCTGAATCACTTGGAGCATAGAATTTAAAATTCCAATAAAGGATTACGTACGGTCAGACAAACATTTCCTGGAAATACTACAAACACTTGCTACTAGGGGCAGTGACAACTCTCCCACAAAGTCCCTTTCATAGGGTGATCCTCAGTCAATTCTCCATAAAGTCATCTCTATAAGGTTATCCCTACAGAATAATCTTCACAGACAAGGGTCCAAAACCCTCAAGGCAAAATTCATGGATAAAATTGGATCCATGCAATCCCTAGCCAAAGCTCCAATCTCTGGAAAACCTCTCTTCCCAACTAAGTTTGGTCTTAAGAAGAATCCTCGAGGAGTTCTGCCAAAAGAAAACACCTCTCTAGCAGATTGGCAATGGGGTTTATTTCCCCAACAAACCACAGATTCCCCGGCTTGAGTTTGCCTCTCTGAATACTAAAAATCAAGGGACCACAATCCCTCTTCCCCAGTAGACTTTTCTACAATCCCCCATGAGTTACTGCAAAGCCTGGAAGACAACCGGATAACAATTAACTTCTTCATCCCTAACAAATTGTTAACTTCCATCAAGAGATAACCCCCTAGTAGAGAAACACACAACTAAGACTCATGAACTCTTATCCCCAATCAGGAATCAACACTCTCCACAAAGTTTTCTTCTCAAGCAAAATCAACATTCCCCAGCAGAGTTCTTCTCAAACAACAAAACAGGAATCCCCAGCGGAAACATTCTAAAACAAAGCCTGAAAATATGCATACTTTTCATCCCCAAACAACATTCTGGAATTTAACTTCCCAAGGCTCCCCAACGGAAACATTCTAAAACAAAGTCTAGAAATATGCATACTTTTCATCCTCAAACAACATTCCAGAATTTAATATCCCAAGGCTCCCCAACATTTGTCAAGGATTTATTTTCCAAGACAAAGTTACATTTAAACAACATTCATAGCATATGCATACGAAACACATATAGCACAATCTCATTTATTTTGAGAAACATCATTACGTCATGCATCTCATACATCATGATATTGCATACAACTAACTCTTTACCTTTTCAGGAAAGATCAATCAACAGATAATTATCATCAATTTTCAACAAGTTCCAGATTAATACATGACAGAAGACAAGACAACTATCTGAGAACAACGAATTGAAGATTAATTCCTGAAACAAGCCAGGACGATTATCTACACGACCAACTGAAGCAACCCTACCCAGGTTCCTTCTCATACATTTCCAGATAAAGTTTAACACAGACTCATCATGAAGCAACCCTACCCAGGTTCCTTCTCATTTGTAGATGAAGTTTTACACAGACTCATCATGAAGTAACCCTACCCAGGTTCCTTCTCAGACATTTCCGAATGCAGTTTCACATGGACTCATCCTGAAACAACCCTACCAAGGTTCCTTCTCATACATTTCAGATGAATTTTAACACGGAATCATCATGAAGCAACCCTACCCAGGTTCCTTCTCATTTACAGATGAAGTTTTACATGGACTCATCATGAATTAATCCTACCCAGGTTCCTTCTCATACATTTCCAGATGCAGTTTCATACGGACTCATTATGAAGAAACCCTACCCAGGTTCCTTCTCATTTTCAAATGAAGTTTTACACTGACTCATCATGAAGTAACCCTACCCAGGTTTCTTCTCAGATATTTCCAGATGCAGTTTTACACAGACTCATCATGAAGCAACCCTACCCAGGTTCCTTCTCATTTTAAGATGCAGTTTCACATGGACTCATCTTGAAGTAACCCTACCCAATTTCCTTCTCAGATATTTCCAGATGCAGTTTTACATGGACTCGTCATAAAGCAACCCTACTCAGGTTCCTTCTCATTTCCAGATGCAGTTTCACACTGACTCATCCTGAAGCAACCCTACCCAGGTTCCTTCTCATACATTTCAGATGAAATTTTACATGGAATCATCATGAAGCAACCCTACCCAGGCTTCCTTCTCATATATCTCCTAAAGCAATCTTACACGGATCCCTTCTAATACATTTCTAGACACAACATAACATGGGTCCGTTCTAACATATCCTTCAGAGTTAAATCAACCAAAGGTTTATTCTAACACTCCTCCCAGTTACATTCAAACTCAGACTTAGTCTAATTTCTGTCAACAATCACCTTTGGATGGCATCTATAAGGCCATCTCTGACAACTCTCCATCATCTCTCTGAATGGAATCTTTAAGCCCATTCCGTACATAATCAACCATCACATCATCAAGTGCAAATTTCTGGGATCTCTAGTGTTCAATCATCTTCCACCTTTAAGTCACAAATGGCAGACTCACCAATCTAACTCTTCAGGTTTAAGAAGATTGAACAAGGGCAACTGTTGTACCCCAAAATTTTCCCTCTCTTTTCTCAAGGCATTTCTCACAAGGATTCTAAAAAATTCAAGCTTACACAAGTACAATTGGATTTTTCAGCATCAAGTTAAAGAGGAAGCTGTTAAAAAAGGGGGAACAGATAACAATAATCTTTTTGACAAAATTAGAGAAAAAGCAAGTCTTCTTCGATTCACATCCTTCGATTGGACTTTTAGCCTTCTTCGATGCAAGCTTGGCTTGCATCCTTCGATTGGGCGCTGGCCTCTAACACGCTGGCTTTGATTCATAAGGCAGGAGCTTCCTGCATGCAATCTTCGATTGCATCTTTGGCCTCACATGGTTCATAATGAAATGGCTGCCTATATTCCTACTTAAATTGGGCATTTGATGTTTGCATACCTGTGTTGATTAGACAAACAATTCCCTCCATGCTTGCTTTGATTCACAAGTTGATGGCTGGCTGCATGCAGCCTTCGATTGAGACATGGATTCCTTCTTACAAACAAGAGGCTCCCACTAGGCCAGCAGTCACAAGGCAAAGAGCCTCATGTAGCCTCCTTGGGTTTAAAGAGGAAAAGCCTCCTGCATGCAAGTTTTAATTGCACCATTGGCCCCTTTCATGTTTGCCTTGAGTCACAAATCAGTAACCCCCTGCATGCAGGCTTCGACAGGGAATTGACTCTTCATTGCAAACCTTTGTTTGAGCAATGGCCTCTTGTATGCTTTCAAAGTGGTGACCTCCTGGATGCAGGATTCGACAGGGCATTGGCTATGTTTATACTAGCTTCGACTGGACAACATTTCCCTTTTTGTATGCTTCAATTCCACCCTTGCCAACCTTCAGCACACATGGTTGGTGGCCCCCCTTCAAAGGACATGTATTGGTGGATCTGAAGGGCATACATAGGAGTCCCTATCGAAGGATATACCTTACTAGCCCATTTGAAGAATAGCATAGTCCATTCGAAGAACACATTTGTCCCTTTCAAAGATACATACATGACCCATTCAAAAGACATGTTTGGGTGTCTCATTCGAAGGACATGTTTGATGGCCCATTCGAAGGACTTACAAGACCCCCTTAAGGCATACTTTAGTGACCCATTCAAGGGGCACACATTTGGATCCTTCGAAGCATGCACAAAAGTGACCCATTCAAAAGACACTTGTTGGGTGAAAATCAAATAATGTTGTTTGAAGGAGAATCTGGTTGAAGGAGGTCAAAACAAAAGATGAAATATTCAAAAGATGCTTGCTGCCAAGTTCAGGCCTGGTACACTGGCCATAGTGCTCCAAAACTGTTGCGCAACAGTCCTAAAACACTGCCCCATTTTTGCACCAAAATGGCATACGAACACTGCTCCTCGAAAGCTACAAAAACATTTTACTCAATTTGTTCAAATTGTTTTGTTTTCCCTCCTAAATCTCAGCCAACTTTGCCTATAAATAAGAGGCTCCATAACATGTATAAGGGGCTGGACAACACATCCAGGGACTTTTGGGTGGAACGAATCTTCAATCATGAAACTCTCAAAAACTCTCAAAAACTCAAACACTCTCAAACACTTAAACACATATTCAAACCCATAATCCAGAAGAAACACAACATTTATTTTCTTGACCCTTCGAATCCAGAAGAAACACCACCCATTTTCTTTGGCCCTTCGAATCTAAAGAAACACAACATTTGATTTTATTTTCTCTTTTGAATCTGAAACCATCCTTCATATCTTATGACCTTCGAATCCAGCACTAAAGGCATAACCCCTATTTCTTTTGCTCGAATCTAGAAGAACTCAGAGCATCCACTTAAGATCCAGCACACGTTCCAGCTTCAAGCAAGTTAAGCCACTCTGACCTTAAACTCTTCGTTTGAAGCATGTACGTAACAATTGTTTCCTTTTCGTTTCCACCCTTTTAGTTTGTTTTTATTGCTACTCCTTTTGGTTTTCGTTTCTTGGTTTATTAAATATGCTTTAAGAACTAACCTGGCCATAAGACAATGCTAGCATGGCCTCAGGCCATGTTTCTATTTAAAATCTCAAACGAAAGAAATAGGAGGAAGGAAGTATGAAACGAAGCCTTAGGCTTCCATACTGACTTCCAGGTCCAAACGAAAGTGGTAGCCAGAAGGATGGCCATACTGACTTGTAGGCCCCAGTCGAAGGAAGCAGAAAGTCAGGCTATACCATACTAACTTCCAGGCCTCAGTCGAAGGAAGAAGAAAGTCAGGCTACACCATACTGGTTCCAGGCCCAATTGAAAGGCACACCCTCACTACTTCCAGGCCAAATCGAAGGGAGCCAGAGAAGAAGAATCGAAGGGTTATGCTGCCCAAATTGAAAAGCCCATTTTCCTTTCTTTATTTTATTTTTGTCTTTATATTTTCTTGCTATTCAATATGGTTGTAATAGTGTAGGATTTATTTTCTACATTTTTATTGCTTTTGTACAAGTGTTAGTAATTAGGATGCAAGGAAAGATAAAAACCAACAAGTAGACAACCTGGAATTCAAAGACAAAATGCATGCAAATCAAACGCACTCTTCACACATGCACCCTTAGGGTAATCTCACTTGTTGCCTCAGAAAAATAGTCATGTCCCTCGAACATGGACGTTTTAGCAGAGACCCTTAATAAAAGATCGTAGTCCCTCGATGACCCTCAATGTTGCCTTCGGTAAATGATCTAATCCCTAACCGACATTACTAAAACGTCCCATAGGTTTCCTTCTATGACTATACAAACGTCCCACGCATGTCCCTTCACATCCAATGATGGGGTTTCTTACCAAATCAATGGTAAGATAATAACATCTAAAGGAGGAGGAAAATGACATTAGACCTTTTGAGTAGGTAGGATGCTCCTAGTTGCTCGCTTGCTCACAACAAAAACATTTTTACACCAACACTTTCAAATTGAAACATTTTCAAAAGACAAAACTCTTTGTAAACATTCTTATAGAAATGAGAATCATTACAAAGACACTTTTCAAAATCACTTTCAAAAACATCTTCCACAAACACCTCTTTGAACTATTTTAAAATCCAACACTTTGTACGTATCCTTATAGAGACGAGAGTGATTACAAAGACGTTTTTAAAATACTTTCAAAACCCACACCCAAACACATTTTCAAACAAAAGAAAGGGATCTAGCAAGCAACTAAGAGCCCGTAGATAACTATGGATAAAAAGGGTGCTAATACCTTCCCTTTTCATAACCTATCCCCCGAACTCAAGAAATAATCTCGAAAAGTCTTTCCTGTTCTTTTCACCCATTCCTTATTGGATAAAAGAAAAGTCGGTGGCGACTCTTGCTATCCGCAACAATTGTGATCAAACGCAAAACACCCAAGTCATTTCTCCCACCGTATTACAGGTATTTTCGGGTTTTCAGAGGTGTGCTCTATTATATAAGGGTGTAATGCGAAATTACCTTCCTTTGTGAATAATGGAGGTGTTGTTACGTGTTTTGTTGGTAGGAAGGATTGGGTGGGCCATTGTTTTTCCAGTTATTATCACCCACCCCATGATAGTATCAAGATAGATTTGGTACACTTTTCTCCTTAGAAGAGAGTTCATCAAGCTCCATTTCTCTGAAAGTTAGAGGTTTTAACTTTCCACCCTCCAAGTTGTATTTGGCACCCCCATAGTTCTTTAATACCAAAAAATGCCCTTTCTATTATTTACCCTAAAAAAAGTCACTTACATTAACAAAATTCACTATGTCAATTTAGTAAAAAAATGAAATTTCTGGTATCTAATTTAGAATTTCTGATACGACGTTCTTGCCGGAAATAGTGTGGAAATTCACAAATTTCTGGAAAAAAATTACCATAAATTTTAAAAAATTCCGGTGTGGACCTGAAAAAACAAAAAATATGCCAAAAATTTCTGAAACTTCAGGTATGTAACAAAATCTTGCGAAAATTTTTAAATTTCTAGTATACTGGAAATTTTGTCTATATTTGAAATTTTCGGAAATAGTGCAAAAAATGCTTTACTTGTGTGGTCCTGATCCGACAGCTTCTTATATGGATTCATGTACACATTTTACAGAGCCAGGTACAACTTAGAAGGTGGCAAGTTAAACCTCTTGAAGTTAATTATACTTCATGGCTATGGTTCATAAATTTGCCTCTTGGGATAGAAGTCGGAGTCATCTTTCTTAGAGATTGGGTGTGGATATTGTTTATGGTCTTTCATAGTCTTTAAAGTTTAAACTATCAGTCTGGTTAAATTCTTATATTATTGTCTCTCTGTATCTAGAGGACTCCTATAATTTTTCCATAGTTCCTACATCTTCACCCTATGGAGATTAGGTGTAAGGTCGAGGCTTCACTCCTATCCAAATCAGGTGACATCATGTTTCACCACTCCTTCTCTAGAATTCGATATTTCTAGACCTTATACTTATATTGGTTTTTGTTTGCGTGATAGTTTTCCTATTCCTATACTGGATAAAGGCATGAGTCCTCATGGTTTTTCTTTATAAGTTTGTCTTGAAGGTGCTTCTTCTACTATCTCTCCACGTGTTGAGACTCCATTGCCATATTTACTTGGGATTTTTGATGTCTTGAACAGTAGAATAACAAGTAGACTTCATAGGTTAACTAAGAAGTTGGGATACATTTATCATTCGAATTAGGAGGTATAAGTAAGGAATCTTATGTCCTTAGAGAAAATAGATAAGAAACAAAAATGTCTTTGGTTAACTAAGGGTACCTCTAGATGTTGATTTGTTCTTTCAATGGTAGATGTTTGGGTAGTAAGATTAAGAAGAATAAGGTTAGAGAGCTTACATTTTCTAAATCCTTGTATTTTGTGGCAATTCAATAAAAAACAAGAGAAATCTTTTTCCATTATTCACTCTTTATGGGGCATTTCTTTTTGTGATTAGAGCTTTTGTCCTTTGATCGGGAGTAGTGGTGGTCTTCTTTCAATTTAGTGTAGTTCAAAGGTTAGGTCCTTATTTTCCTTCTCTGTTCTAGTTTCTTAGATGTCTATTTGGTAAAGATGCTTTTAAAATAATCTTTGTGTGGTTAACGTCTATTCTAAGAGTGATTTGGTAAATAAGAGTGCTTTGTTTGTGTAGAGCCATTTTTAGAGGTGACATCTGGCGTGTTTTGAGAGACTTCAATTATGTTGTCTCTCTTGATGAGAGATTATGATTAAATTCCTCTTTTAGTTCCTCTATCGGTATAGATTTCTTAGACTTTTTTAATTTCATCTCTTTGATGAAGTTGTTAAATTTTCCTCTCATCGTGAGAAAATTTACTTGGTTTTAGCCCAATGGTGGAGTAGCTAGCAGGCTCGATTGGGTTCTGGTGTCAAATGGGTGGTGGGACCACTAGGATGAGATATCTAAATTTGACCTTCCTAGAGATCTCTCTAATCATTGTTTGATTGTCCTTAAATATTCTAACCAGGTGTGGGATCAAAACCCTTTTAGATTCAATAACCATTGGTTATCTCATCAAAACCTCCCAGAGTTAGTTCTCTCGTCCTAGTATGGTACAAAGATTCATGGTTGAAAAACTTTTATTATGGCACAAAAATTAAAATATCCCAAGTTGATTTTAAAATTTTGGAATAAATAGGTTTTTAGCAACCTTGACTCTCATATTAACTTGGTAAAAGAGGTGGTGAAAAATATGGATTATTTGGCTAATAATATAGCCCTTTTGATGAGGAAATTGAGATTAGATTTGAAGAAATTGCGAATTTTTGGTCCTTGTTAAGGATTAAAGATTCTCAATTTTTTCAAAGGTCTAGGTCTAGTGGTTTAAGAAAGGTGGTTCTAATTATGGTTTCTATTACACCTCGTTTAAAAGCAGAGGCAATAGAAAGTTCTATATTAATCTTTAAGGTTGATGAAGATTGGATTGGAGGGGTGTCTGAAATCAGACAAAAGTTTATTAAGTATTTCTCTTAACAATTTAAAGAATCAAATGTTGATAGAGATCGTCTTGATAGTTTTGTTTTCCATTTTCTTTTGGAAGATGATAATCTATCTTTAACATCCCCTTCAGTCACCTTGAGTTAGCTTGTGTTATGTCACAGTATGAGGGTAATAAGTTTCATGCCACTAATGGTTTTAATTTCTCCTTTCTAAAAATATTATGGAATCCTTTGAGAGAGGATTTGGGGATTATGTCTGATCAGTTTCATTGTTTTACATCCCTACCTTGAATTTTTTGCATACTACTTTGTGAATTTGATCTCTAAGGTTAAGTCACCTTCTCAGTTGGGTTATTTTAGGTTGATTTCTTTAGTTGAGTCTCTTTATAAGTTGGTTGATAAAGCACTGGCTTACATATTTGGGGTGGTCCTGAAATAACTTATTTCTCCTAATCAATAGTCATTATTTAAAGGAAAGTTGTTGGTAGATTGAATGATGGTTGTCAATGAAGTGATATAGTTGGCTAAGAGATTGAAGAAAGCTTGTCTTATTTTTTGACGAACTTTGAAAAATCTTATGATTCAATAATTTGGAGTTTTCTATATTATATGCTTAATATACTTATCAGGTTTGAGTTTAATTAGAAATGGAGATCTTGAATTAGCGCTTGTGTGTTTTTTAGGAATCTTACAGTTCTAGTTAATAAGGTGCCTGTTGTAACATGGTGGGAGAACTGACTTGGGTGTTTTGCATTTGATCGCAATTATTGCGAATAGCAAGAGTTGCCATCGACTTTTATTTTATCCAAAAGGAAAGGTTGAAAAGAACGGGAAATACCTTTCAAAATTATTTCTTGAGTTTGGGGGGTAGGTTATGAAAAGGGAAGGTATTAGCACCCTTTTCATCCGTAGTTATCTACGGGCTCTTAGGTGCTTGCTAGATCACTTGCTTTTGTTTGAAAATATGCTTTGTGATGTGGGTTTTTAAATTATTTTGAAAATTCTTTATAATGATTCTCGTTTCTATAAGAACGCGTACATAAATAGTTTAAAGAGGTGTTTGTGAAATGCATTATTGAAAGTGATTTTAAAAAGTGTCTTTGTAATGATTCTCGTTTCTATAAGAATGCGTACAAAAAACTTTGTCTTTTGAAAATGTTTCAATTTGAAAGTGTTGGTGTAAAATGTTTTTGTTGTGAGCAAGCGAGAACCTATGAGCGTCCTACCTACTCAAAAGGTCTAATGTTATTTTCCTCCTCCTTTAGATGTTGCTATCTTACCATTGATTTGGTAAGAAGCCCCATCATTGGATGTGAAGGGACAGGCGTGGGTCATTTGTATAGTCATAGAAGGCAACCTATGGGACGTTTTAGCAATGTCGTTTAGGGACTAGATCGTTTACTGAAGGCAACATCGTGGGTCATTGAGGGACTACGATCTTTTATAGAGGGTCTTTGCTAAAACTCCCATATTCAAGGGACATGGCTATTTTTTCTGAGGCAACAAGTGAGATTACCCTAGAGGTGCATGTGTGCAAAGTGTGTTTGATTGCATGCATTTTTCCTTTAATTTTTGGGTTGTCTACTTGTTGGTTTTATCTTGCCATACATCCTAATTACTAACATTTGTACAAAAGCAATACAAATGCAGAAAATAAATCCTACACTATTACAACCATATTGAATAGCAAGAAAATGTAAAGACAAAAAAAGGAGGAAAAATGAGCTTATCGATCTAAGCAGAAACACCCTTCGATTCTGCCCTTCCTGGCTTCCTTCGGTTTGGCCTAGAAGTAGTAAGGACATGTCTTTCGGTTTCACCCTTTTCCTGTTTCTTTCGAATGGGACCTGGAAGTCAGTATGGCCATCCTTCTGGATGCTTCTTTCATTTGAGACCTGTCAGTCAGTGTGGACATCCTACTGGACGCTTCTTTCATTTGAGGCCCGGAGTCAACGTGAGGTCCACTCTTCGCCTCAAGCTCCTTGCTTCCTTCTTCGACTGTAGGAATGCTAGGCCCTCAGGTTGAGATTCGAAAGGCTTGAGTATTTAGCCAATCGAAAGATATAGAGAACCTATTTTAAACTTTTAAACATGCAACATTCAAGTGTAACTTTCGAAAGCTACAGGCCAGGGGTTATCACAATATTATTGGGTCTCAAAATCCAAAGTCTAACTAGTCAGGGTTGAGACTTTCAACATATAGGCAGCCAGGATCGAAAGTTAAAGCGTGGCCAAACTACTTATATGAGATATCTACATTTCTTTTTTATTGGTATGTACACATGATATTTAAATGAAAGAGTTCCAAGTTTAGAGAGAACTTACCTCTTGAAGTGCTTAAATTGAAAGAACTGCAAGTGACTTTCTTGGTGGTGAATGGAAGTTCGTTAGAGTCTTCCAGAGGCTAGTCCAATTACTACTTTATTTGAGTAGTCACTGAATCGAAGAGGGTATATGAGTGAATCGAAGGTTACTCTATCACAGGTAAGGGAGTGAATCAAAATACTATTATATTGCAGTTGGGGAATGGGTCGAAGGTTAGTTATCTGGCAACTTGAGGAGTTAATCGAAGGGTTCACTTAGTGTACAAAAGGGGTCTGAGTTTTTTTAGGAGTGTTAGGAATATTTAAAAAAAAATGTTGGATAGTGTTTGAGAGTTTTGAGAAATTGATCACTTTCTCACAACAAAAGTTTTTTTTGCAACTATCACGGGGCCCCTAAGATATGTGGTGGAGGCTCATATTTATAGGTGATTTTGGCTGATGTTTTAGGAGGCAAAACAAAAGAAATTTGAACAAAAAGGGCATGTTATTCTTGTAGCTTTCGAGGGGCAGTATTCGTATGCCAAATTGGTGCAAGAATAAGGGAAATGTTGCAGGACTGCTGTGCAGCAATTTTGGAGTGTTATGGTCAGTGTATCAGGCCTGAACTTGGCAGCACATGGGACTCTGGCCAGCAAGTATCTTTGGATATCTCAACTTTTTGTTTTGACCCCCTAGCCCTATCCTTCGACCAAACTCATTTTCAAACAACATCAAAGTGTTCTTCAAATGGCTCATATGTGTGTCCTTTGAAGGGGACCAAATAGGTGTCTTTTGAATAGGCCTTTTGTATGTTCCTTCGAATGTGCCAGTTGTGAGTGTCATGGTGCAAAAACTGCGTGTGTCAAAACAAACTATTTCCAAGGGAGATACTTCCCAGTCGAAACTAGTGTGAAAGTAGCCAATGCTTTGTGGGTGCCATTGCATTGTGAATGCCAACCATGGGGGATTTTTTTTGCCTTGTGCATTCTGGCCTAAAGGGAGTCCTGGTTTTTATGAGTCAAAGGAATCATGCAAAGGGAAAATGGCCTCTAAATCAAAGGAAAGCTTTAGGAGGTTATTGCTTTATGACTCCAAGCAAACATGCAAGAAGCCTTTGCTCAGACGAAGGCTTGCATGAAGAACCACTGCCCACTCAAACTTGCCTGCAAGAGGTCATATGGAAAAACGAAAGATGTAACCCAAACTTGCATTCGAAGGAAACCACAAACCCATAGAAGAAAGCAACCAAAGCTTGTAATGAAGGGGGACACATGCCCAACAAAGAAAGCATGCAGGGGGTAAAGGGAACAATCGAAGGAACCCAGAAAAGAGGCCTTGCCTCCTGAATTGAAGGACATCAACATGAGGCTTTTCGTCTTTGAATTGAAAAAGGCCACAAGGGTTTTGTTTGCCTTGTGCCTGCTGGCCTAGTGGGAGCCTCTTGCTTTGAAGCATGCAAGAATGAAACTACTGCTCAATCGAAGGTCGTATGCAGCTAGCCATTACTTTGTGAATCAAAGAAAATATGGAGAGAATTATTTGTCCAATCAATGCAGGCATCAAACGTCCAATCGAAGCAGGCATGAAGGCCACCATTGCATTGTGAACCATGTGAGGCCAATGGTGCAGTCGAAGCTTTCATGCAGGAGGTCATTGCTTTGTGGATCAAAGGAGGCAAAAAGGATGGATCGAAGGAGGCATGAAAGGAAACATAGCCCAATCAAAGCAAGGGGAATCGAAGAAAACTTGTTTTTTCTCCAATTTTGTCAAAAATATTATTTTTATTCGTTTTCCCTTTTTTAACAGTTTCCTCTTTAACTTGATGCTAAAAACTCTAATTGTATTTGTGCAAGTTTGAATTTTGAGAATCCTTGTGAGGAATCCCTTGAGGAATGAGAGGGGGAATTTTGGGGTACAACACCTGTAATACCTTGATTTTGTACGGCCATTCAAAAAATTTCTTTAAAATATAAATATGTGTTTAATTTTGTATGCTAATATCAAGTTTAATTTACTTTTAAAAAATTCCCAAAAAAGAAGTATTTTATAATTAACATTTATTTGATTACCATACGTTAATAAAAAATCAAATCTAAAATAGAACAAAAAAATTTCATTTATCAAAACCCATTTTGTTTCAATCCATTTTTACATGTAATTCAAAAAAATTAAAAAAAAAACAACAAAAAATTAATTAAATTATAAAAAACAAATAAAACTGGAAATAAATCTCCCTCTGCAGAAGCATGTCACGATTCCCTTTTCCAGATTTTTGAGCATATCTTTTTACAAAATTTACATTCCATAATCCCCAAACCAAGCATTGCACAAGAGTAAAATCCCATACTTTCTGCAAAACAATACAAAATTCAACAATCAATATATGAAACCTTTAAATTGACACCTAATCAGAATAGAAAGAGGGAAATTTTTGAAGAGAGGATTTTGGAGAGAGTGAATTGAGCCAAAAAAGGAAGTGAACAATAACAAGAATAATAGTAGAGAAAATTTTGTCCGAAGATGAAGGGGTTTATGAGGATTTTGTGCTATTGTGGTTTTGTTTTGGAGTAGAAAAAAGTACTTTGTTTTCTATTTATTTTTAGAGAATTTTTCTTTCCACCTTATAATGAAAAGAAAAATCCTTTGTCTTTTCTAAAATGTCTCTGGAAACCAGAAATATATTTCTGGTGCGCACCATTTTCTGTTAAATCATATCTAAAAACCGGAAATAAATATACCGAACATACTGGAAATATATTTTCGATTTCTATGCAGACAAAACCAGAAAGTTTTATGCTGACAGATGAGTCGGGGCACATTGATTTCACATTGAATACAAAGACGTAAATAATAAAACATACTACAAAGACACGTAGAACAAAGACATGTATAAATATGTATCAGTAAACAGTACAAAAGGTGCTCGTAGTCAATGTAGGGGGTAATCTAAAATATTATCCAAATACATGAAAAAACGATAACCAAAATACATAGACAACATCAAAGACTACTGGGTATGGAGGACTCTGAGTCGTCCCGCCACCCTCTCGGTGTTCCTCCGCTGCCTCTTGTACTATAGAGCCCCCAAAGCCTCCGCCATTATGGCATCCAGAACACCTCTAACATCATATTCATCAGGAACAAACCTCCATCAATACTCGCCTGTGGAATGTCCATGATATGACGGTACATAGGCAACACATCAGTGCATGATTGACATGTGCATGCTCTTCCTCTAGAATCTCCTGATGAGCTGGCCTCGGTGGGTTTCTTGGAGAGTCTTATACCAGGTATGGATGGGACACCCTGAAGAACCATATGATATAGTTGACCACATAGCTTTAGTCATCTGTAGCAATGGTACTCTGGGCCTCATCTGGAATAAGATGATTCTCATAATCATCAAACAAGGCATCCATATCCCTGCGTTTCACCATGGGAGGAGTAGATTAAGTAGGATCCCGGAGAATGTACTGGGTGTAACCGAACTGGCGCATGACGCACTTAGGCATTTAAGCAGCCGTCTTGCACGACCCATAAGCCATGAAATGGTATCGTGTCATGGTGGTCGTTGTATGAATTAAAGTGTATATCCTCAAACACCAGCCGGTCAATATACACTTGGAATGACTATGTCTCCTGGTTCCCTCAGAGCGGGTTGTATATAGTCGCATGAGGATTAGCTTCAGTATAATCAGTAACTAGTGACTAATCTGAGATGTAGGTGAAGTGCGTTAGGATCCAGCCCTGAAATAACAATAATTATGAATTAGTAACATAATCACAATATCTTACAAAACGCCACAAAGACCAAGAAATTTTACCGTCAAGAGTGTGATACTACAATTCATCTACGTCATCTTCCACTCACATCCTTCAGAAAACTTCGTATACAAGTACACTAAACAAGCTTCCCCCAATTCCAATGGTGGGTTTGATCAAAATCATCAAAGTACCCCAGGTACATCACATCTCTGTAAGTGGAACTAGTGTCCACAAAAATTTGTGTTCCAACTAGAAACAAAAGGTATGATTTCATAGAAAACCTCCGTTGTATGGTAACTTGCTCGAGATCACTAAAAGCCTCTTGTGCACACCTAATCTCATCAGTGAACACCCTCTTAAAATAACTATATCTAACGTTGGCACCACGGGTGAAGTCTAACTCAACCATGGCACTCTTGGGGGCAACTCCCAATTTCTCTACCAACATATCCAACACTTCCTCTTTGTCAATCCTTTAATGGTCTAAAAACGTACCTCTAATTAGGAGATGCACCAGAGACGCAACATCATCCAGTATGATCGTCATCTCACCATATGGTAGATGGAATGATAACGTCTCATGGTTCCACCTCTCAACAAAATTGTTAATCATACCATGATTAACGATTCTATAACTACACTAGGCCAAATCTCTCAACCATGTAAGCATTAATATCTCATCAAACCATGGCTCAACAGGGGTACAAGTTTACTGATCTTCCGCCCATGGTTAATAACCTTCACCGGATCACGTTACTGCATTCATGATTGACAAAATCCATTCAATAAAAATCCATAATAAAAATGTAATCGAAGGAACAAGTCAAAATCCATACCTCTTTGTCCCATATACATATCTAGCAACATGGTCTGGGTACAAAGGCAAAAAGATAAATCAGACGGTCCACCTTCAAAATCCTAAGGCGCCGCAGGTGCCGCCAGAGGTGTCAACTCAGGTGCCTGAGATGTCTGGGGTGTCGCTTGAGGTGATGGGTCAGGTGCCTGAGATGCCTTGGGTGTCGCATGAGGTATCGGCTCAGGTGCCTCAGGTGCTTTGGATGAAGGTTGGGGTTGGGCTTGAGGTGTCGCATTGGAACCATATGTCTTTCCCACCTCAAATACCATCGGTGAGGAAGTGCGTCTGTGGCAGGACGGAGGTGGGGAGGGATGAATTTGAGAATCCCGCCTACTATGGAAAGAAGATGCAGCCGAAGTAGAAATAGTAACACCGGAGGCAGAGGCTGTAGTACGCACATATAACATAACCTGTCTAGAGGCAGGAGAAGCCTGAGATGCCTGACTCATTTCTCTCCGCACAGAAGCACGTTGTGCAAGTCGGTCATGTCTCAATCTAGATGGTCTCTCAATCATTACTATTGTAGAAGTACGAAAAAATGTTAACATAAGGACCATTGTTCAAAAAGATGGGAAAATAGAAATAGACTAAAACCGGAAATGCATTTTCGATTTTGTTCAAAAGGAAAACCAGAAATGCATTTCCGGTTCGACCTACAATTTCAAGCTTCTTCAACGGCGAAGCAGAGGAGGGAATAACCTCAAACAAAATGTCATTGATCATCAAAATGTGACTTCCAACAGTTAACTAATGATGCCTAATATTGAAAACAAACAAAATCCCAATTTCTAACCTAAATCACTAATTTGAGTAGAAAATTATTGATTTTCCTTGATTGAATGTGATTGGACACTTGAGTTAACTGATGCTTGACGATTTGTGACAGATTTTTTGCGAATTTGGTTTGATTTTGTAACAACGGTGTTTGAGAGAAATGGGTTTTTGAGTATGTTATGTTTTGTTGTATTGAAAACAATTCTGTAATGAGGGAGGGAAAGAGGTATGACGTGTTTAAGTCGTAACCAAAATCTGAAATATATTTCTGGTTTATACCATAATTGCATTTCTGATTTATATATTGCATGTAGCTTGGATTCCTATACCACAATTATTTTGGGGTGCAACTGGAAATATATTTCAGGTTTGCGTTAAACTTTTTCATAAAATTTATTCCTAACATGGTGTGACCGGAAATATATTTTTGATTTTAAGGGCCATTTACGAAATTTTACATGGTGCGCAAAAAAATCATAGAGTAGAATAAGAAATCCTCTTATATTTATTATTAACTTTCTTTCTTTTTTTTGTTTATTTTATGATGGGCTTTTAAGCCCATTTCGTTTTGAGCCTGTTTCCAATTGGATCTATTTAATTTTGTGATTTGTATTCTCTAGATTAGTCCACGTATAACATAGGTATTACAAAAATATAACAATTCAAATTACTTTTTTATAATGAAATATAGTTAATTATAGATGTTTATTACACTTGAATTGTTGCAATTTAGTTATTTTTATTTTTAAATAAACATTTCTTTTAATATAAAAAACATTTTTTAAAATCTTTAAGATTCAATATGCATGAATTCTAATAATTAGTGACTTTGTATTTATAAAATAAAATATATGTTAAATAATAAAATTCACACTGTGTTATCTATTTAACTATTATAAACAAGTCGTAACAATTTATTTGTCCTAAATATTGTGTGTGATAAAAAAAATTAATAAAATTAGCTTAAAAATGATTAATTAAATGTATATCTCTTTTATCCTCAAGTGTTCCAATGCAAGTCGTACTTCTTACTTGCTCGAATGATTATCTTCCTTTCAAAAAGATTAATTAATAACTTGTGAATTTACTCTTTTATCAGGTTAAAAATGATTAATTGAATATTCATCCCTGTTATCATCTAGTATTCAGACATAAGTCATATCATTTGTCTTCCTTTAAGAGATCACAACTCGATTTGTTTTGAATCTTTTCTTTTTTATAAACAAAAATTGGATTAAAATATTAGTTGAATGTATATCCCTTCTATACTAAAGCGTTCATACGCAGCCGTATAGTCTGCTTATTCTAACGGTTGTCTTCCTCCTAAACACAATTACAACATCCCAACAAAAAATGTTTTATCCACTTTAACGCAATCTATAAACAACACTTTTGTCCCCACTAATGTGCCCAACAAGCAATATTTTTCCGCTAACGTGATTGAAACAACCGACTGAACAAATCATCAAGATGAAATTAATGAAATCGCCATCAAATGGTTTTTTATCTCACAGGAAGGGAAAGGTAAACATCGAGTAAACTTTAGAAGGGTGAAATCAAGATCAAACGATCAAAATATCGGGTAAGAGAGTCTGTTACGCAAGAGGAAGGTATTAGCACCCCACACATCTGTAGTACTCTACGGTACCCACTCGTGTTGTTCTAATCTAAGGGTGTGTTTCAAATCTAAGCTTAATAGCTAAAATAAAAATAAAAAAAGGGAATACATGCGAAATAAAAGAGAAAATAATGTTGGAAAATTAAATTTGTGCTCGTTCGGGCCCTATCCCAATGCCTACGTATCCCTTTTAAGGAATCAGAGCAGTCGTAGTTCGGCTTAAAAGTTTCTGTTGGTTTGTATTTTTTAGTTAACAATATTAATTTCGCCTTCTTCCGAAGCTCGACCTTTGGAGACTCATGTATCAGCACAGAAGTGAATTAACATATTCTTTTGAAAAAAGTTTAAAAGAAAAGCCCGAAGGCGCAAAAAGTTTGCATTGGTTGATATCTTTTACCTTAAAGAAGGATTTGAAAGTTGTTAGATGTTTTATGCTTCTTTCAAGAAAAGAGTTTTAGTCTTAATGCAAGGACGCAAAAGAAAAAAAACATTTAAGGGAAACTAGCTAGAATCTAATCCCTAATGTTATCATACAATGGTTGATCCTAAAGTTGAGTTTTAAAAGGGAAATCTCTATCCTATATTAGCATGCATGAATACCTATCCTAATGTCTAACTCGAAAGCTACTTTGGTTGAGCGATCCTAAGGGAAGCATGTTATCTCAAACAAATAAGCAAACAAGTGCTTTGGCAAAAGAACACAAACATGAGTAACATATACTGACTCAAAGGGATGGGGGAAACAAGAGAAATACTTTAACTAAGGGGAGCGGATCACACGAACAAACAAGCGGGAGACAAATGAAATAAAAAATAAAAGCATTAATTTAGCTAAGGGGAGCGGAACACCCAAAACAAACAAGCGAGTAGCGGAGTATCAGCAATGGCCATTGTGAACTCCGAACAAAGTGTGGGGGTTGGTTGCGAACCCTTCTCCACATGACCGACTCGATACACATGATTTCCACGACTCTGAAGCATCGACGTACAACGTGAGCTAAGGATGATACGGACTAGAATGTGCAGGGGTCGATTAAGGACCCTTCCTGCTAGCCTCCTTTTGAGGATTTATCATCTGTAACATAATACGGGCACAAATATAAACACACATGAAGAATACCTACTTCAAAGGTAGAATTTTAAACAAACACAATTAGCTTACAGAAAGCGGTGCCTGCTACAGGATTTTAAACAGATACTTCGAGCACACGCTCTTTATTTCCTGCTTCCTACTTCTCATGATCTCAAGAAAGTGATAAACTCCCCTACTATACATGATCTCTAGAAAGAGGTAAATATAATATTACAACAAATGACCCGCAACCATACCAAACGGATAATAAGAATCTGCAAAAACAAACTCAATGCATGGAAAAAGCTCGGAGCGCGCGGAAAGCTAGCATAAACAACAAATAGCGTCATAAGCATAAACAATATAGGCAAGCAAAGCGTATCCGTCACCAAAGTGATTGGCATCCAAATTACTTATTAAAATATGCACATCTCACAAAATTTGTTAGTAGATAACAACAAAAATCAAACGCAATAATAACAATTAGTAATATGCACAAACATGAAGCATGAATATGTATAAGACAAAGCAAACAAGTCAAAGGAGCATAACATAGCATTCCCGGACATCAATCTCATACTCATGAAAGTTGATGTAAAAATCGATTTAGAAACATCTAAATTTGCTACCGATATCAAAGAAATGCTCAAATAAGTACTTCAAGGTATTATTCACAAGCCAAAACACAATGCACATATAAAATATAAGTTTTAGACAATATTATGTGCATTTTAATATTCATCATGAATCGATTTGGAAATCAAAGTTTAGTGTATTAATCTTGAATATTAACATGAGAAGGTTATCTGAAACATGCACATGAATATCTAACCTCAAGATTGATCTAAAAATCAAGAATTAAAATCTTAAAACCACATGAATTTAATGTATCGGAATTTAATCAACAAATTGCAAATCAACTCAAATTCACGAGTTTATGTATTTATGCCAAAAATGTGATGAATAAGAATCAACTCACAATTTGTCAAATGCAAAAGTTATGAATCGAAATATATTCCGATACGCTAAATTCACAAAGTTTCTCAAGCAATTAATTGAAACCAATTGATGTTACTTGACATCAAAGTATAAACTAACACACAAAAATGTATCACGATTCAAAAATGAAATACAAGATAATGTGCAAAAACTTTAATCGAAAAGTTAGAAAACTAATCGAAAAGAATCTGGAATCAACCGCAAAAATTAAGGTGACATAGAAATGTGTTAAGGGTTCCGAAAATTAACTCGGTTCGGTCCAATTTCATTATGAAATATGATTTTCGAAACTGCTACAGTAGCACAAAAATGGAACGAAATTTTTCCGAATAAAAAAAGTACTCGTGTGAGAGATTCTGGGTGACTCAAGAAAATCAATTTCCATTTTTGAAAGTCGGAAAAACTTATCACGAATCAAAAGTTAGAGCAAAAACAACAATTATATCAAACTTTGGATTGATTAGTAAGTTCAAGAATTAACACAATCTCATAAATCAAACTATCTAATATCAATTTTCTTCCATATTTTTATGTCAAGAATTGATTTCATCAAAGAATCTAATTAAACTAATCTATGTTAGTTCATGCCACAAAGCCTAGATCAATGTTAGTATCTAAACTAACCTAAACTTTTAACAACCTCTACATCAAGAATTAGAAACTAGTTGTTAATATATCAAGAATTCAAAATCTCAAACTACACCAAAAATTAGTATCTAAACTAACCTAAGTGTTAGTGTTAACTAGTTTTCTACATCTAATTCACCCTAAATTCAAGAATCTAACATATTCCTAAATTCAATACTCAACCTAATTTCTAATCTAATTCTTGAATCAACCTAAACACTAGTGTAACTACACCTAAGGCTAAAAATCAACACAATAACACTATGTCAATTTTAAGTTACAACCAAAATCAACTTCTCAAGTTCAATTAATCACTTATTTCAATAAGCAATTAAACAAAATGGAATTAAATCCCCAATTCAAATCATTTCTCAACAATTAAGTCTCAATTATACAATTAAAACCTCAATCAACAACAAAATATAATAAAAAACACTTATTCAAAAAATTACTTATTTCACAAAGCGCTTAATTCAATAAAATTCACCGATAGAAGTGAAGAGGAGGCTTATACATAGAGATTGCAACGAACGGATCAACAATCGGAGAAGAATTGCTCTTGATCTTGATTTTTGGATCTTGATGAAGTTGTTGTGTTCTTGAACAAAATTGAGAGAAAGTTGAGTTTAATCCTTGAGAGAATTGAGAGAAAATTTTAGAGTGTTTGTGGAGATTGGTGAGTTATGAGAGGAATTGGATTAAAAAAGAGAATATATAGTATTGTCTTATGTGAGTGAATTTGGTTAATGGGCCTCAAATATCCACAAATACAAATGCATAATTTTAATTCACTTGAGTGCAACACGTTTCGGGCAAACTCGCAGGAAACTCGGTGTGATTTTTGAAGTTGAAATGTGAAACCAAAATATAGCCTACTTTGAGAAAGAACTCCTGTCCGAAAATGGGCTCAATTGGATGAAGGGTGATTTAGTTATGAATTTTTGAAATTTCACCTCAGATAAATTTAATTCCCATCTTCAGAATTTTCAGTGAGTTGCACACGCTTTGGGCCAAAAACAGAAGCATTCCGGGTACTGGTTGCTCTTGAAAATGAAAACCAAATTTTAGTTAACTCAATTTGTGAGACAATGCCACCAGAGCGGGCTCGATACGATAAGAATCGACTGAGTTATAATTTTTTTGGATGTGGTGCAGATAAATATTTGCCATAATTTTCTGCGCGAAAATACTTGATAAATCCAAATTTTTGAGGCCTTTCTGAGCATAATTAGCTTCTGGCCATGAGAGATGAAAATGTAAATGACATTGAGACGGATTTTTAGCCACTAGAATGGGTTCAAAACGAGCCACATGCTTCGAGTTATGAATTTTTTAGTATCTAAAAACTGCACCTTCAGCACACTTGTATTTCTTCGAGAAAACTCGCACATTGGGAGACCTTCTTCAAAGGATTGGTTTTCAAGCCGAACCTGAATTCGAGGATATATCATTGTGGATATATTTGCAAAAGAGCACCTGAATATGAAGAACCGGATTAGACTTATAAATTTTCCAAAACCCACACCTCCGTGAAACGACGAACCAATCGTTAACATGGAAAAATACTTTGAGAGCGTCCATTAACGAAATAAAGATCTTCTGCAAAATGTCGAGGCTCGCCAGAAGTAACTTGATCCCATAATCATAGAACCAATGATATGTTTCTATGCTAATGACCTAATGAAAGGATGCAAATGAATGCGAAACCTAAGCCAGTTAAAAGTACTACTAGGAGGGCAAATTTTGAAGTGCAACAGCTGCCCCTATTTAATCGCCTTTAACCTGGAGGTGAGATTAGCGCTAGCATTTCGAATATTCAAGGTAGAAGAAGATTAAATACTAAAAGAACCCGAAAATTTTCACTCCGAAGAACAGGTAGAAATATTTATGGCTTTTCTCTTTGGATGCCTCCACTAACAAGTTTTGGCAAGTAATGGTTTGATATTCCCGAAGTATTTCCACAGAGGAAAAAAGAAGTTATGTTGCCTATCTGCCAAGGTGAACGAAGAGTGGAAGCGATTCTTAACCAAGTGTACTCACAAAAAGTGAACAATTAAGGTGAAGATTCACGAATGAAAGACACCATGAAAGATGAACAGAAGTTGAATAAACGACTGTTGAGGAATTGTATGTGATATTCTGAAACTCGGGGTTGCAAACTCGCGACTCAGCAGTTGGAGAAGAAAAAACTAATAAGTCGGGGGTTGGAAACTCTCGACTCAGACATCGGAGAAGAAATCAAATCAACAACTCAGGGGTTGGAAACTCACGATTCAGGGATCAGAGAAGAAACCAAATCAACAACTCAGGGGTTGGAAACTCGCAACTCAGACATCAGAGAAGAAATCAAATCAACAACTCAGGGGTTGGAAACTCGCGAATCAAACATCGGAGCGGGAACTAAATCTATAACTCAGGGGTTAGAAACTCACGATTCAGGATCAGAGGAGAAATCAAATCAATAACTCAGGGGTTGGAAACTCACGATTCAGTATCAGAGGAGAAATCAAACCAACAACTCAGGGGTTGGAAATTCACAATTCAGGATCGGAGGAGAAATCAAATTTGCAAACTCGTGACTCAGAAGTCGGAGAAGAAATCAAATTGGCAAACTCGTGACTCAGAAGTCAGAGACGAAACAAATTAGCAAGCTCATGATTCAGGGACCAGAGCATAAATATATTGACAAACTCACAATTTAGGGATCAAAGGAGAAACAAATCAGTAAACTCACGACTTAGAAATTGGAGGGGAAACATATTAACTAACTGAAGACTCAGAAGTCGGAGAGGAAACAAATTTTACAACTCTAGAGTTGAATGTATGCCAAGTAAAATTTGACATATACAAGAAAGAAACCGACGAAAGAAAGCTCTACTGAAGGAACGTCAATCGAAGGTGAACTTACTGGGGGTACAAATAAACATAGACCCTGAATAGAACACCGATCGAAGGAGAAATTACAAAGAAAAGAGACTAGTCAAAGGGAACTCTAAATAAGGATTTCCAACACATGTTGGGCTTTAAGAGATTGCAAATACGCAAGAACTACAAAATCCCTCAGGCCAAAGGCGAGGTGTAATTCTTCAAGAGTGGAAATTATCTAAATTACCACACACCAAGTATGGATACTCAAATACTTTAGAAGAAAGAAAGGTTATACATTGACTCTTACTCGAACTCTAATTGCAAAGTCAAACACCAGCAAAAATACCGCAACAAAAGTTTTCAATAAGCAAGATGCTTAGGAAATGAATTGGATTGTAGATTTGTGAGAAAATGACATGAGGTCAAGAATGCTTGCAGATAGCAACAACAAGAATGTATGTCTTGAGGAAAACCTATGGAGAATACCACTTGGGACTTCTGATGGATAGAATCTCTTTGGAGATATAAGGGGTGCCTTAAAAATACTTTAATCTGGCTTATGCTTCAATGCATGTTCGAGATTTTTCTTTTTTTGTGTAATGCTCCAAATTAATGGAAATGCTACGCGCTTTTAGAAGATGCAATGCAATGCAATGATGATTACTATATGCAAGGTGATGAAGTGAGGATATCTGTTTGGAACTCAAAGGATAGAATACCATCTTCTGACTTCTGCTGAAGAAAACCCACAACCTGGAATTAAATCTTGATCTCAGTTGAGGATAACAATATTAATCTCAGTTGGAGATAATAATCCTTGACTTCTGTCGAAGAATGCCAACAACCCAAACTTAGGTCTCTGGCTTTTGATGGGGGAACACAAATACATGGATTTACATCCCTGACGAGCTAAGGATAACGATCCTGACTTCCCAACATGCTCTTCAAATTCACAAGTTGTTTAGTTTGCGACTAGACTTAACCTGGTCAATCCTGAAGTGGAAGAATGCCCCTGCATAATGCCTTGCCCCGGTCTGTAAGGCTTAAAAACTTGCCTCGAGAGGACTTTCCAAGATCTGTACCATCAATATAAACAACCCCAGTATTGTGAACTTTGGAGCATGGCTCTTGACTAACCAAAGTTAGATATGGTTTCAACCATGCTTGGGCGAGTGCCCCTGATTACTCAGCACTTTCAAAGATTCTTCGAATCTTGGCATAACTTCCCTAGTTTGACTGTACTTTGAGGGATCAAATCCTAACCTGAATGCCTTAGATTGGATGAACACTTACTCAACAGATTATTCAACATGTTTTCCCCTGCTCAATAGATTCTTGATAAACCTTTTCTTTATCTCATGCTCATGGAGCAATGAGAAGCTCGCGGAGTTATGAAGATAACATAACCTCAGGGTAGTTGACATACGTCTTGAAAGTAGGCTACTTCACAACCATATTTTTCAAATTGTAATGCTTTGTTCTCCAATAGAATACTTGAAGAGATACGTCCCTCGAGACCAACTTAAATTAATGTGCCGCTGCTTGACAAAGACTCTGGGCAATCAACTTTAGCAATATACTTCAGATCATTTCTCAAACTGGTATTCTTTTACTCAAAAGATTCAATAGAAGACATTCCCCCAAATTAAGGTCATTCTCGAAAATGATTTACCTTTCAACGGTATCCTGAATAAATTTGTTCCTCGAGATAATCAAACTTCCATTTGATGCTCATTATGCAAGCTTACTTGAAGTTTAAACACTTATTCATATGTAAAGAATGTTTATTCTAAGAATTGTAATTCTAATGCAAAGCTCATGTTTGTCTTGAAGTTTAAAAACTTTTATTGAAAAGATTAAACATCAAAAAATTTGTGCAAAAGGAATTGAAAAGATGGAGTGATACCAACTCAAAAGTTTTAGAAAGCCTCCTAGGAGTTAGATTACCGTATTCTCGTTACAATGCGCTTTTGAATTAACCCATGCTTCCGTTAGAGCTTTTAAGGGCTGTAACATGGCCTGGTTTATGGTTTCAGAAAAAAAGGATTTAAGGCTCAAAATATTTGTTGCCCACCCATTCTTCATGATATTCTCCAGTCCTACATTCAGTTAAACCAATGCGAGCACTCATCTCTCAAAATAGTTTGTGATGGTTGAGAAGTCAAACGAGGTTTTTTGGACATGGCAGTCACTCACCTCTTTCATTCTTGGTGTTTGATCACACGACTTGGTTCCTTGTTGGGTATTTTTATTTGGTAATCCCTTTTCTCTTTTCGCGCTTTTCACTTTCCCTATATTTTTCCTAGACAAATTCCTTTTGAATTTTGACTTTGAAGTCCAGCGGGATGCCCTGACTTTTGCCTAAGCGGCTTTATTCAAGTTTTGACTTAGCGGGGCTTTTTGTCTCTCTTTCTTTCATCATTTCCTTTTCTTTCCCTTTGAACACGCCGTGTGACTTTCATGTTCTTTTTGACTTTGTTGGAAGTGATTGTGACTGCCTAAGTCCTTGGTAGATGAGGGATAATCCTTGTCGTATCGTCATCTATTGACTTCCTGGCGTGCGAGAGATAACCATTATGGTATCATCCTTTTTGATACACACTGCTGATAGATGAAGGTTAGCCATTATGGTTTTTACTTTCCTCAGCCTTTTGATGGATAACCATTGTTTTATCCTTAGATGCGTACTCTTGATGAGTTTTGAACGCTCAATCAGATTAATTGAAATTTACCCTGCCCCGGGTTAAATGTGAGGGTTTTTTCTGACAAAAAAAAGAAACTCCTACGTCAATTCTCAAAGGGGTTAACTATGGTTTATCTCCCATATATCTCTGGTGTTTGGGAATTTGAAACAATGCATGTACATCGTCAGCAGGGTTTTTGTTCAAAAGCACACCATTTGAAATTTTTGGTATATTACTCATCATACTCCCTCCATAGGTTTCTTTGCTTTATTTAATAAGAGTTAAGTATCAAAAAGCATAGAAAAACATTAATGAGTGAATACGAATGAGATTAATTCAAGATAAACATATTCAATGCATTATGATTAATATTCAAAAATAAGAAAATTTTGCATACAAGAAAGTACTGAACCAAAACAAGAAAGATTACAAATGAGAATTGCAACTGTAATTTGAAATTGCCATGTTGAGGAGACTAGTCTTCGTATGGACTCGTTGCTTCAAATGATGATCTGGCTGTCTTGACATTCATTGAGCCAAAGGAGACTTCAAATCTTACTGGTTGGCCTTAAATTGATAGCCTTTGTGTCAAGCAGGTCTTGCACCTTTTCTTTAAAGGCCCTGCAATCTTCAATGGAATGGACTACTTCCCCAGCGTAGTAATCACATTGCACATTAGGATTAAAATCCATAGCATAAGGAGGAATGACAGGCTTCAATGGCTTGGGTTCCATGAAGTAAAGCTTGAGCAACTGAAGAAACAACTGGACATAAGTCATGGGAATAATATTGAAAACTCTTTTTGGCTTCTTGTCCCTTTTCCTACCCTGTTGCATATGTATTTGTCGATAGGTTTTCTTCCAAGGAGCATACTGAATAGGTTGAACCGCTGGTTGGTTAACAATTATAGCACAAATCTATAGATCATCCTGGCTAGAAGTAGCTTTCGTCACCTTACAAGAAATCTGAAATGGAGGATAAGCAGGAGCTTCTTTGTTTTCAGAGACTACACTAGTTTCTTCGTCGTCCTGATCTGGGAGTTAAAAGCAGTAGCAACATCCTAGATCTTACCAGTCTCAAGACCATGCTCAATTTGTTCTCCTGTCATAATCATTTTTGAAATTCAGAAGCACATCCAGCCGTTAGATAAGGACCTTGCAGAGTATCTAAGAACATATCAACAAGTTCTCGCTCTAAAAGAGGAGGTTGAACTCTGAAAGCTAGTTCTCTCCATCTTTGTGCATACTGTTTGAATGATTCATCAGCCTTCTGATTCAAATCTTGGAGTTGAATTCTGGTAGGAGACATGTTACTGTTGTAACTGTATTTCTTGAAAAAAGCTTCAGCTAATTCCTTTCATGTTTTGATATTAGTTCTTTCAAGCTGAGTATACCACTCAAGAGATGCTCCACTGAGGCTATCCTAAAAGAAGTACATTAGAAGCTTGTCATTATCCTCATAAGGAGACATCTTATTGCAATAAGCTTTGATGTGAGTCATCAAGCAAGTGGTACCCTTATACTTCTCAAAAGTGGGGACTTTGAACTTAGCAGAAATATTGATACCAGGCACCAAGCACAAACTAGCAGCGTCTAAACCAAGGGAGTTACGAACCTCAATAGTTTTCATCCTATCCTCTATGAGGTGAAGCATTTTCTCCGACTTAGTCCCATCAATCGGGAACCTGAAAGTGTCATATGATGAATCAGAAATATTCTCATGGTAAGGAGCTCCGTTGACAGGGATCTGAACAGTATTCTTGACATTCTGGTTCAAAGGAATCTCCCTTTGGTTAAGATTAACACCTTGTGGAATAATGTGATCAACAGTAGCAACTGCGACCCTCTGAACATTTTGTCTTAGCTCTTCTTGTTCAAGGGAGAGGTTCTGAATAAGCTGCATGAATTGACCCATCAGAGTCTCCATACGCGTTCCCATCTCAACTATATCTGCCTG
Organism: Vicia faba; assembly: GCA_948472305.1. Lineage (NCBI taxonomy): Eukaryota > Viridiplantae > Streptophyta > Magnoliopsida > Fabales > Fabaceae > Vicia > Vicia faba. The sequence goes on from OX451735.1 coordinate 989,016,005, forward strand.
AAGTTTATCCGTGATGACGAAGATGTCAGGAAGTCAATATAGCGGTCTTGAGATTCTGGATAAGAAACTAGGTTACAATGAATATCCAGGATGAAATGAATGAAATGTATGAAAAAAATTCTTGGATGATAAGAGAAATAAACTCTTATAATGATTGATGCAATGCAACACCATAGGTTCAAAAGTCCAACACAACATGGATAACAACTGTACAATCAAATAACATATGTACAATCCTGGATAATGGATGTATAAATCTGCTAAATAACTTCTGTATAGTTTCTAAACATGCTGAATATATCAGGATCAAAGGTCCAGAACATAACCAAAGAACCAGGTCACCAACAGAACATACGGTCACCATCAGAACCAATATTCACCACCTGTACCTGTAAATATTATTCCCTCCCCACTAACAGGTAAAGACTAGGTGAGGGTAGGCCAATGGTAACTCAAAATCACGGGTCCGCCTGAAAGTACTACTGCCTTACCCACAGACGTGGGTGTCGATAGTAATTCATTTAAACCTCATCTGAGTGTTGTATATGACATGATTGCACTAACCAGACCACGTCATATAGAGGTTATGTCCCCACTTTATTCCTAGTGTCCTAGTGCACTCTGTACTGGGTACTGGGCCTTTTACCTCAATAGTAACACCCACCCAACATGGAACACAAAAACCAGTACAACAAATAATCAATATGGAAAGCAGTAAAATGCAATGCAAACATATGCTCAGATAGACATGTACAAATGAATAAAATAAAAGCATAAAAATAAACATCTAAAGAAAAGAGAACAAGAGCTAGGAGCGACTCCGAGATGGACCAGCAATAGGTCAACCCTTCTCCAGTGAAGTTGCCAGATGAAACAACCAGCTGAATAAATCATCAAGATGAAATCAAGGAAGTATCCATTGAATGTTTTTTTATCCCACGGAAAGGGAAAGGTAAACATCGAGTAAACCTGAGAAGGGTGAAATCAAGGTCAAACAACCAAGAGATCGGGTAAGGGAGTCTGTTACGCGAGAGGAAGGTATTAGCATCCAACACGCCCGTAGTACTCTACGGTATCCACTCATGTTGTTCTAATCTATGGGTGTGTTTCAAATCTAAGCTTAATAGCTAAAATAAAAATGAAAAGAGGGAATGCATGCGAAAGAAAATAGAAATAATGAAGGGAAAATAAAGTTGTGCTCGTTCGGGCCCTACCCCAATGCTCACATATTACTTTTAAGGAATCAGAGCAGTCGTAGTTCGACTCAAAAGTTTCTGTTGGTTTTTATTTTTAATGAAAAATATTAATTTCTCCTTCTTCCGCAACTCGACCTTTGGAGACTCACGCATCAGCACAAAAGTGAATTGACATTTTCTTTTGAAATTTTTTTGAAAGAAAAGCCTGAAGGCGCAAAAAGTTTGCATTGGTTGATATCTTTTACCTTAAAGAAGGATTTGAAAGTTGTTAGATGTTTTATGCTTCTTTTAAGAAAGAGTTTTAGTCTTAATGCAAGGATGCAAAATAAAAAAAAAACATTTGAGGGAAACTAGCTAGAATCTAATCCCTAATGTTATCATACAATGATTAATCCTAAGGTTGAGTTTTAAAAGGGAAATATCTATCCTATGTTAGCATGCATGAATACCTATCCTAATGTCTAACTCGAAAGCTACTCTAATCATGCGATCCTAAGGGAAGCATGGTATATCAAACAAATAAGCAAACAAGTGCTTTGGCAAAAGAACACAAACATGAGTAACATATACTGACTCAAAGGGATGGGGGAAACATGAGAAATACTTTATCTAAGGGGAGCGGATCACCCGAAACAAACAAGCGGGAGACATATGAAATAAAAAAGAAAAGCATTACTTTAGCTAAGGGGAGCGGATCACCCAAAGCAAATAAGCGAGTAGCGGAGTATCAGCAATGGCCATTGTGAACTCTGGACAAAGTGTGGGGTTTGGTTGCGAACCCTTCTCCACATGATTGACTCGATACACATGATTTACACGACTCTGAAGCATCGACGTACGACGTGAGCTAAGGATGACACGAACTAGAATGTGCAGGGGTCGATTACAGACCCTCCCTGCTGCCTCCTTTTGAGGACTTATCATTTGTAATATAATGCGAGCACAAATGTAAACACACGTGCAGAATACCTAATTCAAAGGTAGGATTTTAAACAAACATAATTAGCATACAGAAAGTGGTGCCTGCTACAGGACTCTAAATAGATACTTCGAGCACATGCTCTTTATTTTCTGCTTCCTACTTCTCATGATCTTTAGAAAGTTATAAATGCCCCTACTATACATGATCTCTAGAAAACGGTAAATGTAATATTACAACAAATGCCCCGCAACTATACCAAACAGATAATAAGAATTTGCAAAAACAAACTCAATGCATGGAAAAAGCTCGGAGGGCACCGCAAGCTAGAATCAACAACAAATAGCGTCATAAGCTTGAACAATATAGGGAAGCAAACCGTATTCGTCACCAAAGAGATTGGCATCTAAATTGCTTCTTAAAATATGCACATATCACAAAATTTGTTAGTAGATGTTGTACCCCAAAATTTTCCCTCTCATATTTTCCCAAGATTTTTATCTTACATGGTGATCACAAACATTTGATTAAAGAAAGAATAATTTTTTTTGAAGATAAACAAGGAGTCTTCGATTGGAATTTTGACAAAGTCTTTCGATTGGCATGTTAAAGGGCCTTTCGATTAGTATTTGGACAGGCTTCGATTGAGCGCCTAACCTCCTCCAAGCTTGCCTCAATTTCCAAGCTTCGATTGAAGCCTTGGTTTTCTGCTTGTTTGCTGTATACAAGCTTTGACTGGGCATGTGTTTTCCTTGAAACAGTCTCCTTTGATCCAAAGGGGAAGGGCCTCTTGTTAGTGCTCCTTCGATTGCACCTTTGGCTTTGCATGCTGGTTGGATTCACAAATGCAATGGCTACCTGCATGCAAGCTGGATTCCTGCTTCGTTTAGGCATTTGGTCTCTTTGGAGAAATCTTAACTCTTGCTTCTACTGGGGCATTTGTTTTCCTTGGAGAAAGCTTGTTTCCTACTTATAGTAGGCAAATTCTCTTTCTATGCGTGCCTTCAGCGCACAAAGCAAGAATCCCCTGCAAGATCCATTCGATCCATAGGGAAAAAGGCTACTTCTAACTAGCCTTCGATTCACAATGTTCCACTGGGCAAAAAGGTCCCCTCAGGTTGTCACTGGCGCATGTATGCCTCTTCATGCTTGCCTTGGTCTCACAAGGCAAAGACCCATCAGCATGCCTTCAACTCACAAGGCAAAATGCCTCATACTTGCTTTCGGTCCACAAGTCCAAGGCCCCTTCAACTTGCCTTTGTGTTTGATTTTAACCCACAAGAAAATGTCTTCCTCTGGGCTTGCCTCCAATGTGCAAGGCAATGGTTTCCCTTCATGCCAGCACCCAAAAAGTAGTGGTTTTCTTTCATATGTGCTTCGATTCATTAAGCAATTGGCTTCCCTCATGCTAGCCTTGACTCCACCTCCAAAATACTCAACACATAGTGTGATCGGTGGATCTGGAACTGACTGTTTAACGCTGGTTCGCGAAATGTCGCAGAAGCAAGAGTCGCCACCGTCTTTTATTTTCTCCAAATGGAAAGGACAAAAGCACAGAAAAATTCCTTATAGAGATTGCTCTCGGTTCGGGAGGTAGATTTATAGAAAGGGAAGGTGTTAGCACCCTTTCTATCCATGGTTATCCATGGGCTCTTAGATACTTGCTCACTTGTGTTTTCAAAATTTGTTTGCTTTTCAAAGTGTGAGTGAGTTTGAAAAAAGTTTCGTTTAAAGATTTCAGATCGACTCTTGTATCAGTCCTCAAGAGTGTTTGAAAAACTATTTTGAAAGCTTTTTAGAAAGTGTCGGTGTGAAAAGAGTTTTTTGATTTGTTTTTTAGAGCAAGTATCTATGAGTCATCCACCTACCCTAAGGAATTAGGCTGTGTAAATGTCCTTAAGGTAGTGCCATCCCACCATTGAGAGGTAGGTAGCACCACCGTTGGAGGTGTTCGGGTCAATTCGTTTGTTAGGGACAGTGTGGTCACCAGAGCAACAATAGGACACCTTAGAAGCTACCCTTATGCCATTGATCCTTTTTAAATCCGAGGCAACTTTTCCGAGGCAACTTGTTTTGAGGCATATGGATCAACGGACATAAGGACTTACTAAGACGTCCTATACTCGACGACCATGTTTCGAGGGCAAGGCAACAGTGAGGCGTACCCTAAGAGTGGTGTGTGAATTTGTGTGTTATTTTCAGTTTAACCATTATCTCTGATCATGCATTATGGTGATCTACGCTTGTTTTTATTTTAGGCCATACATTCTTTCATGCAAAGTTTAGCAGTTTAAAAGTGCGGAAATTAAAGTGCGGAAAGTAAAGTCCTACGCTATTACAAGGCGCAGGTCTATACATCGCCAAATTAACAAAGACCCGTTTTAATAAAAAATGCGGAAAATAAAACCTAGTTACTGTTACATGGCTTGAACAGTTACATAATATTCACAAAGGAAAATAAAATAACATGCGAAACGAAATAAAAATTGAACGTTCGAGGGCGTTGGACCCTTTTGAAATTAAATTGAAATTAAAAGTTAAAAGAAATGTTTTTTTAGGTTTTTTTTTGTATTTAATGAGAATAAAGAAAATTAAAATTAAAAGAAACCCTAATTCTAAGTTATTTTTAATTACTAATGAAAAACGTCAAAGTTTAACTTAATTTACTAGAGAATTTATGTACATGTTTATTTACAAAATAAATTAGTAATTAATAATAATGATAATAAGAAAAAATTATTTATTAAGAAAAGTGATAAAAAGTTAAAAAACCTAATTTCTACATATTTTAATTTATTGAGAAAAAGATTAAAGTTTTAAAACCTAATTTACTAAACTAATTATTAAAGTTTATTTACAAAATAAATTAATAGTGAAATAATAATAATTAAATAGATTTTAGTTTATGATTTTTTATCTTATGAAAATTAATTTATGAAATTAAAGAAAACAATTGAAAACAATTAAAAGAATAAAAAGGAAAATCAAATAAAAAAATAAAAATGTGCAAACCATGGGAGGTATTCAGACCCAAAGGGAGGTTTTTTGTGAGAAATCTGGCCCATTAGACAAAAGGCCTTGTTTGACTTTCTGGCATCACGTGCGTGTTCATTGACTCCTGAGTACCGTGGTCTGAATTCTTTGGCCATTGGATTGGGTTTCATGGCCATTTGTGTTCTGGCCTCAACATTCCTTAATCTTCTTAGGATGTCTGTCTCGTCATGCATAAGTTGTTCTTTTGGCCATTTGGCTTTTGGCTTTTGGTCATTTGGCTTTTGGCCTCAACGTTCCTTAATGAACCTGCATGGGATCCTGTCTAAATCTGCAGTATTGAATCTCACGAACACATTAAATAAAATCATAAAATGCAAATAAAGCCAATATATGAAGAAATTTAATGTTTAGGCACAATATAGCATGTATGAATGATTATACCCTTTTGATCATGGAGATCAAATCAATCTTACCCTTACTGGAAAATTAGTGACCTGAATGCTTTTATGCCCTTTGGATCATGAAGATCAAGCCAGCCTTATCCTTACTGAAGAAGTAATGAGGTGTTGGTTTGTAACTGTGATGGCTTGTTTGTAGTGAGAGAGGGATTTGTAATAAGGATTTCAAGGTTTTAGGGTTCTTGAAAGAATTTGATATTCTAACAGTGTTGTGGCAAGGTTTTTTTCTCTCTTTTCCTCCTTTTTTCTCCTCTCTCTGGTTTGTGTGAAAAGAAGGTGATTATATAATGGAAATTAGGGTAAAGAAAATGGGTTTTGAATGTGCAATTGGGCCTCCAATGTTCACTTGAATTCGTCACTTTCCAGGCTAAATCGCAGGGACTTAAGTGCAATTTTTGAAGTTGAAATGTGAAAACAAAATGTAGCCGACATCAAGAACTAACCCCTGTCCGTAAATCGGCTCAATCGGATAAACGGTGAATTAGTTATGAATTTTTGAAGTTTCATCTCAGACAAACTTATTTTGGGCTCCAGTGTCGACTCTAACACGTTCTTCAATAAAAAACTGGTATTGATCGGTGCATAATTTGGTCTCAACTTTTGAAGCAAAGTTGTAGATCTATAAGTCAGTGACCTTGTGTAAAAATATGAGTCCAATCCGATAAAAATTGACCGAGTTATGAATTTTCGAAGTTTCGGCCCAGATGAAATAATATTCAGTATTCAAGATTTTCGGCGTGTCACACACTCTGAGCAAAAAATGAAGGCCTTTTGAACACCGTTCGAACTCGATACCTCCTGGGAAAATGTAGCCAACTCAATTTGTGAAATTTTGGCGCCGGAACCAGATCGATACAATGAAAATCGACCAAGTTATGATTTTCTGAACATGACGCAAATAAACTTCTGTCACAAATTTTCTGTACGAAAATACTTGATAAATCCACATTTTTGAAGACCTTCTGATCGAAATTGGCTTCCATCCGTGAGAGATGAAAACGTAGATAATGTCAAGACGGAATTTTGGCCACCAGAACGGGTTCAAAACGAGCCACGATCTTCAAGTTATGAATTTTTTAGCGCGTAAAAACTGTACTTTCAGCACACTTTTTCACCATATTTCTTCGAGAAAACTCACACATTCGGATACCTTCTTTAAAGAATTGACTCTTGAGCCGAACCTGAATTTGAGAATAAGTTATCAGAGATATCTTGGCGAAAGAATACCTGAATATGACGCGCCGGGTTGGACTTGTGAATTTTTCTTGAAATATTTTGAGAAATATGGGAGGGCAAATTTTGGGGTACAACAGTTGCCCCTGTTCAATCTTCTTAAACCTGAGGATGTAGATTGGCTTGTGTGCCTTTCGTGATCCGAAGGTGGAAGATGATTGAACACTAAAGTGCCCAGAAATTTGCACTCGCATGGTGTAGTATCAGCAATGTGATGTAGGGGGGAATGGGCTTATAGATGCCATTTGGAAGTGATGGATGGGGGGATGGGCTTATAGATGCCATCTGGATCTGTGACGGAGCTTTGTCGGAAATGGGCTTATGGATGCCATTTGAAGACTGTTGGTATGTGGATGGGCTTATAGATGCCATCGAGAGGTTGTCGATCGCGTAAGAGATTCCTTAGCGAGAACTTGCGTACCTGAGAAAGAAAGATAATTATCTGGCCTGTTACAGGGGTTGATCTTCAAACTCTTCGTGTAGATGTGCCCTGGCTGGATACAGGTATCAAATCTTTAAACTCTTCAGACGTGCCCTGGTAAGATACAGGAATCGAGTCCGGAGAATAGTCGTCAACAGATACACCCTGGCAAGATACATGAGTCGGATCTTCGAACTCTTCATACGTGCCCTGGCAGGATACAGGAATCGAGTCTGGAATTAGTCGTCAACAGATACACCCCGGCAAGATACAGGAATCGGATCTTTAAACTCTTCAGACGTGCCCTCAACGGGACGATGAGAGAACCTTGGGCGATTACTACCTCAACGGGACGATGAGAGAACCTTGGGCGATTACTACCTCAACGGGACGATGAGAGAACCTTGGGCGATTACTACCTCAACGGGACGATGAGAGAACCTTGGGCGATTACTACCTCAACGGGACGACGAGAGAACCTTGGGCGATTACTACCTCAACGGGACGATGAAAGAACCTTGGGCGATTACTACCTCAACGGGACGATGAGAGAACCTTTGGGCGATTTCTACCTCAACGGGACGATGAGAGAACCTTGGGCGATTACTACCTCAACGGGACGATGAGAGAACCTTGGGCGATTACTACCTCAACGGGACGATGAGAGAACCTTTGGGCGATTTCTACCTCAACGGGACGATGAGAGAACCTTGGGCGATTACTACCTCAACGGGACGATGAGAGAACCTTGGGCGATTACTACCTCAACGGGACGATGAGAGAACCTTGGACGATTACTACCTCAATGGGACGATGAGAGAACCTTGGACGATTACTACCTCAACGGGACGATGAGTGAACCTTGGACGATTACTACCTCAACGGGACGATGAGAGAACCTTGGACGATTACTACCTCAACGGGACGATGAGAGAACCTTGGACGATTACTACCTCAACAGGACGATGAGAGAATCTTTGGCGACTACAACCTCAGCAGAATGATGAGAGAATCTTTAGGCGACTACAACCTCAGCAGAATGATGAGAGAGTCTTTGGCGACTTCAACCTCAGCAGAATGATGAGAGAATCTTTGGCGACTACAACCTCAGCAGAATGATGAAGGAATCTTAGGCGACTACAACCTCAGCAGAATGATGAAGGAATCTTGGACGTCTTCTACTTCAAAAGGTAAAGACTTTTATCTGTTGATCGTTCTTTCTTGAAAAAGTAACGAGTTAGTTGTATGCAATGTCATAATGTATGACATGCATGATGTCATGATGTTCTCAAAAATAAATGAGATTGGGGTGATATGATTCGTGTATGCATGTATCATAATGTATGACAATGTGATGTTTATGAATGTATTTTCGTCTAGGAAAATAAATCCTTGACGAATGCCGGGAGCTGAATCCTGGGCTGATGTTGAAGAGAGTTCTTCGTTTTCGCTGGGGATGATGGTTGCATGAATACCGGTAGGAGAAGATGACTCCGTTGGGGAATAAACTTGGCGAATAGAATACTCTGCGGGGAATGCTCTGTGGGAAGAGATGTACTTTGCTGAGGTTTGATGATAACTCCGCTGGGGATACCATTGTTGAGCTTTGTTGGAAGATTGGATGAACTCCGCTGGGGATAGGAAGACTTCGCCGGGGACGATCTTTCCGTGGCAATTGGCTGAGGATAACCCAGTTATATCCTGGTGGGGAAATAACCTTTGAATAAAGCCAGGGGAGAGCGTTCGTACTCTGCAGGTGATAAGCTTCCAGAATCTACTGGGGATAAGCTTCCTACTGGGGAGATTGATTCAACTTTCCTGGGGAGGCTTTTGAGACTGTATTGGGGAAGTGACTCCACTGGATGTGCGGTATTCCGCCGGGGAACAATCTTAGATCAAGATTGCTGGGGATGCTTGTTAGGAATGTTTGTACACTCCGCTGGGGAATGTTGAGATCTTCGGGGAATAATCCAACTTCCTTAAGGCTGACGGTAAGCTAACTCTGCTTGGGGAGAGTGTTGCCGACTTGCTGGAGGTATGGGCCTTCTCAGAGCTGATTGGAGACCCACTCTGCTTAGGGAGAATTGTTGGATCTTGTCTCACTCTCTGGGGAATTAAGGTGTCTTAGTTACGTTCTTCAGCTGACCTTACCTTGGTGCCTGGAGGACAGAGCAGCTTGATCGTTCAGACCATTCTTATTGCCCCAGTTTCTGCGGGAGAGGGAGGCCTGTGAGGTGTTTGATACCTGCCGATTTACGAATCTTCTTCTGGTAGGAAAGGGACGAGATGACAGAACATAGTCGTACGCTGTGATCCCTAATTTTTTCCTGGACCGCCCTTTCGAGTTTTCGGTCCACCGGGATACCCTTTTTTTGCCCAAGCCGCCTTTTCAGGTTTTCGACTTTCCAGGTGTACAGATTTTTTCATTTCATCCCTTATTTTGCCCGAACCCTTTTGGTTCGCCGGGAAGCCCTTATTTTTGCCTAGGTGTGTCAACCTAGCGGGTCTTTGATTTTGCGTAGTATTTTTTCGACTATATCCATGCTCTCAGAGAGCAGGGAGTTGTCACTGTCAGTAGTATTGCGATGCCGTACCACTAGAAGATGTCTGATCAGGCAAGATTCGTTGTCGGAATGCCCCAGGTGATCCAGATGGAGATTTTCCCCAAGCTGGTTGGCCTTTTGAGAAATTCTCCGAATCTTGACTGGACTGCCCCAGATGATGGCCACTGATCATGCCATGCCCCTTGATTGGAAGTGTTTCTTCCATTTGAGCTCTTGTTGAGAAGATTTTGTTCACTGGATATTCGCCGTGCGAATTTCTCTGCTGTCCGAACAAAAAGTCATATGCAAACAATGTTATATCAGAAATGCAAAGCTTATGTCTGTCTTGAAGATTTTGAAAATGCATTTTTCAGTAAAACAAGCAAATTTTGTAAAATGCGATGTCAACTCGTTATTTTACCGTAAGCCTTAAGGAGTCAGGATACCTTTCGTAACAGTATGCTTTCGAACTAACCCACGCTTCAGCTAGGACTTTTTAGGGTTGTAACGTGGCCTGGTTCACGGTTTAAGAAACAAAGGATAAAGGCTCAAAGTATTTGTACCCACCCGCTCTTCGTGATGTTCTTCAAACCTAAACTCAGCTGATCGTGCGTTGGACCTTGTTGAGTCTTTGCTTTGATATACCAGTGATGGTTCGGATACTGACGATTTATTTTGATTAGGCTGTCATTTCCTTTTGTTGAGGATTTGTTGGACCTCTTTCTTTTTGATTTCATTATCCCTGTTTTTTGCCTGAACTGTTTCTTTTGGAATTATAGTCAGCGGGATGCCCCAGTTTTGTAAGTCTCCTTCATAGGTTTTGACTTATTGGGCTTTAGTTTTTTCTTTTTTTTGGTAATGACTGCCTGTCTTTATGATTATTCGGAACCATCATTGTCTTTTGTTTTGTAAGGACCTCTTTGGTGCCATTCGTTGTGCGCCTGGATCAGCTGAGAGAACTACCCTGCCCCAAGTTATGATTAAGGGTTTAATTTTTGAAAAGAAAAACTCCTACTTGTTTGGCTCAAAGGGGTTGACGAGGGATTATCATCCTTATAACTCCAGTGTTTAGGAATTGAAACAATGCCTGTACCTCATCAGTGGGGTCTGTTCAAAAGCATACTGTAAAGATCGTGGTATCGTTTTCGTCATCCTCCCTCAAGAGGTTTAGAATTGTTAACCGAGTGTTGAACATCACAAAAATATGAAAACAGTTTTAAGCATAGTAAACATAATTACTTCAAAACAGACACGTGTAATGCATTAATGAAATAACAAAGTTTGACATGAATAAAATGTTTGAACAATCAAAGAAAAATACAACTTGAACATTCGAATGAACAAAAGACATTCTCGATGATTTGGTGTAGGATCAGTGTTCAAACTTGACCTCCTTGGCATCGATCAAATCCTGGATCTTGTTCTTCAAGGTCCAACAGTCGTCGGTGTCATGTCCAGGACTGTCAGAATGGTAGGCACATCTCACACCCGGGTTGTACTTGGAAGAGGAAGTGTCAGGATTTTGAGGAGGATCCTTTAGTGTGATCAGTTTTGCCTTCAGCAATTGTTGTAATGCCTGAGACAAAGACATGTTGATGTCAGTATACTTCATATCTTGATACTTTATCCTACGCCTATTGCTCTTTCTTTGTTGAACAGGCGCGGGATCAGAGATCTGGATTGCCCCTACATCATGACGACCCTTTTTACCATGTATAGCATTGGACTCTTTCTTCCCACTGTGGGGCTTTTTCTGAGCATCAGCAGGTGCGGTTTCTTGAATCTTCCCCGACTTGATACCGACTTCAATTCTCTCCCCATTCAAGATAAGATCTGTGAACCCAGCAGAAGAATTCCCAATCAGATGGTTGTAGAATGGACCAGACAAAGTCCCCAAGAACATGTCAACGAGCTCCCGGTCAGTTAGAGGTGGTTGTACCCTTCCAGCAAGGTCTCTCCATTTTTGGGTGTACTCCTTAAAACCTTCACCCGTCCCCAGTGACATACCCTGGAGTTGGGTACGTGTAGGAGCGAGGTCGGCATTATACTGATACTGCTTGTAAAAAGCAGTAGCCAACTCCTCCCAGTTACGAACCTTGGTTCCATCCAGCTGATAGAACCATTCGAGATGAGTCCTTGAAAGACTCTCCTGGAAGAAGTGGATCCACAAGTTCTTGTCCACAGTGTATGGTTGGATCTTCCGCACATAAGATCTGAGATGTAGCTTAGGGCAGGACGCCCCGTCATACTTGGCAAAGGCAGGTGCCTTGAATTTATGTGGGATCACCACCCCAGAAGACATACCTAGATCTTCGAAGTCCAGGACAAGCACTTTTTGTATCTCCATGGCACTTAGCCGGTCTTCCAACTGTTTATACCTGTCCTCAGCTGGCGGGTACTGCTCATCATTGTAATCGGTCTCGTTGTCGGAGACCACTGGACTAGGAACCTCCCTTTCTTGGGGTCTGTCTTTCCCAACAGATGGGGTAGTCTGCTCAATCTCGTTTGGTGATCCATTCCCAGATTTGCGTCTAGGGTTGAACAATACCGTCCTCTTCTTCTTTCTTTTCAAAAGCAGGGTCTTCAGATCTTGTTGCCCCTGGGCCAAACTCATGATCAACTCTTGGAACTGGGCGTTCTGAGCCTGAAGGGCCTTGATGGATTGCTCAGTAGATGATTCAGGATTCATGACGATCGGCTGAAATAAACAGCGAAGAAGGTAAGCAACCTGTAAAAGGGAAACCTGTAATGCAATGATATGTATGTATGCATGCAATGTTTTCAAGGATCTCGCGGGGTAAACAAGAAAATTGTTAGCATTGGAGTCCGATAGCTTGATTGAAGGAACTGCATGTTGTTGAGAGTCCTTCTTCAAGAGTCAAGGCTCACCATATCCAGTGGGTCATAGCCCCTGACAATTTTGGCTCGGGGAACCTTCTTCAAGTGTCAAAGCTCACCATATCAAGTGGGTCATAGCCTCTGACAACCTTGGCTAGAGGAAAATAAATCCTATTTGCCCCTTGCTGGACGTTTGATTCATCATGACCTGCATCACAAGCCCTTGAGATCCTTGAAATGGGTTAGTCCTTATGAAGGATGTATGCAATGGTATGATGTTATGCTATGCATGGAGTGATGTAGGTAAACCCTGTTATGAGTCCAGATTAAGGACTGTAAACAAAACCTGCAAGAAACTCAAGTGTCAGATAACAAGTATGCAAGTAGTTCAAGTATGAAGGCACACAAGTCACACAAAAGAGCCCTTAGATTTTAGGCCAGCATGAAGTTTAGGTACTACCCTCTTTTAGTTTCGTTGGTTAAGACCTTTCCTATCAAAAGTAACCGGGTTCTAGAGGATCCCAATATCACTGACTACCCTCAATCGGTCATAACTCCAGCATCGCAATCTTTTCTTGCGTCCAGAACCATCACGAGAGTTTAGCCTCAATGGGCGTAGCATACTACTACTGTTCTATTGGCCAAGTTGGGTCATTTAAGGTTCTAAGGTCGGTTGGTGCTTAATGACTCCTCAGAAGACCCATATTCTCCTCGTTGCAACACAAGGGATATCGGTACAGACCAAGGTGCCACACCAACGTAGCCACTGCTTCACCCATGTCGGTCTACGCCGGACAGGTCCCTCACAGCTTATGCTACCTAACAGGGTATCCCCAGATCCGGGTTAGGATCTATGAAGCTCCAAGACAAAACCCACAAATAATAAAGCAAACAAGGCAAAGCAATTGAAAACATAAGTGTTATCTAATCCTAAGGTACACCTCACTTTAAATATCCCCAGCAGAGTCGCCAGTTCTGTGATCAGTGGATCTGGAACTGACTGTTTAACGCTGGTTCGCGAAATGTCGCGGAAGCAAGAGTAGCCACTGTCTTTTATTTTCTCCAAATGGAAAGGACAAAAGCACAGAAAAATTCCTTATAGAGATTGCTCTCGGTTCGGGAGGTAGATTTATAGAAAGGGAAGGTGTTAGCACCCTTTCTATCCATGGTTATCCATGGGCTCTTAGATACTTGCTCACTTGTGTTTTCAAAACTTGTTTGCTTTTCAAAGTGTGAGTGGGTTTGAAAAAAGTTTCGTTTAAAGATTTCAGATCGACTCTTGTATCAGTCCTCAAGAGTGTTTGAAAAATTGTTTTGAAAGCTTTTTAGAAAGTGTCGGTGTGAAAAGAGTTTTTTGATTTGTTTTTTAGAGCAAGTATCTATGAGTCATCCACCTACCCTAAGGAATTAGGCTGTGTAAATGTCCTTAAGGTAGTGCCATCCCACCATTGAGAGGTAGGTAGCACCACCGTTGGAGGTGTTCGGGTCAATTCGTTTGTTAGGGACAGTGTGGTCACCAGAACAACAGTAGGACACCTTAGAAGCTACCCTTATGCCATTGATCCTTTTTAAATCCGAGGCAACTTTTCCGAGGCAACTTGTTTTGAGGCATATGGATCAACGGACATAAGGACTTACTAAGACGTCCTATACTCGACGACCACGTTTCGAGGGCAAGGCAACAGTGAGGCGTACCCTAAGAGTGGTGTGTGAATTTGTGTGTTATTTTCAGTTTAACCATTATCTTTGATCATGCATTATGGTGATCTACGCTTGTTTTTATTTTAGGCCATACATTCTTTCATGCAAAGTTTAGCAGTTTAAAAGTGCGGAAATTAAAGTGCGGAAAGTAAAGTCCTACGCTATTACAAGGCGCGGGTCTATACATCGCCAAATTAACAAAGACCCGTTTTAATAAAAAATGCGGAAAATAAAACCTATAGTTACTATTACATGGCTTGAACAGTTACATAATATTCACAAAGGAAAATAAAATAACATGCGAAACGAAATAAAAATTGAACGTTCGAGGGCGTTGGACCCTTTTGAAATTAAATTGAAATTAAAAGTTAAAAGAAATGTTTTTTTAGGTTTTTTTTTGTATTTAATGAGAATAAAGAAAATTAAAATTAAAAGAAACCCTAATTCTAAGTTATTTTTAATTACTAATGAAAAACGTCAAAGTTTAACTTAATTTACTAGAGAATTTATGTACATGTTTATTTACAAAATAAATTAGTAATTAATAATAATGATAATAAGAAAAAATTATTTATTAAGAAAAGTGATAAAAAGTTAAAAAACTTAATTTCTACATATTTTAATTTATTGAGAAAAAGATTAAAGTTTTAAAACCTAATTTACTAAACTAATTATTAAAGTTTATTTACAAAATAAATTAATAGTGAAATAATAATAATTAAATATATTTTAGTTTATGATTTTTTATCTTATGAAAATTAATTTATGAAATTAAAGAAAACAATTGAAAACAATTAAAAGAATAAAAAGGAAAATCAAATAAAAAAATAAAAATATGCAAACCATGGGGGGTATTCAGACCCAAAGGGAGGTTTTTTGTGAGAAATCTGGCCCATTAGACAAAAGGCCTTGTTTGACTTTCTGGCATCACGTGCGTGTTCATTGACTCCTGAGTACCGTGGTCTGCATTCTTTGGCCATTGGATTGGGTTTCATGGCCATTTGTGTTCTGGCCTCAACATTCCTTAATCTTCTTAGGATGTGTGTCTCGTCATGCATAAGTTGTTCTTTTGGCCATTTGGCTTTTGGTTTTGGCCATTTGGCTTTTGGCCTCAACGTTCCTTAATGAACCTGCATAGGATCCTGTCTAAATCTGCAGTGTTGAATCTCACGAACACATTAAATAAAATCATAAAATGCAAATAAAGCCAATATATGAAGAAATTTAATGTTTAGGCACAATATAGCATGTATGAATGATTATACCCTTTTGATCATGGAGATCAAATCAATCTTACCCTTACTGGAAAATTAGTGACCTGAATGCTTTTATGCCCTTTGGATCATGAAGATCAAGCTAGCCTTATCATTACTGAATAAGTAATGAGGTGTTGGTTTGTAACTGTGATGGCTTGTTTGTAGTGAGAGAGGGATTTGTAATAAGGATTTCAAGGTTTTAGGGTTCTTGAAAGAATTTGATATTCTAACAGTGTTGTGGCAAGGTTTTTTCTCTCTTTTCCTCCTTTTTTCTCCTCTCTCTGGTTTGTGTGAAAAGAAGGTGATTATATAATGGAAATTAGGGTAAAGAAAATGGGTTTTGAATGTGCAATTGGGCCTCCAATATTCACTTGAATTCGTCACTTTCCAGGCTAAATCGCAGGGACTTAAGTGCAATTTTTGAAGTTGAAATGTGAAAACAAAATGTAGCCGACATCAAGAACTAACTCCTGTCCGAAAATCGGCTCAATCGGATAAACGGTGAATTAGTTATGAATTTTTGAAGTTTCAGCTCAGACAAACTTATTTTGGGCTCCAGTGTCGACTCTGACACGTTCTTCAATAAAAAAATGATATTGATCGGTGCATAATTTGGTCTCGACTTTTGAAGCAAAGTTGTAGATCTATAAGTCAGTGACCTTGTGTAAAAATATGAGTCCAATCCGATAAAAATTGACCGAGTTATGAATTTTCGAAGTTTCGGCCCAGATGAAATAATATTCAGTATTCAGGATTTTCGGCGTGTCACACACTCTGAGCAAAAAATGAAGGCCTTTTGAACACCGTTCGAACTCGATACCTCCTGGGAAAATGTAGCCAACTCAATTTGTGAAATTTTGGCGCCGGAACCAGCTCGATACAATGAAAATCGACCAAGTTATGATTTTCTGAACATGACGCAAATAAATTTCTGTCACAAATTTTCTGTACGAAAATACTTGATAATTCCACATTTTTGAAGACCTTCTGATCGAAATTGGCTTCCATCCGTGAGAGATGAAAACGTAGATAATGTCAAGACGGAATTTTGGCCACCGGAACGGGTTCAAAACGAGCCACGATCTTCAAGTTATGAATTTTTTAGCGCGTAAAAACTGTACTTTCAGCACACTTTTTCACCATATTTCTTCGAGAAAACTCACACATTCGGATACCTTCTTTAAAGAATTGACTCTTGAGCCGAACCTGAATTTGAGAATACGTTATCAGAGATATCTTGGCGAAAGAATACCTGAATATGACGCGCCGGGTTGGACTTGTGAATTTTTCTTGAAATATTTTGAGAAATATGGGAGGGCAAATTTTGGGGTACAACACACAGTTTTCCATATTTTGACACCTAGTATTGGTGCATTTGAAGGACAGGCACATGGTCCATTCAAAGGACATATACTTGCCCCATTTGAAATACATGTATTGATGATTTAAAGGGGTGTACATGGTTGTTCCATTCGAAAGACTTACTTTATTGGCCCATTCGAAGGAATGGCAAGTGATGTATACAAATGATATAGGGGTTCCCTTCAAGAGAGCACACACATTGGTTTAAAATGAAGGATATTGCTAGCCAAAATGAAAGAAAAATATTCAAAGAGGCCTATTGGCCCAAAAGCCAACATACTTCCAGTTTCAATCCAACATGCACAAGCACAATCATTGGCTAGGAGAGAGTCTTCATTTGGGCTAGCTGGATAGAGGTTCAAACGAAGAAGCCCCAGTGGAGAACATGAGGCAGTCGAAAGGTACACAAATGGTCCATTCGAGGTAGCAACCAAAGGCCTATTCGAGGGGCACACAAATGGTCCATTCTAAGGACCCTTTCTAAGGCTATACAAGAAGTTCAATCGAAGGACGGGAATTAGAGGCATTCGAAGGAGCCAAAATGTCGACATACATTCAAATTTCAAAAAGGACAAGATTCCATGTTTTTGGCCAACGTTACAAATTCTCATTCATGGCTTTCAAACACCTAATCAAGGTTGTTTAAAACCATTTCCTTATTGTCCCCTCCTTTCTACTCTATATAAGTAGAATGCTTGCATGACACTTACACGCCTATACAACCTAAGGAGAACACTACCAAATTGCAAAAGAAAAATTCTTAAAGTTGTCCAAATCGAAACCTTTGTTCCATCCAGATTCAAATCTTTCTAAGCATTCTATCAACATCCCAAGGTTCCCAGGAGCATGTACCACCTTCCATTCAATATGTTTCACGCTAATAAGTGCCCCATCGAACCTTAATTATTGGTAAGTTTCAGGACTTTCAAACTTTCGAATCATGCCATATAAATCTTTCTTAAGGTTATACTCACGTTATTAATGATGCTTGCTGATTTTATAACATGTTTCATGAGGGCAATAAGGCCAGAACCATAAATCACCATGGTTAGGGGGTCGAAACATGGAGGTTTTCGTTTTCTAGGGATGTAGATGTTTTAGTTCAAGCTAGGATCATGGTTTGACCTCCCAAGAGCCTGCATGTTAAAACATTAGATTTTGATTCGCCCGTTCAAAATAGAGGGACCCTACTGGAGTGCGCGTGTTTGCCAAATCAGCATGTTCATTTGTTCCATATTATATATATTTCTTTGTGCTTATACTAACGGATGTAAAGTCGTTCCAACGGTTGAGTGTTTGAGGGTTAAGGTGTTATGTGTGTGAGAGGTCAGGGGTTCAAACCCTGCCTTTTGCAGATTACTTTTTCCATTTTCTTTTTGCAGATCCAATACAATCAGATCATATACGCGTACCATGTAGCCTCAGATCTACACCTTTCAATGTAAATACAATCAGATCCAAGAGCTTCAATGTGAGATTCACCATGCGCCCTCATGACCTCTCTTCACTCGATCCTAATCAGCCTCTAGGTTCCCTCACCTTTGGGCCTAGCGTTTTTCAAATCAGCACCCCCCATTTAATTTTGCTATCCTGGCCCCTTTTAATTTTTGTTTATTTTTGTTTTATTATTTATTTCTTTTGCTTTATTTATCATTAATCGAATACTAAAAAATCACAAAAAAACTTAGGACTAATTTTTTCCTTAATTAAATAATTAATTTTCTTTAATTGATTAATTAATTAAACTTTATCCTTTTCTTAATTTAAAATAAAAAAGAATTAAGTTTAATTTACATGTTTAAATTATTTTCTTTTTTATAACAAAAACAATAAAAAGAACTTAGACTATTACATTTAATTTAATTTTAATTATTTTCTTAAATAAGCAAAAACAATCAAAAAGTTTTTTTTTTACTTAGCAATTCCCTAGGTTTCTTTAGAAAATTTTCGTTTCGCGCGCATTATTTTGTTATCTCATTTTTTATAATAATGTAATTGTATACTGGTATGTAATAAACTAAGTAGGATTTTTGTATCGCTTTCTTTATTTTATCTTTCCCCCCAGTTTTGTATATTGTAAATACCCCCGTCCCTGAAGCCATATAATAGCCTAGGTTTTTACCTTCTGCATTTTGTATTCTGCAATATATATTAAGTGCTAGTAACTAGGCGTGTATGAAAAAGACTGAAATCAAACGTTAGCAAACCTGACTCACAAGATAAATACTTGAACTAAACACACTTGCACATATACACCTTTAGGGTACCCCACTTTGGTTGCCTTCATAAATAAAACAGTCATGACGCAGGAACGCTTAAACAAAGACACATAAAATCAAAATATCATAGTCCCTCGATGACCCTACAGTTGCCTTTTGATAAATGATCTAGTCCCTAAACAAAATTGCTAAAGCGTCTCCACAAGTTGCCTTTGTGACTGTAACGTCCCTTCAAGTGTCCCTTATATATCCAACGACAGGGCTACCTACTCACTAATAGTAGGATAGCATTATCTAAAAGATAGGAGGAAAAAAACTACCCTTTTCGAGTATAAAAATAGATAGCTATTAGAAATTTTCTCAAAAAACATTTTTGCACTTATACAAATACCACTTTTCAAACACAATTTTCAAAATATTTGCTCTGTTAACACTCTTGAGGATTGATACAAGAGTTAAATGCAAAGCAAATTACCGCATTAAGGAATTTTACAAACATTTTCAAACATACAAAACATAAAGTACTTTCAAAATGAGAAAACCTCTAAGAGCCCGTAGATAACTACGGATGGAAAGGGTGCTAACACCTTCCTTTTCCATAATCTACCCCCTTACTCAAAATCTCGAAAAGGTCTTTTTCTGTTCTTTTCACCATTTCCTTAATTTGG
This sequence comes from Vicia faba, assembly GCA_948472305.1. NCBI lineage: Eukaryota > Viridiplantae > Streptophyta > Magnoliopsida > Fabales > Fabaceae > Vicia > Vicia faba. The sequence continues at coordinate 989,035,813 of OX451735.1, forward strand.
ATAAAATAAAATTAGGTGGCGAGTCTTGCTTACCACAATATTTACGAATACAAAATGCAAAACCAGCATATAACAGTCGGTTCTACCACCGTATCATAGAACTAGCGACTCTACTGGGGAAATATAAAAAGTTCGGTTACCTAAGAGTTTGGATCATTTTAATTGATTTCCTTGTGTGTTTTTCTTGCTTTATTTTTAAAGGGTTTGTTTGGGTTGTTACTATAGATCCTACACCCGGATCTGGGGCACCTTATTAGGTAAGTAGCAATAAATCATGGAAGTTGTACGGCGTAGACCGATATGGACAAAGTGATAGCTACGTTACCGTGATAATTTGGTTTGTACTAATGTTCCTTGAGTCAGACAAGGATAACATTAGGCTTCCTTAGTGTCATTAAGCGCCAACTGACTATTAGAACCTTTAATTTACTCATCCTAAGCCATTAGAAAGTAGTGATATGGCCGGCTTTGGTTCCGACCGAAGATTGGTTGATACTCGATACTACACTCATTGAGACTAGACTTTTGGGATATTCTGGCCGCAATACTTTGGTGCTTGAGCTAGAACAATGCCTAAAATAAAGGTCAGTGATATAAGACTCCTTAGAACCCGATTACTATTAATAGGACAGGTTAAGCCAACTGAAACTTCAAGAGGGTACTTACCTTTAAAACTCACGCAAGCCTTTAAACCTAAGGTCTCTGTGTGACTTTTTTGTGTTTGATATACTTGTGATTTCAAAGCATAATCATAACATCATAAACATCATAACATGTCATGTACACTAACCATTTCAAGGGTCTGTGTATTTATCTCTTATCTGTTTTGTAGGACATGGATTCAGCTCGCAGAAAAACCATCTGAATCAATTTTGTAGAGATCCCTCCCAAACTCAAAGAATTGGTTTCAAAGGTTAAAGAGAGTTCCTCATTCAACAAGAGATATGGCTACTTTCTTAGTTTGGTTGCTATTGGTTTTGACGAAGGTTTGATGAGTGTCTTATTCCAATTCTTTGACCCTAAGCACCACTGCTTCACATTTCTAGACTATCAGTTAGTGCCTACGTTGGAAGAATTCTCCAAAATACTAGGTTTTCCTATATTGGAGCAGATACCCTTTACCGGTTTAGAACAAGACCCAACTGCTGAAGATGTTGCCATAGCTTTGCATTTGAAGCCATCTGACATTGAGTCCAATTGGGAAAGAAGGAGTGGAGTTAAGGGCCTTCTCACAAGTTTCCTGATGAAGAAAGCCCAATTATTCCTAGAAGCTATGAGTTACCATGCCTTTGAAGATGTTTTAGCTCTTTAATCTACAGATTGGTTCAGTTCCCCAATTCAGACCAGTTTGCAAATGTCAGTGCCATCAACATTTTCCTTGCTCATAATCCAGTGCCTACATTGCTCGGGGATATTCTACACTCACTCCATACACGTACCATGAAGAAGAGAGGGACTCTTATATGTTGTATACCGCTACTCTATAGGTTCTTTATTTCGCACCTTCCCCTGTCAGTAATGAAGAATGAATTAGGTTTAAGATGGAACCAAAGATTAATGTCTCTTTCTCACTCTGACATCTATTGTGCCCTCACTCCCAAGAAGACATCTCTTTCATTGATCGATGCGGAGAATTCCCCAATGTGCCACTCCTTGGCATTAAAGGAGGCATCACCTACAACCCCTCTTTAGCTTTATGTCAGTTCGGATACGCCCGAAGGGATGGTCCTCACGATATGCTCATTCAAGATATTGTGTTCGACTATTCAAATGATCTTCAAGGTTATCATCAGAAGTTCATCCGCGCTTGGGGAATGGTTAAGAAGACTGATAGAAGGACTCTAGGGCACAAGAACTCCATCCCTTTGGAGCCATACCTCAAATGGGTGCAAACTCATGCTCAAAATCTTATGATGCCATACACTGCTATCCTACCAGTGATTTCAGAGCCTATTGTTCAAGGGGTCGAGTCTCGCATCATTCTTCCTCCTGATATGCCAACAAACTTAGAAGAATTGCAAAAATCTTGGATACAGCTCAAAGAAGAACGAGATACCTTTGAGTCCCAATTCTATGCCAGTGAAAAAATGGTGTTGGAACTGACCAAGCGGCTTCACGAAGAGCAGAATCTCAATGCCTACCTTATCACCAAAAGGAAGCGTCCTTGGGAGACTTAGAAGTTTTAGAAGTTTCTTATTTGTTATTCCTTTGTAAACTTTGATTTCATTTGATATCACTAATAAAAATTATTTGTTTTTGTTTTGGTTAAAAGAGTTTAAATCCTATGAGGCCCTTGAAAACATTGCATATATATATATATATATATATATATATATATATATATATATATATATATATATATATATATATATATATATATATATATATATATATATATATATATATATATATATATATATATATATATATATATATATATATATATATATATATATATATATATATATATATATATATATATATATATATATATATATATATATATATCATACATATCATTGCATAAACAGGTTTTTAGGACATGTTTCTTATCTTCTTCGCTGTTTATTTCAGCAATGGCTCTTGAACAAACAGTTAAGGAGCTTCAGGCACATAATGCCCAATTCCAAGAAATGTTCCTGAATCAAGCTAAGGGACAAGAAGATTTGAAAGCTTTGATTCTCAAGGACAAGAAGAAGAAAAAGAGGCCAATGAGTGTTCTGAATTTGGGAAGAAGGTTCAAAGGACCAGTGAAGCAAGTTTCAGAGCTCGCAACTCCGTCAAGAGAGAGAGAGACAATCAGGATGGAGAGCCAAGAGAAGAAGACCACAACATGAGGGAGTTTGAAGAAGATGAGTCTAACTACTCTGAGGAGTAGTATCCTTCTACTGATGATAAATACAAACAACTGGAGGATCAGCTCAATGCCATGGAGATCCAAAGAGTTCCCAGGTTGGAATTTGAAGAGCTAGGACTGGTCTCAGGGGTGGTCATCCCACGGAAGTTCGAGGTCCCTACATTTTCTAAATACGATGGTGTCTCCTGCCCTAAGCTACATTTAAGGTCGTATGTCAGGAAAATTCAACCCCACACTACTGATAGGGATTTGTGGGTACACTTCTTCCAGGAAAGTTTGACAGGGACTCAGCTGAAATTGTTCTATCATCTAGAAAGAACCAATTTGCATGATTGGGAAGATCTGGCTGCTACTTTCTATAAGCAGTCCAATATAATGCTGACCTCGCCCGACTCGTACACAGTTGCAAAGCATGTCTATGGGTTCCGGTGAGGGCTTTAAGGACTATGCCCAAAAATGGAGAGACCTTACGGAAAGAGTCCAGCCTCCATTGTCTGATAGGGAGCTGGTGGACATGTTCTTGGGCACATTATCCGGGCCATTATTTAACCATCTGATTGGAAGTTCTTCTGCTGGGTTTGCAGAATTGATCTTGACAGGTGAACGAGTAGAGTCTGGCATTAAAAGTGGTAAGATATAGAGGGATGCATCCTCCAGAACTGTAAAGAAACCATTCACAGGGAAGAAGGAGGTCAATGCTGCTTATGGCCAAAGGAATATTAACAAAACTGAGCATCGTCCGACGGTAGGGGTTGTTATGATTTCCAATCTTGCATCAAATTGGCAACAGAGCAATGACTCCAGAATAGATAAGCTAAGGAGACAGTTTACCAGGATCAACATGACCCTATCTCAGGTTTTACCACACCTGCTGAAATCCAATTTGGTTACCCTGAAAGAGGCTCCCAAGAATCCCAACACTACATCTCCTTGCTACAATGCAAATGCTCGGTGTGCTTACCATTTTGAAAGTCCAGGCCATGATACAAACGACTGTTGGGCTTTGAAGAATGAAGTGTAGGATTTGGTCGAAGCAAAGGAGATTGAATTTGATGCTCCCGAGACTCCTAAGTTATTACTGCCCCTATGCCCAAGCACGGTTGTGGTGTTAATGCTATTGACGATGACATGTTTGTTGCTTCTATTGATGAATTGACTACTCCACTCCTGACTATTAAGAAGAATCTCTTGCAGGCCGGTTTGTTTTCAGGTTGTAGTGAAAGTTGCCACTTATGTTTGTCCTTACCTAATGGTTGCCATTTTTTGAAGGAAGGCGTTCAGTGCCTGATGGATGATAGAGAAATCCTGTTTGAGAAGACTCCAGTTACAAGTACTTCATGTGAAGATGTTTCTATCATTACCATTTCCGCCAATCCTCCCAAGGTCTCCTCCAAAAGACCTATCATGATTACATATGTTCCTAAAGTTGTTCCATTGATAATTACTTTCCTTGGACCTATACCATATTCCTCGGATAAAGTTGTTCCCTGGAACTATGGGGATGACGTCTATGACCATGGCATCAAGCAAGATTTGATGATTGTTAAAGATGAAGATTCCGAAGACTCTGATCCTGACATTAGTAATATCGCCGAGACCAGTAAGATAACAAGAAGCGAAAGAGTTTTCTCCCCTGAGATCTCTCCTCCTAAAATTGTTGCTACTCCTGTGATCATCCCTGCTGCTACTCCTGTCAGTATTCCTATGACTACTCCTGCTGCTAGCACTGCTGCTACCTCTGCCACCAAGTCGGCCGAGACTCGGGGCAAAGAGATATTAGTTGAGCCTGTCTAGGCGGAGGCATACCCAGAAGCCATCGTTGAGGCTTCTAAGAAGGAAATGGAAGAAATCTTAAAAATAATCTAGAAGAGAGACTATAATATGGTTGAACAACTGGGGCAGACCCCTTCCAAGATCTCAATGATGGCCCTGTTATTGTGCTCTGAAGCCCACACCAAGGCTTTAGTGAAATTTCTCAAGACTGCTCACGTGCCACAAGAAACCTCCGCTGATCAATTTGAAGACTGTGTGGCTAGTTTGACTGCTGACAATGGGCTAGGTTTCTCTGATGCTGATTTGACTCCCAGAGGAAGGAAATATAATGATGCCCTGCACGTCTCTATCAAGTTCAGGGGCACTACTTTGGCCCATGTTCTAGTGGATACAGGTTCATCACTGAATGTTCTACCTAAGAAGGCCCTTGACAGGTTAGACTGCGAAGGATTGACTCTGAAGCCTAGTAACATTATGGTGATAGCCTTCAACGGTACTAAAAGAATGGTGCATGGGGAGGTGGACATCCCTATCAAAGTGGGTACTCAGACTTTTAATTCCACTTTTTATGTGATAGACATCCGCCCATCTTACTCTTGTTTATTGGGTCAACCCCAAATCCATGGGGCTGGCGCTGTGACTTCCACCCTACATCAGATGTTGAAACACCCAGCAATGGGAAAATTATAACAGTTCATGGGGAGGAGGAGTACATGGTGAGCCACCTGAACTCTTTCAGGTGCATTGAAATGGATGGTGAGTTCCTTGAGACCCCCTGTCAGAACTTTGAGGAGGTTCCACAGACTATTGCTGCAACCAAAACCTCTTCCACTATTCCAAAGACTACCATGCCTCCACTGAAGATGACTTCTCTGAAAGATGCCAGGGCAGTTGTTGAAGAAGGCGAGGGTACAATTTGGGGCCAACTTTCGGATATTCCCTACAAATATGAAATTTTTGGTTTGAGTTTTACATCAGGAGCTCAAATGGATGTTCGTCGTACTCGTGTCGGAGGACCACACCTATGCATCAACAATCATGTTGTTAATGCTTTGGAGGACAATGACAGTGACTGTGACATGGACCAGTGGATCTTCCCAACTGTCAGCGGAGGACTCACCAACTGGAAGGCTAAAGACTTTATGCCGATTACTTTTATTCAGGAGCAATTGTCCTTTTTTGTTTTTGGATATGTAATAAATGAATAATACAAATTTTAAGACCTTGTGTCTTGCCCGAGGCACAATGGTTATTTTGTGAGGGTTATCATGTTTCATTATCATATGTCATTAATAAAGCATTGGACGTTTTTGCATACAAATTTTGTGCTCTTTGCCTTTCTTTTCCGCTTTTTACTTTATCAAAACAGTTATGCTCTTACACGCACTCACATATCACACTGCAGATCCACATCCACTCTGGATCCCATTGATAACAGTTCTGTTATTGCTTATTATGACTTTGAAAATCCGATCAACCAAGCTGAGAACGAAGGTGAGCAATATTTTGAGGTACCGGGAGAGCTTACCAGACTGTTACAACAGGAAGAAAGGGCAATGCAGCCTCATGAGGAGCCAGTTGAGACAGTGAACTTGGGTACTGAAGAGGACAAAAAAGAAGTCAAGGTAGGTGCTAACTTGGAGCCTAGTGTCAAACAACGGTTAATATAGATGCTACATGATTATGTTGAGGTTTTTGCCTTGTCATACGAAGACATGCCAGAACTTGACACTGATATTGTGGTTCATCGCCTACCTACGAAAGAGGATTGCCTTCCAGTGAAACAAAAGGCTCGTTGTATGCGGCCAGATATGTCAAAAAAGATCAAGGCTGAAGTCATGAAACAGTTCAATGCAAGTTTCTTAGCTATCACATCTTATCCATAATGGGTCGCCAATGTTGTTCCAGTACCTAAGAAGAATGGTAAGGTACGTATGTGTATGGATTACAAAGACCTGAACAGGGCAAGTTCCAAGGATGACTTTCCGCTTCCCTGCATTGATGTTCTGGTTGACAATACCGCACAACATAAAGTATTCTCCTTCATGGATGGTTTCTCCGATATAATCAGATCAAGATGGAACCTGAAGATATGGAGAAAACAACCTTCATCATACAGTGGGGAACTTTCTGCTACAAAGTTATGTCATTTGGGATAAAGAACACCGGGGAAATCTATCAACATGCTATGGTGGCTTTGTTCCATAATATGATTCACCGTGAGATAAAGGTCTATGTTGACGACATGATAGCCAAGTCTCAAACTGAGGAGGAACACCTTGATCACCTGCAGAAGCTATTTGACAGGGTGAAGAAATACAAACTGAGGCTAAACCCGAATAAGTGCACTTTTGGAGTAAGATCTGGTAAGCTCTTAGGCTTTGTTGTCAGCGGAAAGGCATTGAAGTGGACCCTGCAAAAGTCAAGGCTATACAAGAAATGCTGACTCCTTGCACTGAGAAGGAAGTTAGGGGATTCTTGGGATGCCTAAACTACATTGCCAGGTTCATTTCCCATATAACCGCTACTTGTGAGCCAATCTTCAAGTTATTGAAGAAAGATCAAGTAGTGAGGTGGAATGACAATTGTCATCATGCCTTTGAAAAAATCAAGGAATATCTCCAAGAGCCTCCAATTCTGATGCCACCAGTTGAAGGAATACCTCTGATCATGTACTTAACGGTATTAGAGAACTCAATGGTGTGTGTGTTGGGGCAGCATGACGAGCCTGGTCGAAAAGAGCATGCAATATACTACCTTAGCAAAAATTTTATCAAATGTGAAACAAGATACTCACTGCTCGAGAAAAATTGTTGTGCTTTGGCATGGGCTGCTCACCGACTAAGATAATATATGTTGACTCACACTACCTTGTTGATATCTAAGATGGATCCTATCAAGTACATCTTTGAGAAGCCCGTTCTCTCCGGAAGAATAGCAAGATGGCAAATGATCCTGACCGAATACGACATTCAGTATACAACCCAGAAATCAATTATGGGAAGTACACTAGCTGATCATTTGGCCCATCAAGCTGTGGATGACTACCAATCCATGAATTTTAAACTCTCAGACAAGAACATCGTGTTAGTAACTGATTGTAAAGAACCTGGACTGGATGAAGGACCTGAAAAAGGATCTCGATGGACTATGGTTTTTGATGGAGCTTCCAACGCTCTTGGAAATGGGATCGGAACTGTGATCATATCTCCTAAAGGTTGTCATACTCCTTTCAAGTCTAGGCTATGTTTCAATTGTACCAAAAATATGGCTGAGTATGAAGCATGTATCATGGGTCTCAAAGCTGCAATCGATTTAAGGATCAAGTTCTTAAGCGTGTTTGGAGACTCGGCTTTGGTAATCAGCCAGATCAAAGGAGAATGGGACACAAAGCATCCTAATCTCATCCTGTATAAAGAACATGTGTTGACACTAATCCCATACTTTGAAGAAATTACTTTTGAGCATTTTCCACGAGAAGAAAATCAACTAGCGGACGCGTTAGCTACGATGTCATCAATGTTCAAGGTCAGGTGGGATAATGAAGCTCCTCAGATCACCATTGAAAGGATGGATGAGCCATCATACTGTCACGAGATTGGTACTGAAGAAGTAGCGGACAAGCCTTGGTTCCATGAAGTCAAAAGATATCTCGAAGCCCAAGAGTATTTTGAGGGAGCTTCAGTCAATGATAAGAAATTCCTAAGGAGGTTCTCTTCTAAGTTCTTTCTCAGTAACAGGATCCTTTACAAGCGCAATCACGACCCTACCTTAATTTGGTGTGTAGACAAGAGTGAGGAAGAAAAGATTATGGCTGATTTCCATGAAGGTACCTTTGGCACTCATTCCAGTGGGAATTCAATGGCTAAAAAGATCCCACGGGCAGGATACTACTGGTCCACCATGGAAAGAGACTGTTATTAGCATTCACGAACTTGTCACAAATGTCAGATCTATGCTGACAAAGTACATGTACCTCTGGTTCCTCTGAACGTCTTGACTGCTCCTTGGCACTTTGCAATATGGGGCATCGACATGATTGAAGATATTAGACCGACAACTTCTAATCGACATTTCTTCATCCTGGTTGCCATTGATTACTTCATGAAGTGGGTTGAGGCAGCTTCATTTGCTTCCGTTACCAAGAACGTTGTGGCCCGTTTCATCAGACATTACCTTATCTGTCGATACGGTATTCCAGAAAGAATCATTACAGATAATGGTATCATTCTCAACAACACCATGATCACCGAGCTTTGCACGTAATTCAAGATTCAGCATCATAACTCTTCCCTACCGGTCGAAGATGAATGGTGATGTTGAAGATACTAACAAAAATATCAAGAGAATCATACAGAAGATGATGGTGACATATAAATATTGGCATGAGATGTTACCATTTGCTCTTCATGGTTACCGCACCATAATGCGCACATCAACAGGGGAAACTCCATTCTCTTTGGTATACAGTATGGAAGTTGTCCTACCCATTGAGGGCCAAATCCCTTCCTTGAGAATCATGAAGGATACAAGTTTGAATGAAGATGAATGGGTCTAGACTCGACTTGACCAGTTAAACTTGATTGATGAGAAGAGGCTCACGGATGTCTGCCATGGTCAAATGTACCAAAAATGTTTGATCAAAGCTTTCAACAAGAAGATCAGGTGTCAGGTATATCAGACTGGTGACTTGGTAATCAAACGCATCATACTACCGCAATGTGATCCCAGGGGCAAATGGACTCCCATATACGAAGGACCATTTGTAATCAAGAACATATTCTCTGGTGGAGCCATGATCTTAACCACTATGGACGGTGACGGCCTTCCGCACCCTGTAAACACGAACATAGTTAAAAGATACTACGCATAAACAAAGACCTGCTAGGTCGACTGACCTAGGCAAAAATAAGGGAATCCCAGAAAACCAAAAGGGTTCGGGAAAAAATTAAGGATATACATAAAAAATCTGTACACCCGACAAGTCGAAAACCTGAAAAGGCGGCTTTGGAAAAAAAGGGTATCCCGGTGGACTAAAAACCCGAAAGGGTGGTCCAAGCAAAAGTTAGGGATTTAAAGCATATAACTATGTCCCGTTGGATCACCTTACAACCAATCTTCTGTATCAACTATCAAGCTCAAGCGATACTAATCAATCCAATCAGCTTCGGACAAACAACGAAAGTGATGAGATGCTCAAGGACATAAAGGCAATAGCAAAATGGGAACCCAATGGGATTATTTCACATAGTTGTCTTTCTTTGTATATTATTTTCTATTCTTATGACAGAATTCTCTTACTAGGATGTTTGTCCCCTTGTACAAAAATGCTTACTCAAGTTAATATAAAACTATCCCTTTGAAATTGCAAAACTTCTGTTTTTTATTTTTCTATTTTGTGTGCGAAAACATCCAGTAATTATTCTTGAACATATGCATTTGAATATGATTACTACTTACAAATACACATATAAAAACAGAAAGACAATTTCTAATGACTTTAAGAAATGGTATAACATCTAAGGGCCGTCCACAAAATCCCCGCATATATTTTCCCCAGCAAATACCTTCTCCAGCAGGTACAGAGGCAAAGATGTCCTACTACAAGGTCTATGCCACATTCTCAGTATGCAGCCTAAATTGACAGGTTCTCATATCCCCAGCCGAGAAACAATCTCCAAACTAGTGCTTTAACATCTGAGGAAAATTCCCCAGTGAAGTCGCCAAACTTCTCAAGATTCCCCAACAGGATTTCAACCAAATCCCCAAGCAGTTTATGGAGTTCACCTTCCGTAACAAAGTTTTGTAAATCTCAAGTAGTTTATAAAGCCCCATCCCGAGTAGAGTTTATTTCTCTAGCTATAGAAGTTCATCCCCCAGCGGAGTTTATTTCTCCAAATTGGTGAAATCTTCCAATAGAACTCTTCCCCCGGCAAAATCATTCTCAAACAGAAGTCGAAGATCCTCGGAAGAGAAAGGGAATCGACAACAAAACTATCTCCATTCATTATCCCTAGTGGAAATTGAAGAATCACTTTCTTCATTCACCCACATCAATCAGGGATTCAGCTTCCCGATACTCTTCATCAGCAGTCAAGGATTTATTTTCCTAGACAAGGATATTACGCAACAGCATTACATGTTCATAGATCCTGGCATGAGCATACAAATACATATATATCATAATCTCATTTATTTTTGGAGCATCATGCAATTAATACATCATGACATCGCATGAAACTGATTTTACCTTTTCTGGTTAAATTAGCAGACAGACAAACACTATCAACTTTTACAACAGGTCAAAGATTAATTCTCGAAACCAGACGGGGAAACTATCTATGTGACGGACAAAACAAGTTCCGGATTAATACCTGTAACAAGCTAGGAGAACTATCTATGGACGATCGACTGTAGATTAATACCTGTAACAAGCCAGGATAACTATCTACATGAAGAGATTGAATATTAATACCTGTAACAAGCCAGGAAAACTATCTTTCTTTCTTAGGTCAGAGATTAATACCTGAAACCATATAAGACAACTATCTCATTGACCAAGCAAAAAACATAGTTCCAAATTAACACCTGTAACAAGCCAGGAGAACCATCTGTGGATGATCAACTGTAAGATTAATACCTATAACAAACCAGGAAAATTATCTACATAAGGAGATTGAAGATTAACACCCGAAACCAGAAGGGAAAACTATATTTATTTCTTGGGTCAGAGATTAATACCTGAAACCAGCCAGGACAACTATCTCAACGACCGAAAATTTTCAAATTCCACATTAATACCTTAAACCAAACAGGATAACTATCTGTGAACGACTAATTGTAGATTAAACACTTGAAATCAGACAAGAAAGCTATCTACATGACCATACAAAGCAATCTTACACAGGTTTCTACTCATACAGTCTAACACAGGCTCATCTTGAAGCATTCCTACACATGCCCTTTCTAATACATTTCCAGATGACGGTTAATTCCATTATCCCCAACAAATCACTGGAAACCTAGACTTCAACCAGAACACAACAAATTTTCATCTCTCTAGAGATAACTCTTCATCAGAGCATTGGATAAATGAAGTCCCTAGACTCTATTCCCCACAGTGTTTTCCTCAAACAGGAGAACAACAGAAACCCACATTCCCCAACAGACTCCTCCTCAGACAGCAGGAACAGGAACCCCCAAAGGGACCATGTGTGAAATCAGCATCTACTTTAGATGGCATCTTTAAGCCCGTCTCTGACAACTCTCTGTCATCTCCTCCAAATGGCATCTTTAAGCCCATTCCCTACATCATCAATCATCAAGTGTTATTTCATGCGAGTGTAAATTTCTGGGCACTCTAGTGTTCAATCATCTTCCACCTTCAGATCACAAAAGGCAGACAAACCAATCTAAATCCCTAGGTTTAAGAAGATTTAACAGGGGCAACTGTTGTACCCCAAAATTTTCCCTCTCATATTTTCCCAAGATTTTTCTCTTACATGGTGATCACAAACATTTGATTAAAGAAAGAATAATTTTTTTGAAGATAAACAAGGAGTCTTCAATTGGCATTTTGACAAAGTCTTTCGATTGGCATGTTAAAGGGCCGTTCGATTGGTATTTGGACAGGATTCGATTGAGCGCCTAACCTCCTCCAAGCTTGCCTCAAATTTCCAAGCTTTGATTAAAGCCTTGGTTTTCTGCTTGTTTGCTGTATACAAGCTTCGAATGGGCACGTGTTTCCCTTGAAATAGTCTCCTTCGATCCAAAGGGGAAGGGCCTCTAGTTAGTGCTCCTTTGATCTCACCTTTGGCTTTGCATGCTGGCTGGATTCACAAATGCAATGGCTACCTGCACGCAAGCTGGAGTCCTGCTTCGTTTGGGCATTTGGTCTCTTTGGAGCAAGCTTAACTCTTGCTTCGACTGGGGAATTTGTTTTCCTTAGAGAAAGCTTGTTTCCTGCTTATACTAGGAAAATTCTCTTTCAGTGCGTGCCTTCAGCGCACAAAGCAAGAATCCCCTACAAGATCCCTTCGATCCATAGGGCAAAAGGCCACTTCTAACTAGCCTTCAATTCACAATGTTCCACTAGGAAAAAAAGGGCCCCTCAGCTTATCACCAACGCATGTATGCCTCTTTACGTTTGCCTTGGTTTCACAAGGAAAAGACCCATCAACATGCCTTCAAATCACAAGGCAAAATGCATCAGACTTGCTTTCGATCCAAAAGGCCAAGGCCCCTTCAACTTGCCTTTGTGTTTGCTTTCAACCCACAAGAAAATGACTTCCTCTGGGCTTGCCTCCAATGCGCAAGGCAATGGTTTCCCTTCATTGTCAACACCTATAAAGTAGTGGTTTTCTTTCATATGTGCTTCGATTCATTAAGCAATTGGCTTCCCTCATACTAGCCTTGACTCCACCTCTAAAATACTCAACACACAATTTTCCATATTTTGACACTTAGTACGGGCGCATTCGAAGGACAGATACATGGTCCACTCGAAGGACATATACTTGCCCCATTAAAAAGACATGTATTGATGATTTAAAGAGGAGTAGATGGATTTTCCATTTGAAGGACTTACTTTGTTGGCCCATTCGAAGGAATGGAAAGTTATGTATACAAATTATGTAGGGTTTCCCTTCAAGAGAGCACTCACATTGGTTTAAAACGAAGGATATTTCTAGCCAAAACGAAAGAAAAATATTCAAAGAGGCATGTTGGCCCAAAAGCCAACATACTGCCAGTTTCAAGCAAACATGCACAAGCACAATAATTGGCCATGAAAGAGTCTTCGTTTGGGCTAGCTGGATAGAGGTTTAAACGAAGAAGCCCAAGTGGAGAACATGAGCCAGTTGAAAGGTACACAAATGGTCCATTTGAGGTAGCAACCAAAGGCCCATTCGAGGGGCACACAAATGGTCCATTCTGAGGACCCTTTCGAAGGCTATACAAGAAGTCCAATCGAAGGGAAGGAATTAGAGGCATTCAAAGGAGCCAAAATGTCCACATACATTCAAATTTCAAAAGGACAAGATTCTATGTTTTTGGCCAACGTTACAAATTCTCATTCATGGCTTTCAAACACCTAATCAAGGTTGTTTAAAACCATTCCCTTCTTGTCCCATCCTTTCTACTCTATATAAGCAGCATGCTTGCAAGACACTTACATGCCTATACAACCCAATGACAACACTACTAAATTGCAAAAGAAAAATTCTTAAAGTTGTCCAAATTGAAACCTTTGATCCGTCCAGATTCAAATCTTTCCAAGCATTCTATTAACATCCCAAGGTTCCCAAGAGCACGTACCACTTTCCATTCAATCTGTTTCATGCCTAGAAGTGCCCCATCGAACCTCACTTATTGGTAAATTTCGTGACTTTCAAACTTTCGAATCATGCCATATAAATCTTTCTTAAGCTTATATTCATGTTATTAATGATGCTTGCTGATTTTATAACGTGTTTCATGAGGGCAATAAGGCCAGAACCATATATCACCATCGTTAGGGGGTCGAAACATGGAGGTTTTCATTTTCCAGGGATGAAGATGTTTTAGTTCAAGCTAGGATCATGGTTTGACCTCCCAAGAGCCTGCGTGTCAAAACATTATATTTTGATTCGCCCGTTCAAAATAGAGGGACCCTACTAGAGCGCGCGTGTTTACCAAATCAGCATGTTCATTTGTTCCATATTATATACATTTCTTTGTGCTTATACTAACGGATGTAAAGCTGTCCCAACGATTGAGTGTTTAAGGGTTAAGGTGTTATGTGTGTGTGAGAGGTCAGGGGACCGACCCCTGCCTTTTGCAGATTACTTTTTGCAATTTTCTTTTTGCAGATCCAATACAATCAGGTCATATATGCGCACCATGTAGCCTTAGATCTACACCTTTTAATGTCAATATAGTAAGATCCAAGAGCTTCAACGTGAGATTCACCATACGCCCTCAAGACCTCTCTTCACTGGATCCTAATACAGCCTATGAGTTCCCTCACCTTTGGGCCTAGCATTTTTCAAATCAGCACCCCTCAATTAATTTTGCTATACTGGCCCCTTTTAATTTTTCTTTATTTTTGTTTTATTATTTATTTCTTTTGCTTTGTTTATCATTAATTGAATACTAAAAAATCACAAAAAAACTTAGGACTAATTTTTTCCTTAATTAAATGATTAATTTTCTTTAATTGATTAATTAATTAAATTTAACCTTTTCTTAATTTAAAATAAATAGAATTAAGTTTAATTTACATGTTTAAATTATTTTCTTTTTTATAACAAAAACTATAAAAAGAACTTAGACTATTATCTTTAATTTAATTTTAATTATTTTCTTAAATAAGCAAAAACAATCAAAACGTTTTTTTTTTTACTTAGCAATTCCCTAGGTTTCTTTAGACATAATTTTCGTTTCGCGCCCATTATTTTGTTCTCGCATTTTTATAATAATGTAATTGTATACTGGTATGTAATAGACTAAGTAGGACTTTTTAATGGCTTTCTTTATTTTATCTTTCCCCCCAGTATATTGTAAATACCCCCTCCCCCCGAAGCCATGTAATAGTCAAGGTTTTTACCTTCTGTATTTTATATTCTGCAATATATATTAAGTGCTAGTAACTAGACGTGTATGAAAAAGACTGAAATCAAACGTTAGCAAACCTAACTCACGAGATAAATACTTGAACTAAACATACTTGCACATATACACCTCTAGGGTACCCCACTTTGGTTGCCTTCAGAAATAAAATAGTCATGAGCCAGGAACGCTTTAGCAAAGACACATAAAATCAAAAGATCATAGTTCCTCGATGACCCTACAGTGGCCTTTCGATAAATGATCTAGTCCCTAAACAAAATTGCTAAAGCGTCTCCACAAATTGCCTTTGTGACTGTAACGTCCCTTCAAGTATCCCTTATATATCCAACGGTAGGGCTACCTACTCACTAATAGTAGGATAACACTATCTAAAGGATAGGAGGAAAAGAACTACCCTTTTCGAGTATAAAAGTAAATAGCTGTTAAAAGTTTGCTCAGAAAACATTTTTTGCACTTATACAAATACCACTTTTCAAAAACAATTTTCAAAACATTTGCTTTGTTAACACTCTTGAGGACTGATACAAGAGTTAAACGTAAAGAAAATCACCGTACTAAGGAATTTTCCAAACATTTTCAAACACACAAAGCACAAAGTACTTTCAAAATGAGAAAACCTCTAAGAGCCCATATATAACTACAGATAGAAAGGGTGCTAACACCTTCCCTTTCCATAATCTACCCCCCTTAATCAGAAAATCTCTAAAAAGTCTTTTTCTGTTCTTTTCACCCTTTCCTTAATTTGGATAAAAGAAAAGTCGGTGGCGACTCTTGCTTACTGCAACATTTGCGAATACAAAATGCAAAACCAGTATATAACAGTCGGTTCTGCCACCGTGTCACAGTAGTTAACAACAAAAATAAAATGTGATAATAACAATTAGCAATATGCATAAAAATGAAGCATGAATATGTATAAGACAAAGCAAAAGAGTCAAAGGAGCATAATATAGCATTCCTGGACAGCAACCTCATACTCATGAAAATTGATGCAAAAATCGGTTTAAAATTATCCAACTATCGAAGAAATGCTCAAATAAGTACACCAGTGTATTATTCACAAGCCAAAACTCAATGCACATAAAAATACAAGTTTCGGACAACATTATGCACATTTTAATATTCATCATGAATTGATTTGGAAATCAAATTTTAGTGCATTAGTCTTGATTATTAACATGAGAAGGTTATTCGAAACGTGCACATGAATATGTAACCTCAAGATTGATCTAAAAATCCAAAATTAAAGTCTTAAAACCATATGAATTTAATGTATCAGAATTTAATCAACAAATTGCAAATCAACTCCAATTCACGAGGTTATGTATTTATGCCAAAAGTGTGATGAATAGGAATCAACTCACAATTTGTCAAACGCAAAAGTTATGAATCAAAATGTATTTCGATACACTAAATTTACAAATTTCTCAAGAAATTAATTGAAACCAATTAATGTTACTTGACATCAAAGTATAAACTAACACACAAAAATGTATCACAATTCAAAAATGAAACACAAGATAATATGCAAAAACTTTAATCGAAAATTTAGAAAACTAATCGAAAAGCATCCGGAATCAACCACAAAACTTAAGGTGACATAGAAACGTACCAACGGTTCTGAAAATTAACTCGGTTCGGCCAAATTGAATTCCGAAATATGATTTTTAAAATTGCTACAGTAGCAGAAAAATGGAACGAAATTTGTCCAAATCGAAAAAGTACTCACTTGAGAGATTCCAGATGGCACAAGAAAATCAGCTTTCATTAAAGAAAGTCGAAAAAATCATCACGAATAAAAAATTAAAGCAAAAATAACAATTATGTCAAACTTTGGATTAATTAGTAAGTTCAAGAATTAACACAATCTCATAAATCAAACTATCTAATGTCAAATTCCTTCAATATTTTGACATCAGTAATTAATTTCATTAAATAATTGGAATTGAACTAATCTATGTTAGTCCATGCCACAAAGCCTAGATCAATGTTAGTATCTAAACTAACCTAAACTTTTAACAACTTCTACATCAAGAATTAGAAATTAGTTGTTAATCTATCAAAAATTTAAAATCTCAAACTACAAAAAAAATTAGTATATAAACTAACCTAAGTGTTAGTGTTAACTAGTTTTCTACATCTAATTCCACCTAAATTCAAGAATTAACACATTCCTAAGTTCAATAATCAACCTAATTTCTAATCTAATTCTTGAATCAACCTAAACACTAATGTAACTACACCTAAGGCTAAAAATCAACACAATAACACTATGTGAATTTCAAATTACAATCAAAATCAACTTCTCAAGTTCAATTAATCACTTATTTCAATAAGCAATTCAACAAAATAGAATTAAATCCTCAATTGAAATCAATTCTGAACAATTAAGCCTCAATTATACAATTAAAACCTCAATCAACAACAAAATCAAGAAAAAACACTTATTCAAAAAATCACTTATTTCACAGAGCGCTTAATTCAAGAAAACTAACCGATAGAAGTGAAGATGAGGCTTATATAGAGATCGCAACAAACTGATCAACAATCAGAGAAGAATTGCTCTTGATCTTGACTTTTGGATCTTGATGAAGTTGTTATTATGTTCTTGAACAAAATTGAGAGAAAGTTGAGTTTAATCCTTGAGAGAATTGAGAGAAAAGTTTAGAGTGATTGTGGAGATTGGTGAGTTATGAGAGGAATTGGAGTAAAAAATAAATTATATAATATGGGCTTATGTGACTGGATTTGGTTAATGGGCCTCAAATATCCATAAATACTTCAGAATTTTAATTCTCTTGAGTGTGACACGTTACGGACAAATTCGCAGGAACCTCAGTGCAATTTTTAAAGTGGAAATGTGAAACCAAAATGTAGCCGACATTGAGAAAAAACTCCTGTAAAAAATGGGATCATTCGGATAAACGATGATTTAGTTATGAATTTTTGAAATTTCACTTCAGACAACTTTAATTCTCAACTTCAGAATTTTTAGTGAGTTACACACGCTTTGGGCCAAAAACGGAAGCCTTCGGGGTACTATTTGCTCTTGAAAATGGAAACCAAAGTTTATCTAACTAAATTTTTGAAACAATTCCACTGAAGCGGGCTCGATACAATAAAAATTTATCGAGTTATGATTTTTTTGGATGTGGTGCACATAAACATTTGCCATAATTTTGTGCGAAAATACTTGATAAATCCATATTTTGGGGGCCTTTCTGAGAAGAATTAACTTCTGGCCGTGGGAGATGAAAATGTAGATGATGTCGAGACAGAGATTTGGCCACTGTAATGGGTTCAAAACGAGCCACATGCTTTGAGTTATGAATTTTTTAGTGTCCAAAAACTGCACCTTCAACATACTTTTTCACTGTATTTCTTCGAGAAAACTCGCACATTCGGAGACCTTCTTTAAAGGATTGGTTTTCAAGCCAAACCTGAATTCGAGGAAATATCACCATGGATATCTTGGCGAAATAACACCTGAACATGACGAACCATATTAGACTTATGAATATTCGGAAACCCACACCTCCGTGAAACGACAAAGCGATCCTTAACATGGAAAATACTCTGAGAGCATCCATTAACGAAATAAACATCTTCTGCAAAATTCTGAGGCTTACCAGAAGTACCTTGATCCCATAATCATAGAACCAATGATATGTATGATATGCTAATGACCTAATGAAAGGATGAAAATAAATGCGAAACCTAAGCCAAATAAAAGTATAATTAGGAGGGCAAATTTGGGGGTACAACAATGATCAAAAATTTTTCTCTTTAAAATTATATAACACACAAGATTTTTCTATCAAGAACTATGTATCTTTGAATCATCCATCATGCCGAGAGATATTTAGGAGTAAGAATAAAATCTTCTTAAGCACATTGATAAAAACAATTTTTTTTCCTTTTTTGGTAAATATGCTTTATTTCTTGTTTGATAATTAGGAAAAAATTGATATAACAAGGTTGTCAACTTTCATTTTGTAAAAATAATTAGAGGTAACTATTTTCTTGAATAAATGTCATAGGGTTATGATAACTTTCCTACGTATAATCGGCTTTCAAACCTAAATTTGACTGTGAAGACCATCTTTTTATTCTTTAAGGGTTTTATAAAGTTTTCCCCTTTCAATTAAACTTTAATGGAGGCTTCAATGTTTTTTGAACACGTCTTAAATATTTATCGCGCCACAACACTGTCTATCTGGACCAAATAGATTTGGAGATTGATTGCGGGTGCCTCAGGTCTATGACACAAGATTCTTGTAGCTATATATGGTGTCTCATCAGTTTCCTCACTCCAAAGAGGAAGACTCTCGAGTTTTTTCATACTTTGGTTATCAGGGGAATGATGATCTAGTAGTTTAAAGCTCGTGTCGAGAGGTCATGACACTAGCCAAATAATATTTCCATCAGAAATCAAATTCGATATATACCCCAAACCTCCTTTCTTTAAGAGGAGCTCGTTTACCACTCAAGTTCAAGTGTTTGGTTAACTAACAAACGCTAATTAGTTACTTGTTACAAGTATCTTTACTAACTTAACCATTAATATTTTATAAATTTTAAATAAAAAATATCTTTGTTTTAGTCATTGAAAATATAGATAGTCATACATCGATGATGGTTGAGTGATATTAGCTGGGATTTCCATTTTTTTATAGAAAATATGTAAGATATAAGGAGTTGATTGGAAATGCACAAACCGAGTTTCTACGTCTAATACATGATCGAACGTAAACTCTAATGAAACATAAAACAATATATTTTTTAGATGTATTTGAAAATATAGATAATTGGGTGGATAGTTGAAAAAAAAAACAAATAATGTAATATCTACGTTTTGAATGAGTTTTTATCTAATTTTTCTTTTTAAGAGTACATGTTAAAAAACCTATAATTAAAATTTTTATTTTAAAAAAATAATTAAAAAATTAATTATACATTCATAATCAATACCGTACATAATTTTCAAAATATTTTTTTTATTTAATTTTTAACATGCACCCTAAGGGCACATGTTAACATTATTCTTATTTATCTATGCTGGTGGGGAAACATCAGTTTCCCTTATGCTAATCTTGGACTGAAAGTTTCTAGTGGTTAAGTCATTTCTTTTCATTCTCTTCTAGCAAAACAAGGTAGTAGCAGTTCGCGGATTCATTATTGGGATCAAATTGAGGATTCAAACATATTTAGAAACAATGGGAGACAATGGGAGTTTTTGGATAGAGACGTTGGTAGCAAACTTTGGGCGGCTATTGTTGCTTTAGGTGTGGTGGATTCAGATGGGCAGAGCATAAATGTCAGTAGGATTGAGGAATTGGAGAAAAATGGTAGGGAAAGAAGGGAGGCAAGGAAGGAGTATCTGAAGTGTTCAAAAATGATTATAGGGTCTATGAACATTAGGGGTGGTGGCAATGCCCTCAAAAGTAGAATAATTAGTTCTTTGATTAAAAAGGGTACTACGAATGTTTTTTTTATTCAAGAAACAAAATTAACTAGTCTAAATGATTCTTTAGCTAATATTTTTTGGAGCAATACAGAGGTAGGTTATTCTTTTTCCAATTCTCTAGGAAGGTCGGGGGGTCTGTTGATCTTATGGAGGTATGTGAGGTGGAGGTTTTGAATAGTTTCAAAGGAGAGGGTTATCTTGGGATCAAAATATTATGAAAGAACGACATTTACTATGTGTTCAATGTTTATTCTTCTTGTGACTTGAACAAAAAAAACAATGGTGGAGTAAATTGTTGGATTTGAAGGAGAATTTTAAGGACAGAGAGTGGATTATTGGAGGCGACTTCAATGCTACCAAGAATAGTAGGGAAAGGAAAGGTAGGGTGGTGATAGAAAGTAGCGGTTAGATGAAGGCTTTTGCAGAATTTATTGGAAATAGTTTGTTGGGGGATATACCTAGTAAAGGGAATAAGATCACGTGGTTTAGTGGGGATGGAAAATCTACGAGTAGAATAGATAGATTCCTTATGTCGGACATTATTGTTAATATATGGGGGTGATTGGCTAGCTTGTTGGTTCTAGAGATATTTCGGATCACTTTCCAATTTGGATCTTGAAGGATGAAGTTAATTGGGGACCTAAATATTTCAAGTTTAACAATGAAGGATTTTCTTTTGAATCATTTATTCCTATTATGGAGAAGAAGTGGATTAATCTTAGGGTGGAAGGAAGAGGTGATTTTGTCTTAAAAAAGAAGTTAAGACTTCTTAAAGAAAGACTCAAATGGTGGAACAAGGAAGTGTTTGGTAGAATAGATCTTGAAGTGGAGGAAGGGGCGAGAGATATCAACTTGGGGAACGAATTATTGGAGATTGAGCTAGAAGCTTTGCATCCGAGTATTGTTAACAATAGAAAAGAAGCTTCAAGTCGTTTTTGGACAAATTTGCGTATTAAAGAGAATATTCTTGTTCAAAATTCGAAATTAAAATGGATTAAAGAAGGTGACTCACATAGTGGGTTTTTTCATAAACTGATGAAATAAAGAAGGAAGCATAATCACATAGGCCTGATTATTTCTTCGGATGGCTTGTTGGAATCGGTAAAGAAGGTTAAGGAGGAAGTTACAAAGCATTTTGCGAATAAGTTCATTGAAGTGGAAAGTGAGAGACCTTTATTGGATGGTATTACGTTCAAAAGTGTCGGTGAGGAGGATAATTATTTTCATGAAATGCCTTTTCAAGAGGATGAGATCAAGGAAGAAATTTGGGGGTGTGGTGGGTCGAAAATCCTAGGTCCGGATGGGTACACTTTGCTTTTCATAAAAAAGTGTTGGTCCTTTTCAAAAGACGATTTTGTGAGATTCTTTAATTTCTTCCATGGTGGTGGAAAAGTCTTTAAGGGAATTTCTTCTTCTTTCTTGACTTTGGCCTCAAAGTCGTCGAATTCTATAACTTTGGATGATTATAAGCCTATTTGTTTGGTGGGGTCTATGTACAAAGTTTTAGCAAAGCATTTGGAGGGGGGATGAAAAGGGTGTTAAATTCTATTATTTCTCCTTTCCAAAGTTATTTTGTGTCGGTTAGACAATTGCTAGATGGTATTGGGGTGGCAAATGAAATGGTTGACTATGCAAGAAAAGAAGGTAGCAATTTCCTTCTTCTTAAGGTGGATTCTAAAAAGGCTTATGATAATGTGAGTTGGAGTTTCTTATGTTATATGTTATGGAGGATGGGGTTTGGATTGAAATAGAGGAGATGTATGGAGTTATTGTGTTTCAAAGTAGGATGTCGGTGCTAGTTAATGGGAGTCCAACAAAGGAATTTGTAGTTGAAAGGGGTTTGAGGCAACGTGACCCACTTTCACCTTTTCTTTACGTTGTGGTAGCGAAAGGTTTAGCGGGGTTAGTAAGAAAGTGGATTGAAATTGGAGGATTCGATAATTTCCTTATCAAAGGGGGAAGTATCGTGGATATTCTCCAATTGGCGGAGGATATTATTTTAATTGGAAAAGCGACTTCGAAGCATGTTAGGGCGATTAAGACGGTATTGAGGGCTTTTGAACATGTGACGGGTCTTGGTATTAGTTATCACAAGAGAAAGTTGATTGGGATCAATTCTTGCACTAATTTCTTGGATGCCACTTCTTATGCTCTTTCTTGTGATTTGGAGGATAATAATTTCACTTTTCTTGGTATTCCTATTGGATCCAATCCGAGGAAGGCTTCGACTTGGAATCCTCTTATGAATAAAATGAAGAATCGGTTAGTAGGATGGAAGAATCTCTTTCTAAATCTTGGTGGGAGGATAACTTTTTTGAAGTCTATTTTATGTTCTCTTTCTATTTTCACTATGTCTTTTTATAAAATTTCGTCGAAGGTTGTTAAAGAATTCAATAGAACTCAAAGCAACTTTCTATGGGGGAGAGTGGAGGAAAAGAGGAAGATTCATTGGGTGAGTTTGAAGGATGTTCATTTTCCTTATGAGAAGGGGGGATTAGGCATAAAGAATATGGAGGATTTAAATTTATCCCTTTTAAATAAATGGAGATGGAGAATTAATCAAGTTCATAATAATGTATAGTATAGTGTGTTGAAAGCTCGGTATAGTGAATTATCGATAAATGTCTTTTATGGAGATGCTTCCAAAGTTACTTCTTCTTCTTGTTCTACTTGGTGGAGAGATATTATTAAGATAAGGGATATATCTGTTGAAGATCCTATTATCTTAAATAGTAGATTTCTTATTCAAAATGGGTTTAAAACTCCATTTTGGGAAGCAAAATGGTTGGAGGATAATTCTTAGAAGGAGCTTTTTCTGAATTTATATTCGGCCTCATGTTTGAAGGAAGTGGCAGTGGTGGGTATGAGGGGATGGATAGAGGAGGGGTGGAAATGAGGAGATTTGGGTCTATTTGCCTCTGTGGTCAATAATCCCCTTCTTTTAGCCGATTTCGAGTTGTTAAAAGAGAAGTTGGAGGAGTTTGGTGGCGTTTCGAAAGACCCAGATTTGGTTGAGTGGAGTCTTAATTTGGAGGAAGGTTACTCGATATCCTCTTGTTATGGTTTCTATGTTAGTTTTCGGGTTTCTTGTGGCCCTCCTAATAGGAATGATATTGCTTTAAGCTTGATTTGGAAGATGGAGGTGCCTTTCAAAATTAAGGTTTTTTGTTATAGGATTTTTGTTGATAGACTTCCAACAAAGGACCTCTTGGTGCATAGAGGTATTTCTTTTCCGAGTGATTTTTTAAAATGTTCTTTTTGTGGTATAGAATTGGAAAATAGGGATCATTCTTTTCTTTTGTGTGTTGTGATTAAAAGAATTTAGAAGGAGATAGCTTGTTGGGTTGGTAAGGAGGATGAAGAGGAAGACGAGTTCCTTTCAAATTTTATGAATTGGTACTCGTTTTGTAGGGGTAAAAAGGTTAGGGAAGGCGAAATGGGGGTTGTTTGGCTTGCAATGTCGTGGAGTATATGGTTACTTATAAATGATATTTTTTTTTCCGGAACGTTATTTGGAGTGTGGATAATACGGTTTGGAGTATCAAAATGATGGTTTGGAAGTGGTCTTTTTGTGGAAAAATTACACATCCCAATTATAGCTTCTATAAATTTAGCAAAAATCATTTGCTTTATTTATCGTAAGTGTAATTGATTTGTAATCTCTCATTTTAGCCGTTATCTCTATTTCATTGTGTAAAAAGATTGAAGAATCATAAGTTCTCTTATATATAATATCTTGCTTATAAAAAATATTATCCTTATTTTTAATATATTAAAAAAAAAACTATTATAGTCACACTGTTTATTGAGAAATGAGTTATTGTAACTTAAATTTATAGTATTAATATCATTCAACCATCATCAATGACTATTAATTATTGGTGATTAGAATATCTCAATTATTTTAAATTTCAATTATTTTGGTTTGTCAATTATTGCATTTCTTACAAACCCCTATTTTTAGTCTACAAGAGTGGCAACTTGTCTACAAGAGTGGTAACAAAACTGCTGAGAAGTCAAAGATGACTAGTCTAAAACAAATAGCTTCTGTTGTTTGTTTTTGTTTGAGTTGTCATAATTTTGATTTTCGTCCCTAGTTATGAGATTTTTTCAACATAATTAACAACATATTTAATTGTGTTAAACAATAGATTAGTTAACTATACATTTTATTTTATTTTAATATATAAGTATAATATTAAGTAAAAAGTAACACCTTAAAAACCAGGCTCATATGAGCTTGGACCTTCAGCCCACCCTAACACATTATTATGCCATGAGATACATGATATTATTGAGAAGAGTTGGAAATTTGAATTAAACTATAATAATATTTATAAATTTAATTTAATTGAACTATATTGAGAAGAGTTGGAAATTTGAATTAAACTATAATAATATTTATAAATTTAATTTAATTGAACTATATTAACACTATGTGATATATTTAACTTAAGAGAGTTATATGATGGAAATGTAGGAGAATATAACTTATTTTACTCAAAGAAAATTTGGTGTGTACATTTATATTTACTAAATGAGGATATTTATACTAGTAGAAATATTAATATTATACTAAGTGAATAATTGGTATTACTATTCTATCTTTGACAAATTATACATCACCAATAATTTATCATTATTGTTCTAAGTTTGATTATTAATATAGATATTTCAAATATAATAATAATCTTATTTATTATAACAGCCCCCTTTGAAATTTCTATCACAGTGCTCTATTAAAGTCTTGTTGAGTAGAATCTTATGGAAACATACGTTGCCTCATTAAAAACCTTATAACAAAAAATACATTGGGATAAAAACCTTAATAAGGGAAAAAATTATAACATTATGCTCCCCCTCAACATAACTCAATTAGTTCTTCTTTAAAGATCTACAAGATGACGCATTCCAATATTTTACACATGCTTCTTGAAAACTGGTGTAGGAAGTATCTTTATAAATAGATCTGCCACATTATCATATGAACGAATATACTGAATATTAACCTCTTTATTTCTTTCAAGTTCTTGTGTGAATGAGAAAAACTTGGAAGAGATATGTTTGGTTTTGTCACTTTTTATGTAGTCTTCTTTCATTTGGGTAACACATGCATCATTGTCTTCATACAAAATTATTGGATTATTATCAATTGGTAAACCAGACGCTCCTTGAATATGTCTAGTTACCGATCGTAACTATCTACACTCTTTGCTTGCATCATGAAGGGAAATTACTTCAACATGATTTGAAGAAGTTGCTACAAGTGTCTGCTTTTGCGATCTCCATGATATTGCAGTGTTACCATATTTTAATATATATTCAGTTTGTGATTTAACATTATGTGGATCTGACAAGTACTTTACGTCTGCATAACCAAGCAAAATTGGTTTTTTTATTGTTAAAATAAAACAAACCAAGATTAGATGTACCTCAAAGATATCGAAATATATGTTTTATTCCTTTCTAATATCTTTTTGTAGGACATGAGCTGAATCTTGCTAGCAAATTCACTTCAAAAGTTATATCAGGTCTTGTAAAGTTAGCAAGGTACATAAGTTCCCAAATGACACTGAGATATGGTACTTGAGAGTTAAGATCTTCTTCATTATCTTTCTTAGGTCTAAATGGATCATTGTCAATATTAAGTGTTCTACCCATCATTGGAGTACTCAAAGGGTTTGCTTTGTCCATGTTAAACCTTTTCAATACCCTTTATGTATAATTTGATTGATATACCAATATATCATTTTTAGTATACTCAAATTGTAAACCAAGACAGAACCTAGTTTTTCCCAAATCTTTCATTTCAAATTCTTTCTTTAAATATTTTCTCGCTTCTCTGATTTCTTTATATGTTTCAATGATATTTAAATCATCAACATAAACAATAATTATTACAAAACCATATATTTTTTTCTTATAAAAGCACAAGGGCAAATAGGATTATCATCATAGCCTTCTTTAAGTAAATATTCACTTAGTCTATTATACCACATGTGCCCTGATTATTTTAACCCAGACAATGATTTTTGCAACTTAATTGCATACATTTCTCTAGGTTTTGATGTCTCGGGAATTTTAAATCCTTCTGGGATTTTCATGTATACATCAATATCAAGTGATCCATATAAATAAGCAATAACTACATACATTAGATGCATATCAAGATTGTTAAATACTGATAAACTAATTAAATAACGAAAAGTAATAGCATCCATAACAGGAGAATATGTTACCTCATAATCAATTCTCGGTCTTTGGTAAAAACCTTGTGCAACAATACGGGCTTTGTATTTGACAATCTCATTTTTCTCATTTCATTTTCTTACAAAAACCCACTTATATCCAACTAGTTTCACATCATTTGGTATAGCCATAATAGGGACAAATACATTTCATTTCTTAAGAGAATTTAATTCAGTATGTATAACATCCTTCCAATTTTTCCAATCATATCTTACATTCATTCATAGATCGGGGTTCGAGATCATCATTTTTATTCATAATTTCACATGCTATTGAGAATTAAAATATCTCATCAATATTCATACCTTTTCGATTCAACAAATTTCCCGTCTCAACATAATTAATTGAAATCTCGAGATCATTCTTGTTTTCATTTTCATTATCAATAATCTCATTATCATCATCTTGTGCTTCTTCGAGAGCATGCTTTTCAATTGTGGATTTATTATTATTATCCAGTGTTATTTCAAGGTCCCTTTCAATCAAATCCACCTTTTCTATTCCCTTTCTTTTTCGGGGATTTTTGTCTTTGGATCTCATAGGTCGGTCATGCTTCAAGTGTGTCTTAGATGTACTTGCTACATCATTTAGATTTGAAATCTCAATTCTAGTTGGGACATTTATTACTAGTACATGTGACTTTGTCACTCTTTTCAAATCAATAAATGAATCTGACAATTGATTTGCTAAATCTTGTAAGTGTACTATTTTCTATATTTTTTCCCATGATATGTCATATGGGTATAAATGTAATAAACGGGGTACATACCATGTTATTTCCTTTTCTACCTTTTTATTCTCTCCCCCTAGTGTTGGAAGTTTTGTCTCGTCAAAATGACAATCAACAAATCTTGCCTGAAAAACATCACATGTTAAAGGTTCAAGATATTTAATAATAGATAGTGATTCATACCTCACATATATTCCTAACTTCCTTTGAGGTCCCATATTTGTTCTTTGTGGTGGATATATTGGGACATATACTACACAATCAAATATCTTTAAATGAGAAATATTTGGTTCCTTACCAATTGCAAGTTGATAAGGGGTATGTCTGTGATCAACACTTGGACTTAGACGAATGAGTGTTGCAGCATGTAAAATTGCATGACCCCAAACCGTAACTGGTAATTTAGTTTTCATTATTAATGGTATAGTAATATATTGGAGACGTTTGATTCAAGACTCAGCTAAACCAATTTGTTTATGCACACGAGGAATAGGATGTTCAACAGTAATTCCAATTCACATGCAATAATTAATAAATGATTCAGATGTAAATTCACCTTCATTGTCAAGTCTAATTTTTTTATAGTGTTGTCAGGAAATTGAGCTCTAAGTTTAATTATTTGTACAAGAAATTTTTCAAATACCATATCACGACTTGACAATAAGCATACATATGACCATCTACTAGATGCATCAATCAATACCATAAAACACACGAATGGTCCTGATGGTGGATGGATAGGTCCACATATATCTCCCTGAATTCTTTCAAGAAATGCGGGTAGTTCTATCTGAATCTTACCTAGTGAATGCTTTGTTATTAGTTTGCCAAAAGAGCAAGCTTCACATGGTATATCTTCTTTTTTAAGTTTTAAACTTTTCAATGGATGATCAGACGTACTTTCAACTATTTTACAAATCATTGTTGAACCAGGATGACCTAAACGGTCATGCCATAAACTCACAACTTTGGGATCTTATTTTACTACTAAATTACATTCAATTTCATGTATATATGTATAATGTAATTCAAAACGTAATTTTGGCAGTTTTTCTAAAATTTACTTTTTTTTTCAAAACATTGACAGTGATATTAATGTATTTCATGTTACCTTCGATAGTAGTTTCAGTATCATATCCTTGATGATATATGCCATTAAAACTCAATAAAATTCTCTTTGATTTTAGAGAGTATAAAGCATTATTAATGACAAACTTTGTCCAATTTGATAATATGAACATAATATTACCTGTTCCTTCAATCAAATTTACAGGACCTAAGATTGTATTTATTACATCTTTAGTAGGATTTATTTCAGCAAAGTATTTCTTACTTTTGAGGATTGTATGGGTAATCCCACTATCTGGAATGCAAATGTCTTTGATATGTTCCATGTCTAACCTTCTTAAAATAAAAATAAGGTTAAATAGAGAGTAAATCAACAACATATTAAACATTCGTATTTCATGCAAACCATAAGATACATTAAATAACATACAAGTACATAGTCCAAATATAAAACAATACAAACACATCACACATTATACAAATAGTTACTTAATCCATTGATCCTTCAACAAAGTCAGTAGCTTCAAAATAGGTATTATCATTTTCGGGTTCAATCTCATTAAAATTCACTTCTTTTCCTTTTTCCTCTACATATTCCATTTGTCTTTTACACAAATGATCTGGTGTTCTACACACCTTAGACCAATGGCCTTTCTTTTTGTATCTAAAGCATACATCCTCATAATTTCTCGAGGGACCTTCTTGGATATACTTACCCTTTCCTTGGTGATTCCAATTATTTTGGCCATATCTGAGATATCTAAAATATTCATAGGACCTCTTCCACGTCCTCAACCACGAAAATGGTTTCGACCATGGAAAAAGGTTTTGACCATGATATCCTCATTGATTGTGACCATCAAAACGAGCACGAACATTATTACCATCAAAACGAGCATGACCACAACGTCTCTTAAAACGATTAAATCCACCACGCTCACAATTAAAGGTTGTGGCATTAATTCCAGGATATGTTATTGTTCCTATGGGTCGTGACTGGTGGATTTTTATAAGGAGCTCGTTATTTTATTCTGCCACTAGAAGGGCTACAACTAAATCAAAATATTCAGTGAATTCCTACATTCTATATTGTTGTTGCAGTAATACCCGGGATGCATGAAATGTTGAAAAAATTTCTAACTTTTCTTTTTCAGTTATAATTGTGCCACAAAATTCTAGTTGTGCTATAATCTGATGCATAACAGAGTTATATACAATGATACTTTTGTAATCCTAGAACCTTAACTTGTTCCACTGATCTATTAATGAGGGTAACAAGACTTGTTTATGATGTCAAGATCTTGCTTTAACTTTGTCCTATAAAATCTTGGGATCTTTAGCATTTGAAAATTTTGTTTGCAATACATCATCAATATGGTGCTTGATTATTCTATTCATTTTTTATTTTCTCTTTTCCATCTCATTTGGGTCGTCTTTTCATTTTTCATAATTCTCACCTTCAAGTATTCTGTTAAGTCCCTCATATATAAGGTACTCAATTAGATTGTTGTTCCAGGTTATGAAGTTGTCCCCAATTATGCTTAGAATTTTGAATTGATGCTTAAGATTTGACATGATAATATCTAGTGTAGTAAAAACTTCTGATAAAGATGATCGTGCTGATAACGTGTTGAGAAGAGTCGAATATTTGAATTAAACTATGATAATATTTATAAACTTAACCTAATTGATATATATTAGCACTATGTGATATATCTAACTTAAGAGAGAGAGAGAGAGATATGATGGAAATGTGGGAGAATATAACTTGTTTTACTCAAAGAAAACTTGGTGTGTACATTTACATTTACCAAAGGGGGGTATTTTTACTAGTAGAAATATTAATATTATACTAAGTGAATAATTGGTATTACTATTTTATCTTTGACAAATTATACATCACCAATAATTTGTCATTACTATTCTAAGTTTGACTATTAATATAGATATTTCAAATATAATAATAATATTTATTATTATAACAGATATATGATAATGTCAGAAGTTTTATAATTTTATTAATAATAAGTAGTAGAATATTTACATGATTTTTTTTTGGTGCAAAAGAAAACTTATATTGCCAAAACAAAGATTACAAGCTGATAATTCCAGGACTCAACAACAGCTAAAAGACTAAAATTATCACAAAGCTACCCCAACAAACAAAATAGACTAAATAATATCAAAGGTGTTATGAAGGAAAATAGAGAATTAATACGCACGAAAATTAAAATTTTCCTTTAGTGATCCTTACGAATGGGGATGGTCAGTGATAGAAACTATTATCTCTTGTGGCAATTTAAATCTTTGATGTTATCATCATGAGCATTGATGAAGAACAACACCTCGACTCAGTCAACATGAATAGACAACCTTCAGTCTCAGTGCTAGCTTCTACAAATGAAGGCTTTGAGTGAGAGAGAGAGAAATATGGCCTGGGTTTCACAAACCCCGATTTCATCAAGTGAGAAAGCTCATGCACAAGGGTTGTATTTATAGAATCACTTGTGTGGACTGCAAGCTAAAAAGCCCAACTTAAGTGATCCATATAATAATAATAATAATAATAATAATAATAATAATAATAATAATAATATTCTTATTATTATAATAACTTTTACTACAATAACTATTATTATAATAACTATATTGTAATAAACATATTTTTTTATTATTATATTTTATAACTATTATAAAATAATAATAATAATAATAATAATAATAATAATAATAATAATAATAATAATAATAACTATTATTATATTATATGATGTTCCATTTTTCACTTAAGTGCATCGTACCTTACGGTGTTCTGTAATTCTCTCAAGTACACTGTATCTTACGATGTTCCTTATTTATTCTATCTCTCATCAATCCATTCTTATGTGTGTGACCCTGTAAGTTCTCGTAACGTTGCTAATTATATTAAATCATACTTTTAATATAATAAACAGTGAGTGGTATCTAGCAACATATCACTATTACCCGAGTCACGAAAATGTCATGTGATCAGACAAAACATTTTCTGAGATAATGTTCGTATGTACATTTTCCCTTTTTCCCTCATGTCTACATTGAACACAAGGCATAGACCGTGTCACCCATGTCCAGTTCAATTTTGGGTCCTTAGATATTTATCCTGTTATGGAGGATGGGAAAATTCCATCTAGGTCACTCATGTCCCTGAGCATGCTTTGTGAAGTACCCATCAATTGTCTTTATGGTCATCCAGTTACAGATAATGTTTGATCAGCAATAAAGCACTTAACTCTACATCTAAGGTCCATAGTAGTTTCACGTCGAATGGTGGTATACACAACTTATCATCATGAGAGTAACTTATAACATTTTGCATAACATTATATGTAGTATTCTCATAGCGGGTCAATCCAGTATAAATGTTACTCCTAATATTCATACTTATGTCAAGACTTGATAACTCCTTATCCATGATCCATGAGATGTGATCATCCGTCTATTTTCATAATAATCTCGACGCTTTAATGTTATTTCGCTTTATAATAAAGCTTGACTACAAATACTTTAAGGATAGTGTCCTTAGGTTTAATGGGATCTCATTATTAATTCACACTTAACATTTCATTAAACAGACTAACTATTCTAGGGACTTTATCATTTTGAAAAAAGAAATATAATAAAGAAATTCCTTTTATTATTAATAAATAATTTGATACAAGTACTAAAAGTATTGACCTCTAGGGCTTACACCAACAATCTCCCACTAGTACTAGAGCCAATCAGGTATACATCTAATACCCATAAATCTAGTATGGCCATCATGCTTCTACTATGCAAGAGGCTTTGTTATTAGGTTAACGACATTGTCAAGTGTTGGTACTCTGCATATCTTCACTTATAATATTTCTATCATCTCTCAAATGAGGTGATATCGTCTAAGTGTGTGTTTGGATCATTGGTGAGATCTAGGCTCCTTAGCTTATGCGATAACACCATTGTCATCATAATAGAGATCAACGGGATCCACAATATTATGGACTATGCCAAGTTCATAATGAACTTCTTAGTCTAAAAATCTTCCTTTGTTGCATCCAAGGAAACAATACAATCGACTTTGGTTGTAGAATCAACAACTATATCATGCTTTGAACTTTTCAAGCTTACAATGCCACCATTGAAGCAAAACACATAACCAGATTTGAGTAATATATCATCTACGTATAATATCATGATGATGATCATGATCCCACTAACTTTATTATAGACACAAGGCTCATTTTGATCCATGATTAATACATCACCTTGATCAATTACGAGATAACCATATCTCTCAGGTTGATGACATATAATCTTTGATCTTTGCTAGTCTTGTTTTACTTGAGCAGGTTTCTCTTCCACAACTACTTGTGTTTCCTACTCTAGCTCCTCCATAGGTGTATCACTGCTTTTGTAATTCTTATATTTCTTCAAACTCTACTTTCCTCCCATAAATTCCTTTGAAAATAAAGTCCTTTTCCAAGAAAACTCAAGTTCAAGCGACAAACACTTTGCCATTAGAAGGATTGTAGAAATAATATCCTCTTATTTCTTTAGGATAGCACACAAATAAGCATTTTTCAGATTTGGGCTCAAGCTTTGTTGAAATTTATCGTTTCACATAAACTTCGTAACCCTAAATCTTCATGAAAGACATAAGTGGTCTCTTACCACTCCATATCTTATATGGTGTCTTCTCAACCTTTTCGGATGAAACATGGTTAAGTGTGCAAGTTGTTGTCAATAAAGTGTGTCCCTAAAAGGAGTTTGGAAGATTAGTGTGACTCATAATAGATCGAACCATGTCTAATAATTTTCAGTTTCTTCTCTCGGATACACCATTCCATTGTGGTGTTCATGGAGGAGTAAGTTGGGATAGAATCCCACATTCCTTTAGATGGTCATCAAACTCTAGACTTAAATATTCACCACCTCGATCTAATAGAAGAACTTTAATATTCTTATCTAGTTGGTTTTGTACTTTATTCTTGAACTCCTTGAACTTTTCAAAGGTTTCGGGTTTGTGTTTCATTAAATACACATAACCATATTATAATATGGTGGCAGAACCGACTGTTATACTGGTTTTGTGTTTGTATTCGCAAATGTTACGGTAAGTAAGAGCCGCCACCGACTTTTCTTTTATCCAACAAAGGAAAGGGTGAAAATAACAGAAAAAGACATTTCGAGATTATTCTGAGTAAGGGGAGTAGATTATGGAAAGGGAAGGTGTTATCACCCTTACCATCCGTAGTTTTCTACAGTCTCTTAGATGCTTAGCTCATTTTTTTAAATACCTTGTGCTTTTGTGTGTTTTTGAAAAGTATTTTTAAATTGCCTTAGTGCGGCGATTCGCTTTATGATAACTCTTGTATCAGTCCTCAAGAGTGTTGATAAAGCATTTTGAAAATGTTTATGAAAATTATTTTGTGTAATTGTGAAAATTTGTTTTTTTTAGAAAGCATCTAACAACTATCTACTTTTACTCGAAAGGTTTGTTCTTTTCCTCATTTCCTTTAGACAACGTTATCCTACTATTAGTGAGTAGGTAGCCCTACCGTTAAATGTTTGAGGGACATTCGAAGGGACGATTTATAGTCACAAAGGAAACTTGGCAAGAAATTTTAGTAACTACCCTAGGGTTCTAAGATCATATTTTTACCAAGGCAACATCGAGAGGGTCATCGAGGGACTTATGATCTTTAAACCGGAGGGTAGCCACTAAAATCTCTCACGTTTCGAGAGATGTGACTGTTTTTCCAAAGGCAACCAAAGGGGGGGGGTACCCTAGAGGTGCGCATGTGCAATTGTGTTATATTCAGTTATTTTTGTCTTTTGTGCTAATTTTTCCAGCGTTTGATTATTAGTCTTATCATGCAATCCTATTAACATACATCTAACAGTTAATATATACAGAAAATGAAATGTGGAAATATAAATCCTACGCTATTATAAAGCTTCAGGGAGGGTGATATTTACATGTCCAAAAACTTGGGGAGAAAATGAAAAGTAGAGAAATAAAAGAGTCCTAATTACAGTCTATTACAATGAGGAAGCAAATACAATAATATGATAACATTAAAATAAAATTACGCGCAAAATAGAAAAGACGTCTAAAACCCTATGGAATAAAAATCCTTTTGTTTGTTTTTTATTTTCTTTAAGAAAACGTTTAAATAAGAATTAGATTAATTAACCTAAATCTAGATTTAAAGAAAAAATTAAAACTAATTAAAAGGAGTTAATTCTAATTTTTTTTTGTATTTTTATTATGAAAAGAAAATAGATTAAAATGGAATAAATCCTAGGTCTAATTAATTTTAATTAAAAAAGAAGTTAAAATAATTAAATAATTAATTTATAAAAATTAATTTAATAAAAAAACTTAAAACTATATTTTTTATGACTTTTTCTGATTTTTTATATTATTATGGAAAAAAAATATTAAAAGAAATAAACAATAAAACAAATAAAAAATGAAAATGGGCCTGGCACAATCAGCAATGGGGGGGGGGGTATGAATTGCAAAACTAGATCCATGCGCATTTCACCAGCGCTGGATCCAGTGAGGGTAGCCTTAGAAGGGTGCAACATGAGCCCATGGGTTTGGCGTCTTGGATCAGATTTGTATAGATCTAATGGTGGGAATTGAAGAGTGTATGGTAGGCATGCTGATGAGTGTTGTGCTGGATCTGCAAGTGTTTTATTAGAAAAATAAAATTGCAAGACCTGGGTGTCGAACCCAGATCCTTCCCTTCATACACGTCCCCTCCTACCAACTGAGCCAACTCATCAATCGTTTGTATAAACAATAAAATAATAAAATATATGAAACAGAGTCAGAAATATATTTGAAAATAAAAAATGTGCGCGCTAACTGAATAGACCAATAGGGAAGAGACGCGTATGCTGCCAGAGTCACCCCATCGAAGTCAACTCTCCGGTTGTCTTCTCCGGTGGGCTCAAATGCTGACCTGTAAAAATAATAAAAAATCAAGGGATTAAACCTAACCTACCCCCTTAAAATATTCCCCTGATTCCAAATCTGCAGCTACTTTGGCCTGAATCGTCCTAGATTAAGAGTTGTGAAGCTTTCCATTTGTGATGCCCTAACAATGGCGTCACACGATTTAAGCCTTAAAACCCTCATTCTAAGTGTCACACCTCCTCTAATAAACATGCTAAACAAAAATTAAACCATCAACAGTATCAATACCACGTAAAATCACAGTTTTAAATGTTACAAACCTTGCTTGACCGGTGATACACGATCCGGCTGTTTGAGGATGCCATGAGCTTTGAAAATGGCAGGGATAGACTTCTGATATTCCCAGGAACGTGATGGGGCCTTTGAATTAGATCAAAAGAAACTAGAAATGTGTTTTTGGATTTTCACGATTTTGGAGCTTTTTTTTGGAAATTTGTGGAGCTTTTCTCAGGCTGTGTATGTGTGTGTAATGCTTGCAAATGGCTTGTATAAATAGAGGAGAGATATTGAAGGAGGAAAATCGAAAGAATCCAAGGCATTAAGGTCTTGTTTAAAGCCATTATTCAAAATTTGAAAACATTCCAAAACATGATATTTCATGCCATGTTGAAACTTGGATGTACCTGGACATTTCTTGCATGAATTATGGGCCTCAAGACATGTCAAAACACTAGCCCAAAGGCCAAGGCCTATCTCTTAATATTTTGTAAAATTTATTTTATATTAATTTGAAATAAATCAAAATAAATATGAACAAAATAGATAAAAAATGGTAAGGTAATGTAAAAATGATATTAGAGATCCCCTATAAGGTCATGAGAATGTTTGAACCTCAAAAAGTTAGGCCATTGACCCAAAAGTTCAAATTTGCTCAATGCACCATCTTTGAATTTTCTCAAATTTTCCCAACTTTGGAAATCCATAACTTCCTCAATTTTTATCTCATATTGATGATCTTGGACTTTTTGGAAAACCCAAGATGTCTACTTAAATCCCTCTTTTGATCAATTTTGCATCTGAAGATTTTATCTTAATTTAAAAGGTCTTGGAAAAAAGTACCTTTTGTTGACTTTTTGAAAATGACCTGTAATGTATGAGCTTGTAGCTTTCAAATGGTGCATTTTTTGAACTTTAAGGAAAAATAGAAGTTGTAGGGAATTGGATTCTATTTAAAATGAGCTTTGGTTGGGGAAAATGGATGAAGCATGTGAAAGTTATGCCTGATCAAAGTTCAGTTGACTTTTTCTATAGAAACCTTAATTTAATAATTCTTGACTTTTAATACATTTAGAGCATTCCTTGAGGAATCATGATCAACCCTTGATAAAATGATGGACATCACTTTAAAATGATGATATTGACCAAAAATCTTGAAGGTTGACTGTATATTGGCCACAATTGACTTTTGACATAGTATAATTGATTTTCAAACATTTGATCAATTGACTGAACAAACTTGTAGTGTAAGGCATGAAATTTGTCATGGATAATCTTGAAGGCATATTAGGACAATGGAAAACATTTGAAGCCTTTGGAGATCACACATCTTTGTGAAAAGTGAAACCCTAATTAGAGGTTCATTGCTTAGGAGGAGAATTTGTCTGGTCAATTCTTGGTCATCCTTGAGAAATTGAAGACCTCAATGAGCATGTCTTGAAAAAAATGGGAGGGAAAATTTTGGGGTACAACAGCTGCCTCTGTTCAATCTTCTTAAACTTGAAGATTTAGATTGGCTTGTATGCCTTTCGTGATCTGAAGGTGGAAGATGATTGAACACTAGAGTGGCCAGAAATTTGCACTCGCCTAAAGTAACATTGTTGGTTGATAATATCGGGAATGGGTTTACATATGCCATTTGGATAAGATGGCACAGATTTGTCAGATATGGGCTTAAAGATGCCATCCAAAGTAGATGCTGACTTCATAAGAGGTCTCTTTATAGGGATTCATGTTCCTGCTGTCTGAGGAGGAGTCCATTGGGGAAGATTGATTTATGTTGTTCTTCTGCTTGAGGAAAAATCCGTGGGGAATAGAGTCTAGGAACTTCAGTTGTCCAAGGAACTACTGAGGAATTATCTCTGGAAAAGTTTGCTGTTTTCTGGTTGAAATCCAGGCTTCATAGTAATTTTCTGGGGAGAATGAAATTAACTATTGTATGGAAATGTATTAGAAAGAGCCTGTGTAGGGCTGTTTCAGTATGAGTCTGTGTTATACTTCATCTAGAGATATAAGAGAAGGAACCCGTGTAAGATTGCTTAAAGATGAGTCCATGTGAGACTGCATCTAGATGATGAGAAGGAACCCGTGTAAGATTGCTTCAGGATGAGTCCGTGTTAGACTACATCTGGATGATGAGAAGGAACCCGTGTAAGATTGCTTCAGGATAAGTCCGTGTTAGACTGCATCTGGAGATCATGAGAAGGAACTCATGTAAGGTTGCTTCATCTGACCATGTAAATAGTTTTCCTGTCTGGTTTCAGGCATTAATTTAGAACTTACTTTTGTTAGTCGTTGAGATAATTGGCCTGGCTGGTTTCAGGTATTAATCTCTGACCTTAGAAAGAAAGATAGTTTTCCTGGCTTGTTACAGGTATTAATCTTCAATCTGCTCATGTAGATAGTTTTCCTGGCTAGTTACAGGTATTAATCTATAATCGGTCATCCACAGATAGTTGTCCTGGCTTGTCACAGGTATTAATTTGGAACTTGTTTTTATCGGTCATTAAGATAGTTTTCTTGTCTGGTTTCAGGTATTAATCTCCGACCTTAAAAAGAAAGATAGTTTTCCTGGCTTGTTACAGGTATTAATCTACAATCTGCTCATGTAGATAGTTTTCCTGGCTAGTTACAAGTATTAATCTACAATCAGTCGCTCACAGATAGTTGTCCTTTCTTGTTCCAGGTATTAATCTGGAACTTGTTTTTTGTTGGTCACATGGATAGTTTTCTCGTCTAGTTTCAGGCATTAATCTGTGGCCTGCTGTATTTGTTGGTAAACTCGTCTTGCTTCAGGAGTTCATACCACTTGGTCGTGTAGATAGTTTCCCCATCTAGTTTTGGGCATTAATCTTTGACCTGTAGTATACGTTCATAGTGTTTGTCGGTCTGATAATTTAACCTGAGAAGGTAAAATCAGTTTCATGCGATGACATGATGTATGAATTGCATGATGCTATCAAAATAAATGAGATTGTGATATATGCATTTGTGTTGCATATGCTATGATGGTTGCAGAATGATGCATGAGTTCAATGTATAAACGTATCAGCTGTTCTATTGCAGTGTTTTGTTGAATTAAGGAAAATAAATCCTTGATTGTTGCTGGGGATGAAGAATGTAGGTCTTCAAATATGTTGAAGTTAAATGTTGGGAGATAGATTTTTGTTGTTAGAGAAATGAGCTTGGTTGGGGAAGGAAAATTTTGTGCACTGTTTGGGGATTTTGTGCAATCCTGCTGGGGAATCTTGAGAAGCTTGGCGACTTAACTGGGGAACTTTTCTTAGATGTCAGAGCAGTAGTTGGAGATTCTTGCTCCGCTGGAGATATGAGAACACCTAAAACCATTAGGTTGTATGCTGAGAATATGGTGGTGACCTTGTAGTAGGATGTCTCTGCCTTTGTACCCGCTGGAGAAGGTATCTGCGGGGGTTTGCAGATGGTCTTCAGACATTGTCCTATTTCTTAAAGCCATTAGTAACTGTCTTTCTATTTTTTATGCGTGTATTTGTAAATGGTAATCACATTCAAATGCATATGTTCAAAAAAATCACTGGACGTTTTGCAAACAAAACAGAAAAATAAAAATAACAGTTTTGTACTTTCAAAGTAATAACTTTATATTAACTTAAATAAGCATTTTTTGTACAAGAAGACGAACATCCTAGTAAGACAATATTGTTGTAAGAATAAAACTTTACAAAATAGCATACAAAGAAAACAGCTATGTGAAATAATCCCATTGGGTTCCCATTCTGCTATTGCCTTTATGACTTTGAGCGT
The DNA here is from genome assembly GCA_948472305.1 of Vicia faba. Lineage (NCBI taxonomy): Eukaryota > Viridiplantae > Streptophyta > Magnoliopsida > Fabales > Fabaceae > Vicia > Vicia faba. The sequence continues at coordinate 989,075,567 of OX451735.1, forward strand.
CTCATCTCTTTACTACTTGTCTGAAGCTGACTGGATTGATTAGTACCGTTTGAGCTTGATAGCTGATACTAAAAATTGTCTGTAAAGTGATCCAACGGAACATAGTCATACTCTTTAAATCCATAAATTTTTCCTATACCACCCTTTCGGGTTTTCAGTCCACCGGGATACCCTTTTTTGCCCAAGCCGCCTTTTCAGGTTTTCGATTTGTTGGGTGTACAAATTTTTTCCATATGTATATCCCTAATTTTTGCCCGAACCCTTTTGGCTCGCTGGGATGCCCTTATTTTTTCCTAGGCCAGTCAACCTAGTGGGTCTTTGTTCATGCGTAGTATCTTTTAACTATGTCCGCATTTACAGGGTGCGGAACGTCGTCACCGTCCATAGTGGTTAAGATCATGGCTCCACCAGAAAATATGTTCTTGATCACAAATGACCCTTCATATGTGGGAGTCCATTTTCCCCTTTGATTACCTTCCGGCAGGATAATGCGCTTGATTACTAGGTCATCAGCCTGATATACCTGACGTTTGACCTTCTTGTTAAAATATTTGACCATACGATTTTGGTACATTTTACCGTGATAGACAGCCGTGAGCCTCTTCTCGTCAATTACGTTTAATTGGTCAAGTCGATTATGAACCCATTCGTCTTCGCCCAGCCTCGCATCCTTCATGATTCTCAAGGAGGGGATCTGGACATCTATGGGTAGGACAACTTCTATACCGTATACCAAAGATAAAGGAGTTTCCCCTATTGATGTACGCACTGTGGTACAGTAACCATGGAGAGCAAATGGTAACATATCATGCCAGTATTTATATGTCACCGTCATCTTCTGGATGATCTTCTTGATGTTTTTATCAGCAGCTTCTACAGCGCCATTCATCTTCGACCGGTAAGGAGAAGAGTTATGATGCTGGATCTTGAATTGCGTGTAGAGCTCGATGATCATACTATTATTGAGATTAGTACCATTATCCATAATGATTCTCTCCGGAATACCATACCAAAATATAAGGTTATGTCTGATGAATCGGGCCACAACATTCTTGGTAACAGAAGAAGATGAGGTTGCCTCGACCCATTTTGTGAAGTAGTCAACGATGACAAGGATGAAGTGGTACCCATTAGAAGCTGTAGGTCTGATCTATCAAATCATGTCAATGCCCTACATTGCAAATAGCCAGGGAGCAATCAAGACGTTTAAGGGAACCAGAGGCACATGTACTTTATCAGCATAGATCTGGCACTTGTGACAAGTTCACGAATGCTAATAATAGTCTTCCTCCATAGTGGCCCAATAGTATCCTTCCCGTAGGATCTTTTTAGCCATCGTGTGCCCACTAGAATTGGTTCCAAAGGTACCTTCAAGCAAATCAGTCATAATCTTTTCTGCCTCACTCTTGTCTACACACCGAAGTAAGGTAGAGTCGTGGTTGCGATTATAGAGGATTATGTTACTGAGGAAGAACTTGGCAGAGAACCTTCTTAGGAATTTCTTATCATTGATTGAATCTCCCTCAGGATACTCTTGGGCTTCGATATATCTTTTGACTTCATGGAACCAAGGCTTGTCCACTACTTCATCAGTACCAATCTCGTGACAGTATGCTGGTTCATCCATTCTCTCAATAGTAATCTGAGGAGCTTCGTTATCCCACCTGAACTTGAACATGGATGACATATTTGCTAGCGCATCCGCTAGTTGATTTTCCTCTCGTGGAAAATTCTCAAAGGTAACTTCTTGAAAGTATGGAATTAGTGTCAACACATGCTCTTTATAAGGGATGAGATTAAGATGCTTCGTGTCCCATTCTCCTTTGATTTGACTGATTACTATGGCTGAGTCTCCAAATACACTCAAGAATTTGATCCTCAAGTCGATAGCAGCTTTGAGACCCATGATACATGCTTCATACTTAGCCATATTGTTGGTACAATTGAAACATAGTCTGACAGTGAAGGGAGTATGACAGCCTTCAAGAGATATGATCACGGCACCGACGCCATTTCCAAGAGTGTTGGAAGCTCCGTCAAAAACCATAGTCCATCAGGATCCTTTTCCAGGTCCTTCAACTGGTCCAGGTTCTTCACAATCAGTTACTAACATGATGTTCTCGTCCGAGAACTCAAAATTCATGGATTGGTAGTCATCCGCAGCCTCATGAGCTAAATGATCATCTAATACACTTCCCTTAATTGCTTTCTGGGTTGTATATTAAATGTCATATTTGGTCAGGATCATCTGCCATCTTACTATTCTTCCGGAGAGAGCGGGCTTCTCAAAGATGTACTTGATAGGGTCCATTTTAGATATCAACAAGGTAGTGTGAGTCAACATATATTGTCTTAGTCAGCGAGCAGCCCATGCCAAAGCGTAATAAGTTTTCTCGAGCAGTGAGTATCTTGTTTCACAGTTTGTAAAATTTTTGCTAAGGAAGTATATTGCATGCTCTTTTCGACCAGACTCGTCAGGCTGCCCCAGCACACACCCCATTGATTTCTCTAATACTGTTAAGTACATGATCAGAGTTCTTCCTTCAACTGGTGGCATCAATATTGGAGGCTCTTGAAGAGATTCCTTGATTTTGTCAAAGTCGTTCTGGAAATTGCCATTCTACTTCACTGCTTGATCTTTCTTCAGTAACTTGAAGATTGACTCACAAGTAGCTGTCAAATGGGAAATGAACTTGGCAATCACTATGCCAAACAAGACATTAGACAATGCTTTTTTTGGCTTTTAACAGCGCTTAAAAGCACTTCCTAAAGCAGCGCTGCTAAAAGTAAAGACAACGCTTTTTTTCAATGTAAAAGCGTTATTTTATGCCTACTTTAGGCAGCACTTTTACATTAAAAGCGCTTTCTTAAGCACCTCCTTTAGACAGCGCTTTTAAAATAGACAGCGCTTTTTATATACCCCTTTAGACATTGCTTAATGTTATTTTTTAAGTTAGGCTTTAGACAGCGCTTTCTTTAAAAGCGCTGTCTATTCCCCCACTTTAGACAGCGCTTTCCCACTTTAGGCAGCGCTTTTTTGACTTTTTACAGCGCTTTCCTCTTAAAGAGATGTCTATTGATCCCAATTTTTTTAAAATAAAATACCTATTTTGACTTGCAAAAGCGTTGTCTAATATATATAATGCATTTTAATCTGATTTGAACTAGGTTTTCACAATATTATGCACCATATTTGGTAGCTTTATTCCAATAAAATATGCATATGTAAAAATTCCACATATATATAAATTGATGATATATACAACAACAACTACAAAATTTATGATACAAGTTAAAATTCTACAAGTTGAAAATCCTAAAATTCAAAATTGATGTTACATCTACATCTTACTATCTTCAAGAATTCTCATAAAACAACAACAACATGAATATCTTAGCTCTATCTTCTACACATGCACCTATAAACCTGGAAAAAAAATCAAATGATCGAAATTCATTACATGATAATATTAATGTTGCACTTTATTCAAATTTATTTTATACTCAAAACTCGATAGTTCTCATCAAAGGAAATAAGACAATATACCTTAGCTTATAAAATTCTCAACCCGATAATGAATTGACACCATTCCTCCTTAAGTTCATCCAATTGATCTTTTGGGTAATGTGCACAATTGAATTCCTCAAAGTACTACATATATAATAATATAACATAGTATGTGATTTAGTTAAAACAATATGTCATTTTATGAGAAACACAAAATATAAAAATAGTATGTAATTCCTAAGTTAGAAATCCATACCGTGGATGGAATCTCTAATCGATCCAAAAGAATAGTTTCTTTCATAAACCTCAACATGAATTATTCGCAATCTATACCGTTACGCTGGAGAGGACACTACACATGGAAAGAAAATATGAATATATATCAGGATATATCCCTTAAATTGTTTTATTAAGTATCATCACTAATGTAATCAAAAATGAATATCTCTTTGTGAAAATATACCTCCACTCTGATCCATGTAACATTGTTGGCTCTACTTGTTGGCACTTGAATATCTCGTTGGGAGTGAAAAGCTAGTAGAATGCTATAATATAAACGACTGTTTAAAATAATCTCACATAGAAACATAAACACAAACACAAATCCAGATATATATCTTTGGGAGAGAAAAACTTACGTGTCAATCATCTTCTTCAAATCTGAATATATTGACCAATCATTGTATAACGAATCCAGATAATACACAGTATCTCTTACAAGATTAATTGCAACCAATAACCAATGTCCACTATATGATTAAACAAAGATTAAACAATGGCCAAAAACAGAAAATTATAATAGATCAAGTTAGGATGGAAATCTAACCCGTTGCCAGTATTATATGGAAAAAAGAACAATTTTTCAGTATCTTTGCTGGCCACAAATAAATCAAGTACATATGTTATGACATCATCTGGTCTTGTTACGATTAACCCTGAATTAACAGTGTTGGGAGCTAAGAAGCCAAATCTTGCTTCTAATCCATGCGGGCCACAATGTTGTCATACATAAACCTTAAATTAAAACATCATTAACATTATACTATATTCATTGAAATGAGGAAATAAATTGTTCATCTAATTAAACAAAGTTGATCGGAGTATACCTGATTTATGTACCGATAACACCGAGGCCTAATTCCAAATGTCTAAAAACTTGCTCCATATCCTCTCTACCAATTGCTTCCAGGTATTCAAAACCAAAGATGTCAGCACTCATAGGTATAAGGCGGGTACCACCATCCGGAATATCTGTTATTCCTAAATATGTCTAAAGGCACGACCTGAACTGAGCAGTAGTTTTTTTGCTAGCCACGATCTTCTTAGCAACATTCTTTTTTTGTGTGGAAATATTGCTAATTTCAGGCGCCTTACCCCTACTAACTTATGCAATCTCTTTAGCATGAATCTAATTATCATATAATTAGTTAGGGGAAGTATAAAATCACAAATGATCATTTCTCATAACATAAATGTCATATAATTGTGTTGTACCTCAATTGATGCAACTCACTCGGTTTTCCTCCTAATCCCCTTATCTTTTGGAATGGATTTTGTTGGAGTCTAACATTACCGTGTAAACAAAATGTAAGTAAAATTGCCTTAAAAAATTTGAATAGTAACCGGTTTTAAGCATACCTCACCATCTACGCAAATGAGGCTTGACGGCCATGCAACAAATGATCATATTGCATCTTCCACCAATGTTGCATCCAACACATCGTCAGGTAGTGGTAACAACGCACCCCCCTCTAAAACAACATCAACCGATACTTTCAAAAATCCATTTGTGAGCGGTTTATGGTGAAGCATTTCTCCCATAGTATTATACACTTTTCCCTTGCCAACCATTCGATAAGTCAGTGACGACAAATAGAGTTGACACCGGGAAATGCCTTATAACCATTAATAAATATGGTTATATAATTAATAAATATGGTATATAATTACCTCGGGAATATTCTGTCCAAAGTTACCATTGATACTACCTTTGTCACTAGTATCTTTAAAACCTGTAGCTTGATCTATTTCTTTTTCCTTTCTCAGCTCATAAACTTCTTGTTGTAACTTTTCCAACTTTTCCAACTTTTCCTGAAGTTCTTTATTGCTAGGAGCTTTTGTCTTTGATTTTTTCTTCAAGGATGTTGGAGTGATCCCAAATCCCTTACCCCTCACTCGACCAGAATACTCACGAATATCTAATGCTTGACTAAGTATTCTCTTGCAATCATTATCTTTATCTAGAGATATAGACTGAGAAAGAGTCTCCTGAAATTCATATGAATATTGTAATTAAAGAATGATATGTTAATAAAAGAATGATGTAATTAAATAAATAAAAGAATGATTTAATTAAATAAATAATGTTATACTTACACATCTCTCGAAAATTTGTTGAACATTTTCTTTAACAACTCCATCCTTACACACACGGGCTTCCTTCCATAAAACATGTTCCGGAAGAGACGTTTCAGAACTATTCTCCTTTGTTAACTACACATTAAGCCAAATAACATGATCAAATATAAGCGTCCATATATTATAGATACTTTGCAATTTATAGATACTTACAATAGATTGTTGTAAGCGTGCATATCCCATACGCCCTTTTCTGTAGGGATATGCAGGACTTGATGCTCGTTGTCGATTTACGACACTTAAACTCTCAAATTTATGGGTTTTTCTTTTGGATTTAAAAGTATCCCATTCTTCAGGTGTAATCAAATCCTTATATTTATTTGGAAGCTCTGCATCAACAAAATATTTATCCGCATCCCTAAGAAACTTGTTTGATAAACAAGCTTTAAACCCTCTATGTAAATTTCTGGCCAATTTGAGTATATAATCTTTCCTGGTATCCTCAATGTTGAACAACCTCTACGAAAATCATACACAAAGTGCATTAGTATAAGTAGTTTAAAGACATAATCGTCATTAACAACAAATAACATCACATATGGTACCTGTATCTCACTCTATATTTTATCTTTAGCGTCGTCCAACACTATTGCTCTCCAATGTTCACAAGTAATTGGAATTTCTCTCCTTACCACCGAACCAAGATAACTCGTTAACGTTGAACCTTTAGGCTCAATTAGTTTGCCTTTTTGACCCCAATGCACACCATACTTTATGTCTCGATCTCTATCTCGAATAATTCTCTTCATTATTGTTATTCCTCGTCTAATTTCCATTTCCGTTTTATTAACGGGCTTATCTCCATCATGCCTAGAATCATCATGTAGGTGATCCTCGTTAGTAGCCATCTAACCTGTAATAAACATAAACATAAACCCAATATAAAATTCCATAATCATTTGAATATATATAAAATGAAAAACACAAACATTAACATAAACATAAACTTAAACGTAAACACAAACATAAACATAAACATTTTAATATATTACCTCTTTCACTAACATCTCTTTCTTTTCTTGGTTGGAACATGAACTACTTGTTTCTTAACATTGCGGATGGATGGATTTATCCAAATTCCCTCATTATGATTATTTCTGATATATGATTCATCCGCTATAATACTCTCATCTTGATCATTTATAATATACGACTAATTCCGTCTAATACATGACTCATTCTCATCATCAATATCACCTTGGTCTACACCGTTATCATCAACCACTTTGTTAGATAAAAGCACTATAGACCATTTTGTACTCGTTGGGTCAGTGACATAGAACACTTGTTTAGCTTGAGAGGCTAAAATAAAAGGCTCATCTTTGTACCCCTCCCTATTAAGATCCACTTGCAAAAATCCTGACTTATCCATTCATATGCCACTACCACTTACCCACTTGCAACCAAAGATAGGAATCTGAAACTTCTCGTAATCAAACACCCAAGTATGCTCAATAACTCCAAAATATGATAGATTTTCATATTTGGGGTTTAGGTCCTTCATACTTGAAATGTGCATTTCTTCAGCAAGCACGGTGACAACACTATCTTGCATAGTACTTTTATCATCTTTTTCTTTGGTATAAAATGTGTGTCCATTAATTGTGTATGCGCTATAAGAAAACACATGCGAACTTGGACCATATACCAAACATCTCAACCTTTATGTTATTGAAGCGGGATCTGAATGAAGCTTTGAAAAAATATTATCCTTAAACCATGTATAAAACTTTGATTGTGCTCCCGTACTATCCAATTTTCATTTCTAATCTGATTTAACCCTCGGAGTACATCCTTGTGCATTTCAACATATGGATCAACCTCACTGTCATTATGCAGAACATACAAATGCACTTGATCCCGTTCATCCCTTGATACTGTCACAATTTTATTTCCAATTAATCTTTTACCTTCCTTTTTTTTCAAAAATATGACTTTTAGGGAGTCCAATGGATTGAAATTTGGACAAATATTTTGTACAAAACTCAACGGCTTCTTCAACAATGTATTGCTCAACAATACAACCCTCTGGGCGACTTCGGTTTTTCACGTACCCTTTTAATATTTTCATATAACGCTCAACATGGTACATCCATCTCATATAAGCTGGTCCGCACAACTGTGTCTCTTTCACAAGATGAACAACTAGATGTACCATTATGACAAAAAAATGAGGGAGGAAAATACATTTCAAGCTGAAACAAAGTAATAACAATTTCTTTTTGCAATGTTGGTAAGATCTCAGGATCGATCACCTTACTAAAAATTGACCTAAAGAAAAAATACAATTTAGTTATGGCGCTTCTTACTTTTTCTGGAAAAATAGAACGTATACCTATTGGTATAAAATGTTCCATTATAACATGACAATCATGTGTCTTTAAACTCTTCAACTTGAGGTCTTTTATAGACACAAGTCTTCTAATATCTGAAGAGTATCCTTCTAGAACTTTAACTTCACTTAGAAACTTCCACAATATTTTTTTCTCCTTTCTAGATAGAGTAAAAGCAACAGGTGGCAGATATGTTTGTCTTCCTTTCTTCACGGATCCTAATTTAGTTCTTATTCCCATCTTTAACATGTCCTCCCTTGCTTTAAGGCCATCCTTAGAATTTCCTTTCATATTGAGTAACGTACCAATAACACTTTCTGAAGAAGTGAAAAACACAAGAAGGGGGGTTGAATTGTAAAACTGAAAATCAATGCAATGAACACGATATTTTTATCCTGGTTCGTTTGATCTCAAACTACTCCAGTCCACCCGTCAAGGTGATATCGCCTCTCTCCAACGAGGTCTTAATCCACTATATTCAACTGAATATTACAATCTTCTTTAACAACTGCTAAAGCCTTCTTGATACAAACCACAAACCGGTTTGTCAAGGAAACACTTTCTTACAAAGAAGAGAAATCTAGGTGTGTGAATGTTTTCTACAAAACTGTTTATCACAACTGTGATATTACACAACTTAAGCTTATGGAAACTAGATTGCTAAAATACTGAGTAAGGAATTTTTGGAGCTTTTAGCAAACTGAGAATGAGAAGATGATGAATAGCTTTTAGGCGTATAAATTGATGTAGAGCATTAGCCAATTCAATCTTCATTGTCTTGTTTATATAGCACTGAATTTGTTAAACGTTGGAGCAATAATCTTGATTCAATGCTAATAACAAACTTTCCTTATTAAGCAGATCTTGTCTGGAATGATGCCGTTGGTAATAATTCGCCTTGAATGCACAGTACCATTGCTACTTAAAGTGTGTTCTGGCTTTGGCTCATTCTGACTCTGCTTAAGTGCTGATGAACTGTTGTTGTCTTTATCAGAGTGTTGAGCGCAGTTCTGTTCATCAAGCTTCAGCATTCGCGTGAGTTGTTCTTCTGATTCTGGTATTCTGATAAGCAACTTCTGATGCTGATGTTGATAACCAATATTCTGATGCTGATTAAGTGTACTCTTGCTGATACCTATCAGAGTTTCTGCAAAACAGACGGTAATATTTTAGGTAGCAAATAGTTCTTACATGAATCACATAATTAATATATCTTTTCATTTTGTTATCATCAAAACTTAAACTTAGGGTAGTAGATTCAAACTTTGTTCTAACAATCTCCCCCTTTTTGATGATGACAAAAACTAGATATTTTTAATTGAAAATAACGTGAAAAAGTATCAGAGATAACTATATGATAAGATGTATCAGAGTAAGAAGTTATCAAAGATAAGGGATAAAGAGATATGAGAGTTGGGATCGGAGATACTCCCCCTGAATTTATAACTTCCTTTTTTAATTCCAAGAGTTCTTCAGGATCAGATCTTTATTGACTTTCTTTGAACATCAGAATATCAGAGCTTTGACTATCAGAAGCTTTAGATCAGAATATTAGAGCAGAGCTTCAGATCAGAGTATCAGAGCTTTATCAGAGCTTTGCTTTGGATCAGAGTATCATAGCTTTGGTCTTCAGTGAGTCAGAGAGCATTCTTGTACCTGTAGACTTAAGCAAAAACAGAAGAAAACATTCAAGTATATCAGAGTTAGAATGTTTGAGACTTTTTGTCTCAGTAATCCGTTATTGAAAAATATCATTCTTGTTCTCCCCCTTTTTGTCAGCAATCAAAAAGTGTAAGTGATGTGCTAAAACAATTAGAGCAGAAAAACTTGTCATATTAAAATAGTCAGAGCCAGACAAAATAGCACAGAAGATATGCAAAGAAAACATGATTACTTTCATTTAATGCTTGCTGATTTTGGGGGATTTGAGAAAGATACTTGAAACGGTTACCAGACATGTGTCTCAATGCACCCAATCATCGTTTTGCCTTCTCAGAAGCGTGCACGCGTTCTGCTTCATAGATTTGCTGATGATTGGATGACACTTGTTTGATTTAGTGATCAGCACGTCTATCCTTGAGCTGAAACACTCAGATCTTTAAGACTAGCATCTGATACAATCTGCATGTTCCATCTTTCTGAAAAGAGATTGATCATAAGTTCACAGTAAAACAAATACATTCTGAAGATAAATATATGGAATTAAAACATTTTCACTCTGGGCAGATTTTCATGCTGAGATGTTTCAGAATGAAATTGAACCTATCTTCAGAAAGGGGTTTAGTGAAGATATCAGCCCATTGATGGTCTGTATCTATAAATTTTAAGTTCAAAATTCCTTTCTGAATATAGTCCCTAATGAAATGATGTTTTATTTCTATATGCTTAGCTCTAGAATGTAAAATGGGATTCTTACTTAAGCAAATAGCAGAAGTATTGTCACAAAGTATAGGGATGTTACTCTCAAAAATCTGGAAGTCTTCAAGCTGACTTTTCATCCAGAGCATTTGTGTGCTACATCCTGCTGCTGCTATGTACTCAGCTTCTGTTGTTGATAGCGCAATTGTGGATTGCCTTTTGCTGGACCAAGAGATCAGATTTTCTCCCAGAAACTGGCAGCTTCCAGAAGAACTTTTACGCTCTACTCTGTCTCCGGCAAAGTCAGCATCACAGTAGCCTACTAAACTGTAATCACTAGATTTTCTATAAAATAAACCTAGATTAGTAGTACCTTTCAGATACTTGAAAATTTGCTTAACAACTGTTAAGTGAGATTCTCTAGGATCTGATTGGAATCTAGCACAAATACATACGCTGAATAATATATCAGGTCTTGAAGCTGTCAGATAAAGGAGAGAACCAATCATACCTCTGTAGACTTTCTGTTCTACCTTTTTGCTTACCTCTTCTCTTTCCAGAATGCACGTGGGATGCATTGGAATCTTTGATGGCTTACATTCTGAGAGGTCAAATTTCTTCAGAAGATCTCTGATGTATTTGCTCTGATGAATGTAAGTTCCCTCTGGAGTTTGATTGATCTGAATTCCTAGAAAGAATTTCAGTTCCCCCATGAGGCTCATCTCAAATTCTGCCTGTATACACTTAGCAAATTTTCTTCTAAGAGAAGGATTAGTAGAACCAAAAATAATATCATCAACATAAATTTGACATACTAAGATGTCATTCTTAACTGACTTACAGAATAAGGTAGTGTCCACCTTCCCTCTGGTGAATTCATTTTCTAACAGAAAGTTACTTAGTCTTTCATACCAAGCTCTGGGAGCTTGTTTCAGACCATATAGTGACTTCTTTAGTTTGAAAACATGTTCGGGATGTTTTGTATTTTCAAAACCAGGGGGTTGGTGCACATAAACCTCTTCTTCTATATAACCATTTAAGAATGCACTTTTGACATCCATCTGATACAGAGTGATGCCTCTATTAACAACAAATGAAATTAAAAGTCTGATAGATTCTAACCTGGCGACTGGAGAAAAGGTTTCTGTATAGTCTATCCCCTCTTGCTGACTATAACCTTGTGCAACCAGTCGTGCTTTGTTTCTGATGACTTCACCTTGTTCATTTAGCTTGTTTCTGAACACCCATCTTGTTCCAATGACGTTGAATCCTTTTGGTCTGGGAACAAGATCCCATACGTCATTTCTGGTGAATTGATTCAGCTCTTCTTGCATTGCCAGAATCCAGTCGTTGTCCAGAAGTGCTTCATCAATGGAAGAGGGTTCAATCAGAGACACAAGTCCCATGAGGGTTTCTTCAGAGTTTCTGAAGCTTGCTCTTGTTCTGATTGGATCTTCCTTTCTTCCTAAGATAGTTTCTTCTGGGTGATCCAAGCTGCTTCTGGGTAATCTCTTCTGAGGTTGATCAACAGCTGTTGTAGGATTGCTAGAAGTGCTCCTTTCAGACGTTGAAGGAGTGTCTGTGTTGAGAGCTTCTGATGACTTGTCTTCAGAACCTGTAAATTCAATTTCCATACCTGCAAAAACTTTATTCTGCTTTGACTTTTCAGAGTCAAGCTTATCATCAAAACGAACACTGATTGATTCTTCCACAATCTGTGTTTCTGTATTGTATACTCTGTACCCTCTTGAGTGTTCAGAGTATCCTAACATAATACACTTCTGTGCTTTAGAGTCAAACTTGTTCAAATAATTCTTTGTATTTAACATAAAACAGGTACATCCAAATGGATGAAAATATGAAATGTTGGGCTTTCTGTTCTTCCACAATTCATATGGAGTCTTTTCCAGAATAAGTCTTATTGAGATTCTATTCTGAATGTAGCACGCTGTGTTTATTGCCTCTGCCCAGAAGATCTTAGCAAAGTTTGTCTCATTGATCATGGTTCTGGCCATTTCTTGTAATGTTCTGTTCTTTCGTTCTACAACTCCATTTTGTTGGGGAGTTCTAGGACAAGAGAAATCATGCAGAATGCCTCTGTCATTAAAGAATGACTCAAAATCTTTGTTTTCAAACTCTCTACCATGATCACTTCTGACTTTAACGATTCTAAGATCCTTTTCATTCTGAACTTGGTTACAGAAGGTAACAAACACAGAATGTGACTCATCCTTGTGTCTTAATAACTTTACCCATGTCCATCTGCTATAGTCATCTACGATTACTAACCCATACTTCTTGCCACTGACTGAAGCAGTTTTAACTGGTCCAAATAAGTCAATGTGCAGAAGTTCTAATGGCTTAGAGGTAGAAACAACATTTTTAGATTTAAAAGAAGGTTTTGCAAACTTGCCTTTCTGACATGCTTCACACAGAGCATCTGAATTGAACTTCAAATTAGGAAGTCCTCTGACCAGATTGAGTTTGTTAATCTGAGATATTCTTCTCATACTAACATGCCCCAATCTTCTGTGCCAGATCCACTGCTCGTTGTTAACAGACAGAAGGCACTTTACATTCTGACTTTTCAGTTCAGAAAGTTTGATTTTGTAAATGTTGTTTTTCCTCTTTCCATTAAACAGGATAGTCCCATCTTTCTGACTAACAGCTTTACATGATTTTTGATTAAAGATTATATCATAACCGTTATCACTTAATTGACTTATGGATAACAGATTATGCATTAATCCATCTACTAGCAGAACATTATTAATAGAGGGAAGATTTCCATTATCTACAATTCCAGAGCCAATGATCTTTCCCCTCTGATTGCCTCCAAAGCCAACGTGGCCTCCAGGCTTAAGTTCCAGGGTTTGGAACATATGCCTTCTTCCCGTCATGTGCCGCGAGCAGCCAGAGTCCAGGTACCATGACTGGTGTTTCTGATTTGCTGCTAAAGATATCTGCAACATGTATTATTTTATCCTTAGGTACCCAGATTTTCTTGGGTCCTGATTTGTTAGATTTACCAAAACTCTGGTTGAATTTTGGTTTCAGAGTACTTACTGCTAATGTATTTAATATCATGTGTGTGACCATACATAAAATGTGAATTCAGAGGTGTGTGTTTAATGGTTAAATCCATGACATTCTTTGGTGTAGGAACCTTACCTTGGTATCCTATTCCCTTCCTGCCGTTTCTGCTAACTCCATAGATCATTGAAGCCATTTTGCTTCTATCTATGCTTTTAGCAAGGAACTTCTGGAAACTGTGATCATACTCCTTGATGATCTCATCAACTTTGCTGGGAGTTTCAAAAATTGGTTCCTTCTGACAGTTTTGTAAAGTATTTTCTAATTTTGAAATTTTATTTCTCAGCTCAGAATTCTCCAATTTAAGACTCTCAGTCTTATTAGAGTCAGATTCAAGATTCCTTTTCAGGTTTCTGAATTTAACTCTAATCTGCTGATACCTTTCCAGAATTTCATTAAGGCTTTCAGCAAGTTCAGCCTTGGTAAAATTAACTGCAAAGTCAGGAAATACCTCTTCAGTATCTGATTCTGAGTCTGATTCAGAAGCTTCACTATCTTCTGAAATGTTGGCCATGAGAGCTATGTTTGCTCTCTCATCATCTGATTCTGAGTCAGCTTCAGACGAGTCAGAGTCATCCCATGTAGCCATGAGACTTTCCTTCTTTTCTCTTCCAAACTTCTTTTTGGGCTTTTCCCTCTGAAGCTTTGGGCAGTCACTCTTGTAGTGTCCTTGCTCATTGCACTCATAGCAGATGATGTCCTTGGTGTTTGGCTTTCTGCTTCCTGAGGAGCCTTCAGATCTTCTGTATCCAGAGGAAGAATCTGTCCTTCTGTATCTGGAAGAAGACTCGTTCTGATCAAATCTTCTGGGATTCCTGAACTTCCTTTGTCTCTGCTTCCACAGTTGATTCACTCTTCTGGAGAGGAGGGAGAGTTCGTCTTCTTCTGATGAGGATCCATCAGATGTTTCTTCAACTGCCTGCAAAACTTTAGACTCAGATTTTTTGTTAGATTTTAATGCTAAAGGCTTACCTTGCTTCTGGGGTTCATCAGCTTCTAGCTCTATCTCATGACTTCTGAGGGAGCTGATAAGTTCCTCTAGAGAAATTTTATTGAGATCTTTTGCTAGCTTCAGAGCTGTAACCATTGGCCTCCACTGCTTTGGTAAGCTTCTGATGATTTTCTTGACGTGATCAGCAATGGAGTAGCCTTTGTCCAGAACCTTGAGACCAGCTAGCAAAATCTGGAATCTTGAGAACATTGTTTCAATGGATTCACTTTCTTCCATTTTGAATTCCTCATACTTCTGAATGAGCGCCAGAGCTTTAGTTTCTTTGACCTGAACGTTGCCCTCATGCGTCATTCTGAGTGAGTCAAACATGTTCTTTGTTGTGTCTCTGTTGGAGATCTTTTCATATTCAGCATACGAGATGGCGCTGAGAAGGATGGTTCTGGCCTTGTGGTGATTCTTGAAGTCACGCTTTTGTTGGTCAGACATTGTTTTCCTATCAATCTTCTGACCGCTTGCATTCACAGGGTGCGTGTATCCATCTGTCACCATGTCCCACAGATCAGCATCATGTGCCAGAAAGAAGCTTTCAATTCTGTCTTTCTAGTAGTTAAAATTTTCTCCATCAAAGACTGGAGGTTTGCCGCTGAATCTGTCTCTGTCCTCATGGTTGTCATTGCTGGTGTGAGAATAAGTTCCTGCCATTGTGTTTTTCTGACGCTGGATCTTGTACTGACACGGTTAAGTGTTTTAGCTCAGAACCAGGCGCTCTGATTCCAATTGAAGAAGTGAAAAACACAAGAAGGGGGTTGAATTATAAAACTGAAAATCAATGCAATGAACACGATATTTTTATCCTGGTTCGTTTGATCTCAAACTACTCCAGTCCACCCGTCAAGGTGATTTCGCCTCTCTCCAACGAGGTCTTAATCCACCATATTCAACTGAATATTACAATCTGGTTTAACAACTGCTAAAGCCTTCTTGATGCAAACCACAAACCGGTTTGTCAAGGAAACACTTTCTTACAAAGAAGAGAAATCTAGGTGTGTGAATGTTTTCTACAAAACTGTTTATCACAACTGTGATATTACACAACTTAAGCTTATGGAAACTAGATTGCTAAAATACGGAGTAAGGAATTTTTGGAGCTTTTAGCAAACTGAGAATGAGAAGATGATGAATAGCTTTTAGGCGTGTAAATTGATGTAGAGCATTAGCCAATTCAATCTTCATTGTCTTGTTTATATAGCACTGAATTTGTTGAACGTTGGAGCAATAATCTTGATTCAATGCCAATAACAAACTTTCCTTATTAAGCAGATCTTGTCTGGAATGATGCCATTGGTAATAATTCGCCTTGAATGCACAGTACCGTTGCTACTTAAAGCGTGTTCTGGCTTTGGCTCATTCTGACTCTGATTAAGTGCTGATGAACTGTTGTTGTCTTTATCAGAGTGTTGAGCGCAGTTCTGTTCATCAAGCTTCAGCATTCGCGTGAGTTGTTCTTCTGATTCTGGTATTCTGATAAGCAACTTCTGATGCTGATGTTGATAACCAATATTCTGATGCTGATTAAGTGTACTCTTGCTGATACCTATCAGAGTTTCTGCAAAACAGACGGTAATATTTTAGGTAGCAAATAGTTCTTACATGAATCACATAATTAATATATCTTTTCATTTTGTTATCATCAAAACTTAAACTTAGGGTAGTAGATTCAAACTTTGTTCTAACACTTTCAAATACATTTTTTTCAATATACATAACATCGAGAAAATGTATCACATACAAAGACTTCTAATATGGCAATTCAAAAAAAATCGACCTCTTCTTCCACCCAGATTTAACAACCTTATGTGCAAAAGGCTTGCCAAACTGAGTACACACATCTTTCACCTTTTCAAAAATTTTGTCACCTGACAATGCAGGTGGAGCTTTACGTTGTTCGATGTCTACATTGAATGCTTTTCTCCACCCACGGTAGTGATGTTTAGAATGTAAGAATCTACAATGACTGAGAAACACATTCTTCTGACAAATTTCCAATCGCGTCGTATCGGTTTCATATTCACAAATAGGACATGCACGTTGACCTTTAATTCTATACCCAGATAGATTCCCGTATGCTGGAAAATCATTAATTGTGCCAAACAACATCGCCCTCAAATTGAAACTTTGTTTCCTATATCCATCGTAAACCTCCACCCCGTTGTCCCACAAAATCTTTAAATCTTCGATCAAAGGTGTCAAGTATACGTCTATGTCATTCCCTGGTTGTTTAGGCCCAAAAATTAACATAGATAACATCATGTACTTACGCTTCATACATAGCCATGGAAGTAGGTTATAAATCATAAGAATCACAGGCCATGTGGTATGTGAGATACTTTGAAGACCATGCGGGTTCATTCCATCAGTAAATAAAGCCAAGCGATGGTTTCTTGCTTCTTCTCCAAAATCAGGATAATCATTATCAATTTTTGACCATTGTGGTGAATCTTCCGGATGTCGATACTTTCCATCAATAATTCTTTCATCTGCATGCCAAGTCAGGTGTCTTGCATCGGTTTCACTATGAAACATAAGCCTAAATCTTGGAATTATAGGAAAATACCATAAGACTTTTTCTAGAGACAACGTTTTCTTATATCGAGAAAAACCGTATTTAGGGCACTCATTTAACGATGCATATTTGTTTCGAAACAAAACGCAATCGTTTGGACAAGTATGTATCTTATCATAGCTCATGCCAATAAAGCATAACATTTTTTGGCCTCATAGGTTCGATTAGGAAGAACATTATGCTTCGGAAGCATATCTCTCATAAGGGATAATAACTCTATGAAACTTTTATCTGACCATCCATTGCCCGCCTTTAAGTTGTACAACTTTAACACCGCAGACAGTCTTGTGAATTTAGTGCAACCTTTATACAACAATTTCTCTGCATCACTTACGAATCTCTCAAACATTTTGGGACAATCCTGAAGATCTTCTTCAAGTGCATCTGCAATCTCTTCGACTCGATCAAAATCGTATGTATCTGTGTCCTTGTCGTCTGAAACATAGGCCGTATTACTTCTCTCCCCCGGTTCAACATTGTCGTTACTTTTTTCACCGTGAAATATCCAACATGTATAACTTCTATCAATTCCATGCATTATTAAATGCGATTTCAATCCATCTGCATCAACCCGACCCACATAACAACAACCTAAGCAAGGATACTTCATTCGACTAGGGACTTTGGCGTGTTCAACAGTAAACTTAAAAAATTCCAATACCCATTCTCGTACTCTTTTGACAATCGATCGACAGACATCCATTTTTTATCCATTTTTCTACTAATTAAAGTAAACAAAAACACTATAAACGGATTATTCCCTTTTTGTATGAATTAAACGGATTATTTCTAGAAATTTATATCTAGAGTTATTAATATGGATTAAAAATAAATATATCTAAATAAAAATAATTGTGTTTTTTAATTGATACGGATAAAATGTTTTATAATATAGGAAAGAGATAGTAAATAAATAAAAGAATCAGTAATGTTGAATTTGAACATCATTTACCAAAGAAAGAAAAGGGGTTATTGGTGTCTGTTGTACCCCAAAATTTTCCCTCTCATTTTTCAATTATTTTCTCACAAGATCTCCTTTGGTTCAAGACTGCACAAAGGTTGATCAGCTCAAGACACCCCCTTAAGCACTGATGACTGAAATTAGGGTTTGAGATTGCACAAGGATAATTGAACTTTTAATGCCTCATATGACTTTTATGTATCATTTGGGATCCTCAAGATTTCTCATGTCAAGTTTCAAGTCTTGAATCACATGTTTGCTCAGTCAATTGATCAGTTGACCTAAAAATCAGCTGTATTGGGGAAAAAGTCAACTATGGTCAATTTACAGTCAAACTTCATAATTTTTTATCCATATCAACATTGTGAACTCACATATGTCATTTGATCAAGTTTGGACCATAATTCCTCAAGAAATTTAATCATATCGTCCAAAGGGCAAAATGGTTAAAATTAGGGTTTTGATTGAGAAAAGGAAATTTCTGATTTTTGACCTAGCAAATGGTTGATTGGTTGGAAACATGATCTCAAGGATTCAATTACATCATTTTGACCTAATGACATGACTCAAAACATTTCTCAAGGTCATTTGATTGATAGTTGATTTTCAATCAACTGATCAAAAGTCAACTGCACACTGAAAAGTCAAACTTTGACTTTTTGGTCAAAATCAAGTGTCAAAGATCACAATTCATCAAAACATGTCAAAACATGAAACTTGTTCATCAAGAAATCAAAAAGTCAAGATTTCATTTTGAAAAGTCAAAGTTTCCAAACTTAGAAATTTTTCTAAGTGTTGAAAACTTCATTTTTTTCATAACTTTGAGCCAATTTCACCATGATGCAAGTTGATTCAAAAGAAACTTTAAACATGAAAGTTGTAGATCTCAATGATATATAAAACATTTCTTTACACAACTTCTCCTAGAAATGCATGGATTTCAAGTTATGATTTTGTGAATACATGTTCATGAAACTTGGAAACTTAGTGAAATTTTGCCCTAGTTTAGGCAGGATTTTGACCCAACTTCATGGAAATTTTTCACATAGTTCCAAGGGGAATTTTCAAAAGTGATTCAAAGAGGGGTTGTATATCACATTACAAGCTTTCTAAAATGTCAAAGAACTCCTCAAGATCATGTTTGAGCAAGGAGAATCGAAGACATGAAGTTGGCATTTCATTCTTGAATTATAGGTCATTTTCATGAAGAACAAGAATTCAAATCCATGCTAGGCTGCACAATCTTTGCTTTGTAGGCCTCAAACTTTCTTGGCACTCCATAATTAATGTTTGGCACAGCTGTTAGAGGCTTCAACTCAAGCATTAGATGCATTTCCCATGCTTAATTCCATTTTGGGAAGAAAGTGTACATTGCCATTTTGGATAAGTAGCTTTATGCACAAAATCAGTTCTTGAGCTTTGTAGTTGTTCCTTCTGCACACACTAAGTCTATAAGATCAAAAGAAGTATGGTTAAAGTTCTCAACCACCCTACCTTTCCTTGAAACCAAGTTTGTCCATGTTACTTCAAAAACAAGTCAAATCCACAAGCATGTGATTTTGTACTTCTGACTTTTACAAGTTTCCAAACCTTTTCCTATATGTTAAGATACTCTTATGCAACTTAACAGAATATTTTACAAGCTATCAAACTCCCCAAAACCAGAAATTGCCATACAAGCACAAAAACTTGTCATTTCTGATTTTTGAATCCAATCTCCAAATCCCCTCGTGCGTTTCTTGGCCAAACCATCCATAAAGCTTCTAATACACATATAGAAGCTATCCCAACCCCTGTTTTCAAACTGTAATACCATTCGCACCATCCTCCATTTTCAAAATCAAGGCATTGCACATTGACTACTTCAGCTTGATTCAAGAACTCTCAACACAAAGTAAGCTTTGCAATAACTTCCTGGAGGTTCAAGGAAGCTAACCCAATCATCAAAACACTTTGAAAGCAGCTCTAACTAAAAACACGATCTTCAGCTGCAAGGTGAGTTTTCTAACTTTTCATCTCATTATTTAGGCATTGTTAGGCTTGCATTTTCAAAGACAAAATATAGATATCATTGTCCTGAAACTGTACAAATCTATAGATTTCATTTATATGGCCCGAGTGGAGAGAATTTTGGACCTGAACTTTCTAGAAAATTTAGGTTAAATTTGGTACTTTTCAAAATTCATGCTTGTCTCAGATCCATAATTTTAATGCTTTACATTTCTGGAATCGTGATGGAATTTGCCACAAGTTTCATGTTCACATTTTTCAATTTGGTTGAGAGATGAATGAGATGCAGGAGTTTAGGCAGGTGTGAGGTTGAAGATGAAGTCATCTTCAGGAACGTGTTTCAAATATATATTTATGGTTTGACATAAGTAAACAGATGTATCACCACCCCAGTGGTTAAAGCGCGCGCCTGTCACCCCTTGGACCTGGGTTCGAGCCCCAGCGTCCGTTTTGCTTCTTTTTTTTTCTTTCATTTTTTTCTTCTGTTTTTCTTTTTTTGTTTTGACAGGTGGGGCCTCCAACTTGGGCCTGAGCATTTTTTTCTTTCACTAACCCCTGACTTACTTCAGCACCCCCTGGCCCATATTTTCATTCTTCTTTTTTTTCTTTTTTTTTCCTGGTATTATTATTACTATTAGTATTAATATTATTATTAATATTATTTTTATTGTTATTAATAAAAACCCAAAAAAAATTTTATTTATTATTTTTACACTTCTTTAGTTTATTTATTTATAAAACTAAAAGAACAAAAACATTTTCTTAATAAATTAATTTCTTTCTTAATAATTAATATTTAGGTTTAGTTTTAACTATTATATTATTTTCTTGTAATTAAAATTAATTTAGAACTTAGGTTTCTCTTAATTAATTAATATTCATTTCATTTTTATTAATTTAAAACCTTTTCATAATTAAAAAACCCTAAAAACATTTTTTACTTAATTTCTTTTTAATTAATTTAGGTTTAAGTTTTTGTTAATTTTTTTAATTAATCATTTTCTTTAATTAGGTCAAGATTAAACCTTTTCATAAAACCAAACAAAAATCCATTTCCTTTGTCCATTTATATTCTTGAATATTTATTCATTTTTTGGTACAATATTCAATATGGTTGTAATAATTATTTAGATTTAATTTTCTTGCAATTTCCCCATTTGTAAATTTGTACACCCCCTCCCCTAATGATGTAATAGCTTAGTATTTTTATTTTCTACAATTTAATGCTTTATATATAAATGCTAGTAATTAGGGTTTGTATGGGAAGAAAAAATCAATGCTTAGAAAACCCGAATTCAAAGTCAAAACAATGCATGTAAATCAATACACTTACACCCTTAGGGTAAACCCACTTGTTGCCTTGAGAAATAAATGGTCATGTTATGCATGTGAGGTATCTTAGCAAAAACAAACAAAATACAAGATCATAGTCCCTCGATGACGCTATCAAAGTTGCCTTTCAAAAATGATCTTAGTCCCTTAAAGAAAATGCTAAGATATCTTACAACATTGTTAATCATGGTTAAATGATGACCCATGCCCGTCCCTTTTACATCCAAAGATAGGGTTACTTACCAATCCATGGTAAAATAACAATGTCAAAGGAAAGTGGAAATGAATATGAAATACTTTTGAGTAGGTAGAATGTTCCTAGTTGCTTGCTCATATTTCAAACCAAAAACATCCTTGCTATTTTCAAAACAAACACCAACACTTTCAAAATATCTTTCAAACTTGAAACATTTACAAAAGACAAACACTTTGTACGCGTTCTTATAGAAACGAGAGCCATTACAAAGAAGACACCTTTTCAAAATCACTTTCAAAAACACAAACACCTCTTTGAACTATTTTCGAAATAAACACTTTGTACGCGTTCTTATAGAAACGAGAACCATTACAAAGATATTTTCAAAAATACTTTCAAAAAACTACACAAAGCATATTTTCAAACAAAAGCAAGTTATTTAGCAAGCAACTAAGAGCCCGTAGATAACTACGAATGAAAAGGGTGTTAATACCTTTCCTTTTCATAATTTACCCCCCCCCCCCCTCCCCCCCCGAACTCAAGAAAATATATCAAAGGTCTTTCTTGTTCTTTTCAACCTTTCCTTTTGGATAAAAGAAAATTCGGTGGCGACTCTTGCTAATCACAACATTTGCAATCAAATGCAAAACAACCAAGTTCGTTCTCTCACCGTTTTATAGAACTGGCGACTCTGTTGGGGACTATTTTAAAAATGGGTTTACCTTAGGGCTAGATCACATTTACTTGCTTTCATTGTTTGACTTGTCTGCTTTACATTTTGGTTCTTTGTTTGGGTTTGAATCCTCTACCCGGATTTGGAATACATTATAGGTAAGTAGAAATACATTGTGGAAACTGTATGGGGTATACCGACATGGTCTAAGCAATAGCTACGTTAGTGTGACATATTTGTGGGTACCGGTAGCCCTTGAGTAGTCAAGGAGAATACGGGGCCGCTGAGTGATGTCATGAAGCACTAACTAACTTCTAGAAACTTTACTTGACAAACTTGGCCATTAGGACGTAGTGAGATGACCGGCTTTGGTGCAGTCCGAATTTGGTAGATACTCGATACTACACTCATTGAGGTTTGGTTTTTTGGGATATTTCAGTCACCATTAAAGGGGCTTGCGCTGAAACAATGCCCGAGAAAATAAACCGGTGATATTGAGATCCCTTGGAACTCGGTTACTATTGCTAGGACAGGTTTGAGCCAACTAAACTTCAAGAGGGTACTTACATATGAGACCATGCAAGCCTAAACCTAAGGAATTGTTTATTTTGTTTGTATATGTTTACTTGTACATAACATCATAAACATCATACCATCATACTCATACTCACTAACCATTTCAAGGATTTTGGAATTTTATCTTTGTTCTGTTTTGTAGGACATGGATTCTATTCGCAGGAAAACCATTCAAGTCAATCTCGTAAGGATCCCTCCTCAACTTAAAGAGTTAACATCAAGGATTCTTGAGAATTCTCCATTTACCGAAAGACATGGTCGTCTCCTAAACTTGATTACATCCAACACTGATGAGGATATGATGAAGGTGCTCTTCCAATTCTTTGATCCTCTAAACCATTACTTCACATTTCCCGATTATCAACTTGTGCCAACTTTGGAAGAATTCTCCTAACTCTTGAGGATTCCCATTCTCAATCAACTACCCTTCAACGGTATGGAAAGAGATCCAAAACCAGAAGAGATTGCTCAAGCCTTACACTTGCAATAATCTGATGTCACAACTAATTGGGAAACAAGGACTGGTGTCAAAGGTTTCTTAGCCAAGTTCTTGTTTGAGAAAGCTCAAGACTGTTGGAATTACTTGGACCTGAAAGTCTTTGAGGAAATTATTTCTCTTCTCATCTATGGGATGGTTTTGTTTCCAAATCCTAACCAACTCATAGATGTAAACGCTGTCAAAATCTTCATGTCTCATAACCCGGTGCCTACTTTGCTAGGAGATATACTACATTCTTTTCACTCTCGCACTATGAGGAAAAGAGGTATCCTCATGTGTTGTACTCCTCTCTTGGAAAGATGATTTATTTCGCATCTTCCCCAATCTGTATTGAAGAACGAGCAAGGTTTAAGGTGGTCACATAAGTTGATGATGCTCAGACATTCAGATATTCATTGGTGTTCCTGATCTGTGGAGAATGTTACTATCATCGACCGTTGTGGAGAATTCCCTAATGTCCCCCTACTTGGCATTAGAGGAGGTATCACTTACAACCCCTTCTTGGCCTTACGACAGTTTGGTTACGCCCGAAGGGATGGTCAACATGAGATGCTTATTTAAGGGTTGGTATTTGATTACGAGAACGACGATCAAGGTTACCGCCTGAGGTTTATCTGAGTGTAACACGGTGGGAGAATTGACTTGGTTGTTTTGCGTTTGATCGTAAATGTTGCGGTTAGCAAGAGTCGCCACCGACTTTTCTTTTATCCAAAAGGAAAGGCTGAAAAGAACAGGAAAGACCTTTGAGATGTTTTCTTGAGTTCAGGGGGTAGATTATGAAAAAGGAAGGTATTAGAACCATTTTCATCCATGGTTTTCCATGGGCTCTTAGTTACTTGCTAGATCACTTACTTTTGTTTGAAAATGTGGTTTGTGTGATTTTTGAAAGTATTTTGAAAAGGTGCCATTCTTTAGGCAAACTTTGTAATGATTCTCGTTCGTAAGAATGTATACAAAGTGTTGATCTTTTGAAAATGTTTTCAAGTTTGAAAGTTGTTTTTGAAAGTGTTGGTGTTTGTTTTGAAAATAGCAAGGATGTTTTGGTTTTGAAGTTGAGCAAGCAACTAGGAGTAATCTACCTACTCAAAATTCTTTCATGTTTATTTCCTCTTTCCTTTGATATTGTTATCTTAACATTGATTTGGTAAGTAAACCTATCTTTGGATGTAAAAGGGACGGGCAAGGGTCATCGTATATCCATAATTAGCAATGTTGTAAGACATCTTAGCATTTTCTTTAAGGGACTAAGGTCATTTTTTGAAAGGCAATTTTGATAGCGTCATCGAGGGACTATGATCTTATATTTTGCTTGTTTTTGCTAAGATACCTCACGTGCGTAATATGATCACTTTTGTAAGGAAACAAAGTGGATTTACCCTAGGGGTGTATGTGTGCAAGTGTGTTGATTTACATGCTTGATTTGTCTTGATTAGGGTTTTCTATTTGTTGGTTTAATCTTTCCATACAAAACCCTAATTACTAGCATTTGTATATAAAGCATTTAAATTGCAGATATTTAAAATTACTATGCTATTACATCCTTTAGGGGAGGGTGTGTACAAATTATAAATGGGAAATTACAAAAAATAAATCTAAATAATTATTACAACCACATTGAATTTGAATAAATATACAAAATTGAATAAGTAAAAATGCAAGAATGTAAATGTAAAAAGAAATATGATTTTTTGTTTGGTTTTTCATGAAAAAGGGTTTTTTTAAACTTAATTGATTAAAATAAAATAATTAACTAAAAATAAGAAAATTAAAATTAAGTTAGTAAAATAAATTAATTTAAAGAAAACAAGTTTTTTAGGTTTTTTTGTGAATTTAATTAAATTAGTAAACAAAAATAATTAAATAAAAGTCCTAAATTCTAAATTGATTTTAATTTACAATAAAAATAATATAATATAATAATTGAGACTAATTATATAAGTATTAAAAAAAGGTAAATTAATTTATTAAAGGAAATATTTTTGTTCTTTTAGTTTTATGAAAAATAAACTAAATAAATAGAAATAATAATATAAATATTTTTTTGGATTTTTTTTATTAATGAAAATAATAATAATAATAATAATAATAATAATAATAATAATAATAATAATAATAATAATAATAATATATGAAATAAAAATAAAGAAGTCAGGTGGGTAAAAAATTGAATTTTAGAGGTTTGTTAGAAAAAAGTAGTTTTTGAATCTGGCCCAATTGATGTTTTTGTTTGGAAATCAGAAAATTAAAAAAATATGGGCTGTGTGGTATGAGAAAACATGGGGGGATTAGTGAGTAAAAATTTAAAGCCCAGGAGGGGAAGGCCCAGGCGCGCTGGAAGGAGAAATGACAAAAAAAGGTGGAAAAATGCAAAAGGCAGCGCGTTGAGGTTCGAACCTATGACTTCTTGATTACCAGCGCGTTGCCTTACCACTGGGGTGGCTATACATCTGTTAATATAATTGAAATGATAAATATATAATACAAAACAAGCCCTGAATACACTTCATCTTCAACCTCCAGCCAGGCCACCTGTATCTTCACCATTTCCCAACAAAAATGGAAAATGTAAACATGGAAGTTGCTCCATTTTCCCCTACAAATCCAACCATATAAATATCATGAACTATAAATCAAAGATGAATGAGAATTTTTGAAAGCAATAATAATGAAATCTAAGGACATGGTTATTTTTAGAGGTTCAGATTCAAAATTGTAACTACTCAGGCAATAATAATGAAATCTAAGGACATGGTTAGCTTCAGGACAATGATATCTACATTTCTTATTCACAAATAAACCATTAATGATGCTTGTATGAAGAGTTCAAAAGTCAGAAAACTCACCTTGCAAGAAGGTGTCGTGTTTTGAGTTTGAGCAGCTTTTGATGAGTTCCAGTGATTGGGTTAGCTTCCTCAAGTTCCCAGGAAGCTAATGTGATGCTTGGCTTGAGCTAAAAGTGGATGAGGAGTTCCAGAGAAGTCAAGGTGCAAGATGCTGTTTTTGAAAATGGTGGATGGTGATGGAGGTGTTACAGTCGTGTTGCAGGTGTTGGAATTGTTTGTATATGTTATTTGGAAGCTTTTGAAAGTAAAAGGCCAGGAAATGCACGAGCAAATTTGGAGATTGGATTCAAAACTCAAAAATGGAAGTTTTTATATGTTTTTGGTGGTTTTGTATTTTAGGGGTTTTCAGGGCTTGAGCATGCGTGTATTTTCTTGCATATGACTTATGTTTATGTATGGAAAAGGTTGGATAGCTATTGCACAAAGGATTTCTGAGTTATAGGGTTATGGCTCAATTGCTTGATTTTGAAGAAAAGTGAGAAATATGGTTTCAAGGCAGCAAGTACAAGCATGTAGAGTGGTTACCAACTTTAAACATACTTATCTGACTTTGTAGAGGAAGCTTTTTCAAAAGGAACAAGTGCAAAGCTCATGCAAGTTGACTTTTCATAAAGTTTGCTTTATGTAAATGGCAATGGTGCCTTTGTGCCATTAATGGAAAATTGTCTTGGATAAAGCTTGAATCAAATAGATAATAGCTCAAAAGAAAGTGTAATCTTCTGATTAGGGAGATATCTTGAGGTTTAGAGGCATGCAAAGCAATATTGTGCAGCATAGGCTTAAGTTTTGAATTCTTGTTCATAAAAAATGACCTATAATTTTAGTTTGAAAACCCTAATTTCCTCTCTTCGATTCTCCTTGCTCAAGAATGATCTCAAGGAGTTCTTGGACATTTTGGAAAGCTTGTAATGTGATATACAACCCCTCTTTGAATTACTTTTGGAAATTCCCCTTGGAACTATATGAAAAATATCCATGAAGTTAGGTTAAAATCCTGCCTAAACTAGGGCAAAATTTTCACTAAGTGTTTAGTTTCATGACCATGACTTCATGGATGAATAACTTGAGATCCAAGTATTTATAGGAGAAGTTTTGTAAAGAATTGTTGTAGATAACATGGATGTATATAACTTTCATGTTGAAAGTTTCTTTTGAATCATCTTGCATCATGGTGAAAAATTGGCTAAAGTTATGAAAAAAATATGAAGTTTTCAACACTTAGAAAAATTTCTAAGTTTGAAAACTTTGACTTTTCAAAATGAAATCTTGACTTTTTGATTTCTTGATGAACAAGTTTCATATTTTGACATGTTTTGATGAATTATGATCTCTCACACTTGATTTTGACCAAAAAGTCAAAGTTTGACTTTTCAGTGTACAGTTGACTTTTGATCAGTTGACTGAAAATCAACTATCAATCCAATTGATCTTGAGCAATGTTTTGAGTCATGCCATTAGATCAAAATGATGAAATTTCATTCTTGAGATCATGCCTCAAACTAATTAACCATTTGCTAGGTCAAAAATCATAAATTTCCCTTTCTCAGTCAAAACCCTAATTTTGACCATTTTGCCCTTTTGATGATCTGCTCAAATTTCTTGAGGAATTATGGTCCAAACTTGATCAAATGACATATATGAGTTCACAATATTGATATGGATAAAAAATTATGAAGTTTGACTGTAAACTGACCATAGTTGACTTTTTCCCCAATACAGCTGATTTTTAGGCCAACAGCTCAATTTACTGAGCAAAAATGTGATCCATGACTTGAAACTTGACATGAGTAATCTTGAGGTTCCATAATGATCCGTGAAAGTAATATGAGGCATTAAAAGTTCAATTATCCTTGTGCAATCTCAAACCCTAATTTCAGTCATCAGTGTTTAAGGAGGTGTCTTAAGTTGATCAACCCTTGTGCAATCTTGAACCAAAGGAGATCTTGTGAGAAAATATTTGATAAATGAGAGGGACAATTTTGGGGTACAACACCGAGCTTGGAGGATGTTGAACAAGATAGATAACAAGACGTTGGGGCACAAGAATTCCATCCCCTTTGAGCCTTACCTTAAGTGGGTGCGAGCTCGTGCTCAGAAACTTGTGATGCCTTTTCCTTCCATCTTACCAGTTATCGTAGAACCTGTTGTCGAAGGAGATGTCCCATACACTATCCTTCATCCTGACATACCCACCTCTCTCTAAGACTTGAAAAGGGATTATATACAACTTAAGGGGGAGCGAGACACTTTCGAGGCCCAATTCTACGCCAGCGAGAAGAAGGTTCTGGAACTCACCAAGCAGTTTCATGAGGAGCGGAGTCTGAACGCCTACATCGCACGAAAGAGGATGTGTTCAACTTTTTATCTTAAAGTTTTGTATTTCTTTATAAGCCCAAAGAGGAATGATGTACTCAAACTTTGATTTATTAATATAACGTGTGTTCCTTTTTGTCTAAAGCAAATTTAAATATCTAATTTCCTTGAAATCATTGCATACACATCTTCATTCATCATAACATAAATAAGTTTCTTACAAACAGGTCTCCTTATCTTTCTACTGTTTATTTCAGTAAGATGGATCTTGAGCAGACTGTTGTACCCCAAAATTTGCCCTCCCATATTTCTCAAGACATTGCAAGAATAATCTCCAAGTGGTTCAAGATTGCTCAAGAGTTAGACAGTCTAGTCATCTCCTAAGGCAGTCAATCTCAAATTAGGGTTTTGTGTTGCATCAAGGTCCTTACATCCAAATGACCTCAAGTTCTCCCCAATTTCCTAATATGTTCTCAAGTTCATCCATGTCAAATTTCAAGCCTTGCAGAGAAAGTTTGGTCAGTCAATTACTCAAGAGGTCCAAAAATCGATTGTGCTAGGGCAAAAGTCATATGTGACCTATGAATAGTCAAACCTCAAGATTTTTTGTCAACATTCTCATTTTTGAAGGATAATTCATCATTTTATCAAGGGTTGATCATGATTCATCAAGGATTGCTCAAAATTCATCAAGACTCAAAAGTTGCTAAATTAGGGTTTTGTAGGAAAAGTCAACTCAACTTTGACCAAGCATAACTTTCTCACACTTTATGATAAATGACCCATCCAAAGCTCATTTTTAGGAGTATGAAATTTACTACAATCCATCTTCACACCCCAAGATCAAGAAATGCACTCACAAGAAGTTACAAATTTGGACATTATAGGTCATTTTTGAAAGTCAACAAAAGCACCTTTTTTGCCAAAGCTTATAACTTAAGCATGGAATATCAAAATGAGATGAGACCAAAAGTTTTGGTTAGAGGACATCTCAAGGTTTCTAAAAAGTCAAAGAACACCTCCAAAAGTTCAAAATTGAAGAAATTATGCATTGTTGAAGTTGGGCATTTTTCCAAAATTGCCAAAAGTCAACTATCCCCAAAACTTTAAATTTTGTCAAATGGGCCCACTTTTTTCCACTTGATTTGATCTTGTCACACTACACACGTGTCCTATCTTCAGTTTTATGTCCATCCATTGATTTTTCTATTTTATTTGATTTTTATTGAATTAATTCATTTTAAATCAATTTAAATCCAAATAAAATTTAATATTGACAACTTGGTATCTTTTTTATTGGTACAGGTCTTAAATACCATCATGTACACATTCAAACTCATATCAAGCTATATCATGCACAAAATATTGGATTTGGAATGAAATAGGAAGCTTTTTAATGGAGGATCATATCACATCTTCAATCATCAATGCCTAAGGATTCAAAGCCCAAAACCTGACCTAATTCATCCCATGTTACATATACAACACAAAGCATACGAGTTCAGGACCTAGAGGCTGCCAAATCACAAAATCAAAAACTTGAAAAAGATTGAAAAAGTTGGAAACTGAAATCAGTCTTAGAGTCGAATTCAAAGCGAAATCTCAACGTAGACCTCTTGCCGGACATCCACTGAATCAAAACCAATCCTTTACAAGCTCTGAAACCTCATCAAATGCGTTGTAAGTATCCCTGAAAACCGACCTGCACTTGAAATCGTACTCTCATATCATGCGTTTTTTTGGAAAAATCTTTGTACAATCATGTTTATCGGCCCATTTAGAACCTTTATGCATCATTTGATTGTGTTCATATGACCTATAGCGCCATACCCGAACCTAGGGTTTTGGAGGTTTGTATTTGGGCGTTTGTTTTGCAGGAAAAATTAGGACCAATAATGGACATGGATGGGTTCAGGAGGTGAAGACGAACATGGCTGTGGTCTTGGAATTAATTTCCATGGCCTGGAATTTGTTTTAGGATAAACCCACGGATTTAGCTGCGGATAAAAATCCGCACGTAAATAACCAGGGTTGGGCGAAGAAGACGATTACGTGCCCCCTCCCCATTGGATCATTCAAATCTCGCGCCTTATTTTTTTGTTTTCTGGCATATATTTGTTTTTTCTATATTATATTTGATTTCCAATATTATAACAATTGAGTACATTGGTTGAGTGGCAAGGCTAGCGTCCAAAATCCAATGGGACCTGGGTTCGAATCCCAGGTCCCCCAATGCATTTGTAATATTTTTCTCCAGGTACTCCAGCGTGTCTCGTGAACTATGGTCCACCATACGCCTTCAGATCTCAACGTGCCAGATGGCCTCCAGGCCAAATCTGATGGTCTAGAGGGGAGATCCATCATACACTCAAGTCAGTGCATGTGTGGAGAATCCAGGAAAGTCAACTAGGCTGGCAACAAATGGGCCAAACAATTGCAATTTTCACCTCCAGATTTGGGCCCATACCCCCTGAGTTCTATTTCTCTCTTTTGTCTTTTTATTTATTTATTTATATTGTTTATTGATTTTTTATAATTTCACTAACCAATCAATTTTTTCTCATAAAATCAAAAACCAAAAATATATTTTATTTATTAAAATTAAATTCATGACTTTATTTTTGTAAATAAATTAATTCAATCAATTTAGCTTTAATTAGGTTTAACCTTTAATATTTTTGCAATATTTAAAATCAATTTAGATAATTAGGTTTTTATTAACATTAATCCAATTTATTTTATTTCTTCAAATACTAAAAAAATCCAAAAATATCTTTTTTTAAATTAATTAATTTATTTATTCAATTAACTTAAATTTAATTTCTTCTTAATTCAAAAATAAACAAAAAATGCTTTCTTTAAAAAGGGTCAAAACCCTAAAAAAATGCGCCCTATTTAATTTTCCCGCACGCGATCCATTTTTCCATATTATTGTACTTGCTTCCGGAATGTAATAGCTTTAAATAAGACTTTAATTATTTTATCGCTTTCTTTTATTTTCCGCAATTTAATTTCAAGGGTTGTTTTTGGCGATGTAAATACCCGACGCCTTGTAATAGTTTAGATTTAATTTTCGCAATTTAAATTCCGCAACTATACACTGTTAGATGTTTAATAATAGGGAATGCATGACAAGATCAAATGTATGAACTTAAAATCAATATAGCTCACCCATGACATGTACAAAGATAAAATTAACTGAAATAACACACCCGCACATGCGCACTCTTAGGGTACACCTCACTTGGTTGCCTTCGAACATGGTCATTGAGTATAGGAAGTTTTAGAGGTCGCCCTCTTGTCCAAAGATCATAGTTGCCTCGAAACAGTTGCCTCGGAAAAATGATCTAAGACATTAGGGTTACCGCTAAGGCGTCCTAACATTGCTTTAGTGACCACACGTCCCTTAATCGAATTGACCCTCAAAACTCCAACAAAGGTGCTACCTACTCATCAATAGTGGGATAGCATTGTCTAAAGGACATTAGCGCAAATTGATTCTTTTTTCGAGTAGGTAGATGGTTCTTAAGTACTTGCTCCTTTTAAAACAAAACAAAACTTTTCGCACTCACTCCTTTCAAACAAAAAAACTTCTTTCAAACCCACGAACACAAAGAAAAGCAAATTTCGAAAACACTTTGAGCAAGTACCTAAGAGCCCGTGGATAACCACGGATAGAAAGGGTGCTAACACCTTCCCTTTCTAAAATCTACCCCCCGGACCCGAGAAACATCTCGAAAAAGGAATTTTTCTGTGCTTTTTTCCTTTCCTTGTTGGATAAAATAAAAGTCGGTGGCGACTCTTGCTTACCGCGACATTTTGCAAAAACAAACGCAAAACACAAACCAACATTCCAAAAACAGTCAGTTCTCTTCCCACTGTATCACAGAACTGGCGACTCTGCTGGGGAAATTAAAAGTGGGGTGTACCTTAGGATTAGATCACTGTGTTTTTAATTGATTGTTTTGTATGCTTTATATTTGTGGGCTTGTATCGGAGTTACTATAGATCCTAACCCGGATCCGGGGATACCCTTTAGTAAGTAGCAATAAACTGTGAGGGAACTGTACGGCGTAGACCGATACGGTTGAAGTAGTAGCTACGTTGGTGTGGCACTTTAGATTGTACTGATATCCCTTGTGTTGGAACGAGGAGAATATGGGTCATCTAAGGGGTCATTAAGCTCCAACTGACCTTAGAACCTTTAAATTGACCAACTTGGCCATAGAACAGTAGCAGTATGCTACACTCATTGAGACTAAACTCTCGCGATGATTCCGGCTGCAAGAAAAGGTTGCTAAACTGGAATTATGACCGATCGAGGGTAGTCAGTGATATTGAGATCCTCTAGAACCCGGTTACTATTTTTAGAACAGGTTTAAACCAACTGAATTGAAAGAGGGTAGTACCTAAGCTCCTTGCCAGCCTGAAATCTAAGGGCTCTCTGTGTGACTTGTGTGCCTTTACCATGTTTGCTTTTTGTGGATACTTGTGGTGTGCTTACTATCATGACATCATACCATTGCATACATCTTGCATAAGACTAACCTATTTCAAAGACAAGAGGGATTCATCTTTGTTCTGTTTTTGTAGGTCATCATGATGCCCATGCGTAGGAATACCATCCGGATCAATTTTGTTCAGGTTCCCACCTTACTTAAAGATCTGATTGCAAATATGCCTGATACTACTTCTTTCCTCAGGAGACATGGTTATCTTCTTAGTTTGGTCACCTCCAAATTGGACGAGCAGATGATGAGTGTCTTGGTCCAATTCTATGATCCGCTGTACCATTGCTTTACTTTTCAAGACTATCAGCTGGTTCCCACCTTAGAAGAGTTCTCTGAGCTGCTCGGTATCTCTGTTCTGGAGCAGACCCCGTTTACTGGTTGGGAAAAGATTCTTAGGCCCGAAGAGATTGCTGCAGCCCTTCATTTAACCAAAGAAGAAGTAATGGCTAATTGGGAGACTAGAAGTGGAGCAAAGGGCTTTCTGACTAAGTTCTTGGTTGGTAAGGCTAACTATTTCTAGGATAGTCTAGACTTCAAGGCGTTCGAGGATATTCTGGCTCTGTTGATATATGGATTGGTATTGTTTCCGAACTCTGACTCCTTTGTTGATGTGAATGCGATAAAGATCTTCATCTCTCGGAATCCGATACCCACTCTCTTGGGCGACATTCTTCATCAGCTCTATGCTCGTACTGCCCGAAAGCGGGGAACCTTGATGTGCTGTGCTCCCTTATTGGCAAGGTGGTTTATTTCTCACCTTCCTAAGTCAGCGCTGAAGAACAAAGAAGGCATGGGCTGGGCTTATAGGGTGATGTCTCTCTCTCTCTCATAATGACATCATCTGGATCTCAAAGGTATGGATGAGGTGACTATCATTGATCGTTGTGGAGAGTACCCCAATGTTCCATTACTAGGAACCCATGGAGGAATTTCTTATAACCCATGCTTAGCTCTATGTCAGTTTGGGCGTTCCAGAAGAGAAGGACCTCATGAGATGCTAATGCCTAGTATCATCTTTGATTTTCAAGGGAATAGCGACGAGCAACGTCGCAGATTCATAAGGGCTTGGGATAGATTTCACCAATCTGATCCACATGAGCTGGGCCCAAAGACTTCGCTTCCAATGGAGCCATACCTCAGATGGGTCCGTACCCATGCCCAAAAGCTGGGTATGCCATATGAAGTTGTCCGACCTATCATTGTTGAAATTGCTAATGAAGAAGGGGTTCTTCCAACCATCCTTCATCCTCATATGCCCACTGACATTGGGGCACTGAAAAGGTCTTGGATGCAACTGAGGGAAGAACGGGATTCTTACCGAGAGAAGTTCAACGAGCAAGAGCAGAAGATCCAGAGGTTGACTAGGCAGTTGGAGAACGAGCGGATTCAACGACTACGTCTGCACCGACAAGAAGAGACCATGGGAGCGTTGATTGACCTTTGATGATTTCCTTTCCAGTTTTTATTTACTTTTCAGTATTTCTTTTCATGTAACGCCTTAAGGGCATCAGTTGAACAATTTGAATTACGAAATTTATCTAATAAAGTGTGTTTCCTTTCTTGTTTACAAGTTTGAATCTCCCGATTGTCTTTGAAATCATAAATCATACGCATTTCATCTCATGCACTCCATAACAGGTACCCATTACAGGTCTCTTTTCTTCTTCACTGTTTATTTCAGTAATCATCATGACTGCTGAACCTTCAACTGAGGAAGCTATCAAGGCCCTCCAGGCCCAGAATGCCCAATTCCAAGAGCTATTCATGAATCTAGCTAAGGGTCAGCAAGACCTGAAGACCTTGATTCTGAAAGAGAAGAAGAAGAAAAAGAAGAAGAAGAGGACAATCATGTTTAACACAGGGCACAGGTTTGGAAACAGGCTACAAAATGAAGTTGATCTGACCACCTCATCTGGAGGGAAAGATAGTCAAGAGGAAAGGAGGGCTCCTAGCCCTGTAGTCTCCGACAACGAGACGAATTTCGATGAAGAACAGTATCCTCCTACTGAGGATAGATACAAGCAACTGGAAGACTGGTTGAGCGCTATGGAAGTTTAGAAGGTGCCTGGTCTGGACTTTGGTGATCTAGGTCTATCATCTGGAGTGGTGATTCCCCATAAATTCAAGGCACCAGCCTTTGCTAAGTATGACGGAGTTTCTTGTCCGAAGCTGCACCTCCGGTCATATGTGAGGAAGATTCAGCCGTATACCGCTGATAAGAACCTATGGATCCATTTCTTTCAAGACAGTCTCTCAGGGACTCAGCTTGAGTGGTTCTACCAATTGGACAGAACCAGTATCCGTAGTTGGGAAGATT
Organism: Vicia faba; assembly: GCA_948472305.1. Lineage (NCBI taxonomy): Eukaryota > Viridiplantae > Streptophyta > Magnoliopsida > Fabales > Fabaceae > Vicia > Vicia faba. The sequence goes on from OX451735.1 coordinate 989,111,083, forward strand.
TGGCTACTGCTTTCTACAGGCAGTACCAATACAACTCCGACCTCGCTCCTACGCATACCCAGCTCTAGGGTATGTCAATGGGAACGGGAAAAGGATTCAAAGATTATGCTCAGAAGTGGAGGGACCTCGCCGGTAGAGTACAACCACCCTTGGCTGATCGGGAGCTAGTTGACATGTTTCTGGGGACCCTGTCTGGTCCATTTTTTAACCATCTGATTGGAAGCTCTTTGTCTGGGTTTACAAAGCTTATTTTGACCGGTGAGAGGATTGAGGCTGGTATTAAGGCTGGTAAGATACAGAAGGGTGCCTCATCAAGCACCGAGAAGAAGCCCTTTAAGAAAGAGTCCAATGCTGTCTACAGTACGAGAAGACCGAATAGACCTGAACACCGCCAAGCTGTTAATGCGGTTGTTATTTCAAAACCTGCTGGTGCTACTCAGCACAATAATTAACATAAGGACGAGAGACCTCGAAGGAAATTCACCCGTCTCAACATGACCTTATCTCAGATTCTGTCACAGTTGTTGAAAACCAATCTGGTGATTCCAAAGGAAGCCCCAAAGAATCCAAATACAACATCGCCGAAGTATAACCCTAATGCCCGCTGTGCTTATCACTCTGATAGCCCGGGGCATAATACAAATGATTGTTAGGTGTTGAAGAACAAGGTACAGGATTTGATTGATGCAAAGGAGATCGAGTTCGAAGCACCAGAGAAGCCTAAACAAGATACAGTGGTGAATGCTATCGGGGATGACGATGATGAAGAGTTTGATATCGACGATTGGATCTACCCGACTGCCAATGGTGGATTAAGCAACTGGACAACGAAAGATTCTATGTCTGTTTCTGTTATTACCCAGTAATGAAACTTTTTGTTTTGAATATGTAACAGACAATGTTTTAAACTTTTATGGCCCGGTGTCTTACCCGGGGCCCTGTGGCTTCATTTGTGAGGGCTTTATATGTGTCATCTTCATATATCATTAATAAAAGAATTGGACGTTCTTGCATTTCAAATTTTGCGCTCCTTGTTTTTCTTTATTATATGTTGCAAAACAGCTATTTTACACACACTCACATACACAGGTCTCAATCCACTCTGGATCTCACTGGTAACGACTCTGCTACTGCCAGTTATGACTTCGAAAATCCGATCAACTTAGCCGAAGACGAAGGTGAAGATGATTGCGAAGTGCCTAGTGAACTTGCAAGACTGCTACTCCAGGAAGAAAGGGCCATTCAGCCACATGAAGAGCCGGTGGAATCAGTGAATCTGGGTACTGAGACAAACAAGAAGGAAGTTAAGATCAGTGTAAATCTGGAGCTTAGTGTGAAACAACGGTTGATTCAGATGCTGCATGACTATGTTGAAATCTTTTCCTGGTCTTACGAAGATATGCCTGGGTTGGATACCGATATTGTGGTTCATCGCCTGCCTACCAAGGAAGACTGTCCTCCCGTGAAACAGAAGGTCCACCGAATGCGTCCAGAGATGTATGAGAAAATCAAGGCTGAAGTTATGAAACAGTTCGACGCCGGTTTTCTAGCAGTTACTTCTTACCCTCAGTGGGTGGCCAATATGGTGCATGTGCCTAAGAAAGATGGTAAGGTTCGAATGTGTGTTGACTACAGGGATTTTGAACAGGGAAAGCCCCAAGGATGATTTCCCTCTACCTCATATTGACGTTCTGGTTAACAACACCGCTCAGCACAAGGTCTTCTCCTTCATGGATGGTTTCTCCGGTTATAATCAGATTAAAATGGCTCCTGAAGACATGGAAAAGACCACCTTTGTTACTCAGTGGGGTACTTTTTGCTACAAGGTCATGCCTTTTGGACTGAAGAATGCTGGGGCAACGTATCAGCGTGCCATGGTTACTTTGTTTCATGACATGATCCATCATGAAATTGAAGTATACGTCGACGATATGATTGCAAGGTCCCAGACTGAGGAAGAACACCTTGACCATCTGCAGAAGCTGTTTGACAGGTTGAAGTTGTACAAGTTGAGGCTAAACCCGAACAAGTGCACCTTCGGGGTGAGATCTGGTAAGCTACTGGGTTTCGTCGTGAGAGACAAAGGTATTCAAGTGGATCCTGCAAAAGTGAAGGCCACACAGGAGATGCCAGCTCCCAAAACAGAGAAAGAAGTCAGAGGATTTCTGGGACGTCTGAACTACATTGCCATATTCATCTCACACCTGACTACTACTTGTGAGCCAATCTTCAAGCTGCTGAAGAAAGATCAAGTAGTACGTTGGAACGATGAATGCCAGGCTGCTTTCGAAAGAATCAAAGAGTATCTCCAAGAGCCACCCATTCTGATGCCTCCAGTTGAAGGGAGATCTCTAATCTTATACTTGACAGTGCTCGACAACTCAATGGGGTGTGTGCTGGGCCAACATGACGAGTCTGGCCGAAAAGAGAATGCTATTTATTACCTTAGCAAAAAGTTTACCGACTGTGAGACCCGATACTCACTGCTCGAGAAAACTTGCTGCGCTTTGGCATGGGCTGTTCGCCGGCTGAGACAGTATATGTTGACTCACACTACTCTGTTAATATCAAAGATGGATCCAATCAAGTATATCTTCGAAAAGCCTGCCTTGTCCTGAAGAATAGCAAGATGGCAGATGATCTTGACCGAGTATGACATCCAATATACGACCCAAAAGGCAATCAAGGGAAGTGTGTTGGCAGACCATTTGGCACATCAGGCAGTGGATGATTACCAGTCTATGAACTTTGAATTTCCGGACGAGAATATCATGTTGGTAACTGATTGTGAGACACCTGGACCGGATGAAGGACCTGAGGAAGGATCCCGATGGTCTATGTACTTTGATGGAGCTTCAAACGCTTTGGGTAATGGCATTGGCGCCGTGATCATATCTCCTAAAGGCTCTCATACTCCGTTCACCGCCCGACTATGTTTCAACTGCACCAACAACATGGCGGAGTATGAAGCATGCATCATGGGTCTTCGAGCAACAATTGACCTAAGGATTAAGTTTCTAAGTGTCTTCGGAGATTCCTCTCTCGTGATCAGTCAGATCAAAGGCGAGTGGGATACGAAACACCCAAATCTTATTCCTTACAAGGAGTATGTGTTGACGTTGCTTCCCTATTTCAAGGAGATAACCTTTGAACACTTCCCTAGAGAAGAGAATCAGTTGGCGGACGCGTTGGCTACGATGTCTTCTATGTTCAAAGTCAATTGGGACAATGAGGCTCCCCGGATCATCATTGAAAGATTAGACAAACCTGCACATTGCTGTGATCTTGAGACTGAAGAGGTAACAGAAAAGCCATGGTATCATGAGGTGAAGAGGTACCTTGAGGCTCAGGAATACCCCGAGGGTGCATCTGTTAATGACAAGAAGTTTCTGAGAAGGTTCATGGCGAAGTTCTTCATCAGCAATGGCATCCTTTACAAGCGAAACCATGATTCAACCTTACTGCGTTGTGTGGATAAGAATAAAGCAGAAAGGATCATGGCAGATTTACATGAAGGTACTTTCGGAACTCACTCCAGTGGACACACCATGGCAAAGAAAATCCTTCGGGCAGGATATTATTGGTCCACTATGGAAGCCGACTGTTATCATCATTCTCGGACATGTCACAAGTTCCAGGTCTATGCTGATAAAGTCCACATACCTCCAGTTCCTCTGAACGTCTTGACGGCACCTTGGCCTTTTGCAATGTGGGGCATTGATATGATCGGCGAGATCAGACCTACAGCATCCAACGGGCATCGTTTCATCCTGGTAGCAATTGATTACTTTACGAAGTGGGTTGAAGCAACTTCCTTTGCTACTGTAACCAAGAACATCGTGGCACGATTTCTTCGGCACAATCTGATCTGTCGATATGGTGTACCAGAGAGGATCATTACGGAAAATGGTACCAATCTCAACAACAAGATGATCATTGAGCTCTGCGAGCAATTCAAGATACAACATCACAATTCTTCTCCCTACCGGCCGAAGATGAATAGGGCTGTTGAAGCGGCTAATAAGAACATTAAGAAGATTGTGCAGAAAAAGACGGTGACATACAAAGACTGGCACGAGATGTTACCATTTGCTCTTCATGGGTACCGTACCTCAGCACATACGTCAACAGGGGCAACACCCTATTCCTTGGTATATGGCATGGAGGCAGTCTTGCCTATTGAAGTTCAGATACCCTCTCTTCGGATCATGAAGGATGCAGGTTTGAGCGAAGATGACTGGATTCAGACCCGGCTTCATCAACTGAATTTAATCGACGAAAAGAGACTTACTGCTATTTGTCATGGTCATACATATCAAAAGCGGATGATCAAGGCATTTAACAAGAAAGTCAGACGACAAGAGTATCAAGTTGGGGATCTGGTAATCAAGCGCATTATTCTACCTCAAGGTGATCCCAGGGGAAAATGGACCCCTACTTACGAAGGGCCATTTGTGGTAAAGAACATTTTCTCAGGAGGAGCTATGATTCTAACCACCATGGATGGTGACGACCTTCCTCACCCCGTCAATGCAGACATAGTGAAAAGATACTACGCATAATCAAAGACCCGCTAGGTTGACTGGCCTAGGCAAAAATAAGGGCTTCCCGACGGACCAAAAGGGTTCGGGCAAAAATAAGGGATGAAAATAAAAAAATTTGTACACCTGGCAAGTCGAAAACCTGAAAAGGCGGCTTGGGCAAAAAGGGGTATCCCGGTTGTTGTACCCCAAAATTTGCCCTCTCATTTCACCAACATTTTCTCATCACAAGACTCTTGGAGCTCAAGATCAAGTCAGTGTTTGCTCTGCTCAAGACTCCTCCTTGCACTGTTGACCCAAATTAGGGTTTGAGTTTTCACAAAGATGCTTTGACCTAAAATTCCCAAAATTACTTTCATGCTCCATGTTGGACTCACAAGTTTATCCATACCAAGTTTCAAGCCTTGATTCCAATCTTTGCCCAGTCAATTGGACAATTGACCTATAAATCAACTGTATTGAGGAAAAAGTCAATTGTGGTCAATTGACAGTCAAACCTCATGATTTTTGACCCACATCAACATTATGAACTCATATGGACCATTTTATCATGTTTGGATCACAATTCCACAAGAAATTTGATCAGATCACCAAAAGGGCAAAATGGTCATTTTTAGGGTTTTGACTGCACAAAGGCAATTTTTGACTGTTTGACCTAGCCAATGGCAAACCAAGCTCACATATGGCCTCAAGGACTCAATGGAATTGTCTTGACATGTTCAACAAGTTCAAAAGATCCCAAAAGCACAAGATTGACAGATGAATTTTCCAGTCAACTGATCAAAATTTGACTGTATACTGAAAAGTCAAACTTTGACTTTTTGGTCAAAATCAAGTGTCAAGATTCATTTTTCCTCAAAACATGTCAAATTATGAAACTTGTTCATCAAGAAACCAAAAATTACAAATTAGGGTTTGAAATGAAGAAATTTCATAACTTAGAAATTTTCTAAGTTATGGAATTTCCTAATTTTTTCCTAACTTTGTCCCATTTTTTCATCAAGATACATTTTGATTCAAACAAAACTCAAAACATGAAAGTTATAGTCCATTGCAAAATATACAACTTTGAATCACAAAGTTTCCTCAAAAGAAGCTTGTAGCTCAAGTTACGATTTTTGGAATAGGGGTGCAAAACATTCTTAACTTAGAAATTTTTTGACCTATTTTAGGCAGGATTTTTGCCTAACTTCATGGCCACTTTTCACATGCTTCCACTTGGAATTTCAACTTGCATTACAAAGATGGATTGTAGTACACATTCCAAGCTTTCCAAATTGTCCAAGAACTTCTCAAACACCCCTGTGGTTAGGGAGATTCGAATTTGTCAAGATGGGCAAAAGTCACTTTGTTCATGGCCAAATTACATGTTCATAACTTTGCATTTTCAAACTCAGCTTGCACAAACTAGATTACAGGCCTCTAATCCTATTCTCACTCAATAATTTAATGCATATCCTTTGTGTCCATGTCTTGTTTTGTGTATTTAACCATTACATACAAGATTAAGCCATATTTGGAAAAAGCATTTTATCTATTCTTGTAAAGAAGCACTTTATGTCAAGTTTACAATCTAAGAAGTACAAAGCAGATCTTTTGGGCACAAGATTATGGACTAATCCCACTGATCAAGGAGAGGAAATGCAGCATGCTTGAGGGGCATGTATGAGCCTATAACTCAACTTGACAACTTTTGCTTAAAGGAGAAGAAAGCTTGCATTTTGTACCATAACACACATTCCTGCAAGCAACAGCCTAAACAAACTTTGCAAACACTTTTCACTTGATCCAACTAACCTAAAACGCGAATCAACCAAGTTTCAAACCTGCTCATTCATCAAAACACAATTTTGTGGCAAAACAGGGTACCTGCTGCATTTTGATTTGGTCAGCTCAATCCATTCGTGCGCCTTGGCCAAAACCACTTCATACACACTCCATAATATCCATACAAGCTATCCCAAGCCTTGGAAACAGACTGTAACACTCTTAACCCCATCTGCCATTTTCATTTTTCAGTTTTGCAGGTGAACTTCCATAGCTCGATTCAGTTAGTTTCAAAGCAAGCTAGAGGTTGGAGAAGCATCCCTGAACTTCAAGCAAGCTGTACAAGTCCTCAAATTCCATTGAAAGTATCCACATTGCTGTACACGATTCAAGCTGAACAGGTAAAAACATGGACTTCTATCTCTCAATCTAGGAAGAGTTAGGCTTAGGTTTATGAATGAAACATGCTCTACTCATGGCCCTGAAGCTACCCATATCATTACTTTTCATTTACATTATGTGTGCTGAGAGAATTTAAGACATGAACATTGGAAAAAACTTAGGTTAAAAATTGGGGGAGAAGAAATTCTCTCTCATTTTTGAGAGTTAGAACAACTTTTTTATATGTATGAATTCGTGATTTAATACTCTACATAGTTTATGTTGTGAGTTTTGGCTGAAAATCAAAGAATCAGGAGTTTGTTGTTGAAGCAAGGAGGCGCGCGAATTTCAAACAAACTGGCTGGAGGTTGAAGAAGATAGACTTGGGCTGGGCCTGAGTTTTGTTTTTCTGTTTACACCACTTTTTTTCACTTACACCCCCTTGGCCCATTATGTGATATTTTAATTATTTTTGACTTTTTATTTTTTCTTCTGACTTGATATTTTTGTCAAAACATAAAAAATCATAAAAAATATTTTTTCACATTTATTTTATATTTTTTTACATTTATTTGCTTTAGTAAACATAAACATGTAAATAAATATATATATACTTTTTATTTAAACCCTAGAAAATAATACACATACATTTTATTTTCTGATTTTATTTTATTTTATCTTTTGAAAACATTTTCTAAAAAATATACTTTTTTTTTGTAAATAATAAATATTTTTATTTTTGTATATATTTAATATATTTAATACATAATGTAAATACTTATATATTTATTAGAATATTTAGGATAAAAATACAAAAATAATACATTTTTTCTTTTATTAATATTTGACCTCAAAAATTACTTTTTTACAAATATACTTCACTTTCATTTATTTTTGTGTATAATTAATAAATATTGTATATAATAAATAATAAATACTTTTTATTTAGCAAATTAGGGTTTTGCCCTAAACCATGGAAAATATCCAAAATTAATCCTTTTTATTTTTGTTTGTATGTCACATGAAAAATACTTTTACATACATATAAAAATCATTTTTTGCATCTTGCATATTTATTGTATTTTATTTAATTATTGTACAATTAGATAACTTGTATATTCAATATTGATGTAATAGTTTAGGTTTAAATTTCTTGCTAAATATCTCCCATTTGAACATTTGTACCCCCATCCCCATAATTATGTTGTAATAATTTAGGACTTTAAATTCCGCATTTTAAAGCTTTCTAATTATGCCATGATAGACTTAGGGTTTGTATGCGAAAATCAAATAACAAATAGCTTGACCTAATTCAAAGATAAAAAAAGCATGAAAATGGACAACACCAATCACACTTGCACCCCTAGGGTTACTCCACTTGTTGCCTTTAATAATGGGCCATGTTGCATGTTGGGTATCTTTGGCAAAACAAAACAAATCAAAATGATCATAGTCCCTCGATGACGCTTTCGAAAGTTGCCTAAAATGATCAAGTCCCTTAAAGGAAAAATTGCCAAAGACACTTGGCACCATTGCAATCATGGTCTAAAAACGATGACCCGCGCCCGTCCCGTTAACATCCTAATACAAGATTGTCCACCAAATGCAATGGTGGAACAATACTGTTAAAAGGGTTAAAACATAGGAAAGATCTTTGAGAAATTTAGGGTAGATAGCTCTTGGTTACTTGACCAACCTTGCAAAACAATCCTTGCCATTTTTCAAAACACACATCATAACACACTTTCAAGACAACTTTCAAAAAAACATTGAAAACTTTTCAAAAGACAAATACACCTTTGTATACATTCAAACATGGATCATTACAAAGGTTGCCACCACAATGGCCTCTTTTCAAAACATTTTCAAAACCACACACAAAGCACCATTTCAAACAATTGAAAATCAAAGGCAAGTGATCTAAGCAAGTAACTAAGAGCCCATGGATAACCATGGATAGAAAGGGTGCTAATACCTTCCCTTTCTATAATCTACTTCCCGAACCCAAGAAAACATCTCAAAGGTTTTTGCTGTGCTTTTTAACCTTTCCTTAGGATAAAATAAAAAGTCGGTGGCGACTCTTGCTAAACCGAAACATTTGCGAAAACAAACGCAAAAACCAAGTCAGTTCTCCCACCGTATCACAGAACTGGCGACTCTGCTGGGGACTAATTTGAAAGTGGAGTAACCTTAGGGCTTAGATCACCCTTTTGCATGACTAATTGCTTGCTTTGATTGTTTACATCTTGGTTCTCTTGTTTGGGCTTGAAATCCTACACCCAGATTTGGGAAAACATTCATAGATAGCAATACATTGTGGAAACTGTGCGGGGTATACCGACATGGTTGAAGCAATAGCTAATTAGTGCGACATATTTGTGAGTACCGGTAACCCTTGAGTTCAATCAAGGAGAGTACGGGGCCGCTGAGTGATGTCACTAAGCACTAATGACCTAGAACCTTAATTGACCATCTTGGCCTTTTATTAGGGGTAGTGAGATGACCGGCTTTGGTGCAGTCCGAAGTTGGTAGATACTCGATACTACACTCATTGAGGGTTGTTTTCTTGGAATATTTTGGTCGCTAGTTAAGTGGCTAAACCAAAAGAATGAACATGGAAAACAATCCAATGATATTGAGCTCCTTAGAACTCGGTTACTATTTATAGGACAGGTTTTTGAGCCAACTACACTCAAGAGGGTACTTACCTATGAAACCCCATGCAAGCCTGAAACTAGGGTTTTGTGTGATTTGCTTGTACATATGTTTATACATACATCATGAACATCATAAAGCATCATATGCATTCACTAACCATTTCAAGGGTTTGGATCTTCATCTTTGTTCTTGTTTTGTAGGTCATGGAAATTCTTCGCAGGAAAACTATCCAAGTCAACCTTGTGAGAATCCCTCCTCAACTCAAGGAGCTCACATCCGGAATTCCCGAAAGCTCTCCCTTCAGTGAAAGACATGGTAGACTGCTCAGCCTAGTCAACACCAACATTGAAGAGGACATGGTAAAGGCGTTGTTCCAGTTCTTTGACCCCCTTCACCACTGTTTCACATTCCTCGACTACCAATTGGTGCCCACTTTGGAGGAATTTTCTCAACTCCTGAGAATTCCTATTCTTAATCAACTACCTTATAACGGTACGGAAAAAGAACCAAAACCTGAAGATGTTGCTCAAGCCCTACACTTGCAACCACCTGACATCAAGGGGCATTGGGAAACTAGAAGTTGTGTCAAAGGCTTCTTAGCAAAATTCTTGTTTGAGAAGGCACAAGAGTGTTGGAATTCATTGGATCTACGAGCCTTTAAAGAAATTGTGGCACTCCTCATTTATGGGTTGGTCTTGTTCCCAAACCCTGACCAACTTATAGATGTCAACGCCGTCAAGATCTTCCTATCCAGAAATCCAATACCAACATTGCTTGGGGAAATCCTCCACTCATTTTACACACGAACAATGAGAAAGAGGGGTGTTCTCATGTGCTGTACTCCTCTCCTTGCAAGGTGGTTTATTTCGCACCTTCCATAGTCTGTTTTGAAGAATGACCAAGGCTTAAGGTGGTCACAACGATTGATGACCCTCACTCACTCTGATGTACATTGGTCTTCTCGGTCCAGAGAAAATGTCATCATCATCGATCGTTGTGGAGAGTTCCCTAATGTTCCATTGCTTGGCATTAGAGGAGGCATTACCTACAACCCTTGTCTAGCTTTGAGACAATTTGGATATGCACGGAGGGATGTCCCTCACGACATGTTGATTCCTGACCTAGTTTTTGACTTCGACAACGATGCGCAAGGACTTCGCCAAAGATTCATCAGAGCTTGGAGGATGCCTAACAAGGTAGAAAGCAAGACACTGGGGCACAAGAACTCCATCCCTCTTGAGCCTTATCTCAAGTGGGTACGAACCCGAGCCCAGAGTCTAATGATGCCTTACCCTCATGTTCTCCCTGTGATTAAAGAGCCCGTTAAGGAAGGAGAGGTTCCCTACACCATCCTATATCCTGACATGCCAACATCATGGGAGGAGATGCAGAAGAGTTGGATCCAACTCAAGGAGGAACGAAATACTTTTGAAGCCAGCTTCTACGCCAGTGAGAAGAAGGTTTTGGAGCTTACCCGCCGACTCCATGAGGAAGAGACCCTCAACACCTACATCGCACCAAAGAGGATGCGCAACGTCTTTTTACCTTAAGAAATTTTTTTGTAATATTTGGCCCATGGGGCATTTATGTACTAACAAAATTTCTTCTTTTTAATATGACGTGTGTTCTTTTTGTCTGCAACAATTTTGAATTTTCTAAATCCTTGAATGCATTGCATAAATAAGCATATCATTCATCATGCGCATAAGCAGGTCTCCACACAAGGTTTCCTTATCTTTCTGCTGTTTATTTCAGTAAGATGGATCTCGAACAGACGGTCAAAGACTTGCAGTCTCAAAACTCACAGTTTCAACATCTCCTGATGACCTTGGCAAAGGGTCAGAAGGATCTAAAAGCCCTGTTTGGGAACAAAGAGCAAGTGAAAAAGAAGAAGAAAAGAGTCGGGGTGGCTACCCTGGGAAGAAGGTTTGAGGGTGAAGCCAGAAGAGTTCTTGAATTTCCCCCTACGTCTGAATAGGGAACCAGTAAAGGAAAAGGGGCTGCGGTACCTTCCAAATCCGAAGCTGAAGAAGAAGAGGCTGAAGAAGACGTAGACTACTCAGAGCAACAATACCCGCCCGCCGATGATAAGTACAAAAACTTGGAAGATGGGTTGACAGTTATGGAGCTGCAGAGAGTTCCCGGCTTGGATTTCGAAGATTTGGGATTAATTGCTGGAATTGTGATCCCCCCGAAGTTCAAAGTGCCAATTTTTGCAAGATATGACGGGTTGTCTTGCCCAAAAATGCACCTAAGGTCGTATGTCCGAAGAATCCAACCTCACACTTCCGACAGAAACCTTTGGGTACACTTCTTTCAAGATACCCTGTCTGGCACTTAGCTAGACTGGTTTTACAAGCTGGAAAGGTCAGAGATACATAGTTGGGAAGATCTGGCAGCTGCTTTTTATCGCCAATATCAGTATAACTCTGACTTGGCGCCAACCCGTACTCAGCTACAGAGTATGGGAATGGCCTCAGGTGAGGGATTCAAGGAGTACGCCCAGAAGTGGCGCGATCTGGCGGGAAGAGTGCAACCACCTCTTTCTGATAGAGAACTTGTTGATATGTTCCTGGGGACCCTGTCTGGTCCATTCTTTAACCATCTGATCGGTAGCTCTTCCTCGGGGTTTACTGAATTAATTATGACTAGCGAGCGGGTAGAAGCCGGTATCAAGGATGGGAAGATTCAGAAGGATGCCTCTGCATCTACAACTGTTAAGAAATCATTTCCAGCGAAGAAGGAAACGGATGTTGTGTATTCTCAAAGAGGAGCAGGAAGAAGTGAGCGCCGGCCGATTGTGGGGGCCGTGATGATCCAAAATCCATCAAATGACCAGCCTCACGGAAATCAGTCCAGACCTAAACAGCAATGGGGAGAACGGCCACCACGGCAGTTCATCCGCATTAATATGACACCTGCGCAAGTTCTTTCGCACTTGTTAAAGCTGAATCTCACAAATATCAAAGAAGCACCGAAAAATGTGAATACAACCTCACTAGCTTACAATGCCAATGCCAAATGCGCCTATCATTCCGATAGCGTCGGACATGACACAAACAATTGTTGGGCGCTAAAAAATAAAATTCAAGACTTGATAGATGCAAAAGAGGTGGAGTTCGATGCTCCAGAGAAGCCAAACGTGATATCTGCTCCGATGCTGAAGCATGGTCGAAATGTCCATGCTATTGAAGAAGATTTGTATGTTTCTGATGTCAACGACCTGATAACTCTGCTGTTAACCATCAAGTTAAATCTGCTAAGGGCCGGGATTTTCCCGGGATGCAAAGAAGATTGCTACTGTTGTTACTCTCTACCAATCAACTGCCCGTTACTGAAGAAAGGCATCTAAGGCCTAATGGACAGTCAACAAATTCTGTTTGAAAAAGTTCCTGCTATTCCAACCCCTACTGAAGATGTTTCAATTATCACCATTCACGCCAATCTTTCCAAGGCCGTCAAAAAGCCTGTTAAGATTACATCCGCTACAAAGTTTGTTCCTCTAAAAATAACTATGCCGGGGCCTGTCCCCCACAGTTCTGAAAAATCAATACCATGGAATTACGGTGGAGAAATATACTACCATGGTATTAAACAAGTTGAAGTAACCGAAGGAAGCTCTGATGAAGAAGATGCCAGCATTGGAAACATTGCCGGCACAAGCAAGATCACCCGAAGTGGGAGAATATTTTCTCCAGAGATTGCCCCCCCAAAGGCGATCTTTGGACCCTCATCTGCTGCCAAAGTTATTCCTGCACCGATAAAACTTTCCGCAAAAACTCCGTTGATTGAAGAAGCTGTTATTCCTGTTGTTGTCCCTCCTACTTCTGCTGATAAGGGGAAAAGGATCCAAGATGAGCTCGTCAGGACGGGGGCTCAACCTTTGGCCATCCCGGAAACCTCTAAGAAAGAGATGGAGGAGATCTTGAAGATAATTAAAAAGAGTGATTATGACGTGGTAGAGCAACTGGGGCAAACCCCCTCGAAGATCTCCATGTTAGCATTACTACTTTGTTCAGAGGCGCACGCCAAAGCATTGATAAAATTCCTGAAGACAACCCATGTGCCCCAAGAAACCTCTGCCGACCAATTCCAAGACTGTGTAGCCAGTATTACAGCAGACAACGGTTTAGGTTTCTCTGATGCTGACCTAACCTCAAAAGGAAGAAAACACAATGATGCCTTACATGTGTCAGTAGAATGCCAAGGAACTACTCTGGCCCATGTTCTGGTCGACACTGGTTCTTCTCTGAATGTGCTACCTAAGAAGGCTCTCGACCGATTGGACTGTGAAGGCTTGGAGCTAAGGCCAAGTAATATCATTGTAAGGGCGTTTGATGGGTCGAAGAGAATGGTACATTTGGAGGTGGAAATTCCCATTAAGGTTGGCACAGAGGTGTTCCCCTCAACTTTCTATGTGATGGACATCCGTCCGTCATACTCTTGCTTATTGGGGAGACCATGGATACACAATGCCGGGGCAGTCACCTCTTCCCTACAACAAATGTTGAAATATCCTGTCAAAGGAAAGATCATAACCGTCCACGGTGAAGAGGAATATATGATCAGCCACTTGAACTCCTTCCGGTATGTAGAGGTAGAGGGTAAATTCATTGAAACGCCATTCCAGCACTTTGAGGAAGTCTCTCTTGAGGTGGCAGTAGCAAAAGTGGTAGCTGAGGTACCAAAGTAGATGGCCAGGATGGCATCTCTAAAAGACGCGAAGGCCGCAATGAAGGAAGGGAAGAGCTCGACATGGGGGCAGTTGCCTAATATTCCTCACAAAATAGACAAGTTTGGATTAGGATTCACTACTGCGGGGAAGAAAGCTATGCGCCGCTCAAAGGTTGAAAGAACGCCCATCAAGATCTCTCCTTATGGGATCAATGCTTTGGAAGGTGAAGACGAAGAGGCCAACATTGAATATTGGATCTACCCAACCATCGAAGGAGGACTACGCAACTGGGAGGCAAAGGACTTTGTCCCCATTACTTTTATTAATCAGTAATTATCTGTCAAACATTTCCTGTGGTCTGTAATAATTACTTTTGAACAATCCGTACACTACTTTTTCACCTCATGCCTTGCCCGGGGCATGTAGGTCCATTTGTAAGGGTTTTGATTATCTTCATATCCATATGCCATGTTTAATGATTCATTGGACGTTTTTCATTGATAAACTGCTGTGTTCATTTTCTTTCCTTTTGCATTTTTTGTTTAAGGATGGCTATCCCTTACACACACCCACACTCACAAATGCAGGTACCCATCCACTCTGGATTCTATGGGTGACTATTCTGCTATGTCCTTCAATAACTCTGAAGATCTGGTCAATCAGGCTGAGTATGAAGATGACGAAGGTTGCGAAGTACCGGGGGAATTAGCCAGACTTTTACAGCAAGAAGAAAGGGCCATCTTGCCTCACGAAGAGTTGTTGGAAACTGTCAACTTAGGAACAGAGGAAGACCGGAAAGAAGTACAAGTGGGTGCCAATCTGGAACCAAGTGTCAAGGAGCGCCTGATACAGCTGTTAAATGAATATGTTGAAATCTTCGCCTGGTCTTATGAAGACATGCCAGGTTTAGACACAGACATCGTGGTTCACCGTCTCCTTACAAGAGAGGATTGTCCACCGATCAAGCAAAAAGTCCGCCGAATGAGGCCCGACATGTCTGAGAAGATCAAAGCAGAAGTGATGAAACAATTCAACGCTGGCTTTATAGCTGTTACATCCTATCCACAATGGGTTGCTAACATCGTGCCAGTACCTAAAAATGACGACAAGGTCAGAATGTGTGTGGACTACCGGGATTTGAATAGGGCCAGCCCCAAAGATGATTTTCCGCTACCGCACATTGACATTTTGATCGACAACACAGCTCAGCACAAAGTGTTTTCCTTCATGGATGGATTCTCGGGCTACAACCAAATTAAAATGGCCCCCGAGGACATGGAGAAAACAACCTTTGTTACACAATGGGGTACTTTCTGTTACAAGGTGATGCCGTTCGGACTGAAGAACGCAGGGGCAACTTATCAACGCGCCATGGTAGCTTTATTTCATGATATGATACACCATGAGATCGAAGTTTACGTAGACGATATGATAGCTCGGTCACAAACAGAGGAGGAACACCTTGAACACCTGGAAAAGCTGTTTGCCAGATTGAAAGAATACAAACTCAGGCTGAATCCAAGTAAATGCACTTTTGGAGTTAGGTCTGGTAAACTTCTAGGGTTTATTGTCAGCAACAAAGGCATTGAGGTCGATCCAGCAAAAGTGAAAGCAATACAAGAGATGCCTGCTCCCCGTACTGAAAAGGAGGTTAGAGGGTTCTTGGGGCGCTTAAACTATATTGCCAGATTCATCTCTCATCTGACTTCTACCTGTGAGCCAATTTTCAAATTATTAAAGAAAGATCAGGTAGTCGAATGGAACGACGATTGCCAAGCTTCTTTTGATAAGATCAAGGAGTATTTGCTAGAACCTCCTATTCTGATGCCACCCGTCGAAGGAAGACCATTGATCATGTATCTGACCGTCTTGGATAACTCAATGGGGTGTGTTTTGGGCCAGCATGACGAGTCTGGTCGAAAAGAGCATGCTATTTATTACCTTAGCAAAAAGTTTACCGACTGTGAGACTCGCTACTCACTGCTCGAGAAAACTTGTTACGCTTTGGTATGGGCTGCTCGCCGACTAAGGCAATATATGCTGACTCATACCACCTTGTTGATTTCCAAAATGGATCCTATCAAGTATATCTTCGAGAAGCCTGCTTTATCTGGAAGAATAGCTAGATGGAAAATGATCCTAACTGAGTATGACATCCAGTACACCACTCAAAAAGCTATAAAAGGGAGTGTACTAGCTGATCATCTGGCTCATCAAGCTATCGAAGATTATCAATCCATGAGATTTGACTTCCCAGACGAGGACATCATGAATTTGGACAACATTGAAGGTAACAAACCGTATGACGGACCTGAAAAGGGATCCCGATGGACCCTGTACTTTGATGGTGCTTCAAATGCACTTGGAAACGGCATCGGTGCGATACTAATTTCCCCGGAAGGTTGTCACACGCCTTTCACGACTCGACTTTGCTTCAGCTGCACAAACAACATGGCTGAATATGAAGCTTGCATCTTTGGTCTCAAGGCTGCTATAGACTTGGAGATCAAATCTTTGATCGTATTTGGGGACTCGGCTTTGGTTATCAGTCAAATCAAAGGAGAGTGGGATACCAAGCATCCTAATCTTATCCCATACAAAGAACATGTCCTAACATTGTTTCCTCATTTCGAGCAAATTACCTTCGAGCATTTCCCGCGAGAAGAGAATCAGCTAGCAGATGCTCTGGAAACAATGTCTTCTATGTTTAAACTCAACTGGGATAACGAGGCTCCCCAAATCACCATCGAGCGAATGGATGAACCTGCGCATTGTCATGAGATTAATACCGAAGAAGTAGTGGAACAACCCTGGTTTCACGAAATCAAAAGGTATCTCCAGACTAGAGAATATCCCGAAGGAGCTTCCATAAATGACAAGAAGTTCCTAAGGAAGTTTGCTGCCAAGTTCTTCTTGAGCAATGGCATCCTCTATAAGTGCAACCATGATTGTGTTTTACTCCGATGTGTAGACAAAGCTGAAGCAGAGTTAATCATGACCGAGATGCATAGCGGTACATTTGGCACCCATTTGAGCGGGCATACAATGGCTAAGAAGATCCTAAGGGCAGGCTATTACTGGTCTACCATGGAAGCAGATTGCCATCAGCATTCCCGTACCTGCCACAAATGTCAAGTCTACGCTGACAAGATTCATATTCCTCTGGTTCCTCTCAACGTGCTGACAGCTCCTTGGCCATTTGCAATGTGGGGCATTGACATGATTGGAGAGATCAAGCCCACGACATCCAACGGACATCGCTTCATCCTGGTTGCCATTGACTATTTCACCAAGTGGGTCGAAGCAGCTTCCTACGCCTCTGTTACTAAAAATGTGGTTGCCCGCTTCATCAAGCAAAACCTCATATGCAGGTATGGTGTTCCAGATAGGATCATCACAGACAACGGTACAAATCTGAATAATACTATGATCGCCGCATTGTGCGAACAGTTCAAGATTTATCATCATAATTCATCTCCCTACCGGCCGAAGATGAACGGTGCTGTTGAAGCTGCAACCAAAAACATTAAGAAGATCATTCAGAAAATGACAGTCACTTACAAGGACTGGCATGAGATGTTACCGTTTGCTCTGCATGGATACCGCACGACGGCACGTACTTCAACCAGGGCAACCCCATTTTCTTTGGTATATGGCATGGAAGTTGTCCTGCCCATGGAAGTTCAGATTCCTTCCTTAAGGATTATGAAGGACACAGGTCTGAATGAAGATGATTGGATTCAGACCCGACTTGATCAACTCAATTTGATCGACGAGAAGCGACTCGCTGCTGTCTGCCATGGTCAAACGTATCAAAAACGGATGATCAAGGCTTTCAACAAGAAAGTTAGACGTCAAGTATATCAAGTCGGAGATCTCGTAATCAAGCGGATTATCTTACCGCAAAGTGATCCCAGGGGCAAATGGACTCCTACATACGAAGGACCATTTGTGATCAAGAGCATATTTTCTGGTGGTGCAATGATCCTGACCACCATGGACGGCGACGATTTGCCGCACCCTGCGAATGCAGACATAGTCAAAAGATACTACGCATAAAATAACCCGACAAGTCGAAAACCCGAAAGGGTGGCTCGGGAAAAAATGGGCATCATGGTGGACCGAAAACCCGAAAGGGCGGTTCAGGCAAAAATTAGGGATAAAACAAAAAAAATCTGTACACCCGGCAAGTTGAAAACCCAAAAGGGCGGCTTGGGCAAAAAGGGGTTTCCCGGTGGATCGAAAACCCGAAAGGGCGATTCAAGAAAAAGTTAGGGAATTAAAGCGTATGACTATGTCTCGTCGGATCACTTTAAGGACAATCTCTTCATCAACCAGCTCCAAGCTTCTGATCAATCCAGTCATCAGCAGACGAAGCATTGAATGGACAGATATCCAGAGTTGTGAAGGCTATAGCAGAATGGAATCCCATGGAATTGTTTCACATAGCCATCTTTCCTTTGTATAAATTTTTCAATTTTTACGACGACATCCTCTTACTAGGATGGCTGTCTCCTTTGTACAAATATACTCATAGAAAGTTAATACAAATACTTTTCCAAATACAGAAATTTGCTTTGTCTTCTCTTGCTTTTCTACATTTATGTTTTATTTTGAGAAACGTCCAATGTTTTGTTAAATAGGCATATGCATTTGAACATAATCATTTTCCTTACAAATCAAGAAAGGTGATTACTGATAGGTTTAAGGTACAGGTAGATATCTCGATACCCTTTCAGAAGAGATCGCCAGCAGATTTGAAATCCAAATTCCTCAGTCAGAACTTAATTCCCTAAACAGAGGTAAACTTCAGGATCCTCATCAGAGAAAGCTTTCCCAATACTGATTTCCCCAGCCAGAGGGCCTCCCAGAACTCAATTCCCCTCAGAATTAAAATTCAGAATCCCCAGTGGAGCCTTAAAAATCTGAAAATCCAATCCCCAGCGGAGCTAAAATTTCCAACCGTCAATCCCCAGTGGAGCCAGGCTAGTGAACCTTCTCCCCACATAGATACTTCCCACCAAACTAAGGATGCTCAGTCTTACTCCTCCAGCATGAATCTATCAGGCTCTGAACTCCCCAGTAGAGATCATCAGAAATTTTCTTACCCTGCAAGTCACCAAGGAATTCCAATTCCCCGCAGT
The DNA here is from genome assembly GCA_948472305.1 of Vicia faba. Lineage (NCBI taxonomy): Eukaryota > Viridiplantae > Streptophyta > Magnoliopsida > Fabales > Fabaceae > Vicia > Vicia faba. Next base: position 989,130,249 of record OX451735.1, read on the forward strand.
GGTCCTAAGATCCCTCAATGATTGAAGATCTTGTATTCCCCAAGCAGAATGAAGACTCTCATTCTCAGTTCCTCACAGGATAATCAAATGTCCTCCAGTGAAGATCTCCTCAAAACAAGAATCCCCAGAAGATTGGTATACAACCCAAGCTCCTAATTCTCCAGCAGTAGTCAAACAAGGATGTCTCATCCTCAACAATCAAAATTCTTGTCTTCCCCTGCAGCAGTCAAGGATTCACTTTCTCTGGCAGCAGTCAAGATTCTTTATCTCCAGGGTTCATCTATCCTCAGTAAAGACAGTTCTTCAGCTTACATGCGCATTCATTTACATTCATATCACATATATTGCATCATACATATCATGCAACATAACTTTGTGTTTTAGCTAACATTTCACCCTTTTCAGGATGAGATTAAAAGGCTATCGTTAACAATTATTCATATACAGTATGGATACACCCCAGACACGGCGGTCATTCTACTACTCATTCAGACTACAACAATCAGATACAGACTAGATACGCTCCAGACACGGTAGCCATTCTATCTCTCATTCAGATTCATTTATCCACCTCAAGGTTCAATGCATTCCAAACACGGATACCATTCTGACCCTTACAACAGCAGTTTGATTCTCCCCAGTGCGTTCGCCACGGAAGTCATTCTGTCATTTATTTAGATCCCAGTTACAGTTTCAGATACACTTCAAACACATAAGTCATTCTATTACTCATACGGATCTCAATCCCAGTTACAGTATACAGATACACTCTAGACACAGAAGTCATTCTGCTACTCGTACAACTTTCAACTTCAGATACAGTCTAGATACGCTCCAGACACGGTTGCCATTCTGTCACTCATTCAGAATTTGTCCCCAGCACGTAGTTGCTCCATACAGATGTTTCTCTATTACCCAGATACAATACAGATACACTCCAGACACGGCAGTCATTCTGATATTCATTCTTCAAGCATAGTTACAGCTCAGATACGCCCCAGACACGGAGGCCATTCTTCTGCTCATACAAACTCAGTCCTTAGATGCAGTTCAAATGCATTCCAGACACGGATACCATTTTGATCCTCATTCTTCTGACCTATCACATTGCAGTTCAACAAACATTCCAGATGGCATCTTTAAGCCCATCTCCGACAAGATTCTGTCACCTTTCGGGTGGCATCTTTAAGCCCATCTCCAAATGGCATCTCTAAGCCCATTCCCGCATCCATTGTTCTGACGAGTGCAAATTTAAGGGCACTTTAGTGTCCAATCTCCTTTTACCTTCGAGGCGCGAAAGGCAAACTTGCCAATCTAACTCTTCAGGTGCAAGAAGATTGAACAGGGGAAACTGTTGTACCCCAAAATTTGCTCTCTCATTTCACCAACATTTTCTCATCACAAGACTCTTGGAGCTCAAGATCAAGTCAGTGTTTGCTCTGCTCAAGACTCCTCCTTGCACTGTTGACCCAAATTAGGGTTTGAGTTTGCACAAAGATGCTTTGACCTAAAATTCCCAAAATGACTTTCATGCTTCATGTTGGACTCACAAGTTTATCCATACCAAGTTTCAAGCCTTGATTCCAATCTTTGCCCAGTCAATTGGACAGTTGACCTAGAAATCAGCTATATTGAGGAAAAAGTCAACTGTGGTCAATTGACAGTCAAACCTCATGATTTTTGACCCACATCAACATTATGAACTCATATGGACCATTTGATCAAGTTTGGATCACAATTCCACAAGAAATTTGATCAGATCACCAAAAGGGTAAAATGGTCATTTTTAGGGTTTTGACTGCACAAAGGCAATTTTTGACTGTTTGACCTAGACAATGGCAAACCAAGCTCACATATGGCCTCAAGGACTCAATGGCATTGTCTTGACATGTTCAACAAGTTCAAAAGATCCCAAAAGCACAAGATTGACAGATGAATTTTCCAGTCAACTGATCAAAATTTGATTGTATACTGAAAAGTCAAACTTTGACTTTTTGGTCAAAATCAAGTGTCAAGATTCATTTTTCCTCAAAACATGTCAAATTATGAAACTTGTTCATCAAAAAACCAAAAATTACAAATTAGGGTTTGAAATGAAGAAATTTCATAACATAGAAATTTTCTAAGTTATGGAATTTCCTAATTTTTTCCTAACTTTGTCCCATTTTTTCATCAAGATACATTTTGATTCAAACAAAACTCAAAACATGAAAGTTATAGTCCATTGCAAAATATACAACTTTGAATCACAAAGTTTCCTCAAAAGAAGCTTGTAGCTCAAGTTACGATTTTTGGAATAGGGGTGCAAAACATTCTTAACTTAGAAATTTTTTGACCTATTTTAGGCAGGATTTTTGCCTAACTTCATGGCCACTTTTCACATGCTTCCACTTGGAATTTCAACTTGCATTACAAAGATGGATTGTAGTACACATTCCAAGCTTTCCAAATTGTCCAAGAACTTCTCAAACACCCTTGTGGTTAGGGAGATTCGAATTTGTCAAGATGGGCAAAAGTCACTTTGTTCATGGCCAAATTACATGTTCATAACTTTGCATTTTCAAACTCAGCTTGCACAAACTAGATTACAGGCCTCTAATCCCATTCTCACTCAATAATTTAATGCATATCCTTTGTGTTCATGTCTTGTTTTGTGTATTTAACCATTACATACAAGATTAATCCATATTTGGTAAAAGCATTTTATCTATTCTTGTAAAGAAGCACTTTATGTCAAGTTTACAATCTAAGAAGTACAAAGCAGATCTTTTGGGCACAAAATTATGGACTAATCCCACTTATCAAGGAGAGGAAATGCAGCATGCTTGAGGGGCCTGTATGAGCCTATAACTCAACTTGACAACTTTTGCTTAAAGGAGAAGAAAGCTTGCATTTTGTACCATAACACACATTCCTGCAAGCAACAGCCTAAACAAACTTTGCAAACACTTTTCACTTGATCCAACTAACCTAAAACGCGAATCAACCAAGTTTCAAACCTGCTCATTCATCAAAACACAGTTTTGTGGCAAAACAGGGTACCTGCTGCATTTTGATTTGGTCAGCTCAATCCATTCGTGCGCCTTGGCCAAAACCACTTCATACACACTCCATAACATCCATACAAGCTATCCCAAGCCTTGGAAACAGACTTTAAAACTCCTAACCCCATCTGCCATTTTCATTTTTCAGTTTTGCAGGTGAACTTCCATAGCTCGATTCAGTTAGTTTCAAAGCAAGCTAGATGTTGGAGAAGCATCCCTGAACATCAAGCAAGTTGTACAAGTCCTCAAATTCCATTGAAAGTATCCACATTGCTGTACACGATTCAAGCTGAACAGGTAAAAACATGGACTTCTATCTCTCAATCTAGGAAGAGTTAGGCTTAAGTTTATGAATGAAACATGCTCTACTCATGGCCCTGAAGCTACCCATATCATTACTTTTCATTTACATTATGTGTGCTGAGAGAATTTAAGACATGAACATTGGAAAAAACTTAGGTTAAAAATTGGGGGAGAAGAAATTCTCTCTCATTTTTGAGAGTTAGAACAACTTTTTTATATGTATGAATTCGTGATTTAATGCTCTACATAGTTTATGTTGTGAGTTTTGGCTGAAAATCAAAGAATCGGGAGTTTGTTGTTGAAGTAAGGAGGCGCGTGAATTTCAAACAAACTGGCTGGAGGTTGAAGAAGATAGACTTGGGTTGGGCCTGAGTTTTGTTTTTCTGTTTACACCACTTTTTTTCACTTACACCCCCTTGGCCCATTATGTGATATTTTAATTATTTTTGACTTTTTATTTTTTCTTCTGACTTGATATTTTTGTCAAAACATAAAAAATCATAAAAAATATTTTTTCACATTTATTTTATATTTTTTTACATTTATTTGCTTTAGTAAACATAAACATGTAAATAAATATATATATACTTTTTATTTAAACCCTAGAAAATAATACACATACATTTTATTTTTTGATTTTATTTTATTTTATCTTTTGAAAACATTTTCTAAAAAATATACTTTTTTTTTGTAAATAATAAATATTTTTATTTTTGTATATATTTAATATATTTAATACATAATGTAAATACTTATATATTTATTAGAATATTTAGGATAAAAATACAAAAATAATACATTTTTTCTTTTATTAATATTTGACCTCAAAAATTACTTTTTTACAAATATACTTCACTTTTATTTATTTTTGTGTATAATTAATAAATATTGTATATAATAAATAATAAATACTTTTTATTTAGCAAATTAGGGTTTTTCCCTAAACCATGGAAAATATCTAAAATTAATCCTTTTTATTTTTGTTTGTATGTCACATGAAAAATACTTTTACATACATATAAAAATCATTTTTTGCATCTTGCATATTTATTGTATTTTATTTAATTATTGTACAATTAGATAACTTGTATATTCAATATTGATGTAATAGTTTAAGTTTAAATTTCTTGCTAAATATCCCCCATTTGAACATTTGTACCCCCATCCCCATAATTATGTTGTAATAATTTAGGACTTTAAATTCCGCATTTTAAAGCTTTCTAATTATGCCATGATAGACTTAGGGTTTGTATGCGAAAATCAAATAACAAATAGCTTGACCTAATTCAAAGATAAAAAAAGCATGAAAATGGACAACACCAATCACACTTGCACCCCTAGGGTTACTCCACTTGTTGCCTTCAATAATGGGCCATGTTGCATGTTGGGTATCTTTGGCAAAACAAAACAAATCAAAATGATCATAGTCCCTCGATGACGCTTTTGAAAGTTGCCTAAAATGATCAAGTCCCTTAAAGGAAAAATTGCCAAAGACACTTGGCACCATTGCAATCATGGCCTAAAAACAATGACCCGTGCCCGTCCCGTTAACATCCTAACACAAGATTGTCCACCAAATGCAATGGTGGAACAATATTATTAAAAGGGTTAAAACATAGGAAAGATCTTTGAGAAATTTAGGGTAGATAGCTCTTGGTTACTTGACCAACCTTGCAAAACAATCCTTGCCATTTTTCAAAACACACATCACAACACACTTTCAAGACAACTTTCAAAAAAACATTGAAAACTTTTCAAAAGACAAATACACTTTTGTATACATTCAAACATGGATCATTACAAAGGTTGCCACCACAATGGCCTCTTTTCAAAACATTTTCAAACCCACAAACAAAGCACCATTTCAAACAATTTAAAATCAAAGGCAAGTGATCTAAGCAAGTAACTAAGAGCCCATGGATAACCATGGATAGAAAGGGTGCTAATACCTTCCCTTTCTATAATCTACTCCCCGAACCCAAGAAAATATCTCAAAGGTTTTTGCTGTGCTTTTTAACCTTTCCTTAGGATAAAATAAAAAGTCGGTGGCGACTCTTGCTAAACCGAAACATTTGCGAAAACAAACGCAAAAACCAAGTCAATTCTTCCACCGTATCACACCGGTGGACTGAAAACCCGAAAGAGAGGTCCAGGAAAAAGTTAGGGATAAGCGTAACATTATGCCTCATTGGATCACCTTGCATCCAGACTCTAGTATCAACTGTCAAGCTCGGACGACACTAATCAATCTAATCTACTTTCAACCAAGTAGCAAAGTGATGAGATGCTCGAGGACATAAAGGCAATAGCAGAGTTGGAACCCAGTGGGATCATTCACATAGCTGTTTTGTTTAGTTTTTCACAAATTGTGTAAATTCTATGGTTCAGCGGCATTCTCTTACTAGGACGTCAGCCTCTTGTACAAAAAATGCCTATTTACAGGCCAAACTTCAAATTCAATACAATTCATTTTTAGACAAATTTCAAACTATTTTTCCTTTATCTGTTTTGTTTTGCAAAGAACGTCCAATGTTCATTTTTGATATATGCATTTGACATTAATTGCTGCTCATAAATATTTACATGCGAAACAAAAGACAAATTACGGGTAACATCAGAAACAGGGGCAATAAGAAGTGTCCAAGCTATATAGTTGCTCTGTCCACCAGGTACAAGGTAAATTCGGTTGAAGAATACGGCTAAGATACCTTCACTCCCCGCAGAATAAAACAATAATGGTAGCTATCCCCCGGCTGAGACTTGCAACTACGAACAAATCAACAATACTCTCCCCAAGCAGAGTCAGTCTACCATCAGCACTAAAAGGGTCTTAATATTTCCCAGTGGAGTGCAAGAATATTCCCCAGCAAGTATAAGAGTATCCCCGGCAGTTTTTATATTCCCCAATGGAGTATAAGAGTGTTCCCTGGCAGAGTACAAGATACCCCCAGTGGAGTCAATATTTCCCCAGCACGGTCTGAAAAAGCTTCCCCCAGCGGAGTTGAATCATCATCCCAGTAGACTCTGGAAGTTTACTCCCAGCGGAGTACAAAAATAAATCTCCCCAGCAAAACTCAGATGATTATCCCCACAAGAGTCTAACAGGGTTATCCGCATCAAGTTGCAACTGAAAGATCATCCCCAACTAAGTTCTTTCCTTTCACAAACAGGAATTCAATCCTCAACAGATCCAATATCACCAGCAACATAATCCATCCCCAATGAAGTTTATCAGTGGAATCTTCAGCAGAACATCTCTTCCCCACAGAGTAATTCCCCTCAGAGTAATCTCCTCATCAGTTTATTCCCCAACAGAGTTCTCTTCTCCTGCAGGTTTATTCTCGCCATCACCTTCGTTCATCATCCCCAGCGGAAACGAAGAATTCAACTCTATTCTCCAGCAGATATCCAGGATTTATTTTCCCCAGCTAAAACATCACATTTCCATACATCATGATACATGCATATACGCATCATACCATGCAATCTCATTTAAGTTGAGAACATCATTGCTTGATCCATATCATGCATTGCATATGAATGACCTTTACCTTTCAGGAAAGATGCAGTTAAATTCTTAACTATGTGGAAGACCTCCCCTGGTCCAGCTAAATCGATTCCTAAAGATTTTTCTGAGGCCAACCCAGTCAAAAGAGACAAAACCAGTTAAATCGATTCCTAAAGATTTTTCTGATGCGAACGCAGTCAAAGGAGACAAAACCAGTTAAATCGATTCCTAAAGATTTTTCTGATGCGAACGCAGTCAAAGGAGACAAAACCAGTTAAATCGATTCCTAAAGATTTTTCTGATGCGAATGCAGTCAAAGGAGACAAAACCAGTTAAACAGATTCCTAAAGATTTTTCTGATGCAAATGCAGTTGAAGGAGACAAAACCAGTTAAACCAATTCCTAAAGATTCTTCTGATGCGAACACAGTCAAAGGAGACAAAACTAGTTAAATCGGTTCCTAAAGATTTTTCTGATGCGAACGCAGTTAAAGGAGACAAAACCAGTTAAATCGATTCCTAAATATTTTTCTAATGACAACCCAGTCAAAGAAGATAAAACCAGTCAAATCGATTCCTAAAGATTTTTCTGATACCAATCCAGTCAAAAGAGACAAAAACCCCTCTGGTCCAGTTGAATCGATTCCTAAAGATTTTTCTGATGCCAGAAGACAAGACCTCCTCTGGTTCAGTCAGATCGCCGATAAGATCTCCCTGATTCATACTCCAGTTGAAGTTCAGACTACCTACCAACAGTCTCCAAATGGCATCTATAAGCCCATTCCCGACATCACAATGCTGATACCACTTCATGCGAGTGCAAATTTTTGGGCACTCTAGTGTTCAATCATCTTCCACCTTCGGATCACGAAAGGCCCGAAAGCCAATATATATCCTCAGGTTTAAGAAGATTGAACAAGGGCAACTGTTGTACCCCAAAATTTTCCCTCCCATATTTCTCAAGACATTTCAAGAATAATCTCCAAGTGGTTCAAGATTGCTCAAGAGTTGGACAGTCTAGTCATCTCCTAAGGCAGTCAATCTCAAATTAGGGTTTTGTGTTGCATCAAGGTCCTTACATCCAAATGACCTCAAGTGCTCCCCAATGTCCTAATATGTTCTCAAGTTCATCCATGTCAAATTTCAAGCCCTGCAGAGAAAGTTTGGTCAGTCAATTGCTCAAGAGGTCCAAAAATCGACTGTGCTAGGGCAAAAGTCAACTGTGACCTATGAATAGTCAAACCTCAATATTGTTTGTCAACATTATCATTTTTGAAGGATAATTAATCATTTGATCAAGGGCTGATCATGATTCATCAAGGATTGCTCAAAATTCATCAAGACTCAAAAGTTGCTAAATTAGGGTTTTGTAGGAAAAGTCAACTCAACTTTGACCAAGCATAACTTTCTCATACTTTATGAGAAATGACCCATCCAAATCTCATTTTGAATAGGATTCAATTTACAACAATCCATCTTCACACCCCAAGATAAATAAATTCACTCACAAGAAGTTACAAATTTGGACATTATAGGTCATTTTTGAAAGTCAACAAAAACACCTTTTTTGCCAAAGCTTATAACTTGAGCATAGAATATCAAAATGAGATGAGACCAAAAGGGTTGGTTATAGGACATATCAAGGTTTCTAAAAAGTCATAGAACACCTCCAAAAGTTCAAAATTTAAGAAATTATGCATTGTTGAAATTGGGCATTTTTCCAAAATTGCCAAAAGTCAACTATCCCCAAAACTTCAAATTTTGTCAAATGGGCCCACTTTTTTCCACTTGATTTGATCTTGTCACACTACACACGTGTCCTATCTTCAGTTTTATATTCATCCATTAATTTTTCTATTTTATTTGATTTTTATTGAATTAATTCATTTTAAATCAATTTAAATCCAAATAAAATCTAAATATTGACAACTTGGTATCTTTTTGATTGATACAGGTCTTAAATACCATCATGTACACAATCAAACTTGTATCAAGCTATATCATGCACAAAATATTGGATTTGGAATGAAATAGGAAGCTTTTTAATGGAGGATCATATCACATCTTCAATCATCAATGCCTAAGGATTCAAAGCCCAAAACCTGACCTAATTCATCCCATGTTACATATACAATACAAAGCATACGAGTTCAGGACCTAGAGGTTGCCAAATCACAAAAGCAAAAACTTGAAAAAGATTGAAAAAGTTGGAAACTGAAATCAGTCTTAGAGTCAAATTCAAAGCAAAATCTCAATGTAGACCTCTTGTTGGACATCCACTGAATCAAAACCAATCCTTTACAAGCTATGAAACCTCATCAAACGCGCTGTAAGTATCCCTGAAAACCGACCTGCACTTCAAATCGTACTCTCATATTCATGCATTTTTTTGGCAAAATCTTTGTACAATCATGTTTATCGGTCCATTTAGAACCTTTCTGCATCATTTGATTGTGTTCATATGACCTATAACGCCATACCCGAACCTAGGGTTTTGGAGGTTTGTATTTGGGCGTTTGTTTTGCAGGAAAAATTAGGACCAATAATGGACATGGATGGGTTCAGGAGGTGAAGACGAACATGGCTGTGGTCTTGGAATTAATTTCCATGGCCTGGAATTTGTTTTAGGATAAACCCACAGATTTAGCTGCGGATAAAAATCCGCAGGTAAATAACCAGGGTTGGGCGAAGAAGACGATTACGTGCCCCCTCCCCATTGGATCATTCAAATCTCGCGCCTTATTTTTTTGTTTTCTGGCATATATTTGTTTTTTCTATATTATATTTGATTTCCAATATTATAACAATTGAGTACATTGGTTGAGTGGCAAGGCTAGCGTCCAAAATCCAATGGGACCTGGGTTCGAATCCCAGGTCCCCCAATGCATTTGTAATATTTTTCTCCAGGTACTCCAGCGTGTCTCATGAACTGTGGTCCACCATACGCCTTTAGATCTCAACGTGCCAGATGGCCTCGAGGCCAAATCTGATGGTCTAGAGGGGAGATCCATCATACACTCAAGTCAGCGCATGTGTGGAGAATCTAGGAAAGTCAACTAGGCTGGCAGCAAATGGGCCAAACAATTGCAATTTTCACCTCCAGATTTGGGCCCATACCCCCTGAGTTCTATTTCTCTCTTTTGTCTTTTTTTTTTATTTTTTTTTTATTTTTTTTATTTTTTATAATTTCACTAACCAATCAATTTTTTCTCATAAAATCAAAAACCAAAAATATATTTTATTTATTAAAATTAAATTCATGACTTTATTTTTGTAAATAAATTAATTCAATCAATTTAGCTTTAATTAGGTTTAACCTTTAATATTTTTGCAATATTTAAAATCAATTTAGATAATTAGATTTTTATTAACATTAATCCAATTTATTTTATTTCTTCAAATACTAAAAAAATCCAAAAATATCTTTTTTTAAATTAATTAATTAATTTATTCAATTAACTTAAATTTAATTTCTTCTTAATTCAAAAATAAACAAAAAATGATTTCTTTAAAAAGGGTCAAAACCCTAAAAAATGCGCCCGATTTAATTTTCCCGCACGCGATCCATTTTTCCATATTATTGTACTTGCTTCCGGAATGTAATAGCTTTAAATAAGACTTTAATTATTTTATCGCTTTCTTTTATTTTCCGCAATTTAATTTCAAGGGTTGTTTTTGGCGATGTAAATACCCGACGCCTTGTAATAGTTTAGATTTAATTTTCACAATTTAAATTCCGCAACTATACACTGTTAGATGTTTGATAATAGGGAATGCATGACAAGATCAAATGTATGAACTTAAAATTAATATAGCTCACCCATGACATGTACAAAGATAAAATTAACCGAAATAACACACTCGCACATGCGCACTCTTAGGGTACACCTCACTTGGTTGCCTTTGAACATGGTCATTGAGTAATAGGAAGTTTTAGAGGTCTCCCTCTTGTCCAAAGATCATAGTTTCCTTGAAACGGTTGCCTCGGAAAAATGATCTAAGACATTAGGGTTACCGCTAAGGCGTCCTAACATTGCTTTAGTGACCACACGTCCCTTAATCGAATTGACCCTCAAAACTCCAACGACGGTGCTACCTACTCATCAATAGTGGGATAGCATTGTCTAAAGTACATTAGCGCAAATTGATTCTTTTTTCGAGTAGGTAGATGGTTCTTAAGTACTTGCTCCTTTTAAAATAAAACAAAACTTTTTGCACTCACTCCTTTCAAACAAAAAAACTTCTTTCAAACCCACGAACACAAAGAAAAGCAAATTTTGAAAACACTTTGAGAAAGTACCTAAGAGCCCGTGGATAACCACGGATAGAAAGGGTGCTAACACCTTCCCTTTCTATAATCTACCCCTCGGACCCGAGAAACATCTCGAAAAAGGAATTTTTCTGTGCTTTTTTCCTTTCCTTGTTAGATAAAATAAAAGTTGGTGGTGACTATTGCTTACCGCGATATTTTGCGAAAACAAATGCAAAACGCAAATCAGCATTCCAAAAACAGTCAGTTCTCTTCCCACCGTATCACACAGACAGTTAAAGATCTCCAGGCGCAGAACACCCAATTTCAACAAATGTTCTTGACTCTGGAAAAAGGACAAGAGGATTTGAAAACTTTGCTAATCAAAGAAAAGAAGAAGAAAGCGAAGAAATCAACCAGTGTTTTGAATCTGGGAAGAAGTTTCCAAGGGCAAGCCAGACAAACCTTAGACTTTGCAACATCATCAGGTGAAAAGGATAATCAAGAAGGGAAAAACAAGGAAGTGACTGACCATCCAAAATCTGAAGAGGAAGAAGAGGATAACTAATCTGAAGAGAAATATACTCCAGCTGATGAGAAGTACAAACATCTGGAAGAACGTCTAAGTGCAATGGAGATTCAGAAGTGCCCGGGCTAGACTTTGAAGAGCTGGGTTTGGTATCTGGGATTATTATTCCACAAAAGTTCAAGGCACCCGTGTTTGCGAAGTACGAAGGGGTTTCGTGTCCCAAGATGCACCTCCGATCTTATGTGAGGAAGATACAGCCTCACACTATGGACAGAGATTTATGGGTCCACTTCTTTCAGTATAATGCAAACCTTGCTCCCACCCTTACTCAACTCTAGAGTCTGGATATGAGTTCGAGCGAGGGTTTCAAAGACTATGCTCAGAAGTGGAGGGACTTAGCAGGAAGAGTCCAGCCTCCCCTGTCTGACAGAGATCTAGTGGACATGTTTCTGGGTACCCTGTTCGGTCCTTTCTTTAATCATCTAATTGGAAACTCCTCAGTCGGCTTTGTTGTACCCCAATTTTCGCCCCTAAGATTCCTCTATCATATCATATCAACTCGATCATAACAAGATCACATTAGGGTTGGTTCTTCCTCTTTTTTCCTATCTTTAAGTTTGCTCTTGAGGAATCTCCAAGCACCTTGGTTGTGTATTTTGTATATGTGTTGTTGACTAACTTCTAATCAAAATACAAAAAATATTTGTCTTTGTCTTTGTATATTTTTGTTTTGTAGGTACCAAGTCGAAGCATCTGACAAATAAGGATTTCTCGTATTATTTTCCTAAAATCTCTATTTGCAAAGAAAAAGAATTAAAAATTTTCATTTTTTTCACTGATGCAATCGATTGCTCTTAAAGTGCAATCGATTGCACATAGTGTATTTTGCGCCATTTTTGAAAAAAAAATACACTGTGCAATCGATTTGCACTGTAGTGCAATCGATTGCACAACGTGAAAATTAAAAAAAATCAGCATTTTAAACTTGTCAAATTTTGGCTCCAATTTTCCTTCACTTTTGAAAGATGTATCATTAATTCAAATTTTAGTGCCAATCTTTCATTTTTAAAAAGAATTATCATTAATTCAAATTTTGTCTCTAATATTTGAAAGAATTATCATTAATTCAAATTTTGGCTCTAATTTTTGAAAGAGTTATCATTAATTTAAATTTTGGCTCCAAGAATCAATTACCAAATTACCACTAATCCCAATCCTAAAACTCTATAAATAGAGCTCTCATTTCATTCAAATTTCAAGCTTTTGATAGCCAAATCCACCTTGCTAAAAAATCTCTCAATTCTCTCCATCTACCAAATTCACTCAAAGCTCCATTTTCAAAAAGTTAGTAAGCTTTGCATTGAAGCTTACTAATCTTTGATCTAAACCTTCATCCAAACACTTTTTCTCCATCAATTCTCTACATCCAAGCTTGGTCAATTGATTCTTGTGGTTGAATTGAAGCAAATTCTTGAAGTTGTTTTGATAATTCTCTAGATCTACCTTTGGTAAGTTGGATAATTCATCTTTCACAATGTGATCTCTTGGTGATCATTGGGATTGATTCTTTGAGCATTATTTTGTGATTTCAATGGTGTTATTTTCTCATAATTTGATGGAACTTTCGTGCTCAAGTGGATCCATGATCATAAGGTGTTTGATGGAAAGTTTGAACAAGAAATTGCCCTTTTAAAATGTTGTTTTTGCTATTGTAACTGTGTGCAATCGATTTGCACTGTAGTGCAATCGATTGCACAGAAGCAATTTTGCACAATTTTTAGAAAACTGTACAGTGTAAATCGATTTACACAATAGTGCAATCGATTTGCACAGGGACAAAATGCACTTTTTTGCCTTGTTTTGGGGCAGCTTTGATCCAAAATGCTTTTTCTACTCACTCCTTTTGATTGTTGGTTTGGATTGCAATTTTAAATGTCCAATTTGTCTTTAAACTCAATGGACTTTGTGATGTAGATGAAGTTGGATAAATGTTCATCAATTCAAATCTACCTAAGAGTTAATTATTTAATTCATTTTTGGTGCTTTGGATTAATGATATGTTTAGTGCTTTAATCCATCTAGAGGAGTGGTTGAATTTAAAGATGAAAGAATTTTGAAATGGTGATCCAAATTAGCTTATCATTCCCCTCCCTCTTCATCTTATCCCTTTCTTTTTCAATTGTGTTACATGTTAAGGGATGGTGATCTCTATATCATTTATCCAAACATGAACTACATAGATTGCTATTGACCGGCCTCAAAATAGGTGTGACTTCTACATAAGTCCACTTACGAATGCTTAACATAACGCTAAATTTTGTCTCGATTCGAATAAATGATCATTCGTGGCCCAAACTTATGATTGCAAGCCCAAGTATGTTAATTTGATCTCTTTGATCCAATAACCTTGAGATTCATTGTGTGGAGGCTTTGGTTCTACCAATCCTCTAATGGATCTACAACACCTTTGGTCAATGCGGATCACTTAAACATCATTGATCATTACATATTGCCTTGTGATAATTCCAAAAATGGATGATATACTTGACAAAAAGCAAATGCAACTTGTTGTGTGGAGGCTTTGGTTCTACAAATCCCCTAATGAATTCCAAATGCAAGTTTCAAGATGGTCATCCAACTAACCACTAATTACTAACAATTAACTTTACTTTACGCTTTTATTTTCATGCTTTATGTACCATTTAATTTTAGCATTTTACATTTCATGTTATTTTCATCTTTGCTCACTTGAGCATTTACTTTTATGTCATTTTTATTTTTCTCACTTGAGCTTTTCTTTCTTTTTAAAGACACCTAATAATCAACATGAACCATAAAAATCATTAATGATACTTGGACTACATGGTTACTATCCTTTGCATTATAGAGTGATGGACTTCTTGGACTTAGGATTAGAGACCTTGGCCTATCTTGGAGACTTTGTGACTTTATTTGATATTTTGTCTGGAGTTCTTGAGGTTTACCTCAAGACATTGGGTTGTTTGTTTGTTTTGTGTGCAGGTTATTGAGATTACGATCTTTGTTTGTAATCTGGAATTCACCCGTATGCAGCCGTTACTCTGCCCAATTTTTGCGAAGACTTAAAACACTTGAAGTTTGGTTCTCTCAAGAGGTCTAGTATCTTAGCTTGCTTGGTTTCAATCCGAAGAATGGGAATTCTATATTGACTCATAATGTCAAGTATTGGCTTCTTGTTGGTTAGATGGTTCTTATCCCTAGATTTTACCTTATGCTTTAGGATAGCCTCTTCTTCTCCTCCCATCTTCATTAATTTCAAAAAATCTTCTCCCTCCTTTAAAAAAAAACTCTTTTTGTTTTGAAACTTGAAACATTTTCATAATAAACTTGGACTTAGGTCCATGCATCTTCGAAACATTTTCATAAATAAATTTCAATCAATTTAATAATACCTTGACCTTTTTTTTTGTGAGAAGACTAAAAGTCAATCAATCTCATTTCAAACCATTTTTCCACTTTGGCTTTTATCTTTAAACTTTTCTCAAAAGATTAGACTCTTGTCAATCCTTGTAGTGATGCAAACAACTATACTTCTACAATATGTAGTGAAGTGAGATATTTTCCACTTGGGTGTTGAGTGAGGAATTGTTGATTTTAAAATCCAAGCCATATCCTCCACTTTGAGATGATGCAAATTCTCCTTTCTCATGATTGTGGGTAGTAAGTATGTTTTCACACGGACAATTGCGATGATGTCTTATCTCATAAAATCAACCAACACACTTGTGTTTCAAATTTTTAAAATAGGAACTACGTGTACCCTGATCCCCTATTGCACGAAAGGTGGTACGTATGCACTAAAGGTTCGCAACCGCGGCGGATGCAAAAATCATAAAAATATTTCTTTTCTCACCTCCACCATCCATTTTATATACAACAAATTTTTATAGCCAAAATATACAGATTTTTCAAAGAGGTTCTTGCGGAGTACCGTAGATGTTTAGGGTGCTAATACCTTCCCTTTGCATAACCAACCCCCTTACCTTGAATCTTTCGCCCTCTTTTTGGGTTATTCGCTCTTTTCCCAATCCTTTGGAAACAATAAAGCGCGGTGGCAATTTTTATTTTTATTTATATAAATTTTAGTCAATCCAATGGCTTAGTCTTGCACATTTCTACCGCTACAGAAAAATGGCGACTTCACTGGGGATAGATTGACCTCTTGCTGGTCCATCCCTAAGTGGGTTAAACCTATCTTTGTTTATATATGTATATGTGCTATTGTTGTTTATGTGTTATATTTTGTATATATGTTTGTCTGGATTTTTCCTGGTTTACAGGGTGCTTGGTGATTACTCATAAGTCCTATACCTGGACTTGGGCAAACTTTAAGATAGGACGGGCGATATAGTCATGTTAACTTTGAGGGAGTAATACCAAAAAAGGAGGCATGAGATCCCCCACTCAGTGGAGGCCCCTTTGACTGTAGTGTCGTTTACCGAGTAATCGGGAAGACGTACTGCTTTTGACCTGGGAGCCTGCCGAAGCTGAGGACCGTAGATTACCTAACCCCTCTTGGCCTTTTAGGTGTAGTGCGGAAGCTATAACGGAGTAATCTGGAAGTAGTTGTCATGTGATACTACGCTCGGACGAGTCTTTCTTGAGAATATTACTAATTACTGAGTTAATCGGGAAGTTGGTAATATCCGAAGGAAGGATGTAGACTCTGAGAACCTCTAGAACCTTGTTCGGCAGGTGATAACTTTTTAGACCAATACCTTATGGGTAGTACCTTCGACCTCATGCTCGTGACGTTGAACCTATGAACCCTATATGTGTGATCTTGTGTGTAATTGTTGCATCATGCATCCATGCACTCATAAGCATCTTTTGAAAAAACAATATTTCAAGGGATTTAAAGGTTGACTATTTGTGAATATCTCAGGTACTTTTAAACCATGGATTCTGGAAAGAGAAAGACCGGGAAATACAGTTTCAAGGATCCTAAGATAGATGAGTTGATCAGTCTAATTCCCGAGATCGAGTGTTCTGCATATTTTCGGAAGAAGTATGGATCCATTATTCCTCTCATGAAGCTGAAGATGAAGGAGGGTTTTCTCTCAACTTTGGTCCAGTTCTATGATCTGGTGTATCACTGCTTTACTTTTCCCGATTATCAGTTGATGCCAGCACTGGAAGAGTATTCCTATCTATTGGATTTACGTGTTACCGATCGCGTTCCTTTTACTGGTTTAGAGGGTGAGCCAAAACCACACAAGATTGCTGCTTTGATTCATCTGGGGAAGTCTGAGGTGGAAGCTCATATGACTACCAAAGGAGGGATTAGAGGATTACCAGCTTAGTTCTTATTGGAGAAAGCTCGTTACTTTGCCAGGATAAAGAGTACGGTTGCTTTTGAGGCCATCTTTGCTTTACTCGCCTATGGATTATTCTTATTTCCTAATGTGGACAAGTTTGTCGACATTAACGCTATCAAGATTTTCATGATTGGAAACCCGGTTCCTACACTGTTGGGTGATGCTTATTACTCTGTTCATCTTAGGAATTCTTATCATGGGGGAATGATTATCTGTTGCACGCCTTTGTTGTATCAGTGGTTTACCTCTCATATGCCTCAGTCTGACGCTTTTTGGGATGTCAAGAAGGAACCCCGTTGGGCTCCTAAGATTATGGCACTTACTCAATCGGATATTGATTGGTATCATCGATCTTACCAAGATGCGGAGATTATTGATAATTGTGGTAGTTTCCCCAATGTGCCTCTTCTTGGTACAAAGGGAGGAATTAACTATAACCCTGTTATTGCACAGCGACAGCTTGGTTATCTTATGAGGGATAAACCGAACAATATTCATCTGAGTAGTTTCTTTCTGAAGGAAGGAGAAGACCACAGGGAAGATAGGGAGAAGATTGCGAAGGCCTGGCGTCACATTCATAAGAAGAGTAGGAAGGATTTGGGACCTAGGGGTGTTGTTTCTTTGGAGCCATATCTTCAGTGGGTCCAATCGAGAGCCATTCAGTTGAAGATGCCGTATACTCGGGAGACACCCATGCCTGATTTGTTTGTGAAGACCACTCCTCCCTTATTAGATGATCTAGAAGAGCTGCAACTTGCTTTGGTTAGGATGCAACAGGAAAGGGATGCTTGGAAGAACAAGTTCCAAACTTTAGAGAGTTCCTACAGAGCAGACCAGAAGGAGAGAGATGATTTGATCGAGATCCTTGGGAGTCGAGCAGTAGAGTCTATGGAGAGGAAAGGAGATTTATTTTCTCCTAAGCCTCAAACAAGTGATGTTTGTTCACTTCCTGATTCAGATGATTGAAAGGAGGTTTCCATCAGACATGTGGCAGAAAACTAGAGGTTGAGAGCTCATATTGCCAGGCTCACAGGGAAGCGCATTCGTACAGATTGATCTCTATCAGTTCCTTTTCTCAGGATTTTAGATTGTATTTTCATCTTGTACTTGGGATCATTGAAACTTGTAACCCATTTCGAAGTTATTATAATAAAAGTTTTCATATTTCAAATGCGTTGTTATTTTGATGTTTGCAATATGTCTGTAAATCTTAAATCCCTTGAAATATTAAATGATAAAATAATAATAATCATATACATTGCATATCATGCATCATATTGCACATGTTTTTGCATTTGTTATGCATATCCAGGTGCCTTACCCAGCTTCTTTACTTCATTCAGCAAGCTGACTCATCACTACAACACTCGGGCTAATTTCAAAAAGAAGATAGACAACTTAGAACAGGAGAATCATGAGCTGGGAGAAGAAGTTTCTGCTTTGAAGGCTGGCTTGGCCAACTTGACTACTCTGATGGAAGCTCTGGTGGTTGCTCAGAATCAGCCACCGAGTGTTCAACCTCAACCAACAAGGGAAAGTACTGAAGTTCTGACTGTTCCTATATCCGCTACTCCAGCTGTTGTTCAAAACCGTATGCCTCAGGGTTATCCGTGGGGAATGCCAGAGAATTTTGCACCTGAAAGTTTCAATATGGGTCCTCAAGATGCTCCAGTGGTTCCAAATGTTGTTACTCCTGCACCTCCTGTGGTGCATATTGTTCCTGTTGCACCTCCTTCGGTGAATTTGGTTCCGTTTGTTAATGAAGATGTGTGTCGTCCTTTCCCTCCGCCGAGTGAAGACTTGGGTCTTTATGACAGAATGGATGATTTCCAAGAGCAGTTTGATAGAATGCAAAGAGAGATGAAGGCTCTTAGGGGAAAGAGTTGTTCGGGCAGAATGTGAATGAGCTGTGTTTGGTCCCGAATGTTAAAGTGCCTGCTAAGTTCAAGGTCCTAGAATTTGAGAAGTACAAGGGCAACACTTGTCCTCGTGATCATTTGGTGATGTATGTGAGGAGGATGTATACCCATACTGATGATCAGCGTCTACTGATTCATTTTTTCCAGGATAGTCTGACCGGTGCTGCGTTGAAATGGTACATGAGTTTAGACAGCGTCAACATCCATACTTTTAATGATTTGGGAGAAGCATTCATTAAACAATACAAGTACAATGTGGACATGGTGCCTGACCGTGACCAGCTTAGGGCCATGGTTCAGAAAGACAGAGAATCATTCAAAGAGTATGCGCAGAGATGGCTCGAAGTGGCTGCACAAGTGATTCCGCCCATGGAAGAGAAAGAAATGACCAAGATTTTTCTAAAGACGCTAGGAGCTTTCTACTATGAAAGAATGGTAGCAAGTGCCCCAAGTGATTTTACAGAGATGGTAGGAATGGGTGTCCGCCTAGAAGAGGCAGTAAGAGAAGGCCGTTTGACAAAGGGTGAAGGATCTGGAGGTGTGAAGAAGCCATCTTACGGGTCTACAAAGAAGAAAGAGGGGGATACAAATGTTGTTATGCAAGAGATAAAGTTAAGCGCTCCTAGAAGGAATTATCAGCGTCATCAGCAAGTCGCCTCAGTTACTCCTGTTATGAATGCCGCTCCAACTACCGTTGCTTATTAGAGACCATCCCAGGAGGGGAATCAAGGGTATAATCAGAGAAGGGAGAACTATGATCCTATTCCCATGAGCTATGCAGAGCTATTACCAGCATTGGTTCAGAAGAAGTTGGTCCAGACACGACCACCTCCCACTGTACCATCACCATTGCCGTGGTATTACAAAGCAGACCAGACGTGTGCCTTTCATCAGGGAGCACCAGGGCATAGTGTTGAGAATTGTTATCCTTTGAGGACTGAAGTGAAAAGGTTGGTGAGGTCTGGAATTTTATCTTTCAAAGATGTGGGACCTAATGTGAAAGACAATCCTCTACCCAAGCACGAGGGAGTGAATGCTGTGAATATGGTGGCCGGTTGTCCAGGCGACTTTCGAATTTTTAACATTAATCTGGTTAGAGGGGATTTGCTGAAGATGCACGCAGATCTCTGTAAATTCAGTTATTATACGCATGACCATACCGGTTGTGTTGTTTGCAGTACAGATATACAGGGTTGCGAGAAGATAAATGCTGATTTGCAGGAGATGATAGATGAAGGTTTAATCCATATAATCAGGACTAGGGCAGAATATGAAGAGGAAGGGAATATGGTTTCTGGATGTCCGGGTGAATTCAGAATTTTTGATGTGGGTCATTTGAATGAGGATCTAGTGCAGTTACATGCTACCTTCTGCCATACTGCTGGTCAGGTGGAACACCAATATGGATCTTGCATAATTTGTTGTCGAAATCCCCGAGGATATTCTGTTGCGAGGGAAGGTGTTCAGTTGTTGTTAGACAATGGAACCATCAAGATCATAGGTCAGAGAGATGATTATCATGAGATTGATATGATTGAAGTCTATTTGATGGAAGAGTCAGAGGAAGAGTATGCCTCCGCAGATGAGTATTTCTCTTCAGACGAAGATTTGTTTGCCGGAAATGTATTTTTGATGGTTGATTGTGTTGAGGAAGGGGTGAATGTCATTGTACCTTGTTTTGGTGCACCCACTCATCTTGAGGTGGAGTACCATAGTAAACCAATTGTTGCCCCATTGGTAATTAGTCTGCCAGGTCCTGTTCCCTATGAATCAGATAAGGCTGTGCCTTACAAATACAACGCTACGATCTTAGAAGATGGGGTGGAGATTCCCATCCAGCCGATGCCAGATGTTGGAAATATAGCTGATAATAGAAGAGTGACCCGTAGTGGTCGTGTATTTGCGCCGGTCATTCGAAGAGATGTTGTTGCTGGAAAGAAGATTGATGAGAATGATGAGCCTAAGAAGTCTGCATGAGGGACTAGTGGAGCTATATTAGAGAAATAAGTGGATGATATCTTAAAGATAATTAAGATGAGCGATTACAGAATTGTAGATCAGCTATTGCAGACTCCTTCAAAGATATCTATTCTAGCCTTATTGATGAATTCCTCTGCTCATAGAGAATCGCTGATGAGAGTACTAGACCAAGCTTTTGTAGAGAATGACATGCCATTAGATCAATTCAGCAGCGTAATTGGAAAAATTATGTCATGTAACAATTTGAGCTTCTGTGATGATGAGTTACCAGATGAAGGGAGGAATCACAACCTGTCCCTCCATATATCCATGAACTGTAAGAATGATTCGCTGTCCAATGTGCTAATTGATAACGGATCCGCGCTGAATGTCATACCGAGAAGTACCCTCTTTAAGTTAAAGTATCAAGGAACATCTATGCGCCCGAGTGGCATCATTGTGAAGGCTTTTGATGGGTCGAGGAAATCTGTCATCGGTGAAGTGGACCTGCCCATCCATATAGGACCACATTTGTTCTTGATAACCTTCCAGGTTATGGATATTATTCTCGCATATAGTTGTTTGCTTGGACGACCATGGATACACGAAGCAGGGGCTGTCACTTCAACTCTGCATCAGAAGCTAAAATTTATGCGTGAAGCGAAGGTAGTGATCATAAATGGGGAGCAGGTGTTGTTGATATCCCATCTATCCTCTTTCAGTATTGTAGAAGCGGATGAGGCTGCTATTGGAACCCAGTTCCAAGCCCTATCCATTGACAACATAAGGAGGAATGAGAATTCTGTAGTTTCCCTGAAGGACGCGCAGCAGGTTGTGCGCAATGGTCATAATGCAGTTTGGGGACGACTGGTGGATCCACCCGTGAACAAGAACAGAACTGGTTTGGGTTTTTCTTCGAAGAATGGAAAAGGCGAAAGTTTGAAGTCAAAGTCTCCTTTGAACAATTATCATGATGTTTTCCGCAGCGGAGGCTACCTCCATCCAATTGGTTCTGGAATGAATGATGTTGAAGAAGATGAAGCAGAGCAGGAAGTACCAAATTTTGTGACGCATGGAGTCCGAGTTCAGAACTGGGTCACCATTGATGTTCCTTCTTGCATACATATTTCAAATTAATTTGTTTTGTTAATCTGTTTCTTTCTTTGAAAAGCTTTCACTCTGCCCAAGGTGAAAGTATTGTATGGGCTTATCCGTTTGCTTTGATTTTTAAGATCATTAATAAAAGTTGTCTTTGCTTCCAAAAATATGTCTTTATTTTCTGCTTTTTCTTGGGAAATGGTAATCAAATAAAAAACCCTTTCAAAATAAATGATAACTGAAAATTAATCTGCATGATCACTTGTTATATGTGTCAGTTTCTAAAAGAAATCATAAATCATATGTGCATATTAATTAAAAAACCCGTTGAATACAATGACCCTGCACCCTCTCCCAACTTTGAATGTCCTGTGTTTGGGGCTGAAGAAGAAGATTATGATGAGATTCCAGAAGAGGTCTCACGGTTGCTTGAGCACGAGGATAATACCATTCAACAATATAAGGAGCCTTTGGAAGTGATTAATTTGGGTTTAGAAGAAGATCCGAAAGAGATTAAGATTGGAGCATCGTTGCATCTTGATGTGAAGAGCGGGTTGATTGAGCTTTTGAAAGAGTATGTGGATATTTTTTCTTGGTCTTATCAAGACATGCCTGGTCTAGATACAGACATTGTTGAGCATCATTTGCCATTGAAGCCAGAGTGTCCGCCAGTTAAACAAAAGTTGAGAAGAACCCACCCAGATATGGCAGTAAAGATCAAAGAGGAGGTCCTAAAGCAGATTAATGCTGGTTTTCTTGTGACGTTAGTGTATCCTCAATGGATTGCCAATATTGTCCCAGTACCGAAAAAAAATGGAAAAGTCCGCATGTGCGTAGATTACAGAGATCTAAATAAAGCTAGTCCAAAAGATGATTTTCCATTGCCTCACATTGATATGTTAGTGGATAGCACAACAAAATTCAAAGTATTCTCGTTCATGGACGAATTTTCCGGGTATAATCAAATAAGAATGGCTCTAGAGGACATGGAAAAAACAACGTTTATCACACCCTGGGGAACATTCTGTTACAGAGTGATGCCCTTCGGGTTGAAGAACGCTGGTGCAACGTACCAGAGGGCTATGACAACCCTATTCCATGATCTGATGCACAAGGAAATTGAAGTATATGTTGATGATATGATTGCCAAATCCCAAACTGAAGAAGGGCATATAAAAGATTTGTTGAAGTTGTTTCAGCGTTTGAGGAAGTTTCGTCTCTGCTTGAATCCAAATAAATGCACCTTCAGAGTTAGATCAGGGAAATTGTTGGGTTTTATTGTTAGCCAGAAAGGAATTGAAGTTGATCCTGATAAAGTCAGAGCAATTCAAGAAATGCCAGCACCAAGAACTGAAAAGCAAGTCAGGGGTTTCCTCGGGCGTTTGAATTATATTTCCAGATTCATTTCCCACATGACTGCAAAGTGTGAACCGATCTTTAAGTTGTTAAAGAAAGATCAAGGTTGTGTGTGGACGGATGACTGCCAAAGGGCATCTGAGAGTATTAAAGAGTATCTGCGGGAACCTCCTATCTTGCTCCCTCCCGTAGAGGGAAGACCGCTGATTATGTATCTAACGGTGTTAGATAAATCCATGGGTTGTATTCTGGGACAACAGGATGAAACGGGAAAGAAAGAGTTCGCCAGTTATTATCTCAGCAAAAAGTTCACTGATTGTGAGTTGCGATATTCCACGCTAGAAAAGATATGTTGTGCTTTGGCCTGGGCGGCAAAGCGTTTCTGGCAGTATATGTTGAATTATACCACTTGGTTGATCTCTAAAATGGATCCAATCAAGTATATTTTTGAGAAGCCTACTCTTACGGGGAGAATTACCCGCTGGCAGATGTTTTTGTCTGAATATGATATTGAGTATCGCACTCAAAAAGCTATTAAAAGTAGTGTGTTGGAAGATTACCTTGCTCACCAACCGGTGGAAGATCATCAGTCTGCACAATTTGAATTCCCTGATGAGGATGTGATGTTCTTGAAAGTGAAAGATTGTGATGAACCATTTCCTGAGGAAGGCCCTGACCCTGAATCTCATTGGAGTATGATTTTTGATGGAGTGGTGAATGCTTATGGTAAAGGAATTGGAGTTGTGATTGTCACTCCTCATGGATCGCACATTCCTTTTACTGCGAGGCTAACATTTGATTGCACTAATAATATGGCGGAATATGAGGCTTGCATCATGGGTCTTGAGGAAGCTATTGATCTCAGAATCAAAATTCTAGATGTGTATGGTGATTCAGCTTTGGTAATAAATCAGATTAAAGGAGAATGGGATACTCGTCACCTTGGCTTGATCCCTTACAAAGATTATGCTAGAAGATTGCTACCCTTCTTCAATAAAGTTAAATTCCATCACATCCCTAGAGATGAAAATCAAATGGTGGATGCTCTGGCAACTCTGGCTTCCATGTATCAAGTGAATTCTTGGAATGATATACCCCGTATTACAGTTTGACGGCTGGATAGGCCCTCTCATGTGTTTGCGACAGAGGAGGTAGCAGATGAAAAACCTTTGTATTATGATATCAAGCATTTTCTTCAGACTCAGGAATACCCGATTGGTGCATCGAGGAAAGATAGAAAAACATTGAGAAGATTGGCAGGCAGTTTCTTCCTCAGTGAAAATGTGCTATACAAGAGAAATTATGACATGGTCTTGCTCAGATGCGTGGATAGACACGAAGCAGACATGTTAATGCATGAGATTCATGAAGGTTCATTTGGCACTCGTGCTAATGGACATTCGATGGCTAAAAAGATGCTAAGGGCAGGTTACTATTGGTTGACAATGGAATCTGATTGTTGCAAATTTGCAAAGAAGTGCCATAAATGCCATATTTATGCAGATAAGATCCATGTGCCTCCGACACTTCTCAATGTAATTTCCTCCCCATGGCTTTTCTCTATGTGGGGTATTGACATGATCGGGATGATAGAACCCAAAGTTTCGAATGGACATCGTTTCATTTTGGTAGCGATTGACTACTTTACCAAATGGGTAGAGGTTTCTTCTTATGCCAATGTTACCAAACAGGTGGTTGTGCGTTTCATCAAAAACAATCTGATATGCCGGTATGGTGTGCCGAGTAGAATCATCACTGACAATGGCTCAAATTTGAACAACAAAATTATGACAGAACTGTCTGAAGAATTCAAGATTGTCCATCACAATTCGTCTCCATACAGGCCAAAGATGAATGGGGCTGTTGAGGCTGCTAATAAGAATATCAAGAGAATTATCCAGAAAATGGTTATTACTTATAAGGATTGGCATGAAATGCTCCCTTTTGCTCTGCATGGATATCGAACATCTGTCCGCACTTCAACAGGAGCAACCCCGTTCTCCCTGGTATATGGAATGGAAGTTGTACTCCCTGTTGAGGTAGAGATTCCCTTGTTGCGTGTGATAATGGAAGCCAAGTTGATAGAGGCTGAATGGGTCCAGAACATGTTTGACCAATTGAATTTGATTGAAGAGAAGAGGATGACAACTTTATGTCATGGGCAGTTATATCAGAAAAGAATGAAGAAAGCATTTGATAAAAAGGTCGAACCTCGTGAATTCAGAGAAGGCGACCTCGTGCTCAGGAAGATCATGTCTTTTAAATCTAATTCTATGGGCAAGTGGACTCCCAATTTTGAAGGCCCGTATGTTGTCAAGAAAGCCTTCTCTGGTGGTGCATTAATTCTTGAAACTATGGATGGCGAGGAGTGCCCACGTCCCATGAATGATGATGCAGTCAAGAAATACTTCGCCTAAAGAAATAAAAGAACAGCTCGCTAAGTTGAAAACCCGAAAGGGCGGCTTAGGCAAAAAGGAGTGTCTCGGTAGGCTGAAAACCCGAAAGGGCAGTCTAGGAAACAATTAGAGACATAAACAGAATAAATTTCCCGCTAAGTTGAAAACCCGCAAGGGCAGTGTTGTACCCCAAAATTTTCCCTCTCATTTTATCAACACTTTCTCATCACAAGACTCTTGAAACTCAAGATCAAGCTAAGGTTTGTTCTGCTCAAGACCCCTCCTTGCACTGTTGACCTAAATTAGGGTTTGAGTTTGCTCAGGGATGTTTTAACCTAAAATGCCCAAAGTGACTTTCATACTTCATGTTGGACTCACAAGTTTGTCCTTACCAAGTTTCAAGCCTTGATTCAAATTTTTGCCCAGTCAATTGGACAGTTGACCTAGAAATCAACTGTATTGGGGAAAAAGTCAACTATAGCCAATTGACAGCCAAACCTCATAAAATTTGACCCACATCAACATTATGAACTCATATGAATCATTTGATCAAGTTTGGATCACAATTCCATAAGAAATTTGATCACATCATCAAAAGGGCAAAATGGTCATTTTAAGGGTTTTGACTGCACAAAGGCAATTTTTGACTGTTTGACCTAACCATTGGCAAATCAAGCTCACACATGGACTCAAAGACTCAATGACATTGTCTTGACCCATTCAACAAGTTCAGAAGATCTCAATTGCATAGGATTGACAAATGAATTTTTCAGTCAACTGATCAAAATTTGACTGTACACTGAAAAGTCAAACTTTGACTTTTTGGTCAAAATCAAGTGCCAAGAGTTATTTTTCATCAAGACATGTCAATTTATGAAACTTGTTCATCAATAAACCCAAAAATGCAAATTAGGGTTTAAGATGGAAAAATTTCATAACTTAGAAATTTTCTAAGTCATGAAATTTTCTTATTTTTTCCTAACTTTCTCCCATTTTTTCATCAAGATGCAAATGGATTCAAACAAAACTTGCAACATGAAAGTTTTATTCCATTTCAAAGTCTACAACTTTGATTCACAAAGTTTTCTCAAATGAAGCTTGCATTTCAAGTTATGATTTTTGGAACAAGGGTACCAAAAACTTTTAACTTAGAAGAAATTTGCCCTAATCTAGGCAGGATTTTGACCCATCTTCTTGGCCATTTTTCACATAGTTCCACTTGGATTTTCAAGTTGCATTACACAGATGGATTGTAGTACATGTTCCAAGCTTTCCAAATTGTCCAAGAACTCCTCAAACACCCTTGTGGTTAGAGAGAATCGAATTCACAAAGTTGGCAAAAACTCACTTTTGTTAATGGCCAAGGCATGTTCATAGCAACTTGCATTTTCAAATCAGTTTGTGTAATGCTAGCTTGCATGCCTGAAAACCAAGCTTACACTCCATAATTTAATGCCTAACCATTGCGTTAAGGTGTTATTTCATCCATTTGGGCATTACACATAAAACTAACCCTTAATTAGAAAAAGGTATAATGCCATTTTGGTAAAGTTACACTTTATGTCAAAACATGATCTTTGAGCATAGGGGGGCCATATCTATGAAGCCAAATCAAATCCAAATTGCAAGTATCAAGGGCAAGATATGCAGCATACAATATAGAGGGTACATGCCTGCATTGACAACTTGAACACTCTTTGCTTCAAAAACAAGAAATATTGCAAAACACAACCAACTCTCATTCCTGTTAACATAAGCCAAAGCAAACTTTGTGAACAAGTTCCACACATCAAAACAGACCTAAGGCACGACCCTTCCATCCCTCATACCTCCTAATACACCAAATCACTGTTTTGCTGCAAAAACAAGGCACTCCCTGCAGATTGAAGTCCACAACTCAAATTGCTCGTGCATTTTTGCTAAAACCTGTTCAAACACCTTCCATACCATCCACCTAAACTATTTCAAACCTAAAACTCCAGCTGTAACACCTCTAATCCAGTTTGCCATTTTCATTTTCAAGCTTTGCAGGTGAACTTCTACAGCATGATACAAGGTGTTTCAAAGCAAGCCAAGTATTGGAGAAGCATCCTTGGACCTCAAGCAAGCTCAACAGAAGCTCAAACTCCATTAAAGGTTGCTACATTGCTCTACTCGATTCAAGCTGAAACAAGTAATCCATGGACTTCTATCTCTCTATCTAGGAATGGTTAGGCTTAGGTTTATGAATGAAACATGTCTTACTCATAGCCCTGAAGCCATACATGTGATCAGTTTTTATTTATGTTAAGCGTGCTGTAAGAATTTTAGCCATGAACATTTGAAAAAAGTTAGGTCAGATTTTAGGGCCAGAGAAATTCTCTTTGGTCTTTGAGAGTTAGATTTAATGCTTTATATGGTTGGATTCGTGTTTAAATTCTCTATAAGTTTCATGTTTTAAGATTTATCAAAAGATCAAAGAATCAGGAGTTGGCATGTTATACAAGGAAGCGCGCGCGTTTTCAAAACAGGCGCTGGAGGTTGAAGAAGGTGATGGCTTGGGCTGGGCCTGAGTCAGTGTTGCTTTTTGCACCCTTTTTTTTAGTTTGCACCCCCCTGGCCCATTTTATTAAATATGTGTCATTTTTATGTTTTGCCTTTTTATTCTGACTTTATATTTTTTGCTCAAACATAAAAAATACCAAAAATAATTTTCCACATTTTTTTATATTTATTTGATATTTATTTACTTTATTAAGCATATGTATGTAAATAATACAAATCCTTTTTTTTATTAAAACCCTAGAAAATAATATAAAAAATATATTTATTTTTCAGTTATTATTTTTATTTATATTTTGAAAACATTTTCTTGAGAAATATCCATCTTGTAAATAATTAATATTTTATCTCTGTACATTTAATAGGTTTAATATATATATATATATATATATATATATATATATATATATATATATATATATATATATATATATATATATATATATATATATATATATATATATATATATATATATATATATATATATATATATATATATATATATATATATATATATATATATATATATATATATATATATATATATATATATATATATATATATATATATATATATATATATATATATATATATATATATACTTATATTTTATTAGATAATTAGGACAAAAATATAGAAATAATACATTTTTTTTATGTTTATTAATATTTGACACCAAAATACTTTTTCTACAATATACTTCTTTTTTTAATGATTTTTGTATAAATTAATATATATTGTATAATAAATATTACCATTTATTTAAAAATTAGGGTTTTGCCCTAAAATGACCCAAATAATTAAAATTTGACTTTTTTTTATTTTGTTTATACTTCAAACATAAAAAACCTTTTTCACATACATAAACAATCTTTTTTTGCATAATACATCTTTATTTGATATTTATTTAATTGTATTTATTTAAATGTTAAATATGGACTTGTACATTCGATATGGTTGTAATAACTTAGTATTTATTTCCTTGTCAAAATATCCCCAATTCAAATTTGTATCCCCATCCCCATAATCATGTTGTAATAATCTAGAACTTTAAATTCTCGCACATTTAAAAGCTTTCAATTATGCCATGCTTAGACTTTGGGCTTGTATGCAAAATCAATCAACAAATAGCTTGACCTAATCCAAGATAAACATGCATGAAAAACAATCACAGTGCACACTTGCACCCCTAGGGTTTCATCCACTTGTTGCCTTCAAAAAATGGGCCATGGTTGCATGTTGAGTACTTTAGCAAAACAAAAACAAACAAAATGATCATAGTCCCTCGATGACGCTATCAGAGTTGCCTAAACAAAATGATCAAGTCCCTTACAATTGCCAAAGACACTTGACACTATTGCATTCATGGTCTATACGATGACCCGCGCCTGTCCCGTTTACATCCTAACACAAGGTTGTTCACCAAATACAATGGTGAAACAACACTGTTAAAAGGGTTAAAAACATAAGAAAGATCTTTGAGTAAATTAGGGTAGATAGCTCTTAGTTACTTGATCAAACTTGCAAAATATCCTTGCCATTTTTCAAAACACACATCACAACACAACTTCAAAACAAACTTTCAAAAACATTGAAACATCTTTTCAAAAATACAAACACCTTTGTAAAACATTCAAACAAGAATTGTTACAAAGGTTGCCTAGACAAGGCATCTTTTTCAAAACATTTTCAAAACCACACACACGAAGCACCATTTCAAACAATTGAAAAGCAAAGGCAAGTGATCTAAGCAAGTAACTAAGAGCCCATGGATAACCATGGATAGAAAGGGTGCTAATACCTTCCCTTTCTATAATATACACCCTGAACCCAAGAAAATATCTCAAAGGTCTTTCCTGTGCTTTTTGACCCTTCCTTAGGATAAAATAAAAAGTCAGTGGCGACTCTTGCTAAACCGAAACATTTGCGAACACAAACGCAAAACCCAAGTCAGTTCTCCCACCGTATCACAGAACTAGCGACTCTGCTGGGGAAATGTTTTAAAGTGGAGTAACCTTAGGGCTTAGATAACCCTTTTGCATGATTATTGTTTGCTTTAATTGCTTTACATTTTTTCTCTTGTTTGGGCTTGAAATCCTCCACCCGGATTTGGGAAACATTCATAGATAGCAATACGTTATGGAAACTGTGCGGGGTATACCGACACGGTTGAAGCAATAGCTATATTAGTGCGACATATTTGTGAGTACAGGTAGCCTTTGAGTCAATCAAAGAGAATACGGGGCCGCTGAGTGATGTCACTAAGCACTAATGACCTAGAACCTTACTTGACCATCTTGGCCTTTATTAGGGGTAGTGAGATGACCGGCTTTGGTGCAGTCCGAAGTTGGTAGATACTCGATACTACACTCATTAAGGGTTGTTTTCTTGGAATATTTTGGTTGCTAGTTAAGTGGCTAAACCAAAACAATGAACATAGAAAACAATCCAATGATATTGAGCTCCTTAGAACCCGGTTACTATTTATAGGACATGTTTTTAAGCCAACTAAACTTAAGAGGGTACTTACCTATGAAATATCATGCAAGCCTGAAACTAGGGTTTTGTGTGACTTGCTTGTACATGTGTTTGTGCATACATCATGAACATCATAAAGCATCATATGCATCCACTAACCATTTCAAGGGTTTGGATCTTCATCTTTGTTCTTGTTTTGTAGGTCATGGAATCTCTTCGCAGGAAAACAATTCAAGTCAACCTAGTGAGAATCCCTCCTCTACTCAAGGAGCTTACATCCAGAATTCCAGAAAATTCTCTCTTCAGTGAAAGACATGGTAGACTTCTCAACCTAGTCAACACCAGCATTGAAGAAGACATGGTGAAAGTGTTGTTCCAGTTCTTTGACCCCCTTCACCACTGTTTCACCTTTCCCGACTACCAATTGGTGCCTACTTTGGAGGAATTTTCTCAACTCCTGAGAATTCCTATTCTTAATCAACTACCCTACAACGGTACGGAAAAAGAACCAAAACCTGAAGATGTTGCTCAAGCACTGCACTTGCAACCATCTGACATCAAGGGGCATTGGGAAACCAGAAGTGGTGTCAAGGGATTCTTGGCAAAGTTCTTGTTTGAGAAGGCACAAGAGTGTTGGAATTCCCTGGACCTGCAAGCCTTTGAAGAGATTGTAGCACTCCTTATTTATGGGTTGGTCTTGTTCCCAAATCCTGACCAACTTATAGATGTGAATGCTGTCAAGATTTTCATATCAAGGAATTCCATACCTACATTGCTTGGGGACATCCTACACTCATTTTACACACAAACAATGAGGAAAAGAGGTGTTCTCATGTGCTGTACTCCTCTCCTAGCAAGGTGGTTTATTTCTCACCTTCCATAATCAGTTCTGAAGAATGAGCAGGGTTTAAGGTGGTCACAACGATTGATGACCCTCACACATTCTAATGTACATTGGTGTTCTCGGTCCAGAGAAAATGTTATCATCATTGATCGTTGTGGTGAATTTCCTAATGTCCCATTACTTGGCATTAGGGGAGGCATTACCTACAACCCTTGTCTAGCTTTGAGACAATTTGGATATGCTCGGAGAGATGGCCCTCATGACATGCTGATTCCTGACCTAGTTTTTAACTTCGATAATGATGCGCAAGGACTTCAACAAAGGTTCATCAGAGCTTGGAGGATGCCTAACAAGGTGGACAGTAAGACACTGGGGCACAAGAATTCCATCCCCCTTGAGCCTTACCTCAAGTGGGTACGAACCCGCTCTCAGAATCTTATGATGCCATATCCTCACATTCTCCCATTGATTAAAGAGCCTGTTAAGGAAGGAGAGGTTCCATACACCATCCTATATCCTAGCATGCCGACATCATGGGAGGAAATGCAAAAGAGTTGGATCCAACTCAAGGAAGAACGAGATACTTTTGAAGCCAACTTCTACGACAGTGAGAAGAAGGTTTTAGAGCTCACCCGCTGACTTCACGAGGAAGAGACTCTCAACACTTACATCGCACCAAAAAGGATGCGCAACGTCTTTTTACCTTAAGAAGCTTTGTAATATTTGGCCCATGGGGCATTTATGTACTAACAAACCTTCTTCTTATTAATATGACGTGTGTTCTTTTTGTCTGCAACAACTTTGAATTTCTAAATCCTTGAATGCATTACATGAATAAACACATCATTCATCATATGCACAAGCAGGTCTTCAAGCCAGGTTTCCTTATCTTTCTGCTGTTTATTTCAGCAAGATGGATTTGGAGCAAACAGTGAAGGACCTACAGGCACAAAATTCACAATTTCAACAACTCCTCTTGACCTTGGCAAAGTTTCAAGAGGATCTCAAAGTTATGCTAGAGAAGGGTAAAGAAAAGAAAAAGAAAAAGAGACCGGGGGTAACTACTTTCGGAAGAAGATTTGAGAGTGATGCTAGAAGGACTCTTGATTTCCCGTCAACATCCGATGAGGGGATTGGCAAGGGGAAAGGAGTTACTGTACCTTCCGAATATGAGGTAGAAGAGGAGGAAGAGGAAGCAGACGAAGACTATTCAGAACAACAGTATCCACCAGCGGATGACAAGTATAAGAACCTTGAAGACAGATTGGCAGCTATGGAGTTGCAAAGGGTGCCCCAATTGGATTTTGAGGAGCTGGGGCTTGTGGCTGGGATTGTTATCCCTCCTAAATTCAAGGTCCCAACATTCGCCAAATACAACGGTTTGTCTTTCCCTAAGATGCACTTGAGGTCGTATGTTAGGAAGATCTAGCCGCATTCATCCGACAAAGATCTCTGGGTACACTTTTTCCAAGACAGCTTGTCTGGTACTCAGTTAGATTGGTTTTATCAGCTCGAGAGGTCAGATGTCCATAATTGGGAAGACTTGGCAGCCGCTTTCTATCATCAGTATCAGTACAACACTGATTTGGCACCAACCCGTACTCAGCTACAGAGTATGGGAATGGCTTCAAATGAAGGGTTCAAGGAGTACGCCCAGAAGTGGCGCGACCTGGCTGGAAGGGTGCAGCCACCGCTATCAGATAGGGAATTAGTGGACATGTTTTTGGGGACCCTATCTGGCCCTTTCTTCAACCATCTAATCGGAAGCTCTTCAGCAGGATTTACTGAGTTGATTTTGATTGGCGAGAGGGTGGAAGCCGGTATCAAAAGTTGAAAAATTCAAAAGGATACTTCTGCATCCACAGCCGCTAGAAAACCTTTCCCGGCCAAGAAAGAAGCATCTGCTGTGTACACTCAGAAAAATCGGGAAAGAGAGGAACGTCGGCCCACAGTAGGGGTCGTATTAATACAGAAGTCTGCATCAGACCAGCTTAAAAACAACCAACCGAGGAATGATCAGCCCAAAACTTATCAGCAAAGGCCACCACGACAGTTTACTCCAGTAAATATGACACCTGCTCAGATCCTTCCGCATCTCCTGAAATTGAACCTTGCTAATTTAAAAGAAGCGCCAAAGAATATAAATACCACTTCCCCACATTATCATCCCAAAGCCAAGTGTGCTTACCATTCCGACAGTATTGGGCACGATACCAATAATTGTTGGGCACTTAAGCATAAAATTCAGGATTTAATTGACGCCAAAGAGGTCGAGTTTGACGCCCTTGAAAAGCCCAATGTTATATCCGTGCCGATGCCCAAGCACGGTCACAATGTGCATCCTGTTTTGGAAAATCTCCATGTTACTGATGTTGCCGATCTATTGACTCCATTGTTAGTGATAAAGGAAAAATTTTTGAGAGCCGGGATCTTTCCTGGTTGTGATGAAGATTGTTATTTTTGTCTGAATATTCAAGATGATTGTCCAATGTTGAAGTCGGGTGTCCAACGCCTGATGGATACTCAAGAAATACTTTTTCAGAAAACCCCTGTTAACACTTTCAATCCAATTGCTCCTAATACTTGTGATACCTCAACCAATGATATTGCCATCATAACCATTTCCGACAATCCTCCCAAGGCTTGCAAAAGGCCTGTCAGGATTACACCCAACTCCGAATGTGTACCTCTCAAGATCACCATGCCGGGACTTGTCCCGTACCAGTCAAGCAAAATGATACCGTGGAACTATGGGGGAGAAATCTTCTACCACGGAATCAAACAAATCGAAACAGTCCAAGAAATTTCTGAAGAAGACCTTGATGTAGGAAACATCGCGGGTACTAGCAAGATCACCCGCAGTGGCCGAATCTTTTCTCCGGAGATTGCCCCTCCCCGAGCATTCTTCGGACCCTTAAAAGCTTCTATACCTGTTGGACCCTCTGTGCAAGGCCCAGTGATTGAAGAGTTAAACGCTCCTGAAGAAAGACCATCCGCTGATAACACCGACAAAGGTAAGGGGATACTGAAAGAGCCTGTCAGGACAAAGGCTCATGCTGCAGTTATCCCTGAAACCACTCAGAAGGAGATGGATGAGATCCTAAAAATAATCAGAAAAAGTGACTTTGACATTGTGGAACAATTGGGGCAAACCCCTTATGATATCAATGTTAGCTCTCCTGCTCTGTTCAGAGGCCCATGCTAAGGATCTGATTAAATTCTTGAAGACGGCACATGTCCCTCAAGAGACCTCA
The DNA here is from genome assembly GCA_948472305.1 of Vicia faba. Classification (NCBI taxonomy): domain Eukaryota; kingdom Viridiplantae; phylum Streptophyta; class Magnoliopsida; order Fabales; family Fabaceae; genus Vicia; species Vicia faba. The sequence goes on from OX451735.1 coordinate 989,165,085, forward strand.
GCTGACCAATTTCAAAATTGTGTGGCCAGTCTTACTGCTGACAATGGCCTGGGCTTTTCTGATGCAGATTTGACTCCCAAAGGAAGGAAGCACAATAATGCATTACATGTTTCAGTTGAGTGCTGAGGGACCACGCTCGCCCATGTCTTGGTCGATACTAGTTCTTCCCTGAATGTGCTTCCAAAGAAGGCCTTAGATCGTTTGGATTGTGAAGGTTTGACCCTCAATCCTAGCAACATTATCGTCAGAGCTTTCGATGGTTCCAAAAGAATGGTTCATGGGGAGGTTGATATTCCCATCAAGGTAGGCACTGAAGTGTTTAACTCCACCTTCTACGTGATGGACATCCGTCTGTCATACTCATGCTTGCTAGGGATACCATGGATCCATTATGCCGGGGCAGTTACGTCCTCTTTGCACCAGATGCTGAAGTATCCTGTTAAGGGTAAAATCATAACTGTGCATGGCGAGGAGGAGTACATGATTAGTCATCTCAATTCCTTTCGATATCTGGAGTTAGATGGCGAGTTCATCGAAACACCTTTTCAGCATTTCGAGGAAGTTTCTCCCGAGGTTGCGGTTGCGAAGACAGCAGTTGAGGTACCTATCATTCCAAGCATGTGGTTAAGATGGCATCTCTCAAGGATGCGAAGGCTGTGATTAAGGAGGGGAAGAGCATAATATGGGGACAGTTGCTTGACTTTCCCCATAAGACGGACAGGTTTGGTTTAAGGTTTACTGCGGCGGGACAAAAGGCTATGCGTCGCTCCAAAATTGAAAAAACACCCATCAAGATTTCTCTCCATGGAATCAATGCTGTAGAAGAGGAAGATGAGGAAAGCCACTTTGAAGATTGGATATTTCCAACAGTCGAAGGGGGTTTGAGAAATTGGGAAGCAAAGGATTTTGTCCCTATCACCTTTATCAACCAATAATTTTTATCTTTTAACAATTTCCCATTTTTATGGTCTGTAATAACTAAAACAATTCGCACTATTTTTCACCTCATGCCTTGCCCGGGGCATGTAGGTCCATTTGTAAGGGCTTGACTCTCTTCATAATCATATGCCATGTTTAATGAATCATTGGAAGTTTTTCATTTATAAACTGTTGTGTTCATTTTCTTTCCTTTTGCATTTTTGTTTGTTTAAGGATGGCTATCCCTTACACACACCCACACTCACAAATGCAGGTACCCATCCACTCTGGATTCTATGGGTGACTATTCTGCCGTAGCTTTCAACAACTCTAAAGATTTGGTCAATCAAGCTGAGTACAAAGTTGACGAAGATTGTGAAGTGCCGGGAGAATTAGCCAGACTTCTACAGCAAGAAGAGAGGGCCATCTTGCCTCATGAAGAGTTGTTAGAAACCATCAACTTAGGGACGGAGGAAGACAGGAAAGAAGTAAAAGTGGGTGCTAGCTTGGAACCAAGTGTCAAGGAATGCTTAATACAGTTGTTGAATGAATATGTTGAAATCTTCGCCTGGTCTTATGAAGACATGCCAGGGTTAGACAAAGATATCGTGGTTCACCGTGTCCCTACAAGAGAAGACTGTCCACCGATCAAGCAAAAGGTTCCCCGAGTGAGGCCTAACATGTCTGAGAAAATTAAGGCTGAAGTAATGAAGCAATTCAACACCGGCTTTCTGGTTGTTACATCCTATCCACAATGGGTTGCTAACATCGTGCCCGTACCTAAAAAAGACGGCAAGGTTAGAATGTGTGTAGACTATCGGGATTTGAATAGGGCTAGCCCTAAAGATGATTTTCCACTGCCGCATATCGACATCTTGGTTGACAACACAGCTCAACACAAGGTATTTTCCTTCATGGACTGAGTCTCGGGCTACAACCAGATTAAAATGGCCCCCGAGGACATGGAGAAAACTACCTTTGTTACACAATGGGGTACCTTCTGCTACAAGGTGATGCCGTTCGGACTGAAGAACGCAGGGGCAACTTATCAACGCGCCATGGTAGCTTTGTTTCATGATATGATACATCATGAGATCGAAGTTTACGTAGACGATATGATATCTCGATCACAAACAGAAGAAGAACACCTTGAACATTTGCAGAAGCTGTTTGCCAGGTTGAAGGAGTACAAGCTCAGACTGAATCCAAGCAAGTGCACTTTTGGAGTTAGGTCTGGTAAACTTCTGGGATTTATTGTCAGCAACAAGGGTATTGAGGTTGATCCTGCTAAAGTGAAGGCTATACAAGAAATGCCTGCCCCCCGTACTGAAAAGGAGGTTAGAGGATTCTTGGGACGTTTGAACTATATTGCGAGGTTCATCTCTCACTTGACATCTACCTGTGAGCCAATCTTCAAGCTGTTAAAGAAAGATCAGGTGGTTGAATGGAACAATGATTGTCAAGTTGCTTTTGATAAGATCAAAGAGTATTTGCTAGAACCTCCTATTCTTATGCCACCTGTCGAAGGAAGGCCGTTAATCATGTATCTGACTGTTTTGGATAACTCAATGGGGTGCGTACTGGGCCAACATGACGAGTCTGGTCGAAAAGAGCATGCCATTTATTACCTTAGCAAAAAGATTACCGACTGTGAGACCCGCTACTCACTGCTCGAGAAAACTTGCTGCGCTTTGGTATGGGCTGCTCGCCGGCTAAGGCAGTATATGTTGACTCATACCACTTTGCTGATTTCCAAAATGGATCCAATCAAGTATATCTTCGAGAAGCCTGCTTTATCTGGAAGAATCGCTAGATGGTAGATGATTCTGACTGAGTATGACATCCAGTATACTACCCAAAAAGCTATAAAAGGGAGTGTACTAGCTGACCATCTAGCTCATCAAGTTGTCGAAGATTATCAGTCTATGAGATTCGACTTCCCAGACGAGGACATCATGACATTAGACAACGTCGAAGGTAACGGACCGTATGACGGACCTGAAAATGGATCCCGATGGACCCTATACTTTGATGGTGCTTCAAATGCACTCGGCAACGGTATCGGCGCGGTACTCATTTCTCTAGAAGGTTGCAATACACCTTTCACTGCCCGACTTTGTTTCAGCTGTACCAACAACATGGCCGAATATGAAGCTTGCATTTTGGTCTCAAGGCTGCTATAGACCTGGGGATCAAATCTTTGGTCGTATTTGGGGACTCGGCTTTGGTTATCAGTCAAGTCAAAGGAGAGTGGGACACCAAACATCCTAATCTTATCCCATACAAAGAACATGTCCTGACTTTGTTACCTCATTTCGAGCAGATTACCTTCGAGCATTTCCCACGAGAAGAAAATTAGCTAGCAAAGGCTCTGGCTACAATGTCTTCCATGTTTAAACTCAACTGGGATAACGAGGCTCCCCAAATCACTATCGAGCGAATGGACGAACCTGCGCATTGTCATGAGATTAATACCGAAGAAGTAGTGGAACAACCCTGGTTTCATGAAATCAAAAGGTATCTCCAGACTAGAGAATATCCCGAAGGAGCTTCCGTCAATGACAAAAAGTTCTTAAGGAGATTTGCTGCCAAGTTCTTCCTAAGGAATGGCATCCTTTATAAGCGTAGCCATGATTGTGTTTTACTTCGTTGTGTGGACAAAGTTGAAGCAGAGTTGATCATGACTGAGATACACAGTGGCACATTCGGCACCCACTTGAGCGGACATACGATGGCTAAGAAGATTCTAAGGGCAGGCTATTACTGGTCTACCATGGAAGCTGATTGCCATCAACATTCCCGTACTTGCCATAAATGCCAAATCTACGCCGACAAGGTACATATCCCTCCTGTCCCTCTCAACGTTCTGACAGCTCCTTGGCCATTTGCAATGTGGGGCATTGACATGATTGGAGAGATCAAGCCCACGACATCCAATGGACATCGCTTCATCATGGTCGCTATTGATTATTTTACCAAATGGGTCGAAGCAGCTTCCTTTGCCTCTGTTACAAAGAATGTGGTTGCCCGCTTCATCAAGCAGAACCTCATATGCCGGTATGGTGTCCCCGATAGAATCATCACAGACAACGGTACAAATCTGAACAATACCATGATCACCGCTCTATGTGAACAGTTCAATATTTATCATCACAATTCATCTCCCTATCGGCCGAAGATGAACGGTGTTATTGAAGCCGCGAACAAAAACATCAAGAAGATCATTCAGAAAATGACAGTTACCTACAAGGACTGGCATGAGATGTTACCGTTTGCTCTGCATGGATATCATACCACGGCACGTACTTCAACAGGGGCAACCCCATTTTCTTTGGCGTATGGCATGGAAGCTGTTCTACCCATGGAGGTTCAGATTCCTTCCTTAAGGATTATGAAAGACATTGGTTTGAGCGAAGACGATTGGATTCAGACCCGACTTGATTAACTTAATTTAATCGATGAGAAACGACTTACTGCTGTTTGTCATGGTCATACTTATCAAAAATGGATGATCAAGGCCTTCAACAAGAAAGTCAGACGTCAGGTATATCAAGTCAGAGATCTTGTAATCAAGCGGATCATCTTGCCGCAAAGTGATCCCAGCGGCAAATGGACTCCTACTTACGAAGGACCGTTTGTGATCAAGAGCATCTTTTCCGGTGGGGCAATGATTTTGACCACCATGGACGGTGACGATTTGCCACATCCTGCGAACGCAGACATAGTCAAAAGATAGTACGCATAAAATGACCCGACAAGTTGAAAACCCGAAAAGGCGACTTGGGCAAAAATGGGTATCCCGGTGAACCGAAAACCCGAAAGGGCGGTTCAGGCAAAAATTAGGGATAAAACAAAAAAAAATCTGTACACCCGGCAAGTTGAAAACCCGAAAGGGCGACTTGGGCAAAAAAGGGTTTCCCGGTGGATCGAAAACCCGAAAGGGAGATTCAGGAAAAAGTTAGGGAATTCAACCGTATGACTATGTCTCGTCGAATCACTTTAAGGACGATCTCTTCACCAACAAACTCCAAGCTTCTGATCAATCCAGTCATCGGCGGACGAAGCAGCGAATGGACAAATATTCAGAGTTGTGAAGGCTATGGCAGAATGGGAATCCCATGGAATTATTACACATAGCCATCTTTCTTTTATATAAAATTTTTCAATTTTTACGACAACATCCTCTTACTAGGATGTCTGTCTCCTTTGTACAAAGATATTCATAAAAAGTTAATACAAATACACTTCCAAGTGCAGAAATTTGCGTTGCCTTCCTTTTCCTTTTACACTTATGTTTTATTTGAAAAAACGTCCAATGTTTTGTTAAATAGGCATATGCATTTGAATATAATCATTGCTTACAAATAAAAATTGAGAAAAGATGATTGCTGATAGGTCGAAGGTATAGGAAGATATCTTGATGCCCTTTCAGAAGAAATCCCCAGCGGAATTAAACTTCAAGATCCTCAACAGAGCTAAAATTCGGAATATATTTCCCCGACAGAGTTAAACTTCAGGATCCTCAGCAGAGCAAAAGCTTTCTAAAGTTGGATTCCACAGCTAACGGGCAGAACTTAATTCCCCTCAGAGTCAAGTTTCAAGATCCCCAGTGGAGCCCAAAAAACCCTAAATATCCTATCCCCAACGGAACCAGAATAGTGAACATTCTCCCCACAAAGATACTTCCCGACAGATTGAAGATTCTCAGTCCCATTTTTCCAGCATAAGTCTCCCAGGTTTTAAACTTCCCAGTAGAGATTTTCAAAGCTTTCCTTGTTCCCCAAACAGTCAGCAGTCAACAAGGATTTCCCATCTTCAGCAATCAAAGATTCTTGCAATCCCCTATAGCAGTCAAGGATTCACTTTCCCTGGTAGTAGTCAAGATTCTATTATCTCCGGCTATCCAGGATTCATCTATCCTCAGCAAGACAGCTCATCAGCTTACATGCGCATTCACTACATTCATATATCATAAACATTGATATAACATATATATTCCATCATACATTTCATGCAACATAACTTTGTGTTTCAGCTAATATTTTACCCTTTTCAGGATAAGATTAATAAGCTTCAACTTCAACTTTTGAAAACAGTTTACGGACGCTTCCCAACATGGATGTTGATCTATTGCTTATTCAACTTCAAGACTTCTGAAAACAGTTTACGGGTTCTCCAGATACGGATGTTAACCTATCGCTTGTTCAGATTCAAGACCTCTAAAAACAGTTTACGGGTTCTCCAAATATGGATGTTAACCTGTCGCTTGTTCAGATTCAAGACTTCTGAAAACAGTTTACAGGTTCTCCAGATACAGATGTTAACCTATCGCTTGTTCAGATTCAAGACTTCTGAAAACAGTTTACGGGTTCTCCAGATACGGATGTTAACCTATCGCTTGTTCAGATCCAAGACTTCTGAAAACAGTTTACGGGTTCTCCAGATACGGATGTTAACCTATCGCTTGTTCAGATCCAAGACTTCTGAAAACAGTTTACGGATTCTCCAAAAACGGATGTCAATCTATCGCTTGTTCAGACTCAACTTTTGAAAACAGTTTACGGACGCTTCCCAACATGGATGCTGATCTATTGCTTATTCAACTTCAAGACTTCTGAAAACAGTTCACGGGTTCTCCAGATACGGATGTTAACCTATCGCTTGTTCAGATACAAGACTTCTGAAAACAGTTTACGGATTCTCCAAAAAACGGATGTCAATCTATCGCTTGTTCAGATTCAACTTCTGAAAACAGTTTACGGATTCTCAAAACATGGATGTCAATCTATTGCTTATTCAGACCCCCAGTCCAGAGATGTTCCAAACATGGATACATTTCTGATACTCACTCACTCACCTACGACATACAGTTCAACAAACAATCTCCAGATGGCATCTTTAAGCCCATCCCCGACAAGATTTTGTCATATCTCTAGATGGCATCTCTAAGCCCATCTCCAGCAAGATTCCACCATCTCCAAATGGCATCTTTAAGCCCATTCCTGCACCTATGTTTTGACGAGTGCAAATTTGCGGGCACTCTAGTGTCCAATCTCCTTTTACCTTCGAGACGCGAAAGGAAAACTTGCCAATCTAACTCTTCAGGTTCAAGAAGATTGAACAGGGGCAACTGTTGTACCCCAAAATTTGCCCTCTCTTTTATCAGCACTTTCTCATCACAAGACTCTTGAAACTCAAGATCAAGCTAAGGTTTGTTCTGCTTAAGACCCCTCCTTGCACTGTTGACCTAAATTAGGGTTTGAGTTTGCACAGGGATGTTTTAACCTAAAATTCCCAAAGTGACTTTCATACTTCATGTTGGACTCACAAGTTTGTCCTTACCAAGTTTCAAGCCTTGATTCAAATTTTTGCCCAGTCAATTGGACAGTTGACCTAGAAATCAGCTGTATTGGGGAAAAAGTCAACTATATCCAATTGACAGCCAAACCTCATAAAATTTGACCCACATCAACATTATGAACTCATATGAATCATTTGATCAAGTTTGGATCACAATTCCACAAGAAATTTGATCAGATCATCAAAAGGGCAAAATGGTCATTTTTAGGGTTTTGACTGCACAAAGGCAATTTTTGACTGTTTGACCTAACCATTGGCAAATCAAGCTCACACATGGACTCAAGGACTCAATGACATTGTCTTGACCCATTCAACAAGTTCATAAGATCTCAATTGCATAGGATTGACAGATGAATTTTTTAGTCAACTGATCAAAATTTGACTATACACTGAAAAGTCAAACTTTGACTTTTTGGTCAAAATCAAGTGCCAAGAGTTATTTTTCATCAAGACATGTCAATTTATGAAACTTGTTCATCAAGAAACCCAAAAATGCAAATTAGGGTTTAAGATGGAAAAATTTCATAACTTAGAAATTTTCTAAGTCATGAAATTTTCTTATTTTTCCGTAACTTTGTCCCATTTTTTCATCAAGATGCAAATGGATTCAAACAAAACTTGCAACATGAAAGTTGTAGTCCATTGCAAATTCTACAACTTTGATTCACAAAGTTTTCTCAAAGGAAGTTTGCATCTCAAGTTATGATTTTTGGAACAACGGTACCAAAAACTTTTAACTTAGAAGAAATTTGCCCTAATCTAGGCAGGATTTTGACCCATCTTCTTGGCCATTTTTCACATAGTTCCACTTGGAGTTTCAAGTTACATTACAAAGATGGATTGTATTACATGTTCCAAGCTTTCCAAATTGTCCAAGAACTCCTCAAACACCCTTGTGGTTAGAGAGAATCGAATTCACAAAGTTGGCAAAAACTCACTTTTGTTCATGGCCAAGGCATGTTCATAGCAACTTGCATTTCAAATCAGTTTGTGTAATGCTAGCTTGCAGGCCTCAAAACCAAGCTTACAATCCATAATTTAATTCCTAACCATTGTGTTAAGGTGTTATTTCATCCATTTGGGCATTACACATAAAACTAACCCTTAATTAGAAAAAGGTATAATGCCATTTTGGTAAAGTTACACTTTATGTCAAAACATGATCTTTGAGCATAGGGGGGCCATATCTCTGAAGCCAAATCAAATCCAAATTGCAAGTATCAAGGGAAAGATATGCAGCATACAATATAGAGGGTACAGGCCTGCATTGACAACTTGAACACTCTTTGCTTCAAAAACAAGAAATATTGCAAAACACAACCAACTCTCATTCCTGTTAACATAAGCCAAAGCAAACTTTGTGAACAAGTTCCACACATCAAAACAGACCTAAGGCACGACCCTTCCATCCCTCATAGCTCCTAATACACCAAATCACTGTTTTGCTGCAAAAACAAGGCACTCCCTGCAGATTGAAGTCCACAACTCAAATTGCTCGTGCATTTTTGCTAAAACCTGTTCAAACACCTTCCATACCATCCACCTAAACTATTTCAAACTTAAAACTCCAGCTGTAACACCTCTAGTCCAGTTTGCCATTTTCATTTTCAAGCTTTGCAGGTGAACTTCTACAGCATGATACAAGGTGTTTCAAAGCAAGCCAAGTATTGGAGAAGCATCCTTGGACCTCAAGCAAGCTCAACAGAAGCTCAAACTCCATTAAAGGTTGCTACATTGCTCTACTCGATTCAAGCTGAAACAGGTAATCCATGGACTTCTATCTTTCTATCTAGGAATGGTTAGGCTTAGGTTTATGAATGAAACATGTCCTACTCCTAGCCCTGAAGCCATACATGTGATCAGTTTTTATTTATGTTAAGCGTGCTGTGAGAGTTTTAGCCATGAACATTTGAAAAAAGTTAGGTCAGATTTTAGGGCCAGAGAAATTCTCTTTGGTCTTTGAGAGTTAGATTTAATGTTTTATATGGTTGGATTCGTGTTTAAATTCTCTACAAGTTTCATGTTTTAAGATTTGTCAAAAGATCAAAGAATCAGGAGTTGGCATGTTGTACAAGGAAGCGCGCGCGTTTTCAAAACAGGCGTTGGAGGTTGAAGAAGGTGATGGCTTGGGCTGGGCCTGAGTCAGTCTTGCTTTTTGCAACTTTTTTTTAGTTTGCACCCCCCCTGGCCCATTTGATTAAATATGTGTCATTTTTATGTTTTGCCTTTTTATTCTGACTTTATATTTTTTGCTCAAACATAAAAAATACCAAAAATAATTTTCCACATTTTTTTATATTTATTTGATATTTATTTACTTTATTAAGCATATGTATGTAAATAATACAAATCCTTTTTTTATTAAAACCCTAGAAAATAATATAAAAAATATATTTATTTTTCAGTTATTATTTTTATTTATATTTTGAAAACATTTTCTTGAGAAATATCCATCTTGTAAATAATTAATATTTTATCTCTATACATTTATATTTTATTAGATAATTAGGACAAAAATATAGAAATAATACATTTTTTTATGTTTATTAATATTTGACACCAAAATACTTTTTCTACAATATACTTCTTTTTTTTATTATTTTTGTATAAATTAATATATATTGTATAATAAATATTACCATTTATTTAAAAATTCGGGTTTTGCCCTAAAATGACCTAAATAATTAAAATTTAACTTTTTTTTATTTTGTTTATACTTCAAACATAAAAAACCTTTTTCACATGCATAAACAATCTTTTTTTTGCATAATACATCTTTATTTGATATTTATTTAATTGTATTTATTTAAATGTTAAATATGAACTTGTACATTCGATATGGTTGTAATAACTTAGTATTTATTTCCTTGTCAAAATATCCCCAATTCAAATTTGTATCCCCATCCCCATAATCATGTTGTAATAATCTAGAACTTTAAATTCTCGCACATTTAAAAGCTTTCAATTATGCCATGCTTAGACTTAGGGCTTGTATGCAAAATCAATCAACAAATAGCTTGACCTAATCCAAGATAAACATGCATGAAAAACAATCACAATGCATACTTGCACCCCTAGGGTTTCATCCACTTGTTGCCTTCAAAAAATGGGCCATGGTTGCATGTTGAGTACTTTGGCAAAACAAAAACAAACAAAATGATCATAGTCCCTCGATGACGCTATCAGAGTTGCCTAAACAAAATAATCAAGTCCCTTACAATTGCCAAAGACACTTGACACTATTGCATTCATGGTCTATACGATGACCCGCACCTGTCCCGTTTACATCCTAACACAAGGTTGTTCACCAAATATAATGGTGAAACAACACTGTTAAAAGGGTTAAAAACATAAGAAAGATCTTTGAGTAAATTAGGGTAGATAGCTCTTAGTTACTTGATCAAACTTGCAAAATATCCTTGCCATTTTTCAAAACACACATCACAACACAACTTCAAAACAAACTTTCAAAAACATTGAAACATCTTTTGAAAAAGACAAACACCTTTGTAAAACATTCAAACAAGAATTGTTACAAAGGTTGCCTAGACAAGGCATCTTTTTCAAAACATTTTCAAAACCACACACACAAAGCACCATTTCAAACAATTGAAAAGCAAAGGCAAGTGATCTAAGCAAGTAACTAAGAGCCCATGGATAACCATGGATAGAAAGGGTGCTAATACCTTCCCTTTCTATAATCTACTCCCCGAACCCAAGAAAACATCTCAAAGGTCTTTCCTGTGCTTTTTGACCTTTCCTTAGGATAAAATAAAAAGTCGGTGGCGACTCTTTCTAAACCGAAACATTTGCAAACACAAACGCAAAACCCAAGTCAGTTCTCCCACCGTATCACAGGAAGCTTAGGCAAAAGTTAGGGATTATTCCTTGGCAAGTAACTACGTCAGACAACACTTGATCGTTGAAGCAACAATCTTCTTGGATCCTCACCATACTTCAACAAAAGCTGCTGCTCAGGACTTCAAAAGTTGTTAGGGGAATGGTGGTCATTGTATCTCAATGTATCTTTTCCATTATATATTACCATTTCCCAAACTTTGTAATCATCCATGGAGTCTCGACATTCGCAGGCTACCATTCTATTAATAAAATTCGAGCTTTTGTCCAATTCTTTGTGTTCTTATTTTTATTTAGCTTGCAAAGACTTCATTTATTACTGATAATAACTTTCGAAGAAAAAATATTAAAAAAAACAAAATTGACTTTTCAAAAAGAAAGACATCTTTACAATTCAATTTACTTTGGGATTTGTGATGAAACAATGACAACAAAAATGGCGATCCCTGGAATGAACAAACACCGGTTGTTTTAAGAATATTTACTTCCTTCGTGAAGGTTTTTCTCAGGTCATCTTGTTGGTATATGCGCAATCTTTATGTGTTTCTCAGATAATTAAAGACGATACCAGTTGGCGTAAGGTACAGTATTAGGTTTGTGATCCCATGATCCCCGACCAAGTCTTGGTTCGCTTTTGATTTTGGGTTTGCATGGTCAGAAGCCTCTGTCCCAGGTTCCCCAGCGAAGTTTTCCCTCATATGATGAAAGGTTTTATTCCCTTTGTGTGCTAAGATATTGCTCTTTTTGCAGTATTGGCATTAGTATTGACTTCTTGATTTCCCAGGAAGACTACACCAGAGCATCTTTTGTTGGAATAGGTTTGGTTGATATGAAGACTCAATCCAGTATTTTCTAGTGAAGGCCTTGTTTATTTGATAGAAGTCATTTTTCCCCAGTGAAGAACGTATCTTGGTTTCCCCTCGATGATGTGGTGTCGACCTCCCCAATGAAGTCAGCATGAAGTCCCCGGTAGAGGTCTCGATGATGAAGTATTGTCTCCCTTAGTGAAGTCCGTATGTTTTTCTTCCTTCAAAGTGGGCCTGCTTTCCCCAGTGAATGTTTTGACAATTTGGTTTCCATTTGCCTTATTCACAATCAGTATCGAAATCCCCAGTAAGAGTACGGACTGTGAAACATTTATTTTCCCCATGGAAGTCTGTGTGTTGTTCCCTGGTAAGGTTATCCCAGGACATCTCTTGTTGGAATGAGTATTCATGATGAAAAGTTTTCAATCCTCAGTTTTTTTTTCTCTCCAGGGAAGTGGGTTTGAATTCCTCAGTGAGGTTTGGTTGTCTCGGCGTCAGTCTGCTTTATTTGAGACTAGTTTTGCAATCTTCAGTAGGCACGTTGTTTTTGGAAAACTGGTTTCTCCGATGAAAACGGAAGAAAGATGTTCTATCCCAGTATCTGTTTGATTTAGCTACATCCGGATTATGTTTCTCCTCAGTGAAGTTAGGACAAACAATAGGTTTGGTTTCCGCAGTTGCTTTTACCTTTCTTGGATTGATCTTTCTGGTTTAAGTTTAGACCAATGTTGTTAGTACCTGAGGCAGTTTTGTTCGATTATGTATCCTTTTACCAGCATATGCACGATATCACTCATACATTCATACATGCATCATGCATTGTTACAAATCATTTTTCATTGACATTGTGTTCAAACCTTCCTGCAGCGCTCCTTGCTTAGTTGGATTTGGTTTTCCCTCTTGAGTTTATTTCTCAAAGGAAGTATCTTCTTTGGCCGTCTTGCTCCAGTTTGTTTCTAATTGGATTCGTGGTTGCATGAAAATATTATTTACTCTGGATTTCTGAGGACTTTGAGCTTTGATTTGTGCATTTATTTTGCACGAGAATACTTTATCTTTTCAGCAGGAATAATGTGGCATTTCCCCAGGAAGTCATACCTCATTTTCCCAGGAAGTCATATCTCATTTCCCCAAGAAGTCATATCTCTTTCCCCGGGAAGCCATATTTCATTTCCCCAGGAAGTCATATCTCTTTCCCCGGGAAGCAACATTTCTATCCCCAGAAAGTCATTTCTTTTTGCAATCCTCCATGATAACAAGCAACAGGTATCTTTGTTTGAGCAACTCGTGCTTCCCTGTACAAGTCGACGTAACTTTTTTTGCTATTTCCTCTATGAGTGGTTAGCTTGCAGTCCGTCATCAGTTTACGCTAGTGGATGGCAAGACTTTCAAATTCACAGAAATTGCTCGTTGTGAAATCTTTGCAATTGGAAGTCTCTTTATTTGAGACAACTTACATATTACCCTTTCCAGGCAGAATTCCTTGGTTAAGGAAGAAGTTGAGACCTCTTCTAGGTGAAACACCAGAAGTTTGGGGAACATATGATATTTTCAAAATCTAACTTCAGTGAACGTTGGTAGTGCATCGGCAGTGAACGTCGATGTTTCTTATCTTTTTGCTATCATCAGTGAACGGTGGTGGTTCCTCGTCAGTGAACGGCGATGGTATGATATTTTCAAAATCTACCTTCAGTGAACGTTGGTAGTGCATCGGCAGTGAACATCAGTGTTTCTTATCTTTTTGCTATCATTAGTGAACGGTGGTGGTTCCTCGTCAGTGAACGGCGATGGTATGATATTTTCAAAATCTACCTTCAGTGAACGTTGGTAGTGCATCAGCAGTGAACGTCAGTGTTTCTTATCTTTTTGCTATCATCTGTGAACGGTGGTGGTTCCTCGTCAGTGAACGGTGATGGTATGATATTTTCAAAATCTACCTTCAGTGAACGTTGGTAGTGCATCGGCAGTGAACGTCAGTGTTTCTTATCTTTTTGCTATCATCAGTGAACGGTGGTGGTTCCTCATCAGTGAACGGCGATGGTATGATATTTTCAAAATCTACCTTCAGTGAACGTTGGTAGTGCATCGGCAGTGAACGTCAGTGCTTCTTATCTTTTTGCTATCATCAGTGAACGGTGGTGGTTCCTCGTCAGTGAACGGCGATGGTATGATATTTTCAAAATCTACCTTCAGTGAACGTTGGTAGTGCATCGGCAGTGAACGTCGGTGTTTCTTATCTTTTTGCTATCATCAGTGAACGGTGGTGGTTCCTCGTCAATGAACGGCGATGGTATGATATTTTCAAAATCTACCTTCAGTGAACGTTGGTAGTGCATCGGCAGTGAACGTCGGTGTTTCTTATCTTTTTGCTATCATCAGTGAACGGTGGTAGTTCCTCGTCAGTGAACGGTGATGGTATGATATTTTCAAAATCTACCTTCAGTGAATGTTGGTAGTGCATCGGCAGTGAACGTTGGTGTTTCTTATCTTTTTGCTATCATCAGTGAACGGTGATAGTTCCTCGTCAGTGAACGGCGATGGCATGATATATTTTCTCTTCTACCTTCAACTATTGAGTTGGTAGTTTACCGTCATCTGTGAGTCGGTATATCTTCTTCTCTCTACCTTCAGTGAGCGTTGGTAGACATCGGCAGTGAACGTCGATGCTTGTTATCCTCCTCTCTGGTTTTATTCTTTGGTCCATCAGTGATTTATTTTCCTGGTGGGGTTGCTCCTTTATTTCTTCATTTTTTTGGCATCCCCAATGTTACTTTGCGTCTATTTTGTTCTGTTCATATGCATCCATAATCATAAGCATTGCATGGCATCTTAGAGACAAAAATAGGACTTGTTTTATATTTAAGTATCTTCAATCGCGTCGACACGAAGATTTGTAACCTTCGTATCTCCGGATAGAAAACACTTAAATAAGGGCAGCTGTTGTACCCCAATTTTTGCCCCTAAGATTCCTCTATCATATCATATCAACTCGATCATAACAAGATCACATTAGGGTTGGTTCTTCCTCTTTTTTCCTATCTTTAAGTTTGCTCTTGAGGAATCTCCAAGCACCTTGGTTGTGTATTTTGTATATGTGTTGTTGACTAACTTCTAATCAAAATACAAAAAATATTTGTCTTTGTCTTTGTATATTTTTGTTTTGTAGGTACCAAGTCGAAGCATCTGACAAATAAGGATTTCTGGTATTATTTTCCTAAAATCTCTATTTGCAAAGAAAAAGAATTAAAAAATTTCATTTTTTTCACTGATGCAATCGATTGCTCTTAAAGTGCAATCGATTGCACATAGTGTATTTTGCGCCATTTTTGAAAAAATACACAGTGCAATTGATTTGCACTGTAGTGCAATCGATTGCACAGCGTGAAAATTAAAAAAATCAGCATTTTAAACTTGTCAAATTTTTGCTCCAATTTTCCTTCACTTTTGAAAGATGTATCATTAATTCAAATTTTAGTGCCAATCTTTCATTTTTAAAAAGAATTATCATTAATTCAAATTTTGGCTCTAATTTTTGAAAGAGTTATCATTAATTCAAATTTTGCTCCAAGAATCAATTATCAAATTACCACTAAGCCCAATCCTAAAACTCTATAAATAGAGCTCTCATTTCATTCAAATTTCAAACTTTTGATAGCCAAATCCACCTTGCTAAAAAATCTCTCAATTCTCTCCATCTACCAAATTCACTCAAAGCTCCATTTTCAAAAAGTTAGTAAGCTTTGCATTGAAGCTTACTAATCTTTGAGCTAAAACTTCATCCAAACACTTTTTCTCCATCAATTCTCTACATCCAAGCTTGGTCAATTGATTCTTGTGGTTGAATTGAAGCAAATTCTTGAAGTTGTTTTGATAATTCTCTAGATCTACCTTTGGTAAGTTGGATAATTCATCTTTCACAATGTGATTTCTTGGTGATCTTTGGGATTGATTCTTTGAGCATTATTTTGTGATTTCAATGGTGTTATTTTCTCATAATTTGATGGAATTTTCGTGCTCAAGTGGATCCATGATCATAAGGTGTTTGATGGAAAGTTTGAACAAGAAATTGCCCTTTTAAAATGTTGTTTTTGCTACTGTAACTGTGTGCAATCGATTTGCACTGTAGTGCAATCGATTGCACAAAAGCAATTTTGCATAATTTTTAGAAAATTGTACTGTGTAAATCGATTTACATAATAGTGCAATCGATTTACACATGGACATAATGCACTTTTTTTCCTTGTTTTGGGGCAGCTTTGATCCAAAATGCTTTTTCTACTCACTCCTTTTGATTGTTGGTTTGGATTGCAATTTTAAATGTCCAATTTGTCTTTAAACTCAATGGACTTTGTGATGTAGATGAAGTTGGATAAATGATCATCAATTCAAATCTACCTAAGAGTGAATTATTTAATTCATTTTTGGTGCTTTGGATTAATGATATGTTTAGTGCTTTAATCCATCTAGAGGAGTGGTTGAATTTAAAGATGAAAGAATTTTGAAATGGTGATCCAAATTAGCTTATCATTCCCCTCCCTCTTCATCTTATCCCTTTCTTTTTTAATTGTGCTACATGATAAGGGATGGTGATCTTTATATCATTTATCCAAACATGAAGTACATAGATTACTATTGACCGGCCTCAAAATAGGTGTGACTTCTACATAAGTCCACTTACGATTGCTTAACATAGCGCTAAATTTTGTCCCGATTCAAATAAATGATCATTTGTGGCCCAAACTTATGATTGCAAGCCCAAGTATGTTAATTTGACCTCTTTGATCCAATAACCTTGAGATTCATTGTGTGGAGGCTTTGGTTCTACCAATCCTCTAATGGATCTACAACACCTTTGGTCAACGCAGATCACTTAAACATCGTTGATCATTACATGTTGCCTTGTGAGAATTCCAAAAATGGATGATATACTTGACAAAAAGCAAATGCAACTTGTTGTGTGGAAGCTTTGGTTCTACCAATCCCCTAATGAGTTCCAAATGCAAGTTTCAAGATGGTCATCCAACTAACCACTAATTACTAACAATTAACTTTACTTTACGCTTTTATTTTCATGCTTTATGTATCATTTACTTTTAGCATTTTACATTTCATGTTATTTTCATCTTTGCTCACTTGAGCATTTACTTTTATGTCATTTTTATTTTGCTCACTTGAGCTTTTCTTTCTTTTTAAAGACACCTAATAATCAACATGAACCATAAAAATCATTAATGATACTTGGACTACATAGTTACTATCCTTTGCATTATGGAGTGATGGACTTCTTGGACTTAGGATTAGAGACCTTGGCCTATCTTAGAGACTTTGTGACTTTATTTGATATTTTGTCTGGAGTTCTTGAAGTTTACCTCAAGAAATTGGGTTGTTTGTTTGTTTTGTGTGCAGGTTATTGAGATTACGATCTTTGTTTGTAATCTGGAATTCACCCGTATGCAGCCGTTACTCTGCCCAATTTTTGCGAAGACTTAAAACACTTGAAGTTTGGTTCTCTCAAGAGGTCTAGTATCTTTCCTTGCTTGGTTTCAATCCGAAGAATGGGAATTCTATATTGACTCATAATGTCAAGTATTGGCTTCTTGTTGGTTAGATGGTTCTTATCCCTAGCTTTTACCTTATGCTTTAAGATAGCCTCTTCTTCTCCTCCCATCTTCTTTAATTTCAAAAAATCTTCTCCCTCCTTTAAAAAAAACTCTTTTTGTTTTGAAACGTGAAACATTTTCATAATAAACTTGGACTTAGGTCCATGCATCTTCGAAACATTTTCATAAATAAATTTCAATTAATTTAATAATATCTTGACCTTTTTTTTGTGAGAAGACTAAAAGTCAATCAATCTCATTTCAAACCATTTTGCCACTTTGGCTTTTATCTTTAAACTTTTCTCAAAAGATTAGACTCTTGTCAATCCTTGTAGTGATGCAAACAACTATACTTCTACAATATGTAGTGAAGTGAGATATTTTCCACTTGGGTATTGAGTGAGGCATTGTTGATTTTAAAATCCAATCCATATCCTCCACTTTGAGATGATGCATATTCTCCTTTTTCATGATTGTGGGTAGTAAGTATGTTTTTCACGCGGACAATTGCGATGATGTCTTATCTCATAAAATCAACCAACACACTTGTGTTTCAAATTTTTAAACGAGGAACTACGTGTACCCTGATCCCCTATTGCACAAAAGGTGGTACGTAGGCACTAAAGGTTCGCAACCGCAGAGGGTGCAAAAATCATAAAAATATTTCTTTTCTTACCTCCACCATCCATTTTATATACAACACATTTTTATAGCCAAAATATACAGATTTTTCAAAGAGGTTCCTGCGGAGTACCGTAGATGTTTAGGGTGCTAATATCTTCCCTTTTCATAACCAACCCCCTTACCTTGAATCTTTCCCCCTCTTTTTGGGTTATTCGCTCTTTTCACATTCCTTTGGAAACAATAAAGTGCGGTGGCGATTTTTATTTTGATTTGTATAAAGTCTAGTCAATCCAATGGCTTAGTCTTGCACATTTCTACCGCTACAGGCTTCACTGAATTAATCTTGACCAGGTAGAGAGTGGAAGCTTGGATTAAGAGTGGGAAGATCCAAAAGGACGCATCCTCCAGTGCCGTGAGAAAACCATTTGTTAGGAAGAAAGAGGTTGCTGATATGTACCCTCAAAGGAATCAGGACAGAACTGAATTTCGGCCAGTGGTAGGAGCTGTCATGATCCCTAAGCCTGCACTTATTCAACAAATGAACAACAAGCCTAGAACGGAAAGACCAGTAAGACAATTTACCTGGACAAGTATGACATTGTCTCAAGTCTTGCCACATTTATTGATATCTAATCTGGTAACCTTGCGGGAAGCTCCGAAGAATCCCAACACTGCCTCTCCCTGTTACAACCCAAACGCCCGTTGTGCTTACCATTCAGATAGTCCAGTTCATGATACAAACGACTGCTGGGTTTTAAAGAACAAAGTGCAAGACCTTCTTGAAGCTAAAGAAATTGAATTTGACGCTCTTGAGATCCTAAATGTTATCACCGCTCCTATGCCCAAGCACGTTCGTGGTATTAATGTTGTTGAAGATGATGTGTTAGTTACTATTGTTGATAAGCTTGTTACTCCTCTCCTGACTGTCCAAAGGAACCTGTTGAAGGCCGGTTTATTTCTAGGATATGGTGAAGGCTGCCACCTCTGTTTATCCCTACAAACTGGTTGTCATTTATTGAAAGCAGGTGTCCAGCGCCTGATGGATGACAAAGAGATTTTGTTTAAAAAGACTCTCGTTCCAACCATTTCTTACAAGGATGACCATTTCTGCTAATCCTTCCAGGGTCTCCACCAAAAGACCCGTTAGGATGCCAGGGCCAATCCCTTACTCCTCAGACAATGGGGGTGATGTCTACTACCACGACATCAAACAAGATTGCTTGGCTGATGAAGACTCAGTTTTTGAGAAGGCTAACCCCGACATCAGCAACATCGTGGGAACCCGAAAAATAACCAGAAGTAGAAGAGTGTTCTCCCCTGAGATTGCTCCTCCAAAAATTATTACCAGTCCTGTGATCATTCCTATTTTTGTTCCATCTGATACTACTACTACTACAATTCCCGTGGTTACCCCTGTTGACACCCGTATCACTGAGTTGAACGAGACTCGGGGCAAAGTTATTTTGGTTGAACCTGTCTGAATGAAGGCGCAATCAGTATCTATCCCAGAGGCTTCCAAAAAGGAGATGGAAGAAATTCTGAAAATTATAAAGAGAAGCGACTACAATGTAGTTGAACGACTAGGGAAGACCCCTTAAAAGATTTCTATGTTAGCTTTAATGTTATGCTCCGAAGCTCATGCGAAGGCCTTGGTAAAATTTCTCAAAACTACCCATGTGCCACAGGAAACCTCTGCTGACCAATTCGAAGATTGTGTGACCAGTTTGACCGCTGATAACGATTTGGGCTTTTCTGATGCTGACCTGACACCTAGAGGGAGGAAACACAATGAGGCGTTTCATGTCTCTGTCGAATGCAGGGGCACTACTTTGGCCCATGTCCTTGTAGACACGGGTTCATCATTGAATGTGCTGCCTAAGAAAGCTCTGGATAGACTAGACTGTGAAGGTTTGACCTTAAAACCCAACAACATAGTGGTAAGGGCCTTCGACGGTTCGAAGAGAATGGTGCACGGGGAGGTGGACATCCCCATTAAAGTTGGAACTCAAACCTTTAATTCAACTTTCTATGTAATTGATATTCGCCCTTCCTATTCCTGTTTATTTGGCCGACCTTGGATTCATGACGCGGGTGCCGTCACCTCTACATTACATCAGATGCCGAAATACCCAACCAAGGGAAAAATCATCACTGTCCATGGAGAGGAGGAATATATGGCCAGTCACTTGAACTCCTTCAGATATGTGAAAATGGGTGGAGAATTCATCGAAACTTCGTGTCAGCATTTCGAGGAAGTCCCACAAACAGTTGCAGCAACCAGGACTATCTCCAAAGTTCCGAAGATTACCAGGCCTCCGCTAAAGATGACTTCTCTGAAATATGCCAAGGTAGTAGTCGAAGAAGGTGGGTGTACTATTTGGGGCCACCTCCCAGACATTCCCTACAAGTCTGACAAATTTGGTTTGGGTTTTACTTCAGAAGCCCAGAAAGCTGTTCGTCGTGCTCGTGCCGCGGACCACCTTTGCGGATCAGCAACCATGGAGTCAACGTAGTGGAGGATAGTGATGACAATTGTGACCTAGAAGAATGGATTTTTCTAACTATGAGCGGAAGACTCAACAACTGGGAAGCCAAAGAATTTGTCCCTATTACTTTTATCCAACAATAATTGTCTTTAAATTTTTTTCGGACTTGTAATAATTAAACAATTCAGACTTTTAAAACCTTCTGTCTTACCCGAGGCACAACGGTCCATTTGTAAGGGTTGTTACTTCATTTTCATATGTCATCAATGAATTATGGACGTTTTTTCATGAAAAATTTACGCTCTTTGTTCTTCTTTCTTTTTACATTTTCATTTTTTCAAAGATAGTTATGCTCTTACACACACTCACATATCAAAATGCAGATCCACATCCACTCCGGATCCGATGGGTGATGATTCCGCTATGGCCTATTGTGACTTTGAAAATCTGATCTACCAAGCCGAAGACGAAGGTGAGGAAGATTTTGAAGTTCCAGAGGAACTAGACAGGTTACTACAATAGGAAGAAAGGACCATATAACCCCACGAAGAACCAGTGGACACATTTCACTTAGGTACCAAAAGGACAAGAAAGAAGTCAAGGTAGGATCCAATCTGGAACCTAGTGTCAAGAAGCGCTTAACTCAGTTACTACATGACTATGTTGAGGTATTTGCTTAGTCATACAAAGACATACCAGGACTTGATGCTGATATCGTGGTCCATCATCTACCGACAAAAGAAGACTGCTCTCCGGTAAAACAGAAAGTCTGTCGCAAGCGGCCAGACATGTCAGAGAAGATCAAGACTGAAGTCATGAAACAATTCAATGCCAGATTCTTAGTCATCACCTCCTATCCATAATGGGTCGCCAATGTTGTTCTAGTGCCTAAGAAGGACGGTAAAGTACGCATGTGTGTGGACTACAGAGATTTGAATAGGGCAGGCCCTAAGGATGACTTCCCGCTTCCCCACATTGATATTCTGGTTGACAATACCGCACAACAAAAAGTGTTCTCATTTATGGATGGTTTCTGAGGCTATAATCAAATCAAAATGGCACCTGAGGACATGGAGAAAACGACCTTTGTCACACAGTGGGGCACGTTCTGTTATAAGGT
Source organism: Vicia faba (assembly GCA_948472305.1). Classification (NCBI taxonomy): domain Eukaryota; kingdom Viridiplantae; phylum Streptophyta; class Magnoliopsida; order Fabales; family Fabaceae; genus Vicia; species Vicia faba. The sequence continues at coordinate 989,186,857 of OX451735.1, forward strand.
TATTCCATTTGGGTTGAAAAATGCTGGGGAAACTTATCAACGCGCCATGGTAGCTCTGTTTCACGATATGATCCATCAAGAAATAGAGGTCTATGTGGACGACATGATAGCCAGATCTCAAACTGAAGAAGAACATCTTGACCATTTGCAGAAACTGTTTGAAAGGCTAAAGAAATACAAGCTAAGGTTGAACCCGTATAAATGCACATTTGGGGTGAGGTCCGATAAACTCCTAGGCTCCATCGTCACCGGTAAAGGTATCCAAGTGGACCCAGCCAAGGTAAAAGAAATAAAAGAAATGCCTGCTCCTCGCACCGAGAAGGAAGTCAGAGGATTCTTGGGATGGCTAAACTACATCGCCAAATTCATTTCTCATCTAACCATTACTTGTGAACCAATCTTCAAATTACTGAAGAAAGATCAAGTGGTCAAATGGAATGATAAATGCCAAGCTGCCTTTGATAAGATCAAAGAGCACATTCAAGAGCCTCCTGTTTTGATGCCGCCAGTCGAGGGAAGACCTTTGATCATGTATCTAACTGTCTTGGAAAATTCAATAGGGTGTGTGCTGGGGAAGCATGACGAGTCTAGCCGAAAAGAGCATGCTATTTACTACATGAGAAAATTTTTTACCGACTGTCAAACCAGATATTCATTGCTCGAGAAAACTTGATGCGCTCTGGAATGGGCTTCTCACCGGCTAAGACAATATATGTGGACCCATACTACCTTATTGATATCCAAGATGGATCCAATTAAATACATATTCGAGAAGCCTGCCCTATCTGGGAGAATAGCAAGATGGCAAATGATCTTGACTGAATACGACATTCAATACACTACCCAAAAATCAATAAAGGGCAGTGTGTTAGCCGATCACCTTGCTCATCAGGCTGTGGATGACTACCAGTCCATGAAATTCGAGTTCCCATATGAAGATATCATGTTGGTAAACAATGTTGAAGAAATTAGACCATATGAAGGACCTGAACAAGGATCCTGATGGACCTTGGTTTTTGACGGAGCTTCCAGCGCACTCGGCAATGGCATATGTGATGTAATCGTATCCCCTGAAGGATGTCATACTCCATTCACTGCAAGACTTTGTTTCAATTGTACCAATAATATGGCGGAATATGAAGCATGTATTTTGGGACTCAAAGCTGCCATAGATTTGGGAATCAAATCCTTAAGTGTATTTGGAGATTTAGCTTTAGTCATCAGTCAGATCAAAGGAGAATGGGATACGAAGCACCCTAATCTCATCCCCTACAAAGAACATGTGTTTACATTAATGCCACATTTCAAGGAAATTACCTTTGAGCATTTTCCACGATAGGAAAATCAACTAGCGGACGCGTTAGCCACTATGTCATCCATGTTTAAACTCAAGTGGGGTAACGAGGCTCCCCAGATCACCATTGAGTGGGTGGATGAACCAACTTACTGTCACGAGATCGATACTGAAGAAGTAGTGGACAAGCCTTGGTTCCATGAAGTTAAGAGGTATCTCGAGGCCCAAGAGTATCCGGAGGGAGCTTCAGTCAATGATAAAAAGTTCTTGAGAAGATTCTCTGCTAAGTTCTTCCTCAGTAATGGCATTATTTACAAGCGCAACCACGACTCAACTTTGCTTCGTTGCATAGACAAGGTTGAGGCAGACAAGATCATGGTTGATCTACATGAGGGCACTTTTGGCACCCATTCTAGTGGGCATACAATGGCTAAAAAGATCCTACAAGCAGGGTACTACTGGTCTACCATGGAAGCAGATTGTTATCAGCATTCACGAACCTGTCACAAGTGTCAGATCTATGCTGACAAAGTATATGTTCCTCCAGTTCCTCTAAACGTCCTGACTTCTCCCTGGCCATTCGTGATGTGGGGCATTGATATGATTGGAGAAGTCAAACCTACAACTTCTAATGGACACCGCTTAATCTTGGTGGCCATTGACTACTTCACAAAGTGGGTTGAGGAAGCTTCTTTCACTTCTGTTACCAAGAATGTTGTGGCCCAATTCATCAAACAGAATCTCATATGTCGGTACGGTATCCCGAAGAGGATCATCACAGACAATGGTACCAATCTCAACAATATTATGATCACCGCATTATGCGTGCAATTCAAGATCCAACACCATAATTCTTCTCCTTACCGGCCAAAGATGAAAGGCGTTGTTGAAGCCACAAATAAGAACATCAAGAAGATCATGAAAAAGATGACAATGACCTACAAGGAAAAGCATGAGATGTTACCATTTGCTCTCCATGGTTACCGTACCACGACACACACATCAACAGGGGAAACTCCCTTCTCCTTGGTATACGGCATGGAAGTTGTTCTACCAATTGAAGTCCAAATACCTTCTCTGAGAATCCTAAAGGATGCAGGGCTGAATGAAGATGAATGGATTCAAACTATACTTTACTAGTTGAACTTAATTGATGAGAAGAGGCTTACAGCTGTCTGTCATGGTCAGATGTACCAAAAACGTATGATTAAAGCTTTTAACAAGAAGGTTGGACGTCAAGTATATCAGGTTGGTGATTTTGTAATCAAGCGTGTCATATTGCCACAAGGTGATCCCAGGGGCAAATGGACTCCTACATACGAAGGACCATTTATGATCAAAAACATATTCTCTGGTGGATTAATGATCTTAACCACTATGGATGGCGACGACCTTCCGCACCCTGTAAACGCGGACATAGTCAAAAGATACTACGCATGAATAAAGACCCTCTAGGTCGACTGGCCTAGGAAAAAATTAGGGCATCCTGGAGAACCAAAAAGGTTCGGGAAAAAATTAGGGATAAAACAAAAAAATCTGTACATCTGACAAGTTGAAAACCCGAAAGGGCGGATTGGGAAAAAAAGGGTATCCCGGTGGACTGAAAACCCGAAAGGGCGGTCCAGGAAAAAGTTAGGGAATTAAAGCGTATGACTATGTCCCGTTGGATCACCTTACAGACAACCTGTAGCATCAATTGACAAACTAAAATGGTTCTAATCAATCCAATCAGCTTCGGACAAAGCAGCAAGTGGATGAGACGCTCAGAGACATGAAGGCTATAGAACAATGGGAACCTCGTGGGATTATTTCACATATCTATCTTTTATTTTTATCAATTTTAATTTTCTACGACGACATTCTCTTACTAGAATGTTAGTCTCATTGTACAAAAACTACTTATTCAAGTTAATACAAAGATATTCCTTTGAAAGTGAAAAACTATATGTTTTTCTTTTACTTCTGTGTTTTGTTTACAAAAATGTCTGATTATTTTTGAACATATGAATTTGAACGTAACTACTGTTTACAATTGAGAAAAAAAGGGGAACAGAAAATAGAAAGACAATCACTAATGGCTTTAAGAAATAAGATCATATCTTTAGACTATTCCATAAAATCCCCCGCAGGTACTTTTTTCAGCAAGAGCGGAAAAAGGGACATCCCACTATAGGATCACTATCATATCTCCAGTACGCATCCTTAACGGTATCAAGTGATCTCACATCCCCGCCAGAACAAAACTTCCAGGTACCTCTCCAAAGGTTCCCCAATGAAAGTCGCCCAGTTTCTCAGGATTCCCAAGCAGGATTTCATGAGGTCCACAAGCAATGCACAACACTTCCTCTCCACAACAGAGTTTATTTCTCTAACAAGTGGAAACCCATCAACACTTCAACTTCAAAATATGAAGACTTACATTCCCAGCAGTACTCAGGGACTTATCTTCCCCGATTCCAGCAAGACTGCGACATGACAATTAATATGTCCATACATTATATCCATATGTCATAGCATTGACAACACAGATGCATACATCGCAATCTCATTTATTTTGATAAAAAACATTATATCGTGCATTTCATACATCATGATATTGCATACAACTAACCTTTCATCTTTTCAGGAAAGATCAATCAACAGAAAATTATCATCAAATTTTCAACAAGTCAATTACAGATCAATTCCTAAGAAAGGGCTGGTCAACCATATACATAACAGATATTTCTTTCAGACCCCTGCCAGTTCAGTTTAAATCTCTCAACGGTTTATTCTGATTCTTTCCCGCAAACATTTTCTCTGGTTCAGATGAATCTCTCAATGATTTATCCTGATTCTTCTCCAGATCCCTGCCGGTTCAGTTTAAATCTCTCAACAGTTTATTCTAATTCTTTCCCGCGGACATTTTCTCTGGTTCAGATAAATCTCTCAACGATTTATTTCGATTCTTCTCTAGACCCCTGCCGGTTCAGTTTAAATCTCTCAACAGTTTATTCTGATTCTTTCCCACAGACGTTTTCTCTGGTTCAGATGAATCTCTCAATGATTTATGCTAATTTTTCTCCAGATCCCTGCCTGTTTAGTTTAAATCTCTCAATGATTTATTCTGATTCATTCTTGCAGACGCTGTCTCTGATTCAGACCTCTTCTCTGGTTCATATGAATCTCTCAATGATTTATGCTAATTCTTCTCTAGATCCCTTCCGTTTCAGTTTAAATCTCTCAACAATTTATTCTGATTGTTCTCTAGATCCCCGCTGGTTCAGATAAATCTCTCAACAATTTATTATGATTCTTCCCTAGTAGGCACTTTCTCTGGTTCAGATAAATCGCTCAAAGATCTACTCTGATTCTCTCAAGTTAAAGAATATTCAAGACCTCTTTTGGTTCAGTTAAAACCTCTCAACGGTTTATCCTGATACTCTCCAAATGAACATTTATGGTTCAGATAAAATTGCTCCAAGATTTATTTTGATTCTTCCTAGTAAAACAACATACAAGACTTCTGCTAGTTTCAGATAAATCACTCCAAAGATTTGTTCTGATTCTTTTCCAATTTAAAATCAAGTTCAGACTTAGTCAATTTTCTGTCAACAATCACCTTTGGATGGCATCTACATGCCCATCTCCGGAAAATGTCCATCATTCCTCCAAATGGCATCTATAAGCCCATTCACAATTCGTCTTCGAGTGCAAATTTCTGGGCACTCTAATGTCCAATCATCTTCCACCTTCAAGTCACGAATGGAGGATCCTCCAATCTAACTCCTCAGGTTTAAGAAGATTGAACAGGGGAAACTGTTGTACCCCAAAATTTTCCCTCTCATTTATCAAGTATTTTCTCACAAGATCTCCTTTGGTTCAAGACTGCACAAAAGTTGATCAGTTCAAGACACCTCCTTAAGCACTAATGACTGAAATTAGGGTTTGAGATTGAACAAGGATAATTGAAATTTTAATGCCTCATATGACTTTCATGGATCACTTTGGAACCTCAAGATTTCTCATGTCAATTTTCAAGTCTTGAATTACATTTTTGCTTAGTCAATTGATCAGTTGACCTAAAAATCAGCTGTATTGGGGGAAAAGTCAACTATGTCCAATTTATAGTCAAAATTCATAATTTTTGATCCATATCAAAATTGTGAACTCATATATGTCATTTGATCAAGTTTGGACAACAATTCTTCAAGAAATTTGATCAGATCATCAAAAGGGCAAAATGGTCAAAATTAGGGTTTTGATTGAGAAAAGGTAATTTCTGATTTTTTTACCTAGCAAATGGTTGATTGGTTGGAAACATGATCTCAAGGAATCAATTTCATCATTTTTACTTAATGACATGACTCAAAACATTTCTCAAGGTCATTTGATTGATAGTTGATTTTCAGTCAACTATCAAAAGTCAATTGCACACTGAAAAGTCAAACTTTGACTTTTTGGTCAAAATCAAGTGTCAAAGATCACAATTCATCAAAACGTGTCAAAATATGAAACTTGTTCATCAAGAAATAAAAAAGTCAAGATTTCATTTTGAAATGTCAAAGTTTCCAAACTTAGAAATTTTTCTAAGTGTTGAAAACTCCACGTTTTTCACAACTTTGAGCCAATTTTTCACCATGATGCAAGTTGATTCAAAAGAAACTTTCAATATGAAAGTTGTATATCTCAATGAGATCTAAAAAATTTCTTTACACAACTTCTCCTAGAAATGCATGGATTTCAAGTTATGATTTTGTGAATACATGTTCATGAAACTTGGAAACTTAGTGAAATTTTGCCTTAGTTTAGGCAGGATTTTGACCTAACTTCATGGCAATTTTTCATAGTTCCAAGGGGAATTTTCAAAAGTGATTCAAAGAGGGGTTGTAGAGCACATTACAATATTTCTAAAATATCCAAGAACTACTTGAGATCATGTTTGGGCAAGGATAATCGAAGACATGAAGTTGGCATTTCATTCTTGAATTATGTGTCATTTTCATGAAGAACAAGAATTCAAATCCATGCTAGGCTGCACAATCTTTGCTTTGCAGGCCTCAAACTTTCTTGGCACTCTATAATTAATGTTTAGAACAGTTTTCAGAGGCTTCAACTCAAGCATTCAATGCATTGTCCATGCTTAATTCCATTTTGGGAAGAAAGTGCACATTGCCATTTTGGAAAAGTAGCTTTATGCACAAAATCAGTTCTTGATCTTTGTAGTTGTTCCTTCTGAATACACTAAGTCTATAAGATTAGAAGAAGTATGTTTAAAGTTCTAAACCACCCTACCTTTCCTTGAAACCATGTTTGACCATGTTGCTTCAAAAACAAGTCAAAATCTACAAGTATGTGATTTTTTACTTCTGACTTCTACAAGTCTCCAAACCTTTTCCTATATGTTAAGATACTCTTATGCAACTTAACAGATGATTTTACAAGATATCAAACTCCCTCAAACTCCCTAAAACCAGAAATTTCCATACAAGCACAAAAACTTATCATTTCTGATTTTTGAATTGAATTTCCATACAAATACACATATAGAAGCTATCCCAACCCCTGTTTTCAAACTGTAATACCATTTTCACCATCCTCCATTTTCAAAAACAAGGCATTACATATTGACTTCTTCACCTTGATTCAAGAACTCTAAACACAAAGTAAGCTTTGCAATAGCTTCCTGGAGGTTCAAGGAAGATAACCCAATCATCAAAACACTTTGAAAGTAGCTCTAACTCAAAACACGATCTCCAGCTGCAAGGTGAGTTTTCTGACTTTTCATCTCATTATTTAGGCATTGTTAGGCTTGCATTTTCAATGACAAAATGTAGTTATCATTGCCCTGAAACTGTACATATCTATAGATTTCATTTATATGGCCTGAGTAGAGAGAATTTTGGACCTGAACTTTCTAGAAAATTTAGGTTAAATTTGGTACTGTTCAAAATTCATGCTTGTCTTAGATCCATAGTTTTAATGCTTTACATTTCTGAAATCGTGATGGAATTTTCCACAAGTTTCATGTTCACATTTTTCAATTTGGTTGAGAGATGAATGAGATGCAGCAGTTCAGGCAGGCGTGAGGTTGAAGATGAAGTCATTTTCAGGAACGTGTTTCAAAAATATATTTATGGTTTGACATAAGTAAATGGATGTATCACCACCCCAATGGTTAAAGCGCGCGCATATCACCCCTTGGACCTGGGTTCGAGCCCCATCATCCGTTTTGCTTCTTTTTTTTTTCATTTTTTTTCTGTTTTCCTTTTTTTGTTTGGACAGGTGGGGCCTCCAACTTGGGCCTGAGCATTTTTTTCTTTCACTAACCCCTGACTTACTTCAGCAACCCCCTGGCCCATATTTTCATTATTATTTTCTTTTTTCTTTTTTTTCTTCTTTTTTTTCTTTTATTATTATTATTATTAATATTATTTTTTTGTTATTAATAAAAACCCAAAAAATATTTTATTTATTATTTTTATACTTCTTTAGTTTATTTATTTATAAAACTAAAAGAACAAAAACATTTTCTTAATAAATTAATTTCTTTCTTAATAATTAATATTTTGGTTTAGTTTTAACTATTATATTATTTTCTTGTAATTAAAATTAATTTAGAACTTAGGTTTCTCTTAATTAATTAATATTCATTTCATTTTTATTAATTTAAAACCTTTTCATAAATAAAAAACCCTAAAAACATTTTTTACTTAATTTCTTTTTAATTAATTTAGGTTTAAGTTTTTGTTAATTTTTTAATTAATCATTTTCTTTAATTAGGTCAAGATTAAACTTTTTCATAAAACCAAACAAAAATCCATTTCCTTTGTCCATTTATATTCTTGAATATTTATTCATTTTTTGGTATAATATTCAATATGGTTGTAATAATTATTTAGATTTAATTTTCTTGCAATTTCCCCATTTGTAAATTTATACACCCCATCCCCTAATGATGTAATAGCTTAGTATTTTTATTTTCTGCAATTTAATGCTTTATATATAAATGTTATTAATTAGGGTTTGTATGGGAAGATAAAATCAATGCTTAGAAAACCCTAATTCAAAGACAAAACAATGCATGTAAATCAATACACGTGCACACTTACACTCTTAGGGTAAACCCACTTGTTGCCTTGAGAAATAAATGGCCATGTTATGCATGTGAGGTATCTTAGCAAAAACAAACGAAATACAAGATCATAGTCCCTCGATGACGCTATCAAAGTTGCCTTTCAAAAATTATCTTAGTCCCTTAAAGAAAATGCTAAGATGTCTTAAAACATTGCTAATCATGGTTATACGATGACCCATACTCGTCCCTTTTACATCTAAAGATAGGGTTACTTATCAATCCATGGTAAAATAACAATGTCAAAGGAAAGAGGAAATAAACATGAAAGACTTTTGAGTAGGTAGAGTGTTCCTAGTTGCTTGCTCATTTTTCAAACCAAAAACATCCTTGCTGTTTTCAAAACAAACACCAACACTTTCAAAACATCTTTCAAACTTGAAACATTTTCAAAAGACAAACACTTTGTACGCGTTCTTATAAAAACGAGAGCCATTACAAAGAAGACACCTTTTCAAAATCACTTTCAAAAACACAAACACCTCTTTGAACTATTTTCGAAACAAACACTTTGTACTCGTTCTTATAGAAACGAGAACCATTACAAAGACATTTTCAAAATACTTTCAAAAAACCACACAAAGCACATTTTCAAACAAAAGCAAGTGATATAGCAAGCAACTAAGAGCCTGTAGATAACTACGGATGAAAAGGATGCTCATACCTTCCCTTTTCATAATCTACCCCCCGAGCTCAAGAAAATATCTCAAAGGTCTTTCCTGTTCTTTTCAACCTTTCCTTTTGGATAAAAGAAAAGTCGGTGGCGACTCTTGCTAACCGCAACATTTACGATCAAACGCAAAATAACCAAATCAGTTCTCCCACCATGTTACAGTGTCGATGGCAGATGATACGGCTTTGATGTTCTTAGAATCGGTGATGGTCTTCGACTAACTACACCAATAAAAAAGGATCATGAAAAACAAACAAAAACAGTCCATTTAGGAGGATAATGAATTTAGGTGTCAATGCACATGAACAAAATAGGGAAAATAGTATATACACTATAAGAAGATTAATACAAACTTTTAGAAATATTTTGTATGATTTAAACGGATTATTTCTAGAAATTTAGTACCTATATATCTCATAACCAAACTCTACTAATTAACTATATATATATATATATATATATATATATATATATATATATATATATATATATATATATATATATATATATATATATATATATATATATATATATATATATATATATATATATATATATATATATATATATTATTCTACTATATATAAAGTGAAGTAACTAGTCCTTATGTTGTAGTTATGCTATTAAAATCGTGAAAATTTAGATATTTACTATGATTGAATGACTAATGAGATGAAATAATTTAGAGGACTAACATCCAATATGATTAAACAACTTATTTCCGCGTTTATCATATAATTTCTTATATTATAAGTCATTTATATGAAACAAAGAAGAAGAGGAAATAAGTTACTACCTTTGAATTATGGATGTCAACAAAGCTTCTTAGCAATAGTACTTTACCCATAACCACACAAACCAGTTAAATAATGATCTACACCATAAAAGAAATAGAATCCAACATGTATCGGGTATCAAAATTTTACACATACAAATCAATTCAATATCAACTTCATAAACTTATGCCAACAGGAATCATGCTACAAACAATTTCTCTATTAGCTTGCTCTTAGCCATGTAAATGCACTCTAACAAATAAAAACACTCCCCAAATTGATTTTACACAAAACAACATTGATCATTTTAGTTTATCATGATTTTAGTAAATATCGGATTTAAGAAAGAACCTACCTTGAGAAAGGGCCGGTCGGCGGTGGAGGACAACCGACAGAGACGGTGGAGGACGGAGGCAAAGGGCTGGTCGGATGAAGGACGGCAGACAGAGCTTGGACGACGGCGGAAGGAGCTTGGACAGCGTCGAGTTTGTGAGAAGGAAAGGGTTTTCGTTCGTAAGGTCTGAGAGGGAAACAAGTTTGTGAAAGTAGAAACAGTAGAGTATTCTATTTTTTAATTTTAATTTATGATTTTAGACAGCACTGGCTAATATGGGCCTTTAGCAGCGCTTTTGAAAAGTGCTGGCTAATGTGGTCCTTTAGCAGCGCTTTTGAGATTTTTTTTTAAAAAATTTATATGACTTTAGACAACGGTTTTGAAAAGCGCTGTCTAAAGTGGTCGTTTACCAGCACTTTTGATAAAGCGCTTTCTAAAGCAACACTTTTTAAAAGCGCTGTCTAAGATCACATTTTTAGCAGCGCTTTTATTTATTATTGTATACACTTTCTGTGTTTTTTCTAAATTCACTTATAGCAGCGCTTTTGTATAAAAGCGTTGTCTAATGTGTACTGTTAAAAGCCCTTTTTGGCGTAGTGAATATAGTTTAGACATCCCAAGAATCCCATGACTTCCTTCTCAGTGCGAGGAGTTGGAATTTCTTGTATAGCTTTAACCTTTGCAGGGTCTACTTCAATTCCTTTGCTGCTGACAATGAATCCTAAGAGCTTACCGGATCTTACTCCAAAGGTGCACTTATTCGGGTTCATCCTTAATTTTTACTTCTTCAGTCTTTCCAACACCTTATGTAGGTGATCGAGGTGCTCCTATTCATTTTGATACCTGGCTATCATATCATCAATGTAGACCTCTATCTCGTGATGGATAATGTTTTGAAACAAAACTACCATAACATGCTGATAGGTTGCTCCAATGTTCTTTATCCCAAATGGCATAACTTTGTAGCAGAAAGTGCCCCACTGCGTGACGGAGGTTGTGTTCTCCATATCTTCAGGTGCCATTTTGATCTGATTGTGCCTAGAGAAACCATCCATGAAGGATATAATCTTATGTTGTGTGGTGTTGTCAACCAGAACATCGATATGGGGAAGTGGAAAGTCATCCTCGGGGCTTTCCCTATTCAGGTCTTTATAATCCACACACACACGTACCTTACCGTCCTTCTTAGGTACAAGAACAACATTGGAAACCCATTATAGATAAGAGGTGACAGCTAAGAAACCGGTGTTGAACTATTTCATGACTTCAACCTTGATCTTTTCTGACATCTTTGGCCGCATACGACGAACCTTTTATTTCACTGAAGGGCAGTCCTCTTTTGTAGGTAGACGATGAACCACAATATCAGTGTCAAGTCCCGACATGTCTTCGTTTGACCAAGCAAAAATCTCAAGATAGTCATGTAGCATTTGTATTAGACGCCTTTTGACACTATGCTCCAGATCGGCACCTATCTTGACTTCTTTCTTATCCTCTTCGGTACCAAAGTTCACTGTCTCAACCGGCTCTTCATGAGGCTATATTGCCCTTTCTTCCTGTTGTAACAGTATGGCAAGTTCTCCTGGTACTTCACAATCTTCCTCACCTTCGTCCTCAGCTTGGTAGATCGGATTTTCAAAGTCATCATTGGCAATAGCAGAACCGTTATCAACGGGATCCAGAGTGGATATGGATCTGCAGTTTGAGATGTGGGTGTGTGTAAGAGCATAGCTATTTTTGATAAAGTAAAAAGGTAGAAAATAAAAACAGAGAGCATAAATTTTGTATGCAAAACATCCAATGATTTATTAATGGTATATGAATATGAAGTAATAACCCTCACAAAATAGACCACTGTGCCTCGGGTAAGACACAAGGCTTTAAAGTTTCAATTGTTCAAATATTACATATCCCAAAAAACAAAAAGACAATTACTCTTGAGTAAAAGTAATAGGCACAAAATCTTTGGCCTCCCAATTGTTGAGTACACCATCGACAGTTGGGAAGACCCACTTGTCCATGTCACAGTTACTGTTATACTCTATTGTAGCGGAAATAACATCAATAGCACTGACTCCCGGTTCATGCTTGGGAATTGGTGCGGTTATGACATTGGGAGTCTTAGAAGGGTCAAACTCAATCTCCTTTGACTCAATCAGATCTTGCACTTTGTTCTTCAGAGCCCAACAGTCATTTGTATCGTGCCCCAGAGTTTCGAAATGGTAGGCACATCGAGCATTTGGGTTGTAGCGGGGAGATGTAGTATTGGGATTCTTAGGAGCCTCCTTTAAGGTCACCAGGTTGGACTTCAACAGGTGTGGCAAAACCTGAGATAAGGTCATGTTGATCTGGGTAAACTGTCTTCTAGGCGCATTTGGCCTACGTTGATTGTTTCGTTGTTGGTTTAAGGCAGGATTGGAAATCATAACAGCTCCTACCGTCGGACGACATTCAATTTTGTTTTGATTTCTTTGGCCATAAGTAGAACTTACCTCCTTCTTTCCAGTGAAGGGTTTCTTTGTTGTGCTGGAGGATGCATCTCTCTGGATTTTACCACTTTTGATGCCAGCTTCTACCTGTTCACTAGTCACTATCAGTTCAGTGAACCCAGCAGAAGAGCTTTCAATCAGATGGTTAAAGAATGGTCCAGGCAACGTGCCTAATAACATGTCCACCAACTCTCTATCAGACAACAGAGGATGGACTCTTCCCGCAAGGTCTCTCCACTTTTGGGTATAATATTTAAAACCTTCGTCGGAACCCATAGACATACTTTTCAATTGTGTATGAGTTGGGGAGATGTCAGCATTATATTGGTACTACTTGTAGAAAGCAGCAGCCAGATCTTCCCAATTGCGGATATTGGTTCTCTCCAGCTGATAGAACCATTCCAGCTGAGTCCCTGCCAAACTTTCCTAGAAGAAATGTACCCACGAATTATTATCAATAGTGTGGGGTTGAATCTTCCTGACATATGACCTTAAGTGCAGCTTAGGACAGGAGACAACGCCGTACTTAGCAAAGGTAGGGACCTTGAATTTCTGCGGGATGACCACCCCTGAGATCAGACCTATCTCTTCAAAATCCAACTCGGGTACCCTCTGGATCTCCATAGCATTGAGCTGATCCTCCAGCTGTTTGTATTTATCATCAGCAGGAGGATACTGCTCCTCAGAATAGCCAGCTTCATCTTCCTCAGACCCTGGGTTGTTGTTCTCTTCTGTTGGCTTTTCCTCTGGATTGTCCCCTTCATTTGACGGGGTTGCGAAATCTAAAGCTCGCTTAGCCGGTCCTCTGAACCTTCTTCCCAAATTCAAGACACCAGCTGGTTTCTTTGCATTCTTAGTCTTCTCCTTAATGATCAGAGCTTTCAGATCTTCCTGACCTTTGGCCAGAGCCAGGAACATTTGTTGGAACTGAGCATTTTGAGCTTGAAGGTCCTTCACTGATTGTTCAAGAGCCATTTCTTTTATGGAAATAAACAGCGAAAAGAATAAGAAACTTGTCTTGAAATACCTGCTTATGCAATGAAATGAATGATAATGTTTATGCAATGTTTTCAAGGACTTTTATGATCTTAAATTTGCTTAGTCAAAGAGAGAGAAAACATTAATTGCATTCATAAGTTTAAATGATTACAATGATGCCCCTTGGGCTTACAATGGAAGAGACAAAATTGAAATAAAAACTCCTAAATCAACCAAGACTCGGGCTTCCCATGAGTGCATCCTCTTTGGTGCAATGTAGGCATTCAAACTTTGTTCTTCATGCAGTTGTCTTGTAAGCTCCAAAACTTTTTTCTCACTCACATAGAACTGGGCTTCAAAGGTATCTCGTTCCTCTTTAAGTTGAACCCAAGACCTTTGCAATTCCTCGAGAGTAGTTGGTATGTCAGGATGGAGAATGGTATGGGGTACATATGTATCTGCAATGGGTTCCATGATGATGGGTAGAACGGCGGGGTAAGGCATCATGATATTTTGAGTGCATGCTCGCACCCACTTAAGATAAGGCTCCAAAAGGATGGAGTTCTTCTGCCCCAATTTCTTGCTAACCACTCTGCTTACCCTGCCCCAAGCTCGAACGGACCTTTAACGATATCCTTGAACATCATCCTCGTAGTTGAATGCAATTCCCTGAAACAATACATCATGAGGGACATCCCTCCTAGCATACCCAAATTGTCATAATGCCAAATAAGGGTTATAAGTGATTCCTCCCCTAATGCCTAGGAGAGGGACATTAGGGAATTCCCCATGGCGATCAATGATGGTAGCGTCTTCCATAGATCAAGAACACCAGTGAATATTCGAATGCGTGAGAGACATCAACCTATAAGACCACCGCATGCCTTGCTCATTCTTTAACACAGATCGTGGTAGGTGCGAAATAAACCACCTAGCCAATAGAGGAGTGAAACACATGAGGTTTCCTCTTCTCTTTATGGTGCGAAGGTGAAAAGAGTGCAGAATGTCTCCAAGTAAAGTAGGCACCGGGTTACGAGACATGAAAACTTTGACTGCATTCACGTCTATGAGCTGGTCCGGATTAGGGAACAATACCATCCCATAAATGAAAGGGGCCAACACCTCTTCAAAGGCTTGTAAATCCAAAGTATCCCAAAAAATAGTGAGCTTTCTCAAATAAGAACTTGGCTAGAAAACCTTTAACATCGCTTCTTGTTTCCAAATTTGCCACAACGTCGGACTGTTGTAGATACAGGGCTTGAGCAATTTCTTCGGGCTTTGGGTCTCTTTCCATACCGTTGAAGGGTAACTGATTGAGGATAGGCACACCCAATAACTGAGAAAACTCTTCCATGGCAGGTACCAATTGGTAGTTGGGAAATGTAAAGAAATAATGTAAAGGGTCAAAGAATTGAAAGAGAACTTTCACCATGTCTACATCAGGGCTTGAGGTGACCAAACTGAGGAGCCGACCATGTCTTTTAGTGAATGGGGAATTCTCAGGAACCCTTGATGCTAACTCTTTGATTTGAGGAGGTACCCTTACAAGGTTGACTTGGATAATATTTCTGTGAATGGGAGCCATGTCCTACAAAACAGAAACAAAGATAAGTCCTAAAAGTCCTTGAAATGGTTAGTGTGATATGATGTTATGATGTTATGATGTTATGATGTTATGTACAAACAAAATATATACAATCACACAAACAGATCCTTAGGTTTAGGCTTGCATGGATTCTATAGGTAAGTACCCTCTTGAAGTATATTTGGTTCAACCTGTCCTATCAATAGTAACCGGGTTCTAGGGAATCTCAAAATCACTGGTCTTTCTTCACCGAGCATTGTTTCAGCGTAAGCCTCTTTATTGGTGACTGAAATTTCCCGGAAGTCAGATCTTAATGAGTGTAGTATCGAGTATCAACCAACTTCGGACTGCACCAAAGCCGGCTATCTCACTACTTCCTAATGGCCAAGTTGGTTCAATTAAAGATCCAAAGGTCAGTTGGTGCTTCATGACACCACACAACGGCTCTGTATTCTCCTTGACTACTCAAGGGCTACGGGTACTAACAAATGTGTCACACCAATGTAGATATCGTTTCAACCGTGTCAGTATACCCCGCACAATCCCCACGACCTATTGCTACTTACTTAAAAGGTGTCCCCAGATATGGGTGTAGGATCTTTTAGTAATGACCCAAACAAGCCCTCAAAGATAAAGCAAACAAAAAACACAATGAAAGCAAATATAGAATGAACTAAACTCTAAGGTAACCCAACTTTATAAGTATGTCCTCAGCAGAGTCGCCAGTTCTGTAATACGGGGGCAGAATCGACTATTATATTGGTTTTGCATTTATATTCACAAATGTCACGGTAAGCAAGAGTCGTAACCGACTTTTCTTTTATCCAACAAAGGAAAGGGTGAAAAGAACAGGAAAAAAACCTTTCGAGATTATTCTGAGTAAGGGGGGGGGGGGGGGGTAGATTATGGAAAGGGAAGGTGTTAGCACCATTTCCATCCATAGTTTTCTACGGGCTCTTAGATGCTTAGCTCATTTTTGGAAATACCTTGAGCTTTTGTGTGTTTTTGAAAAGTATTTTGAAATTTCCTTAGTGCGGCGATTCTCTTTATAATAACTCTTGTATCAGTCCTCAAGAGTGTTGATAAAGCGTTTTGAAAATTGTTTTGTGTAAGTGTGAAAATTTGTTTTTTTAGCAAGCATCTAACAACTATCTACTTTTACTCTAAAGATTTGTTCTTTTCCTCCTTTCCTTTAGACATCGTTATCCTACTATTAGTGAGTAGGTAGTCCTATCGTTGGATGTTTGAGGGACATTCAAAGGGACGATTTATAGTCACAAAGGCAACTTGGAAATAAGTTTTAGTAACTACCCTAGGTTTCTAAGATCATATTTTAATCGAGGAAACGTCGAGAGGGTCATTGAGGGACTTATGATCTTTAAACCGGAGGGTAGCTACTAAAATCTCTCACGTTTCGAGAGATGTGACTGTTTTTCCGAAGGCATCCAAAGTGGGGGTACCCTAGAGGTGCGCATGTGCAATTGTGTTTTATTCCGTTATTTTTGTCTTTTGTGTTAAGTTTGCTAGCGTTTGATTATTAGTCTTATCAAGAAATCTTATTAACATACATCTAACATTTAATATGTACAGGAAATAAAATGCAGGAATATAAATCTTACGCTATTACAAAGCTTCGGGGAGGGGAATATTTACATGTTCAAAAACTTGGGGAGAAAACGAAAAGTAGAGAAATAAAAGAGTCCTAATTAAAGTCTATTACAACCAGGAAGCAAATACAATAGTATGATAACGTTAAAATAAAATTGCGTGCGAAATAGAAAAGACGTCTAAAACCCTATGGAATAAAAATCCTTTTGTTTGTTTTTTATTTTATTTAAGAAAATGTTTAAATAAGAATTAGATTAATTAACCTAAATCTAGATTTAAAGAAAAATTAAAACTAATTAAAAGGAGTTAATTCTAATTTTTTTGTATTTTTATTAGGAAAAGAAAATAGATTAAAATGAAATAAATCCTAGGGCTAATTAATTTTAATTAAGAAAAGAAGTTTAAATAATTAAATAATTAATTTATAAAAATTAATTTAATAAAAAAACCTAAAACTATATTTTTTTGACTTTTTCTGATTTTTTATATTATTATGGAGAAGAGAAAAAAAAGATTAAAAGAAATAAACAATAAAAATATAATAAAAAAATGCAAATGGGCCTGGCACAATCAGCAATGGGGGGTATGAATTGCAAAACTAGATCCAGGCCCATTTCACCAGCATTGGATCCAGTGAGGGTAGCCTCAGGAGGGTGCAACATGAGCCCATGGGTTTGGCGTCTTGGATCAGACCTGTATAGATCTAATGGTGGGAATTGAAGAGTGTATGGTAGGCATGTTGAGGAGTGTTGTGCTGGATCTGCAAGTGTTATATTAGAAAAATAAAATTGCAAGACCTGGGTATCAAACTCAGGTCCTTCCCTTCATACGCGTCCCCTCCTACCAACTGAGCCAACTCATCAATCATTTGTATAAACAACAAAATAATAAAATATATGAAACAAAGTAAGAAATATATTTGAAAATAAAAAATGCGCGCGTTGACTGAATAGACCAATAGGGAAGAGACACATATGTTGCCGAAGTCAGCCCACTAGAGTCAACTCTCCGGTTGTCTTCTCCGGTGGGCTCAAATGCTTACTTGCGAAAATAGCAAAAAATCAAGGGATTAAACCTAACCTACCCCCTTAAAATATTCCCTTGATTCCAAATCCGCAGCTACTTTGGCCTGAATAGTCCTAGATTAGGAGTTGCGAAGCTTTCTGTTTGTGATGCCCTAACAATGGCATCATACGATTCAGACCTCAAATAAACATGCTAAACACAAATCAAACCATCAACAATATCAATACTACATAAAATCACAGTTTCAAATGTTGCAAACCTTGCTTGACCGGTAATGCATGATCCAACTGTTTGAGTATGTTATGAGCTTTGAAAATAGCATGGATAGACTCTTGATATTCCCAGAACGTGATAGGGCCTTTGAATTAGATCAAAAGAAACTGGAAATTTGGTTTTGGATTTTCACAATTTTGGAGATTTTTTTGGAAATTTGTGGAGCTTTTCTCAGGTTGTGTATGCGTGTGTAATGCTTGCAAATGGCTTTTATAAATTGAGGAGAGGGAGTGAAGGAGGAAAATGGAAAGAATCCAAGGCATTAAGGTCATGTTTAAAGCCATTATTAAAAATTTGAAAAATGCCAAAACTTGAGATTTCATGCCATGTTGAAACTTGGATGTGCCTGGACATTTCTTGCATGTATTATGGGCCTCAAGACAGGTCAATACACTAGCCCAAAGGCCAAGGCCCATCTCTTAATATTTTGTACAATTTATTTTATATTTATTTGAAATAAATCAAAATAAATATGAAAAAAATAGATAAGAATGGTAAGGCAATGTAAAAGTGATATTAGTGGTCCCCTATAAGGTCATGAGAATGTTTGAACCTCAAAAAGTTAGGCCATTGACCCAAAAGTTCAAATTTGCTCAATGCACCATCTTTGATTTTTCTAAAATTTTCCCAACTTGGGAAACCCATAACTTGCTCAATTTTTATCTCATGATGATAATATTTTACTTTTTGGAAATTACAAGATGTCTACTACAATCCCTCTTTTGATCATTTTTTCATTTGAAGGTTTTATCTTGATGTAAAAGGTCTTGGAAAAAAGTGTCTTTTGTTGACTTTCTGAAAATAACCTGTAATGTATGAGCTTGTATCTTTCAAATGGTGCATTTCTTGAACTTTAGGGCAAAAGAGAAGTTGTAGGGAATTGGATTCTCTTTAAAATGAGCTTTTGTTGGGGAAATGAATGAATCATGTGAAAGTTATGCCTGGTCAAAGTTCAGTTGACTTTTCCTATATAAACCTTAATTTAGCAATTCTTGACTTTTGATAAAGTTAGAGCATTCCTTGAGGAATCATGATCAACCCTTGATAAAATGATGGATATCACTTCAAAATGTTGATATTGACCAAAAATATTGAAGTTTGATTGTATATTGGCCATAGTTGACTTTTGACCTAGTAAAGTTGATTTTCAAATATTTGAGCAACTGACTGAGCAAACTTGTAGTGTAAGGAATGAAATTTTTCATGGACAATATTGAAAGCATATTAGGACAATTGAAAACATTTGAGACCTTTGGAGCTCACACATCTTGTTGAAAAGTGAAACCCTAATTAGAGGTTCATTGCTTAGGAGGAGAATTTGTCTGGTCAATTCTTGGTCATCCTTGAGCAATTGAAGACCTCAATGAGCATGTCTTGAAAAAATGGGAGGTCAAATTTTGGGGTACAACACATATCTACTGAAATCATCAGTAAATGTGATGAAGTATTAAAAACCTCCTCTTGCTGGTATGTTCAGTGGTCCACATACATCAGTATGTATGAGGGTCAAAAATCCCTTTTACCTTTTCCTTTGAATGGGGACTTTGTCATATTTCCAATTAAACAATATTTGTATATCTCATATGATTCATAATCAAAAGAGTCCAATATTCCATCTTTATGGAGTTTGGAAATGCATTTCTCATTTATGTGGCCTAAGCGACAATGCCAAAGGTAACTTGGATTTAACTCATTAGGTTTAATCCTTTTTGTATTAATGTTATAATTTGGCATTTCAAGATCAAGGACATACAGTCTGTTGTTCATTTTTGCAGAAGCATAGAATATATCATTCAAATAAATGGAGCAAAATTGTTATTTATTATGAATACAAAACCAAATTTTTCCAAACAAGAAACATGAATAGTATTTCTGCTAATTGCAGGTACATAATAAGAGTTCTCTAACTGAATTATTAAACCACTAGGTAAAGTCAAAACATAAGTTCCTACAGCTAAAGCAACAACCTTTTCTCCATTTCCAACTCGTATGTCAACTTCACCTCTTGCTAAATCTCTAATCCTTTCAAGCCCCTGCACATTGGTACAAATGTAAGAACCACATCCAAAATCTAATACCCATGATGCAGAAGTAGATAAATTAATTTCTATAACAAAAATACCTGAATTTGAAGTCTCTGCTCCATTCTTCTTATCTTCCAGGTACTTTGGGCAATTTCTCTTCTAGTGTCTGGTCTTACTGCAATAGAAGTAAGTGCCCTCTTTTGCTAGGCCTCCACTAGGCTTCAAAGCAAGAACACTAAGTTTAGGTTTGGCGACTTCCTTTCTTGTCCCTTTACCAACCAACTTGGTGGGTCTTTTGTTCAACTTCTTTACATTACTTACCATCATAATGGACTTCCATTTTGACTTCACATTTTGCTCAATAGTTTTTAACATGCTTAGCAACTCTGGAAGATTTTTGTACATGTCATCATGTTGAAATTTAGGACAAATTGACTGAATATCTCTGGCAACAATTGGAAGATCAAATCAGTCACAAGTTCTTTTCTAAGGGGAAACCCTAACCTTTCAAGGTTCTCCATATACCCAATCATCTTAAGTACATGGGGACCTACAAGGATTCCCTCGGCTAACTTGCTATCAAAAAGGGCCTTTGAAACCTGAAACCTCTTATTTCTTACCTACTCTTCATAGAGCATCTTCAGATGTCGGCTCATATCAAACACTGACATGTTATCATGCTACTTTTGCAACTCTGAGTTCATGGTAGCTAGCATAAGGCAAGCGATTTCATTATTGAAATGCTTCTTATAAGTATCTCTTTCTACCTTAGGTGCATAGCTAGGAGGTTCCACTTCAGGAACAAGTGTCTGCAAGACATACAACTTCTTATCATGCTTGAGGATAATCCTCAGATTTCGGTGTAAATCCAAAAAATTTGTCCCAGACAATTTTTCCTTATCAAGGATTGATCGTAAAATGTTGTTAGAGGTGTTTGTTATCATGGTAATCTACAATAAAAATATGACAATATAAGTATCATTTAAACAACATATTCAATTAGGCCTTTAATCAAATATGCTCCGACTATTTTACTCAAACAAAATGACCCTCATCATTTGATTCGGAAAATCCCGTTGGAAGATTTTCTAGTGGGTCGAGATCCATATTTCACTTTGTTTTAAGTCAGCATTAGGCTGATTACACAAAATTAAGTTATTTAGGTAGAAACTCCTTCCAATTGTATCTCATACAATTCTCGAATATTTTCAGTTGGGTGAATAACTCCTTATTCTAATTCATCATATGAATCATTCCCAACTCTTGCTTCTAAACATGTATAATATTATTATAATTTGTTTAGTTAAGTTTGACCCAGTGTTTTAGCAATTGGATATTACATTTATCCCATTGCACCTTACTAATATGTAACATGCACCTCGCGTTAGGCGAAACCTACATTGTTTGATACTAGTCTTGATGAGTGCTAAAACTTGGAAAACATAAACTTAATATTCTTTTTGAGGGAATTTAATATTAGTTTGATCTCACCGGCTTAACATGCAAATCGTCTCTCACATGCATCAACATACAAACACATGCATCAACATACATATTAAAAGATGCAGTTATGGTCCCTAACGCAATTGTTCTCCCAAGCCAATGAGAGAACCTAAGCTAACCTAATAACGATCTAAACTTCTCCAAGATAGATCTCCATGGTTGTCTTCCTTCAATCTTGTCTTCTTCCTTTTTCTTAATTACATTACATTACATAAACAAATACTCGTTTTACATACGAGGGAATAAGATGAGAAAAGAAGTTACGTTAAGAGATTAAGAGAAAGGCACGACATGCAAGTCGTATTTTAAAATACCAAAAAATAAACAAAAGAATCTAAGGCCATAACTGATCACTACAAGACAACAATAATAAACACACTTTATTATTATTATTATTATTAATTTTAATTTAAATTCTGTTAATTAAATTAATTAAATTAATTTTTAACAATTGATCAACTAGAGTTATCTTTGATTTGTTTCCTTATAAATATATCGAATTATTTAAATAAAATAATGGTAACAATTATTATTATACTAATTAAAGTAATTAGATAAAACCGTGTGGCTAATGTAACAGATTGTTTTTCCACCACAGTAGATAAGACAATGTTTGACTTATTTTCATTACCGGCACATCGTCCTCACGTTACTGATTCCTACAGCAACTTTCATGATGACACATGCTGTAACTTTTCAAGTTCATTTTAAATATAATAATAACTATTATTATTATATTATAGAACGAAGGCAAAATACTCATTTTGATCCCTTAACTATAGGCCATGGTTCACTTTGGTCCCTTATCTTTTTTTCATGCCAAATTGATCCTTTAATTTTCTAAAAGATTCAAACAAGTTCATTCTGACAATTGGCCTTCAATGTCATTTATTTTCGTGATGTGGCAGGTGAGTTGGAAGATTTCATCATCTTCTTTATATGCAGTATGCGTTCTTCACCATGCAGGTTTCATCTTTGTGCAGTGCCTTGAGTTGCTGCAAAATCTCCTTCCCAAAATTTTCTTTACATTCTTCATCTTTGTACCCACCATCTTCTTACGTTCCCAACACTCCCAAAACAAATAAACAACCCAAAATATTTTCGGCCCTTTCTCCATGAATAAGAAGCATTCATCTTTCTAAACGAACCTAAAGAAATCTGAATATGTTGGGTCATGTGTATACAGTAGCTCGCGAATTGCACCGTTTTGCCATTGTGGAGACAACGTTGTTCTTCGTAGGGTAAACACTGAGAAGAATTATGGAAAGAAATTTTGGGGTTGTCACAATTACAAGGTAAGCTCTAATTTTTGTTTGGGTATGTTAAAAGATGGTAAACAGAGTTTTATCAATTTCTAAAATTTGCAGGGACCCTTGCAAAGAGGATATGGCTTCTTCGATTGGTTTCATTAGGAATTGGCAGAAGACATAAACCAAGTATTGATTAATAAATTGAAAAGCATAGCTGTTGTACCCTAAAATTTGCCCTCTCATTTCTCAGGAATTTTCTCACAATATCTTCCACGACTCAAGTTTGTAGCACTGATACATCAATTTAGGTTTGGAATTGTCACAAGGGCAAAATGGTCAAAATGCACACTAAAAAGTCAAACTTTGACTTTTTGATCAAAATCAAGTTTCAAGAATCACATTTCATCAGGACATGTTAGAATATGAAGTTGGTTCATCAAGAAAATCAAAAGTCAAAATTTCTTTGGAAAAGTCAGTTTTAAACATTTAGAAATTTTTCTAAGTGTTAAGAAAATATAATAAGTTCAGAACTTTTGGCCAGATTTTCATCATGATGCAAGATGATTCAGGAAGAACTTCTGAAACAGAAGTGGTAGATCTCAATGAGATCTAAAACATTGCAGAACAGAACTCCTCCTAGAAATGCTGGGATTTCAAGTTATAAATCCTTAAAGACACGTCCATGAAACTAAAACACTTAGTAAATTCTGAGCATTTCCAAGTCAGAATTCGATCAGAACTTCTGGGCCAGTTTTCACGCAGGTACAATCAGAGTTTGCAAAAATGATTGAAAGAGGGGTTACAAAGAATGTTACAAGCTTTCTGAAAAGTCTGCAACTCCTTTAGATCAAGCTGGAGCAGGGAGAATCAAAGATCAGGAGTTAGACATTTATTCTTAATCTATGTTACGTTTATGCTGAACTTCTGATCCAGTTTTAAGCTACGCTGCATAATCTCATGTTCTAGGCCTTCTTTCTTGTTAAATCTCATCATAATTTAATGCTTACACAAACTTTTGAGTCCTTATCCCAATGTCTAAGCCTTTATCCAAAGGATCTTCCCACGTGTGGCATAAAAGTACCACTGTTGTCCTTGAAAAGTAAACTTTTGTACAAAGTTTATTTTGAGCCCATACTTTATTTTGTTTCTGAGTGTACTTCCCCATAAATAATGCCTACAAACTCAGATTAGGCGTGTTTAAAGCTGCTAACCACCCTACCTTGCCTTAAAACCATGCTTGTCTAAACTTGCTTCAAAAACAAGTCAACAATCCATAACATGTGATGGATGTACTTTTGAGTAGGTAGAAACGTGCTTAGTTGCTTGCTCATCTTCAAACATGAACACCTTTTTAAATGCACCAACATTTTCCATGAAATATTTTCAAAAGTATAACACTTTTTATACATTCTTATAGAGACGAGAATTATTACAAATTTAGCCTAAAACAAAGTCACTTTTTCAAAAAAATACTTTCAAAACCCATCCCAAATCACACTTTGAAACAAAAGCAATGATCTAGCAAGCAACTAAGAGCCCATAGATAACTATGGATGAAAAGGGTTCTAATACCTTCCCTTTTCATAATCTACCCCCCGAACTCAAGAAAATAATCTCAAAAGGTCTTTCTTGTTCTTTTCACCTTTTCCTTTATTGGATAAAAGAAAAGTCGGTGGCGACTCTTGCTATCTGCAACAATTGTGATAAAACGCAAAACACCCAAGTCAATTCTCCCACCGTATTACAATAGCAAAGGATTTAGATGAAACCAAGAATCAGTGCGAAAAATTGAGGGTTAGAAATAAAGAATTAGGGGACAATGTGCTAGAACTTCAAATTCAATTGAACAAGATGTTGAAGTGGAAAAAACATTGAATATTATGAGTTTTGTAATGTTATGTGTATTTGTCATTAAGATGTATTAGGAGTAGAAGTATGTAGCGACTTTGTGTGTAATTTTAACACAGTTTGTGTAATTCTAACAAGTTTATGTGTAATTCTAACACAGTTTATCAGTTTAGGAAATTTATGTTCAAGCTTATGTGTAATTTTAACACATGTTATCAGTTTAATAAGACGTCTTTTTTTTGGAATATCATTAATCAAAGCATATTAGTTTGGCATATCATTAATTGTAGCAACATAATTTTGGTCATTACTAGTAAATGAATATATCAGATTACTTAAACTGAAAATTCAAAGTTGGCATATTACATAGATATGTTCCAAAATACATAGACATGTTACATAAACATGTTCCTAAAGGTTGAATGAATGACATGTTCCATAGAGATGTTCCAAAAGGTTGACAGAATGACACGTTACATAGACATGTTCCAAAATACATAAAGCCTAAAATTATAACTAGATAGTCCTCTTTGATGTGCTCCTCTTGGTTGGAGTAGATCGCCTGGTAGTAAGACCAGTTGCATTCATGGATGCTCAGAGTCTTGTTGTTAGTCCTGGGGGTACAAAGGGCCTTCTCACACCTAGTTTTTATAGCTTCCCAGTTCCTCTAGCTTTCTCCTTTGTGCCTTGCCCTGGTACTGCCTTTCCTTGTGAAGACTGAGTTGCATTCATGTATGCCTGTATAGTTGATGCTTGTGTTGCTGCAACCTGACTTGTGGTGGTTTGAGATGTAGAAACTTGTCTTGTCCCAATCTGACTTGCATTGGTCCCAACCTCACTTGCATTGCCTTGCCTTGCATCGCCTTGCCTTACATTGCCTTGAGTTACAGTGCCTTGAGTTGTAGTGCCTTGCCTTGTATTTCCTTGAGTTGCATTGCCTTGAGTTGCAGTGCCTTGTATTTCCTTGAGTTGCATTTCCTTGAGTTGCATTTCCTTGAGTTACATTTCCTTGAGTTGCATTTCCTTGAGTTACAGTGCCCTGAGTTGCAGTGCTTTGAGTTGCAGTGCCTTGAGTTGCAGTGCCTTGTGTTGCAGTGACCTTATAGGTTTTCTTGTTATGTGCAATTTTCTTGCACCTATAGCACTTTACAATAAAGCCAGTTCTTCTCAATTTTCTTTCAGTGCCATCAATCTCCCCTTGCTCAAGGTTTCTCCTTTTCTTTGGTCTACCAGACATCTTCTTAAACTTAGGAAGTTGTACATCTAGATATGGAGTTTTGGCCCACAGATTGGATCCATTCACAGGATAAAGCATAGACCTATATACTGATGTTGTACCCCAAAATTTTCCCTCTTATTTTCTTCAAAACATTTGTAATACGGTGGGAGAACTTACTTGGGTGTTTTGTGTTTTATTGTAAATATTATGGATAGTAAGAGTCGCCATCGACTTTTCTTTTATCCAATAAAGGAAAGGGTGAAAAGAACAGGAAATACCTTTTCAAATATTTTCTTGAATTTGGGGGGTAGTGTGATACGGTGGCAAAACCGACTGTTATACTGGTTTGCATTTTTTTGTTTGCAAATGTCGCGGTAAGAAAGAGTTGCCACTGACTTCTCTTTTATCAAACAAAGGAAAGGGTGAAAAGAACATAAAAAGACCTTTTCCGAGATTTTCTGAGTAAGGGGGTAGATTATGGAAAGGGAAGGTGTTAGCACCCTTTTCATCTGTGGTTTTCCACGGGCTCTTAGGTACTTGCTCATTTTGAAAACTGTTTTCGTGTTTGTGTTTTGATAGATTTTGTTTTCTTTATAATAACTCTTGTATCAGTCCTCAATTGTATGATAAAGCGTTTTTGAAAAGAAGTTCGAAAGGTGCGTAAGTGAAAAAAATTGTTTTTGAGCAAGTACTTAAGAACAGTATACCTACTCGAAAAAGGATGTTTTTTTCCTCCTACCCTTTAGATAGCGCTATCGTACTATTAGTGAGTAGGTAGCCCTATCGTCGAATGTTTGAGGGACTATCGAAAGGGACGTCATGGTCATTGAAGGCAACATGTACATATATCTTAGCATTCGAATGGACTGTCATCATATAGGCAACACGAGGAACGTTAGGGACCATGATGTTTTTGATGACTTTAGAATTGAGGATCTTTACTAAGATATCCCTACATTCGAGGGACATGACCATTATTTTCCGAGGCAACCAAGTGAGGTATACCCTAAGGGTGCAAGTGTGCAACAGTGCCTTTTTCCAGATATTTGTCTTGAGATTAGTAGTTAATTGATTAATCTTGTCATGCACGCCTAAGTTACTAACAATTATATACAAGCATATAAGAATATAAAGAGCGATAAATAAAAGTTCCTACGCTATTACAGGGCTTTGGTGTAGATACATAAGTAATGAACTGAAAACTAAAGTACGGAAATAAAAAACCCTAATTTAGCTTTTACAAACCGGGCGCAGTTACATAAGTGGTAAAAAATAATCGTATGGAAAAAATAA
This sequence comes from Vicia faba, assembly GCA_948472305.1. Classification (NCBI taxonomy): domain Eukaryota; kingdom Viridiplantae; phylum Streptophyta; class Magnoliopsida; order Fabales; family Fabaceae; genus Vicia; species Vicia faba. The sequence goes on from OX451735.1 coordinate 989,214,144, forward strand.
TAGCGAACAAAATTAAGACGGGAAAAAGTTATAAACCCTGAAAAATCTAATTGTTTATCAAAAATGTTTTTTTTTGTATTTTATGAAAATATATTTGAATTTTAACCTAATTCTCTAATTAATTTTAATTGATGAAATAGGTTAAAGTTTAATTAAAATAATTAATTTGCAAAAATTAATTTATTAAAAAAAAACTAAGTCCCAATTTTGTGTGATGATTTTATGATTTTTTTAGATTTTTATGATTTTATGAAAAAAAGAATAAACAAAAATAAATAAACAAAAAATTAAAAAAAAAATAAAGAAGTTAAAAATGGGCCTGAGGGGGTGTGAAACCCAAACTAGGGTGATGCAGTTGAATTTTGTCTAAGCCCAGAAGCTTATGGCCCATGCTCACGCTGGATCTGGTGTTGTTGTGTATGGGAAGTCCATGGTGTGCTTGCATGCTAGAGGCGCTAGATCCAGAACCATGCAGATTTGATGGTTGGATCTAAGGGTGTATGATGCGTGCCTGGGACCATGCCATATGGGATCTGAAATAAATTTGTTAGAAAAATATAACATTCCCGTTGTACCCCAAAATTTTCCCTCCCATATTCCTCAAGACTTTTCAAGAAGAAGCTTCAAGGTTGCTCAAGTTGGCTCAAGGTTTGGACAGTCAAATCACCTCCTAAGTCAGTCAAGTCAAAATTAGGGTTTTGTGTTGCATTAAGGTCCTCATATACAAATGACCTCAAGTGTCTCCCAATGTCTTAATATGTTCTTAAGTTCACCCATGTCAAAATTCAAGCCTTGCAGAGGAAGTTTGGTCAGTCAATTGCTCAAGAGGCCCAAAAATCGACTGTGCTAGGGCAAAAGTCAACTATGTCCCAAATACAGTCAAACCTCAATATTTTTTGTCAACATTCTCATTTTGAAGGATAAATCATCATTTGATCAAGGGTTGATCATGATTCATCAAGGATTGCTCAAGACTCATCAAGATTCAAAAGTTGCTAAATTAGGGTTTTGTAGGAAAAGTCAACTCAACTTTGACCAAGCATAACTTTCTCATACTTTATGAGAAATGACCCATCCAAAGCTCATTTTAAATAGGATTCAATTTCCTACAATCCATCTTCACACCCTAAGATCAAGAAATGCACTCACAAAAAGTTACAAATTTGGACATTATAGGTCATTTTTTAAAGTCAACAAAAACACCTTTTTTTCCAAAGTTTATAACTTGAGCATGGAACATCAAAATTAGATGAGACCAAAAGGGTTGATTATAAGACATCTCAAGGTTTCTAAAAAGTCCAAGAACACTTCCAAAAGTTCAAAATTGAAGAAGTTATGCATTGTGGAAGTTGGGCATTTTTCTAAATTTGCCAAAAGTCAACTATCCTCAAAACTCCAATTTTTGACAAAAGGGCCCACTTTTTTCCGCTTGATTTGGTCTTGTCATGCTACACACGTGTCCCATCTTTAATTTCATGACCAAACATTTATTTTTCTATTTTATTTCATTTTTATTGATTTAATTCATTATTAATCAATATTAAATCAAATAAAATCTAAAAAATTTATGTAAAGGGATTCTTGTGATTTGTATAGATTGCAAATACCATGTAACACCTAGTCAATTCGTATCAAGTCAAAACAAGCACAAAAAATCAGATTTGGCCTATTTTTGGAAGCTTGGTTATGGTGATCAAAATCCAATCTTGAATCTTCAATGCATTTGATTTGAGACCAAAAGACCAACCCTAATTCATTCTATAACACTCACACAAGCCTCACAAACCAAGGACACGCATAAAGCTCTGCAAAAACGGCCATACAACTTTGAGAAAAAAGCTTGAAAAGTGTGAGATCGAAAACAACCTTAGAGACCAATTCAGACCAAAAGCTCCACACTACTCTCTTCCTTGACACCCAGTGGAGCTACACCAATCAAAACCAAGCCCTAAGACAGCCTGAAACTCGCTGTAAGTCTCCATGAACATTGCTCTGGACATGGAATCGTAACTCAGTTTTCTTGCATCCTTTTGCCAAATCACTTGCATATTCATACTGACTATTAAATTTCTAAGCAAACTGCATTGTTTAATTTTATTTTCAGACCTTGTATCGCAATACCCGAGTCTAGGGTTTTTTGTGTTGTTTTTAGGAATTTGCATTGCAGGTAAAATCAAGGTGAGTAATGGTTACATGGATGACCAGGAGGAAGAGACGAGTACATTGGTACTCTTGGATTTCATTTATATGGCCTAAGGAGGGTTTTTGAGGTGACCTACGAAACTTCCTGCAGATAAAAATCCGCAGGTAAATAACCAGGGACGCGTTGAGGAAGACGATAACGTGGCTAGCGTCTATTGGCTCATTTGAATTATTAGCGCGTTTTTATTTTTTGCAGGGAATAATTGATGGTTTTGTATATAATATTTGTTTCTTATTACAATAACAAATGAAGCAGTTTGGTGGAGTGGTTAAGCGCGCAGGCAATGAGCATTGGGACCTGGGTTCGAATCCCAGGTCCCCCAGAACTTTATTATCATTTTGTTTCAGGCTATTCCATGTGGATTCAGCAAGCAGGGAGTACCATACACCTCCAGATCTCAAAAGCTACGAGGCTACAAAGCAGATCCAATGGCCTGGAATAGGAGACTACCATGGTCTCAAGTCAATGAACATGTGTACAATCACAAAAGTCCAACAAGGCCTGGACGTATTGGGCCTCAGAAATGCTCTTTTCACCACCAAATTGGGCCCAACACCCCCCTGAGTTGGTTCTTTTTTTTATATTTTCTTTTCATTATTTTTCTATTATTATTTTATTATTATTATTGTATTAATTAATTAATTAACAAATTAACCCTTTTATAAAAAAAAAATCAGAAAACCAAAAATAAAATAATATTTTCTATTTCATTATTTTTGTAAATAACAATTAATTAATTTTATTTAGTTTAAATAGGTTTAACATTAATATCTTTTGCAATAAATTAAAATTAATTTAGAATTAGGTTTTAATATTTTTTTAATCATTCTTATTTATTTCCTTAATTCAAATAAAAAAACCAAAAATATTTTCATTTAATTAATTATTTCAATTATTAATTTAGATTGATTTTTAATTCAAAAATAACAAAAATTTGCTTTATTTAATAAAAAGGGTCAAAACCCTAAAAGACACTTCAATTTAATTTTCTCGCGCGCGATTAATCTTTGATCAATATTTTAACTGTTTTGGGAATGTAATAGTTTTTAAATTAGGATTTTATTTATCGCTTTATTTACTTTTCGCAATTTAATTTTTAAGGGTTTGTCTTTGGCGATGTAAATACCCGCCGCCTTGTAATAGCTTAGATTTATTTTCCACAATTTAATTTCTGCAACCATTAACTGTTAGATGTTTGAATAATAGGCAATGCATGACAAGACCAATTTTAATTTAAAATCAATAGTAGCTCACCATTAACATGTACAAAGATAATATAACTGAAAAACAATACACTCGCAAATGCCACTCTTAGGGTACACCTCACTTGGTTGCCTCGAACGTGGTCATTGAGTATAGGAAGTTTTAGAGGTCGCCCTCTTGTCCAAAGATCATAGTTGCCTCAAAACGGTTGCCTCGGATAAAATGATCTAAGACATTAGGGTTACCGCTAAGGCATCCTAATATTGCTTTTGTGACCACACGTCCCTTGATCGAATTGACCCGAAAGCTCCAACGACGATGCTACCTACTCATCAATAGTGGGCTAACATGGTCTAAAGGACATTTGTACAGATTAATTCCTTTTTGAGTAGGTAGATGGTTCTTAAGTACTTGCTCCTTTTAAAAACAAAACAAAACTTTTCGCACTTACACCCCTTTCAAAACAAAAACTCTTTTCAAACCGACAAACACAAAGAAAAGCAAAATTTTGAAAACTCAATGAGCAAGTACCTAAGAGCCCGTGGATAACCACGGATAGAAAGGGTGCTAACACCTTCCCTTTCTATAATCTACCTCCCGAACCCGAGAAATATCTCAAAAAGGAATTTTTCTGTGCTTTTGTCCTTTCCTTGTTGGATAAAATAAAAGACGATGGCGACTCTTGCTTACCGGGACATTTTGCAAAAACAAACGCAAAACGCGAACCAGCATTCCAAAACAGTCAGTTATATCCCACCGATCACAGAACTGGTAACTCTGCTGGGGAATATATAAGTGAGGTGTACCTTAGGATTAGATCACTATGTTTTAAATTGTGTGCATTGTATGCTTTAATTTTATGGGCTTGTATCGGAGTTCTATAGATCCTAACCCGGATCTGGGGATACCCTTTAGGTAAGTAGCAATAAACTGTGAGGGATCTGTCCGGCGTAGACCGACACGGATGAAGTAGTAGCTACGTTGGTGTGGCACCTTGGTCTGTACCGATATCCCTTGTGTTGGAACGAGGAGAATATGGGTCTTCTAAGGAGTCATTAAGCACCAACTGACCTTAGAACCTTAAATTGACCAACTTGGCCATAGAACAGTAGCAGTATGCTACACTCATTGAGACTAAACTCTCGCAATGATTCCGGCCGCAAAAAAAGGTTGCTAAACTGGAATTATGACCGATTAAGGGTAGTCAGTGATATTGAGATCCTCTAGAACCCGGTTACTATATTTTAGGACAGGTCTTAACCAACTGAACTAAAAGAGGGTAGTACCTAAGCTCCATGCCAGCCTGAAATCTAAGGGCTCTTATGTGTGACTTGTGTGCCTTTACCATGTTTGCCTTTTGTGGATACTTGTGGTGTGCCTTTATCATGACATCATGACATCATGACATTGCATACATCTTGCATAAGGACTAACCTATTTCAAAGACAAGAGGGTTTCATCTTTGCTCTGTTTTGTAGGTCATCATGATGCCCATGCATAGGAATACTATCCGGATCAACTTTGTCCAAGTACCTACCCTGCTTAAAGATTTGGTTGTCAGGATTCTAGACACTACTTCCTTCATCAGAAGGCATGGTTCTCTTCTCAGTTTGGTCACCTCAAAGTTGGACGAACAAATGATGAGTGTCCTGGTCCAGTTTTATGATCCTCTATACCATTGCTTCACCTTTCAAGACTTCCAGCTGGTTCCTACCCTGGAAGAGTTCTCTGAGCTGCTTGGTATCTCTGTTTTGGAGCAGACTCCGTTTACTGGTTGGGAAAAGACTCTTAAGCCCGAAGAAATTGCTGCAGCCCTTCACTTGACCAAGGAAGAGGTAATGGCTAACTGGGAGACTAGAAGTGGAGCCAGAGGTTTTCTGACTAATTTTTTGGTTGACAAAGCTAATTACTTTTGGGACAGTTTAGACTTCAAGGCGTACGAGGATATTCTGTCTCTCTTGATTTATGGTCTGGTATTATTTCTGAAACCTGACACTTTTGTTGATATTAATGCCATAAAGATCTTCATATCTCAGAATCCGGTACCCACTCTCTTGGGTGATATCCTTCATCAGCTCTATGCTCGTACTTCCCGAAAGCGGGGAACATTGATGTGATGTGCTCCTTTATTGTCGAGGTGGTTTATTTCGCACCTCCCTAAGTCTGTACTGAAGAACAAAGAAGGAATGGGCTGGGCTTATAGGGTGATGTCTCTTTCTAATAATTACATTATCTGGACTCTCAAAGGTATGGATGAGGTGACTGTCATTGATCGCTGTGGAGAGTATCCTAATGTTCCATTGATCGGACTCCATGGAGGGATTTCTTACAACCCATGCTTAGCTCTCCGTCAGTTTGGAAGAGCCAGAAGAGAAGGGCCTCATGAGATGTTGATGCCTCATATCATCTTTGATTTTCAGGGAGATAGCGACGAGCTGCGTCATAAATTCATAAGGGCTTGGGACAGAGTTCAACAATCTGACCCACATGAGTTGGGACCTAAGACTTCTATGCCAATGGATCCATATCTCAGATGGGTCTGCATCCGTGCCCAGAAGTTAGGTATGCCATACGAAGCTGTCAGGCCTGTCACTCTTGAAGTTGCTAATGAGGAGGGGGTTCCTCCAACTATTCTCCACCCTTATATGCCTACTGAATTTGGGGAATTGAAGAGGTCTTGGATGCAGTTGAGGAATGAACAGGATTCCTATCGAGAGAGGTTCAATGAACAAGAGCAGAAGATCCAGAAGCTGACCAGACAGTTGGAGAACGAGCAGATTCCGAATGATTATGTCTGCACTGAGAAGAAGAAACCATGGGAGCGTTGATGGACCTTTGATGATTTCTTTTACAGTTTTTATTTACTTTTCAGTATTTCCATTCTTGTAACGCCTAAGGGCAATTTGTTGAACAATTTAAATTTTGAAGTTTAAATCTAATAAAGTGTGTTTCCTTTCTTGTTTATGAATTTGAATCTCGATTGTCTTTGGAATCATAAATCATACGCATTTCATCTCATGCATCTCATAAACAGGTACCCCATTACAGGTCTCTTATCTTCTTCGTTGTTTATTTCAGCAATCATCATGTCTGCTGAACCTTCAACTGAGCAAGCTATCAAGGCCCTCCAGGCCCAGAATGCCCAGTTTCAAGAGTTGTTCATGAATCTGGCTAAGGGTCAGCAGGACCTGAAGACTTTGATTCTGAAAGAAAAGAAGAAGAAAAAGAAGAGGACCATCCTGTTCAACACTGGACGCAGGTTTGGAAACGGGCTACAGAATGAAGTTGAACTGACCACCTCATCTGGAGGGAAAGATAGTCCACAAGAAAGGAGGGCTCCTAGCCCTATGGTCTCCGACAACGAGATGGACTATGATGAAGAACAGTATCCTCCTGCTGAGGATAAGTACAAACAGCTGGAAGACCGTTTGAGAGCTATGGAAATTCAGAAGGTGCCCGGTCTGGACTTCGGAGATCTGGGTCTATCATCTGGGGTGGTGATTCCCCATAAGTTCAAGGCACCTGCCTTTGCCAAGTATGACGGAGTTTCCTGTCCAAAGCTGCACCTCCGGTCATATGTGAGGAAGATCCAACCTTACACTGCTGATAAGAACTTATGGATCCATTTCTTTCAAGACAGTCTCTCAGGGACTCAGCTTGAGTGGTTCTATCATTTGGACAGAACCAGTATCCGCAGCTGGGAAGATTTGGCTACTGCATTCTACAGGCAGTATCAGTACAACTCCGACCTTGCTCCTACGCGTACTCAACTCCAGGGTATGTCAATAGGAACGGGCGAAGGATTTAAAGAGTATGCTCGAAAATGGAGAGACCTTGCTGGAAGGGTGTAACCACCTTTGGCTGATCGTGAACTTGTTGACATGTTTTTGGGGACCCTGTTCTGGTCCATTCTTTAACCATCTAATTGGAAGCTCTTCATCTGGGTTTACAGAACTTATTTTGACTGGTGAGAGGATTGAAGCTGGTATTAAGGCTGGGAAGATACAGAAGGGTGCCTCATCAAGCACCGAGAAGAAACCGTTTAAAAAAGAGTCCAGTGTTGTCTACAGTTCGAGAAGACAGAATAGGCCTGAACACCGCCAAGCTGTCAACGCGGTTGTTATTTCAAAACCTGCTGGTTCTCCTCAGCATCACAATCAACAAAAGGACGAGAGACCTCGAAGGCAATTCACTCGTCTCAGCATGATTTTGTCTCAGATTCTGTCACAGTTGCTGAAGACCAATCTGGTGACTCTAAAAGAAGCTCCTAAGAATCCAAGTACCACATCACCAAAGTACAACCCTAATACCCGTTGCGCTTTTCACTCTGATAGCCCGGGGCATAATACAGATGATTGTTGGGTTTTGAGGAACAGGGTGCAAGACCTAATTGATGCAAAGGAGATCGAGTTTGAGGCACCCGAGAGGCCAAATGTTGTGACTGCTCCCATGCCCAAACATGGAGTAAATGATGTAGAGGAAGACTTGTTTGTAGTTTCCGTGGATGATATCGTTACACCTCTGATGACTGTCAAGAAGAACTTATTACTAGCCGGTTTATTTCCAGGTTGTGGCGAAGGTTGCCATGGGTGTTCTATTTTACCTGCTGGTTGCCCATCTCTGAAGTCAGGTATCCAAAACCTAATGGATAGCAAAGAGATCCTGTTTGAAAAGACTGTTGTTCCATCCGTTCATTCTGAAGAAGTTGCCATTATTACCATTTTCGACAATTCTTCCAAGGCTCCCCCAAGGAAGCCTGTTAGAATTACATCTACTCCGAAGATCGCACCCGTAATCATCACTGTTCCAGGGCCCATCCCCTACACCTCTGACAAATATGTCCCTTGGCACTATGGGGAAGATGTTTATGTTCTAGGAGTTAAGCAAGAGTTGGATGCTGATACCGGCGTCAGCAACATTACTGGACCTACTAAAGTCACCCGCATTGGTAGACTTTTCTCACCTGATATTGCTCCACCGACTGTCCGAAGACCTGTTGTCATTACGCCTGCAAGTGTACCTACTTCCATTATTGATCAAGTTCCTATCCTTACCCCTGTCTCCGAGTCATCTAACGCTCGGGGCAAAGGGATCACCACTGATATGCCTGCCCAGATGGAGGCACCGAAGACTATTACCGTTGAAGCTTCCAAACAGGAAATGGAAGAGATTCTGAAGATTATTAAGAAGAGTGATTATAACGTAGTTGAGCAGCTGGGGAAAACCCCATCTAAGATTTCTATGTTATCATTATTGTTGTGTTCAGAGGCCCATACTAAGGCTCTGATTACCTTCCTGAAAACTGCCCACGTACCACAAGAGACATCAACTGATCAGTTTACTGATCGTGTGGCCAATTTAATTGTTGATAATGGTTTGGGTTTCTCCGACGCTGATTTGACTACTAAAGGGAATAACCATAATGATGCCCTGTATGTCTCCATTGAATGCAGGTGTGATCAGTGGGAATGAGAAATGACTGTTTTTGGAATGTTGGTTCGCGTTTGCGTTTGTTTTCGCAAAATGTCGCGGTAAGCAAGAGTCGCCACCGTCTTTTATTTTATCCAACAAGGAAAGGACAAAAGCACAGAAAAATTCCTTTTTCGAGATTGTTTCTCGGGTTCAAGAGGTAGATTATTGAAAGGGAAGGTGTTAGCACCCTTTCTATCTGTGGTTATCCACGGGCTCTTAGGTACTTGCTCACTATGTTTTCATAAGTTTGCTTTTCTTTGTGATTGTGGGTTTTGAAAAGAGTTTGTTGTTTTGAAGAGAGTGTAAGTGCGAAAATTTTTGTTTTGTTTAAAAGAGAGCAAGTACTTAAGAACATCTACCTACTCAAAAAGGAATTAAACTATGCAACTGTCCTTTAGACAGTGCTATCCCACTATTGAGTAGTAGGTAGCACCGTTGTTGGAGTTTTTCGGGTCAATTCGATTTTAGGGACGTGTGGTCACTAAAGCAACGTTAGGACGCTTTAGTGGTAATCCTAATGTCTTAGATCATTTTTATCAAGGCAAGCGTTTCGAGGAAACTTATGATCTTGGGACAGCAGGACGACCTCTAAAACATCCTATACTTAATGACCACATTTGAGGCAACCAAGTGAGGTGTACCCTAGGAGTGGCATGTGCAAGTGTGTTAATTTTCAGTTTATATCATCTTTGTATTTTTAGGTGTTCTACCATTTGCTTTTAGATCTTGTCATACAATCCTAGTTAGCATACATCTAAGCAGTTAATATATATACAGGAATTTAAAAATGCAGAAATTGTAAATCCTACGCTATTACAAGGCTTCGGGGAGGGGGATTATTTACATGTCCAAAATTGGGGGAATAATAAGCAGTTACAATAAAATAAACGCGCATGAATCTTAAAAATCCTAAGCATATGATCTTTTTGTTGTTTTATTTTATTTTTGGGAAAATGATAAATGTTCAATTAAGTCAAATTTAATTAATTAAAAAAATGATTAAAATTAACTCTAAAACATACCTAATATTTTTTGCATTTTTGTGTTTATGAAAAGGATTGAATTCAAATAAATCATAAGTCTACTGATTTTAAAATTGAAGAAAATAAGTTAAAATAATTAACTAAATTAAATCCTAATTCTAAGTTATTTATTTTTATGATTTTTATGTTGATTAAAAAAAACAAACTAAAAGAAATAAACAAAAACAAAGTAAACAAAGTACAAATGGGCCTGGCAGCAAAACAAGAAAAAAATATAATTCTGGAGGTCTGGGTCGAAAGAGGTGCAGGCTGTCTTTCGACCCAGTGAAGAGGCTGGATCGAAGGTGCAAGAGAGGCTGCACTCTAAGGGTATTCGATCTGGACATGTCATCCTTCGATATGGAAATCCTGGGTCCAGTTCGAAGCTAAACTTCTGAGCTTCGAAACTCTAAACAGGAATCTGAGAATGTATTTCCTGCAAGAAACGAAACACAAGTTAAAGGTGCAGGGGGGATTTTACCCCCTGGTTCGAATCTCCCCCTTATTCGCTCCTGTTGAATCTGGGTCTGGGTTTGTTTTATCCTTGGATTCGAAGGAGAAACTCAGATTGTGCCCAAGCAATGGCACAATCTCATCTTTGCGTTATAGCTTATATGTAGCACATTAAATCATTCACAAACAGCAGTAGTAATATGAATATTCAATTGTTGTACCCCAAAATTTTCCCTCCCATATTCTTCAAGATTTGCAAAGAGCATGCTTCAAAATCTCCCAAGGGTTGCACAGTCCAGTGGCCTCCTAACAGTCAAAATTAGGGTTTTGGTTCTGACAAAGAAGTTGAGGTTTCCAAGGGTCCAATCAAGTCCCACATGCCTATAAACATTGTCAAGCATCCTTAGGCCAAGTTTCAAGACTCACAGCACAAAATTGCACAGTCAAAAACCCTAATTGCTCAACAGTCAACTGTAGGGGCAAAATGGTCATTTGACAGTCAAAAGTCCAAAATTTTGGTCAACATCTTATTTTGAAGCCACAAACATCATTTGATCAATTCTTGATCATGATTTTCAAGGTATGGCTCAAAAAGTCTCAAGATGCAAAAGTTTCCATATTTGGACAGTTGAAAAAGTCAACTGTAACTTGACCAAGGCATAACTTCCACATGGTTTATCAGAAAAATTCCATCCAAAGCTCATTTTGAAGAGAATGACATTTCCTACAACTCATCTTCACACTTCAAGTCCAAGAAATGCTCTCACAAAAAGTTATCAATTTCAACATTATAGGCCATTTTCAAAAGTCAACAAAAAGGGACTTTAAGTCAAAGACCATAACTTGAGATTTGTAAATCAAAATTACATGGGACCAAAGGCATTGGTTAGAGGACTTCAATACCTTTCCAAAATGTCCAAGAACATGATCAAATCTTAAAAATTGAGCAAGATATACCTTGTGGAAGTTGGGAAATTTTTGGGAATTTTGAAAAGTCAACTTTACTTCAAATACCTCAAAATTGCTAATGGGCCTCAATTTCTTCCAAGAATCATCACCCAAAAGCTATGCACGACCCATTGACCCAAAGGGGAGTTATTTTCCTATTTTTAATTAATTAATTGAATATTTAATCTATTTAATTCATTTAATTAAAATTAATTATAAGAAAAATACTAATCCATGCTTTTCAAATCTTTTTGTGCATAGAATTCACTCAAGATTTCGTGCACTATTCAATAAGGAAAGAATCAAGGTGATTGGCAATGATTGGCATCAAAAGGACATGAAAAAGATTGAAAAAGATACCATTGAAATCAAATCTCAAAAGCATTGAATACATGGTTGTTGGGCTTGGATTTCTGACCAAAATCATTCCATATACATACAGAAACCTAACCCTAATGACAAGAACGAAGAGGCTGCGCCCAAGAACACCATACACTTTGCACTTTTCTCTAAACATTTTCAAAACTGAAAACACAGCTAGAGTTTGTTTCAAGGCAAAATAACCATTCCAATAGCTTGCTTACACATCCAGGAAGCTTTCTCAATCGAAATCACAATCTCTAACCTCAAGAACTGGTAGCACGAAGTCACCCTGTTCATGCTTTTTTTTGCATATCCGTATTCATATTTTCATGCCATATCAATGCAGTTTAATGTTTGATTTGTACTAATGTGGACTCACTGAAGCTTTTGGTTTATTTTAATTGAACTAATCTTGCATGTAGCGAAATATACCATTGAAGTGTTCTAGGGTTTCAGAAGCTTCCATTTGGGGCTTTGAGTATCTGGTAAAATTAGACCATGAGACTAGGACCATTGAATTCGTAACATTCCAACGAATCTAAAACACTCATCACGCTCAATTTATCATTGCCCAATTTCTATTCGCTATTATTTGTGGTTTCAGATTGTGGGGGTTTAAAACCCCTACTATCTAACTTGTATTTTCAGGTAAAACGAAGAACGATGGGGAAGACGCTGGCGTGGCTTGGCATGATTGGTGTATTTGAAACTTAGCGCGTTTTTTTTATTTGATTCCAGAATAATTGCACATTTCATATATGTTATTTTTATCTTATTATATTAACAAGCGCGCGTGCATAGCTCAGTTGGTGGACAAGGATATTGGCAAGCATTGGGACCTGGGTTCGATTCCCAGGTCCCCCATATTTCCTTATATTTTTCTTTGTAACATGTTCAGGTACCTTAGCCCTTCAATGATCTACCATGCACCCTACGCTCAAGCAGGCCACATGTCCAACAACCCCAATCCAAGGGCCAGCATGGGAGGACTACCATACGCATTAGTCAATAGATCCACACGCATCATTGAAAAGTCAAAAAAGGCCAAGAATTAGTGGGCCTATTTTCTTTCTACAAACCTCCACAATGGGGTCAGAACCCCCCTCTTGTTTGTATCTCTATCTCTTTTCTTTTTCTTTTTTTATTTGTTTTAATTTAATTGTTTTTTTCTTTTAATTCATCAAAATAATTTTTACCATACAAAATACAAAAAAATCAGAAAAGTCCAAAATAAAAAAATATATTTTATTTAATCCAGTAATAGTTTTGTAAAATAAATTTCTAACAATTAATTAGTTTTAGTTTTAGGTTTAAGTTTAATGTTTTTTTTCTTAAATAAATTAAAACACATAAAATTTAGGGTTTTTTAGATTTTTATTCTTTTCTCAATAAAATAATTCCATCTTATTCTTATTATTAATAATTAATTATTTTTGTAAATACTTGCAATTAATTAATTAGGGTTGAATTAGGTTAAACTTAAACAATTTTCTTTAATAAATTAAAAACAATTTAGAATTAGGGTTTTATTTAACTTTTAATTCCAATTAAATTTCTCATTAAATTCCATAAATACAAAAACTCCAAAAAAATAAGTTCTTTCTTTTATTTAATTTAATTAATTTTATAGTTTCGATTTAAGTTCTTTAAAGGGTCCAACGCCCTCGCACCTTCGATTATAATTACATTTCGCGCGTTTGCTTTTTACTTCCCTTTTAAATTTCATGTAATTGCCCCAAAGCCTTGTAATAGATAATTAAGCATTTATTTTCCGCACTTTATTTCAAATCGGGTCTTGGTTTAATTTGGCGATGTAGACCCGTGCCTTTGTAATAGCGTAGGACTTTTATCTTCCCGCACTTTTTAACTGCTAATAATTTGCATGAAAGAATGAATGGCCAAAAATAAAATCAAAGCGTAGAACACTCAATGTATGACAAGACAAATATAACTGAACATGACACACAATTCACACACCACTCCTAGGGTACGCCTCACTGTTGCCTTGCCCCTCGAAACGTGGTCGTCGAGTAGAGGACGTTTTAGTAAGTCCTCATGTCCATGAACATGGCATGGGGGTAGCTTATAAGGTGTCTTCCTATTGCTCTGGTGACCACACTGTCCCTAAACTCGAATTGACCCGAACACCTCCAACGGTGGTGCTACCTACCCCTCAATGGTGGGATGGCACTACCTTAAGGACATTTACGCAGACTAATTCCTTAGGGTAGGTAGACGACTCGTAGATACTTGCTCTAATTCAAACAAATTAAAAAAAAACTTCTTTTCACGCCGACACTTTGCAAAAAGCTTTCAAAAACAACTTTTCAAACACTCTTGAGGACTGATACAAGAGTCGAACTGAAATTTTAAATGGAACTTTTTTCAAACCCACTCACCTTGAAAAGCAAACAAACAATTTTGAAAACACAAATGAGCAAGTATCTAAGAGCCCATGGATAACCATGGATAGAAAGGGTGCTAACACCTTCCCTTTCTATAAATCTACCTCCCGAACCGAGAGATAATCTCATAAGGAATTTTGTTGTGCTTTTGTCCTGTCCATGTTGGAGAAAATAAAAGACGGTGGCGACTCTTGCTTCCGCGACATTTCGTGAACCAGCTTTAAACAGTCAGTTCCAGATCCACCGATCACAGAACTGGCGACTCTGCTGGGGACTCTTTTAAAGTGAGGTGTACCTTAGGACTAAGATCACTGTGTTTTCAATTGCTTTGACTTGTTTGCTTTAAATTGTGGGACTGTCTTGGGAGTTCTATAGATCCTAAATCGGATTTGGGGATACCTTCTTAGAAAGTAGCAACAAGGCTGTGAGGGAACTGTGCGGGGTATACCGACATGGTTGAAGCAGTCTGCTACGTTGATGTGGCACTTTCGTGTGTACCGGTAACCCTTGAGTTCAGTCAAGGAGAGTACGGGGCCGCCGCGTGGTGTCGTGAAGCATCAACTGACCTTAGGAACCTTAATTGAACCATCTTGGCCTCTTTAGGGTAGTGAGATAACTGACTTTGGTGCAGTCCGAGGTTGGTTGATACTCGATACTAAACTCAATTAAGGGTTGCTTTCCTGGAATATTTCGGTCGCCAGTTCAGTGGCTAAATCGAAACGATGAACAATGAAAGCAATCCAGTGATATTGGGACCCTTAGAACCCGGTTACTTCTAATAGGACAGGTTGAGCCCACCAACTTCAAGAGGGTAATACCCAGACCCCATACAGGCCTAAACTCTAAGGGCTTGTCTTGTGTGACTTGTGTGCCTTAACATGTTTGCCTTTGTAAATATTTGTGGTGTGTCTAATCATAGCATCATGACATCATACAGCATCATATGCATTGACTAACCATTTCAGGGGTTCGAATCTTCATCTTTGTTCTTGTTTTGTAGGACATGGAAACTGTTCGCAGAAAGACAATTCAGATCAGCCTTGTAAGGATCCCTCCTCAGCTTAAGGAGCTTATATCCAGGATTCCCGAGAGCTCTTCATTCAGTGAGAGACATGGAAGACTCATTAGCTTGGTCAACACCAACATTGAGGAAGATATGATAAAGGTCTTGTTCCAGTTCTTTGACCCTCTGCATCACTGTTTCACTTTCCTGGATTATCAATTGGTACCTACATTGGAAGAGTTCTCCCGGCTTCTGAAGATCCCTATCATTGATCAACTACCCTACAACGGTACGAAAAAGGAACCCAAGCTTGAAGAGATTGCTAAAGCCTTACACCTACAATCCTCTGACCTCAAGGGACATTGGGAAGCTAGAAGTAGTATCAAAGGGTTCTTAGCCAGGTTTCTGTTTGAAAAGGCCCAGGAATGTTGGAACTCCCTTGACTTACAAGCTTTTGAAGAAGTTGTGGCCCTCCTTGTCTATGGTTTGGTGTTGTTCCCTAACCCAGATCAGCTTATAGATATCAGTGCTGTCCAGATTTTCATGTCCAGGAATCCTATACCTACGTTGCTGGGGGACATCCTTCTCTCATGTTACACTCGAACCATGAGAAAAAGAGGTGTTCTTATGTGCTGTACTCCTCTACTGGGAAGGTGGTTTATTTCGCACCTTCCACAATCAGTTTTGAAGAACGGGCGGGGTTTGAGATGGTCACAACGATTGATGACTCTTACACATGCAGATATACATTGGTGCTCTCGGTCCAGAGAGGATGTCACTATCATTGATCGTTGCGGGGAGTACCCTAATGTTCCTTTACTTGGAATCAGAGGAGGTATTACTTACAACCCGTGCCTGGCTTGGAGACAGTTTGGTTATGCTCGGAGGGACGGCCCTCATGACATGTTAATTCCTGACATAGTTTTTGACTTCGGCAACGATGCACAAGGACTTCGCCAGAGATTTATCAGAGCTTGGAGGATGCCAAGTAGGATAGACAGCAAGACCCTGGGGCACAAGAATTCCATCCCATTGGAACCTTATCTCAAGTGGGTACGAGCCCGCTCCCAGAAGTTAGTAATGCCTTATCCTCATGTGCTCCCTGTGATCAAAGAGCCAGTTTTGGAAGGAGAGGTGTCCTACACCATTCAACATCCTGACATGCCCACGTCCTGGGAAGAGATGCAGAAGAGCTGGATCCAGCTTAAGGAAGAACGAAATTCTCTTGAGACCAGTCTACATGCTAGTGAAAAGAAGGTCTTGGAGCTCACCCGCCTATTGCACGAGGAGAGGAATCTCAACACCTACATAGCTCCAAAGAGGATGCGTAGTGTCTTTTGGGATTAATTTTCTTTGTAATATGTGCCCATGAGGCTTTGATGTACTGAACAATTATTTCCTTAATGATAATGTGTGTTCCTTTTTTTGTCTACAACAAATTTGAACTTTCGAACCCTTGAATGTATTGCATAAACACATATCATTCATCATGTGCATGGCAGGTTTTCTTCTTTTCAGGTTGCTTACTGTTCTTCGCTGTTTATTTCAGCATCATAAACCCTGAATCCTCTACCGAGATGTCTATCAAGGCCCTTCAGGCGTAGAACGCACAATTTCAGGAGCTGATCATGGGTTTGGCTCAAGGTCAAGAAGAGCTGAAGGCTTTGCTCCTGAAGAAGGAGAAGAAGAAGAAGAGAACTGTCCTTTTCAACACGGGCCGAAGATTTGGTAACACACTGCAGAATGAGGAAGCTGGTTCTTCTGTAGGCAAGAGCAGTCCCCAAGGGGGAAAAGGTCCTAGTCTGGTAGTCTCTGACAACGAGACTGACTTTAATGAGGAACAATATCCTCCTGCTGAAGACCGGTACAAGCAGTTGGAAGACAGACTGAACGCTATGGAGATCCAACAAGTGCCTGGGATGGATTTCGGAGACTTGGGCTTATCTACTGGTGTGATCATTCCTCACAAGTTTAAGGCACCATCTTTCACCAAGTATGACGGGGCGTCTTGCCCCAAGCTACACCTCAGATCTTATGTGCGGAAGATTCAACCGTACACAGTGGACAAGAACTTGTGGATCCACTTCTTCCAGGAGAGTCTTTCAGGGACTCATCTCGAATGGTTCTATCAGCTGGATGGGACCAAAGTTCGTAACTGGGAGGAGTTGGCTACTAATTTTTACAAGCAGTATCAATATAATGCCGACCTTGCTCCTACACGTACCCAACTCCAGGGTATGTCGCTAAGATCAAGCGAAGGTTTTACAGAGTATGCACAGAAGTGGAGGGATCTGGCTGGCAGGGTGCAGCCTCTGTTGACTGACCGTGAGCTGGTGGATATGTTCTTGGGGACCCTCTCCGGGACATTCTTCAATCATCTTATCGGTAATTCGTCTGCAGGGTTCACTGATCTTATTCTGACTGGGGAGAGAATAGAGGCTGGAATGAAATCCGGTAAAATTCAGAAAGGTGCGTCTTCAAGTGCTGAGAAGAAACCCTTTAAAAAGGAGGCCAGTGTTGTGTATGGGCCTAGGAGGCAAGAGAAACCAGAACACCGCCAATCTGTCAACACGGTGATGATTGCAAAGCATGCTGCCGCTCCTCGGCAAACCAATCCACAAAGGGCTGAGAGACCCAGAAGAGAGTTTACCCGGCTGAGTATGACCCTATCACAAATCTTGCCGCAGTTGCTATCCACCAACTTGGTGACTGTCAGAGAGGCCCCAAAGGTGGTGAATACTGCCTCTCCCAAGTACAATCCAAATGCCCGTTGTGCTTATCACTCCGATAGCCCGGGGCATTCCACTGATGACTGTTGGGCCTTAAGGAATAAGGTGCAAGACCTTATTGATGCGAAGGAGATACAATTTGAAGCGCCTGAGAGGCCAAATGTGGTGACTGCTCCTATGCCCCAGCATGGAGTGAATGTCGTTGATGAGGATGTGTATGCCGTTTCTGTGAATGATGTAGCTACTCCTCTGGTGACTGTTAAGAGGAACCTACTACTGGCCGGTTTATTTCCGGGTTGTAGCGAAGGTTGCCTTTTGTGTGCTGTTTCCCTTTCTGGTTGTCCTTTGCTGAAGTTAGGCATCCAAAGCCTGATGGACAGTAAAAAGATTCTCTTCAAGAAGACCGTTGTTCCATTTGTTCCTGTGGAAGAAGTATCTGTGGTTACCATTTTCAATAATCCAATCAAGGCTCCCCCGAGGAAGCCAGTTAAAATCATGACTGTCGCACCCATTGATATTACTGTTCCGGGGCCTCTCCCCTATGAATCTGATAAGGCTGTCCCATGGCACTATGGGGCAGATGTATATGTACATGGTATAAAGCAAGAGTTCAACACTGGTACCAACATCAGCAATATCACTGGTCCAGCCAAAGTTACCCGCAGTGGCAGGCTCTTCTCGCCTGACATTGCACCACCAGCTATTCGAAGACCCCTCATTATAACACCTGCAAGTGCACCTGTTCCCATTTCTGATCAAGTTGATTCCCCTGCTGCCGAGTCATCTAATGCTCGGGGCAAAGGGATTGAAGATGAGCCTGCCCGGATGGAGGCACCAAAATCTATGAATGTTGAAGCCTCCCAGCAAGAGATGGAGGAAATTCTTAAGATAATCAAGAAGAGTGACTTTAATGTTGTTGAACAGCTGGGGCATACCCCCTCCAAGATCTCTATGCTCTCCTTGCTGCTGTGCTCAAAGGCCCATGCTAAGGCCCTGATTTCATTTCTAAAGACGGCCCATGTGCCACAGGAGACATCTGCAGTCCAGTTTACTGATTGCGTAGCCAATTTGACAGCCGACAATGGTTTGGGCTTCTCGGATGCTGACCTTACTGCTAAGGGAAAGAACCACAACGATGCCCTGCATGTCTCTATTGAATGCAGGGGCACTACTCTTGCGCACGTGTTGGTGGACACCGGTTCTTCCCTAAATGTGCTACCCAAGAAAGCCTTAGACCGGTTGGATTGTGAGGGCCTGGAGCTGAAACCTAGCAACATCATTGTCAGAGCCTTTGACGACTCTAAGAGGATGGTTCATGGAGAGGTAGATATTCCTATTCGTGTGGGTTCTCAAGTATTCGACTCAACTTTCTATGTGATGGATATCCGTCCATCTTATTCCTATTTACTGGGTCGACCTTGGATTCACAAAGCTGGGGCAGTGACCTCTACCTTACACCAGAAGCTCAAGTACCCCGTCAGAGGGAAGATTGTCACTGTGCAAGGAGAGGAGGAGTATATGGTTAGTCACTTGAATTCCTTCCGATATATTGAGATGGACGGGGAGTTTATTGAAACCCCCTTTCATCATTTTGAAGAGGTACCTCCAACATTGGCAGCAACAGAAGCAGTGGTTGAAGAGGACTTTCCATTGAAGATGGCTTCCTTGAAGGACGCCCGGGCTGTAATCAAGAAAGGTGAATGTGCTAACTGGGGCAGGCTCCCTGATTTTACACCTAAAACTGACAAGTTTGGACTGGGTTTTACTGCAGAGGCTCAGAGGGCTGTGCGCAAGGAAAGGACTAGAAGACCTCCTGTGCTCATCACCAATCCAGGAGTGAATGCTGTTGGGGATGAAGACGAAGTGGAAGAGTCAGAGTTTGATAGCTGGATTTACCCGACGACTGATGGTGGATTGACCAATTAGACTGCTAAAGATCATACTCCTGTTACTTTTGTTACGCAGTAATAAGCTCCTTTGTTTTTGTTATTTGTAATAAACAATGAATTAAAACTCTATGGCCCGGTGTCTTACCCGGGGCACCGTGGCTTCATTTGTGAGGGCATATTAATTGTCATTTCATATATCATGAATAAAGACCTTGGACGTTTTCTCGTATTTCAAATTTTATGCTCCTTTTCTTTCTTTCATTTCTTTATATTGCAAAACAGCTGTATTTACACACACTCACTCATACAGGTTTCAATCCACTCTGGATCTCACTAGTAACGACTCTGCTACTGCCAGTTATGACTTCGAAAATCCGATCAACTTAACCGAAGACGAAGGTGAAGATGATTGCGAAGTGCCTGGCGAGCTTGCAAGACTGTTACTCCAGGAAGAGAGGGAAATTCAACCACACGAAGAGCCGGTGGAAACGATAAATCTGGGTACTGAGGCAGACAGAAAAGAAGTCAAGATTGGTGCCAACCTAGAGCTCAGCGTGAAGCAACGGTTGACTCAGATGCTACATGATTGTGTGGAGATCTTCGCCTGGTCCTACGAAGACATGCCCGGGTTGGACACTGACATTGTGGTCCATCACTTGCCTACCAAGGAAGACTGCCCTCCAGTTAAGCAAAAGGTCCGCCGTATGCGTCCAGAGATGTCTGAGAAGATCAAAGCTGAGGTTATGAAGCAATTCGATGCCGGGTTTCTTGCAGTGACTTCTTACCCTCAGTGGGTTGCGAATGTGGTGCCGGTACCGAAGAAGGATGGTAAGGTCAGAATGTGTGTTGACTACAGAGATCTGAACAGGGCCAGCCCCAAAGATGACTTTCCCCTACCTCACATTGACGTTCTGGTTGATAATACTGCTCAGCACAAGGTGTTCTCTTTCATGGATGGTTTTTCAGGGTATAATCAGATCAAGATGGCTCCTGAAGACATGGAAAAGACTACCTTTGTCACTCAGTGGGGCACCTTCTGCTACAAGGTCATGCCATTCGGGTTGAAAAATGCTGGGGCAACCTACCAACGTGCCATGGTTGCTTTATTTCATGACATGATGCATCATGAGATAGAAGTATATGTTGACGACATGATTGCAAGGTCCCAAATTGAGGAGGAACACCTTGACCATCTGCAGAAATTGTTTGACTGTCTGAAGTTGTACAAGCTGAGGTTGAACCCGAACAAGTGCACCTTCGGGGTAATATCTGGAAAGTTTCTAGGCTTCGTCATAAGCGACAAGGGTATTCAAGTGGACCCTGCCAAGGTTAAAGCCATTCAAGAGATTCAAGTTCCTAAGACAGAGAAAGAGGTCAGAGGCTTTTTAGGACGCCTGAATTACATTGCCCGATTCATCTCACACCTGACTGCTACCTGTGAGCCAATCTTCAAGCTGCTGAAGAAAGATCAGGTAGTACGTTGGAATGATGAATGTCAGGCTGCTTTTGACAGAATCAAAGAGTATCTCCAAGAACCACCCATCCTTATGCCACCGGTTGAAGGGAGACCTCTAATATTATACCTGACAGTACTTGACAACTCAATGGGGTGTGTGTTGGGGAAGCATGACGAGTCTGGCCGAAAAGAGCATGCCATTTATTACCTTAGCAAAAAGTTTACCGACTGTGAGACCCGATACTCACTGCTCGAGAAAACTTGTTGCGCTTTGGTATGGGCTGCTCGCCGGCTGAGACAGTATATGCTGACTCACACTACCTTGTTGATCTCAAAGATGGATCCTATAAAGTACATATTTGAAAAGCCTGCTCTGTCTGGGAGAATAGCAAGATGGAAAATGATCTTGACGGAATACGACATCCAATACACGACTCAGAAAGCTATCAAGGGAAGTGTATTGGCAGACCACTTGGCACATCAGGCAGTGGACGACTATCAGTCAATGAACTTTGAGTTTCCAGACGAGAGCATCATGATTGTGACTGATTGTGAAGTACCTGGACCGGATGAAGGACTTGAGGAAGGATCCCGATGGTCTATGCACTTTGATGGAGCCTCTAATGCTTTAGGTAACGGCATCGGCACTGTGATCATATCCCCTCAAGGCACTCATACTCCACTTACCGCCCGGTTATGTTTCAACTGCACCAACAACATGGCGGAGTATGAGGCATGCATCATGGGTCTTCAAGCTGCGATCGACCTAAGGATCAAGTTTCTGAGTGTCTTCGGAGATTCCGCTCTCGTGATCAATCAGATCAAAGGCGAGTGGGATACGAAACATCCTAATCTTATTCCTTACAGAGAATGTGTGTTGACCTTGATCCCCCACTTCACAGAGATAACCTTTGAACACTTTTCGAGAGAGGAGAATTAGCTGGCGGACGCGTTAGCTACGATGTCTTCCATGTTCAAAGTCAAATGGGACAATGAGGCTCCCCGGATCATTATCTGGAAACTGGATGAACCGGCATACTGTTGTGACCTTGAGACTGAGTTGGTGACTGAGAAGCCTTGGTACCATGAGGTGAAGAGATATTTGGAAGCTCAGGAATACCCTGAAGGTGCATCTGTCAACGATAAGAAATTTCTGAGAAGGTTCGCAGCGAAGTTCTTCCTTAGCAACGACATTCTGTACAAGCGAAACCATGATTCGACCTTACTGCGTTGTGTGGATAAGACTGAAGCAGAAAGGATCATGGCAGAGCTACATGAAAGTACCTTCGGAACACATTCCAATGGACACACTATGGCAAAGAAGATCCTCCGGGCAGGGTATTTCTGGTCCACAATGGAAGCTGACTGTTACCAGCACTCTCGGACATGCCATAAATGCCAGATATATGCAGACAAGGTGCATGTTCCTCCAGTCCCTCTGAATGTCCTGACTGCACCTTGGCCTTTTGCAATGTGGGGCATAGATATGATCGGTGAGATTAAACCTACGGCATCCAATGGGCATCGCTTCATCCTGGTAGCGATTGATTATTTCACGAAGTGGGTTGAAGCGGCTTCTTACGCCACTGTAACCAAGAACGTTGTGGCACGGTTCATTCGGCACAACCTGATCTGTCGATACGGCGTCCCTGAAAGAATCATTACAGACAACGGTACCAATATCAATAACAAGATGATCACTGAGCTCTGCGAGCAGTTTAAGATACAGCACCACAACTCTTCTCCTTACCGGCCGAAGATGAATGGGGCTGTAGAAGCAGCGAATAAGAATATCAAGAAAATTGTGCAGAAGATGACAGTGACCTATAAATATTGGCACAAGATGTTACCGTTTTCTCTACATGGGTACCGTACCTCAGCAAGGACGTCAACCGGAGCAACTCCTTTCTCTTTGGTCTACGGCATGGAGGCAGTCTTACTGATCGAAGTGCATATACCCTCTCTCCGGATAATGAAGGATACACATCTGAGTGAAGATGATTGGATCCAGACACGACTTGATCAGCTAAACTTAATTAACGAAAAGAGACTCGCTGCTATTTGTCATGGTCAGACGTACCAAAAACGGATGATTAGGGCATTTAACAAAAAGGTCAGGCCACAAGAGTATCAAGTTGGGGATCTGGTAATCAAACGTATCATCCTTCCTCAGGGTAACCCAAGGGGAAAATGGACCCCTACGTATGAAGGGCCATTTGTGGTTAAACATGTGTTCTCAGGAGGAGCCATGATTCTAACTACCATGGATGGTGACGACCTTCCTCACCCCGCCAATGCAGACATAGTAAAAAGATACTACGCATAAAAAAGACCCGCTAGGTTGACATACCTAGGCAAATATTAGGGCTTCCCGGCGAACCAAAAGGGTTCGGGCAAAATGAAGGGATGAAATGAAAAAATATGTACACCCGACAAGTCGAAAACCTGAAAAGGCGGCTTGGGGAAAAATGGGTATCCCGGTGGACTGAAAACCCGAAAGGGCGGTCCAGGCAAAGTTAGGGATAAAGCGTAATACTATGTCTCATTGGATCACCTTGCATCCAGAATCCGGTATCAACATCAAGTTCAGACGGCATCGATCAACCAGCTTCATCTTCAGCTAGGTCATCAAGTGATGAGACGCTCGAAGATATAAAGGCGATAGCAAAGTTGGAACCTAGTGGGATGATTCTTTTCACACAGCTGTTTTATTTTCCTTTGTACAAATTTGTATAAACTCTTATTCGGCGGCGTTCTCTTACTAGGACGTCAGCCTCTTGTACATAAACGCCTATTTACAGGCAAACTCAAAATTAATACAAATTCACTTTTCAGCTACAAACTGCCTTTTGTTTTTTCCTTTTTCTGTTTTGTTTTGCGAAGAACGTCCAAGGTTCAATTTGTGATATATGCATTTGACAATAGTTGCTAACTCATAAATATTTGCATACGAAACAAAGGATTAATTACAGGGCAATAATGAGTTGTCTAAGCGATCTAATTGCTCTGTCCATCAAGGTATCAAGGTAGGTTCAGCTGAAGAACACAACCAGTATATCTTAACCCCCCAGAGAGTGAGCCAGCAAGTCAGTGCACTCTCCCTAAGCAAAGCTATTATCAGCCTTAAGGAAGTTGGGTACCCCCGCAGATCTCAACATTCCCCAGCACAATATACAGATATTCTTAAACAAGCATCCCCGGCAGTCTTGACCTAAAGATTGTTCCCCGGTGGTATATCAAACATTCAATGGAGTCACTTCCCCAATATAGTTCAAAATTTCCCCAGGAGAGTCCAATCCAGTTCCCCAGGAAAGTTGGAATCCATCTCCCCAAGCAGTAAGCTTATCCCCAGTAGATTCCGGAAGCTTATCCCCGCAGGGCACGAACGCGTCCCCCGGCTTTATTCAAAGGTTATTTCCCTACCAGGATATAACTGGGTTATCCTCAGCCAAAAGCCACGGAAAGATCGTCCCCGACGAAGTATTCCTATCCTCAGCGGAGTCTATTAACACTTCCAACATAACAATGGTATCCCCAGCGGAGTTATCATCATCCCAGCAAAATATCTCTCTCCCCACAGAGCATTTTTCCAGTAAGGTCGCTAGAGTAATTTTCTCCCCGCAGAGTGTTCTATTTGCCAAGTTTATTCCCCAACGGAGTTATCTTCTCCTACCGGTATTCTTGCAGCTATCATCCCCAGCGGAAACAACAAAGCACTACTCTCCGACATCAGCCCACGATGTGACTTCCCGGCACCCGTCAAGGATTTACTTTCCTAGATGAAAACATACATTCATAAACATCGCATTACCAATATACACATCATATCTTACAATCTCATTTATGTTGAGAACATCATTGCTCGATCCATATCATGCATTGCATATGACTGATCTTTACCTTTCAGGAAAGATCCAGTTAAAGTTCTTAGCTATGTCCAAGACCTTCTCTGGTTCAGTCGGATCGACCCTAAGATCTCCCTGATTCTTATCTAGTTGAAGATTCCAAGACCTTGCCTGGTTCAGTTAAATCGACCCTAAGATTTTCCTGATTCTTATCCAGTCAAAGGCCTTCTCTGGTTCAGTCAGATCGACCCTAAGATCTCCCTGATTCTTATCCAGTTGAAGATTCCAAGACCTTGTCTGGTTCAGTTAAATCGATTCTAAGATTTTCCTGATTCTTATCTCGTCAAAGGCCTTCTCTGGTTCATTCAGATCGACCCTAAGATCTCCCTGATTCTTATCCAATTGAAGATATTCCAAGACCTTGTCCAGTTCAGTTAAATCGACCCTAAGATTTTCCTGATTCTTATCCAGTCAAAGGCCTTCTCTGGTTTAGTCAGATCGACCCTAAGATCTCCCTGATTCTTATCCAGTTGAAGATTCCAAGACCTTGTCTGGTTCAGTTAAATCGATTCTAAGATTTTACTGATTCTTATCCGGTCAAAGGCCTTCTCTAGTCCAGTTAAATCGATTCCTAAAGATTTTCCTAATGAAGACTCAGTAGAAGATATCCAAGATTCTCTCACCGTTACTGTTGAGGTAGTAATCGCCCCCAGGATCTCTCATCGTTACTGTTGAGGTAGTAATCGCCCAAGGTTCTCTCATCGTTACTGTTGAGGTAGTAATCACCCCAGATTCTCTCATCGTTACTGTTGAGGTAGTAATCGCCCCGGATTCTCTCATCGTTACTGTTGAGGTAGTAATCGCCCCAGATTCTCTCATCGTTACTGTTGAGGTAGTAATCGCCCAAGGATCTCTCATCGTCCCGTTGATGTAGTAACCATCCCTGATTCATTCATCACCATTTGAAGCTCCAGACCCAATTCCTGTAACCAACCAGGGTGCATCTATACAAAGAGTTTGAAGACCAGCTCCTGTAACAGGCCTGCTAATCATCTTCTTTTTCAGGTATGCAAGTTCTCGCTAAGGAATCTCTTACGCGATCGACACCCAGATGGCATCTATAAGCCCATCATCCTATCCATCAATCTCCAAATGGCATCTATAATCCCATTCCCACCATCACACTACTATGTGAGCGCAAATTTCTGGGCACTCTAGTGTTCAATCATCTTCCACCTTCGGATTACGAAAGGCACGCCAGCCAATCTACATCCTCAAGTTTAAGAAGATTGAACAGGGGCAACTGTTGTACCCCAAAATTTGCCCTCCCATATTCTTCAAGATTTGCAAAGAGCATGCTTCAAAATCTCCCAAGGGTTGCACAGTCCAGTGGCCTCCTAACAGTCAAAATTAGGGTTTTGGTTCTGACAAAGAAGTTGAGGTTTCCAAGGGTCCAATCAAGTCCCACATGCCTATAAACATTGTCAAGCATCCTTAGGCCAAGTTTCAAGACTAACAGCACAAAATTGCACAATCAAAAACCCTAATTGCTCAACAGTCAACTGTAGGGGCAAAATGGTCATTTGACAGTCAAAAGTCCAAATTTTTGGTCAACATCTTATTTTGAAGCCACAAACATCATTTTATCAATGCTTGATCATGATTTTCAAGGTATGGCTCAAAAAGTCTCAAGATGCAAAAGTTTCCATATTTGGATAGTTGAAAAAGTCAACTGTAACTTGACCAAGGCATAACTTCCACATGGTTTATCAGAAAAATTCCATCCAAAGCTCATTTTGAAGAGAATGACATTTCCTACAACTCATCTTCACACTTCAAGTCCAATAAATGCTCTCACAAAAAGTTATCAATTTCAACATTATAGGCCATTTTCAAAACTCAACAAAAAGGGACTTTAAGTCAAAGACCATAACTTGAGACTTTTAAATCAAAATTACATGGGACCAAAGGCATTGGTTAGAGGACTTCAATACCTTTCCAAAATGTCCAAGAACATGATCAAATCTTAAAAATTGATCAAGATATGCCTTGTGGAAGTTGGGAAATTTTTGGGAATTTTGAAAAGTCAACTTTACTTCAAATACCTCAAAATTGCTAATGGGCCTCAATTTCTTCCAAGAATCATCACCCAAAAGCTATGCACGACCCATTGACCCAAAGGGGAGTTATTTTCCTATTTTTTAATTAATTAATTGAATATTTAATCTATTTAATTCATTTAATTAAAATTAATTATAAGAAAAATACTAATCCATGCTTTTCAAATCTTTTTGTGCATAGAATTCACTCAAGATTTCGTGCACTATTCAATAAGGAAAGAATCAAGGTGATTGGCAATGATTGGCATCAAAAGGACATGAAAAAGATTGAAAAAGATACCATTGAAATCAAATCTCAAAAGCATTGAATACATGGTTGTTGGGCTTGGATTTCTGACCAAAATCATTCCATATACATACAGAAACCTAACCCTAATGACAAGAACGAAGAGGCTGCGCCCAAGAACACCATACACTTTGCACTTTTCTCTAAAAAATTTCAAAACTGAAAACACAGCTAGAGTTTGTTTCAAGGCAAAATAACCATTCCAATAGCTTGCTTACACATCCAGGAAGCTTTCTCAATCGAAATCACAATCCCTAACCTCAAGAACTGGTAGCACGAAGTCACCCTGTTCATGCTTTTTTTTGCATATTCGTATTCATATTTTCATGCCATATCATTGCAGTTTAATGTTTGATTTGTACTAATGTGGACTCACTGAAGCTTTTGGTGTATTTTAATTGAACTAATCTTGCATGTAGCGAAATATACCATTGAAGTGTTCTAGGGTTTCAGAAGCTTCCATTTGGGGCTTTGAGTATCTGGTAAAATTATACCATGAGACTAGGACCATTGAATTCGTAACATTCCAACGAATCTAAAACACTCATCGCGCTCAATTTATCATTGCCCAATTTCTATTCGCTATTATTTGTGGTTTCAGATTGTAGGGGTTTAAAACCCCCGCTATCTAACTTGTATTTTCAGGTAAAACGAAGAACGATGGGGAAGACGCTGGCGTGGCTTGGCATGATTGGTGTATTTGAAACTTAGCGCGTTTTTTTATTTGATTCCAGAATAATTGCACATTTCATATATGTTATTTTTATCTTATTATATTAACAAACGCGCGTGCATAGCTCAGTTGGTGGACAAGGATAGTGGCAAGCATTGGGACCTGGGTTCGATTCCCAGGTCCCCCATAGTTCCTTATATTTTTCTTTGTAACATGTTCAGGTACCTTGGCCCTTCAATGATCTACCATGCACCCTACCCTCAAGCAGGTCACATGTCCAACAACCCCAATCCAAGGGCCAGCATGGGAGGACTACCATACGCATTGGTCAATAGATCCACACGCATCATTGAAAAGTCAAAAAGGCCAAGAATCAGTGGGCCTATTTTCTTTCTACAAACCTCCACAATGGGGTCAGAACCCCCCTCTTGTTTGTATCTCTATCTCTTTTCTTTTTCTTTTTTTATTTGTTTTAATTTAATTGTTTTTTTTCTTTTAATTCATCAAAATAATTTTTACCATACAAAATACAAAATAAATCAGAAAAGTCCAAAATAAAAATATATATTTTATTTAATCCAGTAATAGTTTTGTAAAATAAATTTCTAACAATTAATTAGTTTTAGTTTTAGGTTTAAGTTTAATGTTTTTTTTCTTAAATAAATTAAAACACATAAAAATTAGGGTTTTTTAGATTTTTATTCTTTTCTCAATAAAATAATTCCATCTTATTCTTATTATTAATAATTAATTATTTTTGTAAATACTTGCAATTAATTAGGGTTGAATTAGGTTAAACTTAAACAATTTTCTTTAATAAATTAAAAACAATTTAGAATTAGGGTTTAATTTAACTTTTAATTCCAATTAAATTTCTCATTAAATTCCATAAATACAAAAACTCCAAAAAAATAAGTTCTTTCTTTAATTTAATTTAATTAATTTTATAGTTTCGATTTAAGTTCTTTAAAGGGTCCAACGCCCTCGCACCTTCGATTATAATTACATTTCGCGCGTTTGCTTTTTACTTCCCTTTTAAATTTCATGTAATTGCCCCAAAGCCTTGTAATAGATAATTAAGCATTTATTTTCCGCACTTTATTTCAAATCGGGTCTTGGTTTAATTTGGCGATGTAGACCCGCGCCTTTGTAATAGCGTAGGACTTTTATCTTCTCGCACTTTTTAACTGCTAATAATTTGCATGAAAGAATGAATGGCCAAAAATAAAATCAAAGCGTAGAACACTCAATGTATGACAAGACAAATATAACTGAACATGACACACAATTCACACATCACTCCTAGGGTATGCCTCACTGTTGCCTTGCCCCTCGAAACGTGGTCGTCGAGTAGAGGACGTTTTAGTAAGTCCTCATGTCCATGAACATGGCATGGGGGTAGCTTCTAAGGTGTCTTCCTATTGCTCTGGTGACCACACTGTCCCTAAACTCGAATTGACCCGAACACCTCCAACGGTGGTGCTACCTACCCCTCAATGGTGGGATGGCACTACCTTAAGGACATTTACACAGACTAATTCCTTAGGGTAGGTAGACGACTCGTAGATACTTGCTCTAATTCAAACAAATAAAAAAAAACTTCTTTTCACACCGACACTTTGCAAAAAGCTTTCAAAAACAACTTTTTAAACACTCTTGAGGACTGATACAAGAGTCGAACTGAAATTTTAAACGGAACTTTTTTCAAACCCACTCACCTTGAAAACCAAACAAACAATTTTGAAAACACAAATGAGCAAGTATCTAAGAGCCCATGGATAACCATGGATAGAAAGGGTGCTAACACCTTCCCTTTCTATAAATCTACCTCCCGAACCGAGAGATAATCTCATAAGGAATTTTGCTGTGCTTTTGTCCTGTCCATGTCGGAGAAAATAAAAGACGGTGGCGACTCTTGCTTCCGCGACATTTCGCGAACCAGCTTTAAATAGTCAGTTCCAGATCCACCGATCACAGCAATCAAAATGAATTTAAAAATGAGTTTGAGATTAGATTTTTTTACCAAACAGAGGTGCTTCGATCTGTAGTTCTGAGGGTGGAGGTGTTCGCTGGGTGGCAGCTTTGGCTTGTGCAAGGATTGGGTATGGCTTCCTGGAAGTGTTGATGACGTTTGGAAGCGTATCTCCAAGCTCTCTATTTTTCTGTATATTTTCGTGTGTCCTTTTGCAACATTTGTGATTTCTTTATATAGAGGGGGTAGAGGGGACATGAATACAAAGGTTTAAATGACCTTGATTATGTGTTTGACAGCCATGAATGAGAATTTGTAACGTTAATTATGTGTTTGAAAGCCATGAATGAGAGTTTGTAACGTTGGCTAAACACATGGGATCCTGTCCCTTTTTGAATTTTGAATGACATGTAACTGGCCTTCGAATGCTCCCTTTCGAATGGGCTGATGGCCTCCTTCGAATGCTCCCTTTCGAATGGGCTGATGGCCTCCTTCGAATGCTTTCCAAAGCTTCTTCGAATGGACCCTTTGAATGCTTCTTTGAATGGACCTTTTTGTAATTCCAATCGAAGGACACTGTTATAATGTCAATCGAAGTACCTGCCCATAATGCCAATTGAAAGGCTTGTCCAGAATGCCAATCGAAAGAGCTTGTCCAGAATGCCAATCGAAAGGCTCCTTCAGAACACCAATCGAAGGGTCTTTCAGAATGCAAATCGAAGCGCTTGTCCAGAATGCCAATTGAAAGAGCTTGACAGAATGCCAATCTAAAGGCTCCTTCAGAACACCAATCGAAGGGTGTTTCAGAATGCCAATCAAAATGTACTTGAAGCCACACCCAAAAATTTTCCTTTTTCTTAGGCAAGAGTTTATGATCAACCATGCAGGGGGAAGACTTTGGGAAACATGAGAGGGCAAATTTTGGGGTACAACAGTTGCCCCTGTTCAATTTTCTTAAACCTAAGGATATAGATTGGCTTGCAAGCCTTTCGTGATCCGAAGGTGGAAGATAATTGAACACTAGAGTGCCCAGAAATTTGCACTCGCATGGTGAAGTATCAGCATTGTGATGTCAGGAATGGGCTTACAGATGCCATTTTGAGATTATTGGTAGGAGGATGGGCTTATAGATTCCATCTGCAGGAGTGTCGATCGCATAAGAGATTCCTTAGCGAGAACTTGCATACCTGTTGTTGTAGAAGATTCCACTAGGGAAGTCTAACTTCGTTGAGATTTACGAACCTGCCTGTACTTCAACTGAGAGAATGCTTCAGCTGAGTTTTAGGAATCTGTCCATAATTCAATTGGGGGGAAACATCTTCATCAAGATCTAGGAACTGACTCGTGCCCACCGGGAGTATACCGTTGAGGTTATAGAACTTGTCCACACTATGGCAGAGGAAAACATCAAGATCTAGGAATTGACTCGTGCTTAATGGAGTATATCGTTGAGGTTATAGTACTCGTCCACACTATGATGTAGGGAAACATCTTCATCAAGATCTAGGAAATGTCTCGTGCTCAATGGAGTAAACCGCTGAGGTTATAGAACTTGTCCACACTATGACGGAGGAAAACATCAAGATCTAGGAACTGACTTGTGCTCAATGGAGTATACCGTTGAGGTTATAGTACTCGTCCACACTATGATGTAGGGAAACATCTTCATCAAGATCTAGGAACTGTCTCGTGCTCAATGGAGTAAACCGCTGAGGTTATAGAACTTGTCCACACTATGACGGAGGAAAACATCAAGATCTAGGAACTGACTCGTGCTCAATGGAGTATACCGTTGAGGTTATAGTACTCGTCCACACTATGATGTAGGGAAACATCTTCATCAAGATCTAGGAACTGTCTCGTGCTCAATGGAGTAAACCGTTGAGGTTATAGAACCTGTCCACACTATGACGGAGGAAAACATCAAGATCTAGGAACTGTCTCGTGCTCAATGGAGTATACCGTTGAGGTTATAGTACTCGTCCACACTATGACGTAGGGAAACATCTTCATCAAGATCTAGGAACTGTCTCGTGCTCAATGGAGTAAACCATTGAGGTTATAGAACCTGTCCACACTATGACGGAGGAAAACATCAAGATCTAGGAACTGACTCGTGCTCAATGGAGTATACCGTTGAGGTTATAGTACTCGTCCACACTATGACATAGGGAAACATCTTCATCAAGATCTAGGAACTGTCTCGTTCTCAATGGAGTAAACCACTGAGGTTATAGAACTTGTCCATACTATGACGGAGGAGACTGTCGAGATTGAGAACCTTATCTGAAATTCAACCGATGATAATTCAATTGAGATTTAAGGACTGGTCAGATCTCCGACTAAGCTGAGAACTTAACTGCATTTTTCCTGAAAGGTAAAGGTCAGTCATATTCAATGCATGATATGGATCAGGCAATGATGTTCTCAAAATAAATGAGATTGTATTCGTATGATGCGTAATGCATATCTCATGATGTATGGGAATGTGATGTTTTAGCTGGGGGACATAAATCCCGGAGCTGTTGGCAAGTAGAGTTGAGTTCTTCGTTTCCAATGGGGATGGTGAACGAAGATGATTGTGAGAATAAACCTGCAGGAGAAAAGAACTCCGTTGGGGAATAAACTTGATGAAGAGATTACTCTGAGGGGAAATACTCTGTGGGGGAGAGATGTTCCGCTGATGATTTTAATGATGACTCCGTTGGGGATTCCGTTGATAAGCTCTGTTGGGGATTTTGATGATGACCTCCGCTGGGGATTGATTACCGTTGTTGGTGATATTGAACCTATTGAGGATAGAAGTCCTGCTGGGGGGAAAGAAAGAACTTTGCTAGGGATAATCTTTTCGTTGCAACTTGCTGAGGATAACCCAGTTAGACTCTTGTGAGGATAATCTTCTGAATTTGGCTGAGGAGATGCATTTGTATTCTGCAGGGGACAAGCTTCCAGGATCTACTGGGTAAGATGACTCAACTCCGCTGGGGAAGCTTTTTTTAGACTGCGCTGGGGAAATGGCTCTACTGGGGGTATCTTGTATTCCTCTGGGAAACATTCTTATACTCTATTGAGGAATATTAAGACTGCCGGGGATGCTCTTACGCTTGCTGGAGAATGTCTTTATACTCCGTTGAAATATTAAGACCTTTTGGGGATACCCGACCTTTTCAGGGCTGATGGTAGACCAAATCTGCTTGGTGAGAGTATTGCCGACTCGTCCGTAGTTGCAAGTTTTAGCTGAGAGAGCTATCATTACTGTCTTATCCTGCGGGGAGTGAAGGTATCTTAGCCATATTCTTCAGCTGGATATATACCTTGGTACCTGATGGACAGAGAAACTAGACCGCTCAGACAATTCTTATTGCCCCTACTTCTGATATCACCCGTAATTTTTCTTTTGTTTCGCATGTAAATATTTATGAGCAGCAATTAATGTCAAATGCATATATCAAAAATGAACATTGGACGTTCTTTGCAAAACAAAACAGATAAAGGGAAAACAATTTGAAATTTGTTTAAAAATGAATTTGTATTGACTTTGAAGTTTGGCCTGTAAATAGGCGTTTTGTACAAGAGGCTGACGTCCTAGTAAGAGAACGCCGCCGAACAAATAGAATTTATACAATTTGTGAAAACAAAACAGCTACGTGAATAGTCCCACTGGGTTCCAGCTCTGTTATTGCCTTTATATCTTCAAGCATCTCATCACTTTGCTACTTAGTTGAAGATGAATCTGATTGACTGGTGTCGTCCGAGCCTGATAGTTGATACCGAAGTCCGAATGCGAGGTGATCCAATGAGACATAGTGTTACGCTTTAATCCCTAACTTTTGCCTGGACCGCCCTTTCGGGTTTTCAGTCCACCAGGATACCCATTTTTTCCCAAGCCGCCTTTTCAGGTTTTCGACTTGCCGGGTGTACAGATTTTTTTATTTTCATCCCTTATTTTTGCCCGAACCCTTTTGGTTCGCCGGGAAGCCCTTATTTTTGCCTAGGCCAGTCAACCTAGCGGGTCTTTGATTATGCGTAGTATCTTTTTACTATGTCTGCATTAACGGGGTGAGGAAGGTCGTCACCATCCATGGTGGTCAGAATCATCTCTCCTCCTGAGAAGATGTTTTTAACCACAAATGGCCCTTCGTAAGTAGGGGTCCATTTGCCCCTGGGATCACCTTGAGGTAGAATGATGCGCTTGATTACCAGGTCCCCAACTTGATACTCTTGTCATCTGACTTTCTTGTTAAATGCCTTGATCATTCATTTTTGGTACGTCTGACCATGACAAATAGCAGTAAGTCTCTTTTCGTCGATTAGATTCAATTGATCCAGTCGGGTCTGGACCCAGTCGTCTTCGCTCAAACCTGCATCCTTCATGATCCGAAGAGAGGGTATCTGAACTTCAATGGGCAAGACTGCCTCCATGCCATAAACCAAGGAATAGGGTGTTGCCCCTGTTGACGTCCGTGCTGAGGTACGGTACCCATGAAGAGCAAATGGTAACATCTCGTGCCAGTCTTTGTAGGTCACTGTCATCTTCTGCACAATCTTCTTAGTGTTCTTATTTGCCGCTTCGACAACCCCATTCTTCTTCGGCCGGTAGGGAGAAGAGTTATGGTGCTGTATTTTGAATTGCTCGCAGAGCTCAGTGATCGTCTTGTTGTTAAGATTGGTACCATTATCCGTAATGATCCTTTCTGGTACGCCGTATCGACAGATCAGGTTATGCCGAATGAACCGTGCCACGATGTTCTTGGTTACCGTAGAAAAAGAAGCCGCTTCAACCCACTTCGTAAAGTAATCAATCGCTACCAGGATGAAACGATGCTCGTTAGATGCCGTAGGTCTGATCTCACCGATCATATCAATGCCCCACATTGCAAAAGGCCAAGGTGCTGTCAAAACATTCAGAGGAGCTAGAGGAATATGCACCTTATCAGCATAGACCAGGCAGTTGTGACATGTCCGAGAATGCTGATAACAGTCGGCTTCCATTGTGGACCAGTAATATCCTGCCCGAAGGATTTTCTTTGCCATGGTATGTCCACTGGAATGAGTTCCGAAAGTACCTTCATGCAGCTTTGCCATGATCCTTTCTGCTTCAATTTTATCCATGCAACGCAGTAATGTTGAATCATGGTTACGTTTGTAAAGAATGCCATTGCTGATGAAGAACTTTGCCGGGAACCTTCTCAGAAACTTCTTGTCATTAAGAGATGCACCCTCGGGGTATTCTTGAGTTTCAAGGTACCTCTTCACTTCATGATACCAAGGCTTTTCTGTTACCTCTTCAGTCTCAAGATCACAGCAATGTGCAGGCTCATCCAACTTCCAAATAATGATCCGGGGATCCTCGTTGTCCCATTTGACTTTGAACATATAAGACATCGTAGCTAACACGTCCGCCAACTGATTCTCCTCTCATGGGAAGTGTTCAAAGGTTATCGCCTCGAAGTGGGGAAGCAACGTCAACACATACTCCTTGTAAGGAATAAGATTTGGGTGTTTCGTATCCCACTCTCCTTTGATCTGACTGATCACGAGAGCGAAATCTCCGAAGACACTCGGAAACTTAATCCTTAAGTCAATTGCAGCTCGAAGACCCATAATGCATGCTTCATACTCCGCCATGTTGTTGGTGCAGTTGAAACATAGTCGGGCGGTAAGCGGAGTATGAGAGCCTTTAGGAGATATGATTACAGCGCCAATGCCATTACCTAAAGCGTTTGAAGCTCCATCAAAGTGAATAGACCATCGGGATCCTTCCTCAGGTTCTTCATCCGGTCCAGGTGTCTCATAATAAGTTACTACCATGATATTCTCGTCGGGAAATTCAAAGTTCATAGACTGGTAATCATCCACTGCCTGATGTGCCAGATGGTCTGCCAATACACTTCCCTTGATTGCTTTTTGAGTCGTGTACTGGATGTTATATTCAGTCAAGATCATCTGCCATCTTGCTATTCTTCCAGACAAGGCAGGCTTTTCGAAGATATACTTGATTGGATCCATCTTTGAAATCAACAGGGTGGTGTGAGTCAACATATACTATCTCAGCCGACGAGCAGCCCATGCCAAAGTGCAACAAGTTTTCTAGAGCAGTGAGTATCGGGTCTCACAGTAGGTAAACATTTTGCTAAGGTAATAAATAGCATGCTCTTTTCGGCTAGACTCGTCATGCTGACCCAGCACACACCCCATTGAGTTGTCAAGTACTTTCAAGTATAAGATTAGAGGTCTCCCTTCCACTGGTGGCATCAGAATGGGTGGCTCCTGGAGATACTCTTTAATTCTTTTGAAAGCGGCCTGGCATTCATCGTTCCAACGTACCACTTGATCTTTCTTCAGTAGTTTGAAGATTGGCTCACAAGTAACAGTTAGGTGCGAGATGAATCGGGCAATGTAGTTCAGACGTCCTAGAAAGCCTCTGACCTATTTCTCTGTCTTGGGAGCTGGCATCTCTCGTATAGCATTCACCTTGGCAGGGTCCACTTGAATACCTTTGTCGCTCACGACGAAACCTAGCAGTTTTCCAGACCGTACCCCGAAGGTGCATTTGTTTGGGTTCAATCTCAGCTTATATAACTTCAACCTGTCAAACAGCTTCTGTAGATGGTCAAGGTGTTCCTCCTCAGTTTGGGACCTCTCAATCATATCGTCGATGTATACTTCAATCTCATGATGGATCATGTCATGAAATAAAGCAACCATGGCACGCTGATATGTTGCCCCAGCATTCTTCAACCCAAAAGGCATGACCTTGTAACAAAAGGTACCCCACTGAGTAACAAAAGTGGTCTTTTCCATGTCTTCAGGAGCCATTTTTATCTGATTATAACCAGAGAAACCGTCCATAAAGGAGAATACCTTGTGCTGAGCAGTATTGTCAACCAGAACGTCGATGTGAGGCAGAGGGAAGTCATCCTTAGGGCTTGCCCTGTTCAAATCTCTGTAACCAACACACATTCTGACCTTACCATCTTTCTTCGGCACTGGAACCACATTGGCAACCCACTGAGGGTAAGAAGTTACTGCTAGAAAACCGGCGCCAAACTGTTTCATAACTTTGGCCTTGATTTTCTCGGACATCTCTGGACGCATACGGCGAACCTTCTGTTTTACTGGAGGACAATCTTCCTTCATAGGCATGCGATGAACCACAATATCGGTATCCAACCCAGGCATATCTTCGTAAGACCAGGCAAAGATTTCCACGTAGTCATGCAGCATCTGAATCAGCCGCTGTTTCATACTAAGCTCCAGATTTGCACCGATCTTGACTTCCTTTTTGTCTGTCTCAGTACCCAGATTCACTGTTTCTACTAGCTCTTCATGTGGCTGAATGGCCCTCTCTTCTTGGAGTAGCAGTCTTGCAAGCTCACCAGGCACTTCGCGATCATCTTCACCTTCGTCTTTGGCTAAGTTGATCGGATTTTCGAAGTCATAACTGGCAGTAGCAGAGTCGTCACCAGTGAGATCCAGAGTGGATTGAGACCTGTATATGTGAGTGTGTGTAAAATAGCTGTTTTGCAATATGTAATAAAGAAAGACAAGGAGCACAAAATTTGAAATGCAAAAACGTCCAATGCTTTTATTAATGATATATGAAAATGGCATACAAAAGCCCTCACAAATGAAGCCACGGTGCCCCGGGTAAGACACCGGGCCATAAAGTTTCTCAATATTGTCTATTACAAATTCGAAGCAAAAAGCTCATTACTGAGTAATAAAAGTAATAGGGATGAAATCCTTTGCTGCCCAGTTGTTTGGTCCACCGTTGGTCGTAGGATAGATCCAGTTGTCGAATTCAGACTCCTCCATGTCATCTTCGATGGCATTTACTCCTGAGTTGCTGATGAACACGGGAGGTCTTCCAATCCTCGCACTTCGAACAGCCCTTTGAGCTCCTGCAGTGAAACCCAAACCAAACTTGTTAGTCTTCTGAGTGAAATCAGGAAGTCGGCCCCAGTTTGCATACTCACCCTTCTCAATAACAGCCCGGGCATCCTTTAAGGAAGCCATCTTCATAGGAGAATCTTCAATCACCGTCTCAACCGATGCCAATGTCTGAGGAACCTATTCAAAGTGTTGAAATGGGGTCTCAATGAACTCCCCATCCATCTCTACGTACCGGAACGAGTTGAGGTGGTTGACCATGTACTCCTCCTCCCCTTGAACTTTCACAATCTTGCCTTTAACCGGGTACTTCAACTTCTGGTGGAGCGTTGAGGTTACGGCTCCAGCTTTGTGGATCCATGGACGACCCAGCAAACAAGAATAGGACGGCCGAATGTCCATCACGTAAAATGTAGAGTTGAAGACCTGAGAACCAACTTTGATTGGAATATCAACCTCACCGTGCACCATCCTCTTAGACCCATCAAAGGTCCGGACAACAATGTTACTCGGCTTTAGCTCCAAACCTTCGCAGTCCAGTCTGTCTAGAGCTTTCTTGGGCAATACGTTCAACGAGGAACCAGTGTCAACCAACACATGTGCAAGAGTAGTGCCCCTGCATTCAATGGAGACATGCAGGGCATCATTATGGTTCTTCCCTTTAGCAGTTAGATCAGCGTCGGAGAAACCCAAACCATTATCAGCAGTTAAATTGGCCACACAATCGGTAAATTGATCAGCTGATGTCTCTTGTGGTACGTGGGTCGTCTTCAGGAAGGTAATGAGAGCCTTGGCATGGGCCTCTGAACATAATAGCAGTGATAACATTGAAATCTTGGATGGGGTTTGCCTCAGTTGCTTAACTACATTAAAATCACTCTTCTTAATAATCTTCAGAATCTCTTCCATCTCCTGTTTGGAAGCTTCAACATTGATTGTCTTTGGCGCCTCTGTCTGGGCAGGCATATCAGTGGTGATCCCTTTGCCCCGAGCGTTAGAAGACCCGGCGTCAGGGGGAGGAACAGGGACTTAATCAGGAAGGGCAGCAGGTACACTTGCAGGCTTTATGATAATAGGTCTTCGGACAGCTGGTAGAGCAATATCAGGTGAGAAAAGTCTACCGCTGTGGGTGACTTTAGTAGGCCCAGTAATGTTGCTGACGCTGGTATCAGCACCGAACTCTTGCTTAACTCCAAGAACATAAGAATCTGCCCCATAGTGCCAAGGGACAGCTTTGTTAGATGTATAGGGGATGGGCCCCGGAACAGTGATGATTATAGGTGCGGTCTTCGGAACAGATGTAATTCTAACAGGCGTCCTCGAGGGAGCCTTGGAAGAATTGTCGAAAATGGTAATGATAGAAACTTCTTCAGAAAGAATAGGTGGAACAGCATCCTTGTCAAAAAGAATCTCTTTACTATCCATCAGGTTCTGGATACCTGACTTCAGAGATGGGCAACCAGTAGGTAAAGCAGAACACATAGGGCAACCTTCACCACAGCCCGGAAATAAACCGGCTAGCAACAGGTTCTTTTTGATAGTCATTAGAGGGGTAACAACATCATCCACAAAAACTACAAACAAGTCTTCCTCTACAGCATTCACTCCATGCCTGGGCATGGGAGCAGTTACAACATTAGGCCTCTTGTGCGCCTCGAACTCAATCTCCTTTGCATCAATTAAGTCCTGCACCTTGTTCTTCAAAACCCAACAATCGTCTGTATTATGCCTCGGGCTATCAGAGTGAAAAGCGCAGCGGGCATTAGGGTTATACCTTGGTGACATTGTATTTGGATTCTTTGGATCTTCTTTTAGGGTCACCAGATTGGTCTTCAGCAATTGTGGCAGAATCTGAGACAAGGTCATGCTGAGACGAGTGAATTGCCTTTGAGGTCTCTCGTCCCTTCGTTGGTTGTGATGCTGAGGAGCACCGGCAGGTTTTGAGATAACAACCGCATTGACAGCTTGGCGGTGTTCAGGTCTACTCTTTCTTCTTGAAGTGTAGACCGCACTGGACTCTTTCTTAAACGGTCTTTTCTCGGTGCTCGATGAGGCACCCTTCTGTATCTTCCCAGCCTTAATGCCAGCTTCAATTCTCTCACCAGTCAAGATAAGGTCTGTAAACCCGGCTGAAGAGCTTCCAATCAAATGGTTAAAGAATGGACCGGACAGGGTCCCCAGAAAGATATCAACCAGTTCACGATCAGCTAAAGGTGGTTGCACCCTTCCGGCAAGGTCTCTCCATTTT
Source organism: Vicia faba (assembly GCA_948472305.1). NCBI lineage: Eukaryota > Viridiplantae > Streptophyta > Magnoliopsida > Fabales > Fabaceae > Vicia > Vicia faba. The sequence continues at coordinate 989,254,327 of OX451735.1, forward strand.
TGAGCATACTCTTTAAATCCTTCACCCGTCCCTATTGACATACCCTGGAGTTGGGTACGCGTGGGAGCGAGGTCGGAATTATATTGATAATGCCTAAAGAATGCAACAGCCAAATCCTCCCAGCTGCAGATACTGGCTCCGTCCAACTGATAGAACCACTCAAGCTGAGTCCCTGAGAGATTGTCTTGAAAGAAATGGATCCATAAGTTCTTATCAGTAGTGTAAGGTTGGATCTTCCTCACATATGACCGGAGGTGCAGCTTTGGACATGAAGCTCTGTCATACTTGGCAAAGGCAGGTGCCTTGAACTTATGAGGGATCACCACCCCAGATGATAAACCCAAATCTCTGAAGTCCAGACCGGGCACTTTCTGTACTTCCATAGCGTTCAAACGGTCTTCCAGCTGTTTGTACTTATCCTCAGCATGAGGATACTGTTCTTCATCATAGTCCGTCTCGTTGTCGGAGACCATAGGGCTAGGAGCCCTCCTTTCTTGTGGACTGTCTTTTTCTCCAGACGGGGTGGCCAGATCAATTTCATTTTGCAGCCCGTTTCCAAACCTGCGTCCGGTGTTGAACAGGATGGTCCTCTTCTTCTTCTTCTTTTTCTCTTTCAGAATCAGGGTCTTCAAGTCCTGCTGACCCTTAGTTAGGCTCATGACCAACTCTTGAAATTGGGCATTTTGGGCCTGGAGGGCCTTGATAGCTTTCTCAGTGGAAGGTTCGGCAGACATGATGATTGCTGAAATAAATAGCGAAGAAGATAAGAGACTTGTAAAAGGGTACCTTTTATGCATATGATGAATGGTATGCTATTTATGTAATGCATTCAAGTGTTCAAAAATTTAAATTTGTTGCAGACAAAAAGAACACACGTCATACTAAGAAGAAATTTTGTTAGTACATAAGTGCCCCATGGGCGAAATATTACAAAATTCTTAATGTAAAAAGACATTGCGCATCCTTTTTGGAGCGATGTAAGTGTTGAGGGTCTCTTCCTAGTGAAGTCGGCGGGTAAGCTCCAAAACCTTCTTCTCACTGGCATAGAAGTTGGCTTCAAAAGTATTTCTCTCTTCCTTGAGTTGGATCCAACTCTTTTGCATTTCTTCCCATAATGTTGGCATGTCAGGATGTAGGATGGCGTATGGAATCTCTCCTTCCATAGCAGGCTCTTTGATCAAGGGGAGAATGTGAGGATATGGCATCATAAGATTCTGGGAGCGGGTTCGTACTCACTTGAGGTAAGGCTCAAGGGGGATGGAATTCTTGTGCCCCGGTGTCTTACTATCCACCTTATTAGGCATCCTCCAAGCTCTGATGAACCTTTGTCGAAGTTCTTGCATATCGTTGTCGAAGTCAAAAACTAGGTCAGGAATCAGCATGTCATGAGGGCCATCCCTCCGAGCATATCCAAATTGTCTCAAGGCTAGACAGGGGTTGTAGGTAATGCCTCCCCTAATTCCAAGTAAAGGAACATTAGGAAATTCTCCACAACGATCAATGATGGTGAAATTTTCTCTGGACCGAGAACACCAATGTACATCAGAATGTGTGAGGGTCATCAATCGTTGTGACCACCTTAAACCCTGCTCATTCTTCAAAACTGATTGTGGAAGGTGATAAATAAACCACCTTGCTATGAGAGGAGTACAGCACATGAGAACACCTCTTTTCCTCATTGTTCGTGTGTAAAATGAGTGGAGGATGTCCCCAAGCAATGTAGGTATGGGATTGACAGCATTCACATCTATAAGTTGATCAGGATCTGGGAACAAAACCAACCCGTAGATAAGGAGTGCCACAATCTCTTCAAAGGCTTGTAGATCAAGAGAATTCCAGCATTCTCGTGCCTTCTCAAACAGAAACTTTGCCAAGAATCCTTTGATACCACTTTTGGTTTCCCAATGCCCCTTGATGTCGGATGGTTGCAAGCGTAATGCTTGAGCAACATCTTCAAGTTTTGGTTCCTTTTCAGTACCGTTGTAGGGTAGTTGACTAAGAATAGGAATTCTCAGGAGTTGAGAAAATTACTCCAAAGTAGGCACCAATTGATAATCAGGGAATGTGAAACAATGGTGTAGGGGGTCAAATAACTGGAAGAGAACTTTCATCATGTCTTCTTCAATGTTGGTGTTGACCAAGCTGAGGAGTCCACCATGTCTTTCACTGAAGAGAGAATTCTCAAGAATCTTGGATGTAAGCTCCTTGAGTTGAAGAGGGATCCTTACAAGGTTGACTTGAATCGTTTTCCTACAGAGAGACTCCATGTCCTGCAAAACAATAACAAAGATGAAGATCTAAACCCTTGAAATGGTTAGCAGATGCATATGATGCTTTATGATGTATGCAAAAACACATGTACAAGCAAGTCACACAAAAACCCTAGTTTCAGGCTTGCAGGAGGTTTCATAGGTAAGTACCCTCTTGAGTTCAGTTGGCTCAAAACCTGTCCTATAAATAGTAACCGGGTTCTAAGGAGCTCAATATCATTAGATTGTTTTCTATGTTCATCGTTTTGTTTTAGCCACTGAACTAGCGACCAAAATATTCCAAGAAAACAATCCTCAATGAGTGTAGTATCGAGTATCTACCAACTTCGGACTGCACCAAAGTCGGCCATCTCAATACCCCTAAAAAAGGCCAAGATGGTCAAGTAAGGTTCTAGGTCATTAGTGCTTAGTGACATCACTCAGCGGCCCCGTATTCTCTTTGATTGACTCAAAGGCTACCGGTACTCACAAATATGTCGCACTAATATAGCTATTGCTTCAACCGTGTCGGTATACCCCACACAGTTTCCATAACGTATTGCTATCTATGAATGTTTCCCAAATCCGGGTGGAGGATTTATAGAACTCCGATACAAGCCCACAAAATTAAAAGCATACAAAGCAATACAAATGAAAACATAAGTGATCTAGTCCTAAGGTACACCTCACTTATCTAATCCCCAACAGAGTCGCCAGTTCTGTGATCGGTGGGAATGAGAACTGACTGTTTTTGGAATGCTGGTTCGTGTTTGCGTTTGTTTTTGCAAAATGTTGCTGTGATCGGTAGAAATAGAATTGACTGTTTTGAAATGTTGGTTCGCGAAATGTCGCGGTAAGCAAGAGTCGCCACCGTCTTTTATTTTCTCCAACAAGGAAAGGGCAAAAGCACAGCAAAATTCCTTTTCGAGATGTTTCTCGGTTCGGGAGGTAGATTATAGAAAGGGAAGGTGTTAGCACCCTTTCTATCTGTGGTTATCCACGGGCTCTTAGGTACTTGCTCACTATGTTTTCAAAAATGTTTGCTTTTCTTGTGTTTGTGGGTTTTGAAAAAAAGTTCGTTTGAAAACTTCGTTTTGACTCTTGTATCAGTCCTCAAGAGTGTATGAAGTGTTTATTTGAAAATTTTTGTTTGAAAGTGTAAGTGCGAAAAGTATTTTTTTTTGTTTTTTGAAAGAGAAAGTACCTTAGAAACTCTACCTACTCAAAGAAATTAAGCTGTGTAAATGTCCTTTAGACAGTACTATCCCACTATTGAGAATTAGGTAGCACCGTCGTTGGAGTTGTTCGGGTCAATTCGATTATAGGGACATGTGTGGTTGCCAAAGCAATAGTAGGACGCCTTAGCAGTAACCCTAATGTCCTCGATCCTTTTTTATCCGAGGCAACCGTTTCGAGGCAACTGGATCTTTAGACAGGAGGGCGACCTCTAAAACACCCTATACTCAATGACCACGTCGAGGCGACCAAGTGAGGCGTACCCTAGGAGTGGCATGTGCACGTGTGTCAGGTTTCATGTTAAATTGTCTTTGCACATTTTTATGGTGAGCTACGTTTTGATTTTATTTTTCAGGCAAGTCTTGTCATGCATAGTTAACATACATTTAGCAATTAATAGTTTGTGGAAAATAAATTGCGGAAAGTAAATTGCGGAAAGTAAATTGCGGAAAGTAAAGCTACGCTATTACAAGGCGTCAGGTATTTACATCGCCAAAAACAAACCCTTGGAAAAGTAAATGCGAGAAAATAAAGAAAGCGATAAAAGTCCTAATTATCTATTACATCCTCGGAGCAATTACATAAATATGATCAAAAATAATATGCGCGAATAAAAATTGAATCGGGGACGTCCTTAGGGTTTTGACCCTTTTTGAGAAAAGAATGAATTTTGGTCCTTTTTGCATTTAATTAAACCTAATTCTAATTAATTAATTAATTAAAAGAAAACAAAGTATTTTTTTAGTTTTTTAATGTTTTAATGAAATAAAGAAAAGAAATTAAAATTGTCAAAAGAAAACCCTAATTCTATATTGATTTTAAATTATTGAGAAAAAGTTAAAGTTAACCTAATTAAAACAACTAAATTAATTAATTACATTTATTTACAAAAATAATAAATTAATAGTGAAATTAACAAATAATAATAATAATATTTTAGTTTTCTGATTTTTATTGTGAAAAAATTAAATATGTTAATTAAATAATAATAATAATAATTAATAAAATAATTAAATAAATAAAATAGTAAATATAAAGAGAAAGAAGAAACCAGGGGGTTGATGGCCCACTAAGGAGGTGTTATTGGCAATTCCTGGCCCATTAATCTCAAGCCTGTTTGACTTTCCCTGATTGTCCATGATACGCCTTGACTGGGAGTATGGTGGTCATCCACTTATGACCCTCAGATTTGTGCATGTGGCCACTTGGCACCTGGGATTTGAAAGTGCATGGTGGACATCATTTAGGAAGCCTGCATTTGAATAGGTAAAGAAAAATAGAAACAAGTATTTGGGGGACCTGAGATTCGAACCCAGGTCCCAATGATCACCAGCCAACGCATCATCCACCAAGCCACTTGCACGCGTTTGTATTTAGAATAACAAGCAATTATAATATATAAAAAATAACAATTATGCTGGAAACAACAAAATCACGCGCACTATTTTAAATGGACCAATAGCATATCAACAACACATCATCGTCCTCGTTGTGCCTGTAAAAACAAAGTTAGATAGCGGGGGTTTTTAACCCCCACAAACTGCAATGACCAATAATAGCGATTAGGGCTGTGAGCAACAATAATATTTCGCGAGGGTGGCTTTGTGTTCGTCTTGTCTCAGCGATTTCAACCATAGGTCTCTCAAGGCTTAATTTTTCCTGTACTGTAAATCCCCAATTTTAGAGTTCAAGAACCCTAGAATTCATCAATGGCAACTTGTGATTCTGTACACTATAAGTCAATTAACTTATACCATTAGTTTCATAAGGATTCAAGCAATGCAAAACGAACCATAAATCATGTTAAAAGCTTATGAATCATGAGTTTCGATTATGAGAAAAAAGGTCAAACTGTGAGACTGTAGGTGATGGTTTCTTGAGCTTTAACGCTTGGTTTTGAGTGCTACATGTCCCTGACACTTCCAGCAATGTGTTAGAATCCACAAATTGCTTTGAATCGTGCTAGAATGCAGAAAACAGTTTTGAATTTTCTCAATATGGTTATGGCTTTCTTGCAGCAAATTCACGTATGCATGAATAGGGTTGGCTTGTGCATTTAGAGAGGAAGAGAATTAGGTCAAAATCTTGCAAAGAAATCCATGGAATTGATGATTGCATATTTGATTGAAAGTCAAATATTTTTGAATATTTTTGATTGAAGATACTTGCTAATTTGGGAGATATTTGCACCCTTGATTGGTACACGAAATTTCCAGCCTGATTAGGTCCTATTTGCTTCATAAAAAGATTGAAAAACCATATCTTTATATTTTCCTACAATTTAAATCAATTAAATGAATTAATATTAATAAAAAATCCAATTAATTAATAAAAATAAGAAAATAAATTCATTAAGCTTGATGGGTCGTGCATAGGCCTTGCATAAAGTTTCAAGAAGAACTTTGGGGCCCATTAGCAAAAACAAGGTGTTTTGAGCAAAGTTAACTTTTGCAAATTCATAAAAATTTCCCAACTTCTCCAATGCATATCTTGCTCAATTTTGATCATATGAACATGTTCTTGGACATTTTGGAAAGGTCGTGAAGTCCTCTAACCAATGCCTTTGGTCCCATGTCATTTGGATTTACCAATCTCAAGTTATGGTCTTTGACTTAAAGTGCATTTTTGTTGACTTTTAAAATTGACCTATAATGTAGAAATTGATAACTTTTTATGAGAGCATTTCTTGGACTTGGAATGTGAAGATGGATTGTAGGAAATGTCATCCCCTTAAAAATGAGCATTGGATGGGATTTTTCTGATGAACCATGAAAAAGTTATGCCCTGGTCAAGATACAGTTGACTTTTCTACTGTCCAAAAATAGTAACTTTTGCATCTTGATGATTTTTGAGCCATTCTTGAGGAATCATGATCAAGACTTGATCAAATGATGATTATGGACTCAAAATAAGATGTTGACCAAAAATTATGACTTTTGACTGCAAAATGACCATTTTGCCCCTACAGTTGACTGTGGGTCAAATGAGGCTTTTGACTGTGCAAATTGACAATGTGAGTCTTGAAACTTGGCATGTAGATGCTTGAGAATTTATATGGGCCTAGGAGACTTGATTGAGCCATTAAAAACCTCAAATTATTTGAAAGAACCAAAACCCTAATTTCAGTTGGCTTAGGAGGCATTTGGGCTGTGCAACCCTTGAGGAATCTTGAACCAGTTGAAGATGATTCTTAACAAATCTTGAAGAATATGGGAGGGAAAATTTTGGGGTACAACAGTTGCCCCTGTTCAATCTTCTTAAACCTGAGGATGTAGATTGGCTTGCGTGCCTTTCGTGATCCGAAGGTGGGAGATGATTGAACACTAGAGTGCCCAGAAATTTGCACTCGCATGGTGTAGTATCAGCAATGTGATGTCGAGAATGGGATTTTAGATGCCATTTGGAAAGATGATGGATAGGAGGATGGGCTTATAGATGCCATCTAGGGGTGTCGATCGCGTAAGAGATTCCTTAGCGAGAACTTGCATACTTGAGAAAGAAAGATAGTTTTCCTGTCTGGCTTCAGGTATTAATCTATAATTCGTCGTCCACAGATATTTCCTGGCTAGATACAGGTGTTAATCCGGAACTTAAAAAAGGTTGGTTGAGATAGATTTCCTGGCTAGATACAGGTGTAGACCTCTGACTTGAGAATGAAAGATAATTTCCTGGCCTGTTACAGGTGTTGATCTTCAATCTCTTCATGCAGATACTTTCCTGGATAGATACAGGTATAGATCTACAATCAATCGCTCACAGATATGCCCTGGCTAGATACAGGTATCGAATCTGGAACTTCAAAAGGTTGGTCGAGATAGCTTTCCTGGCTGGATACAGGTGTAGACCTCTGACCTGAGAATGAAAGATAATTTTCTGGCCTGTTACAGGTGTTGATCTTCAATCTCTTCATGCAGATACTTTCCTGGCTAGATACAGGTATAGATCTACAATTAATCGCTCACAAATATGCCCTGGCTAGATACAGGTATCGAATCTGCAACTTCAAAAGGTTGGTCGAGATAGCTTTCCTGGCTGGATACAGGTGTAGACCTCTGACCTGAGAATGAAAGATAATTTCCTGGCCTGTTACAGGTGTTGATCTTCAATCTCTTCATGCAGATACTTTCCTGGCTAGATACAGGTATAGATCTACAATCAATCGCTCGCAGATATACCCTGGCTAGATACAGGTATCGAATCTGGAACTTCAAAAGGTTGGTCGAGATAGCTTTCCTGGCTGGATACAGGTGTAGACCTCTGACCTGAGAATGAAAGATAATTTCCTGGCCTGTTACAGGTGTTGATCTTCAATCTCTTCATGCAGATACTTTCCTGGCTAGATACAGGTATAGATCTACAATCAATCGCTCACAGATATGCCCTGGCTAGATACAGGTATCGAATCCGGAACTTCAAAAGGTTGGTCGAGATAGCTTTCCTGGATGGATACAGGTGTAGACCTCTGACCTGAGAATGAAAGATAATTTCCTGGCCTGTTACAGGTGTTGATCTTCAATCTCTTCATGCAGATACTTTCCTGGTTAGATACAGGTATAGATCTACAATCAATCGATCACAGATATGCCCTGGCTAGATACAGGTATCGAATCTGGAACTTCAAAAGGTTGGTCGAGATAGCTTTCCTGGATGGATACAGGTGTAGACCTCTGACCTGAGAATGAAAGATAATTTCCTAGCCTGTTACAGGTGTTGATCTTCAATCTCTTCATGCAGATACTTTCCTGGCTAGATACAGGTATAGATCTACAATCAATCGCTTACAGATATGCCCTAGCTAGATACAGGTATCGAATCCGGAACTTCAAAAGGTTGGTCGAGATATCTTTCTTGGCTGGATACAGGTGTAAACCTCTAACCTGAGAATGAAAGATAATTTCCTGTCCTGTTACAGGTGTTGATCTTCAATCTCTTCATGCAGATACTTTCCTGGCTAGATACAGGTATAGATCTACAATCAATCGCTCACAAATACTCCCTGGCTAGATACAGGTATTGATCCGGAACTTAAAAAGGTTGATGGCAATCATCCTTTGATTGACTTTTTCCTGAAAAGGCAAAACATTAGTTATATGCAATGTCATGATGTATGAAATGCATGATGTCATGATGTTCTCAAAAATGAATGAGGTCGTGTCGTATGCACTTTATCATGTATGTAAGCAGGATATATGAAATGCGAAATGTTGATGAATGTATTTTCGTCTGGGAAAATAAATCCTTGACGGATGCCGGGAGCTTGTTACATCCTGGGCTGATGTTGAAGAGTAGAGTTCTTCGCTTCCGCTGGGGATGATGGAGGAAGATGATTGCAAGAATAAACCGGTAGGAGAAGATGACTCCGTTGGGGAATAAACCTGGTGAAGAGATTACTCTGCGGGGGATTATTCTGTGGGGAAGAGGTACTTCGCTGAGATTTTAACGATAACTCCGCTGGGGACTCTGTTGATAAGCTCTGTTGGGGATTTTGATGATGAACTCCGCTGGGGATAGAAAGAACTTCGCTGGGGACAATCTTTCCGTTGCAAATTGCTGAGGATAACCCAGTTAGACTCTGGTGGGGGATAACCTTCTGAATATGGCTGCGGAGATGCATTTGTGCTCTGCAGGGGATAAGCTTCCAGAATCTACTAGGGAGGATGATTCAAGTCTCCTGGGGAAACTCTTGAGGAAATGGCTCCACTGGGGGTATCCGTATTCCGCCGGGGAACAATCTTATATTTCTGTCAAGGAATATTAAGACTGCCGGGGATGCTTGCTGAGGATTATCTATAAACTCTGCTGGAGAATTTAAGATCTTCTGGGGGTACCCAACTTTTTCGGGACTGATGGTAGACCAACTCTGCTCGGGGAGAGTATTGCTGACTTGCTGGATATACTGTGCCTTCTTAGGGCTGATGGGAGACCAACTCTACATGGGGAGTGAAGGTATCTTGGTCATATTCTTCAGCCAAACCTACATTGGTACCTTGGTGAACAGAGCAACTAGATCTCTTAGACAATTCTTATTGCCCCTGTTTCTGATGTCACCCGTAATTAGTTCTTTGTTTCGCATGTAAATATTTATGACCAGCAATTAATGTCAAATGCATATATAAAAAATGAACATTGGACGTTCTTTGCAAAACAAAACAGATAAAGGAAAAACAATTTGAAATTTTTCTGAAAAAATGAGCTTGCATTGATTTTGAAATTTTCCTGTAAATAGGCGTTTTGTATACAAGAGGCTGACGTCCTAGTAAGAGAACGCCGCCGAACGAAATAGAGTTTATACAATTTGAAAAGGAAACAAAATAGCTATGTGAAAAATCCCACTGGGTTCCACCTCTGTTATCGCCTTTATGTCTTCAAGAGTCTCATCACTTTGCTGCTTAGTTGGAGATGAAGTTGATTGATCGGTGTCGTCTGAGCCTGACAGTTGATACCGAAGTCTAGATGCAGGGTGATCCAATGAGACATAGTATTACGCTTATCCCTAATTTTTGCCTGGACCGCCCTTTTGGGTTTTCAGTCCACCGGGATACCCATTTTTGCTCAAGCCGCCTTTTCAGGTTTTCGACTTGCCGGGTGTACAGATTTTTTCATTTCATCCCTTATTTTTGCCCAAACCCTTTTGGTTCTCTGGGAAGCCCTTATTTTTTCCTAGGCCAGTCGACCTAGCGGGTCTTTTAATCATGTGTAGTATCTTTTTACTATGTCTGCATTGGCGGGGTGAGGAAGGTCGTCACCATCCATGGTGGTTAGAATCATTGCTCCTCCTGAGAAGATATTCTTAACCACAAATGGCCCTTCGTATGTAGGGGTCCATTTTCCCCTGGGATCACCTTGAGGTAGAATGATGCGCTTGATTACCAGGTCCCCAACTTGATACTCTTGTCGTCTGACTTTCTTGTTAAATGCCCTGATCATCCGTTTTTGGTACGTCTGACCATGACAAATAGCAGTGAGTCTCTTTTCGTCGATTAGGTTTAATTGATCAAGCCGAGTCTGGATCCAGTCATCTTCGCTCAAACCTGCATCCTTCATTATCCAGAGAGAGGGTATCTGAACTTCAATGGGCAAGACTGCTTCCATGCCATAGACCAAGGAAAAGGGTGTTGCCCCTGTTGACGTCCGTGCTGAGGTACGGTACCCATGAAGAGCAAATGGTAACATTTCGTGCCAATCTTTGTAGGTCACTGTCATCTTCTGCACAATCTTCTTAATGTTCTTATTAGCTGCTTCTACAGCCCCATTCATCTTCGGCCGGTAAGGAGAAGAGTTGTGGTGCTTTATCTTGAATTGCTCGCAGAGCTCAGTGATCATCTTGTTGTTAATATTGGTACCATTGTCCGTAATGATCCTCTCTGGTACACCGTATCGACAAATCAGGTTATGCCGAATGAACCGTGCCACTACGTTCTTGGTTACGGTAGCAAAGGAAGCTGCTTCAACCCACTTCGTAAAGTAATCAATTGCTACCAGGATGAAACGATGCCCGTTGGATGCCGTAGGTCTGATCTCGCCGATCATATCAATGCCCCACATCACAAAAGGCCAAGGTGCTGTCAAGACGTTCAAAGGAACTGGAGGAATGTGCACCTTATCAGCATAGATCTGGCATTTGTGACATGTCCGAGAATGTTGATAACAGTCGGCTTCCATTGTGGACCAGTAATATCCTGCCCGAAGGATTTTCTTTGCCATGGTATGTCCACTGGAATGCATTCCAAAGGTACCTTCATGCAACTCTGCCATGATCCTTTCTGCTTCAGTTTTATCCACACAACGCAGTAAGGTTGAATCATGGTTTCGTTTGTACAGAATGTCATTGCTGAGGAAGAACTTGGCCGCGAACCTTCTCAGAAACTTCTTGTCATTAACGGATGCACCCTCGGGGTATTCTTGAGCTTCAAGATACCTCTTTACTTCATGATACCAAGGTTTTTCTGTTACCTCTTTGGTCTCAAGATCACAGCAATGTGCAGGTTCATCCAATTTCCAAATAATGATCCGGGGAGCCTCGTTGTCCCATTTGACTTTGAACATAGAAGACATCGTAGCCAGCGCGTCCGCCAACTGATTTTCTTCTCTTGGGAAGTGTTCAAAGGTTATCTCCTCGAAATGGGGGATCAACGTCAATACGTACTCCTTATAAGGAATAAGATTTGGGTGTTTCGTATCCCACTCGCCTTTGATCTGACTGATCACGAGAGTGGAATCTCCGAAGACACTCAGAAACTTGATCCTTAGGTCAATTGCAGCTCGAAGACCCATGATGCATGCTTCATACTCCTCCATGTTGTTGGTGTAGTTGAAACACAGTCGGGCGGTAAGTGGAGTATGAGAGCCTTTAGGAGATATGATCACAGCACCAATACTGTTACCCAAAGCATTCGAGGCTTCGTCAAAGTGCATAGACCATCGAGATCCTTTCTCAGGTCCTTCATCCGGTCCAGGTACTTTACAATCAGTCACTACCATGATATTCTCGTCTGGAAACTCAAAGTTCATAAATTGGTAGTCATCCACTGCCTGATGTGCCAAATGGTATGCCAACACACTTCCCTTGATTTCTTTTTGAGTCGTGTACTGGATGTCATATTCAGTCAAGATCATCTGCCATCTTGCTATTCTTCCAGACAGAGCAGGCTTTTCGAAGATGTATTTGATTGGATCCATTTTTGAAATCAACAGAGTAGTGTGGGTCAACATATATTGTCTCAGCCGGCGAGCAGCCCATACCAAAGCGCAGCAAGTTTTCTCGAGCAGTGAGTATCGGGTCTCACAGTCGGTAAACTTTTTGCTAAGGTAATAAATAGCGTGCTCTTTTCGGCCAGACTCGTCATGCTGCCCCAGCACACACCCCATTGAGCTGTCTAGTACTGTCAAGTATAAGATTAGTGGTCTCCCTTCAACCGGTGGCATAAGAATGGGTGGCTCTTGGAGATACTCTTTGATTCTTTCGAAAGTGGCCTGACATTCATCATTCCAACGTACTACTTGATCTTTCTTCAGTAGCTTGAAGATTGGTTCACAGGTAGCAGTTAGATGTGAGATGAATCGGGCAATGTAGTTCAACCGTCCTAGAAAGCCTCTGACTTCTTTCTCTGTCTTGGGAACTGGCATCTCTTGTATGGATTTCACTTTGGTAGGGTCCACTTGAATACCTTTGTCGCTCACGATGAAGCCTAGTATTTTTCCAGATCTCACCCCGAAGGTGCACTTGTTCGGGTTTAGCCTCAGCTTGTACAACTTCAACCGGTCAAACAGCTTCTGTAGGTGGTCAAGGTGCTCCTCCTCAGTTTGGGACCTTGCAGTCATATCATCGACATACACCTCGATTTCGTGATGGATCATATCATGAAACAGAGCAACCATGGCACGTTGGTAGGTTTCCCCAGCATTTTTCAACCCAAACGGCATGACCTTGTAACAGAAGGTGCCCCACTGAGTAACGAAAGTGGTCTTCTCCATGTCTTCAGGAGCCATCTTGATCTGATTATAACCAGAGCAACCGTCCATGAAGGAGAACACCTTATGCTGAGCAGTGTTGTCAACCAGAACATTGATGTGAGGCAGAGGGAAGTCATCCTTAGGGCTCGCCCTGTTCAAATCCCTGTAGTCAACACACATTCGGACCTTACCATCTTTCTTCGGAATTGGAACCACATTGGCAACCCACTGAGGGTAAGAAGTTACTGCTAGAAAACCGGCGTCAAATTGTTTCATAACCTCAGCTTTGATTTTCTCGGACATCTCTGGGCGCATACGGCGAACCTTTTGTTTTACCGGAGGGCAATCTTCCTTGGTAGGCAAGTGATGAACCACAATGTCAGTATCCAACCCAGGCATGTCTTCGTAAGACCAGGAAAAGATTTCCACGTAGTCATGCAGCATCTGAATCAACCGTTGTTTCACACTGAGCTCCAGATTTGCACCAATCTTGACTTCCTTTTTGTTTGTCTCAGTACCCAGATTTACCGCTTCCACTGGATCTTCATGTTGTTGAATGGCCCTCTCTTCCTGGAGTAGCAGTCTTGCAAGCTCACCAGGCACTTCGCAATCATCTTCACCTTCGTCTTCGGCTAAGTTGATCGGATTTTCGAAGTCATAACTGGCAGTAGCAAAGTCGTTACCAGTGAGATCCAGAGTGGATTGGGACCTGTATATGTGAGTGTGTGTAAATATAGCTGTTTTGCAATATATAATAAAGAAAGACAAGGAGCGCAAGATTTGAAATGCAAAAAATGTCCAATGCTTTTATTAATGATATATGAAAATGACACACAAAAGCCCTCACAAATGAAGCCACGGTGCCTCGGGTAAGACACCGGGCCATAAAGTTTCAAATTATTGTCTGTTACAAATTTAAAACACAGGAGTTCATTACTGAGTGACAAAAGTAATAGGTATGAAGTCTTTCACAGTCCAGTTGTTCGGTCCACCGTCGGTCGTAGGGTAGATCCAGCTGTCGAATTCAGATTCTTCCATGTCGTTTTCAATAGCATTTACTCCTGAGTTGCTGATGAACACAGGAGGTCTTCCAATCCTTGCACTACGCACAACCCTCTGAGCTTCTGCAGTGAAACCCAAACCAAACTTGTCAGTCTTCGGAGTGAAATCAGGAAGTCAGCCCCAGTTTGCACACTCACCCTTCTCAATAACAGCCCGGGCATCCTTTAAGGAAGCCATATTCAAAGGAGAGTCTTCGATCACAGTTTCAGCTGATGCCAATGTTTGAGGAACCTCTTCGAAGTGCTGGAATGGAGTCTCAATGAATTCCCCATCCATCTCTATATACCGGAACGAGTTAAGGTGGCTGACCATATATTCCTCCTCCCCCTGAACTGTCACAATTTTCCCCTTGACCGGGTACTTCAGCTTCTGATGTAGTGTGGAGGTCACAGCTCCAGCCTTATGGATCCATGGACGACCCAGCAAACAAGAATAGGATGGTCGGATGTCCATCACATAGAATGTAGAATCAAAGACCTACGAACCAACCCTGATTGGAATGTCAACTTCACCATGTACCATCCTCTTAGACCCGTCAAAGGCCCGGACAACAATGTTACTTGGCTTGAGCTCTAAACCCTTGTAATCTAGCCTGTCTAGAGCCTTCTTGGGCAATACGTTCAATGAGGAACCAGTGTCAACCAGCACATGGGCAAGAGTAGTGCCCCTGCATTCAATGGAGACATGCAGGGCATCGTTATGGTTCTTCCCCTTGGCAGTCAGATCAGCGTCGGAGAAACCCAAACCATTATCAGCAGTTAAGTTGGCCACACAATCGGTAAATTGATCAGTTGATGTCTCTTGTGGCACGTGGGCCGTCTTCAGGAAAGTAATCAGAGCCTTGGCATGGGCCTCTGAACACAACAACAGTGATAGCATATAAATTTTAGATGGGGTGTGCCCCAACTGCTCCACTACATTGAAATCACTCTTCTTGATAATCTTAAGGATTTCTTCCATCTCCTTCTTGGAAGCTTCAACAGTGGTTGTCTTTGGTGCCTCCGTCTGGGCAGGCACATCAGTAGCAATCCCTTTGCCCCGAGTATCGGAAGACTCGGCAGCAGGGGTGAAATAGGAATTTGGTCAAGGGAAGCAGGCACACTTGCAGATGTGATGACAATAGGTCTCTGAATAGCTGGTGGCACAATATTTGGTGAGAACAGTCTACCACTACGAGTGACCTTGGCAGGCCCGGTGATGTTGCTGACGCCGGTACTAGTATCAAACTCTTGTTTAACTCCAAGCACATAAACATCTGCCCCATAGTGCCAAGGGACAGCTTTGTCAGATGTATAGGGGAGGGGCCCCGAAACAATGATGATTATAGGAGCAATCTTCTGAGCAGGCATGATTTTGACTGGCTTCCTTGGGGGAGCCTTAGGAGAGTTGTTGAAAATAGTAACAATGGACACTTCTTCAGCAGGGGTAGCAGGAACATCAATCTTATCAAACAAGATCTCTTTGTTATCCATCAGGTTTTGGACGCCTGACTTCAACAAAGGACAACCAGCAGGTGAAACAGAACATAGGTGGCAACCTTTACTACATCCCGGAAATAAACCGGCTAGCAACAGGTTCCTCTTGACAGTCAACAACGGAGTAACAATATCATCCACGGAGGCTACATACATGCCTTCCTCTACAGCATTCACTCCATGCTTAGGCATGGGAGCAGTCACAACATTGGGCCTTTCGGGTGCCTCGAACTCTATTTCTTTATCATCAATAAGGTCCTGGACCTTATTCTTCAGAGCCCAACAATCATCCGTAGTATGCCCCGGGCTATCAGAGTGATAAGCGCAGCGGGCGTTGGGATTGTACTTTGGAGATGTTGTGTTTACGACCTTCGGAGCTTCTTTTATAGTTACCAGATTGGTAGACAGTAGTTGCGGCAATATCTGGGACAAAGTCATACTGAGTCGAGTGAACTGCCTTCTGGGTCTCTCACCCCTTGGTTGGTTATATTGCTGAGGAACAGCAGCAGGCTTTGATATTACCACCGCGTTGACAGCTTAGCGGCGTTCCGGTTTGTTCTGTCTCCTTGAACCATAAACAACACTAGATTCTTTCTTGAAGGGTTTCTTTTTAGAGCTCGAGGAGGCCCCTTTCTGTATCTTCCCAGACTTGATACCAACTTCTATTCTCTCACCAGTCAGGATAAGATCTGTGAACCCGGCAGAAGAATTTCCAATTAAATGGTTGAAGAACGGACCAGACAGGGTCCCCAAGAAAATGTCCACAAGTTCACGGTCATTCAAATGTGGCTGCACCCTTCCAGCCAGGTCTCTCCACTTTTGAGCGTATTCCTTAAATCCTTCACCCGTCCCTAGCGACATACCCTGGAGTTGGGTACGCGTAGGAGCGAGGTCGGAATTGTACCGATACTGCTTATAAAATGCAGTAGCCAAGTCCTCCCAGTTACGAATACTGGCTCCATCCAGCTGATAGAACCATTCGAGTTGAGTCCCTGAAAGACTATCCTGGAAGAAATGGATCCACAAATTCTTGTCTGCAGTGTACAGTTGGATCTTCCTTACATACGACCGAAGGTGTAGCTTAGGACAGGAAGCTCCGTCGTACTTTGCAAAAGTAGGTTCCTTGAACTTGTGGGGGATCACCACCCCAGAAGATAAGCCTAGGTCTCCAAAGTCCAACCCAGGCACATGTTGAATCTCCATAGTACTTAAACGGTCCTCCAGCTGTTTGTACCTGTCCTCAGCAGGAGGGTACTGTTCATCATTATAATCCGTCTCGTTGTCGGAGACCACGGGACTAGGAACCCTTCTCTCTTGGGGACTGTCTTTCCCTACAAAGGAAGTAGTCAGATCAACCTCATTTTTTAGTCCATTCCCAAATCTGCGTCCAGTGTTGAACAGCACAGTCCTCTTCTTCTTCTTCTTCAGAATCAGAGTCTTCAACTCCTATTGACCCTGGGCTAGGCTCATAACCAACTCTTGGAACTGGGCATTCTGGGCCTGGAATGTCTTGATAGCTTGTTCAGTAGTAGGTTCAGAAGACATGATGATTGCAGAAATAAACAGCGAAGAAGATAAGAGACATGTACTGGTACCTGTAATGCAATGATATGTATGATATATGTATGCAATGTTTTCAAGGATCTCGTGGGGTAAACAAAGAAACTTGTTAGAATTTGAATTTTGCAGCTTGATTGAAGGAACTTCATGTTGCTGAGAGTCCTTCTTCAAGAGTCAAGCTCACCATATCGAGTGGGTCATAGCCCCTGACTCAAGTCGTCATGATTGATCTCCAAACGACCTTGGCTAGAGGAAAATAAATCCCCTTTGCCCCCTTCTAGATAGTTGTTTCATCATGACCTGCATCACAAACCCTTGAGATCCTTAAAATGGGTTAGTCCTTATGCAGGATGTATGCAATGGTATGATGTTATGATGTTATGATGTCATGGTAAAGGCACACCACAAGTATTCACAAAAGGCAAACATGGTGAAGGCACACAAGTCACGCAAGACAGCCCTTAGATTTTAGGCTGGCATGAAGTTTAGGTACTACCCTCTTTCAGTTTCAGTTGGTTAAGACCTGTCCTAAAAATAGTAACCAGGTTCTAGAGGATCTCAATATCACTGACTACCCTCAATCGGTCATAATTTCGGCTTAGCAACCTTTTCTTGCAGCCGAAACCATCGCGAGAGTTTAGCCTCAATGAGTGTAGCATACTGCTACTGTTCTATGGCCAAGTTGGTCAATTTAAGGTTCTAAGGTCAGTTGGTGCTTAATGACTCCTCAGAAGACCCATATTCTCCTCGTTCCAACACAAGGGATATCGGTACAGACCAAGGTGTCACACCAACGTAGCTACTGCTTCACCCGTGTCGGTCTACGCCGGACAGGTCCCTCACAGTTTATTGCTACTTACCTAAAGGGTATTCCCTAGATCCAGGTTAGGATCTATGAAACTCCAATACAAGCCCACAAATATAAATCATACAAAGCATGCAATTGAAAACATAGAATGATCTAATCCTAAGGTACACCTCACTTATAAACTCCCCAGCAGAGTCTCCAGTTCTGTGATCGGTGGAAATAGAACTGACTGTTTTGAAATGCTAGTTCGCGAAATGTCGCGGTAAGCAAGAGTCGCCACCGTCTTTTATTTTCTCCAACAAGGAAAGGACAAAAGCACAGCAAAATTCCTTTGCGAGATGTTTCTCGGTTCGAGAGGTAGATTATAGAAAGGGAAGGTGTTAGCACCCTTTCTATCCGTGGTTATCCACGGGCTCTTAGGTACTTGCTCACTATGTTTTCAAAAATGTTTGCTTTTCTTGTGTTTGTGGGTTTTGAAAAAAAGTTCGTTTGAAAACTTCGTTTTGACTCTTGTATCAGTCCTCAAGAGTGTATGAAGTATTTGTTTGAAAATTTTTGTTTGAAAGTGTAAGTGCGAAAAGTATTTTTTTTGTTTTTTGAAAGAGCAAGTACCTTAGAACCTCTACCTACTCAAAGAAATTAAGCTGTGTAAATGTCCTTTAGACAGTACTATCCCACTATTGAGAAGTAGGTAGCATCGTCGTTGGAGTTGTTCGGGTCAATTCGATTATAGGGACATGTGTGGTCACCAAAGCAATAGTAGGACGCCTTAGCGGTAACCCTAATGTCCTAGATCCTTTTTTATCCGAGGCAACCGTTTCGAGGCAACCGGATATTTAGACAGGAGGGTGACCTCTAAAACACCCTATACTCAATGACTACGTCGAGGTGACCAAGTGAGGCGTACCCTAGGAGTGGCATGTGCACGTGTGTCAGGTTTCATGTTAAATTGTCTTTGCACATTTTTATGGTGAGCTACGTTTTGATTTTATTTTTCAGGCAAGTCTTGTCATGCATAGTTAACATACATTTAGCAATTAATAGTTTGTGGAAAATAAATTGCGGAAAGTAAATTGCGGAAAGTAAATTGCGGAAAGTAAAGCTACGCTATTACAAGGCGTCGGGTATTTACATCGCCAAAAACAAACCCTTGGAAAAGTAAATGCGAGAAAATAAAGAAAGCGATAAAAGTCCTAATTATCTATTACATCCTCGGAGCAATTACATAAATATGATCAAAAATAATATGCGCGAATAAAAATTGAATCGGGGACGTCCTTAGGGTTTTGACCCTTTTTGAGAAAAGAATGAATTTTGGTCCTTTTTGCATTTAATTAAACCTAATTCTAATTAATTAATTAATTAAAAGAAAACAAAGTATTTTTTTAGTTTTTTAATGTTTTAATGAAATAAAGAAAAGAAATTAAAATTGTCAAAAGAAAACCCTAATTCTATATTGATTTTAAATTATTGAGAAAAAGTTAAAGTTAACCTAATTAAAACAACTAAATTAATTAATTACATTTATTTACAAAAATAATAAATTAATAGTGAAATTAACAAATAATAATAATAATATTTTAGTTTTCTGATTTTTATTGTGAAAAAATTAATTATGTTAATTAAATAATAATAATAATAATAATAATTAATAAAATAATTAAATAAATAAAATAGTAAATATAAAGAGAAAGAAGAAACCAGGGGGGTGATGGCCCACTAAGGAGGTGTTATTGGCAATTCCTGGCCCATTAATCTCAAGCCTGTTTGACTTTCCCTGATTGTCCATGATACGCCTTGACTGGGAGTATGGTGGTCATCCACTTATGACCTTCAGATTTGTGCCTGTGGCCACTTGGCGCCTGGGATTTGAAAGTGCATGGTGGACATCATTTAGGAAGCCTGCATGTGATTAGGTAAAGAAAAATAGAAACAAGTATTTGGGGGACCTGGGATTCGAACCCAGGTCCCAATGATCACCAGCCAACGCATCATCCACCAAGCCACTTGCACGCGTTTGTATTTAGAATAACAAGCAATTATAATATATAAAAAATAACAATTATGCTGGAAACAACAAAATCACGCGCGCTATTTTAAACGGACCAATAGCATATCAACAACACATCATCGTCCTCGCTGTGCCTGTAAAAACAAAGTTAGATAGCGGGGGGTTTTAACCCCCACAAACTGCAATGACCAATAATAGCGATTAGGGCTGTGAGCAATAATAATATTTCGCGAGGGTGGCTTTGTGTTCGTCTTGTCTCAGCAATTTCAACCATAGGTCTCTCAAGGCTTAATTTTTCATGTACTGTAAATCCCCAATTTTAGAGTTCAAGAACCCTAGAATTCATCAATGGCAACTTGTGATTCTGTACACCATAAGTCAATTAACTTATACCATTAGTTTCATAAGGATTCAAGCAATGCAAAACAAACCATAAATCATGTTAAAAGCTTATGAATCATGAGTTTCGATTATGAGAAAAAAGGTCAAACCGTGAGACTGTAGGTGATGGTTTCTTGAGCTTTAACGCTTGGTTTTGAGTGCTACACGTCCCTGACACTTCCAGCAATGTGTTAGAATCCACAAATTGCTTTGAATCGTGCTAGAATGCAGAAAACAGTTTTGACTTTTCTTTGAATTTTCTCAATATGGTTATGGCTTTCTCAGCAAATTCACGTATGCATGAATAGGGTTGCCTTGTGCATTTATAGAGGAAGAGAATTAGGTCAAAATCTTGCAAAGAAATCCATGGAATTGATGATTGCATATTTGATTGAAAATCAAATATTTTTGAATCTTTTTGATTGAAGAAACTTGCTAATTTGGGAGATATTTGCATCCTTGATTGGTACACGAAATTGCCAGCCTGATTAGGTCCTATTTGCTTCATAAAAAGATTGAAAAACCATATCGTTATATTTTCCTACAATTTAAATCAATTAAATGAATTAATATTAATAAAAAATCCAATTAATTAATAAAAAATAAGAAAATAAATTCATTAGGCTTGATGGGTCGTGCATAGGCCTTGGATAAAGTTTCAAGAAGAACTTTGGGGCCCATTAGCAAAAACAAGGTGTTTTGAGCAAAGTTGACTTTTGCAAATTCATAAATATTTCCCAACTTCTCTAATGCACATCTTGCTCAATTTTGATCATATGAACATGTTCTTGGATATTTTGGAAAGGTCTTGAAGACCTCTAACCAATGACCTTGGTCCCATGTCATTTGGATTTACCAATCTCAATTTATGGTCTTTGACTTAAAGTGCATTTTTGTTGACTTTTGAAATTGACCTATAATGTAGAAATTGATAACTTTTTATGAGAGCATTTCTTGGACTTGGAATGTGAAGATGGATTGTAGGAAATGTCATCCCCTTCAAAATGAGCATTTGATGGGATTTTTCTAATGAACCATGAAAAAGTTATGCCCTGTTCAAGATACAGTTGACTTTTCTACTGTCCAAAAATAGTAACTTTTTGCATCTTGATGATTTTTGAGCCATTCTTGAGGAATCATGATAAAGACTTGATATAATGATGATTATGGACTCAAAATAAGATGTTGACCAAAAATTCTGACTTTTGACTGCAAAATGACCATTTTGCCCCTGCAGTTGACTGTGGGTCAAATGAGGCTTTTGACTGTGCAAATTGACACTGTGAGTCTTGAAACTTGGCATACAGATGCTTGAGAATGTATATGGGCCTATGAGACTTGATTGAGCCATTAAAAACCTCAAATTCTTTGAAAGAACCAAAACCCTAATTTCAGCTGGCTTAGGAGGCATTTGGGTTGTGCAACCCTTGAGGAATCTTGAACCAGTTGAAGATGATTCTTAACAAATCTTGAAGAATATGGGAGGGAAAATTTTGGGGTACAACAGTCGCGGTAAGCAAGAGTCGACACCGTCTTTTATTTTATCCAACAAGGAAAGGACAAAAGCACAGAAAAATTCCTTTTTCGAGATTATTTCTCGGGTTCGGGAGGTAGATTATAAAAAGGGAAGGTGTTAGCACCCTTTCTATCCGTGGTTATCCACGGGCTCTTAGGTACTTTCTCACTATGTTTTCAGAAGTTTGCTTTTTCTTTGTGATTGTGGGTTTTGAAAAGAGTTTGTTGTTTTGAAGAGAGTGTAAGTGCGAAAAGTTTTGTTTTGTTTAAAAGAGAGCAAGTACTTAAGAACATCTACCTACTCAAAAAGGAATTAAACTGTGCAACTATCCTTTAGACAGTGCTATCCCACTATTGAGGAGTAGGTAGCACCATCGTTGGAGTTTTTCGGGTCAATTCGATTTTAGGGACGTGTGGTCACTAAAGCAACGTTAGGACGCTTTAGTGGTAATCCTAATGTCTTAGATCATTTTTATCGAGGCAACCGTTTCGAGGCAACTTATGATCTTGGGACAACAGGACGACCTCTAAATCATCCTATACTTAATGACCACATTTGAGGCAACCAAGTGAGGTGTACCCTAGGAGTGGCATGTGCAAGTGTGTTAATTTTCATTTTATATCATCTTTGTATTTTTAGGTGTTCTACCATTTGCTTTTAGATCTTGTCATACAATCCTAGTTAGCATACATCTAAGCAGTTAATATATATACAGGAATTTAAAAATGCGGAAATTGTAAATCCTACGCTATTACAAGGCTTCGGGGAGGGGGATTATTTACATGTCCAAAATTGGGGGAATAATAAGCAGTTACAATAAAATAAACGCGCGTGAATCTTAAAAATCCTAAGCATATGATCTTTTTGTTGTTTTATTTTATTTTAGGGAAAATACTAAATGTTCAATTAAGTCAAATTTAATTAATTAAAAAAAATGATTAAAATTAACTCTAAAACATACCTAATATTTTTTGCATTTTTGTGTTTATGAAAAGGATTGAATTCAAATAAATCCTAAGTCTACTGATTTTAAAATTGAAGAAAATAAGTTAAAATAATTAACTAAATTAAATCCTAATTCTAAGTTATTTATTTTTATGATTTTTATGTTGATTAAAAAAAAACTAAAAGAAATAAACAAAAACAAAGTAAACAAAGTACAAATGGGCCAGGCAGCAAAACAAGAAAAATATATAATTTTGGAGGTCTGGGTCGAAAGAGGTGCAGGCTGTCTTTCGACCTAGTGAAGAGGCTGGATTGAAGGTGCATGAGGGGCTGCACTCTGAGGGTATTCGATCTGGACATTTCATCCTTCGATCTGGAAATCCTGGGTCCAGTTCGAAGCTAAACTGCTGAGCTTCGAAACTCTGAACAGGAATCTGAGAATGTATTTCCTGCAAGAAACGAAACACAGGTTAAAGGTCCGGGGGAGATTTTACCCCCTGGTTCGAATCTCCCCCTTATTCGCGCCTGCTGAATCTGGGTCTGGGTTTGTTTTATCCTGGGATTCTAAGGAGAAACTCAGATTATTCCCAAGCAATGCCACAATCTCATCTTTGCGCTGTAGCTTATATGTATCACATTAAATCATTCACAAACAGTAGTAATAATATGAATATGCAATCAAAATGAATTTAAAAATGAGTTTGAGATTAGATTTTTTTTTACCAAACAGAGGTGCTTCGATCTGTAGTTCTGAGGGTGGAGGTGTTCGCTGGGTGGCAGCTTTGGCTTGTGCAAGGATTGGGTATGGCTTCCAGGAAGTGCTGATGACTTTTGGCAGCGTATCTCCAAGCTCTCTATTTTTCTGTATATTTCCGTGTGTCCTTTTGCAACATTTGTGATTTCTTTATATAGAGGGGGTGGAGGGGACAGGAAGATAAAGGTTTAAATGACCTTGATTATGTGTTTGACAGCCATGAATGAGAATTTGTAACGTTAATTATGTGTTTGAAAGCCATGAATAAGAGTTTGTAACGTTGGCTAAACACATGGGATCCAGTCCCTTTTTGAATTTTGAATGACATGTAACTGGCCTTCGAATGCTCCCTTTCGAATGGGCTGATGGCCTCCTTCGAATGCTCCCTTTCGAATGGGCTGATGGCCTCCTTCGAATGCTTTCCAAAGCTTCTTCAAATGGACCCTTTGAATGCTTCTTCGAATGGACCTTTTTGGAATTCCAATCGAAGGACACTGTTATAATGCCAATCGAAGTACCTGTCCATAATGCCAATCAAAAGGCTTGTACAGAATGCCAATCGAAAGAGCTTGTCCAGAATGCCAATCGAAAGGCTCCTTCAGAACACCAATCGAAGGGTCTTTCAGAATGCAAATCGAAGCGCTTGTCCAGAATGCCAATCGAAAGAGCTTGACAGAATTCCAATCGAAAGGCTCCTTCAGAACACCAATCGAAGGGTCTTTCAGAATGCCAATCGAAATGTACTTGAAGCCACACCCAAAAATTTTCCTTTTTCTTAGGCAAGAGTTTGTGATCAACCATGCAGGGGGAAGACTTTGGGAAACATGAGAGGGAAAATTTTAGGGTACAACAGCAGGGGCACTACTCTTGCACATGTATTGGTTCATACTGGTTCCTCACTGAACGTCTTGCCCAAGAAAGCTCTACACCGGTTGGATTGCAAGGGGTTAGAGCTAAAGCCAAGTAACATCATTGTCAGGGCCTTTGATGGGTCTAAAAGGATGGTGCATGGTGAAGTTGATATTCCAATTACAGTTGGTTCTCAGGTCTTCAATTCTACATTCTACATGATGGACATTCGGCCATCCTATTCTTGTTTGCTGGGTCGTCCATGGATCCACAAAGCTGGGGCCGTAACCTCAACGCTCCACCAGAAGCTGAAGTACCCGGTCAGAGGGAAGATTGTGACAGTTCAAGGGGAAGAAGAGTACATGGTCAGCCACCTCAACTTGTTATAATACGTAGAGATGGATGGGGAGTTCATTGAGACCCCATTTCAGCATTTTGAAGAGGTTCTTCAGACACTGGCATCAGTTGAGACTGTGGTTGAAGATTCTCCTATGAAGATGGCTTCCTTAAAGGATGCCCGGGCTGTTATTGAGAAGGGTGAGTGTGCAAATTGGGGCCGACTTCCTGATTTTACTCAGAAGACTAACAAGTTTGGTTTGGGTTTCACTGCAGAAGCTCAAAAGGTTGTTTGTAATGCAAGGATCGGAAGATCTCCCGTGTTCATCAGCAACTCGGGAGTAAATTCCATTGAAGATGATGTGGAGGAGTCTGAATTCGACCGCTGGATCTATCCTACGACCAACAGTGGACCAAGCAACTGGACAGCAAAGGACTTCATCCCTATTACTTTTGTTACCTAGTAATCAACTCTTTGTTTTGAATTTGTAACAGACAATGTTTTAAACTTTATGGCCCGGTGTCTTACCTGGGGCACTGTGGCTTCATTTGTGAGGGCTTTTGTGTGTCATTTTCATATATCATTAGTAAAAGCATTGGACGTCTTTTGCATTTCAAATTTTGCGCTCCTTGTCTTTCTTTATTATATATTGCAAAACAGCTATTTTTCACACACTCACATACACAGGTCTCAATCCACTCTGGATCTCACTGGTAATAACTCTGCTACTGCCAGTTATGACTTTGAAAATCCGATCAACTTAGCCGAAGACGAAGGTGAAGATGATTGTGAAGTGCCTGGTGAACTTGCAAGACTGCTACTCCAGGAAGAAAGGGCCATTCAGCCACATGAAGAGCCGGTGGAAACAGTGAATCTGGGTACTGAGACAGACAAGAAGGAAGTCAAGGTTGGTGCTAATCTGGAGCCTAGTGTGAAACAACGGTTGATTCAGATGTTGCGTGACTAAGTGGAGATCTTTGCCTGGTCTTACGAAGATATGCCTGGGTTGGATACTGACATTGTGGTTCATCGCCTGCCTACCAAGGAAGACTGCCCTCCGGTAAAATAGAAGGTTCGCCGTATGCGCCCAGAGATGTCTGAGAAAATCAAGGCCAAAGTTATGAAACTGTTTGACGCCGGTTTTCTAGCAGTGACTTCTTACCCTCAGTGGGTTGCCAATGTGGTTCCGGTACCGAAGAAAGATGGTATGGTCCGAATGTGTGTCGACTACAGGGATTTGAAGAGGGCAAGCCCTAAGGATGACTTCCCTTTACCTCACATCGATGTTCTGGTTGACAATACTGCTCAGCATAAGGTATTCTCCTTTATGGATGGATTCTCCGGCTATAATCAGATCAAAATGGCTCCCGAGGATATGGAGAAGACCACATTTGTTACTCAGTGGGGAACCTTTTGCTACAAGGTCATGCCTTTTGGATTGAAGAATGTTGGGGTAACATATCAGCGTGCCATGGTTTCTTTGTTTCATGACATGATCCATCATGAGATTGAAGTATACGTCGACGATATGATTGCGAGGTCCCAGACTAAGGAGGAACACCTTGACCATCTACAGAAGCTTTTTGACAGGTTGAAGCTGTACAAGTTAAGATTGAACCCGAACAAGTGTACCTTCGGGGTAAGGTCTGGTAAGCTACTGGGTTTCGTCGTGAGAGACAAAGGTATTCAAGTGGATCCTGCCAAAGTGAAAGCCATACAAGAGATGCCAGCTCCCAAGATAGAGAAGGAGGTCAGAGGCTTTCTAGGACGACTGAACTACATTGCCCGATTCATCACACACCTAACTGCTACTTGTGAGCCAATCTTCAAGTTACTGAAGAAAGATCAAGTGGTACGTTGGAACGATGAATGTCAGGCCGCTTTCGAAAGAATCAAAGAGTATCTCCAAGATCCACCTATTCTAATGCCACCATTTGAAGGGAGACCTCTGATTTTATACTTGACAGTACTTGACAACTCAATGGGGTGTGTGTTGGGTCAACACGATGAGTCTGGTCGAAAAGAGCATGCTATTTACTACCTTAGCAAAAAGTTTACCGACTGTGAGACCCGATACTCACTGCTTGAGAAAACTTGCTGCGCTTTGGCATGGGATGCTCGCCGGCTGAGACAGTATATGCTGACTCACACTACTCTATTGATCTCAAAAATGGATCCAATCAAGTATATCTTCGAAAAGCCTGCCTTGTCCGGAAGAATAGCAAGATGGCAGATGATCTTGACTGAGTATGACATCCAGTACACAACTCAAAAAGCAATCAAGGGAAGTGTATTGGCAGACCATTTGGCACACCAGGCAGTGGATGATTACCAGTCTATGAACTTTGAATTTCCGGACGAGAATATCATGTTAGTAACTGATTGTGAGACACCTGGACCAGATGAAAGACCTGAGGAAGGATCCCGATGGTCTATGTACTTTGATGGAGCTTCGGACGCTTTGGGAAATGGCATTGGTGTTATGATCTTATCTCCTAAAGGCTCTCATACTCCGTTTACCGCCCGACTATGTTTCAACTGCACCAACAACATGGCGGAGTATGAAGCGTGCATCATGGGTCTTCGAGCTGCAATTGACCTAAGGATTAAGTTTTTAAGTGTCTTCGGAGATTCCGCTCTCGTGATCAGTCAGATCAAGGGCGAGTGGGATACGAAACACCCAAATCTTATTCCTTACAAGGAGTATGTATTGACGTTGCTCCCCAGTTCGAGGAGGTAACCTTTGAACACTTTCCTAGAGAGGAGAATCAGTTAGCGGACGCGCTAGCTACGATGTCTTCCATGTTCAAAGTCAATTGGGACAACGAAGCTCCCCAGATCATTATTGAAAGATTGGACGAACCTGCACATTGCTATGATCTTGAGACTGAAGAGGTAACAGAAAAGCCCTGGTATCATGAGGTGAAGAGGTACCTTGAAGCTCAAGAATACCCCGAGGGTGCATCTGTTAATGACAAGAAGTTTCTGAGGAGGTTCG
This sequence comes from Vicia faba, assembly GCA_948472305.1. Classification (NCBI taxonomy): domain Eukaryota; kingdom Viridiplantae; phylum Streptophyta; class Magnoliopsida; order Fabales; family Fabaceae; genus Vicia; species Vicia faba. Next base: position 989,281,961 of record OX451735.1, read on the forward strand.
CGGCAAAGTTCTTCATCAGCAATGACATCCTTTACAAGCGTAACCATGATTCAACCTTACTGCGTTGTGTGGATAAGATTGAAGCAGAAAGGATCATGGCAGAGCTGCATGAAGGTACCTTCGAAACTCATTCCAGTGGACATACCATGGCAAAGAAAATCCTTCGGGCATGATATTACTGGTCCACAATGGAAGCTGACTGTTATCAGCATTCTCGGACATGTCACAAGTGCCAAGTCTATGCTGATAAGGTGCACATACCTCTAGTTCCTCTGAACGTCTTGACTGCACCTTGGCCTTTTGCAATGTGGGGCATTGATATGATTGGCGAGATCATACCTACGGCATCCAATGGGCATCGTTTCATCCTGGTAGCGATTGATTACTTTACAAAGTGGGTTGAAGCAGCTTCCTTTGCTACGGTAACCAAGAATGTTGTGGCACGGTTCATTCGGTACAACCTAATCTATCGATACGGTGTACCAGAGAGGATCATTATGGACAATGGTACCAATCTTAATAACAAAATGATCATTGAGCTCTGCGAGCAATTCAAGATACAGCATCATAACTCTTCTCCCTATCGGCCGAAGATGAATGGGGTTGTCGAAGCGGCAAATAAGAACATTAAGAAGATTGTGCAGAAGATGACAGTGACATACAAGGATTGGCACGAGATGTTACCATTTGCTCTTCATGGGTACCGTACCTCAGCACGAACATCAACAGGGGCAACACCTTATTCCTTGGTATATGGTATGGAAATAGTCTTGCCTATTGAAGTTCAGATACCCTCTCTTCGGATAATGAAGGATGCAGATTTGAGTGAAGATGACTGGATGCAGACCCGGCTTGATCAGCTAAATCTAATCGACGAAAAAAGACTTACTGCTATTTGTCATGGTCAGACGTACCAAAAGCGGATGATCAAGGCATTTAACAAGAAAGTCAGACGACAAGAGTATCAAGTTGGGGACCTGGTAATCAAGCACATTATTCTACCTCAAGGTGATCCCAGGTGAAAATGGACCCCTACTTACGAAGGGTCATTTGTGGTTAAGAACATCTTCTCAGGAGGAGCTATGATTCTAACCACCATGGATGGTGACGACCTTCCTCTCCCCGTCAATGCAGACATAGTAAAAACATACTACGCATAATCAAAGACCCGCTAGGTTAACTGGCCTAGGCAAAAATAAGGGCTTCCCGGCGAACCAAAAGGGTTCGGGCAAAAATAAGGGATGAAAATAAAAAATCTGTACACCCGGCAAGTCGAAAACCTGAAAAGGCGGCTTGGGCAAAAATGGGTATCCCGGTGGACTGAAAACCCGAAAGGGCGGTCCAGGAAAAAGTTAGGGATCAAAGTGTAATACTATGTCTCATTGGATCACGTCGCATCCAGACTTCGATATCAACTATCAGGCTCGGACGACACCAATCAATCAGATTCATCTTCAACTAAGCAGCTAAGTGATGAGATGCTTGAAGATATAAAGGCAATAGTAGAGTTGGAACCCAGTGGGATTATTCACATAGCTGTTTTGTTTTCTTTTCACAAAATTGTATAAATTCTATTTATTCGGCGGTGTTCTCTTACTAGGACGTCTGCCTCTTGTACAAAAACGCTTATTTTCAGGCCAAAACTTCAAAATCAATACAAATTCATTTTCAGACAAATTTCAAACTGTTTTTCCTTTATCTGTTTTGTTTTGCAAAGAACGTCCAATGTTCATTTTTGATATATGCATTTGACATTGATTGCTGCTCATAAATATTTACATATGAAACAAGGACGAATTATTGGTAATATCAGAAACAGGGGCAATAAAAATTGTCCAAACTGTACAGCTGCTCTGCTCACCAGGTACCAAGGTATATTCGGCTGAAGAATATGGATACGATACCTTCACTCCCCGGAGAATAAGACAGTAATGGTAGCTCTCCCGGCTGAGACTTGCAACTATGAACGAATCAGCAACACTCTCCCCAAGAAGAGTCAATCTACCATCAGCCCTGAAAAGGTTTGGTATCCCCAGAAGATCTTAATTTTCCCCAGCGGAGTATAAAGATATTCCCCATCAAGTATAAGGGCATCCCCGGCAGTCTTAATATTCCTCAACAGAATATAAGAATGTTTGCCCGGCAAAATACAAAATACCCCAGTGGAGTCATTTCCCCAGCATAGTCTAAAAAAGGCTTCCCCACCAGAGTTGAATCATCTTACCCAGTAGATTCTGGAAGCTTATCCCCTGCAGAGTACAAATGAATCTCCCCAGCCAAATTCAGAAGGTTATCCTCACGAAAGTCTAACTGGGTTATCCTCAGCAAATTTCAACTGAAAGATCATCCCCAACGAGGTTCTTTCTATCCCCAGCGGAGTTCATCATTAAAATCCCCAACAGAGCTTATCAACGGAATCCCCAGCGGATTTATCGTTAAAATCTTCAGCAGAACATATCTTCCCCACAGAGTAATTCCCCTCGGAGTAATCTCTTTATCAGTTTATTCCCCCAAAGGATTTCTTCTCTCCTACATGTTTATCATCTTCATTCATCATCCCTAGCGGAAACGAAGAACTCAGCTCTATTCTCCAGCAGCTCTGGGATTTATTTTCCCCAACTAAAACATTATATCCCCATACATCATGATACATGCATATACGCATCATACGAATACAATCTCATTTATTTTGAGAACATCATTGCCTGATCCATATCATGCATTGCATATGACTGACCTTTACCTTTCAGGAAAGATACAGTTAAAGTTCTCAATTACGTCGAAGACCTGACCGGTTCTTATAAATCAATTGAATTATCCTCGGTGGAATTTCAGAAAAGGTTCTCAATCTCGACAGTTTCCCTACGTCATAGTGTGGACGAGTACTATAACCTCGACGGTATACTCCATGGAGCACAAGTCAGTTCCTAGATCTAGATGTTTTCCTCCGTCACAGTATGGACAAGTTCTATAATCTCAACGGTATACTCCATTGAGCACGAGACAGTTCCTAGATATTGATGAAGATGTTTCCCTATGTCATAGTGTGGACGAGTACTATAACCTCAACGGTATACTCCGTGGAACACGAGTCAGTTCCTAGATTTTGATGTTTTCCTCCGTCATAGTGTGGAAAAGTTCTATAACCTCAACGGTATACTCCATTGAGCACAAGACAGTTCCTAGATCTTGATGAAGATGTTTCCCTACGTCATAGTGTGTGGACGAGTACTATAACCTCGACGGTATACTCCGTGGAGCACGAGTCAGTTCCTAGATCTTGATGTTTTCCTCCGTCACAGTGTGGACAAGTTCTATAACCTCAACGGTATACTCCATTGAGCACGAGACAATTCCTAGACCTTGATGAATATGTTTCCCTGTGTCATAGTGTGGACGAGTACTATAACCTCGACGGTATACTCCGTGGAGCACGAGTCAGTTCCTAGATCTTGATGTTTTTCCTCCGTCATAGTGTGGACAAGTTCTATAACCTCAGCGGTATACTATGTTGAGCACGAGATAGTTCATAGACCTTGATGAAGATGTTTCCCCCCAGTTGAATTATGGACAAGTTCTTAAGACTCATCCGAGGCATTCTCTCAGTTGAAGTACAGGCCAGATTCCTAAATCTCAACAAAGGTTAGACTTCCCCAGTGAAATCTTTTACGACCACAGGTACGCAAGTTCTCGCTAAGGAATCTCTTATGCGATCGACACTCCTACAAATGGCATCTGTAAGCCCATCCTCCTACCAACAATCTCCAAATGGCATCTGTAAGCCCATTCCCGACATCACAATGTTGATACTACACCATGTGAGTGCAAATTTTTGGGCACTCTAGTGTTCAATTATCTTCCACCTTCGGATCACGAAAGGCTCGAAAGCCAATCTATATCCTCAGGTTTAAGAAAATTGAACAGGGGCAACTGTTGTACCCCAAAATTTTCCCTCCCATATTCCTCAAGACTTGTCAAGAAGAAGCTTCAAGGTTGCTCAAGTTGGCTCAAGGTTTGGACAGTCAAATCACCTCCTAAGGCAGTCAAGTCAAAATTAGGGTTTTGTGTTGCATTAAGGTCCTCATATCCAAATGACCTCAAGTGTCTCCCAATGTCTTAATATGTTCTTAAGTTCACCCATGTCAAAATTCAAGCCTTGCAGAGGAAGTTTGGTCAGTCAATTGCTCAAGAAGCCCAAAAATCGACTATGCTAGGGCAAAAGCCAACTATGTCCCAAATATAGTCAAACCTCAAGATTTTTTGTCAACATTCTATTTTGAAGGATAAATCATCATTTGATCAAGGGTTGATCATGATTCATCAAGGATTGCTCAAGACTCATCAAGATTCAAAAGTTGCTAAATTAGGGTTTTGTAGGAAAAGTCAACTCAACTTTGACCAAGCATAACTTTCTCATACTTTATGAGAAATGACCCATCCAAAGCTCATTTTTAAGAGGATTCAATTTCCTACAATCCATCTTCACACCCCAAGATCAAGAAATGCACTCACAAAAAGTTACAAATTTTGACATTATAGGTCATTTCTGAAAGTCAACAAAAACACCTTTTTTGCCAAAGCTTATAAATTGAGCATGGAACATCAAAATTATATGAGACCAAAAGGGTTGATTCGAATACATCCCAAGGTTTCTAAAAAGTCCAAGAACACTTCCAAAAGTTCAAAATTGAAGAAGTTATGCATTGTTGAAGTTGGGCATTTTTCCAAATTTACCAAAAGTCAACTATCCTCAAAACTCCAATTTTTGACAAAAGGGACTACTTTTTTCCACTTGATTTGGTCTTGTCATGCCACACACGTGTCCCATCTTTAATTTCATGACCAAACATTTATTTTTTTCTATTTTATTTCATTTTTATTGATTTAATTCATTATTAATCAATATTAAATCAAATAAAATCTAAAAAAATTATGTAAAGGGATTCTTGTGATTTGTACAGCTTGCAAATACCATGTAACACCTAGTCAATTCGTATCAAGTCAAAACAAGCACAAAAAATCAGATTTGGCCTATTTTTGGAAGCTTGGTTATGGTGATCAAAATCCAATCTTGAATCTTCAATGCATTTGATTTGAGACCAAAAGACCAACCCTAATTCATTCTATAACACTCACACAAGCCTCACAAACCAAGGACACGCATAAAGCTCTGCAGAAACGGCCATACAACTTTGAGATAAAAGCTTGAAAAGTGTGAGATCGAAAATAACCTTAGAGACCAATTCAGACCAAAAGCTCCACACTACTCTCTTCCTTGACACCCAGTGGAGCTACACCAATCAAAACCAAGCCCTAAGACAGCCTGAAACTCACTGTAAGTCTCCATGAACATTGCTCTGGACATGGAATCGTAACTCGGTTTTTTATGCATCCTTTTGCCAAATCTCTTGCATATTCATACTGACTATTAAATTTCTAAGCAAACTGCATTGTTTAATTTTATTTTCAGACCCTGTATCGCAATACCCGAGTCTAGGGTTTTCTTGTGTTGTTTTTAGGCATTTGCATTGCAGGTAAAATCAAGTTGAATAATGGTTACAGGGATGACCAGGAGGAAGAGACGAGTACATTGGTACTCTTGGATTTCATTTATATGGCCTAAGGAGGGTTTTTGAGGTGACCTACGAAACTTCCTGCGGATAAAAATCCGTAGGTAAATAACCAGGGACGCGTTGAGGAAGACAATAATGTGGCTAGCGTCTATTGGCTCATTTGAATTATTAGCGCGTTTTTATTTTTTGCAGGGAATAATTGATGGTTTTGTATATAATATTTGTTTCTTATTACAATAACAAATGAAGCAGTTTGGTGGAGTGGTTAAGCGCGCAGGAAATGATCATTGGGACCTAGGTTCGAATCCCAGGTCCCCTAGAACTTTATTATCATTTTGTTTTAGGCTATTCCATGTGGATTCAGCAAGCAGGGAGTACCATACACCTCCAGATCTCAAAAGCTACGTGGCTACAAAGCAGATCCAATGGTCTGGAATAGGAGACTACCATGGTCTCAAGTCAATGAACATGTGGACAATCACAAAAGTCCAACAAGGCATGGACGTATTGGGCCTCAAAAATGCTCTTTTCACCACCAAATTGGGCGCAGCACCCCCCTGAGTTTGTTCTTTTCTTTTTTTTATATTTTCTTTTCATTATTTTTCTATTATTATTTTATTATTATTATTGTCTTAATTAATTAATTAACAAATTAACCCTTTTATAAAAAAAAATCAGAAAACCAAAAATAAAATAATATTTTCTATTTCATTATTTTTGTAAATAACAATTAATTAATTTTATTTAGTTTAAATAGGTTTAACATTAATATCTTTTGCAATAAATTAAAATTAATTTAGAATTAGGTTTTAATATATTTTTAATCATTCTTATTTATTTCCTTAATTAAAATAAAAAAACCAAAAATATTTTCATTTAATTAATCATTTAAATTATTAATTTAGATTGATTTTTAATTCAAAAATAACAAAAATTTGCTTTATTTAATAAAAAGGGTCAAAACCCTAAAAGACACTCTGATTTAATTTTCTTGCACGCGATTAATCTTTGATCAATATTGTAACTGTTTCTGGAATGTAATAGTTTTTAAATTAGGATTTTATTTATCGCTTTATTTACTTTTCGCAATTTAATTTTTAAGGTTTTGTCTTTGGCGATGTAAATACCCGCCGCCTTGTAATAGCTTAGATTTATTTTCCGTAATTTAATTTCTGCAACCATTAACTGTTAGATGTTTGAATAATAGGCAATGCATGACAAGACCAATTTTAATTTAAAATCAACAGTAGCTCACCATTAACATGTACAAAGATAATATAACTTAAAAATAATACACTCGCACATGCCACTCTTAGGGTACACCTCACTTGGTTGCCTCAAACGTGGTCATTGAGTATAGGAAGTTTTAGAGGTCGCCCTCTTGTCCAAAGATCATAGTCGCCTCAAAACGGTTGCCTCAGATAAAATGATCTAAGACATTAGGGTTACCGCTAAGGCATCCTAACATTGCTTTTGTGACTACACGTCCCTTGATCGAATTGACCCGAAAGCTCCAACGACGATGCTACCTACTCATCAATAGTGGGCTAGCGTGGTCTAAAGGACATTTGTACAGATTAATTCCTTTTTGAGTAGGTAGATGGTTCTTAAGTACTTGCTCCTTTTAAAAACAAAACAAAACTTTTCGCACTTACACCCCTTTCAAAATAAAAACTCTTTTCAAACCCACAAACACAAAGAAAAGCAAAATTTTGAAAACACAATGAGCAAGTACCTAAGAGCCCGTGGATAACCACGGATAGAAAGGGTGCTAACACCTTCCCTTTCTATAATCTACCTCCCGAACCCGAGAAATATCTCAAAAAGGAATTTTTCTATGCTTTTGTCCTTTCCTTGTTGGATAAAATAAAAGACGGTGGCGACTCTTGCTTACCGCGACATTTTGCAAAAATAAACGCAAAACGCGAACCATCATTCCAAAACAGTCAGTTCTATCCCACCGATCACAATTCCAGACCTGGGAATCGAACCCAGGTCTCTCCCTTTGCCAAGCGCTCCTTCCACCACCAAGCCAGTCTGCTCATTCGTTACATAAATGAAATGATAATATAATATGTTAAATCAATAGTCAGAATTTCTTTTTAAAAAAACACACGATGTTTCAAATGGGCCAACCAGGCTGTCCCATGCCTTCGTCTTCCCCAATCCTTTGTCGTGTTAGCTTAGGGACTTTTACCTACAGTCAACATTTATCACTAAATCACCTGCAAATTTCCAAAATCCACCACAAGCAATATAAATTCAATTTAAGGTCATGGATCAACTGGGTTTAATCTTCTAAGCATTATGGTACTCCTCATTTGGCTTAATTGTACTTGTATCTGAAAACCCTAAATCCAAGGTAAAAACCCTAACAATGGCATATTGTAATACATGCATCAAAACAAGTAATTAATAATTCAAACATGTTCTAATCATCCATACAAACAATAATGCATGACCCAAATTCGTTTATAATGCGCATATGATCATAATCGATTTAAAAAAAAAAAAAAGAACAAACCGTGACTGTGTTGGCATGATTCTTGGAGATTTGGCGCTTGGGAGTGATGCAGCTAGCTTCAGAAGGCCTCCGGGAGTTGATTGCAAGCTTTAGAATGCCTTGACTCCTTCTCTAATTCAAAATCTGATTCACACTTTTCTTGAAAATTTGGAGTTCTTGGATGTCAGTTTCGTGCGGCCAATCCTTGTTCTTTTGGTCTGGATATGTTATGCATATATATCTGGATGTATTAGGGTAACAAAAGTGGATTGAATCTTGAAGATTTATATAGAAAAGATTTTATTTGCCTTTGGAATTTTAAGTTTCTTATTTTGGCCAAAACTTGCTCAAACAATTCCCACGTGTTTCCTTTGATTTTCCAGCATGTTTTACTCTTCATTTGATGAGAAAAAGATCCTCAAATCATATCTTACATATTTTCTATTATTTCTTTATTTAATTTTGAATTTTAATGAACAAAAAATCAAAATAAATAATAAAAATAATGAAATAAAGTATGAATGAGCTCAGGGGTCGTGGGCCATGTCAAGGATAAGTTTGAATCATGAAAACATGGGCCCATTTGGAAAAAATTCAAGTTAGGTCAATATTGGCTTTATGCACTTTTCCAAAAATTGGTCAACTTTAGCAAGGCATGTCTTTCTCATTTTTAACCCTAAAAGGGTGCTCTTGGAATTTTTAGAGAGCTTAGAATGTCCTCTAAACAACCTTTTTTTGTTTCATCTCAATTCGATCTTCCATGTTCATGAAAGGAGCTTTGACCAAAAAGGTGTGTTTGTTGACTTTTTGAAAGGACCTATAATGTATGAACTTGTATCTTTTGATTGAGGCATTTCTTGAACTTTAAGGATGAAGAGGAGTTGTAGGGGATTGGAGTATGTTTAAAATTAGCCTTGGAAGAAATTTTTTTGATAAAGTATGAGAAAGTTATGCCTAGTCAAAGTTTCGTTGACTTTTCCTGTAGAAACCCTAATTTGCCATTTTTGACTTTTTATGAGGTAGGAGCATTTCTTGAGGAATCATGATCAACCCTTGATCAAATGATGGATATTTCTTCAAAATGTTGATGTTGACCAAAAATCTTGAAATTTGACTGTATTTGGGCCATAGTTGACTTTTGACCTAACATGGTTGATTTTTAGGCTTTTGAGCAGTTGACTGAGCAAACTTGTTGTTCAAGGAACGAAATTTGGCATGGATGATCTTGAGTACATATTAGGACAATGGAGAAAATTTGGCATCCTTGGTACTCACACATCTTGCTTAAAATTGAAACCCTAGTTGAGGTTTTATTTCCTTAGGAGGAGAATTTGTCTGGTCAATTCTTGGTCATCCTTGAGCAATTGAGGACCTCTAGAGGCATGTCTTGAGTGAAAATGAGAGGGAAAAATTTGGGGTACAACAGCTGCCCCTGTTCAATCTTCTTAAACCTGAGGATGTAGATTGGCTAGTCTGCCTTTCATGATCTGAAGGTGGAAGATAATTGAACACTAGAGTACCCAGAAATTTGCACTCATCTGAAAAGATACTTGACTGTGTAAATAATATCGAGAATGGGCTTATAGATGCCATTTGGAGAAGATGACAGAATACCGTCAGATATGGGCTTAAAGATGCCATCCGGAACAATGTTAATTTCATGAGATATTCCTTTGTGGGAATTCCTATTCCTGTCGTTAGGGAGGACTATGTTGAGGAATGTTGGTCTCTGTTTTGGGGAATATAATTTAAGAGCTTCATTCGTCCATTAGTCTACTGGGGAGTCATCTCTTGATTGAAGAGACGAAAGTGAACTGCTATCTGGTCAGGATCTAGGCTTCGCAGTGACTTGCTGAGGATAATAAGGCTAACTGCTATATGGTTGTATTCCAAGCTTCACAGCGACTTATTTGGGAAATGAGATTAAACTGTTATCTGGTCATATTTCAGGCTTTGCAGCTTCTAAAACTGGAATAGAAATCAGAAAAATCTTAGTGTCGATTTAACTAACCCAGAGAAAGGTCTTTAATTAACTTTGACTGGAATGGAAATCAGATGAATCTAAGTATTGATTCAACTGAACCAGACAAAAGTCTCGGAATATCTTTAACTGGTATAGGAATTAGAGTGATCTTAGTGGCAATCTGACTGAACCAGAGAAGGTCTTTAATTAAGTTTGACTGGAATGGAAATCAGAAGAATCTTAGGATCGATTCGACTGAACTAGACAAAAGTCTTAGAATATATTCAATTGGAATAGGAATCAGAGAGATATTAGGATCGACCTAACTGGACCAGAGAAGATATTGGATTAACTTTGACTAGAATGGAAATCAGAAGAATCTTAGGGTCGATTCAACTGAACCAGACAAAAGCCTTGGGTCATCTTCCACTGGAATAGAAATCAGGGAGATCTTAGTGGCAATCTGACTGAACCAGAGAAGGTCTTGGATTAACTTTGACTGGAATGGAAATCAGAAGAATCTAAGCATTGATTCAACTGAACCATACAAAAGTCTTGGTGTGATACAGTGGCAGAAACGACTGTTTTTACTGGTTTGCGTTTTGCGTTTTTTGTTTGCAAAATGCTGCGATAAGCTAGAGTCGCCACCGACTTTTATTTCATCCAATCATGGAAAAGGAAAAAGAACAGAAAAAACCTTTTTTCAAGATTTTGGAGCACGGGGGGTAGATTATAGAAAGGGAAGGTGCTAGCACCCTTTCTATCCATGGTTTTCCATGAGCTCTTAGGTACTTGCTAATTTTTCAAACTGCTTGTGTATGAAGAAGTGAAAAACACAAGAAGGGGGGTTGAATTGTAAAAACTGGAAATCAATTGCAATGAACACGATATTTTTATCCTGGTTCGTTTGATCTCAAACTACTCCAGTCCACCCGTCAAGGTGATTTCGCCTCTCTCCAACGAGGTCTTAATCCACTATATTCAACTGAATATTACAATCTGCTTTAACAACTGCTAAAGCCTTCTTGATGCAAACCACAAACCGGTTTCTCAAGGAATTACTTTCTTACAAAGAATTGAAATCTAGGTGTGTGAATGTTTTCTACAAAACTGTTTATCACAACTGCGATACTACACAACTTAAGCTTTTGGAAACTAGATTGCTAAAATAATTGAGTAAGGAATTTTGGAGCTTTTAGCAAACTGAGAGTGAGGAAGATGATGAATAGCTTTTAGGCGTGTAGATTGATGTAGAGCATTAGCCAATTCAATCTTCATTGACTTGTTTATATAGCATTGGAATTAGTGTACGTTGGAGCAATAATTCTTTTTCAATGCCAATAACAATCTTTCCTTATTAAGCAGATCTTGTCTGGAATGAAGCCGTTGGTAATAACTCATCTTGAATGCACAGTACCGTTGCCATTTAAGCATGTTCTGGCTTTGGCTCATTCTGACGCTACTTAATTGTTGATGAACTGTTGTTGTCTTTATCAGAGTTCAGAGTGTTGAGCGCAGATCTGTTCATCAAGCTTCAGCATAAGTGTGATTGGTGGATCTGGAACTGACTGTTTAACGCTGGTTCGCGAAATGTCGCGGAAGCAAGACTCGCCACCGTCTTTTATTTTCTCCAAATGGAAAGGACAAAAGCACAGAAAAATTCCTTATAGAGATTGCTCTCGGTTCGGGAGGTAGATTTATAGAAAGGGAAGGTGTTAGCACCCTTTCTATCCATGGTTATCCATGGGCTCTTAGATACTTTCTCATTTGTGTTTTCAAAATGGTTTGTTTGCTTTTCAACTGTGGGTTTTAAAAAAAGTTCCTTTGAAAATTTCAGTTCGACTCTTGTATCGGTCCTCAAGAGTGTTTGAAAAGTTGCTTTCGAAAGCTTTTTGAAAAGGTGTCGGTGTGAAAAGTATTTTTTGATTTGTTTTTGAAATTAGAGCAAGTATCTACGAGTTGTCTACCTACCCTTAAGAATTCGTCTGTGTAAATGTCCTTTAAAGTAGTGCCATCCCACCATTGAGAGGTAGGTAGCACCACCGTTGGAGGTGTTCGGGTCAATTCGAGGTTTGGGACATGGTGATCACCAGAGCAATGGGAAGACACCTTAGAAGCTACCCTCATGCCAGGTTCCCGGATCATGAGGACTTACTAAGACATCCTCTACTCGACGATCACCTTTCGAAAGGCAAGGCAACAGTGAGGCGTACCCTAGGGGTGGTGTGTGATTTGTGTGTCATGTTCATTTATTTTGTCTTGTTCATGTCATGGGTGATCTACGCGTTATTTTTATTTTGCCATTCATTCTTGCATGCCATTATTAACAGTTAAAAAGTTGCGAGAATTAAAAGTTCCTAAGCTATTACAAAGGCGCGGGTCCACATCGCCAAATTAAAATCCAGGACCCGATTTGACATAAAATAAAGTAAAGTGCAAGAAATATAAATTTACACGGCTTTGGGAGAATTACATTAATATTATAAGAAATAAAATAAAAGGCGCGAATTGAATTAAAATTGAAAACGAGGGCGTTGGACCCTTTTTAATGAAATTAAATTATTATTAACAAATTAATTAAAATAAAGAAAAAAGAAATTATTTTTGAGGTTTTTTGTATTTATGGTTTTTTTATGTGAATTAAATGAAATTTAAACCTAATTCTAGCTATTTTTTTAATTTATTAAGAAAATATGAAAATTACCTAATATTAAACCTAATTAATTAATGCAATTTGATTTATAAAAATAATATTAAATGATTAATTATGGTGAGAGAAAAAGAAAAAGAATGGAAAAATACTTGAAACCCTAATTCTACACTTTTTTAATTTATTAAAAAATATTTGAATTAAACCTAAATTTAAAAAGCTAAATTAAATTAATGAGATTTATTTACAAAAATATTAGTTAAATAAAATATATTTTGAATTTTGTCTTTTCTGATTTTTTTGTTATTTTATATTTGATGAAAATAAATTAAATTGAGGAATTTAAATAAAAATTAAACAAAATAAATAAAATAGAAAAATATGAAAAAAAGATAAGAAAGCAAACCATGGGGGGTATGTCCCCAAATTGGAGGTATAATCAGTAATTCTGGCCCAATTGATTTCTGGCCTTATTGACTTTTCTGCTAGCGTGTAGCTCCATTGACTAAGGCACATCATATGCTTTGAATTCTGGCCATAGGATGGATGCAGTGGGACGTGTGGCATGGCAGATTATGAGGTCGCATAGTGGTCCTCAAGGAGCAAACTGCATGGAATCATGATTAGAAGAAAAATATGGAAATAGGAAGGGGACCTGGGGTTCGAACCCAGGTCCTAGAGGTTACCAATACCAAGCCTTGCCACTGGAGCTCTTCACGCGTTTTGATTATATAATGGCAAACAAATATTATAAGAGAAAAGTGGTCAGTGATGTAAAAATAACAAAAAGCGCGCGTTGATTTCAAATTAGCCTATCACGCTTTGCCACCTAGTCTTCGTCTTCCTTGTTTTGCTTTTTCCTGAAACATAAAAAGGGTTAGCGGGGGTTTTAAACCCCCCCAAAATACACTCTTTTCCAAAATAGCGATTAGGCCATATGGTTATAGAAATTAGGCGCGAGGGGTGTATTATATTCGTCCAAGCTTCCTGATTTCAACCATGGCATTGAGGTGTCCTAATTTTACCATATGCATAAACGCCCAATTTAAAACTTGAAGAACCCTAATAATCGTTCATGGTGAAATCGCGTATGGGCAATGATTCTTCAATTAAATCATACTGCTAGCTTCAGAATCAACTCATTAGTACAAATCAAGAATCAAAATGCATGGATATGGCCTGAATAATAAAACACGATTATGCAAAAAGAAGGACACAATCTGACTTATAATTACCAATTCTTGATGTTAGGGATGATGATTTTTATTCAAACACGTTCCTTGAAGCCTCAGGAACACAATGGAATGATTGTTTGGCCTTTAATCGCACTGCAAGGTGGTTTTCAGTATTGGAATTTCTTGACAAAAACTCAAACTTGGTTCTTCTTTTCTGGCGCAGCTGGGAGGTTATGAGCACTAGGGTTTTCATGTATATATATGTATGAGTGTTTTAGGTCAACAAAATAAGCCAAATATCCATGGAATCAATGCTTTTGATTTTGTGATTTTGCATAATCTTTTCAAATCTTTTTTTCATGCAAATTTAATACAAATCATGTTCAATTGCCTTGACTCTTTCCAAATCTGATCATGCACGAAATATTGAGTGTATTTTATGCATAAAAAGATTTAAAAACTTAGGTTTGGTATTTTTCATATATTTTAATTAATTAAATGAATTATTAGCAATTAAAAATTCAAATAAATAAATAAAAATGATGAAAAACTTTCCTTTGGGCCAAATGGTCGTGCACATGCTTTGGATGATGAATCTTGGAAGAAAAAGAGGCCCATTAGCATTTTTAAGGCATTTGAAGCAAATTTGACTTTTCAAAATACCCAAAACTTTCCCAACTTCCACAAGGCATATCTTGCTCAATTTTTGAGCTTTGATCATGTTCGTTGACATTTTGGAAAGGTCTTGAAATCCTCTAACCAATGTCTTTGGTCCCATGTCATTTTGATTTACCAATCTCAAGTTATGGCCTTTGACTTAAAGTCCCTTTTTGTTGACTTTTGAAAATGACCTATAATGTTGAAATTGATAACTTTTTGTGAGAGCATTTCTTGGACTTGAAGTGTGAAGAGGAGTTGTAGGAAATTTCTTTATCTTCAAAATGAGCTTTAGATGGAATTTTTCTGATAATCCATGTGGAAGTTATGCCTTGGTCAAGTTACAGTTGACTTTTTCAACTGTCCAAATATGGAAACTTTTGCATCTTGAGACTTTTTGAGCCAAGCTTTGAGAATCATGATCAAGCATTGATAAAATGATGTCTGTGGCTTCAAAATGAGATGTTGACCAAAAATTTGAACTTTTGACTGTCAAATGACCATTTTGCCCCTACAGTTGACTGTAGTGCAATTAGGGTTTTTGACTGTGCAATTTTGTGCTGTAAGTCTTGAAACTTGGCATGAGGATGCTTGACCATGTTTATAAGCATGTGGGACTTGATTGGACCCTTGGAAACTTCATTTTCTTTGTCAGAACCAAAACCCTAGTTTTTGACTGTTAGGAGGCCCTTGAACTGTGCAACCCTTGGGGAGATTTTGAAGCTTGCTCTTTGCAATTCTTGAAGAATATGGGAGGGTAAATTTTGGGGTACAACAGTTGCCCCTGTTCAATCTTCTTAGACCTGAGGATGCAGATTGGTTGACTTTCGTAATCCGAAGGTGGAAGATGATTGAACACTAGAGTGCCCAGAAATTTGCACTCACATAGTAGTGTGATGTGGGGAATGGGCTTATAGATGCCATTTGGAGATTGATGGATAGGATGATGGGCTTATAGATGCCATGCTAAGAGATGATGGATGGTGGATGGGCTTATAGATGCCATCTGGATGTTGATCGCGTAAGAGATTCCTTAGCGAGAACTTGCGTACCTGCAAAAGAAAAATGATTATCTGACCTGTTACAGGAGCTGGTCTTCAAATTCTTTGTGTAGATGTGTCCTGACTGGTTACAGGAGCTGGATCTGGATCTTTAAAAGGTGATGAATGAACCAGAGATAGTTACTACCTCAACAGGAACGGTGAGAGAACCTTAGGCGACTTCAACCTCAACAGTAATCATTGAGAGAATCTTAGACGACTACAACCTCAACAGTAACGCTGAGAGAATCTGGGGACGATTACTACCTCCGCAGTAACGGGGAGAGAACCATAGGCGACTTCAACCTCAACAGTAATCATTGAGAGAATCTGGGGATGATTACTACCTCCGCAGTAACGGGGAGAGAACCATAGGCGACTACAACCTCAACAGTAACGCTGAGAGAATCTTGGATATCTTCTACTGAGTCTTTATTAGGAAAATCTGTTAGGGGTCGATTTAGCTGGACTAGAGAAGGCCTTTGACTGGATAAGAAACAGAAAATCTTAGGGTCGATTAACTGAACCGGTCTAGGTCTTGAAATCTTCAACTGGATAAGAAACAGGGAGATCTTAGGGTCGATCTGACTGAACCAGAGAAGGCCTTGGACTGGATAAGAAACAGTAAAATCTTAGGGTCGATTTAACTGAACCGGTCTAGGTCTTGAAATGTCTTCAACTGGATAAGAAACAGAGAGATCTTAGGGTCGATCTGACTGAACCAGGGAAGGCCTTGGACTGGATAAGAAACAGAAAAATCTTAGGGTCGATTTAACTGAACCGGTCAAGGTCTTGAAATATAGCTGAGAACTTAACTGGATCTTTCCTGAAAGGTAAAGGTCAGTCATATGCAATGCGTGATATGGATCAAGCAATGATGTTCTCAACATAAATGAGATTTGTAAGGTATAATGCGTATATGCATGCTATAATGATGTATGTGATGTTTATGAATGTATATTTTCGTTTAGGAAAGTAAATCCTTGACGGGTGCCGGGAAGTCACTCCTGGGCTGACATTGAAGAATAGATCTTTGCTTTTGCTGGGGATGATAGTTGCAAGAATACCGGTAGGAGAAGATAACTCCATTGGAGAATAAACTTGGCGAATGAATTACTCTGCGGGGAGAAAAGTACTCTAACGATCTTGCTGGGAATCAATACTCTGTGGGGAGAAAGGTACTTTGTTGAGTTGTTGATAATAACTTGTTGGGGATACCCTTGTTGTGTTGGAAGTGTTAATAGACTTCGCTGGGGATAAGAAGACTTCGTTGAGGATGCTCTTTCCGTGGCTTTTGGCTGAGGATAACCCAGTTATATCCTGGTAGGGAAATAACCTTTGAATAAAGCTGGGAGACGCGTTCGTGTTCTGCGAGGATAAGCTTCCAGAATCTACTGGGGATAAGCTTACTGCTTGGGGAGATGATTCAACTTTCCTGGGGAAACTGGATTGAACTCTCCTGGGGAAGTTTTGAACTGTATTTGGGAAGTGATTCCACTGAGTGTTTGATATACCGCCGGGGAACAATCTTTAGGTCAAGACTGCCGGAGATGCTTGTTAAGAGTGTATATATACTGCTGGGGAATATTGAGATCTGCTGGAGGATACTCAACTTCCTTAAGGTTGATAATATAGCTTGGCTTGAGGAGGGTATACTGCTTGCTGGCTCACTCTCTGGGGAATTAAGATATTTGGTTGTATTCTTCAGCTGAACCTACCTTGATACCTTTGGAGGATAGAACAATTAGATGGCTTAGACAACTCTTTATTGCCCCTGTTTCTAATGTTACCTGTAATTAATCCTTTGTTTCGTATGCAAATATTCATGAGTTAGCAAATTATTGTCAATGCATATATCTCAAATTGAACCTTGGACGTTCTTCGCAAAACAAAACAGAAAAAGGAAAAATAACTGGCAATTTTTAACTGAAAAGTATATTTATTGATTATTGAATTTGCCTGTAAATAGGCGTTTATGTACAAGAGGCTGACGTCCTAGTAAGAGAACGCCGCCGGACAAAAGAGTTTATACAAATTTTGTACAAGAAAATAAAACAGCTGTGTGAAGTGAATAATCCCACTGGGTTTCAACTCTGCTATCGCCCTTATATCTCCGAGCGTCTCATCACTTGATGACCTTAGTTGAAGGTGAAGCTGACTGGTCAATGCCGTCTGAACTTGATGTAGATACCGGATTCTGGATGCAAAGTGATCCAATGAGACATAGTATTACGCTTTATCCCTAACTTTTGCTTGGACCGCCCTTTCGGGTTTTCAGTCCACCGGGATGCCCATTTTTGCCCAAGCCACCTTTTCAGGTTTTCGACTTGCCGGGTGTACAGATTTTTTTCATTTCATCCCTTCATTTTGCCCGAACCCTTTTGGTTCGCCGGGAAGCCCTAATTTTTGCCTAGGCATGTCAGCCTAGCGGGTCTTTTTTCATGCGTAGTATCTTTTTACTATGTCTGCATTGGCGGGGTGAGGAAGGTCGTCACCATCCATGTTGGTTAGAATCATGGCTCCTTCTGAGAACACATGTTTAACCACAAACGGCCCTTCGTACGTAGGGGTCCATTTGCCCCTTGGATCACTCTGAGGAAGGATGATTCGCTTGATTACCAGATCCCCAACTTGATATTCCTGTGGTCTGACCTTTTTGTTAAATGCCCTGATCATCCGTTTTTGGTACGTCTGACCATGGCAGATAGCAGCAAGTCTCTTTTCATCAATAAGGTTTAGTTGATCAAGTCGTGTCTGGATCCAATCATCTTCGTTCAGATTTGCATCCTTCATTATCCGGAGAGAGGGTATTTGCACTTCGATCGGTAAGACTGCCTCCATGCCGTAGACCAAGGAGAAAGGAGTTGCCCCGGTTGACGTCCTGGCTGAGGTACGGTACCCATGTAGATCGAACGGTAACATCTCGTGCCAATCTTTATAGGTTACCGTCATCTTCTGCACAATCTTCTTGATATTCTTATTTGCTGCTTCTACAGCCCCATTCATCTTCGGCCAGTAAGGAGAAGAGTTGTGGTGCTGTATCTTGAATTGCTCGCAGAGCTCAGTAATCATCTTGTTGTTAAGATTGGTACCATTGTCTGTAATGATCCTTTCCGGGACGCCGTATCGACAGATCAGGTTATGCCGAATGAACCGTGCCACAACAATCTTGGTTACCGTAGCGTAGGAAGCTGCTTCGACCCACTTCGTGAAGTAATCAATTGCTACCAGGATGAAGCGATGCTCGTTGGATGCCGTAGGTTTAATCTCACCGATCATGTCTATGCCCCACATTGCAAACGGCCAAGGCGCAGTTAGAACATTTAGAGGAACTGGAGGGACATGCACTTTGTCTGCATATATCTGGCATTTATGACATGTCCGAGAGTGCTGGTAACAGTCGGCTTCCATGGTGGACCAGAAATACTCTGCCCGTAGGATCTTCTTTTCCATAGTGTGTCCACTGGAATGTGTACCAAAGGTCCCTTCATGTAGCTCTTCCATGATCCTTTCTGCTTCAGTCTTATCCACACAACGTAGTAAAGTCGAATCATGGTTTCGCTTATACAAGATGCCGTTGCTAAGGAAGAACTTTGCTGCGAACCTTCTCAGAAACTTTTTGTCGTTGACAGATGCACCTTCAGGGTATTCCTGAGCTTCCAGATACCTCTTCACTTCATGGTACCAAGGCTTCTCAGTCACCAACTCAGTCTCGAGATCACAACAGTATGCCGGTTCGTCCAGTTTCCAGATGATGATCCGGGGAGCCTCATTGTCCCATTTGACCTTGAACATAGAAGACATTGTAGCTAACGCGTCCGCCAGCTGATTCTCCTCTCTTGGAAAGTGTTCAAAGGTTATCTCTATGAAGTGGGGGATCAAGGTCGACACACATTCTCTGTAAGGAATAAGATTCGGATGTTTCGTATCCCACTCTCCTTTGATCTGATTGATCACGAGAGCGGAATCTCCAAAGACACTCAGAAACTTGATCCTTAGGTCGATCGCAGCTTGAAGACCCATGATGCACGCCTCATACTCCGCCATGTTGTTGGTGCAGTTGAAACATAGTCGGGCAGTAAGTGGAGTATGAGTGCCTTGAGGGGATATGATTATAGCACCAATGCCGTTACCCAAAGCGTTGGAGGCTCCGTCAAAGTGCATAGACCATCGGGATCCTTCCTCAGGTCCTTCATCCGGTCCAGGTACTTCACAATCAGTCACAATCATGATGCTTTCGTCCAGAAACTCGAAGTTCATTGACTGATAGTCGTCTACGGCCTGATGTGCCAAGTGGTCTGCCAATACACTTCCCTTGATGGCTTTCTGGGTCGTGTACTGAATGTCGTATTCTGTCAAAATCATTTGCCATCTTGCTATTCTCCCAGACAGAGCAGGCTTTTCGAATATGTACTTTATAGGATCCATCTTTGAGATCAACAAGGTAGTGTGAGTCAGCATATACTGTCTCAGCCGGCGAGCAGCCCATACCAAAGCGCAGCAAGTTTTCTCGAGCAATGAGTATCTGGTCTCACAGTCGGTAAACTTTTTTCTAAGGTAATAAATGGCATGCTCTTTTCGGCCAGACTCGTCATGCTGCCCCAGCACACACCCCATTGAGTTGTCAAGTACTGTCAGGTATAGTATTAGAGGTCTCCCCTCAACCGGTGGCATAAGGATGGGTGGTTCTTGGAGATACTCTTTGATTCTGTCAAAAGCGGCCTGACATTCGTCATTCCAACGTACTACCTGATCTTTCTTCAGCAGCTTGAAGATTGGTTCACAAGTAGCAGTTAGGTGCGAGATGAACCGAGCAATGTAATTCAGGCGTCCTAAAAAGCCTCTGACCTCTTTCTCTGTCCTAGGAACTGGCATCTCTTGAATAGCCTTAACTTTGGCAGGGTCCACTTGAATACCCTTATCACTTACAACGAAGCCTAGCAACTTCCCAGATCTTACCCCGAAGGTGCACTTGTTCGGGTTCAACCTTAGCTTGTACAACTTCAGACGGTCAAACAACTTCTGCAGATGATCTAGGTGCTCTTCCTCAGTCTGAGACCTTGCAATCATGTCGTCAACATACACTTCTATCTCATGATGGATCATGTCATGAAATAAAGCAACCATGGCACGTTGGTAGGTTGCCCCAGCATTTTTCAGTCCAAAAGGCATGACCTTATAGCAGAAGGTGCCCCACTGAGTAACAAAGGTAGTTTTTTCCATGTCTTCAGGAGCCATCTTGATCTGATTGTAACCTGAAAAACCATCCATGAAAGAGAACACCTTATGCTGAGCTGTATTGTCAACAAGGACATCAATGTGAGGTAGGGGGAAGTCATCTTTGGGGCTGGCTCTGTTCAGATCCCTGTAATCGACACACATTCTGACCTTTTCGTCTTTCTTCGGCACCGGCACCACATTAGAAACCCATTGAGGGTAAGAAGTCACTGCGAGGAACCCGGCATCAAACTGTTTCATTACCTCGGCTTTGATCTTCTCAGACATCTTTGGACGCATACGGCGGACCTTTTGCTTAACCGGAGGGCAGTCTTCCTTAGTAGGCAAGTGATGGACCACAATGTCGGTATCCAACCCGGGCATGTCTTTATAGGACCAGGCAAATATCTCCACATAATCATGTAGCATCTGAGTAAACCGTTGCTTCACACTGAGCTCTAGGTTGGCACCAATCTTTACCTCCTTTCTGTCTGTATCAGTACCCAGGTTTATTGTTTCCACTGGCTCTTCGTGTGGTTGAATTGCCCTCTCTTCCTGGAGTAACAGTCTTGCAAGCTCGCCAGGCACTTCGCAATCATCTTCACCTTCATCTTCGGCTAAGTTGATCGGATTTTCGAAGTCATAACTGGCAGTAACAGAGTCGTTACCAGTGAGATCCAGAGTGGATTGAAACCTGTATGAGTGAGTGTGTGTAAATACAGCTGTTTTTGAAATATATAAAGGAAGAAAAGAAAGAAAAGGAGCATAAGATTTGAAATGCGAGAAAACGTCCAAGATCTTTATTCATGATATATGAAATGACAATTTATATGCCCTCACAAATGAAACCACGGTGCCCCGGGTAAGACACCGGGCCATAGAGTTCAATTTATTGTTTATTACAAATAACAAAACAAAGAAGTTTATTACTGCGTAACAAAAGTAACAGGAGTATGGTCTTTGGAAATCCAATTGGTCAATCCGCCATCAGTTGTCGGGTAGATCCAGCTATTGAACTCAGCTTCATCCACTTCATTATCCTCCCCAACAACATTCACTCCTGGATTAGTAATGAGCACAGGAGGTCTTCTGGTCTTTGCCTTCCGCATAGCTTTCTGTCCCTATGCAGTAAAACCCAGTCCGAACTTGTCAGTTTTCTGCGTAAAATCAAGGAGCCTGCCCCAATTAGCACATTCACCTTTCTGAACCACAGCCCGAGCATCCTTCAGAGAAGCCATCTTCAAAGGAACATCCTCTCCGACCGCTGTTTCTGCTGCTGCTAAAGTTGGAAGTACCTCTTCGAAATGCTGAAAGGGGGTTTCAATAAACTCCCCGTCCATCTCAATGTACCTGAAGGAATTCAAATGGCTTACCATATACTCCTCCTCTCCCTGCACAGTGACAATCTTCCCTCTGACCGGGTATTTTAGCTTCTGGTGCAAGGTAGAGGTCACTGCCCCAGCTTTGTGGATCCAAGGTCGACCCAGTAGACAAGAATACGACGGACGGATATCCATCACATAAAAGGTAGAGTCAAATACTTGAGAACCCACACGAATAGGAATGTCAACCTCTCCATGAACCATCCTCTTGGAACCGTCAAAGGCTCTGACGATGATATTGCTAGGTTTCAGCTCCAGACCTTCACAATCCAAACGGTCTAAGGCTTTCTTGGGTAGCACATTTAGGGAAGATCCAGTGTCCACCAATACGTGTGCCAGAGTAGTGCCCCTGCATTCGATAGAGACATGCAGAGTGTCATTGTGGTCCCTTCCCTTGGCAGTAAGGTCAGCATCTGAGAAACCCAAGCCATTGTCCGCTGTCAGATTTGCTACGCAATCAGTG
Source organism: Vicia faba (assembly GCA_948472305.1). NCBI lineage: Eukaryota > Viridiplantae > Streptophyta > Magnoliopsida > Fabales > Fabaceae > Vicia > Vicia faba. The sequence continues at coordinate 989,304,584 of OX451735.1, forward strand.
AACTGGATGGCAGATGTCTCCTGGGGCACATGAGCCGTCTTGAGAAATGAAATTAAGGCCTTAGCATGGGCCTCTGAGCACAGTAGCAAGGAGAGCATGGAGATTTTGGAGGGCGTATGCCCCAGCTGCTCGACAACATTAAAGTCACTCTTCTTAATTATTTTCAAGATTTCCTCCATTTCTTGTTGGGAGGCCTCAGCATTTACCGGTCTTGGTGCCTCCATCCGGGCAGGCTCATCTTCAATCCCTTTGCCCCGAGAATTAGATGACTCGGCAGCAGGGGAAACAACTTGATCAGGAACAGGAACAGGTACACTTGTAGGTGTTATAGTGAGAGGTCTTCGAATAGCGGGCGGGGCAATGTCAGGCGAGAAGAGCCTGCCACTGCGGGTAACCTTTGTTGGACCAGTGATATTGCTGATACTGGTGCCAGTGTTAAACTCTTGTTTGATTCCATTCACATACACATCTGCCCCATAGTGCCAGGGGATAGCCTTATCAGATACGTAGGGGAGAGGCCCCAGAACAGTAATAACAACAGGTGCGACAGTCATGATTTGAACAGGCTTCCTTGGGAGAGCCTTGATTGGATTATTGAAGATTGTAACAACAGAAATTTCTTCCACCGGAACAAACTGAACAGCAGTCTTCTTAAACAGAATCTCCTTGCTGTCCATTAGGCTTTGGATGCCCAACTTCAGCAAAGGACAACCAGATAGGGAAACAACACAGAACAGGCAACCCTCACTGCAACCCGGAAATAAACCGGCCAGTAGTAGATTCCTCTTGACGGTCATTAAGGGAGTAGCTATATCATCCACAGAAACGGCGTATACATCTTCATCAACAGCATTTACTCCATGCTGGGGCATAGGAGCAGTCACCACGTTCTGCCTCTCAGGCGCTTCAAACTGTATTTCTTTTGCGTCAATAAGGTCTTGTACCTTATTCCTCAAGGCCCAACAGTCATCAGTGGAATGCCCCGGGCTATCGGAGTGATAAGCACAGCGGGCATTTGGGTTGTATTTGGGGGAGGCAGTGTTCACAACTTTTGGGGCCTCTCTGACAGTCACTAGGTTGGTGGACAGCAACTGTGGCAAGATCTGCGATAGGGTCATGCTCAAACGGGTAAACTCTCTCCGGGGTCTTTTAGCCCTTTGAGGATTGGTTTGCCGAGAAGCGGCAGCAGGCTTGGCAATCATCACCGCATTGACAGATTGGCGGCGCTCAGATTTCTCTTGTCTTCTAGACCCGTATACAGCACTGGCCTCCCTCTTGAAGGGCTTCTTTTCAGAACCTGACGATGCACCCTTCTGAATTTTACCAGACTTCATCCCGGCCTCAATTCTCTCTCCAGTTAGAATAAGATCAGTAAACCCTGCAGATGAGTTACCGATAAGATGGTTGAAAAATGGCCCAGATAGGGTCCCCAAGAACATATCTACCAACTCCCGGTCAGTCAACGGAGGCTGCACCCTTCCATCCAGATCCCTCCACTTCTGTGCGTACTCTTTAAAACCTTCACTTGACCCTAGCGACATACCCTGGAGTTGGGTACGTGTAGGGGCAAGGTCGGCATTATATTGATACTGCTTATAGAAAGCAGTAGCCAACTCCTCCCAGTTACGAACCTTGGTCCCATCCAGCTGATAGAACCATTCGAGATGAGTCCCTGAAAGACTCTCCTGGAAGAAGTGGATCCACAAGTTCTTGTCCACTGAGTACGGCTGAATCTTCCGCACGTAAGATCTGAGGTGTAGCTTGGGACAAGACGCCCCGTCATACTTGGTGAAGGATGGTGCTTTGAACTTATGAGGAATGATCACACCAGTAGACAAACCCAAATCTCCGAAATCCAGCCCAGGCACTTGTTGGATCTCCATAGCATTCAGTCTGTCTTCCAACTGCTTGTATCGGTCTTCAGCCGGAGGATACTGCTCCTCATCAAAATCAGTCTCGTTGTCGGAGACTACCGGACTAGGACCTTTTTCCCCTTGGGGGGTACCCGTGCCTATAAAAGAACCAGCCTCTTCATTCTGCAGAGTGTTGCCAAACCTTCGGCCCGAGTTAAAAAGAACAGTTCTCCTCTTCTTCTTCTTCTCCTTCTTCAGGAGCAGAGCCTTCAGCTCTTCTTGGCCTTGAGCCAAACCCATGATTAGTTCCTGAAATTGCGCATTCTGCGCCTGAAGAGCCTTGACGTACATCTCAGTTGATGATGAGTCAGGATTCATGATGCTGAAATAAACAGCGAAGAACGGTAAGCAACCTGAAAAGAAAAAAAAACTGCTATGCACATGATGAATGGAATGTGTATGATTTATGTTTTCAAAGACAATCGGGAATAAACTTTGTAAACAAAAAAGGAACACACTTCATTAGATTCGACTTTGAAACTTAAATTGTTCAACAGGTTGCCTTTAGGCGTTTACATGAAAGGGAAATACTGAAAAGGGAAATAAAACTGTAAAAGAACATCCAGAGCTCCTTATTGATCCCATGGTCTCCTCTTCTCAGTACGGATGTAGTCATTCAGAGCTCGCTCATTCTCCAACTGCTTTGTCAGTTTCTGGATCTTCAACTCCTGCTCGTTGAACTTTTCCCGGTAAGAATCCCGCTCTTCTCGCAGTTGCGACCAAGATCTCTTTAATGTCTCATAATCAGTAGGTATCTGAGGAGGAAGGACAGTTGGAGGAACACCATCTTTGTCAGGACACTCAAGAATGACGGGTCTGATAGCTTCATATCGCATACCTAACTTCTGAGCACGGATGCGAACCCATTTGTAGTAGGCTTCCATAGGTAAAGAAGTCTTTGGCCCCAACTCTTGTGGGTCAGCTTTATGCACTTTGTCCCAAGCCTTGATGAACCTACGACGCAGCTCGTCACTATCCACTTGAAACTCAAAACTGATGTGAGGCACCAACATCTCATGGGGGCCTGCTCTTCTGGCTCTTCCAAACTGACGGAGTGCTAGACATGGATTGTAAGAGATTCCTCCTTGGGTACCAATCAGAGGAACATTAGGGTATTCCCCGCATCGATCAATAATATTTATCTCATCCAAACCTCTGCAAGTCCAAATGATGTCTTTATCGGTGAGAGACATTAACCTATGAGCCCAACCTCTTCCTTATTGGTTCTTCAGTACGAACTTAGGGAGGTGCAAAATAAACCACCTCACCAACAAAGGGATACAACACCATAGAGTTCCTCGTCTTCGGGTAGTACGAGCATGAAGTTGTTGCAAGATGTCACCCAAGAGAGTGGGCACAGGGTTCCGAGACATAAAGATCCTTATGGCAGTGACATTGATGAAGTTGTCAGGATTAGGAAACAAGACTAACCCATAGATTAAGAGAGCCAAGATGTCTTCATATGCCCTAAAGTCCAGGTCATTCCAGAAACTGTTAGCTTTACTAATCAGAAACTTGGCCAAGAAACCCTTAACTCCGCTTCTAGTTACCCAGTTGTCCATTACCTCTTGATGTGTCAAGGGAAGAGCTGCAGCAACCTCCTCAAGCCTGAGGGTCTTTTCCCAACCAGTAAAGGGAGTCTGATCCAAGATAGGGATACCAAGCAAATCATAGAACTCTTCCAGGGTAGGGACCAGCTGGAAGTCTTGAAAGGTGAAGCACTGGTACAGAGGGTCATAGAACTGGGTCAGAACACTCATCAACTGTTGATCCCGCTTTGCAGTGACTAAACTGAGAAGAGAACCATGCCTCTGAATGAAGGAAGTGGTATTTGGAATTCTGCTAACCAACTCTTCAAGCAACTCAGGTGAGTGAACAAAGTTGAACCGGATAGTATTCCTTCGCACAGGCATCATGATGTCCTACAAAACAAAGCAAAGGTGAAACCCTCTTGTCTTTGAAATGGTCAGTCCTTATGCAGGATGCATGCAATGCTCATGATGTTATGATGTTATGATGTTATGATAAAGCACACCACAAATAGTTACAAAGGCAAACATGGTAAGGCACACAAGTCACACAAGACAAGCCCTTAAAGTTTAGGCCAGCATGAGGTCTAGGTACTACCCTCTTTCAGTTTGTTGGTTCATACCTGTCCTATCAAAGTAACCGGGTTCTTAGAGGATCCCAATATCATTGACTACCCTCAATCGGTCATAACTCCAGCATCGCAATCTTTTCTTGCGGCCAGAACCATCACGAGAGTTTAGCCTCAATGGGCGTAGCATACTGCTACTGTTCTAATGGCCAAGTTGTGTCATTTAAGGTTCTAAGGTTGTTGGTGCTTAATGACTCCTCGGAAGACCCATATTCTCCTCGTTGCAACACAAGGGATATCGGTACAGACCAAGGTGCCACACCAACGTAGCCACTATTTCACCCGTGTCGGTCTACGCCGGACAAGTCCCTCACAGCTTATGCTACCTAAACAGGGTATCCCCAGATCCGGGTTAGGATCTATGTAACTCCGATGCAACCCACAAATTTAAAGCAGACAAGTCAATACAATTGAAAACACAGTTATGAACTAACCCTAAGGTACACCTCACTTTAAGTTTAAGTCCCCAGCAGAGTCGCCAGTTCTGTGATCGGTGGATCTGGAACTGACTGTTTAACGCTGGTTCGCGAAATGTCGCGGAAGCAAGAGTCGCCACCGTCTTTTATTTTCTCCAAATGGAAAGGACAAAAGCACAAAAAAATTCCTTATAGAGATTGCTCTCGGTTCGGGAGGTAGATTTATAGAAAGGGAAGGTGTTAGCACCCTTTCTATCCATGGTTATCCATGGGCTCTTAGATACTTGCTCATTTGTGTTTTCAAAATGATTTGTTTGCTTTTCAACTGTGGGTTTTAAAAAAAGTTCCTTTGAAAATTTCAGTTCGACTCTTGTATCGGTCCTCAAGAGTGTTTGAAAAGTTGCTTTCGAAAGCTTTTTGAAAAGGTGTCGGTGTGAAAAGTATTTTTTGATTTGTTTTTGAAATTAGAGCAAGTATCTACGAGTTGTCTACCTACCCTAAAGAATTCGTCTGTGTAAATGTCCTTTAAAGTAGTGCCATCCCACCATTGAGAGGTAGGTAGCACCACCGTTGGAGGTGTTCGGGTCAATTCGAGGTTCGGGACATGGTGATCACCAGAGCAATGGGAAGACACCTTAGAAGCTACCCTCATGCCAGGTTCTCGGATCATGAGGACTTACTAAGACATCCTCTACTCGACGATCACCTTTCGAAAGGGAAGGCAACAGTGAGGCGTACCCTAGGGGTGGTGTGTGATTTGTGTGTCATGTTCATTTATTTTGTCTTGTTCATGTCATGGGTGATCTACGCGTTATTTTTATTTTGTCATTCATTCTTGCATGCCATTATTAACAGTTAAAAAGTTGCGAGAATTAAAAGTTCCTAAGCTATTACAAAGGCGCGGGTCCACATCGCCAAATTAAAATCCAGGACCCGATTTGACATAAAATAAAGTAAAGTGCAAGAAATATAAATTTACACGGCTTTGGGAGAATTACATTAATATTATAAGAAATAAAATAAAAGGCGCAAATTGAATTAAAATTGAAAACGAGGGCGTTGGACCCTTTTTAATGAAATTAAATTATTATTAACAAATTAATTAAAATAAAGAAAAAAGAAATTATTTTTTAGGTTTTTTGTATTTATGGTTTTTTTATGTGAATTAAATGAAATTTAAACCTAATTCTAGCTATTTTTTTAATTTATTAAGAAAATATGAAAATTACCTAATATTAAACCTAATTAATTAATGCAATTTGATTTATAAAAATAATATTAAATGATTAATTATGGTGAGAGAAAAAGAAAAAGAATGGAAAAATACTTGAAACCCTAATTCTACACTTTTTTAATTTATTAAAAAATATTTGAATTAAACCTAAATTTAAAAAGCTAAATTAAATTAATGAGATTTATTTACAAAAATATTAGTTAAATAAAATATATTTTGAATTTTGTCTTTTCTGATTTTTTTGTTATTTTATATTTGATGAAAATAAATTAAATTGAGGAATTTAAATAAAAATTAAACAAAATAAATAAAATAGAAAAATATGAAAAAAAGATAAGAAAGCAAACCATGGGGGGTATGTCCCCAAATTGGAGGTATAATCAGTAATTCTGGCCCAATTGATTTCTGGCCTTATTGACTTTTCTGCTAGCGTGTAGCTCCATTGACTAAGGCACATCATATGCTTTGAATTCTGGCCATAGGATGGATGCAGTGGGACGTGTGGCATGGCAGATTATGAGGTCGCATAGTGGTCCTCAAGGAGCAAACTGCATGGAATCATGATTAGAAGAAAAATATGGAAATAGGAAGGGGACCTGGGGTTCGAACCCAGGTCCTAGAGGTTACCAATACCAAGCCTTGCCACTGGAGCTCTTCACGCGTTTTGATTATATAATGGCAAACAAATATTATAAGAGAAAAGTGGTCAGTGATGTAAAAATAACAAAAAGCGCGCGTTGATTTCAAATTAGCCTATCACGCTTTGCCACCTAGTCTTCGTCTTCCTTGTTTTGCTTTTTCCTGAAACATAAAAAGGGTTAGCGGGGGTTTTAAACCCCCCCAAAATACACTCTTTTCCAAAATAGCGATTAGGCCATATGGTTATATAAATTAGGCGCGAGGGGTGTATTATATTCGTCCAAGCTTCCTGATTTCAACCATGGCATTGAGGTGTCCTAATTTTACCATATGCATAAACGCCCAATTTAAAACTTGAAGAACCCTAATAATCGTTCATGGTGAAATCGCGTATGGGCAATGATTCTTCAATTAAATCATACTGCTAGCTTCAGAATCAACTCATTAGTACAAATCAAGAATCAAAATGCATGGATATGGCCTGAATAATAAAACACGATTATGCAAAAAGAAGGACACAGTCTGACTTATAATTACCAATTCTTGATGTTAGGGATGATGATTTTTATTCAAACACGTTCCTTGAAGCCTCAGGAACACAATGGAATGATTGTTTGGCCTTTAATCGCACTGGAAGGTGGTTTTCAGTATTGGAATTTCTTGACAAAAACTCAAACTTGGTTCTTCTTTTCTGGCGCAGCTGGGAGGTTATGAGCACTAGGGTTTGCATGTATATATATGTATGAGTGTTTTAGGTCAACAAAATAAGCCAAATATCCATGGAATCAATGCTTTTGATTTTGTGATTTTGCATAATCTTTTCAAATCTTTTTTTCATGCAAATTTGATACAAATCATGTTCAATTGCCTTGACTCTTTCTAAATCTGATCATGCACGAAATATTGAGTGTATTTTATGCATAAAAAGATTTAAAAACTTAGGTTTGGTATTTTTCATATATTTTAATTAATTAAATGAATTATTAGCAATTAAAAATTCAAAAAAATAAATAAAAATGATGAAAAACTTCCCTTTGGGCCAAATGGTCGTGCACATGCTTTGGATGATGAATCTTGGAAGAAAAAGAGGCCCATTAGCATTTTTAAGGCATTTGAAGCAAAGTTGACTTTTCAAAATACCCAAAACTTTCCCAACTTCCACAAGGCATATCTTGCTCAATTTTTGAGCTTTGATCATGTTCTTGGACATTTTGGAAAGCTCTTTAAGTCCTCTAACCAATGTATTTGGTCCCATGTCATTTTGATTTACCAATCTCAAGTTATGTCCTTTGACTTAAAGTCCCTTTTTGTTGACTTTTGAAAATGACCTATAATGTTGAAATTGATAACTTTTTGTGAGAGCATTTCTTGGACTTGAAGTGTGAAGAGGAGTTGTAGGAAATGTATTTATCTTCAAAATGAGCTTTGGATGGAATTTTTCTGATAATCCATGTGGAAGTTATGCCTTGGTCAAGTTACAGTTGACTTTTTCAACTGTCCAAATATGGAAACTTTTGCATCTTGAGACTTTTTGAGCCAAGCTTTGAGAATCATGATCAAGAATTGATCAAATGATGTTTGTGGCTTCAAAATGAGATGTTGACCAAAAATTTGAAATTTTGACTGTCAAATGACCATTTTGCCCCTACAGTTGACTGTAGTGCAATTAGGGTTTTTGACTGTGCAATTTTGTGCTGTAAGTCTTGAAACTTGGCATGAGGATGCTTGACCATGTTTATAAGCATGTGGGACTTTATTGGACCCTTGGAAACTTCATTTTCTTTGTCAGAACCAAAACCCTAGTTTTTGACTGTTAGGAGGCCCTTGAACTGTGCAACCCTTGGGGAGATTTTGAAGCTTGCTCTTTGCAATTCTTGAAGAATATGGGAGGGAAAATTTTGGGGTACAACAATAAGCGTGAGTTGTTCTTCTGATTCTGGTATCTGATATAGCATCTTCTGATGCTGATGTTGATATCTAATTTTCTGATGCTGATGTGATGTACTCTTGTTGATACCCATCAGAGTTTCTGTAAAACAGAAAGTAATTTTTAGGTAGCAAATAGTTCTTACATGACTCACATAATTAATATATCTTTTCATTTTGTTATCATCAAAACTTAAACTTAGGGTAGTAGATTCAAACTTTGTTCTAACAATCTCCCCCTTTTTGATGATGACAAAAACTAGATATTTTTAATTGAAAATTAGTGTGAAAAGTATCAGAGATAACTAAATGATAAGTTGCATCAGAATTAAATAAGAAGTTATCAAAGATAAAGGATAAAGAGATATCAGAGTTGGGATCGGAGATACTCCCCCTGAATTTATTACTTCCCTTTTTAATTCCGAGAGTCTTCAGGATCAGATCTTTATTGAATTTTTGAACATCAGAATATTAGAGCTTCAGATCAGAATATCAGAGCTTTGACTATCAGAACTTCAGATCAGAATATCAGAGCTTCAGAGCTTCAGTGTATCAGAGGTGATTACCTTCTTGTACCTGTAGACTTATGCAAAAACAGAAAACATATTCAAGTATATCAGAGTTAGAATGTTTGAGACTTTTTGTCTCAGTAATTCGTTATTGAAAAATATCATTCTTGTTCTCCCCCTTTTTGTCAGCAATCAAAAAGTGTAAGTGATGTGCTAAAACGATCAGAGCAGAAAAACTTGTTATATTAAAAATCAGAGCCAAACAAAATAGTACAGATGATATGCAAAGAAAACATTGAAAATTATCTTGAATAAAAAACTAAGGTTGGGGTGGGAAGCGTGTGAACAGAGTCTCCAGCATTGCCTTAATCTGATCAGCAGTTTCAGTCTGCTTGTGCACCATGTTGACTATTGTATCTATCTTGTTGTCTTGCACATCCATCCTTTCCTTCATCTTCTGATCATTTTCATCCATTCTTTGCTGCAGACGAATATCATTCAGCTTCAGCTCTTCCAGAGTCTGCCTGTCCAAGGCAGCTTGAGAAACATCAGAAGCAGGAAGCTTCTGAGAGCTTTCTGCAACATCTTCAGCTTGACTGACTTCAGCTTGAGTTGTCTGATCTTCTTCTGGCTGCACTTTTGAAGCTGGACGCTTCTCAGACCATGGCTCACTATCCAGAAGGAGCACGTCTTCCTGTGGCAGATGACTTTCAACTTCCTTCAGCAGCTTGCTGAAGTTCTGTTGTGCCTGATCATAATTGATGTCTTGCAATTTGAGGGCTTCAGGACGTACCCATATTCTGAAACGTGTCCAGAGCTGGTCTAAGGAAGCATGATCAATCATTCTAGGACAAACTTGCTTTAGAGAAGCAATCCATTGCTGCAAAGCTGTTTCAAAATTCACAATGCCAGAGCCAACATCTGGCTGTTTTGGTTTGGGAATGGCTATTTTGTGTTTGAGATCAGCAAGACGGTCAAGGATTATTAAATCGATGAATGTCCTGTTGTGGTCTTTTGTAGTTTGTTTGGGAGATGGAGTGGGAGAGTCAGAAATAATAATTGGACTGTTTGGAGTTTTTGGAGTATTTGGAGGGGTAGTTTATGGCGAGGATGGCAGCTGGGCCAGGGTTACAGTTGTTCCACATGGCAGCTGAATTGCCAAGGGTTGTGGCTCAGAGGATTGAGGAGAATGAGGTTCAGGTGATGGAGTTTCAGAATGATGAAACTCAGGTTGAGGAGGTGATGGTGGAGGTGATGGTGGATGAATTTCTGGTTGAGGAGAGGGAGGAGGAATTGCTGGTTGTGGAGAGGGAGATGGAATTTCTGGTTGTTGTGGAATTTGTGGTTCTTCTGGTATAGGTGAGAGAGGTTGTTCTGGTTGAAGAGAGTGGGCAGTTTCTGGTTCAGTGTTTGGATTTGTTGAGAGGTGATCAGAAACACGTTGATCAATTTCAGACAGAACTTTGTCAAGTTCTGATGCTGTTGATGTTGTGGGTTTTGGAGTTTGGGATTTGGTGCGAGGTCTCCTGAGAGTCAGTGACTCAGAAGGGTCATCTTCTGGTTCGGTTTCATCAATAGTTGGTATGGGGATTGGAAGTTCATGTGAAGCTGGGGTTGGAATTGATGTTGGAATAGCAGAAGAATTTAAAACAGAAGCAGCAGATAAATTACCTCTTTTCTTAGGGGTCTGCTGGGATGGTCCTTCTGAAGTGGCCTTCCTTTTCTTTGTCTTCTTCATAGTAACTTCTGGTTGTTGTTGGTGCAGATCTTTGATATTCAGCTTGGGATCTGTACCATCAGCCTTGCAAGCGTCCAAGTATCTGAGAACCACCACTGGTTTAGATTCTATCTCAGAAAATAATGGAAAGTCGTCCAGAGGGACTCTTCTTCTGGTGATGTCAGCAAGAGGAGTAACGCTGGGCTCCTTTCTGATATTCTCTATCAGTTTCATTTTCTTCAGATTCTTGGCGTTCAGAGGCTTGCCAACAGTTGGTTCAATAGAACTTAATTCCTGAGCTTCTGTGAGGTGCTCTATCAGCCTATTCTCAGTCAGAATATCTGATATTAACCTGCCAAAGGGTATCCAATCCCTCTTTGTCCTTTCTTCTTCCCTTGTATCCTTGATGCTGGTCCTGAGGTGATTAAACAGAAGATGAGCCAAGTTGATCTTTACCTTCTGATTAATAAAATAGATCAGAAACTGCTGATCTATATTTATGTAATCAGGGGAGCTTGTTGGCTTCCTGTGATTAAAGCACCCCAGAATAATCTTCGCCCATACTCTGTCGTGATCCTTTAAGTCTCTGATCTTGCTGCTGGGAACCCCATGGGTGAAAATCTGCCTTGCAATGACAGCAACGTCAGAGCATCTTTCAGCCATATCGATACAGCGGATACCACCGCCACTGTATCCAATCAATCTTGCTATGTGATCCTCAGTGATCACAATCTTCTTTCCCATTATGTAGGAGGTGAGTTGATGCGTTGAAGAGTACGTATGAATCCAGAACTCCTTGACCAAGACTGGGAACGTTGGTCCAACCAACCTATCAAAATATCTCTCCCATTCCTGTGCCCTAACTTCTTCTGTCAAGTCAAATCCATTTTCTTTCAGACTGGAGAAGTCAACAATTAGTTCAGACAGCACTTCTAAATTCTTCACTGGTGTAAGGAGTGTTCTGAAAGGAACTTGGTACTGTTCAGAGGAAGCTTCCTTCTGAGAACCTGCAGAAACATCGCTGGAGGTTGCCATGTTCACACTTAGGGTTTTTCTGAGAAAACTGAGAAAATGGGTTTCTTTTGAGAGAGATGAACACACAAGGAGAATGCAGAAAAATATTTGTAAGATTGTAAGAAACGGTAAAGGGTTAATGTGAGATGTTAATGTGCTTAAATAGATTTCAAAATAATTTTTGAAAGTGTAAACGGTTTCAAGAAAGAGAAATTATTCATGATTACGTTTTAAAACATGATTACTTTCATTTAATGCTTGCTGATTTTGGGGGATTTGAGAAAGATACTTGAAACGGTTACCAGACATGTGTCTCAATGCACCCAATCAGCATTTTGCCTTCTCAGAAGCGTGCACGCGTTCTGCTTCAGAGATTTGCTGATGATTGGATGACACTTGTTTGATTTAGTGAGCAGCACGTCTATCCTTTAGCTGAAATGCTCAGATCTTTAAGAATAGCATTTGATACAATCTGCATGTCTATCTTTCTGAAAAGAGATTGATCAGAAGTTCACAGTAAACAGAAAACACATTCTGAAGGATAATATATAGAATTAAAGCATTTTCACTCTGGGCAGATTTTCATGCTGAGATGTTTCAGAATGAAATTGAACCTATCTTTAGAAAGGGGTTTAGTGAAGATATCATCCCATTGATGGTCTGTATTCAAAATTCCTTTCTGAATATAGTCCCTAATGAAGTGATGTTTTATTTCTATATGCTTAGCTCTAGAATGTAAAATGGGATTCTTACTTAAACAAATAGCAGAAGTATTGTCACAGAATATAGGGATGTTACTCTCAAAAATCTGGAAGTCTTCAAGCTGACTTTTCATCTAGAGCATTTGTGTGCTACAACCTGCTGCTGCTATGTACTCAGCTTCTGCTGTTGATAGCGCAATTGTGGATTGCCTTTTGCTGGACCAAGAGATCAGATTTTCTCCCAGAAACTGGCAGCTTCCAGAAGTACTTTTACGCTCTACTCTGTCTCCAGCAAAGTCAGCATCGCAGTAGCCTACTAAGTTGTAATCACTAGATTTTCTATAAAATAAACCCAGATTAGTAGTACCTTTCAGATACTTGAAAATTCGCTTAACAGCTGTTAAGTGAGATTCTCTAGGATCTGATTGGAATCTAGCACAAATACATACGCTGAATAAGATATCAGGCCTTGAAGCTGTCAGATAAAGGAGAGAACCAATCATACCTCTGTAGACCTTCTGTTCTACCTTTTTTCTTACCTCTTCTCTTTCCAGAATGCACGTGGGATGCATTGGAATCTTTGATGGCTTACATTCTGAGAGGTCAAATTTCTTCAGAAGATCTCTGACATATTTGCTCTGATGAATGTAAGTTCCCTCTGGAGTTTGATTGATCTGAATTCCTAGAAAGAATTTCAGTTCCCCCATGAGGCTCATCTCAAATTCTGCCTGCATACACTTAGCAAATTTTCTTCCAAGAGAAGGATTAGTAGATCCAAAAATAATATCATCAACATAAATTTGACAGACTAAGATGTCATTCTTAACTGACTTACATAATAAGGTAGTGTCCACCTTCCCTCTGGTGAATTCATTTTCTAACAGAAAGTTACTTAGTCTTTCATACCAAGCTCTGGGAGCTTGTTTCAGACCATATAGCGACTTCTTTAGTTTGAAAACATGTTCTGGATGTTTTGTATTTTCAAAACCAGGGGGTTCGTGCACATAAACCTCTTCTTCTATATAACCATTTAAGAATGCACTTTTGACATCCATCTGATACAGAGTGATGCCTCTATTAACAGCAAATGAAATTAAAAGTCTGATAGATTCTAACCTGGCGACTGGAGCAAAGGTTTCTGTATAGTCTATTCCCTCTTGTTGACTATAACCTTGTGCTACCAGTCGTGCTTTGTTTCTGATGACTTCACGTTGTTCATTAAGCTTGTTTCTGAACACCCATCTTGTTCCAATGACGTTGAATCCTTTTGGTCTGGGAACAAGATCCCATACGTCATTTCTGGTGAATTGATTCAGCTCTTCTTGCATTGCTAGAATCCAGTCGTTGTCCAGAAGTGCTTCATCAATAGAAGAAGGTTCAATCAGAGACACAAGTCCCATGAGGGTTTCTTCAGAGTTTCTGAAGCTTGCTCTTGTTCTGATTAGATCTTCCTTTCTTCCTAAGATAGTTTCTTCTGGGTGATCCAAGCTGCTTCTGGGTGGTCTCTTCTGAGGTTGATCAGCAGCTGTTGTAGGATTGCTAGAAGTGCTCCTTTCAGATGTTGAAGGAGTGTCTGTGTTGAGAGCTTCTGATGACTTGTCTTCAGAACCTGTAAATTCAATTTCCATACCTGCAAAAACTTCATTCTGCTTTGACTTTTCAGAGTCAAGATTATCATCAAAACGAACACTGATTGATTCTTCCATAATTTGTGTTTCTGTATTGTACACTTTGTACCCTCTAGAGCGTTCAGAGTATCCTAACATAATACACTTCTGTTCTTTAGAGTCAAACTTTTTCAAATAATTCTTTGTATTTAACATAAAACAAGTACATCCAAATGGATGAAAATATGAAATGTTGGGCTTTCTGTTCTTCCATAATTCATATGGAGTCTTTTCCAGAATAGGTCTTATTGAGATTCTATTCTTAATATAGCACGTTGTGTTTATTGCCTCTGCCCAGAAGATCTTAGCAATGTTTGTCTCATTGATCATGGTTCTGGCCATTTCTTGCAATGTTCTGTTCTTTCGTTCTACAACTCCATTTTGTTGGGGAGTTCTAGGACAAGAGAAATCATGCAGAATGCCTCTGTCATTAAAGAATGACTCAAAATATTTGTTTTCAAACTCTCCACCATGATCACTTCTGACTTTAACGATTCTAAGATCCTTTTCATTCTGAACTTTGTTACAGAAGGTAACAAACACAGAGTGTGACTCGTCCTTGTGTCTTAAGAACTTTACCCATGTCCATCTGCTATAGTCATCTACGATTACTAACCCATACTTCTTGCCACTGACTGAAGCAGTTTTAACTGGTCCAAATAAGTCAATGTGCAGAAGTTCTAATGGCTTAGAGGTAGAAACAACATTTTTAGATTTGAAAGAAGGTTTTGCAAACTTGCCTTTCTAACATGCTTCACACAGAGCATCTGAATTGAACTTCAAATTAGGAAGTCCTCTGACCAGATTGAGTTTGTTAATCTGAGATATTCTTCTCATACTAACATTCCCCAATCTTCTGTGCCAGATCCACTGCTTGTTGTTAACAGACAGAAAACACTTTACATTCTGACTTTTCAGTTCAGAAAGTTTGATTTTATAGATGTTGTTTTTCCTCTTTCCATTAAACAGGATAGTCCCATCTTTCTGACTAACAGCTTTACATGATTTTTGATTAAAGATTATATCATAACCGTTATCACTTAATTGACTTATGGACAACAGATTATGCATTAATCCATCTACTAGCAGAACATTATTTATAGAGGGAAGATTTCCATTACCTACAGTTCCAGAGCCAATGATCTTTCCCCTCTGATTGCCTCCAAAGCCAACGTGGCCTCCAGGCTTAAGTTCCAGGCTTTGGAACATATGCCTTCTTCCCGTCATGTGTCGCGAGCAGCCAGAGTCCAGGTACCATGACTGGTGTTTCTGATTTGCTGCTAAAGATATCTGTAACATGTATTATTTTATCCTTAGGTACCCAGATTTTCTTGGGTCCTGATTTGTTAGATTTACCAAAACTCTGGTTGAATTTTGGTTTCACAGAATACTTACTGCTAGTGTATTTAATATCATGTGTGTGACCATAAAAAAAATGTGAGTTCAGAGGAGTGTGTTTAATGGTTAAATCCATGACATTCTTTGGTGTAGGAACCTTACCTTGGTATCCTATTCCCTTCCTGCCGTTTCTGCTAACTCCATAGATCATTGAAGCCATTTTGCTTCTATCTATGCTTTTAGCAAGGAACTTCTGGAAACTGTGATCATACTCCTTGATGATCTCATCAGCGCTGCTGGGAGTTTCAGAAATTGGTTCCTTCTGAGAGTTTTGTAAAACATTTTCTAATTTTGAAATTTTATTTCTCAGCTCAGAATTTTCCAATTTAAGACTCTCAGTCTTATCAGAGTCAGATTCAAGATTCCTTTTCAGGTTTCTGAATTTAACTCTAATCTGCTGGTACCTTTCCAGAATTTCATTAAGGCTTTCAGCAAGTTCAGCCTTAGTAAAATTAATTGCAAAGTCAGGAAATACATCTTCAGTATCTGATTCTGAGTCTGATTCAGAAGCTTCACTGTCTTCTGAAAATGTTGGCCATGAGAGCTATGTTTTCTCTCTCATCATCTGATTTTGATTCAGCTTCAGACGAGTCAGAGTCATCCCATGTAGCCATGAGACTTTTCTTCTTTTCTCTTCCAAACTTCTTTTTGGGCTTTTCCCTCTGAAGCTTTGGGCAGTCACTCTTGTAGTGTCCTTGCTCATTGCACTCATAGCAGATGATGTCCTTGGTGTTTAGCTTTCTTCTTCCTGAGGAGCCTTCAGATCTTCTGTATCCAGAGGAAGAATCTGTCCTTCTGTATCTGGAAGAAGACTCGTTCTGATCAGATCTTCTGGGATTCCTGAACTTCCTTTGCCTTTTCTTCCACAGTTGGTTCACTCTTCTGGAGAGAAGAGAAAGTTCGTATTCTTCTGATGAGGATCCATCAGATGTTTCTTCAACTGCCTGCAAAACTTTAGACTCAGATTTTTTGTTAGATTTTAATGCTAAAGGCTTACCTTGCTTCTGAGGTTCATCAGCTTCTAGCTCTATCTCATGACTTCTAAGGGAGCTTATAAGTTCCTCCAGAGAAATTTTGTTGAGATCTTTTGCTAGCTTCAGAGCTGTAACCATTGGCCTCCACTGCTTGGTAAGCTTCTGATGATCTTCTTGACGTGATCAGCAGTAGAGTATCCTTTGTCCAGAACCTTGAGACCAGCTACCAGGATTTGGAATCTTGAGAACATTGTTTCAATGGATTCACTTTCTTCCATTTCGAATGCCTCATGCTTATGAATGAGCGCAAGAGCTTTAGTTTCTTTGACCTGAACGTTGCCCTCATGCGTCATTCTGAGTGAGTCAAACATGTTCTTAGTTGTGTCTCTGTTAGAGATATTTTCATATTCAGCATACGAGATGGCGCTGAGAAGGATGGTTCTGGCCTTGTGGTGATTTTTGAAGTCACGCTTTTGTTGGTCAGACATTGCTTTCCTATCAACCTTCTGACCGCTTGCATTCACAGGGTGCGTGTATCCATCTGTCACCATGTCCCACAGATCAGCATCATGTGCCAGAAAGAAGCTTTCAATTCTGTCTTTCCAGTAATCAAAATTTTCTCCATCAAAGACTGGAGGTTTTCCGTTGAATCTGTCTCTGTCCTCATGGTTGCAATTGCTGGTGTGTTGATAAATTCCTGCCATTGTGTTTTTCTGACGTTGGATCTTGTACTGACACGGTTAAGTGTTTTAGCTCAGAACTAGGCGCTCTGATGCCAATTGAAGAAGTGAAAAACACAAGAAGGGGGGTTGAATTGTAAAAACTGGAAATCAATTGCAATGAACACGATATTTTTATCCTGGTTCGTTTGATCTCAAACTACTCCAGTCCACCCGTCAAGGTGATTTCACCTCTCTCCAACGAGGTCTTAATCCACTATATTCAACTGAATATTACAATCTGCTTTAACAACTGCTAAAGCCTTCTTGATGCAAACCACAAACCGGTTTCTCAAGGAATTACTTTCTTACAAAGAATTGAAATCTAGGTGTGTGAATGTTTTCTACAAAACTGTTTATCACAACTGTGATACTACACAACTTAAGCTTTTGGAAACTAGATTGCTAAAATAATTGAGTAAGGAATTTTGGAGCTTTTAGCAAACTGAGAGTGAGGAAGATGATGAATAGCTTTTAGGCGTGTAGATTGATGTAGAGCATTAGCCAATTCAATCTTCATTGACTTGTTTATATAGAATTGGAATTAGTGTATGTTGGAGCAATAATTCTGTTTCAATGCCAATAACAATCTTTCCTTATTAAGCAGATCTTGTCTGGAATGAAGCCGTTGGTAATAACTCATCTTGAATGCACAGTACCGTTGCCACTTAAGCGTGTTCTGGCTTTGGCTCATTTTGACGCTACTTAAGTGCTGATGAACTGTTGTTGTCTTTATCAGAGTTCAGAGTGTTGAGCGCAGATCTGTTCATCAAGCTTCAGCATAAGCGTGAGTTGTTCTTCTGATTCTGGTATCTGATATAGCATCTTCTGATGCTGATGTTGATATCTAATTTTCTGATGCTGATGTGATGTACTCTTGCTGATACCCATCAGAGTTTCTGTAAAACAGAAAGTAATTTTTAGGTAGCAAATAGTTCTTACATGACTCACATAATTAATATATCTTTTCATTTTGTTATCATCAAAACTTAAACTTAGGGTAGTAGATTCAAACTTTGTTCTAATAGTGTATGCTTGTCTTGAAAATGTTTTACCTCGTGATAACCCTTGTATCAGTCCTCAAGGATGTGACGAAGTTTGTTTTGAAAATTTTGTTTTTTTGAAAGGTGTTTGTGTGAAAAAATTTCATTGAGCAAGTACTTAAGATTCTACCTCTCGAAAAAATATTGTTCGTTCTATTTCCTTTAGACGAAACTATCCTACTATTAAGGAGTAGGTAGCACCATCGTTGGAGTTGTAAGGGACATTTGAAAGAGACAAGTACAATAACTAAAGCAATAGTTAGAAAACTTTAGTAGTAACCCTAGAGTCTTAAGATCTTTCCGAGGCAACATTTTCGAGGCAATATTTCTGAGGCAACATTTCCGAGGCAACATTTCCGAAGCAACATTCGAATGGGACTTTTGATCTTTTAGACTGGAGGGCAACCACTAAAATCTCCTATGCTTAATGATTGTTTACCGAAGGCAACCGAAGTGAGGTAAACCCTAGGAGTGAATATGTGCATATGAGTTTTTTTCAGTTATTTAGTCTTTGCACATTAGGCGGTCTACCATTTTAAATTTCAAGCATTCTTTCCATACAATCCTATTAACCATGCATCTAGACAGTTAAAGATTGCGGGAATTTAAAGTGCGAGAAAAATAAACCTAACTATTACAAGGCTTCGGGGAGGGGGATTAATTACATGACCAAAAATCGGGGATTTAAACAGTAAATAAAAAAACTAATTAATCTATTACAAACCCTGAGCAGTTACAAAATAATGGACAAATAATTAACAAGCGTGCGGAAAATTAAATGCGAGGATGATTGAAATAACCTAAAACCCTAATTGAGAGAGAAAATATTTTTTGTGGATTTTTATTGAAGAAAACACTTTAATTTCAAATTAATTAAACCTAATTTTAATTGTTTTTTAATTATGAAGGAAATTAAATTATCCTAATTTTCTAATTAATTAATTAATTAAAGGAATAAATATTTTCTGAGAAAAATGATCTTGGTGTATTTTTGAAGAAAATTAATTAAGTTATACACAATTAAAATCCTAAGTCTAATTATTTTTAATTATAAAAAAAAGATTAAATTGCCCTAAGTTAAATTAAACTAACTAATTAAAAAAATAAAAATATTATTAAAAAAGATTTTTGTGATTTGTGGTTTGTTGATTTAATAAAAAATAATTTTGTGTTAATTAAAAGAAAAAGAAAACAATTAAAGAAAATAGATAGAGAAATTAAAAAAAGTATAGACAAAAAATAACCAAATGGGCTTGTTGTCTTGCTGAAAGAGGGGGTGAGCATATGAATTTTCTGGCCCAACAAGCTAAGCCCAGGTTGACCAGCTTGATCCTGTGCAGTATTGACCTGAGGTGCATCATGGTCCTTCAGGCTGGAAGCGTCAGATCTGGATAAGAGCGCATCAAATGGCTGGATGTTGAGGTTGTATGGAAGGTGCTTGAGATTGTGAGGCACTGGATCTGCTGATAGAAAGGAAAATAAAGAAAGCGCTGGGACCTGGGATCGAACCCATATCCTCACGCTTAAATCAAATGCCACACTGCCAGCTGAGCTATGATTGTTAGTTGTTATTACAATAATAATAAAACATAATATAAGAAAAATAAAAGAGCTGATTCTGAAGTGCGCGAGATTCAAACGGGCGAATGGCTGGCTGACACGCACCTTCTTCTTCCAGGAACCGTCGTCTTAGGTTTATGAACTTTTACCTACAGACACAAGTTTGTAGCTACAACCTTGTGAAACTCAAAAATCTCATACGAGCATGATAAATTGATTGTGATGGTACCAATCAACTCGTCTTGGCCTCACTAGCATCATGGTACCTCATTCATGGCCTAATTTTTCCTGCATCAAGAAACCCTAAAAAAAACGTACAAATCCTAACAATGGCAGATGCGTGTAAAGGCTTCAAAAATGAAATTAAATTGTTCAGTCAGCTTGCAAACATGATGACAAACGTGAATATAACAATAAAAAGTGCTAATGATGCAAGAATTATGATAATCGAATTGGAAAATTATGTCAAATCGTATGAGGTGTAGCGTGTGTTTCTGGGTGTTTTAGGCCTTGCAAACGATTGGGACAACTTCCTGGGACGTCCAGCAATGGATTCAGATAGCTAGGATGACTTGAGATGGCCTATGGAGTGAAAACCAATTCACACTTTTCTTTGAATTTTGTGACTTTGCTCTGCCTTTTTCACGACTCTCACCCCTGTCTTTATGATTTGGAATTGTTGTATACATATAGTAGAGCATATTAGGTCAATAAAATTGCATCATATCTTTGAGAATTATGAAAATGTGATTTGATTTGATTCATATATGATATCTTTCCAAAACAAGCTTCAATCCAATCTTGTCCAGACCTAATGAGTCTTGCATGAATTGATCATCATGCTAGCTGTACATAGACTACAAATGTGCACAAAAATCCCAAGATTTGATTTGCTTTTATTATTTTACCATTTAATTTGATTTATTTTGATTTAAATGAATAAAAAATAAAAATAAATGATAAAAATAATAAAATAATAGGTGGAAAAGCTCAGGGGTCGTGGGTCCTATTAGAAACATGTTTCAAACAAGAAAACATGGGCCCCTTTGGAAAAAATGCAAATTTGATCAATGTTGACTTTTGACAATTTTCTAAAAATTGCCAACTTTGACAATGCACGACTCTCTCAATTTTGATCCTAGGAGGGTGTTTTGTACTTTTTAGAATTCTTAGTATGTCCCCTAAACAACCCTTTTGGTTTCATTTCAATTGGATCTTCGATGTTCATGTATGAAGCTTTGACCCAAAAGGTGTTTTTGTTGACTTTTCAAAGGACCTATAATGTAAAAATTCATATCTTTTGATAAGTGCATGTTTTGAACTTGTGGTCTGAATATGAATTGTAGGGAATTTCATCCTCTTCAAAATGAGCCTTGGATGGAAAATTTCTGATAAAGTATGAAGAAGTTATGCTTGGTCAAAGTTGGGTTGACTTTTCCTACAAAACCCTAATTTAGCAACTTTTGGGTTTTGATGAATTTGGAGCATTCCTTGAGGAATCATGACCAACCCTTGATCAAATTATGGAAGTGACTTCAAAATCTTGATGTTGACCAAAAATCTTGAGGTTTGATTGTATGTGGGCCACAGTTGACTTTTGACCTAATACAATCGATTCTCAAGCATTTGAGCAGTTGACTGAGCAAACTTCTTTGTGCAGGGCATGAAACTTGACATGTATGATCTTGGGAACATATTAGGACCTTGGGATGCATTTGACTCGTTTTTGGTTCACACATCTTGATGAAAAGGGAAACCCTAATTTGAGGTATACTGCCTTAAGAGAGAGTTTGTCTGGTCAACTCTTGGACTTCCTTGAGCAACTTGGGAACCTCAATTGACATTTGTTGAGTAAAATGGGAGGGAAAACTTTGGGGTACAACATCTGCCCCTGTTCAATCCTCTTAAACCTGAGGGTGTAGATTGGCTAGCCTGCCTTTCGTGATCTGAAGGTGGAAGATGATTGAACACTAGAGTGCCCAGAAATTTGCACTCGCATGAAGTGGCACTTGATTTGTGACATCAGGAATGGGCTTAAAGATGTCATTTGGAGGTTGATAATGGAAGATTGTCGGAGATGGGCTTAAAGATGCCATCCTGGATGCGACGGAGAATTGTCAGAGATGGGCTTAAAGATGCCATCTAGAGAATGTGGATTTCCTGAGATATTCCTTTAACGAGAGTCCCTATTGTTGTTGTTGAGGAGGAATCTGCTGAGGAATGTTGGTATCTGTCTTGGGAGATATAGAATTTTAGGAGCTTTAGTTGTCCGTTACTCTACTGGGGAATTACCTCCGGAGGTGAACTGCATATCTGGTCAGTGTACAGGCTGCACCGCGACTTGCTAGGGAAATGTGAAACCTATCGGGTTTGATCAGGTCCAGGTCTTACAGTGTTGTGGACTGCTGTCTGGAGATAAGAGAAAAGAAACCTGGATGGTAAGGTTATGAGAAGGAACCTGGATAGTAGGGTTACTTCGATATGAAAGCCGGGATAGTAGGGCTGTGAGAAGGAACCTGGGTAGTAGGGTTACTTCGATATGAAAGCCTGGATAGTAGGGCTGTAAGAAGGAACCTGAATAGTAGGGTTACTTTGATATGAAAGCCTGGATAGTAGGGCTGTGAGAAGGAACCTAGATAGTAGGGTTACTTTGATATGAAATCCTGGATAGCAGAGCTGTGAGAAGGAACCTGGATGGTAGGGTTACTTCGATATGAAATCCTGGATAGTAGGGTTGTGAGAAGGAACCTGGATAGTAGGGTTACTTCGATATGAAAGCCTAGATAGTAGGGTTGTGAAAAGGAACCTGGATAGTAGGGTTACTTCGATATGAAAGCCTGGATAGTAGGGTTGTGAGAAGGAACCTGGATAGTAGGGTTACTTTGATATGAAAGCCTGGATAGTAGGGTTGTGAGAAGGAACCTGGATAGTAGGGTTACTTCGATATGAAAGCCTGGATAGTAGGGTTGTGAGAAGGAACCTGGATAGTAGGGTTACTTCGATATGAAAGCCTGGATAGTAGGGTTGTGAGAAGGAACCTGGATAGTAGGGTTACTTCGATATGAAAGCCTGGATAGTAGGGCTGTGAGAAGGAACCTGAATGGTAGGGTTACTTCGATATGAAAGCCTGGATAGTAGGGCTGTGAGAAGGAACCTGGGTCGTAGGGTTACTTCGATGTGAAAGCCTGGATAGTAGGGTTGTGAGAAAGAACCTGGATAGTAGGGTTACTTCGATTTGAAAGCCTGGATAGTAGGGATGTGAGAAGGAACCTGGATAGTAGGGTTACTTCGATATGAAAAGCCTGGATAGTAGGGCTGTGAGAAGGAACATGGGTCGTAGGGTTACTTCGATATGAAAGCCTGGATAGTAGGGTTGTGAGAAGGAACCTGGATAGTAGGGTTACTTTGATATGAAAAGCCTGGATAGTAGGGTTGTGAGAAGGAACTTGGGTCGTAGGGTTACTGCGATGTGAAAGCCTAGATAGTAGGGCTGTGAGAAGGAACCTGGATAGTATGGTTACTTCGATATGAAAGCCTGGATAGTAGGGCTGTGAGAAGGAACCTGGGTAAGGTTATAAGTTTGTGTAAAACTTCAGGAGGAACCTGGGTAAGGTTATAAGTTTGTGTACAACTTCAGGAGGAACCTGGGTAAGGTTATAAGTTTGTGTACAACTTCAGGAGGAACCTGGGTAAGGTTACTTCGTGATAAGTTCGTGTAAAACTTCAGAATGAACCAGGGTAAGGTTATAAGTTTGTGTAAAACTTCAGGAGGAATCGGGGTAAGGTTACTTTGGGATAAGTTCGTGTAAAATTTCAGGATGAATCGGGGTGAGGTTACTTTGATATGATAATGTAGATTAGTTGACCCGTTTGATTTCGGGAACTGAGTTTCCATCAGTTATCTGTAGGTGTGATCTATATAACAGCTGGATTCGTTGAAGATAATCGTCTTTTCCTGTAAAAGATATTAAGGTTAGTTGTATACGATGCATGAAATGCAGGGTGAGATGATGTTCTCACAATAAATGAGATTATGCTGTATATGATATGTATGCGTATGTAATGATGTATGTTCATGAAATGTTGTCGGGGTATGCTCGCGTCTGGGAAAATAAATCCCTGACGCTTGCTGGAGATTTGCCAACATTCTGCCGGGAAGAGGTGCTGAAGAATAACTCTGCGGGGACCAAAATTTGGGGGAAGAGATACTCTGTTGGTAGACCTGCCTATCTGGAGGAACAAACTTAGCTGGGGATGAAATTTCGTCGCTGGAAGATGATGAACTCTGTTGGAGAAATAAACTCCGCTCGGAGGATGAAATTTATTGACTCGCATGCGATTACGAACCTCGATTGGGGATAGTTACGTCCTGTTTTGGGAAAGCTGACATCGATGCCTTTGGATGCTTTTACTCTGTGGGGAGTGTATGTACTGATAATCATGTTCCAAAGCTGGCTCTATCCCGATACCTACTGGACAGAGGAACCGTCAGGTTTGGTACTTGTTTTTTCCCGTTTCTGGAATTATGAGTAATTGTCTTCTGTTTCTTATGTAAATATTTATGAGCAGCAATCATTTTCAAATACATATATCAAAGATAAATCATTGGGCGTTCTTGCAAAACCAAATGGAAAAATAAAAACAAATTGAAGTTTTATGAAAATGACTTGTATTGATTTTGAAGTTGGCCTGTAATAGGCGTTTTGTACAAGGAGGCCGACGTCCTAGTAAGAGAACGCCGCCGAAAGACAGAAATTATACAATTTGTGTAAAGGAAAGAAAACCAGCTATGTGAAACGACCCCATTGGGTTCCAACTCTGCTATTGCCTTTATATCTTCAAGCGTCTCATCACTTTGCTACTTGGCCGAAGGTTGATCAGATTAATTGACGCCGTATGAGCTTGATAGTCGATATCGAAGTCTGGTCGCAAGATGATCCAATGAGACATAGTGATATGCTTAAATGCCTAACATTTTCCTGGATTTCCCTTTCGGGTTTTCAATCCACCGGGATACCCTTTTTTTCCCAAGCCTCCCTTTCGGGTTTTCGACTTGTCGGGTGTACAGATTTTCATTTTCATCCCTTACTTTTGCCCGAACCCTTTTGGTTCGCCGGGAAGCCCTTATTTTTGTCTAGGCCAGTCGACCTAGCGGGTCTTTGATTATGTGTAGTATCTTTTCACTATGTCTGCATTGACAGGATGAGGAAGGTCGTCACCATCCATGTCGGTTAGAATCATAGCTCCTCCCGAGAAAATGTTCTTGACCACAAATGGCCCTTCGTACGTGGGGGTCCATTTTCCCCTGGGATCACCTTGCGGCAGTATGATTTGTTTGATCACCAGATCCCCGACTTGATATTCTTGACACCTGACTTTCTTGTTAAAATCCTTGATCATTCGCTTTTGATATGTCTGACCATGGAAAATAGCAGTAAGTCTTTTCTCATTGATTAAGTTTAACTGATCAAGTCGGGTTTGGATCCAGTCATCTTCGTTCAAATCCGCATCCTTCATAATCCTGAGAGAAGGTATCTGGACTTCTATGGGTAGGACTGCCTCCATTCCATATACCAGAGAGTAGGGTGTTGTTCCTGTCGACGTCCGTGTAGAGGTACGGTACCCATGAAGAGAGAATGGTAACATCTCATGCCAGTCTTTATATGTCACCGTCATCTTTTGTACAATCTTCTTGATGTTCTTGTTAGCTGCTTCAACAACGCCATTCATCTTCGGCCGGTAAGGAGAAGAATTATGGTGCTGTATCTTAAACTGTTTGCAGAGCTCGGTGATCATTGTGTTGTTGAGATTTGTACCATTCTCAGTAATAATCCTCTCTGGTACACCATATCGATAGATCAGATTGTGTCGGATAAACCACGCCATGACGTTCTTGGTTACTGTAGCAGAAGAGGTTGCCTCAACCCACTTCGTGAAGTAATCAATGGCTACTAAGATGAAACGATGCCCGTTAAACGCCGTAGGTCTGATCTCGCCGATCATGTCGATGCCCCACATCGCAAAGGGCCAAGGAGCTGTCAGGATGTTCAGAGGAACTGGAGGCACATGCACCTTATCTGCATAGACTTGGCACTTATGACAAGTTCGAGAGTGCTGATAGCAATCGGCTTCCATAGTGGACCAGTAATATCCTGCCCGTAGGATCTTCTTAGCCATAGTATGTCCACTAGAATGGGTTCCGAAGGTGCCTTCATGTAGATCTGTCATGATCCTCTGTGCTTCGCTCTTGTCTACACACCGTAATAGTATGGAGTCATGGTTGCGTTTATAGAGGATTCCATTACTGAGGAAGAACTTTGCAGCAAACTTTCTCAGAAACTTCTTATCGTTGACAGATTCCCCTTCAGGATACTCCTGAACCTCGAGATACCTTTTGACTTCGTGAAACCAGGGTTTGTCTGCCACTTCTTCAGTATCGATCTCACAGCAGTGAGCTGGTTCATCCAACCTCTCAATGGTAATTTGGGGGGCTTCATTGTACCACCTAACCTTGAACATAGGAGACATGGTAGCTAGCGCGTCCGCTAACTGGTTCTCCTCTCGTGGGAAATGTTCAAAGGTTACCTCCTCAAAGTGTGGGAGCAATGTTAGTATATACTCTTTGTAAGGAATGAGATTCGGGTGCTTTGTATCCCACTCGCCTTTGATCTGACTTATCACCATAGTGGAATCCCCGAACACACTTAAGAACTTAATCCTCAGGTCAATAGTAGCTCGAAGACCCATGATGCATGCTTGATACTCCGCCATGTTGTTGGTGCAGTTGAAACATAATCGGGAGGTGAACAGAGTATGACAACCCTC
Source organism: Vicia faba (assembly GCA_948472305.1). Classification (NCBI taxonomy): domain Eukaryota; kingdom Viridiplantae; phylum Streptophyta; class Magnoliopsida; order Fabales; family Fabaceae; genus Vicia; species Vicia faba. Next base: position 989,330,997 of record OX451735.1, read on the forward strand.
AGGGGATATGATTACAGCGCCAATGCCGTTACCCAGTGCGTTTGAGGCTCCATCAAACTACATAGACCATCAGGATCCTTCCTCGGGTCCTTCATCCATTCCAGGCTCTTTGTAGTCAGTTACTAACATGATATTATCATCCAGGAACTCGAAATTCATTGACTGGTAGTCGTCCACGGCCTGATGAGCCAAGTGATCAGCCAATACACTACCCTTTATTGCTTTTTGGGTTGTATATTGTATGTCGTATTCGGTTAAGATCATCTTCCAACTTGCTATCCTTCCGGAGAGAGCGGACTTATCGAAAATATACTTGATCGGATCCATCTTTGATATCAACAAGGTAGTGTGAGTTAGCATATACTGACTCAGTCGGCGAGCAGCCCATGCCAAAGTGCAACAAGTTTTCTCGAGCAATGAGTATCGTGTCTCACAGTCGGTAAACTTTTCGCTAAGGTAATAAATTGCGTGCTCTTTTCGACCAGACTCGTCATGCTGCCCCAGCACATACCCCATTGAATTGTCTAGCACTGTAAAGTATAATATCAAAGGTCTCCCTTCATCAAAATTGGCGGTTCTTAAAGGTATTCTTTGATTCTTTCAAAAATGGTCTGACATTCATCATTCCACTTTACCACTTGATCTTTCTTCAGAAGCTTGAAGATTGGCTCACAAGTAGCAGTCAGATGTGAAATGAACCTGGCGATGTGATCCAGGCATCCCAAGAAACCTCTAACTTCCTTCTCTGCACGGGGAGTCGTCATCTCTTGTATGGCCTTTACCTTTGCAGGGTCTACCAGAATACCCTTGTCACTGACAATGAAACCCAGAAGCTTACCAGACCTTACCTCGAAGGTACACTTGTTCGGATTCAACCTCAGCTTGTATATCTTCAACCTGTCGAACAACTTCTGGAGATGATCAAGGTGTTCTTCCTCAGTCTGAGACCTAGCTATCATGTCATCAACATAAACTTCGATCTCATGGTGAATCATATTGTGGAATAAAGCGACCATGGCGCGCTGATAGGTTACCCCAGCATTCTTCAACCCAAAAGGCATCACCTTGTAGCAGAAGGTTCCCCATTGTGTAACGAAGGTTGTCTTCTCCATGTCTTCAGGAGCCATCTTGATCTGGTTGTAGCCAGAGAAACTGTCCATGAAGGAGAATATTTTGTGTTGCGCGATGTTGTCGACCATAATATCAATGTGAGGAAGTGGGAAGTCATCCTTGGGGCTTGTCCTGTTCAGATCTCTGTAATTAACACACATTTGTACCTTACCGTCCTTCTTAGGTATCGCAACAACGTTAGCAACCCACTATGGATACGAAGTGACAACTAATAATCCTGCATCGAACTGTTTCATGACCTCTTCCTTGATTTTCTCTTACATTTCAGGACGCATACGGAGGACCTTCTGCTTAACCAGAGGACAGTCTTCTTTAGTCGGCAGGCGATGTACCACAATATCAGTGTCCAAACTAGGCATGTCTTCATAGGACCAGGCGAAGATTTCAACATAGTCGTGCAACATCTACATCAACATCTGTTTGACGCTAAGCTCCATATTTGCACCTAATTTAACCTCTTTTTTGTCTTCCTCAGTACCCATGTTCACTGTCTCAACCGGCTCTTCATGAGGCTGTATGGCCCTTTCTTTCTGCTGTAATAGTCTAGCAAGTTCTCTAGGCACCTCATAATCATCCTCACCTTCGTCCTCGACTTGGTTGATCGGATTTTTGAAGTCATAACTGGCAATAGTAGAGTTGTTATCGATGGGATCCAGAATGGATATGGATTTGCATTATGATATATGAGTGTGTGTGTGTGTGTGTGTGTGTGTGTGTGTGTGTGTGTGTGTGTGTGTGTGTGTGTGTGTAAGAGAATAATTGTTTTGATAAAGTGAAAGCATGAAAGAGAAATAGAGAGCGCAAAATTTGTAAGAAAGAAAACATCCAATGTTTTATTAATGATATATGAAATGACAAATAATAGCCCTCACAAGCGAAGCCAAGGTGCCTCGGGCAAGGCACCAAGCCGTGAAGTTTCAAATTGTTTATTACAAATCTCAAAACAAGTAAGTCAATTACTGCGGAATAAAAGAAACAGGTACAAAGTCCCTAGCCGTCCAGTTACTCAGTCCACTGTTAGTAGTTGGGTAGATCTAGTTGTCGATGTTTGAATCCTCTTTGTTGTCTTCAATGGCGTTAATTCCCTGATTGTTGATGCATAGGGGAGGTCCTCCAGCCCTTTTGCCAGACTGATGAACATTTGTTGGAACTAGGCATTCTGTGCCTGAAGGTATTTGATGGTTTGCTCGGAAGACGTCTCGTGCTGAAATAAACAGCGAATAAGATGAGAACCCTGTAATGGTACCTCTAATGATGTGTATGATAATGGGATGCATATGCAATGATTTCAAAGACTTCGGGAAATTTAAATTAGCAAACCAAAATAAACAAAAACTTTATTAGCTGAATTTGAAGTTCAAATGCCTTTTAGGCGTTACAATTAAAAAACAACTCTAAAACTATAAAAGACATCAAAGTTCCCATGGAAGCGTAACCATGATTCAACCTTACTGCGATGTATGGACAAGAGCGAGGCAGAAAGGATCATGGTATAGTTACATGAAGGTACCTTCGGAACTCATTCCAGTGGATATACCATGGAAAAGAAGATCCTACGGGCAGGATATTATTGGTCCACTATGGAAGCCGATTGTTATCAGCACTCTCGGACCTATCATAAGTGCCAAGTCTATGCTGATAAGGTGCATGTACCTCCGGTTCCCCTGAATGTTTTGAAAGCTCCTTGGCCTTTTGCAATGTGGGGCATCGACATGATTGGCGAGATCAGACCTACTGCGTCTAACGGGAATCGTTTCATTCTGGTAGCTATTGATTATTTCACGAAGTGGGTTGAGGCAGCTTCCTTTGCTACAGTAACCAAGAACATCGTGGCGCGGTTTATCTGACACAATCTGATCTGTCGATATGGTGTACCAGAGAGATTCATTACGAACAATGGTACAAATCTCAACAACACGATGATCACTGAGCTCTGCAAGCAGTTTAAGATACAACATCATAACTCTTCTCCCTACCGGCCGAAGATGAATGGGGTTGTTGAAGCAGCTAATAAAAACATCAAGAAGATCGTGCAGAAGATGACGATGACATACAAAGACTGGCACGAGATGTTACCATTCGCTCTTCATGGGTACCGCACCTCAGCACGGACATCGACAGGGGAAACACCCTATTCTCTGGTATATGTCATGGAGGCAGTCTTACCCATCGAAGTCCAGATACCCTCTCTTAGGATTATGAAGGATGCAGGTTTGAGCGAAGACGACTGGATCCAGACCCGACTTGACCAGTTGAACTTAATCGATGAAAAGAGACTTACTGCTATTTGTCATGGTCAGACATATCAAAAGCGAATGATCAAGGCTTTTAACAAGAAAGTTAAACGTCAAGAATATCAAGTCGGGGATCTGGTGATCAAGCGCATCATACTGTCGCAAGGTGATCCCAGGGGAAAATGGAACCCCACATATGAAGGGCCATTTATGGTTAAGAACATTTTCTCAGGAGGAGCGGTGATTCTAACCACCATGGATGGTGACGACCTTCCTCACTCCGTCAATGCAGACATAGTGAAAAGATACTACGCCTAATCAAAGATCCGCTAGGTTGACTGGCCTAGGAAAAAATAAGAGCTTCCCGGCGAACCAAAAGGGTTCGGGAAAAAGTAAGGGATGAAAATGAAAAAAAACTGTACACCCGGAAAGTCGAAAACCTGAAAAGGCGGCTTGGGCAAAAAAGGGTATCCCGATGGACTGAAAACCCGAAAGGACGGTCCAGGCAAAAATTAGGGATTGAAGCGTAACACTATGTCTCATTGGATCACCTTACGACTAGACTTCGGTATCGACTATCAAGCTCGGATGGCGCCAATCAATCTAATCCACCTTCGACCAAGTAGCAAAGTGATGAGACACTCAAAGATATAAAGGAAATAGCAGAGTTGGAACCCAGTGGGATTGTTTCATATAGCTGTTTTTCTTTCTTTACACATATTGTAATTTCTATCCTTCGGCGGCATTCTCTTACTAGGATGCCAGCCTCTTGTACAAAATGCCTGTTACGGGCCAACTTCAAAATCAATACAATTCATTTTCACAAGTAATTTCCACTTGTTTTTCCTTTTTCTGTTTTGTTTTGCAAGAACGTCCAATGGTTCATTTTTTATATATGCATTTGATAATGATTGCTGCTCATAAATATTTACATACGAAACAAAAGACAATTACTCGTAATTCCAAGAACAGGGGCAAACAAGAAATGTCCAAACCTTACAGTTGCTCTACCCACCAGGTACGGGGACAGAGCCAACTGGAGAATATAACTAAAGGTACATACACTCCCCGCAGAGTAGGAGGTACCCAAAGACAGTGGTGTCAACTCTCCCCAGCCGAGGTTCATAATCATAAATGAGTCGGCAAAATTCTCCCCAAGCAGAGTTTATCTATCACCAGCAATAGGAGATTACCACCCGTTAAGTTTATTTCTCCCACAGGAAGAAATTCTATCCCCGACAGAGTTTATTTATCACCAGCAACGGTAATTCATCCCCAGTAGAGTTGTTTCTCCAAATCAGCAGATCGTCCAACAGAGTATCTCTCTTCCCCACAGAGTCATTCTCCCACAAGATTATTCTCAAACAGAGCCTCTCCCTGCGGAATATTCCCGAGCAGAACGGATGGAAGTCTCCAGTTAATCATCTTCAGCCATTATCCCCAGCGAGAATGAAGAACTCAACTCCTTGTATTCTCCAACAGCAGTCTAGGATTTATCTTCCCCGGCCGAAGAATATCACAAAAATATTACATATTCCCACATTGTGGCATACGCATGTCATCATACAACACAATCTCATTTATTTTGAGAACATGATTACCAAATACATTTCATACATCACGACATTACATATGACTAACTCTTTACCTCTCAGGGAAATATACAATCAAGTTCTCATAGGTTTTTTCTGGTTCAGTCAAATCGATACTAAGATTTCTATTCCAGTTTAAGTTATGAAGCCCGAAAATCGACCGGATAATATCTTGATTTCTCCAAATACTACGAAGCCTGGAATCGGCCAGATAATGGTATATCTTAAATTCAAGTTATGAATCCCGGATTCAACCGGATAATATCTTGATTTCTCCAAAATACTACGAAGCCTGGAATCGACCAGATAGTGGTATATCATAAGTACAAGCTGTGAAGCCCGGAAATCAACCGGAAAATAGCCTAACCCTCAGCAAGTTATTGTGAAGCCTGGAAATCGACCAGATAGCAATACAATATACCATGAAGCCTGGAATCGACCAGATAATGGTATTAGACACCGTGGAGGCTGGATCACGACTAGATAGCGGCAAAGGATACTGAAGCCTAGGACACGACTAGATAACAGTATAAGGTACTGTGAAGCTTGGAATTCGACCAAATAGCAGTTTACCCGACCAATTACGATAAAGCCTGGAGATCGACCGGATATTAGTAGGCCTTAAAATCAAATGGAAGCCTGGATGCGACCAGATAACCACTTGATTCCTTATGAATCCTGGAGCACGACCAAATAAGAATTGAGAAATTTGCAAAGCCTGAGTTACGACCAGATAGCAGGTTTAATCTCATCACCCCAGTAAGTCACTGTAAAGCCTGGAGCACGACCAGATAGCAATTGGTCTTATTTTTCTCAGCAAATCACTGTGAAGCCTGGAGCACGACCAGATAGAAGTTCATTTTCACCTCCTCTACTAAGAGATGATTCCCGAGTAGAGTAACGGACAACTGAAGTTCCTAAAACTCTATCTCTCTCAAGGCAAAGAGCAGCATTCCCCAGCGAAGTCCTCCTCAACAACAGGTATACGGGCTCTCGCAAAGGAATCTCTTATGCGATAGACACTTCTTCGGATGGCATCTTTAAGCTCATCTTTCGTCATTAACTTCCAAATGGCATCTATAAGCCCATTCCCGATATCACAAGAAAAGTACTACTTCATGCAAGTGCAAATTTCTGGGCACTCTAGTGTTCAATCATATTCCACCTTCGGATCATGAAAGGCAGACAAGCCAATCTACATCCTCGGGTTTAAGAAGATTGAACAAGGGCAGCTGTTCTACCCCAAAATTTTCCCTCCCATATTTCTCAATACATTTCAAATAAGGTCCTCAAATTGCTCAAGGAAGTCCAAGGGTTGACCAGACAATTAGGGTTTCAGTTTGCATCAAAATGCTTGAGTCCAAAGGATCCCAAATGCTCACCATTTCCCTAATATGCTCTCAAGATCATCCATGTCAAGTTCCAAGCCTTGCAGAGGAAGTTTGACTTTTCAGTGTACAGTTGATTTTTTGATCAGTTGACTGGAAAATTCATCTGTCAATCCAATGCATTTGAGATCTTTTGAACCTTGTGATTAGGTCAAGATGATTCCATTGAGTCCTTGAATCCATTATTGAACCCAATTTTCCATTGGCTAGGTTAAAAATCAGAAATTGCCCTTCTACAGTCAAAACCCTAAAAATGACCATTTTGCCCTTTTGATGATCTGATCAAATTTCTTGAGGAGCTGTGGTCCAAACTTGATCAAATGGTTCATATGAGTCTATAATGTTGATATGGATAAAAAATTATGAGGTTTGACTGTAAATTGGCCACAGTTGACTTTTTCCCTAATACAGCTGATTTTTAGGTCAACTGTCCAATTGACTGGGCAAAAATTTGATTCAAGGCTTGAAACTTGGTATGGGAAATCTTATAAGTCCAACATGAAGTATGAAAGTCACATGAGGCATTGGAAGTCCAAAAATCTCTGTGCAAACTCAAACCCTAATTTCAGGTCAACAGTGCAAGGAAATGTCTTGAGCAGAGCAAACCCTAATCCTGTCTGGAGTCCAAAGAGTCTTATGAGGAGAAATCTTGATAAAATGAGAGGGAAAATTTTGGGGTACAACAATATCCTTATTCTATGACATGATTCATCATGAGATAGAGGTCTATGTTGATGATATGATAGCCAGATCACAGACTAAAAAGGAATATCTTGATCATCTGGATAAATTATTTGAAAGACTGAAGAAGTACAAGTTAAGGGTAAATCCTAACAAGTGTACCTTTGGAGTGAGATCTGGTAAACTCCTGGATTTCATCTCAGTGGTAGAGGTATTGAAGTTGATCCCGCAAAAGTTAAAGTTATTCAAGAAATGTAGGCTCCCCGTACCGAGAAGGAAGTTAGAGGTTTCTTAGGACGACTGAATTACATTGTCTGTTTCATTTCTCATTTAACTGCTACTTGTGAGTCAATCTTCAAGCTGTTGAATAAAGATCAAGTAGTAAAGTGGAACGCCGACTGTCAAATAGCCTTTGATAAAATTAAGGAATACCCACAAGAACCTCTGATTCTGATGCCACCAGTTGAGGGAAGACCCCTAATCATGTACCTAATAGTGCTAGAGAATTCAATGGGGTATGTATTGGGCTAGCATGACGATACTGGTTGAAAAGAGCATGCAATATACTACCTTAGCAAAAAGTTTACTGACTGTGAAATAAGATATTCACTGCTCGAGAAGACTTTTTGTGCTTTGGCATGGGCTGCTTCTGACTAAGACAATATATGTTGACCCATACTACTTTGTTGATTTCTAAAATGGATCCCATCAAGTACATATTCGAGAAGCCAGCTCTCTCCGAAAGAATAGCCCGATGGAAAATGGTCTTAATATAATACGACATTCAGTACACCACTCAAAAAGCAATCAAAGGAAGTGTACTGGTAGATCATTTGGCACATCAAGTTGTAGACGACTATCAGTCTATGAATTTTGAATTCCTATACGAGAACATTATGCTAGTTATAAATTATGAAGAACCTGGACCGTATGAAGGACCTGAGCCAGGATTCTGATGGACTATGGTTTTCGATGGAGCTTCTAACACCCTTGGCAATGGAATCGGTGTTGTAGTTATCTCTCCTCAAGGTTGCCATACACCCTTCACTGCCAGACTTTAATTTGACTGCACCAATAATATGGCTAAATATGAAGCGTGCATCATAGGTATTAAAGTTGCTATTGACCTGAGAATCAATTTCTTGAGCATATATGGGGACTCAACCCTGATAATCAGTTAGGTTAAGGGAGAATGGGATACGAAGCATCTGAATCATATCCCTTATCGAGAACATGTGCTAACCTTGATTTCGTATTTCAAAGAGATTACTTTTGAGCATATCCCAAGAGAAAAGAATCAGTTGGCAGAAGCATTGGCTACCATGTCATCCATGTTCAAGGTCAGATGGGACAACGAGGCTTCCAGAATTACCATTGAAATATTAGACAAACTGACACACTGCTATGAAATTGACACTGATGGAGTAGTAGAAAAACCTTAGTTTCATGAAGTGAAAAGGTACCTTGAGGCTCAAGAATACCCTGAAGGGGCATCGATCAATGACAAGAAATTCCTACGAAGGTTCTCGCCTAAGTTCTTCTTGAGAAATGGAATTTTATACAAGTGCAATCGTGATTCAACTCTGCTTCGTTGTATTGACAAGAAGGAAGCAGATGAAATTATGCAAGATATGCATGAAGGTATCTTTGGTGCTCACTCTAGTGGATATACTATGGCGAATAAAATTCTAAAAGCGGTTACTATTGGTCGACTATGGAAACGATTGTCACCACCACTCGAGAACTTGTCATAAGTGCCAAATCTACACTGATAAAGTTCATATGCCTCCAGTACCTCTAAACCTATTGACTGCTCTATGGCCATTCGCAATATGGGGCATTGATATGATTGGAGATATTAAACCTACTGCCTTTAACGGGCATTGATTCATCCTCGTCGCCATTGATTACTTTACAAAGTGGGTAGAAGCAGCTTCATTCGCCTCTGTTACCAAGAATGTGGTCGCCCGGTTCATCAAACATGATCTTATCTATCGGTATGGCATCCCCGAAAGGATTATCACATACAATGGTACTAATCTTAACAACACTATGATCATTGTTTTCTGCATGCAGTTCAAGATCAAGCACCACAACTTTTCTCCGTATCGCCCAAATGGCACCATCGAATCCGCCAACAAGAATATTAAGAAGATTATACAGAAGATGGTTATGATTTATAAAAACTGGCCCGGGATGTTACCATTTTCTCTTCATGTCTATCTCACTTCAGCACGAACATCAACTGAGGAAACCCCATTCTCTTTGGTTTATCGTATGGAAGTTGTCCTACCTGTCGAAGTTCAGATTCCTTCTCTGAGAATTATGAAAGATGCAGACTTAAACAAATATGAGTGGATTCAGACCAGGCTAGACCAGTTGAATCTGATTAATGAGAAGAGGCTTGTGGCTGTCTATCACTGTCAGATGTATCAGAAGCGTATGATGAAGGCATTCAACAAGAAAATCAAGCATCTGGTATATCAGGCTGGTGACTTGCTAATAAAGCGCAAGATGGACTCCCACCTATGAAGGGTCATTTGTATTTAAGAAGGGCCATTTGTGTTCAAGAAGATATTTTCTGGCAGTGCTATGATACTGACCGCCATGGACGGCAAATATTTTCTGCACCCTGTGAATGCAGACATAGTCAAAAGATACTACGCATGAAAATGGCCTGCTAGGTTGACTGGCCTAGGCAAAAATAAGGGCATCTCGGCGAAACAAAAGGGTTCGGGCAAAAATTAGGGATATATATAAAAGATTGTACACCCGATAAGTTGGAAACCTGAAAAGGCGGATTGGGCAAGAAAGGGTATCCCATTGGACTGAAAACTCGAAAGGGTGGTCCAGGAAAAAGTTAGGGATTAAAGAATATGACTATGTCCCGTTGGAACACTTACAGCAAGCTTTATTACCAACTTCAAGTTCAAACGGTATAAATCAATTCAATAATTTTCTTCTGACCGCGAGGGATGAGATGCTTGAAGATATAGGGGCAATAGTAGAGTTGGAACCCGATGATATTATTCCCACGTAGCTATTATCTTGTTTTCACTTTGTACTCTTTTCATTTCATGACAAATTCCTCTTACTAGGATTTTTGTCTCTTTGTATGACAATCTCCTGTTTATGGGCAAATTATCAATACAAATACGCCCTAAAATTCAAATCCTATTTTACTTTTTTCTGTTTTGTTTGCAAAAACGTCCAATGACTAAAATTGAATGAACATATACATATGAATAAGATTAACTATTAACAAATATATGCATAAAAACAGGAAAAAACAGTTACTCAAGACTCTAGGAGTTGGGATAATGTTCAAGTCATCACGTATCCCCACAGAGAGATCCTCACAGGATTATCCCCACAGAGTAGTCTTCACAAGATCATCTTCAACAAAGATGTATCCCTCGCAAAATAGGGTGCACTAATCATATTCACCAGCCGATCTCTCTAACAGATAAGGGAATATGATCTTTTCCTCGACAATATCGCCCCCCTACGGGGTCCCAATCGGTACAGTTTATGGAAATTCTCTTCCTCAACAGAGTTTATTCCTCCAAAACTGTAAAACCCCATGCAGGTTTCTTTTTTCGCTAGCAGAGCTCATTTCCTCAGCAAGGGTGTTTCCTTAGCAGAGTATTTCTCCATCAACAGGGTTTATTTCCCCAACAAGTTTTATTTCCCTAACAGGGTTTATTTCCCCAATAGGGTTTATTTCCCCAACAAGGTTTATTTCCCAAACAGATTACAATCTCCCTAGCTTGATTCTATTTCTACCACAAATTACCAGCAAGATTCCCACCTCCAGCAAAGGACAGTCCGACTTGCTATCCCCAGAGAGTTTCTACTGAATCTGAAACTGGATCAGATATCGTTCAACCTTATTCTCTCCAGACGAGTCGGTACCCATATCAGAAACTCGGTCAGACAGCACTGCGAAAGTTTATCCATCTCTTTTATCCCTAATCAGGGTATATAAGAACTAAAATCCCCAATAGAGTGTTGTACCCCAAAATTTTCCCTCTCATTTTACTCAAAACATACTCCTAGAGGTCCTCAACTTGCCCAAGGATGCATAAGGATTGACCAGACAAATCCTCCTCCTAAGACAATGAACCTCAAACTAGGGTTTTCATTTGCATCAATATGGGTGAACTCCAAAGGTCTCAAATATTCTCCATGGTATTAATATGTTCTCAAGATCATCCATGTCAAGTTTCATGCCCCGCACAAGAGGTTTACTCAGTCAATTGCTCAGATGCTTGAAAATCAACTGTACTAGGTCAAAAGTCAATTGTGACCCACATACAGTCAAACTTCAAGATTTTTGGTCAAAATCAACATTTTGAAGTGATATTCATCATTTGATAAAGGGTTTACCATGATTCCCCAAGGAATGCTCCTAATTCATCAAAACTCAAAAGTTGCTAAATTAGGGTTTCTTAGGAAAAGTCAACCAAACTTTGACCAGACATAACTTCCTCATACTTTATCAGAAATTTCTCATCCAAGGCTCATTTTGAAGAGAATCCAATTCCCTACAACTCATCTTCATCCCTCAAGTTCAAGAAATGCACTCATGGAAAGATATGAATTCATACATTATAGGTAATTCCAAAAAGTCAACAAAATCACCTTTTGGGTCAAAGCTCCTTACATGAACATGGAAGATCCACTTGAGATGAAACCAAAAAGTTTGCTTAGGGGTCATCCTAAGATTTCTAAAAAGTCTAAGAACACCTTCTTATGGTCAAAATTGAGAGAGATATGCATTGTTAAAGTTGGCCATTTTTGGAGAATTGTCAAAAGTCAACAATGCCCAAAATTGCATTTTTTTCGCAAATGGGCCTAACTTTTTATGCTTGCATCTTGCTCCTAGCCTGGTCCACGACCCATAAACCCTTCCATACATCATTTGCTTATTTATTTGATTTATTTTTATTTTTTATTATTTTAAATCCAAATTAAATCAAATAAATGATATAAAAATATTTTTGGATGATTTAGCATTAAAGAATGAAGAAGGTACAGGCTGTACGTTAGCAAGCAAAACGTGCAAGTCTTGATTGAATTGAAAAAGGCATGATTTGGCCAATTTTGGAAATAAAGAATATGACTTAAAGATCAAAGATTTTGCTCATCAATTCCCAAGATTGGATCCGAAATTATTAACCTAATTGGATTCAATACATATACAAAAGCTGGTTGAAAACTAGGAGGTAGAGAGAGAGAGAGAGAGAGAGAGGCGCAACTAGTGAAAAATAACAAGAACAACATTGAGTTTTTTTGCAAAAAAAGCTAGAATCAAATTTTCGATTAGTCCTGTTCAAGAAATTTCAAGGCCGGTAACACATTCCTGGATGCCTTCTAAAGCCAGCAGGATCAATTCCACGCATCAAGGCACCCCAATTTGCCTCCAGATAATCACAGTTTGATCGTTTTTCCTTCAATTTATATTGTGTCCATTCACGCGTTATACATGCTATTAGAATATATTTTCGTGTTCATGTTCATCATATGAAGGTGTTTGAATAGTCTAATTTGAGTTTCAGTGCATGAATGGGATTACGCCATTATTAGGGTTTGGAAGCTTGAAATTGGGGTTCTTGTTTTCATGACAAATTGGAGGGAATCCTGGGTATTAATGGACTCAAGATAAAATTCTTTATTGATCTTTTATATTGTTTGTGATTTATATTTCTTGTATCATGTTCTTGAGTAATGTAGGTTTATAGCTACAAACCAAATCCGTCACTATAACTTAAAAAGTACGTTGCCTAACATAACAGATCAATGAAAGAGACGATGAGGTATCCAACCCTTACTGGCCGGTTTGAATTCACGTGCGCTTTCCTGGGTGTAGCATTTAATTTCCTTTATATTCTAATTGTTTTATTATATGTTCAAACAAGCGCTCCAGCGTAGATGGAAAAGGGTGAGGTGTTTAAGAGGGAGGACCTAGGTTCGATCCCATGCCTCAACATTTTCTTATTTTCCAATTTGTTTATTCCAGATCCAGCGCACTTTATTACCCAGCACCCATCATACATCCTCAGATCTCACCATCATATCTACCTCCAGTCCAATCCAACGCATCAGGGTTGCATCCACATCGTGCACCCTCTAAATATAGCAACATGGAATCCCTACGCAGGACAATTGGGCCAACAAACTGGGCCTTGGCATATTCAGGCAACACACCCCCCTGATTTGCTTACGACATTAGGCTCATCTTCTTTTTTTTAATTTTATTCTTTTTATTTATTCTTTTTTCTTTTAATCTATTATTTTAATTACTTTCACAATAAAAAATCATTTTTTTAATTAAATCATAAAATCAGAAAACTACAAAAAAATATTAGGTTTAGTTTTTTTAAAAATATTTATTTGCATTTAATTAATTGATTTAATTAGGTTAATTTAAACATTTTTTGTAATTAAAATTTAATAGAAGTTAGGTTTAATTACAACAATTCTTCTCAATAAAAAAGATACAAAAGAACATTTTTTATTAATTAGATTTATTAAGTCCTAATTTGTTCACGTTTTAACTTTCGCGCGCGTCTTTACTTTCGTTATTTTTATTAGTTATTGTATTGTTTCGCGCGCGTCTTTACTTTTGTTGGATGAAATGAAAGTTGGTGGCGACTCTTGCTTACTGGGACATTTGCAAACAAAAAATGCAAACCAGTATAACAGTCAGTTCTTCCACCGTATCACAGAACTGGAGACTCTGCTGGGGAAATTAATAAAGTGGGGTTTACCTTAGGATCTAGGTCATTCTTATATTGCTTTCTTGTTTGTTTTGCCAGCTTTATCTTTAAGCGTTTTTGCTTGGGTATTGTTGAAGATCCTACACACGGATCTGGGCACTTTTTAGGTAAACAACAATAGATCATGGAGACTGTACGGTGTAGACTGATATGGTTTAAGCGATGGTTGTGTTGGTGTGACACTTTGGTTGGTACCGGTATCCTTCGTGTGGAAAAGAGGAGAATACGGGGTCGCCACGTGGTGTCGTGAAGCACTAACGAACCTTAGAACCTTAGTTTAACAAACTTAGCCATTAGAAAGTAGTGAGATATCTGGCCTCGGTATAAAGTTGAGGATTGGTTAATACTCGATGCTACACTCATTGAGGTAAGACTTTCAGGATATTTCAACCGCAAGAAAAGATTGCCTTAGTTGAAACAATGTCTGATACAGGATGATCAGTGATATTGAGAATCTTTAGAACCCGGTTACTTTTCTAAGACAGGTTTGAAACAAACTAAACTTCAAGAGGGTACTTACCTTTAACCTCATGCAAGCCTTTGAACCTAAAGTCTACTGTGTGTTTTGCTTGTGTGTGATTTATTTTGTTTAAACATAACATCATGCATCATAACATAGCATCCATTCTTATTACACTAATCATTACAAGGACCAAGGGAATTTATCTTTGTTCTGTTTTGTAGATCATGGCTTCCGCTTGTAGAAACACTATTCCAATCAGCTTTGTGAGAATACCTCCCCAACTCAAGGAGTTGGTATCAAGGGTTCCTGAAACTTCTGCGTTCACTAAGAGACATGGTCGAATTCTCAACCTGGTTACTTCAAACTTTAATGAAAAGATGATGGGTGGACTCTTTCAGTTCTTTGATCCCAAGCACCACTGTTTCACCTTCCCAGACTATCAGTTGGTGCCTACCATGGAAGAGTTCTCACAATTATTGGATATACCCATTCTTGAACAGTTGCCTTTCACAGGTTTAGAAGAGGTTCCTAAGCCAGAAGTCATTACTTCAGCCTTGCATCTGAAACGGGCCAACGTAGTATCCAATTGGGAAATAAGAAGCGGAGTCAAGGGTTTTCTAGACAAGTTCCTAATAGACAAGGCCCAGCTGTTTTGGGATGATATAGACTTTCAGGCTTTTGAGGAGGTCTTGGCCCTTCTAATCTATGGGTTAGTACTATTCCCTAATCCAGACTCATTCATAGATGTGAATGCTATCAAGATCTTCCTCTCTCACAACCCTATGCCTACCTTGCTCGGAGATATCTTGCATGCTCTCCATACTCATACCATGAAGAGAAGAGGGGTTCTTATATGTTGGATGCCATTGCTGTTGTGATCGGTGGATCTGGAACTGACTGTTTAACGCTGGTTCGCGAAATGTCGCGGTAAGCAAGAGTCGCCACCGTCTTTTATTTTCTCCAAAGGGAAAGGACAAAAGCACAGAAAAATTCCTTATTGAGGTTAGTTCTCGGTTCGGGAGGTAGATTTATAGAAAGGGAAGGTGTTAGCACCCTTTCTATCCATGGTTATCCATTGGCTCTTAGATACTTGCTCATTTGTGTTTCAAAATGTTTGTTTGCTTTTCAGAGTGAGTGGGTTTGAAAAAGTTTCGTTTCAAATTTCAGTTCGACTCTTGTATCAGTCCTCAAGAGTGTTTGAAAAGTTGTTTTTGACAGCTTTTTGCAAAGTGTCGGTGTGAAAAGAAGTTTTTTTGATTTGTTTTGAATTAGAGCAAGTATCTACGAGTCATCTACCCACCCTAGTCTGTGTAAATGTCCTTAAGGTAGTGTCATCCCACCATTGAGAGGTAGGTAGCACCACCGTTGGAAGTGTTCGGGTCAATTCGAGGATTAGGGACAGTGTGGTCACCAGAGCAATAGGAGGATACCTTAGAAGCTACCCCCATGCCATGTTCATGGACATGAGGACTTACTAAAACGTCCTCTACTCGACGACCACGTTTCGAGGGTAAGGCAACAGTGAGGCGTACCCTAAGAGTGGTGTGTGAATTTGTGTATTGTTTTCAGTTATGTTGTCTTGTCCATGCATTGAGTGTTCTACGCATTGTTTTTATTTTTGGCCATTCATTCTTTCATGTGATTATTAACAATTAAAAGATGCGGGAATTAAAATGCGGAAAGATAAAGGTCCTACGCTATTACAAGGCGCGGGTATACATCGCCAAATTAAACCAAGACCCGATTTGAAATAATAAAATACGGAAAATAAATGTCCTAATTATCTATTACAAGGCTTTGGGGAATTTACATAAAACTTAAAAAAGGAAATAAAAAGCAAACGCGCGAAATGGAATTATGATCGAAGGTGCGAGGGCGTTGGACCCTTTGAGGAAATTAAATTGAAATTATTAAATTAATTAAATTAAATAAAGGAAAGGACTTATCTTTTATGTTTTTTTGTTATTTATGAAATTAGAGAAAATTAAATGGAATTAAAACCCTAATTCTAAGCATTTTTAATTATTAAAGAAATAAATTCAAGTTTGACCTAATTTACATTAATTATTTACATGGCATATTTATTTACAAAAATAATTAATACTTAATAATGGTAAAAAGAAAAGAAAAAGAATAAAAGTATTAAAACCCTAATTTCTACATTTTTTAGTTTATTAAAAAAAACATTGAAATTAAACCTAAAATTAAAACTAAATTAGTTAACAAAATTTATTTACAAAATAAATATTAGTGAATTAAATAATAAACATATTTTATTTTTTGACTTTCTGATTTTTTTATTTTTGTGTTATAAAAAATTATTTGGAGGAATTAAAAGAAAACAAATAAATTAAAACAAATAAAAAAAAAGAAAAAGAAAAGAGAGAGAAATACAAACAAGAGGGGGGTTCTGCCCCAATTATGGAGGTTTATGATGAGTAATCTGGCCCAACAGATTCAAGGCCTGTTGACTTTTCCATGGTCACGTGTAGAATGTTTGACTAGCGTCTAGGGTAGTCCTCCCATGCTAGCCCTTGGATTGGTGTTGCTGGACATGTGGCAAGCCTCAGCGTAGGGTGCATGGTAGATCACTGAAGGGCAAAGGTACCTGAACATGTTACAAAGAAAAATATAGAGAAATATGGCGGACCTGGGAATCGAACCCAGGTCCCAATTCTTAAAAACGTTCCTCTCCACCAACTGAGCCAGCGCGTTCATTCATAAGCATAATGGAATACAATTATTATATTTGAAAAGTGCCAATATTCTGGGACAAACGAAAACTCGCGCCAATTATTTGAACGCACCATTCATGTCCCTCCACGCATCATCTTCTTCCATTGTTCTGAAACAAAAAGCATTTAAATAGCGGGGGTTTTAAACCCCCACAAACTGAAAACATGAAAATAGCGAATAGTTGTATAATCAACATAAAAAAGGCGCGATGTGATCAACTGATTCGTCTTGTTCTGACGAATTTGCCTGTATTAATTTGATGGTCCAATTTTCCCTTATGTGAAAAACCCTAAATCCAGGTTTCTGAAACCCTAACGTGCGTCCATGGTGGATTATGGTACAGGCGGCCATTCTTCAATTGGGCGATACTATTAGCTTCAGAGCAGTCATGTTAGTACAAATCAACAAGAAAAATGCATGGATAATGCGTGTAAATCAAAATGCGAATATGAAAAATATCAAGAACAGGGCGGCTTCATTCTACCGATTCTTGAGGTTAG
Source organism: Vicia faba (assembly GCA_948472305.1). NCBI lineage: Eukaryota > Viridiplantae > Streptophyta > Magnoliopsida > Fabales > Fabaceae > Vicia > Vicia faba. The sequence goes on from OX451735.1 coordinate 989,348,504, forward strand.
AGGCTGTAGTTTTGATTGGGATAGATTCCTGGTAACCTTGGCAAGCTTGTGGGATGGTTCTTTTGCTTTGAATTACGCTGGAACTGTGAAAACAGTTTTGAGTTTTTATGGAAAAAATGCAAAGTTCTTTCTTGGTCTGAGGCGCAGCTTCCTTGTTCTTTTTATTAGGGTTAGGTTTCTGTATGTATATGGAATGATTTTGGTCAAAAATCCAAGCCCAACAACCATGTATTCAATGCTTTTGAGATTTGATTTCAATGATATCTTTTTCAATCTTTTTCATGCTTTTTGATGCCAATCAATGGAGATTCTTGCCTTTTTGGGGTGTGCACGAAATCTTGAGGCTTTTAATGGACCTATTAGCTGCACAAAAAGATTTAAAAACATTTGTTTAGTATTTTCTCATATTTAATTTTAATTAAATGAATTAATGGATTTAAAAATTCAATTAATAAATTAAAAATAAGAAAATAACTCCCCTTTGGGTAAATGGGTCGTGCATAGCTTTTGGGTGATGATTCTTGGAAGAAATTGAGGCCCATTAGCAATTTTGAGGCATTTGAAGCAAAGTTGACTTTTCAAAATTCCCAAAAGTTTCCCAACTTCCACAAGGCATATCTTGCTCAATTTTTAAGCTTTGATCATGTTCTTGGACATTTTGGAAAGGTCTTGAAGTCCTCTAACCAATGCCTTTGGTCCCATGTCATTTTTATTTACCAATCTCAAGTTATGGTCGTTGACTTAAGGTGCCTTTTTGTTGACTTTTGAAAATGACCTATAATGTTGAGATTGATAACTTTTTGTGAGAGCATTTCTTGGACTTGAAGTGTGAAGATGAGTTGTAGGAAATGTCATTCTCTTCAAAATGAGCTTTGGATGGAATTTTTCTGATAAACCATGTGGAAGTTATGCCCGGGTCAATTTGCAGTTGACTTTTTCAACTGTCCAAAAATAGAAACTTTTGCATCTTGAGACTTTTTGAGCCATGCCTTGAGAATCATGATCAAGAATTGATAAAATGATGTTTGTGGCTTCAAAATAAGATGTTGACCAAATTTTTTTGACTTTTGACTGTCAAATGACCATTTTGCCCCTGCAGTTGACTGTAGGGCAATTAGGGTTTCTGACTGTGCAATTTTGTGCTGTAAGTCTTGAAACTTGGCATAAGGATGCTTGACAATGTTTATGGGCATGTGGGCCTTGTTTGGACCCTTGGAAACTTCAATTTCTTCGCCAGAACCAAAACCCTAATTTTTGACTGTTAGGAGGCAATTGGACTGTGCAACCCTTGGGAGATTTTGAAGCATGCTCTTTGCAAATCTTGAAGAATATGGGAGGGAAAATTTTGGGGTACAACAGTTGCCCCTGTTCAATCTTCTTAGACCTGAGGGTGTAGATTGGCTGACGTGCCTTTCGTAATCCGAAGGTGGAAGATGATTGAACACTAGAGGGCCCAGAAATTTGCGCTCACATGTTGGCAGTGTGATGTGGGGAATGGGCTTACAGATGCCATTTGGAGATTGATGGATAGGAAGATGGGCTTATAGATGCCATGTTGAGAGGTGATGGATAGGTGGATGGGCTTATAGATGCCATCTGGGTGTCGATCGCGTAAGAGATTCCTTAGCGAGAACTTGCGTACCTGAAAAAGAAAATGACTACCTGGCCTGTTACAGGAGCTGGTCTTCAAACTCTTTGTGTAGATGCGCCCTGACTGGTTACAGGAATTGAATCTGGAGCTTCAAAAGGTGATGAACGAATCAGGGATGGTTACTACCTCACGGGATGGTGAGAGAACCTGGGGCGATTACTACCTCAACAGTAACGATGAGAGAACCTGGGGCGATTACTACCTCAACAGTAACGATGAGAGAATCCGGGGCGATTACTACCTCAACAGTAACGATGAGAGAATCTGGAGCGATTACTACCTCAACAGTAACGATGAGAGAATCTTGGATGTCTTCTACTGAGTCTTCATTAGGAAAATCTTTAGGAATCGATTTAACTGGACTAGAGAATGCCTTGGAATCTTCAACTGGATAAGAATCAGGGAGATCTTAGGGTCGATCTGACTGAACCAGAGAAGGCCTTTGACTGGATAAGAATCAGAAAAATCTTTAGGAATCGATTTAACTGAACCGGACAAGGTCTTGAAATCTTCAACTGGATAAGAATCAGGGAGATCTTAGGGTCGATCTGACTGAACCAGAGAAGGCCTTTGACTGGATAAGAATCAGAAAAATCTTTAGGAGTCGATTTAACTGAACCGGACAAGGTCTTGAAATATATTCAACTGGATAAGAATCAGGGAGATCTTAGGGTCGATCTGACTGAACCAGAGAAGGCCTTTGACTGGATAAGAATTAGGAAAATCTTAGGGTCGATTTAACTGAACCGGGCAAGGTCTTGGAATATCTTTAACTGGATAAGAATCAGGGAGATCTTACGGTCGATCTGACTGAACCAGAGAAGGCCTTTGACTGGATAAGAATCAGGAAAATCTTAGGGTCGATTTAACTGAACTAGGCTAGGTCTTGGACATAGCTGAGAACTTAACTGGATCTTTCCTGAAAGGTAAAGGTCAGTCATATGCAATGCATGATATGGATCAAGCAATGATGTTCTCAACATAAATGAGATTGTAAGGTATGATGCGTTTATGCATGTATCATGATGTATGTGATGTTTTTGAATGTATGTTTTCGTCTTAGGAAAATAAATCCTTGACGGGTGCCGGGAAGTTAAATCCTGGGCTGATGTAGAGCTTTTGTTTCCACTGGGGAGTGATGGTTGCAAGAATACCGGTAGGAGAAGATAACTCCGTTGGGGAATAAACTTGGCGAATAGAACACTCTGCGGGGAGAAAATTACTCTAGCGACCTTGCTGGGGAACAGTACTCTGTGGGGAGAGAGGTATGCTGTTGAGATGTTGATGGTAATTTCGCTGGGGATACCGTTTGTTATGTTATATAGAAGGAGTTGATAGACTCCACTGGGGACGGGAAGACTTCACCGAGGATGATCTTTCTGTGGCTTTTGGCTGAGGATAACCCAGTTATAAGCTCTGGCGGAGCATAACCTTTGAAATAAAAAGTCCGGGGAGACGCGTTCGTGCTCTGCGAGGGATAAGCTTCCAGAATCTACTGGGGATAAGCTTACTGCTGGGGAGATGATTCAAACTTTCCTGGGGAAATCTTGATTGGACTCTCCTGGGGAAATTTTGAGATGGACTGGGAGTGACTCCACTGAATGCCTGGTATACCGCCGAGGATCAATCTTAGATCAAGACTGTCGGGGATGCTTGTTAAGAATATTTGTATATTCTTGGGGAATGTTGAGATCTGCTGGAGGATACCCAACTTCCTTAAGGCTGATTGCATAACTTTGCTTGGGGAGAGTGTATTGACTTGCTGGCTCACTCTCTGGGGGGTTAAGATATACTGGTTATGTTCTTCAGTTGAACCTACCTTGATACCTTAATGGACAGAGCAATTAGATCACTTAGACAACTCATTATTTCCCCTGTTTCTAATGTTACCTGTAATTAATCCTTTGTTTCATATGCGAATATTTATGAGTTAGCAATTAGTGTCAAATGCATATATCACAAATTGAACCTTGGACGTTCTTCGCAAAACAAAACAGAAAAGGAAAAACAATTGGCAATTTTAACTGAAAAGTGTATTTCTATTGATTTTTGAATTGCCTGTAAATAGGCGTTTATGTACAAGAGGCTGACGTCCTAGTAAGAGAACGCCGCCGAACAAAAGAGTTTATACAAATTTGTTCAAAGGAAAATAAAACAGCTGTGTGAAAAGAATAATCCCACTGGGTTCCAACTCTGCTATCGCCTTTATATCTTCGAGCGTCTCATCACTTGATGACCTAGCGGAAGATGAAGCTGATTGATCAATGTCGTCTGAACTTGATGCTGATACCGGATTCTGGATGCGAAGTGATCCAATAAGACATAGTATTACACTTTACCCCTAACTTTTGCCTGGACCGCCCTTTCGGGTTTTTAGTCCACCGGGATACCCATTTTTGCCCAAGCCGCCTTTTCAGGTTTTCGGCTTGCCGGGTGTACAGATTTTTTTTCATTTCACCCCTTCATTTTGCCCGAACCCTTTTGGTTCGCCAGGAAGCCCTTATTTTTGCCTAGGTATGTCAACCTAGCGGGTCTATTTTCATGCGTAGTATCTTTTAACTATGTCTGCATTGGCGGGGTGAGGAAGGTCGTCACCATCCATGGTGGTTAGGATCATGGCTCCTCCTGAGAACACATGTTTAACCATAAATGGCCCTTCGTACGTAGGGGTCCATTTGCCCCTTGGATCACTCTGAGGAAGGATGATACGCTTGATTACCAGATCCCCAACTTGATATTCTTGTGGTCTGACCTTTTTGTTAAATGCCCTGATCATCCGTTTTTGGTACGTCTGACCATGACAAATAGCAGCAAGTCTCTTTTCGTCGATCAAGTTTAATTGATCAAGTCGTGTCTGGATCCAATCATCTTCGCTCAAATCTGCATCCTTCATTATCCGGAGAGAGGGTATTTGCACTTCGATCGGTAAGACTGCCTCCATACCATAGACGAAGGAGAAAGGAGTTGCCCCGGTTGACGTCCTTGCTGAGGTACGGTACCCATGTAGAGCAAACGGTAACATCTCGTGCCAATCTTTATAAGTCACTGTCATCTTCTGCACAATTTTCTTAATGTTCTTATTTGCTGCTTCTACAGCCCCATTCATCTTCGGTCTGTAAGGAGAAGAGTTGTGGTGCTGTATCTTAAACTGCTCGCAGAGCTCAGTGATCATCTTGTTATTAAGATTTGTACTGTTGTCTGTAATAATCCTTTCTGGGACGCCGTATCGACAGATCAGGTTATGCCGAATGAACCGTGCCACAACATTCTTGGTTACCGTAGCGTAGGAAGCTGCTTCAACCCACTTTGTAAAGTAATCGATTGCTACCAGGATGAAGCGGTGCCCATTGGACGCCGTAGGTTTAATCTCGCCGATCATATCTATGCCCCACATTGCAAAAGGCCAAGGTGCAGTCAGAACATTCAGAGGAACTGGAGGAACGTGCACCTTGTCTGCATAAATCTGGCATTTATGGCATGTCCGAGAGTGTTGGTAACAGTCGGCTTCCATGGTGGACCAGAAATACCCTGCCCGAAGGATTTTCTTCGCCATAGTGTGTCCACTGGAATGTGTTCCGAAGGTACCCTCATGCAGCTCTTCCATGATCCTTTCTGCTTCAGTTTTATCCATACAACGCAGTAAGGTCGAATCATGGTTTCGCTTATACAGGATGTCGTTGCTAAGGAAGAACTTCGCTGCGAACCTTCTCAGAAACTTCTTATCGTTGACAAATGCACCTTCAGGGTACTCCTGAGCTTCCAAGTATCTCTTCACCTCATGGTACCAAGGCTTCTCAGTTACAACCTCAGTCTCAAGATCACAACAGTATGCCGGTTCGTCCAGTTTCCAGATGATGACCCGGGGAGCCTCATTGTCCCATTTGACCTTGAACATAGAAGACATCGTAGCTAACGCGTCCGCCAACTGATTCTCCTCTCTCGGAAAGTGTTCAAAGGTTATCTCTGTGAAATGGGGGATCATTGTCAACACACATTCTCTGTAAGGAATAAGATTCGGATGTTTCGTATCCCACTCGCCTTTGATCTGATTGATCACAAGAGCGGAATCTCCGAAAACACTCAGAAACTTGATCCTTAAGTCAATCGCAGCTTGGAGACCCATGATGCATGCCTCATACTCCGCCATGTTGTTGGTGCATTTGAAACATAGTTGGGCAGTAAGTGGAGTATGAGTGCCTTGAGGGGATATGATCACAGCGCCGATACCGTTTCCCAAAGCGTTGGAGGCTCCGTCAAAGTGCATAGACCATCGGGATCCTTCCTCAGGTCCTTCATCTGGTCCAGGTACTTCACAATCAGTCACTATCATGATGCTCTCGTCCGGAAACTCGAAGTTCATTGACTGATAGTCATCTACTGCCTGATGTGCCAAGTGGTCTGCCAATACACTTCCTTTGATAGCTTTCTGGGTCGTGTACTGGATGTCGTATTCTGTCAAGATCATTTGCCATCTTGCTATTCTCCCAGACAGAGCAGGCTTTTCAAATATGTACTTTATAGGATCCATCTTTAAAATCAACAAGGTAGTGTGAGTCAGCATATACTGTCTCAGCCGACGAGCAGCCCATACCAAAGCGCAGCAAGTTTTCTCGAGTAGTGAGTATCGGGTCTCACAGTCGGTAAACTTTTTGCTAAGGTAATAAATGGCGTGCTCTTTTCGGCCAGACTCGTCATGCTGCCCCAGCACACACCCCATTGAGTTGTCAAGTACTGTTAGGTATAGTATCAGAGGTCTCCCTTCAACCGGTGGCATAAGGATGGGTGGTTCTTGGAGATACTCTTTGATTCTGTCAAAAGCAGCCTGACATTCATCATCCCAACGTACTACCTGATCTTTCTTCAGCAGCTTGAAGATTGGTTCACAGGTAGCAGTTAGGTGCGAGATGAACCGGGCAATGTAATTCAGGCGTCCTAAAAAGCCTCTAACCTCTTTCTCTGTCTTAGGAACTGGCATCTCTTGAATAGCCATAACCTTGGCAGGGTCCACTTGAATACCCTTATCACTTACGACGAAGCCTAGCAACTTTCCAGATCTAACCCCGAAGGTGCACTTGTTCGGGTTCAACCTCAGCTTGTACAGTTTCAGACGGTCAAACAACTTCTGCATATGGTCAAGGTGTTCCTCCTCAGTTTGAGACCTTGCAATCATGTCATCGACATACACTTCTATCTCATGATGGATCATGTCATGAAATAAAGCAACCATGGCACGTTGGTAGGTTGCCCCAGCATTTTTCAGTCCAAAAGGCATGACCTTGTAACAGAAGGTTCCCCACTGAGTAACAAAGGTAGTCTTATCCATGTCTTCAGGAGCCATCTTGATCTGATTGTAACCTGAAAAGCCATCCATGAAAGAGAACACCTTGTGCTGAGCAGTATTATCAACAAGGACATCAATGTGAGATAGAGGGAAGTCATCTTTGGGGCTGGCCCTGTTCAGATCCCTGTAGTCAACACACATTCTGACTTTACCGTCCTTCTTCGGTACTGGCACCACATTAGCAACCCACTGAGGGTAAGAAGTCACTGCAAGAAACCCGACATCGAATTGCTTCATAACCTCAGCTTTAATCTTCTCAGACATCTCTGGACGCATACGGCGGACCTTTTGCTTAAATGGAGGGCAGTCTTCCTTGGTAGGCAAATGATGGACCACAATGTCAGTATCTAACCCAGGCATGTCTTCGTAGGACCAGGCGAAGATCTCCACATAATCATGTAACATCTGAGTCAACCGTTGCTTCACACTGAGCTCTAGGTTGGCCCCGATTTTAACTTCCTTTATGTCCGTATCAGTACCCAGATTTATTGTTTCCACTGGCTCTTCGTGTGGTTGAATTGCCCTCTCTTCCTGGAGTAACAGTCTTGCAAGCTTGCCAGGCACTTCGCAATCATCTTCACCTTCTTCTTCGGCTAAGTTGATCGGATTTTCGAAGTCATAACTGGCAGTAGCAGAGTCGTTACCAGTGAGATCCAGAGTGGATTGAAACCTGTATGAGTGAGTGTGTGTAAATACAGCTGTTTTGCAATATATAAAGAAAGGAAAGAAAGAAAAGGAGCATAAGATTTGAAATGCGAGAAAACGTCCAAGGTCTTTATTCATGATATATGAAATGACAATTAATATGCCCTCACAAATGAAGCCACGGTGCCCCGGGTAAGACACCGGGCCATAGAGTTTTAATTCATTGTTTATTACAAATAACAAAAACAAAGGAGCTTATTACTGCGTAACAAAAGTAACAGGAGTATGATCTTTAGTTGTCCAATTGGTCAATCCACCATCAGTCGTCGGGTAAATCCAGCTATCGAACTCCGATTCTTCCACTTCGTCTTCATCCCTAACAGCATTCACTCCTGGATTGGTGATGAGCACAGAAGGTCTTCTAGTCCTTGCCTTGCGCACAGCCCTCTGAACCTCTTTCTCGATTACGGCCCGGGCATCCTTCAGGGAAGCCATCTTCAAAGGAACATCCTCTTCAACCATTGTTTCTGCCGCTGCCAATGTTGGAGGTACCTCTTCAAAATGCTGAAAGGGGGTTTCAATAAACTCCCCGTCCATCTCAATACATCGGAAGGAATTCAAGTGACTAACCATATACTCCTCCTCTCCCTGCACAGTGACAATCTTCCCTCTAACAGGATACTTGAGCTTCTGGTGTAGGGTAGAGGTCACTGCCCCAGCTTTGTGAATCCAAGGTCGACCCAGTAAACAGGAATAAGATTGACGGATATCCATCACATAGAAAGTTGAGTCGAATACTTGAGATCCCACACGAATAGGAATGTCTACTTCTCCATGAACCATCCTCTTCGATCCGTCAAAGGCCCTAACAATGATGTTGCTAGGTTTCAGCTCCAGGCCCTCACAATCCAATCGGTCTAAGGCCTTTTTGGGTAGCACATTCAGGGAAGAACTGGTGTCCACCAACACGTGCGCAAGAGTAGTGCCCCTGCATTCAATAGAGACATGCAGGCATCATTGTGGTTCTTTCCTTTAGCAGTAAGGTCAGCATTCTAGAAACCCAAACCATTGTCGGCTGTCAAATTGGCTACGCAATCAGTAAACTGGTCTGCAGAGGTCTCCTGTGGCACATGAGCCGTCTTTAGAAATGAAATCAGGGCCTTAGCATGGGCCTCTGAGCACAGCAGCAAGGAGAGCATAGAGATCTTGGAGGGGGTATGCCCCAGCTGTTCAACAACATTAAAGTCACTGTTCTTGATTATTTTAAGAATTTCCTCCATCTCTTGCTGGGAGGCTTCAACATTCACAGACTTTGGCGCCTCCATCCGGGCAGGCTCATCTTCAATCCCTTTGCCCCGAGCATTAGATGACTCAGCAGCAGGGGAAGCAACTTGATCAGAAATGGGAACAGGTGCACTTGCAGGTGTTATAATGAGGGGTCTTCGAATAGCTGGTGGCGCAATGTCAGGCGAGAAGAGCTTGCCACTGCGGGTAACTTTTGCTGGACCAGTGATATTGCTGATGCTGGTGCCAGTGTTGAACTCTTGCTTTATACCATGTACATATACATCTGCCCCATATACATCTGCCCCATAGTGCCATGGGACAGCCTTATCAGATTCATAGGGGAGAGGCCCCGGAACAGTAATAACAATGGGTGCGATAGTCATGATTTTAACTGGCTTCCTCGGGGGAGCCTTGATTGGATTACTGAAAATTGTAACAACAGATACTTCTTCCATAGGAACAAACGGAATGGCGGTCTTCTTGAAGAGAATCTCCTTGCTATCCATCAGGCCTTGGATGCCTAACTTCAGCAACGGACAACCAGTAAGGGAAACAACACACAAAAGGCAACCCTCGCTACAGCCCGGAAATAAACCGGCCAGCAGTAGGTTCCTCTTAATAGTCATCAGAGGAGTAGCTACGTCATTCACAGAAACGGCATACACATCTTCATCAACGACATTCACTCCATGCTGGGGCATAGGAGCAGTCACCACATTTGGCCTCTCAGGCGCCTCAAATTGTATCTCCTTTGCATCAATAAGGTCTTGCACCTTATTCCTTAAGGCCCAGCAATCATCAGTGGAATGCCCCGGGCTATCGGAGTGATAAGCACAACGGGCATTTGGATTGTACTTGGGAGAGGCAGTATTCACAACCTTTGGGGCCTCTCTGACAGTCACCAAGTTGGTGGATAGCAACTGCGGCAAGATTTGTGATAAGGTCATACTCAGCCGGGTAAACTCTCTTCTGGGTCTCTCAGCCCTTTGTGGATTGGTTTGCCGAGGAGCGGCAGCAGGTTTAGCAATAACCACCGCGTTGATATACTGGCGGCACTCTGGCTTATCTTGTCTTCTAGGCCCATATACAGCACTGGCCTCCTTCTTAAAGGGTTTCTTCTCAGAACTTGAAGATGCACCCTTCTGAATTTTACCGGACTTCATTCCAGCCTCTATCCTCTCCCCAGTCAGAATAAGATCAGTGAATCTTGCAGACGAGTTACCGATAAGATGATTGAAAAATGGCCCGGACAGGATCCCCAAGAACATATCCACCAGCTCACGGTCAGTTAACGGAGGCTGCACCCTGCCAGCCAGATCCCTCCACTTCTGTGCATACTCTTTAAAACCTTCGCTTGATCCTAGCGACATACCCTGGAGTTGGGTACGTGTAGGAGCAAGGTCGGCATTATATTGATACTGCTTGTAAAAAGCAGTAGCCAACTCCTCCCAATTACGAACCTTGGTTCCATCTAGCTGATAGAACCATTCGAGATGAGTCCCTGAAAGACTCTCCTGGAAGAAGTGGATCCACAAGTTCTTGTCCACTGTGTACGGTTGAATCTTCCGCACATAAGATCTGAGGTGTAGCTTGGGGAAAGACGCCCCGTCATACTTGGTGAAAGATGGTGCTTTAAATTTGTGAGGAATGATCACACCAGTAGATAAGCCCAAGTCTCCGAAATCCAGCCCAGGCACTTGTTGGATCTCCATGGCGTTCAGTTTGTCTTCCAACTGCTTGTATCTGTCTTCAGCGGGAGGATATTGTTCCTCATTAAAATCAGTCTCGTTGTCAGAGACCACTGGACTTGGAGCTCCTCCCCCCTGGGGATTGTCTTTGCCTACAGAAGAACCAGCTTCCTCATTCTGCAGAGTATTACCAAACCTCCGGCCCAAGTTGAAAAGAACAGTTCTCTTCTTCTTCTTCTCCTTCTTCAGGAGTAAAGCCTTCAGCTCTTCTTGACCTTGAGCCAAACCCATGATCAGCTCTTGAAATTGTGCGTTCTGCGCCTGAAGGGCCTTGATAGACATCTCGGTTGATGATTCAGGGTTCATGATGCTGAAATAAACAGCGAAGAACAGTAAGCAACCTGAAAAGAAGAATACCTGCTATGCACATGATGAATGGAATGCGTATGATTTATGTTTTCAAAGACAATCGGGAATCAACTTTGTAAACAAAAAGGAACACACTTCATTAGATTCAACTTTGAAATTTAAATTGTTCAACAGGTTGCCCTTAGGCGTTACAAAAAATGGAAATACTGAAAAGGGAAATAAAACTGTAAAAGAACATCCAGAGCTCATCATTGATCCCATGGTCTCCTCTTCTCAGTACGGATGTAGTCATTCAAAGCTCGCTCATTCTCTAACTGCTTTGTCAGCTTCTGGATCTTCAATTCCTGCTCGTTGAACTTTTCCCGATAAGAATCCCATTCTTCTCGCAGTTGCGACCAAGACCTCTTTAATGTCTTATAATCAGTAGGTACCTGAGGAGGGAGGACAGTTGGAGGAGCCCCATCTTTGTCAGGATACTCAAGAATGACGGGTCTGACAGCTTCGTATGGCATACCTAACTTTTGAGCACGGATGCGAACCCAACTCTTGTGGGTCAGCTTTATGAACTCTGTCCCAAGCCTTGATGAACCTACGACGCGGCTCATCACTATCCACCTGAAACTCAAAACTGATGTGAGGCACCAACATCTCATGAGGCCCTGCTCTTCTGGCCCTTCCAAACTGACGGAGAGCTAGACATGGATTATAAGAGATTCCTCCTTGGGTACCAATCAAAGGAACATTAGGGTATTCCCCGCAACGATCAATAACAGCTATCTCATCCAAACCTCTGAAAGTCCAAATGACGTCCTTATCAGTGAGAGACATTAACCTATGAGCCCAACCTCTTCCTTCTTGGTTCTTCAGCACGAACTTAGGGAGGTGCGAAATAAACCACCTCACCAACAAAGGGATACAACACCATTGAGTTCCTCGTCTTCGTGTAGTACGAGCATAAAGTTGTTGCTGGATATCACCCAAGAGAGTGGGCACAGGATTCTGAGACATGAAGATCCTTATGGCAGTGACATTGATGAAGTTGTCAGGATTAGGAAACAAGACTAGCCCATAGATTAAGAGAGCCAGGATGTCTTCATATGCCCTAAAGTCCAAGTCATTCCAGAAACTGTTAGCTTTACCAATCAGAAACTTAGCCAAGAAACCCTTAACTCCGCTTCTAGTCTACCAATTGTCCATTACTTCTTGATGGGTCAAGGGAAGAGCTGCAGCAACCTCCTCAAGCCTAAGAGTCTTTTCCCAACCAGTGAAGGGAGTCTGATCCAAGATAGGGATACCAAGCAAATCAGAGAACTCTTCCAGGGTAGGGACCAGCTGGAAGTCTTGAAAGGTGAAACACTGGTACAGAGGGTCATAGAACTGGGTCAGGACACTCATCAACTGTTGATCCCGCTTTGCAGTGACTAAACTGAGAAGAGAACCATGCCTCTGGATGAAGGATGTAGTGTTTGGAATTCTACTAACCAACTCTTCAAGCAATTCAGGTGGGTGAACAAAGTTGAACCGGATAGTATTCCTTCGCATAGGCATCATGATGTCCTACAAAACAGAGCAAAGGTGAAACCCTCTTGTCTTTGAAATGGTCAGTCCTTATGCAGGATGCATGCAATGCTCATGATGTTATGATGTTATGATAAAGCACACCACAAATATTTACAAAGGCAAACATGATAAGGCACACAAGTCACACAAGACAGGTCCTTAAAGTTTAGGCCAGCATGGGGTCTAGGTATTACCCTCTTTCAGTTCGTTGGTTCATACCTGTCCTATCAAAGTAACCGGGTTCTTAGAGGATCCCAATATCATTGACTACCCTCAATCGGTCATAACTCCAGCATCACAATCTTTTCTTGCGGCCAGAACCATCACGAGAGTTTAGCCTCAATGGGCGTAGCATACTGCTACTGTTCTATTGGCCAAGTTGTGTCCTTTAAGGTTCTAAGGTCTGTTGGTGCTTAATGACTCCTCAGAAGACCCATATTCTCCTCGTTGCAACACAAGGGATATCGGTACAGACCAAGGTGCCACACCAACGTAGCCACTGCTTCACCCATGTCGGTCTACGCCGGACAGGTCCCTCACAGCTTATGCTACCTAAACAGGGTATCCCCAGATCCGGGTTAGGATCTATGTAACTCCCATGCAACCCACAATTTAAAGCAAACAAGTCAAAACAATTGAAAACACAGTTATGAACTATCCTAAGGTACACCTCACTTTACTTAATTCCCCAGCAGAGTCGCCAGTTCTGTGATCGGTGGATCTGGAACTGACTGTTTAACGCTGGTTCACGAAATGTCGCGGTAAGCAAGAGTCGCCACCGTCTTTTATTTTCTCCAAAGGGAAAGGACAAAAGCACAGAAAAATTCCTTATTGAGGTTAGTTCTCGGTTCGGGAGGTAGATTTATAGAAAGGGAAGGTGTTAGCACCCTTTCTATCCATGGTTATCCATGGGCTCTTAGATACTTGCTCATTTGTGTTTCAAAATGTTTGTTTGCTTTTCAGAGTGAGTGGGTTTGAAAAAGTTTCGTTTAAAATTTCAGTTCAACTCTTGTATCAGTCCTCAAGAGTGTTTGAAAAGTTGTTTTTGACAGCTTTTTGCAAAGTGTCAGTGTGAAAAGAAGTTTTTTTGATTTGTTTTGAATTAGAGCAAGTATCTACGAGTCATCTACCCACCCTAAGGAATTAGTCTATGTAAATGTCCTTAAGGTAGTGCCATCCCACCATTGAGAGGTAGGTAGCACCACCGTTGGAGGTGTTCGGGTCAATTCGAGGATTAGGGACAGTGTGGTCACCAGAGCAATAGGAGGATACCTTAGAAGCTACCCCCATGCCATGTTCATGGACATGAGGACTTACTAAAACGTCCTCTACTCGACGACCACGTTTCGAGGGTAAGGCAACAATGAGGCGTACCCTAAGAGTGGTGTGTGAATTTGTGTATTGTTTTCAGTTATGTTGTCTTGTCCATGCATTGAGTGTTCTACGCATTGTTTTTATTTTTGGCCATTCATTCTTTCATGCGATTATTAACAGTTAAAAGATGCGGGAATTAAAATGCGGAAAGATAAAGGTCCTACGCTATTACAAGGCACGGGTCTACATCACCAAATTAAACCAAGACCCGATTTGAAATAATAAAATACGGAAAATAAATGTCCTAATTATCTATTACAAGGCTTTGGGGAATTTACATAAAACTTAAAAAAGGAAATAAAAAGCAAACGCGCGAAATGAAATTATGATCGAAGGTGCGAGGGCGTTGGACCCTTTGAGGAAATTAAATTGAAATTATTAAATTAATTAAATTAAATAAAGGAAAGGACTTATCTTTTATGTTTTTTTGTTATTTATGAAATTAGAGAAAATTAAATGGAATTAAAACCCTAATTCTAAGCATTTTTAATTATTAAAGAAATAAATTCAAGTTTGACCTAATTTACATTAATTATTTACATGGCATATTTATTTACAAAAATAATTAATACTTAATAATGGTAAAAAGAAAAGAAAAAGAATAAAAGTATTAAAACCCTAATTTCTACATTTTTTAGTTTATTAAAAAAAACATTGAAATTAAACCTAAAATTAAAACTAAATTAGTTAACAAAATTTATTTACAAAATAAATATTAGTGAATTAAATAATAAACATATTTTATTTTTTGACTTTCTGATTTTTTTATTTTTGTGTTATAAAAAATTATTTGGAGGAATTAAAAGAAAACAAATAAATTAAAACAAATAAAAAAAAGAAAAAGAAAAGAGAGAGAAATACAAACAAGAGGGGGGTTCTGCCCCAATTATGGAGGTTTATGATGAGTAATCTGGCCCAACAGATTCAAGGCCTGTTGACTTTTCCATGGTCACGTGTAGAATGTTTGACTAGCGTCTAGGGTAGTCCTCCCATGCTGGCCCTTGGATTGGTGTTGCTGGACATGTGGCAAGCTTGAGCGTAGGGTGCATGGTAGATCACTGAAGGGCAAAGGTACCTGAACATGTTACAAAGAAAAATATAGAGAAATATGGGGGACCTGGGAATCGAACCCAGGTCCCAATGCTTGCAAACATTCCTCTCCACAAATTGAGCCAGCGCGTTCATTCATAAGCATAATGGAATACAATTATTATATTTGAAAAGTGCCAATATTCTGGGACAAACGAAAACTCGCGCCAATTATTTGAACGCACCATTCATGTCCCTCCACGATCATCTTCTTCCATTGTTCTGAAACAAAAAGCATTTAAATAGCGGAGGTTTTAAACCCCCACAAACTGAAAACATGAAAATAGCGAATAGCTGTATAATCAACATAAAAAAGGCGCGATGTGATCAACTGATTCGTCTTGTTCTGACGAATTTGCCTGTATTAATTTGATGGTCCAATTTTCCCTTATGTGAAAAACCCTAAATCAAGGTTTCTGAAACCCTAACGTGCGTCCATGGTGGATTATGGTACAGGCGGCCATTCTTCAATTGGGCGATACTATTAGCTTCAGAGCAGTCATGTTAGTACAAATCAACAAGAAAAATGCATGGATAATGTGTGTAAATCAAAATGTGAATATGAAAAATATCAAGAACAGGGCGGCTTCATTCTACCGATTCTTGAGGTTAGAGGCTGTAGTTTTGATTGGGATAGATTCCTGGTAACCTTGGCAAGCTTGTGGGATGGTTCTTTTGCTTTGAATTACGCTGGAACTGTGAAAACAGTTTTGAGTTTTTATGGAAAAAATGCAAAGTTCTTTCTTGGTCTGAGGCGCAGCTTCCTTGTTCTTTTTATTAGGGTTAGGTTTCTGTATGTATATGGAATGATTTTGGTCAAAAATCCAAGCCCAACAACCATGTATTCAATGCTTTTGAGATTTGATTTCAATGGTATCTTTTTCAATCTTTTTCATGCTTTTTGATGCCAATCAATGGAGATTCTTGCCTTTTGGGGTGTGAACGAAATCTTGAGGCTTTTAATGGACCTATTAGCTGCACAAAAAGATTTAAAAACATTTGTTTAGTATTTTCTCATATTTAATTTTAATTAAATGAATTAATGGATTTAAAAATTCAATTAATAAATTTAAAATAAGAAAATAACTCCCCTTTGGGTCAATGGGTCGTGCATAGCTTTTGGGTGATGATTCTTGGAAGAAATTGAGGCCCATTAGCAATTTTGAGGCATTTGAAGCAAAGTTGACTTTTCAAAATTCCCAAAAATTTCCCAACTTCCACAAGGCATATCTTGCTCAATTTTTAAGCTTTGATCATGTTCTTGGACATTTTGGAAAGGTCTTGAAGTCCTCTAACCAATTCCTTTGGTCCCATGTCATTTTTATTTACCAATCTCAAGTTATGGTCTTTGACTTAAGGTGCCTTTTTGTTGACTTTTGAAAATGACCTATAATGTTGAGATTGATAACTTTTTGTGAGAGCATTTCTTGGACTTGAAGTGTGAAGATGAGTTGTAGGAAATGTCATTCTCTTCAAAATGAGTTTTGGATGGAATTTTTCTGATAAACCATGTGGAAGTTATGCCCTGGTCAATTTGCAGTTGACTTTTTCAACTGTCCAAAAATAGAAACTTTTGCATCTTGAGACTTTTTGAGCCATGCCTTGAGAATCATGATCAAGAATTGATCAAATGATGTTTGTGGCTTCAAAATAAGATGTTGACCAAAAATTTTTGACTTTTGACTGTCAAATGACCATTTTGCCCCTACATTTGACTGTAGGGCAATAAGGGTTTCTGACTGTGCAATTTTGTGCTGTAAGTCTTGAAACTTGGCATAAGTATGCTTGACAATGTTTATGGGCATGTGGGCCTTGTTTGGACCCTTGGAAACTTCAATTTCTTCGCCAGAACCAAAACCCTAATTTTTGACTGTTAGGAGGCAATTGGACTGTGCAACCCTTGGGAGATTTTGAAGCATGCTCTTTGCAAATCTTGAAGAATATGGGAGGGAAAATTTTGGGGTACAACAGCTGTCGAGGTGGTTTATTTGTCACCTCCCTAAGTATGTAATGAAGAATGAAGAAGTTTTGGGTTGGTTGCAAAGGATAATGTCACTCGCTCACAAGGATATTCTCTGGTATTCCCGAGCTATGGGAGATACTACTATTATTAAACATTGTGGGGAGTACCCTAATGTCCCATTACTTGGCATTAGAGGAGGCATAACTTGCAATCCTTATTTGGCTCTGTGACAATTTGGTTACGCTCGAAGGGGTGGTCCTCATGAGTTACTTATCAAGGGCATTGTATTTAACTATGAGGATGATGTTCAAGGGTATCGCCAGAGGTTCATACGAGCTTGGAGCATGGTAAACAGATCTGACGCCAAGGCTTTGGGTTCGAAGGCTTCCATACCTATGAAACCTTATCTCCAATGGGTACGAGCTCGCACCCAGAAACTTATGATGCCCTACATGGCCGTTTTACCAGTGATTGTAGAACCCACTACTGAAGAAGGTATTCCTTACACGGCTCTCCATCCTGATATGCTCACTGATCTTGAAGAACTACAGAGGTCTTGGATTCAGTTGAAGAAAGAGAGGGATACTTATAGGGATCAGTTCTATGCCCCGGAGAGGAAGGTTTTAGAGCTCACAAAGCAGTTTCATGAGGAAAGAAGCCTTAATGTCTATCTCGGCACGAAGAGGAAGCATCCATGGGAAATTTGATCTTTTCTAGTTTTTTAGAATTGTTTTTAATTGTAACGCCTAAAAGGCAATTGAACCTTGAATTCTGCTAATAAAATATTTGTTTCATTTTGGTTCGCAAATTTAAATTTCCCAAAGTCCTTGAAATCATTGCATACGCATCCCATCCATAAACACTGCATATACAGGTACAATTACAGGCTTCTCATCTTCTTCGTTGTTTATTTCAGCAGAAATTTCTTCTGAACAAAGCATCAAAGATCTTCAGGCACAAAATACCCAATTTCAACAGATGTTCATAACTCTGACGAAAGGGCAGGAGGATATGAAAGCCCTCATCCTGAAGGAGAAGAAGAAAAAGAATAAAGTCTCTGGTATTCTGAATATAGGCAGAAGATTCAGGGGGCCATTAAAGAAACCAGTCGATCTAACCTCCTTGTAGTGATAGAAATGTTCAAGACTAAGTCATTGAATTGACTAGACTTTATACAAATCAAAATCAAAATCGCCACCACGCTTTATCGTTTCCAAAGGAATAAGAAAAGAGCGAATAACTCAAAAAGAGGGGGAAAGATTCAAGGTAAGGGGGTTGGTTATACAAAGGGAAGGTATTAGCACCCTAAACATCTATGGTACTCCGCAGGAGCCTCTTTGTAAAATCTGTATATTTTGGCTATAAAAACGGTTGTATATAAATGGATGGTGGAGGTGAGAAAAGAAATATATTTATTTTATAATTTTTGCACCCACCGTGGTTGTGAATCTTTAGTGCCTACGTACCACCTTTCGTGCAATAGGGGATCAGAGTACACGTAGTTCCTCTTTTTTTTTAAAGATTAAAACACAAATGTGTTGGTTAATTTTTATAAGATAAAACACCATCGTCATTGTCCGTGTGGAAAACATACCTAACACCCACAATCATGAGAAAGGAGAATTTGCATCATCTCAAAGTGGAGGATATGGATTGGGTTTCAAAATCAACAATGCCTCACTCAACACCCAAGTGGAAAATATCTCTCTTCACTACATATTGTAGAAGTATAGTTGTTTGCATCACTACAAGGATTGTCAAGAGTTTAATCTTTTAAGAAAAGTTTTAAAGGGTAAAAAGCCTAAGTGGCAAAATGGTTTGAAATAAGGTTGATTGACTTTTAGTCTTCTCAAAAAAAATGTCAAGGTATTATTAAGTTGGTTGGAGTTTATTTATGAAAATGCTTTGAAAATGCATGGACATAAGTCCAGGTTTATTATAAAAATAGTTCAAGTTTCAAAAACAAGAAGAGTTTTCAAAAATGGGAAGAAGATTTTTGAAATTAAAGAAGATGGGAGGAGAAGAAGGGACTATCCTAAAGCATAAGGTAAAAGCTAGGGATAAGAACCTTCTAACCAACAAAAATCTAATACTTGACATTATGAGCCAAGATAGAATTCTCACTTTGGATTGAAACCAAGCAAGCAAAGATACTAGACCTCTTGAGAGAACCAAACTTCAAGTGTATTAAGTCTTCACAAAAATTGGGTAGAGTAACGGTTGTATACTGGTGAATTCCAGATTAAAAACAAAAGGTGTAATCACAAAAACCTGCACACAAAAACAAATAAGCAACCCAATGTCTTGAGGTAAACCTCAAGAACTCCATACAAAATAATCAGATAAGATCACAAGGTCTCCAAGATAGGCCAAGGTTTCTAATCGTAAGTCCAAGAAAAAGTCCCATGCTCCATAATGCCAAGGATAGTAACCAAATAGTCCAAGTACCATTAAATATTTTTTAGGGTTTATGTTGATTATTAAGTATCTTAAGAAAGGAAAAGGAAAGCTCAAGTGAGCAAAGTAAAAATGGCAAGAAAATAAATGCTCAAATGAGCAAAGATGAAAATGACATGAAATGTAAATGCTAAAAGTAAATAGTACATAAAGCATAAAAAGAATAAAAGCATAAGGTAAGACAAGTCAATAATTAGTGGTTAGTTGGATGACCATATTGAAACTTGCATTTGGAACTCATTAAAGGATTGGTAGAACCAAAGCCTCCACACAACAAGTTGCATTTGCTTTTTGTTAAGTATATCATCCATTTGGAATTCTCATAAGTATCATTTAATGATCAACAATGTTTAAGTGATTCGCGTTGACCAAAGGTGTTGTAGATCCATTAGAGGATTGGTAGAACCAAAGCCTCCACACAGTGAATCTCAAGGTTATTGGATCAAAGAGATCAAATTAACATACTTAGCTTGCAATCATAAGTTTGGGCCACAAATGATCATTTATTCGAATCGGGACAAAATTTAGCGCTATGTTAAGCAATCGTAAGTGGACTTATATAGAAGTTGCATCTATTTTGAAGCTAGTCAATAGCAATCTATGCACCATTTGTTTTGAGACATGATATAGAGATCATGCTCCAACAACATTTAGTGCAATAAGAAAGGGATGAGATGAAGAGGGATGGGAAAAGTATACAAACCACATTTGAATTAAATTTTAATCAAACTATTATTAAAATCAATCATCCATTTTTGTGGAGTTAAACTCAACACCATGGATCCAATGATGTTAATAAAGTTCATGATCCAAAATCTAATCCAAGATCAGCCAGAAAATAATCACAAAATAATATCACATTTAATATACACAAAAGGGATTAAAATTAATGCTTAAAAATAGAAAATAAAGAGAAAAATATCAACTATGTTCAAATTAATCAAGAAATAAAAAGTAAGACCATAGAAAAATCAGAAAAGGGCTCAAATAATTTTACACATTTTTTGGTAATTTTTTAAAGTCAGAAACTATTTTTAAAATTAAAATAAATGGGTAAAATAAACAAAAAAAGATTAAAAAAATAATAAAGTCAGAAACAAAAATAAAATAAGGTCACCAATATTTGGCACAATATCATTGGATCATTCTATAATTTTTTCAGAATTTAAAAATGTATAAAAATATTTTTAAACATTTAAAACAAATCAAATAAGTGTAAAATTTATAAAAAATACCAAAGCATAAAATTAAATTATGAAAAAATAAAAATCAGAAAGAGAATAATCAAAAATATTTTTCATAATTTTTTCAGATTTTTTGGACTAAATGAATTTTCTATGATTTTTTGAAATTTAAAACAATTAAAATATAAAAATCAGAAAAAGAAAATAAAAGTAAAATATGTGGACCATTGGATGAGAGTCAAAACGCGTTAGTAATCAAATCCAAGGGATCTGGCGCGCTGTGCATATCATGGTCATTAGTGAATAATGTACATAATCATTAATTAAATCAGATTTGAAAAATACAGATGGCGCACCTTCATTGGTAGGAAGATGACACGTTGTTCATCTTCAACCTCCAGCCATCACGAATTACAGGTCTCTCAAACTGTAAAATCAGAAGCTCAGACCTATGACATTCGCTTCGTCTCTTCAAGACGAAGACAACCACACCCTCGCGCCAAATTTATATAAATTGTAGCTCAAGCAATTTGGAAGGAAAGTTTTGAAAAGGGATTTGAAATTTCATGGTCAAAACGTGTTTCCAGTAAAAGGTAAGTGTTGTGACTAGAACCAAGGCGATGAGAGCAACAAAATGATATTAGAGTTTTGAAGAATTGATGAAGGAATCTACCTATTGAAGTTGAGTTGCAGAGCTCTGAAACTGGACTTCTATGGAGCAATATAGGGCACGATTCTTGAATGTAATTATGTGGTTAGCTTCAGGGAAGATCAAGGAAGGTGAATTGATGGAAAAATTGGATTGAAAAAGGCTCGAGAATGGATTTTGAAGTTACAGAATATTGAGTTATGGAGCAAGTTTGGCAGGGTGATTCTGGCTATCCAAGCTTGGAAAATTAAATGGGATAGTTCATGTATTTATAGGAGAAGCGAATGGGATCAAAAGGAAGAGTGAATGATGCATTTTGGAGGGAATTCCTGCAAACCTGATGCACGAGTAAAGTGTGATCCAAACTTCATCAAAAATCGTCCAATTCTTGCGTTTTGATGCATTAATCCACTTGGGAAAGTTTGTTAATCATGTTTAGACCCAAAACGCGTGTTAATTTAAGGTTTAGAGGTTGTAACATGAAATTCAAATTCTGACTTGCAAGGAAACTTCAATTCCAAGCTACCATTTTTGAAACTATGACATTCTCAGCTCAAGGGGTCTTAAGGCATGATTCTTGATGCTTTAGAAAGATGAGGTTACAAGCTTTGCAATGGAAAAAGAATGGAGTTAAATGGATGCTTGAGCTGAAAGTTGTGTTGAGTCAAAGTTGGAGAAAAAGAGTTGACTTTCCATACTTAGAAATATTTCAAATTCTTCATCCAAAATGACCTATAATGTCTTGCATCCAAACATGGCTTTCCACTTGGAATTTGCTCTTAATCCAAAAAGATGGCATGAAGTAGATCTCTTAAATGACATTTTGAAACTTGAACCACTCAAAATCTCCAAAAATTGAGCAAGTTATGACTTGTTGAAGTTGGCCAAAAATCATGAAATGACCTATAATCTTTTGCATATTTAAGGTAACCTCCATCCATTTTCCCACTTTGCACATAAAAGAAGGCATAAAGTTCACATCCTCAAGATCATTTTGGAAAAATAATGGGCTCAACATGATAAAAATTGACCAAGTTATGATCACTTGAAGTTACTTATGTAAAATTGTGGATTCATCTGGATGACTTGTAATCTTTCTTCTTCACCAAGTTCCTTCCACATGAAAACTCTTTGGAACTTTTGAAGTGATTTGTTGATAATCCTTTGAAGAGAAGGATGTATTTGTAATCATTCAAAAATACCAAAAGGTGAGCAAGATATGCTCCTTTGAAGTTCAAAACCCTAGCTCCTAAATCAAGAAAATGCTTTGAAGAACTTTGACAAGCTTGAACAAACTTCTTGTACCAATATTCTTGCTTTATGAATAGAAGTTGTTGAGGTTGATAATGAGGATTCATAGCTACCAAAACCACTTACATATCTTGAAATTTTGAGATAAATATGCTCTTGTGACCAATAGGAACAAGGCCTTGTCCAAACATGACAACTTCTCCAATCAACCCCTTGTACTTTTGAGTAAAATCTAATAACCTTGAAATGTGATGAACCAAAGTAACCTTGCCATGCCAATTCTCCCAGAACCAATCCATTAGTGAGGTTTGAACTTCTCAAGCTATATTGACTAGGGGATGGAAATATACTCATGAACTCATGGAGTAACTTGTTAAATCTCATTGCCCTTACCTACATGGATAACAAGCAAGATAAGCCAACATTGCATTTTATCAGTTAAATGAAGAAATAAAAACAATATTCATGATCACAAAAGGAACATAAGTCAAGGTGCTTGGTAATCCCTCAAAAAGGGAAAAACTAAATGTAGGGAGGGGAACCAAGAATCCTAGTGTGATCTTGTTGTGAGTGAATCAACATGGTATGATGAAGGGATCTTAGGGGCAAAAATTGGGGTACAACACTCCTCATCCAAGGAAGGGGAGAATCAAGAAACAAAGACAAGGGAAAAGGACCCCAGTTGTGAAGTTTCTGACAATGATACGGACTATAATGAATAGCAGTATCCTCCCACTGAGGATAGATACAAGCAGTTGGAAGATCGTTTGAGTACTATGGAAGTCTAGAGGATACCTGGGTTGGATTTCGAAGAATTGGGATTGGTGTCGAGAAAGGTCATCCCACAGAAATTTAAAGCTCCAATTTTTACAAAGTGCGATGGGGTGTCTTGCCTAAGCTCCATATCTGTTCCTATGTAAGGAAGATCCAGCCCCACACTGTTGATAGAAACTTGTGGGTTCACTTATTTCAAGACAGTCTGTCAGGGACTCGGCTTGAATAGTTCTACCAATTGGAGAGAACCAATGTCTGAAATTGGGAGGACTTGGCCGCTGCTTTTTATAAGCACTATCAATACAACGCCAACCTCGCCTCTACTCGTACTCAACTCTAGAGCATGTCCATGAGTGCGGGTGAAGGCTTTAAGGACTATGCGAAGAAGTGGAGAGACTTGGCTGGAAGAGTCCAACCCCCTTTATCTGACAACAAGTTGGTTGACATGTTTCTTGGGACGCAGTCTGGTCCTTTCTTTAAACATTAGATTGGTAGCTCATCAGCTGGTTTCACCGAGCTGATATTAACATGAGAAAGGGTAGAATCTGGGATTCTGAGTGGTAAGATACAGAAAGATGCCTCTTCGAGTTTGGTAAAGAAGCCTTTCACTGGTAAGAAGGAAGCCAGTGTCATCTATAGCCCGAGATGCCAAAGCAGAGTTGAACACTGTACGACGGTAAGCGCTATAATGATACCTAGGCATGCGGCTGCTCCACAACGCCATAATAAACAAAGGGTAGAAAGACCACAAAGGCAGTTTACCCAGATTAACATGACATTGACAGAGGTTCTGCCCCATCTACTAAGATCCAACTTGGCAACCTTGAAAGAGGCTCCCAAGAATCTAAATACTACATCTCCTCGGTACAATCCAAATGCTCGGTGTGCCTACCATTCTGAGAGTCCTGGCCACGATACAAATGATTGTTGGGCTCTGAGAAATAAGGTACAAGACCTGATTTAAGCTAAAGAGATTGAGTTTGATGCTCCGGAGAAGCCCAACTTCATAACTGCTCCCATTCCTAAGCACAATCGTGGAGTTAATGTTGTTGATACTGATCTATTTGTGACCTTGGTTAATGAAGTTTCTACTCCTCTTATGACTATTAAGAAGAATTTGTTGTTGGTCGTCTTATTTCCAGGTTGTGGTGAAGGTTTCCACGTGTGTTCATCTCTGCCTTCTGGTTGCCATTTGCTAAAAACAGGTGTCCAACGCCTGATGGACAGCAAAGAAATTTTGTTCGAGAAAACTTTGATTCCAACTGTTCCATGTGAAGATATTACAATTATAACCATTTCCTCCAATCCTTCCATGGTCTCCTCGAGAAGACTTGTTAGGATTACATCTGCTCCAAGATTCGCTCCGTTAAAAATCACCCTTCCTGGTCCTGTCCCATATGCCTCGGACAAAGTTGTCCCTTGGCATTATGGCACCGGTGTCTACTATCATGGCGTTAAACAAGACTTGAAGAATGAAGAGGTTAATCCCGATGTTAGTAACATTATCGAGACCAGTAAGATCACAAGAAGTGGAAGGGTTTTCTCTCCCGAGATTTCCCCAAAGATTGTCAATAAACTTGTCGTTATTTCACCTGCTGTTCCTACCGGTACTTCAACTACTACTCTTATTCTTACTCCAATTGTTACCCCTGCCGTCGAGTCATCTAGTACCCGAGGCAAAGAAGCTATAGGTGAGCCTGCCCGGATGGAGGCACCTAGGAAAATTGTCGTAGAAGCCTCTAAGCAAGAAATATAGGAGATATTAAAAATAATTAAAAAAAGCGACTACAATATGGTCGAGCAATTGGGGCAGACCCCCTCAAAGATATCCATGTTGTGTTCTGAGGCCCATGCGAAGGCTTTGATCGCATTCCTCAAGACTGCGCACGTGCCGCAGGAGACCTCAACTGATCAATTCAAAGACTGTGTAGCCAGCTTGACTGCTGACAATGGGCTAGGTTTTTTAGATTCTAATTTGACACCGAAAGGGAGGAAGCATAATGATGCTCTGTATGTCTCGATCGAATGTAGGGGCACCACTATGGCTCATGTGCTGGTAGATATCGGGTCTTCACTGAATGTCCTGTCGAAGAAGGCTCTCGATCGACTAGATTGTGAGGGCTTGACCTTAAAGCCTAGTAACATTGTGGTAAGGGATTTTTACGGGTCAAAGAGAATGGTGCATGGGGAGGTGGACATCCCTGTCAAGGTAGGTTCTCAGACCTTTGAGTCCACTTTCTATGTAATGGACATCTGACCGTCATACTCTTGTTTGTTGGGTCGTCCTTGGATCCATGAAGTTGGGGTTGTTACTTCTACACTGCACCAAATGCTGAAGTATCTAGTGAAGGGGAAGATCGTCACTGTTCGTGGCGAAGAGGAGTATATGGTGAGCCACCTCAAATCCTTCAGGTACGTAGAGATGGACAGGGAATTCATAGAGACTCCTTGCTAAAACTTTGAAGAGGTTCCCCA
This sequence comes from Vicia faba, assembly GCA_948472305.1. Classification (NCBI taxonomy): domain Eukaryota; kingdom Viridiplantae; phylum Streptophyta; class Magnoliopsida; order Fabales; family Fabaceae; genus Vicia; species Vicia faba. Next base: position 989,374,261 of record OX451735.1, read on the forward strand.
GATCTTGGCATCGACTGAGACCACTACCGGCACCAAACCTCCTATGAGGATGGCTTCTCTCAAAGACGCCAGAGCAGTGGTTAAAGAAGGCGGGTATACCAACTGGGCACAACTCCCTGATTTTACTCACAAAACTGACAAGTTTGGTTTGGGCTTTACTTCAGGAGCTCAAAGGGTTGTTCGACGCGCTCAAGCTGGAGGACCTCCCCTACGCATCAACAATCGGGGAATTAATGTCATTAAAAACAATGAGGAAGACGCTGACATTGACAGTTGGATCTACCCAACTACCAATGTTGGACTGAGTAATTGGACGGCCAAAGATTTTATACCAGTTTCTTTTATTCTGCAGTAATTATCTTACTTGTTTCCCAAGATTGTAATAAACAATTTAAACTCTACAGCCTTGTGTCTTTCCCGAGGCACATTAGTTTTGTTTGTGAGGGCTATTATGTGTCATTTCATATATCATCAATAAAAAACATTGGACGTTCTTTGCATACAAATTTTGTGCTCTCTGTTTTCTTTTCTACTTTCACTTTATCAAAACAGATATGCTATTACACACACTTACGTATCATATTGCAGATCCGTATCCACTCTAGATCCCATTGATAATAGTTCTACTACTGTTAGTTATGACTTTGAAAATCCGATCAACCAAGTCGAGGACGAAGGTGAGGACGATTGTGAGGTGCCTGGAGAACTTGCTAGACTATTACAGCAGGAAGAAAGGGATATATAGCCCCATGAAGAGCCAGTTGAGGCGATATACTTGGGCACGGAGGTAGACAGAAAATAAGTCAAGATCGGCGCAAATCTGGAAGCTAAGATCAAATAGCGGTTGCTACAGATGTTGCACGACTATGTTGAGATCTTCGATTGGTCATATGAAGACATGCCTGGTTTATACACTGATATTGTGGTACATCGTCTACCAACCAAGGAAGATTGTCCTCTGGTTAAACAGAAGGTCCTCCATATGCACCCTGAAATGTCAGAGAAGATCAAGGCAGAGGTCATGAAGCAGTTCGACGCATGGTTCTTAGTTGTCACCTCCTACCCGTAGTGGGCTGCTAATGTTGTTCCGGTGCCAAAGAAAGACGGTAAGGTACAGATGTGTGTGGACTACAGAGATCTGAACAGGGCAATCCCCAAGGATGACTTCCCGCTTACCCACATTGATGTTCTGGTTGACAACACTGCTCAGCATAAAATCTTCTCCTTCATGGATGGTTTCTCTGGCTACAACCAAATCAAGATGGCTCCTGAAGACATGGAGAAGACAACCTTCATCAGATAGTGGGGCACCTTCTGTTATAAGGTGATGCCTTTTGGGTTGAAGAATGTTGGCGCAACTTATCAGCATGCCATGGTCGCTTTGTTTCACGATATAATTTACCACGAGATCGAGGTTTATGTTTATGACATGATAGTCAGGTCTCAAATCGAGGAAGAGTACCTTGATCATCTACAAAAGTTGTTCGACAGGTTGAAGACATACAAGCTGAGGTTGGATCTGAACAAGTGCACCTTCGGGGTAAGGTCTGGTAAGCTTCTGGGTTTCATCGTCAGTGACAAAGGTATTCAAGTAGACCCCACAAAAGTAAAGGCCATACAAGAGATGTCGGCTCCTCGTACAAAGAAGGGAGTTAGAGGTTTCTTGGGACGTTTAAATTATATTGTCAGGTTCATTTCACATCTGACTTCTACTTGTGAACCCATCTTCATGCTTCTGAAGAAAGATCAAGTGGTAAAATGGAATGACGAGTTCCAGACAGCCTTCGAAAGGATCAAAGAATATCTCCAAGAACCGCAAATTTTGATGCCTCCAGTTGAAGGAAGACCTTTGATACTATACTTAATAGTGATAGACAATTCAATGGGGTGTGTGCTGGGGCAGCATGACGAGTCTGGTCGAAAAGAGCATGCAATATACTACCTTAGCAAAAAGTTTACTGACTGTGAGACACGATACTCACTGCTCGAGAAAACTTGTTATGCTTTCGCATGGGCTACTCGCCGACTAAGACAGTATATGCTGACCCATACTACTTTGTTGATATCTAAGATGGATCCAATCAAATACATTTTCGAGAAGCCCGCTCTCTCCGGAAGAATAGCAAGATGGCAGATGATTTTAACTGAATATGATATATAATATATAACCCAGAAAGCAATCAAGGGGAGTGTATTGGCTGATCATTTGGCTCATCGGGCCGTGGATGACTACCAGTCCATGAATTTGGAGTTTCGGGATGAGAATATTATGCCGGTGACTGACTATGAAGAACCTGGGCCGAATGAAGGACCTGGAGAAGGATCCCGATGGACTATGGTTTTTGATGCAGCTTCAAATGCACTCGGTAATGGCATTAGCATTGTAATCATATCTCCTGAGGGCTGTCATACTCCTTTCACTGCCCAACTATGTTTCAACTGCACTAACAACATGGCGGAGTATGAAGCCTACATCATGGGTCTCAAAGCCTCTATTGACCTCAGGATCAGGTTCTTAAATGTCTTCGGGTGTTCAGCCTTGGTGATAAATCAAATCAAAGGCGAATGGGATACGAAGCATCCGAATCTCATCCCATACAAAGAGAACATACTGACATTGCTCCCATACTTTGAGGAGGTAACCTTTGAACATTTCCCACTAGAGGAGAATCAGTTAGTGAACGCACTAGCTACCATGTATTCCATGTTCAAAGTCAAGTGGGACAGCGAAGCTCCCCGAATCACCATTGAGAGGTTTGATGAACCAATACACTGTTGTGAGATTGATGCCGAAGAGGTGGCAGACAAACCATGGTTTCATGAAGTGAATAAGTACCTCGAGACTCAGGAGTATCCTGAAGGGGCATCTGTCAATGATAAGAAGTTTCTGAGAAGGTTCGCTGCGAAATTCTTCCTCAGTAATGGAATCCTCTACAAGCGCAACCATGACTCTACCTTACTGCGGTGTGTAGACAAGAGCGAAGTAGAGAGGATTATGACAGATCTACATGAAGGTACCTTCAGAACCCATTCCAGTGGACATACCATGGCTAAGAAGATCCTGCGGGCAGGATACTACTGGTCCACTATGGAAGCAGATTGTTATCAACACTCTCGAACATGTCATAAATGCCAAATCTATGCTGATAAGGTGCACGTGCCTCCGGTTCCTTTGAACGTTTTGATAGCTCCTTGGCCCTTTGCAATGTAGGGCATTGACATGATTGGATAAATCAGGCCTACTGCTTCCAATGGACATTGCTTCATCTTAGTGGCCATTGATTACTTCATGAAATGGGTTGAGTCGGCCTCTTTTGCTACTGTGACCAAGAACGTTGTGGCGCGGTTTATTCGACATAATCTGATCTGTCAGTACGGTATGCCAGAGAGAATTATTACTGACAATGGTACAAATCTCAACAACACGATAATCACTGAGCTCTATAATCAATTCATGATACAACATCATAACTCTTCTCCTTACCGGCCAAAGATGAATGGCGTTGTTGAAGCGGCTAACAAGAACATCAAGAAGATCATAAAAAAATGACAATGACATACAAAGACTGGCATGAGATGTTACCATTCGCTCTTCATGGATATCGTACCTTAGCATAGACATCGACAGGGGAAACACCCTACTCTCTGGTATATGGCATGGAGGCAGTCCTACCCATCGAGGTCCAGATACCTTCTCTCAACATAATGAAGGATGCGGGTTTGAACGAAGGCGACTGGATCCAGACTCGACTTGATCAACTAAATTTGATCGACGAGAAGAGACTTACTTATATTTGTCATGGTCAGACGTATCAAAAGTGAATGATCAAGGCTTTTAACAAGAAAGTTAGACGTCAAGAATATCAAGTCTGGGATCTGATAATCAAGCGCATCACACTGCCGCAAGGTGATCCCAGGGGCAAATGGACCCCCACATACGAAGGGACATTTGTGGTTAAAAACATCTTCTCGGGTGGAGCTATGATTCTAACTACCATGGATGGTGACGACCTTCCTCACCCTATCAATGTAGACATAGTGAAAAGATACTACGCCTGATAAAAGACCCGCTAGGTTGACTGGCCTAGGAAAAAATAAGGGCTTCCCGGCGAACCAAAAGGGTTCGGGCAAAAATAAGGGATGAAAATGAAAAATCTGTACACCTGACAAGCCGAAAACCTGAAAAGGCGGCTTGGGCAAAAAAGGGTATCCCGGTGGACTGAAAACCCAAAAGGGCAATTCAGGCAAAAGTTAGGGATGTAAAGCGTATCACTATGTCCCATTAGATTATCTTGAGACCATATACCTCAGTATCAGCTATCAAGCTCGAACGACATTGATCAACCTAATCAATTTCGGACAAGCAGCAAAGTGATGAGACGCTCGAAGACATAGGGGAAATAGCAGAGTTGGAACCCAGTGGGATTGTTGCACATAGTTGTTTTTTCTTTTTACACAAGATTGTATAGCATGTATTTCTACGGTAGCGTTCTCTTACTAGAGCTTCAGCCTCCTTGTACAAAAATGCCTATTACAGGCCAACTTCGTAAAATCAATACACATCATTTTTACAAGAAACTATGAATTTTTTCTTTTTTCCATTTTGTTTTACAAGAACGTCCAATGGTTTATTCTTGACATATGCATTTGAATATGATTGCTGCTCATAAATATTTACATGAGAAACAAAAAGACAATTGCTTGTAACTTAAGAAACAGGGGCAAAAATAAGAAATATCAAACCCAACGGTTACTATGTCCAGCAGGTACCAGGGCAGAGATAACTTTGGAGCACAGTCATCAGTACATACACTCCCCACAGAGTAAAGGTATTCAAAGCATTGATGTCAGCTTTCCCAAAACAGGAAGTAATCTCCCAGCCAAGGTCTTTCAGAAACCTGGCAGCTATATCCCCCAGCCAAATTTCATAAGCGCGAGCGGATCATCATAATTTTTATCTCGCCAAGCAGAGTTTATTTCCCTGAATACAGAAGCTCAATCCCCGATAGAGCTTATTACTTCAGCTACGGAAATTCACCTTCCAAATTATTCCCCGCAGAGCTACTCTCAAACAGAGCCTCTCCATGACAGAATATTCATAAATAATAAAGAGTAAATCTCCAGCACAATCATTTCCATTCACCATTCCCAACAGAAGTAGAAGAACCACAATCCTCTACAACAGTCAGGAATCCTATACTCTCCAGCAACAGTCGGGGATTTATTTTCCCATACTCGGACATGTCCCAATAGCATTTCATGTACATACATCATGACATGTGCATACACATCATATACAGCATAATCTCATTTATGTTGAGAACATCATCTCACAAGGCATTTCATGCATCACACATATAATTAACCTTGTTATCTTTTCAGGAAAGACAATTATCACTGATAGTTCCAGCAGTTATACATGTCATATCTACAAACAGCTAATGGAAAATCAGTTCCCGAAGATCAAACGGGTCAACTAATCTACATAACCAAATGAAGAACCTATTATCCAAGTTCCTTCTCATAAGCCCTACTGTCCAGGCTTTCATCTCGAAGTAACCCTACGACCCAGGTTCCTTCTCATAAGCCCTATTATCCAGGCTTTCATCATGAAGTAACCCTACTACCCAGGTTCCTTCTTATAGCCCTACTATCTAGGCTTTCATCTCGAAGTAACCCTACTATCCAGGTTCCTTCTCATAAGCCCTATTATCCAGGCTTTCACTTCGAAGTAACCCTACGACCCAGGTTCCTTCTCATAAGCCCTACTATCCAGGCTTTCATCCCGAAGTAACCCTACTACCCAGGTTCCTTCTTGTAGACCTACTATCCAGGCTTTCACCTCGAAGTAACCCTACCATCCAGGTTCCTACTCATAAGCCCTATTATCCAGGATTTCATCCCGAAGAAACCCTACGACCTAGGTTCCTTCTCATAAGCCCTACTATCCAGGCTTTCATCCCGAAGAAACCCTACGACCCAGGTTCCTTCTCATAAGCCCTATTATCCAGGATTTCATCTCGAAGTAACCCTTCTATCCAGGTTCCTTCTCATATCCCTACTATCCAGGATTTCATTCCGAAGTAACCTTACTATCTAGGTTCCTTCTCTTTTATCTCCAGACAACAGTTTACAATACTGTAAGACCTGGACCCGACCAGATATAGTCAATTTCACAATTCCCCAATGTCACTGTGCATCCTGGACCCTGACCAGATATGAAGTTCACTTCCACTTCCTCAATCAGGAGTTATCTCCCCAGTAGAGAAATGGACAACCGAAGCCCTATACTCTATTTTCCAAGGCGTAAATCAACATTCCCCAGAAGTCCTCTTTAGTGGCAGGTACAGGAATTCTCACAAAGGAATCTCTTATGCAACCGATAGCTTTTTGGATGGCATCTTTCAGCCCATCTACAATGATTCTCTATCGACTTCCAAATGGCATCTGTAAGCCCATTCCCAATATCACCAATCAGTATTACTTCATGCGAGTGCAAATTTCTGGGCACTCTAGTGTTCAATCATCTTCTACCTTCAGATCACGAAAGGAAGAACAACCAATCTACACCCTCAGGTGTAAGAAGATTGAACAGGGGCAGTTGTTGTACCCCAAAATTTTCCCTCTCATTTTACTCAAAGCATACTCCTAGAGGTCCTCAACTTGCCCAAGGATACCTAAGGATTGACCAGACAAATCCTCCTCCTAAGACAATGAAACTCAAACTAGGGTTTTCATTTGAATCAAGATGGGTGAACTCCAAAGGTCTCAAATCTTCTCCATGGTCTTAATATGTTCTCAAGATCATCCATGTCAAGTTTCATGCCCTGCACAAGAGGTTTGCTCAATCAACTGCTCAGATGCTTGAAAATCAACTATACTAGGTCAAAAGTCAAATGTGGCCCACATACAGTCAAACTTCAAGTTTTGTGGTCAACATCAACATTTTAAAGTGATATCCATCATTTTATAAATGGTTGACCATTATTCCCAAAGGAATGCTCCTAATTCATCAAAACTCAAAAGTTGCTAAATTAGGGTTTCTCAGGAAAAGTCAACCAAACTTTGACTAAGCATAACTTCCTCATACTTTATCAAAAATTTCTCATCCAAGGCTCATTTTGAAGAGAATCCAATCCCCTACAACTCATCTTCATCCCTCAAGTTCAAGAAATGCACTCATGGAAAAATATGAATTCATACATTATAGGTCATTCCAAAAAGTCAACAAAAACACCTTTTGGGTCAAAGCTCTTTACATGAACATGGAAGATCCACTTGAGATGAAACCAAAGAGGTTGCTTAGGGGACATCCTAAGATTTCTAAAAAGTCAAAGAACACCCTCTTAGGGTCAAAATTGAGAGAGATATGCATTGTCAAAGTTGGCCATTTTTAGAGAATTGTCAAAAGTCAACAATGCCCAAAATTGCATTTTTTGGCAAATGAGCCTAACATTTTATGCTTGCATCTTGCTCCTAGCCTGGTCCACGACCCATAAACCCTTCCATACATCATTTTCTTATTTATTTAATTTTTTTATTATTTTAAATCCAAATTAAATCAAATAAATGATATAAAAATTTGTTTGGATGATTTAGCATTAAAGAATGAAGGTACATGCTGTATGTTAGCAAGCAAAGCGTGCAAGTCTTGATTGAATTGAAAAAGGCATGATTTAGCCAATTTTGGAAACAAAGAATATGACTTAAAGATCAAAGATTTTGCTCATTAATTCCCAAGATTGGATCCAAAATTATTAACCTAATTGGATTCAATACATATACAAAAGATGGTTGAACCCTAGGAGGAAAAGAGATAGGCGCAGCTAGTGAAAAAATAATAAGAACAACATTGATTTTTTTTGCAAAAAAAGCTAGAATCAGATTTTCAATTACAGTCCCGTTCAAGCAATTTCAAGGCCGGCAACATGTTCCTGGACGCCTTCTAAAGCCAGCAGCATCAATTCCACGCATCAAGGCACCCCCATTTGCCTCCACATACTCACGGTTTGATCGTTTTCCTTTAATCTTGATTGTGCCCATTCACGCATTATACATGCTATTAGAATATATTTTCGTGTTCATGTTCATCATATGAAGGTGTTTGAATAGTCTAATTTGAGTTTCAGTGCAGGAATGGGATTATGCCATTATTAGGGTTTAGAAGCTTGAAATTGGGGTTCTTGTTTTCAGGACAAATTGGAGGGAATCCTGGGTATTAACAAACTCAGGATGAAATTCCTGATTGATCTTTTATATTGTTTGTGATTTATATTGTCTGTATCATGTTCTTGAGTAACGCAGTTTTATAGCTACAAACTAAATCTGTCACTCAAGCTTATAGTGACGGAAATCTGTTGTAGATAAAAGTATGTTGCCTAAGACAACAAATCAATGAAAGATACGATGAGGTGGCCAACGCTTACTGGCCGGTTTGAATTCACGCGCGCTTTCCTGGGCGTAGCATTTAATTTCCTTTATATTCGAATTGTTTTATTATATGTTCAAACAAGCGTTCCAGCGCAAATGGAAAAGGGTGAGGTGTTTAAGAGGGAGGACCTGGGCTCGATCCCAGGCCTCAACATTTTCTTATTTTCCAATTTGTTTGTTCTAGATCTAGCACACTTCATTAACCAGCGCCCAGCATACATCCTCAGATCTCACCGTCAGATCTACCTCCAGTCTAATCCAACGCATCAGGGTTGCATCCACATCGTGCAGCCTCTGAAGATAGCAACATGGAATCCTCATGCAGGACAATTGGGCCAACAAACTGGGCCTTGGAATATTCAGGCAGCACACCCCCCTGATTTGCTTACGACATCAGGTCCATCTTTTTTTTTTTTAATTCTATTCTTTTTATTTTTTTATTTTTTCTTTTAATCTATTATTTTAATTACTTTCACAATAAAAAATAATTTTTTTATTAAATCATAAAATCAGAAAACTACAAAAAATATTAGGTTTAGTTTTTTAAAAAATATTTATTTGCATTTAATTAATTAATTTAATTAGGTTAATTTAAACATTTTTTGTAATTAAAATTTAATAGAAGTTAGGTTTAATTACAACCATTCTTCTCAATAAAAAATATAAAAAAGAACATTTTTTATTTATTAGATTTATTAAGTCCTAATTTGTTCATGTTTTAACTTTTGCGCGCGTCTTTACTTTCGTTATTTTTATTAGTTATTCTATTTGTTCCGAGTATGTAATAGTTAATTAGGTTTATTGTTTCGCATTTATCATTTTTTCCCGGTTTTTGATTATGTAATCCCCTCCCCAAAGCCTTGTAATAGCTAGGGTTTTAATTTCTCGCTTTTAATTTCCGCAACTATTAAACTACTAGATGTATGGACAATAGGCTTGCATGCAAAAGATAAATGATTAATACAGTTGAAAACCCTAATTGTGCAAAGATAATTAACTGGAAAAAAACACACTTGCACATGCTCACTCCTAGGGTTTACCTCACTCGGTTGCCTCGGAAATAATGGGCGTGTCCCTCGAATGTAGGGATACCTTAGCAATGACCAGCAATTCAAAATCATCATAAAGATCATAGTCCCTATTTGTCCCTCGAGTTGCCTATGAATTGATCTTATGACGATAGTCCCTTCGAAATGCTAAGGTATCTTTACTTGTTGCCTTCAGATATCATTTCGTCCCTTCGAACGTCCCTTTACAAATCCAATGATGGAGCTACCTACTTCTTAATAGTAGGATATCATTGTCTAAAGGAGACGAAAATGAACAAACCTTTTTCGAGTAGGTAGAAAACTCTTAAGTATTTGCTTAAAACAAAAACTTCTCACACAAACACTTTCCAAAAATAGTTTTCAAAACAACTTCGTCACACCCTTGAGGACCGATATAAGGGTTATCACGAAGTAAACAAAACTTTTCAAAACAAGGACACACAAGCAATTTAAAAATGAGCATGTACCTAAGAGCCCGTGGAAAACCACAGATAGAAAGGGTGCTAACACCTTCCCTTTCTATAATCTACCCCCCGTACTCAGAAACATTCTCGAAAAAGGTTTTTTCTATTCTTTTTCCTTTTCCTTTGTTGGATGAAATAAAAGTCGGTGGCGACTCTTGCTTACCGCGAAATTTGCGAACAAAAAATGCAAACCAGTATAACAGTCGGTTCTGCCACCGTATCACATAGAGCAATGAACAATCAATGTTCTTGGACTCTTCTCCCCAAACAGGAATCAACATTCCCCAGTAGATTCTCCTCAAGCATCAAGCAAGAATCCTCATCAAGGTCGAAGATACACATACTCTTCATCCCCAGTAACAGTCAGGAAGTTATTTTTCCCAGTCAAGAATGTTATACGAAGTCACCGATATACTTCATAGTCATACATCATTTACAAACAGCATAGCATATGCATATAAAATGCATATAACACACTTTCATTTATTTTGAGAATATCATTACGCAATGTATTTCATACATCATGACATTGCATACAACTAACTCTTTACCTTTTCAGGTAAGTTCAACCAATGGATGAATATCATCAACTACCTACATTACCAGACAATCTTCTCAAAGGCTACATCTGACAAATATCTACTTAAGCAATTTCCTCAGAGGGTCATTCTAAAAGGGGCACCTTTTCTAGTTGAAGTCGGGCGTAGACATCTTCTAGTATATCATTCAGATGAAATCATGCGTAGATTCCTTCTGGAGCTCCTTCGGAAAAGTCAGACGTAGACTATTTCCAACACATTTTCTAGTTGAAGTCGGGCGTAGACATCTTCTAGTACATCATTCAGAAAAAATCGAGTGTAGATTCCTTATGAAGTTCCTTTGGAAAAGTCGAGTGTAGACTCCTTCTAATAATTCTCCAAGTTGAAGTCAGGCGTAAACATCTTCTGGTTCAGATAAAATCAAGCGTAGATTTATTCGGGTACTCCTTCGAAAAAGTCGGGCATAGACTCTTTCCATCATTTTTCTAGATGAAGTCGGGCGTAGACATCTTCTAGTACATCATTCTGATGAAATCAAGCGTAGATTCCTTCTAAAGTTCCTTCAGAAAAGTCGAGCGTAGACTCTTTCCAATACTTTTTCTAGATGAAGTCGGGCATAGACATCGTCTAGTACATCATTCAGACGAAATCAAGTGTAGATTCCTTTTGAAACTCTTTTGGAAAAAGTCAGGCGTAGACTCATTCCAATACCTCTTCCAGTTGAAGTCGGGCGTAAACATCTTTTGGTTCAGATAAAATCAAGCGTAGATTTATTCTAATGTTCTTTTGGAAAAGTCGAGTGTAGACTCCTTCCAATAGATCTTCTAGTTGAAGTCGGGCGTAGACATCTCCTAGTTCAGACGAAATCAAGCATAGATTCCTTCTGAAGCTCCTTTGGAAAAGTCGGGCGTAGACTCATTCCAAAACTTCTTCCAGTTAAAGTCGGACGTAGACATCTTCTGGTTTAGATTAAATCAAGCATATATTTATTCTAATTATCCTTTTGAACCAAGTCGGGCATAGACTCACTCCAAATACATCTTCTAAGACAAAGTCGGGTGTATACTTAGTCTAGTTTCTATCAACGGTTACTTTGGATGGCATCTATAAGCCAATACCCGATGACTCTCCGCCACCTCTCCAAATGGCATCTTTAAGCCCATTCTCAGTATAATCAACTAACATGTTTACTTCGTGCACAGGCGAGTGCAAATTTCTGGGCACTTAAGTGTTCAATCTAACTCTTCAGTTTTAAGAAGATTGAATAGGGGCAGCTGTTGTACCCCAAAATTTTCCCTCCTATTTTCTTCAAGACATTCTTCTAGGGATCTCACATGCTCAAGGATGCTCAAGGATTGATCAGACAAATTCTCCTCCTAAAGCAATGGGTCCACAACTAGGGTTTCATATTGAACAAGGAATAATGGGTTTAAAAGGTCTCAAAAGGTTTTCATGGTTCATCATAGGTCTTCAACAGTGCTCATGTCAAGTTTGAATTCTTACATCACAAGTTTGCTCAGTCAATGGCTCAGATGATTGAAAGTCAACTGTATTGGGTAAAAAGTCAATTGTGGTCAACATACAGTCAAACTTCAAGATTTTTGGTCAACATTTTGAAGTGATATTCCTCATTTGATCAAGGGTTGATCATTATTCCTCAAGAGAAGCCCTCAAATCATCAAAAGTCCAAAGTTACTAAATTAGGGTTTTCTTAAGGAGAAATCAACTGAATTATGACCAAGCACAACATTCACACGCTTCATCAAATTTTTCTCAAACAAAGCTCATTTTGAAGGAAATTCAATTCTATACAACTTTTTATTTGTATGCTCAAGTCCAAAAGTGCTTCATTTGAGAGATATGAGCCCATACATTACAGGTCATTTCAAAAAGTCGTCAAAAAGATACTTCTTATCAAGGTAACTTACATCAAGATTAAGTCTCCAAATGCAAAAATGACAACAAAAAAAAAGAGATTGTAGAGGACACATTTAGCTTTCCAAAAAGTCCTATATCACCTTCAAAAGATAAAAATTGAGATAGTTATGACCATTACAAATTTGGAAATTTTGAGAAAATGCATGAAATGCAAAGTAAGTAAACTTGAAATTTTGAACTAGTGGGCTTAACTTTTGATGTTAAAATATGTTCACAATGTGTTAGAGGACCTCTAAATCCATTCACATATTTTTTATGATTTTTATTTCTTTTATTTTAATTTTTATTCATTTAAATGAAAATTAAATCAAATAAAATATGAAATAATGGTATAAGGGCATGGGTTTTTTGTTTCAATCATATAGAGGCCCAAGACAACTCATGCCAACCTGTTACCACCAGGCCAAATCGTGTGAGCATGGAAAAGGCAAGGAAAATATCAAGAAAGGAAGTTTTTTAATGTGTTGGATTTTTGTCTAGCATAACCATGATTGCTTGATTTTGTTCCATTTTGGTTGCTTCATTCCTTTCTCTATTTAAGCACAACAAATCAGACCATCAAAACCACGATTCCTTGCCTGAAGAAGCTGACCAAAAATTCTCAATTTTTTTTCAAAACCCTAGGATTTAAAACCGGTGTTACAAGCCCTCTCTTTCCACAACTTTAATACCATTCACCTTCTAGAGCATCAAAGGGTAGGTTTGGATCGTTTGTCATGACCCCAAAGGCGTGAAATGCATAACATGGCCTCACCTGCTTTCATATTTTTTGCAAAAGTCATTTCTTTAATCTTGTTTTGTTTTAACTTGTTTTGATGTTTCTAACGAGTTTATGAGATATCCTTGAACAGGTTTGAATAAGTTTTATGGTCTCATGCACTCATATTTGAAAGGCACCAAATTTACTCCGATTAGTGTAGTTTGAATCGAAGCGCGTGATACAAAGACTCGTGGCCAAAACTAATTCTAGATTTGGATTCAGGAGGGTCAAATTAGGGGGGACATGGTCTTTTGGGGTTACTAATGCTTTATTTTCGTATGTTTGAGATTTGCAAGTCGTCGGAGAAGACAACCGGAGCTAGGGCTCTGGCGCTTCTTTGGCCATAAAAGTCATTTTGTATATTTGTTGTTTTTGTTTGATTCAAATGAACAAAAGTAACGGTCTCCTCAGTGGTAAGCATGTGTTTGTAAGGGTGTTAGTGTACTAGGGGATGGGTTCAATCCCTGCCCCTGGTATGTTGTTTTTCATGCTTTTCTATTTCATATCCAATGCAAACCAGGTCCACGCGCTCACCACGCGCTCTCACATCAACACCATCAGATCCAGATCCAGGGAATCAAATCCCACGCCCACGTTAGACCCCTAAGGAGGAGTTGTACTGGATCATACGCAAGCAACTGGGTTGTTTGTCTTGGACCTAACAGTTTTTCTTTTCTGACAGCCCCATGGGTTTACTTTTGCAGGCCCATTTCGTTTTTCTTTTACAAATTCTTTTTTAAAACATAATTAATTTTTCTACTTGATTAATTAAAACTAACCTAGATTTAGGTTTAAATCAACTTGACTTTTCTTTCTTTTTTTTTTAAATTGAATTAACTTTTTGTAAATAAATTAATCTAATTAATTAACTTAATTAAACTTTTCTTCAATTAAAAAAATTAGGTTTTAATTCCTTTTTCTCAAAAATAAAAGAAAAAATTCAATTATTCATCATTTATTTTCCCTCAAATAAACTCTTCGTCTCTTCTTGCAATCTTCGCGCTTTTCTCATTTTTCGCTTGAATTATTCATAATATTGTAACTAATAAAGGTTATAATAGCTTAAAATAGGTTTTACTGTTTCTCCCCCCCCCCCCCATTTTTATGGTTTTGTATCCCCCCTCCCGAAGCTTTGTAATAGTGTAGGAAATTTAAATTATGTCTTTACCGCTTTCCTTATAACTCTGCTAGATATATACTAATAGGCTTGTATGGAAAGACTAAAAGCAACCATAGCTAGCCCTAATCAAAGATAAACATTAACTAAAATAAAAAAACACTATTCACACATGCACCTCTAGGATGACCCCACTTGTTGCCTTTATAAAACATAGTCATGTCCCTCGAACGTGGGACGCTTTAGCAAAGACCATCGGTTAAAAGATTGTAGTCCCTCGATGACCCTTCGATGTTGCCTCGGTAAACGATCTTAGTCCCTTACGATAAAATTGTTAAAGCTTCCTACAAGTTACCTTTATGACTGTACAATGACCCGCGCTTGTCCCTCACACATCCAATGATAGGGCTTCCTACTAACTAATGGTAGGGTAGCACTATCATAGGAGGAGGAAGATAACAAGAAATATGTTTGAGTAGGTAGATAGCTCATAATCTCTTGCTCACATAAAAACAAAACATCTTTTCACACAAACACTTTTCTGAAATATTTTCAAAACAAACACTTTGTATGCATTCTCAACGATACGAGAATCATTACAAGGTTTTCCAAACTTAGGCATTTTGAAAATATTTTCAAACACACATTCACAAGGAATTTTCAAAATGAGATAGCGATTAAGATCCCGTAGATAACTACGAATAAGGATGATAATACCTTCCCTTTTCATAACCTACCCCCTTACTCAGAAAAATTCTCAAAGGTCTTTCCTGTTCTTTTCACCCTTTTTTATTGGATAAAATAAAAGTCGGTGGCGAATCTTGCTATGTGCAACACTTGCGATAAAACACAAAACTGAAAGTCAGTTCTCCCACTGTATTACAACTGGCTTATACGTAGATACCCTATAATAATCTAGAATGTAATCATCAACTTTAAAATTCCTACTCGTCATGGCTGACATGGAATGGACACATGGAAGTTCTGTGAGTTCCCACCTTCTACAGTAGCACAAGTGATCCTTCAAGTTCACAGTGAATGTTTCAGCTGGGTTTTCCACATGTCTTACTTTAAACATATGTTCATCTAACATTCTGCAATTAACATTAACAATAACAATTAACATTCTGCAATTAACATCAACAATAACAATTAACATTCTGAAATTAACATTAACAATCACATACCATACCTGACAAGCCATAAGTTTGTGAAGGGACTTGTTATGATCATCTTCTTTCTAATGTTGGGAAAAATATCATTACCAGATACCTCTTAGAACATCATTATGTTTTTTTCCCATCTTTCCATCATGTAAGTTAGGATCTCCTAAAGCATTGTTACTAGTGGTTTAGCTCTAGCTTCAACAATAACACTGTTAAAGGCCTTCGACATATTGTTGAGCACATCATCACACTTGTTGGTTGTCCTAAAATATGATATAGACCAATATCTTTGTGGAGTCTTCATCATATGGAGATATACCTCTCCACTGATCATTCTCATTTCCCTCATCTCTCTTTCCCAAGCTTGTGAGTATGTAGATTTAGCAGCCTTCCAAAAAAGATCCTTATATGTTTTTCCAGGATACCTCTTCCTGAAATTGTTATACAGATGTCTAACACAAAATCGATGTTCAACATTGGGCAACAACTCTTCCATTGCGGGTAAAAGTCCATGTAAAAAACATTCATAACTAATAGTAAATTATCAAGAAAATAATCAGATAAATGTAAAGAATCAGTGATGTATTTAGTTTACTTATGTTGGTTTGAAATGAAAGTGTATAAGCGACATTCATGTCCACCTCCCAGATCATCAATCAATAGCTTCAAAAACCATGTCCAGCTATCTCTATGTTCACCTTCAACAACTGAAAATGCTATAGGAAGCATCTGATCATTAGGATCCCTTCCTATAGCTGCGAGAATTTCACCTCCACAAAGCCCCTTCAAAAAGCAACCATCCAATACTATCACATGCCTAGATAATTTGAAACTTTCCTTGCACCCTTCGTAGCATATGTAAAGCCTTTTAAAAAATGGTCTCTAATCATCAGCACCTTCTGGAAAAGGTTCAACATTCATCTTAACTGTTGACCCTGGATTGGCTCTTAGAAGTTCATGACAACATTTATTATTATTATTATTATTATAAAATTTTGCAAATCTGATGCATAATTCTTGTGTTGTTACAAACCCAAATTTTATAACTCTTGACAATCCAACTCTTGTATCGTCATAAACTCTAATGCAACATATTCATACTATAAAAATTATGATGATCGATTATTTAATTAAAATGATCCAAATGTCATTGCTTCACCATATAAATGTCGGATTCCGAATCAGAATGAACATTGACCATTCATATGAAACACAATCATCACACTAATTGAATCAATGAAATTAAAAGTATATCAAATATACCACCTTTGCATCCGAATTATCCATATCTTATATGAATTTGATCAATCAATTTTATGTAACTTATGGATGATCGGTGTATCGTTGCTTCACCATACAGAAGTCGGATTCTGAAGCATAGTCAACATCGAATCATCCATATCATACACAACATGATGCCAAAAATTAATTTTCTTAATCATTTAATTCATTGTGTGTTTTAATGGAATTAATACAGAAAGTGCAGAAAATAAAACAACTATCAGATCCATGTTTTCGTAACTGGCTCTGATACCACTGAAGGAAAATAATGACTCAATACACAGTGGAAATTAAAATTTTCCTTTAGTGATCCTTACGAATGGGCATGGTCAGTGATAGAAACTATTACCTCTTGTAGCGATTTAGATCTTGGATGTTATGATCACTGGCGTTGATGAAGAACAACACCTCTACTCAGTCTACACGAACAAACAACATTCAGTCTCAGTGCTAGCTGCTATGAATGAAGGCTTTGAGTGAGAGAGAGAAATACGGCCAGGGTTTCACAAACCCTGATTTCATCAAGTGAGAAAGCTTATGCACAAGAGTTATATTTATAGAACCACTTGTGTAGACTGCAAGCTATAAAGCCTAACTTAAGTGATCCATATAATAATAATAATAATAATAATAATAATAATAATAATAATAATAATAATATTTTTATTATTATAATAACTTTTATTACAATGACTATTATTATAATAAGTATATTGTAATAAACATATTTTATTATTATTATTATATTTTATAACTGTTATAACATAATAATAATAATAATAATAATAATAATAATAATAATAATAATAATAACTATTATTATATTATATGATGTTCCATATTTCACTTAAGTGCACCGTACCTTACGGTGTTCCATAATTCTCTCAGGTACACTGTATCTTATGACGTTTCTTATTTATTCTATCTCTCATCAATTTTTTCTTATGTGTGTGACCCTGTAGGTTCTCGTAACGTTGACAATTATATTAAATCATACTTTTAATATAATAAACAGTGAGCGGTATCTAGTAACATATCACTGCCACGCAAATCACGAAAATGTCATGTGATCTGACAAAACCTTTTCCGTGATAATGTTTGTGTGTACATTTACCCTTTTGTCCTCATGTCTATATTGAACACAAGGCATAGATCGTGTCACCCTTGTCCAGTTCAATATTGGGCCCTTAGACATTTATCTTGTTACGCAGGATGGGTAAATTCCATCTAGGTCACTCATGTCCCTCATCATGCTTTGTGAAGTACCCATCAACTATCTTTATGGTCATCCAGTTATGGATAATGTTTGATCAATAATAAAACACTTAACTTTACATCTAAGGTCCATAGTGGTTTCAAGTCGAAGGGTGGTATACATCACTTATCACCATGAGAATAACTTATGACACTTTGCATAACATTCTATGTAGTATTCTCATAGCGGGTCAATCCAGTATAAATATTACTTCTAATATTTATACCTATGTCAAGACTTGATAACTCTTTATTTATGATCCATGAGATGTGATCATCAATCTATCTTCATAATAATCTCAATGCTTTAATGTTATCCCACTTCACAATAAAGCTTGACTACGAATACTTTAAGAATAGTGTCCTTATATTTAATGGGATCTCATGATTAGGTCACACTTAACATTTCATTAAACATACTGTTGTACCCCAAAATTTGCCCTCGTATTTTTCCACAAGAAACCACGGCTTCAGGCTTTTCCTGATTTTTCAGACTGGCTCAAGAATCGGTCTAAACAGACTTTTCTCGTCAGTCAGACAAAATTAGGATTTTTCATTGATTTTCATGGCTCTGGAACAATTCAAACAGTTTGTTTAGGGTTTGGTTGATTTTGGCTCAACTTTGATCAGGCGAACGTTTCTTTGGCATTTAAATCAAGAATCGGGGTTTTGTGCGCATATTTCTCAAGAAAAGTTAGTTCTATCAATACTTTTCAAGTTACCCTGAAATAAGAACTGAGGCTGCTGATTGTTAATTTGCATTTGTTTGGATTCAATCAGTGAAAGGAGGCATGTGGACGTGTTGTTTGATTAACTGTCGTCTGGTTTGATTGACCGTGCATTGCTTTGGATTTTTGAAGCGCCAGGTTTATTAACTGATCGATGCTAAAACCACAATGTTTATTTAATTATTTATTTATTCTGAGTTAAATGGTTGGAATTTATTTTCAATTATTATAATTTAAAGAATTATAAATAATAAAATAAACAATTGGAAATAAAAAGAATTAATTGGTTAAAAGGACTCTTTTTTATTTATCTTTAAAATTATTTGTATAATTGTTATTGTTTACAAAATACTTACAATAATAATGTTACAGTAATTTAAATTTAAATGAAACTATCCTAAATTCCTAGGTCTTCAATTCTTCATCCTCCATTTGTTGCTATTCCTCTCCATTTGACTTTTTTATCTGCAAAGAAAAGAAGAAAAAGTCAGAAGCAGATAAATTGAAATTAAAGAGACAGACAGTTAATTCGGGTTCATCATTAAAGGCAACTGGCTGGAATCAGTTCGCCCTCTCTGCAAATCACGAGATTTCTCCCGGTTCACAGAGAGGGGTGAAAAATGTTTGCAAATTAAAGTATGAATGCAATAAGTATACAAACTGTCAAATGCAAAACCTGCATAGTTCAAAACAAACTGCATGTGCAAGTATAAATCCAAAGGCAAACTGAATCACCTAACCAAAGCAACTAAGCCAAAAAAAAAAGCTGTCAAACTGTCCAAATATGGAAGGATGTCAAGATATAAAGGCTACTCAATACTGTCACAAAGATGCAGGAAAGCTGAAGAAAGAAAGTATGCAGATTAAAAAACCAATATTGCAAGCAAGCAGGTTTCACTGTCATCATTTTCTAAGCCAGCTACCTTTTCAGAACTAAAGGACAGATTCTAAGCAATTTTAAAATGCTGAAAGCTGTACTGGAGAGAGAAAGAAGAGAGGAGAAGGTAGGCTTACAGGTTTTAGCTTGAGGCATAAAGAGATATAAAACACAAAAACTGCAATGGAACAGTAAGAGGAGGCAGAAAGCACAAGCAAAACAGAACTCAGAAGATAAAGCACCCAAGGCCTTACCCTTCAAAAGATATAACCGGTCCAAACCTCAACAGGCCTGGGATCTGTAACATAAACCTAAACAGCACAAGCCTTAAACGAATTCACAACAACAAACCTGCAAGGCCATAACCTGTCAAACAATAACCACAATCTGTCTAAGCCTTTCAAACCTCCAAACCAGCTCACATAACCACAAACTGTGAAGCCTGAAAGCATCAAGTCAAGATAACCTGTCAAAGGACCTCAACAAACCTTAAAAACCATAGCCTCACAAGCCTTAATAAAAACACAAAGCTGTCAACCCAACCTGTAAACCTTGCAAGCCTCAAATAACCAATAAACATCAAACCTGCCCAACCAAAAAGCACAAAAAGCCTTAACCCTGTCAAGCTAAAAGGCCACAACCTCAAGGCCCTCAAGCATAGAACCTGTTCTCAAACAATAACCGTGTCAAAACCTTGTCAAACTTAAGGTCATCAACCTGTCAAACTTGCTAGCCTAAAGGCCACAAGCCATAGCCACAAGACTGGAACCTAAGCATTCAAAGGCAACGCAAATCCTTAGAAAGTTAACATCACAGGCAAACATACAAGACAACGCAAGAAGCAACAGGCAACCATATACATCAAGCTAGGCAACAAAGGCAGCAAGAAGAAGAGGATAAAGAAGCGTACATAGGCAAAAGGCAAGGCTAAACAGAAGAAAAGAGGCGATACAAAGAGGTTTTCAGGAATCATCACAAAACCTAAGGAAGCAACACAAAAATACCAGGGTTACCGAAGAGCTAGCTTCATCATCACGCGTTTCCCCGCCGGCAAGCCTCCAAACGCCTCCAAATTCCTCCTCCTCCTCCGTCAAGGTAGTAATCTCTTTTATTTCCTTTCCACGACCTTAATAACAATATAAAATCAAAATGCTTAATCAGAACCAGTAAGTCAGAACATGCAAGAAAGAAGAATGAAAACCCTAACACGAATCAAACAGAAAAACTTTACCTTCGTAACCACATCGTTGGTTAATCCGTGGAAGAGGGAGGAGGTGACAACGGCGCGGTGGCTCTAGGCGGAGGGTCGCGTTTCTGTGGCCTTTACATGGAAGAAGATGAAGAGGAACGAACGAAGCGAAGCAGAACGGCGCCTCTGCGTTGTTCACAAACCCTAAGTTTTTCCCAAATGACACAAAGTTGTTCAAACCCTAAAAACAATTGTAAGAAACAAATGGGCCTTCAACCCGTTCCCAGCGCCTCAAACCCATTTCAATTAGCGTACCCCCCCCTTTTTTTTTGCTTCTGTTTCAAATTTTGGTTGGGCCCAAGCCCATTTATTTCTTCTTTTCATTACTAAATTTTTGTTTATTTTCCTTTAACATAACTTAATTTCTGTTATTTTATATATATAAATAATTACATTAATTTTTACTAGATTTTGTTTATCACATTTAAAATAAATATTAGGCTTTTTTATCTAGGTTTAAACATTTTCGTTTTATTAAAACTTTTTTTACATAAGAAAATATTAACTAAAACACATAAATACATAAAAACATCATATATAATTTTCTTAAACTTGAAATATTTTCCTTTTTTTTTTTTCAATTAAAATTTTGTATATGAAAACATCAATATATAAGTTTTCTTTAAGATAAATACCTTTCTTTTCTTTTCTTGAAATATTATGCTTTGTACATACATAAAAAATACTAGCATAAATAATTAATACATTAATTTTTACATAAAAACTTAAAACATTTTTTTTCCTTTTCATTTTAACTTTGTTTATACATAATTACATAATTTTTCTTTAAAGATAATACTTTCCTTTTCTTAAGATTAAAATTTTCATTTGTGCATATTAACAAAATATAAGAATACAAAAATTAAATAAACCAAATATTTAATTCTTTTCATCAAATTAACAATACTTAATTTTCCTATTAAGTTAACATTTTTTAACTTGTAAATAAATCCCATACACAAATATGTTGACACACATTTACAACACATGTACACTTACATTTACACAATACACTTACATTTGATACATTATACATTTGTTATCCTTATACATTGCTATACATTACGTTGTCTATATTTGATCGCGATTCGATTTGGTTGTAATTATTTAAGTCTCATTCCCCTTTGTGAATTTGTACCCCCACTCCCGGATACTATTTGTAATAGCGTAGACTTTAAAATTCCCGCAATTTACCGCTTTCGAATTATACCATGATTAGACCTAGGGTTTGCATGTACATAAAATCAAACGCTAGATAACCTAATACCAAAACAAATACATGAACTCAATACACAATCACACTTGCACCCCCTAGGGTAATCCCACATGTTGCCTTCCAAAATGGGCCATGCTTGCACGTCGAGTTTCTTTGGCAAAAACAATTCAAATGATCATAAGTCCCTCGATGACGCTTTCGAAAGTTGCCTATCAAAATGATCATAGTCCCTTCAAGCAAAATTGCCAAAGACACTTGGATACATTGCATTCATGGTCCACACGATGACCCGTGCCTGTCCCGATCACATCCTAAACGCAAGATTATCCACCAAATATAATGGTGGAACAAAATTGTTAAAAAGGGTTAAAACCTGAGAAAAACCTTTGAGTACAATAGGGGTAGACAAACTCTTAGTTACTTAATCAAACTTGCAAAAACATTTGCCTACTTTTTAAATCACACTCCACAACACTTTCAAAACAAAAAAAACTTTCAAAAACATTTGAAACATCTTTTCGAAAAGATACACACCCTTGTATATACTCAAACACGAGTCATTGCAACGGTTTCCGAAACAAAGGCGTCTATTTCAAAACATTTTCAAAACACACACACACACACACACACACACACACCATTTTTCAAGCAATCAAAAATCAAGGCAAGTGATCTAAAACCAAGTAACTAAGAGCCCATGGATAACCATGGATGAAAAGGGTGCTAATACCTTCCCTTTTCATAATCTACCCCCCGAACCCACGAAACATCTCAAAAAGGTTTTTCCTGTGCTTTTTTAAACCTTTCCTTTAGGATAAAATAAAAAGTCGGTGGCGACTCTTGCTAAACCGAACAAGTGCGAATACGAACGCAAAACCCAAGTCAGTTCTCCCACCGTATCACAGAACTGGCGACTCTGCTGGGGAAATTTTAAAAGTGGGGTTACCTTAGGGTTTTTAGATCACCCTCTTGCATGATTAATTGTTTGCTTTGTTTGCTTTACCTTTGTGGTTCTCTTGTTTGGGCTTGAAATCCTACACCCGGATTTGGGAAACATTCATAGATAGCAATACGTTGTGGAAACTGTGCAGGGTATACCGACACGGTTGAAGCAATAGCTATATTAGTGTGACATATTTGTGAGTACCGGTAACCCTTGAGTTCAATCAAGGAGAGTACGAGGCCGCTGAGTGATGTCACTAAGCACTAATGACCTAGAACCTTACTTGACCATCTTGGCCTTTTATTAGGGGTAGTGAGATGACCGGCTTTGGTGCAGTCCGAAGTTGGTAGATACTCGATACTACACTCATTGAGGGTTGTTTTCTTGGAATATTTTGGTCGCTAGTTAAGTGGCTAAACCAAAACAATGAACATTGAAAACAATCCAATGATATTGAGCTCCTTAGAACCCGGTTACTATTTATACGACAGGTTTTAAGCCAACTACACTCAAGAGGGTACTTACCTATGAAACCCATGCAAGCCTGAAACTAGGGTTTTGTGTGATTTGCCTGTACATATGTTTGTGCATACATCATAAACATCATAAAGCATCATATGCATATACTAACCATTTCAAGGGTTTAGATCTTCATCTTTGTTCTTGTTTTGTAGGTCATGGAAGTTCCTCGCAGGAAAACCATCCAAGTCAACCTTGTGAGGATCCCTCCTCAACTCAAGGAGCTCACATCAAGAATTCCAGAAAACTCTCCCTTCAGTGAAAGACATGGTAGACTGCTCAACCTAGTCGGCACCAACATTGAAGAGGACATGGTAAAGGTGTTGTTTCAGTTCTTTGACCCCCTTCACCACTGTTTCACGTTCCCTGACTACCAGTTGGTACCCACTTTGGAGGAATTTTCTCAACTCCTGAGAATTCCTATCCTTAATCAACTACCTTTCAACGGTATGGAAAAGGAGCCAAAGCCTGAAGATGTTGATCGAGCATTACATCTACAACCATCTGACATCAAGGGGCATTGGGAAACTAGAAGCGGTGTCAAAGGCTTCTTAGCAAAATTCTTGTTTGAGAAGGCACAAGAATGTTGGAAGTCATTGGATCTACAAGCCTTTGAAGAAATTGTGTCCCTTCTTATCTATGGGCTGGTCTTGTTCCCAAATCCTGACCAGCTTGTAGATGTCAACGCCGTCAAAATCTTCTTATCCAGAAATCCAATACCAACATTGCTTGGGGACATTCTTCACTCATTTTACACTCGAACAATGAGAAAGAGGGGTGTTCTCATGTGCGGTACTCCTCTCCTTGCAAGGTGGTTTATTTCGCACCTTCCACAATCTGTCTTGAAGAATGACCAAGGCCTAAGGTGGTCACAACGGTTGATGACCCTTACTCACTCTGATGTACATTGGTGTTCTCGGTCCAGAGAAAATATCATCATCGTCGATCATTGTGGAGAGTTCCCTAATGTTCCTTTACTTGGCATTAGGGGAGGCATTACTTACAACCCTTGTCTAGCTTTAAGACAATTTGGATATGCACGGAGGGATGGCCCTCATGACATGTTGATTCCTGACATAGTTTTTGACTTCGACAACGATGCGTAAGGACTCCGTCAAAGATTCATCAGAGCCTAGAGGATGCCTAACAAGGTAGATACCAAGACACTGGGGCACAAGAACTCCATCCCTCTTGAGCCTTATCTCAAGTGGGTACGAACCCGGGCCCAGAGTCTAATGATGCCTTATCCTCATGTTCTCCCTGTGATTAAAGAGCCCGTTACGGAAGGAGAGGTTCCCTATACCATCCTATATCCCGACATGCCTACATCGTGGGAGGAGATGCAGAAGAGTTGGATCCAACTCAAGGAGGAACAGAATACTTTTGAAGCCAGCTTCTACGCTAGTGAGAAGAAGGTTTTGGAGCTCACCCGCCGACTCCATGAGGAAGAGACCCTCAACACCTACATCGCACCAAAGAGGATGCGCAACGTCTTTTTACCTTGAGAAGTTTTTTTGTAATATTTGGCCCATGGGGCATTTA
The DNA here is from genome assembly GCA_948472305.1 of Vicia faba. NCBI lineage: Eukaryota > Viridiplantae > Streptophyta > Magnoliopsida > Fabales > Fabaceae > Vicia > Vicia faba. The sequence goes on from OX451735.1 coordinate 989,399,333, forward strand.
TGTACTGACAAATTTCTTCTTATTAATATGACGTGTGTTCTTTTTGTTTGCAACAATTTTGAACTTTCTAAATCCTTGAATGCATTGCATACATAAGCATACCATTCATCATGTGCATAAGCAGGTCTCCACACCAGGTTTCCTTATCTTTCTGCTGTTTATTTCAGTAAGATGGATCTCGAGCAAACGGTCAAGGACTTGCAATCTCAGAACGCACAGTTTCAACAACTCCTGATGACCTTGGCTAAGGGTCAGGAGGATCTGAAAACCCTGCTTGGGAACAAAGACCAAGTAAAGAAAAAAAAGAAGAGAGTCGGGGTGGCTACCTTGGGGAGAAGGTTTGAAGGTGAAGCCAGAAGGGTTCTTGAATTTCCTTCCGCATCCGAAGAAGAAAACAGTAAAGGAAAAGGGGTTGCGGTACCTTCCGAATCTGAAGCTGAAGAAGAAGAGGCTGAAGAAGACGAAGACTACTCAGAACAACAATACCCGCCGGCTGATGACAAGTACAAGAATTTGGAGGACCGTTTAGCAGCTATGGAGCTTCAGAGAGTTCCAGGCTTAGATTTCGAAGATTTGGGATTAATTGCCGGAGTTGTGATCCCCCTGAAGTTCAAAGTGCCTATTTTTGCAAGATATGACGGGCTGTCCTGCCCAAAAATGCACCTAAGGTCATATGTTCGAAGAATCCAACCTCACACATCTGACAGAAACCTTTGGGTACATTTCTTTCAAGATAGCCTGTCTGGCACTCAGCTAGATTGGTTTTACAAGCTGGAAAGGTCGGAGATACGTAGTTGGGAGGATCTGGCAACTGCTTTTTATCGCCAATATCAGTATAACTCTGACCTGGCACCAACCCGCACTCAGCTGCAGAGTATGGGAATGGCCTCAGGTGAGGGATTTAAGGAATACGCCCAGAAGTGGCGTGATCTGGCTGGAAGGGTGCAGCCGCCTCTTTCCGATAGAGAACTTATTGATATGTTCCTTGGGACCCTGTCTGGTCCATTCTTTAATCATCTGATCGGTAGCTCTTCCTCGGGGTTTACTGAATTAATTCTGACTGGCGAGCGGGTAGAAGCCGGTATCAAGAATGGGAAGATTCAGAAGGATGCCTCTGCATCTACAATTGCTAAGAAACCATTTCCAGCGAAGAAAGAAACAACTGTTGTGTATTCTCAAAGGGGAGTAGGAAGAAGTGAGCGCAGGCCGACTGTGGGGGCCGTAATGATCCAAAATCCACCAAATGATCAGCCTCGCAATAACCCGTCCAGAACTAAACAGCAATGGGGAGAACGGCCACCACGGCAGTTCACCCGCATTAATATGACACCCGCGCAAGTTCTTCCACACTTGTTAAAGCTGAATCTCACAAATATCAAAGAAGCACCGAAAAATGTGAATACAACCTCACCAGCCTACAATGCCAATGCCAAATGCGCCTACCATTCCGATAGCGTCGGACATGACACAAATAATTGTTGGGCGCTGAAAAATAAAATTCAAGACTTGATAGATGCGAAAGAGGTGGAGTTCGATGCTCCAGAGAAACCAAACGTGATATCTACTCCGATGCTGAAGCACGGTCGAAATGTCCATGCTATTGAGGAGGATTTATATGTTTCTGATGTCATTGACCTGATAACTCCGCTATTAACCATCAAGTTAAATTTGTTAAAGGTCGGGATCTTCCCGGGATGCAAAGAAGACTGCTACTATTGTTACTCTCTACCGTTTGACTGCCCATCACTGAAGAAAGGAATCCAAGGCCTGATGGACAGTCAACAAATTCTGTTTGAAAAGGTTCCTGCTATTCCAACCCCTACTGAAGATGTCTCAATTATCACCATTCACACCAATCTTTCCAAGGCCGTCAGAAAGCCTGTTAAGATTACATCAGCCACAAAGATTGTTCCATTGAAAATAACTATGCCTGGGCCAGTCCCCTACAGTTCTGACAAGTCTATACCATGGAATTACGGTGGAGACATCTATTACCATGGTGTTAAACAAGTCGAAGTGACCGAAGAAAGCTCTGATGAAGAAGAGGCCAGCATTGGAAACATTGCTGGTACAAGCAAGATCACCCGAAGCGGGAGAATATTTTCTCCAGAGATTGCCCCCCCAAAGGCAACCTTTGGACCCTCAGCTGCTGCCAAAGTTAATCCTGCACCAATAAGACTTTCCGCTAGAACCCCGTTGATTGAAGAAGTTGTTGTTCCTGGTATTGTCCCTCCTACCTCTGCTGATAAAGGTAAAGGGACCCAAGATGAGCTCGTCCGGACGAGGGCTCAACCTTTGGTCATCCCGGAGACCTCTAAGAAAGAGATGGAGGAGATCCTGAAGATAATTAAAAAGAGTGATTATGACGTGGTAGAGCAACTGGGGAAAACCCCCTCGAAGATCTCCATGTTAGCATTACTGCTTTGTTCCGAGGCGCATGCCAAAGCATTGATCAAATTCCTAAAGACAGCCCATGTCCCTCAGGAAACCTCTGCCGACCAATTCCAAAACTGTGTAGCCAGTCTTACAGCAGACAACGGTTTAGGTTTCTCTGATGCTGACCTAACCTCAAAAGGAAGGAAACACAACGACGCATTACATGTGTCAGTGGAATGCCAAGGAACTACTCTGGCCCATGTTCTGGTCGACACTGGTTCTTCTCTGAACATGCTGCCCAAGAAGGCTCTCGACCGTTTAGACTGTGAAGGCTTGGAGTTAAGGCCAAGTAATATCATTGTAAGGGCATTTGACGGGCCGAAGAGAATGGTACATGGAGAGGTAGACATTCCCATTAAGGTTGGCACAGAAGTATTCCCCTCAACTTTCTATGTGATGGACATCCGTCCGTCATACTCTTGCTTACTGGGAAGGTCGTGGATACATAACGCTGGGGCAGTTACCTCCTCCTTACATCAAATGTTGAAGTACCCTGTCAAAGGAAAGATCATAACCGTCCACGGTGAAGAGGAGTATATGATCAGCCACCTAAACTCTTTCCGATATGTAGAGGTAGAAGGTGAATTCATTGAGACGCCGTTCCAGCACTTCGAGGAAGTCTCTCCTGAGGTGGAAGTAGCAAAAGTGGTAGCTGAGGTACCAAAGCAGATGGCCAGGATGGCATCTCTAAAAGACGCGAAGGCCGCAATGAAGGAAGGGAAGAGCTCAACATGGGGGCAATTGCCGGATATTCCTCATAAAACAGACAAGTTTGGTTTAGGATTCACTGCTGCGGGGCAGAAAGCTATTCGCCGTTCAAAGGTTGAAAGAGCACCCATCAAGATCTCTCCTTATGGGATTAATGATTTGGAAGGCGAAGATGAAGATGCCAACATCGAAGATTGGATCTACCCAACCATCGAAGGGGGACTACGCAACTGGGAGGCAAAGGACTTTGTCCCCATTACTTTTATTAATCAGTAATTATCTATCAAACATTTCCTTTGGTCTGTAATAATTACTTTTGAACAATCCGTACACTACTTTTTCACCTCATGCCTTGCCCGGGGCATGTAGGTCCATTTGTAAGGGTTTTGATTATCTTCATATCCATATGTCATGTTTAATGATTCATTGGACGTTTTTCATTGATAAACTGCTGTGTTCATTTTCTTTCCTTTTTGCATTTTTGTTTGTTTAAGGATGACTATCCCTTACGCACACCCACACTCACAAATGCAGGTATCCGTCCACTCTGGATTCTATGGGTGACTATTCTGCTATGTCCTTCAATAACTCTAAAGATCTGATCAATCAGGCTGAGTATGAAGATGACGAAGATTGTGAAGTACCGGGAGAGCTAGCCAGACTTCTACAACAAGAGGAAAGGACCATCTTGCCACACGAAGAGTTGTTGGAAACTGTCAACTTAGGAACAGAGGAAGACCGGAAGGAAGTACAAGTGGGTGCCAATCTGAAACCAAGTGTCAAGGAGCGCCTGATACAGCTGTTAAATGAATACGTTGAAATCTTCGCCTAGTCTTATGAAGACATGTCGGGTTTAGACACAGACATCGCGGTTCACCGTCTCCCCACCAGGGAGGATTGTCCACCGATCAAGCAAAAAGTCCGCCGAATGAGGCCCGACATGTCTGAGAAGATTAAACCAGAAGTGATGAAACAATTCAACGCTGGCTTTCTGGCTGTTACATCCTATCCACAATGGGTTGCTAACATCGTGCCAGTTCCTAAAAAAGATGGCAAGGTCAGGATGTGTGTAAACTACCGGGATTTGAATAGGGCCAGCCCCAAAGATGATTTTCCGCTACCGCACATTGACATTCTGATTGACAACACAGCTCAGCACAAAGTGTTCTCCTTCATGGATGGATTCTCGGGCTACAATCAAATTAAAATGGCCCCCGAGGACATGGAAAAAACAACCTTTGTTACACAATGGGGTACTTTCTGTTACAAGGTGATGCCGTTTGGACTGAAGAACGCAGGGGCAACTTATCAACGCACCATGGTAGCTTTATTTCATGATATGATACATCATGAGATCGAATTTTACGTAGACGATATGATAGCTTGGTCACAAACAGAGGAGGAGCACCTTGAGCATCTAGAAAAGCTGTTTGCCAGGTTGAAAGAGTACAAACTCAGGCTGAATCCAAGTAAGTGTACTTTTGGAGTTAGGTCTGGTAAACTTCTAGGGTTTATTGTCAGCAACAAGGGCATTGAGGTCGGTCCAGCCAAAGTGAAAGCAATACAAGAGATGCCTGCTCCCCGCACTGAAAAGGAGGTCAGAGGGTTCTTGGGGCGCTTGAACTATATTGCCAGATTCATCTCTCATCTAACTTCTACCTGTGAGCCAACTTTCAAATTATTAAAGAAGGATCAGGTAGTCGAGTGGAACAACGATTGCCAAGTTGCTTTTGATAAGATTAAGGAGTATTTGCTAGAACCTCCTATTCTGATGCCTCCTGTCGAAGGAAGACCATTGATCATGTATCTGACCGTCTTGGATAACTCAATGGGGTGTGTTTTGGGCCAGCATGACGAGTCTGGTCGAAAAGAGCATGCTATTTATTACCTTAGCAAAAAGTTTACCGACTGTGAGGCTCGCTACTCACTGCTCGATAAAACTTGCTGCGCTTTGGTATGGGCTGCTCGCCGACTAAGGCAGTATATGTTGACTCATACCACCTTGTTGATTTCCAAAATGGATCCTATCAAGTATATCTTCGAAAAGCCTGCTTTATCTGGAAGAATAGCTAGATGGCAAATGATCCTAACGGAGTATGACATCCAGTACACCACTCAAAAATCTATAAAAGGGAGTGTACTAGCTGATCATCTAGCTCATCAAGCTATTGAAGATTATCAATTCATGAGATTTGACTTCCAGACGAGGACATCATGAATTTGGACAACATCGAAGGTAACGGACCGTATGACGGGCCCGAAAAGGGATCCCGATGGACCCTGTACTTTGATGGTGCTTCAAATGCACTTGGAAACGGTATCGGTGCGGTACTCATTTCCCCGGAAGGTTGTCACACTCCTTTCACGGCTCGACTCTGCTTCAGCTGCACAAACAACATGGCAGAATATGAAGCTTGCATCTTTGGTCTCAAGGCTGCTATAGACTTGGGGATCAAATCTTTGATCGTATTTGGGGACTCGGCGTTGGTTATCAGTCAAATCAAAGGAGAGTGGGATACCAAACATCCTAATCTTATCCCATACAAAGAACATGTCCTGACATTGTTTCCTCATTTCGAGCAAATTACCTTCGAGCATTTCCCGTGAGAAGAGAATCAGCTAGCATATGCTCTAGCAACTATGTCCTCTATGTTTAAACTCAACTGGGATAACCAGGCTCCCCAAATCACCGTCGAGCGAATGGATGAACCTGCGCATTGTCACGAGATTAATACCGAAGAAGTAGGGGAACAACCCTGGTTTCACGAAATCAAAAGGTATCTCCAGACTAGAGAATATCCCGAAGGAGCTTCCGTAAATGACAAGAAGTTCCTAAGGAAATTTGCTGCCAAGTTCTTCCTGAGCAATGGCATCCTCTATAAGCGCAACCATGATTGTGTTTTACTCCGATGTGTCGACAAAGCTGAAGTAGAGTTAATCATGACAGAGATGCACAGCGGTATATTTGGCACCCATTTGAGCGGGCATACTATGGCTAAAAAGATCCTAAGGGCAGGCTATTACTGGTCTACCATGGAAGCAGATTGCCATCAGCACTCCCGTACTTTCCACAAGTGTCAAGTCTACGCTGACAAGATTCATATTCCTTCGGTTCCTCTCAATGTGTTGACAGCTCCTTGGCCATTCGCAATGTGGGGCATTGACATGATTGGAGAAATCAAGCCCACGGCTTCCAACGGACATCGCTTCATCCTGGTTGCCATTGACTACTTCACCAAATGGGTCGAGGCAGCTTCTTTCGCCTCTTTCACTAAAAATGTGGTTGCCCGCTTCATCAAGCAAAACCTTATATGCCGGTACGGTGTCCATGACAGGATCATTACAGACAACGGAACCAATCTGAATAATACTATGATCACTGCTCTATGCGAACAGTTCAAGATTTATCATCACAATTCATCTCCCTATCGACCGAAGATGAACGGTGCTGTTGAAGCTGCGAACAAAAACATTAAGAAGATCATTCATAAAATGACGGTCACTTACAAGGACTGGCATGAGATGTTGCCGTTTGCTCTGCATGGATACCGTACGACGGCACGTACTTCAACCGGGGCAACCCCATTTTCTTTGGTATATGGCATGGAGGTTGTCCTGCCCATGGAAGTTCAGATTCCTTCTTTAAGGATTATGAAGGACTCTGGTTTGAGCGAAGATGATTGGATTCAGACCCGACTTGATCAACTCAATTTGATCGACGAGAAGCGACTCGCTGCTGTGTGCCATGGTCAGACGTATCAAAAGCGGATGATCAAGACTTTCAACAAGAAAGTCATACGTCAAGTATATCAAGTCGGAGATCTCGTGATCAAGCGGATTATCCTGCCGCAAAGTGATCCCAGGGGCAAATGGACTCCTACATACGAGGGACCATTTGTGACCAAGAGCATATTTTCTGGTGGTGCAATGATTCTGACCACCATGGACGGCAACGATTTACCGCACCCTGCGAACGCAGACATAGTCAAAAGATACTATGCATAAAATAACCCGACAAGTTGAAAACCTGAAAGGGCAGCTTGGGCAAAAATGGGCATCCCGGTGGATCGAAAACCCGAAAGGGCGGTTCAGGCAAAAATTAGGGATAAAACAAAAAAATTTGTACACCCGGCAAGCTGAAAACCCGAAAGGGCGGCTTGGGAAAAAAAGGGGTTTCCCGGTGGATCGAAAACCTGAAAGGGCGATTCAGGCAAAAATTAGGGAGTTAAAGCGTATGACTATGTCTCGTCGGATCACTTTAAGGACAATCTCTTTATCAACCAGCTCCAAGCTTCTAATCAACCCAGTCATCGGCAGACGAAGCATTGAATGGACAGATATTTAGAGTGCTGGAGGCTATAGCAGAATGGAATCCCATGGAATTGTTTCACATAGCCATCTTTCTTTTATATAAAATTTTCAATTTTTACGACGGCATCCTCTTACTAGGATGATTGTCTCCCCTGTACAAATATACTTATAGAAAGTTAATACAAATACTTTTCCAAATACGGAAATTTGCGTTGTTTTCCTTTTCTCTGTTCTTTCGCACTTATGTTTTATTTGAGAAACGTCCAATGTTTTGTTAAATAGACATATGCATTTAAACATGATCGTTTCCTCATGAATCCGGAAAGATGATTACTGATAGATTGAAGATACAGGTAGATATCCTGATACCCTTTCGGAAGGGATCCTCAGCAGAGTTAAATTCCAAATTCCCCAACCAGAGGGCCTTCCAGAACTCGATTCCCCTCAGAGTCAAGTTTCAGAACCCCCAGTGGAGCCTCAAGAATCTGAAAATCCAATCCCCAGCGGAACTAAAATTTCTAACCATCAATCCCCAGCGGAACCAAACTAGTGAACCTTCTCCCCACCGAGATACCTACCACCAAACTGAAAATTCTCAATCATACCTCTCCAACATGAGTCTATCAGATTCTAAACTCCCCCAGTAGAGATCCCCATGAATTCTCATCCCCGCGAGTCACCAAGGAATGCCATTTCTCCAGCAGTGGCCCTAAGATCCCTCAACGATTGAAGATCTTGTATTCCCCAAGCAGAATGAAGGTTCATTCTCAATGCCTCGCAGGATAATCAGATGTTCTCCAGTAAAGATCTCCTCAAGACAGGAATCTCCAGAAGATTGGTATACAACCCAAGCTCCTGTTTCTCCAGCAGTAGTCAACAAGGATGTCTCATCCTCAGCAATCAAGATTTTTGTCTTCCCCTGCAGCAGTCAAGGATTCACTTTCCCTGGCAGCAGTCAGGATTCTTTATCTCCAGGATTCATCTATCCTCAGCAAGACAGCTCGTCGGCTTACATACGCATCCATCTACATTCATGTCATAAACATTGATATAACATATTTTGCATCATACATATCATGCAACATAACTTTGTGTTTTAGCTAACATTTCACCCTTTTCAGGATAAAATTAGAAGGCTATCATTAACAATTATTCAGATACAGTATGGATACACCTCAGACACGACAGTTATTCTACTACTCATTCGGACTATAGCAATCAGATACGGACTAGATACGCTCCAGACACGGCAGTCATTCTATCTCTCATTCAGATTCATTTATCCACCTCAAGGTTTAATGCATTCCAAACACGGATACCATTCTGACCCTTACAACAGCAGTTTGACTCTCTCCAGTGCGTTCGCCACAGAAGTCACTCTGTCATTTATCTCAATCCTAGTTACAGTTTCAGATACACTCCAGACACGGAAGTCATTTTGCTACTCATACGACTTTCAACTTCAGATACAGTCCAAATACGCTCCAAACATGGTTGCCATTCTGTCACTCATTCAGAATTTATCCCCAGCACGCGGTTGCTCCATACAGGTGTTTCTCTGTTACCCAGATACAATACAGATACACTCCAGACACGGCAGTCATTCTGATATTCATTCTACACTTCAAACACAGTTACAGCTCAGATACGCCCCAGACACAGAGGCCATTCTTCTGCTCATACAAACTCAGTCCTTAGATACAGTTCAAATACATTCCAGACACGGATACCCCCTTTGATCCTCATTCTTCGGACCCGTCACACTGCAGTTCAACAAACCTTCCAAATGGCATCTTTAAGCCCATTTCCAGTTGGCATCTCTAAGCCCATCCCCCGACAAGATTCTATCACATCCCTAGATGGCATCGTTAAGCCCACCTCCAAATGGCATCTGTAAGCCCATTCCCTCTACCATCACATCACCAAGTGCAAATTTTCTGGGCACTCTAGTGTCCAATCTCCTTTTACCCTCGAGTCGCGAAAGGAAAACTTGCCAACCTAACTCTTCAGGTTCAAGAAGATTGAACAGGGGCAACTGTTGTACCCCAAAATTTGCCCTCGTATTTTTCCACAAGAAACCACAGCTTCAGGCTTTTCCTGATTTTTCAGACTGGCTCAAGAATCGGTCTAAACAGACTTTTCTCGTCAGTCAGACAAAATTAGGATTTTTCATTGATTTTCATGGCTCTGGAACAATTCAAACAGTTTGTTTAGGGTTTGGTTGATTTTGGCTCAACTTTGATCAGGCGAACGTTTCTTTGGCATTTAAATCAAGAATCGGGGTTTTGTGCGCATATTTCTCAAGAAAAGTTAGTTCTATCAATACTTTTCAAGTTACCCTGAAACAAGAACTGAGGCTGCTGATTGTTAATTTGCATTTGTTTGGATTCAATCAGTGAAAGGAGGCATGTGGACGTGTTGTTTGATTAACTGTCGTCTGGTTTGATTGACCGTGCATTGCTTTGGATTTTTGAAGCGCCAGGTTTATTAACTGATCGATGCTAAAACCACAATGTTTATTTAACTATTTATTTATTCTGAGTTAAATGGTTGGAATTTATTTTCAATTATTATAATTTAAAGAATTATAAATAATAAAATAAACAATTGGAAATAAAAAGAATTAATTGGTTAAAAGGACTCTTTTTTATTTATCTTTAAAATTATTTGTATAATTGTTATTGTTTACAAAATACTTACAATAATAATGTTACATTAATTTAAATTTAAATGAAACTATCCTAAATTCCTAGGTCTTCAATTCTTCATCCTCCATTTGTTGCTATTCCTCTCCATTTGACTTTTTTATCTGCAAAGAAAAGAAGAAAAAGTCAGAAGCAGATAAATTGAAATTAAAGAGATAGACAGTTAATTCGGGTTCATTATTAAAGGCAACTGGCTGGAATCAGTTCGCCCTCTCTGCAAATCACGAGATTTCTCCCGGTTCACAGAGAGGGGTGAAAAATGTTTGCAAATTAAAGTATGAATGCACTAAGTATACAAACTGTCAAATGCAAAATCTGCATAGTTCAAAACAAACAGCATGTGCAAGTATAAATCCAAAGGCAAACCGAATCACCTAACCAAAGCAACTAAGCCAAAAAAAAGCTATCAAACTGTCCAAATATGGAAGGATGTCAAGATATAAAGGCTACTCAATACTGTCACAAAGATGCAGGAAAGCTGAAGAAAGAAAGTATGCAGATTAAAAAACCAATATTACAAGCAAGCAGGTTTCACTGTCATCATTTTCTAAGCCAGCTACCTTTTCAGAACTAAAGGACAGATTCTAAGCAATTTTAAAATGCTGAAAGCTGTACTGGAGAGAGAAAGAAGAGAGGAGAAGGTAGGCTTACAGGTTTTGGCTTGAGGCATAAAGAGATATAAAACACAAAAACTGCAATGAAACAGTAAGAGGAGGCAGAAAGCACAAGCAAAACAGAACTTAGAAGATAAAGCACCCAAGGCCTTACCCTTCAAAAGATATAACCGGTCCAAACCTCAACAGGCCTGGGATCTGTAACATAAACCTAAACAGCACAAGCCTTAAACGAATTCACAACAACAAACCTGCAAGGCCATAACCTGTCAAACAATAACCACAATCTGTCTAAGCTTTCAAACCTCCAAACCAGCTCACATAACCACAAACTGTGAAGCCTGAAAGCATCAAGTCAAGATAACTTGTCAAAGGACCTCAACAAACCTTAAAAACCATAGCCTCACAAGCCTTAACAAAAACACAAAGCTGTCAACCCAACCTGTAAACCTTGCAAGCCTCAAATAACCAATAAACATCAAACCTGCCCAACCAAAAAGCACAAAAAGCCTTAACCCTGTCAAGCTAAAAGGCCACAACCTCAAGGCCCCCAAGCATAGAACCTGTTCTCAAACAATAACTGTGTCAAAACCTTGTCAAACTTAAGGCCATCAACCTGTCAAACTTGCTAGCCTAAAGGCCACAAGCCATAGCCACAAGACTGGAACCTAAGCATTCAAAGGCAACGCAAAGCCTCAGAAAGTTAACATCACAGGCAAACATACAAGACAACGCAAGAAGCAACAGGCAACCATATACATCAAGCTAGGCAACAAAGGCAGCAAGAAGAAGAGGATAAAGAAGCGTACATAGGCAAAAGGCAAGGCTAAACAGAAGAAAAGAGGCGATACAAAGAGGTTTTCAGGAATCATCACAAAACCTAAGGAAGCATCACAAAAATACCAGGGTTACCGAAGAGCTAGCTTCATCATCACGCGTTTCCCCGCCGGCAAGCCTCCAAACGCCTCCAAATTCCTCCTCCTCCTCCGTCAAGGTAGTAATCTCTTTTATTTCCTTTCCACGACCTTAATAACAATATAAAATCAAAATGCTTAATCAGAACCAGTAAGTCAGAACATGCAAGAAAGAAGAATGAAAACCCTAACGCGAATGAATCAGAAAAACTTTACCTTCGTGACCACATCGTTGGTTAATCCGTGGAAGAGGGAGGAGGTGACGACGGCGCGGTGGCTCTAGGCGGAGGGTCGCGTTTCTGTGGCCTTTACATGGAAGAAGATGAAGAGGAACGAACGAAGCGAAGCAGAACGGCGCCTCTGCGTTGTTCACAAACCCTAAGTTTTTCCCAAATGACACAAAGTTGTTCAAACCCTAAAAACAATTGTAAGAAACAAATGGGCCTTCAACCCGTTCCCAACGCCTCAAACCCATTTCAGTTAGCGTACCCCCCCCCCCCTTTTTTTGCTTCTGTTTCAAATTTTGGTTGGGCCCAAGCCCATTTATTTCTTCTTTTCATTACTAAATTTTTGTTTATTTTCCTTTAACATAACTTAATTTCTGTTTTTTATATATATAAATAATTACATTAATTTTTACTAGATTTTGTTTATCACATTTAAAATAAATATTAGGCTTTTTTTATCTAGGTTTAAACATTTTCGTTTTATTAAAACTTTTTTTACATAAGAAAATATTAACTAAAACACATAAATACATAAAAACATCATATATAATTTTCTTAAACTTGAAATATTTTCCTTTTTTTTTTCAATTAAAATTTTGTATATGAAAACATCAATATATAAGTTTTCTTTAAGATAAATACCTTTCTTTTTCTTTTCTTGAAATATTATGCTTTGTACATACATAAAAAATACTAGCATAAATAATTAATACATTAATTTTTACATAAAAACTTAAAACATTTTTTTCCTTTTCATTTTAACTTTGTTTGTACATAATTACATAATTTTTCTTTAAAGATAATACTTTCCTTTTCTTAAGATTAAAATTTTCATTTGTGCATATTAACAAAATATAAGAATACAAAAATTAAATAAACCAAATATTTAATTCTTTTCATCAAATTAACAATACTTAATTTTCCTATTAAGTTAACATTTTTTAACTTGTAAATAAATCACATACACAAATACGTTGACACACATTTACAACACATGTACACTTACATTTACACAATACACTTACATTTGATACATTATACATTTGCTATCCTTATACATTGCTATACATTACGTTGTCTACATTTGATCGCGATTCGATTTGGTTGTAATTATTTAAGTCTCATTCCCCTTTGTGAATTTGTACCCCCACTCCCGGATACTATTTGTAATAGCGTAGACTTTAAAATTCCCGCAATTTACCGCTTTCGAATTATACCATGATTAGACCTAGGGTTTGCATGTACATAAAATCAAACGCTAGATAACCTAATACCAAAACAAATACATGAACTCAATACACAATCACACTTGCACCCCCTAGGGTAATCCCACATGTTGCCTTCCAAAATGGGCCATGCTTGCACGTCGAGTTTCTTTGGCAAAAACAATTCAAATGATCATAAGTCCCTCGATGACGCTTTCGAAAGTTGCCTATCAAAATGATCATAGTCCCTTCAAGCAAAATTGCCAAAGACACTTGGCACCATTGCATTCATGGTCCACACGATGACCCGCGCCTGTCCCGATCACATCCTAAACGCAAGATTGTCCACCAAATATAATGGTGGAACAAAATTGTTAAAAAGGGTTAAAACCTGAGAAAAACCTTTGAGTACAATAGGGGTAGACAAACTCTTAGTTACTTGATCAAACTTGCAAAAACATTTGCCTACTTTTTAAATCACACTCCACAACACTTTCAAAACAAAAAAAACTTTCAAAAACATTTGAAACATCTTTTCGAAAAGATACACACCCTTGTATATACTCAAACACGAGTCATTGCAACGGTTGCCGAAACAAAGGCGTCTATTTCAAAACATTTTCAAAACACACACATACACACACACCATTTTTCAAGCAATCAAAAATCAAGGCAAGTGATCTAAAACCAAGTAACTAAGAGCCCATGGATAACCATGGATGAAAAGGGTGCTAATATCTTCCCTTTTCATAATCTACCCCCCGAACCCACGAAACATCTCAAAAAGGTTTTTCCTGTGCTTTTTTAAACCTTTCCTTTAGGATAAAATAAAAAGTCGGTGGCGACTCTTGCTAAACCGAACAAGTGCGAATACGAACGCAAAATCCAAGTCAGTTCTCCCACCGTATCACACATACTAACTATTATAGGGACTTTATCATTTTGAAAAAAACAAACCTAATAAAGAAATTCCTTTTATTATTAATAAATAATTTGATATAAGTACCAAAAGTATTGGCCTCTAGGCCTTACACCAACATGTTCATCTTTACATGGCCCATGAGCTTGCTTTTGGTATTTCTCCTTACAACAATAATGGATTTAATATTATGAACATATCAGGGTGAGGGGCTTTTTGACAGAAGATCTACCCATTCATGTTCTGCCAGAGGTGATAGCTAACTTAAACACTCACCATCTTGAGCAAAGTTCTTCTCCAACCCTTCCTTGTCATTTCCATAGTTAGCCAGTTTTTCTCTGCCTCACAGTTTCTACAATTCCTGTTAAAGCCAATCCAGCTGAAGAGATGCTTCCAAATGTTTTTTTTTGTATCTTCAATCAAAAATTAGGTGGCTAATTGTTTCCTTTTGATCACAAAAAGCATAAATCCCATCAGTGTTGATCCCAATATTCTCTAGCCTGTCTTTTGTTGGAATTCTTCCAAGAATAGTCAACCACAGAAATGAAACACGCACGTGGCCTCACACAGTTTTGATAGAAAATTTTCCTCCAAATAACAAGGCTACTGCTACCTCTGATTTCATTGTACATCTCCACAGTTTTGAAATTTTCCAAGGTTATGTTTTCCTCCAATAATCATTATTCTGGATTAGATTTCTACTTTTTATAATGCTCTTGATCATCTAGGAACAGTTCACCTTGGGCTGTCAGTGCATAATATCAATCCCCTCCATTTAGTAAACATTAATCCACTGAATCCAGAGCTTGCCAACTTTATGATGGATGTTCCAGAAAAATTTCATCAATGTTGCTTTGTTCCAATCAACCAAATACTTAATATTCAAACCACCAGCCTTCTTAGTATCACATATCTTCTCCCAAGCTACCATGGCCTTTCTTCCTGTTGCTTTTCCAGACCACAGATAATTCTTGCAGATGGTATCAATATTCCTCAGGATTTTCTTTGGGATTGGGAACACTTGCACCCAGTAGCCAGAGATGCTCATCAGGACACACTTCACCAACTAATGCCTACCTGCATTGCTGAGAAGGCTTGCAGACCAAGGTTGAATCTTGTTAGGCATTTTATCAATGAGGGGTTGGCATTGATTAACACTAATTTTCCTGTTGGACAGAGGCACTCCAAGCTACTTGAAGGGAAGAATGCGCCCTACGAAAAATGATATTTGTAGTGATCAGATTTTGAAGACGATCATTTGTTCCACCAAAATATATTTTTCATTTTGCAGGGATTGCCCTAAGGTCAGTTGCCTCTGAAAATTGATTGAAGATCTTCATCAACAGATGAATAGAACCCTCTTCTCCCCTAGAGAATAATAACAAATCATCTGCAAAGCAGATATTTGTTATCCCCAACTTGGCATATTTCGGGTTGTAGTTAATATGGGGTTTCTTGTAGCTTTTTCAGGCATCTATGGAGGTATTCCATAACTAGCACAAACAAGAGGGGGAAGATTGGGTCTCCTTGCTTCAAACCTCTCTTGGCTTCCAGATAAGAGCTCATTTGACCATTAATCAGATATCTGTAGGAGATTGTTCTCACAGCTAGCATAATCCAGTTTGTAAATTGAGCAGGGAAACTCAATTCATTCATGATTTGTTCAAGGGCATCCCATTCAACAGTGTCATAAGCTTTCTGGAGGTCAACTTATAAAGTACATCCGAAGGATATGTTTTTCCTATTGTATCCTCTGAGGAGCTCATAAGTCGTGATGATATTGTTGTGTATTGTTTTCCCTAGCAAGAAGGTTGTATGGCTATCATAACAATGCTATTAATAACTTTATTCAGTCTCTTTGTAAGGACTTTCGAAATAATCTTGTATAAAATAGTGCAATAAACTATTGGTCTCATCTCATTCATGGTTTTAGCTTCTTTGGTTTTAGGGATAGGGGTTACAAGAGCACAGTTTACAACTTTATTTAATTTGTTCTTCTCAAAAAAGTCCTGAACAACTTGAATCACATCATTCTTTATAACACTCCAACCACTTTTGAAAATTTTGGCATTGTAGCCATCAACCCAAGGTGACTTGTTATCCCTCGTATTCTTTAAGGTCTTTCAAATTTCATTTTCAGAGACAGATTTGATCAGGCTTTCTTGATTCTTATTTATTATATTTACATGATTTAAAATATAATAAATAAGAATAATTTAGTTTAAAAAATAATAAATATCACATTGATATTTTAAATAGAAATAATTTGAAAAAAAATAAAAATAAAAGAGAAAATTTGTAAAATGGAATAATATAATATTTTATAATCATAAAATTATTTTTGTTTTGTTTCAAAATAACTTTTTAATAAATAAATCTTATTTTAAAATAACTGTCATTTTCGTTTTTTAATATAGTAATTATTACTAATTTTTTAATTATATTTTTTATTTTCTATACAACTTTTAATATATTAATAAATTAATTTTATAAAAGTCTAATATCATACGATAATATTATTATATTTTTTAAACGGACAATCATCTTAACAGAGAAAGTAAAGAGAGTAATACAAACCTAACACTGGTGTGAGGTGGTAGCTCAGAACCCTCCACGTGATCGCTTCCTAACCAAACAGCTATGTGTCATAACGAAAGAGACAATGATGTGATGAATATTTTACTTTTCTTCATTTATATTTTAAGAAATTTATTTTTATATTTCAAAAACTAGTTATAGAATAAACATAGATTCATTGTAAAAAATACATTTATTACACCAGAGAAATTCAAGGTGTTGAAATAGAGACCACTCGGCGACTGAGTGAATTTCAATTTTTGAATAGTGTGGGGGACAAAGCAAAAAGAAGAAGGTTGACTAGCTCAATAACATCATAAAGAAACTTGTAAAGGCATGTTACCTAAGCTACAGACAAATATGCGTTGATTAAGAGTGCGTATAATAATACAGATAATAATTTAAAAAAGCCATTATTTATGCATTTCTATTGCAATAGATATATTGTTGGAAATTTTATGAGCGATCAAAGACAAAAACCTCGTAAAAATTGTTAATTTGGTGTTTTTCTGTGAAATAATCCTTAGTTTTTTATTAAATATTATTTGTAGAATTGATTACAATAATTTTAGATTTAATGTTTTAAATGTTTTTGGATTGAAACTGATTTATAAAAGATAAAAGGACAAAAATAAAGATAATTGCAAAGTAGAGAAATTAAAAATAAGACTTGTAATTTCAAAATAAAAACTGGAAATTGCTAAGTACGAAACTCATTTCTCTCTTAGATGCGAATATTTTGAGTGTAATACTTTAAATGTGAAGAAATGCGACCTTTGGTACAAATACAAACATTTGCTTAAATAGAAATCTTAAGTATGTAACCGTCGACGATTACTAGCCCACGTTGGGCCTTGTGGAGAACTGCTCCAAACTGCTCTTGGACATCTCCCATGTTCTTACTGGCTCGTGTGTTGATAATCGTTCTCACCATCATAAATCCTTACTCGTCGACACCTATGTCTGTCGATGATTGCCTCGACATCCCAAGCCTTCGTCGACTAGTTCCTCTGGTCGATACCTTTTGATGCCCTTTAGTCTTGGTCGACGCCTCATGTTGTTCTCAAACCAACAAACTTACGCCTTTTCAGCCAAATAAACCCCACAACCTATATTACCCCAGTTGAAAATTATTTGTCAATAAAATGTATTTTTTTTGCACATGCCCCCTAGTTTTTGGGGTTGGCTATTTTGGCGAAACCACTAATCATTAAAATAAACCACAATATCAACTGATTTAAAATTTCAAATCTTTGGCGAATCCATCAATATTTAAGATAAACTACAAATATTAACTGGTTCAAAATACAAATCTTTTAGGCTTAATGCATGAGAACTATAAATCTAGGTATTCTATATTAAGCTACACCTAGTTTCTACACCTATTGGTGATTGGCTTTTAAGCCCCAAAGGCTTGTATCTTTTCCTCCGGCTTTCTAAAGCTGTTGTTTAGGCTCTATTGGCCCCTTTCTTGATTTTTTATTTTGGCTTCAACAACCATGTTTTGTAACTTCTCAGCCTCCAAAGCCAATTTTTCTTTTATTTTCAGCCACATAAGTCGAATTCTGAGCCAAACTTTCTAACTCACTGGTCATCGTTGTCGACCTCAGGCCACCCCGTAGGTGGAATCGACTCCCTAGGAAGTTTCGTCTCTTCAGAATTCCACGTAAAACCACGATCAGGATCCAAGCTCAAAAAATGATTTGAGTTTTCATTAGGAGTATAGTTTTCATCACAAGGTGCCACATTCGCCAAATGCTGGTTGAAAGACTTCTTTCTTCCTTTTATCTCGTCGACCTTATAGTAGCTTTGATCAGCTTCTATATTTTCCACTACGCCATCTTTCTTCCAAATGGAAATCCTTTGATGCAAAGTCGAAGGGACTACATCTATTACATGGATCCATTCACGACCAAGTAATAAATTGAAGTTGGCTTTGGAATTTATGACCATGAACATAGTCGACCTGGTTATTATTCCGACAGCCAATTCGACTTGAATGACGCCCAGTATACTATTGGTTTTTCCTTCATAGTTTGATAAAACCATGTTGTGAGGTCGAAGCTCTGAACCACACTTCCCCCATTTTCTTAAACAGAGCATGTGGCATTAAATTTACAGCTTCCCTACCATCGACAAACACTTTGTTCACTGGCATGCCTTCTACCTTAGCCCTTATGAATAAAGGTTTAAGATGATACAGCATCCCTGGGCTTGGTTTCTCAAACACAGCTTTATGTTCTTCGACCACGCCACTGCTCATCACATAGTAACATAGAGGTTTTTCATCAGCCGCTTCGTCGGAGTGAAATCTTCTTCATTTTTTGATACCTCTGAGATCCGTCATATTCTACAGGAAGAATCGACATAATTCCACAATTAATGATGAAGTCTTCACCATAATCATAGTCATCATCTACCATATTGTCTTCTGGTGACGGTTCATAGTCAAATTCTTCCTCTTCTCTGCCTTCAGACGTAGGAGTATACTCTGGTGTATGAGTATATCCAACACTTTGTGTTTCTTCAAGTTCATTGTCACCTAAAGGAGCTACCCTCATAGCCAACCTCTGATTAGCAGTAATCTTTTCTTTTTCAGTTAACCTGGACCTTGGATAAGATCATTTCTGAATTAGAACTTTGCCACGCTTCGAAATTTCTGCTGGTTGCATGTTCTCAGCATGCTTAGTATTCTCGACAAGTCTCGACTGGGAAGTCAAAGCCTCATTTTCAGCCTTTTTGTTCCTCTAATAATGCCTCCATTGCGTCTTTGCCATCAGATTTTTCCCCTTATAATTTGGAGAAACTTGATAACCCTTCGACTCAGTTTTCTTTTCTTGGGCCTTAGCTTTATGCATAATTACCTTGCACTTTGGCATTTTGGCTCAGTGGTTCCACCCATTTTTCTTATGGGGCATTCGAAGGAGGGTGAAAGATTTTCATTCGTGGTTGCTGGAACAATCTTTTGTATTCCTCGTTGCATCGAGGTACTCCTTCTTTGTCGAAAACAAATCTTGGAACTGGAGGCTTCTCTTGCTTAAGAGCCTCTTTTTTTACAGCTTCATACTTCTTAGTTTCTTCCTCATCATACACAGCGTTGCATCTTGGGCATAACTTTGCCTTCGACCCTTTCACTCTGTATTTTTATTGAAATTCAACCAAGCTCTCTTCAGGCTGAGGGTACACTTCTTGTAATCCTTCTTCCATCTTTAGGCCGAAACTATCATTAGTTCCAACCATCATAACTTCTATGTCACCAATCATTATGACCTCTCTGTCGTGGCCGTCAGTAGCTTCAACCATCATGCAATCCAGAGGCTCTAAATATAAATCCACCTCCACTTTAAAAGGATCAATGTTGACTTGCATCTTTGGCTTTTCGTCAAACTGAAGCCTGCCATCTTTCAAAGCTTTCTGCACCAAATCCCTGAAAAGAACATATTGAGAAGTTTTATGACCAAGAAAATTATGAAATTTGCATAATCCCATTTTCTTCTTTTGTTCAAGTGGGGGATTCTTCAGGCTCTGAGGAACCACAATTTGACCATCATCTGCTAATAAATCAAATATTTCATCACATTTGGTTATGTCGAAAGTATATCGCTTGGTGATAGCTTTGTCATTCTTTTCAGTTTCGATGGGGTTTTTCTTGTTCGAAGGTTTCAAAAGTTTACATGCATAAGGAGTCCCAGGCTAAAGTTCAACCACATTAACCTATGTTTCTTCCCCTAACTCATTTTTGTCTGAAGAACATTCATCAGTTACCACATAAGCGACCTTTCCTTTTTTGTGGTACTTGTTTGGATTGGTTTTTTCATCTTTCAAACGTTTGATCAGTTGAATTTTGATAGCTAACTGAGCCATATCTTTCAAAGACTGAGTATCCAACAATTCATTCCTGATAGAATACTTTAACCCATTTGCAGCTATTTCAACCAACTTGTGTTCATGGACTTTGTGTAAAGTATCACACTTTCAAAAGTCTAAACATGTTAAGGTATTAGTCTATTGACTCGGTGCTCTTCCGTTTAGCACTGAACAATTATGTTAGGCTTATTTTGGATTGCCCCATGTGGAATTTCTCATGGAACAATTTCTCTAACTGGATCCACGTTTGGACTGACAAAGGGGGATGTGTTGTAAACCAAGTGAATGCATTTTTTATGAGGGAATTGGGAAAATACTTCATCCTCAAATCCTTATTCACTACTAAATCGCCATGCTCTGTTTGGTATTTGGCAACATGTTCGGTAGTGGATTCTTCGACATCCCCTACAAACTTAGTGAATGTTGGGAGTTTCCAACCTCTTGGTAACTCCGTTTGTAACACGAAATCTAGAAATGGAGAAACATATGTGGTCCTCTGACAACCAGTATTCATTCCATTCCTAACTATTATTCATTCAACAATGACTTCTAGGTTTTGTTCCCCAGCCACTGCTTCACGTCGAACCTGCCTGACCAGTTGGTCGACATTCTGGTTTCAGTTTACTATTACTATTGGGGGTTGTTGTACTACCCTAAGTATAGGATCAACATGTTGAGGAGTCGGTGGATCTTGTTCGACCATTTCGTCGACCACCTCCTCGTACTGCACTGGTTCCTCACATGGTGGGGATATAGCTTGTTGAATTGGCGCTTTTAGGGTACCAAGGAAATCTTCGATGCGAGTCATTTGAGTTACTAACGTCTAATAACTCTGCACCGAATTCTCAACCAAAGGTCTTAATGTGAGACTCATTTATTGAGTCAAGATATTGACCATATGATGATTACTTTCATTAATTTGTTTCCTCATGATAGCAACAATACTTGGGGTGGAAGTAGGCGTAATTTGGTTGGAAAATCCCAATCCAGTCAAATGACCAAATTTTGTTCCCGACGGCCCTGGAGCACGATATAGGGAAAATGTCGATGCAAAATTTTCACCAAATGTCGGGCTGTTGTTATGTAGTCTTGCCATCATTTCTACTGACATTCCATATTCATGTATATTTCTTGCAAAACTAGGCATGTATTGCCCAGAAGTTGGAATCACGCCATCATGTGTTTCTCTTGCAAAACTAGGCACATGCTGCCTAGAAGTTGTGACCATTAGTGGTCTTGTAGTTACTAGCTGTGTTTTAGTAACTACGCTTGGTGGAGTCGAAGACACGACCACCGGACTGGAACCTACACTCGCCACCGCACTGGTATTTCCTCCCAGATTTTGATTCCTTTCAGGAGTTCTAGAATCTACCATTTTTCTACCACTTCTTAATTTCATGTACGAAATAAGAAGACTCAAAACAAACGTGTCCCACCGGGTGTGCCAATTTATTTCTCCGTGAAACAATCGCTATCCTCTTATTAAATGTTACTTGATGGATCGGCTACAATAATCCTAGACTTAGTGTTTTGAGTGTTTTTGGGTTGAAACTGATTTATAAAAGGTAAAAGTGCAAAAGATATAGACAATTGCAAAGTAGAGAAATTAAAGACAAGACTTGTAATTTCAAATTAAAAATTGGACATTGCTATGAATTTAAAGGTGGAAGCATTCATACATTGTTAAGCATGAAACTCGTTTCTCTCTTAGATGCGAGTACTTTGAGTGTAATGCTCTAAATATGAAGAAATGCGACCTTTGTCACAAATACAAACATTTGCTTAAATATAAATCCTAAGTGTGTAATCGTCGATAGTTACTAGCCCACGTTGGGCCTTGTGGAGAACTGCTCCAAATTGCTATTGAACATCTTACGTGTTGATAACCGTTCCCGCCATCATAAATCCTTACTCGTCGACTCCTATGCTTATCGATGTTGATGACCGCCTCGGCATCCCCAACCTTCATCGACTAGTTCCTCTGGTCGATGCCTTTTAATGCCCTTTAGTCTTGGTCAACGCCTCCTATTGTTCTCAAACCAATAAACTTACGCCTTTTTAGCCAAATAAACCCCACAATATAAGGCTTATTATCCCAGTAGAAAATCGTTTGTCAACACATGGATAAATATCAACTTATTAACATTATATGATTATTTTTGTAGACGTACATTAACTATTTATAATATAAAAAATATGTTTTAAACCGGCCAACATTTGGTTACTATTGAAAAAATTGCATTAGCTAATGCTGATGTTATAAGGTGGTTGGATAATATTCCAGTATACTAATGGATGAGGGCATTTGACGAGGGTCAGCATAGGGGTCACATGACAACAAACCTCATCGAGTCAATGAATTTAGCCTTTAACGGTATTTGTAATCTGTCCATCACAACATTGATAAATACTATTCCCTCAATCTCATTTTATTTGTCACAATTGATTATTTCACACAGATTAAGAAACAGTAATAAATGAAAAAGAGAGAATAGTGACTTCACCAAATTATCTTGATTAACTATTGGTGTATTTAAATTAGCATTAATGTTAAGTGAGAAAACAATAAATTAAAAGTATTTATTAGATGGTATAATTGAAAGATTAAATATAAAATTGCATTGATAATCTAAAGTGACAAGTATTTTGGGACAATTTTTTTCTTCTAAATGTGACCCTTATTTTGGGACAAATGGAGTATATAGACTGAGATCACTACTTGCTGAAAGGGGTGCATAAAATTGCACGAAGGTGATGAAAGAGGAAACTGTAAAATCCAACACGCATCATATATCAATTTATGACTACCAACCTAACAAGAAAGGTCGTCTAGTGAGCACGCATATTAGAATTGAAATGAACATGGCTGACAGGTAAATTTGAGAGAATATGAATTGTGTCGTCTTTCTGGTCAACCCGAAAGCGGTGCCCTAATGTTGGAACTAGTTTTAATTAAGTTTTTGTATTGATGTTAAATATCAATTTTAGATTACCAACAAGCTTCTCATACGTTGAAATCAATACTAATTAAGTATTTATTTCTTCGTTAAATATCAATTTTAGATTCCAATGATCTTTCACATTTATATAGATAACAAGATTTCAGTTAAAATAAAACAAACACCAACATGTCTAAAATAACAATACAAACAACAAATAAAAGCACTTAACACTATAAAATCTAAGAGATTATAATAATCAAAACAATATCATCTAGTGAAGACATCATATCTCTAATATCATTGTTATCTTTAACTCGCACTTACGTATGCTAGATATCATCATTGTCTTCCACAATAGAGATGTATGAAACAAGTCTCTCGATACTTTTAATTCTTTCACCATCATTAATCTCTTAGTCTAACCAATGAATCAAGTTCCTCTTAAGTTACATGAAACTCTGGATGTTCCAAAAACGCATCTTGATCAGAGGGTCGATTCTCGAATAAATAACACGTCCTTGTTGATGCATGTTAGTACAAACGAACAAGAAAAATTCAGAATAAATTGAGAAGATGTGTGAAAAAATGGGTCACAACACACCTTTATTTATATCAAATTCTCCATGTCAAACTGACAAAATAATTGATGGATCTATTATAGATAAATCTAATCAAACCGTCAAATATAGTTTTAGACCTATATTTAAATAATAATAAAATATAAATCAATCGTCAATTACAGTTCTGAACATGTACTTAAATAATAAAAAATGTAAAAAAAAAAAACCACCAATTACAATTTTGAATCTATACTTAAATAATAAAAAATGTAAATCAATCGCTAATTCGTAGTTTTGGGCCTATACTAAAATAATAAAAAATATAAAAATAAACGCCAATCACAATTTTGAGTCTATACTTAAATATTAATAAATATAAATCAATCATTAATTGTAGTTTTGAATTTGTACTTAAATAATAAAAATTAATTAAATATAATTATTTAATTTTACAATCAATTTATGGTTTTAGTTATTTAATAATAAAGTAACTTAAAATAAATTATTATTTTATTATCATTATATTTTTTTTATTAAAAATAATTTTAGTTATATATATATATATATATATATATATATATATATATATATATATATATATATATATATATATATATATATATATATATATATATATATATATATATATATATATATATATATATATATATATATATATATATATATATATATATATATATATATATATATATATATATATATATATATATATATATATATATATATATATATATATATATCATATTAAAATAAAATAGTGATTAATTAACTAATAAATAATATTAAAAATAAAACGAAAAATAGCTAAAGAAGAAGGCTCGTTTATTGCTTTGGCGGGTCCTTCTTATTATTTAGAGCATCTGCTCATTGCAAGCTAGGGTCTATTATGAGGAGGTTTTATTTTTGTTTGAAAATGTGATAGTTTGATATTTATTGTTGGAAAGATTGATAATTTGGAAAATTAATTCTACAAAGATGGTATTTGGGAAAAAAAATTCAAGGAGGGGTGTGAGTTTAGAAGACAGAAAGTATGAATGTTTGAAATTTTGATAATTTGTGGAAGAAGTTGCTTTAGTAAATGTTCCAATACTTGGCAGGAAAGTTACTTGGTTCAAATCGGGTAGAATCACCATTACTATATTGAAAAGTGAAAACAACAGTATTTTTTAAATTTATTTGTTAAAACGATAATCATTTTAAAAAAGAGGAAGTAATTTATATGTTGAGAAAATTTGAAAGAAGGCTAAGATTTAAGGGGGAAAAAAACATTCATGTTTAAAGAACCATTGAAAATTCTGAAAAGAGGAATAAAAGAAATGGATCTTAAAATTGAGAAGCTAGTAGAGGATTTAAACGCAATTGATGCATCTTATTCAAACAATGTAGACAGTACGAGCAGACCAAATAGATTGAAACTAATCACCTATACATTTTGGAAGCAAATTAGTCGCAAAGAGATCCTAATTAAACAAAAATCAAGATTGAAGGGGATGAGTTCAAGGAAGAACATCATCAAGTTGGAAATTCAATCACATTTCTCTAACAATTATGAAGATCTAGAAAAATTCAAGCACACATTTTAAGTACAGGTATGTTATGGCTTCAACGGTGCAATTTGTTTGTACTACTTGCAGTTATTGTTCAAAAAATAGTTTCTCTAGAAATATGTGTACAATTTTACTCAAACTAACACTAAAATTAATTTGCTTTATGTAGAACAATCATTAGAGTATTGTATATAATATATATTAGTTCAATGCAACTTTCAGCTAAAGGGAATTATTTTCTTCATATATGTTTTTATATGAATTATTTTCATTATATATCTTGTAAGAGTAACAACAAAACCGCACTTGTTGATTCCAAGTCTTGAGATGTCTGATAAACTTTGTGAATGTTGTTTAGTGGAAAAATAATTCAGAAATTCTTTCGTTTCGACTATGTCAATGAGATCATCCTGCATTCTCGAAGTGGTGCATTCAGATGTATGTGGTCCATTTGAAGAACATACAATTGGTGGAAACAAATATTTTGTTTCCTTTGTCGACGAGTGTAGTCAAAAGTTGTGGATCTATGTGATCAAACGAAAGGACGAAGTATTCGAAATCTTTAAGAGATTCAAGATACTTGTAGAAAACCAGAGTGAGAAGAAGATCAAAGTTCTACGAACAGATGGAGGTGGCGAATACACATCCAAGATGTTTGAAGATTTCTGTGCAGAACATGGTGTTGATCATGAGGTAACTGCTTCTTACACACCTCAACATAATGGAATTGCTGAAAGAAGAAATAAAACCATATTAGATATGGCAAGATGCATGCTGAAGCAAAAGAATTTACCAAAATCTTTATGAGAAGAAGCTGTTTCGACTGCAGTTTATATTTTGAATAGGTGTCCTACTAAAATATTGAAGAACAAGGTTCCTGAAGAAGTGTGGAGTGGCAAACGACCATCAGTAAGTCACTTGAAGGTGTTTGGCTCTATGTGTTACAAGCATGTTCCTGATGCAAGGAGAAGGAAGCTTGATGACAAGAGTGAACCTATGTTCTGGTAGGATATCATAAAACTGGTGCATACAGACTATTCAATCCAGTTAATGAAAAGATTGTGTTGAGTCGAGATATTGTGATTAATGAAAATTCTGCCTGGGATTGGAATTCTAGCAATTCAATTAACAAATCATTAATGAACTTTGATTTCGACGTAGAAACTAATGAAGTAGAGGTCAAAGGAATTGTTGAGAATCCAGTCGAAGTCGAAGAAGAAGCGGTTGCTGACACTCCCGTCACAGTCGAAGTCGAAAAGGTTGTGGCTGAAACAAACCAAAGACCTCAAAGAAATAGAGTTCTTCCAACAAGACTTCATGATTATGAAGTGATGGGTGATGATGAAATCACACCAGATGGAAAATTAGTTCATTTTGCTTTACTTGCAGGTGCTGAACCAATCAACTATAGCGAAGCTTTGAAGATTAACAAGTGGAAGTTAGCTATGGTCGAAGAGTTACAGGCAATCGAAAGAAACAACACATGGGAGTTAGTCGAATTTCCAACACATACAAAAGCTATCGAAGTAAAGTGGGTGTTCAAGTTGAAACACAATGCAGATGGGTCAATAGCAAGACATAAAGCAAGATTAGTAGCTCGAGGTTTTCTTCAAAGAGCAGGACTTGACTACTCTGAAGTATTTGCTCCATTAGCAAGATTAGAGACTGTTCGACTAGTAGTAGCATTGGCATGCAACCAAGACTGGTCAACATTTCATCTAGATGTGAAATCAACATTTTTGAATGGTCCTTTAGACGAAGAAGTTTATGTCACACAACCTCTTGGATTTGTGATTCAGAAGGAATCGAGTAAAGTATATAGATTGCACAAAGCGCTCTATGGCCTCAAGCAGACACATAGGGCATGGAACAAGAAGATCAACTCATACTTAGTCGAATTAGGATTTGTCAAATGCAAATCAGAGTATGGTGTCTATGTTCAGGTTGTAGCACAAGATATAACAATCATCTGCTTGTATGTTTATGACTTGCTAGTAACTGGAAATAGTTTGGAGAACTTGTCGAAGTTCAAAGAGCTGATGACGAAGGAATTTGAAATGTCGGATCTAGAAAAATTATCTTATTTTCTAGGCATGAAATTTCAAATGTCGAAGCAAGGTATGGTGCTACATCAAAGAAAGTATGTCAAAGAAATAATCAAGAGATTTAAAATGGATGATTTGAATCCTGCATCCTCGCCTGTCGAACCAAATATGAAGTTGGAGAAGAATGGATAGGAAGACAAAGTCGATGCAACTTTGTTCAAGCAAATTGTGGGATCTCTGAGGTATGTATGCGATAGTCGACTTGATATAGGTTTCGCAGTCGGATTAGTAAGCAGATATATGGGTGAACCAAGAGTGTCACATATGAAGGCTGCAAGAAGAATCCTTCGATATTTGAAGGGTTCAATAAATTGTGGAATAATATTTCGACGAGATTCTGAAGGCAAAGAAGCAATATTTAATTGTTTTTCAGATGCTGATTGGTGTGGATATAAGAAAGATCGAAGAAGCATAACTGGATATTTCTTTCAAGTATTTGGTGCCCCGATCTCATGGTGTTCGAAGAAGCAATCTGTGGTGGCATTGTCATCGTGTGAAGCTGAATATATAACGGGATCCTATGCTGCATGTCAAGCAATTTGGATCAGATCTGTAC
Organism: Vicia faba; assembly: GCA_948472305.1. NCBI lineage: Eukaryota > Viridiplantae > Streptophyta > Magnoliopsida > Fabales > Fabaceae > Vicia > Vicia faba. Next base: position 989,427,547 of record OX451735.1, read on the forward strand.
TTGAAGAAATGACTGTCGAAGTGAAGAAACCTCTAGTATTGCAAATCGATAACAAGTCAGCCATAAATCTGGCGAAAAATCCAGTTCTGCATGGAAGAAGTAAACATATTGAAGCAAAGTTTCACTTATTGAGGGAAAAAGTAAATCAAGGTGAACTTGAAGTCAGACATTGCTCAAGTGAAGCACAGTTGACTGACATTTTCACCAAAGGATTGAAGATCGACAGATTCCTGAATTTGAGAAAGAAATTAGGAATAGTTCAGATTGACTATTTTTGAGGATGTTCGACAACTTGGATTATGGGGGTGTGTTAAAATATTAAATTAGATTAGATTAGATTTGATTAGATTTAATATTTAATATAATCCAAGTTGTGTTAGCCCAAACCCAATTAGGATTGTATATAAATACTCATATTGTGTATCATTATTTGTACACGTGAATAATACAAATTCTTATTTCCTTTATTATTCTCTCTTTCTCTCCTCACTAAAAGTGCCTCATGCACTAACAAATTGGTATCAGAGCCTTTGGTTCGAGAAAGGGACCGGAAGGAACTTGTATCAAAATTCGCTCCTCACTAAAAGTGCCTCATGGACTAACAAATTGGTATCAGAGCCTTTGGTTCGAGAAAAGGACTGGAATGAACTTGTATCAAAATTCGCTTAAGAAGTGGTGCGGTACAAGTGAGGGAGCATTGTTGACTCACACTTGAGGAGAAGTGTTGGAATAATATAGCAAGTGTGAGTAAGTAGGGAAATAGTCCTACATTGGATAGGAATTTGGAGACTTAAGCATATATAAGTGGGAGAACCCACTCACATATCACCTTAAGATTTTAGGTAGAGAAGTGGTGTGTCTCTCACAAAAATATTTATTCTTACACTATGTATCAATGCTCTTAAAATCTCCCTTCAACATCCTCATTCATGCATTCTAGTGGCAAGGAAAGCTAGAACCAAGTTTTGCTCCCTCGTGATTATGCGTAGTTTTCCTTATTGATATACTACACATAAGGTTTTATTTTATCATTTTTAAAAATTGTGGTATGTGACAAGTTAAGTATGTTGTATTTATATTTTATTTTATTTATTAAAAAACTGTTATTTACGCTGCTACTAATATCTTGTTTTGTATTTGCAGGCAGTCTTCAAAATGAACGAAGATATCAATTGAAGATTTATACGTTTTTACAACTATTGTAATAATTGATGTAATTTGTGTTTAAGTTTTTTCTTTTATGTTTATTTTGTAGTGTCATATTATGTAAAAAGAATTTAATTGATTATAATGTTTATTTTGTAGTGTCATATTATATTGAAAGTGTAAAAAGAATTTAATTGGTTAAGATTCATTCATTTACGATTTATAATGTTAAACGATAATTAGTAACTAATGGTTATGTATATAAATTGGGTAGACATGGAAAAACGTACATGGAACAATTGTTTTTAGAGTATAGACCACAGTTACGTGCGTGTTGCCTGAGGCAACATATTGTCCACGCTTATATAACGCAGTCTAAAGTTGGTTGAAAAACCGTGGCCTTAATTTTACTTTTGAAACGTGATTTTTTTTAATATTTTAGGCTATGGTTAAAGAAATTTTGTGGCTAAAAGTAAAAAGCCGCGGCCTAAGAGAATAGGCAACAGGCACATAGAGCACAATTTTGAAATCGTTGCAAAACTGTTGTCTAAAGTTTAGACTCCGGTTTTCTTGCCTTCTGCCACACTTTTGGAGTGTTATCTGAAGTAAAAAATGTTGTAGTAAAGCAACCTCGAATATAAATTTTGATTCAAAAACTCGATTAATTGACTTAAAGTATATTACTTATATTCAAACACAAGTAGTTTGAATTGCGCATGCTAAATTATACGAATCTAAAACTTGATCTTCAAATGGACAATTGAAGAGGAGACTCAAATATATTAAACTAAAACCAAAGTAAAATTTAAAGGACAAGCAACAAAATCATATAGCAGAGACATGCATAGTTTCCCCCTAAAGGTAGCAGAGACATGGAACTTCAGTCTCCCCTTTTTGATGATTGACAAGCTTTCACTTGGAATTGAGTTGACTTCAAGAAAAAGGAAAGTGTGATCAATGCTTTCTTTCAATTGATTGTACTCCCCTTAAAATATTGCATAAAACACAACATCATACAACACATAATCAAATCTAAACTCACATTACAACTTTCTCCCCCTTTGGCAAGATCAAAAAGAGATACGTGCTAATGAGCCTAAACACAAAATAACCAGCAACACAAACGATGTTCCAAAGAAAGATACGAGCTAAACATATCTAAGAAGAATATACAACATCAAAGATCGAATACAAAATACAAAGATAGCCATGTTAAATACAACAAATATGCAATTAGACATCAAGTACACAATAACAAATAACAGCGTGATCAAAACTTATATGAATGGAAGATTAAATAATACATAGAAAATATAATAATGCTCAAATACACATAATTAATAAAACACATTTAAAATTATTTTAAATGCATAAATAAACAATCATGCAGCAACTTATAAATGATTGAATGAAATAAGAAATGTAAGAAGAAAACAAATGAACATATATTGAACAAAATACAAATATTGATATTCTGTGTAAACAATGTAATTTGTATTTAAAAAAATAATTTATTTTTTCCCTCGATTTTGGTCATAAACCGAAAGATATATACGCTAGCTTTAAAAATATATAAAAATTGTTGTTATGGATCGAACCAATGACTATTTCAACTATTCTCTTAATTAATCAGAAATCGAAAAATAATGTGATAAATTTTCACGACGCTCTTTATTACCTTGTTTGTATCACTGAGATAAAATTCTCTTCGCTCCTAAGGTAACATGTGTTTTTTTTTGTAGTTGTGCAAATTTTTAATCAATTTTAAAAACTTATGTTATATTTTTATATTATTTTATATTACGACATAGTTTATGATAACATATGAAATTATACGTTAATATTGTGAACGAAAAATATATAAATTTTTTCAATAAAAAGTGAGAAAATATTTATACAATTCACTTTTTTAAGAAATATGAATTCTAATATAATAGAAGAGAAAAATATAATTTAAATATATATTACAAGAGTAAAATATAATTCATTTATTTTTTTCATTTTCTCTCTCTAATTTTTCATTTTTTCCCTATAATTTTTCATTTTCTCCTTTCTTAGTATTAGCAATCTCATCTCCCCATGACTACCATTATAGACTACGAGTGTCGATCAACGACATTAAATCTCTATCATGTGATAGGTAATCTCCTTGCGTCTAACACTCTGTATATTTTATCACCATATGCAAACATTCGTCGGTTGAAGATGGGGATAAATACAAGTCTTGATTTTTAGCAATTCCAAAATTGTTGGATTTTTTAAGCTATTGTTAATTGATTTTAATAAATCCATGACTACTTGTAGCTATATTGGAATGACTACTTGTAGCTATATTGGAATTTCTACCGTATGACTAGTTTGAATCAAACATATTTTAGCATTTCCAATTTGAATTGGGCTTACTCTATGAACTTCAGCATTTATGTGTTAATTTTGGGAGTGTTTATCTTAGGGTTATATGCTAGATACCAAATGTAATTTCATATTTTAGAAACCAATCTATATCACTTGATTCAAATGTTAACGGCAAAAGCTTTGAGAATATTTTTCTTTGAACAATTTTAATGCAACGCCCTTAGTGTTTAATAGAATTGTGATTAATGATCAAATCAAAGAAGTGTTAGAAGTATAATTCTTGTTATATCGAAATGTATGTGTATAGTGTATGTCAAATAGTTTATTGTATAGGTTATAAGTTGTATTCGACAGAGTCGAATACAACAGATATTGTAGTATGTTGGAATTATGTTTTGGACTTTAGTGTGTTTTGTCTAATTGAGTCTGAGCATTATTTGTCTATATAAAGGACTGCTGAATTTGTAACCAAATGTGTAATCAATAATAGATTTTTACAATTGAGTTAGAATCACAACAAACTCTCTCTCTCTCTCTCTCTCTCTCTCTCTCTCTCTCTCTCTCGTCTCTCTCTCATCTCTCTCTCTCTCTCTCTCTCTCTCTCTCTCTCTCTCTCTCTCTCTCTCTCTCTCTCTCTCTCTCTCTCTCTCTCTCTCTCTCTCTCTCTTATAAATCATCTTTTTTGAAAACTCTTTGTTCCAACAAATTGGTATCAGAGTCTGGTTGCGATTCAGAAAGAATCTAATGGCAAACGGAACAACAGCGTCAACACAGTTTATGTAACGTTCCATTTAAATATTTAGTCATTTGATGATTGAATTTGTATAACTATATTGGTTTGACTAAGGATGTGTAAGAACTTAGTATAATTTGATAATTGGAGTATGTTTTGAATAATATTATAATAATGATAATTCGGGCGAAGGAAGAAATATCCCTTTATTATTAATAAAAATATTATTGTTGGTTAAATGGTGTATTTGCCACTAATGATATTATTATTATTATTATTATTGAGAAATAATAAAAAGGAATAATTAGAGAGAGTGGTGGAAAGAGAATTGGGAAAATTGTTTCAAGTGAAGAGAAGAGAAGAAAAGAGAAGAGAAGAGAAGAGAAGCTAGGGCAAAAAGGTGACAACGAGAATCCCACTATTGTTGAAGGATCAAAGCTCCAAACTAAAGTAAGGGGGAGAATGAATTCTCTAAATGGTGATTATAACATGAGAGGATAGTGAGAGTTTCTTTCCCTCTTAGGGTTTTGTGTAGATTTGGTGTATTATGTTTGCTTTTGTTGATTGATGATATACCTATGTGATTATATGTATAATTGCGAATAATTTGATGTCCATGAATGTATTGATGTTGTGATGTTGTTCCATGAAATCCTAAACCTGGAAATTATAGATCTAGGAAGATGATGAAGAATTGAGGACTTAGATGTAGGAATTCGTTGCAGAATGATAGATTAACAAAATTAGATTGATACTATAAGTTATTATGTGTAGAAACACTATTTTGGACCCAAAATTAGAAGGTTGAGAGTGCTCAAAATGATCAGAAGTCGTTCTAGTACGATAGCAGCTTTCTAGAACACGCTGGCTATAACACCCTGTTTTTCCCCATCGCATAATTAAATAAATCAGAGTAACTTAAAACTTTTCATCACAACAAAACAGGATTTCACATCATTCGTCATCATGCAATTTGCTCAATATTTAATAACTTGACACATGACACACATTTCAGATGAACCGACAACATCACTATCATAGTTCTCAATATTTCAACTTCATTAATGCAACAAAAAAGAATTCATAATTTAATTCCAACATCATCAATTTGTCATATGACCAACAATTATCAAATAAAAGAGAGTTTACAAAGCTCCCAAAATATTCTTCAAAGAAAACATCAATTTAATAAAACGAGCGTTCATCTCTGGTATTACGTATCAGAGAAAGACTCAACTCAATCTATACAATATGAGGCACAACTCCATACCTCAAGCGATTTAATCTTTGTCACCTGCACGTTACCTATGTAGAGGCAAAATTCAAACAGAAGGGGTGAGATATCATAACAATATAACGAATGTACGATAATGAGTAGATAAAGCATGACATACATAATCATAATTTCATACTTCATGCATCAACACCAAATACACAACATCATTTCAACAATCACACCCAACAAACAACAAATCACATCTCTTCAACAACAACTTCGTAATGCAATGAGACCGACTTTCCTAATTATATACATGTGATACCATAACAATGTCCCTTTTCCATTTAGGCTGCACCATCATTTGCCATTAAGGCTACATTGTCACTTGACATTAAGGCTACATCATCACTTATGAATATGCATGCAACACTAACATGTTATGACAACAAATACAACAACATGATACACATTAACAACCCAAACAAACATAAGCCACCAAATACACATCGCTATTCATACATCGTCGCAACATCGTCACATCATGGAATCTCATCGATTTCATCATCATATTCACAACTTCACAATTACATCAAAATACCGAAATAATACAAAAATCACAACACACACATCAACACGCATCAACAAACCAAGCCAATACAACTCATTAATCACACATCATTGTTCATACATCGTCACACATCAATATATCATGAAATCACTTCATATTCATCGTCACATTCACAACTTCGCAATCACAACACGACATCGAAACAAAACAAAATCCATAAAATCATCTCATACCATTTTCAAATCATTTTTATTGAATAGAAAATATGTTTAGCTTTTCATAGGTTCAAACGGCGCGTCAAACTGACACCCGAGTAAAAAGTTATGAGTTTTAAAGTTTTTCAAAAAATTGGTCATTCTGTCTCAGTGGTAACCGGTTACCCTCCAGTGGTAACTGGTTACTGCTAAACCAGTAACTCAGTTTTTTCAAAAATTGCCTGCGGTAACCGGTTACCCTCTAGCGATAACCGGTTACTGCTTTTTCCAAAAAACATCCATTCTGTCAAGGCTTTTGGTACCCGGTTACCCACTTATGCTAACTGGTTACCCCCTCACAGTTTTTCCCAAGAATCTGATTTTTGCACGCGGTAACCGGTTGCCTCCAGGTGGTAACCGATCACCATTGCTATTTTTCCAAAAATTCTGCAGTTTGCAGATTGCGATTTTTACCTTTTCAAAACCCCAAAACACCAATCTTTATCATAAAACATAAACAATCATTCAACTGAACATGCTTAATTCAAAGTCATCAATTTGAGATCATTTTATATCATCAAAATCAAGGTTTATCATACTAATTCACCATCATCAATCATCACCCATACACATCACAATTCATAAAAGCAGATTATACAATTATATAACCTAACCCTACCATAACCCATCATCATACAATCCTTATAGTGTTAGAACCCCACTCTTACCTTAGGTTTTGAATTCTCTTCCCTGCTCCAATAGAGTCCTACCTTTAGCCCTAGGTTCTTCCTCTTCTCTTCTGCTTCTCAATTCTGCGATCAATTGAGAATAATACCCTCTATTCCTCGTGTTCTCACTTCTTATTTTCTAATAACTCAAATTAGACCCCTTAAATCAATATTTCCACCTTGCCCTTCTTATTTTTAATTATATAATTAATCACTAATATTATAAATAACTATCTATCTATAATAATAGTAATAATAATTAAAACCAGCATCACTCGTATTCTCTATTCACCCCATATTTTCTACGCTTTTAGTAATACACCCCCAACAATTCAACCTATAATTTCCCAAATAGCATCCCATCACACTGTAAAACATATAATCACCGTAAACACATCATCTCATCTTATCATTTTTAAATAAAAATAACCTTAATTAAATCGGGGTGTTACAACTCTCCTCCACTTAAAAGATTTTCGTCCTAAAAAATTATCTCAAGTGAACAACTTCGGGTAAGCTTCCCGCATCTTGCTTTCTAATTCCCACGTCGCATTCTCTCCAGCAGCTCCTCCCCAAACCACTTTCACAAGAGCGATCTATTTTCTCCCCAACCTCTTCATTTCACGATCTTCGATTCTCACATGCATGGTCTTAATAATAAGATTATCCTGTACTTGTACATCATCTATCGGAATCACATGTGACAGATCTGGAAGATACTTCCGAAGTTGCGACACATGGAACACATCGTGCAGATTTGATAAATTAGGCGGTAGTGCGACTCTATATTCAACATTCCCAACCTTCTCTGAAATATGATACAGACCAATAAACTGAGGAGTCAACTTCCTTGACTTCAAGGCACGTCCTACACCGGTTATAGGAGATACTCTCAAGAATACATGATCTCCCCTCTTAAAACTCAAGAACTTTTCTTCTCTTATCATGGTAACTCTTTTGCCTGCTCTATAAGGCCATCCTCTTCTCTTGGATCATCTTCACCCTCTCCGTAGTTTGTCGCACAAATTCGGGTCCTAGCATTATACTTTCACCCAATTCATGCCAACACAACGGTGTTCTAAATCTTCGACCATACAACACTTTGAAAGGTACCATACTAATACTAGAATGGAAGCTATTGTTGTAAGTGAATTCAATCAAAGGAAGACAACTACCCCATGTACCTTCTTGCTCAAGAACACAAGATCTTAACAAATCCTCTAGTGACTGAATAGTCCTCTCTGTCTGACCATCTGTTTGTGGAGGATAAGCAGAACTCAATTTCAGCTTTGAACCCAACGCATCCTGCAAACTCTTCTAAAAATAAGAAGTAAATCTCGGATCTCTATCTGACACCATATTGGATAGAACACCGTGCAACTTCACAATTACACAAAGATAAATCTCTGCCAACTTCAGTACATGAAAATTAATATTGATTGGAATGAAATGAGCTGATTTTGTTAATCTATCAACAATCACCCACATCGAATCGTTCCCTCTAAGAGTACTTGGCATCCCTATCACAAAGTCCATATATATACTATCCCAATTCCACTCTGGAATGTCTAAAGGTTCCAATAGTCCTGCAGGTTTTTGATGTTCGTCTTTCGACTTCTAACAAGTCAAACATGCATACACAAATTTCCCCATGTCTCGTTTCAAACCAGACCACCAAAACAACTTCTTTAAGTCATGATACATCTTGGTAGCTCCCGGATGGATACTCAAACTGCTTCAATGGCTATCTTCCAGAATCATCTTTCTCATTTCAGCATCATCCAGAATACAAATCCTATTTCGGAATCTCAACACACTTAGGGAATCTACTTTAAAGTCATTGTCTTCAGATTTGTTACTCTCAACCATCAAGTCTACCAACTTCACATCTAACTTTTGAGATTCTTTAATATTATCTAAGAAGTCATTATTAATCTTTAACATCCCTAACATCACACTCTCGGTGTCACTTCACAGACCAAACTCATGTCTCTGAATTGTTTGATCAACTTTAGTTCTCTAACCATCATAGAAGACATATGCAAAGCCTTTCAAGTCAAAGCGTAGATATAACATTAGCTTTACCTGGATGATAATTCAAGCCAAAGTCGTAGTCCTTCAATAATTCCAATCATCTCCTCTGTCTCATATTCTGATCCTTCTTATTAAATAAGTAATTCAAGCTTTTATGATCACTAAACACTTCAAATCAGGAATGATAGAGATAGTGTCCCCAAATCTTCAGCACAAACACTACTGCAGCTAATTCTAGTCATGAGTAGGATAGTTTCTTTCATGAACCCTCAATTGTCTCGAAGCATAAGCGACTACTTTATCATTATGCATGAGCACACCACCTAAACCCAATTTAGAGGCATCAGAATATACAACAAACGATTCCCCAGGGTTAGGTAATATTAGAATTGGAGCCATCGTCAATCTCTTCTTTAACTCGACAAAACTCTCTTCACATTAGATGTCCCACACAAATGTTATGCCTTTACAGGTTAGCTAAGTTAATGGAAGTGCTAACTTAGAAAAGCCTTCAATAAATCTCCTATAATAACCATCCAAACCCAAAAATCTTCTAATCTCCATAACTGATTTTGGAACTTCCCACTACAACACTGCATCCACCTTAAACGGGTCTACAACAATACCATCACCTGAAATAACATGACTAAGAAAACTGACTTATGTCAACCAGAACTCACATTTCGATAACTTCACATATAACTTCTTCTCTTTCAACACTTTCAATACAATCAGCAAATGCTCGGAATGCTCTTCTTTAGATTTGGAATAAATCAAGATGTCATTGATAAATACCACAATAAACCGATCCAGATAAGTGTTAAAGATACGATTCATATATTCCATAAACACTCTCGGTGCATTGGTACACCAAAAGGAATCACTTACTACTCGTAATGTCCATACTGAGTTATGAAAGTTGTCTTCTGAATATCCTCATCCTTTACCCGAATCTAGTGATAATCCGATCTCAAGTCAATCTTTCTAAACACACGTGCACCCACCAATTGGTCCATCAAGTCACCTATCCTTGGAAGTGGATACCTGTTTTTGATTGTCACTTTATTCAACTGCCAGTAATCAACACACAATATCATGCTCCCATCTTTCTTCTTCACTAGCAATATCGGAGCTCCCCAAAGCGACACACTTGGTCTCACAAACTTCTTTTCAAGCAACTCTTCTAATTGCTTCTTCAATTCTAATAATTCAGATGTTGACCTCCTGTATGGTGCCATAGAAATAGGCTTGGTACCAGGTACAAGATCAATCGAAAATTCCACTTCTCTTTTGGGCGGCATGTCTAGAATATCATCAGGAAAAACTTCAAGAAATTCGCACACAAATTGTAACTCATCAATTGCATCATGGTTCTCTGCAGACAACGACGCAATTAAAGAAAACAATTGAGCTTCATCCTGCAATAACTCCTTCAACTGTCTAGCAGATAGGAAACCATCTTCCTCTTCCTCTTCAGGTGTAGAAAACCGCATTAACTTGTTATAACAGTTAATATGAACATAGTTATATTCCAACCAGTTCATACCCAAAATTACATCTAGGCCACTCAACGGTAAATGAATTAGATCCACAACAAAATCTCTACCATATATTGACAAAGGACACTTCGAACATACAATAAAAGTAGTCACTGATCCCTTAGTTGGAGTGTCGACGACCATTTCTCCATCCATAGGAGATAAAACAAGACCCAACTTTTTCACACAATCAGTAGCAATAAAACAATGTGTAGCACCAGTATCAATAATAGTAAGCAAAGGAGTAATGTTAATGAAACATATACCTCTGATCAAACGATCTCCGCTTGATGTCTGAGTTCCAGCCAAAGTGAAAACTTTTCCTCCGGCTTGAGTCTTCTTCAGTTTATGACACTAGATACTGATGTGTCCTTGTTCGCCACAGTTGAAACATATCGCTGCCTTGTTCTCACATTCAATTACCTCGTGACCATTATTTCCACAACTGGAACACCTCTCGGATTCACTTGTGCATTCACCGATCTATACTCGGTTCTTCCATATTTGTAGCATCTAAGGCTAGTAGGAACATCTCGCCCACTTAGCATTCTTCCCTCAATCGCTTTCTGTTTTCCCTTGCAAGCTGGAGCATTGTAAGGTTTCCCACGATTCTGTTGTTACTTGTTTCTCTTCTCATTAACTATCTTGTAGTGAGCCTTACTATCCTCTTCATATATTCTGCAACTACTCACAAAATCAGAGAACTTATGGATTTTATGGTGTTGTACCCCAAAATTTGCCCTCCCATTTTTCACTCAAGATGCTATCCTAGGGTTTCTCAGACACCTAATTTGGTTCAGAAGTTGATCAGACAGATTCTCCTCCTAGGAAGTAAGTCAAACAATTAAGGTTTGACGTTTCTCAAAGAAACTTGAGTCTTTAGAGTTTCAAATGGTCTTCATAGGTCTTCATGTCTCCTCAAGGTTGTTTAAATCAGTTTTTGAACCTCGCATTGCAAGTTTGCTCAATCAATGGTCCAGATAACTGAAAACGACTACAGTGACTTGAAAATTGCCCTTTTGCGAGAACCAATTCAAATGATCGTAACTTCTTCATTATTCAAATTTTTTGAATGGTTTTTCTTGCGTATGATTCCCCTTGATGCCATCTCAAATTCCTCTTCACAAATCAAGAACTGATTACACGTAGAAAACCACCAGAAGTTCGAATGCGTTGAAAGTCACTTCATGAATTTTGACCTAATTTCAAATAACAGTCGTCTGATTTCTAGAACTGTGATTTCTTCAAATTACAAGACCTTGAGACGTTTATTTCTACTCATGGTCATGTGTGATGTCGCTCATGGGTTTATCTTCAAAGAATTGAAGGAAATTTGCGCTTGGAAGACTTTGAAAGTTATTAAATCGTCGCAAGTCATTTGTTTGTTTTCAAAATGTTCTTAATCATCATTGATCTTGGAATTTGTAAAGGTTGATGAGGGTTCTAAAAGCATGATTGTTTAGCAATAAAGTTCCACTATTATCAAGCATTGCGTACGAGTTTCATTCTGAATGAAAATTCGGTGTGGACAAAAGGCGAAGGTTAGGACTATCATTTAGATGACCATGGCTTTGGGATTAAGTTAACCAAGTTAGAATTTTTAAACATTTATTTTGTTTAGAAGTTTGATTGGAATACGAGACATATTGATTATTCGATCATTTGTGTTTTCTTAAAATCCAAGTTACCAAATCAAGATGTTTTAGTCCAAAACATTCAATTGAGAATTTCAAATTTAAATTCAAGTCTTGAACAAAAAAAAACTCATTACAACAAATTTATTCAAAGCCTCATTTTATCATATTACAAATGGTTTGATTTACAAGTTTTTTGTTACAAAGAACTACAGGTTTTTGTCTACAAAGAAAGAACATTTATTTTGTTTCTTCAAATCACTGTTGTTTCATCTTCAAGTGACCATTCCCATCCTCGCTTGCTATCCACGCCTCATGTTCATGTAACAAAAGAAAAAAAAGAAGAAATTAGCAAACAATAAGCATTGAGAAATTCAAGCAAAAATGAGTTCATCATTATGGTTTTGCAACTTGGAATAAGAATATTTGTTTGTCTTTCATCATAATCCATTTCCCAATTGCAAATCACAAGAAAGATTGCCTTTCTTGGTTCACAAAAGAAAAAGGAAAAAGAACATTGCCAAGGCTGCAAACAGCAACAAACGGCCAAAACAGGAAAGTCAAAAACTGCTAAACAGCAGCAACAAAAGGCAGACCTGCATTAAAACAGGCTAATAGAAACTACAAGCAAAACAACCCTCAACAAACAGCATTGTTTATTCCGTAACATTCCTGGAAGCGGGGAAAATAAATCCTTTCTGAAGCACCGATGGGTGAGTTTCCAAATGTAAACTCTGTTGTAGAAGGGAAAAGCCGGACATCACTTGTAGACTTCGTGAAATTCTGTTGGGGAAATCTGAGAAGCTGGGCAACTTAATGGAAAACCTCTGGAGCGGTAGTTGGAAGTTTTTTGCTCTGTCAGGAATATGAGACCGCTTGATACCAACAGGCTGCATACTGGGATATGTTAGCGATTCAGTGGTAGGATGTATTTGCTTCCTCTCCTACTGGAAAAGGTGCTTGCGGGGATCTTATGGAATGGATTATAGATATTATCCTATTTATCAAAGTCATTAGTAATTGTCTTTCCGTGTTTTTTGTTTATTTGTAACAGTAATCACGTTCAAATACATATGCTCAAAAATAAATCATTGGACGTTTTTGTAAACAAGACACAAACAGAGAAAAAAGAAAACAAATGGTTTTGCACTTCCAAAGGGATATCTTTGCATTAACTTGAATAAGTATTTTGTACAATGAGACGAGCATTCTAGCGAGAGAATGTCATCGTAAAAAAATGAAAATTGATACAAAGAAAAGATAGCTATGTGAAATAGTCTCATGGGGTTCCCATTCTGCTATAGTCTTTATGTCTCTGAATATCTTGTCCACTTGTCGCCTCGACGAAGTTGATTGGATTGATTTAGAGCCATTTGAGTTGATTGGTCGACGCTGAAGATTGTCTGTCATATGATCCAACGGGACATAGTCATACGCTTTAATCCCTAACTTTTGCCTGGACCGCCTTCTCGGGTTTTCAGCCGACTGGGATACCCTTTTTTGCCCAAGCCGCCCTTTCGGGTTTTTGACTTGCCGGGTATACAGATTTTTTAATTTTCATCCCTTAGTTTTGCCCGAACCCTTTTGGTTCGCCGGGAATCCATTATTTTTGCCTAGGCCAGTCAACCTAGCGGGTCTTTTATCATACGTAGTATCTTTTAACTATGTCTGCATTGACAGGGTGAGGAAGGTCGTCACCATCCGTAGTGGTCAAGATCATTGCTCCACCAGAGAATATGCTTTTGATTACAAGCGGCCCTTCGTATGTAGGGGTCCATTTTCCCTTGGGATCACCTTGTGGAAAAATGATACGCTTGATTACTAAGACACCGACTCGATATACCTGACGTTTGACCTTTTTATTAAAATCTTTGATCATGCAATTTTGGTACATCTGACCATGACAGATAGCTGTAAGCCTCTTCTCATCAATCAAGTTTAGTTGGTCAAACCGAGTCTGGATCCAATCTTCTTCATTTAAACCAGCATCCTTCATGATTCTTAGAGAGGGGATCTGGACCTCAATAGGTAAGACATCCTCCATGCCGTATACCAGAGAATAGGGTGTTGCCCCAGTTGATGTGGGAGCTGTGGTACGATACCCGTGGAGAGCGAATGGTAACATCTCGTGCCAGTCTTTGTATGTGACTGTCATTTTCTGTATGATCTTCTTAATATTTTTATTTGCAGCTTCGACAACACCATTCATCTTTGGCCGATAAGGGGAAGAATTGTGATGCTGAATCTTGAATTGCTCGCACAAGGCAGTGATCATAGTGTTGTTTAGATTCGTACTATTATCAGTGAGGATTCTCTCTGGGATACCGTACCGACAGATGAGATTTTGTTTGATGAACCGGGCGACCACATTCTTGGCAACAGAAGCAAAGGAAGCTGCCTCAACCCACTTTGTAAAATAGTTGATGGCTACTAAGATGAAGCGGTGTCCATTGGAGGCCGTTGGCTTGATTTCCCCAATCATATTGATTCCCCACATAGCAAAGGGCCAAGGAGCCGTCAAGACGTTTAGAGGAACCAGAGGTACGTGCACTTTATCCGCATAAACCTGACATTTATGGCAAGTTCGAGAGTGTTGGTAGCAATCTGCCTCCATGGTAGACCAATAATAGTCTGCCCGTAGGATTTTCTTTGCCATTGTATGCCCACTGGAATGGGTGCCAAAAGTGCCTCCGTGTAATTCAACCATGATTCTTTCAGTCTCAGCCTTGTCTACGCACCGAAGCAACACAGAGTCATGACTGCTTTTGTACAAAATGCCGTTACTAAGGAAGAATTTAGCCGAGAATCTTCTTAGGAACTTCTTGTCATTCGCCGAAGCTCCTTCTGGATATTCCTGAGACTCGAGATACCTTTTAACTTCGTGGAACCAAGGTCGCTCCACTACTTCTTCAGTACCGACCTCGTGACAGTAGGCTGGTTCATCCATCCGCTCAATGGTGATTTGAGGAGCCTCGTTATCCCAATTAAGTTTAAACATAGATGACATTGTAGCTAATGCGTCTGCTAGCTGATTTTCTTCTCGCGGGAAATGCTCGAAGGTAATCTTCTCGAAATGCGGCAACAATGTCAACACATGTTCTTTATAAGGGATAAGGTTGGGGTGTTTAGTGTCCCATTCCCCCTTGACCTGACTAATGACCAAAGTTGAATCTCTAAATACATCCAAGTATTTAATCCCCAAGTCTATAGCAGCTTTAAGACTGAAGATGCATGCTTCGTATTCTGCCATGTTGTTTGTACAGTTGAAGCAAAGTCTGGCAGTAAAGGGAGTATGACATCCTTCTGGAGATATGAGTACAGCACCGATACCGTTGCCAAGTGCATTGGATGTCCCATTAAAGAACAGGGTCCATCGGGATCCTTGTTCAGGTCTGTCATATGGCCTGATTTCTTCATAGTTGTCTAATGTCATGATGTCTTCATCTAGGAATTCAAACTTCATGGACTGATAGTCTTCCACAGCTTGGTGAGCAAGGTGATCAGCCAATACACTACCCTTTATAGCTTTTTGGGTAGTATACTATATGTCATATTCTGTCAGGATCATCTACCATCTTGCTATTCTCCCAGAAAGAGTGGGCTTCTCAAAGATGTACTTTATCAGATCCATTTTAGATATCAACAGAGTAGTATGGGTCAACATATACTATCTCATCCGGCGAGCAGCCCATGCCAGAGCGCAGTAAGTTTTCTCGAGCAGTGAATATCTTGTTTCACAGTCGGTAAACTTTTTTCTCAGGTAATAAATAGCATGCTCTTTTTGGCCAGGCTCGTCATACTGCCCCAGCACACACCCCCATTGAGTTTTCTAAAACAGTTAGATATAAGATTAATGGCCTTCCCTCGACAGGTGGCAACAACACAGGAGGCTCTTGTAGGTATTCTCTGATTTTGTCAAAAGCAACTTGGCATTCGTCATTCCATTTGACTACTTGATCTTTCTTCAAGAGTTTGAAGATTGGCTCACAAGTAGCTGCCAGGTGAGAAATAAACCTGGATATGTAATTCATACGTCCCAAGAATCCTCTGACTTCTTTCTTAGTACGAGGAGATGGCATTTCTTGTATCGCTTTAACCTTGGCAGGGTCAACCTCGATACCCTTGTTGCTGACGACAAAGTCTAAGAGTTTACCAGACCGTACTCCGAACGTGCACTTGTTTGGATTCAATCTCAGCTTGTACTCCCAAAACGATCATCGTCAATGGCGTTGATACCTTGGCCATGTCTGGGCATTGGCGCCGTTATTACATTAGGCGTTTCTGGGGGATCAAATTCAACCTCTTTTGCATCGATAAGTTCTTGCACCTTGTTCTTTAAGGCGCAACAATCATTTGTATCGTGCCCCGGGCTTTCAGAATGATAGGCACATTGGGCGTTCGGGTTGTAGCAAGGAGAAGCAGTATTGGGATTCTTGGGAGCTTCCTTTAAAGTTGCCAGATTGGTCTTTAGAAGGTGTGGCAAAACTTGAGACATGGTCATGTTAATCCGGGTAAATCGTCTCATGGGCGCTTCTGGTTTGCATTGATAATTTCGCTGCTGATTTGGCGCAGGGTTAGAAATCATGACAGCCCCTACTGCCGGACAACGATCGGTTTTGTTTTGACTTCTATAATCATATGCAGCACTGACCTCCTTCTTTCCAACAAAGGGCTTTTTCACCATACTCGAGGATGCATCTCTTTGAATTTTTCCGCTTTTTATACCGGCCTCAACCCGCTCACCAATCATAATTAATTCAGTGAACCCAGCTGAGGAACTCCCAATCAGGTGATTGAAAAATGGTCCCGACAAGGTTCCTAGAAACATATCCACTAATTCTCTGCCGGATAGAGGGGGATGGACCCTGCCTGCGAGATCCCTCTATTTTTGAGCATAGGTTTTGAAACCTTCACCCGTTCCCATAGACATGCTTTGTAACTGCGTCCTTGTCGGAGCCAAATCAACATTATACTGATATTGTTTGTAGAAAG
This sequence comes from Vicia faba, assembly GCA_948472305.1. Lineage (NCBI taxonomy): Eukaryota > Viridiplantae > Streptophyta > Magnoliopsida > Fabales > Fabaceae > Vicia > Vicia faba. Next base: position 989,444,688 of record OX451735.1, read on the forward strand.
CGGCAGCTAACTCTTCCCAGTTGCAAACATTGGTCCCTTCCAATTGGTAGAACCAATCCAATTGCGTCCCAGATAAACTCTCCTGGAAGAAATGCACCCACAGATTCTTGTCAGCCGTGTGGGGTTGAATCTTTCTGACATATGACCTTAGATGTAGTTTTGGTTAAGAGACACCATCGTACTTGGCGAAAGTTGGGACCTTGAATTTTTGTGGGATGACAACCCCCGAGATGAGTCCTAATTCTTCAAAGTCCAAACCGGGTACCCTCTGAATCTCCATAGCATTCAAACGATCCTCTAACTATTTGTATTTATCATCAGTAGGAGGATATTATTCCTCAAAGTAATCAGGCTCTTCCTCTCCTTCGGATGCTGGGTCGTTGTTCACTTCTTGGGTTTGATTATCTCCTTTGCCTGACGATGTTGCAAAGTCTAAAGTTCGCCTGGTCTATCCTTTAAACCTTCTTCCCATGATTACAACACCAGTTGGTTTCTTCATTTTCTTCTTCTTCTCTTTGGCCAGCAGAGTCTTCAACTCCTCTTGTCCTTTTGTCAGAGCCATGAGCATTTGTTGAAATTGGGCATTCTTCACCTGAAGATCTTTCACAGTCCGTTCAACATCCATCTCACTGAAATAAATAGTAGAAGGATAAGGCGACCTGTTATGAGAAACCCGTATGATGTTATGATGAATGAAGATGCAATATGCAAATGATTTTAAGGAAATTTAGAGATTTAAACTTGTTCAAACCAAAAAAGGAACACACGTCATATTAAATAAAACCAAGTTTGAATACATCATGCCTCCTTGGGCTTACAAAGAAAGAAACAAAATACAGCAAAAAAACTCCTAAGACAAAAAGACCGAACGCATCTTCTTTGGAGCAATGTAGGCATTTAGGTTTTTCTCTTCATGAAGCAGTTTGGTGACCTCCAGAACCTTCTTCTCTCTGGCGTAATACTGGGTTTCAAAGGTGTCTCGTTCTTCCTTTAACTGAACCCAAGCTTTCTGTAGGTCTTCGAGAGAGGTAGGCATGTCAGGATGAAGAACGGTATATGGGACGTCTCCTTCAATAACAGGCTCAATGATGACAGGAAGTATGGAAGGGTAAGGCATCAAGAGACTCTAAGCACGATTCCATACCCACCTAAGGTAAGGCCCGATAGGGATAGAATTTTTATGTCCCAAAGTCCTACTGTCCACCTTGTTCACCATTCCCCAAGCACGTGTAAACCTCTGGCGGTAACCTTGGTCTTCTTTGTCATAGTCGAACACCAGACCTTGGATGAGCATCTCGTGAGGTCCGTCTCTTCGGGCATACCCAAACTGTCGAAGAGCTAAGCATGTGTTGTAGGTGATACCTCCCCTAATACCAAGTAGAGATACGTTAGGGAACTCCCCACAGCGGTCAACGATATAGATATCTTCCAAGGATCTCGAGCACCAACATATATCAGAGTGGGTGAGAGACATCAACCTTTGAGACCAAGTCAGTCTTTGCTCATTCTTTAATGCTGACTGAGGCAGGTGTGAAGTGAACCACTTAGCGAGTAGGGGGATACAACACAAAAGGGTACCTCTTTTCTTCATGGTGCGGGTATGAAGGCAATGCAAGATGTCTCCTAGTAAGGTAGGTATAGGATTGCGAGAGAGAAAAACTTTGATGGCATTAATGTCTATGAATTGGTCCAAATTGGGAAACAGAACCAAACCATAAATGAGGAGAGCTAGTATGTCTTTGAAAGCTTGTAAATCCATGTCATCCCAGAATGAACGAGCTTTTTCCAATAGAAACTTAGCTAGAAAGCCTTTAACCCCACTTATTGTCTCCCAATTGGCTATGACGTCGGCCCTCTTCACATGTAAAGCTTCAGCGATGACTTCAGGTTTTGGAATCCTTTCTAGACCGGTGAACGGTATCTGATTAAGCACGGGCACCCCTAAGAGTAGAGAGAACTCTTCTAGTGTAGGTACCAACTGATAGTCCGGGAAAGTGAAACAATGATGTACGAGATCAAAGAATTGGAATTGTACACACATCATCTCTTCTTGGAAGTTGGATGTAGCCAAACTAAGGAGTCGACCATATTTCTTGGTAAAAGGAGAATCCCCGGGCACTCTTGAGGCTAGCTCTTGAAGTTGAGGATGTGATTTTACAAAGTTGATTCATATGGTATTTCTTCAGAGAGAATTCATGTCCTACAAAACAAAAAACAAAAATAAATTTCTAAATCCTTGAAATGGTTAGTGAGCATGCATATGATGTTCATGATGTTTATGATGTTTATGTACAAGTAAATATATACACACATAACAAACAAGTCCCTATGTTTTAGGCTTGCATGAGTTTTGTAGGTAAATACCCTCTTGAAGTTTAGTTGGCTCGACCTGTCCTAGAAATAATGACCGGGTTCTAAAGGATCTCAATATCATCGACCTTTCTCTTAGGCATTGTCTCAGCACAACAATCTTTTCTTGCGGCCGAGATATCCCAAAAGTCTAACCTCAATGAGTGTAGTATCGAGTATCAACCAATTTTCAGCTCTACACCGAAACCGGCTATCTCACTACGTCCTAATGGCCAAGTTTGTCCAATTAGGGTTCTAAGGTCAGTTGATGCTTCATGGCACCACACGGCGGACCCGTATTCTCCTCGATTCACCACAAAGGATACTGGTACCAACCAAAGTGCCACACCAACGTAGCTACTACTTCAACCGTATCGGTCTACACCGTACAGTTCCCTCATAGTTTATTGCTACTACTCTTCACCTTTTGCAAGAAAGAGTCATTTGACAGGAAATCATCATCAACAAATTTCCAACAGACCAAGATTTTCAATAAGAAAAGACTGGTCGACCATCTACATAAAAAAATATTTCTTCCAGATTCTTACTGGTTCAGATAAACCTTTCAACAGTTTATTCTGATTCATCTCCAGATATTTACTGGTTCAGATAAATCTCTCAACGGTTTATTCCTATTCGTCTCCAGATTATTTCACTGGTTCAGATAAATCTCTCAACGGTTTATTCTGATTTGTCTCCAGATTATTTCACTGGTTCAGATAAATCTCTCAACGGTTTATTCTGATTCGTCTCCAGATTTTTACTGGTTCATATAAATCTCTCAACGGTTTATTCTGATTCATCTCCAGATATTTACTGGTTCAGATAAATCTCTCAACAGTTTATTCTGATTCGTCTCCAGATTATTTCACTGGTTCAGATAAATCTCTCAATGGTTTATTCTGATTCGTCTCCAGATTATTTGACTGGTTCAGATAAATCTCTCAACGGTATATTCTGATTTGTCTCCAAATTTTTACTGGTTCAGATAAATCTCTCAACGATTTATTCTGATTCATCTCCATATTTTCACTGGTTCAGATAAATCTCTCAACGGTTTATTCTGATTCATCTCCAGATTATTTCACTGGTTCAGATAAATCTCTCAACAATTTATTCTGATTCGTCTCCAGATTATTTTCACTGGTTCAGATAAATCTCTCAACGGTTTATTCTGATTCGTCTCCAGATTTTCACTGATTCAGATAAATCTCTCAAAGGTTTATCCTGATTTATTTTCTGTTAAAAAAAGAGAAAAAAGAGAGAGATCGAGTTCAAACTTTCCGTCAATAATCATCTTTGGAGGGCATCTATAAGCCCATCTCCGACAATTCTCCTTTTCTTCTCCAAATGGCATCTTTAAGCCCATTTCCTTATGCAATCAACCAGTGCATCATCAAGCGCAAATTTCTGGGCACTCTAGTGTTCAATCATCTTCTACTTTCAAGCCGCGAACGACAAACACGTCAATCTCGCTTTTCAAGTTTAAGAAGATTGAACAGGGGCAGCTGTTGTACCCCAAAATTTGCCCTCCCATTTTTCACTCAAGATTCTATCCTAGGGTTTCTCAGACACCTAATTTGGTTCAGAAGTTGATCGGACAGATTCTCTTCCTAGGAAGTAAGTCAAACAATTAGGGTTTGACGTTTCTCAAAGAAAATTGAGTCTTCAGAGTTTCAAATGGTCTTCATAGGTCTTCATATCTCCTCAAGGTTGTTTAAATCAGTTTTCGAACCTCGCATTGCAAGTTTGGTCAATCAATGGTCCAAATAACTGAAAACGACTACAGTGACTTGAAAATTGCCCTTTTGCGAGAACAAATTCAAATGATCGTAACTTCTTCATTATTCAAATTTTTTGAATGGTTTTTCTTGCGTATGATTCCCCTTGATGCCATCTCAAATTCCTCTTCACAAATCAAGAACTGATTACACGTAGAAAACCACCAGAAGTTCGAATGCGTTGAAAGTCACTTCATGAATTTTGACCTAATTTCAAATAACAGTCGTTTAATTTCTAGAATTGTGATTTCTTCAAATTACAAGACCTTGAGACGTTTATTTCTGCTCATGGTCATGTGTGATGTCGCTCATGGGTTTATCTTCAAATAATTGAAGGAAAATTGCGCTTGGAAGACTTTGAAAGTTATCAAATCTTCGCAAGTCATTTGTTTGTTTTCAAAATGTTCTTAATCATCATTGATCTTGGAATTTGTAAAGGTTGATGAGGGTTCTCAAAGCATGATTGTTTAGCAATAAAGTCCCACTATTATCAAGCATGGCGTGCAAGTTTCATTCTGAATGAAAATTCGGTGTGGACAAAAGGCGAAGGTTAGGACTATCATTTAGATGACCATGGCTTTGGGATTAAGTTAACCAAGTTAGAATTTTTAAACATTTATTTTGTTTAGAAGTTTGATTGGAATACGAGACATATTGATTATTCGATCATTTGTGTTTGCTTAAAATCCAAGTTACCAAATCAAGATGTTTTAGTGAAAAACATTCAATTGAGAATTGAAAATTTAAATTCAAGTCTTGAACAAAAAAAAAACTCATTACAACAAATTTATTCAAAGCCTCATTTTATAATATTACAAATGGTTTGATTTACAAGTTTTTTGTTACAAAGAACTACAGGTTTTTGTCTACAAAGAAAGAACATTTATTTTGTTCCTTCAAATCACTATTGTTTCATCTTCAAGTGACCATTCCCATCCTCGCTTGCTATCCATGCCTCATGTTCATGTAACAAAAGAAAAAAAGAAGAAGTTAGCAAATAATAAGCATTGAGAAATTCAAGCAAAAATGAGTTCATCATTAGGGTTTTGCAACTTGGAATCAGAATATTTGTTTGTCTTTCATCACAATCCATTTACCAATTGCAAATGACAAGAAAGATTGCCTTTCTTGGTTCACAAAAGAAAAAGGAAAAAGAAAATTGCCAAGGCTGCAAACAGCAACAAACAACCAAAATAGGAAAGTCAAAAACTGCTAAACAGCAGCAGTAAAAGGCAAACCTGCATTAAAACAGGCCAATAGCAACTACAAGCAAAACAACCCTCAATAAACAGCAGTCAAACAGGCAACATTACAACAGCCTTAAACAAACAACCAAATGAACAAATAAACCTGCAACAAGCAAGCCCACAAAGCAGAACAAATACATCATAAGCATAGCATAGCAGTAGCAAGCTAACTTTCTCATTATGTAATCATGTTCCTAGTCACACAAACCAATCGTCTCATGGGCGCTTCTGGTTTGCGCTGATAATTTCGCTGCTGATTTGGCGCAGGGTTAGAAATCATGACAGTCCCTACTGTCGGACGATAGTCGGTTTTGTTTTGACTTCTATAATCATATGCAACACTGACCTCCTTCTTTCCAATAAAGGGATTTTTCACCATACTCGAGGATGCATCTCTTTGAATTTTGCCGCTTTTTATGCCGGCCTCAACCCGCTCACCAGTCAAAATTAATTCAGTGAACCCAGCTGAGGAACTCCCAATCAGGTGATTGAAAAATGGTCCCGACAAGGTGCCTAGGAACATATCCACTAATTCTATATCGGATAGAGGGGGCTGGACCCTGCCTGCGAGATCCCTCCATTTTTGAGCATAGGTTTTGAAACCTTCACCCGTTCCTATAGACATGCTTTGTAACTGCGTCCTAGTCGGAGCCAAATCAGCATTATACTGATATTATTTGTAGAAAGCGGCGGCCAACTCTTCCCAGTTGCGAACATTGGTCCCTTCCAATTGGTAGAACCAACCCAACTGCGTCCCAGATAAACTCTCTTGGAAGAATGCACCCACAGATTCTTGTCAGCCGTGTGGGGTTGAATCTTTCTGACATATGACCTTAGATGTAGTTTCGGGCAAGAGACACCATCGTACTTGGTGAAAGTTGGGACCTTGAATTTTTGTGGGATGATAACCCCTGAGATGAGTCCTAATTCTTCAAAGTCCAAACCGGGTACCCTCTGAATCTCCATAGCATTCAAACCATCCTCTAACTGTTTGTATTTATCATCAGCAGGAGGATATTATTCCTCAAAGTAATCAGGCTCTTCCTCTCCTTCGGATGCTGGGTCGTTGTTCACTTCTTGGGTTTGATTATCTCCTTCGCCTGACGATGTTGCAAAGTCTAAAGTTCGCCTGGTCTGTCCTTTAAACCTTCTTCCCATGATTACAACACCGGTTGGTTTCTCCATTTTCTTCTTCTTCTCTTTGGCCAGCAGAGTCTTCAACTCCTCTTGTCCTTTTGTCAGAGCCATGAGAATTTGTTGAAACTGGGCATTCTGCGCCTGAAGATCTTTCACAGTCCATTCAACATCCATCTCACTGAAATAAACAGTAGAAGGATAAGGAGACCTGTTGTGAGAAACCTGTATGATGTTATGATGAATGAAGATGCAATATGTAAATGATTTCAAGGAAATTTAGTGATTTAAACTTGTTCAAACCAAAAAAGGAACACACGTCATATTAAATAAAACCAAGTTTGAATACATCATGCCTCCTTGGGCTTACAAAGAAAGAAACAAAATACAGCAAAAAAACTCCTAAGACAAAAAGACTGAACGCATCCTCTTTGGAGAAATGTAGGTATTCAGGATTTTCTCTTCATGAAGCAGTTTGGTGAGCTCCAGAACCTTCTTCTCACTGGCGTAATACTGGGTTTCAAAGGTGTCTCGTTCTTCCTTTAACTGAACCTAAGCTTTCTGCAGGTCTTCAAGAGAGGTAGGCATGTCAGGATGAAGAACGGTATATGGGACGTCTCCTTCAATAACAAGCTCAATGATGACAGGAAGGATGGAAGGGTAAGGCGTCAAGAGACTCTGGGCACGAGCCCGTACCCACCTAAGGTAAGGCTTGAGAGGGATAGAGTTTTTATGTACCAAAGTCCTATTGTCCACCTTGTTCACCATTCCCCAAGCACGTGTAAACCTCTGGCGATAACCTTGATCTTATTTGTGTTAGTCGAACACCAGACCTTGGATGAGCATCTCGTGAGGTCCGTCTCTTCGGGCATACCCAAACTGTCAAAGAGCTAAGCATGGGTTACAGGTGATACCTCCCCTAATACCAAGCAGAGGTACGTTAGGGAACTCCCCAACAGAGTCGCCAGTTCTGTGATATGGTGGGAGAACTGACTTGATGTTCGTTTGTTTGCGTTTCGATCGCATTTGTGCGGATAGCAAGAGTCGCCACCGAATTTTCTTTTATCCAAAAAGAAAGGTAAAAAAGCACAGGAAAGACCTTTCGAGATTATTTCTCGGGTTTGGGGGGTAGATTATGAAAATGGAAGGTATTAGAACCATTTTCATCCTTGGTTTTCCATGGGCTCTTAGTTACTCATTTAGATCACTTGCTTTTGTTTGACAGTGTGCTTGTGGTGTGGGCTTTGAAAGTGTTTTGAAAAATCTCTTTGTAATGGTTCTCGTTTCTATAAGAACGTGTACATAATTTTGTTTCGAAAAGTGGTTCAAAGATGTGTTTGTGGAACGTGTTTTCGAAAGTGGTTTTGAAAAAGATGTTTTGCAATGGTTCTCGTCTCTATAAGAACGTATGCAAAATGTTGTCTTTTTTTTTCAAAAATATTTGGAGATGAAAGTGTCGGTGTAAGAAAGATTTTTGTCGTGAGCAAGCGAGTAACTAGGAGAGAATCTACCTACTCGAGGTTTTAAGTGTTCTTTTCTTCCTCCTTTAAATGATGCTATCTTACCATTGATTTGGTAAGAAGCCCCATCATTGGATGTGAAGGGACAGGCACAAGTCAATTTTTTTATCATTGAAAGCAACTTATGAGACGCTTTAGCAATTTTTTCATAAGAGACTAGATCGTTTTACCGGAGGCAACATCGAGGGTCATCGAGGGACTACGATCTTTTATCGAAGGGTCTTTGCTAAAACGTCTCATATTCGAGGGACATGACTATGTTTCAGAGGCAACAAGCGAGGTTACCCTAGAGGTGCGCGTGTGAAAAAGTGTGTTCGTTTCAAGTTAATTTTGTCTTTGAAATTAGGTTATCTAGCGATTGTTTTTGAATCTTGCCATACACGCCTAATTATTATACAATATAAGGAAAACGGTAAATTGCAGAAATGGAAATTCTACGCTATTACAGAGCTTTCGGGAATGGAGGGTACAAATTTACAAATAGGGATGGATCAATGTGATTAACAGTCAAAATAGGCAATCAATACAACCAAATCGAATTTGAAATAAATATAACAATCTAGGGCAGATAATTTACAAAGTATCGCAACAAAAACTCTAAGTTGTTTGGTTTGTAATGTTTGGAAAGAAAATAAAGTTTAAAAGAAAATAAGTCAATTGCATATATATCTTTTTGTTTGGTATTTTATATTTGTGAGCGTATATATATATAAAAAAAACTAATCTATATACCTTTTGAATTCTATTATATGTAAATTAATTAATAATTTTATAAAAAAAAAGTTTATAAAAAAAAAGTTTATTAAAGAAAGAAAAAGAAGTTGATAAAAATTATTCGCAAAGTCTAAGCCAAACTAATTATGAAAATTGTATATTTTAAGTTTAATTAAATTTTAGAATTAAAACTAAATATAAACAAAAAAAAAATTAGAGAAAATAAGATTGAAAGAATTAAACAAAACAGAAACGCCCATAGGAGGAGTCGAACTCAGGCCACTTGGAATGTCACAGATACATCTTGCCAACTAAACTACATTACTTATTTGTTATATTTACGCTTCAAATAAACTAAAAAGGGAAAATGGTGACGGATTGGGCCAACAGACCTAAAGAGGGTGACCCGGTTTGGCATAGAAGAGAAAGGGTTTGAAATTTTTTTAACCCTAATACCAATTAGGAGCGCCGCTGGTGCTGTTGTTTTATTGGAAAGGTCAAAATTAATTTTCATTATTATTATTATGGGGAAGGAAAAAGGCAGAATCATTATCATCACAAACTTATGATGTATCGTGAAAAACAAACAAAAGGAATAACAAATCTCTCTCCCAAATCAACCTCATCTTTCTCTCACGATCTTCCTCTACCTTCCGATCAAACAAAACAATCAAAACCTCTGTCTCTTAATCTCTCACGATTTCTATAGTAACAGAAACAACAACAAAAATCCGCAAATCAAACAAAGAAGAAGACTCTCAGTTCATCTCAACCCTTGCTCACTGTAACATGCAGATAACACAAAAGAAAAATTAAGAAATGCTTACCAACAGAATTCGTACGACACGTCTTAGACGGAGAGAAACCCAGAGATAACTTGGTAAGTTCTTTAATCTATCCCTCTTTTCTGCTTCTTCTGATTATTCGGCTGTATAACTGGCGTGTTTGACCTTCGTCTTTCTATTGTGCGTGAATAGTTATGCGTGTTTGAATCTGAGATTTTGCGATTTGGGCAGAGATAATGAGGTTATGATTTGCGGTAATGGGAGATGGAGGAATTTGGAGTTGGTTTGATGGTTCTGGTTTATTTAGTTTATGATGTTGATTTGGTTTTTTTTTATAAAAGCTTTTGGTGAGCTTGGTGATGTTGCTGGTTTTTTGTTTTCGATCTCAGACAAAGGGTTTGTATGAGCTTTTTGTTCTGTGTTGTTTTTTGTATATTCTCTTGCTGGATGTTTGGTGTGATCGGTGGGAAGAGAACTGACTATTTTTGGAATGCTGGTTTGCGTTTTGCGTTTGTTTTCACAAAATGTCACGGTAAGCAAGAGTCGCCACCGACTTTTATTTTATCCAACAAGGAAAGGAAAAAAGCACGGAAAAATTCCTTTTTCGAGATGTTTCTCGGGTCCGGGGGGTAGATTATAGAAAGGGAAGGTGTTAGCACCCTTTCTATCCGTGGTTATCCATGGGCTCTTAGGTACTTGCTCAAAGTGTTTTCAAAATTTTCTTTTCTTTGTGTTTGTGGGTTTGAAAAGAGTTTTTGTTTGAAAGGAGTGTAAGTGCGAAGAGTTTTGTTTTGTTTTAAAAGAAGCAAGTACTTAAGAACCATCTACCTACTCGAAAAGGGAATTAAACTGTGCTAATGTCCTTTAAACAATGCTAGCTCACTATTGATGAGTAGGTAGCACCGTCGTTTGAGTTTAAGGGTCAATTCGATTAAGGGACGTGTGGTCACTAAAACAATGTTAGGGCGCCTTAGCAATAACCCTAATGTCTTAGATCATTTTTCGGAGGCAACCGTTTCGAGGCAACTATGATCTTTAGACAAGAGGGCGACCTCTAAAACTTCCTATACTCAATGAGCACGTTCGAAGGCAACCAAGTGAGGTGTACCCTAAGAGTGCGCATGTGTGAGTGTGTTATTTTCAGTTAATTTGTCTTTGTACATGTTATGGGTTATCTATGTTGATTTTAAGTTAAAGATTTGATCTTGTCATGCATTCCCTATTATCAAACATTTAACAGTGTATAGTTTGCAGAATTTAAATTTACGGAAATTAAATCTAAACTATTACAAGGTGTCGGGTATTTACATCACCAAAAATAAACCCTTGAATTTAAAATGCGGAAAGTAAAATAAAGGGATAAATAATTAAAGTCCTAATTAAAAGCTATTACATTCCGGAAGCAAGTACAATAATATGAAAATATGGATCGCGTGCGAGAAAATTAAATCGGCGTATTTTTTAGGGTTTTGACCCTTTTTGTGAAAGAAAGCATTTTTTGGTTTATTTTTTGAATTAAAAGAAACTAGATCTAAATTAACAATTAAATTAATTAATTAATGAAAATATTTTTGGATTTTTGAATATTTAAAGAAACAAAATAAGTTGATTAAAAGTTAGTAAAAACCTAATATTCTACATTGATTTTAATTTTTTTGCAAAAAATCATTAAAAGTTATATCTATTTAAAACTAAATTAATTAGGTTAATATTTATTTACAAAAATAAAGTTGAATTTAATTTTAATAAATAAAATGATATTTTTTGTGTTTTTGATTTTATGAGAAAAAATTTAATTGATTAGTAATAATAGAAATAATTAATTAAAACAATAAAGCAAATAAATAAATATAATGAAAAGAAAATAAACCAAGGGGGTGTTGGGCCTAAGAGGAGGTGAGATCAGCAATCTCCAGGCCCAATTATGCTAGCCTGCTTTGACTTTCCAAGTTCTCACGCGCGCCTGTTGACTAGAGTACATAGTGGATGTCCAATATGGGCCACCAGATCTGGCCTGTAGGCCATCTGGCGCTTGGAATCTGAAGGTGTATGGTAATCCACATGCTTGAGTGTGTACTGGAACATCTGTGGAAAAACAATACAAAGAAAATTGGTGGACCTGGGATTCGAACCCAGGTCCCATGGGATTTTGACATGCTTCCCTTACCAACTCAACCACTGCATCTTTTTGTTAAATGAATAAATAACAATTATTATAAAGAACAAACAATTAATATGATGGAATAAAAAACAAAAGCGCGCGAGATTTGAAACAGCCAACGGGGGAGGGACACGTGATCATCTTCTTCGTTGAAACACTAGTTTTCTTACCTGCGGATTTTTATCCGCAACAAGATCCGTGGGTTCGTCCTAAAATTAATTCTAGGCTGTAGAAATACAATCCAAGGCCATGGTTCGCTTCGTCTCTCCTTCCTGATCACGTCTACACCCATTATTTGCCCCAAATTTTCCTGTAAAGCAAACGCCTAAAAACAAGGAAGGAAAACCCTAGGTTCGGGTGTTACGTTACATGCCATAAAAACAAAATCGAATATTGCAAAAAACTTAGAAATCACACAAGGATCATAACCATGCCAATAATTTGTCAAAAAAATGAAAGGATGAGAGGTTCAGTTTCCTGTACAGGGGTATGTTCAAGGGGACTTACAGCGCGTTTGATGAGGTTTCAGGGCTTATGACTGGTTGCTTTTGCTTCAGTGGATCTCCAGCAATAGGTCTATGTTGAGATTTTGCCTTGAATTGGACTCTAAGGCTGATTTCGATTTCAAACTTTTCAAGCTTTTTTCAAGTTTTGGTATTGCAGTTTGTGCAGCCTCTAGGTCGTGTCCTTTGTGCCTTTGCATTGTGTGAGTATAATAGAGTGAATTAGGTTTAAATTTGGGCCTTGAATCCATGAGCATTGATGTTTGAAGATTTGATATGAATCACCCTTAAAAAGCTCCTAAAATTGTATCAAATCAAATATTTTGTTCATAACATGGAATGATTCGGATTTGATCTGGTCCATGATGATAATTGAAACCTGTATCAATCAAAAAGATCTTATTTCATCAATATTTGGATTTTATTTGGATTTAAATTGATTAAAAGTGAATTAATTCAATAAAAATCAAATAAAATAGAAAAACTAATGAATGGACATAAAACTGAAGATAGGACACGTGTGTGGTGTGAAAAGATCAAATCAAGTGGAAAAAAGTGGGCCCATTTGACAAAATTTGAAGTTTTGGGGATAGTTGACTTTTGGCAATTTTGGAAAAATGCCCAACTTCAACAATGCATAACTTCTTAAATTTTGAACTTTTGGAAGTGTTATTTGACTTTTTAGAAACCTTGAGATGTCCTATAACCAACCCTTTTGGTCTCATCTCATTTTGATATTCCATGCTCAAGTTATAAGCTTTGGAAAAAAAGGTGTTTTTGTTGACTTTCAAAAATGACCTATAATGTCCAAATTTGTAACTTTTTGTGATTGCATTTTTTGATCTTGGGGTGTGAAGATGGATTGTAGGAAACTGCATCCTCTTCAAAATGATATTTGGATGGGTCATTTCTCATAAAGTATGAGAAAGTTAGGCTTGGTCAAAATTGAGTTGACTTTTTTTGCAAAACCCTAATTTAGCAACTTTTGAGTCTTGAATTTTGAGAAATCCTTGATGAATCATGATAAACCCTTGATCAAATGATGAATTATCCTTCAAAATGAGAATGTTGACAAAAAATCTTGAGGTTTGACTGTATTTGGGTCACAGTTGACTTTTGCCCTAACACAGTCGATTTTTGGACCTCTTGAGCATTTGACTGACCAAACTTCCTCTGCAAGGCTTGAAATTTGACATGGATGAACTTGAGAACATATTAGGAAATTGGGAAGCACTTTAGGTCATTTGGATGTAAGGACCTTGATGCAACATAAAACCCTAATTTGAGGTTGACTGCCTTAGGAGATGATTTGACTGTCCAACCCTTGAGCAATCTTGAGCAACTTGGAGATTATTCTTGCAATGTCTTGAGAAATATGGGAGGGAAAATTTTGGGGTACAACAGCTGCCCCTATTCAATTTTCTTAAACCTGAGGATGTAGATTGGCTTTCGGGCCTTTCGTAATCCGAAGGTGGAAGATGATTGAACACTAGAGTGCCCAGAAATTTGCACTCGCATGAACTGGTATCAACATTGTGATGTCGGGAATGGGCTTACAGATGCCATTTGGAGATTGTTGATAGGTGGTTTTGTCTTCTTTGGCATCAGAAAAATCTTTAGGAATCGATTTAACTGAACCAGAGGGGGTTTTGTCTCCTTTGACTGCGTTCACATCAGAAAAATCTTTAGGAATCGATTTAACTGGTTTTGTCTCAATTGACTGCGTTCGCATCAGAAAAATCTTTAGGAATCGATTTAACTGGTTTTGTCTCCATTGACTGTGTTTGCATCAGAAAAATCTTTAGGAATCAATTTAACTGGTTTTGTCTCCATTGATTGCGTTCGCATCAGAAAAATCTTTAGGAATCGATTTAACTGGTTTTGTCTCTATTGACTGCGTTTGCATCAGAAAAATCTTTAGGAATCGATTTAACTGGTTTTGTCTCCATTGACGGGTTGGCCTCAGAAAAATCTTTAGGAATCGATTTAACTGGTTTTGTCTCCATTGACGGATTGGCCTCAGAAAAATCTTTAGGAATCGATTTAACTGGTTTTGTCTCCATTGACGGGTTGGCCTCAGAAAAATATTTAGGAATCGATTTAACTGGTTTTGTCTCCATTGACTGGTTGGCCTCAGAAAAATCTTTAGGAATCGATTTAACTGGTTTTGTCTCCATTGACGGGTTGGCCTCAGAAAAATCTTTAGGAATCGATTTAACTGGTTTTGTCTCCATTGACTGAATTGGCCACAAAAAAATCTTTAGGAATCGATTTAACTGGTTTTGTCTCCATTGACTGAATTTGTCTCCTTTGACTGGATTTATCTCCTTTAACTATATTAGCATTAGAAAAAATTTTAGGAATCGATTTATCTGGTTTTGTCTCCTTTGACATAGCTGAGAATTTTAACTGCATCTTTCCTGAAAGGTAAATGTCAGTCCTATACAATGCATGATATGGATCAAGCAATGATGTTCTCAACATAAATGAGATTGTATGATATGATGCGTATATGCATGTATCATGATGTATGGAAATGTGATTTTTAGCTGGGGAAAATAAATCCCGGATAGCTGCTGGAGAATAAAGTTTGATTCATCGTTTCCGTTGGGGATGATGAACGAAGGTGATAAACTTGCAGGAGAGGATAATTCCGTTGGGGAATAAACTGATGAGGAGAATACTCCGAGGGGAATTACTCTGTAGGGAGGAGATGTTCTGCTGAGAATGTCACTGATAAACCCTACTGGGGATTCCGCTGATAAGCTCTGCTGGGGATTCTAACGATAAACTCTGCTGGGGATAGATTACCATTGCTGGTGATATTAAATCTATTGAGGATTGAATTCCTGCTTGTGAAAGGAAAGAACTTCGCTGGGGACGATCTTTCAGTTGCAACTTACTAGGGATAACCCTGTTAGACTCTTGTAGGGATAACCCTCTGAATTTGGCTGGGGAGATTTATTTGTGCTCTGCAGGGGATAAGCTTCCAGAGTCTACTGGGGATGATGATTCAACTCCGCCGGGGAAGCTTTTTTTTTCCAGACCGTGCTGGGAAAATTTTGACTCCACTGGGGTATCTTGTATTCCGCCAGGGAACATTCTTATACTCCATTGAAGAACATTAAGACTGTCGGGGATACTCTTATACTTGTTGGGGAATATTCTTACACTCAGCTGGGGAATATTAAGACCCTTTTAGTGCCGATGGTAGACCAACTCTGCTTGGGGAGAGTATTGCTGATTTGTTCGTAGCTGCAAGTCTCAGCTGGGGGAGAGCTATCATTATTGCCTTACTCTGCAGGGAGTGAAGGTATCTTAGCCATATTCTTTAACTGAATTTACCTTGGTACCTGGTGGTCAAAGCAACTACACAGTTCGGACAATTCTTACTGCCCCTGTTTCTGATATTACCAGTAATTCATCTTTCGTTTCGCATGTAAATATTTATGAGAAGCAATTAATGTCAAATGCATATATCAAAAATGAACCTTGGACGTTCTTTGCAAAACAAAACAGATAAAGGGAAAACAATTTGAAATTTGTCTGAAAATGAATTTGTATTGATTTTGAAGTTTGTCCTGTAAATAGGCATTTTGTACAAGAGGCTGACGTCCTAGTAAGAGAACGCCGCCGAACAAATAGAATTTATACTATTTGTGAAAAGAAAACAAAACAGCTATGTGAATGATCGCACTGGGTTCCAACTCTGATATTGCCTTTATATCCTCGAGCATCTCATCACTTTGCTATTTGTTGAAGGTAGATCAGATTGATCAGTGCCGTCTGAGCTTGATAGTCGATACCGAAGTCTGGATGCAAGGTGATCCAATGAGACATAGTATTACGCTTTGATCCCTAACTTTTGCCTGGACCGCCCTTTCGGGTTTTCAGTCCACCAGGATACCCATTTTTGCCCAAGCCGCCTTTTCTGGTTTTCGACTTGCCGGGTGTACAGATTTTTTTCAATTTCATCCCTTATTTTTACCCGAACCCTTTTGGTTCGCCGGGAAGCCCTTATTTTTGCCTAGGCCAGTCAACCTAGCGGGTCTTTGATTATGCGTAGTATCTTTTTACTATGTCAGCATTGACGGGGTGAGGAAGGTCGTCACCATCCATGGTGGTTAGAATCATAGCTCCTCTTGATAGAATGTTCTTAACCACAAATGGCCCTTCGTAAGTAGGGGTCCATTTGCCCCTGGGATCACCTTGAGGTAGAATAATGCGCTTGATAACCAGGTCCCCAACTTGATACTCTTGTCGTCTGACTTTCTTGTTAAATGCCTTGATCATCCGTTTTTGGTACGTCTGACCATGACAAATAGTAGTAAGTCTCTTTTCGTCAATTAGATTTAGTTGATCAAGTCGGGTCTGAATCCAGTCATCTTCGCTCAAACCTGCATCCTTCATGATCCTAAGAGAGGGTATCTGAACTTCAATGGGCAAGACTGCCTCCATGCCATAAACCAAGGAATAAGGTGTTGCCCCTGTTGACGTCCGTGCTGAGGTACGGTACCCATGAAGAGCAAATGGTAACATCTCGTGCCAATCTTTGTATGTCACTGTCATCTTCTGCACAATCTTCTTAATGTTCTTATTAGCCGCTTCGACAACCCCATTCATCTTCGGCCGGTAGGGAGAAGAGTTATGATGCTATATCTTGAATTGCTCGCAGAGCTCGGTGATCATCTTGTTGTTGAGATTGGTACCATTATCCGTAATGATCCTCTCTGGTACACCATATCGACAGATCAGATCATGCCGAATGAACCGTGCCACGACGTTCTTGGTTACGGTAGCAAAGGAAGCTGCTTCAACCCACTTTGTAAAGTAATTGATTGCTACCAGGATGAAACGATGCCCGTTGGATGCTGTAGGTCTGATCTCGCCGATCATATCAATGCCCCACATTGCAAAAGGCCAAGGTGCCGTCAAAATGTTCAGATCCTTTGGTATCAGAAGAGTAGTATGAGTCAACATGTACTGTCTCAGCCGGCGAGCAACCCATGCCAAAGCGTAGCAAGTTCTCTCGAGCAGTGAGTATTGGGTCTCACAGTCGGTGAACTTTTTGCTAAAGCAGTAAATAGCATGCTCTTTTCGGCCAGACTTGTCATGCTACCCCAACACATACCTCTTTGTATTATCTAGCACTTATAAGCTTAACGGTCTTCCTGTAATTGGAGGCATCATAATTGATGGTTTGGAGGTAGTATGGCCCTCTCTTCTTGAAGCAGTGGTCTAACAAACTCAACAGACATTTCACAATCATCTTCACCTTCATCTTCGGCTAAGTTGATCGGACCCTCGAAGTCATAACCGGCAGTAGCAGAGTCGTTATCAGTGGGATCCAGAGTGGATGTATATCATGATACGTGAGTGTGTGTAAAACGGTTGTTTTGCAACATATAATAAAAAAACAAGGAGCGCAAGATTTGAAATGCAAGAAACGTCCAATGCTTTTATTAATGATATATGAAAATGACACACATAAAGCCCTCACAAATGAAACCACAGTGCCCTAGGTAAGACATCGGGCCATAAAGTTTAAAACATTGTCTGTTACATATTCAAAACAAAAAGTTTCATTACTGGGTAACAAAAGTAATAGGGATGAAGTCCTTTGTTGTCCAGTTTCTTGGTCCACCGTCGGTCGTAGGATAGATCCAGCTGTCGAACTCAGACTCTTCCACATTGTTTTCAATGGCATTCACCCCTGAGTTGCTGATGAACACGGGAGGTCTTCCGATCCATGCATTCTGAACAGCCCTTTGAGCTTCTGCAGTGAAACCCAAACCAAACTTGTTAGTCTTCTGTGTAAAATCAGGGAGTCGGCCCTATTGTGCACACCCACCTTTATCCACAACAGCCTGGGTATCCTTGAGGGAAGCCATCTTCATAGGAGAATCTTCAATAACAGTCTCAGCTGGCGCCAATGTCTGAGGAACCTCTTCAAAATGTTGAAATGGGGTCTCAATGAACTCCCCGTCCATTTCTACATATAGGAAAGAATTGAGGTGGCTAACCATATACTCTTCCTCTCCTTGTACTGTTACAATCTTCCCTTTGACCGAGTATTTCAGTTTCTGGTGGAGCATTGAGGTTACGGCCCCGACTTTGTGGATCCATGGACGACCCAGCAAACAAGAATAAGATGGCTGAATGTCCATCACATAGAACATAGAATTGAAGACCTGAGAACCAACTTTGATCGGGATATCAACCTCTCCATGTACCATTCTTTTAGACCCATCAAAGGCCCTGACGACAATGTTGCTCGGCTTCAGCTCCAAACCTTCACAATCCAACCGGTCTAGAGCTTTCTTCGGTAAAACGTTCAACGAGGAACCAGTATCCACCAATACATGTGCAAGAGTAGTGCCCACGCATTCAATGGAAACATGCAGGGCATCATTGTTGAAATTCTGGCAGCAAATACTCAATGTCATAGTGAATGTTATGACACCGTATCTGACTTTCTATAAGACAGTAAATAAAAAAGCAGTAAAGAACACAGTCAATTGTTTACCCAGTTCAGTGTGAAATAACACCTACTCTGGGGGCTACCAAGCCAGGGAGGAAATCCACTATAAGAGATATTAATTCAGGAATAAACCAACCAGTTTATCTCCTTCACTTAAGACCTACCCAATGCAACTTCAATCTAAGTTCAACTTAAACCTGAGTTCCTACTCACTCCCCCTCAATCACAGCAGTGATACTTAAACAATTGACTAATGAAATAATGAAGACACTCTTCAGAACATACACTTGATTATGCTTCACAGCTTTTTAATCAAGTAACACAAACACTCGTGCTTCACAACTTTGAGTGATACATAAACCTAACTTGACTTTGCTTCAAAGCTTTAGTCAAGAGACACAAACACTCTTGCTTCAAAGCTTTGAGTGATACAAAAACCCTTACAATCAAAACCTATTCCAAGTCACTTATCACAATGATACTTGCTTGGATTACAGCAGTTAAAACTATACAGCTACTAATTGATATTCTGTCAAAGAGTTAAATTCCAATCAGCTTTCCTGTTGAATATATATGCAGCTGTTTCTTTCAGTTTGGGCTTCCACGAAAAGCTAAGGTTAATTAGGGTTAACCACAAGACTTGGTCACAAGACTTTATCAACCAGATTAGGGTTGAGCTAGGTTAACCTAAAGACCACGTGAGATTCTGTTCTAGAAGAAAAGAGCCAACTTCCTGAAAAATCTCAGAATTAACCAAACTGCATAACTGTTAGATCAGTACAGGATGTCTTAACATTTGTTATGACATCAGAATTCCTGTTTACTGATTTTGGTAGAAGGCAATAAGTGTGATCATTGCAAAAATGCTCAGATACACACTCATAAACAGTAGCTACTGTATGCCATACTTTTTCTGCATAAAGTACCTAATAATCCAGAATGTTATGACATCAGTCATGACATTCACACACCTGGTTTTACCAAAAATACATGCCAATAACTAAACACTTACAAACTCCCCCTTTGGCAGATTTTTGGCTAAAACCCCTAAGCAATCAGAGAATAGAGAGCAGCAGAATGAATATGTCTGCAGAAAAATATAATGTCTACCAAGTAATTAACACAAAATATCTCCCCCTCTTTAGCCACAAATAGGCCAAAGATACATGTACTTATATGTTATACAGTTATCCAAAATGAGTAATAAAAACAAAGAAAATCTGAAATCACTTGCATCAACATGAACCAGCATCAGGCTTGTCAACTCCACCAAACTTTAAGCACTGTCACCTTCAGAGAAGGCACTTTCTTCAGCATTGAGCTGATCTTCAGCAGCATCCTCTTCCCTTCTGTTTCCTTCAGTCTCCTCCTGTTCTAATATGGCAATTAGGTTTTCTAGAGTCTTTTTCCTTGTCTCCAGCTCTTTGCAGGTCTCCTTCAGTACAACTATAACATCAGATGTCTTGGACTGAGTTTTTACAGTTGATGTCTCAGCTGATGTCATGACAATGTCAGGAACATGAGATCCCTGAAATAGCTTGTAGTGTAACCCAAGAGCAGGAGCTCTTTTGCAAACAGTATCTCTTTCCACCAGGATGTCAGGGTACTGAGCAAGGACAATTCCACATAGGAGGGAGGGAAAGGCAATAGGGCCTTTAACAGCATAGCTTCCAGCATGTTTTAAAGTTTGATCAAAAATATACCTGCCATAGTCAAATTTAGTCCTGGTTCCAACAGCATAAATGAATCTCCCCAATCCTGTAGAGATGGTTGATTTATGGTTTGTAGGGACCCAGTTGGCTGCACCAATCTTGTGCAGGATGGCAAATTTTATGCTTAGCTTGCTAGCATTCAGCTTGCCTTTTGAGGGCCAGCACTTGACTTGTCTTGCTGTGATGGTTTGGCATACTTCATTGTCAGTAACTTCTAGTTCAGGGCAAGCCTCATTTGATCTTCCAAGGAATTTGTTAATTTCAGATGGAGAGAAATTAACCCTTCTTCCTCTCACATAGACACATTCAAAATCAGCTGACCTTTCATCATCACATTCATCAGACAAATTCGCTATGAGTTCCTTGACAAGATTTTCATAGCATTTGGTAAACTTCTCCACAGTCTTCATTAGTCCAGAAACTTTGATTAGGTCCATGATTTCCTTACAATCCATGGCACCATTGTTTAGTTCTCTTTCCAAGGCTATTCTCTTCAAGCAAACATACTTCCATCTGTTGGCATTTTCAGGGTGGTGAAATGAAATGTTGTCAGTGGGGACTTCAGGAACTCTAGCCATTTTGCTGGAAGGGAGTTTCCTTCTGAGAGGAATGTATTCAGCATCAATTTCAAATTCTGATTCCTCATCAGAATCAGAAGGTTCAGGTTCTTTCCTCTTCTTTGCTATTGGTTGTCTCACAGGCTTTGAGAGACTCCCAGCATGTACTCGGGCTTTCACCTTCCCCTTGGACAATCCAGTCTTCACAGTTTCCACACCAATCTTGCCTTCAGACCTGGTTTTCTTATCAGCAGGTTTCTCTTTGGTCAGACATTTTGCAGCATCCTGATTACCCTTTCTGTTCATCATTCTCCTAGCTATGCTAGGGTTGATATTTGCAATTAGGTCATTGTCTGAGTATTCCTCATCCACATCAATAATAGGTGGTTCAACATTCTTCTCTGAAGGGTTCTGAATATCATCAAGGTTTTCAGATGATTTCTGAATGTTGTCATTTGGAGTCTCAACATTCTCAGAGACATTTGGATTTACTTCAACATTTGGGCTTGCTGATTCTTGATTTAATGGAACAGAAATCCCAGGTACAGAGTGGTTCTCACTCAAAATTCTTGTAACAAGCCTAGCTATTGCTTGATGAACGTAAGCTGAGCCTTCCCTATTTGGTACAGAAGATGAAGGTTGAGAGGGATTACTGGATGAAGTAGCTTGAGACCTTCCTGCATGCCTTATTCTCAGCTTTTTGACCTTGGAGGGGTTAGTTGCCATTTCTCTAAGAGGAGTAATTTCCAGGACTTCAGAATCCATGCATGAGGTGATTGCCCGAGAATCTTGATCAGATGATGAAGATGAAACGGTCGTCTTGGATGAGGATGATGTTTGAGACATTTTGATAGTCTTAGAAAACCAGTAGCAACTAGAGAGAAAACTTTGATTGAGAGAATGGGATTTGTTGCAAAGTCGAGAGTGGAAGGAGGCAAATGAGTGTCTATTCAACTTCTTAATAATTTTGAAAGAATTGGGAAAACATATGATTAATCCAATCAAAAGAGACTTAACAAAAATAACTCCTTCAACCCTTGTTTTAAGCAAAATTAATTGCTACAATTCCTCATGTTGGCAAATACCCAACTTTCCCCTCAAGTTTTCAAATTGATTTGCATCAAGTGCCTTGGTAAAAATGTCAGCCAGCTGTAGCTCAGTGGCAACATGTTCCAGTTTAATTGTCTTCTCCTCTACATGGTCTCTGATAAAGTGATGTCTAATGTCAATGTGCTTGGTCCTGCTATGCTGAATAGGGTTCTTGGAAATGTTGATTGTACTCAGATTGTCACAGTACAATGTCATAACATCTGGTGTGACATTATACTCAGTGAGCATCTGTTTCATCCAGATCATTTGAGAACAACTACTACCAGCTGCAATGTATTCAGCTTCAGCAGTAGAGAGAGACACACAGTTCTGTTTCTTGCAGAACCAGGAGACCAGATTATTTCCTAAGAAGAAACATCCTCCAGAGGTGCTTTTTTTATCATCAGCACTTCCAGCCCAGTCAGCATCACAATAACCAGTCAGAGTTGGTTCACAGCCATGAGAGTATAGCAAGCCATAGTAGTAAGTTCCACTTACATACTTCAAAATTCTCTTCACTTGGTTGATATGACTGACTTTAGGATCAGCTTGGTATCTTACACAAACTCCAACTGCAAAAGCAATGTCAGGTCTGCTGGCTGTTAAGTACAGCAAACTTCCTATCATGCTTCTGTACAGACTTTGGTCCACCTTAACCCCATTTGAATCTTTGGATAGCTTTAAATGAGTAGGTGCAGGGGTCCTTTTGTGACTGGCATTCTCCATACCAAACTTCTTGACAATGTTCTTTGCATACTTGCTTTGAGATAGAAAGATTGAGTCCTCCATCTGTGAGACTTGTAGTCCAAGAAAATAAGTCAGTTCTCCCATGAGACTCATTTCAAATCAGCCTGCATCTGGTCAGCAAAATGTTTAACCATTTGTTCTGACATTCCCCCAAACACTATGTCATCAACATATATTTGAGCCACCATTAACTTCCCTCCTTCATTTTTGACAAAGAGGGTTTTATCCAAGCCTCCTTTTCTGTATCCTTTGTCTGAGAGAAATTTTGTTAACCTGTCATACCATGCTCTAGGAGCTTGTTTCAGGCCATATAGAGCTTTCCTCAATTTGTAGACATGATCAGGGTGGTTTGGATCCACAAAACCTTTAGGCTGTTCCACATAAACTTCCTCATTTAAGTACCCATTTAGGAAGGCACTTTTTACATCCATCTGAAATAGCTTGAACTTCAGGAGACAAGCAATTCCCAATAGGAGTCTGATAGATTCCAGTCTGGCTACAGGGGCAAAGGTCTCATCAAAATCAACCCCTTCAACTTGAGTGTATCCTTGGGCAACAAGTCTTGCCTTATTCCTAGTGACCACTCCTTCAGCATCTGATTTATTCTTGTATATCCATTTTGTGCCAATGATGTTTGTTCCCTCTGGTCTAGGAACTAACTCCCAAACTTCATGTTGCTTAAATTGGTTCAATTCATCTTGCATTGCACCAATCCAGTATTCATCAGTTAAAGCCTCCTTAACATTTCTTGGTTCAATTTTAGACACAAAGCAAGAGTTTGAGATGATTTCTCTAGATCTTGTAATGACTCCACTATTAGGATCCCCTATGATGAGTTCTTTAGGATGATCTTTCTGAATTCTGATGGAAGGGATTTTGCTAGCTTCCTTGGATTCAGAGTCTGCTGTAGTGGTGTTAGGAAGGTCATTCTGTTGAGTTGGAGTCTCAAAGAATGTCTCAACATTACAAGGGACATCTGTTTCTTCATGATAATCATCAACTATGACATTTATTGATTCCATCATGACTTTGGTCCTGGAATTGAATACCCTACAAGCTCTGCTGTTGGAGGAGTATCCTAGAAATATACCTTCATCACTTTTAGGGTCCAGCTTTCTCCTTTGTTCACGATCTGTCGGAATATAGCATTTGCTGCCAAATACATGGAAGTACTTCACAGTTGGCTTTCTTCCTTTCCAGAGTTCATAAATGGTGGATGAGGTTCCCTTTCTCAAAGTGACTCTGTTATGGACATAACAGGTTGTATTCATAGCTTCAGCCCAAAAATGAATAGGAAGTCTTTTGGCATGTATCATAGCTCTGGCAGATTCCTGTATGGTCCTATTTTTCCTTTCTACAACTCCATTTTGTTGAGGAGTTATAGGAGAAGAGAATTCATGACTAATTCCTTCTGAGGAACATAACTCATTAAACTTACTGTTTTCAAATTCCTTTCCATGATCACTTCTGATTCTGACAATACACCCTTCTTTTTCTCTTTGAATTCTGTTGCACAGTTCTTTAAAAACTTCAAACACATCAGATTTTTCCCTAATGAAGTTAATCCAGGTGAATCTGGAAAAGTCATCCACACCAACATAGGCATATCTCTTTCCACCTGCATTGGTCCCATCAGATCCATATGTAGAAGTTCCAGAACCTTAGAGGTGGTCAGATGTCTTGACTTTGGATGTGACATCCTAGTCTGCTTACCAACCTGACATTCACCACAGACTCTCCCTTCATCAATTTGCAGTCTTGGAATCCCTCTGACTGCCTCCATGGAGATAATCCTTTTCATTCCTCTTAGATGAAGATGGCCAAGTTTTTGGTGCCACAATTTCACCTCTTTTTCTTCTTTGGCAATAGAACACACAGTGGAGTAATTAGTGTTCTCTGGCTCCCACAAGTAACAATTGTCTTTAGATCTGACTCCTTTCATTACAACTTCTTGTTTTTCATTAGTTACAAGACATTCAGATTTTGAGAAGTTGACCTTGAATCCTAGATCACATAATTGACTGATACTAATGAGATTAGCAGTCAGGCCTTTTACCAATAGTACTTCATTCAGATTTGGAACTCCAGGGCAGTCCAAATTACCAACTCCTTTGATTTCTCCTCTAGCACCATCTCCAAAGGTCACATAACTAGTGGTGTGAGGTTTAACATTATTGAGAAGGTTCTTGATTCCAGTCATGTGCTTAGAACACCCACTGTAAAAGTACCAGTCTTCCTTTGCAGAGACTCTAAGGGAAGTGTAGGCTATCAGGGCAATAGCCTTTTTCTTCCACTGTGGAGTATGTGGTACCTTGTTAGATTTAGGTTTGACACCTGGGTTCTGATTGGGGTATCCATACAATCTGAAGCAGAATGGCTTTATGTGACCAAACCTCCCACAATGATGACATCTCCATCTTTGGTACTTTTTCTTCATATTTCTCTGTTCCCGATGTTGAGTGTTATGTTGTGACTTCTGCTTTGACATTTGTTTATCAGGCCTGATCTTCTTGTCTGCACCGGATTTCTTTGCTGCCACAAATCCCAGACCAGACTTGTTTCCCACATTTTGTCCAACCTGAAGGATTTCTTCCAATTTGTTAGTTCCATTTGTCAGCATCTTGACAGATTTGGTCATCTGGTTCAGTTTTGAGTTCAACATTTGAACTTCCCCTTCTAGATGACTTATAGTTTCAATGTCTGCTCTTTTTTCAGCCTCCAACTTTATGATGAGTTTTGTTTGTTTCTCATTTTGCATACAGACTTCAGCACTTCTGATACATAATTTCTTGTAAGTATCAGCCAGTTCTTCAAATGTCACTTCCTCATCACTAGTGTCACTTTCAGAGGTACAAACACCAGTTAGTGCAGTAACTAGTTTGGCAGATTCTTCTTCAGAATTACTTTCTAAATCACAGTCAGACCAGGTAACAGACATTCCTTTCTTTTGTTTCTTAAGAAAGGTAGGACATTCAGCTCGAATATGCCCATATCCTTCACAACCATGGCATTGAATTCCTCTGCCTTGATTTCCCTTCTCTTCAGACTTTGGTCTTCTGCTGGAGTCATAAGATCTGTTAATGTCAGAGGGGATGTTCTTAACATTTGACCTTGACTTTGGATCCATTCTCTTGATGAGTTTGTTGAACTGTCTTCCAAGCATGGCTATAGCTTCTGAAATATTTTCTTCTTCATCCTCCTTGTTTTCATCTTCAGTGTTGGATACAAGTGCTATGCTCTTGTTTTTCTTGTCAACATTGTCACTGATCCCCATCTCAAAAGTCTGGAGAGATCCAATGAGTTCATCCACCTTTAACTTGCTGATATCCTGGGCTTCCTCTACAGCAGTTACCTTCATTGCAAATCTTTTAGGCAGGGATCTGAGAATCTTTCTCACCAGTTTTTCTTCAGACATCTTTTCTCCCAATGCTCCTGAGGTGTTGGCAATATCCAAGATGTTCATGTGGAACTCATGAATGGTTTCATCTTCCTTCATCCTTAGGTTCTCAAACTTGGTAGTCAGCATCTGAAGCCTTGACATTTTTACTTTGGATGTGCCCTCATGGGTAGTTTTGAGAGTGTCCCACACTTCCTTGGCCAGTTCACATTGATGTAATAGTCTGAATATGTTTCTATCAATTCCATTGAACAAGGCATTTAAAGGTTTGGAATTACCCAGGGCTAACTCATCTTCTTCTTTGCTCCATTCTTCCTCAGGCTTTAGACTGATTGTCCCATCTTTCTCAGTTATGGTGGGATGATTCCATCCTTTGTCAGCAGCTCTCCAAGCCTTTTTGTCCAGTAATTTTAAGAAGGCAATCATACGAGGTTTCCAGTAGTCATAATTTGATCCATCCAGAATGGGTGGTCTGTTTCCCAAAACTCCTTCTTTGTCCATAGTGCCAGAAAGTGATATCCCTAGATCTCACCCAGTAATACAGGCAGGGTGCCTGCTCTGATGCCAATTGAAATTCTGGCAGCAGATACTCAATGTCACAGTGAATGTTATGACACCGTATCTGACTTTATATAAGACAGTAAATAAAAAAGCAGTAAAGAACACAGTCAATTTTTTACCCAGTTCAGTGTGAAACAACACCTACTCTGGGGGCTACCAAGCCAGGGAGGAAATCCACTATAAGAGATATTAATTCAGGAATAAACCAACCAGTTTATCTCCTTCACTTAAGACCTACCCAATGCAACTTCAATCTAAGTTCAACTTAAACCTGAGTTCCTACTCACCCCCCCTCAATCACAGCAGTGATACTTAAACAATTGACTAATGAAATAATGAAGACGCTCTTCAGAACATACACTTGATTATGCTTCACAGCTTTTTAATCAAGTAACACAAACACTCGTGCTTCACAGCTTTGAGTGATACATAAACCTAACTTGACTTTGCTTCAAAGCTTTAGTCAAGAGACACAAACACTCTTGCTTCAAAGCTTTGAGTGATACAAAAACCCTTACAATCAAAACCCATTCCAAGTCACTTATCACAATGATACTTGCTTGGATTATGAGCAGTTAAAACTATACAGCTCCTAATTGATCTTCTGTCAAAGAGTTAAATTCCAATCAGCTTTCTTGTTGAATATATATACAGCTGTTTCTTTCAGTTAGGGCTTCCACGAAAAGCTAGGGTTAATTAGGGTTAACCACAAGACTTGGTCACAAGACTTTATCAACCAGATTAGGGTTGAGCTAGGTTAACCTAAAGACCACGTGAGATTCTGTTCTGGAAGAAAAGAGCCAACTTCCTGAAAAATCTCAGAATTAACCAAATTGCATAACTGTTAGATCAGTACAGGATGTCTTAACATTTGTTATGACATCAGAATTCCTGTTTACTGATTTTGGTAGAAGGCAATAAGTGTGATCATTGCAAAAATGCTCAGATACACACTCATAAACAGTAGCTACTGTATGCCATACTTTTTCTGCATAAAGTACCTAATAATCCAGAATGTTATGACATCAGTCATGACATTCACACACCTGGTTTTACCAAAAATACATGTCAATAACTAAACACTTACAATTGTGATTCTTCCCCTTAGCCGTCAAGTCGGCGTCAGAGAAACCCAACCCATTATCAACAGTTAAATTGGCCACACAATCTGTAAACTGATCATCTGATGTCTCTTGTGGCACGCGGGCAGTCTTCAAAAAGGTAATCAGAGCCTTGGCATAGGCCTCTGAGCACAGCAATATTGACAACATAGAAATCTTGGACGGGGTTTGCCCCAGCTGTTCAACTACATTGTAGTCACTCTTTTTGATGATTTTCAGAATCTCTTCCATCTCTTGTTTGGAAGCTTCAACAATTATCGTCTTCGGTGCCTCCGTCTGGGTAGGCACATCAGTGGTGATCCCTTTGCCCCGAGTGTCAGATGACTCGGCGACAGGGGTAAGAATAGGAACTTGAACGGGAATAGTGACAGGTACACTGGCAGGTGTAATAACAACAGGTCTTCGGGCAGTTGGTGGAGCAATATCAGGTGAGAAAAGTCTTCCGCTGCGGGTGACTATAGCAGGTCCAACCATATTGTTGATGTCAGTATCAGCGTCTAACTCTTGCTTAACTCCATGGAAATAAACATCAGCCCCATAGTGCCAAGGGACAGCTTTATCAGAGGTGTATGGGATAGGCCCCGGAACAGTGATGATCACAGGTGCGATTCTCGGAACATATGTAATTCTAACAGGCGTCCTCGAGGGAGCCTTGGAAGAATTGTCGAAAATGGTAATAATGACAACTTCTTCAGTAGGAATGGAGGGAACAACAGTCTTCTCAAACAGAATTTCCTTACTATCTATCAGGCGTTGGACACCTGACTTCAAGAGATGGCAACCGATAGGTAGAACAACACACATACGACAACCTTCATCACAGCCCGGAAATAATCCGGCTAGCAAAAGGTTCTTCTTTACAGTCATCAGAGGGGTAACAATATCATTCACAGAAACCACAAACAAGTCTTCTTCTATAGCATTTACTCCATGCTTGGGCATAGGAGCAGTCACAACATTAGGTCTTTCGAGCGCCTCAAACTCAATCTCCTTCGCATCAATTAAGTCTTGTATCTTATTCTTCAAAGTCCAACAATCATTTGTATTATGCCCCGAGCTATCAGAGTGATCAGTACAACAGGCATTAGGGTTATATCTCGGTGACGTTGTATTTGAATTCTTTGGGGCTTCCTTTGGAATCACCAGATTGGTCTTCAGCAACTGTGGCAGAATCTGAGATAAGGTCATGCTGAGACGAGTGAATTGCCTTTGAGGTCTCTCATCCTTTTGTTGATTGTTATGCTGAGGATCACTAGCAGGTTTTGAAATAACAACTGCATTAACAGCTTGGCGGTGTTCAGGTCTATTCTGTCTTCTTGCACTGTAGATAGCACTAGATTCTTTCTTAAACGGCTTCTTCTCGGTGCTCGATGAGGCACCCTTCTGTATCTTACCAGCCTTAATACCAACCTCAATCCTCTCACCGGTTAAAATAAGCTCTGTAAACCCAGATGAAGATCTTCCAATCAGATGGTTGAAGAATGGACCAGACAAGGTCCCCAGAAACATGTCCACAAGCTCCCGATCAGCTAAGGGTGGTTGTACTCTTTCGGCGAGGTCCCTCCACTTCTGAGCATAATATTTGAATCCTTCACCCGTTCCCATTGACATACCCTGGAGTTGGGTACGCGTAGGAGCGAGGTCAGAGTTATACTGATACTGTCTGTAGAATGAAGTAGCCAAATCTTCCCAACTGCGGATACTGGCTCCATCTAACTGATAGAACCACTCAAGCTGAGTCCCTGAGAGACTGTCCTAAAAGAAATGGATCCATAGGTTTTTATCAGCGGTATACGGCTGAATTTTCCTCACATATGACCGGAGGTGCAATTTCGGACAAGAAACTTCGTCATACTTAGCAAAGGCTGGTGCCTTGAACTTGTGGGGAATTACCACCCCAGATGATAGACCTAGACCACCAAAGTCCAGACCAGGCACTTTCTGAAGTTCCATAGCACTCAACCGGTCTTCCAGTTGCTTGTATCTATCCTCAGCAGGAGGATACTGTTCTTCGTCGTAGTCTGTCTCGTTGTCGGAGACCATAGGGCTAGGAGCCCTCCTTTCCTCTTGACTACCTTTCCCTCCAGATGAGGTGGTCAGATCAACTTCATTCTGTAGCCTGTTTCCAAACCTGTGCCCTGTGTTAAACATGATTGTCCTCTTCTTCTTCTTCTTCTTCTTCTTCTTCTTCTCTTTTAGAATCAGGGTCTTCAAGTCTTGCTGACCCTTAGCTAGATTCATGAACAGCTCTTGGAATTGGGCATTCTGGGCCTGGAGGGCCTTGATGCCTTGCTCAGTTGAAGGTTCAGCAGACATGATGAGTGCTGAAATAAACAACGAAGAAGATAAGAGACCTGTAATGGGTACCTGTTTATGAAGTGCATGGGATGAAATGCGTATGATTATGATTTCAAAGACAATCTAGAGATTCAAATTTGTAAACCAGAAAGGAAACACACTTTATTAGACAAACTTTGTAATTCAAATTGTTCGACTGATGCCCTTAAGGCGTTACAAGAATGGAAATACTGAAAAGTAAATGAAAACTGGAAAGGAAATAATCAAAGGTCAATCAGCGCTCCCATGGCCTCTTCTTATCAGTGTGGACATAATTGTTGATGAAATTCTGGCAGCAGATACTCAATGTCACAGTGAATGTTATGACACCGTATCTGACACTCTTCAAGACAGTAAATTCAAAAGCAGTAAAGAACACAATCAATTGTTTACCCAATTCAGTGTGTAACAACACCTACTCTGGGGGCTACCAAGCCAGGGAGGAAATTCACTATAAGAGATATTAATTCAGGAATAAACCAACCACTTTATCTCCTTCACTTAAGATCTACCCAATGCAACTTCAATCTAAGTTCAACTTAAACCCGAGTTCCTACTCACTCCCCCTCAATCACAACAGTGATACTGAACAATTGACTAAAGAAATTATGAAGACACTCTTCAGTACATACACTTGATTTTGCTTCACAGCTTTAATCAAGTAACACAAACACTCGTGCTTCAAAGCTTTGAGTGATACACTACCCTAACTTGACTTTGCTTCAAAGATTTTATCAAGTAACACAACCACTCGTGCTTCAAAGCTTTGAGTGATACACAACCCTTACAATCAAATCCTACTCCAAATCACTTATCACAATGACAATTGATTGGCTCACAGTAGTTACAACTATACAGTCCCTTATTGATCTTCTGTCAAAAAGTGTGCTTCACCAACAGTCTTCATGAGGAATATATAGGCAGCTATTCTTCGGTTAGGGCTTCCACGAAAATAGCTAGGGTTAATTAGGTTTAACCTCAAGACTTGGTCATAGGTCTTTAACAACCAGATTAGGGTTAAGCAAAGTTAACCTAATGTCCACGTGAGATTCTGATCTGGACTGAATAAACCAGATTCCTGAAAATTCTAAGAAATAACAAATCTGCACAACTGTTAGATCAGTACAGGATGTCTTAACATTGGTTATGACAACAAGAATCCTGTTTACTGATTTTGGTAGAATGCAATAAATATGATCATTGCATAATGATCAGCTAAACACTCATATTGAGCAGCTCCTGTATGACATTCTTTTTCTGCAGAATGTACCTTGTATCCCAGAATGTTATGACATCAGTCATGACATTCACACAACTGGTTTTACCAAAAAACATGCCAACAACCAAACACTTACAAACTCCCCCTTTGGCAAATTTTTGGCTAAAACCCCTAAACAATCAGAGATTAGAAAGCAGCAGAATTAATAATATCTACCAAGTCTAATTCTACCAAAATTATCACAAAATCTTCTCCCCCTCTTTAGCCATAATAGGCCAAAGATACATGTACTTTTAGGTTATACAGTCATCCAAAAGGAATAATAGCTTATAGTTGATGTCTCAGCAGATGTCATGACAATGTCAGGGACATGTGTTCCCTGAAATAGCTTATAGTGCAACCCAAGAGCAGGGGCTCTTTTGCAAACAATATCTTTTTCAACTAGAATGTCAGGATACTGAGCAAGGACTATACCACATATGAGAGAGGGAAAGGCAATAGGGCCTTTAATAGCACAACTTCCAACATGTTTCAATGTTTGATCAAAGATATACTTGCCATAGTCAAATTTTGTCCTGGTTCCAACAGCATAAATAAATCTTCCCAAGCCTGTGGAGATGGTTGATTTATGGTTAGTGAGAACCCAGTTAGCTGCACCAATTTTGTGCAGAATGGCAAATTTCATGCTCAGCTTGCTTGCATTCAGCTTCCCTTTTAAGGGCCAACTCTTGACTTGATTTGCAGTGATGGTTTGGCACACTTGGTTGTCAGTAACCTCTAGCTCAGGGCAAGCATCATCAGGTCTTCCTAAGAATTTGTTTATTTCAGAGGGAGAGAAATTTACCTTCCTTCCTCTCACACACTTAAAATTAGTTGACTTTCCATCAGCACACCCATCAGATAAATTTACTATGAATTCTTTGACAAGAACTTCATAGCAGTTGGTAAACTTTACCACAGTATTTATTAGACCAGCAGTTTTGATTAGATCCATGATCTCCTTACATTCCATGGCACTGTTGTTCAGCTCTCTTTCCAAGGCGATCCTTTTCAAACATACATACTTCCACCTGTTTGCATTCTCAGGATGGTGAAAGGAGATGTTGTCAGTGGCAACTTCAGGGACTTTAGGCATTTTGCTTGAAGAGAGTTTCCTTTTGAGAGGAATGTCTTCAACATCAAACTCAAATTCTGATTCCTCATCAAATTCAGAGGGTTCATGCTCCTTCCTTTTCTTTGCTATTGGTTGTCTCAAAGGTTTTGAGAGACTACTAGTAGGTACTCGAGTTTTCACCTTCCCTTTCTCTTTTGACAATCCAGCCTTCACAGCTTCTACTCCAGTCTTGTTCTCAGACCTGGTTTTCTTATGAACAACATCAGCAGTCTTCTCTTTGGAGAGGCTTTTGGCAGCATCCTGCTTTCCTTTTCTGTTCATCATCCTTCTAGCTATGCTAGGGTTGATATTGGCAATTAAGTCATTGTCAGAGTATTCTTCATCAACATCAATAACCGGGGGTTCAACATCCTTCTCAGTAGGGCTCTGGTGATCATCACGATTTTTAGGAGATTTTCTAATGTTGTCATCAGGTGTCTCAAAATTCTGAGTGACATCTAGATTCATTTCAACATTTGGACTAGCAGATTCTTGATTCAAAGGTACAGAAATGACAGGTACAGAGTGATTCTCATTTAGAATCCTAGTGACAAGTCTAGCTATAGCTTGATGAACATAAACTGAACCTTCCCTATTTGCTATTTCTGGAGGAACAGAAATGATGGTTGAGAGGGTTTACCAGATGAAGAGGCTTGTGATCTTCTTGCATGTCTGGTTCGCAGCTTTTTAACCTTAGTGGGGTCAGCTACCAGTTCACGAAGAGGAGTTATCTCCAGAACATCAGAATCCATGCAGTTTGTGATTGCCCTAGGTTCTCGATCAGAGGATGCAGAAGAAGCAGTCGCCTTTGAAGAGGATGATGACATGGATAGTTGAGACATTTTGAGTGATTTAGAAAACAGGTAACAATGATAGTGAAATCTTCGTTTGAGAGATTGGAGATTGTTGCAGAAACGCGAGAGGAGGGAGATATGTGAATGTCTATTCAACTTCTTAAAATTTTGGAAGGAAATAGAGAAACAGATGATTAGCCCAATCAGAGTAGACTTAACTAAAATATCTCTCTCATCCCTTGTTTTAAGCAAAATTAATTGCTACATTTCTTCATGTTGGCAAATACCCAGCTTGCCCCTCAAATTTTCAAATTGATTAGCATCAATTGCCTTGGTAAAAATGTCAGCCAGTTGTAGTTCAGTGGCAACATGTTCCAGTTTAATCGTCTTCTCCTCCACAAGATCTCTGATGAAGTGATGTATAATGTCAATATGCTTGGTCCTTCTATGCTGAATAGGATTCTTGGAAATGTTGATAGTACTCAGATTGTCACAGTACAATGTCATAACATCTTGTATGACATTATACTCAGTAAGCATCTGTTTCATCCAGATCATTTGAGAACAACTACTACCAGCTTCTATGTATTCAGCTTCAGCAGTAGATAGAGACACACAATTCTGTTTCTTGCTGAACCAAGAGACAAGATTATTTCCTAAGAAGAAGCATCCTCCAGAGGTGCTCTTTCTATCATCAGCACTTCCAGCCCAATCAGCATCACAGTAACCAGTCAGAGTTGGTTCACATCCATGAGAGTACAGCAAGCCATAGTTGTAGGTTCCACTCACATACTTCAGAATTCTTTTCACTTGGTTGATATGACTTACTTTGGGTTCAGCCTGGTATCTTGCACATACTCCAACTGCAAAAGCAATGTTAGGTCTGCTGGCTGTTAAGTATAGCATACTTCCTATCATGCTTTTGTACAAGCTTTGGCCCACCTTAACCCCACTTGAGTCTTTAGACAGCTTTAAATGAGTAGGTGCAAGAGTCCTTTTGTGACTGGCATTCTCCATCCCAAACTTCTTGACAATGTTCTTTGCATACTTGCTTTGAGACAGAAAAATTGAGTCTTCCATCTGTGTGACTTGCAGTCCAAGAAAGTAGGTCAATTCTCCCATGAGGCTCATTTCAAATTCAGCTTGCATCTGGTCAGCAAAATGTTTAGCCATTTTATCTGACATTCCCCCAAACACTATGTCATCAACATAGATTTGAGCTACCATTATCTTTCCTCCTTCATTTTTGACAAAAAGAGTTTTATCCAAGCCTCCTTTCCTGTATCCTTTGTCAGAGAGGAATTTTGTCAACCTGTCATACCATGCTCTAGGAGCTTGTTTCAGGCCATATAAAGCTTTCCTCAATTTGTAGACATGATCAGGACAGTTTGGATCCACAAATCCTTTAGGCTGTTCCACATAAACTTTCTCATTTAAGTACCCATTTAGGAAGGCACTCTTTACATCCATCTGAAATAACTTAAACTTAAGGAGACAGGCAATTCCCAATAGGAGTCTGTTGTACCCCAAAATTTGCCCTCCTATATTCTTCAAAGTTTGACAAGCATCATTTCAATTTGCTCAAGTCTACTCAAGGGTTGCACAGTCAAACCATCCTCCTAAGCCAGTCAAAATTAGGGTTTTGGTTCTTGCAAAGAAGTTGAGGTTTTCAAGGGCTCAATCAAGTCCCATATGCCCATATACATTGTCAAGTATCTACATGCCAAGTTTCAAGGCTCACAAGGTCAAGTTGCACAGTCAAAAACCCTAGTTGCTTCACAATCAACTGCAGGGGCAAAATGGTCATTTGGCAGTCAAAAGTCAAAAATTTTGGTCGACATCTTATTTTGAAGCCACAATCATCATTTGATCAATTCTTGATCATGATTCTACAAGAATGGCTCAAAAATCATCAAGATGCAAAAGTTTCCATTTTTGGACAGCTGAAAAGTCAATTGTAACTTGACCAAGGCATAACTTTTTCATGGTTCATCAGAAAAATCCCATCCAACGCTCATTTTGAAGGGGAGGACATTTCCTACAACTCATCTTCACATTCGAAATCCAAGAAATGCTCTCACAAAAAGTTATCAATTTCAACATTATAGTTCATTTTCAAAAGCAACAAAAAGGCACTTTAAGTCAAAGACCATAACTTGAGATTGGTAAATTCAAATGACATGGGACCAAAGGCATTGGTTAGAGGACTTCAAGACCTTTCCAAAATGTCCAAGAACATGTTCATATGATCAAAATTGAGCAAGATATGCATTGGAGAAGTTGAGAAATTTTTGTGAAATGGCAAAAGTCAACTATCCTTGAAACTTCATTTTTTGACAAAAGGGCCCACTTTTTTCCACTTGGTTCAGCCTTTTCATGCCACCCACGTGTCCCATGATCCATTACAAGACCAAACATTTATTTTTTCATTTTTATTTAATTTTTATGGATTTAATTCACTTTAATCCATAATAATTTAAATAAAAATCAAAAAATGAATTAAATGGTATCTTTGAGTTTTGAATGACTTTTATACATCATGAAACATATACCAAATTCGTGCAAGACCTATTTCAAGCATAAAAATTCAAATTTTGACAAGAAAGGCAAGTTTCTTCAATGGAGGTTATGGCAAAATCCAAATCATAATTGCATTGGTTTAAAGCTCATAATAGTGACTGATTCTCACTCATTACTATAAATACAAGCCTTGCAAGCCTCATTCAAAAACGAAAAAAGTGCACAAATGGCCAGAGCAAAGTTCAAAATTTGTCAAAAAAAGTGTGAGATCAAAAGGAATTTTGCAAGCATTTTCAGGCAAAAAGGAGAACGTGACTCTCTTCTTTGCCACACCCTGAAGCTAAAGCAACCCTTGCCACGTCCTAAGGTCCATTATCAAGCACTGTAAGTATTCCCAGGTCCCCCCATAGTTCCATATTGTTTTTTCTAACGCTTCCCTGTGCAGCATTCCAAAGAGGACTCACCATAGACTCACACATCCAACGTGCCATGTGTCCTCAGACAGCCATCCAAAGGTCAGGAGAGGGAGGAATACCATGTTCCAAGTCAAACGCGCTCTGGACAATCAAGGAAAGTCAAACGTGGCTTCTTAATGGGCCAGAATTCAACAATACACCTCCTATTTGGCCCATACCCCCCTTTCCTTGGTTTATTCTTTTCTTTTCTTTTTTATATTTTTTAATTTAATTATTAATCTTTTTAATTATTTTTATTATTGACAATTAACATAATTAACTTTTTTTCATAAAAATCCAAAAAAAAAAAACTAACATTATTATTATTATTTTCATATTATTTTTGTAAATAAACATTAAATAATTAAATTAGCTTTAATTAGGTAATTTTAACCTTTTTAAATAACTAAAATAATTTAGAATTAGGTTAACTTAGAATTTTAATTCTTTTATTTTATTTCATAAAAACATAAAAACAAAAAAACATTTTCTTTTAATAAATTAATTAATTATATTAGGCTTTATTTAATTAATTGCATTCAATTCAAAAAAGACAAAAAATTTCATTTCTTTTCTTAAAAGGGTCAAAACCCTTAGAACGTTCCCGATTCCATTTTCTATTCGCGCGTATTTATTTAGTTTGATTATTTTTGTAAATGCTTCTGGAAGTGTAATAGTTAACTAGGACCTCCTTTATTGCTTTATTTATTTTCCTGCACTTTATTTACCAAAACGGGTTTTTGTCTTTGGTGATGTATAGACCCGCGCCTTGTAATAGCTAGATTTATATTTCTGCAATTTACTTTCCGCACCCCTTAACTATTAAATGCATGAAAGAATGTATGTAAATAAAAACAACTCGTAGCCCACTAATTACAAAGACAAACATAACATGAAAACAACACACAAATACACACACCACTTCTAGGGTACGCCTCACTTGTTGCCTTCGAAAAGTGGTCGTCAAGTATAGGACGTTTTAGTAGTCCTTATGTCCATGATCCAGTTGCCTCGAAACAGTTTCCTCGAAACAGTTGCCTCGAAACGGTTGCCTCGGATTAAAAAAAAGGATCAAGGACATAAGGGTAGCTTCTAAGGTGTCCTACTGTTGCTTCGGTGACCGCACTGTCCCTACAATCGAATTGACCCGAACACCTCCAACGGTGGTGCTACCTACCTCTCAATGGTGGGATGGCACTACTTTAGGGACTTCTACACAGCTTAATTCCTTAGGGTAGGTAGATGACTCATGGATACTTGCTCTATAAAAAACAAAACAAAATACTTTTCACACCTTACACTTTCAAAAGCTTTCAAAACAAAATTTTTCAAACACTCTTAAGGACAGATACAAGAGTTATTCAGAAATATTTCAAAGAAACTTTTTCAAGCCCACTCACATTTTTAAAAGCAAACATTTTGAAAACATAAGAGCAAGTACCTAAGAGCCCGTGGATAACCACGGATAGAAAGGGTGCTAACACCTTCCCTTTATATAAATCTACCTCCCGAACCGAGAAACATTCTCGAATAAGGAATTTTGCTGTGCTTTTGTCCTTTCCATGTTGGAGAACATAAAAGACGGTGGCGAATCTTGCTTACCGCGACATTTCGCGAACCAGCTTAAAAAACAGTCAGTTCTATTTCCACCGATCACAGAACTGGCGACTCTGCTGGGGAAGTGAAAGTGAGGTGTACCTTAGGATTAGATCATACTTATGTTTTCAATTGCTTTGCTTTGATTGCTTTATATTTGCGGGCTTTGCATCAGAGCTTCATACATCCTAACCCGGATCTGGGGATACCCTTTTAGGTAGCATAAGCTGTGAGGGACCTGTCCGGTGTAGACCGACACGGGTGAAGCAGTGGCTACGTTGGTGTGGCACCTTGGTCTGTACCGATATCCCTTGTGTTGCAACGAGGAGAATATGGGTCTTCTGAGGAGTCATTAAGCACCAACCGACCTTAGAACCTTAATGTGACCCAACTTGGCCATAGAACAGTAGCAGTATGCTACACCCATTGAGGCTAAACTCTCGCGATGGTTCTGGCTGCAAGAAATGATTGCGACGCTGGAGTTATGACCGATTGAGGGTAGTCAGTGATATTGGGATCCTCTAGAACCCGGTTACTTTTGATCGGACAGGTCTTAACCAACGAAACTGAAAGAGGGTAGTACCTGAACTTCATGCTGGCCTAAACTCTAAGGGCTCTCTGTGTGACTTGTGTGCCTTCAAACTTGACTACTTGCATGCTTGTTATCTGACACTTGAGTTTCTTGCAGGTTTTGTTTACAGTCCTTAATTTGGACTCATAACAGGGTTTACTTACGTCACTCCATGCATAGTATAACATCATACCATTTCATACATCCTACATAAGGACTAATCCATTTCAAGGATCTCAAGGGTTTGTGATGCAGGTCATGCTGAATCAAAAGTCTAGCAAGGAGGCAAAGGGGATTTATTTTCCTCTAGCCAAGGTTAATGACTTGAGTCAGGGGCTATGACCCACTCGATATGGTGAGCCTTGACTCTTGAAGAAGGACTTTCAATAACACGAAGCTCCTTCAATCAAGCAACCGGATTCAAATTCTAACAATTTTCTTGTTTACCCCGCGAGATCTGTAGGTGTTTAGGTATTGGCTTGCATTTTTGGTAAATCCCAAGTGTATGTGTGAATGTCATGACTGATGTCATAACATTCTAGTTCAGGTTGTACTAACTCATTAGGTACATTTGCAGAAAAATATTGTAATTCAAATACTGATGTTTATAAGTGTGTATCTGAGCATTTTTGCAAAATGATCACATTTTGCTAAATCAGTAGACAGGTTTTCTCAGATGTCATAACAGATGTTATGACATCCTGGTCTGAACTAACAGGTTTGCAGGATTGGATAAGTCTGAGTTTTTTCAGGAAATAACTCAGTCCTTTCTGAACAGAATCCTGCGTTTTCTGAGGGGTAACCTAGCTCAACCCTAACCTGGTTAATAAAGTCCTGTGACCTGGTCTTTAGGTCAAACGGAATTAACCCTAGGTTTTTGGAAACCCTAACTGAAGTTGCAGCTGCTATATATTCAACAGAGCTGCTGTTTTTCAAGTGATCCCTGCTGATTGATTAGAAGACCATTTTGTAATCTGTATAGATTTGTTTATTGTACTCCAAGCAATTATCATTGTGATAAGTGCCTTGGAATAGGTTTCAATTGTAAGGGTTGTGTAGCACTCAAAGCTTTGAAGCAATAGTGTTTGAATGTTCCTTGACTAAAGCTGTGAAGCAGAGTCAAGTTAGTTGTGTACATCACTCAAAGCTGTGAAGCACGAGTGATTATGTTGCTTGATTAAAAAGCTGTGAAGCTTAATCAAGTGTGTGTTTTTTGAAGAGTGTCTTCATCAATTCTTAAGTCAAATTGGTTTATGTATCACTGATGTGATTGAGGGGGAGTGAGTAGGAACTCAGGTTTAAGTTGTACTTAGATTAGAATTGCATTGGGTAGGTCTTAAGTGAAGGAGATAAACTGGTTGGTTTATTCCTGAATTAACATCTCTTATAGTGGATTCTCTCCCTGGCTTGGTAGCCCCCAGAGTAGGTGTTGTTGCACACTGAACTGGGTAAACAATTGACTGTGTTCTTTATTGCTTTTGTATTTACTGTCATACAGTAAGTCAGATACGGTGTCATAACATTGAACGTGACATTGAGTATCTGCAGCCAGAATTTCAATTGGCATCAGAGCAGGCACCCTGCCTGTATTACTGGGTGAGATCTAGGGATATCACTTTCTGGCACTATGGACAAAGAAGGAGTTTTTGTAAATAGACCACCCATTCTGGATGGAACTAATTATGACTACTGGAAACCTCGTATGATTGCCTTCCTAAAATCTCTGGAAAAAAAGGCTTGGAGAGCTGCTGACAAAGGATGGATTCATCCCACCATAACTGAGGAAGATGGGACAATCAGTCTGAAGCCTGAGGAAGATTGGAGTAAAGAAGAAGATGAGTTAGCCCTGGGAAATTCCAAAGCTCTAAATGCCTTATTCAATGGAATTGATAGAAACATTTTCAGATTAGTTCATCAATATGAACTGGCCAAGGAAGTTTGGGACACTCTCAAAACTACTCATGAGGGAACTTCCAAAGTAAAAATGTCAAGGCTTCAGATGTTGACCACTAAGTTTGAGAATCTAAAAATGATGGAAGATGAAACCATTCATGAGTTTCACATGAACATCTTGGAGATTGCCAACACCTCAGGAGCACTGGGAGAAAAAATGTCAGAAGAAAAACTGGTGAGGAAGATTCTCAGATCCTTGCCTAAAAGATTTGCTATGAAGGTGACTGCCATAGAGGAAGCCCAGGACATTAGCAAGTTGAAAGTGGATGAACTTATTGGGTCTCTTCAGACTTTTGAGATGGGAATCACTAATGATGATGTCAAAAAGAACAAGAGCATAACACTTATGTCCAACACTGATGTTGAAGAAAACATTTCAGAAGCTATAGCCATGCTCGGAAGACAGTTCAACAAACTCATCAAAAGAATAGATCCAAAGTCAAGGTCTAATGTTCATAACATTTCCTCTAACATTGACAGTTGCAGCAGAAGACCAAGGTCAGATGAGAAGGGAGTTCAAGGCAGAGGAATTCAATGCCATGGTTGTGAAGGATATGGGCATATTCGAGCTGAATGTCCTACCTTTCTTAAAAAACAAAAAGGAATGACAGTTACTTGGTCTGACTGTGATTCAGAAAGTAATTCTGAAGAAGAGACTGCCAAACGAGTTACTGCTTTAACTGGTGTTTGTACCTCTGAAAGTGACATCGGTGATGAAGAGGTGACTTTTGAAGAACTGGCTGATACGTACAAGGAATTATGTATCAGAAGTACTGAAGTCTGTGTGCAGAATGAGAAACAATCAAAACTCATCATAAAGATGGAGGCTGAAAAACGGGCAAACCTTGAAACTATAAGTCATCTAGAAGGAGAAGTTCAATTGCTGAACTCACAACTGAATCAAATGACCAAATCTGTCAAGATGTTGACAAATGGAACTGACAAATTGGAAGAGATCCTACAGGTTGGACAAAATGTGGGAAATAAATCTGGTCTAGGATTTATGAAAGCAACGAAATCTGGTTCTGGTAGGCAAATGTCAAAATAGATGTCTCAACACAACTCTCGACATCAGGAACAGAAACATATGAGGAAAAGGTACCAAAGATGGAAATGTCATCATTGTGGTAGATATGGCCACATAAAGCCCTTCTGCTTCAGATTACATGGATACCCTAATCAGAACTCAGGTGTCAAACCTAAGTCTAAAAAGGTACCACATGCTCCTCAATGGAAGAAAAAGGCTACTGCACTGATAGCTCACACTTCCCTGAGGGTGTCTGCAAAGGAAGACTGGTACTTTGACAGTGGATGTTCCAGACATATGACTGGAATCAAGAACCTCCTCAATAATGTTAAGCCTCACACCACCAGTTTTGTGACCTTTGGAGATGGGGCTAAAGGTGAAATCAAAGGAGTTGGTGATTTGGACTGCCCTGGAGTTCCAAGTCTGAATGAAGTACTGCTGGTGAAAGGACTGACCGCTAATCTCATTAGTATCAGTCAACTGTGTGATCTAGGATTCAAGGTCAATTTCTCAAAATCTGAATGCCTTGTAATCAATGACAAACAAGAGATAGTAATGAAAGGAGTCAGATCCAAAGACAACTGTTACATGTGGGAGGCTGAGAACACCAATTTCTCATCTGTGTGTTCCATTGCAAAAGAAGAAAAAGAGGTGAAACTGTGGCACCAAAAACTTGGCCATCTTCATCTAAGGGGTATGAAGAGGATTATCTCCTTGGAGGCAGTCAGAGGGATTCCAAAACTACAAATTGATGAAGGAAGAGTTTGTGGTGAATGTCAGGTGGGTAAGCAGACTAGGATGTCACATCCAAAGTCAAGACATCTGACCACCTCTAAGGTTCTAGAACTCCTCCATATGGATCTGATGGGACCAATGCAAGTAGAGAGTCTTGGTGGTAAAAGATATGCCTATGTGGTTGTGGATGATTTTTCCAGATTCACCTGGATTAATTTCATTAGGGAAAAATCAGATGCATTTGAAGTTTTTAGAGAACTGTGCAAGAGAATTCAAAGAGAGAAGGAAGGATGTATTGTCAGAATCAGAAGTGATCATGGCAAGGAATTTGAAAACAGCAAGTTTGATGACTTCTGTGCTTCAGAAGGAATCAGTCATGAGTTTTCTTCTCCCATAACACCTCAGCAAAATGGAGTTGTGGAAAGAAAAAACAGGACCATACAAGAATCTGCCAGAGCAATGTTACATGCCAAAAGACTTCCTATGTATTTTTGGGCTGAAGCTATGAATACAGCTTGCTATGTTCATAACAGGGTCACCTTGAGAAAGGGAACCTCATCCACCATATATGAACTCTGGAAAGGAAGAAAACCAAATGTGAAGTACTTCCATGTGTTTGGCAGCAAATGCTATATCCTATCTGATCGTGAACAAAGAAGAAAACTGGACTCCAAAAGTGATGAAGGCATATTTCTAGGATACTCCTCAAACAGCAGAGCTTATAGAGTATTCAACTCCAGAACCAAAACCATGATGGAATCAATAAATGTTATAATTGATGACTATCATGAAGAAATAGATGTTCCTTGTACTGTTGAGACATTCTTTGAGACTTCAACCCAACAGGATGATCTACCCAACTCCACCACAACAGAATCTGAATCAAAAGAAGCTAGCAAGACTCCTTCCATCAGAATTCAGAAGGATCATCCAAAAGAGCTCATCATAGGAGATCCCAATAGTGGAGTCATCACAAGATCTAGAGAAATCATCTCAAATTCTTGTTTTGTGTCCAAAATGGAACCAAGAAATGTCAAGGAAGCCTTAACTGATGAATATTGGATTGGTGCAATGCAAGATGAACTGAACCAATTCAAGCAACATGAAGTTTGGGAACTGGTTCCTAGACCTGAAGGAACTAACATCATTGGGACAAAATGGATATTCAAGAACAAGTCAGATGCTGAAGGAGTTGTCACCAGAAATAAGGCAAGACTTGTTGCTCAAGGATACACCCAGGTTGAAGGGGTTGATTTTGATGAAACCTTTGCACCTGTAGCCAGGTTGGAGTCAA
Source organism: Vicia faba (assembly GCA_948472305.1). Lineage (NCBI taxonomy): Eukaryota > Viridiplantae > Streptophyta > Magnoliopsida > Fabales > Fabaceae > Vicia > Vicia faba. The sequence goes on from OX451735.1 coordinate 989,488,201, forward strand.
TCAGACTCTTGTTGTCAATTGCTTGTCTTCTGAGGTTCAAGTTATTTCAGATGGATGTGAAAAGTGCCTTTCTAAATGGGTACTTAAATGAGGAAGCTTATGTGGAACAACCTAAAGGTTTTGTGGATCCAACCCATCCTGATCATGTCTACAAATTGAGAAAAGCTCTATATGGGCTGAAACAAGCTCCTAGAGCATGGTATGACAGGTTAACAAAGTTTCTCTCAGACAAAGGCTACAGAAAAGGAGGCTTGGACAAAACTCTATTGGTCAAAACTGAAGGAGGGAAGTTGATGGTTGCCCAAATATATGTTGATGACATAGTGTTTGGAGGAATGTCAGAACATATGGTTAAACACTTTGCTGACCAGATGCAGGCTGAATTTGAAATGAGTCTCATGGGAGAACTAACTTATTTTCTTGGACTGCAAGTCTCACAGATGGAGGACTCAATCTTCTTATCTCAAAGCAAGTATGCTAAGAATATTGTAAAGAAGTTTGGTATGGAGAATGCAAGTCACAAAAGGACTCCTGCTCCTACTCATCTAAAGCTTTCCAAAGATTCAAGTGGGGTTAAAGTGGATCAAAGTCTGTACAGAAGCATGATAGGAAGCTTGTTGTACTTAACTGCCAGCAGACCTGATATTGCCTTTGCAGTTGGAGTTTGTGCTAGATACCAAGCTGATCCCAAAGTCAGTCATATCAATCAAGTGAAGAGAATTTTGAAGTATGTAAGTGGTACTTACAACTATGGATTTTTGTATACTCATGGCTGTGAACCAGCTCTGACTGGCTACTGTGATGCTGATTGGGCTGGTAGTGCTGATGATAGAAAAAGCACCTCTGGAGGATGTTTCTTTTTGGGAAGTAATCTGGTTTCCTGGTTCAGCAAGAAACAGAATTGTGTGTCTCTTTCCACTGCTGAAGCTGAATATATTGCAGTTGGTAGTAGCTGTTCTCAAATGATATGGATGAAACAGATGCTCACTGAGTATAATGTAACACAAGATGTTATGACATTGTACTGTGACAATCTGAGTACAATCAACATATCCAAGAATCCCATTCAGCATAGCAGGACCAAACATATTGACATACGACATCACTTTATTAGAGACCTTGTAGAAGAGAAGACTATCAAATTGGAACATGTTGCCACTGAGCTACAGCTGGCTGACATTTTTACCAAGGCTTTGGATGCAAACCAATTTGAAAACTTAAGGGGTAAGCTGGGTATTTGCCAACATGAGGAATTGTAGCAATTAATTTTGCTTAAAACAAAGACCAAAGGACTTATGCCTGTTCTGATTGGTTTAAAATTGTATTTTCTCATTTCCTACAATTCTTTTAAGAAGTTGAATAGACACTCCCTTGCTTACTTCCTCTCACGCCTCCTCATCAAAACCCAGTCTCTCAATCAGAAATTTCTCCTCATTTGCTGTTGGTCCTTCAAAACTGACAAAATGTCTCAAACACCATCATCATCCAATACGACCATCTCAACCTCTTCCTCTGATCAAGATTCTGGGACAATCTCTTCCTGTCTGAACTCTGACGTTCTGGAGATCCGTTCTCATAAAACTAACCCCACCAAGGCCAAAGAGTTGAGAACAAGACATGCAGGTAATCCATCTCATCCTTCCTCTTCAGTTCCCCCTGAAATTGCAAATAGGGAAGGGACAGCCTATGTTAATCAAGCAATAGCAAAAATTGTTTCAAGAATTCTGAACGAGAACCACTCAGTTCCTGGCATTTCTGTTCCTCTGAACCAAGAAAGCTCAAATGCTGAAACAAATCCAAATGTCTCTAAGAATGTTGAGACATCAAACAAAGAGAAGAATGCTGACATTGCTCACAAGAAAAGAAAGAAGCCTGAATCCTCTGGATCTGATGACAGTACTTGAAGGATGGTTGCTGATTTCTGGTGGAGTTTGGAAGTGTATTCTGGTGTTTTCTGCTGCTGCTCTTATTATTTTGTTTTGGATAACTGTATAATTTTATGAACATGTATCTTTGGCCCATTTGTGGCTAAAGAGGGGGAGAATATTTTGGTACTTGCTCAATTAGTACTTTGACATTCTGTGTTCTATTTTTCTGCTGCTGTCACTTATTTCTGCTGCTATCTATCTCTGATTGTTTAGGGTCTTTAGCCAAAAATCTGCCAAAGGGGGAGTTTGTAGGTGTTTAGTATTGGCTTGCATTTTTGGTAAATCCCAAGTGTATGTGTGAATGTCATGACTGATGTCATAACATTCTAGTTCAGGTTGTACTAACTCATTAGGTACATTTGCAGAAAAATATTGTAATTCAAATACTGATGTTTATAAGTGTGTATCTGAGCATTTTTGCAAAATGATCACATTTTGCTAAATCAGTAGACAGGTTTTCTCAGATGTCATAACAGATGTTATGACATCCTAGTCTGAACTAACAGGTTTGCATGATTGGATAAGTCTGAGTTTTTTCAGGAAATAACTCAGTCCTTTCTGAACAGAATCCTGCGTTTTCTGAGGGGTAACCTAGCTCAACCCTAACCTGGTTAATAAAGTCCTGTGACCTGGTCTTTAGGTCAAACGGAATTAACCCTAGGTTTTTGGAAACCCTAACTGAAGTTGCAGCTGCTATATATTCAACAGAGCTGCTGTTTTTCAAGTGATCCCTGCTGATTGATTAGAAGACCATTTTGTAATCTGTATAGATTTGTTTATTGTACTCCAAGCAATTATCATTGTGATAAGTGCCTTGGAATAGGTTTCAATTGTAAGGGTTGTGTAGCACTCAAAGCTTTGAAGCAAGAGTGTTTGAATGTTCCTTGACTAAAGCTGTGAAGCAGAGTCAAGTTAGTTGTGTACATCACTCAAAGCTGTGAAGCACGAGTGATTGTGTTGCTTGATTAAAAAGCTGTGAAGCTTAATCAAGTGTGTGTTTTTTGAAGAGTGTCTTCATCAATTCTTAAGTCAAATTGGTTTATGTATCACTGTTGTGATTGAGGGGGAGTGAGTAGGAACTCAGGTTTAAGTTGTACTTAGATTAGAATTGCATTGGGTAGGTCTTAAGTGAAGGAGATAAACTGGTTGGTTTATTCCTGAATTAACATCTCTTATAGTGGATTCTCTCCCTGGCTTGGTAGCCCCCATAGTAGGTGTTGTTGCACACTGAACTGGGTAAACAATTGACTGTGTTCTTTATTGCTTTTGTATTTACTGTCATACAGTAAGTCAGATACGGTGTCATAACATTGAACGTGACATTGAGTATCTGCAGCCAGAATTTCAAGATCCTTGAAAGCATTGCATGCATACATACATATCATTGCATTGCAGGTACCCTTTTGACAGGTCACTTACTTTCTTCGCTGTTTATTTTAGCAATGGCTTCCCGACAAGACAATCGGGATCTTTATGCTCAAGAGACTCGGTTCAAGGCAATCCTCCTAAACCTATCCAAGGGGCAGGAAGAGCTGAGAACACTCCTCATGGGGACTTTGGTCAGGAACAGTCCTGAAGACGATAGGGACGAACGACTGAAACGTCTACAAGCCGATGTGGATACAATGAGAACCCAGATGCTGGGGCAAATGGCTCTTGTCCAAGACTTATCTCAAAAACAAGGAGAGCTCAGGGTTCTCGTCAACCAACTGCTTCGGGATAACCAACTGGGGCAACCATCTAAGGTTGAAGAGCAAGCCATCATTCAACCACCTGTGGGGCAAGAAGACCGGGGAAAAGCTCCTCAGTTTTCTTCAGGGTCACAAGCCCAGCATCAACCTCACCAGCGTCAACAGGGTAGTCGGCGTAAGCAAAATACGTCTGGAAGACATTTCTCGGAGACTGGTGTGCCATCCTCACTAATACTGAAACGCTTGTTGGAGGTCAAGCTGATTGCTTTAAAGGATCCTCCTAAGAAGCTCAACATAACCTCCCTAAAGTACAATGCTGATGAAAGGTGTGCCTACCATTCTGACAGCCCTGGACATGACACTGACGACTGTTGGAGCCTGAGGAACAAGATTCAAGACCTGATCGACGGAAGGGTGCTAGAGTTCATGCCGAGTGGTAAAATGAACATCTTCTGCTGAGAATCTTCCATCTGAGATGACTAGTTCAAACTAAGAAGCTTTTGTTTATTCGAATGTTCAAGTTGTATTTTTCTTTGATTGTTCAAACATTTGTTCATGTCAAACTCTTTTACTTTATCAATGCATCACATATGTCTGTTTTGAATCAATATATTCGCATTCGCTATATTCAAACTGCTTTCATATTTTTGTGATGTTCAAACTCTCAATTAATAACTCTAAGCCTCTTGAGGGAGGATGACGAAAACGATGCCGCAATCTACAGTATGCTTTTGAACAGACCCCGTTGATGAGGTACAGGCATTGTTTCAATTCCTAAACACTGGAGTTATAAGGATGATAATCCCTCGTCAGCCCCTTTGAGCCAAAGAAGTAGGAGTTTTTATTTTTAAAAATTAAAACCCTTAATCATAACCTGGGGCAGGGTAGTTCTCTCAGTTGATCCAAGTGCACAACGAATAGCACCAAAGAGGTCCTCACAAAACAAAAGACAGTGATGGTTCTGAATAATCATAAAGACAGACAGTCATTATCCCTCAAAATAAACGCCCATTAAGTCAAAACCTATGAAGGAGACTTACAAAGCTGGGGCATCCCGCTGACTGTAATTCCAAAAAAAGAAACAGTTCAGGCAAAAAGAGGGATAACGAAATCAAAAAAAGAAAGAGGTCCTACAAACCCTCAACAAAAATGACTGCCTGTTTCAAAATAAATTGTCAACATCCGAACCATCACCGGTATATCAAGACGAAGACTCAAACAAGGTCTAATGCACGATTAGCTGAGTTTAGGATCGAAGAACATCACGAAGAACGGGTGGGTACAAATAAAATTTGAGCCTTTATCCTTTGTTTCTTAAACCGTGAACCAGGCCACGCTACAACCCCTAAAAGTCCTAGCTGAAGCATGGGTTAGTTCGAAGGCATACTGTTACGAAAGGTATCCTGACTCCTTAAGGCTTGCGGTAAAATAACGGGTTGACATCACGGTTTACCAAAAAAAAAATTCACTTGTTTTTATAAAAAAATGCATTTTCAAAAACGTCAAGACAGACATAAGCTTTGCATTTTTAAACAACATTGTTTGCATATGACTATTTGTTCAAACAGCATAGAAGTTCGCACGATGAATGTCTAATGAACAAAAGCACCTCCAATCAAGGGGCATGGCATGATCATTGTCCATCATCTGGGGCAGTTAAGTCAAGATTCGGAGAATCTCTCAAAAGGCCAACCAACTTGGGGCAAATCTCCATCTGGATCACTTGGGGCATTGGACGATCAAACGAAGATCTTCTGGTAGTAGGGTAACGCAGCACTACTGACAGTGACAACTCCCTGCATCCTGAGAGCACGGACATAGTAAAAAAAAATACTACGCAAAATCAAAGACCCGCTAGGTTGACACACCTAGGCAAAAATAAGGGCTTCCCGGCGAACCAAAAAGGGTTCGGGCAAAAATAAGGGATGAAAATGAAAAATTTGTACGCCCGACAAGTCGAAAACCTGAAAAGGCGGCTTGGGCAAAAATGGGTATCCCGTTGGATTGAAAACCCGAAAGGGCGGTCCATGAAAAAGTTAGGGATCAAAGCGTACGACTATGTCCCGTCATCTTGTCACTTGCCTACCAGAAGAAGATTTGTCAAATCGGCAGTCCTCAAGCACCTCTACAGGTACCTTCTCCCACAGAAACTGGGGCAATAAGGGTCGCCCAAACTGTACAGCTGCTTTCCTCCAGGTGTAAGGTAGATTCAGTTGAAGAATTTGACCAAGATGCCTCCACTCCCCTCAGAGTAAGTTAAGACTCAACTCTCCCTGAGCAGAGTTGGTCTCCCACAAGCCCTACAAGGCACAGTATCTCCGGTAAGTCAACAACGCTCTCCCCAAGCAGAGTTAGCTTGCAGTCAGCCTTACGGAAGTTGGGTATCCCCAAAAGATCTCAACATTCCCCAGCGGAGTATACAGATATTCCTAAACAAGCATCCCTGGCAGTCTTATTCTAAGATTGTTCCCCGGCGGAATACCAGACATCCCAGTGGAGCCACTTCCCCAATACAATTCAAAAGCTTCCCCAGGAGAGTTGAATCAATCTCCCCAGTAGGAAGCTTATCCACAGTAGATTCTGGAAGCTTACCCCTACAGAGCACAAACACGTCTCCCGGACTTTATTCAAAGGTTATTCTCAACCAGAGCTTATAACTGGGTTATCCTCAGCTAATTGCCACGGAAAGATCGTCCTCGGCGAAGTTCTTCCTATCCCCAGCGGAGTTCATCAAATCTTCCAACATAACTCATCAACGGTATCCCCAGTGGAGTTATCATCAAACCTCGGCAAAGTATCTCTTCCCACAGAGTAGATTCCCCTCAGAGTAATATCTTCACCAGGATTATTCCCCAACGGAGTCATCTTCTCCTACCGGTTTATTCTTACAACCATCATCCCCAGCGGAAACGAAGAACTCTACTCTTCAACATCAGTCTAGGATTCAACAAACTCCCGGCATTCGTCAAGGATTTATTTTCCTAGACGAAAATACATTCATAAACATCACATCATCATACATTATAGCATGCATACGCATCATACAACACAAATCTCATTTATTTTTGAGAACACCTTAAAATCATGCAGTTCATGCATCATGACATTGCATACAACTGATGTTTTGCCTTTTCAGGAAAAAGGTCAATCCAAAGCCGATTACTATCAACTGTCGCAATTTCAGATATAGCTGGGAAATGCTCCAGAGATGGATGTTGTTCTTTTGCTTATTCAGATTTTCTCTTCAGAGATAGCTTAGAAATGCTCCAGAGATGGATGTTATTCTTTTGCTTATTCAAGAGTTTCCTTTCAGATATAGCTGGGAAATGCTCCAGAGATGGATGTTGTTCTTTTGCTTATTCAGATTTTCTCTTCAGAGATAGCTTAGAAATGCTCCAGAGATGGACGTTATTCTTTTGCTTATTCAAGAGTTTCCTTTCAGATATAGCTGGGAAATGCTCCAGAGATGGGTGCTGTTCTTTTGCTTATTCAAGATTCCTTCTAGATATAGTTCAGATGTGACCCAGACATGGTGACGTTCTGATACTTATTCCAGATTTCCTTTCAGAGATAGCTTGAAAATGCTCCAGATATGGATGTTGTTCTTTTGCTTATTCAAAATTCCTTCTAGATATAGTTCAGATGTGACCCAGGCATGGTGACGTTCTGATACTCATTCCAGATTTCCTTTCAGAGATAGCTTGGAAATGCTCCAGATACGGATGCTATTCTATTGTTTATTCAGAGATTCCTTCTAGATATAATTCAGATGTGACCCATGCATGGCGACGTTCTGATACTTATTCCAGATTTCCTTTCAGAGATAGCTTGGAAATGCTCCAGATATGGATGCTGTTCTTTTGCTTATTCAAGACCCCTTCTAGATATAGTTCAGTTGTGACCCAGGCATGGCGACGTTCTGATACTTATTCCAGATTTCCTTTCAGAGATAGCTTGGAAATGCTCCAGATATGGATGCTATTCTTTTGCTTATTCAAGACCCCTTCTAGATATAGTTCAGATGTGACCCAGGCATGGCGACGTTCTGATACTCATTCCAGATTTCCTTTCAGAGATAGCTTGGAAATGCTCCAGATATGGATGTTGTTCTTTTGCTTATTCAAGACTCCTTCTAGATATAGTTCAGATGTGACCCAGGCATGGCGACGTTCTGATACTTATTCCAGATTACCTTTCAGAGATAGCTTGGAAATGCTCCAGATATGGATGCTGTTCTTTTGCTTATTCAAGACTCCTTCTAGATATAGTTCAGATGTGACCCAGGCATGGCGACGTTCTGATACTTATTCCAGATTACCTTTCAGAGATAGATTGGAAATGATCCATATATGTATGTTGTTCTTTTGCTTATTCAAGACTCCTTCTAGATATAGTTCAGATGTGACCCAGGCATGGCGATGTTTTGATACTCATTCCAGATTTCCTTTCAGAGATAGCTTGGAAATGCTCCAGATATGGATGCTGTTCTTTTGCTTATTCAAGACTCCTTCTAGAGATAGTCCAGATGTGACCCAGGCATGGCGACGTTCTGATACTCATTCCAGATTTCCTTTCAGAGATAGCTTAGACATGCTCCAGATATGGATGCTGTTCTTTTGCTTATTCAAAGACTCCTTCTAGAGATAGTTCAGACGTGACCCAGGCATGGCGATGTTCTGATACTTGTTCAGATTCCCTTTTAGATATAGCCTAGAGATGCTCTAGATCTGGACGCTGTTCTATTGCTTATTCAGATTCAAACTTCTAAAAGACAACTTAGAGATGCTCCATCCCAGATGCTATTCTATTGTTCAGTCCAGATACGATCCAGATTCTGATGAGATTCTGCCACTCATTCAGATGCATTATGGATATACCCCAGACCCGGCGGTCATTCTACTACTCGTTCAGACGTCAGCAATTAGATATAGACTAGATATGCCCCAGACACGGAAGCTATTCTATTTCTTATTCAGATTCAACTATCCATTACAGTTCCAAATGGCATCTATAAGCCCATTCCCGACAAGGTTCTGTCACACTTCCAGATGGCATCTATAAGCCCATCCTCCTATCCATCATCTCTCCAAATGGCATCTATAATCCCATTCCCGCCATCACGTTGCTGATGTTCTACTATGTGAGTGCAAATTTCTGGGCACTCTAGTGTTCAATCATCTTCCACCTTCGGATAACGAAAGGCACGCAAGCCAATCTACATCCTCAGGTCTAAGAAGATTGAACAGGGGCAACTGTTGTACCCCAAAATTTGCCCTCCCATATTCTTCAAAGTTTGACAAGCATCATTTCAATTTGCTCAAGTCTACTCAAGGGTTGCACAGTCAAACCATCCTCCTAAGCCAGTCAAAATTAGGGTTTTGGTTCTTGCAAAGAAGTTGAGGTTTTCAAGGGCTCAATCAAGTCCCATATGCCCATATACATTGTCAAGCATCTACATGCCAAGTTTCAAGGCTCACAAGGTCAAGTTGCACAGTCAAAAACCCTAGTTGCTTCACAATCAACTATAGGGGCAAAATGGTCATTTGGCAGTCAAAAGTCAAATTTTTTGGTCGACATCTTATTTTGAAGCCACAATCATCATTTGATCAAGTCTTGATCATGATTCTACAAGAATGGCTCAAAAATCATCAAGATGCAAAAGTTTCCATTTTTGGACAGCTGAAAAGTCAACTGTAACTTGACCAAGGCATAACTTTTTCATGTTTCATCAGAAAAATCCCATCCAATGCTCATTTTGAAAGGGAGGACATTTCCTACAACTCATCTTCACATTCCAAATCCAAGAAATGCTCTCACAAAAAGTTATCAATTTCAACATTATAGGTCATTTTCAAAAGTCAACAAAAAGGCACTTTAAGTCAAAGACCATAACTTGAGATTGGTAAATTCAAATGACATGGGACCAAAGGCATTGGTTAGAGGACTTCAAGACCTTTCCAAAATGTCCAAGAACATGTTCATATGATCTAAATTGAGCAAGATATGCATTGGAGAAGTTGGGAAATTTTTGTGAAATGGCAAAAGTCAACTATCCTTGAAACTTCATTTTTTGACAAAAGGGCCCACTTTTTTCCACTTGGTTCAGCCTTTTCATGCCACCCACGTGTCCCATGACCCATTACAAGACCAAACATTTATTTTTTCATTTTTATTTAATTTTTATGGATTTAATTCACTTTAATCCATAATAATTCAAATAAAAATCAAAAAATGAATTAAATGGTATCTTTGAGTTTTGAATGACTTTTATACATCATGAAACATATACCAAATTCGTGCAAGACCTATTTCAAGCATAAAAATTCAAATTTTGACAAGAAAGGCAAGTTTCTTCAATGGAGGTTATGGAAAAATCCAAATCATAATTGCATTGGTTTAAAGCTCATAATAGTGACTGATTCTCACTCATTACTATAAATACAAGCCTTGCAAGCCTCATTCAAAAACGAAAAAAAGTGCACAAACGGCCAGAGCAAAGTTCAAAATTTGTCAAAAAAAAGTGTGAGATCAAAAGGAGTTTTGCAAGCATTTTCAGGCCAAAAGGAGAACGTGACTCTCTTCTTTGCCACACCCTGAAGCTAAAGCAACCCTTGCCACGTCCTAAGGTCCATTATCAAGCACTGTAAGTATTCCCAGGTCCCCCCATAGTTCTATATTGTTTTTTCTAACGCTTTCCTGTGCAGCATTCCAAAGAGGACTCACCATAGACTCACACATCCAACGTGCCATGTGTCCTCAGACAGCCATCCAAAGGTCAAGAGAGGGAGGAATACCATGTTCCAAGTCAAACACGCTCTGGACAATCAAGGAAAGTCAAACGTGGCTTCTTAATGGGCCAGAATTCAATAATACACCTCCTATTTGGCCCATACCCCCCTTTCCTTGGTTTATTCTTTTCTTTTCTTTTTTATATTTTTTAATTTAATTATTAACCTTTTTAATTATTTTTATTATTGACAATTAACATAATTAACTTTTTTTCATAAAAATCCAAAAAAAAAACTAACATTATTATTATTATTTTCATATTATTTTTGTAAATAAACATTAAATAATTAAATTAGCTTTAATTAGGTAATTTTAACCTTTTTAAATAACTAAAATAATTTAGAATTAGGTTAACTTAGAATTTTAATTCTTTTATTTTATTTCATAAAAACATAAAAACAAAAAAACATTTTCTTTTAATAAATTAATTAATTAGATTAGACTTTATTTAATTAATTGCATTCAATTCAAAAAAGACAAAAAATTTCATTTCTTTTCTTAAAAGGGTCAAAACCCTTAGAACGTTCCCGATTCTATTTTCTATTCGCGCGTATTTATTTATTTTGATTATTTTTGTAAATGCTTCTGGAAGTGTAATAGTTAACTAGGACCTCCTTTATTGCTTTATTTATTTTCCTGCACTTTATTTACCAAAACGGGTTTTTGTCTTTGGCGATGTATAGACCCGCGCCTTGTAATAGCTAGATTTATATTTCTGCAATTTACTTTCCGCACCCCTTAACTATTAAATGCATGAAAGAATGTATGTAAATAAAAACAACTCGTAGCCCACTAATTACAAAGACAAACATAACATGAAAACAACACACAAATACACACACCACTTCTAGGGTACGCCTCACTTGTTGCCTTCGAAAAGTGGTCGTCAAGTATAGGACGTTTTAGTAGTCCTTATGTCCATGATCCAATTGCCTCGAAACAGTTGCCTCGAAATAGTTGCCTCGAAACGGTTGCCTCGGATTAAAAAAAAGGATCAAGGACATAAGGGTAGCTTCTAAGGTGTCCTACTGTTGCTTCGGTGACCGCACTGTCCCTACAATCGAATTGACCCGAACACCTCCAACAGTGGTGCTACCTACCTCTCAATGGTGGGATGACACTACTTTAGGGACTTCTACACAGCTTAATTCCTTAGGGTAGGTAGATGACTCATGGATACTTGCTCTCTAAAAAACAAAACAAAATACTTTTCACACCTTACACTTTCAAAAGCTTTCAAAACAAAATTTTTCAAACACTCTTGAGGACAGATACAAGAGTTATTCAGAAATCTTTCAAAGAAACTTTTTCAAGCCCACTCACATTTTTAAAAGCAAACATTTTGAAAACATAAGAGCAAGTACCTAAGAGCCCGTGGATAACCACGGATAGAAAGGGTGCTAACACCTTCCCTTTCTATAAATCTACCTCCCGAACCGAGAAACATTCTCGAATAAGGAATTTTGCTGTGCTTTTGTCCTTTCCATGTTGGAGAACATAAAAGACGGTGGCGACTCTTGCTTACCGCGACATTTCGCGAACCAACTTAAAAAACAGTCAATTCTATTTCCACCGATCACAGAGTCTGGTTGATTCCAGTCTGGCTACAGGAGCAAAAGTCTCATCAAAATCAACCACTTCAACTTGAGTGTATCCTTGAGCAACAAGTCTTGCCTTATTCCTGGTGACAACTCCTTCAGCATCTGATTTGTTCTTGTAGATCCATTTTGTGCCAATGATGTTTGTTCCTCCTGGTCTAGGAACTAACTCCCATACTTCATGTTGCTTGAATTGGTTCAATTCATCTTGCATTGCTCCAATCCAGTATTCATCAGTCAACGCCTCCTTAACATTTCTTGGTTCAATCTTAGATACAAAGCAAGAGTTTGTGATGATTTCTCTAGATCTTGTAATGACTCCACTGTTAGGATCTCCTATGATGATTTCCTTAGGATGATCTTTCTGAATTCTGATGGAAGGGTCTTTGTTAGCTTCCTTTAATTCTGATTCTGATGAAGTGGTTTTAGGAATATCATCCTTTTGAGTTGAAGTCTCAAAGAACGTCTCAACATCATATGGGACATTTGTTTCTTCATGGTAATCATCAACTATGACATTTATAGATTCCATCATAACTTTGGTCCTGGAATTGAATACCCTATAAGTTCTGCTGTTGGTAGAGTATCCTAGGAATATTCCTTCATCACTTTTAGGGCCCATCTTTCTCCTTTGTTCACGATCTGTCAGAATATATCATTTGCTTCCAAATACATGGAAGTACTTCACTGTAGGCTTTCTTCCTTTCCAAAGTTCATAAATGGGTGATGATGTTCCCTTTCTCAAGGTGACCCTATTATGGACATAACAGGCTGTATTCATAGCTTCAGCCCAAAAATGAATAGGAAGTCTTTTGGCATGTATCATTGCTCTGGAAGATTCCTGTATAGTCCTATTTTTCCTTTCCACAACTCCATTTTGTTGAGGAGTTATGGGTGAAGAGAATTCATGATTAATTCCTTCTGAGGAGCAGAACTCATCAAACTTACTGTTTTCAAATTCCTTGCCATGATCACTTCTGATTCTGACAATGCATCCTTCTTTTTCTCTTTGAATTCTTTTGCACAGTTCCTTAAATACGTCAAATACATCAGACTTTTCCCTAATGAAGTTAATCTAGGTGAATCTGGAAAAATCATCCACAACAACATAGGCATATCTTTTTCCACCAAGACTTTCCACCTGCATTGGTCCCATCAGATCCATATGTAGGAGTTCTATCACCTTAGAGGTGGTCAGATGTCTTGACTTTGGATGTGACATTCTAGTCTGCTTTCTAACCTGACATTCACCACATACTCTCCCTTCATCAATTTGCAGCCTTGGAATCTCTCTGACTGCCTCCATGGATATAATCCTTTTCATTCCTCTTAGATGTAAATGACCAAGTTTTTGGTGCCACAGTTTCACTTCTTTTTCTTCTTTGGCAATAGATCACACAGAAGAATAATTAGTGTTCTCAGATTCCCATAATTAGTAGTTGTCTTTAGATCTGACTCCTCTCATTACAACTTCTTGTTTTTCATTAGTTACAAGACATTCAGACTTGGTGAAGTTGACCTTGAATCCTAGATCACATAATTGACTGATACTTATGAGATTAGCAGTCAAGCCTTTTACCAGCAATACTTCATTTAGGTTTGGAACTCCAGGGCAGTCCAAGTTTCCAACTCCTTTGATTTCTCCTCTAGCACCATCTCCAAAAGTCACATAACTAGTAGTGTGAGGTTTAACATTATTGAGAAGATTCTTGATTCCAGTCATGTGTTTAGAGCATCCACTGTCAAAGTACTAGTCTTCCTTTGCAGAGACTCTAAGGGAGGTGTGAGCTATCAGGGCAGCAGCCTTTTTCTTCCACTGTTGAGTATATGGTGCCTTGTTAGACTTAAGTTTGACAACTGGGGTCTGATTAGGATATCCATATAATCTGAAGCAGAATGGATTTATGTGACCAAACCTCCCACAATGATGACATCTCCATCTTTGATACTTTTTCTTCATATTTCTCTGTTCTCGATGTTGAGTGCTATGTTGTGACATCTGCTTTGACATTTGTTTATCAGACATGATCTTCTTCTTGTCTACAATAGATTTCTTTGCTGCCACAAATCCTAGACCAGACTTGTTTCCCACATTTTGTCCAACCTGAAGGATTTCTTCTAATTTGTCAGTTCCATTTGTCAGCATCTTGACAGATTTGGTCATCTGGTCAAGTTTTGAGTTTAGCATTTGAACTTCCCCTTCTAGATGACTTATAATATCAATGCCTGCCTTCTTCTCAGCCTTCAACTTTACTATGAGTTTTGTTTGTCTCTCATTTTGCTGACAGACTTCAGCACTTCTGATACATAACTTCTTGTAGGAGTCAGCCAGTTCTTCAAATGTCACTTCCTCATCACTAGAGTCACTATCAGAGTTACAAATACCAGTTAGTACAGTAACTAGTTTGGCAGATTCTTCTTTAGAATTACTCTCTGAGTCGCAGTCAGTCCAAGTAACAGACATTCATTTCTTTTGTTTCTTAAGAAAGGTAGGACATTCAGCACGAATGTGCCCATATCCTTCACATCCATGGCATTGAATTCCTTTGCTTTGATTTCCATTCTCTTCAGACTTTGGTCTTCTGCTGGAGTCATAAGATCTGTTATTGTCAGAGGGAGTGTTCTTGACATTTGACCTTGACTTTGGTTCCATTCTCTTGATGAGTTTGTTGAACTGCCTTCCAAGCATGGCTATAGCTTTTGAAATATTTTCTTCTTCATCCTCCTTGTTTTCATCTTCAGTATTAGATACAAGTGCTATGCTTTTGTTTTTCTTGTCGACATTGTCACTGATCCCCATCTCAAAGGTCTGAAGTGACCCAATGAGTTCATCCACCTTCAAGTTGCAGATATCCCGAGCTTCCTCTATAGCAGTCACCTTCATTGCAAATCTTTTAGGCAAGGATCTGAGAATCTTTCTCACCAGCTTTTCTTCTGACATCTTTTCTCCCAATGCTCCTGAGGTGTTGGCAATTTCCAAGATGTTCATGTGAAACTCATGAATGGTCTCATCTTCCATCATCCTTAGGTTCTCAAATTTGGTAGTCAGCATCTGAAGCCTTGACATTTTTACTTTGGATGTGCCCTCATGGGATGTTTTGAGAGTGTCCCAAACCTCCTTGGCCAGTTCACATTGATGTACTAGTCTAAATATGTTTCTATCAATTCCATTGAACAAGGAATTTAATGCTTTGGAGTTACCCAGGGCTAACTCATCTTCTTCTTTGCTCCATTCTTCCTCAGGTTTCAGACTGGTTGTCCCATCTTTCCCAGTTATGGTGGGATGGTTCCATCCTTTGTCAGCAGCTCTCCAAGCATTTTTGTCCAGTGATTTTAAGAAGGCAATCATACGAGGTTTCCAGTAGTCATAATTTGATCCATCCAGAATGGATGGTCTGTTTCCAAATCCTCCTTCTTTGTCCATAGCGCCAGAAAATAATATCCCTAGATCTCACCCAGTAAGACAGACAGGGTGCCTGCTCTGATACCAATTGAAATTCTGGCAGCAGATACTCAATGTCACAGTGAATGTTATGACACCGTATCTGACACTCTTCAAGATAGTAAATTCAAAAGCAGTAAAGAACACAGTCAATTGTTTACCCAGTTCAGTGTGTAACAACACCTACTCTGGGGGCTACCAAGCCAGGGAGGAAATTCACTATAAGAGATATTAATTCAGGAATAAACCAACCAGTTTATCTCCTTCACTTAAGATCTACCCAATGCAACTTTAATCTAAGTTCAACTTAAACCTGAGTTCCTACTCACTCCCCCTCAATCACAGCAGTGATACTAAACAATTGACTAAAGAAATTATGAAGACACTCTTCAGTACATACACTTGATTTTGCTTCACAGCTTTAATCAAGTAACACAAACACTCGTGCTTCAAAGCTTTGAGTGATACACTACCCTAACTTGACTTTTCTTCAAAGCTTTTATCAAGTAACACAACCACTCGTGCTTCAAAGCTTTGAGTGATACACAACCCTTACAATCAAATCCTACTCCAAATCACTTATCACAATGACAATTGATTGGCTCACAGTAGTTACAACTATACAGTCCCTTATTGATCTTCTATCAAAAAGTGTGCTTCACCAACAGTCTTCATGAGGAATATATAGGCAGCTATTCTTCGGTTAGGGCTTCCACGAAAATAGCTAGGGTTAATTAGGTTTAACCTCAAGACTTGGTCATAGGTCTTTAACAACCAGATTAGGGTTAAGCAAAGTTAACCTAATGTCCACGTGAGATTCTGATCTGGACTGAATAAACCAGATTCCTGAAAATTCTCAGAAATAACAAATCTGCACAACTGCTAGATCAGTACAGGATGTCTTAACATTGGTTATGACAACAAGAATCCTGTTTACTGATTTTGGTAGAATGCAATAAATATGATCATTGCATAATGATCAGCTAAACACTCATATTGAGCAGCTCCTGTATGACATTCTTTTTCTGCATAATGTACCTTCTATCCCAGAATGTTATGACATCAGTCATGACATTCACACAACTGGTTTTACCAAAAAACATGCCAACAACCAAACACTTACAGTTGAGAATCCGCTCATTCTCCAACTGCCTAGTTAGCCTCTGGATCTTCTGCTCTTGCTCGTTGAACTTCTCTCGGTAAGAATCTCGTTCTTCCCTCAGTTGCATCCAAGACCTTTTCAGTGCCCCAATGTCAGTGGGCATATAAGGATGGAGAATGGTTGGAAAAACTCCTTCTTCATTAGCAACTTCAAGAGTGACAGGTCGGACAGCTTCATATGGCATACCTAACTTCTGGGCACGGATACAGACCCATCTGAGATATAGCTCCATCAGAAGTGAAGTCTTTGGGCCCAGCTCATGTGGATCAGATTGGTGAACTCTATCCCAAGCCCTTATGAATCTGCGATGTTGCTCGTTGTTATCCCCTTAAAAATCAAAGATAATATTAGGCATTAGCATTTCATGAGGTCCTTCTCTTCTGCCACGTCCGAACTAACGTAGAGCTAAGCATGGGTTGTAAGAAATTCCTCCATGGGTTCCTAACAGTGGAACATTGGGGTACTCCCCACATCGATCAATAATAGTCACCTCATCCATACCCTTGAGAGTCCAGATGATGTCATTATGCGAGAGAGACATCACCCTATAAGCCCAGCCCATGCCTTCTTTGTTCTTCAGCACTAACCTGGGAAGGTGCGAAATAAACCACCTTGCCAATAAGGGAGCACATCACATCAAGGTTCCCCGCTTTCGGGAAGTACGAGCATAAAGCTGATGAAGAATGTCTCCCAAGAGAGTGGGTACCGGATTCCGAGAGATGAAGATATTTATTACATTCACATCAACAAAGGAGTCAGAGTTCGGAAACAATACCAAGCCATATATCAGAAGAGCCAGAATATCCTCGAATGCCTTGAAGTCTAGGCTATCCCAGAAATAGTTAGCCTTACCAACCAAGAACTTAGTCAGAAATCCCTTTGCTCCACTTCTAGTCTCCCAATTAGCCATTACCTCCTCTTTGGTCAAATGAAGGGCTACAACAATATCTTCGGGCCTAAGCATCTTTTCCCAACCAGTAAACGGGGTCTGTTCCAGAACAGAGATACCGAGCAACTTAGAGAATTCTTCTAGGGTGGGAACCAGCTGATAGTATTGAAAAGTAAAACAATGGTACAACGGATCATAGAATTAGACTAGGACACTCATCATCTGATCGTCCAATTTGGAGGTGACCAAACTGAGAAGATAACCATGCCTCCTGAGGAAGGAAGTAGTATCAGGCATCTTTGCAATCAAATCTTTAAGCAAGGTGGGAACCTGAACAAAGTTGATCCGGATGGTATTCCTACGCATGGGCATCATGATGACCTACAAAACAGAGCAAAGATGAATCCCTCCTGTCTCTGAAATAGGTTAGTCTTATGCAATATGTATGCAATGTTATGATGTCATGATGTCATGATAGTAAGCACACAACAAGTATCCATAAAAAGAAAACATGGTAAAGGCACACAAGTCACACAGAGAGCCCTTAGATTTCAGGCTGGCAAGGAGCTTAGGTACTACCCTCTTTCAGTTCAGTTGGTTTAAACCTGTCCTAAAAATAGTAACCGGGTTCTAGAGGATCTCAATATCACTGACTACCCTCAATCGGTCATAATTCCAGTTTAGAAACCTTTTCTTGCAGTCGGAATCATCACGAGAGTTTAGTCTCAATGAGTGTAGCATACTGCTACTGTTCTATGGCCAAGATGGTCAATTTAAAGGTTCTACGGTCAGTTGGTGCTTAATGACCCCTTAGAAGACCCATATTCTCCTTGTTCCAACACAAGGGATATCGGTACAGACTAAAGTGCCACACCAACGTAGCTACTCCTTCAACCGTATCGGTCTACGCCATACAGTTCCCTCACAGTTTATTGCTACTTACCTAAAGGGTATCCCCAGATCCGGGTTAGGATCTATAGAACTCCGATACAAGCCCACAAATATAAATCATACAAAGCATACAATTGAAAACACAATGATCTAATCCTAAGGTACACCTCACTTATAATAATCCCCAGCAGAGTCGCTAGTTCTGTGATCGGTGGGAAGAGAACTGACTATTTTTGGAATGCTGGTTTGCGTTTTGCGTTTGTTTTTGCAAAATGTTGCGGTAAGCAAGAGTCGCCACCGACTTTTATTTTATCCAACAAGGAAAGGAAAAAAGCACAGAAAAATTCCTTTTTCGAGATGTTTCTCGGGTTCGGGGGGTAGATTATAGAAAGGGAAGGTGTTAGCACCCTTTTTATCCGTGGTTAATTTGCTTTTCTTTGTGTTTGTGGGTTTGAAAAGAGTTTTTGTTTGAAAGGAGTGTAAGTGCGAAGAGTTTTGTTTGTTTTAAAAGGAGCAAGTACTTAAGAACCATCTACCTACTCGAAAAGGGAATTAAACTGTGCTAATGTCCTTTAAACAATGCTAGCCCACTATTGATGAGTAGGTAGCACCGTCGTTGGAGTTTAAGGGTCAATTCGATTAAGGGACGTGTTGTCACTAAAGCAATGTTAGGACGCCTTAGCGATAACCCTAATGTCTTAGATCATTTTTCCGAGGCAACAGTTTTGAGGCAACTATGCTCTTTAGACAAGAGGGCGACCTCTAAAACTTCCTATACTCAATGACCACGTTCGAAAGCATCCAAGTGAGGTGTATCCTAAGAGTGCGCATGTGCGAGTGTGTTATTTTCAGTTAATTTATCTTTATACATGTTATGGGTTATATATGTTGATTTTAAGTTAAAGATTTGATCTTGTCATGCATTCCCTATTATCAAACATTTAACAGTGTATAGTTTGCAGAATTTAAATTTGCGGAAATTAAATCTAAACTATTACAAGGTGTCGGGTATTTACATCGCCAAAAACAAACCCTTGAATTTAAAATGCGGAAAGTAAAATAAAGCGATAAATAATTAAAGTCCTAATTAAAAGCTATTACATTCCGGAAGTAAGTACAATAATATGAAAATATGGATCGCGTGCGAGAAAATTAAATCGACGTATTTTTTAGGGTTTTGACCCTTTTTGTGAAAGAAAGCATTTTTTGGTTTATTTTTTGAATTAAAAGAAACTAGATCTAAATTAACAATTAAATTAATTAATTAATGAAAATATTTTTTGATTTTTGAATATTTAAAGAAACAAAATAAGTTGATTAAAAGTTAGTAAAAACCTAATATTCTACATTGATTTTAATTTTTTTTGCAAAAAATCATTAAAAGTTATATCTATTTAAAACTAAATTAATTAGGTTAATATTTATTTACAAAAATAAAGTTAAATTTAATTTTAATAAATAAAATGATAATTTTTGTGTTTTTGATTTTATGAGAAAAAATTTAATTGATTAGTAATAATAGAAATAATTAATTAAAACAATAAAGCAAATAAATAAATATAATGAAAAGAAAATAAACCAAGGGGGTGTTGGGCCCAAGAGGATGTGAGATCAGCAATCTCCAGGCCCAATTATGCTAGCCTGCTTTGACTTTCCAGGATCTCACGCGCGCCTGTTGACTAGAGTACATGGTGGATGTCCAATATGGGCCACCAGATCTGGCCTGTAGGCCATCTAGCGCTTGGAATCTGAAGGTGTATGGTAATCCACATGCTTGAGTGTGTACTGGAACATCTGTGGAAAAACAATACAAAGAAAATTGGTGGACCTGGGATTCGAACCCAGGTCCCATGGGATTTTGACACGCTTCCCTTACCAACTCAACCACTGTATCTTTTTGTTAAATGAATAAATAACAATTATTATAAAGAACAAACAATTAATATGCTGGAATAAAAAACAAAAGCGCGCGAGATTTGAAACAACCAACGGGGGAGGGACACAATATCATCTTCTTTGTTGAAACACTGGTTTTCTTACCTGCGGATTTTTATCCGCAGCAAGATCCGTGGGTTCGTCCTAAAATTAATTCTAGGCTGTAGAAATACAATCCAAGGCCATGGTTCGCTTCGTCTCTCCTTCCTGAGCACGTCTATACCCATTATTTGCCCCAATTTTTCCTGTAAAGCAAACGCCTAAAAACAAGGATCGAAAACCCTAGGTTCGGATGTTACGTTACAGGACATAAAAACGAAATCGAATATTGCAAAAAGCTTAGAAATCACACAAGGATCATAACCATGCCAATAATTTGTCAAAAAAATGCAAGGATGAGAGGTTGCAGTTTCGTGTACAGGGGTATGTTCAAGGGGACTTACAGCGTGTTTGATGAGGTTTCAGGGCTTGTGACTGGTTGCTTTTGCTTCAGTGGATCTCCAGCAAGAGGTCTATGTTGAGATTTTGCCTTGAATTGGACTCTAAGGCTGATTTCGATTTCAAACTTTTCAAGCTTTTTTCAAGTTTTGGTATTGCAGTTTGTGCAGCCTCTAGATCGTGTCCTTTGTGCCTTTGCATTGTGTGAGTATAATAGAGTGAATTAGGTTTAAATTTGGGCCTTAAATCCATGAGCATTGATGTTTGAAGATTTGATATGAATCACCCTTAAAAAGCTCCTAAAATTGTCTCAAATCAAATATTTTGTTCATAACATGGCATGATTCGGATTTGATCTGGTCCATGATGATAATTGAAACCTGTATCAATCAAAAAGATCTTATTTCATCAATATTTGGATTTTATTTGGATTTAAATTGATTAAAAGTGAATTAATTAAATAAAAATCAAATAAAATAGAAAAATTAATGAATGGACATATAAATCAAATCAAGTGGAAAAAAGTGGGCCCATTTGTCAAAATTTGAAGTTTTGGGGATAGTTGACTTTTGGCAATTTTGAAAAAATACCCAACTTCAACAATGCATAACTTATTAAATTTTGAACTTTTGGAAGTGTTCTTTGACTTTTTAGAAACCTTGAGATGTCTTATAACCAACCCTTTTGGTCTCATCTCATTTTGATATTCCATGCTCAAGTTATAAGCTTTGGAAAAAAAGGTGTTTTTGTTGACTTTCAAAAATGACCTATAATGTCCAAATTTGTAACTTTTTGTGAGTGCATTTCTTGATCTTGGGGTGTGAAGATGGATTGTAGTAAATTGCATCCTATTAAAAATGAGCTTTTTATGGGTCATTTCTCATAAAGTATGAGAAAGTTATGCTTGTTCAAAGTTGAGTTGACTTTTCTTGCAAAACCCTAATTTAGCAACTTTGGAGTCTTGATGAATTTTGAGAAATCCTTGATGAATCATGATCAACCCTTGATCAAATGATGAATTATCCTTCAAAATGAGAATGTTGACAAAAAATCTTGAGGTTTGACTGTATTTGGGTCACAGTTGACTTTTGTCCTAGCACAATCGATTTTTGGACCTCTTGAGCATTTGACTGACCAAACTTCCTCTGCAAGGCTTGAAATTTGACATGGATGAACTTGAGAACATATTAGGACATTGGGAATCAATTGAGGTCATTTGGATGTAAGGACCTTGATGCAACACAAATTCCTAATTTGAGGTTGACTGCCTTATGAGATGATTTGACTGTCCAACCCTTGAGCAATCTTGAGCAACTTGGAGATTATTCTTGCAATGTCTTGAGAAATATGGGAGGGAAAATTTTGGGGTAAAACATTTGGGTTTGTACTTTCTAGCTTGACTGTTTGGTTATTTTTATCCTCTCTTGACCCCCCTTCGTTTTATGGAACAATGGCTTTGTTATATTGAGAATTAGGGTCCAAAGTGTGTGTGTGGGGGGGGGGGGGATTTGAGGGTTTTGAACAAATTGTGGTATTCTGACCTTGGGGTTTTTTGAGCACATGTTTCATATTTTCTATTTGTGTGCAAACCTTGGGCTGTCAACAGCAGGTTTGACACAACTGACTTTGGCATATTGCAGGATTTTGGACTACTGCTAGGTGATATCTTTTTCATCCTTCCTCTTTTCTCTTTCAATGAAAAAAAAGTAGTTTTTTGCTTTATTTTTAAACTTATGAAGGGTTTGTGTGACTAGGAAAATGATGAAATAATGAGCAAGTTAGCTTGCTACTTCTATGCTATGCTTATGATGTATTTATTCTGCTTTGTGGGCTTGCTTGTTGCAGGTTGTATTTGTTCATTTGGCTGTTTGTTTAAAGTTGTTGTAATGTTGCCCGTTTGACTACTGTTTATTGAGGGTTGTTTTGCTTGTAGTTGCTATTAGCCTGTTTTAATGCAGGTATGCCTTTTGTTGTTGCTGCTGTTAACCGACGTCATCCGGCAGTAGGGGCTGTCATGATTTCTAACCCTGCGCCAAATCAGTAGCGAAATTATCAACGCAAACCAGAAGCGCCCATGAGACGATTTACCCGGATTAACATGACCATGTCTCAAGTTTTACCACACCTTCTAAAGACCAATCTGGAAACTTTAAAGGAAGCTCCCAAGAATCCCAATACTGCTTCTCCTCGCTACAACCCAAACTCCCGATGTGCCTATCATTCTGATAGCCCGGGGCACGATACAAATGATTATTGGGCCTTAAAGAACAAGGTGCAAGACCTTATCAATGCAAAATAGGTTGAATTTGATCCCCCAGAAATGCCTAATGTAATAACGGCGCCAATGCCCAGACATGGCCAAGGTATCAACGCCATTGACGATGATCATTTTGTTTCCTCTGCGAATGACTTAGTTACTCCTCTGTTGACCATTAAACATAATCTACTGCAAGTCGGCCTATTCCCAGGCTGCGATGAAGATTGTCACTTATGCAAGTCTCTACCGAACGACTGTTTGTTACTAAAGATAGGCGTCCAACGCCTGATTACTAGCAAAGAAATCCTATTTGAAAAGCTACCTCTTATCAAAAGTTCTTATCAAGATGTTTCGATAATCACCATTTCCGACAATCCTCCCAGGCTCTCCACCAAAAGACCCATCAGGATTACATCTGTTCCAAGATCTGCACCTTTAATCATCACTATGCCAAGACCAATATCATACTCCTCGGATAAAGCTGTTCCCTGGAGTTATGGGGCTGACGTTTATTACTTTGGCGTCAAGCAAGATCAGTTGGTTGTCAAAGACGAAGTTGCGAGAGATATTGATCCTAATATCAGTAACATCACTGGGACCAACAAAATAACAAGAAGTCGAAGAGTCTTCTCGCCTGAGATTTCTCCAAAGATCGTTGCTACTCCTGTGATCATTACTATTGCCACTCCTACCGACACTCCCAGTGATACTCCTACTGTTACCCCTGTTACCGATACAAGGGGCAAAGAGGCTTTGATTGAGCCTGCCCAAGCAAGAGAACATCCCGAGGTCATCCTTGAAGCTTCCAGAAAAGAAATAGAAGAAATCCTGAAGATAATCAAGAAAAGTGACTACAACATTGTAGAACAATTGGGGCAAACCCCCTCAAAGATATCATTGTTGTCCTTACTTTTGTGTTCTGAAACTCACGCCAAATCCTTGGTAAAGTTTCTTAAGACCGCCCACGTGCCCCAAGAGACCTCTATCGACCAATTTGAAAACTGTGTGGCCAGTCTAACTGTTGATAACGGATTGGGCTTTTCCGATGCTGATTTAACCTCTAAGGGAAGGAAGCACAACGATGCCTTACATATTTCCATTGAATACAGGGGTACCACACTTGCCCACATTCTGGTGGATACTGGCTCATCATTGAATGTCTTGCCCAAAAATGCTCTCGACCGACTGAATTGCGAGGGGCTCATCTTGAAACCTAGTAACATCATAGTAAGGGCCTTTGATGGCTCCAAAAGAACAGTACACGGAGAAGTTAACATCCACATAAAAATTGGGACTCAGACTTTTGACTCAATTTTCTATGTGATGGACATCCACCCTTCATACTCTTGTCTGTTGGGTCGACCCTGGATCCATGACGCTGGTGCCGTCACTTCTATCCTACACCAAATGCTAAAATACCCGATCAGAGGAAAGATTGTCACAGTTCACGAAGAAGAGGAGTACATGGTTAGCCATCTGAACTCTTTCAGGTATGTTGAAATGGATGGTGAATTCATAGAGACTCCCTGTCAGAACTTTGAGGAGGTTCCAGCAACGGTCGCGACAACCAAGTCTACTCCAAAGGTCCCGAAGATTACCATACCTCCACTGAAGATGGCCTCGTTGAAAGATGCTCGAGCAGTAGTTAAAGAGGGAGGATGTACTATCTGGGGTCAGCTTCCGGATATTCCCTACAAGTCCGACAAATTTGGGTTGGGGTTCACTTCAGAGGCCCAAAAAGCTGTTCGACGTTCTCGCACTGGGGGACCACCTCTGCGTATCATCAATCAAGGAGTCAATTCAAAAGAAGACAATGATGGCAGCTGTGACATGAACGATTGGATCTTTCCAACCATCAGCGGAGGGCTCGACAATTGGGAGGCCAAAGATTTCATTCCTATTACTCATTTGTTCCCTCTAGTCTCTAGCAAGCAGAAACTCACCAGTCATCAACCTCATTTGACAGCATGTGCATACCAAAATGCACCATTTGTGCATCAGAATAGTCCGTGACTCGAAAGATCCTCTCAATTTCTTTGAGCCATTCTTGTTCTCCTTCAGGATCATGCTTCCCTTTGAATGCAGGTGAACGGTTCTTTTGGATAGTGTCCAGAGCACGAGTTTCATCGTTCCCACCAGCATTAGGTTGATTCTGCATTGCCAGAGCTAAAGCATGCAACACAGTAGCAAGTGCACCATTGCCGCTTCCAGCCATTGATCTGTTTCACATCACAATATCAAACAATGGTTAGATAGAAAATATTGACAGTATTCCACTATCACACTATGCTAATGACCCAACAACCTGGCTGGACGGATCGACCTGCTCTGATACCAATTGTAACACCATGTTTTCCCCATCACATAAATAAATAAATCAGAGTAATTTAAAACTTTTCATCACAACAAAGCATGCTGTTACATCATTCATCATCACACAGTTTGCTCAATATTTAATAATTTGTCACATAACACATATTTCAGATGAACTGACAACATCATCATCATAGTTCCAAATATATCGACTTCATTAACGCAACAGAAAAGAATTCATAATTTAATTTCAACATCATCAATTTGTCACATGACTAACAATTATCAATTAAAAGAGAGTTTACAAAGCTCCCAAAATATTCTTCAAATAAAACATCAATTAAATAAAATGAGTGTCATCCCCGGTGTTACGTATCAGAGTAAGACTCGACTCAATCTATGCAATACAAGGCGCAACTCCATACCTCAAGCAATCTAATCTTTGTCACCTGCGTGTTACCCACGTAAAGGAAACATTCAAATAGAAGGGGTGAGATGTCATAACAATATAACAAATGTATGATAATGAGTAGATAAAGCATGGAATACATAATCATAATTTCATACTTCATGCATCAACACCAAATACACAACATCATTTCAACAATCACACCTAACAAACAACAGATAAAATCTCTTCAACAACAACATCATAATGAAATGAGACTGACTTCCATAATTATATTCATGTGGTACCATAAAAACGTCCCTCTTCCATTTAGGTTGCAATGTCACTTGCCATTAAGGCTACACTGTCACTTGCCATTAAGGTTACATCATCACTTATGAATATGCATGCAACACTAACATGTTATGACAACAAATGCAACGACACGACATACATTAACAACCCAAACTAACATAAGCCACCAAATACACATTGTTATTCATACATCGTTGCAACAGCGTCACATCATGGAATCTCATTGATTCCATCATCATATTCATAACTTCACAATTACATCAAAATACCATAATAATACAAAAATCACAACACACACATCAACATACATCAACAAACCAAGCCAATACAACTCATTAATCACAAATCATTGTTCATACATCATCACACATCACTACATCATGAAATATCTTCATATTCATCGTCACATTCGCAACTTCACAATCACAACACAACATCAGAACAAAATAAAATCTATAAAATCATCTCATACCATTTTCAAATTATTTTTATTGAATATAAAATATTTTTAGCTTTTCATAAGTTCAAACGAACACTCGAGTAAAAAGTTATGAGTTTTTAAAGTTTATCAGAAAATTGGCCATTATGTCTCAGTGGTAACCGATTACCCTCAAGTGGTAACCGGTTACTGCTAAAACAGTAACTCCGTTTTTTCAAAAAATTGTCTGCGGTAACCGGTTGCCCTCTAGCAGTAACCAGTTACTACTTTTTTTGTAGAAAACATCCATTATGTCCAGGCTTTAGGTACCTGGTTACCCACTTATGGTAACCGGTTACCCCCTCACAGTTTTTCCCAAGAATCTGATTTTTGCACACGGTAACTGGTTGCCCCTAGGTGGTAACCGATTACCACTACTATTTTTTCAAAAATTCTGCAGTTTGCATACTGCAATTTTTACCTTTTCAAAACCCCAAAACACAAATTTTTATCATGAAACATAAACAATCACTCTACTGAACAAGAAAAATTTAAAGCCATCAATTTGGGATCATTTTATATCATCAAGATCAAAGTTTATCACACCAATTCACCATCATCAATCATCACACATACACATCACAATTCACACAAAACAGATTATACAATTACACAACCTAACCCTACCATAACCCATCACCATAAAACCCTTATAGTGTTAGAACCCCACCCTTACCTTAGGTTTTGAGTTCTCTTCCCTGTTCCAACTGAGTCTTCCCTTTAGCCCTAGGTTCTTCCTCTTCTCTTCTTCTTCTCACTTCCATGATCAATTGGGAATAATGCCCTCTATTCGTCGTGTTCTCACTTCTTATTTTCTAATAACTAAAATTAGACCCCTAAATAAATATTCCCACCTTGCCCTTCTTATTTTTAATTATTTAATTAATCACTAATATTATAAATAACTATCTATCTATAATAATAGTAATAATAAAAAAACCAACACCACTCGTATTCTCTATTCACCCCATGTTCTCTACACTTCTAATCATACACCCCCTAACAATTCAACCTCTAATTTCCCAAATAGCATTTAATCCCACTGTAAAACATATTATCACCATAAATACATCATATCATCTTATTATTTTAAAATAAAAATAACCTTAATTAAATCGGGGTGTTACACTGGCTGGCCGTACGCGTATGATACGCATATGAGGGGAGGTTCCTAGGGGCCATACGTGTATAGTACACACCCTATCCCTGATCCAGCGTGACCAACTTCCTGAACGTGTATGCTACGCGTATGAGAAGAAGGCCATACACGTATAGACTAGCCAATACGCGTATGGAGATCTGGGAGGAGTTTTGGGGGGAAATTTCCCTCTGGTTGTACGCGTATGGCACGCATATGAGTTTGGGTGCGGGAGAAAAATGCGTATGGTATGCGTATGAGATGTACGGGAAGAGAGCCAAATGCATATGGTACGCATATGGGCAGGACGAAGTGTGAAAAATCTCGTTTTCGCTATTTCCTTTTCCCGTTTTTGGGTGTAGTGTAATTCTTTGGGTCTGTAATGACTAGTAAGAAGTAGGAAGATGTAGAGAGGCTAATAGAAATGGAGATTTGTAGCAAAACATTGGACTTTGGGTGAATTGGTTATGATGTGTGATGAAGAATGTTTTTTTTGGGTAGAGTGATATTATGTTGTTGTTGTTGTTATTGAATATAGATGATGAATTGCTAATATACTTAGTGATTGTAATGTCATGATGTTATGTTATTGTAAATGTTGTTGTTGTTGTTGTTGAATATACATGATAAATTGAGAACATGTGTAGTGGATTGTGATACTAATACACTATGGTGTTGAAATGTTGTTGTAATATTTGATGAAGTATGATGCGATAATATTGTATTGTTGGGTGTATGCAAGTATGTTGTTACTATTTGATATTGCCACCGTTGCATGTGTGGCGAGGGCTTATGCTATGTTGGCTGTCTTTATTGGTAAGATGTTGTGGGCTTATGCCCTTTAGTTGTATACTCTTGTTGTTGCATGTTGGTCTTGCATGCATACATTGGTGAAGGCTTATACCCGGTTGTTTGCCTGTAATGGTATTATGTTGAGGGATTATGCCCTGTTGTTGCCTTATTCGGTATTATGATGAGGGCTTATGTCACGTTGGTACCACATGCATTTAGTTGTTGTCGACCGTATTGTATTGCACCATTTTGATTTGATGTTGTGTTAGATGAGAGGAAAATGTGTTACGAAGTGTTGTGTGAAATGTGTATTTTTTGAATTATGCGATTTGTGTGAATTACTACTCCTTAGCATGTGATATTTCACCGTATATTTATTGAATGTTATTCTCACCCCTTTTATGTTGTTGTGTCTATGCTCCTCAGGGAGTATAGATAATCAGGTACCTGAGTAGTGCTTGGAGTATGAGTTGCCTGATCGAGTCTTAGGAGTCGTTCTGATACGTAACACGTGATTTTGGAATTTGCTATGTTTTACATTGTTTTATTCGTTACATATCTTACCTTTATATTTATGTTGAACCACGAGTTTTGTGGAGAATGTTGTTATTTAAGTTGTAGTGCTAAGAAAATGAATATTTGATATTTCTTCTCTGTAAATAATTCTTTTATGAGAAATGAAGTAATAAAATAATTTGAAATCTTATGAGCTTGTGGAAGATGTGACATCCCATTCGTGTACTCTGATGTATTTTCGTATATTTTATTATTAGCTATATAATTAGGAAAGTGAGGTGTTATAATTTCCAGCGAATCTACTGGTTTTCAAAGGTGAAAACTATCAGCGGTGGGTTGCGCAGATTAAGGTTATCTTCTGATTTTAAGATGTTGTTGAAATCTTGAATGATGGAGTATCAGAACTGGAAATAAATGCGACGGAAGCCCAGAAAACTGCACACAAAGATCAAAGGAAGAAAGACAGTAAAGCCTTGTTCTTGATTCATCATTTCTTGGATTCTTATGTATTTGAGAATATAATTGAAGAAGAAACAACAAAAGGAGCCTGAGACAAGTTAAATAACTTGTATGATGGAGATGAGAAATTGAAGAAGGTGAAGTTGAAGATGTTAAGGAATCAATACAAGATGCTTCATATGAAAGAAGATGGATCAATTTCTTCATATTTCTCGAGAATTTTGACGCTAATAAACCAGATGAAGACATGTGGTGAATCAGTTACAGATCTGGAGAAGATTGAGAAAGTCTTAAGATCTTTGACTGTAGACCTTAACTACATTATTGTGACAATTGAAGAGACCAAGACTTTATATGAGATGAAGTTAGAAGAACTTCAAGCTTCATTAGAGGCTC
This sequence comes from Vicia faba, assembly GCA_948472305.1. Classification (NCBI taxonomy): domain Eukaryota; kingdom Viridiplantae; phylum Streptophyta; class Magnoliopsida; order Fabales; family Fabaceae; genus Vicia; species Vicia faba. Next base: position 989,518,016 of record OX451735.1, read on the forward strand.
ATGATATGAGGTTAAAGTAGATAAACTCAGAAAGAGAGATGGTAGCTGAACAGACAGTGCAATCAAGATTCAGCAAGAAAGCTGAAAAAGAGAAGTCAAAGCAGCGAAAGAATCTTGCTAGTGATGAGAAGTCAAGCAAGAATACTGATTCAATCAATAAAGGTGTGGGAAACAAGTATTCTGGGAAGAAATTTGACACGAAAGAGGTGTAGTGTTACAATTGTCAAGGTTTTGGTCACTATGCTCGAGACTGTCTAAGAAAGAAAGCAGAAAATGCGAAAGATAGTGATGAAGTTCAATATGCACGAGCTGGAGATAATTATTCTGATGATGTGTTGTTGATGGTGAACACTTAGTCGAACACTGAGAAAAATAACATGTGGTACCTGGATTCAGGATGCAACAACCACATGACTGACAATAAAAATTGGTTTACCAAGTTAGATTAGTCAGTCGAAAAGGTGATAAAGTTTGCAGATGGTAGGCATATCAAATCAGGTGGTAAAGGAAATATTTCAATTTTGAAGAAGTTTAAAATGAGAAATTGTAATGAAGTTGTCACTCCGTTAGAAACTGGAGCAAAGTTAAAAAAGGAAACGAATGATGAGTTTGTAAGTTCGACCCTTTACAAACAAATCATTGGATCCTTTAGATATCTTTGCAATACTAGACCAGATATCTACCAAAGTGTAGGATTATTGAGTAGATTTATGAAGAAACCACAAGAGTGTCATCTCATCCCAGTAAAGAGTGTGTTGAGATGCATAAAGGGAACAATTGATCATGGCGTGCTATTACCAAAGGAGTCGAAGAATAAAACAGATGTCGAAGTTCATGGATACACTGACTCAGATTTCAATGGAGATCAAGACGAAAAGAAAAGTACTACATACTACATTTTCATAATCGAAGGTGCTCCAATCTCTTGGAGTTCAAGGAAGCAAAGCATCGAGGGATAAAATAATTAGATTTTAGTATAAAAATACTCGCTAAAATAATTTAAACTTAATCTTAACTTATTTGTAATCTCCCCAAACTCGTATGCATCGTGATTTGGGATGAATTTCAAGACAAAAAAATCTTCAATGTTCCATATTGAACAAAATATTTTTCTACCCTTGTAATCTATCTCACATAATAATGTAGATGTTGTTGTTACATTTTTAGAATAACCTTCCTATGTTATTGTAATACGGTGGAAGAACTAACTTGGGTATTTTGCGTTTTATCGCAAATGTTGCGGTTAGCAAGAGTCGCCACCGACTTTTCTTTTATCCAATAAAGGAAAGGGTGAAAAGAACAGGAAATATCTTTTGAGATATTTTCTTGAGTTCGGGGGGTAGGTTATGAAAAGGGAAGGTTTTAGCACCCTTTTCATCCGTAGTTATCTACGGGCTCTTAGTTTCTAGCTCACTTTGAAATTCTTTGTTTGAAATGTGTTTTTGTTTGTTTAAAAGTATTTTTGAAAAGTTCCTTTGTTTAGGAGAACTTTGTAAGGATTCTCGTCTCTATAAGAATGCATACAAAGTGTTGACTTTTGAAAATATTTCATGGAAAAGTGTTGGTGTTTTTGAAAGATGTTTTGAAATGTTGTGAGCAAGCAACTACGAGCGTTCTAACTACTCAAAAAATATTAGTTCTTTTCCTCCTCCTTTAAATGTTGCTATCTTACCATTGATTGGTAAGAAGCCCTATCATTGGATGTGAAGGGACGAGCGTGGGTCATCGTATAGTCATAAAAGGCAACATTGTAGGATACCTTAGCAATTTGTCGTAAGGCACTAAGATGGTTTACGAAGGCATCATCGAAGGGTTATCGAGGGACTACGATCTTGTATTTGAGGGTCTTTGCTAAAGTATCCCATGTTCGAGGGACATGACTATTTTCCGAGGCAACAAGCGAGATTACCTTAAATGTGCGCGTGTGTGAAGCGCGTTTGATTGCATGCATTTTTTCCTGAGATTAGGGTTTTCAAGCGATTGATTTTATCTTGCCATACAAACCCTAATTACTAATAATTTATATGAAAAACAATAAATTTGTGAAAATTAAAATCCTACGTGTTGTACCCCAAAATTTGCCCTCTCATTTCTCCAGGATTCTCATAAAATCTCCCATAACATCAAGCTTGCAGCATTGATACATCAATTTGGGCTTGGGATTGGCACAAGGAAAAAATAGTCAATTGCATGCTGAAAAGTCAAACTTTGACTTTTGGATCAAATTTAGGTTTCAAGAATCATATTTCATCAAGACATGACAAAATATGAGATTTGTTTCATCAAGAAAATCAAAATTCAAAATTACTTTGGAAAAGTCTAAATTCCAAATACTTAGAAATTCTTCTAAGTGTTTAGGAAAAATGATAAACTCAGAACTTCTGACCAGATTTTCACCATGATGCAAGTTGATTTTAGAAGAACTTCTAACACAAGAATTGTAGATCTCAATGAGATCTAAAACATTGCAAAATAGAACTTCTCCTAGAAATATTGGGATTTCAAGTTATATAATTTCAAAGGCACGTCATTAAAACTGAAACATTTAGTAAATTCTGGACCTTTCCAAAATAGGATTTGGTTAGAACTTCTGGATCAATTTTCATGTAGGTCCAGTCAAAATTTAAAAGAGCAATTCAAAGAGGGTTTGCAAAGCGTGTTATAAGATTTCTGGAAAGTCTGAGAACTCACTCAGAACAGCTGGAGCAAAGAGATTCAAAGATCAGAAGTTGGATGTTTATTCTAAGTTACGCTGATGCTGAACTTCTGACCCAGAATTAAGCTATGATGCATAATCTCATATTGTAGGATTTCTGGTTTGATAAATCTCATCATCATTTAATGCTCACAACCACTTTTGAGTTCTTATCCAAAGGATTTCCCCACATGTGAGATAGAAGTACCATTGCTATCCTTGAAAAGCAAACTTTTGCATAAGAGTGTGCTGGGCCCATGCTTTGCTGTTGCTTCTGAGGGTACTTTTCCTTAATTCATGCTTACAAATCCAGCTTAGGCACGACTAAAAGGTGCTAACCACCATACTTGTTTAACTTGCTTCAAGAACAAGTCAGCGCCCTAGCATGATGGCTGTACTCTTGACTTCTCCAAGCTACAAAATCCTTGCCTATAAATTGAACTTCATTGGAAACTGTAAAGAAGTCGAATTTTTTAAAAGAAAAACTTTGAAACCTTGCTAAAAATTCTAGGAATCCGAAACTGCAAACACAAATACAAAACCTGCTAGTTTTTTATTCTTGCATTCAAACTTGAATTTCCCTCAAGTGTTTCTTGACCAAATCATCCATACAACTTTTGATATACATTTAGAAGTTGTCTTAACTTCTGTTTTCAGACTGTAACATGTTCCCCATCAGTCTCCACCTCAAAAAGTCAGAACTTTGTGTTGTACCCCAAAATTTTCCCTCTCATATTTCTCAACACATGGCAAGCGAGGTCCCCAAATTGTTCAAGGAAGTTCAAGAGTTGACCAGACAAACTCTCTCCTAAGGCAGTCTACTTCAAATCCGGGTTTCATTTTGCATCAAGATGTTTGAGTCCAAAGGATCCCAAATGCCTTCCAAGGTCCTAATATGTTCTCAAGATCATCCATGTCAAGTTTCAAGCCTTGCAGAGGAAGTTTGCTCAGTCAATTGCTCAAAATGCCTAAAAATCAAATGTGCTAGGTCAAAAGTCAACTGTGGCCCACATACAGTCAAACTTTAAGATTTTTGGTCAACATCCTCATTTCAAAGTATTATTCATCATTTTATCAAGGTTTGATCATGATTCCTTAAGGATTGTTTACAATTCATCAAAACCCAAAAGTTGGTAAATTAGGGTTTTGTAGGAAAAGTCAACTCAACTTTGACCAAGCATAACTTTCTCATACCTCATCAGAAATGACCCATCCGAAGCTCATTTTGAAGAGAATACAATTCTATACAATTCATCTTCATCTCCCAAGTTCAGAATATGCACTCACAAAAATATATGAATTTTGACATTATAGGTCATTTTGAAAAGTCAACAAAAACACCTTGTGGATCAAAGCTTCATACATGAATGTGATATGGTGGGAGAACTGACTTGGGTTTTTGAGTTTGTGTTTGCAAATGTTTCGGTTTAGCAAGAGTCGCCACCGACTTTTTATTTTATCCTAAGGAAAGGTCAAAAAGCACAGGAAAGACCTTTGAGATGTTTTCTTGGGTTCGGGGAGTAGATTATAGAAAGGGAAGGTATTAGCACCCTTTCTATCCATGGTTATCCATGGGATCTTAGTTACTTGCTTAGATCACTTGCTTTTGCTTTTCAATTGTTTGAAACGGTGCTTTGTGTGTGATTTTGAAAGATGTTTTGAAAAGAGGCCATCGTTGTGGCAACCTTTGTAATGATTCTTGTTTGAATGTATACAAAGGTGTATGTCTTTTTGAAAGGTTTTCAATGTTTTGAAAGTTGTTTTGAAATTGTGTTGTGGAGTGTGTTTTGAAATATAACAAGGATGTTTTGCAAGATTTTTGATCAAGTAACTAAGAGTTGTCTACCCTATTTTACTCAAAGATCTTTCTCATGTTTTTAACCCTTTTAACAGTGTTATTTCACCATTGTATTTGGTGAACAACCTTGTGTTAGGATGTAAACGGGACAGGCGCGGGTCATCGTATGACCATGATATCAATGTTGTGAAATGACTTAACACTTTTCTGTAGGGACTAAGATCATTTTTGAAAGGCAACTTTGATAGCGTCATTGAGGGACTATGATCTTTTTTCAATTCATTTGTGCTAAGATACCCCACATGCATAACATGGCCATTTTTGTAAGGCAACAAGTGGAATTAACCTAAGGGTGCATGTGTGCAAGTGTGTTTGATTGCATGCATTTTGTCTTTGATTTTTGGGTTGTCTACTTGTTGATTTTATCTTGCCATACACACCTAATTACTAGCATTTGTACAAAGCAATAAAAATGCAGGAAATAAATATCCTACACTTTAACAACCATATTGAATTGCATGAGAATATAAAGGCAAAAATAAGGTAAAAGCAAGAATAATGAGTGTCTTTCGATTGAGGCAGAACCACCCTTCGATTTGCATTCTGTTAGCCTCCTTCGACTGGGGGCTGGCATCAGTAAGGTCCTGTCCTTCGATTGGGAATTCGCGCCAGTGAGGTCATGGCCTTTGATTGGGCTTTGGCACCAGTCAAGTCATATACTTCGATTGGAGGCTGGCACCAGCATGGAAGTGCCTTTCGTCTGAGCCTGGACTTAGTGCAAGTATGCCTCTGGCTGGGCCTTTCTGCCTTGTTGCCTTCTTCGATTGGGTCTGGAGTCAGTGAGGAAGCCCGGGGCTTCGTTTCATACTCCTGTCTTTCGTTTATGGCATGGAAACGGAAAGGTCATGGATTTCGTCTGAGGTCTGGAAACAACAAGGTTCTGGCTTTTCCACAGGCTCCTTGCTGACTCCTTGTAAGCATATTTAGGCCCTCAAATTGTGATTCGAAAGGCATGTGCAGCTAGCCAATCGAAGGGTATAAAAAACCTGTCTCAAGTTCTTAAATTCAACATCCAAACATAACTACAGTCCAGGGGTTAGCACAAAAAACCAATGGGTCTCAAAGTCTAAATCATAACTAATTAAGGTTGAGTTTTCAGCATAAGAGCAATCAGAATCTAATGCTAAAACATGGTCCAGAAATATCTACATTTTTCTTTATTGGCATGTACTCATGATGTTTAAATGAAAAAGTCCCAAGCTGGAGAGAACTTACCTCTTGAAGTGCTTAATCGAAAGAGCTGTAGGTGACCTTTTTTGATGGTGGAGGGAGCCTTGCTGGGATCTTTCTGAAGCTAGTTCTGTTACTGTTTGATTTGGGCAGGCAGGTCTGAGTTTCTGTTAGTTTTGATACAGGCTTGCTTGCATTTGCAGTTGGACTGGCTTTAGGCAGGTTTGTTTGCAGTTGCAGTTGAACTGGCTTGAGTTTTCTGGTTTTGGTAAGGAAGGCAGGTTTTGAGGTTATGCAGCCTCAAGGCTTGTATTTGTAACACAGGTTTGATGTTCTGGTGTTTAGGCAGGAGGATGCAGTTCTGGATTTGTTGTTTGGATTCTGGGTATGTGTTTGAGTGTTTTAAGTGTTTAAGTGTTCAAGTGTTTGAGAATTTTGTGGTGTATGAGAATTTTGAAGATACGTTCTTCTGGCCAAAAAGTCCTCTCTCAGCTTTGCATAAATTCCTCTATTGATAGAGGAAAAGAATGGACCTGTTTTCAACAGCCAGCCTTGCAAAAAATAGTAAAATAATAGTTAACGTGACAGCACATGTGGTGGGCCTGTTGGCAGTTGGGGTGCAGAGGCTGTGACTCATGCTTCTGTCATTGCTTGTGGAGCAAAAATAATAAAATAAGGCCCAGCTGGAAAGTAAATGTCCACTTGTGCCACAAAAGAAAGATGAATGGTTCAGGTGAGGTTGCTTCATGCTGAAGGAAAATAGGTGCAATGCTCAAGACAGACTTTCCTAAAAGGTAGTACTGTGCTATTAGGTGCAAGTGGTCTTAGACAATAAATGGGTACAGGCCTAAAAAGGGAAGACACGTGGCCTAGCCTATGGGTCTGAATGTTCAACTTGATCTTCTGGGTCGAATCCTCCATCTTTCTGGGACAACATGGCATTCATTTTCACCAGTTGTGTGTCCTTCGAATGGACCAACTGTGTGCTCTTCGAATGGCCCCTTTCAGAAGGTTATTAACTTCTGAATCGAAGGAAGCCTTTGCCTCAGTCGAAGCTTGTGGTCGAAACAAGCTAATGCGCAAGAAGCTATTGCCCAGTCGAAAGCTCATACTCGAAGGAAGCATATTTTCCAATCGAAAGTCCGTGTTCGAAGGAAGCAATATTGCCCAATCGAAGCATGTTTGTAGGCAGTAAACTTGTCCAAATCAAAGCAGGCTTGTGGGCAGCTACTTGTGCAAATCGAAGTAGGCTTGCAGGCAGCTACTTGTCCAAATCGAAACAGGTTTGTAGGAAGTACGCTTGGTGAATCGAAAAGGGTTTCCTTGTAGGGGGCATGTGTGGACAGTAGATCATGGCCTTCGATTGCAACCATGCAGGCAGCACGCTTGTCCAATCGAAAGGTTGAATCGAAGGATGTTTCCAATCCATACGAAGGATGTACCCAAGTTGCATTCGAAAGAGGCATACAGGAGGCAGAATGTCCAGGTTTGAAAGAGGCACGCTAGTAGCCATTTTGAGCAATCGAAAGAGGCCAAGAGCCAATCGAAGTATGCTGAATCGAAGGAGACATGTTTTCCACCAAATTTGTCAAAATGTTATTGTTATCTGTTTTCTCCATTTTTGACAGTTTCCTTTTAATTGGTACTGGAAAATCCCAATGCACTTGTTCAAGCTTGAACCTTAAAATCCTTGTAAGAAAGGCCTTGAGAATTAAGAGGGCAAATTTTGGGGTACAACAGCTGCCCCTGTTCAATCTTTTTACACCTGAAGGGTTAGATTGGCGAATCTGCCATTTGTGACTTGAAGGTGGAAGATGATTGAACACTAGAGTGCCCAGAAATTTGCACTCAGTGATGTGATGGTTGGGGGAACGGGCTTAGAGATTCCATTTGGAGAGATGATAGAAAGTTGTTGGATATGGGCTTAAAGATGCCATCCGAAGGTGGTTATTTCTTGCTGGAGATGGGATTAAAGATGCCATCCAAGAATGTTTGTTGAATTGCAATGTTGTAGGTCAGAAGAATGAGCATCAAAATGGTATCCATGTCTGGAATGCATTTGAACTGTATCTGGAGACTGAATTTGTATGAGCAAAAGAATGGCGTCCGTGTCTGGTGCGTATCTGAGCTGTAACTGTATTTGGATTTTGAATGAATATCAGAATGACTGCCGTGTCTGGAGTGTATCTATATTCTGAATGGGTAACAGAGAAAATTCTGTGTATGGAGCAACTGTGTGCCGAGGATAAGTTCTGAATGAGTGACAAAATGGAAACCGTGTCTGGAGCGTATCTGGACTGTATCTTGGAGTTGAGATCTGTATGAGTAGCAGAATGACTTTCGTGTATGGAGTATATCTGAAACTGTAACTGGGATCTGAATGAGTGACAGAATGACATCTGAATCTGGATCGTATCAGGACTGTATCTTGGAGTTGAAATCTGTATGAGTAGCAGAATGACTTCCATGTCTAGAGTGTATCTGAAACTGTAACTGGGATCTGAATGAGTAAAAGAATGGCAGCCGTATCTGGATTGTATCTGGATTGTATCTTGGAGTTGAAATCTGTATGAGTAGCAGAATGACTTCCATGTCTGGAGTGTATCTGAAACTGTAACTGGGATCTGAATGAGTGACATAATGGCAACCGTATCTGGAGCGTATCTGGACTGTATCTGGAAAGTTGGGTTGTTTGAGCTGGTCGAGTAGATAGTTGTCCTGTCTGGTTTCAGGTATTAATCTCTGACCTGAGAAAGAAAGATAGTTTCCTGGCTTGTTACAGGTGTTAATCTTCAATCTCTTCATGTAGATAGTTTTCCTGGCTTGTTACAGGTATTAATCTACAATCAGTCGTCCACAGATAGTTTTCCTGGCTTGCTACAGGTATTAATCCAGAACTTGAAAAGGTTGGCCAATGAGATAGTTGTCCTGTCTGGTTTCAGGTATTAATCTCTGACCTGAGAAAGAAAGATAGTTTCCTGGCTTGTTACAGGTGTTAATCTTCAATCTCTTCATGTAGATAGTTTTCCTGGCTTGTTACAGGTATTAATCTACAATCAGTCGTCCACAGATAGTTTTCCTGGCTTGCTACAGGTATTAATCCGGAACTTGAAAAGGTTGGCCGATGAGATAGTTGTCCTGTCTGGTTTTAGGTATTAATCTCTGACCCGAGAAAGAAAGATAGTTTCCTGGCTTTTTACAGGTGTTAATCTTCAATCTCTTCATGTAGATAGTTTTCCTGGCTTGTTACAGGTATTAATCTACAATCAGTCGTCCACAAATAGTTTTCCTGGCTTGCTACAGGTATTAATCCGGAACTTGAAAAGGTTGGCCGATGAGATAGTTATCCTGTCTGGTTTCAGGATTAATCTCTGACCTGAGAAAGAAATATTGTTTCCTGGCTTGTTACATGTGTTAATCTTCAATCTCTTCATGTAGATAGTTTTCCTGGCTTGTTACAGGTATTAATCTACAATCAGTCGTCCACAAATAGTTTTCCTGGCTTGCTACAGGTATTAATCCGGAACTTGAAAAGGTTGGCCGATGAGATAGTTATCCTGTCTGGTTTTAGGTATTAATCTCTGACCTGAGAAAGAAAGATAGTTTCCTGGATTGTTACAGGTGTTAATCTTCAATCTCTTCATGTAGATAATTTTCCTGGCTTGTTACAGGTATTAATCTACAATCAGTTGTCCACAGATAGTTTTCCTAGCTTGTTACAGGTATTAATCCGGAACTTGAAAAGGTTGGCCGATGAGATAGTTGTCCTGTCTGGTTTCAGGTATTAATCTCTGACCTGAGAAAGAAAGATAGTTTTCCTGGCTTGTTACATGTGTTAATCTTCAATCTCTTCATGTAGATAGTTTTCCTGGCTTGTTACAGGTATTAATCTACAATCAGTCGTCCACAGATAGTTTTCCTGGCTTGCTACAGGTATTAATCCGGAACTTGAAAAGGTTAATGCTAGCCATCTGTTGATTGACCTTTTTTCTGAAAAAAGGTAAAACGTTAGTTGTATGCAATGTCATGATGTATGAAATGCACGATGTCACGATGTTCTCAAAATAAATGAGATTGCGTTGTATGCACTTATCATGTATGTAAATAGGATGTATGAGATGTGAAATGTTAATGAATGTATTTTTGTATGGGAAAATAAATCCTTGACAAAAGCTGGGGAGTCATTAAATCCTGGACTGTTGTTGAAGAGTATGTGTGTCTTCCAATGGATTCCTGTTTTGTTGTTTGAGGAGATCTCCACTGGGGGAAGTTGAAAACTCTGTGGGGAGTATGTTTATTTCTGCTTGGGAAAATAGTTTAGGAGTCTTAGTCGTCTGTTGCTCTACTGGGGAGTCGAAGTTGGACTGATATCTGGTCGGGTCCAGGTTTCGCAGTAACTTGCTGGGGATTGTAGAGTAGTCTACTGGGGAAGAGGAGTTGTGGTCCTTTGATTTGTAGTAGTCGGAGAGGCAAACTCAAGCTGGGGAATCCTGGTGTTGTTGGGGAAATAAACCATGTCGTCAGTCCGCTAGAGAGGTGACATCTTCATTGGGGGAAGTCCTCGAAGATTCTTGAGGTTGATTCAGTTGGGAAAAGGGGTCAGAGATTATACTCTTGCTGGGGAATCATCCTATGAGAAGGACCTTGGGGAGACTTGTCATTGCCCTTAGTAGCGAATGTTTGTGGTATTGCCAAAAAGTTTGATTGTACGCAACCCTTTGTTGGGATTGACTCTCAATGTCCCAAGTGACGGAGATGGAGACCTGCCCCTGGTTACTCTGCACTTCTTTGAGATATTTCTTGGAATCTTGACTGGACTGCCCCAGGTGTGCTAGATAATGACATGTCATGTCCCCTTGTTTATAGGAGATTTGTCGTTGGAAGTTTCATCCCACTTGAATTGATTTTGTTCACTGAGAGAGCTTTCGTTCATCGGAACATTCACTGTGTGAATTTCTTCATTGTCAAACAAATAGCCATATGCAAACAATGATATTTATGTTTGTCTCGAAGTTTTGAAAAATGCGTTTTTTAGCAGAAAACTTTTTATAAAACAAATTCAACACAAGATTTAGGGCAAATCCTTACAGGAGTCAGGATACCTTTTGTAACAGTATGCTTTCGAACTAACTCATGCTTCAGTTAGGACTTTTGAAGGGTTGTAACGTGGCTTGGTTCACGGTTTAAGAAATAAAGGATAAATGCTCAAAGTATATTTGTACCCACCCGCTCTTCGTGATGTTCTTCAATCCTAAACTCAGTTAATTATGCTTTTGAACTCTAAATGAGTCTGGAACGACGTTTTGGTGATGGTTCACACAAGTTGGATTTTGGAAGGCAGTCATTTTTGCAACATTTTTCATGTTGTTGAGGATTTGTAGTGACCTCGTTCTTTTGACTTGTTATCCCTAACTTTTTCCTGACTGTTTCTATTTTCGAGATTACAGTCAGCGGGATGCCCCAGCTTTCCTAAGCTTCCTTTGTAGGTTTTGGCTTAGTGGGATTTTTTTTTAGAGATAATGACCGCCTATGAGATAAGGAACCACCACTGTCTTTTGATTCCAGAGGAATGCTTTTGATGTCGTTCGTTGTATTACGAACTGAGAGTTTGCGACTTCAATGCGCATCTTTTTGAATTAACTGAGTGACTACCCTGCCCCAGGTTTAAGTCAAAGGTTTCAATTTGTTTAAAAACAGAAAACTCCTACTTCTTTGGCTCGAAGGGGTTGACTAGGGATTATCTTCCTTATAACTCCAGTGTTTAGGATTTGAAAGAAATGCCTGTACATCGTCAGCAAGGTTTATTCAAAAGCATACTGTATAAGATTATGGCATTGTTTCGTCATCCTCCCTCTAAAGGCTTGTAACTTTTAGCAAGAGTTGAATGTCATAAAGGAAGCATAATTATAGTGAAAATGAAAGGATGAATTCAAGACAAACATATGAAATGCATTAATGAAACAAAGTTTGACATTAATAGATAATTGTTTGAATAACAAAAGAAATTACAACTTAAAAATTTGAATGAAACAAAGATGCTCTCAATGATTCGTCAAAGGAGCAGTGATTATGCTAGAGTCTCCGGAGGGTCAAACTCGATCTCCTTGGCATCAATCATGTCTTGGACCTTGTTCTTCAGAGCCCAACAGTTGTTTGTGTCATGCCCTGGGCTATCAAAATGATAAGCACATCTTGCATCCGGGTTGTAGTTAGGAGAAGAAGTCTTAGGGTTCGGATGAGGAGCCTTTAATGTAATCAGATCTTTCTTCAACATGTGTTGTAGCGCTTGAGCTAGTGACATGTTGATCTTAGTATATTGTCTTTTAGGCGCGTCTGGCTGTCGTTGATTTCCCCTTTGCTGTTGTCGGTGTGACGCAGAACCAGAGACCAGGACTGCCCCTACGTGTCGGTCGCGGTGACTTTTTTTACTGTTCACAGCATTGGACTCTTTCTTCCCACTGTAAGGCTTTTTCTGAGCATCAGAAGGTGTAGCTTCTTGAATCTTCTCACTTTTGATGCCAGCTTCGACCCTTTCGCCGATCAGTATTAGCTCGGTGAACCCGACTGAGGAGCTTCCAATTAAGTGATTGAAGAAAGGCCCTGTCAATGTTCCCATGAAGATGTCAATCAGCTCCCTGTCAGTTAAAGGGGGTTGCACCCTACCAGCCAGATCTCTCCACTTTTTGGCGTATCCTTTGAAACTCTCGTTGGAACCCATGATCATGTTCTGCAATTGCACACGAGTTGGTGCAAGATCAGCATTGTACTGATACTGCTTATAGAAAGCAGTAGCCAAATCCTCCCAGGTGTGGATGCGAGAACTCTCCAATTGATAAAACTACTCGAGTTGAGTCCCTACCATGCTTTCTTGGAAGAAATGGATCCAAAGCTTCGGATCAGTTGTGTACGGTTGAATCTTGCAGACATAATACTTTAAGTGCATCTTAGGGCAAGAAATTCCATCGTACAAGGCAATGGTAGGGACTTTGAACTTTGGCGGGATGACCAATCCATAAACCAAACCCATGTCTCCCAAATCCAAGCCAGGTATTTGTTGAATCTCCATAGCACTGAGGTGATCCTCCAACTGTTTGTACTTGTCATCAGTGGGAGGATATTGTTCCTCGGAGTAGTCAGCTTCAACTTCATCAATCTCCAAATTGTGGTCTTCTTCAAGACTATCCCCTATGTTGGGTGGAGTTGAAATATCTAGGGTTTTAGGTATTCTTCTCAAGTTCAGGATGCTCGCTATCTTCTTGGACTTCTTCTTCTTGTCTTTGAGAAGGAGAGCTTTCAGATCCTCTTGCCCATTACCCATAGCCAGAAGCATTTGTTGGAATTGAGCGTTTTGAGCTTGGAGATCTTTCACCATTTGTTCCATATCCATCTTACTGAAATAAACAGTAGGAAGATAAAGAGACCTGTATGGGAGAAACCTGTCATGATATGATGCATGATATGTGGATGCATGTTTCCAAGGATCTTGCGGGGTAAACACAAGAAAAATGTTAGAGGTTGAACTTTGGTCAACATCTTTGATTGGAGAACTTTGTGTCGGTGGATGTCTTTCCACGAGAATCAAGCTCATCATGTCAAGTGGGTCATAGCCCCCGATTCAAGTTGTTGCACTTGATCTTTGATGGCATTTGTTTAGAGGGGGACCCTCTTGCCCTTTGGTAGACGTCTGGTTCAACGTGCCCCTGTATCAAAAGACCCTCGAGATCCTTGAAATGGTTATTGAAAATGCTATGGTATGATGTTATGATGTTATGTACATGTATGCAGAAGTAAGCAAGTGTATATACAGACAGTCATATTCACACAGAGCAAACAAGTCCTTCGGTTTAGGCTTGCATGGGGTTTGTAGGTAAGTACCCTCTTGAAGTTAGTTGGCTCACACCTTTCCTAAAATAGAAGTCGGGTTCTAAGGAGCTCAATATCACTGGATTATTTTCTATGTTCATTGTTTTGGTTTAGCCACTTAACTGGCGACCAAAATATTCCAAGAAAACAATCCTCAATGAGTGTAGTATCGAGTATCTACCAACTTCGGACTGCACCAAAGCCGGTCATCTCACTAACCCTAATGAAAGGCCAAGATGGTCAAGTAAGGTTCTAGTTCATTAGTGCTTAATGACATCACTCAGCGGCCCCGTATTCTCTTTGATTGAATCAAAGGCTACCGGTACTCACAAATATGTCGCACTAATATAGCTATTGCTTCAACCGTGTCGGTATACCCCGCACAGTTTCCACAACGTATTGCTATCTATGAATGTTTCCCAAATCCGGGTGGAGGATTTCAAGCCCAAACAAGAGAACCAAAATATAAAGCAATCAAAACAAACAATTAATCATGCAAAGGGTGATCTAAGCCCTAAGGTTACTCCACTTTTAAATGGGTTCCCCAGCAGAGTCGCCAGTTCTGTGATACGGTGGGAGAACTGACTTGGGTTTTTGTGTTTGTGTTCGCAAATGTTTCGGTTTAGCAATAGTCGCCACCGACTTTTTATTTTATCCTAAGGAAAGGTCAAAAAGCACAGGAAATACCTTTGAGATGTTTTCTTGGGTTCCGGGAGTAGATTATAGAAAGGGAAGGTATTAGCACCCTTTCTATCCATGGTTATCCATGGGCTCTTAGTTACTTGCTTAGATCACTTGCTTTTGCTTTTCAATTGTTTGAAACGGTGCTTTGTGTGTGATTTCGAAAGATGTTTTGAAAAGAGGCCATCGTTGTGGCAACCTTTGTAATGATTCTTGTTTGAATGTATACAAAGGTGTATGTCTTTTTGAAAGGTTTTCAATGTTTTGAAAGTTGTTTTGAAATTGTGTTGTGGAGTGTGTTTTAAAAAACAGCAAGGATGTTTTGCAAGATTTTTGATCAAGTAACTAAGAGTTGTCTACCCTATTTTACTCAAAGATCTTTCTTATGTTTTTAACCCTTTTAACAGTGTTATTTCACCATTGTATTTGGTGAACAACCTTGTGTTAGGATGTAAACGGGACAGGCGCGGGTCATCGTATGACCATGATAGCAATGTTGTTAAATGACTTAGCACTTTTCTGTAGGGACTAAGATCATTTTTGAAAGGCAAATTTGATAGCGTCATCGAGGGACTATGATCTTTTTTCAATTCGTTTGTGCTAAGACATCCCACATGCATAACATGGCCATTTTTGTAAGGCAACAAGTGGAATTACCCTAAGGGTGCATGTGTGCAAGTGTGTTTGATTCCATGCATTTTGTCTTTGATTTTTGGGTTGTCTACTTGTTGATTTTATCTTGCCATACACACCTAATTACTAGCATTTGTACAAAGCAATAAAAATGCAGGAAATAAATATCCTACACTATTACAACCATATTGAATTGCATGAGAATATAAAGGAAAAAATAAGGTAAAATAAAGAAAAATGAGTGTCTTTCGATTGAGGCAGAAGCACCCTTCGATTTACATTCTGTTGGCCTCCTTAGATTGGGGCTGGCATCAGTAAGGTCCTGTCCTTCGATTGGGAATTCGCGCCAGTGAGGTCATGGCCTTCGATTGGGCTTTGGCACCAATCAGGTCATGTACTTCGATTGGAGGCTGGCACCAGCATGGAAGTGCCTTTCGTCTGAGCCTGGACTTAGTGCAAGTATGCCTCTGGCTGGGCCTTTCTGCCTTGTTTCCTTCTTCGATTGGGTCTAGAGTCAGTGAGGAAGCCTGGGGCTTCGTTTCATACTCCTGTCTTTCGTTTATGGCATGGAAACGGAAAGGTCATGGATTTCGTCTGAGGTCTGGAAACAACAAGGTTTTGGCTTTTCCACAGGCTCCTTGCTGACTCCTTGTAAGCATATTTAGGCCCTCAAATTGTGATTCGAAAGGATTGTGCAGCTAGCCAATCGAAGGGTATAACAAACCTGTCTCAAGTTCTTAAATGCAACATCCAAACATAACTACAGTCCAGGGGTTAGCACAAAAAACCAATGGGTCTCAAAGTCTAAATCATAACTAATTAAGGTTGAGTTTTCAGCATAAGAGCAATCAGAATCTAATACTAAAACATGGTCTAAAAATATCTACATTTTTCTTTATTGGCATGTACTCATGATGTTTAAATGAAAAAGTCCCAAGCTGGAGAGAACTTACCTCTTGAAGTGCTTAATCGAAAGAGCTGTAGGTGACCTTTTTTGATGGTGGAGGGAGCCTTGCTGGGATCTTTCTGAAGCTAGTTTTGTTACTGTTTGATTTGGGCAGGCAGGTCTGAGTTTCTGTTAGTTTTGATACAGGCTTGCTTGCATTTGCAGTTGGACTGGCTTTAGGCAGGTTTTGTTTGCAGTTGCAGTTGAACTGGCTTGAGTTTTCTGGTTTTGGTAAGGAAGGCAGGTTTTGAGGTTATGCAGGCCTCAAGGCTTGTATTTGTAACACAGGTTTGATGTTCTGGTGTTTAGGCAGGAGGATGCAGTTCTGGATTTGTTGTTTGGATTCTGGGTATGTGTTTGAGTGTTTAAGTGTTTAAGTGTTTAAGTGTTCAAGTGTTTGAGAATTTTGTGGTGTATGAGAATTTTGAAGATACGTTCTTCTGGCCAAAAAGTCCTCTCTCAGCTTTGCATAAATTCCTCTATTTATAGAGGAAAAGAATGGACCTGTTTTCAACAGCCAGCCTTGCAAAAAATAGTAAAATAATAGTTAACGTGACAGCACATGTGGTGGGCCTGTTGGCAGTTGGGGTGCAGAGGCTGTGACTCATGCTTCTGTCATTGCTTGTGGAGCAAAAATAATAAAATAAGGCCCAGCTGAAAAGTAAATGTCCACTTGTGCCACAAAAGCAAGATGAATGGTTCAGGTGAGGTTGCTTCATGCTGAAGGAAAATAGGTGCAAGGCTCAAGACAGACTTTCCTAAAAGGTAGTACTGTGCTATTAGGTGCAAGTGGTATTAGACAATAAATGGGTACAGGCCTAAAAAGGGAAGACACGTGGCCTAGCCTATGGGTCTGAATGTTCAACTTGATCTTCTGGGTCGAATCCTCCATCTTTCTGGTACAACATGGCATTCGTTTTCACCAGCTGTGTGTCCTTCGAATGGACCAACTGTATGCTCTTCAAATGGCCCCTTTCAGAAGGTTATTAACTTCTGAATCGAAGGAAGCCTTTTCCTCAGTCGAAGCTTGTGGTCGAAACAAGCTAATGCGCAGGAAGCTATTGCCCAGTCGAAAGCTCATACTCGACGGAAGCATATTTTCCAATCGAAAGTCCGTGTTTGAAGGAAGCAATATTGCCCAATCGAAGCATGTTTGTAGGCAGTAAAATTGTCCAAATCGAAGCAGGCTTGTGGGCAGCTACTTGTCCAAATCGAAGTAGGCTTGCAGGAAACTACTTGTCCAAATCGAAACAGGTTTGTAGGCAGTACGCTTGGTGAATCGAAAAGGGTTTCCTTGCAGGGGGCATGTGTGGCCAGTAGGTCATGGCCTTTGATTGCAACCATGCAGGCAGCACGCTTGTCCAATCGAAAGGTTGAATTGAAGGATGTTTCCAATCCAAACGAAGGATGTACCCAAGTTGCATTTGAAAGAGGCATACAAGAGGCAGAATGTCCAGGTTCGAAAGAGGCACGCTAGTAGCCATTTTGAGCAATCGAAAGAGGCCAAGAGCGAATCGAAGTATGTTGAATCGAAGGAGACATGTTTTCCACCAAATTTGTCAAAATGTTATTTTTATCTGTTTTCTCCATTTTTGACAGTTTCCTTTTAATTGGTACTGGAAAATCCCAATGCACTTGTTCAAGATTGAACCTTGAAATCCTTGTAAGAAAGGCCTTGAGAATTGAGAGGGCAAATTTTGGGGTACAACAATGAACATGGAAGACTCAATTGAGATGAGACCAAAAGGGTTGCTTAGAGGACATCCTAATATTTCTAAAAAGTCCAAGAACACCTCTCTAGGGTCAAAATTTGGAGAGTTATGCATTGGCTAAGTTGACCATTTTTGCAAAATTGCCAAAAGTTAAATGTGCTCAAATTTGCATTTTTCGCTAAATGGGCCCAACTTTTTATGCTTGCACCTCACTTATAACATGGTCCACGACCCAAATGCTCACTCACATGTTATTTTCTTCATTATTTATTTTAATTTGATTTTTAGTTATTAAAAATTGAATTAAATCAAATAATTGGTAAATAATAGCAAAGATTTGTTTTGATTGGATTTTTGGACAGAATCACAAGCTCATAATGCTGGCATATCAGAACCAAATCATATCAATGGCAATTGGTACAAGAAAGGAATGATTGGCATGAAAATGGAAAGATATCATATACATTGAAAATCAAATCAAATATTGGATAAATGCAAAGATTTAATCAAAGTTTGCTAACCTAATTCACTCTAGGTTATATAAGAATGCTTGGCAGATCAAAAGAAGGAGGCTGGAGGCATGAAACTGCCAGAAAAGAAACTCAGAATTCTTGATAAAAATTGGGATCCAAATTCTAGAATAGAGGACTAATCAAGGAGTTTCAAAGCCAAAAATCAATTCCAGGATATCTCAGGAATCATTCCCAATCGATCGAAGGCATCAGAACACCCAGAATCACTGCCTATCATTCACACAGTTTGCACAATTATTCAAATTTGATTACTGTAATTCTTGCATATTCAGCATGTTTAACTTGCGTATTTGTATTCATCATCATGTTTGCAATGTTTCTGGATAGTTTGATTTGAGTTACAGTGCATGAATAAGCTTTTTCCATTGTTAGGGTTTCGTGCTCCAATTTGGGGTTTTGGTTTGCAAGCGAAATTAGACTGGGTAATGGGTACCATGATGATCATAATTTCAAACCCAGCTAATCCATTGTCCCCAACTGAATTTGTATTGCATATGCTTGATTCTTGAATGACACAGGTTGCAGCAACAGGCCTGCGTCTATAGGTAAAGGTTCATAACCTAAAACGACAGTTCCAGGGAAGAAGATAATAGTGTGTCACAACCTGATTGGATGATTCAAATTCTGGCATGTTATTCTGGCCAAAAACCTGTTGTTCTGATATATTAGTTGTTTTATTATATTAACAAGTTGACATCCAGCGCAGTTGGTCAAAAGAAGGAAGTCAGAAGCTCATTGTTCTGGGTTCGATCCCAGGCATGGGCTTTTGGTATTTTCTCCTTTGTTTTCACCGGATTCAGCATGTGCATCTTTTGAGGAGAAGCATCTTCTGATCCACTAGCCAGGACCAGATCCAGCGCATCCTTCTGGATCCACCAGCCAGAATCAAATCCAGTGCACCTCATCTTCTGAAGAGCAGCATCTTCTGATCCACCAGCCAGGATCAGATCCAGCGTCCCCCATCTTCTGAGGGTCACCATCTTCTGGACCCATCAACCATAACCAGATCTGCTGACAGCAGGCCCACTCGGTTATTCCCATTATTTTTCTTTAATTTCTTTTCTTTAATTATTCTGTTTTTTTATCAACACCAAAATTATTTTCTAAAATTAACCAACCAAAAAATCACAAAAAAGGACTTCTTTTCTTAATAAATGTTTTTCTAATTAATTAGTTTAATTAATTTATGGCAACTTTAATTTCATTCATAATTTAAATTCAATTAGAAAATTAGGTTAATTCTCGATTTAATTTTTCTTTCTTTCTCAAATAATAAAAAATACAAAAAGTAGGTCTTTTAGAATAAAATTAATTTATTTTTCTTAATTTTAAAATTAATTAGAATTAGGATTTTCTTTTTAAACTAATGATTTCTTTATATTCTTAAATAACAAAACATGACAAAAAAAAACTTTTTTTTAATCAATCGCAATTAGGATTAGTCAAAGGGTCAAAACCCTAATCGTCTCGCATTTAATTCGCCACGCGCTTATTATTTGTTTTTGCCAATATTGTTGTAACTGCTCACTGGTTTGTAATAGTTTAACATAGGGCTTTTACTTATCGCTTTTCCCCGGGTTTTTGGCTATATAATTAATCCCTCTCCCTGAAGCCTTGTAATAGCGTAGATTTACTTTCTCGTATTTTTAATTCCTGCAAATATTTAACTGTTTAGATGTATGATAATAGGATTGTATGACAAGAATGCATGACAAATTAAAATGGTTAGAAAACCCTAATGTTCAAAGATTAAATAAACAGAAACAAATCATTCACACATATTCACTCTTAGGGTATACACTCACTTCGGTTGCCTTCGGTAAACGATCATTAAGCATAGGGTGTCTTAGTGGTGGCCCTCCAGTCTAAAAGATCAAATTGTCCCATTCGAACGTTGCCTCGGAAATGTTTCCTCGGAAATGATGCCTCGGAAATGTTGCCTTGAAAGATCTTATGACTCTAGGGTTATTACTAAGTTATCCTAATATTAATTTAGTGACCGTACATCCCTTTCGAATTGACCCTTACAACTCCAACGACGGTGCTACCTATTTCTCAATAGTAGGATAGCGCTATCTAAAGGAAATAAGAATAAAAACGATCTTTTTTTCGAGTAGGTAGATGCTAGTAGGTACTTGCTCAAAACAAAACTCTTCACACTTACACATTTTCAAAACAATTTTCAAAAACAACTTCGTCACACCTTTGAGGACTGATACAAGGGTTATCACGAAGTCAAGCATTTAAAAAAAAACAAAGCACATACACAAGCAATTTTAAAAGATGAGCAAGTACCTAAGAGCTCATGGAAAACCATGGATAAAAGGGGTTCTAACACCTTCCCTTTCTATAATCTACCCCCCGTACTCAGAATATCTCGAAAAAGGATTTTTTTTCTATACTTTTTTCCTTTCCGATTGGATGAAATAAAAGTCGGTGGCGACTCTTGCTTACCGCGATATTTTGCAATCAAAAAACGCAAAACACAAACCAACATTTCAAAACAGTCAGTTCTTCCACCGTATCACACTTTGCTTCTTGGTTGTTCCAGAATTTTCCAGCCATCCATAGCCCAAGTTAAAGGTTATTCCAGCCTGCTGAGTGCGTGAGGAAGCTGGTCAGAACATCACAGCAGTCAGAATCAGGTTCCAGCTCACAGAACATCTTTCAGCTACAAGGTAAGCTTCTGCCGACTCTCATCATATTACTTAGGCATTGTTAAATTTGCATGTCCAATATACAATGTAGACATCCTGATTCTGATGCTGTACATATTCTGAGGTTTCATGTACTTTCTGCCTAATTAGGGAGAATATCGGTTCAGAACTTCTTAAGGAAATTAGGATTAGCATATACATGCTTGTTTCTGTTTTACAGTCTTGATATTTTTTATGTCTCTGAAACCATGATGGAAACCTGTCATAATTGCTATGTTTGTATTTTCTATTCTGTTGAGAAATGGCTAAGTTGCAGATGTTCTGATTAGTATGGAGAAAAAGATGAAGCTCATCATCAGAACTTACTTTGTGTTATATGTTTATGCTTTTGCTTCTAATACCGGATGTACAGCCACCCCAGTGGTAGAAAGCGTGCACATAAGACATTAGTGCTAAGGGTCCTGGGTTCTAGTCCCAGAAGAATCTTTTTTAGGTTCATTTATTGACTTTTTTACCCATTTATCTCTCAGACAATGTTTCTAGATCAGAACTTCTAGATAGCCTCACCCAACAACATTATCTCACTCTCTCAAACAACCATAACTTCTGATTTGCCAGTGGTATTAGAACTTCTAGATTCTCAGCAACCTCAAAACTTTGGTGTACCCATACCCATAACTTCTGACCTTCTATTTTCCTACTAACAATTTCTTTCTTGCAGCGTATCATAGTCAGAACTTTTGTTCCCTCTCATTTCAGCCACGCGCTGATTCTGACCCCTTTTTCCTCTTATTATTTTATTTCATCTTTAATAAATAAAACACCAAAAATATTTTTTTAATCATATACTTTGTTTTATCTCTTTTAAAATCAAATATCAACAATATTTTCTTAAGCATACTTATTTATTTTCTTAAACAAAACAAGTCCATTTTACATTTCTTGTACATTATTTCAATATGGTTGTAATAGATAAGTAGGACTTTAATTTCTTTCAATCCCCATTTGTAAATTTGTACACCCCATCCCCTTAATGATATAATAGCGTAGGACTTTAATTTTCCGAACTTTTATTTCTTTCATATATTGTTAGTAATTAGGGCGTGTATGGCAAGACATGAAATCAACAAATAGATAACCCTAATCAAGACTAAACACATGTAAATCAAACACACATTCACACTTGCACCCTTAGGGTAATTCCATTTTGTTGCCTATTGGAAAATAGTCATGTCCCTCGAATATGGGCGGTTTAACAAAGACCCTCGATAAAAGATCGTAGTCCCTCGATGACCCTCAATGTTGCCTTCGGTAAACAATCTAGTCCCTAAACAAAAATTGCTAAAACGTCCCATAGGTTTCCTTCTATGACTATACAAACGTCCCACACTCGTCCCTTCACATCCAAATGATGGGGCTTCTTACCAAATCAATGGTAAGATAACAACATCTAAAGGAGGAGGAAAAGAACACTAAATACCTTTTGAGTAGGTAGGATGCTCCTAGTTACTTGCTTGCTCACAACAAAAACATTTTATACACCAACACTTTCATTTTTAAACATTTTCAAAAGACAAACACTTTGTACGTGTTCTTATAGAAACGAGAACCATTGCAAAGACACCTTTTCGAAATCACTTTCAAAAAACACATTCCACAAAACACTTCTTTGAACTATTTTCCAAACAACACTTTGTACGCGTTCTTATAGAAATGAGAACCATTACAAAGAAATTTTCAAAATATTTTCAAAACCCACACCACAATACACATTTTCAAACAAAGCACATTTTCAAACAAAAGCAAGTGATCTAGCAACCAACTAAGAGCCCATAGATAACTATGGATGAAAATGGTGCTAATACCTTCCCTTTTCATAATCTACCCCCCGAACTCAAGAAATAATCTCAAAGGTCTTTCCTGTTCTTTTCCACCTTTCCTTTTGGATAAAAGAAAAGTTGGTGGAGACTCTTGCTAACTGCAACAATTGCGACCAAACGCAAAACGTCCCAAGTCAGTTCTCACACCGTATTACAGAACTGGCGACTCTGCTGGGGATTTCTTAAAAATGGGGTTACCTTAGGGCTAGATCACCTTTACTTGCTTTCTTTGTTTGACTTGTTTGCCTTACATTTTTTGGGTCCTTGTTTGGGTTATTGTTAAAGATCCTACACCCGGGTCTGGGGCACCTTTTAGGTAAGTAGCAATAAATCATGGGATCTGTATGGTGTATACCGATATGGACGATGTGATAGCTACGTTAGAGTGATACTTTGGTTTGTACTAATGTTCCTTGAGTCAGTGAAGGATAACATTAGGCTTCCTTAGTGTCATTAAGCGCTAACTGACCTTTAGAACCTTCAAATTGACTCATCCTTGGCCATTAGGAAGTAGTGAGATAGTCAGCTTTGGTTTTGACAGAAGATTTGTTGATACTCGATGCTATGCTCATTGAGATCATACTTCCGGGATATTTCGGTCGCTATTAAAGAGGCTTGCGCTGAAACAATGCCCAACAAGAAATATCAGTGATATTGAGATCCCTTAGAACCCAATTACTATTTCTAGGACATGTTTGGGCCAACTAAACTTCAAGAGGGTACTTGCCTATAAGACTCCATGAATGCCTAAACCTAAAGGACTTGTTTGCCTTGTGTGTATATGCTTACTTGTACATAACATCATAAACATCATAATCATTTTCAATAACCATTTTAAGGATCTCAAGGGTCTATGATGCAGGGTCTCGTTGAACCAGACGCCAATCAAGGGGCAAAAAGGATTCATTCTCTAATCAAACACCGTCAAAGGTCAACGTATAACTTGAGTCAAGGGCTATGACCATGGTGATCTCGATTCCCGTGGAAGGATGTTATACCCCAAAAATTTTCCTCCCATTTTCACACAATACATACTCCTAGAGGTCCTCAATTGCTCAAGTTGACTAAGGATTGGCCAGACAAATCCTCCTTCTAAGACAATGAGCCTCAAACTAGGGTTTCACTCCTCATCAAGATGTTTGAGCTCCAAGGGTCATAAATGGTTTCTATTTCCCTAATATGTCCTCAAGATCATTCATGCCAAGTTTCATTCCTTGCATAAGAAGTTTGCTCAGTCAACTGCTCAAATGCCTGAAAATCAACTGTACTAGGTCAAAAGTCAACTGTGACCCACATACAGTCAAACTTCAAGATTTTTGGTCAACATCAACATTTTGAAGTGATATACATTATTTGATCAAGGGCTGATCATGATTCCTCAAGGAATTCTCCTAATTCATTAAAACTCAAAAGTTGCTAAATTAGGGTTTCTACAGGAAAAGTCAACCAAACTTTGACTAGGCATAACTTTCTCATCATTTATCATAAATTTCTCATCCAAGGCTCATTTTGAAGAGAATCCAATTCCATAGAACTCATCTTCAGCCCTCAAGTTCAAGAAATGCACCCATGAAAAGATATGAATTCAGACATTATAGGTCCTTTTCAAAAGTCAACAAAAACACCTTTTGGGTCAAAGCTCCTTATATTAACATGGAAGATCCAATTGAGATGAAACCAAATTTTTTCTTTAGAGGACATCCTAAGCTTTCTAAAAAGTCCAAGAACACCTTCTTAGGGTTAAAAATGAGAGAGATGTGTGTTGCTAAAGTTGACCAATTTTTGGAAATATGCATGAAGTCAACATTGATCAAAATGACTTTTTTTCTTTCCAAATGGGCCCATGTTTTCTTGTTAGAAACTTGTTCCTAAGATGTCCCACGACCCCTGAGCTTATCCACCTATTATTTCATTAGTTTTATTATTTATTTTTATTTTTTAATCATTTAAATCAAAATAAATCAATTTAAACAGTGGAATAATAAAATAAAATCAAAGATTTGATTTTGTGAGCACATTATGAGTCCATGAACAACTAGCAAATCAGGAAAATTCGTGCAAGGACTAATTGATTGGAGAAGATCATGATTTGGTTTGTTTTAGAAACAAATCATACAAGGCAAAAAATCTAATCTTTTTCAACAATTTGCAAAGATTGAATACATTTTTGTTAACCTAATTGCTTCTATTATATATAGATAACATTTCCAAAGCATAAAAAAGGAGGTTTGGCAGTGTGAATTAGAAACACAAAACTCAAATTTTGAACAAGAAAGAGGCAATCAGTTTTCCTTCTACAAGGAGATTCAAGGTGTTTCAAGGCCAGCAATTCATTCCTGGAAGTATTTAGGAGCTGTTTGGATCATCACCAAGCCTTAACATGCCCAAAAACGCTCTACACGAGTACCACCGTTTGCCTTCCTTCTTGAAATTGATTTTTGCAATTTACGCCTGATAAACGATTTCTAACTATACATTCATGTTTGTATCTTTATTTAGAATATGTTTGCATATTTAATCGTGAATTTTGATACGTATTAGACAACCTGCCATTGTTAGGGTTTAGAGTTTCTTTTTAGGGCTTTTCGTTTCAGGAAAAATCAGAGCCAAAGATGGATACCACTACATTCAAGAGATAAAACCCAATTGATCTGTGTAATTAGATTTTATTTATATTTCCTGGATATGATTTTTGAGATGCACAGGTTATGACTATGGCAAACGTCCATAGGTAAAATTCTTTACCTAAGACAACAGTCTCAACGAAGAAGATGAAGGCGTGGCAGATCCTGAATGGCCCATTTGAATTTTTGCGGGTTTTTTATTTATAAAAACTGACTTTTGTATATTATATAATATACGTTATGCATGGGTATTAACGATTGAGTATCTTGGTTCAGTGGAAAAGGAGAAGGGTTTTCAAGGCGCGCGTGTAGGAGGTCAGGGGTTCGATCCCTGCCTCTTACATAATATTTTTCTCAATATTTGTTTGCAGATTCAGTGGTTTCATCACGTGTGCATACACTATACCCTCCATATCATCATCATTGGGTCAATTTGTATCCAGATCCAACGCCTCAAGCATGCAGGCACATGGTGGACTCTCTTGGCAAGCTTCTCACTGGATCCAGCGCTGCATTGGGCCAACAGGATTGGGCTTTGGACAAGATTCAGATTGCAACCCCTACAATTTGGGCTTTACCCCCTGAGCCCCATCTCTTTCTTTCTTTATTTGATTCTTTTTTATTTAATTATTCCAATTGTTTTATTTATTTTAAATCAATTTTTTTCATGAAATCATAAAATCAAAATCACAAAAAATAGGACTTAGTTCTTTTTTTTAATAAATTAATTTTTGCAAATTAATTATTTCCATTAAATTTAATTTATTCTTCATTAATTAAAATTGATTAGAAAGATTAGGTTAAATTCAAATCTTTTTTCACAAAAAATCAAAAAATATTTTTAATGAGCAAAATTAGATTTTTAGGGTTTTGAACTTTTTTCCAAGTTTTTATTCTCGCGCGTAATTACTTTTGCCGTATGATTATTTTTTATTGATGTAACTGCGCCCGATTTGTAATAGATTAATTAGAGTTTATCATTTCCACAAATTTACTTTCAGTTAATTCTTTATGTATCTGTCCAAAAGCCTTGTAATAGCGTAAGACTCTTTTTACTTTCTCACTTTTATATATTATGCTTGTATATAATTATTAGCAACCTAGGCTTGTATGCTTAATCAACCAATCTTAGACCACTTAATTGCAAGATAAGATATCTGAAAACAAACACTGTTGCACACTTGCACCCCTAGGGTATTCCTCACTTGGTTGCCTCGGAAATAATGGTCATGTCCCTCGAACGTAGGGATATCTTAGCAAAGACCCTCGGTTAAAGTCATCATAAAGATCATAGTCCCTTAATGTCCCTCGAGTTTCCTACGAGAAATGATCTTGTCCCTCGATGTTGCCTACGAATATATGATGATAGTCCCTTCGAAATGGTAAGGTATCCTTACATGTTGCCTTCAATGACCATTACGTCCCTTTCGATAGTCCCTCAACATCCAACGACTAGGGTTACCTACTCACTAATAGTAGGATAACACTGTCTAAAGTATAGGAGGAAAAGAACACCTTTTTTCGAGTAGGTAGATAACTGTTAGGTACTTGCTCAAAATAATCTTTTACACCATACACTTTCAGACATACTTTTCAAACAAAAGTTTTCAAAAACGCTTTATAACACTCTTGAAGACTGATACAAGGGTTACCATAAAGTTAAATGCCGCACTAAGGAATTTTCAAAGCTTTTTCCAAAACACACACAAAAGCAATTTAAAAATGAGAAAGTACCTAAGAGCCCATGGAAAACCATGGATAGAAAGGGTGCTAACACCTTCCCTTTCTATAATCTACCGCCCGTACTCAGAAACATCTCGAAAAAGGTTTTTTATGTTCTTTTTCCATTTTCCTTTGTTGGATAAAATAAAAGACGGTGGCGACTCTTGTTTACCGTGACATTTTCGAACAAAAATGCAAACCAGTATAAACAGTCGGTTCCGCCATCATATCACAGAACTGGCAACTCTGCTGGGGATCTAAAAATAAAGTGGGGGTTTACCTTAGGATCTAGGTCATTTTAATTGCTTCTTTGGCTTGTCTCGTTTGATTTACGTTTAAGGGTATCTGTTTGGGTTGTTTGGATCCTCAACCCGGATCGGGGAATTCCTTTTAGGTAAGTAGCAATAAACTATGAGGGAGTTGTGCGAGGTATACCGACACGGTTGAAGCAGTAGCTTCGTTGATGCGATACTTTGGTGTGTATCGGTAGCCCTTGAGTAATAAAGGAGAATACGAGGCCACTGCATGGTATCATAAAGCGTCAACTGACCTTAGCACCTTAATTGACCAACTTGGCTTTTTAGGACGTAGTGAGATAGCCGTCTTTGGTGTAAACCCAAAGTCGACTGATACTCGATGCTACACTCATTGAGGTTTGACTCTTAAGCTTTGTTTGGTGGCAAGTCAATTGTCTATCGGAATGAAATTTAGGGGAAAGATTGGTGATATTGAGATCTCTTAGAATTCGGTTACTATTTTTAAGACTGGTTGAGCCAACTAAACTTCAAGAGGGTACTTACCGACGGAATCCATGCAAGCCTAAACCTAAGGCTTCTTGTGTGACTTGTTTTCTTTCTTTGCCTAATAATTTGAACTCATTGCAGGGCTTGTTTGTATTCCTTGCAGGACCTTATTTGTATAAATCCAATAAATTGGTTTCTTACCCTGCATTCTTGCTTGATGCATAGCATACACATCATAGCATCATACCATAGCATTTCCTTAACCATTTCAAGGATCTCAAGGGCTTGTGATGCAGGTTATGATAAAGCAGACGTCTAGCAAGGCGCAAGGGGATTCGTTTTCCTCTAGCCAACGCTGTCAAAATACCAAAGTGACAACTTGAGTCAGGAGCTATGACCCACTTGATATGGTGAGCTTGAATCTTGTAGAAGGACCTTCAACGATATGAAGTGCTTCAATCAAAGCTGCAAAATTCAACTTCTGACATTTTCTTGTTTATCCTGCGAGATCCTTGAAAACATTGCATACATATATCATACATATTATTGCATAAGCAGGTTTCAAAGAAGGTCTCTCATGTTCTCGCTATTTATTTCAGCAATGGCTCTAAAACAAGACAACAAAGATCTCCAAATTCAAGAGGCTTAGTTCATGGAAATGTTCCTAAACCTATCCAAGGGGCAGGAAGAGTTGAAAACACTCTTTACTGGAAACCTGGCCAAGAAAAGTCCTGAGGACAATAAGGACAAACGTTTGGAACAACTGTAAGCTGAGGTAGAAGGAATGAGAACCCAGATGCTAGGGAAAATGGCTCTTATCAAAGGTCTAGCTCGGGGACAAGAAGAGTTGAGAGCCATTATCAACAGACTTCATCAAGACGGATACATCACGAGCCTAACAACAATCTCACCAACCACAACGGGGTAATTAGAAAAAGCAAGACAAGCCCAAGAGACAATTCACTAGAATCAAAATGTCACTAGCCCAAGCGTTACAACACATGTTGAAGGCAGAGTTGATTACGTTAATATCTCCTTTGCAAAATCCCAATACTTCTGCTCCTAGTTACCACCCCGATGAAAGGTGTGCATACCATTCTGATAGTCCTGGGCATGATACGAATGACTGTTGGGCATTGAAAAATAAGATTCAGGACCTGATCAATGAAGAAGTGTTGGAGTTCATACAAGGTGATCAGACTAAAGTATTCACCCTTCCCTCCAAGGCACACCATCTGAAGTGACAAGATCAGACAAGGATGCTTTTGTTCATTAGAATTTTCAATTTGTAATTTTCTTTCGATTGTTTGAACATTTATTCATATCAAACCTTGTTATTTCATCATTGCGTTGCATATGTTTGTCTTGAATCAATTCATTCGTATTCACTATTTCAAAAATGCTTTCTTACTTCCTTTTGAGATATTCAACTCTTGATTAAAAGCTCTAAGCCTTTAGAGGGAGGATGAAGAAAACGATACCACAATCCTTACGGTGTGCTTTGGAACAGACCTTGCTAACGATGTACATGCGTTGTTTCAAATCCCAAATAGTGGAGTTACAAGGAAGATAATCCCTAGTCAACCCCTTTGAGCCTAAGAAGTATGAGTTTTTTTTTCCTTTCACACAAATTAAAACCCTTTAATCATGATTCGGGGCAGGGTAGCTTCTCAGTCAATTTAGACGCGCATTCAATCGTAATCTTCTGTTCGTGCATAATGAATGGCATCGGAGACGTCCTTCCAAATCAAAAGACGATGATTGTTCTGTATAATCTTCAAGACAAGCAGTCATTATCTCTCGAAATAAAAGCCCGTTAACTCAAAACCTATGAAAGAGACTTAAGAAAAAACTAGGGCATCCCACTGACTGTAATCACAAAAAGAAATAGTTCAGGAAAAAGACAAGGATAGTAAAATAAAAAAGAAAGAGGTTACTATAAATCCTCGACAAAAAAAATTACAAAAATGACTTCCTATTTGTGATACGGTGGAAAAACCGACTGTTAATACTGGTTTGCATTTTGTATTCACAAATGTTGTGGTAAGCAAGAGTCGCCACCGACTTTTATTTCATCCAACAAAGGAAAAGGAAAAAGAACAGAAAAAACCTTTTTCGAGATGTTTCTGAGTACGGGGGTAGATTATGGAAAGGAAAGGTGTTAGCACCCTTTCTATCCGTGGTTTTCCATGGGCTCTTAGGTGCTTGCTCATTTTGAAATTGCTTGTGTGTGTTTTGAAAAGTTTTTTTTTAACTTCATGATAACCCTTGTATCTGTCCTCAAGAGTGTGACGAAGTTGTTTTTGAAAACTGTTTTGAAAGTGTTTGTGAAAAAGAGTTTTTATTGTTTTGAGCAAGTACTTAAGAGTTTCTACCTACTCGAAAAAGATTGTTCATTTTCTCGTTTCCTTTAGACATCGCTATCCTACTATTAGTGAGTAGGTATCCCTACCGTTAGATGTTGAGGGACTATCGAAAGGGATGTTATGGTCATCGAAAGCAACATGTAAAGATATCTTAGCATTAGAAGGGACCGTCATCATATAGGCAACATCGAGGGACAAGATCATTTCTTGTAGGCAACTCGAGGGACGTTAGGGACCATGATCTTTATGATGACTTTAGAATTAAAGGTCTTTGCTAAGACATCCCTACGTTCAAGGGACATGACCATTATTTTCCGAGCCAACCAAGTGAGGTATACCCTAAGGGTGCATATGTGCAAGGTGTGTTATGTTCAATTATTTTAGTCTTGTGTTAAGTTTACTAATGCTTGATTATTCTTGCCATACAATCCTATTAGTCATACATCTAGCAGTTAATAATTGCAGTAATTTAAAAGTGCAAAAATATAAAACCTAGCTATTACAAGGCTTCGGGGAGGGGGATTATGTACATATCCAAAATTGGGGGAAAAAATAAATAAAAGCGGTAAAGGTCCAACTAATCATCTATTACATCCCAATATACAGTTACAATAATAAAAGGAAGTGCAAAAGAATAATAACGCACAAATTTGAAAAGACGTCTAAAAATCCTAAGATATAAAAAAAATTATGTTGTTTTTTGTTTTAATTTATGAAAATGGTTTAAGTTAAAAATTAATTGATCTAGATCTATATTTTAAAAAAAAGTTAATTATTAAAGAAACATGAAATTTAAATAAAAGAAATTAATTCTATGTTTTTTTTGGTATTTTTGTTACGAAAAGGAAAATGAATTAAAATTAAATTAAACCTAAGTTCTATTAATTTTAATTTAAAAAAAAAGTTAGTGATTAGTTAATTAATTTACCAAAATTAAAATTTAATTAAGAAAAATCCTAAATCTATTTTTATATTTGTTTATTGATTAAAATAAAAAAAAAAGAGATTAA
This sequence comes from Vicia faba, assembly GCA_948472305.1. Taxonomy (NCBI): domain Eukaryota; kingdom Viridiplantae; phylum Streptophyta; class Magnoliopsida; order Fabales; family Fabaceae; genus Vicia; species Vicia faba. Next base: position 989,549,109 of record OX451735.1, read on the forward strand.
AAGAAATAAATGAAATGAATAAAACAAGAAAATAAAGATGGGCCTAGTAGCAAAAGTAAACAGGGGGTGCAATCATCAGAAATCCCTAGGCTCGAATCTTCGAAAGCTTCATGCCCTAACCATGGTGTTTTCAGATTCTTGCATGGAACCTCTGATTCAACCATCCATAACTGTTCTATATAAACTCAAACAAACATTAGCATGCCATGAAATGTGATTAAAATTAGAGATTCAAAGTCTAAATTTTACCAAACTGGTGTTGTCAAATAGGGTCCTGCTAGACGTGTGATAGATTGCTCTTGGGCCTTGTAAAACTCCTGAGTACTTCAAGAGGATGGTTTGAGTCTTGATGTTAATCGAGAGAGACCGGAACCTCGATATATGACTTGCACCAATTCTTTGATTTCTGGAGAGCTTTTTAAAGAGCTTTTGGAGAGCTTTTTGAAGAGCTTTTTGTGAGCTTTTTAGAGAGGAATTTCGTGTGTTTCAAGCTTGTATGGCTATATATTTATAGAGGAGAATGAGGATACAAGAAAGCATGGAAAAAATCTCCCTCATAATGTTGTGTTTTAAGACCATGATCAAAATTTGAAAAAATGCCATATTTGATGATTTTATGCCATTTTCACATGTGGATGAACCTGGGAATATTTGAAGGTTTATTTCACTAAATCAATTGGCATAAACCAGTATAAAACTTGCCAAAAATGGATTCACATCAAAATTTACATTATTTCTATTATTTATTTATTTAATTCTGAATTTTAATGAATAAAATATCAAAATAATTAGCATAAATAGTAGAAAAATGTACAAGTGGGCTTAGAGGTCGTGGACCATGTTAGGAATGAGTTTCAAACTTTAAAAGATAGGCCCATTTGAAAAAAATCCAAGTTTGGTCAATATTTGCTTCATGCTTTTTTTTCAAAAATTGGGCAACTTTGACAATGCATATCTCTCTCAATTTTAACCATATGAGGGTGTTCTTGGACTTTTTAGAAAGCTTAGGATGTCCCCTAAGCAACCTATTTGGTTTCATCTCAATTGGATCTTCCATGTTCATGTAAGAACCTTTGACACAAAAGGTGTTTTTGTTGACTTTTAAAAAGGACCTAGAATGTCTGAATTTATATCTTTTCATGAGTGCATTTATTGAACTTGAGGGATGAAGATAAGTTGTAGGGAATTGGATTCTATTTAAAATGAGCCTTGGATAAGAAATTTCTGATAAAGTATGAGAAAGATATGCCTGGTCAAAGTTTGGTTGACTTTTCCTATAGGAACCCTAATTTAGCAACTTTTGAGTTTTGATGAATTAAGAGCATTCCTCGAGGAATCATGATCAAACCTTGATAAAATGATGGATATCACTTCAAAATGTTGACGTTGACCAAAAATATTGAAGTTTGACTGTACGTGGGTCACAGTTGACTTTTGACCTAGTACATTTGATTTTTAGGCATTTGAGCAGTTGACTGAGCAAACTTCTTGTGCAAGGCATGAAAATTAGCATGGATGATCTTAAGGACATTGTTGTACCCCAAAATTTGACCTCCCATATTCTTCAAGGTTTGTCAAGAATCATCTTCAAATGGTTCAAGATCACTCAAGGGTTGCACAGTTCAAAGACCTCCTAAGCCAGTCAAAATTAGGGTTTTGGTTCTGTCAAGGAATCTAAGGTTTTCAATGGCCCAATCAAGTCTCATGTGCCCATATACATTTCCAAGCATCTACATGTCAAGTCGCAAGCCTCACAAGGTCAAATTGCACAGTCAAAAGTCCTATTTGGTTCACAGTCAACTGCAGGGGTAAAATGGTCATTTTGCAGTCAAAAGTCAAAAATTTTGGTCAACATCTTATTTTGAAGCCACAATCATCATTTGATCAAGCCTTGATCATGATTCCACAAGTATGGCTCAAAAATCATCAAAGATGCAAAAGTTTCTATTTTTGGACAGAAGAAAAGTCAACTGTAACTTGACCAGGGCATAACTTTTTCATGGTTCATCAGAAAAATCCCATCCAATGCTCATTTTGAAGGGGATGACATTTACTACAACTCATCTTCACATTCCAAGTCCAAGAAATGCTCTCACAAAAAGTTATCAATTTCTACATTATAGGTCAATTTCAAAAGTCAACAAAAAGGCATTTTAAGTCAAAGACCATAACTTGAGATTGGTAAATCCAAATGACATGGGACCAAAAGCATTGGTTAGAGGACTTCAAGACCTTTCCAAAATGTCCAAGAACATGTTCATATGATCAAAATTGAGCAAGATATGCATTAGAGAAGTTGGGAAATTTTCATGAATTTGCAAAAGTCAACCATCCTTAAAACTTCAATTTTTGACAAAAGGGCCCACTTTCTTCCACTAGATCCAGCCTTGTCATGCCACACCCGTGTCCCATGATTAATTTCAAGATCAAACATTTATTTTTCCATTTTATTTAATTTTTATTGATTTAATTCATTTTAAATCCATAATAATTCAAATAAAATCTAAAAATTAATGGAATAGCATCTTTGTGATTTGAATAGCTTTTATATGTCATATGCCAGCTAACCAATTCGTGCTAAGCCTTTTTTGTGCATAAAATCCTTGATTTGAACCAAATATGGAAAGTTCTTCAATGGTGGTCAACCAAATCTTAAAACTTCAATACACCAAGATTAAGGCCCAGCTTTTGACCTAATTTTGTTCTCATATACATAAGAAAGCAGTACCAACATGATTCACGACCTAGACATTGCTAAAACGGCCAGAGCAAAAGTGGAAAATTGTTGGAAAAGTGGGAGATCAAGAACAAGGTAGGAGGCGTTTTCAGGCAAAAATAAGAACGTGGTTCTCTTCCTTGCTATCCACTGAAGCTAAAGCGATCACAAATGCATCCTAAGACCACCTACAAAGCGCTGTAAGTCATCACGAAATCACCCCTGAACACTAAATCGAAACCTTCAATTCTTGCACTTTTTCTCAAAAGCATTGGCATATTTGTGTTCCTTGTTTTATTTCTAACCTAATGGCATTATTCAATTTCGTTTTTAGGCCTTATATGATGATACCCGCGTCTAGGGTTTGTTTTGTTTGTTTTTAGGCATTTTGTTTCCAGGTACAATTAGAACAAATCATGAGCATGAATGAACTCAGGAGACATGGACGATCATAACCATGGTTTTGGAATGAGTTTTTGAAGCCTAGGGACAATTTTAGGAAAGGCCTGCGAAACTTCCTGCGGATAGAAATCCGTAGGTAAAAAACCAGTGGCCAAGGAAGAAGACGCTGACGCGTCTCCCTCTCATTCGCTCTTTTAAAATAAGGCGCGTTTATATTTTTTTCCCAGGCATTGTTTTGATTTACCAATATAATAACTACGTGTTGTCTTAATAACAAATGATGCATGCAGCTCAGATGGCCAAGGCGCTTGGGTATTGATCATTGGGACCTGGGTTCGAATCCCAGGTCCCCCAAATACTTGATATTGTTTTTCTTAACGTGTTCTCATGCAGTGTCCCAAAAGCACTCTATCATGCATCCCACGCATCAGCCTGCCATGTGGCCTCAAACCCAGATCCAATGGCTTAGAGTGGATGACCACCATGTATCCAGTCAACACGTTCCATAGAGAAGTCAGAAAGTCAAACCAGGCTTGAGGAATTGGGCCACAAAATTACTTCTTCACCTCCTTCTGGGCCCAGAACCCCCTTGGTTCATTCCTTTTTCTTTTTATTTTATATTTTCTAGTTTATTTATTAATTATTTTTCTAATTATTATTATTATCACTAAAATTAACATGATTAATTTTTCACAATAAAAATTCAGAAAAACTAAAAAAATGTAAATATTTTATTTATTATTATTAATTTCACTTTAGTTTAATTATTTTGTAAATAAACACTAACTTAAATTTATTTAGTTTAATTAGGATTAATTTTAATTTTCTTTTACAATAAATAAAAATGAATTAGACCTAGGGTTTTTCTTTTGACACTTTTAATTCCTTTTTTTATTTTATTTCATTAAAAACATAAAACCACAAAAATACTTTTTCTTGTAAATAATTAATTAATTAATAAATTAGGTTTAATATTTAATTAATTGCAAAAAGGACAAATTACTTTCTTTTCTCAAAAAGGGTCAAAACCCTAAGACGTCCCCGATTTAATTTCTTTCGCGCTTTAATTCCTTTTGATTATATTGATGTAACTGTTTCCGAGGATGTAATAGTTAATTAGGTCTTTTACCGCTTTCTTTACTTTTCTTGCATTTATTTTCCAAACGGGTTTTGTTTTTTGGCGATGTATAGACCCACGCCTTGTAATAGCGTAGATTTACCTTTCCGCAATTTATTTTCCGCACTCTTAACTGTTAATATGCATGCAAGATTTGCTTGACAAATAAAATCAATCCGTAGCCCACAAATAACATGTACAAGATAATCTTAACTGAATTTGACACACATGCACATGCCACTCTTAGGGTACGCCTCACTTGGTTGCCTCGACGTGGTCGTCAAGTATAGGGTGTTTTAGAGGTCGCCCTCCTGTCTAAAGATCCAGTTTCCTCGAAACAGTTGCCTCGGATAAAAAAAGGATCTAGGACATTAGGGTTACCGCTAAGGCGTCCTACTATTGCTTTGGTGACCACACATGTCCCTTATAATCGAATTGACCCGAATAACTCCAACGACGGTGCTACCTACTTCTCAATAGTAGGATAGTACTGTCTAAAAGGACTCTTACACAGCCTAATTCCTTTAGAGTAGGTAGATTTCTCCTGGGTACTTGCTCTTTCAAAAAACAAAAAAACATCTTTTCACTCACACTTTCAAAAATTTTTCAAACAAATACTTCATACACTCTTGAGGACTGATACAAGAGTTACCTAGAAGTTTTTCAAACTAAACTTTTTCAAAACCCACAAACACAAAAAAGAAAACAATTTTTGAAAACATAGTGAGCAAGTACCTAAGAGCCCGTGGATAACCACTGATAGAAAGGGTGCTAACACCTTCCCTTTCTATAAATCTACCTCCCGAACCGAGAAACATCTCGAAAAGGAATTTTGTTTTGCTTTTGTCCTTTCCATGTTGGAGAACATAAAAGATGGTGGCGACTCTTGCTTACCCCAACATTTCGCGAACCAGCTTTAAAACAGTTAGTTCTATTTCCACCGATCACATAACTGGCGACTCTGCTGGGAACACTTAATAAGTGAGGTGTACCTTAGGATTAGACCACTCTTATGTTTTCAATTGCTTGTTTTGTTTGCTTTAAAATTGTGGGTCTGTTTTGGAGTTTCATAGATCCTAACCCGGATCTGGGGGATACCTTTTAGAAGTAGCAACAAACTATGAGGTAACTGTGCGGGGTATACCGACACGGTTGAAGCAGTTGCTACATTGATGTGGCACTTTGGTGAGTACCGGTAACCCTTGAGTCAAGTCAAGGAGAGTACGGGGCCGCCGCGTGGTGTCGTGAAGCATCAACTGACCTTAGGAACCTTACTTGACCATCCTGGCCTCTTTAGGGGTAGTGAGATGACCGACTTTGGTGCAGTCCGAAGTTGGTAGATACTCGATACTACACTCATTGAGGGTTGTTTTCTTGGAATATTTTGATCGCCAGTTCAGTGGCTAAATCAAAACAATGAACATAGAAAACAACCCAATGATATTGAGCTCCTTAGAACCCGGTTACTTTTGATAGGACAGGTTTGAGCCCACCAACTTCAAGAGGGTAATACCTAGACCTCATGCTGGCCTAAACTCTAAGGGTTGTCTGGTGTGACTTGTGTGCCTTATCATGTTTGCTTGTGGTGTGTTTTTATCATAACATCATAACATCATAACATCATACATCATCATATGCATCTACTAACCACTTCAAGGGTTCGAATCTTCATCTTTGTTCTTGTTTTGTAGGACATGGAAACTATCCGCAGAAATACAATTCAGATCAACCTTGTAAGGGTCCCTCCTCAGCTTAAGGAGCTTACATCCAGGATTCCTGAGAACTCCTCCTTCAGTGAAAGGCATGGTAGACTCATCAGCTTGGTCAATACCAACATTGAAGAGGATATGGTGAAAGTGTTGTTCCAGTTCTTTGACCCTTTGCACCACTGTTTTACTTTCCCGGATTTTCAATTGGTTCCTACCTTGGAAGAGTTTTCCCAGCTTCTGAAGGTTCCTATCCTTAGTCAACTACCCTACAACGGTACAGAAAAGGAGCCAAAACTTGAAGAGGTTGCTAAAGCATTACGTCTACAACCATCTGACATCAAGGGACATTGGGAAGTTAGAAGTGGTATCAAAGGATTCTTGGCGAAGTTCCTGTTTGAGAAGGCACAAGAATGTTGGAATGCCCTTGACCTACAAGCCTTTGAAGAAGTTGTGGCACTCCTTATCTATGGGTTGGTGTTGTTCCCGAATCCAGATCAGCTTATAGATATCAATGCTGTCAAGATTTTCATGTCCAGGAATCCCAAACCCATGTTGCTTGGGGACATCCTTCACTCATGTTACACTCGAACCATGAGAAAAAGAGGTGTTCTCATGTGCTGCACCCCTCTCCTGGAAAGGTGGTTTATTTCGCACCTTCCACAATCAGTTTTGAAGAATGAGCGGGGTTTGAGATGGTCACAACGATTAATGACTCTTACACATGCTGATATACATTGGTGTTCTCGGTCTAGAGAAAATGTCACTATCATTGATCGTTGCGGAGAGTTTCCTAATGTTCCTTTACTTGGAATTAGGGGGGCATTACTTACAACCCATGTTTGGCTTTGAGACAATTTGGATATGCTCGAAGGGATGGCCCTCATGACATGTTGATTCCTGATATAGTTTTTGACTTCGACAACAATGCGCAAGGACTTCGTCAGAGATTCATCAGAGCTTAGAGGATGCCCAATAGGGTAGATAGTAAGACACTGGGGCACAAGAACTCCATCCCCCTTGAGCCTTATCTCAAGTGGGTACGAGCCCGCTCCCAGAAGCTTGTGATGCCATATCCTCATGTTCTCCCCGTGATCAAAGAGACAGTTTTGGAAGGAGAGGTTCCATACACCATTCAACATCCTAACATGCCAACATCTTGGGAAGAAATGCAAAAAAGCTGGATCCAACTCAAGGAAGAACGGAATTCTCTTGAAACCAGTCTACATGCCAGTGAGAAGAAGGTCTTGGAGCTCACCCGCCTACTGCATGAGGAAAAGACTCTCAACACTTACATCGCTCCAAAGAGGATGCGCAGTGTCTTTTGGGATTAAGTATTTTGTAATATTTTGCCCATGAGGCCCTGATGTACTGAACAAATTATTTCTTAATATAACGTGTGTTCCTTTTTGTCTACAACGAATTTGAACTTTCGAACCCTTGAATGCATTGCATAAATAGCATATCATGCATCATGTTCATAACATGTACTCTTTTCTACAGGTTGCTTAATCTTCTTCGCTGTTTATTTCAGCAATCATCATGTCTTCTGAGCCTACTACTGAACAAGCTATCAAGGCCCTCCAGGCCCAGAACACCCAGTTTCAAGAATTGGTCATGAGCTTAGCCCAGGGTCAACAGGAGTTGAGGACTCTGCTCTTGAAGGAAAAGAAGAAGAAGAAGAAGAGGACTGTGCTGTTTAACACCGGACGCAGATATGGGAATACACTGCAGAATGAGGCTGATCTGGCTACTTCCTCTGCAGGGAAAGAGTCCCCAAGGGGGAAGGGTTCCTAGTCCCGTGGTCTCCGACAACGAGACAGATTACAATGATGAGCAGTACCCTCCTGCTGAGGACAGGTACAAACAATTGGAGGACCGACTAAGCGCTATGGAGATTCAACACGTGCCTGGGTTGGGTTTCAGAGATCTAGGTTTGTCTTCTGGGGTGGTGATCCCACACAAGTTCAAGGCACCTTCCTTTGCGAAGTACGACGGGGCTTCCTGCCCTAAGCTGCATCTCAGATCATATGTAAGGAAGATCCAACCTTACACTGCAGACAAGAATCTATGGATCCATTTCTTCCAGGATAGTCTTTCAGGGACTCAACTCGAATGGTTCTATCAGCTGGATGGAACCAGTATTCGTAACTGGGAGGACTTGGCTACTGCATTTTATAAGCAGTATCAGTACAATTCCGACCTCGCTCCCACGCGTACCCAACTCCAGGGCATGTCACTTGGGACGGGTGAAGGTTTTAAGGAGTACGTGCAAAAGTGGAGAGACCTGGCTGGCAGGGTGAAACCACGTTTGACTGAACGTGAACTCGTGGACATGTTCTTGGGGACCCTGTCTGGTCCATTCTTCAACCATCTGATTGGTAATTGTTCTTCACAGTTTACAGACCTCATTCTGACTGGTGAAAGGATAGAAGCTGGTATCAAGTCCGGAAAGATACAAAAGGGTGCCTCCTCGAGCTCTGAAAAGAAGCCCTTCAAGAAGGAATCTAGTGTTGTTTATGGTCCAAGGAGACAGAACAAACTGGAACGCCACCAAGCTGTCAACGCGGTGGTAATCTCAAAGCCTGCCGCTGCTCCTCAGCAATACAACCATCCAAGGGGTGAGAGACCTAAGAGGCAGTACACTCGGCTAAGTATGACCCTATCCTAGATATTTCCACAACTACTGTCAACCAATCTGGTAACTGTCAAAGAAGCTCCGAAAGCAGTGAACACAACATCTCCGAAGTACAATCCCAACGCCCGCTGTGCTTATCACTCTGACAGCCCAGGGCATACTATGGATGATTGTTGGGCTCTGAGGAATAAGGTTCAAGACCTTATTGATGCTAAAGAAATACAGTTCGAGGCGCCCGAAAGGCCCAATGTTGTGACTGCTCCCATGCCCTAGCATGGAGTGAATGCTGTGGAAGAAGACCCGTATGTAGCCTCTGTGGATGAGATTGTTACTCCGTTGTTGACTGTCAAAAGGAACCTGTTGCTAGCCGGTTCATTTCCGGGATGTAGTAAAGGTTGCCTTCTATGTTCTGTTTCACCTGCTGGTTGTCCTTTGTTGAAGTCAGGTATCCAAAGCCTGATGGATAATAAAGAGATCTTGTTCGAAAAGATTGCTGTTCCTGCTACCCGTACCAAAGAAGTTTCTATTGTCACTATTTTCAACAACCCTCCTAAGGCTCCCTCAAAGAAGCCTGTCAAAATCATGTCTACTCAGAAGATTGCTCCTATCATCATCACTGTTCCGGGGCCCATCCCCTATAAATCTGACAAAGTTGTCCCGTGGCACTATGGGGCAGATGTTTATGTTCTTGGAGTAAAGCAAGAGTTTGATACTAGTACCAGTGTCAGCAATATTATCGGGCCTGCTAAAGTCACTCGTAGTGGTAGGCTCTTCTCGCCTGATATTGCGCCACCAGCTATTCAGAGACCTCTTGTCATCACACTTGCAAGTGTGCCTGTTTCCCTTCCTGATCAAGTTCCTGTTTCTACCCCTGCTGTCGAGTCATATGACGCTCGAGGCAAAGGGATTGCTACTGATGTGCCTGCCCATACGGAGGTACCAAAGACAACCAATGTTGAAGCTTCCAAGCAAGAGATGGAAGAGATTCTTAAAATTATCAAGAAGAGTGATTTCAATATAGTTGATCAGCTGGGGCACACCCCCTATAAAATTTCTATGCTATCACTGTTGTTGTGTTCAGAGGCCCATGCCAAGGCCCTGATTTCCTTCCTGAATACGACCCACGTGCCACAAGAAACGTCTGCTGATCAATTTACCGATTGTATGGCCAACTTGACTGCTGATAATGGGTTGGGTTTCTCTGACGCTGATCTGACTGCCAAAGGAAAGAACCATAACGACGCCCTGCATGTCTCCATTGAATGCAGGGGCACTACTCTTTCCCATGTGTTGGTAGACACCGGTTATTCGTTGAATGTATTGCCTAAGAAAGCTTTAGACAGGCTGGATTGTGAGGGTTTAGAGCTCAAGCCAAGTAACATTGTTGTCCGGGCCTTTCACGGGTCGAAAAGGATGGTACATGGGGAAGTTGACATTCCAATCAGGGTTGGTTCTCAAGTTTTTTATTCTACTTTCTATGTGATGGACATCCGACCATCCTATTCTTGTTTGCTGGGTCGTCCATGGATCCACAAGGCTGGAGCTGTGACCTCCACATTACATCAGAAGCTTAAGTACCCGGTCAGAGGAAAGATCGTAACAGTTCAAGGGGAAGAAGAATATATGGTCAGCCACCTCAACTCGTTCCGGTACGTAGAGATGGATGGGGAGTTCATTGAGACCCCCTTTCAACACTTTGAAGAGGTGCCTCAGACATTGGCAGCCGCAGAAACTTTGACTGAAGAGGGTTCTCCTTTGAAGATGGCTTCCTTGAAGGATGCCCGGGCTGTGGTTGAGAAGGGTGAGTGTGCAAATTGGGGCCGACATCCTGATTTCACTCCGAAGACTGACAAATTTGGTTTGGGTTTCACTGCAGAAGCTCAGAGGGCTGTTCGTAAGGCAAGGATTGGAAGACCTCCTGTGTTCATCACCAACCAGAGAGTGAATGCTATTGAAGACGACATGGAGGAATCTGAATTCGACAGTTGGATCTACCCAACGACCAACGGTGGACCAAGCAACTGGACTGCAAAAGACTTTGTACCTATTACTTTTGTCACTCAGTAATGAACTCCTTTGTTTTAAATTTGTAACGAACAATAATTTGAAACTTTATGGCCCGGTGTCTTACCCGGGGCACCGTGGCTTCATTTGTGAGGGCTTTTGTGTGTCACTATCATATATCATTAATAAAAGCATTGGACGTTTTTTGCATTTCAAATCTTGCGCTCCTTGTCTTTCTTTATTATATATTGCAAAACAGCTATATTTACACACACTCACCTATACAGGTTCCAATCCACTCTGGATCTCACTGGTTACGACTCTGCTACTACCAGTTATGACTTCGAAAATCCGATCAACTTAGCCGAAGACGAAGGTAAAGATGATTGCGAAGTGCTTGGTGAGCTTGCAAGACTGCTACTCCAGGAAGAGAAGGCCATTCAACCACATGAAGAGCCAGTGGAAACGGTAAATCTGGGTACTGAGACGGACAGAAAGGAAGTCAAGATTGGTGCCAATCTAGAGCTCAGTGTGAAACAACGGTTGATTCAAATGTTGCATGATTATGTGGAAATCTTTACCTGGTCTTACGAAGACATGCCTGGGTTGGATACCGACATTGTGGTTCATCACCTGCCTACCAAGGAAGAATGCCCTCCGGTAAAACAGAAGGTCCGCCATATGCGTCCAGAGATGTCCGAGAAAATCAAGGCTGAGGTTATGAAACAATTTGATGCCGGGTTTCTAGCAGTGACTTCTTACCCTCAGTGGGTTGCCAACGTGGTTCCAGTGCCGAAGAAGGATGGTAAGGTCCGAATGTGTGTTGATTACATGGATTTGAACAGGGCAAGCCCTAAGGATGATTTCCCTCTGCCTCATATCGATGTTCTGGTTGACAACACCGCTCAGCATAAGGTATTCTCCTTCATGGACGGTTTCTCCGGTTATAATCAAATCAAGATGGCTCCTGAAGACATGGAGAAGACCACTTTTGTTACTTAGTGGGGCACCTTTTGCTACAAAGTCATGCCTTTTGGGTTGAAAAATGCTGGGGCAACCTACCAACGTGCCATGGTTGCTTTATTTCATGACATGATCCATCATGAGATCGAAGTGTACGTCGACGATGTGATTGCAAGGTCCCAAACTGAGGAGGAACACCTTGACCATCTACAGAAGCTGTTTGACCGGTTGAAGTTGTACAAGCTGAGATTGAACCCGAACAAGTGCACCTTTGGGGTGAGATCTGGAAAATTGCTAGGCTTCGTCGTAAGCGACAAAGGTATTCAAGTGGACCCTGCCAAGGTGAAAGCCATACAAGAGATGCCAGTTCCCAAGACAGAAAGAAGTCAGAGGCTTTCTAGGACGGCTGAACTACATTGCCCGATTCATCTCGCATCTAACTGCTACCTGTGAACCAATCTTCAAGCTACTGAAGAAAGATCAAGTAGTACGTTGGAACGATGAATGTCAGGCCGCTTTCGAAAAAATCAAAGAGTATCTCCAAGAACCACCCATTCTTATGCCACCAGTTGAAGGGAGACCTCTAATCTTATACTTGACAGCTCAATGGGGTGTGTGCTGGGGCAGCATGACGAGTCTGGCCGAAAAGAGCATGCTATTTATTACCTTAGCTAAAAGTTTACCGACTGTGAGACCCGATACTCACTGCTCGAGAAAACTTGCTGCGCTTTGGTATGGGCTGCTCGCTGGCTGAGACAGTATATGTTGACTCACACTACTCTGTTAATTTCAAAAATGGATCCAATCAAGTACATCTTCGAAAAGCCTGCCTTGTCCGGAAGAATAGCAAGATGGCAAATGATCTTGACAGAATATGACATCCAATACACGACTCAAAAAGCAATCAAGGGAAGTGTATTGGCAGACCATTTGGCACACCAGGCAGTGGACGACTACCAATCTATGAACTTTGAATTTCCAGACGAGGATATCATGGTAGTAACTGATTGTGAAATACCTGGACCGGATGAAGGACCTGAGGAAGGATCCCAATGGTCTATGCACTTTGACGGAGCCTCAAATGCTTTGGGTAACGGTATTGGCACCGTGATCATATCCCCAAAAGGCACTCATACTCCACTTACCGCCCGGCTATGTTTCAACTGCACCAACAACATGGCAGAGTATGAAGCATGCATCATGGGTCTTCAAGCTGCAATTGACTTAAGGATCAAGTTTCTGAGTGTCTTCGGAGATTCCGCTCTCGTGATCAGTCAGATCAAAGGCGAGTGGGATACGAAACACCCAAATCTTATTCCTTACAAGGAGTATGTGTTGACATTGATTCCCCATTTCGAGGAGATAACTTTTGAACACTTTCCAAGAGAGGAGAATCAGTTGGCGGACGCGCTGGCTACGATGTCTTCTATGTTCAAAGTCAAATGGGACAACGAGGCTCCCCGGATCATTATCTGGAAATTGGACAAACCTGCACATTGCTGTGATCTTGAGGCTGAAGAGGTAACTGAAAAATCTTGTTATCATGAAGTGAAGAGGTACTTGGAAGCTCAAGAATACCCCGAGGGTGCATCTGTTAATGACAAGAAGTTTCTGAGAAGGTTCGCAGCAAAGTTCTTCCTCAGCAACGGCATTATGTACAAGCAAAACCATGATTCAACCTTACTGCGTTGTATGGATAAGACTGAAGCAGAAAGGATCATGGCAGAGCTGCATGAAGGTACCTTCGGAACGCATTCCAGTGGACATACCATGGCAAAGAAAATCCTTCGGGCAGGATATTTCTGGTCCACAATGGAAGCTGACTGTTACGAACATTCTCGGACGTGTCACAAATGCCAGATCTATGCGGATAAGGTGCACATTCCTCCAGTTCCTCTGAACGTCTTGACAGCACCTTGGCCTTTTGCAATGTGGGGCATTGATATGATCGGCGAGATCAGACCGACGGCGTCTAACAGGCATCGCTTCATCCTAGTAGCGATTGATTACTTCACAAAGTGGGTTGAAGCAGCTTCCTATGCTACCGTAACCAAGAACGTCGTGGCACGGTTCATTCGGCATAACCTGATCTGTCGATACGGTGTACCTGAGAGGATCATTACGGACAACGGTACCAATCTTAACAACAAAGTGATCACTGAGCTCTGCGAGCAATTCAAGATACAACACCACAACTCTTCTCCTTACCGGCCGAAGATGAATGGGGCTATAGAAGCAGCTAATAAGAATATCAAGAAGATTGTGCAGAAGATGATAGTGACCTACAAAGATTGGCACGAGATGTTACCGTTTGCTCTTCATGGGTACCGTACCTCAGCACGGACGTCAACAGGGGTAACACACTTTTCCTTGGTCTATGGCATGGAGGCAGTCTTGCCTATTGAAGTCCAGATACCCTCTCTCCGGATAATGAAGGATGCAGGTTTGAACGAAGATGACTGGATCCATACTCGGCTTGATCAATTAAACCTGATTGATGAAAAGAGACTCACCGCTATTTGTCATGGTCAAACGTACCAAAAACGGATGATCAGGGCATTTAACAAGAAAGTCAGACGACAAGAGTATCAAGTCGGAGACCTGGTAATCAAGCGCATCATTCTTCCTCAAAGTGATCCCAGGGGAAAATGGACCCCTACGTACGAAGGGCCATTTGTGGTTAAACATATCTTCTCAGGAGGAGCTATGATTCTAACCACCATGGATGGTGACGACCTTCCTCACCCCGCCAATGCAGACATAGTAAAAAGATACTACGCATGAATAAAAGACCCGCTAGGTTGACACACCTAGGCAAAAATAAGGGCTTCCTGGCGAACCAAAAGGGTTCGGGCAAAAATAAGGGATGAAATGAAAAAAAATCTGTACACCCGGCAAGTAGAAAACCTGAAAAGGCGGCTTGGGCAAAAATGGGTATCCCGGTGGACTGAAAACCTGAAACGGCGGTCCAGGCAAAAGTTAGGGATAAGCGTAATACTATGTCTCATTGGATCACCTTGCATCCAGAATTCGGTATCAACTATCAGGCTCAGACGGCACCAATCAATCAGCTTCATCCTCAACTAAGCAGCAAAGTGGTGAGACGCTCGAAGACATAAAGGCGATAGCAGAGTTGGAACCCAGTGGGATTTTTCATAGCTGTTTTGTTTTTCTTTGTACAAAATTGTATAAACTCTATTCTGTTCGGCGGCGTTCTCTTACTAGGACGCCAGCCTCTTGTACATAAACGCCTATTTACAGGCAAAATTCAAAATCAATACAAATCCACTTTTCCAGACAAATTGCCAATTGTTTTTCCTTTATCTGTTTTGTTTTGCAAAGAACGTCCAATGTTCATTTTTGATATATGCATTTGACATTAAATTGCTAATTCATAAATATTTGCATGTGAAACAAAGGATTAATTACATGTGATATTAGAAACAGGGGCAATAATGAGTTGTCCAAGCGATCTAGTTGCTCTGTACACCAAGGTACCAAGGTAAGTTCGGCTGAAGAACGTAACCAAGATACCTCCACTCCCCGCAGATTAAGACCAGAGTCAGCCATACTCTCCCTAAGCAGAGTGGTCTCCCATCAGCCTTAAAAAAGGCACAGTATCTCCATCAAGTCAGCGATACTCTCCCCAAGCAGAGTTAGTCTACTGTCACCCTTAAGGAAATTGGGTATCCTCAGAAGATCTCAATATTCCCCAGCGGAGTATACAGATATTCCCAAGCAAGCATCCCCGGCAGTCTTAATATAAGATTGTTCCCCGGTGGAATACAGATACCCCAGTGGAGATACTTCCCCAATATAGTCAAAAGTGTCCCCAGGAGAGTTGAATCATCCCCCCCAGTAGATTCTGGAAGCTTATCCCCAGTAGATTCTGGAAGCTTATCCCTAGAAGATTCTGGAAACTTATCCCCAGTAGATTCTGGAAGCTTATCACCTGCAGAGTACATACGTCTCTCCCCAACCATATTCAAAGGTTATTCCCCACCAGAGCTTATAACTGGGTTATCCTCAGCTAATTACCACGGAAAGATCATCCTCGGCGAAGTTCTTCCTATCCCCCAGCGGCGTTCACCGAATTCCCCAACATAACTTATCAATGGAATCCCCAACGGAGTTATCATCAAAATCTCAGTGAAGTATCTCTTCCCACAGAGTAATTCCCCGCAGAGTAATCTCTTCGCCAGGTTTATTCCCCAACGGAGTCATCTTCTCCTACCGGTTTATTCTTGCAGTCATCCTTCCCAGCGGAAACAAAGAACTCTATTCTTCAACATCAGCCCAGGATTCAACGAACTTCCCGGCATTCGTCAAGGATTTATGTTCCCAGACGAAAACACATTCATAAACATTTCACATTTCATACATCATGACATTGCATACAACTGACGTTTTGCCTTTTCAGGAAAAAGGTCAATCCAAAGATAATTACTATCAACTGTCGCAGTTCCAGATTCGATACCTGTATCTAGCCAGGGCATATCTGTGAGTGATTGATTGTAGATTCGATACATGTATCTAGCCAGGGCATATCTGCATAAAGAGTTTAGAGATTCGACACCTGTATCCAGCCAGGGCATATCTATAGACGACCAAATTCCAGATTCGATACCTGTATCTAGCCAGGGCATATCTGTGAGTGATTGATTGTAGATTCGATACCTGTATCCAGCCAGGGCATATCTGCATGAAGAGTTTAGAGATTCGACACCTGTATCCAGCCAGGGCATATCTGTAGACGACCAAATTCCAGATTCGATACCTGTATCTAGCCAGGGCATATCTGTGAGTGATTGATTGTAGATTCGATACCTGTATCCAGCCAGGGCATATCTGCATGAAGAGTTTAGAGATTCGATACCTGTATCCAGCCAGGGCATATCTGTAGACAACCAGTTCCAGATTTGATACCTGTATCTAGCCAGGGCATATCTTTGAGTGATTAATTGTAGATTCGATACCTGTATCCGGCCAGGGCATATATACATGAAGAGTTTAGAGATTCGATACCTGTATCTAGCCAGGGCATATCTGTAGACAACCAGTTCCAGATTCGATACCTGTATCTAGCCAGGGCATATCTGTGAGTAATTGATTGTGGATTCGACACCTGTATCTAGCGAGGGTATATCTGCATGAAGAGTTTAGAGATTCGATACCTGTATCCAGCCAGGGCATATCTATAGACGACCAGCTCCAGATTCGATACCTGTATCTAGCCAGGGCATATCTGTGAGTGATTGATTGTAGATTCGTTACCTGTATCCAGCCAGGGCATATCTGCATGAAGAGTTTAGAGATTCGATACCTGTATCCAGCCAGGGCATATCTGTAGACGACCAATTCCGGATTCGATACCTGTATCTAGCTAGGGCATATCTGTGAGTGATTGATTGTAGATTCGATACCTGTATCCAGCCAGGGCATATCTGCATGAAGAGTTTAGAGATTCGACACCTGTATCCAGCCAGGGCATATCTGTAGACGACCAAATTCCAGATTCGATACCTGTATCTAGCCAGGGCATATTTGTGAGTGATTGATTGTAGATTCGATACCTGTATCCAGCCAGGGCATATCTGCATGAAGAGTTTAGAGATTCGATACCTGTATCCAGCCAGGGCATATCTGTAGACAACCAGTTCCAGATTCGATACCTGTATCTAGCCAGGGCATATCTGTGAGTGATTAATTGTAGATTCGATACCTGTATCCGGCCAGGGCATATCTACATGAAGAGTTTAGAGATTCGATACCTGTATCCAGCCAGGGCATATCTGTAGACAACCAGTTCCAGATTCGATACCTGTATCTAGCAAGGGCATATCTATGAGTAATTGATTGTGGATTCAACACTTGTATCTAGCCAGGGCATATCTGCATGAAGAGTTTAGAGATTCGATACCTGTATCCAGCCAGGGAATATCTGTGGACGACTAATTCCAGATTCGATACCTGTATCCAGTCAGGGCATATCTGTAGACGACTAATTCCATATTCGATTCCTGTATCTAGCCAGGGCATATCTGTGAGCGATTGATCGTAGATTCGATACCTGTATCTATCCAGGGCATATCTGTGAGTGATTGATTGTAGATTCGATACCTGTATCTAGCCAGGGCATATCTGCATGAAGAGTTTGAAGATCAACCCCTGTAACAGGCCAGGAAATTATCTTTCTTTCTCAGGTACGCAAGTTCTATGGATGGCATCTTTAAGCCCATCTCCACAACTATCCGTTACACTTCCAAATGGCATCTATAAGCCCATTCCCGATGAGGTTCTGTCACACATCCAGATGGCATCTATAAGCCCATCCTCCTATCCATCATCTCTCCAAATGGAATCTGTAAGCCCATTCCCGACATCACATTGCTGATATTCTACTATGCGAGTGCAAATTTCTGGGCACTCTAGTGTTCAATCATCTTCCACCCTCGGATCACGAAAGGCACGCAAGCCAATCTACATCCTCAGGTCTAAGAAGATTGAACAGGGGCAACTGTTGTACCCCAAAATTTTCCCTCCCATATTCTTCAAGGTTTGTCAAGAATCATCTTCAAATGGTTCAAGATCACTCAAGGGTTGCACAGTTCAAAGACCTCCTAAGCTAGTCAAAATTAGGGTTTTGGTTCTGTCAAGGAATCTGAGGTTTTCAATGGCCCAATCATGTCTCATGTGCCCATATACATTGCCAAGCATCTACATGTCAAGTCTCAAGCCTCACAAGGTCAAATTGCACAGTCAAAAGTCCTATTTGGTTCACAGTCAACTGTAGGGGTAAAATGGTCATTTTGCAGTCAAAAGTCAAAATTTTTGGTCAACATCTTATTTTGAAGCCGCAATCATCATTTGATCAAGCCTTGATCATGATTCCACAAGCATGGCTTAAAAATCATCAAAGATGCAAAAGTTTCTATTTTTGGACAGTAGAAAAGTCAACTGTAAATTTACCAGGGCATAACGTTTTCATGGTTCATCAGAAAAATCCCATCCAATGCTCATTTTGAAGGGGATGACATTTCCTACAACTCATCTTCACATTCCAAGTCCAAGAAATGCTCTCACAAAAAGTTATCAATTTCTACATTATAGGTCAATTTCAAAAGTCAACAAAAAGGCATTTTAAGTCAAAGACCATAACTTGAGATTGGTAAATCCAAATGACATGGTACCAAAATCATTGGTTAGAGGACTTCAATACCTTTCCAAAATGTCCAAGAACATGTTCATATGATCAAAATTGAGCAAGATATGCATTGGAGAAGTTGGGAAATTTTCATGAATTTGCAAAAGTCAACCATCCTTAAAACTTCAATTTTTGACAAAAGGGCCCACTTTCTTCCACTTGATCCAGCCTTGTCATGCCACACACGTGTCCCATGATTAATTTCAAGATCAAACATTTATTTTTCCATTTTATTTAATTTTTATTGATTTAATTCATTTTAAATCCATAATAATTCAAATAAAATCTAAAAATTAATGGAATAGCATCTTTGTGATTTGAATAGCTTTTATATGTCATATGCCAGCTAACCAATTCGTGCTAAGCCTTTTTTGTGCATAAAATCCTAGATTTGAACCAAATATGGAAAGTTCTTCAATGGTGGTCAACCAAATCTTAAAACTTCAACACACCAAGATTAAGGCCCAGCTTTTGACCTAATTTTGTTCTCATATACATAAGCAAGCAGTACCAACAGGATTCACGACCTAGACATTGCTAAAACAGCCAGAGCAAAAGTGGAAAATTGTTGGAAAAGTGGGAGATCAAGAACAAGGTAGGAGGCGTTTTCAGGCAAAAATAAGAACGTGGTTCTCTTCCTTGCTATCCACTAAAGCTAAAGCGATCACAAACGCATCCTAAGACCACCTACAAAGCGCTGTAAGTCATCACGAAATCACCCCTGAACACTAAATCGAAACCTTCAATTCTTGCACTTTTTCTCAAAAGCATTGGCATATTTGTGTTCCTTGTTTGATTTCTAACCTAATGGCATTATTCAATTTTGTTTTTAGGCCTTATATGATGATACCCGCGTCTAGGGTTTGTTTTGTTTGTTTTTAGGCATTTTGTTTCCAGGTATAATTAGAACAAATCATGAGCATGAATGAACTCAGGAGACATGGACGATCATAACCATGGTTTTGGAATGAGTTTTTGAAGCCTAGGGACAATTTTAGGAAAGGCCTGCGAAACTTCCTGCGGATAGAAATCCGCAGGTAAAAAACCAGTGGCCAAGGAAGAAGACGCTGACGCGTCTCTCTCTCATTCGCTCTTTTAAAATAACGCGCGTTTATATTTTTTTTCCAGGCATTGTTTTGATTTACCAATATAATAACTACGTGTTATCTTAATAACAAATGATGCATGCAGCTCAGATGGCCAAGGCGCTTGGGTATTGATCATTGGGACCTGGGTTCGAATCCCAGGTCCCCCAAATACTTGATATTATTTTTCTTAACGTGTTCTCATGCAGCGTCCCAAAAGAACTCTATCATGCATCCCACGCATCAGCCTGCCATGTGGCCTCAAACCCAGATCCAATGGCTTAGAGTGGATGACCACCATGTATCCAGTCAACACGTGCCATAGAGAAGTCAGAAAGTCAAACCAGGCTTGAGGAATTGGGCCACAAAATTACTTCTTCACCTCCTTCGGGGCCCAGAACCCCCTTGGTTCATTCCTTTTTCTTTTTATTTTATATTTTCTAGTTTATTTATTAATTATTTTTCTAATTATTATTATTATCACTAAAATTAACATAATTAATTTTTCACAATAAAAATTCAAAAAAACTAAAAAAATGTAAATATTTTATTTATTATTATTAATTTCACTTTAGTTTAATTATTTTGTAAATAAAAACTAGCTTAAATTAATTTAGTTTAATTAGGATTAATTTTAATTTTCTTTTACAATAAATAAAAATGAATTAGACCTAGGGTTTTTCTTTTGACACTTTTAATTCCTTTTTTTATTTTATTTCATTAAAAACATAAAACCACAAAAATACTTTTTCTTGTAAATAATTAATTAATTAATTAATTAATTAGGTTTAATATTTAATTAATTGCAAAAAGGACAAATTACTTTCTTTTCTCAAAAAGGGTCAAAACCCTAAGACGTTCCCGATTTAATTTCTTTCGCGCTTTAATTCCTTTTGATTATATTGATGTAACTGTTTCCGAGGATGTAATAGTTAATTAAGTCTTTTACCGCTTTCTTTACTTTTCTCGCATTTATTGTCCAAACGGGTTTTGTTTTTGGCGATGTATAGACCCACGCCTTGTAATAGCGTAGATTTACCTTTCCGCAATTTATTTTTCGCACTCTTAACTGTTAATATGCATGCAAGATTTGCTTGACAAATAAAATCAATCCGTAGCTCACAAATAACATGTACAAGATAATCTTAACTGAATTTGACACACATGCACATGCCACTCTTAGGGTACGCCTCACTTGGTTGCCTCGACGTGGTCGTCAAGTATAGGGTGTTTTAGAGGTCGCCCTCCTGTCTAAAGATCCAGTTGCCTCGAAACAGTTGCCTCGGATAAAAAAAGGATCTAGGACATTAGGGTTACCGCTAAGGCGTCCTACTATTGCTTTGGTGACCACACATGTCCCTTATAATCGAATTGACCCGAATAACTCCAACGACGGTGCTACCTACTTCTCAATAGTAGGATAGTACTGTCTAAAAGGACTCTTACACAGCCTAATTCCTTTAGAGTAGGTAGATTTCTCCTGGGTACTTGCTCTTTCAAAAAACAAAAAAACATCTTTTCACTCACACTTTCAAAAAGTTTTCAAACAAATACTTCATACACTCTTGAGGACTGATACAAGAGTTACCTAGAAGTTTTTCAAACTAAACTTTTTCAAAACCCACAAACACAAAAAAGAAAACAATTTTTGAAAACATAGTGAGCAAGTACCTAAGAGCCCGTGGATAACCACGGATAGAAAGGGTGCTAACACCTTCCCTTTCTATAAATCTACCTCCCGAACCGAGAAACATCTCGAAAAGGAATTTTGCTGTGCTTTTGTCCTTTCCATGTTGGAGAACATAAAAGACGGTGGCGACTCTTGCTTACCGCGACATTTCGCGAACCAGCTTTAAAACAGTCAGTTATATTTCCACCGATCACAGACATATTAGGGAAATGGAAACCACTTAGGACCCTTGGAAACTCAAACATCTTGATGAGGAGTGAAACCCTAGTTTGAGGCTCATTGTCTTAGGAGGAGGACTTGTCTGGCTAATCCTTAGTCAACTTGAGCAATTGAGGACCTCTAGGAGTTTATCTGGTGTGAAAATTGGAGGGAAAATTTTGGGGTGCAACAACTTCCCCTATTCAATCTTCTTTAACCTAAGGATGTAGATTGGTTGGCCTGCCTTTCGTGATCTGAAGGTGGAAGATGATTAAACACTAGAGTGCCCAAAAATTTGCACTCACATGAAGTAATACTGATCGATAATATCGGGCATAGGCTTACATATGCCATTTGGAAGTCGACAGAGAATCTTCGGAGATGGGCTTAAAGATGCCATCCAGAAAAGATATCAGTTGCATAAAAAAATTCCTTTGCGAGAATTCCTGTACCTTCCGTTGAGGAGGACATCGCCGGGGAATGTAGATTTATGTCCTGGGAAATAAAGTATAGGAGCTTCAGTTGTCCATTACTCTACTGGGGAATTAAATCCTTTTTGAGGAGACGGAAGTGAACTGCTTATTTAGTCTGGATCTAGGCTTCATAGTGACTGGTTGAGGATGAAAAGGCTGACTGCTATCTGGTTGTATTCCAGGCTTCACAATGACTTACTGGGGAAATATGAAATTGACCGTATCTGGTCGGGTCCAGGTTTTACAGTGTTGTAAAATGTTGTCGGGAGATAAAAGAGAAGGAACCTGGATAGTAGGGTTACTTCGATATGAAAGCCTGGATAGTAAGGCTGTGAGAAGGAACCTGGATAGTAGGGTTACTTTGAAATGAAAGCCTGGATAGTAAGGCTGTAAGATGGAACCTGGATAGTAGGGTTACTTCGAAATGAAAGCCTAGACAGTAGGGCTATGAGAAGGAACTTGGATAGTAGGGTTACTTCGAAATGAAAGCTTGGATAATAGGGCTATGAGAAGGAACCTGGATAGTAGGGTTACTTCAAAATGAAATCTTAGATAGTAGGGCTATGAGAAGGAACCTGGATAGTAGGGTTACATCGAAATGAAAGCCTGGATAATAGGGCTATGAGAAGGAACCTAGATAGTAGGGTTACTTCGAAATGAAAGCTTGGATAGTAGGGCTTTGAGAAGGAACCTGGGTAATAGGGTTCATTTGAAATGAAAGTCTGGATAGAAGGGCTATGAGAAGGAACTTGGGTAGTAGGGTTACTTCGATATGAAAGCCTGGATAATAGGGCTATAAGAAGGAACCTGGATAATAGGGTTACTTCGAAATGAAAGCCTGGATAGTAGGGCTATGAGAAGGAACCTGGATAGTAGGGTTACTTCGAAATGAAAGCCTGGATAGTAGGGCTATGAGAAGGAACCTGGATAATAGGGTTACTTCGAAATGAAATCCTGGATAGTAGGGCTATGAGAAGGAACCTGGATAGTAGGGTTACTTCGAAATGAAATCCTCGATAGTAGGGCTATGAGAAGGAACCTGGATAGTAGGGTTACTTCGAAATGAAAGCCTGGATAGTAAGGCTATGAGAAGGAACCTGAATAGTAGGGTTACTTTGAAATGAAATCCTGGATAATAGGGTTATAAGAAGGAACCTAGATAGTAGGGTTACTTCAAAATGAAAGCCTGGATAGTAGGGCAATGAGAACGAACCTGGATAGTAGGGTTACTTAGAAATGAAAGCCTAGATAATAGGGATTTGAGAAGGAACCTGGATAGTAGGGTTATTTCGAAATGAAAGCCTGGATAGTAGGGCTATGAGAAGGAACCTGGATAGTAGGGTTACTTCGAAATGAAAGCCTGGATAGTAGGGCTATAAGAAGGAACCTGGGTAGTAGGGTTACTTCGAAATGAAATCCTGGATAGTAGGGCTATAAGAAGGAACCTGGATAATAGGGTTACTTCAAAATGAAATCCTGGATAGTAGGGCTATGAGAAGGAACCTGGATAGTAGGGTTACTTTGAAATAAAATCCTGGATAGTAGGGCTATGAGAAGGAACCTGGATAGTAGGGTTACTTTGTAATGAAAGCTTGGATAGTAGGGCTATGAGAAGGAACCTGGATGGTAGGGTTACTTCGAAATGAAAGCCTGGATAGGAGGGCTATGAGAAGGAACCTAGATAGTAGGGTTACTTCGAAATGAAAGCCTGGATAGTAGGGCTATAAGAAGGAACTTGGATAATGGGTTATGAGAAGGAACCTGGATAGTAGGGCTTATGGGAAGGAACCTGGTTCGTAGGGTTACTTCGTGGGGAGTTTGGGTAAAGCTGCATCTCAACCGAGAAGGAACCTAGGTAAGGTTGCTTCGTGAGGAGTTTGAGTAAAACTGCATCTGAACCGAGAAGGAACCTAGGTAAGGTTGCTTCGTTGGGAGTTTGGGTAAAACTGCATCTGAACTGAGAAGGAACCTAGGTAAGGTTGCTTCGTGAGGTGTTTGGGTAAAACTGCATCTGAACCGAGAAGGAACCTAGGTAAGGTTGCTTCGGGATAAGTCCGTGTAGGGCTTCAGGAGGAACCTGGGTAAGGTTACTTCGGGATGAGTTTGTGTGAAACTTTATTTGGAAATGTATGAGAAGGGACCCGTGTAATATTTTTTCAGGATAAACCCGTGTGAAGCTGTATTTAGGAGAAACCCGTGTAAGATTGCTTCGTGACAAACTCGTGTAGAGCTGCATTTGGTCGCGCAGATAATTACTCTGTTTAGTTTCAGCATCTAATCTAGGACCTGCTGGAAATTGTTGATGATAACCATCTTTCCTGAAAAGGTACATGATTAATTATATGTGATACATGAAATGCATTGTATGATGATGTTCTCAAAATAAATGAGATTATGTTGTATGCAATATGTGTGCGTATGTCATGATGTATGAACATGAGATGCTATTGTGCCATATTCGAGTTCGGGAAAATAAATCCCTAACTACTGTCAGAGAGTACTGGAAATTGAATTACTGACCGTCGTAGAAAAAGTGGTTCTTCTACTTCTGCTGGGGATGGTGAACAGAGATGACTATGCCGTGAATTTACTCCCGTTTGCGAATAGTCTACCGGGGAGAGACTCTGTTTAAGAATAACTCTGCGGGGAAATAACTTTGTTGGAAGATGAACTTCTATAGCTGAAGTAATAAGCTTTGTTGGGGATTGAGCTTATGTATTCAGAGAAATAAATGCTGCTTGGGAGAAAACTTTATGACCCGCTTGAGATTATGAAATTCGGTTAGGGAATATAGATGTCAGTTTTCTGAAGGGACCCGGTTGGGGAGAGTAAGTCCTGTTTGGGGAAGCCGATGTCAAAGCTTTAGTTGTCTCTACTCTGTGGGGAGTGTAGATGTCACTGGGATACATCCTGAGGATACGACAATGACTTTGCATCAAGACTTTTCTGCCCCTGTACTTGCTGGAGAAAGTACATGCAGAGGCTTTGTGGATAACTTAAGTGTTATCCCAACTTATGAGGTGCTTGGTAATTGCCGATCAAAATGATAAGTCTTCGGGACATGGTTGTACGCTTTAATACCTAACTTTTTCCTGGACTGTCTTTTCAAATTTTCAGTCCACCGGGATATCCTTTTTTGCCCAAGCCGCCTTTTCAGGTTTTCGACTTGCCGGGTATACAGATTTTTTTTATCCCTAATTTTTGCCCAAACTTTTTTGGTTCGCCGGGATGCCTTTATTTTTGCCTAGGCCAGTCGACCTAGCGGGTCTTTTTCATGCGTGGTCTTTTTCGACTATGTCCATGTTCTCAGGATGTAGGGAGTTGTCACCGTCCATAGTGTTGTGTTGTAGTACTGTCAAGATGTTTTCTTGATGGCACATGATTCGTTGCTGGAGTGCATGCATAATTCCCCAAGTGATTCAGATGGAGATTTGCCCCAGATTATTTGACACTTTTGGAGAGACTGCCCCAGCTGTGTTAGACATCATGTCATGCCCCTTGCTTATGGAAGACATGTTGTTGGAAGTGTCTTTCCTGCTGAGGTGATTCTATCCATTGAGAGGATGTATGTTCATTAAATATCCATTGTTTGAATTTCTCTGCTGTCAAATAACTAGTCATATGCAAACAATGTCATTTAAAGAATGCAAACTCATGTCTGTCTTGAAATTTTGTTGAAAATGTGTTTTGCGTAGTCAAACAAAATTTGCAAGAATGTGATATCAACTCAGGATTCGTAAAAAGTCCTACAGGAGTCAGGATACCTTTGTGTGATACGGTGGCAGAATCGACTGTTGATACTGGTTTGCGTTTTTTGTTTGTAAAATGTCGCGGTAAGCAAGAGTCGCCACCGACTTTTATTTTATCCAACAAAGGAAAAAGAACAGAAAAAAACCTTTTTCGAGATGTTTCTGAGTACGGGGGGTAGATTATAGAAAGGGAAGGTGTTAGCACCCTTTCTATCCATGGTTTTTCATGGTCTCTTAGGTACTTACTCATTTTGAAAACTGCTTGTGTGTGCTTTGTTTTGAAAAGTTTTGTTTTACTTCGTGTTAACCCTTATTTTTGTCCTCAAGAGTGTTACGAAGTTGTTTTTGAAAACTTTGTTTGAAAAGTGTTGGTGTGAAAAAGTTTTTGTTTGTTTGAGAAAGTACCTAGGAACTAATCTACCTACTCTAAAAAAGTGTGTTCGTTTTCCTTTTTGACAATGCTATCCCATTATTGAGAAATAGGTAGCATCGTCATTGTAGTTTTTTAGGGACATTCGAAAGGACAAATACGATCACAAAAGAAATGTTAGGAAATATTAGTAAGCAACCTAAAGCCTTAAAGATCTTTTTCTGAGGCAACATCCGAATGGGTCATTTTAGATCTTTCGGGGCTAGAGGACAACCAGTAACAAACCCTATACTTCATGACCGTTTACCGAAGGCAACCGCAGTGGAGTAAACCCTAGGAGTGAGCAAGTGCGAGTGTAATTTTCAGTTAATTTATCTTTGCACATTTAGGGTTTTCTATTGTATTAATTTTCAGTTTGTCTTTCCATACAATCCTATTAACATACATCTAAGCAGTTCATAGTTGCGGAAATTAAAAGCGGGAAAGTAAATCTACGCTATTACACGGCTTCGGGGAGGGGGTTACCTAACCAAAAACTGGGGATTAAACAGTAAATAATATGTAGTAAACCCTAATTAAAAATTATTACAAACCCGAAGCAAATACAACAATTGTAAAATAAAATATTGCGCGCAAGAATTAAGTACGGGAAAAAAATCTAATCAATTAAAAAGAAAATATTTTTTTGTATTTTATTATTGAGAAAAATATTTGAAATCTTAACCTAAATCTAATTAATTAAAAAAAATATTTTTTGGGTATTTTATTGAGAAAATTAAATATTTGTGAATTAAACCTATTTTGTCTAATTAATTTTAATTATGAAAACAATCAAGTCAATATCATTAAATTAATTATTTCCAAAAAAAACTAATTTTAATAAAAAAAACCTAATTCTACATTTTTGTGGTTTTCTTGATTTTATGATTAAATAAAAAAAATGATTTTTTGTTGTTTTGTAAAAAAGAAATTAATCAAATAAAACAAAAGAAAATAAATAAAGAAGGTAATTGGGCCTGTGGTGAAAGCAGATTAGAGGGTGTGAAGCTGAATTTCATTGAGCCCAAATTCCTTGGCCCATCTGCCTTGTGCTGGATTCAGTGCCCTCTCTTTCTGATGGTGTACCATGGACCTTGCTGCATGGGACGTTGGATCTGGATTGATGATGAATCCAATGGTAGGATGCTAACAACGCATGGTAGACGTCTTGGAACGGTATGCATAGAACCTGTTGTCAAATATTAAGAAAATACCAAAATGCTGGGATGGTTAGTTGTATATATATAACATAAATAAAATATAAAGGAAATAAAGTGGTCTTTTCCAAACGTGCGCGTGATTCAAATCACTCAATGGGATTCTGCCACCTAATTATATTCTTCCCCATAACTGTTGTTTTTGGCCACACTTTTACCTACAGTCGTTTCCGTGACTAAAGGCTATAGTGACGGATTTTGTTCGTAGCATAAACCTGTAAAATTCAAAAACACAGCACAAGCAGAATAAATTCAAACCAAAGACATGGATCAATTGAAAATCATCTTTTAGCATGAGAGTACCCCTGATTTTGTCCAATTTTGCCTCTATATGGAATTCCCAATTTGGGACCTCAAAACCCTAACAATGGCATTGTGCCATTCCTGCACTTAAACTTCAATCAAACCAATCAAAAACATTGCAAATATGATAGCAAGCATGGATATATGATCAAAACATGTTTATGATGGATAAATCATTGAAAACGAATCTTGAAAAAATATGCAAACTGTGGCACTGTAAGGCGTGATTTCTGAAGGTTTTAAGGCTGGAGGACGATTGGAATAGCTTCAAGAAATGTCCAAGAACAGATTGCTGGCCTTGGAATTGCTTAAATCAGTCTATGGAGGAATATGTGATTAGCACTTTTTTTGACAAAAAATTGAAGTTTACCTCCTTGTTTTCACGACCCAAAAACCTTCCTTATGCTTTGGAAATGTTGTGTATATATCATTGAATGATTTAGGTCAACAAAAACTGATCATATCTTTACAAATTATGGAGATTTGATTTCATTCTTTGCCTTGTATGATTTGTTTCCAAAATAGACCAAATTAAGATCTTTTCCAATCAATTAGCTGTTCATGGACTCATAATATGCTCATAAAATCAAATCTTTGATTTTATTTGATTATTCTACTATTTAAATTGATTTATTTTGATTTAAATGGATAAAAAATAAAAATAAATAATAAAAATAATAAAATAATAGGTGGATAAGCTCAGGGGTCGTGGGCCATCTTAGGAACAAGTTTCAAACAAGAAATCATGGGCCCATTTGGAAAAAAAGTCATTTTGATCAATGTTGACTTCATGCACATTTCCAAAAATTGGTCAACTTTGACAATACATATCTCCCTCAATTTTAACCCTAAGAGGGTGTTCTTGTACTTTTTAGAAAGCTTAGGGTGTCCCCTGAAGAACCCTTTTTTTTCATCTCAATTGGGTCTTCCATGTTCATGTAAGAAGCTTTGACCCAAAAAGTGTTTTTGTTGACTTTTCAAAAGGACCTATAATGTAAAAATTCATATCTTTTGATGAGTGCCAATTTTGAACTTATGGGTTGAATATGAGTTGTAGGGAATTGTATCCTCTTCAAAATGAGCCTGAGATGGAAAATTTCTGATAAAGTATGAGGAAGTTATGCCTAGTCAAAATTTGGTTGACTTTTCCTGAGAAACCCTAATTTAGCAACCTTTGGGTTTTGATGAATTTGGGGCATTCCTTGAGGAATCATGATCAACCCTTGATCAAATTATGGATATCACTTCAAAATGTTGATGTTGACCAAAAATCTTGAAGTTTGACAGTATGTGGGCCACAATTGACTTTTGACCTAGTACAGTTGATTTTCAGGCATTAGGGTAATTGACTGAGCAAACTTCTTGTGTAAGGCATGAGACTTGACATGGATGAACTTGAGAAAATATTGGGACCATGGAAGGCATTTGGGACCTTTGGAGTTCCCACACCCTGATGAAAATGGAAACCCTATTTTAAGGTACATTGCCTTAGGAGAGAGTTTGTCTGGTCAACTCTTGGGCATCCTTGAGCAAGTTGAGGACCTCAATGGGCATGTGTTGAGTAAAATGAGAGGGCAAATTTTGGGGTACAACACTTTGTAAGAGTATGCTCTCAAACTAACCCATGCTTCAGCTAGGACTTTTAAGGGTTATAACATGGCCTGGTTCACGGTTTAAGAAACAAAGCATAAAAGCTCAAAATTTATTTGTACCCACCCGTTCTTTGTGATGTCCTTCAGTCCTATGCTTAGCTAATTACACGTTTAGAATCCCAATTGGGTCCTGAAGTACTGTCCTTGATGTTCCGGTAATGGTTCGGATACTGAAAGTATATTTTGCATAGGCAGTCATTTTTGTAATCTTTTTTGTCGAGGATTTGTAGGACCTCTTTCTTTTTGATTTTATTATCCCTGTCTTTTACCTGAACTGTTTCTTTTTGTGATTACAGTCAGCGGGATGCCCCAGTTTTTTTCTTAAGTCTCCTTCATAGGTTTTGACTTAATGGGATTTTATTTCGAGAGATAATGACTGCATGTCTTAACGATTATGTAAAACCATCAACGTCTTTTGTTTTGGAACGATGTCTTCGATGCCATTCGTTGTGTACGAAGCGGCAGATTGCGACTTAATGCGCACCAGAATTAACCGAGAAAACTACCCTGCCCCAGGTTGTGATTAAGAGTTTTAATTTGTGTGAAAGAAAAACTCATACTTCTTTGGCTCAAAGGGGTTGACTAGAGATTATCTTCTTTATAACTCCACTGTTTAGGATTTAAAACAATGCCCGTACATCGTCAGCAAGGTCTGTTCAAAAGCATACTGTAGAGATTGTGGTATCGTTTTCGTTATACTCCCTCTAAGGCTTTGAGCTTTTAATCGAATGTTGAATATCACGAAAAGGAAGTATAAAGCAGTTTAAGCATAGTGAAAACAGATTAATTCAAGACAAACATGTGTAATGCATTAATGAAATAACAAAGTTTTGACATGACAATAATTGTTCGAATAAACAAAGAAAATACAACTTGAGAATTCAAATGAAAAAAATGATTTCGATCCTAGCCATGTTTTAGCAGGGGAGCAGTAATCACGTTGGGAGTCTCAGGAGGCTCTAATTCAATCTCCTTGGCGCCAATCATATTCTGAATCTTGTATTCAGCGCCCAACAATCATTAGTATCGTGCCCCTTGCTTATGGAAGACCTGTTATTGGAAGTGTCTTTCCCGCTCAGGTGATTATGTCCATTGAGAGGATGTCTGTTTATTGAATATGCATTGTGCGGATTTCTCTGCTGTCAAACAATTAGTCATATGCAAACAATGTCATTTAAAGAATGCAAAACTCATGTCTGTCTTGAAATTTTTTTGAAAATGTGTTTTGTGTAGTAAAACGAAATTTGCAATAATGTGATATCAACTCAAGGTTCGTAACAAAGCCTATAGGAGTCAGGTTACCTTTGTAACAGTATGCTCTCAAACTAACCCATGCTTCAGCTAGGACTTTTAAGGGTTATAACATGGTCTGGTTCACGGTTCAAGAAACAAAGGATAAAGGCTCAAATCGTATTAGTACCCAACCCGCTCTTTGTGATGTTCTTCAGTCCTATGCTCAGTTAATTGCGCGTTTATATCCCGATTTAGTCTGGAATCTTTGCTCTGATACTTGGTGATGATTCAAAAATTGAACATTTGTTTTGAAAAGGCAACATTTTTGTAATCTTCTTTTTATCGAGGATTTGTAGTAACCTCTTTTTTTCGATTTTCGTTATCCCTTCTTTTGCCTGAACTGTTTCTTTTGTGATTACAGTCAGCGGGATTCCCCAATATTTCTCTTAAGTCTCCTTCATAGGTTTGACTTAATGGGCTTTTATTTCGAGAGATAATGACTGCCTGTCTTGACGATTATACGGAACCATCACCGTCTTTTGTTTTGGAAGGACGTCTTCGATGCTATTCATTATGTACAAAGCGGCAGATTGTGATTGAATGCGTCTCTGAATTAACTGAGAAAACTACTCTGCCCCAGGTTATGATTAAGGGTTTTAATTTGTGCGAAAAGAAAAACTCCCACTTCTTTGGCTCGAAGGAGTTGACTAGGTATTATATTCCTTATAACTCCACTGTTTAGGATTTGAAACAATGCCTGTACATCATCAGCGGGGTCTATTCAAAAGCATACTGTAGAGATTGTGGTATCATTTTGATCATCCTCCCTCTAAGGCTTAGATTTTTTAATCGAAAGTTGAATATCACGAAAAGGAAATAA
The DNA here is from genome assembly GCA_948472305.1 of Vicia faba. Lineage (NCBI taxonomy): Eukaryota > Viridiplantae > Streptophyta > Magnoliopsida > Fabales > Fabaceae > Vicia > Vicia faba. The sequence continues at coordinate 989,580,748 of OX451735.1, forward strand.
GAACGCATTTTTGAAATAGTGAATACGAATGAATTGATTCAGGACAAACATGTGCAATGCATTGATGAAATAACGAGAATTGATATGAATAAATGTTCAAACAAAATCAAAAGAAAATTACACATTGAATATTCTAATGAACGAAAAGTCTTCTTGTGAGAACTTGTCACTTCAGATGGTATGCCTTGGAGGGATGGCAGAAGAACTCAGCCTGACCGTCTTGTGTGAATTCTAGCGCTCCATCATCAATCAGGTCTTTAATTTTATTTCTCAACGCCCAACATCTGTTGGTGTCATGTCCAGGACTGTTGGAGTGGTACGCACATCTTGCATTTGGATTGTATGTTGGGGAGGCTATGTTGGGATTCTAAGGAGGGTCCCTTAATATAACCAAATTGGCCTTCAACAGGCGTTGCAATGCTTGAGCCAATGACATGTTGATTTCGGTGAAGCATCTTTCAGATGTATTCTTCTTATTCTGATTGCCCTGTTGTCATTGGCGAGGTTGTGGTTGGGCTTATGATGTAGTAGAAATCTGGAAATGTCTGTTCTTGACCAAACCAACCTCTTCTCTCACTGGGGGCTGATTAATGCCTTGATCCACAATTTTAACAATTTGTCTCATGGATCTACATCCATCTTGGTGAAGCTTGTTGGTGAAAGCTCTTAGCCCTTCTTGTCCTTGAGCTAAGTTTTGGATAAGATCCATCTGCCCCAGCATCTGGATTTTCATTACTTTTACCTCAGCTTGCAGTTGTTCCAATTGCTCATCCTTGTTGTTGTCAGGACATTCCTTGGTCAGATTCCCGGTGAAGAGTGTTTTCAGGTCTTCTTGCCCCTTGCATAGATTCAGGAGAAATTCCTTGAACTGGGCATCTTGAGCTTGGAGATATCTGTTGTCTTGTTGGAGAGCCATTGCTGAAATAAACAACGAGAACATGAGAGCCCTGCTTTAAAACCTGCTTATGCAATGATATGTTTTATATATGTACGCAATGTTTTCAAGGATCTCGCGGGGTAAACAAGAAAATTTCAGAAGTTGAATTTTGCAGCTTTGATTGAAGAACTTTGTATCGTTGAGAGTCCTTCTACGAGAGTCAAGCTCACCATATCAAGTGGGTCATAGCCCCTGACTCAAGTTGTTGAGTTTTGATCTTCTGACGACATTGGCTAGAGGAAAATAAATCCCATTGCCCCTTGCTAGACGTCTGATTTATCATAACCTGCATCACATGCCCTCGAGATCCTTGAAATGGTTAAGGAAATGTTATGATGTTATGATGTGTATGATATGCATCAAGAAAAAATGCAGGCTAAGAAGCCAACTTATTGGATTTATACAAATAAGGTCCTGCAAGGAATACAAACAAAGCCCTCCAATGAGTCCAAATTGTTAGGCAAAGAAGGAAAACAGTTCACACAAGTAGCCTTAGGTTTAGGCTTGCATGGATTCCATAGGTAAGTACCCTCTTGAAGTTTAGTTGGTTTCAAACCTGTCTTAGAAAAGTAACTGGGTTCTAAGGATTCTCAATATCAATGATCATCCTTTATCGGGCATTATTTTAGCTCAGTCAATCTTTTCTTGCGGCCAAAATATCCCGAAAGTCTAATCTCAATGAGTGTAGCATCGAGTATCAACCGATCCTCAGCTTTATACTGAGGTCGGCTATCTCACTACTTTCTAATGGCCAAGTTTGTTAAACTAAGGTTCTAAGGTCCGTTAGTGCTTCACGACACCATGCGACGACCCCGTATTCTCCTCGTTTCCACACGAAGGATACTAGTACCAACCAAAGTGTCACACCAACACAACCATCTCTTAAACCATATCGGTCTACACCATAAAGTCTCCACGATCTATTGTTGTTTACCTAAAAAGTGTCCCCAGATGCGGGTGTAGGATCTTTAATAATACCCAAACAAAACCTTTGAATTTAAAGCAGGCAAGGCAAAACAAGAAAGCAATTTTAAAATGATCTAGAGCCTAAGGTAAACCCCACTTTATTGTCCCCAGCTGAGTCGCCAGTTCTGTGAGACGGTGGCAGAAACGACTGTTGATACTGGTTTGCGTTTTTTGTTCGCAAAATGTCGCAGTAAGCAAGAGTTGCCACCGACTTTCATTTTATCCAACAAAGGAAAAAGAACAGAAAAAACCCTTTTCAAGATGTTTCTGAGTACCGGGGGGGGGGGGGGGGTAGATTATAGAAAGGGAAGGTGTTAGCACCCTTTCTATCCATGATTTTTCATGGTCTCTAAGGTACTTGCTCATTTTGAAAACTGCTTGTGTGTGCTTTGTTTTGAAAAGTTTTGTTTTACTTCGTGTTAACCCTTATTTTTGTCCTCAAGAGTGTTACGAAGTTGTTTTTGAAAACTTTGTTTGAAAAGTGTTGGTGTGAAAAAGTTTTTGTTTGTTTGAGCAAGTACCTAGGAACTAATCTACCTACTCAAAAAAAGTCTGTTCGTTTTCCTTTTAGACAATGCTATCCCATTATTGAGAAATAGGTAGCATCGTCGTTGTAGTTTTTTAGGGACATTCGAAGGGACAAATACGATCACAAAAGCAATGTTAGGAAATGTTAGTAATCATCCTAAAGCCTTAAAGATCTTTTTCTGAGGCAACATCCGAATGGGTCATTTTAGATCTTTCCGGGCTAGAGGACAACCACTAACAAACCCTATACTTCATGACCGTTTACCGAAGGCAACCGGAGTGGAGTAAACCCTAGGAGTGAGCAAGTGCGAGTGTAATTTTCAGTTAATTTATCTTTGCACATTTAGGGTTTTCTATTGTATTAATTTTCAGTTTGTCTTTCCATACAATCATATTAACATACATCTAAGCAGTTCATAGTTGCGGAAATTAAAAGCGGGAAAGTAAATCTACGCTATTACAAGGCTTCGGGGAGGGGGTTACATGACCAAAAATTGGGGATTAAACAGTAAATAATATGCAGTAAACCCTAATTAAAAACTATTACAAACCCGAAGAAAATACAATAATTGTAAAATAAAATATTGCGCGCGAGAATTAAGTACGGGAAAAAATCTAATCAATTAAAGAGAAAATGTTTTTTTGTATTTTATTATTGAGAAAAATATTTGAAATCTTAACCTAAATCTAATTAATTAAAACAATATTTTTTGGGTATTTTATTGAGAAAATTAAATATTTGTGAATTAAACCTAATTTGTCTAATTAATTTTAATTATGAAAACAATCAAGTCAATATCATTAAATTAATTATTTTCCAAAAAAAAATTAATTTTAATAAAAAAAACCTAATTCTACATTTTTGTTGTTTTCTTGATTTTATGATTAAATAAAAAATGATTTTTTTGTTGTTTTGTAAAAAAGAAATTAATCAAATAAAACAAAAGAAAATAAATAAAGAAGGTAATTGGGCCTGTGGTGAAAGCAGATTAGAGGGTGTGAAGATGAATTTCATTGAGCCCAAATTCCTTGGCCCACCTGCCTTGCGCTGGATTCAGTGCCCTCTCTTTCTGATGGTGTACCATGGACCTTGCTGCATGGGACGTTGGATCTGGATTGATGATGAATCCAATGGTAGGATGCTAACAACGCATGGTAGACGTCTTGGAACGGTATGCATAGAACCTGTTGTCAAATATTAAGAAAATACCAAAATGCTGGGATGGTTAGTTGTATATATATAACATAAATAAAATATAAAGGAAATAAAGTGGTCTTTTCCAAACGTGCGCGTGATTCAAATCACTCAATGGGATTCTGCCACCTAATTATATTCTTCCCCATAACTGTTGTTTTTGGCCACACTTTTACCTACAGTCGTTTCCGTGACTAAAGGCTATAGTGACGGATTTTGTTCGTAGCATAAACCTGTAAAATTCAAAAACACAGCACAAGCAGAATAAATTCAAACCAAAGACATGGATCAATTGCAAATCATCTTTTAGCATGAGAGTACCCCTGATTTTGTCCAATTTTGCCTCTATATGGAATTCCCAATTTGGGACCTCAAAACCCTAACAATGGCATTGTGCCATTCATGCACTTAAACTTCAATCAAACCAATCAAAAACATTGCAAATATGATAGCAAGCATGGATATATGATCAAAACATGTTTATGATGGATAAATCATTGAAAACGAATCTTGAAAAAATATGCAAACTGTGGCACTGTAAGGCATGATTTCTGAAGGTTTTAAGGCTGGAGGACGATTGGAATAGCTTCAAGAAATGTCCAAGAACGGATTGCTGGCCTTGGAATTGCTTGAATCAGTCTATGGAGGAATATGTGATTAGCACTTTTTTTGACAAAAAATTGAAGTTTACCTCCCTGTTTTCACGACCCAAAAACCTTCCTTATGCTTTGTAAAAGTTGTGTATTTATCATAGAATGATTTAGGTCAACAAAAACTGATCATATCTTTGGAAATTATGGATATTTGATTTCAGTCTTTGCCTTGTATGATTTGTTTCCAAAATAGGCCAAATTAAGATCTTTTCCAATCAATTAGATCTTGCACGAATTTTTTGATTTGCTAGCTGTTCATGGACTCATAATATGATCATAAAATCAAATCTTTGATTTTATTTGATTATTCTACTATTTAAATTGATTTATTTTGATTTAAATGGATAAAAAATCAAAATAAATAATAAAAATAATAAAATAATAGGTGGATAAGCTCAGGGGTCGTGGGCCATCTTAGGAACAAGTTTCAAACAAGAAATCATGGGCCCATTTGGAAAAAAAGTCATTTTGATCAATGTTGACTTCATGCACATTCCCAAAAATTGGTCAACTTTGACAATACATATCTCCTTCAATTTTAACCCTAAGAGGGTGTTCTTGTACTTTTTAGAAAGCTTAGGGTGTCCCCTGAACAACCCTTTTTGTTTCATCTTAATTGGGTCTTCCATGTTCATGTAAGAAGCTTCGACCCAAAAAGTGTTTTTGTTGTCTTTTCAAAAGGACCTATAACGTAGAAATTCATATCTTTTGATGAGTGCATATTTTGAACTTAGGGGATGAATATGAGTTATAGGGAATTGCAGCCTCTTCAAAATGAGCCTGGGAAGGAAAATTTCTGATAAAGTATGAAGAAGTTATGCCTAGTCAAAGTTTGGTTGACTTTTCCTGAGAAACCCTAATTTAGCAACCTTTGGGTTTTGATGAATTTGGGGCATTCCTTGAGGAATCATGATCAACCCTTGATCAAATGATGGATATCACTTCAAAATGTTGATGTTGACCAAAAATCTTGAAGTTTGACTGTATGTGGGCCACAATTGACTTTTGACCTAGTATAGTTGATTTTCAGGCATTTGGGTAATTGACTGAGCAAACTTCTTGTGCAAGGCATGAGACTTGACATGGATGATCTTGAGAAAATATTGGGACCATGGAAGGCATTTTGGACCTTTGGATTTCCCACACCCTGGTGAAAATGGAAACCCTATTTTGAGGTACATTGCCTTAGGAGAGAGTTTGTCTGGTCAACTCTTGGGCATCCTTGAGCAAGTTGAGGACCTCAATGGGCATGTGTTGAGTAAAATGAGAGGGCAAATTTTGGGGTACAACACTTTGTAACAGTATGATCTCAAACTAACCGATGCTTCATCTAGGAATTTTAAGGGTTATAACATGGTCTGGTTCATGGTTTAAGAAACAAAGGATAAATGCTCAAAATTTATTTGTATCCACCCGTTCTTCTTGATGTCCTTCAGTCCTATGCTCAGCTAATTGCGCGTTTAGAATCAAAGAAAATAGTTGTTCGAATTAATGAAATAACAAAGTTTTGACATGACAATAATTGTTCGAATAAACAAAGAAAATACAACTTGAGAATTCAAATGAACAAAAATGATTTCGATCCTAGCCATGTTTTAGCAGGGGAGCAGTAATCACGTTGGGAGTCTCAGAAGGGTCTAATTCAATCTCCTTGGCGTTAATCATATTCTGAATCTTGTATTTCAGCGCCCAACAATCGTTAGTATCGTGCCCCTTGCTTATGGAAGACATGTTATTGGAAGTGTCTTTCCCGCTGAGGTGATTTTATCCATTGAGAGGATGTCTGTTTATTGAATATCCATTGTGCGGATTTCTTTGCTGTCAAACAATTAGTCATATGAAAACAATGTCATTTAAAGAATGCAAAACTCATGTTTGTCTTGAAATTTTTTTGAAAATGTGTTTTGTGTAGTAAAACGAAATTTGCAAGAATGTGATATCAACTCAAGATTCGTAACAAAGCCTACAGGAGTAAGGGTACCTTTGTAACAGTATTCTCTCAAACTAACCCATGCTTCAGCTAGGACTTTTAAGGGTTATAACATGGTCTGGTTCACGGTTAAAGAAACAAAGGATAAAAGCTCAAATTGTATTTGTACCCAACCCGCTCTTCGTGATGTTCTTCATTCCTATGCTCAGTTAATTGCACGTTCAGATCCCGATTGAGTATGGAATTTTTGCTCTGATACTTGGTGATGATTCAGAAATTGAAAATTTGTTTTGAAAAGGCAGCATTTTTGTAATCTTCTTTTTGTCGAGGATTTGTAGTAACCTCTTTTTTTCCGATTTTTGTTATCCCTTCTTTTGCCTGAACTGTTTCTTTTGTGATTACAGTCAGCAGGATGCCCCAATTTTTCTCTTAAGTCTCCTTCATAGGTTTTGACTTAATGGGCTTTTATTTCGAGAGATAATAACTGCCTGTATTGATGATTATACAGAACCATCCCCGTCTTTTGTTTTGGAAGGACATCTTCAATGCTATTTATTGTGTACGAAGCGGTAGATTGTGACTGAATGCGTCTCTGAATTAACTGAGAAAACTACTCTTCCCCAGGTTATGATTACGGGTTTTTTTTTGTGCGAAAAGAAAAAATCCTACTTCTTTGGCTCGAAGGAGTTGACTAGGGATTATCTTCCTTATAACTCCACTGTTTAGGATTTGAAACAATGCATGTACATCATCAGTGGGTTCTGCTCAAAAGCATACTGTAGAGATTGTGGTATCATTTTCGTCATCCTCCCTCTAAGGCTTAGATTTATTAATCGAAAGTTGAATATCACGAAAAGGAAATAAGAACGCATTTTTGAAATAGTGAATACAAATGAATTGATTCAAGACAAACATGTGCAATGCATTGAAGAAATAATGAGGTTTGATATGAATAAATGTTCAAACAAAATCAAAAGAAAATTACACATTGAAAATTCTAATGAACGAAAAGTATTCTTGTGAGAACTTGTCACTTCAGATGGTATGCCTTGGAGGGATGGCAGAAGAACTCATCCTGACCGTCTTGTACGAATTCTAGCGCTCATTCATCAATCAGGTCTTGAATTTTATTTCTCAACGCCCAACAGTTGTTGGTGTCATGTCTAGGACTGTTGGAGTGGTACGCACATCTTGCATTTGGATTGTAACTTAGGGAGGCTATGTTGGGATTCTAAGGAGGGTCCCTTAATATAACCAAATTAGCCTTCAACGGGCGTTGCAATGCTTGAGCCAATGACATGTTGATTTCAGTGAAGCGTCTTTCAGATGTATTCTTCTTATGCCGATTGCCCCGTTGTCGTTGGCGAGGTTGTGGTTGGGCTTGTGATGTAGTATAAATATGGAAATGTCTGTTCCTGACCAAACTAACCTCTTCTCTCACTGGGGGAATGATTAATGCCTTGATGCACAATTTTAACAGTTTGTTTCATGGATATGCATCCATCTTGGTGAAGCATGTCGATGAAAGCTCTTAGCCCTTCTTGTCCTTGAGCTAAGTTTTAGATAAGAGCCATCTCTCCAGCATCTGGATTCTCATTGCTTCTACCTCAGTGTAGTACCCCAAAATTTTCTCTCTCATTTATCAAGACTTTTCTCACAAGATTTCTTGGACTCAAGACAAGATTAGGGTTTGGTCAGCTCTAGACACCTCATATTGCACTGATAACCTAAAATTAGGGTTTGAGTTTGCACAAGGATTTTTGGACCACCAATGCTTCATGTGACTTTCATACACCATCTTGGACCCCTAAGATTGCTCATGTTAAGTTTCAAGCCTTGAACCACATTTTTGATTAGTCAATTGGACGGTTGACCTAAAAATCAGCTGTATTTGGGAAAAAGTCAACCATGCCCAATTTACAGTCAAACTTCATAATTTTTGATCCACATCAACATTTTAGACTCATATGTACCATTTGATCAAGTATGGATCACAACTCCTTAAGAAATTTGATCAAATCACCAAAAGGGCAAAATGGTCAAAATTAGGGTTTTGATTGAGAAAGGGAAATTTCTGATTTTTAACCTAGCCAATGACCAATTGAGTTCAAGCATGATTTCAAGGACACAATGGCATCATCTTAACCTAATTACATGGTTCAAAATATCTCAAGTGTATTGGATTGACAGATTAATTTTGCAGTCAACTGATCAAAAGTCAATTGTACACTGAAAAGTCAAACTTTGACTTTTTGGTCAAAATCAAGTACCAAGAGTCATAATCCATCAAGATATGTCAAAACATGAAACTTTTTCACCAAGAAAACCAATTTTGAAAATTAGAGTTTTGAATTTGAAAATTTTCATAACTTAGAATTTTTCTAAGTATGGAAATTTTCTTATTTTTTTCCCAACTTTTCACCACTTTTTCACCATGATGCATTTTGATTCAAAGAAAACTTCCAACATGAAAGTTGTAGTCCCCCATGAAATATACAACTTTTCTTCACAAACTTTTCCCAAAATATGCTTGTATCTCAAGTTATGAATTTGTGAACATAGGTCCATGAACTAAATAACTTAGTGAAATTTTGCCCTAATTTAGGCAGGTTTTGGACCCAACTTCATGGACATTTTTCACCTATTTCCAAGAGGTATCTCAAAATGAATTTTAAAGATGGATTACAGAGCACATTGCAAGCTTTCCAAAATGTCCAAGAACTCCCCAAGATCATTTTTGGTTAGGGAGAATCGAAGAAGGGAAGTTGGCATTTTATCACTTTTGATCAAGCCATTTTTACAAAGCATCAAGTTGCAAATCAGATCTTTGATGTTTGAATCTTGCTTTAAAGGTACTAAACTCATTCTACACTCCATAATTAAATGCAGATTCATAATTTAAAGGCTTTATCTTTGCTTTTGGAACTCTACACAAGTTGTAATTCCATTTTAGACATAAAGTTCACATTGCCATTTTCATAAAGGTGGGCTTTTGCAATTTTGTCCATCTTGAGACTTGGACCTGTCCCTTTGGTACAAACAACTTCTACAGGTATCAAGCAATGTGTACCAACTCCTATCAGCTCACAAGCCAGCCAGTACAAGCATGTAGCAATGGTCACTTCACTTTTCTTCAAATGCAAGAAAAGTTGCCAAAAGGTCAGAACTTGTACAGCTAGTGAGGAGTGGACTTTGTATCATTTCTTTACAAATATAAAAAGTTATGGCAAGGCTAAACATGATGGCTTGACAACTGAAACACTCTCAAACTCAAAAACTCCATTTTTCTGCCAAAACACACAGTTGTTGCAGAATCTTAGCCATTTCATTTTTGGCTCGTGCGTTTTTTATTTTAACACTTCAAACACCTTCTACATATCATACCAAAGCAAGCCAAGCCCTTACCCTGATTCTGTAAGCCCTGTTTCATCCATTGCCATTTTCACTTTGGAAGCTTGCAACTTGACTTGTGCAAAGAGTTCTAGCTATCCACAAATCAAGCTAGGTATTGGAATAGCTTGAAGGAAGTTCAAGGAAGCTCACACAATCCTCAGGCCTCCATCAAAGTCCCTGCATTGCTCTACCCAAATCCAACTGAAGGAGGTATTTTTCAAAACTCTATCTCTCTGAATAGGCATCCTCAAGCCACGATTTGTGAAGAAAAAATGTAGTCCATAACATGGTGAAGCTGTACATATGCATAATTTTCATTTATATTAACTATGCTGTGAGAATTTGAAGCTTGAAGTTCATAAATGTTTTAGGTCACGAATTAGGGCTGATAAAATTCTCTCTGATCTTTGAGAGTTAGGTTACAAAATTTATATTGTTGGAATCGTGAGCTCAAATGCCACAAGTTTCATGTTATAAGTTTTTGTTTTTGTGCAAGCATTAGAAAGTTACAAGTTTGAACAGAAAACGCGCGCAAGGAGATGGGCTGGAGGACAGGGACAAAGCGTCTGGGCTTTTTGGCGCATTGGGCTGTTTTTGTTTTTGCTTTTCACACCCTCTGACTTACTTTTGCACCCCCTTGACTAACTTAGTTATATTTTTTTGTATTTATTTTATATTTTCATATTTTTATACTTTCATTTAATTTTCTGAATAATAAAAATCATTAAAAAAATAATTTCTTTATTTTTTGCAATTTTATTTTATTTTATATTATTATTTACATTAAAAAAATAGTTTATTAGGATAAATAGATTTATTTTCCTAAATAATTTGTAAATACAATTAAAAATACTTAACATTTTTTTATATACTATTTATAACTATAAATATTTATTTTCTACACATACTTAATTTTTAATATTTACATATAATATTATTTATTATTTTCTTGTACAAAAAATGGACAAAGTAATAATAGGAAACATTATTTTCTTTTAGCCAAAAAATTAGGGTTTCACCCTTCCAAAAATAACAATATTATTTTTCCTTTCTTTTCTAGGGTTTAAATAAATTATTTTCTCATACATTAAACAAATACAAAACATTTTCAACATAAATACATTTGCATTTCATTTTAATATTTGTATATTTATTGAATGCGCACAATATTTGATTGGGTTGTAATAATATTTTTAGGTTTATATTTGTGCAATATCCCCATTCAAAAACATGTATCCCCCCTCCCATAATAATTGTTGTAATAGCTTAGTTTATTTTACGCAATTTATTGCTTTCATATACCATGTTTAGTAAACTAGGGTTTGCATGAAAAGAACAAAAACAAACAAATAGAAAAAACCTAATGCAAGACAAAAGCATGAAAAATGACACACTTTGCACACAAGCACCCCTTAGGGTTTCACCCACTTGGTTGCCTAAATTAAAATGACCATGTTACGCATGCGAAGTATCTTGGCAAAATAAAACAAGTATAAGATCATAGTCCATCGATGACGCTATCAAAAGGTTGCCTAAAACAAAATGATCTTGGTGCCTCAAAAATACTAAGATACTTGGCAACATTGCTATCATGGTCATATGATGACCCACGCCCGTCCCGTTTACATCCAAAGATAGGGTTGCTTACCAAATCAATGGTAAGTCAACAACGTCAAAGGAATAAAAATGCACAAGAAAGACATTTGAGTAGGTAGATAGCTTCTAAGTTACTTGCTCTATTTCAAAAAAATCCTTGCTATTTTCAAAAACACACACACATTTCAAAACATTTCCAAACATCTTACAAAACATTGAAAACATTTTCAAAAGACAAACATCTTTGTATACATTCTTACAAACGAGAATCATTACAAAGATTGCCTAAACAATGGCCTCTTTTACAAAATACTTTCAAAATCACACCAAACACCATTTCAAACAAAACAAAGCAAGTGATCTAAGCAAGTAACTAAGAGCCCATGGAAAACCATGGATGAAAATGGTGCTAGCACCTTCCCTTTTCATAATCAACCCCCCGAACTCAAGAAAACATCTCAAAGGTCTTTCCTGTGCTTTTTTACCTTTCCTTTTGGATAAAATAAAAGTCGGTGGCGACTGTTGCTAACCGCGACATTTGCAACAAAATGCAAAACCTTAAGTCAGTTCTCCCACCATATCACAGAACTGGCGACTCTACTGGGTACATTTATAAAAGTGGGGTTACCTTAGGGTTTAGATCACATTTATTTGCTTACCTTGTTTGACTTGTTTGCTTTACATTTTGGTTCTATTGTTTGGGTTTGAATCCTCCACCCGGATTTGGGAAACATTATAGGTAAATAACAATACGTTGTGGAAACTGTGTGGGGTATACCGACACGGTCTAAGCAATAGCTATGTTAGTGTGACATATTTGTGGGTACCAGTAGCCTTTGAGTCAATCAAAGAGAATACGGGGCCGCTGAGTGATCTCATGAAGCACTAACAAACTTCTAGAACCTTTACTTGACCAACTTGGCCTTTTAGGATGTAGTGAGATGACCGAATTTGGTGCAGTCCGAAGTTGGTAGATACTCGATACTACACTCATTGAGGGTTAGTTCCTTGGAATATTTCGGTCTCCAGTAAAGAGGCTTGAATTGAAACAATGAACAAGGAAACAATCCAGTGATATTGAGGTCCTTAGAACCCGATTACTATTGCTAGGACAGGTTGAGCCAATTAAACTTCAAGAGGGTACTTACCTATGAAACCCCATGCAAGACTAAACTAGGAACTTGTGTGATTTTCTTGTACATATATACTTGTGCATAACATCATGGACATCATGAGAATCATATACATCAACTAACCATTTCAAGGATTTTGGAAATTCATCTTTGTTCTTGTTTTGTAGGTTATGGATTCACTTCGCAGGAAAACTATCCAAGTCAACCTTGTAAGAATTCCTCCACAAATCAAGGAGCTAGCTTCAAGGATTCCTGAGAATTCAACATTCACCGAGAGACATGGTCGTCTACTCAACTTAGTCACTTCCAACACAGAGGAAGACATGATGAAAGTTCTCTTCCAGTTCTTTGACCCTTTGCATCACTGCTTCACATTTCCTGACTACCAGCTTGTGCCCATTTTGGAGGAATTTTCTCAACTCTTGAGGATTCCTATTCTCAATCAACTACCTCTCAACGGTACAGAAATATATCCAAATCCAGAAGAGATTGCTCAAGCCCTACACTTGCACTCATCTGATGTCACAACCCATTGGGAAACTAGAAGCGGTGTCAAAGGCTTCATGGAAAAGTTCTTGTTTGAGAAGGCCTAAAGCTGTTGGAATTCTCTAGACCTGCAAGCTTTTGAGGAGATTTTAGCTCTTCTCATCTATGGGATGGTCTTGTTCCCTAATCCTGACCAACTCATAGATGTGAGTTCTGTCAAAATCTTCATGTCTCGCAATCCGGTGCCTACTTTGCTTGGAGATATCTTACACTCTTTTCATACTCGTACAATGAGGAAAAGAGGTGTTCTCATGTGTTTCACTCCTCTCTTGGCAAGATGATTTATTTCTCATCTTCCCCAATCAGTCTTGAAGAACGAGCAAGGTTTGAGGTGGTCACAAAGGTTGATGACACTTAAACATACAAATATTCATTGGTGTTCTCGATCCAAAGAGAATGTCATCATTGTCAACCGTTATGGAGAATTCCCTAATGTCCCTCTACTTGGCATTAGGGGAGGCATAACCTACAACCCGTGCTTGGCTCTAAGACAGTTTGGTTCTGCCCGAAGGGATGGCCCACACGATATGTTGATTCAAGGCTTGGTTTTTGACTTCGACAACAACGATCAAGGTCTTCGCAAGAGGTTCATCCGAGCTTGAAGGATGCCAAACAAGGTAGATAGTAAGACTTTGGGACATAAGAATTCCATCCCTCTTGAGCCTTACCTCAAGTGGGTACGAACCCATGCTCAAAGTCTTATGATACCTTACCCCTCCATTCTCCCAGTGATTATAGAGCCTGTTAAGGAAGGAGAGGTTCCATACACCATCCTACATCTTGACATGCCGACATCACTCGAAGATATACAAAGGAGTTAGATACAGCTCAAAGGAGAACACGATACTTTCGAAGCCCAATTCTACGCAAGCGAGAAGAAGGTTTTGGAACTCACTCGGTTACTTCATGAAGAGAAGACTCTCAACACCTACATTGCACCAAAGAGGATGCGCAATGTCTTTTTATCTTAGAATTTTGTAATATTTTTCCCTAGGGGCATTGATGTACTCAAATTCTATTTTATTAATATAACGTGTGTTCCTTTTGTTTGAAACAAATTTGAATTTTTGAATCATTGAAAGCATTGCATGAATACATATCATTCATCATAAACATAAACAGGTCTTTGCAACAAGTTTCCTCATCCTTCTACTGTTTATTTCAGCAAGATGGATCTTGAACAGATGGTTAAAGACTTGCAAGCTCAAAATTCACAATTTCGACAACTACTCATGACCTTGGCCAAGGGGCAGGAGGAGCTAAAGACCCTTCTAGAGAAAGAGAAAGAGAAAAAGAAGAAGAAGCCAACTGGTGTGGTAATCATGGGCAGAAGGTTTCAGGGACAAGCCAGAAGGACCTTAGAATTTCCAACAACTTCTGATGAAGGGGAAAGAAAAGGAAAAGAACGGCAGTACCATCAAATTCTGAAGCAGAAGAAGAGGAAGAAGAGGACTACTCTGAACAACAATACCCTCCGGCTGATGACAAGTACAAACACTTGGAAGAGCGTCTAACCGCTATGGAAATACATAGAGTACCAGGTCTGGATTTTGAGGAGTTAAGGCTGGTGTCAGGAATTGTAATCCCTCCAAAGTTTAAAGTGTCATTATTTGCCAAGTATGATGGGGTGTCTTGTCCCAAAATGCACCTTCAATCTTATGTCAGGAAGATTCAGCCGTATTCTGCTGACAAAGACTTGTGGGTTCACTTTTTCTAGGACAGTTTATCAGGAATGCAGCTTGATTGCTTTTACCAGTTGGAAAGGGCTGATGTGCACAATTGGGGAGACTTGGCAGTAGCTTTCTATAAATAGTATCAGTACAACACCGATTTGGCACCAACCCGTACTCAACTTCAGAGTATGGCTATGGTATCAAATGAGGGCTTCAAAGACTACGCCCAAAAGTGGAGGGATCTAGCCGGAAGGGTGCAACCCCCTCTATCTGAGAGGGAGTTAGTGGACATGTTCTTGGGAACTCTTTCAGTCCCTTTATTCAATCATCTGATTATGAGCTCTTCTGCAGGGTTTACTGAATTGATTTTAACCGGCGAGCGGGTGGAAGCCAGTATAAGAAGTGGGAAAATTCAGAAATACGCATCTACCTCTACTGCTATGAAAAATCCCCTCACTGGAAAGAAGGAAGTTTTTGCTGTCTATTCACATAACAATCAAGAAAGAACTGAGCGCCGACCAACAATGGGGGCCGTTATGATTCAAAAGCCTGCATCAGACCAGCCGAGAAATAACCAGTCGAGAAATAATCAGCAAAGGGTGGAAAGGCCAGTACGGAAATTCACCAAGATTAACATGACTCCAGCCCAGGTCCTACCACATCTTCTGAAGTTGAATCTGGCCATGTTAAAAGAGGCCCCTAAAAATCCCAATACTGCATCTCCTCACTACCATCTGAATGCCAGATGCGCATACCATTCTGAAAGTTCAGGGCACGACACCAACAACTGTTGGGCTCTGAAGAATAAATTCAAGACCTGATAGACGCGAAGGAGGTTGAGTTTGAAGCACCTGAGAAACCAAATGTTATCTCCGCTCTGATGCCTAGGCATGGGCACAATGCCAATGTTGAGGAGGAAGATTTATTTGTTACCACTATGGATAAACTGTTGACTCCGCTCCCGACTATTAAGTTGAATTTGTTAAAAGCTGGTGTGTTCCCAGGTTGTGACAAGGACTGCCATGTTTTCCTATCCTCATCATTTGACTGCCCTCTTTTGAAAAAAGGTATCCAATAACTGATTGATAACCAATAAATTTTGTTTGAGAAAGCTCCTGTTTCACTCGTCCCAGTTAAAGAAGTTTCAATAATAACCATATACGCCAATCCTTCCAGGGTCCCTAAAATACCCGTTAGGATTACATCTGCTCCAATGACTACTCCACTTAAGATAACAATGCCTGGGCCGACCCCTTACAAATCAGATAAAACATACCATGGAATTATGGTGGAGAAATCTACTACCATGGTATCAAACAGATTGAACTGACTGCCGAGAAATAAAGCTTCTAAGAGGACAATTCCGACATCAGTAACATTGTCGGAACAAGCAAGATTACCCGCAGTGGAAGAATCTTCTCTCCAGGGATTGCCCCTCCAAAAGAAGTCTTTGCACCTGTGGCCGTTCCGAAGATTACCTCTGCACCAGTGATTATACCTGCAAGCGTACCTACCGACAAAGACAATACAATTCCTATCCCTACTTCCACTTCCGAGAATAAAGGAAAGAACGTTCAACAAGAGCTTGTCCTGACGAAGGCTCAATCACTAGTTGT
The DNA here is from genome assembly GCA_948472305.1 of Vicia faba. Taxonomy (NCBI): domain Eukaryota; kingdom Viridiplantae; phylum Streptophyta; class Magnoliopsida; order Fabales; family Fabaceae; genus Vicia; species Vicia faba. The sequence continues at coordinate 989,596,914 of OX451735.1, forward strand.
CCCTGAAACATCCAAGAAGGAGATGGAAGAAATCCTGAGGATAATTAAGAAGAATGATTATGATGTGGTTGAACAAATGGGGCAGACCCCTTCCAAAATCTTTATGTTAGCATTGTTGTTATGTTCTGAGGCACATGAAAAATCTCTGGTAAAATTTCTGAAGACAGCTCATGTGCCGCAAGAGATGTTTGCGGACCAATTCCAAGAGTGTGTGTCCAGTTTGACAGCTGATAATGGCCTGGGTTTCTCCGATGCTGACTTGACACCCAAAGGGAGAAAACACAATGATGCATTACATGTCTCGGTGGAGTGCAGAGGAACAACCCTAGCCCATGTATTGGTAGACACTGGTTCATCTTTGAACGTCTTACCAAAGAAAGCCCTTGATAGATTGGATTGTGAAGGATTAACCCTGAAACCCAGCAACATAGTTGTGAGAGCCTTTGATGGTTCCAAAAGGATGGTCCATGGGGAGGTGGACATCCCGATAAAGGTGGGAACTCAGACTTTCAACTCCACTTTCTATGTGATGGACATCCGTCCCTCCTATTCTTGCCTGTTAGGACGGCCTTGGATTCACAATGCCGGTGTTGTTACCTCCACTTTGCATCAGATGCTGAAGTACCGAGTCCAAGGGAAGATCATAATTGTCCATGGGGAAGAGGAATACATGATTAGTCATCTGAATTATTTCCGATATGTGGAATTGGATGGCGAGTTCATTGAAACCCCTTTCCAACATTTTGAAGAAGTCTCTCAAGAGATAGCAGCGACCAAGGTTATATCCTCGATTCCTAAGATCACGAGACCTCCACTTCGGATGTCATCTCTAAAGGATGCAAAGGCAATAGTGGAAGAGGGCGGATGCACCATCTGGGGAAGCTCCCAGACATCCCGTACAAATCAGACAAGTTTGGCTTGTGGTTTACTTCGACTGCCCAAAAGGCTGTGCGTTGCGGCCGTGCCGGAGGGCCACCTGTGAAGATCACCAACCAAGGGGTCAATGCAGTGGAAGACGGTGAAGAAGATGGAAGCTTGGAAGATTGGATTTTTCCTACTGTCAGCGGAGGACTTCGCAACTGGGAAGCCAAAGACTTTGTCCCAATCACTTTCATATCTCAGTAATTTATCTTTTACATTTCTGTTGGACTTGTAATATTAACAAACAATTCGTATATTTTCAACCTTGTGCCTTACCCGAGGCACATTGGTCCATCTGTAAGGGTTTTTATTTCATTTTCATATGTCATTTAATGAATCATGGATGCTTTTTCATATATAAACCTTTTGTGCTCATTGTCTTTCTTTTACATTTTTTTGTTTTAAGATGGCTATACTCTTACACACACCCACACTCATAAATGCAGGTACCCTTCCATTCCGGATCCCCTGGGTAACGATACTGCTATAGCCTTCAGTGACTCTGAAGATCTGATCTACCAAGCCAAATACAAAGGTGAGGAATATTGTGAGGTGCCGGGGGAATTGGCCAGATTATTACAACAAGAGGAGAGAGATATTCATCCTCACGAGAAGCTGTTGGATACCATCAATCTGGGTACCGAGGAAGACAAAAAGGAAATCAGAGTGGGTGCCAATCTAGAGCCGAGTGTCAAGGAGCGCCTAATTCAGTTGTTGCATAATTATGTTGAGATCTTCGCCCGGTCATACGAAGACATGTCGGGACTCGATACAGACATTGTTGTACATCGTCTACCCACAAGAGAAGATTGTCCACCAGTGAAACAAAAAGTCCTCCGCATGAGACCTGACATGTCAGAGAAGATCAAGGCGGAAGTCATGAAACAGTTCAATGCTGGATTTCTGGTTGTTACTTCCTATCCATAATGGGTTGCTAACATTGTTCCCGTGCCTAAAAAGGACGGCAAAGTGAGAATGTGAGTGGATTATAGAGATTTAAACAGGGCCATCCCTAAAGACGACTTTCCACTTCCGCACATCGACATCCTGGTTGACAATATAGCCCAGCACAAAGTATTTTCTTTCATGGACGGATTCTCAGGTTATAACCAGATCAAAATGGCACCTGAGGACATGGAGAAAACTACATTTGTCACACAGTGGGGTGCGTTCTGCTACAAAGTGATTCCATTCGGACTGAAGAATGCTGGGGAAACCTATCAACGTGCCATGGTAGCTTTGTTTCATGATATGATACATCATGAGATAGAGGTCTATGTAGATGACATGATAGCCCGATCACAAACGGAAGAAGAACACCTCGATCACTTGCAAAAGCTGTTTGTCAGGTTGAAGGAGTACAAGCTAAGATTAAACCCAAACAAGTGCACTTTTGGAGTCCGGTCCGGTAAACTACTGGGTTTCATTGTCAGCAACAAAGGAATCTAGGTTGATCCTGCCAAAGTCAAAGCCATACAAGAAATTCCTGCTCCTTGCACTGAGAAGGAAGTCAGGGGATTCTTGGGACGCCTAAATTATATTTCTAGGTTCATTTCTCACCTAACATCTACTTGTGAACCAATCTTCAAACTGCTGAAGAAAGATCAAGTAGTTAGATGGAATGATGACTGTCAGATTGCTTTCGACAAAATCAAAGAGTATCTACATGACCCTCCTGTCTTGATGCCGCCAGTCGAGAGAAGACCGCTAATCATGTATCTGACCATTTTAGAGAACTCAATGGGGTGCGTATTGGGGCAGCATGACGAGTCTGGCCGAAAAGAGCACGCTATTTATTACTTGAGCAAAAAGTTTATTGACTGTGAAACCAGATATTCACTGCTCGAGAAAACTTACTGCGCTTTGGTATGGGCTGCTCGCCGGCTAAGACAATATATGTTGACTCATACCACTCTGCTGATATCTAAGATGGATCTGATAAAATACATCTTCGAGAAGCCTGCTTTGTCTGGAAGGATAGCTAGATGGTATATGATCCTAACAGAATATGACATACAGTACACGACCCAAAAAGCTATCAAGGGCAGTGTGCTAGCTGATCATCTTGCTCATCAAGCTGTAGAAGATTATCAATCCATGAAGTTTGAATTCCCTGACGAAGACATCATGACAGTAGACAACTGTGAAGGAATCAGACCATATGATGGACCTGAACAAGGATCCCGATGGACCCTGTTCTTTGATGGGGCATCCAATGCACTTGGTAACGGTATCGGCGCCGTGCTCATATCTCCAGAAGGATGCCATACTCCTTTTACATCTAGACTTTGCTTCAACTGTATGAACAACATGGCAGAATATGAAGCATGCATCTTTGGACTCAAGGCTGCCATAAACTTGGGAATGAAATCTTTAGTGGTGTTTGGGGATTTAGCTTTGGTCATCAATCAGATCAAAGGAGAATGGGACACTAAGCATCCAAACCTTATCCCTTACAAAGAATATTTTTTGACATTGCTTCCACATTTTGAGCAGATTACCTTCGAGCATTTCTCGCGAGAAGAAAATCAGCTAGCAGATGCTCTAGCTACAATGTCATCCATGTTTAAACTTAATTGGGATAACGAGGCTCCCCAAATCACCATTGAACGAATGGACGAACCAGCACACTGTCACGAGATTAATACTAAAGAAGTAGTGGACCAGCCTTGGTTTCACGAAGTCAAAAGGTATCTCGAGGCTCAAGAATATCCTGAAGGAGCTTCCATCAATGACAAAAAGTTCCTAAGGAGATTCTCTGCTAATTTTTTCCTGAGTAATGGCATCCTATACAAACGCAATCATGATTTTATTCTGCTCCGTTGTGTGGACAAGATTGAAGCTGAAAAGATCATCACTGAACTGCATGAAGGTACCTTTGGCACTCACTCTAGCGGGCATATGATGGCAAAGAAAATCCTACGGGCAGGATATTATTGGTGTACCATGGAAGCAGACTGCTATCGACACTCCCGGACCTGCCATAAATGTTAAATCTATGAAGACAAGGTGCACGTGCCTCCGGTTCCTCTAAATGTCTTAACATCTCCTTGGCCCTTTGCTATGTGGGGAATCGATATGATTGGGGAGATCAAGCCTACAGCCTCCAATGGTCACCACTTCATTCTAGTGGCCATTGATTATTTCACAAAGTGGGTCAAAGCATCTTCCTTCGCATCCGTTACTAAGAATGTTGTTGCCCGCTTCATCAAGAAAAATCTCATTTGCCGGTACGGTATCCCCGAAAGGATCATCACTGATAATGGTACAAATCTTAACAATACTATGATCACCGCCTTGTGCGAACAAAAACATTAAGAAGATCATACAGAAAATGAAAGTCACCTACAAGGACTGGCATGAGATGCTATTGTTTGCTCTCCACGGGTATCGTACCACGACACGCACGTCAACTGGGACAACACCCTATTCTTTGGTTTATGGCCTGGAGGCTGTTTTACCTATTGAGGTTCAGATCCCCTCTTTGAGAATCATAAAGGATGCAGGTTTGAGTGAAGACGATTGGATTCAAACCCGACTTGATCAATTAAACTTAATTGACGAAAAGAGATTTACTGTTGTTTGCCATGGTCAAACGTATCAAAAGCGGATGATTAAATCTTTCAATAAGAAAGTCAGACGCCAAGTGTATCAAGTTGGAGATCTAGTGATCAAGCGCATCATCTTGCCACAAAGTGATCCCAGGGGCAAATGGACTCCTACCTATGAAGGACCATTTGTAATCAAGTATATCTTTTCTGGTGGGGCAATGATCTTAACCACCATGGACGGCGACGACCTGCCACACCCTGCGAACGCAGACATAGTCAAAAGATACTACGCATAAAAGACCCGCTAGGTTGACACACCTAGGAAAAACAAGGGCATCTCGGCAAACCAAAAGGTTCGGGAAAAAGTTAGGGATAAAATATAAAAAAATCTGTACACCCGGCAAGTTGAAAACCCGAAAGGGCGACTTGGGCAAAAAAAGGTTTCCCGGTGGATCGAAAACCCGAAAGGGCGGTCCAGGCAAAAGTTAGGGAATTAAAGCGTATGACTATGTCTCGCCAGATCAATTTGAGGATAATCTCTTCAGCAACAAACCTGAGGCTTCTGATCAATCTAATCATCTTCGGACGAAGCAGCAAATGGACAAGATATTCAGAGACATGAAGGCTATAGCGGAATGGGAACCCCATGGGATTTTTTACACATAGCTATTCTTTCTTTGTAAAAAATTTCTTATGACACCATCCTCTTACTAGGATGTCTGTCTCTTTTGTATAAAATACTTATTCAAAGATACCTCTTTAAAGTGCAGAAAACCATTTGTCGTTTTCTTTTTTACACTTGTGTTTTATTTGCAAAAATGTCCAATGATTCATTAATGAACATATGCATTTAAACATAATTATTGTTTACAAATAAACGAAATTGAAAAAAGTAATTACTGACAGGTTGAAAGAATAGGAAAACTTCTTTAGGCTATTCCATGAGCAATCCCTACAGTACGTCATTAAGATCCCCAGCGGAGATAAAACTTCAAACTATTAATCCCCAGTGGAGACCATTCAGTTTCTCCAAGTTCCCCAGCAGGCTATCTTGAAGCCCGAAAATCAACCGGATAACAGTTAACTTCTGTTTCTCCCCAAACTAGGATAATTCCCCAGTAGAATGGCAGACGAACGAAATACATGAACTCTTTCCAAACAGGATAATTTTTCTTCCCCACAGAGTTTTTATTGCTCCCCAACAGAATGAAAATTCTCATTCTTAATCCCCTACAGAAGTAATCAAAGTTCTCTTGATTCCCTAAGCAGATTCCTCAAGAAGTATAAGGCATTACTCTCACAACGGAATTTTTGTCAATACTCCAACTTCAAGACATGAAGAATCCCTATATCCCCCGTGAAGTCGCCAAGGATTTCTTATCCTCAGCAGTCAAGGATTTATTTTCCTCAGCATTACAGCAAACCAGCTTACATGCGCATACATTACATCCATATATCATAAACATTGATAAAGTACATATATTGCATCATACATTTCATGAAACATAACTTTGTGCTTCAGCTAACATTTTACCCTTTTCGGGATAAGATTAACAGCTACCATCAACAATGTTCAACAATTTCAGATACAGTTCATATACACTCCATACACGGAAGTCATTATGTTACTCATTCAAGATTCATCTTTCAAAATACAGTATAGATACGCTCCAGACAAGGATGCCATTCTGATACTCATTCAGATTTCAACTTCAGATACAGTATAGATACGCTCCAGAAACGGTTGCCATTCTATTACTTATTCAAATTTCAAGTTCAGATATGCTCCAGATAAGGATGCCATTCTGATACTTTTTCAGATTTCAACTTCAGATACAGTACAAATAAGCTCCATACACGGAAGTCATTCTGTTACTTATTTAGATTTCAACTTCAGATACAGTACAGATACGCTCCAGACACGGAAGTCATTCTGTCACTTATTCAGATTTCAACTTTAGATACAGTCCAGATACGCTCTAGATACGGAAACCATTCTGTTGCTCATTCAGATTCTAGTTTAGATACGGCTCGGATATGCTCCAGACACTGACGTTATTCCATTGCTCATACAGATTCAGTCTCCAGATACGTTCCAGATACGGACACCATTCTGATACTCATTCTTTTGACTTACAACTTACAATTCAACAAACATTCTTGGATGGCATCTATAAGCCCATCTCTAACAAGATTCTATCACCTCTCCAAGTGGCATCTTTAATCCCATTCCCTCAACTACATTTCATCGAGTGCAAATTTATGGGCACTCTAGTGTCCAATCATCTTTTACCTTCGAGTCACGAACGACAAAACTCGCCAATCTAACTCTTCAGGTTCAAGAAGATTGAACAGGGGCAGCTGTTGTACCCCAAAATTTACCCTCTCATTTATCAAGACTTTTCTCACAAGATTTCTTGGACTCAATACAAGATTAGGGTTTGGTCAGCTCAAGACACCTCATCTTGCACTGATAACCTAAAATTAGGGTTTAAGTCTGCACAAGAATTTTTGGACCACCAATGCTTCATGTGACTTTCATACACCATCTTGGACCCCTAAGATTGCTCTTGTTAAGTTTCAAGCCTTGAACCACATTTTTTATTTGTCAATTGGACAGTTGACCTAAAAATCAGCTATATTGGGGAAAAGTCAACCATGGCCAATTTACAGTCAAACTTCATAATTTTTTATCCACATCAACATTTTAGACTCATATGTACCATTTGATCAAGTTTGGATCACAACTCCTCAAGAAATTTGATCAAATCACCAAAAGGGCAAAATGGTCAAAATTAGGGTTTTGATTGAGAAAGGGCAATTTCTGATTTTTAACCTAGCCAATGACCAATTGAGTTCAAGAATGATTTCAAGGACACAATGGCATCATCTTGACCTAATTACATGGTTCAAAAGATCTCAAGTGTATTGGATTGACAGATGAATTTTGCAGTCAACTGATCAAAATCAAGTACCAAGGGTCATAATTCATCAGTTGACTGCAAAATTCATCTGTACACTGAAAAGTCAAACTTTGACTTTTTGGTCAAAATCAAGTACCAAGGGTCATAATTCATCAAGATATGTCAAAAAATGAAACTTGTTCACCAAGAAACCCAATTTTGAAAATTAGGGTTTTGAATTTGAAAATTTTCATAACTTAGAATTTTTCTAAGTATGGAAATTTTCTTATTTTTCCCAACTTTTCACCACTTTTTCACCATGATGAATTTTGATTCAAATAAAACTTCCAACATGAAAGTTGTAGTCCTCCATGAAATCTACAACTTTTCTTCACAAACTTTTCCCAAAAGATGCTTGGATCGCAAGTTATGAATTTGTGAACATAGGTCCATGAACTAAATAACTTAGTGAAATTTTGCCCTAATTTAGGCAGGTTTTGGACCCAACTTCATGGACATTTTTCACCTAGTTCCAAGAGGTATCTCAAAATTCATTTCAAAGATGGATTATAGAGCATATTGCAAGCTTTCCAAAATGTCTAAGAACTCCCCAAGATCATTTTTGGTTAGGGAGAATCGAAGAAGGGAAGTTGGCATTTTATCACTTTTGATCAAGCCATTTTTACAAAGCATCAAGTTGCAAATCAGATCATTGATGTTTGAATCTTGCTTTAGAGGTACTAAACTCATTATACACTCCATAATTAAATGAAAACTCAGAAGTTAAAGGCTTTATCTTTTCTTTTGGAACTCTACACAAGTTGTAATTCCATTTTAGGCATAAAGTTCACATTGCCATTTTCATAAAGGTGAGCTTTTGAAATTTTGTCCATCTTGAGCCTTGGACCTGTCCCTTTGGTACAAACAACTTCTACAGGTATCAAGCAATGTGTACCAACTCCTATCAGCTCACAAGCCATCCAGTACAAGCATGTAGCAATGGCCACTTCACTTTTCTTCAAATGCAAGAAAAGTTGCCAAAAGGTCAGAACTTGTACAGCTAGTGAGGAGTGGACTTTGTATCATTTATTTACAAATATACAAAGTTGTGGCAAGGCTAAACACGATGGCTTGACAAGTGAAACACTCTCAAACTCAAAAACTCCATTTTTTCTGCCAAAACACACAGTTGCTGCAGAATCTTAGCCATTTCATTTTTGGCTCGTGCGTTTTTTGTTTTAACACTTCAAACACCTTCTACATATCATACCAAAGCAAGCCAAGCCCTTACCCTGCTTCTGTAAGCCCTGTTTCAGCCATTGCCATTTTCACTTTGGAAGCTTGCAACTTGACTTGTGCAAAGAGTTATAGCTATCCACAAAGCAAGCTAGGCATTGGAATAGCTTGAAGGAAGTTCAAGGAAGCTCACACAATCCTCAGGCCTCCATCAAAGTCCCTGCATTGCTCTATCCAAATCCAACTGAAGGAGGTATTTTTCAAAACTCTATCTCTCTGAATAGGCATCCTCAAGCCACGATTTGTGAAGAAAAAATGTAGTCCATAACATGGTGAAGCTGTACATATGCATAATTTTCATTTATATTAACTATGCTGTGAGAATTTGAAGCTTGAAGTTCATAAATTTTTTAGGTCACGAATTAGGGCTGATAAAATTCTCTCTGATCTTTGAGAGTTAGGTTACAAAATTTATATTGTTGGAATCGTGAGTTCAAATGCCACAAGTTTCATGTTATAAGTTTTTGTTTTTGTGCAAGCATTAGCAAGTTACAAGTTTGAACAGAAAACGCGTGCAAGGAGATTGGCTGGAGGACAGGGACGAAGCGCCTGGGCTTTTTGGTGCATTGGGCTGTTTTTGTTTTTGCTTTTCACACCCCCTTGACTAACTTTGTTTTTTTTTTGTATTTATTTTATATTTTCATGTTTTTATACTTTCATTTATCTTTCTGAATAATAAAAATCATAAAAAAAATAATTTCTTTATTTTTTGCAATTTCATTTTATTTTTTATTATTATTTACATAAAAAAATAGTTTATTAGGATAAATAGATTTATTTTCCTAAATAATTTGTAAATACAATTAAAAATACTTAACATTTTTTTTATATACTATTTATAACCATAAATATTTATTTTCTACACATACTTAATTTTTAATATTTACATATAATATTATTTATTATTTTCTTGTACAAAAAATGGACAAAGTAATAATAGGAAACATTATTTTCTTTTAACCAAAAAATTAGGGTTTCACCCTTCCAAAAATAACAATATTATTTTTCCTTTCTTTTCTAGGGTTTAAATAAATTATTTTCTCATACATTAAACAAATACAAAACATTTTCAACATAAATACATTTGCATTGCATTTTAATATTTGTATATTTATTGAATGCGAACAATATTCGATTGGGTTGTGTTGTACCCCAAAATTTGCCCTCCTCTTTCTCCACAAGAAATCCCAGTTTCGGGCTTTTCCTGATTTTTCAGACTGGCTCAAGAATCGATCAAACAGACTTTTCTCGTCAGTCAGACAAAATTTAGGGTTTTCATTGATTTTAAGACAGCTCAAACAGATTGCTTAGGATTGGTTGAATTGGCTCAAAGTTTGATCAGGCAGGCGTTTCTCCAGTGCTAAGTCAAAAATCAGGGTTTTATGCGCATATTTCTCAAGAAGAGTTAGTTCTATCAATGCTTTTTCAAATTACTCTGAAATAAGAACTGAGGCTGCTGGTTGTTAATTTGCAGTTGTTTGGATTTAATCAGTGAAAGGAGGCATGTGGACATTTTGTTTGATTAACTGTCGTCTGGTTTGATTAACTGTGCATTGCTTTGGATAATTGGAGCGCCGGGTTTGTTATTGATTGATGATAAGACCACAATGTTTATCAATTGATTATTTATTTTAAGTTAGAATAATTGGAATTTATTTCCATTTTATTATAATTTAAGAATTATAAACAATTAGATAAATATCTGAAGAATTAAAAATGAATGTCAATAAAAGGACTTTTTTTATTTATCTTTAAATTATTTGTATAATTGTTATTGTTTACAAAGTATTTACAATAATAATGTTACAATAATTTAAATTGAAATAAAACTATGTTCTAAGAATTTCTAAGTCTTCATCTTCTATCCAATGCTCCCTTGTTGCTCATTTATTTTTCATCTGCAAAACAAGAAACAAAAGAAAAGTCAAAGCAGATAAAATAATTAAAGATAGACAGTTAAAAAGATTCATCATTAAAAACAAATGGCCGGAATCAGTTTTGCCCTCTCTGCAAATCACGAGATTTCTCCCGGTTCACAAAGAGGGATGAAATGCTTGCAATGAAACATGAAATGCACAAAGTTATGATTTTGCACAAATTCAAATTTTTAAGCATGCTGCATAAATCAAAAGAATTGTCAACCAAGTTTCCAAACAGCATGTACAACTAAAGGCAAACTGAACTACATTCTCAAACTAAGCCAAAAGCTGTCAAAGGATATCAAAGTATCAACAACTTCAAAAGCTGTCAAGAGAAAGTACATAAAGTATGCAAGAAACATGGAAATATGTAGTGGAAAAGGGACAATTGCAAGCAATATTCAGAATGCATCATATTCCTAGGCCATTTGTTTTTTCAGAAAAGACGAAATTAAAGCAATAAAAATGCTTTCTTTAATCCGGAGAGAGAAAGAGAGAGGAAAGCAGATTATAGTACATCAGGCTAAAGGCTAAAAATAGCATGTATCAGAGCTATTCAAAAGGAGACAGAACATATGCAGCAGAAGTGATCACAAAGAGTGAAAGCCTCAAGCCTTACAAACCTGTCCACAAATTTGACCAAGAAGATATAGCGCCTCCCTCCCTTAAAAGACAAGAGAGCAAAGACCCTGAGGATATACAAAAAAAAACCCATCAAACCTTAAGCATTTCAAGGCAACATATCAAGCAAGCATACAGAAATAGGGCAAACAGAAGAAGAGGAAAAGGCGAGCAAGCTAGCATATCAGTAATCAAACATCTCAGACGAATCATCATTGAAGGCAACAGAAGTGTTCAAAGAGGAAAAGAAGCGAGTATTTCAAAAGCAACAGAAGCGAGGAAACTGAAGAAGAAAAGAAGTGATACATTAAAGGTTTTCAGTTTTGTTCATCACGAAACCTGAAGAAGCAAAGCGAAGATACCAGGATTCCAAGCTAGCTTCCATCATCACCGAGCCTCCGCCTTGGCCGCCTCAGCGCCTCCCAATCCGCCTCCTCCTCCGTCAAGGTAGTATCTTCTCTTCCCTTCCCTTTCATACCTCAAACAGAAACGACAATAACACTTAAGATCAGAACACAATGGAAAGAAGAACATGCAAGATATAAAAGTGAAAACCCTAAAAAACGCTAAGACGAGAATTACCACCTTGAACGAACCATTGCCTGCGTAACTATGGAAGAGGAAAGAGCGAACGGTGGCGATGGCCGGCCATGGACGGAGAGGCGTTCAGAGGCGAAGGCGTGAGAAGACAAAGGAAGACGAAAGAGGACAAACGGCGCCTCTGTGTTGTTGACAAACCCTAATCCGTGCCCCAAATGAAACAAATAATTAAACCCTTACAATGTTTTGTGAAACCTTGGGCCTTGCCCCACGAAAACAACACTAAAGCCCATTGCCACTCAGTCGTGCACCCCCTCCCCCCCCCCCCCTGACTTAGCATGTTGCTTTTGATTGGGTTGTAAAACCCCTTTAGCCCATTTGTTTTAAAACTTATACTTTTTTTTACTTATCATATTTTTTTATTAATTTTATTTTTACATCAAATTCTTATTAATAATACTTTTTTTTATATATAACATAATTATAATTTTGTATATAATACATTAACTAAAATATAAGTAATATTTTTCTTTAAACTTAAAACATTTTCTTTTTTAGTTAAACTTTTGTACATAATTAATTAAAATACATTAATTTGTAAATACATAAGAAATACTTTTCTTTAATGTAAGACATTAATATTTAGAATTTGAACATTTTCTTTTCTTAAAATATTTTCTTTGTACATATTAACCAAAATACAAAACATGATAACAATACTCAAGTAAAATCCAAAAAATACAAAATTAAATCAAATACTTTATTTTCTTATTAAATTAACATTTTTATCAACTTGTAAATAAATTACATATACACATACACTTGCACATACACAATACACGAATACATTGATGCATATACATTTGCTATTCTTATACATTGCTATACATTCTATTTTACATTTGTGATCGATTCGATTTGGTTGTAATTATTTGGATACTATCCTCCTATAAGTCTCATCCCCCATGTGTATACTTGTACCCCCACTCCCGGATACTATTTTGTAATAGCGTAGACTTTAAATTCCCACAATTTACCGCTTTTAAATATACCATGATTAGACCTAGGGTTTGTATGTACATAAAATCAAACGCTAGATAACCTAATGCAAGACAAATACATGAAATCAATACACAATCACACTTGCACCCCTAGGGTAATCCCACATGTTGCCTTCCAAAATGGGCCATGCTTGCACGTCGAGTTTCTTTGGCAAAACAATTCAAATGATCATAAGTCCCTCGATGACGCTTTCGAAAGTTGCCTAAACGGAATGATCATAGTCCCTTCAAGAAAATTGCCAAAGACACTTGGCACCGTTGCATGCATGGTCCATACGATGACCCGCGCCCGTCCCGTTAAACATCCTAAACGCAAGATTGTCCACCAAATACAATGGTGGAACAAAATTGTTAAAAAGGGTTAAAACATGAGAAAAAACCTTTGAGTATATTAGGGGTAGACAAAACTCTTAGTTACTTGATCAACTTGCAAAACACACTTGCCTACTTTTCAAACCACACTCCACAAACACTTTCAAAACAAACTTTCAAAAACATTTGAAACATCTTTTCGAAAAGATACACACCTTCGTATATACTCAAACACGAGTCATTACAACGGTTTCCGAAACAAAGGCGTCTATTTCAAAAACATTTTCAAAACACAAATACACACACCATTTCAAGCAATCAAAAATTAAGGCAAGTGATCTAAAACCAAGTAACTAAGAGCCCATGGATAACCATGGATGAAAAGGGTGCTAATACCTTCCCTTTTCATAATCTACCCACCGAACCCATGAAACATCTCAAAAAGGTTTTTCCTGTGCTTTTTGTAACCTTTCCTTTAGGATAAAATAAAAAGTCGGTGGCGACTCTTGCTAAACCGAACAAGTGCGAATACAAACGCAAAACTCAAGTCAGTTCTCCCACCGTATCACAGAACTGGCGACTCTGCTGGGGAGAATTCAAAAGTGGGGTTACCTTAGGGTTTAGATCACCTTTATATTCTTGCTTTGATTGCCTTGATTGCTTTACTTTTTGGGTTCTTGTTTGGGTTTGTTATAAATCCTACACCCGAATTTGGGGCAGCTTTTTAGGTAAATAGCAATAAAACTGTGAGGGAACTGTGTGGGGTATACCGACATGGTTGAAGCAGTAAGCTATGTTAGTGTGACATATTTGTGAGTACCGGTAACCCTTGAGTTCAATCAAGGAGAGTACGGGGCCGCTGAGTGATGTCGCGAAGCACTAACGAACTCTTAGAACATTACTTGACCATCCTAGCCTTTTTAGGGGTAGTGAGATGACCGACTTTGGTGTAGTCCAAAGTTGGTAGATACTCGATACTACACTCATTGAGGGTTATTTTCTTGGAATATTTTGGTCGCCAGTTAAGTGGCTAAACCAAAACGATGAACACGGAAAACAATCCAATGATATTGAGCTCCTTAGAACCCGGTTTCTATTTTTAGGACAGGATGAGCTAACTAACTTCAAGAGGGTACTTACCTATAACCCCATGCAAGCCTGAATCTAAGGACTTGTTTTGCTTTGTGTGAATATGATTGCCTGTATATACACTCATTTGCTTTTGCATACATGTACATAACATCATAACATCATACCATAGCATTTTCAAATAACCATTTCAAGGATCTCGAGGGTTCTTTTGATGCAGGGTTACGTTAAACCAGACGTCTACCAAGGGGTAAGAGGTTTTCTCTTCTAAACAGATGCCATCAAAGATCAAGTGCAACAACTTGAATCAGGGGCTATGACCCACTTGACATGGTGAGCTTGATTCTCGTGGGAAGACATCCACCGAAGCAAAGTTCTCCAATCAAAGATCAAGTGCAACAACTTGAATCAGGGGCTATGACCCACTTGACATGGTGAGCTTGATTCCCGCGGAAAGACATCCACCGTTGTAAAGTTCTCCAATCAAAGACTCAAGTTCAACCTCTAACATTTTCTTGTGTTTACCCCAAGAGATCCTTGAAAGCATGCATCCACATATCATGCATTGCATCTTGACAGTTTTTCCTTTTTCAGGTTTCCTTACTCTCATACTGTTTATTTCAGTAAGAGATGGCTCTAGAGAGGACTGTCAAGGATATCCAGGATCAGAATGCTCAGCTGCAGGAGATGTTCTTGAACTTGTCTCTGGGGCAAGAAGAAATGAAAGCTCTCCTCACAAAGGGCTTGGTCCAGGAGACTTCAAACAATGCCAGGAGTGATCAGCTTGCGGAGCTGCAGTTTGATTTGACAACATTGAGGATCCAAGTGATGGGACAGTTGGTGGGCCAGATGGCTCTCATCCAAGATTTGTCTCAAAGACAGGAGGAACTCAGAGTTCTCGTCAGCCAACTGCTTCGTAACAACCAACTGGGGCAAACATCTGAGGTTGAAGAGCAGGTCACCACTCAACACCCATCCACTCAAGAAGACAAGGGGAAGGCTCCCCTACTTGCTTCAGGGTCACAAGCCTAGCAACAACCTCGCCAGCGTCAGCGGGGTAATCGGCGTAAGCAAGAAACGTCGGGAAGACAGTTCATGGAGACTGACATACCGTCATCTCTGATTCTGGAGCGCTTGTTGGAGGTCAACCTGACTGCCTTGAGGGATCCTATTCAGAAGCCCAATACCTCCGCTCCTAACTATCATCCCGATGCATTTTGTGTGTACCACTCCTACAGCCCGGGGCACGACATTGACGACTGTTGGGCCTTGAAGAACAAGATTCAAGATCTGATCGACATTGGAGTGCTGAGGTTCATGCCAGACGGCGAGATGAAAATCTTCCGTTAAGGAGTTCTCCACCTGAAGTGACAAAGCTCAAGCTGAAAGACTTTTGCCTCATTTTGAATTTTCAAAGTTGTAATTTCTTTTGTTTTCAAACAATTATCTGTTAATGTTGAACTCTGTTTCATTAATGCATTACATATGTTTGTCTTGAACTCATCCATTCGTTTTCACTACTCTTATGCTTTCTTTATGATATTTAACTCATGATAAAAAGCTGCAAGCCTTTAGAGGGAGGATGACGAAACAATACCATAATCTCATACAGTGTGCTTTTGAACAGACCTTGCTAATGATGTACATGCATTTCTTTCAATTCTCAAACACTGGAGTTATAAGGAAGATAATCCCTAGTCAACCCCTTCGAGCCAAAGAAGTAGGAGTTTTCTGTTCTAAACAAATCAAAACCTTTGATATAAACCTGGGGCAGGGTAGTCTCTCAGTTAATTCAGAAAATGCGCATTGAAGTCACAAACTCTCAGTTTGTAACACAACGAACGACGTCAAAGAAAAGCATTCCCTTGGAATCAAAAGACAGTGATGGTTCCCTATCATATAGGCAGTCAATCTCTCAAAGGAGAAAAGCCCACCAAGCCAAAACCTGTAAAGGAGGCTTAAGAAAGCTAGGGCATCCCACTGACTATGATCTCGAAAACAGAGACAGTCAAGCAAAAGTTAGGGATAACAAATCAAAATTGAGAGGTCATTACAAATCCTCAACAACATGAAAAATGTTGCAAAAGAAAAAGGAGATGATGACTGTCTCCCAATTCAATTGGTGAACCATCACCCAAAATGTCATTCCGAACTCGAATAAAGTACGACGCACAATTAACTGAGCTTAGGTTTGAAGAACATCACGAAGAGCGGGTGGGTACAAATACACTTTGAGCCTTTATCCTTTGTTTCTTAAACCGTGAACCAAGCCACGTTACAACCCTTCAAAAGTCCTAATTGAAGCATGGGTTAATTCGAAAGCATACTGTTCAAAAGGTATCCTGACTCCTGTAAGGCTTTGCTCTAAATCATATGTTGATCTGTCTTATAAAAAGTTTTCTGCTAAAAGACACATTTTTCAAAACTTCGAGACAAACATAAACTTTGCATTGCTTAATATCACTATTTGCATTTGGCTATTTGTTTGACAGCGAAGAAATTCATACAGCGAATGTTCGGAGGAACGAAAACTCCCTCAGTGAACAAAATCACTTCAAAAGGATGACACTTCCAACGACAAATCTCCTATCAATAGGGGGCATGACATGTCACTATCCAATTAACCTGGGGCAGTCCAGTCAAGGTTTCAACAAATCTTTCAAAGTTCAGTTAACCTGGGGCAGTCCAGTCAAGATTTCAAGAAATCTCTCAATTTGCAGAGTAATCTGATTCAAGACTCCTTCATCATCACTTGGGGCATTCGAATTTCAAAAGTGTTCAGAGTATTCCTTCATCACCTGCTGGAAATTACAACCACCAACAGAGTAACTATCACCTTTCCAGATTCGATTCCTGTACCTAGCCAGGGCATATCTGTGGACGACTGATTGTAGATTAACACCTGTAACAAGCCAGGAAATTATCTACATGAAGAGATCGAAGATCAACACCTGTACCAAGCCAGGGAACCATCTTTCTTTCTCAGGTCAGGGATCAACACCTGTACCAAGCCAGGACAATATCTCCTTGACCAACTTTTTTAAGATTCCATATCAACACCTGTAACAAGCCAGGAAAATATCTGTGGACGACTGATTGTGGATTAACACCTGTAACAAGCCAGGAAATTATCTACATCACCACTTGGGGCATTCGAATGTCAAAAGTGTTCAACAATTCCTTCATCACCTGTTGGAAGTTACGGTCATCAAAGATCAAATTCTCACAAAATTCAAGTTATGAAGCCCGGATTTGACCGGATAGTACCTTGATCTCTACAACACATTGTGAAGACCGGATTACGACCGGATAACAGTGTCAGACAATCGCCAAGCCTGGATTACGACCAGATAGTGGGATCTCCTGAATTCAAGTTATGAAGCCTGGATTTGACCGGATAGTACCTTGATCTCTACAACACATTGTGAAGACCGGATTACGACCGGATAACAGTGTCAGACAATCGCCAAGCCTGGATTACGACCAGATAGTGGGATCTCCTGAATTCAAGTTATGAAGCCCGGATTTGACCGGATAGTACCTTGATCTCTACAACACATTGTGAAGACCGGATTACGATCGGATAACAGTGTCAGACAATCGCCAAGCCTGGATTACGACCGGACAGCAGTCAAGAGTACTACGAAGCCTGGAATCGACCAGATAGTGGTATATCTTTAACACAAGCCGTGAAGCCCGGATTTGACCGGATAACAGCTTAGCAAGCTATTGTGAAGCCTGGACCACGACCAGATAGCAATACAAATTTCTCTGAAGCATGGATTACGACCAGATAGCGGTTAACCCTCAAGAGTGAAGACCCTCATCCTTAAAACCTCAGAAGATTGGTATACTCCCAGTTTCTGATCGTTAACAGAACGAAGATTTCCATCACCTCATCATGAAGCAACCCTACACAGGTTCTTTCTCAAACTCAAAAGATTATTGGAATCCCCGGCCAGAGAGCCTCACATAATCTAATTCCCCTCAGAATCAAGTTTCAATATCCCCAGCGGAGCTAAAACTTCCAACTATCAATCCCCAAGCAGAGTGAAGACTCTCATTTTCAGTTCCTCACAGAATATTCGAATATTCTCCAGTGAAGATCCCCTCAAGACAGGAATTCCCCAGTAGATTGGCATACTACCCAAGCTCCGGATTCCCCGACAGTGGTCCCAAGACTTCTTATGATCAAAGATTCTTGCCCTTCCCAGCAGCATTCAAGGAATTATTTTCCCCGGAAGCAGTCAAGATTCTTCTGTCTCCAGCCATCCAGGATTCATCTATCCTCAGCAAGACAGCTCATCAGCTTACATGCGCATTCATCACATTCATATCATCAACATTGATGTAACATACATTGCATCATGCATCATGACATTGCATACAACTAACTCTTTACCTTTTCAGGAAAAGATCAGTCAACAGACAAAAATCATCATCTTCCGAGATTCATCCAGAAATAGTTCAGATGTGACCCAAACACGGCAACATTCTGATACTTATTCCAGATTCATCCAGAGGCAGTTTTACACGGACTCATCATCAGGAAACCCTACGCCGGTTCCTTCTTCACTTTAAGACTTCTGAAAACAGTTTACGGGTTCTCCAGTAACAGATGTTAACTTATCGCTTGTTCAGATTCTTCTCAACTTTTGAAAACAGTTTACGGACGCTTCCCCATCGACGGATGCTGCTCTATTGCTTATTTAACTTCAAGACTTCTGAAAACAGTTTACGGATTCTCCAAACACGGATGTCAATCTATTGCTTGTTCGGACCCCCAGTTCAAAGATGTTCCAAAACATAGTTACCTTTCTGATACTCGTCCACTCACCAATGACATACAATTCAACATTTCCAGATGGCATCGTTAAGCCCATCCCCCGACAAGATTCTGTCATGCTCCATATGGCATCTTTAAGCCCATCACCAAATGGCATCTTCAAGCCCATTCCCTCTACCATCACATCACCGAGTGCAAATTTTTTGGGAACTCTAGTGTCCAATCTCCTTTTACCTTCGAGTCACGAAAGGCAAACTTGCCAATCTACCTCTTCAGGTTCAAGAAGATTGAACAGGGGCAACTGTTGTACCCCAAAATTTGCCCTCCTCTTTCTCCACAAGAAATCGCAGTTTCGGGCTTTTCCTGATTTTTCAGACTGGCTCAAGAATCGGTCAAACAGACTTTTCTCGTCAATCAGACAAAATTTAGGGTTTTCATTGATTTTAAGACAGCTCAAACAGATTGCTTAGGATTGGTTGAATTGGCTCAAAGTTTGATCAGGCAGGCGTTTCTCCAGTGCTAAGTCAAAAATCAGGGTTTTATGCGCATATTTCTCAAGAAGAGTTAGTTCTATCAATGCTTTTTCAAATTACTCTAAAATAAGAACTGAGGCTGCTGGTTGTTAATTTGCAGTTGTTTAGATTTAATCAGTGAAAGGAGGCATGTGGACATTTTGTTTGATTAACTGTCGTCTGGTTAGATTAACTGTGCATTGCTTTGGATAATTGGAGCGCCGGGTTTGTTATTGATTGATGATAAGACCACAGTGTTTATCAATTGATTATTTATTTTAAGTTAGAATAATTGGAATTTATTTCCATTTTATTATAATTTAAGAATTATAAACAATTAGATAAATATCTGAAGAAGAATTAAAAATGAATGTCAATAAAAGGACTTTTTTATTTATCTTTAAATTATTTGTATAATTGTTATTATTTACAAAGTATTTACAATAATAATGTTACAATAATTTAAATTGAAATAAAACTATGTTTTAAAAATTTCTAAGTCTTCATCTTCTATCCAATGCTCCCTTGTTGCTCATTTATTTTTCATCTGCAAAAAAAGAAACAAAAGAAAAGTCAAAGCAGATAAAATAGTTAAAGATAGACAGTTAAAAAGATTCATCATTAAAAACAAATGGCCGGAATCAGTTTTGCCCTCTCTGTAAATCACGAGATTTCTCCCGGTTCACAAAGAGGGATGAAATGCTTGCAATGAAACATGAAATGCACAAAGTTATGATTTTGCACAAATTCAAATTTTTAAGCATGCTGCATAAATCAAAAGAATTGAACTACATTCTCAAACTGAACTACATTCTCAAACTAAGCCAAAAGCTGTCCAAGGATATCAAAGTATCAACAACTCCAAAAGCTGTCAAGAGAAAGTACATAAAGTATGCAAGAAACATGGAAATATGCAGTGGAAAAGGGACAATTGCAAGCAATATTCAGAATGCATCATATTCCTAGGCCATTTGTTTTTTCAGAAAAGACGAAATTAAAGCAATAAAAATGCTTTCTTTAATCCGGAGACAGAAAGAGAGAGGAAAGCAGATTATAGTACAGCAGGCTAAAGGCTAAAAAGAGCATGTATCAGAGCTATTCAAAAGGAGACAAAACATATGCAGCAGAAGTGATCACAAAGAGTGAAAGCCTCAAGCCTTGCAAACCTGTCCACAAATTTGACCAAGAAGATATAGCGCCTCCTGCCCTTAAAAGACAAGAGAGCAAAGACCCTGAGGATATACAAAAAAAAACCCATCAAACCTTAAGCATTTCAAGGCAACATATCAAGCAAGCATACAGAAATAGGGCAAACAGAAGAAGAGGAAAAGGCGAGCAAGCTAGCATATCAGTAATCAAACATCTCAGACGAATCATCATTGAAGGCAACAGAAGTGTTCAAAGAGGAAAAGAAGCGAGTATTTCAAAAGCAACAGAAGCGAGGCAACTGAAGAAGAAAAGAAGTGATACATTAAAGGTTTTCAGTTTTGTTCATCACGAAACCTGAAGAAGCAAAGCGAAGATACCAGGATTCTAAGCTAACTTCCATCATCACCGAGCCTCCGCCTTGGCCGCCTCAGTGCCTCCCAATCCGCCTCCTCCTCCGTCAAGGTAGTATCTTCTCTTCCCTTACCTTTCATACCTCAAAAAGAAACGACAATAACACTTAAGATCAGAACATAATGAAAAGAAGAACATGCAAGATATAAAAGTGAAAACCCTAAAAAACGCTAAGACGAGAATTACCACCTTGAACGAACCATTGCCTGCGTAACTATGAAAGAGGAAAGAGCGGACGATGGCGATGGCCGGCCATGGACGGAGAGGCGTTTAGAGGCAAAGGTGTGAGAAGACGAAGGAAGACGAAAGAGGACGAACGGCGCCTCTGTGTTGTTGACAAACCCTAATCCGTGCCCCAAATGAAACAAATAATTAAACCCTTACAATGTTTTGTGAAACCTTGGGCCTTGCCCCACGAAAACAACACTAAAGCCCATTGCCACTCAGTCGTGCACCCCCCCCCCCCTGACTTAGCCTGTTGCTTTTGATTGGGTTGTAAAACCCCTTTAGCCCATTTGTTTTAAAACTTATACTTTTTTTTACTTATCATATTTTTTTTATTAATTTTATTTTTACATCAAATTCTTATTAATAATACTTTTTTTATATATAACATAATTATAATTTTGTATATAATACATTAACTAAAATATAAGTAATATTTTTCTTTAAACTTAAAACATTTTCTTTTTTAGTTAAACTTTTGTACATAATTAATTAAAATACATTAATTTGTAAATACATAAGAAATACTTTTCTTTAATGTAAGACATTAATATTTAGAATTTGAACATTTTCTTTTCTTAAAATATTTTCTTTGTACATATTAACCAAAATACAAAACATGATAACAATACTCAAGTAAAATCCAAAAAATACAAAATTAAATCAAATACTTAATTTTCTTATTAAATTAACATTTTTCTCAACTTGTAAATAAATTACATATACACATACACTTGCACATACACAATACACGAATACATTGATGCATATACATTTTCTATTCTTATACATTGCTATACATTCTATTTTACATTTGCGATCGATTCGATTTGGTTGTAATTATTTGGATACTATCCTCCTATAAGTCTCATCCCCCATGTGTATACTTGTACCCCCACTCCCGGATACTATTTTGTAATAGCGTAGACTTTAAATTCCCGCAATTTACCGCTTTTAAATATACCGGGATTAGAACTAGGGTTTGTATGTACATAAAATCAAACGCTAGATAACCTAATGCAAGACAAATACATGAAATCAAGACACAATCACACTTGCACCCCTAGGGTAATCCCACATGTTGCCTTCCAAAATGGGCCATGCTTGCACGTCGAGTTTCTTTGGCAAAACAATTCAAATGATCATAAGTCCCTTGATGACGCTTTCGAAAGTTGCCTAAACGGAATGATCATAGTCCCTTCAAGAAAATTGCCAAAGACACTTGGCACCGTTGCATGCATGGTCCATACGATGACCTGCGCCCGTCCCGTTAAACATCCTAAACGCAAGATTGTCCACCAAATACAATGGTGGAACAAAATTGTTAAAAAGGGTTAAAACATGAGAAAAAACCTTTGAGTATATTAGGGGTAGACAAAACTCTTAGTTACTTGATCAACTTGCAAAACATACTTGCCTACTTTTCAAACCACACTCCACAAACACTTTCAAAACAAACTTTCAAAAACATTTGAAACATCTTTTCGAAAAGATACACACCTTCGTATATACTCAAACACGAGTCATTACAACGGTTGCCGAAACAAAGGCGTCTATTTCAAAAACATTTTCAAAACACAAATACACATACCATTTCAAGCAATCAAAAATCAAGGCAAGTGATCTAAAACCAAGTAACTAAGAGCCCATGGATAACCATGGATGAAAAGGGTGCTAATACCTTCCCTTTTCATAATCTACCCCCCGAACCCACAAAACATCTCAAAAAGGTTTTTCCTGTGCTTTTTTTAACCTTTCCTTTAGGATAAAATAAAAACTCGGTGGCGACTCTTGCTAAACCGAACAAGTGCGAATACAAACGCAAAACTCAAGTCAGTTCTCCCACCGTATCACAGGTTGTAATAATATTTTTAGGTTTATATTTGTGCAATATCCCCATTCAAAAACTTGTATCCCCCCTCCCATAATAATTGTTGTATTAGCTTAGTTTATTTTATGCAATTTATTGCTTTCGTGTACCATGTTTAGTAAACTAGGGTTTGCATGAAAAGAACAAAAACAAACAAATAGAAAAAACCTAATGCAAGACAAATGCATGAAAAATGACACACTTTGCACACAAGCACCCATTAGGGTTTCACCCTCATGGTTGCCTAAATTAAAATGGCCATGTTACACATGCGAAATATCTTGGAAAAACAAAACAAGTATAAGATCATAGTCCCTCGATGACGCTATCAAAAGGTTGCCTAAAACAAAATGATATTGGTCCCTCAAAAATGATAAGATACTTGGCAACATTTCTATCATGGTCATACGATGACCCACACCCGTCCTGTTTACATCCAAATATAGGGTTGCTTACCAAATCAATGGTAAGTCAACAACGTCAAAGGAATAAAAATGCACAAGAAAGACATTTAAGTAAGTAGATAGCTTCTAAGTTACTTGCTCTATTTTAAAACAATACTTGCTATTTTCAAAAACACACACACATTTCAAAACATTTCCAAACATCTTACAAAACATTGAAAACATTTTCAAAAGACAAACATCTTTGTATACATTCTTACAAACGAGAATCATTACAAAGATTGCCTAAACAATGGCCTCTTTTACAAAATACTTTCAAAATCACACCAAACACCATTTCAAACAAAACAAAGCAAGTGATCTAAGCAAGTAACTAAGAGCCCATGGAAAACCGTGGATGAAAAGGGTGCTAGCACCTTCCCTTTTCACAATCTACCCCCCGAACTCAAGAAAACATCTCAAAGGTCTTTCCTATGCTTTTTTACCTTTCCTTTTGGATAAAATAAAAGTCGATGGTGACTCTTTCTAACCGCGACATTTGCGACAAAACGCAAAACCTCAAGTCAGTTCTCCCACCGTATCACACTCAACTTGCAATTGTTCCAATTGTTCATCCTTGTTGTTGTCAGGACGTTCCTTGGTGAGATTCCCAGCGAAGAGTGTTTTCAGGTCTTCTTGCCCCTTGGATAGATTCAGGAGAAATTCCTTGAACTGGGTGTGATCGGTGGATCTGGAACTGACTGTTTAACGCTGGTTCGCGAAATGTCGCGGAAGCAAGAGTCGCCACCGTCTTTTATTTTCTCCAAATGGAAAGGACAAAAGCACAGAAAAATTCCTTATAGAGATTGCTCTCGGTTCGGGAGGTAGATTATAGAAAGGGAAGGTGTTAGCACCCTTTCTATCCATGGTTATCCATGGGCTCTTAGATACTTGCTCATTGTGTTTTCAAAATGTTTGTTTTCTTTTCAAGGTGAGTGGGTTTTAAAAAAGTTTCGTTTGAAAAATCTCTAAGTAACTCTTGTATCTGTCCTCAAGAGTGTATGAAAAATTTGTTTGAAAACTTTTAGAAAGTGTAGGTGTGAAAAGTATTTTGTTTGTTTTTGAAAAGAGCAAGTATCTATGAGAATCTACCTACCCTAAGGAATTCGTCTGTGTAAATGTCCTTTAAAGTAGTGCCATCCCACCATTGAGAGGTAGGTAGCACCACCGTTGAAGGTGTTCGGGTCAATTCGAGGTTCGGGACATGGTGATCACCAGAGCAATGGGAAGACACCTTAGAAGCTACCCTCATGCCAGGTTCCCGGATCATGAGGACTTACTAAGACATCCTCTACTCGACGATCACCTCTCGAGGGGCAAGGCAACAGTGAAGCGTACCCTAGGGGTGGTGTGTGAATTGTGTGTCATTTTCAGTTTATTGTTTGTCTTGTCATGCATTGGTGATCTACGTTTTGATTTTATTTTTGGGCATTCATTCTTTCATGTTATTGTTTAACAGTTAAAGGTGCGGGAATTTAAAGTGCGGAAAAAATAAAGGTCCTACGCTATTACACAGGCGCGGGTCTACAACGCCAAATTAATCCAGACCCGATTTAAAATAAAATGCAGAAAATAAAAGCCTAATTAACTATTACAGGGCTTTGGAACAAGTACATTATATTTACAACAAAGAAATAAATAAAACGCGCGAAAAGAGAATATAATCGAATGCGAGGGCGTTGAACCCTTTGAAGGAATTAAATAAAATTATTAAAATAATTAAGTTAAATAAAAAGAAAGAACTTATTTTTATGTTTTTTTTTGTTTTTTATGACATTTAAAGAAAATTAAATTAATTAAAAGTCAAATAATTAATTCTAATTCTAATTGTTTTTAATTTATTAAAGAAAATGCATTAAAGTTAAAACCTAGAATTAAAACTAAATTAATTATAAAATTTATTTACAAAATTAATGGTTGATGATACTTATAATAAAATATTTAATTAATTAAAAAAAAAGGGTAAAAAGGGTTAAAGATCTATTTTTATTGTTTTTGGTTATTGTAAAAAAGAATTAAATTTAACAACTTAAAATAAAAACTAAATTTATTATGGGATTTATTTACAAGAATGCTAAAACAAAATTTTTTTTTTTTTTGTTATCTGATTTTTTTATGTGTTTTTATATTTATTATGAAAATATTGATTAGAAAAAATTAAATGGAAATTAAGCAAACAAATAAAAATAAATAATAAAAAAGATAAGGAATAGCAAACCAATGGGGTGCAGCCCAAGTAATTCTGGCCCATTATTGGAGGCTTTGTTGACTTTTCCAGGATGCATGTGGGATCTTTGACTAGGGTTTACCACGCTCTTCAGATCTGGTCCCTTGGATGATCTTCAGTGGCCACGTGGTGTGTTGGATGGAGGGGCATATGATGGACTTCAACGCTGAACCTGTATACAAGCATTAATAGCAAAATAATATGAAAGAGTGAGGGACCTGGGATCGAACCCAGGTCCTCTTGGTTATCCACTTACACGCCTACCAACTGTGCCACTTTGATTCTTTGTAAGTTAAATAAACAACAATTAATATAAAACAAAATAACGCGTTAGTGGGAAATTAGCGCGAAATTCAAAATAAGCCAATCAGCTTGTGCCACCGGGGTCATCTTCTTCGTTGTCTTATTTTTTTCTGAAACAAAATAGAATGAGCAACGGTTTTTCACCGTTCCAGAATACCCCCTATGGGAAAATAACGATTAGAGCTCTGTCGCTCATAAATTGAGCGCGAGGCATGGAAACAACTGGCCATGAGCTGCTGATTCTGATGATGTGGGTCTTATAGGCCAATTTTTCCAGAACAAGGAAGCCCTCTTTTTGAACCTCTGAAAACCTAGGATATGTCAATGGCAAATTCTTGTACGATGCACGAAAACAAAATTAAACTGCTTGGTTAACATTAGAATTGAACAAGGAACACAAATCATATATCAAAAATGGCTAAATGCGCATGAATTGAGATGTAAGAGTTTCAAATATTTTATGCACAGGGTGAGGTCGTTCTTACGATTCTGGGGATGGAAGCTTGT
This sequence comes from Vicia faba, assembly GCA_948472305.1. NCBI lineage: Eukaryota > Viridiplantae > Streptophyta > Magnoliopsida > Fabales > Fabaceae > Vicia > Vicia faba. The sequence goes on from OX451735.1 coordinate 989,623,560, forward strand.
GGTTTTGATCCAAATGCCTTGCTTGATGTCCCAGGAATGTGATAGAATATGTCTCTTTGCTTGAATCAACCTCTAACTTGGTTTTCAGATTTTTGATTTTTTGCTAAAAGTGTGAATTTGTTTTGAGCAGTAGGGCGCAACTTCTTGTCCAATTTTGTTGTGTATCACTTGTATATACCCTAGGCAATGTGTTTGGATGATAGTTATGGCCAATAATGCCTTGCATTGATGCTTGGGATTTTGACATAAACCTCCATTACCACACCTTCCATTTTTGCCTTATTTTTGAATTCTTGCCTTATTTGCCTCTTTGCACGAATTTGGTATAGGCTTAATGGTAGTTCAAGGCTAGTTAAGGCCAAATATCCCATTTAATCAAGCTTTTTGATTTTCTCTTGATTTTAAAAGATTTAAACTTAATTAAATCCAATAAAATCAATTAAAAATGAAAAAATTAATTAAAAAATATGAAATAAAAGGTGGGACACGTGGGAAGCATGGCCAAGTTAATTCAAGTGAAAAAAGTGGCCCCTTTTGTCAAAAATGAGATTTCAAGGATAAATGATTTTGGCCATTTCACAAAAATTTCCCAACTTCTCCAAGGTATAACTTGCTCAATTTTTAAGCTTTGCTCATGTTCTTGGACATTTTAGAAAGGTTTTGAAGTCCTTTAAACAATGACTTTGGTCCCATGTCATTTTGATTTATCAATATCAAGTTATGGCCTTTGACTTAAAGTCCCTTTTTGTTGACTTTTGAAAATGACCTATAATGTTGAAATTGATAACTTTTTGTGAGAGCATTTCTTGGACTTGAAGTATGAAGATGAGTTGTAGGAAATGTCATTCTCTTCAAAATGAGCTTTGGATGGAATTTTTCTGATGAACCATGAAAAAGTTATGCCTTGGTCAAGTTACAGTTGACTTTTCAGGTGTCCAAAAATAGAAACTTTTGCATCTTGAGACTTTTTGAGCCAAACTTTGAGAATCATGATCAAGCATTGATCAAATGATGTTTGTGGCCTCAAAATGAGATGTTGACCAAAAATTTGAACTTTTGACTGTCAAATGACCATTTTGCCCCTACAGTTGACTGTAGTGCAATTAGGGTTTTTGACTGTGCAATCTTGTGCTGAAAGTCTTGAAACTTTGTATGAAGATGCTTGACCATATTTATAGGCATGTGAGACTTGATTGGACCCTTGGAAACTTCATTTTCTTGATCAGAACAAAAACCCTAATTTTGACTGTTTAGGAGGCCCTTGACTGTGCAACCCTTGGGGACTTTTGAAGCATGACTTGGCAATTTCTTGAAGAATATGGGAGGGCAAATTTTGGGGTACAACAGTTGCCCCTGTTCAATCTTCTTATACCTGAGGATGCAGATTGGCTGACGTGCCTTTCGTAATCCGAAGGTGGAAGATGATTGAACACTAGAGTGCCTAAAAATTTGCGCTCACATAGTAGCAGTGATGATGGAATGGGCTTATAGATGCCATTTAGAGGTTGATGAATAGGACGATGGGCTTATAGATGCCATCTGGATGTTGATCGCATAAGAGATTCCTTAGCGAGAACTTGCGTACCTGCAAAAGGAAAAAATGAGTACCTGACATGTTGCAGGAGCTGATTCTCAGATGCTTGGCATAGATGTGTCCTGACTAGTTACAGGAGCTGGATCTGGAGCTTCAAATGGTGATGAATGAACCAGGGATGGTTACTACCTCAGCATGAACGGTGAGAGAACCTTGGGTGACTTTAACTTCAACAACGCTCGTTGAGAAAATCTTGGTGGGAATTACCATCTTCGCAGTATCGGGAAGAGAACCAAAGGAAATTATAATCTCAAAAGCGGGCGTTTGAGAAAAACCTAAAATGGAATTATCACCTCCACAACGTCGGGAGAGAACCAAAGGAAATTATAATCTCAAAAGCGGGCGTTTGAGAAAAACCTAAAATGGAATTATCACCTCCACAACGTCGGGAGAGAACCATAGGAAATTATAATCTCAAAAGCGAACATTTGAGAAAAACCTAAAATGGAATTATCACCTCCACAACATCGGGAGAGAACCAAAGGAAATTATAATCTCAAAAGCGGACGTTTGAGAAAAACCTAAAATGGAATTATCACCTCCACAACGTCGGGAGAGAACCAAAGGAAATTATAATCTCAAAAGCGGGCGTTTGAGAAAAACCTAAAATGGAATTATCACCTCCACAACGTCGGGAGAGAACCAAAGGAAATTATAATCTCAAAAGCGGGCGTTTGAGAAAAACCTAAAATGGAATTATCACCTCCACAACGTCAGGAGAGAACCAAAGGAAATTATAATCTCAAAAGCGGGCGTTTGAGAAAAACCTGAGAACTTCTACTGAGTCTTCATCAGAAAAATCTGTTGGGAGTCGATTTAGCTGGACTAGAGAAGGCCTTGGACTAGATAAGAAATCTTTGGAGTTGATTAACTGGACCGGTCTAGGTCTTGAAACATGATTGAGAATTTAACTGCATCTTTCCTGAAAGGTAAAGGTCAGTCATATGCAATGCATGATATGGACCAAGCAATGACGTTCTCAACATAAATGAGATTTGTATGATATGATGCGCACATGCATGCTATAATGATGTATGTGGTGTTTATGTATGCTTTCGTCTAGGAAAGTAAATCCTTGACGGGTGCCGGGAAGTCACTCCTGGGCTGATATTGAAGAATAAGCTTTTACTTCCGCTGGGGATGATAACTGCAAGAATACCGGTAGGAGAAGATGACTCCGTTGGGGAATAAACTTGGCGAATGGAATATTCTGTGGGGAGAAAAGTACTCTGACGATCTTGCTGGGAGGCAATACTCTGTGGGGAGAAAGATACTTTGCTGATCTTGCTGGGAGGCAATACTCTGTGGGGAGAAAGATACTTTGTTGATCTTGCTGGGGATACCATCGTTATATTGGAAGTGTTAATGGACTTCGCTGGGGATAAGAAAGAACTATGTTGACGACGACCTTTCTGTGGCTTTTGGCTGAGGATAACCCAGTTATATCCTGTTAAGGAAATAACTCTTTGAATAAAGCCGGGTGACGCGTTCGTGCTCTTGCGAGGATAAGCTTCCAGAATCTACTGGGGATAAGCTTACTACTTGGGGAGATGGATTCCAACTTTCCTGGGGAATCTGGGCTGGACTCTCCTGGGGAGATTTTGAACTGTAGGTGAGGTGATTCCTTTGAATGTTGATAGAACGCCGGGGAACAATCTTAAATCAAGACTGCCGGGGATGCTTGTTATGAGTATGCTGCTGGGGAATGTTGATATCTGCTGGAGGACACCCAACTTCCTTAAGTTGATAATTTTGCTTGGAGAAGAGTGCACTGACTTGCTGGCTCACTCTCTGGGGAATTAGGATATCTGGTTATGTTCTTTAGCTGAACCTACCTTGGTACCTTGGAGGATAGAACAATTAGATTGCTTAGACAACTCTTTATTGCCCCTGTTTCTAATGTTACCTGTAATTAATCCTTTGTTTCGTATGCAAATATTTATGAGCTAGCAAATTATCGTCAATGCATATATCACAAATTGAACCTTGGACGTTCTTCGCAAAACAAAACAGAAAAAGAAAAAAACAATTGGCACTTTTAACTGAAAAGTATATTTGTATTGATTTTTTTGAATGGCCCGAAAATAGGCGTTTTGTGTACAAGAGGCTGACGTCCTAGTAAGAGAACGCCGCCGAACAAAAGAGTTTATACAAATTTTGTACAAAAGAAGATAAAACAGCTGTGTGAAATATGAATGATCCCACTGGGTTTCAACTCTGCTATTGCCTTTATAACTCTGAGCGTCTCATCACTTGATGACCTTAACGAAGATGAAGCTGACTGATTGATGTCGTTTGAACTTGATATAGATACCGGATTCCGGATGCAAAGTGATCAATGAGACATAGTATTACGCTTTTATCCCTAATTTTTGCCTGGACCGCCCTTTCGGGTTTTCAGTCCACCGGGATACCCATTTTTGCCCAAGCCGCCTTTTCAGGTTTTCGACTTGCCGGGTGTACAGATTTTTTTCATTTCATCCCTTCATTTTGCCCGAACCCTTTTGGTCCGACGGGAAGCCCTAATTTTTGCCTAGGCATGTCAGCCTAGCGGGTCTTTTTATGCGTAGTATCTTTTTACTATGTCTGCATTGGCGGGGTGAGGAAGGTCGTCACCATCCATGTTGGTTAGAATCATGGCTCCTCCTGAGAACACATGTTTAACCACAAATGGCCCTTCGTACGTAGGGGTCCATTTGCCCCTTGGATCACTCTGAGGAAGGATGATTCGCTTGATTACCAAATCCCCAACTTGATATTCCTATGGTCTGACCTTTTTGTTAAAAGCCCTGATCATCCGTTTCTGGTACGTCTGACCATGACAGATAGCAGCAAGTCTCTTTTCATCAATAAGGTTGAGCTGATCAAGTCGTGTCTGAATCCAATCATCCTCGTTCAGATTTGCATCCTTCATTATCCGGAGAGATGGTATTTGCACTTCGATTGGTAAGACTGCCTCCATACCATAAACCAAAGAGAAAGGAGTTGCCCCGGTTGACGTCCTAGCTGAGGTACGGTACCCATGTAGAGCGAACGGTAACATCTCGTGCCAATCTTTATAAGTCACTGTCATCTTCTGCACGATTTTCTTGATATTTTTATTTGCTGCTTCTACAGCCCCATTCATCTTCGGTCTGTAAGGAGAAGAATTGTGGTGCTGTATCTTGAACTGCTCGCAGAGCTCAGTGATCATCTTGTTATTCAGATTGGTACCGTTATCTGTAATAATTCTCTCAGGGACGCCGTATCGGCATATCAGGTTATGCCGAATGAACCGTGCCACAACAGTCTTGGTTACCGTAGCATAGGATGCTGCTTCGACCCATTTTGTAAAGTAATCAATCGCTACAAGGATGAAGCGATGCCCGTTAGATGCCGTAGGTCTGATCTCACCAATCATGTCAATGCCCCACATTGCAAAAGGCCAAGGTGCGGTCAGAACATTCAGGGGAACTGGAGGAACATGCACCTTGTCTGCATAAATCTGGCATTTATGGCATGTCCTGGAATGTTGGTAGCAGTCAGCTTCCATTGTGGACCAGTAATATCCTGCCCGAAGGATCTTCTTCGCCATAGTGTGCCCACTGGAATGTGTACTAAAGGTCCCTTCATGCAGCTCTTCCATGATCCTTTCTGCTTCAGTCTTATCCACACAACGCAGTAAGGTTCAATCATGGTTTCGCTTGTACAAGATGCCATTGCTAAGGAAGAATTTTGCCGCGAACCTCCTCAGGAACTTCTTATCATTGACAGAGGCACCTTCAGGGTATTCCTGAGTTTCCAGATATCTCTTCACCTCATGGTACCAAGGCTTCTCAATCACCATCTCAGTCTCGAGATCACAACAGTATGCCAGTTCGTCCAATTTCCAAATGATGACCCGGGGAGCCTCATTGTCCCACTTGACTTTGAACATAGAAGACATTGTAGCTAACGCGTCCGCTAACTGATTCTCCTCTCTCGGGAAATGTTCAAAGGTTATCTCTGTGAAGTGGGGGATCATTGTCAACATACATTCTTTGTAAGGAATAAGATTCGGATGTTTCGTATCCCACTCGCCTTTGATCTGGTTGATCACGAGAGCGGAATCTCCGAAGACACTCAGAAACTTGATCCTTAAGTCAATTGCAGCTTTGAGTCCCATGATGCACGCCTCATACTCCGCCATGTTGTTGGTGCAGTTGAAACATAGCCGGGCAGTGAGTGGAGTATGAGTGCCTTGAGGGGATATGATCACAGCGCCGATACCATTACCCAAAGCATTGGAGGCTCCGTCAAAGTGCATAGCCCATCGGGATCCTTCCTCAGGTCCTTCATCCGGTCCAGGTACTTCACAATCAGTCACTATCATGATGCTTTCATCCGGAAACTCGAAGTTCATTGACTGATAGTCATCTACGGCCTGATGTGCCAAGTGGTCTGCCAATACACTTCCCTTGATGGCTTTCTGGGTTGTGTACTGAATGTCGTATTCCGTCAAGATCATTTGCCATCTTGCAATTCTCCCAGACAGAGCAGGCTTTTCGAATATGTACTTTATAGGATCCATCTTTGAGATCAACAAGGTAGTGTGAGTCAGCATATACTATCTCAGCCGGCGAGCAGCCCATACCAAAGCGCAGCAAGTTTTCTCAAGCAGTGAGTATCGAGTCTCACAATCGGTAAACTTTTTGCTAAGGTAATAAATGGCATGCTCTTTTCGGCCAGACTCGTCATGCTGCCCCAGCACACACCCCATTGAGTTATCAAGTACTGTCAGGTATAGTATCAGAGGTCTCCCTACAACCGGTGGCATGAGGATGGGTGGTTCTTGGAGATACTCTTTGATTTTGTCAAAAGCAGCCTGACATTCATCATTCCAACGTACTACCTGATCTTTCTTCAGCAGCTTGAAGATTGGCTCACAGGTAGCAGTCAGGTTTGAGATGAATCGAGCAATGTAATTCAGGCGTCCTAAAAAGCCTCTGACTTCCTTCTCTGTCCTAGGAACTGGCATCTCTTGAATAGCTTTAACCTTGGCAGGGTCCACTTGAATACCCTTGTCGCTTACAACGAAGCCTAGCAACTTCCCAGATCTTACCCCGAAGGTGCACTTGTTCGGGTTCAACCTGAGCTTGTACAATTTCAGACGGTCAAACAGTTTCTGCAGATGATCAAGGTGTTCTTCCTCAGTTTGGGACCTTGCGATCATGTCGTCAACATACACTTCTATCTCATGATGGATCATATCATGAAATAAAGCAACCATGGCACGTTGGTAGGTTGCCCCAGCGTTCTTTAGTCCAAAAGGCATGACCTTGTAGCAGAAGGTGCCCCACTGAGTAACAAATGTAGTCTTTTCCATGTCTTCAGGAGCCATCTTGATCTGATTGTAGCCTGAAAAACCATCCATGAAAGAGAACACCTTATGCTGAGTTGTATTATCAACAAGGACATCAATGTGAGGTAGAGGGAAGTCATCTTTGGGGCTGGCCCTGTTCAGATCCCTGTAATCGACACACATTCTGACCTTTCCATCCTTCTTTGGTACCGGCACCACATTAGCAACCCACTGAGGGTAAGAAGTCACTGCAAGAAATCCGGCATCAAACTGCTTCATAACCTTGGCTTTAATCTTCTCAGACATCTCTGGACGCATACGGCGGACCTTTTGCTTAACCGGAGGGCAATCTTCCTTAGTTGGCAAGTGATGGACCACAATATCGGTATCCAACCCGGGCATGTCTTCGTAGGACCAAGCAAAGATCTCCATATAATCATGCAGCATTTGAGTCAACCGTTGCTTCACGCTGAGCTCTAGGTTGGAACCAATCCTTACCTCTTTCATGTCTGCCTCAGTACCCAAGTTTATTGTTTCCACTGGCTCTTCATGGGGTTGAATTTCCCTTTCCTCTTGGAGTAACAGTCTTGCAAGCTCGCCAGGTACTTCGCAATCATCTTCACCTTCGTCTTCGGCTAAGTTGATCGGATTTTCGAAGTCATAAGTGGCAGTAGCAGGGTCGTTACCAGTGAGATCCAGAGTGGATTGAAACCTGTATGAGTGAGTGTGTGTAAATACAGCTGTTTTGCAATATGTAAAGAAAGAAAGACAGAAAAGGAGCATAAGATTTGCAATGCGAGAAAACGTCCAAGATTTTCATTCATGATATATGAAATGACAATTTATATGCCCTCACAAATGAAACCACGGTGCCTCGGGTAAGACACCGGGCCATAGAGTTTATTTATTATTTATTACAAATAACAAAAACATAGGAATTCATTACTTAGTAACAAGAGAAACAGATAAGTTGTCCTTTGCACTCCAATTGTTAAGTCCACTGTCGGTTGCCGGGTAAATCCAGCTATCAAACTCAGCTTCATCCACTTCATCCTCGTCCCCAATAGCATTCACTCCATGAGCAGGCAGGGGAGCTGTCACTATATTAGGCTTCTCAGATGCTTCAAACTGTACCTCCTTGGCGTCAATAAGGTCCTGCAGCTTGTTCCTTAATGCCCAACAGTCATCAGTAGAATGCCCCGGGCTATCTGAATGGTAAGCACAACGAGCATTTGGGTTGTACTTAGGAGATGCAGTATTTGGGAACTTCGGCGCCTCTCTGACAGTCACTAAGTTGGTTGAGAGCAACTGTGGCAAGATCTGCGACAAGGTCATACTCAAGCGGGTGAACTCTCTCCGGGGTCTTTCGGCCCTTTGAGGATTGGTTGGCCGAGGAGCGGCAGCAGGCTTGGCAATCGTTACCGCATTGACAGATGGGCGGCGCTCAAATCTTTCTGATCTCCGGGAGCCGTATACAGCACTAGCCTCCTTTTTGAAGGGTTTCTTTTCAGCATTGGAGGAGGCAACCTTCTGTATCTTCCCCGATTTTATACCGGCCTCGATCCTTTCACCAGTCAGGATTAGATCAGTAAACCCAGCAGAGGAATTACCAATGAGATGATTGAAAAATGGACCAGATAGGGTCTCCAAAAACATATCTACCAGCTCTCGGTCCGTCAATGGTGGCTGCACCCTGCCAGCCAGATCTCTCCATTTCTGGGCGTACTCCTTAAAACCTTCACCCGACCCTAGCGACATACCCTGGAGTTGGGTACGCGTAGGAGCGAGGTCGGAATTATATTGATATTGCTTGTAAAAAGCAGTGGCCAGATCCTCCCAGTTACGAATGTTGATTCCATCCAGCTAATAGAACCATTCGAGGTGAGTCCCTGAAAGACTCTCCTGGAAGAAGTGGATCCATAAGTTCCTGTCTGCTGTGTAAGGCTGGATCTTCCTTACATAAGAACGGAGGTGCATCTTGGGACATGAAGCCCCGTCATACTTCACAAAGGCAGGTGCCTTGAACTTGTGTGGAATCACCACCCCAGTAGATAACCCCAAGTCTCCGAAATCCAGTCCAGGCACACGCTGAATTTCCATAGCTTTTAATCTATCCTCCAGCTGCTTGTACCGGTCTTCAGCAAGAGGGTACTGTTCGTCGTTGAAGTCTGTTTCAGTATCAGAGACCACAGGAGTAGGGACCTCCCTTTCTCGGTGACTACCTTCCCCCACAGATGGAGTAGTCCTCTCAGCCTCAATCTGTAAGGTGTTCCCGAGTCTGCGCCCAGTGTTAAATAGCACAGTCCTCCTCTTCTTCTTATTCTTCTTCAGGAGCATGGTCTTCAACTCTTGTTGACCCTGAGCCAAACCCTTGATCAACTCCTGAAATTGGGCGTTCTGCGCCTGAAGAGCCTTGATAGATTCCTCGGTTGATGATTCAGGGTTCATGATGCTGTAATAAACAGCGAAGAACAGTCAGCAGCCTGAAAAGAAGAGTACCTATGATGCATATGATGAATGATATGTGTTTATGGAATGCATTCAAGAGTTCGAAAATTCAAATTTGTTGTAGACAAAAAGGAACACACGTTATTATTAAGAAAATAATTGTTCAGTATATTAAAGCCTCATAGGCAAACATTACAAAGCAGATCAGTCCCAAAAGACACTACGCATCCTTTTCGGAGCAATATAGGTATTGAGATTCCTTTCCTCGTGCAGTAGGCGGGTGAGCTCCAGGACCTTTTTCTCACTGGCATGTAGATTGGTTTCCAGAGAATTCCGTTCTTCCTTAAGATGGATCCAACTCTTCTGCATCTCTTCCCAGGACGTGGGCATGTCAGGATGTTGAATGGTGTAGGACACCTCTCCTTTCAAGTCTGGCTCTTTGATCACGGGGAGAACATGAGGATATGGCATTACCAGCTTCTGGGAACGGGCTCGTACCCATTTGAGATAAGGCTCCAATGGGATGGAGTTCCTGTGCCCCAGGGTCTTGCTGTCTATTTTGCTGGGCATCCTCTAAGCTTTGATAAATTTCTGGCGAAGTCCTTGCGTATCCTTGTCGAAGTCAAAAACTATGTCAGGAATTAACATCTCATGAGAGCCATCTTTCCGAGCATAACCAAACTGTCTCCAAGCCAGGCACGGGTTGTAAGTAATACCTCCTCTGATTCCAAGTAAAGGAACATTAGGGTACTCCCCACAACGATCAATGATAGTGACATCCTCTCTGGACCGAGAACACCAATGTATATCTGCATGTGTAAGAGTCATCAACCGTTGTGACCACCTCAAACCTCGCTCGTTCTTCAAAACTGATTGTGGAAGGTGCGAAATAAACCACCTTCCCAGGAGGGGAGTGCAGCACATAAGAACACCCCTTTTTCTCATGGTTCGAGTGTAACATGAGTGCAGGATGTCCCCTAGAAACTTAGGTATAGGATTCCTGGACATGAAGACCTTGACAGCACTGATGTCTATGAGCTGATCTGGTTTAGGGAACAACACCAACCCATAGACAAGGAGGGCTACAACTTCTTCAAAGGCTTGTAGGTCAAGGGAATTCCAACACTCTTGGGCCTTCTCAAACAGAAACTTTGCCAAGAATCCTTTGATACCATTTCTGGCTTCCCAATGCCCCTTGATGTCAGATGGTTGTAGGCATAATGCTTTAGCTACTTCTTCAAGTTTTGGTTCCCTTTCCGTACCGTTGTAGGGTAGTTGATTGAGAATGGGAATCTTCAGAAGCTGGGAAAACTCTTCTAGAGTAGGCACCAGCTGATAATCCGGGAAAGTAAAACAGTGATGCAGAGGGTCAAAGAATTGTAAAAGGACCTTTACCATCTCTTCCTCAATATTGGTATTGACCAGGCTGATGAGTCTACCATGCCTTTCACTGAATGACGAGTTCTCAGGAATCCTGGATGTAAGCTCCTTAAGCTGAGGAGGGACCCTTATAAGGTTGATCTGAATTGTCTTTCTGCGGATAGTTTCCATGTCCTACAAAACAAGAACAAAGATGAAGATTCGAACCCCTGAAATGGTTAGTGGATGCATATGATGCTGTATGATGTTATGATGCTATGATTAAACACACCACAAATATTTACAAAGGCAAACATGTAAGGCACACAAGTCACACAAGACAAACCCTTAGAGTTTAGGCCGGCATGGGGTCTGGGTATTACCCTCTTGAAGTTGGTGGGCTCAAACCTGTCCTATCAAAGTAACCGGGTTCTAAGGATCTCAATATCATTGGATTGCTTTCATTGTTCATCGTTTCGATTTAGCCACTGACTGGCGATCAAAATATCCCAAGAAAACAACCCTCAAGTGAGTGTAGTATCGAGTATCAACCGACTACGGAGTACACCAAAGTAGTTATCTCACTACCCTAAAGAGGCCAAGATGGTTCAATTAAGGTTCCTAAGGTCTGTTGATGCTTCACGACACCACACGGAGGCCCCGTACTCTCCTTGATTGACTCAAGGGTTACCGGTACACACCAAAGTGCCACATCAACGTAGCAGACTGCTTCAACCATGTCGGTATACCCCGCACAGTTCCCTCACAGCCTTGTTGCTACTTTCTAAGAAGGTATCCCCCAGATCCGGGTTAGGATCTATAGAACTCCCAAGCAACCCACAATAATAAAGCAAGCAAGGAAAGCAATTGAAAACACAGTGATCTGAGTCCTAAGGTACACCTCACTTTAAAAGTATCCCCAGCAGAGTCGCCAGTTCTGTGATCGGTGGATCTGGAACTGACTGTTTAACGCTGGTTCGCGAAATGTCGCGGAAGCAAGAGTCGCCACCGTCTTTTATTTTCTCCAAATGGAAAGGACAAAAGCACAGAAAAATTCCTTATAGAGATTGCTCTCGGTTCTGGAGGTAGATTATAGAAAGGGAAGGTGTTAGCACCCTTTCTATCCATGGTTATCCATGGGCTCTTAGATACTTGCTCATTGTGTTTTCAAAATGTTTGTTTGCTTTTCAAGGTGAGTGGGTTTTAAAAAAGTTTCGTTTGAAAAATCTCTAAGTAACTCTTGTATCTGTCCTCAAGAGTGTATGAAAAATTTGTTTGAAAACTTTTAGAAAGTGTAGGTGTGAAAAGTATTTTGTTTGTTTTTGAAAAGAGCAAGTATCTATGAGAATCTACCTACCCTAAGGAATTCGTCTGTGTAAATGTCCTTTAAAGTAGTGCCATCCCACCATTGAGAGGTAGGTAGCACCACCGTTGGAGGTGTTCGGGTCAATTCGAGGTTCGGGACATGGTGATCACCAGAGCAATGGGAAGACACCTTAGAAGCTACCCTCATGCCAGGTTCTCGGATCATGAGGACTTACTAAGACATCCTCTACTCGACGATCACCTTTCGAGGGGCAAGGCAACAGTGAAGCGTACCCTAGGGGTGGTGTGTGAATTGTGTGTCATTTTCATTTTATTGTTTGTCTTGTCATGCATTGGTGATCTACGTTTTGATTTTATTTTTGGGCATTCATTCTTTCATGTTATTGTTTAACAGTTAAAGGTGCGGGAATTTAAAGTGCGGAAAAAATAAAGGTCCTACGCTATTACACAGGCGCGGGTCTACAACGCCAAATTAATCCAGACCCGATTTAAAATAAAATGCAGAAAATAAAAGCCTAATTAACTATTACAGGGCTTTGGAACAAGTACATTATATTTACAACAAAGAAATAAATAAAACGCGCGAAAAGAGAATATAATCGAATGCGAGGGCGTTGAACCCTTTGAAGGAATTAAATAAAATTATTAAAATAATTAAGTTAAATAAAAAGAAAGAACTTATTTTTATGTTTTTTTTTTGTTTTTTTATGAAATTTAAAGAAAATTAAATTAATTAAAAGTCAAATAATTAATTCTAATTCTAATTGTTTTTAATTTATTAAAGAAAATGCATTAAAGTTAAAACCTAGAATTAAAACTAAATTAATTATAAAATTTATTTACAAAATTAATGGTTGATGATACTTATAATAAAATATTTAATTAATTAAAAAAAAGGGTAAAAAGGGTTAAAGATCTATTTTTATTGTTTTTGGTTATTGTAAAAAAGAATTAAATTTAACAACTTAAAATAAAAACTAAATTTATTATGGGATTTATTTACAAGAATGCTAAAACAAAATATTTATTATTTTTTTTTTGTTATCTGATTTTTTTTATGTGTTTTTATATTTATTATGAAAATATTGATTTGAAAAAATTAAATGGAAATTAAGCAAACAAATAAAAATAAATAATAAAAAAGATAAGGAATAGCAAACCAAGGGGGTGCAGCCCAAGTAATTCTGGCCCATTATTGGAGGCTTTGTTGACTTTTCCAGGATGCATGTGGGATCTTTGACTAGGGTTTACCACGCTCTTCAGATCTGGTCCCTTGGATGATCTTCAGTGGCCACGTGGTGTGTTGGATGGAGGGGCATATGGTGGACTTCAACGCTGAACCTGTATACAAGCATTAATAGCAAAATAATATGAAAGAGTGAGGGACCTGGGATCGAACCCAGGTCCTCTTGGTTATCCACTTACACGCCTACCAACTGTGCCACTTTGATTCTTTGTAAGTTAAATAAACAACAATTAATATAAAACAAAATAACGCGTTAGTGGGAAATTAGCGCGAAATTCAAAATAAGCCAATCAGCTTGTGCCACCGGGGTCATCTTCTTCGTTGTCTTATTTTTTTCTGAAACAAAATAGAATGAGCAACGGTTTTTCACCGTTCCAGAATACCCCCTATGGGAAAATAACGATTAGAGCTCTGTCGCTCATAAATTGAGCGCGAGGCATGGAAACAACTGACCATGAGCTGCTGATTCTGATGATGTGGGTCTTATAGGCCAATTTTTCCAGAACAAGGAAGCCCTCTTTTTGAACCTCTGAAAACCTAGGATATGTCAATGGCAAATTCTTGTACGATGCACGAAAACAAAATTAAACTGCTTGGTTAGCATTAGAATTGAACAAGGAACACAAATCATATATCAAAAATGGCTAAATGCGCATGAATTGAGATGTAAGAGTTTCAAATATTTTATGCACAGGGTGAGGTCGTTCTTACGATTCTGGGGATGGAAGCTTGTGGTTTTGATCCAAATGCCTTGCTTGATGTCCCAGGAATGTGATAGAATATGTCTCTTTGCTTGAATCAACCTCTAACTTGGTTTTCAGATTTTTGATTTTTTGCTAAAAGTGTGAATTTGTTTTGAGCAGTAGGGCGCAACTTCTTGTCCAATTTTGTTGTGTATCACTTGTATATACCCTAGGCAATGTGTTTGGATGATAGTTATGGCCAATAATGCCTTGCATTGATGCTTGGGATTTTGACATAAACCTCCATTACCACACCTTCCATTTTTGCCTTATTTTTGAATTCTTGCCTTATTTGCCTCTTTGCACGAATTTGGTATAGGCTTAATGGTAGTTCAAGGCTAGTTAAGGCCAAATATCCCATTTAATCAAGCTTTTTGATTTTCTCTTGATTTTAAAAGATTTAAACTTAATTAAATCCAATAAAATCAATTAAAAATGAAAAAATTAATTAAAAAATATGAAATAAAAGGTGGGACACGTGGGAAGCATGGCCAAGTTAATTCAAGTGAAAAAAGTGGGCCCCTTTTGTCAAAAATGAGATTTCAAGGATAAATGATTTTGGCCATTTCACAAAAATTTCCCAACTTCTCCAAGGCATAACTTGCTCAATTTTTAAGCTTTGCTCATGTTCTTGGACATTTTAGAAAGGTTTTGAAGTCCTTTAAACAATGTCTTTGGTCCCATGTCATTTTGATTTATCAATATCAAGTTATGGCCTTTGACTTAAAGTCCCTTTTTGTTGACTTTTGAAAATGACCTATAATGTTGAAATTGATAACTTTTTGTGAGAGCATTTCTTGGACTTGAAGTATGAAGATGAGTTGTAGGAAATGTCATTCTCTTCAAAATGAGCTTTGGATGGAATTTTTCTGATGAACCATGAAAAAGTTATGCCTTGGTCAAGTTACAGTTGACTTTTCAGGTGTCCAAAAATAGAAACTTTTGCATCTTGAGACTTTTTGAGCCAAACTTTGAGAATCATGATCAAGCATTGATCAAATGATGTTTGTGGCCTCAAAATGAGATGTTGACCAAAAATTTGAACTTTTGACTGTCAAATGACCATTTTGCCCCTACAGTTGACTGTAGTGCAATTAGGGTTTTTGACTGTGCAATCTTGTGCTGAAAGTCTTGAAACTTTGTATGAAGATGCTTGACCATATTTATAGGCATGTGAGACTTGATTGGACCCTTGGAAACTTCATTTTCTTGATCAGAACAAAAACCCTAATTTTGACTGTTTAGGAGGCCCTTGACTGTGCAACCCTTAGGGACTTTTGAAGCATGACTTGGCAATTTCTTGAAGAATATGGGAGGGCAAATTTTGGGGTACAACACTGGGCATCTTGAGCTCGGAGATCTCTGTTGTCTTGTTGGAGAGCCATTGCTGAAATAAACAACGAGAACATGAGAGCCCTGCTTTAAAACCTGCTTATGCAATGATATGTATTATATATATGCAATATTTTCAAGGATCTCGCGGGGTAAACAAGAAAATGGCAGAAGTTGAATTTTGTAGCTTTGATTGAAGAACTTTGTATCGTTGAGAGTCCTTCTACGAGAGTCAAGCTCACCATATCAAGTGGGTCATAGCCCCTAACTCAAGTTGTTGAGTTTTGATCTTCTGGCGACATTGGCTAGAGTAAAATAAATCCCCTTGCCCCTTGCTATACGTCTGATTTATCATAACCGGCATCACAGGCCCTCTAGATCCTTGAAATGGTTAAGGAAACGTTATGATGCTATGATGTGTATGCTATGCATCAAGAAAAAATGTAGGGTAAGAAACCAATTTATTGGATTTATACAAACAAGGTCCTGCAAGGTATACAAACAAAGCCATGCAATGAGTCTAAATTGTTAGGCAAAGAAAGCAAACAATTCACACAAGTAGCCTTAGGTTTAGGCTTGCATGGATTCCATAGGTAAGTACCCTCTTGAAGTTTAGTTGGTTTCAAACCTGTCTTAGAAAAGTAATCGGGTTCTAAGGATTCTCAATATCACTGATCATCCTTTATCGGGCATTGTTTATGCTCAGGCAATCTTTTCTTACGGCCGAAATATCCGGAAAGTCTGATCTCAATGAGTGTAGCATCGAGTATCAATCGATCCTCAGCTTTATACTGAGGCCGGCTATCTCACTACTATCTAATGGCCAAGTTTGTTAAACTAAGGTTCTAAGGTCCGTTAGTGCTTCATGACACCACGCGACGGCCCCTTATTCTCCTTGTTTCCACACGAAGGATACTAGTACCAACCAAAGTGTCACACCAACACAACCATCTCTTAAACCATATCAATCTACGTCGTACAGTCTCCACGATCTATTTCTATTTACTTAAAAAGTGTCCCCAGATCCGAGTGTATGATCTTTAATAATACCCAAACAAAACCCTTGAATTTAAAGCAGGCAAGGCAAAACAAGAAAGAAATTTTAAAATGACCTAGAGCATAAGGTAAACCCCACTTTGTTGTCCCCAGCAGAGTCGCCAGTTCTATGAGACGGTGGCAGAACCGACTGTTGATACTGGTTTGCATTTTTTGTTTGCAAAATGTCGCGGTAAGCAAGAGTTGCCACCGACATTCATTTTATCCAACAAAGGAAAAAGAACAGAAAAAACCTTTTTCGAGATGTTTTTGAGTACGGGGGGGGGGGGGGGGGGGGGGGGGGGGTAGATTATAGAAAGGGAAGGTGTTAGCACCCTTTCTATCCATGGTTTTTCATGGTCTCTTAGGTACTTTCTCATTTTGAAAACTGCTTGTGTGTGCTTTATTTTGAAAAGTTTCGTTTTACTTCGTGTTAACCCTTATTTCTGTCCTCATGAGTGTTACGAAGTTGTTTTTGAAAACTTTGTTTGAAAAGTGTTGGTGTGAATTTTTTTTGTTTGTTTGAGCAAGTACCTAGGAACTAATCTACCTACTCGAAAAAGTCTGTTCGTTTTCCTTTTAGACAATGCTATCCCATTATTGAGAAATAGGTAGCATTGTCGTTGTAGTTTTTTAGGGACATTCGAAGGGACAAATACGATCACAAAAGCAATGTTAGGAAATGTTAGTAATCATCCTAAAGCCTTAAAGATCTTTTTCTGAGGCAACATCCGAATGGGTCATTTTAGATCTTTCGGGGCTAGAGGACAACCACTAACAAACCCTATACTTCATGACTGTTTACCGAAGGCAACCGTAGTGGAGTAAATCCTAGGAGTGAGCAAGTGCGAGTGTAATTTTCAGTTAATTTATCTTTGCATATTTAGGATTTTCTATTGTATTAATTTTCAGTTTGTCTTTCCATACAATCCTATTAACATACATCTAAGCAGTTCATAGTTGCAGAAATTAAAAGCGGGAAAGTAAATCTACGCTATTACAAGGCTTCGGGGAGGGGGTTACATGACCAAAAACTGGGGATTAAACAGTAAATAATATGCAGTAAACCCTAATTAAAAACTATTACAAACCCGAAGCAAATACAATAATTGTAAAATAAAATATTGCGCGCGAGAATTAAGTACGGGAAAAAATCTAATCAATTAAAGAGAAAATATTTTTTTGTATTTTATTATTGAGAAAAATATTTGAAATCTTAACCTAAATCTAATTAATTAAAAAAAAATATTTTTTGGGTATTTTATTGAGAAAATTAAATATTTGTGAATTAAACCTAATTTGTCTAATTAATTTTAATTATGAAAACAATCAAGTCAATATCATTAAATTAATTATTTTCCAAAAAAAACTAATTTTAATAAAAAAACCTAATTCTACATTTTTGTGGTTTTCTTGATTTTATGATTAAATAAAAAATGATTTTTTTTGTTGTTTTGTATAAAAGAAATTAATCAAATAAAACAAAAGAAAATAAATAAAGAAGGTAATTGGGCCTGTGGTGAAAGAAGATTAGGGGGTGTGAAGCTGAATTTCATTGAGCCCAAATTCCTTGGTCCGTCTGCCTTGCATTGGATTCAGTGCCCTCTCTTTCTGATGGTGTACCATGGACCTTGCTGCATGGGACGTTGGATCTGGATTGATGATGAATCCAATGGTAGGATGCTAACAGCGCATGGTAGACGTCTTGGAACGATATGCATAGAACCTGTTGTCAAATATTAAGAAAATACAAAAATGCTGGGGTGGTTAGTTGTATATATAATAACATAAATAAAATATAAAGGAAATAAAGTGGTCTTTTCCAAACGTGCGTGTGATTCAAATCACCCAATGGGATTCTGCCACCTAATTGTATTCTTCCCCATTACTGTTGTTTTTGGCCACACTTTTACCTACAGTCGTTTCCGTGACTAAAGGCTATAGTGACAGATTTTGTTCGTAGCATAAACCTGTAAAATTCAAAAACACAGCACAAGCAGAATAAATTCAAACTAAAGACATGGATCAATTGCAAATCATCTTTTAAGCATGATAGTGCCCCTGATTTTGTCCAATTTTGCCTCTATATGGAATTCCCAATTTGGGACCTCAAAACCCTAACAATGGTATCGTGCCATTCCTGCACTTAAATTTCAATCAAACCAATCAAAAACATTGAAAATATGATAGCAAGCATGGATATATGATCAAAACATGTTTATGATGGATAAATCATTGAAAACGAATCTTGAAAAAATATGCAAACCGTGCACTGTAAGGCATGATTTCTGAAGGTTTTAAGGCTGGAGGACGATTGGAATAACTTCAAGAAATGTCCAAGAACAGATTGCTGGCCTTGGAATTGCTTGAATCAGTCTATGGAGGAATATGTAATCAGCACTTTTTTTGACAAAAAATTGAAGTTTACCTCCTTGTTTTCACGACCCAAAAACCTTCCTTCTACTTTGGAAATGTTGTGTATATATCATAGAATGATTTAGGTCAATAAAAACTGATCATATCTTTGCAAATTATGGAGATTTGATTTCATTCTTTACCTTGTATGATTTGTTTCCAAAATAGACCAAATTAAGATCTTTTCCAATCAATTAGATCTTGCACGAATTTTTTGATTTGCTAGCTGTTCATGGACTCATAATATGCTCATAAAATCAAATCTTTGATTTTATTTGATTATTCTACTATTTAAATTGATTTATTTTGATTTAAATGGATTAAAAATCAAAATAAATAATAAAAATAATAAAATAATAGGTGGATAAGCTCAGGGGTCGTGGGCCATCTTAGTAACAAGTTTCAAACAAGAAATCATGGGCCCATTTGGAAAAAAAGTCATTGATCAATGTTGACTTCATGCACATTTCCAAAAATTGGTCAACTTTGACAATACTTATCTCCCTCAATTTTAACCCTAAGAGGATGTTCTTGGACTTTTTAGAAAGCTTAGGGTGTCCCCTGAACATCCATTTTTGTTTCATCTCAATTGGGTCTTCCATGTTCATGTAAGAAGCTTTGACCCAAAAAGTGTTTTTGTTGACTTTTCAAAAGGACCTATAATGTAAAAATTCATATCTTTTGATGATGCATATTTTGAACTTGTGGGCTGAATATGAGTTGTAGGGAATTGCAACCTCTTCAAAATGAGCCTGGGATGGAAAATTTCTGATAAAGTATGAAGAAGTTATGCCTAGTCAAAGTTTGGTTGACTTTTCCTGAGAAACCCTAATTTAGCAACCTTTGGGTTTTGATGAATTTGGGGCATTTCTTGAGGAATGATGATCAACCCTTGATAAAATGATGAATATCACTTCAAAATGTTGATGTTGACTAAAAATCTTGAAGTTTGACTGTATGTGGGCCACAATTGACTTTTGACCTAATATAGTTAATTTTCAAGCATTTGGGTAATTGACTGAGCAAACTTCTTGTGCAAGGCATGAGACTTGACATGGATGATCTTGAGAAAATATTGGGACCATGGAAGGAATTTGGGACCTTTGGAGTTCCCACACCCTAATGAAAATGGAAACCCTATTTTGAGGTACATTTCCTTAGGAGAGAGTTTGTCTGGTCAACTCTTGGGCATCCTTGAGAAAGTTGAGGACCTCAATGGGCATGTGTTGAGTAAAATGAGAGGGAAAATTTTGGGGTACAACACTTTGTAACAGTATGCTATCAAACTAACCCATGCTTCAGCTAGGACTTTTAAGGTTTATAACATGGCTTGGTTCACGGTTTAAGAAACAAAGGATAAAGGCTCAAAATTTATTTGTACCCACCGTTCTTCGTGATGTACTTCAGTCTTATGCTCAGTTAATTGCACGTTTAGAATCCCAGTTGGGTCCTGAAGTACTGTCCTTGATGTTCCAGTAATGGTTCGGATACTGAAAGTATTTTTTGCATAGGCAGTCATTTTTGTAATCTTTTTTGTCGAAGATTTGTAGGACCTCTTTCTTTTTTATTTTATTATCCCTGTCTTTTGCCTGAACTGTTTCTTTTTGTGATTACAGTCAGCGAGATGCCTCCGTTTTTTTCTTAAGTCTCCTTCATAGGTTTTGACTTTATGGGATTTTATTTCGAGAGATAATGACTGCACGTATTAATGATTATTTAGGATTTGAAACAATGCCCGTATATCGTCAGCAAGGTCTGTTCAAAAGCATACTGTAGAGATTATGGTATCGTTTTTGTCATCCTCCCTCTAAGGCTTTGAGATTTTATCGAGTGTTGAATATCACGAAAAGGAAGTATAAAGCATTTTAAGCATAGCGAAAACAGATTAATTCAAGACAAACATGTGTAATGCATTAATGAAATAACAAAGTTTTGACATGACAATAATTGTTCGAATAAACAAAGAAAATACAACTTGAGAATTCAAATGAACAAAAATGATTTCGATCCTAGCCATGTTTTAGCAGGGGAGCAGTAATCACGTTGGGAGTCTCAGGAGGGTCTAATTCAATCTCCTTGGCGTCAATCATATTCTGAATCTTGTATTTCAGCGCCCAACAATCATTAGTATCGTGCCCCGGGCTGCCAGAATGATAAGCACACCTTGCATTCGGATTGTAGTTAGGAGAGTAAGTCTTAGGATTCAGATGAGGTCCTATCAACATAATCAGATTCATCCTCAACAAGTGTTGCAAAGCTTGAGACAGCGACACGTTGAGTTTGGTAAACTGCCTTTTGGGTATGTCCGGATTACTCTGATTAACCCGTTAATTTTGGCGAGGTTGTTGTTGGACCCGTGACGTGGTAGAAATTTGGAAAGGTCCACTCTTTACCAAACCAACCTTTTGTCTTCTTGGAGGTTGATCAATGACTTGGTCCCCAGACTCGATTGTTTGCTTCATATTGTTGTATTCGTCTTGATGAAGTTGGTTGATGATGGCTCTTAGCTCTTCTTGTCCCCGGGCTAGACCTTGTATAAGAGACATCTTCCCCAGTATCTGGGTTCTCATTGCATCTACCTCAGCTTGTAGTTGTTCCATCTGTTCGTCCCTATTGTCTTCGGGACTTTTCTTGACCAAGTTCCCAACAAGGAGTGTTTTCAACTCTTCCTGTCCCTTGGATAGGTTTAGGAACATTTCCCTGAACTGAGCTTCTTGAGTTTGGAAATCTTTGTTGTCTTGTTGGAAAGCCATTGCTGAAATAAACAGCGAGAACATGTGAGACCTGTACTGGAAGACCTGTTATGCAATGATATGTATGATATATGTATGCAATGTTTTCAAGGATCTCGCGGGGTAAACAAGAAAATGTCAGAAGTTGAAATTTTGCCTCTTTGATTGAAGCACTTCGTATCGTTGAAGGTCTTTCTACAAGAGTTAAGCTCACCATATCAAGTGGGTCATAGCCCCTGACTCAAGTTGTCGTGTTTTGGTCTTTTGACGACATTGGCTAGAGGAAAATAAATCCCCTTTCCCCTTGCTAGACGTCTTCTTTATCATAACCTACATCATAGGCCCTTGAGATCCTTTAAATGGTTAAGAAAATTCTATGGTATGATGCTATGATGTGTATGCTATGCATCAAGAAAAAATGCAGGGCAAGAAACCAATTTATTGGATTTATACAAACAAGGTCCTGCGAGGAATACAAACAAAGCCCTGCAATGAGTTCAAATTGTTAGGCAAAGAAAGCAAATAAGTCACACAAGTAGCCTTAGGTTTAAGGCCTGCATGAGTTTTAAGGTCATACCCTCTTGAAGCTGGATTATTTCAACTTATCCTATAAATAGTAACCAGGTTCTAAGGGATCTCAATATCACTGATCTTTCCCCCAAGCTTCATTCAATAGGCGATTGACTCACAACCAAACAAAACTCAGGATTCAAACCTCAATGAGTGTAGCATCGAGTACCTGTCGACCTTGGGAATACACTAAATTCGGCCATCTCGCTACGTCCTACTGGTCAAGTTATGCAATTAAAGGTTCTAAGGTCAGTTGATGCTTTATGACACCACACGGCAGCCCCGTACTCTCCTTGATTAACTCAAGGGTTACCGGTACCAACCAAAGTGTCACATCAACGTAGCTACTGCTTCAACCATGTTGGTATACCCCACATAGTTCCCTCACAGTTTATTGCTACTTACCTAAAAGGTGTTCCCCGATCCGGGTGTAGGATCTTCAATAATACCCAAACAAAACCCTTGAATATAAAGCAGGAAAAGCAAAACAAGAAAGCAATTTTAGAAATGACCTAGATCCTAAGGTATACCCCACTTATTTAACTCCCCAGCAGACTCGCCAGTTATGTGATACGGTGGCAGAACCGACTGTTAATACTGGTTTGCATTTTGTATTCATAAATGTTGTGATAAGCAAGAGTCACGACCGACTTTTATTTCATCCAACAAAGGAAAAGGAAAAAGAACAGAAAAAACCTTTTTCGAGATATTTCTAAGTACGGGGGGTAGATTATAGAAAGGGAAGGTGTTAGCACCCTTTCTATCAGTGGTTTTCCACGGGCTCTTAGGTACTTTTCTCATCTTGAAATTGCTTGTGTGTGTTTTGAAAAGTTTTTGTTTAACTTCGTGATAACCCTTGTGTCTGTCCTCAAGAGTGTGACGAAGTTGTTTCTGAAAACTGTTTTGAAAGTGTTTGTGAAAAAGAGTTTTTATTGTTTTGAGCAAGTACTTAAGAGTTTCTACCTACTCGAAAAAGATTGTTCATTTTCTCGTTTCCTTTAGACAACTATATCCTACTATTAGTGAGTAGGTAGCCCTATCGTTGGATGTTGAGGGACTATCGAAAGGGATGCTATGGTCATCGAAGGCAACATGTAAAGATATCTTAGCATTCGAAGGGACTGTCATCATATAGGCAACATCGAGGGAGAAAATCATTTCTCGTAGGCAACTCGAGGGACGTTAGGGACCATGATCTTTATGATGACTTTAGAATTAAGGGTCTTTTCTAAGACATCCCTACGTTCGAGGGACATGACCATTATTTTCCGAGGCATCCAAGTGAGGTATACCCTTAGGGTGCATATGTGCAAGGTGTGTTATGTTCAGTTATTTTAATCTTGTGTTAAGTTTTATAATGCTTGATTATTGTTGCCATACAATCCTATTAATCATACATTTAGCAGTTAATAATTGCAGTAATTTAAAAGTGTAGAAATATAAAACCTAGCTATTACAAGGCTTCGGGGAGGGGGATTATGTACATATCCAAAACTTGGGGAAACAAAAAATAAAAGCGGTAAAGGTCCTACTAATCATCTATTACATTCCAATATACAGTTACAATAATAAAAGGAAGTGCGAAAGAATAATAACGCGCAAATTTGAAAAGACGTCTAAAAATCCTAAGATATAAAAAAACTTTCTGTTGTTTTTTGTTTTAATTTATGAAAATGGTTTAAGTTAAAAAATAACGGATCTAGATCTATATTTAAAAAAAAAGTTAATTATTAAAGAAACATGAAATTTAAATAAAAGAAATTAATTCTATGTTTTTTTTTGTTACGAAAAGGAAAATGAATTAAAATAAAATTAAACCTAAGTTTTATTAATTTTAATTTTGAAAAAAAGTTAAAGTGATTAGTTAATTAATTTACCAAAATTAAAATTTAATTAAGAAAAATCCTAAATCTATTTTTATGTGATTTTTATATTTGTTTATTGATTAAAATAAAAATAAAGGATTAAAAGAAATAAATTAAATGAATAAAACGAGAAAAAAAGATGGGCCTAGTAGCAAAAGTAAACAGGGGGTGCAATCATCAGAAATCCCTAGGCCCGAATCTTCGAAAGCTTCATGCCCTAACCATTGTGTTTTCAGAGTCTTGCATGGAACCTTTGATTCAACCATCCATAAATATTCTATATAAACTCAAACAAACGTTAGCATGCCATGAAATGTGATTAAAATTAGAGATTTAAAGTTTAAAGTTTTACCAAACCGGTGTTGTCAAATAGGGGCGTGCTAGGTGTGTGATGGATTGCTCTTGGGCCTTGTAAGACTCCTGAGGAATTGAAGAGGTTGGTTTGAGGCTTGATGTCAATCGAGAGAGACCGGAACCTCGATATATGACTTGAACCAATTCTTTGATTTATGGAGAGCTTTTTGAAGAGCTTTTGGAGAGCTTTTTGAAGAGCTTTTTGAGAGCTTTTTAGAGAGGAATTTCATGTGTTTCAAGCTTGTATGGCTCTATATTTATAGAGGAGAATGAGGAGACAAGTAAGCATAGAAAGAATCTCCCTCATAATGTTGTATTTTAAGACCATGATCAAAATTTGAAAAAAATGCCATATTTGATGATTTAATGCCATTTTCACATGTGGATGAACCTGGACATATTTGAAGGGTTATTGCACAAAATCAATTAACATAAACCAGCATGAAACTTGCCCAAAATGGATTCACATCAAAATTTACATTATTTCTATTATTTATTTATTTAATTTTGATCTTTAATGAATAAAATATCAAAATAAATAGTATAAAAATGTATGGGTGAGCTTAGAGGTCGTGGACCATGTTAGGAATAAGTTTCAAACTTGAAAAGATAGGTCCATTTGGAAAAAATCCAAGTTTGTTCAATATTTACTTCATGCATTTTTTTCAAAAACTGGCCAACTTTGACAATGCACATCTCTCTCAATTTTAACCCCATGAGGGTATTATTTTACTTTTTAGAAAGCTTAGGATGTCCCCTAAGCAACCTATTTAGTTTCATCTCAATTGGATCTTCCATATTCATGTTAGAAGCTTTGACCCAAAAGGTGTTTTTGTTGACTTTTGAAAAGGACCTAGAATGTTTGAATTTATATCTTTTCATGAGTGCATTTCTTGAACTTGAGGGATGAATATGAGTTGTAGGGAATTGGATTCTCTTTAAAATGATCCTTTGATGAGAAATGTCTGATAAAGTATGAGAAAGTTATGCCTGGTCAAAGTTTGGTTGACTTTTCCTATAGGAACCCTAATTTAGCAACTTTTGAGTTTTGATGAATTATGAGCATTCCTTGAGGAATCATGATAAAACCTTGATAAAATGATGGATATAACTTCAAAATGTTGATGTTGACCAAAAATCTTGAAGTTTGACTATACGTGGGTCACAGTTGACCTTTGACCTAGTACAGTTGATTTTCAGGCATTTGAGCAGTTGACTGAGCAAACTTCTTGTGCAAGGCATGAAACTTTGAATGGATGATCTTGAGGACATATTAGGGCAATAGAAACCACTTAGGACCCTTGGAAACTCAAACATCTTGATGAGGAGTGAAACCCTAGTTTGAGACTCATTGTCTTAGGAGGAGGATTTGTCTGGCCAATGCTTAGTCAACTTGAGCAATTGAGGACATCTAGGAGTTTATCTTGTGTGAAAATTGGAGGGAAAATTTTGGGGTGTAACACTATTCAAAATAAACTGTCAGTATCCAAACCATCACCGAAACATCAAGGACAAGTTTCCAGACTCAATCGGGATCTGAATACACAATTAACTGAGCATAGGACTGAAGAATATCACGAAGAACGGGTGGGTACAAATAAATTCTGAGCCTTTATCCTTTGTTTCTTAAACCGTGAACCAGGCCACGTTATAACCCTCAAAAGTACTAGCTGAAGCATGGGTTAGTTCGAAAGCATACTGTTACAAAAGGTGTCCTGACTCCTGTAAGGTTTGCTATAAACCATGAGTTGATATCACTTTCTTGCAAAATTTGTTTTACTAAAGATTGCATTTTCAAAAAAAATAATTCAAACTTCAAGACAAACATAAGCTTTGCATTCTTAGAATACCATGGTTTGCATATGACTATTTGTTCAACAACAGAGAAATTTGCATGACGAATATCTAGTGAACAAAAACTATCTCAATGAAAAGGATCACCTCAAGTGGAAAAACACTTCCAACCAAGGGGCACGACATGATCATTGTCCATCATCTGGGGAAGTCAAGTCAAGATTCAAGGAATCTCTCAAAGATGGAAAATAGCCAGGGGCATATCTCCCTCTGAATCACTTAGGGCATTGGGCATGAATTCCAGCAATGAATCCTGTACGATCAAACAAACATCTTCTGGCAGTATGGCAACACTTGCTACTATGGACAGTGACAATTCACTGTACCCGATGAACATGGACATAGTCGGAAAATACTACACATGAATAAAGACCCGCTAGGTTGACTGGCCTAGGCAAAAATAAGGGCATCCCGGTGAACCAAAAGGGTTCGGGTAAAAATTAAGGGTAAAAAAAAATATTTGTACATCCGGCAAGTCGAAGACCTGAAAAGGCGGCTTGAGCAAAAAAGGGTATCCCGATGGACTAAAAATCTGAAAAGACAGTCCAGGCAAAAGTTAGGGATTAAAGCGTACGACTACATCTCGTCATCTCGTTACTTGTCTAATCAGTAGAAGGCTTATTACCCTGATATGCATTCACCAAGGAGTCCAAGATTTGGGATGACAGCCAAACCATATACAAAATCCCCAGTTGATATTTTCTACAACAGGTATCGAGACAGCGGAATTCTACTACAAGGTCACCACCATACTCTCAGCTTACAAACCTATTGATGTCAGGTGTTCTCATACCCTCGGCAGAGAAAAATATCCAAATTATTGCTCCAATGAACATCCCCAATGAAGTCGCCAAACTTCTCGGGATTCCCCAAGCGGATTACAGAGTTTCCCTTCCCCCACGAAAACATTTTGAATAAAGAAGATTCTCATCTAGAAACGGTTCAGGTACGATCCAAGGACGGATGTCATCCTGACACTTACTCCAGATTCTCGTCTAGAAATGGTTTAGGTATGATCTAAGAATGGATGTCATCCTGACACTTATTCAGATCATCCTTTAGCAACAGTTCAGGTACGATCCGGAGATGGATATCATCCTGATACTTAGTCCAGTCTATCTTTTAGCAAACAGTTCATGTACGATCTAGAGACGAATGTCATTCTAACACTTAGTCTAGACTATCTTCTAGCAAACAGTTCAGGTACGATCCAGAGACGGATGTCATTATGACACTTATCCATCCATGAAGCCTCCACAAGTAATTTCTCCAACAGGTACAGGGGCATAAATGTCTTGATGTGAAGCCATCGTTGTATCCTCAGCATACGCCCCGTGACGTCTACACTCCTCACAGAGTAGAGGCGACCAAAGCTTTGACATCAGCTTCCCCAAACAGGAGTTACTTTCCCCAGTAAAGTCCCTTCAAAGAGTCGACCTCTATATTCCCCAGCCGAATTTTATAATTGCGAGCGGTTCATAAAGTTTTTTTCCCAAGCAGAGTTTATTTCTCTGAATACATAAGCTTAATCCCCAACAGAGCTTATTCCTCCAACTACGGAAGTTCATCCCCCAGCGGAGTTTATTTCTCCGAATCGGAAAAATCTTCCCGCAAAGCATCTCCTCTCTCAAACAGAGTTATTACCCCGCGGAGTTATTCTCAAGCAGAGTCTCTCCCCGACAGAATATTCACAAACAGAAGGGAGTAAATCCAAGACATAGTCATCTCCGTTCACCATCCCCAGCGGAAATAGAAGAACCACTTTTTCTACAATGGTCAAGAATTTAATTTCCAGTACTCTCCAGCAGCAGTCAAGGATTTATTTTCCCAGACTCGGATATGTCACAATAGCATTTCATGTTCATACATCATGACATGTGCATACATATTGCATACAACATAATCTCATTTATTTTTAGGACATCATCACACAATGCATTTCATGCATCGCATATAATTAATCATGTACCTTTTCAGGAAAGATGGTTATCATCAGTAATTCCAATAGTTCAAGATTAAATCCATGAAGCTATACATGTCATATCTGCAGATAACTAATGGAAAATCAGTTCTCGAAACCAAACGGGTCAACTAATCTACGTGATCAAATGAGATATCCCTACTGTTGTACCCCAAAATTTTCCCTCCCATATTTCTCAAAAAAACATTGCAAGAAAAATCTCCAAGTGGTTCAAGATTGCTCAAGAGTTGGACAGTCAAGCTATCTCCTAAGGCAGTCAACATCAAATTAGGGTTTTGTGTTGCATCAAGATCCTTGAGTTAAAATGACCTCAAGTGCTCCCTAATGTCATAATATGTTTTCAAGTTCATCTATGTCAAATTTCAAGCCTTACAGAGGAAGTTTGGTCAGTCAATTGCTCAAAGGGTCCAAAAATCGACTGTGCTAGGGCAAAAGTCAACTGTGACCTACAAATAGTCAAACTTCAAGATTTTTTGCCAAAATTCTCATTTTTAAGGATATTTCATCATCTGATCAAGGGTTGATCATGATTCATCAAGGATTGCTCAAAATTCATCAAGACTCAAAAGTTGCTAAATTAGGGTTTTGTAGGAAAAGTCAAACCAACTTTGACCAAGCATAACTTTCTCATACTTTATGAGAAATGACCCATCCAAATCTCATTGTGAAGAGGATGAAATTTCCTACAATCCATCTTCATACCCCAAGATCAATAAATTCACTCACAAAAAGTTACAAATTTGGACATTATAGGTCATTTTTGAAAGTCAACAAAAACACTTTTTTTTCAAAGCTTATAACTTGAGCATGTAATATCAAAATGATATGAGACTAAAAGGGTTGGTTAGAGGACATCTCAAGCTTTCTAAAAAGTCCAATAACACTTCCAAAAGTTCAAAATTGAAGAAGTTATGCATTATTGAAGTTGGGCATTTTTGCAAAATTGCCAAAAGTCAACTATCCCCAAAACTCCAAATTTTTTCAAATGGGCCCATTCTTTTCACTTGATTTGATCTTGTCACACTACACACGTGTCCTAGCTTCAGCCTCATGACCATTTATCAATTTTACTATTTAATTTGATTTTTTAATGAATTATTGCATTTTAAATCAATTTAAATCATATAAAATCCAAACATTGATTATTGGATCTCCTTTTGGCTATTTCAGGACCTAATCATCATCATAAAGTTGATCAAATTCGTATCTCACCATATCATGAACAAAAAGATAGATTTTGGACAAAATTGGAAGCTTTTCAATGGAGGATCAAATCAAATCTCCAAGCCATAATGCACAAAGATCCAGTCCACAAAACTTGACCTAATGCATTGCTTTATACATATACAAGTGAAAGGCACAAGTTTTAGAGGAGAGAGGCTGCAGAATCACCAAAACCAAACTTGAAAAAAGCTTGAAACTGAAATCACTCCTAAAGGCGAATTCAAAGGAAAATCTCCACACTAATCAATTGCTGGACCATCCTTGAAGCGAAACTAATCCAAAGCCAGTCTCCATACGCGCCCAGAAGCTTTGTAAGTGTCTCAAAAAATCACTTTTCAGTTGAAATCGTATCCTCATATTCTTGCACTTTTTTGGCAAAATCTTTACATATTCATGCTTATCGTTCCATTTAGAAGCTTTCTGCATTATTTGATTGCGTTTATATAGCCTGTAACCCCCTAGCCGATTCTAGGGTTCTTGGTTCTCGTTTTTGGGCATTTTGTTTGCAGGTGGAATTGACGCCATTGATGGACATAGGCATGTTCAGGAGGGAGAGACGAGCATGACTATGGTTTTGGACTGAGTTTTCATGGCTTAGAATTGGTTTTAGGGTTGACCTAGGGATTCAGCTGCGGATATGAATCCGCAGGAAATATTACAGGGTCAAACGAGGAAGACGATGACGCGTCTCCCTCCTATTGGATAGTTCAAAATTCGCGCTTTATTTTTATATTTTCTGGCATATTGACTTGTTTCCCATATTATTATTATTACCTAATACTATGACAAATGAAGCGTAGTGGCTCAGTGGCGAAGGCGTTAGTGCAAGATTCAACAGGACCTGGGTTCGAATCCCAGGTCCCCCACATATTTGTTATTATTTTCTTTCAGGTTATCCAATGCCTTTCCAAGCGTGCAGTGCATGATACCCCCTCATTCCAATGCTTGTCAGATGGCCCCAGGCCAGATCTGGTGGTCAAAATAGGACGTGCATCATGGTCCCTAGTCAACGTGCCATAGAGAATCAAGAAAGGTCAACAAAGGGTCAATTCGTTTGGGCCATTCAACTTCTAATCTCACCTCCAATTTGGGCCCAAAACCCCCTTGGTTATTTCTATTTCTTTCTTTCTTTTTATTTTACTTATTTATTTGATTAATTATTTTTATTATTTAATTAGCCAATTAAACTTTTTCTCATAAAATCAAAAACCAAAATATATTTTATTTACTAAGTTTAATTTTTAGTATTTTATTTTTATTAATAAATAATTAACTTAATTAATTTAGTTTAATTAGAAAATAACTTTAATATCTTTTGCAAATAATTAAAATTAATTTAGACAATTAGGTTTTATTAACTTTGATTAATTTATTTTTATTTCTTTAAATATCCAAAAATCCAAAAATATCTTTTTTAATTAATTAATTTATTTATTTAATTAACTTAGTTTATTTCCTTTAAATTCAAAAATAACAAAAAAATCTCTTCTTTAATAACAAAAGGGTCAAAACCCTAAAAACTCGCCCGATTTAATTTCTTGCACGCGATCCATTTTACCATATTATTGTATCTGTTTCCCGAAATGTAATAGTTTAATTAGGACTTTAAATATTTTATCGCTTTATTTATTTTATGCATTTTAATTTCAAGGGTTGTTTTTTGGCGATGTAAATACCTGACGCCTTGTAATAGTTAGTTTTAATTTCCGCAATTTAATTTCCGCAACTTATAAACTGTTAGATGTTTGGTAATAGGGAATGCATGACAAGATCGAATGTTAAACCTAAAATCGACATAGATAACCATTGGCATGTACAAAGACAAACTAACTGAAAATAACACACTCGCACATGCACACTCTTAGGGTACACCTCACTTGGTTGCCTTCGAACGTGGTCATTGAGTATATGAAGTTTTAGAGGTCGCCCTCTTGTCCAAAGATCATAGTTGCCTCAAAACGTTTGCCTCGGAAAAATGATCTAAGACATTAGGGTTACCGCTAAGGCGTCCTAACATTGCTTTAGTGACCACACGTCCCTTAATCGAATTGACCCTAAAACTCCAACGACGGTGCTACCTACTCATCAATAGTGGGATAGCATTGTCTAAAGGACATTAGCACATATTGATTCCTTTTTCGAGTAGGTAGATGGTTCTTAAGTACTTGCTCTTTCTAAAACAAAACAAAACTTTTCGCACTTACACCTTTCAAACAAAAACTCTTTTCAAACCCACAAACACAAAGAAAAGCAAATTTTGAAAACACTTTGAGCAAGTACCTAAGAGCCTGTGGATAACCACAGAAAGAAAGGGTGCTAACACCTTCCCTTTCTATAATCTACCCCCCGGACCCGAGAAACATCTCGAAAAAGGAATTTTTCTGTGCTTTTTTCCTTTCCTTGTTGGATAAAATAAAAGACGGTGGCGACTCTTGCTTACCGTGACATTTTGCGAAAACAAATGCAAAACGCGAACCAGCATTCCAAAAACAGTCAGTTCTTTCCCACTGTATCACAGAACTGGCGACTCTGTTGGGGACGCTTAATAAGTGGGGTGTACCTTAGGATTATATCATTGTGTTTTCAATTGTTTGCTTTGTATGCTTTATATTTGTGGGCTCGTATCGGAGTTACTATAGATCCTAACCCGGATCTGGGGGATACCCTTTAGGTAAGTAGCAATAAATTGTGAGGGAACTGTACGACGTAGACCGATATGGTTGAAGCAGTAGCTACGTTGGTGTGGCACTTTAGATTGTACCGATATCCCTTGTGTTGGAACGAGGAGAATATGGGTCATCTAAGGGGTCATTAAGCACCAACTTACCTTAGAACCTTTAAATTGACCAACTTGGCCATAGAACAGTAGCAGTATGCTACACTCATTGAGACTAAACTCTCACGATGATTCCGGCCGCAAGAAAAGGTTGCTAAATGATCGGGACTTTATGAGTCTATTGGGATACTAACTGCAAGTATAAAATTTAGTCGTTCTAGTTTTAAATGATTATCAAACCCACAGAGACTGAGGATCAATCGCGTACGATCTAATGCTACAATTGTTTAACTAAGCGATGAATATTTGGTTTTAGGGGGGGGGGAATAGTTTAATTAAAAAAATAATAATAGCTATACCGTTATGTGATAGTCGGACTTCGGGAATTCGGTGAATCGCTTGGCATATAAAGTATTTCGGTAAAAACGAATTGTTTAAAAACCTGAGACATACACTCTCGTGTTCATGAAATAAGTCATGCTACTAAACCTAGTGGATGCACTTTAAATTTAATAACACTTTTTGAAAACAATTTGAGTTTAATTAATTTATTAAAACACTCTCATGTATTTAAAAATTAATGTTTCGTTACCACTATCTGGGTTGAACCCCAGCTCTCGCATGCAGGTTCTTGCCTTAATTAATTTCCCACTCTCGTGGCAAAATCGTGTTAATTATCCTCTCACTCTCGTGACAAGGGTAGTTAAATTAAACATGGAAATTGGAAACCAGAAATTATTTGTAAATGTTTTTAGCCAAGTTATCACTGAATTCTTTCGGTACTTGGGAGTCACATACTGGTACAAATTAATTTAGCCGGACATAATATATTTAGTAACTATACAACTTAAAATATAATCCATAAAAATAAATGACATAACACAAGAATGAATAAATATTAATTGCAATAAAAACCTGGAAATAATGTTGCTATGGTAATCTTGGATGTTACAAATTCCTTGCAGCTCAATCGAAATAAATAATTGTGTTAATTCTTAGATGAAGAATTAACACTCTAAATCTAATGCTGGAAATAAAAATTACAGTACGTGTAGAAAAGGTTCAAAAACAAGAAAATAGAATAATTGCAGGAAAATAGAAATTTTGTTCTGGGAAAAATCCTTCGACCATCATCCATTGAACTACCACATATATATAGAAGAAAATATTGCAGTTGAGAAAATCTTGGAAAAGGCTTGAGTGGAGTAAGACCCGGATGCATGGTTACTGAGTGGAGGAAATATAGGAGAAGATTTCTGCCCTCAACGTTGTCCATGTCTCCACTAATTCATAACGTTGCCCTTTAAGCGTGTGACGGTCGTCACAAGGGGGTGACGGTCGTAATGCGCTTAAATAGCGCATTACGCTCGTCAATGATGTGTGACGAGCGTTCTTTCTAGTTGGGGAGGCGTTACGATCGTCACAGGGTGTGACGGTCGTCACCGTTACAAAATCTGCAGACTTTGAAGATTTGGTTCCTTCTCTTCTGTTTCTTGGTTAGCTTCCTTCATGTGGTCCTTTTTCATTGATTTGAGTTGACAAATGTTGTACCTGTGAAAAGACACAAAAACTCAGAATAATCGGGAGTTAGACGACTCAATGTATTATAAAAATCGGTAAAAAGCGTAGTAATTATATGATACGATTTCTCGTTATCAAATTCCCCCATACTTAAACCTTTGCTTGTCCTCAAGCAAATAGTCATTCGAGAGGTCGGACAAGTTTTGTCAAGCGCATATGCATGACATACCTTGGATTTTTAAAGCAATTTCGGGAAATCCTCGTCGGTTCGGCCAATACTTGAGTGAAACACTAAAGATACGCCAATGACACGAGCAATATGCTTAGTCGTAGGCTTCCATTTCAAACGAGCTATCCAACAGTTCTGTTATAATTCTGCCCAGAGTTCCTCGTATCTATTTCACCCGGTTTCGTTCTGGCGCAATCACATTAAGCCCTTTGTCTTAGCACGCACGTAGTGGAGCAACCGATTAGTGACTTTGATCCTTTTAGCACGGGGTCTGGTACACGAATGTGGCTACCCTACATACGTTATCCAAATTGGAGGTTGTGGGGGATCGAGCCGTAGCATGCCCTACCAAGTCCAGAACCAGATACCTCTGAACCAACCAATAGTGGATTCCTTCATTATTTGCTCAGCTCTTATATGTGACCGTATATTTTGGTGCACAAAATTTATTTTCTTTCAGCAGCGAGATAAGAAGGATATTTCAATGATCAGGAATCAAACACTTATATTCATCGATTCTCCACGTGGTTTGTGTCAAGACAGTGCTGACTGCTAGTATAAACTACTAGGGGTTACTTTAGAACTAAAACTCCAGATATCGGTATAATGTTTATTGAAACGGATCGCGTAAGTAGGAATTCTACGGTGTCATAACCGTATCGATCTTGTTATGTCGTTTTCAGCTTCCTCAACTGGGATTTCATTAAAATAGGTATGTCGGGCTAATGCGAAGATAAAATTTTTTTGGTCTGGCTAAATAAAGCGAAGAATTTGAATCGAGACATATCATAAAAATTTACTAGTTTATAAAAGATGGAAAAGTACCTCTCCCACACTAAATCCGACATTGTCCTCAATGTTGCGGTATATAGGCGGGGAAGTACAATTACAAAAACAAACAGAAAGGAAATGAAACCGAAAAAAAAAATAAACTACATAGAAAATAAAGAAAACTACTGGTGACCACGTCCTCTACTCCTGGTGCGAGAGCGTCTGGTAGGAGTGGCTTCTGTGTCAGTATCCTGGTAACCAAGGGTGCTGACGTCTAGCCTTAAGGCGTTGAGCTCTGACAGGGCCTCATCCAACCTCTCATGCATGCTCCGCTGTCCAGTCAAGATCTGGGTGTTTTGAGCGCAAAGATACTCATATTTCTCCTACTGTCTTCTTTCAAGCGCTGCGCTCATTTGATTTTGCATATGAATGGCGTGGAGGACCTCTTCAAGAGTAATAGGAGGTGGTGCAGATGAAGGTCCTGGAATGTCGTGGACGGGGGGGGGCACTGTCCAGCTCTTCTTGCATTTCGTCTGCGGGGGCATTAGGCTGGTCTTCATGAGTAGGAGCACACCCTGCGAGAGCTGCAGGATCGAACAACTAGTTAGCTCGGTTTCGTGGATCAATTCGGTCCCTGCAAGGCAAAATGATGTTATGATAAATGGTGTTTCTGATCACAGGGTGGAATCTGCCATCCTCCCACTCATAAATGAGATGTGCGGCCTTGCAGTGATCCAAAGTTAGCAAAGCTGGTGCCATAGAAGGCATATCCGCGAGAGCAGCACCATAGTTCAGGGCTATGGCAAGTGAAGTGACCAGCCCTCCGAAATAAAAGGGTTTTCCGCCTCTAGCACAAATAGAGTGGATATGAGCCAGTAAGAACGGGGTGGCGTTGATCTTTTGCCCGGTGAATGCGCAATGCATGAAGAAGAGCTCCTTGGAGTTGAGCTTGTGGTTGCTGTCACGGGCGAAGATTGCGTTGTTGAGGATGCGGAGGAAATAGCGGATGGTCGGATTATGAATGTGGGTGGCATTGAGGTGGTCGTAGGATCCGGCACGGATGTTCGTCATACTGTGCCATAAGTTGAAAGCTTCCTCACCGAAATTATTCGGCACCCGGAGATGGACACCTTCGTCAGAACAGAAGCCTAAAAGTCGTGCGATGTTGGTTTAGGGCAGCTCGTGCTCTATGCCAAACATACGAAACTTGGCCAGGCCTGACAGTTGGTTCGTGGCACCTGGGGGAGTGATGTATACAAAGGAACTCAAAAACTCAAGGGTTAGAATTTCATAAATTGGTTGCGGTTCGCGACACAGGTTCCATAAATCCACACTCTGCAACAATTATCGAACACTGTCAAGTAGTCCCAAAATCCTCAAATAGTCAAGATCAACATACCGTGTAGGTTAGAGACCGCGGCGTTGAAACTTCTGGAATTTGACCCGTTGGGTTTCGCCTTGTTCGCCGGATCTGAAAGTGAGAGCGGGAGCTTGTTGATTATTGTCCATGGTGTTTGTAAAACGGATTGAAAAAGGTTTGGAATGAGAATGGGGTAGTGGGTTGATGGGGTTTTTAGTGTTAGAATGTTGGAAGTTTGAAAAAAATATGGAGTGGGTGATGTTACCGTTAGCAGCGATAGAGGTTGGGAAGTTTTGAGACAGAGATGGAACGGCTCTGTAATAGCAGGTTCTGGTATATTGCACGCGTGACGGTCGTCACGAGGGTGTGACGGGCGTAACACGGTGAAATGCGTGTTACGCTCGTCATGAGGGTGTTACGAGCGTCATGCGTTCAATTTCATTAATGAGAAGAACGTTACACATTTTTTTATTTTATAATATTATAATTTAAAATTCTAGTCATAGTAAGCAGTAATAATATTTACCAACACACGTCACATGATTAAATTTTTGCAGAAAATATAAATAGTATATTAATAAAAAATGAAAAATATACTGAAAATGAAATAACATGTATGAAATAAAATAATGGAAGTAGGGCAATAAAACTTGAAACTTTATAAATAGATGAAATTTCATTAATCCATAAAAATTGTTTGGAAATAATAATAACTTAAATAATAATAAAAAATGATAAAATACTAGAACAAACTAGATTCCTCCGCCACACTAAAACTAAACAGTGACCTCACTGTATGTACAAATGCAAGAGAAGAACAAATCAAGATAAAAACGGCAATCTCTAGCCACAGGGAGTAGGGAACATATGCTGGTGCATGAAATCCAGTTGGTCTGTCACCAAATCCATGAAAGCGATAAAATCCACTCGTAGAGATGTAAGCTCACCCTGTATTTCGGTAATTTCTTCATGCAAAGAGTTGAGGGTGACAGTAGGTGGAGGCGGTGGTGGTATCTCTGGAGCCTGGGTGGTGGTCTCAGTAGAAACTACTTGCTGCTCCCATGGATCGGGAAACTGGTGGTATCCCGGTGGTGTTGCAGGATCTTCAGCATCGCGAGAGGTGTTGGGTACTTCATAGATGTCAACAGTGGAAGGAGACGAAGGCGGTGTAGGAGGATGGTGGAGGTAAAAAATCCAGTTTACTCTATTGTGGACACTAGTTATAGGGTTCGGGAGCATAAACTAGTGGACAATCTCATGATTAATTAACAGCTCGAATTCATCTGGCCCAAGATTCCCTATAAAACTAGTGTTGAAGCAAAATTCAATGTTCATTGGCTTGATTCCATAATGCGGTGCTGATCCTAACATAGGCCTTCGGAGTCCAATGGTATTAGAGATCATAGTGACTAAACCACCCAACAGGATTGGTGCATTCAGAGTTTGTATAATACGTTCCATGTTAGCTAGCATATAAGCGGCACCGTTTACTGGACGGCTCTGAGAAGCACAGTACATAATGAAGAGCTCATCACGTGACACTGATGTAACATTTTGCTCTTTACCAAAAAGGGTATTATGATCGGTGGAAATAGAACTGACTATTTTGGAATGCTGGTTCGCGAAATGTCGCGGTAAGCAAGAGTCGCCACCGTCTTTTATTTTCTCCAACAAGGAAAGGACAAAAGCACAGCAAAATTCCTTTTCGAGATGTTTCTCGGGTTCGGGAGGTAGATTATAGAAAGGGAAGGTGTTAGCACCCTTTCTATCCGTGGTTATCCACGGGCTCTTAGGTACTTGCTCACTATGTTTTCAAAAATGTTTGCTTTTCTTGTGTTTGTGGGTTTGAAAAAGTTTGTTTTGAAAACTTCGTTTTGACTCTTGTATCAGTCCTCAAGAGTGTATGAAGTGTTTGTTTGAAAACTTTTGTCAGAAAAGTGTTAGTTGCGAAAAGTATTTTTGTTTTTTGAAAGAGCAAGTACCTTAGAACCTCTACCTACTCAAAAGAAATTAAGCTGTGTAAATGTCCTTTAGACAGTACTATCCCACTATTGAGAAGTAGGTAGCACCGTCGTTGGAGTTTTTCGGGTCAATTCGATTTTAGGGACATGTGGTCACCAAAGCAATATTAGGACGCCTTAGCTGTAACCCTAATGTCCTAGATCCTTTTTATCCGAGGCAACCGTTTCGAGGAAACTTAGATCTTTAGATAAGAGGGCGACCTCTAAAACACCCTATACTCAATGACCACGTCGAGGCAACCAAGTGAGGCGTACCCTAGGAGTGGCATGTACGAGTGTGTCAGGATTCAGTTTATATTATCTTTGCACATATTATGGTGAGCTACGTTTTGATTTTAATTTTAGAGAAGTCTTATCATGCATAACAGTTAATAGTTGCGGAAAGTAAATTGCAGAAAGTAAATCTACGCTATTACAAGGCGTCGGGTATTTACATCGCCAAAAACAACCCTTGAAAAGTAAATGCGAGAAAATAAAAGAAAGCGATAAAAAGGTCCTAATTATGCTATTACATTCTCGGAGCAGTTACATAATATGATCAAAAATAATATGCGCGAAATAAAATTGCATCGAAGACGTCCTTAGGGTTTTGACCCTTTTTGAGAAAAGAATGAATTTTTGGTTATTTTGCATTTATTTAAATCTAATTCTAATTAATTAAATAAAAGAAATATTTTTTTAAGTTTTTTATGTTTTTAATGAAATAAAAGAAAAGAAATTAAAATTGTCAAGAAAACCCTAATTCTAATTTATTTTATTTGTTATGAAATAATTAAAGTTAACCTAATTAAATTAAATTAATTAATTACATTTATTTACAAAAATAATAAATTAAAGGTGAAATTAATAATAATAATAATAATTTAGTTTTCTGATTTTATTATGAAAATAATTAATTGAGTTAATTAAATAATGATAATAATAATTAGTAATAGTAAAATAATTAAATAGAAATCATAAAATAAAAGAAAAAGGAATGAATGGACCAGGGGGGTGCTGGCCCATTAAGGAGGTGTTCTTGGAATTTCTGGCCCATTAATCTCAAGCCTTTTTGACTTTCTTTGATTGTCCAGGCGTTGGTTGACTATGGAGCATGGTAGTCCTCCACTGATGACCACTGGATTGCTGCTTGAAGCCACATGGCGCTTGGACGTTTGAGGCACATGGTAAACTCCTTTTGGAAAGCTGCATATGAATATGTAAAGAAAAAGAACAAACAATTATTTGGGGGACCTGGGACTCGAACCCAGGTCCCAATGATTCCCAGCCAGCACATCAACCACCAAGCCATTTGCACGCGTTTGTTATTTAGACAATAGGCAAATATTATATTGGACAATTAATAATTATGTTGTAAACAACATAAAAACGCGCGCTTATTTGAATCATCCAACCATGAAGCAACACCTCATCATCGTCCTCACTGTGCCTGCAAAAAACAATGTTAGATAGCGGGGGTTTTTAACCCCCATAAACTACAATGACCAAAAATAGTGAATAAAGCTATGACGAATATAAATATTTCGCGATGGCCCCTGTGTGTTCGTCTGGTCTCAACGAGTTCAACCATATTCCTTAAAGGTTCTAATTTTTCCTGGACTGCAAAGCCCCAAATCCAAAGCTCAGGAACCCTAGAATTTGTCCATGGTAACTTGTGATTTTGTACACTATAATTCAATTAACGTATACCATTAGTTTCATATGGATTCAAGCAATGCAAAACAAGCCATAAATTATGTCAAATGCTTATGAATCATGAGTTACGATTATGAGAAAAAATGTCAAACCGTGAGACTGTAGGTGATGGTTTCTCAAGCTTTAATGCTTGGTTTTGATTGCAAAACGTCCCTGAGAGTTCCTGCAAGGTATTAGAATCCACAAAAGCCTTTGAATCGTGCTAGAATGCAGAAAACAGTTTTGAGTTTTTCTTGAATTTTTTCAATATGGTTATGGCTTTTTCTGCAGCTTGTTCACGTGTGCATGATTATGGTTAGCTTATGTATATATAGGAGACTGAAATTAGGTCAAATCTTTGAGCAAAAATCCATGGAATGATGATTTAAATATTTGATTGGAAATCATATATTTTTGAATCTTCATGATTGGAAAAAGTTTCCAAACATGGAGATTTTGGCATATTTGATTTGTGCACGAATTTTCCAGCATATCTTGACCACATTTGCTTCACAAAAAGATTGAAAAATCAAATCTTTGTATTTCCTACAATTTAATTTAATTAAATGAATTAAAATCAATTAAAAATCCAATTAATTAATAAAAATAAGAAAATAAATTCAAATAAGCTTGATGGGTCGTGCATAGGCCACGGATAAAGTTTCAAGAATAAATTTGAGGCCCATTAGCAAAAATAAGGTGTTTTGAGCAAAGTTGACTTTTGCAAATTCACAAAAATTCCCCAACTTCTCCAATGCGTATCTTGCTCAATTTTGATCATATGAACATGTTCTTGGACATTTTGGAAAGGTATTGAAGTCCTCTAACCAATGCCTTTGGTCCCATGTCAATTGGATTTACCAATCTCAAGTTATGGTCTTTGACTTAAAGTGCACTTTTGTTGACTTTTGAATTTGACCTATAATGTAGAAATTGATAACTTTTTGTGAGAGCATTTCTTGGACTTGGAGTGTGAAGATGGATTGTAGGAAATGTCATCCCCTTCAAAATGAGCATTAGATGGGATTTTTATGATGAACCATGAAAAAGTTATGCCCTGGTCAAGATACAGTTGACTTTTCTACTGTCCAAAAATAGTAACTTTTTGCATCTTGATGATTTTTGAGCCATTCTTGTGGAATCATGATCAAGACTTGATCAAATGATGATTGTGGACTCAAAATAAGATGTTGACCAAAAATTTTGACTTTTGACTGCAAAATGACCATTTTACCCTTGCAGTTGACTGTGGAGCAAACAGAGCTTTTAACTGTACAAATTGGCATTGTGAGTCTTGAAACTTGACATGTAGGTGCTTGAGAAAACGTATAGGCCTATGAGACTTGGTTGAACCATTGAAAACCCCAAATTCCTTGAAAGAACCAAAACCCTAATTTCAGCTGGCTTAGGAGGTGGTCTGACTGTGCAACCCTTTGAGCAGTCTTGAACAATTTGAAAATTATTCTTGACAAACCTTGAGAGATATGGGAGGTTAAATTTTAGGGTACAACAGTTGCCCCTGTTCAATCTTCTTAGACCTGAGGATGTAGATTGGCTTGCGTGCCTTTCGTGATCCGAAGGTGGAAGATGATTGAACACTAAAGTGCCCAGAAATTTGCACTCGCATAGTGTAGTATCAGCAATGTGATGTCGGGAATGGGCTTACAGATGCCATTTGGAGATATGATGGATAGGAGGATGGGCTTATAGATTCCATCTGGAGATGTGACATTGTCTTGTCGGGGGATGGGCTTACAGATGCCATCTGGAGATTGTAATCTGGTAGGTTGAAAGAAGGAACCTGTGTAGGGTTGCCTGATGATGAGTCAGTGTAAAACTGCATCTTGGAAGAGAAGGAACCAGTGTATGGTTGCTTCATGATGGTCAAGTAGATAGTTGTCCTATCTGGTTTCAGGTATTAATCTCTGACTTGAGAAAGAAAGATAGTCTCCCTGGCTTGCTACAGGTATTGACCTTCAATCTCTTCATGTGGATAACTTTCCTGTCTGGTTTCAGGTATAGATCTACAATCCGTCGTCCACAGATATTTCCTGGCTAGTTACAGGTGTCGATCCGGAACTTAAAAAAGGTTGGTCGAGATAGCTTTACTAGCTGGATACAGGTGTAGACCTCTGACCTGAGAATGAAAGATAATTTCCTGGCTAGATACAGGTGTTGATCTTCAATCTCTTCATGTAGATAACTTTCCTGGCTAGATACAGGTATCGAATCTACAATCAATCGTCCACAGATATTTCCTGGCTAGATACAGGTGTTGATCTGGAACTTAAAAAAAGTTGGTCGAGATAGCTTTCCTGGTTGGATACAGGTGTAGCCCTCTGACCTGAGAATGAAAGATAATTTCCTGGCCTGTTACAAGTGTTGATCTTTAATCTCTTCATGTAGATAACTTTCCTGGCTAGATACAGGTATAGATCTATAATAAGTCGCTCACATATATTTCCTGGCTAGATACAGGCGTTGATCTGGAACTTAAAAAGGTTGGTCGAGATAGCTTTCCTGGCTGGATACAGGTGTAGATCCCTGACCTGAGAATGAAAGATAATTTCCTGGCCTGTTACAGGTGTTGATCTTCAATCTCCTCATGCAGATACTTTCCTGGCTAGTTACAGGTATAGATCTACAATAAGTCGTTCACAGATATTTCCTGGCTAGATACAGGGGTTGAAAAAAGGTTGGTCGAGATAACTTTCCTGGCTGGATACAGGTGTAGATCCATGACCTGAGAATGAAAGATAATTTCCTGGCCTGTTACAGGTGTTGATCTTCAATCTCCTCATGCAGATACTTTCCTGGCTAGTTACAGGTATAGATCTACAATCAATCGCTCACAGATATTTCCTGGATAGATATAGGTGTTGATCTGGAACTACAAAAGTTGATGGTAATCATATTTTGATTGACCTTTTCCTAAAAAGGAAAAACATTAGTTGTATGCAATGTCATGATGCATGATGTCATGATGTTCTCAAAAAATAAATGAGATTGTTTCGTATGCACTTTATCATGTATGTAAGCAGGAAGTATGAAATGTGCGATGTTTATGAATGTATTTTCGTCTGGGAAAATAAATCCTTGACAGATGCCGGGAAATTAAATCCTGGGCTGATGTTGAAGAGTAGAGTTCTTCATTTCCGCTGGGGATGATGAATAAAGATGACTGCAAGAATAAACCGGTAGGAGAAGATGACTCCGTTGGGGAATAAACCTGGTGAAGAGATTACTCTGCAGGGAATTACTCTGTGGGGAAGAGATACTTCGCTGAGATTTTAATGATAACTCCGTTGGGGAATCCGTTGATAAGCTTTGTTGGGGATTTTGATGAACTCCGCTGGGGATAGGAAGAACTTCACCGAGGACGATCTTTCCGTTGCAACTTGCTGAGGATAACCCAGTTAGACTCTGGTGGGGGGTAACCTCTAAATTTGGCTGAGGCCATGCATTTGTACTCTGCAGGGGACAAGCTTCCAGAATCTACTGGGGAGATGGTTCAACTCTCCTGGGGAAACTTTTTGGACTGTATTGGGGAAATGGCTCCACTGGGGGTATCTTGTATTCCGCCGGGGAACAATCTTATATTTCATCGAGGAATATTAAGACTGTCGGGGATGCTTGTTGAGGAATATCTGTATACTCTGCTAGGGAATATTAAGATCTTCTGGGGATACCCAACTCTTCGGGGCTGATGGTAGGCCAACTCTGCTTAGGGGAGAGTATTGCGGATTTGCTGGAGATACTGTGCCTTTTCAGGGCTGACTGGGAGACCGACTCTGCTTGGGGAGAGTGTTGTTGATTTATCTTACTCTGCAGGGAGTGAAGGTATCTTGGTTACATTCTTCATCCGAACCTACCTTGGCACCTTGGTGGACAGAGCAACTAGATCACTTAGACAATTCTTATTGCCCCTATTTCTGATGTCACCCGTAATTAGTCCTTTGTTTCGCATGCAAATATTTATGAACAACAATTAATGTCAAATGCATATGTTGTACCCCAAAATTTGCCCTACCATATTCTTCAAAGTTTTGACAAGCATCATCTAAATTTGCTCAAGTCTACTCAAGGGTTGCACAGTCAAACCATCCTCCTAAGCCAGTCAAAATTAGGGTTTTGGTTCCTTCAAGGAAGTTGAGGTTTTCAAGGGCTCAATCAAGTCCCATATGCTCATATACATTGTCAAGCACCTACATGT
Organism: Vicia faba; assembly: GCA_948472305.1. Taxonomy (NCBI): domain Eukaryota; kingdom Viridiplantae; phylum Streptophyta; class Magnoliopsida; order Fabales; family Fabaceae; genus Vicia; species Vicia faba. The sequence goes on from OX451735.1 coordinate 989,667,523, forward strand.
CAAGTTTCAAGGCTCACAAGGTCAAGTTGCACAGTCAAAAGCCCTAATTGCCTCACAGTCAACTGTAGGGGTAAAATGGTCATTTGGCAGTCAAAAGTAAAAAATTGTGGTCAACATCTTATTTTGAAGCCACAATCATCATTTGATCAAGTCTTGATCATGATTCCACAAGCATGGCTCAAAAATCATCAAGATGCAAAAGTTTCTATTTTTGGACAGTTGAAAAGTCAACTGTAACTTGACCAAGGCATAACTTTTTCATGGTTCATCAGAAAAATCCCATCCAATTCTCATTTTGAAGGGGGTGACATTTCCTACAACTCATCTTCACATTCCAAGTCCAAGAAATGCTCACACAAAAAGTTATCAATTTCAACATTATAGGTCATTTTCAAAAGTCAACAAAAAGGCATTTTAAGTCAAAGACCATAAATTGAGATTGGTAAATCAAAATGACATGGGAGCAAAGGCAATGGTTAGAGGACTTCAATACCTTTCCAAAATGTCCAAGAACATGTTCATATGATCAAAATTGAGCAAGATATGCATTGGAGAAGTTGGGAAATTTTTGTGAAATGGCAAAAGTCAACTATCCTTGAAACTTCAATTTTTGACAAAAGGGCCCACTTTCTTCCACTTGATTCAGCCTTGTCATGCCACCCACGTGTCCCATGATCAATTTCAAGACCAAATAATTATTTTTCTATTTTTATTTAATTTTTATGGATTTAATTCATTTTAATCCATAATAATTCAAGTAAAATCAAAACAATTGATTAAATAGTATCTTGTGGTTTGATTAGCCTTCATGAAGCATATTCTAGTTGCCAAATTCGTGTAAAGCTCATTTATGCATGAAAATTCAAAATTTGGACAAAGCTTTGAAAGGCCTTTAATGGTGGTTAAAAGGAAATCCAAAACTTCAATGCACAAGTTAAAGGCTCCTAATGCTGACTTAAATCCCTTGATACATACATATGCAAGGAGGCCATATAGGAGACAGGACCTAGAGTGTGCACAAACGGCCAGAGAAAAATCCAAAAAGTGTCAAAAAAAAGTGTGAGATCAAAAGGAGTGTTGCAAGCATTTTCAGGCCAAAAGGAGAACGTGACTCTCTTCTTTGCCATACTCTGAAGCTAAAGCAACCCTTTCCACGTCCTAAGGTCCATCATACCGCGCTGTAAGTTTTCCCAGGTCCCCCCAAGTCTCAATATTATTTTTTCTAACAAATTCCCATGCAGCTTCCTAGACGCGTTCCACCATAGGCCTCATACAGATGCGCGCCAAGTGTCTCAAAAGATCAATCCAAAGGCCAAAGGGTGCTCCACACCATGCTCCCTGGTCAACGCACCTCTGGACGATTCAAAAGTCAAAAAGGCTTGAGACAATGGGCCTAAATTCCTGATTCACCTCCCTAAGGGTCCAACACCCCCTGGGTTCTTATTTTCTTTTCTTTTTTCTCTTTTTATTTTCTTTTCTTTTATAATTTCTCTTTTATAAATTATTTAATTAACTCATAATTAATTCTTCACAATAAAATTCATAAAAAACCAAAAAAACATTTTATTATTTATTAACTTATTTTGTAAATAAATGTAAATTAAATTAAATTAGTTTAATTAGTTAACTTTAATACCTTTTTACAATAAATAAAATAATTTAGACTTAGGCTTTTCTTTTGACATTTTTAATTCCTTTTTTTATTTTTTTTTCATTAAAACATAAAAACACAAAAAATATTTTCTTAATTAATTAATTAATTAGTTATTAGTTTCAGTTTCATTAATTACAAAAAAAAAAAAGACAAAATTCAATTCTTTCTTAAAAAAGGGTCAAAACCCTTAGGACGTCCGGATTCATTCTTTCGCGTGCAATTTATTTTAATTCATTATATTTATGTAACTGCTTTCGGAAATGTAATAGTTAATTAGGTTTATCTCCTTATTTACTATTTCTCGCATTCTTATTTTCAAAACGGGTTTTTGTTTTTGGCGATGTATAGACCCGCGCCTTGTAATAGCTAGATTTATCTTTCTGCAATTTATTTTCCGCACTCCTAACTGTTAAAAAATGCATGAAAGAATGTATGAATAATAAAATTAATCCGTAGCTCACAAATAACATGTACAAAGACAATTAACTGAAAAAAAACAACACACAAGCACATGCCACTTCTAGGGTACGCCTCACTGGTTGCCTCGAACGTGGTCATCAAGTATAGGGTGTCTTAGAGGTCGCCCTTCTGTCTAAAAGATCCAGTTGCCTCGAAACGGTTACCTCGGATACAAAGGATCTAGGACATTAGGGTTACTTCTAAGGCGTCCTACCATTGCTTCGGTGACCACACTGTCCCGATAATCGAATTGACCCGAATACCTCCAACGATGGTGCTACCTACCCCTCAATGGTGGGATAGCACTATCCAAAGGACTCTTACACAGCTTAATTCCTTAGAGTAGGTAGATTCTCCTGGGTACTTGCTCTTTTCAAAACAAACAAAAATACTTTTCGCACCCACACTTTCTAAAAGTTTTCAAACAAATTTTCATACACTCTTGAGGACAGATACAAGAGTTACTTAGAAATTTTTCAAACGAAACTTTTTTCAAAACCCACACACACTTGAAAAGCAAACAAATTTTGAAAACATAAGAGCAAGCACCTAAGAGCCCATGGATAACCATGGATAGAAAGGGTGCTAACACCTTCCCTTTCTATAAATCTACCTCCCGAATCGAGAAACATCTCGAATAAGGAATTTTTCTGTGCTTTTGTCCTTTCCATATTGGAGAACATAAAAGACGGTGGCGACTCTTGCTTACCGCGACATTTCGTGAAACCAGCTTAAAAAACAGTCAGTTCTATTCCCACCGATCGCCAGAACTGGCGACTCTGCTGGGGACTTAATAAGTGGGGTGTACCTTAGGAATAGTCCATCATCATGTTTTAAATTGCTTGATCTGTTTGCTTTAATATTGTGGGCCTGTTTTGGGAGTTTCATAGATCCTAACCCGGATCTGGGGGATACCTTCTTAGAAAGTAGCAACAAACTGTGAGGGAACTGTGCGGGGTATACCGACACGGTTGAAGCAGTTTGCTACGTTGATGTGGCACTTTGGTGAGTACCGGTAACCCTTGAGTCAAGTCAAGGAGAGTACGGGGCCGCCGCGTGGTGTCGTGAAGCATCAACTGACCTTAGGAACCTTACTTGAACCATCCTGGCCTCTTTAGGGGTAGTGAGATGACTGACTTTGGTGCAGTCCGAAGTTGGTTGATACTCGATACTACACTCATTGAGGGTTGTTTTCTTGGAATGTTTTGATCGCCAGTTCAGTGGCTAAATCAAAACAATGAACATAGAAAACAACCCAATGATTTTGAGCTCCTTAGAACCCGATTACTTTTGATAGGACAGGTTTTTGAGCCCACCAACTTCAAGAGGGTAGTACCCCAAACTTCATGCTGGCCTAAACTCTAAGGGCTGTCTTGTGTGACTTGTGTGCCTTCAAACTTGATTACTTGCATGCTTGTTATCTAACACTTGAGTTTCTTGCAGGGTTTGTTTAGTCTTTAATATGGGCTCATAACAGGGTTTACTTACATCACTCCACGCGTAGCATAACATCATGCCATCATACCATTGCATACATCCTACATAAGGACTAATCCATTTCAAGGATCTCAAGGGTTTGTGATGCAGGTCATGATGAACCAAATGCCTAGCAAGGGGCAAGGGGATTTATTTTCCTCTAGCCAAGGTTGATAACTCGGGTCAGGGGCTATGACCCACTCGATATGGTGAGCCTTGACTCTTGAAGAAGGACTCTCAACAAAATGAAGTTCCTTCAATCAAGCTATAAAATTCAAGTTCTAACAATCTTTCTTGTTTACCCCACGAGATCCTTGAAAACATTGCATGCATATCATACATATCATTGCATTACAGGTACCCTTGTTACAGGTCACTTACCTTCTTCGCTGTTTATTTCAGCAATGGCTTCCCAACAAGATAACCAGGGTCTTCATGCTCAAGAGACTCAGTTCAGGGAGATCTTCCTAAGCCTATCCAAGGGGCAGGAAGAGTTGAGGACACTCCTCATGGGGAATTTGGCCAAGAAAAGTCCCGAAGTTGATAAGGACGAACGGTTGAAACGTCTGCAAGCTGAGGTAGATACAATGAGAACCCAGATGCTAGGGCAAATGGCTCTCATCCAAGGCTTAGCTCGGGAGCAAGAAGAGTTGAGGACCATGATCAATCAGCTTCATCAAGACAGATACAACATGAAGCAACCAGTCCAAGTCAGGGACCGGGTCATTGATCATCTTCCAAGAGGACAAGAGTCTGGTATGGTGAAGAATAGACCTCTCCAAATTGCTACCACTTCACAGGTCCAACCACAACCTTGCCCAGAGCAACAGGTTGATCAGAGTAAGCCAAACAAGCCCAGGAGGCAATTCACCCAGCTCAACATGTCGCTGTTTCAAGCTTTACAACACCTGTTGAGATTGAATCTGATTACACTAAGGGCTCCTCCCCGGAATCCCAACATCTCTGCTCCTAACTATCATCCCAACAAAAGATGTGCATACCACTCTGATAGTCCTGGACATGACACTGCCGACTGCTGGGCTCTGAAGAACAAGGTCCAGGACCTGATTAATGAAGGAGCAGTGTATTTCACCCAAGAGGGTCGGGCTGAGTTCTTCTACCATCCCTGCAGGATTCACCATTTGAAGTGACAAGTCCTGAGACGAGAAGACTTTTTGTCCATTAGAATTTTCAAGTTGTAATTTTCTTTTGATTGTTCAAACAAATACTGTCATAGCAAACTTTATTACTTTATCAATGCATCGCATATGTCTGTTTTGAATCAATATATTTGCATTCGCTATATTCAAACTGCTTTCATTTTTGTGATGTTCAAACTCTCGATTAATAACTCTAAGCCTCTTGAGGGAGGATGACGAAAACGATACCACGATCTTTACAGTATGCTTTTGAACAGACCCCGCTGATGAGGTACATGCATTGTTTCAATTCCTAAACACTGGAGTTATAAGGAAGATAATCCCTCGTCAACCCCTCCGAGCCAAAGAAGTAGGAGTTTTTCTTTTCGAAAATTAAAACCCTTAATCATAACCTGGGGCAGGGTAGTTTTCTCAGTTGATCCAGTGCACAGCGAATAGCATCAAAGAAGTCCTTCCGAGACAGGAAGACAGTGATGGTTCCGAATGATTATAAAGACATGCAGTCATTATCTCCCAAAAATAAAAGCCCATTAAGTCAAAACCTATGAAAGAGACTTACAAAACTGGTGCATCCCGCTGACTGTGATCATGAAAGAAACAGTTCAGGCAAAAAACAGGGATAACGAAATCAAAAAAGAAAGAGGTCCTACAAACCCTCAACCAAAAAAGGAATGACTGCCTATCCCAAATAAATTGTCAACATCCGAACCATCACTGGTATATCAAAGCAAAGACTCAAACAAGGTCTAACGCACGATCATCTGAGTTTAGGTTTGAAGAACATCACAAAGAGCGGGTGGGTACAGATAAATTCGAGCCTTTATCCTTTGTTTCTTAAACCGTGAACCAGGCCACGTTATAACCCTCAAAGTCCTAGCTGAAGCATGGGTTAATTCAAAAGCATACTGTTACAAAGGTATCCTGACTCCTTAAGGCTCGCTGTAAAATCTTGAGTTGACATCACATGTTACATAATTTGCTTGTTTTACTGAAAAAATGCATTTTCAAAAAAACTTCAAGACAGACATAAGCTTTGCATTTTCAAAATAACATTGTTTGCAGATGATTATTTGTTTGAACAATAGAGAACTTTGCACGACGAGCATCTAGTGAACAAAAGCCTTCTCAACAAAAGGTCACTTCAAATGGAAAAGCACTTCCAACCAAGGGGGCAGACACGATCATTGTCCATCATCTGGGGCGGTTAGGTCAAGATTCGAAGAATCTCTCAAAAGGCCAACCAGCTTGGGGCAAATCTCCATCTGGATCACTTGGGGCATTGGACGATCAAACGAAGATCTTCTGGTGGCATGGTAACATTGCAATACTGACAGTGACAACTCTCTGCATCCTGAGAGCACGAACATAGTCGAAAAAATACTGCGCATAATCAAAGACCCGCTAGGTTGACACACCTAGGCAAAAATAAGGGTTTCCCGGTGAACCAAAAGGGTTCGGGCAAAAATAAGGGATGAAATAAAAAAAATCTGTACACCCGGCAAGTCGAAAACCTGAAAAGGCGGCTTGGGCAAAAATGGGTATTCCGGTGGACTGAAAACCCGAAAAGGCGGTCCAGGAAAAAGTTAGGGATCAAAGCGTACGACTATGTCCCGGTATCTCGTCACTTGCCTACCAGAAGAAGGTTCATCAATCAGCAGTTATCAAGCACCTCCTAGGTCTTTTTTCTCCCGCAGAAACAGGGGCAATAATGAGTTGTCCGAGCGATCTAGTTGCTCTGTCCGCCAAGGTACCAAGGTAGGTTCAGCTGAAGAACGTGACCAAGATACCTTCACTCCCCGCAGAGTAAGATAAGATTCAGCAATACTCTCTCCCGAGCAGAGTTGGTCTCTCATCAGCCCTGAAAAGGCACAGTATCTCCAGCAAGTCAACAACACTCTCCCCAAGCAGAGTTAATCTACTGTCATCCTTAAGGAAGTTAGGTATCCCCAGAAAATCTCAATATTCCCCAGCGGAGTATTCCTAAGCAAGCATCCCCGGCCGTCTTAATATAAGATTATTCCCCGGCGGAATACCAGACACCCCAGTGGAGCTATTCCCCAGTACAGTTCAAAAGTCTCCCCAGGAGAGTTGAATAAATCTCCCCAGTAGATTCTGGGAGCTCATCCCCAGTAGATTCTGGAAGCTTATCCCTGCAGAGTACGAACGCATCTCCCCGGCTTTATTTAAATATTATTCCTCACCGGAACTTATAACTGGGTTATCCTCAGCTAATTACCACGAAAAGATCGTCCTCGGTGAAGCTCTTCCTATCCCCAGCGGAGTTCATCAAATCTTCCAACAGAGCTTATCAACGGAATCCCCAGCAGAGTTATCATCAAAACCTCAGCAAGGTATCTCTTCCCACAAAGTAATTCCCCGCAGAGTAATCTCCTCAATAAGTTTATTCCCCAACGGAGTCATCTTCTCCTACCGGTTTATTCTTACAACCATCATCCCCAGCGGAAACGAAGAACTCTACTCTTCAACATCAGCCCAGGATTCAACAAACTCCCGGCATTCGTCAAGGATTTATTTTCCCAGACGAGAATACATTCATAAACATCACATCTTCATACATTATAGCATGCATACGCATCATACAACACAAATCTCATTTATTTTTTAGAACATCTTAAAATCATGCAGTTCATGCATCATGACATTGCATATGACTAATACTTTGCCTTTTCAGAAAAAAAGTAAATCAAAAGATGATTACCATCTACCTTTACAGTTCCAGATCAACACCGGTAACAAGCCAGGAAAATTCTGTGGACGACTGATCGTGGGTTAATATCTGAAACCAAACAGGACAATTATCTACTTGATCATCCTCAGGAAACCCTACACCGGTTCCTTTTCTTTCAGAAGAAGTCTTACACGGGTTCATCAACAGGCAACCCTACACCGGTTCCTTCTCAACCTCAGATGTAGTTTTACACGAACTCATCATCAGGCAACCCTACACCGGTTCCTTCTCAATTTTCAGATGAAGTCTTACACGGGCTTATCATCAAAGTAACCCTACGCCGGTTCCTTTTCTTTCAGAAGAAGTCTTACACGGACTTATCTCAAGATGACCTTACCCCAGTTCATCAAGAAGTTTTACACTAACTTATCCTGCAGTAACCTTACCCTGGTTCCTCCAGAAGTCTTACACGGACTTATCTCAAGATGACCTTACCCCGGTTCATCCAGAAGTTTTACACGAACTTATCCTGCAGTAACCTTACCCCGGTTCCTCCAGAAGTCTTACACGGACTTATCTCAAGATGACCTTACCTCGGTTCATCCAGAAGTTTTACACGAACTTATCCTGCAGTAACCTTACCCCGGTTCCTCCAGAAGTCTTACACGGACTTATCTCAAGATGACCTTACCCCGGTTCCTCCAGAAGTCTTACACGGACTTATCCTGAAGTAACCTTACCCCGGTTCCTCCAGAAGTCTTACACGGACTTATCCCGAAGTAACCTTACCCCGGTTCCTCCAGAAGTTTTACACGAACTTATCCAGAAGAAACCCTACACAGGTTCTCTCTTCCCAAAGATGCAGTTTTACACGGACTCGTCATCAGAAACCCTACCCAGGTTTTACTTCTTCCAGGATGCAGTTTTACACGGACTCATCATCAAAGTAACCCCACACAGGTTCCCTTCTCAAACTCCAGACGTAGTTTTACATGGACTCGTCATCAGTAAACCCTACACAGGTTTCCTTCTCAGCTCTAGATGCGGTTTTACACGGACTTGTCATCAAAGTAACCCTACACAGGTTCCTTCTCCACTTCAGATGCAGTCTTATACGGACTCATTATCAGTAAACCCTACACAGGTTTCCTTCCTCCAAAGATGCAGTTTTACACGAGCTCATCATCAGTCAACCCTACACAGGTGTCCTTCTTTCCAAGATGCAGTTTTACACGAGCTCATCATCAGGCAACCCTACACAGGTTCCCTCTTTCAACTTACAAAAAATACAATTCAACAGACCACCTCCAGATGGCATCTATAAGCCCATCCACCTATCAACAGTCTCCAAATGGCATCTATAAGCCCATTCCCGACAAGGTTCTGTCACATCTCCAGATGGCATCTATAAGCCCATCCTCCTATCCATCATCTCTCCAAATGGCATCTGTAAGCCCATTCCCGACATCACATTGCTGATACCACACTATGTGAGCGCAAATTTCTGGGCACTCTAGTGTTCAATCATCTTCCACCCTCGGATCACGAAAGGCACACAAGCCAATCTACATCCTCAGGTCTAAGAAGATTGAACAGGGGCAACTGTTGTACCCCAAAATTTGCCCTCCCATATTCTTCAAAGTTTTGACAAGCATCATCTAAATTTGCTCAAGTCTACTCAAGGGTTGCACAGTCAAACCATCCTCCTAAGCCAGTCAAAATTAGGGTTTTGGTTCCTTCAAGGAAGTTGAGGTTTTCAAGGGCTCAATCAAGTCCCATATGCTCATATACATTGTCAAGCACCTACATGTCAAGTTTCAAGGCTCACAAGGTCAAGTTGCACAGTCAAAAGCCCTAATTACCTCACAGTCAACTGTAGGGGTAACATGGTCATTTGGCAGTCAAAAGTCAAAATTTTTGGTCAACATCTTATTTTGAAGCCACAATCATCATTTTATCAAGTCTTGATAATTATTCCACAAGCATGGCTCAAAAATCATCAAGATGCAAAAGTTTCTATTTTTGGACAGCTGAAAAGTCAACTGTAACTTGACCAAGGCATAACTTTTTCATGGTTCATCAGAAAAATCCCATACAATTATCATTTTTAAGGGGGTGACATTTCCTACAACTCATATTCACATTCCAAGTCCAAGAAATGCTCTCACAAAAAGTTATCAATTTCAACATTATAGGTCATTTTCAAAAGTCAACAAAAAGGCATTTTAAGTCAAAGACCATAAATTGAGATTGGTAAATCAAAATGACATGGGACCAAACGCATTGGTTAGAGGACTTCAAGACCTTTCCAAAATGTCCAAGAACATGTTAATATGATCAAAATTGAGCAAGATATGCATTGGAGAAGTTGGGAAATTTTTGTGAAATGGCAAAAGTCAACTATCCTTGAAACTTCAATTTTTGACAAAAGGGCCCACTTTCTTCCACTTGATTCAGCCTTGTCATGCCACCCATGTGTCCCATGATCAATTTCAAGACCAAATAATTATTTTTCTATTTTTATTTAATTTTTATGGATTTAATTCATTTTAATCCATAATAATTCAAGTAAAATCAAAAAAATTGATTAAATGGTATCTTGTGGTTTGATTAGCCTTCATGAAGCATATTCTAGTTGCCAAATTCGTGTAAAGCTCATTTATGCATGAAAATTCAAAATTTGGACAAAGCTTTGAAAGGCCTTTAATGGTGGTTAAGAGGAAATCCAAAACTTCAATGCACAAGTTAAAGGCTCCTAATGCTGACTTAAATCCCTTGATACATACATATGCAAGGAGGCCATATAGGAGACAGGACCTAGAGTGTGCACAAACGGCCAGAGCAAAATCCAAAAAGTGTCAAAAAAAAGTGTGAGATCAAAAGGAGTGTTGCAAGCATTTTCAGGCCAAAAGGAGAACGTGACTCTCTTCTTTGCCATACTCTGAAGCTAAAGCAACCCTTGCCACGTCCTAAGGTCCATCATACCGCGCTGTAAGTTTTCCCAGGTCCCCCCAAGTCTCAATATTATTTTTTCTAACAAATTCCCATGCAGCTTCCTAGACGCGTTCCACCATAGGCCTCATACAGATGCGCGCCAAGTGTCTCAAAAGATCAATCCAAAGGCCAAAGGGTTCTCCACACCATGCTCCCTGGTCAACGCGCCTCTGGACGATTCAAAAGTCAAAAAGGCTTGAGACAATGGGCCTAAATTCCTGATTCACCTCCCTAAGGGTCCAACACCCCCTAGGTTCTTATTTTCTTTTCTTTTTTCTCTTTTTATTTTCTTTTCTTTTATAATTTCCCTTTTATTAAATATTAGTTTTATTAATTATTTAATTAACTCATAATTAATTCTTCACAATAAAATTCAGAAAAAACCAAAAAAAATTTTTATTATTTATTAACTTATTTTGTAAATAAATGTAAATTAAATTAAATTAGTTTAATTAGTTAACTTTAATACCTTTTTACAATAAATAAAATAATTTAGACTTAGGCTTTTCTTTTGACATTTTTAATTCCTTTTTTTATTTTATTTTTCATTAAAACATAAAAACACAAAAAATATTTTCTTAATTAATTAATTAATTAGTTATTAGTTTCAATTTCATTAATTACAAAAAAAAGACAAAATTCAATTCTTTCTTAAAAAAGGGTCAAAACCCTTAGGACGTCCCGATTCATTCTTTCGCGCGCAATTTATTTTAATTCATTATATTTATGTAACTGCTTCGGGAAATGTAATAGTTAATTAGGTTTATCTCCTTATTTACTATTTCTCGCATTCTTATTTTCAAAACGGGTTTTTTTTTGGCGATGTATAGACCCGCGCCTTGTAATAGCTAGATTTATCTTTCAGCAATTTATTTTCCGCACTCCTAACTGTTAAAAAATGCATGAAAGAATGTATGAATAATAAAATTAATCCGTAGCTCACAAATAACATGTACAAAGACAATTAACTGGAAAAAAAAACACACAAGCATATGCCACTTCTAGGGTACGCCTCACTGGTTGCCTCGAATGTGGTCATCAAGTATAGGGTGTCTTAGAGGTCGCCCTTCTGTCTAAAAGATCCAGTTGCCTCGAAACGGTTGCCTCGGATACAAAGGATCTAGGACATTAGGGTTACTTCTAAGGCATCCTACCATTGCTTCGGTGACCACACTGTCCCGATAATCGAATTGACCCGAATACCTCCAACGATGGTGCTACCTACCCCTCAATGGTGGGATAGCACTATCCAAAGGACTCTTACACAACTTAATTCCTTAGAGTAGGTAGATTCTCCTGGGTACTTGCTCTTTTCAAAACAAACAAAAATACTTTTCGCATCCACACTTTCTAAAAGTTTTCAAACAAATTTTTCATACACTCTTGAGGACAGATACAAGAGTTACTTAGAAATTTTTCAAACGAAACTTTTTTCAAAACCCACACACACTTGAAAAGCAAACAGATTTTGAAAACATAAGAGCAAGCACCTAAGAGCCCATGGATAACCATGGATAGAAAGGGTGCTAACACCTTCCCTTTCTATAAATCTACCTCCCGAACCGAGAAACATCTCGAATAAGGAATTTTGCTGTGCTTTTGTCCTTTCCATATTGGAGAACATAAAAGACGGTGGCGACTCTTGCTTACCGCGACATTTCGCGAAACCAGTTTAAAAAACAGTCAGTTCTATTCCCACCGATCACAGCATATATCAAAAATGAACATTGGACGTTCTTTGCAAGACAAAACAGGTAAAGAAAAAACAATTGGCAATTTGTCTGAAAAATGAGCTTGTATTGATTTTGAAGTTTGCCTGTAAATAGGCGTTTTTGTACAAGAGGCAGACGTCCTAGTAAGAGAATGCCGCCGAACAAAATAGAGTTTATACAATTTGTGAAAAGGAAAACAAAACAGCTATATGAACAATCCCACTGGGTTCCAACTCTGATATCGCCTTTATGTCTTCAAGCGTCTCATCACTTTGCTGCTTAGTTGGAGATGAAGCTGATTGATTGGTGCCGTCTGAGCCTGATGGTCGATACCAAAGTCCGGATGCAGGGTGATCCAATGAGACATAGTATTACGCTTTAATCCCTAACTTTTGCCTGGACCGCCCTTTCGGGTTTTCAGTCCACCGGGATACCCATTTTTTCCCAAGCCGCCTTTTCTGGTTTTCGACTTGCCAGGTGTACATATTTTTTTCATTTTCATCCCTTATTTTTGCCTGAACCCTTTTGGTTCGCCGGGAAGCCCTTATTTTTGCCTAGGCCAATCGACCTAGCGGGTCTTTTAATCATGCGTAGTATCTTTTTACTATGTCTGCATTGGCGGGGTGAGGAAGGTCGTCACCATCCATGGTAGTTACAATCATCGCTCCTCCTGAGAAGATGTTCTTAACCTCAAATGGCCCTTCGTACGTAGGGGTCCATTTTCCCCTGGGATCACTTTGAGGTAGAATGATGCGCTTGATTACCAGGTCCCCAACTTGATACTCTTGTCGTCTGACTTTCTTGTTAAATGCCTTGATCATCCGTTTTTGGTACGCCTGACCATGACAAATAGCAGTGAGTCTCTTTTCGTCGATTAGGTTTAGTTGATCAAGCCGAGTATGGATCCAATCATCTTCGCTCAAACCTGCATCCTTCATTATCCGGAGAGAGGGTATCTGAACTTCAATGGGCAAGACTGCCTCTATACCGTAGACCAAGGAAAAGGGTGTTGCCCCTGTTGATGTCCGTGCTGAGGTACGGTATCCATGAAGAGAAAATGGTAGCATCTCGTGCCAATCTTTGTAGGTCACTGTCATCTTCTGCACAATCTTCTTGATATTCTTATTAGCTGCTTCTACAGCCCCATTCATCTTCGGCCGGTAGGGAGAAGAGTTGTGGTGCTGTATCTTGAATTGCTCGCAGAGCTCAGTGATCATCTTTTTATTAAGATTGGTACCATTATCCGTAATGATCCTATCAGGTACGCCGTATCGACAGATCAGGTTGTGTCGAATGAACCGTGCCACGACGTTCTTGGTTACGGTGGCAAAGGAAGCTGCTTCGACCCACTTCGTGAAGTAATCAATCGCTACCAGGATGAAGTGATGCCCGTTGGATGCCGTAGGTCTGATCTCGCCGATCATATCAATGCCCCACATTGCAAAAGGCCAAGGTGCCGTCAAGACGTTCAAAGGAACTGGAGGAATGTGCACCTTATCAGCATAGATTTGGCACTTATGACATGTCCGAGAATGTTGGTAACAGTCGGCTTCCATTGTGGACCAGTAATATCCTGCCCGAAGGATTTTCTTTGCCATGGTATGTCCACTGGAGTGCGTTCTGAAGGTACCTTCATGCAGCTCTGCCATAATCCTTTCTGCTTCAGTCTTATCCACACAACGCAGTAAGGTTGAATCATGGTTGCATTTGTACAGAATGTCATTGCTGAGGAAGAATTTTGCCGCGAACCTTCTCAGAAACTTCTTGTCATTAATAGATGCACCCTCGGGGTATTCTTAAGCTTAAAGATACCTCTTCACTTCATGATACCAAGGTTTTTCTGTTACCTATTCAGTCTCAAGATCACAGCAATGTGCAGGTTCATCCAATTTCCAAATAATGATCCGGGGAGCCTCGTTGTCCCACTTGACTTTGAACATAGAAGACATCGTAGCTAACGCGTCTGCCAACTTATTCTCCTCTCTTGGGAAATGTTCAAAGGTTATCTCCTCGAAATGGGGAATCAACGTCAATACGTACTCCTTGTAAGGAATAAGATTTGGGTGTTTCGTATCCCACTCGCCTTTGATCTGACTGATCATGAGAGCGGAATCTCCGAAGACACTATGAAACTTAATCCTTAGGTCAATTGCAGCTCGAAGACCCATGATGCATGCTTCATACTCCGCCATGTTGTTGGTGCAGTTGAAACATAGCCGGGCGGTAAGTGGAGTATGAGAGCCTTTAGGAGATATGATTACAACGCCAATGCCATTACCCAAAGCGTTTGAGGCTCCATCAAAGTGCATAGACCATCGGGATCCTTCCTCAGGTCCTTCATCCGGTCCAGGCACTTCACAATCAGTCACTACCATGATATTCTCGTCTGGAAATTCAAAGTTCATCGACTGATAATCATCCACTTCCTGATGTGCCAAATGGTCTGCCAACACACTTCCCTTGATTGCTTTTTGAGTCGTGTACTGGATGTCATATTCAGTCAAGATCATCTGCCATCTTGCTATTCTTCCGGACAAGGCAGGCTTTTCGAAGATGTACTTGATTGGATCCATTTTTGAAATCAATAGAGTAGTGTGGGTCAACATGTACTGTCTCAGCCGGCGAGCAGCCCATACCAAAGCGCAGCAAGTTTTCTCGAGCAGTGAGTATCGGGTCTCACAGTCGGTAAACTTTTTGTTAAGGTAATAAATAGCATGCTCTTTTCAGCCAGACTCGTCATGCTGCCCCAGCACACACCCCATTGAGTTGTCAAGTACTGTCAAGTATAAGATTAGAGGTCTCCCCTCAACCGGTGGCATAAGAATGGGTGGCTCTTGGAGATACTCTTTGATTCTTTCGAAAGCGGCCTGGCATTCATCGTTCCAACGTACTACTTGATCTTTCTTCAGTAGCTTGAAGATTGGTTCACAGGTAGCCGTTAGATGTGAGATGAATCGGGCAATGTAGTTCATCCATCCTAGAAAGCCTCTGACTTCCTTCTCTGTCTTGGGAACTGGCATCTCTTGTATGGCTTTCACTTTGGCAGGGTCCACTTGAATACCTTTGTCGCTCACGACGAAACCTAGTAGTTTTCCAGATCTCACCCCAAAGGTGCACTTGTTCGGGTTCAACTTCAGCTTGTACAACTTCAAACGGTCAAACAGCTTCTGTAGATGGTCCAAGTGTTCTTCCTCAGTTTGGGACCTCGCAATCATATCGTCGACGTATACTTCTATCTCGTGATGGATCATGTCGTGAAACAAAGCAACCATGGCACGTTGGTAGGTTGCCCCAGCATTTTTCAACCCAAAAGGCATGACCTTGTAACAAAAGGTGCCCCACTGAGTAAGAAAGATGGTCTTCTCCATATCTTCGGGAGCCATCTTGATTTGATTATAACCAGAGAAGCCGTCCATGAAGGAGAATACCTTATGCTGAGCAGTGTTGTCAACCAGAACGTCGATATGAGGCAGAGGGAAATCATCCTTGGGGCTCGCCCTGTTCAAATCCCTATAATCAACACACATTCGGACCTTACCATCTTTCTTCGGCACTGGAACCACATTGGCGACCCCCTGAGGGTAAGAAGTTACTGCTAGAAAACCGGCATCGAATTGTTTCATAACCTCAACTTTGATTTTCTCGGACATCTCTGGACGCATACGGAGGACCTTCTGTTTTACCGGAGGGCATTCTTCCTTGGTAGGCAAGTGATGAACCACAATGTCGGTATCCAACCCAGGCATATCTTCATAAGACCAGGCAAAGATTTCCATGTAGTCATGCAGCATCTGAATCAACCGTTGTTTCACACTGAGCTCCAGATTGGCACCAATCTTGACTTCCTTTCTTTCTGTCTCAGTACCAAGATTTACCGTTTCCACTAGCTCTTCATGTGGCTGAATGGCCCTCTCTTCCTAGAGTAGCAGTCTTGCAAGCTCACCAGGCACTTCGCAATCATCTTCACCTTCGTCTTCGGCTAAGTTGATCGGATTTTCGAAGTCATAACTGGCAGTAGCAAAGTCGTTACCAGTGAGATCCAGAGTGGATTGGGACCTGTATATGTGAGTGTGTGTAAATATAGCTGTTTTGCAATATATAATAAAGAAATACAAGGAGCGCAAGATTTGAAATGCAAAAAACGTCCAATGCTTTTATTAATGATATATGAAAATGACACACAGAAGCCCTCACAAATGAAGCCACGGTGCCCCGGGTAAGACACCGGGCCATAAAGTTTCAAATTATTGTCTGTTACAAATTCAAAACAAAGGAATTTATTACTGAGTGACAAAAGTAATGGGTATGAAGTCTTTCACAGTCCAGTTGCTTGGTCCACCGTTGGTCGTTGGGTAGATCCAGCTGTTGAATTCAGATTCCTCCACGTCATTTTCAATAGCATTTACCCCTGAGTTGCTGATGAATACAGGAGGTCTTCTAATCTTCGCCTTACGAACAGCCCTCTGAGCTTCTGCAGTGAAACCCAAACCAAATTTGTCAGTCTTCGGAGTGAAATCAAGAAGTCGGCCCCAGTTTGCACACTCACCCTTCTCAATCACAGCCCGGGCATCCTTTAAGGAAGCCATCTTTAAAGGAGAATCTTCTTCAGTCACAGTCTCTGCTGATGATAGCGTCTGAGGCACCTCTTCAAAGTGTTGAAACGGAGTCTCGATAAATTCCCCATCCATTTCTATATACTGGAACGAGTTAAGGTGGCTGACCATGTACTCTTCCTCCCCCTGAACTGTCACAATCTTCCCCTTGGCTGGGTACTTCAGCTTCTGATGTAGTGTGGAGGTCACAGCTCCAGCCTTATGGATCCAAGGACGACCCAGCAAACAAGAGTAGGATGGTCGAATGTCCATCACGTAGAATGTAGAGTCAAAGACCTGAGAACCAACCCGGATTGGAATGTCAACCTCGCCATGTACCACCCTTTTAGACCCGTCAAAGGCCCGGACAACAATGTTACTTGGCTTGAGTTCCAAACCTTCGCAATCCAACCTGTCTAGAGCTTTCTTGGGCAAGACATTCAATGAGGACCCAGTGTCAACCAACACATGTGCAAGAGTAGTGCCCCTGCATTCTATGGAGACATGCAGGGCATCGTTATGGTTCTTCCCTTTAGCGGTCAGATCAGCGTCGGAGAAACCCAAACCATTGTCAGCAGTTAAGTTGGCCACACAATCGGTAAATTGATCAGCTGACGTCTCTTGTGGCACGTGGGCCGTCTTCAGGAAGGTAATTAGGGCCTTGGCATGGGCCTCTGAACACAACAACAGCGATAGCATAGAAATTTTAGATGGGGTGTGCCCCAACTGCTCAACTACATTAGAATCACTCTTCTTGATAATCTTAAGAATCTCTTCCATCTCCTGCTTGGAAGCTTTAACAGTGGTTGTCTTTGGTGCCTCCGTCTGGGCAGGCATATCAATGGCGATCCCTTTTCCCCGAGCGTCAGATGACTCGGCAGCAGGGGTAGAAATAGGAACTTGGTCAGGAAGGGAAGCAGGCACACTTGCAGGTGTGATGACAATAGGCCTCTGGATAGCTGGTGGTGAAATATCTGGTGAGAACAGTCTACCACTACGAGTGACTTTGGCAGGCCCGGTGATGTTGCTGACGCCGGTACTAGTATCAAACTCTTGTTTAACTCCAAGCACATAAACATCTGCCCCATAGTGCCAAGGGACAGCTTTGTCAGATGTATAGGGGATAGGCCCCAGAACAGTGATGATTATGGGATCAATCTTCTGAGCAGGCATGATTTTGACAGGCTTCCTCGGGGGAGCCTTAGGAGAATTATTGAAAATAGTAACAATGGACACTTCTTCAGTAGGGGTATCAGGAATAGCAACCTTCTCAAACAGGATTTATTTGTTATCCATCAGGTTTTGGACGCCTGATTTCAACAAAGGACAACCAGCAGGCGAAACAGAACATAGATGGAAACCTTTACTACATCCCAGAAATAAACCGGCTAGCAACAGGTTCCTCTTGATGGTCAACAATGGAGTAACAATATCATCCACATAGGCTACATACAGGTCTTCCTCTACAGCATTCACTCCATGCTTGGGCATGGGAGCAGTCACAACATTGGGCCTTTCGGGCGCCTCGAACTCTATCTCTTTAGTATCAATAAGGTCCTGAACCTTATTCTTCAGAGCCCAACAATCATCCGTGGTATGCCCCGGGCTGTCAGAGTGATAAGCGCAGCGGGCGTTAGGATTGTACTTTGGAGATGTTGTGTTTACCACCTTCGGAGCTTCTTTTATAGTCACCAGATTGGTTGTCAGTAACTGCGGTAATATCTGGGACAAGGTCATACTGAGTCGAGTGAACTTCCTTCTGGGTCTCTCACCCCTTTGTTGGTTATATTGCTGAGGAGCAGCATCAGGCTTTGAAATAACCACCGCGTTGACAGCTTGGCGGCGTTCCGGTTTATTCTGTCTCCTTGAACCATAGACAGCACTAGATTCCTTTTTGAAGGGCTTCTTTTCAGTGCTCGAGGAGGCACCTTTCTGTATCTTCCCAGACTTGATACCAGCTTCTATTCTCTCCCCAGTCAAGATAAGATCTGTAAACCCGGCAGAAGAATTTCCAATCAGATGGTTGAAGAACGGACCAGACAGGGTCCCCAAGAACATATCCACAAGTTCACGGTCAGTCAAAGGTGGCTGCACCCTTCCAGCCAGGTCTCTCCACTTTTGAGCATACTCCTTAAATCCTTCACCCGTCCCTAGTGACATACCCTGGAGTTGGGTACGCGTAGGAGCGAGGTCGGAATTATACTGATACTTCTTATAGAACGCAGTAGCCAAGTCCTCCCAGTTACGAGTACTGGCTCCATCCAGCTGATAGAACCATTCGAGTTGAGTCCCTGAAAGACTATCCTGGAAGAAATGGATCCACAAATTCTTGTCAGCGGTGTAAGGTTGGATCTTCCTTACATACGATCAGAGGTGCAGCTTAGGACAGGAAGCTCAGTCGTACTTTGCAAAAGCATGTGCTTTGAACTTATGGGGAATCACCACCCCAGAGGATAAGCCTAGGTCTCCAAGGTCTAACCCGAGAACATGTTGAATCTCCATAGCACTTAAGCGGTCCTCCAGCTGTTTGTACCTGTCCTCAGCAGGAGGGTACTGTTCATCATTATAATCCGTCTCGTTGTCGGAGACCACGGGACTAGGAACCCTTCTCTCTTGGGGATTGTCCTTCCCTACAGAGGAAGTAGTCAGATCCACCTCATTTTGTAGTCCTTTCCCAAATCTGCGTCCAGTGTTGAACAGCACAATCCTCTTCTTCTTCTTCTTCAGAATCAGAGTCTTCAACTCCTGTTGACCCTGGGCTAGGCTCATAACCAACTCTTGGAACTGGGCATTCTGGGCCTGGAGGGCCTTGATAGCTTGTTCAGTAGTAGGTTCAGAAGACATGATGATTGCTGAAATAAACAGCGAAGAAGATAAGTGACCTGTAAAAAGTGTACCTGTTATGCATATGATGCATGGTATGCTATTTATGCAATGCATTCAAGGGTTTGAAAATTCAAATTCGTTGTAAACAAAAAAGGAACACACGTCATATTAAGAAATAATCTGTTTAGTACATCCATGCGTCATGGGCGAAATATTATAAAATACTTAATGCCAAAAGACACTGCGCATCCTCTTTGGAGCGATGTAAGTGTTGAGGGTCTTTTCCTCGTGAAGTAGGTGGGTGAGCTCCAGAACCTTCTTCTCGCTGGCATGTAAACTGGCTTCAAGAGAATTCCGCTCTTCCTTGAGTTGGATCCATCTCTTTTGCATTTCTTCCCAAGATGTTGGCATGTTAGGATGCAGGATGGTGTACGGAACCTCTCCTTCCATAACTGGCTCTTTGATCACGGGGAGAATGTGAGGATATGGCATCATAAGCTTCTGGGAGCGGGCTCGTACCCACTTGAGGTAAGGCTCAAGGGGGATGGAATTCTTGTGCCCCAGTGTCTTACTATCTACCTTGTTAGGCATCCTCCAAGCTCTGATGAATCTTTGGCGAAGTCCTTGTGCATCATTGTCGAAGTCAAAAACTATGTCAGGAATCAGCATGTCATGAGGGCCATCCCTCCGAGCATATCCAAATTGCCTCAAAGCCAAACAGGGGTTATAAGTAATGCCTCCTCTAATCCCAAGTAAAGGAACATTAGGAAACTCTCCGCAACGATCAATGATAATGACATTTTCTCTGGACCGAGAACACCAATGTATATCAGAATGTGTAAGAGTCATCAATCGTTGTGACCACCTTAAACCCCGTTCATTCTTCAAAACTGATTGCAGAAGGTGCAAAATAAACCACCTTGCCAGGAGAGGAGTGCAGCACATGAGAACACCTCTTTTTCTCATTGTTCGAGTGTAAAATGAGTGGAGGATGTCCCCAAGCAATGTAGGTATGGGATTCCTGGACATGAAAATCTTGACAGCATTTATGTCTATAAGTTGATCAGGATTTGGGAACAACACCAACCCATAGACAAGGAGTGCCACAATTTCTTCAAAGGCTTGTAGGTCGAGAGAATTCCAACATTCTTGTGCCTTCCCAAACAGGAACTTTGCCAAGAATCCTTTGATACCACTTCTGATTTCCCAATGCCCCTTGATGTCAGATGGTTGCAGACGTAGTGCTTGAGCAACCTCTTCAAGTTTTGGTTCCTTTTCCGTACCGTTGTAGGGTAGTTGACTAAGAATAGGAATTTTCAGAAGTTGAGAAAATTCTTCCAAAGTAGGCACCAATTAATAATCAGGGAAAGTAAAACAGTGGTGTAAGGGGTCAAAGAACTGGAACAACACTTTCACCATATCTTCTTCAATGTTGGTGTTGACCAAGCTGATGAGTCTACCATGTCTTTCACTGAAGGAAGAGTTCTCGGGAATCCTGGATGTAAGCTCCTTGAGCTGAGGAGGGATCCTTACAAGTTTGACCTGAATTGTTTTCCTGCGGAGAGACTCCATGTCCTACAAAACAAGAACAAAGATGAAGATTCGAACCCTTGAAGTGGTTAGCAGATGCACATGATGCTTTATGATGTTATGATGTTATGATAAAGGCACACCACAAGTATTCACAAAAGGCAAACATGGTAAAGTCACACAAGTCACACAAGATAGCCCTTAGAGTTTAGGCCAGCATGAAGTTTAGGTACTACCCTCTTGAAGTTGGTTGGCTCAACACCTGTCCTACAAATAGTAACCGGGTTCTAAGGAGCTCAATATCATTGGATTGTTTTCTATGTTCATTGTTTTGATTTAGCCACTTAACTGGCGACCAAAATATTCCAAGAAAACAACCCTCAATGAGTGTAGTATCGAGTATCTACCAACTTCGGACTGCACCAAAGTCGGTCATCTCACTACCCCTAAAGAGGCCAGGATGGTCAAGTAAGGTTCTAAGGTCAGTTGATGCTTCACGACACAACGCGGCGGCCCCGTACTCTCCTTGACTTGACTCAAGGGTTATCGGTACTCACCAAAGTGCCACATCAATGTAGCAACTGCTTCAACCATGTCGGTATACCCCGCACAGTTCCCTCACAGTTTGTTGCTACTTCTAAAGGGTATCCCCAGATCTGGGTTAGGATCATAAAACTCCGATACAAGCCCACAATATTAAAGCATTCAAGGCATTCAATTGAAAACATAAAATGATCTAATCCTAAGGTACGCCTCACTTATTAAAATTCCCCAACAGAGTCGCCAGTTCTGTGATCGGTGGAAATAGAACTGACTGTTTTGGAATGCTGGTTCGCGAAATGTCGCGGTAAGCAAGAGTTGCCACCGTCTTTTATTTTCTCCAACAAGGAAAGGACAAAAGCACAGCAAAATTCCTTTTCGAGATGTTTCTCGGGTTCGGGAGGTAGATTATAGAAAGGGAAGGTGTTAGCACCCTTTCTATCCATGGTTATCCACGGGCTCTTAGGTACTTGCTCACTATGTTTTCAAAAATGTTTGCTTTTCTTGTGTTTGTGGGTTTGAAAAAGTTTGTTTTGAAAACTTCGTTTTGACTCTTGTATCAGTCCTCAAGAGTGTATGAAGTGTTTGTTTGAAAACTTTTGTCTTTTTTGAAAGAGCAAGTACCTTAGAACCTCTACCTACTCAAAAGAAATTAAGTTGTGTAAATGTCCTTTAGACAGTACTATCCCACTATTGAGAAGTAGGTAGCACCGTCGTTGGAGTTTTTCAGGTCAATTCGATTATAGGGACATGTGGTCACCAAAGCAATAGTAGGACGCCTTAGCGGTAACCCTAATGTCCTAGATCCTTTTTATCCGAGGCAACCGTTTCGAGGCAACTTGGATCTTTAGACAAGAGGGCGACCTCTAAAACACCCTATACTCAATGACCACGTCGAGGCAACCAAGTGAGGCGTACCCTAGGAGTGGCATGTGCGAGTGTGTCAGGATTCAGTTTATATTATCTTTGCACATATTATGGTGAGCTACGTTTTGATTTTAATTTCAGAGAAGTCTTATCATGCATAACAGTTAATAGTTGCGGAAAGTAAATCTACGCTATTACAAGGCGTCGGGTATTTACATCTCCAAAAACAACCCTTGAAAAGTAAATGCGAGAAAATAAAAGAAAGCGATAAAAAGGTCCTAATTACGCTATTACATTCTCGGAGCAGTTACATAATATGATCAAAAATAATATGCGCGAAATAAAATTGCATCGAAGACGTCCTTAGGGTTTTGACCCTTTTTGAGAAAAGAATGAATTTTTGGTTATTTTGCATTTATTTAAATCTAATTCTAATTAATTAAATAAAAGAAATATTTTTTTAAGTTTTTTATGTTTTTAATGAAATAAAAGAAAAGAAATTAAAATTGTCAAGAAAACCCTAATTCTAATTTATTTTATTTGTTATGAAATAATTAAAGTTAACCTAATTAAATTAAATTAATTAATTACATTTATTTACAAAAATAATAAATTAAAGGTGAAATTAATAATAATAATAATAATAATTTATTTTTCTGATTTTATTATGAAAATAATTAATTGAGTTAATTAAATAATGATAATAATAATTAGTAATAGTAAAATAATTAAATAGAAATCATAAAATAAAAGAAAAAGGAATGAATGAACCAGGGGGTGCTGGCCCATTAAGGAGGTGTTCTTGGAATTTCTGGCCAATTAATCTCAAGCCTTTTTTACTTTCTTTGATTGTCCAGGCGTTGGTTGACTATGGAGCATGGTAGTCCTCCACTGATGACCACTGGATTGCTGCTTGAAGCCACATGGCGCTTGGACGTTTGAGGCACATGGTAAACTCCTTTTGGAAAGCTGCATATGAATATGTAAAGAAAAAGAACAAACAATTTTTTGGGGGACCTGGGATTCGAACCCAGGTCCCAATGATTCCCAGCCAGCACATCAACCACCAAGCCATTTGCACGCGTTTGTTATTTAGACAATAGGCAAATATTATATTGGACAATTAATAATTATGCTGTAAACAACATAAAAACGCGCGCTTATTTGAATCATCCAACCATGAAGCAACACCTCATCATCGTCCTCGATGTGCCTGCAAAAAACAATGTTAGATAGCGGGGGTTTTTAACCCCCATAAACTACAATGACCAAAAATAGCGAATAAAGCTGTGACGAATATAAATATTTCGCGATGGCCCCTGTGTGTTCGTCTGGTCTCAACGAGTTCAACCATATGCCTTAAAGGTTCTAATTTTTCCTGGACTGCAAAGCCCCAAATCCAAAGCTCAGGAACCCTAGAATTTGTCCATGGTAACTTTTGATTCTGTACACTATAATTCAATTAACTTATACCATTAGTTTCATATGGATTCAAGCAATGCAAAACAAGCCATAAATCATGTCAAATGCTTATGAATTATGAGTTACGATTATGAGAAAAAATGTCAAACCGTGAGACTGTAGGTGATGGTTTCTCGAGCTTTAATGCTTGGTTTTGATTGCAAAACGTCCCTGAGAGTTCCTGCAAGGTATTAGAATCCACAAAAGCCTTTGAATCGTGCTAGAATGCAGAAGATAGTTTTGAGTTTTTCTTGAATTTTTTTAATATGGTTATGGCTTTTTCTGCAGCTTGTTCACGTGTGCATGATTAGGGTTAGCTTATGTATATATAGGAGACTGAAATTAGGTCAAATCTTTGAGCAAAAATCCATGGAATGATGATTTGAATATTTGATTGGAAATCATATATTTTTGAATCTTCATGATTGGAAAAAGTTTCCAAACTTGGAGATTTTGGCATATTTGATTTGTGCACGAATTTTACAGCATATCTTGACCACATTTGCTTCACAAAAAGATTGAAAAATCAAATCTTTGTATTTCCTAAAATTTAATTTAATTAAATGAATTAAAATCAATTAAAAATCCAATTAATTAATAAAAATAAGAAAATAAATTCAAATAATCTTGATGGGTCGTGCATAGGCCATGGATAAAGTTTCAAGAAGAAATTTGAGGCCCGTTAGCAAAAATAAGATGTTTTGAGCAAAGTTGACTTTTGCAAATTCACAAAAATTTCCCAACTTCTCCAATGCATATCTTGCTCAATTTTGATCATATGAACATGTTCTTTGACATTTTGGAAAGGTCTTGAAGTCCTCTAACCAATTCCTTTGGTCCCATGTTAATTGGATTTACCAATCTCAAGTTATGGTCTTTTACTTAAAGTGCACTTTTGTTGACTTTTGAATTTGACCTATAATGTAGAAATTGATAACTTTTTGTGAGAGCATTTCTTGGACTTGGAGTGTGAAGATGGATTGTAGGAAATGTCATCCCCTTCAAAATGAGCATTGGATGGGATTTTTCTGATGAACCATGAAAAAGTTATGCCCTAGTCAAGATACAGTTGACTTTTCTACTGTCCAAAAATAGTAACTTTTTGCATCTTGATGATTTTTGAGTCATTCTTGTGGAATCATGATCAAGACTTGATAAAATGATGATTGTGGACTCAAAATAAGATGTTGACCAAAAATTTCGACTTTTGACTGCAAAATGACCATTTTACCCTTGCAGTTGACTGTGGAGCAAACAGAGCTTTTAACTGTACAAATTGGCATCGTGAGTCTTGAAACTTGACATGTAGGTGCTTGAGAACATGTATAGGCCTATGAGACTTGGTTGAACCATTGAAAACCCCAAATTCCTTGAAAGAACAAAAACCCTAATTTCAGCTGGCTTAGGAGGTGGTCTGACAGTGCAACCCTTTGAGCAGTCTTGAACAATTTGAAGATTATTCTTGACAAACCTTGAGAGATATGGGAGGGCAAATTTTGGGGTACAACAGGTATGGGAGATGATCTTATGAAAGTACCTGATAGCCGGGTTGTGGATGGACTCAGAATAAAGGTCAGATGGCTCGGGATAGTTATTGCCAGCAATGCTACCCCAGAAGAAATCAAGGTCAATATCAAGCAATAGGTATTCCTGGGTCATAGTAATAACATCAGGGCCATAAGGGAATCCTAATAGGTTGGCAAACTCCTTATGGTTATAGCGGTAATCCATGTCAAACAGTCTGAAAGTGATCAGCCCGCGGTTGAACCCTAACCCATGATTTGGAAGGTAGCTCAGTATGCTCAGGAATTCAAGGGTCAGCTTCCTGTAGGTACAATATCGTCTTCGAATAGGAGCAGTGTCCCAGCCTATTTGGTGTAGCAGATACTCGACACTCTCACGAATGCCCAAAGCAGTCATAGCATGGTCATCAGCATAAATTGTAGGACACATCTCACGCTCAGCCAGATCCTCAAAGCGTCTTCTCTAGTGCCTACTCCTCAAGGTGATGTTCATGTAGTTTACTCGTGCCATGGAGCTAAATAGTAAAGCTAAACAATTACCCCTGAAATTTTTTTAATAAATGTTTGAAAAACTAAGTTAGTATTTTCAGGTTAAAAATGCCGAAGTTAAATTAAAAAAGAAAAAGAAAGTTTAAAGGAAAAATAAAAATAGAGGAAAAAGAAAATAAAAAGGAGTAAGAGATGCAACATGAAAGTTTTAAAGATTAAGAAAAAGAAAAGAAAAATAAACACATATTAAAACAATAAAAATAATTAAAAGAAAACATGGGTTGCCTCCCATGAAGCGCCTTTGTTTTATGTCGATGGCTCGACAGATAGTACCTATTCAGTTAGGTATCGGGGTAGGTGGCTCACTTAACTGAAGATAAGCCGAATAATTTAGATTTCTAACGTTAAAGTAGTGCTTTAAGCGCTGGCCATTGACTATGAATGGTTCGATAGAATTTCCTTTAATTTCTATCGCACCACTTGGGAAAACTTTATTAATTTCGAATGATCCTGACCATCTGGAACGTAATTTTCCCGGGAAAAGTTTCAGTCTAGAGTTGAATAGGAGTACGATGTCTCCTTCCTTAAATTCTTTCCGCGAGATACGCTTATCGTGCCATTTTTTTGTTCTTTCCTTATAAATTCTAGCATTTTCATAAGCGTCTAAACGCAATTCTTCTAATTCATGGATATCTAATATTCGTTTCTCGCCAGCAATCTTGTAATTTAAGTTAAGGGTTTTAATTGCCCAATAAGCTTTATGTTCTAATTCTACTGGAAAATGACAATATTTTCCATAAACTAATTTAAACGGCGTTGTTCCGATAGGGGTTTTAAAAGTTGTCCTATATGCCCAAAGAGCATCATTTAGCTTGGAGGACCAATCTTTTCTGGATGTGGCTACGGTTTTCTCAAGGATTTGTTTAATTTCCCTATTTGACACTTCCACTTGTCCACTCGTTTGAGGATGGTATGGTGTGGCTATGCGATGTTTAACACCATATTTTGAAAGTAGTTTTTCGAAAATCCTAGAGATAAAATGGGAACCGCCATCACTGATTACTAGTCTTGGTACACTGAATCGTGGGAAGATAACATGCTTGAATAGTTTAAGTACCGCTCGTGTATTGTTTGTGGGTGCAGCGATGGCTTCAATCCATTTTGATACGTAGTCAACAGCTGCCAATATATACTTATTTCCGAAAGATGCGGGGAACGGTCCCATGAAATCAATTCCCCATACAGCGAAAATTTCTACTTCGAGAATTCCTTTTTGCGGCATTTTTTCACGCCTAGATATATTTCCTGTGCGCTGACATCTATCGCAGTTCATAATTTCTACATGGACGTCTTTCCATAAAGTAGGCCAAAAGAAGCCAGCTTGAAGTATTTTTGCACAAGTTTTCGATGTACTAGCGTGTCCACCATAAGGGGCGGAATGGCAATGGGCAATGACGTCGTCTATTTCATCGTTAGGAACACATCGACAGTAGATACCATTGGCGCCTCTTTTAAAGAGTAGTGGTTCATCCCAAAAGTAGTGTTTAAGATCATGGAAGAATCTCTTCCGCTGTTGGTACGTTAAATCGGGTGGTAAAACACCGGCGGCTAAATAGTTGACAAAATCAGCGTACCATGGTAATGTGGTGTTGGTACAAATGGCTTTTACTACTGCAGTTGTTAAAGGTTCATTGTGTTGATCTAAATCGTCGGTAGGAGCTATCTCTAGTTTAGCAATAAGGCATTCATAAGGGAAATCTTCGTTTATGGGAACAATCTCGATTTGGATTCCATCTAATCTTGATAAATGGTCTGCTACCACGTTTTCAGTCCCTCTTTTGTCTTTTATTTCCAAGTCAAACACTTGTAGGAGTAAGATCCATCTGAGTAGTCGTGGTTTGGCGTCTTTCTTACTTAGCAAGTATCGGATCGCAGCATGATCCGTGTAAATAATGATTTTGGCGCCCACTAAGTAGGAACGAAATTTATCCAATGCGAATACAACAGCTAAGAGTTCCTTCTCCGTAGTGGCGTAATTCATTTGTGCGGGATCGAGTGTTCTGCTTGCATAGTAGATAGCGTGAAGGTTTTTATCTTTGCGTTGTCCTAGGACTACGCCTACATCATAATCGCTCGCATCGCACATTATTTCAAATGGTAGGTTCCAATCAGGAGGTTGCATAATATGTGTTGAAATTAAGGCTTCTTTAAGCGTCTCAAATGCGTTTAAGCATTTATCATCGAAAATAAACTCAGCTTCTTTCATTAATAATTCAGTTAGCGGCTTAGTGATTTTAGAGAAATCTTTTATAAAACGTCGGTAAAAACCAGCGTGTCCTAGAAAACTTCTTATTTCTCTAACTGTTTTGGGTGGTTGAAGGTTTTTGATAATCTCGATTTTTGCTTTATCGACTTCAATCCCTCTGTTTGATACAATGTGACCCAACACAATTCCTTGTCTCACCATGAAGTGACATTTTTCCCAATTGAGCACTAGGTTGACATTGACACAGCGTTTCAGTACTAATTCAAGGTTTGATAAACATCTGTCAAAACTTTCTCCACAGACATAGAAATCGTCCATGAATACTTCCATAATTCCGTCTAAAAAGTCTGCGAAAATCGCCATCATGCATCGTTGGAAAGTTGCAGGTGCGTTACATAGTCCAAATGGCATTCTTCGGTATGCAAAGGTACCATAGGGGCATGTGAAAGTGGTTTTCTCTTGATCATCAGGATGAATGGGAATTTGGAAGAATCCCGAGTATCCGTCAAGATAGCAGAAATGGGAATGTTTGGCTAAGCGCTCGAGCATTTGATCAATGAATGGTAATGGGAAATGGTCCTTGCGCGTAGCTTTGTTTAGTTTTTTGTAATCAATACACATTCTCCATCCTGTTTGGGTACGTTGTGCCACCGATTCGCCTTTTGTGTTTGTTATAACCGTAACACCTCCTTTCTTAGGTACTACGTGAACTGGACTGACCCAGTTGCTATCTGATATTGGGTATATGATGCCTGCCTCTAGCAGTTTCTGCACTTCTTTCTTAACAACTTCACTTAGGATAGGATTTATTCGTCTTTGATGTTCTCTAGAAGTCTTGCAGTCCTCCTCCAGCATAATGCGGTGCATACAGAGAGAATGGCTTATTCCTTTTAGATCTGATATATTATAGCCTAACGTGGTTGGGTACTTCCTTAACACACTAAGAATTTTTTCGATTTCGATCTTCCCTAAATTGGCATTGACTATAACTGGTCGTTCGAGTTCTTTATCTAGAAATTCATACCTAAGATCTTCGGGTAACGTTTTAAGTTCTATACCAGTTTTCTTATCAGTTGGGGCAGGATCGGGTGTTAAGGCGAAACATTCGCTTAGGTTGGCATCTAGATATTATTGTCTCCAGTCATCATCCTTGAGGATAGTTGGTGTCAGAATTTTCAGCATCCCAGAATAGGTGTCTTCTTGGCTTTCTAGTTCTTTGACACATTCATCAATAATATCTAAGAGACAACATGAGTCATCTATAGCAGGAGCTTTGAAGAACTGGGAAAGAATGAATTCTACTTTTTCTTCTCCTACCTCGAAGGTAAGCTTTCCTTTCTTAACATCAATGATGGCTCCTGCAGTAGCTAAAAATGGTCTTCCTAATATGATGGGAATGTTTGAATCTTCCTTGATGTCCATTATTATAAAGTCAGTCAGTATGTAAAATTGTCCTATTCGGACATGGATGTTTTCTAGCATACCAACAGGGAATTTGACTGATTTGTCAGCTAGTTGTAGGGACATCTTGGTAGGTCTCATGTCACCTAGTTTTAGCTTCTCGCAAATAGATAAGGGCATTAGACTAACACTTGCTCCTAAATCGCATAGAGCTTTGTCTATGACAGATTTTCCAATTACACATGGTATGGAGAAACTACCAAGATCTTTTAGCTTTGGAGGCATGTTATTTTGAATTATGGCGCTACATTTGGCGGTTAGCATAACGGTTTCGTTTTCAATGATTTTTTTCTTATTAGACAATATTTCTTTTAGGAATTTAGCATATGATGGCATGTGGGTTATAGCTTCTGTAAACGGAATAGTAACGTTTAATTGTTTCAGAAGTTCTACAAATTTCTTGAACTGCCCCTCGTTCTTGGATTTTGCAAGTCTTTGAGGGTATGGAATTGGTGGTTTATATGGCGGTGGAGGCACGTAAGGTTTTTCTGAAGCCTCTTTGTTCTCATTCGCGTCTTCCTCTACATTCTCAGATTGTTCTTTCGATTTCTCTGCTTCCTTTTCAGGTTTCTGATACATGGTCGGGTTTTGGAGTCTAGGATCTACTGGTCCATCAAGGGTTGTCCCACTTCGTAATGTGATAGCATTAGCGTGTCCTTTAGGATTGGGTTGTGGTTGTCCAAGAAATGTACCAGCAGGTGCGGCAGAACTAGCTTGGTGTTGTGCTACTTGGGAGATTTGGGTTTCTAACATTTTATTGTGAGTTGCTAGGGCATCTACCTTATTTGCTAATAGCTTCAATTGTTCACTGGTGTGAACATTTTGATTGAGGAATTCTTTGTTTTGTTGAGCTTGATTAGCGATAAAATTTTCCATTAAGATTTCAAGGTTAGATTTCTTAGGAATGTTAGGAACATTAACAGCGGGTTTTTGATAACCTGGAGGTACAGCAGGTGCTTGGCCAGGTGCATATAAAGCGTTATTGCTCTTGTACGAGAAGTTAGGATGGTTCTTACAACCAGGATTATAGGTATTAGCATAAGGATTACCTTGAGTGTAATTACCTTATCAACTGATATTCCTGCTAAGATTTGACATTCGGTTCCAACATGACCAGGGACTCCACAAACTTCGTAGTTTGGGGTAACTGCAGCCACAGTGGCTGCAGGAGGTAAGGTCAAGCTTTCTATCTTTTGGGTAAGAGCATCTACCTTAGCATTAACTTTATCTAGGCTACTAATCTCGTACATCCCACCTTTGGTTTGATTTTTCTCCATAGATGTTCTTTCTCCTCCCCACTGATAGTGGTTTTGAGCTATATTTTCAATGAGTTGGTTAGCTTCATCATAAGGCTTGTCCATCAGTGTACCACCTGCGGCGGCTTCTATAGAGAGTCTTGTGTTGTACAAGAGTCCATTATAAAACGTGTGGATGATCAGCCATTTTTCTAGTCCGTGATATGGGCATATTCGCATCATATCTTTGTAGCGTTCCCATGCATCGAATAGCGGTTCAGTATCCTTCTGCCTAAATCCATTGATTTGGGCTCTTAGTGCAGCAGTCTTGCTTGGGGGAAAGTATCGTGCTAAAAATACAATCTTAAGTCCTTCCCACATAGTGACGGAATTTGATGGAAAAGATTGCAACCAAGCCCAAGCTCTATCTCTTAGCGAGAAAGGGAAAAGACGTAATCTTATTGCATCTTTACTAAAACCATTTTCTATAACTGTGTCGGCAAATTGAACGAATTTTGTAAGATGTTCATTTGGATTCTCTGAAGGATCTCCAGAGAATTGACGTTGTTGGATAGCTGATATCAATGACGGTTTCAACTCAAAATCGTTTCGATTTATTGCTGGAGCAGCAATGCTGTTGTGGGGTTCTTGTTGTGATGGAGCTGCGTACTCCTTCAGTGGACGGGTCCTTTGTTCTTCGGCCATGTCTACTTCTGGATTAGTTTCGTTTTCAGAGGAAGAATTAGAATCTGTTTCAGAATCAATCTTAATTTCGGGTTTGGGTAAAGGAATAGCGTGATTTAAACAGTAATCCTTGATTGTTCGTCTTACGGAAAGGATGCGTTCAGGTTCGTCCTTCGATTTGTCAAGTGGTTTGCCTTGTGAGTGAGTCCTTGGCATACAAATCGAAAAAAGGGTTTTTGTTGCCTAGTCTAAACGCGCAACAGAAGAATCGTACTTAATTGACTAATCAGTCCCCGGCAACGGCGCCAAAAACTTGATCGGGACTTTATGAGTCTATTGGGATACTAACTGTAAGTATACAGTTTAGTCGTTCTAGTTTTAATTGATTATCGAACCCACAGAGACTGAGGATCAATCGTGTACGATCTAATGCTACAATTGTTTAACTAAGCGATGAATATTTGGTTTTAGGGGGGGAATAGTTTAATTAAAAATAATAATAATAGCTATACCGGTATGTGATAGTCGGACTTCGGGAATTCGGTGAATCGCTTGGTATATAAAGTATTTCGGTAAAAAGGAATTGTTTAAAAACCTGAGACATACACTCTCGTGTTCATGAAATAAGTCATGCTACTAAACCTAGTGGATGCACTTTAAATTTAATAACACTTTTTGAAAACAATTTGAGTTTAATTAATTTATTAAAACACTCTCATGTATTTAAAAATTAATGTTTCGTTACCACTATCTAGGTTGAACCCCAACTCTCACATGCAGTTTCTTGTCTTAATTAATTTCCCACTCTCGTGGAAAAATCGTGTTAATTATCCTCTCACTCTCGTGACAAGGGTAGTTAAATTAAACATGGAAATTGGAAACCAGAAATTATTTGTAAATGTTTTTAGCCAAGTTATCACTGAATTCTTTCGGTACTTAGGAGTTGCATACCGGTACAAATTAATTTAGCCGGACATAATATATTTAGTAACTATACAACTTAAAATATAATCCATAAAAATAAATGACATAACACAAAAATGAATAAATATTAATTGCAATAAAAACCTGGAAATAATGTTACTATGGTAATCTTGGATGTTACAAATTCCTTGCAGCTCAATCGAAATCAATAATTGTGTTAATTCTTAGATGAAGAATTAACACTCTAAAACTAAGGCTGGAAATAAAAATTACAGTACGTGTAGAAAAGGTTCAAAAACAAGAAAATAGAATAATTGCAGGAAAATAGAAATTTTGTTCTGGGAAAAATCCTTCGATCATCATCCATTGAACTACCACATATATATAGAAGAAAATATTGCAGTTGAGAAAATCTTGGAAAAGGCTTGAGTGGAGTAAGACCCGGATGCATGGTTACTGAGTGGAGGAAATATAGGAGAAGAGTTTTGCCCTCAATGTTGCCCACGTCTCCACTAATTCATAACGTTGCCCTTTAAGTGTGTGACGGTCGTCACAAGGGGTGACAGTCGTAATGCGCTTAAATAGCGCATTACGCTCGTCAATGATGCGTGACGAGCGTTCTTTCTAGTTGGGGAGGCGTTACGGTCATCACAGGGTGTGACGGTCATCACCGTTATAAAATCTGCAGACTTTTCAGATTTGGTTCCTTCTCTTCTGTTTCTTGGTTAGCTTCCTTCATGTGGTCCTTTTTCATTGATTTGAGTTGACAAATGGTGTACCTGTGAAAAGACACAAAAACTCGGAATAATCGGGAGTTAGACGACTCAATGTATTATAAAAATCGGTAAAAAGCGTAGTAATTATATGATACGATTTCTCGTTATCACTAAACTGGAATTATGACCGATTGAGGGTAGTCCGTGATATTGAGATCCTCTAGAACCCGATTACTATTTTTAGGACAGGTTTGAACCAACTGAACTGAAAGAGGGTAGTACCTAAGCTCCTTGCCAGCCTGAAATCTAAGGGCTCTCTGTGTGACTTGTGTGCCTTTACCATGTTTGCTATTTGTGGATACTTGTGGTGTGCTTACTATCATGACATCATGACATCATAACATTACATACATCTTGCATTGGACTAACCTATTTCAAAGACAGGAGGGATTCATCTTTGTTCTGTTTTGTAGGTCATCATGATGCCCATGCGTAGAAATACCATCCGGATCAACTTTGTCCAGGTTCCCACTATGCTCAAAGAGTTAGTTGCAAAGATGCCTGACACTACTTCCTTCATCAGAAGACATGGGTATCTTCTCAGTTTGGTTACCTCCAAATTGGACGAGCAGATGATGAGTGTTTTGGTCCAATTCTATGATCCGATGTACCATTGCTTTACTTTCCAGGACTACCGGCTGGTTCCCACTTTAGAATAGTTTTCTGATCTGCTCGGTATCTCTATTTGGAGCAAACCCCATTTATTGGTTGGGAGAAGATTCTTAGGCCGGAAGAAATTGCTTCAGCGCTTCATTTGACAAAGAATGAGGTAATGGCTAATTGGGAGACTAGAAGTGGAGCAAAGGGCTTTCTGACTAAGTTCTTGGTTGGTAAGGCTAATTATTTCTGGGATAGTCTAAACTTCAAGGCATTCGAAGATATTCTGGCCCTTCTGATATATGGCTTGGTATTGTTTCCGAACTCTGACTCTTTTGTTGATGTGAATGCGGTGAAAATATTCATCTCTCGTAATCCCGTACCCACTCTCTTGGGTGACACCCTTCATCAGCTTTATGCTCGTATTGCCCGAAAGCGGGGAACCCTGATGTGCTGTGCTCCGTTATTGGCAAGGTGGTTTATTTCGCACCATCCCAAATCAGTGCTAAAGAACAAAGAAGGCATGGGTTGGGCTTATAGGGTTATGTCTCTCTCTCATAATGACATCATTTGGACTCTCAAGGGTATGGATGAGGTGGCTATTATTGATCGTTGCGGGGAATACCCCAATGTTCCACTGATAGGAACCCATGGAGGAATTTCTTATAATCCAAGCTTGGCCTTACGTCAGTTTGGGCGAGCCAGAAGAGAAGGACCTCATGAGCTGCTAATGCCTAGTATCATCTTTGATTTTCAAGGGGATAACGACAAACAACGTCACAGATTCATAAGGGCTTGGGATAGAGTTCACAAATCTGATCCACATGAGCTGGGTCCAAAGACTTCTCTTCCAATGGAGCCATATCTCAGATGGGT
The DNA here is from genome assembly GCA_948472305.1 of Vicia faba. Taxonomy (NCBI): domain Eukaryota; kingdom Viridiplantae; phylum Streptophyta; class Magnoliopsida; order Fabales; family Fabaceae; genus Vicia; species Vicia faba. Next base: position 989,702,314 of record OX451735.1, read on the forward strand.
ATGCATCCGTGCCCAAAAGTTGGGTATGCCATATGAAGCCGTCCTGCCTATCATTTTTGAGGTTGCTAATGAAGAGGGAGTTCTGCCTACCATCCTCCACCCTTACATGCCCACTGACATTGGGGCACTGAAGAGGTCTTGGATGCAACTGAGAGAAGAACGGGATGCTTACCGAGAAAAGTTAAATGATCAAGAGCAGAAGATCTAGAGGTTGACTAGGCAACTGGAGAACGAGTGGATTCTCAATGACTATGTCTGCACCGACAAGAAGAGACCATGGGAGCACTGATTGTCCTTTGATTATTTCCTTTCCAATTTTTATTTACTTTTCAGTATTTCCTTTCTTGTAACGCCTTAAGGGCAATTTGTTGAACAATTTGAATTACAAATTTATCTAATAAAGTGTGTTTCAATTCTTGTTTACAAATTTGAATCTCCCGATTGTCTTTGAAATCATATCATACGCATTTCATCCCATGCACTTCATAACAAGTACCATTACAGGTCTCTTATCTTATTCGCTGTTTATTTCAGCACTCATCATGTCAGCTGAACCTTCAATTGAGCAAGCAATCAAGGCCCTACAGGCCCAGAATGCCCAATTCCAAGAGCTGTTCATGAATCTAGCTAAGGGTCAGCAAGATCTAAAGACCCTGATTCTGAAAGAGAAGAAGAAGAAGAAGAAGAAGAGGATAGTCCTGTTTAACACAGGGCACATGTTTGACAATAGTCTACGGGATGAAGTTGATTTGACCACCTCATCTGGAGGGAAAGATAGTCAGGAAGAAAGGAGGGCTCCAAGCCCTTTGGTCTCCGACAATGAGACAGACTTTGACGAAGATCAGTATCCTCCGGCCGAGGATAGATACAAACAATTGGAAGACCGGTTGAGTGCTACGGAAATTCAAAAAGTGTCTGGTCTGGACTTTGGTGATCTAGGTCTATCATCTGGGGTGGTAATTCCCCACAAATTCAAAGCACCAGCCTTTGCTAAGTATGACAGAGTTTCTTGTCCGAAGCTGCACCTCCGGTCATATGTAAAGAAGATTCAGCCTTACACCGCTGATAAGAACCTATGGATCCACTTCTTTCAAGACAGTCTCTCAGGGACTCAGCTTGAATGTTTCTACCAGTTGGATGGAGCCAGTATTCGCAGTTGGGAAGATTTGGCTACTGCCTTCTACAGGCAGTACCAGTACAATTTCGACCTCGCTCCTACGCGTACCCAACTCCAGGGTATGTCAATGGGAACGAGTGAAGGATTCAAAGATTATGCTCAGAAATGGAGAGACTTCTCCGAAAGAGTACAACCACCCTTGGCTGATCGGGAGCTTGTGGATATGTTTCTGGGGACCTTGTCTGGTCCATTTTTCAACCATCTGATTGGAAGCTCTTCGTCTGGGTTTACAGAGCTAATTATGACCGGTGAAAGGATTGAGGCTGGTATTAAGGCTGGTAAGATACAGAAGGGTGCCTCATCAAGCACCGAGAAGAAGCCATTTAAGAAAGAGTCCAGTGCTTTCTACAGTTCAAAAAGCCAGAATAGACCTGAACACCGCCAAGCTGTTAATGCGGTTGTTATTTCAAGACCTGCTGGTGCTCCTCAGCACAACAATCAGCAAAAGGATGAGAGACCTTGAAGGCAATTCACCCGTCTCAACATGACTTTGTCTCAGATTCTGCCACAGTTACTGAAAACCAACCTAGTGATTCCAAGGGAAGCCCCGAAGAATCCCAACACTACATCACCAAAGTATAACCCTAATGCCCGTTGTGCTTATCACTCTGATAGCCCGGGGCATAATACAGATGATTGTTGGTATTTAAAGAATAAGATACAGGACTTAATTGATGCTAAGGAGATTGAGTTCAAGGCGCCCGAAAGGCCTAATGTTGTGACTGCTCCTATGCCCAAGCATGGAGTGAATGCTATAGATGAAGACTCGTTTGTGGTTTCTGTGAATGACATTGTTACCCCTTTTATGACTGTGAAGAAGAACCTTTTGCTAGCCGGTTTATTTCCGGGCTATGACGAAGGTTGTCGTATGAGTTCTATTCTACCTACCGGTTTCCATATTTTGAAATCAGGTGTCCAACGCCTGATGGATAGTAAATAAATTCTGTTTGAGAAGACTGTTGTTCCTTTAGTTCATACTGAAGAAGTTGCCATTATCACCATTTTCGACAATTCTTCCAAGGTTCCCTCGAGGAAGCCTGTTAGAATTACATCTGTTCCAAGAACTGCGTCGTTGATCATCACTGTTCCTGGGCCTATCCCCTACATCTCTGATAAAGCTGTACCTTGGCATTACGGGGCCGATGTTTACTTTCATGGAGTTAAACAAGAGTTGGATGCTGATACTAACGTTAGCAATATTGTTGGACCTGCTAAAGTCACCCGCGGCGGAAGACTTTTCTCACCTGATATCTCTCCACCAACTGTCCGAGAACCTGTTGTCATTACACCTGCCAGTGTACCCGCTACTATTCCTGTTCAAGTTCCTATTCTTACCCCTGTCGCTGAGTCATCTGACGCTCGGGGCAAAGGGATCACCAGTGAGCCTGCCCAGACGGAGGCACCAAAGACAATTACTGTTGAAGCTTCTAAACAAGAGATGGAAGAGATTCTGAAGATCATCAAAAAGAGTGACTACAATGTAGTTTAACAGTTGGGGAAAACCTCGTCCAAGATTTCTATGTTGTCACTGTTGCTATGCTCAGAGGCCCATGCCAAGGCTCTGATTACATTTCTGAAGACCGCACACGTACCACAAGAGACATCAGCTGATCAGTTTAAAGATTGCATGGCCAATCTAACTGCTGATAATGGGTTGGGTTTCTCTGACACCGACTTGACTTCTAAGGGGAAGAATCACAACGATGCCCTGCATGTCTCCATTGAATGCAGGGGCACTACTCTTGCTCATGTATTAGTGGATACTGGTTCCTCGTTGAATGTTTTGCCTAAGAAAGCTCTAGACCGGTTGGACTGTGAAGGGTTAGAGTTGAAACCAAGCAACATTGTCGTCAAGGCCTTTGATGGATCTAAGAGGATGGTGCATGGAGAGGTTGATATCCCGATTAAGGTTGGTTCTCAGGTTTTCAACTCTACATTCTATGTGATGGACATTCGCCCATCTTATTCTTGTTTGCTGGGTCGTCCATGGATTCACAAAGCTGGGGCCGTAACCTCAACACTCCACCAGAAGCTGAAGTACTCGGTCAAAGGGAAGATTGTGACAGTGCAAGGAGAGGAGGAGTACATGGTGATCCACCTCAACTCTTTCCGATATGCAGAGATGGATGGGGAGTTCATTGAGACCCCATTTCAGCATTTTGAAGAGGTTCCCCAGACACTAGCGTCCGCTGAGACTGTTGTTGAAGATTCTCCTATGAAGATGGAGTCCCTTAAGGATGCCCGGGCTGTAGTTAAGAAAGGTGGGTGTGCAAATTAGGGCCGACTCCCTGATTTTACACAGAAGACTAACAAGTTTGGTTTGGGTTTCACTGCAGAAGCTCAAAAGGCTGTTCGGAATGCACGGATCGGAAGACCTCCCGTGTTCATCAACAACTCGGGAGTGAATGCCATTGAAGACGATGTGGAAGAGTCTGAGTTCGACAGCTGGATCTATCCTACGACCGACGGTGGACCAAGCAACTGGACAGCAAAGGACTTCATCCCTATTTCTTTTGTTACCCAGTAATGAAACTTTTTGTTTTGAATCTGTAACGGACAATTTTTTAAACTCTATGGCCCGGTGTCTTACCCGGGGCACCGTGGCTTCATTTGTGAGGGCTTTATGTGTGTCATTTTCATATATCATTAATAAAAGCATTGGACGTCCTTGTATTTCAAATTTTGCGCTCCTTTTTTTTCTTTTATTATATATTGCAAAACAACTATTTTACACACACTCACATATACAAGTCTACATCAACTCTGGATCTCACTGGTAACGACTCTGCTATTGCCAGTTATGACTTCGAAAATCCAATCAACTTAGCCGAAGACAAAGGTGAAGATGATTGCGAAGTTCCTGGTGAACTTGCAAGACTGTTACTCCAAGAAGAGAGGGTCATACAGCCGCACGAAGAGCCTGTGGAATCGGTAAATCTGGGTACAAATATAGACAAGAAAGAGGTCAAGATTGGTGCAAAATTGGAGCTTAGTGTGAAGCAATGGTTGGTTCAGATGCTGCATGACTATGTTGAGATCTTTGCCTGGTCTTATGAAGATATGCCTGGTTTGGATACTGATATTGTGGTTCACTGCCTGCCTACCAAGGAAGACTGTCCTCCAGTGAAATAGAAGGTCCGTCGAATGCGCCCAGAGATGTCTGAGAAAATCAAGGCTGAAGTTATGAAACAATTTGACGCCGGTTTTCTAGCAGTTACTTCTTACCCTCGGTGGGTGGCCAACGTGGTTCCTATGCCGAAGAAGGATGGTAAGGTTCGAATGTGTGTTGACTATAGGGATCTGAACAGGGCAAGCCCCAAGGATGATTTCCCTCTACCTCATATCGACGTTCTGGTTGACAACACTGCAAAGCATAAGGTCTTCTCCTTTATGGATGGTTTCTCCGATTATAATCAGATTAAAATGGCTCCCGAAAGACATGGAGAAGACCACCTTTGTTACTCAGTGGGGTACCTTTTGCTACAAGGTCATGCCTTTTGGATTGAAAAATGTTGGGGAAACGTATCAGCGTGCCATGGTTGCTTTATTTCATGACATGATCCATCATGAGATTGAAGTATACGTCGACGACATGATCGCAAGATCTTAAACTGAGGAAGAACACCTTGACCATCTGCAGAAGCTGTTTGACAGGCTGAAGTTGTACAAGCTGAGGTTAAACCCGAACAAGTGCACCTTCAGGGTGAGATCTGGTAAGCTACTGGGTTTCGTCGTGAGCGACAAAGGTATTCAAGTGGATCCTGCAAAGGTGAAGGCCATACAGGAAATGCCAGCTCCCAGAACAGAGAAAGAAGTCAGAGGCTTTCTGGGACGTCTGAACTACATTGCCCGATTCATCTCGCACCTAACTGCTACTTGTGAGCCAATCTTCAAGCTGCTGAAGAAAGATCAAGTGGTACGTTGGAATGATGAATGCCAGGCCGCTTTCGAAAGGATCAAAGAGTATCTCCAAGAGCCACCTATTATGATGCCTCCAGTCGAAGGGAGACCTTTGATCTTATACTTGACAGTACTCGACAACTCAATGGGGTGTGTGCTGGGTCAACATGACGAGTCTGGCCGAAAAGAGCATGCTATTTATTACCTTAGCAAAAACTTTACCGACTGCGAGACCCGATACTCGTTGCTCGAGAAAAATTGCTGCGCTTTGGCATGGGATGCTCGTCGGCTGAGACAGTATATGCTGACTCACACTACTTTGTTGATATCAAAGATGGATCCAATCAAGTATGTCTTCGAAAAGCCTGCCTTGTCCGGAAGAATAGCAAGATGGCAGATGATCTTGACTGAGTATGACATCCAGTATACGACCCAAAAGGCAATTAAGGGAAGTGTGTTGGCAGATCATTTGGCGCATCAGGAAGTGGATGATTACCAGTCTATGAACTTTGAATTTCCGGACGAGAATATCATGTTGGTAACTGATTGTGAGACACCTGGACCGGATGAAGGACCTGAAAAAGGATCCCGATGGTCTATGTACTTTGATGGAGCTTCGAACGCTTTGGGTAATGACATTGGCGCCGTGATCATATCTCTTAAAGGTTCTCATACTCCGTTTACCGCCCGACTATGTTTCAACTGCACCAACAATATGGCGGAGTATGAAGCATGCATAATGGGTCTTCGAGCTGCAATTGACCTAAGGATTAAGTTTCTAAGTGTCTTCGGAGATTCCGCTCTTGTGATCAGTCAGATCAAAGGCGAGTGGGATACGAAACACCCTAATCTTATTCCTTACAATGAGTATGTATTGACGTTGCTTCCCCATTTCGAGGAGATAACCTTTGAACACTTCCCTAGAGAGGAGAATCAGTTGGCAGACACACTGGCTACAATGTCTTCTATGTTCAAGGTCAATTAGGACAACGAGGCTCCCTGGATCATCATCGAAAAACTGGACGAACCGGCACATTACTGTGATATTGAGACTGAAGAGGTAGCAGATAAACCTTGGTTTCATGAGGTGAAGAAATACCTTGAAACTCAGGAATACCCCGAGGGTGCATCTGTTAATGACAAGAAGTTTCTGAGGAGGTTCGCAACAAAGTTCTTTATCAGCAATGGCATCCTTTACAAGCGTAACCATGATTCGACCTTACTGCGATGTGTGGACAAGAATGAAGCAGAAAGGATCATGACAGAATTACATGAAGGTACTTTTGGAACTCATTCCAGTGGACACGCCATGGCAAAGAAAATCCTTCGGGCAGGATATTATTGGTCCATAATGGAAGCTGACTGTTATCAGCATTCTCGGACATGTCACAAGTGTCAAGTCTATGCTGATAAGGTGCACATACCTCCAGTTCCTATGAACATCTTGACGGCACCTTGGACTTTTGCAATGTGGGGCATTGATATGATCGGCGAGATCAGACCTACGGCATCCAACGGGCATCGTTTCATCCTGGTAGCAATTGATTACTTTACAAAGTGGGTTGAAGCAGCTTCCTTTTCTACCGTAACCAAGAACGTCGTGGCACGGTTTATTCGGCATAATCTGATCTATCGATATGGTGTACCAGAGAGGATCATTACGGACAATGGTACAAATCTCAACAACAAGATGATCACCGAGCTCTGCGAGCAATACAAGATACAGCATCACAACTCTTCTCCCTACCGGCCGAAGATGAATGGGGTTGTCGAAGCGGATAATAAGAACATTAAGAAGATTGTGCAGAAGATGATAGTGACATACAAAGATTGGCACGAGATGTTACCATTTGCTCTTCATGGGTACCGTACCTCAGCACAGACGTCAACAGGGGAAACACCCTATTCCTTGGTATATGGTATGGAGGCAGTCTTACCCATCGAAGTTCAGATACCCTCTGTCCGAATCATGAAGGATGCAGGTTTGAGTGAAGATGACTGGATTCAGACCCGGCTTGATCAACTGAACTTAATCGAAGAAAAGAGACTTACTGCTATTTGTCATGGTCAGACGTATCAGAAACGGATGATCAAGGCATTCAACAAGAAAGTCAGACGACAAGAGTATCAAGTTGGGGATCTAGTAATCAAGCGCATTATTCTACCTCAAGGTAATCCCAGGGGAAAATGGACCCCTACTTACGAAGGGCCATTTGTGGTTAAGAACGTTTTCTCGGGAGGAGCTATGATTCTAACCACCATGGATGGTGACGACCTTCCTCACCCTGTCAATGCAGACATAGTGAAAAGATACTATGCATAACCAAAGACCCGCTAGGTTGACTGGCCTAGGCAAAAATAAGGGCTTTCCGGCGAACCAAAAGGGTTCGGGCAAAAATAAGGGATGAAAATGAAAAATCTGTACACCCGGCAAGTCGAAAACCTGAAAAGGCGGCTTGGGCAAAAATGGGTATCCCGGTGGACTGAAAACCCGAAAGGGAAGTCCAGGAAAAAATTAGGGATCAGCGTAACACTATGTCTCATTGGATCACCGTGCATCCAGACTCCGGTATCAACTATCAAGCTCGGACGACACTAATCAATCTGACCTACCTTCAACCAGTAACAAAGTGATGAGATGCTCGAGGACATAAAGGCAATAGCAGAGTTGGAACCCAGTGGGATGATTCACATAGCTATTTTGTTTAGTTTTCACAAATTGTATAAATTCTATCTGCTCGGCGGCGTTCTCTTACTAGGACGTCAGCCTCTTGTACAAAAAGCGCATATTTATAGGCCAAACTTCAAAATTAATACAATTCATTTCCAAAGAAATTTCAAACTGTTTTTTTTTCTTTATCTGTTTTGATTTGCAAAGAACGTCCAATGTTCATTTTTTATATATGCATTTGACATTAATTGTTGCTCATGAATATTTACATACGAAACAAAAGGCGATTACGGGTAACATCAGAAACAGGGGCAATAAGAATGGCCCAAACTGTACAGTTGCTCTGTTCACCAGGTACAAAGGTATATTCAGTTGAAGAATATTTCTAAGATACCTTCACTCCCTGCAAAGTAAGGCAGTAATGGTAGCTCTCCCTCAGCTGATACTTGCAACTATGAATGAATCAGCAATGCTCTCCCCAAGCAGAGTTGATCTACCATCAGCACTGAAAAGGCTTGATATCCCCGGCAGTCTCAATATCCCCCAACGGAGTGTAAGAATGTTCCCCGGCAGAATACATGATACCCCCAGTGGAGTCCAATATTTCCCCAGCATGGTCTGAAAAAGCTTCCCCAACGGAGTTGAAGAATCATCCCCAGTAGACTCTGGAAGTTTATCCCCAACGGAGTACAAAAATAAATCTCCCCAGCCAAGTTCAAAGGATCACTCCCAGCATAATTCAGAAGGATTTTCCCCACAAGAATCTAACAGGTTTATCCCCAGCAAATCGCAACTGAGAGATCACCCCCAGTGAAGTTCTTTCCTTTCACAAACAGGAATTCAATCCTCAACAGATTCAATATCACCAGCAACGGTAATCCATCCCATCCTCAGCAGAGCATCTCTTCCCCATAGAGTAATCTTCTCATCAGTTTATTCCCCCCAACGGAGTCATCCTCTCCTGCAGGTTTATTCTTGCAATCATCTTCGTTCATCATCCCCAGCGGAAACGAAGAATTCAACTCTATTCTCCAGCAAGCTATCTGGGATTTATTTTCCCCAACTAAAACATTACATTTCCATACATCATAATACAGGCATATACGCATCATACCACACAATCTCATTTATGTTGAGAACATCATTGCTTGATCCATATCATGCATTGCATATGGCTGACCTTTACCTTTCAGGAAAGATGCAGTTAAATTCTCAACTATGTGGAAGACCTTTTCTGGTCCAGTTAAATCGATTCCTAAAGATTTTTCTGATGCCGATCCAGTCAAAGTTATTCCAAGACCTTGTCTGGTCCAGTTAAATCGATTCCTAAAGATTTTTCTGATGCCGATCCAGTCAAAGTTATTCCAAGACCTTCTCTGGTCCAGTTAAATTGATTCCTAAAGATTTTTCTGATGCCGATCCAGTTGAAGTTATTCCAAGACCTTCTCTGGTCTAGTTAAATCGATTCCTAAAGATTTTTCTGATGCCGATCCAGTTGAAGTTATTCCAAGACCTTGTCTGGTCCAGTTAAATCGATTCCTAAAGATTTTTCTGATGCTGATCCAGTCAGAGTTATTCCAAGACCTTGTCTAGTCCAGTTAAATCGATTCCTAAAGATTTTTCTGATGTCGATCCAGTCAAAGTTATTCCAAGACCTTGTCTGGTCCAGTTAAATCGATTCCTAAAGATTTTTCTGATGCCGATCCAGTCAAAGTTATTCGAAGACCTTGTCTGGTCCAGTTAAATCGATTCCTAAAGATTTTTCTGATGCTGATCCAGTCAAAGTTATTCCAAGACCTTCTCTGGTCCAGTTAAATCGATTCCTAGAGATTTTTCTGATGCCGATCCAGTTAAAGTTATTCCAAGACCTTCTCTGGTCCATTTAAATCGATTCCTAAAGATTTTTCTGATGCCGATCCAGTTGAAGTTATTCCAAGACCTTGTCTGGTCCAGTTAAATCAATTCCTAAAGATTTTCCTGATGCCGATCCAGCCAAAGTTATTCCAAGACCTTGTCTAGTCCAGTTAAATCGATTCCTAAAGATTTTTCTGATGCCGATCCAGTCAGAGTTAATCCAAGACCTCATCTGGTTCAGTTAGATCGCCAATAAGATCTCCCTGATTCGTATTCCAGTTGAAGTTATTCCAAGACACTTTTCTGGTCCAGTTAAATCGATTCCTAAAGATATTTCTGATGTCGATCCAGTCAAAGTTAATCCAAGACCTCCTCTGGTTCAGTCAGATCGCCGATAAGATCTCCCTGATTCGTAGTCCAGTTGAAGTTCAGACCATCTATCAACATCCTCCAAATGGGATCTGTAAGCCCATTCCCGACATCACAATGCTGATACCACTTCATGCGAGTGCAAATTTCTAGGCACTCTAGTGTTCAATCATCTTCCACCTTCGGATCACGAAAGGCCCGAAAGCCAATCTATATCCTCAGGTTTAAGAAAATTGAACAGGGGCAGCTTTTGTACCCCAAAATTTGCCCTCCCATATTTCTCAAAAAAACATTGCAAGAAAAATCTCCAAGTGGTTCAAGATTGCTCAAGAGTTGGACAGTCAAGCTATCTCCTAAGGCAGTCAACCTCAAATTAGGGTTTTATGTTGCATCAAGATCCTTGAGTTAAAATGACCTCAAGTGCTCCCCAATGTCCTAATATGTTTTCAAGTTCATCTATGTCAAATTTCAAGCCTTGCAGAGGAAGTTTGGTCAGTCAATTGCTCAAAGGATCCAAAAATCGATTGTGCTAGGGCAAAAGTCAACTGTGACCTACAAATAGTCAAACTTCAAGATTTTTTGCCAACATTCTCATTTTAAAGGATATTTCATCATTTGATCAATGGTTGATCATGATTCATCAAGGATTGCTCAAAATTCATCAAGACTCAAAAGTTGTTAAATTAGGGTTTTGTAGGAAAAGTCAAACCAACTTTGACCAAGCATAACTTTCTCATACTTTATGAGAAATGACCCATATAAAGATCATTTTGAAGAGGATGCAATTTCCTAAAATCCATCTTCATACCCCAATATCAAGAAATTCACTCACAAAAAGTTACAAATTTGGACATTATAGGTCATTTTTGAAAGTCAACAAAAACACCTTTTTTTCCAAAGCTTATAACTTGAGCATGGAATATGAAAATTATATGAGACTAAAAGGGTTGGTTAGAGGACATCTCAAGATTTCTAAAAAGTCCAATAACACTTCCAAAAGTTCAAAATTGAAGAAGTTATGCATTGTTGAAGTTGGGCATTTTTGCAAAATTGCCAAAAGTCAACTATCCCCCAAACTCCAAATTTTGTCAAATGGGCCCATTGTTTTCACTTGATTTGATCTTGTCACACTACACACGTGTCCTAGCTTCAGCCTCATGACCATTTATCAATTTTACTATTTAATTTTATTTTTTAATGAATTATTGCATTTTAAATCAATTTAAATCATATAAAATCCAAACATTGATTATTGGATCTCCTTTTGGCTATTTCAGGACCTAATCATCATCATAAAGTTGATCAAATTCGTATCTCACCATATCATGAACAAAAAGATAGATTTTGGACAAAATTGGAAGCTTTTCAATGGAGGATCAAATCAAATCTCCAAGACATAATGCACAAAGATTCAGTCCACAAAACTTGACCTAATGCATTGCTTTATACATATACAAGTGAAAGGCACGAGTTTTAGAGGAGAGAGGTTGCAGAATCACCAAAACCAAACTTGAAAAAACTTGAAAAAAGTTTGAAACTGAAATCACTCCTAGAGGCGAATTCAAAGGCAAATCTCCACACTAATCAATTGCTGGACCATCCTTGAAGCGAAACCAATCCAAAGCCAGTCTCCATATGCGTCCAGAAGCTTTGTAAGTGTCTCAAAAAATCACTTTTCAGTTGAAATCGTATCCTCATATTCTTGCACTTTTTGGCAAAATCTTTACATATTCATGCTTATCGTTCCATTTAGAAGCTTTCTGCATTATTTGATTGCGTTTATATAGCCTGTAACCCCCTAGCCGATTCTAGGGTTCTTGGTTCTCGTTTTTGGGCATTTTGTTTGCAGGTGGAATTGACGCCATTGATGAACATAGGCATGTTCAGGAGGGAGAGACGAGCATGACCATGGTTTTGGACTGAGTTTTCATGGCTTAGAATTGGTTTTAGGGTTGACCTAGGGATTCAGCTGCGGATATGAATCCGCAGGAAATATTACAGGGTCAAACGAGGAAGACGATGGCGCGTCTCCCTCCTATTGGACAGTTCAAAATTCGCGCTTTATTTTTATATTTTCTGGCATATTGACTTGTTTCCCATATTATTATTATTACCTAATACTATGACAAATGAAGCGTAGTGGCTCAGTGGCGAAGGCGTTAGTGCAAGATCCAACAGGACCTGGGTTCGAATCCCAGGTCCCCCACATATTTGTTATTATTTTCTTTCAGGTTATCCAATGCCTTTCCAAGCGCGCAGTGCATGATACTCCCTCATTCCAATGCTTTCCAGATGGCCCCAGGCCAGATCTGGTGGTCAAAATAGGACGTGCATCATGGTCCCTAGTCAACGTGCCATAGAGAATCAAGAAAGGTCAACAAAGGGTCAATTCGTTTGGGCCATTCAACTGCTAATCTCACCTCCAATTTGGGCCCAAAACCCCCTTGGTTATTTTTATTTCTTTCTTTCTTTTTATTTTACTTATTTATTTGATTAATTATTTTTATTATTTAATTAGCCAATTAAACTTTTTCTCATAAAATCAAAAACCAAAATATATTTTATTTACTAAGTTTAATTTTTAGTATTTTATTTTTATTAATAAATAATTAACTTAATTAATTTAGTTTAATTAGAAAATAACTTTAATATCTTTTGCAAATAATTTAAAATTAATTTAGACAATTAGGTTTTATTAACTTTGATTAATTTATTTTTATTTCTTAAAATATCCAAAAATCCAAAAATATATTTTTTAATTAATTTATTTATTTATTTAATTAACTTAGTTTATTTCCTTTAAATTCAAAAATAACAAAAAAATCTCTTCTTTAATAACAAAAGGGTCAAAACCCTAAAAACTCGCCCGATTTAATTTCTCGCACGCGATCCATTTTACCATATTATTGTATTTGTTTCCCGGAATGTAATAGTTTAATTAGGACTTTAAATATTTTATCGCTTTATTTATTTTTCGCATTTTAATTTCAAGGGTTGTTTTTTGGCGATGTAAATACCCGACGCCTTGTAATAGTTAGTTTTAATTTCCGTAATTTAATTTCCGCAACTTATAAACTGTTAGATGTTTGGTAATAGGGAATGCATGACAAGATCGAATGTTAAACCTAAAATCAACATAGATAACCATTGACATGTACAAAGACAAATTAACTGAAAATAACACACTCGCACATGCGCACTCTTAGGGTACACCTCACTTGGTTGCCTTTGAACGTGGTCATTGAGTATAGGAAGTTTTAGAGGTCGCCCTCTTGTCCAAAGAGCATAGTTGCCTCGAAACGTTTGCCTCGGAAAAATGATCTAAGACATTAGGGTTACCGCTAAGGCGTCTTAACATTGCTTTAGTGACCACACGTCCCTTAATCGAATTGACCCTAAAACTCCAACGACGGTGCTACCTACTCATCAATAGTGGGATAGCATTGTCTAAAGGACATTAGCACATATTGATTCCTTTTTCGAGTAGGTAGATGGTTCTTAAGTACTTGCTCTTTCTAAAACAAAACAAAACTTTTCGCACTTACACCTTTCAAACAAAAACTCTTTTCAAACCCACAAACACAAAGAAAAGAAAATTTTGAAAACACTTTGAGCAAGTACCTAAGAGCCCGTGGATAACCACGGATAGAAAGGGTGCTAACACCTTCCCTTTCTATAATCTACCCCCCGGACCCGAGAAACATCTCGAAAAAGGAATTTTTCTGTGCTTTTTTCCTTTCCTTGTTGGATAAAATAAAAGACGGTGGCGACTCTTGCTTACCGCGACATTTTGCGAAAACAAACGCAAAACGCGAACCAACATTCCAAAAACAGTCAGTTCTTTCCCACCGTATCACACCTACTACCAAGGCTTTATTTCAAAGTAACCCTACTACCTAGGTTCCTTCTTACAATCCTACTATCCAGGCTTTTATTTCAAAGTAACCCTACTACCCAGGTTCCTTCTCACGGCCATACTACCCAGGCTTTTATTTCGAAGTAACCATACTACCCAGGTTCCTTCTCACAGCCCTACTATCCAGGATTTTATTTCGAAGTAACCCTACTACCCAGGTTCCTTCTCATAGCCCTACTACCCAGGCTCTCATTTCGAAGTAACCCTACTATCCAGGTTTCTTCTCATAGCCCCACTACCCAGGCTTAATTCTGAAGTAACCCTACTACCCAGGTTCCTTCTCATAGCTCTACTATCCAGGCTTTTATTTCTAAGTAACCCTACTACCCAGGTTCCTTCTCACAATCCTACTACCCAGGCTTTATTCCGAAGTAACCCTACTACCCAGGTTCCTTCTTATAGCCCTACTATTCAGGCTTTTATTTCGAAGTAACCCTACTACCCAGGTTCATTCTCATATCCCTACTACCCATGCTTTATTTCGAAGTAACCCAACTACCCAAGTTCCTTCTCATAGGCCTACTATCCAGGATTTTATATTGAAGTAACTCTACTACCCAGGTTCCTTCTCATAGCCCTACTACCCAGGATTTATTTCGAAGTAACCCTACTACCCAGGTTCCTTCTCATAGCCCTATTATCCAGGCTTTTATTTCGAAGTAACCCTACTACCCAGGTTCCTTCTCATAGCCCTATTATCCAGGCTTTTATTTCGAAGTAACCCTACTACCCAAGTTCCTTCTCATAGCCCTACTATCCAGGCTTTTATTTCGAAGTAACCCTACTACCTAGGTTCCTTCTCATAGCCCTACTATCCAGGATTTTATTTCGAAGTAACCCTACTACCCAGGTTCCTTCTCATAGCCCTACTATCCAGGCTCTTTGTCATGAATTACCTGATGCAGTTTTACATGGACTTGTCCCGAGAAAGCCCTATACCGGCTCCTTCCCTTTTATCTCTGGACAACAGTTTACAACACTGTAAAACCTGGACCCGACCAAATACGATCAATTTCATATTTCCCCAGTAAGTCTCTATGAAGCCTGGAATACGACCATATAACAATCAGCCTTATCATCCTCAACCGGTCACTTTAAAGCCTGGACTCGACCAGATAATATCTTACTTTTGTCTCATCAATCGAGAGTTAATTCCCCAGTAGAGTAATGGACAACTGAAGCTCCTAGACACTATTTCACAGGACATAAGTCAACATTACCTAGTGAATTCCTCCTCAATGGCAGGTACTGGAATTCTCGCAAAGGAATCCCTTATGCAACTGATATCTTTTCTGGATGGCATCTTTAAGCCTATCTCCGACAATTCTCCGTCACCTTCCAAATGGAATCTGTAAGCCTATTCCCGATATTATCGATCGACATTCACTTCATGCAAGTGCAAATTTCTGGGCACTCTAGTGTTCAATCATCTTCCACCTTCAGATCATGAAAGGCAGACAAGTCAATATACATCCTCAGGTATAAGAAGATTGAACAGAGGCAGTTGTTGTACCCCAAAATTTGCCCTCCCTTTTTCACATAAGACATACTCCTAGAGGTCCTCAATTTCTCAAGTTGACTAAGGATTTTCCAGACAAATCCTCCTCCTAAGACAATGAGCCTCAAACTAGGGTTTCACTCCTTATCAAGATGTTTGAGCTCCAAGGGTCCTAAATGGTTTTTATTTCCCTTATACCTGAGGATGCCAATATACATCCCAAGGTATAAGAAGATTGAACAGGGGAAACTGTTGTACCCCGAAATTTTCCCTCCCATTTTCACACAAGACATACTCCTAGAGGTCCTCAATTGCTCAAGTTGACTAAGGATTGGCCAAACAAATCCTCCTCCTAAGACAATGAGCCTCAAACTAGGGTTTCACTCCTCATCAAGATTTTTGATCTCCAAGGGTCCTAAATGGTTTCTATTACCCTAGTATGTCCTTAATATCATCCATGCCAAGTTTCATTCCTTGCACAAGAAGTTTGCTCAGTCAACTGCTCAAATGCCTGAAAATCAACTATACTAGGTCAAAAGTCAACTGTGACCCACATACAGTCAAACTTCAAGATTTTTGGTCAACATCAACATTTCGAAGTGATATACATCATTTGATCAAGGGTTTATCATGATTCCTCAAGGAATGCTCCTAATTCATTAAAACTCAAAAGTTGCTAAATTAGGGTTTCTATAGGAAAAGTCAACCAAACTTTGATCAGACATAATTTTCTCATACTTTATTAGAAATTTCTCATCCAAGGCTAATTTTGAAGAGAATCCAATTCCATACAACTCATATTCATCCCTCAAGTTCAAGAAATGCACTCATGAAAAGATATAAATTCAGACATTATAGGTCCTTTTCAAAAGTCAACAAAAACACCTTTTGGGTCAAAGCTCCTTACATGAACATGGAAGATCCAATTGAGATGAAACCAAAAGGGTTGTTTAGAGGACATCCTAAGCTTTATAAAAAGTCCAAGAACACCTTCTTAGGGTTAAAAATGAGAGAGATGTGCATTGCTAAAATTGACCAATTTTTAGAAATGTGCATGAAGTCAACATTGATCAAAAAGACTTTTTTTTCTCCAAATGGGCCCATGTTTTCTTGTTTGAAACTTGTTCCTAAGATGGCCCACGACCCCTGAGCTTACCCACCTATTATTTCATTATTTTTATTATTTATTTTGATTTTTTTTATTCATTTAAATCAAAATAAATCAATTTAAATAGTGGAATAATCAAATAAAATCAAAGATTTGATTTTGTGAGCACATTATGAGTCCATGAACAGCTAGCAAATCAGGAAAATTCGTGCAAGGGCTAATTAATTGGAAAAGATCATGATTTGGTTTGTTTTAGAAACAAATCATACAAGGCAAAAAAATCAAATCTTTTTCAACAATTTGCAAAGATTGAATACAATTTTGTTAACCTAATTGCTTCTATTATATATAGACAACATTTTCCAAAGCACAAAAAAGGAGGTTTGACCATGTGAATTAGCAACACAAAACTCAAATTTTGAACAAGAAAGAGGCAATCAGATTTCCTTCTACAAGGAGATTCAAGGTGTTTCGAGGCCAGCAATTCATTCCTGGAAGTATTTGGGAGTTGTTTGGATCATCACCAAGCCTCAACACGCCTAGAAACGCTCTACACGAGTACCACAGTTTGCCTTCCTTCTTGAAATTTATTTTTCCAATTTACGCCTGATAAATGATTTCTAACTATAAATTCATGATTGTATCATTATTTAGAATATGTTTGCATATTTAATCGTGATTTTTGATACGTATTGGACAACCTGCCATTGTTAGGGTTTAGAGTTTCTTTTTAGGGATTTTCGTTTCAGGCAAAATCAGAACCAAAGATGGATACCAATGCATTAAAGAGATCAAACCACATTGATCCGTGTAATTAGATTTGATTTATATTGCATGGATATGATTTTTGAGATGCACAGGTTATAGCTATGGTAAACGTCTGTAGGTAAAAGTCTTTACCTAAGACAACAGTCCCAACGGAGAAGATGCAGGCGTGGCAGATCCTGAATGGCCCATTTAAATTTTTGCGCATTTTTTATAAAAAAATGACTTTTGCATATTATATAATATATGTTATGCATGGGTATTAACGATTGAGTAGCTTGGTTCAGTGGAAAAGGAGAAGGGTTTGCAAGGCGCGCGTGTAGGAGGTCAGGGGTTTGATCCTTGCCTCCTACATAATATTTTTCTCAATATTTGTTTGCAGATTCAGTGGTTTCATCACATGTGCATACACCATACCCTCCATATCTTCATCATTGGGTCAATCTGTATCCAGATCCAACACCTCAAGCATGCAGGCACATGGTGGACTCTCTTGGCAAGCTTCTCACTGGATCCAGCGCTGAATTGGGCCAATAGGATTGGGCTTTGGACAAGATTCAGATTGCAACCCCTCCAATTAGGGCTTCACCTCCTCAGGCCCATCTCTTTCTTTCTTTATTTGATTCTTTTTTTATTTAATTATTCCAATTGTTTTATTTATTTTAAATCAATTTTTTTCATGAAATCATAAAATCAAAATCACAAAAAATAGGACTTAGTTCTTTTTTTTAATAAATTAATTTTTGCAAATTAATTATTTCCATTAACTTTAATTTATTCTTCATTAATTAAAATTGATTAGAAAGATTAGGTTAAATTCAAATCTTTTTTCACAAAAAATCAAAAAATATTTTTAATGGGAAAAATTAGATTTTTAGGGTTTTGAACTTTTTTCCAAGTTTTTATTCTCGCGCATAATTACTTTTGCCGTACGATTAGTTTTTATTGATGTAAATGCGCCCGGTTTGTAATAGATTAATTAGGGTTTATTATTTCCGCAAATTTACTTTCAGTCAATTCTTTATGTATCTGTCCAAAAGCCTTGTAATAGCGTAGGACTCTTTTTACTTTCTCACTTTTATATCTTATGCTTGTATATAATTGTTAGCAGCCTAGGCTTGTATGCTTAATCAACCAATCTTAGACCACTTAATTGCAAGATAAGATATCTGAAAACAAACAATGTTACACACTTGCACCCCTAGGGTATTCCTCACTTGGTTACCTCAGAAACAATGGTCATGTCCCCCGAACGTAGGGATATCTTAGCAAAGACCCTCGGTTAAAGTCATCATAATGATCATAGTCCCTTAATGTCCCTCGAGTTGCCTACGAGAAATGATCTTGTCCCTCGATGTTGCCTACGAATATATGATGATAGTCCCTTCGAAATGCTAAGGTATCCTTACATGTTGCCTTCAATGACAATTACGTCCCTTTCGATAGTCCCTCAACATCCAACGACTAGGGTTACCTACTCACTAATAGTAGGATAACACTGTCTAAAGGATAGGAGGAAAAGAACGCCTTTTTTCGAGTAGGTAGATAACTGTTAGGTACATGCTCAAAATAATCTTACATCATACACTTTCAAACATACTTTTCAAACAAAAGTTTTCAAAAACGCTTTATCACACTCTTGAGGACTGATACAAGGGTTATCATAAAGTGAAACACCGCACTAAGGCATTTTCAAAGATTTTTTAAAAACACACACAAAAGTAATTTAAAAATGAGCAAGTACCTAAGAGCCCATGGAAAACATGGATAGAAAGGGTGCTAACACCTTCCCTTTCTATAATCTACCCCCCGTACTCAGAAACATCTCGAAAAAGTTTTTTCTGTTCTTTTTCCCTTTTCCTTTGTTGGATAAAATAAAAGACGGTGGCAACTCTTGCTTACTGCGACATTTGCAAACAAAAAATGCAAACCAGTATAAACAGTCGGTTCTGCCATCGTATCACAAAGGACATCCACCGATACAAAGTTTTCCAATCAAAGTTGTTGATCAACGTTCAAATTCTAACATCTTTTTGTGTTTGCCCCGCGAGATCCTTAAAAATATTGCATCCACATAACATGCATCATATCATGACAGGTTTCTCCCGTACAAGTCTCTCACCTGCTTACTATTTATTTCAGTAAGATAGCCTTAAAACAGACTATCAAGGACATTCAAATTCAAAACGCTCAACTTCAAGAGATGTTCTTGAACCTATATAAAGGACAAGAAGAGGTGAAGGTGCTCCTCATTAGGGCATGATCATGGGGAATCCTGAGGACGACAAGGATAACCAGCTGGAGCGGCTACAAACCGAGATAGCCATAATGAAGGTCCAAATAATGGGACAACTGGTGGGCTAGATGACTCTTATCCAAAACCTGGCTCGAGGACAAGAAGAGTTGAGAGCCCTTGTCAACCAACTTCATCAAGACGGTTGCAACTGTATGAAATAAACGGTCAAGATTGGGGATCAAGTCACTACTCAGCCGCCCATGAGAAAAGAAGCTAGTTCAGGGGAGAACAAACCTTTCTGAATTGTTGCCGCATCACGGACCCAACCATCACCCCACCAACAAGAATAAAGTAATCGGAGTAAACGGGTCCCATCCGGTAGAAAATTTACCAAACTCGACATGCCAATATCACAAGTCTTGCAACACTTGCTAAAGCTAAATTTGGTCACGTTAAGGGATCCTCCTCAGAATCTCAATACCTCCGCTCCTAGCTATCATCTTAATACAATATGTGCATACCATTCCAATAATCTGGGGCATGATACGAATATTTGTTGGGCTTTGAAAAGCAAGATCCAAGACTTGATCGATGAAGGAGTGCTGGAGTTCACACAAGGTGGTCAGACTGAATTCTTCTGCCATCCCTCGAAAGCTCACCACCTGAAATGACAAGTTCAGACAAGGAGGCTTTTGTTCATTTTAAATTTTCAATTGTAATTTATTTTGTTATTCAAACAATTATCTATTAATGTTAAACTATGTTTCATTAATGCATTGCATATGTTTGTCTTGAATTCATCCATTCGTTTTCACTATATTTAAACTATGCTTTTTACTCTCAAGTCTTGCTAAAAGTTACAAGCCTTTAGAGAGAGGATGACAAAAACAATGCCTTAATCCCATACAATATGCTTTTGGATAGACCTTGCTGACGATGTACAGGTGTTCTTTCAAATCCTAAACACTGGAGTTATAAGGAAGATAATCCTGAGTCAACCCCTTTGAGCCAAAGAAGTAGAAGTTTTCTTTTTCACACAAATTGAAACCTTTAATCAAAACCCGGGGAAGGGTAGTCTCTTAGTTAATTCAAATGCACGTATACAACGAGTGATACCAAAAATATTCCTCTGAAATCAAAAGACGGTGATGGTTCCCTATCACATAGGTAGTCATCATCTCTCAAAAAGAAAAGCCCACTAAGTCAAAACCTACTAAGGAGACTTAAGAAAAACTGGGGCATCCTGCTGACTGTAATCTCAAAACAGGAACAGTCAGGCAAAAATCATGGGATAATAAATCAAGAAGAGGTCACTGCAAATCCTCAACAATTTGAAAAATGTTGCAAAAAGTGACTGCCTTCAGATAAGCTAAACTTGTCTGAACCATCACCAAAATGTCATTCCAGACTCAATTGGAGTTCAAACGCACAATTAACTGAGTTTAGAATTGAAGAACATCATGAAGAACGGGTGGGTACAAATAAAATTTGAGCATTTATCCTTTGTTTCCTAAACCGTGAACCAAGCCACGTTACAACCCTTCAAAATTCCTAATTGAAGCATGGGTTAGTTCGAAAGCATAATATTACAAAAGGTATCCTGACTCCTGTAAGGCTTTACTCTAAATCCTGAGTTGAATTTTCTTACAAAAATTCTCTTATCTGCTAAAAATGCACTTTCAAAACTTCAAGACAAGCATAAACTTTGCATTATTTGAATATCGCTGTTTGCACGTGGCTAATTGTTTGACAGCGAAGAAATTCACACAAAGAAGATCCAGTGAACAAAAACTCTCTCCATGAACAAAATAATTTCAAGTGGGAAGACACTCCCAAATGACAGACCTCCTATAAACAGGGGGCATCAGCATGATCACTATCCAACACACCTGGGGCAGTCCAGTCAAGATTCCCAGAAATCTCTCAAGAAATATTGAGTAACTAGGGGTAAGTCTCCATCTGAACCACTTGGGGCATTGAACGCAAATCCCAAAGGGTTACGTACAATCAGACATTTCCCAACAGTGCCACAAACACCTTCTACTAGGGGCAGTGACAAATCTCCCCCAAGATCCTGTTCGTAGGAGAATCCCAGCCAGGGTTTCAATCTCTGAAAACTCCTCCCTATCTGAGTCTGCCTCAAGGATCCTCAATGATTTTCTGCCAAAAGAAGACATCTCTCTGCCAGACTGGCAACATGGTTTATTTCCCCAACAAACTACAGATTCTCCAGCTTGATTTTGCCTCTCCGACTGTCACAAATCAAGGGACCACAACTTCTCTTCCCCAGTAGACTGCTCTACAATCTCCAGCAAGTTACTGTGAAACCTGGAAACCGACCAGATAACAATTATTTTCAGTAAGTTGTTGAGAAGCCTAGACCCGATCAGATATCAATTCAGCTTCGTCCTTTCTAGCAAGTTATTGCAAAGCCTGGAGTCCGACCAAATAACAATTTAACTCCATTCTCCCAAGAAATTTTCTGCAAAGTCTGGAATCCGACCAGACAACAGTTAATTTTCCCTAGTAAGTCGCTGCAAAGCCTAGAATACGACCGAATAACAATTAACTTCTTTATCCCCAACAAATTGTTGTGAAGCTGGGAATCCAACCGGATAACAACTAAACTTTCTTCCTCTCCATTCAAGATATAATTACCCATTAGAGCAACCGACAACCGAGACTCCTGAACTCTTTTCCCCCAAATAGAGATCAACACTCTCCACAGATCCTTCTCAAGCAAAACCAGTATTCCCCAAAGGAGTTTCTCCTCAATCAACAAAACAGGAATCCTCAGTGGAAACCTCCTAAAGAAAGGTATGAAGAGGAGCTTACTCTTCATCCATAGTAGCGGTCCAGGATTTCATTTCCCAAGGCTCCCCAACATTTGTCAAGGATTTATTTTCCAAGACAGAAACGCATACCAACAACATTTCGTATTTCATGCATCATATCACATATTTGGCAAATGCATACGGCACAATCTCATTTACCTTGAGAACATCATTACACATGCATTTCATACATCATGACATTGCATGCAACTAACGTTTTTCCTTTTCACGAAAAGGTCGATCAATCGATGGCTATCATCAATAATTTTCAACAGGTCCAAGTTTAGTTTCTGAAGCAAAATAGAGAAACTACCTATGTGACTAGATGTAGCTTTATACGGGCTCATCATGAAACAATCTTACATGGATTACTATCCTTCATTGAAGCAAACCTTTTCAAGTTCCAGATTAATACCTGTAACAAGCCAGTAAAACTATCTGTGGACGACTGATTGTAGATTAATACCTATAACAAGCCAGGAAAACTATCTACATGAAGAGATTGAAGATTAATACATGTAACAAGCCAGGAAAACTATCTTTCTTTCTCAAGTCATAGGTTAATACCTGAAACAAGACAGGACAACTATCTCAACGACCAACCTTTTCAAGTTCCAAATTAATACTTGTAACAAGCCAGGAAAACTATCTTTCTTTCTCAGGTCAGAGATTAATACCTGGTTAAGAAGACTATGGTTATAGAATCTACAAGACTCACACCTAAAAAATCCAAACAGGATATATATGCTAAAGACAATGTAATGAATATATAAAATGATGAATCTGCAGATGTCTTAATAAATAGCATTGTTAATGATGACTCTGTAGATTTGAATAAGATATAAAATCATATTTTTGAAAATGATATAGAGATTGATAACCTTGTTGTGTCCATTTAAGAAGAGAGGGAGTTTAATGTTAATGAGAATTTTTTATCAGAAACAGTTTATCTACTTGAAAAAGAAATAAAAATAAAAGTTAATAATAATTTGAATGAGAATTCGGTGATTGAAAAAGAGCGGGCAAATGGTAGAAAGGAGCAATATGATCCATGGTTGATTACGTGGTTATGAATACTTGAATGGCTAAAAAATTGAAACATAAGTATTTTTAATGTCAAAAATTAAGATTGAAAATTAAAATTAATGAAACCAAGTCCACACATATTATTATTATTATTATTATTATTATTATTATTATTATTATTATTATTATTATTATTATTATTATTATTATTATTAGATAGTGACTAATCATAAAATGTTTTTCTATTTGTTTTTTATTTTAAATTTAAGTTTTTAAGAAATAAAAATTAAAGATTTTAATTTAAAAAAAATTAAATGTATTATCATTCAAATAAAATATAAAATAATAATTTAAGTACACATAATAAGTTATTCATTTTAAATAGTGTTGATTGTAGAAATTTTGCCTTAAAATATATGGAGAGAGAAAAAAATTAAACGGTAAAATTTCTTGCTAAATTGATAGATAATCATGATCATTTATGTCGACTGGGAGGATGATCTTCTCCTATACTTGAGCAATTGAAATTTTGGTGATATTTAAAATAAAATTACATTTTTTTTATAATAGTTGATATTTAATTTTTTATTTGCATATAAAATTATCATATATGTCATTTAAATTATGTTTATAAAAAAAAGTTTTGAAATTAAAAATATTAAAAGATATCAAATATATATATATATATATATATATATATATATATATATATATATATATATATATATATATATATATATATATATATATATATATATATATATATATATATATATATATATATATATATATATATATATATATATATATATATATATATATATATATATATATATATATAATTTATGATTTATGATTTATGATTTATGATTTATTTTTAGAAAGGGGATCTAAGCCCATAGAGAAACTAAACACAAATAACTCTAGGATGATAACCCCTAATACATCATAGAGCTTCTCATAATTCTTTAATTCTATTAAAGATTAGCTTCTCAATACACATGAGTAATTTGAACTTCCCAATCTTATTAATTAAATATTTGATGATTGAAGAAGACTCCAACCTACACTTAATCTTGGACTCATATATTTAATCGCCTTAATAGATACAATGCTATTTGTTTATAATTGGTTCCTTTTTAAACATTTAAAATTACTATTTATTTATAAAGAATCTCCTTAAATAAATTATTAGAATGCCTATAGGTAAACTGTTTTGATAAACAATATAGTAAAGTAATTTGAATCTTTAACCATAACATAAATCAAATATTATTTCAAAGATACATGATAGTAAAAAAAAAGAAAGTAAAGATTACAATACAAAATAAGAAGGAAAAAAAAATATATATATATATATATATATATATATATATATATATATATATATATATATATATATATATATATATATATATATATATATATATATATATATATATATATATATATATATAAGAGCAAGGACAAGGATGAATACAGAGATGAATAACTACAACAAAATTGTATAATACAATTATTCATCAATTATGTATTTATATATGTGATCATAATTATTAATAGAACAATAATTCTTATTTAAAATTATAAATCATAATTTTAGTAATTAGAAACGGTTATTAATTTGTATTATTTATATTAAGTGATAAAATAATTAAGAAATTGAAAAACAAATATATTAAATTGTTTAATAAAGCATAATAATTATTATTAACCTCGGTTTTAAATGTTTGTATTTAAAAAATAACAGCATAATTACTCTTATCTTTAATATATAATAATAATAGTATAATATCAATAATAATAATAATTCCTATAAAAAATTAATTAATAATAATACTATAATAACAATAAGAATTTAATTGATATATATCGATAGTGTAAAACAGTTTTACACTGTCATGTTAAAATATAAAATTAGATTTGATTAGATTTGATTTAATATTTAAATATAATCTAAGTTGTGTTAGCCCAAAACCAATTAGGGTTGTATATAAATAGTCATAGTGTTTATCATTATTTGTACAATTCAATAATACAAATCATTATTTCCTTTATTATTCTCTTTCGCTCCTCAGTAAAAGTGTCTCACGCACTAACAAATTGGTATCCAGAGCTTTCAGTTATTATTCTTGATCAAGTTTTCAAGACTTTCACGTCATAGATCGTGTTTCTAGGGAAAGTGAATCAATCGCTACGAAGATGGATAATAATAAGGATATTCTAAATTCTCTTCCAATGCTTGACGGTAAAATATGGATCCGATGGAGAAAACATATGCAATCCTTGTTTGGCTTCCATGAAACCCTAGAAGTGGTTACCGACGGTGTTCCTGCGTTGACTGTAAGTGCAACCGACGAATAGAGAAAAACCCACAACGAAGTCAAGAAGAAAGATTGCAAGGCTGCTTATTGCATTCAAACGGTTGTCGATGCTGCTAGTTTCGACAGAATCTCTCATGCTGAAACGACGAAGGAGACATGGGATATTCTGGTGAAGTATTACAAAGGAGGTGAGAAAGTCAAGGTTGTCAAATTACAAACCTTGCATCGATAATATGAGTTATTGTCGATGGGAGAAGACGAAAAAGTTGCAGAATATGTGTCGAAGGTTCAGAAACTCGTCCATCTCATGAAGGGTTGTGGTGAAACCATTACTGATAAGATGATAGTTTAGAAGGTAATGATAATGTTGACCTCTCACTTTGATCATATTACCGTAGCTATTCAAGAATCCAAAAATCTTGAAACCACTAAAGTGAAAGATTTGGTTGGTTCGTTGGAGGCGTATGCGATCAGGATTATCGAAAGGAAAGGAGTTCAGGACTCGATACAGGCACTACAAGCTCAGTCATGGAAAAAGGATGGTGGTTCCAACAAATTCAAAGGAAAGTTAGACAAGACTCATGGAAAGAAGTCTTGGTTGAATCCCCATTAGAATAAGGTTGAAGATAGATCTTCTGAATCCTCGAAAAGGGGAAGAGGAAACTATCGAAAGGACAAAGAAGATAAGAAAGGTATGCAGTGTTATAACTATGAAAAGTGGGGACACTTGGCCAAGAATGGTTGGTACAGAAAAGACAAGGGACCGATAGGCAAGAAAGAAGGAGCGAACCTTGCACGCCAAGATTCAGATGATTCTAAAGGTGGTATGGTAGTTATGGTTGCAGTTGCAGATAACCATGTTGAATCCAAGATCTGCTTTCTCAACTCAGGCTGCTCGAATCACATGACTAGTCGAAAGGAGTGGTTGATAGATTTTGATGAGTCGAAAAAGAGCAAGGTAAAACTTACTAATAACAGTTTGTTGCAAGCAGAAGGTACTGGCAACATAGTCTTTCAAATGAGTAATGGAGGGAAAGCTATGATCAAAGATGTTCTCTATGTACCTAGAATGAAATGCAACTTGCTAAGTGTTGGACAAATAGTCGAAAAAGGTTTCTCAGTTGTCATGAAAGATGAAGTTTTGAAATTGTCGACACCAAGAACAATTTGGTCTTAAAATATCCATTGTCGAAGAATAGGACATTTAAGACTATGATCAGTTCGACAAAAGTTCAATGTTTGAAAACTATTGTCGACCACAAAGATAGTTGGTTGTGGCATTTGAGGTTTGGACATTTAAATTTTAGATCACTTAATCAACTGATTACTCAAGATATGGTTACTGGTATTCTAAGCCTTGAGATGCTTGAAAAACTTTGTGAAGGTTGTTTAGTGGGAAAACAATCCAGAAATTATTTTGTTTCGACTATGTCAATAAGATCATCCTGCATTCTCGAAGTGGTGCATTCAGATGTATGTGGTCCATTCGAAGAACATACAATTGGTGGAAACATATATTTTTTTTGTTTGTCGATGAGTTTAGTCAAAATCTGTGGATCTACGTGATCAAAACAAAGGATGAAGTATTTGAAATCTTTAAGAGATTCAAGATACTTGTCAAAAACCAGAGTGAGAAGAAGATCAAAGTTCTACGAACAGATGGAGGTGGCGAATACACATCCAAGATGTTTAAAGATTTATGTGAAGAACATGGTGTTGATCATGAGATAACTTCTCCTTATACACCTCAACATAATGGAATTGCTGAAAGAAGAAACAAAACCATATTAGATATGGCTAGATGCATGCTAAAGCAAAAGAATTTGCCAAAGTCTTTATGGGGAGAAGATATTTCAAATGAAGTTTATATTTTAATAGGTGTCCTACTAAGATATTGAAGAACAAGGTTCCTGAAGAAGTGTGGAGTGGAAAACAACCACCAGTAAGTTATTTAAAGGTGTTTAGCTCTATGTGTTACAAGTATGTTCCTGATGCAAGGAGAAGGAAGCTTGATGATAAGAGTGAACCTATGATTCTAGTAGGATATTATAAAATTGGTGCATACAGACTATTCAATCCAGTTAATGAGAAGATTGTGTTGAGTCGAGATATTGTGATTAATGAAAATTCTGCCTGGGATTGGAATTCTAGCAATTCAATTAACAAGCCATTAATGAACTTTGATTTCAACGAAGAAACTGATGAAGTAGAGGTCGAAGGAATTATTGAGAATCCAGTCGAAGTCGAAGAAGAAGCAGTTGTTAACACTCCTGACACAGTCAAAGTCGAAGAGGCTATGGCTGAAACATGTCAAAGACCTCAAAGAAATAAAGTTCTTCCAACAAGACTTCATGATTATCAAGTGGTGGGTGATGATGAAATCACACCAGATGGAGAATTAATTCATTTTTCTTTACTTGCAGGTGCTGAGCCAATCATCTATAGCGAAGCTTTGAAGATTAACAAGTGGAAGTTAGCGATGATAGAAGAGTTATAGGCAATCAAAAGAAATAACACATGAGAGTTAGTCGAATTTCCAGCACATACAAAAGCTATCGAAGTAAAGTGGGTGTTCAAGTTGAAATACAATGCAGATGGGTCAATAGCAAGACATAAAGCAAGATTAGTAGCTCGAAGTTTTCTTCAAAGAGCAGGATTCGAATACTCTGAAGTATTTTCTCCGATAGCAAGATTAGAGATTGTTCGATTAGTGGTAGCATTATCATGCAACCAAGGCTGGTCGACATTCCATCTAGATGTGAAATCAACATTTCTGAATGGTCCTTTAGACGAAGAAGTTTATGTCACACAACCTCCTGGGTTTTTGATTTAGAAGGAAGCGAGTAAAGTATATAGATTGCACAAAGCTCTTTATGGCCTCAAGCAGGCACCTAGGGCATGGAACAAGAAGATCGACTCATACTTAGTCAAATTGGAATTTGTCAAATGCAAATCAAAATATGGTGTCTATGTTCAGGTTGTAGCACAAGATATAACAATCATCTGCTTTTATGTTGATGACTTGCTAGTAACTGGAAATAGTTTGGAGAACTTGTCGAAGTTCAAAGAGCTGATGACGAAGGAATTCGAAATGTCGGATCTAGGAAAATTGTTTTATTTTATAGGCATGGAATTTCAAATATCGAAGCAAGGTATGGTGCTACATTAAAGAAAGTATGTCAAAGAGATACTCAAGAGATTCAAAATGGATGATTCGAATCCTGCATCCTCACCTGTCAAACCAAATGTGAAGTTGGAGAAGAATGGAGAGAAAGACAAAGTCGATGTAACTTTGTTCAAGCAAATTGTGGAATCTATGAAGTATGTGTGCAACCATCGACTTGATATAGGTTTCGCAGTTGGATTAATAAGCAGATATATGGGTGAACCAAGAGTGTCACATACGAAGGATGCAAGAAGAATCCTGAGATATTTGAAGGGTTCAATAAATTATGGAATACTATTTCGACGAGATTCTGAAGGCAAAGAAGCAATAGTTAATTGTTTTTTAGATGCTGATTGGTGTGAAGATAAGGAAGATCGAAGAAGCACATATGGATATTTCTTTCAAGTATTTGGTGCTCCAATCTCACGGTGTTCAAAGAAGTAACCTATGGTGGCATTGTCATCGTGTGAAGCGGAATATATAGCAGGATCCTATGCTGCATGTCAAGCAATTTGGATCATATATGTTCTTGAAGAAATGACTGTCGAAGTGAAGAAACCTCTAGTATTGTAAACCGGTAACAAATCAGCCGTAAATCTGGCGAAGAATCCAGTTCTGCATGGAAGAAGTAAACATATTGAAGCAAAATTTCACTTCTTGAGGGAAAAAGTAAATCAAGGTGAACTTGAACTTAGGCATTGCTCAAGTGAAGCACAGTTGACCGACATTTTCACAAAAGGATTGAAGATCGACACATTCCTGAATTTGAGAAAGAAATTAGGAATAATTTAGATTGACTATTTTTGAGAATGTTCGACAACTTGGATTATGGGGGTGTGTTGAAATATTAAATTAGATTAGATTGATTAAATTTAATATTTAAATATAATTCAAGTTGTGTTAGCTCAAACTCAATTAAGGTTGTATATAAATAGTCATAGTGTGTATCATTATTTGCACAATTCAATAATACAATTCCTTATTTCCTTTATTATTCTCTCTTTCGCTCCTCACTAAAAGTGCCTCACGCACTAACATGGCAATGAATCGCGGCCGTTAAATATTTATTAAAATTTAATTTTAATTTTAATTATTTAGAAAATAATATTTATGAATGGTTATGATGTATTAATCGTGTAAAAAAATTTACATTGACAGTGTATAGTAATTAATCTCTAATAATAATATATTAGATTTGTAAATGGTGAATAGCTATAGTCTTTATTTTAGATATTTATTAAATATTAAAGATCATGAAAAAAGTTCTTACAATGGAAATTTATATGGATTAAATAGACAGTAATAATCAATAATTTTTTAGATATTTATAAATGGTGAATATTTATAAATGGTGAATATTTATTAAATAGACAGTAATATTAGTATTGCAAATGGTGAATATTTATAAAACTTATTTTAGATATTTATAAAATATTAAAGATTATGAAAATAATTCTTACAATGGAGAAATTTATATGTATTAAATAGATAGTAATAATCAATAAAAATGCTTAATTAATTCTAACAATTTTTTTCATTAATATGATACTTTTAATTACAATATTTTTAATTAATTGAATTTTAATTGAAAGAGTTATAATTTAGGTATTTATAATAAATTAAATTTTTTATCACATTAGTATTTTAATGTATATTAAATAGAGAGTAAGAGGGAGCAGGAATTAATAAAAAAAGAGATATTTACAATTGTATTACAATATTAAATTATTAATTAAATATATTTTTTAATACAAGTTTTTATTAAAAAAAGAGAGAGATTAAAAAATTTATTAGAACATTAAATTATTAACTATATATTTTCACAATATGTAGGTTATGATTTTATTATATATAGAAAATTATATTATTAACAAAATTATATTGTAAGTTAATAAAGTGTCTATTAAAATATAATTTACAATTGTATTATAATATTAAATTAACAAATATATATTTTTAAAAGGAAGTTATTATACAATTATAATTATCACACTAAATATTAAAATTTATTGATTATAGAAAAAATACTTTTGGATTTAGCTATTATACTCATATTTCATTTCAGTCAATTATTTCTGCCACAACAACTATCTTCATTTCATTTCAAAAATCTGCAAAACATATGAATCTTTAATAAAATATTAAAATTGTAAGTGTACATCAACATAAGATTGAAATAACAAATTATAAAAAAACGGATAAATCTTAAGAAAAGAGGAACATTTGTCAATTTACTTTATTCAATTTTTATGACATTTCCCTGTCAGTAATACTTTTGGTTTTAGTTGTTATACTCATATTTCATTTTAGTCGATTATTCTTTCCAAATCAAATAACTTCATCTCATTTTAAAAATCTGCAAAATATATGAATCTTTAAAAAAAATTCAAAATTATATATACATCAACATAGGATTGAAATAGCAAAATATAAAAAATACATCAATCTTATAGCTGAAATAAAAAATTATAGAAAACCCAAAGAAAAAATAAAATCAATTAAAAAAGGATAACACTATGATACACACCTCTCATATTTTCCTAAATTATGAAGATAAATTTTATTTGTTTGGGAGACTTGTGTTTTTGGTGACAATGTTGGAGATGAGTTTTTCCATGTCCTTGATTAGCGTGTTGCATTTTACTGATATGGATTTTTTTCTTAAATGGAAAATAATACTATGATTTGAGTGAGTTATATAAATGGAGAGATAACGAAAGTTATTGTGATTTAGTACCTGAAAATTAATGACTAATTACTACATATAAAAATTAATATTTTTTTCATTAAATGTGTTATTTATTTTGTAACTTAGAAATTTAGACATTAAATGAAAAATGATTCGATTGAATATTAATTGATCGTACCTGATCAGAAGAGATTGTCAAGGCTCACGAGTTTCAAGTTGAACAACAGTTGAATGTGAAGTGAGTGATACCTGCAAGACATTCTGATGTCAAAGTATGGTTCAAGCTCAAGCAAGTATGAGTGAATGAATGAATACCCGACCCTCTCAAGTGAGAGAATATTTATATCTCCTAACACTGGGCCAAGGTCCCTATTGCTAGGCTGAGCAAGCAGGCCCAAAGTGCAGACTGTCAGGTCCTACGTGCGTAGTGAGGGTCAACACGTGGTCCCAAACCTGAATGAACTCCTCTGAATTATTCGGAGGATGTGGATGCGGTCTTTTCAGGGTTAACATGACTCTGACATTCGGAGGTGTTGGGTGTCATCCCTACGAGAAGATGCTCGCGAGGACCTCCTAAACATCATCGGTCCTCCTCGTCGATCGTGAGGTTGTCCCCGGGGGACATTTTCTGGTCGACAAGAGGAGTGGAGGGTGCCCGCGAGGACCTCCCGAGCGTCATTGGTCCTCCTCGTCAGTCATAGGATTGTCCCCGGAGGATACATCCTGGTTGGTGAGAAGAGTATAATCACTGCATGACATGGTCAAGGGCAGACTCTCTCCTGCTGATTTTTCTCTGCAATATAATTTGATTGGGCCTTGTATGATGTTTGGGCCAAGTGCAGGCCCAATCCAGAATAGGAGCCCCCCAAGTCGTTGCTCCTGAGGAAAGGAGTTATGACTTAAGACTAACTTCCCCGTATGGTGAGCATAGTTTTTTGTCGGTGTCTCCTATCACGTCGAGTGACGGGGTCGCGACTATTCGAGTGGAGATTGGAGTTTACTCACAGAGAAAATTTAGTTTCTCCTCGTCTCGTGGGGAGACAGAAGTTCGGAGGATGCTTACTTCATAATCCATGTGGCGTAACTTTTGGTTGCGGCAACTCCAGCGGAGAATGCAGTTTTCTCACGAAGAACATTTAGTTTCTCTTCGTCTCGCGGGGAGACGAAAGTTCGCAGGAGGTGGCCATGTGGTGTATTTTTTGGAATAGAATGATGGTCTAGGGAGTAGGGGTCATCATGACCCTGAGCGCGTAGGTGGCAAGGATATGGGCGGTTGATACGTTGTTTGATGCGACGCTTCGTCTTCCGCTCTAGCCCTATAAATAGCGTCTAAGGGCTCATTTGTAATATTTCCAAACTCCCGCTCTCTCTTTTATCCCTATCATCCTCAATTTCTACCGTCCTCTATTCCCTTCTCCAACCGTAAGTGTCGCCGTAACATCCGCCGCCGACTCTCTACCAAACTTCATCAAGTAAGTGTTTTCCAATGAATATTTTCGTTTATAGTTGGTTTTTTTGATAAACCTTATGGATTTCGTGATGAATTTCACTATCCGGGGGATTTTTACTTAGGATATTCACACCTCTTTGTGATACTCACGAAATGGCTCATGAAATTCATCTGTTCCCCGCAGAACTCACGAATTTGCTCGGGGAATTCATCCCCGCCCTGCAGAACTTATGACATTGCTCGAGAAATTCATCCCCTCCTTGCAATGTTCATGGGATTTCTCAGGAGATTCATATTCTCCTCGTCACCTTCACGAGGTTGCTCGAGAGATTCAAGTTATCCTCGTGGCGGTTGCGAGTTTGTTTGCTTTTACTAAACGAGGGTTCGTCGACCTGGTTTGTTCGTAGAAACCCCCTCTCACTTGTGTTGCGATGGAATGGTGGATTTGATTTGGATGTATAATTCACTGGTTCCCTCTGTTTTACAGGTGAAATGGCCAAACCAAACGACACACCCGAGAAGGTCGAAGTAGAAGAAATAAGTGAAGCCGACGAGGGTGTTTACTTGATCGACACAATCACCAACCCGTCATTATCCTAGGTCGTGCCAGAACCCTGAGGAATAGCCTCGGTCTTTAGCCATACTAGGAGGGATGTGTATACTGTCGTCGAATATGGAGGCGACCAAGAGGATTTCCAGTGGAATTTCATGATTTTTTGCCCGACGCCTACGGCCAGAATATGCTCGTCATTCCTGGAAGATCGCTTCCCCATGTACGAGATTGTCTTCTGGGATCTGGGGCTTCGTCTGCCCTTTAGTGATTTTTAAATGGGATTCTTCAATCATTTGTCCTTGGCCCCCTCCCAACTGCACCCCAACACGATTTCTTTTATACGAGCTTTCGAGATTACTTGCTGATAGCTACGGATTGAGGCAAAGATTCCTTTGTTCTTCAGGGTTTTCTATATTCAATGATAGTCTAGGGGAGGAAAAAATAGTTGGATTTATTTCAAACAGTCTAAAAGGTTTTTCTGGATGTACATGAACTATATTCGTGATTTTAAAGACAAGTGGTATGTCGTGAAACCTTCGTTGCAAGAGGCACTGAACGCGGTGTTTGACCCAGTTTCTCTCATAGATGAGGATGGGGAAGTGTATTATGACAAGGATGGTAATGAAGAGATTGGGAGGCTCTCTAAGTTCCCTATCCATTGATGTCGAGCTCACTATGACCACGGGCCCAGTCACTACCATAATCTTGTCAGAAACATGTGTGTCAAGGACAAAAGGGGCCTTTGGTATCCTTAACAGATTCGTTGATGGTTTCTTCCCCTCTAGGTGGGTGACAAGGGAGGCAGATGATGTTCTCGCCGAAGATGGCGAACCTACATTCGAGGCCCGCCCGATCAACACCAAGGCGCTTGTTGAGTTTCGTACCTACGGGGACGTCGTAACTCTTTTGGATCTATGCTTGCGTGACTCTATTTCATTATATTTCTTACTTGTTTCAGGTATGTCCCTCTAACGATACTAACTTGAGCATTTTGTTTTTGTTTTTGTTGGTAATATGGCCGAGCATCACGAACGTCTCCTGAAGTTGACCTAGGATAAAAAGAGAAGTAAAAGGTTAGTGAAGCCTAACCAGACCACACGTCTTGGTCCTATTCCTGAGCAGGTCAGGGACGGTCCAGTGGTTCTTCGGGTCCTCACAATGTTCCTCAATGCGCGGCCTTGTCGGGAAAAAAGAGGATTCTCCCTGAAGGTGGGCCTGCAGATTTGGGTGATGAGGGGATAGCTGCTCGGGCCTTCACCATTCCTCCTTGCTTTGTCGAGAAGGATTTCTTCGAAGGATTTCCCTTGGCTGTGTCTAATGGTGAATCTGTTGTCATCAGGCGGCTTGATGAGGAAGGTATGAGGCAACATCTGGCCTCGGGCATGGTCGGTCTGATAAAGGTCGCAGAGATGGATGTTGTCCTCGCAGGTGAGGGTGCCAGCTCTTCTTCCATGGTGAGAAAACTGGAGTAGAAGAAGGAGGATCTTCAAGAAAAGTCACAAAAGTTGAAGGCTTCCCTCGAGCAAAGCAAGGAAAAGTTCCGGGGACAGGTTGATGAGTTGGTAAGAGATAAGGAGAAGGCGACCAAAGTCTCTGAGCAAAGGGACTCATCGCTGCTCGAGATAAAAAACCTGGAGAATGAGGTCGCTAACTTGAAGGCCGCCACGCTACCTGCAGAAGATGAGCTCGGGGGAATCTCCTTCCCGAAGACTCGTGCAAAACTGGTTTCTCGAATCCAAGTCCTTGAGTCGGATTGTATGGACGCTTTGACTGACGGTTTTAAGACCGCGATGGTTCAGCTAGCCGTGCTGAATCTTGGGCTTAATATTGAAGGTTTCAGAGTTTTGTCCTAGGTAGTTGATGGTAAGGTGGTCCCTTCTCCCGATTCTCCTGAGCTAGGGACCGAAGAGGGCACTCCGTGGAGCGACTGATATTTTCTTGATAACTTGGTTGATTATGTTTGGGGCCTGCGTGTCCGTAATTTGTAATTATTTGTATCAGGGCCTGTGTGCCCATATTTTTGTAATATTTGGACAACATCGTCCTTCATGGTCGACACTTATAAATGACTTTATTTACCTCTCAATTATATTGTTGAATATTTTCTTGTCATTGTGCTTAACTTGTTTATTTCGTGAAACATGGAGATTTGTGCTTGACCTTAGTTATGGTCGACACATGTTGGGATGTGTCGAGGAATCGGAGTAGGACTTCGTAGGGACGAGTTCAAGATCGTGGTCGGGGTCTTGACTTCGTGGCGTGAACTGCCCATCGTGACCTGGGTGTTCTGCCTGTTGGGTACTTTAACGGTGGATCTCAGTCGAGTTGTCCTCGTCGGGCTTAGGTTCTGCTTGATCAATGAGCAAAAACTCGCCTTTCATTAATAGTTGGAGGATATTGTTGTACCCCAAAATTTTTCCTCTCATTTTATTCAAAACATACTCCTAGAGGTCCTCAAATGCGCAAGGTTGACCAAGAATTGACCAGACAAATTCTCCTCCTAAGCAATGGACTTCCAACTAGGGTTTCACTTTTCACAAAGAAGTTTAGGTTTCAAAGCCCTCAAGTGATTTCCATGGTTTCTAATATTTCCTCAAGAATTCTCATGCCAAGTTTTATTCCTTGCATCACAAGTTTGCTCAGTCAATTGCTCATATGACTGAAAATCAACTGTATTAAGTCAAAAGTCAATTGTGGTTAATATACAGTCAAACTTCAATATTTTTGGTCAACAACAACATATTGAAGTGATATTCATCATTTTATCAAGGGTTGATCATGGTTCCTCAAGGAAAGTCCTCAAATTATCAAAATTCAAGATTTGCAAAATTAGGGTTTCCTAGAAAAAGTCAACTGAACTTTGACTAGGCATAACTTTCACATGCATCATCAACTTTTCCCCAACCAAAGCCAATTATGAAGAAAATTCAATTACCTTCAACTTTTCTTTTATTCTCAAGTCCAAAATATGCTTCATTTGGAAGATATGATCTCATACATTATAGGTCATTTTCAAAAGTTAACAAAAGATACTTTTTGTCAAGGAAACTTACATCAATATAATGCCTTCAAAATCAAAATTTATAAACATATAGATTATAGAGGACGTCTTGGGCTTTCCAAAAAGTCCACGATCATCTTTAAAATATGAAAATTGAGCAAGTTATGGTTTGCACAAGTAGGGCAAAGTTGTGAAAAATGCATGAAGTCAACTTTGAGCAAAATTGCATTTTTAGGTTAATGGACCTAACTTTTAGGGTTCAAACATGTTTATGACATACCCAAGGACCTCTAAATTTAACCATGAACTATTTTCATTTTTA
Organism: Vicia faba; assembly: GCA_948472305.1. NCBI lineage: Eukaryota > Viridiplantae > Streptophyta > Magnoliopsida > Fabales > Fabaceae > Vicia > Vicia faba. The sequence continues at coordinate 989,739,173 of OX451735.1, forward strand.
TTTCTATTTGTTTGAATTTTTATTCATTTAAGTATGAATTAAATCAAATAAATTTAATAAAAATATAAGAAATAATGGGCTACTGCATTTGGGCTTGGATTGACCCATCATGGAGCCCAAGATTTCGTGCAAGGTACATCAAACCTTCCAGGTCCATTGCAAAACAAAATGGGCAAAAATATCTTATTTTTGGAAATATTTCAAAATTGATTTTGGTGTTAAAACCATGTCTTAATGCCTTGATTCTTTCCATGATGGTTTTAACTCCTTTTCTCCCTCTATATAAAGCACTACAAGAAAGGCTAAATGGAGCACAAAATTCCTCTTCAAAAAGCTCTCTAAAAGCTCTTCACAAAGCTCTACCAAATTCTCAAAAATTCCTCAAAATTGCCAAAATTCGCAAATGCTTTTCCAGGCATAATCAATCCAAACTAGTGATCAAACCTTACTCCTAAGATTCCCAGGAGTCTCTCAAGATCCAAGAACACGTCCAGCCGTGCTTAGAAGGTCATTCGTTGACTCATCGGTGGTAAAATATTTGTTCATTTTTGTATAATCGATTGCAGGTCTATTTAACATTTTTTTTGTGATACAATTGCATTCATATTAGAAAACAGGATATGAAGAAGTGATCGCATGATGTTTTTGACGTTAGAATCACACTCGTCATGTGCTCTCACATCAACATCATCAGATCCAGATCCAGCAATCCAGATCCAGCAATCCAGATCCAGCAATCCAGATTTGAGCACCCACGATAGGCCTCATGGGAGAAACACAGAGGATCCTAAAGATTTTTCCTCAAACGTCTTGGCTAATGTTGTTGGGCCAATTGATTTTTGATTCTCACACCCCCTAATTACCTGTTTTGCAGCTTGGCCCAATTTAATTTTTTTCTATCTTTTTCTTTTATTATTTGTTTTCTTTTACTTCAATTATTTCTTCTTTATAACAAAAAAAATAAAAATAAAATCATAAAATCACAAAAAAATATTAGACTTAGATTTTTTAATTAATTATTTAATTATATTTTTTTAATTAATTAAATTAATAAGAATTAGGTTTTCATTAATTTAATTATTACTTTTCCTAAACAAAAAACAACAAAAATATTTCTTTCTTTTTATCATTTAGATTTTTTTAGGTTCTCTTTATATCTTTCTCTTTTCTCCCCCGCACGTTTATTTTATTCGCATTATTTTCACAATTATGTAATTTCCTATGGATTGTAATAGTTTAATTATGACCATTTACATTTATTTTCCCCATTTTGGTTTGTAATTCCCTCATCCTGAAGCCTTGTAATAGCGTAGATTCAAAATTCATGCACTTTATTTTAAGTACTTATTCAATTAACTCTTAGATGAATGCTAATAGGCTTGTATGATAAGACTAAAAGAAAACACTAGAAAACCTGACACTTACGATAAACTTAACTAAAATACAACACACTCGCACACGTGCACCTCTAAGGTGCCTCCACTTGTTTCCTTCTGAATAATACAGTCACGACTCTCAAACGTAAAAAATTTTAGTGGTGACCCTTTGGTTTAAAGATCATAAGTCCCTCGATGACCCTTTAGATGTTGCCTCGATATATAATCTTAAAACCTTAGTGTAATTACTAAAGTATTTTATGAGTTGCTTTCGTGACTGTACAATGACCCTCGTCTGTCCCTCAAAACATCCAACGATAGGTCTACCTACTAACTAATAGTAGGATAATACTATCTAAAGGAAAAGAGGAAAAGAGAAAATCTTTCGAGTAGGTAGATAACTCTTAGTTACTTGCTCATAAAAACAACCAAATAATTTTTCACACATACAAAAACTCTTATCTTAAATATTTTCAAATACAAAACACTTTGTATACGTTCTCGCCGAAATGAGAAACATTACAAAGTTCGCCACACTTAGGTATCTTTTTAAATTTTTTTTTCAAATACACTTACACAAAAAAAAATCATTTTTAAAGTGAGCTAGCAACTAAGAGCCCGTAGATAACTACGGATGGAAAGGGTGCTAACACTTTCCCTTTCCATAACCTACCCCCCTTAATCAGAGAAATCTCGAAAGGTCTTTCCTGTTCTTTTCACCCTTTTCTTTGTTGGATAAAAGAAAAGTTGGTGGCGACTCTTTCTAATCGCAACATTTGCAATAAAATGCAAACCAGTAAAAGTCAGTTCTCCCACCGTATCACATAATTGGCGACTCTGTTGGGGATAATATTTTAAATGTGGGGTTACCTTAGAGCTAGAACATATTTAAATTTCTTTACTTGTTTGATTTGTGTGCTTTATCTTTCGGGTTTATGTGTGGGTTGTTGTTAAAGATCCTATACCCAGATCTGGGACACCTTTTAGGTAAGTAGCAAGAAATCATGGAGGTTGTACGGCATAGAATGATATGGATGATATGATAGCTATGTTAGTGTGATACTCTGGCTTGTAATAATGTTCCTTGAGTCAGTCAAGGATAATATTAGGCTTCCACATAGTGTCATTAAGCACTAACCGACCTTTAGAATCTTAAATTGACTCATCTTAGCCATTAGAAACTACTGAGATGGCCGGCTTTGGTGCAGACTGAAGTTGGTTGATACTCAATGCTACACTCATTGAAATTGGACTTTCGGGATATTTCGGCGGAAATTCAAATGCTTGAGCTGAAGTAATGCCTGGGAGAAAGATCAATGATATGAGATCTCTAGAACACAGCTACTTTTTTTAGGACAGGTTGAACCAACTAAAACTTCAAGAGGGCACTTACCTGCAAACTTCATGCAAGCCCAAACCTAAGGCTACTTGTGTGACTTGTTTGCTTTCATTATCTAACAAATTAAACTCCTTGCATGGATTATTTATTTTCATTATCTAACGACGTGAGTTCCTTGCAGGACTTGTTTATATTCATTATCCAATAATCTGGACTTCTTGCAAGACTCACTTGTCTTCATCACCTTACACTTTTGCTTGGTGCATATCACACACATCATAACATCATGTCATAGTATTTCGTTAACCATTTCAAGGATCTATAGGTCCTGAGATGCAGGTTATGATGAACCAGACGTCTAGCAAGGGGCAAGGGGATTTATTTTCCTCTATCCAATTTCGTTAAAAGACCAAAGCACGATAACTTGAGTCAGAGGTTATGACCCACTCGACATGGTGAGCTTGATTCTTGTAGAGGGACATTCAATGATACAAAGTTCTTCCGTCAAAGATGCAATCAAAATTCAAACATTTTCTTGTGTTTACCCCGCGAGATCCTTGAAAACATTGCATGCATGTCATTACATAACAGTTATTCTCAAGACAGGTTTCTCATTTTCTCGCTGTTTATTTCAGCAAGGAAGATGTCTCTCGAACAGAATGATAGAGATCGCCAAACCAAAGATTCTCAGTTCAAGGAAATGTTCCTGAATCTATCCAAGGGGCAAGAAGAATTGAAAGCACTCCTTGCTGGGAACACGTCCAAGAAAATCCTGAAGATAACAAGGATGACTAGTTGGAACAACTGCAAGCTGAGATGGAAAAGATGAGAATCTAGATGAGTAGTCAGATGGATCTTATCTAAAATTTATCTTGGGGATAAGAAGAGTTAAGAATCCTCATCAGCAAACTTCGTCGAGACTGATACGACCGTCTGGGGCAAACTGCTAAAATTTGGGGCCTAATTAACGATCAATCTCTCTTGGCAGACAGGGAATCGGGTGACATGTTCATGCAGGAACATGTTGAAAATAAACTCAGGAGTGGTGAAAATTAGGGGACTGCATCTTCAAGTACTCAGAAGAGATCATACAATGGAAAGAAGGAGTCAAGTACTGTGCACGGCCAGAAGGAACGTAATAAGAGTAATTATAACCAATCCGTGGGGGGAGTACGGATCTCTAATCTAGCGCCATTGCAACAATGACAACGGGGTAATCAGCGTAAGCAGAATACATCTAAAAGATGCTTTACCGAAATCAATGTGTCATTGGCTTAAGCATTGCAACACGTATTGGAGACCAAGCTGGCTATGTTGAAGGATCCTCTTCAGAATCCCAATACTGCCTCTCCAATGTATAATCCAAATGCAAGGTATGCATACCACTCCAACAGTCCTGTACATGACACTAATAACTGTTGGACGTTGAGAAATAACATTCAAGACTTTATCGATGAAGGAGTGTTGGAGTTCACACAAGATGGTCAAACTGAATTCTTCTGCCATCCCTCAAAGGCACACCATCTTAAGTGACAAGTTCAGACAAAGAGGCTTTTTGTTCATTAGAATTTTCAAATTGTAATTTTCTTTTGATTGTTCAAACACTTATTTGTGCCAAACTTTGTTATTCCATTAATTCATTGCATATGTTTGTCTTAAATTAATCCATTCGTTTTCACTATACTTAAACTATGCTTTTACTTCCTTTTTGTGATATTCGACTCTCGATTAAAAGTTGTAAGCCCTTAGAGGGAGGATGACGAAAAAGATACCATAATCTCTACAATATGCTTTTGAACAGACCTTGCTGATGATGTACAAGCGTTAGTTTAAATCCTAAACAGTGGAATTATAAGGAAGATAATCCTTAGTCAACCCCTTTGAGCCTAAGAAGTAGGAGTTTTCTTTTTCACGCAAATTGAAACCCTTAATTATAACCTGGGGCAAGGTAGTTTCTCAGTTAATTCAATGGTGCATTCAATCACAAGCTTTCCCCTCGTACATGACAAGTAGTGTCAGTGGTATCATTCCAAAACAAAAGATGGTGATGGTTCTGCATAATCATTAAAACAAGCAGTCATTATCTCTCAAAAGAAAAGCCAGCTAAGTTAAAACCTATGAAGGAGACTAAATAAAAATACTGGGGCATCCCGCTGACTGTAATCACAAAAGAAACATTTCAGGAAAAAGGTAGGGATAATAAAATAAAATAAAAAAGAGTTCGCTATAAATCCTCAACGAAAAGAAAATATTACAAAAAATGACTGCCTCCTCAAAATAAACTTTAAGTATCTGAACCATTATCGAAATATCATGGCAAAGATTCCAGACTCAATTGGGATTTAAACGCACAATTAACTGAGTATGGGACTGAAGAACCTCACGAAGAACGGGTTGGGTACAAATAAATTTCGACCCGTGAACCAGGACACGCTACAACCCTTAAAAGTCCTAGCTGAAGCATGGGTTAGTTCGAAAGCATACTGTTACAAAAGGTATCCTGACTCCTGTAAGGTTTACTATAAATCCTGAGTTGAATTCATATTCTGACAAAATTCTGTTTGTTTACTAAAAATGCATTTTTAAAAAAACTTCAAGACAGACATAAGCTTTGCATTATTTAAATGTTATTGTTTGCATATGACTAATCGTTCGACAGTAGAGAAATTCGCACAACAGAAGTTCAATGAATGGACATCCTCTCAATGGATAGAATCACTCCAGATGGAAAGACATTTCCAGTAATAGGTCTTTCATAATCAATGGTCATGTCATGGTGTCTAAACTGATCTGGGGGCAGTCGAGTCAAGATTCGAGGAATCTCTCAAAAGTTCCAAATAGCCAGGGGCAGACCTCCGTCTGAATCACTTGGGGAATTGAATATGAGTTCCAGCAAAAGGGGCACGTGCGATCAAGCAAACATCTTTCTGGAAGTGCTACAAAAATTACTACTATGGACAATGATAATTCTCTACACCCTGTGAACGCGGACATAGTCAGAAAATACTACGCATGAAGAAAAAAAAGACCCGCTAGGTTTACTGACCTAGGCAAAAATAAGGGGCATCCCGGTGAACCAAAAAAGTTCGGGAAAAAGTTAGGGATATACAAATAAAACTGTACACCCGGTAAGTCAAAAACCTGAAAAGGCGGCTTGGGCAAAAAAGAGTATCCCAGTGGACTGAAAATATGAAAGGATAGTCCAGGCAAAAGTTAAGGATTAAAGCGTACGAATATTTCCCGTCATCTCGTCACTTGTCTGTCAGTAGAAGACTTATCACCCTGATCAACATTCACCAAAGGCTTTAGAAGTTATGATATGTTCAAGTCTCCACGAATCCCCACAGAGTCACTGCCATGAGATTATCCCCACAAGGTAATCTTCACAAGTTCATACATTCCCCTCAATTTCTACGGCAAATCACTCTGGACGATAAAGGAGTATGATCTTCTCCCCGACAATGTCACCAACATACAGGATCCCAAACATTACAGTCCAAGGGAATTCCTCTCCCCAACTGAATTTTCAAAACTGTAAAATCCCCATCAGATCACTCTGGAAGATCAAAGAAGTACAGGATTCCTTCCGGTAATATTGCATATCTACAGGATCTCAAACATTATAGTCCATGGGAATTCTTCTCCCCAGCTGAGTTTTCAAAACTATAAAATCCCCTGCAGATTACTTCTCTCCAACACAGATCATTCCTCCATCGCCATGTTTTATTTCCCCAACAGGATTTATCTCGCTAGTGAGGACCAATCTACCTAGCTTGAGCCTATTACTCAGATGACAATGAGTCACCAGCAAAACTTCCCTTCCCTAGTGAAGTCATCACTATCCCCAGATAATTACTATTGAATCTAAAATTGGATCAAATATAAGTCAACTCTATCCTCCTCAGACGAGCTAGAAAATTATCCATCAATGTTATCCCCGGTCAGGGTATACAAAGAATTATAACTCCCCAGTAGAACAAAGAACGACTAAAGTTTTGACCTCTACTCCCCAAGCAGAATTCAACATCCCTTGCAGAGTTTCCTCAAAGCAAACAGGAATCCCCAACAGAAGTATTCAAGATAAAATTGAAGATACACACATTTTTCATCCACAACGACAGTCAAGGATTTATTTTCCCCAGACTAAGGTGTTGCTCAAATTTTCGAATTCGCTACATTAACATTGCACATTCATACATCATTTACCAAATGTCATAGAATATGCATATAGCACAATCTCATTTATTTTGAGAACATCGTTCCGCAATGCATATCACACATCATGACATTGCATACATCTAACTCTTTACCGTTTCAGGAAAAGATCAATCAACAGACCAATATCATTAACAACTGGTAGGACCAGACATTCTTATCAAAGACAACGTCTTCTGACTTATAATAAATCAACCAAAGGTTTTATTCTGATATTTCTTCCAGTGGGCATTCTTTTGGCTCAACTTAGATCAGTAGTAGATCTATTCTGATACTTCTTCTAGATGAAGACATTTTCTGGATCAGATTAAATCAACCAAATATTTATTCTGATGCTTTTTCCAGATAAAAACAAGCATAAGTATCTGCTTGCTCAGATTAAATCGACCAATGATTTATTCTGATACTTCTTCCACTAGACCTTTTTCTGGCTCAGATTAAATAACCAATGATTTATTCTGATACTTCTTCTAGTTAAAGATACATATACCTCTTCTGGCTCAGATTAAATCAACCAAAGATTTATTCTGATACTTCTTCCAGTTGAAGACGGTCGTAGATAGTCGCTGGCTCAAATTAAATCGACCAATGATTTATTCTGTTACTTCTTCCAGTAGACCTTTTCTGGCTCAGATTAAATCGACCAATGATTTATTCTGATACTTCTTCCAGTTAAAGATACAAAGTCCTCTTCTAGCTCAGATTAAATCTACAAAATATTTATTATGATACTTCTTCTAGTTGAAGACGGTCATAGATAGTTGTTGGATCAGATTAAATCGACCAATGATTTAGTCTGATACTTCTTCCAATAGACCTTTTCTGGCTCAGATTAAATCTACCCAAGATTTATTCTGATACTTCTCCCAGTTAAAGACAACAGAGACCTTTTCTGGCTTAGATTAAATCAACCCAAGATTTATTTTGATACTTATTCTAGTTAAAGACGGTTGTAGACGGTTGCTGGCTCAGATTGAATCGACCAAAAGATTTATTATGATACTTCTTCCAGCATAACATTTTCTGGAATAGATTAAATCGACCAATGATTTATTCTGATACTTCTTCAAGTAGACCTTTTATGGCTCAAATTAAATCGACCAATGATTTATTCTGACGCTTCTTCCAGTTAAATATAGAGACCTCTTCTGGCTCAGATTAAATCGACCAATGATTTATTCTGAAACTTCTTCCAGTAGACCTTTTCTGGCTCAGATTAAATCGACCCAAGATTTATTCTGATACTTCTCCCAGCTAAAGACAATAGAGACCTCTTCTGGCTTAGATTAAATCAACTCGATTTATTCTAATACTTATTCCAGTTGAAGATGGCAGTAGATGGTTGCTGGCTTAGATTGAATCGACCAAAAGATTTATTCTGATACTTCTTCCAGCGAAACATTTTCTGGCTCAGATTAAATCGACCAATAATTTATTCTGATACTTCTTCTAGTTAAAGACACAGAGACATCTTCTGGCTCATATTAAATCAACCAAATATTTATTCTAATACTTCTTCCAGGTTAAGACGGTCGTAGATAGTTGTTGGCTCAGATTAAATCGACCAATGGTTTATTCTGATACTTCTTCAAGTAGACCTTTTTTGGCTCAGATTAAATCGACCCAAGATTTTTTTGATACTTCTTCCAGATAAAAAAGAGCATAAATATTTTCTGGCTCAGATTAAATTGACCCAAGATTTATTTTGATACTTCTTTCAATTGAAGACGGTCATAGATAGTTTCTGGCTCAGATTAAATCGACCAATGATTTATTCTGATTCTTTTTCCAGTAGACCTTTTTTCTGGCTCAGATTAAATCTACCCAAGATTTATTCTGATACTTCTTCCAATTAAAGACACAGAGACCTCTTATGGATCAGATTAAATCAACCAAATATTTATTTTGATACTTCTTCCAGTTGAAGATGGTCATAGATAGTTTCTAGCTCAGATTAAATCGACCAATGATTTATTCTGATACTTCTTCCAGTAGACATTTTTTTGGCTCAGATTAAATCAACCAAAGATTTATTCTGATTCTTCTTCCAATATACCTTCTTGGACCAAAGATCTATTCTGATACTTTTTCCAGCCAAAGTCGAATATATACATCTTCTGGCTCAGATTAAACCAACTGTAGGTTTATTCTGATACTTCTTCCAGTTTGAAGTTAACATTTACTTTGGATGGCATCTATAATCCTATCTCCGATGACTCCCAATCATCTCTCTGAATGACATCTTCTAAGCCCATTCAATCATACCATCAACTGACTACATTACTCCATACACCGACAAGCGTAAATTTCTGGACACTTTAGTGTTCAGTCATCTTCCACCTTCAGATCACGAAAGGAAGACAAGCCGATATAAATCCTTAGGTTTAAGATGATTGAATAGGGGTAGCTGTTGTACCCCAAAATTTTCCCTCTCATTTTATTTAAAACATACTCCTAGAGGTCCTCAAATGCTCAAGGTTGACCAAGAATTAACCAGACAAATTCTCCTCCTAAGCAATGGAATTCCAACTAGGATTTCACTTTTCACAAAGAAGTTTGGGTTTCAAAGGCCTCAAGTGATTTTCATGGTTCCTAATATGTCCTCAAGAATGCTCATGCCAAGTTTCATGCCTTGCATCACAAGTTTTCTCAGTCAATTGCTCAGATGACTGAAAATCAACGATATTAGGTCAAAAGTTAATTATGGTCAATATACAGTAAAACTTCAATATTTTTGGTAAACATAAGCATATTTAAGTTATATTCATCATTTGATCAAGGGTTGATCATGATTCCTTACGGAAAGTCCTTATATCATCAAAAGTCAAGATTTACTAAATTAGGGTTTCCTAGAAAAAGTTAGCTGAACTTTGACCAGGCATAACTTCACATGCATCATCAACTTTCCCCCAACCAAAGTCCATTTTGAATAAAATTAAATTACCTACAACTTTTCTTTTAATCTCAAGTCCAAAAGATGCTTCATTTGAAAGATATGATCTCATACATTATAGGTCATTTTCAAAAGTCAACAAAAGACACTTTTTGTCAAAGAAACTTACATCAAGATGATTTCTTCAAAAGCAAAACTGATAAACATATATATTGTAGTGGACATCTTGGGATTTCAAAAAAGTCCAAGATCATCTTCAAAAGATGAAAATTGAGCAAGCTACGGTTTGCACAAGTTGGGCAAATTTGTGAAAAATGCATGAAGTCAACTTTGAGCAAAATTGCATTTTTAGGTTAATGGACCTAACTTTTAGGGTTCAAAAATGTTTATGACATACCCAAGGACCTCTAAAATTAACCATGAACTATTTTGATTTTTATTTCTATTTATTTGAATTTTTATTCATTTAAATATGAATTAAATCAAATAAATTAAATAAATATATAAGAAATAATGGGATAATACATTTGGGAATGGATTGACCCATCATGGAGCCCAAGATTTCGTGCAAGGTACATCAAACCTATCCAGGTTCATTGCAAAACAAAATGGGCAAGAATATCTTATTTTTGGAAATATTTCAAAATTGATTTTGGTGTTAAAACCATGTCTTAATGCCTTGATTCTTTCCATGATGGTTTTAACTCCTTTTCTCCCTCTACATAAAGCACTACAAGGAAGGCCAAAGGGATCAAGAAATTCCTCTTCAAAAAGCTCTCCAAAAGCTCTTCACAAAGCTCTACCAAATTCTCAAAAATTCCTTAAAATTGCCAAAATTCGCAAATGCTTTTCCAAGCATAATCAATCGAAACCAGTGATCAAACCTTACTCTTGAGATTCCCGAAAGTCTCCCCAGATCCAAGAAAAAGTCCAACCGTGCTTAAAAGGCCATTCATGAACTCACCGGTGGTAAATTTTTTGTTCATTTTTGTATAATCGACTGCAAGTATATTTAGCATTTTTTTGTGATACAGTTACATTCATATTAGAGAAAAAGACATGAACAAGTGATCACGTGATGTTTTTGATGTTAGAATAACGCTCTTCATGAACTCTCACATCAACATCATCAGATCCAGATCCAGCAGTCCAGATCTTAGCACCCATGATAGGCCTCATGGGAGAATGCACAGGATCCTGAAGATTTCTCCTCCAGCGTCTGGGCCAATGTTGTTGGGCCAATTGATTTCTGATTCTCACACCCCCTAATTACTTGTTTTGCAGCTTGACCCAATTTAAATTTTTTTTTGTCTTTTTCTTTTGTTATTTGTTTTCTTTTACTTCAATTATTTCTTCTTTGTAACAAAAAAAATATCATAAATTCATAAAATCACAGAAAAATATTAGACTTAGATTTTTATTAATTAAAATTAATTTTAATTAATTATTTAATCATATTTTTTTAATTAATTAGAATTATATTTTCATTAATTTAATTATTACTTTTCCTAAACAAAAAAACAACAAAAACATTTCTTTCTTTTTATTATTTAGATTTTTTAGGTTCTCTTTATATCTTTCTCTTTTCTCCCCCGCGCGTTTGTTTTATTCGTATTATTTTCACAATTATGTAATTGTCTATGAATTGTAATAGTTTAATTAGGACCATTTACATTTCTTTTCCCCGTTTTGGTTTGTAATTTCCTCATCCCGAAGCCTTGTGATAGCGTAGATTCATAATTTCTGCACTTTATTTTCTGTACTTATTCAATTAACTGTTAGATGAATGCTAATAGCCTTGTATGATAAGACTAAAAGCAAACTCTTGCAAACCTGACACTCAAGATAAACTTAACTGAAACACAACACACTCGCACACGCGCACCTCTAAGGTACCTCCACTTGTTGCCTTCAGAATAAAACAGTCACGACTCTTGAACGTAAGAAATTTTAGTGGCGACCCTTTGGTTTAAAGATCATAAGCCCCTCGATGACCCATTCGATGTTGTCTCGGTATATGATCTTAAAACCTTAGGATAATTACTAAAGTATCTTATGATTTGCTTTCGTGACTGTATGATGACCCTCGTATGTCCCTCAAAACATCCAACAATAGGACTACCTACTGACTAATAGTAGGATAACACTATCTAAAGGAAAAGAGAAAAAGAACAAATCTTTTGAGTAGGTAGATAGCTCTCAGTTGCTTGCTTATAAAAACAAACAAAACAATTTTTCGCACATACACAAACTCTTGTCTAAAATATTTTCAAATACAAAACACTTTGTATACGTTCTCGTCAAAACGAGAAACACTACAAAGTTTGTCGCACTTAGGCATCTTTTTTAAAATATTTTCAAATACACTTACACAAAAAAAAAGCATTTTTAAAGTGTGCTAGCAACTAAGAGCCCGTAGATAACCACGGATGGAAAGGGTGCTAACACCTTCCCTTTCCATAACCTACCCCCTTACTCAGAAAAAATCTCGAAAGGTCTTTCCTGTTCTTTTCACCCTTTCCTTTGTTTGATAAAAGAAAAGTCGGTGGCGACTCTTGCTAACCGCAACATTTACGATAAAGTGAAAACTAGTAAAAGTCAGTTCTCCCACCGTATTACAGCTATGTTTGTACCTTAACATGCTTCTGTGGTCGAGCAAGCCCTGTCATTTGTCGGAGATGGCACGTCGACTACTAAGTACCGATGTTAAGCAGGGGCCTAGCTATAATATTGTTTCAGATTTGTAGTGTTCCATGGCCGAGGTTGTGGTTCTCCACTCAGGCGTTCGAGGTGATAGGATCCAATTCCCTTTGCCCCGCAGATACGGTACGGTCTTTCCCCGTTGGTGGCCAACTTTTCTTCACGAGAATCTTTCTATTTTCTTTGCAAGACTAGGCTGCCGACCTGGAATTTGCATTTCATGACTTTGGTGTCATGGCACAGGGCTATCTATTATTTCAATGTGGCTTCGTGATAAGCCGCTCCTGATCAGATTTCTTCGACTAGGCCGAGCTCATCCCTTAGGGCCTCGTCATTTATTTCCTCGTCTAAAGGGACTTCAGTTTTCCTGGATGGCTCCATGATTTCAACGGGAATTACGAATTAGGTGCCATAGGTTAGCCGAAATGGGTTTTTCCAGTCGTCTAGTTTGGTTTTGTTCAGTAAGCAAACAAGAAACTGTGCAGCTCTTCGACCCATCCCTTTTTGGCTTCGCCCAACCCGCACTTCAGTCCCGCAAGATGACTCTATTTGCGGCTTTAGCTTTCCCGTTGGTTTGAGGATGCTCGACAGATGTGAAGTGCTGCTTGGTGCGGAGCTTCACGATGAACTCTTGGAAACTTTGATCTATGAGCTACTTTCTGTTGTTGGTGACGAGCACTTGTGGTATGCTGAATCTGGCAAGCATGTTTTGTTGTAGAAACGAAGGATGTTGTGAGATGTGAGGGCGAGGGAATATTCAATCACGAAACCTTCTTTGTGCGAGAATATTTCCCCTATTTAATCATCTTTCAATTGAATAGTGCAAGAATAAGCAGGTCTCTCACGTCTTAATCAAAAGTTTATTAAATATTGGAAGTCCCTAAAATTTGCCTGGAAGATTATAAGAACATGTTGTACAACATTCCCCTGAGTACAAAGAGAAAGAATAAATGATTATGTATCATCTAACCTGCATTTAAACCAAAGTTGATTTGATTTAGACATGATGACGTGAATGACTCGTCAATATCTAAAAGAGATTGTAATTTTTTTTGCATATTTGCCATAACCTAGGAGGTAAATGGCACAGATTTAAATAACTAACTTACAAATGCTTTGGAGACTAATATAGCAAGTTTTGATTCGATTTTTTTAGTCATTACAACCTAGGGGTTGGATAAAATGAAGGTTTGACAACACATTGCCGCATGGAGACCGACACAATAGAGTTATATCATAGAAAAACTGGTAACAATCATTGCTGCATAGAGACTGCCACAATGGAAAAGGTTTGACAATAACATTGTTGCATAGGGACTGACATAATGGAAAGAAAGTTTGATGATGACATTTCTGCATGGAGGCTGATTCAATGAGTTAGATCACGAAGAAAGAACATATTGCTGCATGGAGACTGACACAACAAATTGAATATAGAAAAGTTCACACATTGTCGCATAGACACTGACACAATGGATGGAATTGTTGATTTCACAACATTGATGCCTGGGGTCTGACACATTGAGCTAGATCACAAAGAAAGAACATATTGTTGTATGGAGACTGATAAAATAAGTTAAATATAGAAAAATTCACACATCATCGCATAGAGACTGACACAATGGGTGAAATTACTGATTTCGCAACATTGTTGAATAGGGTCTGACACAATGAGCTAGATCGCCAAGAAAGAACATATTGCTGCGTGGAGACTGACACAATAAGTTAAATATAGAAAAATTCACACATTGTCGCATAGAGACTGGCACAACGGGTGGAATTGCTGATTTCGCAACATTGTTGTCTGGGGTCTGACACAATGAGCTAGATTACAAAGAAATAACATATTGCTGCGTAGAGACTGACCCGATAAGTTAAATATAGAAATTTCACACACTTTCGCATAGAGACTGACACAATGGGTAGAATAAATAGGAAGTTGTTTTGAATGATCCACATCTTAGATAACTAAATTAGATATGAGAACATATTTTACTGGTTATTTGTTTCTAACCAAGGTAAGAACTGATGGAGGGCCCTAATATATTGGCACTGTCCAAAGCATGTTTTTTGAGAAACGCCATGTGTGATGTATTTACATGATGCGTGTTTATGGAAGTATGGAGTTTGGAATTTATATGTAACGAATGTGTGTATGCCTCAAATATATATTGGTGCAAACTATGTATATATGCCCTAAATGTTGTGGAAAATGATTTTGACTTCTCCTTTTTTAAACCATTGGCTTTGAGTTTCCAACCCCCCGGCATTGTGTGTTGTAACGTTGTGGTATTTTAGAATTGATTTGAACATTGATTTTGACGTTTGTATTGTAGGCGTAGGCGTAGCATAGGCGCATGCATAATCGTGGAGGTAAGCATAGACAATGGACACATACGTGGATCTTCTTTTGATATTTTCTAACCAAAATTATTTTCGATATTTTATCAATTGTTTTTACTTGTCACGTCCTCGAAATGATTATAACACAATATTCAAAAGAAACAATCATAATATTTTGTAAACAAAACTGAAAAAGAAAAACACAATTCGCGAGATACGAAGAGAAATAAAAGTTTCATTGATATGCCTTTGAATAGGCGTGAGTACAAGATGCAATTCCTGAAAGGAGGTAATTACAGAAAATTTTGGAAATGAAAATGATAATTGCTACTGCTATTTTCCCAATATCCTTTTGATAACTTCCAGTCTTCTTTGCTTCTGAGTTGGATGATTTGGATTTAAATCTTTCTTCGTGGTTTGTGGTTGCAGTTCTTAGATTGTAGTCTCTTTGTTCTTTATTTCCTTTGGATAAGATCCCTAATTTTTTCCAGGACCGCCCTTTCTAGTTTTCAATCCACCGGGATAATTTTTTTTGTATATGTCCCTATTTTTTGCCTGGACCACCCTTTCGGGTTTTCAATCCACCGGGACGCTCCTTTTTGCATAAGTAACCTGTTTAAGGTTCAGTATTAGCGAGCTTTCTTATACATAGTATTTTTTGACTATGTCTATATTTGCCGAATCCGGTAGTTCTTCCCCATCCATTTTTGTGATGATAAGACCACCACCAAATAATGTTGTTTTTACCACAAATGGACCTTCGCAGTTGTGTGTCCATTTACCACGTGAATCGAGGCGACGTAGCATAATGATTTTAAGAACTATCATCCTCTTTGAATATTCGGGGACGGACTTTCTTGTCGAAGGCTTTCTTCATCTGTTTTTGATATAATTGACCATGGTAGACGACTGTCAAGCGTTTCTCTTCGATGAGGTTGAGCTGATCAAGTCGTGTTTGAAACCATTCGGCTTCCTCTAGCTTTGTTTCCATAAGCACTCAGAGTGATGGAATTTCTATTTCAACTGGGAGGATTGCCTCCATGCCATATACCAGGGAAAAAGGTGTTGCACCTGTTGAATGCGTACAGGGGTATGATAGCCATGCAAAGCAAAAGGAAGCATTTTGTGCCAATCTTTGTATGTATTCACCATTTTATGAATGATTTTCTTGATATTTTTGTTTGCAGCTTCGACAGCCCCGTTCATCTTGGGTCGATATGGTGAAGAATTTTGATGCTCGATCTTGAAATCGTCAAATAATTCTTTCATCATTTTATTGTTCAGATTAGACCTGTTATCAGTTATGTTCCTGTTTGGAACCCCATATTTGCATATGAGATTTTGCTTGATGAATCGAGTGACCACCTGGCTTGTCACATTTACATATGATGTTGCTTCTACCCACTTGGTGAAGTAATCAATGGCGAATAGTATAAATCGGTGTATGTTAGATGCTTTTGGTTTGATCATACCTATCATATCAATTCCCCACATTGAAAACGGCCAAGGAGAGCTCATGACGTTTAGAGGAGTAGGTGGAACAATCGCTTTGTCGGTGTAGATTTGGAATTTGTGACAGGTTTTTGTGTAATGATAGCAATCTGCTTCCATTGTTAACCAGTAATACCCTGCTCGTAGAATTTTCCTTGCCATAGCATGCCCATTTGTATGGGTTCTGAAAGTGCCTTTGTGGATTTCCATCATAAGCATATCCGCTTCTTATTTCTCAACACATCTAAGTATAACAATGTTGTACCCAAAATTTTTCCTCCCATTTTTACTCAAAGCATGCTCCTAGAGATCCTCAATTGCTCAAGGTTGACCAAGAATTGACCAGACAAATTCTCCTCCTAAGCAATGAACCTCTAGCTAGGGTTTCACTTTTCATCAATATGTGTGTGAGCTACAAAGGTCCCAAATGTTTTCCATGGTCCTATTATGCCTTCAAATTGTCCATGACAAATTTCATGCCTTCCGCTACAAGTTTGCTTAGTCAATTGCCTAAATACTTGAAAATCAATTGTATTAGGTCAAAAGTCAACTGTGGCCCATGTACAGTCAAACTTCAAGATTTTTGGTCAAAATCAAAATTTTGAAGTGATGTCCATCATTCGATCAAGCATTGATCATGATTCCTCAATAAATGCTCCTAATCTATCAAAAGTCAAAAATGGCTAAAGTAGGGTTTCTATAAGAAAAGTCAACTGAACTTTGACCAGGCATAACTTTCACATACTTCATCTTTCCCACAAACCAAAGCTTATAATGAAGAGAATATAATTCCCTACAAATTCTCTTTTATCCTCAAGATCAAGAGATGCACCATTTGAAAGAAACAATATCATACATTATAGGTCATTTTCAAAAAGTAAACAAAAGTCACTTTTTTCAAAGACCTTTTACCTCAAGATAAAATCTTCAAATACAAAATTGGTCAAAATAGGGATTAAAGTATACATCTTGGGATTTCCAAAAAGTTCAATATCATCATCATGAGATACAAATTGAGCAAGTTATGGCTTTCCCAAGTTGGGAAAATTTGGGAAATTTCAAGAATTATGCATTGAGCAAACTTGAAGTTTTAGGTCAATGGCTTATTTTCTTGGACTTCAAGCATCTCCCTAAGCTTATAGAGGACCTATAAAATCATTCCTACCATGACTTACATTTCCTACCTATTTTATACATATTTATTTTATTTTATTCAAATAAGTATAAAATAAAATATATAAAATAATTGGAAATGGGCTTTGAGCATTTGGGCTGATGTTTTGGACAGCTTAGATGCCCAAATATTTGTGCAAGCATGTCCAAGTTCATAGAAAATTCAAAAAGAGACAAGAATTCCATGTCTTTTGCCAAAATTCAAATTCTCATTCATGGCCTTGAAGAACATGTTTATGACCGTTTACTACCTTGCTACCATGTCCCCTCCTTCTCCTCTATTTAAGCAACACACTAGAAAGCTTCAAGGACACGAAAAACAGCCTAGTGACCATATTCTAAACTTGAAATTTTCAAGAAAAATTCAAACTCCATTTTCAAATTCCCGAGCAATTCAGAGGCTTTTGAGCCTTCAGCAACCATCCCTGGACATCAATGAAGGTTTCACAATCACCCTCGAGCCCTGAAGCATCAGGAAACAATCCCTACACTCACGGTTTTCTCTTTGTATTTTTCAATTTCAATTTCACTCATTCATTTATTATAAATATGATTTGACAGCATATTTGTATTCATGATCATCATTGGAATGTTTCTGGATATTTTAATCAAAGCTTGAGTGCACATATAACAAATTTCCATTGCTAGGGTTCTGAAGCTCCAATTTGGGGAACCCTAGCTAGAGGTAAAATTGGATAAAATTAATGATACCATAGAGTTCAGAAGGAGATTTCCAGTCGAACCATGTCCTTGTGTAGAATTTATCATTGGTATTTTACATTTTTGAATATTGCAGGGATGTAGCCACGACGGAAAACCGTCACTAAAACTTCTACCAACGGAAAGTCCGCCAGTAAAAGTATGGTACAAAATGAAGAAGATGATGACTCAGTGCGCATATTTTTATTTTTTAAAAAATATATCTGGATTTTCTTTTCATATAATATTGTGTGTTGACTTGGATACACGAATGGCAACGCAGCTCAGTTGGCAGCGCGTGTGAAAGGGAGAGGGCCTGGGTTTGAGCCTCAGGTCCAACATTTTGATTTTTCTTAACATTCTCTTGCAGATTCCATACAGCCATGCCACACACGTATACCATGTGTCATATAATCTACACCCTCCAATGACAACGCAGCCAGATCCAAGTGCAGCAAGCATACATCCACATCATGGACATCCAAAGGATCCTCTCACTGGATCCATACAGCCTTTGGACTCCTTAACTTGGGCCTAAGCATTTTTAATCTTCTCACCCCCTGATTCTTTTTGCAGCGCTTGGGCTTGTCTCCCCTTGGGCCAAACAAATTCCAAGCGCACCCCCTGTTCACTAATTATCTCTAGGCCCAAATCTGCTTTTCTTTATTCTTATTTGTTTTATTATTTATTTCTTTTAATCATTTTTTAACAAATCATAATTTTTTTTATAAATATCATAGACTTAGGATTTTTCAATTAATTTAATTTTCATTAATTTAATTAATTAATTATTTTAATTTTATTTTATGAATTTAAAATTAATTAGACTTAGGTTTGTTTAATTCAAATATTTTCTTAATAAAAATACAAAAAATAGTAGAATTAGTTTTATTAGAATTATTTTTTTAATTAGCAATCTTTTTTTAGGATTATATTTAGTTTTCACTCCCATTTAATTTAATTTAATTATTTTCTTAAGATAAATAAAACCAAAAAAAGATTTTTACTTAGCTAAATTCTTAGGATTTCTTAGACGTTTCTTTATTTCGCGCGCATTATTTTAATTTCCTTTTTTTATATAATAATGTATCTGCTGACAGTATGTAATAGACCAATTAGAATTTTTTATCGCTTTCTTTATTTTTCTTCCCTCAAGTTGTGTACATTGTAAACACCCCCTCTCCGAAGCACTGTAATAACGTAAAATTTAAATTCCCGCACTTTAAATTTCTGCATAATATTAACTGTTAGTAAATAGGATTGTATGGAAAGATTGGAAAATTAAAACATTAGCAAACCTAAATGTGCAAGATAAATAGATGAACTAAACACAATTGCACATGCGCACATCTAGGGTATCCCACTTTAGTTGTCTTCGGAAAATGGTCACGATTCTCGAAACGTGAGAAGTTTTAGTGATTGTCATCTAGTTTGAAAGATCACAAGTCCCTCGATGACCCTCTCGATGTTTCCTCGGTAAAAAAAGTGATCTTAGAACTTTAGGACAGTTACTAAAATTCCTTTCCAATTTGCCTTCGTGACCGTAACGTCCCTTCGAATGTCCCTCAAACATCCAACGATAGGCTACCTACTCACTAATAGTAGGATAGGACTGTCTAAAGGATAGGAGGAAAATAATAACCTTTTCGAGTATAAGTAGATAGTTCTTAGATGTTGTGCTCAAATAAAACAAACTTTTCACACTTACATATTTCAAAAACAACTTTCAAAAACATTTTCTTTGTCAACACTCTTGAGGACTGATACAAGAATTAATGCAAAGCGAATCGCCACACTAAGGCATTTCAAAACATTTTTCAAACACACAAAGCACAAGGTACTTTTAAAAAGAGCTAAGCATCTAAGATCCCGTAGATAACTACGAATGGAAAGGGTGCTACCACCTTCCCTTTCCATAATCTACCCCCCTTACTCAGAAACTCTCGAAAAGGTCTTTTTCTGTTTTTTTTCACCCTTTCCTTAATTTGAATAAAAGAAAAGTCGGTGGCGACTCTTGCTTACCACAACATTTGCAAACACAAGCACAAAACTAGTATAAAAAGTCAGTTCTGCCACCGTATCACACACCATATCGTAATTTCTTTTGTATAATATATTACCACTCAGAAAGAATTTTGAGGCTAGCCTTCATAGAGTTTGTTTGTCGATGATAGAGGCATTTTTTAGATATTCTTACTTTTCAAGATACCTCTTGATGCCATAGAACCAGGGCTTGTTATCCAGTCCTTCTTCAATAGCGAGGAAATGTGCAGGCTCTTCAAAATGTCTGATAGTGATATGCAGCTCATGTTTAGGCCAAGTTTCTTTAAACATGGCTGACAAGGTTGCTAGAGCATCTGCCATTTGATTTTCTTCTCGTGGGATGTGGTTGAAAGTAATATCAGTAAATTCCGCAACTAGCTTCAAGACATGATCCCGATATGGAATCAAGTTGGGGTGTTTGGTGTACCATTCACCTTTAAATTGGTATATGACTAAGTCAGAGTCTTTGAATACTTCAAGGTATATGATTCTTAGATCAATGGAAGCTTCCAGACCTAAGATGCAAGCTTCATACTCGACAATATTGTTGGTGCAGTCGAAACATAACCTTGCAGTGTAAGGTTTATGATAGTTCTTTGGAGAAGTCAAGTCTGCCCCGATACCATGTCATAATGCATTTTAAGCTCTGTCAAACATGAGTGTCCAACGTTCTCTTGGTTTAGGTCCTTTATCGGGCCCTGGTATTTCGTAGTCATCTATAACCATAACATCTTCTTCTGGAAAGTTGAACTTCATGGGTTGATACTCTGGCAACAGTTGATGAGCTAGACGATCAGCTAGGATACTACCTTTGATGGAATTTTGAGTAACATATAGTATGTCGTACTCCAATAATAACATCTTCCATCGAGTAATCCTCCTTGTAAGAGCTGGTATTTCAAACACATATTTTAAGGGATGCATTCTTGCTATTAGCCATGTGGTGTGTGTTAACATGTATTGCCTTAATCTATTAGTAGCCCAAGCCAACACATAGAAAGTCTTCTCAAGGAGTGAGTACCTGGTTTTTCAATCAGTGAATTTCTTGCTATTGTACCCCAAAATTTGCCCTCCCATTTTTCTTCAAGACATGCTCACAAAGTCTCAAATACTCAAGCTACTCAAGGGTTGACCAGTCAAATTGTTCCTCTTAAGCAAAAGGTCTACAACTAGGGTTTTGAGTTTCTCAAGGAAATTAGGGTTACAATTGTCTCAAATGGTTTTCATGGTTCATCATATGTCCTCAACAATGTTCATGTCAAGTTTCAAGTCTTGCATCACAAGTTTGCCCAGTCAATGGCTCAGATGATTGAAAATCAACTGTATTAGGTAAAAAGTCCACTATGGTCAACATATAGTCAAACTTCAATATTTTTTGTCAACCTCAACATTTTGAATTTATATTCATCATTTGATCAAGGGTTGATCATTATTCCTCAATAAAAGCCCTCAAATCATCAAAGGTCAAAAGTTGTCAAATTAGGGTTTCCTTAGGAGAAGTCAACTGAACTTTGACCAAGCATAACTTTCACATTATTCATCAATTGTTCCCAAACCAAAGCCCATTTTGAAGGAAATTAAATTCTCTACAACTTTTTATTTATGCTCAAGTACAAAAATGCTTCATTTGAAAGATAGGGGCTAATACATTACAGGTCGTTTTCAAAAGTCAACAAAAGACACTTTTTGTCAAGGCAACTTACATCAAGATAAAGTCTTCAAATGCAAAAATGATCAAAAGAAAATTATAGAGGACATCTTGAGTTTTCAAAAAGTCCATGATCACATTCAAAAGATGAAAATTGAGAGAATTATGATTGATGCAAGTTGGACAATTTTTGAAGAATTCATGAAACTTCAATTGGACAATGTTGATTTTTTGGGCTTTTAGGCCTAAGTTTTAGAGTTCAAACATGTTGATGACACCTTATAAGACCTCTAATTCAATTCATGCATTATCATAATTTTTTATTTCATTTATTTTTTATTTTCATTTAAATAAATTAAAAATAAATCAAATAAATATTATATAATGTAACTTAGGCACATGGATCCTTGTTTGAATCAGATTAAAGGCCCAAGGATCATACCAAAATCATGTCATCTATTTTTGGAGGAAATCTTTATGGTTTTAGCAAGTTTTCAAAGTTATTTTGGAATGAAATCAAGTCTTGATTATACATGATTCCTTCCATATATGTTGACCTAAATACTATCCTCTATATATGTTCAACACATTCAGATCACAAGGACAAGAAAAAGATACACGCAGCTGCCTCCAAAGCCTAAACCTTGTTCACAAAATTTTCAAAGAAAACCAAGCAAATTGTATCTCACGTACCCAGTGATTTCAATCCAAACTAAGCCGTGAATCCATCTCCTGAACATCTATAGGGTAAGTAAGGGTAAGTTTCAATAATTTCCCAGTCCTGAATCGTGTTATCCACCATCTTCGTTTGCATTTTTTTCAACATTCAGATTTTTTAAATTCACTTGTTATTGTTTGTTTCTAACCACATGGATCCTCATATATGAATGTTTAGAACAGATATGGACCATGAAAATGAAACTCTAACGTGAGATTTTAGTTTTGCCATGTTTAAGGAAAAACGTTTTTGTACCTTCGTATCTGTACTTACATGCCGTTTTAGGGCAAACTAATGCCATAATTAAACTTGCAACATATGATTTAGGGGGGGGGGGGGGGTTAGGTCCAAGGACTCAAGCTGTTGTTTTTTATTTTGCAGGATTTCAAAAAAAAAAAAACATCATCAGAGAAGACGGTGTTTCTCCTCCGTATAGGGTGGCCTGAATAGTCAGGACTGGCTTGGCTCCTTCCCATTTGTTAATTCAAAAATTCAAGGTCCCACCGCACGCGAGTTTATTTGTTTAACTAGCATTAGTTTCCATTTTAAAATATAATGTTTTTGTTTGATTCATGTATCAGATGTACTGGCCGCCCCAGCGGCAAGCGTGTGTGTGTTAAGGTGTTTGTGTGCTAGGGCAGGGGTTCGATCCCTGCCTCTGGCATATTATTTTTTCAATGTTTTCCTTGCAGATGCAATACAAAGCAAGTCCAACGCATGCATGGTGTATCTCACATCTTGACCATCAGATCTCAGGATTCCAGATCTAATGCCTCAAATATGCTCCTCCACCATGAACCATCAAGGACCTTCCTCACCAGATCCAGCGCAACAATCTGGGCTCATTGTTGGGTCTAGAAATTTATGATTCTCACACCCCACATTTACTTGTTTTTAGCAGGCCCATTTTTCTATTTTTTGTTTTAATTGAATATTTTCTTTTCTTTAATCAGTTTTATTTAAATCAGAAAAATCACAAAATCATTAAAAAATTAGATTTAGGTTTTTATCTAATTAATTTATTTTTTATAAATAAAAATTAATTTAATTTAATCACACTTTGTTTTATTTTAAATAATTAATTAGTAAATTAATTAGAATTAGGTTAAATTGTTATTTTGCACTAAAAAATATTTTTCTAAACAAAAACACCAAAAAGCATTTTCTTAAACGCTTAGAAATTTTTTAGGGTTTTTAACATCTTTCCCTTTTCAATCTCTGCGCACTTATCTATTTTCGCATTGTTACTTTAATAATCATGTATTTGTTAATGGTGTGTAATAGTGTAAAATTAGGGTTTACTGTACTTTTTCCCTATTTTGTGGTCTGTACTCCCCATCCTCGAGGCATTGTAATAAGCGTAGATTTTATTTCCTGCATTTTTACTTTTCACACTTATGTATGAATGGATGTATATATTTAACTGCTAGTTTAATAGGATTGTATGGCAAAGACTAAAAGCAAACGTTAGACAACCATAAATCCAAGATTAAAATAACTGAAACATAACACACTTTGCACACGCACACCTCTAGGGTAATCCTCACTTGTTTCCTCGGATGATAAACAGTCATGTCCCTCGAACGTAGGGATACCATTAGCAAAGAACCTCAGTTAAAAATCATCATAAATATCATAGTCCCTCGATGACCCTTCGATGTTGCCTTCAGTAAATGATCTTGTCCCTCGATGTTTCCTATGAATACATGATTATAGTCTCTTCGAATTGCTAAAGATATCCCTATATATTGCCTTTATGATTTTACGATGACCCTCGTCTATCCCTCAAACATCCAATGATAGGGCTTCCTACTAACTAATGGTAGGATATCACTATCTAAAGGAAAGGAGGAAAAGAACAAAGACTTTTTGAGTAGGTAGATAGCTCGTAGTTGCTTGCTCACAAATCAAAAAGATTTTTCACACATACACTTTTTTCTAAAATATTTTCAAAGACAAACACTTTGTATGCATTCTCAACGATACGAGAATCATTACAAGGTTGCTGAACTTAGGCATTTTCAAAATATTTTAAAACACACATTCACAAAGCATTTTCAAAGTGAACTAGAGATTAAGAGCCTGTAGATAACTACGGATGAAAAGGGTGGTAATACCTTCCCTTTTCATAACCTACACCCCTTACTCAGAAAAATTCTCAAAAGTCTTTCCTGTTCTTTTCACCCTTTCCTTTATTGGATAAAAGAAAAGTCAGTGGTGAATCTTGATATCCATAACATTTATAATAAAATGCAAAACCAAAATTCAATTCTGCCACTGTATTACATAACTGGCGACTCTGCTGGGGACAACTAAAAGTAGGGTTACCTTAAAGCTAGATCACCTTTAATTTTATTTCCTTGTTTGATTTGTCTAATTTATTTTTAAGGGTTGTTTGGGTTATTCTTTTAAAGATCCTATACTCGAATCGGGGGCATTTTAGGTAAGTAGCAATAGATCGTGAAAAATGTACGGCGTATACTGATACGGTTGAAGTGATGGCTACGTTAGTGCGACACATTGGTCGGTTCCGGTGTCCCTTGAGTTAAGTCAAGGAGAATGCTGGGCTGCCGCGTGGTGTCATAAAGCACTAACTTACTGTAGAACCTTAGGTAACACAACTTAGCCATTAGAAAGTAGTGAGATGGCCGACTTTGGTGCAGACTGAAGTTGGTTGATACTCAATGCTACACTCATTGAGGTCAGACTCTCAGGATATTTCGGTCGCAAATCAGATGTGTGCTGAAATAATGCTTGGGAGAAAGATCAGTGATATTGAGGCTCCTATAACCCGGTTGCTTCTTTTAGGACAGGTTGAGCCAACTAAAAGTTCAAGAGGGTACTTACCTACAAACTCCTTGCAAGCTTAAACCTAAGTCCTTGTGTGTTTTGTTTATGTATGATTAAATTGTTTAAACATAACATCATAACATCATGACATCATAACATCTCATTTTACTAACCATTTCAAGGACCAAGGAATTTATCTTTGTTCTGTTTTGTAGGCCATGGCCTCCGCTCGCAGAAACACTATCCGAATCAACTTTGTAAGAGTGCTTCCTCAGCTTAAGGATTTAGTCTCAAGGTTTCAAGAAAGTTCTTCACTCATCAAAAGGCATGGTTGATTACTCAGTCTGGTTACCCTAGGTTTTGACGAAGACATGATGAGGGTCCTATTCCAATTTTTTGACCTTGCACATCACTGCTTCACCTTTCCCGATTATCAATTGGTATCCATGATGTAGTATCTCTCTTAATTACTAGGGGTACCTGTTCTTGATCAGACACTGTGATACGATGGGAGAACTGACTTATGATTTTTGCGTTTGTGTTTGCAAATGTTTCGGTTTAGCAAGAGTTGCCACCGACTTTTTATTTTATCCTAAGGAAAGGTCAAAAAGCACAGGAAAGACCTTTGAGATATTTTCTTGGGTTCAGTTAGTAGATTATATAAAGGGAAGGTATTAGCACCCTTTCTATCCATGGTTATCCATGGGCTCTTAGTTACTTGCTTAGATCACTTTCTTTGCTTTTCAATTGTTTGAAATGGTGCTCTTCAATTGTTTGAAATGGTGCTTTGTGTGTGATTTTGAAAGATGTTTTGAAAAGAGGCCATCGTCGTGGCAACCTTTGTAATGATTCTTGTTTGAATGTATACAAAGGTGTTTTTGTCTTTTGAAAAGTTTCCAATGTTTGAAAGTAGGGTTTTGAAATTTTGTTGTGAAGTATGTTTTGAAGATAACAAGGATGTTTTTGCAAGTTTTGATCAAGTAACTAAGAGTTGTCTACCCTATTTTACTCAAAGATCTTTCTTATGTTTTTAACCCTTTTAACAGTGTTGCTTCACCATTGTATTTGGTGAACAACCTTGTGTTAGGATGTTAAACGGGACAGGCGCGGGTCATCGTATAGACCATGATAGCAATAATGTCAAGTATTTTTGGCAATTTTCTTGAGGGACTTGATCATTTTGTTTAGGCAACTCAGATAGCGTCATCGAGGGACTATGATCTTTATTTTGTTTTTGTTTTGCCAAAGTACTTGACATGCATATCATGGCTCATTTTTGAAGGCAACAAGTGGATTGTAACCCTAGGGGTGCAAGTGTGCATTGTGTTTGTTTTTTTTATGCATTTTTGTCTCTGATTAGGTCAAACTATTTGTTAGTTTAATTTTGCATACAAACCCTAAGTCTAATCATGGCATAATTGAAAGCATTTAAAGATGCGAGAATTTAAATTCTACACTATTACAACATGGTATAGGGAGGGGGATACAAATTTGAATTGGGGATTATTTGACAAGAAATTAAATCCTAAATTATTACAACCAAATTGAATGTATAAGGCATAATAATTAAATGTACAATATTTAAATAAATATAATAAATAAATATTAAATAAAATGTATTATGCAAAAAAATGTTTTATGTATGTAAAAAGTATTTTTAATGTGAAATGTAAATAAATAAAAAGTCAATTTCAATTATTTTGTTTTTTAGAGCAAAAACCCTAATTTCTTAAATAAATAGTATTATTTATTATTTATATACAATAATATATCAATTTGTACAAAAAATAGAAGTATATTAAAAGAAAAGGTATTTTTAGTATAAAATGTTAATAAAAATAAAAATGTATTATTTTTGTGTTTTTGTTCTAATTATTTAATAAAATATAATATATATATATATATATATATATATATATATATATATATATATATATATATATATATATATATATATATATATATATATATATATATATATATATATATATATATATATATATATATATATATATATATATATATATATATATATATATATATATATATATATATATATATATATATATATATATATATATATATATATATATATATATATATATATATATATATATATATATATATATATATATATATATATTAAATATATTAAGTGTGTATAAAAATAAAATAAATTATTTACAAAGAAAATGTATATATTTCAAGAAAATATTTTCAAATGTGTATAAAAATAATAAATAAAAATAAAAGTATTTTTTTACATTATTTTTTCATTTAAACAAAAGTAAATATAATGTATTTAATGTATTAATACTAGAAACAATTTAAATAAATACCAAATAAATATAAAATTTTATGAAAATATTTTTTAAGTATTTTTTATATTTGAGAATAAAATATCAAGGTCAGAAATAAAATAAAAATGCAAAAATAATAAATATACAAGAAAAGGGCCAGGGGGGTGCAAAAAGAAAAGTGAGGGTGCCAAAAGCAAGCATGTCCAGGCCCAACCCAAAACTAACTTCATCTTCTTCCTTTGAACAGAAACACGCGCGCTCTATGTACAAAATGCTATCTCTTGATTTTGTGCTTTTTTGACAAAACTCATAACATGAAACTTGTAGAGCATCAAACAACGAATCTAACCATATAAAAAACTTAAGCTAACTCTCAAAGACCAGAGAGAATTTCTCTGGCCCTAATTCTTAACCTAGTTTTTTCAAAAAGTTCATGAACAAAATTCTCCTAGCACGATTAATATAAATGAAAGTTAAGCACATGTATGGTTTCAGGGCTATGAATACAACGTCTTTCATTCACAAACCTAAGTCTAACTATTCCTAAATAGAGAGATAGAAGTTCATGAAACTTCCAAGGGTGCTTGAGGTTCTTCTGAGCTTGCCTGATGTCCACTGAAGCTTTCCCAATGCTTGGCTTGTTTTGAAGTAGCCTGAATCGTGCTATAGAACTCAATCTGCAAAGCTTTCAAATAAAAATGGCAATGTGTGTTAATGGTGTTACAGCTGGCAATGGAGGTCTGGAATAGTTCAGGTGAGTTGAATGGAAGGTATTGGAACAAGTTTGAGGCAAAACGCACGAAGGAAAGTGGAGATGGAGGTGGTTCTGTAGGGCTTGCCCTGTTTTGCAGAAAAATGGTGATTTTGTGTACAAGGAGGTTTGAGTGGTGAAGAGCTCGTGTTTAGGACTCAAAGGGTTGTGTGAAATGTGTTTGCAATCTTTGTGTAAGCTGACTATGGCTGGTTTTCAAGTTTGTAAGATTTGGATCAATTTCTTCTTTGTGAAGCAAGAATGTGTAACTACTCAATGCAGGCCTGTACCCTCTCTCTTGTAAGCTGCATACCTTGCCCTTGATACTTGCAATTTGTGGATTTGATCTTGCCTCAGAGATATGGCCCCATGCTTCAAAGATCTTGGTTTGACATAAAGTATAACTTTTCAAAAATGGAACTATGCCTTTTACCATTTAGGGATTAAACTTGTGTATAATACCCTAATGAACAAGACAATGCATTATCTCAATGGGTTTGCATTAAATTATGGAGTACAAATTGGTTTTGAGGCCTGTAATTTTGTACAAAGCTATCTTGGTCAGATTTGCAACTTGGTATGAACATGTATTGGCCATGGATCAAAGTGAGTTTTTGCCAACTTCAAGCATTCGATTATCCCTAACCACAAAGGTGTTTTAGGAGTTCTTGGACAATTTGGAAAGCTTGCAACATGTACTATAATCCATATTTGAAATGCAACTTGAAACTCCAAGTGGAACTATGTGAAAAATGGCCAAGATGGGTGAAAATCCTGCCTAAACTAGGGCAAAATTTCTAAGTTAAAAGTTTTAGATACCCTTGTTCCAAAAATCATAACTTAAGATCCAAGCTTCTTTTGAGAAAACTTTGTGAATATAAGTTGTAGAATTTGTGATGGAATACAACTTTCATGTTGTAAGTTTTGTTTGAATCCATTTGCATCTTGGTGAAAAAATGGGACAAAGTTAGGAAAAAATAAGAAACTTTTATAACTTAGAAAATTTCTAAGTTATGAAATTTTTTCCATTCTAAACCCTAATTTGCATTTTTGGGTTTCTTGATGAACAAGTTTCATAATTTGACATGTCTTGATGAAAAATGACCCTTGGAACTTGATTTTGACCAAAAAGTCAAAGTTTGACTTTTTAGTGTACAGTCAAATTTTGATTAGTTGACTGAAAAATTCATATGTCAATCCTATGCATTTGAGATATTTTAAACTTTTTGAATGGGTCAAGATAATTTCATTGAGTCCTTGGGTCCATGGTTGAGCTTGACTTTCCATTGGCTAGGTCAAACAGTCAAAAATTGCCTTTGTACAGTTAAAACCCTAAAAATGACCATTTTGCCCTTTTGATGATCTGATCAATTTTTTTGTGGAATTGTGATCCAAACTTGATCAAATGGTTCATATGAGTTCATAATGTTGATGTGGGTCAAAATTCATGAGGTTTGACTGTCAATTGGCCACAATTGACTTTTTCCTCAAAACAGCTGATTTCTAGGTCAACTGTCCAATTGACTGGGCAAAAATTTGAATCAAGGCTTGAAACTTGGTATGGACAAACTTGTGAGTCCAAAATGAAGTATGAAAGTCATTTTGGGCATTGTGGGTCAAAACATCCTTGTGCAAACTCAAACCCTAATTTAGGTCAACAGTGCAAGGAGGTGTCTTAAGCAAACCCTAGCTTGATCTTGAGTTCCCAGAGTCTTGTGATGAGAAATGTTGATGAAATGAGAAGGAAAATTTTGGGGTACAATAGTTGCCCCTGTTCAATCTTCTTGAACTTGAAGAGTTAGATTGGCAAGTTTGCCTTTCGTGACTCGAAGGTAAAAGAGGATTGGACACTAGAGTGCCCGTAAATTTGCACTCGTCAAAATATGGTTGCGGGAATGGGCTTAAAGATGC
Organism: Vicia faba; assembly: GCA_948472305.1. NCBI lineage: Eukaryota > Viridiplantae > Streptophyta > Magnoliopsida > Fabales > Fabaceae > Vicia > Vicia faba. The sequence goes on from OX451735.1 coordinate 989,769,563, forward strand.
CATTAGAGATGGTAGAATCTTGCTGGAGATGGGCTAAAGATGCCATCCATGAATGTTTGTTGAATTGAAATGTTGTAGATAAGAAGAATGAACGTCAAAATGGTATCCGTGTCTGGAATGCATTTGAACTGTATCTGGAGACTGAGTCTGTATGAGAAAAGAATGGCGTCCGTGTCTGGAGCGTATATGAACTGTAACTGTATTTGAACTTTGAATGAATATCAGAATGACTGCCGTGTCTGGAGTGTATCTGTATTGTATCTGAATTCTGAATGGGCGACAGAGAAACATCTGTGTATGGAGCATCTCTGGACTGGGGATAAATTCCGAATGAGTGACAGAATGGCAACTGTGTCTGGAGCGTATCTGGACTGTATCTGAAGTTGAGATCTGTATGAGTAGCAGAATGACTTCCGTGTTTGGAGTGTATCTGAGACTGTAACTGAGATCTGAATAAGTGACAGAATGATTTCCGTGGCGACTGCACTGGGGAGAATCAAACTGCTGGTGTAAAGGGCCAGAATGGCATCCGTGTTTGGAGCGTATCTGAATTTGTAGTTGAAACTGAATGAGAGATAGAATGGCTGCCGTGTCTGGAGCGTATCTATTATGTATCGGGTTGCTGAAGTATGAATGAGTAGTAGAATGACCGCCGTGTCTGGGGTGTATCCGTACTGTATTTGAATAATTGTTAATGATAACCTTTTAGTCTTATCCTGAAAAGGGTAAAATGATAGCTAAAACACAAAGTTATGTTGCATGATATGTATGATGCAATAAATTGTATCTCATCAATGTTTATGAATGTAATGGATGTGCATGTAAGCTGAGTAGCTGTCTTGCTGAGGAAAATAAATCCTTGACAACTGGAGATAATGAAATCCTTGCTGACTGCTGACTATTTGGGGATTAAAGATCCCTGATTGTTGGGAAGGAGAAATCCATGGACCACTGCTGGAGATTGAAAATCCTTGGCGATTTGTGGGGATTAACAAGGCCTTTGACAACTTCTGCAGGGAATGAGAATCCTTCATGACCTTTCTGGGAAATAGGGAAAACTCTAAAAAATCTCTACTAGGGAGTTAAAACCTAGGAGGCTTCTGCTTGGAGAAATGAGACCGAGAATCTTCGATCTTGCTGGGAGATAACTTTGTGGGGGAAATGATTACTATTCTGGGTCTGCTGGGGATAGGATTTTCAGGGTTTTTGGGCTCCACTGGGGATCTTGAAGCTTAACTCTGAGGGGAATTTTGAAAATTAACTCAGCTGGAGGATCAAGTTTTAGAATGTACTGGCTCCGCCGAGGATCTTGAAGCATAACTCCGCTGGGGAAATATACTCCAAATTTTAGCTTTGTTGAGGATCTGGATGATGTATTGCAGGGGATTTCTTCTAGAATGGCATAAAGATATCTTCCTACACCTTCAACCTATCAGTAATTATCCTTTCTCAATTTCGTTTTATTTGTAAGCAGTGATTATATTCAAATGCATATGCCTATTCAACAAAACATTGGACGTTTTCAAATAAAACATAAGTGTAAAAAGAAAAGAAAGGCAAGCAAATTTTTGCACTTTGAAGTATATTTGTATTTAACTTTTGTGAGTATCTTTGTACAAAGGAGACAGACATCCTAGTAAGTGAATGTTGTCGTAAAAATTGAAAAATTTTATACAAAAGAAAGATGGCTATGTGTAACATTTCCATGGGACCCCCATTCTGCTATAGCCTTCACAACTCTGAATATCTTGTCCATTTGCTGCTTCGTCCGCCGATGACTGGATTGATCAGAAGCTTGGAGCTTGTTGGTGAATAGATTGTTCTTAAAGTGATCCGACGAGACATAGTCATACGCTTTAATTCCCTAACTTTTGCCTGGACCGCCCCTTCGAGTTTTCGATCCAACGGGAAACCCTTTTTTGCCCAAGTTGCCCTTTCGGGTTTTCAACTTGCCGGGTGTACAAATTTTTTTGTTTTATCCCTAATTTTTGCCTGAACCACCCTTTCGGGTTTTCGATTCACCGGGATGCCCATTTTTGCCCAAGTCGCCCTTTCGGGTTTTCAATTTGCCGGGTCGTTTTATGCGTAGTATCTTTTGACTATGTCTGCGTTTGCAGGGTGCGGCAAGTCGTCGCCGTCCATGGTGGTCAGAATCATTCCCCCACCAGAAAAGATGCTCTTAATCACAAATGGTCCTTCGTAAGTAGGAGTCCACTTGCCCCTGGGATCACTTTGCAGTAAGATGATCCACTTGATTACAAGATCTCCGACTTGATATACCTGACGTCTGACTTTCTTGTTGAAAGCCTTGATCATCCGTTTTTGATACATCTGACCATGACAAACAATAGTAAGTTGCTTCTCGTCGATCAAGTTAAGTTGATCCAGTCGAGTCTGAATCCAATCGTCTTCACTCAAACCGGCATCCTTCATAATCCTCAAGGAAGGAATTTGAACTTCCATGGGTAGAACAACTTCCATGCCATACACCAAAGAAAATGGGATTGCCCCTGTTGAAGTACGTGTCGTGGTACGATATCCATGCAGAGCAAACGGTAACATCTCATGCCAGTCCTTGTAGGTGACTGTCATCTTTTGAATGATCTTCTTGATATTTTTGTTCGCGGCTTCAACAACACCGTTCATCTTCGGCCGATAGGGAGATGAATTGTGATGATAAATCTTGAACTGCTCGCATAGAGCGGTGATCATAGTGTTGTTCAAATTTGTACCATTGTCTGTGATGATCCTGTCAGGGATACCATACCGGCATATGAGGTTCTACTTGATGAAGCGGGCAACCACATTCTTTGTAACTGAGGCATAGGAAGCTGCCTCGACCCATTTGGTAAAATAATCAATAACGACCAAGATGAAGCGATGTCCATTGGATGTCGTAGGCTTGATCTCTCCAATCATGTCAGTGCCCCATGTGATACGGTGGGAGAACTGACTTGGGATTCGCATTTGTGTGCGCAAATGTTTCAGTTTAGCAAGAGTCGCCACCGACTTTTTATTTTATCCTAAGGAAAGGTCAAAAAGCACAGGAAAGACCTTAGAGATGTTTTCTTGGGTTCGGGGAGTAGATTATAGAAAGGGAAGGTTTTAGAACCCTTTCTATCCATGGTTATCCATGGGCTCTTAGATCACTTGCTTAGATCACTTGCTTTTTTTTTCAATTGTTTGAAATGGTGCTTTTCAATTGTTTGAAATGGTGCTTTGTGTGTGATTTTGAAAGATGTTTTGAAAAGAGAACATCGTTGTGGCAACCTTTGTAATGATTCTTGTTTGAATGTATACAAAGGTGTTTTTATCTTTTGAAAAGTTTCCAATGTTTGAAAGTAGGGTTTTGAAACTGTATGGTGAAGTGTGTTTTGCAAATAGCAAGGATGTTTTTTTTTTGCAAGCTTGATCAAGTAACTAAGAGCTATCTACCCTATTTTACTCAAAGATCTTTCTTATGTTTTTAACCCTTTTAACAGTGTTGTTTCACCATTGTATTTGGTGAACAACCTTGTGTTAGGATGTTAAACGGGACATGCGCGGGTCATCGTATAGACCATGATAGCAATAGTGTCAAGTATTTTTGGCAATTTTTCTTAAGGGACTTGATCATTTTGTTTAGGCAACTCAGAAGCGTCATCGAGAGACTATGATCTTTTGTTTGTTTTTTTGTTTTGCCAAAGTACTTGACATGCAACCATGACCCGTTTTTGAAGGCAACAAGTGGATTGTAACCCTAGGGGTGCAAGTGTGCATTGTGTTTGTTTTTCATGCATATTTATCTTGGATTAGGTCAAACTAATTGTTGATTTTATTTGCATATAAACCCTAGGTCTAAGCATGGCATAATTGAAAGCTTTTAAATGTGCGAGAATTTAAATGCTACACTATTACAACATGATATAGGGAGGGGGGGGTACAAATTTGAATTGAGAGTATTTAACAGAAAAATAAATTCTAAGTTATTACAACCATATCGAATGTATAAGCAATATTTAAATGTACAATAGTTGAATATAATACAATAAATAAATATAAATAAAAGGTATTATGCAAAAAAGATTTTTTATGTATGTAAAAAGGTATTTTTGAATGTGAAATGTAAATAAATAAAAGAAGGATCAATTTTAATTATTTTTCTATTTAGGGCAAAAAAAATCCCTAATTCTTAATAAATAATATTATTTATCAATTATATGCAATAATATATTAATTTATACAAAAAATAAAAGCATATTATAAAAATGATATTTTTAGTGCAAAAATATTAAATAAAATAAAAGTGTAGTATTTTTGTATATTAAACACATTAAATGTACAAAAATAAAAATTAATTATTTACAAAAAAATGTGTATATTCTAGAAAAATGTTTTTAAGTGTATAAAAATAATAAATAAAAATAGGTATATTTTTTGTGTTTTTTTACAAAAAAGAAAATAGTTTATTTACCTATTTATATTAGTAAGATAAAAATAAATATCAAATAAATATGAAAAATATAGAAAATAATTTTTTGGCATTTTTTATATTTGGACAAAAAATAATAAAGTCAGAAAAAAAAATAAAAATGAAAAAATGATAAATATTTAAATAAATGGGCCAGGGGGGTGTAAACAGAAAAGTGGGGTGTCAAAAGTGAAAACAAACAGGCCCAGCCCAACCAGACTTCTTCTTCCTCTTGTTCACAAATCACGCGCTTATGTACATCAATGGCTATCTCCTGATTCTTTGATTTTTTGACAAAACTCATAACATGAACATTGTAGAGAATTAAACAATAAATCCAACCATATAAAAAACTTGGATTAACTCTCAAAGACCAGAGAGAATTTCTCTGGCCCTAATTTCTAACCTAGTTTTTTCAGAAAGTTCATGAGTGAAATTCTCTTAGCACGATTAATGTAAATGAAAACTAAGCATATGTATGGCTTCAGGGTTATGAGTACAACATATTTCATTCACAAACCTAAGCCTAACCATTCCTAAATAGAGAGATAGAAGTCCATGAAATACCTGTTTCAGTTGACTTCGAGTTGGACAATGCAATAACCTTCAATGGTGTTTGAGCTTCTTTTGAGCTTGCCTGAGGTCCAAGGAAGATTCTCCAATGCTTGGCTTGCTTTGAAACAACTTGAATCGTACTGTAGAACTCAACCTGCAGAGCTTTGAAATGAAAATGGCAAAGTGTGTTAGAGGTGTTACAACTTGCAATGGGGGCCTGGGATAGTTCAGGTAAGTTGATTGGAAGGTGTTTGAACTATCTTTGGACAAAACGCACGATGGAATTTGGTTGTGGCTTGCAAAATGCAGAACCTGCCCTGTTTTGCAGAAAAATAATGATTCTGAGTATGGGGAGGTTTGAGTGATGAAAGGGTCGTGTTCTAGGCTTGTTGGGAGGTATGGAACTTGTCTACAAGGTTTGTCTAAGCTTGTCTTAACAGATATGAGAGATGGCTTCTGTTTTGCAAATTTCTTCTACTTGAAGTTCAAATGTGGAAGTGAAGTTACAGGCTTGTATAGGCTGTCAAATATGCCTGCATACATTGCTCTTGGCCCCTCTTATTTGTGGATTTGCTTTGTTGCAAGAGATCTTGGACCAATGCTCAAGGATTGTTGGTTTGACATAAAGCAAACTTAAGCAAAAATGGAAATTTGCCTTTTTCTACTTAAGGCTTAATCTTGTGTATAATGTCCAAATGAACAAAACAAAGGCTTAGACTGATGGATTGGCATTAAATTATGGAGTGTGAAGTGTTTTAGAGGCCTGCAAACTAGTGTAAGGCATGCTGATTTGAAAATGCAAGTTTGTATGAACATGTATTGGTCATGGACAAAAGTGAGTTTTTGCCAACTTCAAGCATTCGATTCTCTCTAACCACAAGGGTGTTTGAGGAGTTCTTGGACAATTTGGAAATCTTGGAATATGTACTATAATCCATATTTGAAGTGCAACTTGAAATTCCAAGTGTAACTATGTGAAAAATGGACAAGAAGATGGATCAAAATCCTGCCTAGATTAGGGCAAATTTTCTTTAGGTTAAAAGTTTTAGGCACCCTTGTTCCAAAAATCATAACTTGAGATAAAAGCTTCTTTTGAGAAAACTTTGTGAATAAAAGTTGTAGACTTTGTGATGGACTACAACTTTCATGTTGCAAGTTTTGTTTGAATCCATTTTAATCTTGGTGAAAAAATGGGACAAAGTTAGGAAAAAATAAGAAAATTTCATAACTTAGAAATTTTCTAAGCTATGAAAATTTTTCCATTTTAAACCCTAATTTGCATTTTTGGGTTTCTTGATGAACAAGTTTCATAATTTGACATGTCTTGATGAAAACTAACTCTTGGCACTTGATTTTGACCAAAAAGTCAAAGTTTGACTTTTTAGTGTACAGTCAAATTTTGATCATTTGACTGAAAAATTCATCTGTCAATCCTATGCATTTAAGATATTTTGAAGCTGTTGAATAGGTAAAGATAATGTCATTGAGTCCTTGAGTCAATGGTTGAACTTTATTTGCCATTGGTTAGGTTAAACAGTCAAAAATTGCCTTTGCATAGTCAAAACCCTAAAAATGACCATTTTGCCCTTTTGGTGATCTGATCAAATTTCTTGTGGAATTGTGATCCAAACTTGATAAAATGACATATATGAGTTTATTATGTTGATGTGGGTCAAAATTCATGAGGTTTGACTGTCAATTGGCCACAGTTGACTTTTTCTCCAATGCAGTTGATTTCTAGGTCAATTGTCCAATTGACTGGGCAAAAATTTGAATCAAGGCTTGAAACTTGGTATGGATCAACTTGTGAGTCCAACATGAAGCATGAAAGTCAATTTGGGCATTATGGATCAAAACATCCTTGTGCAAACTCAAACCCTAATTTAGGTCCACAATGCAAGTAAGTGTCTTTGAGCAGAGCAAACCCTAGCTTGATCTTCAGTTCCAAGAGTCTTGTGATGAGAAAATGTTGATGAAATGGGAGGGAAAATTTTGGGGTACAACAGTTGCTCCTGTTCAATCTTCTTGAACCCGCAGAGTTAGATTGGCAGGTTTGCCTTTCGTGACTCGAAGGTAAAAGAGGATTGGACACTAGAGTGACCGTAAATTTGCACTTGTCAAAACATGGCTGAAGAAACGGGCTTAAAGATGCCATTTGGAGATGGTAGAATCTTGTTGGAGATGGGCTTAAAGATGCCATCCAAGAATGTTCGTTGATTTGTAATGCTGTAGGTCAGGAGAATGAGCATCAAAATGATATTTGTATCCGGGATGCCATTGAACTGTATCTGGAGACTGAGACTGTATGAGCAAAAGAATGGTGTCCGTGTCTGGCGCGTATCTGAGCTATAACTGTATTTGAACTTTGAATGAATATCAGAATGACTTTCGTGTTTGGAGTGTATCTGTATTGCATCTGGGTAGCAGAGAAACATCTATGTATGGAGCAACTGTGTGCTGGGGGATAAGCTATGAATGAGTGATAGAATGGAAACCGTGTCTGGAGCGTATCTGGACTGTATCTGAAGTTGAGATCTGTATGAGTAGTAGAATGAACGCCGTGTTTGGGGTGTATCTGTACTGTAACTGGGATCTGAATAAGTAACAGAATGACTTCCGTGGTGGCTGCATTGGGGGAAATCACACTGCTGGCGTAAAGGCCAGAACAACATCCCTGTTTGGAGTGTATCTGAACTTGTAGTTGATAGTTGAATCTGAATGAGAGATAGAATGGTTGCCGTGTCTGGAGCGTATCTAGTCTGTATCTGATTACTGAAGTCTGAATGAGTAGTAGAATGACCGCCGTGTCTGGGGTGTATCCATACTGTATCCGAATAATTGTTAATGATAGCCTTTTAATCTTATCCTAAAAATGGTAAAATGTTAGCTAAAACACGAAGTTATATTGCATGATATGTATCATGCAATGAATTGTAATCCATGTTTATGATCTATGAATGTAATGGTTATGCATGTAAGCTGAGTAGCTGTCTTGCTGAGGAAAATGAATCCTTGATAACTGGAGATAATGAAATCCTTGACTGCTGCCGGGGAAAGTAAATCTTTGACCGAAGCTGGGGATTCCAAAAATCTCTGATTGTTGAAGATGAGAAATCCTTGATGACTACTTGGGGATTAAAGATCTTTGGTGACTTGCGGGGATTTTAACAAGAGCTTTACCAACTTCTGCGAGGAATGAGAATTCTTCATGACTTCCCTGGAAAAAAGGAAAACTCGGAAAATCTCTACTGGGGAGTTAAAACCTAGGAGGCTTCTGCTTGGAGAAATGAGACCAGGAATCTTCAATCTGCTGGGAGATAACTCTGTGGGGAGAATGTGTACTCGGCCGGTGGGATCAGGAGTTTTGGGTTGTATGCCAAACTACTGGGGAAATTGAGGGAATTTGATCAATTGGGTATTTGACCTCGTTGGGGAAGGAGGTTTAGATTATTCTGGCTCCGCTGGGAACCGGGAGTTTGAACTCTGATGGGAACTTTGAAACTTAACTCGGCTGGGGAATCCATTTTGGAATGTACTGGCTTTACCGAAGCTTCTTGAAGCTTAACCCGCTGGGGATATGCACTCCGAGGTTTTAGCTTTGTTGAGGATCTGAACAAAGTAATGCAGGGGATCTCTTCTTGAATGGCATAAAGATATCTTCCTACACCTTCAACTTATCAGTAGTTATCCTTTCCCAATTTCGTTTTGTTTGTAAGCAGTGATTATATTCAAATGCATATGCCTATTCAACAAAACATTGGACGTTTTTTCAAATAAAACATAAGTGTAAAACAAAAATAAAGGCAAACAAATTTCTGCACTTTGAAGTATATTTGTATTAATTTTTGTAAGTATTTTTGTACAAAGGAGACAGACATCCTAGTAAGAGAATGTTATCGTAAAAATTGAGAAAAATTTATACAAAAAGAAAGATGGCTATGTGTAACAATTCCATGGGGTTCCCATTCTGCTATAGCCTTCATAACTCTGAGTATCTGTCCATTCGTTGCTTCGTCCGTAGATGATTGGATTGATCAGGAGCTTGGAGCTTGTTGGTGAAGAGATTGTGCTTAAAGTGATCCGACGAGACATAGTCATACGCTTTAATTCCCTACCTTTTGCCTGGATCGCCCTTTTGGGTTTTCGATCCACCGGGAAACCCTTTTTTGCCCAAGTCGCCCTTTCGGGTTTTCAACTTGCCGGGTGTACATATTTTTTTATTTTATCCCTAATTTTTGCCTGAACCGCCCTTTCGGGTTTTCGGTTCACCGGGATGCCCATTTTTTCCCAAGTCGCCCTTTCAGGTTTTCAACTTGTCAGGTTGTTTTATGTGTAGTATCTTTTGACTATGTCTGCGTTTGCAGGGTGCGGCAAGTCATCGCCATCCATGGTGGTCAGAATCATTGCCCCACTAGAAAAGATGCTCTTGATTACAAATGGTCCTTCGTAAGTAGGAGTCCATTTGCCCCTGGGATCACTTTGCGGTAAGATGATCCGCTTGATTACAAGATCTTCGACTTGGTATACCTAATGCCTAACCTTTTTGTTGAAAGCCTTGATCATCCGTTTTTGATACGTCTGACCATGACAAACAACCGTAAGTCGTTTCTCGTCGATCAAATTAAGTTGATCAAGCCGGGTCTGAATCCAATCGTCTTCACTCAAACCGGCATCCTTCATAATCCTCAAGGAAGGAATTTGAACTTCCATAGGCAGAACAACTTCCATGCCATATACCAAAGAAAATGGAGTTTCCCCTGTTGAAGTACGTGCCGTGGTACGATATCCATGAAGAGCAAACGGTAACATCTCATGCCAGTCCTTGTAGGTGACTGTCATCTTTTGAATGATCCTCTTAATATTTTTGTTCGCGGCTTCAACAACACCGTTCATCTTCGGCCGGTAGGGAGATGAATTGTGATGATAAATCTTGAACTGCTCGCATAGAGAGGTGATCATAGTATTGTTCAAATTTGTACCGTTGTCTGTGATGATCCTGTCGGGGATACCATACCGGCATATGAGGTTCTGCTTGATGAAGCGGGCAACCATATTCTTTGTAACTGAGGCATAGGAAGCTGCCTCGACCCATTTAGTGAAGTAATCAATAGCCACCAAGATGAAGCAATGTCCATTGGATGCCGTGGGCTTGATCTCTCCAATCATGTCAATGCCCTACATTGCGAATGGCCAAGGAGCTGTCAGAATGTTGAGAGGAACAGGAGGAATATGTACCTTGTCGGCGTAGACTTGGCATTTGTGGCAGGTGCGGGAATGTTGATGACAATCAGCTTCCATGGTAGACCAGTAGTAGCCTTCCCTTAGAATCTTCTTAGCCATCGTATGTCCGCTCAAGTGGGTGCCAAATGTGCCACTGTGTATATCGGTCATGATTAACTCTGCTTCAACCTTGTCCACACAACGAAGTAGAACACAATCATGACTGCGCTTATAAAGGATACCATTGCTCAGGAAGAACTTGGCAGCAAATCTCCTTAAGAACTTTTTGTCATTGACGGAAGCTCCTTCAGGATACTCTCTGGTCTGGAGATACCTTTTGATTTCATGAAACCAGGGTTGTTCCACTATTTCTTCGGTATTAATCTCCTGACAGTGCGCAGGTTCATCCATTCTCACGATGGTAATTTGGGGAGCCTCGTTATCCCAGTTGAGTTTAAACATGGAAGACATTGTAGCCAAAGCATCGGCTAACTTATTTTCTTCTCGCGGGAAATGCTCGAAGGTAATCTGCTCGAAATGAGGAAACAATGTCAAGACATGTTCTTTGTATGGGATAAGATTAGGATGTTTGGTGTCCCACTCTTCTTTGACTTGACTGATAACCAAAGCCGAGTCCCCAAATATGACCAAAGATTTGATTCCCAAGTCTATAGCAGCCTTGAGACCAAAGATGCAAGCTTCATATTCAGCCATGTTGTTGGTACAGCTGAAGCAGAGTCGGGCAGTGAAGGGTGTATGACAACCATCTGGAGAAATGAGTATTGCACCGATACCGTTGCCAAGTGCGTTTGAAGCACCATCAAAGTATAGGGTCCATTGGGATCTTTGTTCAGGTCTGTCATACGGTCCGTTTCCTTCAATGTTGTCCAATGTCATGATGTCCTCGTCAGGGAAGTCGAATCTCATAGACTGATAATCTTCGACGGCTTGATGAGCTAGATGGTCAGCTAGCACACTCCCCTTTATAGCTTTTTGGGTAGTATACTGGATATCATATTCAGTCAAGATCATTTGCCATCTAGCAATTCTTCCAGATAAAGCCGTCTTCTCAAAGATATACTTGATCGGATCCATCTTGGAAATCAACAAAGTGGTATGGGTCAACATATACTGCCTTAGCCGACGAGCAGCCCATACCAAAGCGCAACAAGTTTTCTCGAGCAATGAGTAGCGAGTCTCACAGTCGGTAAACTTTTTGCTAAGGTAATAAATGGCATGCTCTTTTCGGCCAGACTCGTCATGTTGGCCCAGTACGCAGCCCATTGAGTTGTCCAAAACAGTCAGATACATGATCAACATCCTTCCTTCGACGGGTGGCATCAGAATAGGAGGTTCTAGTAAGTACTCCTTGATCTTATCAAAAGCAACTTGACAATCATTGTTCCATTCAACTACCTGATCTTTCTTCAGCAGTTTGAAAATTGGCTCGCAGGTAGATGTCAGGTGAGAGATGAACCTCGCAATATAGTTTAAGCGTCCCAAGAATCCTCTAACCTCCTTTTCAGTACGGGGGGCATGCATTTCATTTATAGCCTTTACTTTAGCTGGATCAACCTCAATGCCCTTGTTGCTGACAATAAATCCCAGAAGTTTACCAGACCTAACTCCAAAAGTGCACTTGCTTGGATTTAGTCTGAGTTTATACTCCTTCAACCTGGAAAACAGCTTTTGCAAATGATTAAGGTGTTCTTCTTCTGTCTGTGATCGAGCTATCATGTCGTCTACGTAAACTTCGATCTCATGATGGATCATATCATGAAATAAAGCTACCATGGCGCATTGATAGGTTGCCCCTGCGTTCTTCAGTCCGAACGACATCACTTTGTAGCAGAAGGTACCCCATTGCGTGACAAAGGTAGTTTTCTCCATGTCCTCGGGGGCTATTTTAATCTGGTTGTAACCCGAGAATCCGTCCATGAAGGAAAAAACCTTGTGTTGAGCTGTGTTGTCAACCAAGATGTCGATATGCGGTAGTGGAAAATCGTCTTTAGGGCTGGCCCTGTTCAAATCCCGATAGTCCACACACATTCTGACCTTGCCGTCCTTTTTGGGTACGGGCACAATGTTAGCAACCCATTGTGGACAGGTTGTAACAGCCAGAAAGCCAGCGTTGAATTGCTTCATTACTTCAGCCTTGATTTTCTCAGATATGTCAGGCCTCATTCGGCAGACCTTTTGCTTGACCATTGCATATTTCTCTCTTGTAGGGAGACGGTGAACCACGATATCTGTGTCTAGCCCTGACATGTCTTCATAAGACCAAGCGAAGATTTCAACGTATTCATTTAACAACTGCACTAAGCGTTCCTTGACATCTGGTTCCAGGTTGGAACCCACTTTTACTTCTTTCCTATCCTCCTCTGTCCCCAAGTTGATGGTTTCTAGAAACTCCTCGTGAGGCAGAATAACCCGCTCTTCTTGTTGTAAAAGTCTGGCTAACTCTCCCGGCACTTCACAATCTTCGTCAACTTCGTACTCAACGTGATTGACCAAATCCTCAGAGTTATCGAAGGCTGAAACAGAACAGTTGCCCATGGAATCCGAAATGGATGGGTACCTGCATTTGTGAGTGTGGGTGTGTGTAAGGTATATCCATCCTTAAACAAAACAAAAATGCAAAAAAGGAAAGAAAAATGAACATAGCAGTTTATAGATGAAAAACGTCCAATGATTCATTAAAACATGGTATATGATGATGAAGAAAATCAAGCCCTTACAAATGGACCTGCATGCCCCGGGCAAGACATGAGGTGAAAATAGTGTGCGAATTGTTTTAGTTATTACAGACCATAAAAATGGGAAATTGTTCAAAGATAAAATTACTGGTTGATAAAGGTGATGGGAACAAAATCCTTTGCTTCCCAATTGCTTAGACCCCCTTCGACGGTCGGAAAGATCCAATCTTCAAAGTCGTTCTCTTCATCTTCATCTTCAACAACGTTAATTCCGTGATGAGTGATCCTTATAGGTGGCCCTCCAGTCTTGGAACGACGCATAGCCTTCTGTCCTGCGGCTGTAAACCCTAGTCCAAATTTGTCCGTCTTATGGGGAAAATTTGGCAATTGCCCCCATGCTGTACTCTTCCCTTTTTTGACCACTGCCTCTGCGTCCTTGAGAGATGCCATCCTGGGCACAAGCTTTGGAATGATGGGTACCTCAACCATTGTCTTCGCAACTGCTACCTCAGGAGAAACTTCCTCAAAATGCTGGAAAGGCGTTTCGATGAACTCGCCATCCAGCTCCACATAACGGAATGAGTTAAGATGACTTATCATGTACTCTTCCTCGCCATGCACCGTTATAATTTTACCCTTAACAGGATATTTCAGCATTTGGTGCAAGGGAGAGGTAACTGCCCCGGCATAATGGATCCACGGTCTTCCTAACAAGCACGAATATGACTGACGGATGTCCATCACGTAAAAGGTTGAGTTGAAGACCTTCGTGCCTACCTTGATAGGAATATCAACCTCTCCATGAACCATTCTTTTGGACCCATCAAAAGCCCTAACCACGATGTTACTAGGTTTGAGAGTCAATCCTTCACAGTCCAAGCGATCTAAGGCTTTCTTTGGCAGTACGTTCAAGGAAGAACCAGTATCCACTAAGACATGGGCGAGAGTGGTTCCCCGACATTCAACTGAAACATGTAACGCGTTGTTATGTTTCCTTCCTTTAGGAGTTAAGTCAGCATCGGAAAAGCCAAGGCCATTATCAGCAGTAAGACTGGCCACACATTCCTAAAATTGGTCAGCCGAAGTCTCTTGGGGAACATGTGCCGCCTTCAAGAATTTGATCAGGGCCTTAGCATGGGCCTCATAATAGAGCAGAAGAGCCAACATTGAAATTTTAGAAGGGGTCTGCCCTAATTGTTCCACAATGTCATAGTCACTTTTTCTGATTATTTTCAAGATTTCATCCATTTCTTTCTGAGTGGTTTTGGGGATAACCACAGCATGAGCCTTCGTCCTAACAGGCCCTTCCAGTATCCCCTTACCCTTGTCGGTAATATCAGCAGATGGTCTAACTTCAGGAGTATCCAATTCTTCAATCAATGGGCCTTGCACAGATGGTCCAACAGGTGCAGAAGCTTTCAAGGGTCCGAAAACTGCTCGAGGGGGAGCAATCTCCGGAGAAAAGATCCGGCCACTGCGAGTTATCTTGCTTGTACCCACAATGTTCCCTATATCAGGGTCTTCTTCTTCAGAAATCTCTTGGACTGTCTCAATCTGCTTGACGCCATGATAGAAGATTTCTCCTCTATAATTCCATGGGATTGTCTTGCTAGATTGATACTGGACTGGCCCCGCCATGGTGATCTTTAATGGTACACACTTAGAGTTAGGTGTAATCCTGACAGGCCTTTTGCAAGCCTTGGGAGGATTATCGGAAATGGTTATGATTGCAATATCGTTGGTTGAAGTAGCAAAAGTATCAGTAGTAACGGGATTGAAAGTATCAACAGGGGTTTTCTGGAAAAGTATTTCTTGGGTATCCATCAGGCGTTGGACACCTGACTTCAACATTGGACAATCACCTCGTATGTTCAAACAGAAATAACAGTCTTTGTCATAACCAGGAAAAATCCCGGCTCTCATCAAATTTTCTTTAATTACAAGTAGCGGTGTCAACAAGTCAACAACATCAGTAACATGGAGGTCCTCCAAAACAGCATGAACATTATTACCGTGCTTGGGCATCGGAGCAGAAATCACATTGGGCTTCTCAGGCGCCTCGAATTCCACTTCTTTGGCATCAATCAAGTCCTGGATTTTATTCTTAAGCGCCCAACAATTATTCGTATCATATCCAACACTGTCGGAGTGGTAGGCGCACTTAGCATTGGAATGATAGTATGGAGAGGAGGTGTTAGGGTTCTTAGGCGCTTCCTTCAAACTAGTAAGATTCAACTTCAATAAATGCGAGAGTACTTGCGCTGGCGTCATGTTGATGCGGGTGAACTGCCGTTGTGGCCTTTCCACCCGTTGTTGATTAGGTTTCGACTGATTGTTACGAGGTTGATCATTTGAAGAATTTTGAATCATCACAGTCCCTACAGTAGGTCGGCGCCCCATTCCTCCTTGGCCTTTCTGAGAATAAACAGCGGAAGCTTCCTTTTTAACCGGGAAGGCTTTCTTGACAGCGGTGGATGTAGAGGCATCCTTTTGAATCGTTCCACTCTTAATACCGGCCTCAACCCTTTCGCCGGTCAAAATCAGTTCAGTAAATCCCGCCGAAGAACTTCCGATCAGATGATTGAAGAAAGGGCCAGATAGGGTCCCCAGAAACATGTCAACTAATTCTTTGTCCGATAGAGGTGGCTGCACCCTTCCCGCCAGATCACGCCACTTCTGCGTGTACTCTTTAAACCCTTCATTGGAAGCCATCCCCATACTTTGTAACTGAGTACGAGTGGGCGCCAAATCAGCATTGTATTGATACTGATGATAAAAAGCAGCTGCCAAGTCTTCCCAATTGTGAACCTCCGATCTTTCGAGCTGATAAAACCAGTCTAACTGCGTGCCAGACAAGCTGTCTTGGAAAAAGTGTACCCATAGGTCTTTATCAGATGAGTGGGGTTGGATTTTTCGGGCATAAGATCTCAAACGCATTTTTGGTCATGACAGACCGTCATACTTGGCGAATGTTGGCACTTTGACCTTCGGAGGGATAACAATCCCAGCTACCAGCCCCAGTTCCTCAAAATCCAAACCAGGAACCCTCTGCAACTCCATGGCTGCCAGTCTATCTTCAAGATTTTTGTACTTATCATCCGCTGGTGGATACTGTTGTTCGGAATAGTCTTCGTCTTCTTCCTCTTCCTCCTCTTCCACTTCAGATTCGGAAGGTACAACAACCCCTTTCCCTTTACCGACCCCTTCGTCAGACGTTGAGGGGAACTCAAGAACCTTCCTAGCATTTCTCTCAAACCTTCTTCCGAAAGTAGCCACTCCAGGTCTCTTTTTCTTTTTCTCTTTATTCTTCTCCAACAAAACTTTGAGGTTCTCCTGACCATTTTCCAAGGTCATGAGGAGTTGATGAAACTGTGAATTTTGTACCTGCAGATCCTTTACCGTTTGCTCCAAATCCATATTGCTGAAATAAACAGCAGAAAGATAAGGAAACCTGGCGTGAAGACCTGTTTATGCATATGATGAATGGTATGTTATTCATGTAATGCATTCAAGGGTTCAAAAATTCAAATTTGTTGCAGACAAAAAGAATGCACGTCATATTAAGAAGAAATTTGTTAGTACATAAGTTCCCCATGGGCGAAATATTACAAAATTCTTAATGTAAAAAGACATTGCGCATTCTTTTTGGTGTGATGTAAGTGTTGAGAGTCTCCTCCCCGTGAAGTCGGCGGGTAAGCTCCAAAACCTTCTTCTCACTGGCATAGAAGTTGGCTTCAAAAGTATCCCGTTCTTCCTTGAGTTGGATCCAACTCTTTTGCATTTCTTCCCATGATGTTGGCATGTCAGGATGTAGGATGGTGTATGGAACCTCTCCTTCTGTAACAGGCTCTTTGATCAAGGGGAGAATGTGAGGGTACGGCATCATAAGATTCTGGGAACGGGTTCGCACCCACTTGAGGTAAGGCTCAAGGGGGATGGAGTTCTTGTGCCCCAATGTATTACTATCCACCTTGTTAGGCATCCTCCAAGCTCTGATGAACCTTTGTCGAAGTCCTTGCGCATCGTTGTCGAAGTCAAAAACTAGGTCAGGAAACAACATGTCATGAGGGCCATCCCTCCGAGCATATCCAAATTGTCTCAAGGCTAGTCAGGGGTTGTAGGTGATGCATCCCCTAATGCCAAGTAGTGGGACATTAGGGAATTCCCCACAATGATCAATGAGGATGACATTTTCTCTGGACCGGGAACACCAATGTACATCAGAATGTGTGAGGGTCATCAATCGTTGTGACCACCTTAAACCCTGCTCATTCTTCAAAACTGATTGTGGAAGGTGAGAAATAAACCACCTTGCTAGGAGAGGAGTACAACACATGAGAACACCTCTTTTCCTCATTGTTCGTGTGTAAAATGAGTGTAGGATGTCCCCAAGTAATGTAGGTATATGATTCCTGGATATGAAAATCTTGACAGCATTCACATCTATAAGCTGATCAGGATTTGGGAACAAAACCAACCCATAGATGAGGAGTGCCACAATCTCTTCATAGGCTTGTAGATCAAGAAAATTCCAGCAGTCTTGTGCCTTCTCAAACAGAAACTTTGCGAAGAAACCCTTGACACCACTTTTGGTTTCCCAATGCCCCTTGATATCAGATGGTTGCAAGTGTAATGCTTGAGCAACATCTTCAGGCTTTGGTTATTTTTCTGTACCGTTGTAGGGTAGTTGATTAAGAATAGGAATTCTCAAGAGTTGAGAAAATTCCTCCAAAGTGGGTACCAATTGGTAGTCAGGGAATGTGAAACAGTGGTGTAGGGGGTCAAAGAACTGGAAGAGAACTTTAACCATGTCTTCTTCAATGTTCGTGTTGACTAAGCTGAGGAGTCTACCATATCTTTCACTGAAGATAGAATTCTCTGGAATTCTGGATGTAAGCTCCTTGAGTTGAGGAGGGATTCTTACAAGGTTGACTTGAATTGTTTTCCTGCGAAGAGATTCCATGACCTAAAAAACAAGAACAAAGATGAAGATCCAAACCCTTGAAATGGTTAGTGGATGCATATGATGCTTTATGATGTTCATGATGTATGCACAAGCACATGTACAAACAAGTCACACAAAACCCTAGTTTCAGGCTTGTATGAGGTTTCATAGGTAAATACCCTCTTGAGTTTAGTTGGCTCAAAACCTGTCCTATAAATGGTAACCGGGTTCTAAGGAGCTCAATATCACTGGATTATTTTCTATGTTCATTGTTTTGGTTTAGCCACTTAACTAGCGACCAAAATATTCCAAGAAAACAACCCTCAATGAGTGTAGTATCAAGTATCTACCAACTTCAGACTGCACCAAAGCCGATCATCTCACTACCCCTAATAAAAGGCCAAGATGGTCAAGTAAGGTTCTAGTTCACTAGTGCTTCATGACATCACTCAGCGGCCCCGTATTCTCTTTGATTAACTCAAAGGCTACCGGTACTCACAAATATGTCACACTAATATAGCTATTGCTTCAACCGTGTCAGTATACCCTGCACAATTTCCACAACGTATTGCTATTTACCTATGAATGTTTCCCAAATCCGGGTAGAGGATTTCAAGCCCAAACAAGAGAACCAAATGTAAAGAAAACCAAGCAAACAATAATCATGCCAAGGGTGATCTAAGCCCTAAGGTTACTCCACTTTTAAAGTTATGTCCCCAGGAGAATCGCCAGTTCTGTGATACGGTGGGAGAACTGACTTGGGATTCGCATTTGTGTTCGCAAATGTTTCGGTTTAGCAAGAGTCACCACCGACTTTTTATTTTATCCTAAGGAAAGGTCAAAAAGCACAGGAAAGACCTTTGATATGTTTTCTTGGGTTCGGGGAGTAGATTATAGAAAGGGAAGGTTTTAGCACCCTTTCTATCCATGGTTATCCATGGGCTCTTAGTTACTTGCTTAGATCACTTGCTTTGTTTTTCAATTGTTTGAAATGGTGCCTTTCAGTTGTTTGAAATGGTGCTTTGTGTGTGATTTTGAAAGATGTTTTGAAAAGAGACCATCGTTGTGGCAACCTTTGTAATGATTCTTGTTTGAATGTATACAAAGGTGTTTTTATCTTTTGAAAAGTTTCCAATGTTTGAAAGTAGGGTTTTGAAATTGTATGGTGAAGTGTGTTTTGCAAATAGCAAGGATGTTTTTTTTTTGCAAGCTTGATCAAGTAACTAAGAACTATCTACCCTATTTTACTCAAAGATCTTTCTTATGTTTTTAACCCTTAAACAGTGTTGTTTCACCATTGTATTTGGTGAACAACCTTGTGTTAGGATGTTAAACGGGACAGGCGCGGGTCATCGTATATACCATGATAGCAATAGTGTCAAGTATTTTTGGTAATTTTTCTTAAGGGACTTGATCATTTTGTTTAGGAAACTCAGATAGCGTCATCGAGGGACTATGATCTTTTGTTTGTTTTTTTGTTTTGCCAAAGTACTTGACATGCAACCTTGGCCCATTTTTGAAGGCAACAAGTGGATTGTAACCCTAGGGGTACAAGTGTGCATTGTGTTTGTTTTTCATGCATATTTATCTTGGATTAGGTCAAATTAATTGTTGATTTTATTTGCATACAAACCCTAGGTCTAAGCATGGCATAATTGAAAGCTTTTAAATGTGCGAGAATTTAAATGCTACACTATTAAAACATGATATAGGGAGGGGGGTACAAATTTGAATTGGGAGTATTTAACAGAAAAACAAATTCGAAGTTATTACAACCATATCGAATGTATAAGCAATATTTAAATGTACAATAGTTGAATATAATACAATAAATAAATGTAAATAAAAGGTATTATGCAAAAAAGATTTTTTATGTATGTAAAAAGGTATTTTTCAATGTTAAATGTAAATAAATAAAAGAAGGATCAATTTTAATTATTTTTCTATTTAGGGCAAAAAAAAACCCTAATTCTTAATAAATAATATTATTTATCAATTATATGCAATAATATATTAATTTATACAAAAAATAAAAGTATATTATAAAAATGATATTTTTAGTGCAAAAATATTAAATAAAATAAAAGTGTAGTATTTTTGTATTTTTTCACCTAATTATTTAATAAAGAAAATATATAAGTATATATATATATATATTAAACACATTAAATGTACAAAAATAAAAATAAATTATTTACAAAAAAATGTGTATATTCTAGAAAAATGTTTTTAAGTGTATAAAAATAATAATAAAAATAGGTATATTTTTTGTGTTTTTTTACAAAAAAGAAAATAGTTTATTTACCTATTTATATTAGTAAGATAAAAATAAATATCAAATAAATATGAAAAATATAGAAAATAATTTTTTGACATTTTTTATATTTGGACAAAAAATAATAAAGCCAGAATAAAAAATAAAAATGATAAATATTTAAATAAATGGGCCAGGGGGGTGTAAACAGAAAAGTGGGGTGTCAAAAGTGAAAACAAACAGGCCCAGCCCAACCAGACTTCTTCTTCTTCCTCTTGTTCACAAAACACGCGCTTGTACATCAATGGCTATCTCCTGATTCTTTGATTTTTTGACAAAACTCATAACATGAACATTGTAGAGAATTAAACAACGAATCCAACCATATAAAAAACTTAGATTAACTCTCAAAGACCAGAGAGAATTTCTCTGGCCCTAATTTCTAACCTAGTTTTTTCAGAAAGTTCATGAGTGAAATTCTCTTAGCACGATTAATGTAAATGAAAACTAAGCATATGTATGGCTTCAGGGCTATGAGTACAAGATATTTCATTCACAAACCTAAGCCTAACCATTCCTAAATAGAGAGATAGAAGTCCATGAAATACCTGTTTCAGTTGACTTCGAGTTGGACAATGCAGCAACCTTCAATGGTGTTTGAGCATCTTTTGAGCTTGCCTGAGGTCCAAGGAAGCTTCTCCAATGCTTGGCTTGCTTTGAAACAACTTGAATCATGCTGTAGAACTCAACATGCAGAGCTTTGAAATGAAAATGGAAAAGTGTGTTAGAGGTGTTACAACTTGCAATGGGGGCCTGAGATAGTTCAGGTAAGTTGATTGGAAGGTGTTTGAACTATCTTTGGACAAAACGCACGATGGAATTTGGTTGTGGCTTGCAAAATGCAGAACCTGCCCTGTTTTGCAGAAATAATGATTCTGAGTATGGGGAGGTTTGAGTGATGAAAGGGTCGTGTTCTAGGCTTGTTGGGAGGTATGGAACTTGTCTACAAGATTTGTCTAAGCTTGTCTTAACAGATATGAGAGATGGCTTCTGTTTTGCAAATTTCTTCTACTTGAAGTTCAAATGTGGAAGTGAAGTTACAGGCTTGTATAGGCTGTCAAATATGCCTGCATACATTGCTCTTGGCCCCTCTGATTTGTGGATTTGCTTTGCTGCAAGAGATCTTGGACAATGCTCAAGGATTGTTGGTTTGACATAAAGCAAACTTAAGCAAAAATGGAAATTTGCCTTTTTCTACTTAAGGCTTAATCTTGTGTATAATGTCCAAATGAACAAAACAAAGGCTTAGAATGATGTATTGGCATTAAATTATGGAGTGTGAAGTGGTTTAGAGGCCTGCAAACTAGTGTAAGGCATGCTGATTTGAAAATGCAAGTTTGTATGAACATGTATTGGTCATGGACAAAAGTGAGTTTTTGCCAACTTCAAGCATTCGATTCTCTCTAACCACAAGGGATGTTTGAGGAGTTCTTGGATAATTTGGAAATCTTGGAATATGTACTATAATCCATATTTGAAGTTCAACTTGAAACTACAAGTGGAACTATGTGAAAAATGGCCAAGAAGATGGATCAAAATCCTGCCTAGATTAGGGCAAATTTTCTCTAGGTTAAAAGTTTTAGGCACCCTTGTTCCAAAAATCATAACTTGAGATACAAGCTTCTTTTGAGAAAACTTTGTGAATAGAAGTTGTATACGTTGTGATGGACTACAACTTTCATGTTGCAAGTTTTGTTTGAATCCATTTGCATCTTGGTGAAAATATGGAACAAAGTTAGGGAAAAAATAAGGAAATTTCATAACTTAGAAATTTTCTAAGTTATGAAAATTTTCCATTTTAAACCCTAATTTGCATTTTTGGGTTTCTTGATGAACAAGTTTCATAATTTGACTTGTATTGATGAAAAATAACTCTTGATACTTGATTTTGACCAAAAAGTCAAAGTCTGACTTTTCAGTGTACAATCAAATTTTGATCAGTTGACTGAAAAATTCATATGTCAATCATATGCATTTGAGATCTTTGGAAGTTGTTGAATAGGTCAAGATAATGTCATTGAGTCCTTGAGTCCATGGTTGAACTTGATTTGCCATTGGTTAGGTCAAACAGTCAAAAATTGCCTTTGTACAGTCAAAACCCTGAAAATGACCATTTTGCCCTTTTGGTGATCTGATCAAATTTCTTGTGGAATTGTGATCCAAACTTGATCAAATGACATATATGAGTTTATTATGTTGATGTGGGTCAAAATGCATGAGGTTTGACTGTCAATTGGCCACATTTGACTTTTTCCCCAATGCAGTTGATTTCTAGGTCAACTGTCCAATTGACTGGGCAAAAATTTGAATCAAGGCTTGAAACTTGGTATGGACCAACTTGTGAGTCCAACATGAAGCATGAAAGTCAATTTGGGAATTTTGGGTCAAAACATCCTTGTGCAAACTCAAACCCTAATTTAGGTCCACAGTGCCAGTAAGTGTCTTTGAGCAGAGCAAACCCTAGCTTGATCTTCAGTTCCAAGAGTCTTGTGATGAGAAAATGTTGATGAAATGGGAGGGAAAATTTTCTGGTATAACACCCCACATTGAGAATGTCCAAGGAGCTGTCAGAACGTTGAGAGGAACAAGAGGAATATGTACCTTGTCGGTGTAGACTTGGCATTTGTGGCAGGTACGGGAATGTTGATGACAATCAGCTTCTATAGTAGACCAGTAGTAGCCTGCCCTTAGAATCTTTTTAGCCATCGTATGTCCGCTCAAGTGGGTGCCAAATGTGCCACTATGTATTTCGGTCATGATCAACTCTGCTTCAACCTTGTCCACACAACGAAGTAGAACACAACCATGGCTGCACTTATAAAGGATGCCATTGCTTAGGAAGAACTTGACGGAAAATATCCTTAAGAACTTTTTGTCATTGACGGAAGCTCCTTCAGGGTATTCTCGAGTCTGGAGATACCTTTTGATTTCATGAAACCAGGGTTGTTCCACTACTTCTTCGGTGTTAATCTCATGACAGTGCGCAGGTTCATCCATTTGCTCGATGGTAATTTGGGGAGCCTCATTATCCCAGTTGAGTTTAAACATGGAAGACATTGTAGCCAGAGCATCGGCTAACTGATTTTCTTCTCGTGGGAAGTGCTCGAAGGTAATCTGCTCGAAATGAGGCAACAACGTCAAGACATGTTCCTTGTATGGGATAAGATTAGGATGTTTGGTGTCCCACTCTCCTTTGACTTGACTGATAACCAAAGCCGAGTCCCCAAATACGACCAAAGATTTGATTCCCAAGTCTATAGCAGCCTTGATACCAAAGATGCAAGCTTCATATTCAGCCATGTTGTTGGTACAACTGAAGCAAAGTCGGGCAGTGAAGGGTGTATGGCAACCTTCCAGAGAAATGAGTACCGCACCGATACTGTTTCCAAGTGCATTTGAAGCACCATCAAAGTACAGGGTCCATCGGGATCCTTGTTCAGGTCTGTCATACGGTCTGTTACCTTCAATGTTGTCCAATGTCATGATGTCCTCGTCAGGGAAGTCGAATCTCATAGATTGGTAATCTTCGACGGCTTGATGAGCTAGATGGTCGGCTAGTACACTCCCCTTTATAGCTTTTTGGGTAGTATACTGGATATCATATTCAATCAGAATCATCTGCCATCTAGCGATTCTCCCAGATAAAGCAGGCTTCTCGAAGATATACTTGATCAGATCCATTTTGGAAATCAACAAAGTGGTATGAGTCAACATATACTGTCTTAACCGGCAAGCAGCCCATACCAAAACGCAAAAAGTTTTCTCGAGCAGTGAGTAGCGGGTCTCACAGTCGGTAAACTTTTTGCTAAGGTAATAAATGGCATGCTCTTTTCGGCCAGACTCGTCATATTGGCCCAGTACGCACCCCATTGAGTTATCCAAAACAGTCAGATACATGATCAACGACCTTCCTTCGACAGGTGGCATCAAGATAGGAGGTTCCAGCAAATACTCCTTGATCTTAACAAAAGCAACTTGACAATCATTGTTCCATTCAACTACCTGATCTTTCTTCAACATCTTGAAGATTAGCTCACAGGTAGATGTTAGGTGAGAGATGAACCTTGCAATATAGTTCAAGCGTCCCAAGAATCCTCTAACCTCCTTTTTAGTACGGGGAGCAGGCATTTCTTGTATAGCCTTTACTTTAGCTGGATCAACCTCAATGCCTTTGTTGCTGACAATAAATCCCAAAAGTTTACCATACCTAACTCCAAAAGTGCACTTGCTTGGAATCAGTCTGAGCTTATACTCCTTCAACCTGGAAAACAGCTTTTGCAAATGATCAAGGTGTTCTTCTTCTATCTGTGATCAAGCTATCATGTTGTCTACGTAAACTTCGATTTCATGATGTATCATATCATGAAACAAAGCTACCATGGCGCGTTGATAGGTTGCCCCTGCATTCTTCAGCCCGAATGGCATCACTTTATAGCAGAAGGTACCCCATTGCGTGACAAAAGTAGTTTTCTCCATGTCCTCGGGGGCCATTTTGATCTGGTTATATCCTGAGAATCCATCCATGAAGGAAAAAACCTTGTGTTGAGCTGTGTTGTCAACCAAAATATCGATATGTGGCAGTGGAAAATCGTCTTTAGGGCTAGCCCTGTTTAAATCCCGATAGTCCACACACATTCTGACTTTGCCGTCCTTCTTAGGCACAGGCACAATGTTAGCAACCCATTATGGATAAGAAGTAACAGGCAGAAAGCCAGCGTTGAATTGCTTCATTACTTCAGCTTTAATCTTCTCAGACATGTCAGGCCTCATTCGGCGGACCTTTTGCTTGATCGGTGGACAATCTTCTCTTGTAGGGAGACGGTGAACCACGATATCTATGTCTAACCCTGGCATGTCTTCATAAGACCAGGCGAAGATTTCAACATATTTGTTCAACAGCTACATTAAGCGCTCCTTGACATTTGGTTCCAGGTTGGCACCCACTTTTACTTCTTTCCTGTCTTCCTCTGTCTCTAAGTTGATGGTTTCTAGCAGCTCTTCGTGAGGCAGAATGACCCTCTCTTCTTGTTGTAAAACTCTGGCTAACTCTCCCGGCACTTCACAGTCTTCGTCAACTTCGTACTCAGCATGATTGACCAAGTCTTCAGAGTTATCGAAGGCTAAAACAGAATAGTCACCCATAGAATCCGGAATGAATGGGTACCTGCATTTGTGAGTGTGTGTGTGTGTGTGTGTGAGGGATAGCCATCCTTAAACAAAACAAAAATGCAAACGGAAAGAAAATGAACATAACAGTTTATGAAAACGTCCAATGATTCATTAAAACATGGCATATGATAATGAAGTAAATCAAGCCCTTACAAATGGACCTACATGCCCCGGGCAAGGCATGAGGTGAAAATAGTGTACGAATTGTTTTAGTTATTACAGACCGAAATAAAAAATTGTTCAAAGATAAAATTACTGGTTGATAAAGGTGATGGGAATAAAATCCTTTGCTTCCCAGTTGCTTAAACCCCCTTTGACGGTCGGAAAGATCCAATCTTCAAAGTGGCTCTCTTCATCTTCATCTTCTACAACATTGATTCCATGGTGAGAGATCTTGACGGGTGGTCCTCCAGCCTTGGAGCGACGCATATCCTTTTGTCCTGCAGCAGTGAACCCTAATCCAAACTCGTCCGTCTTATGGGGAAAATCAGGCAACTGCCCCCACACTGTGCTCTTCCCCTCTTTAATTACAGCCTCTGCGTCCTTGAGAGATGCCATCCTAGATACATGCTTGGGAATGATAGGCACCTCAACCAATGTCTTCGCAACTGCTACCTCAGGAGAAACTTCCTCAAAATGTTGGAAAGGCGTTTCGATGAACTCGCCATCCAAATCCACATAGCGGAAGGAATTGAGATGAATTATCATGTACTCTTCCTGGCCGTACACTATTATAATCTTACCCTTAACAGGATATTTCAGCATTTGGTGCAAAGAGGAAGTAACTGCCCCTGCATAATGGATCCACGGTCTTCCTAACAAACACGAATATGACGGACGGATATCCATCACGTAAAAAGTGGAGTTAAAAACTTATGTGCCTACCTTGATAGGAATGTCAACCTCTCGATGAACCATTCTTTTGGACCCATCAAAGGCCCTAACAACGATGTTACTAGGTTTGAGGGTCAATCCTTTGCAGTCCAAACGGTCCAAGGCTTTCTTCGACTGCACATTCAATGAAGAACCAGTATCAACTAAGACATGGGCGAGGGTGGTTCCCCTGCATTCAACTGAAACATGTAGCGCGTCATTGTGTTTCCTTCCTTTGGGAGTCAAGTCAGCACCGGAAAAGCCAAGGCCATTATCAGCAGTAAGACTGGCCACACACTCCTGAAACTGGTCAACCGAGGTCTCTTGGGGTACATGTGCCGCCTTCAAAAATTTGATTAGGGCCTTAACATTGGCCTCAGAACAGAGTAGAAGAGCCAACATTGAAATTTTAAAAGGGGTCTGCCCTAACTGTTCCACGACGTCGTAGTCACTCTTTCTAATTATTTTCAAGATTTCATCCATTTCTTTCTGAGTGGTTTCGGGGATCACCACAGCATGAGCCTTTGTCCCGACAAGCTCTTCTATTGTCCCCTTACCCTTATCGGTATTATCAGCAGATGGTCTTACTTCAGGAGCATCCAATTCTTCAATTATCGGGTCTCGCACAAATGACTTAACAGGTGCAGAAGCTTTCGAGGGTCCAAGAACTGCTTGAGGGGGAGCAATCTCCGGAGAAAAGATTCGGCCGCTGCGGGTTATCTTACTTGTACCCACAATGTTCCCTATATCGGGCTCTTCTTATTCAGAAATCTCTTGGACTGCCTCAATCTGTTTGATACCATGGTAGAAGATTTCTCCCCCATAGTTCCATGGTATCGTTTTGCTAGATTGATACGGGACAGGTCCCGGCATGGTGATTTTCAAAGGTACAAACTGAAGGTCGGGCGTAATCCTGACAGGCCTTTTGCAAGCCTTGGGAGGATGGTCGGAAATAGTTATGATCGCAATATCGTTGGTTGAAGTAGCAAAAGTAGCAGGAGTAACAGGATTGGATGTATCAACAGGGGTTTTTTGGAAAAGTATCTCTTGGGTATCCATCAAGCGTTGGACACCTGACTTCAACATTGGGCAATCACCTTGTATGTTCAAACAAAAATAACAGACTTTACCACAACCAGGAAAGATCTTGACTCTCATCAAATTCTCTTTAATCACAAGTAACAGCGTCAACAGGTCAACAACATCAGTAACATGAAGGTCCTCCATAACAGCATGAACATTATTACTGTGCTTGGGCATCGGAGCAGAAATCACATTGGGCTTCTCAGGAGCATCAAATTCTACTTCCTTGGCGTCAATCAAGTCCTGGATTTTTTTCTTAAGCGCCCAACAATTATTTGTATCATGCCCAACACTGTCAGAGTGGTAAGCACACTTGGCATTGGAGTGGTAGTATGGAGAGGAGGTCTTAGGGTTCTTTGGTGCTTCCTTCAAACTGGTAAGATTCAGTTTCAACAAATGAGGGAGTACTTGCGCTGGTGTCATGTTGATTCGGGTGAACTGCCGTTGTGGCCTTTCTACCCGTTGTTGATTAGGTCTCGACTGATTGTTACGAGGTTGATCATTTGACGAGTTTTGAATTATCACAGCCCCTACAGTTGGCCGGCGCTCGGTTCTTCCCTGACCTTTCTGAGAATACACAACAGAGGCTTCCTTCTTAGCTGGGAAGGTTTTCTTGACAGCTGCGGATGCGGAAGTATCCTTTTGAATCTTACCACTTTTAATACCGGCCTCGACCCTTTCGCCGGTCAAAATTAGTTCAGTAAATCCCGCGGAAGAACTCCCAATCAGATGGTTGGAGAAAGGGCCAAACAGGGTCCCCAGAAACATGTCAACTAACTCCCTATCTGACAACGGTGGCTGCACCATTCCAGTCAGATCACGCCACTTCTAGGCATACTCTTTAAATCCTTCATTGGAAGCCATCCCCATACTTTGTAACTGAGTACGAGTGGGCGCCAAATCAGCATTGTATTGATACTGACGGTAAAAAGCGGATGCTAAGTATTCCCAATTGTGAACCTCTGATCTCTCGAGTTGATAGAACCAATCCAACTGTGTTCCAGACAAACTGTCTTCGAAAAAGTGTACCCAGAGGTCTTTATTAGATGAGTGGGGTTGGATCTTTCTGACATACGATCTCAGGTGCATCTTTGGACACGACAGACCATCATACTTGGCAAATGTTGGCACTTTGAACTTGGGAGGGATAACAATCCCAGCTACCAACCCTAGTTATTCAAAATCCAAACCAGGTACCCTCTGCAACTCCATGGCTGCCAATCTATCCTCAAGGTTCTTATATTTATCATCCGCTGGAGGATATTGTTGTTCGGAGTAGTCTTCGTCTTTTTCCTCTACTTCCTCTTCAACCTCAGATTCAGAAGGCATAGCAGCCCCTTTCCCTTTACCATCCCCTTCGTCAGACGTTGAGGGGAACTCAAGAACCTTCCTAGCATTGCTCTCAAACCTTCTTCCAAAAGTGGCTACTCCGGGCCTCTTCTTCTTTTTCTCTTTATTCTTCTCCAACAGAGCTTTGAGGTCCTCTTGACCCTTTGCCAAGGTCATGAGGAGTTGCTGGAATTGTGAATTTTGTGCCTGCAGATCCTTTACCGTCTGCTCCAAATCCATCTTGCTGAAATAAACAGCAGAAAGATAAGGAAACCTGGTGTGAAGACCTGTTTATGCATATGATGAATGGTATGTTATTCATGTAATGCATTCAAGGATCCAGAAATTCAAATTTGTTGCAAACAAAAAGGAACACACATCATATTAAGAATAAATTGTTAGTACATAAGTGCCCCATGGGCAAAATATTACAAAATTCTTAATGTAAAAAGACATTGCGCATCCTCTTTGGTGCGATGTAAGTGTTGAGAGTTTCCTCCTCATGAAGTCGGCGGGTAAGCTCCAAAACCTTCTTCTCACTGGCATAGAAGCTGGCTTCAAAAGTATTCTGTTCTTCCTTGAGTTGGATCCAACTCTTTTTCATTTCTTCCCATGATGTTGGCATGTTAGGATGTAGGATGATGTATGGAACCTCTCCTTCTGCAATAGGCTCTTTGATCAAGGGGAGAATGTGAGGGTATGGCATCATAAGATTCCGAGAACGCGTTCGTACCCACTTGAGATAAGGCTCAAGGGGGATGGAATTCTTGTGCCCCAGTGTCTTACTATCCACTTTGTTGGGCATCCTCCAAGCTCTGATGAACCTTTGTCGAAGTCCTTGCGCATCATTGTCGAAGTCAAAAACTAGGTCAGGAATCAGCATGTCATGAGGGCCATCCCTCCGAGCATATCCAAACTGTCTTAGAGCTAAACAGGGGTTGTAGGTAATACCTCCCCTAATACCAAGTAGTGGGACATTAGGGAATTCCCCACAATGATCGATGATGATGACATTTTCTCTGGACCGAGAACACCAATGTACATCAGAATGTGTGAGGGTCATCAATCGTTGTGACCACCTTAAACCCTGCTCATTCTTCAAAACTGATTGTGGAAGGTGAGAAATAAACCACCTTTCTAGGAGAGGAGTACAACACATGAGAACACCTCTTTTCCTCATTGTTCGTGTGTAAAATGAGTGTAAGATGTCCCCAAGCAATGTAGGTATAGGATTCTTGGATATGAAAATCTTGACAGCATTTACATCTATAAGCTGATTCGGGTTTTGAAACAGGACCAACCCATATATAAGGAGTGCCACAATCTCTTCAAAGGCTTGTAGGTCAAGAGAATTCCAGCAGTCTTGTGCCTTCTCAAACAGAAACTTTGCCAAGAAACCCTTGACACCACTTCTGGTTTCCAAATGTCCCTTGATGTCAGATGGTTGCAAGTGTAATGCTTGAGCAGCATCTTCAGGCTTTGGTTCTTTTTCCGTACCGTTGTAGGGTAGTTGATGAAGAATAGGAATTCTCAAGAGTTGAGAAAATTCCTCCAAAGTGGGTACTAATTGGTAGTCAGGGAATGTGAAACAGTGGTGTAGGGGGTCAAAGAACTGAAAGAGAACTTTTACCATGTCTTCTTCAATGTTGTTGTTGACCAAGTTGAGGAGTCTACCATGTATTTCACTGAAGAGAGAATTCTCTGGAATCCTAGAAGTAAGCTCCTTGAGTTGAGGAGGGATTCTCACAAGGTTGACTTGAATTGTTTTCCTGTGAAGAGATTCCATGACCTACAAAACAAGAACAAAGATGAAGATCCAAACCCTTGAAATGGTTAGTGGATGCATATGATGCTTTATGATGTTCATGATGTATGCACAAGCACATGTACAAGAAAGTCACACAAAACCCTAGTTTCAGGCTTGCATGAGGTTTCATAGGTAAGTACCCTCTTGAGTTTAGTTGGCTCAAAACCTGTCCTATAAATAGTAACCAGGTTCTAAGGAGCTCAATAATACTGGGTTGTTTTCTATGTTCATTGTTTTGGTTTAGCCACTTACCTAACGACCAAAATATTCCAAGAAAATAACCCTCAATGAGTGTAGTATCGAGTATCTACCAACTTCAGACTGCACCAAAGCCGGTCATCTCACTACCCCTAATAAAAGGCCAAGATGGTCAAGTAAGGTTCTAAGAGTTCATTAGTGCGTCATGACATCACTCAGCGGCCCCGTATTCTCTTTGATTGACTCAAAGGCTACCAGTACTCACAAATATGTCGCACTAACATAGCTATTGCTTCAACCATGTCGGTATACCCCGCACAGTTTCCACAACATATTGCTATTTACCTATGAATGTTTCCCAAATCCGGGTGGAGGATTTCAAGCCCAAACAAGAGAACCAAATGTAAAGTAATCAAGCCAACCAATATAATCATGCAAAGGGTGATCTAATCCCTAAGGTTACTCCACTTTTAAAATTTTCCCCAGCAGAGTCTCCAGTTCTGTGATACAGTGGAAGAACTGACTTGTGATTTTTGCGTTTGTGTTCGCAAATGTTTCGGTTTAGCAAGAGTCGCCACCGACTTTTTATTTTATCCTAAGGAAAGGTCAAAAAGCACAAGAAAGACCTTTGAGATATTTTCTTGGGTTCCGGGAGTAGATTATAGAAAGGGAAGGTATTAGCACCCTTTCTATCCATGGTTATCCATGGGCTCTTAGTTACTTCCTTAGATCACTTGCTTTGCTTTTCAATTGTTTGAAATGGTGCTCTTCAATTGTTTGAAATGGTGCTTTGTGTGTGATTTTGAAATATGTTTTGAAAAGAGGCCATCGTCGTGGCAACCTTTGTAATGATTCTTGTTTGAATGTATATAAAGGTGTTTTTGTCTTTTGAAAAGTTTCCAATGTTTGAAAGTAGGGTTTTGAAATTGTGTTGTGAAGTGTGTTTTGAAGATAGCAAGGATGTTATTGCAAGTTTTGATCAAGTAACTAAGAGTTGTCTACCCTATTTTACTCAAAGATCTTTCTTATGTTTTTAACCCTTTTAACAGTGTTGCTTCACCATTGTATTTGGTGAACAACCTTGTGTTAGGATGTTAAACGGGATAGGTGCGGGTCATCGTATAGACTATGATAGCAATAGTGTCAAGTATTTTTGGCAATTTTCTTGAGGGACTTGATCATTTTATTTAGGCAACTCAGATAGCGTCATAGAGGGACTATGATCTTTATTTTGTTTTTGTTTTACCAAAGTACTTGACATGCATATCATGGCTCATTTTTGAAGGCAACAAGTGGATTGTAACCCTAGGGGTGCAACTGTGCATTGTGTTTGTTTTTTCATACATTTTTGTCTTTGATTAGGTCAAACTATTTGTTGGTTTAATTTTGCATACAAACCCTAAGTCTAATCATGGCATAATTGAAAGCATTTAAAGATGCGAGAATTTAAATTCTATACTATTACAACATGGTATAGGGAGGGGGGTACAAATTTGAATTGGGAATTATTTGACAAGAAATTAAATCCTAAATTATTACAACCAAATTGAATGTATAAGGCATAATAATTAAATGTACAATATTTAAATAAATACAATAAATAAATATTAAATAAAATGTATTATGCAAAAAAAGGTTTTATGTATGTAAAAAGTATTTTTAATGTGAAATGTAAATAAATAAAAAGTCAATTTTAATTATTTTGTTTTTTAGGGCAAAAACCCTAATTTCTTAAATAAATAGTATTATTTATTATTTATATACAATAATATATCAATTTGTACAAAAAATAGAAGTATATTAAAAGAAAAGGTATTTTTAGTATAAAATGTTAATAAAAATAAAATGTATTATTTTTGTGTTTTTGTTCTAATTATTTAATAAAATATAATATACATACATACATATATATATATATATATTAAGTGTGTATAAAAATAATAAACAAAAATAAAAGTATTTTTTTACATTATTTTTTCATTTAAACAAAAGTAAATATAATGTATTTAATGTATTAATACTAGAAACAATTTAAATAAATACCTAATAAATATAAAATTTTATGAAAATATTTTTTAAGTATTTTTTATATTTGAGAATAAAATATCAAGGTCAGAAATAAAATAAAAATACAAAAATGATAAATATACAAGAAAAGGGCCATGAGGGTGCAAAAAGAAAAGTGGGGGGTGCCAAAAGCAAGCCTGTCCAGGCCCAGCCCAAAACCAACTTCATCTTCTTCCTTTGAACAGAAACACACGCGCTCTATGTACAAAATGCTATCTCCTGATTCTGTGCTTTTTTGACAAAACTCATAACATGAAACTTGTAGAGCATCAAACAACGAATCTAACCATATAAAAAACTTAAGCTAAATCTCAAAGACCAGAGAGAATTTCTCTGGCCCTAATTCTTAACCTAGTTTTTTCAGAAAGTTCATGAATAAAATTCTCCTAGCACGATTAATAT
The DNA here is from genome assembly GCA_948472305.1 of Vicia faba. Lineage (NCBI taxonomy): Eukaryota > Viridiplantae > Streptophyta > Magnoliopsida > Fabales > Fabaceae > Vicia > Vicia faba. Next base: position 989,802,671 of record OX451735.1, read on the forward strand.
AAATGAAAACTAAGCACATGTATGGTTTCAGGGCTATGAATACAACGTATTTCATTCACAAACCAAAGTCTAACTATTCCTAAATAGAGAGATATAAGTTCATGAAATGCCTGTTTCAGTTGAGCTCAAGTTGGACAATGCAGCAACTTCCAAGGGTGCTTGAGGTTCTTTTGAGCTTGCCTGATGTCCACTGAAGCTTTCCCAATGCTTGGCTTGTTTTGAAGTAGCCTGAATCGTGCTATAGAACTCAACCTGCAAAGCTTTCAAACAAAAATGGCAATGTGTGTTATTGGTGTTACAACTGGCAATGAAGGTCTGGAATAGTTCAGGTGAGTTGAATGGAAGGTATTGGAACAAGTTTGAGGCAAAACGCACGAAGGAAAGTGGAGATGGAGGTGGTTCTGCAGGGCTTGCCCTGTTTTGCAGAAAAATGGTGATTTTGTGTACAAGGAGGTTTGAGTGGTGAAGAGCTCATGTTTATGACTCAAAGAGTTATGTGAAATGTGTTTGCAATCTTTGTGTAAGCTGACTATGGCTGGTTTTCAAGTTTGCAAGATTTGGATCAATTTCTTCTTTGTGAAGCAAGAATGTGTAACTTTTCAATGCAGGCCTGTACCCTCTATCTTGTAAGTTGCATACCTTTCCCTTGATACTTTCAATTTGTGGATTTTATCTTGCCTCAGAGATATGGCCCCATGCTTCAAAGATCTTGGTTTGACATAAAGTATAACTTTTCAAAAATGGAACTATGCCTTTTACCATTTAGGGATTAAACTTGTGTATAATACCCTAATGACCAATACAATGCATTAGCCCAATGGGTTTGCATTAAATTATGGAGTACAAACTGGTTTTGAGGCCTGTAATTGTGTACAAAGCTATCTTGGTCAGATTTGCAACTTGGTATGAACATGTATTGGCCATGGATCAAAGTGAGTTTTTGCCAACTTCAAGCATTCGATTCACCCTAACCACAAAGTTGTTTGAGGAGTTCTTGTACAATTTGGATAGCTTGCAACATTTACTATAATCCATCTTTGAAATGCAACTTGAAACTCCAAGTGGAACTATGTGAAAAATGGCCAAAAAGATGGGTCAAAATCCTGCCTAAACTAGGGCAAACTTTCTCTAAGTTAAAAGTTTTAGATACCCTTGTTCCAAAAATCATAACTTGAGATCCAAGCTTCTTTTGAGAAAACTTTGTGAGTAAAAGTTGTAGACTTTGTGATAGACTACAACTTTCATGTTGTAAGTTTTGTTTGAATCCATTTGCATCTTGGTGAAAAAATGGGACAAAGTTAGGAAAAAATAAGAAAATTTTATAACTTAGAAAATTTCTAAGTTATGAAAATTTTCCATTTTAAACCCTAATTTTCATTTTTGGGTTTCTTGATGAACAAGTTTCATAATTTGACATGTCTTGATGAAAAATGACCCTTGGCACTTGATTTTGACCAAAAAGTCAAAGTTTGACTTTTCAGTGTACAGTCAAATCTTGATCAGTTGACTGAAAAATTCATCTGTCAATCCTATGCATTTGAGATCTTTTGAACTTGTTGAATGGGTCAAGATAATTTCATTGAGTCCTTGAGTCCATGGTTGAGCTTGATTTTCCATTGGCTAGGTCAAACAGTTAAAAATTGCCTTTGTACAGTCAAAACCCTAAAAATGACCATTTTGCCCTTTTGATGATCTGATCAAATTTCTTGTGGAATTGTGATCCAAACTTGATAAAATGGTTCATATGAGTTCATAATGTTTATGTGGGTCAAAATTCATGAGGTTTGACTGTCAATTGGCCACAATTGACTTTTTCCTCAATACAGCTGATTTCTAGGTCAACTGTCCAATTGACTGGGCAAAAATTTGAATCAAGGCTTGAAACTTGGTATGGACAAACTTGTGAGTCCAACATGAAGTATGAAAGTCATTTTGGGCATTGTGGGTCAAAACATCCCTGTGCAAACTCAAACCCTAATTTAGGTCAACAGTGCAAAGAGGTGTCTTGAGCAGAGCAAACCCTAGCTTGATCTTGAGTTCCAAGAGTCTTGTGATGAGAAATGTTGATGAAATGAGAAGGCAAATTTTGGGGTACAACAGACACCCTTCAACAATTTAGAAGAAGCTCAAAAGATAGAAATTATTGCAGCAACCTTACATCTGAAGAGGTCCAACATTATATCTAATTGGGAAACAAGAAGTGGAGTCAAGGCTTGGCTATTTCTGGATGCTATCAGTTTTCAGGATTTCGAGGAGATCTTGGATCTTCTAATCTATGGGTTGGTACTATTCCCTAATCCAGACCAACTCATAGATGTGAACACCGTCAAAATTTTCCTTGCTCGTAATCCTGTGCCTACCTTGCTCAGAGATATTCTACATTCTCTTCACACTCGTACTATAAGGAGGAGAAGAACTCTCATGTATTGTATACCTATGTTGTCCATGTGGTTTATTTCGCACCTTCCCCGCCTGGTAATGAAGAATGAACAGGGTTTGAGGTGGTCGCAAAGAATAATGTCACTTTCTCATACCGACATCTACTGGTATTCCCGATCTCACAAGGATATAACTATCATTGACCGCTGTGGGGAAATCCCTAATGTTCCACTCCTTGGCATTAGGGGAGTCATTACTTATAACCATTCTCTAGCTCTGCATCAGTTTGGTTATGCTCGAAAAGATAGTCCTCATGACGCACTTATCCAGGGTATTATGTTCGATTACTAAAGTGATCCTCAAGGTTATCGTCGAAAGTTTATACATGCTTGGGTCATGGTAAGAAAGATTGATGGCAATACTTTAGGATAGAAGAACTTCATCCCTCTAGATCCATATCTTAAATGGGTACGAGCTCAAGCTCAAAACCTCATGATTCCATATCCAGTTGTCCTACCAGTGATCATGGAGCCTATTGTCGAAGGAGACGTTTCTCGCACCATCCTCCATCCAGACATGCCCACTGACCTTGTAGAATTGCAGAAGTCCTGGGTTCAACTCAAGGAAGAACGGGATACCTTTGAGAAATAATTCTATGCAAGTGAGAAGAAAGTGTTAAAGCTCACAAGGCAGCTTCACGAGGAGCAGAGTCTTAATGCATACATCATCACAAAGAGGAAGCGCCCGTGGGAGACTTGAGTCTTAGGTTTTAGGAGTTCATATTGTTGTCTCTTTGAGACCCTTTTGTTTTCATTGTAAGCCTAAAAGGAAATTGTAATTTTGACTTGACTAATAAAATTCTTTGTTTCTATTTCCTCTTGGTTAGCAAATTTAAATCTCCTAAGGTCCTTGAAAACATTGCATCTACATATCATGCATCATTACATAACAAGTTTTTCATACATGTTTTCTTATCTACTTACTGTTTATTTCAGTATAAGATGGCCCTCGAACAAACTGTTAAGGATCTCCAGGCTCAACATGCATAATTTCAAGAGACTCTTTTGAATCTGGAACAGGGGCAGAAAGATCTGATGGTGCTCGTAACCATGAAAAAGAAGACTAAGAAGCTTGTTGTTATCCTCAATATGGGGAGAAGGTTCAAAGGTCCTCCTCAACCGGTTCAAGTGGATGATGTTTCCTCTGAGGAAGACGACAACCAGAAAGAAGATGGTAGAAGCATCAAGCACGAAGGAAGGAATAACCAGGGATATTAGAATGTCCATGAAGACAAAGACTACTCTGGCGAATAGTACCCTCCTGCAAATGACAAGTACAAGCAGTTGGAAGACCAACTCAAAGCTATGGAAATCCAGAAGGTGCCTGGACTAGATTTTGGAGAACTACGTCTAATCTCGGGGGTGTTCATCTCTCACAAGCTCAAGGTCCCCATCTTTTCTAAATATGATGAGGTCTTTTGTCCCAAACTCCGTTTGAGGTCGTATGTTCGAAAGAGCCAACTCATACCGCTGACTAGAAATTATGGGTCCATTTCTTCTAGGAAAGTATGGTTGGCACTCAACTTGAATGGTTCTATCAACTTGAAGGAACCAATATTCACACATGGGAAGACTTCACTGCTGCTTTCTACAAGCAGTATCAATATAATGCTGACCTGGTACCAACTCGAGTGCAACTGCAAAACATGTCCATGGGCTCGAATGAAGGGTTCAAGGAATATGCACAAAACTGGAGGGATTTAGCTGGAAGGGTGCAACCTCCCTTGGCTAACCGGGAGCTGATAGATATGTTCATGGGCACTCTGACAGACCCATTCTTTAATCTATTAATTGGAAGCTCGTCGTCTGGTTTCACAGAGCTGATTCTGACTGGGGAAATAGTTGAAAGAGGTATCAAGAGTGGGAAGATTCTGATGGCTACATTTTCTAATGCTGTGAAGAGGCCATTCGGTAGTAAAAAAGAAGTCAATGTTGTCTATAGCCAGAAAAGGCATAGTAAAAGTGACCTACATCAATCTGTGGGAGCAGTATTAATCTCTAATCTAACGTTTGTTCAACAACAACAACAACAACAGGGTAACCAACAAAGGCCAGGCGCTTTGTTAAGACAATTTACCAAGATTAGCATGCCTTTATCTTAGGAATTACAATATTTGTTAAAGGCTGAACTCATTTCACTGGAGGATCCTCCTCAGAATCCCAACACATCCTCTCCGAAGTACAATCCGAACGCGAGATGTGCCTATCATTCGAACAGTCTTGGGCACAACACCAACAATTTCTGGGCCCTAAAGAGCAAGATTCAGGATATGATTGATAACAAGGAAATTAAGTTCGATCCTCCTGAGACTCTAAACATGATTACTGCATCTATTCCTAAGAATGAAAAAGGCATAAGTGTTGTTGAAGATGGTTTGTATGTTACCTATGTAAGTGATATGGTTACTCCCTTGTCGACAATAAAAAAGAATTTTTTACAAGCCGGTTTATTTCCGGGTTATGTTGAATAATGTTATTATTGTGTAGCCTAATCCAATGGTTGCGGGTTACTCAAGGAAGGAATTCAGCGCCTGATGGATGAACATATAATTTTGATTGAAAAAGTTACGTATGCAGAGAATTTGTGCCAAGATTTGGATGTTGTATCCGGTACTCCTTTCAGGATCACTTCCAAAGGTCCTCTAAGGATTACCGCAAATCCAAAAGCTGCTCCTTTAATCATTACAACACTTGGGCATATCCCATTTTCGTCAGAAAAGGCTATTCCATGGAATTATGGGTCTGATGTCTACTACCACGATATTAAACAAGAGTTGTCCTATGAAGATGATGAAGAGGTTGATCCCAACATAATAACATTGCGGGGACCAGTAAAATTTCTAGAAGCGGAAGGATTTTCTCCCTAGAAATATCTCCACCTATTTAAGTCATAGTTACCAAGACAATTGTCGAGGCTTGGGGTAAAGAGCCAATGATAGAGCCTGCCCGGATGGAGGCACCAAAAGAAACCATGGTCAAGGACACCTCTGAACAAGAGTTGGAAGAGGTTTTGAAGATCATTCATAGAAGCGATTATAAAATTATTAAATAGCTAAGGAAAACCCCGTCTAAAATTTCCATGTTATCTTTGATGCTATATTCTGAAGCCCATGCGTAGGCTTTAGTAAAATTCTTGAAGGCTGCTCATGTGCCGCAAGAAATTTTGGCTGATCAATTTGGAAGTTACGTGGCGAGTTTAACAACTGATAATGGATTAGGCTTCTCTGGTGCTGACCTAACTCCGGAGGGGAGAAATCATAATACGGCCCTGTATGTCTCCATTGAATGCAGGGGCACTATGTTGGATCATGTGTTAATTGATACTGGCTCTTCCCTGAATGTTCTACTAAAAGGCGCTCTTGACAGACTAGATTGTGAAGGGGTTGTGCTGAAGCCCAACAATATCATAGTTTGAGCCTTTGACGGATCGAATAGAATGGTTCATGGAGAAGTGGACCTCTCAATCAAAGTGGGTTCATAGATATTTGAGTCTACATTATATTTAATGGACATCCGGCCAGCTTACTCTTGTCTATTGGACGCCCTTGGATCCATGGGGCAGGTGATGTTACCTCCACCTTGCACCAGAAATTATAATATCTAGTAAAAGGAAAGGTTGTTACTGTCTGCAGAGAAGAGGAGTACATGGTCATCCACTTGAATTCATTATGGTACATGGAGATGTACTGAGAATTTATCGAGACTCCCTGTCAGACCTTTGAAGTGATTTTCCCTACTGCTATTAAAGACATTTCCGCCATTCCGAAGATCACCAAGACTCTGCACAAGATGGCTTCCAACTGCCACATATTAATGTTTTGGTTTGGGCTTTACTGCAGAAGGTCAAAGGGTTGTTCATCACGCTCGAGCTGGAAGACCTTCGTTCCATATCAGTAACATCTTGGTCAATGCTATAGAGGATGCTGACAGTGATTGTGATTTCGACAGCTGGATATTCCCTGCCATTGGTGATGGACTTGATAATTGGAAAGCAGAAGAAATTTTCCCTATCTCCTTTAGCCATGAGTAATAGCTACATTCCTGTTTTATTACTTTTAAAAGATTTTTGGTTATGTAATAAACAATGACTTTAACCTTGTGTCTTACCCGGGGCCCAATGGTTCATTTGTTAAGGGTTGATAATTTATAAACATTGTTCATTCAGTAAAAACATTGGACGCTTTGCATTATAATTTTTTTATCTCTGTTTTTCTTTTATCTTATTGCATTTTCAAATAGCCATGTGTTCTTTCACACACTCGCACACTACATTGCAGATCCTCATCCACTCTCGATCTCGTTGATAACGATTCTACTATTGTTGCTTATGACTTTGAAAATCTAATCTACCAAGCCGGGGACGAAGGTGATGAATATTATGAAATACTTGGAGAACTTTCCAGACTCTTAATACAAGAATAAAGGGTTGTCCAACCACATGAAGAGCCAGTCGAAGTTGTAAACTTGGGTACCGAGACAGTCAGAAAAGAGGTCAAGATAGGCGCCAACTTAGAGAGCAGTGTCAAGAATAGATTAATCCAGATGTTGCATGAATATGTTGAAATCTTTGCTTAGTTATACAAAGACATTCCATGGCTTGATAATGATATTGTGGTTCACCGTTTGCCAATGAAAGAGGGTTGTTCTCCGATTAAGCAGAAGTTTTGTCGCATGAGTCCTAAAATTTCAGAAAAGATCAAAGTTGAGGTTATGAAGCAATTCAACGCAAGTTTCTTAGCAGTGACGTCATATCCTTAATGGGTTGCTAATGTTGTTCTGGTACCAAAGAAATACGATAAGGTACGTATGTGCGTAGACTACAGGGATCTGAACAGGGCGAGCCCCAAAGATGACTTCTAACTGCCACATATTAATGTTTTGGTCGACAACACCACTCAGCACAAGGTAATCAGATCAAAATGGCACCTGAAGACATGGAGAAAACTACCTTCATCACATAGTGGGGCACTTTCTAATACAAGTTTATGCCTTTTGGGTTAAAGAATGCTGGGGAAACTTATCAGCGTGCCATGGTAGCCTTATTTCATGACATGATTCACCACAAGATAGAGGTCTACATCAACGACATGATAGCAAGATCACAGACTGAAAAAGAGCATATTGATCATCTGCATAAATTGTTTGAAAGACTGAAGTAGTACAAATTGAGGTTAAATCCGAACAAGTGCACTTTTGGGGTAAGATCGGGTAAACTCCTGGGCTTCGTCGTCAACGGTAGAGGTATTGAAGTGGATCCTACTAAATTTAAAGTTATTAAAGAAATGTCGGCTCCCCGTACCAAGAAAGAAGTCTGAGGTTTCTTAGGACGACTGAATTACATTGCCCGTTTCATTTCCCATTTGACTGCTACTTGTGAGTCAATCTTCAAGCTGCTGAAGAAAGACCAAGTAGTAAAATGGAATGATGGATGTAAAATAGACTTCGATAAAATTAAGGAGTACCTATAAGAACCTCCAATTATGATGCCTCCAGTTGAAGGAAGACCTTTAATCATGTACTTAACAGTGCTAGAGAACTCAATGGGGTGTGTACTAGGGCATCATGACGAGTCTGGTCGAAAAGAGCATGCAATATACTACCTTAGCAAAAAGTTTACCGACTGTGAAACAAGATATTCACTGCTCGAGAAAACTTGTTGCGCTTTGGCAAGGGCTGCTCGCCGACTAAGACAGTATATGTTGAACCATACAACTTTGTTGATCTCTCTGGAAGAATAGCCCGACGGAAAATGGTCTTAACAGAATACGATATTCAGTACACCACTCAAAAAGAAATCAAAGGAAGTGTATTGGTGGATCATTTGGCACATCAAACTATAGACAAATATCAGTCTATGAATTTCGAGTTCGCAGATGAGAACATTATGCTAGTAACAGACTGTGAAGAACCTAGACCATATGAAGGACCTGAGCTAGGATCCCTATGGACTATGGTTTTTGATGGAGCTTCTAACGCACTTGGTAACAGAGTCAGTTCTATAATTATCTCTCCTAAGGGTTGTCACACGCCCTTCACTTCCATACTTTAATTTTGTTGCACCAATAATATGGTTGAATATGAAGCATGCATCATGGGAATTAAAGTTTTTATTGACTTGAGAATAAAGTTCTTAAGTGTGATACGGTGGGAGAACTGACTTGAAGGTTTTGCGTTTGATCACAAATGTTGCGGTTAGCAAGAGTCGCCACCCACAACAGCACCATTCATATTTGGCCGGTAAGGGGAAGAATTGTGATGTTGGGTCTTGAATTTTTCCACAAGACGGTGATCATAGTATTGTTCAAGTTCGTACCATTTCTTGTAATGATTCTCTCTGAGATACCGTAATGACATATGAGATTATTCTTGATGAACCGGGCAATAACATTCTTGGTAAGGGAAGCGAAAGAAGCTACCTTAACCCACTTTGTAAAATAGTCAATGGCCACTAGGATGAAGCGGTATCCGCTGGAGGTTGTTCGCTTGATTTCCTCAATCATATCAATCACCCACATAGCAAAGGGCCAAGGAGTCATCAAGACATTCAGAGGAACCGGAGGTACATGCGCTTTGTCATCATAAATCTGACACTTGTGGCAAGTTCGAGAGTGTTTATAGCAATTTGCTTCCATGGTAGACCAGTAATAGCCTGCCTGTAGGATTTTCTTTTCCATCGTATGCCCACTGGAATGGGTGCCAAAAGTGCCCTCATGTAGATCAGCCATGATCCTTTCAGCTTCAACCTTGTCTACGCACCGAAGTAAAACAGAGTCATGGTTACGTTTGTAAAGAATGCCATTACTAAGGAATAATTTAGCAGAGAATCTCCTTAAGAACTTCTTATCGTTTACTGAATCTCCTTCTGGGTATTCTTGAGTCTTGAGATACCTCTTGACTTCGTGAAACCAAGGCTAGTCCACTACTTCTTCAGTATTAATCTCGTGACAGTGTGCTGGTTCACCCATTCATTCAATGGTGATCTGGGGAGCCTCATTATCCCATTTAAGTTTAAACATAGATGACATTGTGGCTAGTGCGTCTGCTAGCTGATTTTCTTCTCACGGGAAATGCTCGAAGGTAATCTTTTCAAAATGTGGGAGCAATGTCAAAACATGTTCTTTGTAAGGGATAAGATTAGGGTGTTTGGCGTCCCATTCCCCTTTGATTTGGCTGATAACCAAAGCCGAATCTCTGAATACATTCAAAGATTTGATCCCCAAGTTTATGGCAGCTTTGAGACCAAAGATGCATGTTTCGTATTCCGCCATGTTATTTGTACAATTGAAGCAGAGTCTTGCCGTAAAGGGAGTATGACATCCTTCATGAGATATGAGTAAAACACCAATACCATTACCGAGTGTGTTAGATGCCCCATAAAAAACCAGGGTCCATCGGGATCCTTGTTTAGGTCCGTCATATGGCCTGAATTCTTCACAGTTGTTTACCATCATGATGTCTTCATCTGAGAATTCGAACTTCATGGACTGGTAGTCTTCCACAGCTTGGCGAGCAAGGTGATCAGCTAGTACACTGCCCTTTATTGCTTTCTGGGTAGTGTATTGTATGTCATATTCTATCAGGATAACCTGTCATCTCGCTATTCTCCTAGAGAGAGAAGGTTTCTCGAAGATGTATTTTATTGGATCCATTTTAGATATCAACAAGGTAGTATGGGTCAGCATATACTGTCTTAGCCGGCAAGCAGCCCATGCCATAGCGCAATAAGTTTTCTCGAGTAGTGAATATCTTGTTTCACAGTCGGTAAACTTTTTGCTCAGGAAATAAATAGCGTGCTCTTTTCGGCCAGACTCGTCATGCTTCCCCAGCACACACACCATTGAATTTTCCAAAACAGTTAGATACATGATCAATGGTCTTCCCTCGACTGGTGGCATCAAAATAGGAGGCTCTTGCAGGTACTCTTTGATCTTGTCAAAAGTAGTTTGGCACTCATCATTCCATTTGACTACTTGATCTTTCTTCAGTAACTTAAAGATTGGTTCACAAGTAGCTGTCAGGTGAGAAATGAATTTGGAAATGTAGTTTAAACGTCCCAAGAATCCTCTAACTTCCTTTTCAGTACGAGGAGCAGGCATCTCTTGTATGGATTTCATCTTGGCATGATCTACTTTAATACGTTTATTACTGACGAAAAAGCCTAGGAGTTTACCAGACCTCACCCCAAATGTGCACTTATTGGGGTTCAATCTCAGCTTGTACTTCTTTAGTCTCTCAAACAGTTTATGTAAATGATTAAGATGCTCTTCTTCTGTTTGAGATCTAGCTATCATGTCATCCACATAGACCTCTATTTCGTGATGTATCATGTCGTTAAATAGAGCTACCATGGCACGCTGATAGGTTGCCCTAGCAATCTTCAGTCCGAACGGCATAACCTTGTTGCAGAATGTCCCTCATTGTGTGACAAAGGTTGTCTTCTCCATGTCCTCAGGCGCCATTTTGATTTGGTTGTAGCTTGAGAAACTGTCCATGAAGGAAAATACTTTGTGTTGTGTCGTATTTTCAACTAGAATGTCAATGTGGGGAAGTGGGAAATTGTCCTCAGGGATTTCCCTATTCAAATCTCTATAGTCCATGCACATTCGTACCTTGCCGTCCTTCTTAGGCACGGGAAAAATATTGGCAACCCATTGCGGATAAGAGGTGACGGCCAAGAATCCAGTGTTGAATTGCTTCATGACTTCAACTTTAATCTTCTCCGACATATCTGGTCGCATTCGACGGACCTTTTGTTTTACTGGTGGGCAATCCTCTTTTGTAGGTAGATGATGCACCATAATATCTGCATCAAGTCCTGGCATGTCTTCATATGACCAGGCAAAGACCTCAACATACTCGTGTAGAAACTGAATCAGACGCTCTTTGATACTGGGTTCCAGGTTTGCACCCACCTTGACTTCTTTCTTGTCTTCTTCGGTACCTAGGTTGATGGTGTCCACTGGTTCCTCGTGGGTTGAATGGTTCTCTCTTCTTGTTGTAGTAATCTGGTAAGTTCCCCTGGTACTTCACAATCTTCCTCACCTTAGTCTTCGGCTTGGTAGATTAGATTTTCAGAGTCACAAAAAGCCATAGCAGAACCGGTATCCATGGGATCTCGAATGGATGTAGACCTGCATTGTGAGTGTGAGTGTGTGTAAGGGTATAGCTATCTTTGAAAGAAATGAAAATCTAAAAAGAAAAAACAATGAGCACAAAGTTTGTATGCAAAAACGTCCATGATTCATTGATGTCATGTGGAAATGAGATAATAACCCTTACAAATGGACCATTATGCCTCGGGTAAGACACAAGGTTTTAAAAGTCTGAATTATTTTAATATTATAGGTCCAACAAAATGTAAAGACAAATTACTGTGGGATAAAAGTGATCGGGACAAAATCTCTAGTCTCCCAGTTGCTGAGCCCTCCACTAACAGTTGGGAAAATCCAATCTTCCAGGTCATACCTGACTTCATCCTCCTCCATTGCATTGACTTGGTGGTTGTTGATCTTCAAGGGTGGTCCTCCGGCACGAGCGTGGCGTACAACCTTTCGGGCACCCGAAGTGAAACCCAAGCCAAATTTGTCAGATTTGTATGGGATATCTGGGAGTTATCCCCAAATAGTACACCCACCTTCTTCTATCACCGCCTTGACATCCTTTAAAGATGACATCCTGAGTGGAGGCCTTGTAATCTTGGGAACTTGAGACACAACCTTAGTCACTGCCACCTCTTGCGGGACTTCTTCAAAGTGTTGGAATGGAGTTTCAATCATTTCACCATCTAACTCCATATATTTGAAGGAATTGAGATGGTTGACCATGTACTCTTCTTCTCCATTAACAGTGATGATCTTCCCTTGGATGGGATATTTCAGCATTTGGTGTAACGTAGAAGTAACAACGCCAGCATTGTGGATCCATGGTCGGCCTAACAAGCTGGAATATGAAGGGCGAATGTCCATTACATTAAAAGTTGAATCAAATGTTTGGGTTCCAACCTTTATGGGGATATCCACTTCCCCATGCACCATCCTTTTCGAGCCGTCAAAGGCCCTCACTACTATGTAGCTTGACTTTAATGTCAATCCCTCATAATCAAGCCTATCAAGAGCCTTTTTAGGTAATACATTCAGAGACGAACTGGTGTCAACCAACACATGAGCCAGAGTCGTGCCCCTGCGTTCCACTGAGACATGTAATGCCTCATTATGTTTCCTCCCTCTCAGCATTAAATCAACATCTGAAAAACCTAAGCCATTATCTGCAGTCAAGCTGGCTAGGCAGTCTTGGAACTGATCGAAAAATGTTTCTTGGGGTACATGGGAAGTTTTCAGGAATTTTACCAAGGCCTTTGCATGCGCCTTGGAACATAGTAGTAAAGCCAGCATGGAAATTTTAGATGGAGTTTGCCCCAGTTTCTCAACTACATTGTAGTCGCTTCTTTTTATGATCTTTGGAATTTCCTCCATCTCTTTCCGAGAGGTCTCAGGGATAGCCAATGATTGTGTCTTTGTTTGGACAGGCTCAATCAAAATACTTTTACCTCGAGTCTCAGTTGACTCAGCAGCAGGAATGTCAGTAGGAGTGATAACAGGGGTCGTAACAGCTTTGTCAGTTGGAGTACTAGCAGAGATGATTGTAGGACTGGAAATAACCTTTGGAAGAGCAACAACAATAGGAATGATTACGGGTCCAGAAACTGCCTTTGGGGGAGCAATTTCTGGAGAGAATATCCTTCCGCTTCGGGTAATCTTGATAGTCCCTGCAATATTACTAACATCGGAGTCAATTTTCTCAGAACTTGGATCTTCGGCAGCTGGCCAATCTTGCTTGATACCGTGGTAGTAGACATCCCCTCCATAATTCTATGGTACGGTTTTGTCTGACGAATACGGGATTGGTCTAGGCATTGTAATTATCAAAGGAGCTACTTTTAGAACTGATGTAATTCTAACGGGTATTTTGGTGGAGACCCCGGATGAATTATCGGAAATGGTCACGATGGAAACATCTTTTTAAGAAACAGTTGGAATATAAGTCTTTTCGAACAAAATTTCCTTGTTGTCTATTAGGCATTGAACGCCTGTTTTCAACAAAGGACAGCCATTTAGTGAGGACAAATAGAAATGACAGCTTTCGTCACAACCTGGGAATACACCAACATTTAACAAGTTCTTTTTGATAGTCAGGAGTGGGGTCATAAGTTCATCAACTAAAGTAACAAACATATCTTCCTCAATGGCGTTGGAATTATGGCCATGTTTGGGCAAATGAGCAGAAATGACATTGGGTTTTTCTGGCGTATCGAATTCAATCTCTTTGGATTCAAGGAGGTCTTCCACTTTGTTCTTTAGAGCCCAACAATTGTTAGTGTCATGGCCGGGACTCTCAGAGTGGTATGCACAGCAGGCATTAGGATGATAGTGGGGAGAGGTTGTGTTAGGGTTCTTTGGAGCTTCTTTCAACGTCACTAGATTGGATCTTAACAAATGTGGCAATACTTAAGATAATGTCATATTAATTTGGGTGAATTGTCTGACTGGTCTTTCCATTCTCGGTTGGTTGTTTCTTTGCTGATCAGGCGCAGGTTTAGGAATCATAACAGCCCCCACCATTGGACGGAGTTCGGCCCTATCTTGATTTCTCTGAGGATATACAACAACCACTTCTTTCTTTCCGATGAATGGCTTCCTTATAGCAGTAGAGGATGCATCTTTTTGAATCTTTCCATTCTTTATCCCGGCTTCCACCCTTTCTCCAGTCAATATCAATTCAGTAAAACCTGTCGATGAACTCCCAATTAAGTGATTGAAGAAAGGACCAGACAAGGTGCCCAAAAACATGTCTACCAACTCTCTTTCAGATAGGGGAGTGTTGTACCCTAAAATTTTCCCTCCCATATTTCTCAAAAAGACATTTCAAGTGAGGTCCTCAAATTGCTCAAGGAAGTCCAAGGGTTGACCAGACAAACTCTATCCTAAGACAGTCTACCTCAAATTAGGGTTTCAGTTTGCATTAAGATGCTTGAGTCCAAAGGATCCAAAATTCTCACCATTGTCCCAATATGTTCCCAATATAATCCATGTCAAGTTTTAAGCCTTGCAGAGGAAGTTTGCTCAGTCAATTGCTCAAAGGCCTGAAAATCGACTGTGCTAGGGCAAAAGTCAACTGTGGCCCACATATAGTCAAACTTCAAGATTTTTGGTAAACATCCTCATTTTGAAGTATTATTAATCATTTTATCAAGGTTTGATCATGATTCCTCAAGGATTTCTCATAATTCATCAAAACCCAAAAGTTGCTAAATTAGGGTTTTGTAGGAAAAGTCAACTCACCTTTGACCAAGCATAACTTTCTAATACTTTATCAAAAATGACCCATCCAAAGCTCATTTTGAAGAGGATGGAATTCCCTACAATTCATCTTTAGCTTCTAAGATCAAAATATGCACTCACAAGAAGATATGAATTTGGACATTATAGGTCATTTTGAAAAGTCAACAAAAACACCTTTTTTGTCAAAGCTTCATACATTAACATGGAATACTCAATTGAGATGAGACCAAAAGGGTTTCTTAGAGGACATCTTAAGAGTTCTAAAAAGTCCAAGAACACATCTCTAGGGTCAAAATTGAAGGAGTTATGCATTGGCAAATTTGACTTTTTTTGCAAAATTGCCAAAAGACAAATGTGGCCAAAATTGCAATTTTTGTCAAATGGGCCCAACTTTTTATGCTTGCACTGAGTTTGTAACATGACCCACGACCCATGATCCTTCCCATTTGTCATTCTCTTATTTTTTCCATTTATTTGAATTTTATTTCAATTAAATCAAATAAAATCAAAATAAAATCATGAAAAATGTCAAAACTAATCAAAGCTTGAGATTTTGTGCATGTTTAGGCCTCTTATACAGCTGGAAAGAGAATCAAATCGTGCAAGCTTTATTTGGACACAAAAATATTGGATTTGGCTTGATTTGGAAATATTTGCATAAGGATCAAATCTTGAGTCAATGATCTTAATTGAGGAAGATTTGAAACAAGTTTGTAACCCTAATTCATTCTAGAGTACATATAGAACAAGTGCAGATCAAAAGCAAGGAGTTTGGAGGTGTGAAAAGAGAAGAACAAATCTCAAAATTTCAAAGGAAAGTTACAATCTGATTTCCTAGTACCAGGCTTTCTCAAGCCATTCCAGGCACACCACTCGTTTGTTGGACATCCAAGGACCCTATTCCAGTCACTAGCAAGCGTTATAACATCCAAAAACGCGATGTAAGCATCTCACGACATCCATGCTTTCTTGAAATCGAATATCACAATTATGTCACTTTTAGCATGATTTATTTGCATATTCTGAGTCTTTGAATCATTTGCAAGCTAATGGTAATGTCCAATTGCATTTTTATTGGCTATACAGCAAGATGCCATAGTTAGGGTTCTTGGCTCGTGTTTGGGGTTTTTCTTTACAGGTACAATTGGCCATAGATAAGGGTACCATGATGCTCGTGAGGTTGCCATGAGTTGATTGGTACCATTGTTTTGCATTTATCATGCCTGGATGGAATTCTGGAGAAACACAGAGCTGTACCTACGCCCATTTGTCCATAAGTAAAAGTTTCTGATCTTTTAGCAACGGAGGGAGGAATAATATGATGGCATGGCACCCCATGAATGGCCCATTCAAATTTTTGCGCGTGGGATACTTGTTATTTTGTGTTTTCCATATAATATTTGTTTGTTATGATTCATACAACTAACAAAGCCATCCCAGCTGGCAAGCATGCGTTGGGAAAAGCCAAAGGGCCTGGGTTCGATCCCCAGGTCCCCATATTGTTCAATATTATTTTTCTTTGAGCAATCAGGTGTACAAGCGTCTAACAAGTCCACCATACACCATCAATATCCAGCCAACAGGTCATCCACATGCCAGATCCAAGGTTTCCCAATGATGGTTTACAGTACACCCTAGTCAAGCAAGCGCATGAGATCATGGAAAGTCAAATGGGCTAGGCGATATTAGGCTTAGGATTTGCCATTCAGACCCCCCCTTCTTGCAATAACCAGGCGCATTTCTTTTTCTTTTATATTTTTCACTTTATTTAATTTCTTTATTTAATTTATTTTCTAATCACAAATTAAATTCTTTTTTTTACAAAAAATCATAAAATCAATTTCATCAAATTAGAATTTAGGTTTTGTTTTATTTTATCAAAATCAATTTTATATTAGTTTTTAATTTAGGTTTAATTCTAACTCTTTTGGTCAATAATTAAAATCAAATTAGAAAATTAGGTTTGTTCTTGATTATATTTTTATAAAATAACAAAAATACAGAAAATAGTTAATTTAATTATTTTTCTCAAATAAAATTAATTAGTCATTAGGTTTTCTTTATTTATTCAACAAAAATCTTATTTTCTCAAAATAACACAAAAAACCACAAAAAATATGATTTTTCTTTCAATTAGGTTTAGACGGGGTCAAAACCCTAATTTTTCTCGTTCTTAATTCATCGCGCGCGTTTACTATTTTTTGCGATATTAATGTAACTGCTCATGGTATATAATAGTTTAATTAAGATTTTCTTTTATTGTTTTACGGGTTTTTGGCTATGTAATTAATCCCCCTCCCCGAAGCCTTGTAATAGTGTAGTTTTATTTTCCGCATTTTAATTCTTGCAAATATTAACTGTTAGATGCATGATAATAGGATTGCATGACAAGACTGTATGTTAATTTAAAATGACTAGCAAACCCTAATGTGCAAAGATAATAACTGAAATCAAATCACCCGCACATGCGCACTCCTAGGGTATACTCTCACTTCGGTTGTCTTTGGTGAATGATCATTAAGTATAGGGTATTTTAGTGGTCGCCCTTCTGTCTAAACAAAGATCAAATGTCCCATTCGGAAATGTTGCCTCAGAAATGTTGCCTCGGAAACATTGCCTCGAATATGATCTTAAGACATTAGGGTTATTACTAGGACGTCCTAACATTGCTTTAGTGATCGTACGTCCCTTTCGAATTGACCCTTACAACTTCAACGATGGTGCTACCTACTCCTTAATAGTAGGATAGCGTTGTCTTAGGGAAATAAGAATAGAAACATTCTTTTTTTGAGTAGGTAGATGCTAGTAGGTACTTGCTCAAAATAAACTTTTTCACACTTACACTCTTTTCGAACAAAGTTTTCAAAAAACACTTTGTAACACTCTTGAGGACTGATACAAGGGTTAAAACGAAGTAAAACAAAAACTTTTCAAAACACACAAACACGGAAGCAAATTTTTAAACTGATGAGCAAGTACCTAAGATCCCGTGGAAAACCACGGATAGAAAGGGTGCTAATACCTTCCCTTTCTATAATCTACCCCCCATACTCAAAATCTCGAAAAAGGAATTTTTTTGTGCTTTTTTTTTTCCTTTCCAATTGGATAAAATAAAAGTCGGTGGCGGCTCTTGCTTACCGCGACATTTTGCGAACACAAACGCAAAACACAAACCAGCATTTTCCTAAAACAGTCCGGTTCTTCCACCGTATCACAGGGAGGTTGAACTCTTCCAGCCAAGTCTCTCCATTTTTGCGCATAGTCCTTGAAGCACTCACTTGAAACCATGGCCATACTCTGGAGTTGAGTACAGGTGGGTGCAAGATCAGCATTGTATTGGTATTGTTTGTAAAAGGTTGTAGAAAGATCTTCCCAGTTATGAACATTGGCTCTTTCTAACTGATAAAACCAATCAAGTTGAGTTCCAGACAGACTGTCTTGGAAGAAGTGTACCCATAAATCTTTGTCAGCGGTATGCAGATGGATTTTCCTCACATAGGATCAGAGATGTATTTTAGGGCATGAAACTCCTTCATATTTGGCGAACACAGGTTCCTTAAATTTTGGAGGGATAACAATTCCGATACTAGTCCCAACTCCTCAAAGTCCAAGCCAGACACTTTTTGGATTTCCATTGCACTCAACCGCTCTTCTAGATGCTTATACTTGTCGTCGGCTTAAGGGTATTATTCTTCAGAATAGTATTCTTCTTCCTCCTCCTCTTCTAATTCTGACTGTACAACTGTTTGTTTTCCCTTCCTATCTTGATTGTCTTTCTCACTGGATGTCGTTTCAAAGTCTAGGGTCCTTCTTGTCTGCCCGTGTGTGATACGGTGGGAGAACTGACTATGGTTTTGCGTTTGTTTTCGCAAATGTTTCGGTTGAGCAAGAGTCGCCACCGACTTTTTATTTTATCCTAAGGAAAGGTTAAAAAGCACAGCAAAAACCTTTGAGATGTTTTCTTGGGTTCGAGGAGTAGATTATAGAAAGGGAAGGTATTGGCACCCTTTATATCCATGGTTATCCATGGGCTCTTAGTTACTTGCTTAGATCAACTTGCCTTAATTTTCGATTGTTTAAAATTGTGCTTTGTGTGTGTGGGTTTGAAAATGTTTTAAAAAGAAGCCAATGTGGTGGCAATCTTTGTAATGATCCATGTTGGGATGTATACAAAGGTGTATGTCTTTTGAAAAGGTTTTTCATTTGTTTTTGAAAGTTGTTTTTGAAAGTGTAGTGATGTGTGGTTTGAAAATAGGCAAGTGTTTTGTTTTGCAAGTTTGATTCAAGTAACTAAGAGGTTGTCTACTCCTAAATTTCTCAAAGATCTTTGCTATGTTTTAACCCTTTTAACAATTTTGTTCCACCATTGCATTTGGTGGACAATCTTGTGTTTAGGATGTGAAAGGGACGGGCGCGGGTCATCGTTTAGACCATGATTGCAATGGTGCTAAGTATCTTTGGGCAATTTTCTTAAGGGACTTGATCATTTGTATAGGCAACTTTTTGAAAGCGTCATCGAGGGACTATGATCATTTGAATTGTTTTTGTTTTGCCCAAAGAGACCTAACATGCAATATGGCCCTTTTATGGAAGGCAACAAGTGGAATACCCTAGGGGTGCAAGTGTGATTAGTGTTGTCCATTTTCATGCTTGATTATCTTGAAATTAGGTCAAACTACTTTGATTAATTGATTTGCATACAAACCCTAAATCTAGCATGGTATAATTAGAAAGCATTAAAGTGCGAAAAATAAAGCTCCTAAGTTATTACAACACAATATGGGAAGGGGGGTACAAATGTTCAAATGGGGGTATTTTGACAAGGAATTTAAACCTAGGCTATTACATCAATTTGGATTTATACAAGGTAATTAATATACAACAATTAAATAAAAATGGAATAAATATGCAAGATGCAAAAAAATGTTTTTTATGTGTATGAAAAAAGGTATTTTTTATGTCAAATAAACAAAATAAAAAGTATCAATTTTTTTGGATTTTTTATGTATTTAGGGCAAAACCCTAATTTATTAAATAAGAGTATTAATTATTTAATATGTACAATATTTATTTATTATGTACAAAAATAAAATAAAAATGAAGTATATTTGTCAAAAAGGTATTTTTTTAATGTTAAATATTAATAAGAATAAAATGTATGTATTTTTGTATTTTTGTCCTAAATATTCTAATAAATATATATGTATTTGTATTATATGATAAATATATTAAATATGTGTAAAAATATAATATTTAATATTTACAAAAAAGTATTTTTGATATAAAATGTTTTCAAGAGAGAAAATAAAATAAAAATCAGAAATAAAATAAGTTTGCATTATTTTTAGTATTTTTAAATAAAAGTGTTTATGTATTTATTTATGTACAAATATCTATTTTAAACAAATAAATGCCTAATAAATTCAAAAATGGTGTGAAAAATGTTTTTTATGTTTTTAATATTATGAGGAAAAATAAATAAGTCAGGAATAAAAAACAAAAGTAAAAAAATGATCAAAATAAGCATAATGGGCTTAGGGGGTGTAAAAGCAAAAACAAGGTGTAAAAAGAAAGTCAACTCAGGCCCAGCCCAAGAAGACTTCATCTTCAACCTCAGAACATGTTTGAACAACCATCCACGCGTTTTCTATCTCCCAATTCCTGGACTTTCAAGCAAAACTCACAACATGAAAAATGTAGAGCATTAAGAGACGAATCCAGACATATAAAGAACTTGACTTAACTCTTTAAGATGAGAGAGAGTTTCTTCTCCACCAATTCCTGACCTAGTTTTTGTTCCATGTTCAGACATTAAATTCTCACAGCACACATAATATAAATGAAAACTAATTACATGGGCATGTTCAGGGCTATGAATGTGACATATTTTCTTCACAAACCTAAAGCTAACAATGCCTGGATAGAGAGATACGAGTTCATGAACTTACCTGTTCAGTTGGAGTTGTATCTGGTGATGGAGGTACTTTCAGTGCAAGGTGATGATTGGTACAACTTCCTTGATGTCTAGGGATGCTATTTCAAGTTTTACTTTGCTTTAAAACTAGCTGAATCGAGTTATAGAACTCCACCTGCAAAACAGAAAAATGAAAATGGTGATGGTGAATGGGAGTGTTACAGGTCGTGTTTAAGGTTTGGAATAACTTCAAGGGATGTTGTGGGATGTGTTTGAAGTGTTTTTAGCAAGAATGCATGAAAGGTTTGAGCTATGGAACTCAATCTGCAGCAGATACTCTGTTTTGGAAGTTTGAGGGTGATTCTGTATTTTAGAAGGCAATGGAGATGGTTGGCTCGTGTTCTAGCTCAGTTAGGATGTTTTGAAAGTGTACAAAGTTTTTGCTTAAGCTTGCCTTGACAGGAATGATAGTTGTGTTATGTTATGCTAGCTTTCTTCAACTTTAAGCAACAAATGTCCACTTGAGTTTTTAGACAGGTAGAGGCCCCCCTAATGTGCTGCAAACCTTGGCCTTGATCAGTGTAATTAGCTCATAAACTTGTGCCAAAGAGATTTGCCCTGTACTTGCTTGGATTGTTAATTGACATAAAGTGCAACTTTTCTAAAATGGAAATTATGCTTTATCTAAAAATGGCTTAACCTTGCATACAATGTCCAAACTCATAGAACAACACCTTGGCACAAAGGATTGGCATTAAATTATGGAATGTAGATGAGATAAAAGACCTGTAATCTAGCTTAAGGCATGCTGAGTTCAAAAATGCAAGGTTATGGACATGTAACTTGGTCATGAACAAAGTGAGTTTTTCCCAACTTGCCAAATTCGATTCTCCCTAACCATGAGGTTGTTTGATGAGTTCTTGGACATTTTGGAAATCTTGGAATGTGTAATACAATCCATATTGGAAATGAAAATTGAAATTCCAAGTGGAAGTATGTTAAAAATGGTCTTGAAGTTAGGTAAAAACCTTGCCTAAAATAGGTCAAATTTTCTCTAAGTTAAGAATGGTTTGGTACCCTTGTTCCAAAAATTGTAACTTGAGCTACAAGCTTCTTTTGGGAAAACTTTGTGAATAAAAGTTGTATATTTTGCAATAGGCTACAACTTTCATGTTTTGACTTTTGCTTGAATCCAAATGCATCTTGGTGAGAAAGTGGGACAAAGTTAGGAAAAAATTAGGGTTTTTCATAACTTAGAAAAATTCTAAGTTATGAAAAATCTTCATTTCAAACCCTAATTTGCAATTCTTGATTTCTTGATAAACAAGTTTCATGATTTGGCATGTTTTGATGAAAAATGAATCTTGACACTTGATTTTGACCAAAAAGTCAAAGTTTGACTTTTCAGTATACAGTCAAAATTGATCAATTGACTGGGAAATTCAACTGTCAATCTTGTGTATTTGGGATCTTTTGAACTTGTTGAGCATGTAAAGATAATTCCATGGGGTCCTTGAGTCCATATGTGAGCTTTATTTTCCATTGGCTAGGTCAAACAGTCAAGAATTGCCTTTGTGCAGTCAAAACCCTAAAAATGACCATTTTGCCCTTTTGGTGATCTGATCAAATTTCTTGTGGAATTGTGATCCAAACTTGATCAAATGGTCCATGTGAGTTCATAATGTTGATGTGGGTCAATTTTCATGAGATTTGACTGTCAATTGGCCACAGTTGACTTTTCCCCAATACAGCTGATTTCTAGGTCAACTGTCCAATTGACTGGGCAAAATTTGGAATCAAGACTTGAAACTTGGTATGGATAAACTTGGGAGTCCAACATGAAGCATGAAAGTCATCTTAGGAATTTTAGGTCAAAATATCTTTGTGCAAACACAAACCCTAATTTGGGTCAACAGTGCAAGGAGAAGTCTTGAGCAGAGAAAACCCTAACTGGATCTTGAGCTCCAAGGGTCTTGTGTTGAGGAAATGGGAGGGAAAATTTTGGGGTACAACAGTTGCCCCTGTTCAATCTTCTTAAACCTGAAGAGTTAGATTGGCAAGTTTGCCTTTCGTGACTCGAGGGTAAAAGGAGATTTGACACTAGAGTGCCCGGAAATTTGCACTCGCATGTTGGAGTATCAGCAATGTGATGTCGGGAATGGGCTTATAGATTCCATTTGGAGAGATGCTGGATAGGGAGATGGGCTTATAGATGCCATCTGAAAGCATGACAGAATCTTGTCGGGAATGGGCTTACAGATGCCATTTGGAGGTGTTGATCGCATAAGAGATTCCTTAGCGAGAACTTGTGTACTTTGAGAAAGACAGATGTTTTCCTGGCTTGTTACAGGTGTTTGATCTTCAATCTTTTCATGCAGACATGCCCTGGCTAGATACAGGTGTCGAGTCTACAATCAGTTGCTCACAGATGTGCCCTGGCTGGATACAGGTATCGAATCTGGAAATAGTTGTCAACAGATATGCCCTAGCTGGATACATGAATCAAATCTTCGAACTCTTCAGACATGCCCTAGATAGATACAGGAATCGAGTCCGGAATTGTGACAGTTGATAGATATGCCCTGGTTGGATACAGGAATCGAATCTTCAAACTCTTCAGACGTGCCCTGGCTAGATACAGGAATCGAGTCCGGAATTGTGACAGTTGATAGATATGCCCTGGCTGGATACAGGAATCGAATCTTCAAACTCTTCAGATGTGCCCTGGCTAGATACAGGAATCGAATCCGGAAATAGTCGTCAACAGATATGCCCTGGATGGATACAGGAATCGAATCTGGAAATAGTCGTCAACAGATATGCCCTGGCTGGATACAGGAATCGAATCTTCAAACTCTTCAGATGTGCCCTGGCTAGATACAGGAATCGAATCTGGAATTGTGACAGTTGATAGATATGCCCTGGCTGGATACAGGAATCGAATCTTCAAACTCTTCAGATGTGCCCTGGCTAGATACAAGAATCGAATCCGGAAATAGTCGTCAACAGATATGCCCTGGCTGGATACAGGAATCAAATCTGGAAATAGTCGTCAACAGATATGCCCTGGCTGGATACAGGAATCGAATCTTCAAACTCTTCAGATGTGCCCTGGCTAGATGCAGGAATCGGATCCGGAATTGTGACAGTTGATAGATATGCCCTGGCTGGATACAGGAATCGAATCTTCAAACTCCTCAGACGTGCCCTGGCTAGATACAGGAATCGAATCCGGAATTGTGACAGTTGATAGATATGCCCTGGCTGGATACAGGAATCTAATCTTCAAACTCCTCAGACGTGCCCTGGCTAGATACAGGAATCAAATCTGGAAACTGATCACTCACAGATGTGCCCTCGCTAGATACAGGAATCGAATCTGGAATTGCGACAGTTGAAGGTAGTTTTCTTTTGGATTGTCTTTTTCCCTGAAAAGGCAAAACATCAGTTGTATGCAATGTCATGATGTATGAAATGCATGGTGTCATGATGTTCAAACTGAGATAGTGTTGTATGCACTTTATCATGTAGGTAAGCAAGATGTATGAAATGTGAAATGTTTATGAGTGTATTTTCATCTAGGAAAATAAATCCTTGACGATCGGCTGGGGAATTAAATCCTGGGCCGACATTCTAAGAGTAGAGTTCTTTGCTTCCGCTGGGGATGATGGTTGCAAGAATACACCGGTAGGAGGAGATGATTTCGTTGGGGAATAAACTTGTTGGAGAGATTACTCTGAGGGGAATTGCTCTGTAGGAAGAGATACTTCACTGAAGTTGACGAAAGCTTCACTGAGGATTTCAATGATGGACTCCGCTGGGGATAACAAAGATAAACTCCTCTGGGGATGACAAAGATAAACTTCTCTGGGAATTTTGTTGATAAGTTATGTTGGGGAACTTTGGTGAACTTCGCTGGGGATAGGAAGAACTTCGCCGAGGACGATCTTCCGTGGTAATTAGCTGAGGATAACCCAGTTATAAGCCCTTGTGAGGAATAAATTTGAATAAAGCTCGGGAGATACGTCCGTACTCTGCAGGGGATAAGCTTCCAGAATCTACTGGGGATAAGCTTCAAGACTTGCTGGGGATATGGATTTTAAATCTCCCGGGGAAACTTTCAGACTGTACTGGTAAATGGTTCCACTGGGGTGTCTAATATACCGCCGGGGAACAATCTTAGATCAAGACTGCCGGGGATGCTTGCTGATGAATGCCTATACTCCGCTGGGGAATGTTGCTATCTTGTCTTACTCTGTGGGGAGTTGAGATAACTTGATCACATTCTTCAGTTAAATCTACCTTGGTACCTTGGCGGACAGAGCAACTAGACTGCCTGGACAACTCTACATTGCCCCTATTTCTGATGTCACCTGTAATTAGTCTTTTGTTTCGTATGCAAGTATTTATGAATTAGCAATTTAATGTCAAATGCATATATCAAAAATGAACATTGGACGTTCTTCGCAAGACAAAACAGAAAAAAGGAAAAACAATTGGCAATTTGTTTGGAAAACTGAATCTGTATTGATTTTCAAATTTGCCTGTAAATAGGCGTTATTTGTACAAGAGGCTGACGTCCTAGTAAGAGAACGCCGTCGAGTAACACAAAGTTTATACAATTTTGAAAAGGAAACAAAACAGCTATGTGCACAATATTCCCACTGGGTTCCAACTCTGCTATCGCCTTTATGTCTTCAAGCGTCTCATCACTTTGCTGCTTAGTTGAAGATGAAGCTGATTGATCGATGCCGAAGTCTGAGCCAGATAGTTGATGCCGAATTCTGGATATAAGGTGATCCAATGAGACATAGTGTTACACTTTATCCCTAACTTTTTCCTGGACCGCCCTTTCGGGTTTTCAGTCCACCGGGATACCCATTTTTGCCCAAGCCGCCTTTTCAGGTTTTCGACTTGCCGGGTGTACAAATTGTTTTCATTTTCATCCCTTATTTTTGCCCGAACCCTTTTGGTTCGCCGGGAAGCCCTTATTTTTGCCTAGGTATGTCAACCTAGCGGGTCTTTTATTCATGCGTAGTATCTTTTTACTATGTCTGCATTGGCGGGGTGAGGAAGGTCGTCACCATCCATGGTGGTCAGAATCATGGCTCCTCCTGAGAACACATGTTTAACCACAAATGGCCCTTCGTACGTAGGGGTCCATTTGCCCCGGGGATCACTTTGAGGAAGGATGATGCGTTTGATTACCAGGTCCCCAACTTGATACTCTTGTGGTCTGACTTTCTTGTTAAATGCCCTGATCATCCGTTTTTGATACGTTTGACCATGACAAATAGCAGTGAGTCTCTTTTCGTCAATCATGTTTAATTGATCAAGTCGAGTCTGGATCCAGTCATCTTCACTCAAGTCTGCATCCTTCATTATCCGGAGAGAGGGTATCTGGACTTCAATCGGCAAGACTGCCTCCATGCCATAGACCAAGGAAAAGGGTGTTGCCCCGGTTGACGTCCTTGCTGAGGTACGGTACCCATGAAGAGCAAACGGTAACATCTCGTGCCAATCTTTGTAGGTCACTGTCATCTTCTGCACAATTTTCTTGATATTCTTATTGGCTGCTTCTACAGCCCCATTCATCTTCGGCCGGTAAGGAGAAGAGTTGTGGTGCTGTATCTTCAATTGCTCGCAGAGCTCAGTGATCATCTTGTTGTTAAGATTGGTACCATTAATCGTAATGATTCTCTCAGGTACACCGTATCGACAAATCAGGTTGTGCCGAATGAAGCGTGCCACGACGCTCTTGGTTACCGTGGCGTAGGAAGCTACCTCAACCCACTTCGTGAAGTAATCAATTGCTACCAAGATGAAGCGATGCCCATTGGATGCCGTCGGTCGGATCTCTCCGATCATATCGATGCCCCACATTGCAAAAGGCCAAGGTGTCGTCAGAACGTTCAGAGGAACTGGAGGGATGTGCACCTTATCAGCATAGATCTGGCATTTGTGACAAGTTCGAGAATGTTGGTAACAGTCGGCTTCCATTGTGGACCAGAAATATCCTGCCCGAAGGATTTTCTTTGCCATGGTATGTCCACTGGAATGTGTTCCGAATGTACCTTCATGCAGTTCTACCATGATCCTCTCTGCTTCAGCTTTATCCACACAACGCAGTAGAGTTGAATCATGATTTCGTTTGTAGAGAATGCCGTTGCTGAGGAAGAATTTTGCCGCAAACCTTCTCATGAACTTCTTGTCGTTGACAGATGCACCTTCAGGGTATTCCTGGGTTTCCAAATATCTCTTCACCTCATGATACCAGGGTTTTTCAGTCACCTTTTCGGCCTCAAGATCGCAGCAGTATGCAGGTTCGTCCAACTTCCAGATAATGATCCGGGGAGCCTCATTGTCCCATTTGACTTTGAACATTGAAGACATCGTAGCTAGTGCGTCCGCTAACTGATTCTCCTCTCTTGGGAAGTGTTCAAACGTTATCTCTTCAAAGTGGGGAAGCAAAGTCAGCACATACTCCTTGTAAGGAATAAGATTTGGGTGTTTCGTATCCCACTCGCCTTTGATCTGATTGATCACGAGAGCGGAATCTTCGAAGACACTCAGAAATTTGATCCTTAAGTCGATTGCAGCTTGAAGACCCATGATACATGCCTCATATTCTGCCATGTTGTTGGTGCAGTTGAAACACAGCCGGGCGGTGAGTGGAGTATGAGTTCCTTTGGGGGATATGATTACAACGCCGATATCGTTACCCAAAGCGTTGGAGGCTCCGTCAAAATGCATAGACCATCGGGATCCTTCCTCAGGTCCTTCATCCGGTCCAGGTACTTCACAGTCAGTTACTACCATGATATCTTCGTCCGGAAATTCAAAGTTCAATGATTGGTAATCGTCCACAGGTTGGTGTGCCAAATGATCTGCCAATACACTTCCCTTGATTGCTTTTTGAGTTGTGTACTAGATATCATATTCTGTCAAGATCATTTGCCATCTTGCTATTCTTCCAGACAGAGCAGGCTTTTCGAATATGTACTTGATGGGATCCATCTTTGAAATTAACAGAGTGGTGTGAGTCAACATATACTGTCTCAGCTGGCGAGCAGCCCATACCAGAGCGCAGTAAGTTTTCTCGAGCAGTGAGTACCGAGACTCACAGTCGGTAAACTTTTTGCTCAGGTAATAAATAGCATGCTCTTTTCGGCCAGACTCGTCATGCTGCCCCAGCACACACCCCATTGAATTGTCAAGTACTGTCAAGTATAGTATTAGAGGTCTCCCTTCTACTGGTGGCATAAGAATGGGTGGCTCTTGGAGATATTCCTTTATCTTTTCGAAAGCGGCCTGACATTCATCGTTCCAACGTACTACTTGATCTTTCTTCAGTAATTTGAAGATTGGCTCACAGGTAGCAGTTAGATGTGAGATGAATCGGGCAATGTAATTCAGTCGTCCCAGAAAGCCTCTGACTTCTTTCTCTGTCTTGGGAGTCGGCATCTCTTGTATGGATTTTACCTTGGCAGGGTCCACCTGAATACCTTTATTGCTTACAATGAAACCTAGCAATTTTCCAGACCTCACCCCAAAGGTGCATTTGTTTGGGTTCAACCTCAGCTTGTACAACTTCAGTCGGTCAAACAGCTTCCGCAGATGGTCAAGGTGTTCCTCCTCAGTTTGGGGCCTTGCAATCATATCATCAACATAGACTTCAATCTCATGATGGATCATATCATGAAATAAAGCAACCATGGCACGTTGGTAGGTTGCCCCAGCATTTTTCAACCCGAATGGAATGACCTTGTAGCAGAAGGTGCCCCACTGAGTGACAAAGGTAGTCTTTTCCATATCTTCAGGAGCCATCTTGATCTGATTATACCCTGAGAAACCATCCATGAAGGAGAACACCTTGTGCTGAGCAGTATTGTCAACAAGAACGTCGATGTGAGGTAGAGGGAAGTCATACTTGGGGCTTGCCCTGTTTAGATCCTTGTAATCAACACACATTCTGACCTTACCGTCCTTCTTCGGTACCGGCACCACGTTGGCAACCCACTGAGGGTAAGAAGTCACTGCTAGAAACCCGACATCGAATTGCTTCATAACCTCAGCTTTGATCTTTTCGGACATCTCTGGACGCATACGGCGGACCTTTTGCTTCACCGGAGGGCAGTCTTCCTTGGTAGGCAGATGATGGACTACAATGTCGGCATCCAAACCAGGCATGTCTTCGTATGACCAAGCAAAGATCTCCATGTAATCACGTAGCATCTGAATCAATCGTTGCTTCACGTTGAGCTCTAGATTGGCACCAATCTTGACTTCTTTTCTATCTGTCTCAGTACCCAGGTTCACTATTTCCACGGGCTCTTCATGCGGCTGAATGGCCCTCTCTTCCTGGAGTAGCAGTCTTGCGAGTTCACCAGGCACTTCGCAATCATCTTCACCTTCGTCTTCGGCCAAGTTGATCGGATTCTCGAAGTCATAACTTGTGGTAGCAGAGCCGTTACCAGTGAGATCCAGAGTGGATTGAAACCTGTATAAGTGAGTGTGTGTAAATATAGCTATTTTGCAATATATAACACAGAAAGAAAAAGAGCACAAGATTTGAAATGAAATAAACGTCCAATGTTTTGATTAATGATATATGGAAATGTCATACAAAAAGCCCTCACAAATGGAGCTACAATGCCCCGGGTAGGACACCGAGCCAATAAAAGTTTCAACATGTTGTTTGTTACAAATTGAAAATCAAAAGAGTTAATTACTGCGTGACAAATGTAATAGGTGTAAAATCCTTTGCCGTCCAGTTGCTTGGTCCGTTGTTGGTGGTTGGATAGATCAAACTGTCAAATTCTGCTTCCTCTACGTCCTCCTCGATAGCATTCACCCTTGGGTTGGTGATAAACACCGGAGCCTTTCTGATCCTTTCTTTGCGCACAACCCTCTGAGCCTCTGCAGTGAAGCCCAACCCAAACTTGTCGGTCTTTTGAGTGAAGTCAGGAAGCTGACCCCAGTTTGCACATTTGCCATTCTCGATTACAGCCCGGGCATCCTTCAAGGAAGCCATCTCCAGAGGAAAGTCTTCTTCAACCACTGTCTCAGCCGACGCCAACGTTGGAGGTACCTCCTCAAAATGCTGAAAAGGAGTTTTAATAAACTCCCCGTCAATCTCGATATACCGAAATGAATTCAAGTGACTTACCATGTATTCCTCCTCGCCCTGCACAGTAACAATCTTCCCTTTGACAGGGTATTTGAGCTTTTGGTGTAGAGTGGATGTTACTGCCCCAACCTTGTGAATCTAGGGTCGACCCAACAAGCAGGAATAAGATGGACGAATATCCATTACATAGAACGTTGAGTCGAAGACTTGGGAACCCACACGAATAGGAATGTCTACCTCACCGTGCACCATCCTCTTAGAACCGTCGAAGGCTCTAACAATGATGTTACTAGGTTTCAATTCCAGGCCCTCACAATCCAAGCGATCCAATGCCTTCTTGGGCAAAACATTCAGGGAAGAGCCGGTGTCCACCAACACGTGTGCGAGAGTAGTGCCCCTGCATTCTATAGAGACGTGCAGGGCATCATTGTGATTTTTCTCTTTGGCGGTAAGGTCAGCATCCGAGAACCCCAAACCATTGTCAGCTGTCACATTAGCCACACAGTCAGTGAATTGATCTGTAGAGGTCTCTTGCGGCACATGGGCCGTTTTCAGAAATGAAATCAGGGCCTTTGCATGGGCCTCTGAGCATAGAAGCAATGATAGCATAGAGATTTTGGAGGGGGTATGCCCCAGTTGTTCAACAACATTGAAGTCACTCTTTTGAATGATTTTAAGGATTTCCTCCATCTCTTGTTGGGAGGCTTCAACAACAGTCTTTTTTGGTGCCTCCGTCCGGGAAGGAAAATCAGTAGCAACTTCTTTGCCCCGAGCATCAGAGGACTCGGCGGCAGTAGTAGACACAGGAACTTGATTTAGAACATGCACACTTGCGGGTGTGATGATAAGAGGCTTTCAGATAACTGGTGGCGCAATGTCAGGCGAGAAGAGCCTGCCACTGCGAGTAATCTTGGCGGGACCAGTGATGTTACTGATACTGGTACTGGTGTTGAACTCCTGCTTCACTCCAAGCACATACAGATCTGCCCCATAGTGCCATGGGACAGCCTTGTCAGATTCATAGGGGAGAGGCCCCAGAACAGTAATAGTAATGGGTGCAACAGACAGAATTTGGACTGGCTTCCTTGGGAGAGCCTTGGTAGGATTGTTGAAAATTGTGACGACGGATACTTCTTCAGCGGAAACAAACGGAACAGCAGTTTTCTTGAACAGAATTTCTTTGCTATCCATCAGGCTTTGGATGCCTGATTTCAGCAGCGGACAACCGGTAGGGATAACAGCACACAGGAGGCAACCCTTGCTACAGCTCGGAAATAAACCGGCTAGTAGTAAGTTCCTCTTAACAGTCAATAGAGGGGTAGCAACATCATTCACCGAAACAGCATACAAATCTTCCTCGACGGCATTCACTCTATGCTGGGGCATAGGGGCAGTTACAACATTCGGCCTCTCAGGCGCCTCAAACTGAATTTCCTTCGCATCGATAAGGTATTGCACCTTATTTCTCAAGGCCCAGCAATCATCAGTAGTATGCCCGGGGCTATCGGAATGATAAGCACAACGGGCATTTGGGTTATACTTAGGAGATGCAGTATTCACGACCTTTGGAGCCTCTTTGATGGTCACCAAGTTGGTTGATAACAGCTGTGGTAAGATTTGTGATAAGGTCATACTCAGCCGAGTATACTGCCTCTTGGGCATTTCACCTCTTTGTTGATTGTACTGCTGAGGAGCAGCAACAGGCTTTGAAATGACCAAGGCATTGACGACTTGGCGGCTTTCTGGCTTGACTTGTCTTCTAGGACCATAGACTGCACTTGCTTCTTTCTTGAAAGGCCTCTTCTCAGTACTTGTGGAGGCAGCTTTTTGTATCTTTCCTGACCTGATTCCAGCTTCTATCCTTTCACCCGTCAGGATCAAATCTGTAAACCCAGCTGAGGAATTGCCAACCAGATGATTGAAAAATGGACCAGATAAGGTCCCTAGAAACATATCAACCAGCTCACGATCAGTTAATGGAGGCTGCACCCTGCCAGCCAAATCTCTCCATTTTTGCGCATATTCTTTGAACCCTTCACCCGTTCCTAGAGACATACCCTGAAGTTGGGTACGCGTAGGAGCGAGGTCAGAATTGTATTGATATTGTCTATAAAATGCGGTCGCCAAATCTTCCCAATGTCGGATACTAGTTCCATCTAGATGATAAAACCACTCAAGCTGTGACCCCGAAAGGCTATCTTGGAAGAAGTGGATCCAAAGATTTTTGTCTGCCGTGTAAGGTTGGATCTTCCTTACGTACGACCTTAGATGCAGCTTTGGACAGGAAGCCCCGTCATATTTGGCAAAGGCAGGCGCCTTAAACTTGTGTGGGATTACTACCCCAGAAGATAAGCCCAAATCTCCGAAATCCAGCCCCGGCACATTCTGAATCTCCATGGCGCTCAAGCGGTCCTCTAATTGCTTGTATCTGTCAGCAGCGGGTGGGTATTGTTCGTCATTGTAGTCCGTCTCGTTGTCAGAGACTGAAGGACTAGGAGCTCCTCCCCCTTGGGGACTGTCTTTCTCTGCAGAGGAAGTAGTTGGATCAGCCTCGTTTTGGAGTGTGTTCCCAAACCTGCGTCCAGTGTTGAATAACGCAGTCCTCTTTTTCTTCTTCTTCTTTAGGAGCAAAGCCTTTAACTCTTGCTGCCCTTGGGCCAAGCTTAGGACCATCTCTTGAAACTGGGCACTTTGGGCCTGAAGGGCCTTGATTGCTTGCTCACTGGATGAATCTGGATTCATGATGACTGTTCAAAATAAACAGCGAAGAGGATTAAGCAACCTGTAGAAAAAAGGGTACCTGTTATGCACATGATGCATGAGATGCTATCTATGCAATGCATTCAAGGGTTTTAGAAATTCACAATTGTTGCAAACAAAAAGAACGCACGTCATATTAATAAGAAAAGATTTGTTAGTACATAAATGCCCCATGGGCCAAATATTACAAAAAACAACTTCTCAAGGTAAAAATACGTTGCGCATCCTCTTTGGCGCAATGTAGGTGTTGAGGGCCTCTTGCTCATGGAGTCGGCGGGTGAGCTCTAAAACCTTCTTCTCGCTGGCGTAGAGCTGGCTTCAAAAGTGTTCCGTTCCTCCTTGAGTTGGATCCAACTCTTCTGCATCTCCTCCCACGATGTAGGCATGTCAGGATGTAGGATGGTGTAGGGAACCTCTCCTTCCTTGACGGGCTCTTTAATCACAGGGAGAACATGAGGATAAGGCATCATTAGACTCTGGGCTCGGGCTCGTACCCACTTGAGATAAGGTTCAAGAGGGATGGAGTTCTTGTGTCCCAGTGTCTTGCTATCAACCTTGTTAGGCCTCCCCCAAGCTCTGATGAATCTTTGGTGAAGTTCTTGCGCATCGTTGTCGAAGTCAAAAACTAGGTCAGGAATCAACATGTCGTGAGGGCCATCTCTTCGTGCATATCCAAATTGCCTCAAAGCTAGGCAAGGGTTGTAGGTGATACCTCCTCTGATTCCAAGTAATGGAACATTAGGAAACTCTCCATAATGATCGACGATGATGACATTTTCTCTGGACCGAGAACACCAATGTACATCAGAGTGAGTAAGAGTCATCAACCGTTGGGACCACCTTGAGCCTTGGTCATTCTTCAAGACAGATTGTGGAAGGTGCGAAATAAACCACCTTGCAAGGAGAGGAGTACAACACATGAGAACACCCCTCTTTCTCATTGTTCGTGTGTAAAATGAGTGAAGAATGTCCCCAAGCAATGTTGGTATTGGATTTCTGGATAAGAAGATTTTGACGGCGTTGACATCTACCAATTGGTCAGAATTTGGGAACAAGACCAACCCATAGATAAGGAGTGCCACAATCTCTTCAAAGGCTTGTAGGTCCAATGAATTCCAACACTCTTGTGCCTTCTCAAACAAGAATTTTGCTAAGAAGGCTTTGACACCGCTTCTAGTTTCCCAATGTCCCTTGATGTCAGAAGGCTGTAGATGTAATGCTCGAGCAACATCTTCAGGCTTTGGTTCCTTTTCCGTACCGTTGAAAGGTAGTTGATTAAGGATAGGAATTCTCAAGAGTTTAGAAAATTCCTCCAAAGTGGGTACCAACTGGTAGTCAGGGAAAGTGAAACAGTGGTGAAGAGGGTCAAAGAACTGGAATAGCACTTTCATCATGTCTTCTTCAATGTTAGTGTTGACTAAGCTAAGCAGTCTACCATGTCTTTCACTGAAGGATGAGCTTTCCGGAATTCTTGAGGTGAGTTCCTTGAGTTGAGGAGAGATTCTCACAAGGTTAACTTGGATGGTTTTTCTGCGAGGAATTTCCATGACCTACAAAACAAGAACAAAGATGAAGATCTAAACCCTTGAAGTGGTTAGTGAATGCATATGATGCTTTATGATGTTTATGATGTATGCACAAACATATGTACAAGCAAATCACACCAAACCCTAGTTTCAGGCTTGCATGGGGTTTCATAGGTAAGTACCCTCTTGAGTGTAGTTGGCTTAAAAACCTGTCCTATAAATAGTAACCGGGTTCTAAGGAGCTCAATATCATTGGATTGTTTTCATTGTTCATTGTTTTGGTTTAGCCACTTAACTAGCGACCAAAATATTCCAAGAAAACAACCCTCAATGAGTGTAGTATCGAGTATCTACCAACTTCGGACTGCACCAAAGCCGGTCATCTCACTACCCCTAATAAAAGGCCAAGATGGTCAAGTAAGGTTCTAGGTCATTAGTGCTTAGTGACATCACTCAGCGGCCCCGTACTCTCCTTGATTGAACTCAAGGGTTACCGGTACTCACAAATATGTCGCACTAATATAGCTATTGCTTCGACCGTGTCGGTATACCCCGTACAGTTTCCACAACGTATTGCTATCTATGAATGTTTCCCAAAATCCGGGTGTAGGATTGCAAACCCAAACAAGAGAGCCAATATATAAAGCAAACAATTCAAACAATTAGTCATGCAAGAGGGTGATCTAAGCCCTAAGGTTACTCCACTTTAAAGTTTTCCCCAGCAGAGTCGCCAGTTCTGTGATACGGTGGGAGAACTGACTATGGTTTTGCGTTTGTTTTCGCAAATGTTTCGGTTGAGCAAGAGTCGCCACCGACCTTTTATTTTATCCTAAGGAAAGGTTAAAAAGCACAGCAAAAACCTTTGAGATGTTTTCTTGGGTTCGGGGAGTAGATTATAGAAAGGGAAGGTATTGGCACCCTTTCTATCCATGGTTATCCATGGGCTCTTAGTTACTTGCTTAGATTAACTTGCCTTAATTTTCAATTGTTTGAAATGGTGCTTTGTGTGTGTGGGTTTGAAAATGTTTTAAAAAGAAGCCAATGTGGTGGCAATCTTTGTAATGATCCATGTTGGGATGTATACAAAGGTGTACGTCTTTTGAAAAGGTTTTTCATTTGTTTTTGAAAGTTGTTTTTGAAAGTGTAGTGATGTGTGGTTTGAAAATAGGCAAGTGTTTTGTTTTGCAAGTTTGATTCAAGTAACTAAGAGGTTGTCTACTCCTAAATTTCTCAAAGATCTTTGATATGTTTTAACCCTTTTAACAATTTTGTTCCACCATTGCATTTGGTGGACAATCTTGTGTTTAGGATGTGAAAGGGACGGGCGCGGGTCATCGTTTAGACCATGATTGCAATGGTGCTAAGTATCTTTGGGCAATTTTCTTAAGGGACTTGATCATTTGTTTTTGAAAGCGTCATCGAGGGACTATGATCATTTGAATTGTTTTTGTTTTGCCCAAAGAGACCTAACATGCAATATGGCCCTTTTATGGAAGGCAACAAGTGGAATACCCTAGGGGTGCAAGTGTGATTAGTGTTGTCCATTTTCATGCTTGATTATCTTGAAATTAGGTCAAACTACTTTGGTTAATTGATTTGCATACAAACCCTAAATCTAGCATGGTATAATTAGAAAGCATTAAAGTGCGAAAAATAAAGCTCCTAAGTTATTACAACACAATATGGGAAGGGGGTACAAATGTTCAAATGAGGGTATTTTGACAAGGAATTTAAACCTAGGCTATTACATCAATTTGGATTTATACAAGGTAATTAATATACAACAATTAAATAAAAATGGAATAAATATGCAAGATGCAAAAAAATGTTTTTTATGTGTATGAAAAAAGGTATTTTTTATGTCAAATAAACAAAATAAAAAGTATCAATTTTTTTGGATTTTTTATGTATTTAGGGCAAAACCCTAATTTATTAAATAAGAGTATTAATTATTTAATATGTACAATATTTATTTATTATGTACAAAAATAAAATAAAAATGAAGTATATTTGTCAAAAAGGTATTTTTTAAAGTTAAATATTAATAAGAATAAAATGTATGTATTTTTGTATTTTTGTCCTAAATATTCTAATAAATATATATGTATTTGTATTATATGATAAATATATTAAATATGTGTAAAAATATAATATTTAATATTTACAAAAAAGTATTTTTGATATAAAATGTTTTCAAGAGAGAAAATAAAATAAAAATCAGAAATAAAATAAGTTTGCATTATTTTTAGTATTTTTAAATAAAAGTGTTTATGTATTTATTTATGTACAAATATCTATTTTAAACAAATAAATGCCTAATAAATTCAAAAATGGTGTGAAAAATGTTTTTTATGTTTTTAATATTATGAGGAAAAATAAATAAGTCAGGAATAAAAAACAAAAGTAAAAAAATGATCAAAATAAGCATAATGGGCTTAGGGGGTGTAAAAGCAAAAACAAGGTGCAAAAAGAAAGTCAACTCAGGCCCAGCCCAAGAAGACTTCATCTTCAACCTCAGAACATGTTTGAACAACAATCCACGCGTTTTCTATCTCCCAATTCCTGGACTTTCAAGCAAAACTCACAACATGAAAAATGTAGAGCATTAAGAGACGAATCCAGACATATAAAGAACTTGACTTAACTCTCTAAGATGAGAGAGAATTTCTTCTCCCCCAATTCCTGACCTAGTTTTTGTTCCATGTTTAGACATTACATTCTCACAGCACACATAATATAAATGAAAACTAATTACATGGGCATGTTCAGGGCTATGAATGTGACATATTTTCTTCATAAACCTAAAGCTAACAATGCATGGATAGAGAGATACGAGTTCATGAACTTACCTGTTCAGTTGGAGTTGTATCTGGTGATGGAGGTACTTTCAGTGCAAGGTGATGATTGGTACAGCTTCCTTGATGTCCAGGGATGCTATTCCAAGTTTTACTTTGCTTTGAAACTAGCTGAATCGAGTTATAGAACTCCACCTGCAAAACAGAAAAATGAAAATGGTGATGGTGAATGGGAGTGTTACAGGTCGTGTTTAAGGTTTGAAATAGCTTCAAGGGATGTTGTGGGATGTGTTTGAAGTGTTTTTAGCAAGAATGCATGAAAGGTTTGAGCTATGGAACTCAATCTGCAGCAGATACTCTGTTTTGGCAATTTGAGGGTGATTCTGTGTTTTAGAAGGCAATGGAGATGGTTGGCTCGTGTTCTAGCTCAGTTAGGATGTTTTGAAAGTGTACAAAGTTTTTGCTTAAGCTTGCCTTGACAGGAATGATAGTTGTGTTATGTTATGCTAGCTTTCTTCAACTTTAAGCAACAAATGTCCACTTGAGTTTTTAGACAGGTAGAGGCCCCCCTAATGTGCTGCAAACCTTGGCCTTGATCAGTGTAATTAGCTCATAAACTTGTGCCAAAGAGATTTTCCCTGTACTTGCTTGGATTGTTAATTGACATAAAGTGCAACTTTTCTAAAATGGAAATTATGCTTTATCTAAAAATGGCTTAACCTTGCATACAATGTCCAAACTCATAGAACAACACCTTGGCACAAAGGATTGGAATTAAATTATGGAGTGTAGATGAGATAAAAGACCTGTAATCTAGCTTAAGGCATGCTGAGTTCAAAAATGCAAGGTTATGGACATGTAACTTGGTCATGAACAAAGTGAGTTTTTCCCAACTTGCCAAATTCGATTCTCCCTAACCATGAGGTTGTTTGATGAGTTCATGGACATTTTGGAAATCTTGGAATGTGTACTACAATCCATATTTGAAATGCAAATTGAAATTCCAAGTGGAAGTATGTGAAAAATGGTCTTGAAGTTAGGTAAAAACCTTGCCTAAAATAGGTCAAATTTTCTCTAAGTTAAGAATGGTTTGGTACCCTTGTTCCAAAAATTGTAACTTGAGCTACAAGCTTCTTTTGGGAAAACTTTGTGAATAAAAGTTGTATATTTTGAAATAGGCTACAACTTTCATGTTTTGACTTTTGCTTGAATCCAAATGCATCTTGGTGAGAAAGTGGGACAAAGTTAGGAAAAAATTAGGGTTTTTCATAACTTAGAAAAATTCTAAGTTATGAAAAATCTTCATTTCAAACCCTAATTTGCAATTCTTGATTTCTTGATGAACAAGTTTCATGATTTGGCATGTTTTGATGAAAAATGAATCTTGACACTTGATTTTGACCAAAAAGTCAAAGTTTGACTTTTCAGTATACAGTCAAAATTGATCAATTGACTGGGAAATTCAACTGTCAATCTTGTGTATTTGGGATCTTTTGAACTTGTTGAGCATGTCAAGATAATTCCATGGGGTCCTTGAGTCCATATGTGAGCTTGATTTGCCATTGGCTAGGTCAAACAGTCAAGAATTGCCTTTGTGCAGTCAAAACCCTAAAAATGACCATTTTGCCCTTTTGGTGATCTGATCAAATTTCTTGTGGAATTGTGATCCAAACTTGATCAAATGGTCCATGTGAGTTCATAATGTTGATGTGGGTCAATTTTCATGAGATTTGACTGTCAATTGGCCACAGTTGACTTTTCCCTAATACAGCTGATTTCTAGGTCAATTGTCCAATTGACTCGGCAAAATTTGGAATCAAGACTTGAAACTTGGTATGGATAAACTTGGGAGTCCAACATGAAGCATGAAAGTCATCTTAGGCATTTTAGGTCAAAATATCTTTGTGCAAACACAAACCCTAATTTGGGTCAACAGTGCAAGGAGAAGTCTTGAGCAGAGGAAACCCTAACTGGATCTTGAGCTCCAAGGGTCTTGTGTTGAGGAAATGGGAGGGCAAATATTGGGGTACAACAGTTGCCCCTGTTCAATCTTCTTAAACTTGAAGAGTTAGATTGGCAAGTTTTCCTTTCGTGACTCGAGGGTAAAAGGAGATTGGACACTAGAGTGCCCGGAAATTTGCACTCGCATGTTGGAGTATCAGCAATGTGATGTCGGGAATGGGCTTATAGATTCCATTTGGAGAGATGGTGGATAGGGAGGCTTATAGATGCCATCTGAAAGCATGACAGAATCTTGTCGGGAATGGGCTTACAGATGCCATTTGGAGGTGTTGATCGCATAAGAGATTCCTTAGCGAGAACTTGTGTACTTTGAGAAAGACAAATGTTTTCCTGGCTTGTTACAGGTGTTTGATCTTCAATATTTTCATGCAGACATGCCCTGGCTAGATACAGGTGTCGAGTCTACAATCAGTTGCTCACAGATGTGCCCTGGCTGGATACAGGTATCGAATCTGGAAATAGTTGTCAACAGATATGCCCTGGCTGGATACATTAGGAAATTCTCCATAGCGGTCGACAATAGTAACATTCTCTATGGATCAGGAACACCAATGAATGTCTAGATTTTTAAGCGTCATCGACCTTTGTGACCACCTTGAACCTTTCTCATTCTTCAATACATATTGGGGAAGATGCGAAATAAACCATCTTGCCAAAAGAGGAGTACAACACATAAGAACACCTCTTTTCCTCATTGTGCGAGTGTGAAAAGAATGTAGGATATCCCCTAGAAAAGTAGGCACCCGGTTGCGTGATATGAATATTTTAACGGTGTTCACATCTATAAGTTAACCAGTATTTGGAAACAAAACCATACCATAGATGAGGAGAGCCACAATTTCCTCAAAGGCTTGCAAATCCAAAGAGTTCCAACAGTTTTGGGCTTTCTCAAACAGGAACTTTGCCAGGAAACCTTTGACACCACTCCTTGTTTTCCAATGAGTTGTGACATCAGATGAGTTCAAGTGTAGAGCTTGAGCAATCTCTCCCGGCTTTGGGTCTCTTTTCGTACCGTTGAAAGGTATTTGATTGAGAATGGGAATCCTCAAGAGTCGGGAGAATTCTTCCAAAGTAGGCACAAGTTAATAGTCAGGAAATGTGAAGCAATGATGTAAAGGATCAAAGAACTAAAAGAGCACCTTTATCATGTCCTCATCTGTGTTGGAAGTGACCAAGTGGAGTAGGCGACCATGTCTCTCGGTGAATGGAGAGTTTTCAGGAATCCTTGAAGCTAGCTCCTTAAGTTGTGGAGGGATCCTTACAAGATTGACTTGAATAGTTTTTCTGCAAAGAGAATCCATATCGTACAAAACAGAACAAAGATGAATCCCAAGATCCTTGAAATGGTTAGTAAAGGAGTATGATGTTATTATGTTCATGATGTTATGTACAAGTAATGTATATACAAAAAAAACAAGTCCTTAGGTTTAGGCTTGCATGGGGTATCATAGGTAAGTACCCTATTGAAGTTCAGTTGGCTCAACCTGTCATAGTAACCGGGTTCTAAGGAGCTCAATATCACTGGGTTGTTTCCTTGGTCATTGTTTCAGCACAAGCCTCTTTAATGGCGACCGAAATATCCCAAGAAGAAAAACCTCAATGAGTGTAGTATCGAGTATCTACCAACTTCGGACTGCACCAAAGCCGATCATCTCACTACATCCTAAAGGCCAAGTTGGTCAAGTAAAGGTTCTAAAAGTTCATTAGTGATTCATCACATCACTCAGCGGCCCCGTTGTTGTACCCCAAAATTTTCCCTCTCATATTTCTCAAAACATTGCAAGAAAAATCTCCAAGTGGCTCAAGCTTGCTCAAAAAGTTGGACAGACAATCATCTCCTAAGGCAGTCAACCCAAAATTAGGGTTTTGTGATGCATCAAGATCCTTGAGTCCAAATGATCTCAAGTTATCCCCAATGTCCTAATATGTTCTCAAGGTCATCCATGTCAAATTTCAAGCCTTGCAGAGGAAGTTTGCTCAGTCAATTGCTCAAAGGATCCAAAAATCGACTGTGCTAGGGCAAAAGTCAACTGTGACCTATAAATAGTCAAAATTCAAGATTTTTTGCCAACATTCTCATATTGAAGGATATTTCATCATTTGATCAAGGGTTGATCATGATTCATCAAGGATTACTCAAAATTCATCAAGACTCAAAAGTTGCTAAATTAGGGTTTTGTAGGAAAAGTCAACTCAACTTTGACCAAGAATAACTTTCTCATACTTTATGAGAAATGACCCATCCAAAGCTCATTTTGAATAGGATTCAATTTCCAACAATACATCTTCATACCCCAAGATAAGAAGATGCACTCACAAGAAGTTATAAATTTGGACATTATAGGTCATTTTTGAAAGTCAACAAAAACACCTTTTTTGCCAAAGCTTATAACTTGAGCATGGAATATCAAAATGATATGAGACAAAGAGGGTTGGTTAGAGGACATCTCAATATTTCTAAAAAGTCAAACAACATTTCCAAAAGTTTAAAATTGAAGAAGTTATGCATTGTTGAAGTTGGACATTTTTGCAAAATTGCCAAAAGTCAACTATCCCCAAAACATCAAATTTTGTCAAATGGGCCCATTCTTTTCCACTTGATTTGAGCTTGCATCATTGTCCACGTGTCCTAGATTCAGCCATGAGCCCATATCTTATTTTTATTATTTAATTTAATTTTTAATAGAATTTATTCTATTTAAATCAAATAAAATCAAATAAAATCATATAAAATCAAAAGTATTTATAACTCATGATTTTTTGGTTGCTTTAGGCTTTGAATACATATATTATGTGAATCAAATTCACATCAAGTGCATTGGTTACAAGAAGATATGATTTAGGCTAAATTTGGAAGGTTGTAATGGTGGAATCAAATCCAATTCATGAGCATTGATGTGGAGAGATTTGTACCAAGTTTCTTACCTTAATGCAATATACATTACATAAGAAAGGCAAAGGCACGAAAATAGAGGTGGGAGGCTGCAAGAAGAGGCAGAACAAAAGTTTGAAAAAGTGGTAAAAAGCTTGAATTCGATATCATAACAAGAGGCGTTTTCAGAAGCCAAAAGTTATCCCAATCGCTTCCTGGGTGCTCATTCACCCTTCCTGGATCAAGAGCAAGCGTTCTAACATACCACAAAGCACTGTAAGTATCACGAAAATAAACTTGGTTCTTGAATTCGTGATTCATTATTCTTGCATCATTTGAACAAATTGCTTGCATATTCGTAACCCTCATGACATTTGTAAACTTTTTGCATTATTCAATTTGGTTTATAGGCGCTGTAACCCCAAAACACCATAGCTAGGGTTGCATGTTTGTTTTTAGGGCTTTCTTTTTCAGGAAAAATCAGGACTCAAGAAGGACATAATGTTAATCGGGAAGCCAAGACGAACTCAGCCATGTTTTTGGAATTGATTTATGTGGCCTAGGGAAGATTTTAGAGCAAGCTTGTGTATTTAGCTGCGGATCCAAATCCGCAGGTAATATTTGCAGGATTTGGAGGTAGAAGACGACGAGCTGTCGTTCTCCCATTGGCCAATTCAAATTAATTTTTGCGCATTTTTATTTTCTGGCATATAATTCGTTTTGTTTATATTATAATTTCTTTGTATTTTACTAACAATAGAATCAAAGCAGTGCAGTGGCAAGCGTGCAAGCATATCACTTTCAGGACCTGGGTTCGAATCCCAGGTCCCCCACTTTCTTTGTTATTTTCCTTCTTTAGGTAATCACATGTACGTCCAAGCATGCAGCGCATCGTACACTATCATCTATCCAACGGCTAGATGGCCAAAGGCCAAATCTGGTGGCCAGGATCTGAACGTCCACCAAGGCTTTGGTCAAAGCATGCTCACTGGATCACCAAAGGTCAATAGGGCCAGCGTTTAATGGGCCTCAGATTTGCTTCTCAAACTCCCTTTTCAGGCCCAAACCTCTCTCTCTTTTTATTTTACTTATTTTGTTTATTAATTGTTTTTATTATTTTTGTTTTAATTCTAACCAATCAAAAATTAGTTTCTCATAAAATAAAAACCACAAAAATGTTTTCTTTATCAAATCAAACTTTTAATTTTTATTTTTTTAAATAAATACCAAATAAGTTAACTTAGTTTTAATTAGAATAGCTTTAATTTCTTTTTTTAATAATTAAAATTAAACTAGATTTAATTAGGCTTTTACTAACATTAATTATTTTTATTTTTCTTTCTTAAAATACCAAAAACCCAAAAATAACTTTTTTCATTTAATTAATTAATTAATTAATTTGGTAATTAATTTAGGATAGTTTCTTTCTTAATTCAAAAACAAAAAAAAGATACTTTCTCTCAAAAAGGGTCAAAACCCTATTTGCGCTCGATTTAATTTCTCGCACGCGATTTATTTTCTTTTATATCATAATGTATTTGCTCTCGGATTGTAATAGCTTAATAGGACCTTTATTTATTTTTTATCGCTTTATTTATTTTTAAAGGGTTTGTCTTTGGCGATTTAAATACCCGACGCCTTGTAATAGTTAGTTAAATTTCCGCAATTTATTTTCCGCAAATTATAACTGTTAGATGTTTGATAATAGGTTTGCATGACAAGACTGAATGTTTTAACCTAAAATCAACTTAGATCACCATTAACATGTACAAAGATAAAATTAATTGAAAATAACACATTCGCACATGCGCACTCCTAGGGTACACCTCACTTGGTTGCCTTCGTACACGGTCATTGAGTATAGGTCACTTTAGAGGTTGCCCTCTTGTCCAAAGATCATAGTCGCCTCGAAACGGTTGCCTCAGATATTGTTGCCTCAAAACAAATGATCTAAGACATTAGGGTTACCGCTAAGGCGTCCTAACATTGCTTTGGTGACTGTAAGTCCCTAAATTCGAATTGACCCTTAAACTCCAACGACGGTGCTACCTACTCATCAATAGTGGGATAGCATTGTCTAAAGGAAGATAGCATAGAATGATTCCTTTTTCGAGTAGGTAGATGGTTCTTAAGTACTTGCTCTTTCAAAAAACAAAATCTTTTTCACAC
Organism: Vicia faba; assembly: GCA_948472305.1. Classification (NCBI taxonomy): domain Eukaryota; kingdom Viridiplantae; phylum Streptophyta; class Magnoliopsida; order Fabales; family Fabaceae; genus Vicia; species Vicia faba. Next base: position 989,846,635 of record OX451735.1, read on the forward strand.
TTAAACTTTTTCGAACAAAGTTTTCAAAAACACTTCATATACTCTCGAGGACAGAAGCAAGAGTTAAATCGAAGTTTCAAAACAAAAACTTTTTCAAACCCACAAGCACAAAGAAAGCAATTTTGAAAACAATATGAGCAAGTACCTAAGAGCCCATGGATAACCACGGATAGAAAGGGTGCTAACACCTTCCCTTTCTATAATCTACCCCCCGAACCCAAGAAATATCTCGAGAAATGGAATTTTTCTGTGATTTTTTTCTTTACTTGTTGGATAAAATAAAAGTCGGTGGCGACTCTTGCTTACCGCGACATTTTGCAAAAATAAACGCAAAACGCAAACCAGCATTACAAAAAACAGTCAGTTCTTCCCACCGTATCACAGAACTGGTGACTCTGCTGGGGAAATCTTATAAGTGGGGTGTACCTTAGGAATAGTTCATATTCTTTTCAATTGATTGACTTATATGCTTTATATTTGTGGGCTTGAATCGGAGTTGCTATAGATCTTAACCCGGATCTGAGGGATACCATTTAGGTAAGTAGCAATAAATTGTGAGGGAACTGTACGGCGTAGACCGACACGGTTGAAGCAGTAGCTATGTTGGTGTGGCACTTTAGTATGTACTGATATCCCTTGTGGCGCAACGAGGAGAATACGGGTCTGCTAAGGGGTCATTAAGCACCAACTGACCTTAGAACCTTTAAATTGACCAACTTGGCCATAGAACAGTAGCAGTATGCTACACTCATTGAGACCAAACTCTCGCGATGATTCCGGACGCAAGAAAAGGTTGCTAAACTAGAATTATGACCGATCGAGGATGGTCAGTGATATTGAGATCCTCTAGAACCCGGTTACTATTTCTAGGACAGGTTGAATCAACTAAACTGAAAGAGGGTAATACCTAAACTCCATGTCAGCCTAAACTTAAGGCTGTTTGTGTGACTTGTGTGCCTTCAAACTTGAACTACTTGCACATTCTTGTCATCTGACAACATGATTTCCTTGCAAGTTTTGTTTACAGTCCTTATCCAATAATTTAGATTTATTGCAGGGTTTACTTACATCACCTCACATTTTTGCTTAAACGCATAACATACACATCATAACATCATGCCTTAACATTTCCTTAACCATTTCATGGATCTCAAAGGTTTGTGATGTAGGTTTTGGCAAATCAAATGTCTAGCAAGGGGAAAAGGGGATTTATTTTCCTCTAACCAATGTCGTCTAGAGATCAAAACACGGTGATTTGAGTCAGTGGCTATGACCCACTCGATATGGTGAGCTTGACTCTTGAAGAAGGACTCTTAACGACACGAAGTTTCTTCAAACAAATTATAACAGTTTCTTGTTTACCCCGCGAGATCCTTGAAAACATTGCATACATATATCATACATATCATTGTATAACAGGTCTCCAAATACAGGTCTCTCATGTTCTCGCTGTTTATTTCAACAATGGCTTCCCAACCAGACAACCAAGATCTTCAAACTCAAGAAGCTCAATTCAGGGACATATTCCTAAACCTATCCAAGGGGCAGGAAGAGTTGAAAACATTCCTCGTTGAGAACTTGGTCAAGAAAAGTCCTGGAGACAATAAGGACGAACGACTGGAACAACTGCAAACTGAGTTCAGTGCCATGAAAACCCAGATGCTGGGGCAGATGGCTCTTATCCAAGGCTTAGCTCGGGAACAAGAAGAGCTGAGAACCATTATCAACCAGCTTCATCAAGACAGATACAACAACATGAAGCAAACAGTCAAGGCCGGGGACCAAGTCATTAATCAACTTCCGAGAAGTCAAAGGTTTGGTTTGATGAAGAATATACCTCTCCAAGTTTCTACTACCTCACGGGTCCAACAACAACCTTGCCATAAACAAAGGGTTGATCAGAGTAAGACAAATGTGCCCAAGAGGCAATTTACCAAGCTCAACATGCCGCTGTCTCAGGCTTTACAACACCTGTTGGGATTGAATCTGGTGACTTTAAGGGACCCTCCTAAGAATCCCAACATAGCCTCCCCAAGGTACAATCCTGATGCAAGGTATGCATATCACTCCAACAGCCCGGGGCATGATACTAACATATGTTGGGCGTTGAGCAACAAAATTCAAGACCTGATTGATGAAGGAGCATTAGAACTCACACAAGACGGTCAAATTGAATTCTTTTGCCACCCCCAAGGTTCACCATTTGAAGTGACAAGTACTGAGACGAGAAGACTTTTTGTTCATTAGAATTTTCAAGTTGTAATTTTCTTTTGATTGTTCGAACATTTATTCATGTCAAACTTTATTACTTTATCAATGCATTGCATATGTCTGTTTTGAATCAATCCATTCGTATTTCACTATATTCAAATTGCTTTCATTTTTTGTGATGATCAACTCTCGATTAAAAAATTCTAAGCCTTTAGAGGGAGGATGACGAAAATGATATCAAAATCTCTACAGTGTGCTTTTGAACAGACCCTGCTGACGAGGTACAAACATTGTTTCAAATCCTAAACAGTGGAGTTATAAGGAAGATAATCCCTAGTCAACCCCTTTGAGCCAAAGAAGTTGGAGTTTTTCTTTTCACAAATTAAAACCCTTAATTATAACCTAGGGCAGGGTAGTTTTCTCAGTTGATCAAGGTGCACAATGAATGGCATCAAAGAAGTCCTTCTGAAACAAAATACGGTGTTGGTTCCGTATAATCGTAAGGACAGGTAGTCATTATCTCTCAAAATAAAAGCCCAATAAGTCAAAACCTGTGAAGGAGACTTAAGAAAAACTGGGGCATCCCGCTGACTGTAATCACAAAAAGAAACAGTTCATGCAAAAAAAATAGGGATAATAAAAACCAAAAGGAAAGAGATCCTGCAAACTCTCAACAAAATGACTTCTTGTTCAAAATAAATTGTCAGTATCCGAACCGTCACTGGTATATCAGAGCAAAGACTCAAACAAGATCTAATGCACGATTAGCTGAGTTTAGGATCGAAGAACATCACAAAGAACGGGTGGGTACAAATAAAATTCGAGCCTTTATCCTTTGTTTCTTAAACCGTGAACCAGGCCACGTTATAACCCTTAAAAGTCTTAGCTGAAGCATGGGTTAGTCCGAAAGCATACTGTTACAAAAGGTATCCTGACTCCTGTAGGGCTTGCTGTAAATCCTGAGTTGACGTCACATTTTACAAAATTTTCCTATCTTACTGAAAAAATGAATTTTCAAAAACTTCAAGACAGACATAAGCTCTGTATTCTTAAAATAACATTGTTTGCATATGACTATTTGTTCAAACAGCAGAGAAGCACGACAAATATCTAGTGAACAAAAACCTTTTCAATAAAAAGGGTCACCTCAAGTGGAAAAAACACCTCCAACCAAGGGGACGGCATGAGCATTGTCCATCATCTAGGGCAGTTAAGTCAAGATTCAAGGAATCTCTCAAAATGCCAAATAGTCAGGGGAAAATCTCCATCTAAATCAATTGGGGCATTGGACATGAATTCCAGCAACGAATCTTGCATGATCAAACGAAGATCTTCTGGTAGTATGGCAACACAACACTACCGACAGTGACACCTCCCTACATCCTGATAGCGCAGACATAGTCAGAAAATACCGTGCATGAATAAAGATCCGCTAGGTTGACTGGCCTAGGCAAAAATAAGGGCTTCCCGGCGAACCAAAAGGGTTCGGGCAAAAATTAGGGATGAGAATGAAAAATTGTACACCCGGCAAGTCGAAAACCTGAAAAGGCGGCTTGGGCAAAAAAGGGTATCCCGGTGGACTGAAAACCTGAAAGGGCGGTCCAGGCAAAAATTAGGAATCAAAGCGTACGACTATGTCTCATCATCTAGTCACTTGCCTACCAGAAGAAGACTTGTCATTTTGACCGAAAGATACCAAGCACCTCATAGGTGGGGATAATACTCGATCCACAGGGCCTCCGCAGGCACCTTCTCCCACAGAAACAGGGGCAAAAAAGACTCGATGCAAGCCATCGTCATATCCTTAGCACGCGTCCCAGTAAAATTCACTTCCCGCAGAGTAAGACAGTAAAGATAGCTCTCCCCAGCTGAGGCTTGCAACTGTGAATGAGTCGGTAATATTCTCCCCAAGCAGAGTTTATCTACCATCAACACTGAAAAGGCTTAATATCCTCGGCAGTCTTAATATTCCCCAGCGGAGTATAAGAATATTACCCGGAAGAATACAAGATATCCCCAGTGGAGTTAAAATTTTCCCAGCGCAGTCTGAAAAAGCTTCCTTAATGGAGTTGAAGAATCATCCCCAGTAGACTTCGGAAGTTCGTCCCTGACGGAGTATAAAAATAAATATCCCTAGCCGAGTTCAAAGGAAGATTGTCCCCAGAAAAGCTCAAAGGATTATCCCCATTAGAGCCTAAAAGGTTATCCCTAGTGTAGTCGCAACTGAAAGATCATCCCCAGCGAAGTTCTTTCCTTTCACAAACAGGAATTCAATCCCCAATAGGATTCAGTATCACCAGCAACGGTAATTCGTCTCGAACGGAATTTATCAGTGGAATCCTCAGCAGAGCATCTCTTCCCCACAGAGTAATCTCCTCATTAGTATATTCCCCAACAGAGTTATCCTCTCCTGCAGGTCTGTTCTCACAATCATCTTCGTTCGTCATCCCCAATAGAAGCGAAGAATTCAACTCTTTTCTCCAGCAGCTATCCGAGATTTATTTTCCCCAGCTAAAACATTACATTTCCATACATCATGACACATGCATATACGCATCATACAATACAATCTCATTTATTTTGAGAACATCATTGCTTGATATATATCATGCATTGCATACGACTGACCTTTACTTTTCAGGAAAGATACAACTAAAGTTCTCATCCATGTCAAAGACCTGACCGGTTCTTAAATCTCAACTGAATTATTCTCGGTTGAATTACAGATAAGGTTCTCAATCTCTATAATTTTCCTCCGTCGAAGTGTGGACGAGTTCTAAAATCTCAACAGAATTATCCTCCGTTGAAGACCAAACAGTTCTAGATCTTGATGAAGATGTTTCCCTCAGTCAAAGACCTGATCGGTTCTTAAATCTCAACTGAATTATCCTCGGTTGAATTTCAGATAAGGTTCTCAATCTCGACAATTTTCCTCCGTCATAGTGTGGACGAGTTCTACAATCTCAACAGTATACTCTGTTGAAGACCAGACAGTTCCGAGATCTTGATGAAGATGTTTCCCTCAGTCAAAGACCTGACTGATTCTTAAATCTCAACTGAATTATCCTCGGTTGAATTTCAGATAAGGTTCTCAATCTCGAAAATTTTCCTCCGTCATAGTGTGGACGAGTTCTACAATCTCAACAGTATACTCTGTTGAAGACCAAACAGTTCCTAGATCTTGATGAATATGTTTCCCTCAGTCGAAGACCTGACCGGTTCTTAAATCTCAATTTAATTATCCTCGGTTGAATTTAAGATAAGGTTCTCAATCTCGACAATTTTCCTCCGTCATAGTGTGGACGAGTTCTACAATCTCAACAGTATACTCTGTTGAAGACCAGACAGTTCCTAGATCTTGATGAAGATGTTTCCCTCAGTCGAAGACCTGACCGGTTCTTAAATCTCAACTAAATTATCCTCGGTTGAATTTCAGATAAGGTTTTCAATCTCGACAATTTTCCTCCGTCATAGTGTGGACGAGTTCTACGATCTCAATGGTATACTCCGTTGAAGACCAGACAGTTCCTAGATCTTGATGAAGATGTTTCCCTCAGTCTAAGACCTGACCGGTTCTTAAATCTCAACTGAATTATCCTCGGTTGAATTTCAGATAAGGTTCTCAATCTCGACAATTTTCCTCCGTCATAGTATGGACGAGTTCTACAATCTCAACGGTATACTCGGTTGAAGACCAGACAGTTCCTAGATCTTGATGAATATGTTTCCCCCAGTTGAATTACGGACAAGTTCTTAAAACTCAACGGAATCTCAATAAAAGTTAGACTTCCCCAGCGGAATCTTCTACAACAACAGGTATGCAAGTTCTCGCTAAGGAATCTCGTAGGCAATCGACGCCCCTGCAGATGGCATCTTTAAGCCCATCCTCCCGCCAGCAATCTCCAAATGGCATCTGTAAGCCCATTACTGACATCACAAGGTTGACACCACTTCATGCGAGTGCAAATTTCTGGGCACTCTAGTGTTCAATCATCTTCCACCTTCGGATCGCGAAAGGCACGAAAGCCAATCTACATCCTCAGGTTTAAGAAGATTGAACAGGGGCAGCTGTTTTACCCCAAAATTTTCCCTCTCATATTTCTCAAAACATTGCAAGAAAAATCTCCAAGTGGCTCAAGCTTGCTCAAAAAGTTGGACAGACAATCATCTCCTAAGGCAGTCAACCCCAAATTAGGGTTTTGTGTTGCATCAAGATCCTTGAGTTAAAAAAATCTCAAGTGCTCCCCAATGTCCTAATATTTTCTCAAGGTCATCCATGTCAAATTTCAAGCCTTACAGAGGAATTTTGCTCAGTCAATTGCTCAAAGGGTCCAAAAATCGACTATGCTAGGGCAAAAGTCAACTGTGACCTATAAATAGTCAAAATTCAATATTTTTTGTCAACATTCTCATTTTGAAGGATATTTCATCATTTGATCAAGGGTTGATCATGATTCATCAAGGATTACTCAAAATTCATCAAGACTCAAAAGTTGCTAAATTAAGGTTTTGTAGAAAAAGTCAACTCAACTTTGACCAAACATAACTTTCTCATACTTTATGAGAAATGACCCATCCAAAGCTCATTTTGAATATAATGCAATTTCCTACAATCCATCTTCATACCCCAAGATCATAAGATGCACTCACAAGAAGTTATAAATTTGGACATTATAGGTCATTTTTGAAAGTCAACAAAAACACATTTTTTGCCAAAGCTTATAACTTGAGCATGGAATATTAAAATGAGATGAGACAAAAAGGGTTGGTTATAGGACATCTAAATATTTCTAAAAAGTCAAAGAAAATTTCCAAAAGTTCAAAATTGAAGAAGTTATGCATTGTTGAAGTTGGACATTTTTGCAAAATTGCCAAAAGTCAACTATCCCCAAAACTTCAAATTTTGTCAAATGGGCCCATTCGTTTCCACTTGATTTGAGCTTGCATCATTGTCCACGTGTCCTAGCTTCAGCCATGAGCCCATATCTTATTTTTATTATTTAATTTGATTTTTAATTGAATTTATTCATTTTAAATCAAATTAAATCAAATTAAACCATATAAAATCAAAAGTATTTACAACTCATGATTTTTTGGTTGCTTTAGGCTTTGAATACAACTATTATGTGAATCAAATTCGCATAAAGTACATTGGTTACAAGAAGATATGATTTAGGCCAAATTTGGAAGGTTGTAATGGTGGAATCAAATCCAATTCATGAGCATTGATGTGGAGAGATTTGTACCAAGTTTCTTACCCTAATGCAATATACATTACATAAGAAAGGCAAAGGAACGAAAATAGAGGTGGGAGGCTGCAAGAAGAGGCATAACAAATGTTTGAAAAAGTGGTAAAAAGCTTGAATTCGATATCATAACAAGAGGCGTTTTCAGAAGCCAAAAGTTATCCCAATCGCTTCCTGGGTGCTCATTCACCCTTCCTGGATCAAGAGCAAGCATTCTCACATACCACAAAGCACTGTAAGTATCACGAAAATAACCTTGGTTCTTGAATTCGTGATTCATTATTCTTGCATCATTTGAACAAATTGCTTGCATATTCGTAACCCTCATGACATTTGTAAACTTTTTGCATTATTCAATTTGGTTTATAGGCGCTGTAACCCCAAAACACCATAGCTAGGGTTGCGTGTTTGTTTTTAGGGCTTTCTTTTTCAGGAAAAATCAGGACTCAAGAAGGACATAATGTTAATCAGGAAGCCAAGACGAACTCAGCCATGTTTTTGGAATTGATTTATGTGGCCTAGGGAAGATTTTAGAGCAAGCTTGCGTATTTAGCTGCGGATCCAAATCTGCAAGTAATATTTACAGGATTTGGAGGTAGAAGACGACGAGATGTCGTTCTCCCATTGGCCAATTCAAATTAATTTTTGCGCATTTTTATATTCTGGCATATAATTCGTTTTGTTTATATTATAATTTCTTTGTATTTTACTAACAATAGAATCAAAGCAGTGCAGTGGCAAGCGTGCAAGCATATCACTTTCAGGACCTGGGTTTGAATCCCAGGTCCCCCACTTTCTTTGTTATTTTCCTTCTTCAGGTAATCACATGTACGTCCAAGCATGCAGCGCATCATGCACTATCATCTATCCAACGGCTGGATGGCCAAAGGCCAAATCTGGTGGCCAGGATCTGAACGTCCACCAAGGCTTTGGTCAAAGCATGCTCACTGGATCACCAAAGGTCAACAGGGCCAGCGTTTAATGGGCCTCAGATTTGCTTCTCAAACTCCCTTTTCAGGCCCAAACCTCTCTCTCTCTTTTTATTTTACTTATTTTGTTTATTAATTGTTTTTATTATTTTTGTTTTAATTCTAACCAATCAAAAATTATTTTCTCATAAAATAAAAACCACAAAAATGTTTTCTTTATCAAATCAAACTTTTTATTTTTATTTTTTTTAATAAATACCAAATAAATTAACTTAGTTTTAATTAGAATAACTTTAATTCCTTTTTTTTAATAATTAAAATTAAATTAGATTTAATTAGGCTTTTACTAACATTAATTATTTTTATTTTTCTTTCTTAAAATACCAAAAACCCAAAAATAACTTTTTTCATTTAATTAATTAATTTATTAATTTGGTAATTAATTTAGGATAGTTTCTTTCTTAATTCAAAAACAAAAAAAAAAGATACTTTCTCTCAAAAAGGGTCAAAACCCTATTTGCGCTCGATTTAATTTCTCGCATGCGATTTATTTTCTTTTATATCATAATGTATTTGCTCCCGGATTGTAATAGCTTAATAGGACCTTTATTTATTTTTTTGTCGCTTTATTTATTTTTAAAGGGTTTGTCTTTGGAGATGTAAATACCCGACCCCTTGTAATAGTTAGTTAAATTTCTGCAATTTATTTTCTGCAAATTATAACTGTTAGATGTTTGATAATAGGTTTGCATGACAAGACTGAATGTTTTAACCTAAAATCAACTTAGATCACCATTAACATGTACAAAGATAAATTTAACTGAAAACAACACATTCGCACATGCGCACTCCTAGGGTACACCTCACTTGGTTGCCTTTGTACACGGTCATTGAGTATATGTCACTTTAGAGGTCGCCCTCTTGTCCAAAGATCATAGTCGCCTCGAAACGGTTGCCTCAGATATTGTTGCCTCAAAATAAATGATCTAAGACATTAGGGTTACCGCTAGGCGTTCTAACATTGCTTTGGTGACCGTAAGTCCCTAAAATCGAATTGACCCTTAAACTCCAACGAATGTGCTACCTACTCATCAATAGTGGGATAGCATTGTCTAAAGGAAGATAGCATAGAACGATTCTTTTTTCGAGTAGGTAGATGGTTCTTAAGTACTTGCTCTTTCGAAAAACAAAATCTTTTTCACACTTACACTTTTTCGAACAAAGTTTTCAAAAACACTTCATATACTCTCGAGGATAGAAGCAAGAGTTAAATCAAAGTTTTAAAACAAAAACTTTTTCAAACCCACAAGCACAAAGAAAACAATTTTGAAAACAATATGAGCAAGTACCTAAGAGCCCGTGGATAACCACAGATAGAAAGGGTGCTAACACCTTCCCTTTCTATAATCTACCCCCCGAACCCGAGAAATATCTCGAAAAAAGGAATTTTTCTGTGCTTTTTTCCTTTCCTTGTTGGATAAAATAAAAGTCGGTGGCGACTCTTGCTTACCGCGACATTTTGCAAAAACAAACGCAAAACACAAACCAGCATTACAAAAAACAGTCAGTTCTTCCCACCGTATCACACCTGTATTCTCCTTGATTAACTTAAGGGCTACCAGTACCCACAAATATGTCGCACTAACATAGCTATTACTTAGACCATGTCAGTATACCCCGCACAGTTTCCACAACTTATTGCTACTTACATATAATGTATCCCAAATTCGGGTAGAGGATTCAAACCCAAACAAAGAACCATAATGTAAAGCATACAAGTCAAACAATGAAAGCAAGTAGATGTGATCTAACCCTAAGGTAACCCCACTTTTAGAACACTCCCCAGCACAGTCGCCAGTTCTGTGATACGGTGGGAGAACTGACTTGACGGTTTTTCGTTTGATCACAAATGTTGTGGTTAGCAAGAGTCGCCACCGACTTTTCTTTTATCCAAAAGGAAAGGTAAAAAAGCACAAGAAAGACCTTTGAGATTATTTCTTGAGTTCGGGGGGTAGATTATGAAAAGGGAAGGTATTAGCACCCTTTTCATCCATGGTTTTCCATGGGCTCTTAGTTACTTGCTAGATCACTTACTTTTTGTTTGAAATTGTTCTTGCTGTGGTTTTTGAAAGTATTTTGTAAAGAGGCTATTGTTTAGGCAATCTTTGTAATGATCCTTGTTTGTAAGAATGTATACAAAGATGTTTGATCTTTTGAAAATGTTTTCAAGTTTGTAAGATGTTTGAAAGTGTAGGTGTTTGTTTTGAAAATAGCAAGGATGTTTGTTTGAAATTGAGCAAGTAATTAGGAGCATTCTACCTACTCAAAAGTCTTTCTTGTTCATTTTCCTTTTCCTTTGACATTGTTATCTTACCATTGATTTGGTAAGTAGCCATTTCTTTGGATGTAAACGGGACGGGCGTGGGTCATCGTATAACCATGATTAGCAATGTTGCAAGGTATCTTGGCATTCTTTTTTAGGGACTAAGATCATTTGAAAGGCAACTTAGATAGCGTCATCGAGGGACTATGATCTTGTATTTGCTTGTTCTTGCTAAGATATCTTACATGAATAATATGGTCATTTTGTATAAGGAAACCAAGTGGAATAACCCTAAGGGTGCTTGTGTGCAAGTGTATTTTTTTCATGCTTGTTTTTTGTCTTGAATTATGGTTTTCTAAGTATTGGTTTTAGTCTTTCCATACAAACCCTAATTACTAGCATGTTATGTATAAAGCGATAAATTGTGAAATTTAAATTTACTACGCTATTACATCATTTAGGGGAGGGGTGTACAAATTACAAATGGGGAAATTGCAAGAAATGAAAATCCTAATTATCTATTACAACCATATTGAAATTGAATAAATATACAAGAATATGAAGATAATGCAAAAGAAAGGGAGATTGTTTTTTTTTTGTTTTTATATGAAAAGGTTTTAAGTCCTGGCCTAATTGAAAATGATTAAGGAAATTTAAGCAAAATTACCCTAATCTAAATAAGAAAAGAAAATAACTAAAAAGAAGATTTTTTAGGGTTTTTATTTATGAAAAGGTTTTTAATTAGTAAAAATAATATGGATATTAATTAATTAAAAGAAACCCTAATTAATTTATTCATAAGAAAATAATATACTAGTTAAACCCTAGTCTAAATATTTATTGAATAAAAAAATGAATTTAATTTATTAAGTGAAAAATGTTTTTTGTTCTTTTAGTTTTTATGAAGAAAATAAACTAAATAAATATAAATAATAAAAATATAAATATTTTTTAGGGTTTTTATTAGTAGCAAAAAATATGGTATTAAAAATAATGATAATGATAATGATAATGATAATAATAATAATAATAATAATAATAATAATAATAATAATAATAAATATGAAAATATAAAAACACAAAATAAGGGTCAGGGGTGTTAAAAACAGTCAGAAGGGTGGAAGGCTAGCAAAAAATCCCAAGCCCAAAGGAGGAAGGCCCAAGCGCCTGTTGGTTGCAAACAAAAAAAATGGAAAAGTGTAAAAAAAGAGAAAATTTTCCAAAAGGTCTCGCTGGGGCTCGAATCCAGGACCTCCTAATACGCGCGCGCTTGTTGTACCACTGGGGTGACCTGTTTCATCCGTTCATTATACAACAATCAATAAACTTAAAACAAAACAAGTCCATGTTATAACTTCATCTTCAACCTCCAGCCATAATCCCTGCAACTTGTTCATTTCTCAACCATTTGCAAAAATGTAAACATGAAAATTGTGTAGAATTTCAACACAATTCCAGAAATATAATAACTTAAACTAATTCCCACAAATGAGCATGAATTTCTAATGGTACCAAATCCTGACCTAGATATTTTCAGGGGTTCAGATTCAAAATTCTAACTACTTAAGCAATAATAATGAAATCTAAGGACATGGTTAGCTTCAGGATAATAATATCTACATTTCTTATTCACAAATAAACCATTAATGATTCTTGTATGAAGAGTTCAAAGTTGAGGAAACTTACCTCAAAACTGGAAATCGTATTCTGAGTTTGAGCACTCCTTAAGGTGTTGTGATGATCAGAATAACTCCACTGAGGTCCCAGGAAGCTAATACAATGGTTAGCTTGGATGGAGAATGGTTGAAATGGTCTGAAGAAGTCCACTTGTAGTTCTCTATTTTTGAGTTTGGACAATGGTGTAAATGGAGTTACAGTCGTGTAATAGGTATTGGGATGAGTTGTATTTGGTGTTTAGAAGCTTTAGGAACCAAAAGGCCAAAAAACGCACGAGTAGATTTTGAGCTTCATGTTTTTGGTCAGTTTGTGTGAAAATGGAAGTATGAAGTATGATTCTGAGTTCTATCTCCTTTCAGTGATCAAGCATTCATGTGTTTTATGTCAATAGTTTGTGTATGTATAAACAAAAGGATTGGAGTGCATTGGCAAGTCAGAAGTACAAGTTCTTAGCTTTTGGCTAGGTTACTTGATTTTTAAGAAAAGAGGGAAACGAGTTTCAAAGAGAGGTACAAGCCTGGGATGGGTGATTGTAAGTGTTTGAAACATTTCTCCTGATTTATAGGACCTGTTTGATCAGAAGAGAACAAGTGCAAGGCTCAAAAATAAGTTTTATACAAAAAGTCACTTTATCAAAATGGCAATGTAACCTTTCTTCCAAAAATGGATATAAAGTATGTCCATGCATTAAATGCTTGAAGTGAGGCCTCTAAAAACTGTGTAAACCATTAATTATGGAGTGCCTAACAAGTTTGAGGCCTGTAAAGTAGAGTTAATGCAGCACAGCTTTGAATTTGAATTTTGTTCATCACTAAAATGACTTATAATTAAAGTGATAAATCCTTAACTTCATCTCTTCGATTCTCTCTACTCAAGAATGATCTCAAGGAGTTCTTGGACATTTTTGAAAGCTTGAAATGTGTTCTACAACCCATATTTGAATTTAATTTTAAGATTCCCGTTGGAACTATATGAAAAAGTACCATGAAGTTGGGTCAAAATCCTGACCAAATTAGGGCAAAATTTCACTAAGTGTATAGTATCATGACCACATGTTCATAAAATTATAACTTGAGATACAAGCATTTTTGGAAGGAGTTGTGTAAAGAAAAGTTTTAGATTTCATGGAGATCTACAACTTTCATGTTGGAAGTTTCTCTTGAATCATCTTGCATCATGGTGAAAATTTTGCTCAAAGTTATGAAAAAACATAAAATTTCCAACACTTAGAAAAAATTGCAAGTTTAGAAATTTTGACTTTTCAAAATGAAATCTTGACGAATAAGTTTCATATTTTGACATGTTTTGATGAATTATGACCTTTGCCACTTGAGTTTGACCAAAAATTCAAAGTTTGACTTTTTAGTATACAATTGACTTTTGATCAGTTGACTGCAAAATTCATCTGTCAATCCAATGGACTTGCAATGTTTTGAACCATGTCATTAGGTAAAAATGATGCAATTGGAATCTTTAGATTATTCCTTAAACCAATTGATCATTTTCTAGGTCAAAAATCAGAAATTTCTCCTTCTCAGTCCAAATCCTAATTTTGACCATTTTGCCCTTTTGGAGATTTGATCAGATTTCTTGAGGAATTGTGGTCCAAACTTGATAAAATGATACATATGAGTCTAAAATGTTTATGTGGATCAAAAACTATAAAGTTTGACTATAAATTGACCATAGTTGACTTTTTCCCCAATACAATTGACTTTTAGGTCAACTGCTCAATTGACTGAGCAAAAGTGTGATCCAAAGCTTGAAACTTGACATGAGTAATGTTAGGGGTCCATAATGATCCATGAAAGTCATATGGGGCATTGTAAGTTCAAAAATCCTTGTGCAAGTTCAAACCCTAATTTTGGTCATCAGTGCTTAAGGAGGTGTCTTGAGCTGATAAACCCTAGTGCAATCTTGAGCCAAAGGATATCTTGTGAGCAAATTCTTTGAAAAAATGAGGGAAAATTTTGGGGTACAACATTAAGCATATATGGAGACTCAGCCATGGTGATCAGTTAAGTCAAGGGAGAATGGGATATGAAGCATCTGAATCTTATCCCTTACCGAGAACATGTGCTAACCTTGATTCCATATTTAGAAGAGATTACTTTTATGCATATCCCAAGAGAAGAGAATCAGTTGGCGGGCATATTGGCTACCATGTCATCCATGTTCAAGGTAAGATGGGGCAATGAGGCTCCCAAAATTACTATTGAAAGATTTGATAAATCGGCATACTATTATGAAATTAATACTGAGGGAGTAGAGGAAAATCCTTGGTTTCACAAAGTGAAAAGGCACCTTAAAGCCTAACAATACCCTGAAGGGGCATCGATCAATGATAAGAAATTATTACGGAGGTTCTCGGCTAAGTTCTTCTTTAGCAATGGAATTTTATACAAGAATAATCATGATTCAACCCTGCTTCGTTGTGTAGACAAGAAGGAAGCAGACGAAATTGTGCAGGATATGCATGAAGGTGTCTTTGTTACTCACTTCAGTGGGCATACTATGGCTAAAAATATTTTGAGAGTTGGTTACTATTGGTCGACTATGGAAACTAATTGTCACCACCACTAGAGAACTTGTCATAAATGTCAAATTTATGCTGATAAAGTTCACGTGCCTCCGGTTCCTCTAAACGTCATGACTGCTCCTTGAACATTTGCAATGTGGGGCATTGACATGATCGGAGAAATCAAACCTACTGCCTCTAACAGACATCTCTTCATTCTCGTCGCTATTGATTACTATACAAAGTGGGTTGAAGCAGCCTCATTCGCCTCTCTTACTAAGAATGTGGTCGCACAGTTTATCAAACATAATCTTATCTATAGGTATGGTATCCCCAAGAGAATCATCATGGACAATAGTACCAATCTCAACAACACTGTGGTTGCTGAACTCTGCATGCAGTTCAAGATCAAGCACAATAACTCTTCTCCGTATCGATCAAAGATGAACGGCACGATGGAAGCCTCCAAAAGAACATAAAGAAGATGGTTGTGACCTACAAAGATTGGCATGAGATGTTATCGTTTTCTCTCCACGGCTATCGCACTTTAGCTCGAACATCAATTGGGGAAACCCCACTCTTTCTGGTCTATGGTATGGAAGTTGTCCTACCTGTCGAAGTTCAGATTCCCTCTCTGAGAATTATGAAAGATGCAGACTTAGACGAAGATGAGTGGATTCAGACCAGGCTAGACCTGTTGAATCTGATTGACGAGAAGAGGCTTGCGGTTATCTGTCACGGTCAGATAAATCAGAAGTGTATGATCAAGGCATTCAACAATAAGATCAAACAACGGGTATATCAGGTTGGTGATTTGGTAATAAAGTGCATCATTCTACCGCAAGGTGATCTCAAGGGAAAATGGACTCCCACCTATGAAGGGCCATTTGTAGTCAGGAAGATATTCTCTGGCGGTGCCATGATATTAACCACCATGGATGGCGAAGATTTCCCGTATCCTGTGAATTCAGACATAGTAAAAAGATACTACGCATGAAATCGACCTGCTAGGTTGAATGGACTAGGAAAAAATAAGGGCATCCAAGTGAACCAAAAGGATTCGGGGAAAAATTAGTGATATATATAAAAGATTTAACACCCGGCAAGTCGAAAACCTGAAAAGGCGGCTTGGGCAAAAAAGGATATTCTGATGAACTGAAAACCCGAAAGGGCGGTCCAGGAAAAATTTAGGGATTAAAGCGTACGACTATGTTCCCATTGGATCACTTACAATAAGCTTTTTACCAAAGTCAAAGTTCAAACGGTACAGTTCAATTTAATCACTTTCTTTCGACAGCGAGGGATGTTATGCTTGAAGACATAGGGGTAATAGTAGAGTTGGAATCCGACGAGATCATTTCCACATGGCTATATGTTTTGTTTTCACTTTTTACTCTTTTCATTTCACAACAATTTTCTCTTACTAGGATTTATGTCCCTTTGTACAAAAATCGCCTATTTGTGGGTAAACTATCAGAAAAAAAAATAAAAACTTCAAAATTCAAACTTTTTGTTTTTTTACTTTTTCTGTTTTTTTTTTTGCAAAAACTTCCAATGACTAAAATTGAATGAACATATGCATACGAACATGATCAACTGTTAACAAATATATGCATAAAAATAGGAATAAGCATTTGCTCAAGACTCTAGGAGTTGGAATAACGTTCAAGATGTCCATAAATCCCCACAGAGCCACTTCCATGGGATCGTCCCCACATAGTAGTCTAATCATACTCACCAGCAAATTCCCCCAGCGGATAAGGAAATAAGATCTTTTTCCCGGCAATATCTCCCACCTACAGAGTCCCAATCATTATGATTCATGGAAATTCTCTCCCCCTAGCTGAGCTTATTCCTCCAAAATGGTAAAACCCCCTGCATATTTCTTCTCTCCAGTAGAGCTTGTTACCTTAACAAGGGTGTTTCCTCAGCATAGTATTTCTCTGTAAATAGTGTTTATTTCCCCAATAGGGTTTACTTCCCCGGTGGAGTTAAATCTCCCCAGCCTGAGTCTGTTTCCACCACAAATCACCGGCAAGATTCCCACCTCCAGTAAAGGACGTTCTGGGTTGCTATCCCCAGAGAGTTGCTACTGAATCCAAAATTGGGTCAGATATTATTCAACCTTATTCTTTCTAGACGAGTCGGTATCCATATCAAAAACTCGTTCAGGCAACACCTCAAAAGGTTATCCATCTCTTTTATCCCCAGTCAGGGTATGCAAGAACTAAGATCCCAGTAGAGCTGTGAACAACCAATGTTCTTAGACTCTTCTCCCCAAACAGGAATCAACGCCCTCTAGCGTAGTTTCCTCAAATAGAAAGCATGAATCCCCATCAAGATAAAAGATACACATATCCTTCATCCCCAGCAACAGTCAGGGATTTATCTTACCAGAAAAAGATATTGTAAGGGTTTACAATACACTTCAACAACATTTCACATTCATACATCATTTACAAACAGCATAGCATATGCATACAAAACACATATAACACGCTCTCATTTATTTTAAGAACATTATTACGCAATGCATTTCATACATCATGACATTGCATATAAGCTAACTCTTTACCTTTTAAGGAAAGATCAATAAACAGACAAACGTCATCAACTACTTATATGACCAGACAGTCTTCTCAAAGGCTACATCTGATAAATGGCTTCTTAAGCAATTTCCTCAGAGAGTCATTCTTAAAGTAGACATCTTCTGGCTCAGGTTAAATAAAGCATGGAATTACTCTGATACTTCTTCCAGTTGAAAATGGTCGTGGACATCTTCTGGCTCAGATTAACTCAAGCGTAGATTTATTCTGATACTTCTTCCAGTCGAGGACGAACGTAGACATTTTTTGGCTCGTTTTAAATCAAGTGTAGATTTATTATGATACTTCTTCCAGTCAAAGTTAAGCATAAACATCTTTTGGCTCAGTTTAAATCGAGTGTAGATTTATTCTGATACTTCTTCCAGTCAAAGACAGTCGTAAATATCTTCTGGCTCAGTTTGAATCAAGCGTAGATTTATTCTGATACTTCTTCCAGTTGAGAAAGATCATAGACATTTTCTAGCTCAGTTTAAATCGAGCGTAGATTTATTCTGATACTTCTTCCAATCAAAGTCGATCATAAACATCTTATGGCTTAATTTAACTCGAGTGTAGATTTATTCTGATACTTCTTCCAGTTGAAGACGATTGTAAATATCTTCTGGCTCAGTTTAAATTGAGCGTAGATTTCTTCTGATACTTCTTCCAGTTGAAGACAGTCGTAGACATTTTCTGGCTCAGATTAAATTGAGCATAGATTTATTCTGATACTTCTTCCACCTGACTTTGAACATAGAAGACATGGTAGCTAACGCGTCCGCCAGCTGGTTCTCCTCTATCGGGAAATGTTCAAAGGTTATCTCCTCAAAGTGTGGGAGCAACGTCAGTACATACTCTTTGTAAGGAATAATATTTGGGTGATTCATATCCCACTCGCCTTTGATCTGACTGATCACTAAAGAAGAATCTTCGTATACACTCAATAACTTAATCCTCAGGTCAATAACAGCTCGAAGACCCAGGATACATGCTTCATACTCTGCCATATTGTTGGTGCAGTTAAAACATAATCGGGCGGTGAACAAAGTATGATAACCCTCAGGAGATATAATTACAGCACCAATGCCATTACCCAATGCATTTGATGCTCCATCAAAATACATAGACCATCGGGATCCTTCTTCGGGTCCTTCATCCGGTCCAGGTTCTTCACAGTCGGTCACCAACATGATGTTCTCATCCGGGAACTCGAAATTCATAGACTAGTAGTCATCCACGGCCTGATGCGCCAAATGATCCGCCAATACACTCCCCTTGATTGCTTTTTGGGTTGTGTATTGGATGTCATACTCAGTTAAGATCATTTTCCATGTTGCTATTCTTCCGGACAAGGCAGGCTTTTTGAAGATACACTTAATTGGATCCATCTTTGATATCAATAAGGTGGTGTGAGTCAGCATATACTGTCTCAGCCGGCGAGCAACCCATGCCAAAGTGCAGCAAGTTTTCTCGAGCAATGAGTATCGGGTCTCACAGTCGGTAAACTTTTTGCTAAGGTAGTAAATAGCGTGCTCTTTTCAGCCAGACTCGTTATGCTGCCCCAGCACGCACCCCATTGAACTATTCAGTACTGTCAAGTATAAGATCAAAGGCCTTCCTTCAACTGGAGGCATCCGAATTGGTGGCTCTTGGAGGTATTCCTTGATTCTTTTGAAAGCGGTCTGACATTCATCATTCCATTCTACCACTTGATCTTTCTTCAACAGCTTGAAGACTGGCTCACAAGTAGCGGTCAGGTGTGAAATGAACCTGGCGGTGTAATTCAGACGTCCCAAAAAGCCTCTAACTTCCTTTTCTATGCAGGGAGCCGACATCTCCTGTATGGCCTTTACCTTGGTAGGGTCCACCTGAATACCCTTATCACTAACGACGAAACCCAGTAGCTTACCAGACCTTACCCCGAAGGTGCAATTGTTCGGGTTCAACCTCAGCTTGTATGTCTTCAACCTGTCAAACAGTTTCTGGAGATGGTCAAGGTGCTCTTCCTCAGTCTTGGACCTTGCTATCATATCATCAACATAAACCTCAATCTCATGGTGAATCATGTCGTGGAACAAAGCGACCATGGCGCGATGATAAGTTGCCCCAGCATTCTTCAACCCAAAAGGCATTACCTCGTAACAGAAGGTGCCCCACTGTGTAACGAAGGTTGTCTTCTCCATGTCCTCAGGATCCATCTTGATCTGGTTGTAACCAGAAAACCCATCCATAAAGGAGAAGATCTTATGTTGCGTGGTGTTGTCGACCAGAACATCGATGTGAGGAAGT
This sequence comes from Vicia faba, assembly GCA_948472305.1. Classification (NCBI taxonomy): domain Eukaryota; kingdom Viridiplantae; phylum Streptophyta; class Magnoliopsida; order Fabales; family Fabaceae; genus Vicia; species Vicia faba. The sequence continues at coordinate 989,866,413 of OX451735.1, forward strand.
GGGAAATCATCCTTGGGGCTTGCCCTGTTCAAATCTCTATAATCCACACACATCCGTACCTTACCATCTTTCTTAGGCACCGACACAACATTGGCAACCCACTGTGGATAAGAAGTGACAGCTAAAAATCCTGCATCGAACTGTTTCATGACCTCAGCTTTTATTTTCTCAGACATCTCAGGGCGCATACGGCGAACCTTCTACTCTACTGGAGGATAGTCTTCTTTAGTCGGCAGGCGGTGTACCATAATATCAGTGTCCAAACCAGGCATATCTTCATAAGACCAAGCGAAGATCTCAACATAGTCGCGTAGCATCTGTATCAACCGTTGTTTGACACTGGGCTCCAGATTCGCGCCTGTCTTAACCTCTTTCCTGTCTTCCTCTGTACCTAAATTTACTGATTCAACTGGCTCTTCATGAGGTTGTATGGCCCTTTCTTCCTGTAGTAACAGTCTAGCAAGTTCTCCAGGCACATCACAATCATCCTCACCTTCTTCCTCGTCTTGGTTGATCGGATTTTCAAAGTCATAACTGGCAGTAGCAAAGTCATTATCAATGGGATCCAGAATGGATATGAATCTGCATTATGATACGTGAGTGTGTGTAAGAGAATAGTTGTTTGTGATAAAAACAGGAAAAAAAAAGAAAAACAAGGAGCGCAAAATTTGTAATGCAAGAAACTTCCAATGTTTTATTAATGATATATGAAATGACAAATAAAAAGCCCTCACAAGCAAAGCCAAGGCGCCTTGGGCAAGGCACCGGGACGTAAAGTTTTAAACTGTCTATTACAACTCCTAAAACAAAAATCAATTACTGTGGAATAAAGGAAACAGGTATGAAGTCCTTTGTCGTCCAGTTGCTTAGTCTGCCATTGGTTGTAGGGTAGATCCAGTTGTCGATATCTGAATCTTATTCACCATCTTCAATTGCATTAACTCCCTGATTGCTAATATGCAAAGGCGGTCTACCAATCCGTGCGCGCCTAACAGCCCTTTGAGCCCCTGTAGTAAAACCCAAACCAAATTTGTCAGTTTTGTGCGTGAAATCAGGGAGCTAACCCCAATTTGTACACCCACCTTCTTCAATGATAGCCCTGGCATCCTTGAGAGAAGCCATCTTCATTGGAGGTTTGTCGGTAGCAACTTCAGTTGACGCTAAAGTCTGATGGACCTCTTCAAAGTTCTGACAAGGGGTTTTGATGAATTCCCCATCCATCTCTACGTATCAGAAAGAATTGAGATGACTCACCATATACTCCTCTTCACCCCGTACCGTGACAATCTTCCCTTTTACCGGATATTTCAACATTTGATGGAGCGTGGAAGTCACTGCCCCAGCTTTATGAATCCAAGGGCGACCTAGAAAGCAAGAATATGATGGTCTGATATCCATCACATAAAAGGTGGATGCAAAAGTCTGAGAGCCAACTTTAACAGGGATGTCCACCTCCCCGTGCACCATCCTTTTTGACCCGTCGAAAGCCCTGACCACAATATTGCTCGGCTTTAGAATCAGACCTTCATAGTCTAGACGGTCTAATGCTTTCTTTGGAAGAACATTCAATGAGGACCCGGTATCCACCAGTACATGGGCCATAGTGGTGCCCCTGCACTCGATCGAGACGTGTAGAGCATCATTATGATTCCTTCCTTTAGGAGTCAGATCTGTGTCTGAGAAACCCAACTCATTGTCGGTAGTCAAGCTAGCTACGCAATCTTTGAATTGATTGGCTGAAGTTTCCTGCGGCACATGTGCAGTTTTGAGGAATGCGATTAAAGCTTTTGCATGGGCTTCAGAACACAATAACAAGGATAACATGGATATTTTTTACGGGGTCTTCCCCAGCTGCTCGACTACATTGTAGTCGCTCTTCTTGATAATCTTCAGTATTTCCTCTATCTCCTGCTTAGAAGTTTCTACGATGATCTTCTTAGGTGCCTCCGTCCGGGCAGACTCACCTATGATTTCTTTGCCCCGAGTCCCAGATGGCTCGGAGACAGGGGTAATAATTGGAATAGGAACTGGGATAGTAGCTGATGTACTAGAAGATGGAATAACAACAGGTTTGTGAATAGTCAGAGGGGAAATCTCGGGAGAAAAGATTCTTCCGCTTCTAGTGACCTTGCTTTTCCCGACAATATTGCTGACATCAACATCAGCTTCCTCACTCTTTACATCTTTAACTACATGGTAATATACATCAGCACCATAGTGCCAAGGGACAACCTTATCCGAAGTGTACGGGATAGGACCAGGGACAATAATTATTAATGGAGCAATTCTTGGGCCGAGTGTAATCCTAACAGGTTTTCTCGAGGAAACCTTGGAAAGATTGGCGGAAGTGGTTATGATGGAAACATCTTCAATTGGAACCAGCGGAATCATAGCCTTTTCGAACATGATCTCTTTATTATCCATCAGGCGCTGAACACCTGATTTCAATAAGCGGCAACCAGCAGGTAGAACCGAGCACGCGTGGCAACCTTCACCAAAACCCGGAAATAAACTGGCCAATAGCAAATTCTTCTTTACTGTCATCAAAGGAGTAGAAATTTCTTCCACATAAGTCACAAATAAATCATCGTCCACTAACATTTACTCCATGACCGTGTTAGGGCATAGGAGCAGTTATGACGTTGGGATTCTCCGAAGCGTCAAACTCAATCTCTTTGGCTTCGATCAAGTCTTGCACCTTATTCTTCAAGGCCCAACAATTGTTTGTATCATGACCTGTACTTTTGAAGTGATAGGCGTAGCGGGCATTCGGGTTATACTGGGGAGATGTGGTGTTGAGGTTCTTCGGGGCTTCCCTCAGAGTTACTAGATTGGTCTTCAATAACTGTGGTAGAATTTGAGTCAAGGTCATATTGAGTCGAGTGAACTGCCCCTATGGTCTTTCCATCCTTTGTTGATTGTTGCATTGTGGAGCAACTGTGGGTCTTGATATCACTACTACATTTCCTGCTTGATAGTGTTCAGGTCTGCTTTGGCCCCTCGGGCCATAGACTGCACTAGCTTCTTTCTTACTGGTGAAAGGCTTCTTTACTGCACTTGATGAAGTATCCTTCTGTATTTTACCACTTCAAATTCCATCTTATACTCTCTCTCTCCAGTCAAGATCAACTCAATAAACCCAGATGACGAACTGCCGATCAGATGATTGAAAAATGGACCAGATAGCATCCCTAGAAACATGTCAACCAACTCCCTGTCAGACAAAGGGGGTTGGACTCTTCCAGCCAAATCTCTCCACTTTTGAGCATAGTCCTTAAAACCTTCACTTGCACCCATAGACATGCCCTGGAGCTGAGTACGAGTGGGAGAAAGGTCGGCGTTATACTGATACTGCCTGTAAAAAGCAACAACAAGGTCTTCCCAGTTTCGGACATTGGCTCCTTCCAATTGATAAAACCATTCAAGTTGAGTCCCTGACAGACTATCTTGAAAGAAGTGTACCCACAAATTTCTATCAGCAGTATGAGGTTGGATTTTTCTGACGTACGAGCGGAGATGGAGTTTTGGACAGGATACTCCGTCGTACTTGGAAAAACCTAGAGCTTTGAACTTATGAGGGATCACCACTCCCGATACCAATCCCAGCTCTCTGAAGTCCAAACCATGGATCTTATGAATCTCCATAGCACTCAAACGGTCTTCTAGCTACTTGTACCTACCCTCAGCAGAAGGATATTGCTCATCATCATAATCCGTATCGTTATCAGAAACTGCAGGACTGGGGTCCTTTACCCTTTCTTGGTTCTCCCCGTCCTTGGATGAGGAGGTCAGATCAGCTGATTGTCTTATCCTTTCTCTGAATCTTCTGCCCATGTTCAGAATACCAACCTTCTTCTTCTTCTTCTTCTCTTTCAGAATCAGGGTCTTCAAATCCTCTTGCCCTTTAGTCAAGCTTAAGAACATTTGTTGGAATTGGGAGTTTTGTGCCTGAAGATCTTTGATGGCTTGATCAGAAGACATTTCTACTGAAATAAACAACGAAGAAGATGAGAAACCTGTAATGGTACCTGTAATGATGTGCATGATAATGGGATGCGCATGAAATTATTTCAAAGACTTTGGGAAATTTAAATTTGCAAACCAAAAAATAAACAAACTTTATTAGATTAACTTGTAAAAGGTTCAACAATGCTTTTGAGGCGTTACAAAGAAATGGATGGAAAACAAATCTAAACTAGAAAAAGAAAAATCAAAAGTCTTATGGACGCTTCCTCTTGGTGCTGACGTAGTCATTGATCACTCTTTCTTCCTCAAGCTGCCTGGTGAGCTTCAAGATCTTCCTTTCCTGCTCATGGTACTTCTCCCGGTAAGTATCCCTCTCCTCTTTTAGATGAATCCAAGACCTCTGCAATGCCCCAGGATCAGTGGGCATGTAAGAATATAGGACTGTGTAAGGAACACCTTCTTCATTGGTGGGCTCTACAATCACTGGTAATACGGCTTCATAAGGCATCTCAAGCTTCTGGGCACGAGCTCGAACCCATTGGCGGTAAGGCTGCATAGGAAGGGAAGTCCTTGGTCCCAACTCTTGGGGGTCAGATCTGTTCACTGTAACACCCCGTTTTCAATTAATTGATTTATTTAAATTTGGGAATTTATTTTATTAGAATTAATAAAATAAAAAGAATTATTATTTTGGAATATTTGAGGAAAATAAAAGAAATAAGGAATATTGAGATTTTTAAGTCATTGGGCTTAGATGTGGATTAGTAAAGAGTGGGGGTGCAGAGAAATAAAGTTATGATTGGGACTTAGGCCATTTTCTCATTTTTGGTTTTCACGTAAGAACAGAAGTTGGAATTGGGAAAATAGAGCTCTGAAGAACGAAGAACGAAGAACATCGCCCAAGAACTCAAAGCTGCTAATTGATAAGGTAAGGGGGGTTTATACTCGATTTATATTTGTTTATGGGTTTATGTACGGTTGATTCGGGTAATTGTAGGAAAATCCCAATTTTAGATGTTTCCAGGGATCGATAACCGTAGGACTGAACCTTGTTAGAAAAGGGTTAGGTTCCCAATTTTTATGAATCGATTAAGAGTTTTAGGTCCCAAATGAGGAATTGGGAGTATATGTCATGATCGTGAAATTACCTTGGAAGTTGTAGGGATAACCTCAGTGTCAGTAGAATTCCCCAAAAGGACGGTTAATCCCCGATTAAGGTTACTGTAATAATTGTTGGTAACTTGGATATTGTGGTGTTGTTGTGAATCGTACAACTCTGATGTGTTAGGAACTGAAATGCGCGTTTTGGCGGACGCATTCCCGCGTTTGGACTGCTGTTTCTGAGCTGCTGCAGGTTCAGGAAAATCCTGTGCGCGCTCAGCAACACGGGCCGTGTTGCACAACACGGGTGCCCGTGTTGCTCCTCTGAGTTGGAAGGGGTGTGCTCCTGGTGACACGACACGGGCCGTGTTGCACAACACGGGTACCCGTGTCAGAGCCCCTGTACTGATAAAATTAAATGTGCATTTTTCTGGACGTGCTGTACAACACGGGCCGTGTTGCACAACACGGGTGCCCGTGTTGCTCTGCTGTGATGATTTCTGAATTTTTGATTTCAGTGTTTTGATGTTGGATTTTTATTGCCATGCTTTTAGATATGTTATCGAGCATGAATTATGATATAATTGATGTGATTGGTTGATGTTTGAATAGTATGCTGAGTGATTACATGCTATTCGTAACTTGATATGATTTATGTTTAAATGGTATGCCGAGTGGTTACATGCTATTTCATATCATGTTATGTTGGATATTGTTGATGTGCATGATATGTTGATCGATGTTCATAGTATGCTGAGTGTTACATACTTACATATCATGTTGCATTTGTTAATTCCCATTGTGTGGAATTAACATGGTGGCCAATATACGTGTCCGCGATTTAATGGAACGTTGAGGTGGTAGCCGTGTCCGCGATATAATGGAACGGTGAGTTATCCGTGACCCGCGATTTAATGGGGCGGTGTAGTGGTACCACATGCATGGGTGTGTTGCATTACTCGAATATAACATGAATGGATGATTTTTCCAGTGTTATATTTGATTGTTTGTATGCACGTATGATTTGATAAATGGTTGATGATGTTTGACGAATATTTGCAATTATGAAAGGCAATATGTCATGGATATATGAATTGTAAAGGTTTTGTAAACTATGAAATATGCTAATTAGTGGGTGATGCTTATGATTTCGTGAATTGATTGTTATGAATGTATAACCAAATGTATATTTGAGAAGCTCACCCTTACTGTTGAATATTTCAGATTGAGGAGCTTCGCTCAGGTGCTTGGCGAAGGCTTATCGTGTCTAGTTTAGTTTCGTTTTAGTATGTCCGGGTCATGCTCTGATAGTTGTAACTCCGGGAACGTTTGGTTGTCGAGCTGCTTTAGTCAGACTCGTTATTTCCCTTTTTATTTGTTATAATATGCTGTTGACTTTCCAGGTGTTAATCCCTGATGATGTTGGAAAATATTATAACATTGGATTTATTAAATAAATTATTCCGCTGTGTAGACATGTATGAGTTACCACTAAAATTATGCATGACAGGAATTTATTTTATTAAAAGAGAATTGTAGCATTCCTCGATTATTACATGTACTCTGAGTTTATAATCTTTAATATTTGCGAAAATTATATGCGGGTTTTAGAGGGTGTTACATTCACCATACCCCAAGATCATATAAACCTCTGGCGATGCTCCTCAACGTCTTCCTTGTAGTCAAATTCAATATCCTCAAGAATTAGCTCATGGGGACCATCTCTCTGAGCACGACCAAATTGTCGCAAAGCTAGATAAGTATTGTAGGTTATTCCCCCTCTGATTCCAAGCAATGGGACATTAGGGTATCCCCCACAACTATCAATAACGGAAGTGTTTTCCATAGCCCGGGAACACCAAAGAATGTCTGTATGGGCCAGTGACATTATTCTATAGGACCATCCCAAACCTTCTTCGTTCTTCAACACAGACTTATGAAGGTGCGAAATAAACCACCTTGACAGCAACGACATGCAACAAATAAGAGTTCCTCTTCTCTGCACCGTACGAGTGTAGAGGGCATGTAAGATATCACCCAGTAGAGTAGGCACAGCATTGCGAGAAAGGAAAATCTTGACCGTATTCATATCTATAAAGGAATCTGGATTCGGGAAGAGGACCAACCCATAAATAAGGAGAGCCAAGATATCTTCAAAAGCCTAAAAATCCAAATTATCCCAGAATAGCTGAGCCTGGTCTATCAGAAACTTAGCTAAGAAACCTTCGACCCCGCTTCGTGTTTCCCAATTGGATACTACATCATCCCGTTTCAGATGCAGAGCTGAGGCAATGTCTTATGGTCTAGGAACCTCTTCCATACCTGTGAAGGGCACCTGTTCAAGGATGTATATGCCCAATAAGTGAGAGAACTCTTCCAAAGTGGGAACCAGCTGGTAATCTGGAAAGGTGAAGCAATGATGCACAGGATCGAAGAACTGGAAAAGTACACTCATCATCTGCTCATCAAGCTTTGAGGTGACCAGGCTAAGAAGCTGACCATGTCTCTTAATGAACATAGAAGTCTCAGAAACTCTTGAGACTAACTCCTTAAGTTGAGCAGGTATTTGCACAAAGTTAACTCGGATGGTATTTCTGCGCACGGAAGCCATAATCTGCAAAACAGAACAAAGATAAATTCCCTTGGTCTTTGAAATGGTTAGTGTAATGAAGTATAAATGCCATGTTATGATGCATGATGTCATGATAAAAAACAACAGGTATAGCAGATAACAGGCATGGCAAAGGCAAACAAGTCACACAAAAGCCCTTAAGTTTAAGACTTGCATGGGGTCAAAGGTAGTACCCTCTTGAAGTTAAGTTGGTTTCAACCTGTCCTGGCAAAAGTAACCAGGTTCTAGAGGATCTCAATATCACTGACCATCCTCCATCGGTCATGGTTTCAGCTCATGCAATCTTTTCTTGTGGTCGGAACTATCTCGAGAGTATGGTCTCAATGAGTGTAGCATCGAGTATCAACCAGTTCTCAGCTTTACACTGAGGCCGGCTATCTCACTACTTTCTAATGGCCAAGTTGGTCGATTAAGGGTTCTAAGGTCAGTTGATGCTTAACGACACACGCAGCGGCCCCGTTTTCTCCTCATTTCTCCACAAGGGATACTGGTACCAACCAATGTGCCACATCAGCGTAGCTACTGCTTCAACCGTATCGGTCTACGCCGTACAGTTCCCTCACAGTTTATTGCTACTTACCTAAAAGGTGTCCTCAGATCCGGGTTAGGATCTATAGTAACTCCCAAACAATACCCTTAAAAGTAAAGAAACCAAAACAAACAAGAATAGCAATTATGATGAACTAGATCCTAAGGTATACCCCACTTATTTGTCCCCAATAGAGTCGCCAGTTCTGTGATACGGTGGCAGAACCGTCTGTTTTGAAAAGTACTGGGTTGCGTTTTGCGTTTTATATTCGCAAAATGTTGCGGTAAGCAAGAGTCGCCACCGACTTTTATTTCATCCAATCAGAAAGGAAAAAAGTACAGAAAAAGTCATTTTTCGATATTTTGAGTACGGGGGGTAGATTATAGAAAGGGAAGGTGTTAGCACCCTTTCTATCCATGGTTTTCCATGGGCTCTTAGGTACTTTCTCACCTTTTAAAATTGCTTGTGTGTGTTTGTTTTGAAAAGTTTTGTTTTACTTCATTTTAACCCTTGTTTCTGTCCTCAAGGGTGTTACGAAGTTGTTTTTTGAAAACTTTGTTTGAAAAATGTAAGTGTGAAAAGAAGTTTGATTTGAGCAAGTACCTACTAGCATCTACCTACTCGAAAAAGGATTGTTTCTATTCTCATTTCCTTTAGATAGCGCCATCCTTCTATTGAGAAATAGGTAGCACCGCCGTTTGAATTGTAAGGGTCAATTTGAAAGGGACGTACGATCACTAAAGCAATGTTAGGACGTCTTAGTAATAACCCTAGAGTCTTAAGATCATATTCGGGGCAACATTTCCGAGGCGACGTTTCCGAGGCAACATTTCCGAACGGGACTTTTGATCTTTGTTTAGACAGGAGGGTAACCACTAAGACACCCTATACTTAATGATCGTTTACCGAAGGCGGCCGAAGTGAGAGTATACCCTAGGAGTGCACATGTGCGAGTGATTTGATTTCAGTTATTATCTTTGCACATTAGTGTTTTCTAGCCGTTTTAAATCATCATGCAGTCTTGTCATACAATCTTATTAACATACCTCTAAACAGATAATATTTGCGAGAATTAAAATGCGGGAAATAAAACCTACGCTATTACAAGGCTTCGAGGTAGGGATTAATTATATAGCCAAAAAAAACTCGTAAAAGACAATAAATAAAGAAAATCCTAGATTAAGCTATTACATACTGTAGACAGTTACATTAATATTGCAAAAAATATAAACGCGCGTGATGAATCGAAAATGAGAGAATTAGGGTTTTGACCCCATCTATGCCTAATTGTAACCTAAAAGGAAAATCATTTTTATTCGTCGTTTTTTGTGTTATTTGAGAAAATAAAGTTCTATTGAATAATAAAAAAATCTAATTACTAATTAATTGTGATTTAAGAAAAATAACTAAATTAACCTTTTTGTATTTTTTTATTTTGAGAAAAGAAATAAAAATTAAATCAAGAGTCTAACCCTAATTTTTCTAATTGATTTTAATTATATAAAAAAAGTTAGAATTACCCTAGATTAAATTAAACTAATATTAAATTAAATTTGATAAAATAAAACCTAAATCTAATCTTTTTTTTTTGAAACTCTTGATTTTATGATTTTATGAAAAAGAAATTGATTTTGATTGAAAATAATTAAGTTAATTAAATAAATAAATGAAATAAATAAAAAAGAAAGAATAAGATGAGCTTGTGGTAAATAGCAAAAAAAGGGTGTTGTTTGCAAATCTAAGCCCAACAAACTCAGGCCTTTGTTGACTATGTTGGATCCAGTGCATTTATTGACTAGAGGCGCATGATGCATCTTCAAGGGAGAAGCCTTGGATCTGGATTGTTGGGGATATGATGGTTGGACGCTGATGATGCATGGTGGACACATGGGATACTAGCTCACATGATTATGTAAAGAAAAATAATATGAAGCTAAAGTTGGGACCTGGGGATCGAACCCAGGTCCTTGAGCATTATCCCCTTGCCACGCTGCCAGCTGAGCCAGAATGATTAGTTGTCATTATAATAACAAACAATTATTATATAATACAAACAAATGTTAGTCCTCAAAACGCGCTAAATTTAAACAGGCAAGTCAGGGAGCGCCACGTGACCATCTTCTTCCTCCCACTGCCCTGTTAGCCCTAGAGGTTTTTACCTACAGACATTTGAGTGTAACTACAGCCCCTATTCATTCCAAAATCTCATACACGCATGCTAAATGAAAACCAATGGTACCATTCAACTTGTTTCAAGCCCACGAGCATCATGGTACCATTATCACTGGCCAATTTTCCCTGTACAAGAAACCCCTAAAAACAAAGAAAGAACCCTAGCCATGGCAGTTTCATGTTCAGTGAACAAAAATGCAATTAAATATAACCATTAGCTTGCAAACATCTCAAGGATTATAAATAATGCCAATTAATCATGCTAAATATGCCAGAATCAAGATATTCGAATTCAAGAAAATGTGCAAACCGTGTGACTCTTACAGGGCGTTTCAAGGCGTGGGGAAGCTTGCTAGCGATTGAAACACGATCCTGGGGAGTCCATCAATTGATTGGTATGATTAGAATGGCTTGAGATGGCCTAAAACCTAGAAATCATTTTGCACTTTTTTCTTGAATTTTTGCAATTTGTTCTTTGCCTTTGCACGCCTCTAGCCTCCTTCTTTTGATCTGCACTTGTTCCTTATGTATACTAGAGTGTATTAAGGTTGCAATTTTGTATCAAATCTCTTCCAATTATGAATATTGATTCATGATTCAATCGTTGCACCAAATCTTTCCAAATCAAGCAAATTCAATCTTTTTGTGTCCATGTGAAGCGTTGCACGATTTGATCTTGTCTCTAGCTGTATAATGAACCTAATCATGCACAAAATCTCAAGATTTAATTAATTTTTGATATTTTCATTATTTTATATTGATTTTATTTTATTTAATTGAAATAAAATCAAAATAAATAACAAAAATAAAAGAATGACAAGTGGAAGGGCTCATGGGTCACATTACGAACTCAGTGCAAGCATAAAAAGTTGGGCCCATTTAGCAAAAAATGCAATTTTGAACACATTTGATTTTTGGCAATTTTGCAAAAAGGGTCAACTTGGCCAATGCACAACTCCCTCAATTTTGACCCTAGAGAGGTGTTCTTGGACTTTTTAGAAATCTAGAGATGTCCTCTAAGCAACCCTTTTTGTCTCATCTCAATTGAGTCTTCCATGTTCATGTATGAAGCTTTGACCCAAAAGGTGTTTTTGTTGACTTTCCAAAATGACCTATAATGTCCAAATTCATAGCTTCTTGTGAGTGTATATTTTTAAATTTGGAGCTGAAGATGAATTGTATGGAATTGTATCCTCTTCAAAATGAGCTTTGGATGGGTCATTTTTTATAAAGTATTAGAAAGTTATGCTTGGTCAAAGTTGAGTTGACTTTTCTTGTAAAACCCTAATTTAGCAACTTTTGGGTTTTGATGAATTGTGAGAAATCCTCGAGGAATCATGATCAAACCTTGATAAAATGATGAATAATACTTCAAAATGAGAATGTTGACCAAAAATTTTGAAGTTTGACTGTATGTGGGCCACATTTGAATTTTGCCCCAGCACAGTCGATTTTCAGGCCTTTGAGCAATTGACTGAGCAAATTCCCCTGCAAGGCTTGAAACTTGGCATGGATGATCTTGAGTTCATATTAGGACAATAGTGAGCATTTAGGATCCTTTGGACTCAAACATCTTGATGCAAAATGAAACCCTAATTTGGGGTAGACTGCCTTAGGAGAGAGTTTGTCTGGTAAACTCTTGGACTTCCTTGAGCAATTTGAGGACCTCACTTGAAATGTATTGACAAAAATGGGAGGGGAAATTTTGGGGTTTAACAGCTGATCCTGTTCAATCTTCTTAAACCTGAGGATGTAGATTGGCTTGTCTGCTTGTCGTGATCTGAAGGTTGAAGATGATTGAACACTAGAGTGCCTAGAAATTTGCACTCGCATGAAGTGGTACTTGTCTTGAGACATCGGGAATGGGCTTATAGATACCATATGGAAGTCAATGACAGGAGATGGGCTTAAAGATGCCATTCGAAGAAGTGTCGATCGCATAAGAGATTCCCTTGCGAGAACCCGTATACCTGTTGTTGAGGAGGACTTCGCTGGGGAATGCTGGACTCTGTTCTGGGAGAAATAGAATTTTAGGAGCTTCAGTTGTCCGTTACTCTACTGGGGAATCATCTCTTAGTCGAGGAGGTAAAAATGAAATACTATCTGGTCATGCTCCAGGCTTTGCAATTTCTCAATTCTTATTTGGTCGTGTTCTAGGATTCAGAAGGAATTAAGTGGTTATCCGGTCGCATCCGGGTTTCAACTTGAATTTAAGGCATACTAATATCTGGTCGATTTCTGGGCTTCATAGTAATTGGCCGAGTAAACTTTTATTTGGTAAAATTCGAAGCTTCGCAGTACTTTATACTGTTATCTGGTCGTGTCCCAGACTTCAGTGTCCTTTGCAGTTATCTGGTTGAGCTCTAGTCTTCACAGCGTCTTATACTGTTATTTGGTCGTGCGTCAGGCTTCAAGGTGTGTTGTATCACTGTCTGGTAGATTCCAGGCTTCATGGTATCTTGTACTGATATCTAGTCAATTTCCAGGATTCACAATAACCTGCTGATGGTTAAGCTGTTTTCCGGTCGATTTTTGGGCTTCAATGCTTGAACTGGAATAGAAATCTTAGTATCAATTTGACTGAACCAGGGGAAAATTGTGGGAACTTCAACTGGGAGAGAAATCTTAGTGTCGATTTGAATGATCCCGGGAGAGGTCTTGGATTAACTTTGACTGGCATAGAAATCTAGGGAATCTTAGCGGCGATTCGGCTAACCCAGACGAAAGTCTTAGAATGTCTTCAACTAGAATAGAAACCTTAATGTCGGTTTGACTGAACTAGAGAAAACTTGTCAGAACTTGATTGCATCTTTCCCTGAAAGGTAAAGATTTAGTTGTATGTAATGTCATGATGTATGAAATGTATTGAGTAATGATGTTCTCAAAATAAATGACATTGTGTTTTATGATGCATATGCGCATGCCACGATGTATGGATATGCAATGTTCTTGTGATATTCTCTGGCAGGGGAGAATAAATCATGGACTGCCGCTGGAGAGTATAAGGAGTTGAATTCTTCGTTCTTGCTGGGGATAGTGACCGAAGATGATTAGCTGGAGACTTGCGTCTGTTCTGCTCAAGAATATTCTGTCGGGAGAGACTCTGTTTGAGAATAATCCTGTAGGAGAATGACTTTATGGGAAAGAGAGATACTCTATTAGAAAATCTGCTGATTTGGAAAAATAAACTCCGTTGGTGGTGAACTTCTATTACTGGTGATAGATAAACTCTGCTTGGGGAGAATTTTTCCGACTCATTCGCGATTATGAACCTCGGCTGGGAAGAACTAACACCACTGTCTTTGGATACTTCCAATTCTGCGGGGAGTGTATGAACCTTTAGTTATATTCTCTAGCTGGATCTATCCCTGTACTTGGTGGGTAGAGCAACTGTAAGGTTTAAACATTTCTTGTTTGCCCATGTTCTTGGAATTACGAGTAATTGTCTTTTGTTTCTTATGTAAATATTTATGAGCAGCAATTATTTTCAAATGCATATATAAAAAATGAAACATTGGACATTCTTTGCAAAACAAAACAGAAAAAGAAAAACAAATCGAAATTTCTTATAAAATGACTTGTATTGATTTTGAAGTTGGCCTGTAATAGGCATTTTGTACAAGAGGTTGACATCCTAGTAAGAGAATGCCGCCGAAGGATAGAAATTACACAATTTGTGAAAAAGAAAGAAAAACGGCTATGTGAAACAATCCCATCGGGTTCCAACTCTATTATTGCCTTTATATCTTCGAGCGTCTCATCACTTTGCTAATTGGTCGAAGGTGGATCAAAATGATTGGTGTCGTCTGAGCTTGATAGTCGATACCGAAGTCTGGTTGCAAGATGATCTAATGAGACATAGTGTTACGCTTCGATCCCTAATTTTTTCCTGAACCGCCCTTTCGGGTTTTCAGTCCACCGGGATACCCTTTTTTTCCCAAGCCGCCTTTTTAGGTTTTCGACTTGCCGAGTGTACAGTTTTTTTTATTTTCATCCCTTACTTTTGCCCGAACCCTTTTGGTTCACCGGGAAGCCCTTATTTTTGCCTAGGTCAATCAACCTAGCGGGTCTTTGATTATGCGTAGTATTTTTTCACTATTTCTGCATTGACGGGGTGAGGAAGGTCGTCACCATCCATTGTGGTTAGAATCATAGCTCCTCCCGAGAAAATGTTCTTAACCCCAAATGGCCCTTCGTATGTGGGGGTCCATTTGCCCTGGGATCACCTTGCGGCAGTATGATGCGTTTGATTACCAGATCCCCGACTTGATATTCTTGTTGTCTGACTTTCTTGTTAAAAGCCTTGATCATTCTCTTTTGATACGTTTGACCATGACAAATAGTAGTAAGCCTCTTTACATCGATTAAATTCAGCTGGTCAAGTCGGGTATGGATCCAATCATCTTCGCTCAAACCTGCATCCTTCATAATCTGGAGAGAGGGTATCTGGACTTCGATGGGTAGGACTGCCTCCATGCCATACACCGGAGAGTAGGGTGTTGCCCTTGTTGACGTCCGTGTTGAGGTACGGTACCCATGAAGAGTGAATGGTAACATCTCGTGCCAGTCTTTGTATGTCACCGTCATCTTATGTAGAATCTTCTTGATGTTTTTATTAGTTGCTTCAACAACCCCATTCATCTTCGGCCAGTAGGGAGAAGATGTTGTATCTTAAACTGTTTGCAGAGCTCGATGATCATTGTATTGTTGTGATTTGTACCATTGTTCGTGATGATCCTCTCTGGTACACCATATCGACAGATCAGATTGTGTCGGATGAACCGCACCATGCCGTTCTTGGTTATTGTAGCAAAGGAAGCTTCCTCAACCCACTTCGTGAAATAATCAATAGCTACCAGAATGAAACAATGTCCATTGGACGCAGTAGGTCTGATCTCACCTATCATATCGATGCCCCACATTGCGAAAGGCCAAGGAGATGTCAAGACATTCAAGGGAACCGGAGGTACATGCACCTTATCAGCATAGACTTGACACTTATAACAGGTCCGAAAGTGCTGATAACAATCGGCTTCCATAGTAGACCAATAATATCCAGCCCGTAGGATTTTCTTTGCCTTGGTATGTCCACTGGATTGAGTTCCGAAGGTACCTTCATGTAACTCTGCCATGATCCTTTCTGCCTCGCTCTTGTCCGCACATCACAATAAGGTTGAATCATGGTTACGCTTATAGAGGATCCCATTACTGATGAAGAACTTTGCATCGAACCTTCTCAGAAACTTCTTATCATTAACAGATGCCCCCTCGGGGTATTCTTGAGCCTCAAGATACCTCTTTACCTCGTGAAACCAGGGTTTATCTTCCACCTCTTCAGTCTCAATGTCACAGCAATGTGCAGGTTCGTCCAGCCTCTCGATGGTAATCTGGGGAGCTTCATTGTCCCACTTGAGTTTGAACATAGAAGACATGGTAGCTAACGCGTCCTCCAGCTGGTTCTCCTCTATCGGGAAATGTTCAAAGGTTATCTCCTCAAAGTGTGGGAGCAACGTCAGTACATACTCTTTGTAAGGAATAATATTTGGGTGCTTCGTATCCCACTCGCCTTTGATCTGACTAATCAATAAAGCAGAATCTCTGTATACACTCAAGAACTTAATCCTCAGTTCAATAGAAGCTCGAAGACCCAGGATACATGCTTCATACTCCGCCATATTGTTGGTGCCGTTAAAACATAATCGGGCGGTGAATAGAGTATGACAACCCTCAGGAGATATAATTACAGTGCCAATGCCATTACCCAATGCATTTAACGCTCCATCAAAATACATAGACCATCAGGATCCTTCCTCAGGTCCTTCATTCGGTTCAGGTTCTTCATAGTCGGTCACCAACATGATGTTCTCATCCAGGAACTAGAAATTCATGGACTGGTAGTCATCCACGGCCTGATGCGCCAAATGATCCGCCAATACACCCCCCTTGATTGCTTTTTGGGTTGTGTATTGGATGTCATACTCAGTTAAGATCATCTTCCATCTTGCTATTCTTCCGGACAAGGCAGGCTTTTCGAAGATATACTTAATTGGATCCATCTTTGATATTAATAAGGTGGTGTGAGTCAGCATTGAAGAAGTGAAAAACACAAGAAGGGGGGTTGAATTGTAAAACTTGAAATCAAATGCAGACAACACGTTATTTTTATCCTGGTTCGTTTGATCTCAAACTACTCCAGTCCACCCATCAAGGTGATTTCGCCTCTCTCCAACGAGGTCTTAATCCACTATATTCAACTGAATATTACAACTGCTTTAACAACTGCTAAAGCCTTCTTGAGTCTAAACCACATACCGGTTTCTCAAGGAAATTCTTTCTTACAGATAAATGAATACTATGTGTGTTGAATGTTTTCTACAAAAACTTTATATCACCACTGTGATAATACACAAATTAAGCTTATGTGTAACTAGGATGCTATAACTATATAGTAAGCAATTTGAGAGATATAGCAAGTTGTATGAGTGAGGATGAAGATGATTTGTTTTAGGCGTGTAAAGAGTTGTAGAGCATTAGCCAATTCATTTCTCACTGACTTGTTTATATAGCCTTGGAAAAGATACGTTGTAGTCAATTATTCCATTTCAATGCCCATTACGTTCTTTCCATATTGAGAAGATCTTTGTCTTGGAATAAAGCCGTTGGTAATAAAGTGTCTTGAATGCACAGTACCGTTGTCAATTCAGCGTGTTATTGGCTTTGGCTTATTCTAACGCTTCTAGGTACTGATGATATTGTTTTGGTCTTGATCAGAGTTTAGAGTATGTTAAGCGCAGATCTGTTCATCAAGCTTCAGCGTAAGCACATGCTTTGATCTTCTGATGCTGGCATATGATATTTCATCTTCTGATGCTGATGTTGACATTCTTATGCTGATATCCATCGGAGTTTCTGTAAATGCACAATATAATTTTTAGGTAGCATATATGTCTCATATGAATTATACAATTTATTTAATCTTGCATTTTGTTATCATCAAAACTTTAACTTAGGGTAGTAGATTCAAACTTTGTTCTAACAATCTCCCCCTTTTTGATGATGACAAAAACCAGATTTTTTTCAATTGAAATTTAAAGAAAAAAGTGTCAGAGATAACCAAATAATAAATTGTATCAGGAATAAACAGAAAGGTATCAAAGATAAGAAGATAGGGAATAAAAAGGTATCAGAGTTATGATCAGAAAAACTCCCCCTGAGTTTATTACTTCCCTTTAATTCCATGAGTCCTTTAGCATCAGATCTTTATTGAACTTTCTTTGAGCATCAGATCTTTCCTTTACCAGAGCAGAGCTTCAGTGTATTAGAGCTCATCAAATTCTTGTACCTGTAAGCTTATGCAGAACAAAGAAACATTCAAGTATATCAGAGTGTTAGAATGTTTGAGACTTTTGTCTCAGTAATCCGTTATTGAAAAATATCATTCTTTCTCCCCCTTTTTGTCAGCAATCAAAAAGTGAAAATAATTGAAGTTAAAAATGATCAGTGCAGAAAAACGATTGTATTTAGTTCAGAGCTCAGAAAATATTACAGATAACATGTAAAGAAAACAATGAAAACATCAAGAAACTAAATCTAAGGAGGGGGTGGAAGGCGTGTGAACAGAGCTTCTAGCATGTTCTTAATCTGATCAGTGGTTTCCTTCTGCTTATGCACCATGCTGGCTACTGAGTCAATCTTACTATCCTGAACATCCATCCTTTCCTTCATTCGTTGATCATTCTCATCCATTCTCTCCTGCAGTCGAAGATCATTTTGCTTCAGCTCTTCAAGAGTCTTCCTGTCCAATGCAGCTTGAGAGGTGTCAGAATCAGGATGCTTCTGAGAGCTTTCTGCAATAACTTCTTCATGACTTAAATCTTCAGCTGGAATCGTCTGTTCTTCTGCTGGTTGAACTGTTGAAGCTGGACGCTTTTCAGACCAAGGCTCACTGTCCAGATGAAGAACTTCATCCTTCAGCAGCTGACTCAAAACTGGACCTTCAATTTCTTTCAGCAGATTACTGAAGTTCTGTTGAGCTTGTCCATAGCTTTGGTCCTGCAGCTTAAAGGTTTCAGCGCATACCCATCTTCTGAAGAGTGTCCATAGGTGGTCTGAAACAGCGGGATCAATCACTTCCAGACTAGCCTGTTTTAGAGAAGAAATCCACTTCTGCATATCTGTTTCAAAATTCAAGATGCTAGAACCAACATCTGGTTGTTTGGGTTTGGGAATGGTAGTTTTATTGATAATGGCAGCAAGGCGTTCAAGGACTGTTAGATCAATGAAGGTCTTGATGTGGTCATCTGGATTTTGCTTGGGTGAGGGAGTAGGAGAATCAGGAATGGTTATTGGACTGGATGGGGTATTAGGTGGAGTAATTTCTAGTGAGGATGGTAGTTGAGGGATATTAATAGTGGTACCACCAGGAAATTGCATGGCTGAGGGTCGTGGTTCAGAGGATTCAGATGATTGAGGTTCAGGGGATTGAGCCTCGGAGTGTTGAGACTCAGGTTGTGGAGATGATGCGTGTTGAGGTGAAGGTGGATTAAGTTCTGGTTGTGGATATGGAGGTTGTGGAATTTCTGGTTCTGGTGAGTGTGGATCTTCTGGTATTGGTGAGAGTGTAGTTTCTGGTTGTGGTGAGTGGGGAGTTTCTGGTTGTGGTGAATGGGGAGTTTCTGGTTGAGGATTTGGATTTTCTGTATGGGGAGCGGAAAAGTGTTGATCTATTTCAGAAAGAACTTCTTCAAGTTCTGGTTCTGTTGAGGTTGTAGGTTTTGGATTATGAGGTTTGGCGCGGGATCTTCTGAGGGTTAATGACTCAGAAGGGTCAAACTCAGGTTCAGTATCATCAATGGTTGGAATGGGAATTTGGATTTCAAATGAAGCTGGGGTTGGAATAAATGTTGGAACAGCAGATGAATTTAAAACATTAACAGAAGACAGATTACCTCTCTTCTTTGGGGTCTGCTGAGACGATCCTTCTGATACAGCCTTTCTCTTTTTAGTCTTCTTCAGAGTAACCTCTGGTGTTTTCTGGTGCAGATCTTTAATGTTCAGATCAGGATCTGTGCCATCAGCTTTACAAGCATCCAAGTATCTGAGAACAATGACTGGTTTAGAGTCAATCTCAGAGAATATAGGAAAGTTGTCCAGAGGGACTCTTCTGCTGGTGATTTCAGCATGAGGAGTGACGTTGGGCTCCTTCCTTATGTTCTCTATCAGCTTCATCTTCTTCAGATTCTTGGCATTCAGCTGCTTGCCAACAGAAGGTTCTAGAGAGCTTATTTCCTGTGCCTCTGTCAAGTGTTCAATCAGCCTATTCTCCGTTAGAATATCTGATATCAATCTGCCGAAGGGTATCCAATCCCTTTTAGTCCTTTCTTCTTCTCTCGTTTCCTTGACGCTTGTCTTCAGATGATTGAACAGAAGATGAGATAGGTTGATCTTGGACTTCTTTGCAATAAAATAAGTCAGAAATTGCTGATCTATGTTTATATAGTCAGGAGAGCTTGTAGGCTTCCTATGGTTGAAGCAGCCCAGAATAATCTTTGCCCAAATTATGTGCTGATCTTTCAAATCTCTTATTTTGCTGGAGGGAACCCCATGTGTGAAAATCTCTCTTGCAACTAGGGTAGAGTTTGCACATCTATCTGCCGTGTCAATACAGCGAATACCACCACCATTGTATCCAATCAGCCTTGCAATGTAATCTTCAATAATCACAATCTTCTTTCCCATGATATACGAAGTAACCTGATGAGTTGAGGAAGACGCATGTATCCAGAATTCTTTAACCAAAATGGGGAACGTTGGACCCACCAACCTATCAAAGTACCTTTCCCAACCTCGTGCCTTAATTTCTTCAGACAAATCAAATCCATTTTCCTTCAAACTGTTGAAATCTACTATCAATTCTGACAGAACTTCCAAGTTCTTGACCGGAGTGAGGAGCATTCTGAAAGGAATCTGATACTGTTCAGAAGAAGCATCTTGCTGGGAACCTGCAGATGGAGTGCTAGAGGATGCCATGTTCACACAAGGGTTTTTGAGAAAAAGCTTGAAAAGGGTTTCTTTGAGAAAAAAAGATGAACACATAGTAAGAACACAGAAATATTTTGAAGATTGTAAGTGACGGTAAAAAGTGAATGAATGATGTTAAGGCGTTTAAATAGGTTTCAAAAAATGTTTTGAAAACATAAACGTTTTAAGAGAGAGAATTAAATCATGATTACTCGCATTTAATGTTGGCTGATTTTAGGGGATTTAGAAAGATATTTGGAACGGTTACCCATGACATGTGTCTCAATGCATCCAATCAGCGCTTTGCCTTCTCAGAAGCGTGCACGCGTGTTCTGCCTCAGGAATTAGCTGATGATTGGATGACACTTGTTTGATTTAGTGAACAGCACATCTATCCTTGAAATGAAACGCTCAGATCTTTATGGATAGAATCTGATACAATCTGCATGTCTAAATTTCTGAAAGAAGATTGATCAGAAGTTCACAGTAAAATAAAACAAATTCTGAAGGTTAATATATAAAATTAAAACTTTTTCACTCTGGGCAGAGCTTCATGCTGAGATGTTTCAGAATGAAGTTGAACCTATCTTCAGAAAGTGGTTTTGTGAAAATATCAGCCCATTGATGGTATGTATCAATAAATTTTAAGTTTAAAATGCCTTTCTGAATATAGTCCCTAATGAAATTATGTTTTATTTCTATATGCTTAGCCCTAGAATGCAAAATTGGATTTTTACTTAAGCAAATGGCAGAAGTGTTGTCACAGAGTATAAGAATGTTACTCTCAAATATCTAGAAGTCTTCAAGCTGACTTTTCATCCAGAGCATTTGTGTGCTGCATCCTGCTGCTGCTATGTATTCAGCTTCTGCTGTTGATAGCGCAATTGTGGATTGCCTTTTGCTAGACCAAGAGATCAGATTTTCTCCCAGAAACTGGAAGCTTCCAGAAGTACTTTTACACTCTACTCTGTCTCCAGCAAAGTCAGCATCATAGTAACCTACTAAGCTGTAATCACTAGATTTTCTATAAAATAAACCCAGATTAGTAGTACCTTTCAGATACTTGAAAATTCGCTTAACAACTGTTAAGTGAGATTCTCTAGGATCTGATTGGAATCTTGCACAAATGCATACACTGAATAAAATATCAGGCCTTGAAGCCGTCAGATAAAGAAGAGAACCAATCATACCTCTGTAGACCTTCTGTTCTACCTTTTTGCTTACCTCTTCTCTTTCCAGAATGCACGTGAGATGCATTGGAATCTTTGATGACTTACATTCTGAGAGATCAAATTTCTTCAGAAGTTCTCTGACATATTTGCTCTGATGAATGTAAGTTCCCTCTGGAGTTTGATTGATCTGAATTCCCAGAAAGAATTTCAGTTCCCCCATGAGGCTCATCTCAAATTCTGCCTGCATACACTTAGCAAATTTTCTTCCAAGAGAAGGATTAGTAGATCCAAATATAATATCGTCAACATAAATCTGACACACTAAGATATCATTCTTAACTGTCTTACAGAATAAGGTTGTGTCCACTTTCCCTCTGGTGAATTCCTTTTTTAACAGAAAGTTACTTAGTCTTTCATACCAAGCTCTGGGAGCTTGTTTCAGACCATACAGTGACTTCTTTAGTTTGAAAACATACTCTGGATTTTTTGTACTTTCAAAACCAGGGGGTTGGTGCACATAAACCTCTTCTTCTATATAGCCATTTAAGAATGCACTCTTGACATCCATCTGATATAGAGTGATGCCTTTATTAACAGCAAAAGAAATTAAAAGTCTGATAGATTCTAACCTGGCGACTGGAGCAAAGGCTTCTGTATAGTCTATCCCCTCTTGCTGACTATAAACTTGTGCTACCAGTCGTGCTTTGTTTCTGATGACTTCACCTTGTTCGTTCAGTTTGTTTCTGAACACCCATTTTATTCCAATGACGTTGAATCCTTTTTGTCTGGGAACTAGATCCCACACGTCATTTCTGGTGAATTGATTCAGCTCTTATTGCATTGCTAGAATCCATTCGTTGTCCAGAAGTGCTTCATCAATTGAAGAAGGTTCAATCAGAGAAACAAGTCCCATGAGGGATTCTTCAGAGTTTTTGAAGCTGGCTCTTGTTCTGATTGGATCTTCCTTTCTTCCTAAGATTGTTTCTTCTGGGTGATCCATGCTGCTTCTGGGTAGTCTTTTCTGAGGTTGATCAACAGATGTTGCTGGATTGCTTGCAGTGCCTTTCTGATGTTGAAGGAGTGTCTTTGTTGAGAGCTTCTGATGACTTGTCTTCAGAACCTGTGAATTCAACTTCCATACCTGCAAAGACTTCATTCTGCTTTGACTTTTCAGAGTCAAGCTTATCATCAAAACGAACACTGATTGATTCTTCCATAATCTGTGTTCCTGTATTGTATACTCTGTACCCTCTTGAGCGTTCAGAGTATCCTAACATAATACACTTCTGTGCTTTAGAGTCAAACTTGTTCAAATAATTTTTTGTATTTAACATAAAACAAGTACATCCAAATGGATGAAAATATGAAATGTTGGGCTTTCTGTTCTTCCACAATTCATATGGAGTCTTTTCCAGAATAGGTCTAATGGAGATTCTATTCTGAATGTAGCACGCTGTGTTTATTGCCTCTGCCCAGAAGATCTTAGCAACGTTTGTCTCATTGATCATGGTTCTGGCCATTTCTTGCAATGTTCTGTTCTTTCGTTCTACAACTCCATTTTGCTGGGGAGTTCTAGGACAAGAGAAATCATGCAGAATGCCTCTGTCATTAAAGAATGACTCAAAATCTTTGTTTTCAAATTCTCCACCATGATCACTTCTGACTTTAACGATTCTAAGATCCTTTTCATTCTGAACTTGGTTACAGAAGGTGACAAACACAGAGTGTGACTCGTCCTTGTGTCTTAAGAACTTTACCCATGTCCATCTGCTATAGTCATCTACGATTACTAACCCGTACTTCTTGCCACTGACTGAAGCAATTTTAACTGGTCCAAATAAGTCAATGTGCAGAAGTTCTAATGGCTTAGAGGTGGAAACGACGTTTTTAGATTTGAAAGCAGGTTTTGCAAACTTGCCTTTCTGACATCCTTCACACAGAGCATCTGAATTGAACTTCAGATTAGGAAGTCCTCTGACCAGATTGAGTTTGTTAATCTGAGATATTCTTCTCATACTAACATGCCCCAATCTTCTGTGCCAGATCCATTTCCTGTTGTTAATAGAAAGAAGACACTTTACATTCTGACTTTTCAGTTCAGAAAGTTTGATTTTATAAATGTTGTTTTTCCTCTTTCCATTAAATAAGATAGTCCCATCTTTCTGACTAACAGCTTTACATGATTTTTGATTAAAGATTATATCATAACCGTTATCACTTAATTGACTTATGGATAACAGATTATGCATTAATCCATCTACTAATAGAACATTATTAATAGAGGGAAGATTTCCATTACCTACTATTCCAGAGCCAATGATCTTTCCCCTCTGATTGCCTCCAAAGCCTACGTGGCCTCCAGGCTTAAGTTCCAGGCTTTGAAACATATGCCTTCTTCCCGTCATGTGTCGTGAGCAGCCAGAGTCCAGGTACCATGACTGGTGTTTCTGATTTGCTGCTAAAGATATCTGCAACATGTATTATTTTATCCTTAGGTACCCATATTTTCTTGGGTCCTGATTTGTTAGCTTTACCAAAACTCTGGTTGAATTTTGGTTTCACAGAATAATTACTACTAGTATATTTAATGTCATGTGTGTGACCATACACAAAGTGTGAATTCAGAGGAGTGCGTTTAATAATTAGATCCATGGCATTCTTTGGTGTAGGTACCTTACCTTGGTATCCTATTCCCTTTCTGCCGTTTCTGCTAACTCCATAGATCATTGAAGCCATTTTTCTTCTATCTATGCTTTTAGCAAGGAACTTCTGAAAGCTATGATCATACTCCTTGATGATCTCATCAGCGTTGCTGGGAGTTTCAGAGATTGTTTCCTTCTGAGAGTTTTGTAAAAGATTTTCTAATTTTGAAAATTTATTTTTCAACTCAGAATTTTCCAATTTGAGACTCTTAGTTTTATCAGAGTCAGAATCAAGATTCCTTTTCAGGTTTCTGAATTTAACTCTGATCTGTTGATATCTTTCCAGAATTTCGTTAAGGCTTTCAGCAAGTTCAGCCTTAGTAAAATTAATTGCAAAGTCAGGGAATACCTCTTCGGTGTCTGATTCAGAGTCTGATTCAGAAGCTTCACTGTCTTCTGATATGTTAGCCATGAGAGCTATGTTTGCTCTCTCATCATCTGATTCTGAGTCATCTTTAGATGAGTCAGAGTCATCCCATGTAGCCATGAGACACTTCTTCTTTTCCCTTCCAAACTTCTTTTTGGGCTTTTCCCTCTGAAGCTTTGGACAGTCACTCTTGTAGTGTCCTTGCTCGTTGCATTCATAGCAGATGATGTCCTTGGTGTTTGGCTTTCTACTTCCTGAAGAGCCTTCAGATCTTCTGTATCCAGAGGAGGAGTTTGACCTTCTGTATCTGGAGGAAGACTCATTTTGATCGGATTTTCTGGTATTCCTGAACTTTCTTTGCGTCTGCTTCCATAGTTGGTTCACTCTTTTGGAGAGGAGGGAAAGTTCGTCTTCTTCTGACGAGGACCCATCAGAGGTTTCTTCAACAGCCTACAAAACTTTGGAGTCAGATTTTCTGTTAGATTTTAAAGCTAAAGGCTTACCTTGCTTCTGAGGTTCATCAGCTTCTAGCTCTATCTCGTGACTTCTGAGGGAGCTGATAAGTTCCTCCAGAGAGATTTTGTTGAGATCTTTAGCTAGCTTCAGCGCTGTAACCATTGGCCTCTACTGTTTTGGCAAGCTTCTGATGATCTTCTTGACATGATCAGCAGTAGAATACCCTTTGTCCAGAACTTTGAGACTAGCCACCAGAATTTGAAATCTTGAGAACATCGTTTCAATTGATTCACTTTCTTCCATTTTGAATGCCTCATACTTCTGAATGAGCGCAAGAGCTTTAGTTTCTTTGACCTGAATGTTGCCTTCATGCGTCATTCTGAGAGAGTCAAACATACTCTTTGCAGTGTCTCTGTTAGATATCTTTTCATATTCAGCGTAAGAGATGGCGCTGAGAAGAATAGTTCTGGCCTTGTGGTGATTTTTGAAGTCACGCTTTTGTTGATCAGACATTGCCTTCCTGTCAATCTTCTGACCACTTGCATTCACTGGGTGCGTGTATCCATCTGTCACCATGTCCCACAGATCAGCATCATGTGCAAGAAAGAAGCTTTCAATTCTGTCTTTCTAGTAATCAAAATTCTCTCCATCAAAGACTGGAGGTTTTCCGTTGAATCTGTCTCTATCTTCATTGTTGTCATTGCTGGTGTGTTGATATGTTCCTGCCATTGTGTTTTTCTGACGCTGGATCTTGTACTGACACGGTTAAGTGTTTTAGCTCAGAACCAGGCGCTCTAATGCCAATTGAAGAAGCGAAAAACACAAGAAGGGGGGTTGAATTGTAAAACTTGAAATCAAATGCAGACAACACGTTATTTTTATCCTGGTTCGTTTGATCTCAAACTACTCCAGTCCACCCGTCAAGGTGATTTCGCCTCTCTCCAATGAGGTCTTAATCCACTATATTCAACTAAATATTACAACTGCTTTAACAACTGCTAAAGCCTTCTTGAGTCTAAACCACAGACCAGTTTCTCAAGGAAATTCTTTCTTACAGATAAATGAATACTATGTGTGTTGAATGTTTTCTACAAAAACTTTATATCACCACTATGATAATACACAAATTAAGCTTATGTGTAACTAGGATGCTATAACTATAGAGTAAGAAATTTGAGAGATATAGCAAGCTGTATGAGTGAGGATGAAGATGATTTGTTTTAGGCGTGTAAAGAGTTGTAGAGCATTAGCCAATTCATTTCTCACTGACTTGTTTATATAGCCTTGGAAAAGATACGTTGTAGTCAATTATTCCATTTCAATGCCCATTACGTTCTTTCCATATTGAGAAGATCTTTGTCTTGGAATAAAGTCGTTGGTAATAAAGTGTCTTGAATGCACAGTACCATTGTCAATTCAGCGTGTTATTGGCTTTGGCTTATTCTGATGCTTCTAGGTGCTGATGATATTGTTTTGGTCTTGATCAGAGTTTAGAGTATGTTAAGCGCAGACCTGTTCATCAAGCTTCAGCGTAAGCACATGCTTTGATCTTCTGATGCTGGCATATGATATTTCATCTTCTGATGCTGATGTTGACATTCTTATGCTGATATCCATCAGAGTTTCTGTAAATGCACAATATAATTTTTAGGTAGCATATATGTATCATATGAATTATATAATTTATTTAATCTTGCATTTTGTTATCATCAAAACTTTAACTTAGGGTAGTAGATTCAAACTTTGTTCTAACAAGCATATATTGTCTCAGTCGGCGAGCAGCCCATGCCAAAGCGCAGCAAGTTTTCTCGAGCAATGAGTATCGGGTCTCACAGTCGATAAACTTTTTGCTAATGTAGTAAATAGCATGCTCTTTTCGGCCAGACTCGTTATGCTGCCCCAGCACGCACCTCATTGAACTCTCCAGTACTGTCAAGTATAAGATCAAAGGCCTTCGTTCAACTGGAGGCATCATAATTGGTGGCTCTTGGAGGTATTCCTTGATTCTTTCAAAAGAGGTCTGACATTCATCATTCCATTCTACCACTTTGTGATCGGTGGGAACGAGAACTGACTGTTTTGGAATGCTGGTTCGCGATTGCTTTTGTTTTCGCAAAATGTCGTGGTAAGCAAGAGTCTCCATCGTCCTTTATTTTATCAAACAAGGAAAGGACAAAAGCATAGAAAAATTCCTTTTCGAGATTGTTTCTCGGGTTCGGGAGGTAGATTATAGAAAGGGAAGGTGTTAGCACCCTTTCTATCAGTGGTTATCCACGGGCTCTTAGGTACTTGCTCACTATGTTTTCAAAAGGTTTGCCTTTCTTTGTGATTGTGGGTTTTGAAAAGAGTTTTGTTTTTTGAAGAGAGTGTAAGTGCGAAAAGTTTTGTTTTGTTTAAAAGAGAGAAAGTACTTAAAAACCTCTACCTACTCAAAAAGGAATTAAACTGTGCAAATGTCCTTTAGACAGTGTTATCCCACTATTGAGGAGTAGGTAGCACCATCGTTGGAGTTTTTCGGGTCAATTTGATTTTAGGGACGTGTGGTCACTAAAGCAACGTTAGGACGCTTTAGTGGTAATCCTAAGGTCTTAGATCATTTTTATCGAGGCAACCATTTTGAGGTAACTTATGATCTTGGGACAAAAGGACGACCTCTAAAACATCCTATACTTAATGACCACGCTCGAGGCAACCAAGTGAGGTGTACCCTAGGAGTGGCATGTGCAAGTGTGTCAATTTTCAGTTATATTACTCTTGCATGTCATGGTGAGCTACTGTTGATTTTAAGTTAAGAGTTAATCTTGTCATGCAATCCTAGTTAGCATACATCTAAACAGTTAATATATGTACAGGAATTTAAAGTGCGGGAACTGCAAATCCTACACTATTACAAGGCTTCAGGGAGGGGGATTATTTACATGTCCAAAAATTGGGGAAATAAGAGCAGTAAAGTGTAAAAGGTCTTAGCTAAGTTATTACAAACCAGTAGGCAATTATAATAAAATAAACGCGCGCGAATCTGAAAAAAATCCTAGGAATAAGAACTCTTTTTTTGTTGTTTTATTTTACTTTGGGAAAATAATCTAAATCTATTTAATTTTAGTTTTGGAAAAATGTTAAGATAATTCAAGGTTAATTAAAAAAGTTAATTTAATAGAAAAAGAACTAGCCTAATGTTTTTGTGGTTTTTTTTATTTTAATGTTAATTAAAAAGATAAAAAAAGAAGTCTATGAAAACAAAAATAAAATACAAGGGGGATCCTTCGATCCAGGGAAAAAAGGGAGTTTCGACCCAGGGAGGGAATGGAAGTTTCGATCCAGAGAGGGTCAAGGTCCTTTCGATTGGGCCAGACAGTAAGGCGTGAGTAGCCTTTAATCCAGGGAAGAGGATTGTCTTTTGATCATGGAGGTCATGGCTTTCGATCCAGGGAATGAGATGCCTCCTTCGATCCAGCATGCTAATGGGTTCGATCCAGAGAAGGTGTCTCCTTCGATCTGGGATGTTATACCTGCAAAAGTATGTTAGCGAAATAAAATGTAGGGCCTGGGTATTGAACCCCAGGCCCTTCGATCTTGTGCTTGCTGGGTCTCTTCAGGCTATGTCTGCAGCAAATATTATCAAATGATGGACATGGCCTGGGTGCCAAACCCAGGCCTCTTGATCCTGTCTAGGATAGAAAATCGAAGGTAACAACCAGTATGTATGTATTATGAAAATATGAGGTTGGATAGTTTACCATTTCTTACCAATAGATTGGACTTTTGATTTGGGCGCTTCCTGGATGTAGGAACCTTCGATCTGGGCACTTCCTGGATGTAGGCACTTTTGATCTGAGGGCTTCTGGGCGTTGTGTTTTCCTGTAGAGTTTTTGTGTGTGTTTAGTTGTATAATTTTTGTGTCCTGGATATGTATGTTGGCCTCTGTATTTATAGGGGTGTGAGGGTGCAGTAATGGCAAGAGACAACCATTAAACAAGCCATTAAATGCCATGATACAAGAAACGGACACATTAAAAGTTTTCCTTTTTTGAAATATTTGTGTCTCTTGAATGAACCTGGACGCTTTTGATTTGAGTGCCCTCTTGATGACCTCCTTCGAATGGCCCTTGTCCAAAGATCAATCGAAGGGTACTAATTAAAATTCCAATCGAAAGGCTTTGTTAACAGGCCAATCGAAAGGTGTTGTTTCATGCTAATCGAAGTGCTCCTTCGGAATACCAATCGAAGTGCTTGTCCATAATGCCAATCGAAAGGCTCATTCAGAATACCAATCAAAGGGTCTTTCAGAATGCCAATCGAAGTGCTCCTTCATAATGCCAATCAAAATGCCAATCGAAAAGCTCCTTCAGAATGCCAATCGAAGTGCTCCTTCAGAATGCCAATCGAAATGCTTATCTATAATGCTAATCGAAAGATACTTAAAGCACCACTCAAAAATTTTCTTTTTCCTTAGGCAAGGGTTTCTGGTCAACCATGCAGGGGGGAGACTTTGGAAAACATGAGAGGGAAAATTTTGGGGTACAACAGTTGCCCCTGTTCAATTTTCTTAAACCTGAGGATGTAGATTGGCTTGCGTGCCTTTCGTGATCCGAAGGTGGAAGATAATTGAACACTAGAGTGCCCAGAAATTTGCACTCGCATGGTGTGGTATCAGCATTGTGATGTCGGGAATGGGCTTACAGATGCCATTTGGAGATTGTTGGTAGGGGGATGGGCTTATAGATGCCATTTGGAGATTGTTGGTAGCTGTCTTGAGAGAAATAGAATTTTAGGAGCTTCAGTTGTCCGTTACTCTACTGGGGAATTAACTCTGGAGGTGGAATGCATATCTGGACTGAGAAGGAACCTGGGTAAGGTTACTTTATGATGAGTCCATGTAAAACTTCATCTGGAAAGGAGGAACCTGTGTAGGGTTGCCTGATGATGAGTCCATGTAAAACTCCATCTAAAATTTCCTGAGAAGGAACCTGTGTAGGGTTGCCTGAGGATGAGTCCATGTAAAACTGCATCTTGGAAAGAGAGAAACTGTGTAGGGTTTCCTGATGACGAGTCCATGTAAAATTGCATCTTGGAAAGAGTGGGAACCGATGTAGGATTGCCTGATGACGAGTCCGTGTAAAACTTCATCTTGGAAAGAGAGGGAACCGGTGTAGGGTTGCCTGATGACGAGTCAGTGTAAAACTTCATCTTGGAAAGAGGGAACCGGTGTAGGGTTGCCTGATGACGAGTCCGTGTAAAACTTCATCTTGGAAAGAGGGAACCGGTGTAGGGTTGCCTGATGACGAGTCCGTGTAAAACTTCATCTTGGAAAGAGGGAATCGGTGTAGGGTTGCCTGATGACGAGTCCGTGTAAAACTTCATCTTGGAAAGAGAGGGAACCGGTGTAGGGTTGCCTGATGACGAGTCCGTGTAAAACTTCATCTTGGAAAAAGGGAACCGGTGTAGGGTTGCCTGATGACGAGTCCGTGTAAAACTTCATCTTGGAAAGAGGGAACCGGTGTAGGGTTGCCTGATGACGAGTCCGTGTAAAACTTCATCTTGGAAAGAGAGGGAACCGGTGTAGGGTTTCCTGATGACGAGTCCGTGTAAAACTTCATCTTGGAAAGAGGGAATCGGTGTAGGGTTGCTTCATGATGAGTCCGTGTAAAACTGCATCTGGAATTGAGAAGGAACCGATGTAGGGTTGCTTCATGATGAGTCCGTGTAAAACTGCATCTGGAGTTGAGAAGGAACCGGTGTAGGGTTACTTCGGGATAAGTTTGTGTGAAACTTCTGGAGGAACCTGGGTAAGGTTACTATGATAAGTTCGTGTAAAACTTCAGAATGAAATATATGATAAAGGACCCGTGTAGGATTTTTTAGGATAAACCAGTGTGAAGCTGCATTTAGGAGAAACCCGTGTAAGATTTCATCACGACGAACCCGTGTAAAGCTGAATTTGATCGTGCAGATAATTACTCCGTTTAGTTTTCGGAGTTAATCTTGAACTTGCTGGAAGTTGTTGATGATAACCATCTTTCCTGAAAAGGTACATGATTAATCGTATATGATGCATGACATGCATTGTATGATGATATTCTCAAAATAAATGAGATTATGCTGTATACAATATGTATGCGCACGTCATGATGTATGAACATGAAATGCTATTGTGGTACGTCCGAGTTTGGGAAAATAAACCCCTGACTGTTGTTGGAGAATAAAGAGCTTCACTCATTGGAGATAACCACCGAAGATAATTGGGAGAATAATTCTGCAGGAGAGCATAACTCCGCTGGGGAATTGACTGACGAGGAAATGACTCTGTGGGGATTATATACTCTGCTAGAGGATCTGCTGATTTGGAGAAATAAAACTCAGCTGGGGATGAATTACTGTTGCTGGTGACAGTGAACCCTGTTGGGGATAGAATTTCCGTCTATGAAAGGAATGAACTCCGCTGGGGATAGAAAGAACTTCGTTGGGGATGATCTTTCAGTTGCCACTTGCTGAGGATAACCCAGTTAGACTCTTGTGAGGATAACCTCTGAATTTGGCTGAGGAGACTTATTTGTACTTCGCAGGGGACAAGCTTCCAGGGTCTACTGGGGAAGAGGAGTTGTGTAGTAGTCGGAGAGGCAAACTCAAGCTGGGGAATCCTGGTGTTGTTGGGGAAATAAACCCTGTCGTCAGTCTGCTAGAGAGGTGACATCTTTGTTGGGGGAAATCCTCGAGGATTCTTGAGGTTGATTCAGTTGGGGAAAGGGGTCAGAGATTATACTCTTGCTGGGGAATCATCCTATGAGAAGGATTCTTGAGGAGATTTGTCACTGCCCCTAGCAGCGAGTGTTTGTGGCACTTCCTGGAAATGTTTGAATGAATGTAACCCTTCACTGAGATTGATGTTCAATGCCCCAAGTTACGGAGATGGAGACTTGCCCCTGGTTACTCTGCGCTTCTTCAGAGATTTCTTGAAATCTTGACTGGATTGCCCCAGGTTTACTGAACTTTGAAAGTTTTGTTGAAATCTTGACTGGATTGCCCCAGGTGTGCTGGATAGTGACATGTCAAGTCCCCTTATTGATAGGATATTTGTCAATGGAAGTGTCATCCTTTTTGAAGTGATTTTGTTCACTGAGAGGGTTTTCGTTCATCGGATATCCGTTGTGTGAATTTCTCCACTGTAAAACAAATAGCCAAATGCAAACAGTGATATTCAAATAATGCAAAGTTTATGCTTATCTCTAAGTTTTGAAAAATGCGTTTTTTAGCAGAAAACTCTTTATAAGGCAATTTCAACACAAGATTTAGGGCAAAGCCTTACAGGAGTCAGGATACCTTTTGTAACAGTATGCTTTCGAACTAACCCATGCTTCAGTTAGGACTTTTGAAGGGTTGTAATGTGGCTTGGTTCACGGTTTAAGAAACAAAGGATAAAGGCTCAAAGTATTTGTACCCACCCGCTCTTCGTGATGTTCTTCAATCCTAAACTCAGTTAATTGTGCGTCGAACTCTATTCGAATTTGGAACGACATTTTGGTGATGGTTCACACAAGTTGGATTTTTGAAGGCAGTCATCATTTGCAACATTTTTCATGTTGTTGAGGATTTGTAGCGACCTCGTTCTTTTGATTTGTTATCCCTAACTTTTGCCTGACTGTTCCTGTTTTCGAGATTACAGTCAGCGGGATGCATCGGCTTTCTTAAGCCTCCTTTATAGGTTTTGGCTCAGTGGGTTTTTTTTCTTTTGAGAGATTGACTGCCTATGAAATAAGGAACCACCACTGTCTTTTGATTCCAGAGGAATGCTTTTGATGATGTTCGTTGTATTATGAACTGGGAGTTTTGCGACTTCAGTGCGCATCTTTTGAATTAACTGAGAGACTACCCTGCCCCAGGTTTAAATTAAAGGTTTCAATTTGTGTTAAAGAAAAACTCCAACTTCTTTGGCTCGAAGGGGTTGACTAGGGATTATCTTCCTTATAACTCCAGTGTTTAGGATTTGAAAGAAATGCCTGTACATCGTCAGCAAGGTCTGTCCAAAAGCATACTGTATGAGATTATGGCATTGTTTCGTCATTCTCCCTCTAAAGGCTTGTGACTTTTAGAAAGAGTTGAATGAATAAAAAAGCATAGTTTAAATGTAATTAAAATGATTGGATCAAATCAAGACAAACATATGCAATGCATTAATGAAACAAAGTTTGACATTAATAGATAATTGTTTGAATAACAAAGAGATTACAACTTGAAAATTCAAATGAACAAAAGCTCTCAATGATTCGTCATAGGAGAAGTGATTATGCTAGAGTCTCCAGAGGACCAAACTCAATCTCCTTGGCATCAATCAAATTCTGAATCTTGTACTTCAATGCCCAACAATCGTTAGTATCATGCCCCGGGCTACCAGAATGATAAGCACACCTTGCATCTGGGTTGTAGTTAGGAGAAGAAGTCTTAGGGTTCGGATGAGGGTTTATCACCGTAATCAGATTCATCTTCAGCATCTGCTGCAATGCTTGTGACAATGGCATGTTGATGTTGGGGAACTGTCTTTTAGGCTCATCTGGATTTCGTTGATTCCTCTTTTGCTGTTGTCGGTGTGACGCAGAACCAGAGATCAGGACTGCCCCTACGTGTTGGTCATGGCGACCCTTTTGACTGTATACAGCATTAGACTCTTTCTTCCCATTTTAGGGCTTTTTCTGAGCATCAGAAGGTGTAGCTTCTTGAATCTTCCCACTTTTGATGCCAGCTTCGACCCTTTCGCCGGTCAGTATTAGCTCGGTGAATCCAGCTGAATAGCTTCCGATCAAGTGTTTGAAATAGGGACCAGACAAAGTCCCAAGAAACATGTCCACCAACTCCCTATCAGACAGAGGGGGTTAGACTCTTCCAGCAAGATCTCTCCACTTCTGAGCGTAGTCCTTAAAGCCTTCGCCTGTACCCATAGACATACCCTGAAGCTGAGTACGCGTCGGAGAAAGGTCAGCATTATACTGGTATTGCTTGTAAAAAGCAGCAACAAGGTCCTCCCAGTTGCGGATGTTAGCTCCTTCCAGTTGACAGAACCATTCAAGTTGAGTCCCCGACAGACTATCCTGAAAGAAATGAACCTAGAGATTTCTATCAGCAGTATAGGGTTGAATCTTCCTCACATATGACCGGAGGTGCAGCTTTGGACAGGAAGCTCCGTCATACTTGGAAAAAGCATGCACCTTGAATTTATGGGGAATCACCACCCCAGAGGATAGACCTAGATCTCCGAAGTCCAGACCGGGTACCTTCTGTATCTCCATAGCGTTAAACGGTCTTCCAGTTGTTTGTATTTATCCTCAGCAGGAGGATATTGTTCTTCATCATAGTCCGTCTCGTTGTCGGAGACTTCAGGGCTAGGAGCCCTCCTTTCTTGTGGACTATCTTTCTCTCCAAAAGGGGTGGTCAGATCAACCTCACTTTGCAGCCCGTTTCCAAACCTGCGTCCAGTGTTGAACAGGATGGTCCTCTTTTTCTTCTTCTTCCTCTCTTTTATAATCATGGTCTTCAGGTCCTGCTGACCCTTAGCTAGGCTCATGACCAACTCTTGAAATTGGGCATTCTGGGCCTGGAGGGCCTTGATAGCTTGCTCGGTTGAAGGTTCAGTAGACATGATGATTGCTGAAATAAACAACGAAGAAGATAAGAGACCTGCACTGGGAGACCTGTTATGCAATGATATGTATGATATATGTATGCAATGTTTTCAAGGATCTCGCGGGGTAAACAAGAAACTTTTAGAATTTGAATCTGGTAGCTTGATTGAAGGAACTTCATGTTGTTGAGAGTCCTTCTTCAAGAGTCAAGCTCACCATATCAAGTGGGTCATAGCCCCTGACTCAAGTGATCATGTTTTGATCTCTAGACGGAATTGGATAGAGGAAAATAAATCCCCTTTGCCCCTTGCTGGACATCTGATTTACCATAACCTGCATCATAGACCCTTGAGATCCTTGAAATGGTTAAGGAAATGTTAAGGCATGATGTTATGATGTGTATGCTATGCGTTTAAGCAAAAGTGTCAGATGTTGTAAGTAAACCCTGCAAGGAGTCCAAATTATCGGATAAGGACTGTAAATAAAACTTGCAAGGAACTCATGTTGTCAGGTAACAAGAATGTGCAAGTAGTTCAAGTTTGAAGGCACACAACTCACACAGAAGAGCCCTTAGATTTCAGGCTGGCATGGAGTTTAGGCATTACCCTCTTTCAGTTCAGTTGGTTTAAACTTGTCCTAAAAATAGTAACCGGGTTCTAGAGGATCTCAATATCACTGACTACCCTCAATCGGTCATAATTCCAATTTAGCAACCTTTTCTTGCGGTCGGAACCATCGCGAGAGTTTAGTCTCAATGAGTGTAGCATACTGCTACTGTTCTATGGCCAAGTTGGTCAATTTAAGGTTCTAAGGTCAGTTGGTGCTTAATGACTCCTTAGAAGACCCATATTCTCCTCGTTTCAACACAAGGGATATCGGTACAGACCAAGGTGTCACACCAACGTAGCTACTGCTTCATCCTTGTCGGTCTATGCCGGACAGATCCCTCGCAGTTTATTGCTACTTACCTAAAAAGGGTATCCCCAGATCCGGGTTAGGATCTATAGAACTCCGATACAAGCCCACAAAATTAAAGCATACAAAGCAATACAATTGAAAACACAAGTGATCTAATCCTAAGGTACACCTCACTTATTCAAAATCCCCAGCAGAGTCGCCAGTTCTATGATCGGTGGGAACGAGAATTGACTGTTTTGGAATGCTGGTTCACGTTTGCGTTTGTTTTGGCAAAATGTCGCGGTAAGCAAGAGTCGCCACCGTCTTTTATTTTATCCAACAAGGAAAGGACAAAAGCACAGAAAAATTCCTTTTCGAGATTGTTTCTCGGGTTCGGGAAGTAGATTATAGAAAGGGAAGGTGTTAGCACCCTTTCTATCCGTGGTTATCCACGGGCTCTTAGGTACTTGCTCACTATGTTTTCAAAAGGTTTTCCTTTCTTTGTGATTGTGGGTTTTGAAAAGAGTTTTGTTTTTTGAAGAGAGTGTAAGTGCGAAAAGTTTTGTTTTGTTTAAAAGAGAGCAAGTACTTAAGAAACTCTACCTACTCAAAAAGGAATTAAACTGTGCAAATGTCCTTTAGACAGTGCTATCCCACTATTGAAGAGTAGGTAGCACCGTCGTTGGAGTTTTTCGGGTCAATTCGATTTTAGGGACGTGTGGTCACTAAAGCAACGTTAGGACGCTTTAGTGGTAATCCTAAGGTCTTAGATCATTTTTATCGAGGCAACCATTTTGAGGCAACTTATGATCTTTGGACAAAAGGACGACCTCTAAAACATCATATACTTAATGACCACGCTCGAGGCAACCAAGTGAGGTGTACCCTAGGAGTGGCATGTGCAAGTGTGTCAATTTTCAGTTATATTACTCTTGCATGTCATGGTGAGCGACTATTGATTTTAAGTTAAGAGTTAATCTTGTCATACAATCCTAGTTAGCATACATCTAAATAGTTAATATATGTACAGGAATTTAAAGTGCGGGAACTGTAAATCCTACGCTATTACAAGGCTTCGGGGAGGGGGATTATTTACATGTCCAAAAATTGGGGAAATAAGAGCAGTAAAGTGTAAAAGGTCTTAGCTAAGTTATTACAAACCAGTAGGCAATTATAATAAAACAAACGCGCACGAATCTGAAAAAAAATCCTAGGAATAAGAACTCTTTTTTTTTGTTTTATTATATTTTGGGAAAATAATCTAAATGTATTTAATTTTAGTTTTGGAAAAATGTTAAGATAATTAAAGGTTAATTAACAAAGTTAATTTAATAGAAAAAGAACTAGCCTAATGTTTTTGTGGTTTTTTATTTTTATTTTAATGTTAATTAAAAAGATAAAAAAAGAAGTCTATGAAAACAAAAAATAAAATACAAGGGGGATCCTTCGATCCAGGGAAAAAAGGGAGTTTCGACCAAGGGAGGGAATGGAAGTTTCGATCCAGAGAAGGTCATGGTCCTTTCGATTGGGCCAGACAGTAAGGCGTGAGTAGCCTTCGATCCAGGGAAGAGGATTGTCTTTTGATCATGGAGGTTATGGATTTCGATCTAGGGAATGAGATGCCTCCTTCGATCCAGCATGCTAATGGGTTCGATCCAGAGAAGGTGTCTCCTTCGATCTGGGATGTTATACCTGCAAAAGTATGTTAGCGAAATAAAATGCAGGGCCTGGGTATTGAACCCCAGGCCCTTCGATCCTGTGCTTCCTGGGTCTCTTCAGGCTATGTCTGTAGCAAATATTAACAAACGATGGACATGGCATGGGTGCCAAACCCAGGCCTCTTGATCCTGTCTAGGATAGAAAATCGAAGGTAACAACCAGTATGTATGTATTATGCAAATATGAGGTTGGATAGTTTACCCTTTCTTACCAAAAGATTGGACTTTTGATTTGGGCGCTTCCTGGATGTAGGAACCTTCGATCTGGGCACTTCCTGGATGTAGGCACTTTTGATCTGAGGGCTTTTGGGCGTTGTGTTTTCCTGCAGAGTTTTTGTGTGTGTTTCATTGTATAATTTTCGTGTCCTGGATATGTATGCTGGCCTCTGTATTTATAGGGGTGTGAGGGTGCAGTAATGGCAAGAGACAGCCATTAAACAGGCCATTAAATGCCATGAGACAAGAAACGAACACATTAAAAGTTTTCCTTTTTTGAAATATTTGTGTCTCTTGAATGAACCTGGACGCTTTTGGTTTGAGTGCCCTCTTGATGACCTCCTTCAAATGGCCCTTATCCAAAGATCAATCGAAGGGTACTAATTAAAATTCCAATCGAAAGGCTTTGTTAACAGGCCAATCGAAAGGTGTTGTTTCATGCTAATCAAAGTGCTCCTTCAGAATACCAATCGAAGTGCTTGTCCATAATGCCAATCGAAAGGCTCATTTAGAATACCAATCGAAGGGTCTTTCAGAATGTCAATCGAAGTTCTCCTTCAGAATTCCAATCGAAATGCTCCTTCAGAATTCCAATCGAAATGCTCCTTCAGAATGCCAATCGAAGTGCTCCTTTAGAATGCCAATCGAAATGCTTGTCTATAATGCTAATCGAAAGATACTTAAAGCACCACTCAAAAATTTTCTTTTTCCTTAGGCAAGGGTTTTTGGTCAACCATGCAGAGGGGAGACTTTGGAAAACATGAGAGGGCAAATTTTGGGGTACAACAGTTGCCCCTGTTCAATTTTCTTAAACCTGAGGATGTAGATTGGCTTGCGTGCCTTTCGTGATCCAAAGGTAGAAGATAATTGAACACTAGAGTGCCCAGAAATTTGCACTCGCATGGTGTGGTATCAGCATTGTGATGTCGGGAATGGGCTTACAGATGCCATTTGGAGATTGTTGGTAGGAGGATGGGCTTATAGATGCCATTTCGAGATTGTTGGTAGTTGTCTTGAGAGAAATAGAATTTTAGGAGCTTCAGTTGTCCGTTACTCTACTGGGGAATTAACTCTGGAGGTGGACTGCATATCTGGACTGAGAAGGAACCTGGGTAAGGTTACTTTATGATGAGTCCATGTAAAACTTCATCTGGAAAGGAGGAACCTGTGTAGGGTTGCCTTATGATACGCGAGTGTGTGTAAGAGAATAACTGTTTGTTATAAAGACAGAAAAAAAGAAAAACAAGGAGCACAAAATTTGTAATGCTAGAAACGTCCAATGTTTTATTAATGATATATGAAATGACAAATAAAAATCCCTCACAAGCAAAGCCAAGGCGCCTCGGGCAAGGCACCGGGCCGTAAAGTTTTAAACTGTCTATTACAACTCTTAAAACAAAAATCAATTACTATGGAATAAAAGAAACAGGTATGAAGTCCTTCGTCGTCCAGTTGCTTAGTCCGCCATTGGTTGTAGGGTAGATCCAACTGTCGATATCTGAATCTTCTTCACCATCTTCAATTGCATTAACTCCCTGATTGCTGATAAGTAGAGGAGGTCTTCCAATCCGTGCGCGCCTAACAACCCTTTGAGCCCATGTAGTAAAACCCAAACCAAATTTGTCAGTTTTGTGCGTGAAATCAGGGAGCTAACCCCAATTTGTACACCCACCTTCTTCAATTACAGCCCTGGCATCCTTGAGAGAAGCCATCTTAATTGGAGGTTTGTTGGTAGCAACTTCAGTTGACGCTAAAGTCTGAGGGACCTCTTCAAAGTTCTGACAAGGGGTTTCGATGAATTCCCCATCCATCTCTATGTATCAGAAATAATTGAGATGACTCACCATATACTCCTCTTCACCTCGTACCGTGACAATCTTCCCTTTTACTGGATAT
This sequence comes from Vicia faba, assembly GCA_948472305.1. Taxonomy (NCBI): domain Eukaryota; kingdom Viridiplantae; phylum Streptophyta; class Magnoliopsida; order Fabales; family Fabaceae; genus Vicia; species Vicia faba. The sequence continues at coordinate 989,905,868 of OX451735.1, forward strand.
TTCAACATTTGATGGAGCGTGGAAGTCACTGCCCTAGCTTTATGAATCCAAGGGCGACCTAGCAAGAAAGAATATGATGGTATGATATCCATCACATAAAAGGTGGATGCAAAATTCTGAGAGCCAACTTTAACAGGGATGTCCACCTCCCCGTGTACCATCCTTTTTGACCCATCGAAAGCCCTGACCATAATATTGCTCGGCTTTAGAATCAGACCTTCATAGTCCAGACGGTCTAATGCTTTCTTTGGCAGAACATTCAATGAGGACCCAATATCCACCAGTACGTGGGCCATAGTGGTGCCCCTGCACTCGATCGAGACGTGCAGAGCATCATTATGATTCCTTCCTTTAGCAGTCAGATATGTGTTTGAGAAACCCAACCCATTATCGGCAGTCAAGCTAGCTACGCAATCTTTGAATTGAGCGACTGATGTTTCCTGCGGCACATGTGCAGTTTTGAGGAATGTGATTAAAGCTTTTGCATGGGCTTCAGAACACAATAACAAGGACAACATGGAGATTTTTGACGGGTCTGCCCCAGCTGCTCGACTACATTGTAGTCGCTATTCTTGAAAATCTTCAGTATTTCCTCTATCTCCTGCTTAGAAGTTTCTACGATGATCTTATTAGGTTCCTCCGTCCGGGCAGGCTCACCTATTATTTCTATGCCCCGAGTCCCAGATGGCTCGGCGACAGGGGTAATAACTGGAATAGGAACTGGGATAGTAGCTGATGTACTAGCAGATGGAATGACAACAGGTTTGTGAACAGTCGGAGGGGAAATCTCGGGAGAAAAGAGTCTTCCGCTTCTGGTGACCTTGCTGGCCCCGACAATATTGCTGACATCAACATTAGCTTCCTCACTCTTTATGTCTTGTTTAACTCCATGGTAATATACATCAGCACCATAGTGCCAAGGGACAGACTTATCCGAAGTGTATGGGATAGGACCAGGGACAGTAAATATTAACGGAGCAATTCTTAGGACGGGTATAATCCTAACAGTTTTTCTTGAGGAAACCTTGGAAGGATTGGCATAAGTGGTTATGATGGAAACATCTTCAATTGGAAACAGCGGAATCATAGCCTTTTCGAACAGGATCTCTTTATTATCCATCAGGCGCTGAACACCTGATTTCAATAAGCGGCAACCAACAGGTAGAATCGAGCACGCGTGGCAACCTTCACCATAACTCGGAAATAAATCGGCCAATAGCAAATTCTTCTTTACTGTCATCAAAGGAGTAGAAATTTCTTCCACATAAGTCACAAATAAATCATCGTCCACAGCATTTACTCCATGTCCATGTTTGGGCATGGGTGCAGTTATGACGTTGGGCTTCTCCGGAGCGTCAAACTCAATCTCTTTGGCTTCGATCAAGTCTTACACCTTATTATTCAAGGCCCAACAGTTGTTTGTATCATGACCTGGACTTTTGGAGTGATAGGCGCAGCGGACATTCGGGTTATAGTGGGGAGATGTAGTGTTGGGGTTCTTCGGGGCTTCCCTCAGAGTTACTAGATTGGTCTTCAATAACTGTGGTAGAATTTGATTCAAGGTCATATTGAGCCGAGTGAACTGCCTCTGTGGTCTTTCCATCCTTTATTGATTGTTGCGTTATAGAGCAACTGTGGGTCTTGATATCACTACCGCATTTAGTGCTTGACGGTGTTCAGGTCTGCTTTGGCCCCTCGGGCCATAGACTGCACTAGCTTCTTTCTTACCGGTGAAAGGCTTCTTTACTGCACTTGATGAAGTATCCTTCTGTATTTTACCACTTCGAATGCCAGCTTCTACTCTCTCTCCAGTCAAGATCAACTCAGTAAACCCAGATGACGAATTGCCGATCAGATGATTGAAAAATGGACTAGATAGCGTCCCTAGAAACATGTTAACCAACTCCCTGTCAGACAAAGGGGGTTGGACTCTTCCAGCCAAATCTCTCCACTTTTGAGCATAGTCCTTAAAACCTCCACTTGCACCCATAGACATACCCTGGAGCTGAGTACGAGTGGGAGCAAGGTCGGCGTTATACTGATACTGCCTGTAAAAAGCAGCAGCAAGGTCTTCCCAGTTTCGGACATTGGCTCCTTCCAATTGATAAAACCATTCAAGTTGAGTCCCTGATAGACTATCTTGAAATAAGTGTACCCATAAATTTCTATCAGCAGTATAAGGTTGGATTTTTCTGACGTACGAGCGGAGATGGAGTTTTGGACAGGATACTCCGTCGTACTTGGCAAAAACCAGAGCTTTGAACTTATGAGGGATCACCACTCCCGATACCAATCCCAGCTCTCCGAAGTCCAAACTAGGGATCTTCTGAATCTCCATAGCACTCAAATGGTCTTCTAGCTACTTGTACCTACCCTCGGCAGGAGGATATTGCGCATCATCATAATCCGTATCGTTATCAGAAACTGCAGGACTGGGGTCCTTTACCCTTTCTTGGTTCTCCCCGTCCTTAGATGAGGAGGTTAGATCAGCTGATGTTTTATCCTTTCTTCGAATCTTCTACCCATGTTCAGAATACCAACCTTCTCCTTCTTCTTCTTCTCTTTCAGAATCAGGGTCTTCAAATCCTCTTGCCCTTTAGCCAAGCTTAAGAACATCTGTTGGAATTGGGCGTTTTGTGCCTGGAGATCTTTGATGGCTTGATCAGAAGACATTTCTGCTGAAATAAACAGCGAAGAAGATGAGAAACCTGTAATGGTACCTGTAATGGTGTGCATGATAATGGAATGCGCATGTAATGATTTCAAAGACTTTGGGAAATTTAAATTTGAAAACCAAAAAATAAACAAACTTTATTAGATTAACTTGTAAAAGGTTCAACAATGCTTTTGAGGCGTTACAAAGAAATAAATGGGAAACAAATCTAAACTAGAAAAAGCAAAATCAAAAGTCCCATGGACGCTTCCTCTTGGTGCTGACGTAGTCATTGATCACTCTTTCTTCCTTGAGCTGCCTGGTGAGCTTCAAGATCTTCCTTTCCTGCTCATGGTACTTCTCCCGGTAAGTATCCCTCTCCTCTTTCAGCTGAATCCAAGACCTCTGCAATGCCCCAGGATCAGTGGGCATGTAATAATATAGGACTGTGTAAGGAACACCTTCTTCATTGGTGGGCTCTACAATCACAGGCAATACGGATTCATAAGGCATCCCAAGCTTCTGGGCGCGAGCTCGGACCTATTGGAGGTAAGGCTGCATAGGAAGGGAAGTCCTTGGTCCCAACTCTTAGGGGTTAGATCTGTTCACCATACCCCAAGCTCATATAAACCTCCGGCGATGCTCCTCAACGTCTTCCTTGTAGTCAAATGCAATATCCTCAAGAAATAGCTCATGGGGACCATCTCTCCGAGCACGACCAAATTGTCGCAAAGCTAGATAAGGATTATAGGTTATTCCCCCTCTGATTCCAAGCAATGGGACATTAGGGTATCCCCCACAACGATCAATAACGGAAGTGTCTTCCATAGCCTGGGAACACCAAAGAATGTCTGTATGGGCCAGTCACATTATTCTATAGGACCATCCCAAACCTTCTTCGTTCTTCAACACAGACTTAGGAAGGTGCAAAATAAACCACCTTGATAGCAACGACATGCAACACATAAGAGTTCCTCTTCTCCGCACCGTACGAGTGTAGAGGGCATGCAAGATATCACCCAGTAGAGTAGGCATAGGATTGCAAGAAAGGAAAATCTTGACCGTATTCATATCTATAAAGGAATCTTGATTCGGGAAGAGGACCAACCCATAAATAAGGAGAGCCAAGATATCTTCAAAAGCCTAAAAATCCAAATTATCCCAGAATAGTTGAGCCTGGTCTATCATAAACTTAGCTAAGAAACCTTCGACCCTGCTTCGTGTTTCCCAATTGGATACTACATCAGCCCGTTTCAGATGAAGAGCTGAGGCAATGTCTTCTGGTCTAGGAACCTCTTCCATACCTGTGAAGGGAACCTGTTCAAGGATGGATATGCCCAATAAGTGAGAGAACTCTTCCAAAGTGGGAACTAGCTGGTAATCTGGAAAGGTGAAGCAATGATGCACATGATCGAAGAACTGGAAAATTACACTCATCATCTGCTCATCAAGCTTTGAGGTGACCAGGCTAAGAAGCTGACCATGCTCTTAATGAACATAGAAGTCTCAGAAACTCTTGAGACTAAATCCTTAAGTTGAGCAGGTATTTGCACAAAGTTAACTCAGATGGTATTTCTGCGCACGGAAGCCATAATCTGCAAAACAGAACAAAGATAAATTCCCTTGGTCTTTGAAATGGTTAGTGTAATGAAGTATGAATGCCATGTTATGATGCATGATGTCATGATAAAAAACAACAGGTATAGCAGATAACATGCATGGAAAAGGCAAACAAGTCACATAAAAGCCCTTAAGTTTAAGGCTTGCATGGGGTCAAAGGTAGTACCCTCTTGAAGTTTAGTTGGTTTCAACCTGTCCTAGAAAAAGTAACCGGGTTCTAGAGGATCTCAATATCACTGACCATCCTCCATCGGTCATGGTTTCAGCTCACGCAATCTTTTCTTGCAGCCAGAACTATCTCGAGAGTATGGTCTCAATGAGTGTAGCATCGAGTATCAACCAGTTCTCAGCTTTACACCGAGGTAGGCTATCTCACTACTTTCTAATGGCCAAGTTGGTCGATTAAGGGTTCTAAGGTCATTTGATGCTTAACGACACACGTAGCGGCCCCGTATTCTCCTCGTTTCTCCACAAGGGATACCGGGTACCAACTAATGTGCCACATTAATGTAGCTAGTACTTCAACCGTATCGGTCTATGTCGTACAGTTCCCTCACAGTTTATTGCTACTTACCTAAAAGGTGTCCCCAGATCCGGGTTAGGATCTATAGTAACTCCCAAACAAAACCCATAAAAGTAAAGCATCCAAAACAAACAAGAGAAGCAATTATGATGAACTAGATCCTAAGGTATACCCCACTTATTTGTCCCCAGCAGAGTCGCCAGTTCTGTGATACGGTGACAGAACCGACTATTTTGAAAAATGTTGGTTTGCATTTTGCATTTTATATTCGCAAAATGTTGCGGTAAGCAAGAGTCACCACCGAATTTTATTTCATCCAATTGAAAAGGAAAAAAGTACAGAAAAAATCCTTTTTCGAGATTTTGAGTGCGGGGGGTAGATTATAGAAAGGTAAGGTGTTAGCACCCTTTTTATCCATGGTTTTCCATGGGCTCTTAGGTACTTGCTCATCTTTTAAAATTTCTTGTGTGTGTTTGTTTTAAAAAGTTTTGTTTTACTTCATTTTAACCCTTGTTTTTGTCCTCAAGAGTGTTAGGAAGTTGTTTTTTGAAAACTTTGTTTGAAAAATGTAAGTGTGAAAATAAGTTTGATTTGAGCAAGGACCTACTAGCATCTACCTACTCAAAAAAGGATTGTTTCTATTCTCGTATCCTTTAGACAGCGCCATCCTTCTATTGAGAAATAGGTAGCACCGTTGTTGGAATTGTAAGGGTCAATTCGAAAGGGACGTACGATCACTAAAGCAATGTTAGGACGTCTTAGTAATAACCCTAGAGTCTTAAGATCATATTCGGGGCAACATTTCTGAGGCGACGTTTCCGAGGTAACATTTCCGAATGGGACTTTTGATCTTTGTTTAGAAAAGAGGGCAACCACTAAGACACCCTATACTTAATGATCGTTTACAGAAGGCAGCCGAAGTGAGAGTATACCCTAGGAGTACGCATGTGCGAGTGATTTGATTTCAGTTATTATCTTTGCACATTAGGGTTTTCTAGCCGTTTTAAATCATCATGCAGTCTTGTCATACAATCCTATTAACATACCTCTAAACAGTTAATATTTGCGAGAATTAAAATTTGGGAAATAAAACCTACGCTATTACAAGGCTTCGGGGTAGGGATTAATTACATAGCCAAAAAAACGCGCGTGATGAATCGAAAACAAGAGAATTAGGGTTTTGATCCCATTTATGCCTAATTGTAACCTAAAAGGAAAATCATTTTTATTCGTCGTTTTTTGTGTTATTTGAGAAAATAAAGTTCTATTGAATAATAAAAAAACCTAATTACTAATTAATTGTGATTTAAGAAAAATAACTAAATTAACCTTTTTGTATTTTTTTATTTTGAGAAAAGAAATAAAAATTAAATCAAGAGTCTAACCATAATTTTTCTAATTGATTTTAATTATATAAAAAAAGTTAGAATTACCCTAGATTAAATTAAACTAATATTAAATTAAATTTGATAAAATAAAACCTAAATCTAATCTTTTTTTGTGAAACTCTTGATTTTATGATTTTATGAAAAAGAAATTGATTTTGATTGAAAATAATTAAGTTAATTAAATAAATAAATGAAATAAATAAAAAAGAAAGAATAAGATGGGCCTGTGGTAAATAGCAAAAGAGGGGTGTTGTTTGCAAATCTAAGCCCAACAAACTCAGGCCTTTGTTGACTATGTTGGATCCAGTGCATTCATTGACTGGAGGCGCATGATGGATCTTCAAGGGAGAAGCCTTGGATCTGCCTTGTTGGGGATCTGATGGTTGGACACTGATGATGCATGGTGGACACATGGGATACTAGCGCACTTGATTATGTAAAGAAAAATAATATGAAGCTAAAGTTGGGACCTGGGGATCGAACCCAGGTCCTTGAGCATTATCCCCTTGCCACGCTGCCAGCTGAGCCAGAATGATTAGTTGTCATTACAATAACAAACAATTATTATACAATACAAACAAATGTTAGTCCTCAAAACGCGCGAAATTCAAACTAGCAAGTCAGGGAGCGCCACGTGACCATCTTCTTCCTCCCACCGTCGTGTTAGCCCCGGAGGTTTTTACCTACGGACATTTGAGTGTAACTACAACCCCTGTTCATTCCAAAATCTCATACACGCATGATATTGATTCATTATTAAATCCTTGCACCAAATCTTTCCAAATCAATCAAATTCAATCTTTTTTTGTCCATGTAAAGCCTTACATGATTTTATCTTGTCTCCAGCTGTATAATGAACCTAATCATGCACAAAATCTCAAGATTTAATTAGTTTTTGATATTTTCATTATTTTATATTGATTTAATTGAAATAAAATCAAAATAAATAACAAAAATAAAATAATGACAAGTGGAAGGGCTCATGGGTCGTGGGTCACATTACAAACTCCGTGCAAGCATAAAAAGTTGGGCCCATTGAGCAAAAAATGCAATTTTGAACACATTTGATTTTTAGCAATTTTCCAAAAAGGGTCAACTTGGCCAATGCACAACTCCCTCAATTTTGACCCTAGAGAGGTGTTCTTGGACAATTTTAGAAAGCTTAATATGTCCTATAAACAACCCTTTTTGTCTCATCTCAATTGAATCTTCCATGTTCATGTATGAAGCTTTGACCCAAAAGGTGTTTTTGTTGACTTTCCAAAATGACCTATAATGTCTAAATTCATATCTTCTTGTGAGTGAATATTTTGAACTTGGGAGATGAAGATGAATTGTAGGGAATTACATCCTTTTAAAAATGAGCTTTCGATGGGTCATTTTTGATAAAGTATGAGAAAGTTATGCTTGGTCAAAGTTGAGTTGACTTTTCCTACAAAACCCTAATTTAGCAACTTTTGGGTTTTGATGAATTGTGAGCAATCCTTGAGGAATCATGATCAAAGCTTGATCAAATGATAAATAATACTTCAAAATGATAATGTTGACCAAAAATCTTGAAGTTTGACTGTATGTGGGCCACAGTTGACTTTTGCCCTAGCATAGTCGATTTTCAGGCCTTTAAGCAATTGACTGAGCAAACTTCCTCTGCAAGGCTTGAAACTTGGCATGGATGATCTTGAGAACATATTAGGACAATAGTGAGCATTTAGGATCCTTTGGAATCAAATATCTTGATACAAAATGAAACCGTAATTTGGGGTAGACTACCTTAGGAGAGAGTTTGTCTGGTAAACTCTTGGACTTCCTTGAGCAATTTGAGGACCTCACTTGAAATGTATTGACAAACATGGGAGGGAAAATTTTGGGGTGCAACAGTTTGCTTTCAACTTGAACTACTTGCAGGGTTTTATTATCTAACTACATGATTTCCTTGTAGGATTTGTTTACAGTCATTATCCAATAACTTGGATTTCTTGCAGGGTTCACTTGTTTTCATCACCTTACACTTTTTCTTAACGCATATCATACACATCATAACATCATGCCACAACATTTCCTTAACCATTTCAAGGATCTCAAGGGTTTATGATGCAGGTTACGATAAATCAGACGTCTAGCAAGGGGAAAGAGGATTTATTTTCCTCTAGCCAATGTCGTCATAAGATCAAAACTCAATAACTTATTTTAGAGGCTATGACCCACTCGATATGGTGAGCTTGACTCTCATAGAAGGACACTCAACGATACAAAGTTCTTCAGTCAAATCCACAAACATCAGTTGCTGACATCTTCTTGTTTACCCCGCGGATCCTTGAAAACATTGTATACATATATCATACATATCATTGCATAAGAAGGATTCAAAGCAGGTCTCTCATGTTCTCGTTGTTTATTTCAGCAATGGCTCTCAAAAAAGACAACAGAGATCTCTAAACTCAAGAGGCTCAGTTCAGGGAAATGTTCCTAAACCTGTCCAAGGGGCAGGAAGAGTTGAAAGCACTCCTCGCTGGGAACCTGGCCAAGAAAAATCCTGAAGACAATAAGGACGAACAGTTGGAACAACTACAAGCTGAGGTTGAAGCAATAAGAACCCAGATGCTAGGGCAGATGGCTCTTATCCAAGGCCTAGCCCGGGGATAAGAAGATCTGAGAGCCATTATCAACCAACTTTATCAAGATGGATACAATCGTATGAAGTAAACAGTCGAGGCTGAGGATCAGGTCGTTAGTCAGCCCCTGATGAGACAAGGAGTTGGTTTGGTGAAGAGTGGATCTTTCCAAATTGCTGCTACGTTGCAAGCCCAACAACAATCTCACCAACCATAATGGGGTAATCAGCAAAAGCAAGACAAGCCCAATAGACAATTCACCAGAATTAATATGTCGCTAGCCCAAGCGTTACAACACATGTTGAAGGAAAAGTTGATTACGTTAAGGGCTCCTTTGCGAAATCCCAATCCTCCTGCTCCTAGTTACCACCCTGACGAAAGGTGTGCATACCATTCTAATAGTCCTAGACATGATACGAATGACTATTGGGCATTGAAAAATAAGATTTAGGACCTGATCAATGAAGGAGTGTTGGAGTTCACACAAGGTGATCAAACTAAAGTCTTCTGCCATCCCTCCAAGGCACGCCATATGAAGTGACAAGATCAGACAAAAAGGCTTTTGTTCATTAGAATTTTCAATTTGTAATTTTCTTTTGATTGTTCAAACATCTATTCATGTCAAACTCTGTTACTTTATCAATGCATTGCATATGTCTGTTTTGAATCAATTCATTTGTATTCATTATATTTAAACGGCTTCCCTTTTGTGATATTCAACTCTCGATCAAAAGCTCTAAGACTTTAGAGGGAGGATGACAAAAATGATACCACAATATCTACAATATGCTTTTGAACAGACCCCACTGGCGATGTACATGCGTTATTTCAAATCCTAAACAGTGGAGTTATAAGGAAGATAATCCCTAGTCAACCCCTTTGAGCCAAAGAAGTAGGAGTTTTTATTTTCACACAGATTAAAACCCTTAATCATAACCTGGGGCAGGGTAGTTTTTCTCAGTTAATTCTGAGGCGCATTCAGTCGTAATCTTCCGTTTCACACGCAATGAATGGCCTCGAATACGTCCTTCCAATCAAAAGACGGTGATGGTTCCGTATAATCGTCAAGACGGGCAGTCATTATCTCACGTAATAAAAGCCCGTTAAGTCAAAACCTATGAAGGAGACTTAAGAAAAAACTAGGGCATCCCGCTGACTGTAATCATAAAAAGAAACAGTTCAGGCAAAAGACAGGGATATTAAAATAAAAAAGAAAGAGGTTACTACAAATCCTCGACAAAAAAGATTACGAAAATGACTGCCTACTCAAAATAAACTGTTAGTATCCAAACCATCACCGGAACGTCAAGGACAAGTTTCCAGACTCAATCGGGATCTGAATGCACAATTAACTGAGCATAGGTATGAAGAACATCACAAAGAACGGGTGGATACAAATAAATTTTGATCCTTTATCCTTTGTTTCTTAAATCGTGAACAAGGCTACGTTATAACCCTCAAAAGTCCTAGCTAAAGCATGGGTTAGTTCGAAAGCATATTGTTACAAAAGGTGTCCTGACTCCTCTAGGGTTCACTATAAATCCTGAGCTGACATCAGGCTTTTACAAAATTTGTTTGTTTTACTAAAAAAATGAATTTTCAAACTTCAAGATAGACATAAGCTTTTCATTCTTAAAATACCATTGTTTGCATATGATTATTTGTTCAACAGCAGAGAAATTTGCATGACGAATATCTAGTGAACAAAAACCTTCTCAATGAAAAGGATCACCTCAAGTGGAAAAACACTTCCAACCAAGGGACACAGCATGATCATTGCCCATCACCTGGGGAAGTCAAGTCAAGATTCGAGGAATCTCTCAAAGATGCCAAATAGCAAGGGGCAGATCTCCATCTGAATCACTTGGGGCATTGTGCATGAATTCCAGCAACGAATCATGTACAATCAAACAAACATCTTCTGCCAGTGTGGCAACACTTATTAATATGGACAGTGACAATTTTCCGCACCCGATGAACATGGACATAGTCGGAAAATACTAAGCACGAACAAAGTCCCGCTAGGTTGACTAGCATAGGCAAAAATAAGAGCATCCCGGTGAACCAAAAGGGTTCAGGCAAAAATTAGGGATAAAAACAAAAAAAAAGGGTAGACCCAGCAAGCCAAAAACCTAAAAAGGCAGCTTGTGCAAAAAAGGGTATCCCGATGGACTGAAAATCTGAAAAGACAGTCTAGGCAAAAGTTAGGGATTAAAGCGTACGACTACGCCTCGTCATCTCATCACTTGTCTAATCAGTAGAAGGTTTATTACCCTGATCCACATTCACCAAGGACTCCAAGAGTTGGGATAACACTCAAGCCATCTGTTGTACCCCAAAATTTTCCCTCTCATTTATCAAGACTTTTCTCACAAGACTTCTTGGACTCAAGACAAGATTAGGGTTTGGTCAGCTCAAGATACCTCATCTTACACTGATAACCTAAAATTAGGGTTTGAGTTTGCACAAGGATTTTTGGACCACCAATGCTTCATGTGAATTTCATACATCATTTTGGATCCATAAGATTGCCCATGTTAAAGTTTCAAGCCTTGAGCCACATTTTTTATCAGTCAATTGGACAGTTGACCTAAAAATCAGTTGTATTGGGGAAAAATTCAACCATGGATAATTTATAGTCAAACTTCATAATTTTTGATCCACATCAACATTCTAGACTCATATGTATCATTTGATCAAGTTTGGATCACAACTCCTTAAGAAATTTGATCAAATCATCAAAAGGGCAAAATGGTCAAAATTAGGGTTTTGACTGAGAAAGGGCAATTTCTGATTTTTTAACCTAGACAATGACCAATTGAGTTCAAACATGATTTCAAGGGTTCAATGGCATCATCTTGACCTAATTACATGATTCAAAAGATCTCAAGTTCATTGGATTGACAGATGAATTTTGCAGTCAACTGATCAAAAGTCAATTGTACACTGAAAAGTCAAACTTTGACTTTTTGGTCAAAATAAAGTGCCAAGGGTCATAATTCATCAAGATATGTCAAAATATGAAACTTGTTCACCAAGAAACTCAAATTTGAAAATTAGGGTTTTAATTTGAAAATTTTCATAACTTAGAATTTTTCTAAGTATAAAAATTTTCTTATTTTCCCCCAAATTTTCACCACATTTTCACCATGATACATTTTGATTCAAGAAAAGTTCCCAACATGAAAGTTGTATTCCTCCATTAAATCTACAACTTTGCTTCACAAACTTTCCATAAAAGATGCTTGGATCTCAAGTTATGAATTTGTGAATATGGGTCCATGAACTAAATAACTTAGTGAGATTTTGCCCTAATTTAGGCAAGTTTTGGACCCAACTTCATGGACATTTTTCACCTAGTTCCAAGAGGTATCTAAAATTGCAGTTCAAAGATGTATTATATAGCACATTTCAAGCTTTCTAAAATGTCCAAGAACTCTCCAAGATCATTTTTGGTTAGGGAGAATCGAAGAAGGGAAGTTGGCATTTTCTCATTTTTGTTCAAGCCATTTTCACATAGTATCAAGTTGCAAATCCAATCCATGTTGTTTGTATCTTGTTTTACAGGTCCTAAGCTCACTTTACACTCCATAATTAAATGCAAACTCAGTTGACAAAGACATTATCTTTGCTTTTGAAGCTTTGTACAAGAGATAATTCCATTTTAGGCATAAAGTTCACATTGACATTTTCATAAAGGGAAACTTTTGCAAATTTGTCAATCTTGAGCCTTGGACTTGTCCCTTTGGTGCAAGCAATTTCTACAGGTCTCAAGCAATGTGTACCAACTCCTATCAGCTCTCAAGCCAGCAAGTACAAGCATGTAGCATTGGTCACTTCACTTTACTTAAAATGCAAGAAAAGTTGCAAAAGGTGTTAGAGCTGGCACAGCTAGTAAGGGCTGACTTTGTATCCCTTCTCTACATATTTGCAATCTTAGTACAATGCATAACACGATTTGATTGCACCTAAAACTCTCCAAAACTCAGAAACACCACAAAACTGCCCAAATACACAGATTTCTGCAAAATCATAGCCAACTCTCATTTGGCTTGTGCATTATGTGTTTAATCACTTCCAACATCTCATACACATCATACCAAAGCAATCCAAGCCATCACCCTGGTTCTGTAGCCCCTGTTTCAGCATCCACCATTTTCACTTTGGAAGCTTGCAACTTGACTTGTGCAGAGAGTTCCAGCCATTCTCAAAGCAAGATAAGCATTGGAATAACTTGAAGGGAGTTTAAGGAAGCTCACACAATCTTCATGCCTCCATTAAAGTCCCTACATTACTCTACTCGAATCCAACTGAAGGAGGTATTTTCTTGAACAAATGCATACTTTTTCTTTTATATTAATTGTGCTGAGAGAATTTGAAGATTGAAAATGCTGAAAAAGTTAGGTCAAGAATTAGGGCTGCCAAAATTCTCTCTGATCTTTTAGAGTTAGGTTACAAAATTTATATGGTTGGAATCGTGAGCTCAAATGCCACATGTTTCATGTTATGAGTTTTTGCTTTTGTGCAAGCATATGAGAGTTGCAGATTGAACTGGAAAATGCGCGCGTAAGGCTGGCCAGAGGACAGGGATGAAGTCTGGGCTTTTTGGAACTTTAGGCCTTTTTGTTTCTGATATTTGCACTCCTTGACTTACTTTTACACCCCCTGGCTTATTTGTTATATTTTTCATATTTTCTCCATATTTTCATATTTATAGCTTTTATTTATTTTTTCTGAATGATAAAAATCCTAAAAATAATTTCTTTATTTTTTGCAATTTTTATTTTATTTTTTTATTATTTTTTGCATAAAGAAATAATTTATTAGGATAAATAGATTTTATTTTCTTAAATAATTTGTAAATACAATTAAAAATACTTAACATTTTTTATACTATTTATAATCATAAATAATCATTTTTATACATACTTAATTTTTAATATTTAAATATAATATTATTTATTATTTTCTTGTACAAAAAATGGACAAAATAATAACATAAAGCATTATTTTATTTTAATTAAAAAATTAGGGTTTCATCCTTCCAAAAAAAATACCATTTTTTTTTCCTTTTTTTAGGTTTTAAATTAAATTATTTTCTCATACAAAAAACAAATACCAAAACATTTTTTACATATACATTGCATTGCATTTTAAATATTTGTATATTTATTTAATTCGCGCAATATTCGATTGGGTTGTAATAATATTTTTAGGTTTATATTTGTGTAAAATCCCCATTCAAAACTTGTATCCCCCCTCCCATAATAATTATTGTAATAGCTTAGTTTATTTTACGCAATTTATCGCTTTATATACTATGCTTAGTGTTGTACCCCAAATTTTCCCTCTCATTTTATCAACATTTCTCATCACAAGGCTCTTTGAACTCAAGATCAAGCTAGGGTTTTCTCTGCTCAAGACATCTCCTTGCACTGTTGACCTAAATTAGGTTTTGAGTTTGCACCGGGATTTTTGGACTTTTAATGCCCAAAGTGACTTGTATGCTTCATGTTGGACTTATAAGATTACCTCTACCAAGTTTCAAGCCTTGATGCAATTGGATTCAAACAAAACTTCTAACATGAAAGTTGTAGTCCTCCACAAAGTATACAACTTTGATTCACAAAGTTTTCCCAAAAGAAGCTTGGATCTCAAGTTATGATTTTTGGAACAAGGGTCCCTAAAAACTTTTAACTTAGTGAAATTTTGCCCTAGTTTAGGCAGTATTTTGACCTATCTTCATGGCCATTTTTCACATAGTTCCACTTGGAATATCAAATTTCATTTCAAATATGGATTGTAGAGAATTTTGCAAGCTTTCCAAAATGTCAAAGAACTCTCCAAACTCATTTGTGGTTAGGGAGAATCAAAGGCTTGAAGTTGGCAAAAACTCACTTTTCATCCATGGCATATTCATGTTGATACAAATTGCAATTTCAAGTCAGCATGCTTTGCACTAGATTACAGGCCTCTAAACCATTACACACTCAATAATTTAATGCAAATCCATTAGTCTAAGGCATTGTTTTGGTCATTAGAACATTGCACACAAAATTAATCCTTAAGTAGAAAAAGCAACATTTCCATTTTTGCCAAATCTTGCTTTATGTCAAAACTGATTTCTTGAGCATTGATCCATATCTCATGCAGCAAATCAAATCCACAAATTGGAGGGGCCAAGGGCAAAGTGTGAAAGGTGGTGAATAGCCTGTACAGGCCTGTTGGACATCATTTTCTCATGTTTGCTTAAAATACAAGAAAGAGATCCAAAACACTAGAACTTGAACATCAGCCAAAACAAACTTGTGCAAGCATTTGAGACATCTTTCTCACACCCCTTTGAGCCATAAACACGACCCTTTGAGCCCTAAAACATCCCATAACTTAAAATCACCTTCCATTGGCAAAACAGGGAAGCATCTGCAACTTGAGTTCTATCTCACATTTTGCTCGTGCGTTTTTCCCCAAGTTGGTTCAAACATCTTCCACATAACTCATCCAAGCTATCCCAAACCTTAAACACCAATTGTAACTCCATTTACAGGGTTTGCCATTTTCATTTTGAGCTTGTGCAGGTTGAGTTCTGTAGGCTTGCTCAAGCATATTCAAGGCAAGCAGGGTATTGGAGAAGGTCAAGTGAAGTTCAAGCAAGCTCCCAGACATCTCAAGCCTTGTTGAAAAGCTCCACATTACCATACATGAAGTCAGCTGAAACAGGTTTTTATCAACTTCCTATCTCTCTATTTAGGAACATTTAGACTTAGGTTTGTGAATAAGAAATGTAGTATTCATAGCCATGAAGTTGTACATATGCTCAGTTCTAATTTTTATTAAGCATGCTAAGAGAATTTGGTCCATGAACATACTGAAAAAATTAGGTTAGATTTTAGGGCCAGAGAAATTCTCTCTGGTCTTTGAGAGTTAGATTAAGTTTTTTATATGGTTAGAATCGTGGTTTAATGCTCTACAAGTTTCATGTTTTGAGTTTTTGATTTCATGCAAAGAATAGACAGAACAGAACTAGAGTTACAGGCGCGCGTTTTTTGTTCAAAGGTTGAAGATGAAGATCAGTTTGGGCTGGGCTTGGCCTGGACTTGTTTTTGAAGCCCCCCATTTGCTGAATGCACCCCCCTGGCCCAATTACTTTATGCTTTGATATTTTTGTATTTTATTTTCATTTCTGATTTTGTTTTATTATTTACAAATATAAAAAATACTCAAAAATATTTCTATAAATTTTTCACATTTATTTTGCATTTTATTTTTTATTTTTCTAACATAAAAAGCAATTTGATTAGTAAATACTTTATTTATAAAAAACTTGAAAATAATATAATTATACCTTTTATTTTTATTCTTTTATTTACACTCAAAAATATTATTCTAAATATATTTTTATCTTGTATATATTTTATTTTATTTTTTACATATTCAATATAATTAATATATATACATACTTTTATTTTATTTAATAGATACTTATAAATAAAAACATAAAAATACTATACTTTTATTTTTATTATTATTTATACTTAAAAAATACTTTTTCTAAATATATTTTATTTTTTTGTATATACACTATTTTATTTTGTTTGTATATAAATAATATAATCAATATATTTATATTCTTAAAAATTAGGGTTTTACCCTTAATAAATAAAAATGATAATCTTTTTATTTATTTCTTTCCTTTTACGTTAAATATTTTTACATACATAAAAATAAGTAAAAACCTTTTTTTTTTGCATATTCATATTATTTTGTATATTTATTTAATTTGTTTATTTAAATACTGTTCATTTATTACTTATTCCATTTGATTCAATTTGGATGTAATAGTAAAACTCGGGTTTTAATTTCTTGCCAAATAATCCCCATTCAAAATTGTATTCCCCTCGCCATAATCATGTTGTAATAGTATAGATTATTTTACGCATTTACGCTTTCAATTATGCCATGATTAGAGATTAGGGTTTGTATGCAAAAAATCCAAAATTAACAAGTAGCTTGACCTAATGGAAAGACAAAAATGCATGAAAATCAATACACAATGCACACTATCTTGGTCCCTCGATGACGCTATCTTGGTTGCCTAAACAAAATGATCAAGTCCCTCGGAAAATTGCCAAAAATACTTAACACAATTGCTATCATGGTCTATACGATGACCCGCGCCTGTCCCATTTAACATCCTAATACAAGGTTGTTCACCAAATGCAATGGTGAAACAACACTGTCAAAAGGGTTAAAAACATATAGGAAAGATCTTTGAGTAAAATAGGGTAGACAACTCTTAGTTACTTGATCAAATCTTGCAAAACATCCTTGCTATTTTCAAACGCACTTCACAACACAATTTCAAAACATTTTCCAAATCAAACTTTCAAAACATTAAACACCTTTTCAAAAGACAAAAAACACATTTGTATACATTCAAACAATAATCATTATAAAGGTTGCCACAACGATGGCCTCTTTTCAAAACATCTTTCAAAACCACACACAAAGCACCATTTCAAACAATTGAAAAGCAAAAGCAAGTGATCTAAACAAGTAACTAAGAGCCCATGGATAACCATGGATGAAAAGGGTGCTTGCACCTTCCCTTTTCATAATCTACTCCCCGAACCCAAGAAAACATCTCAAAGGTCTTTCTTGTGCTTTTAGACCTTCCCTTAGGATAAAATAAAAAGTCGGTGGCGACTCTTGCTAAACCAAAACATTTGCGAACACAAACGCAAAACCTCAAAGTCAGTTCTCCCACCATATCACACTTAGTAATTAGGGAATGCATGACAAGAACAAAAACAAACAAATAGAAAACCCTAAATGCAAGACAAAAGCATGAAAATGATACACTTTGCACACAAGCACCCTTAGGGTTTATCCCACTTGGTTGCCTAAAAATAAAATAGCCATGTTACGCATGCGAAGTATCTTGGCAAAACAAAACAAATATAAGAACATAGTCCCTCAATGACGCTATCAAAATGTTGCCTAAACAAAATGATCTTGGTCCCTCAAAAAATGCTAAGATACTTGGCAACATTGTTATCATGGTTATACGATGACCCACGCCCGTCCCGTTTACATCCAAAGATAGGGTTGCTTACCAAATCAATAGTAAGTCAACAATGTCAAAGGAATAGAAATGCACAAGAAAGATATTTGAGTAGGTAGGTAGCTTCTAAGTTACTTGCTCCTTTTCAAACAACAAATCCTTTCTATTTTCAAAAACAAACACACACACATTTCAAAATATCTTACAAAACATTGAAAACATTTTCAAAAGACAAACATCTTTGTATACATTCTTACGAATGAGAATCATTAAAAAGATTGCCTAAACGATGACCTCTTTTACAAAATACTTTCAAAATCACACCAAACACCATTTAAAACAAAGCAAAGCAAGTGATCTAATCAAGTAACTAAGAGCCCATGGAAAACCATGGATGAAAAGGGTGCTAGCACCTTCCCTTTTCATAATCTACCCCCCAAACTCAAGAAAACATCTCAAAGGTCTTTCCTGTGCTTTTTTACCTTTCCTTTTGGATAAAATAAAAGTCGGTGGCGACTCTTGCTAACCACCACATTTGCAACAAAATGCAAAACCTCAAGTCAGTTCTCCCACCGTATCATAGAACTGGCGACTCTGCTGGGGAAAATTCTAAAAGTGGGGTTACCTTAGGGTTTAGATCACATTTATTTGCTTACATTGTTTGACTTGTTTGCTTTACATTTTGGTTTTATTTGTTTGGGTTTGAATCCTCTACCCGGATTTGGGAAACATTATAGGTAAATAGCAATACGTTGTGGAAACTGTGCGGGGTATAGCGACACGGTCTAAGCAATAGCTATGTTAGTGTGACATATTTGTGGGTACTGGTAGCCTTTGAGTCAATAAAAAAGAATACGGGGCCGCTGAGTGATGTCATGAAGCACTAACGAACTTTTAGAACCTTTACTTGACCAACTTGGCCTTTTAGGATGTAGTGAGATGACCGGCTTTGGTGCAGTCTGAAGTTGGTAGATACTCGATACTACACTCATTCAGAGTTGGTTTCTTGGAATATTTCGGTCGCCAGTAAAGAGGCTTGAATTGATACAATGAACAAGGAAACAATCCAGTGATATTAAGCTCCTTAGAACCCGGTTACTATTACTAGGACAGGTTGATCATAGTCCCTCGATGACGCTATCTTGGTTGCCTAAACAAAATGATCAAGTCCCTCGGAAAATTGCCAAAAATACTTAACACAATTGCTATCATGGTCTATACGATGACCCGCGCCTGTCCCGTTTAACATCCTAATACAAGGTCGTTCACCAAATGCAATGGTGAAACAACACTGTCAAAAGGGTTAAAAACATATAGGAAAGATCTTTGAGTAAAATAGGGTAGACAACTCTTAGTTACTTGATCAAATCTTGCAAAACATCCTTGCTATTTTCAAACACACTTCACAACACAATTTCAAAACATTTTCCAAATCAAACTTTCAAAACATTGAACACCTTTTCAAAAGACAAAAAACACCTTTGTATACATTCAAACAAGAATCATTACAAAGGTTGCCACAATGATGGCCTCTTTTCAAAACCACACACAAAGCACCATTTCAAACAATTAAAAAGCAAAAGCAAGTGATCTAAACAAGTAACTAAGAGCCCATGGATAACCATGGATGAAAAGGGTTCTTGCACCTTCGGTGGCGAATCTTGCTAAACCGAAACATTTGCGAACACAAACGCAAAACCTCAAAGTCAGTTCTCCCACCATATCACAGAACTGGCAACTCTGCTGGGGAGATATCTAAAAGTGGGGTTACCTTAGGGTTTAGATCACCTTTACATGCTTACCTTGTTTGCTTTGATTGCTTTACACTTGGTTCTATTGTTTGGGTTTGAAATCCTCTACCCGGATTTGGGAAACATTCATAGGTAAATAGCAATACGTTGTGGAAACTGTGCGGGGTATACCGACATGGTTGAAGCAATAGCTATATTAGTGCAACATATTTGTGGGTACCGGTAGCCTTTGAGTCAATCAAAGAGAATACGGGGCCGCTGAGTGATGTCATGAAGCACTAATGAACTTTTAGAACCTTTACTTGACCATCTTGGCCTTTTTAGGGGTAATGAGATGATTGGCTTTGGTGCAGTCCGAAGTTGGTAGATACTCGATACTACACTCATTGAGGGTTATTTTCTTGGAATATTTCGGTCGCCAGTTAAGTGGCTAAACTAAAACAATGAACACAGAAAATAACTCAGTGATATTGAGCTCCTTAGAACCCGGTTACTATTTATAGGATAGGTTGAGCCAATTAACTTCAAGAGGGTACTTAACTATGAAACCCCATGCAAGCCTGAAACTAGGAACTTGTGTGACTTGCTTGTACATATACTTGTGCATACATCATGAACATCATAAAGCATCATATGCATCCACTAACCATTTCAAGGGTTTAGATCTTCATCTTTGTTCTTGTTTTGTAGGTAATGGAATCACTTCGCAGGAAAACTATTCAGGTCAACCTTGTGAGAATCCCTCCTCAACTCAAGGAGCATATTTCCAAGATTACAGAGAATTCTCCCTTCAGTGAAAGACATGGTAGACTTCTCAACTTGGTCAACTCCAACATTAAAGAGGACATGGTGAAAGTTCTCTTCCATTTCTTTGACCCCCTACACCATTGCTTCACATTTCCTAATTACCAACTAGTGCCTACTTTGGAGGAATTTTCTCAACACCTGAGGATTCATATTCTCCATCAACTACCCTACAACGGTACGGAAATAGAACCAAAGCCTGAAGATGTTGCTTGAGCCTTAAACTTGCAACCATCTAATATCAAAGGTCATTGGGAAATCAGAAGTGGTGTCAAGGGTTTCTTGGCAAAGTTTCTGTTTGAGAAGGCACAAGACTGCTGGAATTCTCTAGATCTGAAAGCTTTTGAAGAAATTGTAGTACTCCTCATCTATGGGTTGGTCTTGTTCCCAAATCCTGATCAGCTTATAGATGTGAATGCTGTCAAGATTTTCATATCTCGAAATCCTGTGCCTACATTGCTTGGGGACATCCTCCACTCATTTCACACACGAACAATGAGGAAAAGAGGTGTTCTCATGTGATGTGCTCCTCTTCTAGCAAGGTGGTTTATTTCTCACCTTCCCCAGTCATTCTTGAAGAATGAACAAGGATTAAGGTCGTCGCAACGATTGATGACTCTTACACATTTTGATGTACATTTGTGTTCTCGGTCCAGGGAAAATGTCATCATCATTGATCGTTGTGGGGAATTCCCTAATGTCCCATTACTTGGAATTAGGGGAGGCATTACCTACAACCCCCGTTTAGCTCTGAGACAGTTTGGATATGCTCGAAGGGATGGCCCTCATGATATGTTGATTCCTGACTTGGTTTTTAACTTTGACAACGACGCTCAAGGACTTCGACAAAGGTTTATCCGAGCATGGAGGATGCCCAACAAAATGGATAGTAAGACACTGGGGCACAAGAATTCCATCCCCATTGAGCCTTATCTCAAGCGGGTACGAACCCGCGCCCAGAGTCTTATAATGCCTTACCCTCACATTCTCCCCGTGATCAAAGAGCCTGTTATGGAAGGAGAGGTTCCATACACCCTCCTACATCCTGACATGCCAACATCATTGGAAGAATTGCAAAAGAGTTGGATACAGCTCAAGGAAGAGCGGAATACTTTTGAAGCCAGCTTCTATGCCAGTGAGAAGAAGGTTTTGGTACTTACCTGCCGACTTCATGAAGAGGAGACTCTTAACACTTACATCGCACCAAAGAGGATGCACAATGTCTTTTTACATTAAGAATTTTGTAATATTTCGCCCATGGGGCATTTATGTACTAACAAATTTCTTCTTATTAATATGACGTGTGTTCTTTTTGTTTGTAACAACTTTGAATTTCTGAATCCTTGAATGCATTACATGAATACATATCATTCATCATATGCATAAACAGGTCTTTACACCAGGTTTCCTTATCTTTCTGCTGTTTATTTCAGCAAGATGGATATAAAGCAGACGGTCAAAGACCTGCAAGCACAAAATTCTAAGTTCCAGCAACTCCTCATAACCTTGGCAAAGGGTCAAGAGGACCTTAAAGCACTGTTGGAGAAAGAGAAAGACAAAGAGAAAAAGAAGAAAAGGGTTGGTGTGCCTACTATGGGAAGAATATTTGAGAACCAGGCTAGAAGGGTCCTCGAGTTCCCCTCGACGTCTGACGAAGGGGTTGGTAAAGGTAAGGGAGTTGCAATACCCTCCGAGTCTGAAGCTGAAGAGGAAGAAGAAGAAGAGGAGGAGGATTACTCTGAGCAGCAGTATCCTCCTACAGACGATAAGTATAAAAATCTGGAAGAACGGTTGGCAGCCATGGAGGTACAAAGGGTTCCCGGGCTGGATTTCGAAGAACTAGGGTTGGTTGCTGGGATCGTCATTCCTCCCAAGTTCAAAGTGCCTACATTTGACAAATACGACGATTTGTCCTGTCCAAAGATGCATATGCGATCCTACATCAGAAAGATCCAACCTCACTCTTCCGATAAGGATCTGTGGGTCCACTTCTTTCAAGATAGTTTACCGGGTACGCAATTGGACTGGTTCTATCAACTTGAGAGATCTGATGTTTATAACTGGGAAGATTTGGCTGCTGCTTTCTATCGACAAATCCAATATAACACAGATTTAGCGCCTACTCGTACTCAACTACAGAGTATGGGTATGGTCTCTAATGAGGGCTTTAAGGAGTACGCCCAGAAGTGGCGAGATTTGGCTGGAAGGGTGCAGCCACCATTGTCGGATAGAGAGCTGGTTGATATGTTTTTGGGGACCCTGTCAGGTCCATTCTTTAATCACTTAATCGGGAGCTCATATGCAGGGTTCACTGAATTAATACTGACAGGTGAAAGGGTCAAAGTTGGCATTAAGAGTGGTAAAATTCAGAAGGATGCAGCTGCTTCCACTGCTGTCAAGAAAACCTTCCCAACCAAGAAAGAAGCTTCTGCTGTTTACTCCCAGAGAAATCAAGGAAGAACGGAGCACCGACCAACGATGGGAGCTGTGATGATTCAAAACTCCTCAGTCGATCAACCTCGAAGCAGTCAACCTAGAGCTAACCAAAATAGGGTGGAAAGGCCACAACGGCAATTCACTCGGATCAATATGACACTGGCTCAGATCCTCCCTCATCTGTTAGAGTTAAACCTTACCAACTTGAAAGAAGCGTCGAAAAACCCAAGTACCTCTTCTCCCTATTATCATTCAAATGCAAAATGTGCATATCATTCGGACAGTGTAGGGAATGACAACAACAATTGTTGGGCCCTTAAAACCAAGATCCAAGATTTGATAGATGCCAAGGAGGTAAAGTTTGATGCTCCCAAAAAACCTAATGTGATATCCGCTCCTAT
Source organism: Vicia faba (assembly GCA_948472305.1). Taxonomy (NCBI): domain Eukaryota; kingdom Viridiplantae; phylum Streptophyta; class Magnoliopsida; order Fabales; family Fabaceae; genus Vicia; species Vicia faba. The sequence continues at coordinate 989,929,120 of OX451735.1, forward strand.
GCCAAAACATGGTCATAATGTCCATGCCATTATAGAAGATCTTCATGTTACTGCTGTTGACGACTTAATGACTCCATTTCCAATGATCAAGATGAATCTGTTGAAATCCAGGATTTTCCCGGGCTGTGAAAAAAATTGTTACTTTTGTTCAACCTTGCAATCCGACTGTCCGCTGTTGAAATCAGGCATCCAACGCCTGATAGATACTCAAGAAATACTCTTTCAGAAAACTCCTGTTGATACTATTACTCCTGTTACTCATGTTACTCCTGTTACTCCAATCAATGACATTGCTATAATCACCATTTCCGACAATATTTCCAAGACCTGCAAAAGGCCTGTTAAGATTACACCTGATCCAAAGTTTGTACCGCTGAAGATTACCATGCCGGGGCCTATCCCATATAAGTCCAACAAGACGATACCATGGAATTATGGAGGAGAGATCTTCTACCATGGTGTCAAGCAGATTGAATCGGCCGAAGAGAATTCCGATGAAGAAACTCTTGATGTAGGAAATATTGCGAGGACGAGTAAGATAACTCATAGCAGAAGAATCTTTTCTCCGGAGATTTCTCCTCCAAGGGCAGTCTTCGGACCCTCAAATGTTCCTGTGCCTATCAAGATATTTGTGCAAAGTCCAGTGATTGAAGAAATTGTTACTCCCGAAGTTGTACCCTCTACTGTTATTGCTGATAAAGGTAAGGGAATCGAAGAAACGCCCGTTAGGACGAGGGCTCAGACATTGGTTATCCCCGAGACCACCCAAAAGGAAATGGAGGAAATCTTAAAGATAATTAAGAGGAGCGACTATGATGTCGTAGAGCAGCTGTGGCAAACCCCTTCAAAAATCTCTATGTTGGCTCTATTACTCTGCTCCGAGGCTCATGCCAAAGCCTTGATCAAATTTCTGAAGACGGCGCACGTGCCTCAAGAAACTTCTACAGATCAGTTTCAAGAGTGTGTAGCCAACGTTACAGCCAACAATGGTCTTGGCTTCTCTGATGCCGATCTGACGTCCAAGGGAAGAAAGCATAATGATGTGCTGCATGTTTTGGTAGAGTGCAGAGGGACCACACTTGCTCATGTTCTGGTTGATACCGGCTCATCTTTAAATGTCCTACCAAAGAAAGCATTGGACAAGCTAGACTATGAAGGTTTGACTTTAAAGCCCAGTAATATCATTGTTAGAGCCTTCGACGGTTCTAAGCGGATGGTTCACGGAGAAGTGGACATCCCAATTAAGGTGGGAACAGAAATTTTCAACTCCACTTTTTATGTGATGGACATCCGTCCTTCATATTCATGTTTGTTAGGAAGACCATGGATCCACAACGCTGGGGCAGTCACTTCTTCTCTACACCAAATGCTCAAATACCCAGTCCACGGTAAGATCATAACAGTTCATGGTGAGAAGGAGTATATGATAAGCCACCTTAACTCTTTTCGCTACGTAGAGTTAGATGGTGAATTCATAGAAACACCTTTCCAACACTTTGAAGAGGTTTCTCCTGAAGTTGCGGTAGCCAAGACAATGACTGATGTGCCCATCATTACCAAGCCTGTATCTCAGATGTCATCCCTTAAAGATGCGGAGGCTGTAGTCAAGGAAGGAGGAAGCACAATATGGGGTCAACGGCCAGATTTTCCTCACAAGACAGACAAGTTTGGATTGGGTTTCACTACTGCTAGCCAGAAGGTTGTGCGTCACTCCCGGGCTGGAGGACCACTCTTAAAGATCACTCATTATGGAGTTCATGCTTTAGAAGATGATGAAGAAGGAAGCAATTTTGAAGATTGGATCTTTCCAACCATTGAAGGGGGACTGAACAATTGGGAGGCGAAAGACTTCGTTCCCATTACTTTCATCAATCAGTAATTTATCTTTTGAACATTTCCTGTTGGTCTGTAATAACTTTTAAACAATTCGTACACTCTTTTGCCTTGTGCCTTTCCCGGGGCACATAGGTCCATTTGTAAGGGTTTTGATTCTTCATTTTCATATGCCATTTTTAATGAATCATGGACGTTTTCATCTATAAACTTTTGTGTTCATGTTTCTTTCCTTTTACATTTTATTTTGTTTAAGGATGGCTATCCCTTACACACACCCACACTCTTAAAATGCAGGTACCCATCCACTCCGGATTCCATGGGTGACTATTCTGCTTTGGCCTTCAGTGACTCTGAAGATTTGGTCAATCATGCCGAGTACGAAGGTGATGAAGACTGTGAAGTGCCTGAAGAGTTGGCTAGACTTTTGCAACAAGAAGAAAGGGATATCCTGCCCCATGAAGAGTTGTTAGAGACTATCAATTTGGGAACAGAGGAAGACAGAAAAGAGGTTAAAGTGGGTGCCAACCTGGAGCCAAGTGTCAAAGAGCGTTTAGTTCAGCTGTTAAATGAGTTTGTTGAGATCTTCGCCTGGTCCTATGAAGATATGTCGGGACTAGATACAGATATTGTGGTTCACCGTCTCCCTACAAGAGAAGATTGTCCACCAATCAAACAGAAAATCCTCTGAATGAGGCCCGACATGTCCGAAAAGATCAAAGCTGAAGTGATGAAACAGTTCAATGCTGGCTTTCTGGTTGTTACTTCCTATCCCCAATGGGTTGCTAACATTGTGCCCATGCCTAAGAAGGACGGCAAAGTCAGAATGTGTGTGGACTACAGAGACTTAAACAGGGCTAGCCCTAAAGATGATTTTCCACTACCACACATTGACATCTTGGTTGACAACACAGCTCAACACAAGGTATTTTCCTTCATGGATGGATTCTCAGGATACAACCAGATCAAAATGTCCCCCGAAGACATGGAGAAGACTACTTTTGTTACGCAGTGGGGTACCTTCTGCTATAAAGTGATGCCATTCGAACTGAAGAATGTCGGGGCAACCTATCAGCGAGCCATGGTAGCTTTGTTTCATGATATGATACATCATGAGATCGAAGTCTACGTAGACGACATGATAGCCCGTTCACAGACAGAAGAAGAACACCTCGACCATCTGCAAAAGCTGTTTGTCAGATTGAAGGAGTATAAGCTCAGACTGAACCCTAGCAAGTGCACTTTCGGAGTCAGGTCTGGTAAACTCTTGGGATTTATCGTCACCAACAAAGGCATTGAGTTTGATCCTGCTAAAGTCAAAGCTATACGAGAAATGCCTGCCCCCCGCACTGAAAAGGAGGTCAGAGGTTTCTTGGGACGCCTAAATTATATTGCAAGGTTCATCTCTCACCTAACATCTACCTGTGAACCAATCTTCAATCTGTTGAAGAAAGATCAGGTGGTTGAATGGAATGACGACTATCAAGTTTCTTTCGATAAAATCAGGGAGTATTTGCTGGAACCTCCTATCTTGATGCCACCCGTCGAAGGAAGGCCATTAATCATGTATCTGACTGTTTTGGATAACTCAATGGGGTGCGTACTGGGCCAACATGACGAGTCTGGTCGAAAAGAGAATGCCATTTATTACCTTAGCAAAAAGTTTACCGACTGTGAGACTCGCTACTCACTGCTCAAGAAAACTTGCTACGCTTTGGTATGGGTTGCTCGCCGACTAAGGTAGTATATGTTGACACATACCACTTTGCTGATTTCCAAAATGGATCTGATTAAGTACATCTTCGAGAAGCCTGCTTTATCCAGAAGAATCGCTAGATGGAAAATGATCCTGACTGAGTATGACATCCAGTACACAACCCAAAAAGCTATAAAGGGGAGTGTACTAGCTGACCATCTAGCTCATCAAGCCGTCGAAGATTACCAATCTATGAGATTCGACTTCCCTGACGAGGATATTATGATATTGGACAACATTGAAGGTAACGGACCGTATGACGGACCTGAACAAGGATCCCGATGGACCCTATACTTTAATGGTGCTTCAAATGCACTTGGAAACGGTATCTGTGCGGTACTTATCTCTCCAAAAGGTTGCCATACACCTTTCACCGCTAGACTCGGCTTCAGCTGCACCAACAACATGGCCGAGTATGAAGCTTGTATCTTTGGTCTCAAGGCTGCCATTGACCTAGGAATAAAATCTCGGGTTGTATTTGGGGACTCAGCTTTGGTTATCAGTCAAATCAAAGGAGAGTGGGACACTAAACATCCTAATCTTATCCCATACAAAGAACATGTCCTGACATTGTTACTTCATTTCGAGCAGACTACCTTCGAGCACTTCCCGCGAGAAGAAAATCAGCTAGCGGATGCTCTAGCTACAATGTCTTCCATGTTTAAACTCAACTGGGATAATGAGGCTCCCCAAATCACCATCGAGCGAATGGACGAACCTGCACACTGTCATGAGATTAATATTGAAGAAGTAGTGGAACAACCTTGGTTTCATGAAATCAAAAGGTATCTCAAGACTCGAGAATACTATGAAGGAGCTTCAGTCAACGACAAAAAGTTCTTAAGGATATTTGCTACCAAGTTCTTCTTGAGCAATGGTATCCTATATAAGCGCAGCCATGATTATGTTCTGCTTCGTTGTGCGGACAAGGTTGAAGCTGAGCTGATCATGATTGAACTGCATAGTGGCACATTTGACACCCACTTGAGCGGACATACGATGGCTAAGAAGATTCTAAGGGTAGGCTACTACTGGTCTACCATGAAAGCTGACTGTCATCAATATTCCCGTACTTGTCACAAATGCCAAGTCTATGCTGACAAGGTACATATTCCTCCAGTCCCTCTCAATGTCCTAACAGCTCCTTGGCCATTCGCAATGTGGGGAATCGACATGATTGGAGAGATCAAGCCCACGGCATCCAATGGACATTGCTTCATCCTAGTGGCTATTGATTACTTTACCAAATGGGTCGAAGCAGCTCCCTTCGCCTCCGTTACAAAGAATGTGGTTGCCTGCTTCATCAAGCAGAACCTCATATGCCGGTATGGTATCCCCGACAGGATCATCACGGACAACGGTACAAACCTAAATAACACTGTGATCACTGCTCTGTGCGAGCAGTTTAAGATTCAACATCACAATTCATCTCCCTATCGGCCAAAGATGAACGGTTTTGTTGAAGCTGCGAACAAGAATATCAAGAAGATCATTCAAAAGATAACAGTCACCTACAAGGACTGGCATGAGATGTTACCGTTTGCTGTGCACGGATATCGTACCACGGCGCGTACTTCAACTGGGGCAACCCCCTTTTCTTTGGTATATGGCTTGGAAGCTGTTTTACCTATGGAGGTTCAGATCCCTTCCTTGAGGATTATGAAGGATGTTGGTTTAAGTGAAGACGATTGGATTCAGACTCGGCTTGATCAACTTAACTTGATCAACGAGAAGCGACTTACGGCTGTTTGTCATGGTCAGACGTATCAAAAACGGATGATCAGGGCTTTTAACAAGAAAGTCAGACGTCAGGTGTATCAAGTCGGAGATCTTGTAATCAAGCGGATCATCTTGCCGCAAAGTGACCCCAGGGGCAAGTGGACTCCTACTTACGAAGGACCATTTGTGATAAAAAACATCTTTTCTGGTGGGGCAATGATCTTGACCACCATTGACGGTGAAGACTTGCCGCACCCTGTGAACGCAAACATAGTCAAAAGATACTACGCATAAATGACCCGACAAGTTGAAAACCCAAAAGGGCGACTTGGGAAAAATGGGCATCCCTGTGAATCGAAAACCCGAAAGAGCGGTTCAGGCAAAAATTAGGGATAAATAAAAGAATATGTACACCCGGCAAGTTGAAAATCTGAAAGGGCGACTTGGGCAAAAAAGGGTTTCCCGGTGGACCGAAAACCCGAAAGGGCGGTCCAGGAAAAAGTTAGGGAATTAAAGCGTATGGCTATGTCTCGTCGGATCACTTTAAGGACAATCTCTTCACGGACAAGCTCCAGGCTTCTGATCAATCCAATCATCTACGAACGAAGCAGCGAATGGACAAGATACTCAGAGTTATGAAGGCTATAGCAGAATGGGAACCCCATGGAATTGTTACACATAGCCATCTTTCTTTGTATAAAATTTTCTCATTTTTATGACAACATTCTCTTACTAGGATGTATGTCTCCTTTGTACAAAATACTTACACAAAGTTAATACAAGATACTTCAAAGTGAAGAAATTTGTTTGCCTTTTCTTTCTTTTTACATCTGTGTTTTTATTTGAAAACGTCCAATGATTTATTAAATGAGCACATGCATTTGAATATAATCACTGCTCACAATTAAAACGAAATGAGAAAGGATAATTACTGATAGGTTGAAAGTATAGGAAAAGGTCTTTAGGCTATTCCAGAGGAAATCCCATGCAGTACATCATCCAGGTCCTCAATAGAATTGAAGCTTTGAAATACATATCCCCAGTGGAGTTAAGTTTCAAAATCGCCATCAGAGCTAAGTTTCTAAACTCCCAATCCCCACCGAAGCCAGAAGACTTTGAACTACAAATCCCCAGTGAAGATGAAACTTTCTTCCCCAACGGAGTCCAAAACTTCAACCTCTAAACCATAGTGGAGATCATCCAGTTTCCCCAGATCCTCCAGCAAGTTACCTTAAAACCTGGAAATCCACCAGATAACAGTTAACTTTTGTTCTATCCCCAACCAAGGATAAAACCTCAGAAGATTGGCATACTCCCAACCTCCTGATACCCTTAATAGACTGAAGATTCTCATTCTTAAAATCTCAAAAGATTGACATACTCCCAACCTCCTGATACCCTTAACAGAATGAAGATTCTCATTCTTAAAACTCCAGAAGATTGGCATACACCCAACCTCCTGACCCAAACGCCTGAATGAAGATTCTCATTCTTGCTTCCTCAATAGATTGGCATATAACCCAAGCTTTTGAAAACTCTCCAACAGGGTAAACATTCTCCCCACAGAGTTATTTCCCAGCAGAACAATGATTCTTGTTCTCATTTCTCCAAGTTGAAGCCTCCCAGGTTTTAATTCCCCAGTAGAGATCGTCAGAATTTTCTTTATTCCCCAGGAAAGTCATAAAGGATTCTCAATTCCCCGCAGAAGTTGTGAAAGTTCTTGTTAATCCCCACAAGTCGCCAAGGATTTTCTATCCCCAACGGTGGTTCCAGGATTTCTCATTCTCAACGATCAAAGGTTTTGAATCGCCAGCAGTAGTCAAGAATTTATTTTCCTCGACAGCAGTTAAGGATTTCATTATCTCCAGCTCACAAGGATTTATTTTCCTCAACAAGACAGCTAATCGGCTTACATATGCATCCATTACATCCATAAATCATAAACATAGATTGAACATATTTATTGCATCATACATGTAATGCAACATAACTTTGTGTTTTAGCTAACATTTTACCCTTTTCAGGATAAGATTAAAAGCTACCTTTAACAAATGTTCAAAGATTTCAGATACAGTATGGATACACCCCAGACACGGCGGTCATTCTACTACTCATTCAGACTCCAGCAATCAGATACAAAATAGATACGCTCCAAACACGGAAGCCATTTTATTTCTCTTTCAGATTCAACTATCAACCTCAAGTTCAGATACACTCCAGACATGGAAGTCATTCTGTCACTTGTCACGATCCCAGTTACAGTACGGATACACTCCAGACACGGAAGTCATTCTACTACTCATATAAATCTCAACTTCAGATACAATACAGATACACTCCAGGCACGGCAGTCGTTATGATATTCATTCAAGAATCAAATACAGTTACAGCTCGGATACGCTCCAGACACGGACGCCATTCCTTTGCTCATACGAATCCAATCTCCGGATACAACTCAGATACGTTCCAAATACGGATACCATTTTGATAATCATTCTCCTGATTTTCAACAAACAAGTCTTGGATGGAATTCTTTAAGCCCATCTCCAACAAGATTATACCATCTCTAAATGGCATCTTTAAGCCCATTCCCTCAGCTATATTTTGACGAGTGCAAATTTACGGGCACTCTAGTGTCCAATCATCTTTTACCTTCGAGTCACGAAAGGCAAAACTCGCCAATCTAACTCTTCAGGTTCAAGAAGATTGAACAGGGGCAACTGTTTTACCCCAAAATTTGCCCTCTCATTTTATCAACATTTCTCATCACAAGGCTCTTTGAACTCAAGATCAAGCTAGGGTTTGCTCTGCTCAAGACATCTCCTTGCACTGTTGACCTAAATTAGGGTTTGAGTTTGCACAGGGATTTTTGGACTTTTAATGCCCAAAGTTACTTTCATGCTTCATGTTGGACTTATAAGATTGCCTCTACCAAGTTTCAAGCCTTGAATCAAATTTTTACCCAACCAATTGATCAATTGACTTAGAAATCAACTGTATTGGGGGAAAAAGTCAATTGTAGCCAATTTACAGTCAAACCTCATGATTTTTGATCCACATCAACATTATGAACTCATATGAACCACTTGATCAATTTTAGACCATAACTCCACAAGAAATTTGATCAGATCACCAAAAGGGCAAAATGGTCATTTTTAGGGTTTTGACTGCACAAGGGTAATTTCTGATATTTGACCTAGCCAATGGCAAATTGGGTTCAAGAATGGATTCAAGGACTCAATGGAAACATCTTGACCTATTCACAAGGTTCAAAAGATCTCAATTGCATTGGATTAACAGATGAATTTTTCAGCCAACTGATCAAATTTTGACTGTACACTGAAAAGTCAAACTTTGACTTTTTGATCAAAATCAAGTGCCAAGGGTCATTTTTCATAATTTCATAACTTAGAATTTTTCTAAGTTATGAAATTTTCTTAATTTTTCCTAACTTTGCCAAACATTTTCACCATGATGAAATTGGATTCAAACAAAACTTCCAACATGAAATTTGTAGTCCTCCATAAATTCTACAACTTTGATTCATAAAGTTTTCCAAAAAGAAGCTTGTATCTCAAGTTATGATTTTTGGAACAAGGGTCACTAAAAACTTTTAACTTAGTGAAATTTTGCCCTAGTTTAGGCAGGATTTTGACCTATCTTCGTGTCCATTTTTCACATAGTTCCACTTGTAATCTCAAATTGTATTTCAAAGATGGATTGTAGAGCATGTTGCAAGCTTTCCAAAATGTCCAAGAACTCTCCAGACTCATTTGTGGTTAGGGAGAATCGAAGGCTTGAAGTTGGCAAAAACTCACTTTTAATCCATGGCATATTCATGTTGATACAAATTGCAATTTCAAGTCAGCATGCTTTGCACTAGACTACAGGCCTCTAAACCATTCCACACTCAATAATTTAATGCAAATCCATTGGTCTAAGGCATTGTTTTGGTCATTAGAACATTGCACACAAAATTAATCCCTAAGTAGAAAAAGCAACATTTCCATTTTTGCCAAATCTTGCTTTATGTCAAAACTGATTTCTTGAGCATTGATCCATATCTCATGCAGCAAATCAAATCCAAAAATTGGAGGGGCCAAGGGCAAAGTGTGCAAGGTGGTGAATAGCCTGTACAGGCCTGCTGAACATCATTTTCTCATGTTTGCTTAAAATACATGAAAGAGATCCAAAACACTAGAACTTGAACATCAGCCAAAAAAACTTGTGCAAGCATTTGAGATATCTTTCTCACACCCCTTTGAGCCGGAAACACGACCCTTTGAGCCCTAAAACATCCCATAGCTCAAAATCACCTTCCATTGGCAAAACAGGGCAGCATCCGCAACTTGAGTTCTATCTCACATTTTGCTCGTGCGTTTTGCCCCAAGTTGGTTCAAACATCTTCCACATAACTCATCCAAGCTATCCCAAACCTTAAACACCAACTGTAACTCCATTTACAGGGTTTGCCATTTTCATTTTGAGCTTGTGCAGGTTGAGTTCTGTAGGCTTGCTCAAGCATATTCAAGGCAAGTAGGGTATTGGAGAAGGTCAAGTGAAGTTCAAGCAAGCTCCCAGACATCTCAAGCCTTGTTGAAAAGCTCCATATTTTCATACACGAAGTCAGCTGAAACAGGTTTTTATCAACTTCCTATCTCTCTATTTAGGAACATTTAGACTTAGGTTTGTGAATAAGAAATGTAGTATTCATAGCCATGAAGTTGTACATATGCTCAGTTCTCATTTTTATTAAGCATGCTAAGAGAATTTGGTCCATGAACATACTGGAAAAAATTAGGTTAGATTTTAGGGCCAGAGAAATTCTCTCTGGTCTTTGAGAGTTAGATTAAGTTTTTTATATGGTTAGAATTGTGGTTTAATGCTCTACAAGTTTCATGTTTTGAGTTTTTAATTTTATGCAAAGAATAGAGAAAACAGAACTGGAGTTACAGGCGCGCGTTTTTTGTTCAAAGGTTGAAGATGAAGACCAGTTTGGACTGGGCTTGGCCTGGACTTGTTTTTGACACCCCCCCATTTACTGAATGCACCCCCTGGCCCAATTTCTTTATGCTTTGATATTTTTGTATTTTATTTTCATTTCTGATTTTATTTTATTATTTCCAAATATAAAAAATACTCAAAAATATTTCTATAAATTTTTCACTTTTTTTTTGCATTTTATTTTTTATTTTTCTAACATAAAAAGCAATTTGATTAGTAAATACTTTATTTATAAAAAACTTGAAAATAATATAATTATACCTTTTACTTTTATCTTTTATTTACACTCAAAAATATTATTCTAAATATATTTTTATCTTGTATATATTTTATTTTATTTTTTACATATTCAATATAATTAATATATATATATATATATATATATATATATATATATATATATATATATATATATATATATATATATATATATATATATATATATATATATATATATATATATATATATATATATATATATATATATATATATATATATATATATATATATATATATATATATATATATATATATATATATATATATATATATATATATATATATATATACTTTTATTTTATTTAATAGATACTTATAAATAAAAACATAAAAATACTACACTTTTATTATTATTATTATTTATACTTAAAAAATACTTTTTCTAAATATATTTTATTTTTTGTATATACACTAATTTTGTTTGTATATAAATAATATAATCAATATATTTATATTCTTAAAAATTAGGGTTTTACCCTTAATAAATAAAAATGATAATCTTTTTATTTATTTCTTTCCTTTTACGTTAAATATTTTTACATACATAAAAATAAGTAAAAACCTTTTTTTTTTGCATATTCATATTATTTTGTATATTTATTTAATTTTTTTATTTAAATACTGTTCATTTATTATTTATTCCATTTGATTCAATTTGGATGTAATAGTAAAACTAGGGTTTTAATTTCTTGTCAAATAATCCCCATTCAAAATTGTATCCCCCTCCCCATAATCATGTTGTAATAGTATAGATTATTTTACGCATTTACGCTTTCAAATATGCCATGATTAGAGATTAGGGTTTGTATGCAAAAAATCCAAAATTAACAAGTAGCTTGACCTAATGCAAAGACAAAAATGCATGAAAATCAATATACAATGCACACTTGCACCCCTAGGGTTACATCCACTTGTTGCCTTAAAAATGGGCCATGTTATGCATGTTGGGTACTTTGGCAAGACAAAAACAAAACAAAAGATCATAGTCCCTCGATGACGCTATCTTGGTTGCCTAAACAAAATGATCAAGTCCCTCGGAAAATTGCCAAAAATACTTAACACAATTGCTATCATGCTCTATACGATTACCCGCGCCTGTCCCGTTTAACATCCTAATACAAGGTTGTTCACCAAATGCAATGGTGAAACAACACTGTCAAAAGGGTTAAAAACATATAGGAAAGATATTTGAGTAAAATAGGGTAGAAAACTCTTAGTTACTTGATCAAATCTTGCAAAATATCCTTGCTATTTTCAAACACACTTCACAACACAATTTCAAAACATTTTCCAAATCAAACTTTCAAAACATTGAACACCTTTTCAAAAGACAAAAAACACCTTTGTATACATTCAAACAAGAATCATTACAAAGGTTGCCACAATGATGGCCTCTTTTCAAAACATCTTTCAAAACCACACACAAAGCACCATTTCAAACAATTGAAAAGCAAAAGCAAGTGATCTAAACAAGTAACTAAGAGCCTATGGATAACCATGGATGAAAAGGGTGCTTGCACCTTCCCTTTTCATAATCTACTCCTCGAACCCAAGAAAACATCTCAAAGGTCTTTCCTGTTCTTTTTGACCTTCCCTTAGGATAAAATAAAAAGTCGGTGGCGACTCTTGCTAAACTGAAACATTTGCGAACACAAACGCAAAACCTCAAAGTCATTTCTCCCACCATATCACACTTAGTAATTAGGGTTTGCATGACAAGAACAAAAAAAAACAAATAGAAAACCCTAAATGCAAGACAAAAGCATGAAAATGACACACTTTGCACACAAGCACCCTTAGGGTTTCTCCCACTTGGTTACCTAAAAATAAAATGGCCATGTTACGCATGCGAAGTATCTTGGAAAAGTAAAACAAATATAAGATCATAGTCCCTCAATGACGCTATCAAAAGGTTGCCTAAACAAAATGATCTTGGTCCCTTAAAAAATGCTAAGATACTTGGCAACATTGTTATCATGGTTATACGATGACCCACGCCCATCCCGTTTATATCCAAAGATAGGGTTGCTTACCAAATCAATGGTAAGTCAACAATGTCAAAGGAATAGAAATGCACAAGAAAGATATTTGAGTAGGTAGATAGCTTCTAAGTTACTTGCTCCTTTTCAAACAAAAAATCCTTTCTATTTTCAAAAACAAACACACACATATTTCAAAATATCTTACAAAACAATGAAAACATTTTCAAAAGACAAACATATTTGTATACATTCTTACGAACGAGAATCATTACAAATATTACCTAAACGATGGCCTCTTTTACAAAATACTTTCAAAATCACACCAAACACCATTTAAAACAAAGAAAGCAAGTGATCTAAGCAAGTAACTAAGAGCCCATGGAAAACCATGGATGAAAAGGGTGCTAGCACCTTCCCTTTTCATAATCTACCCCCCAAACTCAAGAAAACATCTCAAAGGTCTTTCCTGTTCTTTTTTACCTTTCCTTTTGGATAAAATAAAAGTCGGTGGCGACTCTTGCTAACCGCGACATTTGCGACTAAATGCAAAACCTCAAGTCAGTTCTCCCACCGCATCATAGAATTGGCGACTCTGTTGGGGAAAATTCTAAAAGTGGGGTTACCTTAGGGTTTAGATCACATTTATTTGCTTACCTTGTTTGACTTGTTTGCTTTACATTTTGGTTCTATTTGTTTGGGTTTGAATCCTCTACCCAGATTTGGGAAACATTATAGGCAAATAGCAATATATTGTGGAAACTGTGCGGGGTATACCGACACGGTCTAAGGAATAGCTATGTTAGTGTGACATATTTGTGGGTACCGGTAGCCTTTGAGTCAATCAAAGAGAATACGGGGCCGCTGAGTAATGTCATGAAGCACTAACGAACTTTTAGAACCTTTACTTGACCAACTTGGCCTTTTAGGATGTAGTGAGATGACCGGCTTTGGTGCAGTCCGAAGTTGTAGATACTCGATACTACACTCATTGAGGGTTGGTTTCTTGGAATATTTCGGTCGCCAGTAAAGAGGCTTGAATTGAAACAATGAACAAGGAAACAATCCAGTGATATTGAGCTCCTTAGAACCCGGTTACTATTACTAGGACAGGTTGAGCCAACTAAATTTCAAGAGGGTACTTACCTATGAAACCACATCGAAGCCTAAACTAGGAACTTGTTTGATTTGCTTGTGCATATATACTTTTGCAAAACATCATGGACATCATGAAACATCATTTGAATCCACTAACCATTTCAAGGATTTTTTAAATTCATCTTTGTTCTTGTTTTGTAGGATATGGATTCACTTCGCAGGAAAACTATCCAAGTCAACCTTGTAAGAATTCCTCCACAACTCAAGGAGCTAGCTTCAAGGATTCCTGAGAACTCTCCATTCACCGAGAGACATGGTCGTCTACTCAACTTGGTCACCTCCAACACAGAGGAAGACATGATGAAGGTTCTCTTCCAGTTCTTTGACACTTTGCATCACTGCTTCACATTTCCTGACTACCAGCTTGTGCCTACTTTGGAGGAATTCTCTCAACTCTTGAGGATTCCTATTCTAAATCAACTACATTTCAACGGTACGGAAAGAGATCCAAAGCCATAAGAGATTGCTCAAGCCCTACACTTGCACTCATCTGATGTCACAACCCATTGGGAAACTAGAAGTGGTGTCAAAGGCTTCTTGGCAAAGTTCTTGTTCGAGAAGGCCCAAAGTTGTTGGAACTCCTTGGATTTGCAAGCTTTTGAGGAGATTGTAGCTCTTCTCATCTATGGGATGGTCTTGTTCCCTAATCCTGACCAACTCATAGATGTGAGTGCTGTCAAAATGTTCATGTCACGCAATCCGGTGCCTACATTGCTTGGAGATATCTTACACTCTTTTCACACTCGTACAATAAGGAAAAGAGGTGTTCTCATGTGTTGTACTCCTCTCCTGGTAAGATGGTTTATTTATCATCTTCCCCAATCAGTCTTGAAGAATGAGCAAGGTTTGAGGTGGTCACAAAGGTTGATGACACTTAAACATACAGATATTCATTGGTGTTCTCGATCCAAAGAGAATGTCATCATTGTCGATCGTTGTGGGGAATTCCCTAATGTCCCTCTACTTGGCATTAGGGGAGGCATCACCTACAACCCGTGCTTGGCTCTAAGACAGTTTGGTTATGCCCGAAGGGATGGCCCACATGATATGCTGATTCAAGGCTTGGTTTTCGACTTCGACAACAACGATCAAGGTCTTCGCCAGAGGTTCATCCAAGCTTGAAGGATGCTAAACAAGGTAGATAGCAAGACTTTGGGACACAAGAATTTCATCCCTCTTGAGCCTTACCTTAAGTGGGTACGAACTCGCGCTCAAAGTCTTATGATGCCTTACCCCCTCCATTCTCCCAGTGATTATAGAGCCTGTTAAGGAAGGAGAGGTTCCATGCACCATCCTACATCTTGACATGCCGACATCACTCGAAGATCTACAAAGGAGTTGGATACAGCTCAAAGAAGAACGTGATACTTTCGAAGCCCAATTTCGCACAAGCGAGAAGAAGGTTTTGGAACTCACTCGGTTACTTCATGAAGAGCAGACTCTCAACACCTACATTGCACCAAAGAGGATGTGCAATGTATTTTTATCTTAGAATTTTGTATTATTTTGCCCTAGGAGCATGATGTACTCAAATTCTATTTTATTAATATAACGGGTGTTCCTTTTTATTTGAAACAAATTTTAATTTTTAAATCCTTGAAAGCATTGTATGAATACATATCATTCATCATAAAACATAAACAGGTCTTTGCAACAAGTTTCCTCATCCCTTCACTGTTTATTTCAGAAGATGGATCTTGAACACACGGTTAAAGACCTGCAAGCTCAAAATACACAATTTCAACAGTTACTCTTGACTTTAGCCAAGGGGCAGGAGGAGCTAAAGACTCTTCTAGAAAAAAAGAAAGATAAAAAGAAGAAGAAGCCAGTTGGTGTGGTTATCATGGGCAGAAGGTTTCAGGGACAAGCCAGAAGGACCTTAGAATTCCCAACAACATTTGATGAGGGGGAAAGAAAAGGAAAAGAAACGGCAGTACCATCAGATTCTGAAGCAGAGGAAGAGGAAGAAGAGGACTACTCTGAACAATAATACCCTCCGGCCGATGACAAATACAAACACCTGGAAGAGCGTCTAACTGTTATGGAAATACAGAGAGTATCGGGGCTAGATTTTGAGGAGTTAGGGCTGGTGTCAGGAATTGTGATCCCGCCAAAGTTTAAAGTGCCATTATTTGCCAAGTATGATGGGGTGTCTTGTCCTAAAATGAACCTTCGATCTTATGTCAGGAAGATTCAGTCGCATTCTGCTGACAAAGACTTGTGGGTTCACTTTTTCCAGGACAGTTTATCAGGAATGCAACTTGATTGGTTCTACCAGTTGGAAAGGGCTAATGTCCATAATTGGGAAGACCTGGCAGCAGCTTTCTATAAACAGTATCAATACAACGCTGATTTGGCACCAACCCGTACTCAACTCCAGAGTATGGCTATGGTGTCAAATGAGGGCTTCAAAGACTACGCACAAAAGTGGAGGGATCTAGCCGGAAGGGTGAAACCCCCTTTATCTGAGAGGGAGTTAGTGGACATGTTCCTGGGAACTCTATCAGGCCCTTTCTTTAATCATCTGATTGGAAGCTCCTCTGCAGGGTTTACCGAATTGATTTTAACTGGCGAGAGGGTGGAAACCGGTATAAGAAGTGGGAAAATTCAGAAGAACGTGTCTACCTCCACAGCTGTAAAAAAGCCCTTCACTGGAAAGAAGGAAGTGTCAGCTGTCTATTCATAGAGGAATCAGGGGATAACTGAGCGCCGACCAACGGTGGGGGCCGTTATGATTCCAAAGCCCGCATCAGACCAACCAAAAAATAACCAGCCGAGAAATAATCAGCCAAGGGTGGAAAGGCCAGTATGGAAATTCACCAAGATTAACATGAATCCAGCTCAGGTCCTACCACATCTTCTGAAGTTGAATCTGGCCATGCTAAAAGAGGGCCCTAAAAATCCCAATACTGCATCTCCTCACTACCATCCGAATGCCAGATGCGCATACCATTCTGAAAGTCCAGGGCACGACACCAACAAATGTTGGGCTCTGAAGAACAAAATTCAAGACCTGATAGATGCAAAGGAGGTTGAGTTTGAAGCACTTGAGAAACCAAATGTTATTTCCGCTCCAATGCCTAGGCATGGTCACAATGCCAATGCTGTTGAGGAAGATTTATTTGTTGCCGCTGTGGATGAATTGTTGACTCCGCTCCCGACCATTAAGTTGAATCTGTTGAAAGTTGGTATATTCCCAGGTTGTGACAAAGATTGCCATGTTTTCCTATCCTCATCATTTGACTGCCCTCTGTTGAAAAATGGTATCCAACAATTGATTGATAACCAAGAAATTTTGTTTGAGAAAGCTCCTATTTCACCCGTTCCAGTTAAAGAAGTTTCAATAATAACCATCTACGCCAATCCTTCCAGGGTCCCTAAAAGACCCGTTAGGATTACATCTGCTCCAATGGCTACTTCACTTAAGATTACAATACCCGGGCCGGTCTCGTACCAGTCAGATAAAACGGTACCATGGAATTATGATGGAGAAATCTACTACCATGGTATCAAACAGGATGAATTGACTGCCGAAGAAGAGAGCTCCGAAGAGGACAATTCTGACATCAGTAACATTGTCGGAACAAGCAAGATTACCCACAGTGGTAGAATCTTCTCTCCGGAGATTGCCCCTCCAAAGGCAGTCTTTGGACCCGTGGTTGTTCCAAAGATTACCTCTGCACCAGTGATTGTACCTGCAAGCGTACCTACCGACAAAGAAAACACAATTCCTGTCCCTACTTCCACTGTTGAGAATAAAGGAAAAAATGTTCAAGAAGAGCTTGTCCGGACGAAGGCTCAATCTATCCCTGAAACATCCAAGAAGGAGATGGAAGAAATTCTGAGGATAATTAAGAAGAGTGATTATGATGTGGTTGAACAATTGGGGCAGACCCCCTCCAAAATCTCTATGTTAGCATTGTTGTTGTGCTCTGAGGCACATGCAAAAGCTTTGGTAAAGTTTCTGAAGACAGCTCACGTGCCGCAAGAGACGTCGGCTGACCAATTCCAAGAGTGTGTGGCCAGTCTGACAACTGATAATGGCCTGGGTTTCTCTGATTCCGACTTGACACCCAAAGGGAGAAAACACAACGAGGCGTTACATGTCTCAGTGGAGTGTAGAGGAACGACCCTAGCCCATGTGTTGGTAGACACGGGATCATCTCTGAATGTCTTACCAAAGAAAGCCCTTGATAGATTGGATTGTGAGGGGCTGACTTTAAAACCCAGTAATATAATTGTGAGAGCTTTTAACGGCTCGAAGAGGATGGTCCATGGGGAGGTGGACATCCTGATAAAGGTGGGAACCCAAACCTTCAATTCTACCTTCTATGTGATGGACATCCGTCCTTCTTATTCCTGTCTGTTGGGACGCCCCTGGATTCACAATGTCGGTGTTGTCACCTCCACTTTGCATCAGATGCTGAAGTACCCCATCCAAGGGAAGATCATAATTGTCCATGGGGAAGAGGAATACATGATTATTCATCTAAATTCTTTCCGATATGTGGAATTGGATGGTGAGTTCATTGAAACCCCTTTCCAACATTTTGAAGAAGTCTTTCAAGAGATAGCAGCGACCAAGGAGGTATCCTCGATTCCCAAGATCACAAGACCTCCACTTTGGATGTCATCTCTAAAGGATGCAAAGGCAGTAGTGGAAGAGGGTGGATGCACCATCTGGGGGCAGCTTCCCGAAATTCCATACAAATCAGACAAGTTTGGCTTGGGGTTTACTTTAATTGCTCAGAAGACTGTGCGCCACGCCTGTGTCGGAGGGCCACCTGTGAAGATTACCAACCAAGGGGTCAATGCAATA
Organism: Vicia faba; assembly: GCA_948472305.1. Classification (NCBI taxonomy): domain Eukaryota; kingdom Viridiplantae; phylum Streptophyta; class Magnoliopsida; order Fabales; family Fabaceae; genus Vicia; species Vicia faba. The sequence continues at coordinate 989,947,668 of OX451735.1, forward strand.
GAAGACGGTAAAGAAGATGGCAGCTTGGAACATTGGATATTTCCTACTGTCAGCGGAGGACTTCGCAACTGGGAAGCCAAAGAATTTGTCCCAATCACTTTCATATCTCAGTAATTTATCTCTTACATTTCTGTTGGACTTGTAATATTAACAAACAATTCATACATTTTCAACCTTGTGTCTTACCCGAGGCACATTGGTCCATTTGTAAGGGTTTTTATTTCTTTTTCATATGTCATTTAATGAATTATGGACGCTTTTTCATATATAAACCTTTTGTGTTCATTGTCTTTCTTTTACATTTTATTGTTTTAAGATGGCTATACTCTTACACACACCCACACTCACAAATTCAGGTACCCTTCCATTCTGGATCTCATGGGTAACGATACTGCTATAGCCTTCAGTGACTCTGAAGATCTGATCTACCAAGCCGAATACGAAGGTGAGGAAGATTGTGAAGTGCCGGGGGAATTGGCCAGATTACTACAACAAGAGGAAAGAGCAATTCAGCCTCACGAGGAGCTGTTGGATACAATCAATCTGGGTACCGAGAAAGACAAAAAGGAAATCAGAGTGGGTGCCAATCTAGAGCCGAGTGTCAAGGAGCGCTTAATTCAACTGTTGCATGATTATGTTGAGATCTTTTCCTGGTCATACGAAGACATGTCGGGACTCGATACAGACATTGGGGTACACCGTCTACCCACAAGAGAAGATTGTCCACCAGTGAAACAAAAAGTCTGTCGCATGAGACCTGACATGTCAGAGAAGATCAAAGCGGAAGTCATGAAACAGTTCAATGCTGGATTTCTGGCTGTTACTTCCTATCCACAATGGGTTGCTAACATGTTCCCGTGCCTAAAAAGGACGGAAAAGTAAGAATGTGCGTGGACTATAGAGACTTAAACAGGGCCAGCCCTAAAGATGATTTTCCACTTCCGCACATTGACATCCTGGTTGACAATACAGCCCATCACAAAGTATTTTCTTTCATGGACGGATTCTCAAGTTATAACCAGGTCAAAATGGCACCTGGAGACATGGAGAAAACTACATTTGTCACACAGTGGGGTACGTTCTGCTACAAAGTGATGCCATTCGGACTGAAGAATGCCGGGGCAACCTATCAACGCGCCATGGTAGCTTTGTTTCATGATATGATACATCATGAGATAGAGGTCTACGTAGATGACATGATAGACCGATCACAAACTGAAGAAGAACACCTTGATCACTTGCAAAAGCTGTTTGTCAGGTTGAAGGAGTACAAGCTAAGATTAAACCCGAACAAGTGCACCTTCGGAGTCCGGTCCGGTAAACTCTTGGGTTTCATCGTCAGCAACAAAGGCATCGAGGTTGATCTTGCCAAAGTCAAAGCAATACAAGAAATTCCTACTCCTCGCACTGAGAAGGAAATCAGAGGATTCTTGGGACGCCTAAACTATATTGTTAGGTTCATTTCTCACCTAACATCTACTTGTGAACTAATCTTCAAGCTGCTGAAGAAAGATCAGGTAGTTAGATAGAATGATGACTGTCATATTTCTTTCGACAAAATCAAAGAGTATCTACAAGAGCCTCATATCTTGATGCCGCCAGTCGAGGGAAGACCGCTAATCATGTATCTGGCCGTTTTAGAGAACTCAATGGGGTGCGTATTGGGGCAGCATGACGAGTCTGGCCGAAAAGAGCACGCTATTTATTACCTGAGCAAAAAGTTTACCGATTGTGAAACCAAATATTCACTGCTCGAGAAAACTTGTTGTGCTCTGGTATGGGCTTCTCGCCAGCTAAGATAATATATGTTGACTCATACCACTTTGCTGATATCTAAGATGGATCCGATAAAATACATCTTCGAGAAGCCTGCTCTGTCTGGGAGGATAGCTAGATGGCAGATGATCCTAACAGAATATGACATACAGTACACAACCCAAAAAGCTATAAAGGGAAGTGTGATAGCTGATCATCTGGCCCATCAAGCTGTAGAAGATTATCAATCCATGAAGTTTGAATTCCCTGACGAAGACATCATGACAGTAGATAACTGTGAAGGAATCAGACCATATGACGGACCTGAACAAGGATCCCGATGGACCCTGTTCTTTGATGGGGCATCCAATGCACTTGGTAATGGTATCAGCGTCGTGTTCATATCTCCGGAAGGATTCCATACTCCTTTTACTACCAAACCTTGCTTCAACTGTACGAACAACATGGCAGAATATGAAGCATGCATCTTTGGACTCAAGGCTGCCATAGACTTGGAAGTCAAATCTTTAGTTGTGTTTGGGGATTCAGCTTTGGTCATCAGTCAGATCAAAGGAGAATGGGACCCTAAGCATCCAAACCTCATCCCTTACAAAGAACATGTTTTGAAATTGCTACCATATTTTGAGCAGATTACCTTCGAGCACTTTCCGCGAGAAGAAAATCAGCTAGCGGATGCTCTAGCTACAATGTCATCTATGTTTAAATTTAATTGGGATAACGAGGTTCCCCAAATCACCATTGAACGAATGAACGAACCAGCACACTGTCACGAGATTAATACTGAAGAAGTAGTGGACCAGCCTTGGTTTCATGAAGTCAAAAGGTATCTCGAGGCTCAAGAATATCCAGAAGGAGCTTCAGTCAATGACAAAAAGTTCCTAAGGAGATTCTCTGCTAAGTTTTTCCTGAGTAATGGCATCCTGTACAAACGCAATCATGATTCTATTCTGCTCCGTTGTATGGACAAGATTGAAGCTGAAAAGATCATGGTTGAACTGCATGAAGGTACCTTTGGCACTCACTCTAGTGGGCATACGATGGCGAAGAAAATCCTACGGGCAGGCTACTACTGGTCTACCATGGAAGCAGACTGCTATCAACATTCCAGGACCTGTCATAAGTGTCAAATCTATGCAGATAAGGTGCACGTGCCTCTGGTTCCTCTAAATGTCTTAACAGCTCCTTGGCCCTTTGCTATGTGGGGGATCGATATGATTGGGGAGATCAAGCCAACAGCCTCCAATGGACACCGCTTCATTCTAGTGGCCATTGATTATTTCACAAAGTGGGTCGAAGCAGCTTCCTTTGCATCTGTTACTAAGAATGTTATTTCCCGTTTCATCAAGCAGAATCTCATTTTCCGGTACGGTATCCCAGAAATGATCATCACCGATAACGGTACAAACCTTAACAATACTATGATCACCACCTTGTGCGAACAATTCAAGATTCAACATCACAATTCATCTCCATATCGGCCAAAGATGAATGGTGTTGTCGAAGCTGCGAACAAAAACATTAAAAAGATAATACAGAAAATGACAGTCACCTACAAGGACTGGCATGAGATGCTACAGTTTGCTCTCCACGGGTACCGTACCACAGCTCGCACGTCAACTGGGGCAACACCCTATTCTTTGGTTTATGGCATGGAGGCTATTTTACCTATTGAGGTTCAGATCCCCTCTTTAAGAATCATGAAGGATGCAGGTTTGAGTGAAGACGATTGGATTCAAACCCGACTTGATCAGTTGGACTTAATTGACGAAAAGAGACTTACTGCTGTTTTCCATGGTCAGACGTATCAAAAACGGATGATCGAAGCTTTCAACAAGAAAGTCAGACGCCAAGTGTATCAAGTTGGAGATCTAGTGATCAAGCGCATTATCTTGCCACAAAGTGATCCCAGGGGAAAATGGACTCCTACCTATGAAGGACCATTTATGATCAAGAATATCTTTTCTGGTGGGGCAATGATCTTAACCACCATGGACGGCGACGACCTGCCACACCCTGCGAACGCAGACATAGTCAAAAGATACTACGCATAAGAGACCCACTAGGTTGACATACCTAGGCAAAACAAGGGCATCCCGGCGAACCAAAAGGTTCGGTAAAAAGTTAGGGATAAAATAAAAAAATCTGTACACCCGGCAAGTTGAAAACCCGAAAAGGCGACTTGGGCAAAAAGGGGTTTCCAGGTGGATCAAAAACCCGAAAGGGCGGTCCAGGAAAAATTTAGGGAATTAAAGCGTATGACTATGTCTCGTCGGATCACTTTGAGGACAATCTCTTCACCAACAAACCTGAGGCTTCTGATCAATTCAATCATCTTCGGACGAAGCAACAAATGGACAAGATATTCGGAGATACGAAAGCTATAGCATAATGGGAACCCCATGGGATTTTTTACACATAGCTATCTTTCTTTGTATAAATTTTTCTTATTTTTATGACATCGTCCTCTTACTAGGATGTTTGTCTCCTTTGTACACAAATACTTATTCAAAGTAAATACAAAGATATCTCTTTAAAGTACAGAAAACCATCTGGCCTTTTCTTTTTACACTTGTGTTTTATTTGCAAAAATGTCCAATGATTCATTAATGAACATATGCTTTTGAACATAATTATTGTTTACAAATAAACAGGATGAAAAAGAACAATTACTGACAGGTTGAAAGAATAGGAAAATGTCTTTAGGCTATTCCATGAACAATCCCTACAGTACGTCATTAGGATCCCCAACGGAGCTAAAACTTCAAACTATTAATCCCCAGCAGAAACCATTCAGTTTCTCCAAATTCCCCAGTAAGTTGTCTTGAAACCCGAAAATCAACCGGATAACAGTTAACTTCTGTTTCTCCCCAACCTAATATAATTCCCTAGTAGAGTGGTAGACAACCCAAACTCCCGAAATTTTTCCAAACAGGAATAAGTTTTCTTCCCCACTGAGTTTTTATTAGTTCCCAGCAGAAGTCATCAAAGTTCTCTGGATTCCCCAAGCAGATTCCCCAAGCAGTATGGCATTACTCTCACAACAAAATTTTTGTCATATCCTCCGCAGTCAAGGATTTATTTTCCTCAGCAATACAGCAAATCAGCTTACATGCGCATACATTACATCCATATATCATAAACATGGATAAAGCACATTTATTGCATCATACATTTCATGCAACATAACCTTGTGTTTCAGCTAACATTTTACCCTTTTCAGGATAAGATTAATAGCTACCATTAACAATGTTCAAAGATTCTAGATACAGTACAGATACACTCCAGACACGGAAGTCATTCTGCCACTCATTCAAGATTCATCTTTCAAGATACAGTACAGATACACTCCAGACAAGGATGCCATTCTGATACTCATTCAGATCTCAATTTAAGATACAGTACAGATACGCTCCAGACACGAAAGCCATTATGTCACTTATTCAGATACAGTCCATATACGCTCCAGATACGGATGCCATTATATCACTTATTCATATTTCAACTTCAAGATACAGTACATATACGCTCTAGACACAGATGTTATTTTGTTGCTCATACAAATTCAGTCTCCAGATACAGTTCAGATACGTTCCAGATACGGACACCATTCTGATACTCATTCTTTTGACTTACAACTTACAATTCAACAAGCATTCTTGGATGGCATTTACAATCCCATCTTCAACAAGATTCTATCACCTCTCCAAATGGCATCTTTAAGCCCATTCCCTCAACTACCTTTTGTCGAGTGCAAATTTATGGGCACTCTAGTGTCCAATCATTTTTTACCTTCGAGTCACGAACGACAAAACTCGCCAATCTAACTCTTCAGGTTCAAGAAGATTGAACAGGGGCAGCTGTTGTACCCCAAAATTTTCCCTCTCATTTATCAAGACTTTTCTCACAAGACTTCTTAGACTCAAGACAAGATTAGGGTTTGGTCAGCTCAAGATACCTCATCTTACACTGATAACCTAAAATTAGGGTTTGAGTTTGCACAAGGATTTTTGGACCATCAATGCTTCATGTGACTTTCACACATCATTTTGGATCCATAAGATTGCCCATGTTAAAGTTTCAAGCCTTGAGCCACATTTTTTATCAGTCAATTGGACAGTTGACCTAAAAATCAGTTGTATTGGGGAAAAAGTCAACCATGGCTAATTTATAGTAAAACTTCATAATTTTTTATCCACATCAACATTCTAGACTCATATGTATCATTTGATCAAGTTTGGATCACAACTCCTTAAGAAATTTGATCAAATCATCAAAAGGGCAAAATGGTCAAAATTAGGGTTTTGACTGAGAAAGGGCAATTTCTGATTTTTAACCTAGCCAATGATCAATTGAGTTCAAACATGATTTCAAGGGTTCAATGGCATCATCTTGACCTAATTAAATGATTCAAAAGATCTCAAGTTCATTGGATTGACAGATGAATTTTGCAGTTAACTGATCAAAAGTCAACTGTACACTGAAAAGTCAAACTTTGACTTTTTGGTCAAAATCAAGTGCCAAGGGTCATAATTCATCAAGATATGTCAAAATATGAAACTTTTTCACCAAGAAACTCAAATTTTAAAATTAGGCTTTTAATTTGAAAATTTTCATAACTTAGAATTTTTCTAAGTATAAAAAGTTTCTTATTTTCCCCAACTTTTCACCACTTTTTCACCATGATGCATTTTGATTCAAGAAAAGTTCCCAACATGAAAGTTGTAGTCCTCCATTAAATCTACAACTTTTCTTCACAAACTTTCCCCAAAGGATTCTTGGATCTCAAGTTATGAATTTGTGAATATGGGTCCATAAACTAAATAACTTAGTGAGATTTTGCCCTAATTTAGGCAAGTTTTGGACCCAACTTCATGGACATTTTTCACCAAGTTCCTAGAGGTATCTCAAATTTAATTTCAAATATGGATTATAGAGAACATTGCAAGCCTTCCAAAATTTCCAAGAACTCTCCAAGATCATTTTTGGTTAGGGAGAATCGAAGAAGGGAAGTTGGCATTTTCTCACTTTTGTTCAAGCCATTTTCACATAGTATCAAGTTGCAAATCCAATCCATGTTGTTTGTATCTTGCTTTACAGGTCCTAAGCTCACTTTACACTCCATAATTAAATACAAACTCAATTGACAAAGGCATTATCTTTGATTTTGAAGCTTTGTACAAGAGATAATTCCATTTTAGGCATAAAGTTCACATTGCCATTTTCATAAAGGGCAACTTTTGCAACTTTGTCAATCTTGAGCCTTGGACCTGTCCCTTTAATGCAAGCAATTTCTACAGGTCTCAAGCAATGTGTACCAACTCCTATCAGCTCTCAAGCCAGCAAGTACAAGCATGTAGCATTGGTCACTTCACTTTACTTAAAATGCAAGAAAAGTTGCAAAAGGTGTTAGAACTGGCACAGCTAGTAAGGGTTGGCTTTGTATCCCTTCTCTACATATTTGCAATCTTGGTACAATGCATAACACGATTTGCTTGCACCTAAAACTCTCCAAAACTCAGAAACACCACAAAACTGCCCAAATACACAGATTTCTGCAAAATCATAGCCAACTCTCATTTGGCTCGTGCATTCTGTGTTTAATCACTTCCAACATCTCATACACATCATACCAAAGCAATACAAGCCATCACCCTGGTTCTGTAGCCCCTGTTTCAGCATCCACCATTTTCACTTTGGAAGCTTGCAACTTGACTTGTGCAGAGAGTTCCATCCATTCTCAAAGCAAGATAAGCATTGGAATAGCTTAAAGGAAGTTCAAGGAAGCTCACACAATCCTTAGGCCTCCATTAAAGTCCCTATATTACTCTACTCGAATCCAACTGAAGGAGGTATTTTCTTGAACTCTATCTATCTGAATAGGCATCCTCAAGCCACGATTTGTGAAGAAAAAATGTAGTCCATATCATGGTGAAGCTGTACATATGCATACTTTTCATTTATATTAACTGTGCTGAGAGAATTTGAAGATTGAAAATGCTGAAAAAGTTAGGTCATGAATTAGGGCTTCCAAAATTATCTCTGATCTTTTAGAGTTAGGTTACAAAATTTATATGGTTGGAATCGTGAGCTCAAATGCCACATGTTTCATGTTATGAGTTTTTGCTTTTGTGCAAGCATATGAGAGTTGCAGGTTGAACTGGAAAATGCGCGCGTAAGGCTGGCCAGAGGACAGGGATGAAGTCTGGGCTTTTTGGCGCTTTGGGCCTTTTTGTTTCTGATATTTGCATCCCCTGACTTACTTTTACACCCCCTGGCTTATTTGTTATATTTTTCATATTTTCTCCATATTTTCATATTTATAGATTTTAATTATTTTTTCTTAATGATAAAAATCCTAAAAATAATTTCTTTATTTTTTGCAATTTTTATTTTATTTTTTTGTTATTTTTAAAAAAATAATTTATTAGGATAAATAGATTTTATTTTCTTAAATAATTTGTAAATATAATTAAAAATACTTAACATTTTTATACTATTTATAATCATAAATAATCATTTTTATACATACTTAATTTTTAATATTTAAATATAATATCATTTATTATTTTCTTGTACAAAAAATGGACAAAATAATAACATAAAGCATTATTTTCTTTTAATTAAAAAATTAGGGTTTCATCCTTCCAAAAAATAATACTATTTTTTTTCCTTTTTTTAGGTTTTAAATTAAATTATTTTCTCATACAAAAAACAAATACAAAAACATTTTTTACATATACATTGCGTTTCATTTTAAATATTTGTATATTTATTTAATTCGCGCAATATTCGATTGGGTTGTAATAATATTTTTAGGTTTATATTTGTGCAAAATCCCCATTCAAAACTTGTATCCCCCCTCCCATAATAATTGTTGTAATAGCTTAGCTTATTTTACGCAATTTATCGCTTTATATACTATACTTAGTAATTAGGGTTTGCATGACAAGAACAAAAAAAAAACAAATAGAAAACCCTAAATGCGAGACAAAAGCATGAAAATGACACACTTTGCACACAAGCACCCTTAGGGTTTCTCCCACTTGGTTGCCTAAAAATAAAATGGCCATGTTACGCATGCGAAGTATCTTGGCAAAACAAAACAAATATAAGATCATAGTCCCTCAATGACGATATCAAAAGGTTGCCTAAACAAAATGATCTTGGTCCCTAAAAAATGCTAAGATACTTGGCAACATTGTTATCATGGTTATACGATGACCCACGCCCGTCCCATTTACATACAAAGATAGGGTTGCTTACCAAATCAATGGTAAGTCAACAATGTCAAAGGAATAGAAATGCACAAGAAAGACATTTGAGTAGGTAGATTGCTTCTAAGTTACTTGCTCCTTTTCAAACAACAAATCCTTGCTATTTTCAAAAACAAACACACACACATTTCAAAATATCTTACAAAACATTGAAAACATTTTCAAAAGACAAACATCTTTGTATACATTCTTACGAACGAGAATCATTACAAAGATTGCCTAAACGATGGCCTCTTTTACAAAATACTTTGAAAATCACACCAAACACCATTTCAAACAAAGCAAAGCAAGTGATCTAAGCAAGTAACTAAGATCCCATGGAAAACCATGGATGAAAAGGGTGCTAGCATCTTCCCTTTTCATAATCTACCCCCCGAACTCAAGAAAACATCTCAAAGGTCTTTCCTGTGCTTTTTTACCTTTCCTTTTGAATAAAATAAAAGTCGGTGGCGATTCTTGCTAACTGCGACATTTGCGACAAAATGCAAAACCTCAAGTCAGTTCTCCCACCGTATCACACCATCCACAAAGCCTCTGCAGGTACTTTCTCCAGCAGGTATAGGGGCAGAAAAGTCCTGATGCAAAGTCATTTCCGTATCCTCAGCATATGACCCTGTGACGTCCACACTCCCCACAGAGTAGAGGCAACCAAAGCTTTGATATCGGCTTTCCAAAACTGGAGTTACTTTCCCCAACAAAGTTCTTTCAAAGAGTCGATGTCTATATCCCCCAGCCGAATTTTATAATCGCAAGTGGTTCATAAATTTGTCTCCCAAGCAGAGTTTATTTCTCTGAATACAGAAGCTCAATCCCCGACAGAGTTTATTCCTCCTGCTACGGAGGTTCACCCTCCAGCGGAGTTTATTTCTCTGAATCAGCAAAATCTTCCAGCAAAGCATCTCCTCTCTCAAATAGAGTTATTCCCCCGCAGAGTTATTCTTAAGAAGACTCTCTCCTCGGTAGAATATTCACAAACAGAAAGGAGTAAATCCACAGCATAATCATCTCCGTTTACCATCCCCAGCGAAAGTAGAAGAACCAATTTTTCTACAACAACCAGGAATTCAATTTCCAGAACTCTCCAGTAGCAGCCAAGGATTTATTTTCCCAGACTCGGATATGTCATAATAGCATTTCATGTTCATACATCATGACGTGCGCATACATATTGCATACATCATAATCTCATTTATTTTGAGAACAACATCACACAATGCATTTCACGCATCACATATGATTAATCATGTACCTTTTCAGGAAAGATGGTTATCATCAACAATTCCAACAGTTCAAAGATTAAATCCATGAAGCTATACATGTCATATCTGCAGACAACTAATGGAAAATTAGTTCCTGAAACCAAATGGGTCAACTAATCTACACGGTCAAATGAAGCAACCCTATTATCCAGGTTCCTTCTTGCATCCCTACTACCCAGGTGTTGTACCCCAACATTTGCCCTCTCATTTCTCAAGAAAATCACCATGAATTCTCAAGCTTTCCCTTGTACAAATCCAAGCCTTGAATTATCATTTCTTTCCAAGCAAGCCATTTATAAGGGCAAAATGGTCATTTGCAAGCTAAAAAATCAAACTTTGGTTTTTGGATCAAAATCAAAACACAAAAAAATCATATTTCATCAAGACATGTTGGAATATGAAGTTTGTTTCATCAAGAAGCTCAAAAGTTAAATTTTACCTTGGAAGAGTTAAATTCTAAATACTTAGAATTTTTCTAAAGTATTTAATAAGAAAATATGAAACTTCAGAACTTCTGAACCAACCTCCAAGCAGGAGCAGTCAGAAGTTGCAAACATGGTTCAGCACATAATCTTCAATCAGAACATGGCTTTTTCAGCAGTTATGCAAGTTCAGTCAGAGTTTGCTAGAGGAATGCAAAGAAAGAAACAAAGCCTGAAAGCTCCTTCAGAACATGCTGGAATCAGAAGGTAAGGGGGTCAGAAGATTGGGTGTTACACTGAAGCAGAATTTCTAATCCAGAGTACTCAAAGGTAAATCAAAGAAGGTTACTGGAAAACTTAGGGAATCCTTCAGAGTATGCTGAGGCAACAGGACACTAAGATCAAAAGTAGGATGTTTTGTCCTAAACTATTCTGAAATGGAACTTCTGATCCAGGTTCAAGCAATGATGCAAAATCTCACGTTACAGGATTTCTGATTTTTGACAAATCTCATCATCATTTAATGCTCATTAATGCTCACAACCACTTTTGAGTCTTTGTCCAAAATATCTCTCCACGTGTAGTGTAGAAATACATTTGTACATAATTAGGTAAGAGTCCATGCACTACCTTGTGCTTGTAGGTTCAATTTTCTTTAATCCCTGCTTGCTAACCCAGCCTAGGCTAAAAGCTGTCAATCATCACAACTTTTTATGAACTTTCTTCAAGAGTAAGTCAGCGTCTAGTGCATGATGTTGGCGCTACTTGACATTTTCAAACACACAAAGCTTTGCCTATAAATAGAACACCATTTTCCACTGGAAAAAACCAGAGTCCAACCCCAGAAAAATTGCTAGAAAAGAAACCAAAAATTTTAGCAAGAAAACACCTTGAAACTCTGCCAAAATTCCTAGTGTTTCAAGAGCCTTAAACACAACTTTGAATCTCCTGCTTTCAAACTTCATTCGCTCTCAAAGTATTCCTTGACTAAGAAACACCCATACAGTTTTCTGACTCATATATATACCCTCCATCCATTCAAAGAACCTTTCCAGAACACCATCAGAGTTAAGGCTAACTCCAGTTCACAGAATTTCTTCCAACAGCAAGGTAAGCACCTGCTGACTCTCACCACACTGCTTAAGCATCACCAGAATTGCATACTCAAAAACACAATGTAGATTTCATGTTTCTAATGTTGTTCATGTTCTGAGACTTTCACGCATCTGTATGCTTAAGTAGAGAACGAATCAGTTCAAAACTTGCCTATGATTTTTGGTTCTAGCTTCTGAAACGCTATGATACCTGTTGAACTTGTCCTAGGCATGCATTATGTTTTGTGGAGAAATAACCAAATTGCAGATGTTATGACTGGCATGGAGGGAGACCAAGTTCCGACTTTGACGCCAGAACTTCTGGGGTCTGTTTTGTCATCAGTAATATCAGAACTTCTGAAAATTACTGTGTGCCCAGCAAGGTCAGAACTTCTGACCCCACACTTTTTTACTAACAGGTTTCTATTTTTCAGCGCACCAGGGTCAGAACTTCTGACCTTCCCACTAACAGGTTTCTGTTTTGCAGCGCACCAGGGTCAGAAGTTTTGATCTACACATTTTCACTAACAAGTTGTTATTCTGTAGCAGGCTAGGATCAGAACTTCTGACTCCCTCTCAGCAGCACGCTGACTCTTTTCCTTTTTCTTTCTTTCTTCCCCTTGTTATTTTCTTTATTTTTCTCGCTGGTACTCCCCATTCATAAATTTGTATCCCCACCCCCTAAATATTGTAATAGCGTAGGACTTTACATTTTCGCATTTTATCGTTTTCAGATGTAAATGCTAGCAATTAGGATATGTATGGCAAGATAAAATCAATGAAATAGAAAATTATAATTCAAGATAAAATCATGCATGCAATCAAACACACTTGCAAACAAACACCCTTAGGGTTTCTCCACTTGGTTGCCTTATACAAAATAGCCATGTTACGCATGCAAAGTATCTTGGTGAAACAAACAAAATCAAAAGATCATAGTCCCTCGATGACGCTATTCAAAGTTGCCTTACAAAATGATCTTAGTCCCTCGAAATGCTAAGATATTTTGCAACGTTGCTAATCATGGTTATACGATGACCCGTGCCTGTCCTGTTTACATCCAAAGATAGGGTTGCTTACCGGATCAATGTTAACACAACAATGTCCAAGGAATAGAAAATGCATAAGTAAGACATTTGTGTATGTAGATTGCTTCTAGCTACTTGCTCAATTTCAAACAACTATCCTTGCTATTTCCAAAACAAACACACACATTTTTCAAAAACATTTTCAAAAAAAGACAAACATCTTTGAATACATTCTTACGAACGAGAATCATTACAAAGATTGCCTAAACCAATGGCCTATTTTACAAAAAACTTTCAAAACCACACCAAACACAATTTCCAACAAAACAAAAGCAAGTGATCTAAGCAAGTAACTAAGAGCCCATGGAAAACTATGGATGAAAAGGGTGTTAGTACCTTCCCTTTTCATAATCTACCCCCCGAACTCAAGAAAACATCTCAAAGGTCTTTCCTGTGCTTTTTCACCTTTCCTTTTGGATAAAAGAAAAGTCGGTGGCGACTCTTGCTAACTGCAACATTTGTGATAAAACGCAAAACCCTCAAGTCAGTTCTTCCACCGTATCACAGAACTGGCGACTCTGCTGGGGACTCTCTAAAAGTGGGGTTACCTTAGGGCTAGATCACATTTATTTGCTTACATTGTTTGACTTGTTTTCTTTACATTATGGTTCTTTGTTTGGGTTTGAATCCTCCACCCGGATTTGGGAAACATTATAGGTAAATAGCAATATGTTGTGGAAACTGTACGGGGTATACCGACATGGTCTAAGAAATAGCTATGTTAGTGTGACATATTTGTGGGTACCGGTAGCCTTTGAGTCAATCAAAGATAATACGGGGCCGCTGAGTGATGTCATGAAGCACTAATGAACTTATAGAACCCTTTACTTGACCAACTTGGCCTTTAGGATGTAGTGAGATGACCGGCTTTGGTGCAGTCCGAAGTTGGTAGATACTCGATACTACACTCATTAAGGGTTGGTTTCTTAGGATATTTCGGTCACCATTAAAGAGGCTTGAACTGAAACAATGACCAAGGAAACAATCTAGTGATATTAAGCTCCTTAGAACCCGGTTACTATTATTAGGACAGGTTGAGCCAACTAAACTTCAAGAGGGTACTTACCTATAAAACCCTATGCAAGCCTAAACTAAGAACTTGTTTGATTTGCTTGTATATGCATACTTGTGCATAAGATCATGGACATCATGAACATCATATGCATCCACTAACCATTTCAAGGATTTTTGAGATTCATGTTTGTTCTTGTTTTGTAGGATATGGATTCACTCCGCAGAAAAACTATCCAAATCAACCTTGTAAGAATTCCTCCACAACTCAGGGAGCTAGCTTCAAGGATCCTTGAGAACTCTCCATTCACAGAGAGGCATGGTCGTCTACTCAACTTGGTCACCTCCAACACAGAGGAAGATATGATGAAAGTGCTCTTCCAGTTCTTTGATCATTTGCATCATTGCTTCACATTTCCTGACTATCAGCTTGTACCTACTTTGGAAGAATTATCTCAACTCTTGAGGATTCCTATTCTCAATCAACTACCTTTCAACGGTATGGAAAGAGATCCAAAGCCAGAAGAGATTTCTCAAGCCCTGCACTTGCACTCATCTGATGTCACAACTCATTGGGAAACTAGAAGTGGTGTCGAAGGTTTCTTAACAAAGGTTCTGTTTGAGAAGGCCCAAAGTTGTTGGAATTCCCTAGACTTGCAATCTTTTGAGGAGATCGTGGCTCTTCTTATCTATGGGATGGTCTTGTTTCCCAATCCTGACCAACTCATAGATGTGAGTGCCGTCAAAATCTTCATGTCACGCAATCTGGTGCCTACATTACTAGGGGATATCCTGCACTCTTTTCACACTCGCACAATAAGGAAAAGAGGTGTCCTTATGTGTTGAACTCCTCTCCTGGAAATATGGTTTATTTCTCATCTTCCCCAAATAAGTCTTAAATAATGAGCAAGGATTAAGGTGGTCACAAAGGTTAATGACGCTCAAACATTCAGATATTCATTGGTGCTCTCGATCCAAAGAGAATGTTATCATTGTTGACCGTTATGGGGAATTCCCTAATGTCCCTCTACTTGGCATTAGGGGAGGCATCACCTACAACCTATGCTTAGCTCTAAGACAGTTTGGTTATGCCCGAAGGAATGGCCCACATGATATGCTGATTCAAGGCTTGGTATTCGACTACGATAACAACGATCAAGGTCTTCGCCAGAGATTCATCCGAGCTTGGAGGATGCTAAACAAGGTGGATAGCAAGACTTTGGGACACAAGAATTCCATCCCTCTTGAGCCTTACCTCAAGTGGGTACGAACCTACACTCAAAGTCTTATGATGTCTTATCCTTCCATTCTCCCGGTGATTATTGAGCTTGTTAAGGAAGGAGATGTTCCATACATTATCCTACATCCTGACATGCCCACATCTCTTGAAGATCTACAAAGGGATTGGATACAACTCAAAGGAGAGCGAGATACTTTCGAAGCCCAATTCTACGCAAGTGAGAATAAGGTTTTGGAACTCACTAGGCTACTTCATGAGGAGCATACTCTAAATGCCTACATCGCACCAAAGAGGATGCGCACTACTTTTTTATCTTAGAGTGTTGTATTATTTTTGCCCAAGGGGCATTGATGTACTCAAACTCTTTCTTATTAATATAACGTGTGTTTCTTTTTGTTTAAAACGAACTTGAAACTTTTAAAAATCCTTGAAAACATTACATATGCACATGTCATTCATCATAACATAAATAGGTCTTTTGCAACAAGTTTCCTCATCTCTCTACTGTTTATTTCAGTAAGATGGATCTCGAACAGACAGTCAAAGATTTTCATACTCAAAACATGCAGTTTCAACAGTTACTCACAAAACTGGCCAAAGGACAAGAGGAGCTGGAGACTCTGTTGGAAAAAGAGAAGAAGAAGAAAGAGAAGAAACCAACAGGTGTTGTAATCATGGGGAGAAGGTTCCAAGGACAGGCTAGAAGAACCTTGAATTTTCCAGCAACATCTTATGAAGGAGAAGGGAAAGGAAAAGAAACATCAGTTCCATCAGACTCTGAAGAGGAGGAGGAAGAGGAAGACTACTCTGAGGAACAGTACCCTCTGGCTGATGATAAGTACAAACATCTT
Organism: Vicia faba; assembly: GCA_948472305.1. Classification (NCBI taxonomy): domain Eukaryota; kingdom Viridiplantae; phylum Streptophyta; class Magnoliopsida; order Fabales; family Fabaceae; genus Vicia; species Vicia faba. The sequence goes on from OX451735.1 coordinate 989,963,683, forward strand.
GAAGAGCGTTTAAGCGCTATGGAAATACAAAGGGTACCAGGTCTAGATTTTAAAAAATTGGGGCTAGTGTCGGGAATTGTGATCCCACCAAAATTCAAAGTGTCGTTGTTTGCAAAATATGATGGGGTGTCATGTCCTAAAATGCACCTCCGATCATACGTGAGAAAGATTCATCCACACTCCGCCGATAAAGACTTGTGGGTCCATTTTTTCCAAGATAGTTTATCCGGAACACAAATTGATTGGTTTTAGCAATTGGAAAGGGCCGATGTCCACAACTGGGAAGATCTTGCTGCAGATTTCTATAAACAATACCAGTATAATGCAGATTTGGCGCCTACCCATACTCAACTTCAGAGTATGGCTATGGCTTCAAATGAGGGTTTCAAAGACTACGCGCAGAAATGGAGAGATCTAGTTGGGAGAGTGCAACCCCCTCTGTCTGAAAGGGAGTTGGTGGATATGTTCTTAGGCACTTTATCTGGCCCTTTCTTCAACCATTTGATTGGGAGCTCATCTGTTGGGTTTACTGAGTTAATACTAACCGGAGAGAGGGTGGAAGCTAGCATAAAAAGTGGAAAGATTCAGAAGGATTCGACTGCCTCTACAACTGTGAAGAAACCCTTAATTGGGAAGAAGGAGGTATCAGTTGTTTATCCACAAAGGAACCAAGGGAGAGCTGAACACCGACCAATGGTAGGGTCGTTATGATCCCAAAGTTTACATCTGATCAACCAAGGAGTAATCAACTGAGGGTGGAAAGACCAGTCCGGCAATTCACCAGAATTAATATGAGTCTAGCCCAGATTTTACAACATCTTCTGAAATCTAATCTAGCAACTTTAAAAGAAGCTCCAAAGAACCCCAACATGGTGTCCCCTCATTATCATCCGAATGCCAGATGTACATATCATTCTGAAAGCCCGGGTCATGACACTAACAACTGTTGGGCGTTGAAGAATAAAATTCAAATACCTTATAGATGCAAAAGAGATTGAGTTTGAGGCGCCCGAGAAACCAAACGTCATTTCCGATCCTATTCCTAGGCATGGTCACAACACCAATGCTATCGAGGAAGATTTGCTTGTTACCACAGTGGATGAACTCTTGACTCCACTCCCAATCGTTAAGATAAACTTGTTGAAAGTTGGTATATTCCCAGCTTGTAATGAAGACTGCCATGTTTGCTTATCCTCACCAACTATTTGCCCTCTGTTGAAGACAGGTATTCAGCGCTTGATAGACAACCAAGATATTCTGTTTGAAAATGCTCCTATTTCACCTGTTCCTGTTAAAGATGTTTCAATCATAACCATCTACGCCAATCCTTCAAGGGCCCCCAAAATACCCGTTAGGATTACATCACTTCCAAAGACTACTCCTCTTATAATCATAATGCTCGGGCCGGTCCCGTATGAATCAGACAAAATAGTACCCTGGAATTACGATGGAGAAATCTACTACCATGGTATCAAACAAGATGGGTTGACTGCTGAAGAAGTGAGCTCTAAAGAAGAAGACTCCGACATTAGCAATATTTCCGGAACCAGTAAGATTACCCGTAGCGGTAGAATCCTCTCTCCAGAAATTGCACCTCCAAAGGCAGTTTTTGGACCCGTAGTTGTTCTGAAGATTACCTATGTACCAATAATCATATATGCAAGTGCTCCTACTGACAAAGATAACACAACCCCTGCTGTTATCCCTACCAGCACTTCTACTGCTGAAAATCGAGGAAAAAGTATTCAAGAAGAGCCTGTCCGGACGAAGGCTCAACCATTGATTATCCCCGAAACCTCCAAGAAGGAAATGGAGGAGATCTTGAAAATAATAAAGAAGAGTGACTATGACGTGGTTGAATAGTTGGGGCAAACTCCCTCCAAGATCTCCATGCTAGCATTATTGCTGTGTTCTAAGGCACATGCGAGAGCTCTGGTGAAGTTTTGAAGACAGCCCATGTGCCACAAGAGACATCTGCTGACCAATTCCAAGATTGTGCGGCCAGTTTGATAGTTGATAACGGCCTAAGCTTCTCTGATGTTGATTTGACGCCAAAAGGGAGAAAGCACAACGAGGCATTACATGTCTCTGTGGAGTGTAGAGGAATAACTCTGGCCCATGTCTTGGTAGACAATGGCTAATCTTTGAACGTCTTACCGAAGAAAGCTCTCGACAGACTAGACTGCGAAGGACTGACATTGAAACCCAGTAACATAGTCATAAGAGCATTTGATGGCTCAAAGAGGATGGTACACGGGGAGGTGGACATCCCCATAAAGGTGGAAACTCATACTTTCAACTTAACTTTATATGTAATGGACATCCGCCCCTCTTACTCCTGTCTGCTAGGACGACCCTGGATCCATAATGTTGGTGTTGTCACCTCTACCCTACACCAGATGCTGAAATACTCGTTCCATGGAAAGATTATCACTGTCCACGGAGAGGAAGAGTACATGATTAGCCATCTAAATTCTTTCCGGTATATGGAGTTGGATGGCGAGTTCATTGAAACTCCTTTTCAACATTTTGAAGAAGTCTCTCAAGAGGTAGCAGTAACCAAGGAGGTATCCCCGATCCCCAAGATCACAAGACCTCCGCTTCGAATGTCATCTCTAAAGGACACCAAGGCAGTAATAGAGGAGGGTGGATGCACCATCTGGGGGTAGCTTCCAGACATTCCATAAAAATCTGACAAGTTTGGCTTAGGGTTTACTTCGAATGCTCAAAAGGCTGTGCACCGCTCCCGTGCTGGAGGGCCACCTCTGAAGATTAGCAACCTAGAGGTCAACGCAGTGGAAGATGGTGAAGAAGATGGCAGCTTGGAGGATTGGATATTTCCTACTGTCAATGGAGGACTTCACAATTGGGAAGCCAGAGACTTTGTCCCAATAACTTTCATCTCTCAGTAATTTATCTTTTACATTTCTGTTGGACTTGTAATATTCACAAAAAATTCGCACATTAAAAACCTTGTGTCTTACCCGAGGTACATAGGTCCATTTGTAAGGGTTTGATTTTTCATCTTCATATGCCATTTAAATGAATCCTGGATGTTTTCATATATAAACTTTTGTGTTCATTTTACATATAAACTTTTGTGTTCATTTTCTTTCTTTTTACATTTTATTTGTTTAAAGGTGGCTATCCCTTACACACACCCACACTCACAAATGCAGGTACCCCTCCATTCCGGATCCCATGGGTAACGATACTTCTATGGCCTTTAGTGACTCTGAAGATCTAATCTACCAAGCCGAAGACGAAGGTGAGGAAGATTGTGAAGTACCAGGGGAATTGGTCAGACTACTACAATAAGAGGAAAGAGTTATTCAGCCTCATGAGGAACCGTTGGATACAATCAACTTGGGTACCGAGGAAGATAGAAAGGAAATCAAAGTGGGTGCCAATCTAAAGCCGAGCGTCAAGGAACGTCTAATTCAGTTATTGCATGATTATGTTGAGATCTTTGCCTGGTCATACGACTACATGCCAGGACTTGATAGAGACATTGTGGTACATCGTCTACCCACAAGAGAAGATTGTCCACCAGTGAAACAAAAAGTCCGCCGCATGAGACCAGACATGTCAGAGAAGATCAAAGCGGAAGTCATGAAACAATTCAATGTTGGATTCTTGGTTGTCACTTCCTATCCTCAATGGGTTTCCGAAATTTTTCCCGTGCCTAAAAAAGACGGCAAAGTACGAATTTGCATGGATTATAGAGATTTAAACAGGGCCAGCCCTAAAGATGATTTTCCACTTCCCCACATCGATATCCTGGTTAACAATACAGCCCAGCACAAAGTGTTTTACTTCATGGATGGATTCTCAGGTTACAACCAAATTAAAATGGCACCTGAGGACATGGATAAAACTACATTTATCACAAAGTGGGGCACATTCTGCTACAAAGTGATGCCATTCGGACTGAAGAATGCTGGGGTAACCTATCAACGCGCCATGGTAGCCTTATTTCATGATATGATACATCATGAGATAGAGGTCTATGTGGATGACATGATAGCCCGATCACAAACTAAAGAGGAAGACCTTGGTCATTTGCAAAAGTTGTTTGAGAGGTTGAAGGAGTACAAACTAAGGTTGAATCCAAACAAGTGCACATTCGGAGTCCGGTCCGGTAAACTCTTAGGTTTTGTTGTCAGCAACAAAGGCATCGAGGTTAATCCTGCCAAAGTTAAAGCAATACAAGAAATACATGCTCCTCGTACTGAGAAGGAAGTCAGAGGATTCTTGGGACGCCTGAACTATATTTCCAGATTCATTTCTCACCTAACATCTACTTGTGAACCAATCTTGAAACTGTTGAAGAAAGATCAAGTAGTCAAATGGAATGATGAGTATCAGATTGCTTTTGACAAGATCAAAGAGTACTTACAAGAGCCTCATGTTTTGAAGCCACCAGTCGAGGGAAGACCATTGATCATGTATCTGACCATTTTAGAGAACTCTATGGGGTGTGTATTGGGGCAGCATTACGAGTCTGGCCGAAAAGAGCACGCTATTTATTACCTGAGCAAAAAGTTTACCGACTGTGAAACCAGATATTCACCGCTCGAGAAAACTTGTTGCGCTCTGGTATGGGCTGCTCGCCGGCTAAGACAGTATATGCTGACTCATACTACCTTGTTGATATCTAAGATGGATCCGATAAAATATATCTTCGAAAAGCCTGCTCTGTCTGGGAGGATAGCTAGATGGCAGATGATCCTAACAGAATATGACATATAGTACACTACCCAAAAAGCTATAAAGGGCAGTGTGTTAGCTGATCATCTTGCTCATCAAGCTGTAGAAGATTATCAGTCCATAAAGTTTGAATTCCCAGATGAAGACATCATGACATTAGACAACTGTGAAGAAATCACACCATATGACGGACCTGAACAAGGATCCCGATGGACCCTGTTCTTTGATGGGGCATCCAATGCACTTGTTAATGGTATCGGCGTTGTACTCATATCCCCAAAATGGTGTCATACTCCCTTTACTGCCAGACTTTGCTTCAACTGTACGAATAACATGGCAGAATACGAAGCATGCATCTTTGGTCTCAAGGCTGCCATAAACTTGGGAATCAAATCTTTAGTTGTGTTTGGAGATTCAGCTTTGGTTGTCAGTCAGATCAAAGGAGAATGGGACACTAAGCACCCAAACCTTATCCCTTACAAAGAACATGTTTTGACATTGCTACCACATTTTGAGCAGAATACCTTCAAGCATTTCCCGCGAGAAGAAAATCAGCTAGCAGATGCTCTAGCCACAATGTCATCCATGTTTAAACTTAATTGGGATAACGAGGCTCCCCAGATCACTATCGAACGAATGGATGAACCAACACACTGTCACGAGATTAATAATGAAGAGGTAGTGGACCAGCCTTGGTTTCATGAAGTCAAGAGGTATCTCGAGGCTCAAGAATATCCAGAAGGAGCTTCAATCAATGATAAAAAGTTCTTAAGGAGATTCTCTGCTAAGTTCTTCCTGAGTAATGGCATCCTGTACAAACGCAACCATGACTCCGTTCTGCTCTGATGTATGGATAAGATTGAGGCTGAAAATATCATGGCTGAGTTACATGAAGGTACTTTTGGCACTCACTCCAGTGGGCATACAATGGCGAAGAAAATCCTACGGGCAGGCTATTATTGGTCTACTATGGAAGCAGATTGCTATCAACACTCCCGGACTTGTCATAAGTGTCAAATTTATGATGACAAGGTCCATGTACCTCTAGTTCCTATGAATGTCTTGACGGATCCTTGGCCCTTTGCTATGTGGGGAATTGACATGATTGGGGAGATCAAGCCTACAGCCTCCAATGGACACCACTTCATCCTAGTGGCCATTGATTACTATACAAAATGGGTCGAAGCAGCTTCTTTCGCATCCGTTACTAAGAATGTTGTTGCCCGCTTCATCAAGCAGAATCTCATTTTATGGTACGGTATCCCAGAAAGGATTATCACCGACAATGGTACAAATCTTAACAATACTATGATCACTGCCTTGTGCGAGCAGTTCAAGATTCAGCATCATAGTTCATCCCCCTATCGGCCAAAGATGAATGGTGTCGTTGAAGCTGCAAATAAAAACGTTAAAAAGATCATACAAAAAATGACAGTCACCTACAAGGACTGGCATGAGATGCTACCATTCACTCTCCACGGGTATCGTACCACGGCTCGCACATCAACTGGGGAAACACCCTATTCTTTGGTTTATGGCATGGAGGTTGTCTTTCCTATTGAGGTACAGATCCCCTCTCTTAGAATTATTAAGGATGCAGGTTTGAATGAGGATGATTGGATCCAGACTCGACTTGATCAACTAAACTTAATTGATGAAAAGAGACTTACTGCTATTTGCCATGGTCAGATGTATCAAAAACGGATAATCAAGGCTTTCTACAAGAAAGTCAGGCGCCAAGTATATCAAGTTGGAGACCTAGTGATCAAACACATTATCTTACCATAAAGTGATCCCAGGGGCAAATGGACTCCTACCTATGAAGGACCATTTGTAATCAAGAACATATTCTCCAGTGGGGCAATGATCTTAACCACCATGGACGGCGAAGACCTGCCACACCCTGCGAACGCAGACATAGTCAAAAGATACTACGCATAAGAGACCTGCTAGGTTGACACACCTAGGCAAAACAAGGGCATCCCGGCGAACCAAAAAGGTTCCGACAAAAATTAGGGATAAAATATAAAAGATTTGTACACCCGACAAGTTGAAAACCCGAAAGGGCGACTTGGGCAAAAAAGGGTTTCCCGATAGACTGAAAACCCGAAAGGGCGGTCCAGGCAAAAGTTAGGGAATGAAAGCGTATGAATATGTCCCGTCGGATCACTTTGAGGACAACCTCTTGACTTCCACTGACAAACTCATAGTTTCTGATCAATTCAATCATCTTTAGACGAAGCAACAAATAGACAAGATATTTGGAGATACGAAGGCTATAGCAGAATGGAAACCCCATGGGATTATTACACATAGCTATCTTTCTCTGTATTAATTTTTTCTTGTTTTATGACGCCATTCTCTTACTAGAATGTTTGTCTCCCTTGTACAAAATAGTTATTCAAAGTCAAAATACAATGATATCTCTTTGAAAGTACAGAAAATTGTTTGTCTTTTTCTTTACACTTGTGTTTTATTTGCAAAAACGTCCAATGATTCGTTAATTAACATATGCATTTGAACATAATTGCTGTTTACAAATAAACAAAATGCGAAAGACCATTACTGATAGGTTGAAAGAATAGGAAAACGTCTTTAGGCTATTCCATGAGCGATCCCTAAAATACGTCATTTAAATCCCCAGCAGAACTAAAACTTCAAACTATTAATTCCCGGTGGAAACCGTCCAGTTTCTCCAAATTCCCAAGCAAGTTGTTTTGAAGCATGAAATCCAACCGGATAACAGCTGATTCTGATAAACCCCAACGGAACAAAGACTCCCATTTATTAATCCCAGTAGAAGTCATCAAAATTCTCTGGATTCCCCAAGTAGATTCCTCAAACAGTATATGGAATTGCTCTCACAATAGGATTTTGTCAATACTTCAAATTTCAAGATATGAAGAATCCATATGTCTTCAGCAACAGTCAAGGATTTATTTTCCTCAATCATACAACAATACAGCAAATCAACTTACATGCGCATACATTACATCCACATATCATAAACATTGATAAAACACATACATTGCATCATACATCGCATGCAACATAACTCTGGATTTCATGTAACATTTTACCCTTTTCAGGATAAGATTAACGGCTACCATTAACAATATGCAATCATGATACAGTACGGATATGCTCCAGACACAGATGCCATTCTGATACTCATTCAGATTTCAAATTCAGATACAGTATCGATACGCTCCAGACACGGATGCCATTCTGATACTCATTCAGATTTCAAATTCAGATACAGTACAGATACACTCCAAACGCGGATGCCATTCTGATACTCATTCAGATTTCAAATTCAGATACAGTACGGATACGCTCCAGACACGGATGCCATTCTGATACTCATTTAGATTTCAAATTTAGATACAGTACAAATACACTCCAGACACGGATGTCATTCTGATACTCATTCAGATTTCAACTTCAGATACAGCACAGATACGCTCTAGATACGAATGCCATTCTGATACTCATTCAGATTCAGACTTCAGATACAACACAGACGCGCTCCAGACCCGGATGCCATTCTGACGCTTATTCATATTCAACTTTCGGATACAGTACAGATACGCTCTAGACACAGACGCCATTCTGATACTCATTCTTTCAGCTTACAATTTATAATTCAACAAACATTCTTGGATGGCATCTACAAGCCCATCTCCAACAAGGATCTATTACTTCTCCAAATGGCATCTTTAAGCCCATTCCCTCAACTAGGCATTGTCGAGTGCAAATTTTTGGGCACTCTAATGTCCAATCATCTTCCACCTTTGAGTCGCGAATGGCAAATCTCGCCAATCTAACTCTTCAAGTTAAAAGAAGATTGAACAGGGGCAGCTGTTGTACCCCAAAATTTACCCTCTCATTTCTCAAGAAAATCACCCTGAATTCTCAAGCTTTCCCTTGTACAAATCCAAGCCTTGAATTATCATTTCTTTCCAAGCAAGCCATTTACAAGGGCAAAATGGTCATTTGCAAGCTAAAAAAATCAAACTTTGGTTTTTGGATCAAAATCAAAACACAAAAAAAAAATCATATTTCATCAAGACATGTTGGAATATGAAGTTTGTTTCACCAAGAAGCTCAAAAGTTAAATTTTTCTAAAGTATTTAAGAAGAAAATATGACACTTCAGAACTTCTGAACCAACCTCCAAGCAGGAGCAGTCAGAAGTTGCAAACGTGGTTCAGCACATAATCTTCAAACAGAACATGGCTTTTTTAGCAGTTACGCAAGTTCAGTCAGAGTTTTCTAGAGGAATGCAAAGAAAGCAACAAAGCCTGGAAGCTCCTTCGGAATATGCTGGAATCAGAAGGTAAGAGGGTCAGAAGATTGGGTGTTACACTGAAGCAGAATTTCTAATCCAGAGTACTCAAAGGTAAATCAAAGAAGGTTACTAGAAAACTTAGGGAATCCTTCAGAGTATGCTGAGGCAACAAGACACTGAGATCAGAAGTAGGATGTGTTGTTCTAGACTACACTGAAATGGAACTTCTGATCCAGGTTCAAGCAATGATGCAAAATCTCACGTTACAGGATTTCTGATTTTTGACAAATCTCATCATCATTTAATGCTCACAACCACTTTTGAGTCTTTGTCCAAAAGATCTCTCCACGTGTAGTGTAGAAATATATTTGTACAGAATTAGGTAAGAGTCCATGCGCTACCTTGTGCTTGTAGGTTCACTTTTCCTTAATCCCTGCTTGCTAACCCAGCCTAGGCTAAAAGCTGTCAATCATCACAACTTTTTATGAACTTTCTTCAAGAGTAAGTCAGCGTCTAGTGCATGATGTTGGCGCTACTTGACATTTTCAAACACACAAAGCTTTTCCTATAAATAGAACACCATTGTCCACTGAAAAAAACCAGAGTCCAACCCCAGAAAAATTGCTAGAAAAGAAACCAAAAATTTTAGCAAGAAAACACCTTGAAACTCTGCCAAAATTCCTAGTGTTTCAAGAGCCTTAAACACAACTTTGAATCTCCTGCTTTCAAACTCCATTCACTCTCAAAGTATTCCTTGACTAAGAAACACCCATACAGTTTTCTGACTCATATATATACCCTCCATCCATCCATTCAAAGAACCTGTCCAGAACACCATCAGAGTTAAGGCTAACTCCAGTTCACAGAAATTCTTCCAACAGCAAGGTAAGCACCTGCTGACTCTCACCACACTGCTTAATCATCACCAGAATTACATACTCAAAAACACAATGTAGATGTCATGTTTCTGACGTTGTTCATGTTCTGAGACTTTCACGCATCTGTATGCTTAAGTAGAGAACGAATTAGTTCATAACTTGCCTCTTATTTTCGGTTCTAGCTTCTGATACGCTATGACACCTGTTGAAACTGTCCTAGGCACGCCTTCTGTTTTATGGAGAAATAACCAAATTACAGATGTTCTGACTGGCATGGAGGGAGAACAAGTTCCGACTTTGACGCTAGAACTTCTGGGGTCTGTTTTGTCATCAGTAATATCAGAACTTTTGAAATTTACTGTGTGCTCAGCAGGGTCAGAACTTCTGACCCCACACATTTTTACTAACAGGTTTCTGTTTTGCAGCGCACCAGGGTCAGAACTTCTGACCTTCCCACTAACAGGTTTCTATTTTGCAGCGCACCAGGGTCAGAAGTTCTGATCTACACATTTTTACTAACAAGTTGCTATTCTGCAGTAGGCCAGGATCAGAACTTCTGACTCCCTCTCAGCAGCACGCTGACTCTTTTCCTTTTTCTTTCGTTCTTCCCCTTGTTATTTTCTTTATTTTCTCGCTGGTACTCCCCATTCATAAATTTTTATCCCCACCCCATAAATATTGTAATAGCGTAGGACTTTACATTTCCGCATTTTATCGCTTTCAGATGTAAATGCTAGAAATTAGGATATGTATGGCAAGATAAAATCAATGAAATAGAAAATTCTAATTCAAGATAAAATCATGCATGAAATCAAACACACTTGCACACAAACACCCTTAGGGTTTCTCCACTTGGTTTCTTTATACAAAATAGCCATGTTACGCATGCAAAGTATCTTGGTGAAACAAACAAAATCAAAATATCATAGTCCCTCGATGACGCTATTCAAATTTGCCTTACAAAATGATCTTAGTCCCTTGAAATGCTAAGATACTTTGCAACGTTGCTAATCATGGTTATACGATGACCCGCGCCGGTCCCGTTTACATTCAAAGATAGGGTTTCTTACCAAATCAATGGTAAGACAACAATGTCCAAGGAATAGAAAATGCATAAGTAAGACCTTTGAGTAGGTAGATTGCTTCTAGCTACTTGCTAAATTTCAAACAACTATCCTTGCTATTTCCAAAACAAACACACACATTTTTCAAAAACATTTTCAAAAAAAGACAAACATCTTTGTATACATTCTTACGAACGAGAATCATTACAAAGATTTGCTTAAACCAATGGCCTATTTTACAAAAAACTTTCAAAACCACACCAAACACAATTTCAAACAAAACAAAAGAAAGTGATCTAAGAGCCCATGGAAAACCATGGATGAAAAGGGTGCTAATAACTTCCCTTTTCATAATCTACCCCCCGAACTCAAGAAAACATATCAAAGGTATTTCATGTGCTTTTTCACCTTTCCTTTTGGATAAAAGAAAAGTCGGTGGTGACTCTTGCTAACCATAACATTTGCGATAAAACGCAAAACCCTCAAGTAAGTTCTCCCACCGTATCACACTAGGCTTTATCCCGAAGCAGCCCTACTACCCAGGCTTTATTTCGAAGTAACCCTACTACCCCGGTTCCTTCTCACAGCCCTACTACCCAGGCTTTATTTTCGAAGTAACCCTACTATCCAAGTTCCTTCTCATAGCCCTACTATCCAGGCTTTCATTTCGAAGTAACCCTACTACCCAGGTTCCTTCTCATAGCCCTACTATCCAGGCTTTCATTTCAAAGTACCCCTACTACCCAGGTTCCTTCTCATAGCCCTACTATCCATGCTTTTATTTCTAAGTAACCATACTACCCAGGTTCCTTCCCATAGCCCTACTATCCATGCTTTCATTTCGAAGTAACCCTACTACCCAGGTTCCTTCTCATAGCCCTACTATCCAGGCTTTCATTTCGAAGTAACCCTACTACCCAGGTTCCTCCTCATAGCCCTACTATCCAGGCTTTTATTTCGAAGTAACCCTACTACCCAGGTTCCTTCTCATAGCCCTACTATCCAGGATTTTGTTTCGAAGTAACCCTACTACCCAGGTTCCTTCTCATAGCCCTACTATCCAGGCTTTTATTTTGAAGTAACCATACTACCCAGGTTCCTTCTCATAGCCCTACTACCCAGGCTTTTATTTCGAAGTAACCCTATTACCCAGGTTCCTTCTCATAGCCTTACTATCCAGACTTTCATTTCAAAGTAACCCTACTACCCAGGTTCCTACTCAGAGCCCTACGATCCAGACTCCTTTTCATGAACTACTCGACGCAGTTTTGTAGGGACTTATCCCGAGAAAGCCCTATGTAGGTTCCTTCTCTTTCATCTCCGGACAGTAGTTTACAACGCTGTAAAACCTGGAACCGACCAGATACGGTCGATTTCATATTTCCCCAGTAAGTCGCCATAAAACTCTGGCTCGACCAGATAATAGCTCACTTTTGTCTCACCAACCGAGAGTTAATTACTCGGTAGAGTAATGGACAACTGAGGCTCCTAGACTCTATTCCCCAAGACAGAGACTAACATTCCTTAGCGAAGTCCTCCTCAACGGCAGATACAGGAATTCTCACAAAGAAATCTCTTATGCAACCGATATCTTTTCTGGATGGCATCTTTAAGTCCAACTTTGATGATTCTTTGTCGCCTTCCAAATGTCATTTGTAAGCCCATTCCCCGTAAGCCCATTCCTGATATTATCGATCGACATTCACTTCATGCGAGGGCAAATTTCTAGGCACTCTAGTGTTCAATCATCTTCCACCCTCAGATCACGAAAGCCAAACAAGCCAATCTACATCCTCAGGTATAAGAAGATTGAACAGGGGCAGCTGTTGTACCCCAAAATTTTCCCTCCCATTTTAACACAAGACATACTCTTAGAGGTCCTCAATTGCTCAAGTTGACTAAGGATTGACCAGACAAATCCTCCTTCTAAGACAATGAGCCTCAAATTAGGGTTTCACTCCTCATCAAGATGTTTGAGTCCCAAAGGTCCTAAATGGTTTCCATTGCCCTAATATGTCCTCAATATCATCCATTCCAAGTTTCATGCCTTGCACAAGAAGTTTGCTCAGTCAACTGCTCAAATGCCTGAAAATCAACTATACTAGGTCAAAATTCAACTGTGACCCACATACGGTCAAACTTCAATATTTTTGGTCAACATCAACATTTTGGAGTGATATCCATCATTTGATCAAGGGTTGATCATGATTCCTCAAGGAATGCTCCTAATTCATCAAAACTCAAAAGTTGCTAAATTAGGGTTTTTATAGGAAAAGTCAACCAAAGTTTGAGCAAGCATAACTTTCTCATACTTTATTAGAAATTTATCATCCAAGGCTAATTTTTAAGAGGATAAAATTCCCTACAACTCATCTTCAGCCCTCAAGGTCAAGAAATGCCTCAATCAAAAGATACAAGTTCCTACATTATAGGTCATTTCAAAAAGTCAACAAAAACACCTTTTGGGTCAAAGCTTCGTACATGAACATGGAAGATCCAATGGAGATGAAACCAAAAGAATTGTTTATAGGACATCCTAAGCTTCCTAAAAAGTCAAATAACATCCTCTTAGGATCAAAATTGAGAGAGATATGCATTGGCAAAGTTGGCCATTTTTGAAAATTTGCACAAAGTCAACAATGCCCAAAATTACATTTTTTCCACATGAGCCCATCTTTTCAAGATTGAATCTCAGTCCTAGCATGGTACACGACCTATGGGACCCTCCATGACTTATTCACTTATTTATTTAATTTGTTTTGATTTTATTTATTTAAAATTCAAATAAAATCAAAAATAAATCAAATAAATGGGATAAGATTTGTTTTGGCATTGATTGAATATCTCATGAGCTGTCAAGTAAGGAACAAAATCGTGCAAGCTCAAAATAAGAAGAAATCTCCAAATATGGAAAGATTGGAATCAAAATTCAAGACCATAACATCTTTTGATTCTTTCCAATTCTATTACCCTAGATTGATTCACTACTTATACCAAGACAATCAAGACCTAGAGGACAAGAGAACAAGTGCGCAACCTTCCTCAAGAGAACTCATATCAAGCTTCCAAAAATTCAAGAAAAACTCAACTCGGATTCCATATTGCAGCCCTCCTCAAGGGGATTTGAAGATTGCGATACATTCATTGGTTCTCCCAGAGGCTCTTCCAATCGTTTCCCAGCATCAAAGCGCCCAGAATCGTACCATCCACACCTGCGGTTTGCTTTCTTTTTCTAAAATTCGAATTCATCGATTCATGTACCATAAACATGTTTTGACCGTGTATTATTGTTCATATGAATGTATGCAAACTTTCTGTATAGTTGAATTCGTGTTTAGATGCAGGATGTGTGATATGTCATGGCTAGGGCTTTGAGTTCCCAAATTGGGAACTCTGTACACAAGCCAAATTGGGCTATGATAAGGATGCCATCACGTTCATGGACTAGTTTAGAGTGGAGCCATGTTTTTGGTTTTGATTTATTGTGTATATGTTGTGTTTTAGAGTTTTGCAGGTTTGTAGCTACAATTAAAAACCGTCACTATAGCCTATAGTGACGAATTGGACTGTAGGTAAAAGTCCTTTCTAAAACAACAGTCCCAGCGAGGAAGATGATGACATGTCCAAGCCTGGTTGGATAGTTTGAATTAAGGGGGGTTTTCTGGACAAGCTTCTTTGTTTGGCTTATATTTTATTTGTTTATTATATTGACAAACAAGCTTTCCAACATAGTTGGTCCAGGCGTTTCCCTTTGAAAGGAAGGACATGGGTTCGATCCCAGGTCTCAACATTTTCCTATTTTCTGAGTTGTTTCTTGCAGATCTCATGTGCCTCACCATCAAATGCCCAGCATGCGCCCCTGATCTCAACCATCAGATCCATCACAAGATCAGATCCAGTGCCCAATCAACCAATCCCCATGGTGAACCCCCAAAGGAGAGCCTTACTGGATCATGCGCTAGGCAGATGGGCCAGCTATCTTGGGCCTAACACAAATTCAATTCTGCACCCTCATAATCACTTCCAGCATCAGGCCCATTTTAATTTTTGTTTTAATTTCTTTAACATTTTTATTGTTTTATTTATTTTTAATTGTTTTAAAAATATTTTTTAATTAAATCCTAAAATCATAAAAACACCAAAAAAATCAGAATTAGGTTTTTTTCATAAAATACTTAATTTCATTAATTAATTAGGTTAATCAGGATAATTTAAATTCCTTTTTCATAATTAAAATTAATTAGAAATTAGGTTAATTTGCAAATTAATTACTTTCTCAAAAAATCCAAAAAAATATTTTTTCTTTATTCACTAATTAAATGTCTTTGAATTTAACTTTAATTCCTTGTTTAATTTATTCTAGCGCGCATTTATTTATTTATTTTTCCAATTATTGTATCTGTTTCGAGCTTGTAAATGCTTTTAACTTAGGTCTATTACTGCTTTTATTTGCCGCTTTTACCCAAAGTTTTTTATTATGTAATCCCCCTCCTCAAAGCCTTGTAATAGCTAGGTTTAAACTTCTCACACTTTTACTTTTCGTCATTATAAACGGTTAGATGATTGATAATAGGATTGTATGCAAAAGATCAATAATTTAAAATAATAGAAAACCCTAACTGTGCAAAGATAATTGACTGAAAAACAAACACTTGCACGTGGTCACTCCTAGGGTTTGCCCCACTTCGGTTGCCTTCGGAAAACGGTCACTACTCTCAAAGCGTGATAATTTTTAATGGATGTCCTCTAATTCGAAATATTACTAGTCCCTCGATGACCCTTTCGACGTTGCCTCGGTAAAAAAGTGATCTTAGAGTTTTAGAATAATTACTAAAAGATCTTGCCCTGTTGCCTTAAGTGACCGTAATAATCCCTTTCAATTGTCCCTCAAACTCCAACGATGGAGCTACCTACTCCTTAATAGTAGGATAGCATTTTCTAAAGGAAATAAAAAAATGAACAGCCTTTTTCGAGTAGGTAGAAACTCTTAATTACTTTCTCAAAACAATCAATTTTACACCTTACACTTTCACACTCTTTTCAACTAATGTTTTCAAAAATATTTTATCACACTCTTGAGGACTGGTACAAGAGTTACCATAAAGTGAATCGCCGCACTAAGGCAATTTCAAAAATTTTTAAAAGCACACAAACACACAAAAGCAATTTAAAAATGAGCAAGTACCTAAGAGCCCATGGAGAACCATGGATAGAAAGGGTGCTAACACCTTCCCTTTCTATAATCTACCCCCCGTACTCAGAAACATCTCGAAAAAGGTTTTTTCTGTTCTTTTTCCCTTTTCCTTTGTTGGATAAAATAAAAGACGATGGAGACTCTTGCTTACCGTACATTTGCAAACAAAAAATGCAAAACCAGTAGTAACAAGAAACAGTCAGGTCTGCCACCGTATCACACCTGTGCATGTCCCTCAAACATCCAATGATAGGGCTTCCTACTAACTAATGGTAGGATAGAACTATCTAAAGTAAAGGAGGAAAAGAACAAAGACTTTTTGAGTAGGTAGATAGCTCTTAGTCGCTTGCTCACAAATTAAAAATATTTTTCACACATACATTTTTTTCTAAAATATTTTCAAAGACAAACACTTTGTATGTGTTCTCAACAATACGAGAATCATTACAAGGTTGCCGAACTTAGGCATTTTCAAACACACATTCATAAAGCATTTTCAAAGTGAGCTAGAGATTAAGAGCCTTTAGATAACTACGGATGAAAAGGGTGCTAATACCTTCCCTTTTCATAACCTACTCCCCTTACTCATAAAAATTCTCAAAGGTCTCTCCTGTTCTTTTCACCCTTTCCTTTATTAGATAAAAGAAAAGTCGGTGGAGACTCTTTTTATCCGCAACATTTGCGATAAAATGCAAAACCAAAAGTCAGTTCTCCCACCGTATTACACTTGCTAAGGTAGTAGATTGCATGCTCTCTTATACATGTTTCCTCTTGTTGGCCCAACACACATCCCATTAATCCTTCAAGTACTGTTAGGTACATAATGAGCGGTCTCCCAGGAACTGGTGGCATCAAGATTGGTGGATCTTGTAAATATTGTTTTATCGTCTCAAAAGTTGTTTGGAAATCATCATTCCATGTTACTGTTTGATCTTTTCATAGTAGTTTGAATATAGGCTTGCAAGTAGACGTTAGGTGTTATATGAACCGTGAAATGTAGTCCAATCGTCCTAAGAAGCCACATACCTCTTTATCCATCTTTGGCGCTGGTATTTCTTGTATAGCTTTTACTTTGGCGGGGTCCACCTTGATACCATGCTGACTTATAATAAAACTTAGTAACTTGCCTGATCTGACACTAAATGTGCATTTGTTTGGATTCAACCTTAGTTTAAACCTTCGCAGACGATCAAATAACTTCTGTAAATGTATGATGTGGTCCTCCTCTGTATGAGATTTGGCAATCATATCATCTACATACACCTTAACCTCTTTGTGAATCATATCATGGAATAGTGTGACCATTTCCCGCTGATAGGTTGCCCCTGCATTTTTTAAGCCAAACAACATTACTTTGTAGCAAAAAGTTCCCCGAGGTGTCAAGAAAGTAGTCCTTTCCATATCTTTGGTTGCCATTTTGATTTGATTATAGCTTGAGAAGTCGTCCATGAATAAGAATATTGAAGCTTGAGCCGTGTTGTCCACAAGAACATCTATGTGAGGTAGTGGGAAATCATCTTTAGGACTTGCTTTGCTTAGATCCCCGTAATCCATACACATACGTACTTTTCCATCTTTCTTGGGTACTGGCACAATGTTAGCTATCCAAGGTGGATAATCTCCCACTGCTAAGAACCCGACGTCGAATTTTTTAAGAACCTCTTCCCGAATTTTACTGGACATGTCTGGATGGGTTCTCCTGAGCTTTTTCCTGATCGGAGGACAACCTTCTTTGA
The DNA here is from genome assembly GCA_948472305.1 of Vicia faba. Classification (NCBI taxonomy): domain Eukaryota; kingdom Viridiplantae; phylum Streptophyta; class Magnoliopsida; order Fabales; family Fabaceae; genus Vicia; species Vicia faba. The sequence continues at coordinate 989,981,555 of OX451735.1, forward strand.
GAGGTAGTCTGTGTACTACAATGTCAGTATCCAACCCTGGCATGTCTTTGTAAGACCAGGTGAATATATCCATGTACTCATGTAATAATTTAATCAGCCTTTCTTTGGCGCTTTCTTCTAATGTTGCCCCTAGCTTGATCTCTTTCGGATCCTCTTTTGTACCAAGGTTAATGGTCTCAATAGGATCTTGATATGGTTGTATATTGTCAGCTTTTTGTTCTATGCTTCTTGCCAATTCTTCATAAAGTTCAAAATCCTCATCATCTTTCTCGTCAACTTGGTTGACGGGAGAATTAAAATCATATCGGATAGCAGCAACAACATTATCAGTGATTTTGGGCATGGATCTGCATATTTATCATGTTTTGGTGTAGTTTTCGTTTAGTACGTGAATTTGGAAATGCATATGATATGAAGTATTGCCATTTTTAAATATGAAGTATAAATGCAAAAAATAAAAACAAGGATCTTAATTGAATACAAAACATATTTTTATTAATCATGAATACTGATTGAAACACACGGGGGACCCTTACAAACAACCTCTATGCCTCGGGATTGACATATGTTCTTTCAAAAACAAAGAACATTACTTTGGAAAGGAAGTCTCAGGAATCTCCACAATTGTGCAGTTCTTCAGTTCTTCGCATATGACGCATTCAGGAATGTAATCTGATGCCCTTTTGATGTTGTCTTTGTAGGATATCATTTCCACTTGTTTTCCATGCTCTACCCCTTTGCTGATGAAGGTTTCCTGGATTGGCAGAAACTGTGCCTTCCCTTTTAGAGTAGCCTTTGATGATTCATAACCCAAACCAAAACGGTTCTTTGTCTCAGATATTTCGGGGACCTTTCCCCACCCTTTTGAGTCACCATTCTCCATTGACATTTGTAAATCTCTCCACGAAGTCACAGTAGGCTTGTTGACCTTTTCTATCGGTAAGATTACCATTGAAGTAACCTCCAATACTTGAAATGGTGTAGCTATGCAATCTTTGTCAACACTGATATACCTGTAGGACTCAATGTGACCTACGAAGATGTCTTCCTCTCCACCAATTATGACCAATCTTCCTTCAACAAAGAACTTCAATTTTTGATGTAAGGTTGAAGTGACTGCCCCTGCTGCGTGAATCCAAGATCATCCGAGTAAAATGTATATGCCATTTCTATATCCATGACTTGAAAGGTGGTATAGAACATGTGTGGATCGATTTTGACTGGAAGGTCCACTTCTCCGAACACTATGCTCTCAGAATCGTCGAAAGCTTTGACTATCGTGGAACTCGGTCTTATCATAACACCGTCTAATGTTAACTTCATCAGGCTAGATTTAGGTAACACATTGAGGGTAGAACCAGTATTGGTGAGTACCCTGGATAGACTCATAGTACCTATCTGTATTGAAATATGTAGTGCTTTGTTGTGAGCTCGGCCTTTCGGAGGTAATTCACTGTCATTGAAACCTAAATAAGACCCAGACGTCATATTTGCTACCATATTATGGTTCACAGTAATTTCTTATGCGACATGAGCATAACTTAAAACTTTCATCATAGAATCCCTATGCGCTTTTGAATTGATGAGCAACGAGAGTATGGAAATCTTAACTGGAGTTTGGTGAAGTTGGTCCATCACCCTATAGTCACTTCTCTTAATTATTTTCAAAAATTCTTTGGCCTCTTTGTAAGTGAATCTTTTGCTTGGAGGCTCCTGATTCACCTCTTCTACTATTTTTCCTTTTTCTTTTGTTAACAAGTCATTTTTATTTTTCAGCACATTGTCATTCTTCTCTGATGGTTTAGATCCGAACACCCGGACACTACGGGTCATGCCCCCTGTCCCTGGTATATTTTAAATTGAAGGTTCTTGAATTGACGATGACTCACATTCTTGTTTCAAGCCATTGATATATACAATCGGGTCCTAATTCCATGGTACTGCCTTGTCAGTTTTGTAAGGGGTAGGAGATGGCCCCTTAATTACCATCATAGTTTTTGGTGCTATTGGTATTCTCAGAGTTTGCTTTATTGTGGGATTTTTTGTTGAATCTCCCCATGGATAACAAGAGTCTTCTTGTCATGGTTTGGCCTTTGATAAGGAATCACCAATGGCTTCTTCGCACTTTCTTCAATTGTTGCTATATATTCATCTTCAAGGTATGGTCCGAATTGGACTATCTCCTGATCCAAAAATAGTTGTAATGTCTTTTCAAAACCTTCGTTGTGTTCCAAAAGGAATCCATATTCCAACTGATACTCTTTCAGCAGATCTATCAGAGCTTTTACTTGTCTTCCTGTCCCAATGTCGGTGACTACTTCAATTGCATTTATTTTCGGACCTCCATGCAGAGGCATGGGGTTTGATTTGATGTTCGGTTTCTCAAAAGTAATGTCTTGAGAGTTTATTAGGTCTTGTACTTTATGTTTAAAATCCCAGCATTGATCTATGGTATGCCCCTGAGAATTGGCGTGGTATTCGCATTTTGCATTGGCATTGTATTTGAGAGGCAATGGTCCCACTAGAGGAACTAAAGGTTTCAGCTCTATTAAAGATGCCTTGATCAAATGTTGTAATAATTGGCTGGGTGGCATAGGAAGTGGATCTAATTTCCTCGGCGGCCTTTCAAATTTATTTTGTTGTTTTCTCCGCGGGATGATTAATGGTTGTTGTGCTCTTGGTTGTGAAGCCACATCATTAACTTCACCCTCATTCCTCTTTGTGAAATTAGGAACTGGTCTTTTTGCATTGAAAGGGGCATTTGATGACCCCCCCCCCCCCCCCTTGAATCTTTCCATTCTTTATTCCTGTCTCAATCCTCTCTCCGGTAGTCACTAGGTCGGAAAATCCCAAAGAGATGTTTCCTACCATCTTTTCATAGTATACCCCTTACAGGGTTCCAATGAACATGTCGATTAGCTCTTTCTCCAGAAGTGGTGGTTGCACACGAGACGCCATCTCTCTCCACCTTTGAGCATACTCTTTGAAGTATTCTTATTTCTTTTGAGACAGATTTTGAAGTTGTATGCTGGTGAAAGCCATATCCAAATTATGTTTATATTATTTTAGGAAAGCATTAGCAAGATCTGCCCATGTTTGGATATGCATCCTCTCTAACTGTATGTACAATCTAAAGATGCCCCACTCAAATTGTCTTGAAAGCAATGAATCATTAACTTCTGGTTCTGAGCGTAAGTATGCATTATCCTACAATACATGCGCAAGTGGTTTCTTGGACAAGTGAGTCCCTTATATCTTCCAAAGTCAGATACTTTGAATTTTGACGGGATTATTACATCCGTAACGAGACCCATTTCGAGGGTATCGACGTCAAAAGTATCATATCCTTCCACAACTTTTAACCTTTCTTCTAAAGCTTTATATTGAGTCAGTACTAGTGGATTTTCTGTAGCAGGGGTATTGGTCATTTTATGAGATGCCTGATTGACATCCTCCAAGTCGTGATCTCCATTGCAAGTCCAAATAATTATCAGCATCATTAACCGGAATCTCCGGGGTATGAGATGCCCCTGCTTTTAGTGGAGGTGGGATAAACCCTTCAGTTTCTTGTCTTGTCTCATGTTGAGCCATGACAGATTTGTGTGGCCCTGTCTCTGGTCCTCTTCTCAGTTGGTGACCGCTCGATGCACCGATAGCTTGGGTTATTTACTCGAAGGCTACCCTTGGAATTTGTTCTTGTATATCGATGATGTTTTTCAAGGCTAAGAGAACTTTAATCATATCCCCTCTCATTGAGTCAATGTTTCTCTTAACTTGTTCCAGATCCACTTTAAAAGATACTTGATTTTCACTGATTTGTTTCATAGCTCTTAGTTGGTGAGCTCTTGTTTGATATGGCGGCCAGGGAGGTGGTAGTTTCCTTCTACCAATGGTTCCACTGGAGAAGATTTTAAAAAATGAGTTTTGAGTTTATGACTTTATGATATGCATATGTTTTTATTAATGTGTGATTATGTATGAGCGATGTTAAGAATTACATTTCGAATGTCTTATTCACTTTGTGATACGGTGGGAGAACTGACTTGAGGTTTGCGTTTGTTTTCGTAAATGTTTCGGTTGAGCAAGAGTCGCCACCGACTTTTTATTTTATCCTAAGGAAAGGTTTAAAAAGCACAGCAAAAACCTTTTGAGATGTTTTCTTGGGTTCGGGGAGTAGATTATAGAAAGGGAAGGTATTAGCACCCTTTCTATCCATGGTTATCCGTGGGCTCTTAGTTACTTGCTTAGATCACTTGCCTTTTGTTTTCAATTGTTTTAAATGGTGCTTGTGTGTGTGAGTTTGAAAATGTTTTGAAAAGAAGCCAATGTGGTGGCAACCTTTGTAATGATCCATGTGGGGATGTGTACAAAGGTGTATGTCTTTTGAAAAGTTTTTCATTTTGTTTTTGAAAGTTGTTTTGAAAGTGTTGTGAGGTGTGTTTTTTTAAAATAGGCAAGTGTTTTGTTTTGCAAGTTGGATTCAAGAAACTAAGAGGTTGTCTACTCCTAAATTTTTCTCAAAGTTTATTGCTATGTTTTAACCCTTTTAATAAGTTTGTTCCACCATTGTATTTGGTGGACAATCTCATGTTAGGATGTGAAAGGGACGGGCGCGGGTCATCGTTTAGACCATAATTGCAATGGTGCCAAGTATCTTTGGGCATTTTCTTGAAGGGACTTGATCATTTGTTTAGGTAAACATTTTGAAAGTGTTATCGAGGGACTATGATCATTCAAATTGTTTGTTTTGCCCAAAGAGACCTAACATGCAACATGGCCCAATTTTGAAAGGCAACAAGTGGAGTACCCTAGGGGGTGCAAGTGTGATTTGTGTGTTCATTTTCATGCTTGTTTGTCTTGAGATTAGGTCATAACTATTTTGTCGTTTTTTCGCATACAAACCCTAATTCTAACATGGCATAATTAGAAAGCAATAAAGCGCGAAAATAAATTTACTAAGCTATTACAAAACCAAATATGGGAAGGGGGTACAAATGTTCAAATGGGGATTTTGACAAGTAATGTAAACCTAAAACTATTACATCAATATTGAAAATATTTTACAAGATGATTAACTGCACAAATTAAATAAAATAAGAATAAATATGCAAGATGCAAAAATGGTTTTTGTATGTATGAAAAAAAAGTATTATTATGTGTCAAAATAAATAAAAGAAAAGTATTATTTTTTGAGAATTTTTCATGTTTAGGGTTAAAAACCCTAATTTATTAAATAAAAGGTATTTATTGGTTAATATATAATGTTTGTCATTTATACACAAAAAGTAAAATAAAAAGAAGTACATTTGTAAAAAAGGTATTTTTAGTATTAAATATTAAAAAATAAAATATGTACATTTTTGGCATTTTTATCCTAAGTATATTAATATAGACTTATATATTTATATTATTTACAAAATATATTAAATATGCCAAAAATAATAATATTTAATTTTATATATATAAAAAAAGTATTTTTTTTGTACAAATATTTCAAAAGGAAAAATAAAAATGCAAAAAATCAGAAATATAATATATTTACATTATTAATAATATTTCTAAATAATAAGATATATATATATATGTTTGTATATAAATGTCCATATAATCAAATAAATACTTAAAAAATGCAAAAATGGTGTAAAAATGATTTTTCAAGTTTTAAATATTATTAGAAAAAATAAATGAATCAGAAATAAAAATGAAATGTCAAAAAATCATTAAATCAAGCCAATGGGCTCAGGGGGGTGTGAAACCAATTGAGTGGTGTGAAAAGAAAACACAAAGCAAGCCCAGCCCAAAGCCACCTTTCTTCAACCTCTGAACAAAAATTATTCAGAAAACGCGCGCAAGAAGCTCCATTTGAATATCCTGATTCTTTGATATTTTAAACAAACTTCCAACACAAAAAATGTTAAGCATGAAACCACGATTCCAAATATATAAAGAACATCTCCTAACTCTCAGAAATGAGAGAGAATTTTAACAATCCCAAATCCTAACCTAAGTTTTCTGCCATTTTCAAACCTTAAATTCTCACAGCTCAAGCAAAAGAAATGAAAAGTAAAAGCATGTACATGTTCAGTGGCATGAGTAGAGCATTGTTTATTCACAAACTTAGAGCTAATGATGCCTAAGGAGAGAGATATAAGTTCACCAAAGTACCTGTTCAGTTGGAGTTCTAACTGTCAAATGGGGAGCTTACAGTGCAAGATACTGGTTGGTATAGCTTCCTTGAGGTGTGGTGATGTTGTTCCAATATCTACTTTGCCTTGAGACACCTTGAACTGAGCTGTAGAACTTCAACTGCAAAAATGGAAAAATGAAAATGGTGATGATGGTTAGGAGTGTTACAGTCTGCTTCTAATGCCTTGGACAGTTTGTATGGATGGTATGGAAAGTATGTGAACTGGTTTGGGCAAGAGAGCTTGAGAGAAATAGAAGTTGGCACTCAAACTGCAGAGGCCACTCTGTTTTGGCAGTTTTGGGATGATTCTGAGATTGGGAGTGTTTGAGAGGTTTTAGGGTCGTGCAAAAGCTTGGTTCTGATCTTTGGAATGTGTTTGATAAGTTTGTCTAAGCTTGGTTTACAGGAAAATGAGAGTTGTGTGATGCTATGACACTTTTCTTCTTTCTTAAGCAACAAAAGCCAACTTTTGTTTCTAGGTAAGTAGAGGACCCCTAATCCTGCTGCAAAGCTTCTCTTGATCAGAGTGATTTGTTCATAATCTTGTGCTAAAGAGATTTGATCTGTACCTTCTTGATTTACCAATTGACATAAAGCATAACTTTTCAAAAATGGCTATTTTGCTTTATCTAAAAATAGATTAAACTTGTATGTAATGCTTGAACTCATAGAACAACACTTTAACACAATGAACATGCATTAAATTATTGAGTGTTGGATGGTTTAAAGACCTGTAATGCAGCACAAACCAAGTTGACTTGCAAATGGCATAAGTTAGGAACATGCTTTGGTCAAGAACAAAAGTGAATTTTTGCCATATTGTGAAATTCGATTCTCCCTAACCATGAGGTTGTTTGATGAGTTCTTGGACATTTTGGAAAGCTTGGAATGTGTACTACAATCCATCTTTGAAATGCAAATTGAAATTCCAAGTGGAAGTGTATGGAAAATGGCCTTGAAGTTAGGTAGAAAACCTTGTCAAAATAGGTCAAATTTTCACTAAGTTATGAATGGTTTAGTGCCCTTATTCAAAAATTTGTAACTTGAGATACAAGCCTCAAATTGGAAAACTTTGTGAATCAAAGTTGTAGATTATGCAACAAGCTACAACTTTTATGTTTTGAATTTTGTTTGAATCCAAATGAATCTTGGTGAGAAAGTGGGGCAAAGTTGGGAAAAAATTAGGGTTTTCCATAACTTAGAAAAATTCTAAGTTATGAAAAATTCCATTTCAAACCCTAATTTGCATTTTTGTGATTTCTTGGTGAACAAGTTTCATGATTTGGCATGTTTTGATGAGAAATGAATCTTGACTCTTGATTTTGACCAAAAAGTCAAAGTTTGACTTTTCAGTATACAGTCAAAATTGATTAATTGACTGGGAAATTCAACTGTCAATCTTGTGTACTTGGGATCTTTTGAGTTTGTTGAGCATGTCAAGATAATTCCATGGGGTCCTTGAGTCCATATGTGAGCCTGGTTTGCCATTGGCTAGGTCAAACAGTCAAAAATTGCCTTTGTGCAGTCAAAACCCTAAAAATGACCATTTTGCCCTTTTGATGATCTGATCAAATTTCTTGTGGAATTGTGATCCAAACTTGATCAAATGGTCCATATGAGTTCATAATGTTGATGTGGGTCAATTTTCATGAGATTTGACTGTCAATTGACCACAGTTGACTTTTTCCCCAATACAGCTGATTTCTAGGTCATCTGTCCAATTGACTGGGCAAAACTTGGAATCAAGACTTGAAACTTGGTATGGATAAACTTGGGAGTCCAACATGAAGCATGAAATTCATCTTAGGCATTTTAGGTCAAAACATATTTGTTCAACCACAAACCCTAATTTGGGTTAACAGTGCAAGGAGAAGTCTTGAGCAGAGGAAACCCTAACTGGATCTTCATCTTCAAAGGTCTTGTGATGAGAAAATGTTGGGGAAATGGGAGGGCAAATTTTGGGGTTCAACAGTTGCCCCTGTTCAATCTTCTTGGACCTGAAGAGTTAGATTGGCAATTTTGCCTTTCGTGACTCGAGGGTAAAAGGAGATTGGACACTAGAGTGCCCGGAAATTTGCACTCGCATGTTAGAGTCTCAACAATGTGATGTCGGGAATGGGCTTACAGATGCCATTTGGAGAGATGGTGGATAGGGAGATGGGCTTATAGATGCCATCTGGAGATGTGACAGAACCTTGTCGGGAATGGGCTTATAGATGCCATTTGGAAGTGTTGATCGCATAAGAAATTCCTTAGCGAGAACTTGTGTATTTGAGAAAGACAGATGTTTCCCTGGCTTGTTACAGGTGTTTGATCTTCAATCTCTTTATGCAGATATGCCCTGGCTAGATACAGGTGTCGAGTCTACAAATGGTTACTCACAGATGTGCCCTGGCTGGATATAGGAATCGAATCCGGAAATAGTTGTCAGCAGATATGCCCTGGCTGGATACAGGAATCGAATCTTTGAACTCTTCAGACGTGCCCTGGCTAGATACAGGAATCGAGTCTGGAAATGTGGTCAACAGATATGCCCTGGCTAGATACAGGAGTCGAATCTGGAAATGTTGTAGTTGATTGATGTGCCCTGGCTAGATACAGGAATCGAATCTTCGAACTCTTCAGATGTGCCCTAGCTAGATACAGGAATCGAGTCTGGAAATGTGGTCAACAGATATGCCCTGGCTAGATACAGGAGTCGAATCTGGAATTGTGACAGTTGAAGGTAGTTGTCTTTGGGATTGTCTTTTTCCTGAAAAGGCGAAAACACAAGTTGTATGCAATGTCATGACGTATGATATGCATGATGTCATGATGTTCAACATGAGATGGTGTTGTATGCACTTTATCATGTATGTAAGCAAGATGTATGGAAATGTGAAATGTTTATGAATGTAATTTTGTCTTAGGAAAATAAATCCTTGACGAATGGCCGGAGAATTGCTCTGTTGGAAGAGATACTTTGCTGAAGTTTTGATGAGAGGCCTGCTGAGGACTTCAATGATAGATTCCGCTGGGGATAATGATGATAAACTCTGCTGGGGATGCCAAAGATAAATTTCGCTGGGGATAGAAAGAACTTTACCGGGAGAGATCTTCCGTGGCAATTAGCTGAGGATAACCCAGTTATAAGCCCTTTGTGAGGAATAACTCTGAATAAAGCTCGGGAGAGACGTCTGTATCCTGTAGGGAACAAGCTTCCGGAATCTAACGGGGATGAGCTTTAAGACCTGTCGGGGAATGTTGTGCCTTTTCAGGATTGACAGGGAATCAAATCCGCTTGGGGAAAGTATTGCTGAATCTTGTCTTACTCTGCGGGGTGTTGAGATGACTTGGTCACATTCTTCAGTCGAACCTACCTTGGTACCTTGGCGGACAAAGCAACCAGACTGCATCAGACAACTTTACATTGCCCCTGTCTCTGATGTCACCTGTAGTTAATCTTTTGTTTTATATGCAAAATATTTATGAATCAGCAATTTAATGTCAAATGCATATATCAAAAATGAACATTGGACGTTTTTCGCAAAACAAAACAGAAAAAAGAAAAACAATGGCAATTTGTATGGACAAGTGAATTTGTATTGATTTGAACTTTGCCTGTGAATAGGCGTTTTTGTACAAGAGGCTGACATCCTAGTAAGAGGATGCTGCCAAATAACATAGAATTTACAATTTTGAAAAGGAAACAAAACAGCTATGTGAACAATCCCACTGGGTTCCAACTCTGCTATCGCCTTTATGTCTTCAAGCCTCTCATCACTTTGCTGCTTGATTGAAGATGAAGCTGATTGATCGACGTCGAGATCTGAGCCAGACGGTTGATGCCGAATTCCGGATGCGAAGTGATCCAATGAGACATGGTGTTACGCTTTATCCCTAACTTTTGCCTGGACCGCCCTTTCGGGTTTTCAGTCCACCGGGATACCCATTTTTGCCCAAGCCGCCTTTTCAGGTTTTCGACTTGCCGGGTGTACAATTTTTTTATTTCATCCCTTATTTTTGCCCGAACCCTTTTGGTTCGTCGGGAAGCCCTTATTTTTGCCTAGTTATGTCAACCTAGCGGGTCTTTTATTCATGCGTAGTATCTTTTCACTATGTCTGCATTAGCGGGGTGAGGAAGGTCGTCACCATCCATGGTGGTTAGGATCATGGCTCCTCCTGAGAACACATGTTTAACCGCAAATGGCCCTTCGTACGTAGGGGTCCATTTGCCCCGGGGATCACTTTGAGGAAGGATGATGCGTTTGATTACCAGGTCCCCGACTTGATACTCTTGTGGTCTGACTTTCTTGTTAAATGCCCTGATCATCCGTTTTTGATACGTCTGACCATGACAGATAGCGGTGAGTCTCTTTTCGTCAATCAGATTTAATTGGTCAAGTCGAGTCTGGATCCAGTCATCTTCACTCAAGTCTGCATCTTTCATTATTCGGAGAGAGGGTATCTGGACTTCAATTGGCAAGACTGCCTCCATGCCATAGACCAAGGAGAAAGGAGTTGCCCCGGTTAACGTCCTTGCTGAGGTACGGTACCCATGAAGAGCGAACGGTAACATCTCGTGCCAATCTTTATAGGTCACTGTCATCTTCTGCACAATTTTCTTGATATTCTTATTAGCTGCCTCTACAGCCCCATTCATCTTCGGTCGGTAGGGAGAAGAATTGTGGTGTTGTATCTTGAATTGTTCACAGAGTTCAGTGATCATCGTGTTATTGAGATTGGTACCATTATCCGTAATAATTCTTTCCGGGACGCCGTACCGACAGATCAGATTATGTCGGATGAAACGTGCCACAACACTCTTGGTTACCATTGCGTAGGAAGCTGCCTCAACCCACTTCGTGAAGTAATTGATCGCCACTAAGATGAAACGATGCCCATTGGATGCCGTCGGTCGGATCTCACCGATCATATCGATGCCCCACATTGCAAAAGGCCAAGGCGCCGTCAGGACGTTCAAAGGAACCGGAGGGGTATGCACCTTGTCAGCATAGATCTGGCATTTATGACAAGTTCGAGAGTGTTGGTAACAATTGGCTTCCATTGTGGACCAGAAATATCCTGCCCGAAGGATTTTCTTAGCCATGGTGTGTCCACTGGAATGTGTTCCGAATGTACCTTCATGCAGTTCTATCATGATCTTCTCTGCTTCAGCCTTATCCACACAACGTAGTAGAGTTGAATCATGATTCCGTTTGTAGAGAATGCAGTTGCTGAGGAAGAATTTTGCCGCAAACCTCCTCATGAACTTCTTGTCATTGACAGATGCGCCTTCAGGGTATTCCTGAGCTTCCAAGTACCTCTTCACCTCGTGATACCAAGGTTTTTCAGTCACCTTCTCAGCCTCAAGCTCGCAGCAGTATGCCGGTTCGTCCAACTTCCAGATAATGATCCGGGGAGCCTCATTGTCCCATTTAACTTTGAACATTGAAGAAATCGTAGCTAGTGCATCCGCTAGCTGATTCTCCTCTCTTGGGAAGTGCTCAAAAGTTATTTCTTCAAAGTGGGGAAGCAAGGTTGACACATACTCCTTGTAAGGAATAAGATTTGGGTGTTTCGTATCCCACTCGCCTTTGATCTGATTGATCACAAGAGCGGAATCTCCGAAGACACTCAGAAATTTGATCCTTAAGTCGATTGCAGCTTGTAGACCCATGATACATGCCTCATATTCTGCCATGTTGTTGGTGCAGTTGAAACATAATCGGGCGGTGAGTGGAGTATGAGTTCCTTTGGGAGATATGATTACAGCGCCGACGCCGTTACCCAAAGCATTGGAGGCTCCATCAAAATGCATAGACCATCGGGATCCTTCCTCAGGTCCTTCATCCGGTCCAGGTATTTCACAGTCAGTTACCACCATGATGTCTTCGTCTGGAAAATCAAAGTTCAATGATTGGTAATCGTCCATAGGTTGGTGCGCCAAATGATCCGCCAGTACACTTCCCTTGATCGCTTTCTGAGTTGTATACTGGATGTCATATTCTGTCAAGATCATTTTCCATCTCGCTATTCTTCCAGACAGAGCGGGCTTTTCAAATATGTACTTGATGGGATCCATCTTTGAAATCAATAGAGTAGTGTGAGTCAGCATATACTGTCTCAGCCGGCGAGCAGCCCATACTAGAGTGCAGCAAGTTTTCTCAAGCAGTGAGTAACGAGACTCACAGTCGGTAAACTTTTTGCTCAAGTAATAAATAGCGTGCTCTTTTCGGCCAGACTCGTCATGCTGCCCCAGCACACACCCCATTGAATTATCAAGCACTATCAAGTATAGTATCAGAGGTCTTCCTTCCACTGGTGGCATAAGAATGGGTGGCTCTTGGAGATATTACTTTATCTTTTCAAAGGCAGCCTGACATTCATCATTCCAGCGTACTACTTGATCTTTCTTCAGTAATTTGAAGATTGGCTCACAAGTAGCAGTCAGATGTGAGATGAATCGGGCAATGTAATTCAGTCGTCCCAGGAAACCTTTGACTTCCTTCTCTGTCTTTGGAGTCGGCATCTCTTGTATGGCTTTTACCTTGGCAGGGTCCACCTGGATACCTTTATCACTTACAATGAAACCTAGCAATTTTCCGGACCTCACCCCAAAGGTGCATTTGTTGGGATTCAACCTCAGCTTGTATAACTTTAGTCGGTCAAACAGCTTCCTCAGATGATCAAGGTGCTCCTCCTCAGTTTGAGACCTTGCAATCATGTCATCAACGTATACCTCAATCTCATGATGGATCATATCATGAAATAAAGCAACCATGGCACGTTGATAGGTTGCCCCAGCATTTTTCAACCCGAACGGCATGACCTTGTAGCAGAAGGTCCCCCACTGAGTTACAAAGGTAGTCTTCTCCATATCCTCTGGAACCATCTTGATCTGATTATACCCTGAAAAACCATCCATGAAGGAGAAAACCTTGTGTTGGGCAGTATTGTCGACAAGAACGTTGATGTGAGTTAAGGGGAAGTCATCCTTGGGGCTTGCCCTGTTCAAGTCCCTGTAGTCGACACACATTCTGACTTTACCGTCCTTTTTCGGCACTGGCACCACATTGGCAACCCACTGAGGGTAAGAAGTTACTGCTAGAAACCCGGCGTCGAACTGCTTCATAACCTCAGCCTTGATCTTTTCAGACATCTCTGGGCGCATTCGTCAGACCTTTTGCTTTACCGGAGGGCAATCTTCCTTGGTTGGCAGGTGATGAACTACAATGTCGGCATCCAAACCAGGCATGTCTTCATAGGACCAAGCAAATATCTCCATGTAATCACGTAGCATCTGGATCAATCGTTGCTTCACGCTGAGCTCTAGATTAGCTCCAATCTTGACCTCTTTCCTATCTGTCTCAGTACCCAGGTTAATTGTTTCCACTGGCTCTTCATGTGGTTGAATAGCCCTCTCTTCCTGGAGTAGCAGTCTTGCGAGTTCACCAGGCACTTCGCAATCACCTTCACCTTCGTCCTCGGCCAAGTTAATTGGATTCTCGAAGTCATAACTGGCGGTAGCAGAGCTGTTACCAGTGAGATCCAGAGTGGATTGAAACCTGTATAAGTGAGTGTGTGTAAATATAGCTGTTTTGCAATATATATAACACAGAAAGAAAAAGAGCACAAGATTTGAAATGCAACAAACGTCCAATGTTTTGATTGATGATATATGGAAATGTCATACAAAAAGCCCTCACAAATGGATCTACGATGCCCCGGGTAGGACACCGAGCCAACAAAGTTTTAACATATTGTTTGTTACAAATTGGAAATCAAAAGAAATTAATTACTGCGTGACAAATGTGATAGGTGTAAAATCCTTTGTCGTCCAGTTTCTTGGCCCGTTGCTGGTAGTCGGGTAGATCCAACTGTCAAACTCTGCTTCCTCTACGTCCTCCTCGATAGCATTCACCCTTGGGTTGGAGATAAACACCGGAGCCTTTCTGATCTTTTCCTTGCGCACAGCCCTCTGAGCCTCTGCAGTAAAGCCCAGCCCAAACTTGTCGTTCTTTTGAGTGAAGTCAGGAAGCTGACCCCAGTTTGCACAATTGCCTTTCTCGATTACAGCCCGGGCATCCTTCAAGGACGCCATCTTTAACGGAAAATCTTCTTCAACTATTGCTTCAGCTGATGCCAACACTGGAGGTACTTCCTCAAAATGCTGAAAGGGGGTTTCAATAAACTCCCCGTCCATCTCGATATACCGGAACGAATTCAAGTGACTCACCATGTATTCCTCCTCACCCTGCACAGTAACAATCTTCCCTTTGACAGGGTATTTGAGCTTTTGGTGTAGAGTGGATGTTACTGCCCCAGCTCTATGAATCCAGGGTCAACCCAACAAGCAGGAGTAAGATGGACGAATATCCATTACATAGAACGTTGAGTTGAAAACTTGGGAACCCACACGAATAGGGATGTCTACTTCACCGTGCACCATCCTCTTAGAACCGTCGAATGCTCTAACGATGATGTTACTAGGTTTCAACTCCAGGCCCTCGCAATCTAAGCGATCCAATGCTTTCTTGGGCAAAACATTCAGGGAAGAGCCGGTATCCACTAACACGTGTGCGAGAGTAGTTCCCCTGCACTCTATGGAAACATGCAGGGCATCATTGTGATTTTTCCCTTTGGCGGTAAGGTCAGCATCCGAGAACCCTAAGCCATTGTCAGCCGTCAAATTAGCCACACAGTCAGTGAATTGATCCGCGGAGGTCTCTTGCGGCACATGGGCCGTTTTCAGAAATGAAATCAGGGCTTTTGCATGGGCCTCTGAGCATAGCAGTAATGATAACATATAGATTTTGGAGGGAGTATGCCCCAACTGTTCAACAACGTTAAAGTCACTCTTTTTGATAATTTTAAGAATTTCCTCCATTTCTTGTTGGGAGGCTTCCACAGCAGTCTTCTTTTTTGGTGCCTCCGTCCTGGAAGGCGAATCAGTAGCAACTTCTTTGCCCCGAGTATCAGAGGACTCGGCGGCAGTAGTAGACACAGGAACTTGAATTGGAACATGCACACTTGCGGGTGTGATGGTGAGAGGTTTTCGGATAACTGGCGGTGCAATGTCAGGCGAGAAGAGCCTGCCACTGCGGGTAATCTTGGCGGGACCAGTGATGTTACTGATACTGGTATTGGTGTTGAACTCCTGCTTTACTCCAAGCACATATACGTCGGCTCCATAATGCCACGGAACAGCTTTATCAGACTCATACGGGAGAGGCCCCGGGACAGTGATAGTGATGGGTGCAACAGACATAATTTGGACGGGTTTCTTCACAGGAGCTTTGGCAGGATTGTAAATTGTGACAACAGATATTTCTTCAATGGAAACATACGGAACAGCAGTTTTCTTGAACAGAATCTCCTTGCTATCCATCGGGCTTTGGATGCCTGATTTCAGCAGTGGACAACCGGTAGGGATAAAAGCACATAGGAGGCAACCCTTACTACAACCCGGAAATAAATCGGCTAGTAGTAAGTTCTTCTTAACAGTCAAAAGAGGGGTAACAACTTCATTCACCGAAACAGCATACAACTCTTCCTCAATGGCATTTACTATATGCTGGGGCATAGGAACAGTTACAACATTTGGTCTCTCAGGCGCTTCAAACTGAATTTCCTTTGCGTCGATAAGATCCTGCACTTTGTTTCTCAAGGCCCGGCAATCGTCAGTAGTGTGCCCGGGACTATCAGAATGATAAGCGCACCGGGCATTTGGGTTATACTTAGGAGACGCAGTGTTGACGACCTTAGGAGCTTCTTTGAGGGTCACCAAGTTGGTTGATAACAGTTGGGGTAAAATTTGAGATAGGGTCATACTCAGCCGAGTATACTGCCTTTTGGGCCTTTCACTTCTTTGTTGATTGTACTGCTGAGGAGCAGCAACAGGTTTTGAAATGACCAAAGCATTGACGGCTTGGCGACTTTCGGGCTTGACTTGTCGTCTAGGACCATAGACGGCGCTTGCTTCTTTCTTAAATGGCCTCTTCTCAGTTCTTGTAGAGGCAGCCTTTTGTATCTTGCCTGACCTGATGCCAGCTTCAATTCTTTCTCCCGTTAGAATCAAATCCGTAAACCCAGCGGAGGAGTTACCAACCAAATGATTGAAAAACGGACCAGACAAAGTCCCTAGAAACATATCAACCAGCTCACGATCAGTCAATGGAGGCTGCACCCTGCCATCCAAATCTCTCCATTTTTGTGTGTATTCTTTGAACCCTTCACCCGTTCCTAGAGACATACCCTGAAGTTGGGTACGCGTAGGAGCGAGATCAGAATTGTATCGGTATTGTCTGTAGAATGCGGTCGCCAAATCTTCCCAGTGTCGGATGCTAGTTCCATCTAATTGGCAGAACCATTCAAGTTGTGACCCCGAGAGGCTATCTTGGAAGAAGTGAATCCAAAGGTTCTTATCCGCCGTGTAAGGTTGGATCTTCCTTACGTACGACCTTAGATGCAGCTTTGGGCAGGAGACCCCATCATACTTGGCGAAGGCAGGCGCCTTAAACTTGTGTGGAATTACTACCCCGGAGGATAACCCCAGATCTCCGAAATCCAGTCTTGGCACATTCTGAATTTCCATGGTGCTCAAACGGTCCTCCAATTGCTTGTATCTGTCAGCAGCAGGTGGGTATTGTTCGTCATTATAGTCCGTCTCGTTGTCGGAGACTGCGGGACTAGGAGCTCCTCCCCCTTGGGGACTGTTTTTCTCAACAGAAGAAGTAGTTGGTTCAGCTTCATTATGGAGTGTGTTCCCAAATCTGCGTCCGGTGTTGAACAACGCAGTCCTCTTTTTCTTCTTCTTCTTCAGGAGTAGAGTCTTCAACTCTTGCTGACCTTGAGCCAGGCTTAGGACCATCTCTTGAAACTGTGCACTTTGGGCCTGAAGGGCCTTGATTGCTTGCTCA
Organism: Vicia faba; assembly: GCA_948472305.1. Lineage (NCBI taxonomy): Eukaryota > Viridiplantae > Streptophyta > Magnoliopsida > Fabales > Fabaceae > Vicia > Vicia faba. Next base: position 989,998,643 of record OX451735.1, read on the forward strand.
CTGGATGAGTCTGGATTCATGATGACTGTTCAAAATAAACAGCGAAGGAGATTAAGCAACCTGTGAAATAGGGTACCTGCTATGCATATGGTGCAATGGAATGCGTATGTTTTATGTTTTCAAAGACAAACAAGATTCAACTTTGTAGACAAAAAGGGAAACACACTTCATTAGATTAAAATTTTCAATTGTTCAACAATTTGCCCTTAGGCATTACAGGAATGAAAAATACGGGAAAGGAAATAAAAGCTATAAAAGGGAATATCCAAAGCTCATCAATGCTCCCATGGCCTCCTTTTCTCAGTGCTGATGTAGTTGTTCAAGACCCGTTCTTCCTCCAATTGCTTAGTCAGCCTCTGGATCTTCCGTTCCTGCTCGTTGAACTTCTCCCGATAGAAATCCCGCTCTTCCTTTAGCTGCGCCCAAGATCTCTTCATTGTGTCAAAATCAGTAGGTATCTGAGGAGGGAGGATAGTTGGAGGAACCTCATCTTCATTAGGAGATTCAAGAATGAGAGGTCTAACAGCTTCGTATGGCATACCTAACCTCTGAGCACGGATGCGGACCCATTTGCAATAGGGCTCCATTGGTAGAGAAGTCTTTGGTCCCAACTCATGTGGGTCAGCTTTGTGAATTCTGTCCCAAGCTCTAATGAATCCATGGCGTAGTTTGTCACTGTTTGCCTGAAACTCAAAATGGAAGTGAGGAACCAGCATTTCATGAGGCCCATCTCCTCTGGCTCTTCCAAACTGACGGAGAGCTAAGAATGGATTGTAAGAGATTCCTCCTTGGATACCAATCAACGGAACATTAGGGTATTCTCCGCAACGGTCAATAACAGCTACCTCATCCAAACCTCTGAGAGTCCAGGTGATGTCATTATCAGTGAGAGACATTAACCTCCGAGCCCAACCTTTTCCTTCTTCATTCTTCAACACGAACTTAGGAAGGTGCGAAATAAACCACCTTACTAGCAAAGGAGCACAACACCACGGAGTTCCCCGTTTTCGAGCAGTACAAGCATAGAGTTGTTGTAGAACATCACCCAAAAGAGTGGGTACCGGATTCCGAGACATGAAGATCCTTATGACATGGGTACTGATAAAGGTGTCAGGGTTTGGAAACAATACCAGACCATAGATCAAAAGAGCCAGAATATCTTCGTACGCCTTGAAGTCCAAGTCATTCCAGAAATCATTAGCCTTGCTAACCAGAAATTTGACCAAAAAGCCCTTGACCCCATTTCTAGCTTCCCAATTGGCTAATACCTCTTCTTTGGTCAAGGGGAGAATTTCAGCAATCTCTTCAGGCCTAGGAGTCTTTTCCAAACCAGTGAATGGAGTTTGTTCCAAGACAGGGATCCCAAGCAAATAAGAGAATTCTTCCAGGGTAGGAACCAGCTGGAAGTCTTGAAAGGTGAAACAATGATACAGAGGGTCATAAAACTGGGTCAGAACACTTATCAGTTGTTGGTCCCATTTTGCAGTGATCAAGCCAAGGAGAGAACCATGTATGTTGATGAAGGAAGAAGTGTTTGTAATCCTTCCAACCAAATCCTTGAGTAAAACTGGTGGTTGAACAAAGTTGAGTCGGATGGTATTCCTACGTACGGGCATCATGATGTCCTACAAAACAGAGCAAAGATGAAACTTTTTGTCTTTGAAATGGGTTAGTCCTTTATACAGGATGCATGCAATGGTATGATGGCATGATGCTATGATGAAGCACACCACAAGTATTCACACAGGCAAACATGATAAGGCACACAAGTCACACAAGACACCCTTAGGTTTCAGGCCAGCATGAATTTCAGGTATTACCCTCTTTTGGTTTTGTTGGTTAAAACCTGTCCTATCAAAAGTAACCGGGTTCTAGAGGATCTCGAATCATTGGCTACCCTCAATCGGTCATAACTCCAGCATCGCAATCTTTTCTCGCGGCCAGAACCATCTCGAGAGTTTAGCCTCAATGAGTGTAGCATACTGCTACTGTCCTAATAGCCAAGTTGGTCAATTTAGGGTTCTAAGGTTGGTTGGTGTTTAATGACTCCTTAGAAGACCTATATTCTCCCTGTTGCAACACAAGGGATATAGGTACAGACTAAGATGCCACACCAACGTAGCCACTGCTTCACCCATGTCGGTCTACGCCGGACAGGTCCCTCACAGATTATGCTACCTAAAAAGGGTATTTCCCAGATCCGGGTTAGGATCTATGAAACTCCGATGCAAAGCCCACAAATATAAAAGCAAACAAAGCAAAAAATTGAAAACAAAGGTGATCTAAGCCCTAAGGTTACTCCACTTTAAGTATTTCCCCAGCAGAGTCGCCAGTTCTGTGATACGGTGGGAGAACTGACTTGAGGTTTGTGTTTGTTTTCGCAAATGTTTCGGTTGAGCAAGAGTCGCCACCGACTTTTTATTTTATCCTAAGGAAAGGTTTAAAAAGCACAGCAAAAACCTTTTGAGATGTTTTCTTGGGTTCGGGGAGTAGATTATAGAAAGGGAAGGTATTAGCACCCTTTCTATCCATGGTTATCCATGGGCTCTTAGTTACTTGCTTAGATCACTTGCCTTTTGTTTTCAATTGTTTTCAATTGTTTTAAATGGTGCTTGTGTGTGTGAGTTTGAAAATGTTTTGAAAAGAAGCCAATGTGGTGGCAACCTTTGTAATGATCCATGTGGGGATGTGTACAAAGGTGTATGTCTTTTGAAAAGGTTTTCATTTTGTTTTTGAAAGTTGTTTTGAAAGTGTTGTGAGGTGTGTTTTTTTAAAATAGGCAAGTGTTTTGTTTTGCAAGTTGGATTCAAGTAACTAAGAGGTTGTCTACTCCTAAATTTTTCTCAAAGTTTATTGCTATGTTTTAACCCTTTTAATAAGTTTGTTCCACCATTGTATTTGGTGGACAATCTCATGTTAGGATGTGAAAGGGACGGGCGCGGGTCATCGTTTAGACCATAATTGCAATGGTGCCAAGTATCTTTGGGCATTTTCTTTAAGGGACTTGATCATTTGTTTAGGTAAACATTTTGAAAGTGTTATCGAGGGACTATGATCATTCAAATTATTTGTTTTGCCCAAAGAGACCTAACATGCAACATGGCCCAATTTTGAAAGGCAACAAGTGGAGTACCCTAGGGGGTGCAAGTGTGATTTGTGTGTTCATTTTCATGCTTGTTTGTCTTGAGATTAGGTCATAACTATTTTGTCGTTTTTCGCATACAAACCCTAATTCTAACATGGCATAATTAGAAAGCAATAAAGCGCGAAAATAAATTTACTAAGCTATTACAAAACCAAATATGGGAAGGGGGGTACAAATGTTCAAATGGGGATTTTGACAAGTAATGTAAACCTAAAACTATTACATCAATATTGAAAATATTTTACAAGATGATTAACTGCACAAATTAAATAAAATAAGAATAAATATGCAAGATGCAAAAATGGTTTTTGTATGTATGAAAAAAAAGTATTTTTATGTGTCAAAATAAATAAAAGAAAAGTATTATTTTTTGAGAATTTTTCATGTTTAGGGTTAAAAACCCTAATTTATTAAATAAAAGGTATTTATTGGTTAATATATAATGTTTGTCATTTATACACAAAAAGTAAAATAAAAAGAAGTACATTTGTAAAAAAGGTATTTTTAGTATTAAATATTAAAAAATAAAATATGTACATTTTTGGCATTTTTATCCTAAGTATATTAATATAGACTTATATATTTATATTATTTACAAAATATATTAAATATGCCAAAAATAATAATATTTAATTTTATATATATATAAAAAAAGTATTTTTTTTGTACAAATATTTCAAAAGGAAAAATAAAAATGCAAAAAATCAGAAATATAATATATTTACATTATTAATAATATTTCTAAATAATAAGATATATATATGTTTGTATATAAATATCCATATAATCAAATAAATACTTAAAAAATGCAAAAATGGTGTAAAAATGATTTTTCAAGTTTTAAATATTATTAGAAAAAATAAATGAATCAGAAATAAAAAAGAAATGTCAAAAAATCATTAAATCAAGCCAATGGGCTCAGGGGGGTGTGAAACCAATTGAGTGGTGTGAAAAGAAAACACAAAGCAAGCCCAGCCCAAAGCCACCTTTCTTCAACCTCTGAACAAAAATTATTCAGAAAACGCGCGCAAGAAGCTCCATTTGAATATTCTGATTCTTTGATTTTTTGAACAAACTTCCAACACAAAAAATGTTAAGCATGAAACCACGATTCCAAATATATAAAGAACATCTCCTAACTCTCAGAAATGAGAGAGAATTTTAACAATCCCAAATCCTAACCTAAGTTTTCTGCCATTTTCAAACCTTAAATTCTCACAGCTCAAGCAAAAGAAATGAAAAGTAAAAGCATGTACATGTTCAGTGGCATGAGTAGAGCATTGTTTATTCACAAACTTAGAGCTAATGATGTCTAAGGAGAGAGATATAAGTTCACCAAAGTACCTGTTCAGTTGGAGTTCTAACTGGCAAATGGGGAGCTTACAGTGCAAGATACTGGTTGGTATAGCTTCCTTGAGGTGTGGTGATGCTGTTCCAATATCTACTTTGCCTTGAGACACCTTGAACTGAGTTGTAGAACTTCAACTGCAAAAATGGAAAAATGAAAATGGTGATGATGGTTAGGAGTGTTACAGTCTGCTTCTAATTCCTTGGACAGTTTGTATGGATGGTATGGAAAGTATGTGAACTGGTTTGGGCAAGAGAGCTTGAGAGAAATAGAAGTTGGCACTCAAACTGCAGAGGCCACTCTGTTTTGGCAGTTTTGGGATGATTCTGAGATTGGGAGTGTTTGAGAGGTTTTAGGGTCGTGCAAAATCTTGGTTCTGATCTTTGGAATGTGTTTGATAAGTTTGTCTAAGCTTGGTTTACAGGAAAATGAGAGTTGTGTGATTCTATGACACTTTTCTTCTTTCTTAAGCAATAAAAGCCAACTTGTGTTTCTAGGTAAGTAGAGGATCCCTAATCCTGCTGCAAAGCTTCTCTTGATCAGAGTGATTTGTTCATAATCTTGTGCTAAAGAGATTTGATCTGTACCTTCTTGATTTACCAATTGACATAAAGCATAACTTTTCAAAAATGGCTATTTTGCTTTATCTAAAAATGGATTAAACTTGTATGTAATGCTTGAACTCATAGAACAACACTTTAACACAATGAACATGCATTAAATTATTGAGTGTTGGATGGTTTAAAGACCTGTAATGCAGCACAAACCAAGTTGACTTGCAAATGGCATAAGTTATGAACATGCTTTGGTCAAGAACAAAAGTGAATTTTTGCCATATTGTGAAATTCGATTCTCCCTAACCATGAGGTTGCTTGATGAGTTCTTGGACATTTTGGAAAGCTTGGAATGTGTACTACAATCCATCTTTGAAATGCAAATTGAAATTCCAAGTGGAAGTGTATGGAAAATGGCCTTGAAGTTAGGTAGAAAACCTTGTCAAAATAGGTCAAATTTTCACTAAGTTATGAATGGTTTAGTGCCCTTATTCAAAAATTTGTAACTTGAGATACAAGCCTCAAATTGGAAAACTTTGTGAATCAAAGTTGTAGATTATGCAACAAGCTACAACTTTCATGTTTTGACTTTTGTTTGAATCCAAATGAATCTTGGTGAGAAAGTGGGGCAAAGTTGGGAAAAAATTAGGGTTTTTCATAACTTAGAAAAATTCTAAGTTATAAAAAATTCCATTTCAAACCCTAATTTGCATTTTTGTGATTTCTTGGTGAACAAGTTTCATGATTTGGCATGTTTTGATGAGAAATGAATCTTGACTCTTGATTTTGACCAAAAAGTCAAAGTTTGACTTTTCAGTATACAGTCAAAATTGATCAATTGACTGGGAAATTCAACTGTCAATCTTGTGTACTTGGGATCTTTTGAGTTTGTTGAGCATGTCAAGATAATTCCATGGGGTCCTTGAGTCCATATGTGAGCCTGGTTTGCCATTGGCTAGGTCAAACAGTCAAAAATTGCCTTTGTGCAGTCAAAACCCTAAAAATGACCATTTTGCCCTTTTGATGATCTGATCAAATTTCTTGTGGAATTGTGATCCAAACTTGATCAAATGGTCCATATGAGTTCATAATGTTGATGTGGGTCAATTTTCATGAGATTTGACTGTCAATTGACCACAGTTGACTTTTTCCCCAATACAGCTGATTTCTAGGTCATCTGTCCAATTGACTGGGCAAAACTTGGAATCAAGACTTGAAACTTGGTATGGATAAACTTGGGAGTCCAACATGAAGCATGAAAGTCATCTTAGGAATTTTAGGTCAAAACATCTTTGTTCAACCACAAACCCTAATTTGGGTTAACAGTGCAAGGAGAAGTCTTGAGCAGAGGAAACCCTAACTGGATCTTCATCTTCAAAGGTCTTGTGATGAGAAAATGTTGGGGAAATGGGAGGGCAAATTTTGGGGTACAACACACTTGGTTATATATTTATATATATATATTATAATATAATGTATCCTTTTTTAGGTTTTGCTTTTTTTTATTGATGAGTATCTGGAGAATGAATTCGCTAACAAGATAGGAAACACAATGCTTTTATTGAAACACCAATTTTCTTTAAAAGATAACACATTTCAGATACTGAAGAATATTACAATTCTAAAGCAATAAATTTTCTAGAAGGAAAATAAACAAAAGGAAAACAATCTCCTAGGCATGTTTGCGGATGTCTTCTCTGAAATGATCGACCATTGTCCTACACAGCTTGAAGAAATTGTCAACGTCCTTTGGGAGAGGGACCATTACACTTTCTGCGTCCCTTAAGCTTTTGGGAATGTATTCAATGAGGTTATTGGCCAAGAACGCGAGCCTCTCATGCTTATCCTTGTAGTGTCAGTATCCTCGATAGAGGTTAGGAATTATCTTGTGGTTATACCTTCCTTCTTGGGCGATCTTTGTGTACTGCTCCTCCTAATACATCTTCTCAGCTCTCAGCTCTGTATAAAGTCTTCGTTGTATTAGGAAGTCTTTTTGGAGGCCTTCCAGCTCACAGAATACTTGCTCGTACTCTTTAGTTTTCCGGGTTAGATGTCTTTCTGCCATTATCTTTGCGAGGTTATCCATTACCTCTGATTCTTGGCTGTCCTGAAACCTGGTAGTGAGATATTTCAATTGCTCTTCCTGATCTAGTGATACTTGGGCCAAGTTTTGGATTTGAACCCTCAACTCTTCTTCCAGTACTTTCTTTTCTTGCATGGCTTTTTCATACCATCTGTTCAGCTTTCCGATTTCATTAGCAGTATCTTCTAACCTCTGATTAAGGGAATCCAGATTAAAAGTAGCACTAAGCAATCCTTCGGTCGAACATTTTCTTTTCAGACTTTCTTTTTAAAATGCTTCGCGCTCTTTTTGAATATGTTGGTCTTTTAATTCGAGTATGCGCTGCATTTGTCTTTTCTCTTTGGTCAAGTTAAGGAGATTGAGCTCTAGTTCTTCCTTCTCCCTCTGAGCCTGTTTCAATGCTTTCTTCAGGTCATCTACGTCTTTTAAAGACATAGGAGGAGTGACTGGGACCTCTTACTTATATTCGGGATCTATATCAAATGGCAACTTGATAATTTGTACCCTGTCCATAACCCATCGAGTGTAAGGCTCTTTTGCTACAACATTCTTCTTTTCAGCTTTTCTTTTGTTAATCCCACTCCAATCCCGAATAATTTTGTTGAGTAGCTCTCGATCATTTCTACCCATGTCGTGAATGATCAATTGCTAGAGTTATTTGTCTAAAGGCTTGTCTTCCAAAGGATATCCTAGTTGTCGTAGGGCCAAGGCAGGATTATAATTGATGCAACCTTATGACCAGATTAATGGAACATTAGGAAAATCCCCACAACTATAGACAATATCACTAATATCTAACTTTCTAGCATACCATAACACAGAACTAGAAGTGAGAGACCTTAACTTCTGAGGCCATTCATACCTTATCAGATTCGTAATCAAGTAATCCTCCTTATAAAGGTGAGTCGCGAACTAGGAGTATAACAATGGAATACAACAATTTAGGGTACCTCTTTTCTTTTTGTACCGTGTATGAATGGTGTAGTAGATATCAGCAAGCACAGGTGTAGTAGATATCTTTTTACCTTGTGAATAAGACAAATAAAAGCAAATGAAGGATGATGAATATATGAAATGTAAAAATGTATGAATGCATGAGAATAAGGCTAAATGACGGGATTTGATTAACAGTACCCCTAGAAGGTGGGCTCTTAGCTTGGTTTTATGGATATTTTACCCTCCCCGTAAGGTGGCTTACTTAAGGGTATCATCAATAATACTAGAGAGAAATGCCCAAGGGCCTCCTTTAAGTGGAGTCTCTTTGCAAACCGAAACTTTCGTCTCTAAGTCGTGAAAGGTCTCATCATGAGATGTTGGTTTGAGGTTTATACAAAGCGCCATAGGAATCATTCCAAAGTCCTACTTCCCAAGAGGATGTATCTTGAGACTTATTTCTTTTACGAAATTCCACCGACTCTAGGTGAAGTCGTCACATAAACTCATAGGGATGATGTATCCCCTTGGCTAATAGACGGGCCTTATTTCTAAGGGTTTTTGAAAATATTTTTTGCAAAATTTAAATCTCGCCATAGATGCTTAAATATAATGAATAATAAAACAAAATAAGCAAGCAGTAAAAATAAATAAATAGATAAGAAAGAATAAAAACCCTAAAAGAAAATAAAACCCTAAAACCTAAAAGAGAGACTTCTAAACCTAAGGTTGAGTCCTCAGCAGAGTCCCCAGTTGTTGCAACTGGTTTTGAATTAAGAGTCGCCACCCTTAATTTTTATCCTAAGGAAGTGAATATAAAGGAAAAACCCTAAGAAGTTCAGAGATTCTAGATTGTTGACTCAGTTCTAGACGAAGGGAAGGTGTTGGGAACCTGTGATACGGTGGGAGAACTGACTTGGGATTTTGCGTTTGTGTTTGCAAATGTTTCGGTTTAGCAAGAGTCGCCACCGACTTTTTATTTTATCCTAAGGAAAGGTCAAAAAGCACAGGAAAGACCTTTGAGATGTTTTCTTGGGTTCGGGGAGTAGATTATAGAAATGGAAGGTATTAGCACCCTTTCTATCCATGGTTATCCATGGGCTCTTAGTTACTTGCTTAGATCACTTGCCTTTGCTTTTCAATTGTTTGAAATGGTGCTCTTCAATTGTTTGAAATGGTGCTTTTGTGTGTGGTTTTGAGAGATGTTTTGAAAAGAGGCCATCATTGTGGCAACCTTTGTAATTATTCTTGTTTGAATGTATACAAAGGTGTTTTTGTCTTTTGAAAAGTTTTCAATGTTTGAAAGTGGGGTTTTGAAATAGTGTTGTGAAGTGTATTTTGAAGATAGCAAGGATGTTTTTGCAAGCTTTAATCAAGTAACTAAGAGTTGTCTACCCTATTTTACTCAAAGATATTTCTTATGTTTTTGACCCTTTTAACAGTGTTGTTTCACCATTGTATTTGGTGAACAACCTTGTGTTAGGATGTTAAACGGGACAGGCGTGGGTCATCGTATAGACCATGATAGCAATTGTGTTAAGTATCTTTGGCAAATTTTTGAGGGACTTGATCATTTTGTTTAGGCAACCAAGATAGCGTCATCGAGGGACTATGATCTTTTATTTTGTTTTTGTTTTGCCAAATAACCCAACATGCATAACATAGCCCATTTTTAAGGCAATAAGTGGATTGTAACCCTAGGGGTGCAAGTGTGCATTGTGTTTGTTTTCATGCATTTTTGTCTTTGATTAGGTCAAACTATTTGTTAATTTGATTTTTGCATACAAAACCCTAGGTCTAATCATGGCATAATTGAAAGCATTTAAAGGTGCGAGAATATAAATTCTACACTATTACAACATGATATAGGGAGGGGGGGTACAAATTTGAATTGAGGATTATTTTGCAAGAAATTAAATCCTAAATTATTACAACCATATTGAATGGGTAAGACATAAGATACAATATTTAAATAAATACAATAAATAAATATTAAATAAAGTGTATTATGCAAAAAATGTTTTTTATGTATGAAAAAGTATTTTTAATGTGAAATGTAAATAAATAAAAAGTTAATTTCAATTATTTTATTTTTAAGGCAAAAACCCTAATTTCTTAAATAAATAGTATTATTTATTATTTACATACAATAACGTATTAATTTGTACAAAAAAATAAAAGTATATTAAAAAAAGGTATTTTTAGTATAAAATATTAATAAAAATAAAAATGTATTATTTTTGTGTTTTTTTGTTCTTATTATTTAATAAAATATATTATATGTGTATATATATGTATTAAATATATTAAATGTGTATAAAATTAAAAATAAATTATTTACAAAAAGGTATATATTTCAAGAAAATATTTTCAAATGTGAATAAAAATAATAAATGAAGATAAAACATATTTTTGCATTATTTTCTTAAGTTTTAATAAAAGAATATAAAGTATTTAAACATTTTTATACTAGTAAAATAAAAATAAATTTTTGGCATTTTTTATATTTGGACATAAAATAATAAAGTCAGAATAAAAATAAAAATACAAAAATGACAAATATACAAAGAAATGGGCCAGGGGGGGTGTAAACTGAAAAGGCAGGTGTTAGAAGTAGAAACAATCAGGCCCAGCCCAATTAACTTCATCTTCTTCCTCAGTTCAAACCAAAACGCGCGCTTTGTACATAAAATGCTATCTCCTGATTCCTTGCTTTTTTGACAAAACTCATAACATGAAACTTGTAGAGCATCAAATAACGAATCTAACCATATAAAAAACTTAAGCTAACTCTCAAAGACCAGAGAGAATTTCTCTGGCCCTAATTCTTAACCTAGTTTTTTCAGAAAGTTCATGAACAAAATTCTCTTAGCACGATTAATATAAATGAAAACTAAGCATATATATGGTTTCAGGGCTATGAATATAACATCTTTCATTCACAAACCTAAGTCTAACTATTCCTAAATAGAGAGATGGAAGTTCATGAAATACCTGTTTCAGTTGACTTCGAGCTAGACAATCCAGCAACTTCCAAGAGTGTTTGAGGTTCTTTTGAGTTTGCCTGAGGTTCAATGAAGCTTTCCCAATGCTTGGCTTGTTGTTAAGTAGCCTGAATCGTGCTACAGAACTCAACCTGCAAAGCTTCCACTTGTTGCCTTAAAAATGGGCCATGTTATGCATGATATGTATGATGCAATGAAATAGGTATTTACCAATCTGCTGGGGAAGCGAGACATGAGAATCTTCATTCAGGCGTTGGGTCAGAAGGTTGGGTGTATACCAATCTACTGGAGTTTTAAGGATGAGAACCTTCATTCTGTTAACGGTATCAGGAGCTTGGGAGTATACCAATCTTCTGAGGTTTCAAGGATGAGAATCTTCATTCTGTTAAGGGTCAGGAGGTTGGGAGTATACCAATCTTCTGAGGTTTCAAGGATGAGAATCTTCATTCTTGAGAGAAATAGATTTTTAGGAGCTTCAGTTGTCCGTTATTCTGTTGGTGGCTGTAACTTCCAACAAGTGATGAAGGATCTTTTGATGATGACCGTAACTTCCAGCAGGTAATGAAGGAAATTTTTAACGACCGTGAATTCCAACAGGTGATGAAGGAATTTTTGATGACGACCGTAACTTCCAGCAGGTGATGAAGTAAATTTTTAACGACCATGAATTCCAACAGGTGATGAAGGAATTTTTGATGACGACTGTAACTTCCAGCAGGTGATGAAGGAAATTTTTAACGACCGTGAATCCCAACAGGTGATGAAGGAATTTTTGATGACGACCGTAACTTCCAGCAGGTGATGAAGGAAATCTTTGATGACCGTGAATTTGAAATGTAATTTTGTTTTGGAGAATAAATCCTTGACAAATGTTGGGGAAATAAACCCATGACTGTTGTTCCGCTAGAGAGGTGATGAACTTCTCGAGGACGCTTGAACTTCTTTTCAGAAAGATTTCGGAGAGGTTCACCACTTCCCCTAGTATCGGATGTTTGTGGTATTGCTAGGAAACTTGGATTGTACATAACCCTTTATTGCGATTGACGTTTTAATGCCCCAAGTGATGGTGAGGGAGACTTGCCCCAGGTTAATCTGCAATTGAGAGATTTCTTGAAATCTTGACTGGACTGCCCCAGGTTTACTGAACTTTGAAAGACTTGTTGAAATCTTGACTGGACTGCCCCAGGTTTACTAGACAATACCATATCAAGTCCCCTTTTGTTGATGGGAGATTTTTGTAACGGAAGTGTCATCCCTCTTGAAGTGATTTTATTCACTGAGAGAACTTTTGTTCCTCCGAACATTCACTATTGTGAATTTCTTCGCTGTCAAACAAATAAACATGTGCAAACAACGATATTCAAATAATGCAAAGTTTATGCTTGTCTCGAAGTTTTGAAAAATGCATTTTTTTAGCAGAAAACTTTTTATAAGACAAATTAAACACAAGATTTAGAGCAAAGCCTTACATGAGTCAGGATACCTTTTGTAACAGTATGCTTTCGAACTAACCCATGCTTCAATTAGGACTTTTAAAGGGTTGTAACGTGGCTTGGTTCACGGTTTAAGAAACAAAGGATAAAGGCTCAAAGTATATTTGTACCCACCCGCTATTCGTGATGTCCTTCAATCCTATACTCAGTTAATTATGCATCGAACTCCATTCGAGTTTGGAATGACGTTTTGGTGATGGTTCACACCAGTTGAATTTTATGGGAAGGCAGTCATCTTTGCAACATTTTCCATGTTGTTGAGGATGTATAATGACCTCTTTCTTTTGATTTGTTATCACTAATTTTTGCCTGACTGCTCCTGTTTTCGAGATTACATTCAGCGGGATGCCCCGGCCTTCTTAAGCCTCCTTTGTAGGTTTTGGCTCAGTGGGCTTTTCTCTTTTGAGAGGTAATGACTGCCTATGAGATAAGGAACCCTCACTGTCTTTTGGTTCCAAAGGAATGTTTTTGATGTCATTCGTTGTATTACGAACTGAGAGTTTGCGACTTCAATGCGCATATTTTGAATTAACTGAGAGACTATCCTGCCCCAGGTTTAAAGGTTTCAATTTGTATTCAAAACAGAGAACTTCTACTTCTTTGGCTCGAAGGGGGTTGACTAGGGATTATCTTCCTTATAACTCCAGTGTTTAGGGTTTGAAAGAAACGTCTGTACATCGTCAGCAAGGTCTGTTCAAAAGCATACTGTATGAGATTATGGCATTGTTTTCGTCATCTTCCCTCTAAAGGCTTGTAACTTTCATCAAGAGTTAAATATCATAAAGAAAGCAGGAAGCATAATTCAAGAATAGTGAAAATGAATGGATGAATTCAAGACAAACATATGCAATGCATTAATGAAACAGAGTTTGACATCAACAGATAATTGTTTGAATAACAAAAGAAATTACAACTTGAAAATTCAAATGAAACAAAAGCCTCTTAGTTCAAACTTGTCATTTCAGGTGGAGAACCCTTAGCGAAAGATTTTCATCTCGCCATCCGGCATGAATTTCAGCACTCCATTGTATATCAAATCTTGGATCTTATTTTCCAAAGCCCAACAGTCGTCGGTGTCATGTCCAGGACTATAGGAGTGGTATACACAAAATGCGACGGGGTGATAGCTAGGAGCATAGGTATTGGGCTTCAGAATAGGATCCTTTAAAGCAGTCAGATTGACCTCCAATAAGCGTTCCAGTATTAGAGATGATGGTATGTCGGTCTCAGTAAACTGTCTTCCAGATGTATTTTGCTTACGCCGATTACCCCGTTGACGCTGGCGAGGTTGTTGTTGGACTTGTGATCCTGAAGCAAGTTGAGGAGCTTTTCCCTTGTCTTCTTGTCTCAGAGGAGGTTGAATGATGACTTGATCTTCAACCCTAGTTGTTTGCCCCACTTGGTTATCTCGAAGCAGTTTGTTGACGAGAACCCTGAGCTCCTCTTGTCTTTGAGCCAGGTCTTAAATGAGAGCCATCTGGCCCACCAGTTGTCCCATCATCTGGATCTTCATTATTGCCAGCTCAATCTGTAGTTCTTCCAACTGATCATTCCTGACGCCGCCTGGATTCCCTAGGACCATGCCCCTTGTGAGGAGAGCTTTCACTTCTTCTTGCCCCTGGGACAGGTTCAAGAATAATTCCTGAAGTTGAGCGTTTTGAGCCTGGATATCTTCGACAGTCCTTTCTAGAGCCATCTCTTCTGAAATAAACAGTAGGAGAATAAGGAAACCTGAAAAGGAAAACCTGTCATGATACAATGCATGATATGTGGATGCATGTTTTTCAAGAATCTCTCACGGTAAACACAAGAAAAATGTTAGAGGTTGATCTTTGATCAACAAATATTTGATTGGAGAGCTTTGTATTGGTGGATGTCTTTCTACGAGAATCAATCTCACCATGTCGAGTGGGTCATAGCCCCCGATTCAAGTTGTTGCACTTGATCTTTGACGATGTTTGTTTAGAGGAAAATCCTCTTGCCCTTCGGTAGATGTCTGGTTCAACGTGACCCTGCATCAGAAGACCCTCGGGGTCCTTGAAATGGTTATTGAAAATGCTATGGTATGATGTTATGATGTTATGTACATGTACGCAAAAGTAAGCACGTGTATATACAGATAGTCACATTCACACAAAGCAGACAAGTCCTTAGGTTTAGGCTTGCATGGGGTTCGTAGGTAAGTACCCTCTTGAAGTTAGTTGGCTCAACCTGTCCTATAAATAGAAACCAGGTTCTAAGGAGCTCAATATCACTGGATTATTTTCTATGTTCATTGTTTTGGTTTATCCACTTAACTGGCGACCAAAATATTCCAAGAAAACAATCCTCAATGAGTGTAGTATCGAGTATCTACCAACTTCGGACTGCACCAAAGTCGGTCATCTCACTCTCCCTAAAAAGGCCAAGATGGTCAAGTAAGGTTCTAAGAGTTCATTAGTGCTTCATGACATCACTCAGCGGCCCCGTATTCTCTTTGATTGACTCAAAGGCTACCGGTACCCACAAATATGTCACACTAACGTAGCTGCTGCTTCAACCATGTCGGTATACCCCGCATAGTTCCCTCACAGTTTATTGCTACTTACCTAAAAGGATCCCCCAAATCCGGGTGTAGGATTTAAAACAAACCCAAGCAAAGACCCAAAAGAGTAAAGCAATCAAGGTAAACAAGATAAGCATGCAAAGGTGATCTAAAACCCTAAGGTAACCCCACTTTTAGAAAAGATCCCCAGCAGAGTCGCCAATTCTGTGATACGGTGGGAGAACTGACTTGGGATTTTGAGTTTGTGTTTGCAAATGTTTCGGTTTAGCAAGAGTCGCCACCGACTTTTTATTTTATCCTAAGGAAAGGTCAAAAAGAACAGGAAAGACCTTTTAGATGTTTTCTTGGGTTCGGGGAGTAGATTATAGAAAGGGAAGGTATTAGCACCCTTTCTATCCATAGTTATCCATGGGCTCTTAGTTACTTGCTTAGATCACTTGCCTTTGCTTTTCAATTGTTTGAAATGGTGCTCTTCAATTGTTTGAAATGGTGCTTTTGTGTGTGGTTTTGAGAGATGTTTTGAAAAGAGGCCATCGTTGTGGCAACCTTTGTAATGATTCTTGTTTGAATGTATACAAAGGTATTTTTGTCTTTTGAAAAGTTTTCAATGTTTGAAAGTGGGGTTTTGAAATTGTGTTGTGAAGTGTGTTTTGAAGATAGCAAGGATGTTTTTGCAAGCTTTGATCAAGTAACTAAGAGTTGTCTACCCTATTTTACTCAAAGATCTTTCTTATGTTTTTGACCCTTTTAACAGTGTTGTTTCACCATTGTATTTGGTGAACAACCTTGTGTTAGGATGTTAAACGGGACAGGCGCGGGTCATCGTATAGACCATGATAGAAATTGTGTTAAGTATCTTTGGCAAATTTTTGAGGGACTTGATCATTTTGTTTAGGCAACCAAGATAGCGTCATCGAGGGACTATGATCTTTTGTTTTGTTTTTGTTTTGCCAAAGTACCCAACATGCATAACATGGCCCATTTTTAAGGCAATAAGTGGATTGTAACCCTAGGGGTGCAAGTGTGCATTGTGTTTGTTTTCATGCATTTTTGTCTTTGATTAGGTCAAACTATTTGTTAATTTGATTTTTGCATACAAAACCCTAGGTCTAATCATGGCATAATTGAAAGCATTTAAAGGTGCGAGAATTTAAATTCTACACTATTACAATATGATATAGGGAGGGGATACAAATTTGAATTGAGGATTATTTTGCAAGAAATTAAATCCTAAATTATTACAACCATATTGAATGGGTAAGGCATAAGATACAATATTTAAATAAATACAATAAATAAATATTAAATAAAGTGTATTATGCAAAAAAAAAAATTTATGTATGAAAAAGTATTTTTAATGTGAAATGTAAATAAATAAAAAGTTAATTTCAATTATTTTATTTTTAGGGCAAAAACCCTAATTTCTTAAATAAATAGTATTATTTATTATTTACATACAATAACGTATTAATTTGTACAAAAAAATAAAAGTATATTAAAAAAAGGTATTTTTAGTATAAAATATTAATAAAAATAAAAATGTATTATTTTTGTGTTTTTTTGTTCTTATTATTTAATAAAATATATTATATGTGTATATATGAATTAAATATATTAAATGTGTATAAAAATAAAAATAAATTATTTACAAAAAGGTATATATTTCAAGAAAATATTTTCAAATGTGAATAAAAATAATAAATGAAGATAAAACATATTTTTGCATTATTTTCTTAAGTTTTAATAAAAGAATATAAAGTATTTAAACATTTTTATACTAGTAAAATAAAAATAAATATCAAATAAATATGAAAAAAAATATTAAAATAAATTTTTGGCATTTTTTATATTTGGACATAAAATAATAAAGTCAGAATAAAAATAAAAATACAAAAATGACAAATATGCAAAGAAATGGGCCAGGGGGGTGTAAACTGAAAAGGCGGGTGTTAGAAGTAGAAACAACCAGGCCCAGCCCAATCAACTTCATCTTCTTCCTTAGTTCAAACCAAATCGCGCGCTTTGTATACAAAATGCTATCTCCTGATTCCTTGCTTTTTTGACAAAACTCATAACATGAAACTTGTAGAGCATCAAATAACGAATCTAACCATATAAAAAACTTAAGCTAACTCTCAAAGACCAGAGAGAATTTCTCTGGCCCTAATTCTGAACCTAGTTTTTTCAGAAAGTTCATGAACAAAATTCTCCTAGCACGATTAATATAAATGAAAACTAAGCACATGTATGGTTTCAGGGCTATGAACACAACATCTTTCATTCACAAACCTAAGTCTAACTATTCCTAAATAGAGAGATAGAAGTTCATGAAATACTTGTTTCAATTGACTTCGAGCTGGACAATGCAGCAACTTCCAAGAGTGCTTGAGGTTTTTTTGAGCTTGCCTGAGGTTCAATGAAGCTTTCCCAATGCTTGGCTTGTTTTGAAGTAGCCTGAATCGTGCTATAGAACTCAACCTGCAAAGCTTCCAAACAAAAATGGCAATGTGTGTTAATGGTGTTACAGATGGTAATGGAGGTCTATAATAGTTTAGGTGAGTTGAATGGAAAGTATTGGAACAAATTTGAGGCAAAACGCACGAGGGAAAATGGATATGGAGGTGGTTCTGCAGGGCTTGCCCTGTTTTGCCGAAAAATGGGGTTTTGGAGTATGAGGGTGCTTTAGGGGTCAAAGGCTCGTGCTTCTGACTTGTGAGGATATGCAAAACTTGTTTGACAACATTGTTTTAGTTGGTTTTATGAGATATGAGAGATACAAGCTTTTTGCCCTTTGACTTGTTTTGAAAGCAAAGTTGGAAGTGAAGTGAGATAGGCCTGTACAGGCTATCTCTAAGCATGCACCAACTTCTTGTACTATGCCTGAGATTGTGGAGCTTGTTTTCTGCAAAGGAAGAAAGTCCAAGGCTCAAGAAAAAGCAATTTGACATAAAGTGCCCTTTATGAAAATGGAAGTGTGGCCTTTATGCTTAAAATGGCAATGTTCATTGTACAAAGCTCTCTTGATCAGAACAATGCCAAAATCGAACGTATTTGCATTCAATTTTGGAGTGTAAATTAGTTTAGAGGTCTGTAATCATTTACTAAGCTATCTTGGTCAGATTTGCAACTTGGTATGAACATGCATTGGCCATGGATCAAAGTGAGTTTTTGCCAACTTCAAGCATTCGATTCTCCCTAACCACAAGGGTGTTTGAGGAGTTCTTGGACAATTTGGAAAGCTTGTAACATGTATTATAATCCATATTTGAAATGCAACTTGAAAATCCAAGTGTAACTATGTGAAAAATGGCCAAGAAGATGGGTCAAAATCCTGCCTAAGCTAGGGCAAATTTTCTCTAAGTTAAAAGTTTTAGGTACCCTTGTTCCAAAAATCATAACTTGAGATACAAGATTCTTTTGAGAAACCTTTGTGAATCAAAATTGTAGACTTTGTAATAGAATACAACTTTCATGTAGCAAGTTTTGTTTTAATCCATTTGCATCTTGATGAAAAAAAGGGACAAAGTTAGGAAAAAATAAGAAAATTTTATAACTTAGAAAAATTCTAAGTTATGAAATTTTTCCATTTTAAACCCTAATTTGCATTTTTGGATTTCTTGATGAGCAAGTTTCATAGTTTGACATGTCTTGATGAAAAATGACCTTTGGCACTTGATTTTGACCAAAAAGTCAAATTTTGACTTTTCAGTATACAGTTAAATTTTGATCAGTTGACTGAAAAATTCATTTGTCCATCCTATGAATTTGAGATCTTTTGAACTTGTTGAATGGGTCAAGACAATTTCATTGAGTCCTTGAGTCCATGGTTGAGCTTGATTTGCCATTGGCTAGGTCAAACAATCAAAAATTGCCTTTGTACAGTTAAAACCCTAAAAATGACCATTTTGCCCTTTTGGTGATCTGATCAAATTTCTTGTGGAATAGTGATCCAAACTTGATCAAATGGTTCATATGAGTTCATAATGTTGATGTGGGTCAAAATTCATGAGGTTTGACTGTCAATTGGCCACAGTTGACTTTTTCCCCAATATAGTTGATTTCTAGGTCAACTGTCCAATTGACTGGGAAAAAATTTGAATCAAGGCTTGAAACTTGGTATGGAAAAACTTGTGAGTCCAACATGAAGTATGAAAGTCATTTTGGGCATTGTGGGTCAAAACATCCATGTGCAAGCTCAAACCATAATTTAGGTCAACAGTGCAAGGAGGTGTCTTGAGCAGAGCAAACCCTAGCTGGATCTTGAATTCCAAGAGTCTTGTGATGAGGAATGTTGATGAAATGAGAGGGAAAATTTTTGGGTACAACAGTTGCCCCTGTTCAATCTTCTTGAACCTGAAGAGTTAGATTGGCAAGCTTGCCTTTCGCGACTCGAAGGTAAAAGAGGATTGGACACTAGAGTGCCCGTAACTTTGCACCCGTCAAAATGTGGCTGAGGAAATGGGCTTAAAGATGCCATTTGGAGATGGTAGAATCTTGCTGGAGATGGGCTTAAAGATGCCATCCAAGAATGTTTGTTGAATTGCAATGTGGTAGGTCAGAAGAATGAGCGTCAAGATGGTATCCATGTCTGGAATGCATTCGAACTGCATCTTGGAGACTGGGTCTGTATGAGCGAATGAATGGCGTACGTGTCTGGAGCGTATCTGAGCTGTAACTGTATTTGAGCTTTGAATGAATATCATAATGATTGCCGTGTCTGGCGTGTATCTGTATTGTATCTGAATTTTGAATGGGCGACAGAGAAACATCTGTGTATGGAGCATCTCTGGGCTGGGGATAAATTCTGAATGAGTGACAGAATGGCAACCGTATCTGGAGCGTATCTGGACGGTATCTGAAGCTGAGATTTGTATGAGTAGTAGAATGACTTCCGTGTCTGGAGTGTATCTGAGACTGTAACTGGGATCTGAATAAATGACAGAATGACTTCCGTGATGACTGCACTAGGGAGAATCAAATTGCTGGTGTAAAGGCTAGAATGGCGTCCATGCTTGGAGCGTATCTGAACTTGAAATTGATAGTTGAATCTGAATGAGAGATAGAATGGCCGCTGTGTCTGGAGCATATCTAGTCTGTATCGGATTGTTGAATTCTGAATGAGTAGTAGAATGACCGCTGTGTCTGGGGTATATATGTACTGTATCTGAATAATTGTTAACAATAGCCTTTTAATCTTATCCTAAAAAGGGTAAAATGTTAGCTAAAACACAAAGTTATGTTGCATGATATGTATGATGCAATGAACTGTATTTCATCAATGTTTATGATATATGAATGTAATGGATGTGCATGTAAGCTGAGTAACTGTCTTGCTGAGGAGGACAAATCTTGGATGGCCGGAGATAATAAAATCTTTGACTGCTGTCGGGGAAAATAAATTCTTGACTGCTGCTGGGGATAGAAAATCCTTTGATCATTGAAAATGAGAAGTCCTGGGACCACTGTTGGGGAAATCAGGAGCTTGGGTTGTATGCCAATCTACTGGGGATTCCTGTTTTGAGGAGATCTTCACCGGGGAATATCTGAAAACTCTGTGAGGAATTGAGAATGAGAGTCTTCATTATGCTTGGGGAATTAAAACTCTGTGGGGAATAGCCATACTGTTGCGAAGTAGCTATCCTGTTGGAGAGTAAAAACTCAAGACTTTGGGAAAAACTTATTCCTGTCTGGAAGAAGTTCAGGTTTTTGTACGCCACTTCAAGAATGAGAATCTTCACTCTATTGGGAATATCAGGAGGTTGGGTGTATGCCAATCTGCTGGGGAAGTGAGACATGAGAATCTTCATTCAGGCGTTGGGTCAGAAGGTTGGGTGTATACCAATCTACTGGAGTTTTAAGGATGAGAATCTTCATTCTGTTAACGGTATCAGGAGCTTGGGAGTATACCAATCTTCTGAGGTTTCAAGGATAAGAATCTTCATTCTGTTAAGGGTCAGGAGGTTGGGAGTATACCAATCTTCTGAGGTTTCAAGGATGAGAATCTTCATTCTTGAGAGAAACAGATTTTTAGGAGCTTCAGTTGTCCGTTATTCTGTTGGTGGCTGTAACTTCCAACAGGTGATGAAGGAATTTTTGATGATGACCGTAACTTCCAGCAGGTGATGAAGGAAATTTTTAACGACCGTGAATTCCAACAGGTGATGAAGGAATTTTTGATGACGACCGTAACTTCCAGCAGGTGATGAAGGAAATTTTTAACGACCGTGAATTCCAACAGGTGATGAAGGAATTTTTGATGACGATTGTAACTTCTAGCAGGTGATGAAGGAAATTTTTAACGACCGTGAATCCCAACAGGTGATGAAGGAATTTTTGATGACGACCGTAACTTCCAGCAGGTGATGAAGGAAATCTTTGATGACCGTGAATTTGAAATGTAATTTTGTTTTGGAGAATAAATCCTTGACAAATGTTGGGGAAATAAACCCATGATTGTTGTTCCGCTAGAGAGGTGATGAACTTCTCGAGGACGCTTGAACTTCTTTTCAAAAAGATTTCGGAGAGGTTCATCACTTCCCCTAGTATCGGATGTTTGTGGTATTGCCAGGAAACTTGGACTGTACGTAACCTTTTATTGAGATTGACGTTTTAATGCCCTAAGTGATGGTGAGGGAGACTTTCCCCAGGTTAATCTGCAATTGAGAGATTTCTTGAAATCTTTACTGGACTGCCCCAGGTTTACTGAACTTTGAAAGACTTGTTGAAATCTTGACTGGACTGCCCCAGGTTTACTGGACAATACCATATCAAGTCCCCTTTTGTTGATGGGATATTTTTGTAACGGAAGTGTCATCCCTCTTGAAGTGATTTTATTCACTGAGAGAACTTTCGTTCCTCCGAACATTCACTGTTGTGAATTTCTTTGCTGTCAAACAAATAAACATGTGCAAACAACGATATTCAAATAATGCAAAGTTTATGCTTGTCTCGAAGTTTTGAAAAATGCGTTTTTTTTTTAGCAGAAAACTTTTTATAAGACAAATTAAACACAAGATTTAGAGCAAAGCCTTACAGGAGTCAGGATACCTTTTGTAACAGTACGCTTTCGAACTAACCCATGCTTCAATTAGGACTTTTGAAGGGTTGTAACGTGGCTTGGTTCACGGTTTAAGAAACAAAGGATAAAGGCTCAAAGTATATTTGTACCCACCCTCTCTTCGTGATATCCTTCAATCCTATATTCAGTTAATTGTGCATCAAACTCCATTCGAGTTTGGAACGACGTTTTGGTGATGGTTCACACCAGTTGAATTTTATGGGAAGGCAGTCATCTTTGCAACATTTTCCATGTTGTTAAGGATGTATAATGACCTCTTTCTTTTGATTTGTTATCCCTAATTTTTGCCTGATTGCTCCTATTTTCGAGATTACAGTTAGCGGGATGCCCTAGCCTTCTTAAGCCTCCTTTGTAGGTTTTGGCTCAGTGGGCTTTTCTCTTTTGAGAGGTAATGACTGCCTATGAGATAAGGAACCCTCACTGTCTTTTGGTTCCAAAGGAATGTTTTTGATGTCATTCGTTGTATTACGAACTGAGAGTTTGCGACTTCAATGCGCATCTTTTGAATTAACTGAGAGACTACCCTGCCCCAGGTTTAAAGGTTTCAATTTGTATTCAAAACAGAGAACTTCTACTTCTTTGGCTCGAAGGGGGTTGACTAGGGATTATCTTCCTTATAACTCCAGTGTTTAGGGTTTGAAAGAAACGCCTGTACATCGTCAGCAAGGTCTGTTCAAAAGCATGCTGTATGAGATTATGGCATTGTTTTCGTCATCCTCCCTCTAAAGGCTTGTAACTTTCATCAAGAGTTAAATATCATAAAGAAAGCAGGAAGCATAATTCAAGAATAGTGAAAATGAATGGATGAATTCAAGACAAACATATGCAATGCATTAATGAAACAGAGTTTGACATCAACAGATAATTGTTTGAATAACAAAAGAAATTACAACTTGAAAATTCAAATGAAACAAAAGCCTCTTAGTTCGAACTTGTCATTTCAGGTGTAGAACCCTCAGTGGAAGATTTTCATCTCGCCATCCGGCATGAATTTCAGAACTCCATTGTCAATCAAATCTTGGATCTTATTTTCCAAAGCCCAACAGTCGTCGGTGTCATGTCCAGGACTATAGGAGTGGTATACACAAAATGCATCGGGGTGATAGCTAGGAGCAGAGGTATTGGGATTCCGAATAGGATCCTTTAAATCAGCCAGATTGACCTCCAATAAGTGTTCCAGTATTAGAGATGATGGTATGTCGGTCTCAGTAAACTGTCTTCCAGACGTATTTTGCTTACGCCGATTACCCCGTTGACGCTGGCGAGGTTGTTGTTGGGCTTGTGACCCTGAAGCAAGTTGTGGAGCTTTTCCCTTGTCTTCTTGTCTCAGAGGAGGTTGAATGATGACTTGATCTTCAACCCTAGTTGTTTTCCCCACTTGGTTATCTCGAAGCAGTTTGTTAACGAGAACCCTGAGCTCCTGTTGTCTTTGAGCCAAGTCTTAAATGAGAGCCATCTGGCCCACCAGTTGTCCCATCATCTGGATCTTCATCGTTGCCAGCTCAATCTGTAGTTCTTCCAACTGATCATTCCTGACGCCGCCTGGATTCCCTAGGACCATGCCCCTTGTGAGGAGAGCTTTCACTTCTTCTTGCCCCTGGGACAGGTTCAAGAATAATTCCTGAAGTTGAGCGTTTTGAGCCTGGATATCTTCGACAGTCCTTTCTAGAGCCATCTCTACTAAAATAAACAGTAGGAGAATAAAGAAACCTGAAAAGGAAAACCTGTCATGATACAATGCATGATATGTGGATGCACGTTTTTCAAGAATCTCTCGGGGTAAACACAAGAAAAATGTTTGAGGTTGATCTTTGATCAACAAATATTTGATTGGAGAGCTTTGTATTGGTGGATGTCTCTCCACGAGAATCAAGCTCACCATGTCGAGTGGGTCATAGCCCCCGATTCAAGTTGTTGCACTTGATCTTTGACGATGTTTGTTTAGAGAAAAATCCTCTTTCCCTTCGGTAGATGTCTGGTTCAACGTGACCCTGCATCAGAAGACCCTCGAGATCCTTGAAATGCTTATTGAAAATGCTATGGTATGATGTTATGATGTTATGATGTTATGTACATGTACGCAAAAGTAAGCAAGTGTATATACAGATAGTCACATTCACACAAAGCAGACAAGTCCTTAGGTTTAGGCTTTCATGGGGTTCGTAGGTAAGTACCCTCTTGAAGTTAGTTGGCTCAACCTGTCCTATAAATAGAAACCGGGTTCTAATGAGCTCAATATCACTGGATTATTTTCTATGTTCATTGTTTTGGTTTAGCCACTTAACTGGAAACCAAAATATTCCAAGAAAACAATCCTCAATGAGTGTAGTATCGAGTATCTACCAACTTCGGACTGCACCAAAGTCGGTCATCTCACTACCCCTAAAAAGGCCAAGATGGTCAAGTAAGGTTCTAAGAGTTTGTTAGTGCTTCATGACATCACTCAGCGGCCCCGTATTCTCTTTGATTGACTCAAAGGCTACCGGTACCCACAAATATGTCACACTAACGTAGCTACTGCTTCAACCATGTCGGTATATCCCGCACAGTTCCCTCACAGTTTATTGCTACTTACCTAAAAGGTGCCCCCAAATTCGGGTGTAGGATTTAAAACAAACCCAAGAAAAGACCCAAAAGAGTAAAGCAATCAAGGTAAATAAGATAAGCATGCAAAGGTGATCTAAAACCCTAAGGTAACCCCACTTTTAGAAAAGATCCCCAGCAGAGTCGCCAGTTCTGTGATACGGTGGGAGAACTGACTTGGGATTTTGCGTTTGTGTTTGCAAATGTTTCGGTTTAGCAAGAGTCGCCACCGACTTTTTATTTTATCCTAAGGAAAGGTCAAAAAGAACAGGAAAGACCTTTGAGATGTTTTCTTGGGTTCGGGGAGTAGATTATAGAAAGGGAAGGTATTAGCACCCTTTCTATCCATGGTTATCCATGGGCTCTTAGTTACTTGCTTAGATCACTTGCCTTTGGTTTTCAATTGTTTGAAATGGTGCTCTTCAATTGTTTGAAATAGTGCTTTTGTGTGTGGTTTTGAGAGATGTTTTGAAAAGAGGCCATCGTTGTGGCAACCTTTGTAATGATTCTTGTTTGAATGTATACAAAGGTGTTTTTGTCTTTTGAAAAGAGTTTGTTTGAAAACTTCGATTTAACTCTTGTATCAGTCCTCAAGAGTGTATGAAGTGTTAAATCGAAGTTTTCAAACAAACTCTTTTTCAAAACCCACAAACACAAGAAAAGCAAAACATTTTGAAAACATAGTGAGCAAGTACCTAAGAGCCCGTGGATAACCACGGATAGAAAGGGTGTTAACACCTTCCCTTTCTATAATCTACCTCCCGAACCGAGAAACATCTCGAAAATGAATTTTGCTGTGCTTTTGTCCTTTCCTTGTTGGAGAAAATAAAAGACGGTGGCGACTCTTGCTTACCGCGACATTTCGCGAACCAGCATTCTAAAACAGTCAGTTCTATTTCCACCGACCACAGAACTGGCGACTCTGCTTGGGATACTGTGCCTTTTTAGGGCTGATGGGAGACCAACTCTGCTTGGGGAGAGTATTGCTGATTCTTGTCTTACTCTGCGGGGAGTGAAGGTATCTTGGTCCAATTCTTCAGCTGAACTTACCTTGGTACCTCGGTGGACAGAGAAACTAGATCACTTAGACAATTCTTATTGTCCCAACTTCCGATGTCACCTGTAATTAGTCCTTTGTTTCGTATGCAAATATTTATGAGTAGCGATTAATGTCAAATGCATATATCAAAAATGAACATTGGACGTTCTTTGCAAAACAAAACAGATAAAGGAAAAACAATTTGCAAATTGTGTGAAAAATGGACTTGTATTGATTTTGAAATTTTCCTGTAAATAGGCGTTTTTGTACAAGAGGCTGACGTCCTAGTAAGAGAACGTCGCCGAACAAAATAGAGTTTATACAATTTGTGAAAAGAAAACAAAACGGCTATGTGAAAAATCTCCACTGGGTTCCAACTCTGCTATCGCCTTTATGTCTTCGAGCGTCTCATCACTTTGCTGCTTAGTTGAAGAGGAATCTGATCGATTGGTGACGTCCGAGCCTGATGGTCGATACCGAAGTCTGGATGCAGGGTGATCCAATGAGACATAGTATTGCGCTTATCCCTAATTTTTGCCTGGACCGCCCTTTCGGGTTTTCAGTCCACCAGGATACCCATTTTTGCCCAAGCCGCCTTTTCAGGTTTTCGACTTTCCGGGTGTACAGATTTTTTTCATTTTCATCCCTTATTTTTCCCCGAACCCTTTTGGTTCGCCGGGAAGCCCTTATTTTTGCCTAGGCCAGTCGACCTAGCGGGTCTTTAATCATGCGTAGTATCTTTTTACTATGTCTGCATTGGCGGGGTGAGGAAGGTCGTCACCATCCATGGTGGTTAGAATCATTGCTCCTCCCGAGAAGATGTTCTTAACCACAAATGGCCCTTCGTACGTAGGGGTCCACTTTCCCCTGGGATCACCTTGAGGTAGGATGATGCGCTTGATTACCAGGTCACCGACTTGATACTCTTGTCGTCTGACTTTCTTGTTAAATGCCTTGATCATCCGCTTTTGGTATGTCTGACCATGACAAATAGTAGTCAGTCTCTTTTTGTCGATTAGGTTTAGTTGATCAAGCCGAGTCTGGATCCAGTCATCTTCACTTAAACCTGCATCCTTCATGATCCGGAGAGAGGGTATCTGAACTTCGATGGGTAAGACTGCCTCCATGCCATATACCAAGGAGTAGGGTGTTGCCCCTGTTGACGTCCGTGCTGAGGTACGGTACCCATGAAGAGCAAACGGTAACATCTCGTGCCAATCTTTGTAAGTCACTGTCATCTTATGCACAATCTTCTTAATGTTCTTGTTTGCCGCTTCTACAGCCCCATTCATCTTCGGCCGGTAAGGAGAAGAGTTGTGGTGTTGTATCTTGAATTGCTCGCAGAGCTCAGTGATCATCTTGTTGTTAAGATTGGTACCATTGTCCGTAATGATCCTCTCCGGTACTCCGTATCGACAGATCAGGTTGTGCCGTATGAACCATGCCAGTACGTTCTTGGTTACAGTGGCAAATGAAGTTGCTTCCACCCATTTCGTAAAGTAATCAATCGCTACCAGGATGAAGCGGTGCTCGTTGGATGCCGTAGGTCTGATCTCGCCGATCATATCAATGCCCCACATTGCAAAAGGCCAAGGTGCTGTCAAGACGTTCAGAGGAACTGGAGGAATGTGCACCTTATCAGCATAGATCTGGCACTTGTGACATGTTCGAGAATGCTGATAATAGTCGGCTTCCATTGTGGACCAGTAATATCCCACCCGAAGGATTTTCTTTGCCATGGTATGTCCACTGGAATAAGTTCCGAAGGTACCTTCATGCAGCTCTGTCATGATCCTTTCTGCTTCAGTCTTATCCACACAATGCAATAAGGTTGAATCATGGTTTCGTTTGTAGAGAATGTCATTGCTGAGGAAGAACTTTGCCGCGAACCTTCTCAGAAACTTCTTGTCATTAACGGATGCACCCTCGGGGTATTCTTGAGCTTCAAGGTACCTCTTTACTTCGTGATACCAAGGTTTTTTTGTTACCTCCTCAGTCTCAAGGTCACAACAGTATGCAGGTTCATCCAATTTCCAAATAATGATTCGGGGAGCCTCGTTGTCCCATTTGACTTTGAACATAGAAGACATCGTAGCTAACGCGTCCGCCAACTGATTCTCTTCTCTTGGGAAGTGTTCAAAGGTTATCTCCTCGAAATGGGGAAGCAACGTCAATACATACTCCTTGTAAGGAATAAGATTTGGGTGTTTCGTATCCCACTCGCCTTTGATCTGACTGATCACGAGAGCGGAATCTCCGAAGACACTCAGGAACTTGATCCTTAGGTCAATTGCAGCTCGAAGACCCATGATGCATGCTTCATACTCCGCCATGTTGTTGGTGCAGTTGAAACATAGTCGGGCGATAAGTGGAGTATGAGAGCCTTTAGGGGATATGATCACAGCGTCGATGCCATTTCCCAAAGCGTTTGAGGCTCCATCAAAGTGCATAGACCATCGGGATCCCTCCTCGGGTCCTTCATCCGGTCCAGGTACTTCGCAGTCAGTCACTACCATGATATTCTCGTCTGGAAATTCAAAGTTCATCGATTGGTAGTCATCCACTGCCTGATGTGCCAGATGGTCTGCCAATACACTTCCCTTGATTGCTTTTTGATTCGTGTACTAGATGTCATATTCGGTCAAGATCATCTGCCATCTTGCTATTCTTCCGGACAAGGCAGGCTTTTCGAAGATGTACTTGATTGGATCCATTTTTCAAATTAACAGAGTGGTGTGAGTCAACATGTACTGTCTTAGCCGGCGAGCAGCCCATACCAAAGCACAGCAAGTTTTCTCGAGCAGCGAGTATCGGGTCTCACAGTCGGTAAACTTTTTGCTAAGGTAATAAATGGCGTGCTCTTTTCGGCCAGACTCGTCATGCTGCCCCAGCACACACCCCATTGAGTTGTCCAGTACTGTCAAGTATAAGATTAGAGATCTCCCTTCAACCGGTGGCATAAGAATGGGTGGCTCTTGGAGATACTCTTTGATTCTTTCAAAAGTGGCCTGACATTCATCGTTCCAACGTACTACTTGATCTTTCTTCAGTAGCTTGAAGATTGGCTTACAAGTAGCGGTTAGGTGCGAGATAAATCGGGCAATGTAGTTCAGCCGTCCTAGAAAGCCTCTGACTTCTTTCTATGTCTTGGGGACCGGCATCTCTTGTATGGCTTTCACTTTGGCAGGGTCCACTTGAATACCTTTGTTGCTCACGACGAAACCTAGCAGTTTCCCAGATCTTACCCCGAAGGTGCACTTGTTCGGGTTTAACTTCAGTTTGTACAACTTCAACCGGTCAAACAGCTTTTGTAGATGGTCCAGGTGCTCCTCCTCAGTTTGGGACCTTACAATCATATCGTCGACATATACTTCGATCTCGTGATGGATCATGTCGTGAAACAAAGCAACCATGGCACGTTGGTAGGTTGCCCCAACATTTTTCAACCCAAAAGGCATGACCTTGTAACAAAAGGTGCCCCACTGAGTAACAAAAGTGGTCTTCTCCATGTCCTCAGGAGCCATCTTGATCTGATTATAACCGTAGAACCCGTCCATGAAGGAGAATACCTTATGCTGAGCAGTGTTGTCAACCAGAACGTTGATGTGAGGCAGAGGGAAGTCATCCTTAGGGCTCGCCCTGTTCAAATCTCTGTAATCGACACAAATTCGGACCTTACCATCCTTCTTCGGCACTGGAACCACGTTGGCAACCCACTGCGGGTAAGAAGTTACTGCTAGAAAACCGGCATCAAATTGTTTCATAACCTCAGCTTTGATTTTCTCGGACATCTCTGGACGCATACGGAGGACCTTATGTTTTACCGGAGGGCATTCTTCCTTAGTAGGAAGGTGATGAACCACAATGTCGGTATCCAACCCAGGCATGTCTTTGTAAGACCAGGCAAAGATTTCCACGTAGTCATGCAGCATCTGAATCAACCGTTGTTTCACACTGAGCTCCAGATTTGCACCGATCTTGACTTCCTTTTTGTCCGTCTCAGTACCTAGATTCACTGTTTCCACTAGCTCTTTATGTGGATGAATAGCCCTCTCTTCCTGGAGTAGCAGTCTTGCAAGCTCACCAGGCACTTCGCAATCATCCTCACCTTCGTCTTCGGCTAAGTTGATCAGATTTTCGAAGTCATAACTGGCAGTAGCAGAGTCGTTACCAGTGAGATCCAGAGTGGATTGGGACCTGTATATGTGAGTGTGTGTAAATATAGCTGTTTTGCAATATATAATAAAGAAAGACAAGGAGCGCAAGATTTGAAATGCAAAAAAATGTCCAATGCTTTTATTAATGATATATGAAAATGACACACAAAAGCCCTCACAAATGAAGCCACGGTGCCCCGGGTAAGACACCGGGCCGTAAAGTTTCACAATATTGTTTGTTACAAATTCAAAACAAAGGAGTTCATTACTGAGGAATAAAAGTAATAGGGACGAAGTCTTTCGCAGTCCAGTTGCTTGGTCCACCGTCGGTCGTAGGGTAGATCCAGTTGTCGAATTCGGATTCCTCCATGTCATCTTCAATGGCATTTACCCCCGAGTTGCTGATAAACACAGGAGGTCTTCCAATCCTTGCCCTACGAACAGCCTTCTGAGCTTCTGCAGTGAAACCCAAACCAAACTTGTCTGTCTTCTGAGTGAAATCAGGAAGTCGGCCCCAGTTTGCGCACTCACCCTTCTCAACAACAGCCCGGGCATCCTTTAAGGAAGCCATCTTCAAAGGAGAATCTTCGATCACAGTCTCTGCTGATGCCAATGTCGGAGGGACCTCTTCAAAGTGCTGAAAGGGGGTCTCAATGAACTCCCCATCCATCTCTATGTACCGGAACGAGTTGAGATGGCTGACCATGTATTCCTCCTCCCCCTAAACTGTCACAATATTCCCTTTGACCGGGTATTTCAGTTTCTGATGTAGTGTGGAGGTCACAGCTCCAGCCTTATGGATCCAGGGACGACCCAGCAAATAAGAATAGGATGGCCGAATGTCCATCACATAGAATGTTGAATCAAAGACCTGAGAACCAACTCTGATTGGAATATCAACCTCACCATGTACCATCCTTTTGGACCCGTCAAAGGCCCGGACAACAATGTTACTTGGCTTTAGTTCCAACCCCTCGCAGTCCAACCTGTCTAGAGCTTTCTTGGGCAAGACGTTCAACGAGGAACCAGTGTCAACCAGCACATGGGCAAGAGTAGTGCCCCTGCATTCAATGGAGACATGCAGGGCATCATTATGGTTCTTCCCTTTAGCGGTCAGATCAGCGTCGGAGAAACCCAAACCATTATCAGCAGTTAAGTTGGCCACACAATCGGTGAACTGATCAACTGACGTCTCTTGTGGCACGTGGGCAGTCTTCAGGAAGGTAATCAGGGCCTTGGCATGGGCCTCTAAACACAACAACAGTGATAGCATAGAAATCTTAGATGGGTGTGCCCCAACTGCTCAACTACATTGAAATCACTCTTCTTGATAATCTTAAGAATCTCTTCCATCTCCTGCTTGGAAGCTTCAGCAGTGGTTGTCTTCGGTGCCTCCGTCTGGGCAGGCATATCAGTAGCGATCCCTTTGCCCCGAGCGTCAGATGGCTCGGCAGCAGGGGTAGAAATAGGAACTTGGTCAGGAAGGGAAGCAGGCACACTTGCAGGTGTGATGACAATAGGTCTCTCGATAGTTGGAGGCGCAATATCTGGTGAGAAAAGCCTACCACTGCGAGTGACTTTACTAGGCCCGGTGATGTTGCTGACACCGGTACTAGTATCAAACTCTTGTTTAACTCCAAGCACATAAACATCTGCCCCATAGTGCCAGGGGACAGCTTTGTCAGATGTATAGGGGATGGGCCCCAGAACAGTGATGATTATAGGAGCAATCTTCTGAACAGGCATGATTCTGACAGGCTTCTTCGAAGGAGCCTTGGGAGATTTGTTGAGAATGGTGACAATGGAAACTTCTTCAGTGGGGGTAGCAGGAACAGCAATCTTCTCGAACAGGATTTCTTTATTATCCATCAGGTTTTGAATGCCTGACTTCAAAGATGGGCAACCAGCAGGTGACACAGAACATAGATGGCAACCTTTACCACATCCCGGAAATAAACCGGCTAGCAACAGGTTCCTCTTGACAGTCAACAGCGGAGTAACAATATCATCCACAGAGGCTACATACAGGTCTTCCTCAACAACATTCGCTCCATGCTTGGGCATGGGAACAGTCACAACATTGGGCCTTTCGGGCGCCTCGAACTCTATCTCTTTAGCATCAATTAGGTCCTGAACCTTATTCTTCAGAGCCCAACAATCATCCGTAGTATGCCCCGGGCTGTCAGAGTGATAAGCGCAGTGGGCGTTAGGATTGTACTTTGGAGATGTTGTGTTTACAACCTTCGGAGCTTCTTTTATAGTCACCGGGTTGGTTGTCAATAACTGCGATAATATCTGGGACAAGGTCATGCTGAGCCGAGTAAACTGCCTTCTGGGTCTCTCACCCCTTTGTTGGTTATGATGCTGAGGAGCAGCAGCAGGCTTTGAAATAACCACCGCGTTGACAGCTTGGCAGCGTTCCGGTTTATTCTGTCTCCTTGAACCATAGACAGCACTAGATTCCTTCTTGAAGGGTTTCTTTTCAGTACTCGAGGAGGCACCCTTTTGTATCTTCCCAGACTTGATACCAGCTTCTATTCTCTCACCAGTCAAGATCAGATCTGTAAACCCAGCAGAAGAATTTCCAATCAGATGGTTGAAGAACGGACCAGACAGGGTCCCCAAGAACATATCAACAAGCTCACAGTCAGTCAAAGGTGGCTGCACCCTTCCAGCCAGGTCTCTCCACTTTTGAGCATATTCCTTAAATCCTTCACCCGTCCCTAGTGACATACCCTAGAGTTGGGTACGCGTAGGAGCGAGGTCGGAATTATACTGATACTGCTTATAGAACGCAGTAGCCAAGTCCTCCCAGTTACGAATACTGGCTCCATCCAGCTGATAGAACCATTTGAATTGAGTCCCTGAAAGACTATCCTGGAAGAAATGGATCCACAAATTCTTGTCAGTTGTATAAGGTTGGATCTTCCTTACATACGATCGAAGGTGCAGCTTAGGGCAGGAAGCTCCATCGTACTTTGCAAAAGCAGGCGCCTTGAACTTATGGGGAATCACCACCCCAGAGGATAAGCCTAGGTCCCCAAAGTCCAACCCGGGCACATTCTGAACCTCCATAGCACTTAGGCGGTCCTCCAGCTGTTTATACCTATCCTCAGCAGGAGGATACTGTTCATCATTATAATCCGTCTCGTTTTCGGAGACCACGGGACTAGGAACCCTTCTCTCTTGTGGACTGTCTTTTCCTACAGAGGAATTAGTCAGATCAACCTCATTTTGTAATCCATTCCCAAATTTGCGTCTAGTGTTGAACAATACAGTCCTCTTCTTCTTCTTCTTCAGAATCAGAGTCTTCAACTCCTGTTGACCCTGGGCTAGGCTCATAACCAACTCCTGGAACTGGGCATTCTAGGCCTGGAGGGCCTTGATAGCTTGTTAAGTAGTAGGTTCAGAAGTCATGATGATTGCTGAAATAAACAGCGAAGAAGATAAGTGACCTGTAAAAAGGGTACCTGTGATGCATATGATGACATGAAATGCGTATGATTTATGTTTTCAAAGACAATCGGGATTCAACTTTGTAGACAAAAAGGAAACACACTTCATTAGATTCAACTTTGGAATTTAAATTGTTCAACAAATTGCCCTTAGGCGTTACAAGAATGAAAACTGAAAAATAAAAGCTATAAAAGAAACATCCAAGGCCCCTCAATGCTCCCATGGCCTCTTCTTCTCGGTGCGGATATAGTCATTTAGGATCCGCTTGTTCTCCAATTGCTTTGTCAGCTTCTGGATCTTTTGTTCCTGTTCATTGAACCTTTCTCGATAAGAATCCCGTTCTTCCTGTAGTTGCGCCCAAGACCTCTTTAGCGTAACAATATCAGTGGGTATCTGAGGATGGAGAACAGTTGGAGGAACCCCGTATTTATCAGGAACTTCAAGAGTAATAGGCCTGACAGCTTCGTATGGCATACCTAACTTCTGAGCACGGATGCGGACCCATCTGAAGTAGGACTCCATTGGTAGAGAAGTCTTCGGTCCCAACTCATGTGGGTCAGCTTTATGAATTCTATCCCAAGCTCGGATGAATCTATGATGCAGATCGTCACTATCTACCTGAAACTCAAAACTGATGTGAGGTATCAACATCTCATGAGGTCCTGCTCTTCTGGCTCTTCCAAACTGACGGAGAGCTAAACATGGGTTATAAGAGATTCCTCCCTGGGTACCGATCAAAGGAACATTAGGATACTCTCCACAACTATCAATAACAGCCACCTCATCTAAACCTCTGAGAGTCCAAATGATGTCATTATCAGTGAGAGACATTATCCTATGAGCCCAGCCTCTTCCTTCTTTGTTCTTCAGCACGAACTTAGGGAGGTGCAAAATAAACCACCTCACTAATAAAGGAGCACAACACCACAAAGTTCCCCATCTTCGGGCAGTACGAGCATAGAGTTGTTGAAGGATATCACCCAAGAGAGTGGGTACAGGGTTCCGAGAGATGAAGATCCTTATGGCGTTGACATTAACAAAGGTATCAGGATTTGGAAACAATACTAGACCATAGATTAAGAGAGCCAGGATGTCTTCGTACGCCCTGAAGTCCAAGTCATTCCAGAAACTATTAGCTTTGCCAATCAGAAACTTAGCCAAAAAGCCCTTAACTCCACTTCTAGTCTCCCAGTTAGCCATTACCTCTTCTTTGGTCAAGGGAAGGGCTGCAGCAATCTCCTCAGGCCTAAGAGTCTTTTCCCAACCAGTGAATGGAGTCTGTTCCAACACAGGGATACCAAGCAAATCAGAGAATTCTTCCAGGGTAGGGACCAGCTGGAAGTCTTTAAAGGTGAAGCAATGGTATAGCGGATCATAAAACTGGGCCAGGACACTCATCAATTGTTGGTCCCACTTTGAAGTGACTAAACCGAGAAGAGAACCATGCCTTTTGATGAAGGAAGTAGTGTTTGGAATCCTATCAACCAATTCTTTAAGCAAATCAGGTGGTTGAACAAAGTTGAGCCGGATAGTATTCCTTCGCATAGGCATTATGATGTCCTACAAAACAGAGCAAAGATGAAACCCTCTTGTCTTTGAAATGGGTCAGTCCTTATGCAGGATGCATGAAATGTTATGATGGTATGATGTTATGATAAGGCACACCACAAGTATTCACAAAAGGCAAATATGGTAAGGCATACAAGTCACACAAGACAACCCTTAGAGTTTAGGCCAGCATGAAGTCTAGGTACTACCCTCTTTCAGTTTCAGTTGGTTAAGACCTGTCCTAAAAATAGTAATCGGGTTCTAGAGGATCTCAATATCACTGACTACCCTCAATCGGTCATAACTCCAGCTTCGCAACCTTTTCTTGCGGCCGGAACCATCGCGAGGGTTTAGCCTCAATGAGTGTAGCATACTGCTACTGTTCTATGGCCAAGTTGGGTCAATTTAAGGTTCTAAGGTCAGTTAGTGCTTAATGACTCCTCAGAAGATCCATATTCTCCTCGTTCCAACACAAGGGATATCGGTATAGACCAAGGTGTCACACCAACGTAGCTACTGCTTCACCCGTGTCGGTCTACGCCGGACAGGTCCCTCACAGTTTATTGCTACCTAAAGGGTATTCCCCAGATCCGGGTTAGGATCTATGAAACTCTGATGCAAGCCCACAATATTAAAGCAAACAAGGCATACAATTGAAAACATAGAATGATCTAATCCTAAGGTATACCTCACTTATTATATTTCCCCAGCAGAGTCGCCAGTTCTGTGGTCGGTGGAAATAGAACTGACTGTTTTGGAATGCTTGTTCGCGAAATGTCGCGGTAAGCAAGAGTCGCCACCGTCTTTTATTTTCTCCAACAAGGAAAGGACAAAAGCACAGCAAAATTCCTTTTCGAGATGTTTCTCGGTTCGGGAGGTAGATTATAGAAAGGGAAGGTGTTAGCACCCTTTCTATCCGTGGTTATCCACGGGCTCTTAGGTACTTGCTCACTATGTTTTCAAAATGTTTTGCTTTTCTTGTGTTTGTGGGTTTTGAAAAAGAGTTTGTTTGAAAACTTCGATTTAACTCTTGTATCAGTCCTCAAGAGTGTATGAAGTGTTTGTTTGAAAAAATTTTGTCAGAAAAGTGTAAGTGCGAAAAGTATTTTTGTTTTGAAAGAGCAAGTATCCAAGAACCTCTACCTACTCAAAAGAAATTAAGCTGTGTAAATGTCCTTTAGACAGTACTATCCCACTATTGAGAAGTAGGTAGCACCTTCGTTGGAGTTATTCGGGTCAATTCGATTATAGGGACATGTGGTCACCAAAGCAATAGTAGGACGCCTTAGCGGTAACCCTAATATCTTAGATCCTTTTTTATCGAGGCAACCGTTTCGAGGCAACTTTGATCTTTAGACAGGAGGGCGACCTCTAAAACTTCCTATACTCAATTACCACGTTCGAGGCAACCAAGTGAGGCGTACCCTAGGAGTGGCATGTGCGAGTGTGTCAGGATTCAATTAAGTTATCTTTGCACAGGTTATTGTGAGCTACGGGTTAATTTTAATTTTCAGGCAAGTCTTGTCATGCATAGCCTATTTAACATAATCTAGCATTTAATAGTTGCGGAAAATAAATCTACTCTATTACAAGGCGTCGGGTATTTACATCGCCAAAAACAACCCTTGAAAAATAAATTGCGAGAAAATAAAGAAAGCGATAAAAATTCCTAATTAACGCTATTACATCCTCGGAGCAATTACATAAATATGATCAAAATAGGAATCGAGAATAAATATACGCGAGAAAAATTGGATCGGAAAGTCTTTAGGGTTTTGACCCTTTTTGAGAAAGAAAGAAGTTTTGTTGTTTTATAAATTAAATTAAATTAAACCTAAAACTAATTAATAAAAGGAAATGTTTTTTGAGTTTTTTAATGTTTTAAGGTTAATAAAAGAAATTAAAATTGTCAAGAAAACCCTAATTCTATGTTAATTTTATTTATTGTGAAAAAAGTATTGAAATTAAACTAATTAAAAGACTAAATTAATTAATTATATTTATTTACAAAAATAATAAATTAAAGGTGAAATTAATAAATAATTATGAAAATATTATATTTTATGTTTTCTGATTTTATTATGAAAAATAATTAATTTGTGAGTTAACTAAATAATAATAATAATTATTATTAAAAGTAAAATAATTAAATGGAAAAATATAAAAGAATAAAAAGAAACCAGGGAGGGTGTTGGCCCATTTAGGAGGTATTTTAGAAATTCCTGGCCCATTAATCTCTCAAGCCCGTTTGACTTTCTGACTCCTCCATGCGCCTGGTTGACTGGGAGTACCATGATCATTCAACCCTGACCACTGGATTTGTGCCTGGAGCCATATGGCGCTTGGATGTCTGGAGGTACATGGTAAACCTGCTTTTGGAACCTGCATGTGATCATATAGGAAAAAATAGAAACAAGTGTTTTGGGGGACCTGGGATTCGAACCCAGGTCCCAATGATCATTGGCCAATCGTTCAACCACTACACCACCATGCTTTAGTCATCAATAAGATAAAGGGCAATTATTATATGGGGAAATTAATCCCTAAGCTGTAAACAATAAAACACGCGCGCCTTTTTTGAACTGACCAATGATGTATCAACACATCATCATCTTCCTCGTTGAACTTGTAAAAACAATGTTAGATAGCGGAGGTTTTTAACCCCCACAAACTGCAATAAGGAAAAATAGCGATTAGCCCTGTGATTTACATAAATGTTTCGTGAGGGTTGCTTTGAATTCGTCTGAGTCTCATGAATTCAGTCATATGTCTTATAAGGCCTAATTTTTCCTGGATTGTAAAGCCCTAATTTGAAAGCTTATGAACCCTAGAATTTAACCATGGCATCTTTGGATTTATGGCGTTTCAATGCAATTAAACTACACCATTAGCTTTGTACAGTCCCTAGCAACACAAAACGATCAAGAAATCATGTTAAATGCTTATGAATCACGAGTTACGATTATGAAAAAAAGTGGCAAACCGTCAAACTGTTTAGAGCGATTCTTGTAGCTTTAAGGCCTGGTTTTGATTGCAAAACGTCCCTGAGAACTCCTGCAAGGTATTAGAATCAACAAAAGCCTTTGAATCGTGCTAGAATGCAAAAGTCAGTTTGCAATTTTCTTGGAAAATTTTCAATATGGCTATGGCTTTTCTGCAGCTTTCTCACGTGTGCATGATCAGGGTTTGCTTGTGTATTTATAGAGGAATGGAATTAGGTCAGAATCTTGCACAAAAAATCCATGGAATGATGATTGAATATTTGATTGGAAACCATATATTTTTGAATCTTCATGATTGGAAAAAGTTGCCAAATTTGGAGATTTCTGCATATTTGATTTGTACACGAAATTGCCAGCATATCTTGACCATCTTTGCTTCACAAAAAGATTGAAAAACCATATCTTTGTATTTTCCTACAATTTAAATTAATTAAATGAATTAATATTGATTAAAAATCCAATTAATTAATAAAAATAAGAAAATAAATTCAATTAAGCTTGATGGGTCGTGCATAGGTCATGGATGAAGTTTCAATAAGAAATTTGAGGCCCATTAGCAAAAATGATGTGTTTTGAGCAAAGTTGACTTTTGCAAATTCCTAAATATTTCCCAACTTCTCCAATGCATATCTTGCTCAATTTTGATCATATGAACATGTTCTTGGACATTTTGGAAAGGTCTTGAAGTCCTCTAACCAATGCCTTTGGTACCATGTCATTTGGATTTACCAATCTTAAGTTATGGCCTTTGACTTAAAGTGTATTTTTGTTGACTTTTGAAATTGACCTATAATGCAGAAATTGATAACTTTTTGTGAGAGCATTTCTAGGACTTGGAGTGTGAAGATGGATTGTAGGAAATGTCATCCCCTTCAAAATGAGCATTGGATGAGATTTTTCTGATGAACCATGAAAAAGTTATGCCCTGGTCAAGATACAGTTGACTTTTCTACTTTCCAAAAATAGTAACTTTTGCATCTTTGATGATTTTGAGCCATTCTTGTGGAATCATGATCAAGACTTGATCAAATGATGATTGTGAACTCAAACTAATATGTTGACCAAAATTTTTGACTTTTGACTGTGAAATGACCATTTTGCCCTTGCAGTTGACTGTGGATCAAATAGGGCTTTTGACTGTGCAACTTGGCACTGTGAGTCTTGCAACTTGGCATGTAGGTGCTTGAGAATGTGTATAGGCCTATGGGACTTGATTGAACCATTGAAAACCCCAAATTTCTTGAGAAAACCAAAACCCTAATTTCAGCTGGCTTAGGAGGTATTTGGACTGTGCAATCCTTGAGCAATCTTGAGCAATTTGAAGATGATTCTTGACAAACCTTGAAGAATATGGGAGGGAAAATTTTGGGGTACAACACTAGGGGTGCAGAAAACAGGCATGTTAGCGAGAGTAATGAAAATGAGGTGTGATTAGTATTAGGCTAGGCCCAAGATATTATAAGTTCGTTTGGACAAGTTATGTAGGGTGTACGGTAAGGCCATGGATACGCGTGTTTAGGGTCGTATGATCTCGATCAGATGGTTGTGATTTGAGGGTGCATGGTAATATGATGGGCGACGTGTACATGATTACATGACATGATATAATTTCTTTTTACAAATCAACAATACATTTTATTTTCTTTCTCTTTCAGCCTCGTTTCTCTCTTCTCTTAACCCCCGCCTCTCATCTCTCCTCTCCGCCTAACCAGAAACCCTAGATGGCGCTAAATGGCGGCCTGAATCAACAAACAACAGCTACATACATCCCCAACCTTAAGTCCCAAACCCCGTATCCACAGAAAACACAAAAATAACACGACCTAAAGCTAAGTTTGGGTTACCTATGTTCGTTTTTTTAATCCGCTCGTTCTTCTTCTGTGGATCACTAACCCTTCTATTTTTCACGGGTTTCAAAGGATGATGGTGATGGCAGCGATGAAAGTCTAGGCAACGACGGCTCCAACGAATTTAGGGTTTCGGATCTCGAAACTAAAATCCCAAACGAGGATACGAACGACAAGGCGACCCTCTCTCTGTATTTTTTATTTTACTGCAACAATCTTCTCTTGTAATTCGTCCCCTTCTCTGTTTCTGTAATCGTCAATTGTCCATCCTCTCTTTGTTTTTGATTTGTAGCTTATATAGAGACTTTAGCTTAGGATTAGATTAGGAAAAGATTAAACTTGTCTGTAAATTGATTGTGATTTAATTAGGGTTTGAATTTGT
Organism: Vicia faba; assembly: GCA_948472305.1. Lineage (NCBI taxonomy): Eukaryota > Viridiplantae > Streptophyta > Magnoliopsida > Fabales > Fabaceae > Vicia > Vicia faba. The sequence goes on from OX451735.1 coordinate 990,038,841, forward strand.
TTCTGGATTTGTATGATTTTGTCTATAAACCGTATAAAACCCTTAATGTAGTTTCTGTTTTTGTCTGAGATTCAATTATGTATATGCATTGATTCGGTTATGGAAATAGCATGTTTCTGTAATATTTGATATTGATTTTAAATTTGTTTCTGCATTTGTTAATTGATTCAAAGCATGTTCCATTTTACTTAATCCACACAGTAAATGTTTTTTATTGTTGTCTGAAACAAGAGTATCTTGATCGAAATTGGCTCGTGGCCCAAGTTTTAATTCTGCCCATTCAAAAACGCTTTTCATTTGAGGAAGAAAATTGGTTAATTAATAACACTGAAAATAAACAAAGGTTTTAATAATATAATGTAAAACAAAACAATCTTTAAAACAGAAAAAAACTGAACGGGCCACTTGGTTTTAGGCCGTTTGTTATTGTTTTAACTAAAACAAAAGCCTCATTAAGGAACTATTATAATAAAAAAAACAAAATAACTTCTTCCAAACCAGACCCAATAAGGAGCTTACTGAGCTATATTGATTTATTGGGCCTCAAATAAAAAAAACAGATTGCTTGAAAAAGACCTAAATGGGCCTCCAGATTCAAATGTTTTTTAGAAAACAAAAAAAAATGTTATTTTTGAAACAAGAGAAAATTTTGAAATGGGCTTGCTTATGCTATAAATATTGGGCCTCAATAAAAAAAATCAGTTTTACACACCTTGATTAAAACAAATAAACCTCACATACCAAGCTTGAAATGCACTCCCTTTCTAAAATCCAATGGGCCATCAGATATTGATGGTCCATTTTGGATCGAAACAAACCTTCTCTGATTTTAAGACACCCTTATAGAAGTAAAGAGGTACAATGAAATTTACTTAAAAGAACCCTTAAATATAAAATAAATAGTAGGGCAAATTTGGGGTATGACACTCGTTGTGTTGATAAGGGATATGGCTACCTTTTCATTTGTTGATACCTGACCTTGGGGCCTTGTAACGCTTTTCTAGTAAAGTACACTGGTTTCTTCCCGTCTAGTGTTCGCGGATGAGGGTCGCGCTTACAGCCTCGGTGGAGACGACCAGATAAAGGAACAAAGTTTCCCTGCTCTCTAGTTGCGATAACACGGGCGGTTGTGAAAGGCTTAGCTTGAGATGGGGGAGGGATTGCTCGCATTCCTTGGTCCACTCAAAAGCCGCCTCTTTTCGCAAGAGTTTGAAGAATGGGAGTGTGTGTTGCACGGACTTTGCCATGAAACGGGAAAGCGAGGTAAGCATGTCGTTCAGGACTTGTATGGATTTTTTTTAAGCTTGGCGTAGGGAGCTCAGAGAATACTCGGCATTTGTCGGGGTTGGCTTTAATCCATCGTTCGGTTAGACAGAAACTGAGGAATTTTCCCGTCTTGACCCCGAATGTGCTTTTCTTCGGGTTGAATCTCATTTTGCATTTCCTTACTTGGGAGAAAATTCTTTTGAGGTGAGCGACATGGTCGGTTTCCATTCGAGATTTGATGATCATGTCCTCCATGTATACCTTGAGCATGTCCCCGATCTCACTGTGGAAGATTGTGCTCATCATTTGTTGGCATGTTGCCCTGCATTTTTTAGGCCCAAGGGTATTATGTTGTAATAGTAATTGCCTGACACGGTCATGAAGGTGGTGCAATGTTTGTCGCTCATCGACATAGGAATCTGATTATAGCCCGAATTGGCGTCCATAAAAGATAAAAATTTGTAGTTGATCGAGTTATCGACCAGCATGTCGATGTTAGGTAAAGGAAAATCATCTTTGGGACATGCCCGGTTGAAATCAGTATAATCAACACACATACGTCATTTTCCATTATTTTTCTTAACAAGTACAACGTTTAAGAGCCAGGTTGAATATCGGGCCTCAGAAATAAAATTTTCCTCTAGGAGGTCTTTTACAGCTTTTTCAGTAGCCTCCACTTTTTCGGGAGACTGCTTACGCCTATATTGTACTACTTCCCTAGCGGCTGGATCCACACAAGTTGGTGACAGACGACCTCAGGGTCGAGTCCATACATCTCTGTAGCGCTCCATGCAAACAGGTCAGCATTCTCCCTCAAGCAGGCTTTGAGTTGCTTCCTCGCCAGGTCAGAAGTTCAACATCGATCTTCACGCCTTTGTTTAGGTCTTCACCGCGGGGATGAACTCGAAGTCACTGTCTGGGATGGGCCGGAGAGGATCATGTTCACCATTGGGGGCTTCGACTTCCTCTTTTTTAAATCGGGTGTCGAGCAAAATGGAGCCGACCTTTGGTGGAGCCTGTTGTTCTTTGATTCGAGCAGGTTTGATTGTGGTGATGGTCGTTGTTGTCGAGGTGGTTGCTCTTTTGGTAGGCCGTGCTCCAGTGTCGACCATGTTTTTCCCTTTGGAAGCCGCGTTGAAACATCTCTTGGTAGCTGAGATGTCTCCATGGATAATGGCAACGCGGGCCCTCTTGGTGTAGAACTTCATCTTTAAATGGAGCATGGAGGGCACAACATCCAGCTCGGCCAGTGTTGGTCTCCCCAAAATATAGATATAGAGAGATGGTCAATCGATCACCAGAAATCGCACCTTGACCCGTCGGGATGCAGTTTCTTCCTCGAATATGACAAAGAGCTCGATGTTGCCCCATGGCTTAGAGGTTTAACCGTTGAATCCTTGTAGGTCGAACCCCACATATGGTAACAAATGGGTATCATCGAGCTACATGGTGAGAAACAGGTGGGTGTAGATGACGTCGACATAACTCCCCTTGTCGACCAGAATGCGATGTGCATCGAAGTTGGCCATCCTATCCCTCACCAGCAGAGGAATGCTTGAGTTTGGGGCTCCATCAGGCAGCTCCTCAAAGTATAAGGTGATCGGCTTAAATTTTCCCTTAAACCTTTCAAGTGTTACTGCCCGGGTCGGAGCTACGTCCACTAACTCGTTGAGTTTCCTATTCGCCAAATTTACTGAGATATCATCGAATCCCCCACCATATATGACCATGGAAGATGGGAACTTCTCCCAACTACTATGTGTGGACAAGGGTTATTCATCTTTGAAGCTGACGGGGATGTGGAAGTCCTCGGGACTTGAGATGGAGAAAGCCACTTGGAGAGGACCCAATTCATCGGATGGTCGGGTATCCTCCTAGATTTCTTTAACCTCACGAGTATCCCGGAGAGGGGCGTCGTTTCGTCTGTATTACCCGATTCTCCCTTCCTTGATGAAAGTCTCAATGGCATCCTTCAGGTGGAAGCAGTCTTCGGTCAAGTGACAGTGATTGTGATGGTACTGACACTATTTTTCTGTCAGTCCTGCACTTTGCAAGGGCGGGTCGAGGACGTCTGATGTCGCCGTCCTTGAACTCGGCATTGGATCACTCCGCAAGGATACCCTTGCAGGAAACAGTCAGCGGGGTGTACTTTGTGAACTGTCCTGCTGGTCCTCTGTGCTCTAAGGGATCGTGAGGTTTCTCCTCCTTTCTCTTCTCCCCAGTCCTTCAAGAAGGGCCCACATCATGGTGCCGTGGGATGTTAATTGGTCCGGATTTCCTTGAATCATGGGCTCTGTTGGCTGCCGCTTTCTCCTCGTAGTCCATATATGCTCGGGCTTTTTTGAAGAGAGTGTCTAAAGACTTGGGGGTTCAATGTCGACGGACTTTCTAAATTCAATGACCAGGATGAGTCCCCTCTTAAGCAGATATTTTTTCATGTGGTCGGGGCATGGGACCTGAATGGCCTCGCGGTTGAATCGGTCAATGTATTCCCTGAGGGTCTCGTCTCTTCTCTGGACGATTGCCTCGAGGGTGGCTTCAGTCTTCGGATGTCGTTGATACGCAATAAAGCTGTTGATGAATTGGTTTTTTAGGCTCCTCCGTGAAGTGATCGACCCAGGGGAGAGGTTTGTGTACCAATCCATGGTTGTTTTCCTCAGCGTCATGGTGAACAATCTGCATTTAATTAGGCCTCTGACATTGTGGTAGTGGAGCATCACTTCGAACCCTTCGATGTGGTCGACAGGATCAACAATGTCACTGTACTCCTTTGGTAGGGGAGGTTTCTCATTTCCTTTAGGAATGGGAGCCTCCACGATGGCTTGGGATAGTGGACCACAGGGGTCGTCTTCGTCGCTTTTGTCTAAAGAGTGAGAGGGGGGTCGATTGTAGCGGCGGTCTTTGTGACGGCCTTGGCCACAGGGAGGATCCCTTGGCAGATACTTCTTTTCTCCATTCCCCTTATTTATTTTATGTTCATGGGATCATAGCTCCTTACACGAGAAGGTGTGGTCGTGCTTCCTCGCAGCTTCCGGATGGCTCCTCTCCAACACAGGCCCACGCATAATTTGTCAGGGAGAAGGGGTTCGAGAGTCGTCCTGTCTATGTCTCTACAGGGGAGATTAGGGGAGGTCCTCGTTCCGTCGGGGAGGAGGAGGAGTTCGAGAGTCAGGTCTCCTGTGTCTTCTGGGAGCCCAGCGAGTCTACTCGAGCATCATCAGCTGCTCACTCTGTGAGAAGATCATGTAATTGGTCTGGTTGATTGTTGCAAATAGAGCTTTGGTCGTGGCGTCAGCACCTGCAGGAACATGGATCTCCTGATATGTATTGGGTTCATAATTCTATGGGGGATGGTATTCGTCATCGCGCGGTTGTGAGCGGATGGAAAAAGAGGCGGTAAGTCCATCCATGTAGTCTTGTCCGGGACCGGCCCCGTTGTTGTTGTTGCCCATGTTGTTGTTGCCAACATTGTTGTCGACAATGTTGTTGTTGTTGGGGTCGGGAAAATGGACGTTTTGGTTATCATCGATAGTTTGGTCGACCATGATAATCGTAAGATTGATGTAAAGTTGCTTTGGTCTTGAGAGAAAGACGGGGAAGCTGAATTCCCACAGACGACGCTACTTATCGTACCTGACCAGAAGGGATTGTCAAGGCCCACGAGCTTTAAGTCGAGTAGTCGTTAAATGTGAAGTAGGGGTACCTGCAAGACACTCTGATGCCAAAGTAAGGTTCAAGTGCAAGCAAGTATGAGAGTATGAGTTAATGAATGAATATTTGGCCCTTTCAAGTGAGGGGGTACTTATATTCCCCAACGCTGGGCCAAGATTCCCATTATTGGGCTTAACAAGTAGGTCCAAAGTGGAGACTGTCGGGTCCTACGTGCGTAGTGGGGGCCAGCACATGGTCTCCAACCTGAATGGACTCTTGCAAATTGTCCAGAGGATGTGGATGCAGTCTTTTCAGAATCAATAGGACTCTGACATTCAGAGGTGTTGGGTGTCAGCCCTACGAGGAAGATGCTCGCGAGGACCTCCTGAACTTCGTCGGTCCTCCTCGTCGATCGTGAGGTTGTCCTCAGGGACATATCCTGGTCGACATGAGGAATGGAGGGTGCCCGCGAGGACCTCTTGAGTGTCATTGGTCCTCCTCGCCAGTCATGGGGTTATCCCCGAAGGAAAGATCCTGGTCGGTGAGAAGAGTAGAATCACTGTCTGACATGGTCAAGGACAGACTCTCTTCTGCTGATTTTCCTTTGCAGTATAGTTGAATTGAGCCTTGTATAATGTTTAGGTCAAATGCAAGTCCAATCCAGAACACTGATAATAGATGATTATGTTAATGCAATAATAATAGAAGAGGAATATAAATAGTTTTCTATTAGAGTATTTTCTATACTAAATTGCAAGAATATTAAAAGTGAGCTGAACTAAAAACTATTATAAACTACAAAGTTTGTTAATGAAAAAGTAGTATATGTTTAAATGTATTTTTAATTATCCAAAGACATGTAAAAATCTATATAAATATATTGTTTATTTATATTTCCCAGAAACACACATGAATTTGGAAGGGTTACATAATACTAGGGAATCGACAAACAAATTATCTGAAGACATAACCTGCCCAATAAATAGGGAAGAAGAAATAAAATAAGATTATAAGATTGAATATTTTTTATATAGTCATGCAACCTTCTCCTTCTATTTGAAAGTAATTTGAAATTGAAATAAATAAATAAAAAATGATAGAACAAAATTGAATAATACAGTAGTAAACATATATTTTTTGTTTGTACTTTAGCAAGGAATATGGAGTCCTTCTCAATCACTTCATTACTTTTTTTGAAATCTAGATTGTGTTAGAGTATAGAAAAGTTGTACATTCATTGCTCTTGAGCTCCTATTATTATAAAATAAAAATCACGGTTGCGGAGTTTTATAGGCCTGAGGAGAGTTATAACTATAATAATAAAAGCAGTTACAAATAATAATTGAGAGTTTAACCTATAGTAATAAGAGCAGTTACAAATAATAATGGAAAGAAAATGAATATGGAGTAACTCATACTAATTGGAAATGATTATAGTAAAAGAAATTACAAATAATTATAGTCAATTTTAAATTTTTAACCAATTATTTTTATCTTTCACGCATTTAAGTCCTGGCTTTTCATTTTTTTGTAGTTATACACTAATGTCACTTTATATAGCAATTTTTTATTACAATAGTTATTTTATTCACTGTATTATTTAATATTTTATGTAGTAGTTATGATGATAATTGAGTATAAGTTAGTAAATATTTGTGTATAGAATTATTCATAAATTAAAACTAAACATAAATAATCAAAAGTGAATTATTTTTCAGTATTATAAAGTTATTTTAAAAGATAATTTAATTTATTTATTTAGTATTTATGGTATTAATTAAGTAAAAGTTATGATATACTTGCATAAATAATATTCAAACAAAAATTATTATAAAATAATCAAAAGAAAAATATAAGTAGATAAGTTTATAAAAGTTACATTTTTTTTAAATATTAGGGCATCTAAAATTTATCTTTTTTTAATAAAAATTAGGATAAAAATAAAACAAACAAATATTATGTCAAAGACAATGATAATTTTATTTTTCATTAAAAATTAATAAGTAAATCAATTATTTATTTTATATCAATACAATAAATTAGTTCATGAACATAAACAAACAATAGAAGTTATAGAATAGAAAAAAAAAACATTTCAAATATTTATGTAATATAATTTATATATTTATTCCATTGATGTCATTTATATAGGTAATTATTGAAAAATTAAATCTAAATATAAAATAATCAAAAGTGAATTAGTTATTAGTATTATAAAAATATTTTAAAAATTAATAATTATTTTATGGTAAAAGTTCCTATGAGAATGCCACGTAAATATTAAGTTTTTAAGAAAATATCATATAATTATTAAACTAGGTTTTTGTCTAGAGTTATTATTATGACAACTTTGAATTTAGATTAAATAGATTATTATTATTATTATTATTATTATTATTATTATTATTATTATTATTATTATTATTATTATTATTATTATTATTATTATTATTATTATTATTATTATTATTATTATTATTATATTTTGTACTTTAAATTAAAACTAAAATTTATTAACCTATTTAGTAATTTAAATTTATTTATATAATTTTATATATTTAATTATATATTATAAAGTAAAATATAATAATTTATATAATTTAATTTGATAAACTCTCAAATTAAATACTAAAATAAAACTTTGCTAACTTGGATAATTTATAAAAATAAGTTAAATATAATTTATAAACAATGACATAAATTGTTCTACTAAATACAAATAATTTCACAAAAATCTATATTATTAAATAAACTCCAATAAATCAATTCAAATATATTTCTTATCTTACTTTTTTTTTACTTCAATAATTTATTTAAAAATAAATTAAATATAATAAACTTTTAATAAGTTAACAAATTAATCATACTCTTAAAAAAATCATACTCAAATCTAAAAATAAATAAATTTAAGAAAAACTACGAATTTAAACTTCATCTTTTTTTTAATCAGAAGAAACTTAGATTTGCCAAGCCAAACTCGACTCAATATATTTTAATCCTGATCATTGATAACAAAACATGCCAAATCATCCTAGGCAGTTGGAAAGTGGCATTTAAATTTACGGTTGGATTGTCAACTCTCTGTTTTTTAATTATTTGTTTCAGTGATGAGATGAGAAATTTATTTTTTGGAGGTTGAGGAACCTCGAGACAGCAAGGAGCATGTATGATTTATAACAAAAAATCATAAAGTTGCATTCAATAAATGCAAACTAAACGATTTCTTGGTAGGTGACCACATTTCCCAGCAGCATGGTTCATGATTTCATATATCTACGTAAAATATTAATAACTTATGTATTAATCGCATGTAAATTAAAGAATTTAACCGAGTCATCTTTTTCCTATTTTTGAACTGGATGGCCCATGTGTATTATTTTGCTTAGATGAACTTACTATTTTTAACCAAAGACCCCTTAGTTTTTAGCCGACATGATCTATACTAAACCAAACCAATGTATTATTCATATTTTAACTTACAACTAACATTTATATCGATATATTTTTTTATTAATTTTTAATTATTAACAATATTTAATATATTTTGATAATAAATCTTCAATAAAATTTACACTTACTAAAATCACATTTAAATATTTTTCAAATCCATTTTATACAAATCAAGATTATTTTTTAAGAACATCCAAAATAAAATTAATACGTTTTTAATAACTTACACTCACTAAAATCACATTTAAATATATTTCAAACTCATTCTTACTAAATGTAAGTTTATTTATAAATATATGATTTTTAAGAAATAATGATACATTTAGATAATAAATATTTAACTAAAATTCATACTCACTAAAAAATCATTTAGATATTATTCAAACACATTTAAATAATAAATTAAGATTATTTTAGTAGAAGTTTATTATTAAATGTTTTTAAATAATATATAAATTTTATTTTAGTATGTATGCGTTTTGTTTGGACATTCATATAAACTTGTAAATTTGGTTGGATGATATAAACAATTATATTTAAATCACACTGTTTGAGTTTAAGTACGTTTTAATTGTATTTGAATATATTTTGATGTAATTTGTAAGTTATTTAAATGTGAATTTTATTTTGGATGTTATTAAAAACTAATTTTAATTTGTATAAAATGGTCTTGGAAGATATTTAAATATGATTTTAGTGAGTGTGAATCTTATTTAAAGTGTGTCAAAATATTTTTTAATTAGAAAATATATTAATATAAATTTTATTTGTATGTTAAAACATTGAAAAATACATTGATTTAATGATAGAGATAGTTGTCACGTAGCCAAGAGGTCCTTGGTGAATATAACTTGGATTTAAAAATAATTGAAAATAAAAAATAAAAAATCTATATCAATAAAATAATACACATGTCATTCCAGTTATAGTTCAAGGTAGAAAAAGGAACCAGTTAGGAAAAAATATTTAAAAAAAATTAATATGGCTTAGTTAAATTTTTCAAAAGATTAGATAAGAATTTTTTTTTCAGGAAATAATTTGAAGTATTTAATTTTTGTGAGAGACTAAAATGAGTCTTCACTCGATATATTAAAAATATATAAATAGTGGGATATGATTAGATGCACCTATAAAAAGTTTATACGGTTAAAAATATTAATTTATAAATAATAAATGTTGGGTGTGTTTCAAAATAACAAGAAAAGTGAAAGTGAATAAATGACAAAAAATACATAGAAAATAGTAACATATTAAAAGAGTTATTAAAAGAGTTATATTTATTAACTCAACAAAAGGATAAAATAGGATAATGTGTTACATTGATAAATGTGGTGGTCCCAATCATTATGTCACGTGTCTCTTCTATACAACTCTCGCCGGGGTCGACACTGATGACAAGATTGAGTATAAGGGCGTGGACGTAGAGGTGCTAGTGGCGCCTTGTAGGTGGAACTTGAGTCCCTTAGGCATCAACATTATACGGTGGCTGGCCTTCGGCATGCATGTTGCGACAAGCTGCCACATAACACAAATGGGTGTTGCTCTTATTTTTATTATTGTTTGAGTTGAATTTTGAATTAAAAAATAGACAACACTTCGTGAAGTGTTGCATAATGAAAATATGCAACTCTGAAAAGCATTTATGTATGTGAAACCATACATCTTTTGGTAAAAGTGTTGTTGAAAGGACATTGTTTCATTAAGCGCCACAACCTTGTGAAACAACACCAACATGACCTACAAATAAATCATTTTGAATTCAAAAATCACATCACAAAACACATATCCTCTTCAGTAAAATTCCAGATGCTCTTCCTTACATTCAAGTTTTCATTTGTCTTGTGTAACTCGAGTATAAGTTGAATTATCCTAGGTATTTTTGCATAGAAACTCTAAGACATTCGAGAGTGCTTGAAATACTATAAGTAAAATAACTTATTCACAATTATAGCCTAGATCCATTCAATCTAGAAGATTTATCTAACAGTCTTATAGTATCTCAAATTATAGCCACGGACGCTTAAGTTTCAAGCATCAATCGAAGTGATGAACCAGGACTTTGTCAAGTTGTATCGTTTCGATGGAACAAAATTCACATGTTGGGAAGATAATATGATATTTCTTCTGACTGTTCTAAAGATTCAATATGTCTTAGATTCTGATTTGACACCAATTCCAGAACCATAAGAAAATGAAACAGATGAAGTCAAGAAGGAACGTAAGAAACGAAAGGAAGATGAATTTTTATGTCGTAGACATATTCAGAACACATTATCCGATTGTCTCTATGATCTATACACTGATACCCAATCTAGAAAGCACTTAAATTCAAATTCAAGACTGAAAAAGAAGGTACAATTTTTTTAAATATCTAAATATTTTGATTTTAAAATGTTGGATTCCAAGCTGATTCTGCCACAAGTACATGAGTTACAAGTTCTCGTGAATAAAATAAAATCCGTAAAAATAAACATTCAAGAAGATTTCAAAGTTGATGCAATTATTGAAAAATTGCCACCTACATGGAAAGAATACATGAATAAATTGTTGCATAATTTTGAGGACTTCTCGCCGGAGAAAATTCATAAACACCTTCGAATCAAAGATGAGTCAAATGATAGAGAAAACTATGAGTCCGCTGGATTCTCTAAAGTCAATGATGTGGCTGCAAAAGGAAAGAGGAAACACGATGGCATGACGAACCATCTTGGACCAAGGAAGGAACATAACAAGTTCAAAGTACCAAAAGGTGACAGATATGTGTGCGACAAACCAGGCCACTAAGCTTGAGATTGCATGCACAACAAATCCAAAAACGAAGTTAATGTTGTTCTTGATGATGATGACATAATTTCTACGATGATCCAGATTATGGAAATCAAAGACAAAGTGCAAGGATGTTGGTATGATACGTGAGATACTGTGCATGTATCTTATGACAAAGCAACATTTAAAACTTATTAAGAAGTAAATGATAGACAAGAAATGCATATGGTAAATGAAGTACGATCTAGAGTCATTGAAATGGGATCCGTCGAACTCAATTTCACTTCCCAAAATAAAGTCACTCTTGTCAATGTACTTCATGTCCCGACATGAATAAGAACTTTGTTAGTTGGGACTTGTTGGGAAAACCAGACATTAAGTTTGTATATGAATCGGGCAAGCTAATATTGACCCTTAAAGGTGTATTTGTAGGAAAAGGATATTCCATTGAGAGAATGATGAAAATTTATACTATCGACCATATTATTAATGATATTTCTAATTCTTCTTATATTCTTGAATCTATTTTTTTATGGCATTCTAGATTAGCTCATATTAGTATTAGTACTACGAATAGACTAATTAAATCTAGAATGATCTCATGTAATATTCATGATTTTGAAAAATATGAAATATGTGTTAAGTAAAAAATGATTAAGAAACCTTTCAAAAGTGTTGAAAGAAAATCAATTCGCTTGATCTTGTGCATTCTAATTGGTGTGAATTTAATGGCATACTAACATGTGGGGAAAACCGGTATTTCATAAGCTTTATCGACAATTGCTCTAGGTTAACACATGTATACCTTTTAAAGCATAAATATGATGCCTTTAATGCCTTTAAAATTTATAAAGTAAAAGTATAAAATTAATTAAGTAGAAGTATAAAAGTCCTTAGGAGTGATAGGGGCGATGAATACTTTTCTAGATAGTTTGATGCATATTAGGAAGAATATGGCATTATACATGAATGTTTTGCACCTCATACACCATAACAAAATGGTCTAGGCGAGTGAAAGAATTGAACATATCAAGAAATGAGAAATGATATGTTAATCCATTTTGAATTGAAATTTAATTTGTGAGGTGAAGCATTATTATCCGCATGTCATATAATGAATAGGATTCTATGAAGATAACATGTGTTTCTCCATATGAGATATGGAAAGATAAATAACCAAATAACGGTTATTTTAGAGTGAGGGGGTGTAACATGTTACAAGATCATGGATCCTAAAAGAACTAAATTGGATCCTCAAGGGATTAGATGTGCTTTAATAGGATATGCATCCAACATCAAAGCATATAGACTTTTAAATCTGGAGTCTAATTTAATTGTTGAATCTAGAGATGTGAATTTTTTTAAAAACCTTATCTTTATGATAAGGAATATGAGATTCCCACGAATGAATAATCCTATGATGAAGATTCTCCATGTATTGAAATACAACCCGAAAGTATTTCACGGATTGTTAAAATACAACATGAGCCTAGGATAAGAAAAAAAGCCCGAAAAGATAAGAATCTAGGACCAAATGAAATCGATTTTCAACTCTTCCTTTTATCTAGTTGAAGGAAATTGCGAGAATGATGTTCATAAGATTCCTATTATTCTTCAAGTAGAGGATAATCCTAAAACCTATAAAGAAGTAATGGCTTCAAGGGAATCTTCTTTTTTGAAAGACGATATCCATGACGAAATGGATTGCATTATATCAAATCACACTTGGGAACTTGTCAATATTCCAAAGGGTTAAAGGCCCATTGGATGTAAAAGGGTGTTTAAAAAGAAGTATCATAGTGATGATACATTAAACACCTATGGGGCTATATTAGTAGCAAAAGGGATTAGACGAAAGAAAGGTGTTAATTATTACAACACATATGCACCAGTAGCAAGGATGCTTACAATTAGAGTATTGTTTGAATTAGATTCTCATAATGACCTTATAGTTCATCAAATGGATGTTAAAACAACATTCTTAAATGGATGTCTCGATGTGGAAATCTATATGGAACAACTAGAAGGTTATGTGCTTCCTGGAAATTAACCAAAGGTATGCAAGCTTTTCAAATCCTTATATGGTTTAAAACAGGAACCAAAACAATGGCATCAAAAGTTTGACTCAATTATACTTTCAAATGTATTTACTCTAAATTCTTGCGATAAGTGTTTATACATAAAGGTGCATGAAAATAGAGTAATATTTCTTTGTCTATATGTTGATAACATGTTAATCATTAGCAACAAGATGAATGAAATATTAGCAACAAAGAGGTTTCTAAATTTCACATGGGGCTAGATTAGTAGCAAAAGGGTTTAGACAAAAGGAAGGTGTTGATTATTTCGACACATATGCACCAGTAGCAAGGACGATGGCAATTATAGTATTGTTTACATTAGATTCTCATAATGACCTTATAGTTCATCAAATGAATGTTAAAACAAATTTCTTAAATGGATATATCGATGAGGAAATCTACATGGAGCAACTAAAATGTTATGTGCTTCTTAGAAATTAACAAAAGGTATGCAAGCTTGTCAAATCCTTATATGGTTTAAAACTGGCACCAAAACAATGACATCAAAAGTTTGACTTAGTTATACTTTCAAATGGATTTACTCTAAATCCTTGCAATAAGTATCTATACATAAATGTGCGTGAAAATAATGTAATATTTCTTTGTCTATATGTTGATGACATGTTAATCATTAGCAACAAGAAGAATGGAATCTTAGAAATAAAGAGGTTTTTAACTTTCATATTCAAGATGAAAGATACTCGACTAGTTGACACAATTTTAGGGATCAAAGTAAAACAAAATAGTGGGGGTTAAGAAATCATTCAAAAACACTATATTGAGAAAATGTTGGATAAGTTCAAACACCTAAATTTTAAGGAAGTAAACACTTCATTCGATCCTAGTGTCAAACTTGAAAAGAATGGTGGAAGAGTTGTGGCTCAATTGGAATATGCAAGTGTAATTGGATGTCTAATGTATTTAATGCAATGCACCAGACCTAAATGTAATACGGTGGGAGAATTGACTTTATTGGTTTTGTGTTTTTATCGCAAATATTGCAGTTAGCAAGAGTCGCCACCAAATTTTCTTTTATCCAACAAAGGAAAGGGTGAAAAGAACAAGAAAGACCTTACGAGATTATTTTTTGAGTAAGGGGGTATGTTATGGAAAGGTAATGTGTTAGCACCATTTCCATCCGTAGTTATCTATGGGCTCTTAGTTGCTAGCTCACTTTTGAAAATGCTTTTTGTGTGTGTGTGTTTTGAAGATATTTTGAAAATACGCCATAGTGCAGCAAACTTTGTAATGTTTCTCGTTTCGGCGAGAACGTATACAAAGTATTTTTTTCTCTTTGAAAATATTTTAGAGAAAAGTTTGTGTATGTGTGAAAAATTGTTTTGTTTGTTTTTTGTGAGGAAGCAACTATGAGCTATCTACCTACTGGAAAGATTTTTGTTCTTTTCCTCTTTTCCTTTAGACAATGTTATCCTACTATTAGTTAGTAGGTATCTCTATCGTTGGATGTTTGACGGACGGGCGAGGGTCATCGCACAGTCATGAAGGAAACTCGAAAGATACTATAGCAATTACCCTAAGTTTTAAGATCATTTACTGAGGCAACGTCGAAAGGATCATCGAGGGACTTATGATCTTTATAAAAAGGGTCACTACTAAAATCTCTTATGTTCGAGAGACGTAACTATTTTATTCCTAAGGCAACAAGTGGAGGTACTTTGGAGGTGTGCGTATACAAGTGTGTTGTGTTTCAGTTATTTATCTTTAAACATTTAGGTTTTCTACCATTTGTTTTCAGATCTTATCATGCAATCCTATTAAGCATACATCTAGAAATTATATATATATATATATATATATATATATATATATATATATATGTGTGTGTGTGTGTGTGTGTGTGTGTGTGTGTGTGTGTGTGTGTGTGTGTGTGTGTGTGTGTGTGTGTGTGTGTGTGTGTGTGTGTGTGTGTGTGTGTGTGTACAGAAAATAAAAGTGCGAGGATTTAAGCTACGCTATTACAATGCTTCAGGATGGGGGAATTTACAAACCAGAATGGGGAAATAAAAGAGTAAATAGTCCTAGTTCAAAGTCAATTACATCCCAAGTACAATTACAATATATTTGTGAAAATAAATGCGAGCGAAATAAATAAATGTACGGAGAAGATAAAACCCTTTAAATTTCGAAATAGTAAGAAAAGAAATATTTTTGTTGTTTTTTGCATTTTTTGTTTAGAAAAAATAGTTAAATTAAATTAAGAAAAACCTAATTCTAATTGGTTTGATTAATTAAGGAAAGGATGATTAAAATAAGTAATTTAAATTAATTTAATTAATGGAAATCTAAGTCTAATTATTTTTGTAATTTTTGATTTTATGATTTAGAAATTAATTAATTAAAAAATAAAATGAAGTAAAAAATAATAATAATGGGCCAGGCTGAAACAAGAAAATGGGGGGTGGAAATCAGAAAATGTTCCAGGCCCAAAAAATCAGAGCCCAGGCGTTGAAAAAAAGATTAGGGGGTGAGAAACTAAAAATTTGTTAGGCCCAGTAAGGCTAAACCCAACAGCTGTGCATGATTTGGTGTGTATAACCCTTGAGGTTCCATGGTAGGAATGCACCCTTGAGAAGTTGGATCTACCTGCATTGACATCTGATGGTCCAGATGTGGAAGCATATAAAGCACGCGTAGATCTATCTAACACTGGATTTGAAAAGAAAAATATGAGAAAAATGAAAAACCTGGGGATCAAACCCAGGTTTATAGGCTTCATACACGCATGTTTTACCACTAGGCCAAGTCTGTTCATTCGTTAGTACAAGGTAATGATAATATTATATATGAAATCAGTTATATTTTCATTTCTTTTCAAATGCGCGACCAATCAGATTTGAATGAACAAATTATGATACAACAAAGTGCCATGCATGCCTCTTGCCAGAGTCAACTTGTTTCATGGATGCGGAGTCAAACTCCGGTTATCCTCTCCGACCAAACAAAAACGTGAACCTACAAAAAAGAGAGATTTGTGGCAAACCAAAGGGTCTACTCCATACAAAATTTCCTCCTGAGGCCAAATCTGGCCTTAGTTTGGCCTGAAAGTCCTTGCATTTTGAATTACGAACCAAAAACCCTAGCACGGTTTGAAAATGCCACATGATGATTCATGCGTCATAAACTCCACGTGATGCTCTTAACATGTTCTAATGATGCCTAGAAACTCATACATACATGTCAAAGCATTCAAAAACGCGAGAAAAAAATAAGGATTTGATTTTTCATAATTTACCAAATGGTGATGATTGAAGGTGGTGGTTCCTGCGTGTGTTGGGCTTCAAGGAGGGTCAGGGTAAGCTCTTGGGATCTTCAGGGAATAGATAGTGTGCTTGGTTTGGACTGATGATGACTGGAAGTATGCTATGAATTTTGACAACTTTGGAACTTTTTTGAGAATTTTGTAGTGCTTTCTCTAGGCAGCTTCAGTGTGTTCCTTTGGCTTGATTTGAATCCATATTTATATAGGAGGAGAGTGAGTTGACAAACAAGGAAAGAGATCAAGACTTCATTGCCCTAATTAACTCAAAATCAAACAAATTAAAAAACTTTCTTTTGTATGTTATCTTACCCTTTTGAATGTGAAATGAATCTGGACAGGTTCTATATGTCTTACACGAAATCTTGGGCTCCATGATGGGCCAAGTCAAGCCCAAATGCTCTATCCCATTATTTCTTGTATTTTTATCTAATTTATTTGATTTTAAATTAAATAAAATCAAGATAAATATAAATAAAAATCAAGGCCATGCAAAAATGGATTTAGAGGTCCTCTAAGACCTAAATATAATACGGTGGGAGAATTGACTTTATTGGTTTTGTTTTTTTATCGCAAATGTTGTGGTTAGCAAGAGTCGCCACCAAACTTTATTTTATCCAACAAAGGAAAGGGTGAAAAGAACAGGAAAGACCTTTCGAGATTATTTTCTGAGTAAGGGGGTAGGTTATGGAAAGGTAATGTGTTAGCACTCTTTCCATCTGTAGTTATCTACGGGCTCTTAGTTGCTAGCTCACTTTTGAAAATGCTTTTTGTGTGTGTATTTTGAAGATATTTTGAAAATACGCCTTAGTGCGGCAAGCTTTGTAATGTTTCTCGTTTCGGCGAGAACTTATACAAAGTGTTTTTTTTTGTCTTTGAAAATATTTTAGAGAAAAGTTTGTGTATGTGTGAAAAATTGTTTTGTTTGTTTTTTGTGAGCAAGCAACTATGAGCTATCTACCTACTGAAAAGATTTTTGTTCTTTTCCTATTTTCCTTTAGACAATGTTATCCTACTATTAGTTAGTAGGTAGCCCTATCGTTGGATGTTTGAAGGACAGGTGAGGGTCATCGCACAGTCACGAAGGAAACTCGAAAGATACTATAGCAATTACCCTAAGTTTTAAGATCATTTATTGAGGCAACGTTGAAAGGGTCATCGAGGGACTTATGATCTTTATAACAAAGGGTCACTACTAAAATCTCTTACGTTCGAGAGACGTGACTATTTTATTCTGAAGGCAACAAGTGGAGGTACTTTAGAGGTGTGCGTATGCAAGTGTGTTGTGTTTCAGTCATTTATCTTTAAAAATTTATGTTTTCTACCATTTGTTTTCAGATCTTATCATGCAATCCTATTAAGCATACATCTAGCAATTATATATATATATATATATATATATATATATATATATATATATATATATATATATATATATATATATATATATATATATATATATATATATATATATATATATATATATATGTGTGTGTGTGTGTGTGTGTGTGTGTGTGTGTGTGTGTGTGTGTGTGTGTGTGTGTGTGTGTGTGTGTGTGTGTGTGTGTGTGTGTGTGTGTGTGTGTGTGTGTGTGTGTGTGTGTGTGTGTGTGTGTGTGTGTGTGTACAGAAAATAAAATTGCAAGGATTTAAGCTACGCTATTATAATGCTTCTTGAGGGGGGAATTTACAAACCAGAATGGGGAAATAAAAGAGTAAATAGTCCTAGTTCAAAGTCAATTACATCCCAAGTACAGTTACAATATATTTGTGAAAATAAATGCGAGCGAAATAAATAAACGTACGGAGAAGATAAAACCATTTAAATTTCTAAATAGTAAGAAAAGAAATATTTTTGTTGTTTTTTGCATTTTTTGTTTAGAAAAAATAGTTAAATTAAATTAAGAAAAACCTAATTCTAATTGGTTTGATTAATTAAGGAAAGGATGATTAAAATAACTAATTTTAATTAATTTAATTAATGGAAATCTAAGTCTAATTATTTTTGTAATTTTTGATTTTATGATTTAGAAATTAATTAATTAAAAAATAGAATGAAGTAAAAAATAATAATAATGGGCCAGGCTGCAACAAGAAAATGGGGGGTGGAAATCAGAAAATGTTCCAGGCCCAAAAAATCAGAGCCCAGGCGTTGAAAAAAAAGATTAGGGGGTGAGAAACTAAAAATTTGTTAGGCCCAGTAAGGCTAAACCCAACAGCTGTGCATGATTTGGTGTGTATAACCCTTGAGGTTCCATGGTAGGAATGCACCCTTGAGAAGTTGGATCTACCTGCATTGACATCTGATGGTCCAGATGTGAAAGCATATGAAGCACGCGTAGATCTATCTAACACTGGATTTGAAAAGAAAAATATGAGAAAAATGAAAAACCTGGGGATCAAACCCAGGTTTATAGGCTTCATACACGCATGTTTTACCACTAGGCCAAGTCTGTTCATTCGTTAGTACAAGGTAATGATAATATTATATATGAAATCAGTTATATTTTCATTTCTTTTCAAACGCGCGACCAATCAGATTTGAATGGAAAAATTATGATACAACAAAGTGCCACGCATGCCTCTTTCCAAAGTCAACTTTTTTCATGGATGCGGAGTCAAACTCCGGTCATCCTCTCCGACCAAACAAAAACGTTAACCTACAAAAAAGAGAGATTTGTGGCAAACCAAAGGGTCTACTCCATACAAAATTTCCTCCTGAGGCCAAATCTGGCCTTAGTTTGGCCTGAAAGTCCTTGCATTTTGAATTACGAACCAAAAACCCTAGCACAGTTTGAAAATGGCACATGATGATTCATGCGTCATAAACTCCACGTGATGCTCTTAACCTGTTCTAATGATGCCTAGAAACTCATACATACATGTCAAAGCATTCAAAAACGCGAGAAAAAAATAAGGATTTAATTTTTCAGAATTTTACCAAACAGTGATGATTGAAGGTGGTGGTTCCTGCGTGTGTTGGGCTTCAAGGAGGGTCAGGGTAAGCTCCTGGGATCTTCAGGGAATAGATAGTGTGCTTGGTTTGGACTGATGATGACTGGAAGTATGCTATGAATTTTGACAACTTTGGAACTTTTTTGAGAATTTTGTAGTGCTTTCTCTAGGCAGCTTCAGTGTGTTCCTTTGGCTTGCTTTGAATCCATATTTATATAGGAGGAGAGTGAGTTGACAAACAAGGCAAGCGATCAAGACTTCATGGCCCTAATTAACTCAAAATCAAACAAATTAAAAAAATTTCTTTTGTATGTTATCTTACCCTTTTGAATGTGAAACGAATCTGGACAGGTTCTATATGTCTTACATGAAATCTTGGGCTCTGTGATGGGTCAAGTCAAGCCCAAATGCTCTAGCCTATTATTTCTTGTATTTTTATCTAATTTATTTGATTTTAAATTAAATAAAATCAAGATAAATATAAATAAAAATCAAAGTCGTGCAACAATGGATTTAGAGGTCCTCTAAGATATTATGGACATGTTTGAACATCAAAAACTAGGCTGATTGGTTCAAAAATACAATTTTGCTCAAAGTTGACTTCATGCATTTTCACAAATTTGCCAAACTTGTGAAAATAATAACTTGCTCAATTTTATTCTTTTGAAGTTGATCTTTTACTTTTTGGAATGTACAATATGTCCTCTACAATCTCTATGTTGATCATTTTTTCTTTTGAATACATTATCTTGATGTAAGTTGCCTTGACAAAAAGTGTCTTTTGTTGACTTTTAAAAATAACCTATAATATATGAGATCATATCTTCCAAATGAAGCATTTTTTGGACTTGAGAATAAAAGAAAAGTTGTAGAGAATTGAATTTTCTTCAAATTGGGTTTTGTTTGGGGAAAATTTGATGAAGCATATGAAAGTTATACCTGGTCAAAGTTCAGTTGACTTCTCCTAAGGAAACCCTAATTTGACAATTCTTGACTTTTGATGATTTGAGGAATTTCCTTGGAGAATCGTGATCAACCGTTGATAAAATTATGAACATCACTTCAAAATGTTTATTTTGACCAAAAATATTTATGTTTGACTGTATGTTAATCATAGTTGACTTTTTGACTAATACAGTTGATTTTTCAAAATTTGAGCCATTGACTGAGCAAACTTGTGATGTAGGGCTTGAAACTTGACATGAACCTTGTTGAGGATCCATGACGAACCATGGAAACCACTTGAGACCTTTACAAACAAAATTTACTTGAGAAACTCTAAACCCTAGTTATAGGCCTTTGACTTAGAAGGAGCATCTTGACTAGTTAACCCTTGAGTGTCTTGACTATTTGAAGAGCCTTGAAAGAATGTTTTTGAGAAGAGTGAGAGGAAAAATTTTGGGGTACAAAATTAACATAACATTTACATTTAGTAATATGAATATATTTACTATCAGTCTAAGTGGTGAACATTGGAAGGATGTCACTAGGATTCTCGGTTATCTTTTACAAACCAAAAATCTTGGCCTTCATTATGGTAGGTTTCCTACTTTACCTGAAGGGTATACCGACGTGAGTTGTATATCGAGTATTGCAGATCATAAATATACATTTGGGTGTATATTTAAATTATATGGAGGTAAAATTTCTTGGAAGAGCAAGAAACAAACATGCATTACTCTTTCGACCTTGGAATCAGAGTTTGTAATCGTTGCTTCCGCAAGTCAAGAAGTTAAATAGTTGAGGGACCTTATGTTAGAAGTTCCATTAGCTAAAGACAATGTTTCAAAGGTGTTGATACATTTTGATTTCCAAGCCACCCTAGATATAGCATTTAGTGAAGTATACAATGGAAAGTCTAAACACATTAGTCTTAGATATTATTTTGTGAGAAAATTGATTAAGGCTGAAATCATTTAACTAACATATATACGAACAAGCTATAATTTAGCATATCCATTTACTAAGCCACTGGACAGAGGCTTAGTAAATACTACCTCGAGAGGTATGGGATTTAAACTCCTAGAATAAAGGTTCCAAGAATGGTGGCAATCCAATCTGAAGTTAAGAAAACCTAAACCTAAGATTAAATCGGTAATAAAAAATCGTTGATTTGGATGTTTGTGCAATATTTTGTGAAAATATTGACTATTACACATTGAGGGTTGAGTTTTTCCAACTCTTAATGAAGTTCAATGTTGAGAGTGTGTATCTAAAGAAAAATAGATACAATATGAACTTCGCCTATGTGAATTTTGAGATGGTGTTGTCTCAAAGTGAGAGTTACAGTTTCTCTCATGAATAATTTACAAAACAGGAAAAGTACATGGCCATAAATAGTGCTAGGTGAGAAATGTAGGCGAAGAAATATTAAAGATTGTGTGTAAGGTAATGTCAGTATAATCACAAGGGGGTAACAGTTTAAAACATTGCTACCTAACATTCCAATTAAACTTTGTGTTATCTTTACTAAGGTTAAGTTCAAATCGAAAGATACTTAACTGTATTAAAATTATTTTTTCTCTTTTGTAGTTTGCTCTTGTCATTATTAGAACAAGTGGAAGATTGTTGTGATTTATGAAAAATAAATGTCCAAGGGTGTGTTCCAAAATGACAAGAAAAATGTAAGTGAGTAAATACCAATAAATGCATGGGGAATAGTCCCATATAGAAAGTGACACTCACATTAAAAGCCTTTATAAAGAGTTATGTTCATTAACTCAATAAAAGGACAAAAGAGGATAAAGTTCCACATGAATAAATATAATGGCCCCAAGCATTATGTCACTTATCTCTTCCATACATCCCCTTGTTGGTTCACCACTGGATCCGATTTTAGGACCGGGTCTGAGGGCGTGGGCATAGAGGTGCCAATGGCGGCTTGTAGCGGCACTTGGGCACTTAGGCACGACGCATCAAAGCAATCGGGCTACTCGCGACATTATACGATGATGTCAGTGGCGCTCTTGTGTCACATATGACAAATGGTCATTGCTCTTGTTTTTTATCGTTGCTTGAGTTTGAATTTTTAATTCGAAAATAGGCAAAATTTCGTGAAGTGTTGCAGAACAAAAATATGCAACTCTTGAAAAATGTTGATGTAGGCGAAACCATACATCTTTTGGTAAAAGTGTTGTTGAAAGGATGTTGTTTCATCAAGGATCTCAACCTTGTGAAACAAAACCAATATGGCCTATAAATAAATCATTCTAAATTCAGAAATCATATCACAAAACACATATCCTCTTCAGCAAAATTCTAGGTTCTCTTCCTTACATTCGAATTTTCACATGTCTTTTGCAAGCTTGAGTATAGACTGAATTATCCTAGGTATTCCTGCATAAAAACTCTAAGACATTCAAAAGTGCTTAAAATACTATAAAAAAGTGATTTGTTCATGATTTCAGTCTGAATCCTTTCAATCCAGAAGCTTTATCTAAGAAAAATTAATTATTATTTTTTATTAAAAATGTCTTAATATATATTTAATCAAGGTAAATATGTCGCTATTTAATTGTATTTATGGTAAAAAAATTATTTAAGCCATAGTCTTCAAACATAGTTCTTCCTAAAAAAGCACCCCATTCGCATATAAGTTTCCATTACTCAAATAAGCTCTCTCAAGCCCATTTTCCCCATCTCTCTCTCTCTCTCTCTCTCTCTCTCTCTCTCTCTCTCTATATATATATATATATATATATATATATATATATATATATATATATATATATATATATATATATATATATATATATATATATATATATATATATATATATATATATATATATATATATATATATATATATATATATATATATATATATATATATATATATATATATATATATATATATATATATATATATAGGATGAAACCTAATACCATCAAACCTCTTACCTAAGAAGGAGGAAACCTCTTGATTTATATGAGACACCTTAGACTCTATTTCTTGGGAATAGTCTACCACCTCGTCATTCAAAGAGGCTCCCTTATCTAAGTATATGGAGGTGTCTTCCTTAAAGTTAATATAAACCTTTCTCTAGATGACCTTATGTTTCTTGGCCATAAGCGATAATATGGTGTCAGCTAGTGGAGGTATGACAACAAAGATAAGGGCACCCTGAATTATCTTTCACTCGTCCACAAGTTTCCTTTTCCTTAAAATAAAATTCATCAAACTAGAATGGTCTATTTTTTTAGTATCTACCCCCACCCCGCCTCTCTTTAACATCCTCTTCTCCAACAACAATTTCTTTTCTAGCACTAACACGGAGGGCGTCTTTTTTGCATAGAAACATTAAAGTTTAAAAGATGGATAAATAAGGAAAAACTAGAGGCGACACAAATAAAACACACTAACATAAATAAACGTCAATCACCAGCTTATCCTTCTCAGACTACATCAAACCTATAATGTACATGATGCAAAATTGTTCTAAGAACTCAACATCGTCCTTTTCTGCCTCGTAGATTTTATCAAGGTCAAAATCTAGTACCAAAACAAGCTCATCTGACCAAAAAAGGGGAAAATTATGTGATTCATCCTCCTTAAATATAATATCGGGACAATCAATATCACTTCAAAATCAAACAAATTTATCTTTCCAATTTTTGTAGTTCAACGAGTAAGGGTGAGCAGACCTCGTCCAAAAAGGACGCTTAGAGAAACCCAACTTCCTTTACCAACCTCTTTTGTCCCATAGAATGAAAATAAAATTCCCATAATAGGTATGATATCAAGTTCCTTATAGAGGAGATCAAAACCACTCACAAAGTCCCGACTATTTGGATGAAGTTGCGATGGGGAAACATTGATCGCCCTAATGAAGTCTTCCTTGAAGGTGATGAAATGGATTCCCACCCACAAATCAGTTATAACACACATTTACATATAAATTACTCAAACTCAACCCCATGAGGACGCCTCATGTAGACCTTCTCGCCTTTCATACAAGGCTTTAATAAACATCATTTTAACTTCTGGTGGATGTTATAAACAAATTTATATGAAAAGATATTACCCTCACATCACTATTGAATAAAGAGTCAATGTTCACCACATTTTCGCATAAGACGACAAAACATGTGTCTGAAGTCACCATTAGTGGAATCGTCAGTCCTAGGTAATAAAAGACCAAAACAACATCATTGTGACTAATGTGTTCACTACCAGAGCTATTAAAACTACTATCATAACTTCAAACATCGCCATTTCGACAATTCTCTAATTCACTCTACCATCCTCCTGCATCAAACTCTCACAACAACAATGCGACAACTCCCACTTACCCACATGTTATCCAGCACAAGCACATTACCACTAGTGTTACAATCCATAAGAAATACCATATTCTAAATATGAAAGAGAAAAATAGGTTAAAAGAGTACATGAAAACAATACATGTGGCATGGCTTCGTGTGAAGGGGTGGATAATCGAAATCATATGAGTTTTCCTAAAGGCAAGATAAAAAGTGTTGGGTAAAACTATTACAAGAAAAAGTTTTGATGAGAATGAAAAACCAACACTCTGGTATTTATAGGGAGAAACCCCTCTAGACCGAGTAGTTGTCAATAGCATTTAACCATCATTAGCACGACATAGTCTCAATGGTTATGCTTGCAAGCCGATAAATCGAGGAACGACTCAGATTAATTGGTCCTTCCCAAGGCATTTTAATTATTTCATCATTAATGAAAAAATTATTCTCTTAATTATATCCATAAATCAGGAGATCAACCATCAGATCTATTTAGGCGACCATACATAAACTCAATCGTAAATCCATAGGTAGAAACAATGTTACATCACCTTCAAACATTTCATATGCAATCAATTATTCCTTTGAGGGACCGCTCACTATCATGTATCTTCCCTCAATCACTTCACTCTTACAAACCTCGTGCTTGAAGAATCATGAACATGTAAGTTTTTCTTAAAATCCTTCGCCCTTACAGAGCTCGTGCTTGAGGGATAGTGAACATATATTTCTCCCTAAAACACTTCACCCTTAAATAGTTATTTTTAAAAATAAAATAAAAAATACTTCACCCTTACAAGCCTCATGCTTGAGGGAGTGTGAACATTTATGTTTTTTCTTAAAATACACTTCGCCCTTACAAGCCTCATGCTTGAGGGATTTTGAACATATATGTTTTTCTTAAAATACTTCGCCCTTATAGGACACGTGCTTGAGGGATTATGAATATGTATGTTTTCCTTAAAACACTTCACCCTTAAATATTTATATTTTTAAAAATATTTCACCTTTACAAGTCTCGTGCTTGAAAGAACATTTATGTTTTCTTTAAAATATACTACGCCCTTATAAGTCCCGAGCTTAAGGGACTGTGGATCGTTATGAACATCATGGCCTTAAGCATTACCTTCAAAGCACTTCGACCATCATTGACCTCATGATTGGGAGATCATGTATAATTATAAACACGATGTCCTACATTCAAATATACATTGAAGAAGTTCAATCCACTTGATAATAACCACGTAAGAAGTACAAAAGGTGGAAGACGACAACTAAACATAACCAATATGTGCTCCACATGTGGGAGAGGTCATCATATATTACATGGTCAACTCAACTTTGAGTTGAGAAGATGACTCAACCTCAAGTCATGTAACGACTTAGATAGAAATCACTCATCCGGAATCCTAGATAAAGTAGAAAAGACGCAATAAATGACAATAAAAATATATCATACATAAACGTTACGGGAGTGAATTTTCTCCATTGTCATTTTCATTGGATTTGATCAAGTTTGAATCTTAACCATTAAAAGCCAAATATTATTATTCTTATATATATATATATATATATATATATATATATATATATATATATATATATATATATATATATATATATATATATATATATATATATATATATATATATATATATATATATATATATATATATATATATATATATATATATATATATATATCAATGGTCCAAATCTCAAAGGATTGTAAAGTTACTAGAGAGAATCTAAACCCTAACAATTAGAGACATACATATCAAATTAAAGCAAAGATTGCAATAAATACAGAGAGAAAGAGTCAGAAAGGGATCCGATAAATTGAGATCACCTGCCCTATAATTTGCTAGCTTCACTTATCACAAAATTATAATATAGTATTAACACAATACACACGGCTAAAATCATATATTCTGCATATTATAAAGATTAATTTCAATATAAATTAATTTTCTAAAGACTAAAATCAAAGAAAAAAAGTAATAGGTAAAATAAAAATATTTGCAAAATTAAAATCAAACACAAAACCTATATAAATTAAAACTGAAATGTAATATGTTTCCACGTAGCATTTACTGTTTGATTGCTTGGATCACACATATATATTTAAACTTTAAAACAAAAAAATGTTTGATATAATTAAAAAACTATAATAAAAAAAAAAGACATTCGATTCTGATATAATTAAAAAAAAAATTTAATTATTAATTTGATTTGAATAAATAAAAAACAAAATTGTATTTCTTGGTGATAAATATATGAGTTCAACTATAAATCAAATTGTTCATATAAGTATTTCTCAAGGACTAATTCCAAAATAATATTGATCAAATCAATATACAATTCAAATTTAAATGGTTCGTTTTCTATTAAACGATTGAATTTGTGATTGTTGAAAATTGAAAAATAGGACAAAAGAGAATCAAACAAACCCAATATTAAGAGATTAAAGAGAGTTCGAAATTACAATTAATTAACTTTTCCTAAGATAGTGAACATCAATAATTATTTTACAAAAATATAGTTTGACATTTTTCTATAGAATTATAGGAAAAATGAATTTCTTTTGAAAAAGCTTCTTTTTAGAAATCCAGTCCAATTATTAATTTTTAGTAGCTTTTGCTATACCTAAATTAGGTATTTGGATAATATTATATACAAATGGTTGAATATTGGAGGAATAATGTTGGAACAAGTCAACAATATTTTAGAAATCGAATCAGAAAGTTTAAGTTATTTTTTTGGTTGCATAGATAGTTTAAGTGATTTAATCGTGGCCATCACGTCTACCGTTCAATTATTTAAGAAATTTGACTCCGATTATATTTCAATTCAAGAAGTTTAATAGTTGAACCATAATTCAAAAGTAATATTTGATTCAATTTTTAAAAATATTTTATGATAGTAAAAACCTTAGGTTACTAGCCGTCATGCGAGCCTTCTTCACTATGATGAAATTAGGAATGTCAAATTATTAGAGTATGATTATCATAGTAGATTTTACAAAAATGGAGAATATATTATTAAAGTGCGGTGAACGAATAGAGGAAAATAAATCCAAAATATTAGTGACATGACCGTGTCAAAACAAGATTGTGCTTAGAAGTTCTATATATACACACACTTAAAAATATTCTAAATTATTATCCAAACATAAGAAACAACATGTTGGTATGGGATTTTTATTAGCATTTTGCTGTGAATGTGTGAGGTAAGATATATAAAAATGTTAAAGCATAGACAATCAAGTCATATTTTATCATGAAGGCATAAACTCAATATGATAACTTTTTTTGATAAACATGTTGAGTTTGAATATGATAACTTTTTTTGATAAACATGTTGAGTTTGAATTAGGGGGTGATAAAATGGACCGTCTGTTCTGTCCTGCTCCACTCTGTTTTAAGTCTATTAAAAAATAGTGGGATGGACAAGCTCACAAAGTGAAAATGGACATAAAAATCTAAATTGTCTCGCCAAATTATCGGGTTGACGAGTGGCGGATTTGCCCGCTTACTTTTTAATTTATTTTTTTTTCATTTTTTAATATATTAAAAAAAATTCTTTTACATTTTCATTGGATTTTTCACTTATTTTTTAGAATATTTTTTAACAAAATTTATTTTAAAAAAATATTGTATATATTCACAATAAATATATAAAATAAAATCATCAAAAATTAGACCTACTAGAACTAACTAAAAAAGAGTAGGTTTAAGGTGGGACAAGCTGAACGAATAGGCGCGACGGACTTTAGAGGGCGGAGGATTTTGGCGGGGCGGAATTTGGCGGGCAGCGTGAGCTTTAATGGACAGCGGGTCTAAAATCCCAACCTAGCCTGCCATTTTTGGCAGGTGCGCGGGTCGGTTGAGCGGGTCACGACCCGTTTTGCCACCTCTAGTTTGAATCGCCTATGAAATAAGGTATTTGAGACAATATATTTTTGAGTCACAAATTGGATGACCTAAAAATGTTTTCGACAGCAGTGGCGGTTTGAAGCGAATTAGGTGTCAAGGACACGTGAAAATAAATTAGAAGACAAATTCCCATGTAGCAGTATATGTGTAGGATTTTTAGGAGTTGGTTGTTGTTGGAAGTTGACAACACACCTAGTATATAAGCAAATTTCGACTCTGTCGTCAGGATTTGAATTCATGTTGTTCTCTTTAGAATTCATACATCTGATTTACTGAGATAACAAGTTTGTGAGAAATGTATGAACATGCGTTCTATTTTTAATTCAAGCATTTTAATTGATTTACTATTGTTTACTTCTTAACTTGCTTTATTAATTTAAGCATTATTACATTTTCTCGAACGTTTTACTCAAAGTGATCTTTAGGATTTTTGAATTTGATTCCATAAATAAACTAAAGCTTGTGAGTTTTTTTACTAAAAACACAAGTAAACAAATTGGCACACTCGGTGGGACACACTTTTGTGCAAAAAATTAAACATTGAGAGTATAGGTGTTTTTATTTTTGTTTACGTTCTACTTAAACTCAAATTTTTTCAATCATTAAGTGTTTATGCATATGAGGAATGGAAAGTTTGTTAGTATGTATCATCAATCATCAAAGAATTCATCCTCACAAGAAGTTCCTCCTCCTCATAATCACGCTCCAAATTCAGAAGAACAATCAATCAAAACGATTATTGGTGGCAAGCACTTCAACAACTGTTGGAGTAACTGCTCCTTCCATAAATTAAATATTAGTTTCCGCTACGACACCATATATGGTGATACCCCCTCATACTACTCCCATGGTCACACAAACCATTATAGGAGGTGTTAGGCCTCAATTCCTTCCAAGCTTTACACTTCCCCCTGATGGTAAGGAGTATCCATATGACATGTCAACTGTATTGATAACATGCCCACATAATAACATGTCAATGTATGTAGATAATACCATTGCTATTGCCTCAACTATTAATAGTTACATGGCATCGGGATCTTCCATAAACAACATTGGTCGAATGGGTCAACCCTGAGGAAGATTAGGATATATCCCTCAAGATATACAACCTTTAACTAATAATTCTCTTTTGGTTGTAAGATAACAAATGGATGACAGTACCATGATATGGTTAATATAATTACCCAAAAAATTTGTATCATGATCAATCCTTTGATCCAAAAACCAATCATATTTATCAACAATTATCATAACAAATGAGTCGAATTGCTGATTTTCTGGTGCTCCTAAAACCCTATTCAGCCAATTCCTCAGATCTAAACAGTTGGGGTAGTCCAAAATCTAGAAATTGCAAACAATGAAGGTGTTACTAATAATCAAGTGAAACAACTGGTTATGCCCCAACCAGTTTAACAACCTATACCTAAGGTATTAGAGGGAGACTTAGGTCAAAACGGCTTAGATCTGGTGTTGGTAAACAAGAACCAAGATACAGATCATGTGGTTAGGAGAGTCCAACACAATTATTTTGGGAGGAAAAATAACATAGCCAATATGGTTTAGCAAATCCCAACCCAAAATGGTCTTAATGTTGGTCTTCATAAGCCAAATTTGATTTCTTCTTTAAGTAAATATGTATTGAAAACTAAACTCCCCAAGAGCTAGAAAGTTCCTAAGTTCACTAAGTTTGCAAGTGATACTAGAGAGTCCATTGTCGAGCACATTTATCGATACTAATCAGAAGATGATGATTTGGCTAATAATGAAAATCTAAAGATGAAATACTTCTCTAATTCTTTAACCAATAATGTTTTCACATGGTTCACTACTCTCTCTCTCTCTCTCTCTCTCTCTCTCTCTCTCTCTCTCTCTCTCTCTCTCTCTCTCTCTCTCTCTCTCTCTCTCTCTCTCTCTCTCCAAACTCCATACTTAATTGGAATCAACAAGAAAGGGAGTTTTATGAGCAGTTTTATATGGGTCAGTAAAAGATCAGCCTAAAAGAGTTAGACTAATGTGAAGCGAAAACCGTCTGACTAGATAGATGACTATATCAATAAGTTTAGGATGGTCAAGTCAATACTCTTTACTCAAGTTCCCGAGCATGAGTTAGTCAAAATGGACGCGTGTGGTTTAGATTATTCCAATAGGAAGAAGTTGGATACCAAATACCTAAGGGATATGGCCTGATTAGCAGACATCGTTAGACAAGTTGAAACATTTGAAGCCAGAGAAGGCTAGATTAAATCGACACTCTAGGAATGAAAATATTTTCTACATAGAAACATATGATATTAATCAATAACTCGACGTAGTTTTTGAGTATGTCGAGGAAAATGAGGTTAATTTGGCAGATTTAAAGCCAGAGCCTATGTATGTTTGTAAAGTTTGAAGACCTTCTATTGTAAAGAATTCTATTGAACCAAGTAGAAATGGAAAATTTGTTACAAAAACTTATACTTTTGATGTAACTAAATTTGATGAAATTTTTAACCTTCTAGTTGTCGATGATCAAATCATAGTGCCAAAAGGCCTAAAGATGCCATCATTGGAACAAAGGAAGAAGTTTTTTTTTGTTGTAAATATCATAATTTTCGTGGTCATAAGACTTCTCAATGTTTTATTTTCAGGGATTTGGATACAAGATTCTCTTAAAGAAGGCGAGCTTAAGTTTGGTGATAAACCTAAGCAACCAATGAAAATCGACTTATATCCCTTGAAAGTCTAGAGGAAAAATTTGATCATGTGGATAAGAGGACCTTCGAAAAGAAGCTAACAATCCTTTCACCTTACACTTCTATTGAAAGGGACTTCTCTATACAAGGGTATGTCTTTTACTCAATAAGGTTGGATCTTACTCATGAATTCATATGAAGCAAGACTTCAAGGGGGAATAAGTCAGATGAAGATGCACCGTAAGTTTGGGATGGTTCATGGGGGATAATATTGATGACTGGGTCGAGCGCACTAGTTTGAATTGCAGCCTATATGGACAAAAATTAAATAAGGGCGGACTTGGAAGCCTACTTTCGACAAAAATTAGTTGTTGTAGCCAACCTGATTGAAACTAATAAAGCAAATATATTAGTGAGAATCCAATTTTTGACTTAGTCGAATAGACCATTCAACAGTGGTTGAGGAATATGAAGACAAATAAGAAAGCCAGAGGCTCGATTGTATTTATGATGATGAGCCTTTGGGATTAAGAAATATACATTGGCTTCATCGAAGAGGATGCAAGCTCAGACTAGTTGGAGGAAATCGAATTAGAAATGGAATAGTTAAAAGACCAACTTGCATAAGTGCAAGGATTAATCCAAGCCTAAAGATCCAGATGATCGAATTACTTAAAGAATTAAAAGATTGCTTTGCATGGGATTATGATGAAATTCTAGGCCTCTGTCGAGATTTGGTGGAATTAAGAATACCAATTTGACCTGATAAGAGACCAGTGAAGTAAAAGCCAAGGAGATTTGCACTTAAGGTGCAATTAAAGATCAAAGAAGATCTTAAATGACTTTTAAGGAACAAATTCATATGAACTACGGAGTATGTTGACTTGTTAGCGAATGTAGTCACTGTTATTAAAAATAATGGGACTCTTAGAGTTTGTATTGGCTTTAGGGATTTGAATGTTGCAACTTGTCATATCCCAAATTT
This sequence comes from Vicia faba, assembly GCA_948472305.1. Taxonomy (NCBI): domain Eukaryota; kingdom Viridiplantae; phylum Streptophyta; class Magnoliopsida; order Fabales; family Fabaceae; genus Vicia; species Vicia faba. Next base: position 990,071,146 of record OX451735.1, read on the forward strand.
GTCCGCCCTTAGTGCTACCGTTAAGTTTATTTTCAAACTTGGATTTTTATTATTAAAAAAATTATTTACATCAATATTTCAGAGTTTTATAAATATTCTTTCTCAAAGTCTATTTAAAAATATAATAATTTATTTTAAATTATTGTATTTTTTTAAAATATAACAACACTTGCTCCTCTCTATATATTTTTAATTGTATTTTTATTTCTAATAAACAAGATAGCATAATTGGTAAAGAATGAAGCTTGGAAGTATGAGGTTATGAGTTCAAATCTCACTTGGTGCACTTGAGATATTTTTTGTTTATTTATTACTAACTATTTATTTTTTGTTTATTTATTACTAACTATTTATATTTTTAACCATAAAAAGTCATTTTTTATTAATTAAATATTATTTTCGTTTTTACAATTAATACATTTAAAAAAAATAATTACTTATTTGATTTGATGTATTTTTTTTAACCAAAATTGAGTGTAATAATTATAATAAATATAAAAAAATATTGTCTTTTCTAATTAATTGGTTCTTATTGGTCAAATGGTGTTATTTTATGACATACTCAATCTCTAATTGGTTAGCTTACTGACCAAAAAAAATTTGATTGGCCAATCAATTTTATTTCCTAATTTGTTGACCTAATTTGTTGACCTAATTATTACTATAAATAGGTCACTCTTTCACACTATTAGGATATCAACAATTATTTGGAGAATCCACAATTTCATAATCATCCATAACTCACTAGAGTTCTCCTAAAGTTGTTGCTCTTCACATCGAAGAACAACAACAAAAAAATCTTAAAGCCTCCATCAACAATCATTTGGAGAATCCACAGTTTACAAAAAAAATCTCTCCTAAAGTTATTGTTCTTCACATCAAAGAACAACAACAAATAAACTCTTAGCCTTCAGAATCTGGTATTCATCCAGGCAATCACATTAGAGAAAGGAAATAAAAAGCACGAAGAACAAAAGGAGGAAACACCTTAAGTGGGTCACTGCATTCTAGGTTGATAAAACTGAACCTTTAATTGTATGACTGAATATTTACATATGTTTGAATTTTTGTCTGATTATGTTGGTTCGTTGATCTAATATTTGTTGTGGGATTTATTATAATAGGTTTAAACTTTTTTTATATTATTATATAATTATCTATTAAACTTTGTTATAATTGGTGATTAATATTTTGTATAATATATTAAACCTTTTTTCCAGAAATTAATTTTTAGAGATTATTTCAAACCTTTTTTTTCTAGTTTATTTCATTAGGGAAAATTTAAAAGAATTAATCTTCTCCTAACTCTATCCACACCCCCACAATTTACTACGCTAACTGAATTAATACCCCCACCTGGGTTTTGGGTCCAATTCAAAATTTGAACTAGGACCCTTCACCTTAGCACCCCCAGATTTAGGTTTTACACCCCCATGACCTTAATAAATTAATTTTCTATAATTTATTTAATGATTTTAATTTTATTTTATTTTTTTCATTTAATTATGGTATGTTACATATTTCAACATTTTGCATTAAATATAATTTTTGCATAATCATTAAATAATTATTAGATTTTTTTATTAAAAATATTTAACATATTTTTTAATAAATTATAAAATAGTTATTTATTAAACAAACTATTTTTAAAACACTAACCCTGATTCTTTACATTTGCATTAAATCTTTATTCATTCAAACTTATGCATAACTACATTACACACTCTAAAATAGCTAGCCAATCAAATGCTAACAATTTTCTACTAACGTAATTCAAATTTATATTTATTTTCAAAAAGGATTGTGGAAATTTCTTCTATTAACTACGAACTACGTCTATGTTTCCGCTAACTTCAAACCCATACTTGGTTCAAGGAGAATATAAGGGATTTCCATAATCCATAAAAAACACTAACCAAACAACTGCGAACTACAAATTGGAACTCTGATTCCTCCTAAGAGGATACTTAAGCATACGACTAAAATCGTGGCGAGTTCTCCTAATAAAAATTAAAATCCTATTTCCTAAGCTGTAATTCTAAACCCTAGTATCCTTGTGAACAAGGTAGATGAGGGGTGCCTAACACCTTCCCTTCATCTAAAAATAAGTCCAAGAACTTAGAATCTCTGACCAAATTAGGGTTACCCATAATTCACCCGTCTTAAGATAAAAATTAAAGGTGGCGACTCTCAATTTAAAACCGGTTACAACACAACTCCAAAAGATGAGTATCTAATTCATATTGCTGATATGCTGATTGATTCAACGGTAGTGTTTGAATATTTAAGTATTATAGATATATACTCAGGTTATAACCAAATTTTCATTGCTGAAGAAGATGTGTCGAAAATAATATTTTGTTGTCATGGAGCCTTAGGAACCTATGAGTGGGTAGTAATGCCCTTTGGCCTAAAGAATGCTAGTGCAACATACCAAAGGGTAAGAACACTATGTTTAATGATTTGATCGAAATCTTTATGCAAGTATATAGTGATGACATACTTATTAAATCCTTGTCAAAATGGGCATTTAGACCACCTTCGGCAGTCATTCGAAAGAGTGAGGAAGTATGGACTAAAAATGAATCTGATAAAGTGTGCTTTTGGTGTTAATTCATGCGATTTTCTTGGATTTGGGGTTCATAAAATAGACATAGAGATTAATCAAAACAAGTTAAAGGTGATACCCAATACAAGTGCTCCTTCAAATAAGAAGCAACTTCAGTCTTTTTTGGTCAAGATAAACTTCCTAAGGAGAAGGATTCAAATGGGAACCAGGGCATCAACAAGACTTTGATGAAATTAAGAGTTATTTGATGAATCCTCATATATTGTTACCTACTATGAGAACCAAATTCATGAAATTGTACATTTCTGTATCTGAATTAATAATAGTAACTATGTTAGCTCAAGAGAATGATGATGACATAGAAAGAGCCATTTGTCACCTTAGTCGAGTGTTGAATGATGTAGAAACTGAAATTCTAGTATCAGATATGTGATGTCGAATGAGATGTCACGACACAAATATTTGTTTATAAGTAAAGAGTAGTAATAATAAAAGCAGTAAAAACACAAGAGATTATTCACGCAGTTCAGTGTATAACAACACATACTCTAGGGGCTGCCAAGCCAGGGACAAGTCCACTAAATAATATCAATTCATAGACCCTCAGTAAATAACTAGATCTAATCACTTAATAACTACCTATGCTATACTTCTACCTAAGACTCACCTAGGTATGAGGCCCTCCTCAAATACCTTCAATCACTTACAGTGAAGAAACAACAGAATTAATAAGTTTATAAACTTCAATCATTCAATGCTTAAAAGCTTATGAATGATACACAATTAACAACCCAAATAACAATACAAGTATTAGATCAATACTAGAGTGTTTGACAATTAAAAGACTTAGACTTCTAACAGAAAGAAAGTATTCTTCTTCAAAAGTTGCAGTGGTTTGAATAAGGAAGCAAGTCCTTATATATGCGAGCCGTGGGCTTGGGCTTAAAACCAAATATTCAATTCTTTTGAATATTTCCATAAAAATAGGTCAAGATAAAATCCATGCATTTTGAAAAATATTCCTCCATATTTTTTGCAGCCCGTGAGTCACGAATCTTGAATTATAGTGCGCAGGAAATCAAGAAATAGAAAAACATAAACTGATGTTCACTGAGTTCAGTTCAGGAGGTAGATGTCAAGACATCTGCTTTGACATCATTCAAAACAGTTTGCTACAAATGTCAAGATATTTAGCAAAACATTAACAACACATTATTTTACCAAAATTGCTGCCAACAAACACTTACAAACTCCCCCTTTGACAAATTTTGGCTAAAACATTATCAGAGCAATATATTATCAGATCAACATATTATCAGAGCAATATCAGAGCAGCAACATAAGCAAAACAAAAAACAACTCAGTTAGCAGGGAAGATATCAAAACATCTTCTGAGACATGAGGCTCCCCCTCAAGTATTAAACTCCCCCTCAATTAGATGTCAGTCAATGGTCAGTGGTCAGCTTCTCTTCCCCTTTTTAGTCATAATATGCCAAATAAAAGGATGCATTCGAGAGTGTATAAGTAATTTAGGTACACACCATAGAAGTCAAATGTCAAGAACATGCAAGCGCCAAAATGAAACAAAAGGATCAAATAAAGAAACATCAATTAGTCTAACTGTCATCAGGACCAGTTGACTTGACTGAGCCAGAACTTCCTTTCTCACTAGAGTCTTCACCTTTAGAGTTTACTGCATCATCAAGGCTGTTGTCCTTTTGCTGGTCCTTGATCATCTTTTCAAAGGTTAGCTTCCTTGCTGATCTAACTCTGACCACATCATCCAATTCCTTGCAGGCTTCTCTTAATTCTTTGATCATGTCATCTTTGGTGGAGGTCTTTTCAGCAGCAGCAGATGTCAAAACAATGTCTGTGACATGTTTTCCTGAAAAGAGCTTAAAATGAAGGGTTAAAGCAGACTCCCTCTTGAACACTACATCATTTCCACTTAGGATTCTAGGATACTGATTAAGAATAATTCCATAAACGAGGGAAGGAAAAGCAATTGGCATCTTAATGGCACAAGTTCCTGCATGCTTAATAGTCTGATCAAACATGTAGGTACCATAATCAAAAAGTTTTTGGTTTCCAACAACATAAATAAACTTTCCTAATCCAATTGAGATGGTTGAAGTGTGATTAGTTAGAACCCAATTTGCAGCTCCAATCCTATGTAAAATAGCATATTTCACACTCAGTTTACTAACAGGAAGTTTATTTTTCATGGGCCACTCACTTACTTAATTAGCAGTGATGGCTCTGCACACTTGATTATCTGTAACTTCCAACTCACAACAGACATCTTCAGACCTATATAGAAATCTATTTATGATGGCAGGAGAAAATTCTACACACTTTCCTTTAACAAAAACCTTTATATATTCCTTACTTTTATGGTCAGCATAATCAACATGAATATTAATAATAAACTCCTTAACAAGATTTTCATAGAAATTGGCAAACCTGGTAACTATTTTCATCAATCCAGCATAAGATATCAGCTCCATGATTTCTTTACATTCCAAAGCACCAGCTCCCAGTTCTCTCTCCAGGGAAATCCTTCTTTGATACACATACTTCCACTTTTCAGCATTCCCAACAGAATGGAAGGAGATGTTGTCAAGTGGGGCATCAGAAACCCTAACAGACAGTTTCTTACTTGCAGACTTTTTGACAGGAGAGATGTCCTGGACATCTTGCTCGACATCATACTCAGAGTCAGTCTCTTCAACTAGAACAATTTTCTTCTTACTCTTGGATCTTTTTACAGCATCCTCATCATCATCATCTGTGGATAGTTTTTCTTTTACTAGAGGGAGGAACCACTTTGCTTCCTGACTTTGGGGGTCCATACATGATTTTTTTCTTAGTTTTCTCGGCAGGGGATGTGACACCTGCATCCTTTACTTTCCTGGATTTTATACTTCTTGCAATACCAGGTACCACATTAGTAATGAGCTCATTGTCAGATAGCTTATCTACATTGACCACATTCTCAATATCTTGACCTTCTACATCCTTGGAGGCAGCACCATCTTCCTTAGTAGGAGAATTCTCTTCAATATCTTGTTCAACATTTTCTTCTTCCACTTCTTTTAGAGCTGAGATACCAAGCTTCTAAATTTTGCTTTTAGCAGCATCTTTCTTGAAGGTGGATGGTTCAGCAGCAGCACTTTTAGGATCATTTCTTTTGTCAGCAGGAGGAGGCATAGGAGGAAGAGGGTTAGAAATCCCAGGAACAATAAAGCCTTCATTTAACACTTTGTCTACTAGCCTTCTAATGCTTCTATCAACATTAATAATCTCTTCTTCTGTCCTATTGTCAGTAGCAGTAGAAGAGTTACCTTTATCATCTTTGGATTTCTTAGCAGGTGATGATCTAGGTTTCTTGACCTTCTTATCAAGAGGTGGGATAGTTGTTAGAGGAGTAGCATCAAGTACTCTGCCAAGGGAGAGATTCTCATTAGCATATTTTGAGGAAGACGATGTATGATGTTGAGACATCTTTGAAGATTTTTGAGCAAGAGGATGAAGAATGACTAGGGTTCTTTTTCTATATAGGAGAATGAAATGTTTGTGAAAGTAGAAGGATGTTATTTCGTAGCGTGTGGGAAACACTTTGATGCAGTCCCGCAATGATTTCTTTCGAAATTTTATTTGTTATAAACACAAATAATATAATATCACTTTAATGATATTCCCGCACGCCTTTAATTGCTAAAAACCCTCATATAGGCAAATCCCTAATTTTCCTCTTAAGTTCTCAAAGTGATTTTCATCCAAAGCCTTAGTGAAAATGTCAGCCAGTTGTAATTCAGTGGCTACATATTCTAAGACAACAATCTTTTCTTCAACAAGATCTCTTATGAAGTGATGACGGATATCAATATTTTTGGTCCTGTTGTGTTGAATGGGATTCTTTGATATGTTAATGGCACTTAAATTATCACAGGATAATGTCATGACATCTTGTTTGACATTGTATTCTATTAACATTTGTTTCATCCAAACCAATTGAGAACAACAGCTTCCTGTAGCAATATACTCAGCCTCTGCAGTGGACAGATACACACAATTTTGCTTCTTACTGAACCAAGATATGAGATTATTTCCCAGAAAGAAGCATCCACTTGATGTACTTTTTTTATCATCAGCACTTCCTGCCTAATCAGCATCACAAAAACCAGTTAAGGCAGAATTAGATCCATGAGAGTATAGAATACCATAGTCACTTGTCCCATTCACATATTTAAGAATTCTTTTCACATGGTTGGCATGGCTAACTTTAGGATCAGCTTGATATCTTGCACACACTCCTACAACAAAGGAAATCCTTAGTCTGCTAGTTGTGGTATATAGAAGGCTCCATATCATACTTCTATAGAGGCTTTGATCTACACTTACTCCTTTTTCATCTTTAGACAAATTCATATGTGTGGGAGCAGGAGTTCTTTTATGGCTGGCCTTTTCCATCCCAAATTTCTTAACTATATTCTTGGCATACTTGCTCTGAGATGAAAATATGGAATCTTCCATTTGTTTAACTTGCAGACCAAGAAAATAGGTTAATTCACCAACAAGACTCATCTCAAATTCTGACTGCATTTGCTTGACAAAATATTGAACCATCTCATTTGACATCCCACCAAACATAATATCATCAACATAAATCTGTGCAATCATGATCTTCCCTTCTTCTTCCTTGACAAAAAGAGTTCTATCTATGCCACATTTCCTGTATCCATTCTCAACAAGAAATTATGTCAGTCTCTTATACCAAGCTCTTGGAGCTTGCTTTAATCCATACATAGCTTTCTTCAGTTTGTAGACATGTTTAGGAAAACTTGGATCAACAAATCCCTTTGGTTGTTCCACATAAACTTCTTCATTTAGATAGCCATTTAAGAAGGCACTTTTTACATGCATTTGAAACAATTTAAATTTCAGCATGCATGCAACTCCCAAGAGTAGTCTGATTGATTCAAGTCTGACCACAGGGGCAAAAGTTTCATCAAAGTCAACTCCTTCAATTTGAGTATACCCTTGTGTAACTAACCTTTCCTTGTTTCTAGTGACCACCCCTACTTCATCAGATTTATTCTTGTACACCCATTTAGTACCAATCACATTTGTCCCTTCAAGTCTTGGAACAAAATCCCAAAACTTCATTTCTACTGAACTTTTCTAGCTCTTCTTGCATAACATTAATCTAGAACTCATCGATTAGGGCCTCTTTGACATTCTTAGGCTCAATATTTGACACAAAGCAAGAGTTTGATATCCCGTCTCTTGATCTGGTAGTAACTCCTTTATTTAGATCTCTTATGATAAGATCCTTATGATGATCTCTCTGGGTTCTAATTGAAGGTCATTTATTGAGATGACTAGACTCAGGATCTTCTTGATGTGGATTAGAATCAATACTTCTGTCATTTGTTTCTGTTAGAATATCAGACACAGATGTTCCAACATCTTCTTCAGCACTTCATCCTCTATCATCAATAATAACATTTATTGACTCCATCATAACTTTGGTTTTGGAGTTAAAAACTCTGTAAGCTCTTCTATTTGTAGAGTAACCCAGGAATATTCTTTCATTACTCTTGGGATCCATCTTCCTCCTTTGTTTACAATCATCTAAGATGTAACATTTACTTCCAAAAACATGAAAGTATTTAACAGTTGGTTTTCTTCCCTTCCATATTTCATACAAGATGGCTGAAGTGTCTTTCCTTAGAGTGACACTGTTATGAATATAACATGCAGTATTCATAGCTTCAACCCTAAAATGGTAGGGTAACTTCTTAGCATAAATCATGGCTCTGGCAGATTCTTGGAGAGTTCTATTCTTATGTTCCACAATCCCATTTTGTTGAGTAATGGGAGAAGAGAATTCATGGATGATTCCTTCAGAGGAGCAAAAGTTAGCAAATTTATTATTCTCAAATTCCTTTCCATGATCACTTCTAACTCTTATGACATGACTTTCCTTTTCCCTTTAAAGTTTTTTCATAGATCTTTAAAAACTTCAAAAGTTTCTGATTTTTCTCTAATAAAGCTTATCCATGTGTATCTAGAAAAATCATCTACAACAACATAGGCATACTTCTTACCACCAAGACTTTCAACCTGCATAGGTCCCATCAAGTCCATGTGAATAAGTTCAAAAACTTTTGATGTAGTGAGATGTTGGATCTTCTGATGTGACATCTTAGTTTACTTTCCAATCTGGAAGTCACCACATATTCTACCTTCTTCTATCTTGAGCTTAGGAATCCATTTCACTACTTCTTCAAATATAATTCTTCTCATACCTTTCATATGCAAGTGCCCAAATTTTTGATTCCATAGTTTAACTTCATTCTCTTTGGCTAAAATACATGTTTAGGTGGTTGACTGGAATGTCTATGGATTCGAAGGGAAGGAGCGAAGCTAGCGTCTCTACTGCTAGATTCAAAAGATAAAAACAAATGAAATGCTTTTCTTGATGGATTCGAAGAGTAATAAGATGTAAGGATGCTTCAAATTCGAAGAAGACAAGTGTTTGGGATTCTGGGTTTGTGTTTTCACAAATGTTTAAGTGTTTGAGAACTTATAGTGTTTGAGAAATTTTAAGATTCCTTCCTCTAGCCAAAAAGTCCTCTCTTGAGCTTGCAAATGCTTCTCTATTTATAGAGAAAAGAATCAACATGTTTGAAGTAACCAGGTTTGTATGATGACAAACCATGGTTTGGTTAAGGGTGAAACAAGCCAGTCCCTTTTCGTTGTTCCCACGTTTCCAGTACAAGTGGGGGCCTGCTGGCAGAAGATTGGGCTTGTGCTTCTGGCACTGCTTTTTGTTCAGACATGAATCAGATTGGAAGCTGCTTTTGTGATAAAAGTACTCTCTATGAAAAAAAGTATGTAGCCTTTTCTATTTTAACCAAGAATAGTATTATCCAATATACAAAGCTTCTATCCTTTGTACAAGCTTCTGATTATGTAAAGATTTGGAAGCAAAATAGCCTGACAAGTAGGGTAAGGCTATGAGATTTGCTCAAACTTACTACGAAGGATCCAGAGCTGGGTTCGAAAGATGCTGATTCGAAGGAAACCAAAACTCCAATCGAAGCTTTGTGTGAATGTGGCTCTTGTCCAATCGAAGGCTTGCCTACCAGGGGTCACATGGCCAAACGAAGATGCATGCAGAAGGCCATTGCCTTGTGCCTGCTGGCATGAAGCAAATCCTGGCTTTGTGGTGTCAAAGGCAAACATGTAAGGGGTCAATGGTGTAATCGAATGATACTTTTCAGAAGGTTATTTCCTTCTGAATCGAAGGAAGCTTTCATAAGGTTATTTACTTTCTGAATCAAAGAAAACCAACAGGAGGCCTTTACTTCCTGAATCGAAGGACGTTGCTTCAAAGGGAAACAAGACTCAGTCGAAGCTTGTATGAAGATCATTTCCTTCTGAATCGAAGGAAGATTTTCAGAAGGTTTATGCCATGTGCACCAAAATCCAGCTTGTGAGGGGTCATTGGTGTAATCGAAGCTTGCATGCATGAGGCCACTTACTTTGTGGGCGTTAGCATGAAGGGAAACAAATACCTTGTAATTCATGTAGGATGCCAATGCTAAAGGTGGATTCGAAGGAGGCACAAAGGATGCTATTGTCTTATGAATCGAAGGAGGCATGAAAGAATTCCTAGTCCAATCGAAGCAGTCTTGAAAGAGACAAAAGTCCAAACTAAACAAAGGAAATTGAAGAAGGCCTGAAGGAGACCAAAGTCCAATCAAAACCTTGTGAATCGAAGTAAACTTATTTTTTTCCAATTTTGTCAAAAAGATTATTTTTATTTGTTTTCCCTCTTTTTGACAGTTTCCTTTTAATCTTGGTACTGGAAAATCCTCATGTACTTGTGTAAGCTTGAACCTTGAGAATCCTTGTGAGAAAGGCCTTGAAAAATGAGAGGGAAAATTTTGGGGTACAACAATGCTTAATTCAAATGTTAGAAGGGCCAACAAGTTCATCCACTTTCATTTTGTCAATGTATTGAGCTTCTTCTATAGCAGTCACTTTCATATCAAATCTCTTGGGAAGAGACCTGAGCATCTTTCTCACCAATTTTTCTTCAGGTATTTTCTCTCCTAAAGCACTGGAGGCATTAGAAATTTCAAGAATGTTCATATGGAAGTCATTTATACTTTCATCATCCTTCATTCTCAAATTCTCAAATTTTATGGTGACAACTGAAGTCTTGATATCTTAACTTTGGATGTGCCTTCATGAGTAGATTGAAGAATCCCCCATGCATCCTTAGCTACTTCACATGTGTTTACTAATCTAAAAATATTCTTATCAATTCCATTGAATATAGAATTCAAGGCTTTATAATTTCCAAGAGCAATTTCATCTTCTTCTTTAGACCAATCTTCTATTGGTTTTAACTCAGAAGTAGGTTCTCCATTTTCTCCCAATTTGACAGGGTGTTTCCATCCTTTTAAAACAGCTTTCCAAGCCCTGCTGTCCAAAAACTTTAAAAAGGACACCATGTGTCGTTTCCAGTAGTCATAATTAATTCCATCCAGAATGGGTGGTCTGTTCACAAATCCTCCTTCCTTGTCCATAATACCAGAAGGTATCTTCCCTGGATCTCACCCAGATAAAGAGCAGGATGCCTGCTCTGATACCAATTGAAATTCTGGTATCAGATATGTGATGTCGAATGAGATGTTATGACACAAATATCTATTTAAACGTAAAGAGCAGTAATTGTAAAAGCAGTAAAAACACAAGAGATTGTTCACCCAGTTCAGTGTATAACAACACCTACTCTGGGGGCTACCAAGCCAAGGACAAGTCCACTAAATAGTATCAATTCACAGACCCTTAGTAAACAACCATTTTACAATCTAATCACTTAATCAATATCCGTGCTATACTTCTACCTAAGACTCACCTGGGTATGAGGCCCTCCTTAAATCCCTTCAATCTCTTACAGTGAAGAAGCAACATAATTAATAAGTTTAAAAACTTCAATCATTCAATGCTTAAAAGCTTATAAATGATACATAACTAACAACCCAAATAACAACACAAGTATTAAATTAATACAAGAGTGTTTGACAATTAAAAGACTTAGACTTCTAACAGAAAGAAAGTATTCTTCTTCAAAAGTTATAGTGGTTTGAATAAGGAAGCAAGCAAGTCCTTATATACGCGCAACTGTGGGCTTGGGCTTAAAACCAAATATTCAATTCTTTTGAATATTTCCATAAAAACAGGTCAAGATAAAATCCATGCATTTTGAAAAATATTCCTCCATATTTTTCGCAGCCCGTGAGTCACGAATCTTGAATTATGGAGCGCAGGAAATCAGGAAACAAAAAAACATAAACTAATGTTGGCTGAGTTCAGTTTAGGAGGCAGATGTCAAGACATCTGCTTTGACATCATTCAAAACTATTTGCTATAAATGTCAGACATTTAGCAAAACATTAACAACACATTGTTTTACCAAAATTGCTGCCAACAAACACTTACAGAAACTAGGTATAGCCCAATAGAGAAGTTATACCTTAAAGGTTGATAAAAATACAAGAAAATGGGGGTTTGAATTGGATTTTCAAAAACTTTTTTGTTTATAAGTGCTTTACGCCAACAATCAAAATTAGAAACAATACTTTAGAAGAGAAATAATGACACTTTCGGTTTATCCAGGTTAACCTTAAAAAGGCTTAATCTTGTCCACCCTCCAAGTTGATATCTCCTTAGAAATGACTTAATACACTAATCTTGAAAGATTATGGATGCACATGCTACCCGTCGGTGACTAACATCAACAATGATAACTTGTAGTCATCCCTTAAGAATTATGACCTACCTGGTCCCCTAAGAGATATAACAACCACTGACTCCTTAAGGCTTCTGACCTACCCGATCCATTGAAGGAGATTTCTCTAAAGTAATGATAACTTGTTATTGATCCCTTAAGAATTCTGACCTACCCGGTCCCCTAAGAGATATAACGATCATTGACTCCTTAAGGATTATGACCTACCCGGTCCCGAGAAGGAGATCTCTCTAAATCTTCTTGAGTTCTGACCTACCCGGTCACTCAAGGAACAATCAACAACATTTAAATAACGTGTTTGTAAATTTCTTCTTACAAGCGGATTACATAAATGTTTAAGTACAAATTGCTTAACACAAATATGAGTAACAACTCTTGTGTTCAAACTATTTACAATAGTAACACAATAATGAGCAACAACTCTTGTGTTCTAACAAGTGATAATATCAACATAATAATGATAAAAAACTCTTGTGTTCTAGAAAGTAATAATATCAACACGGTAGTGAGCAATAACTCTTGTGTTTTGATCTCTTTCTTTTTCTTGCTTTGATTTGGGCAACGTTATTGTTCATGTTCTCTTGTTCTTGTTTATTTTTCTAATTCGTCAATCTACAAATGAATTACTTGACCCTTTGAATAGGCATTGAGGGAATAGACATTTGTAGTAGTACACATGTCACTTTTATTGCCAGGTGCCATAACAGTAAGAAACGATCGTGGGAGACAAGTAGTACACAGTACATCCATTTGAGTGGAATGTGTAATTGTACTTTTGTAGTAACTCTTCTAGCGCATATTTATGATAATATTGTATTCTTCTGTATTTTACTTCTGGTGAAGTAGATTGACTTGAGAAGATATCATCTTTGATCTTGTCTTCTGATGGACTATATTATGTATAATAGTAATGAGTCTAAAAGATCTAACTTTCCTTGATTTGTCTTCTGATGGAATGTTTCTGATGTGAAGTGATGTGCATATATTCCACGAAGTATCTGAGTCTTCAGAATCTTGAATTTTTCTTCAGAATTAGAAGCATCAGCTTTTCTGATGAACAAATCTTGCTTTCTGATTTGGAGGTAGAAGCCTTTCTTTTGATTTTTTCAGAATCTTGACTTTGTCTTTAGAATTTGAAGCACCAACTTTTCTGATAAACAAATCTTGACTTCTTATCTTTGACGCAAAAGCTTGTTTCTGGTGAAATCTTATTTTCTGATCTTGGAGCAGCAACTCTAACAAAATTCTTCTTTCTATAATACTTATGACTTATAAAGCAGTAACTTATTGAGAAGTATACATTGAGATCCTATTTCTGGTGAACATTCAATATTCTTCAGAACAATTGATGTTTCTTCAGAAGTGGATGCAATAGTCTTTCTGATGCATGCTTTCTGATGATTCTTCATGCAACTGTCCTGAATCAATTAGAACTTCTAATCTGCACACTCAAGAAATATTAGAAACAAAATTATTTACATATAAAATATATGTATTGTTATCATCAAAATCCATAGATTAATTGTAGAATCCAAATCTTGTTCTAATAAACCTTTGCCTGTATTTCTCATGTACTAAGTTGAAATATTGTATAAAGCCTTATGATGTCTTTGTTTATTCCCATTTTAATGTTATTAAGCATATGTTGTCAAAACCTATTTTACACAATCGAATTGGGAAGTTGGCTTTAGCTTTGACTGAATACTCTTTAACATATGCATCTTTAAGAGTCGTGAAAGGCCAAATTATTGGTTTTATTGTTGATCATGCAATAGTATAAGTGACACAAGATTATGTTGGTCTAAAACCTTAGAAATTGCACTTCGATGGTTCCAAACATCAAAATGGAACTGGTATTATAATTTTGATTATCTCTCCTAAAAAAGTTCCAACGGAGTTCAAATTCAAAATTAAAGGTTTATGCTCTAATAATGAGACTGACTATAAAGTTTTAATAGCAAGCCTTGAGATTATTTTAGATTTAGGTGCAAAAAAAGTTTAAATTAATGGCGATTCAGAGTTGGTTGTGAAACAATTAACCAAAGAGTATAAATGCATCAAAGAGAATCTATTGATGTACTTTGTCAAGGCCAATTCATTATTAAGAAGATTTGGTGAAGTCGACATCAGACATGTTCTTTGAATCGAAAACTAATAAGCTAATGATTTAGCACAAATTTCTTATGGTTACATAGTTTCCAAGAAAAAGTTATATTATTTATATAAGTAAAAGAAAAGTTGATTTCGACAATTCCTTTCCCATTTGAATTATCAAAGTCAAAACTGGTGGGTGTAAAAGGGATTAAGGAATTAAAAAATTCTATAGAAATTATTTCCATTAACAATTTATCGAATAATGATTGGCAAAAATCGATTGTTGATTTTTTGGGAAAATCCGACAGAAATGACAAATAGAAAAATTAAGTATAAGACATTGTGTTATGTTATTATTGGGAAATAATTAATTAAAAAAGAGTCCTGACAGAATCTTACTTAAACGCCTTAGTGAAAGTGAAGCTTATTTTCCAATCTCTATGGTCCATGGTGGATCATGTGTTATTCATAATGCAGGTCACAAGATGAAGTGGCTCTTATTTCAACAAGATTTGTATTGGAAAATTATGTAGAAAGATTGTGTCGAATTTGTAAAAGGTTGTCAAGAATGCCAGAAGCATGGAGAGATACAACATATTCCTGCAAGTGAGTTACACTCAATTGTTAAACCTTGGCCATTTAGAGGTTGGGCTTTAGATTTAATTGGTGAAATTCAACCTACTTCATCCAAAGGTCATAAGTAAAATTTGGTTGGTATATATTATTTTACCAAGTGGATAGAAGTTGTTCCTTTGATTAATATTAATCAGGAAGCAGTGACCATATTATCTATAGATTTGGAATACCTAAAATGTTAACCACTAATCAAGGCACAATTTTTAATGGACAAAAAATGATTGAGTTTGCTTCAAATTTAGGATTCAAAACATTATCATTTAACCCTTATTATGCTCAAGCAAAGGACCAAGTCGATGCAGCTAACAAAATTATAATTGGCCTAATTAAAAAACATGTTTGTCAAAAGCCAATAAATTTCCATAAAACTTTAGACCAAGTATTATGGGAATGTCGAAATTCTATTAGAGAAGTAGCCAATGCTACTTAATTTCAATTAACATTTGATCTTGATGCATTTTTTTCTATTGAAATTTATTTACAATCAACAAGAATACAAAGACAAGTTGAAATCCCTTATGAGCATTATTAGAATATGATGTTAGATGAATTGGTTTATTTAGACGGTGTAAGATTAGTTGTTTTGAACGTTCTTATAATACAAAAGGAACAAATAAATGAGGCCTATAATAAAAAGGTTAAATTGAAATCCTTTATGGTTGGTGATTATGTTTGGAAAGTTACTCTGCCCGAGGATCGAAAAGATAGGATTTTAGGTAAGTGGTCACTGAATTGAGAAGGCTCATTTAGAATTAGTCAAGTGTTTTCGAATAATGCCTATGAAATTAAATAATTTGGTCCTATTGATTAAACTCTAAGAATAAATGGCAGTACTTAAAGAAATACAAACCTATATAGAAAGATATTCTAATAATAGAAGAATAACACATAGGAAACGAAAGTGATAAAATGGCATCAAAATTAAAGTTCCAAAATGGAAAATTGTCAGTATACAAACACATACCAACAAACAAGATGTTAAAAATTTCATAAGGTAAGTTCAACCTTGATCTTTTCAAAGCGCTTTTTGGCAAGCTCGATTCTTGTATCATTCATTGAGTCTTCAGTTGCTAGGATTTGAATTTGTAATTCCAATGCATAAGAGACATCCACGTTGTGATCGGTGGATCTGGAACTGGATGTTTAACGCTGGTTTGCGAAATGTCGCGGAAGCAAGAGTCGCCACCGTCTTTTATTTTCTCCAAATGGAAAGGACAAAAGCACAGAAAAATTCCTTATTGAGATTAGTTCTCGGTTCGGGAGGTAGATTTATAGAAAGGGAAGGTGTTAGCACCCTTTCTATCCATGGTTATCCATGGGCTCTTAGATACTTGCTCATTGTGTTTTCAAAAATGTTTGTTTGCTTTTCAAGGTGAGTGGGTTTGAAAAAGTTTTGTTTAAAATTTCAGTTCGACTCTTGTATCAGTCCTCAAGAGTGTTTGAAAAGTTGTTTTTGAAAGCTTTTTGCAAAGTGTCGGTGTGAAAAGAAGTTTTTGATTTGTTTTTAAATTAGAGCAACTATCTATGAGTCATCTACCTACCCTAAGGAATTAGTCTGTGTAAATGTCCTTAAGGTAGTGCCATCCCACCATTGAGAGGTAGGTAGCACCACCGTTGGAGGTGTTCGGGTCAATTTGAGAATTAGGGACAGTGTGGTCACCAGAGCAATAGGAGGACACCTTAGAAGCTACCCTCATGCCATGTTCATGGACATGAGGACTTACTAAAACATCCTCTACTCGACGACCACGTTTCGAGGGGCAAGGCAACAGTGAGGTGTACCCTAGGAGTGGTGTGTGAATTGTGTGTCATTTTCAGTTATATTTGTCTTGTCATGCATCGGGTGTTCTACGCTTTGATTTTATTTAAGCATACATTCTTTCATGTGATAGTTAGCAATTTAAAGGTGCGGAATTTAAAGGTCCTACGCTATTACAAGGCGCGGGTCTACAACGCCAAATTAAACCAAGACCCGATTTGAATAAAAGTGCGTAAATTAAATATCCTAATTATCTATTATAAAGCTTTGGGGCAAATACATTATAATCACAAAAAGAAATAAAAATAAATGCGCGAAAGGGAATTATGATCGAATGCGAGGGCGTTGGACCCTTTAAAGAAATTAAATCGAAATTATAAAATAATTAAATTAAATAAAGGAAAGAACTTATTTTTTTGATGTTTTTGGATTTATGAAATTAAAGAAAATTAAATTGGAATTAAAAGTTAAATAACCCTAATTCTAAATTGTTTTTAATTTATTAAAAAAATGTTTAAGTTTGACCTAATTTAACCTAATTAATTAATTGCATATTTATTTACAAGAATAATTAGTAATTAATAGTGATAAGAAAAAAAGATTATTTATTAAGAAAAGGAATAAAAAAGCTAAAACCTAATTTTTATGTTTTTTGAGTTTATTTAAGAAAAATATTAAAGTTAAAACCCTAATTTAAAACTAAATTAATTATCAAATTTATTTACAAAATAAATATTAGTGAATTAAATAATAAACATATTTTATATTTTTTGACTTTCTGATTTTTTTGTATTTTGTGTTATAAAAATTAATTTGAGGAATTAAAAGAAAATAATTAAATTAAAACACATAAATAAATAATAGGAATAAAAAAGAATGAGAAAAAGATATACAAACATGGGGGTTTTCTGACCCAATTAGGAGGTATGTGAGAAGTATTTTGGCCCACTTCAATCAAGGCCTGTTTGACTTTTCTGGGATTGTGTATTGGTGGCTGACTGATGCGTATGGTGGAACTCACGTGATAGCCTTTGGATTGACCTCCTGGGACATGTGGCAGGCCTAGGCGTTGGGTGCTTGATAGACCACTGAAGAGTATGCTGCATTGGAACAGATTAAAGAAAAAATTATGAAATATGCAAGGGGACCTGGGAATCGAACCCAGGTCCCAACGTTTACCAAGTACATCCTTTGCCAAGTGAGCTGTGCGCGCGCGTTGTATAGAAATTGGCAAGCGAATAACATAAGGCAAAACAACGCTGAGTGGTATCCAACCCGCCAAATTTCAAAATTTCCAACCACATAGTGACACGCCAGGCTTCTTCTTCGTTCTACCTGAAAATAACAAACAAGTAGCGGAGGTTTTAAACCCCCACTAAACAGCATAGCGAATAATAGCGATTAGGCCATAGTGAAAGATAAATTGGGCGCGATGTGATGATTGTGTTCGTATGAAGGTCACGAGTTCAATGGTGTTGGTCTTATGGTCCAATTTTCCCCAGGAAAGAAACCCCAAAATTAGAGCTTTGAAACCCTAGGCAGCTTCCATGGTAAATTCTTATTTAGGCGACCATTCTTCAATTGAACGGTACTGTTAGCTTCAAAAACATCATGTTAGTGTAAATCAAACATTCAAATGTATGGAAAATGCATGTATATTGAAACACGATTATGAAAAAAGTTTGAGAAAGTTTGACTTTGTTCTACCACTTCTTTATGCGTGGGGACTGGAAAAGGATTGAGTGACGTTCAGGAAGGCCTCAGAAAGCTTTTTGAATCGATTATAGGCTTTGAATCACGCTCTATATGTGTTTTCAGTTTTGAGAATTTTGTATGAAAAATGCAAATTTGTTCTTGTGATTCTGGCGCAGCTTTCTTGTGTTTAGGATTAAGGTTGTGTTCTGTTTATGTATGTGAACAATTTAGGTTAACAAAACAAGCCTAACATCCAAGTTTTAATGCCTTTCAAATTTGTGATCTTCCATGATTTTTTCAATCTTTTTTCATTCCTTTTTGATGCCAATCATTGAAGATTCTTGCCTTTTTAGTGATGCACGAAATATTTGATCCATAAAGAGTGAATTAGCTGCACAAAAAGATTTGAAAACATGATTTTCTATTTTTGTCATATTTTATTTTGATTAAATGAACTAATAATAGTAATAATTCAAATAATTAATAAAAAATGATAAAATAACTCCCTTTAAAGTCAATGGGTCGTGCATAGCCTTTGGGTGATGATTCTTGGAAGAAATTGTGGCCCATTAGCAAATTTAAGGCATTTGAAGCAAAATTGACTTTTCAAAATTCCCAAAAATTTCCCAACTTCCACAAGGCATATCTTGCTCAAGTTTTAATCTTTGATCATGTTCTTGGACATTTTGGAAAGGTCTTGAAGTCCTCTAACCAATACCCTTGGTCCCATGTCATTTTGATTTACCAATCTCAAGTTATGGTCTTTGACTTAAAGTGCCTTTTTGTTGACTTTTGAAAATGACCTATAATGTTGAGATTGATAACTTTTTGTGAGAGCATTTCTTGGACTTGAAGTGTGAAGAGGAGTTGTAGTAAATGTCATTCTCTTCAAAATGAGCTTTGGATGGAATTTTTCTGATAAACCATGTGGAAGTTATGCCTTGGTCAAGTTACAGTTGACTTTTTCAACTGTCCAAAAATGGAAACTTTTGCATCTTGAGACTTTTTGAGCCATGCCTTGAGAATCATGATCAAGAATTGATCAAATGATGTTTGTGGCTTCAAAATAAGATGTTGACCAAAATTTTTGACTTTTGACTGTCAAATGACCATTTTGCCCCTGCAGTTGACTGTTGAGCAATTAGGGTTTTTGACTGTGCAATCTTGTGCTGTAAGTCTTGAAACTTGGAATGTGGATGCTTGACCATGTTTATAGGCATGTGGGACTTGTTTGGACCCTTGAAAACTTCAATTTCTTTGCCAGAACCAAAGCCCTAGTTTTTGACTGTTAGGAGGCCATTGAACTGTGCAACTCTTGAGAGATTGTGAAGCATGCTCTTTGCAAATCTTGAAGAATATGGGAGGGCAAATTTTGGGGTACAACAGTTGCCCCTGTTCAATCTTCTTAAACCTGAGGATGTAGATTGGCTGGCGTGCCTTTCGTAATCCGAAGGTGGAAGATGATTGAACACTAGAGTGCCCAGAAATTTGCGCTCACATAGTAGTGTGATGGTGGGAATGGGCTTATAGATGCCATTTGGAGATTGATGGATAGGATGATGGGCTTATAGATGCCATGCTGAGAGGTGATGAATAGGTGGATGGGCTTATAGATGCCATCTGGGTGTCGATCGCGTAAGAGATTCCTTAGCGAGAACTTGCGTACCTGAAAAAAAGAAAGATGATTACCTGACCTGTTACAGGAGTTGTTCTTCAAACTCTTTGTGTAGATGTGCCCTGACTGGTTACAGGAATTGAATCTTTAACCTCTTCAGACGTGCCCTGGCGAGATACAGGAATCGAGTCTGGAGCTTCAAACGGTGATGAATGAATCAGGGATGGTTACTACCTCAACAGTAACGATGAGAGAATCTGGGGCGATTACTAACTCAACAGTAACGATGAGAGAACCTTGGATGTCTTCTACTGAGTCTTTATCAGGGAAATCTTTAGGAATCGATTTAACTGAACTAGAGAAGGCCTTTGACTGGATAAGAATCAGAAAAATCTTTAGGAATCGATTTAACTGAACCGAACAAGGTCTTGGAATCTTCAACTGGATAAGAATCAGGGAGATCTTAGGGTCGATCTGACTGAACCAGAGAAGGCCTTTGACTGGATAAGAATCAGAAAAATCTTTAGGAATCGATTTAACTGAACCGGACAAGGTCTTGGAATCTTCAACTGGATAAGAATCAGGGAGATCTTAGGGTCGATCTGACTGAACCAGAGAAGGCCTTTGACTGGATAAGAATCAGAAAAATCTTTAGGAATCGATTTAACAGAACTGGACAAGGTCTTGGAATCTTCAACTGGATAAGAATCAGGGAGATCTTAGGGTCGATCTGACTGAACCAGAGAAGGCCTTTGACTGGATCGGCATCAGAAAAATCTTTAGGAGTCGATTTAACTGAACCAGGCAAGGTCTTGGAATCTTCAACTGGATAAGAATCAGGGAGATCTTAGGGTCGATCTGACTGAACCAGAGAAGGCCTTTGACTGGATAAGAATCAGAAAAATCTTTAGGAATCGATTTAACTGAACCGGACAAGGTCTTGGAATCTTCAACTGGATAAGAATCAGGGAGATCTTAGGGTCGATCTGACTGAACCAGAGAAGGCCTTTGACTGGATCGGCATCAGAAAAATCTTTAGGAGTCGATTTAACTGAACCAGGCAAAAGTCTTGGATTAGCTTTGACTGGATAAGAATTAGAAAAATCTTAGAATCGATTTAACTGAACCAGACTAAAGTCTTGGAATATAGCTGAGAACTTCACTGGATCTTTCCTGAAAGGTAAAGGTCAGTCATATGCAATGCATGATATGGATCAAGCAATGATGTTCTCAACATAAATGAGATTGTACGATATGATGCCTTTATGCATGTATCATAATGTGAATGCGATGTTTATGAATGTATGTTTTTGTCTAGGAAAGTAAATCCTTGACGGGTGCCGGGAAGTCACATCCTGGGCTGATGTTGGAGAATAGTGCTTTGTTGTTTGGGGATGATTGCAAGAATACCGGTCGGAGAAGATAACTCCGTTGGGGAATAAACTTGGCGAATGGATTACTCTGCGGGGAGAAAACTATTCTAGCGATCTTGCTGGGGAACAGTACTCTGTGGGGAGAGAGGTACTCTGCTGAGATGTTTGATGGTAACTTCGTTGGGGATACCATCGTTATATTGGAAGTGTTAATAGACTCTGCTGGGGATAGGAGGATTTCTCCGAGGACGATCCTTCCGTGGCTTTTGGATGAGGATAACCCAGTTATATCCTGGTAGGGAAATAACCTTTAAATAAAGCCGGGAGATGTGTTCGTGCTCTATAGGGGATAAGCTTCCAGAATTTACTGGGGATAAGCTTCCTGCTGGGGAGATGATTCAAACTTTCCTGGGGAAATCTTGATTGGACTCTCCTGGGGAAATTTTTGAGATGTACTGGGAGTGACTCCACTGAATGCCTGGTATACCACCGGGGAACAATCTTAGACCAAGACTTCCGGGGATGCTTGTTAAGAATGTCTGTATATTGCGCTGAGGAATGTTGAGATCTGCTGGGGATACCCAACTTCCTTAAGGCTGATAGTATAGCTTTGCTTGGGGAGAGTGTATTGACTTGCTGACTCACTCTCTGGGGATTTATTATATACTGGTTATGTTCTTCAGCCGAACTTACCTTGGTACCTTGGTGGACAGAACAATTAGATCGCTTAGACCACTCATTATTGCCCCTGTTTTTGATGTTACATGTAATTAATCCTTTGTTTCGTATGCAAATATTTATGAGTTAGCAATTATTGTCAAATGCATATATCACAAATTGAACCTTGGACGTTCTTCGCAAAACAAAACATAAAAGGAAAACAATTGGCAATTTGAACTGAAAAGTGATTTTTGTATTGATTTTTGAATTTGCCTGTAAATAGGCGTTTATGTACAAGAGGCTGACGTCCTAGTAAGAGAACGCCGCCGAACAAAAGAGTTTATACAAATTTGTACAAAGGGAAAATAAAACAGCTGTGTGAAAAGAATAATCCCACTGGGTTCCAACTCTGCTATCGCCTTTATATCTTCGAGCGTCTCATCACTTGATGACCTAGCTGAAGATGAAGCTGATTGGTTGATGCCGTTTGAACTTGATGTTGATACCGGATTCTGGATGCAAGGTGATCCAATGAGACATAATATTACGCTTTATCCATAACTTTTGCCTGGACTGCCCTTTCGGGTTTTCAGTCCACCGGGATACCCATTTTTGCCCAAGCCGCCTTTTCAGGTTTTCGACTTGCCGGGTGTACAGATTTTTTTTATTTCATCCCTTCATTTTGCCCGAACCCTTTTGGTTCGCCGGGAAGCCCTAATTTTTGCCTAGGTATGTCATCCTAGCGGGTCTTTTTTTATGCGTAGTATCTTTTTACTATGTCTGCATTGGCGGGGTGAGGAAGGTCGTCACCATCCATGGTGGTCAGAATCATGGCTCCTCCCGAGAACACATGTTTAACCACAAATGGCCCTTCGTACGTAGGGGTCCATTTGCCCCTTGGATCACTCTGAGGAAGGATGATACGTTTGATTACCAGATCCCCAACTTGATACTCTTGTGGTCTGACCTTTTTGTTAAATGCCCTGATCATCCGTTTTTGATACGTCTGACCATGACAAATAGCAGCAAGTCTCTTTTCGTCGATTAGATTTAACTGATCAAGTCGTGTCTGGATCCAATCATCTTCGCTCAGATCTGCGTCCTTCATTATCCGGAGAGAGGGTATTTGCACTTCAATCGGTAAGACAACCTCCATACCATAGACCAAGGAGAAAGGAGTTGCCCCGGTTGACGTCCTTGCTGAGGTTCGGTACCCATGAAGAGCGAACGGTAACATCTCGTGCCAATCTTTATAGGTCACTGTCATCTTCTGCACAATCTTCTTGATATTTTTATTCGCTGCTTCTACAGCCCCATTCATCTTCGGCCGGTAAGGAGAAGAGTTGTGGTGCTGTATTTTGAATTGCTCGCAGAGCTCAGTGATCATCTTGTTATTGAGATTGGTACCGTTGTCTGTAATGATTCTTTCAGGGACACCGTATCGACATATCAGATTATGTCGAATGAACCGTGCCACAACATTTTTGGTTACTGTAGCATAGGAAGCTGCTTCAACCCACTTCGTGAAGTAATCAATCGCTACCAGGATGAAGCGATGCCCATTGGATGCCATAGGTTTAATCTCGCCGATCATATCTATGCCCCACATTGCAAAAGGCCAAGGTGCAGTCATGACATTCAGAGGAACTGGAGGAACATGCACCTTGTCTGCATAAACCTGGCATTTGTGACATGTCCGAGAATGTTGGTAGCAATCAGCTTCCATCGTGGACCAGAAATACCCTGACCGAAGGATCTTCTTTTCCATAGTATGTCCACTGGAATGTGTTCTGAAGGTACCTTCATGTAGCTCTACCATGATCCTTTCTGCTTCAGTCTTATCCACACAACGCAGTAAGGTCGAATCATGGTTTCGCTTGTACAGGATGCCGTTGCTAAGGAAGAACTTCGCTGCGAACCTTCTCAGAAACTTTTTATCATTGACAGATGCACCTTCAGGGTACTCCTGAGCTTCCAAGTATCTCTTCACCTCATGGTACCAAGGCTTCTCAGTCACCAACTCAGTCTCAAGATCACAACAGTATGCCGATTCGTCCAGTTTCCAGATGATGATCCGGGGAGCCTCATTGTCCCACTTGACTTTGAACATAGAAGACATCGTAGCTAACGCGTCCGCCAACTGATTCTCCTCTCTCGGGAAATGTTCAAAGGTTATCTCAGTGAAGTGGGGGATCAACGTCAACACACATTTTCTATAAGGAATAAGGTTCGGATGTTTCGTATCCCACTCCCCTTTGATCTGATTGATCACGAGAGCGGAATCTCCGAAGACACTCAGAAACTTGATCCTTAGGTCGATCGCAGCTTGAAGACCCATGATACATGCCTCATACTCCGCCATGTTGTTGGTGCAGTTGAAACATAGCCGGGCAGTAAGTGGAGTATGAGTGCCTTGAGGGGATATTATCACAGTGCCGATACCGTTACCCAAAGCATTGGAGGCTCCGTCAAAGTGCATAGACCATCGGGATCCTTCCCCAGGTCCTTCATCCGGTCCAGGTACTTCACAATCAGTCACTATCATGATGCTTTCGTCAGGAAATTCAAAGTTCATTGACTGATAGTCGTCTACTGCCTGATGTGCCAAGTGGTCTGCCAATACACTTCCTTTGATGGCTTTCTGAGTCGTGTACTGGATGTCGTATTATGTCAAGATCATTTGCCATCTTGCAATTCTCCCAGACAGAGCAGGCTTTTCAAATAAATACTTTATAGGATCCATCTTTGAGATCAACAAGGTAGTGTGAGTCAGCATATACTGTCTCAGCCGGCGAGCAGCCCATACCAAAGCGCAACAAGTTTTCTCGAGCAGTGAGTATCGGGTCTCACAGTCGGTAAACTTTTTGCTAAGGTAATAAATGGCATGCTCTTTTCGGCCAGACTCGTCATGCTGCCCCAGCACACACCCCATTGAGTTGTCAAGTACTGTCAGGTATAATATCAGAGGTCTCCCTTCAACCGGTGGCATATGGATGGGTGGTTCTTGGAGATACTCTTTGATTCTATCGAAAGCGGCCTGACATTCATCATTCCAACGTACTACCTGATCTTTCTTCAGCAGCTTGAAGATTGGTTCACAGGTAGCGGTTAGGTGCGAGATGAATCGAGCAATGTAATTCAGGCGTCCTAAAAAGCCTCTGACCTCTTTCTCTGTCTTGGGAACTGGCATCTCTTGAATAGCTTTGACCTTGGCAGGGTCCACTTGAATACCCTTATCACTTACGACGAAGCCTAGCAACTTTCCAGATCTAACCCCGAAGGTGCACTTGTTCGGGTTCAACCTCAGCTTGTACAATTTCAGACGGTCAAACAGTTTCTGTAGGTGGTCAAGGTGTTCCTCCTCAGTTTGGGACCTTGCAATCATGTCGTCGACATACACTTCTATCTCATGATGGATCATGTCATGAAGTAAAGCAACCATGGCACGTTGGTAGGTTGCCCCAGCGTTCTTCAACCCGAATGGCATGACCTTGTAGCAGAAGGTACCCCACTGAGTGACAAAGGTAGTCTTCTCCATGTATTCAGGAGCCATCTTGATCTGATTATAGCCTGAAAAACCATCCATGAAGGAGAACACCTTGTGCTGAGCAGTATTGTCAACAAGAACATCAATGTGAGGTAGAGGGAAGTCATCCTTGGGGATGGCCCTGTTCAGATCCCTGTAGTCGACACACATTCTGACTTTACCATCTTTCTTTGGTACCGACACTACATTGGCAACCCACTGAGGGTAAGAAGTTACTGCAAGAAACCCGGCATCGAATTGCTTCATAACCTCAGCTTTGATTTTCTCAGACATCTCTGGACGCGTACGGCGGACCTTTTGCTTAACTGGAGGGCAGTCTTCCTTGGTAGGCAAATGATGGACCACAATGTCAGTATCCAACCCAGGCATGTCTTCGTAGGACCAGGCGAAGATCTCCACATAATCATGTAACATCTGAGTCAACCGTTGCTTCACGCTGAGCTCTAGGTTGGCACCAATCTTGACTTCCTTCCTATCTGTATCAGTACCTAGATTTATTGTTTCCACTGGCTCTTCATGTGGTTGAATTGCCCTCTCTTCCTGGAGTAACAGTCTTGCAAGTTCGCCAGGAACTTCGCAATCATCTTCACCTTCGTCTTCGGCTAAGTTGATCGGATTTTCGAAGTCATAACTGGCAGCAGCAGAGTCGTTACCAGTGAGATCCAGAGTGGATTGAAACCTGTATGAGTGAGTGTGTGTAAATACAGCTGTTTTGCAATATATGTAAGGAAAGAAAGAAAAGGAGCACAAGATTTGTAATGTGAAAAACGTCCAATGCTTTTATTCATGATATATGACAGTGACAAACAAAAGCCCTCACAAATAAAACCACGGTGTCTCGGGTAAGACACCGGGCCATAAAGTTTTAAATTATTGTTTATTACAAATCCAAAACAAAGAAGTTCATTACTGGGCGACAAAAGTAACAGGCATGCAGTCTTTGGAAGTCCAATTGCTAGGTCCACTGTCGGCCGTCGGATAAATCCAGCTGTTGAACTCAGATTCTTCCACTTCATCATCCTCCCTGATAGCATTCACTCCATGGTTAGGCATGGGAGCAGTCACCACATTAGGCTTCTTAGGTGCCTCAAACTGTACCTCCTTCGCATTAATGAGGTCCTGCACCTTATTCCTCAGGGCCCAGCAGTCATCAGTAGAATGCCCCGGGCTATCGGAGTGATAAGCACAGCGGGCATTTGGATTATACTTAGGAGAGGTAGTGTTCACAACCTTCGGGGCCTCTCTAACAGTCACTAAGTTGGTGGATAACAACTGTGGCAAGATTTGTGATAAGGTCATACTCAGCCGGGTAAACTCTCTTCTGGGTCTTTCAGCCCTTTGTTGATTAGTTTGCCGAGGAACGGCAGCAGGCTTAGCAATCACCACCGTGTTAACAGATTGGCGACATTCTGGTTTATCATGTCTTCTAGGCCCATATACAGCACTGGCCTCCTTCTTAAAGGGTTTCTTCTCAGAACTTGAAGGTGCACCCTTCTGAATTTTACCGGACTTCATTCCAGCCTCTATTCTCTCCCCAGTCAGAATAAGGTCAGTGAACCCTGCAGATGAATTGCAAATAAGATGATTGAAAAATGGCCCAGAGAGGGTCCCCAAGAACATATCTACCAACTCACGGTCAGTTAACGGAGGCTGCACCCTGCCAGCCAGATCCCTCCACTTCTAGCGACATACCCTGGAGTTGGGTACGTGTAGGAGCAAGGTCGGCATTATATTGATACTGCTTGTAAAAAGCAGTAGCCAACTCCTCCCAGTTACGAACCTTGGTCCCATCCAGCTGATAGAACCATTCGAGATGAGTCCCTGAAAGACTCTCCTAGAAGAAGTGGATCCACAAGTTCTTGTCCACTGTGTACGGTTGAATCTTCCGCACATAGGATCTGAGGTGTAGCTTGGGGCAAGACGCCCCGTCATACTTGGTGAAAGATGGTGCCTTAAACTTGTGAGGAATGATCACACCAGTAGATAAACCCAAGTCTCCGAAATCCAGCCCAGGCACTTGTTGGATCTCCATGGCATTCAGTCTGTCTTCCAACTGCTTGTACCGGTCTTCAGCAGGAGGATACTGTTCCTCATTAAAATCAGTCTCGTTGTCAGAGACTACTGGACTTGGAGCCTTTCCCCCTTGGGGACTGTCTTTTCCTACAGAAGAACCAGCTTCCTCATTCTGCAGAGTATTACCAAACCTCCGGCCCGAGTTGAAAAGAATAGTTCTCTTCTTCTTCTTCTCCTTCTTCAGGAGCAAAGCCTTCAGCTCTTCTTGGCCTTGAGCCAAACCCATGATCAGCTCCTGAAATTGTGTGTTCTGCGCCTGAAGGGCCTTGATAGACATCTCGGTTGATGATTCAGGGTTCATGATGCTGAAATAAACAGCGAAGAAAAGTAAGCAACCTGAAAAGAAGAGTACCTGCTATGCACGTGATGAATGATATGTGTTTATGCAATGCATTCAAGGGTTCAAAAATTCAAATTCGTTGCAGACAAAAAGGAACACACGTTATCATTAAGGAAATAATTGTTCAGTACATCAAAGCCTCATGGGCACAATATTACAAGAGCAAATCAATCCCAAAAGACACTATGCATCCTCTTTGGAGCTATGTAGGTGTTGAGATTCCTCTCCTCGTGCAATAGGCGGGTGAGCTCCAAGACCTTCTTTTCACTAGCATGTAAACTGGTCTCAAGAGAATTCCGTTCTTCCTTAAGCTGGATCCAGCTCTTCTGCATTTCTTCCCAGGACGTGGGCATGTCAGGATGTTGAATGGTGTAGTACACCTCTCCTTCCAATACTGGCTCTTTGATCACAGGGAGGACATGAGGATATGGCATCACTAACTTCTGGGAGCGGGCTCGTACCCACTTGAGATAAGGTTCCAATGGGATGGAATTCCTGTGCCCCAGTGTCTTGCTGTCTATCTTACTGGGCATCCTCCAAGCTCTGATAAATCTCTGGCGAAGTCCTTGTGCATCGTTGTCGAAGTCAAAAACTATGTCAGGAATTAACATGTCATGAGGGCCATCCCTCCGAGCATAACCAAACTGTCTCCAAGCCAGGCATGGGTTGTAAGTAATACCTCCTCTGATTCCAAGTAAAAGAACATTAGGGTATTCCCCGCAACGATCAATGATAGTGACATCCTCTCTGGACCGAGAACACCAATGTATATCAGCATGTGTAAGAGTCATCAATCGTTGTGACCATCTCAAACCCCGCTCGTTCTTCAAAACTGATTGTGGAAGGTGTGAAATAAACCACCTTCCCAGGAGAGGAGTACAGCACATAAGAACACCTCTTTTTCTCATGGTTCGAGTGTAACATGAGTGAAGGATATCCCCCAGCAACGTAGGTATAGGATTCCTGGACATGAAGATCAGGACAGCACTGATATCTATAAGCTGATCTGGGTTAGGGAACAACACCAAACCATAGACAAGGAGGGCCACAACTTCTTCAAAAGCTTATAGGTCAAGGGAGTTCCAACATTCTTGGGCCTTTTCAAACAGAAACTTGGCTAAGAACCCTTTGATGCCACTTCTAACTTCCCAATGTCCCTTGAGGTCAGATGATTGTAGGTGTAAGGCTTTAGAAATCTCTTCAAGCTTGGGTTCCTTTTCCGTACCGTTGTAGGGTAGTTGATCAAGGATAGGAATCTTCAGAAGCCGGGAGAACTCTTCCAATGTAGGTACCAGTTGATAATCCAGGAAAGTGAAACAGTGATGCAGAGGGTCAAAGAACTGGAATAGGACCTTTATCATATCTTCCTCAATGTTGGTATTGACCAAGCTGATGAGTCTTCCATGTCTTTCACTGAATGAAAAGCTCTCGGGAATCCTGGATATAAGCTCCTTAAGCTGAGGAGGGATCCTTACAAGGCTAATCTGAATTGTCTTTCTGCGAACATTTTCCATGTCCTACAAAACAAGAACAAAGATGAAGGTTCGAACCCCTGAAATGGTTAGCCAATGCATATGATGCTGGATGATGTCATGATGCTATGATTAAACACACCACAAATATTTACAAAGGCAAACATGATAAGGCACACAAGTCACACAAGACAGGCCCTTAGAGTTTAAGGCCAGCATGGGGTCTGGGTATTACCCTCTTGAAGTTTGTGGGTTCAACCTGTCCTATTAGAAGTAACCGGGTTCTAAGGGTCCCAATATCACTGGATTGCTTTCATTGTTCATCGCATCGATTTAGCCACTGAACTGGAGAGCAACCCTCAATTGAGTGTAGTATCGAGTATCAACCAACCTCGGACTGCACCAAAGTCCGTTATCTCACTACCCTAAAGAGGCCAAGATAGTTCAATTAAGGTTCCTAAGGTCAGTTGATGCTTCACGACACCACATGGAGGCCCCTACTCTCCTTGACTGAACTCAAGGGTTACCGGTACACACCCAAGTGCCACATCAACGTAGCAGACTGTTTCAACCATGTCAGTATACCCCGCACAGTTCCCTCACAGCCTTGTTGCTACTTTCTAAGAAGGTATCCCCAGATTCGGGTTAGGATCTATAGAACTCCCAAGACAGTCCCACAATAATAAAGCAAACAAGTCAAAGCAATTGAAAACACAGTTTATGAACTATCCTAAGGTACACCTCACTTTATGAGTTTTCCCCAGCAGAGTCGCCAGTTCTGTGATCGGTGGATCTGGAACTGACTGTTTAACGCTGGTTCGCGAAATGTCGCGGAAGCAAGAGTCGCCACCGTCTTTTATTTTCTCCAAATGGAAAGGACAAAAGCACAGAAAAATTCCTTATTGAGATTAGTTCTCGGTTCGGGAGGTAGATTTATAGAAAGGGAAGGTGTTAGCACCCTTTCTATCCATGGTTATCCATGGGCTCTTAGATACTTGCTCATTGTGTTTTCAAAAATGTTTGTTTGCTTTTCAAGGTGAGTGGGTTTGAAAAAGTTTTGTTTAAAGTTTCAGTTCGACTCTTGTATCAGTCCTCAAGAGTGTTTGAAAAGTTGTTTTTGAAAGCTTTTTGCAAAGTGTCGGTGTGAAAAGAAGTTTTTGATTTGTTTTTAAATTAGAGCAAGTATCTATGAGTCATCTACCTACCCTAAGGAATTAGTCTGTGTAAATGTCCTTAAGGTAGTGCCATCCCACCATTGAGAGGTAGGTAGCACCACCGTTGGAGGTGTTCGGGTCAATTCGAGAATTATGGACAGTGTGGTCACCAGAGTAATAGGAGGACACCTTAGAAGCTACCCCCATGCCATGTTCATAGACATGAGGACTTACTAAAACGTCCTCTACTCGACGACCACGTTTCGAGGGGCAAGGCAACAGTGAGGCGTACCCTAGGAGTGGTGTGTGAATTGTGTGTCATTTTCAGTTATATTTGTCTTGTCATGCATAGGGTGTTCTACGCTTTGATTTTATTTAAGCATACATTCTTTCATGTGATAGTTAGCAATTTAAAGGTGCGAAATTTAAAGGTCCTACGCTATTACAAGGCGCGGGTCTACAACGCCAAATTAAACCAAGACCCGATTTGAATAAAAGTGCGTAAATTAAATATCCTAATTATCTATTACAAAGCTTTGGGGCAAATACATTATAATCACAAAAAGAAATAAAAATAAATGCGCGAAAGGGAATTATGATCGAATGCGAGGGCGTTGGACCCTTTAAAGAAATTAAATCGAAATTATAAAACAATTAAATTAAATAAAGGAAAGAACTTATTTTTTTGATGTTTTTGGATTTATGAAATTAAAGAAAATTAAATTGGAATTAAAAGTTAAATAACCCTAGTTCTAAATTGTTTTTAATTTATTAAAAAAATGTTTAAGTTTGACCTAATTTAACCTAATTAATTAATTGCATATTTATTTACAAGAATAATTAGTAATTAATAGTGATAAAAAAAAGATTATTTATTAAGAAAAGGAATAAAAAAGCTAAAACCTAATTTTTATGTTTTTTGAGTTTATTTAAGAAAAATATTAAAGTTAAAACCCTAATTTAAAACTAAATTAATTATCAAATTTATTTACAAAATAAATATTAGTGAATTAAATAATAAACATATTTTATTTTTTTTGACTTTCTGATTTTTTTGTATTTTGTGTTATAAAAATTAATTTGAGGAATTAAAAGAAAATAATTAAATTAAAACACATAAATAAATAATAGAAATAAAAAAGAATGAGAAAAAGATATACAAACATGGGGGTTTTCTGACCCAATTAGGAGGTATGTGAGAAGTATTTTGGCCCACTTCAATCAAGGCCTGTTTGACTTTTCTGGGATTGTGTATTGGTGGCTGACTGATGCGTATGGTGGAACTCACGTGATAGCCTTTAGATTGACCTCCTGGGACATGTGGCAGGCCTAGGCGTTGGGTGCTTGATAGACCACTGAAGAGTATGCTGCATTGGAACAGATTAAAGAAAAAATTATGAAATATGCAAGGGGACCTGGGAATCGAACCCAGGTCCCAACGTTTACCAAGTACATCCTTTGCCAAGTGAGCTGTGCGCGCGCGTTGTATAGAAACTGGCAAGTGAATAACATAAGGCAAAACAATGCTGAGTGGTATCCAACGCGCCAAATTTCAAATTGTCCAACCACATAGTGACACGCCAGGCTTCTTCTTCGTTCTACCTGAAAATAACAAACAAGTAGCGGGGGTTTTAAACCCCCACTAAACAGCATAGCGAATAATAGCGATTAGGCCATAGTGAAAGATAAATTGGGCGCGATGTGATGATTGTGTTCGTATGAAGGTCACGAGTTCAATGGTGTTGGTCTTATGGTCCAATTTTTCCCCAGGAAAGAAACCCCAAAATTAGAGCTTTGAAACCCTAGGCAGCTTCCATGGTAAATTCTTATTTAGGCGACCATTCTTCAATTGAACGGTACTGTTAGCTTCAAAAACATCATGTTAGTGTAAATCAAACATTCAAATGTATGGAAAATGCATGTATATTGAAACACGATTATGAAAAAAGTTTGAGAAAGTTTGACTTTGTTCTACCACTTCTTTATGCGTGGGGACTGGAAAAGGATTGAGTGACGTTCAGGAAGGCCTCAGAAAGCTTTTTGAATCGATTATAGGCTTTGAATCACGCTCTATATGTGTTTTCAGTTTTGAGAATTTTGTATGAAAAATGCAAATTTTTTCTTGTGATTCTGGCGCAGCTTTCTTGTGTTTAGGATTAGGGTTGTGTTCTGTTTATGTATGTGAACAATTTAGGTTAACAAAACAAGCATAACATCCAAGTTTTAATGCCTTTCAAATTTGTGATCTTCCATGATTTTTTCAATCTTTTTTCATTCCTTTTTTATGCCAATTATTGAAGATTCTTGCCTTTTTAGTGATGCACGAAATATTTGATCCATAAAGAGTGAATTAGCTGCACAAAAAGATTTGAAAACATGATTTTCTATTTTTGTCATATTTTATTTTGATTAAATGAACTAATAATAATAATAATAATTCAAATAATTAATAAAAAATGATAAAATAACTCCCTTTAAAGTCAATGGGTCGTGCATAGCCTTTGGGTGATGATTCTTGGAAGAAATTGTGGCCCATTAGCAAATTTAAGGCATTTGAAGCAAAGTTGACTTTTCAAAATTCCCAAAAATTCCCCAACTTCCACAAGGCATATCTTGCTCAATTTTTAAGCTTTGATCATGTTATTGGACATTTTGAAAAGTTCTTGAAGTCCTCTAACCAATGCCCTTGGTCCCATGTAATTTTGATTTACCAATCTCAAGTTATGGTCTTTGACTTAAAGTGCCTTTTTGTTGACTTTTGAAAATGACCTATAATGTTGAGATTGATAACTTTTTGTGAGAGCATTTCTTGGACTTGAAGTGTGAAGATGAGTTGTAGGAAATGTCATTCTCTTCAAAATGAGCTTTGGATGGAATTTTTCTGATAAACCATGTGGAAGTTATGCCTTGGTCAAGTTACAGTTGACTTTTTCAATTGTCCAAAAATGGAAACTTTTGCATCTTGAGACTTTTTGAGCCATGCCTTGAGAATCATGATCAAGAATTGATCAAATGATGTTTGTGGCTTCAAAATAAGATGTTGACCAAAAATTTTGACTTTTGACTGTCAAATGACCATTTTGCCCCTGCAGTTGACTGTTGAGCAATTAGGGTTTTTGACTGTGCAATCTTGTGCTGTAAGTCTTGAAACTTGGCATGTGGATGCTTGACCATGTTTATAGGCATGTGGGACTTGTTTGGACCCTTGAAAACTTCAATTTCTTTTCCAGAACCAAAGCCCTAGTTTTTGACTGTTAGGAGGCCATTGAACTGTGCAACTCTTGAGAGATTGTGAAGCATGCTCTTTGCAAATCTTGAAGAATATGGGAGGGCAAATTTTGGGGTACAACAGTTGCCCCTGTTCAATCTTCTTAAACCTGAGGATGTAGATTGGCTGGCGTGCCTTTCGTAATCCGAAGGTGGAAGATGGTGGAACCAACTGCTGAGCTTCAGAGGCAAGTTGTACTAGAAGAGGAGTAGCAGGAATTGGAATTTCCTATAAAAAGATAGAGGTGAACCAATATAAAATCATTTGATTTGTATTAAGAAGAAGGTATGGATAAAACCCGAAGTACCTTAGACACCCTGTGGATAGGGTTTGAATCCTCACTATCCGAATGTTCATCAAGAGTAGGATGCCTTTGCCGATCTGATTTATTTTTAGTTAGTTGAGTACCTTCTTCTTCTTTCTCTTTGTCGTCATCATAAGAAATAACTAGTTTTCTTCTTGGTTTCTCTTGCGTACTAGCCATTTGAACTTGGATTTTCTGCTTCTTGACTTGTTAAGGTTTAAATTTCTTAGCGGTGTTGTTGTACCCCAAAGTTTGCCCTCTCATGTATCCCAAGGTTTCTTTCACATGGTTGGTTACAAACGCGTACCTAAAGAAAAATGAAATTTTTGAATGATAGCAAAGGGTCTTTCGATTGGCATGCCAACAATGCCTTTCGATTGGCATCTAAATAATGTCCTTCGATTGGCACATCAGAGCAGTGTCCTTCAATTGGCACATCAGAGCAATGTCTTTCGATTGACATAATAGCAAGCTTCGATTGGGCTCCTAAAACCCTTTCGAGCAAGCATTGGTCCAAGTTTCATTTAGGCGAGAATCCCCTACAAATACCCTTCGATCCATAAACAGTGGCCTCCTGCATGTATATTCCGAGTCACTAGGCAATTGCCTCTTTTACGCTTGCTTTGACCTGCCTCATGCTAGCGCCCACAAGGCATTGGCTGCCTTTGTGTCAGCTTCGACTGGGCAAGGGTCCCCTTTGAAACAGTTTTTCACACTTTAACACGCATGATAGTCCCTTCAAAGGCATATTCATGTGGTCCCTTCGAAGAAGCATTCACTGGTTCATTCGAAGGACATATGATTATTGAAGATAAGTTAGCTTTATGGTGAGTTTTGGTCCAAGATGCTTTCTGGCCAAAATCCTGCATATTGCCAAGCCCAAGCCTTTGTACAGGTACATTCCTGCCAAAGGTAGCTTCGACTAGCCAGAGCAAAGTCTTTCGATTGGGCTAGTTGAGTAAGGTCAGGGCAATCGAAGAAAGCGATCTTCGGGGCTGATCAAAGAAGCCTGGATGTTGAGGCCTTATACAATTCAAATCAAGACCTGGGCAATTTGAATTGAGGTGGACAGACTCAATCGAAGGAACTATAAGGGTGAAACCAAAGCCATTCGAAGGAGGCAACTTGAGGCCAATCGAAGGGTAGGGAATGAAGGTATTCGAAAGCCAAAGGTGTCCACATTCATTCAAATTCAAAAAGAGACAAGAATTCCACATCTTTTACAACGTTTCAAAATGGTATTTATGGCCTTAAAACACCAACTTAATGGTTGTTTACTCCTTTTCCTTCTTGTCCCCTCCACCCCCTATATATAAGGAGACCACATACATACGCACAAAAAGGGAGACATAAGCTCAGGGGAACCATACACACAGATTGTTTTGCACACATACACAGCCTAAGGGAAGCACACCAAAAAACTCTCAAAACTCAACAAGATCACACCACACTTGTTCCATCTCCTTTCGAATCCAAGGGCATCCAGCAACTCTAGTCCCCCACATAAGTTCCAGTTGTAAGCAAGGTAAGTCCCCTTTACCTTGCATTTTTCGTTTCAGCATGACATGTAAATAGCCTCGTACTTACTTTTCGTTTCAGCATAATATATAGATAGCCTCTTAGTTGTGTTCTTTGTTTCTGCTCTCTGGGCTTGTTTTGCTTTTCTTGTTGGAACTAACCTGTACAGATTCAAACGAAAGACAAAAAGAGTGTGAACAAAGGATATGCACTCGTGCTGCTCCACAAGTCTATGTTATTTCATAGTCTAAATCGAAAGAAGTATAGGAGTTTGCAGTCGAAGGTCACTCATGCCCACTCCCTGGCTCAGTCGAAAGAAGTAGAGAAGGCTGCAATTGAAGGTTGCCCATACCATTCCCAAACTCAGTCGAAAGAGGCAGAAAAGGTGCAAATCCAAGCTTGCTCACTTCAATTCTCAAACCCAATCAAAAGAAGGCAAAAGAAGAGCGAATCGAAGGAATCCATGGCCTGGATCGAAGAATTCATTTCTCTCCTTTATTTTTGTGCTTTGTTTTTACATTTTTCTTGTCTTTCGATTTGGTTGTAATAGCGTAGGACCCTTACTTTCTGCATTCTTACTGATTTTCTTATTAACTGCTAGGTATATGATTAATAAAATTGTATGGCAAAGACTAAAATCAAACACTAGTAAACCTAACAAAAATGAAAAAAAACTGAACATAACACACTTGCTCATATACACCTCTAGGGTACCCCACTTTGGTTGCCTTCGGAAATAAAACGGTCATGTCCCTCGAGACAGAGACGCTTTAGCAAAGACCCATGAATCAAAAGATCATAGTCCCTCGATGACCCTACAGTTGCCTTTCGGTAAATGATCTAGTCCCTAAACAGAAATTGCTAAAGCGTCTTTACATTGTTGCCTTTATGACTATACATCCCTTTGATTTCCCCCATACATCCAACGATGGGGCTTCTTACCAAATCAATGGTAAGATAGCAACATCTAAAGGAGGAGGAAAAGAACGTTAGACCTTTTGAGTAGGTAGGACATCATAGTTGCTTGCTCATAAAAAAAACCATTTACACACCAACACTTTCAATTGAAACATTTTCAAAAGTCAAACCCCTTTGTACGCATTCTTATAGAGACGAGCATCATTACAAAGGCACTTTTCAAAATCACTTTCAAAAACATCTCCCTTAAACAAACACTCCTGTAAACTATTTTCAAAACCAACACTTTATACGCATTCTTATAGAGACGAGAATCATTATAAAGACGTTTTCAAAATATTTTTAAACCCACACTACAAGCACATTTTCAAACAAAAGTAAGTGAACTAGCAAGCAACTAAGAGCCCGTAGATAACTATGGATGGAAAGGGTGCTAACACCTTCCCTTTCCATAACCTACCCCTTACTCAGAAAATCTCAAAAAGGTCTTTTTCTGTTCTTTTCACCCTTTCCTTAATTTGGATAAAATAAAAGTCGGTGGCGATTCTTGCTTACCGCAACATTTGCAAACACAATTGAAAAAACAGTATTAAATAGTCGGTTCTGCCACCGTATCACAGAACTGACAACTCTACTGGGGAAAACATAAAAAGTGGGGTTACCTTAGAGTCTAGTTCATTACTTAACTGCTTTTGTTGATTTTTTTGCTTTACTTTTAAGGGCTTTGTTTGGGTTACTATAGATCCTACACCCGGATCTTGGGCACCTTTTAGGTAAGTAGCAATAGATCGTGGGGATTGTGCCGGGTATACCGACACGGCTGAAGCAATAGCTACGTTGATGTGACACTTTGGTTGGTACCGGTAGCCCTTGAGTAGTCAAGGAGAATACGTGGCCGCTGCGTGGTGTCATGAAGCATCAACTGACCTTAGAACCTTTAATTGAATAAATTGGCCATTAGAAAGTAGTGAGATAGCCGTCTTTGGTGTAGTCCTAAGTCGGTTGATACTCGATACTAAACTCATTGAGATTTGACTCCCGAGTTTTGTTTGGTGGCAAGTCAGTTGTCGATCGGAACGAAACTTGTGGGAAAAATCAGTGATATTGAGATCCCTTAGAACCCGGTTACTATTGATAGGAAAGGTTGAGCCAAATAAACTTCAATAGGGTACTCACCTACAAAC
This sequence comes from Vicia faba, assembly GCA_948472305.1. Lineage (NCBI taxonomy): Eukaryota > Viridiplantae > Streptophyta > Magnoliopsida > Fabales > Fabaceae > Vicia > Vicia faba. The sequence goes on from OX451735.1 coordinate 990,109,157, forward strand.
CCCATACAAGCCTAAACCTAAGTCTGCTTGTGTGACTTGTTTGCTTTCGACTTGAACTACTTGCAGGGTTTTATTATCTAACAACATGATTTACTTGCAGGATTTGTTTACAGTCATTATCCAATAAATTAGTTTCCTTGCAAGACATACTTGTCTTAATCACCCTGAATTTTTGCTTGATGCATAGCATACACATCATAGCATCATCCCATAGCATCTCCTTAACCATTTCAAGGATCTCAAGGGCCTGTGGTGCAGGTTATGATGAACCAGACGTCTAGCAAGGGGATTTATTTTCCTTTATCCAGTGTCGTCAAAAGATCAAAACACAACAACTTGAGTCTGGGGCTATGAACCACTTGACATGGTGAGCTTGACTCTTGTATAAGGACCTTTAATGAAACGAAGTTCTTCAATCAAAGCTTCCGTCAACTCCTAACATATTCTTATGTTTACCCCGCGAGATCCTTGAAAACATTTACACATCATGCATGTCATTACATAATAGGTCTTCCAGTACATGTCTCTCATGTTCTCACTATTTAGTTCAGCAAAGAAAATGGCTCTTGAACAACACACCAGAGATCTCCAAACTCAAGAGGCTGAGTTCATGGAATTGTTCCTAAACCCACCCAAGTGGCAGGAAGAATTGAAAGCACTTATCGTTGGGAATCTGACCAAGAAATGTCCTGATAACAACAGGGATGACCAGGTTAAACAACTGCAAGCTGAGATGGAAAGGATGAGAATCCAAGTGACCAGTAAAATGGCTCTCATCCAAAGCTTGGCTTGGGGGCAAGAAGAGTTAAGACTCCTTATCAGCAAACTTCCTCAAGAAGGATGCAACCGTGTGAAACAAACGGTCGAGGCAGGGGATCAAGTCATTAATTAACCCCTGACGAGACAAGAAGTTGGCTTGGTGGAGAATGGACCTTTCTAAATTGCTGCTACATCACGAGCCTAATCACAACCTCGCCAACAACGATAGGGTAATCGGCATAAGCGGGATTCATTTACTAGGCAATATACCAAACTCAAAATACCAATGTCGCAAGTCTTGCAACACATGTTGAAGTTGAAGTTGGTCACATTGAAGGATCCTCCTCAGAATCCTACTACTTCTGCTCCTACTTACAATCCTGATGCAATATGTGCATATCACTCCAACAGTCCGCGGCATGACACTGATAGATGTTGGACGTTGAAATACAAAATTCAAGACCTAATTGATGAAGGAGCATTGAAATTCGCACAAGATGGTCAACTGGAATTTTTCTGCCATCCCTCAAAGGCACACCATTTGAAGTGACAAGTCGAAGACAAAGAGGCTTTTATTCATTAGAATCTTCAAGTTGTAATTTTTTATTGTTCGAACATCTATTTCATGTCAAACTTTTTTATTTTATCAATGCATTGCATATATCTGTTTTGAATCAATTCATTCGTATTCACTATATTTAAACTGCTTTCTTACTTCTTTTTGGTGATATTCAACTCTTGATCAAAAGCTCTAAACCTTTAGAGGGAGGATGATAAAAACGATACCACAGTCTCTACAATATGCTTTTGAATAGACCTTGTTGACGATGTACATGTGTTGTTTCAAATCCTAAACAGTGGAGTTATAAGGAAGATAATCCCTAGTCGACCCCTTTGAGCCTAAGAAGTAGGAGTTTTTCTTTTCACACAAATTAAAACCCTTAATTATAACCCGGGGCAGGGTAGTTTTCTCAGTTAATTCAGATGTGCATTTAGTCGCAAGCTTTACCTTTATACACGACAAATAGTGTAGAAGATGCTCTCCAAAAGATGGTAATGGTTTCATATAATCATCAAGACATGCAGTCATTATCTCTTAAAATGAAAGTCTGTTAAGTCAAAAACCTATGAAGGATACTTAAGAAAAGCTGGGGCATCCCGCTGACTGTAAACATAAAAGAAACAGTTCAGGCAAAAGGAGGGATAACAAAATAATAAAAAAAGAGGTCCTACAACTCCTAAAAAAAAGGTTACCAAAATGATTGCCTTCTCAAACGAACATTCAATTCCTGAATCATCACCAAGTATCGGAGCAAAGATTCCAGACTCAATTAGGATTTAAACGCACAATTAACTGAGCATAGGACTGAAGAACATCATGAAGAACGGGTTGGGTATAAATAAATTTTGAGCCTTTATCCTTTGTTTCTTAAATCATGAACCAGGCCACGTTATAACCCTTAAAAGTCCTAGCTGAAGCATGGGTTAGTTCAAAAGCATACTGTTACAAAAGGTATCCTGACTCCTATAAGGTTTGCTATAAATCCTGAGCTGATATCACATTCTTACAAAATTTGTTTGTTTTACAAAAAAAAATGAATTTTCAAACTTCAAGACAGACATAAACTTTGCATTCTTAAAATACCATTGTTTGCATATGACTATCTGTTCAACAACAGAGAAATTTGCACGACGAATATTCAATGAACAAAAATCCTCTCAATAGACAGAATCACCTTAGATGGAAAGACATTCCAGTAACAGGCCTTTCATAATCAATGGGTATAGCATGGTGTCTAGCTGGTCTGGGGAAATCAAGTCAAGATTCAAGGAATCTCTCAAAAAATGCCAAATATCCAGGGGCAGATCTCAATCTGAATCACTTGGGGCATTGGACATGAACTCCAACAACGAATCCTGTACAATCAAACAAACATCTTATGGAAGTGTGGAAACACTTACTACTATGGACGGTGACAACTCTCCGTACTCGGTGAACATGGACATAGTCAGAAAATACTACGCATGAACAAAGACCCGCTAGGTTGACTGGCCTAGGCAAAAATAAGGGCATCCCGACGAACCAAAGGAGTTCGGGCAAAAATTAGGGATATACATATGAAAAAAATCCGTACACCTGGCAAGTCGAAAACCTAAAAAGGCGGCTTGAGCAAAAAAGGGTATCCCGATGGACTGAAAATCTGAAAGGACAGTCTAGGAAAAAGTTAGGGATTAAAGCGTATGACTACGTCCCGTCATCTTGTTATTTGTCTATCAGTAGAATACTCCCTGATCAGCATCTACTTAAAACCCCAGGAGTTGGGATGACCCTTAAACCATCCACACAATCTCGACATATATTTCTCCAACAGGTACCGAGACAGTGGCATCCTGCTACAAGGTCACTACCATATTCTTAGCATGCAGCCTAATGATGTCAGGTGTTCTCATACCCCGGAAGGGAAAGAATCTACAACTACTGCTCCAACATCTAAGAAAGATCCCCCAGTGAAGTCGCCAAGCTTCTCAGGATTCCCTAACAGGATCTCACAAAAACCCCAAGCATATTATGGAGTTTCCCTTCCCCAACGGATTTCTTCTCAAAACAACAAAACAAGAATTCCCAGCGGAAACATTCTAAATAAAGCATACTTTCTTCTAGAAACAGTTCGGGTACGATCCAGAGACGGATGTCATCCTGATACTTATTCCAGAGTCTCCTCTAGAAATGGTGTAGATACGATCCAGAGATATATGTTATTTTGACACTTATTTCAACACATCATCTAGAAATAATTCAGGTACGATCCAAATACGGATGTCATCCTGACACTTACTCCATATTATCATCTAGAAACGGTCTAGGTATGATCCAAAGATGGATGTCATCCTGGAACTTACTCCAGATTCTCATCTAGAAACAATTCAGGTACGATCCAGAGACAGATGTCATCCTGACACTTACTCCAGATTCTCATCTAGAAATGGTTCAGGTACAATCCAGAAATGTTTTAGGTACAATCCAGAAACGGTTCAGGTACAATCCAGAAACGGATGTCATCCTGACACTTACTCCAAATTCTCATCTAGAAATGTTTCAGGTACAATCCAAAGACGGATGTCATCCTGACACTTACTCCATATTCTCTCCTAAAAACAGTGCATATACGATCCAGAGATGGATGTCATTCTAACACTTATTCCAGACTATCATCTAGAAACGGTTCAGGTACGATCGAGAAGCGGATGTCATCCTGTCACCTACTCTAGATTCTCTCCTAGAAACAGTGTAGATACGATCCAGAGACGGATGTCATTCTGACGCTTATTCCAGACTATCATCTAGAAACGGTTCAGTTCAAGTACGATCCAGATACGGATGTCACCCTGATACTTATTCAGATCATCTTCTAGAAACAGTTCAGGTACAATCTAGAGACGGATGTCATCCTGATACTTATTCCAGACTATCTTCTAACAACAGTTCAGCTCACATAGTTTACCTTCCCCAACAGAGTTTATTTCTATAACAACGGAAGTTCATCTCCCCGCATTTCAACTTCAACAAATCTGAAGACCTACATTATTCACCCCCAACCACAATTAGGGATTTATTTTCCCTAGTTCAGCAATACAACAATGGAACAACTGACACGTTCATACTTTGCATTCATACAAACATCATACCATATGCATCACAAATGCATATATCACAATCTCATTTATTTTGATAGCATCATGCAATTCATACATCATGACATCGCATGAAACTGACTTTACCTTTCAGGTTAAATTATCAGAAAGACAAACGTTGTCAACTTATACAACAGGTTAAAGATTAATGCCGGAAATCGGATGGGGAAATTATCTATGTGACCAATAAACCAAGTTCCAGATTAATACCTGAAAACAACCAGGAGAACTATCTGTGGATGACCAACTGTGGATTAACACCTGTAACAAGCCAGGAGAGCTATCTACATGAAGAGATTGAATATTAATACCTGTAACAAGCATGGAAAACTATATTTCTTTCTCGGGTCAGAGATTAATACCTAAAACCATCCAGGACAACTATCTCAACGATAGAAAATTTTCAAATTCCAGATTAATACCTGAAACCAGACAGGAAAACTATCTACACGACCCGACATAGCAATCTTACACAAGTTCCTTCTCACATATCTCCGGATGCAGACTAACACAGACTCATCCTAGAACATCCCTACACAGGCTCTCTAAAATGCATCTTCAGGTAACGGTTAATTCCATTATCCCCAGCAGGCTACTGTGAGACCCAGATTTTGACCAGATAACAGTTTAAGTTACTACGAAGCCTGGAATCTGACAAGATAGTAGTTCACTTCTTCAATTACTGTGAAGCCCGGAGTACGGCCAGATAACAGTTCAATTTCATTTTACTGCGAAGCCTGGATTCCGATAAGATAGCAGTTTACTCTGTCAATTACTATGAAGCCTGGACTCGACCAGATAATAGTATACCTCAAATTCAATTTGAAGTCTGGATCCGACCAGATAACAGCTTAATCTCTTCAAATGACTGAAGCCTAGACACGACCAAATAACAGTTCGAGTCACTGAAGCATGGATTCTGACCAAATAACATTTTAAGTTACTGTGAAGCCTGGGGTACGACTAGGTAACAGTTTAATTTCATATTCCCTAGTAGATTACTGTAAAGCCTACATTTTGACCAGAAAGCAGTGAACTTTCATTTCTCCATTCAAAAGGTAGCTTCCCCAGTAGAGTAATGAACAAATGAAGTTCCTAGACTCAATTCCCCAGAGTTTTCCTCAAACAGGAGAACAACAGAAACCCACATTTCCCAGCGGACTCCTCCACAGAAAGCAGGAATAGGAACCCCCAAAGGGACCATGTGTGAAATCAACATCTATTTTGGATGGCATCTTTAAACCCATATCCGACAACTCTATGTCATCTTCTCTAAATGGCATCTGTAAGCCCATTCCCGTCATCACCAACTAACAGTGTTATATCATACGAGTGCAAATTTATAGGCACTCTAGTGTTTAATCATCTTCCACCTTCAGATCACGAAAGGCAGACAAGCCAATCTAAATCCTTAGGTTTAAGAAGATTTAATAGGAGCAGCTATTGTACCCCAAAATTTTCCCTCTCATGTTTCTAAAGGTTTCTTTTACATGGTTGGTTACAAACGCTTACCTAAAGAAAAATGAAATTTTTTAATGATAGCAACGGGTCTTTCGATTGGCATGCCAACAATTCCTTTCGATTGGCATCTGAATAATGTCCTTTGATTGGCACATCAGAGAAGTGTCCTTCGATTGGCATAATGGAAAGCTTCGTCTGGGCTCCTAAAACCCTTTCGAGCAAGCATTGGTCCAAGTTTCATTTAAGCGAGAATCCCCTACAAATGCCCTTTGATCCACAAACAGTGGCCTCCTGTATGTATATTTTGAGTCACTAGGCAATGGCCTCTTTTACGCTTGCTTTGACCTGCCTCATGCTAGCGCCCACAAGGCATTGGCTATCTTTGTGCCAGCTTCGACTGGGCAAGGGTCCCCTTTGAAACAATTTTTCACACTTTGACACGCATGATTGTCCCTTCGAAGGCATATTTATGTGGTCCCTTCGAAGAAGCATTCACTGGTTCATTCGAAGGACACATGATTATTGAAGACAAGTTGGCTTTATGGTGAGTTTTGGTTCAAGATGCTTGCTGGCCAAAATCCTGCATATTGCCAAGCCCAAGCCTCTGTACAGGTACGTTCCTGCCAAAGGTAGCTTCGACTAGCCAGAGTAAAATCTTTCGATTGGTCTAGTTGAGTAAGGTCAGGGCAATAGAAGAAAGCGATCTTAGGGGCTGATCGAAGAAGCCGGGATGTTGAGGCCTTATACAACTCGAATCAAGACCTGAGCAATTTTAATTGAGGTGGACAAACTCAATCGAAGGAACTATAAGGGTGAAACCAAAGCCAGTCGAAGGAGGAAACTTGAGGCCAATCGAAGAGCAGGGACTGAAGGTATTCGAAAGCCAAAGGTGTCCACATTCATTCAAATTCAAAAAGAGACAAGAATTCCACATCTTTTGCAACGTTTCAAAATGGTATTCATGGACTTAAAACACCAACTTAATGGCTGTTTACTCCTTTTCATTCTTTTCCCCTCCATCCCTTCTATATAAGGAGACCATATATATACACACAAAAGGGAGACATAAGCTCAGGGGAATCATACACACAGATTGTTTTACACACATACACAACCTAAGAGAAGCACACCAAAAAACTCTCAAAACTCAACAAGATCACACCACACTTGTTCCCTCTCCTTTTGAATCCAAGGGCATCCAGTAACTCTAGTCCCCCACACAAGTTCCAATTGTAAGCAAGGCAAGTCCCCTTGACCTTGCATTTTTCGTTTCATCATGACATGTAAATAGCCTTGTACTTACTTTTTATTTCAGCATAATATATAGATATCCTCTTAGTTGTGTTCTTCGTTTCTGCCCTCTGGGCTTATTTTGCTTTTCTTGTTGGAACTAACCTGTATGGATTCAAACGAAAGACAAAAAGAGTGTGAACGAAGGATATGCACTCATGTTGCTCCGCGGGTTTATGTTATTTCATAGTCTAAATTGAAAGAAGCATAGGAGTTTGCAGTCGAAGGTCACTCATGCCCACTCCCTGGCTCAGTTGAAAGAAGTAGAGAAGGCTGCAATCGAAGGCTGCCCATACCATTCCCAAACTCAGCCGAAGGAGGCATAAAAGGTGAAAATCGAAGCTTGCTCACATTAATTCTCAAGCCCAATCAAAAGAAGGAAAAATAAGGGCGAATCGAAGGAATCCATGGCCTGGATCGAAGAATTAATTTCTATCCTTTATTTTTTTGCTTTGTTTTTACATTTTTCTTGTCTTTCGATTTGGTTGTAATACCGTAGGACCCTTACTTTCTGCATTCTTAGTGATTTTCATATTAACTGCTAGATATATGATTAATAGAATTGTATGGCAAAGACTAAAATCAAACGCTAGCAAACCTAACAAAAAATAAGAAAAAAATAATTGCACATAACACACTTGCTCATATACACCTAAGGGTATCCCACTTTGGTTGCCTTCGGAAATAAAACAGTCATGTCCCTCGAGACAGAGACGCTTTAGCAAAGACCCATAAATCAAAATATCATAGTCCCTCGATGACCCTACAGTTGCCTTTCGGTAAATGATCTAGTCCCTAAAAAAAAATTGCTAAAGCGTCTCTACATTGTTTCCTTTATGACTGTACGTCCCCTCGATGTCCCTCATACATCCAACGATGGGGCTTCTTACCAAATAAATGGTAAGATAGCAACATCTAAAAGAGGAGGAAAATAACGTTATACCTTTTGAGTAGGTAGGACATTCGTAGTTGCTTGCTTGCTCATAACAAAAAAAACCATTTACACACCAACACTTTCAATTGAAACATTTTCAAAAGTAAAACCCCTTTGTACACATTCTTATAGAGACGAGAATCATTATAAAGGCACTTTTCAAAATCACTTTCAAAAACATATCCCATAAACAAACACTCCTTTAAACTATTTTCAAAACCAACACTTTGTATGCATTCTTATAGAGACGAGAATCAATACAAAGACGTTTTCAAAATATTTTTAAACCCACACTACAAGCATATTTTCAAACAAAATCAAATGAACTATCAAGCAACTAAGAGCCCGTAGATAACTACGAATGAAAAGGGTGCTAAAACCTTCCATTTCCATAATCTACCCCCCTTACTCATAAAATCTCGAAAAGGTCTTTTTCTGTTCTTTTCACCCTTTATTTAATTTGGATAAAAGAAAAGTCGGTGGCGACTCTTGCTTTCTGCAACATTTGCAAACACAAACGCAAAACCAGTATTAAATAGTCGGTTCTGCCACCGTATCACATGTGTCATACCATTTATTCCAATATCTGGGACATGTGATTTCAGAAGAAACCTTTTCACTTTCTTCATGTTCATCCTCATCATTCTCTTTGTCTTCATTATCCCTTTCTTCAACTCTTTGGTCAGACTGAAACATTTACAATTATTAGTAAATGAATATTAGAGTTAAAGAGAAAGAAAATGTTAATAAAGGTAGAATTTTGGATTAAATCTTAGTTCTTTCACTATTAAGGGTGACATGTGGTGTTTCTTTTCTCGTCATTTTACGACTTGGGGTATCAACAATGCTACTTCCTCTTTTCTGATTCTGAAATATGAGGGTAAAGATAAATAAAAGGTAATAAATTCAACCTAAATAGAATAAAAGTTTGTAAAACGTACCTATTATGTCCCTTTTGATTGGCCAAGTACTGGGCCAAATTCTTCATCACTTTCTTTAACTTGTTCAATTATTTTCTTTTTCGACTTTTTCGGGGGAATGAGAGTTCGAGTTACAAAATTTTGACACGAGTAAATAATGTGAAACAAAAAGAGGAAATGATGAGTTTTAAGAGTCTCATTATCTCTCCTTCTAGAATGGTGTATTTGACTCAAATATGCTCGAGATTAAATCTTAAAGGGCATGGATACTTATGTATATTATAACTAGTCAAAGCTACTCTTTGGGAAAGATTTTTCTAATCATTTACAAGGGTTGCCAAAGACCTAAAATGACACCGTTTTGGAAGTGGCAACTTTAAAGCTAAGCCAAGTTCATAGGCTAGTAATGGTGGGAGTTTGGAAATATGAAATCCCAAAGAAAATTTATATCTATTTGTTATGTAAAGAGGAAAATTAAGTTTTAGAAGATTTTTTCGATAATTTTTATTTTAAAGAAAAAGCTTCCTCGTAAATAGTGTGACTAAGCCGATGGGGATTATACACAATTTTAAAGTAATTTTAAAAATATTGAATCTCCTTTGTGTGCGGACCTCAAGCTTTTAGCTTCTTGTTTTGTTTCTACATAGAGGAAAAATCATTAGGTAGATGTTGAAGCAAAGTTGAGTTATCCATAACAACACTCATAGGGTACACAGTCCATTATTCTTCGAACTCCTTAGTGTAGTAAAAAGAAGCTTCAAATTTGAAAGGGATCAAGTTTATGATTTTTTTAGCATGAAAGTCTAAACACGCCTTGTAGTATTTTTCTATCAATGTGGTAGTAGCCAAATAGATTTCTATGTCTTTAGTGAAAAGTGACCTTTGCAAGAATTGGATGCAACCAAATTGCATAGCCACCAAATTTCTCTAATATTCAACAAGCCAAGTCCAGCTCTCGTGACTAAAATTTTGGTCGACAAAATAGTTGGTTTGAAAAAATCTACCCATATGTTGAGGGATTCGAACTGGTTTCAGGTGATGAAGTAGGAAATATTTCTTAAAAGCGTCTTCAGTCGATAAATTGGCATCTTTCTGGGACAACAAATCAAGTCTAGTTTTCTTTCCAAATCAATGAAAACAACAACATCCAAAGAAGGTTCAAAGGTGGAATTAAGCCAGATTTGAAGGAGCCTGAAATTAGGAAGTTCTCATCGGAGCTGGTTTGTATTTTGAGGTCGATGGAGGAAACTCCTTAAGATTTATAAAGACAACCCATAATTAGTTGACTAAGACAAATATTTTTTAGTCATGAAGATGGGTTGCTAATGATATGAACTTTTTGGCTATTTGTAGAGAGCCAGAACAGAAGATGTAATGGGATAACCAAAGAGTGAGGAAAGCAATATGCTCATAGTCAGAAACTTCTTCAGTTTGTTCGTGGTGATATTTTATTTAGGAACTAAAGCCACCATAGTCAAAGGTGAAATTGGGCTTGGTCTGGTTTTTGATAGTAGTGTCGAAAGTATCCCTTGTTGGTCGAAGACCAATGATGGAAGAAACATTTGAAAAAATAAGAGTTATCATCCCACATGGAATATGAAATGTATTGGCTAAATATTCCCAAAAACAAAAGGCAACTATGAGCATGTTGGCATTGTACCTTGGCCCAGTTATCGACAGTTGAATCTAGTCGAAGATGCCTTGATTTTTTCATGTCTTTCCTTTCTTATTATCTACTGTGTTTAGCAAATTGATGTAGGGTTCACTGTCTGTAGAAGGATAAGAGCGAACAATGTGATTGGGTTATTCCATGAACCTTAACACAAAACCATTTTCTTCAAATGCACGAGGTAGACCAAGGAAAAAATTCTTTAATTTATCTGGTTTCAGAGATGATCTAGGCAAAAGGCTCAAAAATGCATGAGTGTTACTTGCAATAAAAATAGAACCAGTACTTGAGAATCCCAATTGATTGATTTTTCTATCTTCATTGGTGGTTCTAGAACATATGTGCAATCACTGGAGAAGCAGGGACCTTCAATGTCAATAGCAAAGGGGACTTGGAAATGGTTTTCTACACCGGAGTTGGAAAAAGAAGTCATTCTTAGAGTTTGAGTTGAAGAGAAAGTTAAAAGAAGTATTGTAGAAAGTAAATTTTCCAGGGTTATGAGAAAAGTAACATTGTGAAGTGGAAATGGTTATAAAGGTGTTAAAATAAAGCCTTTTCAGTTTCCCTCTTAAATGAAAAGCTAACATTTTGATTGGTGTTTTAAATTATTAATAATTAATTATTTTTATTTTATTTAATGTGGTTGATTTTGTAGGCCACAATGGCTTTGAGAATTAGAGCCATGATGGTAGTTACCTACATGTTGCAGACGTGACGGCTGAATGTAGGTGGGTTACCTGCATGTGGAATACGTGACGGTTGAGTGAAAGCATTCATGATGGCAGTGACGTATATAAGATGGTTTGAATAATATCATGAGTTTAACTATAAACGCCATCTTTCCGCCATATTACAAATATATGATCGAAAAATGACATTTTTAGAGGGCATCTATTAGCCTGAGATTTTTAGCTTAGCATTTCGATATGGATGTGTGATATAAGATATATAAAAATGCAAAGTGTAGATAATCAAGTCATATTTTTTACATCAGATAACAAACTTGATATGCTAACTTTTTTCGACAGATGTGGTGAGTTTGACTTGCCTATGAAATCAGTTATTTGGGATTTAGTATATATTTTGAGTCTACAAATTGGATGACTTAAAGACGTTTTCGACAACAGTGACTGTTTGTAGCAGTTTCGGTGCCGAGGACACATGGAAACAAATCAAAAGACGAAGGCCCATGTAGCAGTATACGTGTCAAATTTTTAAGAGTTAGATGTTGTTGACAGTTGATAAGACACCTAATATATAAGTGAATTTCGACTCTATAATTAAACTTCACATTTATCAAATTTACTAAGATAACGAGTTTATGATAAATATATGAATTTGCGTTCTATTTTTAATTCAAATTTTTAATTGTTTTATTATTTTTTATTTCTTTACTTGCTTTATTAATTTAAGTATTTTTATTTTATTACAAAATGGTCTTTAAGATTTTCGAATTTGATCTTATAAATAAATTAAAGCTAGTGATTATTTACTAGAAGTTCTAATAAAGACAACCAAGTAAATACAACCACATTAGATTTAGTCTATCACTATGTAATCGAATGAACACTAATTGAATTAGAAGAAGAAAGATACATTATCCATAAAAGTATGACCACTATGTTAGTGTTGTTAGTTGGATCCTTACAAAAATTCTATTTATTCCTAAGCTTTCAAATAACTAAAGAGAGTTGGAGAAGTTTTGACCAATGCTAGAATCTGACTCGATCTAAAACTTTAATCAACTGTAATTGATACCAATTTCAATCACTTTAAAACAACAACAAATTTAAGTTAAATTTTGTAAGTCACGCTATATATTAAGTACATATAATTAACAATATATATATATATATATATATATATATATATATATATATATATATATATATATATATATATATATATATATATATATATATATATATATATATATATATATATATATATATATATATATATATATATCCCAATGTATGTGTGTACATCATACACCTTTAATATATTTTTTTAGTGGGTCCATCACATTATTTTTTTCTTATTTTTTTATAGATCTCTGTTATTTAAAAGGAGTTAAAATTCCCATTATTTATTTATTATAATTATTTTTTAATAATTTCAGGAGATTATGTTAGTGGAATTTTTTAATAGTTACAATAATAATTATAGTACATTAAATTTTAAAATAGCGGGAAGTAGACATCCTCTAAATTTATAATGTACGTGTATTAGTAAAATCATATATATTTAAAAAAATTCAAGAATCCATAATTAAAATATAATCATTTTCTCAACGTAACCGTTTAAAGTAAAAAAAAAATATTATAATTAAAAATTATCAATTAAGTTTTCCATTAACTCTCAAATTCACTAAATAAACCATTCCTTTATATTTTAGCCATGGTTTAATTTTTACACCGACCATATTTTGATCCATTCTTATACATTTTCTCATACTCTGTGTGTAATTCTTAAAATATTTTTATTTTCGAATATGACTCTTCAGATACACCAAAAATTATTTTTTCGCAATAAAATTTAGAGATGTACAATTGAAGATATTTTAAAAGTGTGTTCGGAGATACATCTATGAACAAAATCTGCTTCCAGAATACAAATATCATGAATGAAAACATGACAACAAAATCAATAGCATATAAGCTCCAACATTAACATTTCATTAAATAAAAACATTTGTTACATAGATAGTCACGAAAATAAATTCAACATTACATAACCATTTAATCGGAACGTTGCAACATAATAATTATATTCTCGACGGATCTTTGAATCTTCGGATCCACTTCAATCAGACCCTTTGATTCATTACCGAGAAAAATACTCCACATAACCTTTAGATCTCCATCCGTCTTCAGTTCAAGGTTGGTGAAATGGACCTTCCATATATGGGTGAACGATACTCGACTTTGACAACTCTGCGATTTCCACATCTCACGGATGCTACAATATTCATGCATTTTAAACGGGCAACTACACTTTTTCGTTCCTGTGTCATCACGTTTCAACTTCTGAATCGGGAGAACAAATGTCCCGCTTCTCTCACATGTCATGGTTACAAATGCTTGTCTTCTATTAGAACCATCGGACCTTCTGATTACAATGGCAACCCCTAAATTCTTGACTATCATGCGGACCTATTAAAGCATATGTTCACGAGCAGTATAAAATTGTTCATTTATGAAATGTTGACCAACGTCTGTCTGTACCACTTTAACATCATCTTTCACTTTTTTTCAATTTAATATTCTGCTTAAATTCAACTGGTTTAATATTATCCTTCTTTACACCTGTTTTACATCGTCATGTACAACTACTTTGGGAAATATATCTGGATGAACCATATCTAATAAAAAGCAAAACAACAAAATTTATAAAAATCAGTAACAATAGATTTCAGAAATGCATTTCCGAAATAATGTAGGTGAGTTCAGAAATGTATTTTTGAACCAGGAGGACGTTTTTTCTAGCTCAGAGTAAAGATTAATGCAAATTATGAAGGATGAAATGAGAGAACTTTACCTTAAATTGCAACTTGTGATTCTCCCTTTGATGTGTTAGAATGCATAAAATCTGATTTTGAATAAAAAAGTTGATTGCTAATGAGATTTTTTTCAAGGGTTTTTTGGTTATGAAGGTGTTTGGTAGTGTTTGAAAAGTGAGGAAGATGATCATACAAAATGGTCATATACTCAAATTTCCGCTGAGTATTTTCAAAAATACATCTTCGAAATCATCATTAAGTGATAAAAAATGTAAGTGTAGTAAAAATGACTTAGAGATGCATCTCTGAACTTACCATATGAGTTTATTCGAAGATACATATCTGAGCTAAATTTTATCAAAAAAAAAATAATATTTGATACATTCAGAGATATATCTCCGAATTTATTTTAAAACATTTTCTGATTTTCAGAATTGGGCTTTTAACAAGGGTGAGAATTACCTATTTTAAAATATGTAAGTTGTTATTCACCTTATCATTTGCTCTTTTCAATTCTATAATAACAACCCACCAAGCTGGACTTTGACAAAATGTATGAATACTTCATTCACTTGACCCATATTGAACTTTAGGTACACAACAACAATACAACACTCATTCTTATATAAATATTCCTTTCACAACCCCCTTTCAACCTTCATAACCATAATATAAACCTTTCACAATCCATTCTTTTCGTATCCCTAACTAAATTTCATACCATAATACTTCTAACTTTCCCACATTCAACCTGGTCTTAAGAAAATGGGTGTTGTAGGCACATGTGAAACTAAGAGGTCAGAGCTTATTGCCTTTCACCGGAATCTAGTGGCTGCCGCCGGTATCCACCGGAGAGAAGACGATGAAGGGTTAAGAAAAAACAAACATTTTTCTTCGTTAGATGATGATAATGATCACAAAGGAACAACCTTGGTTTGTGTTACTAGTGGTGTTTCTTATTTAGGTCTTGCTTTGGTCAACCATCTTTTGGTCTTAGGTTATTCTCTTAGAATAACTATCGACAACCCAGGTTGGTTTTTCTTTCTTAATCTCTTCAAATTTTCATTTTTCTTAATCTATGAAAAAAATTATTTCCGGGTTTTGCTTAAAAATTCAAAACCTTAATTGCATAAGTTTCTTAGTTCTTCACTATGTTCTTCCTAGTTCAATGATCATGATAATTTTTTTATAAAATATTTTTATTCATTTATTGGTGTTGTGTAAAAAAATATATATTTTTCATGGGTAGGTGTGAGCAAGAATATGAATAATAATGTGGAAGAATATGTAAGAGATTAAAATAGAATTAATTAAAATTGTAAGTTGGTGGATTTGGCAAAGTAACCATATTAGTTTATATTAATTATAAAAAAGTTGTACTATTTTTTGTTTGACTTACTTATTTTTCTTCTTCTGTCATTGTCTTGTCTTTAATGTAATTTATGAAGCCCACCAAATATAATAATAATTCATAAAATCTGTTCACTTAAAATTTATTCTCTCTTGCACAATATATTTTTTGTAGTTTATTAAAAATAAAATAAAATAAAGATATACTAATTTAAAGATACTTTCAATAATATTAATTAAAAATACAACTAAATATTTTGATCTGCCAAAAGGATAATATGAATATTATATGGCACCTCGTGTGACATGTGAGTGTTGTGTAGGACCATTTTCCTCCATATTTTTGGTCGTTTAGTACGTATACATATCAATACATTTAATTAATAAATTAAAATATAAAAAAAATGACAACTAATTGTTTTTTATGATTTATGATGATACACAAATACGACCATATGAATATTCAACTCTACAATTTTGAATAAGACTTAGTCTCTTTTTTTGTTGTGTTTATTCTTAAAAGTTGCCGACTTTTATATATAAAATAATGGGTTTAAATCATATCCACATATTTTTAAAATAAATATCATTTTAGAGAAAAAAATTTATTTCAAAATAAATAATATAAAAATAAATATTATCTTTTCAATTATGTCTTTTAAATTACTCGGTACACTATTTTTATTACATTAATAAAATTAATTTAATAAAAATATAATATTTTATGATATCATTATATTCTTTAATCTGTGTACAAAATTTTTAAATGATATTCATTTTGAAACAGATGGAGTATTTATCATGATTATGATTATATATGGTTTATTTTAAGCATGCATTATCTTTTTATTTGAAATTTAGTGTCTGTTTTAAAACACCCAAAGAGTGCTTCTGCAAATAACCGTGATATGTGATTTAAGATGATATTTTTAAATATTTTTATGTAATGTTTTGTTTTTTTGAAACATTTGTGTGATGTTTAATATAGAATAATCAGTTTTTATACAACACGAAACGAAAGCCGACATGATATGATTCCATCGAAACAAAACAAAAAGTACACATGTGGATGTGGCCCCATTGATGTGAATTTCATTCATTCCTATCTTTTACTACAACATTATAGAATGCGTTAAGAAATACTCCCTCCATTTTTATTTATAAGAAAATTTTAATTTTTTATGTTCATTGAATAATTGATGTATCTAATCAATATATAGTCTAAATATATCATTTATTTAATGAATTTAAAAAGTCAAAATTTTCTTATAAAAGAGAATGGAGGGAGTATAATTCAAGACGTTAATACTATTAAAGTCTAAGATATTGGTACTCTACTAAACTCAATACCAAAATAGAAATGAGTATAAAAGACTACAATAAAATTTGTTGTTGATGTATTAATGAATGCAGATGAGATAGAGAAATTGAGAGAAATTGAGAGATATGAAGAAAATAATTTGGAAATAATAATGGCAAAGCTAAGTGATGTTGATAGTTTGGTGAAAGCTTTTGAAGGATGTCGTGGCGTTTTTCATACCTCTGCATTTACTGACCCTGCTGGTCTCTCTGGATACACTGTGAGTTTCTTTCTTTCTTTGTGTTTTTTTTATTATCGGTGTTTTAAAAATCGACTCTGAGATTGACTCGACGAATGTACTAGGTTATTGGTCAAACTATTAGTTACTGGTTGAACCATATGATCGTACCTGGTTAAACGGAACGATTTGGTCACATTACTCGATTTTCATGTTAAAAAATTCTTCATTTTTATGTATGTGATGGTAATGTAGTCGGTGTCGATTTGATAAAATAATGGAAAATAAATTATTTGTGAAAATATTTACTACTATAGAGCAAGTGTTACTATATATGTAATATCTAATAAGCAATTGATTTTGTATGATTATAGAAATCCATGGCTGAGATTGAAGTGAATGCGGCAGAAAATGTGATGGAAGCATGTGCAAGAACACCTTCAATTAAAAGATGTGTATTCACATCATCACTAGCTGCTTGTATTTGGCAAGACAATGCAAATTCAAACCTTACTCCTATTATTAATCATGAATCTTGGAGCAATGAATCACTCTGCATAAACAAAAAGGTAAATTCAAACTCGATTTTAATATACCTATAAAACTCTTCTATCTAGACCAAGTCATGCGATTCAACTAGTAACTCTCTGGTTCGACCACCGACCTGACCGTATGATCTTGCCTGGTCGATGGGCGAGCTGGTTTTTAAAACATTGATTGATTGAACTATAATTTGAATGTATAACCTATTCGATTTCGGTCTGATTTTTAAAATACTATTTTTATTTATATGGCAGCTATGGTATGCATTAGGCAAGATGAGGGCAGAGAAGGCAGCTTGGAGAATAGCCAAAGAAAAAGGTTTAAAACTCACAACCATTTGTCCAGCACTTATCACAGGACCTGAATTTTGTCCTAGGAATCCAACATCAACAATTGCTTATCTCAAAGGTACTATGTAACCAAAATCATTGTCTAAATCTTACACTAGATATTTACTATTAGAATCTAAAAAATTGAAAATGCAAATGCAGGAGCACAAGAAATGTATTCTAATGGTTTACTAGCAACAACTGATGTAAAAAAAGTAGCAGAAGCTCATGAATGTGTGTTCAAGGAAATGAATGGAAATGCTTATGGTAGATACATTTGTTTTGATAATGTAATTAATGTTCAAAGTGAAGGAGAGAAGCTAGCAAAGGAGATTGGAATGCCTAAAGAAAAGATATGTGGAGATGCATCAAATAGTTCTTTGCAAAGATTTGAGCTATCAAATAAGAAGTTATGGAGACTCATGTCTAAGCCAACAAGGTGCTTTAGTGAATATTAGATGAAAATCATGAAATCATGTCTTGTCTTAATGTTCTTAGATTTGTGACTTTTCTTTGTCTTAGGAGTGGATAGAAAATAGGCGAGGTATCCTTTTTTTAGTGTTTTTTCTTTTGTCAAAGATGGGGTGTCCCACATTGGTAACATGTAGTTTGTTGGGTAATGCTTGTATTCATTTTCATCAAGTTTTATATATATCTTTATTCAATTTTGCTAAAAACAATATTAAATGTGTATTTAAAAAAAAGTAATTGATTAGGAGCACTCAATTTAATCAGATATGTTCTGTTAAAAAAAGTTAGAAATGTTTGGTGAAATGACAAAGTAGGGTCTTGATGTAGTGGAACAGATATCTAGTGCGACAACGCAAGAGTGAACTTGTAAGGTTAGAGTTAGTACTCTAACAAGTAAGTAAGGGAATGAAGTGTAATGCGAGGTATGGTTCAAATGTATCGCAAATTTTACATGGGATGTCTTATATACGCAGGACAATTATTGATGTCATATGCCCTTTCATGGTAGAATGCAAGAGTTTGTCATATAACATCTAACGGTGTACAGTAGCCCATGGCATAAATCCAGGGTGGAGCTCTAGAGCATTGTTTCACTATACCTTTAATTTCTTGGTGGAGTGACTTTGGAATGATGATTGAGTCTCTCTTTTTTGGATCTGCAATTGCCTCCACCACATTTGTCCTTGAGACTTGCTGTGCTGCAACAATGAGACGTCTTTCAGATAATTGGGTCGGGTTTACCATGTCGAATTCACTTCTTGGAGATGTGGAAAAAATTTAGGAGCCAACGTGGCTGATCTTGTGTTAGTACATTTGATTGACAATCTTTTAGGTAACATATTAAGCAAGATGTGTGAGACATTTTGTCTCATTCTGATTTTGGTGTGCATACCTTAACTGATTGATTATTTCTTCAGCGTTCTATTTCAAGATTTATTTCCTTTTTTTGTTTAATCAGATGTATGATTTATAACGCACTATTTGAAAAAATATTTTAATCTTAATTCGTTTAATAAATATTTTGTATTTCTTAAATCATTCAGATAAAGATTGGATTTGATTTTATACAAGACTCATATTTGGCTTTAATGGAGAAAGATTAATCTTGTGCTTTTTGGAATCAGTTTGTTTTGGTCAAAACCCTATTGTGTTTTTCGGATGGATTGTGTAGCTATATAAAGAGAGGATTCTCCTTGTTTTAAGACTTAGATTTTGAAGATTTTGTTGTGTCGTTTTCTTGTTTCCATTGAGTCTTTTGTATTTTGTTTATAACTTTCTATTCTTTGGTATCTTTTTTAAGTTAGAAGTTGTTCTGGACTGGACCTACAACCGGCCCAATCCACCCGTGTCCGGGATAGTCCAAAAGTGTTGGCCCAATCCATCAGGGCCAATAGAGCACACTTACTGCGTGCCCCTCTCTTGAAGACACATGGCCAATAGATCCCGCACATCTCGCATGGCTGGCAGCGAACATCTTTGCCCGTAACAACAACTAGTCCATGCATTGCCCGTGAGATACGAAGCAACTTCTCAAGATAACAAGCACGAGCTACTTGTCCTTGCTTTCTCGCAAGAATCCTAGAAGTTACGCATTTTAGGACTAGATATCCAACCTATAATGCGAACCAATAGCCATGCGCTGGGGGCACTATAAATACCCTAACACTTGCAAGGGTCAGATATTCAACTATTAATCCCTTTTCTCTCTCACGTATCTATGCACTCTTACTTACTTGAGTGTTAGAGTACCTTGCAGGTACACCCCCTCCTTCGTGATTTCAGCATTACGAATGAAGTTACTGGCCCATTACAGGTTTTGATCACCTGATCACTGATAAGATCATAAGTATACATTACTTGGTTGTAATTATGATTTATCACGCCTCATATGATTGTAATCTTGCAAACACTTGGGAGAGTGTTTGAGTGAAAGTGAGAGGGGTCTTAGATTCAGGGGAGCCTGGGTTGAAATTCACGAGTAATATTAAGAAAAAAGCATTAGACTAGGATAGTTCAAATGAGACACTCGTGTACTATTGACTACTTAGTAGTAAATTTCCTTTCATTGGACTGATCCCTCTAAACGTAGGTGACATTCCACCAAACTGGATTAACAATTACCCGTGTTATTTATTTTTCTTATTTGTTATTTGATTTTAGTTTATCACATTGTCTCGAAATTGTGTGTGACATCTTGTTACCAATCAGACATAATTTTTATTGGCATCAGAGAAGACACCCTATTCTGGTTAGGTGAGCTCCAAAGATTTCTCTACATTCGGTCCAAGAAGGACAATACCAAAGAAGAAGGATTTGTGAATCAACCACCAATTCTTTATGACACAAATTATGATTATTGAAAGGCTCGTATGGTTGCCTTTCTTTGAATGTGCGAGAAACATAAGAAATGAGGGTTTGAATTGGGTTGCACCAAATATAATCTTTTCGCAACTCAAATAAAAAGCTAACTGTTGTACCCCAAAATTTTCCCTCCCATATTTCTCAACACATGGCAAGTGAGGTCCCCAAATTGCTCAAGGAAGTTCAAGAGTTGACCAGACAAACTCTCTCCTAAGGCAGTCTATCTCAAATTAGGGTTTCCATTTTCATCAATATGTGTGAACCAAAAAGGACTCAAATGCTCACCATTGTCCTAATATGTTCTCAAGATCATCCATGTCAAGTTTCAAGCCTTGCAGAAGAAGTTTGCTCAGTCAATTGCTCAAATGCCTGAAAATCAACTGTACTGGGTCAAAAGTCAACTGTGGCCCACATACAGTCAAACTTCAAGCTTTTTGGTCAACATCCTCATTTTGAAGTATTATCCATCATTTGATCAATGGTTGATCATGATTCCTCAAGGATTGCTCACAATTCATCAAAACCCAAAAATTGCTAAATTAGGGTTTTATAGGAAAAGTCAACTCAACTTTGACCAAGCATAAATTTCTCATAATTTATCATAAATGACCCATCCAAAGCTCATTTTGAATAGGATGCAATTACCTACAATTAATCTTCAATTCCAAAGTTCAGAATATGCACTCACAAAAAGATATGAATTTTGACATTATAGGTCTTTTTGAAAAGTCAACAAAAACACCTTTTGGGTCAAAACTTCATACATGAACATGGAAGACTCAATTGAGATGAGACCAAAAGGGTTGCTTGGAGGATATCCTAAGCTTTCTAAAAATTCCAAGAACACCTCTCTAGGGTCAAAATTGAGAGAGTTGTGCATTGGCCAAGTTGACCATTTTTGCAAAATTGCCAAAAGTCAAATATGCTCAAATTTGCATTTTTTGCTAAATGGGCCCAACTTTTTATTCTTGCACCTCAATTATAATGTGGTCCACGACTCAAATGTTCACTCACCCATTATGTGATTAATTTTTCAATTTATTTTGATTTTTCATTAATTAAAAAGTGAATTAAATCAAATAAATGATGAAAATTAATAAAGATATGATTTGATTTGTTTTTTTTGACAGATTGGCAATCAAGATATGCTGAGTTTACATGATCAAATCGAATCAAGCATAATTGGTACAAAAAATAGCATGATTGGCATGATTATGGAAATATATCATATGGCTTAAAAATCAAATATTCCATTCATGAATTCTCAAGATTGGATCCAAAATTGTTAACCTAATTGGATTCAATACATATACTGAAGTTGGTGGAACCCTAAACACATGAATTTTTGTGCATAACCTGCCTCCAAAAACCAGAACAAAACTCCAAAATTTCCAAGAAAAATTTGAGACGAATCTTCTTCCACAGGACAATTCGAGGCGTGCTGGAGTTTCCAATCGCTTGCTAGACATCTTAGGAAGCTAACAACATCCTTTGCAAGCTTCAAAATGCCCAGAAACACGCACTACACTTCTCACGGTTTGGTATATTTTTTTCAATTTGATTATCACAATTCTTGCATCATTAGCACTTTTGATTGTTATATTCATATTTGTCATCATGTTTGCAAGCTAACCATGCCATTTAATTGTGTTTTTAATACATGTACATGATATTGCCATTGCTAGGGTTTTTGTGTTCGTTTTAGGGGTTTTCAATGCAGGCAAAATTAGGCCTTGATTCTGGTACCATGATGCTCGTGAGGATGAGACGAGTTGATTGGTACCAGTACTTTTCATTTATCTTGCTCGTATGAAATTTTGGAGATGAACAGGGTTATACCTACAGTGAACGTCTGTAGGTAAAAGTCTTGTTTTCTAAAACGACGGTTGCCAGGAAGAAGACGCGGGCGTGTCAAGCAGCCATTGGGACGTTTGAATTTCGCGCCTTGGATTCAGTTCTTTTGTTTTTCTCATATTATGTTTTATTGTTATTATAATAACAAGTTAACAACGTAGCGCAACTGGCAAGCAAGCATTGGGATTGAGTATAAGGACCTGGGTTCGATCGCAGGTCCCAACCTTTGCTTTGTATTATTTTTCTTCATACAATCCAATGCTTCACAATCTCAAGCGCCCACCATGCTCCATCAACATCCAGCCATCTGATGTGCCCCTAGCTAGATCCAACGTGCCAACAATGAGAGACCACCATACTCCTCAAGTCAACACCCATACCAGATCCAACATTGACCAGGCTTAATGCTTAATGGGCCTTAAAAAATCAGATTTGCACCCCCCAACATGCTATTCAACACAGGCCCATTTCTTCCCTTTTTATTTTTTCTTATTTTCAATTCTTTTAATATTTTCCTTAATTATTTTAATTAACACAATTAATCACCTTTTTTTTTTATAAAATCACAAAATCAAGAACTTACAAAAATTAGAATTAGGTTTTTTTTATCAAATTTAATTTAATTAATTTAATTTAATTTAGGGTAACTTTAATTTGTTTTTCACAATTAAAATCAACTTGGAAAATTAGGTTTAATTCTTGATTTAATTGTTTTCCTTTTGCAAATAAAATAAAAATACAAAAAAAAATAGGTTAACTTAATTATTTTTCTTAATTAAAATTAATTAGTAATTAGGTTCCTTTTTTTATTCAATTATTCATTATTTTCTCAAATAACAAAACATGACAAAAAAACATTTTTTTTTCTTTAATCAATCGCAAATAGGATTAGTCAAAGGGTCAAAACCCTAACTGTATAGTATTTAATTCTCCGCGCGCTTGTTAATTATTTTGCCATTATTTTGTAACTGCTCACTGGTTTGTAATAGTTAACTTAGGGTTTTTATTTACTGTTTAAATCCCCGATTTTTGCTATGCAATTAATCCCCCTCCCCGAAGCCTTGTAATAGAAAGGTTTATTTTCTCGCATTTTTAATTCTCGCAAATATTTAACTGTCTAGATGTATGCTAATAGAATTGTATGTCAAGAATGCATGACAAAAATTAAAATGGTTAGAAAACCCTAATGTGCAAAGATAAATAACTGAAATCAATCACTTGCACATATTCACTCTTAGGGTATACTCTCTGTTGTACCCCAAAATTTTCCCTCCCATATTTCTTAAAGGCATTGCAAGAAGAATCTCCAAATTGCTCAAGGTTGCCCAAGAGTTGGTCAGACAAGCTATCTCCTAAGGCAGTCAACCCCAAATTAGGGTTTTGTGTTGCATCAAGATCTTTGAATCCAAATGACCTAAAGTGCTCCCCAATGTCCTAATATGTTCTCAAGATCATCCATGTCAAATTTCAAGCCTTGCAAAGGAAGTTTGCTCAGTCAATTGCTCAAGGGGTCCAAAAATCGACTGTGCTAGGGCAAAAGTCAACTGTGACCTATAAACAGTCAAACTTCAAGAATTTTTCTCAACATTCTAATTTTGAAGGATATTTCATCATTTTATAAAGGGTTGATCATGATTCATCAAGGATTGCTCAAAATTCATAAAGACTCAAAAGTTGCTAAATTAGGGTTTTGTAGGAAAAGTCAACTCAACTTTGACCAAGCATAACTTTCTC
The DNA here is from genome assembly GCA_948472305.1 of Vicia faba. Classification (NCBI taxonomy): domain Eukaryota; kingdom Viridiplantae; phylum Streptophyta; class Magnoliopsida; order Fabales; family Fabaceae; genus Vicia; species Vicia faba. The sequence continues at coordinate 990,133,565 of OX451735.1, forward strand.
ATACTTTATAAGAAATGACCCATCCAAAGCTCATTTTGAAGAGGATGAAATTTAATACAATTCATATTCATACCCCAAGATCAAAAAATGCACTCACAAGAAGTTATGAATTTGGACATTATAGGTCATTTTTGAAAGTCAACAAAAACACCTTTTTTTCCAAAGCTTATAACTTGAGCATGGAATATCAAAACGAGATGAGACCAAAAGGGTTGGTTAGAGGACATCTCAAGCTTTCTAAAAAGTCTAAGAAAATTGAAGAAGTTATGCATTGTTGAAGTTGGACATTTTTGCAAAATTGCCAAAAGTCAACCATCCCCAAAACTTCAAATTTTGTCAAATGGGCCCATTCTTTTCCACTTGATTTGAGCTTGCATAGTTACCCACGTGTCCTAGCTTCAGCCATGAGCCCATATTTTATTTTTATTATTTAAATTTTTTTTTATTGAATTTATTCATTTTTAATCAAATTAAATCATATAAAATCCAAAACTTTGATTACATGAGATTTTTTTTTTGTTTCAGGCTTTAATCATCATCATTAACATCATCAAAATCGAATCAAGCAATTCATGTGCAAAAAGATTGAGATTTGGGCAAATTTGGCAAGTTGTAAAGAGGAGATCAAATCAAATTCCAAGGCATTGATGTGGGAAGATTCAATCCATAATTCTTACCCTAATACACTGCATAGTACATAAACAAGCTAAGGCAATCGAGATAAGGGTTGAAAAACGGAGGCAGAGGCAGAATCAAAAATTGGAAAATTGACAAAAAGTGAGATATCAAAGTTCAAACTAGAGGCGTTTTCAGGACTTGGGGGTTGTCTCAATCGACTGCTGATCATCTCCAGAAGCTTTTGCAATCCAGACCACGTGTTTTCAAGCACTCTAAAGCACTGTAAGTACCACGCGGATCCGCTTCTTTCTTGAATTCGTAAATAATCATTTTGGCATCATCTGGACAAAGTAATTGCATATCTGTGATCACAAGGACATTTGCAAACTTTTTGTATTATTGAATTTCGTTTATATGATTTGTAACAAGAATCACCATAGCTAGGTGTTGTACCCCAAAATTTTCCCTTCCATTTCTCATTAACTTCTCATCACAAAGCCCTTGGAGATCAAGATCCAGTTAGGGTTTCATCTGCTCAAGACTTCTCCTTGCACTGCTGACCCAAATTAGGGTTTGTGTTTGCACAAAGATGTTTTGACCTAAAATGCCTAAGATGACTTTCATGCTTCATATTGGACTCCCAAGTTTATCCACATCAAGTTTCAAGTCTTGATTCCAAGTTTTGCCTGGTCAATTGGACAGTTGACCTAGGTATCAGCTGTATTGGGGAAAAAGTCAACTGTGGCCAATTGACAGTCAAATCTCATGAAAATTGACCCACATCAACATTATAAACTCATATGGACCATTTGATCAAGTTTGGATCATAATTCCACAAGAAATTTGATCAGATCACCAAAAAGGCAAAAAGGTCATTTTTAGGGTTTTGACTGCACAAAGGCAATTTCTGACTATTTGACCTAGCCAATGACAAACCAAGCTCACATATGGACTCAAGGACCCCATGGAATTACCTTGACATGCTCAACAAGTTCAAAAGATCCCAAATACACAAGATTGACAGTTGAATTTCCCAGTCAATTGATCAATTTTGACTGTATACTGAAAAGTCAAACTTTGACTTTTTGGTCAAAATCAAGAGTCAAGATTCATTTTTCATCAAAACATGCCAAATCATTGTTCACCAAGAAATCAAAAATTGCAAATTAGGGTTTGAAATGAGAATTTTTCATAACTTAGAATTTTTCTAAGTTATGAAAACCCCTAATTTTTCCCCAACTTTGCCCCACTTTCTCACCAAGATTTATTTGGATTCAAGCAAAAGTCAAAACATGAAAGTTGTAGCTTGGTGCACAATCTACAACTTTGATTCACAAAGTTTTCCCAAAAGAGGCTTGTATCTCAAGTTACAATTTTTTGAATAAGGGTACTAAACCATTCTTAACTTAGTGAAAATTTGACCTATTTTGGCAAGGTTTTCTACCTAACTTCAAGACCATTTTCCATATACTTCCACTTGGAATTTCAATTTGCACTTCAAAGATGGATTGTATTACACATTCCAAGCTTTCCAAAATGTCCAAGAACTCATCAAACAACCTCATAACTTGAGAGAATCGAATTTTGCAATATGGCAAAAAGTCACTTTGATTCATGGCCATGTACATGTTCATAACTTGTGCAAATTTCTCAAACCAGCATGCCACTTGATTACAGGCCCTTAAACCATCCAAAACTTAATAATTTAATGCATACTCATTATGCCAAAGCCTTATTTTGTGTATCCAAGCATTGTATGCAAGATTAGGCCATAAATGGAAAAAGCATTTTAGCCACTTTTGAAAAGATTGCTTTATGTCAAGTTCACATATCTTTGAAGTACAAAGAAATCTCAGAGGCACAAGTTATGAGACATATTGCACTGATCAAGACAAGGCTTTTCAGCATGTTTAGGGGTCCTCTACCTGTCTAGAACACAACTTGACCATTGCTTGCTTAAAGTTCAAGAAACACATCATAACATGTACCAACTTCCATATCAGTCAACCAAGCCTTAGAGAAAGTGATCAAACACATTACAAACATTGATCCTAAGCTGAAGCACGACCCTAAGACCTCCAATACCTCCACAAACTCAAAATCACCTTCAAACTGTCCAAACAGAGTAACCTCTGCAGATTGAGTTCCAACTCTCATTCCTTTCATGCATTCTTGTCCAAACCAGTTCAAACATCTTCCCTACCATCAATACAAGCTAACCAAAACCTAAAGCACGACCTGTAACACTCCCAGGCCACTTTACCATTTTCATTTTCTTGTTTTGCAGTTGAAGTTCTCTAGCACGATTCAAGAAGTTTCAGGACAAAGTAGAACTTGGAATAGCATCCTCACACTTCAAGGAAGCTGTACAAGTCATCATCTTGCTCTGAAAACTCCTCCATTGCAAGGCACGATTCCAACTGAACAGGTATGTTCATGAAGTTCTATCTCTCAGTATAGGCATTGTTAGCTTTAGGTTTGTGAAGGAAACATGTCACAATCATAGCCCTGAACATGCCCATATGATTAGATTTCATTTATATTATGTGTGCTGCAAGAATTTTGAGTCTGAACATTGATGAAAAACTAGGTCAGGAATTGGGGGAGAAGAAATTCTCCCTCATCTTAGAGAGTTAAGTCAAGTTATTTATATCCATGGATTCGTCTTCTCATGCTCTACATTTTCCATGTTGAAAGTTTTGCTTGAAAGTCCAGGAATTGGGAGATAGGAAACGCGTGCTTGCTTGAACAAGTTTGTTCTGAGGTTGAAGATGACTGGTTCTGGGCTGGGCCTGGAATGTTTTTCTTATTTGCACCATACATTTGCTTCTGAACCCCCTGAGCCCATTTTATTTATTTTTAATGTTTTTTGACTTTTCTTTTTTTGGTTTGACTTATTTATTTTTCCTCATAATATAAAAAATATAAAAATAATTTTTTTACACCATTTTTGAATTTATTAGGTATTTGTTTGTTTAGTTTAGTTTTATACACAAATAAATAAATATATACATTTTATCAAAGAATACTAAGAAATATGCAAAAACACTTTTATTTTCATTTTTATTTTTGTCTTACCTTCTGAAAATATTTTATATAAAAAATACTTTTTTTATTCAATATTAAATATTATTAATTTGTATAAATAATACATATTTAGTAAATAATACATAGATATTTATATATATTAATATACTTAGGGCAAAAATACCAAAATACATACATTTTTTATTTTATTAATATTTGACATGAAAAATACTTTTTTATGAACATACCCCTTTTTATTTTATTTTTTGAATATAATTATTAAATATTACACATATTAAATAGTTAATATATTTATTTAAGGAAATTAGGGTTTTACCCTTAAAATACAAAAACTCCAAAAAATAATACCTTTTTATTTTTGTTTATTTGGACATATAAAAATACTTTTTTTTTTACATATAAAAACATTTTTGCATTCTTGCATCTTTATTTTATTTTTCCATTTAATTTATGCAATTAATTGTCTTGTAAATATTCCAAATTTGATGTAATAGCTAGGTTTAATTTCCTTGTCTAAATATCCCCCCATTTGAACATTTGTACCCCCTTCCCATATTGTGTTGTAATAGTGTAGGAATTTTAATTTTCGCACTTTAACGCTTTCTAAATATACCATGCTAGAATTGGGGTGTGTATGCAAATAAAACGAACAAAAAAATAGTTTGACCTAATTTCAAGATAATCAAAGCATGAAAAATGGACAACACATATCACACTTGCACCCCTAGGGTATTCCACTTGTTGCCTACAAATAAATGGGCCATATTGCATGTTAGGTTTCTTTGGGTAAAAACAAACAATCAAATGATCATAGTCCCTCGATGACGCTTTCGGAAAGTTGCCTAAAATGATCAAGTCCCTTTCAAAGAAAAATTGCCCAAAGATACTTAGCACTATTGCAATTATGGTCTAAACGATGACCCGCGCCCGTCCCTTTCACCTCCTAACACAAGATTGTCCACCAAATGCAATGGTGGAACAAAATTGTTAAAAGGATTAAAACATAACAAAAATCTTTGAGAACTTTAGGGTAGATAGCTCTTAAATACTTGTCAACTTGCAAAATAAAACACTTGCCTATTTTCAAACCACACTTCACAAACACTTTCAAAGCAAACTTTCAAAAAAACCCTTGAAACATCTTTTCAAAAAGACAAAACACCTTTTGTAAAACATTCGAGTAAAGAATTGTTACAAGGGTAGCCTAGACAAGGCATCTTTTTCAAAACATTTTCAAAACCACACACAAAGCACCATTTCAAACAATTGAAAACCAAGGCAAGTTGATCTAAGCAAGTACCTAAGAGCCCATGGATAACCATGGATAAAAAGGGTGCTAATACCTTACCTTTCTATAATCTACTCCCCGAACCCAAGAAAAATCTCAAAGGTTTTTGCTGTGCTTTTTAAACCTTTCCTTAGGATAAAATAAAAAGTCGGTGGCGACTCTTGCTCAACCGAAACATTTGCGAAAACAAACGCAAAACCATAGTCAGTTCTCCCACCGTATCACAGAACTGGCGACTCTGCTGGGGATAAAAATAAAAGTGGAGTAACCTTAGGGCTTAGATCACCCTCTTGCATGACTAATTGTTTGATTGGATTGCTTTATATTTTGGCTCTCTTGTTTGGGTTTGCAATCCTACACCCGGATTTTGGGAAACATTCATAGATAGCAATACGTTGTGGAAACTGTGCGGGGTATACCGACACGGTCAAAGCAATAGCTATATTAGTGCGACATATTTGTGAGTACCGGTAACCCTTGAGTTCAATCAAGGAGAGTACGGGGCCGCTGAGTGATGTCACTAAGCACTAATGACCTAGAACCTTACTTGACCATCTTGGCCTTTTATTAGGAGTAGTGAGATGACCGGCTTTGGTGCAGTCCGAAGTTGGTAGATACTCGATACTACACTCATTGAGGGTTGTTTTCTTGGAATATTTCGGTCGCTAGTTAAGTGGCTAAACCGAAACAATGAACATCGAAAACAATCCAATGATATTGAGCTCCTTAGAACCCGGTTACTATTTATAGGACATGTTTTTAAGCCAACTACACTCAAGAGGGTACTTACCTATGAAACCCCATGCAAGCCTGAAACTAGGGTTTGGTGTGATTTGCTTGTACATATGTTTTGTGCATACATCATAAACATCATAAAACATCATATGCATTCACTAACCATTTCAAGGGTTTGGATCTTCATCTTTGTTCCTGTTTTGTAGGTCATGGAAATTCCTCGCAGAAATACTATCCAAGTTAACCTTGTGAGAATCTCTCCTCAACTCAAAGAGCTCACCTCAAGAATTCCGGAAAGCTCATCCTTCAGTGAAAGATATGGTAGACTGCTCAGCTTAGTCAACACCAACATTGAAGAAGACATGATGAAAGTGCTATTCCAGTTCTTTGACCCTCTTCACCACTGTTTCACTTTCCCTGATTACCAGTTGGTGCCCACTTTGGAAGAGTTTTCTCAACTTCTGAGAATTCCTATCCTTAATCAACTACCCTTCAATGGTACGGAAAAGGAACCAAAGCCGGAAGATGTTGCTCGATCATTACATATACAACCCTCCGACATCAAGGGGCATTGGGAAACCAGAAGCGGCGTCAAAGGATTCTTAGCAAAATTCTTGTTTGAGAAGGCACAAGAATGTTGGAATTCATTGGACCTACAAGCCTTTGAAGAGATTATGGCACTCCTTATCTATGGGTTGGTCTTGTTCCCAAATTCTGACCAATTGGTAGATGTCAACGCCGTCAAAATCTTCTTGTCCAGAAATCCAATACCAACATTGCTTGGGGACATTCTTCACTCATTTTACACACGAACAATGAGAAAGAGGGGTGTTCTCATGTGCTGTACTCCTCTCCTTGCAAGGTGGTTTATTTCGCACCTTCCACAATCTGTCTTGAAGAATGACCAAGGCTCAAGGTGGTCCCAACGGTTGATGACTCTTACTCACTCTGATGTACATTGGTGTTCTCGGTCCAGAGAAAATGTCATCATCATCGATCGTTGTGGAGAGTTTCCTAATGTTCCTTTACTTGGAATCAGAGGAGGTATCACCTACAACCCTTGCCTAGCTTTGAGGCAATTTGTATATGCACGAAGAGATGGCCCTCACGACATGTTGATTCCTGACCTAGTTTTTGACTTCGACAACGATGCGCAAGGACTTCGCCAAAGATTCATTAGAGCTTGGAGGATGCCCAACAAGGTTGACACCAAGACACTGGGACACAAGAACTCCATCCCCCTTGAGCCTTATCTCAAGTGGGTACGAGCCCGAGCCCAGAGTCTCATGATGCCTTATCCTCATGTTCTCCCTGTGATTAAAGAGCCTGTTAAGGAAGGAGAGGTTTCCTACACCGTCCTACATCCTGACATGCCTACATCGTGGGAGGAGATACAGAAAAGTTAGATCCAGCTCAAGGAAGAAAGGGATACTTTTGAAGCCAGCTTCTACGCCATTGAGAAGAAGGTTCTAGATCTCACCCGCCGACTCCATGAGCAAGAGGCCCTCAACACCTACATCGCACCAAAGAGGATGCGCAATGTCTTTTTGCCTTGAGAAGTTATTTTGTAATATTTGGCCCATGGGGCATTTATGTACTAACAAATTTCTTCTTATTAATATGACGTGCGTTCTCCTTTGTCTGCAACAATTTTGAATGTTCTAAATACTTGAATGCATTGCATACATAAGCATACCATTCATCATGTGCATAAGCAGGTCTCACTCCAGGTTTCCTTATCTGTCTGCTGTTTATTACAGTAGGATGGATCTCGAGCAAACAGTCAAAGACCTGCAAGCTCAAAATGCACAGTTCCAGCAACTCCTGATGACCTTGGCTAAGGGTTAGGAGGATATCAAGACCCAATTGGGGAATAAGGACCCAGTAAAGAAGAAGAAAAAGAGAATCGGAGTGGCTACTTTGGGGAGAAGATTTGACGGAGAAGCTCGGAGAGTGCTTGAATTTCCTCCTATTTCTGATGAAGGAACCAACAAAGGAGGTGGGGCTGCGGTACCTTCTGAGTCTGATGTGGAAGAAGAAGAGGTCGAAGAGGATGAAGACTATTCTGATCAGCAATACCCTCCAGCTGATGATAAATACAAAGGTTTAGAAGACAGGTTGGCCGCCATGGAGCTACAAAGAGTACCGGGTTTGGATTTTGAAGACTTGGGTTTGGTCGCCGGGATTGTGATTCCCCCAAAGTTCAAAGTGCCAGTGTTTGTAAGGTATGACGGGCTGTCCTGTCCAAAAATGCATCTCAGGTCCTACGTGAGAAAGATCCAACCCTATACGGCAGATAAAAACCTTTGGATACATTTCTTTCAAGACAGCCTTTCTGGGGCCCAATTGGAGTGGTTTTATCAGCTAGAAGGAACCAGCGTTCGAAACTGGGAAGACTTGGCCACCGCTTTTTACAAACAATATCAATATAATTCTGACCTTGCTCCCACACGTACCCAACTTCAGGGTATGTCGCTAGGAACAAGCGAAGGGTTCAAAGAATATGCACAAAAATGGAGGGATTTGGCTGGCAGGGTGCAGCCTCCTTTAACCGACCGTGAACTTGTTGATATGTTTCTAGGGACCCTATCTGGTCCATTTTTCAATCATCTGATTGGTAACTCTTCTGCGGGGTTTACCGATTTGATCTTGACGGGCGAAAGAATAGAAGCTGGCATCAAGTCAGGAAAGATACAGAAGGGTGTTGCTGCAAGTGTTGAGAAGAAGCCTTTTAAGAAGGAAACAACTGTGCTATATTCTCAGAGAAGAGCAGGAAAGACGGAGTGTCGACCAACTGTGGGGGCCGTAATGATTCAAAACTCCTCAAGTGAGCAGCCTCGCTATAACCAATCCAGACCAAATCAACAACGGGTGGAACGACCACAACGGCAGTTCACCCGTATTAATATGACTCCAGCGCAAGTGCTTCCCCATCTGTTAAAGTTGAACCTCGCCACCATCAAGGAGGCACCAAAAAATGTGAACACGTCCTCTCCGTATTATCATCCTAATGCTAAATGCGCCTACCATTCTGACAGTGTCGGGCACGATACCAATGATTGTTGGGCACTCAAGCATAAAATCCAAGACCTGATAGAGGCGAAGGAAGTAGAGTTTGACGCTCCGGAGAAGCCTAATGTGATATCTGCTCCCATGCCGAAGCACGGCCGAAATGTCAATGCCATCGAAGAAGATTTGTATGTTGCTGATGTCAATGATCTGATTACTCCATTGTTAACCATCAAGTTGAATCTGTTAAGGGCCGGGATCTTCCCGGGATGTGAAGAAGACTGTTATTGTTGTTACTCTCTGCCGTTTGATTGTCCGCTACTGAAGAAAGGCATCCAAGGCCTTATGGATAGTCGACAAATTTTGTTTGAAAAAGTTTCTGCTGTTCCAATTCATACTGAAGATGTCTCAATCATAACCATTCACGCCAATCTTTCCAAGGCCGTCAAAAAGCCTGTTAAGATTACACCAGCTACGAAATCTGTTCCTTTGAAGATAACAATGCCAGGGCCTGTTCCCTATGTTTCTGAAAAGTCGATACCATGGAACTATGGCGGTGACGTCTACTACCATGGTATTAAACAAATCGAAATAACTGAAGAAAGTTCGGATGATGAAGAAGCCTGTATTGGTAACATTGCAGGCACGAGCAAAATCACCAGGAGCGGGAGAATATTTTCTCCAGAGATTGCCCCTCCAAGAGCAATCTTTGGACCCTCATCTTCCGACAAGGTCATCCCTGCACCAATGAAACTCTCTGCTAGAGCCCCTTTGATTGAAGACGTTGTTGTTCCTAGTACTGTCTCTCCTACCACTGCTGATAAAGGTAAGGGAATCCAAGATGAGCTCGTCAGGACGAGGGCTCAACCCTTGGTCATCCCGGAAACCTCCAAGAAGGAAATGGATGAGATCTTGAAGATAATCAAGAGGAGTGATTACGATGTGGTAGAACAGCTGGGGCAAACCCCCTCAAAGATCTCCATGCTGGCACTACTACTTTGCTCGGAAGCGCACGCTAAAGCTCTGATAAAATTCCTGAAGGCAGCCCATGTGCCCCAGGAAACCTCTGCGGATCAATTTCAAAATTGCGTGGCTAGCCTCACTGCGGACAATGGATTAGGTTTCTCTGATGCCGACCTAACTCCTAAAGGTAGAAACCACAATGATGCTTTGCACATTTCAGTCGAGTACTGGGGAACCACCCTCGCGCATGTCTTGGTCGACACTGGTTCGTCGCTGAATGTATTGCCTAAGAAGGCCTTGGACCGACTAGATTGTGAGGGGTTGGAGTTGAAGCCGAGTGATATTGTTGTCATAGCTTTCGATGGTTCGAAGAGAATGGTCCATGGAGAAGTTGAAATTCCCATCAAGATAGGCACTGAGGTGTTCAAATCTACTTTCTATGTGATGGACATCCGTCCGTCATACTCTTGCTTGCTGGGTAGGCCTTGGATACACCATGCTGGGGCAGTCACCTCCTCCTTACATCAGATGTTGAAATATCCTGTCAAGGGAAAGATCATTACTGTCCATGGTGAAGAGGAGTACATGATTAGTCACTTGAATTCTTTCCGGTATGTGGAGGTAGAAGGGGAGTTCATTGAGACGCCTTTTCAGCATTTCGAAGAAGTCCTTCCTGAAATAGCAGCAGCAAAGTTGGCAGCCGAGGCACCGAGGCAGATGGCCAGGATGGCATCTCTGGAGGACGCAAGGGCCGCAATCAAGGAAGGGAAGAATTCAGCATGGGGGCAGTTACCTGATATTCCATATAAGACCGACAAATTTGGGTTAGGGTTCACAGCCGCAGGCCAGAAAGCTATGCGCCGTTCGAAGATTGAAAGGACGCCAGTCAAAATTTCTCCCTACGGAGTCAATGCTTTGGAGGATGAAGACAAAGAGAGCAACATTGAAGAGTGGATTTACCCAACTGTCGAAGGAGGATTGAGCAACTGGGAGGCAAAAGACTTTGTTCCCATCACTTTTATTCATCAGTAATTTATCTGTTAAACATTTCAATTTGGTCTGTAATATTTATTTTCAAACAATCCGTACACTATCTTTTCACCTCATGCCTTTGCCCGGGGCATGTAGGTCCATTTGTAAGGGTTTTGATTATTTTTCATATCCATATGCCATGTTTAATGATTCATTGGACGTTTTTCATTTGATAAACTACTTGTGTTCATTTTCTTTCCTTTTGCATTTTTTGTTTAAGGATGGCTATCCCTTACACACACCCACACTCACCAATGCAGGTACCCATCCACTCCGGATTCCATGGGTGACTATTCTGCTATATCCTTCAGTAACTCTGAAGATCTGGTCAATCAAGCCGAGTATGAAGATGACGAAGGTTGCGAAGTACCAGGGGAACTAGCCAGACTTCTACAACAAGAGGAAAGGGCCATCTTACCGCACGAAGAGTCATTGGAGACTGTCAACTTGGGAACCGAGGAAGACCGGAAGGAGGTGCAAGTGGGTGCCAATCTGGAACCAAGTGTCAAGGAGCGCCTGATACAGTTGTTGAATGAGTATGTTGAAATCTTCGCTTGGTCTTATGAAGACATGCCGGGTTTAGACACAGACATCATGGTTCACCGTCTCCCCACAAGAGAGGATTGTCCACCAATCAAGCAAAAAGTCCGCCGTATGAGGCCTGACATGTCTGAAAAGATCAAAGCGGAAGTAATGAAGCAATTCGACGATGGCTTTCTGGATGTTACGTCCTATCCTCAATGGGTCGCTAACATCGTGCCAGTACCTAAGAAAGATGGCAAAGTAAGGATGTGTGTGGACTACCGGGATTTGAATAGGGCCAGCCCCAAAGATGATTTCCCACTTCCACACATTGATATTCTGATCGACAATACAGCTCAGCACAAAGTGTTTTCCTTCATGGATGGATTCTCGGGCTACAATCAAATCAAAATGGCCCCCGAGGATATGGAGAAAACAACTTTTGTCACACAATGGGGCACTTTCTGTTACAAGGTGATGCCTTTCGGGTTAAAGAACGTCGGGGCAACTTATCAACGCGCCATGGTAGCTTTGTTTCATGATATGATACATCATGAGATTGAGGTTTACATAGACGATATGATAGCTCGGTCGCAAACAGAGGAAGAGCACCTTGAACATCTAGAAAAGCTGTTTGCCAGATTGAAAGAATACAAGCTCAGGCTGAATCCAAGTAAATGCACTTTTGGAGTTAGGTCTGGTAAGCTTCTAGGATTCATCGTAAGCAACAAAGGCATTGAAGTCGATCCAGTAAAAGTGAAAGCAATACAAGAGATGCATGCTCCCCGTACTGAAAAGGAGGTTAGAGGGTTCTTGGGGCGCTTGAACTATATTGCCAGATTCATCTCTCACCTGACTTCTACCTGTGAGCCAATTTTCAAACTCTTGAAGAAAGATCAGGTAGTCGAATGGAACGACGATTGCCAAACTGCTTTTGATAAGATCAAGGAGTATTTTCTAGAACCTCCTATTCTGATGCCACCCGTCGAAGGAAGACCATTGATCATGTACCTGACCGTCTTGGATAACTCAATGGGGTGTGTTTTGGGCCAGCATGACGAGTCTGGTCAAAAAGAGCATGCTATTTATTACCTTAGCAAAAAGTTTACCGACTGTGAGACTCGCTACTCACTGCTCGAGAAAACTTGCTACGCTTTGGTATGGGCTGCTCGCCGACTAAGACAGTATATGTTGACTCATACCACCTTGTTGATTTCCAAAATGGATCCTATCAAGTATATCTTTGAAAAGCCTGCTCTATCTGGAAGAATAGCAAGATGGCAAATGATCTTAACTGAGTATGACATCCAGTACACCACTCAAAAAGCAATAAAAGGGAGTGTACTGGCTGACCATCTGGCTCATCAAGCTATCAAAGATTACCAACCCATGAGATTTGACTTCCCAGACGAGGACATCATGAATTTGGACAACATTGAAGGTAACGAACCGTATGACGGACCCAAAAAGGGATCCCGATGGACCCTGTACTTTGATGGTGCTTCAAATGCACTTGGAAATGGTATTGGCGCAGTACTCATTTCTCCAGAAGGTTGTCACACACCTTTCACGGCCCGACTTTGCTTCAGCTACACAAACAACATGGCTGAGTATGAAGCTTGCATCTTTGGTCTCAATGCTGCTATAGACTTGGGGATCAAATCTTTGATCGTATTTGGGGACTCGACTTTGGTTATCAGTCAAATCAAAGGAGAGTGAGATGCTAAGCATCCTAATCTTATTCCATACAAAGAACAGGTCCTGACATTGTTGCCTCATTTCGAGCAAATTACCTTTGAGCATTTCCCGCGAGAAGAGAATCAGCTAGCAGATGCTTTAGCTACAATGTCCTCCATGTTTAAACTCAACTGGGATAATGAGGCTCCCCAAATCTCCATTGAGCGAATGGATGAACCTGCGCATTGTCACGAGATTAATACCGAAGAAGTAGTGGAACAACCCTGGTTCCATGAAATCAAAAGGTATCTCGAGACTAGAGATTATCCCGAAGGAGCTTCCATAAATGACAAGAAGTTCTTAAGGAAATTTGCTGCCAAGTTCTTCCTGAGCAACGACATCCTTTACAAACGAAGCCATGATTGTGTATTACTCCGATGCATGGACAAAGCTGAAGCAGAGTTGATCATGACTGATATACACATCGGCACATTTGGCACTCATTTGAGCGGGCATACAATGGCTAAGAAGATCCTAAGGGCAGGCTATTACTGGTCTACCATGGAAGCTGACTGCCATCAACATTCCCGTACTTGCCACAAATGTCAAGTCTATGCTGACAAAGTCCATATCCCTCCGGTTCCTCTCAACATTCTGACTGCTCCTTGGCCATTTGCAATGTGGGGCATTGACATGATTGGAGAGATCAAGCCCACGGCTTCCAATGGACATCGTTTCATCCTAGTCGCCATTGACTATTTCACCAAATGGGTCGAAGCAGCTTCCTTCGCCTCTGTTACTAAAAATGTGGTTGCCCGCTTTATCAAACAAAATCTCATATGCCGGTATGGTGTTCCAGACAGGATCATCACAGACAACGGTACAAATCTGAATAACACAATGATCACCGCCTTGTGCGATCAGTTCAAGATTTATCATCACAATTCATCTCCCTATCGGCCGAAGATGAACGGTGCTGTTGAAGCTGCGAACAAAAACATTAAGAAAATCATTCAGAAAATGACAGTCACTTACAAAGACTGGCATGAGATGTTACCGTTTGCTCTGCATGGATACCGTACGACGGTACGTACTTCAACCGAGGCAACACCATTTTCTTTGGTATATGGCATGGAAGCTGTCCTACCTATGGAAGTTCAGATTCCCTCCCTAAGGATTATGAAGGACACAGGTTTGAATGAAGATGATTGGATGCAGACCCGACTTGATCAACTCAATCTGATAGACGAAAAGCGACTCGCTGCTATATGCCATGGTCAGACGTATCAAAAACGGATGATCAAGGCCTTCAATAAGAAAGTCAGACGTCAAGTGTATCAAGCCGGAGATCTCGTAGTCAAGCGGATTATCTTGCCGCAAAGTGACCCCAAGGGCAAATGGACTCCTACATACGAAGGACCATTTGTGATCAAGAGCATATTTTCTGGTGGTGCGATGATTCTGACCACCATGGACGGCGACGATTTGCCGCACCCTGCGAACGCAGACATAGTCAAAAGATACTACGCATAAAATAACCCGACAAGTCAAAAACCCGAAAGGGCGGCTTGGGCAAAAATGGGCATCCCGGTGAACCGAAAACCCGAAAGGGCGGTTCAGGAAAAAGTTAGGGATAAAAATAAAAAAAATCTGTACACCCGGCAAGTTGAAAACCCGAAAGGGCGGCTTGGGCAAAAAGGGGTTTCCCGGTGGATCGAAAACCCGAAAGGGAGATTCAGGCAAAAGTTAGGGAATTAAAGCGTATGACTATGTCTCGTCGGATCACTTCAAAGGCAATCTCTTCATCAACCAGTTCCAGGTTTCTGAACAATCCAGTCATCGGCAAACGAAGCATTTGAATGGACAGATATTCAGAGTTGTGAAGGCTATAGCGGAATGGAATCCCATGGAATTATTTCACATAGCCATCTTTATTTTGTATAAATCTTTCAAATATTCACGACAAAATCCTCTTACTAGGATGATTGTCTCCTTTGTATAAATATACTCATAAAAAGTCAATACAAATACTCTTCCCAGAAATTTGTGTCATTTCCTTCTTCTTTGCTCGTGCACTATTTGTTTTATTTTGAGAAACGTCCAATGTTTTGTTAAATAGGCATATGCATTTGAACATAATCACTCCCTTATGAATCAAGAAAGAGGATTACTGATAGGTTGAAGATACAGTTGGATATCTTGATACCCTTCAAAGGAAACCCCCAGGAGATTTGGAATCCATATCCCCAGCAAACCCTGAAGCTTATCCCCAGTAGATTTTGGAAGCTTATCCCCTGCAGAGTACGGACATCTCTCCCGAGCTTTATTCAAAGTTATTCCTCATGAGGGCTTATAACTGGGTTATCCTCAGCTTATCGCCATGGAAGATCGCACTCGGCAAATTTATTCCTACCTCCAGCAGAGTTCATCAGAGTTCCCCAGCATAACTTATCAATACAATCCCCAGCCAGAGAATCATCCAGAACTCAATTCCCCTCAGAATTTAAGTTACAGTATCCCCAGCGAAGCCAGACTAGTGAACCTTCTCCCCGCAGAGTTTTGGGAGGGCAAACCTTGAGTTCCCCAGTGAAGTCGCCAGAGATACTTCCCACCAAACTGAAGATTCTCAATCTCACCTCCCCAGCATGAGCCTATTAGATTGGAACTCCCCAGTAGAAGTCATCAGGAATTCCCCAGAAGATTGGTATACAACCCAAGCTCCTTTTTTCCAGCAGCGACCAGGAATTATTCTTCCCAGCAGCAGTCAAGATATTTTTATCTTCAGCCATCCCGGATTCATATATTCTTTGCAAGACAGCTCTCCAGCTTACATGCGCATCCATTTACATTCATATCACATAACATACACTGTATCATGCATCATAACATTGCATATAACTAACTCTTTACCTTTTCAGGTAAGATCGATCGAAAGGCTAAAATCATTATCTTCCGAGGTTTCTTTCCAGGAATAGTGCAGATATGACCCAGACATGGCAATATTCTGATGCTTATTCCAGATTTATCCAGATGTAGTTTTACACGAACTCATCATCAGGGAACCCTACACCAGTTCTTCCTCCAGGTTCAAGACTTCTGAAAACAGTTCACGGGTTCTCCAAGTAACAGTTGTTAACCTATCGCTTGTTCAGTTTCTTCTCAAGACTTCTGAAAACAGTTTATGGATTCTTCCCAACAACGGATGTTAATCTATCGCTTGTTCAGATGCAACTTTTGAAAATAGTTTACGGACGCTTCCCAACAACGGATGCTGCTCTATTGCTTATTCAACCTCAAGATTTCTGAAAACAGTTCACGGGTTCTCCAAGTAACAGTTGTTAACCTATCGCTTGTTCAGATTCTTCTCCAGACTTCTGAAAACAGTTTATGGATTCTTCCCAACAACGGATGTTAATCTATCGCTTGTTCAGATGCAACTTTTGAAAACAGTTTACGGACGCTTCCCAACAACGGATGCTGCTCTATTGCTTATTCAACCTCAAGATTTCTGAAAACAGTTCACGGGTTCTCCAAGTAACGGATGTTAACATATCGCTTGTTCAGATTCTTCTCCAGACTTCTGAAAACAGTTTATGGATTCTTCCCAACAACGGATGTTAATCTATCGCTTGTTCAGACTCTTCTCAATTTTTGAAAACAGTTTACGGATTCCTCCCAACAACGGATGTCAATCTATTGCTTATTCAGACCCCCAGTTCAGAGATGGCCCCAAGCATGGACACCTTTCTGATACTCATTCCAGATGGCATCTTTAAGCCCATCCCCGACAAGTTTCTGTCATTCTTCCCGATGGCATCGTTAATCCCATCTCCAAATGGCATCTATAAGCCCATTCCCGCATCCATTGCTTTGACGAGTGCAAATTTAAGGGCACTCTAGTGTCCAATCTCCTTTTACCCTCGAGTCACGAAAGGCAAACTTGCCAATCTAACTCTTCGGATTCAAGAAGATTGAACAGGGGAAACTGTTGTACCCCAAAATTTGCCCTCCCATTTCTCATTAACTTCTCATCACAAAGCCCTTGGAGATCAAGATCTAGTTAGGGTTTCATCTGCTCAAGACTTCTCCTTGCACTGCTGACCCAAATTAGGGTTTGTGTTTGCACAAAGATGTTTTGACCTAAAATGCCTAAGATGACTTTCATGCTTCATATTGGACTCCCAAGTTTATCCACATCAAGTTTCAAGTCTTAATTCCAAGTTTTGCCCGGTCAATTGGACAGTTGACCTAGGAATCAACTGTATTGGGGAAAAAGTCAACTGTGGCCAATTGACAGTCAAATCTCATGAAAATTGACCCACATCAACATTATAAACTCATATGGACCATTTGATCAAGTTTGGATCACAATTCCACAAGAAATTTGATCAGATCACCAAAAGGGCAAAATGGTCATTTTTAGGGTTTTGACTGCACAAAGGCAATTTCTGACTATTTGACCTAGCCAATGACAAACCAAGCTCACATATGGACTCAAGGACCCCATGGAATTACCTTGACATGCTCAACAAGTTCAAAAGATCCCAAATACACAAGATTGACAGTTGAATTTCCCAGTCAATTGATCAATTTTGACTGTATACTGAAAAGTCAAACTTTGACTTTTTGGTCAAAATCAAGAGTCAAGATTCATTTTTCATCAAAACATGCCAAATCATTGTTCACCAAGAAATCAAAAATTGCAAATTAGGATTTGAAATGAGAATTTTTCATAACTTAGAATTTTTCTAAGTTATGAAAACCCCTAATTTTTCCCCAACTTTGCCCCACTTTCTCACCAAGATTTATTTGGATTCAAGCAAAAGTAAAAACATGAAAGTTGTAGCTTGGTGCACAATCTACAACTTTGATTCACAAAGTTTTCCCAAAAGAGGCTTGTATCTCAAGTTACAATTTTTTGAATAAGGGTACTAAACCATTCTTAACTTAGTGAAAATTTGACCTATTTTGGCAAGGTTTTCTACCTAACTTCAAGACCATTTTCCATATACTTCCACTTGGAATTTCAATTTGCACTTCAAAGATGGATTGTATTACACATTCCAAGCTTTCCAAAATGTCCAAGAACTCATCAAACAACCTCATAACTTGAGAGAATCGAATTTTGCAATATGGCAAAAAGTCACTTTGATTCATGGCCATGTACATGTTCATAACTTGTGCAAATTTCTCAAACCAGCATGCCACTTGATTACAGGCCCTTAAACCATCCAACACTCAATAATTTAATGCATACTCATTGTGCCAAAGCCTTATTTTGTGTATCCAAGCATTGTATGCAAGATTAGGCCATAAATGGAAAAAGCATTTTAGCCACTTTTGAAAAGATTGCTTTATGTCAAGTTCACATATCTTTGAAGTACAAAGAAATCTCAGAGGCACAAGTTATGAGACATATTGCACTGATCAAGACAAGGCTTTTCAGCATGTTTAGGGGTCCTCTACCTGTCTAGAACACAACTTGACCATTGCTTGCTTAAAGTTCAAGAAACACATCATAACATGTACCAACTTCCATATCAGTCAACCAAGCCTTAGAGAAAGTGATCAAACACATTACAAACATTGATCCTAAGCTGAAGCACGACCCTAAGACCTCCAATACCTCCACAAACTCAAAATCACCTTCAAACTGTCCAAACAGAGTAACCTCTGCAGATTGAGTTCCAACTCTCATTCCTTTCATGCATTCTTGTCCAAACCAGTTCAAACATCTTCCCTACCATCAATACAAGCTAACCAAAACCTAAAGCACGACCTGTAACACTCCCAGGCCACTTCACCATTTTCATTTTCTTGTTTTGCAGTTGAAGTTCTCTAGCACGATTCAAGAAGTTTCAGGACAAAGTAGAACTTGGAATAGCATCCTCACACTTCAAGGAAGCTGTACAAGTCATCATCTTGCTCTGAAAACTCCTCCATTGCAAGGCACGATTCCAACTGAACAGGTATGTTCATGAAGTTCTATCTCTCAGTATAGGCATTGTTAGCTTTAGGTTTGTGAAGGAAACATGTCACAATCATAGCCCTGAACATGCCCATATGATTAGATTTCATTTATATTATGTGTGCTGCAAGAATTTTGAGTCTGAACATTGATGAAAAACTAGGTCAGGAATTGGGGGAGAAGAAATTCTCCCTCATCTTAGAGAGTTAAGTCAAGTTATTTATATCCATGGATTCGTCTTCTCATGCTCTACATTTTCCATGTTGAAAGTTTTGCTTGAAAGTCCAGGAATTGGGAGATAGGAAACGCGTGCTTGCTTGAACAAGTTTGTTCTGAGGTTGAAGATGACTGGTTCTGGGCTGGGCCTGGAATGTTTTTCTTATTTGCACCATACATTTGCTTCTGAACCCCCTGAGCCCATTTTATTTATTTTTAATGTTTTTTGACTTTTCTTTTTTTGGTTTGACTTATTTATTTTTCCTCATAATATAAAAAATATAAAAATAATTTTTTTACACCATTTTTGAATTTATTAGGTATTTGTTTGTTTAGTTTAGTTTTATACACAAATAAATAAATATATACATTTTATCAAAGAATACTAAGAAATATGCAAAAACACTTTTATTTTCATTTTTATTTTTGTCTTACCTTCTGAAAATATTTTATATAAAAAATACTTTTTTTATTCAATATTAAATATTATTAATTTGTATAAATAATACATATTTAGTAAATAATACATAGATATTTATATATATTAATATACTTAGGGCAAAAATACCAAAATACATACATTTTTTATTTTATTAATATTTGACATGAAAAATACTTTTTTATGAACATACTCCATTTTATTTTATTTTTTGAATATAATTATTAAATATTACACATATTAAATAGTTAATATATTTATTTAAGGAAATTAGGGTTTTACCCTTAAAATACAAAAACTCCAAAAAATAATACCTTTTTATTTTTGTTTATTTGGACATATAAAAATACTTTTTTTTTTACATATAAAAACATTTTTGCATTCTTGCATCTTTATTTTATTTTTCCATTTAATTTATGCAATTAATTGTCTTGTAAATATTCCAAATTTGATGTAATAGCTAGGTTTAATTTCCTTGTCTAAATATCCCCCCATTTGAACATTTGTACCCCCTTCCCATATTGTGTTGTAATAGTGTAGGAATTTTAATTTTCGCACTTTAACGCTTTCTAAATATACCATGCTAGAATTAGGGTGTGTATGCAAATAAAACGAACAAAAAAATAGTTTGACCTAATTTCAAGATAATCAAAGCATGAAAAATGGACAACACATATCACACTTGCACCCCTAGGGTATTCCACTTGTTGCCTACAAATAAATGGGCCATATTGCATGTTAGGTTTCTTTGGGTAAAAACAAACAATCAAATGATCATAGTCCCTCGATGACGCTTTCGGAAAGTTGCCTAAAATGATCAAGTCCCTTTCAAAGAAAAATTGCCCAAAGATACTTAGCACTATTGCAATTATGGTCTAAACGATGACCCGCGCCCGTCCCTTTCACCTCCTAACACAAGATTGTCCACCAAATGCAATGGTGGAACAAAATTGTTAAAAGGATTAAAACATAACAAAAATCTTTGAGAACTTTAGGGTAGATAGCTCTTAAATACTTGTCAACTTGCAAAATAAAACACTTGCCTATTTTCAAACCACACTTCACAAACACTTTCAAAGCAAACTTTCAAAAAAACCCTTGAAACATCTTTTCAAAAAGACAAAACACCTTTTGTAAAACATTCGAGTAAAGAATTGTTACAAGGGTAGCCTAGACAAGGCATCTTTTTCAAAACATTTTCAACACCACACACAAAGCACCATTTCAAACAATTGAAAACCAAGGCAAGTTGATCTAAGAAAGTACCTAAGAGCCCATGGATAACCATGGATAGAAAGGGTGCTAATACCTTCCCTTTCTATAATCTACTCCCCGAACCCAAGAAAAATCTCAAAGGTTTTTGCTGTGCTTTTTAAACCTTTCCTTAGGATAAAATAAAAAGTCGGTGGCGACTCTTGCTCAACCGAAACATTTGCGAAAATAAACGCAAAACCATAGTCAGTTCTCCCACCGTATCACACTAGGGTTCTTGGATCTTTTTTGGGCATTTTCTTTTTAGGAACAATTGACCACCAAGAGAGGTACGGTTGTGACCGGGATGATGAGACGAGTACAACCATGCTTTTAGAACTCATTTTTGTGGCCTGAATGAATTTTGGAACAAGCTTGCGCATTTAGCTGCGGATTCAAATCCGCAGGTAATATTATTACAGGCCTGAGGACAGGGATGAGTGCGTGGCATCCTCCGGTTAGCCCATTCAAATGATTTTCGCGCATTTTTGTTTTGCTGGCACATTAACTTGTTTTATTTTATTATATTTTCTTTGTATATTATTAACAAATAAACAAAGCGGCCTAGTGGTAAGCGTGCACGTTCAATATCCATCAGGACCTGGGTTCGAATCCCAGGTCCCCCACTTCCTCATTGTTTTTTCTTTCAGGCGATTGTGTGTGTATTCAAGCCTGCAGCTCACCGTGCACCTTCATACATCCAATAGCCAGATGGCCAAACGCCAGATCTGGTGGTCCAGGGGTGAATGTCCACCATAGTCCAAGTCAGCGCACAAACACCTGATCTCAAAAGTCAACAAAGGGCCAACACAATTGGGCTTCAGATTGCTTTCTACACCCCTATTTCAGGCCCAACCCCTCTTCTCTTATTTTATTTATTTTGTTTTAGTTAATTGTTTTATTGTTTTATTTAATTTACTAACCAATTAAAATTCAGTCTTTTTATAAAATAAAAACCACAAAATATATTTTATTCAATCAAATTTTTATTTTTATTAATAAACACTAATTAATTAATTTAGGTTTTAATTAGAAATAACTTTAGCCTATTTTTTTTTTTTGTAAATAATTGAAATTAAATTAGACTTAATTAGGTTTTTACTAATTCAATTAATTTTTATTTCTTTCTTAAAATACCAAAAACCCAAAAATAATTTTTTTTCATTTAATTAATTAATTAATTAATTAATTTAGATTAATTTCTTTCTTAAAATAAAAACCAAAAAAGGATGTCTTCTTTAAAGGGTCAAAACCCTAATTTGCGCTCAATTTAATTTCCCACACGCGTTGTTTATTTTTATCATATTAATGTACTTACCTCCGGTTTGTAATAGCTTAATAGGACTTTTATTTATTTTTTTATCGCTTTATTTATTTTTAAGGGTTTGTCTTTGGCGATGTAAATACCCGACGCCTTGTAATTTAAATTCCGCATTTTATTTTCGCAAATTATAACTGTTAGATGTTTGATAATAGGATGGAATGACAAGACTAAATGTTTTAACCTAAAATCAACTTAGATCACCTTTAACATGTACAAAGATAAAAATAAACTGAAAACAACACACTCGCACATGCGCACTCTTAGGGTACACCCCACTTAGTTGCCTTCGTACATGGTCATTGAGTATATGTCACTTTAGAGGTCGCCCTCTTGTCTAAAAGATCATAGTCGCCTCGAAATGGTTGCCTCGGATATTGTTGCCTCAAACAAAGGATCTAAGACATTAGGGTTACCGCTAAGGCGTCCTAACATTGCTTTAGTGACCGTAAGTCCCTAATTCGAATTGACCCTCAAAACTCCAACGACGATGCTACCTACTCATCAATAGTGGGATAGCATTGTCTAAAGGGCATTAGCATAGAACGATTCCTTTTTCGAGTAGGTAGATGGTTCTCAGGTACTTGCTCTTTTAAAAAAAAACAAAATCTTTTTCACACTTACACCTTTTCAAACAAAGTTTTCAAAAACACTTCATTACACTCTTGAGGACAGAAGCAAGAGTTAAATCGAAGTTTTCAAAAAAAAACTTTTTTCAAACCCACAAGCACAAAGAAAACAATTTTGAAAACATTTGAGCAAGTACCTAAGAGCCCATGGATAACCATGGATAGAAAGGGTGCTAACACATTCCCTTTCTATAATCTACCCCCCGAACCCGAGAAATATCTCGAAAAAGGAATTTTTCTGTGCTTTTTTCCTTTCCTTATTGGATAAAATAAAAGTCGGTAGCGACTCTTTCTTACCGCGAAATTTTGCAAAAACAAAACGCAAAATGCAAACCAGCATTCCAAAAACAGTCAGTTCTTCCCACCGTATCACAGAACTGGCGACTCTGCTGGGGAAATTAATAAGTGGTGTGTACCTTAGGAATAGTTCACATTGTTTTGAATTGCTTGACTTGTATGCTTTATATTTGTGGGCTTGTATCGGAGTTATTATAGATCCTAACCCGGATCTGGGGGATACCCTTTAGGTAAGTAGCAATAAACTGTGAGGGAACTGTACGGCGTAGACTAATACGGTTGAAGCAGTAGCTATGTTGGTGTGACACTTTAGTATGTACCGATATCCCTTGTGGCGCAACAAGGAGAATATAGGTCTACTAAGGGGTCATTAAGCACCAACTGACCTTAGAACCTTTAAATTGACCAACTTGGCCATAGAACAGTAGCAGTATGCTACACTCATTGAGACTAAACTCTCGTGATGATTCCGGCTGCAAAAAAAGGTTGCTAAACTAGAATTATGACCGATCGAGGGTAGTCAGTGATATTGAGATCCTCTAGAACCCGGTTACTATTTTTAGGACAGGTTTGAACCAACTGAACTGAAAGAGGGTAGTACCTAAACTCCTTGCCAGCCTGAAATCTAAGGGCTATATGTGTGACTTGTGTGCCTTACCATGTTTTCTATTTGTCGATACTTGTGGTGTGTTTTCTATCATGACATCATGACATTGCATGCATATTGCATTGGACTAACATATTTCAAAGACATAGGGGATTCATCTTTGTTCTGTTTTGTAGGTCATGGCACCCATGCGTATAAACACTATCCGGATCAACTTTGTCCAAGTTCCCACTCTGCTTAAGGAATTGGTTGCAAAGATGCTAGATACTACCTCATTCATCAGAAGACATGGGCACATTATTAGTTTGGTCACCTCCAAGATGGATGAACAGATGATGAGTGTCTTAGTCCAGTTCTTTGATCCACTATACCATTGCTTTACTTTTCCGGACTACCAGTTGGTCCCTACCTTGGAAGAGTTCTCTGATCTGCTTGGTATCTCTATTCTGGAGTAGACCCTGTTCACAGGTTGGGAGAAGATCCTTAGGCCGGAAGAAATTGCTTCAACCCTCCATTTTACAAAGGCTGAGGTAATGTCTAATTGGGAAACTAGAAGTGGGACAAAGGGCTTCTTGACTAAATTCTTGGTTGGTAAGGCTAATCAGTTCTGGGACAGTCTAGACTTCCAGGCATTTGAAGACATTCTGGCTCTTCTCATATATGGCTTGGTGATGTTTCCTAACTCGGATTCCTTCGTCGACGTCAATGCAGTTAAGATTTTCATGTCCGGTAATCCTGCGCCCACTCTCTTAGGTGACATTCTTCACTCTCTTTATGCCCGCACTGCTCGGAAGCAGGGAACCCTTATGTGCTGTGCACCATTGTTGGCGAGGTGGTTTATTTCTCACCTCCCCAAATCAGTTTTGAAGAACAAAGAAGGCATGGGCTGGGCCTACAGGATTATGTCTCTCTCTCATAATGACATCATTTGGACTATCAAGGGTATGGAAGATATGGCCATTATTAATCGCTGTGGGGAATACCCCAATGTTCCACTGATAGGAACCCATGGAGGAATCACTTATAATTCGTGTTTGGCCTTACGTCAGTTCGGGCGAGCTAGGAGGGAAGGACCTCATGAGTTACTAATGCCAAGCATTGTCTTTGATTTCCACGGGGATAGTGACAAGCAACGCCGCAGATTCATAAGAGCTTGGGATAGAGTTCACAAGTCTGATCCACACGAGCTGGGTGCGAAGACTTCTCTACCAATGGAACCATATCTCCGATGGGTTCGCATACGTGCCCAAAAGCTGGGAATGCCCTACGAAGCGGTCTTACCTATAATTGTTGAAGTTGTTGATGAAGAGGGGATTCCTCTAACCATCATACACCCTTACATGCCTACTGACATTGGGGCATTGAAGAGGTCCTGGATGCAGCTGAGGGAAGAACGGGATACTTATAGAGAAAAGTATCACGAGCAAGAGCAGAAGATTCAGAAGTTGACAAGGCAACTGGAGAACAAGCGGATCCTCAATGACTATGTCAGCACCAAAGGCAAACGACCATGGGAGCGCTGATTGTCTTTTGATTTATTTCTAGTTTTGATTTACTTTTCAGTTTTTCTTTCTTGTAACGCCTTAAGGGCATTTGTTGAACAATTGAATTTCAAGTTTATCTAATAAAAGTGTGTTTCTTTTTGGTTTACGAATTTGAATCTCCAAAGTCTTTGAAATCATATCATACGCATTTCATTTCATGCACCTCATAACAGGTACCCTTACAGGTTTTTCTCATCTTCTTCGCTATTTATTTCAACATCATGTCTTCTGAAACATCAACTGATCAAGCTATCAAAGCTCTACAGGCTCAAAACACCCAGTTCCAGGAATTGTTCATGAGTTTAGCCAAGGGTCAGCAAGATCTGAAGACCCTTATTTTGAAAGATAAGAAGAAGAAGAAGAAGAAGAAGACGGTCCTCTTGAACATGGGTCACAGGTTTGGAAACAGGCTGCGAGATGAAGTCAATCTATCCCACTCATCTGGAGGGGGAGAAAACCAAGAAGAAAGGAGGGTGCCTAGCCCTGTGGTATCTGATCATGAGACTGACTTTGACGAAGACCAGTATCCTCCTGCCGAGGATAGATATAAACAGCTTGAAGACCGTTTAAGTGCCATGGAGATCCAGAAGGTCCCTGGGTTGGACTTTGGTGATCTAGGTTTGTCGTCTGGGGTGGTGATTCCCCACAAATTCAAAGCCCCAACCTTTGCTAAATACGACGAAGTTTCTTGTCCGAAGCTGCATCTCCGGTCGTATGTTAGAAAGATTCAGCCATACACCGCTGACAAGAACCTCTGGATCCACTTCTTTCAAGACAGCCTCTTAGGGACTCAGCTTGAATGGTTTTACCAGCTGGAAGGAGCTAGTATCCGTAATTGGGAAGATTTGGCTGCTGCTTTCTACAAGCAGTACCAATACAATACCGACCTTGCTCCCACGCGTACCTAACTCCAGGGTATGTCCATGGGTGCGGGCGAAGGCTTCAAAGATTATGCTCATAAGTTGAGGGACCTTGCTGGAAGAGTTCAACCTCCCTTGGCTGATAGGGAACTAGTGGATATGTTTCTGGGGACCCTGTATGGTCCGTATTTCAACCATCTGATTGGAAGTTCATCGTCCGGGTTTACAGAGCTGATCATGACCGGGGAAAGAATTAAGGCTGGTATCAAATCTGGCAAGATACAGAAGGGTGCTTCGTTAAGCACCAATAAGAAGCCTTTTAAGAAGGAGTCGAGTGTTGTTTACAGCACAAAGAACCATAATAGACCTGAACGCCACCAAGCTGTTAATGCGGTTGTTATTTCAAGACCTGCTGCTGCTCCTCAGCGCAACAATCAGCCAAGGGCCGAGAGACCGCGAAGACAATTTACTCAGCTCAACATGATGTCATCTTAGATTCTGCCGCAGTTATTAAAGACCAACTTGGTGATTCCGAGGGAGGCCCCGAAGAGTCCCAACACAACATCACCGATGTATGATCCGAATGCCCGCTGTGCTTTTCATTCTGATAGCCCGAGGCATGAAATGGATAACTGTTGGGTCTTGAAGAACAAAGTACATGACTTGATTGATGCGAAAGAGATTGAATTCGAAGCACCTGAAAGACCTAATGTTGTGATTGCTCATATGCCCAAACATGGAGTGAATGCTATAGATGAAGACTCGTTTGTGGTTTCTATGAAAGACATTGTTACTCCCTTAATGACTGTAAATAAGAACCTTTTGTTAACCGGTTTATTTCCAGGCTGTGACGAAGATTGCCGTATGTGTTCCATCTTACCTACCGGTTGCCATCTTTTGAAGTCAGGTGTCCAACGCCTGATGGATAATAAAGAAGTTATGTTTGAGAAGACTTTTGTTCCTTTGGTTCCTACTGAAGAAGTTGCTATAATCACCATTTTCGATAATTCTTCCAAGGCTTCCTCGAGAAAGCCGGTTAGAATTACATCTGTTCCAAGAATCGCTCCTTTGATCATCACTGTTCCTGGGCCTATCCATTATACATCCGATAAAGTTGTCCCGTGGAATTATGGGGTTGGCGTATATTATCACGGAGTTAAGCAAGACTTGAATGCTGAAGAGGCTGATATTGACGTCAGCAATATTGTTGGACATGCCAAATTCACCGGCAGCAGAAGACTTTTCTCCCCTGAGATCTCTCCTCTAGTTGTTCGGACGCCTGTTGTCATTACACCTGCCAGTGTACCTGCTACTATTCCTGTTCAAGTTCCCATTCTTACCCCTGTTGCCGAGTCATCTGACACTCAGGGCAAATGACCACTAACGAGCCTGCCCGGACGGAGGCACCAAAGAAAATTACAGTTGAAGCCTCTAGACAAGAGATGGAGGAAATTTTGAAGATTATCAAAAAGAGCGACTACAATGTAGTCGAGCAGCTGGGGCAAACCCCATCCAAAATCTCTATGTTATCTCTGTTGCTATGCTCAGAAGCCCATGCCAAGGCTCTGATTGCTTTCCTGAAGACTGCGCACGTGCCGCAAGAAACGTCAGCTGATCAGTTTAAAGATTACATGGCTAGTCTGACTGCTGATAATGGGTTGGGTTTCTCTGACGCCGAATTGCCTGCTAAGGGGAGGAATCACAATGATGCCCTGAATGTCTCCATTGAATGCAGGGGCACTACTTTAGCCCATGTATTGGTGGATACTGGTTCCTCATTGAATGTTTTACCTAAGAAAGCTCTAGACCGGTTGGACTGTGAGGGTTTGGAGTTGAAGCCAAGTAACATTGTTGTCAGGGCCTTTGATGGGTCAAAGAGAATGGTACATGGAGAAGTGGATATCCCGGTGAAGGTTGGTTCTCAAGTCTTTGCGTATACTTTTTATGTGATGGACATTCATCCATCCTATTCTTATTTGCTGGGTCGCCCATGGATCCACAAAGCTGGGGAAGTGACTTCTACGCTCCACCAGATGCTGAAATACCCAGTCAAAGGGAAAATTGTGACGGTACGAGGAGAGGAAGAGTACATGGTGAGCCACCTCAACTCCTTCCGATATGTAGAGATGGATGGGGAGTTCATTGAGACCCCGTTTCAACATTTTGAAGAGGTTCCCCAGACACTGGCATCAGCTGAAACTGTCAATGAAGATCCTCCTATGAAGATGGCTTCCTTTAAGGATGCCCGGGCTGTTGTTGAGAAAGGTGGATGTGCAAATTGGGGCCAACTCCCCGATTTTGCACATAAGACTAACAAGTTTGGTTTGAGTTTCACTGCAGAAGCTCAAAAGGCTGTACGGAGTGCACGGATCAGAAAAGCTCCCCTGTTTATCAGCAACTCAGGAGTGAATGCCATTGAAGACGATGTTGAAGAATCTGAGTTCGATAGTTGGATCTATCCTACTACTGATGGTGGACTAAGCAACTGGACAACAAAGGACTTCATCCCAATTTCTTTTGTTACCCAGTAATGATACTTTTGTTTTGTATTTGTAACAGATAATGTTTTAAACTTTACGGCCCAGTGTCTTACCCAGGGCACCGTGGTTTCATTTGTGAGGGCTTTATGTGTGTCATCTACATATATCATTAATAAAAGCATTGTACGTTTCTTGCATTTCAAATTTTGCGCTCCTTGTCTTTATTTTATTATATATTGCAAAACAACTATTTTACACACACTCACATATACAGGTCAACATCCACTCTGGATCCCACTGGTAACGACTCTGCTACTGCCAATTATGACTTTGAAAGTCCGATCAACTTAGCCGAAGACGAAGGCGAAGATGATTGCGAAGTGCCTGGTGATCTTGCTAGACTCTTACTTCAGGAAGAGAGGGCCATACAGCCGCATGAAGAGCCAGTGGAAACAATAAATCTGGGTACAGAGGTAGACAAGAAAGAGGTCAAGATCGGTGCAAATCTGGAAGCTAGTGTTAAGAAACGGTTAATTCAGATGTTGCGTGACTATGTTGAGATCTTTGCCTGGTCTTATGAAGATATGCCTGGGTTGGATACCGATATTGTGGTTCACCGATTGCCTACCAAGGAAGACTGTCCTCCAGTGAAACAGAAGGTCCGCCGAATACGCCCAGAGATGTCTAAGAAAATCAAGGCCGAAGTTATGAAACAGTTTGACGCCGGTTTTCTAGCAGTTACTTCTTACCCACAATGGGTAGCCAACGTGGTCCCTGTGCCGAAAAAGGATGGTAAAGTTCGAATGTGTGTTGACTATAGGGATCTGAATAGGGCGAGCCCCAAGGATGATTTCCCTCTGCCTCATATCGACGTTCTATTTGACAACACCGCACAACATAAGGTATTCTCCTTTATGGATGGTTTCTCCGATTATAATCAGATTAAAATGGCTCCCGAAGATATGGAGAAGACAACCTTTGTTACTCAATAGGGTACCTTTTGCTACAAGGTCATGCGTTTTGGATTGAAGAATGTTGGGGCAACGTACCAACGTGCCATGGTTGCTTTATTCCACGACATGATCCATCATGAGATTGAGGTATACATCGATGATATGATTGTGAGGTCCCGGACTGAGGAAGAACATCTTGACCACCTTCAGAAGCTATTTGACAGGTTGAAGTTGTACAAGCTGAGGTTAAACCCAAACAAGTGCACCTTCGGGGTGAGATCTGGTAAGCTGCTGGGTTTCGTCGTTAGCGATAAAGGTATTCAAGTGGATCCTGCGAAGGTGAAGGCTATACAGGAAATGCCAGCTCCCCGAATAGAGAAAGAAGTTAGAGGCTTTCTGGGACATCTGAATTACATTGCCCGATTCATCTCGCACCTGACTGCTACTTGTGAGCCAATCTTCAAGTTACTGAAGAAAGATCAAGTGGTAAGATGGAACGATGAATGTCTGGCCGCTTTCGAAAGGATCAAAGAGTATCTCCAAGAGCCACCTATTCTGATGTCGCCAGTTGAAGGGAGACCTCTGATCTTATACTTGACAGTATTCGACAATTCAATGGGGTGTGTGATGGGGCAGCATGACGAGTCTGGCCGAAAAGAGCATTCTATTTATTACCTTAGCAAAAAGTTTACCGACTGCGAGACCCGATACTCGTTGCTTGAGAAAACTTGCTGCGCTTTGGCCTAGGCTGCTCGCCGGCTGAGGCAGTATATGCTGACTCACACTACTCTATTGATATCAAAGATGGATCCAATCAAGTATATCTTCGAGAAGCCTGCCTTGTCCGGACGGATAGCAAGATGGCAGACGATCTTGACTGAGTATGACATCCAGTACACGACCCAAAAGGCAATCAAGGGAAGTGTGTTGGCAGATCATTTGGCACATCAGGCAGTGGACGATTACCAGTCTATGAACTTCAAATTCCCAGATGAGAACATCATGTTGGTAACTAACTGTGAAGAACCTGGACCGGATGAAGGACCTGAGGAAGGATCCCGATGGTCTATGTACTTTGATGGAGCTTCAAACGCTTTAGGTAATGGCATTGGCGCCGTGATCATATCTCCTAAAGGCTCTCATACTCCGTTCACCGCCCGACTATATTTCAACTGCACCAACAATATGGCGGAGTATGAAGCGTGCATCATGGGTCTTCGAGCAACAATTGACCTAAGGATAAAGTTCCTGAGTGTATTCGGAGATTCCGCTCTCGTGATCAGCCAGATCAAAGGCAAGTGGGATACGAAACACCCAAATCTTATTCCTTACAAGGAGTATGTATTGACATTGCTTCCCCACTTCGAGGAGATAACTTTTGAACACTTCCCTAGAGAGGAGAATCAGTTGGCGGACGTGCTAGCTACGATGTCTTCTATGTTCAAAGTCAATTGGGATAACGAAGCTCCCCGATTATCATTGAAAGGTTGGACGAACCTGCACATTGTTGTGACATTGAGACTAAAGAGGTAGCAGATAAACCCTGGTTTCATGAGGTGGGGAGGTATCTTGAGACTCAGGAATACCCCGAGGGTGCATCTGTTAACGACAAGAAGTTTCTGAGGAGGTTCGCAGCGAAGTTCTTCATCAGCAATGGTATTCTTTACAAGCGTAACCATGATTTGACTTTACTGCGTTGTGTGGATAAGAACGAAGCAGAAAGGATCATGACAGATTTGCATGAAGGTACTTATGGAACTCATTCCAGTGGACACACCATGGCAAAGAAAATCCTTCGGGCAGGATATTATTGGTCCACAATGGAAGCCGACTATTATCAGCATTCTCGGACCTGTCACAAGTGCCAAGTCTATGCTGATAAGGTGCACATACCTCCAGTTCCTCTGAACGTCTTGACAACTCCTTGGCCTTTTGCAATGTGGGGCATTGACATGATCGGCGAGATCAGACCTACGGCATCCAACGGGCATCATTTTATCCTGGTAGCTATTGATTACTTTACGAAGTGGGTTGAAGCAGCTTCCTTTTCTACAGTGACCAAGAACGCCGTGGCACGGTTCATTCGACACAATCTGATTTGTCGATACGGGATACCAGAGAGGATCATTACGGACAATGGTACACATCTCAACAATAAGATGATCACCGAACTCTGCAAACAGTTCAAAATACAGCATCACAACTCTTCTCCTTACCGACCAAAGATGAATGGGGCTGTAGAAGCGGCTAATAAGAACATTAAGAAGATTGTGTAGAAGATGACGGTGATGTACAAAGATTGACACGAGATATTACCATTTGCTCTTCATGGGTATCGTACCTCAGCACAGACGTCAACAGGGGCAACACCCTATTACTTGGTATATGGCATGGAGGTCTTCTTGCCCATTGAAGTTCAGATACCATCTCTTTGGATCATGAAGGATGCAGGTTTGAGCGAAGATGACTGGATTCAGACCCGGCTTGATCAGCTGAACCTAATCGATGAAAAAAGACTTACTGCTATTTGTCATGGTCAGACGTATCAAAAGCGGATGATCAAGGCATTTAACAAGAAAGTTAGACGACAAGAGTATCAAGTTGGGGACCTAGTGATCAAGCGCATCATTCTACCTCAAGGTGATCCCAGGGGCAAATGGACCCCTACTTACGAAGGGCCATTTGTGGTTAAGAACATCTTCTCAGGAGGAGCTATGATTCTAACCACCATGGATGGTGACGACCTTCCTAACCCCGTCAATGCAGACATAGTGAAAAGATACTATGCATGATCAAAGAACCGCTAGGTCGACTAGCCTAGGCAAAAATAAGGGCTTCCCGGCGAACCAAAAGGGTTCGGGCAAAAGTAAGGGATGAAAATGAAAAAATCTGTACACCCGGCAAGTTGAAAACCTGAAAAGGCGGCTTGGGCAAAAAAGGGTATCCTGGTGGACTGAAAACCCGAAAGGGCAGTCCAGGCAAAAATTAGGGATAAAAGCGTAACACTATGTCTCATTGGACCACCTTGCATCCAGACTTCGGTATCGACTATCAAGCTCGGACGACACTGATCAATCTGATCTACCTTCAACCAAATAGCAAAGTGATGAGATGCTCGAGGACATAAGGGCAATAGCAGAGTTGGAACCCAGTGGGATTATTCACATAGCTGTTTTGTTTAGTTTTTCACAAATTGTGTAAATTCTATTATTCGGAGGCGTTCTCTTACTAGGACGTCAGCCTCTTGTACGAAAACGCCTATTTACAGGCCAAACTTCAAAATCAATACAATTCATTTTCAGAGAAATTTCAAACTGTTTTTTCTTTTTCTGTTTTGTTTTGCAAAGGACGTCCAAATGTTCATTTTTGATATATGCATTTGACATTAATTGCTGCTCATAAATACTTACATGCGAAACAAAAGACGATTACTGGTAATATCAGAAACAGGGGCAAATAAGAAATTGTCCAAGCTGTACGGATGCTTTATCCACCAGGTACAAAGGTAGATTCAGCTGAAGAATATGGTTAAGGTGCTTTCACTCCCCATAGAGTAAGAAAAGACAGTAGTGATAACTCTTCCCAGCTGAGACTTGTAACCGTGAATGAATCGGTAATATTCTCCCCAAGCAGAGTTTATCTACCATCAACACTAAAAAGGCTTAATATCCCCAGCAGTCTTAATATTCCCCAACGGAGTATAAAAATATTCCTCGGCAGAGTACAGGATATCCCCAGTGGAGTTTGAAATTTTTCCCAGTGCAGTCTGAAAAAGCTTCCCCAGTAGAACTTGGAGAATCATCCCCAGTAGCCTTTGGAAGATTATCCCCAGCAGGTTCAAAGGATTATCCCCATTAGATCCTTAAAGGTTATTCCCACTGAAGTCGCAACTGAAGGGTCATCCCTAGCGGAGTTCTTCCCTTTCACAAACATGAAGATTATCCCCAACAGGACTCAGCATCACCAGCAACGATAATTCATCCCCAGCGGAATTTATCGGTGGAATCCTCAGCAGAGCATCTCTTCCCCACAGAGTAATCTCCTCATCAGTTTTATGCCCCAACGGAGTTATCCTCTCCTGCAGGTTTATTATCACAATCATCTTCAGTCGCTATCCCCAGCGGAAACGAAGAATTCAATTCTTTTCTCCAGCAGCTATCCGGGATTTATTTTCCCCAGCTGTTGTACCCCAAAATTTTCCCTCGCATTTTTTTACAAGAAATCACAGCTTCAGGCTTTTCCTGATTTTTCAGACTGGCTCAAGAATCGGTCAAACAGACTTTTCTCGTCAGTCAAAATTAGGGTTTTCATTGGTTTTCATGGCTCTGGAACAATTCAAACAGTTTGTTTAGGGTTTGGTTGATTTTGGCTCAACTTTGATCAGGCGAACGTTTCTTTGGCATTTAAATCAAGAATCAGGGTTTTGTGCGTATATTTCTCAAGAAGAGTTAGTTCTATCAATGCTTTTCAATTTACTCTGAAATAAGAACTGAGGCTGCTGATTGTTAAGTTGCATTTGTTTGGATTCAATCAGTGAAAGGAGGCATGTGGACGTGTTGTTTGATTAACTGTCGTCTGGTTTGATTGACCGTGCATTGCTTTGGATTTTTGAAGCGCCAGGCTTATTAGTTGATCGATGCTAAAACCATTTTGTTTATTTAATTGTTTATTATTCTGAGTTTAAATGATTGGAATTTATTTTCAATTATTATAATTTAAAGAATTATAAATAATAAAATAAACAATTGGAAATAAAAAGAACTAATTGGTTAAAAGGACTCTTTTTTTATTTATCTTTAAATTATTTGTATAATTGTTATTGTTTACAAAATACTTACAATAATAATGTTACAGTAATTTAAATCTAAATAAAACTATCCTAAATTCCTAGGTCTTCAATTCTTCATCCTCCATCTATTGTTATTCCTCTCCATTTAATTTTTATCTGCGAAGAGAAGAAGAAAAAGTCAGAAGCAGATAAATAAATTAAAGAGACAGACAGATAAAGGGTTCATCATTAGAAGCAAACGGTCGGAATCAGTTTTACCCTCTCTGCAAATCACGGGATTTCTCCCGGTTCACAAAGAGGGATGAATATTGCTTGCTAAAACATGAAATGCAAAGTTGAAAAATGCATAAATTCAAAATTGGCCAACCAACTGCATAGTTCAAAACAAACAGCATGTATCACTATGAAAGTTCAAACTGAACTACAAAGTTCTCAAATTCAAAACATTCAAAAAGCTGCCAAAAGGTGCACAACTGTCTAAAATATGGAAAACTGTCACAAAGTATGCAGGTTAAAAACCAACAATGCAAGCAATGTCATTTTTCATCACTTTCCAGCCTGGATGCTTTTTCAGAAAACAGATTATAAGCAATATTAAAATGCTTAAATCAGAGAGAGAAAAAAGGGGAGAAAAGAAGTACAGGTTTGCAGGCTTAGGCTTGAGAGACAAAAATATAAAACAAGCTGCAATAGAACAGTAGAAGGGGGGGCCAGAAATCACAAAAACAAAAGATAACTGAGAGCAAGCAAAAAGCCTCAAGCTCTTAGTCTCAAACTCAACCTGTAAACAAGGCCAAGCCCCAGGCCGGAACTGCCAAGCCTTAAGGCACAACCTGTCAAACAAAACCAACCTTACCTGCAATCAAGCCTTATTCCTAAAAAACCTGTCAAAACTTAAGGCCAAACATCCTGCATAAAAACCAGAAGCCAAGGCCTGAAGCAAAAGGAATACAAACTTTTCAAGCTAAAGCCTTGGTTCAAAAACCTTAACCCTGTCAAGCCAAAAACCTTAACCCTGTCAAGCCAAAAACCTGCATTGTCAAGCTCAAAGACCCTGCATCCAAAAAACAGCCAGTATACCCAAAAACAACATTAAGTCATAACCATTTCAAGGCCTCCCAAACCTGTGTCCAAGCAAAAGAGCAAAAAGTCCTAAAACTGATAAACAAATAGAAGTCCAAACCTCACCTCCAAGGGGAGGCATTTCAAACCTTTCCAGCTAAAGCGTTCAAGGGCGACACAAAAGGCCCTCAGAAAACATGATCACTGGGCACATATCTCATAAGCATACAGATTCAAAAACATACAGAAGCATTCAGAAGCTTTTCAAAAGAGGCAACTCAAAGTCCAGCATTGAGGCCCTCATAACCTAGGGTTCATCATTGGGTTAACAAATTCAAAATCATACAGCATACTAAGCAGGCATCGAGGCAACCAGAAGAGAAGAGAAAAAGAAGCATCTCAGTATACCAAGCTCTCAGGTGATCATCATCAAGCATATCAATAAAACAATATTCAAGCATACAAGAAAGGCATCAAGACAGCAAGAGAAGAGAAAAAGAAGCATCTCAGCATACCAAGCTCTCAGGTGATCATTATCAAAATTAGAGGCAAAAATAAAATACCAGGATTCAAAGCTAGCACCCAACATCATCACCTCGCCGTCCGGCCCTCCACGCGCCTCCGGTCCACCCCGTCTCCACCTCCAAGGCTAAAGGTATAAACCCATCCCCTTTCTCCTTTCACAGAAACAACAACATTTAATCCGAATCAGTAAGCGAAAAAATAAAACATACGAGATATAAACTGAAACCTTAACGCGGACGATTAAGGATTCGCTACCTTGTACAACACCGCTGGAGCAATCGCTGGAGGGAGAAGAGGTGGAAGCTGCGCTGGTTGGCCCTAGGCGGAAGAGGGCTC
This sequence comes from Vicia faba, assembly GCA_948472305.1. Classification (NCBI taxonomy): domain Eukaryota; kingdom Viridiplantae; phylum Streptophyta; class Magnoliopsida; order Fabales; family Fabaceae; genus Vicia; species Vicia faba. The sequence continues at coordinate 990,169,734 of OX451735.1, forward strand.
AGTAGCTAAGGCGAGGACGAAGCGAAAAGGATGAACGAACGACGCCTTGGTTTCTCTCAAACCCTATGCATTTCCCTTTCTGAAACGATTCTCAAACCCTAAAGGAAATGTTGAAGTGTTGGGCTTAACCCGCTTCAAACGCCTAAGCCCAAAACGAGTTTCCCACTGGCACCCCCCCTTGTTTCTGTTTTGATCAAGTTTGGGCCAAGATAAACTTTCAAAGGCCCATTCCTCTTTTTACAAAAAAAAAACATTGTTCTAATACTTTTTTTTCTCTTTTTTTAATATATACACTTTACTTAATAATACTTTTATAAATTAAGATTTTATAAAAATATACCAAAACGTTCATTTTTTCTAATTTAAAACATTTTTTAAATCTTAAAACATTTCTTTTCTTAAAATGCTTTTTTGTACATAAATACATAATTACATAATTTTTCCTTTAAAGTTAATATTTTTCTCCTTAAAATTAGAATTTTTGATTTGTACATAATCAATTAAATGTATTATTTTTAATATCTAAAAAAAATAGAATTAAAAAAACATTTTCCTTTCTTTAATTAAATTGTCTTATTTTGTACATATTAAACAAAAAAATATAAAAATACAAATTTGAATCAAAAATGGATAATAATACTTGACAAATAAACAACATTTAATTTTCTTATTAAATTCACATTTCGCAGCTTGTAAATAAATTACATATACATATACATACACCTACACAGTACATTTTACATTTGATACATCATACAATTACTATTCTTATACATTTCTATACGTTACATTTACACTTTTATCGCAATTCAATTTGGTTGTAAATTATTGGACACTACATTCCTAAAGTCTCATCCCCATTTGTAAATTTGTACCCCCACTCCCGGATACTATTTGTAATAGCGTAGACTTTAAAATTCCCGCAATTTACCGCTTTCAAATTATACCATGGTTAGACCTAGGGTTTGCATGTACATAAAACCAAACGCTAGATAACCTAATACAAGACAAATACATGAAATTAATACACAATCACACTTGCACCCCCTAGGGTAATCCCACATGTTGCCTTCCAAAATGGGCCATGCTTGCACGTCGAGTTTCTTTGGCAAAACAAATTCAAATGATCATAAGTCCCTCGATGACGCTTTCGAAAGTTGCCTATCAAAAATGATCAAGTCCCTTCAAGCAAATTGCCAAAGACACTTGGCACCATTGCATTCATGGTCCATACGATGACCCGCGCCTGTCCCGATCACATCCTAAACGCAAGATTGTCCACCAAATTCAATGGTGGAACAAAATTGTTAAAAAAGGGTTGAAAACATAGAGAAAACCTTTGAGTACAATAGGGGTAGACAAAACTCTTAGTTACTTGAGATCAACTTGCAAAAACACTTGCCTACTTTTCAAAACCACTCCACAAACACTTTCAAAAACAACTTCCAAAAACATTTGAAACATATTTTCGAAAAGATACACACCGTTGTAAAACATTCGAGTAAAGAATTATTACAACGGTTGCCGAAACAAAGGCGTCTATTTCAAAAACATTTTCAAAACACACACACACACACCACAATTTCAAAACAATTGAAAATCAAGGCAAGTGATCTAAAAACCAAGCAACTAAGAGCCCATGTATAACCATGGATGAAAAGGGTGCTAATACCTTCCCTTTTCATAATCTACCCCCCTAACCCACGAAACATCTCAAAAGGTTTTTCCTGTGCTTTTTAACCTTTCCTTTAGGATAAAATAAAAAGTCGGTGGCGACTCTTGATAAACCGAACAAGTGCGAATATAATCGCAAAACTCAAGTCAGTTCTCCCACCGTATCACACCAGCCAAAACATTACATTTCCATACATCATGATACATGCATATACGCATCATACAACACAATCTCATTTATTTTGAGAACATCATTGCCTGATATATATCATGCATTGCATACGACTGACCCTTACCTTTCAGGAAAGATGCAGTTAAGTTCTCAGCTATGTCGAACTACTGACCGGTTCTTAAATCTAAACTGAATTATTCTTGGTTTAATTACAGATAAGGTTCTAAATCTCGGAAAATTTTCTTCCGTCGAAGTGTGGACGAGTTCTTAAATCTCAACAGAATTATTCTCCGTTGAAGTACAGACAGTCCTAGATCTCGATGAAGATGTTTCACTCAGTCGAAGTACTGACCGGTTCTTAAATCTCAACTGAATTAGTCTCAGTTGGATTATAGATAAGGTTCAAAATCTCGACAATTTTCCTCTGTCGTAGTGTGGACGAGTTCTTAAATCTCAACAGAATTATTCTTTGTTGAAGTACAAACAGTTCCTAGATCTCGATGAAGATGTTTCACTCAGTCGAAGTACTGACCGGTTCTTAAATCTCAACTGAATTAGTCTCGGTTGAATTACAGATAAGGTTCTAAATCTCGACAATTTTCCTCCGTCGAAGTGTGGACGAGTTCTTAAATCTCAACAAAGTTATCCTCCGTTGAAGTACAAACAGTCCTAGATCTCGATGAAGATGTTTCCCTCAGTCGAAGTACTGACTGGTTCTTAAATCTCAACTGAATTAGTCTCGGTTGAATTACAGATAAGGTTCTAAATCTCGGAAATTCTCCTCAGTTGAAGTACTGACCGGTTCTTAAATCTCAACTGAATTATTCTCGGTTGAATTACAGATAAGGTTCTAAATCTCGGCAATTCTCCTCAGTCGAAGTACTGACCGGTTCTTAAATCTCAACTGAATTATTCTCGGTTGAATTACAGATAAGGTTCTAAATCTAGGCAATTCTCCTCAGTCGAAGTACTGACCGGTTCTTAAATCTCAAATGAATTATTCTCGGTTGAATTACAGATAAGGTTCTAAGCCTCGACAATTCTCCTCAGTAGAAGTACTGACCGGTTCTTAAATCTCAACTGAATTATCCTCGGTTGAATTACAGATAAGGTTCTAAATCTAGACAGATTTCCCCCCAGTTGAATTATGGACAAGTTCTTAAAACTCAGCAGAGATGCTCTCTCAGTTGAAGTACAGGCAAGTTCCTAAATCTCAACAAAGATCAGACTTCCCCAAGCGGAATCTTCCACAACAACAGGTATGCAAGTTCTCGCTAGGGAATCTCTTATGCGATCGACACTCCTGCAGATGGAATCTTTAAGCCTATCCTCCCATCAGTAATCTCCAAATGGCATCTGTAAGCCCACTCCCGACATCACAAGGCTGATACCACTTCATGCGAGTGCAAGTTTCTGGGCACTCTAGTGTTCAATCATCTTTCAACTTTGGATCACGAAAGGCACGAAAGCTAATCTACATCCTCAGGTTTAAGAAGATTGAACAGGGGCAGCTTTTGTACCCCAAAATTTGCCCTCCCATATTTCTCAAAGGCATTTCAAGAAGAATCTCCAAGTTGCTCAAGGTTGCCCAAGAGTTGGTCAGACAAGCTATCTCCTAAGGCAGTCAACCCCAAATTAGGGTTTTGTGTTGCATCAAGATCTTAGAATCCAAATGACCTCAAGTGCTCCCCAATGTCCTAATATGTTCTCAAGACTCGTTTGTGGTTTCTATGAAAGACATTGTTACTCCCTTAATGACTGTAAATAAGAACCTTCTATTAACCGGTTTATTTCCAGGCTGTGACGAAGATTGCCGTATGTGTTCCATCCTACCTACCGGTTGCCATCTTTTGAAGTCAGGTGTCCAACGCCTGATGGATAATAAAGAAGTTATGTTTGAGAAGACTTTTGTTCCTTTGGTTCCTACTGAAGAAGTTGCTATAATCACCATTTTCGATAATTCTTCCAAGGCTTCCTCGAGAAAGCCGGTTAGAATTACATATGTTCCAAGAATCGCTCCTTTGATCATCACTGTTCCTGGGCCTATCCATTATACATCCGATAAAGTTATCCCGTGGCATTATGGGGTTGGCGTATATTATCATGGAGTTAAGCAAGACTTGAATGCTGAAGAGGCTGATATTGACGTCAGCAATATTGTTGGACATGCCAAATTCACCGGCAGCAGAAGACTTTTCTCCCCTGAGATCTCTCCTCTAGTTGTTCGGACGCCTGTTGTCATTACACCTGCCAGTGTACCTGCTACTATTCCTGTTCAAGTTCCCATTCTTACCCCTGTTGCCGAGTCATCTGACACTCAGGGCAAATGACCACTAACGAGCCTGCCCGGACGGAGGCACCAAAGACAATTACAGTTGAAGCCTCTAGACAAGAGATGGAGGAAATTTTGAAGATTATCAAAAAGAGCGACTACAATGTAGTCGAGCAGCTGGGGAAAACCCCATCCAAAATCTCTATGTTATCTCTGTTGCTATGCTCAGAAGCCCATGCCAAGGCTCTGGTTGCTTTCCTGAAGACTGCGCACGTGCCGCAAGAAACGTCAGCTGATCAGTTTAAAGATTACATGGCTAGTCTGATTGCTGATAATGGGTTGGGTTTCTCTGACGCCGAATTGCCTGCTAAGGGGAGGAATCACAATGATGCCCTGAATGTCTCCATTGATGCAGGGGCACTACTTTAGCCCATGTATTGGTGGATACTGGTTCCTCATTGAATGTTTTACCTAAGAAAGCTCTAGACCGGTTGGACTGTGAGGGTTTGGAGTTGAAGCCAAGTAACATTGTTGTCAGGGCCTTTGATGGGTCAAAGAGAATGGTACATGGAGAAGTGGATATCCCGGTGAAGGTTGGTTCTCAGGTCTTTGCGTATACTTTTTATGTGATGGACATTCAGCCATCCTATTCTTATTTGCTGGGTCGCCCATGGATCCACAAATCTGGGGAAGTGACTTCTACGCTCCACCAGATGCTGAAATACCCAGTCAAAGGGAAAATTGTGATGGTACGAGGAGAGGAAGAGTACATGGTGAGCCACCTCAACTCCTTCCGATATGTAGAGATGGATGGGGAGTTCATTGAGACCCCGTTTCAACATTTTGAAGAGGTTCCCCAGACACTGGCATCAGCTGAAACTGTCAATGAAGATCCTCCTATGAAGATGGCTTCCTTTAAGGATGCCCGGGCTGTTGTTGAGAAAGGTGGATGTGCAAATTGGGGCCAACTCCCCGATTTTGCACATAAGACTAACAAGTTTGGTTTGAGTTTCACTGCAGAAGCTCAAAAGGCTGTACGGAGTGCACGAATCAGAAAAGCTCCCCTGTTTATCAGCAACTCAGGAGTGAATGCCATTGAAGACGATGTTGAAGAATCTGAGTTCGATAGTTGGATCTATCCTACTACTGATGGTGGACTAAGCAACTGGACAACGAAGGACTTCATCCTAATTTCTTTTGTTACCCAGTAATGATACTTTTGTTTTGTATTTGTAACAGACAATGTTTTAAACTTTACGGCCCAGTGTCTTACCCAGGGCACGGTGGTTTCATTTGTGAGGGCTTTATGTGTGTCATCTACATATATCATTAATAAAAGCATTGTACGTTTCTTGCATTTCAAATTTTGCGCTCCTTGTCTTTATTTTATTATATATTGCAAAACAGCTATTTTACACACACTCACATATACAGGTCAACATCCACTCTGGATCCCACTGGTAACGACTCTGCTACTGCCAATTATGACTTTGAAAGTCCGATCAACTTAGCCGAAGACGAAGGCGAAGATGATTGCGAAGTGCCTGGTGATCTTGCTAGACTCTTACTTCAGGAAGAGAGGGCCATACAGCCGCATGAAGAGCCAGTGGAAACAATAAATCTGGGTACAGAGGTAGACAAGAAAGAGGTCAAGATCGGTGCAAATCTGGAAGCTAGTGTTAAGAAACGGTTAATTCAGATGTTGCGTGACTATGTTGAGATCTTTGCCTGGTCTTATGAAGATATGCCTGGGTTGGATACCGATATTGTGGTTCACCGATTGCCTACCAAGGAAGACTGTCCTCCAGTGAAACAGAAGGTCCGCCGAATACGCCCAGAGATGTCTAAGAAAATCAAGGCCGAAGTTATGAAATAGTTTGACGCCGGTTTTCTAGCAGTTACTTCTTACCCACAGTGGGTAGCCAACGTGGTCCCTGTGCCGAAAAAGGATGGTAAAGTTCGAATGTGTGTTGACTATAGGGATCTGAATAGGGCGAGCCCCAAGGATGATTTCCCTCTGCCTCATATCGACGTTCTGTTTGACAACACCACACAACATAAGGTATTCTCCTTTATGGATGGTTTCTCCGGTTATAATCAGATTAAAATGGCTCCCGAAGATATGGAGAAGACAACCTTTGTTACTCAATAGGGTACCTTTTGCTACAAGGTCATGCCTTTTGGATTGAAGAATGTTGGGGCAACGTACCAACGTGCCATGGTTGCTTTATTCCATGACATGATCCATCATGAGATTGAGGTATACGTCGATGATATGATTGTGAGGTCCCGGACTGAGGAAGAACATCTTGACCACCTTCAGAAGCTATTTGACAGGTTGAAGTTGTACAAGCTGAGGTTAAACCCAAACAAGTGCACCTTCGGGGTGAGATCTGGTAAGCTGCTGGGTTTCGTCGTTAGCGATAAAGGTATTCAAGTGGATCCTGCGAAGGTGAAGGCTATACAGGAAATGCCAGCTCCCCGAATAGAGAAAGAAGTCAGAGGCTTTCTGGGACATCTGAATTACATTGCCCGATTCATCTCGCACCTGACTGCTACTTGTGAGCCAATCTTCAAGTTACTGAAGAAAGATCAAGTGGTAAGATGGAACGATGAATGTCTGGCCGCTTTCGAAAGGATCAAAGAGCATCTCCAAGAGCCACCTATTCTGATGTCGCCAGTTGAAGGGAGACCTCTGATCTTATACTTGACAGTATTCGACAATTCAATGGGGTGTGTGCTGGGGCAGCATGACGAGTCTGGCCGAAAAGAGCATTCTATTTATTACCTTAGCAAAAAGTTTACCGACTTCGAGACCCGATACTCGTTGCTTGAGAAAACTTGCTGCGCTTTGGCCTGGGCTGCTCGCCGGCTGAGGCAGTATATGCTGACTCACACTACTCTATTGATATCAAAGATGGATCCAATCAAGTATATCTTCGAGAAGCCTGCCTTGTCCGGACGGATAGCAAGATGGCAGATGATCTTGACTGAGTATGACATCCAGTACACGACCCAAAAGGCAATCAAGGGAAGTGTGTTGGCAGATCATTTGGCACATCAGGCAGTGGACGATTACTAGTCTATGAACTTCAAATTCCCGGAAGAGAACATCATGTTGGTAACTAACTGTGAAGAACCTGGACCGGATGAAGGACCTGAGGAAGGATCCCAATGGTCTATGTACTTTGATGGAGCTTCAAACGCTTTAGGTAATGGCATTGGCGCCGTGATTATATCTCCTAAAGGCTCTCATACTCCGTTCACCGCCCGACTATATTTCAACTGCGCCAACAATATGGCGGAGTATGAAGCGTGCATCATGGGTCTTCGAGCAACAATTGACCTAAGGATAAAGTTCCTGAGTGTATTCAGAGATTCCGCTCTCGTGATCAGCCATATCAAAGGCAAGTGGGATACGAAACACCCAAATCTTATTCCTTACAAGGAGTATGTATTGACATTGCTTCCCCACTTCGAGGAGATAACTTTTGAACACTTCCCTAGAGAGGAGAATCAGTTGGCGGACGTGCTAGCTACGATGTCTTCTATGTTCAAAGTCAATTGGGATAACGAAGCTCCCCGGATTATCATTGAAAGGTTGGACGAACCTGCACATTGTTGTGACATTGAGACTAAAGAGGTAGCAGATAAACCCTGGTTTCATGAGGTGGGGAGGTATCTTGAGACTCAGGAATACCCCGAGGGTGCATCTGTTAACGACAAGAAGTTTCTGAGGAGGTTCGTAGTGAAGTTCTTCATCAACAATGGCATTCTTTACAAGCGTAACCATGATTTGACTTTACTGCGTTGTGTGGATAAGAACGAAGCAGAAAGGATCATGACAGAGTTGCATGGAGGTACTTTTGGAACTCATTCCAGTGGACACACCATGGCAAAGAAAATCCTTCGGGCATGATATTATTGGTCCTCAATGGAAGCCGACTATTATCAGCATTCTCGGACTTGTCACAAGTGCCAAGTCTATGCTGATAAGGTGCACATACCTCCAGTTCCTCTGAACGTCTTGACAGCTCCTTGGCCTTTTGCAATGTGGGGCATTGACATGATCGGCGAGATCAGACCTACGCCATCCAACGGGCATCGTTTCATCCTGGTAGCTATTGATTACTTTACGAAGTGGGTTGAAGCAGCTTCCTTTGCTACAGTGACTAAGAACGTCGTGGCACGGTTCATTCGACACAATCTGATTTGTCGATACGGGATACCAGAGAGGATCTTTACAGACAATGGTACCAATCTCAACAATAAGATGATCACCGAACTCTACAAACAGTTCAAGATACAGCATCACAACTCTTCTCCTTACCGGCCAAAGATGAATGGGGATGTAGAAGCGGCTAATAAGAACATTAAGAAGATTGTGTAGAAGATGACGGTGACGTACAAAGATTGACACGAGATATTACCATTTGCTCTTCATGGGTATCGTACCTCAGCACAGACGTCAACAGGGGCAACACCCTATTCCTTGGTATATGGCATGGAGGTCGTCTTGCCCATTGAAGTTCAGATACCATCTCTTTGGATTATGAAGGATGCAGGTTTGAGCGAAGATGACTGGATTCAGACCCGACTTGATCAGCTGAACCTAATCGATGAATAAAGACTTACTGCTATTTGTCATGGTCAGACGTATCAAAAGCGGATGATCAAGGCATTTAACAAGAAAGTTAGACGACAAGAGTATCAAGTTGGGGACCTAGTGATCAAGCGCATCATTCTACCTCAAGGTGATCCCAGGGGCAAATGGACCCCTACTTACGAAGGGCCATTTGTGGTTAAGAACATCTTCTCAGGAGGAGCTATGATTCTAAACACCATGGATGGTGACGACCTTCCTCACCCCGTCAATGCAGACATAGTGAAAAGATACTATGCATGATCAAAGAACCGCTAGGTCGACTAGCCTAGGCAAAAATAAGGGCTTCCCGGCGAACCAAAAGGGTTCGGGCAAAAGTAAGGGATGAAAATGAAAAAATATGTACACCCGGCAAGTTGAAAACCTGAAAAGGCGGCTTGGGCAAAAAAGGGTATCCTGGTAGACTGAAAACCCGAAAGGGCAGTTCAGGCAAAAATTAGGGATAAAAGCGTAACACTATGTCTCATTGGACCACCTTGCATCCAGACTTCGGTATCGACTATCAAGCTCGGACGACACTGATCAATCTGATCTACCTTCAACCAAATAGCAAAGTGATGAGATGCTCGAGGACATAAGGGCAATAGCAGAGTTGGAACCCAGTGGGATTATTCACATAGCTGTTTTGTTTAGTTTTTCACAAATTGTGTAAATTCTATTATTCGGAGGCGTTCTCTTACTAGGACGTCAGCCTCTTGTACGAAAACGCCTATTTACAGGCCAAACTTCAAAATCAATACAATTCATTTTCAGAGAAATTTCAAACTGTTTTTTCTTTTTCTGTTTTGTTTTGCAAAGAACGTCCAAATGTTCATTTTTGATATATGCATTTGACATTAATTGCTGCTCATAAATACTTACATGCGAAACAAAAGACGATTACTGGTAATATCAGAAACAGGGGCAAATAAGAAATTGTCCAAGCTGTACGGATGCTTTATCCACCAGGTACAAAGGTAGATTCAGCTGAAGAATATGGTTAAGGTGCTTTCACTCCCCACAGAGTAAGAAAAGACAGTAGTGATAACTCTTCCCAGCTGAGACTTGTAACCGTGAATGAATCGGTAATATTCTCCCCAAGCAGAGTTTATCTACCATCAACACTAAAAAGGCTTAATATCCCCAGCAGTCTTAATATTCCCCAACGGAGTATAAAAATATTCCTCGGCAGAGTACAGGATATCCCCAGTGGAGTTTGAAATTTTTCCCAGTGCAATCTGAAAAAGCTTCCCCAGTAGAACTTAGAGAATCATCCCCAGTAGCCTTTGGAAGATTATCCCCAGCAGGTTCAAAGGATTATCCCCATTAGATCCTTAAAGGTTATTCCCACTGAAGTCGCAACTGAAGGGTCATCCCTAGCGGAGTTCTTCCCTTTCACAAACATGAAGATTATCCCCAACAGGACTCAGCATCACCAGCAACGATAATTCATCCCCAGTGGAATTTATCGGTGGAATCCTCAGCAGAGCATCTCTTCCCCACAGAGTAATCTCCTCATCAGTTTTATGCCCCAACGGAGTTATCCTCTCCTGCAGGTTTATTCTCGCAATCATCTTCAGTCGCTATCCCCAGCGGAAACGAAGAATTCAATTCTTTTCTCCAGCAGCTATCCGGGATTTATTTTCCCCAGCTGTTGTACCCTAAAATTTGCCCTCGCATTTGTTTACAAGAAATCATAGCTTCAGGCTTTTCCTGATTTTTCAGACTGGCTCAAGAATCGGTCAAACAGACTTTTCTCGTCAGTCAAAATTAGGGTTTTCATTGGTTTTCATGGCTCTGGAACAATTCAAACAGTTTGTTTAGGGTTTGGTTGATTTTGGCTCAACTTTGATCAGGCGAACGTTTCTTTCGCATTTAAATCAAGAATCAGGGTTTTGTGCGTATATTTCTCAAGAAGAGTTAGTTCTATCAATGCTTTTCAATTTACTCTGAAATAAGAACTGAGGCTGCTGATTGTTAAGTTGCATTTGTTTGGATTCAATCAGTGAAAGGAGGCATGTGGACGTGTTGTTTGATTAACTGTCGTCTGGTTTGATTGACCGTGCATTGCTTTGGATTTTTGAAGCGCCAGGCTTATTAGTTGATCGATGCTAAAACCATTTTGTTTATTTAATTGTTTATTATTCTGAGTTTAAATGATTGGAATTTATTTTCAATTATTATAATTTAAAGAATTATAAATAATAAAATAAATAATTGGAAATAAAAAGAACTAATTGGTTAAAAGGACTCTTTTTTTATTTATCTTTAAATTATTTGTATAATTGTTATTGTTTACAAAATACTTACAATAATAATGTTACAGTAATTTAAATCTAAATAAAACTATCCTAAATTCCTAGGTCTTCAATTCTTCATCCTCCATCTATTGCTATTCCTCTCCATTTAATTTTTATCTGCAAAGAGAAGAAGAAAAAGTCAGAAGCAGATAAATAAATTAAAGAGACAGACAAATAAAGGGTTCATCATTAAAAGCAAACGGTCGGAATCAGTTTTACCCTCTCTACAAATCACGGGATTTCTCCCGGTTCACAAAGAGGGATGAATATTGCTTGCTAAAACATGAAATGCAAAGTTGAAAAATGCACAAATTCAAAATTGGCCAACCAACTGCATAGTTCAAAACAAACAGCATGTATCACTATGAAAGTTCAAAATGAACTACAAAGTTCTCAAATTCAAAACATTCAAAAAGCTGCCAAAAGGTGCACAACTGTCCAAAATATGGAAAACTGTCACAAAGTATGCAGGTTAAAAACCAACAATGCAAGCAATGTCATTTTTCATCACTTTCCAGCCTGGATGCTTTTTCAGAAAACAGATTATAAGCAATATTAAAATGCTTAAATCAGAGAGAGAAAAAAGGGGAGAAAAGAAGTACAGGTTTGCAGGCTTAGGCTTGAGAGACAAAAATATAAAACAAGCTGCAATAGAACAGTAGAAGGGGGGGCCAGAAATCACAAAAACAAAAAATAACTGAGAGCAAGCAAAAAGCCTCAAGCTCTTAGTCTCAAACTCAACCTGTAAACAAGGCCAAGCCCCAGGCCGGAACTGCCAAGCCTTAAGGCACAACCTGTCAAACAAAACCAACCTTACCTGCAATCAAGCCTTATTCCTAAAAAACCTGTCAAAACTTAAGGCCAAACATCCTGCATAAAAACCAGAAGCCAAGGCCTGAAGCAAAAGGAATACAAACTTTTCAAGCTAAAGCCTTGGTTCAAAAACCTTAACCCTGTCAAGCCAAAAACCTTAACCCTGTCAAGCCAAAAACCTGCATTGTCAAGCTCAAAGACCCTGCATCCAAAAAACAGCCAGTATACCCAAAAACAACATTAAGTCATAACCATTTCAAGGCCTCCCAAACCTGTGTCCAAGCAAAAGAGCAAAAAGTCCTAAAACTGATAAACAAATAGAAGTCCAAACCTCACCTCCAAGGGGAGGCATTTCAAACCTTTCCAGCTAAAGCGTTCAAGGGCGACACAAAAGGCCCTCAGAAAACATCATCACTGGGCACATATCTCATAAGCATACAGATTCAAAAACATACAGAAGCATTCAGAAGCTTTTGAAAAGAGGCAACTCAAAGTCCAGCATTGAGGCCCTCAGAACCTAGGGTTCATCATTGGGTTAACAGATTCAAAATCATACAGCATACTAAGCAGGCATCGAGGCAACCAGAAGAGAAGAGAAAAAGAAGCATCTCAGTATACCAAGCTCTCAGATGATCATCATCAAGCATATCAATAAAACAATATTCAAGCATACAAGAAAGGCATCAAGACAGCAAGAGAAGAGAAAAAGAAGCATCTCAGCATACCAAGCTCTCAGGTGATCATCATCAAAATTAGAGGCAAAAATAAAATACCAGGATTCAAAGCTAGCACCCAGCATCATCACCTCGCCGTCCGACCCTCCACGCGCCTCCGGTCCACCCCGTCTCCACCTCCAAGGCTAAAGGTATAAACCCATCCCCTTTCTCCTTTCACAGAAACAACAACATTTAATCCGAATCAGTAAGCGAAAAAATAAAAAATACGAGATATAAACTGAAACCCTAACGCGAACGATTAAGGATTCGCTACCTTGTACAACACCGCTGGAGCAATCGCTGGAGGGAGAAGAGGTGGAAGCTGCGCTGGTTGGCCCTAGGCGGAAGAGGGCTCAGTAGCTAAGGCGAGGACGAAGCGAAAAGGATGAACGAACGACGCCTTTGTTTCTCTCAAACCCTAGGCATTTCCCTTTCTGAAACGATTCTCAAACCCTAAAGGAAATGTTGAAGTGTTGGGCCTAACCCGCTTCAAACGCCTAAGCCCAAAACGAGTTTCCCACTGGCACCCCCCCTTGTTTCTGTTTTGATCAAGTTTGGGCCAAGATAAACTTTCAAAGGCCCATTCCTCTTTTTACTAAAAAAAAAACATTGTTCTAATATTTTTTTTTCTCTTTTTTTTATATATACACTTTACTTAATAATACTTTTATAAATTAAGATTTTATAAAAATATACCAAAACGTTCATTTTTTCTAATTTAAAACATTTTTTAAATCTTAAAACATTTCTTTTCTTAAAATGCTTTTTTGTACATAAATACATAATTACATAATTTTTCCTTTAAAGTTAATATTTTTCTCCTTAAAATTAGAACTTTTGATTTGTACATAATCAATTAAATGTATTATTTTTAATATCTAAAAAAAATAGAATTAAAAAAACATTTTCCTTTCTTTAATTAAATTGTCTTATTTTGTACATATTAAACAAAAAAATATAAAAATACAAATTTGAATCAAAAGTGGATAATAATACTTGACAAATAAACAACATTTAATTTTCTTATTAAATTCACATTTCGCAGCTTGTAAATAAATTACATATACATATACATACACCTACACAGTACATTTTACATTTGATACATCATACAATTACTATTCTTATACATTGCTATATGTTACATTTACACTTTTATCGCAATTCGATTTGGTTGTAAATTATTGGACACTACATTCCTAAAGTCTCATCCCCATTTGTAAATTTGTACCCCCACTCCCGGATACTATTTGTAATAGCGTAGACTTTAAAATTCCCGCAATTTACCGCTTTCAAATTATACCATGGTTAGACCTAGGGTTTGCATGTACATAAAACCAAACGATAGATAACCTAATACAAGACAAATACATGAAATTAATACACAATCACACTTGCACCCCCTAGGGTAATCCCACATGTTGCCTTCCAAAATGGGCCATGCTTGCACGTCGAGTTTCTTTGGCAAAACAAATTCAAATGATCATAAGTCCCTCGATGACGCTTTTGAAAGTTGCCTATAAAAAATGATCAAGTCCCTTCAAACAAATTGCCAAAGACACTTGGCACCATTGCATTCATGGTCCATACGATGACCCGCGCCTGTCCCGATCACATCCTAAACGCAAGATTGTCCACCAAATTCAATGGTGGAACAAAATTGTTAAAAAAGGGTTGAAAACATAGAGAAAACCTTTGAGTACAATAGGGGTAGACAAAACTCTTAGTTACTTGAGATCAACTTGCAAAAACACTTGCCTACTTTTCAAAACCACTCCACAAACACTTTCAAAAACAACTTCCAAAAACATTTGAAACATCTTTTCGAAAAGATACACACCGTTGTAAAACATTCGAGTAAAGAATTATTACAACGGTTGCCGAAACAAAGGCGTCTATTTCAAAAACATTTTCAAAAAACACACACACAAACCATAATTTCAAAACAATTGAAAATCAAGGCAAGTGATCTAAAAACTAAGTAACTAAGAGCCCGTGGATAACCATGGATGAAAAGGGTGCTAATACCTTCCCTTTTCATAATCTACCCCCCGAACCCACGAAACATCTCAAAAGGTTTTTCCTGTGCTTTTTAACCTTTCCTTTAGGATAAAATAAAAAGTCGGTGGCGACTCTTGCTAAACCGAACAAGTGCGAATACAATCACAAAACTCAAGTCAGTTCTCCCACCGTATCACACCAGCCAAAACATTACATTTCCATACATCATGATACATGCATATACACATCATACAACACAATCTCATTTATTTTGAGAACATCATTGCTTGATATATATCATGCATTGCATACGACTGACCCTTACCTTTCAGGAAAGATGCAGTTAAGTTCTCAGCTATGTCGAACTACTGACCGGTTCTTAAATCTCAACTGAATTATTCTCGGTTTAATTGCAGATAAGGTTCTAAATCTCGGAAAATTTTCCTCCGTTGAAGTGTGGACGAGTTCTTAAATCTCAACAGAATTATTCTCCGTTGAAGTACAGACAGTCCTAGATCTCGATGAAGATGTTTCACTCAGTCGAAGTACTGACCGGTTCTTAAATCTCAACTGAATTAGTCTCAGTTGGATTATAGATAAGGTTCAAAATCTCGACAATTTTCCTCTGTCGTAGTGTGGACGAGTTCTTAAATCTCAACAGAATTATTCTTCGTTGAAGTACAGACAGTTCCTAGATCTCGATGAAGATGTTTCACTCAGTCGAAGTACTGACCGGTTCTTAAATCTCAACTGAATTAGTCTCGGTTGAATTACAGATAAGGTTCTAAATCTCGACAATTTTCCTCCGTCGAAGTGTGGACGAGTTCTTAAATCTCAACAAAATTATCCTCCGTTGAAGTACAAACAGTCCTAGATCTCGATGAAGATGTTTCCCTCAGTCGAAGTACTGACCGGTTCTTAAATCTCAACTGAATTAGTCTCGGTTGAATTACAGATAAGGTTCTAAATCTCGGAAATTCTCCTCAGTTGAAGTACTGACCGGTTCTTAAATCTCAACTGAATTATTCTCGGTTGAATTACAGATAAGGTTCTAAATCTCGGCAATTCTCCTCAGTCGAAGTACTGACCGGTTCTTAAATCTCAACTGAATTATTCTCGGTTGAATTACAAATAAGGTTCTAAATCTAGGCAATTCTCCTCAGTCGAAGTACTGACCGGTTCTTAAATCTCAACTGAATTATTCTCGGTTGAATTACAGATAAGGTTCTAAGCCTCGACAATTCTCCTCAGTCGAAGTACTGACCGGTTCTTAAATCTCAATTGAATTATCCTCGGTTGAATTACAGATAAGATTCTAAATCTAGACAGATTTCCCCCCAGTTGAATTATGGACAAGTTCTTAAAACTCAGCAGAGATGCTCTCTCAGTTGAAGTACAGGCAAGTTCCTAAATCTCAACAAAGATCAGACTTCCCCAAGCGGAATCTTCCACAACAACAGGTATGCAAGTTCTCGCTAGGGAATCTCTTATGCGATCGACACTCCTGCAGATGGAATCTTTAAGCCTATCCTCCCATCAGTAATCTCCAAATGGCATCTGTAAGCCCACTCCCGACATCACAAGGTTGATACCACTTCATGCGAGTGCAAATTTCTGGGCACTCTAGTGTTCAATCATCTTTCAACTTTGGATCACGAAAGGCACGAAAGCTAATCTACATCCTCAGGTTTAAGAAGATTGAACAGGGGCAGCTTTTGTACCCCAAAATTTGCCCTCCCATATTTATCAAAGTCATTTCAAGAAGAATCTCCAAGTTGCTCAAGGTTGCCCAAGAGTTGGTCAGACAAGCTATCTCCTAAGGCAGTCAACCCCAAATTAGGGTTTTGTGTTGCATCAAGATCTTAGAATCCAAATGACCTCAAGTGCTCCCCAATGTCCTAATATGTTCTCAAGATCATCCATGTCAAATTTCAAGCCTTGCAGAGGAAGTTTGCCTAGTCAATTGCTCAAGGGGTCCAAAAATCGACTATGCTAGGGCAAAAGTCGACTATGACCTATAAACAGTCAAACTTCAAGAATTTTTGTCAACTTTCTCATTTTGAAGGATATTTCATCATTTGATCAAGGGTTTATCATGATTCATCAAGGATTGCTCAAAATTCATCAAGACTCAAAAGTTGCTAAATTAGGGTTTTGTAGGAAAAGTCAACTCAACTTTGACCAAGCATAACTTTCTCATACTTTATGATAAATGACCCATATAAAGCTCAATTTGAAGAGGATGAAATTTACTACAATTCATATTCATACCCCAAGATCAAAAAATGCACTCACAAGAAGTTATGAATTTGGACATTATAGGTCATTTTTGAAAGTCAACAAAAACACCTTTTTTTTCCAAAGCTTATAACTTGCGCATGGAATATCAAAACGATATGAGACCAAAAGGGATGGTTAGAGCTCATCTCAAGCTTTCTAAAAAGTCCAAGAACATCTCCAAAAGTTCATAATTGAAGAAGTTATGCATTGTTGAAGTTGGACATTTTTGCAAAATTGTCAAAAGTCAACCATCCCCAAAACTTCAAATTTTGTCAAATGGGCCCATTCTTTTCCACTTGATTTGAGCTTGCATAGTTGCCCACGTGTCCTAGCTTCAGCCATGAGCCCATATTATATTTTTATTATTTAATTTTATTTTTTATTGAATTTATTCATTTTTAATCAAATTAAATCATATAAAATCCAAAACTTTGATTACATGAGATTTTTTTTGTTGTTTCAGGCTTTAATCATCATCATTAACATCATCAAAATCGAATCAAGCAATTCATGTGCAAAAAGATTGAGATTTGGGCAAATTTGGCAAGTTGTAAAGAGGAGATCAAATCAAATTCCAAGGCATTGATGTGGGAAGATTCAATCCATAATTCTTACCCTAATACACTCCATAGTACATAAACAAGCTAAGGCAATCAAGATAAGGGTTGAAAAACAGAGGCAGAGGCAGAATCAAAAATTGGAAAATTGACAAAAAGTGAGGTATCAAAGTTCAAACTAGAGGCGTTTTCAGGACTTGGGGGTTGTCTCAATCGACTGCTGATCATCTCCAGAAGCTTTTGCAATCCAGACCACGTGTTTTCAAGCACTCTAAAGCACTTTAAGTACCACGTGGATCCGCTTCTTTCTTGAATTCGTAAATCATCATTTTGGCATCATTTGGATAAAGTAATTGCATATCTGTGATCACAAGGACATTTGCAAACTTTTTGTATTATTGAATTTCGTTTATATGATTTGTAACAAGAATCACCATAGCTAGGGTTCTTGGAGCTTTTTTTTGGAATTTTCTTTTCAGGAACAATTGACCATCAAGAGAGGTATGGTTGTGACCGAGATGATGAGACGAGTACAACCATGCTTTTAGAACTCATTTTTGTGGCCTGGAATGAATTTTGGAACAAGCCTGCGCATTTAGCTGCAGATTCAAATCCGCAGGTAATATTATTACAGGCCTGAGGACAGGGATGAGTGCGTGTCATCCTCTGGTTGGCCCATTCAAATGATTTTCACGCATTTTTGTTTTGCTGTCACATTAACTTGTTTTATTTTATTATATTTTCTTTGTATATAATTAACAAATAAACAAAGCGGCCTAGTGGATAGCGTGCACGTTCAATATCCATCAGGACCTGGGTTCAAATCCAAGGTCCCCCACTTCCTCATTGTTTTTTCTTTCAGGCGATTGTGTGTGTATTCAAGCCTGCAGCTCACCGTGCACTTTCATACATCCAATAGCCAGATGGCCAAAGGCCAGATCTGGTGGTCCAGGGGTGAATGTCCACCATAGTCCAAGTCAACGTACAAACACCCGATCTCAAAAGTCAACAAAGGGCCAACACAATTGGGCTTCAGATTGCTTTCTACACCCCTATTTCAGGCCCAACCCCTCTTCTCTTATTTTATTTATTTTGTTTTAGTTAATTGGTTTATTGTTTTATTTAATTTACTAACCAATCAAAATTCAGTCTTTTTATAAAATAAAAACCACAAAAAATATTTTATTCAATCAAATTTTTATTTTTATAAATAAAAACTAATTAATTAATTTAGGTTTTAATTAGAAATAACTTTAGCCTATTTTTTTTTGTAAATAATCGAAATTAAATTAGACTTAATTAGGTTTT
This sequence comes from Vicia faba, assembly GCA_948472305.1. Classification (NCBI taxonomy): domain Eukaryota; kingdom Viridiplantae; phylum Streptophyta; class Magnoliopsida; order Fabales; family Fabaceae; genus Vicia; species Vicia faba. The sequence goes on from OX451735.1 coordinate 990,188,469, forward strand.
TACTAATTCAATTAATTTTTATTTATTTCTTAAAATACCAAAAACCCAAAAATAATTTTTTCATTTAATTAATTAATTTATTAATTTAGTAATTAATTTAGATTAATTTCTTTCTTAAAATAAAAACCAAAAAAGGATGTCTTCTTTAAAGGGTCAAAACCTTAATTTGCGCTCGATTTAATTTCCCGCACGCGTTGTTTATTTTTATCATATTAATGTACTTGCCTCCGGTTTGTAATAGCTTAATAGGACTTTTATTTATTTTTTTATCGCTTTATTTATTTTTAAGGGTTTGTCTTTGGCGATGTAAATACCCGACGCCTTGTAATTTAAATTCCGCATTTTATTTCCGCAAATTATAACTGTTAGATGTTTGATAATAGGATGGCATGACAAGACTGAATGTTTTAACCTAAAATCAACTTAGATCACCTTTAACATGTACAAAGATCAAAATAAACTGAAAACAACACACTCGCACATGCGCACTCTTAGGGTACACCCCACTTGGTTGCCTTCGTACACGGTCATTGAGTATAGGTCACTTTAGAGGTTGCCCTCTTGTCTAAAAGATCATAGTCGCCTCGAAATGGTTGCCTCGGATATTGTTGCCTCAAACAAAGGATCTAAGACATTAGGGTTACCTCTAAGGCGTCCTAACATTGCTTTAGTGACCGTAAGTCCCTAATTCGAATTGACCCTCAAAACTCCAACGACGATGCTACCTACTCATCAATAGTGGGATAACATTGTCTAAAGGGAATTAGCATAGAACGATTCTTTTTTCGAGTAGGTAGATGGTTCTCAGGTACTTGCTCTTTTAAAAAAAACAAAATCTTTTTCACACTTACACCTTTTCAAACAAAGTTTTCAAAAACACTTCATTACACTCTTGAGGACAGAAGCAAGAGTTAAATCGAAGTTTTCAAAACAAAAACTTTTTGCAAACCCACAAGCACAAAGAAAACAATTTTGAAAACATTTGAGCAAGTACCTAAGAGCCCATGGATAACCATGGATAGAAAGGGTGCTAACACCTTCCCTTTCTATAATCTACCCCCCAAACCCGAGAAATATCTCGAAAAAGAAATTTTTCTGTGCTTTTTTCCTTTCCTTATTGGATAAAATAAAAGTCAGTGGTGACTCTTGCTTACCGCGACATTTTGCGAAAACAAAACGCAAAACGCAAACCAGCATTCCAAAAATAGTCAGTTCTTCCCACCGTATCACACTCTCACTCCGGTTGCCTTCGGTAAAAGGTCATTAAGCATAGGGTGTCTTAGTGGTTGCCCTCCAGTCTAAAAAGATCAAAATGTCCCATTCGTACGTTAACTCGGAAATGTTGCCTCGAAAAGATCTTAAGACTCTAGGGTTACTACTGAGGTGTCCTAATATTGCTTTAGTGATCGTACGTCCCTTTCGAAGTGACCCTTACAACTTCCAACGATGGTGCTACCTATTTCTCAATAGTAGGATATCACTGTCTAAAGGAAACAAGAATAAAAACGATCTTTTTTCGAGTAGGTAGATGCTAGTAGGTACTTGCTCAAATCAAAACTTTTCACCCTTACACCTTTCAAAACAATTTTCAAAACAACTTCGTCACACCCTTGAGGACTGATACAAGGGTTATCACGAAGTAAAACATTTTCAAAGCAAGCACACACACAAGCAATTTAAAAATGAGCAAGTACCTAAGAGCCCATGGAAATCCATGGATAGAAAGGGTGCTAACACCTTCCCTTTCTATAATCTACCCCCCGTACTCAAAATCTCGAAAAAGGATTTTTTTCTGTACTTTTTTCCTTTCCGATTGGATGAAATAAAAGTCGGTGGCGACTCTTGCTTACTGTGACATTTTGCGAACACAAAACGAAAAAAATAAACTAGTATTAACAGTCGGTTCTGCCACCGTATCACAGAAATGGCGACTCTTCTAGGGAATATATAAGTGGGGTATACCTTAGGATCTAGGTCATTTAAATTGCCTTTCTCGATTGCTTTGTTTGCTTTATTTTGAGGGTTTTGTTTGAGGTTACTATAGATCCTACACCCGGATATGGGGAACACATTTTAGGTAAGTAGCAATAGACTGTGAGGGAACTGTACAGCGTAGACCGATACGGTTAAAGCAGTAGCTACGTTGGTGTGGCACTTTGGTTGGTACCGGTATCCCTTGTGGTGAAACGAGGAGAATACGGGGCCACTGCATGGTGTCGTGAAGCATCAACTGACCATAGAACCTTTAATTGCCCAACTTAGCCATTAGAAAGTAGCGAGATAGCTGGCCTCGGTGTAGAGATGAGAACTGGTTGATACTCGATGCTACACTCATTGAGATCATACTTTCGGAATATTCCGGCTGCAAGAAAATATTGCGTGAGCTGAAACCATGACCGATGAAGGATGGTCAGTGATATTGAGATCCTCTAAAACCCGGTTAATTTTCTAGGACAGGTTGAACCAACTTAACTTCAAGAGGGTATTACCTTTGACCTCATGCAAGCCTTAAACCTAAGGGTTTTGTGTGATTTGACTCTATTTGCAATACCTTTGTTTGTTATACCTGTGGTTTATCATGACATCATGCATCATAACATGGCATTCATGCTTCATTACACTAACCATTTCAAAGACCAAAGGAATTTATCTTTGTTTTGTTTTGCAGATCATGGCTTCCGTGCATAGAAATACCATCTGAATCAACTTTGTGGAGATACCTTCCCAACTCAAAGAGCTAGTATCAAGAGTTTCTGAAACTTCTATTTTCATTAAGAGACACGGTCAAAGTCTAGGGGACCTCTTCAAAGTTCTGACAAGGGGTTTCTATGAACTCCCCATCCATCTCCACGTAGCGAAAGGAATTTAGATGACTCACCATATACTCCTCTTCACCTTGTACCGTGACGATCTTCCACTTTACCGGATATTTCAGCATTTGATGGAGCGTTGAAGTCACTGCCCCAGCCTTATGAATCTAAGGACGACCCAGCAAGCAAGAATATGATGGTATGATATCCATCACATAGAAGGTGGATCCAAAGGTCTTAGAACCCACTTTGACAGGGATGTCCACCTCCCCGTGCACCATTCTTTTTGACCCGTCGAAAGCCCTGACCACAATATTACTCGGCTTCAGAATCAAATCTTCACAATCCAGACGGTCTAATGCTTTCTTTGGCAGAACATTCAACGAGGACCCGGTATCCACCAGCACATGGGCCATAGTAGTGCCCTTGAACTCGATCGAGACGTGCAGAGCATCATTATGATTTCTTCCTTTAGCAGTCAGATCTGCATCTGAGAAACCCAGCCCACTGTCGGCAGTCAAACTAGCTACACAATCTTTGAATTGATCAGCCGAAGTTTCCTGCGGCACGTGCGCAGTCTTGAGGAATGCAGTTAGAGCCCTTGCATGAACTTCATGACACAACAACAAGGACAACATGGAGATTTTTGACGAGGTCTGCCCCAACTGCTCGACTATGTTGTAGTCGCTCTTCTTGATAATCTTCAAAATTTCTTTTATCTCTTGTTTCGAGGCTTCCAACATAATTTTTCTAGGTGCCTCCGTCTGGGCAGACTCACCTATGATTTCTTTGCCCCTAGTACCAGATGGCTCGACGATAGGGGTGATAACTAGAACAGGAACTGGAACAGTAGTTGATGTACTAGCAGATGGAATACAACAGGTTTGTGGACAGTCGGAGGGGAAATCTCGGGAGAAAAGAGTCTTCCACTTTTGGTGACTTTACTAGCCCCAACAATATTATTGACATCAGTATCAGCTTCTTCATTCTTTAAGTCTTGCTTAATACCATGGTAATACACATCAGCACCATAATGCCTTGGGACAACCTTGTCTGAAGTGTATGGGATAGGACCAGGGACAGTAATTATTAACGGAGCAATTCTTGGGACAGGTGTAATCCTAACAGGCTTTCTCAAGGAAACCTTGGAAGGATTGGCGGAAATGGTTATGATGGCAACATCTTGAATTGGAACCAACAGAGTCAAAGTCTTTTCGAACAGTATCTCTTTGTTATCCATCAGACGCTGAACACCTGATTTCAATAAGTAGCAATCGGCAGGCAGAATTGAACATATTTGGCAATCTTCACCATAACTCGGAAATAAACTGGCCAACAATAACTTCTTCTTAACTGTCATCAAAGGAGTAGAAATTTCTTCCACGGAGGTCACGAATAAATCATCGTCCACATCATTTACTCTATGACCATGTTTGGGCATGGGAGCAGTTATAACGTTAGGCTTCTCCAGAGCGTCAAACTCAATCTCTTTGGCTTCAATCAAGTCTTGCACCTTGTTTTTCAAGGCCCAATAGTTGTTAGTATCATGACCTGGACTTTCGGAGTGATAGGCGTAGCGGGAATTCAGGTTATAGTGGGGAGATGTAGTGTTGGGGTTCTTCGGGGCTTCCCTCAGAGTTACCAGATTGGTCTTCAATAATTGTTGTAGAATTTGAGATAAGGTCATATTGAACCGAGTGTACTGCCTCTGTGGTCTTTCCACCCTTTGTTGATTGTTGCATTGTGGAGCAACTGTGGGTCTTGATATCACTACCACATTTACTGCTTGACGGTGTTCAGGTCTGCTTTGGCCCCTCGGGCCGTAGACTGCACTAGCTTCTTTCTTACCGGTGAAAGGCTTCTTTACTGCACTTGACGAAGTATCCTTCTGTATCTTACCACTTCGGATACCAGCTTCTACTCTCTCCCTAGTCAAAATCAACTCAGTAAACCCAGATGACAAACTGCCGATCAGATGATTGAAAAATGGACCAGATAGCATCCCTAGAAACATGTCAACCAACTCCCTGTCAGACAAAGGGGGTTGGACTCTTCCAGCCAAGTCTCTCCACTTCTGAGCATATTCCTTAAAACCTTCACTTGCACCCATAGACATACCCTGGAGTTGAGTACGAGTGGGAGCAAGGTCGGTGTTATACTGATACTTTCTGTAAAAAGCAGCAGCAAGGTCTTCCCAGTTTTGGACATTGGCTCCTTCCAATTGATAAAACCATTCAAGCTGAGTCCCTGACAGACTATCTTGAAAGAAATGCACCCACAAATTTCTATCAGCTGTATGGGGTTGGATTTTCCTGACATACGAGCGGAGATGGAGTTTTGGGCAAGACACTCCATCATACTTGGCAAAAACTGGAGCCTTGAACTTATGAGGGATCACCACTCCTGACACCAGTCCCAGTTCTCCGAAATCCAAACCAGGGATCTTTTGAATCTCCATAGCACTCAACCGGTCTTCTAGCTGCTTGTACCTATCCTCAGCAGGAGGATTTTGCTCATCATCAAAAGCAGTATCATTATAAGAGATTGCAGGACTGGGGCCCTTTTCTTCTTCTTGGTTTTCCTCGTCCTTGGACAAGAAGATCGGATCAGCTTGCTGTTGCAACCTATTCCCAAACCTTTTGCCCATACTCAGAAGAACGACCTTCTTCTTCTTCTTCTTCTTCTTCTTCTTCTTCTTCTCCTTCATAATGAGAGTCTTCAAATCCTCTTGCCCTTTAGCCAAGCTCAAGAACATCTCTTGGAATTGGGCGTTCTGTGCCTGAAGATCTTTGATGGCTTGATCAAAAGACATTGCTGCTGAAATAAACAGTGAAGAAGATGAGAAACCTGTAATGGTACCTGTAATGATGTACATGATAATGAGATGTGTATGTAATGATTTCAAAGAATTTAGGAGATTTAAATTTGCAAACCAAAAGTGAACAAACTTTATTAGATTAAATTGTAAAAAGGTTCAACAATGCCTTTGAGGCATTACAAAGAAGTAAATGAAAAACAAATCTAAAGCTAGAAAAGCAAAAATCAAAAATCCAATGGACGCTTCCCCTTTGTGCTGACGTAGTCATTGATCGTTCTTTCTTCCTCAAGCTGCCTGGTGAGCTTCAGAATCATCCTTTCTTGCTCATGGTACTTCTCCCGGTAAGTATCCATTTCCTCTTTCAGCTGAATCCAAGACCTCTGCAATGCCCCAGGATCAGTGGGCATATAAGGATAAAGAACCGTGTAAGGAACACCTTCTTCATTAGTGAGCTCTACAATCACTGGAAATACGGCTTCATAAGGCATCCCAAGCTTCTGGAAACGAGCTCAAACCCATTGGAGGTAAGGCTACATAGGAAGGGAAGTCCTTTGTCCCAACTCTTGGGGGTCAGATCTGTTCACCATGCCCTAAGCTCGTATAAACCTCTGGCGATACTCCTTAATGTCTTCCTTGTAGTCAAAGGCAATATCCTCAAGAAGTAGCTCATGGGGACCATCTCTCTGAGCACGACCAAATTGTCACAAAGCTAAACAAGGATTGTAGGTTATACCCCCTCTGATTCCAAGCAAAGGGACATTAGGGTATCCCCCACAACGATCAATGGCAGCAGTGTCTTCCATAGCCTGGGAACACCAAAGAATGTCTGTATGGGCAAGTGACATTATTCTGTAGGACCAACCCAAACCTTCTTCGTTCTTCAACACAGACTTAGGGAGGTGCAAAATAAACCACCTCGACAACAACGACATGCAACACATAAGAGTCCCTCTTCTTTGCACAATACGAGTGTAGAGGGCAGGATTGCGAGAAAGGAAAATCTTGACAGCATTCACATCCACAAAGGAATCCGGATTTGGGAAGAGAACCAAACCATAGATAAGGAGAGCCAAGATGTCTTCGAAATCCTGAAAGTCCAAATCATCCCAGAATAGCTGAGCCTGGTCTATCAGAAATTTGGCGAGAAAACCTTCGACTCCGCTTCATGTTTCCCAATTGGATACTACATCAGCCCTTTTTAGATGCAGAGTTGAAGCAATGTCTTCTGGTCTAGGAGTCTCTTCCATACCTGTGAAGGGTACCTGCTCAAGGATGGATATGCCCAATAAGTGGGAGAAATCTTCTAAATTAGGAACCAGTTGATAATCTGGAAAGGTGAAGCAATGATGCACATGATCGAAGAACTGGAAAAGCACACTCATCATCTGCTCATCAAACTTTGAAGTGACCAGGCTAAGAAGCTGACCATGTCTCTTAATGAATGAAGAAGTCTCAAAAACTCTTGAGGCTAACTCTTTGAGTTGAGCAGGTATTTGCACAAAGTTAACTCGGATGGTGTTTCTGCGCACGGAAGCTATAATCTGCAAAATAGAACAAAGATAAATCCCCTCGGTCTTTGAAATGGTTAATGTAATGAAGTATGCATGCTATGTTATGATGCATGATGTCATGATAAAAACAACAGGTATAGCAGATAACAGACATGGCAAAGGAAAACAAGTCACACAAAAGCCCTTAAGTTTAAGGCTTGCACGGGGTCAAAGGTATTACCCTCTTGAAGTTCAGTTGGTTTCAACCTGTCCTAGCAAAAGTAACCGGGTTCTAGAGGTTCTCAATATCACTGACCATCCTCCATCGGTCATGGTTTCAGCTCACGCAATCTTTTCTTGCAGCCGGAACTATCTCGAGAGTATGGTCTCAATGAGTGTAGCATCGAGTATCAACCAGTTCTCAGCTTTACACCGAGGCCGACTATCTCACTACTTTATAATGGCCAAGTTGGTCGATTAAAGGTTCTAAGGTCAGTTTATGCTTAAAGACACACATAGCATCCCCGTATTCTCCTTGTTTCTCCACAAGGGATACCAGTACCAACTAATGTGCCACATCAACGTAGCTACTGCTTCAACCGTATCGGTCTACGCCGTACAATTCCCTCACAGTTTATTGCTACTTACCTAAAAGGTGTCCCCAGATCCGGGTTAGGATCTATAGTAACTCCCAAACAAAACCCTTAAAAGTAAAGCAACCAAAACAAACAAGAGAAGCAATTTATGATGAAATAAGTCCTAAGGTATACCCCACTTATTAGATCCCCAGTAGAGTCGCCAGTTCTGTGATACGGTGGCAGAACCGACTGTTTTGGAAAAATGCTGGTTTGCATTTTGCGTTTGTGTTTGCAAAATGTCGCGGTAAGCAAGAGTCGCCACCGACTTTTATTTTATCCAACTGGAAAGGAAAAAAGAACAGAAAAATTCCTTTTTTGAGATTTTGAGTATGGGGGGTAGATTATAGAAAGGGAAGGTATTAACACCCTTTCTATCCTTGCTCATCCTTTAAAATTTCTTGTGTGTGTTTGTTTTGAAAAGTTTGTTTTACTTCGTTTTAAACCTTGCTTCTGTCTTCAAGAGTGTTACGAAGTGTTTTTGAAAACTTTGTTTGAAAAGTGTTTGGTGTGAAAAAGTTTGATTTGAGCAAGTACCTACTAGCATCTACCTACTCGAAAAAAGGAATGTTTCTATTCTCGTTTCCTTTAGACAATGCTACCCTACTATTGAGAAGTAGGTAACACCATCGTTGGAGTTGTAAGGGTCAATTCGTAAGGAACGTACAATCACTAAAGCAATGTTAGGACATCTTAGTAATAACCCTAGAGTCTTAAGATCATATTCGAGGCAACATTTCCGAGGCGACGTTTCCGAGGCAACATTTCTGAACGGGACTTTTGATCTTTGTTTATACAGGAGGGAAACAACTAAGACACCCTATACTTAATGACTGTTTACTGAAGGCAACCGAAGTGAGAGTATACCCTAAGAGTGCACATGTGCGAGTGATTTGATTTCAGTTATTATCTTTGCACATTAGGGTTTTCTAGCCGTTTTAAGTTATCATGCAATCTTGTCATACAATCCTATTAACATACATCTAACAATTAATACTTGCAAGAATTAAAATGCGAGAAAATAAAACTACGCTATTACAAGGCTTCGGGAGAGGGGTTAATTTACATAGCCAAAAACCCGTAAAATGATAAATAAAAGAAATTCCTAATTAAACTATTACATACCGTGAGCAGTTACATTAATATTGCAAAAAATAATAATAAACGCGCGCGATGAATCGAAAACGAGAGATTTAGGGTTTTGATCCCAATTACCTAATTGTTACTTAAAAGGAAAAAAAATCATTTTTTGTTGTTTTTTTTATTATTTAAAAAAAAATTAGGTTTAATTGAATAAATAAAAAACCTAATTACTAATTAATTTAAATTTAAGAAAAAATAATTAAGTTAACTATTTTTGTATTTTTTGTTTTATTTGAGAAAGAAATAAATTAAATCACATGCTAACCCTAATTTTTTCTTAATTGATTTTAATTACAAAAAGGTTAGAATTACCCTAAATTAAATTATTACTAATATTAAATTAAAGTTGATAAAATAATAATAAAAACCTAATTCTAAATTTGTGAAATTTGATTTTTATGATTTTTTTGTAAAAAAAAAGAAATTATTTGTGTTAGAAAACAATTTATACAAATTAAATTAAATAAGAAAAATTAGAAAAGCAATAGAATGGGCCTGGTGGTTTTCAGAAAAAGGGGGTATGGCTGGAAAATATGTGCCCAACAAACTCCTTGGCCCTTGTTGACTTTGCCAATCCTATGCATGTGCTTAACTGGGTGTATGGTGGACCCTCACGTGGGAAGCCTTGGATCTGGCATGCTGATGATCTGATTGGTTGGATATTGAGGACGTATGGTGGATTTATGGAACACCTGCACACCTGATTATGTAAGGAAAAATAATATGAAATAATGTTAGGACCTGGGGATCGAACCCAGGTCCTTGAACCTTCATCCACTGCGCGCTTGCCAGCTGAGCTGGTTGTATTAGTTGTACAAAAAATACCAAATCAATATTATATGATAAAGACAAAAAGTGAATTCTGAAAACGCGCGCAATTCGGATGGGCCATTCACCACCTGCCACGCCATCATCGTCCTCATGGCTTCTGTCGTTTTAGATCAAATACCTTTACCTACGGACACTGGGCATAGGTACAACCCTTGTTCACTCCAAAATTCTGTGCAAGCATGATAAATCCCAACCAATCACTACGCCAAAAACTGCTTTTTGCAGCGCCTCTACTAAAGCGCTTATTGAAAAAGCGCTGCCATAGCCTTCACAAAAAACAAAATTAAAAAAAAGGGAAACCTACGAAGGCGCTTTTTTAAAAGCGCTGGCATAGGTGGGGGATACGAAAGCGCTTTTTACATTAAAAGCGCTGTGGTAGGTCAAATAAAAATATTAATAAAAACTAAATAATAGGGTTATGAAGGCGCTTTTTAAAAAGCACTGTGGAAGATTGGCCTTTGAAAGCGCTTTCAAAAGCGCTGGCATAGGGTCTGATGCTACTAAAGCGCTTTTTAGGCTAAAAGCGCCGTGGTAGCTCAAATATCAAAATTAAATAAAATGAAATATTGAACAGCACAGTTCAGAATACCCACGAAACCCAAAACGAAATATCAGAACGAAGCCCTATTCATCGTCTTCTCCATCTCACCCTCGCCGGCACGAAGCTTTTCAGCACCGTTCATCATCTCACCCTCGCCGGCACGAACCTTATCAGCACCGTTCATCAACTCACCCTCGCCGGCACGAAGCTATTCTCGTTTTTGTTCTGATTCCTCATCCTCGCCGGCACGAAGCTTTTTTCGTCTAGAGTCGTATCAAAAGGTATGTTTCAAAATCCTACACTAAACTATGGACATGGCTTCCGTCTCTCTCACCTTCTCTTCTTCCATAGTCCCCTCTCCAATTCCCCAACCCAAATGCACCAAAACCCCCACAAGACCCCAACTTTCAACCTTTCGTATAACCCACTGCGCAATTTCACCTCCACCCTCAAAACCCGCTTCTAATTCCTCTTCAGTTGTCAAAAAGAAACACTGGAAACAAGGCGAGTTTCCGGGTTTTTCCCAATCTGAGGGAAGCACGAGGAGGGGCCCCATTAAGAATCTGAAGAAAAAATTGGAGAGAAAAAACAATGCTAAGGCTTGGGTTAACACTGTTACCGAAGCTTTATCTGAACACATGGACAAGAAACAGTGGCTTCAAGCCCTTGAGGTATATAGACTCGCCAGTTTTCCTGTCTATTTCATTAATTTTTGTATGTTTCACTGTTGGGTCATGTTTGGATAAACAGCTTAATTAAAGCTTATTGCATAATCACTTATCCGTATAAGCTATTTCTATAGGAAAAGATGAAATTAGGTGAAACTGTTTTCATAATATATGTTGTTTTCATAAGCATATGGACATTGTCATAAGCTTGTACCAAATGTTTACGTCAGTAGATAAATTCAAATAAGTCAATTTGTATCTGATACGACTTATAATTATTAGTATAGTTTGGATGAAAATATTAGAGTGTTGGGGTAGCGCCTAGCCTATAGTAGAAAAGATGGTGGGAATTAGACTTAGGGGGTTTGGGCATGCAGAGAGAAGGCTCGTAGGTTATGTGGTAAGGAGAGTAGATCAGATGGAGAAAAGTCAAACAACTAGAGGAAGAGGAAGACGTAAAAAGACTATAAGAGAGGTTATTAAGAAAGATCTCGAGATTAACGATTTGGATAGAAGCATGGTCCTGGATAAAATATTATGACGAAAGTTGATCTATGTAGATAACCCCATTTAGCGGGGTAAGGTTTAATTATTGTTGTTGTTGTATAGTTTGGATGATTGATTCTACTTTGTTAAATTATTTACCCATTTGTGCAGGTATTTGACATGCTCAAAGAACAATCCTTTTACCAACCCAAAGAAGGGACTTACATGAAATTCCTTGTGCTACTTGGAAAATCAGGCCAACCCCACCGTGCCCGTCAGCTTTTTACCACAATGATTGAAGAGGGTTGTGACCCTACTCCTGAACTATACACGGCATTGCTTGCTGCGTATTGCAGGAGCAACATGATTGACGAGGCCTTTTCGATTCTTAATGAGATAAAAATGAGTGATAGTTCAACGATTTAATATCGATTTTTAGATAAAAATTACATCAGTTATTGTAATTTAAATTTGCGTGTGACTCCTTTGTGGGAGATTGATTTTAAGTGTTATTGTGGTAGGAAAAAGCTGTGAAACTTTCTCCGATTGAAGAAATTCGAACTGTCCTTGATCGTAGTGTACGCGAGACGCTCTCAACATTTTCAAAGGTTTCTATCCTATTCTTGAACTGACTTGAATAACTGATTGTTTTTACTTTTATTTTCCGGCTCAGTGTGAATTTCTAATGATTATAGTTGAGTGGAATTCATGAGCTGCGGTTGTGTTTTTGTTTATATTTAGACTGTTATGGCAGTATAGGGCTGTATATGGCAGTATGGCAGTATTGATAGCATTGAAACGAGCACGTTTCAGGGATTCATCAAACATCAATGAAAATCTTAAACACAATGAACCATGCAACACATTAGTTAGCGTGTAGATGTTAGAATTTAGGACTATAGGACTATACCAAAAATATCTGACGGGATTTTTCCGTTGCTAAATCTTCCGGTTGCTTCTCCTCCGATGAAATCTTTACCGTAAGGTTTGAAATCCGACTTCACTATTGTTTGAATATAATTGTTATTACCTGTATCCAAGACTGAATCACTAGTATCCGACTTCACTAGTTAGTAATTAGTTATGAGTTGTTTAGCACATGCTTAAGGTGAGGCAAGAATAACTATGAATTTGATTACCTGATATGTTGAATTTCTTTACAGGTAATTAATTATTATTTTGCTATAGTTGCGTGACTAATTAGTTGCTATAGTCAAACCATGGATAAAAAATGGATGACTTCCAATCGATTGTCGAAAGAGTATGAGGATGGGGTATCAGAATTCGTTAAGTTTGCCGTTGCGCACGCCAGAGAACCCAATGGAATGATATGTCCTTGCTTGAGATGCTGTTATGGGAGACGGGTTGACGCGGTTTAGTTGGAATCGCATTTACTGATGCATGGAATTGATAGAAGTTATGCATGTTGGAATTTGCATGGTGAGAAAAGTAGCGGGAATGTTGAATCGAGTTATAATACGACGTATGCTTCAAATGAGGATTTCGCAGACGCATACGATTATGATCGAGTCGAAGAGATTGCAGAAGTGCTTGAAGAAGATCTTGAGGATTGTCCCAAAATGTTCGAGAGGTTGGTAAGCGATGCAGAGAAACCGTTGTATGATGGTTGTACAAAATTCACAAGATTGTCTGCGGTGTTAAAGTTGTACAACTTAAAGGCGGACAACGGATGGTCGGATAAAAGTTTCACACAGTTATTAGCCCTCGTGAAAGAAATGCTACCAGAGGATAATGTTCTTCCCAATCGAACGTATGAGGCCAAAAAGATGTTGTCCTCTATTGGCATGAGCTATGAAAAGATACATGCATGTCCAAAAGATTGCGTTTTATTTCGAAACGAGTACGCAGTGTTAAATGAGTGTCCTAAATGCGGTGCCCCTCGATATAAGGAAAAGTTGTCTCCGGAAAAGGTGTTATGGTATTTTCCTATAATTCCGAGATTTAGGCGCATGTATCGTAGTGAGACCGATTCAAGACACTTGACTTGGCATGCAGATGAAAGAATTATTGATGGGAAGTTGCGACATCCGGCAGACTCACCACAGTGGACGAAAGTTGATATTGATTATCCTGAATTTGGAAAAGAAGCAAGAAATCTTCGCTTGTCGTTGTCTACTGATGGAATGAACCCGCATGGTATTCAAAGTATCTCGCATAGCACCTGGCCTGTGATTCTTATGATATATAACCTACCTCCGTGGCTATGTATGAAGCGTAAGTACATGATGCTATCTATGTTAATTTCTGGGCCCAAACAACCAGTGAATGACATAGACGTGTACTTGGCACCCTTAGTCGAAGATTTGAAGTTTTTGTGGGAGACCGGTGTGGAGGTTTACGATGGGTATAGGAAAGAAAGTTTCAACTTGAGGGCGATGTTGTTTGGAACAATTAATGATATTCCGGCGTACGGAAATCTATCAGGGTACATCATTAAGGGTCAAAAAGCGTGTCCTGTTTGTGAAGATGAAACCGATACGATGCGATTGAACTTTTGTCAGAAGAATGTTTTTCTCGGTCATCGTAGATTCTTAAATTCTAATCATCACTATTGTGGGTGGAGAAAGGCATTCAATGGAGAGGCAGAACACGGTAGAGCTCCACATATGTTGACAGGTGATCAGATTTTTGAAAAGGTGAAAGATGTGAGTACTGAGTTTGGCAAGCCTTTTGCACATAGACTTGTCACGAGTGGGTGGAAGAAGAGGTCGATTTTTTTTGAACTTCCATATTGGAAGTCGTTGTACGTAAGACATTTCCTCGATGTTATGCATATTGAAAAAAATGTATTTGATAGTGTTATTGGTACGTTAATCAATATACAAGGAAAGTCTAAGGATGGCATTAACATAAGGAAGGACATGTTAAACATGGGAATTAGAACTGAATTGGCACCCGTGACGAAAGGAAGACGCACATATCTACCACCTGCTGTTTACACTCTATCTAGAAAGGAGAAGAAAATATTGTGTAAGTTCCTCAGTGAAGTTAAAGTTCCAGAAGGCTACTCATCAGATATTAGAAGACTTGTGTCAATGAAAGACCTAAAGTTAAAGAGTTTAAAGACTCATGATTGCCATGTTATAATGGAACATTTTCTACCAATAGGTATACGTTATATTCTGCCAGAAAAAGTAAGGAGCGCAATAACTAAGTTGTGTTTTTTCTTCAAGTCAATTTGCAGCAAGGTGATCGATCCTGCGATCTTACCAACATTGCAAAAAGAGGTGGTTGTTACTTTATGTGAGCTTGAAATGTATTTTCCTCCCTCGTTTTTTGACATAATGGTTCATCTAGTCGTTCATCTTGTCAAAGAGACACAGTTGTGCGGACCAGCTTATATGAGATGGATGTACCCTGCTGAACGTTATATGAAAATTTTAAAAGGGTACGTGAAAAACCGAAGTCGACCGGAGGGTTGTATTGCGGAACGATACATTGTTGAAGAAGCGGTTGAGTTTTGCACTGAATATCTGTCAAATGTTCAATCAATTGGACTCCCCAAATCTCATATTGTCGAGAAAAAAGAAGGAAAAAGACTAATTGGAAATAAAGTTGTGACAGTGTCAATGGTCGAACGGGATCAGGTGCATTTGTATGTTCTGCACAATGAGATTGAGGTTGAGCCGTATGCTGAAATGCACAAGGGTGTTCTTCGAGGTTTAAATCTGAATAGAAATGAGAATTGGATAGTACGAGAGCACAATCGAAGTTTCATACCGTGGTTTAAGGAACAAATTTATTCAAAGTATCGTTCGGATCCTGCTTCAGTAACAGAAAGGTTGAGATGTTTAGCATATGGTCCAAGTATGATTGTGTTTTCTTATAGCGCATACGCAATTAATGGATACACATTTTATACCAAAGAACAGGATGATAAAAGTACTATGCAGAATAGTGGTGTTACCTTGGTAGCTGAAGCGATGCACATATCAAGTGCGAATGACTTAAACCCAAAATTTGCAAATCTGTCATATTTTGGGGTTATCGAGCGCATTTTGTTGTTTGATTACGGGAAGTTTCAGATTCCTGTATTTGATTGCAAGTGGGTTGAAAATAATAATGGCGTACGAATGGATAAGTCAGGATTTTTGCAAGTGGATCTCAATAGGGTGGGGTACAAAGATGAACCTTTTATTCTAGCCTCTCAGGCTAAACAAGTGTTCTATGTCAATGATCCGACAAGTACGAAATGGTCTATAGTGCTTTTGTCTAACAAAGTAATTGATGAAAACATTGGAGATCAAGGTGATATTGGCGTTGGCATTGAATCTTGTACAAGAAACGATCAAAATGAGAATGAACCTTGTACTAGAGATGATCATAATGAGGGTATTTGGATCAATCCAACCATCCGAGTTGTTAACAGAAGCGTAAAATATATTGCTACCAAGAAAAGAAAGAGACGTTAGTGAAAAAGGTATTATTATAATTATAGCCTAATATTGTAAGTAATATATGAATAATGTTTTGAATTTTTGGCATATCTTTTGAACCGTTTTGAATTTTTGCGAATGTGACTAGTGTTTATTTAGTAGAACAATGTTTCCGGAGCTGATGGTGAGGTTTATTTCTTGCAAGTTTGGTTTTTTAGCATTTTATTCAATTTTGAGTTCCTTTAGTGCTATTCATATCTTTTTCGACTATCCATTTTCATGTAGTGTACTAATGTGCTTGTTTGACTTTTGTTACAGGTCTAATGGCTAGCAATGAAGAAAACCCGCAAGGAAACCAACAAGAAAACCCACCAGGAAACCAACAAGATCATGAAAACTCACAAGAATCAAATCATGCAGCGGATGATACTTCAGCAAATGATGTTGCACGAGGCATCACCATAATGCGCGAAATCATTCGTGCTAGAGATAAGGGAGTGATATATAATGTAGATTGGAATCATTCAAATCAAGTAGTTGGGGTTAATGCTTCAAAATTCACAAGCTACGTTGGTACACTTGTTCGTATGCATGTGCCAATCTCCATATCTAGATGGAATGCGAAACAATGTGAAGCATTGAAGCAAGGAAAAGAAATGTTTTGGGAAGATGTTAAGGTATGTATGTTATATGGTTTATATGGTTATATGTTTATAAGTTTATAAGTTTATATGGTGTATATGGTTTTTAAACTACTTATATGTTTATATGGTTTATATGGTTTTTAAATTACTTATATGTTTATATGGTTTATACGCAACGGTCTTTTAACGTTCCAGATGAGCGTAAAGGCTTCGTACTTGGGTTGGCCGGGAAAAGATTTAGAGGGTGGAAAAATCGGTTGACGAACACCTATCTTAAGGATGACAAAGGAAAGTGGCTGGAAGAGTTCCCGGCCGGAAGGCCAGAAAAGTATAATCTTTTCATTAAACAAGAAGATTGGACTGAGTTTATTAGACAAAGAGATGACGAATTCCGGCAAAAGAGTGCCAAAAATAGTGAGAGAGCATCAAAGCCCGCGTATCCATACAAAAAAGGGCGTTTGGGATATGCACGCTTAGAGGAAAAAATTGTAAGTAATAAATAGAAATGATATGTTCTTATTAATTGTCTAAATGTGTTGTATTTGACGATCTAACCGTTTGTTTCTATGCATAGTTAGAGGAGACGAAAAGTGATGAAACCTCACTTCCAGCACATTTGCTGTGGAAGGAAGCTCGTGTGGGCAAGAATCAAGCTGTTGATCCAAGTGTTCTAAGAATTTATGATGAATGCGTAAGTATAACATTGTGTCTTTAATTAAATCAAATTTTTATGACTATTTAATTGATTTTTTTATCTCCATTATTTTCAGGAGACATTGTCACAAACGGAGTCCACCGGTGACGACCAGGATACGAGGAGCGTACTTAGTAAAGCACTGAATGTTCCTGAGTATTCCGGTCGGGTGAGGGGTAAAGGTCATGGTGTGACTCCAACCTCTTTCTACCAGCATCCTCGGAAAAGAAATCCTACCAATGCAGAAGTGATGAATGTACTTATGGAATTACAAGCAAAAGTCAATGCATTGGAAAGAGATAAAGAGGTATTAATGAGGGAAAAGGGCAATGCGGCAATGGCGAAAGAAACTAGTGACAACGCTAGTATCAACCGTCAGAATAAATTTCCTGAGGTAATTATAAATATATTGATAAATCTCTATTGTTCAAGTTTCTCATTTTTATTCCACCTCTTTCTATTATTGAATTAAAAGTAATATGTATGCATATTGGTTTAGGGCATTTCATCTTGCCAACTATACGTAATGGCATCAGATTATCACCTTGTTGGCAAGGGAAAAGTGTACAACACTTTGGGAGATTTAATTCATAATACACCGATCCCGGCTGGACACCTGAGAGTATCAGTAGATTATCCTATTGATCCCGATGCGTTGGTACCGGTACCTGACGTGGCCTTGGATATAAGATCGGTGCGAGATGCAGTAGGGTCGTTTGTTGCATGGCCCTTGGACCTCATTTTCATTGATGATGAGGTATGTTTAAAACCGTTAATATGAATCATTTAGATTTCAAATGTCAATTCTGAACCGTTAAGTTAATTATTTTTTAATATTAGCCTCCTACAAAACCCGCTAATAAGGGTAAGGAGATTTTGCAGCAAGGCGGCGAGTCTATGGCATCAATTCCAGAGGTACACTTAAATTGTTTATTATATGATATGAATTTAAAACTGAACGATTTTATAATTTACCTAAGTTATATGATTGTTAGGTATCTACGAAAGTGTCACAACAAGTGACCCAGCCTGTTCGTAGCAGACCACCCCCGAAAAAGTCAATGCATAAGGGGGGAAGAGGCGGGTGAAGAGGCGTTTTTGTACCTCGATATCGGAATACACTTGGAGTACTTTTGGAAACCTCAGATTTGAAGTCAGGTGGTATTCGTCGAATCCTTATGGATGCAGATATCTTTGGTCTTGACTGCGAAGAAACGATAGGAATGGACGAAATGACTGAGATTATGACGCATGGTGAATTAGGCATCGGCAATGTTCACGCATACATCTGGTATTCCGATAAATATATCATTTAATTAGTTGAACAATTTATTTACACATTTCAATGAAAATAGTCTAATGTTTATATGTTTTTATTTAAGGTTGTTGTACGATAAAAAAATGCGCGAGACTGTATTGGCAAGACGCTTCCATTTCTTGTCTGCCCATATTGTCAGCGGAGCGACAATTGTCAGGGAACCGGGTTCAGTTAGGGAGTACTTAGTGAATCGATACACGGCATACGTCGGCAACCCAGATAGCTTGTTTATTTTTCCGTATAACACTGTTCCAGTGGGGTGAGTTTTTCATTTATTCTAATATATCTTTGTTTATTTTGCGTAGAAACTTTTCTTCTAAACTGTTGCTTAAATTTTTAGAAAACACTGGTTGTTGTTGGCTATCGATCCAATTAAAGAAGTTGTGTACTTTCTGAATTCGGTAGACGGGGAATGGACTAACTATCCCGCTATGAAGGAAACTGTTGATCAGTAAGTGAGATCGTTCTAACTATTCGTGTATATTTATATATTTAATTATTTCTGTGAGATTGATCTAAATATATGTTTTTATTTTCTTAGATCAATACAAATATTTCGTAGTCAAAGGGACGCACAGGTACCCCGGAGTAAATCATCAAATATTACTTGGATCAAAGTGCAGGTACAAAATTAGTTGCTTATAATAATAGTTATGTTACTTGATAAAATTACACGACAACTATAAAATATATTCTGTTTTTCTATGCAGTGTCCGTTACAGAATAACGATGTAGATTGCGGATACTTTTGCTTGAGGTTTATGAAAGAAATCCTTCATAAAAATCAAGTAGAGATTCCAAGCACGGTATGGATTTATAACTTAGAATAATTTTGTATGATTTCTACATTTAATAACATCATGCATATACTGAAGTAATAATTTCTTATGTAGTACTTTGATGACCTCTATACTATGTCGTACACGAAAGTTCAAGTGGAAGAAGTCAAAGAGGAAATATGTCAATTTTATGTTGAAAACAAATTATTCTGATGGGTATGAATAAAATATTATTGTACGTGTTAGTTTGATTGTGTTGGAGCCTTTAATATTGTTTGTTTAATTTACCGTGTTGTTCATATTCATACTTTGCAGGATGACGACCGTGTCGGTGGAGCATTATTTTCGATGTAATTATATATGATTTAGTTACATATGTATATATATATGGTTACAAATTAACACGATACTTTGTATGTGATTTAGTTATGGTTACAAATGTATATATGGTTACAAATTTAGTTATATATGATTTAGTTACATATATATAGATAAGGATTGAATATTATATGGTATACCGGTTTCTGTTAATATAATACCGATTTCTTAAAATATATGTATAGATAAGGATTGAATTACAGGTTAAATTATTGGACCAAAAAAAAATTACAGGCCGCACAGGGAACCTCAAATTATAGGTTTCACTTTAAAAAATTTGTATGAGCTACGAAAGCGCTTTTGGCTAAAAAGCGCTTTCGTAGGCAGGATAAATAAAAAAAAAATTAAATAGAAACCCCCTATCAAAGCGCTTTTTATGGAAAAAGCGCTGTGAAAGACCCCCCTATCAAAGCGCTTTTTCCATAAAAAGCGCTGTAAAAGCCATGAGAAATAAAAAAACAAAAATTAAATAGAACCCCTATCAAAGCGCTTTTTATGGAAAAAGCGCTGGGAAAGACCCCCCTATCAAAGCGCTTTTTCCATAAAAAGCGCTGTAAAAGGCCTGATAAATAAAAAAAAATAATTTAAATAGCACACCTATCAAAGCGCTTTTCAAAAAGCGCTAGGAAAGACCCCCCTATCAAAGCGCTTTTTAAGGAAAAAGCGCTGGGATAGGTCCACCTACGACAGCGCTTTTGGCCAGAAAAAAGCGCTTTCGTAGCCTACGCCAGCGCTGGCTACGGCAGCGCTTTTAAGCGCTTTTAAAGGGCAAAAAAAAGCGCTGTGAAAGCCCATTTTCGTAGTAGTGAATGGTACCAATTAACTCTTTGCAACCTCACGAGCATCATGGTACCATTATCCATGGCCAATTGTTCATGTACAAAAAAACCCTAAAAATGAAGCAAGAACCCTAACTATGGCATCTTGGTGTATAGTCAGTAAAAATGCAATTGGATATAATCAATATCTTGCAAATAACTCAAGGATCAAGAATATGCTAATAAATCATGTTAAAGATGCCATAATTAAGATATGAGAATTCAAGAAAAGAGATGAACCGTGTGACCCTTACAGTGCAATTCTGGACGTGGGAAAGCTTGTTAATGGTTGAAACACGTTCCTGGGATGTCCAGCGAACATTTGGGATGGCTAGAATGCTTTGAATTGGCCTGAAACGTGGAAATCAATTTGCCACTTTTCTTGAATTTTTTGAAACTTGCTCTCTCTTTTACACGCCTCCAATCTCCTCATTTTTGATATGCAAATGTTCCTTATGTACCCTAGAATGAATTAGGGTTGCAAACTTGTTTCAAATCTTCTCCAATTATGATCATTGATTCATGTTTTGATCCTTGTGCAAATCGTTCCAAATCAAGCAAAATGCAATCTTTTTGTGTCCAAATGAACCTTGCACGATTTGATCTCACTTTCAGCTGTATAATAGACCTAAACATGCACAAAATATCAAGATTTGATTAGCTTTTGATTTTTCATTATTTTATTTTGATTTTATTTGATTTAAATGAAATAAAATCAAAATAAACGACAAAAATAAAATAATGACAAATGGAAGGGCTCATGGGTCGTGGGTCACATTAAAAACTCAGTGCAAGCATAAAAAGTTGGGCCCATTTAGCAAAAATTGCAATTTTGGCCATATTTGACTTTTGGCAATTTTGCAAAAAGGGTCAACTTTACCAATGCATAACTTCTTCAATTTTGACCTTAGAGAGGTGCTCTTGGACTTTTTAGAAATATTAAGATGTCCTCTAAGCATCCCTTTTGGTCTTATCTCAATTGAGTCTTCCATGTTCATGTATTAAGCTTTGACATAAAAGGTGTTTTTGTTGACTTTCCAAAATGACCTATAATGTCCAAATTTATATCTTCTTGTGAGTGCATATTTTGAACTTGGAAAATGAAGATGAATTGTAGGGAATTGCATCCTATTAAAAATGAGATCTGGATGGGTCATTTTTGATAAAGTATGAGAAAGTTATGCTTGGTCAAAGTTGAGTTGACTTTTCCTACAAAACCCTAATTTAGCAACTTTTGAGTTTTGATGAATTGTGAGCAATCCTTGAGGAATCATGATCAACCCTTGATCAAATGATGAATAATACTCCAAAATGAGGATGTTGACCAAAATTTTTGAAGTTTGACTGTATGTGGGCCACAGTTGACTTTTGCCCTAGCACAGTCGATTTCCAGGCCTTTGAGCAATTGATTGAGCAAACTTCCTCTGAAAGGCTTGAAACTTGACATGGATGATCTTGAGAACATATTAGGACAATGGTGAGCATTTGATATCCTTTGAACTCAAACATCTTGATGCAAACTGAAACCCTAATTTGGGGTAGACTGCCTTAGGAGAGAGTTTGTCTGGTCAACTCTTGGACTTCCTTGAGCAATTTGAGGACCTCACTTGAAATGTATTAAGAAATATGGGAGGGAAAATTTTGGGGTACAACACTCGCAACCCTGTGCCTACCTTGCTTGGAGATATTTTGCACGCTCTCCATACTCGTACCATGAAGAGAAGAGGGACTCTTATGTGCTACATGTCGTTGCTGTCGAGGTGGTTTATTTCTCACCTCCCTAAGTCTGTACTAAAGAACAAAGAAGGTTTGGGTTGGTCGCACAGGATAATGTCACTCTCTCATACGGATATTCTTTGGTGTTCCCGAGCTATGGAAGACATTGCTATCATTGACCGCTGTGGGGAGTATCCTAATGTCCCATTACTTGGTATCAGAGGGGGTATAACTTACAATCCTTGTCTAGCCTTGAGACAATTTGGTCATGCTCGAAGGGATGGTCCCCATGAGTTACTTATTGAGAGAATTGTATTCAACTATGAGGATGATGTTAAGGAGTATCGTCGGAGGTTCATACGAGCTTGGGGCATGGTAAACAGATCTGACCCCAAAGATTTGGGACCAAAGACTTCCATTCCTATGCAGCCTTATCTCCAATGGGTACGAGCTCGTGCCCAGAAGCTTATGATGCCTTATGTGGCTGTATTACCAGTAATTGTGGAGCCCACTACTGAATAAGGCATTCCTTACACGATTCTCTATCCTTACATGCCCACTGATCTTGGGGAGTTACATAGGTATTGGATTCAGCTGAGGAATGAGCGGGATACTTACAGAGAACAGTTCCATGATCAAGAGAGGAAGGTTTTAAAGCTAACCAGGCAGCTCCAGGAAGAAAGAGTACTCAATGATTATATCAACACAAAGAGAAAGCGTCCATGAGACTTTTGATTTTTCTTTTCTAGTTTTAGATTTGTTTTATTTACCTATTTTGTAACGCCTTAAAGGCATATTGAACCTTCAAATTTAAGCTAATAAAGATTTTGTTTATTTTGGTTTGCAAATTTAAATTTCCCGAAGTCTTTGAAATCATTACATGCGTATCCCATTATCATATACATCATTACAGGTACCACTACAGGTTTCTCATCTTCTTCGCTGTTTATTTCAGCATAAATGTCTTTCGATCAAGTCATTAAAGATCTTCAGGCACAAAACGCCCAGTTCCAACAGATGTTCATCAGTCTGGTAAAGGGGCAAGAGGATCTGAAAGCCCTCATTCTGAAAGAGAAGAAGAAGAAGAAGAAGACTGGTATTCTGAATATGGGAAGAAGATTTGGAGAAAGGTTGAAGCATCAAACTGATCTGACCTCTTCATCCAAGGAAGGGGAGAACCAAGAAGGGGAAAAGGACCCTAGTCGTGCAGTCTCTGACAATGATATTGATTATGATGATGAGCAATATCCTTCTGCTGAGGATAGATACAAATAGCTAGAAGACCTTCTGAGTGCCATGGAAGTTCAAAAGATACCTGGTTTGGATTTCAGAGAATTAGGACTGGTGTCGGGAGTAGTCATCCCTCAGAAGTTCAAAGCTCCGGTTTTTGCCAAGTATGATGGAGTGTCTTGCCCAAAACTCCATCTCCGCTCTTATGT
Source organism: Vicia faba (assembly GCA_948472305.1). Taxonomy (NCBI): domain Eukaryota; kingdom Viridiplantae; phylum Streptophyta; class Magnoliopsida; order Fabales; family Fabaceae; genus Vicia; species Vicia faba. The sequence goes on from OX451735.1 coordinate 990,212,074, forward strand.
CAAGAAGATCCAACCCCACACCGCTGATAGAAATTTGTGGGTGCACTTCTTTAAAGATAGTCTATCAGGGACTCAGCTTGAATGGTTCTACCAGTTGGAGGGAGCCAGTGTCCGAGACTGGGAAGATCTTGTTGCTGCTTTCTACAAGAAGTCATAGTATAATGCCAACCTTGCTCCCACTCATACTCAACTCCAGAGTATGTCCATGGGTGCAGGTGAAGGTTTTAAAGATTATGCTAAAAAATGGAGAGATTTGGCTGGGAGAGTTCAACCCCCTTTGTCTGATAGGGAGTTGGTTGATATGTTTATAGGGACGCTGTCTGGTCCATTTTTCAATCACTTGATTTGCAGTTCATCAGCTGGATTCACTGATCTGATTTTAACTGGAGAAAGAGTAGAAGCTGGAATTCGGAGTGGTAAAATACAGAAAGATTCCTCCACGACTTCCACAAAGAAGCCTTTCGCTGGAAATAAGGAAGCCAGTGCAGTCTATAGCCCGAGGGGCTAAAGCAGATCTGAACACCGTCAAACGGTAAATGCTGTAGTGATGCTAAGACTCGCAGTTGCTCCACAATGCAACAATCAACAATGAGCGGAAATACCACATAGGCAGTTCACCCGACTCAATATGACTCTGTCTCAAATTTTACCACAATTGTTGAAGACCAATCTGGTAACTCTGAGGGAAGCCCCGAAGAACCCCAACACCACATCTCCCCGCTATAACCCAAATGCCCGCTGCGCTTATCACTCCAAAAGTCCAGGTCATGATACAAACGACTGTTGGGCCCTGAAAAATAAGGTGCAGGACCTGATCGAAGCTAAAGAGATTGAGTTTGACGCTCCGGAGAAGCCCAACGTCATAACTACACCAATGCCCAAGCATGGCTCGGGAATCAATGCTATTGAGGTTGTCTCCGCCACAGAAGATGCTGATGATGAGAAATCAGACATTGATAGCTGGATATATCCAACAACCAACGGTGGACCGAATAACTGGACGGCTAGGGACTTCATACCTGTTTCTTTTATTTCCCAGTAACGGACTCATTTGTTTTAAGATTTGTAATAAACAATTTGAAACTTTACGGCCCGGTGCCTTGCCCGAGGTACCTGGGCTTTGCTTGTGATGGCTATTATTTGACATTTCATATATCATTAATAAAGCATTGGACGTTTCTTGCATACAAATTTTGTGCTCTTTGTTTTACTTTTCTGTCTCTCACTTTATCAAAACAGCTATGCTCTTACACAAACTCACGTATCATACTGCAGATCCATATCCACTCTGGATCCCATTGATAACAACTCTGATACTGCCAATTATGACTTCAAAAATTTGATCAACCAAGCCGAGGACGAAGGTGAGGATGATTGTGAGGTGCCTGGAGAACTTGCTAGACTATTACAGCAGGAAGAAAGGGCCATACAGCCTCATGAAGAGCCAGTGGAGTCAGTGAATTTGGATATAGAGGAAGACATGAAAGAGGTTTAAATAGGTGTGAATTTAGAGCTTAGTGTCAAACAACGGTTAATACATATGCTACACGACTATGTTGAGATCTTCGCCTGGTCCTATGAAGAAATGCCTGGTTTGGACACTGATATTGTGGTACATCGCCTACTGACTAAAGAAGACTTTCCGCCGGTAAAATAGAAGGTCCGCCGTATGTGCCCTGAAATGTCAGAGAAAATCATGGCAGAGGTCATGAAATAGTTCGACGCAGGATTCTTAGCTGTCACTTCTTATCCGCAGTGGGTTGCCAACGTCGATCCAGTACCTAAGAAGGACGGTAAGGTACGAATGTGTGTGGACTACAGAGATCTGAACAGGGCAAGCCCTAAGGATGACTTCCCACTTCCTCACATTGATGTTCTAGTTGATAACACTGCGTAGCACAAGATCTTCTCCTTCATGGATGGTTTTTCTGGCTACAACCAGATCAAGGTGGCTTCTGAGGACATGGAGAAGACAACCTTCGTTACACAGTGGGGCACCTTCTTTTACAAGGTAATGCCTTCTGGGTTGAAGAATGCTGGGGCAACTTATCAGCGTGCCATGGTCGCTTTGTTCTACGATATGATTCACCACGAGATCAAGGTTTATGTTGATGACATGATAGCCAGGTCCCAGACATGGGAAGAGCACCTTGATCATCTCCAGAAACTGTTTGACAGGTTGAAGACGCACAAGCTGAGGTTGAATCCGAATAAGTGTACCTTCGGGGTAAGGTCTGGTAAGCTTTTGGGTTTTGTTGTCAGTGACAAAGGTATTCAGGTAGACCCTGCAAAGGTAAAAGCCATACAAGAGATGCCGGCTCCCCGCACAGAAAAAGAAGTTAGAGGTTTCTTGGGACGTCTGAATTACATCGCTAGGTTCATTTCACATCTGACTACTACTTGTGAGCCAATCTTCAAGCTGTTGAAGAAAGATCAAGTGGTAAAGTGGAATGATGAATGTCAGACCGCTTTCGAAAGAATCAAGGAATACCTTCAAGAACAACCAAATTTGATGCCTCCATTTGAAGGAAGACCTTTGATATTATACTTGACAATGCTAGACAATTCAATGGGGTGTGTGCTGGGGCAGCATGACGAGTATGGTCGAAAAGAGCATGCAATTTATTACCTTATCAAAAAGTTTACCGACTGTTAGAATCGATACTCATTGCTCGAGAAAACTTGTTGTGCTTTGGCATGGGCTGCTCGCTGACTGAGACAGTATATGCTGACTCACACTACTTTGTTGATATCAAAGATGGATCCGATCAAGTATATTTTCGAGAAGCCTGCCTTATCTGGAAGAATAGCAAGATGGCAGATGATCTTAACCGAGTACGACATCCAATACAAAACCCAAAAAGCAATCAAGGGGAGTGTATTGGCGGATCATTTGGTGCATCAGGCCGTGGATGACTATCATTCTATGAATTTTGAGTTCCCGAATGAGAATATCATGTAGGTAACTGACTGTGAAGAGCCTGGACCGGATGAAGGACCCGAGGAGGGATCTCGATGGTCTATGTATTTTGATGGAGTCTCGAATGCATTGGGTAATGGCATTGGCGCTGTAATTATATCTCCTGAGGGCTGTCATACTTTGTTCACCGCCCGATTATGTTTTAACTGCACCAACAATATGGCGGAGTATGAAGCGTGTATCATGGGTCTTCGAGTTGCTATTGACCTGAGGATTAAGTTCTTAAGTGTATTTGAAGAGTTCGCTCTGGTAATAAGTCAGATCAAAGGCGAGTGAGATACGAAGCACCCGAATCTCATTCCTTACCGAGAATATGTACTGACATTGCTCCCACATTTTGAGGAGATAACCTTTGAACATTTCCCATGGGAAGAGAACCAGTTGGCGGACGCGCTAGCTACCATGTCTTCTATGTTCAAAGTTAGGTGGGACAATAAAGCTCCCTAGATTACCATTGAGAGGTTGGACGAACCCGCACATTGCTGTGACATTGAGACTAAAGAGGTAGCAGATAAACCCTGGTTCCACAAGGTAAAGAGGTATCTTGAGGCTCAAGAATACCCTGAGGGGGCATCTGTTAATGATAAGAAGTTTCTGAGAAGGTTCGCTGCGAAGTTCTTCATCAGTAATGAAATCCTCTATAAGCGTAACCATGATTCAACCTTACTGCGGTGTTTAGACAAGAACGGGGCAGAAAGGATCATGGCAGAGTTACATGAAGGTACCTTCGGAACTCATTCTAGTGGACACACCATGGCTAAGAAGATCCTACAGTCAGGATACTACTGGTCTACTATGGAAGCCGATTGTTATCAGCACTCTCGAACCTGTCATAAATGCCAAGTCTATGCTGATAAGGTGCATGTGCCTCCAGTCCCTCTGAATGTCTTGACAACTCCTTGGCCCTTTGCAATGTGGGGCATCGACATGATCGGCGAGATCAGACCTACTGCGTCTAACGGGCATCGCTTCATTCTGGTATCCATTGATTACTTTACAAAGTGGGTTGAGGCAGCTTCCTTTGCTACCGTAACCAAGAACGTCGTGGCGCGGTTTATCCGACACAATTTGATCTGTCGATATGGGGTACCAGAGAGGATTATTACTGACAATGCTACAAATCTCAATAACATAATGATCACCGAAGATGAATGGGGTTGTTGAAGCAGCTAACAAGAACATCAAGAAAATCGTGCAGAAAATGACGGTGACATACAAAGACTGGCACGAGATGTTACCATTCTCTCTTCATGGGTACCGTACCTCAGCACGGACGTCGACAAGGGAAACCCCTACTCTTTGGTATATGGCATGGATGCAGTCCTACCCATCGAAGTCCAGATACCCTCTCTCAGGATTATGAAGGATGCAGGTTTGAACGAAGACGACTGGATCCAAACCCGACTTGATCAGCTGAATCTAATCGACGAAAAGAGACTTACTGCTATCTGTCATGGTCAGACGTATCAAAAGCGAATGATCAAAGCTTTTAACAAGAAGGTCAGACGTCAAGAATATCAAGTCGTGGATTTAGTGATCAAACGCATCATACTACCGCAAGGTGATCCCAGGGGCAAATGGACCCCCACATACGAAGGGCCATTTGTGGTTAAGAACATTTTCTCGGGAGGAGCTATGATTCTAACCACCATGGATGGTGACGACCTTCCTCACCCCGTCAATGCAGACATAGTGAAAAGATACGATGCATAATCAAAGACCCGCTAGGTTGACTGGCCTAGGAAAAAATAAGGGCTTCCCGACGAACTAAAAGGGTTCGGGAAAAATTAAGGGATGAAAATGAAAAAAACTGCACACCCGGCAAGTCGAAAACCTGAAAAGGCAACTTGGGCAAAAAAGGGTATCCCGGTGGACTGCAAACCCGAAAGGGCGGTCCCGGAAAAAGTTAGGGATCGAAGCGTAACACTATATCTCATTGGATCATCTCGCAACCAAACTTCGATATCGACTATCAAGCTCAGACGACACCAATCAATCTGATCCACCTTCGACCAAGCAGCAAAGTGATGAGACGCTTGAAGTTATAAAGGCAATAGCAGAGTTGAAACCCGATGGGGTCGTTCCACATAGCTGTTTTTCTTTCTTTAACATAAATTGTAATTTCTATCGTTCGTTGGTGTTCTCTTACTAGGACGTCAGCCTCTTGTACAAAACGCCTATTATAGGCCAACTTCAAAATCAATACAAGTCATTTTCACAAAACTTTAATTTGTTTTCTTTTTCCTGTTTTTTTTTTGGAAGAACATCCAATGATTTATTTTTGATATATGCATTTGAAAATGATTGCTGCTCATAAATATTTACATAAGAAACAAAAGGCAATTACTCGTAATACCAAAAACTGGGAAAATAAGAAGTGGCCAAACCTTACAGTTACTCTGCCCATCAGGTACTGGGATAGAGCCATCTTGAGAACATGAGTAGTGGTACATACACTCCCTACAGAGTAAAAAGTATCTAAAGATAGTGATGTTAGCTTTTCCAAACAGGACATAACTCTCCCCAGCTGAGGTTCACAATCGCGAGTGAGTCAGTAAAATTTTTCCCCAAGCAGAGTTTATTTCTCTCACAAGCAGAAATTCAATCTCCAATAGAATTCATTATCACCAGCAATGGAAATTCATCCCCGACTGAGTTTAGTTCTTCAAATCAGCAGATTGATCAACAGAGTATCTCCTCTCCAACAGAGTTATTCCCCGCAGAGTTATCCTCAGACAAGGCCTCTTCCTGCAGAATATTCACCAACCGAATGGAGGTGAATCCCCAGCTAGTCATCTTTGTTCACCATCCCCAACAGAAGTGGAGGAACTATGGTTTCTTACAGCAGTCAAGAATACCATTTCTCATACTCTCCAAACAACAGTCATGGATTTATTTTCCCGGACTCAGATTATTACGTCAGCATTTCATGTTCATACATCATAACATGTGCATACATTACATATAACATAATCTCAGTCATTTTGAGAACCTCATCACAATGCATCTCATGCATCGCACATAACTAACCCTGTATTTCTTTCAGGAAAGACAGTTATTATCAACAATTTCCAGTAGGTCCATGATCAACACTCGAAGCTAACAGAGTAATCATCGGTGCGACAAAAGCAACCTTACCCAGGTTCCCTCTACAGTTTTACCCAAACTCATTTCGAAGTAACCCTACTATCCAGGTTCCTTCTCACAGCCCTACTATCCCGACTTTCATATCGAAGTAACCCTACCATCAAGGTTCCTTCTCACAGCCCTACTATCCCGGCTTTCATATCGAAGTAACCCTACTATCCAGGTTCCTTCCCACAACCCTACTATCCAGGCTTTCATGTCGAAGTAACCCTACTATCCAGGTTCCTTCTCACAACCCTACTATCCAGGCTTTCATCTCGAAGAACCCTACTATCTAGGTTCCTTCTCACAACCATACTATCCAAGCTTTCATCTCGAAGAACCCTACTATCCAGGTTCCTTTTCACAGCCCTACTATCCAGGCTTTCATGTCGAAGTAACCCTACTATCCAGGTTCCTTCTCACAACCCTACTATCCAGGTTCCTTCTCACAACCCTACTATCCAGGCTTTCATCTCGAAGAACCCTACTATCCAGGTTCCTTCTCACAGCCCTACTATCCAGGCTTTGATCTCGAAGAACCCTACTATCTAAGTTCCTTATCACAACCCTACTATCCCGACTTTCATATCGAAGTAACCCTACTATCCAGGTTCCTTCTCACAACCCTACTATCCAGGCTTTCATGTCGAAGTAACCCTACTATCCAGGTTCCTTCTCACATCCCTACTATCCAGGCTTTCATATCGAAGAAACCCTACTATCCAGGTTCCTTCTCACAACCCTACTATCCCGGCTTCGACATGAAAGCCTGGATAGTAGGGCTGTGAAAAGGAACCTGGATAGTAGGGTTACTTAGATATGAAAGTCACGATAGTAGGGCTGTGAGAAGGAACCTGGATGGTAGGGTTACTTCGATATGAAAGCCGGGATAATAGGGCTGTGAGAATGAACCTGGATAGTAGGGTTTCTTCGATATGAAATCCTGGATAGTAGGGCTGTGAGAAGGAACCTGGATGGTAGGGTTACTTCGATATGAAAGCCGTGATAGTAGGGCTGTGAGAAGGAACCTGGATAGTAGGGTTTCTTCGATATGAAAGCCTGGATAGTAAGGCTGTAAGAAGGAACCTGGATAGTAGGGTTACTTCGAAATGAGTTTGGGTAAAACTGTAGAAGGAACCTGGGTAAGGTTGCTTTTGTCGCACCGATGATTACTCTGTTTAGCTTTGAGTGTTGATCATGGACCTGCTGGAAATTGTTGATAATAATTGTCTTTCCTGAAAGAAATACAGGGTTAGTTATGTGCGATGCATGAGATGCATTGTGATGAGGTTCTCAAAATAACTGAGATTATGTTATATGCAATATATGCACATGTCATGATGTATGAACATGAAATGCTGACGTAATAATCTGAGTCCGGGAAAACAAATCCCTGACTGTTGTTTGGAGAGTATGAGAAATGGTATTCTTGACTGCTGTAAAAAAACATAGTTATTCCACTTCTGTTGGGGATGGCTAACAAAGATGACTATGCTGTGGATTTGCCCCTCGTTTACAGATATTCTGCCGAGGGGATACTCTATTTGAGAATAACTATGCGGGAGAATAACTCTGTTGGAGAGGAGATACTCTGTTGATAAATCCGCTGACCTGGAGAAATAAACTCAGCTAGGGATGAACTTCCGTTGCTGGTGATAATGAATTCTGTTGGAGATTGAATTTCTGCTTGGGAAAAAAATTACTGACTCACTCGCGATTGTGAACCTCAGCTGGGGAGAGTTATGTCCTGTTTGGGAAAGCTAACATCACTGTCTTTGGATACTTTTTACTCTGTGGGGAGTGTATGTACCGATACTCACGTTTCAAGCTGGCTCTATCCTGGTACCTGATGGGCAGAGTAAATGTAAGGTTTGGGCACTTCTTATTTTTCCCTGTTCCTGGAATTACGAGTAATTGTATTTTATTTTTCATGTAAATATTCATGAGGAGTCATTATTTTCAAAGGCATATAGAAAAAATGAATCATTGGACGTTCTTGCAAAACAAAACAGAAAAAGAAAAGCAAATTGAAATTTCTTGTGAAAATGAATTGTATTGATTTTTTGAAGTAGGCCTGTAATAGGCATTTTGTACAAAGAGGCTGACGTCCTAGTAAGAGAACGCCCCCGAAAGATAGAAATTACAAATTGTGTTAAAGAAAAGAAAACAGCTATGTGGAACATTCCCATCGGGTTCCAACTCTTCTATTTCCTTTATGTCTTCAAGCGTCTCATCACTTTGCTGCTTGGTCAAAGGTGGATCAAATTAATTGGTGCCGTCTGAGCTTGATAGTCGATACCGAAGTCTGGTTGCAGGATGATCCAATGAGACGCAGTGTTATGCTTTGATCCCTAACTTTTGCCTGGACCTCCCTTTCGGGTTTTCAGTCCACCGGGATACCCTTTTTTGCCCAAGTCTCCTTTTCATGTTTTCGACTTGCCAGGTGTACAGTTTTTTCATTTTCATCCCTTACTTTTTCCCGAACCTTTTTGGTTCGCCGGGAAGCCCTTATTTTTTCCTAGGCCAGTCAACCTAGCGGGTCTTTGATTATGCGTAATATCTTTTCACTATGTCTGCATTGACGGGGTGAGGAAGGTCGTCACCATCCATGGTGGTTAAAATCATAGCTCTGCCCGAGAAAATGTTCTTAACCACAAATGGCCCTTCGTATGTGGGGGTCCATTTGCCCCTGGGATCACCTTTAAGTAGTATGATGCGTTTGATTACTAAATCCCCGACTTGATATTCCTGACGTCTGAATTTCTTGTTAAAAGCCTTGATCATTCGCTTTTGATACGTATGACCATGATATATCACAGTAAGTCTCTTTTCGTCGATTAGATTCAATTGATCAAGTCGGGTTTAGATCCAGTCGTCTTCGTTCAAACCTGCATCCTTCATAATCCTGAGAGAGGGTATCTGGACTTCGATGGGTAGGACTGCCTCCATGCCATATACCAGAGAGTAGGGGGTTGCCCCTGTGGACGTCCATGCTGAGGTACGGTACCCATGAAGAGTGAATGGTAACATCTCGTGCCAGTCTTTGTATGTCACCGTCATCTTCTGCACAATATTTTTGATGTTCTTGTTAGCCGCTTCGACAACTCCATTCATCTTCGGCCGGTAGGGAGAAGAGTTATGGTGTTGTATCTTGAATTGTTTACAAAGCTCAGTGATCATCGTGTTATTGATATTTGTACCATTGTCAGTAATAATCCTCTCTGGTACGCTGTATCGACAGATCAGATTGTGTCGGATGAACCGCGCCACAAAGTTCTTGGTTACTATAGCAAAGGAAGCTGCCTCAACCCACGTTGTGAAATAATCAATTACTACCAGAATGAAACGATGCCCGTTAGAAGCATTAGGTCTGATCTCGCCGATCATGTCGATGCCCCACATTGCAAAGGGCCAAGGAGCTGTCAAAACGTTTAGAGGGACTGGAGGCACATGCACCTTATCAGCATAGACTTGGCACTTATGACAGGTTCGAGAGTGCTGATAACAATCGGCTTCCATGGTGGACCAGTAATATCCTGCCCATTGGATTTTCTTCGCCATAGTATGTCCACTGGAATGAGTTTCGAAGGTACCTTCATGTAACTCTGCCATGATCCTTTCTGCCTCGCTCTTGTCCACACACCGCAGTAAGGTTGAATCATGGTTACGCTTATAGAGGATACCATTACTGATGAAGAACTTTGCAACGAACCTTCTCAGAAACTTCTTATCATTAACAGATGCCCCCTCGGGGTATTCTTGAGCCTCAAGATACCTCTTTACCTCATGGAACCAGGGTTTATCTGCTACCTCTTCAGTCTCAATGTCACAACAATGTGCGGGTTTATCCAACCTCTCAATGGTAACCTGGGGAGCCTCATTCTCCCACCTAACTTTGAACATAGAAGACATGGTAGCTAGTGCGTCCTCTAACTAATTCTCCTCTCTTGGGAAATGTTCAAAGGTTATCTCCTCAAAGTGCGGGAGCAATGTCAGTACATACTCTTTGTAAGGAATAAGATTCGTGTGCTTCGTATCCCACTCGCCTTTGATCTGACTTATTACCAGAGCGGAATCTCCGAATACACTCAAGAACTTAATCCTCAGGTCAATAGCAGCTCGAAGACCCATGATACACGCTTCATACTCCGCCATATTATTGGTGCAGTTAAAACATAATCGGGTGGTGAACGGAGTATGATAGCCCTCAGGAGATATAATTACAGCGCCAATTCCATTACCCAATGTGTTCGAGGCTCCATCAAAATACATAGACCATCGGGATCCCTCCTCGGGTCCTTCATCCGGTCCAGGTTCTTTGCAGTCAGTCACCAACATGATATTCTCATCTGGGAACTCAAAATTCATGGACTGGTAGTCATCCACGGCCTGATGCACCAAATTATCCGCCAATACACTCCCATTGATTGCTTTGTGGGTTGTGTATTGGATGTCGTACTCAGTTAGGATCATCTGCTATCTTGCTATCCTTCTGGAGAGAGCGGGCTTCTCGAAAATATACTTGATCGGATACATCTTTGATATCAATAAGGTAGTATAAGTCAGCATATACTGTCTCAGTCGACGAGCAGCCCATGCCAAAGCGCAACAAGTTTTCTCGAGAAATAAGTATCAGGTCTCACAGTCGGTAAACTTTTTTCTAAGGTAATAAATGGCGTGCTCTTTTCGACCAGACTCGTCATGCTGCCCCAACACGCACCCCATTGAATTGTCTAGCACTGTCAAGTATAATATCAAAGGTCTTCCTTCAACTGGAGGCATCTGAATTGGTGGTTCTTGAAGGTATTCCTTGATTCTTTCGAAAGCGGTCTGGCATTCATCATTCCATTTTACCACTTGATCTTTCTTCAGCAGCTTGAAGATTGGCTAACAAGTAGCAGTCAGATGTGAAATGAACCTGGCGATATAATTCAGACGCCCCAAGAAACCTCTAACTTCCTTTTCTGTGTGGGGAGCCGGCATCTCTTGTATGGCTTTTACCTTTGCGGGGTCTACCTGAATACCTTTGTCACTGACAACAAAACCCAGAAGCTTACCAGACCTTACCCTGAAAGTACACTTGTTCAGATTCAACCTCGGCTTGTAAATCTTCAACCTGTCAAACAGTTTCTGGAGATGATCAAGGTGATCTTCCTCAGTCTGGGACCTGGCTATCATGTCATCAACATAAACCTTGATCTCATGGTGAATCATATCGTGGAACAAAGCGACCATGGCGCGCTGATAAGTTACCCCAACATTCTTCAACCCAAAAGGCATTACCTTGTAACAGAACATGCCCCACTGCGCAATGAAAGTTTTCTTCTCCATGTCCTCAGGAGCCATCTTGATCTGGTTGTAGCCAGAAAACCCATCCATGAAGGAGAAGATCTTGTGCTACGCGGTGTTATCGACTAGAACATCAATATGAGGAAGTGGGAAGTCATCCTTGGGGCTTGCCCTGTTCAGATCTCTGTAGTCTACACACATCCGTACCTTACCGTCCTTCTTAGGTACCGGAACGACGTTGGCAACCCACTGTGGATAAGAAGTGACAACTAAGAATTCGGCGTCGAACTGTTTCATGACCTCTGCCTTGATTTTCTCTGACATTTCAGGGCGCATACGGCAGACCTTCTACTTTACCGGAGGGCAGTCTTCTTTAGTTGGCAGGTGATGTACCACAATATTAGTATCCAAACTAGGCATGTCTTCATAGGACGACGCGAAGATCTCAACATAATCGTGTAGCATCTGTACTAACCGTTGTTTGACACTAGGCTCCAAATTCGCACCTATTTAACCTCTTTCCTGTCTTCCTCTATACCCAAATTCACTGACTCAACTGGCTCTTCATGAGGCTGTATGGCCCTTTCTTTCTGTTGTAATAGTCTAGCAAGTTCTCCAGGAACCTCCCAGTCATCCTCACCTTCGTCCTCGGCTTGGTTGATTGGATTTTCTAAGTCATAACTGGTAGTAGCAGAGTTGTTATCAATGAGATCCGGAGTGGATATGGATATGTAGTATGATACATGAGTGTGTGTAAGAGCATAGTTGTTTTGATAAAGTGAGATACAGAAAATAAAAACAAGGATCGCAAAATTTGTAATGCAAGAAACGTCCAATGCTTTATTAATGATATATGAAATGACAAATAATAAGCCCTCACAAACAAAGCCAAGGTGCCTCGGGCAAGGCACCAGGCCGTAAAGTTTCAAACTGTTTATTACAAATCTTAAAACAAGAGTCAATTACTGCGGAATAAAAGAAACAGGTATGAAGTCCCTAACTGTCCAGTTGTTCAGTCCACCGTTGGTTGTTGGGTAGATCCAGCTGTCGATGTCTGAATCTTCTTCACTGTCCTCAATTGCATTAACTCCCCGATTGCTGATGTGTAGAGGAGGTCTTCCAATCCGTGCGCGCCTAACAGCTCTCTAAGCCCCTGTAGTAAAGCCCAAACCAAATTTGTCAGTTTTGTGAGTGAAATCAGGGAGCCGACCCCAATTGGTACACCCATGTTCTTCAACTACAGCCCTGGCGTCCTTGAGAGAAGCCATATTCGGCGGAGGTTTGTTGGTGGTAACTTCAGTTGATGCCAAAGTTTGAGGGACCTCTTCGAAGTTCTGACAAGGAGTTTCTATGAACTCGTTGTCCATCTCTACATAACGAAAGGAATTGAGATGACTCACCATATACTCTTCTTCACCTCGCACCGTGACAATCTTCCCCTTCACTGGATACTTCAGCATTTGATGGAGTGTGGAAGTAACTGCCCCAACCATATGGATCCAAGGACGAACCAGCAAGCAAGAATATGATGGCCTGATATCCATTACGTAGAAGGTGGACCCAAAGGTCTGAGAACCCACTTTGACAGGGATGTCCACCTCCCCGTGCACCATTCTCTTTGATCTGTCAAAAACCCTTACCACAATGTTACTTGGCTTTAAAGTCAAACCCTCACAATCCAAACGGTCTAATGCTTTCTTCGGCAGAACGTTTAATGAAGACCCAATATCTACTAGCACATGAACCATAGTGGTGCCCCTACACTTAATCGAGACATGCAGAGCATCATTATGATTCCTTCCTTTAGGGGTCAGATCCGCATCTGAAAAACCTAGACCATTGTCAGCAGTCAGGCTGGCCAGACAATCTTTGAACTGATCTGCTGAAGTTTCCTGCGGCACATGCACAATCTTGAGAAAAGCAATGAAAGCCTTCGCATGGGCTTCAGAACACAACAGCAGAGACAACATGAAGATCTTTGATGGGGTCTGCCCTAGCTGTTCGACCACATTGTAGTCGCTTTTCTTGATAATTTTCAGTATTTCCTCTATTTCTTGTTTAGAGGCTTCCACAACAATTTTTCTAGGCACTTTCGTCCGGGAAGGCTCACCTATAATTTCTTTTCTCTGAGTCCCATATGGCTCGGCGACAGGGGTGATAACTGGAGTAAGAACTGGAACAGTAGCTGATGTAATAGCGGGAACAGCAGATGGAATGACAATAGGTTCGTTGACAGTTGGAGGGGAAATCTCGGGAGAGAAGATCCTTCCGCTTCTGGTAACCTTACTAGCCCCAACAATATTACTGACATCAGTATCAGCTTCTTCATTCTTCAAATCTTGCTTAATGCCATGATAATACACATCAGCACCATAGTGCCATGGGACAGCCTTGTCTGAGGTGTACGGGATGGGACCAGGAACAATGATTATTAGCGGAGCAATTCTTTGAACGGGTGTAATCCTAACAGGTCTTCTCGAGGAAACCTTGGAAGGATTGGCGGAAATGGTTATAATGGCAACGTCTTCATTTGGAACAACAGGAATCATAGTCTTCTCGAACAAAATTTCTTTATTATCCATCAGGCGCTGGACACCTGACTTCAACAAACGGCAACCAGAAGGTAGAATTGAACACATGTGGCAACCTTCACCACAACCCGAAAATAAACCGGCCAATAGAAAATTCCTCTTAACAGTCATAAGAGGAGTAGAAATTTCTTCAACAGAGGTCACAAACAAATCAGTGTCAACAACATTGACTCCACGACCATGTTTGGGCATGGGAGCAGTTATAACATTCGGCTTTTCTGGAGCATCGAACTCTATCTCCTTAGCTTCAAGCAAGTCTTGTACTTTGTTTCTCAAAGCCCAACAGTCATTGGTATCGTGGCCAGGACTCTCAGAATGGTAGGCGCACCACGCATTGGGATTGTATCTGGGAGAGGTAGTGTTTGGATTCTTGGGAGCCTCTCTCAAGGTCGCCAAGTTGGATCTCAGCAAGTGAGGTAACACTTCAGCCAATGTCATGCTAATACGGGTAAACTGCCGCTGTGGTCTTTCCATCCTTTGTTTATTGTTGCATTGTGGAGCAACTGCGGGTCTTGGTATCACTACAGTGTTTATCGTTAGACGATGTTTAAATCTGTTTTGTCCCCTCGGGCTATAGACTACACTGGCTTCCTTCTTACCAGTGAAAGGTTTCTTTACCGAACTCGAAGAGGCATCCTTCTGTATTTTGCCACTTCAAATTCCAGCTTCTACTCTTTCTCCAATTAAAATCAGCTCAGTGAAACTAGATGACGAGCCGCCGATCAAGTGATTGAAAAATGTACCAGACAACGTCCCCAGAAACATATCAACCAACTCCCTATCAGACAAAGGGGGTTGAACTCTCCCAGCCAAATCTCTCCATTTTTGAGCATAATCTTTAAAACCTTCACCTACACCCATGGACATACTCTGGAGTTGAGTACGAGTGGGAGAAAGGTCGGCATTATACTGATATTTCTTGTAGAAAGCAGCAACAAGATCTTCCCAGTTTCAGACACTAGCTCCCTCCAACTGGTAGAACCATTCAAGCTGAGTCCTTGACATACTATCTTGAAAGAAGTGCACCCATAAATTTCTATCAGCAATGTAGGGTTGGATTTTCCTGACATAAGAGCGGAGATGGAGTTTTGGGCAGGACACTCCATCATACTTAGCAAAAACTGGAGCTTTGAACTTTTAAGGGATGACCATTCCCGATACCAGTCCCAGTTCTCCGAAATCCAAACCAGGTATCTTCTGAACTTCCATAGCACTCAGACGGTCTTCTAACTGCTTGTATGTATCCTCAGCAGGACGATATTGCTCATCATCAAAATCAGTATCATTGTCAGAGACTGCAGGACTAGGGTCCTTTTCCCCTTCTTGGTTCTCCCCGTCTTTGGATGAAGAGGTCAAATCAGTTTGATGCTTCAACCTTTCTCCGAACCTTCTGCCCATATTCAGAATACCGACCTTCTTCTTTTTCTTCTTCTCTTTCAAAATGAGGGTCTTCAGATCCTCTTTCCCCTTTGCCAGACTGATGAACATCTGTTGGAACTGGGCGTTTTGTGCCTGAAGATCTTTGATGACTTGATCGGAAGACATTTCTGCATGAGATAAACAGTGAAGAAGATGAGAAACCTGTACTGGTACCTGTAATGATGTGTATGATAATGAGATGCGCATGCAATGATTTCAAAGACTTTGGGAGATTTAAATTTGCAAACCAAAATAAACAAAACTTTATTAGCTCAAATTTGAAAGGTTCAACATGCCTTTAAGGCGTTACAAATAAGTAAATAAAACAAATCTAAAACTAGAAAAGAAAAATCAAAAGTCCCATGGACGCTTTCTCTTTGTGCTGATGTAATCATTGAGCACTCTTTCTTCCTCGAGCTGCCTGGTGAGCTTTAAAACCTTCCTCTCTTGCTCATGGAACTGCTCCCGGTAAGTATCCCGCTCATTCTTCAGTTGAATCTAAGACCTCTGTAACTCATCAAGATCAGTGGGCATGTAAGGATAGAGAACCGTGTAAGGAATTCCGTCTTCAGTAGTGGGTTCCACAATCACTGGTAATACTGCCGCATAAGGCATCATAAGCTTCTGGGCACGAGCTCGGACCCATTGGAGGTAAGTCTGCATAGGAAGGGAAGTCTTTGGTCCCAACTCTTGGGGGTCAGATCTGTTTACAATGCCCCAAGCTCGTATGAACCTCCGGCGATGCCCCTTAAGATCATCCTCATAGTCGAATACAATGTCCTCGAGAAGTAACTCATGGGGACCATCCCTTCGAGCACGACAAAATTGTCACAAAGCTAGACAAGGATTGTAAGTTATACCCCCTCTGATACCAAGTAATGGGACATTAGGGTACCCCCACAGCGGTCAATAACAGCAGTGTCTTCCATAGCTCAGGAACACCAAAGAATATCCGTATGAGCGAGTGACATTATTCTGTGCGACCAACCCAAACCTTCTTCGTTCTTCAGTATAGAACTAGGGAGGTGCGAAATAAACCACCTCGACAACAATGGCATGCAGCACATAAGAGTCCCTCTTCTCCTCGTGGTACGAGTATAGAGAGCGTGCAAAATATCTCCAAGCAAGATAGACACAGGGTTGCGAGAAAGGAAAATCTTGATAGCATTCACATCTACGAAAGAGTCCGAATTAGGGAAGAGAACTAAACCATAGATAAGAAGAGCCAAGACATCCTCAAAAGTCTGAAACTCCATATCATCCCAAAATAGTTAAGCCTGGTCTATCAGAAATTTGGCTAGAAAACCCTCGACTCTGCTTCGAGTTTCCCAATTGGATACCACATTGGCCCGTTTCAAATGCAAAGCTGAGGTAATGACTTCAGGTTTAGGAACTTCTTCTATACCTGTGAAGGGTACCTGTTCAAGAATGGATATGCCCAATAGATGAGAGAATTCTTCCAAGGTGGGTACCAAATGATAATCTGGAAAGGTGAAGCAGTGATGCTTAGGATCGAAGAACTGAAAAAGTACGCTCATCATCTGTTCATCAGGATTTGCAGTAACCAGGCTGAGAAGTTGACCGTGTCTCTTAATGAACATAGAAGTTTAAGAAATTCTTGATACTAGCTCTTTGAGTTGGGAAGGTATCTCCACAAAGTTGATTCAGATGGTATTTCTACGCACGGAAGCCATGATCTGTAGAACAGAACAAAGATAAATTCCCTTGGTCTTTGAAATGGTTAGTATAATGAAGCATGAATGCCATGTTATGATGCATGATGTCATGATAAACCACAGGTATAGAAAACAACAGGTATTGTAAACACAGTCAAATCACACAAAGCCCTTAGGTTTAAGGCTTGCATGAGGTCAAAGGTAATACCCTCTTGAAGTTAAGTTGGTTTCAAACCTATCCTAGAAAAGTAATTGGGTTCTAGAGGATCTCAATATCACTGACCATCCTCCATCGGTCATGGTTTCAGCTCACGCAATCTTTTCTTGTGGCCAAAATTATTCTGAGAGTATGATCTCAATGAGTGTAGTATCGAGTATCAACCAGTTCTCAGCTCTACACCAAGGCCGACTATCTCACTACTTTCTAATGGCCAAGTTGGGCGATTAAAGGTTCTAAGGTCAGTTGATGCTTAACGACACCACACGGCGGCCCCGTATTCTCCTCGTTTCTCCACAAGGGATACCGGTACCAACCAAAGTGCCACACCAACGTAGCTACTGCTTCAACCGTATCAGTCTATTCCATACAGTTCCCTCAGTTTATTTCTGCTTACCTAAAAGGTATTCCCCAGATCCGGGTATAGGATCTATAGTAACCCCAAACAAAACCCTTAAAAGTAAAGCAAACAAAGCAATCAAGAGAAGAAATTATGATGACCTAGATCCTAAGGTATACCCCACTTATAATTCCCCAGCAAAGTCGCCAGTTCTGTGATACGGTGGCAGAACCAACTGTTTAATACTGGTTTGCGTTTTGCGTTTTTTGTTTGCAAAATGTCGCAGTAAGCAAGAGTCGCCACCGACTTTTATTTCATCCAACCGGAAATGAAAAAAGTACAGAAAAAAAATCCTTTTTCGAGATTTTGAGTACGGGGGGTAGATTATAGAAAGGGAAGGTGTTAGCACCCTTTCTATCCATGGTTTTCCATGGGCTCTTAGGTACTTGCTCATTTTTAAATTGCTTGTGTTTGTGTGCTTTATTTTGAAAAGTTTTTAGTTCGTGATAACCCTTGTATCAGTCCTCAAGGGTGTGACGAAGTTGTTTTGAAATTTGTTTTGTTGAAAAGGTGTAAGTGTGAAAAGTTTTGATTTGAGCAAGTACCTACTAGTATCTACCTACTCGAAAAAAGATTGTTTCTATTCATGTTTCCTTTAGGCAATTCTATCCTACTATTGAGAAATAGGTAGCACCGTCGTTGGAGTTTGCAAGGGTCAATTCGAAAGGGACGTAAAATCACTAAAGCAATATTAGGACACCTTAGTAATAATCCTAGAGTCTTAAGATCTTTCTCGAGGCAACATTTCCGAGGCAACATTTCTGAGGCAACATTTCCGAGGCAACATTTCTGAGGCAACATTTCCGAGGCAACATTCGAATGGGGCAATTTGATCTTTTTAGACTGGAGGGCAACCATTGAGACACTTATGCTTAATGATCGTTTACCGAAGGCAACCGAAGTGAGAGTATACCCTAAGAGTGATATGTGCGAGTGATTTTATTCAGTTATTTAGCTTTGCACATTAGGGTTTTCTAACTGTATTAATTTGTCATGCATTCTTTCCATACAATCCTATTAGCATACATCTAGGAAATTGAATATTTGCAGGAATTGAAAATGCGAGAAAATAATTCTACGCTATTACAAGGCTTCAGGGAGGAGGATTAATTACATAGCCCAAAACCCGGGGATTTAACAGTAAAATAAAGACCCCAAATTAACTATTAAAAACCATGAGCAGTTATAAATATTGGCAAAATAAATAATAAGTGCGCGGAGAATTAAATTCGAGGCGATTAGGGTTTTGACCCTTTGACTAATCCTACTTGCGGTTAATAAAAAAAATGTTTTTGTCATGTTTTGTTATTTGAGAAAATAATGAATAATTAAATGAAAACAGGAACCTAATTACAAATTAATTTTAATTAAGAAAGATAACTAAATTAACCTATTTTTGTATTTTTTTTATATTTTATTTGCAAAAGGAAAACAATTAAATCAAGAATTAAACCTAATTTTTCTAGTTAATTTTAATTGTGAAAAACAAATTAAAGTTACCCTAAATTGAATAAACTAATTAATTAAAAAACATTTATTAAGAAAATAAATCTTTTTGTGATTTTTGATTGGTTAATTTAATAAAATAATTTTTGTATTGATAAAAAAACAAAATAATTAAAGAAGAGGAATTAAAGAAAAATAGTAGAAATAACCAAATGGGCCTGCTGTCAGCAGATCTGGGTAGAGACGGATCCAGAGGATGATGACCCTCAGAAGATGAGGTGCACCGGATCTGGTTCTGGCTGATGAATCCAGAAGATGACCCTCAGAAGGTGTATGTGTTGGATCTGGTTCTGGCTGATGGATCCAGAAGGTGAGGACCCCCCAGAAGATGTATGTGTTGGATCTGGTTCTGGCTGATGAATCCAGAAGATGATGAACCTCAGAAGATGTATGTGCTCTGGATCTGGTGAAAATAATTGAGAAAATGCCAAAAGCTCATGCCAGGGATCAAACCCAGAACATGAGTTTCTGACTTCCTTCTTCTGACCAACTGCGCTGGATGTTAACCTGTTAATATTATAAAAACAAATAATATATTGGAAAACAAGTTAGTGGCCAGAACAGCGCGCCAGAATTTAAACCAGCCAATCAGGTTGTGACACACTGTTATCTTCTTCCCTGGAACCGTCATTTTAGGTTTTGAACCTTTACCTACAGATGCAGGTCTGTTGCTGAAACCTGTGTCATTCAAAAATCAAGCACACGCAATATAAATTCAATTGGGGACCATGAATCAACTGGATTTGAAGCTCCGGTCATCATGGTACCCATTACCAGGCCTAATTTTGCTTGAAAACCAAAACCCCAAATTGGAGCACGAAAACCTAACAATGGCATAAGCTTATTCCTGCGCTGTAAATTAAATCAAACTATCCAGAAACATTGAAAACATGATGATGAACACAAATATGTAACTTAAATATGCTAAAGATGCACGAATTACAGTAATCGAATTTGGATAATTGTGCAAACCGTGAGAGTGATAGGGAGTGATTCTGGATGTTCTGACACCTACAAATGATTGGGAATGCTTCCTGAGATGCCAAGGAATTGATTTCTGGCTTTGAAAATCCTTGAGGACGGCTCTAGGAGGGATTTCAATCTCACACTTTTCTTGGAAATTTTCAAGTTTTGTTCTGGTTCTTGGAGGCAGGTTGTGCACGAAAATTCTTGTCCTTAGGGTTCCATAAACTTCAGTATATGTATTGAATCCAATTAGGTTAACAATTTTGGATCCAATCTTGAGAATTCATGAATGGAATATTTGATTATTAAGCCATATGATATCTTTCCATAATCATGCCAATCCTGCCTTTCTTGTACCAATTGCCATTGATATGATTTGATTCTGATATGCCAACATAATGAGCTTCTGATTCTATCCAAAAATCTAATCAAAACAAATATTTGCTATTACTTACCAATTATTTGATTTAATTCAATTTTTAATAAATAAAAAATCAAAATAAAATAAATAATGAAGCAAATAACATGTGAATGAACATTTGGGTCGTGGACCACATTATATTTGAGGTGCAAGCACAAAAAGTTAGGCCCATTTAGCAAAAAATGCAAATTTGAGCACATTTGACTTTTGGCAATTTTGCAAAAATGGTCAACTTGGCCAATGTATGACTCTCTCAATGTTGATCCTAGAGAGGTGTTATTGGACTTTTTAGAAAGCTTAGGATGTCCTCTAAGCAACCCTTTTGGTCTCATCTCAATTGAGTCTTCCATGTTCATGTATGAAGCTTTGACCCAAAAGGCGTTTTTGTTGACTTTTCAAAATGACCTATAATGTCAAAATTCATATCTTTTTGTGAGTGCATATTCTGAACTTTGGATCTGAAGATGAATTGTAGGTAATTGCATCCTATTCAAAATGAGCTTTGGATGGGTCATTTCTGATAAAATATGAGAAAGTTATGCTTGGTCAAATTTGAGTTGACTTTTCTTGTAAAACCCTAATTTAGCAACTTTTGGGTTTTGATGAATTGTGAGCAATCCTTGAGAAATCATGATCAAACCTTGACTAAATGATGAATAATACTTCAAAATTAGGATGTTGACCAATAATCTTGAAGTTTGACTGTATGTGGGCCATAATTGACTTTTGACCTAGTACAATTGATTTTCAGGCATTTGAGCAATTGACTGAGCAAACTTCTTCTGTAAGGCTTGAAAGTTGACATGAATGATCTTGAGATAATATTAGGACAATGGTGAGAATTTGAGTCCTTTGTGGTTCACACATCTTGATGAAGATGGAAACCCTAATTTGAGATAGACTGTCTTAGGAGAGAGTTTGTCTGGTCAACTCTTAGACTTCCTTGAGCCATTTAGAGACCTCACTTGACATTTGTTGAGAAATATGGGAGGAAAAATTTTGGGGTACAACGAGCATGTTATTCTTTCGAGTCATTAGCCATTATCCATCATCCCAGGTTTCCATTATCCATTTATTTTTACTCCTGAGAGATATTTATTCTTGGGCTTGTCCTTATGAAGTTAAGGACAATCATACTTGTAGTGTCTTGGCTCGTTGCACTCATAGAAAGTGACTTCTTTTCCACTAGACTCCCTTTTACCAGAAGTGGACTCAAAGTTACCACCAGTCCTTCTAGTACTTCATCAAAATCTTCTTCTGAATCCTCAATCTCCCCAGCTTGAAGAGCTTTGGACTTCTCATATCTTCTGATATATTTGAGCGCAACAGATTTCCCTTTCTTTAGAGGTTCATCTTATTCTAGCTCAATCTCATGACTTCTTAAAGAACTTACCAGTTCTTTTAGAGAAATGTTGTTAAGATCCTTTGCAATTTTGAGTGCAGTTACGATATGCCTTCATTTGGATGGTAAGCTTATGATATTCTTCTTCACGTGATCTGACGTTCAATATCCTTTGTTCAGAACTTCAGTCTTGCAACTAAGTTTTGAAACCTTGAGAACATAGTCTCAACTGTTTCATCATCATCCATCTAGAAAGTTTCATACTTCTGAATTAAGGACAAAGTCTTGGTCTCCTTAAGTTGATCACTTTCTTCATGAGTCATTATGAGAGAGTCAAATATAGACTTAGCTGAGTATTTATTTATTATCTTCTCATACCCAGTATAAGAAATAGCATTCAGCAAGATGGTTCTTGCTTTATGATGATTCTCATAATCCTTTTTCTGTTGATCAGTCATAGCTCTTCTTTCAAGATTATTTCCAGTAGCATCTGTGAGAGGATCATTGTCATCAACTACCATATCCCTAATATCAACATCATGACCTAGAAAGAAACTTTCTAGTCCATCTTTCACATATTCAAACTTTTCACCATAAAAAATTGGAGGTTTAGAATTGTAGTTATCTTTATCATTTGAATATAGAGCACGTGGAGGTAGTGTAAGATCAACCATAGTATTTCTAAAAATCGTCTAGATCTTTATCTGACATAATTATGTGTTTGATAATAACCAATATCAAAACCGAATAATAATCAACACGAGAAATGGGGGTTTGAATTGGGTTGCACCAAATATAATCTTTTCACAACTCAAATACAAAGCTAACAAGTGAATAAATATAAATGAACACAATTATTTATATCCTGGTTCACTGTTAACTAAGTTACTCCAGTCCACCCCGCAAGGTGATTTGCTTTATCCATAAGGTCTTAATCCACTATAATCAACCGATTACAGACAACCACAATAAGTCTGATCAACCTTGTTGATAACCACAACAAGTCCGTTGATCATTATTGCCAGTCCATGATGACCACAACCAAAGTCTTCATGAGAATCTAGACTACACCTAGTCTCTCAAGGAACCTATCAATAACAATTGTTTACAAAAATGTGTATATAAATATGCTTCTAACAATCATATTACACAATATTTAAGTACAACAATACAAAAGTGTTGATAGTAAGATATGAATAAAAGCTCCTTGCTAAAAATACAAAACTATACAAAAAATATCTCAAAAGACTTTGTGCAGCGCTTTAGAGTAGTTTTGTAGAACATAAAGTGTTATCTTAAAATTATTCAAAGTTCTCCTTTTATAGATGAAAAAAAGATTTGTTGGAGGGTAGAATAGGAAACATAAAACCAATTGTTTTGTCTCTAACAGTCATGGTGGAATGGTAGACAATATAGTACAAAACGACTATCGTTACGCCACCCTATAATAATAGAGGTCATAGTGTACTTTGTACTTTTATACTCACCATCTCACGCAAGCCAGTCTTAATCTTTATCTTCTATTTCTTTAGAGGCTTCTGATGTTTGTTGATGAAGCATGTTGTAGAAGGATAAGAACTTGAATCTTCTTAGCCTAAGTCTTTGGAGTCTTCAGAACTTGTTTAGCAGAACATTGTATTCATCACTTGGTATTTAGAAGTAATATCTTCAGAACTTCAGAACTTGATCAGTAGAACCTTGTCTTCACCATATTCAGAACATGGGACAACAGAAGCAAAGCTTTAAAAGGCCTCCAAAGCTTCCTTGCAAAGTCATGATCAGAAGCTCTTGTACTAAGGTTCCTTAGAACCGTTTCATAAGAAACATTCCTAAATATTGACTTAACTTTGTAACACACCAAAGGTATTCTTCAAGAGTGGTTAGTTTAGAACCTGATGACGTCACACGCCTTCTACCAGCGTTAGAATTTGTTTAGAAAAACCTACACACTAGACAAAAACCATTAGAGTACACAATTGTTTTCTAAGATACCATATAAAGTTATCATCAAAACTCAAGGCCAGGTGCATAACCAATCTTGTTCTTACATTCTTAAGTCAATGGATAACATGAGTTAGAAAACAATCATAAAAGGATGGACTCTTTCGAAGATCACAACAGAAGAGAACACTGAAGCTGTGAAGTCTGAAAAGGATTGGATAACAACTAAAGAAGAAGAATAAGTGATTTAAAACTCTCATGCTCTTAATTCAATATACAATGGAGTTGATAAGAATATCTTAGGATCATCAATGTATGCACCAGTGCTAAGGAAACTTGGGAGACTCTTTAAGTTCTTAATGAAGGTATATCTAAAGTTCATATGTAAAGACTTCGAATTCTTACAATCGAATTTGAAAACCTAAGGATGAAGGAGGGAAAAAATATCTCTAAATTCAATGTCTAACTCTGTTATATTTCTAACAACTCTTTTTCCTTTGGCGAAAAAGATGTATGAATAAAAGCTTGTAAGAAAAATGATAACATCTTTCCAAAGAGGTTTGATTTGAAGGTTACATCCATTGAAAAAGCTCAAGATGTTTCCAAAATGGAAGTGGGTGATCTAATTAAATCCCTTATTACTTTTAAAATGGCTATATATGACAAATACGAGAAAAACAGAAAGTATGTCATTCAAAGTGAATTCTGAAGAATGTGATGACCATGTAGAAGGTGATTATGATGAAAATTTAACTAGGTACATTACCCTACATGCTAACAGCTTTAGCAAGGTCATGAGAACACTTGATAGGAGATCCAAGATTAATATCTCTACAAATGTCAAATACAATCAACAACTGAACTCAAAAGGTGCCAAATTTTAGCGTAAAGGAAAATATGGAGAAAAACTAAACAAGGGCAAGAGAATCTAGTGTAATGAATGTTAAGAATTTGGGCACATTCAAGCTGAATGTACAAACTTTCTTAGAAAACAGAAGAATGACTATAATGCTTCCTTTTCTAATGATGAATCAGAGGAAGGAAGTGAATTGATCAATTTAATAATGTGTCTGTGCTCACAATTTGTATAAGATCAAGTTCAAAAGTTCACAAATGATAGTGGCACAAGTGATGATGACTTATCTGATGATTCTCTTGCTAAAGCTTACAAGATATTATACCTCAAATGGACTGATGAATCCAAAGCAGATGAGAACAAAAAGGGTATAATTGAAACCCTTCTTCAAGACAAAGATCATCTCATCCTAACTATCTTGGAGTTAAATGAACAAGTTGACCATGTAAGTTAAAAACCTGAAAGTATGACTAAATATGTTTGCATGTTGAATTTTAGAACTGAAACCTTATGAAATTTCTAGGTGTAGGTAAGTCGTGATGAAAGGATTTGAATATATTGGTGAACCATCCAACTCAAAAATCATGTTTGTTGCACCTATTACAAAAATAAAGTTTATAATGTATGACTATAAGTATTAACATCATGTCAAACATCATGATAAGGGTTAAGCTATATTTTCTTTGGTGGGTATGGTAGAAAATTAAGGTGATTCTAACAAAGATGAGCCACAAATTGTAACAACATTTTGCAGGAAGTAACCTGATCGTTGTAGCATCACCTATGCGAATAAATGAATACAAAAGATAAATACAATTATAGTTTGCTCAAAACATTATTCAACCCATTTTGAAGTCTTATTTTCTTCTTTGAAATTGGCTGAGTTGAAAACCATCTAAGAGTTCAGAAGTAAACTTCATAAGATAAGATACCACACTTGATAAATTCAATGACAACTCAATGAACTGCCTTTGCTTCTCAGTATTTCAAATTATATTTCAAATTGCTTCTACGTATCTGGATTAACACCATTTTACTTCCTACAATGAAATAAAGAGATTGATTCATCTGCCATTCCATTTTGAACATATATGTAATGTATGAATAAATCCTGAAAGTTAATTAAAAATTTAGATTGTAGTAAAACTAATTTAAGCATAAACTCACATAAAGATAAACTCGCTCGTTAAGAGTTATTCTAAAATTAAAATTATATAAAAGTTACTTACTCAAGGCCTTGTCAAGTAGCGAGTTCATTTTGAACACAACTAGCGAGTTTCCCTAAGCTTCTTATCATACAAGTTAACGACTTTATTCGTCTTTTCTTATTTTGTTTGATTTCTTTTTTGTCTTGCTTTACCTTCATTTGAGTAGAAAATGCAAGCAAAAACACTACAATTGAAAAGGCAGGCTGAAGCTTTGTCCTTCTGCCTCTAACCATTGATATATGGATGCCTTTTCCAGTTGGGTTGTACCCTACAATTCCATATTGTAAGAATAAGAAGTGTTTCTACATCTGACCTTAAGAATTTGATGATAACTTTACATGTTATCTTAGAGAACAATTATACACTAATGAATTTATTCTAGTGTGTAGTTGCTGCTATAATATCCTGACTCTAGTATCAAGGCATGTGATGTCATCAGGTTCTGAACATACACTACTGGAAGAAAACATGTGGTTACGTGTTACAGTTGAAGACAAGATTCTAGAATCCATCTTCTGCAACATGTCTAAGGAACGTTAGTACAAGAGGTTTTGATCGTGACTTTATGGTTAAGCTTTAGAGGCCTTCTAAAGCTTTACTTCTATGTGTTACAAGTTATGAAGATTATGAAGACAAGGTTCTGCTGAACAAGTTCTGATGATCTGAAGAAAGTTAAGTTCTTACAACCAAGTGCTGAAGACTCTGGAGACGAGGTTCTAATAGTACAAGTTCTAAAGACTCCAAGAATTAGGTTCTAAGACTCATGAGTGAATCTTCTACAACAAGCTTCAATGTTCAACATTCAAATATCTGAAGCCTCTGATGATAAGAAGAAGTTCAAAATGGTTAACATGTGATGTTGTACAAAAGGTACATAAAGTGTCAGTGACCTCTACTCTCTAGGGCGGCGTAAAGACAATCATTTATATTATATTGTCAACCACTCTCATTGTGACCGTTGGGAACAAACGACTTAATTTCCAGCTATCTTTCTTTACTTACGGATCCCTGTTTGTAATCTTAATAGAAAAACATTATTCAGATAAAAGGTGGAAAGCTATCATTGAATAGTGATAGGATACATAAATATTATTTTATACTGTCTAAACTCTTACACCTTATTCTATCCGTTGGGAACTAACCGTTGGTGCAGGAAAATTCTTTTCTATCCTCACAACGTCTCTCTCTGTCAAGGCTATAAAAGAAGATATAAGATTTGAAGAAAAATTCCTTTAGCCAAATAGAGCTTCAACCTGTGAAAGGAAAGCAGTTGAAGCTGAAGATGTTAAATTTGCAATGCTACACATTCTGAACACCATCAGAGAAGAGAGAAAATAAAGAAATAATCATTCAACAAGACGTCATTCAACTATCATCATATATATCTTGGATGAAATAGAAGAAGTAAGGAGTTGTTGCTCATAGATTTCTCAAGAATATGAAGAAGAAGAACACTACAAGATACTACTCAAACTTCTGATCATATAAATCTTTGTAGAACATTATAATGAACACAAGAGTTGTTGCTCGTATTGTGTTTCAGTTCGAATCTCTTCATGAAAATTGTTTTAACACTTGAGTTGTTTCTCGGAAAAGTGTTAAAAAATATGTGCTTAAAACACTTGTGTAATATGCTTAGAAGAAGCAATCTTGTAAGCACAAGAACCCCATCAACTGTTGTTAATTGATTCCTTGGGAGACTGAGTGAAGGTATGATCTCAGGATGATAATGGCTGTGGTGATTATAGGAAATCCTCATAGGAGATCTTAAGATATCAGATTTTGTTGGGTCAATGGTAGTCATATCTCAAAGGGAACTGAGTGAAGGTCATACTCTTGCGAGATCACTGGTGGATATCATTGTGAGAAATCCTGGTAGAAGATCTTAAGGAATATGATTTTATTGGGTCAATGAATGCTATATCGGGTTGGATCACTGAATGTGTCATTGTGTGTTAGTCATCGTCTGTTTCCCGTGCATTTGTAATCAGTTTGGTTATAGTGGATGTTGTACCCCAACATTTTCCCACTCATTTTCAAATCAAATTATTTCAAAAGGTCTCCTCATCTTCCTAGGGTTCTCAATTGCTCAAGATTACTCAAGGAATTGATCAGACAAGTCTTCTCCTAAGCAATTAGCCTACAACTAGGGTTTCATCTTTCACAAGTAAATATGGGTTTCAAATACCTCAAATGGTTTTCATAACTCCGCATATGCTTCAAAGAATGCTCATACCAATTTTCATGCCTTGCATCACAAGTTTGCTCAATCAATTGCTCAGATGATTGAAAGTCAATTATGGTCAACATATAGTAAAACCTCAATATTTTTGGTCAACATAAAGATATTGAAGTCACATTCATCATTTGATCAAGGGTTGATCATGATTCATCAAGGGATTTCTCAAAAGTCAAAAGTTGCTAAATTAGGGTTTTGACCATTTCTCAAGGAGAAGTTAACTGAACTTTGAACAAACATAAATTTCACATGCTTCATAATATTTTTCTCAACCAAAGCTCATTTTGAAGGAAATTCAATTTTCTGCAACTTTGTCTCTCTAAGCTCAAGTCCAAAAGTGCTTCATTTGAGAGATATAGGCCAAAATATTATAGGTAATTTCACAAGTCAACAAAAAGTCATCTTTTGTCCAAGCAATTTATATCAAGATAAATTATTCAAATGAAAAATAGACCAACATGAGAGTTATAGGGTACATCTTGAGCTTTCCAAAAATTCAAAGATCAGTTTCATATGATAAAAATTGAGAGAGTTATAATTGGTGCAAGTTGGGCAATTTTGAGAAAAGTGCATGAAATCTCAATTGAGTAATTTTGGACTTTTTGGAAAATGGGCTTAACTTTTGAAGTTCAAACATGTTCATGACATGGTTAAGGACCCATAAATCCATTCACGCATTATCTTTTATTTTTATTTTATTTATTTTGACTTTTATTCAATTAAACTCAAGATAAATTAAATAAAAATCACAAATGATAGACCAATGCACATGGGCTTAGTTTTGGATCATATTGAGGCCCAAGAACACATGAAAAACATGCCTAATACCGTGTGATCTCAGAAATGGCAAGAATATCTAAAAATGGAAGTTTGAAAACATGTTTGATTTTTGTTTGATTTTGGCCATTATTGCATGATATTGTGCCATATTTGTTGACTCAATCCCATGCCCTATAAATACCACAACAGCTTAGACCAACAGGACACGAGTGCCTTCCCACAATAACCCCTTAAAAATTTTCTCAAAATTCTCAAGAAAAGTGCAAATTCATATCATACGATCCAGCCGCTCTCAAGCCAAACCAAGTGTCCCATTATCATCTTGAAGGTCCCAATGGCTGTTTCCAAACGTTCATCAAGCGAAAGACGTCTCAGAATCATGCCACCAAGCATTACGATTGTTGTACCCCAAAATTTCCCCTCCAATTTTTACTCAAGGCATGCTCGTAGAGGTCCTCAATTGCTCAAGGTTGACCAAGAATTGATCAGACAAATTCTCCTCCTAAGCAATGAACCTCCAACTAGGGTTTCACTTTTCATCAAGATGTTTGGGTTGCAAAGGCTCCAAATTATTTCCATGCTCCCTGTGACCGGTGGGTTTAGAACTGACTGTTTAACGCTGGTTCGCGAAATGTTGCGGAAGCAAGAGTCGCCACCATCATTTATTTTCTCCAACATGGAAAGGACAAAAGCACAGCAAAATTCCTTATGAGATTGTTTCTCGGTTCGGGAGGTAGATTTATAGAAAGGGAAGGTGTTAGCACCCTTTCTCTCCATGGTTATCCATGGGCTCTTAGGTACTTGCTCTTATGTTTTCAAAATGTTTGCTTTTCAAATGTGAGTGGGTTTGAAAAAGAGTTCGTTTGAAAACTTCTCGGTAACTCTTGTATCAGTCCTCAAGAGTGTATGAAGTATTGTTTGAAAACTTTTTGAAAGTGTAAGGTGTGAAAAGTATTTTGTTTGTTTTGAAAAGAGCAAGTATCCATGAGTCATCTACCTACCCTAAGGAATTAAGCTGTGTAAGAGTCCTTTAGATAGTGCTATCCCACCATTGAGAGGTAGGTAGCACCATCGTTGGAGGTGTTCGGGTCAATTCGATTATCGGGACAGTGTGGTCACCGAAGCAATGGTAGGATACCTTAGAAGCTACCCTTATGTCCTTGATCCTTTTTTAATTCGAGGCAACCGTTTCGAGGCAACTGTTTCGAGGCAACTGGATCATGGACATAAGGACCGCTAAAACGTCCTATACTTGACGACCACGTTTCGAAGGCAACAAGTGAGGCGTACCCTAGAAGTGGTGTGTGCATTTGTGTGTTGTTTTCATGTTATGTTTGTCTTGTTATTTGTGAGCTACGAGTTGTTTTTATTTACATACATTCTTCCATGCAAGTTTAGCAGTTAAGAGGGTGCGGAAAGTAAATTGCGAAAACATAAATCCTACGCTATTACAAGGCGCGGGTCTATACATCGCCAAAAATTACAAAGACCCGTTTTTTGGTAAATAAGTACGGAAAATAAATAAAACAGTAAACCTAATTAACTATTACATGTCTGGAGCAATTACATAATAATAAACTGTGCGCGAATAAAAATTAAATCGGAATGTTCTAAGGGTGTTGACCCTTTTAAAAAAGAAATTGATTTTTTTTGGTCTTTTTTTTAATTAAATGAAATTAAAACTAATTTATGATTAATTAATTAATTTAATAAAAAGAAAATATTTTTGTTTTTCTATGTTTTTTTATGGAATAAAATAAAAGAAATAAGATTAAAAGTTAATTTTACCTAATTCTAGATCTATTTTAATTATTTAAGAAAAGGAATTAAAATGGCCTAATTAAACTATTTTAGTTAATGTTTATTTACAAAATATAATAATAATAATAATAATGTTAATTTTATTTTTTTTGATTTTTATGAAAATATGTTAACTGATTAATTTGTTAATAATAATAAAATAAAAAGGTTAGAAATCAAATTGGAAAATAAAAAAAAAATGAAAAGAAAAAAAATAAACCAAATGGAAGGGGTATTGGGCCAGGAATGGGGGTGTGATGTTGAATCTTGGCCCATTAGCAGGAAGCCTTGTTTGACTTCTCATGGTGGCCTATGCATGCTTTGACTCCAGACCATGGTATTCCTCACTTTTTGTCCTTTGGATCTGGGTTGATGACACTTGGCTACTTGGATTTGGAAGGCTCATGGTGTCCAGCGCTTGTAAGGCTGCACAGAATAGCTTTTGGAAAAATAATATGAAATTATAAGGGGGCCTGGGAATCGAACCCAGGTCCCAAAGATTACATGACACGCTGCCAGCCACTACACCAAACACAATTAGTTGTAAACATAATAGGAACAAAACAATGTATGGAATAAGTGCCCTATAGGCTGAAACAACGCGCACGAATTTGAATACACCTATGCCTGGCTGCCACGCAGTCATCTTCAAGCTTTTTTTGCAAAATACAAAAACATATAGCGGGGGTTTAAACCCCCACAAAATACAGACATTTCAATAATAGCGATTAGCTCCTCGTGAAGCATAAATTAGGCGCGATGGGTCCATTTTGTTCGTCTTGTCCAGCTGAATTCGTCCATGCCTGTTTGGAGCCCTGATTTTACAGTATGGTGAAACCCCCAATTTTAAACCTTGAAAACCCTAAAATGCTTTAATGGTAAATCATGATTTAACGCATTAGAATGTAATTAGATTATTCCATTAGCTTCAGAAGGCCCCTAACAATACAAACCAATCAAAAAAATGGATCAAATGCTCATGAAATATGATATACAGTTTTGAGAAATGAAGCAAACCGAGTGAGCTGTATGGGATGATTCCTTGAGTGATTACGCTTGGTTCTGATTGCCAAAGGTTCCTAGGGATACAAGGAGTGTATTTGGATTGAAATGGAGGCTTGAAACAGGCTGCAAATAGGTTTTCAGTTTTGCTTTTTTCTCTTGAAAGTTTGAAATGTGTTTGGCCGTTTTGAGGGTTTCTAGGTCGTGACTTGCATCTGGAATGCTTGCATATATGTTATGTAAAGTGTATCAATCAACATAATGGTCATTAAGCCTTTGCATTCATGTTTTTGGATTTTGCCATGAACCTCCATTAAAACATCTTACCATTCTTGTCAAATTTTGAATTTCTTGCTTAGAATAGGCCTTGCACGAATTTGGAATGTGCTTCATGGTGATTCAAAGCAATTCAACACAAAATATATCCCTCCATTAATTTTCTTGATTTTCATTTGAATTTTAAAGATTTAAAATGATTTAAATCAAATAAAATTAAATAAAAATGGAAAAATTAATTTTTAATCTTGAAATAAATTGTGGGACACGTGGGAAGCATGGCCAAGCTGAATCAAGTGGAAAAAGTGGGCCCCTTTTCTCAAAAATGAAGTTTCAAGGATAATTGATTTTGGCCATTTCACAAAAATTTCCCAACTTCTCCAATGCATATCTTGCTCAATTTTGAAGCTATGAACATGTTCTTGGACATTTTGGAAAGGTCTTGAAGTCCTATAACCAATGTCTTTGGTCCCATGTCATTTTGATTTACCAATATCAAGTTATGGTCTTTGACTTAAAGTCCCTTTTTGTTGACTTTTGAAAATGACCTATAATGTTGAAATTGATAACTTTTTGTGAGAGCATTTCTTGGACTTGGAGTGTGAAGATGAGTTGTAGGAAATGTCTTCCCCTTCAAGATGAGCATTGTATGGGATTTTTCTGATGAACCATGAAAAAGTTATGCCTTGGTCAAGTTACAGTTGACTTTTCAACTGTCCAAAAATAGAAACTTTTGACACCTTGATGATTTTTGAGCCATTCTTGTGAAATCATGATCAAGACTTGATCAAATGATGATTGTGGCTTCAAAATAAGATGTTGACCAAAAATTTTGACTTTTGACTGCCAAATGACCATTTTGCCCCTGCAGTTGACTGTTGAGCAAATGGGGTTTTTGACTGTGCAACTTGACCTTGTGAGCCTTGAAACTTGGCATGTAGATGCTTGACAATGTGTATGAGCATGTGTGACTTGATTGAGCCCTTGAAAACCTCAACTTCCTTGTAGGAACCAAAACCCTAGTTTGACTGGCTTAGGAGGGTGGTTTGACTGTGTAGCCCTTGAGTAGACTTTGAACCATTTGAGGTGATGCTTGGCAAAACTTTGAAGATTATGGGAGGGAAAACTTTAGGGTACAATAGTTGCCCCTGTTCAATCTTCTTTGACCTGAGGATGTAGATTGGCTTGCATGCCTTTCGTGATCCGAAGGTGGAAGATGATTGAACACTAGAGGGCCCAGAAATTTGCACTCACATAGTTGAGTATCAGCAGTGTGATGGCGGGAATGGGCTTACAGATGCCATTTGGAGAGATGATGGATAGGAGGATCGGCTTATAGATGCCATCTGGAAGTGTGACAGAACCTTGTCGGGAATGGGCTTATAGATGCCATTTGGAACTGTTGATAGGTGGATGGGTTTATAGATGCCATCTAGGTGTCGATCGCGTAAGAGATTCCTTAGCGAGAACTTGCGTACCTGAGAAAGAAAGATAATTACCTGGCCTGTTACAGGTGTTGATCTTCACTCAGTCGTTCACAGACATGCCCTGGCTAGATACAAATGTCGAATCTGGAACTTCAAAAGGTTGCTTACAGACGTGCCCTGGCTGGATACAGGAGTCGAATTTCTAAACTTTTCAGACGTGCCCTGGCAGGATACAGGAATCGAGTCCGGAAAATAGTCGTCAACAGATACACCCTGGCAGGATACAGGAATCGGATCTTCAAACTCTTTAGACGTGCCCTGGCAGGATACAGGAATCGAGTCTGGAATTAGTCGTCAACAGATACACCCTGGCAAGATACAGGAATCAGATCTTCAAACTCTTCAGACGTGCCCTGGCAGGATACAGGATTCGAGTCTGGAATTAGTCGTCAACAGATACACCCTGGCAAGATACAGAAATCGGATCTTCAAACTCTTCAGACGTGCCCTGGCAGGATACAGGAATCGAGTCTGGAATTAGTCGTCAACAGATACACCCTGGCAAGATACAGGAATCGGATCTTCAAACTCTTCAGACGTGCCATGGCAGGATACAGGAATCGAGTCTAGAATTAGTCATCAACAGATACACCCTGGAAAGATACAGGAATCGGATCTTCGAACTCTTCAGACGTTCCCTGACAGGATACAAGAATCGAGTCTGGAATTAGTCGTTAACAGATACACCCTGGCAAGATACAGGAATTGGATCTTCAAACTCTTCAGACGTGCCCTGGCAGGATACAGGAATCGAGTCTGGAATTAGTCGTCAACAAATACACCCTGGCAAGATACAGGAATCGGATCTTCAAACTCTTCAGACGTGCCCTGGCAGGATACAAGAATCGAGTTTGGAATATAGTCGTCAATAGATACACCCTGGAAGGATACAGGAATCGGATCTTCAAACTCTTCAGACGTGCCCTGGCAGGATACAGGAATCGAGTCCGGAAAATAGTCGTCAACAGATACACCCTGGCAGGATACAGGAATCGGATCTTCAAACTCTTCAGACGTGCCCTGGCAGGATACAGGAATCGAGTCTGGAATTAGTCGTCAACAGATACACCCTGGCAAGATACAGGAATCGGATCTTCAAACTCTTCAGACGTTCCCTAGCAGGATACAGGAATCGAGTCTAGAATTAGTCGTCAACAGATACACCCTGGCAAGATACAGGAATTGGATCTTCAAACTCTTCAGACGTGCCCTGGCAGGATACAGGAATCGAGTCTGGAATATAGTCGTCAACAGATACACCCTGGCATGATACAGGAATCGGATCTTCAAACTCTTCAGACGTGCCCTGGCAGGATACAGGAATCGAGTCCGGAAAATAGTCACTCACAGACATGCCCTGGCTAGATACAAGTATCGAATCTGGAATTGCGACAGTTGATAGTGATTATCTTTGTACTAGCCTTTGTCCTAAAAAGACAAAACGTTAGTTGTATGCAATGTCATGATGTATGAAATGCGTGATGCTCTCAAAATAAATGAGATTGTATGTTCATGATGCGTATATGCATGCTATAATGTATGAAGATGTGACATTCGTGAATGTATTTTTGTCTAGGAAAATAAATCCTTGACGAATGCCGGGAAGTCAAATCCTGGGCTGATGTTGAAGAGTGAGATTCTTCGTTTCTGCTGGGGATGATAGTTGCAAGAATACTGGTAGGAGAGGATGACTCCGTTGGGGAATAAACTTGGCGAAGAGGTTACCCTGCGGGGAATACTCTGTGGGAAGAGATACTTCGCTGAGGTTTGATGATAACTCCGCTGGGGATACCATTGATGTGTTCTGTTGGAAGATTTGATGAACTCCGCTGGGGATAGGAAGACTTCGCCAGGGACGATCTTTCCGTGGGAATTGGCTGAGGATAACCCAGTTATATCCTGGTGGGGAATAACCTTTGAATAAAGTCCGGGAGACATGTTCGTGCTCTGCAGGGGATAAGCTTCCAGAATCTACTGGGGATAAGCTTCCTACTGGGGAGATTGATTGAACTCTCCTGGGGAGATCTTTTGAGACTGTACTGGGGAGTGGCTCCACTGAATGCTCTGTATTCCGCCGGGGAACAATCTTAGATCAAGATTTCCGGGGATGCTTGTTAGGAATGTCTGCCTACTCCGCTGGGGAATATTGAGATCTTCTGGGGATACCCATCTTCCTTTAGGCTGATTGTAGGCTAACTCTGCTTGGGGAGAGTGTTGCTGACTTGCTGGAGAATGCTGTGCCTTTTCAGGGCTGATTGGGAGACCAAACTCTGTTCGGGGAAGAGTATTGCTGACTCTTGTCTTACTCTGAGGGGAGTGGAGGCCTCTTGGTTATGTTCTTCAGCCGAACCTACCTTGGTATCTTGGTTGACATAGCAACTAGACCGCTTGGACAACTCATTATTGCCCCTGTTTCTGATGTGGGAGAAGAAGATACCTTGCGGAGGTGCTCGATAACTGCCGATCGACAAATCTTCTTCTGGTAGGCAAGTGACAAGATGACGGGACATAGTCGTACGCTTTTGATCCCTAACTTTTGCCTGGACTGCCCTTTCGGGTTTTCAGTCCACCGGGATACCCATTTTTGCCCAAGCCGCCTTTTCAGGTTTTCGACTTGCCGGGTGTACAGATTTTTCATTTTCATCCCTTATTTTTGCCCGAACCCTTTTGGTTCGCCGGGAAGCCCTTATTTTTGCCTAGGTGTGTCAACCTAGTGGGTCTTTGATTATGCGTAGTATTTTTCGACTATGTCCATGCTCTTAGGATGCAGGGAGTTGTCACTGTTAGTAGTGTTGTGTTACCATACCACCAGAAGATCTTCGTTTGATCGTCCAATGCCCCAAGTGATCCAGATGGAGATTTTCCCCAAGCTGGTCGGCCTATTGAGAGATTCTCCGAATCTTGACTTAACTGCCCCAGATAATGGACAATGATCATGCCATGCCCCTTGATTGGAAGTGCTTTTGTTCACTAGATATTCTTCGTGCGAATTTCTTTGTTGTTCGAACAAATAGTCACATGCAAACAATGTTATATTAAGAATGCAAAGCTTATGTCTGTTTTGAAGTTTTTGAAAAATGCATTTTTCAGTAAAACAAGTGAATTTTTTGTAAACTGTGATGTCAACTCGTTATTTTACCGCAAGCCTTAAGGAGTCAGGATACCTTTGTAACAATATGCTTTCGAACTAACCCATGCTTCAGCTAGGACTTTTGTGGGTTATAACGTGGCCTGGTTCACGGTTTAAGAAACAAAGGATAAAGGCTCAAATTTTATTTGTACCCACCCGTTCTTCGTAATGTTCTTCAAACCTAAACTCAGCTGATCGTGCGTTAGACCTTGTTTGAGTCTTCGTCCTGATATACCGGTGATGGTTTGGATATTGACAATTTATTTTGAAGCAGGCAGTCATTTTTTTTTGGTTGTTGAGGGTTTGTAGGACCTCTTTCTTTTTTTTTGATTTTTGTTATCCCTGTTTTTTGCCTGAACTGTTTCTTTTGTGATTACAGTCAGCGGGATGCCCCAGTTTTGTAAGCCTCCTTCATAGGTTTTGACTTCTTGGGATTTTATTTCCGAGGAATCATGATTGCCTGTCTTTATGATTATAGGAACCATCACTGTCTTTTGTTTTGGAAGGACTCCTTTGATGCTGTTCATTATGCACCTGGATCAAACTGAGAGAACTACCCTGCCCCAGGTTATGATTAAGGGTTTTAATTTTCGAAAAGAAAAACTCCAACTTCTTTGGCTCAAAGGGGTTGACTAGGGATTATCTTCCTTATTACTCCAGTGTTTAGGAATTGAAACAATGCCTGTACCTCATCAACGGGGTCTGTTCAAAAGCATACTGTAAATTGTGGTATCGTTTTCGTCATCCTCCCTCAAGAGGCTTAGAATTATTAAATCAAGAGTTGAACATCACAAAGAATATGAAAACAGTTTGCATATAGTGAATACGAATATATTGATTCAAAACAGACATATGCGA
Source organism: Vicia faba (assembly GCA_948472305.1). NCBI lineage: Eukaryota > Viridiplantae > Streptophyta > Magnoliopsida > Fabales > Fabaceae > Vicia > Vicia faba. The sequence continues at coordinate 990,249,587 of OX451735.1, forward strand.
TGCATTGATAAAGTAATAACGTTTGCCATGACAATAATTGTTTGAACAATCAAAAGAAAATTACAACTTGAAAATTCTAATGGACAAAAAGTCTTCTCGTCTCAGGACTTGTCACTTCAAATGGTGAATCCTGTAGGGATGGTAGAAGCACTCATCCTGACCCACTTGGGTGAAATCCACTGCTCCTTCATTAATCAGGTCCTGGACCTTGTTCTTCAGAGCCCAGCAGTCGGCAGTGTCATGTCCAGGACTATCAGAGTGGTACGCACATCTTTTGTTGGGATGATAGGTAGGAGATGATGTGTTGGGATTCCGGAGAGGAGCCCTTAGTGTAATCAGATTCAAACTCAATAGGTGTTGTAGAGCTTGAAACAGCGATACGTTGAGCTGGGTGAATTGCCTCCTAGACCTTCTTGGCTTGCTCTGATCAACCCATTGTTCTTGGTGAGGTCGTTGTTGGACCTGTGAAGTAGCAGCAGCTTGGAGAGGCCTATTCATTGAACCAAACCTTTGACTTCCTGGAGGCTGATTACTGGTTTGGTCCCCAAACCGGACTGCTTGCTTCAAACTGTCTTGCTGAAGCTGGTTGATCGTGGCTTTCAACTCTTCTTGCTCCCGAGCCAAACTTTAGATAAGGGCCATTTGCCCCAGCATCTGAGTCCTCATTGCATCTACCTCAGCTTGCAGACGTTTCAGCTGTTCGTCCTTATCATCTTCGGGACTTTTCTTGGCCAAATTCCCCATGAGGAGTGTCCTCAACTCTTCCTGCCCCTTGGATAGGCTTAGGAAGATCTCCCTGAATTGAGTCTCTTGAGCATGAAGACCCTGGTTATCTTGTTGGGAAGCCATTGCTGAAATAAACAGCGGAGAAGGTAAGTGACCTGTAATAAGGGTACCTGTAATGCAATGATATAGCTGATATGAATGCAATGTTTTCAAGGACCTCGCGGGGTAAACAGAGAAATTGTTAGAATTTGAATTCGTAGCTTGATTGAAGGAACTTCGTGTTGTTGAGAGTCCTTCTTCAAGAATCAAGGCTCACCATATCCAGTGGGTCATAGCCCCTGACTCGAGTCCTCAACCTTGTTTTGATTTCCAAACAACCTTGGCTAGGGGAACCTTCTTCAAGAGTCAAATCTCACCATATCAAGTGGGTCATAGCCCCTGACTCGAGTCGTTAACCTGGCTAGAAGAAAATAAATCCCCTTTGCCCCTTGCTAGACATTTGGATTCATCATGACCTGCATCACAAACCCTTGAGGTCCTTGAAATGGGTTAATCCTTATGCAAGATGTATGCAATGGTATGATGGTATGATGTTATGCTATGCGTGGATGTAAGTAGGCCCTGTAATGAGTCCTAATTAAGGACTGTAAACAAAACCTGCAAGAAACTCAAGTGTCAGATAACAAGTATGCAAGTAGTCAAGTTTGAAAGCACACAAGTCACACAAGACAACCCTTAGAGTTTAGGCCAGCATGAAGTTTAGGGTACTACCCTCTTGAAGTTTCGTTGGTTAAGACCTGTCCTATCAAAAGTAACCGGGTTCTAGAGGATCCCAATATCACTGACTACCCTCAATCGGTCATAACTCCAGCGTCGCAATATTTTCTTACAGCCAGAACCATCGCGAGAGTTTAGCCTCAATGGGTGTAGCATACTGCTGCTGTTCTATGGCCAAGTTGGGTCACATTAGGGTTCTAAGGTCGGTTGGTGCTTAATGACTCCTCAGAAGACCCATATTCTCCTCGTTGCAACACAAGGGATATCGATACAGACCAAGGTGCCACACCAACGTAGCCACTACTTCACCCGTGTCGGTCTACGCCGGACAGGTCCCTCACAGCTTATGCTACCTAAAAGGGTATCCCCCAGATCCGGGTTAGGATCTATGAAACTCCGATGCAAAGCCCACAAAGTTAAATCAAGCAAAGCAAGCAATTGAAAACATGATGATGAACTATTCCTAAGGTACACCTCACTTTTTAATTAATCCCCAGCAGAGTCGCCAGTTCTGTGACCGGTGGGTTTAGAACTGACTGTTTAACGCTGGTTCGCGAAATGTCGCAGAAGCAAGAGTCGCCACCGTTTTTTATTTTCTCCAACATGGAAAGGACAAAAGCACAGCAAAATTCCTTATGAGATTGTTTCTCGGTTCGGGAGATAGATTTATAGAAAGGGAAGGTGTTAGAACCCTTTCTATCCATGGTTATCCATGGGCTCTTAGGTACTTGCTCTTATGTTTTCAAAATGTTTGCTTTTCAAATGTGAGTGGGTTTGAAAAAGAGTTCGTTTGAAAACTTCTCGGTAACTCTTGTATCAGTCCTCAAGAGTGTATGAAGTATTGTTTGAAAACTTTTTGAAAGTGTAAGGTGTGAAAAGTATTTTGTTTGTTTTGAAAAGAGCAAGTATCCATGAGTCATCTACCTACCCTAAGGAATTAAGCTGTGTAAGAGTCCTTTAGATAGTGCTATCCCACCATTGAGAGGTAGGTAGCACCATCGTTGGAGGTGTTCGGGTCAATTCGATTATCGGGACAGTGTGGTCACCGAAGCAATGGTAGGATACCTTAGAAGCTACCCTTATGTCCTTGATCCTTTTTTAATCTGAGGCAACCGTTTCGAGGCAACTGTTTCGAGGCAACTGGATCATGGACATAAGGACCGCTAAAACGTCCTATACTTGACGACCACGTTTCGAAGGCAACAAGTGAGGCGTACCCTAGAAGTGGTGTGTGCATTTGTGTGTTGTTTTCATGTTATGTTTGTCTTGTTATTTGTGAGCTACGAGTTGTTTTTATTTACATACATTCTTCCATGCAAGTTTAGCAGTTAAGAGGGTGCGAAAAGTAAATTGCGAAAACATAAATCCTACGCTATTACAAGGCGCGGGTCTATACATCGCCAAAAATTACAAAGACCCATTTTTTGGTAAATAAGTACGGAAAATAAATAAAACAGTAAACCTAATTAACTATTACATGTCTGGAGCAATTACATAATAATAAACTGTGCGCGAATAAAAATTAAATCGGAATGTTCTAAGGGTGTTGACCCTTTTAAAAAAGAAATTGATTTTTTTTGGTCTTTTTTGTAATTAAATGAAATTAAAACTAATTTATGACTAATTAATTAATTTAATAAAAAGAAAATATTTTTGTTTTTCTATGTTTTTTTATGGAATAAAATAAAAGAAATAAGATTAAAAGTTAATTTTACCTAATTCTAGATCTATTTTAATTATTTAAGAAAAGGAATTAAAATGGCCTAATTAAACTATTTTAGTTAATGTTTATTTACAAAATAAAATAATAATAATAATAATAATGTTAATTCTATTTTTTTTTATTTTTATGAAAATATGTTAACTGATTAATTTGTTAATAATAATAAAATAAAAAGGTTAGAAATCAAATTGGAAAATAAAAAAAATGAAAAGAAAAAAAATAAACCAAATGGAAGGGGTATTGGGCCAGGAATGGGGGTGTGATGTTGAATCTTGGCCCATTAGCAGGAAGCCTTGTTTGACTTCTCATGGTGGCCTATGCATGCTTTGACTCCAGACCATGGTATTCCTCACTTTTTGTCCTTTGGATCTGCGTTGATGACACTTGGCTACTTGGATTTGGAAGGCTCATGGTGTCCAGCGCTTGTAAGGCTGCACATAATAGCTTTTCGAAAAATAATATGAAATTATAAGGGGACCTGGGAATCGAACCCAGGTCCCAAAGATTACATGACACGCTGCCAGCCACTACACCAAACGCAATTAGTTGTAAACATAATAGGAACAAAACAATGTATGGAATAAGTGCCCTATAGGCTGAAACAACGCACGCGAATTTGAATACACCTATGCCTGGCTGCCACGCAGTCATCTTCAAGCTTTTTCTTCAAAATACAAAAACATATAGCGGGGGTTTTAAACCCCCACAAAATACAGACATTTCAATAATAGCGATTAGCTCCTCGTGAAGCATAAATTAGGCGCGATGGGTCCATTTTGTTCGTCTTGTCCAGCTGAATTCGTCCATGCCTGTTTGGAGCCCTGATTTTACAGTATGGTGAAACCCCCAATTTTAAACCTTGAAAACCCTAAAATGCTTTAATGGTAAATCATGATTTAACGCGTTAGAATGCAATTAGATTATTCCATTAGCTTCAGAAGGCCCCTAACAATACAAACCAATCAAAAAAATGGATCAAATGCTCATGAAATATGATATACAGTTTTGAGAAATGAAGCAAACCGAGTGAGTTGTATGGGATGATTCCTTGAGTGATTGCGCTTGGTTCTGATTGCCAAAGGTTCCTAGGGATACAAGGAGTGTATTTGGATTGAAATGGAGGCTTGGAACAGGATGCAAATAGGTTTTCAGTTTTGCTTTTTTCTCTTGAAAGTTTGAAATGTGTTTGGCCGTTTTGAGGGTTTCTAGGTCGTGACTTGCATCTGGAATGCTTGCATATATGTTATGTAAAGTGTATCAATCAACATAATGGTCATTAAGCCTTTGCATTCATGTTTTTGGATTTTGCCATGAACCTCCATTAAAACATCTTACCATTCTTGTCAAATTTTGAATTTCTTGCTTAGAATAGGCCTTGCACGAATTTGGAATGTGCTTCATGGTGATTCAAAGCAATTCAACACAAAATATATCCCTCCATTAATTTTCTTGATTTTCATTTGAATTTTAAAGATTTAAAATGATTTAAATCAAATAAAATTAAATAAAAATGGAAAAATTAATTTTTAATCTTGAAATAAATTGTGGGACACGTGGGAAGCATGGCCAAGCTGAATCAAGTGGAAAAAGTGGGCCCCTTTTCTCAAAAATGAAGTTTCAAGGATAATTGATTTTGGCCATTTCACAAAAATTTCCCAACTTCTCCAATGCATATCTTGCTCAAATTTGAAGCTATGAACATGTTCTTGGACATTTTGGAAAGGTCTTGAAGTCCTCTAACCAATGTCTTTGGTCCCATGTCATTTTGATTTACCAATCTCAAGTTATGGTCTTTGACTTAAAGTCCCTTTTTGTTGACTTTTGAAAATGACCTATAATGTTGAAATTGATAACTTCTTGTGAGAGCATTTCTTGGACTTGGAGTGTGAAGATGAGTTGTAGAAAATGTCTTCCCCTTCAAGATTAGCATTGGATGGGATTTTTCTGATGAACCATGAAAAAGTTATGCCTTGGTCAAGTTACTGTTGACTTTTCAACTGTCCAAAAATAGAAACTTTTGACACCTTGATGATTTTTGAGCCATTCTTGTGAAATCATGATCAAGACTTGATCAAATGATGATTGTGGCTTCAAAATAAGATGTTGACCAAAAATTTTGACTTTTGACTGCCAAATGACCATTTTGCCCCTGCAGTTGACTGTTGAGCAAATGGGGTTTTTGACTGTGCAACTTGACCTTGTGAGCCTTGAAACTTGGCATGTAGATGCTTGACAATGTGTATGAGCATGTGTGACTTGATTGAGCCCTTGAAAACCTCAACTTCCTTGCAGGAACCAAAACCCTAGTTTGACTGGCTTAGGAGGGTGGTTTGACTGTGTAGCCCTTGAGTAGACTTTGAACCATTTGAGGTGATGCTTGGCAAAACTTTGAAGATTATGGGAGGGAAAATTTTGGGGTACAACACTCCCTAATATGTCTTCAAGAATGTCCATGCCAAATTTCATTCCTTACACTAAAAGTTTGCTCAGTCAACTGCTCAAGTGTTTGAAAACCAACTGTACTAGGTCAAAAGTCAATTGTGGCCAATATACAATCAAACTTCAAGATTTTTTTGTAAAAATCAACATTTTGAAGTGATATCCATCATTTGATCAAGTTTTGATCATTATTCCTCAAGGAGTGCTCTTAATTTATCAAAAGTCAAGAATTACTAAATTAGGATTTCTATAGGAAAAGTCAACTGAAATTTGATCAGGCATAACTTTCACATGCTTCATCCATTTTACCCCAACCAAATACCATATTGAATATAATCCAATTCTCTACAACTTATCTTTTATCCTCAAGTTCAATTGATGCACCATTTGAAAGATACACGCTCATACATTACAGGTCATTTTTAGAAAGTCACAAAAGACACTTTTTGCCAAGGCATTTTACATCAAGATAAAATCTTCAAATGAAAAATTGATCAAAAGAGGGATTAAAGTAGACATCTTGGGATTTCTAAAAAGTCACAGATCATCATCATTTGATAACAATTGATCAAGTTATGGTTTGCCCAAGTTGGAAAATTTGGGAAATTTCAAGAATTGTGCATTAGGAAAACTTGAACTTTTAGGTCAATGACCTAACTTCTTGGACTTCAAAAATCTTCCTAACCTTATGAGAGACCTCTAAAATAATTTCTACCTTACCTTGCCATTTCCACCTATTTTATCCATATTTATTTTGTTTTATTCAAATAAATACAAAATAAAATAGTATAAAATGTTCAAATGGACATGGGCTGATGTTTTTGTTTGTCTTGAGGCCCAAGAAGCATGTAAATGTGTCCAGGTTTATTTTTTTGTTCAAATATGGCATGAAATAACAAGTTATGGCAAGTTTTCAAAGATAGGATCATGGCTTCAATACAAATGGTTATGGGCCAGATTCTTTCCTTATTTTCTCATGCTCTCCCTCTCCTCTATTTATACATCATGTTTGAAAGCATTATACACGCTCACACAACCTCAGTAAAGCATACCAGTTTTCTCAAAATTTCAACAAAGTTGTCAAAAATCGAAACACATTTTGCAGGCATCCGTAGTCCAAACTAGTGATCATACATTTCTCCTGAGGTTCCTAGGAACCTATTCCACCCATTCCCAAGGCTTGAAACGTCCTAGATCATTGGATCCATGCATCACCAGTTGGTAAGGTTTTCTTGAAATCAAAATTGCATTTTCATGTCCTATTAATGCTTTCCATTGTTTGATTCATGTTCAGGGTTGTTCATAGTACATGTTTAACGTGCAATATGTAAGCTTAAGGACCGAAATGAGATCGTGCCATTGCTAGGGCATAATCTGTAGTTTCCTTCGTATCTCCAGATCTAGGATGATTCAGGCCAAACAGACCTTAGATTTGGAATCAGGGAAAAAAAATAAGGGGGTATGGTAGGTTTTGATCTTTGAAAGTTTTTATTTTTGCACGTTCAAATTTGAGCCCACCGGAGAAGACAACCAGAGAGTTGACTCTGGTGGGCTGACTTCAGCGCTACAAATGTCTCTCTCCCATTGGCTCTTTTGGTCAGCATGCGCGTTTTATGTTTTCAAATATATTTGACTTGTGTTTTATATATAATATTATTGTTTTATTGGTGTAAATGAATGAACAAGCAGCTCAGATGGAAAAGGAGAACGCGATCAATGGAAAGGACTTGGGTTCGATACCCAGGTCTTGCATTTTCATTTTTCCTAATGTTATATATTTGCAGATCTAGTGTACTACACCCCATGCGCCTACCATGTGTCTTCAAGCTTCAACCAGTAGATCACAGGGAGAACAAATCCAACGCCCCTGGAGTTCCTCTTCATGATGAACCCTCAAGGGGGGCAGCCACATGGGATCGGGCGTAGTACCTTTGGGCTGACAACAACTTAGGCACAACGAATTCCAAATTCTACCCCTCCCCTCATATTTCTACTGACATTCAGGCCCATTTCATTTTTTGTTTTATTTTTAGCTTATTTATTTATTTGCTTTATATTTATTATTATTTTTAAAACCCTTTTTATTAAACATAAAAAATCACAAAAAATATTAGGTTAGTATTTTTATTTAATTAAACTAATTTTGTAAGTAAATTAATTAATTACTTTAACACTTTATTAAAATTAAAATTAAGTAGACTTAGATTTTAATTTCTTTTATTAATAAAAATGCAAACAAATATTAGGTTTAGTTTAGAATTAATTTTTAACTAATAATTTTATTTTCTTACAATTAATTAATTATTCTAATTTTAATTTAACCATTTTCTTAAATCAAACAAAAACAAACAAAAAGATTTTCTTTTTTAGGGTTTAGACGTCCTTTCTAATTCGCGCGCGATTTTGTTTTAGCATTATCATTTTCATATTATTGTATCTGCTTACTGGGATGTAATAGACTTAACTAGGACTTTACTTTTACTGCTTTACCCCCCCCCCCCCTCCCCCCAAGTTTTGGACTTGTAGTTATACCCTCTCCCCGAAGCCTTGTAATAGTTTAGGATTTACATTTTCCGCACTTTAAATTCCTGCAATATTTAAACTGTCTAGATGTATGATAATAGGATTATATGGCAAGAATAAAACAAAATGCTAGCAAACCTAACATAAGACAAAAATAACTGAATACAAACACAATTGCACATATACACCTCTAGGGTATCCCACTTTGGTTGCCTTCGGAAAAACAATCACATCTCTCGAAATGTGAGAGATTTTAGTGGCTACCCTCCGGTTTAAAGATCATAAGTCCCTCGATGAATCTCTCGATGTTGCCTCGGTATGATCTTAAAAACCCTAGGGTAGTTACTAAAGTTTCTTGCCCAGTTGCCTTTGTGACTGTTTAAATGTACCTTCGAATATCCCTCAAACATCCAACGACTAGGGTTATCTACTCACTAATAGTAGGATAGCATTGTCTAAAGGAAAAGAGATAAATAACAACCTTTCGAGTAAAGTAGACAGCTGTTAGATGCTTGCTCAAACAATTTTTACACTTACACAAAACTTCTTTCAAAAACATTTTCAAACACTTTGTATACGTTCTCTACCATTCCGAGAAACATTGCAAAGTTCACCATACTAAGGCGCTTTCAAAAATACTTTTCAAAACACACAAAGCACAAGGTATTTCAAAATGAGCTAGCATCTAAGAGCCTGTAAATAACTACAGATGGAAAGTGTGATAACGCCTTCCCTTTACATAATCTACCCCCTTACTTAGAAATAATCTCGAAAGGTCTTTTTCTGTTCTTTTCACCCTTTCCTTTGTTGGATAAAATAAAATTCGGTGGAGACTCTTACTTACCGCAACATTTGCGAATACAAACGTAAAACCAGTACAACAGTCAATTCTCCCATCGTATGATAGAACTGGCGACTCTGCTGGGGACTATACTAATAAGTGGGGTTACCTTAGAGTTTAGATCATTTTAATTGCTTTACATTGTGTGTTTTGTATGCTTTACTTTTGAGGGCTTGTTTGGGTTGATACTAAAAGATCTTACACCCATATCTAGGGCACCTTTTTAGGTAAGTAGCAATAAATCATGGAGGTTGTACAGCGTAGACCAATATGGACGAAGTGATAACTACGTTAGCATGATACTCTGGCTTGTACTAATGTTCCTTGAGTCAATAAAGGATAACATTAGGCTTTCTTATAGTGTCATTAAGCGCTAACTGACCTTTAGAACCTTTAATTGACTCATCCTAAGCCATTAGAAAGTAGTGAGATGGCCGACTTAGGTTCCAACTGAAGATTGGTTGATAATCGATGCTACACTCATTGAGATCAGACTTTTGGGATATTTTGGCTGCAATACTTCGGTGCTTGAGATAAAACAATGCCTAAAAGAAAGGTCAGTGATATGAGACTCCTTAGAACCCGATTACTAGTACTAGGACAGGTTGAGCCAACTGAAACTTAAAGAGGGTACTTACCTTTAAAACTCATGCAAGCCTTTAAACCTAAGGTCTTTGTGTGACTTGTTTGTGTTTTCTATATCTGTGATTTTAAGCATAATCAAAACATCATAACGTGTCATGTACACTAACCATTTCAAGGACCTGTGGATTTATCTCTTCTTTGTTTTGTAGGCCATGGATTTAGTTCGTAGAAAAACCATCCAGATTAACTTCACAGAAATTCCTCCCAAACTCAAGGAAATGGTCTTAAAAGTTCCTGAGAGCTCATAATTCAACAAGAGACATGGTCACTTGCTCAGTTTAGTTACTACCGGTTTTGATGAAGGTTTGATGAGCTTCCTATTCTAGTTCTTCGATCCTAAGCACCATTGCTTTACATTTCCAGATTACCAGTTGGTGCCTACGCTGGAATAATTCTCCAAGATACTTGGTTTGCCTATATTGGAGAAGTTACCATTCACCAGTTTAGAACAAGATCCAACTGCTGAAGATGTTGCCGTAGCCTTGCATTTGAAGCCATCTGACATTGAGTCCAATTGGGAAAGAAGAAGTGGAGTTAAGGACCTTCTTGCAAATTTTCTAATGAAGAAAGCTCAGGTATTCCTAGACGTTATGAGTTACCATGCCTTTGAAGATGTCTTAGCTCTCTTGATCTATGGGTTGATGTTGTTCCCCAATTCAAACCAGTTCATAGATATCAGTGCCATCAACATCTTCCTTGCTTACAATCTAGTGCCTACATTGATCGGGGATATTCTGCATTCACTCCATACCCGTACTATGAAGAAGCGAGGAACTCTTATGTGTTGTACACATTTTCTCTATAGATGGTTTGTGTTGCACCTTCCTCAATCATTAATGAAGAATGAGTTAGGCTTAAGGTGGAATCAAAGGTTAATTTGTCTCTCTCACTCTGATATCTATGGGTGTCCTCGCTCTCAAGAAGACATTTCTTCTATTGATCAATACGAAGAATTTCCCAATGTGCCACTCCTTGGCATTAGAGGAGGAATCACCTATAACCCTTCTTTAGCGCTACGCCAGTTTGGTTACGCTCGGAGGGATGGTCCTCATGATATGCTCATCCAGGGTATTGTGTTCGACTATTCAAATGATGTGTAAGGTTATCGTCAGAGGTTCATCCGCGCTTGAGGCATGGTTAAGAAGAATGATAGTAAGACTTTAGGGTGAAATAAATCCATCCCTTTGGAGCCTTACCTCAAATGGGTGTGAGCTCGTGCTCAAAGTCTTATGATGCCATATGCGGCTATATTACCAGTGATCTCAGGGCCTATTGTTCAAAGGGACGAGTCTCGCATTATTCTCCATTCTGATATGCCAACAAACTTCGAGGAATTACAAAGGTCTTGGATCCAACTCAAGGAAGAACGAGACACTTTTGAAACCCAACTTTATGCTAGTGAGAAGAAAGTGTTGGAATTGACAAAACAACTTCATGAAGAGAGGGTTCTTAATGCTTACATTAATACCAAAAGGAAGCGTCCATGGGAGATCTAGGAATTTCATAAGTTTCTTTTGTCATTTCTTTGTAACTTTTGTTTCAGCTGAACCTACTAATAAAAAGTCTTTTGCTTATATTTTGTTTAAAAGAGTTTAAATCCTATAAGGTCCTTGAAAACATTGCATAAGCATATCATGCATATCATCACATAAACAAGTTTTAGGACAAATTTCTTATCTTTTCGCTGTTTATTTCAACAAAAAGAAATGGCTCTCAAACAGAATATTGAGGACCTTCAAGCCCAGAATGCTCAATTCCAGCTGATGTTCCTGGCTCTGGCTAAGGGACAAGAGGATCTGAAGGCTCTTATTCTCAAAGACAAGAAGAAAAAGACAAAGAAACCAGTGGGTGTCCTGAACATGAGAAGGAGATTCAGAGGGCCAGTAAAGTGAGCTATATAATTCACAATTCCATAAAATGAGGGAGATAATTAGGAAGAGAAGACAGAGGAAGAAGACCATAGTCCAGGGTCTGATGAAGAAGAGGTTGATTATGCTGAAGAGCAGTATCCTCCTGCTGATGAAAAATATAAGCATCTGGAGGATCGTCTCAATGCCATGGAAATTCATAGAGTACCTGGTCTGGATTTTGAGTAATTAGGGTTGGTTTCAGGGTGGTCATCCCAAAGAATTTCAAGGTTCCCGTGTTTACTAAATATGACGAGGTTTCATGTCCTAAGTTGCATCTGAGGTCTTATGTTAGGAAGATCCAACCTCACACCGCTGATAGGAATTTGTGGGTGAATTTCTTCCAGGAAAGTTTATCGGGGACTCAATTGGAATGGTTCTATCAGCTAGAGGGAACCAACATCCGTAACTGGGAGGATATGGCTGCTGCTTTCTACAGGAAGTACCAATACAATGCTGACCTCGCGCCAACTCAAACATAGCTTCAAAGCATATCTATGGATTCTAATGAGGGATTCAAAGATTATGCCCAAAAGTGGAGAGATCTTCCAGGAAGAGCCAACCTCCTCTGTCTGATAGAGAGCTGGTAGATATGTTCTTGGGTACTTTGTCAGGCCCATTTTTCAACCATCTGATCGAAAGTTCTTCAGCCGGGTTCACTGACCTGATATTGACTGGTGAACGAGTATAAGTTGGTATCAAGAGCGGTAAGATTCAGAGAGATGCATCTTCAAGTACAGTGAAGAAACCATTCTCTGGGAAGAAAGAAGTAAGTATTGCCTACGGTCAGAGGAATCAAAGAAAAGCTGAATGTCGTCCAATGGTAGGAGCTGTGATGATCTCCAACCCTGTGCCAAATCAACAACAAAACAATTAGCGCATGCAGGATACGCCTAGAAGACAGTTCACCCAGCCTAACATGTCCTTATCTCAGGTTTTTTCACACTTGTTAAAGTCTAATCTGGTCACTCTGAGGGAGGCTCCTAAAAATCCAAATACTACATCTCCCTGTTATAATTCAAATGCTCGGTGCGCCTACCACTCCAACAATCCGGGGCATGATACAAATGATTGTTGGGCTCTGAAGAATAAAGTTCAAGATATTATTGAGGCAAAAGAGATTGAATTTGACCCTCTGGAGACCCCCAATGTGATAGCTGCACCAATGCCCAAGCATGGCCAGGGTGTTAATGTTGTGGATGACGACCTATTTGTTTCTTCTGTTGATGAACTAGCTACTCCTCTTCCGATTATTAAGAAGAATCTTTTGTGAGCCGGTTTATTTTCGTGCTGTGGTGAAGGTTTCCACCTGTGTACGTCTCCACCCAATGATTGCTTGTTGTTGAATATAGGTGTCCAACGCCTGATGAACAACAAGGAAATTCAGTTTGAGAAGACTGCCTCTACAAGAAGTTTATGCAAAGATGTGTCAATTATTACCATTTCCGACAATCCTCCCAAGGTCTCCTCTAAAAGACCTGTCAGGATTACATCCACTCCTAAGGTTGCTCCTTTGATCATCACCTTTCCAGGTCCCATACCATATTCCTCCGACAAATCCGTTCCTTGGAATTATGGAGCTGACGTCTACTACCATGGCGTCAAGCAGAACCTCCTGGCCATTAAAAATGAAGATATTGATCCTAACGTTTACAACATTGTTGGGACCAGTAAAATCACCAGAAGCAGAAGGATTTTTTCTCCTGAAATCTCTCCGAAGACTATTGCCACTCCTTTGGTTATTCCTGCTTATACTCCTGTTACTACTTGTTGTACCCCAAAATTTTCCCTCCCATATTTGGAAAAACATTTCAAGTGAGATCCTCAAATTGCTCAAGAAGGTCCAAGGGTTGACCAGACAAACTCTTTCCTAAGGCAGTCTACCCCAAATTAGGGTTTCATTTTGCATCAAGATGCTTGAGTCCAAAGGATCCCAAATTATCACCATTGTCCTTATATGTTCTCAAGATCATTCATGACAAGTTTCAAGCCTTGCAGAGGCAGTTTGCTCAGTTAACTACTCAAATGCCTGGAAATCGACTGTGCTAGGGCAAAAGTCAACTGTGGCCCATATATAGTCAAACTTCAAGATTTTTGGTCAACATTCCGATTTTGAAGTATTATTTATCATTTTATCAAGTTTTGATCATGATTCCTCAAGGATTACTCACAATTCATCAAAACCCAAAAGTTGCTAAATTAGGGTTTTGTAGGAAAAGTCAACTCAACTTTGACCAAGCATAACTTTCTCATACTTTATCAAAAATGACCCATCCAAAGATCATTTTTGAAGAGGATGCAATTCCCTACATTCCATATTCATCTACCAAGTTCAAAATATGCACTCAAAAGAAGATATGAATTTGAACATTATAGGTCATTTTGGAAAGTCAACAAAAACACCTTTTATGTCAAAGCTTCATACATAAACATGGAAGACTCAATTGAGATGAGACCAAAAGGGTTGCTTAGAGGACACCTTAAAAAGTCCAAGAACACCTATCTAGGGTCAAAATTGAGAGATTTATGCATTGGCCAAGTTGACCCTTTTTGCAAAATTGCCAAAAGTCAAATGTGGCCAAAATTGCATTTTTTGTCAAATGGGCCCAACTTTTTATGCTTGCACTGAGTTTGTAATGTGACCCACGACCCATGAGCCCTTCCACTTGTCATTCTTTTATTTTTGTCATTTATTTTGATTTTATTTCATTTAAATCAAATAAAATCAAAATAAAATAATGAAAATATCAAAAGCTAATTAAATCTTGAGATTTGATGCATGGTTAGGTCTATTACACAGCTGGAGACAAAATCAAATCGTGCAAAACTCATATGGACACAAAAAGATTGCATTTTTCTTGATTTGGAAAGATTTTGTACAAGGATCAAATCATGAATCAATATTCATAATTGGAGAAGATTTGAAACAAATGGTAAGGGACGAGTGTAGACCAAAAACAAGGAGGTTGGAGGCGTGAAAGCGAGAGAACAAATTGCAAAAAATTCAAGAAAAAGTGTAAACTGATTTTCAAGTTTCAGGCCCTCTCAAGCCATTCTAGTCACACCAATCGTTTGCTGGACGTCCAAGGAGCGTATTGTAACCATTAACAAGCTTCCCCATACTCAGAATCGCGTTGTAAGTTTCACACGGTTTCCATATTTTCTTGAAATCGAATACAATCATTCTGGTATCTTTAACATGATTTATTAGAATATTCTTAATCCTTGAGTTATTTGCAAGCTAATGGTTACAATTAATTGCATTTTTGTTGACTGAACATGAAAGTTCCATGGCTAGGGTTCATGCTTTATTTTTAGGGGTTTTACATACAGGAACAATTGGCCATTAATAATGGTACCATGATGCTCGTGAGGTTGCAACGAGTTGATTGGTACCATTGATTATCATTTATCATGCCTGTATGAAATTTTGGAGAAGCACATGTCTGTACCTACGTCCAGTGTCCGTAGGTAAAAGTAGTTTGTCTAAAACGACAGAGGCAACAAGGAAGATGATGGCGTGGCATGCTGTGAATGGGCCATTTGAATTTCGCGCGTTTCAGAATTTGGTTTTTTGGTTTTATCATATAATATTTGTTTGGTATTATTTGTACAAATAATGTGGCCAGCTCAGATGGTAAGCATGTAGCGTGATAGTGCTTAAGGACCTGGGTTCGATCCCCAGGTCCCAACAATGCTTCATATTATTTTTTCTCATATATTCAGGTGTACTAGTGTCCCACAAGTCTACCATGCATCATCAATATCCCATCATCAGATCGTCAAGGCTGCAGATCCAACGCCTTATCCCTGAGGGTCCACCATACGCCCAGTCAAGCAAGCAGCATGGGATTGGAAAAGTCAAAAGGGCCATCAGCATCTTGGCCCAGAAAATTGCAAATAACACCCCCCCCCCCTTTCTTGCTAAGATACCAGGCCCATTCCTTTTTTCCTTTTATTTATTTCATTTATTTATTTAATTTATTTAATTTGTTTTTTTTAACAAAATTAATTTCTTTTTTCACAAAAGTCATAAAATCAAGTTTCACAAAATTTAGAATTAGGTTTTTATTTTATCAAATTTAATTTAATATTAGTTTAAATTTAATTTAGGGTAATTCTAACTTTTTGTATATAATTAAAATCATTTAGAAAAATTAGGGTTTGCTTTTGACTTAATTTTTATTTCTTTCTCAAATAAAATAAAAAATACAAAAATAGGTTAATTTAATTATTTTTTCTTAAATGTAAGTTAATTAGTAATTAGATTATTTTTATTCAATTGAACCTTATTTTCTTAAAATAATCAAAAACAACAAAAAATGAATTTTCTTTAAATTGCAATTAGGTAGTTGGGGTCAAAACCCTAAATCTCTCGTTCTCGATTCTTCGCACGCGTTTACTATTTTTGCAATATTAATGTAACTGCTCATGGTATGTAATAGCTTAATTAGGATTTTCTTTTATTTATCATTTTACGGGTTTTTTGCTATGTAATTAATCCCTACCCCGAAGCCTTGTAATAGTGTAGGTTTTATTTCCCGCATTTTAATTCTCACAAATATTAACTGTTAGATGTATGTTAATAGGATTGTATGACAAGATTGCATGATAATTTTAAAATGACTAGAAAACCCTAATATGCAAAGATAGTAACTTGAAATCAAATCACTCGCACATGCACACTCTTAGGGTGTACTCTCACTTCAGTTGCCTTCGGTAAACAGTCATTAAGTATAGGTTGTCTTAGTGGTTTCCCTCCTGTCTAACAAAGATCAAAAGTCCCGTTTGGAAATGTTGCCTCGGAAATGTTGCCTCGAATATGATCTTAAGACTTTAGGGTTATTACTAAGACGTCCTAACATTGCTTTAGTGATCGTACGTCCCTTTCGAATTGACCCTTACAATTCCAACGACGGTGCTACCTATTTCTCAATAGTGGGATAACATTGTCTAAAGGAAACAAGAATAGAAACAATCCTTTTTTTCGAGTAGGTAGATGCTAGTAGGTACTTGCTCAAAATCAAACTTTTCACACCAAACACTTTTCAAACAAAGTTTTCAAAAAAAACTTCGTAACACTCTTGAGGACAAAAACAAGGGTTAAAACGAAGTAAAACAAAACTTTTCAAAACAAACACACACAAGCAATTTTAAAAGATGAGCATGTACCTAAGAGCCCATGGAAAACCATGGATAGAAAGGGTGCTAATACCTTTGTTTTCTATAATCTATCCCCGTACTCAAAATCTCGAAAAAGGAATTTTTCCGTGCTTTTTTTCCTTACCAGTTGGATAAAATAAAAGTCGGTGGCGACTCTTGCTTACCGCGACATTTTATGAATACAAAACGCAAAATGCAAACCAGTATTTTCAAAACAGTCGGTTCTGCCACTGTATCACAGAATTGGAAACTCTGTTGGGGAACAATAAGTGGGGTATACCTTAGGATTTAGTTCATCATAAATTGCTTCTCTTGTTTGTTTTGGTTGCTTTAATTTTAAGGGTTTTTGTTTGGGAGTTACTATAGATCCTAACCCGGATCTGGGGACACCTTTTAGGTAAGTAGCACTAAACTGTGAGGGAAGTGTACAGCATAGACCGATACGGTTGAAGCAGTAGCTACGTTGATGTGGCACATTGGTTGGTACCGCTATCCCTTGTGGAGAAACAAGGAGATAGCCGGCCTTGGTATAAAGTTGAGAACTGGTTGATACTCGATACTACACTCATTGAGACCATACTCTCGAGATAGTTCCGGCCGCAAGAAAAGATTGTGTGAGCTGAAACCATGACCGATGGAGGATGGTCAGTGATATTGAGAACCTCTAGAACCCGGTTACTTTTTCTAGGACAGGTTGAAACCAACTGAACCTCAAGAGGGCAATACCTTTGACCCCATGCAAGCCTTAAACTTACGGACTTTTGTGTGACTTGTTTGCCTTTGCCATGCCTGTTATCTGCTATACATGTTGTTTTTATCATGACATCATGCATCATAACATGGAATTCATATTTCATTACACTAACCATTTCAAAGACCAAGGGGATTTATCTTTGTTCTGTTTTGCAGATTATGGCTTCCGTGCGCAGAAATACCATCCGAGTTAACTTTGTGCAAATACCTGCTCAACTTAAGGAGTTGGCCTCAAGAGTTTCTGAGACTTATATGTTCATTAAGAGACATGCTCAACTTCTTAGCCTGGTCACCTCAAAGTTTGATGAACAGATGATGAGTGTGCTTTTCCAATTCTTCGATCCTGTGCATCATTGCTTTACCTTTCCGGATTACCAGCTGGTTCCCACTTTGGAAGAGTTTTCTCACTTATTGGGAATATCCATCCTTGAGCAGGTACCCTTCACAGGTATGGAAGAGGTTCCTAGACCAGAAGACATTGCCTCAGCTCTGCATCTGAAACAGGCTGATGTAGTATCCAACTGGGAAACACGAAGCGGGGTCGAAGGTTTCTTAGCCAAGTTTATGATAGACCAGGCTCAACTATTCTGGGATAATTTGGATTTTCAGGCTTTTGAAGATGTCTTGGATCTCCTTATCTATGGTTTGGTTCTCTTCCCGAATCTGGATTCCTTTGTAGATATGAATGCTGTCAAGATTTTCCTTTCTCGCAATCTTGTGCCTACTCTACTGGGTGATATCTTGCATGCTCTCTACACTCGTACCGTGCAAAGAAGAGGGACTCTTAGGTGTTGCATGTCGTTGCTGTCGAGGTGGTTTATTTTGCACCTCCCTAAGTTTGTGCTGAAGAATGAAGAAGGTTTGGATGGTCCTACAGAATAATGTCACTTGCCCATACAAACATTCTTTGGTGTTCCTGGGCTATGGAAGATACTGCTATCATTGATCATTGCGGGGGATACCCTAATGTCCCTTTGCTTGGAATCAGAGGGGGTATAACCTACAATCCTTGTCTAGCTTTGCGACAATTTGGTCGTGCTCGGAGAGATGGTCCCCATGAGCTACTTCTGGAGGATATTGCATTTGACTACAAGGAAGATGTTGATGAGCACCTCCAGAAGTTTATACGAGCTTGGGGCATGGTGAACAGATCTGACTTCCCTTCCTATGCAGCCTTACCTCCAATGGGTCCGAGCTCGTGCCCAGAAGCTTGGGATGCCTTATGAAGCCGTATTTCCTGTGATTGTGGAGCCCATTAATGAAGAAGGTGTTCCTTACACGGTTCTTTATCCTTACATGCCCACTGATCCTGGGGCCTTGCAGAGGTCTTAGATTCAGCTGAAAGAGGAAAGGGATACTTATCAGGAGAAGTACCATGAGTAAGAAAGGAAGATTTTGAAGCTCACCAGGCAGTTCGAGGAAGAAAGAGTGATCAATGACTACGTCAGCATAAAGAGGAAGTGTCCATGGGATTTTTGATTTTTGCTTTTCTAGTTTTATATTTGTTTTTCATTTACTTCTTTGTAACGCCTCAAAGGCATTGTTGAACCTTTTACAAGTTAATCTAATAAAGTTTGTTCACTTTTGGTTTGCAAATTTAAATCTCCCAAAGTCTTTGAAATCATTACATACGCATCCCATTATCATGTACATCATTATAGGTACCATTACAGGTTTCTCATCTCCTTTGCTGTTTATTTCAATAGAAATGTATTCTGATCAAGCCATCAAAGATCTTCAGGCACAGAACGCCCAATTCCAAGAGATGTTCTTAAGCTTGGCTAAAGGACAAGAGGATTTGGAGACTCTCATTCTGAAGGAGAAGAAGAAGAAGAAGAAGAAGGTCGTTCTTCTGAGTATGGGAAAAAGGTTTGGGGATAGGTTGAAACAGCAAGCTGACCTGTCCTCTTCATCTAGGGAAGGGGAGAACCAAGAAGAAGAAAAGGGCCCCAATCCTGCAATCTCTGATAATGATACTGATTTTAATGATGAGCAATATCCTCCTACCGAGGATAGGTACAAGCAGCTAGAAGACCGTCTGAGTGCTATGGAGATTCATAAGATCCCTGGTTTGGACTTCGGAGAACTGAGACTAGTATCAGGAGTGGTGATCCCTCATAAATTCAAAGCTCCGGTTTTTGCCAAGTATGATGGAGTGTCTTTCCCAAAACTCCATCTCCGCTCTTATGTCAGGAAAATTCAACCCCACACTGCTGATAGAAATTTGTGGGTGCATTTCTTTCAAGATAGTCTGTCAGGGACTCAGCTTGAATGGTTTTACCAATTGGAAGGAGCCAATGTCCGAAACTGGGAAGACCTTGCTGCTACTTTTTACAGACAGTATCAGTATAACGCCGACCTTGCTCCCACTCGTACTCAGCTCCAGGGTATGTCTATGGGTGCAAGTGAAGGTTTTAAGGACTATGCTCAAAAGTGGATAGACTTGGCTGGAAGAGTCCAACCCCTTTATTCAATAGGGAGTTGGGTGACATGTTTCTAGGGACGATGTCTGGTCCGTTCTTCAATCATTTGATCGGCAGTTCGTCATCTGGGTTTACTCAGTTGATTTTGATTGGAGAGAGAGTGGAAGCTGGTATCCGAAGTGGTAAAATATAGAAGGATACTTCATCAAGTGCAGCGAAGAAGCCTTTCACCGGTAAGAAAGAAGCTAGTGCAGTCTACGGCCCGAGGGGCCAAAGCAGACCTGGACACCGCCAAGCAATAAATGCGGTAGTGATATCAAGACCCACCGTTGCTCCACAATGAAACAATCAACAAAGGGTGGAAAGACCACATAGGCAGTACACTCGGCTCAATATGACCTTGTCTCAAATTCTACCAAAATTATTGAAGACCAATCTGGTAAATCTGAGGGAGGCCCCGAAGAACCCCAACACCACTTCTCCCTACTATAACCCGAATGCCCGCTGCGCCTATCACTTCGAAAGTCCAGGTCATGATACAAACAACTGTTGGGCCTTGAAAAACAAAGTGTAAGACTTGATCAAAGCCAATGAGATTGAGTTTGACGCTCCGGAGAAGCCCAACGTCATAACTGCTCCCATGCCCAAACATGGTCATGGAGTAAATGCTGTAGGCGATGATTTATTTGTGACCTCCGTGGAAGAAATCTCTACTCCTTTGATGACAATTAAGAAGAATTTATTGTTGTCCGGTTTATTTCCGGGTTGTGGTGAAGGTTACCACATGTGTTCAATGTTGCCTGCTGGTTGCCACTTATTGAAATAAGGTGTTTAGCGCCTGATGGATAACAAAGAAATCTTGTTCGAAAAGACTGTGATTTCGTTAGTTCCAATTGAAGATGTTGCCATCATAACCATTTCCGCTAATCCTTCCAAGGTTTCCTTGAGAAAGCCTATTAGGATTACACCCGTCCCAAGAATCGCTCTGTTAATAATTAATATCCCTGGTCCTATCCCATACACTTCAGACAAGGATGTCCCTTGGCACTATGGGGCTGATGTGTATTACCATGGAGTTAAACAAGACTTAAAGAATGAAGAAGCTAATACCGATGTCAGTAATATTGTCGGGGCTAGTAAAGTCACCAGAAGTGGAAGACTCTTTTCTCCCAAGATTTCCCCTCCGACTGTCCACAAATCTATTGTCATTCCATCTGCTAGTACATCAGCTACTATCCCAGTTCCTATTCCAGTTATCACCCCTGTCGCCAAGCCATCTGGGACTCGGGGAAAAGAAATCATAGGTGAGCCTGCCCGGACGGAGGCACCTAAGAAGATCATTATAGAAACCTCTAAGCAAGAGATAGAAGAAATTTTGAAGATTATCAAGAAGAGAGACTACAACGTAGTCGAGCAGCTGGTGCAGGCCCCGTCAAAGATTTCAATGTTGTCTCTACTATTGTGTTCTGAAGCCCATGCAAGGGCTTTGATTGCCTTTCTCAATACTGCGCATGTGCCACAGGAAACTTCAGCCGACCAATTCAAAGATTGCGTAGCTAGCCTGACTGTCGACAATGGGCTGGGTTTCTCAGATGCAGATCTGACTGCTAAAGGAAGGAATCATAATGATGCTCTGCACGTCTCGATTGAGTGCAGGGGCACTACTATGGCCCATGTACTGGTGGATACCGGGTCCTCATTGAATGTTCTGCTAAAGAAAGAATTAGACCGTCTGGACTGTGAAGGTTTGATTCTAAAGCCGAGCAATATTGTGGTCAGGGCTTTCGACGGGTCAAAAAGGATGGTGCATGGGGAAGTGGACATCCCTGTTAAATTTGGCTCTCATACTTTTTCATCCACCTTTTATGTGATGGATATCAATCCATCATATTCTTGCTTTCTGGGTCGTCCTTGGATTCATAAGGCTGGGGCAGTGACTTCAACGCTCCATCAAATGCTAAAATATCCGGTAAAGGGGAAGATTGTCGCGGTACGGGGTGAAGAGGAGTACATGGTGAGTCATCTCAATTCCTTTCACTATGTAGAGATGGATGGGGAGTTCATCGAAACTCCTTGTCATAACTTTGAAGAGGTCCCTCAGACTTTGGCGTCAACTGATGTTGCTACCGACAAACCTCCGATGAAGATGGCTTCTCTCAAGGATGCCAGGGATGTAATCGAAGAAGGTGGGTGTACCAATTAGGGTCGGCTCCATGATTTCACGCACAAAACTGACAAATTTTGTTTGGGGTTTACTACAGGGGCTCAAAGGGCTGTTAGGCACGCAAGGATTGGAAGACCTCCTTTGCACATCAGCAATCAGGGAGTTAATGCAATTGAAGATGATGAAGAAGATTCATACATCGGCAACTGGATTTACCCAACAACCAATGGTGGATTGAACAACTGGACGGCGAAGGACTTCATACCTGTTTCTTTTATTCCATAGTAATTGACTTTTGTTTTAAGAGTTGTAATAAACAGTTTGAAACTTTACGGCCTGCTGCCTTGCCCGAGGCACTTTGGCCTTGCTTGTGAGGGCTTATTATTTGTCATTTTCATATATCATTAATAAAGCATTGGACGTTTCTTGCATTACAAATTTTGCGCTCCTTGTTTTTCTTTTCTGTCTCTCACTCTATTAAAACAACTATTCTCTTACACACACTCACATATCATAATGCAGATCCATATCCACTCTAGATCCCACTGATAACAACTCTGCTACTGCCAGTTATGACTTCGAAAATCCGATCAACCAAGTTGAGGACGAAGGTGAGGATGATTGTGAGGTTCCTGGAGAGCTTGCTAGACTGTTACTGCAGGAAGAAAGGGCCATAGAGCCTCATGAAGATCCAGTTGAATCAATGAATTTGGGTACAGACGAAGACAGGAAAGAGGTTAAGATAAGTGCGAATCTGGTGCCTAGTGTCAAGCAACGGTTGATACAGATGCTACACGACTATGTTGAGATATTCGCTTGGTCCTACGAAGATATGGCTGGTTTGGACACCGATATTGTGGTACACAGCCTGCCAACTAAAGAAGATTGTCCTCCGGTAAATCAGAAGGTTCGCCGTATGTGCCCCGAGATGTTTGAGAAAATCAAAGCTGAGGTCATGAAACAGTTCGACGCGGGATTTTTAGCTGTCACTTCTTATGCGCAGTGGGTTGCCAACGTTGTTCCAGTACCTAAGAAGGATGGTAAGGTACGGATGTGTGTGGACTATAGAGATCTGAACAGGGCAAGCCCCAAGGATGACTTCCCACTTCCTCACATCGATGTTTTGGTTGACAACACCGCGCAGCATAAGATCTTCTCCTTCATGGATGGTTTTTCTGGCTACAACTAGATCAAGATGGCTCCCGAAGACATGGAGAAGACAACCTTCGTTACACAGTGGGGTACCTTCTGTTAAAAGGTAATTCCTTTTGGGTTGAAGAATGTTGGGGCAACTTATCAACGCGCCATGGTTACTTTGTTCCACAGCATGATTCACCATGAGATCGAGGTTTATGTTGATGACATGATCACAAGGTCCTAGACTGAGGAAGAGCATCTTGACCATCTCCAGAAATTGTTTGACAGGTTAAAGACGTACAGGCTGAGGTTGAACCCGAACAAGTGCACCTCCGAGGTAAGGTCTAGTAAGCTGCTGGGTTTCGTCGTCAGTGATAAGGGTATTCAGGTGGACCCTGCCAAGGTAAAAGCCATATAGGAGATGTCGGATCCATGCATAAAAAAGGAAGTTAGAGGCTTTTTGGGACGTTTGAATTACATTTCCAGGTTCATTTCACACCTAACCGCTACTTGTGAGTCGATCTTCAAGCTGCTAAAGAAAGATCAAGTGGTAAAGTGGAATGACGAGTGCCAGACCGCTTTCGAAAGAATCAAGGAATATCTTCAAGAACCGCCAATTTTGATGCCTCCAGTCGAAGGAAGACCTTTGATCTAATACTTGACAGTACTGGATAGTCCAATGGGGTGCGTGCTGGGGCAGCATGACGAGTCTGGCCAAAAAGAGCATGCTATTTACTACCTTAGCAAAAAGTTTACCGACTGTGAGACCCGATACTCACTGCTCGAGAAAACTTGTTGCGCTTTGGCATGGGCTGCTCGCCGGCTGAGACAGTATATGCCGACTCACACTACCCTATTGATATCAAAGATGGATCTAATCAAGTATATCTTCGAAAAGCATGCCTTATCCAGAAGAATAGCAAGGTGGCAGATGATCTTAACCAAGTATGACATCCAATACACAACCCAAAAAGCAATAAAGGGGAGTGTATTGGCGGATCATTTGACGCATCAGGCCGTGGATGACTACCAGTCCATGAATTTCGAGTTCCCGGATGAGAACATCATGTTGGTGACCGACTGTGAAGAACCTGGACCGGATGAAGGACCTGAGGAAGGATCCCGATGGTCTATGTATTTTGATGGAGCATCAAACGCGTTGGGTAATGGAATTGGCATTGTGATCATTTCTCCTGAGGGCTGTCATACTCCATTCACTGCCCGATTATGTTTTAACTGCACCAATAATATGGCGGAGTATGAAGCATGTATCCTGGGTCTTCGAGCTGCTATTGACCTGAGGATTAAGTTCTTGAGTGTATTCGGTGATTCTGCTCTAGTGATTAGTCAGATCAAAGGCGAGTGGGATACGAAGCACCCAAATCTTATTCCTTACAAAAAGTATGTATTAACGTTGCTCCCACACTTTGAGGAGATAACCTTTGAACACTTCACCAAAGAAGAGAACCAGTTAGCGGACGCGCTAGCTACCATGTCTTCTATGTTCAAAGTCAGGTGGGACAATGAAGCTCCCCAGATTACCATCGAGAGGTTGGACGAACCCGCACATTGCTGTGACATTGAGACTGAAGAGGTAGCGGATAAACCCTGGTTTCACGAGGTAAAGAAGTATCTTGAAACTCAAGAATACCCCGAGGGTGCATCTGTAAATGATAAGAAGTTCCTGAGAAGGTTTGCTGCAAAGTTCTTCATCAGTAATGGGATTCTTTATAAGCGTAACCATGATTCAACCTTACTGCGATGTGTGGACAAAAGCGAGGCAGAAAGGATCATGGAAGAGTTACATGAAGGTACCTTCGGAACTCATTACAGTGGACATACCATGGCAAAGAAGATCCTACAGGCTGGATATTATTTGTCCACTATGGAAGCCGATTGTTATCAGCATTCTCGAACCTGTCATAAGTGCCAAGTCTATGTTGATAAGGTGCATGTACCTCCAGTTCCTCTGAATGTTCTGACAACTTCTTGGCCATTTGCAATGTGGGGCATCGACATGATTGGCGAGATTAGACCTACTGCGTCTAACGGGCATCGCTTCATTCTGGTAGCAATTGATTATTTCACAAAGTGGGTTGAGGAAGCTTCCTTTGCTACAGTAACCAAGAACTTCGTGGCGCGGTTTATCCGACACAATCTGATCTCTTGATACAGCGTACCAGAGAGGATCATTACGGACAATGGTATAAATCTCAACAATAAAATGATCACCATGCTCTGCAAACAGTTTAAGATACAGCATCATAACTCTTCTCCCTACCGACCGAAGATGAATGGGGTTGTTGAAGCGGCTAACAAGAACATCAAGAAGATTGTGCAGAAGATGACGGTGACATACAAAGACAGACACGAGATGCTACCATTCTCTCTTCATGGGTACCGCACCTCAGCGCGGAAGTCGATAGGGGCAACACCCTACTCTTTGGTGTATGGCATGGAGGCGGTCCTACCCATCGAAGTCCAGATACCCTCTCTCCGGATTATGAAGGATGCGGGTTTGAACGAAGACGACTGGATCCAAACCCGGCTTGATCAGCTGAACTTAATCGATGAAAAGAGACTTACTGCTATTTGTCATGGTCAGACGTATCAAAAGCGAATGATCAAGGCTTTTAACAAGAAAGTCAGGCGTCAAGAATATCAATTCGGGGATCTGGTGATCAAACGCATCATTTTTCCGCAAGGTGATCCCAGGGGCAAATGGACCCCCACATACGAAGGGCCATTTGTGGTTAAGAACATTTTCTCGGGAGGAGCTATGATTCTAACCACCATGGATGGTGACGACCTTCCTCACCCCGTCAATGCAGACATACTGAAAAGATACTATGCATAATCAAATACCCGCTAGGTTGACTGGCCTAGGCAAAAATAAGGGCTTCCCGGCGAACCAAAAGGGTTCGGGAAAAAGTAAGGGATGAAAATGAAAAAAACTGTACACCCGGCAAGTCGAAAACCTGAAAAGGCGGCTTGGGCAAAAAAGGGTATCCCGGTGGACTGAAAACCTGAAAGGGCGGTCCAGGCAAAATTAGGGATTGAAGCGTAACATTATGTCTCATTGGATCATCTTACGACCAGACTTCGGTATCGACTATCAAGCTCAGACAGTGCCAATCAATCTGATCTACCTTCGACCAAGTAGCAAAGTGATGAGACGCTCGAAGATATAAAGGCAATAGCAGAGTTGGAACCCGATGAGATTGTTTCACATAGCTGTTTTTCTTTCTTTTACACAAATTGTATAATTTCTATTCTTCGGCGGAGTTCTCTTACTAGGACGTCAACCTCTTTGTATAAAACGCCTATTATGGACCAACTTCAAAAATCAATACAATTTGTTTCCACAAGAAATTCCAAATTGTTTTTCTTTTTCTGTTTTGTTTTGCAAGAACGTCCAATGATACATTTTTTGATATATGCATTTGAAAATAATTGCTACCTATAAATACTTACACAAGAAACAAAAGACAATTACTCGTAATTCCAGGAACATGGGCAAACAAGAAATGTCCAAACCTTACAGTTGTTCTACCCACCAGGTATAGGGATAGAGCCAGCTTGAGAATATGACTAAAGATACATACACTCCCCGCAGAGTAGGAAGTATCCAAAGATAATGATGTTAGCTCTCCCCAGCCGAGGTCCATAATCGCGTATGAGTCGGCAAAATTCTTCCCAAGCAGAGTTTATCTATCACCAGCAAGAGAAGTTCACTGCCAGCAGAGTTTATTTCTCCAAATCAGCAGATCGTCCAACGGAGTATCTCTATTCCCCGCAGAGTCATTCTCCCACAGGGTATTCTCACACAGGGTCTCTCCTGGCGGATTGTTCTCAAGCAAAACAGACGCAAGTCTCCAGTTAATCATCTTCAGTCACTATCCCCAGCGAGAACGAAGAACTCACCTCCTTGTACTCTCCAACAACAGTCTAGGATTTATTCTCCCCAGCCAGAGAATACCGCAAGAACATTGCATATCCATACATTGTAGCATGCGCATACGCATCATACATCATAATCTCATTTATTTTGAGAACATCATTACCCAATACATTTCATACATCATGACATTACATACGACTAACTCTTTACCTTTCAGGGAAAGATGCAATCAAGCTCTCAGAAGTTTTCTCTGGTTCAGTCAAATCGATACTAAGATTTCTATTCCAGTTCAAGCTATGAAGCCTGGAAATCGACCGAATAATATCTTGATTTCTCCAAAATACTATGAAGCCTGGAATCGACCAGATAGTGGTATATCTTAAATACAAGCTATGAAGCCTGGAAATCGACCGGAAAACAGCTTAACCCTCAGCAAGTTTTTGTGAAGCCTGGAGATCGACCAGATAGCAATACAAGATACCATGAAGCCTGGAATTGACCAGATAATGGTATAAGATGCTGTGAAGACTGGATCACGACCAGATAGAGGCAAAGGACACTGAAGCCTAGGACACGACCAGATAACATTATAAGGCACTGCGAAGCTTGGAATTCGACCAAATAGCAGATTACTCGGCCAATTACTATGAAGCCTGGAAATCGACCGGATATTAGTATGCCTTAAATTCAAGTTGAAGCTCAGATGTTGACCGGATAACCACCTAACTCCTTCTGAAGCCTGGAGCACGACCAGATAAGAATTAAGAAATTATGAAGCCTGGAAGATGACCAGATAACAAGTTTAATCTCATTCCCCAGTAAGTCGCTGAAAAGCCCGGAGCACGACCAGATAGCAGTTCATTTTCACCTCCTCGACTAAGAGATGATTCCCCAGTAGAATAACGGACAACTGAAGCTCCTAAAATTCTATTTCTCTCAAGACAGAGACCAGCATTCCCCAGCGAAATCCTCCTCAACAACAAGTATACGGGTTCTCGCAAAGGAATCTCTTATGTGATCGACACTTCTTCGGATGGCATCTTTAAGCCCATCTTCTGTCACTGACTTCCAAATGGCATCTATAAGCATATTCCCGACATTGCAAGACGAGTACCACTTCATGCGAGTGCAAATTTCTGGGCACTCTAGTGTTCAATCATCTTCAACCTTCAGATCACGAAAGGCAGACAAGCCAATCTACATCCTCAAGTTTAAGAAGATTGAACAGGGGCAGCTGTTGTACCCAAAAATTTGCCCTCCCATATTTGGCAAAACATTTCAAGTGAGGTCCTCAGATTGCTCAAGAAGGTCCAAGGGTTGACCAGACAAACTCTCTCCTAAGGCAGTCTACCCCAAATTAGGGTTTCATTTTGCATCAAGATGCTTGAGTCCAGAGGATCCAAAATGCCCACCATTGTCCTAATTTGTTCTCAAGATCATTCATGACAGGTTTCAAGCCTTCCAGAGGCAGTTTGCTCAGTCAACTCCTCAAATGCCTGAAAATCGACTGTGCTAGGGCAAAAGTCAATTGTGGCCCACATACAGTCAAAATTCAAGATTTTTGGTCAACATTCCCATTTTGAAGTATTATTCATCATTTGATCAAGGGTTGATCATGATTCCTCAAGGATTACTCATAATTCATCAAAACCCAAAAGTTGCTAAATTAGGGTTTTGTAGGAAAAGTCAACTCAACTTTGACCAAGCATAACTTTCTCATAATTTATCAAAAATGACCCATCCAAAGCTAATTTTGAAGAGGATGCAATTCCCTACAATCCATCTTCATCTACCAAGTTCAAAATATGCACTCACAAGAAGATATGAATTTGAACATTATAGGTCATTTTGGAAAGTCAACAAAAACACCTTTTATGTCAAAGCTTCATACATAAACATGGAAGACTCAATTGAGATGAGACCAAAAGGGTTGTTTAGAGGACACCTTAAGATTTCTAAAAAGTCTGAGAACACCTCTCTAGGGTCAAAATTGAGAGAGTTATGCATTGGCCAAGTTGACCCTTTTTGCAAAATTGCCAAAAGTCAAATGTGGCCAAAATTGCATTTTGTCAAATGGGCCCAACTTTTTATGCTTGCACTGAGTTTGTAATGTGACCCACGACCCATGAGACCTTCCACTTGTCATTCTTTTATTTTTGTCATTTATTTTGATTTTATTTCATTTAAATCAAATCAAATCAAAATAAAATAATGAAAATATCAAAAGCTAATTAAATCTTGAGATTTTGTGCATGGTTAGGTCTATTACACAGTTGGAGACAAAATAAAATCGTGCAAGACTCATATGGACTTAAAAAGATTGCATTTTGCTTGATTTGGAAAGATTTTGTACAAGGATCAAATTATGAATCAATATTCATAATTGGAGAAGATTTGAAACAAATGGCAACCCTAATTCATTCTTGGATACATAAGGGACGAGTGCATATCAAAAACAAGGAGGTTGGAGGCGTGCAAGAGAGAGAACAAATTGCAAAAAATTCAAGAAAAAGTGTAAACTGATTTTCAAGTTTCAGGCCCTCTCAAGCAATTCTAGTCACACCAATCGCTTGTTGGACGTCCAAGGATCGTATTGCAACCATTAACAAGCTTCCCCACACTCAGAATCACGTTGTAAGTTTCACACGGTTTCCATATTTTCTTGAAATTGAATACAATCATTCTGGCATCTTTAACATGATTTATTAGCATATTCTTAATCCTTGAGTTATTTGCAAGCTAATGGTTACATTTAATTGCATTTTTGCTGACTGAAGATGAAAGTGCCATGGCTATGGTTCATGCTTTGTTTTTAGGGGTTTTGCATACAGGAACAATTGGCCATTAATAATGGTACCATGATGCTCGTGAGGTTGCAACGAGTTGATTGGTACCATTGGTTGTCATTTATCATGCTTGTATGAAATTTTGGAGAAGCACAGGTCTGTACCTACGTCCAGTGTCCGTAGGTAAAAGTAGTTTGTCTAAAACGACAGAGGCAATAAGGAAGATGATGGCGTGGCATGCTGTGAATGGGCCATTTGAATTTCGCGCGTTTCAGAATTTGGTTTTTTGGTTTTATCATATAATATTTGTTTGGTATTATTTGTACAAATAATGTGGCCAGCTCAAATGGTAAGCATGTAGCGTGATAGTGCTTAAGGACCTGGGTTCGATCCCCAGGTCCCAACAATGCTTCATATTATTTTTTCTCATATATTCAGGTGTACTAGTGTCCCACAAGTCTACCATGCATCATCAATATCCCATCATCAGATCGTCAAGGCTGCAGATCCAACGCCTTATCCCTGAGGGTCCACCATACTCCCAGTCAAGCAAGCAACATGGGATTGGAAAAGTCAAAAGGGCCATCAGTATCTTGGCCCAGAAAATTGCAAATAACACCCCCCCTTTCTTGCTAACATACCAGGCCCATTCCTTTTTTCCTTTTATTTATTTATTTATTTATTTAATTTGTTTTTTAACAAAATTAATTTCTTTTTTCACAAAAGTCATAAAATCAAGTTTCACAAAATTTAGAATTAGGTTTTTATTTTATCAAATTTAATTTAATATTAGTTTAAATTTAATTTAGGGTAATTCTAACTTTTTGTATATAATTAAAATCAATTAGAAAAAATTAGGGTTTGCTTTTGACTTAATTTTTATTTCTTTCTCAAATAAAATAAAAAATACAAAAATAGGTTAATTTAATTATTTTTTCTTAAATGTAAATTAATTAGTAATTAGATTATTTTTATTCAATTGAACCTTATTTTCTTAAAATAATCAAAAAGAACAAAAAATGATTTTTCTTTAAATTGCAATTAGGTAGTTGGGGTTAAAACCCTAAATCTCTCGTTCTCGATTCTTCGCGCGTGTTTACTATTTTTGTAATATTAATGTAACTGCTCATGGTATGTAATAGCTTAATTAGGATTTTCTTTTATTTATCGTTTTACCGGTTTTTGGCTATGTAATTAATCCCTACCCCGAAGCCTTGTAATAGCGTAGGTTTTATTTCTCGCATATTAATTCTCCCAAATATTAACTGTTAGATGTATGTTAATAGGATTGTATGACAAGATTGCATGATAATTTTAAAATGACTAGAAAACCCTAATGTGCAAAGATAGTAACTTGAAATCAAATCACTCGCACATGCACACTCTTAGGGTATACTCTCACTTCAGTTGCCTTCGGTAAACGGTCATTAAGTATAGGTTGTCTTAGTGGTTGCCCTCCTGTCTAACAAAGATCAAAAGTCCCGTTTGGAAATGTTGCCTCGAATATGATCTTAAGACTTTAGGGTTATTACTAAGACGTCCTAACATTGCTTTAGTGATCGTACGTCCCTTTCGAATTGACCCTTACAATTCCAACGACGGTGCTACCTATTTCTCAATAGTGGGATAACGCTGTCTAAAGGAAACAAGAATAGAAACAATCTTTTTTTTCCGAGTAGGTAGATGCTAGTAGGTACTTGCTCAAAATCAAACTTTTCACACCAAACACTTTTCAAACAAAGTTTTCAAAAACAACTTCGTAACACTCTTGAGGACAAAAACAAGGGTTAAAACGAAGTAAAACAAAACTTTTCAAAATAAACACACACAAGAAATTTTAAAAGATGATCAAGTACCTAAGAGCCCATGGATATAAAGGGTGCTAATACCTTCCATTTCTATAATCTACCCCCCGTACTCAAAATCTCGAAAAAGGAATTTTTCTGTGCTTTTTTTCCTTTCCAGTTGGATAAAATAAAAGTCGGTGGCGACTCTTGCTTACCGTGGCATTTTGCGAATACACAACGCAAAACACAAACCAGCATTTTCAAAACAGCCGGTTCTGCCACCGTATCACACTACTCCTGTTACTCTTGTTGTTACCCCTACTGTCATTCCTGTTGTTATTACTACTACTGAGTCAGCTGAGACTCGAGGCCAAGAAATACTGGTTGAGCCTTCCCGGATGGAGACACCTAAAGAAACCATTCCTAAAGCCTCTAAAAAAGAAATGGAGGAGATACTGAAAATCATACAGAAAAGTGACTACAATGTTGTGGAACAATTGGGGTAGACCCCTTCAAAAATTTCAATGTTGGCCTTACTGTTATTCTCTAAAGCCCATGCTTAAGCTTTGGTGAAGTTCCTGAAGTCTGCTCATGTGCCACAAGAGACTTCTGCTGACCAATTTGAGGACTGTGTTGCTAGCCTGACTGTTGACAATGGACTCGGTTTCTCCGATGCTGATTTGACGTCCAAAGGAAGAATGCATAACGATGCCTTGCATGTCTCTATTGAGTGCATGCCGCTATCCTGGATCATGTCCTAGTTGATATGGGTTCGTCACTAAATGTTCTACCCAAGGGTGCTTTGGATATATTAGATTGTGAAGGACTGACTTTGAAGCCCAATAATATTGTGGTGAGGGCTTTTGACGGTTCTAAGAGAATGGTACACGGGGAGATGGACATTCCTATTAAAGTTGGTTCTCATACCTTTGACTATACCTTTTACGCGATGGACATCCGCCCGTCTTACTCTTGTTTGTTGGGACGCCCTTGGATCCATGGGGCTGGTGCTGTTACTTCCACTCTGCATCAAATGTTAAAGTATCCGGTTAATGGAAAGATCGTTATAGTCCATGACGAGGAAGAATATATGGATAGCCACCTGAACTCTTTCAGGTATGTTGAGATGGACGACAAGTTCATCGAAACCCCCTGCCTGAATTTTGAAGATGTTCCTCAGACAATTGCTGCTACCAAGACTGTTACTAGTGTTCCAAAGACTACCAGACCTCCGTTGAAGATGGCTTCTCTGAAGGATGCCAAAGTTGTAATTGAAGAAGGAGGGTTTACTATCTGGGGCCAGCTCGCTGATATCCCTTATAAGTCTGATAAATTTGGTTTGGGTTTCACTTCAGGAGCTCAGAAAGTTGTACGTCGTGCTCGCGCCGGAGGACTACCACTACGCATCAGCAACCATGGAATCAATACTTTGGAGGGCAGTGACAGTGACTGCGACATGAACAATTGGATCTTCCCAACTACCAGCGGTGGACTAAATAATTGGACGGCTAGAGACTTTGTTCCCATTACTTTTATCCAGGAGTAATTGTCTTTTTGTTTTTTTGGGATACGTAATGTTTGAACAATATAAACTCTAAAGCCCTGTGTCTTACCCGAGGCACAACATGTTATTTGTGAGGGTTATCATTTCACTTTCATATGTCATAAATAAATCATTGAACATTTTGCATACAAATTTTACGCTTTGTCTTTCTTTTCTGCTTTTACTTTATTAAAATAGCTATGTTCTCTTACACACACCCACATGTTAAACTACAGATCTACATCCACTCTGGATCCCATTGATAATGGTTCTGCTATTGCCAATTATGACTTTGAAAATCCGATCTGCCAAGCCGAGGACGAAGGTGAGGAAGATTGTGAAGTACCAGGAGAACTTGTTAGACTGTTACAACAGGAGGAAAGAGCCATACAGCCTCATGAAGAGCCAGTTGAGATGGTAAACTTGGGTACTGAAGAGGATAAAAAGGAAGTCAAGATAGTTCCAAATTGGAACATAGTGTCAAAGAGCGGTTAATTAAGATGTTACATGACTATGTTGAGATCTTTGCCTGGTCATACAAAGACATGCCAGGGCTGGACACTGATATTGTGGTTCATCATCTGCCAACGAAAGAAGACTGCCCTCTAGTGAAGCAAAAGGTTCATCGTATGCGTCCTGAGATGTCAGAAAAGATTAAGGCTGAAGTCATGAAACAATTTAATGTCAGGTTCTTAGCTGTTACTTCTTATCCATAATGGGTTATTAATGATGTTCCGGTACCTAAAAAGGGCGGTAAAGTATGTATGTGTATGGATTACAGAGACTTGAACAGGGCGAGCCCCAAGGATGACTTTCTGCTTCCCCATATTGATGTTCTAGTTGACAACACCGCGCAACATAAGATATTATTTTTCATGGATGGTTTCTCTGGGTACAACCAGATCAAAATGGCACCTGAAGATATGGAGAAAACAACCTTCGTCACACAGTGGGGCACTTTATGCTACAAAGTTATGCCATTTGGGTTGAAGAACACTGGGGCAACCTATCAGCGTGCTATGGTAGCTTTATTTCATGATATGATCCATCACGAGATAGAGGTCTACGTAGATGATATGATAGTCAGGTCTCAGACTGAAGAAGAGCATCTTGATCACCTACAAAAGGTGTTTGAAAGACTGAAGAAGTATAAGTTTAGACTGAACCCGAACAAGTGCACCTTTGGAGTAAGATCGAGTTAGCTTCTAGGTTTCGTTGTCAGCGGCAAAGGTATTGAAGTATACCCTGCAAAGGTTAAAGCTATACAAGAAATGCCAACTCCTTGCACTGAGAAGGAGGTTAGGGGATTCTTGGGAAGTCTAAACTACATTTTCAGATTCATCTCCCATTTAACCGCTACTTGTGAGCCAATCTTCAAATTACTGAAGAAAGATCAAGTAGTGAAGAGGAATAACGACTGCCAATATGCCTTTTACAGAATCAAGGAATATCTTAAAGAGCCTCCAATTTTGATGTTGCCGGATGAAGGAAGACCTTTGATCATGTACTTAATGGTAATAGATAATTCAACAGGGTGTGTGCTGGGGAAGCATGACGAGTCTGGTCGAAAAGAGCATGCAATATACTACTTTAGCAAAAAGTTTACTGACTGTGAAACAAGATACTCACTTCTCGAGAAAACTTGTTGCGTTTTGGCATGGGCTGCTCGTCGACTGAGATAGTATATGTTGACTCACACTAGCTTGTTGATATCTAAAATGGATTCTATCAAATACATCTTTGAGGAGCCCGCTCTCTCCGGAAGAATAGCAAGATGGAAAATGATCTTGACCGAATATGATATTCAGTACACAACCTAGAAAGCAATCAAGGGAAGTGTATTAGCTGATCAATTGGCTCATTAGGCTGTGGACGAATACCAATCCATGAATTTTGAGTTCCCAGACGAGAACATCATGTTAGTGACTGATTATGAAGAACCTGGACCGAATGAAGGACCTTAAAAAGGATCTCGATGGACTATGGTTTTTGACGGAGCTTCCAATGCACTTGGAAATGGCATCAGTATTGTGATCATGTCTCCTGAAGGCTGTCATACTCCTTTCACTTCCAGGTTATGTTTCAACTGTACTAACAATATGGCTGAATATGAAGCTTGCATTATGGGTCTCAAAGTCGTTATCGACTTGAGAATCAAATTCTTGAGTGTATTTGGAGACTCAGCCCTGGTAATCAGTCAAATCAAAGGAGAATAGGACACAAAGCATCCCAATCTTATCCCTTACTGAGAGCATGTGTTGACACTGATTCCACACTTTGAAGAAGTCACCTTTGAGCATTTTCCATGGGAGGAAAATCAGTTAGCGGACGTGCTAGCTACTATGTCATCCATGTTTAAAGTCAGATGGGATAATGAAGTCCTCAGATCACTATTGAGAGAATAGACAAACTGTCATACTGTTACGAGGTTAATACTGAAGAAGTAGCGGAAAAACCTTGGTTCCATGAAGTAAAAAGATACCTCGAAGCTCAAGAGTATCCTGAGGGAACTTCTGTCAATGATAAGAAGTTCCTAAGAAGGTTCTATGCGATGTTCTTCCTCAGTAATGGGATTCTCTACAAGCGCAACCATGATTCCACTTTACTTCGGTGCGTAGATAAGAGGGAAGTAAAAAAGATTATGGCAGATATGCACGAAGGTACCTTTGGCACCCATTCTAGTGGGAACACAATGTCTAAAAAGATCCTACGGGAAGGACACTATTGGTCCACTATGGAAGCAGACTGTTATCAGCATTCCCGAACTTGTCACAAATGCCAAATATATGCTAACAAAGTACATTTACCTCTGGTTCCCTTAAACGTCTTGACTTCTCCCTGGCCATTTGCAATGTGGGGCATTGATATGATCAGAGAGATTATACCTACCGCTTCTAATGGGCATCATTTCATCCTTGTCGCCATTGATTAATTCATAAAGTTGGCCGAGTCAGCCTCTTTTGCTTCCGTTACCAAGAACATTGTGGCATGGTTCATCAGACATAACCTTATTTGTCGGTATGGTATTCCAAAAAGAATCATTACGGATAATGGTACAAATCTCAATAACACTATGATCATCGAGC
The DNA here is from genome assembly GCA_948472305.1 of Vicia faba. Lineage (NCBI taxonomy): Eukaryota > Viridiplantae > Streptophyta > Magnoliopsida > Fabales > Fabaceae > Vicia > Vicia faba. The sequence goes on from OX451735.1 coordinate 990,285,911, forward strand.
TCTGAACACAATTCAAGATTCAGCATCATAACTCTTCTCTTCACCGGCCGAAAATGAATGGCACCGTAGAGGATGCTAATAAGAACATCAAAAAGATCATACAGAATATGACGGTGACATACAAAGACTGGCACGAAATTTTACCATTTGCTCTTCATGGTTACCGTACCTCAACACATACGTCAACAGTGGAAACTCCTTTCTCTCTAGTATACGGTATGGAAGTTGTCCTACCCATCAAAGTCCAAATCCCTTCCTTGAGAATCATGAAGGATGTAGGTTTGAGAGAAGACGTGTATGGGTTCAGACTCGATTTGACCAATTGAACCTGATCGACGAGAAAAGGATGGCTACTGTTTGTCATGGTCAGATGTACCAGAAACGTATGATCAAAGCTTTTAACAAGAAGGTCAGATGTCAAGTATATCAAGTTGGAGACCTAGTAATCAAGCGCATTATCCTACCACAAGGTGATCCCAGGGGCAAGTGGACTCCTACATACGAAGGACCATTTGTTATCAAGAACATATTTTCTGGTGGAGCCATGATCTTAACTACTATGGACAGTGACGACCTTTCGCACCCTATAAACGCAGACATAGTTAAAAGATACTACGCATGAACAGAGACCCGCTAGGTTGAATGTCCTAGGCAAAAATAAGGGCATCCCGGTGAACCAAGAGGGTTCGAGCAAAAGTTAGGGATATAAATATGAAAAATATGTACACCCGGCAAGTCGAAAACTTGAAAAGGCGGCTTGGGTAAAAAAGGGTATCCCGATGGACTGAAAACCTAAAAGGGAGGTCCAGGCAAAAGTTAGGGATTAAAAGCGTACAAGTATGTCCCATTGGATCACCTCACAGACAGACTTCAGTAACAAGTGTTAAGTTCAAATGGTACTGATCAATCCAATCGGCTTCGGTCAAGCAACAAAGTGATGAGACGCTCAAAGATATAAAGGCAATAGCAGAATGGGAACCCAATGGGATCATTTCACATAGTTGTTTTTCTTTGTATACTACTTTGTACAGTTTTCATTCTTACGACGATATTCTCTTACTAGGATGTTTGTCTCTTTGTATAAAGATGCCTGTTATAGGCAAACTTCTTCAAATCAATACAAAACTATCCCTTTTTGAAGTTCAAAACTATGTGTTTTTATTTTTCTGTTTTGTTTTGCAAAAACGTCCAGTGATTATTATTGAACATATATATTTGAATATGATCACCGTTAACAAATACACGCATAAAAAATAGAAATACAGTTACTAATGGCTTTAAGAAACATGATAGTGTCTAAAAAGCCAGCTGCAAGTCCCTGCAGATGCTTTCTCTCGTAGGTACAGAGACGTCCTACTGCAAAGTCACTACCATATCCTTAGCATGCAGCCTAATGATGTCAAAGGTTCTGGTATCTCCTGCAGAGCAAGAGTCTCCAATCATATCCCCAACATCTTGAAGAATTCCTCAACATAGTTCATAAACCTCTTGGGTTCCCCAACAGGACTTCATAAAAATCCCCAAGCGGTTTACAGAGTTTTCTTTACCCAGTAGAGCTTATTTCTCTAGCTACAGAAATCCATCTCCCAACAATTCAATTTCAACAAATAATGAAGAATCACATTCTTCACCTCCAGCAGCAGTAACGGATTTACTTTCCCTGAATTCAATGACACTGCAAAGAATAACTGATCAGTTCATACATTGTATTCATACATTGTTCTACAAATGTCATAGCATATACATATAAAATACATATAGCACAATCTCATTTATTTTGAGAACATCATTACACAAGGTGTGTCATGCATCATGACATTACATACAACTAATTCTTTACCTTTTCAAGAAATATCAACAAACAAATATCACCATCAATTTTCAACATGTTCCGGATTAATTCCTGAAACAAGATAGGGAAAGTATCTGAAGTAACAACTCACCAACCAAATAGCAGTTTACAATACTGTGAAGCCTGGAATCCGACTAGATAGTAGTTTACAACAATGTGAAGCCTAGAATCCGACCAGTTAGCAGTTTACAATCACTATGAAGCCTAGAATCTGACCTGATAGCAGTTTACAACAGTGAAGCTTGGAATCTGACCAGATTGCAGTTTACAATCACTGTGAAGCCTGGGCACGACCAGATAGCAGTCAACATCATTGCTGAAGCCCGAAATCTGACCGGATAATAGTCAATCTACAATTCAAGACACTGTGAAGCTTAGGCATGACCAAATAACAGTATAAATTACTGCAAAGCCTAGAGTCCGACCAGATAGCAGTCTACTCTGTCAATTACTATGAAGCCTGGACCCGACCAGATGACAGTATAACCTACAACACTGTGAATCCTAGACCCTACCAAATAATAATTAACATCATTGCCGAAGCCCAGAATTCGACCAGATAATAGTTCTACTCTGTCAATTACTATGAAGCCTGGACCCGACCAGATGATAGTATAATCTACAACACTGTGAAGCTTGGACCCGACCAGATAATAGTTAACATCATTGTCGAAGCCCAAAATTCGACCATATAACATTTCTACTATGTCAATTACTATGAAGCCTGGACTCGACCAGATGACAGTATAATCTACAACATTGTGAAACCTGGACCCGACTAGATAAGAGTTAACATCATTGCTGAAGCCTAGAATTCAATCGGATAACAGTTCTACTCTGTCAATTACTATGAAGCCTAGACCCGACCAGATGACAACTCAACTTCATTTTTACCGTGAAGCCTGGAAACCGACCAGATAACAGTTAATTTCATATTCCCCAAAAAGTCATTGTGAAGCCTAGATTTCAACCAAATAACAACTAACTTTCATCTCTACAGTCAAGAGATAACTCCCTACTAAAGTAATGGACAACTAAGGCTCCTAGACTCTATTCCCCAAACAGAATCAACATTCCCCAGCGGAGTCCTCCTCAAACAACTAGAACAGGAATCCCCATAAAAATATCTCTTATAAAGTCAACATCTACTTTGGATGGTGTTGCACCCCAAAATTTACCCTCTTGATTTAGGCTTATGTTTCATTATGAATATCATATTGCATTGCATTCATACTTGGTGATGGGATCAAAGTATTTTGGTTATCAAGTCTCCCTCAAGCTTTGAAGGTTGATTGCATTGACAAGTTGCTCAAGAAGAATCTTATCATCTAAACCTCTAGATCTTTCAAGCTCAAAGGTTATTGCATATCTCAAGGTATTCTATCAATCTCTTTGGATCATCAGAGGATTGAAATTTGTGTTTGATTATAAGTAGGAATCACTCCTTTGATTCACCAATCAAATTAGGGTTTTGCTTGATCAAGGCTATTGATCAATGTAAAAGTCTTGATTTGGAAGATACAACATCTCATTAGTATTTGGAAGGTCTTTGTACAAGAAATTGGCCAGGATGCCCAGAAGATTTGAAGTTTTTAAGATGGTTCATCAGTCTCCTAAGATGTTAACCAAAATTAGGGTTTGGTCCAAGTTGAAGTAATTAGGGTCTAGATGATCCAATTCATGAAGCATCGTTATCTTATCATCATTAGAATCAAATTTGATCAAAGATTCTCTCATGATGCCCAGTGGAATTAGGGTTTTGAAGCTTGGTCAGCTATCTCCTAGTACATGGTACAAAACTAGGGTTTTGGATTTAATCAAGATTTCTTTGACCTTTTTACCCAAACTTGTTTCCATGATTCACCATATGTTATTAAGCATTTATGATTGAAAGATTGAGTTTAAATTTGGATTGGAAATGGTTCAATTGATTAAAAGGGGAAAATTGGTCATTTTGGCTAAAGTCGGTAAAATCAGGAGTTGGCCAAGTAGACTTTTGGTCAACCATCAATTCAAATATCCTCTTTTCATATTCCACACCAAAATTCATCTTTGAATCATGAGAAATGGTGAATTTAAGTGTAACTTGTTCAAGAAGTAACTTAAAGATTGAAAAAATGCTAAGTGCCAAAATGACTTCTCTTGGGCAAGCCACGCGCGTAATTTCATCTAACACTTGGCAGGCCATTTTGTGGAATCAATCTCTTGTGACACAAGCCTCAATTTGAAAAATTAAAAATTGCATTTTGAAGAGGGCTATGAAAGCTTCTCATTAAACTTGGAATCACTCAATTTGGATTGAAATTGAGGAAGTTATGATTTGAGGAAGTTGGGTGGCAAAACCGGATTTTTTTGAAGGCACATGGGCAGGCCAGCGCGCGCGCAGTCTTGGGCAAGATGGCTTGACTTGCCCAGGAATCCTAATGACCACATCTTTTTCATTTCTCCACCATTTTTGATGAATCAAAGATCATTGTAAAGCTCATCCTTTGGATTTTAATTGGCTCAAAGAAATTTGGGAAATGCACGAGCCAATTTGAAATGGCCTCAATTGGAAGTCAGCTGATTTTTGGTGTATGCTTGGCTATGGCATTTTTCAAGTTTTGGTTCAATTTTAATCCAATAATTCCAAGTCCAATTGCACATGCTTGGCACGAACTGGATACCTCATGTGCTTGCCAAAAGAGGCCAAACCAGGTGCATACCTCGTGCCTCTCTCATTTTCACATTTTGGACAAAATGGGAAACTTCTCACTCAAGAAAATCAGCCCCATGTGCAAGAGAGGACAAATCAACTCATCACGTTTTTTTCACTCACTCGCATTCTCCTTTTGTTGCTCAAAACGACTGCAAGCATTTCCTAAATACCAAGCAAAACACAAATGGCCATCATACTTGTTTTGGTTTGACAGAATTTTCTTTTTTTCCCTCCAACGACTCTCAGCTTGAATTACCACTCTAACCTCACTCCAAACACTCTATATAAGTTGTTCAAACTCTCCTTTCACACACACACACACTGCATTGGAAAAAGCTTCTCAGAATTTTCTCATTTTTCTTGCTCTGCAACTTGAATCGAGCAGCTCAGTTCTCTTGATCCAGTCCTCTTTTCTCTACTCAAACACCTTCATTGGAGCACAAGGATGCTATTCAGAAGGATTTCTTGTTAGATTTCAGAGGCACAGAGTGAATTTATTTTTCACTTTTGAGGGTATGCTCACTGAATCTAAACCTTGATTTGAGCACGAATCGAAGTGTTTTATGGTGTGCATTATGTTTATAGCTGGCCAATCATTAGGATTGATGTATATTTGAGCTCTGATTCAAGCAGATTTGGTGAAATCGTGTTTCTGGTTTTGGATGTTTACAGTGTGTTTTTCCAGTTTTTGAGATTTGATTTCTCGATCTATGCTTGATCTCTTAGTTTGATTCAAATTGCATGATGTAGTATGATATATCAGCTTTAATTTGAGCTTAATTTCGTGGATTTTGGTTGAGAATCGTGCTTGTTTGATGGATCTGAAGTAGGCATGTTGGAACTTATGGAAACAAGCGTTTTGGCCTCGACAGGAGGTTGAAGATGATGCGTGGCATCATCTCATTGGCCATGTTCTTATTTTTTATATTTAAATTTCCATTGATTCTATGATTTTATTTTCTTGATCAAAACTTGATGAAAAATTATGAAAAAAATTCATGAAACTTGAAAATAATATTCTCGACTTTGTGCATTTTTTTGATAATTTTTGAAAATGTTTTGATTGGTTTAAAAATTAATGAGTTTAATTAATTGTTTGTTTAGTGTTTATTTTTATTTTAATATTTCTTTGATTTTAAAAATTCCACAAAAAATATTTTTGACCCATAAAATCATGTAGAGTTTGATTCTGAAATTTGATTAACATTTTTTCCATTTTTGATTATGAATTCAATTTGAGAAGTTTATTTGAAATATTTGTTTCATAATTTTTATTTTAATGCTTCCACTAATTCAAAAATTCTAAAAAAAAATCATACAAGCTTGTTTTTAATCATAGAATCTGAATATATTTTTATTTTGACCTTTTTGTGAATTTTGGCTAGGTTTGCATTTTTTCCCTTAAATAATAGTTTAATTGTTAATTGTTTGTTTAATTTTTATTTTAATATTTCCTTTAATTCAAAAATTCCACAAAAGATCAGGGATGTGTGTTTTTAATTATAATATTTGAATATAATTTTGGTTGGACATTCTTCTGACTTTTTTTATTAAAGTTCTATTTTGAGATGTGAATTTTTGTTAATTGATTAGTTGTTTGATTTTGATTTTATTTTTGACTTTTAGGGTTTCCTTGTGATTTGCATGATATTGGTTTGAATTGTTTGGATTTTGATCTTATCTAATCAATATTTAAGATTAAAACTCAAAAATTAGGGTTTTGTGTCTTCTTGTGCAAGTTTCTTTTTCAAAACCATTATGCCCTGGATTTTCAATGGAACTTAGGTCTTGATTATGGTTCATGAATGCATTGAAGATCTGAAAACTATTTTTCTTGAATTATTTGACTTGGTTTGATATTTTTCCATGAATTGTTTTGAAAACTTGTCTAGTTTTGGTAGTTTTGCCAACTAGTTTTGAACTTTGGGCCTCATTTGATCTCCTCCTCAATCATTCATGAACTTAAGACTTGCTTTCTGACTTTTACAACACTTTAAAGATGCTAAGAAATTTTTGGTTTGAATTATTGAAATCCTTTTCTATTTTTGATGTATTTTTGATGTGAAGGTACCCAATTGATGTTGCATATCTTGTTGCATATTGTTTGATGGCCAATGAACTTGAGTGAGGCCTATAATTGGGCACCTAATTATCATGTTGATTATGATTATCCACAATAACTCAAGCCATTATACATTGCCCCATGTTTAAATGTTTGAACCTTTTTGATGCACTGTGTGGAATCCCCCTTCTATTATGCTTGTGAACTATGATGAATTAATTATACATGATTGAATTATGTTTGCTACTGAACTTCATGGTATTCAATTGTATTCTTCTCAAGCTCCCATGATCCTTGATTGATATTCAATTGTCAATTCAACATGGTGATAGAAAGGAGTAATGTTCCTCTAATTCTTTTGACCAATTTGTGCACATACTTGTTTCTTTCTGTCTATCAAGACTAATGTTTGTTAGTTGTTATCATGTTGTCTCATTTTATTTTAGTGTCATCATCCATCCCATATGTGAATCATCATTTTATTTGTGGGAATACTAACTTGGTTGTTGAATGTGCAAGGTACTTTGAAAAAAGTTTTCCACTTTTGACTTAAGGCTATTGTGTTTCACTTTATTTGTGGAACACAATTTGTTATGTTTGCACTACTCTTGTGCTTGACATATTTGATAGTCTATGCAGGATATACACATGTGATTATGAATGCTATACATTGCCCATGGGATCTATATCTGAAAATCTCAATACTTATATCTTGATGGCGCAATTTCTGACTTGATTTGTCTACTGATGCCAACTTGCTTGAAGTTCTCTGGGTTTCTTTTATTCTTACTCAGTTTCTACGGATAGTTATCCGTTTGGTATTGCACTATTTCCTTTCTTCCATTTTCATTTTTCATAGTTCTCTGATTGCATGATGGGACCTCTGTTGCTGATATATATCAGGAGGCCCTCTGGTTTTTGTCTGATACATGTGTTGTGTTTAACTTTTGATCGATGAGTCACTCAATTTAGAAATTGAGATCACGATTTCGCTCTCATTGCATGTTCCCTATAGGATTTTTATTACTTTTCTTCTTTAATTGTTGATCGATGATTCACTCAATTTAGAAATTGAGATCACGACTTCGCTCTCACTGCATGTTCTCTATAGGATGTTTATTACTTTTCTTCTTTAATCGTTGATCGATGAGTCACTCAATTTAGAAATTGAGATCACGACTTCGCTCTCATTCCATGTTCCCTATAGGATAGTTTTGTTAGGCTTCCTTTAACATGTTAATTAAGATAGGATTTTCCTTTATCCTCAACCCTAGGGTCAACCATTGCATGATAACATTAGGGCTAGAGATTAGGATAGTCTCCCCTAGTTGTTTTCTCTTCCTTTGCATTTTGCATCTTAAAACAAAAATTGTTTTCTTGGCAAATCATAAGACATTTCTAATAAACTCAAACCCTTCTTCAAGATAAAAGATACAAACCAATCTTACTTTGTCTGCGTGCCTCTTGGCCTTGCTTTTAAAACCTGGTTTACCGATGTTTCGCCATCGCACATGTTTGCTATCCTACTTTGATTCTTAATATCATTGTTAGGTTTGATGTTTTGTCATATGTTTTATTGATGTTTTGCTGTCTCTGCCATGATATCTTACTATCTCTTAGCCGATGTTTCGTCATCGCATATTTGTTTGAAGCCGATGTTTCGCCATCGCACATGTTTGTTATCCTACTTTGATTCCCAATATCATTGTTAGGTGTGATGTTTTGTCATATGTTTTATTGATGTTTTGCTATCTTTGCCATGATATCTTACTATCTCTTAGCCAATGTTTCGCCATCACATATTTGTTTGAAGCCGATGTTTCGCCATCGCACATGTTTGTTATCGTACTTTGATTCCCAATATCATTGTTATGTGTGATGTTTTGTCATCTGTTTTATCGATGTTTTGCCATCTTTGCCATGATATCTTGTTATCTCTTAGCCGATGTTTCGCCATCGCACACTTGTTTGAAGTCGATGTTTCGCCATCGCATCTGTTTGTTATCCTGCTTTGATTCTCAATATCATTGCTAGGTGTGATGTTTTGTCATCCATTTTATCATTTAATGTTTCGCCATATTTGACATGTTACTTTGTTATTATTTAATCGATGTTTGACCATCTCATTTGTTTGTTGTTTCATTCGATGTTTTGCCATCTTGATTGTTTTTGTTTGCCTTAACTAAAAAAAAGAAAAACCAACCAAAATATGTAAGCCGAACTACGGCTGCTCTGATTCCTTAAAAGGGATACGTAGGCATTGGGGTAGGGCCCGATCGAGCACAAATTTTATTTTCCCTACATTGTTTTCTTTTTTTTTTCTCTTCGCATGCATTCCCTTTTCAGTTTTAAGCCATAGACATAGGATTTGACCACACCCATTAGATTAGACAACAAGAGTGGATACCGTAGAGTATTACGGGCGTGTGGGGTGCTAATACCTTCCCCTCGTGTAACAGACTCCCTTACCTGATCTCTCGGTCGAAAGCCGTGATTTCTCCCTTTTCAGGTTTTCTCGATGTTTACCTTTCCCTTTCGGCGGGATAAAAGACGTTCGATGGCGACTTTATTGATGTTTCATTAACATCCAGATGACAGGTTCCGGCCGGGTGGTTTCAGCTGGAAACTTCACTGGGGATAGATTGACCTTTTGCTGGTCCATCCTGGAGTCGATCCTAGCTCTTGTTTGTTCTCTTTTTTGGGTATTTATTTTACCGCTTTGCATATTTATCTGTTTGTATTGCATCCTATGTGCGCTTTATTTTCTGCATACTGGATTTGGATGGACTGTTTGGATTCTGGATTTCTTGGTGGGTGGGTTGTTCCATGAGGTAAAAGGCCTCATACCCAGGCTATGAGTGAATTCCATAGGAACTAGGAATAGAGTGGCCATGGCAGCTATGAGGCGGATGCTTTGTAGACCTGACCATGAGACCCATGACTTCAGAGGTAGTTCGGATAGGTGTTATTGTATGATGATACCGACATTCGAGGTCTCGTACTCTGATTTGGCTTTTAACCTTACCTTGACCTAGACTACACCTGTGAAAGGGGCGGGAAAACTTTTCTTACAGGTACAGGTACTGTTGGTGACTTTGTGTTGCGAAGGTGACTCAGGTTCCCATGATAGTTTTGAATCTTTGGGATTTTCTTTTGATCTTGAGTGGTGTTGTTATGTAATGGTCCAGCCATGATCCAGTGCGAAACTTTGATCCTGTCATATTGCATCATAGCATATTTATTTCTAAAAAATGATGTATAAAAAAATAAATAGCATGCGCATGTCATTTTCCAGGGACATTCAAGAGTCTTCTTTCCATCAGAAATGGATGGCCTCCCGTCAGATGAGTTTGATTCAGTTCGTGTTAAAGAGCCCACCAGGCATACTTTCTCTTATCAAATTCCTACTATTGATGTGTCTGAATTGAAGAGGTTGAGTTCTTATCTGAAGGATGATATTCTGAATAATTTCAACAAAAAGTATGGCAATTTGTTACTAGTCCTTAACACTCCAGTTGGCCCAATGTCTTTCATCACCCTCTTCCAGTTCTATGACAAGGAATTACGGTGTTTTACTTTTCAAGATTATCAACTGGTTCCCACGCTAGAAGAGTACGCGTACCTGCTTAATATCAAGTTGTCTGATGAAGTTCCTTTTGTCCAAGTGCCGGAGAAGCCGAAGTTCGAAGTTATTGCTAAAATTTTTCATTTGAGTTAGAAAGAGGTGAAAGACAATTGGAAGACAAGTGAGGATACTACAGGGTTTTATCTGGATTTCTTAGTGAAGAAAGCTGAAGACTGGGTAAAGAAAGGGAATTTGAGTGACTTTAGCTCTCTGTTTGCTCTCATGATATACGGGATCATCCTCTTCCCTCGCAAGAGAAATTTTGTGGATTTGGCGGCTATTTTTGTTTTTAGAAACAAGAACCCGGTACCGACACTCTTGGCAGATACTCTTTACACCATTCATTCCAGGAATGGAAAAGGAGGTAATGTAAGTTTATGTCATTCGATGTTGTATCAATGGTTTAAGTTGCACCTACCGGTAAGTAGCCCTTTCGTGGAAACCAGGCATTCTCTCCGATGGTCATCAAGACTTGTCAACCTTACTTCATTTGATATTCGATGGAATTATGACATAGGGGAAATATGAAGTATTATCACTAGTTGCGGAGATTTCCTTAATGTTACCCTCATAGGAACTAAGGGATGTATCAATTACAATCCTGTGCTTGCTTATCGTTAATTGGGATATGCAATGGATGGACCGCCGAAGGTTGAGGAGGTGTCTAAATCAGTGTATTTTGTTAGAGGAAGTAATCATGTGATGTTGAAAAAAGTGATAAGTGCTTGGAAGACAATTCACAAGAAGGGTAGAACTACTTTGGGCAAGAAGGTTCCTGTTGCTAGGGTTCCTTACTTGGAGTGGATTAGAGCCAGGGTTAAGATTTTGCGGTTACCATTTGCAAGGTCGACTCCTATATGTGAGCAACCTCCTACTGTTCTAAATAACACAGTGCCTACCGAGATGTTCACCCAGGTTCATGTTGAGAACATTCAACTTCGTGCAAAAGACCGTGAGGCGGGGATGAAACTCTATTGGGTAGATCAAGAAAGGGCCGACTTAGCTTGCAAACTCAAAGAAGCTCAAGGGGAAACTTATGATGCAACAAGTTTCAGGAAGAGATCTCATGCTGAAATGGAAGAAGAGTTGAGTAAGACCTAACAAGAGTTCCAGAAGCTTCAGACATCTGAGAATAGTTACAAGAAGAAGATTTAAAACTTGGAGAAACAGCTCAAAGACAAAGATGTTCAGCTTAAGAAGGAAGTAGCCCAGAGGCATGTCACAGAGGGGCGGTTTCAAGAAAGTAAAGTAGTCGCATCATAACTTTTGAAGGAGAAAGCCATTCTTGAAGAGTATTGCCAACACCTTGAAGCGTGTCTTGTTCCGGAGATTTAGTTTTTGTTACTTACCTTTGGTGTATTTGGTCACCCCCAGGATTGTTGGAAGGGACCATTTGTTTGTTTTTATTATTTAGTTTACTTTGAAACATGTATTGTATTGTTTATCATTACACTCTTAAGTGTCCGAAGTCGCTCGAACATCGTTTCTTTTGTTTGTAAATAATTAAGGTGTTTGTCTTATTGTCCTTTTTCCCTTTGATTGTATGTTTTATCTTTGGTTGCGCCCCGTGATTGATGCATAAAAGGACTCTTGAATACCAGGAAATGACAAACATATCATGCACATCATGTATTTCATAAACATTACAGGTTATCTCAAGACGGTATTCTTATTCTTCTACTTTTCTTATTCAGAATTCAAGACGACTACTCATCGGTATTCCACCAGAAACAATTTGCCAAGACAGATGGAACAAGTTCAAGCTGAACTCGCTGAAATGAGGGCCCAGATGGCTACTCAGATGACCCAGTTCATGGAGGTCATCACCAACGTGAATCGCTGACAAGAGGAACTAGCTGCCATTATCAACAATCAGCGCCGCTATCCAGGGGATGGCGGAAATCAAGGGCTCTATCAGGAAATTTCTGTAGGATTGGGGGATGTGCATGATCAGCCTGCTAGAAATTTTCACGGAATGCCTGGAAACCCTTTTGTGTGCAACGTAGGGCAGTTTCCCCTGTCTCCGAGACCTCTCTTGTGGGGAACATGAGAGATAATCAGGGCGGTGTAAGGAACTATCAGGAGCAGGATTATGACTTTGACCAGGATAAAGATCAGTTTTATGTTCGGCGATCAGAGTCGGAGGTTCAGATTGAGGATAGGAAGTATCGGTTGTTGGAAGAGCGTCTGAAGGCTGTGGAAGGGTAAGGAGTCCTTGGTATGGATGCTAATGATCTCGGGTTGGTTTCTGGGGTGAAGGTTCCTCCGAAGTTCAAGCCTCCTACATTTGAGAAGTACAACGGAACGACATGTCCTGTTACTCATGTAACTGCTTATTTCCGAAAGATGTCGGTGCATACTGAGGATCAGGGGATTTTGATTCACTTTTTCCAGGATAGCCTATCTGGAGCATCCCTGGAGTGGTACATGAAGTTGGAGAAAACCCATGTTCGTTGCTGGAATGATCTTGCTCGGGCTTTTGTCAAACATTACCAGTACAATGTGGATATGGCGCCTAATCGCACTCAGTTACAGAATTTGTCACAGGGACCAAGAGAATCTTTCAAGGAATACGCTCAGAAGTGGCATGAGTTGGATGCGAGGGTTCAACCTCCACTCATGGAGAGAGAACTTATTGACATGTTTATGAGTACCCTACAAGGGCCATTCTATGAGCACATGATAGGAAGTACTTCGGCAGGATTTGCAGACTTGGTAATGGCTGGTGAAAGGATTGAAGTAGGTTTGAAATTGGGGAAAATTCAGGTTGGAGGTTCTAGTGGCTCATCAGGGGGAAGTAAGAAACAATTCAACACTTACCCCAAGAAAAGGGAAGGTGACGCAAGTGCAGTTTACTCTCATAGAGTAAGAAGAGAGGATCGTCAGCACCAACAAATCAATGCTGTTTCTATTCCTATTAATGCTCCTCCGCAGCAGAGACCCAATACAGTGCCTCAACAACAGACACAGCAAGATGCTCCCTGTCAGTATAATAATCAACAGCAGAGACAGCCCAGAAAATTTGATCCCTTGCCAGTATCTCTTACTGAAGCACTCCACCATTTGCTTGATTTGAAGATGATCGGTTTGAGAAATATGTCACCACCCCCCGCAAGACTTCCTCCTAACTATGATGCTAACGCAAGATGTGAATTCCATTCAGGCGGAGTTGGTCATTCTACTGACAATTGCTTTGCGTTGAAGTGCAAGGTACAAGACTTGTTGGATGCTAAGGCAATTGAGTTTACTCCAGTAACTGGTCCGAATGTTACTCAAAACGCAATGCCTATGCATGGAGGGGGTGTTGTTAATATGATTGATGATAATGGTGAAATGTTGAATTTGATCATGAATGTGGAACAAGTAACTACTCTATTATGGTATGTTAAGAGGTATTTGCTTGACAATTCTATTTTCCCAGGTTATACTTCAGAGTGTGCCAAGTGTAGAGAGCAACTGAAGGGTTATGATGATTTAAAAGCCGGTATCCAGTTGATGATAAAGGAGGGTTCCCTGCAGTTCGATAGAAAACCGAGCTACCGTAAGGTTACCGAAGAAGATGTTGTTGTGGTATCTATTCCTTACACCCCTGTGCGCATTCCTGCCCCATCTAGGGCACTTCATTTGATGATTACGGTACCTGGTCCCATGCTATATACCAGTGAGAAGGCCATCCCATGGCATTATGGTGCAGATGTTTATTATCATGGGGTGAAGCAGGAAGTAAGTACCTGTTCATTTGAGGAAGAACCCACTGAAGGTAATGAAGAGGAAGTTCATAATTTTTCTGGTGTGGGTCGAATGACTAGAAGTGGGAGAGTATTTGGTCCTTCCAATGTGCAAGATGCGGCGGATGCTTCTGCAAGAGAAAAAGGAAAAAAGCAGGTGTGAATGGTAATCCAAGGGTTACGCCAGCCAATGTGACTCAACCAATTCCGATACCAGAAGCTTCTTCAGTTCCCGATGAGGTTGAAAAGTTAATGCGAATTATCAGAAAGAGTGATTATAGCATAATTGATCATCTGAGCTATACTCCTTCTAAGATGTTTATCTTGTCTCTGTTGATTTATTCAGAACCTCACAGAAATGCTTTGATGAAGTTGTTAAAGAATGCGTTCGTGCCACATGAGATAACAGTCAATCAGTTTGAGAATGTTTGTGCTAACATATCTGCCGGGAACGGTCTGGGCTTCACAGATTTTGATATTCCTCCAGAAGGGCGAGACCATAATAAAGCGTTGCATATTTCGATGGAGTGCAGGGGCACTACTTTATCCCGGGTTTTGGTGGACACAGGGTCGTCCTTGAATGTACTACCCAAGTCAGTATTGATGAAGATTGATTATTCTGGACTGGAGCTACGCCCTAGTGATTTGATGGTGAAGGCGTTTGATGGGTCTCGAAGGTTAGTGTTTGGGGAAGTGGAGTTACCAATCTAGATTGGTCCTTGCACCTTCACGGCTACATTTTTGGTGATGGATATACAGCCAGCGTATTGTTGTTTGTTGGGGCGGCCATGGATTCATAGAGCAGGAGCAGTCACTTCTACTCTTCATCAGAAACTCAAGTATCCCGCAGAAGGAAAAGTGATAAATGTGTGCGGCGTGGAAGAGTACATCGTGAGTCATTTGACATCATTCCGCTATGTTGAAGTTGAAGGCGAAATACATGAGATGCTTTTCCAAGCATTTGAGACAGTTCATGCTGTCAATTTTCCTCCCCCAGAGCAGAAAAAGAAACTGGAAATTGTTATGTCTTCTCTCAAGGATGCGAGAGCTGTGGTGGAAAATGGCAACCCTGAAGGTTGGGGTCAGGTGCTGGACGTTACTCCAAAATTTGATAAATTTGGTCTTGGTTTTAGCCCAGGTCAGCAGAGTGAAACTCCTAGAGAATCTAGTTTATCTACTCCTGTGAAGTTTTCCCGCCCTTGTGCTACTCAAGAAGGACACGTCAATGCAGTTGGCGACGATAGGGCTGATGGCTACAATGTCGAAGATTGGATTCGTCCCAGTATTCTAGGCCAGACACTCAACAATTGGACTTCTATGGATGTTATCCAAGTTTCAAGCGCTGAGGAGTAATTTTCTTGTTTTCTTTTATTATCATATCATAATTCCTACGCTCTTCCCAAGGCGTTGTGAATCATTTATGTAGGGCCACCATGTTTATTTTCAATTTTATCATAAAATAAAGGACGTTTTTGCATTCAAAATTTTGTTCCATTTCTTTTCTTTTATCTGAATGGAAATGTTTCTCTTTTCACACATTGTCACTAAAAAATGCCAAAATGTCATTCATGCAGATGCACTTCCACCACCGATCATATTGATAACGACTCTGCTATGGCTCATTATGACTTTGATACTCCTATTTATCAAGCTAAAGAAGAAGCATATGAGGATTGTGATCTTCCTGAGGAATTAGCAAGATTGTTAAAACAAGAGGAGAAGGTTATCCAGCTGAATCAGGATTCGATTGAGGTGGTGAATATTGGCACAGAAGAGATAAGAAGAGAAGTCAAGATAGGGGCAGATCTCGAAGAAAGTATAAAGGTCAGATTGATTGAGCTACTCCGTGAGTATTCTGATATCTTCGCTTGGTCTTATGAGGATTTGCTTGGGTTGGATACAGACATAGTGGTGCATCGACTACCGCTCAAAGAAGGTTGTTCTCCTGTCAAGCAAAAGCTCTGAAGAACTCATCCTGAAATGTCCAAGAAGATCAAAGAGGAGGTCCAAAAGCAGTTGGACGCGAATTTCTTGAAGGTCATCAATTATCCGCCATGGATTGCAAATATCGTGCCTGTTCCCAAAAAGGATGGTAAGGTTAGGATGTGCGTGGATTATAGGGATTTGAACAGGGCCAACCCTAAAGATGATTTCCCTCTCCCGCATATTGATGTGTTGGTTGATAATACTGCTCATTCCAAAGTGTTCTCGTTCATGGATGGCTTTTCGGGTTACAATAAAGTTAAGATGGCTCCGGAGGATATGGAGAAGACAAAATTTATCATGCCTCGGGGAACCTTTTGTTATAAAGTGATGCCGTTTGGTTTGAAAAATTCTGGGGCAACATATCAGCGTGCCATGGTCACTCTCTTTCATTATTTGATTCACAAAGAGATTGAGGTTTATGTGGACGATATGATTGCTAAGTCTGACACGGAAGAGGAACATCTTGTTCATCTGGAAAAATTGTTAGAGAGACTGAGGCAATTCTTGCTGAGGTTAAATCTGAATAAGTGCACCTTCGGGGTGAGATCCGACAAGCTGTTGGGTTTTATTGTAAGTGAAAAAGGTATCGAGGTGGACCCGACCAAGGTAAAAGCGATATAGGAAATGCCTGAGCCAAGGACAGAGAAGGAAGTACGTGGTTTCTTGGGAAGGTTAAACTACATTTCTAGATTTATTTCTCATCTCACAGCCACCTGTGAACCTTTGTTCAAGTTGTTGAAGAAAAGTCAGACAGTGAAATGGAATGAGGATTTCCGGAAGGCCTTTGACAAAATAAAAGAGTATTTGCATGAACCTCCGATACTCATTCCGCCAGTGGAAGGAAGGCCACTAATCATGTATCTAACTGTGTTGGAGAGCTCAATGGGTTGTGTCATCGGTCAGCACGACGAGACAGGGAAGAAAGAGCAGGCTATTTACTACTTGAGTAAGAAGTTTACGGAATGCGAGTCGAGGTACTCATTGCTGGAAAAGACTTGTTGTGCGCTTGCTTGGGTCGCCAAACATTTGAGGCAATACATGTTAACTCACACCACCTACTTGATATCCAAAATGGACCCAATCAAGTACATTTTTGAGAAGCCAGCTCTTACAGGCAGAGTAGCCCGTTGGCAAATGATACTCACCGAATATGATATCCAATACACTACTCAAAAAGTTATTAAGGGTAGTGTACTGGCCGACCATCTTGCTCATCAGCCCTTGAACGATTATGAACCGATGAAGTTTGATTTTCCAGATGAGGAAATTGTGTATATTTGGGATTGTAACATGCCAGACCCAGACGAGGGACCCGAGCCGGGATCACGTTGGACGCTTGTTTTTGATGGTGCCTCCAATGCCATGGGCAACGGCGTCGGAGCTATTATCACCTCCCCTGAGGGATACCACATTCCTTTCACGACTCGTATTTATTTCGATTGCACTAACAACATGGCCGAGTATGAGGCTTGCATTTATGGCATTGAAGCAGCGATTGACCTACACATCAAATTTTTGAAAGTTTACAGGGATTCCAATCTTGTTATCAGCCAGATTAATGGAGATTGGGATACTCGCCATCAGAACCTAATTCCCTATCGTGAGCATGTTATGAAGCTGATTCTGTACTTCGAAGAGATCACGTTTGAGCACATTCCCAGAGAAGAAAATAATCTAGCTGATGCACTGGCAACTTTGTCCTCCATGTTCAAGGTTAAGTGGGCTAATGAGGCACCTTGCATTACTATCAGAAGTTTGAGTGAGCCAGCTTTCTGTTTTGAGGCCAATTTGGAACCAGGTGGTAATCCTTGGTTTTATGATGTTAAACAATATCTTGAAACACAAGAGTACCCTGAAGAGGCATCCGTCACAAATAAGAAGTTCTTAAGAAGGTTTTCAGCCAAGTTCTTTCTCAGTGGTGGTGTGTTGTATAGAAGGCATCATGACGGTTTACTGCTCATATGTGTTGACAAGAAAGAAGCAGCTAGAATCATTGAGGAGATACATGAAGGTGATTTTGGGACCCATTCCAACAGGCATACCATGGCTAAAAAGATCTTGCAAGCAGGTTATTATTGGTCCACCATGGAGACTGACTACTACAATCATGCACGGGTTTGCCACAAATGTCAAGTCTATGTTGATAAAGTGCATGTGCCGCCAGTACCTTTGAATGTCTTGACTTCCCCTTGGCCGTTTGCAATGTGGGGAATTGATATGATCGACAAAATTGAACTGACTGCATCTAACGGGCATCGTTTCATTCTGGTTTCCATCGATTATTTTACAAAATGGGTCGAAGCTGCATCATATGCCAATGTCACCAAGCAGGTGGTAACTCGGTTCATTAAGCATAATATTATCTGTCGCTATGGAGTTCTTGAAAAGATCATTACCGATAATGGGTCTAATTTGAACAATAAAATGATGAAGGAGCTTTGTGAGCCCTTCAAAATCAAGCATCATAACTCTTCCCCATACCAGCCAAAGATGAACGGCGCTGTCGAAGCGGCCAATAAGAACATCAAGAAGATCGTACAGAAGATGGTGGTAACCTATAAATATTGGCATGAGATGTTGCCTTTCGCGTTGCATGGTTATCGCACCACTATGCGTACTTCGACTGGGGCAACCCCATTTTCGTTGGTTTACGGCATGGAAGCAGTATTACCAGTAGAAGTCGAGATTCCTTCTCTTAGGATCATGAGAGATGTTGAACTAGATGAAAGTGAATGGGTACAAAATCGACTGGATCAGTTGGAACTTATTGACGAGAAGAGATTGCCGGCTGTATGTCATGGTCAAGTATATCAACAAAGGATGAGGAAAGCTTTTGATAAGAGGGTACGGCCTCAGTGTTACAAGCCAGGTGACCTTGTGCTAAAAAGGATAATTCTCCCCCAGGGAGATCCCAGAGGCAAGTGGGTTCCGACTTATGAAGGTCCTTTTATGGTGAGAAAAGTTTTCTCTGGAGGAGCGATGATGCTCACGACTATGGATGGAGAGTACTTCCCTCTCCCTGTGAATGCTGACGTAGTTAAAAAATACTTTGCATAAAAATAAAGAAAAAACCCGCTAAACTGAAAACCCGAAAGGGCGGTTTAGGAAAACAGAGGGTGTCCTGGTGAATCGAAAACCCGAAAGGGCGATTCAGGAAAAAGTTAGGGACTTAAAGCAAATGACTACGCTCAGCATGAGTTCCTTTGTTTCTTTCCTTCATTCCGTCACCTGGCATAAGCTCGAAGCCAATCCAAGATTGATCTGTCTGAAAGAAAGAAGCATGAGAGTCATAAGAGTCATAGCAGAGTCGGGAATTTATGGATATTCACATTTACATTGCCATTTGTAAACACTTGTTTGTTTTGATTTTGTAATTACTTGCTTCCAATTGTAAATGCCTTTTTCACAGGCTGATTTCTCAAAATCAATAGAATATCTTCTTTCAAGTATATGTATGCGTTTCTTTTCTCCCTTTTTTACTTTTTTTGTTTGCAAAAATGTCCAATATTTTTGATAAGCATGTGCATATAAACTTCGTGAACCTTACACAAAAATGGTAATTTAAGTCATGGTTAGTTGATCGCTTGAAATGCGGATAACAAACACAACTGCTACCTGTGCAAGGGGCATGTTCGGTTATATGTTTGATGGATTTCTCTTTCACTTTACTGGTGGATGCCTTGCCAACTTGTTTCACAACTCCGTGTTGTTGGTAAAGGTCTTTGAGTCAGGGTAATATCAAGATTACGGCAGGCCAGTGAGATCGACGAACCTAGTTGGGAACATTTCTTCCCCATAATGGCTTTTATTACGTTTCTTTGTCGCACTTTCATGTGTTATCTTGATTGATTGTTTTAAGCATTGTCTGCATATAGGATTTTGTTTATAGCCGAATGTCAGTTTTAATGCGTTGAATATTTTTGCCTTGAAATTTTTTTTTCATTTTACTTAATCCATCCAGTATCACTCTTTAATCAATTTTTTGGGCATTTTGATACCAACTGTGCCAATTCTTTTGCTTAGCCAAGAGTTTGGAGGAAGGAGTTTAGCTAAAAACGATGACTATAGTGGTATGCTTTTGAGTAGAACCCCGTTGACGATGTACAGGCATTGTTTCGATCCCCAAACACCGGAGATATAAGGGAGTTAGACCCTCGTTAACCCCTCTGAGCCTTCGAAATAGGAGTTTCTTTTCCGTTAAAAAAAACCTTGTTTTTTTAACCCATGGCAGGGTAGATGTTCAGTTAATTTGACCAAGCATTCTAAACCATGATGTTCATTTCCTCACAAAGTCCTGAGGTCGAGGTCGAATCGATACAATAATGGATATCCCTCGTCGGCCAAGGAATGAGGCATTTGTTTTCTTAAAAAAAACAGAGAGAAAGAAAAAGTTCAAAGACCTAAAGTCATGTTAACTTGTTCGAAGAGGAAAGTATGAATAAAAAAAGAAACAAAAAGCCCCGCTAAGTCGAAACTTGAAAACAAGTCGCTTAGGCAAAAGTTAGGGCATCCCGCTGGACTTCCAAAATTGAATTTCAAAAGATTTTGTCCAGGAAAAAGTTAGGGAAAAGAGAGCCTAAAAGTCTGAGAAAAAAAAGATTATTCAATAAAATTTTCACCAAAAGAAGAGGAACAATAATATCAAAAACAAAAGCAGCAGAAGTTAAGTAACAATCATGTTGGAGAATTTGTCGTGATCACTCAACCATTACAAATCATTTTGAAAGATGAATTCTTGTGATGAGTCAGCTGAACTTAATACAGGAGAATATCACGAAGGGGGTGGGCACCAAATAACTTGAGCCTTGAAAATTTTGTTTCTAAAAAACCCTCGAACCAGGCCATGTTACAACCTTTAAAAGTCCTAACTGAAACAAGGGTTTAACTCGAAAGCATACTACAACAGGATAACTTTGCTTAAAACTCCCAAATATGTGTTGCATATCCATGTTGGTATCTTATCACCCGCATTTTGACTTATTTTTCTAAAAAAAAGGGTGAGGGAGAAAAGTTTTGAAAATTTTTGCACTCTAGCCAGTGATTCATTCACAGCAGAGATGCGACACTTTGTTAAGGTTTTCAACTTCAAGTTTTAAATAATCATCGCATCAGATATGTAATTCCCAAAATAAACATCTTCCTGCATGCAAAACATTTGTTTGACATCAAAAAGAGTTTACACTTTGAACACCTGTAAAGAGCTTAATGATTATCAGGAAGGGAAAATTTGATTTTCCTCTGTTAGACAGAGCCCATGTATGAATAGGACTTTACCTATCCCCAGTAAAGTTTCGTTTCTGCAGCGAAGTTTTGTTTCCCCGGGAATCTTCTTTTATAGACTTCATTCTGAGACTTCAAGTTTGGATATGTCACACATCCCCGGTGGAGTTGTTTAAATGGGAACTCACATTCTGAAGAAGTTTTAACTCCCCAATAGGATTTCCAACAGAGATCCCTCGCCATGACCTCTCGTTTCCCAGCCGATCTGCTGACTGTGGCATCTTTATGTTAAGATCTTTCCTTATCCCCAGTAAGGTCAATACTGTGTGACTACCTGTATAATCCATCCATTGGTTGCATTCCAATAAATCTCTCGCCAAAAATCTTCAACAGAGTTATGTATCCCAGGTGAAGTCCCGTCTCCTCAGCAGAGCTTTATTCCCCCAGCAAAGGTTTTCACCCCTCATGTCGGGTTTATTGTCTTGGTGTCATCCTCAACACGGTCGCGCACTGTCTTTTCCAGATATTACAGTCTTGCCCTGATCTTCTCCCTCAATGTCTGATCTTCAGATGGCTTTCTTCTCCAGAAGTTACAGTGTCAATCTGATCTTCCCTAGGAATTTGCAATTTATTTTTGCAGCTCCTCTCATTGTTTGTGGCCCGTTTCTATTCGTTGCTCGGTTGTTATTCTCTGCGAAGCTTCATCTCTTCAAGGTTCCCTCTCTAGCGGTTCCCCATATTTTCTCCTCTCATTTGGATTTTGCAATTTATTTTTGCAAGTCATGTCAGATTCTGACTTTTTTGGTTATGGACTTATCAGTTGGCCATTCCCCAGTGAAACTTTTTAAACATGCATCATTACATTGCATCTACCGAAACGCGTAGAATTTTCATTATATGGAGCATTGTGCTATATAAAAAGAATTCAAAACATGCATCGGAACATAAGCCATTATTGTTTCTGTTGTCCCCAGTGGATTTGCTAATACTTCGGATTAAACCCCCAGCGAGGTCTTCATCCTCATTATCTCAGTTTACTCCCCATACCAATATCCTTTTTAATAACAATCATTTGTTTGTGTGAGTGTCTACTCTTGACTATAGTTCAGTTTCTCCCTGACACGGTCTTCTCGGGTTTAGTCTTCACTACCCTCTCCGGTTCATTCCAATGTCTATTGATGCACCTTTCGAATACCAGTTTCGTCCTGATTTTCGCTTTCAGCAGGTTTTTAGGTGTACGCCCTAATCTCCTCGCTTTGGGTTGAGTTTCGCCTCGCCTCCTGTGAATGAAATCTAGTTTCATCCTGGTACTCATCTAGTTTAGTTTCGCCTAACTAGTTATTGAGTCAAGTTTCGTCTCGTTATCATTTTCATACCTTGGACCCTTTGACGGTGTTCGTTTACCGAGTGCAGTGTTCGTACTGCGTCCCAGGTTTGAAATCAGTCTCTTTTGTTCCTTGGATTCTTCTCTCAGTTTTTGTCACTGTCTATCCATTGATCTGAGACCAGCAGGTTCTTTGAGAAACATGCACTCTCATCACTTTGCTTTGGGTCGAGTTTCGCCTTGTTACCCGTGCGTGGAATCCAGTTTCGTCCTGGTACTCATCTGGTTTAGTTTCGTCTAATTGGTTTTTGAGTCGAGTTTCGTATCGCTTTTGTTCCTCATTTCTGAGATTCTTTCAGTTCCTTCATGCTGTCTATCTTAGTTGAGATTAGCAAATGCTCCTAGAATCGCGCACTCTAGCCACTTTTGCTTTGGGTCTAGCTCAGAGTTTCGCCTCCTCACCCGCGTACGTTTTCTTTTCCAGAGCTTAATTTCTCCTATACTCTGTGGTTTGAGTTTTGTCTCACCCCTTTTGAAGCCCAGTTTTGCCCTGGCACATCTGTCCGGAAGTTTAGTCGCGTCTACTCTTCTTTGTTTTTGTTCTGTTTCAACCTGTGTTACAGCTTCATTCTGACGCATGTCTTGGGAGTTTTCTATTTCTGTTTCTTTCTTCTTCAAGAGTGTAAATTTTCGGGTTCTTTCGTATTCAAACATCTCCAACCTTGTACGCTCGAAGTTGTCACTTATCTCACTTATCATGTTGAAGATATTTGAATAGGGGCAGCTGTTGCACCCCAAAATTTACCCTCTTGATTTAGGCTTATGTTTCATTATGAATATCATATTTCATTGCATTCATACTTGGTGATGGGATCTGTGATACAGTGGGAGAACTGACTTGGGATTTGCGTTTGTGTTCGCAAATGTTGCGGTTTAGCAAGAGTCGCCACCGACTTTTTATTTTATCCTAAGGAAAGGTCAAAAAGCACAGGAAAGACCTTTGAGATGTTTTCGTGGGTTCGGGGGGTAGATTATGAAAAGGGAAGGTGCTAGCACCCTTTTCATCCATGGTTATCCATGGGCTCTTAGTTACTTGTTTTAGATCACTTGCCTTTGTTTGAATGTGCTTGTGGTGTGTGTTTTGAAAGTATTTTTGAAAATGGAACTTCGTAATGGTTCTTGTTTCTATAAGAACGCCAACAAAGTGTTTGTTTCGAAAAATAGTTCAAAAGTGTGTTTGTGTTTTTGAAGTTGTGTTTGTGAAGTGTGTTTGAAAAATGGCAAGGATATTTTTGCAAGATTTTTGATCAAGTAACTAAGAGTTGTCTACCCTATTTTACTCAAAGATATTTCTTATGTTTTTAACCCTTTTAACAGTGTTATTTCACCATTGTGTTTGGTGAACAACCTTGCGTTAGGATGTTAAGCGGGACAAGCATTGGGACGTTTGTATAGTCATAGAAGGCAACATATGGGATGTTTTAGCAATGTCGTTTTAGGGACTAGATCGTTTACCGAAGGCAACATCGAGGGTCATCGAGGGACTACGATCTTTTATCGAGGGTCTTTGCTAAAACTCCCATGCTCGAGGGACATGACTATTTTCCGAGGCAACAAGTGAGATTACCCTAAGGGTGCATGTGCGCAAAGTGTGTTTTATTGCATGCATTTGTCTTTGATTTTTAGGTTGTCTACTTGTTGGTTTTATCTTGCCATACACGCCTAATTACTAGCATTTGTACAAAGTAAATAAAATGCAGAAAGATAAAATCCTACGCTATTACAACCATATCGAAAGGCATAAAAAATATGAAGGAAAAAATAAGATAAAAGTAAGAAAAATGAGTGTCTTTCGACCCAGGCAGTAGCAGCCTTCGATTTGCATTCTGTTGGCCTCCTTCAATTGGGGCCAGCACCAGTGAGGTTCTGTCCTTCGACTGGCTTGGAAGTCAGTGTATGGCGAAGCCTTCTAGTTTTGCCTTGTTGTCTTCTTCGACTGGAGGTTGAAAGCAGTGAGGGAATGCCTTTCGATTAGGGGCTGGAAGTCAGTGAAGGCATGCTTTTCGTTTGGGCCTAGAAGTCAACATGGTTTTCCTCCTGGTTGTCTCTTTCGTTTGACCTGGAGAAAGAGGGTAGAAACCAGAAGCTTCGTTTCCTATTTCCTGTTTCCTGTTTCTTTCATTTCAAGCATTAAATGGCAATATGGCCTGAGGCCATGCTAGTATTTGTCTTGTAAACAGTTTAATAGTTAAAGCAAGTTCAGGTAAACAGAAAGCAAAAACGAAAGGGTTTAGCTCTGAAAACATATTAAGTAGGTGGAAACGAAAAGAACCAAAGTGTTATGTACATGTTTTGAAATGAAAGGGAAGATTATTCACATACTATGCCATGAAACGAAAGGTTCAAGGGTAAGAGTGACTTACCTTGCTTCAGGCCTTGAATGGATGTGGGATTCGAACTTGAACTGCTACCTGGATGTTTCTGGAATTCGAAGAG
This sequence comes from Vicia faba, assembly GCA_948472305.1. Classification (NCBI taxonomy): domain Eukaryota; kingdom Viridiplantae; phylum Streptophyta; class Magnoliopsida; order Fabales; family Fabaceae; genus Vicia; species Vicia faba. The sequence goes on from OX451735.1 coordinate 990,310,902, forward strand.
TAGTCACAGGGGGTTTTCTTTTGGTTCGAAGAGTTGTCACAGAAGGTTGTCTTTGAGTTTGAACAAACTTCTATGTGTGGGGTGTTCTTCAGAATCGAAAGAGGTGAGTGTTTGGGATTTTGGGTTTGGATTTCTCAAGTGTTGATGAACTTGAGAGTTTTGTTGTGTTTGAGAAAATTTGGTAGATTCGTTCCTCTGGTCCAAAGATCCTCCTTTAGCTTTGTAAATGTTCCTCTATTTATAGAGAAAGAATGGACATGTTGTCCAAAGCCAGCCTTGCAAATAAATGATAAAATAATGTAACATGAAAGTACATGTGGGGGGCCTCTTGGCAGTTGGGGTGCAGAAGATGTGACTTATGCTTCTGACATTGCTTGTGCTCAGACCAAAATCAGGTTGAAAGCTGATTTTGTAACTAAAGTACTCTCTATGAAAGGAAAGAGCATGTAGCCTTTAACCAAGAATAGTAGTATCTAAAAGACAAAGTTTAAAACCCTTGTACAAGCTTCTGACTATGTAAAGATTTGGATGCAACATAGCCTAGAAAACGAGATTTAGTCTTGAGTCAAATGCAAGAATGAGATCGAAGCGCACTTGTTCAAAGGAAGCCTTTGCCTCAGTCGAAGCTTGTGGTCAAAACAAGCTAACTCGAAGGAAGCTAATGCCTAATCGAAGCTTGGATCAAAACAAACATATTTCCCAATCGAAAGTCCGTGTTCGAAGGAAGCAATGTTTCCTAATCGAAGCATGTGGATCGAAACAAACATAAAGGGAGTCATTGCCTTTTAGCGTGAGGGAAGTTCCTGACTTATGAGTCGAAGGGTGTTCCTTGTCCCATCGAAACTTGTCCAAACAAATCAAGCATGCAGGCAGCAAACTTGTCCAGTTGAAGCAGGCTTGTAGGCAGTAAACTTGTCCAAATCTAAGTAGGCTTGCAGGAAGCACGTTTGGTGAATCGAAAAGGGTTTCCTTGCAGGGGGCATGTGTGGCCAGTAGGTCATGGCCTTCAATTGCAAGCACGCAGGAAGCAAAAGGCACAAACGAAGCCTGCAACGAGAAGTTACAGGCCCAGTCGAAAGAGGCACGCTAGTAGCCATTTTAAGCAATCGAAGGAGGCCAAGAGTCAATCGAAGGGTGCTGAATCGAAAAACACTTCTTTTAATCCAAATTTATCAAAATATTAATTTTATCTGTTTTCCCCCTTTTTGACAGTTTCCTTTTAATTTTGGTACTGGAAAATCCCAATGCGCTCGTGCAAGCTAAAATCCTGAGAATCTTTATGAGAAAAGCCTTGAGAATTGAGAGGGAAAATTTTGGGGTACAACAGCTGCCCCTGTTCAATATTCTTACACCTGAAGAGTTAGATTGGCAAATCTGCCATTTGTGACTTGAAGGTGGAAGATGATTGAACACTAGAGTGCACAGAAATTTTCACTCGGTGATGTGATGGTAGAGGGAATGGGCTTAAAGATGCCATTTGGAGAGGTGATAAAAACTTGTTGGAGATGGGCTTAAAGATGCCATCCAGAAATGATTGTTGGGTTGTATTTGAAGGTCTCTGATTGCCTATTTTAACTGGAAGAAATAAACCTAACCAGAGAAGGTCTTTTTTTGATAATGATGTGTGATGAAGGAATCCGAGACGATTGCTACTCCAAAAAGGTAATGAAGGAATCTTGATGACTGCTACTCCAAAAGGTAATGAAGGAATCTTGGTCGATTACTACCTCAGCACGATGATGAAGGAATCTTGGACGATTACTACCTCAGCAGGATGACGAAGGAATCTTGGACGATTACTACCTCAGCAGGATGATGAAAGAATCTTGGATGACTACAATCTCAACAGGATGATGAAGGAATCTTGGATGACTACAACCTCAGCAGGATGATGAAGGAATCTTGGATGACTACAACCTCAACAGGATGAAGAAGGAATCATGGATGACTACAACCTCAGCAGGATGATGAAGGAATCTTGGATGACTACAACCTCAGCAGGATGATGAAGGAATCTTGGATGACTACAACCTCGGCAAGATGATAAAGGAATCTTGGATGACTACAACCTCAGCAGGATGATGAAGGAATCTTGGATGACTACAACCTCAACAGGATGATGAAGGAATCTTGAATGACTACAACCTCAGCAGGATGATGAACGAATCTTGAATGACTACAACCTCAGCAGGATGATGAAGGAATCTTGGATGACTACAACCTCAGCAGGATGATGAAGGAATCTTGGATGACTACAACCTCAACAGGATGATGAAGGAATCTTGGATGACTACAACCTCAGCATGATGATGAAGGAATCTAGGATGACTACAACCTCAGCAGGATGATGAAGGATTCTTGGATGACTACAACCACAGCAGGATGATGAAGGAATCTTGGATGACTACAACCTCGGCAGGATGATGAAGGAATCTTGGATGACTACAACCTCAGCAGGATGATGAAGGAATCTTGAATGACTACAACCTCAGCAGGATGATGAAGGAATCTTGAATGACTACAACCTTAGCAGGATGATGAAGGAATCTTGGATGACTACAACCTCAGTAGGATGATGAAGGAATCTTGGATGACTACAACCTCAGCAGGATGATGAAGGAATCTTTGATGACTACAACCTCAGCAGGATAATGAAGGAATCTTGGATGACTACAACCTCAGCAGGATGATGAAAGAATCTTGGATGAATACAACCTCAGCAGGATGATGAAGGAATCTTGGATGACTACAACCTCAGCAGGATGATGAAGGAATCTTGGATGACTACAACCTCGGCAGGATGATGAAGGAATCTTGGATGACTACAACCCCAGCAGGATGATGAAGGAATCTTGGATGACTACAACCCCAGCAGGATGATGAAGGAATCTTGGATGACTATAACCTCAGCAAGATGATGAAGGAATCTTGGATGACTACAACCTCAGCAGGATGATGAAGGAATCTTGGATGACTACAACCTCAGCAGGATGATGAAGGAATCTTGGATGACTACAACCCCAGCAGGATGATGAAGGAATCTTGGATGACTATAACCTCAGCAGGATGATGAAGGAATCTTGGATGACTACAACCTCAGCAGGATGATGAAGGAATCTTGGATGACTACAACCTCAGCAGGATGATGAAGGAATCTTGGATGACTACAACCTCGGCAGGATGATGAAGGAATCTTGGATGACTACAACCTCAGCAGGATGATGAAGGAATCTTGGATGACTACAACCTCAACAGGATGATGAAGGAATCTTGAATGACTACAACCTCAGCAGGATGATGAAGGAATCTTGAATGACTACAACCTCAGCAGGATAATGAAGGAATCTTGGATGACTACAACCTCAGCAGGATGATGAAGGAATCTTGGATGACTACAACCTCAGCAGGATGATGAAGGAATCTTGGATGACTAAAACCTCAGCAGGATGATGAAGGAATCTTGGATGACTACAACCTCAGCAGGATGATGAAGGAATCTTGGATGACTACAACCACAGCAGGATGATGAAGGAATCTTGGATGACTACAACCTCGGCAGGATGATGAAGGAATATTGGATGACTACAACCTCAGCAGGATGATGAAGGAATCTTGAATGACTACAACCTCAGCAGGATGATGAAGGAATCTTGAATGACTACAACCTCAGCAGGATGATGAAGCAATCTTGGATGACTACAACCTGAGCATGATGATGAAGGAATCTTGAATGACTACAACCTCAGTAGGATGATGAAGGAATCTTTGATGACTACAACCTCAGCAGGATAATGAAAGAATCTTGGATGACTACAACCTCAGCAGGATAATGAAGGAATCTTGGATGACTACAACCTCAGCAGGATGATGAAGGAATCTTGGATGACTACAACCTCAGCAGGATGATGAAGGAATCTTGGATGACTACAACCTCAGCAGGATGATGAAGGAATCTTGGATGACTACAACCCCAGCAGGATGATGAAGGAATCTTGGATGACTATAACCTCAGCAGGATGATGAAGGAATCTTGGATGACTACAACCCCAGCAGGATGATGAAGGAATCTTGGATGACTACAACCTCAGCAGGATGATGAAGGAATCTTGGATGACTACAACCTCAGCAGGATGATGAAGGAATCTTGGATGACTACAACCTCAGCAGGATGATGAAGGAATCTTGAATGACTACAACCTCAGCAGGATGATGAAGGAATCTTGAATGACTACAACCTCACCAGGATGATGAAGGAATCTTGGATGACTACAACCTCAACATGATGATGAAGGAATCTTGGATGACTACAACCTCAGCAGGATAATGAAGGAATCTTGGATGACTACAACCTCGGCAGGATGATGAAGGAATCTTGGATGACTACAACCTCAGCAGGATGATGAAGGAATCTTGGATGACTACAACCTCAACAGGATGATGAAGGAATCTTGAATGACTACAACCTCAGCAGGATGATGAAGGAATCTTGAATGACTACAACCTCAGCAGGATAATGAAGGAATCTTGGATGACTACAACCTCAGCAGGATGATGAAGGAATCTTGGATGACTACAACCTCAGCAGGATGATGAAGGAATCTTGGATGACTAAAACCTCAGCAGGATGATGAAGGAATCTTGGATGACTACAACCTCAGCAGGATGATGAAGGAATCTTGGATGACTACAACCACAGCAGGATGATGAAGGAATCTTGGATGACTACAACCTCGGCAGGATGATGAAGGAATCTTGGATGACTACAACCCCAGCAGGATGATGAAGGAATCTTGGATGACTATAACCTCAGCAAGATGATGAAGGAATCTTGGATGACTACAACCTCAGCAGGATGATGAAGGAATCTTGGATGACTACAACCTCAGCAGGATGATGAAGGAATCTTGGATGACTACAACCCCAGCAGGATGATGAAGGAATCTTGGATGACTATAACCTCAGCAGGATGATGAAGGAATCTTGGATGACTACAACCTCAGCAGGATGATGAAGGAATCTTGGATGACTACAACCTCAGCAGGATGATGAAGGAATCTTGGATGACTACAACCTCGGTAGGATGATGAAGGAATCTTGGATGACTACAACCTCAGCAGGATGATGAAGGAATCTTGGATGACTACAACCTCAACAGGATGATGAAGGAATCTTGAATGACTACAACCTCAGCAGGATGATGAAGGAATCTTGAATGACTACAACCTCAGCAGGATAATGAAGGAATCTTGGATGACTACAACCTCAGCAGGATGATGAAGGAATCTTGGATGACTACAACCTCAGCAGGATGATGAAGGAATCTTGGATGACTAAAACCTCAGCAGGATGATGAAGGAATCTTGGATGACTACAACCTCAGCAGGATGATGAAGGAATCTTGGATGACTACAACCACAGCAGGATGATGAAGGAATCTTGGATGACTACAACCTCGGCAGGATGATGAAGGAATATTGGATGACTACAACCTCAGCAGGATGATGAAGGAATCTTGAATGACTACAACCTCAGCAGGATGATGAAGGAATCTTGAATGACTACAACCTCAGCAGGATGATGAAGGAATCTTGGATGACTACAACCTGAGCATGATGATGAAGGAATCTTGAATGACTACAACCTCAGTAGGATGATGAAGGAATCTTTGATGACTACAACCTCAGCAGGATAATGAAAGAATCTTGGATGACTACAACCTCAGCAGGATAATGAAGGAATCTTGGATGACTACAACCTCAGCAGGATGATGAAGGAATCTTGGATGACTACAACCGCAGCAGGATGATGAAGGAATCTTGGATGACTACAACCTCAGCAGGATGATGAAGGAATCTTGGATGACTACAACCCCAGCAGGATGATGAAGGAATCTTGGATGACTATAACCTCAGCAGGATGATGAAGGAATCTTGGATGACTACAACCCCAGCAGGATGATGAAGGAATCTTGGATGACTACAACCTCAGCAGGATGATGAAGGAATCTTGGATGACTACAACCTCAGCAGGATGATGAAGGAATCTTGGATGACTACAACCTCAGCAGGATGATGAAGGAATCTTGAATGACTACAACCTCAGCAGGATGATGAAGGAATCTTGAATGACTACAACCTCACCAGGATGATGAAGGAATCTTGGATGACTACAACCTCAACATGATGATGAAGGAATCTTGGATGACTACAACCTCAGCAGGATAATGAAGGAATCTTGGATGACTACAACCTCGGCAGGATGATGAAGGAATCTTGGATGACTACAACCTCAGCAGGATGATGAAGGAATCTTGGATGACTACAACCTCAACAGGATGATGAAGGAATCTTGAATGACTACAACCTCAGCAGGATGATGAAGGAATCTTGAATGACTACAACCTCAGCAGGATAATGAAGGAATCTTGGATGACTACAACCTCAGCAGGATGATGAAGGAATCTTGGATGACTACAACCTCAGCAGGATGATGAAGGAATCTTGGATGACTAAAACCTCAGCAGGATGATGAAGGAATCTTGGATGACTACAACCTCAGCAGGATGATGAAGGAATCTTGGATGACTACAACCACAGCAGGATGATGAAGGAATCTTGGATGACTACAACCTCGGCAGGATGATGAAGGAATATTGGATGACTACAACCTCAGCAGGATGATGAAGGAATCTTGAATGACTACAACCTCAGCAGGATGATGAAGGAATCTTGAATGACTACAACCTCAGCAGGATGATGAAGGAATCTTGGATGACTACAACCTGAGCATGATGATGAAGGAATCTTGAATGACTACAACCTCAGTAGGATGATGAAGGAATCTTTGATGACTACAACCTCAGCAGGATAATGAAGGAATCTTGGATGACTACAACCTCAGCAGGATAATGAAGGAATCTTGGATGACTACAACCTCAGCAGGATGATGAAGGAATCTTGGATGACTACAACCTCAGCAGGATGATGAAGGAATCTTGGATGACTACAACCTCAGCAGGATGATGAAGGAATCTTGGATGACTACAACCCCAGCAGGATGATGAAGGAATCTTGGATGACTATAACCTCAGCAGGATGATGAAGGAATCTTGGATGACTACAACCCCAGCAGGATGATGAAGGAATCTTGGATGACTACAACCTCAGCAGGATGATGAAGGAATCTTGGATGACTACAACCTCAGCAGGATGATGAAGGAATCTTGGATGACTACAACCTCAGCAGGATGATGAAGGAATCTTGAATGACTACAACCTCAGCAGGATGATGAAGGAATCTTGAATGACTACAACCTCACCAGGATGATGAAGGAATCTTGGATGACTACAACATCAACATGATGATGAAGGAATCTTGGATGACTACAACCTCAGCAGCATGATGAAGGAATCTTGGATGACTACTACCTCAGCAGGATGACGAGGAATCTTGGATGACTACAACCTCAGCAGGATGATGAAGGAATCTTGGATGACTACAACCTCAGCAGGATGATGAAGGAATCTTGGATGACTACAACCTCAGCAGGAAGATGAAGGAATCTTGGATGACTACAACCTCAGCAGGATGATGAAGGAATCTTGGATGACTACAACCTCAGCATGATGATGAAGGAATCTTGGATGACTACAACCTCAGCAGGATGATGAAGGAATCTTGGATGACTACAACCTCAGCGGGATGATGAAGGAATCTTGGATGATTACTACCTCAGCAGGATAACGAAGGAATCTTGGACGATTACTTCCTCAAAAGGTAATGAAGGAATCTTTGACGAATGCTACTCCAAAAGGTAATGATAACTTTTATTTGTCGATCGATCTTTCCTGAAGAGGTAAAGAGTTAGTTGTATGCAATGTCATGATGCATGAAATGCATAATGTCATGATGTTCTCAAAAGTAAATGAGATTGTGTTGTATGCACTTATCATGTATGTAAATAAGATGTATGAAATGTGAATTGTTAATGAATGCATTTTTGTCTGGGAAAAGAGTTTAGGAGTCTTAGTCGTCCGTTGCTCTACTGGGGAGTCGAAGTTGACCTGATATCTGGTCGGGTCCAGGTTTTGCAGTAACTTGCTGGGGATTGTAGAGTAGTCTACTGGGGAAGAGGAGTTGTGGTCCTTTGATTTGTGGTAGTCGGAGAGGAAAACTCAAGCTGGGGAATCCTGGTGTTGTTGGGGAAATAAACTGTGTCGTCAGTCCGCTAGAGAGGTGACATCTTCGTTGGGGGAAGTCCTCGAGGATTCTTGAGGTTGATTCAGCTGGGGAAAGGGGGTCAGAGATTATACTCTTGCTGGGGAATCATCCTATGAGAAGGACTTTGGGGAGACTTGTCATTTCCCCTAGTAGGAAATGTTCGTGGAATTTCCAAAAATGTTTAGTTGTACATAACTCTTTGCTGAGTTTTGATGTTTAATGCCCCAAGAATAGTAGTATCTAAAAGACAAAGTTTAAAACCCTTGTACAAGCTTCTGACTATGTAAAGATTTGGACGCAACATATCCTAGAAAACGAGATTTAGTCTTGAGTCAAATGCAAGAATGAGATCGAAGCGCACTTGTTCAAAGGAAGCCTTTGCCTCAGTCGAAGCTTGTGGTCAAAACAAGCTAACTCGAAGGAAGCTAATGCCTAATCGAAGCTTGGATCAAAACAAACATATTTCCCAATCGAAAGTCCGTGTTCGAAGGAAGCAATGTTTCCTAATCGAAGCATGTGGATCGAAACAAACATAAAGGGAGTCATTGCCTTTTAGCGTGAGGGAAGTTCCTGACTTATGAGTCGAAGGGTGTTCCTTGTCCCATCGAAACTTGTCCAAACAAATCAAGCATGCAGGCAGCAAACTTGTCCAGTCGAAGAAGGCTTGTAGGCAGTAAACTTGTCCAAATCTAAGTAGGCTTGCAGGAAGCACGTTTGGTGAATCGAAAAGGGTTTCCTTGCAGGGGGCATGTGTGGCCAGTAGGTCATGGCCTTCAATTGCAAACACGCAGGCAGCAAAAGGCACAAACGAAGCCTGCAACGAGAAGTTACAGGCCCAGTCGAAAGAGGCACGCTAGTAGCCATTTTAAGCAATCGAAGGAGGCCAAGAGTCAATCGAAGGGTGCTGAATCGAAAAACACTTGTTTTAATCCAAATTTATCAAAATATTAATTTTATCTGTTTTCCCTCTTTTTGACAGTTTCCTTTTAATTTTGGTACTGGAAAATCCCAATGCACTCGTGCAAGCTAAAATCCTGAGAATCTTTATGAGAAAAGCCTTGAGAATTGAGAGGGAAAATTTTGGGGTACAACAGCTGCCCCTGTTCAATATTCTTACACCTGAAGAGTTAGATTGGCAAATCTGCCATTTGTGACTTGAAGGTGGAAGATGATTGAACACTAGAGTGCCCAGAAATTTTCACTCGGTGATGTAATGGTAGAGGGAATGGGCTTAAAGATGCCATTTGGAGAGGTGATAAAAACTTGTTGGAGATGGGCTTAAAGATGCCATCCAAAAATGATTGTTGGGCTGTATTTGAAGGTCTCTGATTGCCTATTTTAACTGGAAGAAATAAACCTAACCAGAGAAGGTCTTTTTTTGATAATGATGTGTGATGAAGGAATCCGAGACGATTGCTACTCCAAAAAGGTAATGAAGGAATCTTGATGACTGCTACTCCAAAAGGTAATGAAGGAATCTTGGTCGATTACTACCTCAGCAGGATGATGAAGGAATCTTGGACGATTACTACCTCAGCAGGATGACGAAGGAATCTTGGACGATTACTACCTCAGCAGGATGATGAAGGAATCTTGGATGACTACAATCTCAGCAGGATGATGAAGGAATCTTGGATGACTACAACCTCAGCAGGATGATGAAGGAACCTTGGATGACTACAACCTCAACAGGATGAAGAAGGAATCATGGATGACTACAACCTCAGCAGGATGATGAAGGAATCTTGGATGACTACAACCTCAGCAGGATGATGAAGGAATCTTGGATGACTACAACCTCGGCAGGATGATGAAGGAATCTTGGATGACTACAACCTCAGCAGGATGATGAAGGAATCTTGGATGACTACAACCTCAACAGGATGATGAAGGAATCTTGAATGACTACAACCTCAGCAGGATGATGAAGGAATCTTGAATGACTACAACCTCAGCAGGATGATGAAGGAATCTTGGATGACTACAACCTCAGCAGGATGATGAAGGAATCTTGGATGACTACAACCTCAACAGGATGATGAAGGAATCTTGGATGACTACAACCTCAGCATGATGATGAAGGAATCTAGGATGACTACAACCTCAGCAGGATGATGAAGGAATCTTGGATGACTACAACCACAACAGGATGATGAAGGAATCTTGGATGACTACAACCTCGGCAGGATGATGAAGGAATCTTGGATGACTACAACCTCAGCAGGATGATGAAGGAATCTTGAATGACTACAACCTCAGCAGGATGATGAAGGAATCTTGAATGACTACAACCTCAGCAGGATGATGAAGGAATCTTGGATGACTACAACCTCAGCAGGATGATGAAGGAATCTTGGATGACTACAACCTCAGCAGGATGATGAAGGAATCTTGGATGACTACAACCTCAGCAGGATGATGAAGGAATCTGGAATGACTACAACCTCAGCGGGATGATGAAGGAATCTTGGATGACTACAACCTCAGCAGGATGATGAAGGAATCTTGAATGACTACAACCTCAACATGATGATGAAGGAATCTTGGATGACTACAACCTCAGCAGGATGATGAAGGAATCTTGGATGACTACAACCTCAGCAGGATTACGAAGGAATCTTGGATGACTACAACCTTAGCAGGATGATGAAGGAATCTTGGATGACTACAACCTCAGCAGGATGATGAAGGAATCTTGGATGACTACAACCTCAGCAGGATGATGAAGGAATCTTGGATGACTACAACCTTAGCAGGATGATGAAGGAATCTTGGATGACTACAACCCCGGCAGGATGATGAAGGAATCTTGGATGACTACAACCTCAGCAGGATGATGAAGGAATCTTGGATGACTACAACCTCAGCGGGATGATGAAGGAATCTTGGATGATTACTACCTCAGCAGGATAACGAAGGAATCTTGGACGATTACTTCCTCAAAAGGTAATGAAGGAATCTTTGACGACTGCTACTCCAAAAGGTAATGATAACTTTTATTTGTCGATCGATCTTTCCTGAAGAGGTAAAGAGTTAGTTGTATGCAATGTCATGGTGCATGAAATGCATAATGTCATGATGTTCTCAAAAGTAAATGAGATTGTGTTATATGCACTTATCATGTATGTAAATAAGATGTATGAAATGTGAAATGTTAATGAATGCATTTTTGTCTGGGAAAAGAGTTTAGGAGTCTTAGTCGTCCGTTGCTCTACTGAGGAGTCGAAGTTGACCTGATTTCTGGTCGGGTCCAGGTTTTGCAGTAACTTGCTGGGGATTGTAGAGTAGTCTACTGGGGAAGAGGAGTTGTGGTCCTTTGATTTGTGGTAGTCGGAGAGGCAAACTCAAGCTGGGGAATCCTGGTGTTGTTGGGGAAATAAACCGTGTCGTCAGTCCGCTAGAGAGGTGACATCTTCGTTGGGGGAAGTCCTCGAGGATTCTTGAGGTTGATTCAGCTGGGGAAAGGGGGTCAGAGATTATACTCTTGCTGGGGAATCATCCTATGAGAAGGACTTTGGGGAGACTTGTCATTGCCCCTAGTAGGAAATGTTCGTGGAATTTCCAAAAATGTCTAGTTTTACATAACTCTTTGCTGAGTTTTGACGTTTAATGCCCCAAGTGACGGAGATGGAGGCCTGCCCCTGGTTACTCTGCAATTCTTGAGAGATTTCTTGGAATCTTGACTGGACTGCCCCAGGTGTGCTGGATAGTGACATGTCAAGTCCCCCTGTTGATAGGAGATTCGTCAATGGAAATGTCATCCTTTTTGAAGTGATTTCGTTCACTGAGAGGGCTTTCGTTCATCAGATATTCGTTGTGTGAATTTCTCCGCTGTCAAACAAATAGCCAAATGCAAACAGTGATATTCAAGTGATGCAAAGTTTATGTTTGTCTTGAAGTTTTGAAAAATGCGTTTATGTAAGTAAAGAAATTTTGTAAGAAAAATTCAACTCAGGATTTAGAGCAAAGCCTTACAGGAGTCAGGATACCTTTTGTAATAGTATGCTTTCGAACTAACCCATGCTTCAATTAGGACTTTTGAAGGGTTGTAACGTGGCTTGGTTCACGATTTAAGAAACAAAGGATAAAGGCTCAAAGTGTATTTGTACCCACCCGTTCTTCGTGATGTTCTTTAATCCTAAGCTCAATTAATTGTGCGTTTGAACTCCAATTGAGTCTGGAATGACGTTTTGGTGATGGTTCAGACAAGTTAAGTTTGTCGGAAGGCAGTCATTTTTGCAACATTTTTCATGTTGTTGAGGATTTGTAGCGACCTCGTTCTTTTGATTTGTTATCCCTAACTTTTTCCTGACTGTTCCTGTTTTCGAGATTACAGTCAGCGGGATGCCCCAGCTTTCTTAAGCCTCCTTTATAGGTTTTGGCTCAGTGGGCTTTTCTCTTTTGAGAGATTGACTGCCTATGAGATAAGGAACAACCACTGTCTTTTGATTCCAGAGGAATGCTTTTGATGTCGTTCGTTGTATTATGAACTGAGAGTTTACGACTTCAATGCGTATCTTTTTTGAACTAACTGAGAGACTACCCTGCCCCAGGTTTAAATCAAAGGTTTCAATTTGGCGTTTAAAACAGAAAACTCCTATTTCTTTGGCTCGAAGGGGTTGACTAGGGATTATCTTCCTTATAACTCCAGTGTTTAGGATTTGAAAGAAATGCCTGTACATCGTCAGCAAGGTTTGTTCAAAAGCATACTATATGAGATTATGGCATTGTTTCGTCATCCTCCCTCTAAAGGCTTGTAACTTTTAGCAAGAGTTGAATGTCATAAAGAGAGTAAAAAGCATAGTTTAAATGTAATGAAAATGAAAGGATGAATTCAAGACAAACATATGTAATGCATTAATGAAACAGAGTTTGACATTAATAGATAATTGTTTGAATAACCAAAGAGAAATTACAACTTGAAAATTCAAATGAAACAAAGACATTCTCAATGATTTGGCATAGTAACAGTGATCACATTTGGGGTCTCCGGAGGGTCAAACTTGATCTCCTTGGCATCAATCAAGTCTTGAATATTGTTCTTCAAAGTCCAACAGTCGTCGGTGTCATATCCAGGACTGTCAGAATGGTAGGCACATCTCACACTCGGGTTATACTTAGAAGAGGAAGTATCAGGATTTTGAGGAGGATCATTTAGCGTGATTAGCTTCAACTTCAGCAAATGTTGTAACACTTGAGACAAAGGCATGTTGATGTTAGTATACTGCCTTTCTTGATATCTTACCCTACGTCTATTGCTCTGTCTTTGTTGAACAGGCGTGGGATCAGAGATCATGATTGCCCCTACATGTTGATCATGACGACTCTTTTGACCAGTCACTGCATTGGACTCTTTCTTCCTATTAAAAGGCTTTTTCTGATCATCAGAAGGTGTTTCTTCTTGAATCTTCCCACTTCTGATGCCAACTTCGACCCTTTCACCGGTCAGTATTAGCTCAGTGAACCCGGCTGAAGAGCTTCCGATCAAGTGTTTGAAGAAAGGCTCTGTCAATGTTCCCATGAAGATGTCAATCAGCTCCCTGTCAGTTAAAGAGGGTTGCACCCTACCAGCCAGATCTCTCCACTTTTGGGCGTATCCTTTGAAGCTCTCGTTGGAACTCATGGTCATGTTCTGCAATTGCACACGAGTTGGTGCAAGATCAACATTGTACTGATACTGTTTGTAAAAAGCAGCAGCTAGATCCTCCCAGGTGTGGATGCGGGAACTCTCCAATTGATAGAACCATTCGAGTTGAGTCCCTACTAGGCTTTCTTAGAAGAAATGGATCCAAAGCTTCGGATCAGTTGTGTATGGTTGAATCTTGTGGACATAAGACTTTAAGTGCATCTTAGGGCAAGAGACTCCATCGTACAGGGCAAAGGTAGGGATTTTGAATTTTGGCGGGATGACCACTCCAGAAACCAAACCTATGTCTCCTAAATCCAAGCCAGGTATCTGTTGAATCTCCATAGCACTGAGGCGATCCTCCAACTGTTTGTACTTGTCATCAGCGGGAGGATATTGTTCTTCGGAGTAGTCAGCTTCAACTTCATCAATCTCCAAATTGTGGTCTTCTTAAAGACTATCCCCTATGTTGGATGGAGTTGAAAGATCTAGGGTTTTAGGTCTTCTTCTCAAGTTCAGGATACCCGCTGCCTTCTTGGACTTCTTCTTCTTGTCTTTGAGAAGGAGAGCTTTCAGATCCTCTTGCCCTTTACCCATAGCCAGGAGCATTTGTTGGAATTGAGCGTTTTGAACTTGGAGATCTTTCACCGTTTGTTCCATATCCATCTTACTGAAATAAACAATAGGAAGATAAGGAGACCTGTATGGGAGAAACCTGTCATGATATGATGCATGGTATGTGGATGCATGTTTTCAAGGATCTCGCGGGGGTAAACACAAGAAAATGTTAGAAGTTGAACTTCGATCAACAACTTTGATTGGAGAACCTTGTATCGATGGATGTCTTTCCACAAGAATTAAGCTCACCATGTCAAGTGGGTCATATCCCCCGATTCAAGTTGTTGTACTTGATCTTTGATGGCGCTTGTTTAGAGGAGAACCCTCTTGCCCTTTGGTAGACGCCTGGTTCAACGTGACCCTGCATCAAAAAGACCCTCGAGATCCTTGAAATGGTTATTGAAAATGCCATGGTATGATGTTATGATGTTATGTACACATATGCAAAAGTAAGTGTATATACAGACAGTCATATTCACACAAAGAAAACAAGTCCTTAGGTTTATGCTTGCATGGGGTTTGTAGGTAAGTACCCTCTTGAAGTTAGTTGGCTCAACCTGTCTTAAAATAGAAACCGGGTTCTAAGGAGCTCAATATCACTGTATTGTTTTCTATGTTCATTGTTTTGGTTTAGCCACTTAACTGGCGACCAAAATATTCCAAGAAAACAATCCTCAATGAGTGTAGTATCGAGTATCTACCAACTTCGGACTGCACCAAAGTCGGTCATCTCACTACCCCTAAAAGAGGCCAAGATGGTCAAGTAAGGTTCTAAGAGTTTGTTAGTGCTTCATGACATCACTCAGCGGCCCCGTATTCTCCTTGACTACTCAAGGGCTACCGGTACCCACAAATATGTCACACTAACATAGCTACTGCTTCAACCATGTCGGCATACCCCGCACAGTTCCCTCACAGTTTATTGCTATTTACCCAAAAAGGTGCCCTTAAATCCGGGTGTAGGATTAAACAAACCCAAACAGGGAACCCAAAAAGTAAAGGAATCAAAGCAATCAAAGTAAGCATGTAAAGGTGATCTAAAACCCTAAGGTAACCCCACTTTTAGAAATACTCCCCAGCAGAGTCGCCAGTTCTGTGATACGGTGGGAGAACTGACTTGGGATTTGCGTTTGTGTTCGCAAATGTTGCGGTTTAGCAAGAGTCGCCACCGACTTTTTATTTTATCCTAAGGAAAGGTCAAAAAGCACAGGAAAGACCTTTGAGATGTTTTCGTGGGTTCGGGGGGTAGATTATGAAAAGGGAAGGTGCTAGCACCCTTTTCATCCATGGTTATCCATGGGCTCTTAGTTACTTGTTTTAGATCACTTGCCTTTGTTTGAATGTGCTTGTGGTGTGTGTTTTGAAAGTATTTTTGAAAATGGAACTTCGTAATGGTTCTTGTTTCTATAAGAACGCCAACAAAGTGTTTGTTTCGAAAAATAGTTCA
Source organism: Vicia faba (assembly GCA_948472305.1). NCBI lineage: Eukaryota > Viridiplantae > Streptophyta > Magnoliopsida > Fabales > Fabaceae > Vicia > Vicia faba. The sequence continues at coordinate 990,326,813 of OX451735.1, forward strand.
AAAGTGTGTTTGTGTTTTTGAAGTTGTGTTTGTGAAGTGTGTTTGAAAAATGGCAAGGATATTTTTGCAAGATTTTTGATCAAGTAACTAAGAGTTGTCTACCCTATTTTACTCAAAGATCTTTCTTATGTTTTTAACCCTTTTAACAGTGTTGTTTCACCATTGTGTTTGGTGAACAACCATGCGTTAGGATGTTAAGCGGGACATGCATTGGGACGTTTGTATAGTCATAGAAGGCAACATATGAGATGTTTTAGCAATGTCGTTTTAGGGACTAGATCGTTTACCGAAGGCAACATCGAGGGTCATCGAGGGACTACGATCTTTTATCGAGGGTCTTTGCTAAAACTCCCATGCTCGAGGGACATGACTATTTTCCGAGGCAACAAGTGAGATTACCCTAAGGGTGCATGTGTGCAAATTGTGTTTTATTTCATGCATTTGTCTTTGATTTTTAGGTTGTCTACTTGTTGGTTTTATCTTGCCATACACGCCTAATTACTAGCATTTGTACAAAGTAAATAAAATGCAGAAAGATAAAATCCTACACTATTACAACCATATCGAAAGGCATAAAAAATATGAAGGAAAAAATAAGATAAAAGTAATAAAAATGAGTGTCTTTCGACCCAGGCAGTAGCAGCCTTCGATTTGCATTCTGCTGGCCTCCTTCGATTAGGGCCAGCACCAGTGAGGTTCTGTCCTTCGACTGGCTTGGAAGTTAGTGTATGGCGAAGCCTTCTGGTTCTGCCTTGTTGTCTTCTTCGACTGGAGGTTGAAAGCAGTGAGGGAATGCCTTTCGATTAGGGGCTGGAAGTCAGTGAAGGCATGCTTTTCGTTTGGGCCTAGAAGTCAACATGGTTTTCCTCCTGGTTGTCTCTTTCATTTCAAGCATTAAATGGCAACATGGCCTGAGGCCATGCTAGTATTTCTCTTGTAAACAATTTAATAGTTAAAGCAAGTTCAGGTAAACAGAAAGCAAAAACGAAAGGGTTTAGCTCTGAAAACATATTAGGTAGGTGGAAACGAAAAGAACCAAAGTGTTATGTACATGTTTTGAAATGAAAGGGAAGATTATTCACATACTATGCCATGAAACGAAAGGTTCAAGGGTAAGAGTGACTTACCTTGCTTCAGGCCTTGAATGGATGTGGGATTCGAACTTGAACTGCTACCTGGACGTTTATGGAATTCGAAGAGTAGTCACAGGGGGTTTGCTTTTGGTTCGAAGAGTTGTCACAGAAGGTTGTCTTTGAGTTTGAACAAACTTCTATGTGTGGGGTGTTCTTCAGAATCGAAAGAGGTGAGTGTTTGGGATTCTGGGTTTTGATTTCTCAAGTGTTGATGAACTTGAGAGTTTTGTTGTGTTTGATAAAATTTGGGAGATTCGTTCCTCTGGTCCAAAGATCCTCCTTTAGCTTTGTAAATGTTCCTCTATTTATAGAGAAAGAATGGACATGTTGTCCAAAGCCAGCCTTGCAAAAAAATGATAAAATAATGTAACGTGAAAGTACATGTGGGGGGCCTCTTGGCAGTTGGGGTGCAGAAGATGTGACTTATGCTTCTGACATTGCTTGTGCTCAGACCAAAATCAGGTTGAAAGCTGATTTTGTGACTAAAGTACTCTCTATGAAAGGAAAGAGCATGTAGCCTTTAACCAAGAATAGTAGTATCTAAAAGACAAAGTTTAAAACCCTTGTACAAGCTTCTGACTATGTAAAGATTTGGATGCAACATAGCCTGGCAAACGAGATTTAGTCCTGAGTCAAATGCAAGAATGAGATCGAAGCGCACTTGTTCGAAGGAAGCCTTTGCCTCAGTCGAAGCTTGTGGTAGAAACAAGCTAACTCAAAGGAAGCTAATGCCCAATCGAAGCTTGGATTAAAACAAACATATTTCCCAATCGAAAGTGCGTGTTCGAAGGAAGCAATGTTTCCTAATCGAAGCATGTGGATCGAAACAAACATAAAGGGAGTCATTGTCTTTTAGCGTGAGGGAAGTTCCTGACTTCTGAGTCGAAGGGTGTTCCTTGTCCCATCTAAACTTGTCCAAACAAAGCAAGCATGCAGGCAGCAAACTTGTCCAGTCGAAGCAGGCTTGTAGGCAGTAAACTTGTCCAAATCGAAGTAGACTTGCAGGCAGCACGTTTGGTGAATCGAAAAGGGTTTCCTTGTAGGGGGCATGTGTGGCCAGTAGGTCATGGCCTTCAATTGCAAGCGCGCAGGCAGCAAAAGGCACAAACGAAGCCTGCAACGAGAAGTTACAGACTCAGTCGAAAGAGGCACGCTAGTAGCCATTTTGAGCAATCGAAGGAGGCCAAGAGTCAATCGAAGGGTGTGAATCGAAAAACACTTGTTTTTATCCAAATTTGTCAAAATATTAATTTTATCTGTTTTCCCCCTTTTTGACAGTTTCCTTTTAATTTTGGTACTGGAAAATCCCAATGCACTCGTGCAAGCTAAAATCCTGAGAATCTTTATGAGAAAAGCCTTGAGAATTGAGAGGGCAAATTTTGGGGTACAGCAGGATCAAAGTATTTTGGTTATCAAGTCTCCCTCAAGCTTTGAAGGTTGATTGCATTGACAAGTTGCTCAAGAAGAATCTTATCATCTAAACCTCCGGATCTTTCAAGCTCAAAGGTTATTGCATATCTCAAGGTATTCTATCCATCTCTTTGGATCATCAGAGGATTGAAGTTTGTGTTTGATTATAAGAAGGAATCACTCCTTTGATTCACCAGTCAAATTAGGGTTTTTCTTCGCTATTGATCAATGTACAAGTCTTGATTTGGAAGCTACAACATCTCATTGGTATTTGGAAGGTCTTTGTACAAGAAATTGACCAGGATGCCCAGAAGATTTGAAGTTTTGAAGATGGTTCATCAGTCTCCTAAGATGTTAACCAAAATTAGGGTTTGGTCCAAGTTGAAGTAATTGGGGTCTAGATGATCCAATTCATGAAGCATCATTATCTTATCATCATTAGAATCAAATTTGATCAAAGAGTCTCTCATGATGCCCAGTGGAATTAGGGTTTTAAAGCTTGGTCAGCTATCTCCTAGTACATGGTACAAAATTAGGGTTTTGGATTTAATCAGGATTTCTTTGACCTTTTTACCCAAACTTGTTTCCATGATTCACCACATGTTATTAAGCATTTAGGATTGAAATATTGAGGTTCAATTTGGATTGTAAATGGTTCAATTGATCAAAAGGGGCAAATTGGTCATTTTGGCTAAAGTCAGTAAAATCAGGAGTTGACCAAGTAGACTTTTGGTCAACCATTAATTCAAACATCCTCTTTTCATATTCCACACCCAAATTCATCTTTGAATCATGAGAAATGGTGAACTTGAGTGTAACTTGTTCAAGAAGTAACTTAAAGATTGAAAAAATGCTATGTGCCAAAATGACTTCTCTTGGGCAAGCCACGCGCGTAATTTCATCAAACACTTGGCAGGCCATTTTGTGGAATCAATTTCTTGTGACACAAGTCTCAATTTGAAAAATTAAAAAGTGCATTTTGAAGAGGGCTATGAAAGCTTCTCATTAAACTTGGAATCACTCAATTTGGATTGAAATTGAGGAAGTTATGATTTGAGGAAGTTGGGTGGAAAAACTGGATTTTTGTGAAGGCACATGGGCAGGCCAGCGTGCACAGTCTTGGGCAAGATGGCTTGACTTGCCCAGGAATCCTAATGACCACATCTTTTTCACTTCTCCACCATTTTTGATGAATCAAAGATCATTGTAAAGCTCATCCTTTGGATTTTAATTGGCTCAAAGAAATTTGGGAAATGCACGAGCCAATTTGAAATGGCCTCAATTGGATGTCAGCTGATTTTTGGTGTATGCTTGGCTATGGCATTTTTCAAGTTTTGGTTCAATTTTAATCCAATCATTCCAAGTCCAATTGCACATGCTTGGCACGAATTGGATACCTCGTGTGCTTGCCAAAAGAGGCCAAACTAGGTGCATACCTCGTGCCTCTCTCATTTTCACATTTTGGACAAAATGGGAAACTTCTCACTCAAGAAAATCAGTCCCACGTGCAAGAGAGGACAGCTCGCCTCATCACGTTTTTTTCACTCACTCACATTCTCCTTTTGTTGCTCAAAACGACTGCAAGCATTGCCTAAATACCAAGCAAAACGCAAATGGCCATCACACTTGTTTTGGTTTGATAGAATTTTATTTTTTTCCCTCCAACGGATCTCAGCTTGAATTACCACTCTAACCTCACTCCAAACACTCTATATAAGTTGTTCAAACTCTCCTTTCACACACACACGCACTGCATTGAAAAAAGATTCTCAGAATTTTCTCATTTTTCTTGCTCTGCAACTTGAATCGAGCAGCTCAATTCTCTTGATCCAGTCCTCATTTCTCTACTCAAACACCTTCATTGGAGCACAAGGATGCTATTCAGAAGGATTTCTTGTTAGATTTCAGAGGCACGAAGTGGATTTATTTTTCACTTTTGAGGGTATGCTCACTGAATCTAAACCTTGATTTGAGCATGAATCGAAGTGTTTTATGGTGTGCATTATGTTTATAGCTGGCCAATCATTTGGATTGATGTATATTTGAGCTCTGATTCAAGCAGATTTGGTAAAATCGTGTTTCAGGTTTTGGATGTTTACAGTGTGTTTTTCCAGTTTTTGAGATTTGATTTCTCGATCTATGCTTGATCTCTTAGTTTGATTCAAATTGCATGATGTAGTATGATATATCAACTTTAATTTGAGCTTAATTTCGTGGATTTTGGTTGAGAATCGTGCTTGTTTGATGGATCTGAAGTAGGCATGTTGGAACTGATGGAAACAAGCGTTTTGGCCTTGGCAGGAGGTTGAAGATGATGCGTGGCATCATCTCATTGGCCATGTTCTTATTTTTTATATTTAAATTTCCATTGATTCTATGATTTTATTTTCTTGATCAAAACTTGATTAAAAATTATGAAAAAATTCATGAAACTTGAAAATAATATTCCTGACTTTGTGCATTGTTTTGATAATTTTTGAAAATGTTTTGATTGGTTTAAAAATTAATGAGTTTAATTAATTGTTTGTTTAGTGTTTATTTTTATTTTAATATTTATTTGATTTGAAAAATTCCACAAAAAATATTTTTGACTCATAAAATCATGTAGAGTTTGATTCTGAAATTTGATTAACATTTTTTCCATTTTTGATTATGAATTCAATTTGAGAAGTTTATTCGAAATATTTGTTTCATAATTTTTATTTTAATACTTCCACAAATTCAAAAATTCTAAAAAAAAATCATACAAGCTTGTTTTTAATCATAGAATCTGAATATATTTTTATTTTGACCTTTTAGTGGTTTTTGGCTAGGGTTTTCATTTTTGCACTTAAATAATAGTTTAATTGTTAATTGTTTGTTTAATTTTTATTTTAATATTTCCTTTAATTCAAAAATTCCACAAAAAAATCAGGGATGTGTGTTTTTAATTCTAATATTTGAATATAATTTTGGTTGGACATTCTTCTGACATTTTGATTAAAGTTCTATTTTGAGATGTGAATTTTTGTTAATTGATTAGTTGTTTGATTTTGATTTTATTTTTTACTTTTCTTTAATTCAAAAAATGTGAAAAAATATGTGTTTGGACATTCAGGGTTTCCTTGTGATTTGCATGATATTGGTTTGAATTGTTTGGATTTTGATCTTATCTAATCAATATTTAAGATTAAGACTCAAAAATTAGGGTTTTGTTGCTTCTTGTGCAAGTTTATTTTTCAAAACCATTATGCCCTGGATTTTAAATGGAACTTAGGTCTTGATTATGGTTCATGAATGCATTGAAGATCTGAAAACCATTTTTCTTGAATTATTTGACTTGGTTTGATATTTTTCCATGAATTATTTTGAAAACTTGTCTAGTTTTGGTAGTTTTGCCAACTAGTTTTGAACTTTGGGCCTCATTTGATCTCCTACTCAATCATTCATGAACTTAATACCTGCTTTCTGACTTTTACACACTTCAAAGATACTAAGAAATTTTTGGTTTGAATTATTGAAATCCTTTTCTATTTTTGATGTATTTTTGAAGTGAAGGTACCCAATTGATGTTGCATATCTTGTTGCATATTGTTTGATGGCCAATGAACTTGAGTGAGGCCTATAATTGGGCACTTGATGATCATGTTGATTCTGATTATCCACAATAACTCAAGCCATTATACATTGCCCCATGTTTGAATGTTTGAACCTTTTTGATGCACTGTGTGGAATCCCCCTTCTATTATGCTTGTGAACTGTGATGAGTTAATTGTACATGATTGAATTATGTTTGCTACTGACCTTCATGGTCTTTAATTGTATTCTTATCAAGCTACCATGATCCTTGATTAATATTCAATTGTCAATTCAACATGGTAATAGAAAGGAGCAATATTCCTCTAATTCTTTTGACCAATTTGTGCACATACTTGTTTCTTTCTGTCTATCAAGAGTAATTTTTGTTAGTTGTTATCATGTTGTCTCATTTTATTTTAGTGTCATCATCTATCCCTTATGTGAATCATCATTTTATTTGTGGGAATACTAACTTGGTTGTTGAATGTGCAAGATACTTTGAGAAAACTTTTCCACTTTTGACTTGAGGCTATTGTGTTTCACTTTATTTATGGAACACAATTTGTTATGTTTGCACTACTCTTGTGCATGGCATTATTGATATTCTATGCAGGATATACACATGTGATTATGAATGCTATACATTGTCCATGGGATCTATATCTGAAAATCTCAATACTTATATCTTGATGGCGCAATTTCTGACTTGATTTGTCTACTGATGCTAGCTTGCTTGAAGTTCTCTGGGTTTCTTTTATTCTTGCTCAGTTGCTACGGATAGTTATCCATTTGGTATTGCACTATTTCCTTTCTTCCATTTTCATTTTGCATAGTTCTCTGATTGCATGATGGGACCTCTGTTGCTGATATATGTCAGGAGGCCATCTGGTTTTTGTCTGATACATGTGTTGTGTTTAACTGTTGATCGATGAGTCACTCAATTTAGAAATTGAGATCACGATTTAGCTCTCATTACATGTTCCCTATAGGATGTTTATTACTTTTCTTATTTAATTGTTGATCGATGAGTCACTCAATTTAGAAATTGAGATCACGACTTCGCTCTCACTGTATGTTCCCTATAGAATGTTTATTACTTTTCTCCTTTAATCGTTGATCGATGAGTCACTCAATTTAGAAATTGAGATCACGACTTCGCTCTCATTGCATGTTCCCTATAGGATAGTTTTGTTAGGCTTCCTTTAACATGTTAATTAAGAAAGGGTTTTCCTTTATCCTCAACCCTAGGGTCAACCATTGCATGATAACATTAGGGCTAGAGATTAGGATAGTCTCCCCTAGTTGTTTTCTCTTCCTTTGCATTTTGCATCTTAAAACAAAAATTGTTTTCTTGGAAAATCAAAAGACATTTCTAATAAACTCAAACCCTTCTTCAAGATAAAAGATACAAACCAATCTTACTTTGTCTGCGTGCCTCTTGGCTTTGCTTTTAAAACCTAGTTTACCGATGTTTCGCCATCGCACATGTTTGCTATCCTACTTTAATTCTTAATATCATTGTTAGGTGTGATGTTTTGTCATCTGTTTTATTGATGTTTTGCTGTCTTTGCCATGATATCTTACTATCTCTTAGTCGATGTTTCGCCAACGCATATTTGTTTGAAGCCGATGTTTCGCCATCGCACATGTTTGTTATCCTACTTTGATTCCCAATATCATTGTTAGGTGTGATGTTTTGTCATCTGTTTTATCGATGTTTTGCCATCTTTGCCATGATATCTTGTTATCTCTTAGCCAATGTTTCGCCATCGCACATTTATTTGAAGTCGATGTTTCGCCATCGCATCTGTTTGTTATCCTGCTTTGATTCTCAATATCATTGCTAGGTGTGATGTTTTGTCATCCATTTTATCATTTGATGTTTCGCCATCTTTGACATGTTACTTTGTTATTATTTAATCGATGTTTGACCATCTCATTTGTTTGTTGTTTCATTCGATGTTTTTCCATCTTGATTGTTTTTGTTTGCCTTAACTAAAAAACACAAACCAACAAAAATATGTAAGTCGAACTATGGCTGCTCTGATTCCTTAAAAGGGATACGTAGGCATTGGGGTAGAGCCCGATCGAGCACAACTTTTATTTTCCCTATATTGTTTTCTTTTTTTCTTCTCTTCGCATGCATTCCCTTTTCAGTTTTAAGCCATAGACATAGGATTTGACCACACCCATTAGATTAGACAACAAGAGTGGATACCGTAGAGTACTACGGGCGTGTGGGGTGCTAATACCTTCCCCTTGCTTAATAGACTCCCTTACCCGATCTCTCGGTCGAAAGACCGTGATTTCTCCCTTTTCAGATTTTCTCGATGTTTACCTTTCCCTTTCGGCGGGATAAAAGACGTTCGGTGGAGACTTCATTGATGTTTCATTAACATCCAGATGACAGGTTCCGGCCGGGTGGTTTCAGATGGCATCTTTAAGCCCATGTCTGACAATTCTCAATCATCTTCTCCAAATGACATCTGTAAGCCCATTCCTGATATCATCAACCAGCAGTGTTACTTCATGTATATGCGAGTGCAAATTTCTAGGCACTCTAGTGTTCAATCATCTTCCACCTTCAGATTACGAAAGGCAGACAAGCCAATCTAAATCCTCAGGTTTAAGAAGATTGAACAGGGGAAGCTGTTGTACCCCAAAGTTTTCCCTCCCATTTTTACTCAAGACATGCTCCTAGAGGTCCTCAATTGCTCAAGGTTGACCAAGAATTGATCAGACAAATTCTCCTCCTAAGCAATGAACCTCCAACTAGGGTTTCACTTTTCATCAAGATGTTTGGGTTGCAAAGGCTCAAAATTATTTCCATGCTCTCTAATATGTCTTCAAGAATGTCCATGCCAAATTTCATGCCTTACATTATAAGTTTGCTCAGTCAACTGCTCAAGTGTTTGAAAATCAACTATACTAGGTCAAAAGTCAACTGTGGCCAATATACAGTCAAACTTCAATATTATTTTTTATCAAAATCAACATTTTGAAGTGATATCCATCATTTGATTAAGGGTTGATCACGATTCCTCAAGGAGTGCTCTTAATTTATCAAAAGTCGAGAATTTATAAATTAGGGTTTCTATAGGAAAAGTCAACTGAACTTTGATCATGCATAACTTTCACATGCTTCATCCATTTTGCCCCAACCAAATTCCATATTGAATATAATCCAATTCCCTACAACTTCTCTTTTATCCTCAACTTCAAGAGATGCACCATTTGAAAGATACAAGCTCATACGTTACAGGTCATTTTTAGAAAGTCAACAAAAGAAACTTTTTTCCAAGACCTTTTACATCAATATAAAATCTTCAACTACAAAATTAATCAAAAGAGGGATTGAAGTATACATCTTGGGCTTTCCAAAAAATCCTAGATCATCATCATTGGATAAAAATTGAGAAAGTTATGGTTTACCCAAGTTGGGAAATTTGGGAAATTTCAAGAATTGTGTGTGATACGGTGGGAGAACTGACTAGAAGTTTTGCATTTCGTTCGCACTTGTGCGGTTAGCAAGAGTCGCCACCGACTTTTCTTTTATCCAAAAGGAAAGGTAAAAAAGCACAGGAAAGACCTTTCGAGAATATTTCTCAGGTTCGGGGGGTAGATTATAAAAAGGGAATGTATTAGCATCCTTTTCATCCATGGTTTTCCATGGGCTCTTAGTTACTCGTTTAGATCACTTGCTTTTGTTTTATTGTGTGCTTGTGGTGTGGTTTTTGAAAGTATTTTTAAAAAATCTCTTTGTACTGGTTCTCGTCTCTATAAGAACGTATACAAAGTTTTGTTTCGAAAAATGGTTCAAAGATGTGTTTGTGAATCGTGTTTTGAAAAGTGTTTTTGAAAAGAGGTTTTGCAATGGTTCTCGTCTCTATAAGAACGTATACAAAATTTTTTGTCTTTTTGAAATTGTTTTGAAATGGTGGTATAGGTGTAAAAGTTTTTGTCGTGAGCAAGCGAGTAACTAAGAGCGAATCTATCTACTCGAAAGTTCTTAAGTTGTTCTTTTCTTCTTCCTTTTAATGGTGCTATCTTACCATTGATTTGGTAAGAATCCCCACCATTGGATGTGAAGGGACAGGCGCGGGTCAATTTTACAATCATTGAAGGCAACTTGTGAGACGCTTTAGCAATTTTTATAAGGGACGAGATCGTTTTAATCAAAGGCAACATCGAGGGTCATCGAGGGACTACGATCTTTATTTATTGAGGGGTCATTTGCTAAAGTGTCTCCTATTCGAGGGACATGATTGTATTTCTGAGGCAACGAGCGAGGTTACCCTAGAGGTGCGCGTGTGAGAAAGTGTGTTGGTTTCAAGTTATTTTATTCTTGGATTAGGTCATCTAGCGATTGATTTTTAAATCTTGCCATACATGCCTAGTTACTATACAGTATATGGAAAACAGTAAATTGCGGGAATTGAAATTCTACGCTATTACAAAAGTATTCGGGAATGGGGGTATAATTGTTACAAATGGGGATGAATCAAATAAAAATAGCAATGTCCAAATATCAAACAATACAACCAAATCGAATTGTTGTGCGATTTAATACAAAGCTATGACAATTTATGAAATAAAGTCAACAAGATATGAAATGAAATGTATTTACTTGAAAAGAGAAAAAATAAACCTATTCTAAAAAAATGATTATAACCTTTATTAATTATTTTTTATTTTTTATTTTTGTATTTTATTAATTGTGCAAATAAGTTTAAAGAAAGAAACTAAACTAAATTATTGTTTTTGGTGTTTTTATTAAATGTAAAAAGTTAATAAAAGTAAGTTGTAAAAAAAAGAAAATGATAAAAAATTACTTCAAGACTTAAATTAAATGTATAAAAAAAGTATTCTAAGTTTTAAATAGTAATTTTATTATAAAAAAAAAATAAACAAATTAACTAACAAGTGACAAATGGGCTAAAGGGATTTAAAGGATGCCAGGCCCAAAGAAGTATTGTCATTGCTGAAACAAAAAAAACAAGGCCAGATGGGGGGGGGTTACAAAACGCGTTTGGACTTTAGGGTAGTGTTACAAAGCAGGCCCAATGTTCTTAAACAGTTTAACGTTTGATTAGGGTAAACAAACAGATTAGGGTTTTTGGCTTTTGTTACGGCGGCGCTCTCTCATCGTCTCTTGCGCTTCTCTCTTCCAAATTGTTCATCTTTCTCACTAAACGTCCCTATTCCTCTTCGTAATTTCGTGAATAAAACATCTCTTGGCCTCTTTGACTCAACCTGATTCACATTCTTTTTCTGAAATCCCTAAGTTTGAAATGAATTTGACAAATGGGTTTGAAATTTGTGCTTATCCGATCTTCCCTCTACCCTCTGTTGCCGGAGCTCTCTCTCTCTCTCTCTCATCTCCTAACCAAAGGCTAATGGTTTTGTTTCTTGAAAAGTATAGTTCTGTGGATTTGAAGCTTGGGCAATTTTTGTTGTTGTCTTGTTCATGTTTTTTCTGTTAACCTACCGTATTATACATTGAGATGCAGGAAATGTTATGAGAAAGGTAAAGTAGTCATACCTGTTTTGAATTTTTGCGAAATGGAAAAGGATAGTGAGACTAAGAGAAGTGACGCTCCTTGGTGGCCGGAGATGGGAGGAGGAATAGATGATGGTTGAATGCGCGCTTCTGGTAACCTTTTTTTCTATCTTCTTTGTTGAATGATGATGATGCTGTTTGTTGGATTTGATTTGAACTATTTTACATGTTTTGGCATTTTGAGGTTGTTACTGTTTTTTGATCTGTATGTTTAATAGGTTTAGTTTGATGGTTTGAGGATTGGAAGGTTGTGGATTTTTGGTTTGAAATGTTGGCTTTGTAACAGTTTTTGGAGGTTGATATTTGCTTGGTATATTTGTTGATGAGTTGCAGTATTTGAGAGGTTTTTTGGAACTGTGTTTGATAGGTTTGAATATTTGTTATTCTGGTTTTTTGAGTTTGATATGTTGGACAGGTTTGAGGAGTTTTTTGGCTTTGATAGGTTTAGGTTGAACTGTTTGACAGTTTGATGTGGGGTTTTTCTGAGTTTGTTGTTACAGTTTGCAAGTTTAGTTTGAACTGCTTGGATTTGAATGATTTTGACAGTTTTATTTGGGGTTTTTCTGAGTTTGTTGTTACAGTTTGGTTTGAGGTTTTTCTGAGTTACAGTTTGCAGGTTTGGTGTTGAAATGGTTTTGGAATTTTACTGTTTTTTTTGTTACAGTTTGAAGGTTGGTTTGACAGTTGGGAGGTTTTTTGGAACTGAAATGTTTTAACAGGTTTGATGGGTTTGTGAAGGTTGTTGGTGTTTGAAGGTTTTTTGTGGTTTGAACTTGTTGGACAGGTTTGAATATTGGTTTGTATGTTTACAGTTTAACATGTTTGCTTTTGGTTTTTGAAGGTTGATGGAAGTTTGGAGGTTTTTTGGAACTGTGTTTGATAATTTTTTCTCTATATCCTCTTTGCTTTAGCCTTGTCCACTGTTATATTAGTTGCTTTGGTTTGACAGCTTATTCAAAATGGTGGGAAAACCACCAAATTTTGAATACTTTGGTATGTTCTTCTTATGGTCTTTTCCTTGCAGTTTTTGTTTTCTAGCAACTCTTGTGCAATTGTGGCAATCAAGGCAGCAGGGCTGTGCATCCCTAGGTGACTTATTTCCTCTCTCTCTCTCAATGACCTTAAGAGTCAATTGCTCTTTCACCTTTTTTTTGAAAAGTTTGCAAATAACTTAGAAAATGATGATTATGGCTTATTGAACAAGCCTTTTGCTTGTTGACTTATTTTACCATACTGATATACTTTCTTTGCTGCCTGCTTATGTTGTTTGTTGTTGCCTCGCTTGCACTTTGTATTGCCATATTTTGTTTTGCTGTTTGGGCAATTTGGACAGTTTTGAAAACTTGTTTGGACAGTTTTGCTGTATTTAGTTTGGAATATTTGTTTTGGCCGCTGTTTGGGCATTTCTCTTGTTTGGATAGTTTGCTTACATTTCATATTTCCTCTTTTTGTGAAACAAGAGGAATAATTCTCTTGTGATTTGCAAATAGAGAAAAATAAAAAAATGTGATGAAATAAGAAATAGCCTTCTGATTCCAAACTGTAAACTTTAATGATGAACACTTTTTCTTTCTTTTGAAAATTCTTGCTCATGTCCAATTAACTGTACTAACTATTTTTCTTCTGTCTTTTGTTTTCATATGAGCACAACTGGATGGTGGCAAAGCAGGGGAAGCAAGAGACTATGTGGCAAGCATGGAAGCAATGAAAGCTCAGTCAACCTTAGGCATAGATTTTTCTTTGTAATTTAGAGAGAAAGATTCAATCAATTGTACTAATTTATTTTTTTAAATACAATAAGTTGTAAAGCCTAAAGTATTTAAATAATAAATTGTTTTGTAACAACTTTTGAAATAAATGGAGAAAGTCTTATGAGATATTCTGGTGTCCATTAAAAACCCTTTACTGTTAATAACTTGTAATTTTCTCTTCGCATCTTAACTAAACCTTAAAGATTCCCAATCAAGATAATTGAAACAAAATGTTCCCATCTGATAACTTAAACTCCAAGTAATCCAATAATTATGTAATCTTGCAACTGCATTCCAATCAAAACATGCACTGTCTATTCCAATTCCTAAACAAGAAAATGTTTTAGAAGACGCAAATCATCTGGTTAACCTTGAAAACAAACACTGCCTTTTCAGTAAATTTGAGAGAGCATGAAAACATGTGAAAACCAATTGAACTTCTGAGAACTCAATTTCTTCTGAGAATTGCAAGAAAAACCCTAACTGCTGGTTTACTGCCAAAGGAGAAAATCTGTCTGATCGATTCCTGAGCCAACTTAAACATCTGAGAAACCCTAGGGTTGTGTTCTTTATGAAAAATGAGAGGGAAAATTTTGGGGTACAACAGCTGCCCCTGTTCAATCTTCTTGAACCCGAAGAGTTAGATCAGTGAGTTTTGTCGTTCGTGACTCGAAGGTAAAAGATGATTGGACACTAGAGTGCCCATAAATTTGCGCTCGACAAAAGTGTAATTGAGGGAATGGGCTTAAATATGCCATTTGGAGAGATGTTAGAATCTTGTTGGAGATGGGCTTGCAGATGCCATCCAAGAATGTTTGGTTGTATATCGACAGAATAAGCATCAGAATGGTGTCCATATTTGGAACGTATCTGAACTGTATTTGTCCTTGAATCTGAATAAGTGACAGAAAGACTTCCGTGTCTGGAGTGTATCTGTACTGTATCTGTAGGATGAAACTGAATAAGCGACAGAATGGCTTCCGTGTCTGGAGCATATTTGAACTGTATTTGAATTGTATCTTGAAATTAAGTCTGAATGAGCGACAGAATGGCTTCCGTGTCTGGAGTGTATCTGGACTGTATCGGTACTTGGGATCTGAATGAGTGACAAAATAACTTCCGTGTCTGGAGTGTATCTGTACTGTATCTTGAAATTAAGATCTGAATGAGCGACATAATGGCTTCCGTGTCTGGAGCGTATCTGGACTGTATCAGTAATCTTTGGATATTTGTTAAAGATAGTTGTTAATCTTATCCTGAAAAGGGTAAAATGTTAGCTGAAACACAAAGTTATGTTGCATGAAATGTATGATGTAATAAATTTATTTTATTCATGTTTATGATATATGAATGTAATGTATGCGCATGTAAGCTGATTTGCTATATCGCTGAGGAAAATAAATCCTTGACTGCTGCCGAGGAAAATAAATCCTTGACTGCTGAGGATTTCGTCGTGAGAGTAATGCCATGTACTTCTTGAGGAATCTGCTTGGGGAATCCAGAGAATTTTAAGGACTTCTACTGGGGATTACTGATGGGAGTCTTTGTTCTATCGAGAAGCAATAAAAACTCTGCGGGAAAAAAAAGTTTATCCTGTAGTGAAAACTCTGTAGGGAAAAGCTTAATTCCGCTGGGGAGTTCAAGAGTTAGGGTTGTATGCCAATCTACTGGGGAGTTACCCTATGTTGGGGAGAAACAGAAGTTAACCGATATCTGGTTGATTTTCGAGCTTCAAGACAACTTGCTGGGGAAACCTGGAGAAACTGGATGAGTTCCGCTGTGGGTTGAAAGTTTCAGCTCTGCTGAGGATCTGTAGTTGGTAGTCTCGGCTCCGCTGGGGATCTGTAGTTCAAAGTTTTGGCTCTGCTAGGGTATCTTAATGACGTGCTGTAGAGATTGCTCATGGAATAGCCTAAAGACGTTTTCCTAATCTTTCTACCTGTCAGTAATTGTTCTTTTTCATCTTGTTTATTTGTAAACAGTAATCATGTTCAAATTCATATGTTCATTAATGAATCATTGGACGTTTTTGCAAATAAAACACAAGTGTAAAGAAAAAGGCAACTAGTTTTCTGTACTTTGAAAGAGATATCTTTGTATTTACTTTGAATAAGTGTTTTGTACAAAGGAGACAGACATCCTAGTAAGAGGATGGTGTCATAAAAGATGAGAAAATTTTATACAAAGAAAGATAGCTATGTGTGAAAAAAAATCCCATGGGGTTCCATTCTGCTATAGCCTTCATAACTCCGAATATCTTGTCCATTCGTTGCTTCGCCCGAAGATGATTGAATTGATCAGAAGCTCCAGGTTTGTCTGTGAATAGATTGTCCTTAAAGTGGTCCGACGAGACATAGGCATACGCTTTAATTCCCTAACTTTTGCCTGGACCGCCCTTTCGGGTTTTTAGTCCACCGGGAAACCCTTTTTTGCCCAAGTCGCCCTTTCGGGTTTTCAACTTGCCGGGTGTACAAATTTTTTTGTTTTATCCCTAACTTTTTCCTGAACCACCCTTTCGGGTTTTCGATTCACCGGGATGCCCTTTTTTTCCTAGGTGTGTCAACCTAGCGGGTCTCTTATGCGTAACATCTTTTGACCATGTCTGTGTTCGCAGGGTGCGGCAGATCGTCGCCGTCCATGGTGGTTAAGATCATTGCCCCACCAGAAAAGATGTTCTTGATCATAAATGGTCCTTCGTAGGTAGGAGTCCATTTGCCCCTGGGATCACTTTGTGGCAAGATGATGCGCTTGATCACAAGATCTCCAACTTGATACACTTGGCGTCTGACTTTCTTGTTGAAAGCTTTGATCATCAGTTTTTGATACGTCTGACCATGGCAAACAGTAGTAAGTCTCTTTTCGTCAATTAAGTTTAACTGATCAAGCCGGGTTTGGATCCAATCGTCTTCACTCAAACCAGCATCTTTCATGATTCTCAAGGAGGGAATCTGAACCTCGATATGTAAAACAACTTCCATGCCATATACCAAGGAATAGGGTGTTGCCCCAGTTGAAGTGTGAGCCGTGGTACGGTACCCGTGGAGAGAAAACGGTAACATTTCATACCAGTCCTTGTAGGTGACTATCATTTTTTGTATGATCTTCTTGATATTTTTGTTCGCAGCTTCGACAGCACCGTTCATCTTTGGCCGATAGGGAGATAAATTGTGATGTTGAATCTGGAACTGCTTGCACAAGGCGGTGATCATAGTGTTGTTAAGGTTTGTACCGTTGTTAGTGATGATCCTTTCGGAGATACCGTACCGGCAAATGAGATTCTGCTTGATGAAGCGAGCAACAACATTCTTTGTAACGGATGCGAAGGAAGCTGCTTCGACCCACTTGGTAAAGTAATCAATGGCCACTAGGATGAAGCGGTGTCCATTGGATGCTGTAGGCTTGATTTCTCCAATCATGTTGATTCCCCACATAGCGAATGGCCAAGGAGTTGTTAAGACATTGAGAGGAACTTGAGGTATATGTACCTTGTCCGCATAGATTTGACATTTATGACAAGTCCTGGAATGTTGATAGCAGTCAGCTTCCATGGTAGACTAGTAATAGCCTGCCCGTAGGATCTTCTTAGCCATCATATGCCCGCTAGAGTGAGTGCCAAAGGTACCATTATGCAGTTCAGCCATGATCTGTTCAGCTTCAATCTTGTCCACACAACGGAGCAGAATGCAATCGTGATTGCGCTTGTATAGGATACCATTTCTCAGGAAGAACTTAGCTGAGAATCTTCTTAAGAACTTTTTGTCATTGACTGAAGCTCCTTCAGGATATTCTTGAGCCTCGAGATACCTTTTGACTTCATGAAACCAAGGTTGGTCCACTACTTCTTCGGTATTAATCTCGTGACAGTGTGCGATTTCGTCCATCCGTTCAATGGTGATCTGGGGAGCCTCGTTGTCCCAGTTAAGTTTAAACATAGATGACATTGTAGCTAGAGCATCTGCTAGATGATTTTCTTCTCACGGGAAATGCTCGAAGGTAATCGGCTCGAAATGTGGCAATAATGTCAAGACATGTTCTTTGTAAGGGATGAGGTTGGGATGTTTAGTGTCCCACTCTCCTTTGGTTTGACTGATAACCAAAGCTGAGTCCCCAAACACAACTAAAGATTTGATTCCCAAGTATACGGCAGCCTTGAGACCAAAGATACAAGCTTCATACTCGGCCATGTTGTTGGTACAATTAAAGCAAAGTCTGGTGGTGAAAGGAGTATGGAAACCTTCTAGAGATATGAGCACAACATCGATACCGTTGCCAAGTGCATTGGAGGCACCATCAAAGTACAGGGTCCATCGGGATCCTTGTTCAGGTCCGTCATATGGTCTGAGATCTTCAATGTTGTCCAATGTCATGATGTCTTCATTAGGGAAGTCAAACTTCATGGATTGGTAATCTTCTACAGCTTGATGAGCTAGATGGTCAGCTAGCACACTCCCCTTTATAGCTTTTTGGGTCGTGTACTGTATATCATATTCGATCAGGATCATCTTCCACCGAGCTATTCTTCCAAACAAAGCAGGCTTCTCAAAGATGTATTTGATTGGATCCATCTTAGATATCAACAAAGTGGTATGAGTCAACATATACTGCCTTAGCCGGCGAGCAGTCCATACCAAAGCGCAACAAGTTTTCTCGAGCAATGAGTTTCGGGTCTCACAGTCGATAAACTTTTTGCTAAGGTAATAAATGGCATGCTCTTTTCGGCCAGACTCGTCATGCTGCCCCAGTACGCACCCCATTGAATTCTCTAGGACAGTCAGATACATGATTAGCGGTCTTCCTTCGACGGGTGGCATCAAGATAGGAGGTTCTAGCAAATACTCCTTGATTTTATCGAAAGCAAATTGACAGTCATCATTCCATTTAACTACCTGATCTTTCTTCAACAGCTTAAAGATTGGTTCACAGGTAGATGTTAGGTGAGAAATGAACTTTGCAATGTAGTTTAGGCGTCCCAAGAAACCTCTGACCTCCTTCTCAGTGCGAGGAGCGGGCATTTCTCGTATAGCTTTGACTTTGGCAGGATCAACCTTGATGCCTTTGTTGCTGACAACGAAACCCAAGAGTTTACTGGATCGGACTCCAAATGTGCACTTGTTTAGGTTCAATCTGAGCTTGTACTCCTTCAACCCGACAAACAACTTTTGCAAGTGGTCGAGGTGTTCTTCTTTCATTTGTGAACGGGCTATCATGTCATCTACGTAGACCTCTATCTCATGATGTATCATATCATGAAACAAAGATACCATGGCGCGTTGATAGGTTGCCCCGGCATTCTTCAGTCTAAATTACATCACTTTGTAGCAGAATGTACCCCACTGTGTAACAAAAGTAGTTTTCTCCATGTCTTCAGGTGCCATTTTGATCTGGTTGTAACCTGAGAATCCGTCCATAAAAGAAAATACCTTGTGCTGAGCTGTGTTGTCAACCAGGATGTCGATATGTGGAAGTGGAAAATCATCTTTAGGGCTGGCCCTGTTTAAGTCTCTATAATCCACACATATTCTCACTTTGCCGTCCTTCTTAGGCACGGGAACAATGTTAGCAACCCATTGTGGATAGGAAGTAACAGCAAGAAATCCAGCATTGAACTGCTTCATAACTTCTGCTTTGATCTTCTTTGACATGTCGGGCCTCATGCGGCGGACTTTCTGCTTAACTGGTGGACAGTCTTCCCTTGTGGGTAGACGGTGAACCACAATGTTTGTATCGAGTCCTGGCATGTCTTCGTATGACCAGGCAAAGATCTCAACATATTCATGTAACAACTGAATTAGGCGCTCTTTGACACTTGGCTCTAGGTTGGCACCCACTCTGATTTCCTTTATGTCTTCCTCAGTACCCAAGTTGATTGTCTCTAACAGCTCCTCATGAGGTAGAATAGCCCTTTCTTCCTGTTGTAGCAGCCTAGCCAATTCTCCCGGCACCTCACAATTTTCCTCACCTTCGTATTCGGCATGGTAGACCAGATCTTCAGAGTCACTGAAGGCCATAGCAGAATTGTTACCCATGGAATCCTGAATGGAAGGGTACCTTCATTTGTGAGTGTGGGTGTGTGTAAGGGATAGCCACCTTTAAACAAATAAAATGTAAAAAGAAAGACAATGAACACAAAAGTTTATATGTGAAAACGTCCATGATTCATTAAAATGGCATATGAAGATGAAAAATCAAACCCTTACAAATGGACCTATGTGCCTCGAGTAAGGCACAAGGTTAAAAGTGTACGAATTGTTTGAGAATTATTACAAACCAACAGAAATGTTTGAAAGATAAATTACTGCGGTATGAAAGTAATCGGAACAAAGTCTTTTGCTTCCCAGTTGCACAGTCCTCCTCCAACAGTAGGAAAAATCCAATCTTCCAGGCTAGTCTCCTCTTCAATATCCTCCAAAGCATTGACTCTATGATGGGTGATCTTCACTGGTGGCCCTCCAGCACGGGCGTGGCGTACAACCTTTTGAGCAGAAGAAGTGAACCCCGAGCCGAGTTTATCTGATTTGTAAGGAAAGTCTGGAAGCTGCACCCAGATTGTGCTTCCTCCTTCTTCAATCACAGCCTTTGCATCTTTGAGAGATGACATCTGAGGCGGAGGTCTGATAATCATGGGCACATAAGCCACTGTTTTGGTTGCCGCAATCTCCTGAGCTACCTCTTCAAAATGATGGAAAGGGGTTTCTATTAATTCACCATCCAATTCTACATAGCGGAAAGAATTTAGATGGCTTATCATATATTCCTCTTCGCCATGAACAATTATGATTTTCTCCTGGACAGGGTACTTGAGCATTTCATGCAGAGTAGAAGTGACGGCTCCAGCATTGTGAATCCAGGGTCTTCCCAACAAGCAAGAATAGGAAGGACGGATGTCCATCACATAGAATGTGGAGTTGAAGGTTTCAGTTCCCACTTTAATCGGGATGTCCACCTCCCCGTGGACCATCCTTTTAGAACCATCAAAGGCTCTGACAATTATATTACTGGGTTTCAGGGTTAAGCCTTCACAATCCAGTCTATCCAAGGCTTTCTTTGGCAACACATTCAATGATGAACCTGTGTCTACCAGTACGTGTGCTAGGGTAGTCCCTCTGCATTCCACCGAGACATGTAAAGCGTCATTATGTTTTCTCCCTTTGGATGTTAAATCAGCATCGGAGAATCCTAGACCATTGTCAGCTGTTAAGCTAGCTACACATTCCTGGAACTGACCCGCGGAGGTTTCCTGTGGCACGTGGGCTGTCTTCAAGAATCTGATCAGAGCTTTAGCATGAGCTTCTGAACAAAGCAGCAGGGCCAACATAGATATCTTTGAGGGGGTTTGCCCCAGTTTTTCCACAACATCATAATCACTTTTCTAGATTATTTTCAAAATCCCTTCCATTTCTTTTTGAGTGGTCTCAGGGATGACCAATGGCTGAGCCCTCGTCCTGACGGGCTCTTCTTGGATCCCTTTCCCTCTATCATCAACAGCAGCAGAGGGGACAACCACAGGAGTTACAACTTTTTCAATAATTGGAGTTCTCGCAGATATGTTGACCAGTACATGAGTGATCCTAGGAGCAGCTGAGGGTCCAAAGATTGCCTTTTGAGGGGAAATCTCTAGAGAGAAAATTCTTCCACTGCGGGTGATTTTGCTCGTTCCGGCAATGTTTCCAATGTCGGAAGTCTCTTCGTCAGAACTCTCTTCAGTTGATTCAATTTGTTTAATACCGTGGTAGTAGATTTCTCCACCATAGTTCCACGGTATTGATTTGTCGGACTTGTACGGGACGGGCCCGGGCATGGTTATCTTCAAAGATGCAGTCTTTGGAGCGGATGTAATCTTAACAGGTCTTTTGGGGACCTTGGAAAGATTGGCGGATACGTTTATTATTGAAATATCATTGACAGGAGTCGGTGTAACATGAGTCTTCTCAAAAAGGATTTCTTGGTTATCCATTAGGCGTTGGATGCCTAACTTTAACAATGGACAGTCGGTTGGTAAGGATGAACAAAGGCAGCAAACTTTTTCACAACCTGGGAAAATCCCATCCTTCAGCAGATTCAACTTGATTATCGGTAGCGGAGTTATCAAATCATCAACAGTAGCAACAAACAGATCCTCTTCAACAGCATGGGCATTGTGGCCATGCTTTGGCATTGGAGCAGAGATTAAATTAGGATTTTCAGGGGCGTCGAATTCAACTTCTTTAGCGTCTATCAAATCCTGAATCTTATTCTTCAGGGCCCAACAATTGTTGGTGTCGTGCCCTGGACTCTCTGAATGATAAGCACACTTGGTGTTCGAATGGTAGTAAGGAGAAGCAGTATTCGGATTTTTCGGGGCCTCTTTCAGACTGACAAGGTTTAACTTCAAGAGATGGGGTAGAACTTGAGCAGGAGTCATGTTTATCCGGGTGAATTGCCGTACAGGCCTTTCCACCCTTGTTTGGTTGGTTCTGGGTTGATTGTTTCTGGGCTGATCAGCTGCAGACTTTTGAATCATTACGGCCCCCACCGCTGGCCGATGCTCAACTCTTCCTTGACCTCTTTGGGAGTAGACAGCTGATACTTCCTTCTTTTCTGGAAAAGTCTTTTTGATGGCAGCGGAAGCAGATGCATCTTTTTGAATTTTCCCCTTTTTTATGCCGGCTTCAACTCTCTCACCAGTTAGAATCAACTCAGTGAACCCCGCAGAGGAGCTTCCAATCAGATGATTAAAGAAAGGCCCTGACAGAGTTCCCAAGAACATGTCTACTAGCTCTCTCTCAGATAGAGGTGGTTGTACTCGTCCTGCCAAGTCTCTCCATTTCTGGGCATACTCTTTGAAGCCTTCATTTGAGACCATGCCCATACTCTGTAATTGAGTACAGGTTGGTGCTAAGTCCGCATTGTATTGATATTGTTTATAGAAGGCGGCTGCCAAGTCTTCCCAATTATACACATCAGACCTCTCCAACTGGTAGAACCAATCCAGTTGCGTCCCCGACAAACTGTCCTGGAAAAAGTGGACCCACAGGTCTTTGTCAGAAGAATGTGGTTGAATTTTCCTGACATAAGATCGTAGGTGCATCTTAGGGCAAGACACCCCATCGTACTTAGCAAACAATGGCTCTTTAAACTTAGGAGGGATTACAATTCCAGATACCAACCCTAACTCTTCAAAGTCCAGCCCAGGCACTCTCTGTATCTCCATGGCAGCTAGACGCTCTTCCATATTTTTGTATTTGTCATCTGTAGGAGGTTATTGTTGTTCTGAGTAATCCTCTTCTTCTTATTCTTCTTCTGATTCAGAATCAGAAGGCACTGCAGTCTCTTTACCTTTTCCTTCCCCTTCCTCAGAGGTTGATGGAAAATCCAAGGCCCTTCTGGCTTGTCTTTCAAACCTTTTGCCCATGGTAGCCACGCCAACTCGCTTTTTCTTCTTTTTCTCTTTTCCTTTTTCTAGAAGAGTCTTGAGCTCCTCCTGCCCCTTAGCCAAGGTCAAGAGTAGCTGTTGGAATTATGAATTCTGAGCTTGCAAGTCTTTAACCGTTTGTTCAATATCCATGTTGCTGAAATAAACAGCAGAGGGATGAGGAAACTTCTTGCAAAGACCTGCTTATGCATATGATGAATGATATATATTCATGTAATGCTTTCAAGGATTCAGAAATTCAAATTTGTTTCAAACAAAAAAGAAACACACGTCATATTAATAAGATAGAATTTCTTAGTACATCAATGCCCCTTGGGCAAAATAATACAAAATTCTAAGGTAAAAAGATGTTGCGCATCCTTTTTGGAGCAATATAGGTGTTGAGAGTCTGCTCTTCATGAAGTAACCGAGTGAGTTCTAAAACCTTCTTCTCGCTTGCGTAGAATTGGGCTTCAAAAGTATCGCGTTCCCCCTTGAGCTGTATCCAACTCCTTTGTAGATCTTCGAGTGATGTTAGTATGTCAGGATGTAGGAGGGTGTATGGAACCTCTCCTTCCTTAACAGGCTCTATAATCACTGGGAGAATGGAGGGGTAAGGCATTATAAGACTTTGGGCGCGGGTTCGTACCCACTTGAGGTAAGGCTCAAGGGGGATGGAATTCTTGTGTCCCAATGTCTTACTGTCTACCTTGTTAGGCATCCTCCAAGCTCGGATGAACCTTTGTCAGAGTCCTTGATTGTCGTTGTCGAAGTCGAAAACCAAGCCTTGAATCAGCATGTCATGTGGGCCATTCCTTCGAGCATAGCCAAACTGTCTTAGAGCCAAGCAGGGGTTGTAGGTGATGCCTCCTCTAATGCCAAGTAGAGGGATATTAGAGAATTCCCCACAATGATCGACGATGATAACATTTTCTCTGGACCAAGAACACCAATGAATATCTGAATGTGTAAGAGTCATCAACCGTTGTGACCACCTCAAGCCTTTCTCATTCTTCAAGACTGATTGGGGAAGATGAGAAATAAACCATCTGGCCAGAAGAGGAGTGCAGCACATGAGAACACCTCTTTTCCTCATTGTTCGAGTGTGAAAAGAGTGTAAGATATCCCCAAGTAATGTAGGCACCGGATTGCGTGACATGAAAACCTTGACAACACTTACATCTATAAGCTGGTCAGGGTTTGGGAACAAGACCATCCCATAGATGAGAAGAGCTACAATCTCCTCAAAAGCTTGCATATCCAGAGAATTCCAACAGTCTTGGGCCTTCTCAAATAAGAATTTTGCCAAGAAGCCTTTGACACCACTTCTAGTTTCCCAATGACCTGTGACATCTGATGGTTGCAAGTATAGGGCTTGAGAAACATCTTCTAGCTTTGGATCTCTTTCCGTACCGTTGAAGGGTAGTTGATTGAGAATAGGAATCCTCAAGAGTTGAGAAAATTCCTCCAAAGTAGGCACCAGCTAGTAATCAGGAAATGTGAAGTAGTGATGCAGAGGGTCAAAGAACTGGAAGAGAACTTTCATCATGTCTTCCTCTGTGTTGGAAGTGACTAAGTTGAGAAGACGACCATGCCTCTTGGTGAATGGAGAGTTCTTTGGAATCCTAGAAGCAAGCTCCTTGATTTGTGGAGGAACTCTTACAAGGTTGACTTGGATAGTTTTCCTGTGAAGTGAATCCATAACCTACAAAACAGGAACAAAGATGAACTTCTAAAAATACTTGAAATGGTTAGTGGATGCATATGATGCTCATGATGTCCATGATGTTATGCACAAGTATGTATGTACAAGAAAATCACACAAGTTCCTAGTTTAGGCTTGCATGGGGTTTCATAGGTAAGTGCCCTCTTAAAGTTTAGTTGTCTCAACCTGTCCTAGAAATAGTAACCGGGTTCTAAGGAGCTCAATATCACTGGATTGTTTTCTGTGTTCATTGTTTCAGTTTAGCCACTTTACTGGCGACCGAAATATTCCAAGAAAACAACCCTCAATGAGTGTAGTATCGAGTATCTACCAACTTCGGATTGCACCAAAGCCGGTCATCTCACTACATCCTAAAAGGCCAAGTTGGTCAAGTAAAGGTTCTAAAAGTTCGTTAGTGCTTCATGACATCACTCAGCGGCCCCGTATTCTCTTTGATTGACTCAAAGGCTACCGGTACCCATAAATATGTCACACTAACATAGCTATTGCTTAGACCGTGTCGGTATACCCCGCACAGTTTCCACAACGTATTGCTATTTACCTATGAATGTTTCTCAAATCGGGGTAGAGGATTCAAACCCAAACAATAGAACCAAAGTGTAAAGCAAACAAGTCAAGCAAGATAATCATGTAAAGGTTATCTAAAACCCTAAGGTAACCCCACTTTTATACAGATCCCCAGCAGAGTCGCCAGTTCTGGAATATGGTGGGAGAACTGACTAGAAGTTTTGCGTTTCGTTCGCACTTGTGCGGTTAGCAAGAGTCGCCATTGACTTTTCTTTTATCCAAAAGGAAAGGTAAAAAAGCACAGGAAAGACCTTTCGAGAATATTTCTCGGGTTCGGGGGGTAGATTATGAAAAGGGAAGGTATTAGCACCCTTTTCATCCATGGTTTTCCATGGGCTCTTAGTTACTCGTTTAGATCACTTGCTTTTGTTTGATTGTGTTCTTGTGGTGTGGTTTTTGAAAGTATTTTGAAAAAATCTCTTTGTAATGGTTCTCGTCTCTATAAGAACGTATACAAAGTTTTGTTTCGAAAAAATGGTTCAAAGATGTGTTTGTGAATCGTGTTTCGAAAAGTGTTTTTGAAAAGAGGTTTTACAATGGTTCTCGTCTCTATAAGAACGTATACAAAATGTTTTGTCTTTTTGAAATTGTTTTGAAATGGTGGTGTAGGTGTAAAAGTTTTTGTCGTGAGCAAGCGAGTAACTAAGAGCGAATCTATCTACTTGAAAGGTCTTAAGTTGTTCTTTTCTTCTTCCTTTTAATGGTTCTATCTTACTGTTGATTTGGTAAGAAGCCCCACCATTGGATGTGAAGGGACAGGCACGGGTCAATTTTACAATCATTGAAGGCAACTTATGAGACGCATTAGCAATTTTTGTAAGGGACGAGATCATTTTAATCGAAGGCAACATCGAGGGTCATCGAGGGACTACGATCTTTCTTTATTGAGGGGTCATTTGGTAAAGTGTCTCCTATTCGAGGGACATGATTGGATTTCCGAGGCAACGAGCGAGGTTACCCTAGAGGTGCGCATGTGATAAAGTGTGTTGGTTTCAAGTTATTTTATTCTTGGATTAGGTCATCTAGCGATTGATTTTTGAATCTTGCCATACATGCCTAGTTACTATACAGTATATGGAAAATAGTAAATTGCGGGAATTGAAATTCTATGCTATTACAAAAGTATTCGGGAATGGGGGTACAATTGTTACAAATGGGGATGAATCAAATAAAAATAGCAATGTCCAAATATCAAACAATACAACCAAATCGAATTATTGTGCGATTTAATATAAAGCCATGACAATTTATGAAATAAAGTCAACAAGATATGAAATGAAATGTATTTACTTGAAAAGATAAAAAATAAACCTATTCTAAAAAATTGATTATAATCTTTATTAATAATTTTTTTTTTGTATTTTATTAATTGTGCAAATAAGTTTAAAGAAAGAAACTAAACTAAATTATTGTTTTTGGTGTTTTTATTAAAAGTAAAAAGTTAATAAAAGTAAGTTGTAAAAAAAAGAAAATGATAAAAAACTACTTTAAGACTTAAATTAAATGTATAAAAAAAGTATTCTAAGTTTTAAATAGTAATTTTATTATAAAAAAAAGAAACAAATTAACTAACAAGTGACAAATGGGCTAAAGGGATTTAAAGGATGCCAGGCCCAAAGAAGTATTGTCATTGCTGAAACAAAAAAAAAACAAGGCCAGATGGGGGGTACAAAACGTGTTTGGGCTTTAAGGTAGTGTTGTAAAGCAGGCCCAATGTTCTTAAACAGTTTAACGTTTGATTAGGGTAAACAAGCAGATTAGGGTTTTTGGCTTTTGTTACGGCGACGCTCTCTCATCATCTCTTGCGCTTCTCTCTTCCAAATTGTTCATCTTTCCCACTAAACGTCCCTATTCCTCATCCTAATTTCGTGAATAAAACATCTCTTGGCCTCTTTGACTCAACCTGATTCACATTCTTTTTCTGAAATCCCTAAGTTTGAAATGAATTTGACTAAGGGGTTTGAAATTTGTGCTTATCTGATCTTCCCTCTACCCTCTATTGTCGGAGCTCTCTCTCTCTCTCTCTCTCTCTCTCTCTCTCTCTCTCATCTCCTAACCAAACACTAATGGTTTTGTTTCTTGAAAGGTATGGTTCTGTGGATTTGAAGCTTGGGCGATTTTTGTTGTTGTTTTGTCTTGTTCATGTTTTTTCTGTTAACCCACCGTATTATACATTGAGATGCAGGAAATGTTATGAGGAAGGTAAAGTAGTCATACCTGTTTGGAATTTTTGCGAAATGGAAAAGGATAGTGAGACTGAGAGAAGTGACGCTCCTTGGTGGCTGGAGACGAGAGGAGGAAGAGATGATGGTTGAATGCGCGCTTCTGGTAACCTTTTTTTTCTATCTTATTTTTTGAATGATGATGATGCTGTTTGTTGGATTTGATTTGAACTATTTTACAGGTTTTGGTATTTTAAGGTTGTTACTGTTTTTTGATCTGTATGTTTAATAGGTTTAGTTTGATTGTTTGAGGATTGGAAGGTTGTGGATTTTTGGTTTGAAATGTTGGCTTTGTAACAGTTTTTGGAGGTTGATATTTGCTTGGTATATTTGTTGATGAGTTACAGTATTTGAGAAGTTTTTTGGAACTGTGTTTGATAGGTTTGAATATTGGTTATTCTGGTTTTTTAAGTTTGATATGTTGGACGTGTTTGAGGATTTTTTTGGCTTTGACGGGTTTAGTTTGAACTGTTTGACAGTTTGATGTGGGGTTTTTCTGAGTTTGTTGTTACAGTTTGCAGGTTTGGTTTGAATTGCTTGGATTTGAATGTTTTTGACAGTTTGATTTGGGGTTTTTCTGAGTTTGTTGTTACAGTTTGGTTTGAGGTTTTTCTGAGTTACAGTTTGCAGGTTTAGTGTTGAAATGGTTTTGGAATTTTACTGTTTTTTTTGTCACAGTTTGAAGGTTGGTTTGACAGTTGGGAGGTTTTTTGGAACTGAAATGTTTTAACAGGTTTGATGGGTTTGTGAAGGTTGTTGTTGTTTGAAGGTTTTTTGTGGTTTGAAATTGTTGGACAGGTTTGAATATTGGTTTGTATGTTTACAATTTAACAGGTTTGCTTTTGGTTTTTGAAGGTTGATGGCAGTTTGACTGTTTGGAGGTTTTTTGGAACTGTGTTTGATAATTTTTTTCTCTATATCCTCTTTGCTTTAGCCTTGTCCACTGTTATATTAGTTGCTTTGGTTTGACAGCTTATTCAAAATGGTGGGAAAACCACCAAATTCTTATTTTTTCAAGTTCAAATTTGAGCCCACCGAAGAAGACAACCGGAGAGTTGACTCCGATGGGCTGACTCTGGCGCCACAAATTTCTCTCTCTCATTGGCTCTTTTGGTCAGCGTGCGTGTTTTATGTTTTCAAATATATTTGACTTGTGTTTTATATATAATATTATTGTTTTATTGGTGTAAATGAATGAACAAGCAACTCAGATGGCAAAGGAGAACGCGTGCAATGGAAAGGACCTGGGTTGGATGCCAAGGTCTTGCATTTTCATTTTTCCTAACCTAATATATTTGCAGATCTAGTGTACTACACCCCGTGCGCCTACCACGTGTCTTCAAGCTTCAGCCAGTAGATCACAGGGAGATCAGATCCAACGCCCCTGGAATGCCTCTTCATGATAAACCCTCAAGGGGCCAGCCACATGGGGTCGGGCGTAACACCTTTGGGATGACAGCAACTTGGGCCCATCGAATTCCAAATTCTACCCCCCCCCCCCCCCCCCCATATTTCTACTGACATCCAGTCCCATTTGATTTTTTTTGTTTTCTTTTTAGCTTATTTATTTATTTGCTATATATTTATTATTTTTAAAACCCTTTTTTATTAAACATGAAAAATCACAAAAAATATTAGGTTAGTATTTTTATTTAATTAAACTAATTTTGTAAATAAATTAATTAATTACCTTAACACTTTATTAAAATTAAAACTAAGTAGACTTAGATTTTAATTTCTTTTATTAATAAAAATGCAAAAAAAAAATTAGGTTTAGTTTAAAATAAATTTTTAACTACTAATTTTATTTTCTTACAACTAATTAATTAGTCTAATTTTAATTTAATCATTTTCTTAAATCAAACAAAAACAAACAAACATATTTTTTTTAAGGTTTAGACGTCCTTTCTAATTCGTGCGGATTTTATTTTAGCATTATCATTTTCATATTATTGTATCTGCTTACTGGGATGTAATAGACTTAACTAGGACTTTACTTTTACTGCTTTATCCCCCTAAGTTTTGGACTTGTAATTATTCCCCCTCCACGAAGCCTTGTAACAGTTTAGGATTTACATTTTCTGCACTTTAAATTCCTGCAATATTTAAACTGTCTAGATGCATGATAATAAGATTGTATGGCAAGAATAAAACAAAACGCTATCAAACCTAACACAAGACAAAAATAATTGAATACAAAGACAATTGCACATATACACCTCTAGGGTATCTCACTTTGGTTACCTTCGGAAAAACAGTCACATCTCTCGAAACGTGAAATATTTTAGTGGCTACCCTCCAATTTAAAGATCATAAGTCCCTCGATGACCCTCTCGATGTTGCCTTAATATGATTTTAAAAACCCTAGGGTAGTTACTAAAGTTTCTTGCACATTTGTCTTTGTGACTGTATAAACGTCCCTTCGAATGTCCCTCAAACATCCAACGACTAGGGCTACCTACTCACTAATAGTAGGATATCACTGTCTAAAGGAAAAGAGGAAAAGAACAACATTTTGAGTAAAGTAGACAACTGTTAGATGCTTGCTCAAACAATTTTTACACTTACGCAAAACTTCTTTCAAAAACATTTTCAAAAACTTTGTATACGTTCTCTACCATTCCGAGAAACATTACAAAGTTCGCCGTACTAAGGCGCTTTCAAAAATACTTTTCAAAACACACAAAGCACAAGGTATTTCAAAATAAGCTAGCATCTAAGAGCCCATAGATAACTACAGATGGAAAGGGTGCTAACACCTTTACTTTCCATAATCTACTCCCTTACTCAAATAATATCGAAAGGTCTTTTTCTATTTGTTGTACCCCAAAATTTTCCCTCTCATGTTTTCCAAAGTCTTCCCCCTGCATGGTTGACCAGAAACCCTTGCCTAAGGAAAAAGAAAATTTTTGAGTGGTGCTTTAAGTACCTTTCGATTGGCATTCTGAAAGACCCTTCGATTGATATTCTGAAGGAGCCTTTTGATTGGTATTCTGAAGGAGCCTTTCAATTGGCATGGATAATTCCCTTTGATTGGCATTATGGACAAGCCCTTCGATTTGGCATTGTGTCAAGGCCTTCGATTGGAATTCTGAAAGACCTTTTCGTTTGGCACCCTGGGCCAAGCCTTTCAATTGGCATGCCACATGATCCTTCGATTTAGCATTGTGTCAAGGCAGCTTCGACAGACATGTTAACCATGTCCTTCGATTAGCATGAACAACACCTTTTCGATTGGCCTGTTAACAAAGCCTTTCGATTGGAATTTTAACAAGTACCCTTTGATTGGTATATGGACAAATACCCTTCAATTGGCATTTCAAAAGGTCCTTGGACTGGAACTTCAGAGTGTCCTTCGACTGGAAC
Organism: Vicia faba; assembly: GCA_948472305.1. NCBI lineage: Eukaryota > Viridiplantae > Streptophyta > Magnoliopsida > Fabales > Fabaceae > Vicia > Vicia faba. Next base: position 990,357,497 of record OX451735.1, read on the forward strand.
TTCAGAGTTTCCCTTAATAAGAACATCAGAACGAAATGACCTTCGAATGGCACTTTGAAGCAGAACTTAGACTCACCACAAGGCCAAGGGCTGGTCGAAGTTGTCTAATAGGGAATGTTCTAAATAGATTCGAATTGGACTTTGAAGCTGGCAAAGAAGGGCCATTCGAAGGGCCATTCGAAGAACACACAGTTGGCCCATTCGAAAGACACACAACTGGTGAAAACGAATGCTGTGTTGTTCCAGTCTGGTTGAAAGGTGTAGAAAGATGGAGGATTCGACTCAAAAGATCAAGTTGAACATTCAGACCCATAGGCTAGGCCACGTGTCTTCCCTTTTTAGGCCTGTACCCATCTGTTGTGTAAGACCACTGGCACAGTACTTCCTTTTAGGAAAGTCTGTCTTGAGCCTTGTGCTATTTTCCTTCAGCATGAAGCAACCCCCATCTGAACCATTCATCTTGCTTTTGTGGCACAAGTGGACATTTACTTTCCAGCTGGGCTTTATTTTATTATTATTATCTGCACCCCAGCTTCCAAGAGGCCCCCACATGTACTATTTTATCATTTATTTGCAAGGCTGGCTTTGGACAACATGTCCATTCTTTCTCTATAAATAGAGGAATGTTTGCAACAGCAAAGGGGGCAGAGAGGAGAGAGGAGAACGTATCTTCAAAATTCTCACACACCATAAAATTCTCAAACACTTAAACACTTAAACACTTAAACACTCAAACAACAAATCCAGAACTGCATCCTCCTGCCTAACACTAGAACATCAAACCTGTGTTACAAATACAAGCCTAAGGCACAACAAGCCTTGAGGCCTGCATAACCTCAAAACCTGTCTTTCTTACCAAAGCCAGAAAACTCAAGCCAGTTCAACTGCAACTGCAAACAAACCTGCCTAAAGCCAGTCCAACTGCAACTGCAAGCAAGCCTGTATCAAAACTAACAAAAACTCAGACCTGCCTGTATCAAATCAAAAAGCAAACACTTATCCCCTTAGAATCTGAAACATCCCTATACCTTGTTACCCTTTGAATCCAGTAGGAAGAACCTCACACTTATCCAGTATCAAAGACATAACTCCTGGTTCCTCCCTTCGAATCCAGAAGCATTCAAGGAAACCACTTAAAGGCCTAGCACACGTTCCATCCTCAAGCAAGGTAAGTCATTCTTAACTTTGAACCCTTCATTTCTAGTGTAACATGTAAATAAGCTTCCTTTTCGTTTCAAACATGTACATAGTGTTTGTTACCTTTTCGTTTCCACTCTTTTAGTTTGTTTTTATTGTCTCTCCTTTTGGTTTTGTTCTTTGGTTTGTTACAAATGCCCTAAGAACTAACCTAGCCCTGAGGTAATCATAGCATGGCCTTGGGCCATGTTGCTGTTTAATATCTCAAACGAAATAAACAAAAGACAGGAGTATGAAACGAAGCCCCAGGCTTCCTCACTGACTCCAGACCCAATCGAAGGAGACAGAAAGGCAGATTTCATCTTGCACAGATTCCAGGCCCAATCGAAGAAGGCAACAAGGCAGAAAGGCCCAGCCAGAGGCACACTTGCACTAAGTCCAGGCTCAGACGAAAGGCACTCCCATGCTGGTGCCAGCCTCCAATCGAAGTACATGACCTGACTGGTGCCAAAGCCCAATTGAAGACCATGACCTCACTGGCGCGAATTCCCAATCAAAGGACAGGACCTTACTGATGCCAGCCCCCAATCGAAGGAGGCCAACAAAATGCAAATCGAAGGCTGCTACTGCCTGGGTCGAAATACTCATTTTTCTTACTTTTATCTTATTTTCTCCTTCATATTTTTTGTGCACTTCAATATGGTTGTAATAGTGTAGGATATTTATTTGCTACATTTTTATTGCTTTATACAAATGCTAGTAAATAGGTGTGTATGGCGAGATAAAATCAACAGTTAGACAACCCAAAAATCAAAGACAAAATGCATGCAATCAAACACACTTGCACACATGCACCCTTAGGGTGATTCCACTTGTTGCCTTACAAAAATGGCCATGTTATGCATGTGGGATGTCTTAGCACAAACTAATTGAAAAAAGATCATAGTCCCTCGATGACGCTATCAAAGTTGCCTTTCAAAATGATCTTAGTCCCTACAGAAAAGTGCTAAGTCATTTCACAACATTGCTATCATGGTCATACGATGACCCGCGCCTGTCCCGTTAACATCCTAACACAAGGTTGTTCACCAAATACAATGGTGAAACAACATTGTTAAAAGGGTTAAGAACATAAGAAAGATCTTTGAGTAAAATAGGGTAGACAACTCTTAGTTACTTGATCAAAAATCTTGCAAAACATCCTTGTTATTTTTCAAAACACACTCCACAACACAATTTCAAAACAACTTTCAAAACATTGAATTATCTTTTCAAAAAGACATACACATTTGTATATACTCAAATAAGAGTCATTACAAAGGTTGCCTAGACAAGGCATCTTTTTCAAAACATTTTCAAAACCACACACAAAGCACCATTTCAAGCAATTGAAAAGCAAAGGCAAATGGTCTAAAACAAGTAACTAAGAGCCCATGGATAACCATGGATGAAAAGGGTGCTAGCACCTTCCCTTTTCATAATCTACCCCCCGAACCCACGAAAACATCTCAAAGGTCTTTCCTGTGCTTTTTGACCTTTCTTTAGGATAAAATAAAAAGTCGGTGGCGACTCTTGCTAAACCGAAACATTTGCGAACACAAACGCAAAAACCAAGTCAGTTCTCCCACCGTATCATACTATTCATTTCACCCTTTCCTTTGTTGAATAAAATAAAAGTCGGTGACAAGTCTTGCTTACCGTAATATTTGCGAATACAAACGCAAAACCAGTATAACAGTTAGCTCTCCCACCGTATTACAACGGTGTTGGTAGTTTTCTAAAATTTCAAACTTTTGGTTCATGCGTTATTGATTTATTTAGTGCACTCACACATGTTTATATTGATATTTAGAATAATTTTAACGCATAGTGTGATACGGTGGGAGAACTGACTTGAGTGTTTTGCGTTTGATCACAAATGTTGCGGTTAGCAAGAGTCACCACCGACTTTTCTTTTATCCAAAAGGAAAGGTGAAAAAGCACAGGAAAGACCTTTGAGATTATTTCTTGAGTTCGGGGGGTATATTATGAAAAGGGAAGGTATTAGCACCATTTTCATCCATGGTTTTCCATGGGCTCTTAGTTACTTTCTAGATCACTTGCTTTCATTTGAAATTATGCTTTGTGTGGTTTTTGAAAGTATTTTGTAAAGAGGCCATTGTTTAGGCAATCTTTGTAATGATTCTCGTTCGTAAGAATGTATACAAAGATGTTGATCTTTTGAAAATGTTTTTCTTGTTCATTTTCTTTTCCTTTGACATTGTTATCTTACCATTTATTTGGTAAGCAACCCTATCTTTGGATGTAAACGGGACGACTGTGGGTCATCGTATAACCATGATTAGCAATGTTGCAAGGTATCTTAGCATTCTCTTTAAGGGACTAAGATTATTTTAAAGGCAACTTAGATAGCGTCATCGAGGGACTATGATCTTGTATTTGCTTGTTTTTGCTAAGATACCTTACATGCGTAATATGGCCATTTTGTATAAGGTAACCAAGTGGAATAACCCTAGGGGTGCTTGTGTGAAAATGTATTATTTTTATGCCTGTCTTTGTCTTGAATTAAGGTTTTCTAAGTATTGGTTTTAGTCTTTCCATACAAACCCTAATTACTAGCATGTTATGTATAAAGCGATAAATTGTGGAATTTAAAGTTACTACGCTATTACAATACTTGTAAGGAGGGGGTGTATAAATTGAATGGGGATTACAAGAATTTTAAACCTAATTAGTCTATTACAACCATATTGAATTGGTATCAATGTACAAGGAATTTAAATGGATACAATGTACAAAATGAATAAATGTACAAAAATGCAAAACGTGAAGTAAATGGATATTTGTTTGGATTTTTTAGAGAAAAGGGATTTTGTCTTAATATAATTAATTAAAAGACAAATAATTAATGAAAAGAAAACCCTAATTTGCTAAGAAAAATATTATTAAGCAAAACCCTAAATCTATTAATTAAAATAAAAGAAATTAAGTTTTATGAAAAGTGTTTTTGGTATTTTTGTCTTGAAAATATTTATAGTATTATAAAATATTTTTAGTCTTTTTTCATATCAAAAATAAAATATTTTAATTGGTGTGAGAGGGAATAAATAAAAACATAGTATTTAAATTTAAATTTACAAGACTAGTTAATAAAAATAAATAAAGTATAGTTGAATAAAATATTTTTTATGAGAAAAATAAAATAAACTAAGTTAAAAGGAAAATCTAATTTTTTGTATTTTTTAATATTAGGAAAAATAATTAAGAAATAAAAATGAAATAAATAAAAATATAAAAAGGAAAAATAAATAAACTTGGGCCAAGGGTGCAAACAGCCTGCAGGGGGTTAGCTAGCAAAAATAAAAACAAGCCAGGCCCAAAGAGGCCCAGCGCCTGCCAAAAAGACAAATCAGAAAACAAAAAATGTGAAAAATCCAAAAGGGTACCACTAGGGCTCGAACCCAGGTCCCAAAGGTTACAGGCGCGCGCTTCTATCACTGGGATGGATATACATCCATTAACATAGGAAAATCAATAAATATACAAGGCAAAACGTGCCCTGATAACTTCATCTTCAACCTCCAGCCAGACCAACTGTAACTTGCTCATTTCTCATCAAAAATGAAAACTGTAAACATGAAACTTGTAGAAAATTTCCTCACGGTTTCAGAAATGTAAAGCAATAAAACTATAGATCAAAGATAAGCATGAAATTTAATGGCCCTAATCTGAACCCTAAAAATCTCATAAATTTCAGTTTCAAAATTCTCTAAGCTTAAGCAAAATTAATGGAAACTATGGACATGGTTAGCTTTAGGGCAATGATATCTACATGTTTTGTTCATAAATAAATCATTAATGATGCCTGTATGAAGAGTTCAAAGTTGAGAAAACTTACCTCAAAACTGGAAATCGTTTTTTGAGTTTGAGCTTGTTTTAAGTGATGGTGATGATCAGGTTAGCTTGCTTGAGGTCCCAGGAAGCTAATACAATGATTAGCTTGAACAATGGATGGCTGAAAATGGTCTGGAGAAGTCAATGTGCAGAGCTGCATTTTTGAAAATGGAGGATGGTGTTAATGGTGTTACAGTTCTATAACAGGGTGTGGGATCAACTCTATATGATGTTTAGAAACTTTAGAAACCAAAAGGCCAAGAAACACACGAGTAGATTATGAGTTTCAAGTTTTTGGTCAGTTTGTGTAAAAATGGAAGTGTGAAGTGTGATTCTGAGTTCTAGGTTCTTTCAAGGCTTGAGCATTCGTGTGTTTGCGTCAAATGGTTTGTGTATGTATAAACAAAATTGTTTGAGAGCTTTGGGTAATCAGAAGTACAAGTTCGTAGCTTTTGGCTAGGTTACTTGATTTTGAAGAAAAGAGGGAAACAAGTTTCAAGAAGAGGCACAAGCATGGGATGGGTGATTGTAAGTGTTTGAAACGTTTCTCATGAGTTATAGGACTGGTTTGATCAGAAGAGAACAAGTGCAAGCCTCAAGAACAAGTTTTGTACAAAAAGTCACTTTATCAAAATGGCAATGTGACCTTTCTTCCAAAAATGGATATAAAGCATGTCCATTCATTGAATGCTTGAAGTGAGGCCTCTAACAGTTGTGTAAACCATTAACTATGGAGTTCCTAATAAGTTTGAGGCCTGCAAAGTAGTGTTTATGCAGCATAGTTTGAATTTGAATTTTGTTCATCACTAAAATGACTTGTAATTAAAGTGATAAAACCCTAACTTCATCTCTTCGATTCTCCCTACTCAAGAATGACCTCAAGGAGTTCTTAGACATTTTGGAAAGAATTTCAATGTGCTCTACAACCCATATTTGAATTGCTTTTGAAGATTTCCCTTGGAACTATATGAAAAAGTGCCATGAAGTTGGGTCAAAATCCTGACCAAATTAGGGCAAAATTTTACTAAGTGTTTAGTTTCATGACCACATATTCATAAAATTATAACTTGATATGCATACATTTTTGGAAGGAGTTGTGTAAAGAAAAGTTGTAGATTTCATGGAGATCTACAACTTTCATGTTGGAAGTTTCTCTTGAATCATCTTGCATCATGGTGAAAATTTTGCTCAAAGTTATGAAAAAATATGAAATTTCCAACACTTAGAAAAATTTCTAAGTTTAGAAATTTTGACTTTTCAAAATGAAATCTTGACTTTTAGATTTCTTGATGAATAAGTTTCATATTTTGACATGTTTTGATGAATTATTATTTTTGGCACTTGAATTTGACCAAAAAGTCAAAGTTTGACTTTTCAGTATACAGTTGACCTTTGATTAGTTGACTGAAAAATTCACTTGTCAATCCAATGGACTTGCAATGTTTTGAACCATGTCATTAGGTAAAAATGTTGCAATTGGACTCTTGAGATCATGTCTTAAACCAATTGATCATTTTCTAGGTCAAAAATCAGAAATTGCCCTTTCCTAGTCAAAACCCTAATTTTGACCATTTTGCCCTTTTGGAGATTTGATCAAATTTCTTGAGGAATTATGGTCCAAACATGATCAAATGATACATATGAGTTTAAAATTTTGATGTGGATCAAAAATTATGAAGTTTGACTGTAAATTGGCCATGGTTGACTTTTTCCCTAATACAGCTGATTTTTAGGTCAACTGATCAATTGACTGAGCAAAAGTGTGATACAAGGATTGAAACTTGACATGAGTAATCTTGGGGGTCCATAATGATCCTTGAAATTCACATGGGACATTGGAAGTTCAAAAATCCTTGTGCAAACTCAAACCCTAATTTTGGTCATCAGTGCTTAAGGAGGTGTCTTGAGCTGTTCAAACCCTAGTGCAGTCTTGAGCCAAGGAGATCTTGTGAGCAAGTTCTTGATAAGTTAGAGGGAAAATTTTGGGGTACAACACATACTATATGAGCTTTGACGCAGGAATATATGATTTCCATTGTTAGGGCATTAAGAACAGATTGCTTCGAAACTCATGATACAAAAACTTTTAGTCAAAACAAACCCCATATTCGAACTCAAAAGGAAATTTTAAGGGGAATATGATGTTTTGTTTTCCTTGATTCTGTGTGTTTTACAGGTTTCAAAAATCTCACCATCGGAGAAGATGATGGATTCCTCCGTGGACGGTGGCGCTGTCTCCTTCAAGGTTGGAGTGGCAATTTGCTACAAGCTAATTGGCCAGTCAAAACCCTGGCGCCCTTTCTCCACTTTTGATTGGTTAGCACTTGATACAGAGGCCCCACTTGCATTTGATTTGTTTTGAATTAAAAATAAAAATTTGGTTTTATTTTATATTAATTAGTTTACATTCCATGACCGGATGTAACAGCCACCCAAGTGGCAAGAGCGTGCACTTTCAAGGCTTTGCGTATATAAGGGTGTGGGTTCGAACCAGCCTTTTAGCCAAATTATTTCTTCTTTTTTTTTTCAGGATAACGCATAGGTAAGTTATGTGTTGATTTCCAGTCATTCTCCAAACACAACAAGCACCATGGCCTGGTGGATGAGGCGTGCACGTGTAACCTAGGGGGCGTGGGTTCAAGTCCCACCTTAGGCTTTCGTTTTAACCCTTTTTTCCAACTTTTCAATTTTCTTATTTTTATTAATTTTGCTTTTGCTTAATCAATTTAATTACTTTTTTAAAAAATCAAAAGACCATAAAAAATCAGAAAAATATCATTAAAAAATAGATTTAGGTTTTTTTAATTAATTAATTTAATTTTTGACCAACAAAAATTGTTTTAATTAAATTAATTTTATTTTTATTTCACAATTAATTTGTAAATTACTTAGAATTAGGGTTAATTATTAATTCACAATTTAAGAATATTTTCCAAACATTAAAACATCAAAAGTATATATTTTTCTACACTTAGAATCTTAGGTTTCTTAAAACATTTTTCTAACATTTATTTTTCTTTGTCATTTAAATTTCTAGAAATAAATGTATAGGTCGCATGAGTATTTTTGTAATAGCTTAGTTTATTTTCCCGCATTTTTCCTATCATGTAACTGCTCACGAGATATAATAGTCTAGGTTTACTTTTCCGCACTTTTACTTTTCGCACCTATGTGTGAATGTGTGTGTGTGTGTGTATATATATATATATATATATATATATATATATATATATATATATATAGTAACTAGGCATGTACGGTAAGATCTAAAACGAATAGTTAGATAACACTAAACAAAGATAAACATACATGAATTTAATCACTATGCATACACACACCTCTAGGGTAACCTCCCTTGTTGCCTTCGGAAAAAACAATGGTCATGTCCCTCGAATGTAGAGATACCATTAGCAAAGACCCTCAGTTAAAGTCATCATAAAGATCATAGTCTCTTGATGTCCCTCGAAGTTTCCTATGAGAAATGATCTTGTCCCTCGATGTTGCCTATGAATATATGATGATAGTCCCTTCGAATTGCTAAGGCATCCCTATATGTTGCCTTCAATGACCATAACGAAGACCCTACTCCTGTCCCTTCACATCCAATGGACGGGGCTACCTACCAACTAACGGTATGAATATCATTATCCCTAATGGAGAAGGAAAATGAATAACGAAAGACCTTTCAGTGGGTAAGGAAACCCTTAATTACTTCCTGATAAATTAAAATATTATTCGCACCTCACACTTTCAAAACAACTACTTTCAAACGCTTTATAAACACTCTTGAGGACTAATACAAGGGTTATTATAAAGCAGACTTCCTTACATTGGCATTTTCAAAACCTTTTTAAGGCACACACAAAGCAAATTAAAGTGAGCTAAGCAATTAAGATCTCGTAGATAACTACAGATGAAAAGGGTGCTAACACCTTCCCTTTTCATAACCTACCCCCCAAACTCAGATTTCTCGAAGGTCTTTCCTGTTCTTTTCACCCTTTCCTTCTTGGATAAAAGAAAAGTCAGAGGCGACTATTGCTATCTGCAACATTTGTAATAAAATGCAAAACAAGTCAGTTCTCCTACCGTATTACAGAACTGACGACTCTGCTGGGGAAATTATCACAAAAGAGGGGTTACCTTAGGGATAAATCACTTTTACTTGCTTTATTTGCTTTATATTTGGGGTTTTGGTTGGGTTTAATTTCTTGCAAAGATCCTATACCCGGATCTGGGGACATTTTAGGTAAGTAGCAATAAATCATGGAAACTGTACGGCGTAGACCGATATGGTTGAAGTGATGGACACATTAGTGCGACACATTGGTTTGTACTGGTGTTCCTTGAGTTAGTTGAGGATAACATTAGGCTTCTGCGTGGTTTCATAAGCATTAACTGACCTTTAGAACCTTAATTGACCCAATTTAGTCGTTAGAAAGTAGTGAGATGGTCGACTTTGGTGCAGTCCAAAGTTGGTTGATACTCGATGCTACGCTCATTGAGATTAGACTCTCGGGATATTTCGGTGGTAAGTCAGTTGCTCTGCTGAAACAATGTCTGAGAGAAAGATTGGTGATATGATATTCTTAGAACCCAGTTACTATTCTTAGGACAGGTTGAGCCAACTAAACTTCAAGAGGGTACTTACCTATGAACCTCATGCAAGCCTTTAAACCTAAGGCCTTTTGTGTGATTTTATTATGCTTGCTATCTTGTTTTAACATAACATTATAACATTATAACATAGCATTTTCACTGGCCATTTCAAGGACCAAGAGATTTATCTTTGTTCTATTTTATAGGATATGGCCTCCGCTCGCAGAAATACTATTCGGATCAACTTTATGGGAATACCTTCCAAACTTAAAGAATTGGTATCAAAGGTTCCCGAAAGCTCTCACTTCAACAAAAGACATGGTCATTTTCTCAGCTTGGTTATATCCGGTTTTGAAGAAGGCATTATGAGCGTTTTATTCCAGTTCTTTGATCCTAAACATTATTGCTTTACTTTCCTCAATTATTAGTTGGTTCCCACAACAGAAAAGTTCTCTAAGTTACTGGGGGTTCCTATACTAGATCAGATACCCTTCATTGGTTTAGAGAAAGATCCAATATCTGAAGATATTGCCACAACCTTGCACCTGAAACCGTCTAACATTGCATCTAATTGGGAAACTAGGAGTGGGGTTAAAGGTCTCCTTGCAAAATTTCTGATGGAGAAAGCTCAGTTGTTTCTAGATGCCATGAGTTTTCATGCTTTCAGAGATGTTTTGGCTTTACTAATCTATGGTTTGGTACTATTCCCTAATCCGAACCAACTTATAGATGTAAACGCCATCATTATATTCCTCACTCATAATCTTGTGCCTACTTTTCTCAGATATATTCTGCATTCTCTTCACACTCGTACCATGAGGAAGCGAGGAACTCTCATGTGTTGTATACCTTTGCTATCCAAGTTGTTTATTTCATACCTTCCCCGCTCGATAATGAAGAATGAACAAGGTTTGAGGTGGTCTCAAAGGATAATTTCACTCTCTCATTCAGACATTTATTGGGGTTCCCGAACCCAGGAAGACATCATTATTATTAACCGTTATTGAGAGTTCCCTAATGTACCACTTCTGGGCATAATGGGGGCATTACTTACAACCCTTCTCTAGCTTTACGTCAGTTTGGTTATGCTCGAAGAGACGGTCCTCATGATATGATTATCTGGGGTGTTGTATTCGACTATGACAACGATCTTGAAGGTTACCGACAAAGATTTATCTGTGCTTGGGGTATGGTCAATAAGATTGATAGTAGGATTCTAGGACATAAGAACTCCATCCCTCTGGAGCTCTATCTCAAACGGGTATGATCTCGTGCTCAAAACCTTATGATTCCATATCCTGCCATCCTACCAGTAATCATGGAGCCTATTATCGAAGGAGAAATTTCTCACACCATCCTTCATTTAGACATGCCTACTGACCTTGAAGAATTACAGAAGTCCTGGATTCAACTCAAGGAAGAATGAGACACTTTTGAGACTCAATTATATGTCAGTGAGAAGAAAGTGTTGGAGCTGACAAACAACTTCATGAGGAGAAGAGTCTTAACGCATATGTCAACACAAAGAGGAGGCATCCATGAGAAACTTAAAGTTTTAGGAGTTTTTAATTTATTCCTTTATAATCTTTTGTATTCACATGAACTTGCTAATAAAAATCTTGTTTCTGTTTCCTTTTGGTTAACGAATTTAAATCTCATAAGGTCCTTGAAAACATTGCATTTGCATAGCATACATGTCATACATAACAGTTTTTCCTGACGGACATGTTTTCTCATCCTCTTACTGTTTATTTCAGTAAAAGATGGCTCTCGAACAAACTATGAAAGAACTTCAAGCTCAGAACGCTCAATTTCAGCAAATGTTGTAACGCCCGTAATTTAATTAATTATTTAATTAAATTATTTTTTTTGGAATATTTGTGAAGATGTGTTATAATTAATTGGATTTATTTTATTAAGTGGAGAAATAATATTAGAGGTATAATATTATTAAGTGGTGAAATAATATTACAAGTATAATATTATTTGATGTGGACCTGTTTTTAAAGGAATAGAAGTAATAAGGGGGTGTATTAGTTTTAAGCCCAATAAAGAGTTAATAGAATAATAGGGATATTTTAATGTTGTTGGAATATAATAGAAAGAAGAGGCAACAGAAGAATAAGGATTGAGAGGAGAACGTGCAAGCTATTGGAAAAAGTGGAAAAACGGCAAGAACGAGAATTCAACCAAAAATTGTAGAGCGACCTTCAATCCAATGTAAGGGTGGGGTTCTGACTCTATAATTGGGTTTCTGATGATTGGTATGTGGGGTTAGAGGTGATTGTTGCCTTGTTCTTGAATTGAAAATACATGAATGTTGTATGATGAGAATTGATGAATTTTAGATGAATATTGATGTCATGATGTTGTTTAATTGATGTAGAATTATAAGATGATTATAGGTGATGAATTTTCATGATTATGTTAAGTTTTAGGGCTTTAGGTATGAATTCCGTAGTGAGTTACAGTGATGAAAATGTAGAATATTGCAGTGATGAAAAACGCAGAATTATGCTAGAATGATACCAGGTGCTGCTGTTTTAGAACCATGAATTAATTTGGGGATAGAGTTAGTCGTACTGTTCTTAGTTAGGTTGATATCAGGCTAAGAATTAAAATAGTAGGATTAATGAAAAGTAGCAGTTCTGATGGTAGAAACAATGTTAGTTAGAAGTTGCATTGAATTATTAGAAAGGTAGAAGTTCTGATGTTAGAGGTTGCGTTGGAATGGTAAGAAGTAGAAGTTTTGATGGTAGAAGCAATGTTAGTTAGAAGTTGCGTTGGATTATTAGAAAGTAGAAGTTCTGATGTCAGAAGTTGTGTTGTTAGAAGTCATGTTGTCAGAAGATTGTTTCATCAGAAGTTGTATTGGTCAGAAGTTGTATTGGTCAGAAGTTGGGTTGGTCAGAAGTTGTATTGGTCAGAAGTTGTTCTGGTCAGAAGTTGTGTTGTCAGAAGTTGTATTGTTAGAAGTGGAGTTGTCAGAAGTTGAGTTATTAGAAGTTGTGTAGGTTAGAAGTTGAGTTGGTCAGAAGTTGTTCTGGTCAGAAGTGGTGTTGGACGTTACGTTGTTTTCGTATAGAATGTGAAGGTTAGATGCTTAGAAGCTGCTATTTGAACTATAACAGTAGGAATAGTGACGGTCAGGACGTTAGAGTTACAAAATAGCAGTATTGATTTACTGTGGAATTAATGTACAGCTGAGTTGTTAGTGAGAAGTTATTAATGATATTGTGTTAATGATTTATAATAAATAAATGATGTTTGATGAATTGTTATGATGATATGAGATGTTGATGACGAGACGTTGAGATGTTGTTAAATTGAGATGCTTTTGAAATGTTGATTATTTGAGATGTTTTTGAGATGTTGTTGATTTGAGATGTTGTTAATTTGGGTGTTGTTATTACATTCATGGTTGTGTCGCATACATTGTGTTGTACCCCAAAATTTTCCCTCTTTTCATACACGCATATTATTGGTTTTATGGTTATGGAATAAAGATATATTTATCAAGCTTCTTTAGGTTACAAGTGACGTTTATTTCGTCAATGGATATTCTCAGAGTATTTTCCGTGCTGAAGATCGGTTCGCCGTTTCGCAATGATTCGGGGTTCAAAGATTCACAAGTCCAACCCGGCGCATCATATTCAGGTGTTCTTTTGCCAAGATATCTCTGATAACGTATTCTCAAATTCAGGTTCGGCTCAAGAGTCAATTCTTTAAATAATGTATCCGAATGTGTGAGTTTTCTCGAAAAAATATGGTGAAAAAGTGTGCTGAAAGTACAGTTTTTACGCGCTAAAAAATTCATAACTTGAAGATCGTGGCTCGTTTTAAACCCATTCTAGTGGCCAAAATTCCGTATTAATGTCATCTACGTTTTCATCTCTCACGGCTGGAAGCCAATTTCGATCAGAAAGTCTTCAAAAATGCGGATTTATCAAGTATTTTCATACAGAAAATTTGTGACAGAAATTTATTTGCGTCATGTTCATAAAATCATAACTTGATCGATTTTCATCGTATCGAGACGGTTCCGGCACCAAAATTTCAAAAATTGAGTTGGCTACGTTTTCACAAAGGAAAATTGAGTTTGAACGGTATCCAAAAGGCCTTCGTTTTTTGCTCAGAGTGCGTGTGACGCGCCGAAAATCCTGAATGCTGAATATTATTTTATCTGGGTCGAAACTTCGAAAATTCATAACTCGGTCAATTTTTATCGGATTGGGCTCATATTTTTACACAAGGTCACAGACTCAGAGATCTATAACTTTTCTTCAAAAGTCAAGACCTAATTATGCTCCGATCAGTACCAGTTTTTTATTGAAAAACGTGTCAGAGTCGACACTAGAGCCCAAAATAAGTTTGTCTGAGCTGAAACTTCAAAAATTCATAACTAATTCACCGTTTATCTGATTGAGCCGATTTTCGGACAAGAGTTAGTTCTCGATTTCAGATACATTTTGTTTTCACATCTCAACTTCAAAAATTACATTTAAGCCCCTGCGATTTAGCCTGCAACATGACGAACTCAAGTGAATATTGGAGGCCCAATTGCACATTCAAAGCCTATTTTCTTTGCTCTAATTTCCATTATATAATCTCATTCTTTTCACACAAACAAGGAGAGAAAAAATTAACCTTTGCCACAACGCTGTCAGAATATCAAATTCTTTCAAGAATCCAAAAACCTTGAAATCCTTATTACAAATCCCCATCTCACTACAAACAAGTCATCCCGGTTACAAATCCACATCTCACTACTTCACCAGTAAGGGTAAGGCTGGTAAGGCTGGCTTGATCTCCATGATCAAAAAGGTATAAAAGCATTCATATCACTACTTCTTCAGTAAGGGTAAGGCTGGTAAGGCTGGCTTGATCTCCATGATCAAAAAGGTATAAAAGCATTCATATCACTACTTCTTCAGTAAGGGTAAGGCTGATTTGATCTCCATGATCAAAAGGGTATAATCATTCATACATACCATATCGGTTTTAACATTAAATTTTTTCATATATTGGCTTTATTTGTATTTCATAATATATAATAATTTATTTAATGTATTCATGAGATTCAACACTGCAGATTTAGACAGGATCCCATGCAGGTTCATTACAGAATGTTGAGGCCAAAACAGAAATGGCCAAAACAGAACAACTTACACATGATACCAATACATGGCGAGGCAGACATCCTGAGAAGGTTAAGGGTGTGGCGTGGGTTCAACAACCACCCCTATTGGTTTTGATTTTCTTCCTACAGAATGTTGAGGCCAAAATACAAATAGCCAAAACAGAACAGCCAACACATGACACCAATACATGGCGAGGCAGACATCCTGAGAAGGTTAAGGGCGTGGGTTCAACAACCACCCCTATTGGTTTTGATTTTCTTCCTTCTTATTTATTCTTTTACCTATTTTTATTCTTTCTGTTTAAACTCTTTTTTTTTCATAAAACTTAACATTTTTCACAAACCTTTGATTTTTTATAATAAACTCGAATAATTAATTTTAGGTTTAAATTTAATTTTAGGTAACTTTAATTATTTTGTAAATAAATTAAAATTAATTAGAACAATTAGAATTTTATTTCCAACTTAATTCTATTTTCCTTTTTCTTAAAATAACCAAAAACCACAAAAATAGGCCATGTAATTATTTTCATTAATTATTTAATTAACTAATTAATTGAACATTTAATTCAAAAGACCTATTTCTTTTCTTAAAAAAATAATTAAAAACAACAAAAACTTTTTTCTTTTAATTAGGTTAGAAGGGTCAAACCCCTATTTTTCTTCCCGATCTTAATTTTTCTCGCGCGCTTTATTTTTATTATTTATCATATTGATGTAACTTCCTACAGTTTGTAATAGTTTAATTAGGACATTTATTTACATTTATCGCTTTAATTTCAAAGGGTTTGTTTTTGGCTATGTAAATACCCGAAGCCTTGTAATAGCTTAGCTTACTTTCTGCATTTTAATTCTGCAAACTATAAACTGCTTAGATGTATGGCTAATAGGATTGTATGGAAAGAATGTATGGAAAATTAAAACGGTAGATCACCTAATGTGTAAAGATTAAATAACTGAAATCGAACATATGCACATGCGCACTCTTAGAGTACTCTCCCACTTGGTTGCCTTCGGTAAACGGTCATTGAGTATAGGATGCTTTAGTGGTCGTCCTTTTGTCCAAAGATCAAAAGTTGCTTCGGAAAGGTTTCCTCGGATATTGTTGCCTCGGATAATTGATCTAAGACATTAGGGTTATTACTAAGACGTCCTAGCATTGCTTTAGTGACCGTATGTCCCTTTTCGAATTGACCCTCAAACTCCAACGACGGTGCTACCTACACACTAATAGTGGGATAACGCTATCTAAAGGAAATGAACATAGAACGATTCTTTTTTTGAGTAGGTAGATTAACTCTTAAGTACTTGCTTAAACAAAACAAACTTTTTTTTTCACACTTACACTCCTTTTCAAACAAAGTTTTCAAAAAAACACTTCATTACACTCTTGAAGACAGAAGCAAGAGTTAAATCGAAGTCAAAACAAAAACTTTTCAAAACCCACAAACACAAAGAAAACAACACTGTCTCGTTTAACATCCTAATACAAGGTTGTTTACCAAATGCAATGGTAAAACAACACTGTCAAAAGGGTTGAAAATGTGTAGGAAATACCTTTGAGTAAAATAGGGTAGAGAACTCTTAGTTACTTGATCAAAAGCTTGCAAAACATCCTTGCTATTTTCATACACACTTCACAACACAATTTCAAAACATTTCCAAAACAAACTTTCAAACATTGAAAAATCTTTTCAAAAGACAATACACCTTTGTATATATTCAAACAAGAATCATTACAAAGGTTGCCACAACGATGGCCTCTTTTTCAAAGCATTTTCAAAAACCACACACAAAGCACCATTTCAAACAATTGAAAAGCAAAAGCAAGTGATCTAAACAAGTAACTAAGAGCCCATGGAAAACCATGGATGAAAAGGGTGCTAGCACCTTCCCTTTTCATAATCTACCCCCCGAACCCAAGAAAACATCCCAAAGGTCTTTCCTGTGCTTTTTGACCTTTCCTTTGGATAAAATAAAAAGTCGGTGGCGACTCTTGCTAAACCGAAACATTTGTGAACACAAACGCAAAACCTCAAGTCAGTTCTCTCACCGTATCACAGAACTGGCGACTCTGCTGGGGAGTAATTAAAAGTGGGGTAACCTTAGGGTTTTAGATCACCTTTACATGCTTATCTTGCTTGATTTGTATGCTTTACTTTTTGGGTTCCTTGTTTGGGTTTGTTTTAAATCCTACACCCGAATTTGGGGGCACCTTTTAGGTAAGTAGAAATAAACTGCGAGGGAACTGTGTGGGGTATACCGACATGGTTGAAGTAGTGGCTACGTTAGTGCGACATATTTGTGGGTACCGGTAGCCTTTGATTCAATCAAAGAGAATACGGGGCCGCTGAGTAATGTCATGAAGCACTAATGAACTCTTAGAACCTTACTTGACCATCTTGGCCTTATTAGGGGTAGTGAGATGACCTACTTTGGTGCAGTCCAAAGTTGGTAGATACTCGATACTACACCCATTGAGGGTTGTTTTCTTGGAATATTTTGGTCGCCAGTAAAGTGGCTAAACTGAAACAATGAACACAGAAAATAATCCAGTGATATTGAGCTCCTTAGAACCCGGTTACTATTTATAGGACAGGTTGAGCCAACTAACTTCAAGAGGGTACTTACCTACAAACTCCATGCAAGCCTAAACTTAAGGACTTGTCTGCTTTGTGTAAATATGACTGTCTGTATATACACTTGCTTACTTTTGCATACTTGTACATAACATCATAACATCATACCATAGCATTTTCAATAACCATTTCAAGGATCTCGAGGGTCTTTGATGCAGGGGCACGTTGAACCAGACGTCTACCAAAGGGCAAGAGGATTCATTTTCCTCTAAACAAACACCGTCAAGATCAAGTACAACAACTTGAGTCAAGGGCTATGACCCACTTGACATGGTGAGCTTGATTCTCGTGGAAAGACATCCACCAATACAAAATTCTCCAATCAAAGATGTTGATCGAAGTTCAACCTCTAACATTTTCTTGTGTTTACCCCGCGAGATCCTTGAAAACATGCATCCACTAACTATTTCAAGGGTTTGGATCTTCATCTTTGTTCTTGTTTTGTAGGTAATGGAATCTCTTCGCAGGAAAACAATTCAAGTCAACCTTGTGAGAATCCCTCCTCAGCTCAAGGAGCTCACTTCCAAGATTCCAGAGAATTCTCTCTTCAGTGAAAGACATGGTAGACTTCTCAACTTGGTCAACTCCAACATTGAAGAAGACATGGTGAAAGTTCTCTTCCAGTTCTTTGACCCCTACACCACTGTTTCACATTTCCTGATTACCAACTAGTGCCTACTTTGGAGGAATTTTCTCAACTCCTGAGGATTCCTATTCTTCATCAACTACCCTACAACGGTACAGAAAGAGAACCAAAGCCTGAAGATGTTGCTCAAGCCTTACACTTGCAACCATCTGATATCAAAGGTCATTGGGAAACCAGAAGTAGTGTCAAGGGTTTCTTGGCAAAGTTTCTGTTTGAGAAGGCACAAGACTGTTGGAATTCTCTAGATCTGCAAGCTTTTGAGGAGATTGTAGCACTTCTCATCTATGGGTTGGTTTTGTTCCCAAACCCTGATCAGCTTATAGATGTGAATGCTGTCAAAATTTTCATATCTCGGAATCATGTGCCTACATTACTTGGGGACATCTTACACTCATTTCACACACGAACAATGAGGAAAAGAGGTGTTCTCATGTGTTGTACTCCTCTTCTAGCAAGGTGGTTTATTTCTCACCTTCCCTAATCAGTTTTGAAGAATGAGGAGGGTTTAAAGTGGTCACAATGGTTGATGACCCTCACACATTCTGATGTTCATTGGTGTTCTCGGTCCAGAGAAAATGTCATCATCATTGATCGTTGTGGGGAATTCCCTAATGTCCCATTACTTGGCATTAGGGGAGGCATTACCTACAACCCCTGTTTAGCTCTGAGACAATTTGGGTATGCCCGAAGGGATGGCCCTCACGACATGTTGATTCCAGACTTGGTTTTTGACTTCGACAATGACGCTCAAGGACTTCGACAAAGGTTTATCCGAGCTTGGAGGATGCCCAACAAAGTGGACAGTAAGACATTGGGGCACAAGAATTCCATCCCCCTTGAGCCTTACCTCAAGTGGGTACGAACCCACGCCCAGAATCTTATGGTGCCTTACCCCTACATTCTGCCTATGATCGAAGAGCCTGTTACGGAAGGAGAGGTTCCATACACCCTCCTACATCCATACATGCCAACATCATTGGAAGATTTTCAAAAGAGTTGGATACAGCTCAAGGAAGTACAGAACACTTTTGAAGCCAGCTTCTACGCCAGTGAGAAGAAGGTTTTAGAACTTACTCGTCAACTCCACGAAGAGCAGGCTCTCAACACTTACATTGCACCAAATAGGATGCGCAACGTCTTTTTACATTAGAGTTTTGTATTCATTTTGCCCATGGGGCATTTATGTACTAACAAATTCTTCTTATTAATATGACGTGTGTTCTTTTTGTTTGCAACAAATTTGAATTTCTGAATCCTTGAATGCATTACATGAATACATAGCATTCATCATATGCATAAACAGGTTTCCCCCTTTCAGGTCTCCTTACCTTCCTGCTGTTTATTTCAGTAGAGATGGCTCTAGAGAAGACTATCAAAGATATCCAGGCTCAAAACGCTCAATTTCAAGAGATGTTCTTGAACCTATCCAAGGGGTAGGAAGAAGTGAAAGCTCTCCTCACAAGGGGCATGGTCACAGGGAATCCAGGGAGCCTCAGGAATGATCAGTTGGAAGGGCTACAGATTAACATGGCAATAATGAAAATCCAAATGATGGGACAACTGGTGGGCCAGATGGCTCTCATTCAAAACCTGGCTCAAAGACAAGAGGAGTTAAAGGTCCTCATCAACAAGCTGCATCAGGATGGATGTAACCAAGTGGGGCAAACAACTAATGTTGAGGATCAAGTCACCATTCAGCCTCCCTTGAGACAAGAAGTCAAGGGAAAGTCTCCCCAATTTGCTTCAGGGTCACAAGCCCCACAACAACCTCACCAGCATCAACAGGATAGTCGGCGCGAGTAAAATACATCTGAAAGGCACTCCATTGAGATTAACATGCCATTATCCCAAGTGCTGCAACGCTTGTTGGAAGTCAAGCTAATTGTATTAAGGGACCCCCCTCGGCGTCCCAGCATAGCCTCCCCATGGTACAATCCAAACGCGAGATGTGCGTATCACTCCAACAGTCCTGGACATGACACCGATAGTTGTTGGGCATTGAAAAACAAAATTCAAGATCTGGTTAAAGAAACAATGCTGGAGTTCACACAAGATGGTCAGATGAAAATCTTCCGCTGAGGGTTCTCTACCTGAAATGACAAGTTCAAACTTAGAGGCTTTTGTTTCATTTGAATTTACAAGTTGTAATTTCTTTTGTTATTCAAACAATTATCTATTAATGTCAAACTCTGCTTCATTAATGCATTGCATATGTTTGTCTTGAATTCATCCATTCGTTTTCACTATACTATGTTTTCTACTTTCTTGATGACATTTAACTCTTGCTAAAAGTTACAAGTCTTTAGAAGGAGGATGACGAAAACAATGCCATAATCTCATACAGTATGCTTTTGGACAGACCTTGCTGACGATGTACATGCGTTTCTTTCAAATCCTAAACACTGGAGTTATAAGGAAGATAATCCCTAGTCAACCCCTTCGAGCCAAAGAAGTAGAAGTTTTCTGTTTTAAACACAAATTGAAACCTTTAATCAAACCTGGGGTAGGGTAGTCTCTTAGTTAATTCAAAATATGCGTTTAGCCGCAAACTCTCAGTTCGTAATACAACGAACAACATCAAAATTTCCTTTGGAACCAAAAGACAGTGATGGTTCCTTATCTCATAGGCAGTCATTATCTATAAAAAAAAACCGCTGAGTCAAAACCTACAAAGGAGACTTAAGAAAGCTGGGGCATCCCGGTGACTGTAATCTCGAAAATAGGAACAGTCAGGCAAAAATTAAGGATAACGAATCAAAAGGAAGAGGTCACTACAAATCCTCAACAACATGAAAAATGTTGCAAAAAAAATGATGATGACTGTCTTCCAACAAATTCAACTTGTGTGAACCATCACCAAAAATTCGTTCCAGACTCATTTGGAGTTCAAACGCACAATTAACTGAGTTTAGGATTGAAGAACATCACGAAGAGCGGGTGGGTACAAATATACTTTGAGCCTTTATCCTTTGTTTCTTAAACTATGAACCAAGCCGCGTTACAGCCCTTCAAAAGTCCTAATTGAAGCATGGGTTAGTTCGAAAGCATACTGTTACAAAAGGTATCCTGACTCCTGTAAAGCTTTGCTCTAAATCTTGTGTTGAATTTGTCTTATAAAAGTTTTCTGCTAAAAAACGCATTTTTCAAAATTTCAAGACAAGCATAAACTTTGCATTATTTGAATATCATCGCTTGCATATGGCTATTTGTTTGACAGCGAAGAAATTCATACAGTAAAAGTTCCGATGAACGAAAACTCTCTCAGTGAACAAAATCACTTCAAGTGGGATGACACTTCAGTTGCAAAAATCTCCTATCAAAAAAAGGGGACTTGGTATGGCATTGTCCAATAAACCTGGGGCAGTCCAGTCAATATTTCAAGAAATCTCTCATTGTTCAATAAACCTGGGGCAGTCCAGTCAAGATTTCAAGAAATATCTCAATTGCAGAGTAGCCTGGGGCGAGTCTCCATCTCCATCACTTGGGGCATTAAACGTCAATCTCATCAAAGGGTTACATACAGTCCAAACTTCCTGGCAGTGCCACAAACATTTGATACTAGGGGCAATGACGAATCTCTCCAAAATCCTTCTGAAAATAAATTCAAGAACCCTCGAGAAGTTCATCACCTCTCTAGCAGAACAGCGGTCATGGGTTTATTTCCCCAACACTGGTCAAGGATTTATTCTCCAAAATAAATTTACATTCATAACATATGCAGATTGATCGGCAGGTGAAGTTTATCATCACCTTTTGGAGTAGCAGTCGTCAAAGATTCCTTCATCACCTTTTGGAGTAGTAATCGTCCAAGATTCCTTCATCACCTTTTGGAGTAGTAATCGTCCAAGATTCCTTCATCACCTTTTGGAGTAGTAATCGTCCAAGATTCCTTCATTGCCTTTTGGAGTAGCAGTCGTCAAAGATTCCTTCATCATCCGGTTGAGTCAAAGTTAATCCAAGACCTTCTCTGTTTCAGTCAGATCGACACTAAGATCTCCCTGATTCTTATTCCAGTTGAAGATATTCCAAGACTTTCGTCTGGCTCAGTTAAATCGATTCTAAGATTTTTCTGATTCTTATCTAGTCAAAGTTAATTCAAGACTTTTTTCTGGCTCAGTTAAATCGATTCTAAGATTTTTCTGATTCTTATCCAGTCAAAGTTAATTCAAGACCTTCTCTGGTTCAGTCAGATCAACACTAAGATCTCCCTGATTCTCATTCCAGTGGAAGATATTATGGGCTTTGCTGTTTTAGATAAATCTCTCAACGATTTATTCTGATTTACTTCCAGATTTTTCACTATCAGAAACGAAGAATCCAACTCTTTTCTCCATCACCAGTTTGGGATTTATTTTCCCCAGCGAGAGGTTGTCTTGAAAAACATTACACATCCGTACATCAGGACATCATACAACGCAATCTCATTTATTTTGAGAACGTCATTGTTTGATATATGCCACTAACCTTTACCTTTCAGGAAAGATACAATCAAATTCAAGCTATGAAGCCTGGACCACGACCAGATAGTAGTGCATCTAACTTTCATCTTCAACAGAGATGATTTCTCAACAGAATAACGGACGATCGAGGTTCCCAAAATTCAACATAGATGGTTTCTCAACAGAATAACTGACGATCGAGGTTCCCAAAATTCAATGGAGATGATGCCCCAGCAGAATAACGGACAACTGAAGCTCCTAAAATTCTATTTCTCTCAAGACCAAAGATCCCCCTTCTTAAAACCTCAGAAGATTGGCATACTCCCAAGCTCCTGCTATCGTTAACAGAATGAAGATTCTCATCCTTGAAACCTCAGAAGATTGGCATACTCCCGAGCTCCTGATACCATTAACAGAATGAAGATTCTCATCCTTGAAACCTCAAAAGATTGGCATACTCCCAAGCTCCTGATACCCTTAACAGAATGAAGATTCTCATCCTTAAAACCTCAGAAGATTGGTATACTCCCAAGCTCCTGACACCCTTAACAGAATGAAGATTCTCATCCTTAAAACCTCAGAAGATTGGTATACTCCCAAGCTCCTGACACCCTTAACAGAATGAAGATTCTCATCCTTAAAACCTCAGAATATTGGTATACTCCCAAGCTCCTGACACCGTTAGCAAAATGAAGATTCTCATTCTCAAAGTGGCATACAGCCTGAATTCTTGATATTCCCGACATAATGAAGATTCTCATTCTCAAAGTGGTATACAACCTGAATTCCTGATATTCCCGACAGAATGAAGATTCTCATTCTCAAAGTGGTATACAACCTGAATTCCTGATATTCGCGACAGAATGAAGATTCTCATTCTCAAAGTGGCATACAACCTGAATTCCTGATATTTCGGACAGAATGAAGATTCTCATTCTCAAAGTGGCATATAACCTGAGTTCCTGATATTCCCGACAGAATAAAGATTCTCATTCTCAAAGTGGCATACAACCTAAACTCCTGAACTTCTTCCAAACAGGAATAAGCTTTTCCCAGAGTCCTGAGCTTACTCTCCAGCAGAATAGCTACTCCCCAATAGTACAGCTATTCACCACAGAGTTTTTACTCCCCCAACAGAATGAAGATTCTCATCTCTGATTCTCCATTAAAGTTGCCAGAGCCTTCTTTACTCTCAGCATAAATTTGTCCGAGTTTTTAATCCCCTGCAGATTGAAGATTCTTGTTCTTGACTTCTCAGCACAAATTCCCCTAGCATAATGAAGATTCTCATTCTCAATTCCCCACAGAGTTTTCAAATATTCCCCAGCGGAGTTCTCCTCAAACAACAAAACAGGAATCCCGTGTAGATTGGCATACAACCCAAACTCCTGATTTCCCTAGTAGTATAGCTTCTCCCCACAGAGGTTGTCAAAAAACTTGAAGACACACAACAGTGGTCCAGGATTTATTTTCCCCGACAACAGTTAAAGATTTTATTATCTCCAGCTATCTAGGATTTATCTTCCTCAGCAAGACAGCTCATCAGCTTACATGCGCATACATTGCATTCATATATCATAAACATTGATAAAACACATATATTGCATCATACATTTCATGCAACATAACTTTGTGTTTCAGCTAATATTTTACCCTTTTCAGGATAAGATTAACAAGCTACCAGTATTCAATCTGAAAACAGTTTACGGATGCTTCCAAACATGGATGTTAATCTATCGCTTGTTCAGATTTAGCTCATTGAAAACAGTTTACGGATGCTTCCAGACACGAATGTTAGTCTATTGCTTATTCAACTTCAAGGATCATGAAAACAGTTTACGGATGCCTCCAAACACAGATGTTAATCTATCGCTTGTTCAAATTCAGCTCATGAAAACAGTTTACGGATACTCCAAACATGGATGTTAATCTATTGCTTATTCAACTCAAGGATCATGAAAACAGTTTATGGGTGCTTCCAAGCATGGATGTTAATCTATCGCTTGTTCAGATTCGGCTCATTGAAATCAGTTTACGGAGGCTCCAAACACGGATGCTAATCTATTTCTTATTCAGACCCCCAGCTCAGAGACGTTCCAGACATGGATACCTTTCTAATACTCATTCTTTCACCTACAACATGCAATTCAACAAACATTCTTGGGTGGCATCTTTAAGCCAATCTCTGACAAGATTCTGTCACATCTCCAAATGGAATCTTTAAGCCCATTCCCTCAACTATACTTTGACGAGTGCAAATTTATGGGCACTCTAGTGTCCAATCATCTTTTACCTTCGAGTCGCGAACAGCAAACTTTCCGATCTAACTCTTCAGGTTCAAGAAGATTGAACAGGGGCAGCTGTTGTACCCCAAAATTTGCCCTCCCTTTTTCACAAGAAATCACAACCCTAGGGTTTTCTCAGATTTTCAAGATTGGCTCGAGAATCGATGAAACAGACTTTTCTTTGGCAGTAAATCAAGAATTAGGGTTTCTCTCACATTTCTCAAAAGAAATTGGATTCTCAGAAATTCAATTAACTGTCACATGTTTTCACACTTTTTAAGCCTACTGAAAGATTGCTGGTTGTTCTCAAGGCTTAGTTTATCTGGGATAAGAGATAGGAGCTGAGATGGTCATTTGGAATATTCAGGTTTTGTCTAATCCAGGTTAACCAGATAATGTGCGTCTGTTAAAATGTTTGCTTGTTAATGGAATGAAATGCTTGCTTGTTTATTGGAATACCCAATGCGTATTTTGATTGGAATTATGTTGCAAGGTTACGAGATTGCAGAGTTATTGGATTACTTAAAGTTTAAGTTATCTGTATTGAAATTATTGGAATGCAGTTTCAGTTATTTTAAATCAGGAATCTTAAATAATAAATGAAGACTTGAAGGAAGAATTGCAAGATATTTGACAGTAGAAGAGTTTTATTGGATAAAGACTTTTTCATTCATTTCAAATGTTGTTACAAAAAATAATTTATTATTTCATATGCTTTAAGTTTTACAGCTTATAGTACTTAAAGAATAAATTATTACAATTAAATGAAAAAATCTAAGTCTAAGCCATTGCTCCATTGCTCCCATACTCAAAGTCTCCTGCTTCCTCTGCTTTGACATCACCCAATTTGTGCTCACATGAAAAGACAAAGAAAAGAGGATTAGTACAGTCAGTTGAATATGAAAAGAATTTTCAAACAAAAGAAAAGAAAATATTTATCATTAAAGTTTTCCGTCTGGAATCAGAGTGCTATTGTTCATCATGTTTTTATTTTTCTCTTTGCAAATCACAAGAAGATTGCTCTTCTTGGTTCACAAAGAGAAAAATTAAAAATGCAAAAGGAAAAATGCAAGCATACAAAAGCAATTGGTTCAAATGCAAAACATAGGCCAAACTGTACAAAGCAGGTTACAAAGGCAAACTGAATCATTGCAACTTAATCAAACAGCATGGCAAACATTGCAACATTACATTGCAGCTAACCAAGTTTTGCAATAAACCAAACTGTCAAGCAAAGCAAATTGTACTAAGCAAACTGTACTAAGCAAACTGTACTAAGCAACTGAACAAAGCAAACTGGATGCAAAAAGTACAAATGCAGAAAGTACATGGCAAATCAAACAGCAGGCTAAAAGTAAAATGCAGGAGGAAAACCAAATCACAAGCCAAAAAGCTTGTCATAGCTTTTTCATCATTTTCCATGGAAATAGACAAACTTTTCAGAAAAAGAAGAAAAAGCAAAATTGCTTTGTCATAGAGAGAGAAAGAGAGAAAAGGATATCACCTTTTTGGAGTGTACAGTTTGGCTAAAGGCTGTCACAAGATCACAAAACAAACAAACAAAAAGATATAAGAACTATCAAAGAGCACAAAGTAAAGGAGAGAAAAAACATTTGGTCAAAGCCACAAACAGAAAACACCAAGCCAAGCCTGCTAACCAACTCCAAAACCAGTTGGCCAAACTGTTATCAAACTGAAGAAAATCACAAAATCTCCAAACTGTAAACCTGCATAGCCAAACTGTAAAGCCCACAACAAAACCCTGTGAAACATAACATCCTAGCCAAACTGCAAACAAGACCAAAAACCTGCAGTTCTCAAATAGAACCAAACATACAACAAAACTATAAACCAAGCTCTCAATCAAACAGAGTTTCAAACAAACTTCAAAAACCAGTTCCAAAACTGCAACAATCTGCCAAACCACAAAACCTGCCAGCCAAACAGCATAACATCACCAAACCCTGTTATCAAAACAGCCGAGAACCAAACTGTAAACCTGCACAACCAATCTCCAAGCCAACCAACTGTAACAAACAGAAAACAAACATAACAAAACTTCCAGGAAAAACTGCAGTTCCCAACAAAACCAGTTGGCCAAAACTGTAAGCCAAAGCCTGTCAAACCACAAAAGAAACCTGCAATTCCCAAGCCAGTCAAAAACTGCAACAACAACAAAAACCTACAGAACCCAAAACCTTCATAGCATCAAACCACCAAGCTAGTTTCAAAAAATCTTGTACCATAGTTTCCAAACTCAGAGTTTCAGAATCATCATCACAAACCATTATCCAACATCAGAGTATCAAAAGAACAACTTAGCATTCAAGTTCAAATCAGTTCAATCATCAGGAGAAGCATTAAACAAACACAGTTTCAGAACTATTATCCTCATCAACATTCAAACTCAAAGAGAGAGGAAAAGAGTTTCAGAACAAAGAACAAAGTTTCAGAATCATCATCATTGTAAATCATCCAACAACAACAAACCAACAAAGTTTCATAACTGTAGTCATCATCAACATTCAAGAGAAAGGAAAGAGTTTCAAAAGAAATAACCAACAAAGGGTTTCAGAACAAGTATCATCATCAACAAAATCTAAGCATATCAACAAAGTTTCATAAAGGAATCATCATTAATAAGAACAATCAACAACAATCAGAGTTTCAGAACAAGCATCATTAACATAAAAAAACAACAATAGCAAAGGAAAGAAATCACCAAAAGCAGCTTGGCCATCATTTCTTCCCTCCTCCGCCTCTAGCCACCAGGGAGCTCCGTCTCACCTTCCCTCTCTCTTTTTCCAGAAAATCTCACAGGTATATCTCTCTTCATCTCAAACGTGAACAATAAATAAGCTTGAAACATGCAAAGCAAACATGAACATAAACAACAAACTGTGAAACTCAGAAATGAATCATACCTTTACAATAGAGCCACTGGTCATTGAGAGGAGGTGAGAGGTGAGGGCACTCCAGCGGCTTAGGTAGGAGGAAGATAAGAGTTTTTTTGGGTGAGAGAGATGAAGAGGAAGATGAAGAGTACGGCGCCGCTGTGAGTACAAGGAGCAAACCCTAGTTTGTTCCACAAATCCTAAATGTTACAAAACTTAACATTGGGCCTATCTGGCCACCAAGCATTAACCCCATAGAATTTGCTGGCGCCCCCCCCCCCCCCCCCCCCATTTTTCATTCTGACCCCTTTGTTCTTCTTCCATTTTCAATTGGGCCTAACCTCAAACACAAACCTTTAAGCCCATCATTCTTTTTAATTTCTTTTCTTTTGTTTAAACAAATACTCATGTTTTTTTAACTAATTCATTTTTTTAGTTAATAATGACAATAATAATATATTAAAACTTTGTTTTTTTTTTAAGTTAGTTTCATTTTCTTCTTTATTAATTAATCTTGCTTCATTTAAGAAAATACCAAAAAATGAATTAGTTTCACTTAATTTTATTTTTTTCTTAATTTATCTTCTTTCATTTTGTTTTGTTAAAATATATTAGTAAGATATTAAAGTTTCATTTTTGTAAAATAATTTGATTTTTTTCTTAATTAGTTTTAATCATTTTCATTATTTTTCCTACATTTAACAAGAAAACACCAAAAATAATAAAGATTTTATTTAACTAATTTTCTTCCTTTAAACTTTTATTTACATAATTAATAAAATACAAAAAGAATAATAATAATAAAATATTTAATCTTTCTTTTTTATAATAGATTTTATTTATTTATTTTCAAGTAAATACATGCATTTCATAATTGATTGATTTTCTTTATTTTATAATTTGTTATGGCTTTATATTGAATTACGACGATTCGATTTGGTTGTAATACTTAATATTTGGACATTGTTATTCTTATGAGACTCGTCCCTATTTGTAATAATTTGTACCCCCATTCCCGGATACTTTTGTAATAACTTAGACTTTTAATTACCGCAATTTATCACTTTCAAATATGCCATGATTAGAGACTAGGGTTTGTATGCAAAAATCCAAAATCAAAACAAGTCGCTAGATGACCTAATCCAAGATCTAAATGCATGAAATTGACAATACAATGCACACTTGCACCCCTAGGGTTACATCCACTTGTTGCCTTAAAAATGGGCCATGTTATGCATGTTGAGTACTTTGGCAAAACAAAAACAAAACAAAAGATCATAGTCCCTCGATGACGATATCTTGGTTGCCTATACAAAAATGATCTAGTCCCTCAAAAATTTGCTAAAAATACTTAACACAATTGCTATCAGGTCTATACGATGACCCGCGTCTGTCCCGTTTAACATCCTAATACAAGGTTGTTTACCAAATGCAATGGTAAAACAACACTGTCAAAAGGGTTGAAAATGTGTAGGAAATACCTTTGAGTAAAATAGGGTAGACAACTCTTAGTTACTTGATCAAAAGCTTGCAAAACATCCTTTCTATTTTCAAACACACTTCACAACACAATTTCAAAACATTTCCAAAACAAACTTTCAAACATTGAAAAATCTTTTCAAAAGAAAATACACCTTTGTATATATTCAAACAAGAATCATTACAAAGGTTGCCACAATGATGGCCTCTTTTTCAAAGCATTTTCAAAAACCACATACAAAGCACGATTTCAAACAATTGAAAAGCAAAAGCAAGTGATCTAAACAAGTAACTAAGAGCCCATCGAAAACCATGGATGAAAAGGGTGCTAGCACCTTCGCTTTTCATAATCTACCCCTCGAACCCAAGAAAACATCTCAAAGGTCTTTCCTGTGCTTTTTGACCTTTCCTTTGGATAAAATAAAAAGTCGGTGGCGACTCTTGCTAAACTGAAACATTTGCAAACACAAACGTAAAACCTCAAGTCAGTTCTCCCACCGTATCTCACTGAGGGTCTATGAATTGATACTATTTAGTGTACTTGTCCCTGGCTTGGTAGCCCCCAGAGTAGGTGTTGTTGTACACCGAACTGGGTTAACAATCCCTTGTGTTTTTATTGCTTTTAATATTATTGCATTTTATATTTTCCTCAAATATTTGTGTCATGATATCTCCTTCGACATCACATATCTGATACCAAAATTTCAAATTTAGTTTAGTAGTCTTAGTATAATAATTATAAATCTTAAGGTATTGTGTCCCTATACAATTAATGAATTCTAGCAAAAATAAGTTAGTAGCAGGAGAGATAATGTAACTAATAATTGACTAGCAGTAAACTGTATACTTTGTTGTAATTTGAGAATTTGCAGGTGATGATGAATTTTTTTGAGATGCCTCTAATTAGTGGAAGATATTAAGTTGTAGGCTTATGGCTAATGTTGAACTATGTTGAGTTTTTGTTAAACTATTGTTGTTGTTGTTACTACATTCATGTTGTTGTCGCATACATAGCATATGAAGTTGGGAGTCATGCTCGGTAAGTTGGCCTAGATTGGCAAATATAAAGTTGAAGTCTTGTGCCTTGTTGATGCCTCTATTAATTGGAAGATAATTAAGTTGGGAGTTTTTTTCCGTTGGTACCACATGAATGTGCATAAAAATAAGTCGCATTTCATGTTGCATCCTGAGTTTTTGTATGGATGAATTGATTTTGTTAAATGTTGATTAAAAAGCTGCAAAGTCGTGATTTTGTATGAACTAATTCTAATATATTATTTATCATACATCCTTTTATATTGTTTGATATCTCACCCCTTCTGTTTGAATGTTACCCATGTTGGTAACATGCAGGTAATCCAGAGTGAAGACGGTTTTCCTTTAATGATTCGAGTCAGTGTCGTTGCTCTGATATGTAACACTCGGGGGTATGAACACTTATTGCTTTATTATTGATTTTACTTCTGTTGCTGAATTTTAAGTTGTTTTCGTTAAGTACTTATTGATTTGAAGTTTTTTTAGTTGGACAAAGATGTTATGTTATTTGAGTTGAAAATTGTGATTTCGCTGGTTAATTATAAAAGTTGTTTTATTTTTTTTAAAGACTAAACAGGTTGTTATCGGTTCATCCAAATTTTATGTGTTATGTATTTGAACTATAGGTGATTGAATGCGGTGTTTCCAAGTTGAAAGTGTAGCATTCCATTTGTATGTTGGAAATTTTGTAACTTTGATTTTATATAATTCATTGGGTAGAAATGGGGTGTTATATTAGTGGTATCAGGGCAGGTCAGTCCGTCTGACCAAGTTGTAGAGTCATAGTTTTGTCTAACAATCGAGTATTGTTAACTTGAGCTCTAACTGTTGTTTAGGTTGTAATGATAAGTTGAGATGGCTGGAAGGAATGACGTTGCACTTGCTACTGCTTTGGAAGCAATGGTGCATGCTATGGAAAATCAGCCGAACACTTACATGAATGCTGGATCTTGTAGCTTGGCGACTTTCCAGAGGGAGAATCTGCCTACCTTCAAGGGTAAGTATGATCCTGATGGAGCGTTGGTTTGGTTGAAAGAGATTGAGAGAATCTTCCATGTGATGGAATGCACTCCAACGTAAAAGGTTCGATATGGAACTCATATGCGAGCAGTTGAGGCT
Organism: Vicia faba; assembly: GCA_948472305.1. Lineage (NCBI taxonomy): Eukaryota > Viridiplantae > Streptophyta > Magnoliopsida > Fabales > Fabaceae > Vicia > Vicia faba. The sequence goes on from OX451735.1 coordinate 990,388,800, forward strand.
GATGACTAGTGGCTAGATACTTGTCAAAAATTGGAAGCTGCAGGTGAAAATATCACTTGGGTTGTGTTCCGTAGGGAATTTCTGAGGAAATATTTCCCTGAAGACGTTCGTGGTAAGAAGGATATTGAGTTTCTTGAGCTGAAGCAAGGAAGTATGTCAGTTACTGAGTATACTGCAAAGTTTGCTGAGTTGGCTAAGTTTTATCCGCACTACAGCGAGGAAAATGCTGAGATTTTGAAATGCGTCAAGTTTAAAAACGGGTTGCGCCCAGAGATCAAGAAGGCAGTTGGATACCAGAAGATTCGTGTCTTTGCTGATTTGATTGATAGTTACAGGATTTATGAAGAGGATAATAATGCTCACTATAAGATTATCAATGAGAAGAGTGGTAAGCACCAACAGAACCATGGTAAGCCTTACGATGCCCCAACTGGTAAGGGTAAATAGAAACTTGCTCAGGGTCATAGAACTAGTGGGGGAGATGCTCCTGCTGGTGTTGTTTGTTTCAAATGTGGAAAACCTGGTCATAAGAGTAATATGTGTACTGCTGAGGTGAAGAGGTATTTCCATTGTGGTAAGACTGGATATGCTATATCTGAGTGCAAGCAAAAAGAAATGATTTGCTTCAATTAAAGTGAAGAAAGACACATTGGTAGTTAGTGTCAGAAACCAAAGAAGGTGCAAACCAGTGGAAAGGTGTTCTCTTTGACTGAGACTCAGACAGCTAGTGAGGACAGACTCATCAGAGGTACATGTTTCATTAATAGTACTCCTTTAATAACTATTATTGATACCGGTGCTACTCATTTCTTTATTTATATTGATTGTATTGAAAGATTGGGTCTTATGTTGTCTTCTATGAATGAATAGATGGTCGTCGATACTCCATCCAAGAGATCAGTGACTACTTCTTTTATGTGTTTAAAGTTCCCATTGTCGATCTTCGACAGAGACTTTGTCGTTTATTTAGTTTGTTTTCCTTTAAGTGGGTTAGATGTGATCTTAGGTATGAACTGGTTAGAGCATACTATGTTCATATTAACTGTTATAACAAGTCGGTGGGGTTTTCTACTCCTGAAGAGGAGGAAGCTGGTCTGTTGTCTGCTAGACAGTTGAGGCAGCTGATGCAAGAAGAGGCTCAGATGTTCTCGTTTATGGCGTCGATATCTGTCAATAATCAAGCTATAATTGAGGAATTGCAAGTGGTGTATGAATTTCTTGAAGTTTTCCTTGATGAAATTCTTGATGTACCGCCAGAGAGAGAAGTCGAATTTGCTATTGATCTTGTATCTGGTACCAAACCTGTTTCTGTGGCACCATATCGGATGTCTGCATCTAAATTGTCAGAATTAAAGAAGCAATTGGAAGAGTTACTTGAAAAGAAATTTGTAAGACCGAGTGTATCACTGTGGGGAGCTCCAATGTTGCTAGTAAAGAAGAAAGATGGAAGTCTGGGACTTTGTGTTGATTATAGACAATAGATTAAAGTAACGATTAAGAACAAGTACCCGCTTCTGAGAATAGATGATTTGATGGTTCAATTGGTGGGTGCTCGATTGTTTAGTAAGATTGATTTGAGGTCAGGTTATCATCAGATTAAAGTGAAGGATGAAGGTATCCAGAAGACAGCTTTTTGAACGTGTTTAGGACATTATGAGTATTCGGTGATGCCTTTCGGTGTTACTAATGCACCAGGAGTATTCATGGAGTACATGAACCGTATATTTCATACTTATTTGGATAGGTTTTTAGTGGTGTTCATTGATGACATTTTGATTTACTCTAAATCGGAAGAAGAACATGCAGAGCAATTAAGAATAGTATTTCAAGTTTTGAAAGAGAAGAAGTTGTATGCAAAGCTGTCTAAGTGTGAATTTTGGTTAAAGGAGATTAGTTTTCTTGGTCATGTTATCTCAGGTAGTGGCATTGTTGTAGATCTATCTAAAGTGAATGATGTGTTGCAATGGGAAACTCTAAAGTCGGCTACCGAGATTAGAAGCTTTTTGGGATTAACTGGTTATTATAGAAGTTTATCGAAGGTTTTTCTAAGTTGGCACTTCTGTTAACTAAGTTGACTTGTAAAGGTAGAGCTTTTTTGTGGGATGTTCAGTCTGAAGAAAGTTTTACAGAATTCAAGAAAAGATTGACATTGGCTCCGATTTTGACATTAGCTAATCCAGGAGAACCTTTTATGGTATATTGTGATGCTTCTAAGATGGGTTTAGGAGGTGTGCTTATGCAGAATGAAAATGTAGTTGCTTCTGCGTCAAGGAAGTTGAGGACTCATGAAAAGAGCTATCATACGCATGATTTAGAGCTTACGCAGTTGTTTTTGTGCTGAAGATTTGGAGACACTACCTATATGGTTCTAGATTTGAAGTATTTAGTTACCATAAGAGTATAAAGTATATATTTGATCAGAAAGAATTGAACATGAGACAACGAAGATGGTTGGAGTTGTTAAAGTATTACGATTTCGGTTTGAATTATCATCCAGGAAAAGCAAATGTGGTGGCTGATGCGTTAAGCTGAAAGACTTTACATATGTCGACAATGATGGTTACCGAATTGGAATTAATTTAACAGTTCAGAGATATGAGCTTAGTTTGCAAGGTGACACCGTAGAGTGTTATGTTGGGGATATTGAAGATTAACAATGATTTTCTGGATAATATCAGAGAAGCTCAGAAGTTAGATGTGAAATTGGTAGATTTAATGGTTGGGATCGATCAATATGAGAATAGTGATTTTAAGTTAGATGCACAAGGTGTGTTGAGATTCTGTAATCAAATTTGTATTCCTGATGATGCAAAGATGAAGAAAGCATTCCTTGAGGAAATTCATAGAAGCAAGTTGAGCATTCATCTAGGAGCTATAAAAATGTATCAAGATTTAAAGAATTTGTTTTGGTGGCCTGGAATGAAAAGTGATGTGGCTCGGTTTGTGTATGCATGTTTAACTTGTCAGAAGTCGAAAGTTGAACATCAGAAGCCTGTAGGGTTGATGCAACCGTTAGAAGTTCCAAAATGGAAATTGGATTGCATTTCGATGGACTTTGTAACAAGATTACCTAATACTCCAAGAGGATATGATTCAATTTGGGTGATTGTTGATAGGCTTACAAAGTCATCTCATTTTATTCCTATTAACATCCGTTTTCTAGTATCAAAGTTGGCGGAAATTTATACTAGTGTAATTGTAAAGATGCATGGTATTCCTTTGTGTATTGTGTCGGATAGAGATCCGAGGTTTACTTCTGATTTTTGGAAGAGTTTGCAAGAGGCATTTGGTTCTAAGTTGAGGTTGAGTTTGGCGTATCACCCTCAGACGGATGGTCAGACAGAGAGAATTATTCAGTCGTTAGAAGATTTGTTAAGAGCATGTTTCTTGAGTAGGGAGGTTCGTGGGATACTTATCTTTCGTTAATAGAGTTCACTTATAATAACATTTACCATTCTAGTATTGGAATGGCACCTTTTGAAGCGTTGTATGATCGGAGATGTAGAACTCCTTTGTGTTGGCATGAATCTGGAGAAAGTGTAGTTCTTGTACCTGAAATTGTTTGAGAGACTACTGAGAAGGTGAAGTTGATCCGAGAAAATATGAAAACTTCCCAAAGTAGACAGAAAAGTTATCATGACAGATAGAGGAAAGATTTAGAATTTTAAGCAGGTGACCATGTGTTTCTGAGAGTTACACCGGTGACTAGTGTTGGGCGTGCATTGAAGTCTAAGAAGCTCACTCCTTGTTTTATTGGTTTGTATCATATTTCAGACATAGTTGGGAATGTTTCTTATAGAGTGGCTTTACCGCCTAATCTTTTGAATTTGTCTGATGTGTTTCATGTGTCACAACTCCGGAAGTATATTTCAGATCCATCTCATGTGATTCATATGGATGATGTGCAAGTACGGGATAATCTCACTGTGGAGATGATGCATGTACGAATCACATATCGTGAAATGAAGACTCTAAAAGGAAAGGAGATTGCTTGGATTAAAGTATTCTGGTTAGGAGCTGCTGGAGAAATCATGGCGTGGGAGTTGGAAAGCAAGATGCAGAACTCCTATCCTGAGTTGTTCGAACAAGGTAAATTTTCGAGGACGGAAATATTCTAAGTGGGGGAGAGTTGTAACGCCCGTTAATTTAATTAATTATTTAATTGAATTATTTTTGAATTATTCGTTGAAGTTGTGAGGTGTTGTGAATTGTTGGTATAAGTTGCTAGATTATTAGTAGTTAATTAATTAGTTGATTAATAGTAGTAATAATATTAGAATTAGTAGAATAATAGAATAATTATGTTGGGCCTAATTTTAATGGTTGGACGTAGTAATATAGGGGGTATGTTGTTAAGCCCATTAAGAATATTATTGTGAGGTTCTATTTAAATGAAGAATAGGGTTATTTGAGAAGTTATTGGAAAAATTGGTCGTGAGAAGTTGCAGAGAAGAGGAATAAGGAGAAGAGCAAAGCAAGGTTCTGGTCAAAGTTGTCGAGTGGCCTTCAATCCAAGGTAAGGGCGGGCTTATGGCTTTATAATGGGACTATTGATGAATGTTATAGAGTTTTGGCCGTAGGATAATTGTTGTGCGTTGATTGTTTTGGGATTGTTCTTGAAAGTTGCCCGTTTTTATGTTGTGGTCATTTAGAAGTCATATGCATGACCGTTTTGTACAATAGATAAATCTGTTAATAGGAGATATAGTTTCCCCGTTTCTATGTTGTGTCTGTGCGGTTGGTCGAAAATTAATGGTCGAAGATGATATTGTAAGGTTGGGTTAATGTTCGTCACTGACTGTACGAAATGTGTGCAAAATTGTTGAAGACGCGTCGTGCCGATGAGCACAGGTATTTACGTCGAGCGACATAAGGCTGCGAGATGTGCAGAGGAGCACATGTACTAGGTGTCGAGTGACACAAGGCTGAAAGATACGCCGAGGAGAATAGGTAGTTGTGTCGAGCGACACAAGGCTGCACGAGGTGACCGAGAAGTATGGTGTGTCAGTCGGTACAGAGGCATGGAGGGAAGGTACAGAGAAACATTGTCACTGTGTCGAGGGGTACACATCGTTTTAATGTCCCTACTGTTATTCCCGTGCACGTTGAAGGGCATGTACTCCTTTCTCAACCAGTAACGCTCCTATGCAGAGCAATTAGTTTTTTAATTTAGTTTAGTAATCTCAGTTTAATAATTAGAAATCTTAAGGTATTTTGTCCCTATATGATTAATGAATTCTAGCAAAAATAAGTTAGTACCAGGAGAGATAATGTAACTAATAATTGACTAGCAGTAAACTGTATACTTTGTTGTAATATGAGAATTTGCAGGTGATGATGAATTTTGGTGAGATGCCTTTAATTAGTGGCAGATATTAAGTTGTAGGCTTATGGCCAATGTTGAACTGTGTTGAGTTGTTGTTGAACTATTGTTGTTGTTGTTGTTACTACATTCATGTTGTTGTCGCATACATGGCATATCAAGTTGGATGCTCATGCTCGGTAAGTTGGCCTGGATTGGAAAATATAAAGTTGAAGGCTTATGCCTTGTTGATGCCTCTATTAATTGGCAGATTATTAAGTTGGGAGTTTTGCTCCATTAGCACCACATGCATGTGCATAAAAACAAGTTGCATTTCATGTTGCATCCTGAGTTATTGTGTGGATGAATTGCTGCTGATTGTGTTGAAAGATTGGGTCTTATATTGTCTTCTATGAATGAAGATATGGTCATTCATACTCCAGCCAAGGGATTGGTGACTACTTCTTTTGTGTGTTTAAAGTGCCTGTTGTTGATCTTTGATAGAGACTTTGTCGTTGATTTAGTTTGTTTGCCTTTAAGTGGGTTAGATGTGATCTTAAGTATGAACTGGTTAGATTATAACTATGTTCATATTAACTGTTATAACAAGTCGGTGAGGTTTTCTACTCTTGAAGAGGAGGAAGCTGGTATGTTGTCTGCTAGACAGTTGAGGCAGTTGATGCAAGAAGAGGCTCAGATGTTCTCATTGATGGTGTCGCTATCTGTCGAGAATCAAGCTATAATTAAGGAATTGCAAGTGGTGCGTGAATTTCCTGAAGTTTTCCTTGATGAAATTCCTAATGTACCGCCAGAGAGAGAAGTCGAATTTGCTATTGATCTTGTACCTGGTACCAGACCTATCTCTATGACACCATACTAGATATTTGCATCTGAATTGTCTGAATTAAAGAAGAAATTGGAGGAGTTACCTGAAAAGAAATTTGCAAGACAAAGTGTATCACCGTGGGGAGCTCCAGTGTTACTAGTAAAGAAGAAAAATGGAAGTATGATACTTTGTGTTGATTATAGACAATTGAATAAAGTAACGATTAAGAACAAGTATCCGCTTCCGAGAATAGATGATTTGATGGATCAATTGGTGGGTGCTCGAGTGTTTAGTAAGATTAATTGAGGTCGGGTTATCATCAGATTAAAGTGAAGGGTGAAGGTATCTACAAGACGGCTTTCAGAACGCGTTATAGACATTATGAGAATTCGGTGATGCCTTTCGGTGTTACTAATGCGCTGGGAGTATTCATGGAGTACATGAACCATATCTTTCATACTTATTTGGATCGGTTTTTAGTGGTGTTCATTGATGACATTTTGATTTACTCTAAATTAGAAGAAGAGCATGCAGAGAACTTAAGAATAGTATTGCAAGTTTTGAAAGAGAAGAAGTTGTACGCAAAGTTGTCTAAGTGTGAATTTTGGTTAAAGGAGATTAGTTTTCTTGGTCATGTTATCTCAGGTAGGGGCATTGTTGTAGATTCATGTAAAGTGGATATTGTATTGTAATGGGAAACTCCAAAGTCGGCTACCGAGATTAGAATCTTTTTTGGATTTTCTAGTTATTATAGAAGGTTTATCGAAGGTTTTTCTAAGTTGGCACTTCCATTAGCTAAGTTGACTTGTAAAGGTAGAGCTTTTATATGGGATGTTCAGTGTGAAGAAAGTTTTACAGAATTGAAGAAGAGATTGACATCAGCTCTGATTTTAACATTACCTAATCAGGAGAACCTTTTGTGGTATATTGTGATGCTTCTAAGATGGGTTTAGGAGGTGTGCTTATGCAGAATGAAAATGTAGTTGCTTATGCGTCAAGGCAGTTGAGGACTCATGAAAAGAACTATCCTACACATGATTTAGAGCTTACTGCAGTTGTTTTTATGCTGAAGATTTGGAGACACTACCTCTATGGTTCTAGATTTGAAGTATTTAGTGACCATAAGAGTCTAAAGTATCTATTTGATCAGAAATAATTGAATATGAGACAACAAAGATGGTTGGAGTTGTTAAAGAATTACGATTTCAGTTTAAATTACCATCCAGGAAAAGCGAATGTGGTGTCTGATGCGTTAAGTCGAAAGACTTTACATTTGTCAGCAATGATGGTTAAAGAATTGGAATTAATTGAACAATTCAAATATATGAGCTTAGTTTGTGAGGTGACACCGCAAAGTGTTATGTTGGGAATATTGAAGATTAACAATGATTTTCTGGATAATATCAGAGAAGCTCAGAAGTTAGATGTGAAATTGGTAGATTTAATGGTTGGGATCGATCAGTCTGAGAATAGTGATTTAAAGTTAGATGTGTAAGGTGTGTTAAGATTCCGTAATTCAATTTTTATTCCTGGTGATGCAGAGATGAAGAAAGTGATTCTTAAGGAAAGTCATAGAAGCAAGTTGAGCATTCATCCGGGAGCTACAAAAATGTATCAAGATTTGAAGAATTTGTTTTGCTGGCCTGGAATGAAGAGTGATATGGCTCGATTTTTGTATGCATTTTTAACTTGTCAGAAGTCGAAAGTTGAACATCAGAAGCTTGCAGGGTTGATGCATCCGTTAGATTTATGCTGATAAGGTGCATGTGCCTCCAGTTCCATTAAATGTCTTGACTGCTCCTTGACCATTTGCAATGTGGGGCATTGATATGATTGGAGTAATAAAGCCTACTGCTTCCAATGGGCATCATTTCATCCTAGTTTCCATTGATTATTTCACGAAGTGGGATGAAGCAGCCTCGTTTGCCTCTGTTACTAAGAATGTGGTTGCCTGGTCATTAAGCGTGATCTTATTTGTCGGTATGGCATCTCTGAAAGGATTATCACAGATAATGGTACTAATCTTAACAACACTATGATCGCGGAACTCTGCATGCAGTTCAAGATCAAGCACCACAATTCTTCTCTGTATCGATCGAAGATGAATGGCACAGTGGAAGCCGTCAATAAAAACATTAAGAATATTGTGTGGAAAATGGTTTTGACCTACAAAGACTGGAACGAGATGTTACCATTTTCTCTTCATGGCTATCGCACTTCAGTACGCACGTCAACTGGGGCAACCCCATTCTCTCTAGTCTATGGTATGGAAGATGTCTTACCTGTTGAAGTCCAGATCCCTTCTCTAGGGATTATGAAAGATGCAAATATGGATGAAGACGAGTGGATTTAGACTAGGCTAGATAAGATAAATTTGATTGACTAGAAAAGACTTGCCGTTGTTTGTCATGGGAAGATGTATCAGAAGCGTATGATCAAAGCCTTCAACAAGAAATTCAAACATCAGGTTTATCAAGTAGGTGACTTGGTAATAAAGTGTATCATTCTTCCACAAGGTGATCCCAGGGGAAAGTGGACTCCCACATATGAAGGGCCATTCGTAATTAAGAGGATATTTTATGGCGGTGCAATGATACTTACCACCATGGACGATGATGATTTTCTGCACCCTGTAAACACGAACATAGTTAAAAATACTATGCATGAAAATGACCGCTAGGTTAACCGGCCTAGACAAAAATAAGGGCATCCCGGCGAACCAAAAAGGTTCGGGCAAAACCTAAAAAGGTGGCTTGGGAAAGAAAGGGTATCCCGGTGGACTGAAAGCCCAAAAGAGCGGTCCAGGAAAAAGTTAGGGATTAAGGCATATGACTATGTCTCGTTGGATCATCTACATACAACATGCTTTGTTACCAAACGTCAAAGTTCAAATGGTACAAATCAATTCAGTCAACTTCTTCCGACAGTGAGGCATGAGATGCTCGAAGACATAGGGGAAATAACAGATTTGAAACTTGAGTGGACTATTTCCACATAGCTGTTTTTTGTTGTTTTACTTTGTACTTTTTTCAATTTTCGACGACTTCCTCTTACCAGGATTTTTGTCTCTTTGTACAAAATTGTCTGTTTATAGGCAAACTCTCAATACAAATATAATTCAAAATTCAAGATTATTTTTACTTTCTCTGTTTTTTTTTGCAAAAACGTCCAAAGACTAAACTGAATGAACATATGCATGTGAATATGATTACCATTAACAAATATATGCATAAAAACAAGAATAAGCATTTACTAAAGACTCTAGGAGTTGGGGAAAGGTTCAAGTTATTCACAAATCCCCACAAAGCTACCTTCATGAGCTCATCTTCAATAGAGATATACTCCCAACAAGCCTAAATATGTAAGTCAAACCGAAACTGGGACATCTTCAAGCAGTTCACTTCCATATCCCTGATGGACAGCTTGACATGACCATCTTCCCCGAGAGGTTCCCCAGCAGATAGGAAAATCCAATCATTTCCCCCAGTATGCGGTGAAAACTTCCTTAACACAACCTATGAAATACTAATCCCCAACAGAAATTATTTCCTTAACACAGTTTATAGGAATTTCATTCCCTAGTGAAGTCTATTTTTCCAACACCATGGAATCCTCTCCTTCCCTCCAGTAGGTTCTAACCAAAGTTGCTATCCCTAGAGAAACTGCTATAATGACTAAAACTTGGTAAGATAGCATCCATCTCTCTTGTCCCTAGCCAGGATATGAAAAAATCAATTCCTTCAGCGAACAACGAGCAACCGACTCTCCTTGATTATTTCTATCCCCAAGCAGAAGTGGAAGATCCCTAGTGAAGTATCCTTAAACAAAAGACGGGAACCTCCAGTAAAATTATTCCCAGCAGAAATGGAAGAATTACTTTCCTCATCTCCAACGACAGTCAAGGATTCATTATCCCCATCAAGAACGTCGTTATAAGAAGCTACTGATATGCTCCAATGACATGTCACATCCATACATCATTTACAATATCATAACATATGCATACCAAACGCATGTAACATTCTCATTTATTTTGAGAATATCATTATGCAATACGTACATCATGACATTGCATAAAGCTAACTTTGTCTTTTTAGGTTAAATTCACATACAGACAAATATTATCAACAATTTACAGACAGGGTGTAGATCAATTCTAGAAACTAGAAGGGGGAGTATCTACATAACCATCATTTTCATAAAATCAAGCGTAGATTCCTTCTGATATTCTTTTTGACAAAGTCGGGCGTAGACTCATTCTAAACGTATCTTCTAGACAAAGTCGGTCGTAGACTCATTCTAGTATATCATTCAGATAAAATCAGGCGTATATTTCCTTCTGATACTCTTTTGGACAAAGTCGGGTGTAGACTCATTCCAAACGTATCTTCTAGACAAAGTCAAGCGTAGACTCCTTCTAGTATATCATTTAGATAAAATCAAGCGTAGATTTACTTCTGATACTCTTTTGAGAAAAAAAATCAGGTGTAGACTCCTTCCAATATCTCTTCTAGATAAAGTCGGGCGTAGACATCTTCTAGATGAAATCAAGCGTAGATTTCCTTCTGGTAATATTTTGGACAGAGTCGGGCGTAGCCTCATTCCAAATGCATCTGCTAGACAAAGTCGGGTGTAGACTCATTCTAGTGCATCATTCAGATGAAGTCAGACGTAGATTTCTTTTTGATACTCTTTTGGAAACAATTATGGTTTAAACTCCTTCTAATACCTCTTCTAGATGAAGTCGGGCGTAGACGTCTTCTAGTACGTCATTCAGATGAAATCAAGCGCAGATTCCTTCTGAAACTCTTTTGTATAAAGTCGGGCATAAACTCATTCCAAATACATCTTCTAGACAAAGTCGGATGTAGACTCCCTCTGGTACATGATTCAGACAAAGTCAGGCGTGGACTCATTCTAATATTCTTATCAACAGTTACTCTGGATGGAATCTATAAGCCCGTCTCCAATGACATCCCGTCACTCTCCAAATGGAATCTTTAAGCCCATTCTCGGTACAATCAACCAATAGTGTTACTTCGTGCACATACGAGTGCAAATTTATGGACACTTAAGTGTTCAATCCTCTTCCACCTTCAGACCACGAATGGCGAGCATGCCAATCTAACCCTTCAGGTTTAAGAAGATTTAACAAGGGCAACTATTGTACCCCAAAATTTTCCCTCTCATTTTCAAATCAAATTATTTCAAAAGGTCTCCTCATCTTCCTAGGGTTCTCAATTGCTCAAGATTACTCAAGGAATTGATTAGGCAAGCCTTCTCCTAAACAATTAGCCTGCAACTAGGGTTTCATATTTCATAAGGAAATTTGAGTTTCAAATACCTCAAATGGTTTTCATAACTCCTCATATTCTTCAAAGAATGCTCATTCCAAGTTTCATGCCTTGCATCACAAGTTTGCTCAGTCAATTGCTCAGATGATTGAAAATCAACTATCTTGGGCAAAAAAATCAATTATGGTCAACATATAGTCAAACCTCAATATTTTTGGTCAACATCAAGATTTTTAAAATTACATTCATCATTTTATCAAGGTTTGGTCATCATTCATCAAGGGATTTCTCAAAAGTCAAAAGTTGCTAAATTAGGGTTTTGACCATTTTTCAAGGAGAAGTCAACTGAACTTTGACCAAACATAAATTTCACATGCTTCATCATATTTTTCTCAACCAAAGCTCATTTTGAAGGAAATTCAATTCTCTACAACTTTGTCTCTCTAAGCTCAAGTCCATAAAGTGCTTCATTTGAGAGATATGGGCCAAAATATTATAGGTCATTTCAAAAGTCAACAAAAAGTCATCTTTTGTCAAAGTAATTTACATAAAGATATATCTTCAAATGAAAAAGTGACCAACATGAGAGTTGTAGGGGACATCTTGAGCTTTCCAAAAAGTCCAAGATCACCTTCATATGATAAAAATTGAGAGAGTTATGATTGGTGCAAGTTGAGAAATTTTGATAAAAATGCATGAAATCTCAATTGAGTAATTTTGGACTTTTTGGCAAATGGGCTTAACTTTTGAAGTTCAAACATGTTCATGAAATAGTTAAGGACCCATAAATACATTCATGCATCATCTTTTATCTTTATTTTATTAATTTTGACTTTTATTCAATTAAACTCAAGATAAATTAAATAAAAATCACAAATGATATACCAATGCATATGGGCTTAGTTTTGGATCATATTGAGGCCCAAGAACACATGACAAACATGCCTAAAACTGTGTGAGCTCAAAAATGTCACGAATCTCTAAAAATGGAAGTTTGAAAACATTTTGGATTTTTGTTTGATTTTGGCCATGATTGCATGATATTGTGCCATATTTGTTGACTCAATCCCATGCCCTATAAATACCATAACAACTCAGACCAACAGGACACGAGTGGCAGCCCACAACAATCCCTAAAAAGTTTTCTCAAAATTCTCAAGAAAAGTGCAAATTCGTATCACAGGGTCCAGCCACTCTCAAGCCAAACCAAGTGTCCCATTATCATCCTGAAGGTCTCAGGGGCTATTTCCAAATGTTCATCAAGCGAAAGACGTCTCAGAATCATGCCACCAAGAATCACGATGTTGGTAGTTTTCTCAAATTTCAAACTTTTGATTCATGCATTATTGATTGATTTAGGGCACTCATACATGTTTATATTGATATTTAGAATAATTTTGACGCATAATATATGAGATTTGACGCATGAATACATGATTGTCATTGTTAGGCCATCAAGAACATATTGCTTCGAAACTCATGATACATGAACTTTTAGTCAAAATAAACCCCATATCTGAACTCAGGAGGAAACTTTAAGGGGATAGGGTGTTTTTTTTTTCCTTGATTCTGCGTGTTTTACAAGTTTTAAAAATCTCACCATCGGGGAAGATGGTGGATTCCTCCATGGACAGCGGCGCTGTCTCCCTCCAGCTTGGCATGGCAATTTGTTGCAAGCTGATTGGCCAGTCAAAACCCTGGCGCCCTCTATCCATTATTGATTGGTTAACACTTGATACAGGGGCCCCACTTGCATTTGATTTGTTTTGAATTAAAAATTAAAATTTGGTTTTATTTTATATTAATTAGTTTGTATTCCATGACCAGATGTAACAGCCACTCCAGTGGCAAGAGCGTGCATTTTCAAGGCTTTGCGCGTATAAGGGTGTGGGTTCGGACTAGCCTTTTGGCAAAATTATTTCTTTTCTTTCAGGATAATGCACAGAGAAGATATGTGTTGATTTCCAGTCATTCTCCAAACACAACAAGCACAATGGCCTGGTTGATGAGGCGCGCGCCTGTAACCTAGGGGTGTGGGTTCAAGTCCCACCCCAGGCTTTCTTTTTAACCCTTTTTTCCAACTTTTCAATTTTCTTGTTTTTATTAATTTTGCTTTTGCTTAATCAATTGAATTACTTTTAAAAAAAATCAAAATACCATAAATAATCAGAAAAAAATCATGAAAAAATAGATTTAGGTTTTTTTTAATTAATTAATTTAATTTTTGACCAATAAAAATTGTTTTAATTAAATTAATTTTGTTTTTATTTCACAATTAATTTGTAAATTACTTAGAATTAGGGTTAATTATTAATTCACACTTTAAGAATATTTTCCAAACAATAAAAAATCAAAAATATTTTTTTTTCTATACTTAGAATCTTAGGTTTATTAAAACATTTTTCTAAAATTTATTTTTCTTTGTCATTTAAATTTCTATAAATAAATGTATAGGTCGCACGTGTATTTCTGTAATAGCTTAGTTTATTTTCCCACATTTTTCCTATCATGTAACTGCTCACAAGATGTAATATTCTAGGTTTACTTTCCCGCACTTTTACTTTCTGCATCTATGTATGAATGTATGTATGTATATATATAACTATATAATAACTAAGCATGTATGGTAAGATCTAAAATAAATCATTAGATAACCCTAAACAAAGATAAACATACATGAATTGAATCACTATGCACACATACACCTCTATGGTAACCTCCCTTGTTGCCTTCGGAAAAAACAATGGTCATGTCCCTCGAATGTAAGGATACCATTAGCAAAGACCCTCAGTTAAAGTCATCATAAAGACCATAGTCCCACGATGTCCCTCAAAGTTACCTACGATAAATGATCTTGTCCCTCGATGTTGCCTACGAATATATCATGATAGTCCCTTCAAATTGCTAAGGTATCCCTATATGTTTCCTTTAATGACCATAATGACGACCCTATGCTTGTCCCTTCACATCCAATGGATGGGGCTACCTACCAACTAATGGTATGGATGGCACAATCCCTAACAGAGAAGGAAAAAGAATAACGAAAGACCTTTTAGTGGGTAAGGAGACCCTTAATTGCTTGCTCACAAATTAAAATAATTTTAGCACCTCACACTTTCAAAATAACTACTTTCAAACGCTTTATAAACACTCTTGAGGACTGATACAAGGGTTATTATAAAGCATACTTCCTTACATTGGCATTTTCTAAACCTTTTCAAAGCACACACAAAGCAAATTAAAGTGTGCTAAGCAATTAAGAGCCCGTAGATAACTACGGATGAAAAGGGTGCTTACAACTTCCCTTTTCATAACCTACCCCCCGAACTCAGAAAATTCTCGAAGTTCTTTCCTGTTCTTTTCACCCTTTCCTTATTGGATAAAAGAAAAGTCGGTGGTGAATCTTACTATCCATAACATTTGCGATAAAATGTAAAACCAAGTCAGTTCTCCCATCGTATTAAAGTGGATTAAGTCCTTGGATAAGGCGAAATCATCCTTGAGGGGGTGGACAAAAGTAGCCTAGTTAAAGGAGAACCTGATAAATTACTTTTGTCTTTCTATCTTCATTTTCTTTATCGCTATTATCATTTGAATGCTCATAATTTCTAAAAGGGAATGTTCTCTACCTTCAATTGGTATCAGAGTTCGACTCTGTTATTGATTTAAGAATTAAACACTTAAGCATGTAGAGAGATCTAGTAAGAGAAAATTCTATAGCTGCCTACTACTCAAATGATAGAAATATTTTTTGATTCAAACCCCGTTCTATAGAGGATTCAAAAATCTTGGCAAGAATAAAAAATATGAAGACTGAATCCCTGAAACAAGTTCTCAGGATTCTAAAGGATCAAGTACCTGATGGAAAGGGAATCCATCTTCTCAATCAACATAAGCTCTCCATAAGAAGAAAAGTATCAAATCAACGTCATCCCAAGAGGATCCGTCAAGTTCTCTAAAAGGATTGAGACTTCTCTCAGAAGTACAAATAGGATTTGAAGAATATCAGAAGATATACCTCCTGAAGAAAGCGAAGCTGCTACTGAAGAACAAGAAGTGAAGAATCAGAAGATGCTCTTTCAAAAGCTTCTGATGCCTACGAAGAGGACTATTCGAAGACTTCACTTTCTAAAGAAATGTTCATGGGTTAGTGTTTATGATGGAACATGTTTCAAATGAAAGAAGCATCTCAGGATAAAGAATGAAATCTAAAGATATAAAAAGAATACAACAAAATGGATAGGAAAAATCAAGATCAATGATAAAGGTAAACTCTTCATAGAACAAGACTTACCAGGTTAGAATTTACTTGATTTCTTACAAAGTATTTATTTTACTCTCTTTAGCCATAAGTTAATTCTTTTTAATATTATCCAAAATGAAGATCAAATTCCCTAAAAAGTTTGATTGATCTAGCATTGAAGATTTTCAAGAAAATAACGCCTTCAAAAACATAGGAATAATCAAAGTAGAATCTATCGTAGTTTAAAATCTATTTTGTTTCTTGAAAACTAAAAAGGTCAATAATTTAAATGCACTGCCAGAATAGTGAAATTTTCACTTTTAATGATAGTTGTCTTTTTGAACCACTCATGTCGATTGAAGTGACACATGCGAAGTGAGATAGTCTTGAGAATAAAAAAACATCTTTATACCTTACCCTTTGTCAGATTCTACCATTTTTCATAGATGAATAACAATTACAAAATTTATTTAAAGTTCACTCACTCCACTCCCTTTACTATCGCTAGTCTTAGCCCCAAATCCTCAAAACCATAAAACTCTCTGCTCCCATTCGAATCTGTTCATATTCAACAATGTCTTCTCAAAAATCAACAATCGGATATTCATCCCATCCAAATCAAATGGGTACCAACTTTCCTGAACTTAAATGCTCCATTTTTACATCTCAGTTATGGGTCTTATTTGAATATTCAGTGAACTTTGAAATCGTAAGGAAAATGGGTATGATCTCTTTTTATATGTTTCCTTTCAACGATGGGAAACCTTCTTTGAAATTCTAAAAGATCCTACCTTTCCTGAATTAATAAAACAATTTTATATTATGGAAAATGAATCAAGACAAGAGATCGCAACAAACATTGTAGGAATGCCAGTCGTGATTTCTGTAAAATCTATTAAACAACTACTTAATCATGACAGGACTGGATTAAAGTGTTGCGGCTTAAACGACAAGTTAATTAGTAGGAAACACATAATGAATGTTTCCTCCAGAATCTTCTTGGAAAAGAAGAGTGTTGTACCCCAAAATTTTCCCTCCCATTCTATTTAAGACATGCGCATTGAGTTCCCCAATTGCTCAAGGTTGACCAAGAATTGACCATACAAATTCTCCTCCTAAGCAATGGATTTCCATCTAGGGCTTCATTTCTCACAAAGAATTTTGGTTTGCAAAAGCTTCAAATGTTTTCCAAGGCACCCTATACGTCTCAGCATAATGGCATAGCTGAAAGAAAGAAAAGAAGTGTACGGAACATGATGAGGTGTATGTCGAAAGCTAAGAATATGTCTAAGAGATTTTGGGCTGAAGCAGCTTCGACAGCAGTATGCATTCTAATTAGATGCCCAACGAAGCAGTGTTAGCTGGGAATTTTAATTACACAAGTTTTGAATAATTGACACTATGATCGAAGAAAGAATAGTTCAAAAGAAAGTGTGAGGATGGTTTTATGAAGTCTTTGATTGATGAAGAGCTAGTAAAGAGCTTCACTACATTGAACCATTATCGAAGGGTTCATTTTTGAACTACTGAAATGTAAGATATTTGAAGCATTACAAGGAAAGACATTTCCACTGTCATGTTGATTGAATTGGCGCTTCGAAAAGAAGAAGATTTTGAATTCAAAAGCTTTTAAAAAACACGTGGAAGTCTAATGGTTCTAAGGACATGCAACCTTCGAACGTGGCGTGATTTCTTATAAGGACTTAAGGTCAAATCAGCCAAATATAAGTCATCTTAGAGTTTTTGGATCAATGTGTTTCAGGAATGTACCTTAACAGGCGGGGAAGGAGTTGGATGATCGAAGTGAAATCTTGGTGCTGATAGGTTATCATTCGATTGGTGCATACAAGCTGTATTCACCAATCGAAGATAAACTAGTGATCAGTAAAGATGGTCTTGTAGACGAAAGCAAAGGGTGGGATTGGAGTCGAAGTTCAGTTCGACAAGAAGATGAACATAATGAAGCTTCGACACAGTCACAACTGTCACAACTATGTTCAAATAAGATGAACATAATGAAGCTTCGACAAGTCAAAATGAACGAGTTGATACGTCGGCTAGTCGAATTGAAGGACCGCCTGTACATCTTTGTTCTAAGATGATGAACAGAACAAAGCTTCGACAAGTCAAAATGAACAAGGTGATACTTTTACTGGTCGAATCGAAGAACCACATGTACAACTTTGTTCGAAGAAGATGAACAGAACAAAGATTTAACAAGTCAAAATGAACAAGGTGATACTTCGACTGGTCGAATCGAAGAGCCACCTGTGCAACTCTCTTCGAAGGAGATGAACAAAACAAAGTTTTGACAAGTCAAAATGAACAAGTTGATACTTCGACTGGTCGAAGAACCACATGTGCAACTGTGTTCGAAGGAGATGAACAAGAACTGAGTTCGACTAGGCTGATTGGATATGAGAGGTTTCCAAATCAAGCAATCGATGCAGAAGGTGACTTAATCAAAGAAGCCATGATAGTGAAGCCTTGAGCAATTCGAATTGGTGTGAAGCCATGAAAGAAGAACTTACAGCCATCAAAAAGAACAAAACTTAGGAACTTGTCGAAAGGGCATTAAGAAACCAATTGATGTGAAATGGATCTACAAGGGCATGTAAGCTTTTGGTTTCCATCAAGTTGGAGGCCCAAACAACTCACAACAAGCTGGCAAAACGCATAAAATAGATTGGCACATGATTGGATCAAATATAGCAAGTTTCATGCAAAAATCAAATCAAATCTCTCCATCATAATGTGCAAATATATGATGCACAATTGTTGACCTAAACCTTTTGTCTATAAAAAACCTAACAATCTCAGATGCAAGGGACACACGCAACCTGCCTTAAAGAAGCCCTAGAAAGTTGCAAAATAAATTCCAAAGTTGTCAAACTCAAAACTGATTTTGCAAGCAGCCTCCGTCCAAACTAATACCAGATTCGTGTTCCTGAGACATCCAGGAGCCCATACCAGCCCTTAAACAAGCATTTCCACGCCCAAAGCCACAGATCCACGAATCTTCGATTGGTAAGGGTTTGTAAAATCAAAACTACATTTTTATCACATATTGATGCTTTTAATCATTTAATTCGTGTTTAGGACTATCATTAGTGTGAGCAACCCTTTCATAATCGATTTTGAATGATTGCAAATATATGTGAAATAATAAATACATGTGTGCATTACAAAAATATAGTATGACATGTTTAAAATAAGTTAAAAAATCGGTTTTACTCATAATGCATCATTATGAGTCGACACAATAGGTTTTGCATCGATCCATAACATACATGCATCGATACAAAATCTTATGCATCGACACATAACACTTTGATGCCCTTGTAATGCAAACTTAAACTTGTATGCATCGATACAAAACCTCATGCATCGACACATGACATTCTAATGCTCCTGGAAAGCATTTTTAAACGTATATGCATCGATACATAATATCATGCATCGACACATGACATTATGATGCTCCTGTAAAAACATTCTTTTGAATTTATATGCATCGATACATAATATCATGCGTCGACTCATACCATGTTTTATGTTTAAAAATTAAAAATACAATTAGTATGCATCGACACATACGTGTTATGCATCGACGGATGTAAAATAGTTGGTTCTGTAAAATGTTATGATATGTTCTTGCATCGACTCAAAACAACATGTGTCGACCCATCCTATAATTCATAACTAACATGAGTCAACTCATGACCAACATGCATCGATTCATAATATTTTCTTTTGCCTAACCGTTTTCTGTTACATATATAAGCAAGTATTTTTCTCAGCAGCAATACAATGTAACATATTAGAATTGTGTGCAAACATTTGTGAGCAACTAGAAGCCTGAAAGAAACTTCATCTTCATCACCTTCTCAATCATCTTCATTCAACAACAACAACAACGAAAATCAAACATCTTTGTTGAATTGGATCAAGAGGTCAGAGATAATGTTCAGCTGTGTATTGAAAGGATCTCAGCTGAGTTGAAGATTGTAAAGGAGGCTTCAAGAAATAAACTAAGGGGTTTGTCCTTCAAGAACGGGTGTGTTCTTGAGGGTTTGTTAGTCACGGTCGCACAAGTCGGATTCAGCCGTAGCGAGGGGTTTGGAAATCATAGGGATTTTTGCAAACAGGTCGTGGAAGCGGAGGATCAATTGTGGATCTTGCAGGGAATTTTGATACAGCTCATATCAAGTGGTGGTTCTTACAAGAAGAAGAAGATCATAGGGATTTCTATTTGTCTGTGTAGTGTAACCTTGTTATCAAACATTCAGCATATTGTTATAAAACTTCTCTGTTTCAATTGTGAAATTGAGAGGGAGACGTACCCACACGTGGGGACGACAGTGGGGGACTTCCTTACTAAACTGCTTGCGTATCGTTCTTTCTTTCGTTCTCTTTATCTTTTTACACGTTTCATAATTTTGTGATTCAATTGGCTTGCTGAGTTTATCTGTATAATGATAAAAAATAGTGGTTCAAATACTTTCATCAAACCACCACTATTAAATCATTAAACAAGCATATGCCAAGTGTTTGACAAAATTCCTAACAAATTCCTTAATTCATTGGAAATACTGCTTTAATGATAAGTGCATTAAAATGTTGAGAAATCTGAGTTGTATATTCATCGATTTCATCTAATAAAATCCAGCAAGTTTTTCACATGTCCGGTTTTCTAGTAGTCGGTTCAAAGTAGACGGAATTGATTCAGGACATTAACTTTCTACTGCTTTCAACACGCTTTGATAAAATAATTTTAAATCCTTGAATAAGTAGGAGGTGATCTATTCACCCCCCCCCCCCCTCTCGATCACTTACCACACCATCTAACAAGTGGTATCAGAGCACCGATTAGCTGGTGCTTTGTGTTTACTAGTAACACTATGGCCTTTGAACCAAAGGGGGCGTATAATAGAGCTCCTGTTTTCAATGGTGAAAACTATGGCTACTGGAAAGACTGCATGCGAGTACACATAAATTCCATTGACAGGAATGTATGGAATTCCATTCAAAATGGTCCCTTTCAAATTACCATGAGGAATGATGCAGGTGCAATAGGACCTAAACCTGAGGATCAATGGAATTAAATGGATGAAAAGAAATGGTCGTGTGATTGGAGAGGCAGAAATATGATAATCTCAGCACTTGGTGTTGATGAGTATTATAGGGTGTCTCATTGCACGTCCGCTAAAGAAATGTGGTATGCTTTAGAAATTTCCCATGAAGGCACTAATGAATTTAAACAGTCCCGCATCGACACACTCAATCAAGAGTTCGAGCTCTTTCGCATGAAACAAGTAGAATTTGTCTCTGACATGCAGAAGAGATTCGTTTATCTTGTGAGCCGTTTAAATGCACTTGGAAAACCTGTTTCCAATGAAATTGCTACTAATAAAATTCTGAGATATCTTAGCAGGGAATGGCAACCTAAAGTAACAGCTACCAAGGAAGCAAATGACCTCACTACGCTTACCATTACAACTATGTTTGGAAAGCTGGAAGAACATCAACAAGAAATGCAAAGTCTTGAAAAATATGAAAACAATAGTAAGAAGGAAAGGAACAAAAACAGGGAGGGTGAGAAGAATTCAATAGCTCTAATGGCTTCTAGCTCTAAGTCCTCAACCAAAGAACAAGATGATAATGACTCAACTAGTGATGAAAATTCTGATGATGAAGAAATGGTTCTTTTTGTTCGGAGATACAATAGGTTTATTCAAAAGAATGGAATCAAGCACTCCGATAAGAATCTCATAAGCTTTCGAAAACAATCCAAAGAGCCAAGGCAAGAAGAAAATAAAAAGCAAAGAGGTAAAGGACCTTGTTACCATTCTGGTAAAGTTGGACACTACAAACCATACTCTCCAAAGATGAAAAAGGATAAAGGAAAAGCTCCACCAAAGAAGTTCAACAAACAAAGAAGAGCTTACATTGTGTGGGAAAGAGATAGTGATTCATCAAACGATAACAGTTTAAGTGATAATGATGAGAGTGCAAATTTATGTCTGGTGGCACATACCAATAATCAGTCCTACCACAAGAAAGACAACCACAACAAGCAAGTAAGACAAGCATATCCTAACAACTTTTCTTCTATGTCTTTTTCTAAACTAAAAATAGATTTTGAAAAACTACAATACAAAGCCGAAGATGCTTTTAAGAGATTATCCTCCGATAAACAAATATTTTTATTTTTGGAGAGTAAAGTCTATAAAGCTGAAAAAGACTTAAAAAGTCTAAAAGCTAGTATTGCAGAAAGTTTAAAGGATAAGGATGTTACAGGATGTATTCCCAGAAGGGAATGTGAAGTTTGTCATATTTGGCAACAAGAGGTTAGAACTCTTAATGCCAAATTAGAAAAAGCTTTACAGCCTAAGGTTACTTTTGCAGTCGATCCTAGAGTTTTTAAGAAAATGTTGAATCCACCATATTCAAAATATTCTTTTGTTGAAAATATACCAAAGGATTCAATGAGCAAAAGTAAAACAATACATCATCATCATGGTTTATGTCATTATTGTTGTCGTTTTGGTCATACCATTGAAAAATGTAAGTTTAGGAGGTTCCTTGTTCCTAAAGGCATTTACCAATGGAGGCCGAAAGGCAACCATGTTACCACTTACCCACATGGACCCAATAAAAATTGGGTACCTTCCTCTCTCTTTCGATATTGCGTGAAAAGTTTCTTACATCCATGGATAGAAGATGGTTTCTAGACAGTGGGTGTTCAAGGCACATGTCTGGTGACATATCGCTCTTCATTGACTTCAAAGCAAAGAAGAAAGGATTTGTCACTTATGGAGACAATAACAAAGGAGCTATACTCGATAAAGGTAGTGTAGGTAATCCCTCTACCACTACTATTTCTGATGTCCATTTAGTAGAGGGGCTTAAACATAATTTACTGAGTATTAGTCAATTGTGTGACAAGGGTTATAAAGTTACTTTCACAAACACTTGCTGCATAATTGAAAATACGGAAAAGGATATTGTGTTTAAGGGTACTAGGGTAAACAACTTCTATATGTTTGACCTTTTTTATGTATCTTTAACAAGCACTAAGTGTCTAGTCACCTTGAATGATGATTCTTGGCTTTGGCATAGACGTCTAGCGCATGTTAACTTTGATTTTCGTAATAATTTTGTATCCAAGGATCTAGTAGTAGGTCTTCCAAAGATAAAATTTACAAAGGATCACCTATGTGATGCGTGCCAAATGGGAAAGCAAACGAGGGTCTCTTTCAAATCTAAAAATATGATTTCCACTTCACGACCCCTTGAGCTTCTCCATATGGGCCTCTTTGGACCTTCTAGAACAAAAAGTCTAGGAGGAAATTATTATGGTTTTGTGATCGTTGACGACTACTCTAGATTTACTTGGACTATATTCCTTCATAGCAAAAATGAAACTTTTTCTGCTTTTAAGAGTTTTGCAAAACTATCTCAAAATAGAATGGAATTGAAAATAATTGCAATTCGAAGCGATCATGGAGGTGAATTTCAAAACCATCTCTTTGATAAGTATTGTGACAAGCATGGTATTGAGCATAACTTTTCAGCACCTCGAACTCCACAGCAGAATGGAGTTGTGGAGCGCAAAAATTGCGTCTTAGAGGAGTTAGCGAGAACAATTCTCAATGAAGGTGGATTACCAAAATATTTCTAGGCTGATGCAATTAGTACAGCCTGTTATGTTTTAAACAGAATATTAATTCGTCCCATTTTGGATAAAACACCTTATGAAATTTTAAAAGGGAGAAAGCTAAACTTGTCACATCTTCATGTATTCGGTTGCAAATGTTTTGTTTTGAATAATGGAAAAGAAAATCTTGGAAAATTTGATGCAAAAGCAGATGAAGGTATATTTCTCGGATACTCACAATCAAGCAAAGCATATAGGGTATACAATAAACATTTACCTACTGTTGAGGATTCAGTTCATGTCTCTTTTGATGAATCTTATCCAAAATAAGTCGGAAAAAGTATTTCTCTTGATGGTGCAAGTGTATCTACTGAAGATATACTCAAAGAAACTGTTGAGGAAATTGATCAGTCCAAAACAGTTAACGATGAGGAAGAAAAAAATACAAGCCTTTCAAAAGATGAGGAAGAAGAGCCAATGGAAGCTAATGATCTTCCACCAGCTTGGAATTCCTCTAAAGACCATCCCATTGACAACATATTGGGAGATATCTCAAAAGGAGTAATGACTCGCTCCAAGATAAGTAATTTTTGTTATCATTTTGCTTTCGTTTCACAAGTAGAACCTAAAAATGCTAAAGAGGCCTTGATTGATGAGTTTTGGCTAATGTCCAAGCAAGAAGAGCTAAATCAGTTTAAAAGAAATGATGTTTGGGAAATTGTCCCTCGTCAGCGAGACCATCATATCATAGGCACTAAGTGGATTTTTAGAAATAAACTTGATGAAAACGGAATGATAACCCACAATAAAGCATGCTTAGTAGCACAATGCTATAACCAATAGGAGGGCATTGATTATGAGTATACTTATGCTCCAGTTGCTCGCCTTGAGGCTATACGTCTCTTGCTCGCTTATGCGTGTGCAAAAGATTTTAAGCTTTATCAAATGGACGTAAAGAGTGCCTTTCTTAACGGAGTCATAAATGAAGAGGTGTATGTCTCACAACCTCCTGGTTTTGAGAATAAAGAATATCCAGATCATGTTTTCAAATTAAAACGAGCTTTATACGGTCTTAAATAGGCCCCTCGGGTCTGGTATGAAAGACTTAGTAAATTTCTACTTGATCGTGGTTATTCAAGAGGTAAAGTGGATACTACTCTTTTCATTAAACGTAGAGGAAAGCACATCCTTTTAGTTCAAATATATGTAGATGATATTATTTTTGGTTCAACTAATCTACACTTGGTCGAAGAATTTTCCAAAGTCATGCAGGGTGAATTTGAGATGAGTCTCATGGGGGAGCTAAACTACTTCCTCGGTCTCCAAATAAAGAAGCTCAATGAAGGCACAATTATATGTCAAACAAAATACTGCCAAGAGTTGCTTAAACGATTTGGAATGGACAACTTAAAATCAATTGACACCCTCATGCCTACCAATGGGAATTTAGACAAGGTTGAACATGGTAAGAGTGTTGATGTCAAAAAATATAGAGGTATGATCGGATCCCTCTTGTATCTTACAGCATCTAGGCTTGACATCATGTTTAGTGTTTGCATGTGTGCACGATATCAATCGGATCATAAGGAATCCCATTTGAAAGCTATCAAGCGTATACTTAGGTATCTCAATAATACATCTAAGTATGGGCTATGGTATTCCAAGGGAAGCGATTGCAGTTTAGTAGGTTACTCTGATTCTGATTTTGCTGGCTGCAAATCAGATAGGAAAATCACTAGTGGAACATGTCACTTGTTTTCAAACTCTCTAGTAACTTGGCATAGCAAAAAGCAAGTTTATGTTGCTTTGTCAACTGCTGAGGCTGAATATGTTGCAACCGGTAGTTGTTGTACTCATATCTTATGGCTGAAGCAACAATTACAAGACTATGATATTCAATTAAAACGTATTCCAATAAAATGTGACAACACAAGTACTATAAATCTCACTAAGAATCCTGTCTTACACTCACGCACTAAACACATAGAGATTCGGCATCACTTTCTTCGCGATCATGTTGAAAAGGAAGATGCTACATTTGAGCATGTTGATACTAAAAATCAACTTGCTGACATTTTTACAAAACCACTAGCAACGGAACTCTTCTTCAACATTCGTCGTGAGCTAGGGATTTTAGATCTCTCCTACGTGATGTCTTAAGCATATATGTATTTGAAATATATCTATGTCTCACCATACTGTTGGGATGTGTTTTTAGCTTTAGTACATGTCTCTTAACATCTCATCAAACGAGGTAATACCCTTCCTATCTACTTTATCTATAAGAACTTTCAATTACTTATAAGTTGACCGTAATGTTCTATTGATAATGTCTATATGTATATCTCTATTACATAAATTGTTTGAACTTGACATATACAAATTGCATTAAATCATTATGCATGCATAATACTCTTCAGATGATTCATTTTTCATAATCATTTAAATTGGAATTGGGTACCATATCCATCTGTTAGCAAGAACTTGTGAAAAACTGCATTTCTATCAAAATTTGTGTTATGAGTCAATACATACAGTTATGAGTCGACTCATATCAAAAAAAAATTATAAAAACAGAAATTAAGAATTGGTTTCAGGTTGACACATCAAGATTTGCGTCGACACATATTACTTCCGGTTGACTCATAGGATTCTTGAGTCGATGCAAAACATTTAAAACAAAAAAAAACTGTTCTTTAATACAGGATGTGTCGACACATACGAATTTCGTGTCGACACATAAGAATAATAAATGTCATTAATTTGAATTGGGCCAACCCATCTACCCAATTTAAACTCCCTCCAATTATCTGACTCATTACGTACAGCATCTAACCCTAATCACCGTTCTCTACTCTCATCACCGCCTCCTCCACCCTACAACTATGACAAATCATGTGATAGGCACAATCCCTAGTCTATGTCTCCATGTCATACATTTCATACCAATAATTCATGCCTCTTTTTCTAATATTTGTATTAATGTCCCCTTCAAACAATCTATTTTGCTTATGTAAATTGACTTTTATCTGCATTAATTACTTTCAACTTAATTACTTCCTGTTTACTCAATTATTTACTCAGTTATTGATAAAATTATGCCAAGACATTCTGTGTGAATGCCAAGACAATATTTGCTGAAATTGCATATCAATTTTCTTATGTGCTGAGATTGCTGAAAATATTTCTTATTCTCTTTTTGATGAGGTCAAAGGGGGAGAAGAAGATTGTGTTAGTGTTAGAAAGAAGATGCACAAACTCAGGGGGAGCAAGCTTATTCATATACACTATATCACCATACATCATCGGATATTTGCCATCATAAAAAAGGGGGAGTTTGTGAGCAACCCCTTCATAATTGATTTTGAATGATTGCAAATATATGTGAAATAATAAATACATGTGTGCATTACAAAAATATAGTATAACATGTTTAAAATAAGTTTAAAAAATGTGTTTTACTCATAATGCATCATTATGAGTCGACACAACAGGTTTTACATTGATCCATAACATACTGAAGTCCCTGGAATAATATCTCCAACTATTATGCATCGATACAAAATCTTATGCATCGACACATAACACTTTGATTCCCCTGTAATGCAAACTTAAACTTGTATGCATCGACACAAAACCTCATGCATCGACACATGACATTCTGATTCTCCTGGAAATTTATTTGAACTTATATGAATCTATACATAATATCATGCATCGACACATGACATTCTGATGCTCCTGTAAAACATTCTTTTGAATTTATATGCATCGATACATAATATCATGCGTCGACTCATACCACGTTTTATGTTCAAAAATTACAAATACAATCAGTATGCATCCACACGTATGTGTTATGCATCGACGGATGTAAAATAGTTGGTTCTGTAAAATGTTATGATATGTTCTTGCATCGACTCAAAATACCATGTGTTGACCCATCCTCTAATTCATAACTAACATGAATCGACTCATGACCAACATGCATCGACTCATAATATTTTCTTTTGCCTAACTGTTTTCTGTTACATATATAAGAAAGTATTTCTCTCAGCAGCAATACAATGCAACATATTGGAATTGTGTGCAAACATTTGTGAGCAGCTAGAAGCCTGAAAGAAACTTCATCTTCATCACCTTCTCAATCATCTTCATTCAACAACAACAACGAAAATTAAACATCCTTGTTGAGTTGGATCAAGAGGTCAGAGATAATGTTCAGCTGTGTATTGAAAGGATCTTAACTGAGTTGAATATTGTAAAGGAGGCTTCAAGAAATAAACCAAGGGGTTTGTCCTTCAAGAACGAGTGTGTTCTTGAGGGTTTGTTAGACACGGTCGCACAAGTCAGATTCAGCCGTAGCGAGGGGTTTGGAAATCAGAGGGATTTTTGCAAACAAGTCGTGGAAGCGGAGGATTGATTGTGGATCTTGCAGGGAATCTTGATACAGCTCATATCAAGTGGTTGTTCTTACAAGAAGAAGAATATCATAGGGATTTCTATATGTCTGTGTAGTGTAACCTTATTATCAAACATTCAGCATATTGTTATAAAAGTTCTCAGTTTGAATTGTGAAATTGAGAGGGAGACGTACCCACACGCGAGGACGACAGTAGGGAACTTCCTTACCAAACTGCATGCGTATCGTTCTTTCTTTCTTTCTCTTTATCTTTTTAGACATTTCATAATTTTGTGTTTCAATTGGCTTGCTGAGTTTTTCTGTCTAATGATAAAAATAGTGGTTCAAATACTTTCATCAAACCACCACTATTAAATCATTAAGCAAGCATATGCCAAGTGTTTGACAAAATTCCTAACAAATTCCTTAATTCATTGGAAATAGTGCTTTCATGATAAGTGCATTAAAATGTTGAGAAATATGAGTTGTATATTCATCAATTTCATCTAATAAAATCCAGCAAGTTTTTCACATGTCCGGTTTTCTAGTAGTCGGTTCAAAGTAGACGGAATTAATTTAGGATATTAATTTTCTGCTGCTTTCAACACGCTTTGATAAAATAATTTTAAATACTTGAATAAGTAGGAGGTGATCTATTCACCCCCCCCCCCCCCCCCTCTCAATCACTTGCCACACCGTCTAACAATTAGTGCAGGTTTAACGAGCTACATGTAGGTGTAGGCGCAAGGATGAGATCGTGCCATTGCTAGGGCACAATCTGAGATTTCCTTCTAAACTCAAAATCTAGGACGTTTCAGGCCAAACGGATCTCAGATTTGGATTCAAGGGGTTCGAATTAGGGGGGTATGGTAGTTTTCAATCTTTGATTTTGGATATTTTGTAGGTTCAAGTTTGGAGCCCATCAGAGAAGACAACCAGAGAGTTGACTCCAGTGGGCTGACTCTGGTGCCCCAAGTGTCTCTCTCTTATCGGTTCAAGTAGTCAAGCACGCACATTTGATTTTCAAATATATTTCTGTTTGGTTTCAATTTACACATTTATTATTGTGTTATAATTAACAAATGAACAAGCATCTCATATGGTAAAGAGGAAGCGTGCAAAAGGGGAAGGACCAAGGTTCGATACCCAAGCCTCACAATTTTATTTTTCTAACTATTATTCTGCAGATCTGGTGCGTTCCACATCCAGACGCTCACCATACATCCCCCAATCCTAATCAGGGGATCACATCAACTCAGATCCAGAAGATTCCAAACGCACAGAGTATCATACACCTTCAAGAGATGTTATCACTGGATCTAAGAGGAAATCTGGGCCTTGCGTTTACAAAACATACACCTTTTTTTTTCATTCACTGCCTGACCCATTTGTACTTTTATTTTGTTTTTGTTTATTTATTTTAATTGCTTTATTTTTTATTTAATCAACATTAAATAAAAATCATCACAAAAAAATTAGGTTAGTATTTTTTTTTTCTTAATCAAATTAATTTTGAAAATTAATTAATTAATTATTTTAACCGTTTTCTTTAAATTAAAACCAAATAGATTTAGGTTTTTTTTAGTTTAATTCACTTTATATTTAAAATAAATAAAAAACAAGAAGGTTTTTCTTATACCTTATGATTTTTAGGCGTCTTCTCCTAACTTGCGCGCGTTTACATTTTCCATTCTGTTTTCATATTATTGTATATGTCTACTGGATGTAATAATTATAACTAGGACTTTATTTTACTGCTTTATTCCCCATTTTGGACATGTAATTAATCCTCCTCCCCGAAGCCTTGTAATAGTTTAGGATTTATCTTTTCGCATTTTAAATCTCTGTAAACTATTAACTGTTAGATGTATGCCTAATAGGATTGTATGGCAAGAATAACAAACAAACGCTAGCAAACCTAACACAAGACAAAAATAACTGAATACAACACACTCTCACATATACACCTATAGGGTATCCGACTTTGGTTGCCTTCGGAAAACAGTCACAAATCTTGAAATGTGAGAGACTTTAGTGGCTACCCACTGGTTTAAAAGATCAATAAGTCCCTCGATGACCCTCTCGATGTTGCCCTGATAAAAATGATCTTAAAACCCTAGGGTAATTAATAAAGTTTCTTGCCCAGTTGCCTTTGTGACTGTATAAACGTCCCTTCGAATGTCCCTCAAACATCCAACGACTAAGGCTACCTACTCACTAATAGTAGGATAACACTGTCTAAAGGAAAAGAGGAAAAGAATAATCCTTTCGAGTAAAAGTAGATAGTTCCTAGATGCTTGCTCAAACAATTTTTACACTTACACAAAACTTATTTCAAAAACATTTTCAAACACTTTGTAGACATTCTCTACCATTCCGAGAAACATTACAAAGTTTGCCGCACTAAGGCGTTTTCAAAAATACTTTTCAAAACACACAAAGCACAAGGTATTTCAAAATAAGCTAAGCATCTAAGAGCCTGTAGATAACTACGGATGGAAAGGGTGCTATCACCTTCCCTTTCCATAATCTACCCCATTTACTCAGAAAACTCTCAAAATGTCTTTTTTCTGTTCTTTTCACCCTTTCCATTTGTTGGATAAAAGAAAATTCGGTGTCGACTCTTTCTTACTGCAACATTTGCGAACACAAACGTAAAACCAGTATAACAGTCGCTTCTGCCACCGTATCACAGAACTGGTGAATCTGCTATGGATTAATAAAAGTGGGGTTACCTTAGAGTTTAGTTCATTTTAAATTGCTTTCCTTGTTTTCTTTTTCTACTTAACGTTTGAGGGTTTGTTTGGGTTGTTACTAAAGATCCCACACCCGGATCTGGGGCACCTTTTTAGGTAAGTAGTAATAAATCATGGAAGTTGTACGGCGTAAACCGATATGGACAAAGTGATAGCTATGTTATTGTGATACTCTGGCTTGTACTAATGTTCCTTGAGTCAGTTAAGGATAACATTAGGCTTCCTTATAGTGTCATTAAGCACTAACTGGTCTTTAGAACCTTTAATTAACTCATCCTAAGCCATTAGAAAGTAGTGAGATGGAAGACTTTGGTTCCGACCGGGTATTGGTTAATACTCGATGCTACACTCATTGAGATTGTACTTTTGGGATGTTCTGGCCGTAATACTTTGGCGCTTGAGCTAGAATAATGCCTAAAAGAAAGGTCGATGATATGAGACTCCTTAGAACTCATTTTCTATTACTAGGACAGGTTGAGCCAACTGAAACTTCAAGAGGATCCTTACCTTTAAAACTCATGCAAGCCTTTAAACCTAAGGTCTTTGTGTGATTTGCTTGTGCTTTCTATATCTGTGATTTATAGCATAATCATGACATCATAAACATCATAGTATTCATGTACACTAACCATTTCAAGGACCTATGGATTTATCTCTTCTCTGTTTTATAGGTCATGGATTCAGCTCGCAAGAAAACCATCTGAATCAATTTTGTAGAGATCCCTCTGAAACTCAAGGAAATGGCCTTAAAAGTTCTTGAGAACTCATTATTCAACAAGAGATATAGTCACTTGCTCATTTTAGTTACTACCTGTTTTGACGAAGTTTTGATGAGTCTCATATTCCAGTTCTTCGATCCTAAGCACCATTGCTTCACATTTCCAGACTATCGATTGGTGCCTACGTTGGAAGAATTCTCCAAGATACTTGGTTTGCCTATACTGGAGCAAGTACCTTTCACCGGTTTAGAACAAGGTCCAACTTCTAAAGATGTTGTCGTAGCTTTGCATTTGAAGCCATCTGACATTAAGTCCAATTGGGAAAGAAGAAGTGGAGTTAAGGGCCTCCTTGCAAATTTTCTAATGAATAAAGCTCGGGTATTCCTAGACTCCATGAGCTACCATGCCTTTGAAGATGTCTTAAATCTCTTGATCTATGGGATGTTTCTGTTCCCCAATTCAGACAAGTTTATAAATGTCAGTGCCATAAACATCCTCCTTGCTCACAATCTAGTGCCTACATTGCTCGGGGATATTCTGCACTCACTCCACACCCATACTATGAATAAACGAGGAACTCTCATGTGTTATACGCCTTTGCTCTATAGGTGGTTTATTTTGCACATTCCTCGGTCAGTAATGAAGAATGAGTTAAGCTTAAGGTGGAACAAAAGGTTAATGTCTCTCTCTCACTCGGATATCTATTGGTGCCCTCGCTCTCAAGAAGACATCTCTTTATTGATTTTTGGCGAGAATTTCCTAATGTGCCACTCCTTGGCATTAGAGGAGGCATCACCTACAACCCCTCTTTAGCCCTACGTCAGTTTGGTTACGCCCGGAAGGATGGTTCTCGTGGTATGCTCATCCAAGGTATTGTGTTAGACTATTCAAATGATTTGCAAGGTTATCACCAGAGATTCATCCGCGCTTGGGGCATGGTTAAGAAGACTGATAGTAAGACTTTAGGGCGCAAGAACTCCATCCCTTTTAAGCCATATCTCAAATGGGTGCGACCTCGTGCTCAAAGTCTTATGATCCCATATGTTGTTATCCTACCAGTGATTTCAGAGCCTATTGTTCAAGGGGACGAGCCTCACATCATTTTTCATCCTGATATGTCGACAAACTTCGAAGAATTGTAAAAGTCTTGGATCCAGCTCAAGGAAGAACGAGATACCTTTGAGACCCAATTCTATGCGAGTGAGAAGAAAGTGTTGGAACTAACAAAGCAGCTTCACGAAGAGCAGAATCTCAATGCCTACATCAGCACCAAAAGAAAGCGTCCATGGGAAACCTAGAAGTTTTAGAAGTTTTAATTATTATTTCTTTGTAAACTTTGATTCCATTTGAACTTACTAATAAAAAAGTCTTTGTTTCTGTTTTGATTAAAAGAGTTTAAATCCTACGAGGTCCTTGAAAACATTACATAAGCATATCATGCATATCATCACATAAGCAGGTATTTCAAAACAGGTTTATTATCTTTTCACTGTTTATTTCAGCAAAAAGAAATGGCTCTTGAGCAAACAGTTAAGGATCTGCAAGCACAAAATGCTCAATTCCAGCAGATGTTCCTGGCTCTAGCTAAGGGACAAGAAGACCTGAAGGCTCTGATTCTCAAAGACAAGAAAAAGAAGACAAAGAAACCAGTGGGTGTCCTGAATATGGGAAGGAGATTCAGAGGACCAGTAAAGTGAGCTATAGACTTCTCAACTCCGTCAAATGAGGGAGACAATCAGGAAGAGAAGCCAAAAGAAGAGGACAACAACTCAGGGACGATGAAGAAGAGGTTGATTACTCTGAGGAACAATATCCCCCTGCTAATGACAAATACAAACAGTTGGAGGATCATCTCAATGTTATGGAAATTCAGAGGGTACCTGGTCTAGATTTTGAAGAATTAGGGTTGGTCTATGGAGTGGTCATTCCCCAGAAGTTCAAGGTTCTCGTATTTTCTAAATATGATGGGGTTTCGTGTCCTAAGCTGCATCTAAGATCCTATGTCAGGAAGATTCAACCTCACACTGCTGATAGGAATTTTTGGGTGCATTTCTTCCAAGAAAGTCTACCAGGAACTCAATTGGAATGGTTCTATCAACTGGAGGGAACCAACATTCGTAACTGGGAGGATTTGGTTGCTACTTTCTACATGCAGTACCAATACAATGATGACCTTGCTCCAAACCGTACAAAACTTCAAAGCATGTCTATGGGTGTTGTACCCCAAAATTTTCCCTCCCATTTTCACACAAAACATACTCCTAGAGGTCCTCAATTGCTCGAGTTGACTAAGGATTGACCAGACAAGTTTTCTTCCTAAGGCAATGAGCCTCAAACTAGGGTTTCACTCCTCA
Organism: Vicia faba; assembly: GCA_948472305.1. Classification (NCBI taxonomy): domain Eukaryota; kingdom Viridiplantae; phylum Streptophyta; class Magnoliopsida; order Fabales; family Fabaceae; genus Vicia; species Vicia faba. Next base: position 990,422,356 of record OX451735.1, read on the forward strand.
TCAAGATGTATGAGTTCCAAGGGTCATAAATGGTTTCCATTGCCCTAATATGTCCTCAATATCATCCATGCCAAGTTTCATGCCTTACACAAGAAGTTTGCTCAGTCAACTGCTCAAATGCCTGAAAATCAACTATACTAGGGAAAAAGTCAATTGTGGCCCAAATACAATCAAACTTCAAGATTTTTGGTCAACATCAACATTTTTAAGTGATATCAATCATTTGATCAAGGTTTGATCATGATTCCTCAAGGAATGCTCCTAATTCATCAAAACTCAAAAGCTGCTAAATTAGGGTTTCTATAGGAAAAGTCAACCAAATTTTGACCAGACATAACTTTCTCATACTTTATCAGAAATTTCTCATCCAAGGCTCATTTTTAATATAATCCAATTCCATACAACTCATATTCATCCCTCAAGTTCAAAAATGCACTCATGAAAAGATATAAATTCAGACATTATAGGTCATTTCAAAAAGTCAACAAAACACCTTTTAGGTCAAAGCTCCTTACATGAACATGGAAGATCCAATTGAGATGAAACCAAAAGGGTTGTTTAGAGGACATCCTAAGCTTTCTAAAACGTCCAAGAAAAAATTCTTAGGGTTAAAAATGAGAGAGACGTGCATTGCTAAAGTTGACATATTTTTGGAATACAGTTTTTGGAAAATTTCTGATAAAGTATGAAGAAATTATGCTTGGTCAAAGTTTGGTTGACTTTTCCTAAGAAACCCTAATTTAGCAACTTTTGGGTTTTGATGAATTTGGTGCATTCCTTGAGGAATCATGATAAACCCTTAATCAAATGATGGATATCCCTTCAAAATGTTGATGTTGACCAAAAAACTTGGAGTTTGACTGTATGTGGGCCACATTTGAATTTTGACCTAATATAGTTGATTTTCAAGCATCTGGGCAATTCACTGTGAAAACTTCTTGTGCAAGGCATGAAACTTGACATGGATGATCTGGAGAACATATTAGGACCATGGAAAGCATTTGGGACCTTTGTAGTTCCCACACCCTTGATGAAAATGGAAACCCTAGTTTGAGGTACATTGCCTTAGGAGAGAGTTTGTCTGGTCAACTCTTGGGCATCCTTAAGCAAGTTGAGGACCTCAATGGGCATCTGTTGAGTAAAATGAGAGGGAAAATTTTGGGGTACAACAGCTGCCCCTGTTCAATCTTCTTAAACCTGATGATGTAGATTGGTTGTCTGCCTTTCGTAATCTGAAGATGGAAGATGATTGAACACTAGAGTGCCCAGAAATTTGCACTCGTCTGAGATGGTGCTGGAATGTGTAGGCAGTATCGGGAATGGGCTTACAGATGCCATTTGGAGGAGATGACAGAAGGTCACCAGAGATGGGCATAAAGATGCCATCCGGAAGATATGACAGAGAATCGTCGGAGATGGGCTTAAAGATGCCATCTAGAGGATGTTGATTTCCCGAGATATTCCTTTGATGAGAATTCATGTTCCTGTCGTTGAGGAGGAATCTGCTGATGAATGTTGGTCTCTGTCTTGGGAGAAATGGAATTTTAGGAACTTCAGTTGTCCTTTATTCTACTGGGGAATCATCTCTTAGTCGAGGAGATGAAAATGAACTGCTATTCGGTCGTGCTCCAGGCCTTACACTGATTTGCTGAGGATAATAAGACTGACTGCTATCTGATTGTGCTCCAAGTTTTACAGTGACTTACTGGGGAGATGAGATTAAACTTGCTATATGGTCGTGCTCCAGGATTTGCAATCTCAAAAACTGTTATCTAATTGTGCTCCAGGCTTCATAAGGAATTAAGTGGTTATCTGGTTGCATCCAGGTTTCAACTTAAATTTAAGGCATACTAACCTTCGGTCGATTTCTGTGCTTCATAGTAATTGGCCGAGTAAACTGCTATTTGGTCGAATTCCAAGCTTTGCAGTACCTCATACTGTTATCCAGTCATGCTCCAGGTTTCACAGTGTCTCTTGTCGCTATCTGGTCGTGCTCCAGTCTTCACAGCATCTTATACCATTATCTGGTCGTGCTCCAGGCTTCATGGTGTCTTATACCACTATCTATTTGATTCCAGGCTTCATAGTATTTGGAGAAATCAAGATATTATCCGGTCGATCTCCGGGCTTCATAGCTTGAACTTGAGATATAACGCTATCTGGTCGATTCCAGGCTTCCTAGTATTTTGGAGAACTCAAGATATTATTCGGTCGATTTCTAGGCTTCATAGCTTGAATTTGAGATATACCATTATTTGGTCAACTCCAGGCTTCGTAGTATTTTGTACTATTATCCGGTCGTGTCTCGGGCTTCATAGTATGATGTAGTGTTGGTTGACTATTATCCGGTCGATCTCCGGGCTTCATAGCTTTTTTAACTAGAATAGAAATCTTAGTATCGATTTGACTGAACCAGGGAAAGGTCTTGAGTTATCTTCAACTGGGAGAGAAATCTTAGTACCGATTTGACTGAACCCGGGAGAGGTCTCGGAATAACTTTGACTGGCATAGAAATCAGGGGAATCTTAGCGGCGATTCGGCTGACCCAGATGAAAGTCTTAGAACACCTTCAACTAGAATAGAAACCTTAGTATCGGTTTGACTGAACCAGAGAAAATTTATGAGAACTTCAACTGGGAGAGAAATCTTAGTATCGATTTGACTAATCCCGAGAGAGGTCTCGGATTAACTTTGACTGGCATAGAAATCAGGAGAATCTTAGCGACGATTCGGCTGACCCAGACGAAAGTCTTAGAATATCTTCAACTAGAATAGAAACCTTAGCATCGGTTTGACTGAACCAGAGAAAGTGTTGGAACATCTTCAACTGGAATAGAAACCTTGGTGTCGGTTTGACTGAACCAGAGAAAGTGTTGGAATATCTTCAACTAGAATAGAAACCTTGGTGTCGGTTTAACTAAACTAGAGAAAACTTGTGAGAACTTCATTGCATCTTTCCCTGAAAGGTAAAGAGTTAGTCATATGTAATGTCATGATGTATGAAATGTATTGAGTAATGATGTTCTCAAAATAAATGAGATTGTGCTGTATAATATGTATGTGCATGCCATGATGTATGGATATGCAATGCCATTGTGATATTCTCTAGCTGGGGAAAATAAATCATGGACTACTGCTGGAGAGTATAAGGAGTTGAGTTCTTCATTTCCTTCGGGGATAGTGACCGAAGATGATTAGCTGGGGATTTACATCCATTCTACTTGAGAATATTCTGTCGGAGGAGACTTTGTCTAAGAATAATCATGCGGGGGAATGACTCCGTGGGGAAGAGAAATACTTTGTTGGAAGATCTGCTGATTTGGAAGAATAAACTCAGCTGGGGATGAACTTCCATTGCTGGAGAGAAGAGCTCTGTTGGAGATTGAGCTTTCGTTGTCATAGAAATAAACTCTGCTCGGGGGAAAGCTTTATAAACTATTTATGATTATAAAGCTCGGCTGGGGAATGTAGATATCAGCTTTCTGAAGGAACCTGCTGGGGAAGTGATTCCTGCTTGGGGACCTGGAGATCGGACTTTGGTTGTCCTTACTCTGTGAGGAATATAAATATCACGGGCGTGTATGTGATAGTGACTTCGCTTCCAACCGTCTCTGCCCCTTGTACCATGCTGGAAAAAGTACATGCAGAGATTTTGTGAATGGATCTATGTCGTGATTGTACTTGAACATGTATTTAATGAGTGTCAGGATGACATCCGTCTCTGGATCGTATCTGAACTGTACTTGAAACATGTGTTGAATGAGTGTCAGAATGACATCCGTCTCTGGATCGTATCTGAACTGTACTTAAAACATGTGTTGAATGAGTGTCAGAATGGCATCCGTATCTGGAGTGTATTTGAACTGTATCTGAAAGATGAATTTAAACTGTATCTGAAAGCTGAATCTGAATGAGTATCAGAATGGCATCCATATTTGGAGCGTATCTAAACTGTATCTGAAAGCTGAATCTGAATGAGTATCAGAATGGCATCCGTATCTGGAGCGTATCTGAATTGTATCTGAAAGTTGAATCTGAATGAGTATCAGAATGGCATCCGTATCTGTAGTGTATCTGAACTGTATCTGAAAGTTGAATCTGAATAAGTATCAGAATGGAATCCGTATCTGGAGCATATCTGAACTGTATCTGAAAGATGAATCTGAATGAGTATCAGAATAGCATCCGTATTTGGAGCGTATCTGAACTGTATCTGAACTGTTTCTAGAAGAGAAATCTGGAACAAGTACCAGGATAACATCCGTCTCTGGATCGTATCTGAACTGTTTCTCAATGTATGAAAATCTTGAATAAGTAGCAGAATGACATCCGTATTTGGATCGTATCTGAACCGTTTCTCGATGTATGCAAATCTTGAATAAGTAGTAGAATGACATTTGTATCTGGATCGTATATGAACCGTTTCTTGATTCTGGTGCGCTTGATGAATGTTAATCAAGGTATAAGTCTTCCACTGATAGACAGGTGACGGGACATAGTCGTACGTTTTAAGTCCCTAACTTTTGTCTGGACCTCCCTTTCGGGTTTTCAGCCCACCGGGATACCTTTTTACCCAAGCCACCTTTTCAGGTTTTCGACTTGTCGGGTGTATAAATTTTTTTATGTATATCCCTAACTTTTGCCCGAACCCTTTTGGTTCGCCGGATTCCCTTATTTTTGCCTAGGTGTGTCAACCTAGCGGGTCTTTTTTTTCATGCGTAGTATTTTCCGACTATGTCCATGCTTTCAGGATGTAGAGAGTTGTCACTGTCCATAGTGTTGTGTTGTAGTACTTTCAAAGATGTTTTCTTGATGGCACATGATTCTTTGTTGGAATGCATGCGTAATGCCCCAAGAGATTCAGATGGAGATCTGCCCCTGGTTATTTGGAACTTTTGGAGAGACTGCCCCAGGTGTGTTTAGACATCATGTCATGCCCCTTGCTTACGGAAGACCTGTTATTGGAAGTGTCTTTCACGTTGAGGTGATTCTGTCCATTGAGAGGATGTTTATTCATTGAATATCCATTGTGCGGATTTCTCTGCTGTCAAACAATTAGTCATATGCAAACAATGTCATTTAAAGAATGCAAAACTCATGTATGTCTTGAAATTTTTTTGAAAATGTGTTTTGTGTAGTAAAATGAAATTTGCAAGAATGTGATATCAACTCAGGATTCATAACAAAGCCTACAGGAGTCAGGATAGCTTTGTAATAGTATGCTCTTAAACTAACCCATGCTTTAGCTGGGACTTTTAAAGGTTATAACGTGGCCTGGTTCACGGTTCAAGAAACAAAGGATAAAGGCTCAAAGTACCCAACCCGCTCTTCGTGGTGCTCTTTAGTCCTATGCTCAGTTAATTGCACGTTTAGAATCCCAGTTGAGTTTTGGAATGTCCTTGATATTCCGGTGATGGTTTGGATACTGGAAGTTTATTTAGAAGAGGTAGTCATTTTGTAATCTTTTTTTGTCGAGGATTTGTAGTAACCTCTTTTTTTTTTGTTATCCCTTCTTTTGCCTGAACTGTTTCTTTTGTGATTACAGTCAGCGGGATGCCCCAATTTTTCTCTTAAGTCTCCTTCATAGGTTTTGACTTAATGGGCTTTTATTTCGAGAGATAATGATTGTCTGTCTTGACGATTATACGGAACCATCACCATTTTTTGTTTTGGAAGGACGTCTTCGATGCCATTCATTGTGTACGAAGCGGCAGATTGTGACTGAATGCGCCTCTGAATTAACTGAGAAAACTACCCTGCCCCAGGTTAGGATTAAGGGTTTTAATTTGTGTGAAAAGAAAAACTCCTACTTTGACCCGAAGGGGTTGATTAGGGATTATCTTCCTTATAACTCCATTGTTTAGGATTTGAAACAATGCATGTACATCGTTAGCGGGGTCTGTTCAAAAACATAGTGTAGAGATTGTGGTATCATTTTCGTCATCCTCCCCCTAAGGCTTAGAGTTTTTAATCGAGAGTTGAATATCACAAAAGGAAATAAGAACGCATTTTTGAAATAGTGAATACGAATGAATTGATTCAAGATAAACATGTGCAATGCATTGATGAAATAACAAGGTTTGATATGAATAAATGTTCAAACAAATCAAAATAAAATTACACATTGAAAATTCTAATGAACAAAAATTCTTCTTGTGAGAACTTGTCACTTCAGATGGTATGCCTTGGAGGGATGGAAGAAGAACTCATCCTGACTGTCTTGTGCGAATTCTAGCGCTCCTTCATCAATCAGGTCTTGAATTTTATTTCTCAACGCCCAACAGTTGTTGGTGTCATGTCCAGGACTGTCGGAGTGGTACGCACATCTTGCATTTGGATTGTACCTTGGGGAGGCTATGTTGGGATTCTGAGGAGGGTCCCTTAACATAACGAACTTGGCCTTCAACATGCGTTGCAATGCTTGAGCCAGTGACATGTTGATTTCGGTGAAGCATCTTTCGGATGTATTCTTCTTATGCTGATTGCCCCGTTGTCGTTGGCGAGGTTGTGGTTGGGCTTGTGATGTAGTAGCAGTCTGGAAAGGTTTGTTCCTGACCAAACCAATCTCTTCTCTCACTGGGGGCTGATTAATGCCTTGATCCACTATTTTAACTGTTTGTTTCATGGATCTGCATCCATCTTGGTGAAGCTTGTTGAGGAAGGTTCTTAGCCCTTCTTGTCCTCGAGCTAAGTTTTGGATAAGAGTCGTCTGCCCCAGCATCTGGATTCTCATTGCTTCTACCTCAGCTTGTTGTTGTTCCAATTGTTCATCCTTGTTGTTATCAGGACATTCCTTGGTCAGACTCCCGGGAAGATTGTTTTCAGGTCTTCTTGCCCCTTGGATAGATTCAGGAGAAATTCCTTGAACTGGGCATCTTGAGCTTGGAGATCTCTGTTGTCTTGTTGGAGAGCCATTGCTGAAATAAACAGCGAGAACATGAGAGACCTGCTTTGAAACCTGCTTATGCAATGATATGTATTATATATGTATGCAATGTTTTCAAGGATCTCGCGGGGTAAACAAGAAAATGTCAGAAGTTTAATTTTGCAGCTTTGATTGAAGAACTTTGTATCGTTGATAGTCCTTCTACGAGAGTCAAGCTCACCATATCAAGTGGGTCATAGCCCCTGACTCAAGTTGTTGAGTTTTGATCTTCTGACGACATTGGCTAGAGGAAAATAAATCCCCTTGCCCCTTGCTAGACGTCTGATTTATCATAACCTGCATCACAGGCCCTCGAGATCCTTGAAATGGTTAAGGAAATGTTAAGGCATGATGTTATGATGTGTATGTTATGCTTTTAAGAAAAGGTGCAAAGTGATGTAAGCAAGTAAACCCTGCAAGAAATACAATTTATTGGATAATGATTGTAAACAAAACCTATAAGGAACTCATGTTGTCAGGTAATAAAACTCTGCAAGTAGTTCAAGTTGAAAGCACACAAGTCACACAAACAACCTTAGATTTAGGCTTGCATGGGTTTTAAGGTCATACCCTCTTGAAGATGGATTAGTTCAACCTGTCCTATAAATAGTAACCGGGTTCTAAGAGATCTCAATATCACTAATATTTACCCCAAGCCTTGTTCAATCGACGATTGACTCGTAATCAAACAAAACTCAGAAGTAAAACCTTAATGAGTGTAGCATCGAGTATCTGTCGACCTTGGGAATACACCAAAGTCGGCCATCTCGCTACGTCCTACTGGCCAAGTTGTGCAATTAAAGGTTCTAAGGTCAGTTGATGCTTTATGACACCACGCGGCGGCCCCGTACAACTTCCTTATTGACTCAAGGGTTACGGGTACCAACCAAAGTGCCACATCAACGTAGCTACTGCTTCAACCGTGTCGGTATACCCCAGCACAGCTCCCTCACAGTTTATTAATACTTACCTAAAAGGTGTTTCTCGATCCAGGTGTAGGATCAAACAACCCAAACAGTTCCCATAAATATAAAGCAAGTAATACAAAGAGAAAGCAATTAAATATGACCTAGATCCTAAAGTTTACCCCACTTCTATTTTATTCCCCAGCAGAGTCGCCAGTTCTGTGATACGGTGGCAGAACCGACTGTTAATACTAGTTTGCGTTTTGCATTTTTTGTTTGTAAATGTCGTGGTAAGCAAGAGTCGTCACTGACTTTTATTTTATCCAATCGGGAAAAGGAAAAAGAACAGAAAAAACATTTTTCGAGAATGTTTCTGAGTACGGGGGTAGATTATAGAAAGGGAACGTGTTAGCACCCTTTCTATCCATGTTTTTCCATGGGCTCTTAGGTACTTGCTCATTTTGAAAATTTCTTGTGTGTGCTTGCTTTGAAAAGTTTTGTTTTACTTCGTTTTAACCCTTGTTTCTATCCTCAAGAGTGTTACGAAGTTGTTTTTGAAAACTTTGTTTGGGAAAGTGTTCGTGTGAAAAAGTTTTTTTGTTTGAGCAAGTCCTAGGAACTAATCTACCTACTCGAAAAAGGTCTGTTCATTTTCCTTTTAGACAATGCTATCCCATTACTGAGAAATAGGTAGCATCGTCGTTGAAGTTTTTTAGGGACATTCGAAGGGACATGTACGATCACAAAAGAAATGTTAGGAAATGTTAGTAATCATCCTAAATCCTTAAAGATCTTTTTCTGAGGCAACATCCGAATTGGTCATTTTAGATCTTTCGGGGCTTAGGACAACCACTAACAAACCCTATACTTCATGACCGTTTACCGAAGGCAACCGAAGTGGAGTAAACCCTAGGACTGAGCATGTGCGAGTGTATTTTTTCAGTTAATTTATCTTTGCACAATTAGGGTTTTCTACAGTATTAATTTTTAGTTAGTCTTTCCATACAATCCTATTAACATTCATCTAAGCAGTTTATAGTTTACGGAAATAAAATGCGGGAAAGTTAAAATTCCTAGCTATTACAAGGCTTTCGCAGATACATAATTATTTTGACTGTAAATAAAGATTCGGAAATTTAAAACCCTAATTAAATCTATTAAAAACTCGGAGCAGTTAAAATAATAGAAAAAGGAATTAAAAATGCGCGCGACGAATTAAATACGAGAACAAATTGAGAAACCTAAAAATCTAATTGAAAAATATTTAGGTTATTTTTTGAGAAAAATTAGGTTATGTACAAATTAAACCTTATTTCTAATTATTTTTTAATTATTAAAAAAAGAATTAAATTGCCCTAAATTAAATTAAACTAATTAATTAAAGAAATAAAATATTTTTATGAAAAAAATGATTTTTTTGATGTTTTTATGATTTTTGATTTAATAAAAAAAACATGATTTTTGGTGTTATTTGTAAAAATAAAATAATTAATAAAACAATTAGAAAAAAGAAAATAAAAGAAAGAGAAGAAATTGGGCCTGTATGGAAGCTGAATGGGGGTGCAATGTTGAATTTATGCCCAGGCCCATGAATGCTGGGCCCAATCCTACGCCTGATTCTGTGTTGCTCCCTTCTGATGGTGTACCATGGTCTTTTTTGATGGAGCGTTGGATTTGGATTAGAGATGCATCAAACAGCTGGACGGTTGTAGCGTATGGTAGATGCTTGGCTGTGTAAAGTACAAGATCTGCATTCAAATGTTAAGAAAATAATAAAATGCTGGAATGGTTAATTGTAAATATAATAACATAAATAAAATATAAAGGAAATAAAGTGGTCTTTCCCAAACGCGCGCGTGATTAAAATCACCCAATGGGATTCTGCCACCTAATTGTCTTCTTCCCCATAACAGTTGTTTTTGGCCACACTTTTACCTACAGTCGTTTTCGTCACTAAAAGCTATAGTGACAGATTTTTTTCGTAGCTATAAACCTGTAAAATTCAAAAACGCAGCACAAGCAGAATAAATTCCAACCAAAGACATGGATCAATTGCAAATCATCTTCTAAGCATGATAGTACCCCTGATTTTGTCCAATTTTGCCTCTATATGGAATTCCCAATTTGGGACTTCAAAACCCTAACAATGACATCGTACCATTCCTGCACTTAAACGTGGCACTGTGAGGCGTGATTTCTGAAGGTTTTAAGACTTGAGGATGATTGGAATGACTTCAGAAAATGTCCAGGAACGGATTGCTGGCCTTGGAATTGCTTGAATCAGTCTATGGAGGAATATGTGATCAGCACTTTTTTTAACAAAAAATTGAAGTTGACCTCCTTGTTTTCACGACCCAAAAACCTATCTTATGTTTTAAAATGTTGTGTATATATCATAGAATGATTTAGGTCAACAAAAACTGATCATATCTTTGCAAATTATGGAGATTTGATTTCATTCTTTGCCTTGTATGATTTGTTTCCAAAATAGACCAAATTAAGATCTTTTCCAATCAATTAGCTCTTGCACGAATTTTTTGATTTGCTAGTTGTTCATGGACTCATAATATGCAAATAAAATCAAATCTTTGATTTTATTTGATTATTCTACTATTTAAATTGATTTATTTTAATTTAAATGGATAAAAAATAAAAATAAAAATAATTAAAAAAAATAATAGGTGGATAAGCTCAGGGTTCGTGGGCCATCTTAGGAACAAGTTTCAAACAATAAAGCATGGGCCCATTTGGAAAAAAAGTCATTTTGATCAATGTTGACTTCATGCACATTTCTAAAAATTGGTCAATTTTGACAATACATATCTCCCTCATTTTAAACCCTAAGAAGGTGTTCTTGGACTTTTTAGAAAGCTTAGGATGTCCCCTAAACAACCCTTTTGATTCATCTCAATTGGGTCTCCCATGTTCATGAAAGAAGCTTTTACCCAAAAGGTGTTTTTGTTGACTTTTCAAAAGGACCTATAATGTAGAAATTCATATCTTTTTATGAGTGCATTTATTGAACTTGAGGGCTGAAGATGAGTTGTAGAAAATTGGATTCCCTTAAAAAAGAGCCTTGTAGGTAAACTTTATGATAAAGTATGAAGAAGTTATGCTTGGTCAAAGTTGGTTGACTTTTCCTGAGAAATCTTAATTTAGCAACTTTTGAGTTTTGATGAATTTGGGGCATTCCTTGAGGAATCATGATCAACCCTTGATCAAATGATGAATATCTATTCAAAATGTTGATTTTGACCAAAAATCTTAAAGTTTGACTGTATGTGGGCCACAGTTGACTTTTGACCTAGTAAAAGTTAATTTTCAGGCATCTGGGCAATTGACTGAGCAAACTTCTTGTGCAAGGCATGAAAATAGACATGGATGATCTGGAGAACATATTAGGACCATGAAAATCATTTGGGACCTTCGGATTTCCCACACCCTTGATGAAAATGGAAACCCTAGTTTGAGGTACATTGCCTTAGGAGAGAGTTTGTTTGGTCAACTCTTGGGCATCCTTGAGCAAGTTGAGGACCTAAATGGGCATGTGTTGAGTAAAATGAGAGGGAAAATTTTGGAGTACAACACTTAATCAATAAATCGGTAGATCACTTAACTTCAAGATAAATATCTAAAAACAAACACTGCTGCACACTTTCACCCCTAGGGTATTCCTCACTTGGTTGCCTCGGAAACAATGGTCATGTCCCTCGAACATAGGGATATCTTAGCAAAGACACTCAATTCAAAAGTCGTCATAAAGATCATAGTCCCTTACTGTCCCTTGAGTTGCCTACGAGAAATGATCTTATGATGATAGTCTCTTCGAAATGCTAAGGTATCCTTACATGTTGTCTTCAACTACCATTATGTCCCTTTCGATAGTCCCTCAACATCCAACGACTAGGGTTACCTACTCACTAATAGTAGGATAACACGGTCTAAAGGATAGGAGGAAAATAATAAACTTTTTTTTCGAGTAGGTAGATAACTGTTAGGTACTTGCTCAAACAAATTTTCACACCACACTTTCAAATACTTTTCAAACAAAAGTTTTCAAAACGCTTTCTCACACTCTTGAGGACTGATACAAGAGTTACCATAAAGTGAATCGCCGCACTAAGGCATTTTCAAAGCTTTTCAAAACACACAAACACAAGCAATTTTAAAAAAATGAGCAAGTACCTAAGAGCCCATGGAAAACCATGGATGGAAAGGGTGCTAACACATTCCCTTTCCATAATCTACCCCCCTTACTCAGAAATCTCGAAAAAGGTCTTTTTCTGTTCTTTTCACCCTTTCCTTTTTTGGATAAAAGAAAAGTCGGTGGCAACTCTTACTTACCGCGATATTTCAAACAAAAAACGCAAACCAGTATTAACAGTGGGTTCTGCCACCGTACCACAGAACTGGCGACTCTGCTGGGGAGAAAATTTTATAAAGTGAGGTTTACCTTAGGATCTTTGTCATTTAAATTGCTTCTTTGGCTTGTCTTGTTTGATTTACTTTTAAGGGTATCTGTTTGGGTTATTTGGATCCTAAACCCAGATCGGGGAATTCCTTTTAGGTAAGTAGCAATAAACTGTGAGGGAGCTGTGCGGGGTATACCGACACGGTTGAAACAGTAGCTACGTTGATGTGATACTTTGGTGTGTACAGGTAGTCCTTGAGTAATCAATGAAAATACGGGTCTGCTGCATGGTATCATAAAGCGTCAACTGACCTTAGCACCTTAATTGACCAACTTGGCTTTTTAGGACGTAGTGAGATAGCCGTCTTTGGTGTAAACCCAAAGTCGGTTGATACTCGATGCTACACTCATTGAGGTTTGACTCTTGAGTTTTGTTTGGTGGCAAGTCAATTGTCTATCGGAACGAAATTTGGAGGGAAGGATCGGTGATATTGAGATCCCTTAGAACCCGATTACTATTATAGGACAGGTTGAACCAATCCAACTTCAAGAGGGTACTACCTTAAAACCCATGCAAGCCTAAACCTAAGGCTGTTCGTGTGACTTGTTTGCTTTCAACTTGAACTACTTGTAGGGTTTTATTATCTGACAACATGATTTCCTTGCAGGATTTGTTTACATTCATTATCCAATAACTTGGATTTCTTGCAGGGTTCACTTGTTTTCATCACCTTACACTTTTGCTTAACTCATAGCATACACATCATAACATCATGCCACAATATTTCCTTAACCATTTCAAGGATCTCAAGGGTTTGTGATGCAGGTTATGATAAATCAGACGTCTAGCAAGGGGCAAGGGGATTTATTTTTCCTCTAGCCAATGCCGTCAAAAGATCAAAACTCAACAACTTGAGTCAGGGGCTATGACCCACTTGATATGGTGAGCTTGACTCTTGTAGAAGGACCTTCAACGATACGAAGTTCTTCAATCAAAGCTACAAATTTCAACTGCTGACATCTTCTTGTTTACCCCGCGAGTCCTTAAAAACATTGCATACGCATATCATACATGTCATTGGATAACAGGTAGGCTCTTATACAGGTCTCTCATGTTTTTGCTGTTTATTACAGCAATGGCTCTCCAACAAGACAACAGAGATCTCCAAAATCAAGAGGCTCATTTCAGGGAAATGTCCCTAAACCTATCCAATGAACAGGAAGAGTTGAAAACACTCCTCGCCAGGAACTTGGTCAGGAAAAGTCCTGAAGACAATAAGGACGAACTGTTCGAACAACTGCAAGCTGAGGTAGGGGCAATGAGAACCCAGATGCTAGGGCAGATGGCTCTTATCCAGGGCCTAGCCCGGGGACAAGAAGAGCTGAGAGCCATCATCAACCAACTTCATCAAGACGGATACAACCATATGAAGCAAACAATTAAGGCCGAGGATCGGGTCGTTAGTCAGCCCCTGATGAGACAAGGAGTTGGTTTGGTGAAGAGTGGACCTTTCCAAATTGTTGCTACGTCACAAGCCCAACAACAATCTCACCAACCACAATGGGGTAATCAGCAAAAGCAAGATAAGCCCAAGAGACAATTCACCAGAATCAATATGTCACTAGCCCAAGTGTTACAACACATGTTGAAGGTAGAGTTGATTACGTTAAGGGATCCTTTGCGAAATCCCAATACTTTTGCTCCTAGTTACCACCCCGACGAAAGGTGTGCATACCATTCCGATAGTCCTGGACATGATATGAATGATTGTTGAGCATTGAAAAATAAGATTCAGGACCTAATCAATGAAGAAGTCTTAGAGTTCACACAAGGTGATCAGACTAAAGTCTTTTGCCATCCCTCTAAGACACACCATCTGAAGTGACAAGATCAGACAAGGAGGCTTTTGTTCATTAGAATTTTCAATTCGTAATTTTCTTTTGATTGTTTAAACATTTATTCATATCAAACATTGTCATTTCATCATTGCATTGCATATGTTTGTCTTGAATCAATTCATTCATATTCACTATTTCAAAACTGCTTTCTTACTTCCTTTTGTGATATTCAACTCTTGATTAAAAGCTCTGAGCCTTTAGAGGGAGGAAGACGAAAATGATACCACAATCTCTATAGTATGCTTTTGAACAGACCCCGCTAATGATGTACATGCGTTGTTTTAAATCCCAAACAGTGGAGTTATAAGGAAGATAATCCCTAGTCAACCCCTTTGAGCTTAAGAAGTAGGAGTTTTCTTTTCACACAAATTAAAACCCTTAATCATAACCTGGGGCAGGGTAGTTTTCTCAGTTAATTCAGGTGTGAATTCAGTCGCAATCTGCCGCTTCGTACATAATGAATGGCATCGAAGACGTCCTTCCAAATCAAAAGACGGTGATGGTTATGTATAATCGTCAAGACAGGCAGTCATTATATCTCGAAATAAAAGCTCGTTAAGTCAAAACCTATGAAGGAGACTTAAGGAAAAACGGGGGCATCCCGCTGACTGTAATCACAAAAGAAACAGTTCAGGCAAAAGATAGGGATAGTAAAACCAAAAAAGAGGTTACTACAAATCCTCGGAGAAAAAAAAAGAGTACAAAATGACTGCCTTTTTCAAATAAACTTTCAGTATCCGAACCATCACCAGAACATCAAGGACAATACTCCAGAACTCAACTGGGATTCTAAACGCGCGATTAACTGAGCATGGGACTGGAGGACATCATGAAGAGAGGGTGGGTACAAATAAAATTTGAGCCTTTATCCTTTGTTTCTTAAACCGTGAACCAGGCCACGTTATAACCCTTAAAAGTCCTAGCTGAAGCATGGGTTAGTTTGAAAGCATACTGTTACAAAAGGTATCCTGACTCCTGTAAAGGTTGCTATAAATCGTGAGTTGATATCATATTCTTGCAAATTTTGTTTTACTACAAAAAATGCATTTTCAAAAAATCTTTCTTCAAGACAGACATAAGCTTTGCATTCTTAAAATACCATTGTTTGCATATGATTATTTGTTCAACGGTAGAGAAATCAGCATGACGAATATCTAGTGAACAAAAACCTTCTCAATGAAAAGGATCACCTCAAGTGGAAAAACACTTCCAACCAAGGGGCACAGCAGGATCATTGTCCATCATCTGGGGCAGTCAAGTCAAGATTCAAGGAATCTCTCAAAAATGCCAAATAACCAGAGGCAGATCTCCATCTGAATCACTTGGGACATGGGGTATGAATTCCAGCAACCAATCATGTACGATCAAACAAACACCTTCTGGCAGTGTGACAACACTTACTACTAAGGACAGTGACAATTCTCTGCACCCGGTGAACATGGACATAGTCAAAAAAGACTACGCATGAAAAGACCCGCTAGGTTGACTGGCCCAGGCAAAAATAAGGGCATCCCGGCGAACCAAAAGGGTTCGAGAAAAAGTTAGGGATATACGTATGAAAAAATTTGTACACCCGGCAAGTCGAAAACCTGAAAAGGCGGCTTGGACAAAAAAGGGTATCCTGGTGAACTAAAAATCTTAAAAGATAGTCCAGGCAAAAGTTAAGGATTAAAGCGTACGACTACGTACCGTCATCTCGTCACTTGTCTAATCAGTAGAAAGATTATTACCCTGATTTGTATTCACCAAGGACTCCAAGAGTTAGGATAACAGTCAAACCATCTACAAAATCCTCGGTTGATATTTTCTACAACAGGTATCGAGACAGGGGCGTTATACTACAAGGTCACCTCCATATTCTAAGCTTGCAACCTATTGATGCCAGGTGCTCTCATACCATCGACAGAGAAAAATCTCCAAATTACTGCTCCAACGAAAATTCCCCAATGAAGTCGCCAAGCTTCTCGGGATTCCCCAAGCGGATTACAGAGTTTCCCTTCCCCAACAGAAACATTCTGAATAAAGCAGATTCACATCTAGAAACGGTCCAGGTACGATCCAAATACGGATGTCATCCTGACACTCACTCCAGATTCTCATCTAGAAATGGTTCAGGTACGATCCAGAGACTGATGTCATCCTGATACTTATTCAGATTCTCTTCAAATATAGTTCAGATATAATCCAGATACGGATGTCATTTTGACACTTATTTTAACACATAGATCCATCCACAAAGCCTCTACAGGTACTCCATCCAGCAGGTACAGGGGAAGGTACAATTTTGAAACAAGGTCACCATTACATGCGACCCCGTGACGTCTACAATCCCCACATAGTAGAGGCAACCAAAGCTTTGACATCGACTTCCCCAAATAGGAACTACTTTCCCCAGCAAAGTTCCTTCAGAGAGCTGACATCTATATTCCCCAGTCGAATTTTATAATCGCAAGCGGTTCATGAAGTTGTTTCCCAAGCAGAGTTTATTTCTCTGAATACAAAAGCTCAATCCCCAACAGAGTTTATTTCTCCAGCTATGGAAGTTCATCCCCCAGTGGAGTTTATTTCTCCGAATCGGAAAAATCTTCCAACAAAGCATCTCCTCTCTCAAATAGAGTTATTCCCCCGCAGAGTTATTCTCAAGCAGAGTCTCTCCCCGGCAGAATATTCACAAACAGAAAAGAGTAAATCCACGGCATAGTCGTCTTCGTTCACTATCCCCAGCGGAAGTAGAAGAACCATTTTTCTACAACGGTCAGGAATTCAATTTCCAATACTCTCCAGCAGCAGTCAGGGATTTATTTTCCCATACTCGGATATGTCATGATAGCATTTCATGTTCATACATCATGACGTGCGCATATATATTGCATACATCATAATCTCATTTATTTTGAGAACATCATCACACAATGCATCTCATGCATCGCATATAATTAATCTTGTACCTTTTCAGGAAAGGTGGTTATCATCAACAATTCCAACAGTTCAAGATTAAATCCATGAAGCTATACATGTCATATCTGCAGACAACTAATGGAAAATCAGTTCCCACAACCAAACGGGTCAACTAATCTACGTGATCAAATGAAGCAGCTCTACTACCCAGGCTTTATTTCGAAGTAACCCTACTACCCAGGTTTCTTCTCACAGCCCTACTACCCAGGCTTTTATTTCGAAGTAACCCTACTACCCAGGTTCCTTCTCATAGCCCTACTACTCGGGCTTTTATTTCAAAGTAACCCTACTACCCAGGTTCTTTCTCATAGCCCTACTACTTAGGATTTTATTTTGAAGTAACTCTACTATCCAGGTTCCTTCTCATAGCCCTACTTCCCAGGCTTCTATTTTGAATTAACCCTACTATCCAGGTTCCTTCTCACAGCCCTACTACCCAGGCTTTATTTCGAAGTAACCCTACTACCCAGGTTCCTTCTTATAGCCCTACTACCCAGGCTTTTATTTCGAAGTAACCCTACTATCCAGGTTCCTTCTCATAGCCCTACTACCCAGGCTTTTATTTTGAAGTAACCCTACTACCCAGGTTCCTTCTCATAGCCCTACTACCCAGGCCTTATTTCAAAGTAACCCTACTACCCAGGTTCTTTCTCACAACCATACTATCCAGGCTTCTATTTCGAAGTAACCCTACTACCCAGGTTCCTTCTCACAGCCCTACTATCTAGGCTTCTATTTCAAAGTAACCCTACTATCCAGGTTCCTTCTCACAGCCTTATTACCCAGGCTTTATTTCGAAGTAACCCTACTACCCAAGTTCCTTCTCATAGCCCTACTATCCAGGCTCCTTTTCATGAATTACCTGATATAGTTTTGCATGGACTTATCCCGAGAAATCCCTATACAGGTTCCTTCTCTTTTATCTCCGGAAAACAATTTACAACACTGTAAAACCTGGACCCGACCAAATACGGTCGATTTCATATTCTCCAGTAAGTTTTCGTAAAACTCGGACTCGACCAGATAACAGCTCACTTTTGTATCGTCAATCAAGAGTTAATTCCCCAGTAGAGTAATGGACAACCAAGGCTCCTAGACTCTATTTCCCAGGACATAAATCAACATTCCCCGGTGAAGTCCTCCTCAACAGCAGGTACAGGGATTCTCGCAAAGGAATCTCTTACGCGACCAATATCTTTTCTGGATGGCATATTTCAGCCCATCTCTGACGATTCTCCGTCGCCTTCTAAATGGCATTTGTAAGCCCATTCCTGATATTATCGATCGACATTCACTTCACGCGAGTACAAATTTCTGGGCACTCTAGTGTTCAATCATCTTCCACCTTCAGATCACGAAAGGCAGACAAGCCAATTTACATCCTCATGTATAAGAAGATTGAACAGGGGTAGTTGTTGTACCCCAAAATTTACCCTCCCATTTTTACACAAAACATACTCCTAGAGGTCCTCAATTGCTCAAGTTGACTAAGGATTGACCAGACAAGTTCTCTTCCTAAGGCAATGAGCCTCAAACTAGGGTTTCACTCCTCATCAAGATGTTTGAGTTCAAAGGGTCCTAAATGGTTTCCATTTCCCTAATATGTCCTCAAGATCATCCATGCCAAGTTTCATGCCTTGCACAAGAAGTTTGCTCAGTCAACTGCTCAAATGCCTGAAAATCAACTATACTAGGGCAAAAGTCAATTATGGCCCAAATACAGTCAAACTTCAAGATTTTTGGTAAACATCAACATTTTGAAGTGATATCGATAATTTGATCAAGGTTTGATCATAATTCCTCAAGCAATGCTCCTAATTCATCAAAACTCAAAAGTTGCTAAATTAGGGTTTCTATAGGAAAAGTCAACCAAACTTTGACTAGGCATAACTTTCTCATACTTTATCAGAAATTTCTCATATAAGGCTCATTTTTAAGATAATCCAATTCCCTACAACTCCTCTTCATCCCTCAAGTTCAAAAAATTCACTCATGAAAAGATATAAATTCAGACATTATAGGTCATTTCAAAAAGTCAACAAAAACACCTTTTGGATCAAAGCTCCTTACATGAACATGGAATATCCAATTGAGATGAAACCAAAAGGGTTGTTTATAGGACATCCTAAGCTTTCTAAAAAGTCTAAGTACACCTTCTTATGGTTAAAAATGAGAGAGATGTGCATTGCTAAAGTTGGCCAATTTTTGGAAATGTGCATGAAGTCAACATTGATCAAAATGACTTTTTTTCCAAATGGGCCCATGTTTTCTAGTTTGAAACTTGTTCCTAAGATGGCCCATGACCCCTGAGCTTATCCACCTATTATTTCATTATTTTTATTATTTATTTTGATTTTTTATTCATTTAAATCAAAATAAATCAATTTAAATAGTGGAATAATCAAATAAAATCAAAGATTTGATTTTGTGAGCACATTATGAGTCCATGAACAGCTAGCAAATCAGGAAAATTCGTGCAAGGGCTAATTGATTGGGAAAGATCATGATTTGGTTTGCTTTAGAAACAAATCATACAAGGCAAAAAAATCAAATCATTTTCAACAATTTGCAAAGATTGAATACAGTTTTGTTAACCTAATTGCTTCTATTAAATATAGACAACATTTCCAAAGCATGAAAACAAGGATTGGTCGTGAGAATTGGAAGAACAAAAACTCAAGTTTTTAACAAAAGAGTGGTGATATGACTTTGAGATACAAGGAGATTCAAGTACTTTGAAGGCTTGCAATCCATTCCTGAGCGTATTTGGGAGCTATCTGGAGCATTACCACGCCTCAACACCTTCAGAAACAGCATATATAGCAATCATGGTTTGCTCTTGTTCTTGAAATTGGTTTTTGAAATACACGCATGATAAACGATTTCTAAATATACAGTCATGCTTACATAATCATTTAGAACATGTTTGCATAATTAATTGTGTGTTTTGATGTATATTTGATTGGATGCCATTGTTAGGGTTTCAAGGTTCTTTTTAGGGTTTTTCGTTTTAGGCAAAATCAGAGCAAAAGATGAGTACCACTATACTCACGAGATCAAACTCAGTTGATCTATATGTTTGGATTTAATTTTTATTGCATGGTTATGATTTTGGAGATATACAGGTTTATAGCAATGGACTTGTCCGTAGATACAGGTTTGGGTCTAAAACGACAGTTCTAACGAGGAAGATGAAGACGTGTCAAAACCTGAGTGGCCAGTTTGAATGGCGCACATTTTTTCTTATAACACTGACTCATTATTAAATATATTATATGTTGTTTGTTTATATCAACGAATAGCAAGCTGGCTCAGTGGTACAAGCAGAGAGTTTCAGGGCGCGCGCGTGTAGGAGGTCAGGGGTTCGATCCATGCCTCCTACATAATATTTTTCTTAACATTTATCTGCAGATTCAATGGTCTCTTTCCAAGAGCGTACACCATAGGCCTCAAGATCCATCACCATTGGATCATCATTGCCCAGATCTAACGCTTCCAGGCTGCACCTCATGATGGACATTCCTGGCATAATCACACTGAATCCAGCATTGTGCTGGGCCACTAGATTGGGCTTTTTACAGAATTTCAGCATGCAACCCTTCAATTTGGGTTTGCACCCCATCAGGCCCATCCCTTTCTTTCTTTATTTAATTCTTTTTTTATTTAATTATTCCAATTGTTTTATTTATTTTAAATCAATTTTTTCATAAAAATCATAAAATCAAAATCACAAAAAAAAATAGGATTTAGTTCTTTTTTTAATAAATTAATTTTTGCAAATTAATTATTTCCATTAACCTTAATTTATTCTTCATTAATTAAAATTGATTAGAAAAATTAGGTTAAATTCAAATATTTTTTCACAAAAAATCAAAAAAAAAAATTTCAATGAGCAAAATTAGATTTTTTAGGGTTTTGAACTTTTTTCCAAGTTTTTATTCTCGCGCATAATTACTTTTGCCGTGCGATTATTTTTTATTATTGATGTAATTGCGCCTGGTTTGTAATAGATTAATTAGGGTTTATTATTTTCGCAAATTTACTTTCAGTCAATTCTTTATGTATCTGTCCAAAAGCCTTGTAATAGCATAGGACTCTTTTTACTTTCTCGCTTTTATATCTTATGCCTGTATATAATTGTTAGCAACCTAGGCTTGTATGCTTAATCAATCAATCGGTAGATCACTTAACTTCAAGATAAATATTTGAAAATAAACATTGTTGCACACTTGCACCCCTAGGGTATTCCTCACTTGGTTGCCTCGGAAACAATGGTCATGTCCCTAGAACGTAGGGATATCTTAGCAAAGACCCTCAATTCAAAAGTCATCATAAAGATCATAGTCCCTTACTGTCCCTTGAGTTGCCTACGAGAAATGATCTTATGATGATAGTCCCTTCGAAATGCTATGGTATCCTTACATGTTGCCTTCAACGACCATTACGTCCCTTTCGATAGTCCCTCAATATCCAACGACTAGGGTTACCTACTCACTAATAGTAGGATAACACGGTCTAAAGGATAGGAGGAAAAGAACAAAAAAAAATTCGAGTAGGTAGATAACTGTTAGGTACTTGCTCAAACAAATTTTCACACCACACTTTAAAATACTTTTCAAACAAAAGTTTTCAAAATGCTTTATCACACTCTTGTGGACTGATACAAGAGTTACCATAAAGTGAATCGCCGCACTAAGG
Organism: Vicia faba; assembly: GCA_948472305.1. Lineage (NCBI taxonomy): Eukaryota > Viridiplantae > Streptophyta > Magnoliopsida > Fabales > Fabaceae > Vicia > Vicia faba. The sequence goes on from OX451735.1 coordinate 990,444,152, forward strand.
CATTTTCAAAGCTTTTCAAAATACATAAACACAAGAAATTTTTTAAAAAAATGAGCAAGTACCTAAGAGCCCATGGAAAACCATGGATGGAAAGGTGCTAACACCTTCCCTTTCCATAATCTACCCCCCTTACTCAGAAATCTCGAAAAAGTATTTTTCTGTTCTTTTCACCCTTTCCTTTGTTGGATAAAAGAAAAGTCGGTGGCGACTCTTGCTTATCGCGACATTTGCGAACAAAAAACTCAAACCAGTATTAATAGTCGGTTCTGCCACCGTACCACAATGGGTTCCAGTGAGGGTTTCAAAGATTATTCCCAGAAGTGGAGAGATCTTACCGGAAGAGTCCATCCTCCTCTGTCAGATAGAGAGCTGGTAGATATGTTCTTGGATACTTTGTCTGGTCCAATTTTCAACCATTTGATTGGAAGCTCTTCAGCTGGGTTTACTGAGCTAATATAGACTGGTGAACGAGTAGAAGCCGGTATCAAGAGTGGTAAGATTCAGAGAGATGCATCTTCAAGTATAGTGAAAAAACCATTCTCCAGGAAGAAGGAAGTTAGTGTTGCCTACGATTAGAGGAATTAAAGAAAAACTGAACACCGTCCAACGGTAGGAGCTATGATGATCTCCAACCCTGCATCAAATCAACAACAAAACAATCAGCACAGATAGGATGCGCCCAAAAGATAGTTCACCCGGATTAACATGTCCTTATCTCAGGTTTTGCCACACATGTTAAAGTCTAATCTGGTTACTCTAAGGGAGGCTCCTAAAAATCCAAATACTACATCTCCCCGATATAATCCAAATGCTCGACGTGCCTACCATTCTGACAGTCTGGGGCATGATAGAAACGATTGTTGGGCTCTTAAAAAGAAAGTGCAAGATCTCATTGAGGTAAAGGAGATTAAATTTGACCCTCCAGAAACCCCCAATGTAATAACCTCACAAATTCCCAAGCATGGCCAGGGTGTTAATGTTGTTGATGATGACCTGTTTTTTTCTTCTGTTGATGAACTAGCTACTCCTCTTCCAATTTTTAAAAAGAATCTCTTGCGAGCCGGTTTGTTTTCGAGATGTGATGAAAGTTTCCACTTGTGTACGTCTCTACCCAATGGTTGTTTGTTGTTGAAGATAGGTGTCTAACGTCTGATGAACAACAAAGAAATTTTGTTTGAAAAGACTCCCTCTACAAGAAGTCTGTGTGAAGATATATCAATAATTACCATTTCCGACAATCCTCCCATGGTCTCCTCCAAAAGACCCGTTAGGATTACATCCACTCCAAAGGTTGTTGATTTAATTATCACTTTTCCTGGGCCGATACCATATTCCTCCGATAAGGTTGTTCCTTGGAACTATCGAGCTGATGTCTACTACCATGGCATCAAGCAAAACTTATTGGCTATTAAAGATGAAGTTGCTGAAGATACTGGTCCTGACATCGACAAAATTGTTGGGACCAGTAAAATTACCAGAAGAGGAAAGATTTTATCTCCTGAAATCTCTCTGAAGATTGTTTCTACTCCTTTGGTTATTCCTATTACCACTCCTGCTGCTACTTCTGTTATTACTCCCGTTGTTACTCCTACTGCCATCCCTGTTGTTATCCCTGCTATTGAGTCAGTTGAGACTCGAGGAAAAGAGGTATTGGTTGAGACTGCCCGAAAGGAGGCACATAAAGAAGTCGTTCCCGAAGCTTCTAAAAAAGAAATGGAAGAGATACTGAAAATCATACGGAAAAGTGACTACAATGTTGTGGAACAATTGGGGCAGACCCCATCAAAAATTTAAATGTTGGCCTTACTGCTATGCTCTGAAGCCCATGCTAAGGCTTTGGTAAAGTTCCTGAAGTCTGCTCATGTGCCTCAAGAGACTTCCGCCGACCAATTCGAGAATTGCGTTGGTAGTTTGACAGTTGACAATGGGCTTAGTTTCTCTGATGTCGATTTAATGTCCAAAGGAAGAAAGCATAATGATGCTCTGCATGTCTCTATTGAGTGCAGGGGCACTACCCTAACTCATGTTCTGGTGGATATAGGTTCATCATTGAATGTCTTACCTAAGAATGCTTTGGACATATTGGATTGTGAAGGACTCACACTGAAGCCCAGCAATATTATGGTGAGAGATTTTGATGGTTCTAAAAGAATGGTGCACAGAGAGGTAGATATTCCTGTTAAAGTTGGTTCTCATACCTTTGACTCTTCTTTTTACGTAATGGACATTTGCCCGTCTTACTCCTGTTTATTGGGTCGCCCTTGGATCCATGGGGCCGGTGTTGTTACTTCTACTCTGCATCAAATGCCGAAGTATCCGTTTAATGGAAAGATTGTTACAGTCCATGGCGAGGAAGAATATATGGTGAGCCACCTAAACTCTTTCAGGTATATTGAGATGGGCGGCGAGTTCATTGAGACTCCCTACAAAAAATTTGAATAGGTTCCTCAGACAATTGCTGCAACCAAGACTGCTACTAATGTTCCAAAGATTACCAGACCACCATTAAAGATGGCTTCTCTGAAGGATGCCAAAGCAGTAGTCGAAAAAGGTGGGTGTACCATTTGGGGCCAACTCCCTGATATCTCCTACAAATCTGACAAGTTTGGTTTGGGTTTTACTTCAAGAGCCCAAAGAGATGTTCATCGTGCTAGCGCCGGAGGACCCCCACTATGCATCAGCAACCATGGAATCAATGCTTTGGAGGATAGTGATAATGATTGTGACATGGACAAATGGATCTTCCCAACTATCAACGGTGGACTCAACAATTGGGAGGCCAAGGATTTTGTTCCTATTACTTTTATCCAGGAGTAATTATCCTTTTGTTTTTGGAATATGTAATATTTGAACAATTTAAACTCTAAAGCCTTGTGCTTTTCCCGAGGCACAATGGTCTATTTGTAAGGGTTATTGCCTCATCTTCATATGTCATTAATAAATCATTGGACGTTTTGCATGCAAATTTTACGCTCTCTGTATTTATTTTCTGCTTTTACTTTATCAAAATAGCTATGCTCTCTTAAACACACACACATATCAAACTGCAGGTCCATATCCACTTTGGATCCCATTGATAACGGTTCTGCTATTACCAATTATGACTTTGAAAATCCTATCTACCAAGCCGAGGACGAAGGTGAGGAAGATTGTGAAGTACCAGGAGAACTTGCCAGACTGTTACAACAGGAGGAAAGGGCAATACAGCCTCATGAAGAGTTGGTTGAGACAGTAAACTTGGGTATTGAAAAGGATAAAAAGGAAGTCAGGATAGGTGCCAACTTAGAGAATAGTGTCAAAGAGCAGTTAATACAGATATTACATGACTATGTTGAGATCTTTTCCTAGTCATAAGAAGACATGCCAGGGCTAGACACTGATATTGTGGTTCATCGTCTTCCAACAAAAGAAGATTGTCCTCCAGTGAAGCAAAAGGTTCATCTTATGCGTCCAGAGATGTCAGAAAAGATCAAAGCTGAAGTTATGAAATAGTTCAATACTGGTTTCTTAGCTGTTACATCTTATCCGTAACGGGTTGTTAATTTTGTTCCAGTACCTAAGAAGGATGGTAAGGTACGTATGTGTGTAGATTATAGAGGCTTGAATAGGGTAAGCCACAAGGATGACTTCTCGCTTCACCATATTGATGTTCTGGTTGACAACACCGTACAACATAAGATATTCTCCTTCATGGACGATTTCTCTGATTATAATCAGATCAAAATGGCACCTGAAGACATGGAGAAAACAAACTTCGTTAAATATTGAGGTACTTTCTGTTATAAAGTCATGCCATTTGGATTGAAGAATGTCGGGGCAACCTATCAGCGTGCTATGGTAGCTTTGTTTCACGATATGATCCATCACGAGATAGAGGTCTACGTCGATGATATGATAGCCAGGTCTCAAACTAAAGAGGAGCACCTTGATCACCTGTAGAAGCTGTTTGAAAGATTGAAGAAGTACAAGCTGAGACTGAACCCGAATAAGTGCACCTTTGGAGTAAGATCTGGTAAGCTCTTAGGCTTTGTTGTCAGCGGTAAAGGTATGAAGTAGACCCTGCAAAGGTTAAAGCTATACAAGAAATTCTAACTCCCCGCACTGAGAAGGAGGTTAGGGGATTCTTGGGAAATCTAAACTACATTTCCAGATTCATTTCCCATCTAACTGCTACTTGTGAGTCAATATTCAAATTACTGAAGAAAGATCAAGCAGTGAAGTAGAATGACGATTGCCAGACCACCTTTGAATAAATCAAGGAATATCTTTAAGAGCCTCCAATTTTGATGCCGCCAGTTGAAGGAAGACCTCTGATCATGTGCTTAACAATATTAGAGAATTCGATGGGGGGTGTTGGGGAAGCATGACGAGTCTAGTCGAAAAGATCATGCAATATACTACCTTACAAAAAGTTTACCGACTGTAAAACAAGATACTTACTGCTCGAGAAAACTTGTTGCGCTTTGGTATGGGCTGCTCGCCGACTGAGACAACATATGTTGATTCACACTACCCTGTTGATATCTAAAATGGATCCTATCAAATACATCTTTGAGAAGCCTGCTCTCTCCGGAAGAATAGAAAGATGGCAAATGGTCCTGACCGAATATGATATTCAGTACACAACCCAGAAAGTAATCAAGGGAAGTGTATCATCTAAGCATTTGGTTCATCAAGATGTGGACGACTACCAATCCATGAACTTTGAGTTTCCGGATGAGAATATTATGTTAGTAACTGATTATGAAGAAGTTGGGCTAGATGAAGGACCTGAAAGAGGAACCTGATGGACTATGGTTTTTAACGGGGGCTTCTAACGCACTCGGCAATGGCATCGGTGCTGTGATCATATCTCCCGAAGGCTGTCATACTCCTTTCACTGCCAGGCTATGTTTCAACTGTACCAACAACATGGCTGAATATGAAGCATGCATTATGGGTCTCAAAGCTGCTATCGATTTGAGAATCAAATTCCTAAGCGTACATGGGGACTCGGCCCTGGTATTCAGTCAAATCAAAGGAGAATGGGACATGAAGCATCCTAATCTCATCCCTTACCGGGAGCATGTGCTGACATTAATTCCATATTTTGAAGAATCTACCTTTGAGCATTTTCCACGAGAGGAAAATTAATTAGCGGACGCGCTAGCTACTATGTCATCCATGTTCAAAGTCAGATGGGATAACGAAGCCCCTCAGATCACTATTGAGAGATTGGATGAACCAGCATACTGTTATGAGATTGATGCTGAGGGAGAAGAAGGAAAGCCTTGGTTCCACGAGTTGAAAAGGTATCTTGAAGCCCAAGATTATCCCGAGGGGGCTTCCGTCAATGATAAGAAATTCCTAAGAAGGTTCTCTGCCAAGTTTTTCCTCAGTAACAGAATTCTCTACAAGCGCAACCACGATTCTACTTTGCTTCGGTGTGTGGATAAGAGTGAAGCAGATAAGATCATGGAAGATATACATGAAGGTACCTTTGGCACCCATTCTAGTGGGCACACAATGGCTAAAAAGATCCTACGGGAAGGATACTATTGGTCCACTATGGAAGCAGATTGTTATCAGCACTCACGAACTTGTCACAAGTGCCAGATCTATACTGATAAAGTACATGTGCCTCTGGTTCCCTTGAACGTCTTGACTGCTCCCTGGCCATTTGTAATGTGGGGGCATTGATATGATTTGAGAGATTAGACCTACCGCTTCCAATGGGCGTTGTTTCATCCTTGTCGCCATTGATTACTTCATAAAGTGGGTAGAGGCAGCCTCTTTTGTTTCTGTTACCAAGAATGTCGTGGCTCGGTTTATCAAAAATAACCTTATCTGTCGGTATGGTATTCCAGAAAGAATCATTACAGACAATGGCACCAATCTCAATAATACTATGATCACCGAGCTCTACACACAATTCAAGATTCAGCATCATCACTCTTCTCCTTACCGGCCGGAGATGTATGGCACTGTAGAGGCTGCTAATAAAAACATCAAGAAGATCATACAGAAGATGACGGTGACATAAAAAGACTGGCATGATATGTTACCATTTTCTCTTCATGGTTACCGTACCTCAGTACGTACGTCAATAGGGGCAACTCCTTTCTCTCTGGTATACGGTATGGAAGTTGTCCTACCCATCGAAGTCCAGATCCCTTCCTTGAGAATCATGAAGGATGCAGGTTTTAATAAAGACGAATGGGTCCATACTTGACCAGTTGAACCTGATTGACAAGAAGAGGCTCGCGGTTGTCTTTCATGGTCTGATGTACCAAAAACGTATGATTAAAGCTTTTTACAAGAAGGTCAGACGTCGGGTGTATCAGGTAGGTGACCTAGTAATCAAGCGTATTATCCTGCCACAAGGTGATCCCAGGGGAAAATAGACTCCCACATACGAAGGGCCATTTGTGATCAAGAACATATTTTCTGGTGGAGCCATGATCTTAACCATTATGGACGGTGACAACCTTCTGCACCCTGTAAACGCGGACATAGTTAAAAGATACTATGCATGAACAAAGACCTGCTAGGTCAACTGGCCTAGGCAAAAATAAGGGCATCTCGGCAAACCAAAAAGGGTTCAGGAAAAAGTTAGGGATACATATGTGAAAAATCTAAACACCCGGCAAGTCGAAAACCTGAAAAGGCAGCTTGGGCAAAAAAGGGTATCCTGGTGGACTGAAAACCCGAAAGGACGGTCCAGGCAAAAGTTAGGGATTAAAAGCGTATAACTACGTCCCATCGGATCATCATACAGACAGACTTCGGTAACAAGTGTCAAGTTCAAATGGTACTAATCAATCCAGTTAGCTTCAGACAAGCAACAAAGAGATGAGAAGCTCAAAGACATAAAGGCAATAGCAGAATGGGAATCCAATGGGATCGTTTCAAATAGATGTTTTTCTTTGTATACTACTTTGTATAGTTTTCATTCTTACAACGATATTCTCTTACTAGGATGTATGTCTCTTTATACGAAAATACCTGTTATAGGCAGACTTCTTCAGATTAGTACAAAACTATCTCTTTGGGAGGTGCAAAATTATTTGTTTTTATTTTTCTATTTTGTTTGCAAAAACGTCCAGTAATTATTTTTGAACATATGCATTTGAATGTGATTACCGTTTACAAATACACGCATAAAAAACAGAAAGACAATTACTAATGGCTTTAAGAAACGGGACGGTGTCTAAAAAAGGGCCATTTGCAAATCCCCGCAGATACTTTCTCCAGTAGGTACAGAGAGAGAGAGACGTCCTCCTACAAAGTCATTGATACATTTTTCAGCATACAGCCTAATGATGTCAAAGTTTCCAATACCCCCTGCAGAGCAAGGATCTCCAATCATCTCCACAACGTCTAAAAGAATTCCCTATCCTGGTTCACAAACTTCTTGGGTTCCCCAACAGGGCTCCACAAAAATCGACAGGCAGTCTACAGAGTTTCCTTTCCCCAACAGGGCTTCATAAAGAATCCCCAAGTAGTTTATGGAGTTTTTCTTTCCCCAGTGGAGTTTATTTCTCTAACCACGGAAGTCCGTCTCCCAACAGTTCAACTTCAACAAATAATGAAGACTTACGTTCTTCATCCCCAGCAACAATCAGGGATTTATTTTCCCTAGTTCAACAACACTGCAATAGAATAACTGATACATTCACATATTGCATTCATACATCATTTTACAAACGCCATAGCATATGCAGTACAAATGCATATATCGTAGTCTCATTTATTTTGAGAACATCATTACCCAATACATTTCATGCATCATGACATTGCATACAACTAATTCTTTATCTTTTCAGAAACATTCGTAAGCAGACAAATATCATCATCAATTTTCTACATTTCCATATTAATTCCTGAAACCAGACAGGGCAACTATCTGTGAACAACTGATTGTAGATCAATTCCAAAAACAAGATGGGGCGACTATCTACAAGACCAGGTTAGAGAGTAATTCCTAAAACCAGACAGGGCAACTATCTCAACGACCAACAAAATCAAGTTCCAGATTAATTCTTGAAACCAGACAGGGCAACTATATGTGAACAGCTGATTATAGATCAATTCCTAAAACAAGATGGGGCGACTATCTACAAGACCAGGTTAGAGAGTAATTCCTGAAACCAGATAGGCCAACTATCTCAATGACCAACAAAAGCAAGTTCCATATTAATTCCTGAAACCAGATAGAATAACCATCTGTGAACAACTGATTGTGGATCAATTCCTGAAACAATACAGGGCAACTATCTATACGACCAGATGAAGCAACCCTACCCAGGCTCCTTCTAATATATTTCCAGATGCATCTTTACACGGTCTCATCCTGAAACAATCTTACACGGATTCCTTCTCCACTTTTCAGATGCAGCTTCACACGGGCTCATCCTGAAGCAGCCCTACACAAGTTCCTTCTCATATATCTCCAGATGCAGCTTCACACAGGCTCATCTTGAAGCAGCCCTACACGGGTTCCTTCTCATATATCTCCAGATGTAGTTTTACACGGACTCATCCTGAAGCAGCCCTACACAGGCTCCTTCTCATATATTTCCATATGAAGTTTAACATGGGTTCATCCTGAAGCAATCTTACACGGTTTCCTTCCAATTTTCAGATGCAGCTTCACACGGGCTCATTCTGAAGAAGCCCTACATAGGCTCATTATCATATATCTATAGATAGCAGTTTACAACACCGCAAAGCCTGGACCTGACCAGATGACAATATACCTCAAGTTCAAGTTGAAGCCTGGACCCGACCAGATAACAACTTAATTTTTGAAGCCTGGACTCGACCAGATAACAATTAATTTCCTTTTCCCCAGTAAGTCGTTTTGAAGCCTGGAATACGACTAGATGACAACCAACTTTATTATCCTCAGCAAGTTACGTTGAAGCCTGGATTCTGACCAGAAAACATCTAACTTTCATCTCTCCAATCCAGGGATAACTCCTCAGTAGATCCATGGACAACTAAAGCTCCTATACTATATTCCCCACTGAGTTTTCCTCAAGAAAAAGAATAGAAATCAACATTCCCCAGCGGAGTCCTTCTCAAACAACAGAAACAGGAATCCCCACAAAGAGACCTCTTATGAAGTCAGCATCTACTTTGGATGGCATCTTTAAGCCCATCTCCAACAACTCTCAATCATCTTCTCCAAATGACATCTGTAAGCCCATTCCTGATATCATCAACCAACAACGTTACTTCATGCGTGTGCAAATTTCTGGGCACTCTAGTGTTCAATCATCTTCCACCTTCAGATCATGAAAGGCAGACAAGCCAATCTAAATCTTCAGGTTTAAGAAGATTGAACAGGGGTAGCTATTGTACCCCAAAATTTGCCCTCCTATTCTATTCAAGGCATGCGCATTGAGGTCCCCAATTGCTCAAGGTTGACCAAGAATTGACCAGACAAATTCTCCTTCTAAGCAATGGATTTCCATCTAGGGCTTCATTTCTCACAAATAATTTTGGTTTGCAAAAGCTTCAAATGTTTTCCATGGCACCCTATACGCCTCAGCATAATGGCATAGCTGAAAGAAAGAAAATAAGTGTACGGAACATGACGAGGTGTATGCCGAAAGCTAATAATATGTCTAAGAGATCTTAGGCTGAAGCAGCTTCGACAACAATATACATTCTAATTAGATGCCCAACGAAGCAGTGTTAGCTGGGAATTTTGATTACACAAGTTTTGGATAATTGACACTATGATTGAAGAAAGAATAGTTCGAAAGAAAGTGTGAGGAGGCTTTTATGAAGTCTTCAATGGATGAAGAGCTAGTAAAGAGCTTCACTATGTTGAACCGTTATCGAAGGGTTCATTTTCAAACTACTGAAATATAATCTATTCGAAGCATTACAAGGAAAGACATTTCGACTGTCATGCTGATTGAATTGGAGCTTCAAAAAGAAGAAGATTTTGAATTAAAAAGCTTTGAAGAAACACGTGGAAGTCTAATGGTTCGAAGGACATGCAACCTTCGAACATGGCGTGATTTTATAGAAGGACTTAGGGTCGAATAAGCCAAATATAAGTCACCTTAGAGTTTTTGGATCAATGTGTTTTAGGCATGTACCTGAACAGGCGAGGAAGGAGTTGGATGATTGAAGTGAAGTCTTGGTGTTCATAGGTTATCATTCGATTGGTGCATACAAGCTGTATTCACCAATTGAAGATAAACTAGTGATTGGTAAAGATGGTCTTGTAGACGAAAGCAAGGGGTGGGATTGGAGTTGAAGTTCAGTTCGACAAGAAGATGAACAAAATGAAGCTTCGACATAGTCACAACTGTCACAACTGTCACAACTGTGTTCGAAGAAGATGAAGAGAATGAAGCTTCGACAAGTCAAAATGAATGAGTTGATACGTCGACTGGTCTAATTGAAGGACCACCTCTGCAACTTTGTTCGAAGAAGATGAATAGAACGAAGCTTCGACAAGTCAAAACGAATGAGTTGATACGTCGATTGGTCGAATTGAAGGACCATCTGTGCAACTTTGTTCGAAGAAGATGAATAGAACGAAGCTTCGACAAGTCAAAATGAAAAAGGTGATACTTCGACTGGTCGAATTGAAGAACCACCTGCACAACTTTGTTCTAAGAATATGAACAGAACGAAGCTTCAACAAGTCAAAATGAACAAGGTGATACTTCGAGTGGTCGAATTGAAGAACCACCTGCATAACTTTGTTCGAAGAAGATGAACAGAATGAAGCTTTGACAAGTCAAAATGAACAAGTTGATACTTCGACTGGTCGAATCTAAGAACCACATGTGCAACTCTGTTTGAAGGAGATGAACAGAACGAAGCTTCGACAAGTCAAAATGAACAAGTTGATACTTCGACTGGTCGAATCGAAGAACCACCTATGCAACTGTGTTTGAAGGAGATGAACAAGAACTGAGTTCAACTAGGATGATTGGATATGAGAGGTTTCTAGATCAAGCAATCGATGCAGATGGTGAATTAATCGAAGAAGCCGTGATGGTGAAGCCTTGAGCAATTAGAATTGATGTGAAGCCATGAAAGAAGAACTTAGAGCCATAAAAAGGAACAAAACTTGAGAACTTGTCGAAAGGACCAATAAGAAACTAATTGATGTGAAATGGATCTACAAGGGCATGTAAGCTTTTGGTTTCCATCAAGTTGGAGGCCCAAATAACTTACTGCAAGCTGGAAAAAACGCATAAAATAGATTGGCACATGATTGGATGAAATATAGCAAGTTTCATGCAAAAATCAAATCAAATCTCTCCATAATAATGTGCAAAGATATGATGCATAATTGTTGACCTAAACCCTTTGTCTATATAAACCTAACAATCTCATATGCAAGGGACACGCGCAGCTTGCCTCCAAGAAGCCCTAGAAAGTTGCAAAAAAATTTCCAAAGTTGTCAAACTCAAAACTGATTTTGGAAGTAGTCTTCATCCAAACTAATACCAGATTCCTGTTCCTGAGACATCCAGGAGCCCATACCAGCCCTTAAACAAGCATTTCCACGCCCAAAGCCACAGATCCACGAATCTCTGATTGGTAAGGGTTTGTAAAATCAAAACTACATTTTATCACATATTAATGCTTTTAATCGTTTAATTCGTGTTCAAGACTATCAATAGTGCAGGTTTAACGAGCTACATGTAGGTGTAGGTGCAAGGATGAGATCATGCCATTGTTAGGGCATGATCTGAGATTTCCTTCGAAACTCAAAATCTAGGAGGTTTCAGGCCAAATGGACCTCAGATTTGGAATCAGGGGGTTTGAATTAGGGGGATAGGGTAGTTTTCAATCTTTGCTTTTGGCTATTTTGCAGGTTCAAGGTTGGAGCCCACCGGAGAAGACAACCGGAGAGTTGATTCTGATGGGCTGACTCCAGCGCACCAAGTGTCTCTCTCTTATTGGTTCAAGCAGTCCAGCACGCGCGTTTGATTTTCAAATATATTTCTGTTTGGTTTTCATTTACACATTTATTATTGTGTTATAATTAACAAATGAACAAGAAGCTCAGATGGTAAAGAGGAAGCGTGCAAAAGGGAATGGACCAGGGTTCGATACCCAGGCCTCACAATTTTGTTTTTCTAACTATTATTCTGCAGATCTTGTGTGTTTCACATCCAGACGCTCACCATACAACCCCCAATCCTAATCAGGGGATCACATCAACTCATATCCAGAAGATTCTAAACGCGTAGAGTATCATACACCTTCAAGAGATGTTCTCACTGGATCTAAGGGACAATCTGGGCCTTGCATTTACAAAACATACACCTTTTTTTCCATTCACTGCCTAGCCCATTTGTACTTTTATTTTATTTTTATTTATTGCTTTTCATTGCTTTATTTTTTTATTTAATCAGCATTAAATCAAAAACATCACAAAAAAAAATAGGTTAGTATTTTTTCTTAATCATATTAATTTTAAAAATTAATTAATTATTTTAACCGTTTTCTTTAAATTAAAACCAAATTGATTTAGGTTTTTTTAGTTTAATACTCTTCATATTTAAAAATAAAAAAACAAAAAGATTTTTCTTATACCTTAGGATTTTTAGGCGTCTTCTCCTAACTCGCGCGCGTTTACATTTTCTATTTTGTTTTCATATTATTGTATTTGTCTACTGGATGTAATAGCTATAACTAGGACTTTATTTTACTGCTTTATTCCTCATTTTGGACATGTAATTAATCCTCCTCCTCGAAGCCTTGTAATAGTTTAGGATTTATCTTTCTGCATTTTAAATTTCTACAAACTATTAACTATTAGATGTATGCCGAATAGGATTGTATAGCAAGAATAACAAACAAACGCTAGCAAACCTAACACAAGACAAAAATAATTGAATACAACACACTCTCACATATACACCTCTAGGGTATCCGACTTTGGTTGCCTTCGGAAAACAGTCACAACTCTCGAAACGTGAGAGACTTTAGTGGCTACCCTTTGGTTTAAAATATGACAAGTCCCTCAATGACCCTCTCGACGTTGCCCCAGTAAAAATGATCTTAAAACCCTAGGGTAGTTACTAAGGTTTCTTGTCCAGTTTCCTTTGTGACTGTATAAATGTCCCTTCGAATGTCCCTCAAACATCCAACGACTAGGGTTACCTACTCACTAATAGTAGGATAGCACTGTCTAAAGGAAAAGAGGAAAAGAACAACCCTTCGAGTAAAAGTAGATAGTTCCTAGATGCTTGCTCAAACAATTTTTACACTTACACAAAACTTCTTTCAAAAACATTTTCAAACACTTTGTGTACGTTCTCTACCATTCCGAGAAACATTACAAAGTTCGCCGCACTAAGGAGGTTTCAAAAATACTTTTCAAAACACACAAAGCACAAGGTATTTAAAAATGATCTAAGCATCTAAGAGCCCGTAGATAACTACGGATGGAAAGGGTGCTAACATCTTCCCTTTCCATAATCTACCCCCCTTACTCAGAAAACTCTCGAAAGGTCTTTTTCTGTTCTTTTCACCATTTCCTTTGTTGGATAAAAGAAAAGTCGATGGTGACTCTTGTTTACCGCAACATTTGCAAACACAAATGTAAGACTGGTATAATAGTCGGTTCTGCCACCGTATCACAAAGAGCTTTAAGTTGTTCAATGATCTTCATCCTTCTCTCAATATCAGGGGAAGAATTATTTTAGAATATATTTATCAGAAACCTCTCACCAATAAACTTCCCTTAATCGACAATGATATAAAAGAAATTTTATACAACCCGACATCAATAAGAAAGGTTAATCTTCATATAATACGGTGGAAGAACTGACTTGGTTTTGCGTTTTATCACAAATGTTATGGATAGCAAGAGTTGCCACTGACTTTACTTTTATCCAATAAGGAAAGGGTGAAAAGAACAGGAAAGACCTTCGAGAATTTTCTTGAGTTCGGGGGGTAAGTTATGAAAAGGGAAGGTGTTAGCACCCTTTCCATCCGTAGTTATCTAAGGGCTCTTAATCGCTTAGCTCACTTTGTTTGAAATGCTTTGTGTTTGAAAATATTTTGAAAAATGCCTAAGTACGACAACTTTGTAATGATTCTTATATAAGTTAAGAATGCGTACAAAGTGTTTTTTTTTAAATATATCAGAAGAGTGTTTGTGAAAAAAGATTTTTTTGTGAGCAACCGATTACGAGCGATCTACCTTGTCAAAAGTCTTTCGTGTTATTTTCCTCCTCCTTAGATAGTGATATCCTACCATTAGTTAGTAGGAAGCCCTATCATTGGATGTGAAGGGATAGGCGCGGGTCATCATGAAATCATAAAGGAAACTTGTATGGATGCTTTAGAAATTTTTGTTTAAGGGACTAGATCATTTACCGAAGGCAATGTCGAAAGGTTCATTGAGGGACTATGATCTTTTGTATCAGAGGGACTTTGCTAAAGCGTCCCCACGTTCGAGGGACATGATTGTTTTTATTCGAAGGCAACAAGTAGGATTACCCTAGAGGTGAGTGTGTGAAAAGTGATTCAATTTGATTATTTTATCTTGTATTTAGGGTTATCTAACGATTGGTTTTAGATCTTCCCATACATGCCCTAATTAATAGCAGTTATAAGGAAAGCAGTAAATTGCGGAAAGTAAAGGTGCGGAAATTAAACCTAAACTATTACAGTTCTTCGGGAGTGGGGGTACAAAACCATAAAATGGGGAAAAAAGAAAGCAAATAAAAGCCCTAATAAATTATTACATATTGTATTAATTACATAATTGGGAAAAATAAACTAATGCGAAAGTAAACACGCGAAGCGGTAAAATAAAGGGAAACAGAAAACATGTTTTTTTGTGATCGTTTTGATGAAAAGTTGGTGATTAACCTAAAATATAATTGATTTTAATTGGTTAAAAAAAGTTTAGGTAATTAAATAAAAGAAATCCTAAAGTCTAAGTCAATTTAATTTAAGAAAACCTAAAAATTTTAAAATTGGGTTTATTAATAAAAAACATAAAACTAAATTAGGGTTAATTGATTAAAGACCTAAAATTAATCTAAAACCTAAAATTAAATTAGAAATCTAAAATTAGATTAAAAACCTAAAAATAAAATTAGGGTTTGTTTAAAAAAGGTTTTGAAAAAAAGGTTTGTAAAAGTACTTATGTAGGCTCATCTCACTTATCACAGTCCTTGCCAATTCTTCCAAAACACTATTTTTACGCTCTACAACACTATTTTGTTGTGGAATCCTACGACATGAGAAGTGATGAGAAATCCCATTTTCGGTGCAAAAGTTTTAAAATTAATGGTTAATGAATTCACCATATTGATTACTATGAAGAGTGATGATTTTCAAACCAAAAATATTTTAGACAAGCTTAGTAAAATTAACTAAAGTTTCAAAAGTTTCATCCTTATGGGTGGAGCAACTAGGAAAAAAATTAAGTCGCCGTAAAATATTTAATTATCCCATGGAAGGGGAAATAAAACATCGATGAAAACCTGAGAAAGGAGAAATTAAGGTCTTGCAACAAAGAGAACATGTACGGGAGTCGATTACGCATGGGGAAGATAATAGTACCCCCCACGTCTGTGGTACTCCATGGGATCCACTCTTGTTGTTCTAATCAAAGGGTGTGTTTAAATCTAATAATTACAAGCTAAGGGGAAATGCTTGAATGCAAAATATATAAAAAATAAAAGTTTTTATTATTGTGGTCGCTGCGGTTGTAAGTCTTTGTGCCTATATACCATCTTCGTGCAATGAGAGGTCAGGGAACTCGTAGTTCACCTAAAAAGGGGTTTTAGTTTGTTGTGTGTTTTTTTAGGCGGATAATGTTACACTTACACTCTAGCCGTTGACATATTGCAGCCCGACCTTTGGGACTTATGCTCGTTTTACGCAGAGTGAAAATAACACATTCTTTTTGTTAATTCTCTATTTTTTGTGATTGACATTATGTTTGGTAAAACGAACTTAGCAGAAACATGTTAAATGAAGATGTTCCATCAATTGGAGCAACATGTCTAATGCGATGTCCTATGAAAGTTATTTCAACATCGTGATTTTATATAGCTGGACCGTTGGATATTTCAGTTTGTTACATGTGTAGAACATTCTGGTAATATTATGATATCCTATGTGGCACACAGTTTGAAGATTGAGAAGATTCAAGTTGATTTTAAGGAGTATTCTTAGTTTCTAATTATAGAGATAATTTAGGAAACTAATGATTGATATCCTATCTTTAAGGAGATAATTTTGTAACGTCTCTATCATATCAAGCTCTTATCCAGAAGCCCAAATCCATTACATTGAAGATTATAAAAATAAGGCTTCAACCCTAGTACATGTGTGTAACTCTCACATGATATTTTTATTAGGGTTTGTGTGTTTATTGTGAGCCTCTCAATTATCATCTTGACAAAAGAGAAGGACTGCGTTTTTGAGTTATAAGTTCTGTCAGTCATTCCAAAGCTTGTAAGCAATGAATGATTGTGTGTCTTTGAAGTGTGACTTCTGTTTTTGTTCTAAGTGTTTATAATTGTTCAATCACTAGTTCTGTGATGGGAAGGGATTTGAGAAGGGTCTCATACCTAGTTGAGTCTTAGGGAGAAGTTAAGCATGGGTAATAATTAAGTGAGTAGATTATAAACTAGGTGAAAGTTTGTTGTGGGTCTACAAATTGATACTATCTAGTTAACTTGGTCCCTGGCTTGGTAGCCCCCAAAGTAAGTGTTATTGTACACGGAATTGGGTTAACAATCATGTGTGTTCTTTATTTTTCTGCAATGTGTTTATCATTTACCTTGTCATTATGTGCAAATTCAGAGATAGGTGTGTCGACATCTCTTAGGACATCTGGGATCTGAATACCATAATTTCAATCGGTATCAGAGCAGGCATCCTGCTCTGACTCTATGTGAGATTCAGGGAAGTTACTTTCTGGTACAACAGACAAGGAAATAGGATTTTTGAACAGACCATCCATCCTTGATGGAACCAACTATGACAATTGGAAAGTTCATATGGTGGCCTTTATCAAATTCGTGGACAGCAGAGCTTGGAAAGTTGTAGTCAAGGGATGGGTTCCACCAATGGTTGTAGGTCTGGATGGGAAAGAAGTTGTGAAGGCTGAAGAAGACTAGGGTGATAAAGATGAAAAAGTATCAGAGGGAAACTCCAAAGCATTGACTGCATTGTTCAATGTATTGGATAAAAACATATTCAGATTAATAAGAAATTGTATGGTTTCCAAAGAATCTTGGGAGATTTTGAAGACTGCTCATGAAGGAACCTCCAAGGTAAAGATATCAAGACTCTAAATTCTTACCACTCAGTTTGAGAACTTAACAATGAAGGAGGATGAGAGTATTCATGACTTTCACATGAATATCATTGAGATAGACAATGCCTCAGGTTCCCTAGGGGAGAAGATGTCAGAAGCCAAGCTGGTGATAAAGATTATCAGATATCTTCCAAAGAGATTTGACATGAAGGATACTGGCATTGAAGAAGCTCAAGACATAAACAATATGAAGTTTTATGAGCTTATGGGATCCTTACAAACTTTTGAGTTAGGGATCAGTTAAAAATCTGAAAAGAAGAAGAGCATAGCCTTTGTCTCCAACACTGAAGATCCAAAAGATAAGTGTGAATTGGATACAGAAGAAGGGATGTCCAATGTCATTGTGCTACTTGTAAACCAATTCAATAAAGTGTTAAATAAGGTTGACTGGAAATCAAGGTCAAATATCAAGAACAAGTCATTCGACATCAATAAAAATCAGGATGTTGAAAGAAGAGATGGAACTAATGACAAATCCAGCCAAGGAAGAGGTGTTCAATGTTATTAATGTGAAGGGTTTGGGCACATAAGATCTGAATTCCCCACTGTTGTACCCCAAAATTTTCCCTCTCATTTCTCAGAGGATCACCTTGGACCCTCAGGTTTGTTTCCATCCAATGTCAAGCTTTGAATTACAAATTTTCCAAGAAAGTCATCCACAAGGGTAAAGTGGTCATTTGCATACTAAAAAGTCAAACTTTGACTTTTAGATCAAAATCAAGTTCCAAAGATCATATTTCATCAAGACATGTTAAAATATAAGGTTGGTTTCATCTAGAAATTCGAAAGTCAAAAGTTACTTTGGAAAAGTCAAATTTCTAAATACTTAGAATTTTTCTAAGTGTTTAAGAAATATGACAAGCTCAGAACTTCTGATCAGATTATTACCATGATACAAGCTGATTCTGGATTAACTCCTAACACAAGAGTTATGGACTCAAACAAGATCTGAAACATTGCAGAACTTCTCCTAGAAATGTTGGGCATTCAAGTTATGACTCCTCAAAGACACGTCCATAAAACTGCAGCACTTAGCAAATTCTGGACAGTTCCAAGACAGAGTTTGGTTACAACTTCTAGGCCAGTTCTCACAAAGATTCAGTCAGAGTTTGCAAGAGCAATTCAAATAAGGGTTACAAAGCGTGTGGCAAGCTTCCTGGAAGGCCAGGGAGCTCCTTCAGAACATGCTGGAGCAAAGAAATACAAAGATCAGAAGTTGGATGTTTGTTCTAAGTTACGCTGAAGCTGAACTTCTGATCTAGAATTAAGCAATGATGCAAAATCTCACATTGCAGGATTTCTAGTTTGATAAATCTCATTATCATTTAATGCTCACAACCACTTTTGAGTCTTTATCCAAAGGATTTCCCCACGTGTGGCATAGAAGTACCTTTGTTGTCCTTGAAAAGCAACTTTTGTACAAAAATATGTTAGGGCCCATGCGTTGCTTTTGCTTTTAAGTTAACTTTTCCTTAATCCTTGCTTATTAATCCAGCTTAGACACGGCTAAAAAACTGCCAACCACCACACTTATTTGAACTTGCTTCAAGAACAAGTCAGCGCCTAGCATATGATAGTTGTACCCTTGATCTCTCCAAGATACAAGATCCTTGCCTATAAATTGAAAACCATTGGCAACTGTAAAGAGGTCGAAAATTTGAGAAAGAAAAGCCTTGAACCCCTGCAAAAATTCCAAGAGTCTAAGAAACTGTAAACACAAAAATACAAAACCGGTTAGCTTTTGACTCTTGCATCCAAACTCCATTCTTCCTCAAGTGTTTCTTGACCAAAATCACCCATACAGTTTCTAATATACATTCAAAAGCCATCCTAACTTCTGTAATCAAACTGTAACACACTCTCCATTTAACGTCCATCTCAAAAAGGCCTGCTGAACACGTGGGGAAGCTGTTCAGAATATCACAAGCAGTCAGAATCAGGTTCCAGCTCACAGAGTATCTTTTTTTCAGCTGCAAGGTAAGCTTCTGCTGACTCTCATCATATTACTTAGGCATTGTCAGATTTGCATATTTTAAAAATACAATGTAGACATCCTGATTCTGATGATGTATATATTCTGAGATTTCATGCATCTTCCTGCATAAGTAGAGAGAATTCCAGTTCAGAGCTTCTTGAAGAAATTAGAACTCAGAATTAGGTTTAGCAAACTCATGCTTGCTTCTGATTTATAATTCTGATATCTCTTGTTTCTGAAACATTATGAAACATGTCATAAACTGTTATATGCGTATCTTCTGTTTTGTTGAAGAATGACAAAGTTGTAGATGTTCTGACTAGCATAGAGAGGGAGATGAAGTTCTATCAGTGACATCAGAACTTTTGAAATCTTTTTATTCCCAATGGGTCCAGAACTTATGACTTTACCTATTTCTGCTAATATGATTTTTGTTTTTGCAACACGTCAAAGTCAGAACTTCTGATCTCTTTAGTTCAGCAATGCGCTGATTCTATTTTCCTTTTTCCTTACATTTTTGCAGTCACTTCTATTTTCACTAATCAAAAACACCAAAAACATGGTTACATTTTTTATACTTTATTTTATTTCTTAAAACAAAAAGATCAAAATATTTTCTTAAACCAAACTTATTTCTTAACAAAAACAAAACAAGTCCATTTTAATTCTTGTACATTATTTCAATATGGTTGTAATAGATAATTAGGATTTTAATTTTATTTGCAATCCTCATTTGTAAATTGTACACCCCATCCCCCTAATGATTGTAATAGTGTAGGATATTTACTTTTTGGACTTTTTATTGCTTTCATATATCGCTAGTAATTAGGGTGTGTATGGCAAGACATGAAATCAACAAGTAGCAAACCCTAATCAAAGATTAAATGCATGCAATAAAACACACTATTCACACATGCACCCTTAGGGTAATCCCATTTTGTTGTCTATCGGAAAATAGTCATATCTCTCGAACATGGGCGTTTTAGCAAAGTCCCTCGATAAAAGATCGTAGTCCCTCGATGACCCTCAATGTTGCCTTCAGTAAATGATCTAGTCCCTGAAACGAAATTGCTAAAATGTCCCATAGGTTGCATTCAATGACTATATAAACGTCCCACGCCCGTCCCATTTACATCCAAAGATAGAGTTACTTACCAAATCAATGGTAAGATAACAATGTCAAAAGGAAAGAAAAATTGAAAGACTTTTGAGTAGGTAGAATGCTCCTAATTACTTGCTCAATTTCAAAACATCCTTGCTATTTTCAAAAACAAACACCAACACTTTCCAAACATCTTACAAAATTGAAGACATTTTCAAAAAGATCAACATCGTTGTATACATTCTTACGAACGAGAGTCATTACAAAGATTGCCTAAACAATGGCCTCTCTTTACAAAATACTTTCAAAAACCACACAAAGCACAATTTCAAAACAAAATCAAGTGATCTAGCAAGTAACTAAGAGCCCATGGAAAACCATGGATGAAAAGGGTGCTAATACCTTCCCTCTTCATAATCTACCCCCCGAACTCAAGAAACAATCTCAAAAGGTCTTTCGTGTGCTTTTTCACCTTTCCTTTTGGATAAAAGAAAAGTCGGTGGCGACTCTTGCTAACCGCAACATTTGCGATCAAACGCAAAACAAACCATGTCAGTTCTCCCACCGTATCACAACCACCTATCTTAAGAAGCAGAATAAAGGGATGTATGTGTCTTGGTCAGAGTTTGATTCTGACAGTGACAATGAAGAGGAATCTTTCAAGCAAGTGACTGCCTTGTCAGGAATTTATGATTCTGATAAAGAAACAAATGGTGGAGAAATGAATTTTAAAGTACTTTCCAATATTTACAAGGAGTTGTGCCTAAGAAATCAAGAAGTGGTTTAGTTAGAAGAAAAGCAAAAGAACATGATTGCTCAACTAGAAGCTGAAAAAGTAGAGCACCTATCCACCATCTCTAGTCTGAAGGGTGAAGTTCTTTTGCTCAATTCATAACTTAATAATGTGCTTGATGAGATTATTAAGTCTGGAAAGAATGTTGGAAAAGTTCAAGGGGTTGGCTTTGTCAATCAGTCTCTGAAAAAAGGCAAAAGGGATGAATTGAAGATGGTTCATCCAAAAATTGGAACAGAAGATGTCAAATTAAATGTTTTAACCTCAGGATGAACAACAAAAGAATCACTCGAGAAATAATGACTCTACTGTTATGGATGAAACAATTATTCTAATTGAGAATAATACTGTAAAGATTAAGGATCTTGGTTATAATAATTGAGTTGTAAAGAACAAAGAAGAAAGGCCTGAAGTGAAGTATGTACCTCCAAATAAGAAACAGGGGCAGAAGATGTTAAACCATGTGTATCAACATCAGCAGAGACATCAGAAAAAGTACAATGGAGGAAGAAATCAACAATGGATATGTGATTATTATGGAAGGTTTGGGCCTTTAAAATCCTACTGCTACAGATTGTATGGCTAACCCAATCCTGTTACATTACACGTGAGAATAAATGGTAATGTTAAATTCAAGTCTAAAAGGCTTTCCAAGAATGACACTTGTGGACTCGTAGTTCACACCTCTTTTAGAGCTTCTACAAGGGAAGATTGGTATTTTTATAGTGGTTGTTCTAGACACGTGATTGGTGTCAGGAAATTTCTTGTGAACTTTAAACCACTTTCCTCTAGTTATGTCACCTTTGGAGGTGGGTCAAAAGGTGAAATAAAGGGAAGGATGAACTCCACCGGGTTTCCAGATCTCAATAATTTTGTTTGTTAAGGGGTTGAATTATAATTTGATAAGCATTAGTCAATTGTGTGATCAAGGTCTCAAAGTCAACTTTACTGCTTTTGAATGTATAGTAACTAATGAGAAGAATGAAGTGATTATGAAGGGAGACAGATCAAAAGATAATTTTTACTTGTGGATTCCTCAAGAAACAAATTTCTCATCCACATGCTTGCTGCAAAAAGAAGTTGAGAAGAAGTTATTGTAGAAAAAACTTGATCAGTTACTCCTGAAAGATGTGAAGAAAGTCCAATCGAGGGAAGAAACCAAAGGTATACTCAAACTTATGAAAGAAAAGACATGTGGTGAAGATCAAGTTGGGAAGCAAACTAAGGTGTCTCTTCCAAAGTTGTAACATTAAATTTCTTCCAAAAGGGTAGAAATACTTTATATGGCGCTTATGGAACCTAAGTAGGTTGACAAGTTTGGCAAAAATAAATATGTTGGTGTAATTGCTGATGTTTTTTAAAAATCTGCCCGAATTAACACTATCAAAGAAAAATCAAATGGCATTGGAGTTATTAAGGAATTATAGAAATTACAAATAGGGAGGAGTGTAACAGATTATTTGTCCTTCCTCCGGGTTGATGTGGTGAAAACAGTCAAAGGGTGGAACAAAAGGCCTCTACAAAGGAATGATTTGATGAAGATTTTTTATGAGGTGATGACAAGAAAGGTCAGGGGTATCACTTCAAAAATCACTAACGGACTCAAGAAATGCAGGAGGTTATTTGACACGGGCAAGAGGTGGAGGATCATCTGAAGACGATCATGACTGTCTTGTTTCCATGGCTATAGTGTGCCTCTTGTACTATTGCTAAGGGGGGTGTTGTACCCCTCTAAATTTTCCCTCTTATTTCTCAAGATATTTCCTACAAATATCTTCAATGACTCAAGTTTGCACAAGCATCAACTAGGTCAAATAATCTCCTCAACACTGATGCCTCAAATTAGGGTTTGAGTTTGTACAAAGGCAGTTGGATTTCTAATGTTTCAAATGACTTTCATGGATCATTATGGACCCTCGGGATTATTTCTGTCAAGTTTCAAGTCTTGGATCACAATTTTCAAGAAATTCATTCAATTTATCAAAAGGGCAAATGGGAAAATTAGGGTTTTGACTAAAAATGACTGAACTTTGATTTTTGACCTAATACATGGCTTATTGGTTGGAAGCATGATCTCAAGGATCCGAGCGCGTCATTTTGACCTAATTGCATATTTCAATTCATCTTTTGAGATCAGTGGATTGATAGACAAAATTCGGTCAACTGGTGGAAAAAGTCAATTGTACACTAAAAAGTCAAACTTTGACTTTTGATTAAAATTGAGTCCCAAAAATCATATTTCATCAAGACATCCAAAATATGAAATTTGATCATCAAAAATCAAGAAAGTCAAAAATCCAACTTTTGCAAGACTTGAAAATTTTTTTAAGTTAAGTTCATTGCTTCATAACATCTTTTCACTACAATTCAAAATAGTTCAAGATGTTACAAATAATTCAAGTTATTACAAAGTGGAATTTTTGCAAGATTACAAATCCTAAAACTTTGTCTTGTTTAAACTTTTTCCTTTGAGTCAAAACCTTGCAACAATGCTTTGTCTTTGATACAATCTGCATAAATCGGTCCACAAAACAGACTTGTATCATGCTACAAGTGTTGCTCATTACAAGCTCAAAACCAAGTTTAGAAGACAATCTGCTGCCCTGAGCAAAACAGACCTGCTATGCTATCTCTAAACACTGCCACAACACTCCAAAACTGCTGCAAAACAGCTTTGCTATGCTGCTCTTAAACCAGTCCAAGCCTGCATTATCTCAACCCCATATTTGCACCAAATTAGCACATAAGAGATGCATCAAAAAAAAGCTATGAAGATAGCATACCCAAACAGTTCAAATTGTTATTTGTTTCCCTCCCAAAATCCCAGCAAACTCCCTCTATAAATAGACTATTTTCACAACACACAAGGGGTTGGATTTTAGAAAGAGAATAGAGAGTTTTGAGCAGAAACACAATATTCTTTGTAATCTTTGCTCATTCCGAAGAAAAAAAAGCAGCTCTACTTTCATCCAAAACAGAAACCCTTAATCCATTATTCCACCTTACAAACTCTCCCATAAACCAAACACCTTATCAGATAGAGATTGTTCAAACACAAGAACAATTTCTATAGTGTCATTATCTTTACCCTCCAAACACAAAAACAATATTGTACAACTTGACTGAGTTAGTGTGATTCAATAGTTTGGGACAACTTCCTGGAGATTCATTGGAGTTATCACAGCAGCTGGAAAAGTATTCAGGCTTAAAACACCAAGTGTAGTCCCAAGGTAAGTCTTCTTAACTGTGAGCTGTTCATTTTTCATACATGATTTATTTTTGAAGATAAAATGTAGTAATCATTACCCCCTTTGAGATAACTATTTTCTTGTTGTTTATGTTTATCAATTACATACTATAAACTGATCCAAAAAGACAATAAAACAATGTTTAAGGCAAAAAAATTGTAGCATGAGTCGACACATACCCACTTGGTCGACTCATTCTAGTGAAAAAACAAGAGTATGAGTCGACACATAACCTTATGCATTGACTCATACTGTTATCCAAGGCCCAAAATAGAAAGGTGAAAGGTGCATGTGTCGACACAAAAAATGTATGTGTCGACACAAACAGGTGCATGAGTCGACACATCCATTTATGTATCGACTGGTATTGAGTTGGTTTGGTTTGGCAAGAGCAAGGAAAGCTATGTGTTGATGCATAGCAGTATGTGTCGACACATAGCAGTTCAAAATGCATTTTTCCCTTTATTTTACACTGGTTTTACATTGTTTTCATTATTATTCGATATGGTTGTAATACTTAAGTTTCTACTTCATCCCCGTTTGTAAATTGCACCCCCAATCCCCTAATGATGTAATAGCTTAGGATTTTAATTTCCGCAATTTACCGCTTTAATATAAATTATTAGTAATTAGGGTGTGTAAGGCAAGATAAAATCAACCATTAGAGAACCCTAATTTCAAAGACAAAAATGCATGCAATCAAACACACTTCGCACACGTACACCTCTAGGGTATCCCCGCTTGTTCCCTTGGAAAATAGTCATGTCCCTCGAATATGGGAGTTTTAGAAAAGACCCTTGATAAAAAAGATCGCAGTCCCTCGACGTCCCTCGATGTTGCCTTCGGTAAACAATCTAGTCCCTTACGAAAATTTCTAAGACGTCTCATAAGTTGCCTTTTAT
Source organism: Vicia faba (assembly GCA_948472305.1). Taxonomy (NCBI): domain Eukaryota; kingdom Viridiplantae; phylum Streptophyta; class Magnoliopsida; order Fabales; family Fabaceae; genus Vicia; species Vicia faba. The sequence continues at coordinate 990,469,486 of OX451735.1, forward strand.
GATTATACGATTGACCCACGCCCGTCCCTTCACATCTAATGATGGGGATTCTTGCCAATCAATGGTAAAATGTCAACATCTAAAGGAGAAGGAAAATAACAAAGACCTTTTGAGTAGGTAGGACGCTCATAGTTGCTTGCTCACAAATCAAAACTATTATCACACTTACACTTTCAAAACATCTTCAAAAACAAACATCTCTTTAAACTATTTTCAAAACCAATACTTTGTATACATTCTTATAGAGACGAAAATCATTACAAAGTTTGCCGAAACAAATGTGTTTTCAAAATATTTTCAAAAAAAACCACCACAAACACATTTCAAACAAAGCATTTTTCAAAGTGATCTAGCAAGCAACTAAGAGCCCGTATATAACTACGGATGAAAAGGGTGATAACACCTTCCCTTTTCATAACCTACCCCCCGAACTCAAGAAAATATCTCGAAAGTTCTTTCATATTCTTTTCACCCTTTCCTTTATTGTATAAAAGAAAAGTCGGTGGCGACTCTTGCTATCTGCAACATTTTGCGACAAAATGCAAAAAACACCCGAGTCAGTTCTCCCGCCGTATGACAGAACTGGAAACTCTACTGGGGACTTTACTTAAAAATGGGGTTACCTTAGAGTTAGATCATATTTAATTTCTTTCATTATTTGATTTGTTTTCTTTACATTTATGGGTTTTTTATTTGGGTTTATATTGATCCTCTACCCTGATCTGGGAACACCATTAGGTAAGTAGAAATAGATTATGGAAAATGTATGGCATAGACCGATATGGTTGAAGAAATGGTTGTGTTAGTGTGACGCATTTATTGGTACAAGTATCCCTTGTGTTGAATCGAGGAGAATACGGGGCCGCTGAGCAGTGTCATGAAGCACTAACTGACCTTAGAACCTTTAATTGAACAACTTGGCCATTAGGAAGTAGTGAGATAACCGACTTTGGTGTAAAGTTGAAGATTGGTTGATACTCAATACTACACTCATTGAGATCAGACTTTTGGGATATTTCGGCCGCAAGAAAAGATTGATTATGCTGAGACAATGTCCAATGAAGAAAGATCAATGATATTGAGATTCCCTAGAACCCAATTACATTCTAGGACAGGTTGAGCCAAGTAAACTTCAAGAGGGTACTTACCTATAAAAACCATGCAAGCCTAAACCTAAGGTTTTTTCTGTGCTTTGTTTGTGATTATTATTCATGTCATTATAAACATCATAACATCATAAGCATTCTCACTAACCATTTTAAGGATTTAGGAATTTATCTTTGTTTTATTTTGTAGGTCATGACTTCCATTCGTAGGAATACCATCCGAATCAACTTCGTAAAAGTGCATACTCAACTTCAAGAGTTAGCATCAAGGGTGCTTGTAGATTCTTCCTTCACCAAGAAATATGGTCGACTTCTTAACTTGGATATCTCAAATTTCCAAGAAGAAATTATGTGTGTGCTTTTCCAATTCTTTGATCTTATGCATCATTGCTTCACCTTTCCTGACTACCAATTGGTGCCTACATTAGAAGAGTTCTCTCAATTGCTAGGAGTGCCTGTGCTTGATCAAATACCATTCACCATTTTAGAGGAGACTCTAAAGCCCAAAGTTATTGCCGAAGCCTTACATTTGAAGAGATCAGAGATTGTGACAAATTAGGATACAAGAAGTGGAGTTAAGGGTTTCTTAGCCAAGTTTATGTTAGATAAGGCTCGTTCATTCTGAGAGGATATGGATTTTCAAGATTTTGAAGATGTATTGGCCCTTCTAATCTATGGTTTGGTTCTATTTCTCAATCCGGACCAACTCATAGATGTGAATTCCATCAAGGTTTTTCTCTCTCGCAATCCCGTATCTACCCTGCTTGGAGACATTCTACATTGTTTCCATAATCGCACCATAAAGAAAAGAGGTACTCTTTTGTGTTGCAATCCCTTACTCTCTAGGTGGTTTATTTCTCACCTACTTCGATCAATGTTGAAGAATGAGCAAGGCTTGACATGGTCTCAAAGGATGATGTCACTCACACATTTTGATATTCATTGGTGTTCTCAATTCTTGGAGGACATTACTATCATTGACCGTTATGGGGAATTCCCTAATGTCCCTCTGCTTGGCATTAGGAAAGGTATTACCTACAACCCTTGTTTGGCTTTACGACAATTTGGATATGCATGAAGAGATGGTCCCCATGGTGCACTCATCCAAGGTTTGGTATTTGATTACGAGGGTGACGACCAAGGCTATCATCAAAGGTTCATAAGAGCTTGGAGAATGATAAACAAAGTGGATAGTAAGACATTGAACCATAAGAATTACATCCCCCTTGATCCTTACCTTAAGTGGGTATGAACTCGTGCTTAAAGTCTCGTGATGCCTTGCCCCGCCATCTTACCAATCATCATGGAGCCTGTTGCCGATGGAGATGTTCCATATACTGTCCTTTATCCTGATATGCCTACTTCTCTTGAAGATTTGCAAAGAGCTTGGATTCAGCTAAAATGGGAGCGAGACACCTTTGAAGCCCAGTTTTATGCAAGCGAGAAGAAGACATTGGAGCTAATGAGACAACTTCATGAGGAGAGGAGCCTGAATGACTATATCGCTCCAAAGAGGAAGCATCCATAGGAAACTTGAGCCATTGTTATTGTATTGTAGTTTATTTTGTTTCTTTTGTTTCAATGTAAGTCCAAAGATCTTCAAGCACAAAATGCTCAATTATAATAGATGTTCCTGGCTCTGGCTAAAGGACAAGAGGACCTAAAGGCTCTCATGATCAAATACAAGAAGAAAAAGACAAAGAAACCAGTGGGTATCCTGAATATGGGAAGGAGATTCAGAGAACCAGCAAAGCGAGCTCTAGAATTCGCAACTCCTTCAAATGAGGGGGACAATCAGGAAGAGAAGACAAAATAAGGGGACCACAATCTGGGGTCTAATGAAGAAGAGGCTGACTACACTGAAGAACAATATCCTCCTGCTGATGACAAATATAAATAGCTGGAGGATCGTCTCAACGCCATGGAAATTCAGAGAGTACCTGGTCTAGATTTTTGAAGAATTAGGTCTGGTTTCTGGAGTGGTCATTCCGCCGAAGTTCAAGGTTCCCACATTTGCTAAATATGACGGAGTTTCATGTCCTAAGTTGTATCTAAGGTCTTATGTCAGGAAAATCCAACCTCACACCGCTGATAGGAATTTGTGGGTGCATTTCTTCGAGGAAAGTTTATCGGGGACTCAATTGGAATGGTTCTATCAGCTGAAGGGGACCAACATCTGCAACTGGGAGGATTTGGTTATTGCTTTCTACATGCAATACCAATACAATGCTGACATCGCTCCAACCCGTACATAACTTCAAAGCATGTCTATGGGTTCCGATGAGGGCTTCAAAGATTATGCCCAGAAGTGGAGAGATATTGCAGTAAGAGTCCATCCTCCTCTGTCTGATAGAGAGCTGGTAGATATGTTCTTGGGTACTTTGTCAGGCCCATTCTTCAAACATATGAACGGGAGCTCTTCAGCTGGGTTTACCGAGATGATATTGATATGTGAAAGAGTAGAATTTGGTATCAAGAGCGGTAAGATTCAGAGAGACGTGTCTTCAAGTATAGTAAAGAAACCATTATCTGGGAAGAAAGAAGTAAGTGTTGCCTACGATCATAGGAATCAAAGCAAAGATGAACGGCATCCAACGGTGAGAGATGTAATGATCTCCAACCCTGTATCAAGTCAACGACAAAACAATCAGCGCAGGCATGATGCGCCTAAAAGACAGTTCACATGGCTTAACATGTCCTTATCTCAGGTTTTGCCACACTTATTGAAGTCTAATCTAGTCACTCTAAAGAAGCCTCCCCAAAATCCAAACACTACATCTCCTCGTTATAATCCAAATGCTCGGTGTGCCTACCACTCCAACAATCCAGGGCATGATACACATGATTGTTGGGCTCTGAAGAATAAAGTTCAGGGTCTTATTGAGGCAAAGGAGATTGAATTTGACCCTCCCGAGACCCCTAATGTGATAATTGCACCAATACCCAAGCATGTTCAGGGTGTTAATTCTGTTGATGACGACCTATTTGTTTCTTCTGTTGATGAACTAGCTACTCCTCTTCCAATTGTTAAGAAGAATCTCTTGCAAGCCAGTTTATTTCTAGGTTGTAGTGAAGGCTTCCACCTGTGTACGTCTCTACCCAATGGTTGCTTGTTATCGAAGATAGGTGTCCAACGCCTGATGGACAACAAGGAAATTATGATTGAGAAGACTCACTCTACGAGAAGTCTGTGTGAAGATATATCAATTATTAACATTTCCGACAATCCTCCCAGGGTCTCCTCCAAAAGACCTATCAGGATTACATCCACTCCTAAGGTTTCTCCTTTAATTATCACCTTTCCAGGGCCAATACCATATTCCTTCGACAAGGTTGTTCCTTGGAATTATGGATCTGATGTCTACTACCATGGCATCAAACAAGACCTCCTGGCCATTAAGGATGAAGTTACTAAAGATATTAATTCTAACATCGATAATATTGTTAGGACCAGTAAAATTACCAGGAGCGGAAGGGTTTTCTCTCCTGAAATCTCCCCAAAGACTGTTGCCACTCCTTTGGTTATTCCTGCTAAAAAACCTATTGCTCCAGTTGTTATTCCTGCTATTGAGTCAACTGGGACTTGGGGCAAAGAAGTATTGGTTGAGCCCACTCGGACGGAGGCACCCAAAGAAGCCATTCCTGAAGCCTCAAAATGAGAAATGGAGGAAATTTTGAAAATCATACCGAAAAGTGACTATAATGTTGTGGAACATTTGGGGCAGACACCATCAAAAATTTCAATGATGGCCTTGTTATTATGCTCCGAAGCCCGTGCTAAGGCTTTGGTGAAGTTCTAGAAATCGACTCATCTACCGCAAGAGACTTATGTAGACCAGTTCGAGAACTGTGTTGCTAGTCTGACTGCTGGCAATGGACTTGGTTTCTCCGGTGCTGATTTGACATCTAAAGGAAGAAATCATAATGATGCCCTGCAAATCTCTATTGAGTGCAGGGGCACTACCCTGGCTCATGTTCTAGTTGATACAGGTTCGTCTCTAAATGTGCTACCCAAGGGTGCTCTAGACAGGTTGGATTATGAAGGACTGACTCTGAAGCCCAATAATATTGTTGTGGGAGCTTTTGATGGTTCAAAGAGAATGGTACACGGGGAGGTGGACATTCCTATTAAAGTTGGTTCCCAAAATGTTGGCTCCACTTTCTATGTGATGGACATTCGCCCTTCTTACTCTTGTTTGTTAGGACGCCTTTGGACTCATGGGGTCGACGCTGTCACTTCCACCTTGCATCAGATGTTAAAATATATGGTTAATGAAAAGATTGTTATAGTCCATGGTGAATAAGAGTATATGGTGAGCCATTTGAACTCTTTATGATATGTCGAGATGGACGAGCCCTTCCAGAATTTTGAAGAAGTTCCTCGGATAATTGTTGTTACCAAAGCTACCACCACTGTTCCAGAGATTACCAGACCTCCACTGAAGATGGCTTCCCTAAAAGATTCTAAGGCTGTAATCAAAGAAGGAGCTCAAAAAGACGTTCGTCGTGCTCGCGCCGGAGGACCACCACTACGCATTAGCAACCATGGAGTCAATGTTGTAGAAGACGCTGACAGTGACTACGACCTGGACAATTGGATCTTCCCTGCTACCGACAGTGGACTCAACAATTGGATGGCTAGAGACTTTGTTCCCATTACTTTCATCCAGGAGTAATTGTCTTTTTGTTTTTTGGGATATGTAATATTTGAACAATTTAAACTCTAAAGCCTTGTGTCTTACCCGAGGCACAATGGTTTATTTATGAGGGTTATCATTTAACCTTCATATGTCATAAATAAATCATTGGATGTTTTACATACAAATTTTGCACTTTTTGTCTTTCTTTTTTGCTTTTACTTTATCAAAATAGCTATGTCCTCTTACACACACCCACATATCAAATTGCAGATCCATATCCATTCTGGATCCCATTGATAATGGTTCTCCTATTGCCAGTTATGACTTCGAAAATTTGATCTACCAAGCTGAAGACGAAGGAGGGGAATATTGTGAAGTACCAGGAGAACTTGCTAGACTGTTACAACAGGAGGAAAGAGCAATACAGCCTCATGAAGAGCCATTCGAGACGGTAAACTTGGGTACTGAAGAGGATAAGAAAGAAGTCAAGATAGGTGCCAACTTAGAGCAGAGTGTCAAAGAGAGGTTAATCCAGATGTTACATGACTACATTGAGATCTTCGCCTAGTCATACAAAGACATGCCGGGGCTGGACACTGATATTATGGTTCACCGTCTACCAACGAAAGAAGACCGTCCTCCAGTGAAACAAAAGGTTCGTCGTATGCATCCTGAGATGTCAGAAAAGATCAAGGCTGAATTTATGAAATAGTGTAACGCTAGGTTCTTAGCAGCTACTTCTTATCCACAATGGGTTGCAAATGTGGTACCAATACCTAAAAAGTATGGCAAGGTGCGTATGTGTGTGGATTACAAAGATTTGAATAGGGCGATCCCCAAGGATGACTTTCCGCTTCCCCATATTGATGTTCTGGTTGACAACACTACACATCATAAGATCTTCTCCTTCACGGACGGTTTCTCCGGGTATAATCAGATTAAAATGGCACCTGAAGATATGGAGAAAACAACTTTCATCATGCAATGGGACACCTTCTGCTACAAAGTTATGCCATTTGGGTTGAAGAACGCTGGGGTAACCTATTAGCGTGCTATGGTAGCCTTGTTTCACGATATGATCCATCACGAGATAGAGGTCTACGTTGACGATATGATAGCCAGGTCTTAGAATGAAGAAGAGCACTTGGATCACTTGTAGAAACTGTTTAAAATACTGAAGAAGTACAAGTTAAGACTGAATCCGAACAAGTGCACCTTTGGAGTAAGATCTGGTAAGCTATTAGGTTTTGTTGTCAGCGGTAAAGGTATCGAAGTAGATCATGTGAAGGTTAGAGCTATTCAAGAGATGCAAGCTCCCCACACTGAGAAGGAGGTTAGGGGATTCTTAGGACGTCTAAACTACATTGCCAGATTCATTTCCCACCTAACCTCTACTTGTGAGCCAATCTTCAAACTACTAAAGAAAGATCAAGAAGTGAAGTGGAATGACGACTGCCAGACTTCCTTTGACAGAATCAAGGAGTATCTTCAAGAACCTCCAATTTCGATGTCGTCGGTCGAAGGAAGACCTCTGATCATGTACTTAACAGTATTAGAGAATTCAATGGGGTGTGTGATGGGGCAGCATGACGAGTTTGGCTGAAAAGAGCACGCAATATACTACTTGAGCAAAAAGTTTACCGACTGTGAAACCAGATATTCATTGCTCGAGAAAACTTGCTGCGCTCTGGCATGGGCTACTCGCCGGCTAAGACAGTATATGTTGACTCACACCACTTTATTGATTTCTAAAATAGATCCTATCAAATACATATTTGAGAAGGCCTCTCACTCTAGACGGATAGCTAGATGGAAAATGATTCTAACTGAATACGATATTCAATATACAACACAAAAATCCATCAAAGGAAGTTTATTGGCAGATCATTTGGCCCATCAAGCTGTTGATGATTATCAATCTATGAACTTTGACTTCCCGGATGAGAATATCATGTTAACGACTGATTGTGCAAAACCTGGACCGTATGAAGGACCTGAAAAAGGTTCCCGATGGACTATGTTTCTTGACGGAGCTTCCGACACACTTAGTAATGGCATTGGTGTTGTGATCATATCTCCCGAAGGATGCCATACTCCTTTCATTGCCAGACTATATTTCAAATATTCCAACAACATGGTTGAATATGAAGCATGCATTATGGGTCTCAAAGCTGCTATCGACCTGAGAATTAAAACTGCTCATGTGTTAGGTTTGCTAGCTTTCTTTATTTAATTATTAATCTTATCATACAATCCTATTAGTCACCGTATTTATATAATGAATAATATTTTTTAAATAAAAAATATAATTATGAACAGTGATATGAATAATAAATAGTAATAAAGTTGGTTGATGAAATATACAAAATTGGTTAATTGAGTTATCAAATTGGTTAATAAACGTTCAAATGTTAAAAATGAATTAGTAGTAAAACAAAGTTGGTTAATGAAAAGTAAAAAATCGGTTAATAAAACGATGAATTTGGTTAATAAAGGCCTAAATATTAAAGATAATTTTTAGTAATAAAACAAAGTTGGTTAATAAAGTGTAAAATGTTAGTTAATGAAGTTATGAAATTGATCGATAAACTCTCAGATTTTAAAAATAACTTTTAGGATTATAACAAAGTTTATTTTAAAACTAACTTTTAGTATTAAAACAAAGCTGATTAATGAAATGTAAAATGTTAGTTAATGATCTGGATTGGGCCTCCACTTGCCCCCTGGTTGGGAGGCCCAATCCAACACCTTTGTATAAGGCCCAAAAGAAAGCAGCCCATGCTAGGGACCATGGGGCAACTCCCTACACATCTGTTGGGGAACGTGGCCCACGTGCCCACATCACCGTCATCTTAACTGCCCTCTGGAAATCACGAGTCCAACCCCTATTCTCACGAAGCAGTTGACCATGGGGGAGTCCACTTGCTGGACTCCATACACACGTAAGCCATGGCAGTCTTCATTATTGGGCCTCGACGTGGCCCAATAATGGGGACCTTGGCCCAGTGCTGGGAGCTATAAATACCTTCTTATTCGAGAGGGTCGGGTATTCATTCTCATTATCATACTCACACTTGCTTGCACTCTCTGAAACTTACTTTGGCATCGGAGTGTCTTGCAGGTACCCATCCCTCATATCGCTTTCAACTTCAGCTCAACGTAAGACTTTGACGATCCACTCTAGTCAGGTACGATCAGTGGTAATGTTTGTGGGAAACTAGCTTCCCCGTCTTCATTTAACTAAGACAAAAGCAACTCCAAATTCTCGATTGTCATGGTCGACCTAGCTGTCAACAACATCTTGGATGCCCATCTCGCCGACCCCAACAACCATGTCATCGAACACGTGGGTAACAACAACAACGGGAACAACAGCGACATGGCCGATCTTATGCAGAATTACAGAGACGGCATGACTGCCTCTTCCTCATCGCACACTCGATTGCAGGAGGGCGCTCATCTTCCCCAGAATTACGAGTTGGACGCTTTCCAGGAAGTCCTCGTCCCCCCGGGTGCTGATGCCACGACCCTGGCCTTGTTCGCAGCAATTAACCAGACAAATTACCTAATCTTCGCGCAAGGTAAGTGGCTAAGGGTGCTCGAAGACTCTCATCGAGCCTCCAGAAGACATAGAAGGCCCGACACACCTCCTCCTTCTCTGGATGAAGACTGTCTTCAATCTCCCCCATGGAGACACAGACGGGACAGGTCACGAAGCCCTCCTCCTCGTCAGGATGAAGACCATCTTCAATCTCCCCCACGGAGACACAGACGGGATAGGTCGTGGAGCCTCTCTCCTCGACAAACTGGTAGACGCCCCAAGCTGGAGAGAACCATGCTCGAGGTTACCGGGAGGCGCAGCCTCACCCCCCGCGCAGGGAACAACGAGCCCCTAGAAATAGAAACAGGGGCCACGAAGAAACACATCATCGACCAAGGGATCATCCCCGAGGCCAAGGACACCACCATGACTGTTGATACAACCGGTCTCCTTCCCACCCCCCTACAGGAGCGATAAAGACGACTGTCACGGTCCTTTATCATAAGCAATCATGGAGGCACCCATTTCTAAAGGAATGGAGAATCCTCCCTAACTGAAAGAGTGTGATGGCATTGCCGACCCGGTCAACCACATCGACGGGTTCGAAGTAATGCTCCACTACCACAACGTCGGAGGACCAATCAAGTATCGGTTGTTCCCCACGACCTTAAGGAATATTTAGATGGAGTGGTATAAAAACCTCCCCTCAGGGTCGATCACCTCCTGGAGGAACTTGAAGAACCAGTTCATCAACTCCTTTACAGCGTCTCATCGACACCCGAAGACCGAGGCTGCCCTCGAGGCTATCGTCCAAGAAAGCGACGAGACCCTCAGGGAGTTCATACATCGGTTCAATCTCAAGGTCATCCAGAAGAAGAAATACATGTTACACAACCGGTTGGGTTTATGAAACACGGAAAAAAGAGAAAGGTGTACATACTGCGTATGGACTCAAACAAGATCCAAGAGCTTGGAATAAGAATATTGATAGTTTCCTAAGGGAGAAGGAATTTGTGAAGTGCACAACTGAGTATGGAGTATATGTAAGAAGAAGCAAGAGTGAATTGCTTATACTATGTCTCTATGTCGATGACTTTTTAATAACAGGTAGCTACAAGAAAGAGATCGAAGACTTCAAAGGTGATCTCAGCAAGGAATTAGAAATGTCAGATCTGAGAGACATTTCATATTTCCTTGGCATCAAATTCTACAAGAGCGGTAGAGGTTTGATGATGCATCAAAGCAGATATGCAGGAGAAATTCTCAAGAGACTTGAGATGAAAGAATGCAACTCAACTTCAACACCTGATGAACCAAGGTTGCAACTGTCGAAAGAATCAGATGAAGATGATGTCAACCCAACCCAATACATAAGACTTATTGGATCACTAAGATATCATTGTCACACAAGGCCTGATCTAGCATACAATGTAGGTATGGTGAGTAGATTCATGCAGAAGCCAAAGGTATCACATCTAGCAGCAACGAAGAGGATACTAAGGTATCTAAAAGGAACTCTCGACTATGGAATTTTGTTTCTTGCAAGTGATAAAGGAAAAGAATGCAAGTTAGTGGGATACACTGACTCAAGTTTGATGTAGTGATGATGAAGATCGAAAGTTCACAGTGGGTTTTTTGTTTATACTAGATGGTGTACCAGTTGCTTGGAGTTCGAGAAAAGAACCAGTGGTGGCATTATCATCGTGTAAAGTATAGTACATAACTGTTTCTCTTTGTGCATGTCAAGCAACATGGATGGTGAATTTGGTCGAAGAGATAACGGGGAAAGATCATGGAGCAATTACCATGAAGATTGTTAGCGTGCCAGCTATCAATCTGGCGAAGAACCCGATAATACATGTTCGAAGCAAGCACATCGAAATGAGATTCTATTATCTTCGAGAGCAGATAGAAAAAGGAAAGATGAACATGGAACACTGCAGAATTGAGAATCAGATTGCAGACATCATGACGAAGGGTGTGCATGTCAAAGTGCTCAGAAGACTAAGAGCTATGATGAATATGGATAGCTTAGACACAATGAATTAGGTGGTGTGTTTATAATGTAATTCCTTGTGTCGAAAGCAGCATGTTGCTCGACACAAGGTGTGTCGAAATAAGCTTAGTCCGTTGAGTTATATGTCGAAGTGTCGAAGCAGGTTGCTTCCCACAGTATTTTGACTTAGATCCAAAATAGGTATTTTGTGCTTTTGTATTTTGGACTTTAGCCTAGGGAGAAAGCTAATTTAAAATTATAAATAGAGGGAGTAACCTCTATTATTATACACAACTTGAATTCACAGAATTTTGCAGTTGCAAAGTGAATAAATATTTTCTATAGTTTGTTGACATATAGTTACTCTACAGAAAATAATCTTCTTCTTTCTCTTATTTTCGTAAATCCTAATTTTCTTTCTTAATTTTTCATTATTATTGTATATCGATAACAATCTTGTTCAACAAAATTAATAAAATTCTCAATAGACTTTGGTAAATTTCCAAAAAAAAAAAGAATAATAAACTTGTTTGATAGTTTTATTTTTAAAACATGGTTTGTTAACCTGAATTTTTTTCTTTTCACTTGATACATAAAAAATAGATTTTTTTGTAGAAAACAAATTAAACATTCCTATACAAAACCATATTGAAACTCTTACTTATACCGTTAAATTTTAAATAAAACATAGACTTTAATTTAATTGACAAATATATTAAATAAATTGTGATAATTTTATAGTTTAATGAATAAAAACTTAATATATTTGATTATAATATTTACAAGGATTAAATTTGTTTGGACACTTCTTATTATTAAAATTTGAGTTGAAAACTAAATTAAAAATATTTCTAAAAAATAAAATTATATTAATTTAATAAATATTTGAAGGGAAAATTAATGTTAACTCAGTTATTATATTTTATTAAAAAACAGAAATTCATAACGTAAATGGAGTTACATGCTTATAAGTAAGAAATTATGTATTTAAGTAATGATTAAATGAAATTAATTGATAGTAAGTGGATTAATTTTATTTATTTATTCTAAATAAGTTGAATGATATTTTTAATTTATCAAACATTTAAAACTTAAATTTAAATTAATTGATGTGATACATACTTTTAGTGTGTATTGATGAATGGAGTAGGGGTTTGGAGTCAAGGTTGCTACATAGCAGATGTGATTTGGAATATTAAAGTTTTAGTGTTGAAGGTTTTTTGTTGGAGATATCATTTATATCAAATGTAATTTTTATAAATTTTGTAAAGATGTTTGCTTTATTTACCTTCTTGAATTTTAACTCGACTTTTACAAATGGCTAAGAGTATCCCTAGTATTCTTATTAATCTATTTTTGTTTTAAAAATGTGTGTAGTGATGAACAATAATCAGCAGCGGCACGTTTTGGTGTGTATTGATGAACGACAAACGAGCTGTAAAAATTTACAAGATTATCGTTAATAAAAGGATTAAATATGTTACAGGTGCCTGTAAATAAATTAAAATTCGATTTTAGTCCCTGAAATATTTTTGTTCAAAGAATCGTCTTTTTAAAGTTTTTCGTTCTTATTTTTCATCCATGTTGTCAATTTCATTTAACGGACACTGACGTGGGCGATGAGTTGATTTTTTTTTTTTAATTTTAATGATCATGTATTAATTTTCACCTGTGCATTCCAATTACAAGTCAATAATCTCCTCTTTTGGTTATGTATTAATTTCCCATTTTGGTACCAGATACTTACTTCCTTCATCTCTGTTATTTTTCTTGCCCTAATTCCTCTTCGTCTTCTCCATTTTTCTTTGCAATCTGAATTGAAGATTTCATCCCGCAAATCAAAATTGTCATCATCTAAGGAAGATTGATGTCGTATTCCATAACGGGTGCTTCAAAACCCATGAGCAATTCGTCGTCTTCTATGAGATGCAGACGAGGAAGGAAGTGTGGCTGTGAAGCTCGTATGGTTTCATACGTATGCAAAAATGGTCGAAATAAAGGTAGGCTCTTCTTGAGATGTCCATTTTGGTAGAGTGAAGAAAATTGAGATTTATTCGTATGGGATGAAGATTTGGTTGAAGATGACGATATTGGTGTTGAACATGTATATGTGAACAAGCTAAAGGAATTGGAGACAGTTAAATTGGTGAAAGAGTTGTATGAAGCTTCCAAGAAGAAGAACATGAAGTTGCAAGCCAAATTGATATCAGAGGCATGGACTGGAAAAATCAAGTTTATATATTTTTTAGTTTCTCTTGTGGTTAATGTGTACCTACTAAGGAAATGTAATTGTTGAAGTCAGTTGGTATGAGCAATGTAATCCATGTGTTTCTAATATTTCTGATGAGTACGATTGTATGAGTAGGTTTGTAATTATTAATTGTTGAAGTAAGTATGTTTGAGCAATGTAATTGTTGAAGTAAGTTTCTATGAACAATGTAATCCTTGTGTTTGACAGGTTGTTGGTTTATTATTGACATAAAAGTTCTTTAAATCTGATTAATTTTGGACATAGTTTGGCATAGTTTACATAAAGTAAGTTTTCTAATTTATCATAAAGTCACTTATAAAATTGGGCATAGTTTGCCTCAAGTTGTCATTCTTTGGCATAATTATAGAACAGTGACATTGACATTATAGTAATGTTAATTTGAAAGTCAACAATTTGAGCGTAAAATGACATGATAGCTTTATCATTAAAGTAGCATATTCAAACATATCCATTATGTGGTAACTTAATACATTAGCAAATTACAAGTAACTACTCAAAGTTTGTAGCATAACAAAATTAATACATAGATTGCAACTTAATATCAGCAAATTATACATAGTCTGCAACTGAGAAATACAACAAAAAGTTCAAAATAGATATGTTCCATCCTCATTGAGTCAATCTTTTTTGAATGTCGTCCCAACTTTTCATACCCTTCTTGATTAGCTGCTCTGAGGTATCCTCTTCAACGAGTAAACAACTGGTTCTTTAGGGTGTCTTCCAGGTCCCTTGATGTTTTTAGTTTTTACAATCTTGAGTCTCTCACTCTCTCTGGTATGCACCTCGGCAGTTGGGACATATTTCACCTCAACAGTTGGGACATGTTTCTTCCTTGCATTGATCATAGCATTGACCTAAATTATCAATTAAGAGCCATAGTCAATACTTGAATAAGATTGAAAAATAAAACTATGTAACAGGCTATAACCAAACTTACTGGATCACTGAAAGCTGGTTTGACATCTCCATAACATTTCATGACTTTTGGTGCAGACCCAAAAAATATTCTTGGAGCAGATTTCTTTGAAGGGATTTTGTTTACTGCAGCCTAATTTTTTATAGGACTTATGTCAACATTGGGGGTGGAATGTCAAGAACATTCTCCTCCTCGTTGTTGATATCATTGAGAATTGTCTCAAGTAAATCTGGATCTATTTCATCAAGATATCTCGTTCTATCTGGGTTTGGTTCTTTATTGGCTAGAGGTGATTCGCCAGTTTGCATGTTATCCTTCACAGGTTCACCACTATTAACTTCAGGTTGAACCGGATCAGTAGTTTGCACTGTAGGATGAATAGGTTCACCACTATTAACTTCATCTTGATCAGGTGCAGCAGTTTGCATTGTAGCTTGTAAGGTGCTCAGTATGCGCTGATGCCTGAGTATGCACTAACCTTTTTTGCCTTTGGTTTTTGAACATTTCCAGCCTGATTTGCCTATGTGGGTATTGCAGTTGTGGTGACATTTTGGTTACTATGTAGAACAATTTATTTGTTCTTCTTACCAATTTTAGTGTTGTGACCATATTTCATACATGTCTTGCACCTATGAGTAGTGTAAGATCTTTTCCACTTGATTGCATTTGATTCATCAAGTTTCCTTCTAAGTTTTTTTGGTCTACCATGGCCTCTTTTTGAACATAGCAGGGAAAATGATAGGATCAGTAGCTTTGGGCCACTTGTTTTGGCCATTCAGATGGGTCATAAAACAAGGTTTCATAGCCTCGATAAAGCCTACAACATCTGCACCATCTGCAGTAGGTTGGTTTATGGGCTGACCTCCTAAAGCCTCTTTGAAACCCCCATCAAATGCATTCACCTTTTCTTTTTCACTGTCCTCAAACTTAATATCCTTCACAGACTCATCACTTGAACCCTCATCACTTGAACCTTCACAAACTTACATTCTCCATAAGTGTTGCATCCCGTGTACTTGGTTTGGGCTCGGCATATATTCCAATATCACTTGTTAGAATGGTATAAACAAAGGCAACTAACTCAAATGCATCATCGTTATCATTAAATAATTTTAGGTCAGGTTTCATACTTCCATCACCATGTTTCCACCACAATTTTTGTAATCAAACCCATGATCCATTTCCTTAATTAAATCACAAACATCAAAAAATGACCAAGAATTAGAGTCTTGACCATTAAAAGCATAAACTCTACCACCTAGGTTAAAATTGAATCTTTTACAAAATGGCCTTTTGTATAAAATATTACTTTAAATAAAGTCATTCCTTAAAAATAGAGTGAAAAGGCTAGTAAACATTAGATTCACAGATAACAATTGAATATGAAAAACCATACCGAATCAATTTTAGTTTTTAAAATGTTATACAAATTTTTCAATTTTAATTTTTAAAATCTGTTTTTCAAATTTATTTTTGAGAGAAAAAAACAAATTAAAAGATTTCATTAATTAATTCAATTTGTGAAATTTTTTTAAAAATTATAAAGTAAAAAAATTTGTTTGACAAAATAAATTGCAAAAACGAAACTATTTTTTAAAATAGAATAAAATAGCTTATATATTTAATAATAAAGTATACAATTCACTAAGTGGGATGCATAAAAATTTAACTATGTTGGCTTGAAATTTTATATATATATTTTTTCTTTGTTATATAATAAAAAATAATTAAAACCAACACTTAAATTTAATTTTTATAAATCCCACAAAATAAACTATATATTTAACTATTAACTGAAATTTTATATTTACAAAAAATATATAACAATTACTTATATTTATTATCATCTAATATAGCAAAACAAATTTTAAAAAAATAGATTATCAAAAAAGCTATTTTATTCTATTTTAAAAAACCGTTTTTACAAATTCGTGTTTTTAATTTTTAAAATAGTTTTCAAAAATGGAATTACCAGATGAATTATTTTTTTCTCAATAACGGATTTGTAAAATAAATTTGTAAAAAAAAATCAAATATGCCAATTTGATAGTTTTTTTAGGGTATAATATATTTTTAATCTTCATAAAATTATCAAAAATGATTTTTAGTCCCTATAATTAAAAGTTAAATTTTAGTTTCTATAAAATTATTTTTTTACATCATATATAAAAGTTAATTTTTTTATAAAAAAGGTCAAACATTCCTATACAAAGTATATTAAAACTGTATGTTATATCATTAAATTTTAAATAAATATAAGGTTTTTTATAATTTCATTTACAAATAAATTGTGATAATTTATGGTTTCATAAATAAAAACTTAATGTATTTAAAAAATATAGGGCTTAAAATTGTTTGGAAAAATTATTATTATTAAAAATTGAGTAAAATATAAATTCTAAATAATATTTTACAAAGATTTTTTAGGCCTTTGACACTAATCTTTCTTTTATCTCTTTCTTTCTATTTTTCAAGTATGTGTTAAGAATTAGTTTCGTAAGCTTATTTAATTAAACAAAATACAATTTTCAAAACTAATATAAACCTGAAAATTATAAAAAAAACTAAAAACAAATCAAATGGAGTATTTAAAAATAATTCAGTCCCTTAGATGTTCATTAATGATTGCGATCATGTCCGCAAATCATTACAGGTCTGTAGGCTCATCACAATTATTACAAAAGTGTAACCAATAATTAAAAAAATGGAAGAATTTAAAAGGAATGATGTTGTCAGAAATTTGTGTTGTAATCTCATATATGAAAATATCAATGGGAATCCGATTGATTTTTTTCATCATTCAACATCAATTACACGAAAACATATCAAAGTAATTTATGAATTAACAAATAGCAAACGATTGAATATAAAAAAATTAAAAAAAAAAACAATTGAAACATAGATAGATAGGAAATAGTGATTGTGGTGAGATGAGAGTGTGTTGATTATTTTTAAAACAAATGAAAGAAGAATGAAAAAACTGCATACAATGAGAATGAAGCTGCGGATGGAGTAGGGTTTGCGGTTGAAGGCTACACTTGGGGACACTTTTATATACAAACCGTTGGTTAATGGACCTGGTTTTTCTGATCATGGGCCTGGTTTTTTTTTATGGGTAATATATAGGCTATTTTTTATTTCACCCTATATTTTTCTAGACACCACACGAAATTTTAAAAATGTCTATAAAAATTAGAAATATATTTTCGATTCGCATTTATGTTAGACATGAATTACGTTGGAAGAGTTGGGTACTAACCGAAAATATAACTACGCTTTAGAACCGTAAATATATTTCTGGTTTGTGGACTAACTAAAAGGCGTGTTGCCTCTTCCCCTTCCATTACAGTGTCATTTTCAAAATAAAAAACACAAAACACATCAAAACTCTTTCAATTTCATTTTCACCAAATCAACCACATTTACAATCCAAGTTGTTAGAAATCATCAAGCATCAGTCTCTCAGACATCCAACCACGATCAATTAAGGAAAATTAACCATAATCAAGTAAGTTGTTTTTGAACTTTTTAGAGTTTATGTAAAATCCACCCAAATGTGTGATTTAGGTTAGAAATTGGGATTTTGTAGTTTGTTATCAATATTAGGAATCATTAGAAAGGCGTTGACAATGTCATTTTCATGATCAATGAGTTTTTGGTGAGCTCATTTAGGGGACAGAGAAGCCATTAACATAGCTCTGTAATCGCAACATGAACCAGAAATGCATTTCTGGTTTTAGCAAGAACAAAATCACAAGTGTATTTTCGATTTTAGTCTGTATGTGTTTTCAGCTTTGTTTTGAACATTGTCCTTAAGTTAACATTTTTTACATACTTCTACATAAGCACAAACTGAGAGACCGTCTTGATTGAGGCTCGGCAGGGTTGTACAACATGCCTATGTGTAGAGAGAAAGAAGTAAGGCAACCCAGCCTCCTCCTGCCTATGGATAGGTTGTACCAGATGCACCTCCTATAGCTTCAGTCTTTGGTGTCCATGCTTTTACTCCTATTACGTTGTCTATGGGGGTGTTTGGTTAAATGTGTAGAAACATAGGAGTGTGTGGAATAATATGAATTACTATTATTATTATTATTGGGTTAGTTATATTATTATTAGACTATATTAGAGTGAGAAGAAGGAAAATAGAAGAAAAGCATAGAAAGTAGAAAAGGAGAGAAGCACTAGGAAGCTAGGACAAGGATAGAAATCAAGAATCAACCAAAATCTAAGCTATGACAAGGATTTTCACGTTCTCTCTCTTCCTCTTCCTCTTCCTTTTTTCTTCTATTACTTATTTCTTCCTGTTCTGCTTTCTTCTCTCTTCATCCTCTTCTTTCTTCTCTTTTACTTTGCCTCGCTCTTTCTCTTCTTTCTTCTCTCTTCCTTTTCTTAAACATTGACTAGAGTTCTACAAAGATTTTAAGAAATTTAAGGTAATATCGAGCTTGAAGTGAGAAATTGGATGAACAAAATGAATTCATTAATGCTTCTATGGTGCACTTAGGTTTAATTTTATGTCTTTTGATTTTATGGGTTCAGTTTATGCCTTTTGATTTTTTGGATCCAAATTATACCTTTCGATTTTGTGGATTTTGATGAAGAACCGTATTTTTTGAATCTTGTCTTTTGATTTTTAGTTCATTTGTTCTATAACTGCCATAATATATTCTTTTCTTTTTGAGCAATATTTATTGTAACGTTTGCAGATACATTATGAAACTACCGGTCCAGAGACATGGAAAGGCACAAATAAGAAAGTTGAAGCATTTGTTTATGGGGTGGGTACAGGTGGAACTATAATAGAGACTGGGAAAACATCTCAAGGAGCGAAATTCCAATATAAATGCTTGTTTTCCTCTCTAAATATATGTTTGAATACATTTAGGGATACTTAAGACAAGATTTAATTGAAAAGTGAAATTATCTATAATATACCTCTGTCATTTTGTTTTATGTAGCTGATTGGCGTGGAAGAATCATAGATGTTAGTTATTGTTCCGATTAATGTCATTCATTGTGAAAATCTCATTTTTGTTGTTTATCAAATGTGCTTATTTAAGGTTGCGTTGATGGTTTCATTATCAGGAATTAAGGACCTGCAAGTGACTCTGAAGGAATGTGTTGGAACATTGGGAGAACTGACATTTACCAACAATTCAAGACGGATAGGGATCAGTAAATTCATGCTTGGCATGAAGGTTGCAGCAGATTTTTGAAATGAGGTTTGTGTTTAACTGTTTTTCGTATAACATTAAAATATTTTTTGCAACATTGGGTTTGTTGGAACCTTTTATCCAACAGAATACGATCTTCCATCAACACAACAATTATATCTCAATGCAGTTAAAGTTATTTTATAACTTATGAATATTTGTGCATATTCATGTCATAAATGATTCCAATTGATCGTTAATTATGTAATTTTTCCATCTCAGATTAAATATGAGTATTCTCTGCTGCTATATTAGTATGGCTAACCAACGGTGTTTCGGTTTCACGGAATGGTATTCGCATATTGTGTTAATTAGTTTTATTAGTTATTCAGATTTTGCGGTTATTGTTTGTGGTTGAATCTTGCCCAATTAGATTCAGTATGATTTATTGTGTTTCTGCAGTATATACTTTTCTGATTTTTCTGCAGTGTACCTCTTTTCTCATTATATTGGTAGTTAGAGAGGAAACCAGTCTATTCTCATCACAATTGACTGAAATCAAAATCAACAAATTCACTATAGTGTAGACTATTCCTCGCAAGAATCATATGTTACTTTGGCAAGTGAGATCTTTGGCAATGACATCGATATGGTCCTATAAGATTTTTTAGGAAATCCAAAGCAAAAAACAATAAAATCTATGAATAGAAAAAATAAATATTAATCGAACAACCCATTTAATTTAACATATCGACCTGGAAAAAATGTCTTAAATTTGAGCTATTGTATCAAGTAAATTGTTGTCAAATAAGAACACTCTCCGGTATAAATACATAATAAATCTATTGCTCTTTGGTTAGAACCAAATAAATCATTAATTTCAACAAAAAACAATAACTTATTGGCTGCAACAAAAAAAAAAAGAAACAGATACAAGAGAATAAGGATTTGGGAAAGCAATATTAAATTAGAAAAAAATCAATATTAAATTTGATAACAATTTTCATCGTAACAACATAAACAAATAACATAAAATTGAAAAATTGCAAATATTAAATACAGATGGAGTATTAAAATTAATTCAGTCCCTTAGATGTTCATAAATGATTGCGATCATATCCACAAATCTTTACAGGTCTGTAGGCTCATCACAATTATACTCCAAAAGTTTCTAATAAATAGAATCATAATAGTCAAATACAAAACAAAAATTCATCAAATAAAAAAAAATAGGAGCCTCAGAGATCTTGGTGGATAAATTTCATCAAGTGGATGTTTTTCCATCAAGAGTAGCAAATATTAATAACATCACAGGTCCAAAATCAATCTTTGATTAAAAGAAAACAAAGTTTATAATTAAAAGCAGAGATAATAAAAAGGAGTGATGTTGTCAGAAGTTTGTGGTTGTAATCTCATATATGAAAATATCAATGGGAATCCGATTGATTTTTTTTCATCATTCAACATCATAAACATTAAACCATGCATCAACAAATAGCACAGATTGATAAAAACTGTGTATTTTTTTCTTAAAAAATTTGAAAGAAGAATAAAAAAACTGCATAAAGAGAGTGAAGCTGCGGATGGAGTAGGGTTTGCAGTTGTTGGCTTCACTTGGGGAGACTTTTATATACAAACTCTTGGGTTTTTTTTAATCATGGGCCTGGTTTTTTTAATCATGGGCCGGTTTTTTTATGAGCTTTTGGAGAGAATTATGCCTCACTGTGCAACTTATACCTAGCACCCCTACTTTACATAATTTCATAATATCGGTAATATTTCTTTTGTAATTTACTTTTTCTCAATTTTTACAATTTTTTGAAGAAAAAAATTACTTGTAAAAAAATATTTAAAAAACTGGTTGTTTAAAGAAAAAATCTGGTAAGAATAAGTATAGATTTAAAGAGACTGACATAAATTAAAAACCGGATGTAATTTTATATTGGATTGATTGAAAAAACTTATATGTGTTTTGTTCATATTGGATTTTGTGAAAAATCCGATGCATCAAAAATTTGTCCATACTCTAAAAAATCTGGTGATCTTGTATAGCTTGTTTTCCTACTCAAAATGAATCTGGTGGCTAATTTGTTGGATAGTTTGCCAACATATTATACACAATTTTTCAGACTGGTTTTGTGTGTGATACTTATATGTTTTATCTCAACTTTTGCACCAACATTTTTATTGAATTATGAAATCTATGATTAATTTATTTTCTGTTTTAATAAATAGATATTTTTCTCCTAGACCGAAGTATTATCATGGGCATAATCCTTATAAGGCAACATGGTATTATAGTGGTCACTATTCGTTCTAATACATCAAATGAACAAAGAGGTTGAATGGATAAATTGACTATGATTTATGAAACAGGAGAAAATTAAAACAACAAAAGAAAATTGCAAATTACTTGTAGTGAAAGATTTTGAGCACTTGCAAGGTCTTAAAACATCTTCATTTTGTCCATAATATGTGCAAAAAACAATCTTCAACTTTCTCTCCCTTAACAAGTTACTTAGGAAGTAAAAGAAGAGAAGGTAGATATGGTTGTTCCACCACGTCAAACGATGGGGGACTATTGCAGCAGGACCGATTCAGGGAAAATATGTTTAGGATTCCAACTAGTTAATCATGTAACCTTTGACGTTAAAATTTTGTATTTACATATTTGAAGGAGAACTCATTCGATGGAAAAGCAATCAGAGATCTTTGGGAGGATCTCGCTAAATTCTACGAGACTTGCTCTATGTGTAACTTGTCTGGTGACATATTCAACGATCAGGTAAAATTACATTTGATTGGCTTTTCCTTGATAGGTCACGCAAAGAATTGGTTGCAATGCATTCTAAATGACACTATTTAGACTTTGAAAGAGTTATAGGACAAGTTCCTAAAGCAGTATTGCTCAAATGCTCAGTTCATGGAAAGAAAAGTTGCAATTACTAGCTTTGCTCAGAATCATTGTATGATGCATGTGAAATGTTCAACTTACTACTCTGAATGTGTTCAAATCATAACATGAGTGCTATAGAACATATGACACACTTCATTGATAGGTTGAGAACACAATCGAGAGTGTAATTTTATGCCTCGGCTGGAGGTACATTAAGATTAAAGACTGATGAAGAGTTAAAAACTTTGATTGAGATTATATGTCAGAATGTGTGCCTCTCAAGTGAGCGAGTTGTGAAACAAAAAGGTAATCATACAGTTGATTTGACTAGAACTTTATCAGCTCAGATAAAAGCACTTACTAAATAGTTAGCCGCAACACAAATAACCCAAACAAATGTTAGCCAAATTCAGACGCTTCGTTGAGATTTTTGTGGAGGAGAACATGCAAATGGTAACTGTGCAATAGAGTGTGAAAGTGTTGAAGTTTAGTATGCTAATTTTCAAAAGAACAATCTATATTCTAACACCTATAATCTGGGTTGGGAAGATCATCCAAATTTCAAATGGAATAGAATCAGACTTTGAATGCTAACCAAGGTGTTCAAAAAGATCCTAAAGTACCTTAACGCAAATCGTCGCCTCTTAAAGAGACAATTTTGAATTTCATGAAGGCTATTTAAGCAGCTTCGAGCAAGTAATCAAGGCTCGGGATAACATCGTTAAGACTCAGCAAGAGATGGCACAAAGTTAGATCCTAATGAACAAGAACACTAAAGCATCCATAAAGAACTTAGATATGAAAATCAGTCAATTGTCTAGTAAAATGGCACCTTAAGCTAGTTCAAGCGGGGGGTTTATAGGTAATATTGTAGATAAATCGGAAAATAAAACGTTCAAATCCATAGAGTTGAGAAATAGAGTGGTGCTTCCTGGACCAATCATTAGTAATAAGCATAAATAATCGAGTGAAGTTGAGAACAAGAAAGGAAAATAAATGGTAGTTGGAAGAAGGTTGAGAAAAAATATGAGGGAGAAAAAAGTGAGCATGAGAGTTATGAGGAAGTTAAAGAGTGTTAATTCTCTATTTTTGGATTGACATTATGGCTGGTAAAACTGATATAGCAACAATGTGTTAAATAAGATTTTCTAACTTGTAGGAGAAAGCAGGTTGAAGTTCTATTTTATGAAGAATATGTTGAGTTGAAATGTTTCAACAACTAGAGCAACATGTTCGACAAGATGTCCTATGCAGGGCCAACCGACATCGCGCCTATACTGGGCTAGACAATTAGATAAGTTCAAATTTAATAGATGCAGAATATTCTGAGAATATTATGCTATCATATGTGACGTTGTTTTATAAGTCTGAAAGATTCAAGTCAGAATCAAGAACAATATTGAAGAATATTGACTTTCTAATTATTGAGATAAATTAGGATAGATTTACTTAAAGACCTATTTTGTAGCAGAAGTTCCTGTTGATTTGTAGCAGCTAATATGCTGTGATTTAAAGCCCAAATCCAGTTGGGAAAGGTTATAAATAGAAGCATTATAACCTAGAAGAATGTACCAATCGTGAATGAAAAGATGTAGTTATTATGGATGATTTTGTACCAC
This sequence comes from Vicia faba, assembly GCA_948472305.1. Classification (NCBI taxonomy): domain Eukaryota; kingdom Viridiplantae; phylum Streptophyta; class Magnoliopsida; order Fabales; family Fabaceae; genus Vicia; species Vicia faba. The sequence goes on from OX451735.1 coordinate 990,493,628, forward strand.
TCTCTAGAAGAGTTGGTTGTGTGATCCACGAGTTTTGAGTTGGACTGTGTTATAGAGTTGTAATGTCTCTATTATTTTTCTCCTCGAAGTTGTGAAGTAAGAGTGAGTATTATTCTCGGAGGAAGATTTTAAGCAACTCCAAGTTATGTTCTTAGTCAAGAGTTTTGGCTAGGTATTGTCATGGAAGTGTGTCTCCTAGTTTTTCGTCATGGAAGTATGTCTTCCTGTTTTTATCCAATCGTTGTCTGTGATTAATGAGGGCCTCATATCTAGGTGAGTCTTAGATAGAAAGTTAGCACTGATAGTGATTAAGTGAGAAGCTGTAAACGGAGGAGTTTAGCTTCGAATTGATACTATTATAGTGGATTTTTACTGCTTTTAATTATTGCTATATTGTTTTGCTAGTAATTAGGGTTTGCATGGCAAGACATAAAAACAATCTTAGAAAACCCTAATCAAAGACTAAAATAACTGAATCAAAACACTTTCACACACACACACACACACACACACACACACACACACACACACACACACACACACACACACACACACACACACACACACACACACACCTATAGGGTAACCTCACTTGTTGCCTTCGAATAAAAATGGTCATGTCCCTCGAACGTAAGGATACCATTAGCAAAGACCCTCGGTTAAAATCATCATAAAGATCATAGTCCCATGATGTCCCTCGAGTTGCCTACGAGAAATGATCTTGTCCCTCGATGTTGCCTACGAATATATGATGACAGTCCCTTCGAATTTCTAAGGTATCCCTATATGTTACCTTCTATAACCATAACGACGACCCTACTCCTATCCCTTCACATTCAACGATAGGACTTCCTACTAACTAATGGTAGGATAACGCTATCTAAAGGAAGAGGAGAATAGCACGAAAGACTTTTTGAGTAAGGGTAGAATAATGTTAATTACTTGCTCACACAAAAACAAAACAAATATCTTTTTCACAAACACTTCTCTGAAATATTTTCAAAAACAAACACTTTGTACGCATTCTTAATACAAGAATCATTACAAAAATGTCGCACTTAGGCATTTTTTCAAAATATTTTCAAACACTTACACAAAAAAGCAAATTTTCAAAGTGAGCTAAGCGATTAAGAGCCCGTAGATAACTACAGATGAAAAGGGTGCTAACACCTTCCCTTTTCATAACCTACCCCCCGAACTCAGAAAAATCTAGAAGGTATTTCCTGTTCTTTTCACTCTTTCCTTTATTGGATAAAAGAAAAGTCGGCGGTGACTCTTGCTATCCGCAACATTTGCGATAAAATGCAAAACCAAGTCAGTTCTCCCACCGTATTACAAACTTGTTTGAGAATTGTTGATGCTATCTGTCTGTTTGTGAACTAACCTGAAAGAAACAAAGTTCGTTTTTATGCAATGCCATGATATATGTAATGCATTACGTAATGATATTCTCGAAGTAATTGAGATTATGCTATATGTGTTTCGTATGCATATGCTATGTGTAATACGGTGGGAGAACTGACTTTTGGTTTTGAGTTTTATTGCAAATGTTGCGGATAGCAAGATTCTCCACCGACTTTTCTTTTATCTAATAAATGAAAGGGTGAAAAGAACAGGAAATACCATTGAGAATTTTCTGAGCAAGGGGGTAGGTTATGAAAAGGGAAGGTGTTATCACCCTTTTCATCCGTAGTTATCTACGGGCTCTTAATCACTAGCTCACTTTTGAAAATGCTTTGTGAATGTGTGTTTGAAAATATTTTGAAAATGCCTAAGTTTGACAAACTTTGTAATGATTCTCGTATCGTTGAGAATGCATATAAAGTGTTTGTTTTGAAAATATTTTAGAAAAGAAGTGTTATGTGTGGAAAAAAAATTGTTTGTTTGTGAGCAAGCGACTACGATCTATCTACCTACTCAAAAGTCTTTCATTCTTTTCCTCTTCCTTTAGATAGTGCTATCCTACCATTGGTTAGTAGGAAGCCCTATCGTTGGATGCTTGAGGGATGAGCGCGGGTCATTGTGCAGTCATAAAGGCAACATGTAGGGATACGTTCAGCAATTTGGAGGTACTATAATGTATTTGTGGGCAACATCGAGGAACAAGATCATTTACCGAAGGCAACATCGAAGGGTCATCGAGGGACTATGATCTTTATGATGATTTTTAACCGAGAGTCTTTGCTAATGGTATCCCTACATTCGAGGGACATGACTATTTTCCGAAGGCAACAAATAGAGTCACCCTAGAGGTACGTGTGTGAAAAGTGACTTATTTTCAGTTATATATATCTTGGATTAGGGTTTTCTAGCGTTTGATTATTATCTTACCATACAATCCTATTTAGCTAACAATTATATATACATACAAGGCATACAAAATATAGGCGCAAGAAAATAAAATGCGGAAAAGTAAAGACCTACGGCTATTACATGGTTTTGGGAGATTTACAATATTTACAACTTTGCAGAAATTTAAACGCTAAACTATTACAAGAAAACATATGCGACCTATACATTTGTTTCTAATAAAATAAATAGCAAAAGTAAATACAAAATATTTGCAAAATTATTTATAAAAATCTTAACATCTAAAAGATTAGAAATTAAATTTTTTGTGTATTTTTGGTTTGATTTGAATTATAAAATAAATAGACTTTAAACCTAAATTAAATATTTAATTAATTATAAAAGAAACCTATGTCTAATTAATTAATTAATTAAGAAAAATATTGTCTAGAAATAAAATTAACCTATTAAAAGTCTAGTTCTGATTTTATTATATTTTTTGGTGATTTTATTGATTAAAGAAAATGATTAAAAATAAAAATTAAATTAATTAGACAAAATGAAAAATAAAAATAGAAAAGGGTTAAAAAGTATTGAAAATAAGAAAAGAAATGTGCAGACGCTGGGGTTTGAACCTACACCCTTCTATTTACAGTCTCCATCCTTTGCCATCTGAACCATGCACGCTTCGTGTTTGAAAAATGGGATTTGATCATTATATGATAAACTTGCAAAGATTATAAAATAATAGCAAAAATATATCATGCATTATTGTATCTCAGAAGATCATTAGTGGTGGTAGTATGCAATAAAACAAAATGAAAATAGAAAAATGAATTTGCAAGAAAATAAGAAAAACGACGTAGCATGTATGCTCATTTCATGCTCTTTGGATCATTACAAATGATCCAAACTTACCCTATAATGCTTCTGGAAGTGAATGGAAAGGCTGGTTTGTTTTGATCGTGACTTCAACTAGAGTTTACAACTTGCCCTAGTTTTGAGAATTTTGGAAATTTTGGAGTGTTTTTTTTAGCAGCTTTTGTGTCCTTTGTACTTGAGTATTGCATGTATTTATAGAGGAATGAAATGGAACAAGAACAAGACAAGAATCTTATACCATTATGTCACAATTCATTGCAAAAAAAAAATGAAATCTTTCCAAAATTGTTTTAAAAATATTCCAAACTTAAAGATTCTTGTTCCCAACATGTTTTCACGATTTTGGCATGTTTGTCACATGTTCTTGGGCCTCCATGTGATTGAAATCAAAATCCCATACGCCTTGGCCCAATGATTTTATATTTTATTTGATTTACTTGCATTTAAATGAATAAAAATTCAAATAAAAGAAATAAAAATCATAAAAAATATATGAATGGATTTAGAGGTCTTCTAACACATTGTGAACATGTTTGAACATCAAAAGTTAGGCCTATTAGTCTAGAATTTCAAGTTTGCTCACTTTGCATTTCATGCATTTTACCAAAATTTCCCAAATTGCAATGGTCATAACTCTCTCAATTTTCATCTTTTGAAAATGATCTTTGAATTTTTGAAAAGTTCAAGATGTCTTCTTAAATTTCTCTTTTGATCATTTTTGAATTTGGAGACTTTATCTTGATGTAAGTTGCCTTGACAAAAAATGTCTTTTTGTTGACTTTTGAAATGACCTATAATGTATGGGCTCATATCTCTCAAATGAAACACTTTTTGGACTTGAGCATACAAATACAAAGTTGTAGAGAATTTAATTTCCTTAAAAATGGTATTTGGTTTGGGGAAAGTTGATGAAGCATGTGAAAGTTATGCTTGGTCAAAGTTCAGTTGACTTCTTCTAAGGAAACCCTAATTTGGTAACTTTTGACTTTTAATGATTTGAGGGCTTTCCTTGAGGAATCATGATCAACCCTTGATTAAATGATGAAAATTACTTCAAAATGTTGATGTTAACAAAAAATCTTGAAGTTTGACTGTATATTGACCATAATTGACTTTTTACCAAATAAAGTTTATTTCCAATCATTTGAGCCATTAACTGAGCAAACTTGTGATGCAAGGCTTGAAACTTGACATGAACATTATTGAAGACCTATGGAGAACCATGGAAACCACTTGAGACCTTTTCAACCCAAACTTCCTTTAAAAACATAAAACCCTAGTTATGGACCCATTGCTTAGGAGGAGAATTTGTCTGATCAATTCTTAAGCATCCTTGAGCATTTGAGAACCCTAGAAGAATGTCTTGAAGAAAATGGGAGGGAAAATTTTGGGGTACAGCAACTTCCCTTGTTCAATCTTCTTAAACTTGAAGAGTTAGAATGGCATGTCAGTCATTCGTGACTTGAAGGTAGAAGATGATTGAACACTTAAGTGCTCAGAAATTTGCACTCGTACGTGCACCAAGTAACAATATTGGTTGATTATACCGGGAATAGGCTTATAGATACCATTTGGAGAGGTGACAGAGAGTCGTCGAAGATGGGCTTATAGATGCCATCCGGGATAATTGTTGATAGGAAAATTAGACTAAGTCTACGCCCGACTTTGTCTTAGAAGATGTATTTGGAATGAGTCTACATCTGACTTTTTCCAAAAAGAGCATCAAAAATAATTCTACGCCTGATTTCATCCGAACTAGAAGATGTCTACGCCCGACTTCAACTAGGAGAGGTATCGGAAAGAGTCTACGCCTGAATTTTCCAAAAAGAGCACCAGAAAGAAATCTACACTTGATTTCATCTGAATTAGAAGATGTCTACGCCCGACTTCAACTAGGAGAGGTACCGGAAAGAGTCTACGCCTGACTTTTCCAAAAAGAGCATCAAAAAGAAATCTACGCTTGATTTCGTTCGAACTAGAAGATGTATATGCCCGAAATCAACTAGGAGAGGTACCGGAAAGAGTCTACGCCTGCCTTTTCCGAAAAAGAGAATCAGAAAGAAATCTATGCTTGATTTCATTCGAACTAGAAGATGTTTATACCCAACTTCAACTAGGAGAAGTACCGGAAAGAGTCTACGCCTGACTTTTCCAAAAATAGCATCAGAAAGAAATTTATGCTTGATTTCATCCAAACTAGAAGATGTTTATGCCTGACTTCAACTAAGAGAGGTACCGGAAAGAGTCTATGCCTGACTTTTCTAAAAAGAGCATCAGAAAATCTACGCTTGATTTCATCCGAACTAGAAGATGTCTACGCCTGACTTCAACTAGAAAAGGTATCGGAAAGAGTCTACGTCCGACTTTTCCAAAAAGAGCATCAGAAAGAAATTTATGCCTAATTTCATCCAAACTAGAAGATGTCTACGCTCGACTTCAACTAGGAGAGGTACCAAAAAGAGTATATGCCTGACTTTTCCAAAAATAGTATCAGAAAAAAATCTAAGCTTGATTTCATCCGAACTAGAAGATGTCTACGCCTGACTTCAACTAGAAAAGATACCGGAAAGAGTCTACGTCTGACTTTTCCAAAAAGAGCATCAGAAAGAAATCTACGCCTGATTTTATCCAAACTAGAAGATGTCTACGCCCGACTTTAACTAGAAGAGGTATCGGAAAGAGTTTATGCCTAACTTTTCCAAAAAGAGCATCAAAAAGAAATATATGCTTGATTTCATCTTAACTAGAAGATGTCTACGTCTGACTTCAACTAGAAAAGGCATTCGAAGGAGTCTACACTTGAATTTTCCAAAAGAGTATCAGAAGGAAATCTACGACTGACTTCATCTGAATGATATGCTGGAGTGAGCCCATGTCAAGCCGTGTCCGGAAATGTATTAGAAGGCAACCGTGTAAGGCTGCTTCAGGATTAGCCTGTGTTAAACTGCATCTGGAAATATATTTAGAAGGAGCCTGGGTAGGGCTGCTTCAAGATGAGCCCATATGAAGCAGCATTTAGAAGTTTTTAGAAGTAACCCGTGTAAAGCTGCTTCAGGATAAGCCCGTGTTAAACTTCATCTAGAAATATATGAGAAAGAGCATGGGTGAGGCTGCTTCAGGATGAGCCCATGTGAAGCTGCATATGGAAGTTTTTAGAAGTAACCCATGTAAAGCTGCTTCAGGATGAGCCCGTGTTAAACTTCATCTGGAAATATATTAGAAGGAGCCTGGGTGGGGCTGCTTCAGGATGAACCTGTGTGAAGCTGCATCTGGAGGTTTTTAGAAGTAACCCGTGTAAAGCTGCTTCAGGATGAGCCCGTGTTAAACTTCATCTGGAAATATATTAGAAGGAGCTTGGGTAAGGCTGCTTCAGGATGAGCCCGTGTGAAGTTGCATCTCGAAATATATTAAAAGGAACCCGTGTAAGATTGCTTCGTCCTGTTTCAGGAATTCACGTCGTCTGGTCATATAGATAGTTGCCCCGTCCTATTTCGAGAATTCACGCCATCTGGTCATATAGATAGTTGCCCCGTCCTCTTTCGGGGATTAATTTGTAACCTGTTTGAAAGTTACTGATGATATTCATCTATTTGCAAACTTTACCTGAAAAGACAAAATTAGTTTTATGCAATGTCATGATGCATGTAATGCATTGCAAGATGATGCTCTCAAAATGAATGAGAATGTTATATGTGTTTCGTATGCATATGCTACGATAAATGATGTATGTGAGATGTCATTGAAGTGTATTGGTAGATTTGTATAACATTTTTTATCGGGAAAATAAATCCCTGATTGTTGCTGGGGATGTCGAATATGAATCTTCGATCTGGTGGGGATTCTTGCTTGTTGTTTGAGGAAACTCCGCTAGGGAATGTTGATTTTTGCTTGGGGAGAAGAGCTCATGAACATTGGCCGTTCGTCGCTCTACTGGGGAACTTAATTCTTATATATCCTGACTGGGGATAAAAGAGATAGATAACCTTTAGAGGTGTTGTCTGGCCGAGTTTTTGATATGGATACTGACTCGTCTGGGAGAATAAGGTTGTATGATATCTGGTCCAGTTTCAGATTCCGTAGCAACTCTCTGGGGATTGTAGGTTGGGCTGTCCTTTGCTGGAGAGAGGAGTTTTGCCGGTGATTTATAGAAGCTAAAGGAATAGACTCAGGTTGGGGTGGCTGAATTTCGTTGGGGAAATAAACCTTGTTGGGGGAAATAAACCTTGTTGTAGAAACACTTTGCTGAGGAATACTTTTATTGAGGAATACTTTTGCTGAGGAGATGAGTCCTGCTGGAGGAGAGAATTTTGCGGGGAATTTTATAGTACTGGAGAAATAAACTCAGTCGGTGAAGATAATTCATATGAATTATGCTGACGACCTAATCTCTGATGAGGGTTGGGACTCTGTAAGTTGGCAATATTGTCGGGGAGGCGATCACACTCGTTTATCCGTTATGGGGATCTGATGATGAGTATGATTATTTTAACAGTTGGAAGATACCCTACTTTATGTCTTGAATGCATATTATACTTGCGGGGAATGTATCTCTTGTTGAAGATGAGCTTGTGCAGATAGCTCTATAGGGATAATTCCGTGGAAACTGCTCTGTGGGGCTTTATGGATGACTTGAACATTATCTCAACTTCTAGAGCCCTCGGTAAATGCTGATCAAGGTGATGAGTTTTCTATTGATAGAAAAGAGATAATGGGACATAATTGTAAACTTTAATCCCTAACTTTTGCAAGGACCGTCTTTTCAGATTTTCAGTCCACCGGGATACCCTTTTTTTCCCAAGCCACCTTTTCAAGTTTTTGACTTGCCGGGTGTATAATTTTATTTATATATCCTTAATTTTTCTCAAACTCTTTGGTTCACCGGGATGCCCTTATTTTTTCCTAGGCCAGTCAACCTAGCCGTTCTTTTTTTTCACGTGTAGTATTTTCTGACTATGTTTGCATTCACAGGGTACGAAGAATTGTCACTATCTATAGTAGTAAGTGTTGTAGCACTGCCAGAAAATGTTTTCTTGATCGTACGTGACCCTTTGCTGGAATTCATGTTTAATGCCCCAAGTGATTCAGATGGAGATTTGCCCCTGGCTATTCAGTACTTTTGAGAGATTCTTTGAATCTTGACTCGACTGCCACATATGAGTTGGATAATAACATGTCATGCCCCTTGATTATGGAAGGCTTGTTATTCGAAGTGTTTTTTCATTTTAAGTGATTCTTTTTATTGAGAGGATTTTCGTTCATTGAATATTCGTTGTGTGAATTTCTCTATTGTCGAACAATTAGTTATATGCAAACAGTGGTATTAAAAATGCAAAGCTTATGTCTGTCTTGAAGTTTTGAAAATGCATTTTTAGTAAAAAAATAGAATTTTGTAATGAATTCAACTATGGATTTATAGTAAGCGTTATAGGAGTTAGGATACCTTTTTTGTAACAGTATGCTTTCGAACTAACCCATGCTTCAGCTAAGACTTTTAAGGGTTGTAACGTGGCCTGGTTCACGGTTTAAGAAGAAAAAGAAAAAAGGCTTAAAATTTATTTGTTCCCAACCAGTTCTCCGTGATGTTCTTCATCCCTATACTTAATCAATTGTGCGTTTAGATTCTAATTGAGTCTAGAATGATACTTTGGTGATGGTTCGGATACTGGAAATTTATTTGAGAAGGCAGTCATTTTTTGTAACATTTTTCCTTTTGTTAAGGATTTGTAGCGACCTCTTTTGACTTGATTATCCCTAAGTTTTGCCTGGACTATTTCTTTTATGATTACAGTCAACGGGATGCCCCAGTTTTTTCTTAAGTCTCCCTCATAGGTTTTGACTTAGCGGGCTTTTCTTTTGAGAGATAATGACTGCCTATTTTACGGGGAACCATCACCGTATTTTGATTTGGAAGGATGTCTCTGATAGTATTCATCGTGTACGAAGTAAAAGCTTGCGACTACATATGCATTTGAGTTAACTGAGAAGCTACTCTGCCCCGGTTATTATTAAAGGTTTCAATTTGCGTGAAAAAGAAAACTCCTACTTCTTAGGCTCAAAGGGGTTGACTAGGGATTATCATCCTTATAACTCCACTGCTTAGGTTTTGAAACAACGCCTGTACATTGTCAGTAATGTCTGTTTAAAAGCATAATGTAGAGATTATGGTATCATTTTCGTCATCCTCCCTCTAAAGGCTTATAATTACTTTTTAATCGAGAGTTGAATATCACAAAAAGGAAGTAAAGCATAGTTTAAGTATAGTGAAAACGAATGGATTAATTCAAGACAAACATATGCAATGTGTTGTACCCCAAAATTTGCCCTCTCAAGTTTCCCAAAGTCTTCCCCCTGCATGGTTGATCACAAACTCTTGCCTAAGGAAAAGGAAAATTTTTGAGTGGTGCTTTAAGGACATTTCGATTTGCATTCTGAAAGACCCTTCGATTGGTGTTCTGAAGGAGCCTTTCGATTGGCATTCTGTCAAGCTCTTTCGATTGGCATTCTGGACAAGCGCTTCGATTTGCATTCTGAAAGATCCTCCGATTGGTGTTCTGAAGGAGCCTTTCGATTGGCATTCTGTCAAGCTCTTTCGATTGGCATTCTGGACAAGCGTTTCGATTTGCATTCTGAAAGATCCTTCGATTGGTGTTCTGAAGGAGCCTTTCGATTGGCATTCTGGACAAGCCTTTCAATTAGCATTATGGACAAGTACTTCGATTGGCATTATAACAGTGTCCTTCGATTGGAATTCCAAAAAGGTCCATTCGAAGAAGCATTCAAAGGGTCCATTCGAAGAAGCTTTGGAAAGCATTCGAAGGAGGCCATCAGCCCATTCGAAAGGGAGCATTCGAAGGAGGCCATCAGCTCATTCGAAAGGGAGCATTCGAAGGCCAGTTACATGTCATTCAAAATTCAAAAAGGGACAGGATCCCATGTGTTTAGCTAACGTTACAAACTCTCATTCATGGCTTTCAAACACATAATTAACGTTACAAATTCTCATTCATGGCTGTCAAACACATAATCAAGGTCATTTAAACCTTTGTCTTCCTGTCCCCTCCACCCCCTCTATATAAAGAAATCACAAATGTTGCAAAAAAAACACGAAAATAGACAGAAAAACAGAGAACTTGGAGATACGCTGCCAAAAGTCATCAGCACTTCCAGGAAGCCATACCCAATCCTTGCACAAGCCAAAGCTACCACCCAGCGAACGCCTCCACCCTCAGAACTACAGATCGAAGCATCTCTGTTTGGTAAAAAAATCTAATCTCAAACTCATTTTTAAATTCATTTTGATTCCATATTTATATTATTACTGCTGTTTGTGAATGATTTAATGTGCTACATGTAAGCTATAGTGCAGAGTTGAGATAGTGCCATTGCTTGGGCACAATCTGAGTCTCCCCTTCGAATCCCAGGATAAAACAAACTCATACCCAGATTCAGCAGGTGCGAATAAGGGGGAGATTCGAACCAGGGGGTAAAATCCCCCCTGGACCTTTAACATGTGCTTCGTTTTGCAGGAACTACATCATCAGGTTCCTGTTCAGAGTTTCGAAGCTCAACAGTTTAGCTTCGAACTGGACCCAGGATTTCCAGATCGAAGGATGACATGTCCAGATCGAATACCCTCAGAGTGCAACCCCTCATGCACCTTCGATCCAGCCTTTTCACTGGGTCAAAAGACAGCTTGCACCTCTTTCGACCCAGGCCTCCAGAATTATATTTTTTCTTGATTTGCTGCCTGGCCCATTTGTACTTTGTTTACTTTGTTTTTGTTTATTTCTTTTAGTTTGTTTTTTTTAATCAACATAAAAATAAATAACTTAGAATTAGGATTTAATTTAGTTAATTATTTTAACTTATTTTCTTCAATTTTAAAATCAGTAGACTTAGAATTTATTTGAATTCAATCCTTTTCATAAACAAAAAATGCAAAAAATATTAGGTATGTTTTAGAATTAATTTAAATCAGTTTTCTTTAATTAATTAAATTTAACTTAATTGAACATTTAGCATTTTCCCAAAAAATAAAATAAAACAACAAAAAGATTATACGCTTAGGATTTTTAAGATTCGCACGCGTTTATTTTATTGTAACTGCTTATTATTCCCCCAATTTTGGACATGTAAATAACCCCCCTCCCCAAAGCCTTGTAATAGCGTAGGATTTACAATTTCCGCACTTTAAATTCCTGTATATATATTAACTGCTTAGATGTATGCTAACTAGGATTGTATGACAAGATCTTAAAACAAATGGTAGAACACCTAAAAATATAAAGATAATATATCTGAAAAATAATACACTCGCACATGTCACTCCTAGGGTACGCCTCACTTGGTTGCCTCGAATATGGTCATTAAGTATAGGATGTTTTAGAGGTCGTCCTTTTGTCTCAAGATCATAAGTTGCCTCGAAATGGTTGCCTCGATAAAAATGATCTAAGACATTAGGATTACCACTAAGGCGTCCTAACGTTGCTTTAGTGACCACACATCCCTTAAATCGAATTGACCCGAAAACTCTAACGACGGTGTTACCTACTCCTCAATAGTGGGATAACATTGTCTAAAGGACATTAGCACAATTTAATTCCTTTTTGAGTAGGTAGAGGTTCTTAAGTACTTGCTCCTTTTAAAAACAAAACAAACTTTTCGCACTTACACTTTCTTCAAAAAACAAAACTCTTTTCAAAACCCACAATCACAAAGAAAAGAGATCTTTTGAAAACATAGTGAGCAAGTACCTAAGAGCCTGTGGATAACTACGGATAGAAAGGATGCTAATACCTTCCCTTTCTATAATCTACCTCCCGAACCCGAGAAAAATCTCGAAAAGGAATTTTTCTGTGCTTTTGTCCTTTCCTTGTTGGATAAAATAAAAGACGGTGGCGACTCTTGCTTACCGCGACATTTTGCGAAAACAAACGCAAACACGAACCAGCATTAAAAAATAGTCAGTTATATTCCCATCGATCATAGAACTGGCGACTCTGCTGGGGAGTATCTTAATAAGTGGGGTATACCTTAGGATTAGTTCATCATATTTGCTTCTATTATTTTATCTGATTACTTTATCTTTGTTCTATTGTTTGGGTTTGAAATCCTCCACCCGTATTTGGGAAACATTCATAGATAGCAATACGTTGTGGAAACTATGCGGGGTATACCGACACGGTTGAAGCAATAGCTATATTAGTGTGACATATTTGTGAGTACCGGTAGCCTTTGAGTCAATCAAAGAGAATACGGGGCCACTGAGTGATGTCACTAAGAACTAATGACCTAGAACCTTACTTGACCATCTTGGCCTTTTTAGGGGTAGTGAGATGACCGACTTTGGTGCAGTCCGAAGTTGGTAGATACTCGATACTACACTCATTGAGGATTGTTTTCTTGGAATATTTTGGTCGCCAATTAAGTGGCTAAACCGAAACGATGAACATAGAAAACAATCCAATGATATTGAGCTCCTTAGAACCCGGTTACTATTTATAGGACAGGTTTTGAGCCAACTAAACTCAAGAGGGTACTTACCTATGAAACCTCCTGCAAGCCTGAAACTAGGGTTTTTGTGTGACTTGCTTTTACATGTGTTTGTGCATACATCATAAAGCATCATATGCATCTGCTAACCATTTCAAGGGTTTAGATCTTCATCTTTGTTCTTGTTTTGCAGGACATGGAGTCTCTCCGCAGGAAAATAATTCAAGTCAACCTTGTAAGGGTCCCTCTTCAACTCAAAGAGCTTACATCCAGGATTCTCGAGAATTCTCTCTTCAGTGAAAGACATGGTAGACTCCCCAGCTTGGTCAACACCAACATTGAAGAAGACATGATGAAAGTTCTCTTCCAGTTCTTTGACCCCCTACACCACTGTTACACATTCCCTGATTATCAATTGGTGCCTACTTTGGAGGAATTTTCTCAACTCCTGAGAATTCCTATTCTTAGTCAACTACCCTACAACAGTACGGAAAAGGAACCAAAACTTGAAGATGTTGCTCAAGCATTACGCTTACAACCATCCGACATCAAGGGGCATTAGGAAACCAAAAGCGGTATCAAAGGATTCTTGGCAAAGTTTCTGTTTGAGAAGGCACGAGAATGCTGGAATTCTCTTGATCTATAAGCCTTTGAAGAGATTGTGGCACTCCTTATCTATGGGTTGGTTTTGTTCCCAAATCCTGATCAACTTATAGATGTGAATGCTGTCAAGATTTTCGTATCCAGGAATCCCATACCTACATTGCTTGGGGACATCCTCCACTCATTTTACACACGAACAATGAGGAAAAGAGGTGTTCTCATGTGTTGTACTCCTCTCCTAGCAAGGTGGTTTATTTCTCACCTTCCACAATCAGTTTTGAAGAATGAGCAGGGTTTAAGGTGGTCACAATGATTGATGACCCTCACACTTTCTAATGTACATTGGTGTTCTCGGTCCAGAGAAAATGTCACCATCATTGATCGTTGTGGAGAATTTCCTAATTAGGGGAGGCATTACCTACAACCCCTGTCTAGCCTTGAGACAATTTGGATATGCTCGGAGGGATGGCCCTCATGACATGCTGATTCCTGACCTAGTTTTTGACTTTGACAATGATGCGCAAGGGCTTCGACAAAGGTTCATAAGAGCTTGGAGGATGCCTAATAAGGTGGATAGTAAGACACTAGGGCACAAGAATTCTATCCCCCTTGAGCCTTACCTCAAGTGGGTACGAACCCGCTCCCAAAATCTTATGATGTCGTATCCTCATATTCTCCCCTTGATCAAAGAGCCTGTTATGGAAGGAGAGGTTCCATACGCCATCCTACATCCTGACATGCCAACATCATGGGAAAAAATGCAAAAGAGTTGGATCCAACTCAAGGAGGAGTGGAATACTTTTGAAGCCAACTTCTATGCCAGTGAAAAGAAGGTTTTGGAGCTTACCCGCCGACTTCACAATGAGGAGACCCTCAACACTTACATCGCTCCAAAAAGGATGTGCAATGTCTTTTTACATTAAGAATTTTGTAATATTTCACCCATGGGGCACTTATGTACTAACAAATTTCTTCTTAGTATGACGTGTGTTCTTTTTGTCTGCAAATTTGAACTTTTGAATCCTTGAATGCATTACATAAATAGCATACCATTCATCATATGCATAACAGGTACCCTTTTACAGGTCTCTTATCTTCTTCGCTGTTTATTTCAGCAATCATCATGTCTGCTGAACCTTCCACTGAGCAAGCTATCAAGGCCCTCCAGGCCCAAAATGCCCAATTTCAAGAGTTGGTCATGAGCCTAGCTAAGGGTCAGCAAGACCTGAAGACCCTGATCCTGAAAGAGAGGAAGAAGAAGAAGAAGAGGACTGTCCTGTTCAACACTGGACGCATGTTTGGAAACGGGCTGCAGAATGAAATTGATCTGGCCACCCCGTCTGGAGAGAAAGACAGTCCACAAGAAAGGAGGGCTCCTAGCCCTGAAGCCTCCGACAACGAGACGGACTATGATGAAGAACAATATCCTCCTGCTGATGATAAGTACAAACAGCTGGAAGACCGTTTGAACGCTATGGAGGTACAGAAGGTGCCCGGTCTGGACTTCGGAGATTTGGGTTTATCATCTGGGGTGGTGATTCCCCATAAGTTCAAGGCACCTGCCTTTGCCAAGTATGACGAAGCTTCCTGTCCAAAGCTGCACCTCCGGTCGTATGTGAGGAAGATTCAACCTTACACTACTGACAAGAACTTATGGATCCATTTCTTTCAAGACAGTCTCTCAGGGACTCAGCTTGAGTGGTTCTATCAGTTGGACGGAGCCAGTATCCGCAACTGGGAGGATTTGGCTGCTGCATTCTTTAGGCATTATCAGTATAATTCCGACCTTGCTCCTATGCGTACCCAACTCCAGGGTATGTCAATAGGGACGTGTGAGGGATTTAAAGAGTATGCTCAAAAATGGAGAGACCTTGCCGGAAGGGTGCAACCACCTTTAGCTGATCGTGAACTTGTTGATATGTTTCTGGGGACCCTGTCTGGCCCGTTCTTTAATCATCTGATTTAAAGCTCTTCAGCCGGGTTTACAGACCTTATCTTGACTGGTGAGAGGATTGAAGCGGGTATTAAAGCTGGGAAGATACAGAAGGGTGCCTCATCGAGCACCGAGAAAAGACCGTTTAAGAAAGAGTCCAGTGCGGTCTACAGTTCAAGAAGAAAGAACAAACCTGAACACCGCCAAGCTGTCAATGCGGTTGTTATCTCAAAACCTGCCGGTGCTCCACAACATCACAACCAACAAAGGGACGAGAGACCTCGAAGGCAATTCACTCGTCTCAGCATGACTTTGTCTCAGATTCTGCCACAATTGCTGAAGACCAATCTGATGACCCTAAAAGAAGCTCCAAAGAATCCAAATACAATGTCACCAAGGTATAACCCTAATGCCCGCTGCGCTTTTCACTATGATAGCCCGGGATATAATACAGACGATTGTTGGGTTTTGAAGAACAAGGTGCAAGACTTAATTGATGCAAAGGAGATTGAGTTCGAGGCACACGAGAGGCCTAATGTTGTAACTGCTCCCATGCCCATACATGGAGTGAATGCTGTAGAGGAAGACTTTTTTGTAGTGTCTGTGGATGATGTTGTTACCCCTCTAATGACTATCAAGAAGAACCTGTTGCTAGCCGGTTTATTTCCGGGTTGTGGTGAAGGTTGCCCTATGTGTTCTGCTTTACCTACTGGTTACCCATCTCTGAAGTCAGGTATCCAAAACCTGATGGATAGCAAAGAGATTCTTTTTGAGAAGACTGTTGTTCCACCCGTTCATTCTGAAGAAGTTTCCATCATTACCATTTTTGACAATTCTTCCAAGGCTCCCTCGAGGACGCCTGTTAGAATTACATCTGTTCCAAAGACCGCACCTATAATCATCACTGTTCCGGGGCCCATCCCCTATACATCTGACAAAGTTGTCCCTTGACACTATGGGGCAGATGTTTATGTTCTTGGAGTTAAGCAAGAGTTCGGTGCTGATACCGGCGTCAGCAACGTTACAGGACCTGCTAAAGTCACCCGCAGCGGTAGACTTTTCTCACCTGATATTGCTCCACCAGCCGTCCGAAGACCTGTTGTCATTAAGCCTACAAGTGTGCCTGTTGCCGTTCCTGATCAAGTTCCTGTCCTTCCCCCTATCGCCGAGTCATCTGACGCTCGGGGCAAAGGGATCACCACTGATATGCCTGCCCAGACGGAGGCGCCAAAGACAATCAGTGTTGAAGCTTCCAAACAGGAGATGGAAGAGATTCTGAAGATTATTAAGAAGAGTGATTTTAATGTAGTTGAGCAACTGGGGCACACCCCATACAAGATTTCTATGTTATCACTGCTGTTGTGTTCAGAGGCCCATGCCAAGGCTCTGATTACCTTCCTGAAGACGGCCCACGTGCCACAAGAGACATCAGCTGATCAATTTACCGATCGTGTGGCCAATTTAACTGCTGATAATGGTTTCGGTTTCTCCGACGCTGATCTGACTGCTAAAGGGAAGAACCATAATGATGCCCTGCATGTCTCCATTGAATGCAGGGGAACTACTCTTGCACATGTGTTGGTTGACACTGGTTCCTCGTTGAACATCTTGCCCAAGAAAGCTCTAGACAGGTTGGATTGCGAAGGTTTAGAGCTAAAGCCGAGTAACATTGTTGTCCGGGCCTTTGATGGGTCTAAAAGGATGGTGCACGGTGAGGTTGATATTCCAATCAAAGTTGGTTCTCAGGTCTTCAACTCTACATTTTACGTGATGGACATTCGGCCGTCCTATTCTTGTTTGTTGGGTCGTCCATGGATCCACAAAGCTGGAGCCATAACCTCAACGCTCCACCAGAAGTTGAAGTACCCAGTCAGAGGGAAGATTGTAACAGTTCAAGGGGAGGAGGAGTACATGGTCAGCCACCTCAACTCGTTCTGGTATGTAGAGATGGACGGGGAGTTCATTGAGACCCCATTTCAACACTTTGAAGAGGTTCCTCAGACACTGGCGTCAGCTGAGACTGTGATGGAAGATTCTCCCATGAAGATAGCTTCCTTAAAGGATGCCCGAGCTGTTATTGAGAAGGGTGAGTATGCAAATTGGGGCCGACTTCCTGATTTCACTCAGAAGACTAATAAGTTCGGGTTGGGTTTCACTGCAGAAGCTCAGAGGGCTGTTCGAAGTGCAAAGATTGGAAGACCTCATGTGTTCATCAACAACTCGGGAGTAAATGCAATCGAAGATGACGTGGAGGAGTCTGAATTTGACAGCTGGATCTATCCTACGACCAACGGTGGACCAAACAATTGGACAGCAAAGGATTTCATCCCTATTACTTTTATTACTCAGTAATGAGCTTGTTGTTTCGAGTTTGTAACAGACAATGTTTTGAAACTTGATGGTCCGATGTCTTACCCGGGGCACCGTGGTTTCATTTGTGAGGGCTTTTGTATGCCATTTTCATATATCATTAATAAAAGCATTGGACGTTTTCGCATTTCAAATTTTGTGCTCCTTGTCTTTCTTTATTATATATTGCAAAACTGCTATTTTACACACACTCACATATACAGGTCCCAATCCACTCTGGATCTCACTGGTAACGACTCTGCTACTGCCAGTTATGACTTCGAAAATCCGATCAACTTAGTCGAAGACGAAGGTGAAGATGATTGCGGAGTGCCTGGTGAGCTTGCAAGACTACTACTCTAGGAAGAGAGGGTCATTCAGCCACATGAAGAGCTAGTGGAAACAATGAATCTGGGTACTGAGACAGACAAAAAGGAAGTCAAGATTGGTGCAAATATGGAGCTTAGTGTAAAGCGGCGGTTGATTCAGATGCTGCATGACTACGTGGAAATCTTTGCCTGGTCTTATGAAGATATGCCTGGGTTAGATACCGATATTGTGGTTCATCGCCTGCCTACCAAGGAAGACTGTCCTCCGGTAAAACAGAAGGTTCGTCGTATGCGTCCGGAGATGTCTGGGAAAATCAAGGCCGAAGTTATGAAACAATTTGACGCCGGTTTTCTAGCAGTAACTTCTTACCCTCAGTGGGTCGCCAATGTGGTTCCAGTGCCGAAGAAGGATGGTAAGGTCCGAATGTGTGTTGACTATAGGGATTTGAACAGGGCAAGCCCTAAGGATGACTTCCCTCTGCCTCACATTGACGTTCTGGTTGACAATACTGCTCAGCACAAGGTATTCTCCTTTATGGATGGTTTGTCCGGTTATAATCAAATCAAAATTGCTCCCGAAGACATGGAGAAGACCACCTTTGTTACTCAGTGGGGCACATTTTGTTACAAGGTCATGCCTTTTGGACTGAAGAATGCTGGGGCAACATATCAGCGTGCCATGGTTGCTTTATTTCATGACATGATCCATCATGAGATTGAAGTATACGTCGACGAAATGATTGCGAGGTCCCAAACTGAGGAGGAGCACCTTGACCATTTACAGAAGCTGTTTGATAGGTTGAAGTTATACAAGCTGAGATTGAACCCGAACAAGTGCACCTTCAGGGTGAGGTCCGGTAAACTGTTGGGTTTCGTCGTAAGCGACAAAGGTATTCAAGTGAATCCTGCCAAGGTGAAATCCATACAAGAGATGCCAGCTCCCAAGACAGATAAAGAGGTCAGAGGCTTTCTAGGACGTCTGAACTACATTGCCCGATTCATCTCGCACCTAACTGCTACTTGTGAGCCAATCTTCAAACTGCTGAAGAAAGATCAAGTGGTACGTTGGAACAATGAATGCCAGGCCGCTTTCGAAAGAATTAAAGAGTATCTCCAGGAGCCACCCATCCTGATGCCACCAGTGGAAGGGAGACCTCTAATCTTATACTTGACAGTACTTGACAAATCAATGGGGGTGTGTGATGGGGCAGCATGACGAGTCTGGCCGAAAAGAGCATGCTATTTATTACCTTAGCAAAAAGTTTACCGACTGTGAGACCCGATACTCACTACTCGAGAAAACTTGCTGCACTTTGGCATGGGCTGCTCGCCGGCTGAGACAATATATGTTGACTCACACTACTCTGTTGATTTCAAAGATGGATCCAATCAAGTATATCTTCGAAAAGCCCGCCTTGTTCGGAAGAATAGCAAGATGGAAGATGATCTTGACTGAGTATGACATCCAGTACACAACTCAAAAAGCAATCAAGGGAAGTGTATTGGCAGATGTTGTACCCCAAAATTTGCCCTCCCATTTTCTCAATATTTTCTCATCACAAGGCCCTTGGAGCTCAAGATCCAATTAGGGTTTCCTCTGCTCAAGACTTCTCCTAGCACTATTGACACAAATTAGGGTTTGTGTTGGCACAAAGGTGTTTTGACCTAAAATTCCTAAGATGACTTTCATGCTTCATGTTGGACTCCCAAGTCTATCCATACCAAGTTTCAAGCCTTGATTCCAAATTTTGCCCAGTCAATTGGACAGTTGACCTAGAAATCAGCTGTATTGGGGAAAAAGTCAACTATGGCCAATTGACAGTCAAACCTCATGATTTTTGACCCATATCAACATAATGAACTCATATGAACCATTTGATAAAGTTTGGATCACAATTTCACAAGAAATTTGATCAGATCACCAAAAGGGCAAAATGGTCATTTTTAGGGTTTTGACTGCACAAAGGCAATTTTTGACTGTTTGACCTAGCCAATGGTAAACCAAGCTCACATATGGACTCAATGACCCCATGGAATTGTCTTGACATGCTCAACAAGTTCAAAAGATCCCAAATGCACAAGATTGACAGTTGAATTTTCTAGTCAATTGATCAAATTTGACTATATACTGAAAAGTCAAACTTTGACTTTTTGGTCAAAATCAAATGTCAAGATTCATTTTTCATCAAAACATGCCAAATCATGAAACTTGTTCATCAAGAAATCAAGAATTGCAAATTAGGGTTTGAAATGAAGATTTTTCATAACTTAGAATTTTTCTAAGTTATGAAAAACCCTAATTTTTTTCTAACTTTGTCCCACTTTCTCACCAAGATTCATTTGGATTCAAGGAAAAGTCAAAACATGAAAGTTGTAGACCATTTCAAAATATACAACTTTGATTCACAAAGTTTTCTCAAAAGAAGCTTGTAGCTCAAGTTACAATTTTTGGAACAAGGGTACCAAACCATTCTTAACTTAGAGAAATTTTGACCTATTTTAGGCAGGATTTTTGCCCAACTTCATGGCAATTTTTCACATGCTTCCACTTGGAATTTCAATTTTCATTTCAAATATGGATTGTAGTACACATTCCCAGCTTTCCAAAATGTCCAAGAACTCATCAAACAACCTCATGGTTAGAGAGAATCGAATTTTGCAATATAGGAAAAACTCACTTTGTTCATGAGCCATTTACATGTTCATAACTTGTGCAACTTTTCAAATCAGCATGCATAAGCTATTTACAGGCCTATAATCCCATTTTCACTCAATAATTAAATGCCAATCCATTGTGTGTTTGCATTATTTTGTGCATTTGGACATTACATGTTAGATTAAGCCTTAATTAGAAAAAGCACTTTATCCATTTTTGTAAAGTTTGGCTTTATGTCAAGTTTGTGAATCAAGGAGTACAATGAATATCTTTGGACACAAGATTCATGGAGATATCACACTGATCAAGGCTCAAATGTGCAGCATACTTGAGGGGCCTGTACAAGTCTAGAGAACCACTTGACCTTTTCTTGCTTAAGTGTGAAGAAACATGGCATAACAATACACAACTCTCATCTCAGCAAAAACCAACTTAAGCAAACTTGTAAAACACATTCTAAACCTCCATCCTGACCTGAGACACAATCCCATCACCTCCAATACCTCTCCATTCACAGAATCACCATTGAACTGCACAAAAACAGGGCATCCCTGCAGTTTGAGTGGCACAGTTCATTTCCTTCGTGCATTCTTGCTAAAACCACTTCAAACACATCCTACATCATCCCTTGAAACTATTCCAAGCCTCAAACACGACCTGTAACATCCCTAGCTAACATCACCATTTTCATTTTTCTGTTTTGCAGTTGAAGTACCATAGCACGATTCTCTTGGTTTCTAAACAAACTAAAGCTTAGAATAGCATCCCTGGACATCAAGGAAGCTGTACCAATCATCACCTTGCATTGAAAGCACCTCTATCACCAGATACGATTCCAACTGAACAGGTAAGTTCATGAACTCGTATCTCTCTATCCAGACATTGTTAGCTTTAGGTTTGTGAAGAAATTATGTCACATTCATGGCCTTGAATCTTCCCATATCATTAGTTTTCATTTATGTTATGTATGCTATGAGAATTTGAGGTCTGAACTTGGAACAAAAGTTAGGTCAGGAATTGGGAGAGAAGAAATTCTCTCTCATTTCTGAGAGTTAGATCATGTTCTTTATATGTATGAAATCGTGAGATGATGCTTTACATTTTTTGTGTTGTAAGTTTTCATTAAAAATCAAAGAATCAGGATCTTGATGTTGAAGCAAGAAGGCGCGCGTTTTTCAAACAGAGATGGCTGGAGGTTGAAGAAGCTGGTCTTTGGGCTGGGCCTGTTCCACTTTTCCTATTTGCACCTTGTTTTTGCTTTTGAACCCCCCTGACCCATTTTGATTTTTATGTATCATTTTCCATTTTTTTCCTTTTGATTTTATTTCCATATTTTTATTTAAGTATGAAAAAATATAAAAATCATTTTTTCCACATTTTTTGCATTTATTTTGATATTTATTAGTCTTTATTTAGTTTTTGTACATAAATAAATACTTATATACTATTATTTACAATAACTAAAAATAATACAAAGATATTTTATTTCTGATTTTTATTTCATTTTTCTATTGAAAACATTTTATATAAAATATACTTTTTTTTGTAAATATTAAATATTTTATTTTTGTATATATTTAATATATTTAGTAAATAATACAAATACATATATATTTATTAGTATATTTAGGTTAAAAAATACAAAATATAATATTTTATTTTTATTAATATTTAACATCAAAAATACCTTTTTGACACATATACTTCTCTTTTTTTATTTCTTTTGTACATAATTAATAAACATTGTATATATTAAATAATAAATACCTTTTATTTGTAAAATTAGAGTTTTGCCCTAAATACCTAAAAAACTCCAAAAATTAATACTTTTTATTTTGTTTATTTGACATATAAAAAACACTTTTTTTATACATATAAAAAAAACATTTTTTGCATCTTGCATATTTATTCCATTTTTATTTAATTGTTGTATATTAAATAATTTGTATAATTCCCAATTTGATGTAATAGTCTAGGTTTAAATTCCTTATCAAAATACCCCCATTTGAACATTTGTACCCCCCTTCCCATATATTGTGTTGTAATAACTTAGGAACTTTATTTTTCGCACTTTAACGCTTTCTAATTATGCCATGTTAGAATTAGGGTTTGTATGCAAGTCAATTAACCAAAATAGTTTGACCTAATTTCAAGATAAACAAGCATGAAAATGGACAACACTAATCACACTTGCACCCCTAGGATATTCCACTTGTTGCCTTCAATAATGGGCCATATTGCATGTTAGGTATCTTTGGCAAAAACAAAACAATCAAATGATCATAGTCCCTCGATGACGCTTTCGAAAGTTGCCTTAAAAATGATCAAGTCCCTTAAAGGAAAATTGCCCCAAAGATACTTGGCACCATTGCAATTATGGTCTAAACGATGACCCGCGCCCG
Source organism: Vicia faba (assembly GCA_948472305.1). Lineage (NCBI taxonomy): Eukaryota > Viridiplantae > Streptophyta > Magnoliopsida > Fabales > Fabaceae > Vicia > Vicia faba. The sequence goes on from OX451735.1 coordinate 990,516,563, forward strand.
TCCCGTTAACATCCTAACACAAGATTGTCCACCAAATACAATGGTGGAACAAAATTGTTAAAAGGGTTAAAACATAGCAAAAATCTTTGAGGACTTTAGGGTAGATAGCTCTTAAGTACTTGTCAACTTGCAAAACAAAAACACTTGCCTATTTTTCAAACCACGCATCACTACACTTTCAAAACAACTTTCAAAAAACCTTGAAACATCTTTTCAAAAAGACAAACACCTTTTGTAAAACATTCGAGTAAAGAATTGTTACAAGGGTAGCCTAGACAAGGCATCTTTTTCAAAACATTTTCAAAATCACGCACAAAGCACCATTTCAAACAATTGAAAATCAAGGCAAGTTGATCTAAGCAAGTAACTAAGAGCCCATGGATAACCATGGATAGAAAGGGTGCTAATACCTTCCCTTTCTATAATCTACTCCCCGAACCCAAGAAAATATCTCAAAAGGTTTTTGCTGTGCTTTTTAAACCTTTCCTTAGGATAAAATAAAAAGTCGGTGGCGACTCTTGCTCAACTGAAACATTTGCAAAAACAAACGCAAAACCCTAGTCAGTTCTCCCACCGTATCACAGAACTGGCGACTCTGCTGGGGAGAAATTTTAAAGTGGAGTAACCTTAGGGCTTAGATCACCCTCTTGCATGACTAATTGTTTGATTTGATTGCTTTATATCTTGGCTCTCTTGTTTGGGTTTGCAAATCCTACACCCGGATTTTTGGGAAACATTCATAGATAGCAATACATTGTGGAAACTATGCGGGGTATACCGACACGGTTGAAGCAATAGCTATATTAGTGCGACATATTTGTGAGTACCGGTAACCCTTGAGTTCAATCAAGGAGAGTACGGGGCCGCTGAGTGATGTCACTAAGCACTAATGACCTAGAACCTTACTTGACCATCTTGGCCTTTTATTAGGGGTAGTGAGATGATCGGCTTTGGTGCAGTCCGAAGCTGGTAGATACTCGATACTACACTCATTGAGGGTTGTTTTCTTGGAATATTTTGGTCGCTAGTTAAGTGGCTAAACCAAAACCATGAACGATGAAAACAATCCAATGATATTGAGCTCCTTAGAACCCAGTTACTATTTATAGGACAGGTTTTTAAGCCAACTACACTCAAGAGGGTACTTACCTATGAAATCCCATGCAAGCCTGAAACTAGGGTTTGGTGTGACTTGCCTGTACATATGTTTGTGCATACATCATGAACATCATAAAACATCATATGCATTTACTAACCACTTCAAGGGTTTAGATCTTCATCTTTGTTCTTGTTTTGTAGGTCATGGAAATTCCTCGCAGAAAAACCATCCAAGTCAACCTTGTGAGAATCTCTCCTCAACTCAAAGAGCTCACATCAAGGATTCCGGAAAGCTCATCCTTCAGTGAAAGACATGGTAGACTGCTCAGCCTAGTCAACACCAACATTGAAGAGGATATGATGAAAGTGCTATTCCAGTTCTTTGACCCTCTTCATCACTGTTTCACTTTCCCCGACTATCAGTTGGTGCCCACTTTGGAGGAATTTTCTCAACTCCTGAGAATCCCTATCCTTAATCAACTACCCTACAACGGTACGGAAAAGGAACCAAAGCCTGAAGATGTTGCTCGAGCACTACATCTACAGCCATCTGACATCAAGGGGCATTGGGAAACCAGAAGCGGCGTCAAAGGATTCTTAGTAAAATTCTTGTTTGAGAAGGCACAAGAATGTTGGAATTCATTGGACCTACAAGCCTTTGAAGAAATTGTGGCACTCCTTATCTATGGGTTGGTCTTGTTCCCAAATCCTGACCAGCTGGTAGATGTCAATGCCGTCAAAATCTTCTTATCCAGAAATCCAATACTAACATTGCTTGGGGACATTCTTCACTCATTTTACACACGAACAATGAGAAAGAGGGGTGTTCTCATGTGCTGTACTCCTCTCCTCGCAAGGTGGTTTATTTCGCACCTTCCACAATCTGTCTTGAAGAATGACCAAGGCTCAAGGTGGTCCCAACGGTTGATGACTCTTACTCACTCTGATGTACATTGGTGTTCTCGGTCCAGAGAAAATGTCATCATCATCGATCGTTGTGGAGAGTTCCCTAATGTTCCATTACTTGGCATTAGAGGGGGCATTACCTACAACCCTTGCCTAACTTTGAGGCAATTTGGATATGCACGGAGGGATGGCCCTCACGACATGTTGATTCCTGACCTAGTTTTTGACTTCGACAATGATGCGCAAGGACTTTGCCAAAGATTCATCAGAGCTTGGAGGATGCCCAACAAGGTTGATAGCAAGACACTAGGGCACAAGAACTCCATCCCTCTCGAGCCTTATCTCAAGTGGGTACGAGCCCGAGCCCAGAGTCTAATGATGCCTTATCCTCATATACTCCCTGTGATTAAAAAGCCCGTCAAGGAAGGAGAGGTTCCCTACACCATCCTATATCCTGACATGCCCTACATCGTGGGAGGAGATGCAGAAAAGTTGGATTCAACTCAAGGAGGAACAGAACACTTTTGAAGCCAGCTTCTACGCCAGCGAGAAGAAGGTTCTAGAGCTTACCCGCCGACTCCACGAGGAAGAGACTCTCAACACCTACATCGCGCTAAAGAGGATGCGCAACGTCTTTTTACCTTGAGAAGTTTTTGTAATATTTGGCCCATGGGGCATTTATGTACTGACAAATTTCTTCTTATTAATATGACGTGCGTTCTCTTTTGTTTGCAACAATTTTGAATATTCTAAATCCTTGAATGCATTGCATACATAAGCATACCATTCATCATGTGCATAAGCAGGTCTCACGCTAGGTTTCCTTATCTGTCTGTTGTTTATTTCAGTAGGATGGATCTCGAGCAAACAGTCAAAGACTTGCAGGCTCAAAATGCACAGTTTCAGTAACTCCTGATGACCTTGGCTAAAGGCCAGGAGGATCTAAAGACCTTGCTGGGGAATAAAGACCCAGTGAAAAAGAAGAAAAAGAGACTCGGGGTGGCTACTTTAAGGAGAAGATTTGAAGGAGAAGCCAGAAGAGTGCTTGAATTTCCTCCTACTTCTGAGGAGGGGACCAGTAAAGGGGGTGGGGCTGCGGTACCTTCCGAGTCCGATATGGAAGAAGAGGAGGCTGAAGAGGATGAAGACTATTCTGATCAACAATACCCTCCGGCTGATGATAAATACAAAGGTTTAGAAGACAGGTTGGCAGCCATGGAGCTTCAGAGAGTGCCGGGTTTGGATTTCGAAGACTTGGGTTTAGTTGCCGGGATTGTGATTCCCCCAAAGTTCAAAGTGCCAGTTTTTGTGAGGTATGACGAGCTGTCCTGTCCAAAAATGCATCTCAGGTCCTACGTAAGGAAGATCCAACCTTATACGGCAGATAAGAACCTTTGGATCCATTTCTTTCAAGACAGCCTTTTTGGAGCTTAACTGGAGTGGTTCTATCAGCTAGAGGGAACCAGTGTCCGAAACTGGGAAGACTTGGCCACCGCTTTTTACAAACAATATCAGTATAATTCTGACCTTGCTCCCACGCGTACCCAACTTCAGGGTATGTCACTGGGAACAGGCGAAGGATTCAAAGAATATGCACAAAAATGGAGGGATTTGGCTGGCAGGGTGCAGCCACCTTTAACCGACCGTGAACTTGTTGACATGTTTCTAGGGACCCTGTCTGGTCCATTCTTCAACCATCTGATTGTTAACTCTTCCGCGGGGTTTACCGATTTGATCTTAACAGGCGAGAGAATAGAAGCTGGCATCAAGTCAGGGAAGATTCAGAAGGGTGCCGCTGCAAGTGTTGAGAAGAAGCCTTTCAAAAAGGAAACGTCTGTGGTATACTCTCAGAGAAGAGCAGGGAAGACTGAACGCCGGCCAACTGTGGGGCCCGTAATGATCCAAAACCCTTCAAGTGAGCAGCCTCGCTATAACCAGTCCAGACCAAATCAACAACGGGTGGAACGGCCACAACGACAGTTCACCCGCATTAATATGACTCCAGCGCAAGTGCTTCCCCATCTGTTAAAGTTGAATCTCGCTACTATCAAAGAGGCACCAAAAAATGTGAATACGTCCTCTCCGCATTATCATCCTAATGCTAAATGCGCCTACCATTCCGACAGTGTCGGGCACGACACCAACGATTGTTGGGCACTCAAGCATAAAATCCAAGACCTGATAGAGGCGAAGGAGGTGGAGTTCGACGCTCCAGAGAAGCCGAACGTGATATCTGCTCCGATGCCGAAGCACGGCCGAAATGTCAATGCCATTGAAGAAGATTTGTATGTTGCTGATGTCAATGATCTGATAACTCTGTTGCTAACCATCAAGTTGAATCTGTTAAGGGCCTGGATTTTCCCGAGATGTAAAGAAGACTGCTATTGTTGTTACTCTCTGCCGTTTGACTGTCCGTTACTGAAGAAAGGCATCCAAGGCCTAATGGACAGTCGACAAATTTTGTTTGAAAAAGTTTCTGCTATTCCAACCCATACTGAAGATGTCTCAATTATAACCATTCACGCCAATCTTTCCAAGGCCGCCAGAAAGCCTGTTAAGATTACACCAGCTACGAAGTCTGTTCCTTTGAAGATAACAATGCCAGGGCCTGTCCCCTACATTTATGAGAAGTCAATACCATGGAACTACGGCGGTGACGTCTACTACCATGGTATTAAACAAATTGAAATAACTGAAGGAAGCTCGGATGAGGAAGAAGCCAGCATTGGAAACATTGCGGGCACGAGAAAAATCACCCGGAGCGGGAGAATATTTTCTCCAGAGATTGCCCCTCCAAGAGCAATCTTTGGACCCTCATCTGCTGCCGAAGTTATCCCTGCACCAATAAAACTCTCCGCTAGAACCCCATTGATTGAAGAGGTTGTTATTCCTAGTATTGTCCCTCCTACCGCTGCTGATAAAGGTAAGGGAACCCAAGATGAGCTCGTCAGGACGAGGGCTCAACCCTTGGTCATCCCGGAAACCTCCAAGAAAGAAATGGAAGAGATCTTGAAGATAATCAAAAGGAGTGATTACGACGTGGTAGAACAATTGGGGAAAACCCCCTCGAAGATCTCCATGTTGGCACTACTACTTTGCTCAGAAGCGCACGCTAAGGCTCTGATAAAATTCCTGAAGGCAGCCCATGTGCCCCAGGAAACCTCTACAGATCAATTCCAAAATTGCGTGGCCAGCCTTACTGCGGACAATGGATTAGGTTTCTCTGATGCCGACCTAACTCCTAAAGGTAGAAACCACAATGATGCTTTGCATATTTCAGTCAAGTGCCGAGGAACTACTCTCGCGCATGTCTTGGTCGACACTGGTTCGTCGCTGAATGTACTGCCTAAGAAAGCTTTGGACCAACTAGATTGTGAAGGTTTAGAGTTGAAGCCGAGTGATATTGTTGTCAGAGCTTTCGATGGTTCGAAGAGGATGGTCCATGGGGAAGTTGATATTCCCATCAAGATAGGCACTGAGGTGTTTAAATCTACTTTCTACGTGATGGACATTCATCTGTCATACTCTTGCTTATTGGGTAGGCCGTGGATACACCATGCCGGGGCAGTCACCTCTTCCTTACATCAAATGTTGAAGTATCCTGTCAAGGGAAAGATCATAACCGTCCATGGTGAAGAGGAGTATATGATCCGCCACCTGAACTCCTTTCGGTATGTGGAGGTAGAGGGTGAGTTCATTGAGACACCATTCCAGCATTTCGAAGAAGTCCTTCCTGAAATAACAGTAGCAAAGTTGGTAGCTGAAGTACCAAAGCAGATGGCCAGGATGGCATCTCTGGAAGACGCAAAGGCCGCAATAAAGGAGGGGAAGAATTCAGCATGGGGGCAGTTGCCTGATATTCCGCATAAAACAGACAAATTTGGATTAGGATTCACCGCGGCGGGCCAGAAAGCTATGTGCCGTTCAAAGATTGAAAGGGCGCCAATCAAGATTTCTCCTTACGGAATCAACGCTTTGGGGGGTGAAGACGAAGAGGACAACATGGAAGAGTGGATCTACCCGACTGTCAAAGGAGGATTATGCAACTGGGAGGCAAAGGACTTTGTCCCCATCACTTTTATTAACCAGTAATTTATCTGTCAAACATTTCCTATGGTATGTAATAATTACTTTTGAACAACCCGCACACTACTTTTTTACCTCATGCCTTGCCCGGGGCATGTGGGTCCATTTGTAAGGGTTTTGATTATCTTCATATCCATATGCCATGTTTAATGATTCATTGGACGTTTTTCATTCGATAAACTGTTGTGTTCATTTTCTTTCCTTTTGCATTTTTTGTTTAAGGATGGCTATCCCTTACACATACCCACACTCATAAATGCAGGTACCCATCCACTCTGGATTCCATGGGTGACTATTCTGCTATATCCTTCAATAACTCTGAAGATCTGGTCAATCAAGCCGAGTATGAAGATGACGAAGGTTGTGAAATACCAGGGGAACTAGCCAGAATTCTACAGCAAGAGGAAAGGGCCATCTTACCTCACGAAGAGTCATTGGAAACTGTCAACTTAGGAACCGAAGAAGACCGGAAGGAGGTACAAGTGGGTGCCAATCTGGAACCAAGTGTCAAGGAGCGCCTGATACAGTTGTTAAATGAGTATGTTGAAATCTTCGCTTGGTCTTATGAAGACATGCCAGGTTTAGACACAGACATTGTGGTTCACCGTCTCCCCATAAGAGAGGATTGTCCACTGATCAAACAAAAAGTCCGCCGAATGAGGCCTGACATGTCTGAAAAGATCAAAGCAGAAGTGATGAAGCAATTCGATGCTGGCTTTCTGGCTGTTACATCTTATCCTCAATGGGTCGCTAACATCGTGCCAGTACCTAAAAAAGATGGCAAAGTCAGGATGTGTGTGGACTACCGGGATTTGAATAGGGCCAGCCCCAAAGATGATTTTCCGCTACCACACATTGACATTTTAATCGAAAATACAGCTCAGCATAAAGTGTTTTCCTTCATGGATGGATTCTCGGGCTACAATCAAATCAAAATGGCCCCCGAAGATATGGAGAAAACAACTTTTGTCACACAATGGGGAACTTTCTGTTACAAGGTGATGCCGTTCAGACTGAAGAACGCAGGGGCAACTTATCAACGCGCCATGGTAGCTTTGTTTCATGATATGATACATCATGAGATTGAAGTTTACGTAGACGATATGATAGCTCGGTCACAAACAGAGGAGGAGCACCTTGAACATCTAGAAAAGCTGTTTGCCAGGTTGAAAGAATACAAACTCAGGCTGAATCCAAGTAAGTGCACTTTTGGAGTTAGGTCTGGTAAACTTCTGGGATTCATTGTAAGCAACAAAGGCATTCAAGTCGATCCAGCAAAAGTAAAAGCAATACAAGAGATGCCTGCTCCCCGTACTGAAAAGGAAGTTAGAGGGTTCTTGGGGCGCTTGAACTATATTGCCAGATTCATTTCTCATCTGACTTCTACCTGTGAGCCAATTTTCAAACTATTGAAGAAAGATCAGGTAGTCGAATGGAACGACGATTGCCAAGCTGCTTTTGATAAGATCAAGGAGTATTTGCTAGAACCTCCTATTCTGATGCCACCCGTCGAAGGAAGACCATTGATCATGTATCTAACCGTTTGGGATAACTCAATGGGGTGTGTTTTGGGCCAGCATGACGAGTCTGGTCGAAAAGAGCATGCTATTTATTACCTTAGCAAAAAGTTTACCGACTGTGAGACTCGCTACTCACTACTCGAGAAAACTTGCTGCGCTTTGGTATGGGCTGCTCGCCGACTAAGGCAGTATATGTTGACTCATACTACCTTGCTGATTTCCAAAATGGATCCTATCAAGTATATCTTCGAAAAGCCCGCTTTATCTGGAAGAATAGCTAGATGGCAAATGATCCTAACTGAGTATGACATCCAGTACACCACTCAAAGAGCTATAAAGGGGAGTGTACTAGCTGACCATCTGGATCATCAAGCTATCGAAGATTATCAACCCATGAGATTTGACTTCCCGGACGAGGACATCATGAATTTGGACAACATTGAAGGTAACGGACCGTATGACGGACCCGAAAAGGGATCCCGATGGACCCTGTACTTTGATGGTGCTTTAAATGCACTTGGAAACGGTATCGGTGCGGTACTCATTTCCCCGGAAGGTTGTCACACACCTTTCACGGTCCGACTTTGCTTCAGCTGCACAAACAACATGGCTGAATATGAAGCTTGCATCTTTGGTCTCAAGGCTGCTATAGACTTGGGGATCAAATCTTTGATCGTATTTGGGGACTCGGCTTTGGTTATCAGTCAAATTAAAGGAGAGTGGGATACCAAGCATCCTAATCTTATCCCATACAAGGAACATGTCTTGACATTGTTGCCTCATTTCGAGCAAATTACCTTCGAGCATTTCCCGCGAGAAGAGAATCAGCTAGCAGATGCTCTAGCTACAATGTCTTCCATGTTTAAACTCAATTGGGATAACGAGGCTCCCCAAATCACCATCAAGCGAATGGATGAACCCTCACATTGTCACGAGATTAATACCGAAGAAGTAGTGGAACAACCCTGGTTCCATGAAATCAAAAGGTATCTCCAGACTAGAGATTATCCCGAAGGAGCTTCCGTAAATGACAAGAAGTTCTTAAGGAAATTTGCTGCCAAATTCTTCCTGAGCAACGACATCCTTTACAAACGAAGCCATGATTGTGTATTACTCCGATGCGTAGACAAAGCTGAAGCAGAGTTGATCATGATTGAGGTACACAATGGCACATTTGGCACTCACTTGAGCGGACATACAATGGCTAAGAAGATCCTAAGGGCAGGCTATTAGTGGTCTACCATGGAAGTTGACTGCCATCAACATTCCCGTACTTGCCACAAGTGTCAAGTCTACGCTGACAAGGTTCATATCCCTCCGGTTCCTCTCAACGTTCTGACTGCTCCTTGGCCATTTGCAATGTGGGGCATTGACATGATTGGAGAGATCAAGCCCACGGCTTCCAACGGACATCGTTTCATCCTGGTTGCCATTGACTATTTCACCAAATGGGTCGAAGCGGCCTCCTTCGCCTCTGTTACTAAAAATGTGGTTGCCCGCTTCATCAAGCAAAATCTCATATGCCGGTATGGTGTTCCAGACAGGATCATCACGGACAACGGTACAAATCTGAATAACACGATGATCACCGCATTGTGCGAACAGTTCAAGATTTATCATCACAATTCATCTCCCTATCGGCCGAAGATGAACGGTGCTGTTGAAGCTGCGAACAAAAACATTAAGAAGATTATTCAGAAAATGACAGTCACTTACAAAGACTGGCATGAGATGTTACCGTTTGCCCTACATGGATACCGTACGACGACACGTACTTCAACCGGGGCAACCCCATTTTCTTTGGTATATGGAATGGAAGCTGTCCTGCCTATGGAGGTTCAGATTCCTTCTCTAAGGATTATGAAGGACGCATGTTTGAATCAAGATGATTGGATTCAGACCCGACTTGATCAACTCAATCTAATCGACGAGAAATGACTCATTGCTGTATGCCATGGTCAGACGTATCAAAAGCGGATGATCAAGGCCTTCAATAAGAAAGTCAGACGTCAAGTGTATCAAGTCGGAGATCTCGTAATCAAGCGGATTATCTTGCCGCAAAGTGATCCCAGGGGCAAATGGACTCCTACATACGAAGGACCATTTGTGATCAAAAGCATATTTTCTGGTGGTGCAATGATTCTGACCACCATGGACGGCGACGATTTGCCACACCCTGCGAACGCAAACATAGTCAAAAGATACTACGCATAAAATAACCCGACAAGTCGAAAACCCGAAAGGGAGGCTTGGGCAAAAATGGGCATCCCGGTGAACCGAAAACCCGAAAGGGCGGTTCGGGCAAAAATTAGGGATAAAAATAAAAAAAATCTGTACACCCGGCAAGTTGAAAACCCGAAAGGGCGGCTTGGGCAAAAAGGGGTTTCCCGGTGGATCGAAAACCCGAAAGGGCGATTCAGGCAAAAGTTAGGGAATTAAAGCGTATGACTATGTCTCGTCGGATCACTTCAAAGACAATCTCTTCATCAACCAGTCCCAAGCTTCTGATCAATCCAGCCATCGGCAGACGAAGCATTGAATGGATAGATATTCAGAGTGGTGAAGGCTATAGCGGAATGGAATCCCATGGAATTATTTCACATAGCCATCTTTATTTTGTATAAATTTCTTCAATATTTACAACGACATCCTCTTACTAGGATGATCGTCTCCTTTGTACAAATATACTCATAGAAAGTTAATACAAATACTTTTCCAGAAATTTGCGTCGTTTCCTTTTCTCTTTTCTTTTGCACTAATTGTTTTATTTGAGAAACGTCCAATGTTTTGTTAAATAGGCATATGCATTTGAACATAATCATTTCCTTTATGAATCGAGGAAGGTGATCACTAACAAATTGAAGGTGCAGTCAGATATCTTGATACCCTTTCAAAGGAAATCCGGAGCAGATTTGAAGTCCATATTCCTCTGTCAGAACTTAATTCCCTAAACAGAGTCAGACTTCAGGGTCCTCGTCAGCAAAAGCTTTCTCAAAACTGATTTCCCCAGCCAGAGAACCCTCCAGAACTCAATTCCCCTCAGAGTTAAGTTTCAGTATCCCCAGCGGAGCTAAAACTTCAAACTATCAATCCCCAGCGGAACCAGACTAGTGAACCTTCTCCCCACAGAGATACTTCTCACTAGACTGAAGATTCTCAGTTTTACATCCCCATCATGAGTCTACCAGGTTCTAAAATCCCCAGTAGAAATCATCAGAAGTTGTCTTACCCTGCAAGTCACCAAGGAAATTCCAAGTCCCCACAAGTGGTTCTAAGGCCCCTCGACGTTTGAAGGTCTGGTATTCCCCAAGCAAATCTGAAGACTTTCAGTTTTCAGTTCCTTATTGTATATTCGAAGATTCTCCAGTGAAGATCTCCTCAAGACAGGAATTCCCCAGAAGATTAGTATACAACCCAAGCTCCTTATTCCCCAGCAACAGCCAAAGAATTTTTCTTCCCGGCAGCAGTCAAGATGCTTTTATCTTCAGCCATCTCGGATTCATCTATCCTCCGCAAGACAGCTCTCCAGCTTACATGCGCATTCATTTACATTCACATAACATACATTGCATCATGCATCATGACATTGCATACAACTAACTCTTTACCTTTTCAGGTAAGATCAGTCAACAGACAAAAATCATTATCTTCCGAGATTCTTTCTAGAAATAGTTCATATGTGACCCAGACATGGCAACATTCTGATGCTTATTCCAGATTCATCCAGATGCAGTTTTATACGAGCTCATCATCAGGAAACCCTACACCGGTTCCTCCTCAACTTCAAGATTTCTGAAAACAGTTCACGGGTTCTCCAAGTAACGGATGTTAACCTATCGCTTGTTCAGATTCTTCTCAAGACTTCTGAAAACAGTTTATGGATTCTTCCCAACAACGGATGTTAATCTATCGCTTGTTCAGATGCAACTTTTGAAAACAGTTTATGGACGCTTCCCAACAACGGATGTTGCTCTATTGCTTATTCAACTTCAAGATTTCTAAAAACAGTTCACGGGTTCTCCAAGTAACGGATGTTAACCTATCGCTTGTTCAGATTCTTCTCAAGACTTCTGAAAACAGTTTATGGATTCTTCCCAACAACGGATGTTAATCTATCGCTTGTTCAGATGCAACTTTTGAAAACAGTTTACGGACGCTTCCCAACAACGGATGTTGCTCTATTGCTTATTCAACTTCAAGATTTCTGAAAACAGTTCACGGGTTCTCCAAGTAACGGATGTTAACCTATCGCTTGTTCAGATTCTTCTCAAGACTTCTGAAAACAGTTTACGGATTCTTCCCAACAACGGATGTTAATCTATCGCTTGTTCAGATGCAACTTTTGAAAACAGTTTACGGATGCCTCCAGATACGGATGTCAATCTATTGCTTATTCAGACCCCCAATTCGGAGATGGTCCAAAACATGGACACCTTTCTGCTACTCATTCCAGATGGCATCTTTAAGCCCATCCCTGACACGATTCTGTCACCCCTCCGGATGGCATCTTTAAGCCCATCTCCAAATGGCATATCTAAGCCCATTCCTACATCCATTGCTTTGACGAGTGCAAATTTAAGGGCACTCTAGTGTCCAATCTCCTTTTACCCTCGAGTCGCGAAAGACAAACTTGCCAATCTAACTCTTCGGATTCAAGAAGATTGAATAGGGGCAACTGTTGTACCCCAAAATTTTCCCTCCCATTTTCTCAATATTTTCTCATCACAAGGCCCTTGGAGCTCAAGATCCAGTTAGGGTTTCCTCTGCTCAAGACTTCTCCTAGCACTGTTGACCCAAATTAGGGTTTGTGTTGGCACAAAGGTGTTTTGACCTAAAATGCCTAAGATGACTTTCATGCTTCATATTGGACTCCCAAGTCTATCCATACCAAGTTTCAAGCCTTGATTCCAAATTTTGCCCAGTCAATTGGACAGTTGACCTAGAAATCAACTGTATTGGGGAAAAAGTCAACTATGGCCAATTGACAGTCAAACCTCATGATTTTTGACCCATATCAACATAATGAACTCATATGAACCATTTGATAAAGTTTGGATCACAATTCCACAAGAAATTTGATCAGATCACCAAAAGGGCAAAATGGTCATTTTTAGGGTTTTGACTGCACAAAGGCAATTTTTGAGTGTTTGACCTAGCCAATGGAAAACCAAGCTCACATATGGACTCAAGGACCCCATGGAATTGTCTTGACATGCTCAACAAGTTCAAAAGATCCCAAATGCACAAGATTGACAGTTGAATTTTCTAGTCAATTGATCAATTTTGACTATATACTGAAAAGTCAAACTTTGACTTTTTGGTCAAAATCAAATGTCAAGATTCATTTTTCATCAAAACATGCCAAATCATGAAACTTGTTCATCAAGAAATCAAGAATTGCAAATTAGGGTTTGAAATGAAGATTTTTCATAACTTAGAATTTTTCTAAGTTATGAAAAACCCTAATTTTTTTCTAACTTTGTCCCACTTTCTCACCAAGATTCATTTGGATTCAAGAAAAAGTCAAAACATGAAAGTTGTAGACCATTGCAAAATCTACAACTTTTATTTACAAAGTTTTCTCAAAAGAAGCTTGTAGCTCAAGTTACAATTTTTGGAACAAGGGTACCAAACCATTCTTAACTTAGAGAAATTTTGACCTATTTTAGGCAGGATTTTTGCCCAACTTCATGGCAATTTTTCACATGCTTCCACTTGGAATTTCAATTTTCATTTCAAAGATGGATTGTATTACACATTCCCAGCTTTCCAAAATGTCCAAGAACTCATCAAACAACCTCATGGTTAGAGAGAATCGAATTTTGCAATATAGGAAAAATTCACTTTGTTCATGAGCCATTTACATGTTCATAACTTGTGCAACTTTTCAAATCAGCATGCATAAGCTATTTACAGGCCTCTAATCCAATTTGAACTCAATAATTAAATGCCAATCCATTGTGTGTTTGCATTATTTTGTGCATTTGGACATTACATGTTAGATTAAGCCTTAATTAGAAAAAGCACTTTATCCATTTTTGTAAAGTTTGGCTTTATGTCAAGTTTGTGAATCAAGGAGTACAATGCATATCTTTGGACACAAGATTCATGGAGATATCACACTGATCAAGGCTCAAATGTGCAGCATACTTGAGGGGCCTGTACAAGTCTAGAGAACCACTTGACCTTTTCTTGCTTAAGTGTGAAGAAACATGACATAACAATACACAACTCTCATCTCAGCAAAAACCAACTTAAGCAAACTTGTAAAACACATTCTAAACCTCCATCCTGACCTGAGACACAAGCCTATCACCTCCAATATCTCTCCATTCACAGAATCACCATTGAACTGCACAAAAACAGGGCATCCCTGCAGTTTGAGTGGCATAGTTCATTTCCTTCGTGCATTCTTGCTAAAACCACTTCAAACACATCCTACATCATCCCTTGAAACTATTCCAAGCCTCAAACACGACCTGTAACATCCCTAGCTAACATCACCATTTTCATTTTTCTGTTTTGCAGTTGAAGTACCATAGCACGATTCTCTTGGTTTCCAAACAAACTAAAGCTTGGAATAGCATCCCTGGACATCAAGGAAGCTGTACCAATCATCACCTTGCATTGAAAGCACCTCCATCACCAGATACGATTCCAACTGAACAGGTAAGTTCATGAACTCGTATCTCTCTATCCAGGCATTGTTAGCTTTAGGTTTGTGAAGAAATTATGTCACATTCATGGCCCTGAATCTGCCCATATCATTAGTTTTCATTTATGTTATGTATGCTATGAGAATTTGAGGTCTGAACTTGGAACAAAAATTAGGTCAGGAATTGGGAGAGAAGAAATTCTCTCTCATTTCTGAGAGTTAGATCATGTTCTTTATATGTATGAAATCGTGAGATGATGCTTTACATTTTTTGTGTTGTAAGTTTTCATTAAAAATCAAAGAATCAGGATCTTGATGTTGAAGCAAGAAGGCGCACGTTTTTTCAAACAGAGATGGTTGGAGGTTGAAGAAGCTGGTCTTTGGGCTGGGCCTGTTCCACTTTTCCTATTTGCACCTTGTTTTTGCTTTTGAACCCCCTGACCCATTTTGATTTTTATGTATCATTTTCCATTTTTTTCCTTTTGATTTTATTTCCATATTTTTATTTAAGTATGAAAAAATATAAAAATCATTTTTTCCACATTTTTTGCATTTATTTTGATATTTATTAGTCTTTATTTAGTTTTTGTACATAAATAAATACTTATATACTATTATTTACAATAACTAAAAATAATACAAAGATATTTTATTTCTGATTTTTATTTCATTTTTCTCTTGAAAACATTTTATATAAAATATACTTTTTTTTTGTAAATATTAAATATTTTATTTTTGTATATATTTAATATATTTAGTAAATAATACAAATACATATATATTTATTAGTATATTTAGGTTAAAAAATACAAAATATAATATTTTATTTTTATTAATATTTAACATCAAAAATACCTTTTTGACACATATACTTCTTTTTTTATATTTCTTTTGTACATAATTAATAAACATTGTATATATTAAATAATAAATACCTTTTATTTGCAAAATTAGGGTTTTGCCCTAAATACCTAAAAAACTCCAAAAATTAATACTTTTTATTTTGTTTATTTGACATATAAAAAACACCTTTTTTTTATACATATAAAAAAAACATTTTTTGCATCTTGCATATTTATTCCATTTTTATTTAATTGTTGTATATTAAATAATTTGTATAATTCCCAATTTGATGTAATAGTCTAGGTTTAAATTCCTTGTCAAAATACCCCCATTTGAACATTTGTACCCCCTTCCCATATATTGTGTTGTAATAACTTAGGAACTTTATTTTTCGCACTTTAACGCTTTCTAATTATGCCATGTTAGAATTAAGGTTTGTATGCAAGTCAATTAACCAAAATAGTTTGACCTAATTTCAAGATAAACAAGCATGAAAATGGACAACACTAATCACACTTGCATCCCTAGGATATTCCACTTGTTGCCTTCAATAATGGGCCATATTGCATGTTAGGTATCTTTGGCAAAAACAAAACAATCAAATGATCATAGTCCCTCGATGACGCTTTCAAAAGTTGCCTTAAAAATGATCAAGTCCCTTAAAGGAAAATTGCCCCAAAGATACTTGGCACCATTGCAATTATGGTCTAAACGATGACCCGCGCCCGTCCCGTTAACATCCTAACACAAGATTGTCCACCAAATACAATGGTGGAACAAAATTGTTAAAAGGGTTAAAACATAACAAAAATCTTTGAGGACTTTAGGGTAGATAGCTCTTAAGTACTTGTCAACTTGCAAAACAAAAACACTTTCCTATTTTTCAAACCACGCATCACTACACTTTCAAAACAACTTTCAAAAAACCTTGAAACATCTTTTCAAAAAGACAAACACCTTTTGTAAAACATTCGAGTAAAGAATTGTTACAAGGGTAGCCTAGACAAGGCATCTTTTTCAAAACATTTTCAAAATCACGCACAAAGCACCATTTCAAACAATTGAAAATCAAGGCAAGTTGATCTAAGCAAGTAACTAAGAGCCCATGGATAACCATGGATAGAAAGGGTGCTAATACCTTCCCTTTCTATAATCTACTCCCCGAACCCAAGAAAATATCTCAAAAGGTTTTTGCTGTGCTTTTTAAACCTTTCCTTAGGATAAAATAAAAAGTCGGTGGCGACTCTTGCTCAATCGAAACATTTGCGAAAACAAACGCAAAACCCTAGTCAGTTCTCCCACCGTATCACAGCAGACCATTTGGCACATCAGGCAGTGGATGATTACCAGTCTATGAACTTTGAATTTCCGGACGAGAATATCATGGTAATAACTGATTGTGAGACACCTGGACCAGATGAAGGACCTGAGGAGGGATCCCGATGGTCTATGTACTTTGATAGAGCTTCAAACGCTTTAAGTAACGACATTGGCACTGTGATCATATCTCCTAAAGGCTCTCATACTCCGTTTACCGCCCGACTATGTTTCAACTGCACCAACAACACGGTAGAGTATGAAGCATGCATTATGGGTCTTCGAGCTGCAATTGACCTAAGGATTAAGTTTCTAAGTGTCTTCGGAGATTCCGCTCTCGTGATCAGTTAGATCAAAGGAGAGTGGGATACGAAACACCCAAATCTTATTCCTTACAAGGAGTATGTATTGACGTTGCTTCCCTATTTCAAGGAGATAACCTTTGAACACTTCCCAAGAGAGGAGAATCAGTTGGCGGACGCGCTAGCTACGATGTCTTCTATGTTCAAAGTCAAATGGGACAACGAGGCTCCCCGAATCATCATTTGGAAATTGGATGAACCTGCACATTGTTGCGATATTGAGACTGAAGAGGTAACAGAAAAACCTTGGTATCATGAAGTGAAGAGGTACCTTGAAGCTTAAGAATACCCCGAGGGTGCATCTGTTAACGACAAGAAGTTTTTGAGAAGATTCGCGGCAAAGTTCTTCATCAGCAATGGCATTCTTTACAAACGTAACCATGATTCAACCTTACTGCGTTGCATGGACAAAATTGAAGCAGAAAGAATCATGGCAGAGCTGCATGAAGGTACTTTCGGAACTCATTCCAGTGGACATACCATGGAAAAGAAAATCCTTCGGGCAGGATATTACTGGTCCACAATGGAAGCCTACTGTTATCAGAATTCTCGGACATGTCACAAGTTCCAGGTCTATGCTGATAAGGTGCACACACCTCCAGTTCCTCTGAATGTTTTGACAGCACCTTGGCCTTTTGCAATGTGGGGCATTGATATGATCGGCGAGATCAAACCTACGGCATCCAACGGGCATCGTTTCATCCTGGTAGCGATTGATTACTTTACGAAGTGGGTTGAAGCAGCTTCCTTTGCTACCGTAACCAAGAACGTCGTGGCACGGCTCATTTGGCACAACCTGATTTGCCGATACGGTGTACCAGAGAGGATCATTACGGATAATGGTACCAATCTTAATAACAAAATGATCACTGAGCTCTGTGAGCAATTCAAGATACAACATCATAACTCTTCTCCCTACCGGCCGAAGATGAATGGGGCTGTAGAAGCAGCTAATAAGAACATTAAGAAGATTATGCAGAAGATGACAGTGACATACAAAGACTAGCACGAGATGTTACCATTTGCTCTTCATGGGTACCGTACCTCAGCACGGACGTCAACAGGGGCAACACCCTATTCCTTGGTTTATGGCATGGAGGCAGTCTTGCCCATTGAAGTTCAGATACCCTCTCTTCGGATCATGAAGGATGCAGGTTTGAGTGAAGATGACTGGATCCAGACCCGACTTGATCAATTGAATCTAATTGACGAAAAGAGACTTACTGCTATTTATCATGGTCAGACGTACCAAAAACGAATGATCAAGGCATTTAACAAGAAAGTCAGACGACAAGAGTATCAAGTTGGGAACCTGGTAATCAAGCGCATCATTCTACCTCAAGGTGATCCCAGGGGCAAATGGACCCCTACTTACGAAGGGTCATTTGTGGTTAAAAACATCTTCTCAGGAGGAGCGATGATTCTAACCACCATGGATGGTGACGACCTTCCTCACCCCGTCAATGCAGATATAGTAAAAAGATACTACACATAATCAAAGACCTGCTAGGTTGACCGGCCTAGGAAAAAATAAGGGCTTCCCAGCGAACCAAAAGGGTTTGGGCAAAAATAAGGGATTAAAAAAAACTGTACACCCGTCAAGTCGAAAACCTGAAAAGGCGGCTTGGGCAAAAATGGGTTTCCCGGTGGACTGAAAACCCGAAAGGGCGGTCCAGGCAAAAGTTAGGGATTAAAGCGTAATGCTATGTCTCATTAGATCACCTCGCATCCGGACTTCGGTATCAACTATCAGGCTCGGACGACACCAGTCAATCAGATTCATCTTCAACTAAGCAGCAAATTGATGAGATGCTTGAGGATATAAAGGCAATAGCAGAGCTGGAACCCAGTAGGACTATTCACATAGCTGTTTTGTTTTCTTTTCATAAATTGTATAAATTCTATTTGTTCGGCGGCGTTCTCTTACTAGGACGTCAGCCTCTTGTACAAAACGCCTATTTACAGGCCAAACTTCAAAGTCAATACAAATTCATTTTCAAACAAATTTCAAATTGTTTTTCCTTTATTTGTTTTGTTTTGCAAAGAACGTCCAATGTTCATTTTTGATAATATGTATTTAACATTAATTGCTGCTCATAAATATTTACATGCGAAACAAAGACAAATTATGGTTGATATCAGAAGCAGGGGCAATAAGAATTGTCTGAGCAGTCTAGTTGCTCTGTCCACCAGGTACCAAGGTATATATTCAACTGAAGAATATGGCTAAGATACCTTCACTCCCCGCAGAACAAGACAGTAACGACAACTCTCTCAGCTAAAACTTACAACTACGGACGAGTCGACAATACTCTCCCCAAGCAGAGTTGGTCTACCATCAGCCCTGAAAAGGTCGGGTATCCCCATAAGGTCTTAATATTCCCCAATGGAGTATAAAGACATTCTCCAACAAACATAAGAGCATCCCCGTCAGTCTTAATATTCCCTAACAGAATATAAGATTATTTCCCGGCGGAATACAAGATACCCCCAGTGGAGCTATTTCCCCAGCGCAGTCTAAAAAAGCTTCCCCAGCGGAGTTGAGTCATCTTACCTAGTAGATTCTGGAAGCTTATCCCCTGCAGAATACAAATGCATCTCCTCAGCCAAATTCAGAAGGTTATCCTCACAAGAGTCTAACTGGGTTATCCTCAGCAATGGCAAAGGAAAGATCATCCCCAACAAAGTTCCTTCTTTCCCCCCAGCAGGACTTCTATCCTCAACAGGTTCAATATCGCCAGCAACGGTAATCCATCCCCAGCGGAGTTCATCATTGAAATCCCCAACAGAGCTTATCAATGGAATCCCCAACGGAGTTATCAGCAGAACATCTCTCTCCCCACAGAGTATTTCCCCTCAGAGTAATCTCTTCATCAAGTTTATTCCCCAACAAAGTTCTTTTCTCCTGCAGGTTTATTCTCACAATCATCTTCGTTCATCATCCCCAGCGGAAACGAAGAACTCAACTTTATTCGCCAGCAGCTCCGAGATTTATGTTCCCCAGCTAAAACATCACATTCCCATACATCATGAGGCATGCATTACGCATCATACAAATACAATCTCATTTATTTTGAGAACATCATTGCCTGATCCATATCATGCATTGCATATGACTGACCTTTACCTTTCAGGAAAAATGCAGTTAAGTTCTCAGCTTAGTCGAAGATCTGACCAGTTCTTAAATCTCAATTGAATTATCATCAGTTGAATTTCAGATAAGGTTCTCAATCTCGACAGTTTCCTCCGTCATAGTGTGGACAAGTTCTATAACCTCAACGGTATACTCCCGGTGGGCACGAGACAATTCCTAGATCTTGATGAAGATGTTTCCCTACGTCATAGTGTGGACAAGTACTATAACCTCAACGGTATACTCCATTGAGCACGAGTCAGTTCCTAAATCTTGATGTTTCCTCCATCATAGTGTGGACAAGTTCTATAACCTCAACGGTATACTCCCGGTGGGCACGAGACAGTTCCTAGATCTTGATGAAGATGTTTCCCTACATCATAGTGTGGACAAGTACTATAACCTCAACGGTATACTCCATTGAGCACGAGTCAGTTCCTAGATCTTGATGTTTTCCTCCGTCATAGTGTGGACAAGTTCTATAACCTCAACGGTATACTCCTAGTGGGCACGAGACAGTTCCTAGATCTTGATGAAGATGTTTCCCTACGTCATAGCGTGGACGAGTACTATAACCTCAACGGTATACTCCATTGAGCACGAGTCAGTTCCTAGATCTTGATGTTTTCCTCCGTCATAGTGTGGACAAGTTCTATAACCTCAACGGTATACTCCCAGTGGCACGAGACAGTTCCTAGATCTTGATGAAGATGTTTCCCTACGTCATAGTGTGGACAAGTACTATAACCTCAACGGTATACTCCATTGAGCACGAGTCAGTTCCTAGATCTTGATGTTTTCCTCCGTCATAGTGTGGACAAGTTCTATAACCTCAACGGTATACTCCCGGTGGGCACGAGACAGTTCCTAGATCTTGATGAAGATGTTTCCCTACGTCATAGTGTGGATGAGTACTATAACCTCAACGGTATACTCCATTAAGCACGAGTCAGTTCCTAGATCTTGATGTTCTCCTCCGTCATAGTGTGGACAAGTTCTATAACCTCAGCGGTTTACTCCATTGAGCACGAGATAGTTCCTAGATCTTGATGAAGATGTTTCCCTACGTCATAGTATGGACGAGTACTATAACCTCAACGATATACTCCTTTGAGCACGAGTCAGTTCCTAGATCTTGATGTTTTCCTCCGTCATAGTGTGGACAAGTTCTATAACCTCAACGGTATACTCCCGGTGGGCACGAGACAGTTCCTAAATCTTGATGAAGATGTTTCCCCCAAATTGAATTATGGACAGATTCCTAAAACTCAGCTGAAGCATTCTCTCAGTTAAAGTACAGGCAGGTTCCTAAGTCTCAACGAAGCTAGACTTCCCCAGTGGAATCTTCTACAACAACAGGTATGCAAGTTTTCGCTAAGGAATCTCTTATGCGATCGATACTCTTGTAGATGGCATCTATAAGCCCATCCTCCTACCAACAATCTCCAAATGGCATCTGTAAGCCCATTCCTGACATCACAATGCTGATACTACACCATGTGAGTGCAAATTTCTGGGCACTCTAGTGTTCAATCATCTTCCACCTTCGGATCACGAAAGGCACGCAAGCCAATCTATATCCTCAGGTTTAAGAAGATTGAACAGGGGCAACTGTTGTACCCCAAAATTTGCCCTCTCATGTTTCCCAAAGTCTTCCCCCTGCATGGTTGATCACAAACTCTTGCCTAAGGAAAAGGAAAATTTTTGAGTGGCGCTTTAAGGACATTTCGATTTGCATTCTGAAAGACCCTTCGATTGGTTTTCTGAATGAGCCTTTCGATTGGCATTTTGTCAAGCTCTTTCGATTGGAATTCTGGACAAGCGCTTCGAGTTGCATTCCGAAAGATCCTTCGATTGGTGTTCTGAAGGAGCCTTTCGATTGGCATTCTGTCAAGCTCTTTCGATTGGCATTCTAGACAAGCGTTTCAATTTGCATTCTGAAAGATCCTTCGATTGGTGTTCTGAAGGAGCCTTTCGATTGGCATTCTAGACAAGCCTTTCGATTGGCATTATGGATAAGTACTTCGATTGGCATTATAACAGTGTCCTTCGATTGGAATTCCAAAAAGGTCCATTCGAAGAAGCATTCAAAGGGTCCATTCGAAGGAGGCCATCAGCCCATTCGAAAGGGAGAATTCGAAGGAGGCCATCAGCTCATTCGAAAGGGAGCATTCGAAGGCCAGTTACATGTCATTCAAAATTCAAAAAGGGACATGATCCCATGTGTTTAGCCAATGTTACAAACTCTCATTCATGGCTTTCAAACATATAATTAACGTTACAAATTCTCATTCATGGATGTCAAACACATAATCAAGGTCATTTAAACCTTTGTCTTCCTGTCCCCTCCACCCCCTCTATATAAAGAAATCACAAATGTTGCAAAAAAAACATGAAAATAAACAGAAAAATAGAGAACTTGGAGATACGCTACCAAAAGTCATCAGCACTTCCAGGAAGCCATACCCAATCCTTGCACAAGCCAAAGCTGCCACCCAGCAAACACCTCCACCCTCATAACTACAGATCGAAGCACCTCTATTTGGTAAAAAAATCTAATCTCAAACTCATTTTTAAATTCATTTTGATTGCATATTTATATTATTACTGCTGTTTGTGAATGATTTAATATGCTACATGTAAGCTACAGCGCAAAGTTGAGATTGTGCCATTGCTTGGGCATAATCTGAGTCTCCCCTTCGAATCTCAGGATAAAACAAACTCAGACCCAGATTCAGCAGGTGCGAATAAGGGGGAGATTCGAACCAGGGGGGTAAAATCCCCCCTGGACCTTTAACATGTGCTTCGTTTTGCAGGAACTACATCATCAGGTTCCTGTTCAGAGTTTCGAAGCTCAGTAGTTTAGCTTCGAACTGGACCCAGGATTTCCAGATCGAAGGATGACATGTCCAGATCGAATACCCTCAGAGTGCAGCCCCTCATGCACCTTCGATCCAGCCTCTTCACTGGGTCGAAAGACAGCCTGCACCTCTTTCGACCCAGGCCTCTAGAATTATATTTTTTCTTGATTTGCTGTCTGGCCCATTTGTACTTTATTTACTTTGTTTTTGTTTATTTCTTTTAGTTTTTTTTTAATCAACATAAAAATCATAGAAATAAATAACTTAGAATTAGGATTTAATTTAGTTAATTATTTTAACTTATTTTCTTCAGTTTTAAAATCAGTAGACTTAGAATTTATTTGAATTCAATCCTTTTCATAAACAAAAAATGCAAAAAATATTAGGTATGTTTTAGAATTAATTTAAATCAGTTTTCTTTAATTAATTAAATTTGACTTAATTGAACATTTAGCATTTTCCCAAAAAATAAAATAAAACAACAAAAAGATTATACGCTTAGGATTTTTAAGATTCGCACGCGTTTATTTTATTGTAACTGCTTATTATTCCCCCAATTTTGGACATGTAAATAATCCCCTTCCCCAAAGCCTTGTAATAGCGTAGGATTTACAATTTCCGCACTTTAAATTCATGTATATATATTAACTGCTTAGATGTATGCTAACTAGGATTGTATGACAAGATCTAAAAACAAATGGTAGAACACCTAAAAATATAAAGATAATATATCTGAAAAACAATGCACTCGCACATGTCACTCCTAGGGTACGCCTCACTTGGTTGCCTCGAATATGGTCATTAAGTATAGGATGTTTTAGAGGTCGTCCTTTTGTCTCAAGATCATAAGTTGCCTCGAAATGGTTGCCTCGATAAAAATGATCTAAGACATTAGGATTACCACTAAGGCGTCCTAACGTTGCTTTAGTGACCACACGTCCCTTAAATCGAATTGACCCGAAAACTCAAACGATGGTGTTATCTACTCCTCAATAGTGGGATAGCATTGTCTAAAGGACATTAGCACAATTTAATTCCTTTTTGAGTAGGTAGAGGTTCTTAAGTACTTTCTCCTTTTAAAAACAAAACAAACTTTTCGCACTTACACTTTCTTCAAAAAACAAAACTCTTTTCAAAACCCACAATCACAAAGAAAAGCAATCTTTTGAAAACATAGTGAGCAAGTACCTAAGAGCCCGTGGATAACCACTGATAGAAAGGATGCTAATACCTTCCCTTTCTATAATCTACCTCCCGAACCCAAGAAAAATCTCGAAAAGGAATTTTTCTGTGCTTTTGTCCTTTCCTTGTTGAATAAAATAAAAGACAGTGGCGACTCTTGCTTACCGTGACATTTTGCAAAAACAAACGCAAACGCGAACCAGCATTAAAAAACAGTCAGTTCTATTCCCACCGATCACACAATGCATTAATGGGGACAACCAAAGTCTGACATAAAGATAAGTGTTTTAACAAACAAAGAAATTATAAATGAAAATTCGGGTGAATAAAAAGCTTCTCCGCCTGAATTTGTCACTTTAGATGGTGTGCCTTTGAGGGATGACAGGAAAACTCAATTTGACCCTCTTATGTGAGTTCCAACACTTCTTCATCAATAAAGTCTTGAATCTTATATTTCAACATCCAACAACTATCAGTATCATGCCCTGGACTATTGGAGTGATATGCACGCCTTACATCAGGATTGTAGCTAGAAGCGGAAGTATTGAGATTCCGAGAAGGATCCTTCACCATGACCAAATTCATCTTCAATATGTGTTGCAAGGCTTGTGACATCGACATGTTGAGTTTGGTATATTGCCTCTTGGATGTATCCTACTTATGCTGACTACCCTGTTGTTGTTGGCGAGGTCGTTGTTGGGCTTGCGATGTAGTAGAAATCCGGAAAGGCCTACTTTCAACCAAGCTAACTTCCTGTCTTATCGGAGGTTGATTAATGATTTGATCCCCAATTCTAGTCGTTCATCTAATATAGTTGTATTCGTCCTGATGAAGTTTGCTGATGAGAATTCTCAACTCTTCTTGTCCCCGAGCTAAGTTTTGGATAAGATCCATATGACCCATCATCTGGATTCCCATATTTTCCATCTCAACTAACAATTGTTCCCATTGATCCTCCTTGTTGTCTTCAGTATTCTTCTTGGTCGTGTTCTCACTGAGGAGTGCTTTCAATTCCTCTTGCCCCTTGGCTAAGCTTAGGAACATCTCCTGGAATTGTGCATTTTGAGTTTGGAGATCTCTGACGGTCTGTTTGAGAGCCATTTTTCTGCTGAAATAAACAGTGAGAAAATGAGAAACCTGTCTTGAGAACTACCTGTTATGTAATGACATGCATGATATATAAATGCAATGTTTTCAAAGATCTCGTAGGATAAACAGAAGAAAATGTTTGAATTCGACTGCAGCTTTGATTAAAGAACTTCATACCGTTGAATGTCCTTCTACAAGAATCAAGCTCACCATGTCGAGTGAGTCCTAGCCTTTGACTCAAGATAATGTACTTCATTCTTTGACGACAATTTGTTAGAGGAAAATAAATCCTCTTGCCCCTTGCTAGATGTCTGGTTCATGCTACTTCAACAGTATTTGGTTAGAGGAAAATAAATCCTCCTTCCTCTTGCTAGATGTCTGGTTCGTGATACTTCAACAAAATTTAGTTAGAGGGAAATAAATCCTCTTGCCCCTTGCTAGATGTATGGTTCATAATAAGCCTGCATCACAAACCCTTGAGGTCCTTGAAATGGTTAACGAAAATGCTATGGCATGATGTCATGATGTGTATGCTATGCACCAAGCAAAAGTGTAAGGTGGTGAAAACAAGTAAGTCTTGTAAGAAGTCCAAATTATTGGATAATGAATACAAACAAGTCCTGCAAGGAATTCACGTCGTTAGATGATAAATACCAACAAGCCCTGCAAGGAGTTCAAGTTGTTAGATAATGAATGCAAACAAATCACACAAGTAGCCATAGGTTCAACCTTGCATGGAGTTTATAGGTAAGTAACCTCTTGAGTTTTAGTTGGCTCAACCTGTCCTAAGAAAAGTAATCGGGTTCTAGGAGCCTCAATATCACTGATCTTTCTCCCAAGCATTGTTTCAGCACAAACATCTGATTTGCAACCGAAATATCCCGAGAGTCCGATCTTAATGAGTGTAGCATCGAGTATAAACCAACTTCAGTCTGCACCAAAGTCGACCATCTCACTACTTTCTAATGGCTAATTTGTATCAACTAAGGTTCTACGATCATTTAATGCTTATGACACCACGCGGAAGCCTAATATGCTCCCCAACTGACTCGAGGGATTCCAGTACAAACCAATGCGTCGCACTAACATAGCCATCACTTCAACCATATCGGTATACACCATATAATTTCCATGATCTATTGCTACTTATCTAAAATGCCCCCAGATTCGGGTATAGGATCTTTACAAAAATAAACCCTAGCAAAACCCCTGAAATGTAAAGCATACAAATCAAGCAAGTAAAGCATTTTAAATATGATCTAGCTCAAAGGTAACCCCACTTTTAGTTATCCCCAGCAGAGTCGTCAATTCTGTAATACGATGGGAGAACTTAATTTTGGTTTTGTGTTTTATTGCAAATGTTGCGGATAGCAAGAGTCGCCACTGGCTTTTCTTTTATCCAATAAAGGAAAGGGTGAAAAGAACAGGAAAGACCTTTGAGAATTTTATGAGTAATAGGGGTAGGTAATGAAAAGGAAAGGTGTTAGCACCCTTTTTATCTGTAGTTAGCTACGGGCTCTTAATCACTAGCTCGTTTTTTAAAATGCTTTGTGAATGTGTGTTTGAAAATATTCTGAAAATGCCTAAGTTCGGAAAACTTTATAACGATTTTCGTATCGTTGAGAATGCATACAAAGTGTTTGTTTTGAAAATATTTTAGAAAATAAGTGTTTTGTATGAAAAATGTTTTTTTTTGTTTGTGAGCAAGCGACTATGAGCTATCTACCTACTCAAAAGTCTTTCGTTATTTTCCTCTTCCTTTAGATAGTGATATCCTACCATTGGTTAGTAGGAAGCCCTATCGTTGGATGTTTGAGGGACAGACGTGGGTCATCGTACAATCATAAAGGCAACATATAGGGATACCTTTAGCAATTGAAAGGGACTATCATATATTCGTAGGCAACATCGAGGGACAAGATCATTTATCGAAGGCAACATCAAAGGGTCATCGAGGGACTATGATATTTATGATGATTTTTAACTGAGGGTCTTTGTTTATGGTATCCCTACGTTCGAGGGACATGACTATTTTCCGAAGGCAACAAGTGGAGTCACCCTAGAGGTGTGTGTGTGTGTGAAAAGTGATTTGTTTTCAGTTATATTTATCTTGGATTAGGGTTTTCTAGCATTTGATTATTATCTTGCCATACAATCCTATTTAGCTAACAATTATATATACACACAAGGCATACAAAATATAGACGCAAGAAAATAAAATGCGGGAAAGTAAAGACCTACGGCTATTACATTGCTTTGGGAGATTTACAATATTTATAATTTTGCGTGAATTTAAATTCTAAACTATTACAAGAAAACGTATGCGACCTATACATTTGTTTCTAATAAAATAAATAGCAAATGTAAATAAAAAATATTTGCAAAATTATTTTTAAAAATCTTAACATCTAAAAGATTAGAAATTAATTTTTTTGTGCATTTTTGGTTTGATTTGAATTATAAAATAAATAGACTTTAAACCTAAATTAAAGATTTAATTAATTATAAAAGAAACCTATGTCTAATTAATTAATTAAGAAAAATATTGTTTGGAAATAAAATTAACCTATTAAAAGTCTAGTTCTGATTTTTTTTTAAATATTTTTTTGTGATTTTATTGATTAAATAAAATGATTAAAAAGAAAAATTAAATTAATTAGACAAAATGAAAAATAAAAATAGAAAAGAGTTAAAAAGTATTGAAAAGAAGAAAAGAAAGGTGCAGGCGCTGGGGTTTGAACCCATGCCCTTCTATTTACAGTCTCCATCCTTTGTCATCCGAACCATGCATGCTTGGTGTTTGAAAAATGGGATTTGATCATTATATGATAAACCTACAAAGACTGGAAAATAATAGCAAAAATATATCCTACATTGTTGTACCTTAGAAAATCATTAGTGGTGGTAGTATGTAATAAAACAAAATGAAAATAGAAAAATGAATTTGCAAGAAATTAAGAAAAATAGTGTAGCATGTATGCTCATTTCATGCTCTTTGGATCATTACAAATTATCCAAACTTATCCTATAATGCTCCTGGAAGTGAATGGAAAGGCTGGTTTATTTTGATCGTGGCTACAACTAGAGTTTACAGCTTGCCCTAGTTTTGAGGATTTTGGAAATTTTGGAGTGTGTTTTTTGGAGCAGCTTTTGTGTCCTTTTGCACTTCAGTATTGCATGTATATATAGAGGAATGAAATGGAACAAGAACAAGACAAGAATCTTGTACCATTATGTCACAATTCATTGCAAAAAACACATTGAAATCTTTCCAAAATTGTTTTAAAAACATTCCAAACTTGAAGATTCTTCTTCTCAACATGTTTTCACGTTTTGACATGTTTTTCATGTGTTCTTGGGCCTCCATTTGATTGAAATCAAAAGCCCGCGCGCCTTGGCCCAATGATTTTATATTTTATTTGATTTACTTGCATTTAAATGAATAAAAATTCAAATAAAAGAAATAAAAATCATAAAAAATATATGAATGTATTTAGAGGTCTTCTAACACATTATGAACATGTTTGAACATCAAAAGTTAGGCCCATTAGTCTAGAATTTCAAGTTTTGCTCACTTACACTTCATACATTTTACCAAAATTTCCCAAATTACAATGGTTATAACTCTCTCAATTTTCATCTTTTGAAGATGATCTTGGACTTTTTGAAAATTCAAGAAGTCTTGTTTAATTTCTCTTTTGATCATTTTTGAATTTGGATACTTTATCTTGATGTAAGTTGCTATGACAAAAAGTGTCTTTTTGTTGACTTTTGAAATGACCTATAATGTATGGGCACATATCTCTCAAATGAAGCACTTATTGGACTTGAGCATACAAATAAAAAGTTGTAGAGAATTGAATTTCCTTTAAAATTGTCTTTGATTAGGGAAAATTTGATGAATTATGTGAAAGTTATGCTTGGTCAAAGTTCAATTGACTTCTCTTAAGGAAACCCTAATTTGGTAACTTTTGAATTTTGATGATTTGAGGGCTTTCCTTGAAGAATCATGATCAACCCTTGATCAAATGATGAAAATAACTTCAAAATGTTGATATTAACAAAAAATCTTGAAGTTTGACTCTATTTTGACCATAATTGACTTTTTACCCAATATAGTTGATTTTCAGTCATCTGAGCCATTGACTGAGCAAACTTTGTGATGCAAGGCTTGAAACTTGAAATGAACATTGTTGAAGACCTATGGAGAACCATGGAAACCACTTGAGACCTTTTCAACCCAAACTTCCTTGAAAAATACAAAACCCTGGTTATGGACCCATTGCTCAGGAGGAGAATTTGTCTGATAAATTCTTGATTATCCTTGAGCATTTGAGAACCCTAGAAGAATGTCTTGAAGAAAATGGGAGGGTAAATTTTGGGGTAAAACAATATGCTACTTATAAATTATGTATGGATGTGAGATGTCATTGAGGCGTATTGGTAGCTTCGTATAACATCTTGGTTGGGGAAAATAAATCCCTGACTGCTGCTGGGGATGAAGAATGTGAATCTTCAATCTTGTTTAGAATGTCTCTGTTAGGGATTCCTGCTGTCTGTTTGAGGATGCTCCGCTGGGAACGTTTGACTTCTGTTTGGGGATAGAAGAGTTCAGGAACATTGGTCGTTCATTGCTCGACTGGGGGAATTCAGTTCTTATATACCCTGACTGAGGATAAAAGAGATGGATAATATTTCGAGGCATTACATGACCAAGTTTCTGATATGGATGCCAACTCTTCGAGGGAGGACAAAATTGATATATGTCCAGGTTTCGGATTCCGTAGCAACTTTCTGGGGATAGCAACCTAGACTGCCCTTGCTGGATAAGAGAATATTGTCAGTGATTTGTAATAGTCGGATAAATGATTTTGCTTGGGAAATTAAATTTCGTTGGTGAAATAATCCCTGCTGGAGAAATATACTCTGCTAAGGAAATGGACCCTTCTGGAGAAGATCATTCTTTTAGGGGATTTTACAGTGTTGGAGGAATAACTCAGCTGGGGAATTAAGTTCTTGTGAATTGTGTTAAGGACATATTTCTGATGGGAATTGGAATTCCGTAGATTGTGTGGAGGAAATTTCCGTCGTATGCTGGGTGTTGTACCCCAAAATTTGCCCTCCCATATTCTTCAAGATTTGCCAGGATCAATCTCCAAATGGTTCAAAATCACTCAAGGGTTGCACAGTCCAATGGCCTCCTAACACAGTCAAAATTAGGGTTTTGGTTCTTGCAAAGAAATTGAGGTTTCCAAGGGTCCAATCAAGTCCCACATGCCCATATACATTGTCAAGCATCCATATGTCAAGTTTCAAGACTCACAACATCAAATTGCACAGTCAAAAACCCTAAATGCTTCACAGTCAACTGCAGGGGCAAAATGGTCATTTGACAGTCAAAAGTCAAAATTTTTGGTCAACATCTTATTTTGAAGCCACAATCATCATTTGATCAATTCTTGATCATGATTCTCAAAGCATGGCTCAAAAAGTCTCAAGATGCAAAAGTTTCTATTTTTGGACAGCTGAAAAGTCAACTGCAAATTGACCAAGGCATAACTTCCTCATGGTTTATAAGAAAAATCCCATCCAAAGCTCATTTTGAAGAGAATGACATTTCCTACAACTCATTTTCACATTCCAAGTCCAAGAAATTCTCTCACAAAAAGTTATCAATTTCAACATTATAGGTCATTTTCAAAAGTCAACAAAAAGGCACTTTAAGTCAAAGACCATAACTTGAGATTGGTAAATCAAAATGACATGGGACCAAAGGCATTGGTTAGAGGACTTCAAGACCTTTCCAAAATGTCCAAGAACATGATCATAGCTTCAAAATTGAGCAAGATATGCATTGGAGAAGTTGGGAAATTTTTGGGAATTTTGAAAAGTCAACTTTGCCTAAAACACTTCAAAATTGCTAATGGGCCTCAAATTCTTCCTTGAATCATTACCCAAAGCCTATGCACGACCCATTGAGCTCAAAGGGATTTATTTTCTTATTTTTAATTAATTAATTGAATTTTTATTCTTATTAATTCATTTAATTAGATTTAATTATGAGAAAATATCAAATAATGCTTTTTCAAATCTTTTTGTGCAACAAATCAAACTAGGGCAAGCTGGCCAAGTCGTTTCACATCCAAAAAAGGAAAATCATCCATGATTGGCAAAGATTTCAATGAAAAAAGATAGAAAAATATATGATGAAAATCAAAGATTTAAAACATTAATTCATGGATCCATGGGCTCTTTCTTGACCTAATTTGCTTCACATACTTATGCACAACTGAACCCTATTCCACAAGACACGAAAAAGCTGCTAAAGAGCCATAACGAATTTGCAACTTTTCAACAAAAACTTGAAAACTGAAATCACACTTGCAGTACGATTCAAGGCTTGAAATCGTTTCCATTGCATTACTGACATTGCTAGGAAACTATTGGCATCAAGAACAGGTCCTCATACTCAAAGAAGAGGTAGAACAGAGTCACGTTTCTTCACAAATGTTTCATAATCGAATTTTAATTTCCATGCATCATTCATGTGTTTTGATTATTGATTTATGCTACTAACATCTTCCTGAAGCGTTTGGTATAGTTTAATTGTTCTAAAACCGCTTGAATCGATATCTGCCATTGATGAAACCTAGGGTTTCAGAAGCTTCAAAATAGGGCTTTCCTTGTATGGAACAATTGGACCTTTAGACCTATACAGCTGAATTCAGCAGCTCAAGACGATTCAAATGAGACCATCGCGCCTTTTTTATATGTCCTCCTCTTCTATTCGCTATTATTCGCTGTTCCACTTAGTGGGGGTTTAAAACCCCCGCTACTTTTTTTCTATTTGCAGGTAGAACGAAGACGAAGCATGCGTGTCATCACGTTACTGGGAGATTCAAATGTTAGCGCATTTTTTTGTTTCAGCATAATTGCCTTTTTTCATATATCATAATTCTTTGTTATATTGTATACAAACAAACGCAAATGGCCTGGTGGTTGAGGACGTGTACTGCAGGCATTAGGACCTGGGTTTGATTCCCAGGCCCCCCCACATAATTCATAACTTTTGTTGTAATGCCTTCTAGTGCAGCGCTTCATTCAGTGGCCTACCATGAGCCTCATGCCTGTGCTTGCCAAGTGGCCAGGAGATCCCATCCAATGGTCAGAAAGTGAATCCCATGGTGCACTTCAGTCAACAGCATGCACTCAAGCGTGGAAAGTCAAACAAGGCTTTGTCAATGGGCCTGAATTACTTCCAATAAACCTCCATTCTGGGCCTGACACCCCCATTGGTTTGCATCTTTTTAATTTTATTTTCTTTTTCAATTCTAATTCTTGTTAAATTGTTTTAATTGTTTTTTCACCATAAATTAATTTTCCATAATAAAAACAGAAAATAAAAAATGTAAAATATATTTAATTATTATTAATTCATCACTAACATATTTTTTGTAAATAAACTCTAACAATTAATCTAGTTAAATTAGGTTTTAATTTTAACAATTTTCTTAATAAATAAAATACATAGAATTAGGTTTTGACATTTTATCTTTTTCTTAATTAACTATTTTCCTCATTATTTATTATTATTATTAATTACCATTATTTTGTAAATAAATATGTAAATGATTAATTAGCATAAATTAGGTTAACTTTAATATTTTCTTTAACAATTAAAATAATTTAGAACTAGGGTTTTCTTTAATTCTTTTTTTTTCTTCTTATTTTCATAAATACAAAAAAAACATAAAAAACATATTTCCTTTTCTTTAATTAAATATTAAATAGACTTTAATTTAATTTAATCTCAAGCAAAGGGTCAAAACCCTCGGACGTTCGATTTATTCTTTTCGCGCATTATTTTCTTTTGAATATTATGTAACTGCTCAAGGATGTAATATTAATTAGGTTTACCGCATTTATTTACTTTCCGCATTTTTATAAAACGGGTCTTTGTACTTTGGCGATGTATAGACCCGCGCCTTGTAATAGCGTAGCCTTTATCTTTCCGCTTTTAATTTTCTGCACTCTTAAATTCTAAATTGTATGAAAGAATGTATGCTAATTAAAAACAAGCGTAGCTCATAATGCCATGATCAAAGATAAACTTAACATGAAAACAACACACAAATTCACACACCACTCTTAGGGTACGCCTCACCTGTTGCCTTCGAAACGTGGTCGTCAAGTATAGGACGTTTTAGTAAGTCCTTATGTCTATGATCCAGTTGCCTCGAAACAGTTGCCTCGAAATAGTTGCCTCGAAACGGTTGCCTCGGATTAAAAAGAAAGGATCAAGGACATAAGGGTAGCTTCTAAGGTGTCCTAACTGTTGCTTCGGTGACCACACTGTCCCTAAATCGAATTGACCCGAACACCTCCAACGGTGGTGCTACTTACCTCTCAATGGTGGGATGACACTACCTTAAGGACATTTACACAGCCTAATTCCTTAGGGTAGGTAGATGACTCATGGATACTTGCTCTCTAAAAAACAAATCAAAAAAATCTTTTCACACCGACACTTTCAAAAAGCTTTCAAAATAATTTTTCAAACACTCTTGAGGACAGATACAAGAGTCATTCTGAAATCTTTCAAAGAAACTTTTTCAAACCCACTCACATCTTGAAAAGAAAACATTTTGAAAACATAAGAGCAAGTATATAAGAGCCCATGGATAACCATGGATAGAAAGGGTGCTAAGACCTTCCCTTTCTATAAATCTACCTCCCGAACCGAGAAACTATCTCATAAGGAATTTTGCTGTGCTTTTGTCCTTTCCATGTTGGAGAACATAAAAGACGGTGGCGACTCTTGCTTCCGCGGCATTTCGCGAACCAGCGTTAAACAGTCAGTTCTAAATCCACCGATCACATAACTGGCGACTCTGCTGGGGAAACTTAAAGTGAGGTGTACCTTAGGATAGCTCATACTTGTGTTTTCAATTGCTTTGACTTGTTTGCTTTATTATTGTGGGCATTGTCTTGGAGTTTCATAGATCCTAACCCGGATCTGGGGATACCCTGTTAGGTAGCATAAGCTGTGAGGGACCTGTCCGGCGTAGACCGACACGGGTGAAGTAGTGGCTACGTTGGTGTGGCGCCTTGGTCTGTACCGATATCCCTTGTGTCGCAACGAGGAGAATATGGGTCTTTTGAGGAGTCATTAAGCACCAACCGACCTTAGAACCTTAAATGACCCAACTTGGCCAATAGAACAGTAGCAGTATGCTACACCCATTGAGGCTAAACTCTCGCGATGGTTCTGGCCGCAAGAAAAGATTGCGACGCTGGAGTTATAACCGATTGAGGGTAGTCAGTGATATTGGGATCCTCTAGAACCCGGTTACTTTTGATAGGACAGGTCTTAACCAGCAAACTTAAAGAGGGTAATACCTAGACCCCATGCTGGCCTAAACTCTAAGGGCTGTCTTGTGTGACTTGTGTGCCTTATCATGTTTGCCTTTGTGAATATTTGTGGTGTGCTTTATCATAACATCATGCCATCATAGACATTGCATGCATCCTTCATAAGGACTGACCATTTCAAAGACAAGAGGGTTTCACCTTTGCTCTGTTTTGTAGGACATCATGCTGCCTATGCGAAGGAACACTATCCGGTTCAACTTTGTTCACCCACCTGAGTTGCTTGAAGAATTGGTTAGCAGAATTCCAAACACCACTTCCTTCATCCAGAGGCATGGGTCTCTTCTCGGTTTAGTCACTGCAAAGTGGGACCAACAACTGATGAGTGTCCTGACCCAGTTCTATGATCCCTTGTATAACTGCTTCACCTTTCAAGACTTCCAGCTGGTCCCTACCCTGGAAGAGTTCTCTGATTTGCTTGGCATCCCTATCTTGGATCAGACTCCCTTCACTGGTTGGGAAAAGACTCTTAGGCTTGAGGAGATTGCTGCAGCCCTCCCTTTGATCCACAAGGAGGTAATGGACAACTGGGTGACTAGAAGCAGAGTTAAGGGGTTCTTGGCCAAATTTCTGATCGGTAAAGCTAACAGTTTCCGGAATGACTTAGACTTTAGGGCGTATGAAGACCTTCTGGCTCTCTTAATCTATGGTCTGGTTCTGTTTCCAAATCCGGATAACTTCATTAACATCACTGCCATAAGTATATTCATGTCTCGGAACCCTAGCCCACTTTCTTGGGTGATATCCTGCAACAACTCTATGCTCGTACTGCCCGAAGACGAGGTACCCTGTGGTGTTGTATTCCTTTGTTAGTGAGGTGGTTTATTTCGCACCTCCCTAAGTTCGTGCTGAAGAACAGAGAAGGAAGAGGTTGGGCTCATAGGTTAATGTCTCTCACTGATAATGACATCATTTGGACTTTCAGGGGTTTGGATGAGGTAGCTGTTATTGATCGTTATGGAGAATATCCTAATGTTCCTTTGATTGGTACCCAAGGAGGAATCTCTTATAATCCATGTCTAGCTCTCCGTCAGTTTGGAAGAGCCAGAAGAGCAGGGCCCCATGAGATGTTAGTGCCTCACATCAGTTTTGAGTTTCAGGTAGATAGCGATGAGCTGCGTCGTAAGTTCATCAAGGCTTGGGACAGAATTCACAAAGCTGACCCACATGAGTTGGGACCAAAGACTTCTCTACCTATGGAATCCTACTACAAATGGGTCCACACCCGTGCTCAGAATTTAGGTATGCCATATGAAGCTGTCAGACCCATCATTCTTGAGTATCCTGATAGAGATGGGGCTCCTCCGACTGTTCTCCTTCCTCAGATACCTACTGACGTTGATACACTAAAGAGGTCTTAGGCACAACTACGAGAAGAACGGGATTCTTATCGGGAAAAGTTCAACGAGCAGGAATTGAAGATCCAGAAGCTGACAAAGCAGTTGGAGAACGAGCGGGCCTTGAATGACTACATCCGTACTGAGAAGAGGAGACCCTGGGATCACTGATGAGCTTTGGATGTTCTTTTACATTTTTTACTTCCCTTTTCAGTATTTCCATTTTATGTAACGCCTCAGGGAAATCTGTTGAACAATCTAAATTTCAAAGTTGAATCTAATAAAGTGCGTTGCTTTTTTTGTTTACAAAGTTGAATCTCGATTGTCTTTGAAAACATAAATCATACGCATTCCATTCATCATGTGCATAGCAGGTACTCTTCTTTTCAGGTTGCTTAATGTTCTTCGCTGTTTATTTCAGCAATATCATCATGAATCCTGAATCATCTACTGAGCAGTCCATCAAGGCCCTCCAGGCTCAGAACACCCAATTCCAAGAGCTGATCATGAGTTTAGCCCAAGGGCAAGAAGAATTGAAGGCTCTGCTGGTCAAGAAGAAGAAGAGAACTGTACTATTCAATACTGGCCGGAGGTTTGGTAACACACTGCAGAATGAGGTTGATCAAGCTGGTTCTTCTGTGGGAAAAGGCAGTCCCCAAGGGGGAAGGGTTCCTAGTCCGGTGGTCTCTGACAACGAGACTGATTTCAATGAGGAGCAGTATCCTCCAGCTGAAGACAAGTACAAGCAGTTAGAGGATCGCCTGAATGCCATGGAAATTCAACAGGTGCCTGGGTTGGATTTTGGAGACCTGGGTCTATCTTCTGGTGTGGTAATCCCACACAAGTTCAAAGCACCATCTTTCGCAAAGTATGACGGGGTGTCCTGCCCTAAGCTACATCTCAGATCTTATGTGCGGAAGATCCAGCCATATACTGTGGACAAGAACTTGTGGATCCATTTCTTCCAGGAGAGTCTTTCAGGGACTCATCTCGAATGGTTCTATCAGCTGGATGGAACCAAGGTTCGTAACTGGGAGGAATTGGCTACTGCTTTTTACAAGCAGTATCAGTATAATGCCGACCTCGCTCCTACACGTACCCAACTCCAGGGTATGTCGCTAGGATCGGGAGAAGGTTTTAAAGAGTATGCGCAGAAGTAGAGGGACCTGGCTGGCAGGGTGCAGCCACCATTAACCGACCACGAACTTGTGGATATGTTCTTGGGGACCCTATCTGGGCCATTCTTCAATCATCTCATTGGAAATTCATCTGCAGGGTTCACAGATCTCATTCTGACTGGGGAAAGGATAGAGGCTGGAATGAAATCAGGGAAGATACAGAAAGGTGCGTCCTCAAGTTCTGAGAAGAAGCCTTTCAAGAAGGAAGCCAGTGTTGTGTATGGGCCTAGGAGGCAGAACAAACCGGAGCCCCGCCAAGCTGTCAACGCGGTGGTAATTGCAAAGCATGCTGCCGCTCCTCGGCAACCTAACCAACCAAGGGGTGAGAGACCCAGAAGAGAATATACTCGGCTTAGTATGACCTTGTCACAAATCTTGCCGCAATTACTATCGACCAACTTGGTAACCGTCAGAGAAGCTCCGAAGGTGGTGAACACAACCTCCCCGAAGTATAATCCAAACGCCCGCTGTGCTTATCACTCTGATAGCCCGGGGCATTCTACTGATGATTGCTGGGACCTAAGAAATAAGGTTCAGGACCTTATCGATGCCAAGGAAATACAATTTAAGGCGCCCGAAAGGCCCAACGTTGTGACTGCTCCTATGCCCCAGCATGGAGTAAATGCTATTGAGGAAGACCTGTATGCAATTTCTGTCGATGATGTGGCTACCCCTTTATTGACTGTCAAGAGGAACCTGTTTCTAGCCGGTTTATTTCCGGGTTGTAGCAACGGTTGCCTTCTGTGTGCTGTTTCCCCTACTGGTTGTCCGTTGCTGAAGTCAGGCATCCAAAACCTGATGGATAGCAAAGAGATCTTGTTCAAGAAGACTGCTGTTCCTACTGTTCCCACTGAGGAAGTATCTGTTGTCACCATCTTCAACAATCCTACCAAGGCTCCCCCGAGGAAGCCAGTCAAAATCATGTCTGTTGCGCCTATTATCATTACTGTTCCGGGGCCCCTCCCTTATAAGTCTGACAAGGCTGTCCCATGGCACTATGGGGCAGATGTGTATGTACTTGGAGTAAAGCAGGAGTTCAACACCAGTACCGACATCAATAACATCACTGGTCCCGCTAAAGTTACCCGCAGTGGCAGGCTCTTCTCGCCTGACATTGCGCCACCAGTTATCCGAAGACCTCTTATCATTACGCCTATAAGTGCCCCTGTTTCCCCTACTGATCAAGTTTCCACCCCTGCTGCCGAGTCCTCTGACACTCGGGGCAAATGGATTGATGATGTGCCTTCCCGGATGGAGGCACCAAAGACTGTTAATGATGAAGCCTCCCAGCAAGAGATGGAGGAAATCCTTAAGATCATCAAGAAGAGCGATTTCAACGTCGTTGAACAGCTGGGGCATACCCCCTCTAAGATCTCCATGCTATCACTGTTGTTGTGCTCAGAGGCCCATGCCAAGGCCCTGATTTCATTTCTGAAGACGGCTCATGTGCCACAAGAGACGTCCGCTGATCAATTCACTGACTGTGTGGCCAATTTGACCGCTGACAATGGTTTGGGTTTCTCGGATGCTGATCTGACCGCCAAGGGAAAGAACCACAATGATGCCCTGCATGTCTCCATAGAATGCAGGGGCACTACTCTCGCACACGTGTTGGTGGACACCGGTTCTTCCCTGAATGTATTGCCCAAGAAGGCCTTAGACAGGTTGGATTGTGAGGGTCTGGAGTTGAAGCCTAGTAATATTATTGTCTGAGCCTTTGATGGGTCGAAGAGGATGGTACATGGTGAGGTAGATATTCTGATTCGTGTTGGTTCTCAAGTCTTTGATTCAACGTTCTATGTGATGGACATTCGTCCATCTTATTCCTGTTTGCTGGGTCGACCTTGGATTCACAAGGCTGGGGCTGTGACCTCCACTCTACACCAGAAGCTCAAATACCCTGTCAGAGGGAAGATCGTTACAGTGCAGGGGGAGGAAGAATACATGGTTAGTCATCTGAACTCGTTCCAGTATATCGAGATGGGCGGGGAGTTTATTGAAACCCCCTTTCAACATTTTGAAGAGGTCCCTCCAACATTGGCGTCAGCTGAAACAGTAATTGAAGAAGACTTTCCTTTGAAGATGGCCTCCTTGAAGGACGCCCGGGCTGTAATTGAAAAAGGTGAATGTGCTAACTGGGGCAGGCTCCCTGATTTTACTCCTAAGACTGACAAGTTTGGGCTGGGTTTCACTGCAGAGGCTCAGAGGGCTGTACGCAAAGCAAGGATCGGAAGACCTCCCGTATTCATTACCAACCCGGGAGTGAATGCTATTGAAGGCGATGCGGAGGAATCTGAGTTTGATAGCTGGATCTACCCGACGACCGACGGTGGACTGAACAATTGGACTGCAAAAGACCACATACCTGTTACTTTTGTTACGCAGTAATGAATTCCTTTGTTTTTATTTGTAATAAACAATAAATTGAAACTTTATGGCCCGATGTCTTACTCGGGGCACCGTGGTTTCATTTGTGAGGGCTTATTACTTGTCATTTCCATATATCATGAATAAAAACATTGGACGTTTTTCGCATTTCAAATCTTGTGCTCCCTTTCTTTCTTTCTTTTATATATTGCAAAACAGCTGTATTTACACACACTCACTCATACAGGTTTCAATCCACTCTGGATCTCACTGGTAACGACTCTGCTACTGCCAGTTATGACTTCGAAAATCCGATCAACTTAGCCGAAGACGAAGGTGAGGATGATTGCGAAGTGCCTGGCGAGCTTGCAAGACTGTTACTTCAGGAAGAGAGGGCTATTCAGCCACATGAAGAGCCAGTGGAAACGGTAAATCTGGGTACTGAGACAAATAGAAAGGAAGTTAATATTGGTGCCAATCTAGAGCTCAGTGTGAAACAACGGTTGATCCAGATGCTACATGATTATGTGGAAATCTTTGCCTGTTCCTACGAAGACATGCCTGGGTTGGATACTGACATTGTGGTCCATCACTTGCCTACCAAGGAAGACTGCCCTCCGGTTAAACAAAAGGTCCGCCATATGCGTCCAGAGATGTCCGAAAAGATCAAAGCTGAGGTTATGAAGCAATTTGATGCCGGGTTTCTAGCAGTGACTTCTTACCCTCAGTGGGTTTCCAACGTGGTTCCGGTGCCGAAGAAAGATGGTAAGGTCAGAATGTGTGTCGATTACAGGGATCTGAACAGGGCCAGCCCCAAAGATGATTTCCCTTTGCCTCATATCGACGTTCTGGTTGACAATACTGCCCAGCATAAGGTGTTCTCCTTCATGGACGGCTTTTCAGGTTATAATCAGATTAAGATGGCTCCTGAAGACATGGAAAAGACTACCTTTGTTACTCAGTGGGGCACCTTCTGCTACAAGGTCATGCCTTTTGGACTGAAAAATGCTGGGGCAACCTACCAACGTGCCATGGTTGCTTTATTTCATGACATGATCCATCATGAGATTGAGGTGTACGTCGATGATATGATTGCAAGGTCCCAAACTGAGGAGGAACACCTTGACCATCTACAGAAGCTGTTTGACCGGTTGAAGTTGTACAAGCTGAGGTTGAACCCGAACAAGTGCACCTTCGGGGTAAGATCTGGAAAGTTGCTAGGCTTCGTCGTGAGCGACAAAGGTATTCAAGTGGACCCTGCCAAGGTTAAAGCCATACAAGAGATGCCAGTTCCCAAGACAGAGAAAGAAGTCAGAGGCTTTCTAGGACGTCTGAATTACATTGCCTGATTCATCTTGCACCTAACTGCTACTTGTGAACCAATCTTCAAGCTGCTGAAGAAAGATCAGGTAGTACGTTGGAATGATGAATGTCAGGCTGCTTTCGACAGAATCAAAGAGTATCTCCAAGAACCACCCATCCTTATGCCACCGGTTGAAGGGAGACCTCTAATACTATACCTGACAGTACTTGACATCTCAATGGGGTGTGTGCTGGGGCAGCATGACGAGTCTGGCCGAAAAGAGCACGCCATTTATTACCTTAGCAAAAAGTTTACCGACTGTGAAACCCAATACTCACTGCTCGAGAAAACTTGCTGCGCTTTGGTATGGGCTGCTCGCCGGCTGAGATAGTATATGCTGACTCACACTACTCTGTTGATTTCAAAGATGGATCCAATAAAGTACATATTCGAAAAGCCTGCTCTGTCTGGAAGAATAGCAAGATGGCAGATGATCTTGACAGAATATGACATCCAGTACACGACTCAGAAAGCAATCAAGGGAAGTGTATTGGCAGACCACTTGGCACACCAGGCAGTAGATGACTATCAGTCAATGAACTTTGAATTTCCTGACGAGAACATCATGGTAGTGACTGATTGTGAAGTACCTGGACCGGACGAAGGACCTGAGGAAGGATCCCGATGGTCTATGCACTTTGACGGAGCCTCCAACGCTTTGGGTAACGGTATCGGCGCTGTGATCATATCCCCCAAAGGCACTCATACTCCACTTACTGCCCGGCTATGTTTCAACTGCACCAACAACATGGCGGAGTATGAGGCATGCATCATGGGTCTTCAAGATGCGATTGACTTAAGGATCAAGTTTCTGAGTGTCTTCGGAGATTCCGCTCTCGTGATCAATCAGATCAAAGGCGAGTGGGATACGAAACACCCAAACCTTATTCCTTATAAAGAGTGTGTGTTGACATTGATCCCCCATTTCACAGAGATAACTTTTTAACACTTCCCAAGAGAGGAGAATCAGCTGGAGGACGCGTTGGCTACGATGTCTTCTATGTTCAAAGTCAAGTGGGACAATGAGGCTCCCCGGATCATTATCTGGAAATTGGACGAACCTGCATATTATTGTGATCTTGAGGCTGAGATAGTAACTGAAAAACCCTGGTATCATGAAGTAAAGAGGTACTTGGAAGCTCAAGAATACCCTGAAGGTGCATCTGTCAACGACAAAAAGTTTCTGAGAAGGTTCGCAGCAAAGTTTTTCCTCAGCAACGACATTCTCTACAAGCGAAACCATGATTCAACCTTGCTGCATTGTGTGGATAAAACTGAAGCGGAAAGAATCATGGCATAGCTGCATGAAGGTACCTTCGGAACACATTCCAGTGGACACACCATGGCAAAGAAAATCCTTCGGGAAGGATATTTCTGGTCCACAATGGAAGCTGACTGTTACCAACATTCTCGGACGTGTCATAAGTGCCAGATTTATGCAGATAAGGTGCACGTTTCTCCAATCCCTCTGAATGTCTTGACTGCACCTTGGCCTTTTGCAATGTGGGGCATTGATATGATCGGCGAGATTAAACCTACGGCATCCAACGGGCATCGCTTCATCCTGGTAGCGATCGATTACTTTACGAAGTGGGTTGAAGCAGCTTCCTACGCTACGGTAACCAAGAATGTCGTGGCACGGTTCATTCGGCACAACCTGATCTGTCGATACGGCATCCCGGAAAGAATCATTACGGACAACGGTACCAATCTTAATAACAAGATGATCACTGAGCTCTGTGAGCAATTCAAGATACAACACCACAACTCTTCTCCCTACCGGCTGAAGATGAATGGGGCTGTAGAGGCAGCTAATAAGAATATCAAAAAGATTGCGCAGAAGATGACAGTGACCTATAAAGATTGGCACGAGATGTTACCGTTTGCTCTTCATGGGTACCGTACCTCAGCACGGACGTCAACAGGGGCAACACCCTTTTCCTTGGTATACGACATGGAGGCAGTCTTGCCGATCAAAGTCCAGATACCCTCTCTCCAGATAATGAAGGATGCAGACTTGAGCGAAGATGACTGGATTCAGACTCGACTTGATCAATTAAACCTAATTGACGAAAAGAGACTCACTGCTATTTGTCATGGTCAAACGTATCAAAAACGGATGATCAGGGCATTTAACAAGAAAGTCAGACCACAAGAGTATCAAGTTGGGGACCTGGTAATCAAGCGCATCATTCTTCCTCAAAGTGATCCCAGGGGCAAATGGACCCCTACGTACGAAGGGCCATTTGTGGTTAAACATGTGTTCTCAGGAGGAGCCATGATCCTAACCACCATGGATGGTGACGACCTTCCTCACCCCGCCAATGCAGACATAGTAAAAAGATACTACGCATGACAAAAGACCCGCTA
This sequence comes from Vicia faba, assembly GCA_948472305.1. NCBI lineage: Eukaryota > Viridiplantae > Streptophyta > Magnoliopsida > Fabales > Fabaceae > Vicia > Vicia faba. The sequence continues at coordinate 990,559,659 of OX451735.1, forward strand.
GGTTGACATACCTAGGCAAAAATTAGGGCTTCCCGGCGAACCAAAAGGGTTCGGGCAAAAATAAGGGATGAAATGGAAAAAATCTGTACACCCGGCAAGTCGAAAACCTGAAAAGGCGGCTTGGGCAAAAATGGGTATCCCGGTGGACTGAAAACCCGAAAGGGCGGTCCAGGCAAAAGTTAGGGATAAAGCGTAATACTATGTCTCATTGGATCACCTTGCATCCAGAATCCGGTATCAACCATCAAGTTCAGACGGCATCGATCAATCAGCTTCATCTTCAACTAAGCAGCCAAGTGATGAGACGCTCGAAGATATAAAGGCGATAGCAGAGTTGGAACCCAGTGGGATCATCTTTTCACATAGCTGTTTTGTTTATACAAACTGTATAAAACTCTGTTGTTCGGCGGTGTTCTCTTACTAGGACGTCAACCTCTTGTACATAAACGCCTATTTACAGGCAAAATTCAAAAATCAATACAAATTCACTTTTCAGACCAATTGCCAATTATTTTTCCTTTTTCCGTTTTGTTTTGCGAAGAACGTCCAATGTTCAATTGTGATATATGCATTTGACATTAATTGCTAACTCATAAATATTTGCATACGAAACAAAGGATTAATTACAGGTAACATCAAAAACAGGGGCAATAATGAGTTGTCTAAGCAATCTAATGGCTCTGTCCACCAAGGTACCAAGGTAAGTTCGGCTGAAGAATGTAACCAAGATGCCTTAATTCCCCGCCGAGTAAGACAAGATTCAACAATACTCTCCCTCAAGCAGAGTTGGTCTCCCATAAGCCCGACAAGGCACATTTCTCCAGCAAGTCAGTAACACTCTCCCCCCAAGCAGAGTTAGCCTACAGTCAGCCTTAAGGAAGTTGGATTATCCCTAGCAGATCTCAACATTCCTCAACGGAGTCTACAAACATTCCTAACAAGCGTCCCCGGCAATCTTGATCTAAGATTGTTCCCCGGCGGAATACCGAACATCAAATGGAGCCACTTCCCCAGTGCAATTTCAAAGTTTCCCCAGGAGAGTTGAACCATCTCCCCAGTAGGAAGCTTACCCCCAGTAGATTCTGGAAGCTTATCCATGTAGAGTATGAACGCTCCCCCGGCTTTATTCAAAGGTTATTTCCCCACCAGGATATAACTGGGTTATCCTAAGCCAATTGCCACGGAAAGATCGTCCCCGGCGAAATCTTCCTATCCCTCAGCGGAGTTCACCAAATCTTCCAAAATAACTTATCAATGGTATCCCCAGCGGAGTTATCATCAAACCTCAGCAAAGTACCTCTCTTTCCCCACAGAGTTCACTCCCCGCAGAGTAATCTATTCGCCAAGTTTATTCCCCAACGGAGTCATCTTCTCCTACCGGTTTATTCTTGCAACCATCATCCCCAGCGGAAATGAAGAGCTCTACTCTTCCACAGCAGCCCAGGATTTGACTTCCCGGCACCCGTCAAGGATTTATTTTCCTAGGACAAAAATACATTCATGAACAACACATCTTCATACATTATAGCATGCACATACGCATCATGAACATACAATCTCATTTATTCTGAGAACATCTCGCATGTCATACATCATGACATTGCACACAACTAACATTTTGTTTTTTCAGGACAAAGGTCAATACAAAGATAATTACTATCAACTGTCGTGATTCCAGATCCGATTCCTATATCTTGCCAGGGTGTATCTGTTGACGACTAATTCCAGACTCGATTCCTGTATCTTGCCAGGGCACGTCTGAAGAGTTTGAGGATCCGATTCCTGTATCTTGCCAGGGTGTATCTGTTGACGACTATATTCCAGAATCGATTCCTGTATCCTACCAGGGCACGTCTGAAGAGTTTGAAAATCCGATTCCTGTATCTTGCCAGGGTGTATCTGTTGACGACTAATTCCAGACTCGATTCATGTATCTTGCCAGGGCACGTCTGAAGAGTTTGAGGATCCGATTCCTGTATCTTGCCAGGGTGTATCTGTTGACGACTATATTCCAGACTCGATTCCTGTATCTTGCCAGGGCACGTATGAGGAGTTTGAAGATCCGATTCCTGTATCTTGCCAGGGTGTATCTGTTGACGACTATATTCCATACTCGATTCCTGTATCCTGCCAGGGCACGTCTGAAGAGTTTGAAGATCCGATTCCTGTATCTTGCCAGGGTGTATCTGTTGACGACTAATTCCAGACTCGATTCCTGTATCTTGCCAGGGCACGTCTGAAGAGTTTGAAGATCCGATTCCTGTATCTTGCCAGGGTGTATCTGTTGACGACTAATTCCGGACTCGATTCCTGTATCTTGCCAGGGCACGTCTGAAGAGTTCAAAGATCCGATTCCTGTATCTTGCCAGGGTGTATCTGTTGACGACTATATTCCAGACTCGATTCCTGTATCCTTCCAGGGCACGTCTGAAGAGTTTGAAGATCCGATTCCTGTATCTTGCCAGGGTGTATCTGTTGACGACTATATTCCAGACTCGATTCCTGTATCCTGCCAGGGCACGTCTGAAGAGTTTGAGGATCCGATTCCTGTATCTTGCCAGGGTGTATCTGTTGACGACTATATTCCAGACTCGATTCCTGTATCCTGCCAGGGCACGTCTGAAGAGTTTGAAGATCCGATTCCTGTATCTTGCCAGGGTGTATCTGTTGACGACTATTTCCGGATTCGATACCTGTATCCGGCCAGGGCACATCTACATAAAGAGTTTGAAGATCAACCCCTGTAATAGGCCAGGTAATTATTTTCTTTCTCAGGTACGCAAGTCCTCGCTAAGGAATCTCTTACGCGATCGATACCTAGATGGCATCTGTAAGCCCATCCACATACCGACAGTCTCCAAATGGCATCTATAAGCCCATTCCCGACAAAATTCTGTCACACTTCCAGATGGCATCTATAAGCCCATCCTCCTATCCACCAGTCTCCAAATGGCATCTGTAAGCCCATTCCCACCATCACACTGCTAACATGTGAGCGCAAATTTCTGGGTACTCTAGTGTTCAATCATCTTCCACCTTCAGATTACGAAAGGCACGCCAGCCAATCTACATCCTCAGGTCTAAAAAGATTGAACAGGGGCAACTGTTGTACCCTAAAATTTGCCCTCCCATATTCTTCAAGATTTTCCAGGATCAATCTCCAAATGGTTCAAAATCACTCAAGGGTTGCACAATCCAATGGCCTCCTAACACAGTCAAAATTAGGGTTTTGGTTCTTGCAAAGAAATTGAGGTTTCCAAGGGTCCAATCAAGTCCCACATTCCCATATACATTGTCAAGCATCCATATGTCAAGTTTCAAGACTCACAACATCAAATTGCACAATCAAAAACCCTAAATGCTTCACAGTCAACTGTAGGGGCAAAATGGTCATTTGACAGTCAAAAGTCAAAATTTTTTGTCAACATCTTATTTTGAATCCACAATCATAATTTGATCAATTCTTGATCATGATTCTCAAAGCATGGCTCAAAAAGTCTCAAGATGCAAAAGTTTCTATTTTTGGACAGTTGAAAAGTCAACTGCAAATTGACCAAGGCATAACTTCCTCATGGTTTATCAAAAAAATCCCATCCAAATCTCATTTTGAAGATAATGACATTTCCTGCAACTCATCTTCACATTCCAAGTCCAAGAATTGCTCTCACAAAAAGTTATCAATTTCAACATTATAGGTCATTTTCAAAAGTCAACAAAAAGGCACTTTAAGTCAAAGACCATAACTTGATATTGGTAAATCAAAATGACATGGGACCAAAGGCATTGGTTAGAGGACTTCAATACCTTTCCAAAATGTCCAAGAACATGATCATAGCTTCAAAATTGAGCAAGATATGCATTGGAGAAGTTGGGAAATTTTTGGGAATTTTCAAAAGTCAACTTTACCTAAAACACTTCAAAATTGCTAATGGGCCTCAAATTCTTCCTTGAATCATTACCCAAAGCCTATGCACGACCCATTGAGCTCAAAGGGATTTATTTTCTTATTTTTAATTAATTAATTGAATTTTTATTCTTATTAATTCATTTAATTAGATTTAATTATGAGAAAAATATCAAATAATGCTTTTTCAAATCTTTTTGTGCAGCAAATCAAACTAGGGCAAGCTGGCCAAGTCGTTTCACATCCAAAAAAGGAAAATCATCCATGATTGGCAAAGATTTCAATGAAAAAAGATTGAAAAATATATGATGAAAATCAAAGATTCAAAACATTAATTCATGGATCCATGGGCTCTTTCTTGACCTAATTTACTTCACATACTTATGCACAACTGAACCCTATTCCACAAGACACGAAAAAGCTGCTAAAGAGCCATAACGAATTTGCAACTTTTCAACAAAAACTTGAAAACTGAAATCACACTTGCAGTATGATTCAAGGCTTGAAATCTTTTCCATTGCATTACTGACATTGCTAGGAAACTATTGGCATCAAGAACAGGTCCTCATACTCAAAGAAGAGGTAGAACAGAGTCACGTTTCTTCACAAATGTTTCATAATCGAATTTTAATTTCCACGCATCATTCATGTGTTTTGATTATTGATTTATGCTACTAACATCTTCCTGAAGCGTTTGGTATAGTTTAATTGTTCTAAAACCGCTTGAATCAAAATCTGCCATTGATGAAACCTAGGGTTTCAGAAGCTTCAAAATAGGGCTTTCCTTGTATGGAACAATTGGACCTTTAGACCTATACAGCTGAATTCAGCAGCTCAAGACGATTCAAATGAGACCATCGCGCCTTTTTTATATGTCCTCCTCTTCTATTCGCTATTATTCGCTGTTCCACTTAGTGGGGGTTTAAAACCCCCGCTACTTGTTTTCTATTTGCAGGTAGAACGAAGACGAAGCATGCGTGTCATCACGTTACTGGGAGATTCAAATGTTAGAGCGTTTTTTTATGTTTCAGCATAATTGCCTTTTTTCATATATCATAATTCTTTGTTATATTGTATACAAACAAACGCAAATGGCCTGGTGGTTGAGGACGTGTACTGCAGGCATTGGGACCTGGGTTCGATTCCCAGGTCCCCCCACATAATTCATAACTTTTGTTGTAATGCCTTCTAGTGCAGCGCTTCATTCAGTGGCCTACCATGAGCCTCATGCCTGTGCTTGCCAAGTGGCCAGGAGATCCCATCCAATGGTCAGAAAGTGAATCCCATGGTGCACTTCAGTCAACAGCATGCACTCAAGCGTGGAAAGTCAAACAAGGCTTTGTCAATGGTCCTGAATTACTTCCAACAAACCTCCATTTTGGGCCTGATACCCCCATTGGTTTGCATCTTTTTAATTTTATTTTCTTTTTCAATTCTAATTCTTGTTAAATTGTTTTAATTGTTTTTTCACCATAAATTAATTTTCCATAATAAAAACAGAAAATCAAAAATGTAAAATATATTTAATTATTATTAATTCATCACTAACATATTTTTTGTAAATAAACTATAACAATTAATCTAGTTAAATTAGGTTTTAATTTTAACACTTTTCTTAATAAATAAAATACATAGAATTAGGTTTTGACATTTTATCTTTTTCTTAATTAAATATTTTCCTCATTATTTATTATTATTATTAATTACCATTATTTTGTAAATAAATATGTAAATAATTAATTAGCATAAATTAGGTTAACTTTAATATTTTCTTTAACAATTAAAATAATTTAGAACTAGGGTTTTCTTTAATTCTTCTTTTTTTCTTCTTATTTTTATAAATACAAAAAAAACATAAAAAACATATTTCCTTTTCTTTAATTAAATATTAAATAGACTTTAATTTAATTTAATCTCAAGCAAAGGGTCAAAACCCTCGGACGTTCGATTTATTCTTTTCGCGCATTATTTTCTTTTGAATATTATGTAACTACTCAAGGATGTAATAGTAATTAGGTTTACCGCATTTATTTACTTTCCGCATTTTTATAAAACGGGTCTTTGTACTTTGGCGATGTATAGACCCGCGCCTTGTAATAGCGTAGCCTTTATCTTTCCGCTTTTAATTTTCCGCACTCTTAAATTCTAAATTGTATGAAAGAATGTATGCTAATTAAAAACAAGCGTAGCTCACAATGCCATGATCAAAGATAAACTTAACATGAAAACAACACACAAATTCACACACCACTCTTAGGGTACGCCTCACCTGTTGCCTTCGAAACGTGGTCGTCAAGTATAGGACGTTTTAGTAAGTCCTTATGTCTATGATCCAGTTGCCTCGAAACAGTTGCCTCGAACAAGTTGCCTCGAAATAGTTGCCTCGAAACGGTTGCCTCGGATTAAAAAGAAAGGATCAAGGACATAAGGGTAGCTTCTAAGGTGTCCTAACTGTTGCTTCGATGACCACACTGTCCCTAAATCGAATTGACCCGAACACCTCTAACGGTGGTGCTACTTACCTCTCAATGGTCGGATGGCACTACCTTAAGGACATTTACACAGCCTAATTCTTTAGGGTAGGTAGATGACTCATGGATACTTTCTCTCTAAAAAACAAATCAAAAAAATCTTTTCACACCGACACTTTCAAAAAGCTTTCAAAACAATTTTTCAAACACTCTTGAGGACAGATACAAGAGTCATTATGAAATCTTTCAAAGAAACTTTTTCAAACCCACTCACATCTTGAAAAGCAAACATTTTGAAAACATAAGAGCAAGTATCTAAAAGCCCATGGATAACCATGGATAGAAAGGGTGCTAACACCTTCCCTTTCTATAAATCTACCTTCCGAACCGAGAAACTATCTCATAAAGAATTTTGCTTTGCTTTTGTCCTTTCCATGTTGGAGAACATAAAAGACGGTGGCGACTCTTGCTTCCGCGACATTTCGCGAACCAGCGTTAAACAGTCAGTTCTAAATCCACCGATCACACTGGGGAAATGACCAAACTCCTTTATCCACTAGAGGAATCTGCTGGGGAGTATGATCATGTTAATAGCTGAAAGATGCCCTAATTCCTGTCTGGAAGCATATTGGAATTGCGAGGGAATGTATCTCTGTCTGGGATGAGCTTATGAAGGTAACTCTATGGGGATAATCCCATAGAGGTTGCTCTGTGGGTTTTTGTGGACGACTTGAATGTTATCCCAACTCTTATGGTTTTTAGTAAATGTTTATTCCTATTTTTATGCATATATTTGTTAACAGTGATCATATTCATATGCATATGTTCATTAAATTTAGTCATTGGATGTTTTCTCAAACAAAACAGAAAAGATAAAACAAAATTTGAATTTTGAAATTGTATTTGTATTGATAATATGCCTATAAACAGACGATTTTTGTACATAGAGATAGAAATCCTAGTAAGAGGAAGTCATCGTAAAATGAAAAGAGTACAAAGTAGAACAAAACATATAGCTATGTGTAAATGATCTCGTTGGGTTTCAACTCTGCTATTGCCTTTATGTCTTAGAGTATCTCGTCCCTTGCTATCGGAAGAAGTTGACTGAATTTATCTGTACCGTTTGAACTTGACGTTGATAAGAAAACATGTTGTAAGTAGATGATCCAATGAGACATAGCTGTATGCTTTAATCTCTAACTTTTAACTAGACCTCCCTTTCGGGTTTTCAGTCCACCGGGATACCCTTTTTTTGCCCAAGCCGCATTTTTAGGTTTTTGACTTGCCGGGTGTACAATATTTATATTTATCCATGATTTTTACCCAAACCCCTTTGGTTCACCGGGATGCCCTTATTTTTGCCTAGGCCAGTAAACCTAGCGGGTCTCTTTCATGTGTAGTAGCTTTTGACTATGTTTGCATTCATAGGGTGCGAAAAGTCTTCACCGTCCATGGTGGTAAGTATCATAGCACTGCCATAAGATATCTTCTTGACTACAAATGGCCCTTCATAGGTGGTAGTCCATTTGCTCCTGGGATCACCTTGCGGTAGGATGATGCGCTTTATTACCAAGTCACCAGCCTGATATACCTGATGCTTGAATTTCTTGTTGAAGGCTTTGATCATACGCTTCTGGTACGTCTGGCCATGATAAACATCCGCAAGCCTTTTCTCGTTAATCAAACTTATCTGGTCCATCCTAGTTTTAATCCATTCATCTTCGTCTAAGTCTGTGTCCTTCATAATCCTTAGAGAAGGAATCTAGACTTCGACAGGAAAAACCGCTTCCATACCGTAGACTAGGGAGAATGGGGTTGCCCCAGTTGATGTTCGTATGGAAGTGTGGTAGCCATTAAGAGAGAATGGTAACATCTCATGCCAGTCTTTATATGTCATTGTCATCTTCTATATAATCTTCTTGATGTTCTTATTGGTGGCTTCCACTGTGCCATTCATCTTTGGTCGATACAAAGAAGAGTTGTGGTGTTTGATCTTGAACTGCATGCAGAGTTTCGTGATGCCATACCGACATATGAGGTTATTCTTAATGAACCGGGCCACAACATTCTTGGTGATGGAGGCAAATGAGGCCGCTTCAACCCACTTTATGAAATAATCAATGGCGACGAGGATGAAAGGATGCCTGTTGGAAGCAGTAGACTTGATCTCTCCAATCATATCAATGCCCGCAAATGGCCAAGGAGCAGTTAATACATTTAGAGGGACTGGAGGTACATGTACCTTTTCATCATAGATCTGGAATTTGTGACAAGTTCTTGAGTGGTGATGACAATCAGTTACCATATTCGACCAATAGTAACTCGCTCTCAGAATCTTCTTAGCCATCGTATGTCTGATGGAGTGAGTAACTCAGATACCTTCGTGCATATCTTCCATAATCTTCTCCGATTCCTTCTTGTCTACACAATGAAGCAGAGTTGAGTCATGGTTGCGCTTGTATAAAATTTTGTTGCTCGGGAAGAACTTAGCATAGAACCTCCGTAGGAATTTCTCGTCGTTGATAGATGCTCCCTTAGGATATTCTTGAGTATCTAGGTATCTTTTCACTTCATGAAACAAAGGCTTATCTTCTACTCCATCAGTATCAACTTCGTAACAATGTGCCGGTTCACCCGGTCTCTCAATGGTAATTCGAGGAGCTTCATTGTCCCATCTGACTTTGAACATGGATGATATGGTAGCTAATGCGTCTGCCAGCTGATTCTCTTCTCGTGGAATATGCTCAAAGGTAATTTCCTCAAAGTACGAAATTAATGTCAATACATACTCTCGATAAGGAATGAGATTCAAGTGCTTAGTATCCCATTCTCCCTTGATTTGACTGATCACTTAGGTCGAGTCCCCATATACATTCAAGAACTTGATTTTTAGGTCAATAGCAGCTTTGATACCCATGATGCACACTTCGTATTCGGCCATGTTGTTGGTACAGTCGAAGCATAATCTGATGGTGAAGGGCGTATGGCAACCCTTGGGAGAGATAATCACAACATCGATTCTATTACCAAGTGCATTAAAAGCTCTATCAAAAACCACAATCCATCGGGATCCTTGCTCAGGTCCTTCATACGGTCCAGGTTCTTCATAATCTATAACTAGCATAATATTCTCATTCGGGAACTCGAAATTCATAGGCAGATAGTCGTCTACAACTTGATGATCCAAATGATCTCCCAGTACACTTCCTTTGATTGCTTTTTAAGTAGTGTACTGAGTATCGTATTTTGTCAAGATCATTTGCCATCGGGCTATCCTTTCGGAGAGAGCTGGTTTCTCGAATATGTATTTGATGGGATCTATTTTAGAGATTAACAAAGTAGTATGGGTCAACATATACTGTCTTAGCCGGCGAGCAGCCCATGCCAAAGTGCATCAAGTTTTCTCAAACAGTGAGTATCTTGTTTCACAGTCGGTAAACTTTTTTCTAAGGTAGTATATTACATGCTTTTTTCGACCAGACTCGTCATGTTGGCCCAATACACACCCCACTGAGTTCTCTAATACTGTTAGGTACATGATCATAGATCTTCCTTCAAATGGCGGCATCAAAATTGGGGGTTCTTGGAGGTACTACTTGATTTTGTCAAAGGCTATCTGGCAATCATCGTTCCACTTCACTACCTGATCTTTCTTCAGTAACTTGAAGATTGGCTCACAAGTAGCGGCAGATGGAAAATAAATTGGGCAATGTAATCCAGTCGTCCCAGGAAACCTCCGACTTCCTTCTCAGTACGGGGGACTGGAATTTCTTGAATAACTTTGACCTTGGTGGGATCAACTTCAATACCTTTACCAATGATGATGAAACCCAGGAGCTTACCGGATCTCACCCAAAAAGTGCACTTGTTCAGATTCAACCTTAGCTTGTATTTTATCAGTCTATCAAACAACTTGTGTAGATGGTCAAGATGTTCCTCTTCAGTCTGGGATCTGGCTATCATGTCATCGATGTAGAACTCTATCTCGTGATGGATCATACCATGGAATAGAGCTACCATAGCACGCTGATAAGTTGCGCCAACATTCTTTAACCTAAAAGGCATAACCTAGTAACAGAAAGTGCCCCACTGTGTGACAAAGGTTATTTTTTCCATATCTTCAGGTGCCATCTTGATCTGATTATAACTCGAGAAACCGTCCATGAAGGAGAATACCTTATGTTGAGTGATGTTGTCAACCAGAACATTAATATATGGAAGTGGGAAGTCATCTTTGGGGCTCACCCTGTTCAGATCCCTGTAGTCTACACACATATGCACTTTTCCATCCTTCTTAGGTTTTGGCACTACATTTTCCACCCACTGAGGATATGATGTAACCGCTAAGAAAACTGCGTTGAATTGCTTCATAACCTCGGCCTTAATATTCTATGACATCTCGGGGCGACGAACTTTTTGCTTTATTGGAGAGCAACCCTCTTTCATTGGCAGACAGTGAACCACAATATCAGTATCTAACCCTGGCATGTCTTCGTATGACCAAGAAAAGATCTCAACATAGTCATGCAACATCTGAATTAAAATGTTCTTGATACCGTCTTCTAGGTTGGTACATATCTTGACTTCTTTCCTGTCTGCTTCAGTACCCAAGTTTACAACCTCAACTGGCTCTTCATGCATTTGTATAGCCTTTTCCTCTTGCAATAACAGTCTGGCAAGCTCTCCGAGTATTTTATAATCTTCCTCACCTTCGTCCTCAGCTTGGTAGATTGGATTTTCAAAGTCATAAGTGGCAATAGCGAAATCGTTATCAACGGGATCCAGAGTGGATGTGGATCTGCAATTTATTGTGTGGGTATGTGTAAGAACACATAGCTATTTGAAAGTAATAAAAGTAAAAGAAAGACAAAGAGCATAAAATTTGAATGCAAAATGTCCAATGCTTTATCAAATGAAGATATGTTTAAGAAATGACAACCCTTAACAAATGGACCATTGTGCCCCAGGTAAGGCACAAGGCTTAAAGTCATTGTTTAAATAAATTACATAACCAAAACATTGTAAGCAATAAAATAGAAAGTAGCTATTACTTCTGACTAAGGGAGATTGAGATAATTTCTTCGGTCTTCAAGTTGCTGAGCCCGTTGCCGATGGTGGGAAAGATCCAGTTGTCAAGGTCATAGTCATTGTCAGCATCTTCTATGTCGTTGACTCCATTGTTGCTGATGCAGAATGATAGTCTTCCAGCCCGAGCATGACGAACAACCTTCTGAGCCTCTGCAGTGAAACCCAAACCAAATTTGTCAGATTTATACAAAATATCAGGAAGCTGACCATAATTAGTACAACCACCTCCTTCTATGATAACTCTAGCATCCTTCAAAGAAGCCATTCTGGGAGGAACCCTGGTAACCTTGGGGATAGCAGAGACGTATTCAGTGGTGGAAGGAGGGATAACTTCAAAAGTTTGACAGGGAGTCTCGATGAATTTGCCATCCATATCTACATACCAAAATGAGTTTAAGTGGTTAACCATATACTCCTTTTCACCATAGACTGTAACAACTTTTCCCTTCACGGGATACTTCAGCTTCTGGTGTAGGGTTAAGGTAACAACTCCTGCCCCATAGATCTAGGGATGTCCTAGTAAGCAAGAATACGCTGGCCGGATATCCATCACATAGAAGGTAGACTCGAAGACCAACAAACCTACCTTGATCGGAAGATTAACTTCCCCGTGTACCATCCTCTTCGAACCATCGAAGGCTCGGACTATAATATCATTGGGTTTCAGCACAACCCCTTCATAACCAAGCCTGTCGAGAGCACCCTTTGGTTAGACATTTAACAAGGAACCCGTATCAACCAATACATGAGCTAAAGTAGTACCCCTGCATTCAATGGAGACATACAGGGCCTTGTTGTGGTTCCTACCTTCAGGGGTCAGATCAGCGTCAGAAAAACCTAACCCATTGTCGGTTGTTAAGCTATCAACATAGTTCTCAAATTGATCGGCATAAATATCTTGTGGCACGTGAGCGGACTTAAAGAATTTCACCAAAGCTTGTGCATGAGCTTCAGAACACAGTAACATGGATAACATGGAGACTTTGGATGGGGTATTCCCCAGCTGTTCAACAATCTTGTAATCACTTTTATAGATGATCTTCAATACCTCTTCCAACTCTTGCCTGGAGGTGTCTTCAACTGCAACTTCTTTAGGCGCCTCCGTCTGGGCAAACTCCGTTATTTGCTCTTTGCCCCGAGTCTCAGCAGTCGACTCGGTAGTGATAACTCTAACTAGTGTAGCAATAGTCTCTGGAGATATTTTCGGGGATAAAACCTTTCCGCTTCTAGTAACCTTACTGGTCCCAACAATATTGTCAATGTTGGAATTAGTAGCTTCAATAACTTCATCTTCAATAGTCGATAGTTCTTACTTGATGCCATGGTAGTATATATCAGATCCATAGTTCCACGAGACATCTTTGTCCGAGGAATACGGAATAGGTCCAGGTGTAGTGATGATTAGATGAGTAGCTTTGGGATTGGAAGTGATCCTTATAGAACCCTTGGAACTAATCCTGATAGGAGTGCCAGAAATTATAAACACCTCTTCCAGCTCCAAGTCTTGCAACAAATTCTCAACAGATGGAATCTTCTCAACCAGAATTATGTGTTTGTCCATTAGGCTCTGGACGCATTCCTTCAGTAATTTGCAGCCATTGGGTTGGGCTGCGCAACATTAACATCTTTCAATAAAACCTGGAAATAAACTGACCTGTAACAGATTCTTTTTGATAATTGGGAGGGGAGTAACCAGGTCACTTACAGTAGCAACATAAATAACATCATCAATAGCACTTATGAATTTTTCATGCTTCAACATTGGTGCATTAATCATATTCAGGGTCTCCGGAGGATTGAACTCAATCTCTTTGTTGTCAAACATGTCTTGGATTTTGTTTTTCAAGGCCCAACAAATATTGGTGTCATGCCCAGGGCTATTGGAATGGTAAGCACACTTCTCATTTGGATTCCAGCAAGGAAAAGAGGTGTTGAGATTCCGAGGAGGATCCCTTAATGTAATCAGCTCCGCTTTTAGTAAATGTAGTAATTCCTAAGATAATGGCATACTGATATTGGTAAACTGTCTTCTCGGTGCGTCTGACCTACACTAATTATTTTGTTGACGTTGTTGAACAGGCGCAGGGTTAGAAATTAGCACCTCCCCCACAGATTGGTTGAGATCATTTCTAACACGACCCTTCTGGCCATAAACAACATTAATTTCTTTCTTTCCGCTAAATGTATTCTTTATAGCACTCAAAGATGCAGCCACCTGAATCTTTCCACTCTTGATACCACTTTCGACATGCTCCTGTTTACCGTGAAAAATGGTAAACAACCGCTGATCTTCCAAAAGGTTACTTATTTGGTGACTCGCAGGATCGATCAGATTGATCCTAAGACATGGTTGATTTTTGGAGTTTAAATGCTTTGAAATAAAGAGTTTCGACTAATCCTAATGGTGATTAATGCAAGTATAATAGAGACACTTTAAATAAATTGCATGGAGAAAAGCTTGATAAAGTAAATAAAAGCATTAAAGGTTTGCTAAATAAATGACTTCGACTGAAGTAAATGAGTGAAAGTGATAAATTGTTTGAATATAAAAGACTTTGATTAAGGTAAATGGTGTTTCACACATACATTCTCAATGATTCTTTCTCTCACGCTGGGTACTTGAATCTAAATGAGTGACTTGTATACAATGATGAACACCCCTATAACTTCGTAAACACTTAGTATTTATACTAAAAAAAAATCCTAAGTAACTGCTGGGCAATCACACCGCTTCATGATAACACCACATGGCATGCTCACAACCTTTGACGCCTATGTGCACGACACGTTGCGCTTGGTAACTGCTGGGAACCGTCTTCCCTCCAATAATTCAAAATTCAAACCGTTCGATCTTGGGCATCAGGGACCTTGGTCGAGAGGTTTCTCCTTCGACGTCGAAGACAACAAGATTCCAACTTAAAGGAATTTCTCTAAGTATCTTGTCATTCTTTGATGAGCCTTCGACGTGATCAGCTGGTCAAAGCCTTCTTGTGTAGGAAACTCTTCTGACTCAATTAATGATCTATTATAATAATAGAATGTGGGTGTCGAATTTAGGAGCCAACAAATTTCCCCCCAAGAATGTCTTATTTCGACGCTTAAAAGAAAAAGGCATTCTTTGATATTCCATTCGACACCTGTCCTTCATTCCTAGCCACAAATTAGTTTGTGTGCTCTTTGTCTCCTACCAACCATCTGACAAACTCAAAAAGTCATCATTTCACCTTTTCCCAAGACGTCACTTCAGTAAGGCATTTTGCACGCACGATGGCCTTTCATATGCTGTCATCATGACTATTTCCCGAAATCGAGGAAGTATGCTGCAACGTTTCCATTTTTCAGAACGGTTACAGCACCAAATGCGTGCCACGTGCCCCACTCTTGTCTGTGGCATTAAATGACCTCGAGCCCTGTGATTTTTCAATCACTATAAATAGCACTAAGTGCCTTAGTTGGACTCTTTACGCTTTCTTGCATCCAAACCTTCAATCGAACGAAATTTTCTGCAAACAAACCTTTGCTTCTTCCTTTCCAATCCCAGTAATCTTCATTCTTCATCTACTCTCATCTCAAACCAAAAAATGGCTTCACGTACTCGTGTTCCCAACACCTCAAGAACTATCATTCCCTCCAAAACTGCTCGACCAGAAATCTTCTCAACCGCTCCGATAGTCAATTCTATGGGAATGCGAAGGGTTCCTGAACCCATGGGTGAGGCTGAACGTGAAACCTATGGCTCTCAACTGCTAATCCCAGTTAGATATTCCAACCAGGTTTTTGCCATGTCAGGCCCTCTTTCAACATGCATCAATGACCCCATAAAAATTGAGGGTTTCTTCCCCGTGCATGCGGCACTCAAACCTGTTGGGTGCTAAAAGAAAGCAAAAGATGATACTGAAGATCCTGCGAAGGAGAAGATAGATCTTCGGTTTTTTAACAGGGGGGTTAGGGCTTTTTGCTCTAGCCCTAGTCTTACACCAGAATATGATGCTTGGCTCCTTAAGATGGAGAGGTGCCAGGCTTCGATCTGGAAAGGTATGGGAATTTATGACCTGGTCATGTTGTCCAAAACTGGCCTTAACTACTGTCCTGACATGCTGGTAGCTTCATTGCTGTTTTGGGACTACACTCACTATACCTTCCACTTGCCTTGTGGAATGGTTACACCCACCCTCTTCGATGTGGCCGCCATTACTGGTCTTCGACCGACTGGGGACTACTTCGACCCAGAGGAAATGTCTGAAGACCAGATTGGGTTTTCTGCTACCAAACCCACCTACACCACGTACACCAACCATTACCATGACAAATCGACGACTGTGGTGACTGATGTGGAGCACATCGCGTTTCTAGCCATATGGCTGTCGCGCTTCGTGTTCTGCATGAAATCTCTGCAGGTGACGAAGAGAATGGTCACCCTCGCTACTCAGCTTCATCACGGCCAAAACATCTGTTTGGCCGAATTAATATTGGCGAATTTGCATGAGTCGATAAGCAATGGAGCGGCTCAATTAAAAGTAATCGAAAATAGAGCCAGCCTGCTGCTTGCTGGTCCCTTCTGGCTACTTCAACTCTGGTTGAATGCCACTTTCGAGTCTTTTCTTCCCCAGAAGCCTCAAATAAATGAACAGGCTCCTGAGATAGCTAGAAGGCGCGTCGAAGGCACCAGGCATGCCTTATTGACTCCTGCTGAGGATGGGCTGGAACTACAAAAGACCTTCGCAAACTTCGTTCAGATGTTTGCAGGGAGGAAGAAATTTACCTCGACCATGGCCCCTTTCACCGGTCGAAAGTGTGGTCCAGGATGGTTTACCAGGCCCCATCCTAAATCATCAGAGGATCCTAACTTTGAAGAGCATACAACAATGTGGGAAGCGTTTCTCACTCCAAGGATAATGCCGTTGCGCTTCAAGAGTTCAAAGAATCAGCTGAGTCTGATTGCCTACCATCCAAATCTTGTCTCTCGACAATTTGGCATTATCCAATCGCTTCCTTCTCCAATTTATCCTAGGGAGAAATAATTGTTGTTCTTTTCTACTGACTACTCTGAAGAAGCCGCTACTAGGCATATTAGTAGGTAAGTTGGTCGGACCGTACTATCATTGTTCGACTACCAACTCAACTTCCTCTGTTCACCAGCTTTTGAAGACTGGTGGAAGAGATATTATGTCGAAGAATTCCTCGACGAGAAGGACTTTGCAGACGAACTCAAGAAGTCCTTCGTCATGGTCCTTGATAAAATAAAGAAACGTACGTTCCCTCTTTAACTTATATTTGTCTTTCCATTTCAACTTATATCTGCCAAATATAACTTGTGAACGTTTTTTCTTTCAGTTGTTCGAAAACCCGTGGCTAAGAAGGCCACAGACAACCATCAGGGTGGAGGTCCCTCTGCAAAACCTTCAGTACATGTAACAAAAATTTCTCTTGTTTCCTTCTTTGATTTTAGACACTCTGGTTCCCGATGTTGTGTTTTAAGTCGACTCCATTTGGGATTTTCAGGAACATGCGCCTAAGAAGCGACCTATATTAACGGTCGAAACTTCGAGTGGTGACGAGGAGGAATCTCCTCCTGTTCCTCTCAAACGGAGAAAGATGAAAAAGGCTGCCCCTGCCCCTGAACCTCGACATGTGATGAGAACTAAAGTCACAAGGAATAAACCCAGGCCACCCCCTGTGATCATCAAAGAGCCCACGGAGGAGGAGCTAAATGTCTTGCTTAGTAATCCTGTCCATGTAATGCCTCCGACCACTTTTAACTTAAGTGTCGATGATCACCTTCGATTGTACCTCTCTCTAATCAGAATATTTTTCCCTTTCTATTTTTAGGAAACGGCTGGAACTTCAGCGCCAGCTGGGCATCCTGTCAAAGGTCCTGATACCTTTGTAAACAGTGCAGGGGAACCCATCTACAATCCTTCTTCTTTCGTCAGTTATGCTAACGAAGTGAATCAAACTTCGGAGCCGCAGGACTCTGCTGACCATAGCAGACAACGCGAAGAAGAACTGGTGGATGATGAGTTCCTTGCTGAAACAGAGGATGCCCCTGAGGAGCATCACCAGGAGGAAGCTCAAGTGGTCAACGAGACAGAAGAGCAACATGATGAAGAGGGTCATGTTGACGTCGACGCTGCTGAAAATGCTCAGCCCCAAACCACGATTGCCACAAAAAAGGTTACCTCGACAAAGCCCAGGTCTAAAGAGGACTTGACCCTCTTGAAGAAAAATGATCTGATTGGCTATCTGAACGCCATCGTCGAGAGCAGGGAAAATTCATCTGAACCCAATCATGATGCTTCTACTGCATCAGGGAAGTCTACTTCGACTTCTCCTCTCGATGATGTCTTAAAGAAAGTTAAGGCTCAATTATTTAAGAGGGATCTAATGAAGGCTTTGGAAGGGGATCCTACTGCCCAGTCTTGTTTGGGGGCTGTCTTGGGTGCAGCCGATTTGCTTGCTGTTTCTCCAGAGATTTCCAGCTTCATCTTGGAGTTATACTCCATTATTGACCAAGTCTTTGCGGACTACAATCGTCGAAGGGGGTTCAACAGCCAGCTCGAAACGCTGCATGGCAAGAGTTCTTCTGCTTGGACTGAAGTAGCTGAATCGACTTCTCGAATTGCAGAATTATCGAAACAGAGGACGTCCAAGCAACAGGAAATCGAAGCCATAGATCAGGATAACGCCTCTATACGGGCGCAGATCGAGGAGTTGGAAGCCAGGTTAAACGCTAATACTAAGCTCAAGGAGGAACTTCTTTCGACCGTTTCAGACGCAGAGAGCCAAGAAGTTGCTCGAGGCCTAGAGTTCGCTGAAAGGGCCCAGGCTCTAGATGACCAGATTGCCAAAATCTCTCAGGAGAATGCCTTGTGTAACAAACGATTGGAGTTACAGCGAGCCAAATATCTTCGTCTCAAAGCCTCTGTCCCTTTTTAATTTGCTCTGTGTGATCGGTGGATCTGGAACTGACTGTTTAACGCTGGTTCGCGAAATGTCGCGGAAGCAAGAGTCGCCACCGTCTTTTATTTTCTCCAAATGGAAAGGACAAAAGCACAGAAAAATTCCTTAAAGAGATTGCTCTCGGTTCGGGAGGTAGGTTATAGAAAGGGAAGGTGCTAGCACCCTTTCTATCCATGGTTATCCATGGGCTCTTAGATACTTGCTCATTGTGTTTTCAAAAATGTTTGTTTGCTTTTCAATGTGGGTTTAAAAAGTTTCTTTGAAAAATTTCAGTTTGACTCGTACGTCAGAGTGTTTGAAAAATTTGCTTTGAAAGCTTTTGAAAAGTGTTGGTGTGAAAAGATTTCAGTTTGTTTTGAAGAGAGCAAGTATCCTTGAGAACCTACCTACCCTAAGAAATTCGTCTGTGTAATTGTCCTTTAAAGTAGTGCCATCCCACCATTGAGAGGTAGGTAGCACCACCGTTGGAGGTGTTCGGGTCAATTCGTGGTTCGGGACATGGTGATCACCAGAGCAATGGGAAGACACCTTAGAAGCTACCCTCATGCCAGGTTCCCGGATCATGAGGACTTACTAAGACATCCTCTACTCGACGATCACCTTTCGAGGCAAGGCAACAGTGAGGCGTACCCTAGGGGTGGTGTGTGATTTGTGTATCAGATTCAGATATTTTATCTTGTCATGTTATTGGTGATCTACGCGTTTGTTTTTTACTTAAGGCCATTCATTCTTGCATGCATTTGTTAACAGTTAAAAAAAAGCGAAAAAAGTAAAGTTATAAACTATTACAAAGGCGCGGGTCCACATCGCCAAAATAAAATCCCGGACCCGATTTGACAGAAAATAAATAAAGAAATAAAGTAAAGTGCGAGAAATTAAGTTTACACGGCTTTGGGAGAATTACACAAATATTTAAAAGAAAGAAATAAAATGCGCGAATTGGAATTTAAATTGGAAACGAGGGCGTTGGACCCTTTTGAAGTTAAATTGAAATTAAAAATTATTTATTTATTTATTGAAATAAAAGAAGTGTTTTTTAGGTTTTTTTTGCATTTATGAAATAAGAAAATTAAAATTAAAATTAAAAGAAACCCTAATTCTAAGTTATTTTTAATTATTTGAGAAAAATGTTAAAGTTTAACTTAATTTACTAAAGAATTTATGTACATGTTTATTTACAAAATAAATTAGTAATTAATAATAATAATAATGATGAAAAAATTATTTATTAAAAAAAATGATGAAAAAGTTAAAAAAACCTAATTTCTACATATTTAATTTATTAAGAAAAATATTAAAGTTTTGAAACCTAAATTAATCTAATTAATTGTTTAAAGTTTATTTACAAAAATAATAATAGTAAAATTAATATTAATAAAATAAACATTTTTTTGATTTTTCTGTATTTTATATTTATTATGAAAATTATTTTATGGAATTAAAAGAAAACAATTAAAAAACAATTAAAAGAATAAAAAGGAAAAACAAATAAAAATTAAAAATTGAGCAAACCATAGGGGGTGTCTGGCCCAAGGGGAGGTTTTTTGAAGTATTGACTCCTGAGTACCGTGGTCTGCATTCTTTGGCCATTGAATTGAGTTTCATGCATAAGTTGTTCTACTTTGGCCATTTGGCTTTTGGCTTTTGGCTTTTGTGTTCTGGCTTCAACATTCCCTTAATCTCTGGCTTAATGTCTGCCTCGCCATGTATTTGACTTTTGGCTTTTGGCCTTTTGGCCTTTTGACTTTTTGGCTTTTGGCCTCAACGTTCCTAAATAAACCTGGGATCCTGTCTAAATCTGCAGTTGAATCTCACGAACACATTAAATAAAATCATAAAAATTCAAATAAAACCAACATATGAAGAAATTTAATGTTTAGGCACAATATGGCATGTATGAATGATTATACCCTTTTGATCATGGAGATCAAATCAACCTTACCCTTACTGGAAAATCAGTGGCCTGAATGCTTTTATGCTCTTTGGATCATGGAGATCAAGCCAGCCTTACCCTTACTGAAGAAGTAATAAGATGTTGGTTTGTAGCTGAGATGGTTTTGTTTGTAGTGAGAGAGGGATTTGTAATAAGGATTTCAAGGTTTTAGGGTTCTTGAAAGAGTTTGATATTCCAACAGTGTTGTGGCAAGGTTTTTTCTCTCTTTTTTTCTTCCCTCTTTTTTCTTTTTTTCTCCCCCTTGGTTTGTGTGACAAGAAGGTGATTATATAGTGGAAATTAGGGTAAAGAAAATGGGCTTTGAATGTGCAATTGGGCCTCCAATATTCACTTGAATTCGTCACTTTCCAGGCTAAATCGCAGGGACTTAAGTGCATTTTTTGAAGTTGAAATGTGAAAACAAAATGTAGCCGACATCGAGAACTAACTCCTGTCCGAAAATCGACTCAATCAGATAAACGATGAATTAGTTATGAATTTTTGAAGTTTCAGCTCAGACAAACTTATTTTGGGCTCCAGTGTCGACTCTGACACGTTCTTCAATAAAAAACTGGTATTGATCGGTGCATAATCCGGTCTCGACTTTTGAAGCAAAGTTGTAGATCTATGAGTCAGTGACCTTGTGTAAAAATATGAGTCCAATCCGATAAAAATTGACCGAGTTATGAATTTTCGAAGTTTCGGCCCAGATGAAATAATATTCAGCATTCAGGATTTTCAGCGTGTCACGCACTCTGAGCAAAAAAAACGAAGACCTTTTGAATACCGTTTGAACTCAATACCTTCTGTGAAAATGTAGCCAACTCAATTTGTGAAATTTTGGCACTGGAACCAGCTCGATACGATGAAAATCGACCAAGTTATGATTTTTTGAACATGACGCAAATAAACTTCTGTCACAAATTTTCTGCACGAAAATACTTGATAAATCCACATTTTTGAAGACCTTCTGATCGAAATTGGCTTCCATCCGTGAGAGATGAAAACGTAGATAATGTCAAGACGGAATTTTGGCCACCGGAACGGGTTCAAAACGAGTCACGATCTTCAAGTTATGAATTTTTTTAGCGCGTAAAAACTGCACTTTCAGCACACTTTTTCACTATATTTCTTCAAGAAAACTCACACATTCGGATACCTTCTTTAAAGAATTGACTCTTGAGCAGAACCTGAATTTGAGAATAAGTTATCAGAGATATCTTGGCGAAAGAACACCTGAATATAACGCGCCGGGTTGGACTTGTGAATTTTCTTGAAATGTTTTGAGAAATATGGGAGGGCAAATTTTGGGGTACAACAGTTGCCCCTGTTCAATCTTCTTAGACCTGAGGATGCAGATTGGCTGACGTGCCTTTCGTAATCCGAAGGTGGAAGATGATTGAACACTAGAGTGCCCAGAAATTTGCGCTCACATAGTAGCGGTGATGGTGGAAATGGGCTTATAGATGCCATTTAGAGGTTGATGAAATATGATGATGGGCTTATAGATGCCATCTGGATGTTGATCGCGTAGGAGATTCCTTAGCGAGAACCTGCATACCTGCAAAAGAACAAATGAGTACCTGACACGTTGCAGGAGCCGGTTTTCAGATGCTTGGTATAGATGGGTCCTGACTGGTTACAGGAGTTGAGTCTGGAGCTTCAAACGGCGATGAATGAACCAGGGATGGTTACTGCCTTAGCATGAATGGTAAGAGAATCTTGGGTGACTTTAACTTCAACAACGCTCGTTGAGAAAAATCTTGGGTGACTTTAACTGCAACAACGCTCGTTGAGAAAAATCTTGGGTGACTTTAACTTCAACAACGCTCGTTGAGAAAAATCTTGGGTGACTTTAACTTCAACAACGCTCGTTGAGAAAAATCTTGGGTGACTTTATCTTCAACAACGCTCGTTGAGAAAAATCTTGGGTGTCTTCTACTGGGATAAGAATCAGGGAGATCTTAGGGTCGATCTGACTGAACCAGAGGAGGTTTTTTTTTTATAAGGATGTGATGAAGGAATCTGAGATGATTGCTACTCCAAATATATGATGAAGGAATCTGGGACGATTACTACCTCAGCAGGACGATGAAGGAATCTGGGACGATTACTACCTCAGCAGAATGATGAAGGAATCTGGGACGATTACTACCTCAACAGAATGATGAAGGAATCTGGGACGATTACTACCTCAGCAGGATAATGAAGGAATCTGGGACGATTACTACCTCAGTAGGATGATGAAGGAATCTGGGACGATTACTACCTCGGCAGGATGATGAAGGAATCTGGGACGATTACTACCTCAGCAGGATGATGAAGGAATCTGGGACGATTACTACCTCAGCAGAATGATGAAGGAATCTGGGACGATTACTACCTCAGCAGGATAATGAAGGAATCTGGGACGATTACTACCTCAGTAGGATGATGAAGGAATCTGGGACGATTACTACCTCGGCAGGATGATGAAGGAATCTGGGACGATTACTACCTCAGCAGGATGATGAAGGAATCTGGGACGATTACTACCTCAGCAGAATGATGAAGGAATCTGGGACGATTACTACCTCAGCAGGATGATGAAGGAATCTGGGACGATTACTACCTCAGCAGGATGATGAAGGAATCTGGGACGATTACTACCTCAGCAGGATGATGAAGGAATCTGGGACGATTACTACCTCAGCAGGATGATGAAGGAATCTGGGACGATTACTACCTCAACGGGTAAAGACTTTTATCTGTTGATCGTTCTTTCCTGAAAAAGTAACGAATTAGTTGTATGCAATGTCATAATGCATGAATTGCCTGATTTTAAGATGTTCTCAAAAATAAATGAGATTGGGGTGATATGATGCGTCTATGCATGCTATAATGATGTATGTGACGTTTTATGAATGTGTTTTTCGTCTAGGAAAGTAAATCCTTGATGGGTGCCGGGAAGTCGTATCCTGGGCTGATGTTGAAGAATAGATTTTGCTTCCGCGGGGGATGATAACTGCAAGAATACCGGTAGGAGAAGACGACTCCGTTGCGGAATAAACTTGGCAAATGGAAGATTCTGCGGGGAGAAAAGATGCTCTAGACGACCATGCTGGGAAGCAACACTCTGTGGAGAGAGAGGTACTTTGTTAAGCTGTTGATAATAACTTTCCGGGGATACCCTTGTTGTGTTGGAAGTGCTGATAGACTTCGCTGGGGATAAGAAGACTTCGTCGAGGACGCTCTTTCCGTGGCTTTTGGCTGAGGATAACCCAGTTATATCCTGTTAAGGAAATAACTCTTTGAATAAAGCCGGGAGACGCGTTCGTGCTCTGCGAAGGATAAGCTTCCAGAATTTACTGGGGATAAGCTTACTGCTTGGGGATATGAATTCCAATTTTCCTGGGGGAATTGGATTTTCCTGGGGAAGTTTTGATATGCTGGGGAAGTGATTCCTTTGAATGCTTGTATGTCGCCGGGGAACGATCTTTAGACCAAGACTGCCGGAGATGCTTGTTTAAGAATATATGTATTGCTGCTGGGGAATGTTGAGCTCTACGGGAGGGTACCCAACTTCCTTGAGGTTTGATAATAGCTTGGAGAAGAATGCACTGACTGCTGACTCTCTGGGGAGTTTAAGATGTACTGGTCATGTTCTTTAGCTAAACCCTTGGTACCTTGGAGGACAGAGCCATTAGATTGTTTGGACGACTCATTATTGCCCCTGTTTCTATGGGAGAAGGCATCTGTGGGGTGCTGATAGTGGTTGATGGACAAACCTTCTTCTCATAGGCAGGTGATAAGATGACAGGACATAGTCGTACGCTTTGATCCCTAACTTTTGCCTGGACCGCCCTTTCGGGTTTTCAGTCCACCGGGATACCCATTTTTGCCCAAGCCGCCTTTTCAGGTTTTCGACTTGCCGGGTGTACAGATTTTTCATTTCATCCCTTATTTTTGCCCGAACCCTTTTGGTTCGCCGGGAAGCCCTTATTTTTGCCTAGGTATGTCAACCTAGCGGGTCTTTGATTTTGCGTAGTATCTTTTCGACTATGTCCGTTCTCAGAAAGTAGGGAGTTGCCCCTGTTAGAAGTGTTTTGTCACGCCACCAGAAAGTGTTTGATCAGGCAAGATTCATTGTTGGAATGCCCTAAGTGACTCAGGCAGAGATTTGCCCCGGGCTACTTGGCCTTTTGAGAGATTCTCCGAATCTTGATTGGGCTGCCCCAGATGATGGACCATGGTCATGTCTGCCCCTTGATTGGAAGCACTTTTGTTCACTAGGCATTCGTCGTGCGAATTTCTATGTTGTTCAAACAAAAAGTCATATGCAAACAAAGTTATGTTAAAAATGCAACGCTTATGTCTGTCTCGAAGATTTTGAAAATGCATTCCTTTTTTTTCATAAAACAAGTGAATGTTTGTAAAACGTGATGTCAACTCCGTATTTACCGTAAGCCTTAAGGAGTCAGGATACCTTTCGTAACAGTATGCTTTCGAACTAACCCATGCTTCAGCTAGGACTTTTAAGGGTTATAACGTGGCCTGGTTCACGGTTTAAGAAACAAAGGATAAAGGCTCAAATTATTTATACCCACCCGCTCTTCGTGATGTTCTCCAAACCTAAACTCAGTTGATCATACGTTAGACCTTGTTTGAGTCTTTGCTCTGATTTTCCGGTGATGATTCGGATGTTGATAACTTATTTTGAATAGGCAGTCATTTCCTTTTTTATTGAGGGTTTGTAGGACCTCTTTCTTCTGATTTCATTATCCCTATTTTTTTTTGCCTGAACTGTTTCCTTTTTGGAATTACAGTCAGCGGGATGCCCCAATTTCATAAGTCCCTTCTTATAGGTTTTGACTTCTTGGGTTTTTCGTTTATGATTTTTTTGATAATGACTGCCTGTTCTTTATTGATTATTCGGAACCATCACTGTCTTTCTTCGTTTTGTAAGGACTTCTTTGGCGCCATTCGTTATGCACTTGGATCAACTGAGAGACTACCCTGCCCCAGGTTATGATTAAGGGTTTTAAATTTCGAAAAGAAAAAAAACTCCTACTTCTTTGGCTCAGAGGGGTTGACGGGGGATTATCATCCTTATAACTCCAGTGTTTAGGAATTGAAACAATGCCTGTACCTCATCAGCGGGGTCTGTTCAAAAGCATACTGTAGATCGTGGTATCGTTTTCGTCATCCTCCCTCAAGAGGCTTAGAATTAAAGAAAGTTGACATCAGAAAAAATATGAAAATAATTTGCGTTTAGTGAATACGAATATATTGATTCAAAATAGACATAAGCGATGCATTAATGTGATAACAATGTTTAACATGAATAAATGTTTGAACAATCAAAGAAAAATACAACTTGAACATTTGAATGAACAAAAGACATTCTCGATGATTTGGTGTAGGATCAGTGTTCAAACTCGACCTCCTTGGCGTCAATCAAATCCTGGATCTTGTTCTTCAAGGTCCAACAGTCGTCGGTGTCATGTCCAGGACTGTCAGAATGGTAGGCACATCTCATACCCGGGTTGTACTTGGGAGAGGAAGTGTCAGGATTTTGAGGAGGATCCTTTAGTGTGATCAATTTCGCCTTCAGCAATTGCTGTAATGCCCGAGACAAAGACATGTTGATGTCAGTATACTTCCTATCTTGATGCTTTATCCTACGCCTATTGCTCTTTCTTGGTTGAACGGGCGTGGGATCAGAAATCTGGATTGCCCCCACATCATGACGACCCTTTTTACCATGTATAGCATTGGACTCTTTCTTCCCACTGTGGGGCTTTTTCTGAGTATCAGCAAGTGCGGTTTCTTGAATCTTCCCCGACTTGATACCAGCTTCAATTCTCTCCCCAGTCAAGATAAGATCTGTGAACCCAGCAGAAGAATTCCCAATCAGATAGTTGTAGAATGGACCAGACAAAGTCCCCAAGAACATGTCAACGAGCTCACGGTCAATTAGAGGTGGTTGTACCCTTCCAGCAAGGTCTCTCCATTTTTGAGCATATTCTTTGAAACCTTCGCCTGCACCCATAGACATTCCCTGAAGCTGAGTGCGCGTGGGAGCAAGGTCGGTATTGTACTGGTAATGCTTGTAGAATGCCGTGGCCAGGTCCTCCCAGCTGCGAATGTTGGCTCCACTCAGTTGATAGAACCACTCGAGCTGAGTCCCTGAAAGACTCTCTTGGAAGAAGTGGATCCATAAGTTTTTGTCAGCTGTATAGGGCTGGATCCTCATTGTGTAAGCCCTGAGATGCAATTTAGGACAGGATGCCCCGTCGTATTTAGCAAAGGCAGGTGCCTTAAACTTGTGCGGGATCACTACCCCAGAAGATAGACCTAAATCCTCGAAGTCCAGGCCAGGCACTTTTTGTATCTCCATAGCACTTAGCCGGTCTTCCAACTGTTTGTACCTATCCTCAGCCGGAGGGTACTGTTCGTCATTGAAATCTGTCTCATTGTCAGAGACCACTGGGCTGGGAATCCTTTCCTCTTGATGACTGCCTTTCCCCACAGATGGGGTTGTCCTCTCAGCTTCATCCCGCAGTGTGCTCCCAGACCTGCGTCTAGGGCTGAACAAAACAGTCCTCTTCTTCTTCTTTTCCTTCTTCAAGAGGAGAGCCTTCAGATCTTGTTGCCCCTGGGTCAAATTCATGATCAGCCCTTGGAACTGGGCATTCTGAGCCTGGAGGGCCTTGATGGACTGCTCAGCTGATGATTCAGGATTCATGACGATCGGCTGAAATAAACAGCGAAGAAGGGTAAGCAACCTGTCAAAGGGACACCTGCAATGCAATGAGATGTATGACATGCATGCAATGATTTCAAGGACCTCGCAGGGTAAACAGAGAAACTTGTTAGAGTTGGAAACTGGCAACTTGATTAAAGGAACTTCCTGTTGTAGAGAGCCCCTCTTCAAGGGTCATAGGCTCACCATATCCAGTGGGTCATAGCCCCTGATAACCTTAGCCTGGGGATCATCCTTTAGGTGTCAAAGCTCACCATATCAAGTGGGTCATAGCCCCTGACAACCTGGTCTAGAGGAAAATAAATCCTCTTTGCCCCTTGCTGGGATAGTGGATTCGTCCTGACCTGCATCACAAGCCCTTGAGATCCTTGAAATGGGTTAGGATGTATGCAATGGTATGATGTTATGGTATGCATGGGGTAATGTAGGTAACCCTGTTATGAGTCCCAATTAAGGACTGCAAGCCAAAACCTGCAAGAAACTCAAGTAAAACCTGTTATGAGTCCTAATTAAGGACTATAAACGAAACCTGCAAGAAACTTAGTAAACCTTGTTATGAGTCCTAATTAAGGACTACAAACAAAACCTGCAAGAAGCTCAAGTAAAACCTGTTATGAGTCCTAATTAAGGACTATAAATGAAACCTGCAAGAAACTTAGTAAACCTTGTTATGAGTCCTAATTAAGGACTACAAACAAAACCTGCAAGAAGCTCAAGTGTCAGACAACAAGCATGCAAATAGTCAAGTACGAAGGCACACAAGTCACACAAGAGGAGCCCTTAGGGTTTAGGCCAGCATGGGGTCTGGGTAGTACCCTCTTGAAGTTGGTGGGTTCAACCTGTCCTATTAGAAGTAACCGGGTTCTAAGGGTCCCAATATCACGGGATTGCTTTCATTGTTCATCGTTTCGATTTAGCCACTGAACTGGCGACCGAAATATTCCAGGAAAGCAACCCTCAATTGAGTGTAGTATCGAGTATCAACCAACCTCGGACTACACCAAAGTCAGTTATCTCACTACCCTAAAGAGGCCAAGATAGTTTAATTAAGGTTCCTAAGGTCTGTTGATGCTTCACGACACCACGCGGAGGCCCCGTACTCTCCTTGACTGAACTCAAGGGTTACCGGTACACACCAAAGTGCCACATCAACGTAGAAGACTGTTTCAACCATGTCGGTATACCCCGCACAGTTCCCTCACAGCCTTGTTACTACTTTCTAAGAAGGTATCCCCAGATCCGGGTTAGGATCTATAGAACTCCCAAGCAACCCACAATAATAAAGCAAGCAAGGAAAGCAATTGAAAACACAGTGATCTTAGTCCTAAGGTACACCTCACTTTAAGTTATATCCCCAGCAGAGTCGCCAGTTCTGTGATCGGTGGATCTGGAACTGACTGTTTAACGCTGGTTCGCGAAATGTCGCGGAAGCAAGAGTCGCCACCGTCTTTTATTTTCTCCAAATGGAAAGGACAAAAGCACAGAAAAATTCCTTAAAGAGATTGCTCTCGGTTCGGGAGGTAGGTTATAGAAAGGGAAGGTGCTAGCACCCTTTCTATCCATGGTTATCCATGGGCTCTTAGATACTTGCTCATTGTGTTTTCAAAAATGTTTGTTTGCTTTTCAATGTGGGTTTAAAAAGTTTCTTTGAAAAATTTCAGTTTGACTCGTACGTCAGAGTGTTTGAAAAATTTGCTTTGAAAGCTTTTGAAAAGTGTTGGTGTGAAAAGATTTCAGTTTGTTTTGAAGAGAGCAAGTATCCTTGAGAACCTACCTACCCTAAGAAATTCGTCTGTGTAATTGTCCTTTAAAGTAGTGCCATCCCACCATTGAGAGGTAGGTAGCACCACCGTTGGAGGTGTTCGGGTCAATTCGTGGTTCGGGACATGGTGATCACCAGAGCAATGGGAAGACACCTTAGAAGCTACCCTCATGCCAGGTTCCCGGATCATGAGGACTTACTAAGACATCCTCTACTCGACGATCACCTTTCGAGGCAAGGCAACAGTGAGGCGTACCCTAGGGGTGGTGTGTGATTTGTGTATCAGATTCAGATATTTTATCTTGTCATGTTATTGGTGATCTACGCGTTTGTTTTTTACTTAAGGCCATTCATTCTTGCATGCATTTGTTAACAGTTAAAAAAAAGCGAAAAAAGTAAAGTTATAAACTATTACAAAGGCGCGGGTCCACATCGCCAAAATAAAATCCCGGACCCGATTTGACAGAAAATAAATAAAGAAATAAAGTAAAGTGCGAGAAATTAAGTTTACACGGCTTTGGGAGAATTACACAAATATTTAAAAGAAAGAAATAAAATGCGCGAATTGGAATTTAAATTGGAAACGAGGGCGTTGGACCCTTTTGAAGTTAAATTGAAATTAAAAATTATTTATTTATTTATTGAAATAAAAGAAGTGTTTTTTAGGTTTTTTTTGCATTTATGAAATAAGAAAATTAAAATTAAAATTAAAAGAAACCCTAATTCTAAGTTATTTTTAATTATTTGAGAAAAATGTTAAAGTTTAACTTAATTTACTAAAGAATTTATGTACATGTTTATTTACAAAATAAATTAGTAATTAATAATAATAATAATGATGAAAAAATTATTTATTAAAAAAAATGATGAAAAAGTTAAAAAAACCTAATTTCTACATATTTAATTTATTAAGAAAAATATTAAAGTTTTGAAACCTAAATTAATCTAATTAATTGTTTAAAGTTTATTTACAAAAATAATAATAGTAAAATTAATATTAATAAAATAAACATTTTTTTGATTTTTCTGTATTTTATATTTATTATGAAAATTATTTTATGGAATTAAAAGAAAACAATTAAAAAACAATTAAAAGAATAAAAAGGAAAAACAAATAAAAATTAAAAATTGAGCAAACCATAGGGGGTGTCTGGCCCAAGGGGAGGTTTTTTGAAGTATTGACTCCTGAGTACCGTGGTCTGCATTCTTTGGCCATTGAATTGAGTTTCATGCATAAGTTGTTCTACTTTGGCCATTTGGCTTTTGGCTTTTGGCTTTTGGCTTTTGTGTTCTGGCTTCAACATTCCCTTAATCTCTGGCTTAATGTCTGCCTCGCCATGTATTTGACTTTTGGCTTTTGGCCTTTTGGCCTTTTGACTTTTTGGCTTTTGGCCTCAACGTTCCTAAATAAACCTGGGATCCTGTCTAAATCTGCAGTTGAATCTCACGAACACATTAAATAAAATCATAAAAATTCAAATAAAACCAACATATGAAGAAATTTAATGTTTAGGCACAATATGGCATGTATGAATGATTATACCCTTTTGATCATGGAGATCAAATCAACCTTACCCTTACTGGAAAATCAGTGGCCTGAATGCTTTTATGCTCTTTGGATCATGGAGATCAAGCCAGCCTTACCCTTACTGAAGAAGTAATAAGATGTTGGTTTGTAGCTGAGATGGTTTTGTTTGTAGTGAGAGAGGGATTTGTAATAAGGATTTCAAGGTTTTAGGGTTCTTGAAAGAGTTTGATATTCCAACAGTGTTGTGGCAAGGTTTTTTCTCTCTTTTTTTCTTCCCTCTTTTTTCTTTTTTTCTCCCCCTTGGTTTGTGTGACAAGAAGGTGATTATATAGTGGAAATTAGGGTAAAGAAAATGGGCTTTGAATGTGCAATTGGGCCTCCAATATTCACTTGAATTCGTCACTTTCCAGGCTAAATCGCAGGGACTTAAGTGCATTTTTTGAAGTTGAAATGTGAAAACAAAATGTAGCCGACATCGAGAACTAACTCCTGTCCGAAAATCGACTCAATCAGATAAACGATGAATTAGTTATGAATTTTTGAAGTTTCAGCTCAGACAAACTTATTTTGGGCTCCAGTGTCGACTCTGACACGTTCTTCAATAAAAAACTGGTATTGATCGGTGCATAATCCGGTCTCGACTTTTGAAGCAAAGTTGTAGATCTATGAGTCAGTGACCTTGTGTAAAAATATGAGTCCAATCCGATAAAAATTGACCGAGTTATGAATTTTCGAAGTTTCGGCCCAGATGAAATAATATTCAGCATTCAGGATTTTCAGCGTGTCACGCACTCTGAGCAAAAAAAACGAAGACCTTTTGAATACCGTTTGAACTCAATACCTTCTGTGAAAATGTAGCCAACTCAATTTGTGAAATTTTGGCACTGGAACCAGCTCGATACGATGAAAATCGACCAAGTTATGATTTTTTGAACATGACGCAAATAAACTTCTGTCACAAATTTTCTGCACGAAAATACTTGATAAATCCACATTTTTGAAGACCTTCTGATCGAAATTGGCTTCCATCCGTGAGAGATGAAAACGTAGATAATGTCAAGACGGAATTTTGGCCACCGGAACGGGTTCAAAACGAGTCACGATCTTCAAGTTATGAATTTTTTTAGCGCGTAAAAACTGCACTTTCAGCACACTTTTTCACTATATTTCTTCAAGAAAACTCACACATTCGGATACCTTCTTTAAAGAATTGACTCTTGAGCAGAACCTGAATTTGAGAATAAGTTATCAGAGATATCTTGGCGAAAGAACACCTGAATATAACGCGCCGGGTTGGACTTGTGAATTTTCTTGAAATGTTTTGAGAAATATGGGAGGGCAAATTTTGGGGTACAACACTCTGTACTTCATTGACCATGTACTGTAATTTTTTGTAATACAATGTAGCCATTTTGGTTAATCAATGTCATTTTCCATTTTGGCTTTATGGCTAACTTAGCCATTAATTGTTATTTATTTTGATCTCTTGGAGCATAGGTTTATATTTTTTCAAATATTTGTCGTTTACCCTCAAGAGTCTTTTATCTTCGCTTAACTCTTCGACCTCATACGCTCCACCAGAAAAAGTTTGAATAATTCTGAAGGGTCCTTCCCACTTGGGTGACCATTTTCCCATGCTTCGATCTTTTCGATCCATGGGGAGAATTACCTTCCAAAATAATTCTCCAGGCGAGAAAGCTTTAGGTTTTACTTTCTTATTGTAAGAGTCTTCCACTCTTTTCTTCTGAATTCTCAGTAGGTCGAGAGCTCGTAGTCTTTCTTCATCTAAATCTACCAATTCATCTAACATCAATCCCAATAAACCTCAGAGGGAATATCTTGATGTCTTTGAACCCTTGCTGATTGAAGACAAATTTCTGCTGGAAGTACTGCATCATGACCGTACGTTAGCCGATATGGTGTTGTACTTGTGGCTTCCTTTGGGGACGTTCGACAGGCCCACAAGATCTGGTCTAACGTTTTGTGCCAATTTTTTGGCTTCTTTCCCACAAGATATGGTGTTGTACTTGTGGCTTCCTTTGCTGTGCTTTTGTCCTTTCCTTGTTGGAGAAAATAAAAGACGGTGGCGACTCTTGCTTACCGTGACATTTCGCGAACCAGCATTTCAAAACAGTCAGTTCTATTTCCACCGATCACAGAACTGGCGACTCTGCTGGGGAATCTTTAATAAGTGAGGTGTACCTTAGGATTAGATCACCATGTTTTCAATTGTATTGCTCTGTATGCTTTAAATTTTGTGGGCTTGTATCGAAGTTTCATAGATCCTAACCCGGATCTGGGGTACCCTTTTTTAGGTAAGTAGCAATAAACTGTGAGGGACCTGTCCGGCATAGACCGACACGGGTGAAGCAGTAGGTACATTGGTGTGACACCTTGGTCTGTACCGATATCCCTTGTGTTGGAACGAGGAGAATATGGGTCTTCTGAGGAGTCATTAAGCACCAACTGACCTTAGAACCTTAAATCGACCAACTTGGCCATAGAACAGTAGCAGTATGCTACGCTCATTGAGACTAAACTCCCGCGATGGTTCTGGCCGCAAGAAAAGGTTGCCAAACTGGAATTATGACCGATTGAGGGTAGTCAGTGATATTGAGATCCTCTAGAACCCGGTTACTATTTTTAGGACAGGTCTTAACCAACTGAAACTGAAAGAGGGTAGTACATAAACTTCATGCCAGCCTGAAATCTAAGGGCTCTTTTGTGTGACTTGTGTGCCTTCAAATCTGAACTACTTGCACATTCTTGCTATCTGACAATATGAGTTCCTTGCAGGTTTTGTTTACAATCCTTATTCATTGCAGGGCTTACCTACATCATCTCACACATCACTTCACGCATAGCATACACATCATAACATCATACCATAGCATTTCCTTAACCATTTCAAGGATCTCAAAGGCTTGTGATGCAGGTCATGATGAACCAAATGTCTAGCAAGGGGCAAAGGGGATTTATTTTCCTCTAGCCAAGGTTGTCTAGAAATCCAAGCACGATAACTTGAGTCAGGGGCTATAACCCACTCGATATGGTGAGCCTGACTCTTGAAGAAGGACTCTTAATAACATGAAGTTTCTTCAATCAAGCTGCAAAATTCAAATTCTAACAGTTTCCTGTTTACCCCGCGAGATCCTTGAAAACATTGCATACATACATATCATTGCATAACAGGTCACCCTTTACAGGTCTCTCATATTCTCGCTGTTTATTTCAGCAATGGCTCTCCAACAAGACAACCAGGATCTTCATACTCAAGAGACTCAGTTCAGGGAAATCTTCCTAAACCTATCCAAGGGGCAGGAAGAGTTGAGAACACTCCTCATGGGGAATTTAGTCAAGAAGAGTCCTGAAGACAGTAAGGACGAACGGCTGAAACATCTGCAAGCTGAGGTAGATGCAATGAGAACTCAGATGCTGGGGCAGATGGCTCTTATCCAAGGCTTAGCTCGGGAGCAAGAAGAGTTGAGAACCATGATCAACCAGCTTCATCAAGACAGATACAACAGTAGGAAACAAATAGTCAAGGCTGATGATCAAGTCATTAATCAACTTCCGAGAAGTCAAAGGTCTGGTTTGATGAAGAATAGACCTCTCCAGGGTGCCACTACCTCACAGGTCCAACAACAACCTGACCATAAGCAACGGGCTACTCCGAGGCTGTTTACCAAGCTCAACATGCCGCTGTCCCAAGCTTTGCAACACCTATTGAATTTGAATCTGGTGACGTTGGTAGGACCTCATCCGAATCCTAAGACTTCTTCACCCAACTACAATCCTGATGCCAGGTGTGCATACCATTCTAACAGCCCGGGGCATGATACTGACGACTGTTGGAAGTTGAGGTACAAAATCCAAAACCTGATTGATGAAGGAGCATTGGAGTTCGCACAAGATGGTCAGGCTGAGTTCTTCTACTATCCCTCCAAGGCTCACCATTTGAAGTGACAAGTCTTGAGACGAGAAGACTTTTTGTTCATTGGAATTTTCAATTTGTTAATTTTCTTTTGATTGTTCAAACAATTATTGTCATGGCAAACTCTATTACTTTATCAATGCATCGTATATGTCTGTTTTGAATCAATCCATTCGTATCCACTATATTCAAATTGCTTTCATTTTTTGTGATGTTCAACTCTCGATTAAAAATTCTAAACCTTTTGAAGGAGGATGACGAAAACAATACCACGATCTTTACAGTATGCTTTTGAACAGACCCCGCTGATGAAGTACATGCATTGTTTCAAATCCTAAACAGTGGAGTTATAAGGAAGATAATCCCTAGTCAACCCCTTTGAGCCAAAGAAGTTGGAGTTTTTCTTTTCAAAAAATTAAAACCCTTAATCATAACCTGTGGCAGGGTAATTTTCTCAGCTGATCCAGGTGCACAATGCATGGCACCAAAGAAGTCCTTCCGAGATAAAGAGACAGTGATGGTTCCCTATAATCGTCAAGACATGCAGTCATTATCTTTCAAAAAAAAAAGCCCAATAAGTCAAAACCTATGAAGGAGACTTACAAAACTGGGGCATCCCGCTGACTGTAATCACAAAAGAAACAGTTCAGGCAAAAAAGACAGGGATAATAAAATCGAAAAGAAAGAGGTCCTACTAACCCTCGACAAAAAAGAAATGACTGCCTGGTCAAAATAAAACTTTCAGTATCCGAACCATCACCAGAATATCAGAGCAAGGACTCAAACAAGATCTAATGCATGATTAGCTGAGTTTAGGATCGAAGAACATCACGAAGAACGGGTGGGTACAAATAAAATTTGAGCCTTTATCCTTTGTTTCTTAAACCGTGAACCAGGCCACGCTATAACCCTTAAAAGTCCTAGCTGAAGCGTGGGTTAGTTCGAAAGCATACTGTTACCAAAGGTATCCTGACTCCTGTAGGGCTTGCTGTAAAATCTTGAGTTGACATCACATTTTACAAAAATTCACTTGTTTTATTGAAAACTGCATTTTCAAAAAAACTTCAAGACAGACATAAGCTTTGCATTCTTAAAATAACATTGTTTGCATATGATTATTTGTTCGAACAACAGAGAAATTCGCACGACGAATATCTAGTGAACAAAAGCACTTCCAATCAAGGGGCACGGCATGATCATGGTCCATCATCTGGGGCAGTCAAGTCAAGATTCAGAGAATCTCTCAAATGCCAAAATAGTCAGGGGCAAATCTCCGCTTGAGTCACTTGGGGCATTAGGCATGAATTCCAACGACAAATCCGGTACGACCAAACATCTTCTGGTAATATGACAACACAACACTACTGACAATGACAACTCCCTACATTCTGAGAGCGTGGACATAGTCAAAAAATACTACGCATAATCAAAGACCCGCTAGGTCGACTGGCCTAGGCAAAAATAAGGGCTTCCCGGCGAACCAAAAGGGTTCGGGCAAAAATAAGGGATGAAAATAAAAAAAATCTGTACACCCGGCAAGTCGAAAACCTGAAAAGGCGGCTTGGGCAAAAATGGGTATCCCGGTGGACTGAAAACCCGAAAGGACGGTCCAGGCAAAAGTTAGGGATCAAAAGCGTACGACTATGTCCCGTCATCTCGTCACTTACCTGCCAGAAGAAGATTTATCAATCGACAGTTATCAAGACCTCCACAGGTACCTTCTCCCATAAAAGCTGGGGCAATAAGAATTGTCTGAACTATACAAGCTGCTATGTCCTCCAGGTACAAGGTAGATTCAGTTGAAGAGTATGACCAAGATACCTTCACTCCCCGCAGAGTAAGGCAAGATTCAGCAATACTCTCCCCAAGCAGAGTTGGCCTCCCATCAAGGGCACAGTATCCCCAGCAAGTCAGCAATGCTCTCCCCAAGCAGAGTTAGTCTACCATCAGTCCTGAAAACTTAGGTATCCCCAGAAGATCTTAATATTCCTTAGCAGGGTATACATATATTCCTCAGCAAGCATCTCCGGAAGTCTTAATATTCCTCGACAGAAATATAAGATTGTTCCCCGGCGGAATACAAGATACCCCCAGTGGAGCCATTTCCCCAGTGTAGTCCAAAAAGTTTCCCCAGGAGAGTTGAATCAATCTCCCCAGTAGATTCTGGAAGCTTGTCTCCTGCAGAGTACAAATATCTCTCCCCGGCCATATTCAAAGGTTATCCCCACCAGAGTCTAACTGGGTTATCCTTAGAAAATTGCAATGGACAGATCGTCCTCAGCGAAGTTCTTCCTATCCCCAGCGGAGTTCATCAAAATCCCAATAGAGTTTATCAACGGAATCCCCAGCGGAGTTATCGTTAAAATCGCAGCGAAGCATCTCTTCCCCACAGAGTAATTCCCCGCAGAGTAATCTCTTCATCAGGTTTATTCCCCAACAGAGTCGTCTCCTCCTACCGGTTTATTCTTGCAATCATCTTCGTTCATCGTCCCCAACGGAAACGAAGAATTCTACTCTTCAACATCAGCCCAGGATTTAACAAGCTCCCGGCATTCGCCAAGGATTTATTTTCCCGGAGGAAAATACATTCATAAACATATCACATCTCATACCTCCTATTTACATACATGATAAAGTGCATACGATACGATCTCATTTATTTTTGAGAACATCATGACATCCTGCATTTCATACATCATGACATTGCATACAACTAATACTTTGCCTTTTCAGGAAAAGGTCAATCAAAAGATGATTACCATCTACCTTTGCAGTTCCAGATCAACACTTGTAACAAGCCAGGAAAATTCTATGGACGACTGATCATGGGTTAATACCTGAAACCAGACAGGACAATTATCTACTTGATCATCATGAGGCAACCCTACACCGGTTCCTTCTCAACTCCAGATGAAGTTTCACACGGACTCATCATCAAGCAACCCTACACCGGTTCCTTCTCTCTCCAAGATGCAGTTTTACACGGACTCATCACCAGGCAACCCTACACAGGTTCCTTCCTTTCAGATGAAGTTTTACACGGGCTCATCAACAGGAAACCCTACACAGGTTCCTTCTCTTCCCAAGATGAAGTTTTACACGGACTTACCATCAGGCGACCCTACACCAGTTCCTTCTCGTTCCAAGGTGCAGTTTCACACAAACTCATCATCAAGTAACCTTACCCCGGTTCATCCTGAAGTTTTACACGAACTTATCTCAAAGTAACCTTACCCCGGTTCATCCCAAAGTTCTACACGAACTTATCTCAAAGTAACCTTACCCCGGTTCATCCAGAAGTTTTACACGAACTTATCTCACAGTAACCTTACACCGGTTCCTCCTGAAGTTTCACACGAACTTATCTCAAAGTAACCTTACCCCGGTTCATCCAGAAGTTTTACACGAACTTATCTCACAGTAACCTTACCCCGGTTCCTCCTGAAGTTTCACACGAACTTATCTCAAAGTAACCTTACCCCGGTTCATCCAGAAGTTTTACGCGAACTTATCTCACAGTAACCTTACCCCGGTTCCTCCTGAAGTTTCACACGAACTTATCTCAAAATAACCTTACCCCGGTTCACCCAGAAGTTTTACACAAACTTATCCCGAAGTAACCTTACACCGGTTCCTTCTCAACTCCAGACGTAGTTTTACACGGACTCGTCATCAAGAAACCCTACATAGGTTCTCTCTTTCCGAAGATGCAGTTTTACACGGACTCATCATCAGTCAACCCTACACAGGTTTCCTTCCTTCCAAGATGTAGTTTTACACAGACTCATCATTAGGCAACCCTACACCGGTTCCTTCTTTCTTCAGATGCAGTTTTACATGGACTCATCGTCAGGCAACCCTACACAGGTTCCTTCTTTCAACTTACAAGATCACAATTTAACCAACAATCTCCAGATGGCATCTATAAGCCCATCCCCGACAAGATTCTGTCACATCTCCAGATGGCATCTATAAGCCCATACTTCTATCCATCATATCTCCAAATGGAATCTGCAAGCCCATTCCCGACATCACATTGCTGATACTACACTATGCGAGTGCAAATTTCTGGGCACTCTAGTGTTCAATCATCTTCCACCTTCGGATCACGAAAGGCACGCAAGCCAATCTACATCCTCAAGTTTAAGAAGATTGAACATGGGCAACTGTTGTACCCCAAAATTTTCCCTCCCATATTCTTCAAGGTTTGTCAAGAATCATCTTCAAATTGCTTAAGATTGCTCAAGGATTGCACAGTCCAAATACCTCCTGAGACAGCTGAAATTAGGGTTTTGGTTCTTTCAAGGAATTTGAGGTTTCCAATGGTTCAATCAAGTCTCATATGCCTATAAACATTCTCAAGCACCTACATGCCAAATTTCAAGACTCACAGTGCCAAATTCCACAGTCAAAAGCCTCATTTGATCCACAGTCAACTGCAAGGGCAAAATGGTCATTTCACAGTCAAAAGTCAGAAATTTTGGTCAACATCTTATTTTGAGTCCACAATCATCATTTGATCAAGTCTTGATCATGATTCCACAAGAATGGCTCAAAAATCATCAAGATGCAAAAGGTTACTATTTTTGGACAGTAGAAAAGTCAACTGTACCTTGACCAGGGCATAACTTTTTCATGGTTCATCAGAAAAATCCCATCCAATGCTCATTTTGAAGGGGATGCCATTTACTACAAACCAACTTCACATTCCAAGTTCAAGAAAGGCTCACACAAAAAGTTATCAATTTCTACATTATAGGTCAAATTCAAAAGTCAACAAAAAGGCACTTTAAGTCAAAGACCATAACTTGAGATTGGTAAATACAAATGAAATGGGACCAAAGGCATTGGTTAGAGGACTTCAAGAACTTTCCAAAATGTCCAAGAACATGTTCATATGATCAAAATTGAGCAAGATACGCATTGGAGAAGTTGGGAAATTTTTGTGAATTTGCAAAAGTCAACTTTGCTCAAAACACCTCATTTTTGCTAATGGGCCACAAATTTCTTCTTGAAACTTTATCCAAGGCCTATGCACGACCCATCAAGCTTAATTGAATTATTTTCTTATTTTTTATTAATTAATTGGATTTTTAATCAATATTAATTCATTTAATTAATTTAAATTGTAGGAAATACAAAGATTTGATTTTTCAATCTTTTTGTGAAGCAAGAATGACCTAAAAAGGCTGGAAATTTCGTGCACCAAGTCAAAGATGCAATATCTCCCAATTTGGCAACTTTTCCCAATCATGAAGATTCAAAAATATTTGATTTTCAATCAAATATTCAATCATCATTCCAAGGGATTTTTGTGCAAGATTCTGACCTAATTCCCCTCTCCTATATATACACAAGCCAACCCTAATCATGCACACGTGAAATCTCTGCAGAAAAAGCCATAACCACATTGAAAAAATTCAAGAAAATTGCAAAACTGATTTCCATATTCTAGCACGATTCAAAGGCTTTTGTGGATTCTAACACATTGCAGGGAGTGTGAGGAACGTGTAGCAATCAAAACCAGGCCTTAAAGCTACCAGAATCGCCCTAAACAGTTTCACGGTTTGCATATTTTGTCCATAATCGTATTGCTCAAATCATGCATATTTAACATGATTTATTGTTTGTTTTGCATTGCTTGAATCCATGTGAAGCTAATGGTATAAGTTAATTGAATTATAGTGTACAGAATCACAAGTTACCATGGATAAATTCTAGGGTTCCTGAGCTTTGGATTTGGGGCTTTGCTATCCAAGAAAAATTAGAACCTTTAAGACCCATGGTTAGAATCGTTGAATCTGGACGAACAGGATGCAACCCTCGCGATACATTTATATACAACACAGGGCTAATCGCTATTTTTG
Source organism: Vicia faba (assembly GCA_948472305.1). Classification (NCBI taxonomy): domain Eukaryota; kingdom Viridiplantae; phylum Streptophyta; class Magnoliopsida; order Fabales; family Fabaceae; genus Vicia; species Vicia faba. Next base: position 990,599,851 of record OX451735.1, read on the forward strand.
GTCATTGCATATTGTGGGGGTTAAAAACCCCCGCTATCTAATGTCCTTTTTGCAGGTTCAGCGAGGAAGATGATGATGTGTTGATGCATCATTGGTTGGTTCAAAAAACGCGCGCTTGCTTTTGTGTTTACAATATATTTATTAATTTTTATGTATTATATTTGCTTCTCATTATAATAACAAAAACAGGCAATTGGCGTAGTGGATGATGCATTGGCCAATGATCATTAGGACCTGGGTTCGAATCCCAGGTCCCCCAAAATACTTGATATTTCTTTTCTTAACATGTTCACATGCAGGCATTCTAAAAGCGTTCCACCATGTACTTCAATCATCCAAACGCCATGTGTCTACATGCACAAATCCAGTGGTCAGAGGTGAATGATCACCATGCTCCCAGTCAACCAGTGCCCTGGACAATCCAAAAAGTCAAAAGGGCTTGGAGTTAATGGGCCTGAAATCTCCAAGGACACCTCCATATTGGGCCAGTACACCCCCTGGGTTCTTGATGGGGCTTCGTAACGTATAGCCTAAATATAGTACTGCAAGTGCACAGCCTATCGAAGTAATATATAAGATTATCGAACCACAGAGACCAATTGTCAATCTATCAACTCTATTGCTAAGGTGCTTATCTAAGGTGAACAAGAATATTGATGTGAGTGCAGTGCAACAAAGTAAATGAGCGAGGTAAATAACAGTTTAAAAGACAGGTTGGAATGTAAATCATGTAATCAGATATTGGTCCGGTCATGCGTAGATTGAACTACTTATGGGGCAGTATTTTCTATTGATAGCAAAGAATCAATTTAACGGGAACTTGTAGCTTTTGACTACTAAGAACCGAATTTACTCTTTAAATTAAATTCCTTTATTGTCACATATAAAGGGTGCCTTCCGCGTTAAAGAGGTAAACCTATTTTTAAGAAATTGATAGTTTTGACTTAACAGAAAAGTAATTTTACTTGGAAAGATTAACTTAAAGAGACTTTTGGCTTTTGACCAAGAGTCAGATTTCAAACCTACAAACGCGTCCGAAAATAGTTTCAAAATCGTTTTCTAAAAAGGTCAATGATTCCTATTTAACCAATCAACGGCTTTCGCTCTTTTTTGTTTGGTTAAATAATAATCAAGTCGTATCATTAGTTTGGACGGCTTTCGATCTTACCCAATAAACATTTAAACATAATTGACTTAAGTTAAAAGCAAAACATCCCCAGAGTATTTTCACTAGCATGATAATTGGAACACGACCATGATGACAATCATTACATCCAAACCTTTATAGTTTAGCCAGACATAATAAGTGCGAGTCTATAAAACGTGTAGACTATGATAAGAGCGAGTAAGTAAAAGAGTGCGAGTCTATAAAACGTGTAGACTATGGTAAGAGCATTTAGAGTCTATAAAACGTGTAGACTATGGTAAGAGCATTTAGAGTCTATAAAACGTGTAGACTATGGTAAGAGCAATTATAAGTAAAGAAATGCAATAAAATAGAACCTTGCTCCAGTCGGAGACTTGAATCTGATACAAATCTGCGGAATGGTAAGGCTGGTATGATGAACTTCAACCAAAGTGCTCCAAGACTCGATTACAACTCAATCTACACCGCAATAACTCCCCGATGTGAAGAGATTATTACTTTACAGAAACTGATAGTATATGGCTTAAGATTGTACTAAGCTTGGATGAAACTAAAAAATGAAAATCGAAAACTATTTATAGAGGATCCTTGAGATGCGTAAAGACCAGCATGCCCCTCAACTTCTTCTGAGCGGGAAACTTTTGTGAAGGCCGCAAACGAGGTGGCAGTGGCCGCGGGCGCGGTGGCTGGAACTGCCAGATCGTGGGAACGTGGCAGTTGGTCTCTGGGTGAAAGTGGGCCACGTCATCGCGTTCCCTGTAGCCGGCGCGGCGCTGAACGCCATAAGTGCAGAATATCTTGAAAAACCCTAATTTCTTGGCGTTTTGGCTCGTTTCTTCACAGAAGGCTCTGAAATGACAAGAATCCTGAAAACAAAGGAAAAAGGAACATAATACGAGAAAATGATAATAAAAACTAAGGAAAACATGTGATATTTGAGTCAGAAACATAGTGCGATTTAGTGCGATCAAATCCTCCCACGCTTAGACCTTTGCTTGTCCTCAAGCAAAAACTCTTAGAAGTAGATGAAAGAAAATTATGGTGTATACAGGTTTTGGGCAAAGAGGGCTTCTAAGTTCGAGTAAGGGTGTGTTGTCAGGCACTAACTATCTGAACCAAGGGTATCGTAATTACACTACTCGCAGAAATGCGGACATAAACCTCATAAGTATACAGATCGATCCTAATATCCTTACTATGCTAAGACTTCTTTTTGTACGAGGTCCTTTTTCATTCAGGCGCAATCACATTAAGCCCGTTATCCGTACATACTCATGGTGTAGTGACCGGTTAGTGACTCTGATCTCAAGTGATGGGATTCTAGTACAAGAGTTGGTTTAACCCCTTTTTATTTTACCCATTTGCAGTTGCGGGGGATCGGACCGTAGTCCGCCCTACCAAGTCCAACACCAGATACCTCTGGACCAACTACAACGGATGTGCCTTATATATATTTATTTTCTTTGTTTTTATTAGTGCTTACAACTTTCTTGAGTTGAGTAATCTTTGTGAGGATCACCCAACTCGTAGTCGTATTCATACTTTATTTTATAAACTTTTAAGGCAAAATAGAGATCATCCACTTATATTCATCGATCCTACACTTAGAGCATGCTTAGGCCGGAGCTGACTGCTAAGATAAACTACTTGAAGACCTATTTGTACAGTTTTATTCAAAATCATAGCATATTGGGAAGAAAGGATCTAATCTAAATGTTCAAAAAGGCTTACGGTGTTAAAACGATAACAAATTTTTCAAAAAGTGAGTGCCCAAGAAATAGACCCTATCTAGGACCTGTCTCATAGCCCAAATCCTTAAAAACAACCACAATTCTTTGAAAAAGATTTTGTAAAAATTTTGTAAGGCTAAAAAGTGGGGGAAATGAAAGGGTACACTACGCAGAAAGACTCGCCTATCACATGCATTTTATTAACTACGAATATAACATACCTAAAAGGAAAAATGCGGAAGGGAAATAAAAGCAGGAAAAACGGGAAATAAAAGCGATAAATGCTCCTCCCACACTTAAACCGGACATTGTCCTCAATGTTCCAAAATAAGGTAGGAGGAGGTACCTGAAAACGCTAGTGGGGGCCACTAGGACCTTCACCATCCTGGTTGGTACGACCAGAACGGCGGCTACGACTGTGACGACAGCTCTCTCGGTCCAAAACTAGCTGCTCCATTCTCTCTGTCAAGGCGGCATTTGCCGCTTGTAGCTCTTGGGTCCTACCAATGAGGGTGCCTTGGGTTGCCTCCATCAATTGGAAGTGACGAGCGTATGTGGTCTGGTTAAGGTGCTGTTCTCTTTGGAAAGCCAGTTGACTTTCCATAATAGTGCGCAGAGAGCTAGCATTTTGCTGTTGGGATGCTTGCATGAAGGCCATGTTATCGGTCGCCTGTTGCTGCAAAGTAGCAAGGAGGGTATCCCTCTGGGCCTCTCGGGCCATATGCTCACGCCACATGTCCTCAGTGACATGGAAACTAGGAGCTGTACCTGCATGTGGGTTAGAAGTAGATGGTGTCGTGTGTGGTGGTGAAAAGTGGGGTGGTTCTTCCATACGAAAATCGTACTCATCATCAGTGTTGTTACCCTCATTTAAAGGTAGATTTGGGGGCAACGGACCAATAAAAGCAGGAGCGTTGAGATCGTAGGTCCAGTTACGCTCAAATCTGATATCAGTACGACGGTGCAAGGAATAACAACACTGGGTACAACGGCACCTCCAACCATGAGGAAGTAACCACCTTCCCTCCTCGTCTTGCATAAACGCATATCCTTTAAAAATTTAATATTTGCAATACGAGGAGGAAGTGGCTCAAGGGTGGCAAGTTCTGTATCCAATCCTATGGCACGGGCAATAGTAGTAATCAGTCCACCAAAGGAAATTGGCCCACCTTTTCTTAAAACATGGTGCATGTGGGCAATCATAAATGGGACTGGATTAACTTTGGTGTCTGTGAGGCAGCTCTGCATGATAATTAATTCTTTAGCATTCACCTTGTTTGGGTTTTCCCGAGCAAAGATGGTGGATGCTAAAAGAAATCTAAAAACACGAAGGGCAGGATTGTGGATATGAGAAGCAAGTAGGCCATCAAAAGATGTTGCATTTTGTTTAGTAATCCTGGCCCAAAATGCTTCAAATGCCCAATCCGTGTCTAAAGGTGCTTCACAAACGGCACCATCCCCATAAGGCCATCCTAACATGGCAGCTAGACCGTCAGTGGAGTAGTCATATTCAACATTAAACATTCTAAATTTTACTCCACCTACGGCGCTAGCAGTGTTAGGAGAGACGTTATAAATTAAAGAACTCAAAAATTCGAACGTCAGCCTAGGGTAGGTTGGTGCTTGAGTAGCAAAAATATCATGCATGCCTAGTTTGTCGAGAAGGAAAAATACACTATGGTATATACCTAATGAATATAGACAGTTTTCATCGATATACCTGGTAGAGTGTATTGGTGTTGTCAGCAATTTCTCAAGCCGCTTTTGTTGTCTTTCTCCGGGTTGGCCATCTCGCAAAATGTAGCCGTGATACTCCATAGGATTTTCTTGTGGATGAATATAAATAGAAATAATGGGATGTAGAAGTAGTGAAGGTGTGAGGAAGAAAATGAAATAGTGGGGGTATTTATAGGTAGTGAAGAAAAATGGTGGTTGATGAATATTTATGATGGGAATAAATGTAGTGGGGTAGGTATGGATAATAAAGGAAGTTATGGGGGGTTAAGAATGGAAGAAAATGGAATTGGAAGTGGAAAAAGAGGCAAAATGGGGGGAAAACCGAGCCACTAGCCGTTAGGTGACCGTTACGTCACCGCGGGCGCGGCAGGGATCACCGCGGGCGCAGTCAGGGCGAGCCAAGTTGGGCCGGTCTTACTTCCTTTCCATTGGGCTTTTCCTTCCTTGCCATTAGCTTCAATTTTTGGAGGTGTACCTAGTTTTCTTACGAACGTGCATATATGTATGTGAATACATATATACATGTATATTTATTTATTTTTATATCAAAATTTTCATTATGGTGACCAGAAAAACAAAAACATTAGTAAATGAAAGATATATATAGAGAAAAAAAAAACATATGCATATATATATATAGGTACGGACATCGGGTCACCAAAATAGTTATTAATAATGCAGGAAACAGATAATGCAAATAAAAATGAGTCTGAAAAGGAAATCAACATAATACTAATAATACTAGAACTAGAGATCTTGTGAATAACACAGATCTATCACCAACCGGGAGGATGCTCTGCAAGAGTGTCTGGGCCACGCAGCTCAGTCAGCTGGCGTCGAATCTCTGCCACCTCGTGAGCTAATTCATCTAACTCACCAGCAAAGGTAACATCATTCAGTTCCAACTGTAAATGAAGGTCAACCACCTCATTGCGGAGAGTGGCTATCTCAGTGCGCATAGCAGTCAACAGAGTGCGAATATCAGGTTCCTGCAAGCTGAGGTTATTAGTAAGAACAGTAATGCGTGTAACCTCGGGTCGGGATGTGTGATCTGGAGTAGAGTCCTCGGGAGCAGGAGTGTATTCAGGAGTAGGATCTTCGGAAACAGGAGTGTATTCTGGAGTGGGATCTTCGGAAACAAGAGTGTATTCTGGAGTGGGATCTTCGGAAGCAGGAGTATATTCTGGGGCATACTCTGATATCTCACCCCAACCTTCTACATAATAGTTCCAATTAGCAGGGTTGGAAACACAAGTCATCTGAGGGTCTGGCAGTGTGAAGGTGTAAACTGTCTGGTCATCGATGAGCAATCTGTACTGATATGGGTGGAAAGAGGCCCTCCTCATGAGCCCACGATCCATGCAAAAGTCTAAATATAGGAAAGTATATCCACAGTATGGGGTCAGCTGTGCTATCATACTGTCCAAACCCAAAGCAGAAGCTATATGTGTCACATTCCCTCCAGAATGAATGAGTCCTACAGCGGATCGAGCAGTCTGCTCGAGGCTCTCTATCAGAAAACCTCCACTAGCTATAGGTCTGGACTGACTGGTACAGTATAGGAAAAGGATCTCCTCAGCGGTGACTAAGTGGTCACAGTAACTCCTCCCAAAGAAAGTGTGGCACAAAATCATCTCGAAGTATCGGAAAGCCGGGTTATGGATCTTCCTGGACAGCTGGGTAGAGGGGTCAAGGCTGGCTCCATCAGTAATGTCCTGCCAAAATTTATCAATATCTCTGTCCATATAGTAACTCAATGGTAACTCAGTGGTCGGTCCAGTTTGGAAACCAAGCAAATCCCCAAATTCTTTGATGGTCAGGGTATACTCGGTACCAAACAATCTGAAACTTAGGCATCCTCGCTCATCTCCTTCACCCACCCATGGGTTATAATCCATAGAGCTAAGAAACTCCAGAGTAAGGTTCCTGTAGGTTTTGTGGACATCCTCAGCATAATAATCCCAGCCAAGTTGGTTGCACAGATACCTAATACTTGGCTCAATCCCGAGTGCCTCCATGCAGCTCTGATCGGGGTACCTAGTGGGTACCATAGGTCTAGCAGATAAGGTAGCAAATCGGGCTTTTTGTGCTTCATCCCTAAAAATCATAACCATACCATCGGGGTAATGCATCCTGAAAATATAAACACAAGAAATTAGTCCAGATAAAACATATATAAATTAATAAAATAAAATAAAATTAAGAATAAACCATGGATTGCCTCCCATGCAGCGCTTGTTTAACGTCTTTAGCTTGACGATTAGATCTTACTTTATGTGGCTATTGGTGGGTCTATAAGAATATGACTAGAGTAGTCAACAGGAAAATCGCCTCCTTTGTATAGCTTCAGTCTTTGTCCATTTACCACAAATGGAGCGCATGAATTGTTTTTGATTTCTACTGCTCCAGACTTTAGAACTTTTGACACTTCAAATGGACCTGTCCATCTTGAACGAAGCTTACCAGGAAAAAGTCGTAACCTTGAGTTAAATAGAAGAACAGGGTCACCAATGTTGAAATCTTTCTTGATGATTTTTTTATCATGCCACATCTTGGTTCTTTCCTTATATATGATGGCATTCTCATAGGCATTCAAGCGAAGCTCTTCCAGCTTGTGAATGTCCAGGATACATTTTTCTCCGGCTTTTAGGTAATCTAGATTCAAGGATTTAATGGCCCAATAGGCTTTATGTTCTAGTTCGAAGGGTAAATGACAGGACTTTCCATAAACCAATTGATAAGGAGTTGTTCCAATAGGGGTTTTATAAGCCGTTCTATAAGCCCATAAGGCGTCTTTAAGTTTTCCAGACCAGTCTTTTCTGGATAATGATACGGTTTTCTCTAGGATCTGCTTAATCTCCCTATTCGATACTTCTACTTGGCCACTGGTTTGCGGGTGATATGGTGTTGCTACTCTATGTTTTACTCCGTATTTGCTTAGAAGCTTGTCAAATATCTTAGATATAAAATGCGATCCTCCATCACTTATGACTAACCTCGGGGTTCCAAACCTAGGAAAAATAATATTCTTAAACAGTTTGATAACTACCTTGGTATCGTTTGTGGGTGATGCAACAGCTTCTATCCACTTTGAGACATAATCGACAGCTACTAGGATATACTTGTTACCCATTGAGGAAGGAAAAGGTCCCATGAAATCTATACCCCAGACATCAAATATTTCCACTTCTTGGATGTTACTTAAAGGCATTTCATCACGTCTTGAGATGTTCCCAGTGCGTTGGCATCGATCACATTTTGTAATGTAAGTGTGGACATCGCGCCATACAGTAGGCCAATAAAAACCTGCTTGAAATATTTTGGCGCATGTTTTAGATGTGCTTGCATGTCCACCATAAGGTGCAGCATGACAATGTTTAATGACGTTGCCTACTTCTTCTTCCGGCACACATCGTCTGAATATATTATCTATTCCTCTTTTGAATAGGAGGGGTTCATCCCAAAAGAAGTGTTTGACATCACTAAAAAACTTCTTCTTCTGTTGGTAGCTTAAGTCAGGGGGTATGATATCAGCGGCCAGATAATTCACAATATCTGCGTACCATGGTATGTTGTTCAAGGTTGAGATTTCCTCATAGGTCTCTTCTTCAGTTGAGTTTATCCCAGCTATTAATCTTTCATAAGTAGAGTGATCGTCTATAGGTATAAGTTCAGGTTTAAGGTGTTCTAACCTAGAGAGATGATCAGCTACTAAGTTTTCAGCTCCTTTTTTATCCTTAATATCCAAGTCAAATTCTTGGAGTAAAAGAACCCATCTGAGCAATCTAGGCTTAGCATCTTTCTTACTTAACAAGTACCGGATTGCTGCATGATCTGTGTATACTATTATTTTTGCTCCCACCAAATAAGATCGAAATTTATCAATAGCAAAAACTACGGCTAGCAATTCCTTTTCTGTGGTTGTATAATTTAGCTGGGCAGCGTCTAGTGTTCTACTAGCGTAGTAAATAGCATGCAGTTTCTTGTCTTTTCTTTGCCCTAGTACAGCTCCTACAGCGAAATCACTAGCATCGCACATGATTTCAAAGGGTTGTGTCCAATCAGGTGGTCTTATGATAGGTGCTGAAATAAGAGCTTGCTTTAAAACTTCAAAGGCCTCAAGACATTTTTGGTCGAATTCAAACTCGACATCCTTCATCAATAAGTTAGTTAAAGGTTTTGTTATTCCGGAAAAATTCTTGATGAAACGTCGGTAGAACCCGACATGTCCTAGAAAACTTCTTACTTCCCTAACGGTCTTAGGTGGGTTTAGGTTTTCTATAACTTCTATCTTGGCCTTATCAACTTCTATACCTCTTTCAGAAATAATGTGTCCCAAGACTATCCCTTCATTTACCATAAAGTGGCACTTTTCCCAATTCAACACAAGGTTTACTTCCACACATCTTTTTAAGATTTTCTCTAAGTTTGAGAGGCAGTTTTTGAAATCAAACCCACACACTGAAAAATCGTCCATAAATACTTCCATAATTCCATCTAGGTAGTCTGCGAAAATTGACATCATACAACGTTGGAAAGTGGCAGGTGCATTAGAGTCTAAAGGGCATTCGTCTATAAGCGAATGTTCCATAAGGGCAAGTAAATGTGGTTTTTTCTTGGTCCTCTGGGTGAATAGGGATTTGGAAAAACCCCGAATACCCATCAAGATAGCAGAAATATGAGTGTCTTGCTAGATGTTCAAGCATCTGATCTATAAATGGGAGAGGGAAATGGTCTTTTCTCGTTGCCTTATTCAACTTTCTGTAATCTATACACATACGCCATCCTCCTTCTGTTCGTTTTGCCACATGCTCACCTTTCTCATTTTCCATAACAGTGATACCTCCTTTCTTGGGTACCACATGGACTGGGCTTACCCATTCACTATCCGAAATTTGGTATATGATACCAGCTTCTAATAACTTAAGAACTTCTTTCTTGACTACATCACTCATGATAGGGTTTATTCTTCTTTGATGTTCTCTTGAGGGTTTTGAATCTTCTTCTAGCATAATCCGATGCATGCATACGGATGGGCTTATACCTTTTAAATCTGAAACTTTATACCCTAAAGCTGAGGGATATTTTCGCAAGGTATCTAAGAGTTGATTTGTTTCTATTTGGTTTAGAGCGGCGCTAATTATAACAGGTCTATTCATCTCCTCATCCAAAAACTCATATCTTAGATTCTTGGGTAGTTCCTTAAGTTCTATAGTGGGTTTCTCAGTACGCGGCATAAGGTCAGGGGTAAGAGCTAAGCATTCGAAAAGGTTGTCGTCAATGTACGGTTCGATACTCTTAAATCCGTCATCCTCTAAAATAGGGGTTGATGGTAATTTGATTAAAGATTCGTTTTGTTCGAGCTCATTTACACATTCGTCAATGACGTCGATGGCATAACACGCATCTCCTATCACTGGTGCCATTAGAAACTTTGATAAAATGAACTCAATCTTTTCATCTCCTACCTCGAAAGTCAGTTTCCCTTTCTTAACATCTATTATAGCTCCGGCGGTCGATAGGAATGGTCTTCCTAAGAGGATTGGGATGTCTTCATCTTCTTTAATATCCATTACGACGAAGTCGGTCGGAATGTATAACTGACCAATCTTGACAGGTATGTCTTCTAAAATACCCATGGGATATTTGACAGATCTATCAGCTAGTTGTAAGGACATCTTAGTAGGTTGAAGTTCTCCTAATTTTAACCTCTTACAGACGGCCAGAGGCATCAGACTTACGCTTGCTCCTAAGTCTAAAAATGCTTTGTCTATCATATGGTTACCTAGGATGCAAGGGATAGAAAAACTTCCAGGGTCTTTATCTTTCTTGGAGAGTTTATTTTCGGATATAGAATGACATTCTAAAGGCTTGGGATCATCGAGTCGCCGTTTATTGGTCAAAATATCTTTCAAGAACTTAGCATATGATGGTATCTGGGTTATAGCTTCAGTAAAAGGAATCTCTACATGGAGTTTCTCTATTACCTTAATAAACTTTTGGTACTGGTTTTCTACTTTGGTGTTTTTCAGCCTCTGTGGGAACGGAATAGGTGGTTTATAAGGTTGTTGAGTGTTATTCCCTACTTCTGGTTTTGATTGCTTTTCTGGTTTCTCTGGTTCCTCTACCTGGTCTTTAGGTGTAGCATCTTCCATAGGTTTTTCTGATGTGCTTAAGTTAGGATTTCTAGGCCCTTCATAAGCAGTTCCACTTCTTAAGGTGATAGAATTTGCTTGGCCTTTTGGATTTGGTTGAGTTTGTCCAGGAAATTGTCCTCCAGGTGCAACTTGTACAGAGGTGTTTTGTGCTACTTGGGAAATCTGAGTCTCAAGCATTTTGGTGTGGGTTATCATCTGGTCAAACTTGGTTGCCAGTTGAGTAACTAGTTCGTTCGTGTGAATGTGTTGGTTCATAAACTCCTTATTTTGCTGAGTTTGAGTCTGAATAAAGGTGTCTATGGTTTCTTTAAGGTTTGGTCTTGGGGGCACTATTTGCATAGGTTGGTTTTGTTTTTGCGTTTGGAATCCTTGAGGTCTCGAAGGTCCGGGATTTTGGATAGGGTTATTGTTTTAGTAAGAGAAATTCGGGTGGTTCCTCCATCCAGGATTGAAGGTATTCGAGAAAGGGTTCCCTTGGGTATAGTTAACTTGGTATGAGCTAGATTCGTTCAAAAGGTTACAGTCAACGGTTTGATGTCCTTGAGTTCCACAGAGTTCGCATTCCGATTGGATTGCTGCTACTGTGGTTGGGTTTTGAGACATGTTCTCGACTCTCAAAGCTAGGGCGTCAATCTTGGCATTAATCATGTCCATGCAACTTACCTCATTCTTTCCTCCATGGCTCTCCTTTTTCTCTACTGTCGCTCGTTCTAATCCCCACTGGGCGTGGTTTTGGGCCATGTCCTCTATTAGGGCACAAGCGTCAGGGTAAGGTTTGTTCATCAACGCTCCGCCAGCGGCAGCGTCTATGGACATCTTTGTGTTGTAATGGAGTCCATTATAGAAGGTATGTATGATTAACCATTGCTCCAGGCCATGGTGCGGACAAGCTCTTAAAAGTTCTTTATATCTCTCCCAGGCATCAAAAAGTGATTCGCCTTGGTTTTGGGTGAAACAAGTGATCAGGTTCCTAAGAACAGCGGTCTTGCTTGGTGGAAAATATCTCGCAAGAAAAGCTCTCCTAAGGTCTTCCCAAGTTGTTATTGAGTTAGCTGGAAGGGCGTCTAACCAGTCGTGAGCTTTACCTCTAAGGGAAAAAGGAAACAGTCTTAAATGGATGGCTTCGGGTGTGGCTCCATTTGCCTTAAGGGTGTCAGCTAACTGGATAAATACCTTTAAATGTTGATTCGGGTTCTCGGTAGCGAGACCAGCGAATTGGTTTTGTTGTACTAATTGTAATAATGAGGGCTTTAGTTCAAAGTTATTGGTAGTTATAGTAGGGTTTACTATACTAGAACTAGGTTCCTCGTTAGATGGTTGGGCGAATTCCTTGAGTGGTCTTTGGTTACGATCTTCTGCCATAGCTCTTCTTATCTTGCGTATAAAAAGACGGGCACGAGCGTAACGTTCAGGTTCTACTAAAGGATCTATTAGGTTACCGGTGCTACGATTTCTACGCATCTACCGGCTAGAATAGCCTTAGTCTAAACGGGATAACAATAGGGTACGAAATTTGACGAAGTTGGTCCCCGGCAACGGCGCCAAAAACTTGATGGGGCTTCGTAACGTATAGCCTAAATATAGTACTGCAAGTGCACAGCCTATCGAAGTAATATATAAGATTATCGAACCACAGAGACCAATTGTCAATCTATCAACTCTATTGCTAAGGTGCTTATCTAAGGTGAACAAGAATATTGATGTGAGTGCAGTGCAACAAAGTAAATGAGCGAGGTAAATAACAGTTTAAAAGACAGGTTGGAATGTAAATCATGTAATCAGATATTGGTCCGGTCATGCGTAGATGAAACTACTTATGGGGCAGTATTTTCTATTGATAGCAAAGAATCAATTTAACGGGAACTTGTAGCTTTTGACTACTAAGAACCGAATTTACTCTTTAAATTAAATTCCTTTATTGTCACATATAAAGGGTGCCTTCCGCGTTAAAGAGGTAAACCTATTTTTAAGAAATTGATAGTTTTGACTTAACAGAAAAGTAATTTTACTTGGAAAGATTAACTTAAAGAGACTTTTGGCTTTTGACCAAGAGTCAGATTTCAAACCTACAAACGCGTCCGAAAATAGTTTCAAAATCGTTTTCTAAAAAGGTCAATGATTCCTATTTAACCAATCAGCGGCTTTCGCTCTTTTTTGTTTGGTTAAATAATAATCAAGTCGTATCATTAGTTTGGACGGCTTTCGATCTTACCCAATAAACATTTAAACATAATTGACTTAAGTTAAAAGCAAAACATCCCCAGAGTATTTTCACTAGCATGATAATTGGAACACGACCATGATGACAATCATTACATCCAAACCTTTATAGTTTAGCCAGACATAATAAGTGCGAGTCTATAAAACGTGTAGACTATGATAAGAGCGAGTAAGTAAAAGAGTGCGAGTCTATAAAACGTGTAGACTATGGTAAGAGCATTTAGAGTCTATAAAACGTGTAGACTATGGTAAGAGCATTTAGAGTCTATAAAACGTGTAGACTATGGTAAGAGCAATTATAAGTAAAGAAATGCAATAAAATAGAACCTTGCTCCAGTCGGAGACTTGAATCTGATACAAATCTGCGGAATGGTAAGGCTGGTATGATGAACTTCAACCAAAGTGCTCCAAGACTCGATTACAACTCAATCTACACCACAATAACTCCCCGATGTGAAGAGATTATTACTTTACAGAAACTGATAGTATATGGCTTAAGATTGTACTAAGCTTGGATGAAACTAAAAAATGAAAATCGAAAACTATTTATAGAGGATCCTTGAGATGCGTAAAGACCAGCATGCCCCTCAACTTCTTCTGAGCGGGAAACTTTTGTGAAGGCCGCGGGCGAGGTGGCAGTGGCCGCGGGCGCGGTGGCTGGAACTGCCAGATCGTGGGAACTTGGCAGTTGGTCTCTGGGTGAAAGTGGGCCACGTCATCGCGTTCCCTGTAGCCGGCGCGGCGCTGAACGCCATAAGTGCAGAATATCTTGAAAAACCCTAATTTCTTGGCGTTTTGGCTCGTTTCTTCACAGAAGGCTCTGAAATGACAAGAATCCTGAAAACAAAGGAAAAAGGAACATAATACGAGAAAATGATAATAAAAACTAAGGAAAACGTGTGATATTTGAGTCAGAAACATAGTGCGATTTAGTGCGATCAGTTCTTCTTTTCTTTACTTCTTTTTTTTTTCTCTTTTATATTTTCTTTTAATTATTTTATTAATTATTATTATTATAATTATTATTTAACCCAAATTAATTATTTTCATAATAAAATCAGAAAACTAAAATATTTTTATTATTATTAATTTCACCTTTAATTTGTTATTTTTGTAAATAAATGTAATTAATTAATTTAGTTGTTTTAATTAGGTTAACTTTAATTATTTTCATAACAAATAAAATAAATTAGAATTAGGGTTTTCTTGACAATTTTAATTTCTTTTTATTTATTTCATTAAAACATAAAAAACTTAAAAAATATTTCTTTTAATTAATTAATTAGTTTTAGGATTAATTTAGTTAAATGCAAAATAACCAAAAATTCATTCTTTTCTCAAAAAGGGTCAAACCCTAAGGACTTCTCCGATTTAATTTCTTTTCGCACATATTATTTTTTGATCATATTTATGTAATTGCTCCGAGGATGTAATAGCGTAATTAGGACTTTTTATCGCTTTCCTTTAATTTCTCGCATTTAATTTTTCCAAGGGTTTGTTTTTGGCGATGTAAATACCCGACGCCTTGTAATAGCGTAGATTTACTTTCCGCAATTTACTTTCCGAACAATTATTAACTGCTATGCATGACAACACTTGTTCTCAAAATAAAATCAAAACGTAGCTCACCATGACATGTGCAAAGATAATTTAATTGAATCCTGACACACTCGCACATGCCACTCCTAGGGTATGCCTCACTTGGTTGCCTCGACGTGGTCATTGAGTATAGGGTGTTTTAGAGGTCGCCCTCCTGTCTAAAGATCCAAGTTGCCTCGAAACAGTTGCCTCGGATAAAAAGGATCTAGGACATTAGGGTTACCGCTAAGGCGTCCTACTATTGCTTTGGTGACCACATGTCCCTATAATCAAATTGACCCGAATAACTCCAACGACGATGCTACCTACTTCTCAATAGTGGGATAGTACTGTCTAAAGGACATTTATACAACTTAATTTCTTTTGAGTAGGTAGAGGTTCTAAGGTACTTGCTCTTTCAAAATAAAAACAACTTTTCGCACTTACACTTTTCTGACAAAAGTTTTCAAACAAACACTTCATGACACTCTTGAGGACTGATACAAGAGTTAAATCGAAGTTTTCAAACAAACTTTTTCAAAACCCACAAACACAAGAAAATCAAACTCTTTTGAAAACATAGTGAGCAAGTACCTAAGAGCCCGTGGATAACCACGGATAGAAAGGGTGCTAACACCTTCCCTTTCTATAATCTACCTCCCGAACCGAGAAACATCTCGAAAAGGAATTTTGCTGTGCTTTTGTCCTTTCCTTGTTGGAGAAAATAAAAGACGGTGGCGACTCTTGCTTACCGCGACATTTCGCGAACCAGCATTTCAAAACAGTCAGTTCTATTTCCACCGATCACAAGTTGTTATAGTCTCAGGGATTCCAAATCTGTAGATAATGTTCTTTTGAATAAATTCAATGACATTTTCTTGGTCTGCGTTGACTAAAGGGATAGCTTCGATCCATTTGGTGAAATAATTAATGCCTACCAGTATATATTTATGGCTCCTCGATGATGCTGGTCGAATCTCTCCAATAAGATCCAACGCCCATCCTCTAAAAGGCCAAGGTTTCACTATTGAATGAAGCTCGCTTACTGGTACATGTTGGATACCAGTGTGGACTTGGCATTGCTGGCAACCCTTCGCGAACTCGACACAATCTTTCAAGATAGTAGGCCAATATAGCCCTTGTCGAAACAACAACCATTTCATCTTATGACCTACTTGGTGAGCTCCACATGCTCCAGCATGCGTAGTCGAAAGGGCTATGTATACTTCGGTTTCGCTTAAGCATTTTAATGATACCCCTTCAGGCGTATTTTTGAACAACTCATTCCCCATGAGTACGTAACTTAACACCCTATATTTTATTTTCCGTTCTGTCAAAGCTGCTGGATTTTGCAGGTAATCTACAATGGGTTTCCTCCAGTCTTGCTCCGATAAATTGTCTATGAACGTAATTTTGAAATTCCTTTGATCAGCATACCCTAGTCTTGTTGATTCCAAATCGGTTGGAGACAAGCTGGTTGCTGTTATTTTTTCTCGGACTTCGATTGCTCTTTGTAATCTCGTTTTTGAAATCTTATACCCAGATGCAATTTGTGCCAAATCATTGGCTACTTGGTTTTCCAATCTAGGTATGTGTCGAATATTAACCACTTCGAATTTTTTCAATAAACGATTTGCTATCACAAAGTACATAATGAGATTTTCCCTTATACATTTGTACTCTTTTGTGACTTGCTTAATGACTAACTCTGAGTCTCCCATTATTTCGACTCGAGTTGCCCCCAATTCCAACAATATTTCAAGGCCAATAATTAGAGCTTCGTATTCAGCCTTATTGTTCGAACAAGTACCTTCTATCTTGTACTTGAATGTTGTTGGAATTTTTTCTGGAGAAATAATTAAGACCCCTACTCCCGTCCCATCTCTATGGCTGGAACCATCGAAGTAAAATTTCCAGGGTTCTATCTCCAAGTAATTTATATTTTCAACCTGAATTGAGTGGTCGACTATAAAGTCTGCTACCACTTGTCCTTTCACTGCCTTAAGAGGCATAAAGGTCAATGAATACTCAGTTAATGCTAACGCCCATTTGCCAATTCGACTGTGCAAGATGGGTTTCGACAACATGTATTTGAAAACATCGAAATGGGACGAAACATACACATCAACTGATTTTATATATTGTTTGAGCTTTGTACAAGAGAAATAGAGACATAGACATGATTTTTCAACTTCGCTATATCTAGTTTCTGCATCGTTCAAAACCCTGCTAAGGTAGTAAATGGGTCTTTCGACTCCATTTTCATCTTCTTGGGCTAACGTGCTTCCCAAAGTTTTGTCGGATGCAGCTATGTACAATCTCATACTCCTATTGCTACAAGGAGGCACCAAAATAGGTGGCTTGGTGAGGTACCCTTTGATCTTGTCGAAGGCGTCTTGTTGCTCTTGCCCCCACTCGAATCTTTCCTTATTCAATCGAAGTAAGGGTGAGAAGGCTTGCGCTTTTCCACTTAGGTTAGATATAAATCTTCTCAAGAAGTTTATCTTGCCTAACAGAGATTGCAGTTCCTTCTTGTTCGTTGGCGCTTTCGCTTCCAAGATTGCCCTCGTTTTGTTCTGGTTGATTTTGATTCCTTTCTTGTGGACGACGAAGCCCAAGAAATCTCCAGCTTTCACACAGAACGCACACTTCAAAGGGTTCATTTTCAGACCACGCTTTCTCATTCTTTCAAATGATTGTCGAAGGTGGTCTATATGGTTCTTCCTGGAAACAGATTTTACAACAATATCGTTAATATATACTTGCATGAAAGTGTTAATAAAATCATGGAAGATAGAGTTCATTGCTCGCTGATATGTTGCCCCAATGTTTTTTAGGCCAAAAGGCATTACCACCCATTCGTAAGTGCCTAAGGCCCCAGGGCATCGAAAAGCTGTTTTTGACACATCTTCTTCAGCAATGAAAATTTGATTGTATCCTGAGTAACCGTCGAGCATGCTCAGGTACTCGTGGCCAGCGGCAGAGTCGACAAGCATTTCCGCCACATGCATAGGATATTCATCTTTGGGTGTTGCAGCATTCAGATCTCTGAAATCTATGCACACCCTCAACGTACCGTTTTTCTTAATTACTGGCACAATGTTTGCAATCCATTCGACATACCTCGTAGTTCGTATGAATTTGCACTTCAGTAGTCTTTCGACTTCCGTTTTGATCTTCGATAGTATTTCTGGAGCGAAGCGTCTTGGAGACTGTTTGACAGGCTTTTTCCCAGGTTTGATTGGCAACTGAAGTTCTACCAATCCTCTGTCGAGTCCAGGCATTTCGTCGTAATCCCATGCAAAGTAGTCCTTGAACTCCTTCAGTAATTGGATCACTTCAACCCTGAGCTCTGGGTCTATTCTGGCGCTGATGTAAGTGGGTATTTTATCTAACCCTTCGCCTAAATCGATTTCTTCTAAAGGATCATGTGATAACATTCTGATGTTGTTCGCCAGGGGGTCCTTTTTGAAACCCAAAGGCTCATCGTCGTAGATGGCGTCGAGCCTCTGTTCCTGCATTCCCTCTGTCATGATATCGGGAGGTTCTGGGTCGAAATCTTTTCCAGGACCAATATCTGGTGGCTCCTGGCCATTGGCCTTGGTGGCCATATATTTTACTTCGGCTTCGAGAGCCGCTATAATTCTTGTTTCGGCTACGTAAGACGAAATTCGTTGTAACACTTGTGACTCAATCATTATCACTGAATTCGCTTCCCCAACCAGTTGGCTGGATGTCAGTCAGCCCACTGAAATCAATGTGGGACAAGTCTTCTTTATCCCATTGAAACCCATGATCAGGATGCAGGTACAAGGAACAAAAAGCATTTGGCGCTGGCGCCATGTCGAAGTCAGGTGCTGGACATGGCCCAATGTGAGCCAAATTTTTGTCGAAGTCAGCTCTCCCTAGGTGATTAACTTCGCCTAAGTAGTAGCTCTAATTTGCTTCTACATTCTCAACAATCCCAACAGGACGCCATAATATCAACCTTTGGTGCATCGATGATGGTACTGCTCTGACACCATGTATCCATTCTCGGCCTAATAATAGGTTGTAATTTGGTTTCGCCGATATGACCATGAACATGGTTGGTCGAAGGATGGATCCCACTTTGAGGTCTAGTTGAATCACACCCATGGTGGTCCCTATTCCACCTTCGTAGTTCGATAGGACCATATTATGAGGCTTAATGTCTTCATCATTCTTGCCTACTTTTCTTAGCATGAAGTGGGGGATTATGTTGATAGTCGCCCCACAGTCCACCAAGATCTTGTTTACAGTGGCCTCTTCGAGCTTTGCCCTTATGAATAAAGGCTTGAGGTGACTCTTCATCGCCTCAGTTGGTGGTTCGAAGAAACCATTTTGCTCTTCAGTGCAACCATTACCCATGACAAAGTAGCATACTGGCCTATGCCCTGCCATCTCTTGTTCGACTTCCCAATTGTTTGATTCGACTTCCACTTGGCGGTTGAATTCTCTTGGCAAGACCAAAACTATATTTACTATAATGTCTAATGTGTCATCGGACTCAGAGCCATCTCTGTCACCAGCTTCGTTTTGGTCAGGCCATACCAATCTATTGGTTACTGGTTCCCTCTCCAAAGGCTTTCTTTGCTTTCGCTGGGGGACATTTGAACTCGACTATGGCTTTGGTTCTTTGACAGCCTCTCTCTCAGCCTTGCGCCGCCTTTGGTATCTTCTCCACTGGGATCGATACATTGGGTTATTTCCCTTGTAATTACTCGATACTTGAGCAACTTTGGTGTCACCTGCATGAGGTTCTTTCTTGAGTATCAAAGATGAACCTCTTGGAACTTCAAAGGGGTGCCACTTTTCTTTGTTGGGTCTCTTTCGACCTGATGTTTTTATCCATGTATCGACTGGCACATTGGTTGGAGGCCTGAAAGTTAGTGGCCTCTTTCCCTGACTTGAACCCTTTTGATAGGTTCTTCTAGGATCGTGTCGAACATAAGAGCCTACACTTTTCTGGGCATTTCTGCTCCATTTCTTGTTTGCTGCTCTCATACCTTCGATGTGTTCAGCAGCTTTCTTGTCAAAAATAGAGCTGCATCGAGGACACATCATTACTTCTGATTTCTTCTTCTGGCATCGTTGCAAGAATTCTGCCATATTTTCATTCTCAAGGGGGAACGCTGTCCTGTTTGCTTGCTCTTGCCTGATGGCTTCCTCTGAGACTTTTGATTCAGAAATTTCGACCATGTTTACATTCATGTTGTCTTTAGTAGCAAGAGTCATTTGCTTCATTTGAGCCTCCAGGTCTTTTGTCTGGCCTTGCACCACAGCCAAGTAGGAAGTGGGTTTAGTTCCAGATTTTGAGACTCCACCTTTTTCTAGTTTTGGGCCCTCAGCAGCCTTTTGGACTGCCTCGATTGTTTTTCTAGAAAGGTTCCCAGAAAAACTAACAAATATTGGCATATTGATGTGATCTTTGGTGACTTCAACCATAGTTATCCCTGGCCTTTTCACCTGACTCCTGGAACCTTCGATCACATTGACCTCTGAAGGTTCAGCATAATGGGCCTCCGCCTGTAAAGGGTTCGAACCCACATTCATGGGGGCCTTATCAGCGAACTTCAACCTCCCTTCTTCGATAGCATTTTGCACGAGATCCCTGAAAAGAAAACATTGAGATGTTTTATGGCCCAGAAAGTTATGATATTTACAATAGCCTCTTTTCTTTCTTTGATCAAGAGGAGGCACTTTTACCCCTGGGGGTATTATCATTTGGCCATCTTTTACAAGTAAATCAAAAATTTCATCACATTTCGTAATATCGAAACTGTATGTCTTTTTAGGGAACCTATCATTGGCCTTTTCAGACCCAGTGGGGTTCTTCCCACTTGAGGGGACTAGTAATTTGCAAGAGTATGGTGGCCCTTGTTTTAACTCAGCCAAATCGACCTCACTTTCTTCGAAGGCTATAAGTTCGTCGAATGTTTCTGGATCTTCTTCGTCCATTTCGACATATGCTATCTTTTCTCTTTTATGAGTTTTCGTCGCCCTGGCTTTTTCAGCTTTAAGGCGTTCTACCTGTCGAACCCTATCGGCCAATTGGGCCATGTCCCTCAGATACTGAGTGTCTAATTTCTTCCTAATGGAGTAGTCTGATCGCAAAAACTTGATCGCAAGACTTTATCGTCTGTTAATCGGGAGACTGCAAGTGCACAGTCCTATCGCGTAGTTTTAAAAGATATCGAACCCACATAGACTATAAATCAATCTATTGTTATCCTAAGTTACGGTACACAGCTAAGGCTAATAGTTCTTTTAGAATATTGGTTAAGGAATATAAATATAAATAAAACGGATATCGGTACGTAAAGTAGTGAACCTAAGCGGCTTAAATTGAACTTAAGCGTATAAAGATGGTTAACTTAATTGTTCTGTAGAATTTATTAGTTTAAATATCCTCGACTCACACTTTCATGGTCTTATCTCAGATTATACGTCTAAAGCCCTATACCTGCTTTTGCTAGCCTATAAGTGTTTAGAAGTATTTTTTGGAAACTTAATTAATTCTAATTTGGTTTAAAGCGCTTTCACTGTATTTAAATCAAATGCCTAACTTTAGCTATCCGGTTAAAAACCTCACACTTTCGTGGTCTCGATCTAACCTATTTACTTTCCTTACTTTCGTAACAAAAAGCGTAGTTTTAATTATAAAAAGTCATAACCAGAAATTAAGTTAATTAGTATTTTAACTTATGAACAATTTAATTCCTACTCTTACTACTATTACTTACCGATACCTAAACGATTTAGCCGGACATATTTATTAATTCGGACATGCATAAATAATAAGGTTCAATATATTTAAACATTCCCATAATCAAATAAATAAACACCAAGCAACAATACTTAAATAAAATAAAATAATTATATTAAGAACCTGGAAATAATAATAATGCTTGAATAATCTTGTTCTTCGAAATAAACGAGCATTCCCCCACAAGTCGGTTGGATCTGCTCGGAGACTTCTTGAATTGAAAAGAAAAATTACGACAAGAAATAAAAAGCACTAGGTCTAACATAAGGTTAGATCAGTGAAAATTATAGAAACTTAAACTAAAATAAAAACTAAAGAAAGAAACTGAACTAGAAAAGTATGGTAGAAATACAAAACTGAAAAGAAAATACGAAAACAGAAAAATAAGGAAAGACTAAATAACGGTTGTTCGGTAAAATTGCCGACCCTTGCTCTGAAGGTTGAACTTGTATTTATAGGCTTCATTTGTAACTTCCCGTTTCCATGTTGTACGAAGGCTAGTGGAGATCATGGGAATAACTACCAGAATCATGGGAGAACATGGGAATAACTACCAGAATCATGGGAGAACATGGGACACGTCTCCATGACGCGAGGAAGTTGAAATATAGCGCGTTACGGTCGTCACAGGTCTGTTACGGTCGTCGCAAGGCTATTAGCGTGTTACGGTCGTCACAAGGCTGTTACGGTCGTAACACCTTATGGACTGAACTTCTGTTGGGCTTTTGCTCTTCTGGGCTTAGTCTTTTTCTTTGTATAATTATTTCTTTCTTCTTAACTCCTCCTTTTTGCTATATCACCCCTTTTGCTTCATTTCTTTGGCTTTTTAATCCGATTTTCCCTCAATTTATCTTCTTTGCTCAATTGATCTTTTATTTAATACAAATACCTGAAACAAAAGAAATACCAACGTAATATAAAAATAAAATAGAATAAATAGATAAAAATACTAATATTATCTATGAAAATTAAGCCAAATATGTTATATAAATTCGTGTTATCAACACCCCTATACTTAAACCTTTGCTTGTCCTCAAGCAAAAATTAAAAATGAAAAATTACTTAAGCATAAGTCAAACGTAGATATAAAACACAATTCAATTCGTATTTGGTTGCAGGTCAATTCTTTTGTTTGGATAACTCAAGTTCAGACTTCGACACCAAAATTACCGTAATGACACTAGATACCCTCATTTATGCAGACCAAATTAAGTCATGAATTATAACTCGACCTAATACTTTCGTTTCGTTTCACCCGTTTTCATTCTGGTGCAATCACATTAAGCCATTTACCTTATGCGCACATAGTGGAGTAACCGGTTAGTGACTTTGATCTTTATAATCTAGCTTGGAGTTCTGGTAGTTATATTTGGTACTCCTTTATCCAATTACAAATTGTGGGGGATCGGACCGTCGTCCGCCCTACCAAGTTCAGCACCAGAGACCACTGAACCAATTCATAATGGTTGTTTGCATAAATATTTTATAGTTTCTGCAACCGTTGAATTAAATGATCTGGTAAGGATCATCTAACTTAATAAGTGCATCTTCTAATAAAAACTTCTCTTTAAAAATCTTGATCAAACACTTATATTCATCGATTCTCCACGTAGTTTTTCGTTCAAGGCGGTGCTGACTGCTTTTATAAACTACTCGGGATTACTTTAAAACTAAGTCTTAAGGTGTTGGTATAATAAGTACTTAAATCAATCTAACACGTTGGGGTATTGAAGTGTTATGATGATAATAATTTTGCTTTAGTCGCGCTCGAGTTCTTATTTATAAAAATAAGCAACCTTAATACTAGTTGAATATGTTAATATAACGTTTGAATTTTTTTCGTTATGGCTCAAGAATATGGAGGAATTCGAATAAGCACGAGAATTTTACATAAAAGGCTAAAATTTCATAAACATGTATTTTATTAAATGGAAATTTCGCAGTACATAGGAAAAAAAGGAAACTAAAAGGAATACTAAATAGAGCAAAGATAATAAAAACGAAGTAAGAAATGTTCTGACTCCCCTAAACTTAAAGTAATCATTGTCCTCAATGTGATAGTACCAGGAGAAATCAGAAAAGAGAAGGGTGATCACTCGTCGCTTGGAGAATTTTGTCCTCTTGCTCCTCTATTTTTATTTCGTTGTCTTCTACGTCTATCAGAGTCGTAATCATGCAATCAATCGATTCTAAGGTTTAAGGCATGTATGGACTCGTTGAAATCCTCCATTTGATTTGATATCGCTTCGTAATTGCGGTTATTCCAATGTGCGTAGTCGTGTTGGTCGTGTTGCATTTCTCGAACTAGGCGCAATGTTTCATTTTGAACGACTTCCATTGCTTGGAAACGTTGATCTTGTTGTAGAATCGTAGCATACATTGCTTCTAGAGTAGCCAGAGGATGATCATTATCTGGTTATGCAGCCGGCTTGACTGGTGCATTCAAATTGAAACGCCAATTTTGGAAATTTTGCACATTAATCTGATTTGGACATGGAAGTATTATATTGGGAATCAGATGTGAATCGCGGAAGTACATAACATCTAGCGTCTGGGCCGGCATCATATATTGTCCCAAGGATAAAAGCTCGTCGAAAAGGCCTAAAGCATATGCTAAAGATGTGATGATTCCACCGAAGACAAATGGGTTGGTACCGGTTGCATTTACGCATGTGTGAAAGTGGCTAAGCATGAAGGGAGCGGCGTTGACAGCTTGACCGTTGAGGGCACAGAAAATAAGAAACATCTCATTTTGGTTGACCTTGTGATTATTGGTCCTCCCAAAAATGATGTTTGCGAGAATTCGATGAAGGTACCTCAGAGCGGGATTATGAATATGCGAAGCGCAGAGATCTCGCCAACTTTCCGTGGGTTGACCGGTTAGATCATCCCAAAGGGAAAAACCAACTTTATCCCAAGAAATGCCGCCTTCGGGGTCGAAAGGTTTGCAATGAACGGTCGGACCTCTAGTGAATTCTAAAAGTTCAGCGACTCTTTCTTGATCAATTGAATATTCTTGATTAAACATGCGGAAGTTCGCGGTACCGGTTGTGAATGGATCGTCGGGAGGCGTATTGTATGAGAATGAACTGAGGAACTCAAGCACGAGCGGTTCGAAGGTCGGAGAAGGATTTAAACAGAGATTTAACAAACCCGTATTCGTAAGCATAAAAGTGATGCTTTCCGCCCTACCCAAGGCATCCAAACAATCGGTGTCCACATATTTAGTGGGGACAACCGAACAGGAATAGAATTTCATGTACTTTCCTCTTTGTTGGCCATCATCGTCTTCTCAGAATATAATCGTGGATAGGTCGGGTGGTGGTCGGTCTGGCCTCACTTGACGTTGAGTGTTTCGTGGAGCCATGGAAGAGTATGAAATGAAGGATAGAATGGTAGAAAATGAAATGGATGAGAGAAAGTATATGAGAATTAGATGGAAGGGACGTGAAATGAGAAGAAATGTAGAAGAGTGTTTATAGAGGGTTAAGATTGAAGAGGAATTATTATAATAATAATGTGTTGGGAAATGAAGAGGGAAAGTTTGAATAAGAATTATGGTGGAAGATGAATAAGAAGAATATTTTGATGGAAGAGTAAATAAGAGTTGAATGGGAGTAATGTGGGAAAATGAAAAGAAGAAAAGGACGAAACAAACAGTCAGTCAAGGGAGCAGAAAAGACAACATGCATCTGGAGAAGCACGAGCTGAGGCGGGGGTTATGGACGTAGTGGGACGGTTATGGAGGTAGTGGAAGAAGAAGAGGTTCTGTCTGCTATAGGGGTTACTGATATAACCCGTGTTACGATCGTAACACGGGCATGATGGTCGTAACACGCTAAAAGGCGTGTGACGGTCGTAAGGGCTTTGTTACGGTCGTAACAGCTACAAATTTTGTAACTTTTAGCAGAACAAAGTTGTTTCTGTTCTGTGACATTTCTTTCTTACTACAGATACATTACAAAGCATTATTGCGTCCAGTATTTATTTTCAAACTAGTGCAGATATATTCCAGAGCATGGTGTGGGGACTTGAGGCGACCGTCTTGGGCAGCGATTTGAATTTAGGCAGAATAAGGAACAAGGAATTGTATTTCAGCTCACATGCATACATACTACATACTGTATATATATATATATATATATATATATATATATATATATATATATATATATATATATATATATATATATATATATATATATATATATATATATATATATATATATATGTATAATAGATAAATCTAGAATTTTAATTAATAGTATATATATATATATATAATACTAGTATATAATGCATTATGATTGATACTATAAATATTGGGAAGTATTAGTTCAGTATATTAATACGAGACGGGGAAATACGATAATTAAAATAATACTCAATTATAATTATAAATATTAACATGAATATTTAATTGAGTATAATTATCGGTATTACGGGGAAATAGTTCAAACGCATCAGATGAAAGGGTGCAACCGATAATCGACTTAAATATAAAATTTAACATAAAATAGAAAAAATGAAAATATGGAAGAGAAAATTTAAAATTAGAAACCAGGACGACTACTGGTTGATTTTCCATGGCCACTTATCAAGCCATCTCACATATCCCTCACCTTTTCTTTTCTTTCTTCTGTAGGGTGGTTTATTCTTTCGAAATTGTGGTAGTGGTTCTGGATCTATCATAAGTATAAGTTTTTCAAATTTGGGCTTAGTGATTTCATCCATCGCCTCATAAGTTAACCTCACCCTTTTAACAGCAATTATACCATTAATTTTATGGTCCTCTAATTTTCGCTTTTTAGGCAAGACTTCAAATAGTGGTACATTAATGTGGATATTTTTTAATACCTCAACATACGTTTTAAATTGGGAGTCTACCGGAGTTTCCATAAAAATTTTCGGGAAAGAAATCAGTGGGATGTAGTGATTTGGGATTACAATTTGCGCTTCCTTCTCTACCTCGTTTACAACCTCCTTTTCGAACAGCGTTGGTGAATCTGTCTCAATCTCCACTATTTTCTGGTCAGAACTTTCCTTGGCCGCAATATCACTCTCTTCAAACTCATCATCACTCTCTAGATTTTCAAATAGTTTTTCTATAATGGTTGTTTCAACATCCACATCTTCTTTGGGGAATGGTCCTAGAAGGTTTTGTTCAAGTTGGGAGATTTGAGTTTCTAAGGCCAAGTTGTGAGTCGTGAGGGACTCAACCTCAACGGTTAGTTGGCTAAGGTTTTCATTATTTTGAAGACTTTGTTTTCTTACCTCTTCACTTTGGACAGTTTGTGTTTCTACAAAATGCTCAATCAAAGACTCTAACCTAGCGTTGGTTATCATCTCATCAGAATCCTCTATTGGTGTTTCGAAGTTAAAATCTTGCGATTCTTCAGAGTCTTGGAAGTAAGTTAAAGTCTCCTTTTGTGTTTCCCCTAAGTGTTTTATCATCCTAGATGTTTCATTAAAATTTTCCATTAATATTTCGAGATCAGATTTATATGGTTCAGGTGATTCTTCAAAATATTGGGTGTGGTAATTATAGAGAGAATTGGGTTGAGGAAAAGTTTGGTTGAAATTATAAGTTTCTTGTGGTTCCTCAAAATGTGGGGATTGGTAGTTTTTGACGTAATTTGGGTAAGAGTAGGTTTGTGAAGCATTGAAATCTTCCATCAGTATTTCAAGGTTGGATCTATGATATTCTTGTGGTTCCTCAAAATACTGATAATGGGCGTAGGAAAAATTTGGGTTATACATAGTAAATAAAGTAAAGGTGCCTTAGTCTATACGGTGTAACACCAGAGTTACAATATCGACTTAAATAGTCCCCGGCAACGGCGCCAAAAACTTGATCACAAAAACTTGATCGCAAGACTTTATCGTCTGTTAATCGGGAGACTGCAAGTGCACAGTCCTATCGCGTAGTTTTAAAAGATATCGAACCCACAGAGACTATAAATCGATCTATTGTTATCCTAAGTTACAGTACACAGCTAAGGCGAATAGTTCTTTTAGAATATTAGTTAAGGAATATAAATATAAATAAAACGGATATCGGTACGTAAAGTAGTGAACCTAAGCGGCTTAAATTGAACTTAAGCGTATAAAGATGGTTAACTTAATTGTTCTGTAGAATCTATTAGTTTAAATATCCTCGACTCACACTTTCATGGTCTTATCTCGGATTATACGTCTAAAGCCCTATACCTGCTTTCGCTAGCCTATAAGTGTTTAGAAGTATTTTTTGGAAACTTAATTAATTCTAATTTGGTTTAAAGCGCTTTCACTGTATTTAAATCAAATGCCTAACTTTAACTATCCGGTTAAAAACCTCACACTTTCGTGGTCTCGATCTAACCTATTTACTTTCCTTACTTTCGTAACAAAAAGCGTAGTTTTAATTATAAAAAGTCATAACCAGAAATTAAGTTAATTAGTATTTTAACTTATGAACAATTTAATTCCTACTCTTACTACTATTACTTACCGATACCTAAACGATTTAGCCGGACATATTTATTAATTCGGACATGCATAAATAATAAGGTTCAATATATTTAAACATTCCCATAATCAAATAAATAAACACCAAGCAACAATACTTAAATAAAATAAAATAATTATATTAAGAACCTGGAAATAATAATAATGCTTGAATAATCTTGTTCTTCGAAATAAACGAGCATTCCCCCACAAGTCGGTTGGATCTGCTCGGAGACTTCTTGAATTGAAAAGAAAAATTACGACAAGAAATAAAAAGCACTAGGTCTAACATAAGGTTAGATCAGTGAAAATTATAGAAACTTAAACTAAAATAAAAACTAAAGAAAGAAACTGAACTAGAAAAGTATGGTAGAAATACAAAACTGAAAAGAAAATACGAAAACAGAAAAATAAGGAAAGACTAAATAACGGTTGTTCGGTAAAATTGCCGACCCTTGCTCTGAAGGTTGAACTTGTATTTATAGGCTTCATTTGTAACTTCCCGTTTCCATGTTGTACGAAGGCTAGTGGAGATCATGGGAATAACTACCAGAATCATGGGAGAACATGGGAATAACTACCAGAATCATGGGAGAACATGGGACACGTCTCCATGACGCGAGGAAGTTGAAATATAGCGCGTTACGGTCGTCACAGGTCTGTTACGGTCGTCGCAAGGCTATTAGCGTGTTACGGTCGTCACAAGGCTGTTACGGTCGTAACACCTTGTGGACTGAACTTCTGCTGGGCTTTTGCTCTTCTGGGCTTAGTCTTTTTCTTTGTATAATTATTTCTTTCTTCTTAACTCCTCCTTTTTGCTATATCACCCCTTTTGCTTCATTTCTTTGGCTTTTTAATCCGATTTTCCCTCAATTTATCTTCTTTGCTCAATTGATCTTTTATTTAATACAAATACCTGAAACAAAAGAAATACCAACGTAATACAAAAATAAAATAGAATAAATAGATAAAAATACTAATATTATCTATGAAAATTAAGCCAAATATGTTATATAAATTCGTGTTATCATAGTCTAGACCTCCTGCGGCTATTTCGACTAACTCGTGCTCTGGCACTTGCGTAAAGCATCTTGCCTTGAGCAATCTAAACCTATTTAAGTATTCGTCTATAGGCTGAGTGAATCTCCTCTTTACACTAGCCAATTCTTTCAGGCTTATCTTGGTTTGTCCCATGTAGAATTGCTCATGGAACAATCTCTCCAATTGAGTCCAATGGTGGATCGAATTGGGAGGGAGAGTTATGAACCAAGTAAACGCATTCTTTGTTAGGGAACTTGGGAAATACTTAATCCTTAGGTTCTCATTGTTTGAGATTTCTCCCGCTTCAATTAAATATCTTGCCACATGTTCGACAGTGGATTCTGTCGTGTCCCCTGAAAACTTAGTGAACTTAGGGACTTTGCATCTAGGAGGCAAGTCCGTTTGTAACACATATTCCGACAGCGGGGATGTGAAGTTGGGCCTACGAAAGCCCGTATTCATCCCGTTTTGCATCATGATTCTTTCAATCATGGCTGTCAAGTTATTCTCCAAACCAACATTCTGGTATTGGATCTGCTGAACTACTTCGTCAGCGTTTTGGTTTCTATTAACCATCCTTATTTCTGGGGCTATGACTCTCGGATCTTTGACCCCGGGTTGTTCCAGTTGTACCCTAAGGTTCTCTTCGACAGGCTGCTGGACTTGGTTAATAGTGGTTTCTTCCTCTAGAAGTATGCCTTGGTTTCCCCTTATCTGTGCCCTTTGGGGCTGTCGAATTTGTTGGGGTACCCCAAAAAAATTAGCCAGGCGCGACATTTGCGCTGTCATTTGCTGATTCGACTGGGTGGTATTCTGTATTAGAGGATTTAGCACTGTACTTAAAGTTTGTGCCAACATTTGAACCATGTCGTGGTTACTTTCGTCCATTTGCTGCCTTAAGACTGCTGTCGAGGCATTCGTAAGGCCAGGCATTACGTGGGACGTTCCTCCTAAGAGTTGGTTCCTACCCCTGTTCGCCATACCAACTCTAGAGCCTTGGAGTGGCGAAGAGGCGCTCACTAAAGGATCTGAAAAGGTGGACGTAGTGTTCGTCAGGCTAGCCAATTCAGAAGTTGGCATGCCATAGGGTGGTTCTCGATTCAACCCGACTGTCGAAAAACCTGGGGGAACATATGGTCTTGTTCCTTGGTTTCCCCTAGGTGGGGGAGTTCCCAAGGGCATTCTGGGGCCTGTAAATGGAGGTAATGGCCCCGTTTGTGTAATCGTTACTGCTGGCGTCGAACCAGCGGTTACCACTTCACTTACGGTTGGGATAACCATTGTTCCCATGTTTGTTTGTGGGATTTCTCCAGTGTTTGGCGGATTCGCCATTTCACTAACTCTTCTCCTAGTATTGGTTTCGTTGGTGTATATTCTACCACTTCTCAATAACATGCAATACTCTCGAAAAAGAAGGATAGTTTATATAAGACGATTAAACGTGAAAGAATCAACACAAGGTCCCACCAGGTGTGCCAATTTGTTTACCGTGAAAAATGGTAAACAACCGCTGATCTTCCAAAAGGTTACTTATTTGGTGACTCGCAGGATCGATCAGATTGATCCTAAGACATGGTTTATTTTTGGAGTTTAAATGCTTTGAAATAAAGAGTTTCGACTAATCCTAATGGTGATTAATGCAAGTATAGTAGATACACTTTAAATAAATTGCATGGAGAAAAGCTTGATAAAGTAAATAAAAGCATTAAAGGTTTGCTAAATAAATGACTTTGACTGAAGTAAATGAGTGAAAGTGATAAATTGCTTGAATATAAAAGACTTTGATTAAGGTAAATGGTGTTTCACACATACATTCTCAATGATTCTTTCTCTCACGCTGGGTACTTGAATCTAAATGAGTGACTTGTATACAATGATGAACACCCCTATAACTTCATAAACACTTAGTATTTATACTAAAAAAAATCCTAAGTAACTGCTGGGCAGTCACACCGCTTCATGATAACACCACATGGCATGCTCACAACCTTCGACGCCTATGTGCACGACACATTGCGCTTGGTAACTGTTGGGAACCGTCTTCCCTCCAATAATTCAAAATTCAAACCGTTCGATCTTGGGCATCAGGGACCTTGGTCGAGAGGTTACTCCTTCGACGTCGAAGACAACAAGATTCCAACTTAAAGGAATTTCTCTAAGTATCTTGTCATTCTTTGACGAGCCTTCGACGTGATCAGCTGGTCGAAGCCTTCTTGTGTAGGAAACTCTTCTGACTCAATTAATGATCTATTATAATAATAGAATGTGGGTGTCGAATTTAGGAGCCAACAACTCCCTAGTTAGAATTAGCTCGGTAAAACCAGATGAGGAACTTCTAATCGGATGGTTAAAGAAAGGACCTGTCAGAGTTCCCATGAACATATCAACCAACTCCCTATCAAATAAGGGAGGTTGCACTCTTCCAGCCAGATCTCTCCACTTTTGGGCATACTCCTTAAACCCTTCATTCTAACCCATAGTCATACTTTGTAGTTGCACACGAGTTGGTGCGAGGTCAGCATTATATTGATACTGCTTGTAAAAAGCAGCAGCCAGGTCTTCCCAAGTGTAGATGTTGGTTCCCTCCAGCTTATAGAACCATTCAAGTTGTGTCCCAGATAAACTTTCTTGAAATAAGTGAATCCATAACTTTCTTTCAGCAATATGGGGTTGGATCATTCGAGCATAAGATCGCAGATAAAGCTTTGGATAGGATACACCATCATATTTGGTAAAGGTAGGAACCTTGAACTTGTGAGGGATAACAACCCTCGAGATAAGGCCCAACTCTTTAAAATCTAGCCCATGCACTTTCTGTATCTCCATAGCATTAATTCGATCTTCCAACTTCTTGTATCTGTCATCAGTGGGAGGATACTATTTAGCAGAATAGTCTTCATAAGAATCTTGGCCAGAACTAAGGTTGTCATTCTCTTCAACTTTCACACTCTTGTCATCTTTCTCTTGGTTATCATCTTCATTTAATGGGACCTCAAAATTTAGAGCCCTTCTGACCGGACCCTTGAATCTTCTGCCCATATTAAGAAAGACTGTTGGCTTTTTAGTCTTATTTTTATTCCCCTTTGTGATGAGGGTATTCAACTTTGTGATACGCTGGAAGAACTGACTGTTTTTGGAATGCTGGTTTGCGTTTTGTGTTTGTGTTTGCAAAATGTCGCGGTAAGCAAGAGTCGTCACCGACTTTTATTTTATCCAACAAGGAAAGGAAAAAAGCACAGAAAAATTCCTTTTTCGAGATATTTCTGAGTACGGGGGGTAGATTATAGAAAGGGAAGGTATTAGCACCCTTTCTATCCGTAGTTATCTACAGGCTCTTAGGTACTTGCTCATTGTTTTCAAAATTGTTTTCTTTGTGTTTGTGGGTTTTGAAAAGTTTTTGTTTTAACTTCGATTTAACTCTTGCTTCTGTCCTCAAGAGTGTAATGAAGTGTTTTTGAAAACTTGTTTGTAAAAGTGTAAGTGTGAAAAAGTTTTGTTTTAAATGAGCAAGTACTTAAGAACTAATTTACCTACTCGAAAAAGGAATCGTTCTATGTTTGTTTCCTTTAGACAATGCTATCCCACTATTAGTGAGTAGGTAGCACCGTCGTTGGAGTTTGAAGGTCAATTCGAGAGAGGGACATACGGTCACTAAAGCAACATTAGGACGTCTTAGTGGTAACCCTAATGTCTTAGATCATTTATCCGAGGCAACGATATTCGAGGCAACCTTTCAGAGGCAACTATGATCTTTTCGACAAGAGGGCGACCTCTAAAACAACCTATACTCAATGACCGTTTACGAAGGCAACCAAGTGGGAGTGTACCCTAGGAGTGCGCATGTGCGAGTGTGTTGATTCCAGTTATTTTTATCTTTGAACATGTTTAGGGTGATCTAACTGTTTTAAGATTAGACATTCATTCTTGTCATGCAAACCCTATTATCAAATATCTAACAGTTGAATATTTGCAAAAATTAAAGGTGCAGAATTTAAACTAAACTATTACAAGGCGTCAGGTATTTACATCGCCAAAAACAACCCTTTGAAAATAAAAGCGGTAAAAGTAGATGTCCTAATTAATTATTACAAACTAGGATCAGATACAATAATTGAATAAAAAATAAAGCGCGCGAGAAACTTGAATCGAATGCGAAACTAGGGTTTTGACCCTCTTAATTAAAAGAAATTTTTTTTTTGTTGTTTTAAATATTTTTTAAGAAAAGAAATTAAATCCTAAAATTAAAAGCTAAATTAATTAGTTATTAAATTAATTAATGAAAGATGATTAAATGTCATGTTTTTTGGATTTTTGGTTATTTTAGGAAAGAAATAAAATCATTAGATTAGTGTTAAAACCTATTGATTCTAATTGATTTTTAATTATTTGCAAAAATAAATGAAAGTTATCTAAAATTAACCTAATTAAATTAATTAATATTTATTGATAAAAAAATAAAATTCTAAATTTATTTGGACATAAAATATTTTTTGTGATTTTTTTGATAAAAAGAAAATTGTTTTTGGTTAATAAAATAAATAAATAAATAATTAAATGAAAATAAACAAAATATAAAAAAGAGAGAGATGGGCCTGAAAGTGGTATGCCAATAGCAAGAATTCTAGCCCAATTGTGAGGTCCATTTGAAATTTTGCAATCCAGTGCGTGTACTATGTTGCCAACTCAAAACAAGTGAAAAAGATTGGGCCCATTTGGCAAAATTTGATGTTTTGGGGATAGTTGACTTTTGACAATTTTGCAAAAAAGGTCAACTTCAACAATGCATAACTTCCTCAAATTTGACTCTTTGGAGGTGTTCTTGGACTTTTTAGAAATCTTAAGATGTCCTATAATCAACCCTTTTGGTCTCATCTAAATTTGATATTCCATGCTCATGTATGAAGCTTTGACAAAAAAGGTGTTTTTGTTGACTTTTCAAAATGACCTATAATGTCCAAATTCATTACATCTTGTGAGTGCATATTTTGAACTTGGGAGCTGAAGATGGATTGTAGGGAATTTCATCCTCTTAAAAATGGGCTTTGGATGGGTCATTTCTCATAAATTATGAGAAAGTTATGCTTGGTCAAAGTTAGGTTGACTTTTCCTACAAAACCCTAATTTAGCAACTTTTGAATCTTGATGAATTATGAGCAATCCTTGATGAATCATGATCAAACCTTGATAAAATGATGAAATATACTTCAAAATGAGGACGTTGACCAAAAATCTTGAAGTTTGACTGTATATGGGTTATAGTTGACTTTTGCCCTATCACAATCGATTTTTGGACCTTTGAGCATTTGACTGAGCAAACTTCCTCTGCAAGGCTTAAAACTTGACATGGAGGATCTTGAGAACATATTAGTACATTGTTGAGCACTTGGGATCACTTGGACTCAAGTATCTTGATGCAACATGAAACCCTAGTTTGGGGTAGACTGCCTTAGGAGAGAGCTTGTCTGGCCAACCCTTGGACTACCTTGAGCAACTTGAGGATCTTTCTTGCAATGTTTTGAGAAATATGGGAGGGAAAATTTTGGGGTACAACAAACTTGTCTTTACCCTTGGATAAGTCCAAGAACATTTGCTGAAACTGAGCGTTCTGCGCTTGAAGTTCTTTCACAGTTTGTTCGAGTGCCATCTTTTACGGAAATAAACAACAAGAAGATGAGAAAACATGTCTATAAAGTACCTGTTATATGATGATACGCATGATATGTAAATGCAAGTGAAATGTTTTCAAGGACCTTTGCGGGATTTAAATTTGTTTAAACAAAAGAAATTTTAGTAACAAGCTCAAACTATAATTGCCTTCTAAGCTTATAATGACAATAAAAAGAGTTACAAAGAAGCAAAATATGAATTAAAGTCTCGCATGGGCGCTTCCTATTTGTGTTGACATATGAATTAAGGGTTTGTTCTTCATGGAGTCATTTCATCACCTCTAGTACTTTCTTATCACTAGCTTAGAGCCGAGTTTCAAAGGCATCCCTTTCTTCCTTGAGTTGAATCCAAGACTTCTGTAGTTCTTCGAAGTCAGTAGGCATATCGGGATGAAGAACGGTATGAGGAACATCCCCTTCAACAACAGGCTCTACGATCACTGGTAGGATAGCAGGATATGGAATTTTGAGATTTTAAGCATGAGACCGCACCCATCTAAGGTAAGGCTCTAGAGGAATGGAATTCTTGTATCCCAAAGTCTCTCTATAAATCTTGTTGACCATGCCCCAAGAACGTATAAACCTTTGATAGTAATTTTGAGGATAATTCTCATAGTCGAACATAATACCTTGGATGAGCATATCATGAGGACCGTCCCTTCGAGCATAACCAAACTGAAGCAGAGCTAGAGATGGGTTGTAAGTGACACCTCTCTTATACCAAGGAGTGGTACATTAGGGAATTCCCCACAACGATCAATAACAGTGATATCTGCCTGAGATCGAGAACACCAATGGATATCTAAATGAGCGAGTGACATCAACCTTTGAGACCACCTCAAACCTTGTTCATTCTTTATCACTGATCGGGGCAGGTGTAAAATAAACCACCTGGGCAGTAGAGGTATGCAACACATAAGAGTTCCTCGCTTCTTCATAGTACGAGTGTGGGGGGAATGTAGGATATCTCCAAGCAAAGTAGGTACCAGATTATGAGTGAGAAATATTTTGATGGCATCCACATCTATGAATTGGTCCGGATTAGGGAATAATACTAAACCATAGATCAGTAAAGCCAAAATATCCTCAAAAGCACGCAAATTCGTGGCATCTAGAAACCACCGAGCCTTCTCTATAAGAAATTTAGGAGAAAAACCCTTGACTCCATTCCTTATTTCCCAATTAATAAAATGTCCAATCGTTTCAAATGTACGACTACTACAATGTCTCCAGGATTTGGAACTTGCTCTAGACCGGTGAAAGGTATCTGATCAAGAATAGGCACTTCGAGTAACTTAGATAATTCTTTCGTTGTGGGCACCAACTGATAATCCGGGAAGGTAAAATAGTGATGTTTAGGATCAAATAACTGGAATAGAACACTCATCATATCTTCTTTGAAATTGGGAGTAACCAAACTGAGTAGATGACCATGTCTCTTGGTGAATTGAGAATTGTCATGAACTTTTGATACTAATTACTCAAGCTTGGAATTTACCTTTACAAAATTGATTTGGATAGTATTTCTGCGACTGGAAGCCATGACTCTGCAACACAGAACAAAGATAAATCCCCTAGATCCTTGAAATGGTTAGTCATGATATGATGTTGTGATGTTATGATGTTATGTTTAAACAGATAACAAACACAAACAAATCACACAAGAGTCTTAGGTTTAAGGCTTGCATGAGATTCGTAGGTAAGTACTCTCTTGAAGTTTAGTTGGCTCAACATGTCCTAAAGAAGTAACCGGGTTCTAGGGATCTCAATATCATTGATTTTCCCCACAACTTTGTTTAGCATGACAATTGACTTGCCACCAAACAAGATCCGAGAGTCAAATCTCAATGAGAGTAGCATCGAGTACCAACCAACTTCGGACTGCACCAAAGCCGACTATCTCACTACCTTCTAATGTCTAAGTTGGGTCAATTAAGGTTCTAAAGGTCAGTTAGTGCTTATGACACCACACAGAAGCCTAGTATTCTCCCCGACTGACTCGAGGGACACCAGTACCAACCAATGTGTCGCACTAATGTAGCCATCACTTCAACCATATTGGTATATGCCATATAGTTTCCATGATCTATTGCTACTTGCCTAACATGTCCCCAGATCCGGGTGAAGGATCTTTGTAAGAAAAGTAAACCCGGGCAAGACCCAAAATGTAAAGCATACAAAGAAAACAAGAATATCATTTAAAAGTGATCTAACTCTAAAGGTAACCCCTCTTTTTAAAGTCCCCAACAGAGTCTCCAGTTCTATTATATGGTAGAAAAACTGACTTGGTTTGTTTTTATCGCAAATGTTGC
Organism: Vicia faba; assembly: GCA_948472305.1. NCBI lineage: Eukaryota > Viridiplantae > Streptophyta > Magnoliopsida > Fabales > Fabaceae > Vicia > Vicia faba. The sequence continues at coordinate 990,636,713 of OX451735.1, forward strand.
GAATAGAAAGAGTCGCCACCGACTTTTCTTTTATCTAATAAGGAAAGAGTGAAAAGAATAGGAAAGACCTTGAGATTTTTGAGTTTGGGGGGTGTAGGTTATGAAAAGGGAAGGTATTAACACCCCTTTCATCCATAATTATCTACAGGCTCTTAATCGCTAGCTCACTTTTTGAAAATGCTTTGTGAATGTGTGTTTGAAAATATTTTGAAAATGCCAATAATAAGGAAAGACTTTGTAATGATTCTCGTTTCTGTTTTTGAGAATGCGTACAAAGTGTTTTGTTTGAAAATAATTTTGAAAGTGTAATTAGGAAAGATGTTTTTTTTTTAAAATGTTTGTGAGCAAGCGACTACGAGTGTTCTACCTACTCAAGGTCTTTATTGTACTTTTCCTCCTCCTTTAGATAGTGCTACCCTACCATTAGTAGTAGGAAGCCCTCTTGTTGGATGTAAAGGGACATGCGTGGGTCGTTGTTCAGTCATAGAAGGCAACTGGTAAGGACGCTTTAGCAATTTTGTTTAAGGAACTAGATCGTTTACCGAAGGCAACATTTGAAAGGGTCATCGAGGGACTATGATCTTTGATTTCGAGGGACAGTTCTAAAGCGTCCCCGTGTTCGAGGGACATGACTGTTTTTGTTCTGAAGGCAACAATGGAGGTTACCCTAGAGGTGCGAGTGTGCAAAGTGTGTTCAATTCAATTTATTTATCTTGCATTAGGGTTTTGCTACCGTTTGGTTTTAATCTTGCCATACAATCCTATTAGCTAGCAATAACAATAAAAATAATAAAGCAATAAAGAAATAAACCTAAAACTATTACATGGCTTCGGGAGAGATACATAATAGTAGAAAAATGCAGAAAATAAACCCTAATTAACTATTACATCCCTTAGACAGTTAGAATAATGATAAAGAAACAAAAATATATTCGCAAATGCACCATCAATATAAAAAAGGTAAAAATTAGAATCGACGGAAAAGGGAATGTTTTTTGTTGTTTTTATATAAAATATATATTTATGATTAATTGATTAAAAAAACCTAATTAATGTTGATTAAGAAAGAAATTATTAAAAAATACCTTAATTAATTTTAATTAAAAAAGAAATTAATTTAATTATAAAAAGTTGATTAATCAGAAAATAATTATAAAAAAAAACCTAAAAGTCTAAATTAGTTTTGATTAATTAAATTAAAGAAAACTAATTATGTTGTGAAAAAATTAAAATAAAAAAAGGATTTGGGCTTGAAATATAGAAAACTGGGGGGGTGCGAATAACATGGAGTCTGTGATCGATGGATTTAGAACTGACTGTTTAACGTTGGTTTCGCGAAATGTCGCGGAAGCAAGAGTCGCCACCGTCTTTTATTTTCTCCAACTTGGACAGGACAAAAGCACAACAAAATTCCTTATGAGATAGTTCTCGGTTCGGGAGGTAGATTTATAGAAAGGGAAGGTGTTAGCACCCTTTCTATCCATGGTTATCCATGGGCTCTTAGATACTTGCTCTTTATGTTTTCAAAGTGTTTGCTTTTCAAAATGTGAGTGGGTTCGAAAAAGTTTCGTTTAAAGATTTCTGAATAACTCTTGTATCAGTCCTCAAGAGTGTTTGAAAAATTGTTTTGAAAGCTTTTTGAAAGTGTCGGTATGAAAAGAGTTTTGATTTGTTTTTGAATAGAGCAAGTATCTATGAGTCATCTACCTACCCTACGGAATTAGGCTATGTAAATGTCCTTTAGGTAGTACCATCCCACCATTGAGAGGTAGGTAGCACCGTCGTTGGAGTTGTTCGGGTCAATTCGAGTTTAGGGACAGTGTGGTCACCGAAGCAACAATTAGGACACCTTAGAAGCTACCCTTATGTCCTTGATCCTTTTTTAATCCGAGGCAACCGTTTCGAGGCAACTGTTCCGAGGCAACTATTTCGAGGCAACTATTTCGAGGCAACTGGATCATGGACATAAGGACTTACTAAAATGTCCTATACTTGACGACCACGTTTCAAAGGCAATAGGTGAGGCATACCCTAGAAGTGGTGTGTGAATTTGTGTGTTGTTTTCATGTTAAGTTTATCTTTGATCATAGTATTGTGAGCTACGCTTGTTTTTAATTAACCATACATTCTTTCATGTAAGTTAGAATTTAAGAGTGCGGAAAGTAAAAGACAGAAACATAAAAGCTACGCTATTACAAGGCGCGAGTCTATACATCGCCAAAATACAAAGACCCGTTTGAAAAAATGCGGAAATTAAAAAGACCTAATTACTATTACAATCCTTGAGCAGTTACATAATATTCAAAAGAAAATAAATGCGCGAAAAGAAATTGAACGTCCGAGGGTTTTGACCCTTTTGAAATTAAATTGAATTAAAAAGCTAATTAATTATTTAATTAAAGAAAATAAATGCTTTTTTATGTTTTTGTATTTATGAAAATAAGGAAAATTAAAATTAGAAGGAAACCCTAGTTCTAAGTTATTTTAATTATTAATGAAAATATTAAAGTTGACCTAATTTACTAATTAATTAATGTACATGTTTATTTACAAAAATAAATAGTAATTAATAATAATAATAATGAGAGAAAATTATTTATTTAAGAAAAGGATGAAAATGTCAAAAACCCTAATTCTAGATATTTTTTATTTATTAAGAAAAAGTGTTAAAATTGAAACCTAATTTAACTAAACTAATTACTTAACATTTATTTACAAAAATATTCAAATGGTGAAATTAAATATTAATTAAAAAAACATTTTTTAGTTTCTGATTTTTTTATTATGAAAATTAATTATTTGTGAATTGATAAAACAATTAAAAAGAATTAAAAAGGATTATAATTAAAAGAGAAAAATAAAATTAAAAGATGCAAACCAGGGGGGTATCAGGCCCAAAGGGAGGTGAATTGGAGTAATCTGGCCCACCAGCATAGGCCTTGTTTGACTTTCCACGCTTGTGTGTTCATCCATTGACTGAGGTGCATCATGGAATTCACGTTATGGCCATTGGATGGGTGAGCATGAACGCATGGCAGGCTAACGTGTGAGGATGTATGGTGGAGCGTTGAAGGGATGCTGCATAGGAACGTGTTAAAACAAAAATTATGCAATATGTGGGGGGACCTGGGAATCGAACCCAGGTCCCTATACCTGCCAGCCACGTCCTTTGCCAATTGATCTATTGTGTTTGTTTGTATATAATATGACAAAGAATTATAATATATGAAAAAAAGGCAACTATGCTGAAACAAAGAAAAACGCGCTAATATTTGAATTACCCAACCATGCTTGGACACACTAGCCTTCTTCCTCGCTTATCTGCAAAAACATAAAACAAATAGCGGGGGTTTTAAACCCCCACTAAGCACAGCCATAAAAAATAGCGAATAAAAGATGCCTTAATATAAAAAGGGCGCGAGGTCATCATTCAATTCGTATGGAGCTCCTGAATTCAATGGCATAGGTCTCAAGGTCCAATTTTTCCATACAAGGAAAGCCCTATTTTAGAGCTTCTGAAACCCTAGGTTTCATCAATGGTAGATTTGGCTACAGGCAGTGTTAGTTCAATTAAATGTTACCAAAAGCTTCAGAAGATCATTATTAGTGTAAATCAACAATCAAAACACATGAATGATGCGTGAAAATTAAAAATTGATTATGGAAATGTTTGTGACAAACGCTGTTGTACCCCAAAATTTGCCCTCCCATTTCTCATTGATTTCTCATCACAAAGCCCTTGAAGATCAGGATCCAGTTAAGGTTTCATCTGCTCAAGACTTCTCCTTGCACTGCTGACCCAAATTAGGGTTTGTGTTTGCACAAAGATGTTTTGACCCAAAATGCCTAAGATGACTTTCTTGCTTCATATTGGACTCCCAAGTTTATCCTCATCAAGTTTCAAGTCTTGATTCCAAGTTTTGCCCAGTCAATTGGACAGTTGACCTAGAAATCAACTATATTGGGGAAAAAGTCAACTATGGCCAATTGACAGTCAAATCTCATGAAAATTGACCCACATCAACATTATGAACTCATATGAACCCTTTGATCAAGTTTGGATTACAATTCCACAAGAAATTTGATCAGATCACCAAAAGGGCAAAATGGTCATTTTTAGGGTTTTGACTGCACAAAGGCAATTTTTAACTGTTTGACCCAACCAATAGCAAACCAAGCTCACATGTGGACTCAAGGACCCCATGGAATTATCTTGACATGCTCAACAAACTCAAAAGATCCCAAGTACACAAGATTGACAGTTGAATTTCCCAGTCAATTGATCAATTTTGACTGTATACTGAAAAGTCAAACTTTGACTTTTTGGTCAAAATCAAGAGTCAAGATTCATTTTTCATCAAAACATGCCAAATCATGAAACTTGTTCACCAAGAAATCACAAAATGCAAATTAGGGTTAGAAATGAGAATTTTTCATAACTTAGAATTTTTCTAAGTTATGAAAAAACCTAATTTGTTTTCCAACTTTGCCCCACTTTCTCACCAAGATCCATTTGGATTCAACAAAAGTCAAAAAATGAAAGTTGTAGCTTGTTGCATAATCTACAACTTTGATTCACAAAGTTTTCCCAAATGAGGCTTGTATCTCAAGTTACAATTTTTTGAATAAGGGTACTAAACCATTCTTAACTTAGTGAAATTTTAACCTATTTTGACAAGGTTTTCTACCCAACTTCAAGGCCATTTTCCATACACTTCCACTTGGAATTTCAATTTGCATTTCAAAGATGGATTGTAGTACACATTCCAAGCTTTCCAAAATGTCCAAGAACTCATCAAACAACCTCATAACTTGAGAGATTCGAATTTCACAATTTGGCAAAAACTCACTTTTGAATTGGTCAATTTACATGTCCATAACACTAGGCATTTTCAATCTCAGCTTGCATATCTTGATTACAGGTCCTTAAACCATCCAACACTCATAAATTTAATTCCAATCCTTTGTGCCAAGACCATGTTTTGTATGTTCAAGCATTTCCTAAAGGATTAATCCTAAAATAGATAAAGCATTTCTTCCATTTTTGCAAAAGGTAGCTTTATGTCCAATTGAAAATCCAACAAGTACAAATGAGATCTAATTGGCATAAGATTATGAGCAAAACACTCTGATCAAGGAGAGATTATGCAGCACATTAGGGGGCCTCTACCTGCCTAGAACACAACTTGGGCATTTGTTGCTTAAAGTGTAAGTAACATTGCATTTTGTACAAGAACTTGGAGATCAGCTTACAAACCCTTAAGCAAACTTTTGAAACACATTCAAGACATTCCAACTGAGCTAACACACGACCCTAAGACCTCCAGTATCTCTCCATTGCCATAATCACTCCCAAAATGCAAAAAACAAGGTAGGGCCTGCAGTTTGAGTGCCATATCTCATCCCTCTCATGCTCTCTTGCCCAAACCTGTTCAAACTCATTCCCTACCATCAATGCAAGCTAACCAAGACCTGAAACACGACCTGTAATTCCTCTAACAAGTTCCACCATTTTCACTTTCTCATTTTGCAGTTGAAGTTCCACAACTCGATTCAAGGTGTCTCAAGGCAAAGTAAACATTGGAACAGCATCACCACACCTCAAGGAAGCTATACCAACCATCACCTTGCACTGAAAGCTTCCCCATTGCCAGATAGAACTTCAACTGAACAGGTATTTTGGTGAACTTCTAACTCTTAGTATAGGCATCATTAGCTCTAGGTTTGTGAATAAGAAATGTTCTACTCATGCCACTGAACCTGTACATGCTTTTACTTTTCATTTCTTTTGCTTGAGCTGTGAGAATTTAAGGTTTGAAAATGGCAGAAAACTTAGGTCAGGATTTGGGAATGTCAAAATTCTCTCTCATTTCTGAGAGTTAGGAGGTGTTCTTTATATATTTGGAATCGTGATTCAATGCTTAACATTTTTTGTGTTGAAAGTTTGTGCAAAAGCTCAAAGAATCAGGACGTTTGAACTTGAGTACAGGCGCGCGCGTTTTGGAACATGTTTGTCTGAAGGTTGAAGAAGAAGCCACATGGGCTGGGCCTGTGTTATCTTTTCTTTTCACACACTATTTCCACTTTCATACCCCCCAAGCCCATTTTGTTTGTTTTTATGATTTTATGATTTTTCTTTTTTCATTTTGACTCATTTATTTTTTCTTATCATATTAAAAACATAAAAAATATTTTTTGTACCATTTTTATATTTTTTAGGTATTTATTTGATTATTGTATACAAATAAGCATATAATATATCATTTAGAATAAATAGGGAAAAATAATGTAAACATATTATACTTCTGATTTTATTTCATTTTTCCTTTTGAAAATATTTTATGCAAAATATACTTTTTTTTTATAAATAGTAAAATATTATTATTTTATATATATATATAACTTATATTTAGAAATTAATACATATATATATATATATATATATATATATATATATATATATATATATATATATATATATATATATATATATATATATATATATATATATATATATATATTTATTTATTTATTAATATATTTAGGCTAAAAATACAAAAAATATACATATTTTTATTTTATCAATATTTAACATTAAAAATACATTTTTACAAATATCCTATATTTTTATTTTATTTTTGTATATAAAAAGTGAATATTGTATATTTTGAATAAATAATGCATTTTATTTAGTAAATTAGTTTTTGCCCTAAATATGAAAATACTCCAAAAATATTATTTTTTTCATTTTTATTTTAACATAAATAATACCTTGTTTCACACATATAAAAACCTTCCTTTTGCATTTTGCATCTTGATTCTATTTTTCCATTTAATTCATGCCTTTAATTATATTGTAAATATTCCAAAAATGATGTAATAGCTAGGTTTAATTTCTTTGTCTAAATACCCCCCCATTTGAACATTTGTATCCCCTTCCCCATATTATTGTGTTGTAATAGTGTAGGAACTTTAATTTTTCGCACTTTAACGCTTTCTAAATATACCATGCTAGAATTAGGGTTTGTATGCGAATAAAACGAACAAAAAATAGTTTGACCTAATTTCAAGATAAACAAGCATGAAAATGGACAACACATCTCACACTTGCACCCCTAGGGTATTCCACTTTGTTGCCTTCAAATAATTGGGCCATATTGCATGTTAGGTTTCTTTGGGTAAAACAAACAATCAAATGATCATAGTCCCTCGATGACGCTTTCGAAAAGTTGCCTAAAATGATCAAGTCCCTTTCAAAGAAAAATTGCCCAAAGACATTTAACACTATTGCAATTATGGTCTAAAACGATGACCCGCGCCCATCCCTTTCACCTCCTAATACAAGATTGTCCACCAAATGCAATGGTGGAACAAAATTGTCAAAAGGTTTAAAACATAACAAAAATCTTTGAGAACTTTAGGGTAGATAACTCTTAGGTACTTGTCAATTTGCAAAGAAAACACTTGCCTAATTTCAAACCACACCTCACAAACACTTTCAAAACAAACTTTCAAAAAAACCTTGAAACATCTTTTCAAAAGACAAAACACCTTTTGTAAAACATTCGAGTAAAGAATTGTTACAAGGGTAGCCTATACAAGGCATCTTTTCAAAACATTTTCAAAACCACACACCGAGCACCATTTCAAACAATTGAAAACCAAGGCAAGTTGATCTAAGCAAGTACCTAAGAGCCCATGGATAACCATGGATAGAAAGGGTGCTAATACCTTCCCTTTCTATAATCTACTCCCCGAACCCAAGAAAAATCTCAAAGGTTTTTGCTGTGCTTTTTAAACCTTTCCTTAGGATAAAATAAAAAGTCGGTGGCGACTCTTTCTCAACCGAAACATTTGCGAAAACAAACGCAAAACCATAGTCAGTTCTCCCACCGTATCACAGAACTGGCGAATCTGCTGGGGAAAATTTTAAAAGTGGAGTAACCTTAGGGCTTAGATCACCCTCTTGCATGACTAATTGTTTAAATTGTTTGCTTTATATCTTGGCTCTATTGTTTGGGTTTGTAATCCTACACCCGGATTTTGGGAAACATTCATAGATAGCAATACGTTGTGGAAACTGTGCGGGGTATACCGACACGGTCGAAGCAATAGCTATATTAGTGCGACATATTTGTGAGTATCGGTAACCCTTGAGTTCAATCAAGGAGAGTACGGGGACGTTGAGTGATGTCACTAAGCACTAATGACCTAGAACCTTACTTGACCATCTTGGCCTTTTATTAGGGGTAGTGAGATGACCGGCTTTGGTGCAGTCCGAAGTTGGTAGATACTCGATACTACACTCATTGAGGGTTGTTTTCTTGGAATATTTTGGTCGCTAGTTAAGTGGCTAAACCAAAACAATGAACAATGAAAACAATCCCGTGATATTGAGCTCCTTAGAACCCGGTTACTATTTATAGGATAGGTTTTTTAAGCCAACTACATTCAAGAGGGTACTTACCTATGAAACCCCATGCAAGCCTGGAACTAGGGTTTGGTGTGATTTGCTTGTACATATGTTTTGTGCATACATCATAAACATCATAAAACATCATATGCATTCACTAACCATTTCAAGGGTTTGGATCTTCATCTTTGTTCCTGTTTTGTAGGTCATGGAAATTCCTCGCAGAAACACCATTCAAGTCAACCTTGTGAGAATCTCTCCTCAACTCAAAGAGCTCACCTCAAGAATTCCGGAAAATTCATCCTTCAGTGAAAGACATGGTAGACTGCTCAGCTTAGTCAACACCAACATTGAAGAAGACATGATGAAAGTGCTATTCCAGTTCTTTAACCCTCTTCACCACTGTTTCACTTTCCCTGATTACCAGTTGGTGCCCACTTTAGAGGAGTTTTCTCAACTCCTGAGAATTCCTATCCTTAATCAACTACCCTTCAACGGTACGGAAAAGGAACCAAATCCGGAAGATGTTGCTCGAGCATTACATCTACAACCATCCGACATCAAGGGGCATTTGGAAACCAGAAGCGGCGTCAAAGGATTCTTAGCAAAATTCTTGTTTGAGAAGGCACAAGAATGTTGGAACTCATTGGACCTACAAGCCTTTGAAGAGATTGTGGCACTCATTATCTATGGGTTGGTCTTGTTCCCAAATCCTGACCAATTGGTAGATGTCAACGCCGTCAAAATCTTCTTGTCCAGAAATCCAATACCAACATTGCTTGGGGACATTCTTCACTCATTTTACACACGAACAATGAGAAAGAGGGGTGTTCTCATGTGCTGTACTCCTCTCCTTGCAAGGTGGTTTATTTCGCACCTTCCACAATCTGTCTTGAAGAATGACCAAGGTTCAAGGTGGTCCCAACGATTGATGACTCTCACTCATTCTGATGTGCATTGGTGTTCTCGGTCCAGAGAAAATGTCATCATTATCGATCGTTGCGGAGAATTTCCTAATGTTCCTTTACTTGGAATTAGAGGAGGTATCACCTACAACCCTTGCCTAGCTTTGAGGCAATTTGGATATGCACGGAGGGATGGCCCTCATGATATGTTGATTCCTGACCTAGTTTTTGACTTCGACAATGATGCGCAAGGACTTCGCCAAAGATTCATCAGAGCTTGGGGAAAACTCAACAAGGTTGATAGCAAGACTCTGGGACACAAGAACTCCATCCCTCTTGAGCCCTATCTCAAGTGGGTACGAGCCCGAGCCTAAAGTCTAATGATGCCTTATCCTCATGTACTCCCAGTGATTAAAGAGCCCGTCAATGAGGGAGAGGTTCCCTACACCATCCTACATCCAGACATGCCTACATCGTGGGAGGAAATGCAGAAAAGTTGGATTCAGCTCAAGGAGGAACGGAATACTTTTGAAGCTAGCTTCTACGCCAGTGAGAAGAAGGTTCTAGAGCTTACCCTCCGACTCCATGAGCAAGAGGCCCTCAACACCTACATTGCACCAAAGAGGATGCGCAATGTCTTTTTGCCTTAAGAAGTTATTTTGTAATATTTGGGCCCATGGGGCATTTATGTACTAACAAATTTCTTCTTATTAATATGACGTGTGTTCTTCTTTGTCTGAAACAATTTTGAATGTTCTGAATCCTTGAATGCATTGCATACATAAGCATACCATTCATCATGTGCATAAGCAGGTCTCACTCCAGGTTTCCTTATCTGTCTGCTGTTTATTTCAGTAGGATGGATCTCGAGCAAACAGTCAAAGACCTGCAAGCTCAAAATGCACAGTTCCAGCAACTCCTGATGACCTTGGCTAAGGGTCAGGAGGATATCAAAACTCAATTGGGGAACAAGGACCCAGTGAAGAAGAAGAAAAAGAGACTCGGGGTGGCTACTTTGGGTAGAAGATTTGACGGAGAAGCTCGAAGAGTGCTTGAATTTCCTCCTACTTCTGACGAAGGAACCAGCAAAGGAGGTGGAGCTGCGGTACCTTCCGAGTCTGATGCAGAAGAAGAAGAGGTCGAAGAGGATGAAGACTATTCTGATTAACAATACCCTCCGGCTGATGATAAATACAAGGGTTTAGAAGACAGGTTGGCCGCCATGGAGTTACAAAGGGTACCGGGTTTGGATTTTGAAGACTTGGGTTTGGTCGCCGGGATTGTGATTCCCCCAAAATTCAAAGTGCCAGTGTTTGTGAGGTACGATGGGCTGTCCTGTCCAAAAATGCATCTCAGGTCCTACGTGAGAAAGATTCAACCCTATACGGCAGATAAGAATCTTTGGATTCATTTCTTTCAAGACAGCCTTTCTGGAGCTCAGTTGGAATGGTTTTATCAGCTAGAAGGAACCAGTGTCAGAAATTGGGAAGATTTGGCCACCGCTTTCTACAAACAATATAAGTATAATTCTGATCTTGCTCCTACTCGTACCCAACTTCAGGGTATGTCGTTAGGAACAGGCGAAGGATTCAAAGAATATGCACAAAAATGGAGAGATTTGGCTGGCAGGGTGCAGCCTCCTTTAACCGATCGTGAGCTCGTTGATATGTTTCTAGGGACCCTATCTGGGCCATTTTTCAATCACCTAATTGGTAACTCTTCCGCGGGGTTTACCGATTTGATCTTAACAGGCGAAAGAATAGAAGCTGGCATCAAGTCAGGAAAGATTCAGAAGGGTGTTGCTGCAAGTGTTGAGAAGAAGCCTTTTAAGAAGGAAACAGCTGTGGTATATTCTCAGAGAAGAGCAGGGAAGACGGAGCGTTGGCCAACTGTGGGGGCCGTAATGATTCAAAACACTCCAAGTGAGCAGCCTCGTTATAACCAGTCCAGACCAAATCAACAATGGGTGGAACGGCCACAACGACAATTCACCCGTATTAATATGACTCCAGCGCAAGTGCTTCCCCATCTATTAAAGTTGAATCTTGCCACCATCAAGGAGGCACCAAAGAATGTGAATACGTCCTCTCCGCATTATCATGCTAATGCTAAATGCGCCTACCATTCAGACAGTGTTGGGCACGACACCAATGATTGTTGGGCACTCAAGCATAAGATCCAAGACCTGATAGAGGCGAAGGAGGTAGAGTTTGACGCTCCGGAGAAGCCTAATGTGATATCTGCACCCATGCCGAAGCACGGCCGAAATGTCAATGCCATCGAAGAAGATTTGTATGTTGCTGATGTCAGTGATCTGACTACTCCACTGCTAACCATTAAGTTGAACCTGTTGAGGGCCGGGATCTTTCCGGGATGTAAGGAAGACTGCTATTGTTGTTACTCTCTGCCGTTTGATTGTCCGTTACTGAAAAAAGGCATCCAAGGCCTTATGGATAGTCGACAAATTTTGTTTGAAAAAGTTTCTGCTGTTCCAGTTCATACTGAAGATGTCTCAATCATAACCATTCACGCCAATCTTTCCAAGGCCGTTAAAAAGCCTGTTAAGATTACACCAGCTGCGAAATCTGTTCCTTTGAAGATAACAATGCCAGGACCTGTTCCCTATGTTTTTGAGAAGTCGATACCATGGAACTATGGCGGTGACGTTTAATACCATGGTATCAAGCAAATCGAAATAATTGAAGAAAGTTCGGATGATGAAGAAGCCAGCATTAGTAACATTGCGGGCACTAGCAAAATCACCAGGAGCGGGAGAATATTTTCTCCAGAGATTGCCCCTCCAAGAGCGATCTTTGGACCCTCGTCAGCTGATAAAGTCGTCCCTGCGCCAATAAAACTTTCTGCTAGAACTCCTTTGATTGAAGATGTTGTTGTTCCCAGTACTGTCTCTCCTACCGCTGCTGACAAAGGTAAGGGAATCCAAGATGAGCTCGTCAGGACGAGGGCTCAACCCTTGGTCATCCCGGAAACCTCCAAGAAGGAAATGGATGAGATTTTGAGGATAATCAAAAGAAGTGACTACGATGTGGTAGAACAGTTGGGGCAAACCCCCTCAAAGATCTCCATGCTGGCACTACTACTTTGCTTAGAAGCGCACGCTAAAGCCCTGATAAAATTCCTGAAGGCAGCTCATGTGCCCCAGGAAACATCTGCGGATCAATTTCAGAATTGCGTGGCTAGCCTGACTGCGGACAATGGATTAGGTTTTTCCGATGCCGACCTAACTCCTATAGGTAGAAATCACAATGATGCTTTGCACATTTTAGTAGAGTGTCGAGGAACTACTCTCGCACACGTCTTGGTCGACACTGGTTCGTCGCTGAATGTATTGCCTAAAAAGGCCTTGGACCGACTAGATTGTGAAGGGTTGGAGTTGAAGCCGAGTGATATTATTGTCAGAGCTTTCGATGGTTCGAAAAGAATGGTCCATGGAGAGGTTGACATTCCCATCAAGATAGGCACTGAGGTGTTTAAATCCACTTTCTATGTGATGGACATCCGTCCATCATACTCTTGCTTGTTAGGTAGACCTTGGATACACCATGCTGGGGCAGTCACCTCCTCCTTGCATCAGATGTTGAAGTATCCTGTCAAGGGAAAGATCATTACTGTCCATGGCGAAGAAGAGTACATGATTAGCCACTTAAATTCTTTCCGGTATGTGGAGGTTGAAGGAGAGTTCATTGAGACACCGTTTCAACATTTCGAAGAAGTCCTTCCTGAAATAGCAGTAGCAAAGTTGACAGCTGAGACACCGAGACAGATGGCCAGGATGGCATCTCTGGAGGACGCAAGGGCCACAATAAAGGAAGGGAAAAATTCAGCATGGGAGCAGTTACCTGACATTCCGCATAAGACCGACAAATTTGGATTAGGGTTCACTACCGCAGGCCAGAAAGCTATGCACCGTTCGAAGATTGAAAGAGCTCCAGTCAAAATTTCTCCCTACGGAATCAATGCTTTGGAGGATGAAGACAAAGAGAGCAACATCGAAGAGTGGATTTACCCAACTGTCAAAGGAGGATTGAGCAATTGGGAGGAAAAAGACTTTGTCCCCATCACTTTTATTCATCAGTAATTTATCTGTTAAACATTTCCTATTTGGTCTGTAATATTCATTTTCAAACAATCCGTACACTATCTTTTCACCTCATGCCTTGCCCGGGGTATGTAGGTCCACTTGTAAGGGTTCTGATTATTTTTCATATCCATATGCCATGTTTAATGATTCATTGGACGTTTTTCATTTGATAAATTGCTTATGTTCATCTTTCTTTCCTATTGCATTTTTGTTTAAGGATGGCTATCCCTTACACACACCCACACTCACCAATGCAGGTACCCATCCACTCCGGATTCCATGGGTGACTATTCTGCTATATCTTTCAATAACTCTGAGGATCTGGTCAATCTAGCCGAGTATGAAGATGACGAAGGTTGTGAAGTACCCGGGGAACTAGCCAGACTTCTGCAACAAGAGGAAAGGGCCATCTTACCGCATGAAGAGTCACTGGAAACTGTCAACTTAGGGACCGAGGAAGACCGGAAGGAGGTGCAAGTGGGTGCCAATCTGGAACCGAGTGTCAAGGAACGCCTGATACGGTTGTTGAATGAGTATGTTGAAATCTTCGCTTGGTCTTATGAAGACATGCCGGGTTTAGACACGGACATCGTGGTTCACCGTCTCCCCACAAGAGAAGACTGTCCACCGATCAAGCAAAAAGTTCACCGAATGAGGCCTGACATGTCCGAAAAGATCAAAGCAGAAGTAATGAAGCAATTCGATGCTGGCTTTCTGGCTGTTACGTCCTATCCTCAATGGGTCGCTAACATTGTGCCAGTACCTAAGAAAGATGGCAAAGTCAGGATGTGTGTGGACTACCGGGATTTGAATAGGGCCAGTCCCAAAGATGATTTTCCGCTACCTCACATTGACATTTTGATCGACAATACAGCTCAGCACAAAGTGTTTTCCTTCATGGATGGGTTCTCGGGCTACAATCAAATCAAAATGGCCCCCGAGGACATGGAGAAAACTACTTTCGTCACACAATGGGGCACTTTCTGTTACAAAGTGATGTCGTTCGGGCTGAAGAACGCAGGGGCAACTTATCAACGCGCCATGGTAGCTTTATTTCATGATATGATACATCATGAGATTGAAGTTTATGTTGACGATATGATAGCTCGGTCACAAACAGAGGAAGAGCACCTTGAACATCTGGAGAAGCTGTTTGCCAGGTTGAAAGAATACAAGCTCAGGCTGAATCCAAGTAAATGCACTTTTGGAGTTAGGTCTGGTAAACTCCTGGGATTCATTGTGAGCAACAAAGGCATTGAAGTCGATCCAGCAAAAGTAAAAGCAATACAAGAGATGCCTGCTCCCTGTACTGAAAAGGAGGTTAGAGGATTCTTGGGGCGCTTAAACTATATTGCCAGATTCATCTCGCATCTGACTTCTACCTGTGAGCCAATTTTCAAACTCTTGAAAAAAGATCAGGTAGTCGAGTGGAACGACGATTGTCAAGCTGCTTTTGATAGAATCAAGGAGTATTTGCTAGAACCTCCTATTCTGATGCCACCCGTCGAAGGAAGACCATTGATCATGTATTTGACCGTCTTGGATAACTCAATGGGGTGTGTTTTGGGCCAGCATGACGAGTCTGGTCGAAAAGAGCATGCTATTTATTACCTTAGCAAAAAGTTTACCGACTGTGAGACTCGCTACTCACTGCTCGAGAAAACTTGCTGCGCTTTGGTGTGGGCTGCTCGCCGACTAAGACAGTATATGTTGACTCATACTACCTTGTTGATTTCCAAAATGGATCCTATCAAGTATATCTTCGAAAAGCCCGCTTTATCTGGAAGGATAGCTAGATGGCAAATGATCTTAACTGAGTATGACATCCAATACACCACCCAAAAAGCCATAAAAGGGAGTGTACTAGCTGACCATCTGGCTCATCAGGCTATCGAAGATTATCAACCCATGAGATTTGATTTCCTGGACGAGGACATCATGAATTTGGACAACATTGAAGGTAACGGACCGCATGACGGACCCGAAAAGAGATCCCGATGGACCCTGTACTTTGATGGTGCTTCAAATGCACTTGGAAATGGTATCGGCGCAGTACTCATTTCTCTGGAAGGTTGTCACACTCCTTTCACGACCCGACTTTGCTTCAGCTGCACAAACAACATGGCTGAATATGAAGCTTGCATCTTCGGTCTCAAGGCTGCTATAGACTTGGGGATCAAATCTTTGATCGTATTTGGGGACTCGGCTTTGGTTATCAGTCAAATCAAAGGAGAATGGGATACCAAACATCCTAATCTTATCCCATACAAAGAACATGTCCTGACATTGTTGCCTTATTTCGAGCAAATTACCTTCGAGCATTTCCCGCGAGAAGAGAATCAGCTAGCAGATGCTCTAGCCACAATGTCCTCCATGTTTAAACTCAACTGGGATAACGAGGCTCCCCAAATCACCATCGAGCGAATGGATGAACCTGCGCATTGTCACGAGATTAATACCGAAGAAGTAGTGGAACAACCTTGGTTCCATGAAATCAAAAGGTATCTCGAGACCAGAGATTATCCTGAAGGAGCTTCAGTAAATGACAAGAAGTTCTTAAGGAAATTTGCTGCCAAATTCTTCCTGAGCAACGACATCCTTTACAAATGAAGCCATGATTGTGTATTACTCCGGTGCGTAGACAAAGCTGAAGCAGAGTTGATTATGACTGATATACACAGCGGGACATTTGGCACTCACTTGAGCGGGCATACAATGGCTAAGAAGATCCTAAGGTCAGGCTATTACTGGTCTACCATGGAAGCTGACTGCCATCAACATTCCCGTACTTGCCACAAATGTCAAGTCTATGTTGACAAAGTTCATATCCCTCCGGTTCCTCTCAACGTTCTGACTGCTCCGTGGCACTTTGCAATGTGGGGCATTGATATGATTGGAGAGATTAAGCCCACGGCTTCCAACGGACATCACTTCATCCTGGTTGCCATTGACTATTTCACCAAATGGGTCGAAGCAGCTTCCTTCGCCTCTGTTACTAAAAATGTGGTTGCCCGCTTTATCAAGCAAAATCTCATATGTCGGTATGGTGTTCCAGACAGGATCATCACAGACAACGGTACGAATCTGAATAACACGATGATCACTGCATTGTGCGAACAGTTCAAGATTTATCATCACAATTCATCTCCCTATCGGCCGAAGATAAACGGTGCTGTTGAAGCTGCAAACAAAAACATTAAGAAGATCATTCAGAAAATGACAGTCACTTACAAAGACTGGCATGAGATGTTACCGTTTGCTCTGCATGGATACCGTATGACGGTACGTACTTCAACCGGGGCAACCCCATTTTCATTGGTATATGGCATGGAAGCTGTCTTGCCTATGGAAGTCCAGATTCCTTCTCTAAGGATTATGAAGGATGCAGGTTTGAATGAAGATGATTGGATGCAGACCCGACTTGATCAACTCAATCTGATCGACGAAAAGCGACTTGCTGCTATATGCCATGGTCAGACGTATCAAAAACGGATGATCAAGGCCTTCAATAAGAAAGTCAGATGTCAAGTGTATCAAGTCGGAGATCTCGTAATCAAGCGGATTATCTTGCCGCAAAGTGATCCCAGGGGCAAATGGACTCCTACATATGAAGGACCATTTGTGATCAAGAGCATATTTTCTGGTGGTGCAATGATTCTGACCACCATGGACGGCGACGATTTGCCGCACCCTACGAACGCAGACATAGTCAAAAGATACTACGCATAAAATAACCCGACAAGTCAAAAACCCGAAAGGGCGGCTTGGGCAAAAATGGGCATCCCGGTGGATCGAAAACCCGAAAGGGCGGTTCAGGCAAAAATTAGGGATAAAAACAAAAAAATCTGTACACCCAGCAAGTTGAAAACCCGAAAGGGCGGCTTGGGCAAAAAGGGGTTTCCCGGTGGATCGAAAACCCGAAAGGGCAATCCAGGCAAAAGTTAGGGAATTAAAGCGTATGACTATGTCTCGTCGGATCACTTCAAGGACAATCTCTTCATCAACCGGTTCCAGGCTTCTGATCAATCCAGTCATCGGCAAACAAAGCATTGAATGGACAGATATTCAGAGTTGAGAAAGCTATAGCGGAATGGAATCCCATGGAATTATTTCACATAGCCATCCTTATTTTGTATAAATATTTCAAATATTTACGACAAAATCCTCTTACTAGGATGATTGTCTCCTTTGTACAAATATACTCATAGAAAATCAATACAAATACTTTTCCCAGAAATTTGTGTCATTTCCTTTTCTTTTCTCTTGCACTGTTCGTTTTATTTTGAGAAACGTCCAATGTTTTGCTAAATAGGCATATGCATTTAAACATAATCATTTCCTTACGAATCAAGAAGGAGGATTACTGATAGGTCAAAAATACGGTTGGATATCTTGATACCCTTTCAAAGGAAAACTCCAAGAGATTTGGAATCCATATCCCCAGCAAACCCTGAAGCTTATCCCCTGCAGAGTACGGACGTCTCTCCCGAGTTTTATTCAAAGTTATTCCTCACAAGGGCTTATAACTGGGTTATCCTCAGCTTATTGCCACGGAAGATCGCACTCGCCAAAATTCTTCCTATCCCCAGCGGAGTTCATCAAAATTCCCCAGCGTAACTTATCTTTACAATCCCCCAACCAGAGGATCCTCCGGAATTCAATTCCCCTCAGAGTTTAAGTTTCAGAATCCCCAGCGAAGCCAGACTAATGAACCTTCTCCCCACAGAGTTTTAGGAGAGCAAATCTTGAGTTCCCTAGTGAAGTTGCCAGAGATACTTCCCGCCAAATGGAAGATTCTCAGTCTTGCATCCCCATCATGAATCTTCTAGATTGGAACTCTCCAGTAGAAGTCATCAGGAATTCCCCAGAGGTTTGGTATACAACCCAAGTTCTTTATTCCCCAGCAACAGCCAAGGAATTATTTTCCCGGCAGCAGTCAAGATTCTTTTATCTTCAACCGTCCAGGATTCATTTATCCCCAGCGAGACAGCTCATCAGCTTACAGGCGCATTCATTACATTCATATCATAAACATTGATATAACATATATTGCATCATACATTTCATGCAACATAATTTTGTGTTTAGTTAACATTTTGTCCTTTTCAGGATAAGAATAAAAAGCTATCATTAACAGTTTCAGATGCAGTTTTACACGGACTCATCATCAGGCAACCCTACACCGGTTCCTCCTCAAATTTCAAGATTCCTGAAAACAGTTTACGGGTTCTCCAAGTAATGGATGTTAACCTATCGCTTGTTCAGTTTCTTCTCAAGACTTCTGAAAACAGTCTATGGATTCTTCCCAACAACGGATGATAATCTATCACTTGTTCAGATGCAACTTCTGAAAACAGTTTACGGACGCTTCCCAACAACGGATGCTGCTCTATTGCTTATTCAACTCCAAGATTTCTGAAAACAGTTTACGGGTTCTCCAAGTAACGGATGTTAACCTATCGCTTGTTCAGTTTCTTCTCCAGACTTCTGAAAACAGTCTATGGATTCTTCCCAACAACGGATGTTAATCTATCACTTGTTCAGATGCAACCTTTGAAAACAGTTTACGGATTCCTCCCAACAACGGATGTCAATCTATTGCTTATTCAGACCCCCAGTTCGAAGATGGTCCAAAGCATGGACGCCTTCCTGATACTCATTCCAGATGGCATCTTTAAGCCCATCCCCGACAAGTTTCTGTCACCCCTAAAGATGGCATCTCTAAGCCCATATCCAAATGGCATCTCTAAGCCCATTCCCGCATCCATTGCTTTGACAAGTGCAAATTTCCGGGCACTCTAGTGTCCAATCTCCTTTTACCCTCGAGTCACGAAAGGCAAACTTGCCAATCTAACTCTTCGGATTCAAGAAGATTGAACAGGGGCAACTGTTGTACCCCAAAATTTTCCCTCCCATTTCTCATTGATTTCTCATCACAAAGCCCTTGAAGATCAGGATCCAGTTAAGGTTTCATCTGCTCAAGACTTCTCCTTGCACTACTGACCCAAATTAGGGTTTGTGTTTGCACAAAGATGTTTTGACCCAAAATGCCTAAGATGACTTTCTTGCTTCATATTGGACTCCAAAGTTTATCCTCATCAAGTTTCAAGTCTTGATTCCAAGTTTTGCCCAGTCAATTGGACAGTTGACCTAGAAATCAACTGTATTGGGGAAAAAGTCAACTATGGCCAATTGACAGTCAAATCTCATGAAAATTGACCCACATCAACATTATGAACTCATATGAACCCTTTGATCAAGTTTGGATCACAATTCCACAAGAAATTTGATCAGATCACCAAAAGGGCAAAATGGTCATTTTTAGGGTTTTGACTGCACAAAGGCAATTTTTAACTGTTTGACCCAACCAATAGCAAACCACGCTCACATGTGGACTCAAGGACCCCATGGAATTATCTTGACATGCTCAACAAACTCAAAAGATCCCAAGTACACAAGATTGACAGTTGAATTTCCCAGTCAATTGATCAATTTTGACTGTATACTGAAAAGTCAAACTTTGACTTTTTGGTCAAAATCAAGAGTCAAGATTCATTTTTCATCAAAACATGCCAAATCATGAAATTTGTTCACCAAGAAATCACAAAATGCAAATTAGGGTTAGAAATGAGAATTTTTCATAACTTAGAATTTTTTCAAGTTATGAAAAAACCTAATTTTTTTTCCAACTTTGCCCCACTTTCTCACCAAGATCCATTTGGATTCAAACAAAAGTCAAAACATGAAAGTTGTAGCTTGTTGCATAATCTACAACTTTTATTCACAAAGTTTTCCCAAATGAGGCTTGTATCTCAAGTTACAATTTTTTGAATAAGGGTACTAAACCATTCTTAACTTAGTGAAATTTTAACCTATTTTGACAAGGTTTTCTACCCAACTTCAAGGCCATTTTCCATACACTTCCACTTGGAATTTCAATTTTCATTTCAAATATGGATTGTAGTACACATTCCAAGCTTTCCAAAATGTCCAAGAACTCATCAAACAACCTCATAACTTGAGAGATTCGAATTTCACAATTTGGCAAAAAACTCACTTTTGAATTGGTCAATTTACATGTCCATAACACTAGGCATTTTCAATCTCAGCTTGCATATCTTGATTACAGGTCCTTAAACCATCCAACACTCATAAATTTAATGCCAATCCTTTGTGCCAAGGCCATGTTTTGTATGTTCAAGCATTGCCTAAAGGATTAATCCCAAAATAGATAAAGCATTTCTTCCATTTTTGCAAAAGGTAGCTTTATGTCCAATTGAAAATCCAACAAGTACAGATGAGATCTAATTGGCACAAGATTATGAGCAAAACACTCTGATCAAGGAGAGATTATGCAGCACATTAGGGGGCCTCTACCTGCCTAGAACACAACTTGGGCATTTGTTGCTTAAAGTGTAAGTAACATTGCATTTTGTACAAGAACTTGGAGATCAGCTTACAAACCCTTAAGCAAACTTTTGAAACACATTCAAGACATCCCAATTGAGCTAACACACGACCCTAAGACCTCCAGTATCTCTCCATTGCCATAATCACTCCCAAACTGCAAAAAACAGGGCAGGGCCTGCAGTTTGAGTGCCATCTCTCATTCCTCTCATGCTCTCTTGCCCAAACCTGTTCAAACTCATTCCCTACCATCAATGCAAGCTAACCAAGACCTGAAACACGACCTGTAATTCCTCTAACAAGTTCCACCATTTTCACTTTCTCATTTTGCAGTTGAAGTTCCACAGCTCGATTCAAGGTGTCTCAAGGCAAAGTAAACATTGGAACAACATCACCACACCTCAAGGAAGCTATACCAACCATCACCTTGCACTGAAAGCTTCCCCATTGCCAGATAGAACTTCAACTGAACAGGTATTTTGGTGAACTTCTAACTCTTAGTATAGGCATCATTAGCTCTAGGTTTGTGAATAAGAAATGTTCTACTCATGCCACTGAACCTGTACATGCTTTTACTTTTCATTTCTTTTGCTTGAGCTGTGAGAATTTAAGGTTTGAAAATGGCAGAAAACTTAGGTCAGGATTTGGGAATGTCAAAATTCTCTCTCATTTCTGAGAGTTAGGAGGTGTTCTTTATATATTTGGAATCGTGATTCAATGCTTAACATTTTTTGTGTTGAAAGTTTGTGCAAAAGCTCAAAGAATCAGGACGTTTGAACTTGAGTACAGGCGCGCGCGTTTTGGAACATGTTTGTCTGAAGGTTGAAGAAGAAGCCACATGGGCTGGGCCTGTGTTATCTTTTCTTTTCACACACTATTTCCACTTTCATACCCCCCAAGCCCATTTTGTTTGTTTTTATGATTTTATGATTTTTCTTTTTTCATTTTGACTCATTTATTTTTTCTTATCATATTAAAAACATAAAAAATATTTTTTGTACCATTTTTATATTTTTTAGGTATTTATTTGATTATTGTATACAAATAAGCATATAATATATTATTTAGAATAAATAGGGAAAAATAATGTAAACATATTATACTTCTGATTTTATTTCATTTTTCCTTTTGAAAATATTTTATGCAAAATATACTTTTTTTTATAAATAGTAAAATATTATTATTTTATATATATATAACTTATATTTAGAAATTAATACATATATATATATATATATATATATATATATATATATATATATATATATATATATATATATATATATATATATATATATATATATATATATATATATATATATATATATATATATATATATATATATATATATATATATATATATATATATATATATATATATATATATATATATATATATATATATATATATATATATATATATATATATATATATATATATATATATATATATATATATATTTATTTATTAATATATTTAGGCTAAAAATACAAAAAATATACATATTTTTATTTTATCAATATTTAACATTAAAAATACATTTTTACAAATATCCTATATTTTTATTTTATTTTTGTATATAAAAAGTGAATATTGTATATTTTGAATAAATAATGCATTTTATTTAGTAAATTAGGTTTTGCCCTAAATATGAAAATACTCCAAAAATATTATTTTTTTCATTTTTATTTTAACATAAATAATACCTTGTTTCACACATATAAAAACCTTCCTTTTGCATTTTGCATCTTGATTCTATTTTTCCATTTAATTCATGCCTTTAATTATATTGTAAATATTCCAAAAATGATGTAATAGCTAGATTTAATTTTTTTGTCTAAATACCCCCCCATTTGAACATTTGTATCCCCTTCCCCATATTATTGTGTTGTAATAGTGTAGGAACTTTAATTTTTCGCACTTTAACGCTTTCTAAATATACCATGCTAGAATTAGGGTTTGTAGGCGAATAAAACGAACAAAAAATAGTTTGACCTAATTTCAAGATAAACAAGCATGAAAATGGACATGGACAACACATCTCACACTTGCACCCCTAGGGTATTCCACTTTGTTGCCTTCAAATAATTGGGCCATATTGCATGTTAGGTTTCTTTGGGTAAAACAAACAATCAAATGATCATAGTCCCTCGATGACGCTTTCGAAAAGTTACCTAAAATGATCAAGTCCCTTTCAAAGAAAAATTGCCCAAAGACATTTAACACTATTGCAATTATGGTCTAAAACGATGACCCGCGCCCGTCCCTTTCACCTCCTAATACAAGATTGTCCACCAAATGCAATGGTGGAACAAAATTGTCAAAAGGTTTAAAACATAACAAAAATCTTTGAGAACTTTAGGGTAGATAACTCTTAGGTACTTGTCAATTTGCAAAGAAAACACTTGCCAAATTTCAAACCACACCTCACAAACACTTTCAAAACAAACTTTCAAAAAAACCTTGAAACATCTTTTCAAAAGACAAAACACCTTTTGTAAAACATTCGAGTAAAGAATTGTTACAAGGGTAGCCTATACAAGGCATCTTTTCAAAACATTTTCAAAACCACACACCGAGCACCATTTCAAACAATTGAAAACCAAGGCAAGTTGATCTAAGCAAGTACCTAAGAGCCCATGGATAACCATGGATAGAAATGGTGCTAATACCTTCCCTTTCTATAATCTACTCCCCGAACCCAAGAAAAATCTCAAAGGTTTTTGCTGTGCTTTTTAAACCTTTCCTTAGGATAAAATAAAAAGTCGGTGGTGACTCTTGCTCAACCGAAACATTTGCGAAAACAAACGCAAAACCATAGTCAGTTCTCCCACCGTATCACAGAACTGGCGACTCTGCTGGGGAAAATTTTAAAACTGGAGTAACCTTAGGGCTTAGATCACCCTCTTGCATGACTAATTGTTTAAATTGTTTGCTTTATATCTTGGCTCTATTATTTGGGTTTGTAATCCTACACCCGGATTTTGGGAAACATTCATAGATAGCAATACGTTGTGGAAACTGTGTGGGGTATACCGACACGGTCGAAGCAATAGCTATATTAGTGCGACATATTTGTGAGTACCGGTAACCCTTGAGTTCAATCAAGGAGAGTACGGGGCCGCTGAGTGATATCACTAAGCACTAATGACCTAGAACCTTACTTGACCATCTTGGCCTTTTATTAGGGGTAGTGAGATGACCGGCTTTGGTGCAGTCCGAAGTTGGTAGATACTCGATACTACACTCATTGAGGGTTGTTTTCTTGGAATATTTTGGTCGCTAGTTAAGTGGCTAAACCAAAACAATGAACAATGAAAATAATCCCGTGATATTGAGCTCCTTAGAACCCGGTTACTATTTATAGGACAGGTTTTTTAAGCCAACTACATTCAAGAGGGTACTTACCTATGAAACCCCATGCAAGCCTGGAACTAGGGTTTGGTGTGATTTGCTTGTACATATGTTTTGTGCATACATCATAAACATCATAAAACATCATATGCATTCACTAACCATTTCAAGGGTTTGGATCTTCATCTTTGTTCCTATTTTGTAGGTCATGGAAATTCCTCGCAGAAACACCATTCAAGTCAACCTTGTGAGAATCTCTCCTCAACTCAAAGAGCTCACCTCAAGAATTCCGGAAAATTCATCCTTCAGTGAAAGACATGGTAGACTGCTCAGCTTAGTCAACACCAACATTGAAGAAGACATGATGAAAGTGCTATTCCAGTTCTTTGACCCTCTTCACCACTGTTTCACTTTCCCTGATTACCAGTTGGTGCCCACTTTGGAGGAGTTTTCTCAACTCCTGAGAATTCCTATCCTTAATCAACTACCCTTCAACGGTACGGAAAAGGAACCAAAGCCGGAAGATGTTGCTCGAGCATTACATCTACAACTATCTGACATCAAGGGGAATTGGGAAACCAGAAGCAGCGTCAAAGGATTCTTAGCAAAATTCTTGTTTGAGAAGGCACAAGAATGTTGGAACTCATTGGACCTACAAGCCTTTGAAGAGATTGTGGCACTCATTATCTATGGGTTGGTCTTGTTCCCAAATCCTGACCAATTGGTAGATGTCAACGCCGTCAAAATCTTCTTGTCCAGAAATCCAATACCAACATTGCTTGGGGACATTCTTCACTCATTTTACACACGAACAATGAGAAAGAGGGGTGTTCTCATGTGCTGTACTCCTCTCCTTGCAAGGTGGTTTATTTCGCACCTTCCACAATCTGTCTTGAAGAATGACCAAGGTTCAAGGTGGTCCCAACGATTGATGACTCTCACTCATTCTGATGTCCATTGGTGTTCTCGGTCCAGAGAAAATGTCATCATTGTCGATCGTTGCGGAGAATTTCCTAATGGTCCTTTACTTGGAATTAGAGGAGGTATCACCTACAACCCTTGCCTAGCTTTGAGGCAATTTGGATATGCACGGAGGGATGGCCCTCATGATATGTTGATTCCTGACCTAGTTTTTGACTTCGACAACGATGCGCAAGGACTTCGCCAAAGATTCATCAGAGCTTGGGGAAAACTCAACAAGGTTGATAGCAAGACTCTGGGACACAAGAACTCCATCCCTCTTGAGCCCTATCTCAAGTGGGTACGAGCCCGAGCCCAAAGTCTAATGATGCCTTATCCTCATGTACTCCCAGTGATTAAAGAGCCCGTCAATGAGGGAGAGGTTCCCTACACCATCCTACATCCAGACATGCCTACATCGTGGGAGGAAATGCAGAAAAGTTGGATTCAGCTCAAGGAGGAACGGAATACTTTTGAAGCTAGCTTCTACACTAGTGAGAAGGAGGTTCTAGAGCTTACCCGCCGACTCCATGAGCAAGAGGCCCTCAACACCTACATTGCACCAAAGAGGATGCACAATGTCTTTTTGCCTTAAGAAGTTATTTTGTAATATTTGGGCCCATGGGGCATTTATGTACTAACAAATTTCTTCTTATTAATATGACGTGTGTTCTTCTTTGTCTGAAACAATTTTGAATGTTCTGAATCCTTGAATGCATTGCATACATAAGCATACCATTCATCATGTGCATAAGCAGGTCTCACTCCAGGTTTCCTTATCTGTCTGCTGTTTATTTCAGTAGGATGTGTAAGTGCCCTGGCTGGAGAGTTAGCTTCATTTGTAAAACAAATAAGAAAGCAAGTTTACCCATATTCCCTCTGTTGTTTTAATATGTTGGGTTGAAGAAGTTCAACATCTGGACCAACATGTTATGTAAGATGTCACAACATCAGCATATGACATCACGCCTGAAATTAAGTACTAATTAAGTAACTATGTTATATGTTGAATGTTTGTAACAACTGTGACTTGTAACCTAACTATTTTAAGTGATCTGAATTATGAAAGAGGTTATTTGTTGTGTTGAAGAAGTTCAACATCTAGGACAACATGTTAGATGTAATGTCATGACACCTGACTTGACATCACGTCAATGGAATTGGTAATTCAGTTACAGTTCTGGTACTTAAATACTCTGAGAATATATGTGGCGTTTCTTATGGAGAATCTGAAGATCAATCAAGAATCAATCAGAATATTTGAAGAAAATATTGTTTCTAAATATGGAGATATTTTAGGAACTAGAAGATTGAAGACCTTGATTATAGCAGAAGTTTGTTGCTGTTTTGTAACAGCAAGGAGAAAAGCTTGCTGCGATTTTGAAGGCCCAAATCCAGTTGGGTAATAGGTTATAAATAGCAGATTGTAACCTAGGGTTTGTAACTCTCTAAGAATGTAACATTGGAGGTTTTTTTTTGTGAGGTAAACCTGTCGGTCTGTGGCAAGGTTACCATGTGTGTAACTCGATACCTGTAGGTAAGAGTTTGAGTGTTCTTGGACGAAGCTATGAAGCAAGTCTAAGTATTTCTGCATTACTTCATATTCATTGTAATGTAGGAAACCAAGTGGGAGGGCTCTACTTCTTGAGTAGGAGTAAGACTTCTGTTGCTGCGGCAATAGGAATGGAAACTGGTAGGTTTCTATCTAGGAGTTCCTAGGTATAGGTTGCACTGGGTAGATGATTAAGTGAAGGATGGGAACTTGTGAAGTTTAGTCCTGAATTAATATTGCTGATAGTGGATCTTCTTCCTGGCTTGGTATGCCCCCAGAGTAGGTGTGTTTCACCGAACTGGGTCAACAACTGATTTGTGTTTTTACCTTCAGCACTTTACAATTCTGTCTGTTATATATCAAGGTAAAACTGTAATGTTGTAACAAATGATGTCTCAGAACATGTTAAGACATCATGCTGATATCTGTGCAGGAGAAACAGAACTGTGAAGGTTGTTTGCTCTCTGCTGATCATGTGCAACAGATGAACAGAACTAGGTACATCGTTGTTCTATCCTCTGCACCTTCAAAGTATATCCGGCACAACTTGGATAAACTGTGCTTCTGTTATTCTTTAGTACTGAATCACGAAAATTTGGGTATCTACCTTGCAGTGTATTTATTGTGTCATATCAGATGTTTAGACATTGAGTATAACATCTGAAGACTGGCATACACCAGAATTTCAATTGGTATCAGAGCAGGCTTCCTGTTCTATTTCTGGATGAGATCCATGGGTGATACTTTCTGGTATCTGCAAGGTCAATCTTAGTACTGGAGATTGTAACCTGGAAAGGTTTATTATTTCCCTGAAAGGTCCCTTAAAGTGGGAGGATGGACTATTCATGACAGGAACTGTGTGATTGGCATTTGGCCTGGTTGTGTGGTAGCTGTTCTAGGTTTGATTTATTTTCAAACCTAGGATTCGTGTACGCCTAAAGTGTGTGTGCAAAGATTGAGTTGTATTATGTTCTTCCGCTGTGTAATACTTGGCAAAACTCAAGCTCTGATGTGTTTACCCTCTTGTGGATTGAAGGCTACTGTATTCAAGAATTCAACCTAAGCTATTGAAGATGTCACCGATACTTGAGTCCTCTCAAGTCCACTCATGAAGACGTTCTTCATTCAGAATGCATGCAGCTACTAAGAGCATATGTTTTGGGTGTCAAACAAAGGGATACTTTTGTTTGGGACCTACTCCTGACCTGGAAGAGGAGACATCTGTGTGTGCAAAGTTGGCAATGGTAGAGTCAACTATGTCTGAGTGCTCCCGAAGGTTACTTTTAGGAGTCAGAACTCTAGAAGTGAAGCTGGTTGAGATGTGACATTGATCAAGGGATGAGCAGTTGTTCCCTGGAGTACTGTGGTGTGAAGAAAGACAAGCTCATTGGTTAATAAAAGTGAATAATGGTGCAGCATTATCGCTCCTTCATAGAAGTAGATTGGGATCATGAATCTTGTCATTTAAACATCATGATTAGAAGTGGAAGATCTTTCAAGATGTGAGAATTTGAAGACTCAGAATTTGGTTAAGGTAGTATGTTCTGGCAATACATATCTGCTGATGATTGGTGTTGTTGTCTTCTCTGAAGTACTTAAGGTCAGCTGAAGTCTGATTGGAGTGATTGGAGTATGAACAGGTATAACTCTTGGAGTTACTTGAATCTGGTAGGGATGTCATATGTCATGTCGAGACATTTGTGTACAATGCATGGATATTTTGTGTGGAGCTTCCATGATTGGTAGTTTGAGGGGGAAATTTGGTTAACCTCCTCACATTAGTTCAGCCTGGTGTTTAGCTGGCTGTTGACCTATGTCACATGGGTTCTGTGTGTTGTGTGACATATTTGCAAGGAAGGATTCATCTCTCTCATTCCTAAGGATGAATCTGATCTGGTAGGAGCTTCAAATCTGTTAAGGTGAGTAGAGTTTGTTCAGAGAACCTAGATATCTCAACTCTTTGGTCTCTCAAAGAAAGTGCTTGCAAGAAGAAGATATTAACACACGAAGAGTATGTCAAAGTATTCAAATGGTGAAAGTATCTTACAGGATAATGGGAAGGATTTATGATCAATTGCTATTCGTGACAAGTACAAGTATTTAATTGATTATCCTTGGAGTTCAAGATAACTGATGTTCTTAAAGATGTGGGAACATTCCTTCTTCTAGACCCTGTGAAGAATCACAGGAAGAGTGATGCTTTAGAGCTATCTCTTTGGTGACAGCAAAATCATTTGATCCTTGAAAAGGTTTCCTAGAAACGTGTTCAGACTCGAGGCTACAAGAAGAAGAAGACATCATAATCTTGATGATGGTTACTTGAATCAGTCTGGCTCTGATCTAGGTAAGGAAGTAAGTTAGAAAAGGAGCTGAATTCAACAACTAGATGTTATAACATAATGTTGTGACATTTGGTTCAACATCAGATTCTTGGTTGGTGAAGTGGCACATCAACTTAAGATAGGATGATCTACGAAGTTGAAGGTTGGATACTTCAAAAAGATCGTCTCTTTGCAGCTCTTTGGAGTTGTTGGGTGGAGAAGATGTTACATGTTCCTGTCTTAGTGTATCTAAGCCTTTTGTGATAACTTGTAGCTTGAAGTTCAAATTTCAATTGGAAGATCAGAATATCTTTGGGAGAAGTCTGATAAACATGGAGAAGTCAAAAGGTGGCATTTGATTTTTTTTATATGAGGATTCATGAAGGAGATAATCAAACAGTGGCATTTGGTCTATCTCAGCAGTGGATTCAGAGAATCAAGATAATCAACATGTGGCAGCTGATTATTATCGAGAAAGTTTGATTCACAGTATGAATGCGTTCAATCAATATTGTTGAACAGAGGGTGTGCTCTTGAAGACATGAAGATGCGTCTTATGTTTTCCATTCATCAAGGGGTCTTATTTACTTTGAATCAGAAGTTGTCTTGAAGGTCCAACTGAGTATTAAATGTGACCTACTTGTTTCCATGAGGAGAAGTGATTGTCCCTAACAGGGGGAGTATTGGTTTGTACAAAAGGTCTTCATCAAACTCGTAGGATATAAAGTGTGGCACCTTATTAACTATTGGGATGATGTGTTCAAGACTGAAGAGGACTATGTCTGACCGAATGTCATCACATTGGTAATGACATTGTTCCTAATTTCCTCTAAAACTACAGACAGGAGGAAAATTGGATGAAGTGTGGAATATTATTAATAAACCCATGTGTGTACAGCTATATGACTCAGAGGGAGTAACCATCCTCCTTGTGAAAATGGAATGGTTTCAAATTGCTAATATGTATGACGACATAGGATTTGAGCGTGTTTTCATCTGCTAAGAAAACAGGGCAGTTGTGTCTCATTATGGAGCAGTTTAGTGAGCTGGAATGTTTAGGTGATAACTTGTCATCTAATAAAGGTATTATATAACTGAGGTATTATGCCAACGATGTTTCTTGGATAGGGGATCCTAAGACAAGTACATAAAGGGAGGAGTCGGTTCTAAAAGACAAATGTCTGTTTTAAAAAGGGCAAGACATACTTCATCCTGACAATGGTCAAAGGGTCAAACCCAAGGGTAGGTACCTGCATTAAAACCAGTCCTAGGGTACTGAAACTGTCAGAGTAAAGTACCAAGATCGTTACTATCTATGCCAAAGTTGCATTATTTATGAAGACTCTCTCTATTCTTCCTCTTCATCAGAGGGTTTCAGCAATATGAAGTTTGTTAGCATCTGGGAAAATTGTGCATGGGTATGGATCTGTATGGGCAGTCTTTGTCAAATTCTGGCCAAAAAGGGGGAGAAAGATAGGGACCCAGGCGAGACTCTGGTGAAAGCAATAGACGGTAATGACCAGCAAGACTCAGGTGAAAGCAACATGATCACAAGTAAGTGACTTTGTTTGTGTCTTGTGTTCTGAGTTAAGAGGATAGTTGTGACTTGTGATCTGAGTTACATGATCACAAGTAATCAGTATCAAGATTATCAACAATAATCTTGAGAAAAGAAATCCTCTTGGGCCATCGATGGCTTGGAGTGGCTCACAGATGAGGGATAGAGGTTTGTTGTTTGCTCAAAGGACATCAGCCTCTACAAAGAAGATGTTGGACAAGATGTTGTAACATCTCAACTGTGTTGTGGCCTGGTCCCAAAATGCAACTTGCACTTATTTGTTTTAGCCAAAATTTGCCAAAGGGGGAGATTGTAAGTGCCCTGGCTGGAGAGTTGGCTTCATTTGTAAAACAAATAAGTAAGCAAGTTTACCCATATTCCCTCTGTTGTTTTAATATGTTGGGTTGAAGAAGTTCAACATCTGGACCAATATGTTATGTAAGATGTCACAACATCAGCATATGACATCGCGCCTGAAATTAAGTACTAATTAAGTAACTATGTTATATGTTGAATGTTTTTAACAACTGTGACTTGTAACCTAACTATTTTAAGTGATCTGAATTATGAAAGAGGTTATTTGTTGTGTTGAAGAAGTTCAACATCTAGGACAACATGTTAGATGTAATGTCATGACACCTGACTTGACATCACGTCAACGGAATTGGTAATTCAGTTACAGTTCTGGTACTTAAATACTCTGAGAATATATGTGGCGTTTCTTATGGAGAATCTGAAGATCAATCAAGAATCAATCAGAATATTTGAAGAAAATATTGTTTCTAAATATGGAGATATTTTAGGAACTAGAAGATTGAAGACCTTGATTATAGCAGAAGTTTGTTGTTGTTTTGTAACAGCAAGGAGAAAAGCTTGCTGCGATTTTGAAGGCCCAAATCCAGTTGGGTAATAGGTTATAAATAGCAGATTGTAACCTAGGGTTTGTAACTCTCTAAGAATGTAACATTGGAGGTTTTTTTTGTGAGGTAAACCTGTCGGTCTGTGGCAAGGTTACCATGTGTGTAACTCGATACCTGTAGGTAAGAGTTTGAGTGTTCTTGG
This sequence comes from Vicia faba, assembly GCA_948472305.1. Classification (NCBI taxonomy): domain Eukaryota; kingdom Viridiplantae; phylum Streptophyta; class Magnoliopsida; order Fabales; family Fabaceae; genus Vicia; species Vicia faba. Next base: position 990,668,349 of record OX451735.1, read on the forward strand.
ACGAAGCTATGAAGCAAGTCTAAGTATTTATGCATTACTTCATATTCATTGTAATGTAGGAAACCAAGTGGGAGGGCTCTACTTCTTGAGTAGGAGTAAGACTTCTGTTGCTGCGGCAATAGGAATGGAAACTGGTAGGTTTCTATCTAGGAGTTCCTAGGTATAGGTTGCACTGGGTAGATGATTAAGTGAAGGATGGGAACTTGTGAAGTTTAGTCCTGAATTAATATTGCTGATAGTGGATCTTCTTCCTGGCTTGGTATGCCCCCAGAGTAGGTGTGTTTCACCGAACTGGGTCAACAACTGATTTGTGTTTTTACCTTCAGCGCTTTACAATTCTGTCTGTTATATATCAAGGTAAAACTGTAATGTTGTAACAAATGATGTCTCAGAACATGTTAAGACATCATGCTGATATCTGTGCAGGAGAAACAGAACTGTGAAGGTTGTTTGCTCTCTGCTGATCATGTGCAACAGATGAACAGAACTAGGTACATCGTTGTTCTATCCTCTGCACCTTCAAAGTATATCCGGAACAACTTGGATAAACTGTGCTTCTGTTATTCTTTAGTACTGAATCACGAAAATCTGGGTATCTACCTTGCAGTGTATTTATTGTGTCATATCAGATGTTTAGACATTGAGTATAACATCTGAAGACTGGCATACACCAGAATTTCAGGATGGATCTCGAGCAAACAGTCAAAGACCTGCAAGCTCAAAATGCACAGTTCCAGCAACTCCTGATGACCTTGGCTAAGGGTCAAGAGGATATCAAAACTCAATTGGGGAACAAGGACCCAGTGAAGAAGAAGAAAAAGAGACTCGGGGTGGCTACTTTGGGTAGAAGATTTGACGGAGAAGCTCGGAGAGTGCTTGAATTTCCTCCTACTTCTGACGAAGGAACCAGCAAAGGAGGTGGAGCTGCGGTACCTTCCGAGTCTGATGCAGAAGAAGAAGAGGTCAAAGAGAATGAAGACTATTCTGATTAAAAATACCCTCCGGCTGATGATAAATACAAGAGTTTAGAAGACAGGTTGGGCGCCATGGAGTTACAAAGGGTACCGGGTTTGGATTTTGAAGACTTGGGTTTGGTCGCCGGGATTGTGATTCCCCCAAAATTCAAAGTGCCAGTGTTTGTGAGGTACGATGGGCTGTCCTGTCCAAAAATGCATCTCAGGTCCTACGTGAGAAAGATTCAACCCTATACGGCAGATAAGAATCTTTGGATTCATTTCTTTCAAGACAGCCTTTCTGGAGCTCAGTTGGAATGGTTTTATCAGCTAGAAGGAACCAGTGTCAGAAATTGGGAAGATTTGGCCACCGCTTTCTACAAATAATATCAGTATAATTTTGATCTTGCTCCTACTCGTACCCAACTTCAGGGTATGTCGTTAGGAACAGGCGAAGGATTCAAAGAATATGCACAAAAATGGAGAGATTTGGCTGGCAGGGTGCAGCCTCCTTTAACCGATCGTGAGCTCGTTGATATGTTTCTAGGGACCCTATCTGGGCCATTTTTCAATCACCTAATTGGTAACTCTTCCGCGGGGTTTACCGATTTGATCTTAACAGGCGAAAGAATAGAAGCTGGCATCAAGTCAGGAAAGATTCAGAAGGGTGTTGCTGCAAGTGTTGAGAAGAAGCCTTTTAAGAAGGAAACATCTGTGGTATATTCTCAGAGAAGAGCAGGGAAGACGGAGCGTTGGCCAACTGTGGGGGCCGTAATGATTCAAAACACTCCAAGTGAGCAGCCTCGTTATAACCAGTCCAAACCAAATCAACAATGGGTGGAACGGCCACAACGACAGTTCACCCGTATTAATATGACTCCAGCGCAAGTGCTTCCCCATCTACTAAAGTTGAATCTTGCCACCATCAAGGAGGCACCAAAGAATGTGAATACGTCCTCTCCGCATTATCATGCTAATGCTAAATGCGCCTACCATTCAGACAGTGTTGGGCACGACACCAATGATTGTTGGGCACTCAAGCATAAGATCCAAGACCTGATAGAGGCGAAGGAGGTAGAGTTTGACGCTCCAGAGAAGCCTAATGTGATATCTGCACCCATGCCGAAGCACGGCCGAAATGTCAATGCCATCGAAGAAGATTTGTATGTTGCTGATGTCAGTGATCTGACTACTCCACTGCTAACCATTAAGTTGAACCTGTTGAGGGCCGGGATCTTCCCGGGATGTAAGGAAGACTGCTATTGTTGTTACTCTCTGCCGTTTGATTGTCCGTTACTGAAAAAAGGCATCCAAGGCCTTATGGATAGTCGACAAATTTTGTTTGAAAAAGTTTCTGCTGTTCCAGTTCATACTGAAGATGTCTCAATCATAACCATTCACGCCAATCTTTCCAAGGCCGTCAAAAAGCCTGTTAAGATTACACCAGCTGCGAAATCTGTTCCTTTGAAGATAACAATGCCAGGACCTGTTCCCTATGTTTTTGAGAAGTCGATACCATGGAACTATGGCGGTGACGTTTACTACCATGGTATCAAGCAAATCGAAATAATTAAAGAAAGTTCGGATGATGAAGAAGCCAACATTAGTAACATTGCGGGCACTAGCAAAATCACCAGGAGCGGGAGAATATTTTCTCCATAGATTGCCCCTCCAAGAGCGATCTTTGGACCCTCGTCAACTGATAAAGTCGTCCCTGCGCCAATAAAACTTTCTGCTAGAACTCCTTTGATTGAAGATGTTGTTGTTCCCAGTACTGTCTCTCCTACCGCTGCTGACAAAGGTAAGGGAATCCAAGATGAGCTCGTCAGGACGAGGGCTCAACCCTTGGTCATCCCGGAAACCTCCAAGAAGGAAATGGATGAGATACAGGAATCGAATCTGGAATTAGTCGTCAACAGATACACCCTGGCAAGATACAGGAATCGAATCTTCGAACTCTTCAGACGTGCCCTGGCAAGATACAGGAATCGAGTCTGGAATATAGTTGTCAACAGATACACCCTGGCAAGATACAGGAATCGGATCTTCGAACTCTTCAGACGTGCCCTGGCAGGATACAGGAATCGAGTCTGGAATTAGTCGTCAACAGATACACCCTGACAAGATACAAGAATCAGATCTTCAAACTCTTCAGACGTGCCCTGGCAAGATACAGGAATCGAGTCTGGAATTAGTCGTCAACAGATACACCCTGGCAGGATACAGGAATCGGATCTGGAGTTGCGACAGTTGATAGGTAATTTTTTGTAAGTTGCAAGAGGGAACCTGTGTAGGGTTGCCTGGTGATGAGCTCGTGTGAAACTGCATCTGTGTAGGGTTTCTGATAATGAGCCTGTATAAGACTGCATCTAAAATGGAGAAGGAACCTGTGTAGGGTTGCTTTGATGACGAGTCTGTGTAAAACTTCTTGAGGAACCGGGGTAAGGTTACCTTGGGACAAATCCGTGTAAGACTTTGGGAGGAACCGGTGTAGGGTTACCATGAGATAAGTCCGTGTAAGACTTCTGGAGGAACCGGGGTGAGGTTACTGCAGGGTAAGTTCGTATAAAACTTCTTGATGAACCGGGGTAAGGTCATCTTGGGACAAATCCGTGTAAGACTTTGGGAGGAACCGGTGTAGGGTTACCATGAGATAAGTCCGTGTAAGACTTCTGGAGGAACCGGGGTGAGGTTACTACAGGGTAAGTTCGTATAAAACTTCTGGATGAACCGGGGTAAGGTCATCTTGAGATAAGTCCGTGTAAGACTTCTTCTGAAAGAAAAGGAACCGGTGTAGGGTTACTTTGATGATAAGTCCGTGTAAGACTTCTTCTGAAAGAAAAGGAACCGGTGTAGGGTTGCCCGAGGATGATCAAGTAGATAATTGTCCTGTTTGGTTTCGGATATTAACCCACGATCAGTCGTCCATAGAATTTTCCCGGCTTGTTACTAGTGTTGATCTGGAACTGTAAAGGTAGATGGCAATCATCTTTTGATTGGCCCCTTTTCCTGAAAAGGCAAAGTATTAGTTGTATGCAATTTCATGATGCATGAACTGCATGACTTTAAGATATTCTCAAAAATAAATGAGATTTGTGTTGTAGGATGCGTATGCATGCCATAATGTATGAAGATGTGATGTTTATGAATGTATTTTCGTCTAGGAAAATAAATCCTTGACGAATGCCTGGAAGTCAAAACCTGGGCTGCTGATGGGAAAGTAGAGCTTTGTTTCCGCTGGGGATGATGGTTGCAAGAATACCGGTAGGAGAAGATGACTCCGTTGGGGAATAAACTTGGCGAATAGATTACTTTGCGGGGAATGCTCTGTGGGGAGAGAAATACTTTACTGAGATGTTGATGATAACTCCGCTGGGGATACCATTGATGTGTTATGTTGGAAGATTTGATGAACTCCGCTGGGGGATAGGAAGACTTCGCCGGGGAACAATCTGAGATCAAAGATTGCCGGGGATGCTTGTTAGGAATGTCTGTATACTCCGGGGAATATTGAGATCTTCAGGGGATAATCCAATTTCCTTAAGGCTGACAGCAGGCTAATTCTGCTTGGGGAGAGTATCGCTGACTTGCTAGGAGATACTGTGCCTTTTTAGGGCTGCTGGGAGATCAACTCTGCTCGGGGGAGAGTATTGTTGATTTGTCTTACTCTGCGGAGTGAAGGTATCTTGGTTACATTCTTCAGCCGAACTTACCTTGGTACCTTGGAGGACAGAATAGCTAGATCGTTTAGACAGTTCTTATTGCCCCAATTTCTGCGGGAGAAGGTACCTGTGGAGGTGCTTGATAACTGCCGTTTTGACAAATCTTCTTCTGGTAGACGAGTGACGAGATGACGGAACATAGTCGTACGCTTTTGATCCCTAACTTTTTCCTGGACCGCCCTTTCAGGTTTTCAGTCTAACGGGATACCCTTTTTTGCCCAAGCCGCCTTTTCAGGTTTTCGACTTGCCGGGTGTACAAATTATTCATTTTCATCCCTTATTTTTGCCCGAACCCTTTTGGTTCGCCGGGAAGCCCTTATTTTTGCCTAGGTGTGTCAACCTAGCGGGTCTTTGATTTTGCGTAGTATTTTTTCGACTATGTCCATGCTCTCAGGATGTAGGGAGTTGCCCCTGTCAGAAGTGTTTTGCCATGCCACCAGAAGATGTTTGTTTGATCGTCCAATGCCCCAACTAATCTAGATTGTAGATTTGCCCCAGGCTGGTTGGCCTTTTGAGAGATTCTCCGAATCTTGACTTAACTGCCCCAGATGATGGACAATGATCATGCCATGCCCCTTGATTGGAAGTGTTTCCTCCACTTGAGGTGATCCTTTTGAGAAGCTTTTTGTTCACTTAGATATTCATCGTGCGAATTTCTCTGCTGTTCGAACAAATAGTCATATGCAAACAATGTTATATTAAAAATGAAAAGCTTATGTCTGTCTTGAAGCTTTTGAAAATACAGTTTTTAATAAAACAAGTGATTTTTTTGTAAAATGTAATGTCAACTCGTTATTTTACCGCAAGCCTTAAGGAGTCAGGATACCTTTGTGACAATATGCTTTCGAACTAACCCATGCTTCAGCTAGGACTTTTAAGGGTTGTAGCGTGGCCTGGTTCACGGTTTAAGAAACAAAGGATAAAGGCTCAAATTTTATTTGTACCCACCCGTTCTTCGTGATGTTCTTCGATCCTAAACTCAACTAATCGTGCATTAGACCTTGTTTGAGTCTTTGTCCTGATATTCCAATGATGGTTCGGATACTGACAGTTTGTTTTGAATAGGCAGTCATTTCCTTTTGTGTTGAGGGTTTGTAGAACCTCTTTCTTTTTTTGATTTTTGTTATCCCTGTTTTTTGCCTGAACTGTTTCCTTTGTGATTACAGTCAGTGGGATGTCCCAGTTTGGTAAGTCTCCTTCATAGGTTTTGACTTATTGGGCTTTAGTTTTTTTTTTTTTTGGTAATGACTGCCCGTCTTTATGATTATTCGGAACCATCACTGTCTTTTGTTTTGTAAGGATCTCTTTGGTGCCATTCGTTATGCACCTGGATCAACTGAGAGAACTACCCTGCCCCAGGTTATGATTAAGGGTTTTATTTTTCGAAAAGAAAACTCCTACTTCTTTGGCTCAAAGGGGTTGGCGAGGGGTTATCTTCCTTATAACTCCAATGTTTAGGAATTGAAACAATGCTTGTACCTCATCAGCGGGGTCTGTTCAAAAGCATACTGTAAAGATCGTGGTATCGTTTTCGTCATCCTCCCTCAAGAGGCTTAGAATTTTAAAATCGAGAGTTGAACATCAAAAATAAAAGCAATATTGAATATAGTGAACACAATTACTTCAAAACAGACACGTGTAATGCATTAATGAAATAACCAAGTTTAACATGACATAAAATGTTTGAATAGTCAAAGAAAATTACAACTTGAACATTCGAATGAACGAAAAATTTCCAATCTTAGCCATGTTTTGGAAATGGAGCAGTGATCACATTGGGAGTCTCAACAGGCTCTAATTCGACCTCCTTGGCGTCGATCATATTCTGGATCTTGTATTTTAACGCCCAACAATCCTCGGTATTGTGCCCCGGGCTATCAGAATGATAAGCACACCTCGCTTCTAGGTTGTAGTTTGGGGAGGAGGTCTTGGGATTTGCAGGAGGGTTGATCACCGCGATCAGATTCATCTTTAACATGTGCTGCAATGCTTGTGACAATGGCATGTTGATGTTGGTGAATTATCTTTTAGGCTTGTCCGGCCTTCGCTGATTTCCCTTTTGTAGTTGTCGGCGTGGTGTAGAACCAGAGATCATGGCTGCCCCTGCATGCTGGTCACGACGACTCTTTTGGCTATATGCAGCATTGGACTCTTTTTTCCCCGTGTAAGGCTTTTTATGAGTATCAGGAGGTGTGGCCTCTTAAATCTTCCCACTTTTGATGCCCGCTTCAATTCTTTCCCCAGTCAAGATCAGATTTATAAACCCAGCAGAAGAATTTTCAATCAGATGGTTGAAGAAAGGTCCAGATAGGGTCCCCAAGAACATGTCCACAAGCTCAGGTCAGTTAGAGGTGGCTGCACCCTGCCAGCAAGGTCTCTCCACTTTTGCGCATATTCTTTAAAACCTTCGCCTACACCCATAGACATTCCCTGAAGCTGAGTGCGCGTGGGGGCAAGATCGGCATTGTACTGGTACTGCTTGTAGAATGTAGTGGCGAAGTCCTCCCAGCTGCGGATGTTAGCTCCATTCAGTTGATAGAACCAGTCGAGTTGGGTTCCTGACAGACTATCCTGAAAGAAGTGAATCCACAAATTCTTGTCAGCCGTGTAAGGCTGGATCCACCTTATGTAAGACCTGAGATGCAGCTTAGGATAGGATGCCCCGTCGTACTTTGCAAAGGCAGGTGCCTTGAAATCGTGTGGGATTACTACCCCCGAAGACAGACCTAGATCTTCGAAGTCCAGGCCGGGCACCTTTTGTATCTCCATAGCACTTAGTCGGTCTTCCAACTGTTTATACCTATCCTCAGCTGGAGGGTACTGTTCATCATTGAACTCTGTCTCGTTGTCGGAGACCACTGGACTAGGAACCTTTCTCTCATGGGGGCTGTCCTTTCCAACAGATGGGGTAGTCTGCTCAACCTCATTTAGTGATCCATTCCCATATTTGTGTCTCGGGTTGAACAACATCATTCTCTTCTTCTTCTTCTTCGAGAGCAGAGTCTTCAAATCCTGTTGACCTTGGGCTAGACTCTTAATCAACTCCTGGAACTGGGCGTTCTGAGCCTGGAGGGCCTTGATGGATTGCTCAGTAGATGATTCAGGATTCATAATGAGACTGCTGAAATAAACAGCAAAGAAGGTAAGTGACCTGTAAACAGTGGTACCTATAATGCAATGATATGTATGGTATGCATGCAATGTTTTCAAGGATCTCGCGGGGTAAATAGAGAAACTGTTAGAATTTGAATTTTGTAGCTTGATTGAAGGAACTTCATGTTGTTGAGAGTCCTTCTTCAAGAGTCAAGGCTCACCATATCGAGTGGGTCATAGCCCCTGACTCAAGTCATTAACCCTGGCTAGAGGAAAATAAATCCCCTTTGCCCCTTGCTAGACAGTTTGATTCATCATAACCTGCATCACAGACCCTTGAGATCCTTGAAATGGATTAGTCTTTATGTAGGATGTATGCAATGGTATGATGTTATGCTATGCATGGGGTAATGTAGGTAAACCCTGTTATGAGTCCCAATTAAAGACTGTAAGCAAATCCTACAAGAAACTCAAGTGTCAGAGAACAAGCATGCAAATAGTCAAGTTGGAAGGCACACAAGTCACACAAGAGAGCCCTTAGAGTTTAGGCCATCATGGGGTCTAGGTATTACCCTCTTGAAGTTGGTGGGCTCAAAACCTGTCCTATCAGAAGTAACCGGGTTCTAAGGAGCTCAATATCATTGGATTGTTTTCTGTGTTCATCGTTTCGATTTAGCCACTGAACTGGCGACCGAAATATTCCAAGAAAACAACCCTCAACTGAGTGTAGTATCGAGTATCAACCAACCTCGGACTGCACCAAGGTCAGTTATCTCACTACTCTAAAGAGGCCAAGATGGTTCAATTAAGGTTCCTAAGGTCAGTTGATGCTTCACGACACCACGCGGCGGCCCCGTACTCTCCTTGACTGGACTCAAGGGTTACCGGTACTCACCAAAGTGCCACATCAACGTAGCAGACTGCTTCAACCGTATCGGTATACCCCGCACAGTTCCCTCACAGTCTTGTTGCTACTTTCTAAGAAGGTATCCCCCAGATCCGGGTTAGGATCTATAGAACTCCCAAGACAGTGCCCACAATAATAAAGCAAACAAACACAACAATTGAAAACGCAAGTATGAGCTATCCTAAGGTACACCTCACTTTAAGGTATCCCCAGCAGAGTCTCCAGTTCTGTGATCGGTGGATTTAGAACTGACTGTTTAACGCTGGTTTCGTGAAATGTCGCGGAAGCAAGATTCGCCACCGTCTTTTATTTTCTCCAACATGGACAGGACAAAAGCACAGCAAAATTCCTTATGAGATAGTTCTCGGTTCGGGAGGTAGATTTATAGAAAGGGAAGGTGTTAACACCCTTTCTATCCATGGTTATCCATGGGCTCTTAGATACTTGCTCTTTATGTTTTCAAAGTGTTTGCTTTTCAAAATGTGAGTGGGTTCGAAAAAGTTTCGTTTAAAGATTTCTGAATAACTCTTGTATCAGTCCTCAAGAGTGTTTGAAAAATTGTTTTGAAATATTTTTGAAAGTGTCGGTATGAAAAGAGTTTTGATTTGTTTTTGAATAGAGCAAGTATCTATGAGTCATCTACCTACCCTACGGAATTAGGCTGTGTAAATGTCCTTTAGGTAGTACCATCCCACCATTGAGAGGTAGGTATCACCGTCGTTGGAGTTGTTCGGGTCAATTCGAGTTTAGGGATAGTGTGGTCACCGAAGCAACAGTTAGGACACCTTAGAAGCTACCCTTATGTCCTTGATCCTTTTTTAATCCGAGGCAACCGTTTCGAGGCAACTGTTCCAAGGTAACTATTCCGAGGCAACTATTCCGAGGCAACTGGATCATGGACATAAGGACTTACTAAAACGTCCTATACTTGACGACCACGTTTCGAAGGCAACAGGTGAGGCATACCCTAGAAGTGGTGTGTGAATTTGTGTGTTGTTTTCATGTTAAGTTTATCTTTGATCATAGTATTGTGAGCTACGCTTGTTTTTAATTAACCATACATTCTTTCATGCAAGTTAGAATTTAAGAGTGCGGAAAGTAAAAGACGGAAACATAAAAACTACGCTATTACAAGGCGCGGGTCTATACATCGCCAAAATACAAAGACCCGTTTGAAAAAATGCGGAAAGTAAAAAGACCTAATTACTATTACAATCCTTGAGCAGTTACATAATATTCAAAAGAAAATAAATGCGCGAAAAGAAATTGAACGTCCGAGGGTTTTGACCCTTTTGAAATTAAATTGAATTAAAAAGCTAATTAATTATTTAATTAAAGAAAAGAAATTGTTTTTTTTATGTTTTTGTATTTATGAAAAATAAGGAAAATTAAAATTAGAAGGAAACCCTAGTTCTAAGTTATTTTAATTATTAATGAAAATATTAAAGTTGACCTAATTTACTAATTAATTAATGTACATGTTTATTTACAAAAATAAATAGTAATTAATAATAATAATAATAATGAGAGAAAATTATTTATTTAAGAAAAGGATGAAAATGTCAAAAACCCTAATTCTAGATATTTTTTATTTATTAAGAAAAAGTGTTAAAATTGAAACCTAATTTAACTAAACTAATTACTTAACATTTATTTACAAAAATATTCAAATGGTGAAATTAAATATTAATTAAAAAAACATTTTTTAGTTTCTGATTTTTTTATTATGAAAATTAATTATTTGTGAATTGATAAAACAATTAAAAAGAATTAAAAAGGATTATAATTAAAAGAGAAAAATAAAATTAAAAGATGAAAACCAGGGGGGTATCAGGCCCAAAGGGAGGTGAATTGGAGTAATCTGGCCCATCAGCATAGGCCTTGTTTGACTTTCCACGCTTGTGTGTTCATCCATTGACTGAGGTGCATCATGGAATTCACGTTATGGCCATTGGATGGGTGAGCATGAGCGCATGGCAGGCTAACGTGTGAGGATGTATGGTGGAGCGTTGAAGGGATGCTGCATAGGAACGTGTTAAAACAAAAATTATGCAATATGTGGGGGGACCTGGGAATCGAACCCAGGTCCCTATACCTGCCAGCCACGTCCTTTGCCAATTGATCTATTGTGTTTGTTTGTATATAATATGACAAAGAATTATAATATATGAAAAAAAGGCAACTATGCTGAAACAAAGAAAAACGCGCTAATATTTGAATTACCCAACCATGCCTGGACACGCTAGCCTTCTTCCTCGCTTATCTGCAAAAACATAAAACAAATAGCGGGGGTTTTAAACCCCCACTAAGCACAGCCATAAAAAATAGCGAATAGAAGATGCCTTAATATAAAAAGGGCGCGAGGTCATCATTCAATTCGTATGGAGCTCCTGAATTCAATGGCATAGGTCTCAAGGTCCAATTTTTCCATACAAGGAAAGCCCTATTTTGGAGCTTCTGAAACCCTAGGTTTCATCAATGGTAGATTTGGCTACAGGCAGTGTTAGTTCAATTAAATGTTACCAAAAGCTTCAGAAGATCATTATTAGTGTAAATCAACAATCAAAACACATGAATGATGCGTGAAAATTAAAAATCGATTATGGAAATGTTTGTGACAAATGCGATGCTGTTCTACCGTTTCTTTGAGTATGGAGACTTGTTCTCGATGCCAATAGTTTCCTGGAAGGTCCAGCAACGTGTTGGAATACCTTTTATGCTTTGAAACGTGCTCCAACTATGATTTCAGTTTCCAAGTTTTTATGAAAATTTTGCAATTTGGTTATGGCTCTCTAGCAGCTTTTTCGTGTATCCTTGCATTTGGTTTCCTTGTGCATATGTAAGTGAAGCATTCTAGGTCAAAAACAAGGCCCAAAAGTCCATGAATTGATGATTTCAATATTTGATTTTTCCATATATTTTTCAATCTTTTTTCATGCAAATCTTGCCAAATATGGATGATCTTGTCCCCTTTGAATGATGCACGAAATCTTTAGCATATAATGAGTGAATTTGCTGAACAAAAAGATTTGAAAAAGCATTATTGATATTTTTCTCATATTTAAATCTAATTAAATGAATTAATATGAATAAAAATTCAATTAATTAATTAAAAATAAGAAAATAAATCATCTTTAGCTCAATGGGTCGTTCGTAGGCTTTGGGTAATGATTCAAGGAAGAATTTGAGGCCCATTAGCAATTTTGAAGTGTTTTAGGCAAAGTTGACTTTTCAAAATTCCCAAAAATTTCCCAACTTCTCCAATGCATATCTTGCTCAATTTTGAAGCTATGATCATGTTCTTGGACATTTTGGAAAGGTCTTGAAGTCCTCTAACCAATGCCTTTGGTCCCATGTCATTTTTATTTACCAATCTCAAGTTATGGTCTTTGACTTAAAGTGCCTTTTTGTTGACTTTTGAAAATGACCTATAATGTTGAAATTGATAACTTTTTGTGAGAGCATTTCTTGGACTTGAAGTGTGAATATGAGTTGTAGGAAATGTCATTCTCTTCAAAATGAGCTTTGGATGGAATTTTTCTGATAAACCATGAGGAAGTTATGCCTTGGTCAAGTTACAGTTGACTTTTCAACTGTCCAAAAATAGAAACTTTTGCATCTTGAGACTTTTTGAGCCATGCCTGTGAAATCATGATCAAGAATTGATCAAATGATGTTTGTGGCTTCAAAATAAGATGTTGACCAAAAATTTGGACTTTTGACTGTCAAATGACCATTTTGCCCCTGCAGTTGACTGTGAAGCAATTAGGGTTTTTGACTGTGCAATTTGATGCTGTGAGTCTTGAAACTTGGCATATGGATGCTTGACAATGTATATGGGCCTGTGGGACTTGATTGGACTCTTGAAAACCTCATTTTCTTTGCAAGAACAAAAACCCTAATTTTGACTGTGTTGGGAGGCAATTGGACTGTGCAGCCCTTGAGAGATTTTGAATCATCTGAAGATTGATCTTGGCAAATCTTGAAGAATATGGGAGGGCAAATTTTGGGGTACAACAGAGTCCAAGGCCCAACTGTTTGGTCCATTTGATCAAGGGTTCTGGCTTCTGGGAAGTTTATGGTGAGGATTCGCCCTGAGTCTGGTTGATTTGGATCTATTGAGACCCAAGGGTGATGATGAGAGGGTGTATGGTGGACACACAAGTACGTGCTGCGTTGGATCTGCAAGGGTTAGAAAAAAAATAATTATGGAAAAGAATACAAGGGGCAGGGATTGAACCCATGCCCTTGCACAAGTATGCCTTGTCACACGCTGTCTTGCCGCTGGACCACTAGTTGTTTTGCGTTAACTATACAACATTAAAACAATATATATTAAATATGCTCAAGTCAACCCACCACCTCTGGTGGTCAACTTCTTCTTCTCCCACAAGTGGAATTTACAAACCTGTAAAATAAAGGCCAAGTGAGCATGGAAAGCATCCCTGTCCACTAATTGAGGCCTCACAAATATAATGGTGATATTAGTTTCGATTGAAACGGCCTATAGCTAGGGTTTCACGAATTCACGAGCTTGGTGCCCTAACTATGGCAATTCTCTATTCATGCGTAAAAACTTGCAAACGATGAGTCCAAACGAATCTAAACATTATTATAAGAAAGAATATATGCATTAACTTAATTAATAATGCATGGCATGTAAGTTTAAATTCATGGAAATTCCATCAACTGGAGTTGCTTGGCTGCGGCGATTTGGGATGCTACGACCTTCAGTGATGGCTAGGTATGACTCCTAGAAGTCTCAGGGAACTGATGGAGTGCTTGTGGTCGACTACAACTTACTGGGAAGCAGTGTTTAATTGTTCCCTAATTCTTGAAAATTTGTGAGTTTTTTGGAGATGATTTCTAGCACAAGGGTTTGTGGCTTTTGTGTATGAATGATGGAGATTATATAGCATGAATTAGGTTAAAGATAAAATGGGCTTGGACTTTGTGTAAGAAGCCTTGTAGTTTATCTTATTTATTTTTGAATTAATAATGAACAAATAAAAAATAATTAAAATAAAATAGACCAAGGGGTACATGAACAATATTTGAGGTGTATAAGGAGTGTAATACACGCTTGGATTCTTAAACAATGACCCAATAGCCTAAAGTATCTAGTTTGCTCAATTTGAACTTCATGTATTTGCTCAAAATTTCCGAACTTACACTAGTCATAACTCTTAATTTTCATCCTTTGAAAGTGATCTTGGACTTTTTGGAAATCCCAGGGTGTCCTTTACAAGATTTATGTTGACCATTTTTGCATTTGAAGACTTTATCTTAATGTAAATTGCCTTGACAAAAAGTGTCTATTTGTTGACTTTTGAAATGACATGTAATGTATTGGCTCATATCTCTCAAATGAAGTGTTTTTTTTATTTGAGCTTAGATATTCAAAGTTGTAAAGAATTGAATTTTCTTCAAAATGAGCTTTGGTTGGGGAAAAACTGATGAAGCGTGTGAAAGTTATGCTTGGTCAAAGCTCAGTTGACTTCTCCTAAGGGAAACCCTAATTTAGCAACCCTTTATAAAATGATGAATGTGACTTCAAAACCTTGATGTTGACCAAAAATCTTGAAGTTTGACTGTATGTTGACCACAATTGACTTTTTACCCAATACAGTTGATTTTCGATCATCTGAGCCATTGACTGAGCAAACTTGTGATGCAAGGCTTGAAATTTGGCATGAGCATTCCTTGAGACATATGAGAAACCATGGGAACCACTCGAGGCCTTAGAAACCCAAACTTCCTTGAGATAGATGAAACCCTAGTTGTAAGTCCCTTGTTTAAGAGAAAACTTTGTCTGATCAATTCTTGAGCAACCTTGAGCATTTGAGAACCCTAATGTCTTGAATAAGATGACAAGGAAAATTTTGGGGTACAACAGTTGGTTGCATGTTTTTTTTATGGATAATGACGCATTCACATCCTTATGGTTAGGATTGTAATTCGTGCTTGGAATTTCAGCTCGTAAAGAGACTCTCGGCCCCTCGCACACTTAACATTTCTAAGTTGTTTGAATTTGAAACAACACATCCTTATTGAAAAGGTTTTAAAGGAAAAAGTCTGAAGACAAAAAGGTTTGCATTGGTTGGTATTTTTTGATTTAAGAAAGAGTTTGCAATTTGAATCATAATAAAGTTCAGAAGTGAAAATAGAGCAAGATTCAGTCTAAATTGATTTGCTCCACCCCACAAGACTCAACTGCATACGATTCACATCTTCCTTTATTAAGTGTTTCGAGTTTTTTTTTTAAAGAAATGAGTTTTTGTTTTAATAATGCAAAAATATGAACGGAAAAGTCTAAGGGAGACTACCAATCCTAAAGTTATCATGCAATGGTGGTCGTAAGGTTTGGATACAAAAGGGAAACATCTACCTAAGTTAGCATGCATTGATTATAACCTAATGTCCAACTTGAATTGAAAACTAAACAAGCAATCCTAAGGGAAAATGCAAAGGTTACAACCTAATATCCAACTTGAATCGAAAACGAAACAAGCAATCCTAAGAGAACATGCATATATTACAACCTAATGTACAACTTGAACCGAAAATGAAACAAGCAATCCTAAAGTAACATGCAAAGATATAAAGAAAGCACAAACACAACTGCAATCAAAAAAAGTCGAACCAAAACCAAAACAAGAATAAAGTGCGAGCTACCAACAAACAGAGAATCCAATCGATTTCAAAATTGGAGTAATGAACTCTTTCCCTTATATTTTCTCAAGCATCGATACCGAGTAATAACTCGAAGCATCAATGTTTAGAGAAATGTGAGCTAACATCGTCAAAACGAATGATAAAGTGTGGGGGTTGGTTACAAACCCTTTTCCACTTTATTTGACTTAATGTACAACAATAAGCACGGTTCAAAGCATTAACATATAATGCGAGCTATGAACGACCAATGGACTTGAAATTGTGGGGGACGATTGCGAGCCCTTACTCCACTTATTGACTCGATAACAAGTACAAAGTAAAAGAGAAATGGGAGGGAAGTGGATTTACCTTTGTCGAGGTCTTTTGCATACAAACAAACACAAACATTGCCTCTTTTAAGGGCTTTTAAACAAAACAATATGCACAAACAAAATTGCCTTCTAAAGGTCTTTAAACAAATTTTCCCACCTAAAGTAGGGACTCCTAGTGATTCATCTCTATTCCTACTTCTCAGGGCAAGGAAAAGAAAATACAACGCGGGATCAAAATAGTATCAGAAAAATACCAAACAAACATTAATGTTCGTAGTAAAGCAATATCAAAACAAAAGAAACCCGACGATCTTTGTGCAAGCTTCACCAAGAAAAAGATAAATCAGAAATCAGAGGCACAAGATAAGAGTCAAAACATCGCAATATGAAAATAAATCACACGTGGAACAAGCTCAAGCTATAGCCATGCACAAAACAATGCTACACGACCAAAATAATGCACAACTTGCATGGTGTGATAAACCGCTTCCCAAAACTTGCAATGCCACAAGATGAGTTCGTAATAACAAGGAAAATTAATTGTAATCAAACAATCAACCTCATAACTCAAATTGGGACTTAAACATGAGTAAAACAAGTTTGAGCAAGCATTGAAACCATAAAATCAAAAACCTGGGAGCACCATCACGAACATGGAAACACAAGAAAAACAGAGTTAAACTCGTCACAAATCAATACCGATGTCAAACAATCGATAAATCAAAACCAAATAAGCTTCAAGCAACAATTAAACCACATTTCTCATGCTCTTACCGGTTCCGGGAAGCAACACCTCAATCTCATGAACCGAGCAAAAAATCGACTAAAAATCATCAAATCTTGATGCAAACGCCAAACAAACACCAAAGGCAATCTTACTTGTGCATTAATCAACAATTAAATCACACAATTATACATACTTACCGACTCTAGGAAGCACTACACCACATCATGAAATTACTTGGAAAATTGTATCGAAAACGATAAATCTTAACATCGGTGTTACACAATAACCAAATCAATATCGATTAAGTGTCAAGCAACAATTAACACATAAATTACAATGCATTTGAGTATTCTGGGCAGCAACACTACATGAACCGGAATTGACCAAAAATGGAGTATAAAACTCACAATCGGACACACAAAAATATTTTTCGGTTCATGTAACGTCGCTAGGAAATTACAAAGGCCATTGCAATATTTAATCCACATCAAATAATTGATTCCAAGAACAAACAACATTATTCAAGGCATCAAAATCAATTAATCGACTTGCAAATAATAAGCAACTCATGAAATTCAACAATTATCAACAATTATCTAATCGGAATCAAGCTTCGACATGTAAAATCAATAATCAACAATAATCGATGCATCGACACATGAAACTCAAACAATTAAACAATTAATCATCCGATTCCACATTTGTCCATAATCAAAATTCATGAGTCAATTAATTCTCACAAATTCAATTAAATTCAACTCATGCAAGGTTTTTAAGCACTTAATTCACAAAATCAATTAAATCAATTAAGCACTTAATTTGGAATCACTTAATCAATTAATTAATTAAATCGAGCAAGGATTAAGATTTACCGAATTGACACGAAAAGGAGCAATTGGAGGACAAAAAAGTGATTGGAAGAGATCGCCGGAGAGGGGGAGTTCTGCCACGAGATAGGAAGCTCAGATGGAGGGAGAAGGGCGCACGGTCTTCGCACAGAGAGGCTGGTTCGGTCGCGGGGGTGAGACGGCCGGGAGATGCGGTACAAAAGGCGTGCTGAGTGGAGGAGGAGGGAGGTCCGGTCGGTGGCGGTTGGCTCAGAGAGAGAGAGAGAGAGAGATAGAGATAGGAGAAGAGCTTTTATTCTTGAGCTTTTTGAATGTCCTTGAGAGAGTTCTTGAGAGAGAAGAGAGAATAGAGAGAATTTTTATGTGATTTTTTGAATATAATGAGAAAAAGCGATTCAAATTTCAAAAATATATAGGCAAGCCCCTAAGTCTTGTTTGACAAATAATGTAAAATGACCAATTCCCTTGTTTTTTGAGTAGTGCAAAATTTTTAGCTTTTTTCGGTGTACGGTGCAAGAATAAACCACAAGCTCACCACTTTCGGTGCATAATTCTGACGTGAAACCTGAAACAAAAACATCAATGACGATATTTATGAAACAGTGCCGAAAGATTCATCCTGATATGATAAAAATAAATAAAGTTATGAATTTCGCAATGGCGATAAACTTGAGACAAAAAACTCTCTGTTTTGGGTTATGCAGATTTTTTAGCTTATTTCGGTGTTTAACTTTGGAAACAAGCCATAAACCGAAGTCTTCTGAGCACAATAAGAACTCAGGCCCTGAAGCTAACTTGTAGCTAACATAATTTGTGAAACTGTGCCACGAGAATCGTCTTGATACGATGAAAATTGAGAAAGTTATGATTTTTGCAATATCGATGACACAGTCAATAAATAACCATTGCAAAGTGAATTTTTCTCAGGTAATTCGCACTTCCGGAGATCTTCTTCAAAGAATTAACTTTTGACCCGAACATACGAAGTATGGAAAACATCAAGAAAGATTCTATGCCCAAAGAACCATTCAAAAAAGTCTAACCTGGAAAAAATTATGAATTTTTAAACATCCAATAAACAGTGGATCAACAAACTGTTTTAGGGTACCAGTCTCAAAGTATTCATAAATCCGAAGACCTTCCTCACCGAATCAGCTTCCATCCCGAACATAAGAATTGAATAAAATAACAACACTGTTAAAATTCTATAAAAGCCACTCAAAGATGATTTTCTGGTCAGAAGTTACGAATTTTTGAACATCCGAAAAAGAATTGACCAACAAATTCATTGTATAACATGATTTCAAGTATTTGCTCTTTTGAAGATCTTCCTTACAAAATTAGCCTTCAACTTGAACAAATGAATTGGAGAAGATTTCAAGACGGTTCTAATGCTTGAAGAATCACTCCTAAACCATTTTCTGGTCAGAAGTTACAAATTTTGACCTTGAATCGTAAAATGTTGATTTTTAGCTTGAATTGTCTCAAATCAACTGAAACGCTTGACTTTCTATGCAATTCAAAGTGTGATGGAACACGTGAGAGCTTGGCATGATGATGAATTGATGACCCACTAATTGAGAAGTTCAAAAAAATATGCGGAGCACACATTAATCATGAAAATCCTTAGTTTCTGCTTTGTATCGCTTAATGAACAATTGTCTTCTGTTAACTTGGTACAGATAAATACTTTGACCCGTTACCACAAAATCAATGATATGTATGCATGAATATGTGAAAGAAAAATAAGTCGATTATGGTTGACCTGAAGAGGACGAATTTTGGGGTGCAACATCTTCCCCTATTCAATCAACTTAAACCAGAGAGCAATATTGGTGTTAGCCTTTCGAACAATCAAGGTAGAAGGGGATTGAATACTCAAAAGAACCATATTATTTGCACTCTGAAGAACAAACAAAAGTAAGATATTTGGTTTCTTTCTATTTTATATTTTTTTGTGGTTTTATAGAAAGTGACTATCAGAAAGGAAAAGTTTAGAAGCGCACATCAAGCCAGGTTTATACACACGGGAGACCAAGTAAACTTGGGGGATACGTGTCAGAACAAGATTAGACACCTATAAGAAAGATACCAACCAAAGCATATTATAGCAAGGATATCAACCATACATGTCCAGTAAAGATATTAGACATATGATAAGAGAGACCAAAACCCGAGGAGGACTCTCACAAGGAACTCCAATCAAAGTGAACCCAAACAAAGAGAATCAGAATAAGAGTGACCAAAACCCGAGGAGGACTCTCACAAGGAACACCAATCGAAGCGAACCCAAACAATGAAAATCGAAATAAGAGAGACCAAAACCCAAGGATGACTCTCACAAGGAACGCCAATGAAAGCTAACCTAAACAAAGAAAATCATAATAAGAGAGACCAAAACCCACAAATGACTCTCATAAGGAATGCCAATCGAAGCAAACCCAAACAAGGAAAGATACAATTGCCCAACCAAGGATGTTATCTAAGCTAACAGAAGGAGAACCTGACTAAGCAGGTAAACCAAAGATAAGGAACCGACTAAGAAGAACCTACCCACAGGAAAGAAAACGAATAAGCATAACCTAACCAAACAATGTTAGCTAAGCTAACAGAAGGAAAACCCGACTAAGCAGGTAGACCAAATATAAAGAACCGACTAAGCAGAACCTAACCAAACAATGTTAGCCAAGCTAACAAAATGAGAACCCGACTAAGAAGGTAAACCAAAGATAAGGAACCTACTAAGCATAACCCATATCAGAGATAAACAATCACACATGACTCTGAGGGGAATAACCCAATGGAGACTCTATTGGGGAATATTCAAGGTGATGACTCCAATGGGGGATACCCGAGGTGAGGAATGGTAAACCAAATACCTAACCAAGGAATTCCAGCCAAGCAGACAGAAAGAAAACAGAGGGTAAGAAGAGACCAACCAAAGGGACTCAATTGGGAGTTTTCTTAAATAAGCCAAACTTAGTTGGCGAATACCAACAAATATGTCAAAAGAAAAACAAAGGGCATAATCTGAAATAGAAAAAATCACACTAGATTCAACAAAAGAATACTACAAGGATCACACGAAAGGTGACAACAACCCAAAGATAAACATCAGAACTTAAGGTAAACAACCACTGTTGGAGATAAAGTCTGCAGGAAATACAAGTAACCAACCAAAATAAGCTTATGCTTCAATACATGTTTGAATCATTTTACTTATGGGGTAGATGTAATTCTAATGATGCATGTTTAAATGATTCACTAAGAAATGGAAATATCACTAATGAATTGCTTAGAAAACCAGGAGAATTTGAGAAGTCATCCTTGGGAAACTAGACTTCAATGAGAAACAACCATTGGAACCGATAACCAACGAGTATAAATTGTGGTACGAGATTGCAACCAGAACATGTCAACTGTAAGGAGGAATGCCACTAAAACATAGAATTTAGAGAGAATACTACAGAAATCAATTGCAGTTCATTGAGGAGAGATCTTTGACTCCAAATAGCTCTTAACTTCCTGGGGAAAAGATCGATCAACTTCCAATGAAAATAAGGAGCACTTCGCTTAGGGAATAAAGATCTTCTTGCGCGGAGTTCTTGATGAAAGCAGACTTCACCAAGAATAAGCAAACTCAAGCGGGGATAATGAGAATTTTTGAACAAAATAAACTCGTTGATGAACTCTGCTGGAGAACAAGTCTTCACTTGGGGAAGAAATGTTTATTAAGGGAAAACAGACCGCCCTGCATAGAGTCTTTGATAGAAAGCAACTTCTACAAGGGATAACACAACACCTTCCATCACCGAGGAATAAGATAATTCTTACGAGAACCCTCACAAGTGCGAGCCATACTGGGAAGTGAACATCAGAAGGCTTTCACCCAATCACAACCTTACTGGGGAGAAGAAGATGACTCCTTGAACGATATCAATGGGGAGTGAATTCAAGTGCCAATTCCACTTGGGAAAAGAAAATTGCTTCATGGGGAGGAGAGACATCTCAAACCAGAAACCCTCAAAGCTCAAATTCCACAGGAGATAAAAATAACCTCTTCCTCTATTGGGGATAAGATAGTTCATATTCACATCAACATTTATAACACTGGGAACGCCAAACCTAGGATATCCACCACTGCATAATCTCACTTGGGAGAAAACCCACTCTACTGGGAAAAAACAACGACTGCGTTGACGAGGTGAGGGAAATCCTATATGTCCATAGTTGTAAGCATCATGGATCTTCCTGAGAAGACTTTCATTACAACATATGGTTTTTCATAATTCAGAGCCCATTTGCCTTGAGCATATGTATTATTGGGAGCCAAGATCCTCTCCAGCACAAGATCATCAACTTGGAAATTCTGAGGACGCACTTTCTTGTCAAACTTCACCCTCTTCTGGTATAAATACCCATGAAAATAGCTATCAATATCTTCTCATCGATAAGATTTAACTAATCAAGTCTATTTTGAACCCACTCAGCTTCATCAAGTTGTACATCTGTCATTATCCTTAAAGAGGGAATCCCCACTTCCACTGGCAAGATTGCTTCCATGCCGTATACCAAGGATAATGGGGTTGCCCCAGTCAAAATACGCACCGAAGTGAGATAACCATGCAATGCAAACTACAACATCTCATACCAGTCCTTGTAGGTCATAACCATTTTCTGCACAATCTTCTTAATGTTCTTATTTGCTGCCTCAATAACACCGTTCATCTTTGGACGATATGGAGAAGAATTATGACGCTTTATCTTAAAACTATCACACAACTCTTTCATCATCTTATTATTGAGATTCTATCCATTATCAGTAATGATCTTTTTGGGAATCCCATAACGAAAAATTATATTGGAATCCCATAACGACAAATTATATTCTGCTTGATGAAGCGAGTAACCACTTGCTTGGTGGCGTTGTCATACGATGCAACTTCGACCCATTTGGTGAAGTAATCAATGGCAACCAGGATAAAGCGATGTCCATTGGAAGCAATTAGTTCAATGAATCCAATCATATCAATTGCCCATATTGAAAAGGGCCAAGGAGAGGTCAAGACATTCAGCGGATTGGGTGACACATGCATTTTATCTGCATAAATCTGACACTTGTGGTGTGTGTTATGTAATGCCCCAGACTTCCTTCGAGATTACTGACTGACCCCACAAACCAACACGAGTCTTTTCAGCATGATTTATCCTTACTCACACGCTTTTTGGGAAACTTCCCAGAAGGTCACCCATCCCAAAATTGCTCCAAGTCAAGCACGCTTAACTATGGAGTTCATATGAATAAGCTACCGAAAAGAAGATGTATCTTGTTGGTATAGGTAGTACCAATTAATCCTTATAAGCCTTCCTTCAACCATGCAGTCCCATACCTGCATAGCCTCGAGATCCATCTCATTCCGATGTGGAGACCACCTTTTCCCTCTTAGACCTCGGGTGTTACATGTGGTGCAACCACTCCTTGCCCTTTTCGGCCTCGACTGTTACATGCCTACCAGCTTCCACATGGTTCGTCCTCGAACCACATCGTACTGGGAGAGGTATGCCTCTGATACCATTTGTAACGCCCCAGACTTCCTTCGAGATTACCGACTGACCCCACAAACCAACACGAGTCTTTTCAGCATGATTTATCCTCACTCACACGCTTTCTAGGAAACTTCCCAGAACGTCACCTGTGATACGGTGGGAGAACTGACTTGAGGTTTTGCGTTTTATGTTCGCAATTGTGCAGTTTAGCAAGAGTCGCCACCGAATTTTTATTTTATCCAAAGGAAAGGTCAAAAAGCACAAGAAATACCTTTGAGATGTTTTCTTGGGTTCGGGGGGTAGATTATGAAAAGGGAAGGTGCAAGCACCCTTTTCATCCATGGTTTTCCATGGGCTCTTAGTTACTTGTTTAGATCACTTGCTTTTGCTTTTCAATTGTTTGAAATGGTGCTTTGTGTGTGGTTTTTGAAAATGCTTTGAAAAAGAGGCCTTGTCTAGGCAACCTTTGTAATGATTCTTGTTTTGAATATATACAAAGGTGTTTGTCTTTTGAAAAGATATTTCAATGTTTGAAAGTTTGTTTTTGGGAAATGTTTTGAAATTGTGTTGTGAGGTGTGTTTGAAAATAGCAAGGATGTTTTGCAAGTTTTGATCAAGTAACTAAGAGTTATCTACCCTATTTTACTCAGAGATCTTTCCTATACATTTTTAATCTTTTGACATTGTTGTTTTACCATTGTATTTGGTAAACAAACTTGTGTTTGGATGTTAAACGGGACAGGCGCGGGTCATCGTATGGACCATGATAGCAATTATGCTAAGTATCTTTAGCAATTTTTGAGGGACTAGATCATTTTGTATAGGCAACCAAGATAGTGTCATCGAGGGACTATGATCTTTTGTTTTGTTTTTGTTTTGCCAAGATACTCAACATGCATAACATGGCCATTTTCAAGGCAACAAGTGGATGAAACCCTAGGGGTGCATGTGTGCATTGTGTTGTCAATTTACATGCTTTTTTTGTCTTTGTATTAGTCAAGCTATTTGTTTTGACTTTGGACATTCGCATGCAAACCCTAATCTCTAACATGGCATATTTGAAAGCATAAATGCGTAAAATAGATCTACACTATTACAACATTTGATATGGGAAGAGGGTACAATTTTTGAATAGGGGATTATTTTGCAAGAAATTAAAACCCTAATATTTACTATTACATCCAAATTGAATAAATGGTACAAATAAATAAATGGACAAGTATTGAAATGATCAATTAAATAAGTATATAAAATATTATGAATATGCAAAAGATGTTTTGTTTAATTTTATGTATGTAAAAAATGTAATATTTAAAAAGATTATTTTTATTAAGGGTAAAAACCTTAATTTTCTTTTAAGAATATATATATATATATATATATATATATATATATATATATATATATATATATATATATATATATATATATATATATATATATATATATATATATATATATATATATATATATATATATATATATATATATATATATATATATATATATATATATATATATATATATATATATATATATATATATATATATATATATATATACAATAAAATAAAAATAAATGAAATATGTACAAATGTCAAAATATGAAAATATATTAGAAAAATATTATTTTTATATGTATAAATAATAAAATAAAAAAAATAATATCTCTAAAACATTTATTTGTTTTTTATTAAAGAAAATAAAAATATATACTAATTAATAATTATTTTCATGTTAGAAAAATAAAATAAAATATAAAAATAAATGTGAAAATTTATAACAATATTTTTGGTTTTTTTTTTTATGTTTAGAAAATAATAAAATAAAATCAGAAATGAAAAATAAATACAAAAATACAATAATATAAAGAAATGGGCCAGGGGGTGCAATCAGCAAGGCAGTGGGTGCAAAAAGTGAGCCAGAACCAAGCCCAGCCCACTGAACTTCATCTTCAACCTTTGTCAACCAAAAACGCGCGCGCCTGACTCAAACATGGAAAACCTGCATGCGTTCTCTAATGCAAAAACTCATAACATCAAAGTTGTAGCATTTTTCAAGACGATTCCAACCATGTAAGAAACTTAATCGAACTCTCAAAGACCAGAGAGAATTTCTCTGGCCCTAATTTCTAACCTAACTTTTTCAGAAAGTTCATGAATCAAATTCTCTTAACACGTTTAACTTAAATGAAAACTGAGCATATGTACAACTTCATGGCTATGAGTACTACATTTTTTATTCACAAACCTAAGTCTAATGATTCCTAAATAGAGAGATAGGAAGTTGACAAAAACCAGTTTCAGTTGAACTCGTGTATGGCAATGTGGAGCTTTTCAGTGAGGCCTGAGATGTTTGGGAGCTTGCTTGAAATTCCTCTGACCTTCCCCAATGCCTAGTTTGCATTGAATGTGCTTAAACAAGCTTGTAGAACTCAACCTTCACAAGCTGAATACAGAAATGGTGAAGCTTGCAAATGGAGTTACAGTCAGTGCCTAATGGTTGGGATAGCTTGGATAGGTTATATGGAAGGTGTTTGAACAAGTTTGGGGCAAAACACACGAATGGTTTGTGAGATAGAACTAAAAGTGAAGAAGCTGCCCTGTTTTTGCAAGAGGAAGGTGATTTGATATTCAATAGTGTTTGAGGGATCAAAGGCTCGTGTTTCAGGCTCAATGCAATGTTAAGAACTTGTTTCAAATGCTTGCTAAGCTTGGTTATAACAGATATTCCAGTTCTCTTGATTATGGCAAGTTTCTTGTATTTTAAGCAAACGTAAACCATGATGCAAGACAGGCCTGTACAGGCTATCTATCAGCCTGCACTTTGTGATCTTGGCCCCCCTCAATTTGTGGATATTATGTGCTGTACCAGATCTTGTTCAAGGCTCAAGGATTCTATTTGACATAAAGCAAAATTGACAAAAATAACAATGTTGCCTTTTTGCTATTTTAGGATTAATCTCTTGCGCAATCCTCCCATGACCAGAACAAAGCCTCAAACCAATGGATTTGCATTTAATTATTGAGTATGGAAGGGTTTTGGGACCTGTAATCAAGTACAAACAAGGCTGATTAGAGTTTGCAACTTGTATCAATATGAAAATGCCATGGATCAAAAGTGAGTTTTTGCCAACTTCAAGCCTTCGATTCTCCCTAACAAAAAATGATTTTGGAGAGTTCTTTGAAATTTTGGAAAGCTTGTAACATTCTATACAATCCATATTTGAAATGCATTTTGAGATTCAAAGTGGAACTAGGTGAAAAATTTCCATGAAGATAGGTCAAAATCCTGCCTAAACTAGGGCAAAATTTCACTAAGTTAAAAGTTTCATGGACCCTTGTTCCAAAAATCATAACTTGAGATAAAAGCTTCTTTTGAGAAAACTTTGTGAATAAAAGTTGTATATTTTGTGGAGGAATACAACTTTCATGTTGGAAGTTTTGTTTGAATCCAATTGAATCAAGGTAAAAATGTTGGGCAAAGTTAGGAAAAATTAAGGAAATTTCATAACTTAGAAAAATTCTAAGTTATGAAAATTTTCAATCTTAAACCCTAATTTGCAAAATTGGGTTTATTGATGAACAAGTTTCATGTTTTGACACATCTTGATGAAAACTGACCCTTGGCACTTGATTTTGACCAAAAAGTCAAAGTTTGACTTTTCAGTATACAGTCAAATTTTGATCAGTTGACTGAAAAATTCATCTGTCAATCCAATGCAATTGAGATATTTTGAACCTTGTGAATAGATCAAGATGATGCCATTGAGTCCTTGAATCCATGCTTGAACCCAATTTGCCATTGGCTAGGTCAAAAGTCAGAAATTGCCCTTCTGCAGTCAAAACCCTAAAAATGACCATTTTGCCCTTTTGATGATCTGATCAAATTTCTTGAGGAGTTGTAGTCCAAACTTGATAAAATGGTTCATATGAGTTTATAATGTTGATATGGATCAAAATTTATGAGGTTTGACTGTAAATTTGCCACAATTGACTTTTTCCCAATACAGTTGATTTTTAGGTCAACTGTCCAATTGACTAGGCAAAAGTTTGATTCAAGGCTTGAACCTTGGTATGAGCAAACTTATGAGTCCAACATGAAGCATGAAAGTCACATTGAGCATTAGAAGTCCAAAATTCCTTGTGCAAACTCAAACCATAATTTAGGTCCACAGTGTAAGGAGATGTCTTGAGTAGAGTAAAACCCTAATCTGGTCTTGAGTTCAAAGAGTCTTGTGATGAGAAATATTGATAAAATGAGAGGGAAAATTTTGGGGTACAACAACTTCCCCTGTTCAATCTTCTTGAACCTGAAGAGTTAGATTGGCGAGTTTGCCTTTCGTGACTCGAAGGTAAAAGAGGATTGGACACTAAAGTGCCCGTAAATTTGCGCTCGTCAGAGTATAGTTGAGGGAATAGGATTAAAGATGCCATTTGGAGATGTGACAGAATCTTGTCAGAGATGGACTTAAAGATGCCATCCAAGAAAATTGATCGCACAAGAGATTCCTTTGTGAGAGCCCGTATACCCGTTGTTGAGGAGGACTATGCCGGGGAATGCTGGTCTCTGTTGTGGTAGAAATAGAACTTCAGTCGTCTGTTATTCTACTGGGGAGTCATCTTTTGGTTTAAGAGGTGACAGTGAACTGCTATCTGGTCAACATCCAGGCTTTACAGTCTTGTATTGCTATCTGGTTAATATCCAGGCTTCATGATACTTTGCTTCCTATCTGGTCAACGTCCAGTCTTCAGAAGGATATCAAATGGTTATCCGGTCAACATCCGGGTTTCCCTTTTGATTTTGGGGCCTACTAATATCCGGTTGAATCTGGGCTTCAAAGTAAATGGCCGAGTAAACTGTTATTTGGTCAACATCCAAGTTTCACAGTATACCTTACTATTATCTGGTCAATGTCCAGGCTTCACAGTCTTGTATTTCTATCTGGTCAACGTCCAGCCTTCACGATACTTTTCTTCCTATCTGGTCAACGTCCAGTCTTCAGAAGGATATCAAATGGTTATCCGGTCAACATCCGGGTTTCCCTTTTGATTTTGGGGCCTACTAATATCCGGTTGAATTCGGGATTCAAAGTAAATGGCCGAGTAAACTGTTATTTGGTCAACATCCAAGTTTCACAGTATACCTTACTGTTATCTGGTCAACGTCCAGGCTTCACAGTCTTGTATTGCTATCTGGTTAACATCCAGGCTTTACGATACTTTGCTTCCTATCTGGTCAACGTCCAGGTTTCAGAAGAATTTGTAGGGGATTCAACTATTTTCCGGTCGATCTCCGGGCTTTAGTATAATTAAGGTATTATCTGGTCGAATCCAGGCTTCATAACTGGAACAGGAATCTGCCCCTTGATTTGAATAAGCAAATAGGAGAGCATCCGTGTCTGGAGCATCTCTAAGCCGTTTTCTGAGCTTTGAATACCTGTCTTAGGTAGCTATCAATTTCATCCTGAAAAGGGTAGAATGTTAGCTGAAACACAAAGTTATGTTGCATGAAATGTATGATGCAATAGGATGTGTTTTATCAAATGTCTATGATATATGAATGTAATGTATGCGTATGTAAGCTGATTGGATGTTTTGCTGAGGAAAATAAATCCTGGATAGCTGGAGATAATAAAATCTTTGACCGCTGTCGGGGAAAATAAATCTATGACCGTTGTTGGAGATTCAAAATCTTTGACAACCTCTGTGGGGAGAAGCTATACCGCTGGGGAGATCAGGAGTTTGGGTTGTATGCCAATCTACTGGGGACCTCGAGAATCTATGTTCTATTGGTGGTATTAGGGGAAAACTGAATGGTTTCCGCTGGGGATCTTAATGACGTGCTGATTTGATCGCGGCGACTTCACCGGGGAAGAATAACTCTCTGGGGAATTATCTGGTTTTAAAATGACTCTCCAGGGAAAATGGAGGAAACTGGATGGTCTCCACTGGTGTTCAAAAGTCGGAGGTTTGACTCCGTTTGGGGAAGAAAATTTCATCCTTACCGAGGGTTTGTAGTTTAAAGTTTTTCTCCACTGGGGATTGGGAGTTTTGAAAACTCAGCTCTGATGGGGATTTTTGAAACTTAACTCCGCTGGGGATATGCATTTCAAGGCTTTAGTCCCGTCGAGGATCTGGATGATGTATTGCAATGGAGTTCTCCTGGAATAACCTAAAGACTTTTCCTATACTTTCATCCTATCAATAATTATTCTTTCTCATTCTGTTTTATTTGTAAGCAATGATTATATTCAAATGCATATGCTCATTTAATAAATCATTGGACGTTTTCAAATAAAACACAAGTGTAAAAAAGAAAGAAAAGGCAAACAATTTTCGGCATTTTGAAGTATCTTTGTATTAACTCTGTGTAAGTATTTTGTACAAGGGAGACAAACATCCTAGTAAGAGAATGTTGTCATAAAATTGAGAAAAATTTATACAAAGGAAGATGGCTATGTGTAACAATTCCATGGGGTTCCCATTCTGCTATAGCCTTCGTAACTTTGAGTATCTTGTCCATTCATTGCTTCGTCCACAGATGATTGGATTGATCAGAAGCTTGGAGTTTGTCCGTGAAGATATTGTCCTTAAAGTGATCTGATGAGGCATAGTCATACGCTTCAATTCCCTAACTTTTGCCTGGATCTCCCTTTTGGGTTTTCGATCCACCGGGAAACCCTTTTTTGCCCAAGTCGCCCTTTCAAATTTTCAACTTGCCGGGTGTACAAATTTTTTTGTTTATCCCTAATTTTTGCCTGAACCGCCCTTTCGGGTTTTCGATTCACCGGGATGCCCATTTTTTCCCCAAGTCGCCCTTTCAGGTTTTCAAATTGTCGGGTTGTTTATGCGTAGTATTTTTTGACTATGTCTGCGTTTGCAGGGTGCGGCATATTGTCGTTGTCCATGGTAGTTAGAATCATAGCCCCACCAGAAAAGATGTTTTTGATCACAAATGGTCCTTCGTAAGTAGGAGTCCACTTGCCCCTGGGATCACTTTGCGGTAAGATGATCCGCTTGATTACAAGATCTCCGACTTGATATACCTGGCGCCTGACTTTCTTGTTGAAAGCCTTGATCATCTGTTTTTGATACGTCTGACCATGACAAACAGCAGTAAGTCGCTTCTTGTCAATTAAGTTAAGTTGATCAAGCCGGGTCTGAATCCAATCGTCTTCACTTAGACCAACATCCTTCATAATTCTCAAAGAAGGAATCTGAACCTCCATAGGTAAAACAACTTCCATGCCATATACCAAAGAAAAGGGGGTTGCCCCAGTTGAAGTACGCGCCGTGGTACGGTATCCGTGCAGAGCAAATGGTAACATCTCATGCCAATCCTTGTAGGTGACTATCATCTTTTGAATAATCTTCTTGATATTTTTGTTCGCAGCTTCGACAACACCGTTCATCTTTGGCCGATAGGGAGATGAATTGTGATGTTGAATCTTGAACTGCTCACACAGAGCGGTGATCATAGTGTTGTTCAGGTTTGTACCGTTGTCCGTGATGATACGGTCGGGGATACCATACCGGCATATGAGGTTCTGCTTGATGAAGCGGGCAACCACATTCTTTGTAACAGAGGCGAAGGAGGCTGCTTCGACTCACTTGGTAAAGTAATCAATGGCCACTAGGATGAAGCGGTGTCCATTGGATGCTGTAGGCTTGATCTCTCCAATCATGTTGATACCCCACATTGCGAATGGCCAAGGAGCTGTTAGGACATTGAGAGGAACTGGAAGAATATGTACCTTGTCCATATAGATTTGGCATTTGTGACAAGTACGGAAATATTGATGACAATCAGCTTCCATGGTAGACCAGTAGTAGTCGGCCCGTAGAATCTTCTTAGACATCGTATGTCCGCTCAAGTGGGTGCCAAATGTACCACTATGCAGTTCAGTCATGATATGCTCAGCTTCAACCTTGTCCACACAACGAAGCAGAACGTAGTCATGGTTGCGCTTGTATAGGATACCATTGCTCAGGAAGAACTTGGCAGCAAATCTCCTTAAGAATTTTTTGTCGTTAACTGAAGCTCCTTCAGGGTATTCTCGAGTCTTGAGATACCTTTTGATTTCGTGAAACCAGGGTTGGTCCACTACTTCTTCGGTATTAATCTCGTGACAATTTGCAGGTTCATCCATCCGCTCGATGGTGATTTGGGGGGCCTCATTATCCCAGTTAAGTTTAAACATGGAAGACATTGTAGCTAGAGCATCCGCTAGCTGATTTTCTTCTCGCGGGAAGTGCTCGAAGGTAATCTGCTCGAAATGAGGTAAAAATGTCAGGACATGTTCTTTATATGGGATGAGATTAGGATGTTTAGTGTCCCACTCTCCTTTGATTTGACTAATAACCAAAGCTGAGTCCCCAAACATAACCAAAGATTTGATTCCCAAGTCAATAGCAACCTTGAGACCAAAGATGCAAGCTTCATACTCGGCCATGTTGTTGGTGCAGCTGAAGCAGAGTCTAGCAGTGAAAGGTGTATGACAACCTTCTGGAGAGATAAGTATTGTGCCAATACCGTTTCCAAGTGCATTTAAAGCACCATCAAAGTACAGAGTCCATCGGGATCCTTGTTCAGGTCCGTCATACGGTCCGTTACCTTCAATGTTGTCCAATGTCATAATATCTTCGTCGGGGAAGTCGAACTTCATGGATTGGTAATCTTCGACAACTTGATGAGCTAGATGGTCAGCTAGTACACTCCCCTTTATAGATTTTTGGGTCGTGTACTAGATATCATACTCAGTCAGGATCATTTTCCATCTAGCGATTCTTCCAGATAAAGCAGGCTTTTCAAAGATGTACTTGATCAGATCCATCTTAGAAATCAGCAGAGTGGTATGTGTCAACATATACTGCCTTAGCCGGCGAGTAGCCCATACCAAAGCGCAGCAAGTTTTCTCGAGCAGTGAGTAGCGAGTCTCACAGTCGGTAAACTTTTTTCTAAGGTAATAAATGGCATGCTCTTTTCGACCAGACTCCTCATGTTGGCCCAATACGCACCCCATTGAGTTATCCAAAACAGTTAGATACATGATTAGCGGCCTTCCTTCGACAGGTGGCATCAAGATAGGAGGTTCTAGCAAATACTCCTTGATTTTATTGAAAGCAAATTGACAGTCGTCATTTCATTCAACCACCTGATCCTTCTTTAACAGCTTGAAGATTGGTTCGCAGGTAGATGTTAGGTGAGAAATGAACCTTGCGATGTAGTTTAGGCATCCTAAGAAACCTTTGACCTCCTTCTCAGTGCGAGGGGCATGCATTTCTTGTATGGCCTTGACTTTGGCAGGATCAACCTCAATGCCTTTGTTGATGACGATGAATCCCAAGAGTTTACCGGACCTGACTCCGAAAGTGCACTTGCTAGGGTTCAGTCTGAACTTATATTCCTTCAACCTGAAAAACAGCTTTTGCAGATGGTCGAGGTGTTCTTCTTCTGTCTGTGAACGGGCTATCATGTCGTCTACGTAGACTTCGATCTCATGATGTATCATGTCATGAAACAAAGTTAACATGGCTCGCTGATAGGTTGCCCCGGCATTCTTCAGTCCGAATGGCATTACTTTATAGCAAAAGGTACCCCACTGCGTAACAAAGGTAGTCTTCTCCATGTCTTTGGGGGCCATTTTGATCTGGTTGTATCCCGAAAATCCATCCATGAAAGAAAATACCTTATGTTGAGTTGTATTGTCAACCAAGATGTCAATGTGTGGTAGTGAAAAGTCATCTTTAGGGCTAGCCCTGTTTAAGTCTCTGTAGTCCATGCAAATTCTCACCTTGCCATCTTTCTTAGGCACGGGCACAATGTTAGCAACCCATTGTGGATAGGAAGTAACAACAAGAAACCCGACATTGAACTGCTTCATCACTTCGGCTTTGATCTTTTCAGACATATCGGGCCTCATTCGGCGGACTTTCTGTTTAATTGGTGGACAGTCTTCTCTAGTAGGGAGACGGTGAACCACAATATCTGTGTCGAGTCCCGGCATGTCTTCATAGGACCAGGCGAAGATCTCAACATATTCATTCAACAGTTGAACTAAACGCTCCTTGTCAGTTGGCTTTAGGTTGGCACCCACTTTAACTTCTCTTCTGTCTTCAGCAGTACCCAAGTTGATAGTCTCTAACAATTCTTCATGGGGCAGAATAGCTCTTTCTTCCTGTTGTAGGAGTCTAGCCAACTCTCCAGGCACTTCACAGTCTTCATCACCTTCGTATTCAGCGTGATTGACCAGATCTTCAGAGTCACTGAAGGCCATAGCAGAATTGTTACCCATGGAATCCGGAATGGATGGGTACCTGCATTTTGTGAGTGTGGGTGTGTGTAAGGGATAGCCACCTTTAAACAAAATAAAATGTAAAAAGAAAGAAAATGAACACAAAAGTTGATATATGAAAACGTCCATGATTCATTAAAAATGGCATATGAAAATGAAGAATCAAAACCCTTACAAATGGACCTATATGCCCCGGGTAAGGCACAAGGCAAAAAGAGTGTACGAATTGTTTAAAAATTATTACAGACCAACGGAAAATGTTCAAAAGATAAATTACATATTGATGAAAGTAATGGGAATGAAGTCTTTCCCCTCCTAGTTGTTCAGTCCTTCTTCAATGGTCGGGAAAATCCAATCTTCAAAATTGCTCTCATCTTCAAAATCTTCCAAAGCATGAACTCCGTGATGAGTGATTTTTAATGGTGGTCCTCCAGCCCGGGAGCGACGCACAACCTTCTGACTAGCAGTAGTGAAACCCAAACCGAACTTATCTGCCTTGAAAGGAAAATCTGGTAGCTGACCCCACACTGTACTTCTTCCTTCCTCGATCACAGCTTTCGCATCTTTAAGGGATGACATCCGGGACCCAGGCTTGGTAAATGCAGGCATATAAGTCATTGTCTTAGTTGTCGCAACTTTAGGAGAAACCTCTTCAAAGTGTTGAAAAGGGGTTTCTATGAATTCACCATCTAACTCCACGTAGCGGAAAGAGTTAAGGTGGCTTATCATATACTCCTCCTCACCATGAACCGTTATGATTTTCCCCTGGACTGGATATTTTAGCATTTGGTGTAGAGAAGAAGTGACTGCCCCAGCGTTGTGGATCCATGGCCTTCCCAACAAGCATGAGTATGAAGGACGAATGTCCATCACATAAAATATGGAGTTGAAAATTTCCGTTCCCACCTTAATTGGGATGTCCACCTCTCTGTGAATCATCCGCTTAGAACCGTCGAAGGCTCTAACAATGATATTACTGGGCTTTAAGGTCAAACCTTCACAGTCTAGTCTGTCCAATGCTTTCTTTGGTAGGACATTTAAAGATGACCCGGTATCAACCAGAACGTGAACAAGTGTGGTTCCTCTGCACTCCACCGAGACATGCAGCGCATCATTATGCTTTCTTCCCTTAGAATTTAGATCGGCATCAGAGAAGCCAAGACCATTGTCGGCTGTAAGGCTAGCTACACACTCTTGAAACTGATCCACAGAAGTTTCTTGAGGCACGTGCACCGTCTTCAGAAATTTGATCAAGGCTTTGGCATGAGCCTTAGAACAGAGCAATAGGGCCAGCATGTAGATTTTTGAAGGGGTTTGCCCCAGTTGTTCTACGACATCATAGTCGCTTTTCTTAATTATCTTTAAAATTTCCTCTATTTCCTTTTGGGTGGTCTCGGGGATGACCAAAGGTTGAGCCCTCGTCCTGACGGGCGCTTCTTGGATCCCCTTACCTTTATCAGCAACAATAGTCGAGGGTACAACTTCAGGAGTAACAATTTCTTCAATCACTGGACTTCTCACCGATATCTTGACTGGCACAGGAGTACTTGAGGGTCCGAAGATTGCCCTTGGGGGAGCAATCTCCGTAGAGAAGATTCTTCCGCTACGAGTGATCTTACTTGTCCCCGCAAAATTTCCTACGTCAGGAGTTTCTTCATCGGAGTTCTCTTCCACTGATTCAATCTGCTTAACACTGTGGTAGAAAATCTCTCCTCCATAATTCCACGGTATCGTCTTGTTGGACTTATATGGGATAGACCCCGACATAGTAATCTTCAGTGGTACAAACTTTGGATCGGGTGTAATCTTAACAGGTCTTTTGGAGACCTTGGAAAGATTGTCGGAAATGGTAATTATAGCAACATCATTGATGGGAGTAACATGAGTTTTTTGAAATAGGATCTCTTGATTATCCATTAGGAGTTGGATGCCTAACTTCAATAACGGACAGTCGGATTGTAGGGACGAAAAAAAGTGACAATCTTTTTCACAGCGTGGGAAGATCCCGACTTTCAACAAATTCATCTTGATTATTAGCAATGGGGTCATCAAGTCATCAACAACATCAACATACAGATCCTCTTCGATAGCATGGGCACTGTGACCAAGCTTTGGCATCAGGGCAGAAATCACGTTCGGCTTTTCGGGCGCGTCGAATTCTACCTCCTTGGCATCTATTAAATCTTGGATCTTGTTTTTGAGGGCCCAACAGTTGTTGGTGTCGTTCCCTATGCCGTCAGAATGGTAAGCACATTTAGCATTGGCATGGTAAAAAGGAGAAGTCGTATTCGGATTTTATGGCAGATCTCTCAAGGTTGTAAGGTTTAGCTTCAAAAGATGGGGGAGAACCTGGGCAAGCGTCATGTTTATTTTGGTGAACTGCCTAGCAGGCCTCCCCCCTCTTTGTTGGTTGGTTCTTGGTTGATCATTTCTAGGTTGATCAGTTGAAGTCTTTTGGATCATTATAGCCCCCACCGTTGACCGGTGCTCTACTCTTCCTCGACTTTTTTGAGAATAAACAGCTGACACCTCCTTCTTAGCTGGAAAAGGTTTTTTGACAGCGGCAGAAGTAGATGTATCTTTTTGAATCTTACCACTCTTGATGCCAACTTCAACTCGTTCACCAGTCAGAATTAATTCAGTAAACCCTGCCGATGAACTCCCTATCAAGTGATTAAAGAATGGACCAGACAGCGTCCCCAAAAACATATCAACCAACTCTCTTTCAGACAATGGTGGCTGCACCCTTCCAGCCAAGTCCCTTCATTTCTGGGCATACTCCTTAAACCCTTCATTAGAGACCATACCCATACTCTATAGTTGAGTACGAGTAGGTGCTAAGTCTGTGTTATATTGATATTGTCGGTAGAAGGCAACAACCAGATCCTCCCAATTATGTACGTCAGCCCTCTCAAGCTGGTAGAACCAGTCCAACTGCGTACCCGAAAGACTATCTTGAAAAAAGTGGACCCACAGATCCTTATCAGAAGAATGAGGTTGGATCTTTCTGACGTAAGACCGTAGGTGCATCTTCGGGAAAGACAAACCATCGTATTTAGAAAATGTAGGCACGTTGAATTTAGGGGGAATCACAATCCCAGCAACCAACCCCAGCTCTTTGAAATCCAGCCCAGGCACCCTTTGTACCTCCATAGCTGCCAACCGCTCTTCCAAATTCTTATACTTGTCGTCTGCAGGAGGGTACTGCTGCTCAGAGTAATCTTCATCCTCTTCTTCTTCTTCTTCAGCCTCAGACTCGGAGGGCACCACAACTCCCTTTCCTTTTCCAACCCCTTCATCAGACGTTGAAGGGAAATCCAGGACTCTTCTAGCTTGGTTCTCAAATCTTCTTCCCATAGTGGCCACACCAGCTCTTTTTTTCTTTTTCTCCTTTTATTTTTCCTTTTCCTTCTCTAACAATGCTTTAAGGTCCTCTTGACCCTTTGCCAAGGTCATGAGGAGTTGTTGGAACTGTGAATTCTGTGCTTGTAGGTCTTTGACCGTCTGCTCTATATCCATGTTGCTGAAATAAACAGCAGAAAGATAAGGAAACCTGGTGTGAAGACCTATTTATGCATATGATGAATAATATGTATTCATGTAATGCATTCAAGGATTCATAAATTCAAAGTTGTTGCAAACAAAAAGAACACACGTCATATTAATAAGAAGAAATTTGTTAGTACATAAATGCCCCATGGGAAAAATATTACAAAAATCTTAATGTAAAAAGACGTTGCGCATCCTCTTTGGTGCAATGTAGGTGTTGAGAGTCTGCTCTTTGTGGAGTCGACGAGTAAGTTCTAAAACCTTCTTCTCACTGGCGTAGAAGCTGGCTTCAAAAGTATTCTGTTCTTCCTTGAGATGTATCCAACTCTTTTGCAAATATTCCAATGACATTGGC
This sequence comes from Vicia faba, assembly GCA_948472305.1. Taxonomy (NCBI): domain Eukaryota; kingdom Viridiplantae; phylum Streptophyta; class Magnoliopsida; order Fabales; family Fabaceae; genus Vicia; species Vicia faba. Next base: position 990,705,333 of record OX451735.1, read on the forward strand.
ATGTCAGGATGCAAGAGGGTGTATGGAACCTCTCCTTCCATAACAGGCTCTTTGATCACAGGGAGAATGTAGGAGTACGACATCATAAGACTCTGGGCGCGGGTTCGTACCCACTTGAGGTAAGGCTCAAGGGGGATGGAATTCTTGTGTCCCAGTGTCTTACTGTCCACTTTGTTGGGCATCCTCCAAGCTCGGATAAACCTTTGTCAAAGTCCTTGAGCGTCATTTTCAAAATCAAAAACCAAGTCCGGAATCAACATGTCATGAGGTCCATCCCTTCGGGCATACCCAAATTGTCTCAGAGCCAAACAAGGGTTGTAGGTAATGCCTCCCCTAATGCCAAGTAATGGGACATTAGGGAATTCCACACAATGATCAATGATGATGACATTTTCTCTAGACCAAGAACACCAATGAACATCAGAGTGTGTGAGAGTCATCAATCGTTGTGACCACCTCAAGCCTTGTTCATTCTTCAAGACTGACTGGGGAAGGTGAGAAATAAACCACCTTGCTAGAAGAGGAGTACAGCACATGAGAACACCTCTTTTCCTCATTGTTCGTGTGTGAAATGAGTGGAGGATATCCCCAAGCAATGTAGGCACTGAATTCCGAGATATGAAAATTTTGACAGCATTCGCATCTATAAGCTGATCAGGGTTTGGGAACAAGACCAACCCATAGATGAGAAGTGCTATAATCTCCTCAAAAGCTTGCAGGTTTAGAGAATTCCATCAGTCTTGTGCCTTCTCAAACAGAAACTTTGCCAAGAAACCCTTGACACCACTTCTGGTTTCCCAATGACCTTTGATATCAGATGGTTGCAAGTGTAAGGCTTGAGCAACATCTTCAGGCTTTGGCTCTCTTTCCATACCATTGTAGGGTAGTTGATGGAGAATAAGAATCCTCAGAAGTTGAGAAAATTCCTCCAAAGTAGGTACTAGTTGGTAATCAGGAAATGTAAAGCAATGGTGTAGGGGATCAAATAAATGGAAGAGAACTTTCACCATGTCTTCTTTAATGTTGGAGTTGACCAAGTTGAGAAGTCTACCATGTCTTTCACTGAAGGGAGAATTCTCTGGAATCCTGGAAGTAAGCTCCTTGAGTAGAGGAGGGATTCTCACAAGGTTGACCTGAATAGTTTTTCTGCGGAGTGATTCCATGACCTACAAAACACGAACAAAGATGAAGATCCAAACCCTTGAAATGGTTAGTGGATGCAAATGATGCTTCATGATGTTCATGATGTATGCACAAGTATATGTATAACCAAATCACACAAGATCCTAGTCTTAGGCTTGCATGGGGTTTCATAGGTAAGTACCCTCTTAAAGTTTAGTTGGCTCAACCTGTCCTATAAATAGTAACCGGGTTCTAAGGAGCTCAATATCACCGGATTATTTTCTGTGTTCATTGTTTCAGTTTAGCCACTTTACTGGCGACCGAAATATTCCAAGAAAACAACCCTCAACGAGTGTAGTATCGAGTATCTACCAACTTCAGACTGCACCAAAGCCGGTCATCTCATTACCCCTAAAAAGGCCAAGATGGTCAAGTAAAGGTTCTAAAAGTCCATTAGTGCTTCATGACATCACTCAGCGGCCCCGTATTCTCTTTGATTGACTCAAAGGCTATTGGTACCCACAAATATGTCGCACTAATATAGCTATTGCTTCAACCATGTCGATATACCCCGCACAATTTCCACAACATATTGCTATTTAACTATGAATGTTTCCCAAAAATACGGGTGGAGGATTCAAACCCAAACAAGAGAACCAAATGTAAAGCAACCAAAGAAAACAAGATAAGCATGTAAAGGTGATCTAAACCCTAAGGTTACTCCACTTTCAAATATTTCCCCAGCAGAGTCTCCAGTTCTGTGATACAGTGGGAGAACTGACTTGAGGTTTTGCGTTTTGTGTTCGCAATTGTGCGGTTTAGCAAGAGTCGCCACCGACTTTTTATTTTATCCAAAGGAAAGGTCAAAAAGCACAGGAAAGACCTTTGAGATGTTTTCTTGGGTTCGGGGGGTAGATTATGCAAAGGGAAGGTGCAAGCACCCTTTTCATCCATGGTTTTCCATGGGCTCTTAGTTACTTGTTTAGATCACTTGCTTTTGCTTTTCAATTGTTTGAAATGGTGATTTGTGTGTGGTTTTTGAAAATGCTTTGAAAAAGAGGCCTTGTCTAGGAGACCTTTGTAATGATTCTTGTTTGAATATATACAAAGGTGTTTGTCTTTTGAAAAGATATTTCAATGTTTGAAAGTTTGTTTTTGGGAAATGTTTTGAAATTGTGTTGTGAGGTGTGTTTGAAAATAGCAAGGATGTTTTGCAAGTTTTGATCAAGTAACTAAGAGTTGTCTACCCTATTTTACTCAGAGATCTTTCCTATACATTTTTAATCTTTTGACATTGTTGTTTTACCATTGTATTTGGTAAATAAACTTGTGTTTGGATGTTAAATGGGACAGGCGCTGGTCATCGTATGGACCATGATAGCAATTGTGCTAAGTATCTTTAGCAATTTTTGAGGGACTAGATCATTTTGTATAGGCAACCAAGATAGCGTCATCGAGGGACTATGATCTTTTGTTTTGTTTTTGTTTTGCCAAGATACTCAACATGCATAACATGGCCATTTTCAAGGCAACAAGTGGATGAAACCCTAGGGGTGCATGTGTGCATTGTGTTGTCAATTTACATGCTTTTTTTGTCTTTGTATTAGTCAAGCTATTTGTTTTGATTTTGGACATTCACATGCAAACCCTAATCTCTAACATGACATATTTGAAAGCATAAATGCGTAAAATAAATCTACACTATTACAACATTTGATATGGGAAGGGGGGTACAATTTTTGAATAGGGGATTATTTTGCAAGAAATTAAAACCCTAACATTTACTATTACATCCAAATTGAATAAATGGTACAAATAAATAAATGGACAAGTATTGAAATGATCAATTAAATAAGTATACAAAATATTATGAATATGCAAAAGATGTTTTATTTATTTTTATGTATGTAAAAAATGTAATATTTAAAAAGATTATTTTTATTAAGGGTAAAAACCCTAATTATCTTATATATATATATATATATATATATATATATATATATATATATATATATATATATATATATATATATATATATATATATATATATATATATATATATATATATATATATATATATATATATATATATATATATATATATATATATATATATATATATATATATATATAATAAAATAAAAATAAATGAAATATGTACAAATGTCAAAAAATGAAAATATATTAGAAAAATATTATTTTTATATGTATAAATAATAAAATAAAAAAAATAATATCTCTAAAACATTTATTTGTTTTTTATTAAAGAAAATAAAAATATATACTAATTAATAATTATTTTCATGTTAGAAAAAGAAAATAAAATATAAAAATAAATGTGAAAATTTATAAAAATATTTTTGGTATTTTTTTTTATGTTTAGAAAATAATAAAATAAAATCAGAAATGAAAAATAAATACAAAAATACAAAAATATAAAGAAATGGGCCAGGGGGTGCAATCAGCAAGGCAGGGGGTGCAAAAAGTGAGCCAGAACCAAGCCCAACCCACTGAACTTCATCTTCAACCTTTGTCAACCAAAAACGCACGCGCCTGACTCAAACATGGAAAACCTGCATGCGTGCTCTAATGCAAAAACTCATAACATCAAAGTTGTAGCATTTTTCAAGACGATTCCAACCATGTAAGAAATTTAATCTAACTCTCAAAGACCAGAGAGAATTTCTCTGGCTCTAATTTCTAACCTAACTTTTTCATAAAGTTCATGAATCAAATTCTCTTAACACGTTTAACTTAAATGAAAACTGAGCATATGTACAGCTTCATGGCTATGAGTACTACATTTTTTATTCACAAACCCAAGTCTAATGATTCCTAAATAGAGAGATAGGAAGTTGACAAAAACCTATTTCAATTGAACTCGTGTATGGCAATGTGGAGCTTTTCAGTGAGGCCTGAGATGTTTGGGAGCTTGCTTGAACTTTCTCTGACCTTCCCCAATGCCTAGTTTTCCTTGAATGTGCTTGAACAAGCTTGTAGAACTCAACCTGCACAAGCTGAAAATAGAAATGGTGAAGCTTGAAAATGGAGTTACAGTCAGTTCCTAATGGTTGGGATAGCTTGGATAGGTTATATGGAAGGTGTTTGAACAGGTTTGGGGCAAAACGCACGAATGGTTTGTGAGATAGAACTCAAAGTGCAGAAGCTGCCCTATTTTTGCAAGAGGAAGGTGATTTGATGTTCAAGAGTGTTTGAGGGATCAAAGGCCCGTGTTTCAGGCTCAATGCAATGTTAAGAACTTATTTCAAATGCTTGCTAAGCTTGGTTATAACATATATGCCAGTTCTCTTGATTATGGCAAGTTTCTTGTATTTTAAGCAAAAGTAAACCATGATCCAAGACAAGCCTATACAGGCTATCTATCAGCCCGCACTTTGTGATCTTGGCCCCCTCAATTTGTGAATATTGTGTGCTGTACCAGATCTTGCTCAAGGCTCAAGGATTCTATTTGACATAAAGCAAAATTGACAAAAATGGCAATGTTGCCTTTTTGCTATTTTAGGATTAATCTCTTGTGCAATCCTCCCATGACCAGAACAAAGCCTCAAACCAATGGATTTGCATTTAATTATTGAGTATGGAAGGGTTTTGGGACCTGTAATCAAGTACAAACAAGGCTGATTAGAGTTTGCAACTTGTATCAATATGAAAATGCCATGGATCAAAAGTGAGTTTTTGCCAACTTTAAGCCTTCGATTCTCCCTAACCTTAAATGATTTTGGAGATTTCTTAGACATTTTGGAAATCTTGTAACATGCTCTACATTCCATCTTTGAAATGAATTTTGAGATTCCAAGTGGAACTAGGTGAAAAATTGCCATGAAGATAGGTCAAAATCCTGCCTAAACTAGGGCAAAATTTCACTAAGTTAAAAGTTTCATGGACCCTTGTTCCAAAAATCATAACTTCAGATCCAAGCTTCTTTTGAGAAAACTTTGTGAATCAAAGTTGTATATTTTATGGAGGACTACAACTTTCATTTTTGAAGTTTTGTTTTAATCCAATTGCATCAAGGTGAAAATGTTGGGCAAAGTTAGGAAAAATTAAGGAAATTTCATAACTTAGAAAAATTCTAAGTTATGAAAATTTTCAATCTTAAACCCTAATTTGCAAAATTGGGTTTCTTGATGAACAAGTTTCATGTTTTGACACATCTTGATGAAAACTGACCCTTGGAACTTTATTTTGACCAAAAAGTCAAAGTTTGACTTTTCAGTATACAGTCAAATTTTGATCAGTTGACTGAAAAATTTATTTGTTAATCCAATGCAATTGAGATCTTTTGAACCTTGTGAATAGGTCAAGATGATGCCATTGAGTCCTTGAATCCATGCTTGAACCCAATTTTTCATTGGCTAGGTCAAAAGTCAGAAATTTCCCTTCTGCAGTCAAAACCCTAAAAATGACCATTTTGCCCTTTTGATGATCTGATCAAATTTCTTGAGGAGTTGTAGTCCAAACTTGATCAAATGGTTCATATGAGTTTATAATGTTGATATGTGTTGTACCCCAAAACTTCCCCTCCCTTTTTCACAAGAAAATCACAACCCTAGGGTTTTTCTCTGATTTTGTTGAGATTGGCTCAGGAATTGATCAAGCAGACTTTTCTTTGGCAACAAATCCGGGATTAGGGTTTTCGCTCGTATTTCTCAGAAGAAACTGAATCCTCAGAAATTCAGTTAACTGTTACATTGTTTTCACGCTTGTTTCTCAAGGCCTGATTATCTGGGATAATAGCTGAGACTTTTGTTTGGAACATTAAGGCATCTGCTTGATTAGTGGAGTGAAATGTTTACCGTTTAATGGAATGCTTGTTTGTTTAACTGTACAATGCATATGTTAATTGGAATACCACGCGTATTGTGATTGATGCAAGGTTGCGAGACTGCAAAGTTTGTTGATTATTTATTTTATCTGGATTAGAATTATTGGGATACTATTCCAAATATTTTGATTTCAGAGTCTTAAATAAATAAATAAACATGCAAGGAAAGATTGGAAGATATTTGACAATAGAATTTTCTTTTGGATAAATACTGTTTATTCATTTCAAATATTGTTACAAAATTTATTTGAATATTGCAAGCTTACAACTTACAGTATTTACAATAATATTGGTTTACAACAAATGAAAAATCTATCTATTTCTAAGCCTAATCTCCTAAGGTCTTTGACTTCTACTGCTTCCTCTATTGCCCAGGATGCCGGCCGGAATCAGAATGCTATGTTCATCATATTTTATTTTCCCCTCTGCAAATCACAAGAAGGTCGCTCTTCTCGGTTCACAGAGAGAAAAATAAAAGATATAAAATGCAAGCATACAATTGGTTCAAATGCAAAAACATAGGTAAGTTGCAAGGTAAAGCAAAGTGTACTGCAAACTAAACCAAACTGCAGTAGTCAACAAGTCAACAAGGAAAACATAAGCAAGCATGGAAAGCTAACTACAATGCATTAACAAAATTGAGTTTCAAACTGCAGTAACCAAGCATGTCAAACTGAGTTACAAGAAGCATAGCAACTAAAGCATACAAGTACAGAAAGTACACAGTACAGAAATGAAGCAAGTACACAATGCAGAGAAAAACCAATTCACAAGCAAGAGCTTGTCCTAGCCATCATCATTTTCTGGACATCAAACTTTTCAGAAAGATATATTAAAATAAGCAAAAGTGCTTATGAGAGAGAGAAAGAGAAGACCTAGTGAAGAGGTTTGCAGTTTTGGCTAAGGCAGGTTGTCAAGGACAATAAAGAAAGAAAAAAGATATAAAAAGAGAGACTGTATAACAGTCCAAGAGAGAGAAAAAATATGGAGCAAGTTGCAAACTACAAACTTGTTTACCAAACTTGCAAAACTGCATAACTGCAACTGGCCAAACCTGCTTGTTCAAGTCAAATAAACCTGCTAGTAACAAACTGCAAGCTCACAGTAACAAACCTGTGACCAAAAAATCAAGCCTGCATTACAAATTGCAAACCTGTAAGACCAAACCTGAAAACCTGTTTTAGCAAAACTGCTCAAAACTGCTAAACTGCATATCAAACCAAAAAACCTGCAGTTTTCAAAATTGCAAAATAACAAACTCAGGCCAAGCCCAAACCTGTCTGCACAAACTCAGCCTGCATTACAAACCTGAACAAAAACTTACAAGTCTGTAAACCACAAGCTCAACAAGGCCAAACACTCAGGCCAAGCCCAAACCTGCCTGCACAAACTCAGCCTGCATCTCAAAACTGCAAACTTGCTTGCAAAACTGCAACTTGCTCAAAAACCCAACCAAAACTATCACCAACAAGTTTCAAACCAACAAAAAACAGCTTCTAGAACATTTCATCATCTTCAAAAACACAACAAGTTTCAGAACTTTTGTTCATCATCAACAAAGAACACAACAAGGTTTCAGAACTTCTGTTCATCATCAACAAAGAACACAACAAGTTTCAGAACTTCTGTTCATCATCAACAAACAAAGAACAAATAGTTTCAGAGTCCAATCATCATTAACAAGCCAAAAAAAGGAGGAAGAGATTCAGAAGCAAATAGGGTTTCAGAAACCAAGTTCATCATCAACAAGGAGAAAGGAAGAGGTTCAGAGTTTCAGATCTAAGACCATCATCAACATCAAAAAGGAAGAGATTCAGAAGCAAACATTTTTTAGAAGCTCACTAACAACACACAATAACAGTTTCAGAGATAAACTCATCATAAATATCCAACAAGGAGAAAGGAAGAAAGTCAGAAGCAAATAAAGTTTCAGAAACATGTTCATCATCAATAAAAGTCAGAGGCAATAAAGTTTTCAGAAAATACTCATCATCAAACAAATCACAAGAACAACAACAACAAAAATACCAGAAGCCAAAGCGCAACTGTCATCATTTCGTCTTCCGCCTCCGGCCACCAAGAGCGCCGCCGATCCAGCCCTTTGCTCCTCTCCGTCCATTTTCCAGAAACCAATCTCCAAGGCACGATTTTTCTTCCCAAACTTAACTGCATCTTAGACATAATAACCATGGATTAAAAGATGAAACAAGAACATAAGCAAACCTCAAACAAACGAATGAAAACTGTAAAAACCCTAAGAATCAAAACAAGATAAAAATGGTACCGATCAAACAAATGCCCTGGACCGTCGTGGAGAGGAGAGGGATAGGGTGGCGCTCTAGCAACCTAGGGCATAGAGAGAATCAGCGTGTTTAAGAAGGATGAAGGAACGAAGAAGGTGAGAGAAACGGCGCCACTGTGGCCAAAACATGAAAACCCTAATTCTGAGAATACAAACATTAACCCTAACAAAACATTGTACCAACACTTCAGCTGGGCCTTCGCCCTTAACAAAACCAAGCCCAAGCGCTTCTGCCTACGCACCCCCCCCTTTTCCTTCCCAATTCTTGTTTTTTCCATTTTTTATTTGGGCCTGCTCCTTAACACAAATCCTAGGCCCATCATCTTTTTCTTTTTAATTTTTAAACTAATGCTTCTCCTTATTTTCATTTTTAATAATTTGATTTTTTTTTTCTTTTGTTAAATAATAAAACTAAAAATGTATTAAAATTTTGTTTAAATTTTCTTAATATTGCTTTCTTTAATATTTGTTACATTTAATAAAATACATAAATAATAGAAACTTTAATTTAAATAATTTTTCTTTCTTTTAAAATTATTTCCTTTACATAATTCATAAAAAACACAAAACTAATAATCATACTTAAATCTTTATTAGGTTAAAATTTTATTTATTTGTAAATAAATACATGCATCTCATATTTCTTTGATTTTCTTTATCTTATAAATTGTTATAATTTTACATTGAATTGCGACAGTTCGATTTGGTTGTAACGCATATTATTTGGACATTATTATTCATGTGAGACTCATCCCCATTTGTAAATAATTGTACTCCCATCCCCGAATACTTTTTTGTAATAACTTAGACTTTAAATTCCCGCAATTTATCGCTTTCAATATACTGTATAGTAATTAGGGTTTGTACGCGAAAATCTAAAATCAATCGCTAGATGACCTAATACAAGATAAATGCATGAAAATCAAATACACAATTCACACTTGCACCTCTAGGGTAACCTCGCTTGTTGCCTTGGAAAATGCAATCATGTCCCTCGAATATGAGACACTCTAGAAAATGCCCCTTCGATAAACAAAGATCATAGTCCCTCGATGACCCTCGATGTTGCCTTCGATAAAACGATCTCGTCCCTTACAAAATTGCTAGAGCGTCTCACAAGTTGCTTTCAATGATTGTATGCGATGACCCGCGCCTGTCCCGTTTAACATCCTAACACAAGGTTGTTCACCAAACACAATGGTGAAATAACACTGTCAAAAGGATTGAAAACATAAGAAAGATCTTTGAGTAAAATAGGGTAGGCAACTCTTAATTACTTGATCAAAAGCTTGCAAAACATCCTTGTCGTTTTCAAACACACATCACAACACAATTTCAAAATGACTTTCAAAACATTGAAATATCTTTTCAAAAAGACACACACCTTTGTATATATTCAAAACAAGAATTATTATAAAGGTTGCCTAGACAAGGCCTCTTTTTCAAAGCATTTTTCAAAACCACACACATAAAGCACCATTTCAAACAATTGAAAAGCAAAGGCAAATGATCTAAACAAGTAACTAAGAGCCCATGGAAAACCATGGATTAAAAGGGTGCTAGCACCTTCCCTTTTCATAATCTACCCCCCGAACCCAAGAAAACATCTCAAAGGTCTTTCCTGTGCTTTTTGACCTTTCCTTTGGATAAAATAAAAAGTCGGTGGCGACTCTTGCTAAACTGAACAAATGCAAACACAAACGCAAAAACCTCAAGTCAGTTCTTCCATCGTATCACAATATGGATAAAAATTTATGAGGTTTGACTGTAAATTGGCCACAGTTGACTTTTTCCCAATACAACTGATTTTTAGGTCAACTGTCCAATCGACTGGGCAAAAGTTTGATTCAAGGCTTGAAACTTGGTATGAGCAAACTTATGAGTCCAACATGAAGCATGAAAGTCACATTGAGCATTAGAAGTCCAAAATTCCTTGTGCAAACTCAAACCCTAATTTAGGTCCACAGTGTAAGGAGATGTCTTGAGCAGAGCAAAACCCTAATCTGGTATTGAGTTCAAAGAGTCTTGTGATGAGAAATCTTGATAAAATGAGAGGGAAAATTTTGGGGTACAACATCACCCATCCCAAAATTGCTCAAAGTCAAGCACGCTTAACTATGGAGTTCTTATGAATGATCTACCGAAAAGAAGATGCATCTTGTTGGTATAGGTAGTACCAATTAATCCTTTGAAGCCTTCTTTCAACCATGCAGTCCCATACCTGCATAGCCTCAGGATCCCTCTCATTCTGATGTGGCGACCACCTTTTCCCTCTTAGGCCTAGGGTGTTACATGCGGTGTAACCACTCCTCGCCTTTTTTGGCCTCGAGTGTTACATGTTGTACCCCAAAATTTTCCCTCTCATGTTTTCCAAAGTCTTCCCCTACATGGTTGGTCACAAACCCTTGCCTAAAGAAAAGGAAAAATTGTGAGTGATGTTTTTAAGTTTCCTTCGATTGGCATCTCCAAAATGCCCTTCGATTGGCATTTCAACAAAGCCTTTCAATTGGCCTTGTAACAAGATCCTTCGATCGACATTTCAACAAAACCCTTCGCTTGGCCTTGTAACAAGATCCTTCAATTGGCATTTTAACAAAACCTTTCGATTATCCTTGTAATAAGATCCTTCGATTGGCATTTTAACAAAGCCTTTCGATTGGCCTTGTAACAAGATACTTCGATTGACATTTCAACAAAGCCTTTTGATTGTCCTTGTAACAAGATCCTTCGATTGACATTTCAATAAGGCCTTCGATTGGTATGGATAAAGGCTCTTCGATTGGCATTCCAAAAGGTCCTTTGACTGGAACTTCAAAGTGTCCTCCGACTGGAACTTCAGAGTTTCCCTCAATCAGAACATCAGAATGAAATGACCTTCGAATGGAATTTCAGTGTAGAGTTTGTCTTAATCTAAGATGCTCTAACGAAGGAAATTCTGAACACTTCGAATCAGAACCCAGAACCATTTGAATAAACTGAATCAGACCCATTCGAAGGAAATGAATCAGAGTCGTTCGAAGGAGCTGAATCAGGGCCATTTGAAGGAGGCCATCAGCCCATTTAAAAGAGAGTATTCGAAGGCCAGTATGTCCAGATTTATGCCAAATTCAAAAATAGACAAAATCCCTTAACTTTGGCCAAGGTTACATTTTGGTATTCATGGCATTCAAATGGCTATTACAAACATTACTTCTCTTGTCCCCTCCCTCCTACTCTATATAAAAAGCATGCTTGCAAGCAAAAAGACGGACGAAAAACCAGAGAGAGTCACACGAAATTGCAAATACACTCTTGGAGTTCTCCTGAAACTGCGCCAATCATCACCAGCCCCTAAGCAAGCCCACGTCTAGAAGCCAAATTGAAGCAATCCTCAACAAGGGTATCCACACCCATCACCATAAATTCATACACCATAGTTGGTAAGGAAAATGTAAGGAATCAAATTCTATACTTTCTTTGAATATCATAGTCATTCGATTTTAATTCATGATCGAAGGGCCCGAATGTGGTACCCAGGCCTGTATTTGTTTCTTTTTGTTGCTAACACTTGTTGCAGATCCAACATAAATAAGGCCACAACGCGCAGGATCGAAAGACCTAGGCTTAGCACCCAGGCATTGCTTTTCGTTTTTGCTAGCATACCTTTACAGATTCATTATCCTCATAGCATCCACCCCTGGATCGAAAGACAATCATCTCTCCTGGATCGAAAATTCCATCTATCTCCGGATCGAAAGGCTGCTTCCCCTTGGAATCGAAAAGATCATGAATCTCTCTGGATCGAAGCTTTCCTTTTCTCCCTAGATCGAAGCTTCCCTTTTCTCCCTAGATCGAAGCTTCCCTTTTCTCCCTGGATCGAAGGAAGCCCCTTGTATTTGACTTTTGTTTTCATTGACTTCTTTTTATTTTTACATTAAAATTAAAGATCACTAAAAAAAACATTAGGCTAATTTTATTTTCTAATTAAATAAATTTATAAATAAATTAATTAATTATTTTAACATTTTTTTCTTAAAATTAAAATTAAATAGACTTAGGCTTATTTTCTTTTATACTAAAAATAAAAAAAAAAGATTTCTTTTCTTTAGGATTTTTAGACGTCTTTTCTATTTCACGCGCGTTTATTTATTTCCGTATTTTTACTATTATTGTATCTACCTATTGGATGTAATAGATTAAAATTAGGACATTTACTGCTTTATTCCTCTCATCCTTGTATAATGTAATTCCCATCCCCAAAGCATTGTAATAGCGTGGGACCTCTATTTTATGCATTTTTTATTGGTTTTCATATTAACTGCTAGTAACTAGGCATGTATGAAAAGACTAATAATCAAATGTTAGCAAACTTAACAAAAAGATAAAAAAATAATTGAACATAACACACTTGCACACATACACCTCTAAGGTACGCCCACTTTGGTTGCCTTCAATAAAATAGTCATGGGGCAGGAATGCTTTAGCAAGGACCCATAAATCAAAAGATCATAGTCCCTCGATGACCCTACAGTTTCCTTCTCGATAAATGATCTAGTCCCTAAAACAGAATTGCTAAAGCATCTCCACAAGTTACCTTCGTGACTGTAACGTCCATCCAATTGTCCCTCAAAACATCTAACAACAAGGCTACCTACTCATTAATAGTAGGATAGCACTATCTAAAGGAAAAGAGGAAAAGAACGACCCTTTTCGAGTAACAAAGTAGATAGCTGTTAGAAGTTTGCTCAAACTATTTTTGCACTTACTCACAAAAACTACTTTTCAAAACACTTTGTATATTTTCTCCACTATTTCGAGAAACATTACAAAGTTCGTCGTACTAAGGCATTTTCAAAACATTTTCAAACACACAAAGCACAAAGGTATTTCAAAATGAGAAAACCTCTAAGAGACCATGGAAAACCACAGATGAAAAGGGTGCTAACACCTTCCCTTTCCATAATCTACCCCCTTACTCAGAAAACTCTCGAAAAGGTCTTTTTCTGTTCTTTTCACCCTTTCCTTTGTTGGATAAAAGAAAAGACGGTGGAGACTCTTGCTTACTGCATATTCGCGAACAAAAAATGCAAAACCAGTATATAACAGTCAGTTCTACCACCATATCACAGAATTGGCGACTCTGCTGGGGAGAAAATAAAAAAGTGGGGTTACCTTAGAGTTATTTCATTATTTAATTGCTTTGTTGTGCTTTGTTTGCTTTACCCTTGGAGGGCTGTTTGGGTTGTTTCTATAGATCCTACACCCGGATCCTGGGCACACTTTTAGGTAAACAACAATAGATGATGGAGACTGTACGGAGTATACCGATATGGTCGAAATGATGGATGTGCTGGTATGAAACTTTGGTTGGTACCGGTATCCCTTGTGTTGAATCGAGGAGAATACAGGTCCGTCGCGTGGTGTCGTGAAGCACTAACGGACCTTAGAACTTTAGTTGAACAAACTTGGCCATTAGAAAGTAGTGAGATAGCCGACATCAGTGTAAAGCTGGGGATTGGTTGATACTCGATGCTACACTCGTTGAGATTGGACTTTCGAGATGTTTCGGTTGCAAGAAAAGATTGCTAAGCTGAAATAACTCGATAAAGGAAGATCAGTGATATTGAGGCTCCTTACAACCCAATTACTATTTCTAAGACAGGTTGAACCAACTAAATTTCAAGAGGGTACTTACCTACAAACCCCATGCAAGCCTAAACCTAAGGCTGCTTGTGTGACTTGTTTGCTTTCAACTTGAACTACTTGCAGGGTTTTTATCTGACAACATGATTTCCTTGCAGGATTTGTTTACAGTCATTATCCAATAACCTGGATTTCTTGCAGGGCTTACTTGCTTACACCACCTCTCACTTTTTCTTAATGCATAACATACACATCATAACATCATCCCATAGCATCTCCTTAACCATTTCAAGGATCTCAAGGGTCTGTAATGCAGGTTATGATGAACCAGACGTCTAGCAAGGGGCAAGGGGATTTATTTTCCTCTAGCCAATACCGTCAAAAGATCAAAACTCAACAACTTGAGTCAGGGGCTATGACCCACTCGATATGGTGAGCTTGACTCTCGTAGAAGGACCTTCAACGATACAAAGTGCTTCAATCAAAGCTGTAAAGTTCAATGCCTAACATTTTTCTTGTTTACCCTGTGAGATCCTTGAAAACATTTGCATATCCTACATGTCATCGCATAAAAGGTAGGCTCAAGTACATGTATCTCATGTTCTCACTATTTATTTCAGCAATGGCTCTCCAACAAGACAACCGATATTTTCCAACTCAAGAGGCTCAGTTCATGGAAATGTTCCTAAACCTATCCAAGGGGCAGGAAGAATTGAAAGCACTCCTCGCTGGGAACTTGGCCAAGAAAAGTCCTGAAGACAATAAGGACGAACGGTTGGAACAACTACAAGCTGAGGTAGAAGCAATGAGAACCCAGATGCTGGGGAAGATGGCTCTTATCCAAGGCCTATCTCGGGGACAAGAAGAGCTACGAGCCATTATCAACAAACTTCATCAAGACGGATACAACCGTATGAAGCTGAAACAACCGGCTGAAAATCATCAAAACAATGAAATCGCCATCGAACGTCTTTTATCCCACATGTAGGGAAAGGTAAACATCGAGAAAACCTGAGAAGGGAGAAGTCACGGTCTTGCGACCGAGAGATCGGGTAAGGGAGTCTGTTACGCGAGGGGAAGGTATTAGCACCCCACACGCCCGTAGTACTCTACGGTATCCACTCTTGTTATCTATCTTATGGGTGTGTTTAATCTATGCTTACTGTTTACTATACTACTGGAGGAATGCATGCAAAAGAAAAGAGAAAAGAATGTAGGGAAAATAAAATTATGCTCGCTTGGGCCCTACCCCAATGCCTACGTATCCGTTTTGAGGAATCAGAGCTACCGTAGTTCGGCTCACATTTTTTGTTTGTTTGTGTTTTTTGTGGACGAAGTTAATTCCGCCTTATGCCGCAGCTCGACCTTTGGAGACTTATGTGTTGGCACAGAAGTAAATTAATCGTGTCCTTACCTGAAAAGGTTTTTAAAAGAAAAGGTGCTCGAGCGCACAAAAGATTTGATTTTGTTCTGTATTTTGTTGTAGATGATGACTGATTGACCTCAAGAGAGAGATATTAGCCATTTTTCTACTTAGCCATGAAAGGAGTTTTTGAGAATTGAACCACACCTATGCTTGAGATGAAGAACAATAAGATCGAGAAGAGACCCGCTTATCATTTCTCGTACTAAGCAAAAGCATGATTCTCATCAATAGTTTTAAAGTATTTTGAATTTTGAAAGAAAAAGAAGTTTTTGTTTTAGATGCGTATGCGAAAGGGAAAAAAAAGTTAAAGGGGAATTAGCCCATTTCTAAACCTTATTTTATTATGCGTTAGTAGCCATAAGATTTAGGTTAAAGGGGAAATTTCTACCTGATATTAGCATGTTTGAATTGCGATAAAATACCGAAAATGAAGAATAAGATAGATTTGCGACAATACCGAACGGAGAAGGTCCGTTGCCTCTTCAAAATTGTGCGAGCGGTAAGAAAACTCTACCGAAGCCCCCTTGGGCAAGTGATTGAAGAATTCACCCCGAGCATTCCACATTGTAAGAGTTATGTCGATGCTGCAAAAATCTTGACTAGAAAATGGCAATAAAAATGATTATCGAATATGAAAAAAAAATAAAAAATTCTAATCGAAATTCTAAAAAGAAATTCTATTCTAAAACATTCTATTATTTTTATTGTCAATTGAGAGGAAAAAAAAATTAAACTAAAAGAGAAAAATTAAAATAATAAAAAAGGGAAAAAAAAGAGGAGTTAGGGGGTATGAAGTCTAGAAATGTGGGTGTTGAAGTAATTTGCCCAAAAAGATTTTTAACCTTTTTATTTATTATTTACTTAATTCAAATTAACAATAATTATAATTAAGTAAATAAAACAATAAGACAAAAACTAAAAAAAAAGAAAGAAAAGTATGAAAATCGGAAAGGGAAAAGGGTTTTTTGAGAGCTATGTCTCTTCTTCTCTCGCGAACGGAACAGCGGCGGCGCCTCCGCCTTCCTCACCGAGAATCGCCGGTGTTAAGCTCCGTTTCAGCTTCCGCCGCGATCGGTATCCTCGCTTTGCTCCGTCTCACTCTCTCTTGCGACATCACTCAACCTCTCCGTCCGGTTGCGATTCCATCTTCGCCCTAAGTCACGCCGCCACTGTACTCTCTTCTTTCTTCTCCGTGTTTGCTTCCATTTCTTTTCTTCGTCTACTTCTTGCTACTGTATGTGTTGTTGTTGTGTGTGTTAGAAGTGAGGTGCAGAGAGATGAAAATGGCGATGGAGAAGTTGTTTCGTTTGAGGAATCTTTGAAGGTGATTCATGCTTTGATGATTGTGGCGATCCATGCTTTGATGGTGAGTCCAGGTTGAAGTCTCGTTGTATTCTTTGAGGAATGTCGATCAGCTTTGATGATTACGGTGATTCAGGCTTTGATGATCGTGAAGATGATTCCGGCTTTGATGATGGCGGTGATTCTTCTGGGAAATTGAGAGGTAATCCCCATCTTTTTTTCTGTTGAAATCGTATCTATATAATGTTCTGCCTCTATGCCTATGCTGTGAGCTCTCCCCCATATTGATCATAGATTGCTCCCTTTTCAGGATCACTGAGTACCTCATAAGAAATTTGCTTGAACTTAGCTTCTGCATCTTTCTTGTTGGTTGGGTTTTTATCAGGGTGCCATTTCTTGGCAAGTTTTCTGTAAGCCTTCTTCAATTCTTCGTCTTTTGCGTTCTTATCAACCTGCAAGATTTTGTAGTAGTCTACACTCATTTCTTCTTCTCTCTTTCGCTTCAGTTTTGCGGTTTTGATTCTTCACTTCGTGATTTGTGGTGCTCTTGAAGATTGAAGATAAAGATGCTTGAAGAATTATGTTCTTGAGAGTTGCAGAGGGGAAGACAGTTATGGAGGCGAGAGAGTGATAAAGATGTGAAGAGGTTTTCCTGAGAAATTTTTCATGGCCATTCTTCTGAAGTGATGAAGGAATGATTGTAAAGGTGAGTTTCTTTCTTAATGTAAAATAATCGTATATTTCTGACTGTGGTTTCTCTCCTTTATGTATATGCTGGAGTTTGTTATGGTTGGTTAAGAGGTTAGAAATTCTGTTAGGTGGTTAGGAGGTGGAAAAAAAGTTGGTTATTCTGTTAATTGGTTAGGACTTAGAGTGGTTGTTATAAAATGGTTAAGAGGTGGGAAAAAGGAAAGTTGGTTACAGTTTGGGAAATAGAAAGTTAGTTATAGTTAGAAGTTAGGAAAAAAATTAGTTTTAAGCACATAATACTTGGTGTAATTGTTGATTTTTGTATTTCAAATTAAATTAATTTGATTACGTATTGGTACTGAACCGGCTTGGAAAATGGTTGTTTATGCAGGTTTTCTTTTGGTATGAAACATGGACCGAGGCTTGGACATAACCAGGTTGGAATGGGGCAATCTTGGAAGATAGTGGCTTGAAGATAAATAACTTTAGAAATGAGGGAAACCTTGATTTAGAATTCTTTAGCTTTAGGCTACTTGAATATTTAATGTAAATTCTTGTTTTTTATTTATTTAGTAATTTTGGATGTAAACGTCCTTTTGAAATCTTCTCTTGTAATGTTCTAATGACACCGCTTGTAAATTGCATGGTTATGACCTCGAATGAACGAGAATGATTTTGGATAACCCTTTGACAAATCACGAGTAATGCTTTAGAACTTGTAAAGATTATATCATTGTATGAATGTGAACTCTTGAACTTTAATGATGGAGCCCAAATATTCCAAGTAGTCTTCTCTTCCGAATTGCCTTTTGTATCTCCAAGATTTTTTTTAATTTTATGTTGCATATAACTCCATGGTTGCGATATGAATTTAATAAGAGCCTTTTCCAAGGACGAACTTGTAACGTCGAGTTTCTTTGCTTTTGAATGAAGACATGCCTAAACACCCTCAAATGAACGAGCCTTGCATCTTTCTTACTCCTCACTTCAAAACCATAATTGAAGAAGCTTAAGATTTTGATTTTAATGTATTTTGAAATGAAGTCCCCAAAGCATATTATATCACAAGTAAGCGAATAGACCCGACAAAGAGCTTTGCCTCATAAAGTGTACAAATTCCAATTTGGCAAATAGTATCCCGTTGAATCTTCTTCTCTTGCCTAGAGCTCGTGAACATATGCCTTGAGGTTCAAGGAATAGCTAAACCTCATTTGATGAAGAAAGGACCATTTGAAATATTAACTCGTAAAAGGTACGATTTTCTTATATGATAACCTTTTTGTATGACATATTGAAGCATCCTTGAACAAGATCTTAATGGCCATGGATATATCAAAATCTTCAACCATTTGCACTTTAAGTAATTATAGAACCCCTTTGAAATTTATATGATCATGGAAATAAATCATCATTTATGTGGAGGTGATAAGTATAAGACGATGTTCCTCACTGCTTAAGCTTGCAGCCTTTCGAGATAGCCTTGGGATGACTCACAATTGAAGCGGCAAGTATTTGATGAGACCCAAAAATTGTATCACTAAAAGAAGTCCACAGTGTTAGAGAAAAAGCCATACACCAACCCTTATTCCTCGAAATCCATGATCTTATGCCAATTTATTGATTAATGATGCATGATGTGTTAGATGACCAAATGTGAGAAAAAATGCAAAAGTGCGTAAGCCAGATAGGAAGTAAAAGGGTAGGACAAATTTGGGGTATTACAGCTGCCCCTATTTAATCGTCTTAAACCTGAAAGTACGATTGGCGCGTGCCTTTCGGAAGTTCAAGGTTGAAGATGATTAAATACCAATGCCAAAAATTTGTTCTAGGAGATAGTGTAAGTGTTTTCTTTATTTATTTATTTTGTGTTATCTGTTGGGGAAAATAAATTTGTTTTTTAATGAAGAGACAGAGACTGGACTTGTAACGTGGCTTGATGCCAATACAAGACAAATGGCTGGTATGAAAAGACAGCGGACGAGGTCTACGGGCGACCTACGATCCGAGAGCGACACATGAGAGTGATCTGACAGAGAACCTAGCCAAAGGGCAATCTCAGGTTCTAAGATGATTTGAAGGAAGAACCCAGCCAAGAGGCGATCTTAGGTTCGAAGGTGATTTAAGGAAGAACCTAGCCAAGAGGCGATCTCAGGTTCGACGATGATTTGAAGGAAGAACCTAGCCAAGAGGCGATCTCAGGTTCGAAGAAGGGAACATGGGTTATGACATGATGATTATTTAGATAAGCGACACGGATGAGCATCAAAAAAGTTAAACACGGACGAGTGCTTGATTCAATACAGACGAGTATTGAAAGGAGATACAGACGAGTATCAAAAGTTAAACACGGACGAGTGTTTGATTCAATACGGACGAGTATTGAAAGAAGATACGGACGAGTATCAAAAGGTTACACACGGACGAGTGTTTGATTCAATATGGACGAGTATTGAAAGAAGATACGGACGAGTATCAAAAAGTATAAACACGGACGAGTGTTTGAATCAATACGGACGAGTATTGAAAAAGGATACAGGTGAGCATCAAAAGTATAAACATGGACGGGTGCTTGATTCAATACGGACGAGTATTGAAAGAAGATACAGGTGAGTATCAAAGGTATAAACACGGACGAGTGTTTGAATCAATTCGGACGAGTATTGAAAGAAGATACGGACGAGTATCAAAAAGGTAAAAACACGGACGAGTGTTTGAATCAATACGGACGAGTATTGAAAGAAGATACAGACGAGTATCAAAAGGTTACACACGGACGAGTGTTTGATTCAATACGGACGGGTATTGAAAGAAGATACGGACGAGTATCAAAAAGTATAAACACGGACGAGTGTTTGAATCAATACGGACGAGTATTGAAAAAGGATACAGGTGAGCATCAAAAGTATAAACACGGACGGGTGCTTGATTCAATACGGACGAGTATTGAAAGAAGATACAGGTGAGTATCAAAGCTATAAACACGGACGAGTGTTTGAATCAATACGGACGAGTATTGAAAGAAGATACGGACGAGTATCAAAAAGGTTAAACACTGACGAGTTTTTGATTCAATACGGACGAGTATTGAAAGAAGATACGGACGAGTATCAAAAAGTATAAACACGGACGAGTGTTTGATTCAATACGGACGAGTATTGAAAGAAGATACAGACGAGTATCAAAAGTATAAACACGGACGAGTGTTTGAATAACTAACCCGGGTGTTTAGGAAACTTGACACATACGAGTGCTTAGGAATGGACACGGACAAGTGTTTAGGGATGGACACGGACGAATGTTTAGGGAACCGACTACCAGACAGGAACTGAGTTTAGAACGGAAAAGTGTATTGATTTTGTTCGGCATTGAAAAGGTGAAGGTCACCGACTGGGGACTTTGGGCATGATATCCTTTTGTAGGGATGTATTGTTGTCCTTGAATAATTCAGGTCTTTCATGTAAGGTACCTGATTTGGCTTATGCTTTGTATGCATGTTTGAATTTATTTTGACGCAAAGATCCATTCTGATGGATCTGCTACGCGCTTTTGAGGATGCAATGTTATGTAATGATAGTTATATGTAATGCGAAGAAATAAACTTCATGGGGATAAAAGAAGGCTTGCTGGGAGCCATGTCTCATCACTGGGGATGTCAGTATATATCGGCGTTGGAAGCCTGCAGTACCAAAGATTGCTGGGGATACTGATAAGAGTACACACTGGGGAGCTCTTGAAGACCAAAGATCGTTGTTGACTCTGCTGAGGATTGAATTGCTGACGAAGCAAGTCTTTAGGTACACTGCTGGATTCTGAATCATACCGTTGGGAAGGGATAACCTGGTCGGACTTCCAAACATCCTGAACTGTTGAGGGGGTGATAGAAGTGAATATGTCAGATAATGGATACTGAATACCATGTGGATCCCTTTGAATACATGCTCCAAGTTTACGCACACTGGGGAATTGTCTCTTGAATCACTTGGGGATAAGAGATGGTCATGGACACTTATAAGTGCCCCGGTTTAGCCTTGCGAATGCCCCGGTCCAGCTCTGCGAATGCCCTGGTTTAGATTCATTGGGGATGTTCTTGATTAGCTCCACTGAGGATGCACTTACGCGTGCTAAGTCAAAAGACGATTCTGAACTTTCTGAATGCACTTGGGGAATTAGATTTGAAATTATCTGTGGTAGGTGAAGGCAGTTTCATGTGCTGGCTAAGTCAAGGTGACTATCATGATGCTTTCAGCTGATTGTATTGGTCTCGTGCAACATAATTGGCTTGAACAACTTTGCAAGTACAAATGAGGAATGCCCCTGTCTGGATGATCTCTGAGAAGTTCTATGTTGAATAGAAGACCAGAATTTCGTGCCACAATACGATATGAGGTGGCCTGCCCCAATGTTTTGAGCTACGAAATAAACTGCTCTTGATTACAGCTTTCTTGGAGAGATTTGTCAAATCTCGACGTAACTGCCCCAGGTTGACTGAATTCTGAATAGATCTCTTGACGTGATAGCCTCTGATTGATCGAGCTTGAAGAGATTTATCGACGTGATAGCCTCTGACTGACAGCTTGAAGAGATACCCCAGATTTGGCTGATCTTGGAGAGATCGACTCTTGACTTGACGGTCCCAGATTAGAAGTTTAAAGGGAATGCCCCAGATTTGGCTGAGCTTGGAGAGATTGATTCTCGACTTGATTGCCCCAGATTGGCAGTTTTAAGGGAATGCCCTAGATTGATGGAATCTGTTAGCTTTATCCCTGAAGGGTACTCAAGCTGTGAAGCACCAAGATGTTTTCTCTTTTGACAGAATCTCTGGTTTAACCTTCTGCTGGATAAGTCATTTCTCTTGTAGCAGCTGACTCTTGCTTCAACAGGGTATTCAAGCCTCTCTTTTCTGACAAGATTGAGCTCTTCACCGATTGTTCATTGTGCAAACTTACTTGATGTCGATCAGTTGTTTTGTATGCATAAGAATGCTTATTATGAGAATGATAATTCTAATACAACACATATGTAAGTCTTGAAGTTTGAAAAAACTTTGAATGAAATAACGTCACGACTCTGTTGTGAACGAGTCACTAGCTAGAGAGAAACATTTGCAAATTTTTTTTTATGAAAGATAATGCAAGCATATGATGCCAAAACAGATATTGAGACGTACCTCTTAGGAGTCAGTTAAACGCTATCTCGTTGTGGCACGCTTTCGAATTGACCCATGCTTCAGTTAGGACTTTGAAAGGGTTGTAACGTGGCCTGGTTCATGGTTTTTAGAAAAAGGATTTAAGGCTCAAAATTATTTGGTGCCCACCCATTCTCCATGATGTTCTCCATTCCTACGTTCAGTTGACCCGATACAAGCATTCGTATCTCGAGAAGAGTTTGTGATGATTGAGGAACTACTGAGGTTTCTTGGACACGACAGTCACTAACTTCTTTGCCTTTGGTGTCTGATCAAACGACTTTGTTCTTTGATGAGGATTTTCGTTGGTAATCCTTTTCTCGCCTTTTAGGCTTTTCAATTTATTTCTTGCTTTCCCCACTTTTTGCCTGGACAAATTCTTTTGAATTTTGATTTGGAAGTCCAGCGGGATGCCCCAATTTTGCCTAAGCGACTTGTTTTCAAGTTTTGACTTAGCAGGGATTTTTGTTTCTTTCTTATTCGTATTTTTTTTCATTCTGAACAAGTTGTTGATCTTTGCGTTGTTTTTGATTTGTCAGAAGTGATCGTGACTGCCTGAGTCTCTCGTAGATGATGGATAGTTATTGTTGTATTGTCATCTGTCGACCTCCTGATGTGCGAGAGATATCCATTGGGATATTGCACGTTGTTGATAGATGAGGGTGAACCATTGTGGTTTTGACTTTTCTCAATCTTTTGATGGATAACCATTGTCGTATCCTTGGATGCACACTCTTGATGAGTTCTGAATGCTTGATCAGATTAGCTGAACACTACCCGCCCCAGGGTTGAAATGAGGGTTTTTTATGAATAGAAAGAAAACTCCTACTTCGAAGGCTCAGAGGGGTTAACGAGGGTCTACCTCCCTTATATCTCCAGTGTTTGGGGATTGAAACAAGGCCTGTACATCGTCAGCAGGGTCCTACTCAAAAGCATACCAACCAGAGATTTTGCGTTTTCAGATTGTCGTCATCCTCCTTTGAATCTTTACCTAAGCATAAGACTAGGAAATCTGGCATCAATATGCAAGTAAAACATTTGAAGAGTGATAACGAATGGACGAGTAAAAATGAAAGGAACACTTCAAGACAAGCATAGTTATTGCATTAAGATTTTTGTTCAAAAATAGACAAGTTTCTATATACAAGCAATGTTTAAACAAACAAGCAAGAATGCAAATGAAAATGCAGTAAAGAAACCAATGATTGCCATTGTTGAGGAGACTTGACTCCGTATGGACTTGCTAATTCTGACGACTTTCTATAGTCTTGAAGCTCGAGTGTGCGAGAGAATCCCCTTTCAGATTTGATGTGAACACAGTAGTCTCTGGATTGAGCCTGTCTTGGACATTGTCTTTGGATGACATACCTTCTTCAACCGATTGGCCAGATGCCCCAGTATAATATGCATCACCAAGCACATCATGTATTAAAGAAATAATAGACATCATCATCAGAGTTTCCATGACCTGGCTTATCTGACTCTTTAATCCATTATCTTCCTGCTTGAAGAAGTTTCTGACTATGAGCCAAAGCTTGCATGTACCACTCAGAGTTATTCCATAGCTGGTCCCTGAACACGTGCGGTGAGAAACCAAGTTGAGCCTTTGAAGAGAACCCCAGGTCTGAATAAGAATCCCCAACCTTCGGATACCTGTAATGAATGCATGAATATACATGGAGTGTATGAATGAATGCCATGTCATATCTTGTCATTTCCAAGGAATTTGCGTGCTTTGATTTTGTTTTTGCGCAAGTAAGGGATGGAAGAATTTTGGCACAAGACTTGCAAATATGATTCCTTGAAAATAAAAGAACATGTATGTTAAGCATGCAGTTAGCCATGTTATGTATGCAAAGGCATGAGATCAAAGAGGATCATGGTTCCATCATTCCTAAATAAGGTTGCTGCACTGCTCTGGATCATGTGGGTATTATCAGATCAGAGGTCTGACATAACTTCTGCATATATAAGAACCAAATACCCTGTGGATCTCCCATTGTACGGGATCAAGGCTTTTGGAACATCGGATACTGTCGAGAATTTTCGAACATGCTGGGAATACCAAGGTTGAAGGATTGAATGAACCTCCAGGTAAACAAGTCAGGATCTCAGAAAATAAATCTGAGAACCATACGGTCACCACAAGATATAGCATCTGCATAAAGTCTTAACAGAAATCCAGAATATAGCCATTAGAATAAGTAGTCACTGTCTGAGCATAGTTACCATTTGAACACGAGTAACCATCTGCACATAGTCACCATCTGTACCTGTGATAGAAATTCCCTCCCCACTCACAGGTGAAAACTAGGTCAGGGTAAGACAATGGTAACTCGAAAATCACGGGTTCGCCTGAAAGTGCTATGGGCTTGCCCACAGACGTGGGTGCCGATAGTAATTCATTTAAACCTCATCCGAGCGTGGTATATGACATGACTGCACTAATCGGACCATGTCCTATAGCCGTCATGCCCCCGCTCTATTCCTAGTGTCCTAGTGCACTATGGCCTGGGTACTGGGCCTTTTACCTCAGAAGTGACATCCCCACCCAACAAGAAGTAGATCCTGTACAACAGTAGTATATGGAAGACATTAAATACAATGCGTATGTATGCTTGAGTATATACAAAATGAATGAATAAACCGAAAGCGTGAAGATAAACACCCAAAGAAAAGAAAAGAAGAGCTAGGAGCGACTCCGGGATGAACCAGCACTTGGTCGACCTATTCCCCAGTGAAGTCGCCAGCTGAAACAACCGGCTGAAAATCATCAAAACAATGAAGTCGCCATCGAACGTCTTTTATCCCACATGTAGGGAAAGGTAAACATCGAGAAAACCTGAGAAGGGAGAAGTCACGGTCTTGCGATCGAGAGATCGGGTAAGGGAGTCTGTTACGCGAGGGGAAGGTATTAGGACCCCACACGCCCGTAGTACTCTATGGTATCCACTCTTGTTATCTATCTTATGGGTGTGTTTAATCTATGCTTACTGTTTACTATACTACTGGAGGAATGCATGCAAAAGAAAAGAGAAAAGAATGTAGGGAAAATAAAATTGTGCTCGCTTGGGCCCTACCCCAATGCCTACGTATCCGTTTTGAGGAATCAGAGCTACCGTAGTTCGGCTCACATTTTTTGTTTGTTTGTGTTTTTTGTGGACGAAGTTAATTCCGCCTTCTGCCGCAGCTCGACCTTTGGAGACTTATGCGTTGGCACAGAAGTAAATTAATCGTGTCCTTACCTGAAAAGGTTTTTAAAAGAAAAGGTGATCGAGCGCACAAAAGATTTGATTTTGTTCTGTATTTTGTTGTAGATGATGACTGATTGACCTCAAGAGAGAGATATTAGCCATTTTTCTACTTAGCCATGAAAGGAGTTTTTGAGAATTGAACCACACCTATGCTTGAGATGAAGAACAATAAGATCGAGAAGAGACCCGCTTATCATTTCTCGTACTAAGCAAAAGCATGATTCTCATCAATAGTTTTAAAGTATTTTGAATTTTGAAAGAAAAAGAAGTTTTTGTTTTAGATGCGTATGCGAAAGGGAAAAAAAAGTTAAAGGGGAATTAGCCCATTTCTAAACCTTATTTTATTATGCATTAGTAGCCATAAGATTTAGGTTAAAGGGGAAATTTCTACCTGATATTAGCATGTTTGAATTACGATAAAATACCGAAAATGAAGAATAAGATAGATTTGCGACAATACCGAACGGAGAAGGTCCGTTGCCTCTTCAAAATTGTGCGAGCGGTAAGAAAACTCTACCGAAGCCCCCTTGGGCAAGTGATTGAAGAATTCACCCCGAGCATTCCACATTGTAAGAGTTATGTCGATGCTGCAAAAATCTTGACTAGAAAATGGCAATAAAAATGATTATCGAATATGAAAAAAAAAATTCTAATCGAAATTCTAAAAAGAAATTCTATTCTAAAACATTCTATTATTTTTATTGTCAATTGAGAGGAAAAAAAATTAAACTAAAAGAGAAAAATTAAAATAATAAAAAAGGGGAAAAAAGAGGAGTCAGGGGGTATGAAGTCTAGAAATGTGGGTGTTGAAGTAATTTGCCCAAAAAGATTTTTAACCTTTTTATTTATTATTTACTTAATTCAAATTAACAATAATTATAATTAAGTAAATAAAACAATAAGACAAAAACTAAAAAAAAAGAAAGAAAAGTATGAAAATCGGAAAGGGAAAAGGGTTTTTTGAGAGCTATGTCTCTTCTTCTCTCGCGAACGGAACAGCGGCGGCGCCTCCGCCTTCCTCACCGAGAATCGCCGATGTTAAGCTCCGTTTCAGCTTCCGCCGTGATCGGTATCCTCGCTTTGCTCCATCTCACTCTCTCTTGCGACATCACTCAACCTCTCCGTCCGGTTGCGATTCCATCTTCGCCGTAAGTCACGCCGCCACTGTACTCTCTTCTTTCTTCTCCGTGTTTGCTTCCATTTCTTTTCTTCGTCTACTTCTTGCTACTGTATGTGTTGTTGTTGTGTGTGTTAGAAGTGAGGTGCAGAGAGATGAAAATGGCGATGGAGAAGTTGTTTCGTTTGAGGAATCTTTGAAGGTGATTCATACGTTGATGATTGTGGCGATCCATGCTTTGATGGTGAGTCCAGGTTGAAGTCTCGTTGTATTCTTTGAGGAATGTCGATCAGCTTTGATGATTACGGTGATTCAGGCTTTGATGATCGTGAAGATGATTCCGGCTTTGATGATCGTGAAGATGATTCCGGCTTTGATGATGGCGGTGATTCTTCTGGGAAATTGAGAGGTAATCCCCATCTTTTTTTCTGTTGAAATCGTATCTATATAATGTTCTGCCTCTATGCCTATGCTGTGAGCTCTCCCCCATATTGATCATAGATTGCTCCCTTTTCAGGATCACTGAGTACCTCATAAGAAATTTGCTTGAACTTAGCTTCTGCATCTTTCTTGTTGGTTGGGTTTTTATCAGGGTGCCATTTCTTGGCAAGTTTTCTGTAAGCCTTCTTCAATTCTTCGTCTTTTGCGTTCTTATCAACCTGCAAGATTTTGTAGTAGTCTACACTCATTTCTTCTTCTCTCTTTCGCTTCAGTTTTGCGGTTTTGATTCTTCACTTCGTGATTTGTGGTGCTCTTGAAGATTGAAGATAAAGATGCTTGAAGAATTATGTTCTTGAGAGTTGCAGAGGGGAAGACAGTTATGGAGGCGAGAGAGTGATAAAGATGTGAAGAGGTTTTCCTGAGAAATTTTTCATGGCCATTCTTCTGAAGTGATGAAGGAATGATTGTAAAGGTGAGTTTCTTTCTTAATGTAAAATAATCGTATATTTCTGACTGTGGTTTCTCTCCTTTATGTATATGCTGGAGTTTGTTATGGTTGGTTAAGAGGTTAGAAATTCTGTTAGGTGGTTAGGAGGTGGGAAAAAAGTTGGTTATTCTGTTAATTGGTTAGGACTTAGAGTGGTTGTTATAAAATGGTTAAGAGGTGGGAAAAAGGAAAGTTGGTTACAGTTTGGGAAATAGAAAGTTAGTTATAGTTAGAAGTTAGGAAAAAAATTAGTTTTAAGCACATAATACTTGGTGTAATTGTTGATTTTTGTATTTCAAATTAAATTAATTTGATTACGTATTGGTACTGAACCGGCTTGAAAAATGGTTGTTTATGCAGGTTTTCTTTTGGTATGAAACATGGACCGAGGCTTGGACATAACCAGGTTGGAATGGGGCAATCTTGGAAGATAGTGGCTTGAAGATAAATAACTTTAGAAATGAGGGAAACCTTGATTTAGAATTCTTTAGCTTTAGGCTACTTGAATATTTAATGTAAATTCTTGTTTTTTATTTATTTAGTAATTTTGGATGTAAACGTCCTTTTGAAATCTTCTCTTGTAATGTTCTAATGATACCGCTTGTAAATTGCATGGTTATGACCTCGAATGAACGAGAATGATTTTGGATAACCCTTTGACAAATCACGAGTAATGCTTTAGAACTTGTAAAGATTATATCATTGTATGAATGTGAACTCTTGAACTTTAATGATGGAGCCCAAATATTCCAAGTAGTCTTCTCTTCCGAATTGCCTTTTGTATCTCCAAGATTTTTTTTAATTTTATGTTGCATATAACTCCATGGTTGCGATATGAATTTAATAAGAGCCTTTTCCAAGGACGAACTTGTAACGTCGAGTTTCTTTGCTTTTGAATGAAGACATGCCTAAACACCCTCAAATGAACGAGCCTTGCATCTTTCTTACTCCTCACTTCAAAACCATAATTGAAGAAGCTTAAGATTTTGATTTTAATGTATTTTGAAATGAAGTCCCCAAAGCATATTATATCACAAGTAAGCGAATATACCCGACAAAGAGCTTTGCCTCATAAAGTGTACAAATTCCAATTTGGCAAATAGTATCCCGTTGAATCTTCTTCTCTTGCCTAGAGCTCGTGAACATATGCCTTGAGGTTCAAGGAATAGCTAAACCTCATTTGATGAAGAAAGGACCATTTGAAATATTAACTCGTAAAAGGTACGATTTTCTTATATGATAACCTTTTTGTATGACATATTGAAGCATCCTTGAACAAGATCTTAATGACCATGGATATATCAAAATCTTCAACCCTTTGCACTTTAAGTAATTATAGAACCCCTTTGAAATTTATATGATCATGGAAATAAATCATCATTTATGTGGAGGTGATAAGTATAAGACGATGTTCCTCACTGCTTAAGCTTGCAGCCTTTCGAGATAGCCTTGGGATGACTCACAATTGAAGCGGCAAGTATTTGATGAGACCCAAAAATTGTATCACTAAAAGAAGTCCACAGTGTTAGAGAAAAAGCCATACACCAACCCTTATTCCTCGAAATCCATGATCTTATGCCAATTTATTGATTAATAATGCATGATGTGTTAGATGACCAAATGTGAGAAAAAAAGCAAAAGTGCGTAAGCCAGATAGGAAGTAAAAGGGTAGGACAAATTTGGGGTATTACAGAAGCAAATAGTTGAGGTTGGGGACCAAGTCATTGATCAACCTCCGAGAAGACAAGAATTTGGTTTGGTGAAGAGTGGACCTTTCCAAATTGCTACTACCTCACGGGTTCGACAATGACCTCGCCAACCACAACAGGGTAATCATCAAAAGCAAGACAATCCCGAGAGGCAATTCACCAAAATCAACATGTCCTTGACTCAAGCATTGCACCAGGTATTGGAAGCCAAGCTGATTGTATTAAGGGAGCCTCCTCAAAAACCTAATACTTCTTCTCCTCACTACAAGCATAATGAAATATGCATGTATCACTCCAACAGTCGTGGGCATGACACTGATCACTGTTGGGCGTTGAAGAACAAGATTCAAGACCTGATTGATGAAGGAGCATTGGAGTTCACACAGGACGGCCAGACTGAATTCTTCTTCCGTCCCCCAAAGACATGCCATCTGAAGTGACAAGATCAGACGAAGAAGTTTTTGTTCATTAGAATTTTCAATTTGTAACTTCCTTTTGATCGTTCGAACATTTATTCATGTCAAACTTTGTTACTTTATCAATGCATTGCATATGTCTATTTTGAATCAATTCATTTGTACTCACTATATTTGAACTGCTTTCCTTTTATGATATTCAACTCTCGATCAAAATCTCTGAGCCTTTAGAGGGAGGATGACGAAAATGATACCACAATCTCACAAATTATGCTTTTGAACAGACTCTGCTGACGATGTACAAGCGTTGTTTTAAATCCTAAATAGTGGAGTTATAAGGAAGATAATCCCTAGTCAACCCTTTTGAGCCTAAGAAGTAGGAGTTTTCTTTTCACACAAATTAAAATCCTTAATCATAACCTGGGTCAGGGTAGTTTTCTCAGTTAATTCAGATGTGCATTCAGTCGCAAGCTTTCCCTTTATACACGACAAATAGTGTAGAAGAGGCTCTCCAAAGATGGTGATGGTTCCACATAATCATTAATAACAAATAGTCATTATCTCTCAAAAGAAAAGCCCATTAAGTCAAAACCTGTGAAGAAGACTTAAGAAAAACTGAGGCATCCCGCTGACTGTAATCACAAAAAGAAACAGTTCAGGAAAAAGTAGGGATAACAAAAAAAAGAGTTTACTAATAATCCTCGACAAAAAAAAGAGATTACAAAATGACTGCCTCTTTCAAATAAACTTTCAGTATCCGAACCATCACCGGAACATCAAGGACAACATTCCAGAACTCAACTGGGATTCGAAATGCACAGTTAACTGAGCATATGATCAAAGAACATCATGAAGAACGGGTGGGTACAAATAAAATTTGAGCCTTTATCCTTTGTTTCTTAAACCGTGAACCAGGCTACGTTACAATCCTTAAAAGTCCTAGCTGAAGCATGGATTAGTTCGAGAGCATACTGTTACAAAAGGTATCCTGACTCCTGTAGGACATGCTATAAATCTTGAGTTGACATCACACTTTTACAAACAAAAATTGTTTTACTAAAAAATGAATTTTCAAACTTCAAGACAGACATAAGCTTTGCATTCTTAAAATACCATTGTTTGCATATGACTATTTGTTCAACAATAGAGAAATTCACACGACTAATATCTAGTGAACACAAACCTTCTCAATGAAAAGGATCACCTCAATTGGAAAAACACTTCCAACCAAGGGGCACGACATGATCATTGTCCAGCTGACCTGGGGCAGTCAAGTCAAGATTCAGGGAATCTCTCAAAGATGCCAAATAGCAAGGGGAAGATCTCCATCTGAATCACTTGGGACATTGGGCGTGAATTCCAGCAACGGGTCTTGTACGATCAAACAAACACCTTATGGCAGTGTGACAACACTTACTACTAAGGACAGTGACAACTCTCCGCACCTGGTGAACATGGACATAGTCAGAAAAGACTATACTTGAAAAAGACCGCTAGGTTGACTGGTCTAGGAAAAAATAAGGCATCCCAGCGAACCAAAAGGGTTCGGGAAAAAATTTGGGATATAAACAAAAATTATGCACCCGACAAGTCGAAAACTTGAAAAGGCGGCTTGGGCAAAAAAGGGTATCCCGGTGGACTGAAAATCCGAAAGGGCGATCCAGGAAAAAGTTAGGGATTAAAGCGTACGACTATGTCCCGTCATCTTGTCATTGGTCTATCAGTAGAACACTCCCTGATCAACATACACCAAGGAATCCAGATGTTGGGATAACAGTCAAAACCGTCTACAAAATCCCAGCAGATACCTTCCCCGTCAGATACTTTCTCCAATAGGTATTGAGACAGGGTCATTCTACTACAAGGTCACCGCTATATTCTCAGCTTACAACTTATTGATGTCAGGTGTTCTCATACCCTCGACAGAGCAAAATCTCCAAATTATTACTCCAACGAAAATTCCCGAATGAAGTCGCCAAGCTTCTCGGGATTCCCCAAGTGGATTAGAGTTTCCCTTCCCCAACGGAAACATTCTGAATAAAGCAGATCATCATCTAGAAACGGTTCAGGTACGATCCAAAGATGAATGTCATCCTGACACTTACGCCAGATTCTCATCTAGAAATGGTTCAGGTACGATCCAAAGACGGATGTCATCCTGACACTTACTCCAGACTCTCATATAGAAACGGTTCAAGTACAATCCAAAGATGGATGTCATCCTGACACTTACTCCAGATTCTCATATAGAAACGGTTCAGGTACGACCCAAAGACGGATGTCATCCTGATACTTATTCCAGAGTCTCCTCTAGAAACGGTGCATATACGATCCAGAGACGGATGTCATTCTGACACTTATTTCAATGCATCATCTAGAAACGGTGCAGGTACGATCCAAAGACGGATGTCATCCCGACACTTACTCCAGATTCTCATCTAGAAACGGTTCAAGTAAGATCCAAATACGGATGTCATCCTAACACCTACTCCAGATTCTATCCTTGTACAATGCAGATACGATCTAGAGACGAATGTCATTCTAACACTTATTCAAACACATGTTTCAAGTACAGTGCAAATACGATCCAGAGACGGATGTCATTCTGACACTCATTCAAACACATGTTTCAAGTACAGTGCAGATACGATCCATATACGGATGTCATTTTGACACTCATTCAAACACATGTTTCAAGTACAATGCATATATAATCCAGAGACGGATGTCATTATGACACTCATTCAATACATGTTTCAAGTACAGTGCAGATACGATCCAAAGAAGGATGTCATTATGACACTCATTCAACACATGTTTCAAGTACAGTGTAGATACGATCTAGAGACGGATGTCATTCTGACACTCATTCAACACATGTTTCAAGTACAGTGCATATATGATCCAGAGACAGATGTCATGCTGACACTCATTTAACACATGTTTCAAGTACGGTCCAGGTACGATCCAAAGACAGATGTCATCCTGACACTTACTCCAGATTATCATCTAGAAACGGTTTAGGTATGATCCAAAAATGAATGTCATCCTGATACTTATTCTAGGCTATCTTCTAGCAATAGTTCAGGTACGATCCAGAGACGGATATCATCCTGATACTTATTCAGATCATCTTCTAGAAATAGTTCAGGTATGATCTAGAGACGGATATCATCCTGATACTTATTCAGATCATACTTCTAGAAACGGTTCAGGTATGATCCAGAGACGGATATCATCCTGATACTTATTCCAAACTATCTTCTAGCAACAATTCAATTCGCTAAGCTTTCCTTCCCCAACAAAGTTTATGTCTCTACATTTTCAAAATCTCCCAACAAAATATCCTCTCTCTACAGAGTTATTCTCAAGCAGAGTCAATCCCCAACAGGTTATCCTCAAACAGAAATAGGAAATCCCTAGCGAATCATCTCTACTCATCATCCCCAGCGGAAATGAAGGATTCAACTTCCCAATACTCTCCAGCAGAAGTCCAGGATTTATTTTCCTAGTCTGGGAAACATCTCAATAGCATCCCATATTCATACATCATGGCATGTGCATACACATCGCGTACATCATAAGTTGATTTATTTTGAGAACATCATCACAATGCATTTCATACATCATGACATTGCATGTGACTAACGCTTTACCTTTTTCAGGAAAGATCAAATCAACAAATACCGTTGACTACTCATGTGACCTGGTAGTCTTCTCAAAAGCTACGTATAGCAAAGGGTTATCTCAGGATCTTCCTCAGAAAGATGCCCTCACAAGACCTTCTCTGGTTTAGTCAGATCGACACTAAGATCTCTCTGATTTCTATTCCAGTTAAAGATATTCCAAGACTTTTGTCTGGTTCAGTTGAATCGACGCTAAGATTTTTCTGATTTCCATTCCAGTCAAAGTTGATCAAATACTTTATTTGGTTCAGTCAGATCGACACTAAGATCTCTCTGATTTCTATTCCAGTTGAAGATATTCCAAGACTTTTGTCTGGTTCAGTTGAATCAACCCTAAGATTCTTCTGATTTCCATTTCAGTCAAGGTTGATCAAAGACCTTCTCTGGTTCATTCAGATCGACACTAAGATCTCTCTGATTTCTATTCCAGTAGAAGATATTCCAAGACTTTTGTCTGGTTCAGTTGAATCGACCCTAAGATTCTTCTGATTTCCATTCCAGTTAAAGTTGATCCAAGACCTTCTCTGGTTCAGTCAGATCGACACTAAGATCTCTCTGATTTCTATTCCAGTTGAAGATATTCCAAGACTTTTGTCTGGTTCAGTTGAATCGACCCTAAGATTCTTCTGATTTCCATTCCAATCAAAGTTGATCCAAGACCTTCTCTGGTTCAGTCAAATCGACACTAAGACCTCTCTGATTTCTATTCCAGTTGAAGATATTCCAAGACTTTTGTCTGGTTCAGTTGAGTCGACCCTAAGATTCTTCTGATTTCCATTCCACTCAAAGTTGATCCAAGACCTTTCTCTGGTTCAGTTAAATCGATGCTAACATTTTTCTGATTTCCATTTCAGTTTAAGAAACTGCAAAGCCTGGGTACGACCAAATAACAGTTTAATCTCATTTCTGCAGTAAGTCGCTGTGAAGCCTGGAATACGACCAGATAGCAGTCAACCTTATCATCCTCAGCAAGTCTCTATGAAGCCTGGATCCTGACCAGATAGCAGTTCACTTCTGTCTCTTCAGTCAAGTGATGACTCCCCATTAGAGTAACGGAAAACTGAAGCTCCTAAGACTCTATGTTCCAAGACAGAGACCAACATTCCTCAGCGGAGTCCTCTCTAACAGCAATAGCAGGAATTCCCACCAAGGAATATCTCATAAAATAAACATTCATCTGGATGGCATCTTTAAGCCCATCTCCGACAGTCTTCTGTCATCTTTTCCAAATGGAATATGTAAACCCATTCCTGATATTATTCACCAATAATATCACTTCAAACGAGTGCAAATTTCTGGGCACTCTAGTGTTCAATCATCTTCCACCTTCAGATCATGAAAGGCAGACAAGCCAATCTATATCTTCAGGTTTAAGAAGATTAAACAGGGGCAACTGTTGTACCCAAAAATTTTCCCTCTCATGTTTTCCAAGGTTTTCGCCTACATGGTTGGTCACAAACCCTTGCCTAAAGAAAATGAAAATTTGTGAGTGATGTTTTTAAGTTTCCTTCGATTGGCATCTCCAAAATGCCCTTCGATTAGCATTTTGACAAAACCTTTCGATTGGCCTTGTAACAAGA
This sequence comes from Vicia faba, assembly GCA_948472305.1. NCBI lineage: Eukaryota > Viridiplantae > Streptophyta > Magnoliopsida > Fabales > Fabaceae > Vicia > Vicia faba. The sequence continues at coordinate 990,740,519 of OX451735.1, forward strand.
TCCTTCGATTGACATTTAAACAAAACCCTTTGATTGGCCTTATAACAAGATCCTTCGATTGACATTTCAACAAAACCTTTCGATTGGCCGTGAAACAAGATCCTTCAATTGGCATTTTAACAAAGCCTTTCAATTGGCCTTGTAACAAGATCCTTCGATTGGCATTTCAACAAACCTTTCGATTGTCCTTGTAACAAGATCCTTCGATTGGTATTTCAACAAGGCCTTCGATTTGTATGGACAAAGGCCCTTTGATTGGCATTCCAAAAGGTCCTTCGACTAGAACTTCAAAGTGTCCTCCGACTGGAACTTCAGAGTTTCCCTCAATCAGAACATCAGAATGAAATGACCTTCGAATGGCATTTCAGTGTAGAGTTTGTCTTAATCTAAGATGCTCTGATGAAGGAAATTCTGAACACTTCGAATCAGAACCCATAACCATTCGAATGAACTAAATCATACCCATTCGAAGGAAATGAATTAGAGCCGTTCGAAGGAGATGAATCAGGGCCATTCGAAGGAGGCCATCGACTAATTCTAAAGAGAGTATTCGAAGGCCAGCATGTCCACATTTATGCCAAATTCAAAAATAGACAAAATCCTTTAACTTTGGCCAAGGTTACATTTTGGTATTCATGGCATTCAAATGGCTGTTACAAACATTACTTCTCTTGTCCCCTCCCTCCTACTCTATATAAGCAACATGCTTGCAAGGAAAAAGACGGACGAAAAACCAGAGAGAGTCAAACGAAATTGCAAGTACACTCTTGGATTTCTCCTGAAACTGCGCCAATCATCACCAGCCCCTAAGCAAGCCCATGTCCAGAAGCCAAATCAAAGCAATCCTTAACAAGGGTATCCAAACCCATCACCATAGATTCATACACCACTGTTGGTAAGGAAAATGTAAGGAATCAAATTCTATACTTTCTTTGCATATCATAGTAATTCAATTTTCATTCATGATCGAAGGGCCTGGGTGTGGTACCCAGGCCTGTATTTATTTCCTTTTGTTGCTAACACTTGTTGCAGATCCAACATAAATAAGGCCACAGCGCGCAGGATCAAAAGACCTGGGCTTAACACCCAGGTCATGCTTTTCGTTTTTGCTAGCATACCTTTACAAATTCATTATTCTCATAGCACCCACCCCTGGATCGAAAGACAATCATCTCTCCTTGGGTCGAATGACACCCATCTCTCCTGGATTGAAAATTCCATCTATCTCCGGATCGAAAGGCTGCTTCCCCTCTAAATCGAAAAGACCATGAATCTCTCTAGATCGAAGCTTCTGTTTTCTCCCTAGATCGAAGCTTCCATTTTATCTCTAGACCGAAGCTTCCCTTTTCTCCCTGGATCGAACGATGCCCCCTGTATTTTACTTTTGTTTTCATTGACTTCTTTTTATTTTTACATTAAAATCAAAGATCACTAAAAAAACATTAGGCTAATTTTCTTTTCTGATTAAATTAATTTATAAATAAATAAATTAATTATTTTAACATTTTTTTCTTAAAATTAAAATTAAATAGACTTAGGCTTATTTTCTTTTATACTAAAAACAAAAAAAAAAGATTTAATTTCTTTAGGATTTTTAGACGTCTTTTCTATTTCACGCGCGTTTATTTAATTCCGTTTTTTACTATTATTGTATCTGCCTACTGGATATAATAGATTAAAATTAGGACATTTACTACTTTATTCCCCTCATCCTTGTATAATATAATTCCCCTCCCCAAAGCATTGTAATAGCGTAAGACCTCTATTTTCTGCATTTTTTTACTGCTTTTCATATTAACTGCTAGTAACTAGGCATGTATGAAAGGACTAATAATCAAACATTAGAAAATTTAACAAAAAGACAAAAAATAATTGAACATAACACACTTGCACACATACACCTCTAAGGTACGCCCACTTTGGTTTCCTTCAATAAAACAGTCATGGGGCAGGAATGCTTTAGCAAAGACCCATAAATCAAAAGATCATAGTCCTTCGATGACCCTACAGTTGCCTTCTTGGTAAATGATCTAGTCCCTAAAACAGAATTGTTAAAGCATCTCCACTAGTTAATTTCGTGACTGTAACGTCCCTCTAATTGTCCCTCAAAACATCTAACGACAAGGCTACCTACTCACTAATAGTAGGATAGCACTATCTAAAGGAAAAGAGGAAAAGAATGATCCTTTTCAAGTAACAAAGTAGATAGTTGTTAAAAGTTTGCTCAAACTATTTTTGCACTTACTCATAAAAACTACTTTTCAAAAGACATTTCAAAACACTTTGTATATTTTCTCCATTATTCCGAGAAACATTACAAAGTTCGTTGTACTAAGGCATTTTCAAAACATTTTCAAACACACAAAGCACAAAGTTATTTCAAAATGAGAAAACCTCTAAGAGCCTGTGGAAAACCACGAATGGAAAGGGTGCTAACACCTTCCCTTTCCATAATCTACCCCCTTACTCAGAAAACTCTCGAAAAGGTATTTTTCTGTTCTTTTCACCCTTTCCTTTGTTGGATAAAAGAAAAGACGGTGGAGACTCTTGCTTACCTCCCACTTGCAAACAAAAAACACAAAACCAGTATATAACAGTCGGTTCTGCCACCATATCATAGTATGCCCACTGGAATATGCCCCGAAGGAACCTACATGTATCTCCTCTATGATCTTACTTGCTTCGTGTCTATCCACGCATCTGAGAAAAATAGAGTCATAGTTCCTTTTATATAAAACCTCACCATTAAGGAAAAACTTAGCTGAGTACTTCCGTAAAGTCTTATTATCTGTAATAGATGCATCCTCTGGGTATTCTCGCGTTCCAAGATATCTTTTGATATCATAAAACCAATGTTTCACATCAACTTCGTCTTCTATCTCATAACAAAACATTGGCTCATCCAACGTCAAGATAGTAATAGAGGGGGCCTCATTTGCCCATCTGACTTTAAACATGGATGAAAGAGCATCCAAAGCACCTGCCAAATTATTCTCCTCCCTCGAGATGTGCTTGAAAGTGGTTTCATTGAAGTACGATATTAACTTCATAAAATGCTCTCGATATAGAATCAAATTAGGGTGATGAGTCTCCCAATCTCTGTTGATCTGACTGATTAATAGAGCAGAATCCCCATAGACTTCTAAGATCTTAATTCATAAATCAAAAGCAGCTTCTAATTCAAAAATACAAGCTTCATACTCATCCATGTTATCGGTCCAGTTGAAGCAGATTCTGGCAGTGAATGGAGTATGGAAACCTTTAGAAGAAGTAATAACAACACCAACACCATTACCTAATGCATTCAAGGCACCATCGAACACCATCTTTCATCGTGATCCTAGTTGGGGTCCTTCCTCTGGGCCAAGGATGTTACAATCTCGTATGTACATGATGTCTTCATCTGGAAAATCAAACTTCATCGGCTGATAATCTTGTTCCATAGGCAGATGAGCAAGATAATCCGCCAATACACTACCCTTGATGGCTTTCTGGGTAGTATATTGGATGTCATATTTAGTTAAAATCATCTGTCAACAGGTTACTCTTCCCGTAAGAGCTGGATTTTCAAAAATGTACTTGATCGGATCCATCTTGGATATCAAGAGAGTAGTGTGTGTCAGCCTATACTGTCTGAGACACTTTCCTGTCCATAAGAGTGAACAACAAGTTTTTTCCAGCAATGAGTACCTCGATTCACAATCAGTAAATTTCTTGTTGAGGTAGTAAATATCATGTTCTTTCCTACTTGTCTCGTCATGTTGACCAAGTACACAGCCCATAGAATTTTCTAACATTGTCAGATACATTATCAAAGGTCTGCCTTCCACAGGAGGTAAAAGAATTGGAGTTTCCTGCAGATACTCTTTTATTTTATCAAATTCCACTTGGCAATTGTCATTCCACCTGACCACTTGATCTTATTTCAATAACTTCAATATTGGTTCGCACATGGCTGTAAGATGAGAGATGAATCTAGCAATGTAGTTTAACCTCCCGAGAAAACCACAAACCTGTTTTTCTGTTCTTGGTTCAGGCATTTCTTGAATTTCTTTTATTTTAGAAATATCAACCTCAATTCCTCTTTCGCTTACCACAAAGCCCAATAACTTCCCTGATGCCACCTCGAAGGTGCACTTGTTAGGGTTCAACCTCAGTATGAATTTCCTCAATCTTTCAAATAACTTCAGCAGATGGACAAGATGTTCCTCTCCTGTCTGGGATTTAGCAATCATATTGTCAACATAGACTTTAATCTCTGTATGGATCATGTCGTGAAAGAGAGTGACCATAACATGCTGATATGTTTCCCCTGCATTCTTCAAACCAAAGGGCATCACTTTGTAACAAAATGTTCCCCAAGGTGTAATGAAAGTTGTCTTCTCCATGTCTTATGGTGCCATCTTGATCTGATTATAGCCAGAAAAACCATCCATGAAGGAAAACACTTTTGACTGAGTAGTATTATTAACCAGAATGTCAATATGAGGAAGCGGAAAATCGTCTTTAGGGCTTGCTCTATTCAAGTCCCTATAATCAACACACATTATAACTTTTCCATCTTTCTCCGGCAAGAAACCTGCATCAAACTGTTTATGGACCTCCTCTTTAATCTTCTTAAACATCTCTGGATGAGTTCTTCGAAGCTTTTGTTTAACCATAGGACAATCTTCTCTGAGAGGCAGCTTGTGCACAACAATATTTGTATCCAACCCAGGCATGTCTTCATAAGACCAAGAAAAGATATCAACATACTCTTGGATCATTTCAATCAATCTCTGCTGCACACTTTCTTCCAAAGCGGCCCTAATCTTGACTTCATTTTTTACCTCGTCGGTACCCAAGTTGATCACATCTAGAGTCTCTTGGTGCAGCTGAATATCCCTTTCCTCTTGCCTCAATAATCTTGCCAACTCCTTGGAGAGTTCACAATCTTCCTCAGCCTCTTCTTCGGCTTGATAGATTGGATTATCAAAGTCACAGTGAGCCATAGCATAATCATTATCGACGAAATCCTAGATTAATGGAGGACTGTTTCTGGATGATTAATGGTTTTATTCTTATTTTGCTTTAAGATTTAAAAAGAAAAATAAAAACACATTGCTAGTTTTAAAAAATAAAAATAAGAAGAAAAACAAGGAGCTAAATATTTGAATGCAAAAATGTCCTTTATTGATGATAAGTTTTGAAAATAAAAACGTTGTGGCCCTAAAAATATGTTCACTACGTCAACGTAGGAATTATTGCATGATTTAAACAAATGAAAATTACTCTTGATAACGGGTGACTAACAATATCCTCAGAAAACTAGTTGGAAGGCTTTTATCTTGGAACACTTAGATGGATCTAGTTATCCATATCACAATCACTATCACCTTCATCACTCACAACATGAGATTCTCCATAAATGACACCACCATTGATAAACTTGATCAGAGCGGGAATACCTTGAACTTTGGGAGGAATGGAAACTGGTGCACTTTGTCCTACCACAAAACCTATACCACCTTTATCTTTCTTCATAGGAAGATCCAAAACTCTACCCTGGCCTTTGGGGTGCCCTGATTCAACAATTGCTTGAGCTTGCTTATAAGATGCCATGGAGACTTCTGGCTTTCTCTCCTTTTGACGAGGTGTTTTGACAACTTGTACAGTTTCCAAAGCCTGAAATGAAGTCTCATGCACTTCGCCTTCGATTTCCACATATCAAAAGGTGCTCAAGTGGCTAACCACATAGTCTTCTTCACCACAGATGGTGAAAACTTTATCTCTAACCAAGAACTTAAGCTTTTGGTGCAACGTCAATGTCACAACACCGACCTCATAGATCCAGGGCACCCCAACAAGAAATAATAAGAGATATTTATAACCATGATAAAGAACATTGCATTAAAAGTATGAGGACTTATCTTCACTGGCAGGTTAACTTCGTCGAATATTAATCTTTTCGATCCATCGAATGCTTTCACAACTAGATCACTAGGCCTTAACGCAACTCCTTTGTAGTCCAACTTCAACAAGGCGAACTTTGGCAGAACATTCAATGATGATCCCATGTCAACCAGCACACGAGAAAAAGTTGTACTCGCAATCTCCATAGATATGTGCAGATCCTTGTTATGCTTTCTCCCCCTCGGGAGGTAAATCAAAACCAGTAAACCCCAAACCATTGCTTGTAGTAATAATGGCCACAATCCCTTCAAACTGATTCACAGAAATTTCCTGCGGAACAAAAGAGGTACCCGATAACTTCATCAGTGCATTCCAGCGAGACTCGAAGTCTCGAAGCAAGGCTAGAATGGAAAATTTGGCCGGTGTTTGGCCCAACTGATCGATGATCTTATAATAACTCTTCTTAATGTATTGCATCAATTCTGCCATATATTTGGCTAATATCAACATTCAAAGTTAGAATAGGAGGATTCTTCATGGATTCTCCACCATTTACTATAATCTGCTTTCCTTCGACCTTAGTCGGGGAATCAACGCTACTTTCTAGTGGATTAGGGGGAGAAAAGATTCAGTCGCTTCTGGTGATTCTGCTTTCACCTACAATATCATAAACCTCAGACTTATCTTCTTCAGATATCTCAGTTACACACTTCTTTCCCTGAAAATAATATTCGCCTCCATAAATCTAGGGTACCATCTTATCACTGGTATACGGAACTGGACCAGGCAGAGTAATCGTCAAAGGAGACTGCTTATCAGAAATTAGAATTGTTACAGTAACAATAATCTCCTTGGGTGTATATGGAATGGTGATCATATCAACTTCATCTTCTTCAACCCGAGTTTCAATAACCAACTTGTTAAACTATAGGGATCCTTCAGTAATCAACCTCTGAATCTCATTTTTTAAGCAATCACAACCCTCTGGATAGGTCAAACACTCTTTACAATTAGTAGCACAACCCAAAAACACACCTTTATTCAATAGTTTTTCCTTCACAAAAGATAAAGGAGTTGTTAACAAGTTCACATCCATCACCAAATTCATAAATTTGTCTTCAACAATGGCATTGACAACAACGCCCCCATGAGGTGGCAAAGGTTGCTGGAAAATATTTGGTGTCGGCACTGGCCCAAAGTTGATAGCTTGGGAATCAAGTAGATCATGTACCTTGTGCTTAAAAGCAATACAGTTTTCAATGTTATGCCCTTGTCCTCCAGAGTAGAATTCACATTGGTGGCAATCTTTCAGGGTTAACATTCCAAGTGCGCTTGTCAATCGATTTTGGCTCGAGTAGACGAGGTAGAAGTTCATTATAAGACATGGGAAGCGCATAAAACTTTCTTGGAGGTTGTCTCGACTTATGTTGCTTATTACCCTAATAAGGTTCATAGGCTTGTCGTTGAGGTGTTGCAGTTGGAATAGTTACAGCGGCAACCTGATGACATGACTCCTGCTAAGCCATACATTTTTCTTTTTGGGAATACATCGCATTGGGTTCACCTTCCTTTTTCCATTGATAGCCACCAAAAGATTTATTAGCATTTTATCGGACGTAACATCCTGAATCTTACCTATCTTGATTCTGACTCCAGTTCTTTCACCATAAGTCACCATCTAAGCAAAAGAGTTAGAAGTGCTACAAGTAGTATAAACATGCCTCTGCAGCATGCTGGTAAACATATCAACCATTTCTATTTCCATTATAGGAGGCTGCACTCGTGTCGCCATCTCGTGACACCTTTGTGTATACTAATTAAACAATTCTTTCTTCCCATGTGACAGATTCTGCAGTTGAATCCGGGTAGGTGCCATGTCACTGTTATATTGGTAATGCAGAACAAATGCTTCAGCCAACTCTCTCCAAGTGCGAATACGAGAGCTTTCTAATTGCATATACCAATCCAACGGACCACGAGTCAGACTGTCTTGGAAAAAGTGCATGAGCAGCTTCTCATCTCTAGAGTTTGCTGACATTTTTCTATAGTAAGACTTAACATGCGTCTTAGGACAGGAAACTCCTTTGTACTTGACAAAATCCGGCACTTTGAATTTTGGAGGAATCTTCACTCTGGGAACTAATCCCAAATCAGACATATCAAGACCCATAGCTCCATGATTTTCAAAATCCCGCATATGCTCCTCGAGCATATGCAGCTTCCTATCAACTTCAGTGGGTTCTTCATGATTAGGAAACCAGTCATCATAGTTATCGTCTTCAAGCTACTGACATCTATCATAATAGCTCTTACAATCTGCGGCTGAACAACAAGTTGGTCAATATTATAATGAGGAGGAGTGGGTGGAGGAACATTTCCCACAACTTGAATCACAAGGGTACCCTGACTGTTGCCAGCAGGATTACCAAGGTTAACAGTAGGACCATTCCAGAGATTAACACCAGTGTTACCATTCAGATTCGAACCACCTGGATTACCAGCAAGATTATTTCCAGCATCTCCCAGAGGAGGATTCAAAGTTCCATTCCCTTCATATGTAGTTGCAGCAGGTCTCACAATTAAAGCCCTTAGATCTTCCTAACCTCGAGCCATAGTCTAAATAATCTCCATCAATTGTTCAACACAAGTGTCCATCTTGACACCCATAACAGCTACGTCAGCTTGTATCTGTTCCATCTGTGTCTTTGAATTACCCCTGGTGTTGTACCGATGGGAGTTTGAAGTTGAAATCTTTGAAAAGAACCATATCATAAGTAAGAAGACTTGCTAGAACCACCTGTTATGATATGATACAAATGAATGCATGATTATGCATGCAATGTTTTACCATTTCCAGAAAAACCTTGATTTTTTCATCAAGAACAAAAGGCAACACGATATAAACAAATCATCATTAAACAAAGAGACTGCTCATATCACGAAATAAACAATCCATACAAAGAGTTTCTCAAAATGGTCATACAAATAAAATCATAAGGATCCCGTCAGTTGTATCCCAAAATTTGCCGTCTCATTTCTCAAGGATTTTCTCACAAGATCTTCCATAACATCAAGTTTGCAGCACTGACATATCAATTTAGGTTTGGAATTGGCACAAGGGAAAAATGGTCAATTGCACACTGAAAAGTAAAACTTTGACTTTTGGATCAAAATCAAGTTTCAAGAATCACATTTCATCAAGATATGTTAAAGTATGAAGTTTGTTTCATTAAAAAAATCAAGAGTCAATTTTGCTTTGGAAAATTCAAAATTCTAAATACTTAGAAATTTTTCTAAGTGTTTAGGAAATATGATAAGTTCAAAACTTCTGGCCAGATTTTCACCATGATGCAAGTTGATTATGGAAGAACTTCTAACATAAGAGTTGTAGATCTTAATGAGATCTAAAACATTACAGAATAAAATTTCTCCTGGAAATGTTGGGATTTCAAGTTATACATCCATGAAGACACGTCCCTGAAACTAAAACACTCAGCAAATTCTGGACATTTCCAAGACAGAATTTGGTTACAACTTCTGGGCCAGTTTTCACAAAGGATCAATCAGAGTTTGTATGAGTAATTAAAATAAGGTCTACAAAGCATATTACAAGCTTTCTGAAAAGTCTGAGAACTCCTTCAGAACATGCTGGAGCAGGGAGATTCAAATATCAAAAGATTGGGTATTTATTCTAAGTCGTGCTAATGTTGAACTGCCGATCCAGACTAAGCTATGATACATAATCTCATATTGCAGATTTTCTAATTTGACAAATCTCATCATCATTTAATTCTCACACCCACTTTTGAGTCTTTATCCAAAGGATTTCCCCACGTGTGACATAGAAGTACCATTGATGTCCTTGAAAATCAAATTTTTATACAAGTGTATGTTGGGCCCATGCTTTACCTTTGCTTCTGAGGGTACTTTTACTTAATTCATGCTTACAAATTCAGATTAAGCGCGACTAAAGCTGCTAACCACCATACTTGTTTAACTTGCTTCAAGAACAAGTCAGCACCCTAACATGTTTGTTGTACTCTTGGTTTCTCCAAGCTACTAAATCCTTGCCTATAAATTAAAATTTATTTGCAACTGTAAAGAGGTCGAGAATTTGAAAATTAGTCTTGAAACCTTGCTGAAATTTCAAAGAATTGGAAACTAAAGGCATAAACACAAAAACCTGCTAAGCTTCTGTTTCTTTTCACGCCCAAACTTTAATTTTCTTGCACATCTCTTGGCCAAATCACCTATCCAGTTTCTAACGTACATTTAGAAACAATCCCAACTTCTGTTTACAGACTACAATACAATCTCCACCAACCTCCATTTCAAAATCAGAACTTTGATTCTTGGCTGTTCCAAAATTTTCCAGCCATTCATAGCTCAAGTTAAAGGTTGTTCTAGGTTTCTAAGGATTGAGGGAGGCTGACCAGAACATCACAACAGTCAGAACCATGCTCTAGCTCACAGATCATTTTCCAGCTGCAAGATAAGCTTCTGCTGACTCTCATCATATTACTTAGGAATTGACAGGCTTGCATGTTCAAAAATACAATGTAGACTTCCTGACTCTGATTTTGTACATATTCATATATTCATGTATTTTTGCTTAAGTAGAGAAAGTTTCAGTTCAAAACTTCTTGAGGAAATTAGGATCCAGAATTAGGATTAGCAAATTCATGCTTATTTTTGATTTACAGTTCTAATACTTTATGATAAAACCTACCATAACTGCTATGTTTTCATTTTCTGACTTGTTGAGAAATGGCTAAGCTGCAGATGCTCTGATTAGCGTAGAGAAGGAGATGAAGTTCATCATCAGAACTTACTTTGTGTTATATGTTTATGTTTTTGCTTCTAATACCGGATGTATAGCCACCCCAGTGGTAGAGAGCATGTGCATAAGACATTAGTGCTAAGGGTCTTGAGTTCTAGCCCCAGAAACACCCTTTTTATGCTTATCCCCTGACATTTTTACCCCATTAGTTGTATCAGAACTTCTAGATCAATCTCCTTTAATTGCTTGTCAAAACAGTGATCCTGGACCAGAACTTCTAGATATTCTCATCCAACAACATTGACACCTCACATATCCATTATTAGAACTTCTAGCTTGCCAGTGACACTAGAACTTCTAGGTTTCCTGCTACATCAGAATTTCTAGACTCTCTTAACAACCAGAACTTCTGACCTTCCAGTAACATTAGAACTTCTAGGCCTCCAGTTGCATCAGAACTTCTAGGATTTCCCTTGTTCCCAGCAACCCATAACTTTAGTGTACCTGGACCCATAACTTCTGATCGTCCCCTTTTCTGCTAACATTTTCCTTTTGCCTTGCATCGCACTAGAGACAAAGCTTCTTATTTCAACAACGTGCTGATTCTGACCCCTTTTCATCTTATTATTTTTATCATCATTTTATTTTCATTAATAAAAACACCAAAAATATCTTTATATTCACATACTTTATTTTATTTCTTTAAAACCAAAAGATTAAAAATATTTTCTTAAGCAAACTTTTTTCTTCTCTTAACAAAAACAAATCAAATCCATTTTACATTTCTTGTACATTATTTCAATATGGTTGTAATAGATAATTAGGACTTTAATTTCTTGCAATCCCCATTTGTAAATTTGTACACCCCATCCCCAAATGATATAATAGCATAGTAAATTTACTTTCCGCAATTTATCACTTTCATATCAATGCTAGTAAATTAGGGTTTGTATGGAAAGAAAAAAAATCAATGCTTAGAGAACCCTAATTCAAGATAAACCAAGCATGAAAATAAACACTTGCACACTTACACCTCTAGGGTTAACTCCACTTGTTTCCTTGAGAAAATGGTCATGTTACGCATGTGGGATGTATTAGCAAAAATAATCAAAAGTACAAGATCATAGCCCCTTGATGACGCTACGAATGTTGTCTTACAAATGATCTTAGTCCCTTAAGAGAAATTCTAAGATATCTCACAACATTGCTATTCATGAGTATCCGATGACCCACGCCCGTCCCTTTACATCCAAAGATAAAGCTTCTTACCAAATCAATGGTAAGATAGCAACATCTAAAGGAGGAGGAAAAGAACAAAGACTTTTTAAGTAGGTAGAAACGCTCCTAGTTGCTTGCTCACTTTTAAAACAAACATCCTTGCAAACACACAACAAGCACTTTCAAAACATGAAATATTTTCAAAAGTCCAACACTTTGTATATGTTCTTATGAGACGAGAACCATTACAAAGTTTGCCTAAATGAAGGCGCCTTTCAAAAATAATTTCAAAAACCACCACAAAGCACACTTTCAAACAAAGCAAGTGATTTAGCAAGCAACTAAGAGCCCATAGATAACTATGGATGAAAAGGGTGCTAATAACTTCCCTTTTCATAATCTCCCCCCCCCCCCCCCCCCCGAACTCAAGAAAGTAATCTCAAAGGTATTTCCTGTTCTTTTCACCCTTTCTTTCATTGGATAAAAGAAAAGTCGGTGGCGACTCTTGCTAACCGCAACAATTGCGATAAGACGCAAAACATCCCAAGTCATTTCTCCCACCGTATTACAGAACTGGCGACTCTGCTGGGGAATTTTTAAAGTGGGGTTACCTTAGGGCTAGATCACCTTTATTTGCTTTCATTGTCTAACTTTATTGCTTTACATTTTGGTTCCTTGTTTGGGCTTGTTTTGATCCTCTACCTGGATCTGGGATACCTTATAGGTAAGTAGCAATACGTTGTGGAAACTGTGCAGGGTATACCGACATGGTCTAACCAATAGCTACGTTAGTGTGAGACATTTGTTGGTACCGGTAGCCCTTGAGTAGTCAAGGAGAATACGGGGCCGCTGTGTGGTGTCATGAAGCACTAACTGAATTTAGAACCTCTACTTGACCAACTTGTCCATTAGGAAGTAGTGAGATATCTGGCTTTGGTGCAGTCTGAAGTTGGTTGATACTCGATACTACGCTTATTGAGATCGGACTTCTCGGGATATTTCGGTCGCCATGAAAGAGGCTCGCGCTAAAACAATGCCCGATAAGAAAGATCAGTGATATTGAGATCCCTTAGAACCCGATTACTATTACTAGGATAGGTTGAGCCAACTAAACTTCAAGCGGGTACTTACCTATAAGACTTCATGCAAGCCTAAACCTAAGGACTTATTTTTCTTATGTGTATATGATTACATGTACATAACATCATAAGCATCATAACATCATAACATCATAAGCATTCTCACTAACCATTTCAAGGATTATTGGGATTTATCTTTGTTCTGTTTTATAGGACATGGCTTCCATCCGCAGGAATACTATCCAAGTCAATCTCGTAAGAATTCCTTCTCAACTCAAAGAATTAGCATCGAGGGTCCCTTATAATTCTTCATTCATCGAAAGACATGGTCGCCTCCTAAACTTGGTTACCTCGAGCATTTATGAAGATATGATGAAGGCGCTTTTCCAGTTCTTCGACCATTTGCACCATTGCTCCACCTTTCCCTGTTACCAGCTCGTACCTACTATGGAAGAATTTGCTCAACTCTTGAGGATTCCCATTCTCAATGAACTACCTTTCAACGGTATAGAAAGAGATCCAAGCCCTGAATAGATTGCCCGAGCGCTACACTTGCAACAATCTGATGTTACGGTTAATTGGGAAACAAGGAGTGGTGTCAGAGGGTTCTTAGATAAGTTCTTGTTGGAGAAGGCTCAAGATTGTTGAAACAATCTGGATTTACAAGCTTTTGAAGAAATCTTGGCCCTTCTCATCTACGAGATGGTTTTATTTCCAAACCCTGACCAACTTATAGATGTAAATGCTGTCAAAATCTTCATGTCTCACAATCCGGTGCCTACTTTGTTGGGAGATATCCTACATTCTCTCCACTCTCGTACTATGAGGAAGAGAGGGACCCTCATGTGTTGCAATCTTATATTGGCTAGATGGTTTGTTTCGCATCTTCCCCGGTCTATGTTAAAGAACGAGCAAGGTTTGAGATGGTCACATAGGTTGATGTCACTCAGACATTCAAATATTCACTGGTGTTCTCGATCCTTAGAGAACGTTACTATCATCGACTGTTATGGGGAATTCCCTAATGTTCCTTTGCTTGGAATTAGGGGAGGTATCACTTACAACATGTTCTTGGCTTTACGACAGTTTGGGTATGCCTAAAGAGATGGTACACATGATATGCTCATCCGAGGAGTGGTATTCGACTACGAGAGCGACAATCAAGGCTACCGCCAGAGGTTTGTGCGAGCTTGGAGGATGATAAACAAAGTGGACAGTAAAACGCTGGGACACAAGAACTATATTCCCCTTGAGCCTTATCTTAGATGGGTACGAGCTCGTGCTCAGAAGCTCGTGATGCCTTACCCTTACATCCTACCAGTTATCGTGGAGCCTGTGGCTGAAGAAGATGTCCTGTACACTGTCCTCCATCCCGACATGCCTACTTCTCTTGAAGACTTGCAAAAACGTTAGATTCAACTAAAGGAAGAACGAGATACTTTCGAAGCTCAATTATATGCTAGAGAGAAAAGGGTTATGGAACTTACAAAGAAACTCCATGAAGAACAAAGCTTGAACGCCTACCTTGTGCCAAAGAGGATGCGTATGACATTTTTTATCTTAGAGATTTATTTTGTAAGCCCAAGAGGCACGATGTAGTCATTTTTAACTAATTAATGAAATTTGACGTTTGTTCATTCTTTGTCAATACAAATTTAAATTTCATAAATCCTTGAAATCATTTGCATACACATCTTCCATGCATCATAACATAACAGGTTTTCCACGACAAGTTTTCTTATCTTTCTGCTGTTTATTTCAGTAAGATGGCTATCAAGAAAACAGTGAAAGACCTACAAGCACAAAACTCCCAGTTTCGAGAGAATCTGCTGACCATGGCCAAGGGGCAACACGAGTCAATGGCGTTGCTAGCAGCCAAAAAGAAACCAAAGAGGAAAGCCCTAGTCAATATGGGTAAGAGATTCAGAGAGCCGATCCGTCAGATACCGGTAGTGGAAGACTCATCTGAGGAAGACGAAAATCAAATTGGAGAAGCAAGGAGTACCCAGGCTGGGTGTATCAATGATCAAGCGTCCGATGATGAGGATTATTTTGACAAGCAGTATCCTCCTGCCGATGTTAAGTACAGGCAGCTAGAGGATAGACTGAAGGCCGTTGAGATTCAAGTCGTCCCGGGTTTGGATTTTGATGATTTGGGTTTAATATATGGGGTTGTCATTCCCCATAAATTCAAGATACCAGTCTTTGTTAAATAAGATGGGGTTTCCTTCCCAAAACTTCACCTGAAGTCTTATGTGCACAAACACCGCCGACAAGAACCTCTGGGTTCACTTCTTTCAAGAAAGCTTGGCTGGGATGCAACTAGAGTGGTTTTACCAATTGGAGGCTTCCCGTATCCATACATGGGAAGACTTAGCCACCTCTTTCTACCACCAATACCAGTACAATACCGACCTGGTGCCGACAAGAGTTCAACTGCAAGACATGACAATGGATAAGAGTGAAGGGCTCAAAGAGTACGCCCAAAAGTGGAGGGATCTTGCCAGTAGGGTCCAACCGTTGTTAGCCGACAGGGAGCACATTGGTATGTTTATGGGCACTTTATCTGGTCCATTTTTCAATTTATTGGTTGGTTGTTCTTCATCTGGTTTCACCGAGCTGATCTTAACCGGTGAAAGAGTTGAAAGGGGTATCAAGAGTGGGAAGATTCCCATAGCATCCGCTTCCACCTCCAATCCCGTAAATAAACCCTTCAATGGGAAGAAAGAAACAAATGCTGTGTATGAGGCAAGGGCTTGTACCAAGAAGGATGACCGTTCATCCATAAATGCTGTCCGGATTTCCAATCCAACCCCTGTTCTAAGACAATCTTCCAATCGTCAACGGTTTGAGGCTCCACAAAGACAATTCACCAGGATAGGCATGTCGCTATCCCAAGCCTTACAACACCTGTTAAAGGCTAATTTGGTGACACTGCATGATCCTTCAACCAATCTAGATACCTCTTCACCTAAATACAATTCGAATACCAAGTGTGCATATCACTCGAATAGTCCCGGGCATGAGACTGACCAATGTTGGGCACTGAAGAATAAAATTCAAGACTTAATAGAAAACAAGACCATCGAATTTGATCCGCCTCCAATTCCCAATGTGATAACGGCACCAATGCCAAACCATGGCAAGGGTGTCAATGTTGTTGAAGATGCCATTTTTGTTTCCTCCGTCGAAGACTTGACTACTCCGTTAACCATTATCAAAAAGAATCTGCTAAAAGCCGAAATTTTCCCTGGCTGTTTAAAGGATTGTGATTGTTGTGCCAAGAAACTCAATGGATGCACATGGATGAAGGAAGGCATTCAATTCCTGATGAATAGCCATGAGATCCTATTTGAGAAGACTCTGTCTGCCAAAAGTCTGACCAATAAGATTGAAGACCTCTCCATCATAAAGATTTCAAACAAGCCTCTTAGGATCTCCTCCAAGGGTCCTATCAGGATTTAAAATGAACCAACGGTTGCTCCTCTGATAATTACCACCCCGGGCCAATTTCGTACTCTTCCAACAAAGCAGTGCCATGGAACTATGGTGCTGAGGTGTTTTACCATGGAATAAAGCAAGATGCTTGGATTGAAGAAAGAAATGCTGATGACATTGGTAACATTACAGGCTATAGTAAGGTAACCATAACTGGAAGAATCTTTTCACCCAACATCTCACCACCAACTGCTACAAAGGCACCTGTCCGCATCGCCACTGCTAAGCCTAGTGCTGACACGAGGGGAAAAGAGAAAGTAGTTGAGCCTGCTGAGACAGAAATACCCGCAAAAGACATTGCTGCTAAGGAACCTTCCGTTAGAGAAATGGATGAGATCTTGAAAATTATAAAGAGGAGTGATTTCAAGATAGTGGAGCAGCTAAGGAAAACCCCTTCCAAGATTTCCATGTTATCTTTAGTACTTTGTTCCGATGCTCATGCTCGTGCGTTAATCAAATTCTTGAAGAAGGCTCATGTCCCTCATGAGATCACAACTGGCCAGTTTGAAAATTGTGTGGCAAGCTTGACGACTGAAAATGGTTTGGGTTTCTCGGATGCTGATCTGATACCACTTGGAAAGAACCATAACAAAGCTCTACATGTTTCTGTTGAATGCAAGGGGACTACCCTAACACATGTTCTGGTTGACACGGGATCTTCTTTAAACATACTACCCAAGGGTGCCTTGGACTGGTTAGACTGCGAAGGACTGGTGTTGAAGCCGAGTGATATTATTGTAAGGGATTTCGATGGGTCCAAAAGGATAGTTCATGGAGAGGTGGATCTCCCGATCAAGGTGGGCTCACAGATTTTCAACTCTACTTTCTACATCATGGATATTCGTCCTGCGTACTCCTGTTTGATGGGTCGCCCTTGGATCCATGGAGCAGGGGCAGTAACATCAACTCTTCATCAAAAGCTCAAATACCCGGTCAAGGGAAGGATCATCACTGTTTGCGATGAGGAGGAGTTCATGGTAAGCCATCTCAATTATTTCAAATATGTGGAGATGGATGGCGAATTTATAGAAACCCCGTGTCAGGCTTTTGAAGTTGTTCCGCCTATGATTGCTACTGCCAAAATCTCCTCCGACCTACCCAGAGCTGATAGATTGGTACCAAAGATGGTTTCATTCAAAGATGCTCGTGCCACAGTCGAAGATGGAAGCTGTGATACCTGGGGACAACTCCTCGAGATCCCGTTCAAAGCAGACAAATATGGTTTAGGTTTCACTATCAAGGCTCAGAAAGAAGTGAGGCGCGCACGTGCAGGGAAGCCCCCTCTCTATATTGGAAGTAATAACGTAAACACTGTAGGTGATTCTGATGATGAACGTGCATTTGAAGAATGTGTGTACCCTACCACAATAAAGCTCAACAATTGTCACGCAAAAGACTTCGTTCCCATCTCCTTCATTGAGGAGTAATTACTTGTTTATTTCTTTCTATTAATTCAAGAACCTTTTGTTTGTAATATTAAACAATGACTTTTAAGCCATATGCGTTGCCCGGGGCACTATGGTCCATTTGTCAAGGGTTTTATTTATTTTCATTTTATCATATGATCATTCAATAAAAATCATTGGACTTTTGCATTCAAATCTTTATGCTCACTGTCTTTCTTTTTCTTCGAATGCGATTTTCAAAATAGCCATGTATCTTACATGCACCCACACACACATACACTCTTGCAGGTCCTCATCCATTCCGGATCTCGTTGCCAATGACTCTACTATTTCCAACTATGATTTCGAACATCCAGTTAACCAAGCCGAAGATGAAGTCGAGGAAGATTGTGAAATATCGGGAGAACTAGCCAGACTTCTATTGCAAGAGGAAAAAACCATTCAGTCGCATGAAGAGTCAATTGAAGTCATTAATCTAGGTACCCAGACAGACAAGAAAGAGGTCAAGATTGGAGCTAGCCTAGAAAGCAGTGTCAAAAGCAGATTGGTTCAGATGTTGCATGACTATGTGGAAGTGTTTTCTTGGTCATATGAAGATATGCTAGGGTTGGATACTGACACTGTAGTTCATCGTCTGCCGACAAAGGAAGATTGTCCTCCTATCAAACAAAAAGTTCGTCGCATGAGGCCTGACATGTCTGAAAAGATAAAAGTTGAGGTGATGAAACAATTTGACGCAGGATTCCTATCTGTGACATCTTATCCCCAATGGGTTGCAAACGTGGTGCCGGTGCCGAAGAAAGACGGAAAAGTTTGTATGTGCGTAGATTACAGGGATCCGAATAGGGCAAGTCCCAAGGATGATTTCCCTCTACCTCATATTGATGTCTTGGTCGATATCACTGCTCAGCATAAATTCTTATCTTTCATGGATGGTTTCTCCGTCTATAATCTAATTAGGATGGCTCCCGAAGACATGGAAAAGACCACTTTAGTTACGCAATGGGGCACCTTTTGTTACAAGGTCATGCCATTTGGATTGAAGAATGCAGGGGAAACATATCAAAGGGCTATGGTAGCTTTATTTCATGATATGATCCATCATGAAATAGAGGTATATGTGGATGATATGATTGCAAGATCACAAACTGAAGAGGATCATCTCAATCACCTATACAAGTTATTTGAGAGGCTGAAAAAGTACAAGCTGAGGTTGAACCCTAATAAGTGCACATTCGGAGTACGATATGGAAAGCTTCTAGGTTTTGTTGTCAGTGGTAAAGGCATCAAAGTCGACCCTGCCAAGGTAAAGGCCATCCAAGAAATGCCAGTCCCCCACTCTGAAAAGGAAGTTAGAGGATTCTTAGGTCGTCTTAACTACATCGCCTGCTTCATATCTCACTTAACTGCTACTTGTGAGACAATCTTTAAACTGTTGAAGAAAGATCAAGTAGTCGAATGAAATGATGAATGCCAAGCTGCTTTCGACAAAATCAAGGAATGTCTGCAAGAACCTCCTATCCTCATGCCTCCAGTTGAAGGAAGACCCTTGATCATGTACTTGACTATGCTAGAGAATTCTATGGGGTGTGTGTTGGGCCAACATGACGAGTCTGGACGAAAAGAGCATGCTATTTACTACTTGAGCAAAAAGTTTACCGACTGTGAAACCAAATATTCACTGCTCGAGAAAACTTGCTGCGCTCTAGCATGGGCTGCTCTCCAGCTAAGACAATATATGTTGACTCATACCACTCTACTGGTTTCTAAGATGGACCCTATCAAGTATATCTTCGAGAAACCCGCTCTTTCCAGACGAATAGCTAGATGGAAAATGATCTTGACTGAGTATGATATTCAATACACAATGCAAAAGGCCATCAAAGGAAGTGTATTAGAAGATCATTTGTCCCATCAAGCTGTTGATGATTATCAGTCTATGAACTTTGACTTCCCGGATGAGAATATCATGCTAGTGACCGACTGCGTGAAACCTGGACCGTACGATGGACCTAAACAAGGATCCCGATGGAATATGGTCTTCGATGGGGCTTCCAATGCTTTGGGTAACAGAATTGGTGTTGTGATAATCTCCCTTGAAGGTTGCCACACTCCTTTCACTGCCAGACTATGCTTCAATTGTACGAACAACATGGCTGAGTACGAAGCATGCATGTTGGGTCTGAAGGATGCCATTGATTTAAGGATCAAGCATTTGAATGTGTTCGGGGATTCCGCTCTAGTGATTATCCAAGTAAAAGGAGACTGGGACACTAAGCACCCTAATCTCATTCCTTACAAGGACCTTGTGCTATCTCTAATTCCTTAATTCGAAAAAATCACCTTTGAACACTTCCCTAGGGAAGAAAATCAGTTAGCCGATGCTTTAGCCATGATGTCTTCTATGTTCAAGGTCAAATGGGACAACGAAGCTCCTATGATTAAAATTGAGAGATTCGACGAACCTGCACACTGCTATAAGCTTAACACTGACACAGAAAAGCCATGGTACCATGAGGTGAAGAGATACCTTGAAGCATAAGAGTACCCTGAAGGAGCATCCATCAATGACAAAAAATTCTTACGAATATTTTTTGCCAAATTCTTCCTAAGTAATGGAATCTTGTACAAACGCAACCATGACTCTACTCTACTTCGATGCATGGACAAGAAGGAGGAAGAAGAAATTATGGAAGACATGCATGATGGTCTCTTTGGGACTCACTCTAGCGGACATACTATGGCCAAGAAAATCCTGGGAGCTGGTTACTATTGGTCAACAATGGAGACCGATTGCCATCACCACTCAAGAACTTGCCACAAATGCCAAATCTATGATGACAAGGTCCATGTGCCTCCTATCCCTCTGAACATCATGACCGCTCCGTGGCCATTTGCAATATGAGGCATTGATATGATTGGAGAAATCAAACCCACTGCTCCCAATGGACATTGCTTCGTTCTTGTCGCTATCGATTATTTCAACAAATGGGTCAAAGCTGCCTCATTTTCCTCAGTCACAAAGAACGTTGTAGCCATATTCATCAAACATAACCTCATCTGCCGCTATGGTATCCCCGAAAGGATCATCACCGATAATGGGACTAACCTCAACAATGCTATGATTACCGAACTTTGTACTCAGTTCAAAATCAAGCATCACAATTCTTCTCCTTATAGACCTAAAATGAATGGCGCAGTGGAGGCAGCCAACAAAAACATTAAGAAGATTATGCAGAAGATTGTAGTGACCTACAAAGACTGGCATGAGATGTTGTCGTTTTCTCTTTATGGCTACTGTACTTCAGCTCAGACATCAACTGGGGCAACTCCCTTTTATTTGGTCTATGGCATGGAAGATGTTCTGCCAGTGGAAGTTCAAATTCCTTCACTAAGGATCAAGAATGAAGCAGGCTTAAGCGAATACGAATGGATTAAGACAAGATTGGATCAGTTGAACTTGATCGATGAATAACGACTGGCTGCTATTTGTCATAGTCAGATATACCAAAAACGTATGATCAAGGCTTTTAACAAAAAGATCAGGCCTCGAGTATATCAAGCCGGTGACTTGGTAATAAAATACATCATTCTTCTGCAAGGAGACCCCAAGGGAAAATGGACTCCCACTTACGAAGGGCCATTTGTTGTCAAGAAAGTTTTCTCTAGTGGTGCCATGATGCTGACTACCATGGGCGGTGAAGACTTCCCACATCCTGTGAACGCGGACATAGTTAAAAAATACTATGCATAAGAGACCCGCTAGGTTGACTCACCTAGACAAGATAAGGGCATTCCGGCAAACCAAAAGGTTTAGGCAAAAATTAGGGATATATGCAAAAGATTGTACACCCGACAAGTTGAAAACTCGAAAGGGAGACTTGGGAAAAAATGGGTATCCTGGTGGGCTGAAAACCCGAAAGGGAAGTCCAGACAAAAGTTAAGGATTAAAAGCGTATGACTATGTCCCGCGGGATCACCACCGTCGACTTTATTACCAAGGTCCGAGTTCAAACGGTCCAAGATCAATCCAATCAACTTCTGTCAATGGAAAAGGACATTCGAAGACATTGGGGAAATAGTAGAGTCGGAATGCAATGAGATCATTTCCACATGGCTATTATATTTGTTTTCAATTTTTTTCCTTTCGACGATTTCCTCCTACTGGGATCTCTGTCTCTTTGTACAAAAAACGCCTATTCATGGGCAAAATATCAATACAAATATACTTTGAAGTGCAAACTTTCTGTTTTTTGTTTTGAATGTAAACAGGTCCAATGACTAAAATTGAATGAACATATACATGTGAACATAATTAAAACTATTTAGACCATGTGTCCTGCCAAGAAGCAACAAACATTCGTTTAATGCAGTTAAGATATCCCCACAGAGTTATCTCATTAACATTATCCCCACAAGGTCGGCTACAATAAATCTTTCCCCAACAGAGTTGCCCACAAAATACCTTTGCATAGGTTAGTCCCCAACCAGAGTCTCAGTCTCTTGACAACGCTATCCCCAGCTGAGCTGACCTTAAAAAGAAGAAGCCTTGTGGATTTCTTCCTAAAAGAACTCACCCAGTCAACAATTTGTCAAGTATTCCTCAACAGGGTTTATTTCCCCAACAGGGTTTATTTCCCCAGCTAATTCTATCTCCCCGGCTGAGTCTATCCTCTCCAGCTTGAGTTTTCCTCTTAGAATATTACAAATCAGAGGACCACAACCCCTGGTCCCCAGTGAAGTCACCAACAAAGTCTTTGCTATCTCCAAAAGTTGCTGTGAAGCCTGGACCCGACCAGATAACAGTTTAACTTCAGTAAGTTGTTGTGAAGCCTGGACCTGACCAGATAGCAATTCACTTTATTCCCTTAGAAATTTGTTGTGAAGTCTGGAATCCGACCAAATAACAACTAATTTCTGGCAAGTCGCTGTGAAGCCCGGATCCGACCAGATAACAGTCAACTTCTTTCTTTTGAACAAGTTACTATGAATCATGGACCCAACCAGATAATAGTACAACTTTTCAAATACTATGAATCCTGGACCCGACCAGATAATAGTATAACTTTTAGCCACTATGAAGCCTAGACCCGACCAGATAATAGTGAAACCTTTTAGTTACTATGAAGCCTGCATCCGACCAGATAATAGTTAACTTCTCAAGACACTATGAAGCCTGGACCCGACCAGATGATAATTAACTTCTCAAGACACTATGAAGCTTGGACCCGACCAGATAATAGTTTAACTCTTCGAGATATGGAAAAACCTAGACTCAAACAGACAAGGGTTTAATTCCTTTTCCCCAGCAGAGTTTGCCTATACCCCTAACAAGTTACTGTGAAGCCTGGATCTGACTAGATATCAGTTCAACTTTATCTTTTCAAGCAACTTATTGTGAAGCCTGAACCCGACCAGATAGCAATTAACTTCACCCACCTCAAAAATCTGCAAAGCCTGGAATCTGACCAGATAGTAGTTTAATGTCAGTAAGTTACTGTGAAGCCTGGACCCGACCAGGTAACAGTTCAACTACAAGAAATTTTTTGCAAAGCCTGGGCCCGACCAGATAACAGTTAATTTATTCATCCCCAGCAAGTCACTATGAAGCCTGGACCCGACCAAATAATAGTGTAACTTTTCTAAGACTGTGAAGCCCGAAACCCGACCAGATAACAATTCAACCTTAAGAAATTTTCTGTGAAGCCTGGGTTCCTACCAGATAACAGTTATTTCAGATCTTACCCTGCAAGTCATTGCAAAGCCTGGAATACGACCAGATAGCAGTCAACTTCATTATCCCCAACAAATTGCTGTAAAGCCTGGATTTCGACCAGATAACAACCTGTTTTCGATGCTCTCCAGTCAGGAATAATTCCCCAGTAGAGCATTAAACAATCAAAACTCCTAAACTATTTTCCCCAATGTTGTACCCCAATTTCCCCCCTAATATTCCTTCATCATACCATGTTAATTCATTCACAATAAGATCACATTAGGATTCTTGGTTCCCCTCCCTATATTTAACTTTGCTCTTTGAGGAATCACCAAGCACCTTAACCTGTGTTCTTTTGTGATCATGAATATTTTTGTCTTGATTTCTCCTCTTAATTAATAAAATGAAATGTTGGTTTTTCTTGCTTGTTACTAATATAGGTAAAGACAATGAGAATTAACAAGTTGCTCCATGGGCTCATGAGTTTATTTCCATGCCCTAGTCAATAAAGCTTGAGAAGTTCAAACCTCACCATTGGATTTGTTTTGGAAGGAATGGCATGGCAAGGTTATTTTGGTTCACCACATTTCAAGGTTATCAAATTTGGTTCAAAAGCACAAGGGATTGATTGGAGAAGTTGTCTTGCTTGGACAAGGCTTTGTTCCCATTGGTCACAAATGCCTATTTCTCTCAATTCTCAAGATGTGGAAGTGGTTGTGGTTGTTATGAGTTATCATTATAATCCTCAACAACTTATATTTACAAATCATTTGTGTTGGTACAAGAAGTTTGTTCAAAATTGTCAAAGTTCCTCAAGGCATGTTTCTTGATCTAGGAGCTAGGGTTTTGAACTTCAAAGGAGTATATCTTGCTCATCTTTTGTTATTTTTGAGTGATTCCAAAGACATCATTCTCTTCAAAGGTTTATTAACAAATCACTTCAAAAGTTCCAAGGAATTTTCATGTGGAAGAAACTTGATGAAGAAGAAAGATTACAAGTCCTCTAGGTGAATCCCCAATTTTCCATGTGTGACTTCAAATGATCATAACTTGGTCAATTTTTATCACCTTGAGCCCATTATTTTTCCACAATGATCTTGAGTATGTCAAATTTATGCCTTCTTTTATGTGCAAAGTGAGAAAATGGATGGAAGTTGCCTTAAGGATACAAAAGACTATAGGTCATTTTATGAAATTTTGCCAACTTCAACAAGTCATAACTCTCTCAATTTTTTTAGATTTTGAATGGTTCAAGTTTCAAAATGTCATTCAAGAGATATAATTCATGCAATATTTTTTGGTCAAGAGAAAATTCTAAGTGGAAGGCTATGTTTGGATGCAAGACATTATAAGTCACTTTTGAAGAAAAATTTGAAATATTTCTAAGTATGGAAAGTCAACATTTTTTTCCAACTTTGACTCGTTACAACTTTCATATCAAACATCCATTTGTCTCCATTCTTTTCACATTGCAAAGCTTGTAGCCTCATTTTTCTAAAGCATCAAGAATCATGCCCTAAGACCCCTTGAGCTGAGAATGCCATTGGTCAGAAGTTCGCAATTTGAAACTGATTTTTTCACCAAGTCAGAAGTTTGAAATCCTTGATTTGGCTTATAAACACTTTGTTTCTACGCGTTTTTGCTTCTAAACATGTTTAGTGAACTTCCAGAAGTGATTAGCATAGCAAAACGTGCGTTTTGGATGAGTTTTGATCAAATTAGAAGTCACACTTTTCTTGTTTGCAACTTCACACGATTTGCCTCCAAACTTCATCATTTCACACGCTTGGACATTCCATTTGATTCCCTATAAATAGAGGGTCATCCCCCATTCATTTCCTAAAGCTTGGATAGCCAGAATCACCCTGCCAAACTTGTTCCATAACCCAAAATTCAGCAACTTCAAAATCCATATACAAGCCTTTTTCAATCCAATTTTCCCATCAATTCACCTTCCTTGATCTTCCCTGAAGCTACCCATATAATTATATTCAAGAATCGTGCCCTATATTGCTCCATAGAAGTCCAGTTTTAGAGCTCTGGAACTCAACTTCAATAGGTAGATTCCTTCATCAATTCTTCAAAACTTTGATATCATTTTGATGCTCTCGTTGCCCTGGTTCTAGTTGCAACACTTGCTTTTTACTGGAAACACATTTTGACCATGAAATTTCAAATTCCTTTTCAAAACTTTCCTTCCAAATTGCTTGAGCTACAATTTATATAAATTTATCGCGAGAGTTTGGTTGTCTTCATCTTGAAGAGACGAAACGAATGGCATATGTCTCGTGCTTTAATTTCACAGATTGAGCAACCTGGTTTAGGAACTGGCTGGAGGTTGAAGATGACCAACGTGTCATCCTTAAACCAATGAAACAACGCCATTTGGATTTTTTGAATTTCTGATTTACATTTGATTCAGTGCTTTATTCACTAATGACCATGATATGCATAGTGCGCCAGATCCCTTGGATTTGATTACTAATGCGTTTTGACTCTCATCCAATGGTCCACATATTTTTGACTTTTATTTTCTTTTCTGATTTTTATATTTAATTGTTTTAAACTTCAAAAAAGCATAGAAAATTCATTTTAAGTCCAAAAAATCTGATAAAATTATGAAAAATATTTTTGATTATTCTCTTTCTGATTTTTATTTTTTCAAAATTTAATTTTGAGTTTTGGGATTTTTTACAAATTTTCACTTTATTTGAATTGTTTTAAATGTTTAAAAATACTTTTATACATTTTTAAATTCTGAAAAAATTATGGAATGATCCAATGATATTTTGACAAATATTGGTGACCTCACTTATTTTTTATTTCTGACTTTGGTATTTTTTTTAATCATTTTTGGTTTATTTTACTCATTTCTTTTAATTTTAAAAATAGTTTCTGACTTTAAAAACTTACCAAAAAATTTATAAATTCATTTGAGTCATATTCTGATTTTTCTATGGACTTACTTTTTATTTCTTGATCAATTTAAACATAGTTGATATTTTTTTTCTTTTATTTCTATTTTAAAACATTTTTTTAAAAACCTTTTTTTTTGTATATATTAAATGTAATATTATTTTATGACTATTTCTGGCTGAGCTTGGGTTAAATTTTTGATCATGAACTTTATTAACATCATTGGATCCTTGGTGTTGAGTCTAACTCCACAAAAATGGATGAATGATTTTAATAATAGTTTGATTAAATTTAATTTAAAAGTGGTTTGTATATTCTCTCCCACCCCTCTTCATCTCATCCCTTTTCCTATTGCACTAAGTGTTATTGGAGCATGATCTTTATATCATGTCTCAAAACAAATGGTGCATAGATTGCTATTGACCGGCCTCAAAATAGGTGCAACTTCTATATAAGTCCACTTACGATTGCTTAACATAACGCTAAATTTTGTCCCGAATCGAATAAATGATCATTCGTGGCCCAAACTTATGTTTGCAAGCCCAAGTATGTTAATTTGATCTCTTTGATCCAATAACCTTGAGATTCATTGTGTGGAGGCTTTGGTTCTACCAATCCTCTAATGGATCTTCAACACCTTTGGTCAACGCGGATCACTTAAACATTGTTGATTATTAAATGGTACTCATGAGGATTCTAAATGGATGATATACTTGACAAAAAGCAAATGCAACTTGTTATGTGGAGGCTTTGGTTCTACCAATCCTCTAATAAGTTCCAAATGAAAGTTTCAAGATGATCATCCAACTAACCACTAATCACTAATAATTGACTTTA
Source organism: Vicia faba (assembly GCA_948472305.1). NCBI lineage: Eukaryota > Viridiplantae > Streptophyta > Magnoliopsida > Fabales > Fabaceae > Vicia > Vicia faba. Next base: position 990,767,861 of record OX451735.1, read on the forward strand.
TCCTTTATTTTTATTATATGCCCCTTTTATTTTTATGCACTATTTACTTTTAGCATTTACATTTCATGCCATTTTCATCTTTGCTCATTTGAGTATTTACTTTCTTGTCATTTTTATTTTTGCTCACTTGAGCTTTACTTTTCTTTTTCAAAACACCTAATAATCAACATAAAACCTACAAATCTTTAATGATACTTGGACTATTTGGTTACTATCCTTGGCATTATGGAGAATTGGACTTTTTGGACTTAGGATTAGAAACCTTGGTCTATGATTGGAGACCTTGTGACCTTATCTGATTATTTTGTTTGGAGCTCTTGAGGTTTACCTCAAGGCACTGGGTTGTTTGTTTGTTTTGTGTGCAGGTTATTGTGATTACACTCTTTGTTTGTAATCTAGAATTCACCCGTATACAGCCGTTACTCTGCCCAATTTTTGTGAAGACTTAATACACTTGAAGTTTGTTTCTTTCAAGAGGTCTAGTATCATTGCTTGTTTGGTTTCAATCCAAAGAATGGGAATTTTATCTTAGCTCATAGTGTCAAGTATTGGCTTCTGGTTGGTTAGATGGTTCTTATCCCTAGCTTTTACCTTATGCTTTAGGATAGTCCCTTATTCTCCTCCCATCTTCTTTAATTTCAAAAATCTTCTCCCTCCTGTTGAAAACTCTTATTGCTTTTAAACTTGAACCACTTTCATAATAAAATTGGACTTAGGTCCATACATTTTCAAAATATTTTCATAAATAAACTTCAATAAACTTAATAATATTTTGACATTTTTTTGTGAGAAGACTAAAAGTCAATCAATCTCATTTGAAACCATTTTGCCACTTTGGCTTTTATCTTTAAACTTTTCTCAAAAAGATTGGACTCTTGTCAATCCTTGTAGTGATGCAAACAACTATACTTCTACAATATGTAGTTAAGAGATATATTTTCCACTTGGGTGTTGAGTGAGGCATTGTTGATTTTAAAATCCAAGTCATATCCTTCACTTTGAGATGATGCAAGTTCTCCTTTCTCATGATTGTGGGTAGTAGGTATGTTTTCTACACGGACAATAACGATGATGTCTTATCTCATAAAATTAACAAACATATTTATGTTTTAAAATTTTTAAAGAGGAACTACGTGTACCCTGATCCCCTATTGCACGAAAAGGTGGTACGTAGGCACTAAAGGTTCGCAACCGCGGCGGGTGCAAAAACCATAAAAATATATTTCTTTTCTCACCTCCACCATCCATTTTCTATACAACATTTTTATAGCCAAAATATACAGATTTTTACAAAGAGGTTCATGCGGAGTACCGTAGATGTTTAGGGTGCTAATACCTTCTTTTTGCATAACCAACCCCATTACCTTGAATCTTTCCCCCCTCTTTTGGGTTATTCTCTCTTTCCCCATTCCTTTGGAAACAATAAAGCGCGGTGGAAATTTTTATTTTGATCTGTATAAGTCTAGTTAATCTAATGGCTTAGTCTTAAACATTTCTACCGCTACACCCAAGCAGAGATCAACACTCTCCACATAGTATTCTTAAACAAGCCAATATTTCCCAGCGGAGTTTCTCCTCAAACAACGGAACAGGAATTCCCAGCGGAAACATCCTCAAACAAGAGGAGCATACTCTTCATCCCCAGTAGCGGTCCAGGAGCTCATTTCCCAAGGCTCATCAACATGTTGTCAAGGATTTATTTTCCTAGACAAAGACACGTTGCAAGGAACACATCACATTAATAGACAATAATGAATACATGACAAATTCATACAACATAATCTCATTTATTTTGAGAACGTCATTACGCCATGCATACATCTGCATGCGACAAATCTTTTCCTTGCAGGAAAATCAACAGGTAGAAGACATTTACCATTTCAGTTTAAATCAACCAAAAGATTTATCCTGATACCCAACCCAGTTACTCTGAATGGCATCTCTAAGCCCATTCCTTATACAGTCAACTAACACATCATCGAGTGCAAATGTCTGGGCACTTTAGTGTTCAATCATCTTCCACCTTCAAGTCACGAATGGAAGACTCGCCAATCTAACTCTTCATGTTTAAGAAGATTGAACAGGGGCAGCTGTTGTACCCTAAAATTTTCCCTCTTATTTATCAAGGATTTTCTCACAAGATCTTCCATGACATCAAGTTTGCAGCACTGATATATGAATTTAGGTTTAGAATTGGCACAAGCGCAAAATGGTCAATTGCATACTGAAAAGTCAAACTTCGACTTTTGGATCAAAATCAAGTTTCAAGAATCATATTTCATCAAAATATGTTAAAGTATGAAGTTTGTTTCATTAATAAAATCAAGAGTCAAATTAGCTTTGGAAAAGTCAAAATTCTAAATACTTAGAAATTTTTCTAAGTGTTTAGGAAATATGATAAGTTCAGAACTTCTGGCCAAATTTTCACCATGATGCAAGTTGATTCTGGAAGAACTTCTAACATAAGAGTTGTAGATCTCAATGAGATCTAAAACATTTCAGAATATAATTTCTTCTAGAAATGTTGGGATTTCAAGTTATACATCCATGAAGACACGTCCCTGAAACTAAAACACTCAGCAAATTCTGGACATTTCCAAGACAGAATTTGGTTACAACTTATGGGCCAGTTTTCACGAAGGATCAATCAGAGTTTGTAAGAGTAATTCAAATAAGTTCTACAAAGCATATTACAAGCTTTCTGAAAAGTCCGAGAACTCCTTCAGAATATGCTGGAGCAGGGAGATTCAAAGATCAAAAGATTGGGTATTTGTTCTAAGTTGCGTTGATGCTAAACTGCTAATCCAGACTAAGCTATGATGCATAATCTCATATTGAAGATTTTAAGTTTTGACAAATCTCATCATCATTTAATGCTCACACCCACTTTTGAGTCTTTATCCAAAGGATTTCCCCACGTGTGACATAGAAGTACCATCGCTGTCCTTGAAAAGCAAATTTTTATACAAGTGTATGCTAGGCACATGCTTTACCTTTGCTTCTAAGGGTACTTTTCCTTAATTTATGCTTAAAAATTCCGATTAAGCGCGGCTAAATTTGCTAACCACCCTGCTTGTTTAACTTGCTTCAAGAACAAGTCAGCGCCCTAGCATGTTGGCTGTACTCTTGGTTTCTCCAAGCTACTAAATCCTTGCCTATAAATTGAACTTTATTTGCAACTGTAAAGAGGTCGAGAATTTGAAAATTATCCTTGAAACCTTGCTGAAATTTCAAAGAATTGGAAACTAAAGGCATAAACACAAAAATCTGCTAAGCTTCTGTTTATTTTCATGCCCAAACTTTAATTTTCTTGCACATCTCTTGGCCAAATCACCTAGCCAGTTTCTAACGTACATTTAGAAACAATCCCAACTTCTGTTTACAGATGCAATACAATCTCCACCAACCTCCATTTAGAAACACCATTTTTTATGTTTATCCCCTGACATTCTTACCTCATTAGTTGTATAAGAACTTCTAGATCAATCTCCTTTAATTGCTTGTCAAAATAGTGATCCTAGACCATAACTTCTAGATATTCTCATCCAACAACATTAGCACCTCACATATTCATTATTAGAACTTCTAGCTTGCTAGTGACACTAGAACTTCTAGGTTTCCAGCTACATCAGAATTTCCAGACTCTCTCAACAACCAGAACTTCTGACCTTCCAGTGATATTAGAACTTCTAGGCCTCCAGTTGCATCAGAACTTCTATGATTTCCCTTGTTCCCGGCAACCCAAAACTTTAGTGTACCCAGACCCATAACTTCTGACCATCCCCTTTTCTGCTAACATTTTCCTTTTGACTTGTAGCGCACCAGAGTCAGAGCTTCTTATTTCAGCAACATGCTGATTCTGACCCCTTTTCATCTTATTATTTTTATCATCATTTTATTTTCATTAATCAAAACACCAAAAATATCTTTATATTCACATACTTTATTTTATTTCTTTAAAACCAAAAGATTAAAAATATTTTCTTAAGCAAACTTATTTCTTCTCTTAACAAAAACAAAACAAATCCATTTTACATTTCTTGTACATTATTTCAATATGGTGGTAATAGATAATTAGGACTTTAATTTCTTGCAATCCCCATTTGTAAATTTGTACACCCCATCCCTAAATGATGTAATAGCGTAGTAAATTTACTTTCCGCAATTTATCACTTTCATATCAATGCTAGTAAATTAGGGATTGTATGTGTGATACGGTGGGAGAACGGACTTGGGATGTTTTGCGTTTTATCGCAATTGTTGCGGTTAGCAAGAGTCGCCACTGACTTTTCTTTTATCCAAAAGGAAAGGTGGAAAAGAATAGGAAATACCTTTGAGATTATTTCTTGAGTTCGGGGGGTAGATTATGAAAAGGGAAGGTGTCAACACCCTTTTCATCCATAGTTATCTATGGGATCTTAGTTGCTTTCTAGATCACTTGCTTTGTTTGAAAATGTGCTTTGCTTGGAAATGTGTATTGTAGTGGTTTTTGAAAGTATTTTGAAAAGGCGCCTTCGTTTAGGCAAACTTTGTAATAGTTCTCGTTTGTAAGAATGTATACAAAGTGTTGAGCTTTTGAAAATATTTCATGTTTGGAAAATGTTTTTGAAAGTGTTGGTGTTTATTTTGAAATTGAGCAAGGATATTTTTTTGGAAAGTGAGCAAGCAACTAGGAACAATCTACCTACTCAAAAGTCTTTGTTCATTTCTTCCTTTCCTTTGATATTTCTATCTTACCATTGATTTGGTAAGAAGCCTTATCTTTGGATGTAAAGGGACGAGCGTGGGTCATCGCATAGTCATGATAACAATGTTGTAAGATGTCTTAGAATTTCTCTTTGAGGGACTAAGGTCATTTTGAAAGGAAACATTTGTAGTGTCATCGAGGGACTATGATCTTGTATTTTATATTTGTTTTTGCTAAGACATCCAACATGCGTAACATGACCATTTTTATAAGGCAAAAAAGTGGAATTACCCTAAGGGTGCGAGTGTGCAAATGTGTTTGATTTACATGCATTTTTTATCTTGAATTAGGGTTTGCTAATTGTTGATTTTAGTCTTTCCATACAAACCCTAATTACTAACATTTATATGAAAACGATAAATTCCAGAAATTAAAATTACTACACTATTACATCATTAGGGGATGGGGTGTACAAATTTACAAATGGGGATTGCAAGAAAATTAAACATAATTATCTATTACAATCATATTGAATAATGTACAAGAATTGAAAATAATGCAAGAATATAAATGGAAAAAGAAATTATTTTTGTTTGGTTTTTATGAAAGGGTTTAGTTTTGACCTAGTTAAGAAAAATGATTAATTAAAATTAAACCTAAACTAATTATGAAAAGAAATTAAGTTTGAAATATTTTTAGGTTTTTTTTATTTTATGAAAGGGTTTTAAGTTTAATAAAATAAATATGAAAATTAATTAATTAAAGGAAACCTAAATTCTAAATTAATTTTAGATAAAAGAGAAAAAATAATAATTAAACCTAAATCTAAATATTAATTATTTAAGAAAAAGAAATTAATTTGTTAAGAAAATGTTTTTTGTCCTTTTTGTTTTATAAAGAAAATAAACATATAAATGTGAAATAATAAATAAAAATATTTTTGGATAAAAATAATAATAATAATAATAATAATAATAGTAATAAAAAATAATAAAGAAAAATAAAATGAAATATAAAATATAAAATAAAATAAATCAAATTAAAATAAAAAAAGAAAGTTTGGGTCAGTATGCAAAAGTAGGCAGGGGGTAAAAATGAAGCAAATCTGTTAGGCCCAGCCAAGGAGACCCAAGCGCTGCCTGGTTCAAACAAAAAAATGAAAGAAATGTAAAAAAGGCAAAAGGTCTTGCTGGGGTTCGAGCTCATGACCTCCTAATATGTGCGCGCCTCTTGTACCATTGAGGTGGTCTGTTTCATCTGTCAGTTATACAACAATCAATAAACTTAAAGTAAACTAAGTTCATGTTATAACTTCATCTTCAACTTCCAGCCTAAACATCTGCAACTTCATCATTTCTCATACATTTGCAAAAATGTAAACATCAAACTTATTCCACATTTCACAACTTTTCCAGAAATGTAAATTACTAAAACTATAAATCAAAGATAAGCATGAATTGAATGATACCAAATTCTGACCTAACTTTTTCAGAAAGTTCAAACTTAAAATTCTCACTACTCAAGCAATATAAATGAAATCTATGGACATGTACAATTTCAGGGCAATGATGTCTACATTTTATCTTCACAACTGCAAGCCTAACAATGCCTAAATGAAAAGATGGAAGTTCAGAAATGACACCTAAAAACTGGAAATTGTGAAATGCAAATGAGCTTGATTCAAGGTGCTGCAATGATCAGGTTAGCCTCCTCAAGTTCCCAGGAAGCTAATGCAATGATTAGCTTGAGCAATGGATGGCTGGAATGGCCTAGAGAAGTCAACTTTCAGTGCTCTATATTTGAGTTTGGAAGATGATAAAGATGGAGTTACAATTATGAAACAGGGTCAGGGATGGACTATATTTGATGTATAAGAGCTTTTGGAAGTGAAAAGCCAAGAAATGCACGAGTAGATTCTGAGTTTCAAGTTCAAAGTCAGAATCTATGCACCAATGGAGTTTTTGGACAATTTCTGGCTTGAGGGAGTTTGGGAGAGTTTTAGGGTGCTTAAGCTCGTGTGTTAGCTTGCAAATAGGGCCTCTATTTATAAGCAATAAGTTTGGAGACTTGTAGTTGTTCCGAATTCAAAAACAAATGTTTAAGCTCAACATGTAATTTCTTTGAAAAATCAAGTTTCAATGCCTTTGTACTTGCTATTGTAGAGTGGTTATGCTCTAAACAAACTTGCTTCTGACTTTGTAGATGGAGTGTGATCAGAGGGAACAAGTGAGAGGCTCAAGAATTGACTTTGTGCATAAAGCTTACTTTTCAAGAATGGCATTGTTAACTTTCTTTCCAAAATGGCAATTTAAATTGGACAATGCTTAAACCACTTGGATTATAGCTCAAAAGTTTGTGTAATCCATTAATGATGGATAGATACACAATTTAGAAGTCATGCAAAGCAATATTATGCAGCCTGACATTGAGATTGAATTATGTGTTCATCAAGAAATGGCTTGTAATTCAAGAATGAAACCCTAACTTCTTGCCTTCGATTCTCCTAGCTCAAGTATGATCTCAATGAGTTCTTGGACATTTTGGAAAGCTTATAACATAACCTACAACCTTCATGTTGGACATTTTTGAAAATTCCAATTGTAACTAGGTGAAAATTTGTCATGAAGTTAGGTTAAAATCCTGCCTAAACTAGGGCAAAATTTCACTAAGTCCTTGAGTTTCATGAACATGTCTTCACAAAATCATAACTTGAAATATAAGCATTTCTAGAAAAAGTTATGTTATACAATGTTTTATATCTCATTGAGATATACAAATTTCATGTTGGAAGTTTCCTTTGAATCATCTTGCATCATGGCGTAAATTTGGCATGAAGTTATGAAAAAAAATATAAATTTTCAACACTTAGAAAATTTCTAAGTCTTGGAAATTTTGACTTTTCAAAATGAAATCTTGAATTTTTGATTTCTTGATGGAGAAGTGTTATATTTTGACATGTCTTGATGAAATGTGATCTTTGATACTTGATTTTGACCAAAAAGTCAAAGTTCGACTTTTCAGTGTACAATTGACTTTTCATCAGTTGACTGAAATTCATCTGTCAATCCAATGATCTTTGAGAGGTGATTTGAACTATGAAATAAGGTCAAGGTGATGTATTTGAATCCTTGATATCATGTCTTAAAACAATAAGTCATTTGTTAGGTCAAAAGTCAAGAACTTAGCCTTCTCAATCAAAACCCTAATTTTGACCATTTTGCCCTTTTGATGTTTTGATCAAATTTCTTGAGGGATTATGATCCAAACTTGTTCAATGGACATATATGAGTTCATGATGTTTATATGGATAAAAAATTATTAAGTTTGACTGTAAATTGACCATAGTTGATTTTTTCCCAAATACAACTAATTTTAGGTCAACTGATCAATTGACTGAGAAAAAATGTGATCCAAAACTTGAAACTTGAAATGAGCAATCTTGAGGGTCCAAAATTATACATGAAAGTCATATGGGGCATTAAAAGTCCATTTGTCCTTGTGAAAACTCAAACCCTAATTTGAGTCATCAGTGCTGATGAGGTGTCTTGAGCTGATCAAACCTTGTGTAGTCTTGAATCAATGGAGATCTTGTGAGAGATTTCCTTGAGAAATGAGAGGGAAAATTTTGGGGTACAATACTATAGAAAGAAAAAATCAATGCTTAGAGAACCCTAATTCAAGATAAACCAAGCATGAAAATAAACACTTGCACACTTACACCTCTAGGGTTAACTCCACTTGTTGCCTTGAGAAAATGGTCATGTTACGCATGTGGGATGTCTTAGAAAAAACAATCAAAAGTACAAGATCATAGCCCCTCGATGACGCTATGAATGTTGCCTTACAAATGATCTTATTCCCTCAAGAGAAATTCTAATATATCTCACAACATTGCTATTCATAAGTATACGATGACCCACGCCCGTCCCTTTACATCCAAAGATAAAGCTTCTTACCAAATCAATGGTAAGATAGCAAAATCTGAACGAGGAGGAAAAGAACAAATACTTTTTGAGTAGGTAGAAACGCTCCTAGTTGCTTGCTCACTTTCAAAATAAACATCCTTGCAAACACACATCAAACACTTTCAAAACATGAAATATTTTCAAAAGTCTAACACTTTGTATACGTTCTTATGAGACGAGAACCATTACAAAGTTTTCCTAAACGAAGGAGCCTTTCAAAAATACTTTCAAAAACCACCACAAAGCACACTTTCAAACAAAGCAAGTGATCTAGCAAGAAACTAAGAGCCCATAGATAACTATGGATGAAAAGGGTGCTAATACCTTCCCTTTTCATAATCTACCCCCCAAACTCGAGAAAATAATCTCAAAGGTCTTTCCTGTTCTTTTCACCCTTTCCTTCATTGGATAAAAGAAAATTCGGTGGCGACTCTTGCTAACTGCAACAATTGCGATAAAACTCAAAATATCCCAAGTCAGTTCTCCCATCGTATTACATCGTCCAACAAGTCTGGCACTGATCATAATAAAAGACAAAAATAGATCAATAATACTGAGAACTGCTGTCAAACTCCAAGTCAAACTTTGAGCCTTACCAATTCTTCTACTGCTTGAGCCAACTAGACACCTCTTTCCTTTAGTTGGTCTTTGGCTACAAGCTTATGATCATCTTTATCTTTGAGTTGAATCTTGAGATCTTCAACTTTATCAGTCAACTTGTCTATTTTCACCTGTTGGCTTTGGACTTGCAGTTCAAAAACCACTCGTTGTCTACAGATCTCCTTAGTCTTGGATTCCTCCTCTCGGAGGTTTTTCTTCAAAGACTTAACTATTTCTCTGTGACTCGCTTTCAGCTTATCCTTGGACAACCGAAGTCTTTCAACATGCTACTGACTCCTCACAAGATCTTCCTGAGCTTTTCCTACAACTTTTGCTTGAGCAGTACATGAAGCTTCAACTCTTGGCTTCTTCAGTTTTTCAAGCAAACCATGTGTTGTACCCAAAAATTTGTCCTCCCATATTTCTCAACACATGGAAAGTGAGGTCCTCAAATTGCTCAAAGAAGTCCAAGAGTTGACCAGACAAACTCTCTCCTAAGGCATTCTACCTCAAATTAGGGTTTCATTTTTCATCAAGATGCTTGAATCTAAAGGATCCCAAATGCTCACAATTATCCTAATATGTTCTCAAGATCATCCATGTCAAGTTTCAAGCCTTGTAGAGGAAGTTTGCTCAGTCAATTGCTCAAAGGCCTGAAAATTGACTGTGCTAGGTCAAAAGTCAAATGTGGCTCACATACAGTCAAACTTCAAGATTTTTGGTCAACATCCTCATTTTTAAGTATCATTCATCATTTGATCAAGGGTTGATCATGATTCATCAAGGATTGCTCACAATTCATCAAAACCAAGAAGTTGGTAAATTAGGGTTTTGTAGAAAAAGTCAACTCAACTTTGACCAAGCATAACTTTCTCATACTTGATCAGAACTGACCCATCCAAAGCTTATTTTGAAGAGGATGCAATTCCATGCAATTCATCTTCATCCCCAAAGTTCTAAATATGCACTCACAAAAATATATAAATTTTGACATTATAGGTCATTTTGAAAAGTCAACAAAAACACCTTTTGGGTCAAAGCTTCATACATGAACATGGAAGACTCAATTGAGATGAGTTATGCATTGGCCAAGTTGACCTCTCTAGGGTAAAAATTGAGAGAGTTATGCATTGGCCAAGTTAACCTTTTTTGCAAAATTGCCAAAAGTCAAATATGCTCAAATTTGCATTTTTTTTGCTAAATGGACCCAACTTTTTATGCTTGCATCTCATTCCTAACATAGTCCACGACCTATGGGACCCTCCATGCTTTATTTATTCATTTATTTTCTTTATTTTGATTTTTATTCATTTAAAATTTAAGTAAAATCAAATAAATCTAAATAAATCATATATTGTGTTTTGGGGATGATTTTTGCATTGAAGGAGGATCTCATGAGCTGTCAATTGAGAATCAATTTGTGCAAGGCTGGTTTGGTTGAATAAAGATTGAATTTGAGCAAGTTTGGAAATAAATCATATTCCATGAAAGACCAAATCAAATATTTATAATGGGAAAGATTGAGGTCGTTCTTGTTGACCTAATAAGTTGTATTACATATATAGAAGTAAGGCAGGACATAAGAAGAGGTTGAACAGTCGTGAAATAGACAGACAAAACTCAAAAAATTCAAGAAAACGTGGTGATCTAATTTCCATCCTAGAGGCCAATTCAATCCATTCTCACGATACCAACAAATTCTTAGACATCTCCAGAAGGAATTCCAACCATTTGCAAGCTCTCTCACGCCTGGAATCATAGGTACAAAAGTCACAGTTTTGTCTCAAAACTTTGATTTTGTTTTCATTGGTTTATGCATCATTAGCATGTTTGGTTCATATATTCTTGTTTGTCAGTGAATTTGCAAGCTTTTAGTATTGTTTAATTGTGTTTTTAGTACAGGAATTAAGAGATGCCATAGTTAGGGTTTCGTGTTTTTGTTTAGGGCTTTCTTATGCAGGCAAAATTGGGCGTTAACTCTGGTACCATGATACTCGTGAGGATGATACGAGTTGATTGGTACCAGCCATGACCATTTACCTTGAGCCTACACAATTTTGGAGATGGACAAGGATATACTACAACAAGCGTCTGTAGGTAAAAGTTTGTTTATCGAAAACGACGGTTGGGAGGAAGACGATGATGCGTGTCACCCCCTGGTTGGGCAATTTGAATTTTAAGCGTTTTTCCAGGAATCTTTGTTTTCATTATATTATAATTTATTTTTATTATATATACAAATAAGCATTATAGCTCAGTTGGCAAGCGTGCAGGGGAAAAGTACAGAGGACCTGGGTTCGATCCCCAGGTCCCAACCTTTATTTCATATTTTTCTTCAACAGATAATCCAACGCGTTGCAAACCAAAGAGCTCACCGTGTACCATCAGGATCTGGCCATCCAACTCATCAGCGCTCCAGATCCAATTCCTTTCCTTTGGAGGACTACCATGCGCCCCTAGTCAACGTGCATACTAGATTGGGCGAAGTCAAGCAGACCTTAGCCATTTGGGCCCAGCAATTCAGATAGCACCCCCCATAATTGCTAATACATGCCCATTATTCCTTCCTTTTTCTTTTTAATTTATTTAAATCTTTCAATATTTATTTTTATTTTCTTTAATTCATAAATTAATTACTTTTCTAACAAAAACCATAAAATCAATAATTCATCAAAAATTAGGATTAGTTTTTTTATTTTATCAAAATTAATTTAATTTAGTTTAAATTAGAAAAATTGTAATTTGTTTTCAAAAATAAAATCGAATAGAAATTAGGTTAAACTTTTGATTTAATTTTATTTTGCTCTTTTTCTCAAATAAATAAAAATACAAAAAAACAGGCTTTTAGATGAATTCATTTATTTTTCTTAGTTTAAAATTAATTAGACTTAGGATTTTCCTTTAATTTAACAATTCCATTATTTTCTTAAAACATAACAAATTTTTTTTAATCAATCGCAATTAGGTTTAAGTCAAGGGTCAAAACCCTAGTGTCTCGTATTCGATTCATCACGCGCGTGTTATTATTTTTACGATATTATTGTAACTGTTCATGGTTTGTAATAGTTTAATCTAGGGCTTTTATTTATCGCTTTCTCCCAGTTTTTTTGGCTATGTAATTAATCCCCTCCCCGAAGTCTTGTAATAGCATAGATTTACTTTCTCCCAGTTTAATTCTCGCAAAAATTTGACTGTTTAGATGTATGCTAATAGGATTGTATGAAAAAGAATGCATGACAAAGTAATCCAGTTAGAAAACCCTAAATGTGCAAAGACTAAATAATTGAAAACAGATCACTTGCACATATCACCCTTAGGGTATACTCACACTTTGGTTTCCTTCGTTAAACGGTCATTAAGTATAGGGTGTCTTAGTGGTTTCCCTCCTGTCTAAAAAGATCAAACGTTGCCTCAGAAATGTTGCCTCGAATATGATCTTAAGACTCTAGGGTTATTACTAAGGTGTCCTAACATTGCTTCAGTGATCTACGTCCCTTTCGAATTGATCCTTACAACTCCAACGATGGTGCTACCTATTTTTCAATAGTAGGATAGCGTTGTCTAAAGGAAACAAGAATATAAACGATCTTTTTTTTCGAGTAGGTAGATGCTAGTAGGTACTTGCTCAAATCAAACTTTTTTCACACTTACACATTTCAAAACAACTTCGTCACACCTTTGAGGACTGATACAAGGGTTATCACGAAGTTAAAACTCTTTTCAAAAAAACAAAGCACATACACAAGCAATTTTAAAAGATGAGCAAGTACCTAAGAGCCCATGGAAAACCATGGATAGAAAGGGTGCTAACATCTTCCCTTTCTATAATCTACCCCCCGTACTCAAAATCTCGAAAAAATGATTTTTTTCTGTACTTTTTTCCTTTCCGGTTGGATGAAATAAAATTTGGTGGCGACTCTTGCTTACCGCGACATTTTGCAAACACAAAACGCAAAATGCAAACCAGCATCTAAACAGTCAGTTCTGCCACTGTATCACAGAACTGGCGACTCTGCTGGAGATTTATAAGTGGGGTATACCTTAGGATCTAGGTCATTAAAATTTCTTCTCTTGATTGCTTTGTTTGCTTTATTTTCGAGGGTTTTGCTTGCGGTTACTATAGATCCTAACCCGGATCTGGGGGATACCTTTTAGGTAAGTAGCAATAGACTGTGACAAAATTGTACAGCGTAGACCGATATGGTTGAAGCAGTGGCTATGTTGGTGTGGCACTTTGGTTGGTACCGGTATCCCTTATGGAGAAACGAGGAGAATACGAGTCCGCCGCGTGGTGTCGATAAGCATCAACTGACCTTAGAACCTTTAATCGCCCAACTTGGGCATTAGAAAGTTGTGAGATAGCCGGCCTCGGTCTAAAGCTGAGAACTGGTTGATACTCGATGCTACACTCATTGAGGCCATACTCTCGAGATAGTTCCGGCCGCAAGAAAAGATTGCATGAGGTGAAACCATGACCGATGGAGGATGGTCAGTGATATTGAAATCCTCTAGAACCCGCTTACTTTTTCTAGGACAGGTTGAAACCAACTTAACTTCAAGAGGGTATTACCTTTGACCTCATGCAAGCCTTAAACCTAAGGGCTTTGTGTGACTTGTTTGTCTTTGCCATGTCTGTTATCTGCTATACCTGTGTTTTTATCATGACATCATGCATCATAACATAGAATTCATGCTTCATTATACTAACCATTTCAAAGACCAAGGGAATTTATCTTTGTTCTGTTTTGCAGATCATGGCTTTCGTACGTAGAAAGACTATCTGAGTCAAATTCGTGGAGATACCATCCCAACTCAAAGAGCTAGTTTCAAGAGTTTCTGAAACTTCTATGTTCATTAAGAGACATGGTCAACTTCTTAGCCTGGTTACTTCAAACCCTGATGAACAGATGATGAGTGTACTTTTTCAGTTCTTCGATCCTAAGCATCACTGTTTCACCTTTCCAGATTATCAGCTGGTACCCACCTTGGAGTAATTCTCTCATCTATTGGGCATATCAATTCTTGAAAAGGTACCCTTCATAGGTTTGTAAGAAGTTCCTAAGCCAGAAGTCATTGCCTTAGCTTTGCGTCTGAAACGGGCCGATGTGGTATCCAATTGGGAAACTCGAAGCGGAGTCGAGGGTTTTCTAGCCAAATTTCTGATAGACCAAGCTCAACTATTTTGGGATGATTTAGATTTTCAGGCTTTTGAAGATGTCTTGGCTCTTCTTATTTATGGTTTGGTTCTCTTCCCTAATCCGGATTCCTTTGTAGATGTGAATGCTATCAAGATTTTCCTTTCTCACAATCCTGTGCCTACCTTGCTTGGAGATATTGTGCACGCTCTCTATACTCGTACCACAAGGAGAAGAGGGACTCTTATGTGCTGCATGCCATTATTGTCGAGGTGGTTTATTTCTCACCTCCCTAAGTCTGTGTTGAAGAACGAAGAAGGTTTTGGTTGGTCACATAGAATAATGTCACTTGCTCATACATATATTATTTGGTGTTCCCGAACTATGGAAGACGTTGTTGTTATTGACCGTTGTTGGGGGTATCCTAACGTCCCATTAGTTGGTATCAGGGGAGGTATAACTTACAATCCTTGTCTAGCTTTGAGACAATTTGGTCGTGCTTGAAGAGATGGTCCCCATAGGTTACTTCTCGAGGATATTGCATTCGACTATGAAGAGGATGTTAAAGGGAATCGCCGGAGGTTCATATGAGCTTGGGGCATGGTAAATAGATCAGACCCCCATGAGTTGGGACAAAAGACTTCCCTTCCTATGCAGCCTTACCTCCAATGGGTCCAAGCTCGTGCGCAGAAGCTTGTGATGCCTTATGCGGAAGTATTACGAGTGATTGTGGAATCCACTACTGAAGACGACATTCCTTACACGGTTCTCTATCCTTACATGCCTACTGATCTTGGGGAGCTACAAAGGTCTTGGATTCAGCTGAAGAATGAGCGAGATACTTACAGGGAGTAGTTCCATGAGCAAGAGAGGAAGGTTTTGAAGCTCACCAGGCAGCTCGAGGAGGAAAGAGTGCTCAATGATTACATCAGCATAAAGAGAAAGCGTCCATGGGACTTTTGATTTTGATTTTCTAGTTTTAGATTTGTTTTATTTACATTCTTTGTAACGCCTTAAGGGCATTGTTGAACATTTCAAAGTTAAGCTAATATAGTTTTTTTATTTTTGGTTTGCAAATTTAAGTCTCCCAAAGTCTTTGAAATCATTACATGCGCATCCCATTATCATGCACATCATCACAGGTGCCACTACATGTTTCTTATCTTCTTCGCTGTTTATTTCAATAGAAATGTCTTCCGATCAAGTCATCAAAGAGCTTTAGGCACAGAACGCCCAGTTCCAACAGATGTTCATAAGTCTGGCTAAGGGGCAAGAGGATCTGAAAACTCTCATTCTGAAAGAGAAGAAGAAGAAGAAGGTCGGGCTTCTGAATATGGGAAGAAGGTTTGGAGAAAGGTTGAAGCATCAAACTGATCTGACCTCTTCATCCAAAGAAGGGGAGAACCAATAAGAGGAAAAGGGCCCTAGTCCTGCAGTCTCTGATAATGATAATGATTTTGATGATGAGCAATATCCTCCTGCCGGGGATAGGTACAAGCAGCTAGAAGACCGTTTGAGTGCTATGGAAGTTCAGAAGGTACCTGGTTTGGATTTCGGAGAACTAGGACTGGTATCTAGAGTGGTCATCCCTCAGAAGTTCAAGGCTCCAGTTTTTGCTAAGTATGATGGAGTGTCTTGCCCAAAACTCCATCTCCGCTCTTATGTCAGGAAAATTCAACCCCACATTGCTGATAGAAATTTGTGGGTGCACTTATTTCAAGATAGTCTATCAGGGACTCAACTTGAATGTAATAGTAAACTAGGGTTTATATTTCTTGTCAAATACCCCCCATTCAAAATTGTACCCCCATCCCTATAATCATGTTGTAATAGCTTAGAATTTTAAATTCTCGCACTTTACGCTTTCAATTATGCCATGATTAGAGAATTAGGGTTTGTATGCAAAAATCCAAATCAACGAATAGCTTGACCTAATCAAAGACAAATATGCATGAAAATCAAATACAATGTACACTTGCACCCCTAGGGTTACAATCCACTTGTTGCCTTCAAAAATGGGCCATGGTAGGCAAGTTGGGTACTTTGGCAAAACAAAAACAAAACAAAAGATCATAGTCCCTCGATGACGCTATCTTGGTTGCCTAAACAAAAATGATCAAGTCCCTCAAAAATTTGCCAAAAATACTTGACACAATTGCTATCATGGTCTATACGATGACCCGCGCCTGTCCCGTTTAACATCCTAACACAAGGTTGTTCACCAAATGCAATGGTGAAACAACACTGTCAAAAGGATTAAAAACATTAGGAAAGATCTTTGAGTAAAATAGGGTAGATAGCTCTTAGTTACTTGGTCAAAAGCTTTCAAAAACATCCTTGCTATTTTCAAACACACTTCACAAACACAATTTCAAACATTTCCCAAATCAAACTATCAAACATTGAAACCTTTTCAAAATACAAAAACACCTTTGTATACATTCAAACAAGAGTCATTACAAAGGTTGCCACAACGATGGCCTCTTTTCAAAACATCTTCAAAACCATACACAAAGCACCATTTCAAACAATTGGAAAAACAAAGCAAGTGATCTAAATAAGTAACTAAGAGCCCATGGATAACCATGGATGAAAAGGGTGCGTGCACCTTCCCTTTTCATAATCTACTCCCCAAACCCAAGAAAACATCTCAAAGGTCTTTCCTGTGCTTTTTGACCTTTCCTTAGGATAAAATAAAAAGTCGGTGGCGACTCTTACTAAACCGAAATATTTGCGAACACAAACGCAAAATCCCAAGTCAGTTCTCCCACTGTATCATAGAACTGGCGACTCTGCTGGGGACAAATTTTAAAAGTGGAGTAACCTTAGGGTTTAGATCACCTTTGCATGATTATCTTGTTTTCTTTGATTGCTTTACATTTGGTTCTCTTGTTTGGGTTTGAATCCTCCACCCGGATTTTTGGGAAACATTCATAGGTAAATAGCAATACGTTGTGGAAACTGTGCGGGGTATATCGACATGGTTGAAGCAATAACTATATTAGTGTGACATATTTGTGAGTACCGCTAGCCTTTGAGTTAATCAAAGAGAATACGGGGCCGCTGAGTGATGTCATGAAGCACTAATGAACTCTTAGAACCTTACTTGACCA
Source organism: Vicia faba (assembly GCA_948472305.1). Lineage (NCBI taxonomy): Eukaryota > Viridiplantae > Streptophyta > Magnoliopsida > Fabales > Fabaceae > Vicia > Vicia faba. Next base: position 990,785,361 of record OX451735.1, read on the forward strand.
TCTTGGCCTTATTAGGGGTAGTGAGATGACCGACTTTGGTGCAGTCCGAAGTTGGTAGATACTCGATACTACACTCGTTGAGGGTTATTTTCTTGGAATATTTTGGTCGCCAGTTAAGTGGCTAAATCAAAATAATGAACATAGAAAATAATCCAGTGATATTGAGCTCCTTAGAACCCGGTTACTATTTATAGGACAGGTTGAGCCAACTAACTTTAAGAGGGTACTTACCTATGAAACCTCATGCAAGCCTGAAACTAGGATCTTGTGTGACTTGTTTGTACATATGCTTGTGCATAACATCATGGACATCATGAAGCATCTTATGCATCCACTAACCATTTCAAGGATTTGGATCTTCATCTTTGTTCCTGTTTTGTAGGTAATGGATTCACTCCGCAGGAAAACTATTCAGGTCAACCTTGTGAGAGTTCCTCCTCAACTCAAGGAGCTTACTTCCAAGATTCCAGAGAATTCTCTCTTCAGTGAAAGACATGGTAGACTTCTCAACTTGGTCAACTCCAACATTAAATAAGACATGGTGAAAGTTCTCTTCCAGTTCTTTGACCCCCTATAGCACTGTTTCACATTCCCTGATTACCAACTAGTACCTACTTTGGAGGAATTTTCTCAACTCCCGAGGATTCCTATTCTTCATCAACTACCCTACAACGGTACGGAAAGAGAACCAAATCCTGAAGATGTTGCTCAAGCCTTACACTTGCAACCATCTGATATCAAAGGTCATTGGGAAACCAGAAGTGGTGTCAAGGGTTTCTTGGCAAAGTTTCTGTTTGAGAAGGCACAAGACTGCTGGAATTCTCTAGATCTACAAGCTTTTGAGGAGATTGTAGCACTTCTCATCTATGGGTTGGTCTTGTCCTCAAACCCTGATCAGCTTATAGATATGAACGCTGTCAAGATTTTCATATCTCGGAATCTTGTGCCTACATTGCTTGGGGATATCCTATACTCATTTCACACACGAACAATGAGGAAAAGAGGTGTTCTCATGTGTTGTACTCCTCTTCTAGCAAGGTGGTTTATTTCTCACCTACCCCAATCAGTTTTGAAGAATGAGCAGGGTTTAAGGTGGTCACAACGGTTGATGAGCCTCACACATTCTGATGTTCATTGGTGTTCTCGGTCCAGAGAAAATGTCATCATCATTGATCATTGTGGGGAGTTCCCTAATGTCCCACTACTTGGCATTAGGGGAGGCATTACCTACAACCCCTGTTTAGCTCTAAGGCAGTTTGGATATGCCCGAAGAGATGGTCCTCATGATATGCTGATCCCTGACTTGGTTTTTGACTTCGACAACGCGGCTCAAGGACTTCGACAAAGATTTATCAGAGCTTGGAGGATGCCCAACAAAGTGGATAGTAAGACACTAGGGCACAAGAATTCCATCCCCCTTGAGCCTTATCTCAAGTGGGTATGAACCCGCGCCCAGAGTCTTATGATGCCATACCCTCACATTCTCCCCGTGATTAAAGAGCCTGTTATGGAAGGAGAGGTTCCATACACCCTCCTACATCCAGACATGCCAACATCATTGGAAGAATTACAAAAGAGTTGGATCCAGCTCAAGGAAGAACATAATACTTTTGAAGCCAGATTCTATGCTAGTGAGAAGAAGGTTTTGGAACTTACCTGCCGACTTCATGAGGAGGAAACTCTTAACACTTACATCGCACCAAAGAGGATGCGCAATGTCTTTTTACATTAAGAATTTTTTAATATTTTGCCCATGGGGCATTTATGTACTAACAAATTTCTTCTTAATATGACGTGTATTCTTTTTGTTTGCAACAAATTTGAATTTCTGAATCCTTGAATACATTACATGAATAACATATCATTCATCATATGCATAAATAGGTCTTCACACCAGGATTCCTTATCTTTCTGCTGTTTATTTCAGCAAGATGGATTTGGAGCAGACGGTTAAAGATCTGCAAGCACAGAATTCGCAATTCCAGCAACTCCTCATGACCTTAGCAAAGGGTCAAGAGGACCTTAAAGCACTGTTGGAAAAAGATAAAGGTAAAGAGAAGAAGAAGAAAAGGACCGGTATGGCCACTATGAAAACAAGGCTAGAAGGATCCTCAAGTTCCCCTCAACATCTGATGAAGGGGCTGGTAAAGGTAAAGGAGTTGTAATGCCTTCTGAATCTGAGGCTGAAGAAGAAGAAGAGGATTAGGATGACGATTACTCCGAACAGCAATATCTGCCGGCGGATGATAAGTATAAAAATCTTGAGGATCGATTGGCAGCCATGGAATTGTAAAGAGTACCTGGTTTAGATTTCGAAGAACTAGGGTTGGTCGCTGGGATCGTCATTCCTCCCAAGTTCAAAGTACTAACATTTTCTAAGTATGACGATTTGTCCTGTCCAAAGATGCATCTGAGATCCTACGTCAGAAAGATCCAACCTCACTCCTCTGATAAGGATATTTGGGTCCACTTTTTCCAAGATAGTTTGTCAGGCACGCAATTGGACTGGTTCTATCAACTTGAGAGATCTGATGTCCATAACTGGGAAGATTTGACTGCTGCGTTCTACCGACAATACCAATACAACGCAGATTTAGCGCCTACTCGTACTCAACTACAAAGTATGGGTATGGCCTCTAATGAGGGATTTAAAGAGTATGCCCAAAAGTGGCGGGATTTGGCTGGAAGGGTGCAGCCACCATTGTCGAATAGAGAGCTGGTTGACATGTTTTTAGGGACTCTGTCAGGTCCATTCTTCAATCATTTAATCAGGAGTTCATCTGCAGGATTCACCGAATTAATTCTGACCGGTGAAAGGGTCGAAGTTGGCATTAAGAGTGGTAAAATTCAGAAAGATGCCTCCACTTCCACTGCTGTTAAGAAGACCTTCCCAACTAAGAAGGAAGTTTATGCTGTTCACGACCAGAGAAACCAAGGAAGAATAGAGCGCCGACCAACGGTGGGGGCTGTTATGATCAAAAACTCCTCAACCGATCAACCTCGCAGCAATCAACCAAGAGCTAACCAGCAAAGGGTAGAAAGTCCACAACAGCAATTCACCCGAATCAATATGACACCGGCTCAAGTCCTCCCTCATCTGTTAAAACTAAACCTCACCAACTTGAAAGAAGCGCCGAAAAACCCCAATACCTCTTCTCCTTATTATCACTCCAATGCAAAATATGCATACCACTCTGACAGTGTAGGGCATGACACCAACAACTGTTGGGATCTTAAAAACAAGATCCAAGACTTGATAGACGCCAAGGAGGTAGAATTCGATGCGCCCGAAAAGCCGAATGTGATTTCTTCCCCAATGCCCAAGCACGATCATAATGTCCATGCCGTTATGGGAGATCTTCATGTTACCACTGTTGATGACCTTTTGACTCTGTTACCAATGATTAAAGTGAATTTGATGAAAGTCGGGATATTCCCAGGCTGTGGAAAAGACTATTACTTTTGTTCAAACTTGCAAACTGACTTCCCACTGTTGAAATCAAGCATCCAACGCCTGATGGATACCCAAGAGATCCTCTTTCAAAAGACTCTTGTTGATACTATCACTCATGTTACTCCTGCTACCTTTGATACTCCAACCAATGACATTGCTATAATAACCATCTCCGACGATCTTTCCAAGACCTGCAAAAGGCCTGTTAAGATTACGCCTGATCCCAAGTTTGTGCCGCTAAAAATCACCATGCCGGGGCCTGTCCCATATAAATCTAACAAGACGATACCATGGAACTATGGAGGAGAAATCTTCTATCATGGTATCAAGCAGATTCAATCAGTCCAAGAGAATTCTGATGATGAATCCCCTGATATAGGGAATATTGCAGGAACAAGCAAGATAACTCGCAGCGGAAGGATCTTCTCTCCGGAGATTGCTCCTCCACGAGCAGTCTTCGGACCCTTAAGAGTTTCTGTACCTGTCAAGCCATCTGTGCAAAGCCCGGTAAATGAAGAAATTGATGTACCCGAAGCTAGACCCTCTGATGTTACTTCCAATAAAGGTAAGGGGATACAAGAAGCGCCTGTCAGGACGAAGGCTCAGACTATGGTTATCCTCGAGACTACCCAAAAAGAGATGGAATAAATCTTAAAGATAATCAAGAAGAGCAACTACGATGTCGTGGAGCAGCTAGGGAAGACCCTTTCCAAAATCTCCATGTTGGCTCTCCTACTCTGCTCTGAGGCTCATGCTAAAGCCTTGATCAAAATTTTAAAGATGGCACATGTGCATCAAGAAACTCCTGTAGACCAATTTCAAGAGTGCGTGGCTAGCCTTACAGCTGATAATGGTCTTGGTTTTTCTGATGCTGATTTGACCCCAAAGGGAAGGAAGCATAACGACGTGCTGCATGTCTCGGTAGAATGCAGAGGGACCACACTTGCCCATGTTCTGGTTGACACTGGTTCATCTTTAAATGTTCTACCGAAGAAGGTGTTGGACAGATTGGACTATGAAGGTTTGACCCTAAAGCCCAATAACATTGTTGTTAGAGCCTTCGACGGTTCTAAGAGGATGGTTCACGGAGAAGTGGACATTCCAGTCAAAGTGGGTACAAAAATTTTCAACTCTACTTTTTATGTGATGGGCATCCGTCCTTCATATTCATGCTTGCTGGGAAGGCCATGGATCCACAGCGCTGAGGCAGTCACTTCCTCCCTACACCAAATGCTAAAGTATCCAGTTCAGGGTAAGATCATAACGGTTCATGGGGAGGAAGAGTATATGATAAGTCACCTTAACTCCTTCCGCTATGTGGAGTTAGATGGAGAATTCATAGAAACGCCTTTCCAACACTTTGAAGAGGTTTCTCTTGAAGTCGCAGTTGTAAAGACAATGACCGATGTACCTATCATTTCCAAGCCTGTGTCTAGGATGGCATCCCTCAAAGATGCAGAGGCTGTAATCAAAGAAGGAAGGATTACAGTGTGGGGGCAACTGCCTGGTTTTTCTCACAAGACTGACAAGATCGGACTAGGTTTTACTGTTACTGGCCAGAAAGCTGTGCGTCGCTCCCGGGCTGGAGGACCACCCGTAAAAATCACTCACCATGGAATTAATGCCTTAGAAGATAATGATGAAGAAGACAACTTTGAAGATTGGATCTTTCCAACCGTTGAAGGAGGATTAAGCAACTGGGAAGCCAAAGACTTTGTTCCCATCCCTTTCATCAATCAGTAATTTATCTTTGAACAATTTCCTATTTTGGTCTGTAATAATTAAACAATTTGTACACTCTCTTTTTGCCTTATGCCTTTCCCGGTGCATATAGGTCCATTTGTAAGGGCTTGATTTCTTCATTATCATATGCCATTTTTAATGAATCATTGGGCGTTTTCATCTATAAACTGTTGTGTTCATTTTATTTCTTTTTACATTTTATTTTGTTTAAGGATGGCTATCCCTTACACACACCCACACTCACAAAATGCAGGTACCCATCCACTCCAGATTCCACGGGTGACTATTCTGATTTGGCCTTAGGTAACTCTGAAGATCTGGTCAATCATGCCGAGTACGAAGGTGATGAAGAATGTGAAGTGCCTGTAGAGTTAGCCAGACTTTTGCAACAAGAAGAAAGGGCTATTCTGCCCCATGAAGAGTTGCTAGAGACTATCAATTTGGGAACAGAGGAAGACAAGAAAGAGGTTAAAGTGGGTGCCAACCTGGAGCCAAGTGTCAAAGAGCGTCTAGTTCAGCTGTTGAATGAATATGTTGAGATCTTTGCCTAGTCCTATGAAGACATGCCGGGACTAGATACATATATTGTAGTTCACTGTCTCCCTACAAGAGAAGACTGTCCACCAATCAAACAAAAGCTCCATCGAATGAGGCCTGACATGTTTGAAAAGATCAAAGATGAGGTGATGAAGCAATTCAATGCTGACTTTCTGGCTGTTACTTCCTATCCACAATGGGTTGCTAACATTGTGCCCGTGCCTAAGAAGGACGGCAAAGTCAGAATGTGTGTGGACTATCGGGACTTAAACAGGGCTAGCCCTAAAGATGATTTTCCACTACCACAAATTGACATCTTAGTTGACAACACAACTCAACACAAGATATTTTCCTTCATGGATGGATTCTCGGGATACAACCATATCAAAATGGCCCCCAAAGACATGGAGAAGACTACTTTTGTTACGCAATGGGGTATGTTCTGCTATAAAGTGATGCCATTCGGACTGAAGAATGCCGGGGCAACCTATCAGCGAGCCATGGTAGCTTTGTTTCATGACATGATACATCATGAGATTGAAGTCTACGTAGACGACATGATAGCCCGTTCACAGACAGAAGAAGAACACCTCGACCATCTACAAAAGCTGTTTGTCAGGTTGAAGGAGTATAAGCTCAGACTGAACCCTAGCAAGTGCACTTTTGGAGTCAGGTCTGGTAAACTTTTGAGATTTATCGTCAGTAACAAAGGCATTGAGGTTGATCCTGCTAAAGTCAAAGCTATACAAGAAATGCCTGCCCCCCGCACTGAAAAGGAGGTTAGAGGTTTCTTGGGATGCTTAAACTATATTGCGAGGTTCATCTCTCACCTAACATCTACCTGTGAGCCAATCTTCAAGCTGTTGAAGAAAGATCAGGTGGTTGAATGGAACAGTGATTATCAAGTTGCTTTTGATAAGATCAAGGAGTATTTACTGGAACCTCCTATCTTGATGCCACCCGTCAAAGGAAGACCTTTAATCATGTATCTAACTGTTTTGGATAATTCAATGGGGTGCGTACTAGGCCAACATGACGAGTCTGGCCGAAAAGAGCATGCCATTTATTACCTTAGCAAAAAGTTTACCGACTGTGAGACTCGCTACTCACTTCTCGAGAAAACTTGCTGCGCTTTGGTATGGGATGCTCGCCGGCTAAGGCAGTATATGTTGACACATACCACTTTGCTGATTTCTAAAATGGATCTGATTAAGTACATCTTCGAGAAGCCTGCTTTATCCGAAAGAATCGCTAGATGGCAGATGATCCTGACTGAATATGATATTCACTACACAACCCAAAAATCTATAAAGGGGAGTGTACTAGCTGACCATCTAGCTCATCAAGCCATCGAAGATTACCAATCTATGAGATTCGACTTCCCTGACGAGGACATCATGACATTGGACAACATTGAAGGTAACTGACCGTATGACGGACCTGAACAAGGATCCCGATGGACCCTGTACTTTGATGGCGTTTCAAATGCACTTGGCAACGGTATCAGTGCAGTATTTATTTCTCCTGAAGGTTTCCATACACCTTTCACCGCTAGACTCTGCTTCAGCTGCACCAACAACATGGCCGAATATGAAGCTTGTATCTTTGGTCTCAAGGCTGCTATTGGCTTGGGAATCAAATCTTTGGTCGTATTTGGAGACTCAGCTTTGGTTATCAGTCAAATTAAAGGAGAGTGGGACACTAGACATTCTAATCTTATCCCATACAAAGAACATGTCTTGACATTGTTGCCTCATTTTGAGCAGATTACCTTTGAGCACTTCCCGCGAGAAGAAAATCAGCTAGCAGATGCTCTGGCCACAATGTCTTCCATGTTTAAACTCAACTGGGATAATGAGGCTCCCCAAATCACCATCGAGCGAATGGACGAACCTGCGCACTGTCATGAGATTAATACTGAAGAAGTAGTGGAACAACCCTGGTTTTATGAAATCAAAAGGTATCTCCAGACTCGAGAATACCCTGAAGGAGCTTCCGTCAATGACAAAAAGTTCTTAAGGAGATTTGCTGCCAAGTTCTTCTTGAGCAATGGTATCTTATATAAGCGCAGCCATGATTATGTTCTACTTTGTTGTGTGGAAAAGGTTGAAGTAGAGTTGATCATGACCAAAATACATAGTGGCACATTTGGCACCCACTTAAGCGAACATACGATGGCTAAGAAGATTCTAAGGGCAGGCTACTACTGGTCTACCATGGAAGCTGATTGTCATCAACATTCCCGTGCTTGTCACAAATGTCAAGTCTATGCTGATAAGGTACATATTCCTCCAGTTCCTCTCAACGTTCTAACAGCTCCTTGGCCGTTCGCGATGTGGGGAATTGACATGATTGGAGAGATCAAGCCCACGACATCCAATGGACATCGCTTCATCTTGGTCGCTATTGATTACTTTACCAAGTGGGTCGAAGCAACTTCCTTCGCCTCCATTACAAAGAATGTGGTTTCCCACTTCATCAAGCAGAACCTCATATGCCGGTATGGTATCCCCGATAGGATTATCACGGACAACAGTACAAATTTGAACAACACCGTGATCACCGCCCTGTGCGAGCAGTTCAAGATTCAACATCACAATTCATCTCCCTATCGACCAAAGATGAACGGTGTTGTTGAAGCCGAGAACAAAAATATCAAGAAGATCATTCAAAAAATGAAAGTCACCTACAAGGACTGGTATGAGATGTTACTGTTTGCTCTACACGGATATCGTACCACGACGCGAACTTCAACCGGGGCAACCTCTTTTTCTTTGGTATATGGCATAGAAGCTGTTTTACCTATAGAAGTTCAGATTCCTTCCTTGAGGATTATGAAGGATGTTGGTTTAAGTGAAGACGATTGGATTCAGACCCGGCTTGATCAACTTAATCTGATCGACGAGAAGCGACTTACTGTTGTTTGTCATGGTCAGACGTATCAAAAACAGATGATCAAGGCTTTCAACAAGAAAGTCAGGCGTCAGGTATATCAAGTCGGAGATCTTGTAATCAAGCGGATCATCTTGCCGCAAAGTGATCCCAGGGGCAAGTGGACTCCTACTTACGAAGGACCATTTATGATCAAGAACATCTTTTCTGGTGGGGCAATGATTCTGACCACCATGGACGGAGACGACTTGCGGCACCCTGCGAACGCAGACATAGTCAAAAAATACTACGCATAAAATGACCCGACAAGTTGAAAACCCGAAAGGGCGACTTGGGAAAAATGGGCATCCCGGTGAATCGAAAACCCGAAAGGGCGGTTTAGGCAAAAATTAAGGATAAATAAAAAAATTTGTACACCCGACAAGTTGAAAACCCGAAAGGGCGACTTGGGCAAAAAGGGGTTTCCCGGTGGATCGAAAACCCGAAAGGGCGGTCCAGGCAAAAGTTAGGGAATTAAAGCGTATGACTATGTCTCGTCGAATCACTTTAAGGACAATCTCTTCACGACCAAACTCCAAGCTTCTGATCAATCCAATCATCGACGGATGAAGCAACAAATGGACAAAGATACTCAGAGTTGTGAAGACTATAGCAGAATAGGAACCCTGTGGAATTTTTGCACATAGCCATCTTTCTTTGTATAAAATTTTTCTCAATTTTATGGCAACATTTCTCTTACTAGGATGTCTGTCTCCTTTGTACAAAAATACTTACAAAAGTTAATACAAAGATACTTCAAAGTGCAGAAATTTGCTTGTCTTTTCTTTCTTTTTACAATTATGTTTTATTTGAAAATGTCCAATGATTTGTTGAATGAGCATATGCATTTGAATATAATCACTGCTTACAAATAAAACGAAATGAGAAAGGATAATTACTGATAGGTCGAAAGTATAGGAAAACGTCTTTAGGCTATCCTAGAAGAAATCCCCTACAGTATGTCATTCAAATCCTCAACAAAGGTAAAACCTTGGAGTATATATCCCCAACGGAGTTAAATTTCAAAATTCCCATCAGAGTTAAGTCTCTAAACTCCCGATCCCCAGCGGAGCCAGAGTATTCTAAACTTTCTTCCCCAGCGGAGCCCGAATACTCTAAACTTTTATCACCAGCAGAGTTCTCCGCAAAGCAAGGAATCCCCAGTAGATTGGCATACAACTCAAGATCGTGATTTTCGCAGCAGATTAAACACTCTCCCCACGAAGTTATTTCTCGACAGAACAAAGATTCTAGTTCCCGTTTCTCCATTTGAAGCCTCCCAGGTTTTAATTCCCCAATAGAGGTCGTCGGATTTTTCCTTATTTTCCCAGGAAAGTCATGAAGGATTCTCACATCCCCACAGAAGTTGTCAAAGTTTTGATATTCCCCGCAGGTTGTCAAGGATTTTCTATCCCCAGCAGTAATCAACAAGGTTCTCTCATCTTCAACAATCAAAGATTTTTGGAATCTCCAGCATCGGTCAAGGATTTACTTTCCTCGGCAGCAGTCAAAGATTTCATTATCTCGAAGCTATCAAGGATTTATTTTCCTCAGCAAGACAGCTAATTAGCTTACATGCGCATACATTACATTCATATATCATGAACGTTTATAGAACACATTTTATTGCATCATACATGGCATGCAACATAACTTTGTGTTTTAAGCTAACATTCTACCCTTTCCGGATAAGATTAAAAGCTATCGTTAATAACTATTCAGAGACTTCAAATAAAACATGGATACACCCCTAGACACGGCAGTCATTCTATTACTCATTTAGAATTTCAAGTCAAGATACAGTATGGATACACCCCCCAGATGCGGCGGTCATTCTATTACTCATTCAGACTTCAGCAATCAGATACAAACTAGATACGCTTCAGACACGGAAGCCATTCTATTTCTCATTCAGATTCAACTATCAAACTCAAGTTCAGATACACTTCAGACACGAAAGTCATTCTGTCACTTGTCCGGATCCCAGTTACAGTACGGATATACTCCAGACACGGAAGTCATTCTGCTACTCATACAGATCTCAACTTCAGATACAATCCATATACGCTCCAGACACGGTTTCCATTCTGTCACTCATTCGGAACTTATCCCCAACACAGAGATGCCCGATACACAGATGTTTCTCTGTCGCCCGTTCAGAATTCAAAAACAATACAGATACACTCCAGACACGGCAGTTATTCTGATATTCACTCAAGAATCAAAAACAGTTACAACTCGGATATGCTCTAGACACGGACGCCATTCCCTTGCTCATACGAACCTAGTCTCCAGATACAACTCAGATACGTTCCAAATACGGATACCATTCTGATGTTCATTCTACTGATTTTCAACAAACAAGTTTTGGATGGCATCTCTAAGCCCATCTCCAGCAAGATTCTATCATTTCCAAATGGCATCTTTAAGCCCATTCCTACATTTTTGACGAGTGCAAATTTACGGGCACTCTAGTGTCCAATCCTCTTTTACCTTCGAGTCACGAAAGGCAAACTTGCCAATCTAACTCTTCAGGTTCAAGAAGATTGAACAGGGGAAAATGTTGTACCCCAAAATTTGCCCTCTCATTTTATCAACATTTCTCATCACAAGGCTCTTGGAACTCAAGATCAAGCTAGGGTTTGCTCTGCTCAAGACATCTCCTTGCACTGATGACCTAAACTAGGGTTTGAGGTTGCACAAAGATTTTTGGACTTTCAATGCTCAAGTTGACTTTCATACTTCATATTGGACTCATAAGTTTGTCCATACTAAGTTTCAAGCCTTGAATCAAATTTTTGCCCAGTCAATTGGACAATTGACCTAGAAATCAGCTGTATTGGGGAAAAAGTCAACTGTGGCCAATTTACAGTCAAACCTCATTAATTTTGACCCACATCAACATTATGAACTCATATGAACCATTTGATCAAGTTTGGACCACCAATCCACAAGAAATTTGATCAGATCACCAAAAGGGCAAAATGGTCATTTTTAGGGTTTTGACTGTACAAGGGCAATTTTTGACTGTTTGACCTAGCCAATGGCAAATTAAGTTCAACCATGGACTCAAGGACTCAATGACATCATCTTGAATTATTCAACAAGTTCAAAAGATCTCAAATGCATGGGATTGACAGATGAATTTTTCAGTCAACTGATCAAAATTTGACTGTACACTGAAAAGTCATACTTTGACTTTTTGGACAAAATCAAGTGCCAAGGGTCATTTTTTATCAAGATGTGTAAAATTATGAAACTTGTTCATCAAGAAACCCAAAATTGCAAATTAGGGTTTGAAATTGAAAATTTTCATAACTTAGAAATTTTCTAAGTTATGAAATTTTCTTAATTTTTCCTAACTTTGCCCCACATTTTCACCATGATGCAAATGGATTCAAACAAAACTTACAACATGACAGTTGTAGTTCTCCACAAAGTCTACAACTTTGATTCACAAAGTTTTCTCAAAAGAAGCTTGGATCTCAAGTTATGATTTTTGGAACAAGGGTCCCTAAAACTTTTAACTTAGTGAAATTTTGCCCTAGTTTAGGCAGGATTTTGACCTATCTTCTTGGCCATTTTTCACATAGTTCCACTTGGAGTCTCAAGTTGAATTTCAAAGATGGATTATAGAGCATGTTTCAAACTTTCCAGATTGTCCAAGAACTCCTCAAACACGTTTATGGTTAGGGAGAATTGAATGCTTGAAGTTGGTAAAAACTCACTTTGTATCCATGGCAAAATCATGTTCACTCAAGTTGCATTTTCAAACCAGCATGCCTTACACTAGTTTGCAGGCCTCTAAACCATTTCACACTCCATAATTTAATGCAAATCCATTGAGCTAATACATTGTCTTGGTCATTAGGATATTGTACACAAGTTTAATCCCTAAATGGTAAAAGGCACATTTCCATTTTTGCAAAAGTTTGCTTTATGTCAAACCACTAATCCTTGAGCATAGAGCCAAATCTCTTGCAGCTAAACAAATACACTAATTAGGGGGGCCAAGAGCAGAGGTTAGAGGATGTTGTATAGCCTGCACAAGCCTATTACATATCACTTCCACTTTCTTGCTTCAAAAACAAGAAACTTGTCCAAATGCTTAGAACTAAAAAACCAACAAAGATCAACTTACACAAACAGTTTGAACATATTTCTCACACCCCTTTGAGCTAGAAACACGATTGTTCAAGCCTCAAAACACCCCATAGCCAAAAATCACATTTCTTTGGCAAAACAGGGCAGGTGCTGCAACTTGAGTTCCACAGCTCATTTGGCTCGTGCGTTTTGCCCCAAGTTGCTTCAAACACCTTCCATTCAACTCACTCAAGCTATCCCAAACCTCAAAAACCAACTATAACTCCATTTACAGTGTTCACCATTTTCATTTCAAGCTTGTGCAGGTTGAGTTCTATAGGCTGATTCAAGGACATTCAAGGAAATCTAGCTATTGGAAAAGGTCAAGTGAAGTTCAAGCAAGCTACCAGACATCTCAAACCTTGTTGAAAAGCACTGCATTTCCCTACACGAATCCAACTGAAACAGGTTTTTCTTCACTTTCTATCTCTCTATTTAGGAACATTTAGCCTTAGGTTTGTGAATAAAAAATGTAGTGTTCATTGCCATGAAGCTGTACATATGCTCAGTTTTCATTTATATTAAGTGCGCTAGGAGAATTTCATCCATGAACATGCTGAAGAAACTAGGTCAGATTTTAGGGCCAGAGAAATTCTCTCTGGTCTTTGAGAGTTAGGATTAGTTTTTTATATGGTTGGAATCGTCTTGAAATTCTCTACAAGTTTGATGTTATGTGTTTTTGCAATAGATCACGTATACAGGATCTAGTGTTTGAATAGGGCACGCGCGCGTTTTCCAGTCTGAAGGTTGAAGATGAAGCTGGCTTGGGCTGGGCCTGGCCTGACTTGCTTTTGACACCTCCTACTTTCATTTTTGCACCCCCTGGCCCAATTTCTTGTATTTCCATATTTTTGCATTTTTGTTTTCATTTCTGATTTTGTTTATTTATTTCAAAATATAAAAAATGCTTAAAAAATATTTTCATAATTTTTTACATTTATTTGGCATTTTATTTTAATTTTTCTAACATTAAAAGCATTTAAATACTTTTTTTTTATTATTAAGACTTGAAAAATATTTATAATTTATACTTTTATTTTTGTTCTTTATTTTTATTCACACTGAAAATGTTATTATAAATATAATTTATTTTTTTACATATTTTATTTTATATTGTATATATTTAATTTGATTAATATACATATATAAATATATACTTTTTATTTTATTAAATACTTTAGAATAAAAAATATAAAAATATTACATTTTCACTTTTATTATTATTCATACTAAAAAATACCCTTTTTAAGTATATTTTATTTTTGTACATATTAATATATTTTATTGTATATAAATAATATAATATGTTTATTTTCTTAAAGAAATTAGGGTTTCACCCTTAAACAAATATAAATCTTTTTATTTATTCCTTTATTTTTTACATCAAAATATTTTACATACATTAATGAACAAAAAACCCTTTTTTTGCATACTTCATATTATTGTCCATTCATCTTATGCAATTAAATTCAATTTGGATGTAATAGTAAACTAGGGTTTATATTTCTTGTCAAATACCCCCCATTCAAAATTGTACCCCTATCCTTATAATCATGTTGTAATAGCTTAGAATTTTAAATTCTCGCACTTTACGCTTTCAATTATGCCATGATTAGAGAATTATGGTTTGTATGCAAAAATCCAAATCAACAAATAGCTTGACCTAATCAAAGACAAATATGCATGAAAATCAAACACAATGCACACTTGCACCCCTAGGGTTACAATCCACTTGTTGCCTTCAAAAATGAGCCACGGTAGGCATGTTGGGTACTTTGGCAAAACAAAAACAAAACAAAAGATCATATTCCCTCGATGACGCTATCTTGGTTGCCTAAACAAAAATGATCAAGTCCCTCAAAAATTTGCCAAAAATACTTGACACAATTGCTATCATGGTCTATACGATGACCCGCGCCTGTCCCGTTTAACATCCTAACACAAGGTTGTTCACCAAATGCAATGGTGAAACAACACTGTCAAAAGGGTTAAAAACATTAGGAAAGATCTTTGAGTAAAATAGGGTAGATATCTCTTAGTTACTTGATCAAAAGCTTGCAAAAACATCCTTGCTATTTTCAAACACACTTCACAAACACAATTTCAAACATTTCCCAAATCAAACTATCAAACATTGAAACCTTTTCAAAATACAAAAACACCTTTGTATACATTCAAACAAGAGTCATTACAAAGGTTGTCACAACAATGGCCTCTTTTCAAAACATCTTTCAAAACCATACACAAAGCACCATTTCAAACAATTGGAAAAATAAAGTAAGTAATCTAAACAAGTAACTAAGAGCCCATGGATAACCATGGATGAAAAGGGTGCTTGCACCTTCCCTTTTCATAATCTACTCCCCGAACCCAAGAAAACATCTCAAAGGTATTTCCTGTGCTTTTTGACCTTTCCTTAGGATAAAATAAAAAGTCGGTGGCGACTCTTGCTAAACCGAAACATTTGCGAACACAATCGCAAAATCCCAAGTCAGTTCTCCCACCGTATCACAGTACAAATCTCAATAATACAATGATCACCGAGCTTTTGCAAACAATTCAAGATTCAACATCATAACTCTTCTCCCTACCGGCCGAAGATGAATGGCGCTATTGAAGCATCTAACAAGAATATCAAGAAGATTGTGCAGAAGATGACGGTGACATACAAAGACTGGCACGAGATGTTACCATTCGCTCTTCATGGGTACCGTACCTCAGCACGGAGATCGACATGGGAAACACACTACTCTTTGGTGTATGACATGGAGGCAGTTCTACCCATCGAGGTCCAGATACCCTCTCTTAGGATTATGAAGGATGCGGGTTTGAACGAAGACGACTGGATCCAAACCCGACTTGATCAGCTGAATCTAATCGACGAAAAAAGACTTACTGCTATCTATCATGGTCAGACGTATCAAAAACGAATGATCAAGGCTTTTAACAAGAAAGTCAGGCGTCAAGAATACCAAGTCAGGGATCTGGTGATCAAGCGTATCATACTACCACAAGGTGATCCCACGGGAAAATGGACCCCCACATACGAAGGGCCATTTTTGGTTAAGAACATTTTCTTGGGAGGAGCTATGATTCTAACCACCATGGATGGTGACGACCTTCCTCACCCCGTCAATGCAGACATAGTGAAAAGATACTACGCATAATCAAAGACCTGCTAGGTTGACTGGCCTAGGTAAAAATAAGGGCTTCCGACGAACCACAATGGTTCGGGCAAAAGTAAGGGATGAAAATGGAAAAATCTGTACACCCGGCAAGTCGAAAACCCGAAAAGGAGACTTGGGCAAAAAAGGGTATCCTGGTGGATTGAAAACCCGAAAGGGCAATCCAAGAAAAAGCTAGGGATCAAAGCGTAACACTATGTCTCATTGGATCATCTTGCAACCAGACTTCGGTATCAACTATCAAGCTCGGGTGGCGCCAATCAATCTGATCCACCTTCAGCCAAGCAGCAAAGTGATGAGATGCTTGAAGATATAAAGGCAATAACAAAATTGGAACCCAATGGGATTGTTTCATATAGCTGTTTTTCTTTCTTAAACATAAATTGTAATTTCTATCTTTCGGCGGTGTTCTCTTACTAGAGCGTCAGCCTCCTTGTACAAAAACACCTATTACAGGCCAACTTCAAAATCAATACAAGTCATTTTCACAAAGCTTTGATTTATTTTCTTTTTCCTGTTTTGTCTTGCAAGAACGTCCAATGGTTCATCTTTGATATATGCATTTAACAATAATTGTTGCTCATAAATATCTATATGAAAAACAAAATACAATTACTCGTAATTCTAGGAACAAGGAAAACAAGAATTGCCCAAACCTTACAGTTATTCTGCCCATCAGGTACTGGGATAGAGTTAGCTTGAGAACATGAGTAATAGTACATACACCCCCCACAGAGTAAGAAATATCCAAAGACGGTGATGCCAGCTTCCCCGAGTAAGACATGACTCTCCCGCTGAGGTTCACAATCGCAAGCGATTCGGTAAATTATTCCCCAAGCAGAGTTTATTTCTCTCACAAGCATAAATTCAATCCCCAATAGAATTCATTGTCACCAGCAACGGAAATTCATCCCCAGCTGAGTTGTTTCTCCAAGACAGCAAAACTATCAATAGAGTATCTCCTCTCCAATAAGGTTATTCCCCGCAGAGTTATCTTCCGACAGAATATTTACCAGCCAAGGGGAAAAATCCCCAGCTAATCATCTCTGTTCATCATCCCCAACAGAAGTAGAGGAACTGTGGTTCTTACAGCAGTCAAGAATACCACTTCTCATACTCTCCAAACAGCAGTCAGGGATTTATTTTCCCAGACTCAGATTATCACGTCAACATTTCATGTTCATACATCATGATATGTGCATACATTACATATAAATAATCTCAGTTATTTTGAGAACCTCATCACAATACATCTCATGCATCGCACATAACTAACCCTGCATTTCTTTCAGGAAAGATAGTTATTATCAATAATTTCCAGCAGGTACATGATCAACACTCGAAGCTAAACAAAGTAATCATCGACAATAAATGCAACCTCATCCAGGTTCCTGCAGCCCTACTATCCAGGATTTCATATCGAAGTAACCCTACTACCCAAGTTCCTTTTCACAGCCCAGCTATCCAGGCTTTTGTATCGAAGTAACCCTACAATCCAGGTTTCTTCTCACAACCCTACTATCTAGGCTTTCGTATCGAAGTAACCCTACTATCCAGGTTCCTTCTCACAACCCTATTATCCAGGCTTTCGTATCGAAGTAACCCTACCATCCAGGTTCCTTCTCACAGCCCTACTATCCAGGCTTTTGTATCAAAGTAACCCTACCATCCAGGTTCCTTCTCACAGCCCTACTACCCAGGCTTCCATATCGAAGTAACCCTACTATCCAGGTTCCTTCTCAAGCCCTACTACCCAGGCTTCCGTATCGAAGTAACCCTACTATCCAGGTTCCTTCTCAAGCCCTACTATCCTGGCTTTCATATCGAAGTAACCTTGCTATCCAGGTTCCTTCTCAAGCCCTACTGTCCCGGCTTTCATATCGAAGTAACCCTGCTATCCAGGTTCCTTCTCATAACCTTACTATCCAGGTTCTTCCTCTCTTATCCCCAGACAACAGTCCACAACACTATAAGACCGGGACCCAATCAAACACATTTGGTTCGCATCTCCCCAGTAAGTCGCGGTGTAACATATACCCCGACCAAACACACAGTTTACTTCTGCTCCCCAAATCGGAGTTATCCCCCAGTAGAGTAACAGACAACTGAAGCTCCTAAAATTCTATTTCTCCCAAGACAGAGACCAGCATTCCCCATCGAAGTCCTCCTTAACAACAGGTATACGGGTTCTCACAAAGGAATCTCTTATGCGATTGACACCTCTTCGGATGGCATCTTTAAGCCCATCTCCGATAATCCTCTAGCAACTTCCAAATGGCATCTACAAGCCCATTCCTGATATCGCAAATCAAATGTCACTTCATACGTGTGCAAATTTCTGGGCACTCTAGTGTTCAATCATCTTCCACCTTCTGATCACGAAAGGCAGACGAGCCAATCTACATCTTCAGGTTTAAGAAGATTGAACAGGGGAAGCTGTTGTACCCCAAAATTTTCCCTCCCATATTTCTCAACACATGGCAAGTGAGGTCCTCAAATTGCTCAAAGAAGTCCAAGAGTTGACCAGACAAACTCTCTCCTAAGGCAGTCTACCTCAAATTAGGGTTTCATTTTTCATCAAGATGCTTGAGTCCAAAGGATCCCAATTTCTCACCATTGTCCTAATATGTTCTCAAGATCATCCATGTTAAGTTTCAAGCCTTGTAGAGGAAGTTTGCTCAGTCAATTGCTCAAAGGCCTGAAAATCGACTATGCTAGGTCAAAAGTCAACTGTGGCTCACATACAGTCAAACTTCAAGATTTTTGGTCAACATCCTCATTTTGAAGTATCATTCATCATTTGATCAAGGGTTGATCATTATTAATCAAGGATTGCTCACAATTCATCAAAACCAAGAAGTTGCTAAATTAGGGTTTTGTAGGAAAAGTCAACTCAACTTTGACCAAGCATAACTTTCTCAAACTTTACCATAAATGACCCATCCAAAGATCATTTTTAAGAGGATGCAATTCCCTACAATTAATCTTCATCCCCCAAGTTCAAAATATGCACTCAAAAAAAGATATAAATTTGGACATTATAGGTCATTTTGAAAAGTCAACAAAAACACCTTTTGGGTCAAAGCTTCATACATGAACATGGAAGATTCAATTGAGATGAGACCAAAAGGGTTGCTTAGAGGACATTCTAATATTTTTAAAAGTCAAAGAACACCTATCTAGGGTCAAAATTGAGAGAGTTATGCATTGGCCAAGTTGACCTTTTTTGCAAAATTGCCAAAAGTCAAATATGCTCAAATATGCATTTTTTGCTAAATGGCCCCAAATTTTTATGCTTGCATCTCATTCCTAACATAGTCCACGACCTATGGGACTCTCCATGCTTTATTTATTCATTTATTGTATTTATTTTGATTTTTATTCATTTAAAATTTAAGTAAAATCAAATAAATCTAAATAAATCATATATTGTGTTTTAGGGATGATTTTTGCATTGAAGGAGGATCTCATGAGCTGTCAATTGAGAATCAATTCATGCAAGGCTGATTTGGTTGAATAAAGATTGAATTTGAGCAAGTTTGGAAAGAAATCATATGCCATGAAAGACCAAATCAGATCTTCATAATGGGCAAGATTGAGGTCGTTTTTGTTGACCTAATAAGTTGTATTACATATACAGAAGCAAGGCAGGGAATGAGAAGAGGTTGAACAGTCGTGAAAGAGGCAGACAAAACTCAAAAAATTCGCGAAAAAGTGGTGATCCAATTTCCATCCTAGAGGCCAATTCGAGCCATTCTCACGATACCAACAGATTCTTGGACATCTCCAGAAGGAATTCCAACCATTTGCAAGCTCTCTCACGCCTGAAATCATAGGTACAGAAGTCACGGTTTTGTCTCAAAACTTTGATTTTGTTTTCATTGGTTTACGCATCATTAGCATGTTTGGTTCATATATTCTTGTTTGTCAGTGAATTTGCAAGCTTTTGGTATTGTTTAATTGTGTTTTTAGTACAGGAATCAAGAGATTCCATAGTTAGGGTTTCGTGTTTTTGTTTAGGGATTTTTTATCCAGGCAAAATTGGGCGTTAGCTCTGGTACCATGATACTCGTGAGGATGATACGAGTTGATTGGTACTAGCCATGGCCATTTATCTTGAGCCTACACAATTTTGGAGATGTACAAGGATATACCTACAGCAAGCGTTTGTAGGTAAAAGTTTGTTTACCTAAAACGAAGGTTGGGAGGAAGACGATGATGCGTGTCACCCCCTGGTTGGGCAATTTGAATTTAGCGTGTTTTTTCCAGAAATCTTTGTTTTCATTATATTATAATTGATTTTTATTATATATACAAATAAGCATCATAGCTCAGTTGGCAAGCGTGCAGGGCAAAAGTACATAGGACCTGGGTTCGATCCCCAGGTCCCAACCTTTATTTCATATTTTTCTTCAATAGATAATCCAACGCGTTGCAAACCAAGGATCTCACCGTGTACCATCAGGATCTGGCCATCCAACTCATCAGCGCTCCAGATCCAATGCCTTTCCTTTGGAGGACTACCATGCGCCCCCAGTCAACGTGCACACTGGATTGGGCGAACTCAAGCATGCCTTAGCCATTTGGGCCCAGCAATTCAGATAGCACCCCCCATAATTGCTAATACAAGCCCATTATTCCTTCCTTTTTCTTTTTAATTTATTTAAATCTCAATATTTATTTTTATTTTTTTTAATTCATAAATTAATTATTTTTCTAACAAAAACCATAAAATCAATAATTCATAAAAAATTAGGATTAGTTTTTTTATTTTATCAAAATTAATTTAATTTAGTTTAAATTAGAAAAATTGTAATTTGTTTTCAAAAATAAAATCGAATAGAAATTAGGTTAAACTTTTGATTTAATTTTATTTTGCTCTTTTTCTCAAATAAATAAAAATACAAAAAAAATAGGCTTTTAGATGTATTAATTTATTTTTCTTAGTTTAAAATTAATTAGACTTAGGATTTTCCTTTAATTTAACAATTCCATTATTTTCTTAAAACATAACAAAAACTTTTTTTAATCAATCTCAATTAGGTTTAAGTCAAGGGTCAAAATCCTAGTTGTCTCGTATTCGATTCATCGCGCGTGTGTTATTATTTTTACGATATTGTTGTAACTATTCATGGTTTGTAATAGTTTAATCTAGGGCTTTTATTTATCGCTTTCTCCCAGTTTTTTTGGCTATGTAATTAATCCCCTCCGCGAAGTCTTGTAATAGCGTAGATTTACTTTCTCGCAGTTTAATTCTCGCAAATATTTGATTGTTTAGATGTATGCTAATATGATTGTATGACAAAGAATGCATGAAAAAGTAATCCAGTTAGAAAACCCTAAATGTGCAAAGACTAAATAATTGAAAACAGATCACTTGCACATATCACTCTTAGGGTATACTCACACTTTGGTTGTTTTAGTTAAACGGTCATTAAGTATAGGGTGACTTAGTGGTTGCCCTCCT
The DNA here is from genome assembly GCA_948472305.1 of Vicia faba. Taxonomy (NCBI): domain Eukaryota; kingdom Viridiplantae; phylum Streptophyta; class Magnoliopsida; order Fabales; family Fabaceae; genus Vicia; species Vicia faba. The sequence continues at coordinate 990,806,821 of OX451735.1, forward strand.
GTCTAAAAATATAAAATGTTACCTCGGAAATGTTTCCTCGAATATGATCTTAAGACTCTAGGGTTATTACTAAGGTGTCCTAACATTGCTTCAGTGATCGTACGTCCCTTTCGAATTGACCCTTACAACTCCAACGACGGTGCTACCTATTTCTCAATAGTAGGATAGCGCTGTCTAAAGGAAATGAGAATATAAACGATCTTTTTTTCCGAGTAGGTAGATGCTAGTAGGTACTTGCTCAAATCAAACTTTTTCACACTTACACATTTCAAAACAACTTCTTCACACCTTTGAGGACTGATACAAGGGTTATCACGAAGTTAAAACTCTTTTCAAAAAAACAAAGCACATACACAAGCAATTTTAAAAGATGAGCAAGTACCTAAGAGCCCATGGAAAACCATGGATAGAAAGGGTGCTAACACCTTCCCTTTCTATAATCTACCTCCCGTACTCAAAATCTCGAAAAAAGGATTTTTTTCTGTACTTTTTTCCTTTCTGGTTGGATGAAATAAAAGTCGGTGGCAACTCTTGCTTACCGCGACGTTTTGCGAACACAAAACGCAAAACGCAAACCAGCGTCCAAACACTCAGTTCTGCCACCGTATCACACCATGCTCTTCCAATAAGTTGTCTTTCATTCTAGCTTCATAAAGAATTTTCCTCCTCTCCTACAAAGAAAAATAAAGCTCTACACTTCTCTCTTCCTTTTCTGATTGCAGCTTAAGACTCTCAGCTTTAACCTGCTTATAATACTCCATAGGCACAAACTTTGACATATCAGGAATAGACTACTGAAGAGATGATTCTTTGGAGAATGATTGGTCGATAGCTGCATCTGGTGGCGACTGACCATTGGCTGATGGATCAAAGGTAGGATGCGGATACAAAGGCTTTTCCCTTTTGTAGGGTAACAACATTACTTTTGCTTGATTTTTTACCCACTACACATATGGATTGAGAGCCAAACATCCTCTCTAACTGAAGAAAGCTCTTCCTTTATTGTGAATATGGCTCTAAGAAACTATTACCCTTTCTAGAAAGACAGGATATTCACCTTTGATGAAATAAACGGTTTCTTCCACTTCCTGATGTTGTGCCAAGATAGGGTTATAATTGATATAGCCTTTTGTCTCTATGAGAGGAACGTTAGGAAATTCTACATAACTTGCAATAATTTCCTTTCCACCTCTTATGTTATGCCAAATAATATCATAAGAAGTAAGATCCACGATCCTTTGAGACCAGGGGAATGAATCTTCAGCGTCTATAAATGGTTCCTTTATAGGCATGTGCAACACGAACCATTTATACAACAGAGGAATGCAGCAAATGAAGCTTCTTTTCTTGCCATGTCTGGAGTGAATAACAGAGTACATATCGACAAGTATCATTGGCACCGGGTTTTCATTCATGAAAACATAGATTGCTACCAAGTCTACGAAATTCTCCATATTAGGAGGCAACATGACTATGCCATGGATCATGGCGACCAATAGCGCATTGGACACAATCCAATCCTTGTTATTTTCAAACTTTTTAGCCTTGCTGATCAAAAACTTTAGAGGAAGGACACACATGTTGCTCTTGTCTATCCAATTACCTTTCTCATCAATAAGGTTCAAAAGAGACTTAACGATAGCTTCGTAATCAGGAACCTCAGGCACACAAATGAATTGAATATGACTTGTGATCTATACATCAAGGATGTAAGCATACTCTTTAAGTGTTGGCGCCAGTTGATAGTCCTGGAAAGTGAAACAGCACAATCGCGGATCGTAGAACTGCAAAAGTGACACCATAGCCCATTTCTCATAATCAACACTCAGAAATGTCAACATATTCCCATAACTATATCTAAAAATCTTCTCATTCGAACCATCTACAAGAGCCCCCACTTCCCTCAGTGGAGCTAAAGAAAAGCCATGAAACTGATAATGGGATGTCTTCCTAAGAAACTCTTTGCCCATATCTGTGTTGCTATCCATTTCTGATGAAAATGACAACCTAAGAATATCTTGGAAATGATATGCATATGTAAATTAACTCTTTTTTTTCATATACTTTTTTTTACAAAAAGGAGAATAAAAATGCTACGATGCAAGTGACATGATACGAGATCAAAGCTCCCACAACACTGGATACTTGCTGTGTTATTTCAGAATATGCCGAGAATACCAGAATCAAAGTTCTGGAACATAAACCACAGGAAACACACAGTCACCAACAGAAATCCAGAACATTACCAAAAGAACCACATAGTCAACAAAGATACCTGTAAGATCAATCCCTCCCCACTCATGGGTGAAGTCTAGGTCAATGTAAGGTCAAAGGTACCCCAAAGTCTTGAGTTCGCCTGAAAATACTATCATCATTACACCTACGTGATAACGATAATACCTCACTTGAACCCCGTCTGAGCATGGCACACATGACCGCACTAGTAGGACCAAAGTTCAATAGCCGTCATGTCTTCACTCTATTCATATGTGTTCCTAAGAGTTTACAACTCTGGCCTGGGTACTGGGCCTTTTACCTCAATAGTAACACCTACCCATCAAGAAACACAGAAGATCCAGCGCAACAACAATAAGCAGTATATGGAAAGCAATAAAATGCAATGCATACATATGCTCTGATAAACATGTACAAATTAACAAGCTATAAAGCATAATATAAACTCACAATGAAAACAAAACAACAAAATCTAGGACTAACTCCGAGATGGACCAGTAATTGGTCAATCTTTCCCTAGTGAAGTCGCCAACTAAAACAACTGACAAAAAATTCATCAAGAGAAAATCAATGAAGTGGCCATCGAGTATTTATTCATCCCATAGGAAGGGAAAGGAAAATCATCGAAGAAAAAATTGAGAAGATATAAATCAAGGTCTTGCGACCGAGAGATTAGGTAAGGGAGTCGATTACGCAAGGGGAAGGTATTAGCATCCCTCACGTCCGTGATACTCCACGGAATCCACTCTTGTTATTCTAATCAAAGGGTGAATTCATATCTAAAGCTTACGAGCTAAGGGGAAAAATGCATTTATAAAAAGTGTATATACAAAAAAAAAGGTTTTATTAGTCGTGTCTACCTCGGTTGTGAACCTTTGTGCCAGTGTACCACCGCTCGTGCAATGGGTATCAAGGCACTCGTAGTTCACCTTAAAAGGTTTTGGTTGGTTGTATGTTTTTTATGAATAATTCTGCATTCGCATCCTTAAAATTAGGATTGCAATTTGTGCTTGGCATTGCAGCTCGTAAAGAGACTCATGCTCGGCCCCTTGCACACTTAGCATTTCCAAGTTGTTATTTGAAACAACACATCCTTATTGAAAAGGTTTTAAAGGAAAAAGTCCAAAGACAAAAAGGTTTGTATTGGTTGGTATTTTTGATTAGCGAAAGAGTGCGATTTGAACTGTAATAAAGTCAGGAAGTGAAAACAGAGCAAGATTCAGCCTAAACTGATTCGCTCTACCCCACAAGACTCAACTGCATACAATTCACATCTTCCTTTATTAAGTGTTTCAAATTTTCTTAAAGAAAGAAGTTTTTGTTTTAATAATGCAAAAAGGGGAATGAAAAAGTTTAAGGGAGACTAACAATCCTAAAGTTATCTTGCAATGGTGATCCTAAGGTTTGGATACAAAAGAGAAACATCTACCTAAGTTAGCATGCATGGATTATAACCTAATGTCCAACTTGAATCGAAAACTAAACAAGCAATCATAAGGGAACATGCAAAGGTTACAACCTAATGTCCAACTTGAATCAAAAACGAAACAAGCAATCCTAAGGGAACATGCATAAATTACAACCTAATGTCCAACTTGAATCGTAAATGAAACAAGCAATCCTATGGGAACATGAAAAGGTCTAAAGAAAGTGCAAAAACAAGTGCAATCGAACAAAGTTGAACCAAAACCAAAACAAGAATCAAGTGCGAGCTTGCAACAAACAAAGAATCCAATGGATTTCAAAATGGGAGTAAGGAACTCTTTCCACTTGATTTGCTCAAGCACTGATACCGAGTAATAACTCAAAGCGTCAACATTTAAAGAAACATGAGCTAACATTGTTGAAACAAATGACAAAGTGTGGGGTTTTGTTATGAATCCTTTTCCACTTTGTTTGACTCAATGGACAAGAATAAGCACGGTTCAAAGCATCAATGTATAATGCGAGCTAAGAACAACCAATGGACTTGAAATTATGGGGGCGGATTGCGAGCCCTTACTCCACTTATTGACTAGATAGAAAGCATAAAGAAAAAGGGAAATGAGAGGCAAGTGGTTTTTCCTTTGTCGAGGTCTTTTACACACAAACAAACACAAACATTGCCTATTTTGAGGGCTTTTAAACAAAACAATATGCACAAACAAAATTGACTTCTAAAGGTCTTTAAATAGATTTTACCACATAAAGTAGGGACTCCCAGTCATGCATCTCTATTCCTACTTCTCATGGCAAGGAAAATAAAATACAATGTAGAATCAAAATAGTATCAGAAAAATACCAAACGAACAGTAATGTCCATAGCAAAGCGATATCAAAGCAAAAGAAACCTGATGATCTTCGTGCAAGCTTCACCAAGCAAAAGAAAAATAAAAAATCAGAGTCACAAGATAAGAGTGAAAACATCACAATGTAAAAATAAATCATATGTGGAACAAGCTCAAGCTATAGCCATGCACAAAACAATGCTACACGACCAAAATAACCCACAACTCGCATTGTGCAATAAACCACTTCCCGAAGCTTACATAATGCCACAAGATGATTTAGTAATAACAAGGAAAATTAATTTCAATCAAATAATCAACCTCATAACTCAAATTAGGACTTAAACATGAGTAAAACAAGTTTGAGCAAGCATTGAAACCATAAAATCAAAAACCGGGCATCAACGTCACGAACATGGAAACGCAAGCAAAAACAAGTTAAACTCTACACGAATCCATATCAATGTCAAACAATCGATAAATCAAAACCAAATAAGCTTCAAGAAATAATTAAATCGCATTTCTCATGCTCTTACCGGTTCCGGGCAGCAACACCTCAATCTCATGAACCGAGCAAAAATTCGACTAAAAATCATCAAATCTTGATGCAAACACCAAACAAACACCAATGCAAGCTTACTTGTGCATTAACAAACAATTAAATCCCACAATTATACATACTTACCGACTCCGGGCAGCACTACACCACATCATGAAAATACTCAGAAAATTGTGTCAAAAATGATAAATCTTAACATCGATGTTACACAATAACCAAATCAATATCGATTATGTGTCAAGCAACAATTAAAGCACAAATTACAATGCATTTGATTATTCCGGGAAGAAACACTACATGAACCAGAATTGACCAAAAATTAAGTTTAAAACTTACAATTGAATATACCAAAATACTTGTTGGTTCATGTAACGTCGCTAGAAAATTACAAAGGCCATTGCAATAACTAATTCATATAAAAGCACTGATTTCAATCACAAACAACATTATTAAAGGCATAAAAATAAATTGACTTTCAAATAACAATTAACCCATGAAATTCAACAATTATGAACAATTATCGAATCAGAATCAAGCTTCGACGCGTAAAATCAACAATCAGCAACAATCGTTGCATCGAAACATGAAATTCAAACAATTAAGAAAATAATCATATGATTCCACATTTGTCCATAATCAAAATTCAAGAATCAATTAATTCTCACAAATTCAATTAAATTCAACTCATGCAAGGTTAATTAAGCACTTAATTCACAAAATCAATTAAATCAATTAAGCACTAATTTGGAATCACTTAATCAATTAAATCGATCAAGGATCAAGAGTTATTGAATCAACGTGAAGAGGAGAAATTGGAGGATGGAAAAGTGACCGGAAGAGATTGCTGGAGGGGGAGTTCTGCCGCGAGATAAGAAGCTCAGACGGAGGGAGAACGACATGCGGTCTTCGTGCGGAGAGGCCAATTCGGTGGTGAGGGGGAGACAACTGAGAGGAGCAGTATAGAAAAAGGTATGAGTGGAGGAGGAAAGAGGTCTGGTCGGTGGCAGTTTGCTGGAGAGAAAGAGGAGAAGAGCTTTTGTTCTCGGGCTTTTTGAATTTCCTTGAGAGAGTTCTTGAGAGAGATGAGATAATAGAGAGGATTTGTGTGATTTTTTGAATAGAATGAGAAAAAGTGATTTTAATTTGAATTTAAAAAATATATAGGCATGCCCCTAAGTCTTGTTTGGAAAATAATATAAAATGAGCAAATTCCCTTGTTTTTTAAGTAATGGAGAACTTTCAGCTTTTTTCGGTGTACGATGCAAGAATAAACCACAAGCTCATCACTTTCGGTGCATAATTCTGACGCAAAACCTGAAACAAAAAAAACCGATGATGATATTTGTGACGCGGTGCCGAAATAATTGTCACGATACGATAAAAATCGAAAAAGTTATGAATTTCACAATGGGGAGAAACTTGAGACAGAAAACTCTCTGTTTTGGGTTATGCAAATTTTTAAGCTTATTTCGGTGTTCAACTTTGGAAACAAGCCATAAATTGAAGTCTTTTGAGCATAATCTGAACTCGGGCCCTGAAGAAAACTTGTAGCTAACACAATTTGTGACACCGTGTCACAAGTTGTGTCTCAATACGATGAAAATTGAGAAAGTTACAATTTTTGCAATATCGGTGACACATTCAACAAATAACCATTGCAGAGTGCAATTTTCTCAAGTAATTCACACTTCCAGATATCTTCTTCAAATAATTAACTTCTAACCCGAACATACGAAGTGAGGACAACATCAAGAATAATTTTATGCCCAAAGAACCATTCAAAAACGTCAAACCGGGTGAAAATTATGAATTTTTAAACATCCGATAAATAGTGGATCAACAAACTGTTTCAGGGTGCCAGTCTTAAAGTATTTGCAAATCCGAAGATCTTCCTCACCGAATCAGATTCCATCTCGAGCATAAGAATTGAATAAAATGACAAGATCCACTCAAAGATGATTTTCTGGTCAGACGTTACAAATGTTTGAACATCCGAAAAACAATTGACCAGCAAATCCACTATATAACATGGTTTCAGGTATTTGCATTTTTGAAGATCTTCCTTACAAAATTAGCCTTCGACTTGAACAGATGAATTGGAGAAGATCTCAAGACAGATCTAATGCTTAAAGAATCACTCCCAAACCATTTTCCTGTCAGAAGTTACAAATTTTGACCTCAAACCGTAGAATGCTGATTTTCAGCTTGAACTATCTCAAATCAACTGAAGCGCTTGACTTACTATGAAATTCAAAGTGTGATGGAACACGTGAGAGCTTGGCATGATGATTACTTGATGACTCACTAATTAGGTAGTTTGGAAAAATATGTGGAGTGCATGTTAATCTGGAAAACCCTAGGTTTCTTCTTTGTATCACTTAACGAACAATTGTCTTCTGTTAACTTGGTGCAGATAAATACTTTGACCCTGTTACCATGGAATCGATGATATGTATGCATGAATTTGTGAAATAAAAATAAGCCGACTATGGTTGACCTGAAGAGAGCGAATTTTGGGGTGCAATAATATGCTGTTATTTGAAGCCCAAATCCAGTTGGAAAAAAGTTTATAAATAGAAGCATTGTAACCTAAAAGAAGGTACAATAATGAATGGAAAGATATAATCATTAGGGATAAGTATGTACCACTCTCTAGGAGAGTTGGTTGTGTGATCCAATTGGGTTGTGAGTTGGACTTTGTTATAGAGTTGTAATTTCTCTATTATTGTTCTCCTCGAAGCTGTGATGTAAGAGTGAGTATTATTCTTGGAGGAAGCTTTTAAGAAACTCCAAGTTATGTTCTTAGTCAAGAGTCTTGGCTAGGTATTATCATGGAAGTGTGTCTTCTAGTTTTGCATCATAGAAGTTTATCTTCCTGTTTTTATCCAATCGCTGTCTGTGATTGATGAGGGATTGATGAGGGCCTCATATCTAGGTGAGTCTTAGTTAGAAAGTTAGCACGAGTAGTAATTAAGTGAGAAGTTGTAAGCGAGGGAGTTTAGCTTCGAATTGATATTATTATAGTGGACATTATCCCGACTTGGTATGCCCCCGAAGTAGGTATTTAGACCGAATTGGGTTAACAATTCTTGTGTGTTATTTATGATTTTCAGTACTGTTTTGATTGTTATACCTTGCCATGTTTGTTTTGTCCAGATCAAATGTATCGATATGTCATAGGACATCTGAAGTATGATATACCAAAATTTCAAAGAGTGCACCCTTGACCAATTAATTGATGAAAAATCTCATTTCATAAGAACAAAGAAATAGATCTTGGCTGAGCTAAACCTCACGGATTACATCAAACCACCTTATCTGATTATGAAGAAGATGCCTAAAAAGGAAAAGGAAATGATTCAGTTTAAAAGTTTTATGGAGATCTTGAATAAGATACAAGTTAGTATCCCATTTTGTGAAGCCCTTGAACAGATGTATGTTTATGCAAAGTTCATGAAATAGATCTTATCAAGGAAAGTGGAAGTTGAAGCATGATGAAAACATCACTTTGGTTGAAGAGTGTAGTGCAATCATCCAAAGGAAGCTTCCACAAAAACTAACTATTTTGGGTAGGTTTACTATTCCTTGTTCCATTGGTTCACTGACCACTAATCATGAATTACGTGATTTAGGAGCTAGCATAAATCTAATGCCATTATCCATGATGAGAAAGTTGAAGTGTGGCAAATTAAAGCCAACATATATGCCTTTGACACTAGCTGGTCGCTTGATTACATATCCATATGAAGTGCTTAAATATGTCCCTATTAGGGTTGATGGGTTAATATTTCCAGTTGATTTCGTAATTCTAGGCATGCATGGAGATTCAGAAATATCACCATTCTTGACAACATTAAAGGCTCTCATCGATGTAAAATTGGGAGAATTGAAATTGAAATTCAACGAAGAAAAAATTGCATTCAACGTGTTTAAAGCACTAAAGTACCACAAGGAAAATCCTCAGTGTTACTAGGTAAGCATGGTGAAAGAAAAACCGAAAAAGCTCCATGTAAAGAAATTGTTAAGAAACAAAATTTAGGTGGGACAGGAAGTTGTGATGTATAAGTCTTGTTGGAAAGGATTACTCGGTAAGTTGAAGTCTAAAAATTATGGTCCTTTTATTGTGAGTAATGTTTTTTGCATGAGGCACAGTTGAATTAATCGATCTAGGAGATACTCACATCTTTGTTGTGAAAGGACAAAAATTGAGGTCTTATGGAGGAAGTGAAAATGCATCGGAGAAGGTTTCTCTAATGCTCGCAGAGCCTTAGACAATAGAGTCAAGCTATTAACTTTAAACAATCACTTAATGGGAGACAACTCATCATTTTAATTTTATCGCAATTTAAAATTTTATGCAATTAAATTTTCACTAATCTTGTGCTGTTTAATTGTGTGATCATTGGGTAGCATATTGTCAAAGAGGACGGAAAAATAATGCAAAGAGAAAAAGGAAAGAAGTGAAAAAAAGAGAAAATAAGAAGAATTGGCTACTAGAATTAGTGTGTGCATTGTGGCCATGATGACTTGCATCGCGCCGCGATGAATCATAACGCAGAAGCGATGTCTATGTTAAGGAATAGGACATTGAGAAAGAGCCGTTGGGGCCTACTGTTGGCCATCACCTCGTGATGACCAAAAACATACACATGGTGGAGCATGATCATAACTTATAAATTGGTAATTTGTCCAATTTTATTCGTACACCTCTTCTCTTCTACTCATTTTCTAAGCACATTCTACTAATTATATTTGTAGTTTTTTGTTGTTTTATTGTGCGAGCTTGTTCAGATGGCACCCAAAAGAATCTAAAAAACTCAAACCTCTTCATCATTCAACTCACGTGCACTAAACACACTCTCTTTTTCAATATATTTATTCGCATCTAAAAAGCATCAAGAAAAGCATCTCAGAGTCGGAAACTACAATGTAGTGAGAGAGAGAGAGAGAGAGAGAGAGAGAGAGAGAGAGAGAGAGAGAGAGAGAGAGAGAGAGAGAGAGAGAGAGAGAGAGAGAGAGAGAGAGAGAGAGAGAGAGAGAGAGATTTTGAAGTTGACAACTTGGAAGGATATCGTGAGTTGTATGATTTTAAGTTATTTTAATTGATTTATTTGTGACTTTTGTATGACTTATTTAATTATTAAGTAGTATTTATCAAATAAATGAGAATTGGAGGGGTGTGTGTTCTAGAGGTAGAGGTGTAAAGAGTACGTTAGAAGTGGTAGAGTTGATTAGAATTATTTAGAATTTTAAAAAAATAATAGTAATTGTAGTTGGTTTATTTAATTTAAATGAGAAAATAGAGAATTAGGGCCAAAAATGGAAAATAAGTAAATAGAAGGGAGGAGTGAGTAAATTGAGGATTAAGTGACGGGAGGAACTATAATTTTAAACAGATTAATGCCTTAACTATTTAAGGTTAAGCATACTTCAAGTTTAGGGAGCCTTATATCTGACCAGTACATAAATTTAAAGTTGAGGCAAAGAAAGACAAGAGGGACACTAGAGGTTGAAGGAAGAACATATTCAAACCAGTTCTGATTCAGATTTTCCTGCTAGGAATTAAGGTAGGGGAGAACTATTTATCTAATGGGTATATGCATGAGGGGTAGAATGAGATGTCATTAACCTCAAATGGGACTTTTTGGTTTTTGATTTAATTCTGTAAATTTATGATGAATTATTGTTTTATGATGATTTTGGTGATGAAAGTCGTGTACTATGAGTGAAAATTTTGTTTATGTTTTCTTTGAAACTCCTCCATTATTGTGTTGAAAAAACTTTGAAAACATAACCTGAAAACCTTGAAAGGTGATGATTTTGTTGTCAATAGGGTTTCATTCAAAAGCATACAGCCAGAAATCTTGCATTTTAAATTCATCATCCTCCCTCCAATATATGCTTAGGCAAGAGAATGGATAACAAGTTGGTATGATAATGCAAAAATAAATTTAAAATTAAAAATAAATACGAGTGAAACGAATGGATTTCTTCAAGACAAACATATTCATTGTATTAAGATAATCATTCAAATATAAACAAGTTCTTACATGCAAACCGTTCAATGGTTAACAAGAAAAATTACAAATGAGAAATCAGTAAAATTGCTAGTAAACATGAGAAAAGCTAATCATCCTTAAAATCCAGGGTGTCCTTCAATCACGTTTATTCTTCGGCAAACACTTGGCTTGAACTTCAAGACAAATATCCTTAAGTGACAAGATACCATTTCTGACCAATTTCTGGACTTCAGCTTTCAATGAATAACATTCTTCAGCACTATGCCCAGGGGCTCCCTGATGAAAGTCACAAGTCAAATAAGCTTTGTAGTACCAAGGTATCTTCTCAGGAATCTTTGGTGGAGGTCAGGTCTCAACCAAATTCCTCTGCATTAGGATAGGAAACAACTATGTATAGGTCATTGGAATTGGATCAAACTGAGATTTCTTCTTATCAGAAACTTGTTGATTCTATTGACAAACTAGAGCGACAAGAGGTAAATTGAACACAGGGATGACTGAAGAAACATGATGATTCTGACGATGATTGTTTCTTCTTCTGGTTCTCTTCTTGGGAAAGTTATTATCAAACTTCTTCACACCACTAGTTGTGCCACTGTCTTCAGATAAACATTCCTTTCAGACATCCTTTTCTAGAAGCATTCCCACATTCGACTTTTCAGGGAAATCATTGGGTGCATTGATTATTGCCTTGTCATGAAAAAATGATTTCAGAGTTTCCGTGAAGACTTTTTCCATCTCTTCTTCCCTCCTAGAAGGATTGACTTGGGCAGAAACCAAAGTTTTAACCAAAGAAGTTAGATATTCCATATCAGTCTTCAAAGTAGTTACCTCCTTGCGTAGTTCAAAGATCTTTTGCTTAATGTTTTCCATCCTCTTTCTCGAATTTGCCTGAGTGTTGTACTCGTGAGACAGCTTGATTTTGGAGACCAAAGGACCTTGAGTAAGACCTATGGGAAACTCATGAAATGCATAGTTAAATGTAACATGATGCAAGACATGCAATACAAATTCCATGTTTTCATTTCCCAAAGTTTCTACGCTTTGATTCTTGTTACTAAGCCATGATATTATTATATTTTTTTCCTGTATTTATTATTTTTTTCAATGTTTATTTATATATATTTTTTTGCTTAGCAATTGGAATCAAATAAATGATGTTTGAAAACAAAAAACGTGTATGTTAATAATTACATTAACGTGCTATGTATGCAAACATGTGGGATCAAAGCTTCCGCAATAATGAATAGTTGTTAAACTGATAATAGAACCATAGTCACACGTAACAAGATCAAAAGTGTGGACCAATTCAGAATACCAAGAACCAAAGTCATCAGCATAACTAGAATCACCAACAGAACATGTATAGTCACCATCTGTACCTGTAAATATTATTCCCTCCCTACTCACGGGTCAAGACCAGGTTAGGGCAAAGTCAATGGTAACTCAAAATCATGAGTTCACTTGAGAATACTATCATCATACACCTATGTGATAACGATAACACCTCATTAAAACCTCATCTGAGCATGGACGACACAACCATATAGGGTAATCTACATCCCCTATCCGTCGTGTTCCACTATATTCCTAATGTTCCTATTGTTTGTCACTTAGCCTGGGCATTAAGCCTTTTACCTCATAGTAACACCCACCCAACAAAGAAACAGAGAAACCAATACAACAACAATATAATAAATAAAAATAAAGATGCAATGCAAACATATGCTCAAATATATACAAATGAATAATCCATCAAAGCATAATGATAAAAACCCTAAGAAAATAAAAATGGGAGCTAGGAGTGACTCACAGGATGGACCAGCAATTGGTCGACATGTTTTCCCCAGTGAAGTCGCTATTTTTTCTCTAGCGGTAAAATCAATGAAGTCGCTGCCGAGTATTTAATTATCCCACAAAAGGGAAAGGAAAATCATCGAAGAAAAACCTAAAGTGGAAATCAAGGTCTTGAGACCGAGAGATTGGGTAAGGGAGTCGATTACGCGAATGGAAGGTATTAGCACCTCACACATTCGTAGTACTCTACGGGATCCACTCTTGTTGTTCTAATCAAAGGGTGTGTTCAATCTAATGCTTAAGAGTTATAAACTAAGAGGGAACGCATGCAAATAAAACACGGGGAAAAGAAGGAAATATTTACAAATTTTAGCTTGGTTGAGCCTCATGACCAGATGCCTACGTATCCCTTTTAAGGATTCAGAGCGCCATTGTTCGACTCGTATATTTTGTTTGTTTGTATTTTTTTTAAGTGAACAATGTTAAATTCAATCATTCCACCGCTGCTCCACCTTTGGAGACTTACGACCTGTAGTAGAAAGGAACCAACAATGCTCTTAGAAGAGAAAAGCCAAATGGCGAAAATAAGTGGATTGGTTGGTATTTTTTTTTTACCATGAAAAGAATTTTTGTATGCTTAGCATTTTTTATACATTTTCCAAAAAGAAGCTTTAGTTTTAAATGTGATTATGCAAAAGGGGAAAGAAAAGTCTAAAGGGAGACTAACCTAACTCTATACCTAATGTTATCATACAATGATTGATCCTAAAGTTGAGCTTGAAAGGGAAACTTCTACCCTAAGTTGACATGCTTGGATAATGGTCCTAATGTCTATCTCAACTCACCATCTATAGATGAATCAAGAGGTCCTAAAGGAGCATAGTAAGGGTATATCATCTTAAAACATGCAAAGATGAAATCAAACTAACACACTAATAAGCTCAAGAGAGCACACCTAGAGAGATCCTACCTAGGTTAGAATTCCAAAGAAGTCTAACAAACTATCCTATAGGGAACATACAATGAGAGCAAAGTCGTGATCTCAATTTCTAAGTTGAGTGACTCATCGATCAACAAGAAATAAAGGAAAACGATAAAATCCTATAGGGTGCATGCATTGAGAGAGAAGTCTTGATCTTAATTTCTAAATTGAATGACTCGTCGATCAACAAGAAAGGAAACAAACACAAGCACGACATATATAATAAATAAAGTACGGAATGCCTACTACAGGTCTTTAAACAGCGACTTCAAGCGCATGCTCTTTATTTCCTACTTCTCATAATATCTAGAAAGAAATGAAATGCAGAAAATAGATTCGAAGCAGTATAATACCAACAAACAATAATGTCCGTAAAAAGTGCAACCAAAGAAAAGAAACCCGAAATACTTCATGCGAGCTGGCATTAACAAACAAACAGCCAGAGAACGAATATTCGGAAGAGGTGATGGAGCTTCATCGATGTGAAAATAAATCAAAATCGGAATCCAAACACATCTGCATATCAAACAACGAACATGCATAAGACTCAACTCAACATGCACAAGTGAATCACAAGTCTCAAATAATCGAAAACTTAGGAGTTAATTTCCTAAAAATCAAATGAGAAATCTAACAAATTTTTATTGATTTTTGTAGTTTATTACTAAAGAAAAGAGGCATTTCTAAAATCTATAATTTTTTATTGTTTTATTATACATATTTTATTACTCTTTTTATTATATAAAAAAAGAATTTAAACTAAAAAAAAAATCTACAAAAACAAAGGATGTAGAAAGAGTCAGGGGGGTGCTAAACTGGATTCCTGCGGTGTATTATAGTAAATTGGGTGCTGAGCCCATTCAGTAAAAATCTCAGTGACATTTTATTCAATTATTCATGCTCCAAAAAAAAGGTAACGGGCTTAAAGTATTTCGGTCCAGCAAAAGGAGTATTCTGTTTTTGTGACAATTTACTCCAAAGATCCAGACACAGTTCGGCCCAAATCAATAATTTTTATCACAAGGCTTCCCAAGAAACGTAAAAAAATGGGCCAGGGAAGAGAGGAAGCGGGTACAACCCAACTATTAAAATGTCCCATTCATTATTTTATTGGTTTATCATTCATTGAAAGAACAAAAGGTTTTGTAACATGAATTAGGGTTAGTCTGTTGTGACCATTTGGATTCTTTATCATTCTCTCTTTCTCTCAGCACCGTGGATAATGCTTCTGCCGCCTTCTCTGATCTTCTGACGACACACACACACACCATCACCGTCTCAGTTCCTCTTCACCTTCATCAATTAATGAATTCAACACAACCTTATTCTCATCATATTTGATTCAAACCACCACCGACCACATCGTCTTCATAGTGATTTAAATTGTCGCCATGTAACCACCACCAATCCAGCGCCCAAGCCTTCTTGAATCAAGAATGTCTAAGTGCTAATCCTGACTGAAATCCATCTGAGTATGAATCTACACTTACCTCTCGTATGTTTCTACCAATTTTCATAAATCTACAAAGGTCTAAACCATAGGTCCTTTGATCCCAAATTAATGCTTCATATGAAGCTTCAATGCTCGATTCTATGGGAGTTTGATCCTTCTCATCTCACTCTATGCAACTGTATAAGGAACAACAGAAAATCATGAATATCAACGCACTTGTGATGAATCTTATCTCAGGTATCTTCAGTCTTCTCTTTATCTTTGTCTCTTTCCTTATCTTCCTCTATTCGTCTACTTCTTCTGTACGTGAGAGTTGTTGTTGTGAATTATTCATGTATGCGTATTGAAGATACAGTGATATATGCTCGTTGTTGTGCATGTTACAGGTTCTAAGATTGAATGGTGGTGCATTCTTGAGAGATGGAGATGAAGGTGCAGTTATTGAAGATCGGAGTTTATGAAGGTTGTTGCAGCAGTAAAGGTGAAGGTTATGGTGAAGGACGATTATGGTGATGGAGTGCTAAGGGGGAGAGAGCAGATTGAAGGTTAAAGTGAGGTCGCCAAGAGAATTTTAGAGGAGAAGAAGGGTGAAGTTGAAGGAAGGTTATGGATTTTGAAGAATGAAGTGAAGGTCCAAGGAATATTTTGAAGAAAACGATGGTTGAAGGAAGAGAAAACCAGCCAAAGTATATAGGTGCATTTCTATTATATTTTGTGAATCTTCCCTCCCCTTTCTCAATTCTGTTATCATTTCCATTATAGTTTGTTGAGAGTTGGTTAGAGATTAGAATCAATCTCAGCCCTTGGTTTAAAAAGCGGTTAGATAAAATAGATGGTAGGAGATTGAAACCGCTAGGAGTTAGTTTGGAAAATAGGGAGTTTTAGAAGCTGGTTATCAGATCCTCTATCATGAATTGGTTAGAGGTTTATTATAGGTAGTTGAAAGTTATTTAGGTGTGTGATCGGTGGATCTGGAACTGACTGTTTTAAAGCTGGTTCGCGAAATGTCGCGGAAGCAAGAGTCGCCACCGTCTTTTATTTTCTCCAATAGGAAAGGACAAAAGCACAGAAAAATTCCTTAAAGAGATTGCTCTCGGTTCGGGAGGTAGGTTATAGAAAGGGAAGGTGTTAGCACCCTTTCTATCCATGGTTATCCATGGGCTCTTAGGTACTTGCTCAATGTGTTTTCAAAAATTGTTTGCTTGCTTTTCAATGTGGGTTTCAAAAATATTCTTTGAAAAGTTTCAGTTCAACTCGTATGTCAGAGTGTTTGAAAAGTTTGTTTTGAAAGTTTTTGAAAGTGTGTTGGTGTGAAAAGAGTTTTTGTTTTGTTTGAAATTAGAGCAAGTACCCTTGAGAACCTACCTACCCTAAGGAATTCGTCTGTGTAAATGTCCTTTGAAGTAGTGCCATCCCACCATTGAGAGGTAGGTAGCACCACCGTTGGAGGTGTTCGGGTCAATTCGAGTTTTAGGGACGTGGTGGTCACCAGAGCAACAGTAGGACACCTTAGAAGCTACCCTTATGCCATTGATCCTTTATTTTCCGAGGCAACCGTTTCGAGGCAACTGGATCATGTCATGGACATAAGGACTTACTAAAACGTCCTATACTCGACGACCACCTTTCGAAAGGCAACAGTGAGGCGTACCCTAGGGGTGGTGTGTGCGAATTGTGTGTCATTTTCAGTTTATTGTTTGTCTTGTCATGCATTGGTGATCTAACGATTCGATTTTATTTTTTGGGCATTCATTCTTTCATGTCATTGTTTAACAGTTAAATGTGCGGGAATTTAAAGTGCGGAAAAGATAAAAGTCCTACGCTATTACAAAGGCGAGGGTCTACAACGCCAAATTAATCCAGACCCATTTTAAAATAAATTGCAGAAAAGAAATTTCTAATAGTTATTACATGGCTTTGGTACATGTACATTATATTCACAAAAGAAATAAATGAAACGCGCGAAAAAAGAAAATAACCAAATGCGAGGGCGTTGAACCCTTTAAAGGAATTAAAATAATTAAGTTATCTAAAATTAAAATTAAATGAAAAATGGTATTTTTGTGTTTTTTAGATTTAAAAGAAAAAGGAAAAAATTAATTAAAATTAAAATGCTAATTCTAATGTTTTTTAAGTTTATTATGAAAATATTGACTTTTAACCTAATTTAACTCTAAATTAATTTATGTACAATTTTTAATTTAATTATTCTGAAATAAAAGGAAAATTAAAAAAGAAAATAAAAGTTATTAAACCTAAACTCTATTTTTTTGGATTTTTAGTTATTAAGAAAGTATTAAAATCTAACCTAAAATGCAACCCTAGTTTAATTATGAAAAATACTAATACTATGGCAAAAAACAAGGAAAGTTAAAAGGAAAAAGTCATTAACCTAATTCTATGTTTTTGTTTTGATTTTTATTAAAAAGGATTAAAGTTGAAAACTTAATTAAACTAAACATTTTACATGTTATTATTTATACAAAAAAACAATATTTAAAATAAAATAATTATTAAAATTTTTGACTTTTCTGATTTTTTTGAATGTTTTTTATGTTTTGTAGAAAAATAAACTAATTAATTAAATAAATAGCAAGTATAAGAAATAAAAGAAAAAATTAAAGAAAGAATAAAAATAAAAATGATAAAGCAAACCAGGGGGGTGTGGTCCCAAATTTGGAGGTGTAGGCCTGGTGATTTTGGTCCATTTGCATTGTGAATCATTGACTTTCTGGATCATATGTGGCTTGTTGACTGGCATCCATGATATGCTTTCATCCTGATCCCTGGATTAGATCTCCAAGACGCGTGGCCAATTGATTCACGCCTTGCCACGATGCCTTCTTCTTCACATGCCCAGTTCAGGGAGTTTTGGAAGATGTTTTGAATTGGAACGTGTTCAGTGATCGTCCAGGATGCTTATGGAACAAAAATTAAGGCTTCAAAGATTGTCTAGCACTGATTTCAGATTTGTGTTTTTGTCCAAAATTTTCAATCCCTCAATGCTTGTTTGGGCGCAGCTTATAATGTCTTAGGCCTAGGGTTTGACTCAGTGATGATCATGGAATGGAATTGGCTTGCTAACTCACCTTAATTCATGCTTGGAAAAGAATAAGTCCTAGGGTTTTCATCCTTAACCATTTTCCTCCTTTTTAGCCAAAACCTAGACCTAGTGTGCAAATGAACCCTAGCCTGATTTCTTGAGTTGGTTCATGATACATAGAAATTGTCCAAGTTCACATGACACTATTCCATTGGTTTTTAAATTTTATTTGAATTTTCAAAGATTAAAAATGAATTAAATCATCAAAAATTAAATAAAATAAAAAAATCAATATTTGGTCTTGAAATTAACCATGGGACACGTGTGTGGCATGACAAGGATGAACCAAGTGGAAAAAATGGGGCCCTTTTGTCAAAAATTGGATTTTCAAAGATAGTTGACTTTTGCCATTTCACAAAAATTTCCCAACTTCTACAAGGCATAACTTGCTCAATTTTTAAGCTTTTCACATGTTCTTGGACATTTTGGAAAGGTCTTTGAGTCCTTTAACCAATGCCTTTGGTCCCATGTCATTTTGATTTACCAATCTCAAGTTATGGTCTTTTACTTAAAGTCCCCTTTTGTTGACTTTTGAAAATGACCTGTAATGTTGAAATTGATAACTTTTTGTGAGAGCATTTCTTGGACTTGGAACATGAAGATGGATTGTAGGAAATGTCTTTCTCTTCAAAATGAGCTTTGGATGGAATTTTTCTGATAATCCATGTGAAAGTTATGCCCTGGTCAATTTCAGTTGACTTTTTCAGCTGTCCAAATATAGCAACTTTTGCATCTTTGATGATTTCTGAGCCAAATTTTGAGAATCATGATCAAGCATTGATCAAATGATGTTTGTGGCTTCAAAATGATATATTGACCAAAAATTTGAACTTTTGACTGTCAAATGACCATTTTGCCCCTACAGTTGACTGTAGTGCAATTTAGGGTTTTGACTGTACAATCTTGAGCTGAATGCCTTGAAACTTGATATGAGGATGCTTGACCATCTTTGTAAGCATATGAGACTTGATTGGACCTTTGAACACTTCCTTTTCTTGATCAACACACAAACCCTAGTTTTGACTGTATGGAGGCCTTTGCATTGTGCAACTCTTGGGGAATTTAGTAGCTTGGCTTGGCAGTTTATTGGAGAATATGGGAGGGCAAATTTTGGGGTACAACAGTTGCCCCTGTTCAATCTTCTTAGACCTGAGGATGGAGATTGGCTGACGTGCCTTTTGTAATCCGAGGGTAGAAGATGATTGGACACTAGAGTGCCCAGAAATTTGCGCTCACATGGTAGCAGTGTGGTGGGGGAATGGGCTTATAGATGCCATTTAGAGATTGATGGGTAGGATGATGGGCTTATAGATGCCATCTGGATGTTGATCGCGTAAGAGATTCCTTAGCGAGAACCTGCATACCTGCAAAAGAAAATGAGTACCTGACACGTCGCAGGAGCTGGTTTTCAGATGCTTGGTATAGATATGTCCTGACTGGTTACAGGAGCTGGGTCTGGATCTTCAAACGGTGATGAAGTTGTCTCTACTGACAGGTTGTTTCCAAGGACGAGTGGTCTTTAACGATGGGTGTCTATAGCGACTAGTGTCTATGACGAATGTTTATAACGACAAGTGTCTACACTGACGAGTGTCTATCACGACGAGCGTCTATCACGACGAGTGTCTATCACGACGAGTGTCTATCACAACGAGTGTCTATCACGACGAGTGTCTATCACGACGAGTGTCTATCACGACGAGTGTCTATCACGACGAGTGTCTATCACGACGAGTGTCTATCACGACGAGTGTCTATCACGACGAGTGTCTATCACGACGAGTGTCTATCACGACGAGTGTCTATCACGACGAGTGTCTATCACAACGAGTGTCTATCACGACGAGTGTCTATCACGACGAGTGTCTATCACGACGAGTGTCTATCACGACGAGTGTCTATCACGACGAGTGTCTATCACGACGAGTGTCTATCACGACGAGTGTCTATAACGACGAGTTGTATCAGAGGAATCTTTAGGCATTGATTTAAACTGGATTTGTATTCTTTGACCGGATTTGTCTCTTATGACGGGATTTGTCTTTTCTGACGGTGTTTTGTCTATTTTGACATAGCTGATCATTCAACTGTATCCTTCCTGAAAGGTAAAGGTCAGTTATATGCAGTACGTGATATGAATCAAGCAACGGCATAAATGCAACTGTATGACATGATGCGTACATGCATGTGTCATGATGTACGAAAATGTGATGTTTATGAATGTATGCTTTCGTTTAGGAAAATAAATCCTTGACGGGTGCCGGGAAGTCACTCCTGGGCTGATGTTGGAGAATAAGCTTTTGCTTCCGCTGGGGATGATAAGACTTTACTGAGGACGGTCTTTTCCGTGGCTATTGGCTGAGGATAACCCAGTTATATCTTATTAAGGAAATAACTCTTTGAATAAAGCCGGACGACGCGTTCGTGTTCTGCGGGGAGTGAAAATATCTGGGTTGCATTCTTTAGCCGAACCTATGATGGACAGAGCAACCGGATCTTTTAGACAACTCCTTATTGCCCCAGTTTCAGTGGGAGGAGGCACTTGTGGGAGTACTTGACGAGTCTTCTGGTAGGCAGGTGCCGAGATGCTGGGACATACTCGTACGCTTTGATCCCTAACTTTTGCCTGGACCGCCTTTTCGGGTTTTCAGTCCACCGGGATACCCATTTTTGCCCAAGCCGCCTTTTCAGGTTTTCGACTTGCCGGGTGTACAGATTTTTTCATTTCATCCCTTATTTTTGCCCGAACCCTTTTGGTTCGCCGGGAATCCCTTATTTTTGCCTAGGTGTGTCAACCTAGCGGGTCTTTGATTTTGCGTAGTATTCTTTCGACTATGTCCATACTTCTCAGAATGTGGGGAGTTGCCCCTGTTGGAAATACTTTGTCATGCCCCAGATAATGGGCAATGCTCCTACTGTGCCTCTCGATTGGAGGTACTTCTGTTCACAAGATATTCATCGTGCGAATTTCCCCGCTGTTCAGACAAAAATTCATATGCAAACAAAGTTATTTTAAGAATGCAAAAGTCTATGTCTGTCTTGAATATTTTAAAAATGCATTTTGTTGTAATACAATACGGTGTCAACTCAAGATTTTACAGCAAACCTTCAGGAGTCAGGATACCTTCGTAACAGTATGCTTTCGAACTAACCCATGTTTCAGCTAGGACTTTTAAGGGTTATATCGTGGCCTGGTTCACGGTTTAAGAAACGAAGGATAAAGGCTCAAATTATTTGTACCCGCCCGCTCTTCGTGATGTTCTCCAAACCTAAACTCAGTTGATCGTGCGTTAGACCTTGGTTGAATCTTTGCTTTGATATACCAGCGATGGTTCGGATATTGACAGTATATTTTGATTAGGCAGTCATTTCCTTTTTTTGTTGAGGTTTTGTAGGACCTCTTTCTTTTTGATTTCGTTATCCCTATTTTTTTTGCCTGAACTGTTTCTTTTTGGAATTACAGTCAGCGGGATGCCCCAGTTTCATAAGTCCCTTTTTATAGGTTTTGACTTCTTGGGATTTTTTGATAATGACTGCCTGTCCTTTTGATTGTTCTGAACCATCACTGTCTTTTGTTTTGTAAGGACTTTTTGGTGTCATTCGTTATGCACTCGGATCAACTGAGAGAACTACCCTGCCCCAGGTTATGATTAAGGGTTTTAAATTTCGAAAAGAAAAACTTCTACTTCTTTGGCTCAGAGGGGTTGACGAGGGATTATCTTCCTTATAACTCCAGTGTTTAGGGATTGAAACAATGCCTGTACCTCATCAGCGGGGTCTGTTCAAAAGCATACTGTAAATCGTGGTATCGTTTTCGTCATCCTCCCTCAAGAGGCTTAGAATTATTAGTCGAACGTTGATCATCAGAAAAAAAATATGAAAATAATTTGCACATAGTGAATATGAAATAATTACTTCAAAACAGACATGTGTAATGCATTCATGAAATAACCAAGTTTGACATGAAATAAAATGTTTGAACAATTGAAAGAAAATTACAACTTGAATATTTGAATGAACAAAAACTAATCCTAGCCATGTCTTGGCAAGGGAGCAGTGATCATATTGGGAGCCTCTGGAGAGTCGAGCTGGACTTCCTTTGCGTCAATCAGATCTTGAACCCTGTTTCTCAAAGTCCAACAGTCATCTGTAGCATGCCCCGGGCTGTCGGAATGATAGCGCAGCGAGCATTGGGATTGTACCTCGAGGGTGTCCTGTTAGGATTCTTTGGAGGGTCCATGAGGGTTACCAACTTGGTTTCCAGCAACTGTGGCAATATTTGTGACAAGGTCATGCCGAGGGGAGTAAATTGCCTCTTAGGTCTCTCTTCCCTTTGTTGATGGTGACGCTGAGGAGCACCGGCCGGTTTTGCGATAGCTAATGCGTTGACAGCACTAGATTCCCTCCTGGATGGTTTCTTTTCAGTGTTCGAGGAGTCACCATTCTGTATTTTCCCTGACTTGATGCCCGCTTCGATTCTTTCTCCGGTCAAGATTAGATCTGTAAACCCAGCAGCAGAATTCCCAATCAAGTGGTTGAAGAATGGACCAGACAGGGTCCCCAAGAACGTGTCTACCAACTCCCGATCAGTCAACGGTGGCTGCACTCTGCCAGCTAGGTCTCTCCACCTCTGAGCGTACTCTTTAAAACCTTCACTTGCACCTAATGACATACCCTGAAGTTGGGTACGTGTGGGGGCAAGGTCGGCATTATATTGATACTGCTTGTAAAAAGCAGTGGCCAGATCCTCCCAGTTACGAATGCTGATTCCATCCAGCTGATAGAACCAATCGAGGTGAGTCCCTGAAAGACTCTCCTGGAAGAAATGGATCCAAAGGTTCTTGTCTGCTGTGTAAGGCTGGATCTTCCTTACATAAGAACGGAGGTGCATCTTGGGACAGGAAGCCCCGTCATACTTCACAAAGGCAGGTGCCTTGAACTTGTGTGGAATCACCACCCCAGTAGATAACCCCAAGTCTCCGAAATCCAGTCCAGGCACTTGCTGAACCTCCATAGCCTTTAATCTGTCTTCCAGCTGTTTGTACCGGTCTTCAGCAGGAGGGTACTGTTCGTCGTTGAAGTCTGTTTCAGTGTCAGAGCCCACGGGAGTAGGGACCTCCCTTTCTTGGTGACTACCTTCCGTCACAGATGGAGGAGTCCTTTCAGCTTCAACCAAAGTGTTCCCGAGTCTGCGCCCAGTGTTAAATAGCACAGTCCTCCTCTTCTTCTTAGTCTTCTTCAGCAGCATGGTCTTCAACTCTTGTTGACCCTGAGCCAAGCCCTTGATCAGCTCCTGAAATTGGGCGTTCTGCGCCTGAAATTGGGCGTTCTGCGCCTGAAGAGCCTTGATAGATGCCTCGGTTGATGATTCAGGGTTCATAGTGCTGAAATAAACAGCGAAGAACAGTAAGCAACCTGTCAAGGGGATACCTGTAATGCAACGAGATGTATGACATGCATGCAATGATTTCAAGAATCTCGTGGGGTAAACAAGAAAATAGTTAGCATTGGAAACTGGTGGCTTGATTGAAGGTACTTCATATTGTTGAGAGTCCTTCTCCAAGGGTCAAAAGCTCACCATATCAAGTGGGTCATAGCCCCTGACAACCTGGTCTAGAGGAAAATAAATCCTCTTTGCCCCTTGCTGGGACAGTTGATTCGTCCTGACCTGCATCACAAGCCCTTGAGATCCTTGAAATGGGTTAGGATGTATGCAATGGTATGATGTCATGGTATGCATGGGGTGATGTCAGTAACCCTATTATGAGTCCTAATTAAGGACTGAAACAAACCTGCAAGAAACAAGTGTTAGATCACAAGCATGCAGATAGTCAAGTACTAAGGCACACAAGTCACACAAGAGAGAGCCCTTAGGTTTAGGCCAGCATGGGGTCTGGGTAGTACCCTCTTGAAGTTGGTGGGTTCAACCTGTCCTAATCAAAGTAACCGGGTTCTAAGGTTCCCAATATCACGGGATTGCTTTCATTGTTCATCGTTTCGATTTAGCCACTGAACTGGCGACCGAAATATTCCAGGAAAGCAACCCTCAATTGAGTGTAGTATCGAGTATCAACCAACCTCGGACTGCACCAAAGTCAGTTATCTCACTACCCTAAAGAGGCCAAGATGGTTCAATTAAGGTTCCTAAGGTCTGTTGATGCTTCATGACACCACATGGAGGCCCCGTACTCTCCTTGACTGACTCAAGGGTTACCGGTACACACCAAAGTGCCACATCAACGTAGCAGACTGTTTCAACCATGTCGGTATACCCCGCACAGTTCCCTCACAGCCTTGTTGCTACTTTCTAAGAAGGTATCCCCAGATCCGGGTTAGGATCTATAGAACTCCCAAGCAACCCACAATAATAAAGCAAGCAAAGAAAGCAATTGAAAACACAGTGATCTTAATCCTAAGGTACACCCCACTTTAAGTTTTACTCCCCAGCAGAGTCGCCAGTTCTGTGATCGGTGGATCTGGAACTGACTGTTTTAAAGCTGGTTCGCGAAATGTCGCGGAAGCAAGAGTCGCCACCGTCTTTTATTTTCTCCAATAGGAAAGGACAAAAGCACAGAAAAATTCCTTAAAGAGATTGCTCTCGGTTCGGGAGGTAGGTTATAGAAAGGGAAGGTGTTAGCACCCTTTCTATCCATGGTTATCCATGGGCTCTTAGGTACTTGCTCAATGTGTTTTCAAAAATTGTTTGCTTGCTTTTCAATGTGGGTTTCAAAAATATTCTTTGAAAAGTTTCAGTTCAACTCGTATGTCAGAGTGTTTGAAAAGTTTGTTTTGAAAGTTTTTGAAAGTGTGTTGGTGTGAAAAGAGTTTTTGTTTTGTTTGAAATTAGAGCAAGTACCCTTGAGAACCTACCTACCCTAAGGAATTCGTCTGTGTAAATGTCCTTTGAAGTAGTGCCATCCCACCATTGAGAGGTAGGTAGCACCACCGTTGGAGGTGTTCGGGTCAATTCGAGTTTTAGGGACGTGGTGGTCACCAGAGCAACAGTAGGACACCTTAGAAGCTACCCTTATGCCATTGATCCTTTATTTTCCGAGGCAACCGTTTCGAGGCAACTGGATCATGTCATGGACATAAGGACTTACTAAAACGTCCTATACTCGACGACCACCTTTCGAAAGGCAACAGTGAGGCGTACCCTAGGGGTGGTGTGTGCGAATTGTGTGTCATTTTCAGTTTATTGTTTGTCTTGTCATGCATTGGTGATCTAACGATTCGATTTTATTTTTTGGGCATTCATTCTTTCATGTCATTGTTTAACAGTTAAATGTGCGGGAATTTAAAGTGCGGAAAAGATAAAAGTCCTACGCTATTACAAAGGCGAGGGTCTACAACGCCAAATTAATCCAGACCCATTTTAAAATAAATTGCAGAAAAGAAATTTCTAATAGTTATTACATGGCTTTGGTACAGGTACATTATATTCACAAAAGAAATAAATGAAACGCGCGAAAAAAGAAAATAACCAAATGCGAGGGCGTTGAACCCTTTAAAGGAATTAAAATAATTAAGTTATCTAAAATTAAAATTAAATGAAAAATGGTATTTTTGTGTTTTTTAGATTTAAAAGAAAAAGGAAAAAATTAATTAAAATTAAAATGCTAATTCTAATGTTTTTTAAGTTTATTATGAAAATATTGACTTTTAACCTAATTTAACTCTAAATTAATTTATGTACAATTTTTAATTTAATTATTCTGAAATAAAAGGAAAATTAAAAAAGAAAATAAAAGTTATTAAACCTAAACTCTATTTTTTTGGATTTTTAGTTATTAAGAAAGTATTAAAATCTAACCTAAAATGCAACCCTAGTTTAATTATGAAAAATACTAA
The DNA here is from genome assembly GCA_948472305.1 of Vicia faba. Taxonomy (NCBI): domain Eukaryota; kingdom Viridiplantae; phylum Streptophyta; class Magnoliopsida; order Fabales; family Fabaceae; genus Vicia; species Vicia faba. The sequence continues at coordinate 990,833,088 of OX451735.1, forward strand.
TACTATGGCAAAAAACAAGGAAAGTTAAAAGGAAAAAGTCATTAACCTAATTCTATGTTTTTGTTTTGATTTTTATTAAAAAGGATTAAAGTTGAAAACTTAATTAAACTAAACATTTTACATGTTATTATTTATACAAAAAAACAATATTTAAAATAAAATAATTATTAAAATTTTTGACTTTTCTGATTTTTTTGAATGTTTTTTATGTTTTGTAGAAAAATAAACTAATTAATTAAATAAATAGCAAGTATAAGAAATAAAAGAAAAAATTAAAGAAAGAATAAAAATAAAAATGATAAAGCAAACCAGGGGGGTGTGGTCCCAAATTTGGAGGTGTAGGCCTGGTGATTTTGGTCCATTTGCATTGTGAATCATTGACTTTCTGGATCATATGTGGCTTGTTGACTGGCATCCATGATATGCTTTCATCCTGATCCCTGGATTAGATCTCCAAGACGCGTGGCCAATTGATTCACGCCTTGCCACGATGCCTTCTTCTTCACATGCCCAGTTCAGGGAGTTTTGGAAGATGTTTTGAATTGGAACGTGTTCAGTGATCGTCCAGGATGCTTATGGAACAAAAATTAAGGCTTCAAAGATTGTCTAGCACTGATTTCAGATTTGTGTTTTTGTCCAAAATTTTCAATCCCTCAATGCTTGTTTGGGCGCAGCTTATAATGTCTTAGGCCTAGGGTTTGACTCAGTGATGATCATGGAATGGAATTGGCTTGCTAACTCACCTTAATTCATGCTTGGAAAAGAATAAGTCCTAGGGTTTTCATCCTTAACCATTTTCCTCCTTTTTAGCCAAAACCTAGACCTAGTGTGCAAATGAACCCTAGCCTGATTTCTTGAGTTGGTTCATGATACATAGAAATTGTCCAAGTTCACATGACACTATTCCATTGGTTTTTAAATTTTATTTGAATTTTCAAAGATTAAAAATGAATTAAATCATCAAAAATTAAATAAAATAAAAAAATCAATATTTGGTCTTGAAATTAACCATGGGACACGTGTGTGGCATGACAAGGATGAACCAAGTGGAAAAAATGGGGCCCTTTTGTCAAAAATTGGATTTTCAAAGATAGTTGACTTTTGCCATTTCACAAAAATTTCCCAACTTCTACAAGGCATAACTTGCTCAATTTTTAAGCTTTTCACATGTTCTTGGACATTTTGGAAAGGTCTTTGAGTCCTTTAACCAATGCCTTTGGTCCCATGTCATTTTGATTTACCAATCTCAAGTTATGGTCTTTTACTTAAAGTCCCATTTTGTTGACTTTTGAAAATGACCTGTAATGTTGAAATTGATAACTTTTTGTGAGAGCATTTCTTGGACTTGGAACATGAAGATGGATTGTAGGAAATGTCTTTCTCTTCAAAATGAGCTTTGGATGGAATTTTTCTGATAATCCATGTGAAAGTTATGCCCTGGTCAATTTCAGTTGACTTTTTCAGCTGTCCAAATATAGCAACTTTTGCATCTTTGATGATTTCTGAGCCAAATTTTGAGAATCATGATCAAGCATTGATCAAATGATGTTTGTGGCTTCAAAATGATATATTGACCAAAAATTTGAACTTTTGACTGTCAAATGACCATTTTGCCCCTACAGTTGACTGTAGTGCAATTTAGGGTTTTGACTGTACAATCTTGAGCTGAATGCCTTGAAACTTGATATGAGGATGCTTGACCATCTTTGTAAGCATATGAGACTTGATTGGACCTTTGAACACTTCCTTTTCTTGATCAACACACAAACCCTAGTTTTGACTGTATGGAGGCCTTTGCATTGTGCAACTCTTGGGGAATTTAGTAGCTTGGCTTGGCAGTTTATTGGAGAATATGGGAGGGCAAATTTTGGGGTACAACAAGGTGGTTTAAGGTAGTTAAGATGAGTTGTCAAACTTTCCCTAACTGTTTTTTGATTAGTTTCTAGTTAGATTTGAAATGACATTGGGATTTTCTATTTTCTACTGAACCAGTGTTTTTCATTTGAATTTGATCCTGAACTGCTATTTTATTGAATTTCCTGAACTAATTCTATACTAATGTAGGGCTGCATATCATTAGTAAGAGTTGCAGCAGGGTATGATTGTTTTATAGGGAGGTTCATGTGGGAATTTCTATTTTGAGTCGAGATGTTTGGGAAGAAAGCATGTGACTTGAACTTTATATTGTAGTTTATAAGGTATTGAGTTGATGAATGTATGTATTGGCACATTTTTAACGAACATGGGTTGATCCGTGCCTTGGCTTATGTATTTTTACGCAGGGAAAATTATGCGCAGCTGGTTGAAACCTTAATCGTGAAGAGCTTGAAGCATTGTTTGAAGAAATGGGATCATGATGCAACATATTGAAGATTCAATAGCATGTTATATAAGGAGAACATAATGGTTTTGTGATTGGAACCTTGATGATATTTGATAACTGTGAAATGACTTTGATAATGATGTGCCTCAAACCTTACTTTATCCAAGACATCCACATGCACGAATGTTTTAATCTTGCACTTTTGAATTACTTTGTGACATATCAATGTTGATACCATAAACCAAAACCTTGAATCACCTGGTCATATTGAACTCATAGCACATTTGGATGAAGCTTTTAATCTTGAGTCCACATTACCTTGTAGTTGAAGCAATTCATCTCAATTGAATGACTAATGACTTTAGTCCATATTTCAACCAATCAATAGACATATCAAAGCACTCATTAGCCAAAATAACTCCCCTATGAAAAATGTGTTACTCCAAAAAAAAAATTCATAATTTCACACCTTGTGTCATGATTCATGTTTTTACACTTTAAACCTCAAAGACATCCTAGCTCGATAAAAAACAATCTTGCAACAAGATTAAAGCTGTGAGGAACAAATAGGAGACAAGTGATAAGACTTTAAGTATCAAATCCAATGACCTTAAGTTGTAACATTGACAAACTCAACCACCCTGGATGAAAAACCCTAATCCATTTATAAGTATTATAATGAGAATAAGATGCCGATTCAATCCTCTAAACTTCTTGAAAAGAATATCTTGTACTGAAGACAATTAGGAAGAAACCCCAATTCTCTTGATTTAGATGCACAATGATAAGGAGACGACTTGAGGTATTGGGAGGAATCGAAACCCTAGCTCATTGTCTGCTCAATTTTAAAACATGATGAAACCTAGGCACACAAAGGTAAAGCCCTGATGCACTTGTTCTTGAGGAACTATTGATGAAGAAAACCTTATGTCTTGAGGAAACCTATTAGTGAAGACGTCTATAATGCTTATGATCCAAAACCCTAATCTCATACCAAGAATGATAAGAGAATTAGTTGAATCAACTTTGAGTGTAGCAACCTTAGTCCATAGAGAAAAACCCTAATGCCAAAAGCTCTTCGATCCCGTAACTGTGGGACCAATGCTATGTGTGAGATGTACAGAGTATGATGAGGGATCTTAGGGGCAAAAAATGGGGGTATAACAGTTGCCCTTATTTAAGTGTCTTCTATCCGGAGATACGAAGATAAAAATATTTGTTTCGATGCGATTGAAGATACTTAAATACAAAACAAGCCCTATTTTTAGCCCTAAGATGCCATGCGATGCTTATGATTATGGATGTAAAATATAAAATTCATGCAGGTGAATAAGACACACTGGAGAAGTGAAAATAAAATCCACAGACCAACAAAAAGAAGTTGACTAGAAAATAAATCTCTCTGGAACAACACGACTCTGAGGGTAGAGTTTTGAATCCGTTGGAGAAAAATCGACTCCGCGGGGAAATCAAAGACTCAACTTTACCGGGTTAAAGTCTAAAGAAGAGACCAAATAACATCAACTCAACAAAATGAGGATAAAAATGATTGACCGATAAATGTGAACTATCCACTCATAGAGGTGATAGAAAAAAAAGAGTAATATCAACAAAGGGGGTCGGCAACCGTTAAACAGAAGGGCGCAAATAGAACGGTAGATAATACCGGCTCAAAGATGACAATAAACATCAACATCGATACTAGTAAATGAATGATTGGTATCAGTAATTATGCCTGGTAATCAAAGATTTGGCGTCAGCACTTATGGCTGGAAACAAATCAACTAAATCGGAGTAAGGTCTAATGAGGAGAAAGAGATAAATCTTGCATAAGAACGGTAATGAACTACCCACTCAAGAATGAAGGTAGAAAAAACATAGGGCAATATTGACTTTTATTGAAGGTAAATAAATAGAAGATACACTGATGTTTACTGAAGGTGAACTATCGACTTCCACTGAAGGTAGATATTCAAGAATGACACCAACATTTATTGAAGGTGAACTACCGACTTTTACTGAAGGTAGGGCAAAAAGAGAATACACCAGCTTTTACTGAAGGTGAATTCTCAAAGAACAATAACGTGTTTCCCAAAATTCTGGCGTTCTACCTATAACGGGTAAAAATACAAGCAAACTCAAATAAAGAGACTACCACTTGTAATGATTTAACAACAAAATTCTCTTGCAAAAAAATCCTCGAAGAGATACCATTTGATGGAGAATTAAATAAACTTCCCCTCGATCCTGACTATAAGCCACGAACTGGTCTCAGTTTCTTCTTTAACCAAGATGTTTCACCTAGAAAGGGTAAAAATACAAGCTATCTCAAATAAAGAGACTACCACTTGTAAAGATTTCTCAACAAACTTCTCTTGTGAAACTTCCTCGAAGAGATACCATTTGATGGAGAATCAGATAAACTTCCCATTGATCCTGACTATAAGCCACAAATTGGTCTCAGTTTCTTCTTTAACCAAGATGTTTCACCTAGAAAGGGTAAAAATACAAGCTATCTCAAATAAAGGGACCACCACTTGTAAAAATTTCACAACAAACTTCTCTTGCAAAACTTCCTCGAAGATATACCATTTGATAGAGAATCAGATAAAATTCCCCTCGATCCTGACCATAAGCCACGAACTGGTCTCAGTTTCTTCTTTAACCAAGATGTTTCACCTGGAAAGGGTAACAATACAAGCTATCTCAAATAAAGAGACTACCACTTGCAATTATTTCACAACAAATTTCTCTTGCGAGACTTCCTAGAAGAGATACCATATGATGGAGAATCAGATAAATCTCCCCTTGATCCTGACCATAAGCCACGAACTGGTCTCGGTTTCTTCTTTAACCAAGACGTTTCACCTAGAAAGGGTAATAAAGTGCTGTAAGAATCTTTCAATGATATGTCTTTATCACTGAAGCACATCCAATCTCAACAATGAACTATCTCCCTTAATGATGAAACTACCATTAATTGGAGTAACAAATTTCAACGACAGACTATCTCCCATAATGACGAGTCTGCCATTCATCGGAAAACAAAAACTTCATCACCAAACTATCTCCCATAACGACGAGACTACCATTCATTGGAGTAACATCTCAACAATGAACTATCCCCCGTAATGAAGAGACTACCATTCATTGGAGTAAAACATCTTCTCTGGCATTAACAAACTTACTGGGAAGAAGTTGAAAAGTCCTAAAAATCGAATTGATTTTAAAAAATATTTTTTGTATTTTATTGAGAAAAATAAATGATTTGCAATTCTGACCTAAATTCTAATTAATTTTACTTACTTAAATAATCGAGTTAAAGTAATTAAGTTAAATTAATTTGCAAGAGTTAATTTAATTATAAAAAAAACTAAGTCTATTTTTTGTGTTTTTTGGTTGATTTTATGATTAAAATAAAAATGAATTTAAAAAAACATGAACTAATTAAAAATAAAATAAAGTAAATCAAAAAAAGAATGAAATGGGCCTGGCTGTCAAAAGCAACTGGGGGTGTATTTGTTGAATTCGATGGCCCATGAAGGGAGAAGCCCAGGTTCTTGCATTCAATCTGGTGGGGAATGCACTCTAGGGTACATCATAGGTCCTAGCCACTGGGAGTGTCTGATTTAGAATCCCAGATCTGAAAGGCCCATACGTGAAGCATATCATGTACTTGTTGGCCTTCGCGTGCACTGGATCTGAAATAACTTGTTAGAAAAACACAAAGCACAGATTCCTGGAATCGAACCCAGGTTCCAACGTTGCACATTCACACGCTTTACCACTCAGACATCCTGTTCATTCATATATGGGATTTAAACACAAAAATATAATGTAAAACACAGACAAATGATGAGTTGTCACAAGCGCGCCATCCAGTGGGCCCCCTGTATTTGAACGATCGAATTATGCACGGAGAGAGAGAGAGAGAGAGAGAGAGAGAGAGAGAGAGTCCATTTGAATCTGGACAATGGGGTGATGGCTAACAGCCACGCTAGTTGTTTGACCCAGGGCCGGCCAGTCCAACCACCAGAGCCGGTGGTTTCCACCGTCTTCTCCGGTGGGGTCACCTGAAAATTTGATCAAACAAGAAAACAAAATATACAGATTAACTTAAAAAAGTCCACTGATCACGAATATGGCCTCAAAATGGCTAAATACTCACGCATCATAGGGTTTGAATCTAAAACCTTAACGGTGGTCATCCATGGCATAGTACGATTCCAGACCCTATCGTATTATGTAATACGTCAAAATTCCAGCAAACATCATTAGTAATACGAATATAAATTTAAACAAGATTTATATGGCCAAATGTGAAAGTTTGAGATCCAAGAATTTTACCAAAAAGTTGAGATTCGCTTGGGCAAACTCAGGGTTCTTCAGGCGTGTGTGAGGAATGGTTTATCTTCCTGGGAACCTCAGGAGGAAGGGTTGACCCTTTGTTTGGATTAAAAAGGGCTGAAACTTAGGTTTTGGATTTTCACGGTTTTTATAATTTTGCAAATTTTTTAGAGTTCTTTTAGGTTGTGTGTTCGTATCCTTTAGGTCTGATTTTGCTGTATATATGTAGTGGGCAAGATTAGGTTAACAAAAGTGGAAAGGATCTCATGCATTCATCACATTATATTTGTTTTGAAATAACATGAAATATTTCCAAAATTGGCCGAATCTTGCACAAATGAACTCCACGCATTTTCCAACCTATCCTGAGTTCTTTTTGGCCTTAAGAGATCTGAAGATCAAACCCATGCAATCTTCATATTTTTTTTATCATTTATTTAATTTAAATTGAATTTTTAACGATTAAAAATCACAATAAATAAAATAAATGACCAAATAAGGCATGGATGGGCTTAGAGGTCGTGGACCATGCTGGAAATAAGTTTCAAACATAAAAAGATAGGCCCATTTGGAAAAATTCCAACTTTGTTCAAAATTTGCTTCATGCACTTTTCCAAAAATTGGTCAACTTTAGCAATTCATATCTCTCTCAATTTTAACCCTATGAGGGTGTTCTTCGACTTTTTAGAGATATTAGGATGTCCTCTAAACAACCCTTTTGGTTTCATCTCAATTGGATCTTCCATGTTCATGTAGGGAGCTTTGACCCAAAAGGTGTTTTTGTTGACTTTTGGAAGGACCCATAATGTCTGAGCTTGTATCTTTCAATTGGTGCATTTCTTGAACTTGAGGGATGAAGAGAAGTTGTAGGGAATTGGATTCTCTTAAAATTGAGCTTTGGTGGAAAAATGTCTGATAAAGTATGAGAAAATTATGCCTGGTCAAAGTTTGGTTGACTTTTCCTATAGAAACCCTAATTAGCAATTCTTGACTTTTGATGAATTAGGAGCATTTCTTGAGGAATCACGATCAACCCTTGATCAAATGATTGATATAACTTAAAAATGTTGATGTTGACCAAAAATATTAAAGTTTGAATGTATATAGGCCACAATTGACTTTTGACCTAATATAGTTGATTTTTAGGCATTTGAGCAGTTGACTGAGCAAACTTGTTGTGCAAGGCATGAAATTTGTCATGGACAATATTGAAGACATATTAAGACCATGGAAAACATTTGAGACCATTGGATATCACACATCTTGATGAAAATTGAAACCCTAGTTAGAGGTTCATTGCCTTATGAGGAGAATTTGCCTGGTCAATTCTTGGTCATCCTTGGGCAAGTTGGGGACCTCAATGGGAATGCCTTGAGTAAAATGAGAGGGCAAATTTTGGGGTACAACAGTTGCCCCTGCTCAATCTTCTTAGACCTAAGGATGTAGATTGGCTTGTCTTCCTTTCGTAATCTGAAGGTGGAAGATGATTGAACACTAGAGTGCCCAGAAATTTGCACTCGTCTGAACTGATACTGTCGGTGGATAATACCGGGAATGGGCTTACAAATGCCATTTGGAAAAGATGACAAAAAAATGTCAGAGATGGGCTTAAAGATGCCATCCAAGGAATATGACGGAGAGTCATTGGAGATGGGCTTAAAGATGCCATCCAAAGAACATGATGGAGAGTCGTCGGAGATGGGCTTAGAGATGCCATCCAAAGTAGATGCTGACTTCATAAGAAGTCTCTTTGTGGGGATTCATGTTCCTGCTGTCTGAGGAGGAGTCCACTGGGGAATGTTTTAGGGGAACAGAGTCTAGGAGCTTAGGTTATCCATTACTCTACCGGGGAGTTATCTCTTGAATGGAGAGACGAAAGCGAGCTGTTATCTGGTCGAGATCCAGGCTTCACAGTGACTTGCTGAGGATAATAAGGTTGACTGTTATCCAGTTGTATTCCAGGCTTCACAGTGACTTATCAGGGAATATGAAATTAACTACTATCTGGTCGGTTCCAGGCTTCGCAGTAATTGTAGACATTGAACTGTTATCTTGTCGTATCAAGGCTTCAGTGATTTGAAAAAATTAAGTTGTTATTAGGTCGGGTCCATGCTTCAACTTGAATTTGAGGTATACCGTTATCTGGTCGTATCCAGGCTTCAGTGATTTGAAGAAATTAAGCTGTTATCTGGTCGGGTCCATGCTTCAACTTGAATCTGAGGTATACCGTTATCTTGTCAGGTCCAGGCTTCAGTGATTTGAAGAAATTAAGTTTTTATCTGGTCGGGTCCAGGTTTCAACTTGAATCTGAGGTATACCGTTATCTGGTCGGGTCCAGGCTTCGGTGATTTGAAGAAATTAAGCTGTTATTTGGTTGGGTCCGGGATTTAACTTGAATCTGAGGTATACCATTATCTGGTCGGGTCCAGGATTCGGTGTCATAGGTTATACTATCATCTGGCCGGGTCCAGGCTTCATAGTAATTAACAAAATAAATTGTTATCTGGTCAGACTCCAGGCTTTACAATATCTTTAACTGGATAAGAATCAGAAAATCTTAGGATCGTTTTAACTGAACCAGAGAAAGTATCTACCTGAGAAGAATCAGATTAAATCATTGGTCGATTTAAACTGAACCAACAGAGGTATTGTGCTATATTCAACTGGAATAGGATCAGAGAAATCTTAGGGTCGATTTAACGGAACCAGAGAAAGTGTCTATCGAAAAAGAATCAGAATAAAATCATTGGTCGATTTAAACTGAACCAGCAGAGGTCTTGAATTATCTTCAACTGGAATAGAATCAGAGAAATCTTAGGGTCAATTTAATTGAACCAGAGAAGTCTTTAATTGTCTTTGACTGGACAAGAATCAGAAAAATCTTAGGGTCGATTTAACTGAACCAGAGAAAGTGCCTACTGGAAATGAATCAGAATAAATCATTGGTCGATTTAAACTAAACCAGCAGGGGTCTTGAATATGATATTCTGAAGAAAATGTTGGAATAGCCCTTCATCAGAGGTAACCTTTGAAAAGACTGCCAGGTCATAAAAGTAGTTTGTGATGTTTGTTAATTGATTTTTCCTGAAAAGGTAAAGAGTTAGTCATATGCAATGTCATGATGTATGAAATGCATCGTGTAATGATGTTCCCAAAATAAATGAGAATGTGCTGTATGCCATATGTATACGCATGCCATGATGTATGGACATGAAATGTTGTTGCGAAATTTCCTAGTCTGGGAAAATAAATCTTTGACTGCTGCAAGAGAGTACTGGGAAGCTAAATCCCGGACTACTTTTTGGTAGATGAGGAAAGTGGTTCTTTCATTTCCGCCAGGGATCTTTGACTTCTGCTCGAGAATGCTCCGATGGGGAAAAGATGCTCTGTTGGAGATTTTACCAATGTAGAGAAATAAACTCTGCTAGGGGATGAACTTCCGCAGCTAGAGAAATAAACTCTACTGGGGATGAGGCTTTATAAACTGTTTAAGATTATAAAACTTAGTTGGGGAACATGGATTTCAGCTCTCTGAGGGAACTTTGCTGGAGGAGGTAATTCCTTCTTGGGGAAGAAGGGGTTAAAACTTTGGTTGTTTTCACTCTGCGGGGTCATAGACATCACTAGGACGTATGTTGAGGATGTAGCGGTGACTTTGAAGTAGGACATCTATGCCTTTGTACCTGCTGGAGAAAATAACAGCGGGGACTACAAATGACTTTTTAGACTTTGTCCCATTTCTTAAAGTCATTAGCAATTGTCTTTCTGTTTTTTATACAAGTATTTGTAAACGGTAATCATATTCAAATGCATATGTCAAAAATAATCATTGGACATTTTTTGCAAAACAAAACAGAAAAAAATGAAAATGAAAAGCTTTGTACTTTCAAAGAAATTATTTGTATTAATTTTGAAGAAATTTGCCTATAACAGGAGTTTTTTGTACAAAGAGACTGATATTCTAGTAGGAGAATTCCGTCGTGAAAATGAAAGCTATACAAAATAGTGTACAGAGAGAAAATAGCTATATGTAATAATCCCATCGAGTTTCAATTCTGTTATTTCCCTTATGTCTTTGAGCGTCTCATCACTTTGCTACTTGTCCGAAGCTGACTGGATTGATTGGTACCGTTTGAGCTTGATAGTTGATATTGACGTCTGGTTGCAAGGTGATCCAACGGGACATAGTTATACGCTTTTAAATCCCTAACTTTTTCTTGGACCTCCCTTTCAGGTTTTCAGTCCACCGGGATACCCTTTTTTTCCCAAGCCGTCTTTTCAGGTTTTCGACTTGCCGGGTGTACATGTCTTTTATGTATATCCCTAATTTTTGCCTGAACCCCTTTGGTTCGCCGGGATGCCCTTATTTTTTCCTAGGCCAGTCAACCTAGCGGGTCTTTATTCATGCGTAGCATCTTTTAACTATGTCCACATTCACAGGGTGAGGAAGGTTGTCACCGTCCATAGTGGTTAAGATCATGGCTCCACCATAAAATATGTTCTTGATCATAAATGGCCCTTCGTATGTGGGAGTCCATTTGCCCCTGTGATCACCTTGCGACAGGATGATGCACTTGATTACTAGATCACCAACTTGATATACCTGACGTCTGACCTTCTTTTTAAAAGTCATGATCATACACTTCTGGTACATCTGACCATGACAATCGGTCGCTAACCTTTTCTCGTCAATAAAATTCAGTTGGTCAAGTCGAGTCAGAATCCAATCATCTTCATTCAAATCCGCATCCTTCATGATCTCAAAGAAGGGATCTGGACCTCAATAGGTAGGACAACTTCCATACCGTATAGCAAAGAGAAAGGAGTTGTCCATGTTAATGTGCGTATTATGGTGCGTTAACCATGAAGAGCAAATGGTAACATCTCATTCCATTATTTATATGTCACTATCATCTTCTAGATGATCTTCTTAATATTCTTATTAGCATCCTCTACAGCGACATTCATCTTCGTCCAGTAAGGAGAAGAGTTATGATGCTGGATCTTGAATTGCTTACAGAGCTCGGTGATCATAGTGTTGTTGAGATTTGTACAATTATCTGTGATGATTATTTCGTGGATACCATACTGACAAATAAGGTTATTCTTGATGAACCGCGCCACAACATTCTTGGTAACAGAGGTAAATGAGGCAGCCTCAACCCACTTCGTGAAGTAATCAATGGTGACTAGGATGAAGCGATGCCCGTTTGAAGCGGTAGGTCCGATTTCTTCGATCATGTCAATTCCCCGCATTGCAAATGGCCAAGGGGAAGTCAAAACGTTTAGAGGAACCAGAGGTATGTTCACCTTATCAGCATAAATCTGGCACTTATGACAAGTCCGCGAATGTTGATAACAGTCTGCTTCCATAGTGGACCAATAATATCCTGCTTGTAGGATCTTTTTAGCCATGGTGTGTCCACTAGAATGGGTGCCAAAGGTACCTTCATATAGATAAACCATAACCTTAACCGCTTCATTCTTGTCTATACACCGAAGCAAAGTAGAGTCGTGGTTGCGCTTGTAGAGGATCCCGTTACTGAGAAAGAATTTGGCAGAGAACCTTCTTAGGAACTTTTTATCATTGACTGAAGCTCCTTCAAGATACTCTTGGCCTTCGAGATATCTTTTGACTTCATGTAACCAAGGTTTGTCCACTACTTCTTCATTATCAATCTCGTGATAGTATGTTGGTTCATCCATTCTCTCAATAGTGATCCAAGGAGCCTCATTATCCCACCTGACCTTGAACATGGATGACATAGTGGCTAGCGCGTCCGCTAATTGATTTTCCTCTCGTGGAAAATGCTCAAAAGTAATTTCTTCAAAGTATGGGATTAATGTCAACACATGCTCTTTGTACGGGATGAGATTAGGATGCTTCATGTCCCATTCTCCTTTGATCTGGATGATTACCAAAGCTGAATCTCCAAACACACTTAGGAACTTGATGCTTAAATCGATTTCAGCTTTGAGACCCATGATGCATGCTTCATACTCATCCATATTGTTGGTGCAGTTGAAGCATAGACTAGCAGTTAAAGGGGTATGACAGCCCTCGGGAGATATGATTACAACACTGATGCCATTGCCAAGTGAGTTGGAAGCTCCGTCAAAAACCATAGTCCATCGGGATCCTTTCTCAAGTCCTTCATCTGGTCCAGGTTCTTCACGATCAGTTACTAACATGATGTTCTCGTCCGGGAACTAAAAATTCATGGATTGGTAGTCGTCCATAGCCTGATGAGCCAAATGATCAACTAGTACACTTCCCTTAATTGCTTTCTGGGTTGTATACTGAATGTCGTATTCGGTCAGGATCATTTTTCATCTCGCTATTCTTCCGGAGAGAGCGGGCTTCTCAAAGATGTATTTGATAGGGTCCATCTTAGATATCAACAATGTAGTGTGGGTAAACATATACTGTCTTAGTCGGCGAGTGTTGTACCCCAAAATTTGCCCTCTCACTCATCAAGAATTTTCTCATAAGATCTCTTTGACTCAAGACTGCATTAGGGTTTGACCAGCTCAAGACACCTCCTCATGCACTGATGACCAAAATTGGGGTTTGAGTTTGCACAAGGATTTTTGGACTATCAATGCTTCATATGACTTTCAAGTATCATTATGGACCCCTAAGATTACTCATGTCAAGTTTCAAGCCTTGAATCACACTTTTGATTAGTCAATTGGACAGTTGACCTAAAAATCAGTTGTATTGGGGAAAAAGTCAACCATGGCCAATTTACATTCAAACTTCATAATTTTTTCCACATAAACATCTTGGACTCACATGTATCATTTGATCAAGTTTGGACCATAATTCCTCAAGAAATTTGATCAAATCATCAAAAGGGCAAAATGGTCAAAATTAGGGTTTTGACTGGGAAGGGGCAATTTCTGATTTTTGACCTAGCAAATGATCAATTGGTTTGAAGCATGATTTCAAGAGTTCAATTGAATCATGTTTACCTAATAACATGATTCAAAACATTACAAATCCATTGGATTGACAGATGGATTTTCCAGTCAACTGATCAAAAGTCAATTGTATACTGAAAAGTCAAACTTTGACTTTTTGGTCAAAGTTAAGTGACAAAGATCATAATTCATCAAAACATGTCACAATATGAAACTTTTTCATCAATAAATCAAGAATTTAAGATTTTGTTTTGAAAAGTTGAAATTTCTTAACTTAGAAATTTTTCTAAGTATAGAAAATTTCTTATTTTTTCTCAATTTTGAGTCAAATTTTCACCATGATGCAAGATGATTCAAAGGAAACTTCCAACATGAAAGTTGTAGATATCTATGAAATCTACAACTTTTCTTCACACAATTTCTCCTAAAAATGCTTGGATCTCAAGATATAATTTTGTGAATACATGCTCATGAACTAAAAATAACTTAGTGAAATTTTGCTCTAGTTAGGCAGATTTTTTACCTAACTTCATGGAAATTTTTCACATGGTTCCAAGAGGAATTTTCAAAATAAATTCAAAGATGAATTGTATAGAACATTGCAAGCTTTCCAAAATTTCCAAGAACTCCTTGAGATCATTCTTGAGTAGGGAGAATCGAAGAGATGAAGTTGGTAATTTGTCACTTGAATTTCAAGCCATTTTGTGAAGAACATTGGATCCAATCCTCAAGCATGCTGAACAAATCCTACTTTGCAGGATTCTAACTTGACTTTCACTCCATAATTAAATGTTTTCATAGATGTTGGAAGATTTAAGCCAAGCATTGAATGCATTGTACAAGAATAATTCCATTTTTGGGAGAAAGGCAACATTGTCATTTTGGAAAAGCAAGCTTTATGCAAAGTCAGCTTGCATTGAGCCTTGCACTTGTTTTTCCTGCACAAACACACTCCACTTAATCAGAACAAGCATGTTTAAAGGTCTCATCCCCCCTACAAGCTTGGTACTGCACCTTGGAACCATGCTTGCTAGCTTTGCTTCACAAACAAGAAACCAAGCAAACATGTGAGTTTTTGAAATTTGAGTTGTTACAAGACTTAAGACCACTTGCTTATAAGTAAACACACTATTTTCAAGTTGAGACACAAAGGCTAAGACTCCAAAACACTCCAAAAAACTTTACAACTCAGAATCTGCCATAGCTTGACAGTTTTGAACCTCACATAGCCATCTCCAAATCCACTCGTGCGTATTAAGTTTTAATCACCCAAACACTTAATATACATCATATCAAAGTGATCCAGGCCCCTGTTCCCTCACTGTAACTTCTCCTTCACCATCCACCATTTTCAAATATCAAGCTTGCAGGTTGAATTGAGTAGAGAGATTCAGGGACTTTCAGGACAAAGTAAGGATTGGAATACACTCAGGGAGGTCCAGGCAAGCTAAACAGATCCTCAGGCCTTCTCAAAACTTGCTCAAACTCCATTCACGATTCCAGCTGCAAGAGGTAAAAACTCAAACTTCTATCTCTTCATACAAGCATCATTTGGTCCTGATTTGTGAAAACAAAATGTAGATATCTTTGCTCTAAAGCTAACTATGTTCATAGTTTTCATTTATATTAATTGTGTATAGAGATTTTTGGATTTGAAAATTCTACAAAAATTAGGTTTTAAATTAGGGCCAGTAAAATTAGATCTTATCTTTGACTTTTAGTTTACATAAGTTATATGTTTGAATTCGTGGGAAGAAACACCACATCTTTGATGTTTGAACTTTCCATTTTTATGGAGAAATGAGGAAGATACAGGTGGTCCGGCCATGGCTCAAGGTTGAAGATGAAGTTGCCTTCAGGAGGCATTTTCTAATATATATTTGTGATTTTATTTATATAAACGGATGTACAGCCACCCCCGTGGTAAGGCAGCGTGCGTAATTGCTAGAGGTCACGGGTTCGAGCCTCAGCGCGCTGCCTTTTGCATTTTCTCACATTTTTTTCATTTTTTTGTCCCTTTGCAGTGTTGGGCTTCTATTTCACGGGACTTATGGTTTTTTTGCTAACATCATGTATCCTGTTTACTTGAGACACCCCTGACCCAATATCACTTTACTTATTTATTTTATTCCCATTTTATTTTCTTAAATATATTTTTCTTAATATAAAAAATCATAAAAAATATTAAAATGGTAGATTTATATTCTGGCTTATTTATTTTATTTTTCTCATAAAAAATATTTTTTATTTGGATATATATTATCTATATTTATTAAATAACTTTGTAAATTAAATTAGAACTCGGTTAATATTTATTTTTCTTTATGCCCATTAAATATATTATTTTAATATAAAAAAGACCAAAAACATCTCATAATGCCATATATTATTTTCAAGACAAAAATTACAAAAATACTTTTTTTTCTTAAAGAAACTTATTTTCTTTTAATCAAATAGAATTAGGGTTTATTCAAAAATCTTTTCTTAAATAATTCTTTTTATTAATTGATTTAGGGTAATCTTGATTTATTTATTTTCTAATTAGGTTTTAGGTTAAAGCTTTTTTCATAACTTTGCATATTTAATTCATCTTGTACACTATTTATTCCAATTATTTGTACATATTCAATTTGATTGTAATAAATTAATTAGGTTTATATTATTGCAATCCCCATTCATAAATTTTATATCCCCCTCCCACAAATATTGTAATAGCGTAGTAACTTTAAATTTCGCAATTTATCGCTTTTATTTAATATGCTAGTAATTAGGGTTTGTATGGGAAGATAAAAATCAATCAAATAGAAAACCCTAATTTAAGACAAAAACAAGAATGAAAATGACACACTTGCACACAAACACCCCTAGGGTTATCCCACTTGGTTGCCTTATACAAAATGGACATATTACGCATGTAAGATATCTTAGCAAAACAAACAAATACAAGATCATAGTCCCTCGATGACGCTACTCAAGTTTCCTTACAAAATGATCTTAGTCCCTCAAAAAATGCTAAGATACCTTGAAATATTGCTAATCATGGCTATACGATGACCCACGCCCGTCCCGTTTACATCCAAAAGATAGGGTTGCTTACCAAATCAATGGTAAGACAACAATATCAAAGGAAAATAAAATGAACAAGAAAGACATTTGAGTAGGTAGATTGCTTTTAGTTACTTGCTCAATTTCAAAACAAATATCCTTGCTATTTTCAAAACAAACACACACATTTCCAAACATCTTACAAACATTGAAAACATTTTCAAAAGATCAACATCTTTGTATACATTCTTACGAACAAGAATCATTACAAAGATTGCCTAAACAATGGCCTCTTTACAAAATACTTTCAAAAACCACACAAAGCACAATTTCAAACAAAAGCAAGTGATCTAGCAAGTAACTAAGAGCCCATGGAAAACCATGGATGAAAAGGGTGCTAATACCTTCCCTTTTCATAATCTACCCCCCGAACTCAAGAAATAATCTCAAAGGTCTTTCCTGTACTTTTTTACCTTTCCTTTTGGATAAAAGAAAAGTCGGTGGCGACTCTTGCTAACCACAACATTTGCGATCAAACGCAAAACAATCAAGTCAGTTCTCCCACCGTATCACAGAACTGGCGACTCTGCTGGGGAAAATTCTAAAAGTGGGGTTACCTTAGGGATATATCACATTTATTTGCTTACATTGTTTGACTTGTATGCTTTACATTATGGTTCTTTATTTGGGTTTGAATCCTCTACCCGGATTTGGGATACATTATAGGTAAGTAGCAATACATTGTGGAGACTGTGCGGGGTATACCAACATGTTCTAAGCAATAGTTATGTTAGTGCGACATATTTGTGGGTACCGGTAGCCTTTGAGTTAATCAAAGAGAATACGGGGCCGCTGAGTGATGTCATGAATGACTAATGAACTTCTAGAACCTTTACTTGACCAACTTGGCCTTTAGGATGTAGTAAGATGACCGGATTTGGTGCAGTCCGAAGTTGGTAGATACTCGATACTACACTCATTAAGGTTTGGTTTCTTGGGATATTTCGGTCGCCATTAAAGAGGCTTGAGCTGAAATAATGACCAAGGAAACAATCCAGTGATATTGAGCTCCTTAGAACCCGGTTACTATTACTAGGATAGGTTTTAAGCAAACTAAACTTCAAGAGGGTACTTACCTATAAAACTCCATGCAAGCCTAAACTAAGGATTTGTTTGCTTTGTTTGTATATACATACTTGTACATAACATCATGGACATCATGAACATCATATACATCCACTAACCATTTCAAGGATTTTAGGATTCATCTTTATTCTTGTTTTGTAGGATATGGATTCACTTTGCAGGAAAACTATTCAAGTCAACCTTGTGAGAATCCCTCCACAACTTAAGGAGCTAGCTTCAAGGATTCCTGAAAACTCTCCGTTTACTGAGAGACATGGTCGTCTACTCAACCTGGTCACCTCCAACACAGATGAGGATATGATGAAGATGCTCTTTCAGTTCTTTGATCCTTTACACCATTGCTTCACATTTCCCGACTATCAACTTGTGCCTACTTTGGAAGAATTCTCCCATCTCTTGAGGATTCCCGTTCTCAATCAACTACCTTTCAACGGTACAGAAAGATACCCAAAGCCAGAATAGATTACTCAAGCTCTACACTTGCACTCATCTGATGTCACAATCCATTGGGAAACAAGGAGTGGTGTCAAAGGTTTCCTAGCAAAGTTCCTGTTTGAGAAAGCCCAAAGCTGTTGGAATTCCTTAGACTTGCAAGCCTTTGAGGAAATTGTCGCTCTCCTCATCTATGAGATGGTTTTGTTTCCAAATCCTGACCAACTCATAGATGTGAACACCGTCAAAATCTTCATATCATGCAACCCGGTGCCTACATTTATAGGGGATATCCTACACTCTTTTCACACTCGCACAATGAGGAAAAGAGGTGTCCTTATGTATTGCACTCCTCTCTTGGAAAGATGGTTTATTTCTCATCTTCCCCAATCTGTATTAAAGAATGAGCAAGGTTCGAGGTGGTCACAAAGGTTGATAACGCTTAAACATTCAAATATTCATTAGTGCTCTCGATCCAAAGAAAATGTTATCATTATTGACCGTTGTGGAGAATTCCCTAATGTCCCTTTACTTGGCATTAAGGGAGGTATCACCTACAACCCATGCTTAGCCTTAAGATAATTTGGTTACGCCCGAAGGGATGGCCCGCATGAGATGCTGATTCAGGGTTTGGTATTCGACTACGACAACAATCAAGGTCTTCGCAAGAGATTTATCCTATCTTTGAGGATGTTAAACAAGGTGGATAGCAAGACTTTGGGGCACAAGAATTCCATCCCTCTTGAGCCTTACCTCAAATGGGTATGAACTCGCGCTCAGAGTCTTATGATGCCTTACCCATCCATTCTCCCGGTAATCATTGAGCCTGTCATGGAGGGAGATGTTCCCTACACTATCCTACATCCTGACATGCCCACATCTCTTGAAGACCTACAAAGGGATTGGATACAACTCAAGGGAGAATGAGATACTTTCGAAGCCCAATTTTGCGCAAGCGAGAAGAAGGTTTTGGAACTCACTAGGTTACTTCATGAGGAGCGGACTCTGAATGCCTACATTGCACCAAAGAGGATGCGTACTACCTTTTTATCTTAGAGTTTTTGTATTATTTTCTCCAAGGGGCATTGATGTACTCAAACTTTATCTTATTAATATAACGTGTGTTTCATTTTTGACTAAAACAAATTTGAATCTTTGAAATCCTTGAAAACATTGCATATGCATATACCATTCATCATAACATAAATAGGTCTTTTGCAACAAGTCTCCTCATCTCTCTACTGCTTATTTCAGTAAGATGGATCTCGAGCAAACAGTGAAGGATCTCCAAGCTCAAAATACGCAGTTTCAACAGTTGCTCATGACTGTAGCCAAGGGACAAGAAGAATTGAAAACTTTGCTGGCTGAAGAGAGGAAAAAGAAGACAAAGAAGGTAACCGGAGTCTTAAACACGGGAAGAAGATTTCATGAGCAGACAAGAAGGACCCAGAACTTTGCAACCACATCTGGAGAAAAAGACAATCAGGAAGGGAAAGGTAAAGAGACAGTTGTCCCGTCCGAATTGGAAGAAGAAGAAGAGGAAGAAGAAGACTACTCTGAGGAACAATATCCTCCAGCTGATGACAAGTACAGACATCTCGAAGAGCGGTTGAGCGCGATGGAAATCCTAAAGGTTCCAGGCTTGGACTTTGAGGAATTGGGTTTAGTGTCGGGGATTATGATTCATCCGAAATTCAAAGCACCTATATTTGCCAAATATGGCAGTGTTTCATGCCCTAAAATGCATCTCTGGTCATATGTAAGGAAAATCCAACCCCATACCACTGATAAAGACTTATGGGTGCACTTCTTCCAAGACAGTCTGTCTGGAACTCAACTTGACTGGTTTTACCAACTAGAAAGATCCAACATTCACAATTGGGAAGATCTTGCCGCAAATATCAATACAATGCATATTTGGCGCCCACCCGTACTCAACTCCAGAGTATGGCCATGGCCTCCAATGAAGGTTTCAAGGACTATGCGCAAAAATGGAGAGACTTAGCTGGAAGAGTTCAACCCCCTCTATCTGAGAGAGAGTTGGTGGACATGTTCTTGGGCACCTTGTCTGGTCCCTTCTTCAACCATTTAATTGGAAGTTCGTCTGCAGGCTTTACCGAACTAATATTGACCAGAGAGAGGGTAGAAGTCGGTATAAAAAGTGGAAAGATTCAGAAAGATACATCTTCTTCTACAGCTGTAAGGAAGCCTTTCATCGGGAAGAAAGAGGTAATTGTTGTATATCCGTAAACCGAGATAGGGCCGAACGCCGACCAATGGTGGGGGCTGTTATGATTCCTAAGCCTACGTCTGATCAACAAAGAAGTAATCAACCAAGGGTGGAAAGGCCAGTCAGGCAGTTCACCAGAATTAACATGACTCTCTCTCAAGTATTACCGCATATACTAAGATCCAACTTGGCAACCTTGAAAGAAGCTCCGAAAAACCCCAATACAACATCTCCTCATTATCATCCCAATGCCTGTTGCGCATATCACTCTGAAAGTCCTGGTCACGATACTAATAACTATTGGGCCTTGAAGAACAAAATACAAGACCTCATTGAAGCAAAATAAATTGAGTTCGATGCACCTGAAAAGCCAAATGTCATTTCTGCCCCTATGCCCAGACATGGCCACAATACTAATGCCATTGAGGAATATTTGTTTGTTACCTTAGTTGATGAACTCATGACCCCACTTTTGACTATTAAAATGAGTTTGTTGAATGCCGGTTTGTTCTCGGGCTGTGATGAAGTTTTCCATCTTTGTTTGTCGTCACCAACTGGCTGTCCTTTGTTGAAAATAGGCATTTAGTGCCTAATAGATAACAAAGAAATTCTATTTGAAAAGACTCTTGTTCCACCTATCCTTTCTGAAGATGTTTCAATCATTACCATTTCCGTTAATTCTTCCAGGGTCTCCACCAAAAGACCCGTTAGAATTACATCAGTTCCGAAAGCAGCTCCTTTAATAATCACAATGCCTGGGCCAGTCTCATATGTATCAGAAAAAACCATATCGTGGAATTATGGAGGGGACGTCTACTACCATGGCATCAAACAAGACTGGTCAGCCACCGAAGATTTAATTTCTGAGAAAGTGGACTCCAACATCAGTAATATTTCCGAAACTAGCAAAATTACCCAAAGTGGTAGGATCTTTTCTCCAGAAATTTCTCCCTCAAAGGCTATTTCTGGACCCGTCATCATCCTTGTGGCTGCTCCAAAAGTTACTCCCACACCCATAATTATCTATGTAAGTACTCCTATTGATGAAGTCGTTACAACCCCTGTTATCATTCCTACCAACACTCTTGCTGCCGAAACTCGAGGAAAAAGTATTTTGGTTGAGCCTGTCTGGACGAAGGTCCAGTCATTGACTATCCCTGAGACTTTTAAGAAAGAAATGGAGGAGATCCTAAAAATTATAAAGAGGAGCGACTACGATGTAGTTGAACAACTGGGGAAAACTCCCTCTAAAATATCCATGCTAGCATTACTACTGTGTTCCGAGGCGCATGCAAAAGCCTTGGTAAAGTTCTTAAAAACCGCCCATGTACCTCAAGAGACATCAGCTGATCACTTTTAAGACTGCGTTGCTAGCCTAACTGCGAACAATGTTTTAGGTTTTTTAGACGTTGATCTGATACCGAGGGGAAGAAAGCATATAGGGGCATTGCATGTCTCGGTTGAATGTAGGGGCACAACCTTGGCTCATGTTTTGGTGGACTCTGGCTCATCTCTGAATGTATTACCCAAAAAGGCTCTTGATAGACTTGACTGCGAGGGACTGACATTAAAGCCAAGCAACATAGTAGTAAGGGCTTTTGACGACTCGAAAAGGATAGTACACGGGGAAGTGGATATCGCCATAAAGGTTGGAACCCAAACTTTCAATTCAACCTTTTATGTAATGGACATCCTCCCTTCATACTCCTGCTTGCTAGGCCGACCATGGATCCACAATACTGGCATTGTTACCTCTACATTGCACCAAATGTTGAAGTATCCGGTTCAAGGGAAGATTATCACCGTCCATGGAGAGGAAGAATACATGATCAACTATCTCAATTCCTTCAGATATGTGGAATTGGACGGTGAATTCATTGAAACTCCATTTCAACACTTTGAACTGGTCCCCCAAGATGTGGCAGTGACCAAGGTTGTGTCTCAGATTCCCAAGATTACAAGGCCTCCACTCTGGATGTCATCTCTGAAAGATGCCAAATCAGTGGTAGAGGAAGGTGGATGCACTATCTGGGGGAAACTCCCAGATATCCCATATAAGTCTGACAAGTTTGGCCTAGGTTTCACTTCAAGTGCTTAAAAGGATGTACGATGTGCCCGTGCTGGAGGACCACCCTTGAAGATCAGTAACAGTGAAGTCAACGCAATAGAAGATGGTGAAGATGGCTGCAACCTAGAGGATTGGGTCTTCCCGACTGTCAATGGAGGGCTCAACAATTAGGAGGCTAGAGACTTTGTCCCGATCACTTTTATCCCATAGTAATTTGTCTTTACATTTTGTTGGATCTGTAATATTGAAACAATTCTCACTCTTAAAACCTTGTGTCCTACCCGAGGCACAATGGCCCATTTGTAAGGGTTATTATCTCATTTTTATATGACATCAATGAATCATGGACGTTTTCGCATACAAACTTTTGTGCTCGTTGTTTTTTCTTTTACATTTTATTTTCTTTCAAAGATAGCTATACCCTTACACACACCCATATTCACAATGCAGGTATACATCCCTTCGGGATCCCATGGGTAACGATACTGCTATGGCCTTTTGTGACTCCGAGAATCTAATCTACCAAGCCGAAGACGAAGGTGAGGAAGATTGTGAAGTACCGGGGGAACATACCAGACTGCTACAACAAGAAGAGAGAACCATTCAGCCTCACGAGGAACCCGTGGATACAATCAACCTGGGTACGGAAGAGGACAAAAAAGAGGTCAAGGTAGGTGCCAATTTGGAACCCAGTGTCAAGGAGCGTCTGATTCAGTTGTTACATGATTATGTTGAAGTCTTTTCCTGGTCATATGAAGACATGTCGGGACTTGATGTAGACATTGTGGTACATCGTTTACCTACCAGAGAAGATTGTCCGCCAGTAAAGCAAAAGGTTCTCCGCATGAGACCTGATATGTCTGAAAAGATTAAAGTAGAGGTCATAAAGAAATTCAATGTTGAATTCTTGGTTGTCATCTCTTACCCTCAATGGGTTGCCAACATTGTTCCCGTGCCCAAAAATACGGCAAAGTGTGAATGTGTGTGGACTACAGAGATTTGAATAGGGCGAGCCCTAAGGATGATTTTACACTTCCCCACATTGATATCCTAGTTGAAAATACGGCACAACATAAAGTGTTTTCCTTCATGGACAGATTCTCAGGTTACAACCAAATCAAAATGGCGCCTGAGGACATGGAGAAAACAACATTCATCATATAATGGGGCACATTCTGCTATAAGGTGATGCCATTCAGACTAAAGAACGTTGGGGCAACCTATCAACGTGCCATGGTAGCTTTATTTCATGACATGATACATCACGAAATAAAGGTCTACATAGATGATATGATAGCCAGATCGCAAACAGAAGAAGAGCATCTTGATCACTTACAAAAGCTGTTTGAGAGACTGAAGAAGTACAAGCTGAGGTTGAATCCAAACAAATGCATATTTGGAATACGGTCTGGTAAACTATTAGGTTTTGGCGTCAGTAACAAAGGTATCGAGGTCGATCCTGCAAAAGTTAAAGCAATACAAGATATGCCTTCTCCTCGTACTGAGAAGGAAGTCAGAGGATTCTTGGGACGTTTGAACTACATTGCCAGATTCATTTCTCACCTGACAGCTACTTGTGAGCCAATCTTCAAACTATTAAAGAAAGATCAAGTAGTAAAATGGAATGATGAATTCCAAATTGCTTTTGACAAAATCAAAGATTACTTACAAGAGCCTCCTATATTGATGCCACCAGTCGAGGGAAGACCGTTGATCATGTATCTGACTGTTTTAGAAAATTCAATGAGGTGTGTATTGGGGCAGCATGACGAGTCTGACCGAAAAGAGCACGCTATTTATTACCTGATATTGTACCCCAAAATTTGCCCTCCCTTTTTCACAAGAAATCACAACCTCAGGGTTTTCTCTGATTTTTCAGACCGGCTCGAGAATCGGTCAAACAAGCTTTTCTTTATCAGTAAATCCAAAATTAGGGTTTCCACTGATTTTGTTGAAATTGGCTCAAGAATCGGTCAAACAGACTTTTCTTTATCAGTAAATCCAGAATTAGGGTTTCCACTGATTTTGTTGAGATTGGCTCAGGAATTGATCAAACAGACATTTCTTTGACAACAAATCTGGAATTAGGGTTTTCGCTCGTATTTCTCAGAAGAAATTGAATCCTCAGTAATTCAGTTGACTGTTACATTATTTTTACACTTGTTCAAGATTACTGGTTGTTTCTTAAAATCTAAATATCTGGGATAGGAGCTGAGGCTTTTGTTTGAAACTTTGAGGCATTGGTTTGATCGGTGGAGTGAAAGGTGTATGGAATGCTTGTTTGTTTAACTGTACAACACATATGTTAATTGGAATACCAGGCGTATGGTGATTAATGCAAGGTTGAGAGACGACAAAGTTTGTTGATTATTTATTCTGGATTAAAGTTATTGGGATACATTTCCAGTTATTTTAATTTAAGAGTCTTAAATAATTAAATAGACAATACAAGGAAAGAATGGAATATTTGACAGTAGAAAATTCTTATTTGACAAAGACTTTTTATTTATTTATTTCAAATGTTATTACAAATTTTATTCGAATATTGTAAATTTACAATTTACAGTGTTTACAATAATATTTATTACAATAAATGAAAAGAAAATAAAATAAATCTAAAGCCTAAATCTCTTGAAATCTTTGACCTTTACTGCGTCCTCCATTATTCAACTGGTACTTACCTGCAAAGGACAGAAGAAAAAGGAAATCAGTGTAATTAACTGAAAAGCATTTTTAAGCAGATAAATAAAAAAATCATCATTAAAGCTTGTTGGCCGGAATCAGAAATGCTATGTTCATCATGTTTCATTTTCCTCTCTGCAAATCACAAGAAGATTTCTCTTCTCGGTTCACAGATAGAAAAATAAATATATAAAATTACAAGCATACAAGTTATTCAAAATGCAAAGGCACAAGGCTGCACACAAGGCAAACAGTACTACAAACTAAATTCCAAGCTGCATTAGTTAAACTACAATGCAGTAACCAAGTATGTCAAACTGAGTTGAAAGTCAACTAGGTGCAAAAGGCAAAAGTACACAAAGCTGTCTAACAAAGTACAAATGCAGGAAATATGGAAACAAGTACAACAATGCAGGAGATGAACCAAGTTACAAGCAAGCAGGCTTGTCAATTTCATCATCATTTTTTGGCCCAACAAGCTTTTCAGAATAAAATATATTAAGCAAGAAAGTGCTTTTATGGAGAGAGAGAAAGAGGGTGAAGTGGGGGTTTGCAGTTTTGGCAGGCTGTAAAAGGCAGTAAGAGGAACAAAAGAAAAGATACAACAGTCTAACAGTCCAGCACAAGAGGATAGAGCAAAATTGCTAAACCTGTTTTAAAAACACAAAACAAGCGAGCAAACCTGCATCTCAAGCTCACCAAAACTCAAACACTCAGTTCAAAACTGCCTCCAAAACACTAACCTGTTTAAACTGCATAAACTGCTAAACCTGTTTAAACAACAAGCCTGCATAAAGGCCAAACAAAAGCTCAAGTCTTCCTCCAACTGAAACTGCATGACCTGCAAAACTCAAACTATCAAACAAAAATCTGCAAGTTATAAGCCTGCCTTCAAAAACTGCAAGTTACAAGCCTGCCTTCAAAAACTGCAAGTTACAAGCCTGCCTTCAAAAACTGCAAGTCCAAAACCTGTTTAAAACTCATCAGCCTGCTTACCAAAAAAACCCCCCAACTGTGACAATAACAAGCAAACCTATTAAACTGCATAGCCTGCCTTCCAAAGCAAAACTGTAAACCTCACAAAAGCTCAAAACCAATGGCAAACCTGTAAGTCTAAAACAAGTCGGTTTCCAAACTTATCCAAAGTTCAAAACCAATGACAAACTTGTGGAACTAACAGCACAAGTCCAGGCCAAACACACAAGTCCATGCCAAACATACAAGTCCAGGCCAAACATACAGTCCAAGCAAAAAATTATCATCAACTCAAATCAAAACAACAAACAAAGAGGCAAAATCTCAGAATTCATCATCATCAACGATATACAGCAAAGAGAAAGAGGAAGAATCTTGGAAGCAAAAACAACAAGGGTTCTCAGAACCATTTCATCATCAAATACCCAACACCCAAAGAAGAGGAAGAGGTCCAGAAGTGAAAAAAGGAGCAATACAGTTTTCAGAAATGAAATTATCATCAAACATCAATGAAAGTTCAAACAATATAGTTATCAGAAACGAAATTATCATCAAACATCAATGAAAGTTCAAACAATATAGTTCTCAGAACAAAATCATCATCAACGAATCATCCAATCAAAAGCACAACAGAAATACCAGAAGCCCAACACAATCGTCACGCTCCCCCTCTGCCTAGCCTCCTGGAAGCGCCGCCGGCCAGCTCACCCTCCTTCTCCTTCAATTTACAGAACAAAATGCCAAGGTATATCTCTCAAAGATCCTACTACATGTAAATATAAAAAAAATATGGATTAAAACGCGAATGTAATAATCAAGAAAATTGAAAACGTAATTGTGAAACCCTAAAACAAAGGTTAACAAATCGTACCGTTACGAGCGAGAATCCTAGACTGCCGTGAAGAGAGCTGGAGGTGAGATAGGGCGATGCTCCGGTGGCTAAGGCAAGAGGGGAGGAATCAGAACCCCATGGTTAAGAACGAGGAAGAGAGACGAAGAAGATGAGAGGAGCGGCGTCGTTGAGGCCAAAAGACTGTAAACCCTAATTTCTAACCAAATGAATTAACCCTAAAATGTTGTTCAACATCAGATGGGCCTTCGCCCCAAACAACTATGCTAAGCCCAAACATTTTCCAGCGCCCCACCCCATTTCCTCATTTCTGGTTTTATTAATTTGTTCTTCTTCATTCTCTATTCTTTGGGCCACAATTACTCTAGGCCCATCATTTTTAAAACTAACATTTTCTTAAAAATCACTTTCTTTCTTGTAAGTAATAAACACTAATTAAATTTTTGTTTTATTTTCTTTTTAAACTAATTTTATTTCTCTTTATTAATATCATTTTAATATAATAAAAGTACAAAAAAATAATAGTTAGCTTAATTTGAGCAATTTTGTTTTTTTTAACTTTTTGAATTAGTAAAATACAAGAATTATCTTAAACATTAATTTAGGTAATTAATCCTTTCTTTTCACAATTAACAAAAAAATACAAAAAATAATAATAAATACTTAAGTCTTTAATTAGGTTAAATTTTATTTGTTCATTTGTAAATAAATACACACATCTCATATTTCTTTGATTTTTATTATCTTATGTTTTGTTATAATTTTACATTGAAAATTCGACCGTTCGATTTGGTTGTAATGTATACTTGGACATTATTATTCTGATAAGACTCATCCCCATTTGTAAACATTTGTACCCCCATCCCCGGATACTTATTTGTAATAACTTTGACTTTAAATTCCCGAAATTTATCGCTTTCAATATATTGTATAGTAATTAGGGTTTATATGCGAAGATTCAAAATCAATCGCTAGATAACCTAATACAAGATAAATGCATGAAAATCAATACACAATTCACACTTGCACCTCTAGGGTAACCTCGCTTGTTGCCTCGGAAAATGCAATCATGTCCCTCGAGTATGAGACACTCTTGCAAATGCCCCTTCGATAAACAAAGATCGTAGTCCCTCGATGACCCTTGATGTTGCCTTTGATAAAAATGATCTCGTCCCTTACAAAATTGCTAGAGCGTCTCACAAGTTGCCTTCAATGATTGTATGCAATGACCCGCGCCTGTCCCGTTTAACATCCTAACACAAGGTTGATCATCAAATACAATGGTGAAGCAACACTGTTAAAAGGGTTAAGAAACATAAGAAAGATCTTTGAGTAAAATAGGGTAGACAACTCTTAGTTACTTGATCAAAAATCTTGCAAAACTTCCTTGCCATTTTCAAACACAACTTCAAAACAATTTCAAAAACAACTTTCAAAACATTGAAATATCTTTTCAAAAAGACACACACCTTTGTATATATTCAAAACAAGAATCATTACAAAGGTTGCCTAGATAAGGCATCTTTTTCAAAACATTTTCAAAACCACACACACCAAGCACCATTTCAAACCAATTGAAAAGCAAAGGCAAGTGATCTAAAACAAGTAACTAAGAGCCCATGGATAACCATGGATGAAAAGGGTGATAGCATCTTCCCTTTTCATAATCTACCCGCCGAACCCAAGAAAACATCTCAAAGGTCTTTCTTGTGCTTTTTGACCTTTCCTTTGGATAAAATAAAAAGTCGGTGGCGACTCTTGCTAAACCGAACAAGTGTGAACACAGACACAAAATCCCAAGTCAGTTCCCCCACCGTATCACAGAACTGGCGACTCTGCTGGGGAGATTTCTAAAAGTGGGGTTACCTTAGGGTTTTAGATCACCTTTACTTGCTTACCTTAATTGTTTTGATTGCTTTCCTTTTTGGGTTTCTTGTTTGGGTTTGTTTTAAATCCTACACCCGGATTTCGGGACACCTTTTAGGTAAGTAGCAATAAACTGTGAGGGAACTGTGTGGGGTATACTGACATGGTTAAAGCAGTGGCTATGTTAGTGCGACATATTTATGGGTATCGGTAGCCTTTGAGTCAATCAAAGAGAATACGGGGCCGTTGAGTGATGTCATGAAGCACTAACGAACTCTTAGAACCTTAATTGACCATCTTGGCCTTTTTAGGGGTAGTGAGATGACCGACTTTGGTGCAGTCCGAAGTTGGTAGATACTCGATACTACACTCATTGAGGATTATTTTCTTGAAATATTTTGGTCGCCAGTTAAGTGGCTAAACCAAAACAATGAAGACATAAAATAATCCAGTGATATTGAGCTCCTTAGAACCCGGTTTCTATTTTAGGACAGGTTGAGCCAACTAACTTCAAAAGGGTACTTACCTACGAACCTCATGCAAGCCTAAACCTAAGGAATTGTCTGCTTTGTGTGAATATGATTACCTGTATATACGCTTGCTTACTTTTGCATACATGTACATAACATCATAACATAGAATTTTTGTTGTACCCCAAAATTTGCCCTCCCATATTCTCCAAGATTTATCAAGAATCATCTTCAAACGGTTCAAGATTTATCAAAGGCTGCACAATTCAAACCACCTCCTAAGCCAGTCAAAATTAGGGTTTTGGCTCTCTCAAAGAATTTGAGGTTTTCAATGGCTCAATCAAGTCCCATAGGCCCATACATATTCTCAAGAACCTACATGTCAAGTCTCAAGACTCACAGTGCCAAATTCTACAGTCAAAAGCCCTATTTGATCTACAGTCAACTGCAGGGGCAAAATGGTCATTTTATAGTCAAAAGTCAGAATTTTTGGTAAACATATTATTTTGAGTCCACAATCATCATTTGATCAAGTCTTGCTCATGATTCCTCAAGGATAGCTCAAAAATCATCAAGATGCCAAAAGTTACTATTTTTGGACAGTAAAAAAGTCAACTGTATCTTGACCAAGGCATAACCTTTTCATGGTTCATCAGAAAAATCTCATCCAATGCTCATTTTGAAGGGGATGACATTTCCTACAACTCATCTTCACATTCCAAGTCCAAGAAATGCTCTCACAAAAAGTTATCAATTTCTACATTATAGGTCAATTTCAAAAGTCAACAAAAATGCACTTTAAGTCAAAGACCATAACTTGAGATTGGTAAATCCAAATGACATGGGACCAAAGGCATTGGTTAGAGGACTTCAATACCTTTCCGAAATGTCCAAGAACATGTTCATATGATCAAAATTGAGCAAGATATGTGTTGGAACAGACTCCATTCACTGGTTGGGAAAAGACTCTTAGGCTTGAGGAGGTTGCTGCAGCCCTTCCCTTGACCAACAAAGAGGTAATGGATAAATGGGTGACTAGAAGCGGAGTTAAGGGTTTTTTGGCTAAGTTTCTGATTGGTAAAGCTAACAGTTTCTAGAATGACTTAGACTTCAGGGCGTACGAAGACATTTTGGCTCTCTTAATCTATGGTCTGGTATTGTTTCCAAATCTTGATACCTTTGTTAATGTCAATGCTATAAGGATCTTTATCTCTCGGAACCCTGTACCCACTCTCTTGGGTGATATCCTGCAACAGCTCTATGCTCGTACCGCCCGAAGACGGGGAACTTTGTGGTGTTGCGCTCCTTTGTTAGTGAGGTGGTTTATTTTGCACCTCCCTAAGTTCGTGCTGAAGAACAAAGAAGGAAGGGGCTGGGCTCATAGGTTAATGTCTCTCACTGATAATGACATCATTTGGACTCTCAGAGGTTTGGATGAGGTAGCGGTTATTGATCGTTGCGGAGAGTATCCTAATGTTCCATTGATTGGTACCCAGGGAGGAATCTCTTATAATCCATGTTTAGCTCTCCGTCAGTTTGGAAGAGCCAGAAGAGCAGGACCTTATGAGATGTTGATACCTCACATCAGTTTTGAGTTTTAGGTAGACAGTGACGAGCTGCGTCGTAGATTCATCTGGGCTTGGGATAGAATTCACAAGGCTGACCCACATGAGTTGGGACCGAAGACTTCTCTGCCTATGGAATCCTATTACAGATGGGTCTGCATCCGTGCTCAGAAGTTAGGTATGCCATATGAAGCTGTCAGGCCTATCATTCTTGAATTTCCTGATAGAGACGGGGTTCCTCCAACTGTTCTCCCTCCTCAGATACCCACTGATGTTGATACACTAAAGAGGTCTTGGGCGCAACTACAGGAAGAACGAGATTCTTTTCGGGAAAGGTTCAATGAACAAGAACAGAAAATCCAGAAGCTGACTAAGCAATTGGAGAACGAGCGGATCCTGAATGACTATATCCGTACTGAGAAGAAGAGGCCATGGGAGCACTGATGGGCCTTGGATGTTTCTTACAGCTTTTATTTCCTTTTCAGTATTTTCATTCTTGTAACGCCTAAGGGCAATTTCTTGAACAATTTAAAGTTTGAATCTAATAAAGTCTGTTTCCTTTTTGTCTACAAAGTTGAATCCCGATTGTCTTTGAAAACATAAATCATATGCATTCCATTCATCATATGCATCACAGGTACCCTTTTTACAGGTCACTTATCTTCTTCGCTGTTTATTTCAACAATCATCATGTCTTCTGAACCTACTACTGAATAAGCTATCAAGGCCCTCCAGGCCCAGAACGCCCAGTTCGAAGAGTTAGTCATGAGCTTAGCCCAGGGTCAACAGAAGTTGAAGACTCTGATTCTGAAGAAGAAGAAGAAGAGGACTGTGATGTTTAACACCGGACGCAAATTCGGGAATGGACTACAAAATGAGGTTGATTTGGCTACTTCCTCTGTAGGGAAGGACAGTCCCAAGGAGATAAGGATTCCTAGTCCCGTGGTCTCCGACAACGAGACGGATTTCAATGATGAACAGTATCCTCCTGCTGAGGATAGGTACAAACAACTAGAGGACCGTCTAAGTGCTATGGAGATTCAACATGTGCCCGGGTTGGACTTTGGAGATCTAGGCTTATCCTCTGGGGTGGTGATCCCCCACAAGTTCAAGGCACCTGCTTTTGCAAAGTACGATGGAGCTTCCTGTCCTAAGCTGCATCTCAGATCATATGTAAGGAAGATCCAACCGTATACCTCTGACAAGAATTTGTGGATCCATTTCTTCCAGGATAGTCTTTCAGGGACTCAACTCGAATGGTTCTATCAGCTAGATGGAGCCAGCATTCATAACTGGGAGGACTTGGCTACTGCGTTTTATAAGCAGTATCAGTATAATTCCGACCTCACTCCTACGCGTATCTAACTCTAGGGTATGTCACTAGGAACAGGTGAAGGATTCAAGGAGTATGCACAAAAGTGGAGAGACCTGGCTGGAAGGGTGCAGCCACCTTTGACTGACCGTGAGCTCGTTGATATGTTCCTAGGGACCCTGTCTGGTCCATTCTTCAACCATCTGATTGGTAATTCTTTTGCTGGGTTTACGGATCTGATCTTGACTGGTGAGAGAATAGAAGCTGGTATCAAGTCTGGGAAGATACAAAAAGGTGCCTCCTTGAGTACTGAAAAGAAGCCCTTCAAGAAAGAATCTAGTGTTGTTTATGGTTCAAGGAGACAAAATAAACCAGAACGCCGCCAAGCTGTCAACGCGGTGGTAATTTTAAAGCCTGCTGCTGCTCCTCAGCAATATAACCAACCAAGGGGTGAGAGACCCAAAAGGAAGTACACTCGACTCAGTATGACCCTGTCTCAGATATTGCCGCAACTACTGTCAACCAATCTGGTAACTATAAAGGAAGCTCTGAAGGTAGTAAACACAACATCTCCAAAGTACAATCCTAATGCCCGCTGCGCTTATCACTCTGACAGCCCGGGGCATACTACGGATGATTGTTGGGCTCTGAGGAATAAGGTCCAGGACCTTATTGATGCTAAATAAATACAGTTCGAGGCGCCCGAAAGGCCCAATGTTGTGACTGCTCCCATGCCCCAGCATGGAGTGAATGCTGTGGAAGAAGACCTGTATGTAGCCTCTGTGGATGATATTGTTACTCCGTTATTGACTGTCAAAAGGAACCTGTTGCTAGCCGGTTTATTTCCGGGATGTAGTAAAGGTTTCCATCTATGTTCTGTTTCACCTGCTGGTTGTCCTTTGTTGAAGTCAGGCGTCCAAAACCTGATGGATAACAAAGAGATCTTGTTCGAGAAGATTGATATTCCTGTTGTCCCTACTGAAGAAGTGTCCATTGTTACTATTTTCAAAAACTCTCCTAAGGCTCCCTCAAAGAAGCCTGTCAAAATCATGTCTACTCAGAAGATTGCTCATATCATCATCACTGTTCCGGGGCCCCTCCCCTATACATCTGACAAAGCTGACCCTTGGCACTATGGGGCAGATGTTTATGTGCTTGGAGTTAAACAAGAGTTCAATACTAGTACCGGCGTTAGTAACATCACCGGGCCTGCTAAAGTCACTCGTAGTGGTAGGTTCTTCTCACTTGATATTGCGCCACCAGCTATTCGGAGGCCTATTGTCATTACACCTGCAAGTGTGCCCACTTCCCTGCCTGACCAAGTTCCTGCTTCTACCCCTGCTACCGAGTCATCTGACGCTCGGGGCAAAGGTATTGCTACTGATGTGCCTGCCCAGACGGAGGCGCCAAAGACAACCACTGTTGAAGCTTCCAAGCAAGAGATGGAAGAGATTCTTAAAATTATCAAGAAGAGTGATTTCAACGTAGTTGAGCAGCTGGGGCACACCCCATCTAAAATTTATATGTTATCACTGTTGTTGTGTTCAGAGGCCCATGCCAAGGCTCTAATTACCTTCCTGAAGACGGCCCACGTGCCACAAGAGACATCTGCTGATCAGTTCACTGATTGTGTGGCCAACTTAACTGCTGATAATGGTTTGGGTTTCTCTGACGCTGATCTGACTGCTAAGGGGAAGAACCATAATGATGCCCTGCATGTCTCCATTGAATGCAGGGGCACTACTCTTGCCCATGTTCTGGTTGACACTGGTTCCTCGTTGAACGTATTGCCCAAGAAAGCTCTAGACAGGCTGGATTGTGAGGGTTTAGAGCTCAAGCCAAGTAACATTGTTGTCCGGGCCTTTGACGGGTCCAAAAGAATGGTACATGGTGATGTTGATATTCCAATCAGGGTTGGTTCTCAGGTCTTTGATTCTACTTTCTATGTGATGGACATCTGACCATCCTATTCTTGTTTGCTGGGTCGCCCTTGGATCCACAAGGCTGGAGCTGTGACCTCCATATTACATCAGAAGCTGAAATACCCGGTCAGGGGGAAGATTGTGACAGTTCAGGGGGAGGAAGAGTACATGGTTAGCCACCTTAACTCGTTCCGGTACATAGAGATGGATGGGGAGTTCATTGAGACCCCCTTTCAACACTTTGAAGAGGTTCCTCAGACATTGGCATCAGCAGAGACTGTGATAGAAGATTCTCCTTTGAAGATGGCTTCCTTAAAGGATGCCCGGGCTGTTATTGAGAAGGGTGAGTGCGCAAACTGGGGCCGACTTCCTGATTTCACTCTGAAGACTAACAAGTTTGGTTTGGGTTTCGCTGCAGAAGCTCAGAGGGTTGTTCGTAAGGCAAGGATTGGAAGACCTCCTGTATTCATTACCAACCCGGGAGTCAATGCTATTGAAGACGACGTGGAGGAATCTGAATTCGAAAGCTGGATCTACCCTACGACCAACGGTGGACCGAACAACTGGACTGCGAAAGACTTCGTCCCTGTTACTTTTGTCACTCAGTAATGAACTCCCTTGTTTTGAATTTGTAACAGACAATAATTTGAAACTTTATGGCCCGGTGTCTTACCCGGGGCACCGTGGCTTCATTTGTGAGGGCTTATTATTTGTCATCTTCATATGTCATTAATAAAAGCATTGGACGTTTTTTGCATTTCAAATCTTGCGCTCCTTGTCTTTCTTTATTATATATTGCAAAACAGCTATATTTACACACACTCACCTATACAGGTTACAATCCACTCTGGATCTCACTGGTAACGACTCTGCTACTGCCAGTTATGACTTCGAAAATCCGATCAACTTAGCCGAAGACGAAGGTGAAGATGATTGCGAAGTGCCTGGTGAGCTTGCAAGACTGTTACTCCAGGAAGAAAGGGCTATTCAGCCACATGAAGAGCCAGTGGAAACGGTAAATTTGGGTACTGAGACAGAAATAAAGGAAGTCAAGATTGGTACCAATCTAGAGTCTAGTGTGAAACAACGGTTGATTAAGATGCTGCATGACTATGTGGAAATCTTTGCCTGGTCTTACGAAGACATGCCTGGGTTGGATACCGAAATTGTGGTTCATCATTTGCCTACCAAGGAAGAATGCCCTCCGGTAAAACAGAAGGTCCGCCGTATGCGTCCAGAGATGTCCGAGAAAATCAAAGCTGAGGTTATGAAACAATTTGACGCCGGTCTTCTAGCAGTGACTTCTTACCCTCAGTGGGTTGCCAACGTAGTTCCAGTGCCAGAGAAAGATGGTAAGGTCCGAATGTGTGTTGATTACATGGATTTTAACAGGGCAAGCCCCAAGGATGATTTCCCTTTGCCTCACATCGACGTTCTGGTTGATAACACTGCTCAGCACAAGGTATTCTCCTTCATGGACGGGTTCTCCGGTTATAATCAAATCAAGATGGCTCCCGAAGACATGGAGAAGACCACTTTTGTTACTCAGTGGGGCACCTTTTGCTACAAGGTCATGCCTTTTGGGTTGAAAAATGCTGGGGCAACCTACCAACGTGCCATGGTTGCTTTATTTCATGACATGATCCATCATGAGATTGAAGTATACGTCGACGATATGATTGCAAGGTCCCAAAATGAGGAGGAACACCTTGACCATCTACAGAAGCTGTTTGACCGATTGAAGTTGTACAAGCTGAGGTTAAACCCGAACAAGTGCACCTTTGGGGTGAGATCTGGAAAATTGATAGGCTTCATCGTAAGTGATAAGGGTATTCAAGTGGACCCTGCCAAAGTGAAAGCCATACAAGAGATGCCAGTTCCCAAGACAAAGAAAGAAGTCAGAGGCTTTCTAGGACGACTGAATTACATTGCCCGATTCATCTCGCATCTAACTGCTACCTGTGAACCAATCTTCAAGCTGCTGAAGAAAGATCAAGTAGTACGTTGGAACGATGAATGTCAGGCTGCTTTCGAAAGAATCAAAGAGTATCTCTAAGAGCCACCCATTCTTATACCGCCGGTTGAAGGGAGACCTCTAATCTTATACTTGAAAGTACTTGATAGCTCAATGGGGTGTGTCCTGGGGCAGCATGACGAGTCTGGCTGAAAAGAGCATGCTATTTATTACCTTAGCAAAAAGTTTACCGACTGTGAGACCCGATACTCACTGCTTGAGAAAACTTGCTGCGCTTTGGTATGGGCTGCTCGCCGGCTGAGACAGTATATGTTGACTCACACTACTCTCTTGATTTCAAAAATGGAGCCAATCAAGTACATATTCGAAAATCCTGCTCTGTCCGGAAGAATATCAAGATGGCAGATGATCTTGACGGAATATGACATCCAGTACACGACTCAAAAAGAAATCAAGGGAAGTGTATTGGCAGACCATTTGGCACACCAGGCAGTGGAGGACTACCAATCTATGAACTTTGAATTTCCAGACGAGAATATCATGGTAGTGACTGATTGTGAAGTACCGGGACCGGATGAAGGACCTGAGGAAGGATCCCGATGGTCTATGCACTTTGACAGAGCCTCAAACGCTTTCGGTAATGGCATTGGCGCTGTGATCATATCTCCAAAAGGCACTCATACTCCACTTACCGTCCGGCTATGTTTCAACTGCACCAACAATATGGCAGAGTATGAAGCCTGCATCATGGGTCTTCGAGCTGCAATTGACTTAAGGATCAAGTTTCTGAGTGTCTTCGGAGATTCCACTCTCGTGATCAGTCAGATCAAAGGCGATTGGGATACAAAACACCCAAATCTTATTCCTTACAAGGAGTATGTATTGACGTTGATTCCCCATTTCGAAGAGATAACCTTTGAACACATCCCAAGAGAAGAAAATCAGTTGGCGGACGCGTTAGCTACGATGTCTTCTATGTTCAAAGTCAAATGGGACAACGAGGCTCCCCAGATCATTATCTGGAAGTTGGATGAACCTGCACATTGCTGTGATATTGAGACCGAAGAGGTAACGGAAAAACCCTGGTATCATGAAGTGAAGAGGTACCTTGAAGCTCAAGAATACCCCGAAGGCGCATCGGTTAATGACAAAAAGTTTCTGAGAAGGTTCGCGGCAAAATTCTTCCTCAGCAATGGCATTCTCTATAAACTAAACCATGATTCAACTTTACTGCGTTGTGTGGATAAGACTAAAGCAGAAAGAATCATGGTAGAGCTGCATGAAGGTACCTTCGGAACATATTCCAGTGGACATACCATGGCAAAGAAAATCCTTCGGGCAGGATATTACTGGTCCACAATGGAAGATGACTGTTACCAACATTCTCGGACGTGTCACAAATGCCAGATCTATGCTGATAAGGTGCACATTCCTCCAGTTCCTCTGAACGTCTTGACAACACCTTGGCCTTTTGCAATGTGGGGCATTGATATGATCAGCAAAATCAGACCTACGGCATCCAACGGGCATCGCTTCATCCTGGTAGCGATTGATTACTTTACGAAGTGGGTTGAAGCAGCTTCCTATGCTACCGTAACCAAGAATGTCGTGGCACGGTTCATTCGGCATAACCTGATCTGTCGATACGATGTACCAGAGAGGATCATTACGGACAATGGTACCAATCTTAACAACAAGATGATCACTGAGCTCTGCGAGCAATTCAAGATACAGCACCACAACTCTTCTCCCTACCGGCCGAAGATGAATGGGGTTGTAGAAGCGGCGAACAATAACATTAAGAAGATTGTGCAGAAGATGACAGTGACGTACAAAGATTGGCACATAATGTTACCGTTTGCTCTTCATGGGTACCGTACCCCAGCACGGACATCAACAGGGGCAACACCCTTTTCCTTGGTCGATGGCATGGAGGCAGTCTTGCCTATCGAAGTCCAGATACCCTCTCTCCGGATAATGAAGGATATAGGTTTGAGCGAAGATGACTGGATCCAGACTCGACTTGATCAATTAAACCTAATTGACGAAAAGAGACTCACTGCTATTTGTCATGGTCAGACGTACCAAAAACGGATGATCAAGGCTTTTAACAAGAAAGTCAGACGACAAGAGTATCAAGTTGGGGACCTGGTAATCAAGCGCATCATCCTACCTCAAAGTGATCCCAGGGGAAAATGGACCCCTACGTACGAAGGGCCATTTGTGGTTAAGAATATCTTCTCAGGAGGAGCTATGATTCTAATTACCATGGATGGTGACGACCTTCCTCACCCCGCCAATGCAGACATAGTAAAAAGATACTACGCATAAACTAAAGACCCGCTAGGTTGACACACCTAGGCAAAAATAAGGGCTTCCCGGCGAACCAAAAGGGTTCGGGCAAAAATAAGGGATGAAATGAAAAAAATCTGTACACCCGGCAAGTCGAAAACCTGAAAAGGCGGCTTGGGCAAAAATGGGTTCCCGGTGGACTGAAAACCCGAAAGGGCGGTCCAGGCAAAAGTTAGGGATAAGCGTAATACTATGTCTCATTAGATCACCCTGCATCCAGACTTAAGTATCGACCATCAGGCTCGGAAGACATCAACCAATCAGCTTCATCTCCAACTAAGCAGCAAAGTGATGAGACGCTTGAAGACATAAAGGCGATAGCAGAGTTGGAACCCAGTGGGATTTTTCACGTAGCTGTTTAGTTTCCTTTTCACAAAATTGTATAAACTCTATGTTGTTCGGCGGTGTTCTCTTACTAGGACGTCAGCCTCTTGTACACAAAACGCCTATTTACAGGCAAATTTCAAAGTCAATACAAGTTCATCTTTTCCAGAAAAATTTCAAATTGTTTTTCCTTTATCTGTTTTGTTTTGCAAAGAACGTCCAATGTTCATTTTTGATATATGCATTTGACATTGATTGCTAACTCATAAATACTTGCATGCGAAACAAAGGACTAATTACAGGTGATATCAGAAACAAGGGTAATAATGAATTGTCTAAGCGATCTAGTTGCTCTGTCCACCAAAGTACCAAGGTAGGTTCAGCTGAAGAATACGGCCAAGATACCTCCATTCCCCGCAGAGTAAGATAAGATTCAGCAATACTCTCCCCGAGCAGAGTGGGTCTACCATCAGCCCTGAAAAGGCACAGTATTCCCCAGCAAGTTAGCGATACTCTCCCCAAGCAGAGTTAGCCTACTGTCAGCCTTAAGGAAGTTGGGCATCCCCAGAAGATCTCAACATTCCCCAGCGGAGTATGCAGATATTCCTCAGCAAGCATCCCCGGCAGTCTTAATATAAGATTGTTCCCCGGCGGAATACCAGACACCCCAGTGGAGCCATTTCCCCAGTGTAGTCCAAAGTTTCCCTAGGAGAGTTGAACTATCTCCCCAGTAGACTCTGGAAGATTGTCCCCGGCAGAGTACAAATATCTCTCCCCAACCATATTCAGAGGTTATTCCCCACCAGAGTCTAACTGGGTTATCCTCAGCAAATTACAACAGAAAGATCGTCCTCGGCGAAGTTCTTCCTATCCCCCAACGGAGTTCATCTTTTATCTCCAACGGAGCTTATCAATGGAATCCCCAGCGGAGTTATCATCAAAATCTCAGCGAAGTATCTCTTCCCACAGAGTAATTCCCCGCAGAGTAATATCTTCACCAGGTTTATTCCTCAACGGAGTCATCTTCTCCTACCGGTTTATTCTTGCAATCATCATCCCCAGCGGAAACGAAGAACTCTACTCTTCAACATCAGCCCAGGATTCAACAAACTCCCGACATTCGTCAAGGATTTATTTTCCCAGACAAAAATACATTCATAAACATTTAACATCACATTTTCATACATCATGATACATGCATATACGCATTATATCACACAATCTCATTTATTCTTGAGAACATCATGACATCATGCATTTCATACATCATGACATTGCATACAACTAATGTGTTGCCTTTTCAGGAAAAGGTAAATCAAAAGATATTACCATCAACCTTTTGAAGTTCCAGATTCGATACCTGTATCTAGCCAGGGCATATCTGTGAGCGACTGATTAGAGGTCTACGCCTGTATCCAGCCAGGAAAGCTATCTCGATCAACCTTTTGAAGTTCCAGATTCGATACCTGTATCTAGCCAGGGCATATCTGTGAGCGACTGATTAGAGGTCTACGCCTGTATCCAGCTAGGAAAGCTATCTCGATCAACCTTTTGAAGTTCCAGATTCGATACCTGTATCTAGCCAGGGCATGTCTGTGAGCGATTGATTAGAGGTCTACGCCTGTATCCAGCCAGGAAAGCTATCTCGATCAACCTTTTGAAGTTCCAAATTCGATACCTGTATCTAGCCAGGGCATATCTGCGAGCGACTGATTAGAGGTCTACGCATGTATCCAGCCAGGAAAGCTATCTCGATCAACCTTTTGAAGTTCCAGATTCGATACCTGTATCTAGCCAGGGCATATCTGTGAGCGACTGATTAGAGGTCTACGCCTGTATCCAGCCAGGAAAGCTATCTCGATCCACCTGTTGAAGTTCCAGATTCGATACCTGTATCTAGCCAGGGCATATCTGTGAGTGATTGTTTGTAGATTCGATACCTGTATCTAGCCAGGAAAGTTATCTACATGAAGAGTTTGAAGATCAACACCTGTAACAGGCCAGGAAATTATCTTTCTTTCTCAGGTACGCAAGTTCTCGCTAAGGAATCTCTTACGCGATCAACATCTCCAGATGGCATCTTTAAGCCCATCTCCACAACTCTCCCTTACATCTCCAAATGGCATTTATAAGCCCATTCCCGACGAGATTCTGTCACATCTCCAGATGGCATCTATAAGCCCATCCTCCTATCCATCATATCTCCAAATGGCATCTGTAAGCCATTCCCGACATCACATTGCTGATACTCCATTATGCGAGTGCAAATTTCTGGGCACTCTAGTGTTCAATCATCTTCCACCTTCGGATCACGAAAGGCACGCAAGCCAATCTACACCCTCAGGTCTAAGAAGATTGAACAGGGGCAACTGTTGTACCCCAAAATTTGCCCTCCCATATTCTCCAAGATTTATCAAGAATCATCTTCAAATGGTTCAAGATTTATCAAAGGCTGCACAATTCAAACCACCTCCTAAGCCAGTCAAAATTAGGGTTTTGGCTCTCTCAAAGAATTTGAGGTTTTCAATGGCTCAATCAAATCCCATAGGCCCATACATATTCTCAAGAACCTACATGTCAAGTCTCAAGACTCACAGTGCCAAATTCTATAGTCAAAAGCCCTATTTGATCTACAGTCAACTGTAGGGGCAAAATGGTCATTTTACAGTCAAAAGTCATAATTTTTGGTCAACATCTTATTTTGAGTCCACAATCATCATTTGATCAAGTCTTGCTCATGATTCCTCAAGGATAGCTCAAAAATCATCAAGATGCCAAAAGTTACTATTTTTGGACAGCAGAAAAGTCAACTGTATCTTGACCAAGGCATAACTTTTTCATGGTTCATCAGAAAAATCTCATCCAATGCTCATTTTGAAGGGGATGACATTTCCTACAACTCATCTTCACATTCCAAGTCCAATAAATGCTCTCAAAAAAAGTTATCAATTTCTACATTATAGGTCAATTTCAAAAGTCAACAAAAATGCACTTTAAGTCAAAGACCATAACGTGAGATTGGTAAATCCAAATGACATGGGACCAAAGGAATTGGTTAGAGGACTTCAAGACCTTTCCAAAATGTCCAGGAACATGTTCATATGATCAAAATTGAGCAAGATATGCATTGGAGAAGTTGGGAAATTTTTGTGAATTTGCAAAAGTCAACTTTGCCCAGAACACCTTGTTTTTGATAATGGGCCTCAAATTCCTTCTTGAAACTTTATTCAAAGCTTATGCACGACCCATTGAGATTATTTGAATTTATTTTCTTATTTTTTATTAATTAATTTGATTTTTAATTCATTTAATTAATTTAAAATGTAGGAAATTCAAAGATATGATTTCTCAATCTTTTGGTGAAGCAAAGATGACCAATATATGCTGGAGATTTCGTGTGCCAATCAAGGATATCAAAAACTCCAAATTTAGCAACTTTCTTCAATAAAAAAGATTGAAAATTATTTGATTTTCAATCAAATATTGAAATCATAATTCCATGGATCTTTGCCCAAGGATTTAACCTAATTCTATTCTCCTATAAGTACACAAGCTAAACCTAATGCATTGGACGGGAAAACTCTGCAAGAAAGCCATAATCACATTCAAAAAAATCCAAGAAAAAAGTGAAAACTGTTTTCAATCTTCCAGGCCAATTCAAGGACTTTGGTTGTTTCTAACACATTGCTGGAAGTCCCAGGGACACATTGCAATAAAAACCACACGCCAAAGCTCAAGAAATCAATCTACACAGACCCACGGTTTGCATATCTTTCCCATAATCGAAACTCATAATTCATAAGCATTTGATGTGATTTTTTTGCTTGTTTTGTATTGTTAAAGACCACAGGAAACTAATGGCATAAGCCAATTGGATTATAATGCGCAGAATTGAAAGTTACCATTGACAAATATTAGGGTTCATAAACCTTGAATTTGGGGATTCAGTAACCAGGGAAAATTGGAACCTCTAATGCATATGGTTGAATTCAGGAGATTCAGACGAATCTAACAGGACCATCGCGCCATATTTATATAGCCTAGGGAGCTAATCGCTATTATTCCTCGTTCCATATTGTGGGGGTTAAAAACCCCCGCTATCTATTTGTCTCTTTTACAGGTAAACGGAGAAGATGATGAGCTGGTGATATGCTATTGGTTCATTCAAATGAAAATGCGCGCGCGTTTGTTTTTCAGCATATGCGTTGATTTGTGTATATTATAATATATTGTCATTATATTATCAGATGCAAGCGAATGGCTCAGTGGTGGATGCGTTGTCCAAGAATCATTGGGACCTGGGTTCGATTCCCAGGTCCCCCAAATCCCTTGTTTCTATTTTTTCCAATGTATTCAGATGCAGGCTGCTGAATGTTGTCCACCATATACCCCACTCATCCAAGCGCCAGGTGGCTGGCAAGGCAGATCTGAAGGCAAAAGATGAGTGACTACCATGCTCTCTAGTCAAAGCACGCCTGGACAATTGCCAAAGTCAAATGGACTGGTGGCTTAATGGGCCTGAAATTTCCAGAACAAACCTCCTAATGGGCCCATCACCCCCCTGGTTCTTTCATAATTTTCTTTTTATTTTCTTTTACTAATTATTATTATTAATTACTATTATTATTATTTAATTAATTTAATTAATATTTTTCATGATAAATTCAGATAACTAAAAAATGTAAATATTTTATTTTTATTATTTTATTATTTTCACTATTAATTATTATTTTGTAAATAAATTCTAATTAATTAGTTTAGTTGTTTTAACTAGGTTTAATTTTGACTTTTTTATAATAAATAAAATTAACATAGAATTAGGTTTTTGATAACTTTTAATTCCTTTTATTTTTATTTTTATTTTCACTAAAACATAAAAAACACAAAAAATACTTTTTTCTATTAATTAATTAATTAGAATTAGGTTTATTTAATTGCAAAAAAGGATCAAAATTCCATTCTTTTCTCAAAAAAAGGGTCAAAACCCTAAGGACGTCCCGCTTCAATTTCTTTTCGCGCATTATTATTATTTTTGATCATATTTATGTAACTGCTCCGAGAATGTAATAGATAATTAGGACTTTTATCGCTTTCTTTATTTTCCCGCATTTTACTTTTCAAGGGTTATGTTTTTGGCGATGTAAATACCCGATGCCTTGTAATAGCGTAGATTTAACTTTCCGCAATTTATTTTCCGCACAATTATTAACTGTTAACTATGCATGACAAGACTTGCCTGAAAAATAAAATCAACCCGTAGCTCACCATAATACATGTGCAAAGATAACATAAACTGAACTTGACACACGTGCACATGCCACTCCTAGGGTACGCCTCACTTGGTTGCCTCGAGGTGGTCATTGAGTATAGGGTGTTTTAGAGGTCGCCCTCCTGTCTAAAGATCCAGTTGCCTCAAAACGGTTGCTTCGGATAAAAAGGATCTAGGACATTAGGGTTACTGCTAAGGCGTCCTACTATTGCTTTGGTGACCACACATGTCCCTATAATCGAATTGACCCGAATAACTCCAACGACGGTGCTACCTACTTCTCAATAGTGGGATAGTACTGTCTAAAGGAATCTTACACAGCTAAATTCCTTAGAGTAGGTAGATTTCTCCTGGGTACTTGCTCTTTCAAAAACAAAAACAACTTTTCGCACCTACACTTTCAAAAAGTTTTCAAACAAACACTTCATACACTCTTGA
This sequence comes from Vicia faba, assembly GCA_948472305.1. Taxonomy (NCBI): domain Eukaryota; kingdom Viridiplantae; phylum Streptophyta; class Magnoliopsida; order Fabales; family Fabaceae; genus Vicia; species Vicia faba. The sequence goes on from OX451735.1 coordinate 990,877,603, forward strand.
GGACTGATACAAGAGTTACCTAGAAGTTTTCAAAACGAAACTTTTTCAAAACCCACAAACACAAGAAAAGCAAACAATTTTTGAAAACATAGTGAGCAAGTACCTAAGAGCCCATGGATAACCATGGATATAAAGGGTGCTAACACCTTCCCTTTCTATAATCTACCTCCCAAACCGAGAAACATCTCGAAAAGGAATTTTGCTGTGCTTTTGTCCTTTCCTTGTTGGAGAAAATAAAAGACAGTGGTGACTCTTTCTTACCGCGACATTTCGCGAACCAGCATTTCAAAAACAGTCAGTTCTATTTCCACCAATCACAATTTTCAATAACCATTACAAGGATCTCAAGGGTCTTTGATGCAGGGTCACGTTGAGCCAGACGTATACCAAAGGGCAAGAGGTTTCATTTTCCTCTAAACAAACGCCGTCAAAGATAAAGTGCAACAACTTCAATCAGGGGCTATGACCCACTTGACATGGTGAGCTTGATTCTCGTGGAAAGAAATCCACCGATACAAAGTTCTCCAGTCAAAGATGTTGATCGAAGTTCAATCTCTAACATTTTCTTGTGTTTACCCTGAGAGATCCTTGAAAATATGCATCCACATATCATGCATTGTATCATGACAAGTTTTTCTTTTCAGGTTTCTTTATTCTCCTACTATTTATTTCAGTAGAGATGGCTCTAGAGAGGACTGTCGAAGATATCCAGGCTCAAAATGCTCAACTTCAAGAATTGTTCTTGAACCTGTCCCAGGGGCAAGAAGAAGTGAAAGCTCTCCTCACAAGGGGCATGGTCCTGGGGAATCCAGGCAGCGTCAGGAATGATCAATTGGAAGAGCTACAGATTGAGCTGGCAACAATAAAGATCCAGATGATGGGACAACTGGTGGGCCAGATGGCTCTCATTCAAGACATGGCTCAAAGACAAGAAGAGCTCAGGGTTCTCGTCAACAAACTGCTTCGAGATAACCAAGTGGGGCAAACAACTAGGGTTGAAGATCAAGTCATCATTCAACCTCCTTTGATACAAGAAGACAAGGGAAAAGCTCCTCAACTTGCTTCAGGGTCACAAGCCCAGCAACAACCTCGCCAACGTCAATGGGGTAATCAGCGTAAGCAAAATACATCTGGAAGACATTTCACTGAGACTGACATACCATCATCTCTAATACTGGAACTCTTGTTGGAGGTCAATATGACTACTTTAAAGGATCCTATTCGGAAGCCCAACACCTCTGCTCCTAGCTATCACCCCGATGCATTTTTTGTATACCACTCCTATAGTCCTGGACATGACACTGACGACTGTTGGGCTTTGAAAAACAAAATTCAAGACTTGATTGACAATGGAGTGCTGAAATTCATGCCGGATGGTGAGATGAAAATCTTCCACTGAGGGTTCTCCACCTAAAATGACAAGTTCAAACTAAGAGGCTTTTGTTTCATTTGAATTTTCAAGTTGTAATTTCCTTTGTTATTCAAACAATTATCTGTTGATGTCAAACTCTGTTTCATTAATGCATTGCATATGTTTGTCTCGAATTCATCCATTCGTTTTCACTATTCTTGAATTATGCTTCCTACTTTCTCTATGATATTTAACTTTTGATAAAATCTACAAGCCTTTAGAGGGAGGATGACAAAACAATACCATAATCTTATACGGTATGCTTTTGAACAGACCTTGCTGATGATGTACATGCATTTCTTTCAAATCCTAAACACTGGAGTTATAAGGAAGATAATCCCTAGTCAACCCCTTCGAGCCAAAGAAGTAGAAGTTTTCTGTTTTAAACACAAATTGAAACCTTTGATTAAACCTAGGGCAGGGTAGTCTCTCAGTTAATTCAAAAAGATGCGCATTGAAGTCGCAAACTCTCAGTTCGTAATACAACGAATGACATCAAAAACATTCCTTTGGAACCAAAAGACAGTGATGGTTCCTTATCTCATAGGCAGTCATTATCTCTCAAAAAAAAAGAAAAACCCACTGAGCCAAAACTTACAAAGGAGGCTTAAAAAAGATGGGGCATCCCGCTGACTGTAATCTCGAAAACAGGAACAGTCTGGCAAAAATTAGGGATAATAAATCGAAAGAAAGAGGTCGTTGTAAATCCTCAACAACATGAAAAATGTTGCAAAAAAAATGATGACTGCCTTCCAATAAACTCAACTTGTGTGAGCCATCACCAAAACATCGTTCCAAACTCGAATAGAGTTCGACGCACAATTAACTGAGTTTAGGATTGAAGAACATCATGAAGAGCGGGTGGGTACAAATATACTTTGAGCCTTTATCTTTTGTTTCTTAAACCGTGAACCAAACCACGTTACAACCCTTTAAAAGTCCTAATTGAAGCATGGGTTAGTTCGAAAGCATACTGTTACAAAAGGTATCCTGACTCCTGTAAGGCTTTGCTCTAAATCTTGTGTTGAATTTGTCTTATAAAAAGTATTCTGCTAAAAAACGTATTTTTCAAAACTTCGAGACAAGCATAAACTTTGCATTATTTGAATATCGTTGTTTGCACATGCTTATTTGTTTGGCAGCGAAGAAATTCACAACAGTGAATGTTCGGAGGAACGAAAGCTCTCTTAGTGAATAATATCACTTCAAGTGGGATGATACTCTCGTTGCAAAAATCTCCCGTCAACAAAAAAGGGACTTGGTATGGTATTGTCCAGTAAACCTGGGGAAGTCCAGTCAAGATTTCAACAAATCTTTCAAAGTTCAGTAAACCTGGGGCAGTCCAGTCAAGATTTCAAGAAATCTCTCAATTGTAGATTAACCTGGGGCAAGTCTCCCTCACCATCACTTGGGGCATTACAATGTCAATCTCAATAAAGGGTTACGAACAGTCCAAGTTTCCTGGCAGTGCCACAAGCATCTCATACTAGGGGCAGTGATGAACCTCTCCAAACTCCTTCTGAAAAGGAATTCAAGCGTCCCCGAGAAGTTCATCACCTCTCTACTAGACCAGCAGTCATGGGTTTATTTCCCCAACATTTGTCAAGGATTTATTCTCCAAAACAAAATTACATTTCAAATTGATCGATCGTAAAAATTTCCTTCATCACCTGTTGGAAGTTACGGTCGTAATAAAAAATTCCTTCATCACCTGTTGGAATTCACGGTCGTTAAAAATTTCCTTCATCACCTGTTGGAAGTTACAGTCACCGAAGATTCCTTCATCACCTATTGGAAGTTACAGCCACCAACAGAATAACGGACAACTGAAGCTCCTAAAAATTTGTTTCTCTCAAGAATGAAGATTCTCATCCTTAAAACCTCAGAAGATTGGTATACTCCCAAGCTCCTGATGCCGTTAACAGAATGAAGATTCTCATCCTTGAAACCTCAAGAGATTGGTATACTCCCAAGCTCCTGATACCGTTAACAGAATGAAGATTCTCATTTTGGCTTCCCCAGTAGATTGGTATACTCCCAACCTTCTAACCCAAAACGCCTGAATGAAGATTCTCATTTCTCGTTCCCCCAGTAGATTGGCATACACCCAACCTCCTGATATTCCCGACATAATGAAGATTCTCATTCTCAAAGTAGAATAAGCTTTTTCCAAAATCCTGAGTTTTACTCTCTAACAGGATAGCTACTATTCAAAAGTATGGCTATTCCCCACAGAATTCTTATTCCCCAAGCAGAATGAAGACTCTCCTTCTCAATTCCTCACAGAGTTTTTCAGATATTCCCCGGCGAAGATCTCCCCAGAGCAGGAATCCCCAGTAGATTGGCATACAACCCAAACTCCTAATTTCCCCAACAGCGGTCCCAGGACTTCTCATTTTCAACGATCAAAGGATTTTCAATCCCCAGCGGCAGTCAAGGATCTATTTTCCCCGACAGCGGTCAAAGATTTTATTATCTCCAACCATCTAGGATTTATCCTCCTCAGTAAGACGGCTGATCAGCTTACATGCGCATTCGTTACATTCATATAACACATACATGGCATCATACATCATGACTTTGTGTTTCAGCTAATACTTTACCCTTCGCAGGATAAGTTTAGCAAGTTTCAAACTTCAAACACTGAAAACAGTTTACGGAAGCTCCCGACACGGATGCTAATCTGTTGCTTATTCAAACCCCCAGCTCAGAGACGTTCCAAACATGGATACCTTTCTGATACTCATCCACTCACCACAACATATAAATTCAACAAACATTCTCGGATGGCATCTCTAAGCCCATATCCGATAAGATTCTGTCACATCTCCAAATGGAATCTTTAAGCCCATTCCCTCAACTATGCTTTGATGAGTGTAAATTTATGAGCACTCTAGCGTCCAATCATCTTTTACCTTCGAGTCGCGAACGACAAACTTACCAATCTAACACTTCAGGTTCAAGAAGATTGAACAGGGGCAACTGTTGTACCCCAAAATTATCCCTCCCTTTTTCACAAGAAATCACAACCTCAGGGTTTTCTCTGATTTTTCAGACCGGCTCGAGAATCGGTCAAACAGACTTTTCTTTATCAGTAAATCCAGAATTAGGGTTTCCACTGATTTTGTTGAAATTGGCTCAAGAATCGGTCAAACAGACTTTTCTTTATCAGTAAATCCATAATTAGGGTTTCCACTGATTTTGTTGAGATTGGCTCAGGAATTGATCAAGCAGAATTTTCTTTGACAACAAATCTGGAATTAGGGTTTTCGCTCGTATTTCTCAGAAGAAATTGAATCCTCAGTAATTCAGTTGACTGTTACATTATTTTTACGCTTGTTCAAGATTACTGGTTGTTTCTCAAAACCTAAATATCTGGGATAGGAGCTGAGGCTTTTGTTTGAAACTTTGAGGCATTGGTTTGATCGGTGGAGTGAAAGGTGTATGGAATGCTTGTTTGTTTAACTGTACAACGCATATGTTAATTGGAATACCAGGCGTATGGTGATTAATGCAAGGTTGCGAGACGGCAAAGTTTGTTGATTATTTATTCTGGATTAAAGTTATTGGGATACATTTCCAGTTATTTTAATTTAAGAGTCTTAAATAATTAAATAGACAATACAAGGAAAGAATGGAATATTTGACAGTAGAAAATTCTTATTTGACAAAGACTTTTTTTAATTATTTATTTCAAATGTTGTTACAAATTTTATTCGAATATTGTAAATTTACAATTTACAGTGTTTACAATAATATTTATTACAATAAATGAAAAGAAAATAAAATAAATCTAAAGCCTAAATCTCTTGAAATCTTTGACCTTTACTGCGTCCTCCATTATTCAACTGGTACTTACCTGCAAAGGACAGAAGAAAAAGGAAATCAGTGCAATTAACTGAAAAGTATTTTTAAGCAGATAAATAAAAAAATCATCATTAAAGCTTGTTGGTCGGAATCAGAAATGCTATGTTCATCATGTTTCATTTTCCTATCTGCAAATCACAAGAAGATTTCTCTTCTCGGTTCACAGAGAGAAAAATAAATATATAAAATTATAAGCATACAAGTTATTCAAAATGCAAAGGCACAAGGCTGCACACAAGGCAAACAGTACTACAAACTAAATTCCAAGCTGCATTAGTTAAACTACAATACAGTAACCAAGTATGTCAAACTGAGTTGCAAGTCAACTAGGTGCAAAAGGCAAAAGTACACAAAGCTGTCCAAGAAAGTACAAATGCAGGAAATATGGAAACAAGTACAACAATGCAGGAGATGAACCAAGTTACAAGCAAGCAGGCTTGTCAATTTCATCATCATTTTCTGGCCCAACAAGCTTTTCAGAATAAAATATATTAAGCAAGAAAGTGCTTTTATGGAGAGAGAAAGAGGGTGAAGTGGGGGTTTGCAGTTTTGGCAGGCTGTAAAAGGCAGGAAGAGGAACAAAAGAAAAGATATAACAGTCTAACAGTCCAACACAAGAGGATAGAGAAAATTGCTAAACCTGTTTTAAAAACACAAAACAAGCGAGCAAACCTGCATCTCAAGCTCACCAAAACTCAAACACTCAGTTCAAAACTGCCTCCAAAACACTAACCTGTTTAAACTGCATAAACTGCTAAACCTGTTTAAACAACAAGCCTGCATAAAGGCCAAACAAAAGCTCAAGCCTGCCTCCAACTGAAACTGCATGACCTGCAAAACTCAAACTATCAAACAAAAAACTGCAAGTTACAAGCATGCCTTCAAAAACTGCAAGTTACAAGCCTGCCTTCAAAAACTGCAAGTCCAAAACCTATTTAAAACTCATCAGCCTGCTTACCAAAAATAACCCCCAACTGTGACAATAACAAGAAAACCTATTAAACTTCATAGCCTGCCTTCCAAAGCAAAACTGTAAACCTCACAAAAGCTCAAAACCAATGGAAAACCTGTAAGTCTAAATCAAGCTGATTTCCAAACTTATCCAAAGTTCAAAACTAATGACAAACCTATGGAACTAACAACACAAGTCCAGGCCAAACACACAAGTCCATGCCAAACATACAAGTCCAGGCCAAACATACAGTCCAAGCCAAAACTATCATCAACTCAAATCAAAACAACAAACAAAGAGGCAAAATCTCAGAATTCATCATCATCAACGATATACAGCAAAGAGAAAGAGGAAGAATCTTGGAAGCAAAAACAACAAGGGTTCTCAGAACCATTTCATCATTAAATACCCAACACCCAAAGAAGAGGAAGAGGTCCAGAAGTGAAAAAAGGAGCAATACAGTTTTCAGAAATGAAATCATCATCAAACATCAATGAAAGTTCAAACAATATAGTTTTCAGAAACGAAATCATCATCAAACATCAATGAAAGTTCAAACAATATAGTTCTCAGAACAAAATCATCATCAACGAATCATCCAATCAAAAGCACAACAGAAATACCAGAAGCCCAACGCAATCGTCACGCTCCTCCTCCGCCTAGCCTCCTGGAAGCGCCATCGGCCAGCTCACCCTCCTTCTCCTTCAGTTTACAGAACAAAATGCTAAGGTACATCTCTCAAAGCTCCTACTACATGTAAATATAAAAAAAATGGATTAAAATGCGCATGTAATAATCAAGCAAATTGAAAACATAATCGTGAAACCCTAAAACAAAGGTTAATAAATCGTACTATTACGAGCGAGAATCCTAGACTGCTGTGAAGAGAGCTGGAGGTGAGATAGGGCGATGCTCCGGTGGCTAAGGCAAGAGCGGAGGAATCAGAACCCCATGGTTGAGAACGAGGAAGAGAGACGAAGAAGATGAGAGGAGTGGCGTCGTTGAGGCCAAAAGACTGTAAACCCTAATTTCTAACCAAATGAATTAACCCTAAAATGTTGTTCAACATCAGATGGGCCTTCGCCCCAAACAACTATGCTAAGCCCAAACATTTTCCAGCGCCCCACCCCCTTTCCTTATTTCTGGTTTTATTAATTTGTTCTTCTTCATTCTCTATTCTTTGGGCCACAATTACTCTAGGCCCGTCATTTTTAAAACTAACATTTTCTTAAAAATCACTTTCTTTCTTGTAAGTAATAAACACTAATTAAATTTTTGTTTTATTTTCTTTTTAAACTAATTTTATTTCTCTTTATTAATATCGTTTTAATATAATAAAAGTAAAAAAAAGAATAGTTAGCTTAATTTGAGCAATTTTGTTTTTTTAACTTTTTGAATTAATAAAATACAAGAATTATCTTAAACATTAATTTACGTAATTAATCCTTTGTTTTCACAATTAACAAAAAAATACAAAAAAATAATAATAAATACTTAAGTCTTTAATTAGGTTAAATTTTATTTGTTCATTTGTAAATAAATACACACATCTCATATTTCTTTGATTTTCATTATCTTATGCTTTGTTATAATTTTACATTGAAAATGCGACCGTTCGATTTGGTTGTAATGTATACTTGGACATTATTATTCTGATAAGACTCATCCCCATTTGTAAACATTTGTACCCCCATCCCCGGATACTTATTTGTAATAACTTAGACTTTAAATTCCCGCAATTTATCGCTTTCAATATATTGTATAGTAATTAGGGTTTGTATGCGAAGATTCAAAATCAATCGCTAGATAACCTAATACAAGATAAATGCATGAAAATCAATACACAATTCACACTTGCACCTCTAGGGTAACCTCGCTTGTTGCCTCGGAAAATGCAAACATGTCCCTCGAGTATGAGACACTCTAGCAAATTCCCCTTCGATAAACAAAGATCGTAGTCTCTCGATGACCCTCGATGTTGCCTTCGATAAAAACGATCTCGTCCCTTACAAAATTGCTAGAGCGTCTCACAAGTTGCCTTCAATGATTGTATGCGATGACCCGCGCATGTCCTGTTTAACATCCTAACACAAGGTTGTTCATCAAATACAATGGTGAAGCAACACTGTTAAAAGGGTTAATAAACATAAGAAAGATCTTTGAGTAAAATAGGGTAGACAACTCTTAGTTACTTGATCAAAAATCTTGCAAAACTTCCTTGCCATTTTCAAACACAACTTCACAACAATTTCAAAAACAACTTTCAAAACATTGAAATATCTTTTCAAAAAGACACACACCTTTGTATATATTCAAAACAAGAATCATTACAAAGGTTTCCTAGACAAGGCATCTTTTTCAAAACATTTTCAAAACCACACACACCAAGCACCATTTCAAACCAATTGAAAAGCAAAGGCAAGTGATCTAAAACAAGTAACTAAGAGCCCATGGATAAACATGGATGAAAAGGGTGCTAGCACCTTCCCTTTTCATAATCTACCCCCCGAACCCAAGAAAACATCTCAAAGGTCTTTCCTGTGCTTTTTGACCTTTCCTTTAGATAAAATAAAAAGTCGGTGGCGACTCTTGCTAAACCGAACAAGTGCGAACACAAACGCAAAATCCCAAGTCAGTTCCCCCGCCGTATCACACCTGAGAAAAAAGTTTACCGACTGTGAAACAAGATATTCACTACTCGAGAAAACTTGTTGCGCTCTGGCATGGGCTGCTCGCCGGCTAAGACAGTATATGCTGACTCATACTACCTTGTTGATATCTAAAATGGATCCGATAAAATTTATTTTCGAGAAACCTGCTCTTTCTGGGAGAATAGCAAGATGGGAGATGATCCTAACAGAACATTACATACAGTATACTACCCAGAAAGTTATAAAGGGCAGTGTACTAGCTGATCACCTTGCACACCTGGTATCGGTGTTGTACTCATATCTCCTGAAGGGTGTCATACTCCCTTTACCGCAAGACTTTGCTTCAATTGTACAAACAACATGTTGGAATACGAAGCATGCATCTTTGGTCTCAGAGCTGCCATAGACTTGGGAATCAAATCCTTGGAAGTATTTGGAGATTCAGCTTTGGTCATCATTCAGATCAAAGGGGAATGGGACACCAAACACCCTAACCTTATCCCTTACAAAGAACATGTTTTGACGTTGCTACCACATTTTAAGAAGATTACCTTCGAACATTTCCTACGAGAAGAAAATCATCTAGCAGACGCTCTAACCATAATGTCATCTATGTTTAAACTTAATTGGGATAACGAGGCTCCCTAGATCACCATCGAACGAATGGATGAACCTACACACTGTCACGAGATTAATACTGAAGAAGTAGTGGACCAGCCTTGGTTTCACGAAGTCAAGAGGTATCTCGAGGCTCAAGAATATCCAGAAGGAGCTTCAGTCAATGATAGGAAGTTCTTAAGGAGATTCTCTGCTAAATTCTTCCTTAATAATGGCATCCTGTACAAACACAATCATGACTCTGTGTTAATTCGGTGCATGGATAAGGTTGAAGCTAAAAGGATTATGGATGAATTGCATGAAGGCACTTTTGGTACCCATTCCAGTGGGCATACGATGGCAAAGAAAATCCTACGGGTAGGCTATTACTGGTCTATCATGGAAGCAGATTGCTATCAACACTCTCGAACCTGCCATAAGTGCCAAATTTATGCTGATAAAGTGCACGTACCTCCGGTTCCTTTGAATGTCTTGATGGCTCCTTGGCCCTTTGCTATGTGGGGAATTGATATGATTGGGGAAATCAAACCGACAGCCTCCAATGGACACTGTTTCATCCTAGTGGCCATTGACTATTTTATAAAATGGGTGGAGGAAGCTTCCTTCGCTTCTGTTACCAAGAATGTTGTTTCCCATTTCATCAAGCAAAATCTTATTTTCCAGTACGGTATCCCGGAAAGGATCATCATTGACAATGGTACAAATAGCAACAACACTATGATCACCGCCTTGTGCGAGCAATTCAAGATTCAGCATCACAAATCTTCTCCTTACCAGCCAAATATGAATGGTGCCGTCGAAGCTGCAAATAAGAACATTAAAAAGATCATACAGAAAATGACAGTTGTTGTACCCCAAAATTTGCCCTCCCATATTCTTCAAGATTTGGCAAAATCAAGCTTCAAAATCTCTCAAGGATTGCACAGTCCAATTGCCTCCTAACACAGTCAAAATTAGGGTTTTGGTTCTTGCAAAGAAATTGAGATTTTCAAGGGTCCAATCAAGTCCCACATGCCTATATACATTGTCAAACATCTATATGTCAAGTTTCAAGACTCACAGCATCAAATTGCACAATCAAAAGCCCTAATTGCTCCACAGTCAACTGCAGGGGCAAAATGGTCATTTGGCAGTCAAAAGTCAAAATTTTTGGTCAACATCTTATTTTGAAGCCACAATCATCATTTGATCAATTCTTGATCATCACAAGCATGGCTCAAAAAGTCTCAAGATGCAAAAGTTTCTGTTTTTGGATAGTTGAAGAGTCAACTGCAAATTGACCAAGGCATAACTTTTTCATGGTTTATCAGAAAAATCCCATCCAATGCTCATTTTGAAGGGGATGACATTTTCTACAACTCATCTTCACACTCCAAGTCCAAGAAATGCTCTCACAAAAAGTTATCAATTTCAACATTACAGGTCATTTTCAAAAGTCAACAAAAAGGCACTTTAAGTCAAAGACCATAACTTGAGATTGGTAAATCAAAATGACATGGGACCAAATACATTGGTTAGAGGACTTCAAGATCTTTCCAAAATGTCCAAGAACATGTTCATAGCTTCAAAATTGAGCAAGATATGCATTGGAGAAGTTGGGAAATTTTTGGGAACTTTCAAAAGTCAACTTTGCCTAAAACACTTCAATTTTGCTAATGGGCCTCAAATTCTTTCTTGAATCATTACCCAAAGCCTATGCACGACCCATTGAGCTTAAAATGATTTATTTTCTTATTTTTAATTAATTAATTGAATTTTTATTATTATTAATTCATTTAATTGGTTTTAATTGTAGAAAAATATCAAAGCATGGTTGTCAAATCTTTTTATGAAGCAAATACACTCCACACATGCTAAAGATCTCGTGCATCACTCAAGGGGACAAGATCTCCATAATTGGTAAGGTTTTCATTGAAAAAAGATTGAAAATCACATAATTGAAAATCAAAGATTGCAAACATAAATTCATGGACTTTTGGGCCAAGGTTTTGACCTAATTTTCATCACATACATATGCTGAATGAAACCCTGAATCCTTACACGCACAATTGCTGCAAGAACACCATATGCAACATTGAAAAAAAAAGGTGAAAAAGTTCAAAACTGTTTTCTAATTTACAGTCCGATTCAAGGAAGTTTGTTGATTCTAATCCCTTGCTGAGAGTTTCCTGAACGCATTGCAAGCATTTTCCAACTCCATAGCTCAAGGAAACGATAAAACAAAGTCATGGTTTGATCAAATATGTTCATAATCGAAATCTAATTTCCATACATCATTGACATGTTTTGCTTATTGATTTGTATTGCTGACACCTTCCTGAAGCTTTTGATATAGTTTAATTGTGCTAAAACTGCCTGAATCGAAATCCACCATGGATAAAATCTAGGGTTTAGAAGCTTGAAAATTAGGGCTTTCTTGTTGAGGAAAAATTAGACCTTGAGACATATACCATTAAACTCAGAAGCTCAAGACGAAGATAATGGAATCCTCGCGCCTTTTTTATATTGGCTCTAATTCTAATCGCTATTTTTTACTATTGAAGTTAGTGTGGGTTTAAAACCCCCGCTACCTGTTTCATATTTTACAGGGCAAACGAAGAAGGAGAAGGCGTGGCATCATGTGGTTGGAAGGTTTAAATCTGGCGCGTTTTTTTGTGTTTATACCATTAATATTTGTTTTTCTTATATAATAATTATTTTCCATTCATATAATAAACGCGCTGGATAGCTCAGTTGGTTGGGAATGTGGCTTGGTGAGTGCTGGGACCTGGGTTCGATTCCCAGGTCCCCCATATAATTGTTGTTATTTTTCCTCAAGCATTCACATGCAGCAAGCATTCAAAGCTCCATCATGCATCCTCACGCGTTAGCTTGCCAGATGGCCTTGATCAACAATCCAATGGCCATAGAATGAAGTCCATGATGCACTCCAGTCAACCAGCATGCACACAACCTGAAAGGTCAAAGGTGGCCTGGTCTTCAATGGGCCAGAATTCCTCACAAACACCTCCACTTTGGGCCAGACACCCACTTGGTTTGCATAATTAATTCTATTTTCTTTTCTTTTCTTTTTAATACTTTTAATTGTTTTAATTAATTCACCACAAACAAATTTTCCCTAATAAAAATCAGAAACTCAAAAATGTTTTTTTTTAATTATTTATTAATTGTATCATTAACCTTTTTTTTTGTAAATAAACTCTAATAACTAATCTAGGTTAATTTAGGTTTAAAATTTAATTACTTTTCTTAATAAATAAAAATTACTTAGAATTAGGTTTTGACACTTTTATCTTTTTCTTAATTAATCATTATTAATAATTATCATTATTCATTATTATTATTAATTACTATTATTCTTGTAAATAAACATGTAAATTAATTAATTAGTTTAAATTAGGTCAACTTCGACATTTTCATTAATAATTAAAATAATCTAGAATTAGGGTTGTTTACTAACCTTTAATTTCTTTTCTTATTTTCATTAAATACAAAAAAACATAAAAAACACTTTCTTGTAAATAATTGAATAATCAGATTTAGGTTTAATTTTAATTTCATACAAAAAGACACAAAAAACTCATAATTGCTCAAAAGGGTCCAAAACCCTCGGACGTTCAGTTTAATTCTTTTCGCGCATTATTTTTCTTATTGATTATTATGTAACTGTTCAAGGATGTAATAGTAATTAGATTTATTCTTTTTTACTTTCCGCATCTTTATCAAAAACGGGTCTTTGTATTTTGGCGATGTATAGACCCGCGCCTTGTAATAGCGTAGCTTTTATCTTTCCGTCTTTTAATTTTCCGCACTCTTAACTGCTAAACTCGCATGAAAGAATGTATGGTAACTAAAAACAACGCGTAGCTCACAATGCCATGATCAAAGATAAAACATAACATGAAAACAACACACAATACACACACCACTTCTAGGGTACGCCTCACTTGTTTCCTTCGAAACGTGGTCGTCAAGTATAGGACGTTTTAGCAGTCGCTCTTATGTCCAAGATCCAGTTACCTCGAAACAGTTGCCTCGAAACGGTTGCCTCGGATTAAAAAAGGATCTAGGACATTAGGGTTGCTTCTAAGGTGTCCTACTATTGCTTCGGTGACCAGACTGTCCCTAAAATCTAATTGACCCGAACACCTCCAACGGTGGTGCTACCTACCTCTCAATGGTGGGATAGCACTACCTTAAGGACTTTTACACAGCCTAATTCCTTAGGGTAGGTAGATGACTCATGGATACTTGCTCTTTTCAAAAACAAACAAAAATCTTTTCACACTGACACTTTCAAAAGCTTTCAAAACAAATTTTTCAAACACTCTTGAGGACAAATACAAGAGTTATTCAGAAATCTTTCAAAGAAACTTTTTTCAAACCCACTCACATTTGAAAAGCAAACATTTTGAAAACATAAGAGCAAGTACCTAAGAGCCAATGTATAACCATGGATATAAAGGGTGCTAATACCTTCCCTTTCTATAAATCTACCTCCCGAACCGAGAAACGTTCTCATAAGGAATTTTGTTGTGCTTTTGTCCTTTCCATGTTGGAGAACATAAAAGACGGTGGCGACTCTTGCTTCCGCGACATTTAGCGAACCAACTTTAAACAGTCAGTTCTATTTCCACCGATCACAGAACTGGCGACTCTGCTGGGGAATAAACTTAAAGTGAGGTGTACCTTAGGATAGCTCATACTTGTGTTTTCAATTGCTTTGTTTTGTTTGCTTTATTATTGTGGGCATTGTCTTGGAGTTTCATAGATCCTAACCCGGATCTGGGGATACCCTGTTAGGTAGCATAAGCTGTGAGGGACCTGTCCGGCGTAGACCGACACGGGTGAAGCAGTGGCTACGTTGGTGTGGCACCTTGGTCTGTACCGATATCCCTTGTGTCGCAACGAGGAGAATATGGGTCTTCTGAGGAGTCATTAAGCACCAACCGACCTTAGAACCCTAATTTGACCCAACTTGGCCATAGAACAGTAGCAGTATCCTACACCCATTGAGGCTAAACTCTCGCGATGGTTCTGGCCACAAGAAAAGATTGAGATGCTGGAGTTATGACCGATTGAGGGTAGTCAGTGATATTGGGATCCTCTAGAACCCGGTTACTTTTGATAGGACAGGTCTTAACCAACAAACTGAAAGAGGGTAGTACCTGAACTTCATGCTGGCCTAAACTTTAAGGGATGTCTTGTGTGACTTGTGTGCCTTATCATGTTTGCCTTTGTGAATACTTGTGGTGTGCTTTATCATGACATCATACCATCATAGACATTGCATGCATCCTGCATAAGAACTGACCCATTTCAAAGACAAGAGGGTTTCATCTTTGCTCTGTTTTGTAGGACATCATGATGCCTATGCGAAGGAACACTATCCGGTTCAACTTTGTTCACCCACCTGAGTTGCTTGAAGAGTTGGTTAGCAGAATTCCAAACACTACCTCCTTCATCCAGAGGCATGGTTCTCTTCTCGGGTTAGTCACTGCAAAGTGGAACCAACAACTGATGAGTGTCCTGACCCAGTTTTATGATCCCTTGTACAATTGCTTCACCTTTCAAGACTTCCAGCTGGTCCCTACCCTGGAAGAATTCTCTGATTTGCTTGGTATCCCTATCTTGGATCAGACTCCCTTCACTGGTTGGGAAAAGACTCTTAGGCTTGAGGAGATTGCTGCAGCCCTCCCCTTGACCAACAAAGAGGTAATGGACAACTGGGTGACTAGAAGCAGAGTTAAGGGTTTCTTGGCCAAGTTTCTGATTGGTAAAGCTAACAGTTTCTGGAATGACTTAGACTTCAGGGCGTATGAAGACATTCTGGCTCTCTTAATCTATGGTCTAGTTTTGTTTCCTAATCCTGACAACTTCATTAACGTCATTGCCATAAGGATCTTCATGTCTCAGAACCCTGTGCCCACTCTCTTGGGTGATATCCTGCAACAACTCTATGCTCGTATTGCCCGAAGACGAGGAACGCTGTGGTGTTGTATTCCTTTGTTGGTGAGGTGGTTTATTTCTCACCTCCCTAAGTTCGTGCTGAAGAACAAATAAGGAAGAGGTTGGGCTCATAGGTTAATGTCTCTCACTGATAATGACATCATTTGGACTCTCAGAGGTTTGGATGAGGTAGCTGTTATTGATCGTTGCGGAGAATATCCTAATGTTCCTCTGATTGGTACCCAAGGAGGAATCTCTTATAATCCATGTCTAGCTCTTCGTCAGTTTGGAAGAGCCAGAAGAGCAGGGCCTCATGAGATGTTGGTGCCTCACATCAGTTTTGAGTTTCAGGTAGATAGTGACGAGCTGCATCGTAGGTTCATCAAGGCTTGGGACAGAATTCACAAAGCTGACCCACATGAGTTGGGACCAAAGACTTCTCTACCTATGGAACCCTACTACAGATGGGTCCGCATCCGTGCTCAGAAGTTAGGTATTCCCTACGAAGCTGTCAGACCCATCATTCTTGAATATCCTGATAGAGATGGGGCTCCTCCAACTGTTCTCCCTCCTCAGATACCTACTGATGTTGATACACTAAAGAGGTCTTGGGCGCAATTACAAAAAGAATGGGATTCTTATCGGGAAAAGTTCAACGCGCAGGAATTGAAGATCCAAAAACTGACAAAGCAGTTAGAGAACGAGCGGGCCTTGAATGATTACATCCGTACTGAGAAGAAGAGACCTTGGGATCACTGATGAGCTTTGGATGTTCTTTCACAGTTTTTTATTTCCCTTTTCAGTATTTCCATTTTATGTAACACCCAAGGGCAATCTGTTGAACAATCTAAATTTCAAAGTCGAATCTAATAAAGTGCGTTTTCTTTTTGTTTACAAAGTTGAATCCCGATTGTCTTTGAAAACAAATTATACGCATTCCATTCATCATATGCATCACAGGTACTCTTCTTTTCAGGTTGCTTAATGTTCTTCGCTGTTTATTTCAGCATCATGAATCCTGAATCATCTACTGAGCAATCCATCAAGGCCCTCCAAGCTCAGAACGCCCAATTCCAAGAGCTGATCATGAGTTTAGCCCAACGTCAAGAGGAATTGAAGGCTCTGCTGGTCAAGAAGAAGAAGAAGAGAACTGTACTATTCAACATTGGCCGGAGGTTTGGCAACACACTGCAAAATGAGGCTGATCAAGCTGGTTCTTCTGTAGGGAAAGGCAGTCCCCAAGGGGGAAGGGTTCCTAGTCCTGTGGTCTCTGACAACGAGATTAATTTCAATGAAGAGCAGTACCCTCCTGCTGAAGACAAGTACAAGCAGTTAGAGGATCGTCTGAATGCCATGGAAATTCAACAAGTGTCTGGGTTGGATTTTGGAGACCTGGGTCTATCTTCTGGTGTGGTGATCCCACATAAGTTCAAAGCACCATCTTTCGCAAAGTATGACGGGGCGTCCTGCCCTAAGCTACATCTCAGATCTTATGTGCGAAAGATCCAACCATACACCGTGGACAAGAACTTATGGATCCATTTCTTCCAGGAGAGTCATTCAGGGACTCATCTCGAATGGTTCTATCAGCTGGATGGAACCAAGGTTCGTAACTGGGAGGACTTAGCTACTGCTTTTACAAGCAGTATCAGTACAATGCCGACCTCGCTCCTACACGTACCCAACTCCAGGGTATGTCGCTAGGATCGGGAGAAGGTTTTAAAGAGTACGCGCAGAAGTGGAGGGATTTGGCTGGCAGGGTGCAGCCACCGTTAACCGACCGTGAACTCGTGGACATGTTCTTAGGGACCCTATCCAGGCCGTTCTTCAACCACCTGATCGGTAATTCTTCTCCAGGGTTCACAGACCTCATTCTGACGGGTGAAAGGATAGAAGCTGGCATGAAATCAGGGAAGATACAGAAAGGTGCGTCCTCAAGTTCTGAGAAGAAGCCTTTCAAGAAGGAGGCCAGTGTTGTGTATGGTCCCATGAGGCAAAATAAACCAGAACACCGCCAAGCTGTTAATGCGGTGGTAATTGAAAAGCCTGATGCCGCTCCTCGGCAACCTAACCAACCAAGGGGTGAGAGACCCAGAAGAGAATATACTCGGCTTAGTATGACCTTGTCGCAGATCTTGACGCAACTGCTATCGACCAATTTGGTAATCGTCAGAGAAGCTCCGAAGGTGGTAAACACAACCTCTCCGAAGTACAATCCCAACGCCCGTTGTGCTTATCACTCTGATAGCCCGGGGTGTTCTACTGATGATTGCTGGGCCCTGAGAAATAAGGTTCAAGACCTTATCGATGCTAAGGAAATATAGTTTGAGGCGCCCGAAAGGCCCAACATTGTGACTGCTCCTATGCCCCAACATGGAGTAAATGCTATTGAGGAAGACCTGTATGTAGTTTCTGTGGATGATGTTGTGACTCCTTTATTGACCGTCAAGAAGAACCTGTTGCTGGCTGGTTTATTCCCGGGTTGTAGCAAAGGGTGCCTTCTATATGCTGTTTCCCCTACTGGTTTTCCGTTGCTGAAGTCAGGCGTCCAAAACCTGATGGATAGCAAAGAGATCTTGTTCAAGAAGACCGCGGTTCCTATTGTTCCTACTGAAGAAGTATCTGTTGTCACCATCTTCAACAATCCTACCAAGGCTCCCCCGAGGAAGCCAGTCAAAATCATGTCTGTTGCACCCATCATCATTACTGTTCCGGGGCCCCTCCCCTATAAATCTGACAAGGCTGTCCCATGGCATTATGGGGCAGATGTGTATGTGCTTGGAGTAAAGCAGCAGTTCAATACCAGTACCGGCATCAGTAACATCACCGGTCCCGCTAAAGTCACTCGCAGTGGCAGGCTCTTCTCGCCTGACATTGCACCACCAGTCATCCGAAGACCTCTTATCATCACGCCTACAAGTGCGCCTGTTTCCCCTCCTGATCAAGTTTCTACCCCTGCTGCCGAGTCATCTGACACTCGGGGCAAAGGGATTGCTGATATGCCTGCCCAGATGGAGGCACCGAAGACTGTTAATGTTGAAGCCTCCCAGCAAGAGATGGAGGAAATTCTCAAGATAATCAAGAAGAGTGATTTCAACATCGTTGAACAGTTGGGGCATACCCCCTCTAAGATCTCTATGCTATCATTGTTGTTGTGCTCAGAGGCCCATGCCAAGGCCCTGATTTCCTTCCTAAAGACGGCCCATGTGCCACAAGAAACGTCTGCGGACCAATTCACTGATTGTGTGGCCAACTTGACCGCTGACAATGGGTTGGGTTTCTCTGATGCTGATCTAACCGCTAAGGGAAAGAACCACAATGATGCCCTGCATGTCTCCATTGAATGCAGGGGCACTACTCTTGCACATGTGTTGGAAGACACCGGTTCTTCACTGAACGTACTGCCCAAGAAGGCCTTAGACAAGTTGGATTGTGAGGGTTTGGAGTTGAAGCCTAGTAATATTATTGTCCGGGCCTTTGACGGGTCGAAGAGGATGGTACATGGTGAAGTGGACATTCCAATCCAGGTTGGTTCTCAAGTCTTTGACTCAACGTTCTATGTGATGGACATCCGACCATCCTATTCTTGTTTGCTGGGTCGTCCTTGGATCCACAAGGCTGGGGCTGTGACCTCCACTCTACACCAAAAGCTTAAATACCCTGTCAGAGGGAAGATTGTTACAGTGCAGGGGGAGGAAGAATACATGGTTAGTCATCTGAACTCGTTCCGGTATATAGAGATGGACGGGGAGTTCATTGACCCCCTTTCAACATTTTGAAGAGGTGCCTCCAACATTGGCGTCAGCAGAGACAGTAATTGAAGAAGACTCTCCTTTGAAGATGGCTTCCTTGAAGGACGCCCGGGCTGTGATTGAAAAAGGTGAATGTGCAAACTGGGGCAGGCTCCCTGATTTTACTCCTAAGACTGACAAGTTTGGGATGGGTTTCACTGCAGAGGCTTAGAGGGCTGTACGCAAAGCAAGGATCGGAAGACCTCCCGTGTTCATCACCAATCCGGGAGTGAATGCTATTGAAGGCGATGCGGAGGAATCTGAGTTTGATAGCTGGATCTACCCGACGACCGACGGTGGACTGAATAATTGGACCGCAAAAGACTACATACCTGTTACTTTTGTTACTCAGTAATGAATTCCTTTGTTTTTTTAATTTGTAATAAACAATAAATTGAAACTTTATGGCCCAGTGTCTTACCCGGGGCACCGTTGGCTCCATTTGTGAGGGCTTATTACTTGTCATTTCCATATATCTTGAATAAAAACATTGGACGTTTTTCGCATTTCAAATCTTGTGCTCCCTTTCTTTCTTTATATATATATTGCAAAACAGCTATATTTACACACACTCACTCATACAGGTTTCAATCCACTCTGGATCTCACTGGTAACGACTCTGCTACTGCCAGTTATGACTTCGAAAATCCGATCAACTTAGCCGAAGACGAAGGTGAAGATGATTGCGAAGTGCCTGGTGAGCTTGCAAGACTGTTACTCCAGGAAGAGAGGGCCATTCAGCCACATGAAGAGCCAGTGGAAACGGTAAATCTGGGTACTGAGACAGATAGAAAGGAAGTTAAGATTGGTGCCAATCTAGAGCTCAGCGTAAAACAATGATTGATTCAGATGTTGCATGATTATGTGGAAATCTTTGCCTGGTCCTATGAAGACATGCCTGGGTTGGATACCGACATTGTGGTTCATCACCTGCCTACCAAGGAAGAATGCCCTCCGGTTAAACAGAAGGTCCGCCGTATGCGTCCAGAGATGTCCGAGAAGATCAAAGCTGAGGTTATGAAGCAATTTGATATTGGGTTTCTAGCAGTGACTTCTTACCCTCAGTGGGTTGCCAACGTGGTTCTGGTGCCGAAGAAAGATGGTAAAGTCCAAATGTGTGTTGACTACAGGGATTTGAACAGGGCGAGCCCCAAGGATGATTTCCCCCTGCCTCACATCGACGTTCTGGTTGACAATACTGCTCAGCACAAGGTGTTCTCCTTCATGGACGGATTTCCAGGTTATAATCAGATCAAGATGGCTCCTGAAGATATGGAAAAGACTACCTTTGTTACTCAGTGGGGCACCTTCTGCTACAAGGTCATGCCATTTGGGTTGAAAAATGCTGGGGCAACCTACCAACGTGCCATGGTTGCTTTATTTCATGACATGATCCATCATGAGATAGAAGTATATGTCGACAATATGATTGCAAGATCTCAAACTGAGGAGGAACACCTTGACCATCTGCAGAAGTTGTTTGACCGTCTGAAGTTGTACAAGCTGAGGTTGAACCCAAACAAGTGTACCTTCGGGGTAAGATCTGGAAAATTGCTAGGCTTCATCGTAAGCGACAAAGGTATTCAAGTGGACCCTGCCAAGGTTAAAGCCATACAAGAGATGCCAGTTCCCAAGACAGAGAAAGAAGTCAGAGGCTTTCTAGGACGTCTGAATTATATTGCCCGATTCATCTCACACCTAACTGCTACTTGTGAACCAATCTTCAAGCTGCTGAAGAAAGATCAGGTAGTACGTTGGAATGATGAATGTCAGGCCGCTTTCGACAGAATCAAAGAGTATCTCCAAGAACCACCCATTCTTATGCCACCAGTTGAAGGGAGACCTCTAATACTATACCTGACAGTACTTGACAACTCAATGGGGTGTGTGCTGGGGAAGCATGACGAGTCTGGCCGAAAAGAGCATGCCATTTATTACCTTAGCAAAAAGTTTACCGACTGTGAGACCCGATACTTACTACTCAAGAAAACTTGCTGCGCTTTGGTATGGGCTGCTCGCCGGCTGAGACAGTATATGTTGACTCACACTACTCTGTTGATTTCAAAAATGGATCCAATAAAGTACATATTCGAAAAGCCTGCCTTGTCCGGAAGAATAGCAAGATGGCAAATGATCTTGACGGAATATGACATCCAATACACGACTCAGAAAGCAATCAAGGGAAGTGTATTGGCAGACCATTTGGCACACCAGGCAGTGGACGACTACCAGTCAATGAACTTTGAGTTTCTAGACGAGAACATCATGGTAGTAACTGATTGTGAAGTACCTGGACCGGATGAAGGACCTGAGGAAGGATCCCGATGGTCTATGCACTTTGACGGAGCCTCCAACGCTTTGGGTAACGGTATCGGCGCTGTGATCATATCCCTCAAAGGCACTCATACCCCACTTACTGCCCGGCTATGTTTCAACTGCACCAACAATATGGCAGAGTATGAGGCATGCATCATGGGTCTTCAAGCTGCAATTGACTTAAGGATCAAGTTTCTGAGTGTCTTCGGAGATTCCGCTCTCGTGATCAATCAGATCAAAGGCGAGTGGGATACGAAACACCCGAACCTTATTCCTTACAAAGAATGTGTGTTGACGTTGATCCCTCATTTCACGGAGATAACTTTTGAACACTTCCCGAGAGAGGAGAATCAGTTGGCGGACGCGCTGGCTACGATGTCTTCTATGTTCAAAGTCAAATGGGACAACGAGGCTCCCCGGATCATTATCTGGAAATTGGATGAACCTGCATATTGCTGTGATCTTGAAGCTGAAGAGGTAACTGAAAAACCCTGGTATCATGAGGTGAAGAGGTATCTGGAAGCTCAAGAATACCCCGACGGTGCATCTGTCAATGACAAAAAGTTTTTGAGAAGGTTCGCTGCAAAGTTCTTCCTCAGCAACGACATTCTCTACAAGCGAAACCATGATTCAACCTTACTGCGCTGTGTGGATAAGACTGAAGCAGAAAGGATCATGGAAGAGCTACATGAAGGTACTTTCGGAACACACTCCAATGGACATACCATGGCAAAGAAGGTCCTTCGGGCAGGATATTTCTGGTCCACAATGGAAGCCGACTGTTACCAACATTCTCGGACATGTCATAAGTGCCAGATATATGCTGATAAGGTGCACGTTCCTCCAGTCCCCCTGAATGTCTTGACTGCACCTTGGCCTTTTGCAATGTGGGGCATTGATATGATCGGAGAGATTAAACCCACGGCATCCAACGGGCATTGCTTCATCCTGGTAGCGATCGATTACTTTACAAAGTGGGTTGAAGCAACTTCCTACGCTATCGTGACCAAGAACGTCGTGGCACGGTTCATTCGACACAACCTGATCTGTCGATACGGCATCCCGGAAAGGATCATTACGGACAATGGTACCAATCTTAACAACAAGATGATCACTGAGCTCTGCGAGCAATTCAAGATACAGCACCACAACTCTTCACCTTATCGGCCGAAGATGAATGGGGCTGTAGAGGCAGCGAATAAGAACATCAAAAAGATTGTGCAGAAGATGACAGTGACCTATAAAGATTGGCACGAGATGTTACCGTTTGCTCTTCATGGCTATCGTACCTCAGCAAGAACGTCAACCGGGGCAACACCCTTTTCCTTGGTCTATGGCATGGAGGCAGTCTTGCCTATTGAAGTCCAGATACCCTCTCTCCGGATAATGAAGGATGCAGGCTTGAGCGAAGATGACTGGATCCAGACTCGGCTTGATCAGTTAAACCTAATTGACGAAAAGAGACTCACTGCTATTTGTCATGGTCAAACGTATCAAAAACGGATGATCAGGGCATTTAACAAGAAAGTCAGACCACAAGAGTATCAAGTTGGGGACCTGGTAATCAAGCGCATCATTCTTCCTCAAAGTGATCCCAGGGGAAAATGGACCCCTACGTACGAAGGGCCATTTGTGGTTAAACATGTCTTCTCAGGAGGAGCCATGATTCTAACCACCATGGACGGTGACGACCTTCCTCACCCCGCCAATGCAGACATAGTAAAAAGATATTACGCATGATAAAAGACCCGCTAGGTTGACATACCTAGGCAAAAGTTAGGGCTTCCCGGCGAACCAAAAGGGTTCGGGCAAAAATAAGGGATGAAATGGAAAAATCTGTACACCCGGCAAGTCGAAAACCTGAAAAGGCGGCTTGGGCAAAAATGGGTATCCCGGTGGACTGAAAACCCGAAAGGGCGGTCCAGGCAAAAGTTAGGGATAAGTGTAATACTATGTCTCATTGAATCACCTTGCATCCAGAATCCGGTATCAACCATCAGGTTCAGACGGCATCGATCAATCAGCTTCATCTTCAACTAAGCAGCCAAGTGATGAGACGCTCGAAGATATAAAGATGATAGCAGAGTTGGAACCCAGTGGGATTATCTTTCTTCACATAGCTGTTTTGTTTTCCAAAATTGTATAAACTCTGTTGTTCGACGGTGTTCTCTTACTAGGACGTCAGCCTCTTGTACATAAACGCCTATTTACAGGCAAATTCAAAAATCAATACAAATTCACTTTTCAGACCAATTGCCAATTGTTTTTTTCCCTTTTTCTGTTTTGTTTTGTAAAGAACGTCCAATGTTCGATTGTGATATATGCATTTGACACTAATTGCTAACTCATAAATATTTGCATGCGAAACAAAGGATTAATTGCAGGTAACATTAGAAACAGGGGCAATAATGAGTTGTCTAAGCAATCTAATTACTCTATCCACCAAGGTACCAAGGTAAGTTCGGCTGAAGAAGGAAACCCAGATACCTTCACTCCCCGCCGATTAAGACAAGATTCAACAATTCTCCCCTAAGCAGTTGGTCTCCAATCACCCTAAAAAGGCACAGTATCCCCAACAAGGCAACAATACTCTCTCCCCAAGCAGAGTTAGTCTACAGTCAGCCTTATGGAAGTTGGGTATCCCCAGCAGATCTCAATATTCCCCAACGGAGTACACAAACATTCCTAACGAGCATCCCCGGCAATCTTGATCTAAGATTGTTCCCCGGCGGTATACCGGACATCCAGTGGAGCCACTTCCCCAGTGCAATCTCAAAAATCTCCCCAGGAGAGTTCAATCAATCTCCCCAGTAGATTCTGGAAGCTTGTTCGCTGCAGAGTACCAACATATCTCTCCCCGACCATGTTCAAAGGTTATGCTCCACCAGAGCTTATAATTGGGTTATCCTCAGCTAAAAGCCACAGAAAGATCGTCCCCGGCGAAGTTCTTCCTATCCCCCAGCGGAGTTCATCAAATCTCTCAACATAGCTTATCAACGGTATCCCCAGCGGAGTTATCATAAACATCCCAACAAAGTACCTCTCTACCCACAGAGTAATTCCCCGCAAAGTAATCTCTTCAAAAAAGTTTATCCCTCAACAGAGTCTTCTTCTCCCACAGGTTTATTCTCGCAACAATCATCCCCAGCGGAGACGAAGAACCCTACTCTTCAAATTCAGCCCAGGACCAAACTTCCCGGCATCCGTCAAGGATTTATTTTCCTAGACAAAAATACATAAACATCACATCTTCATACATTATAGCATGCACGTACGCATCATGAACATACAATCTCATTCATTTTGAGAATGTCATGCATTTCATACATCATGACATTGCATACAACTAACATTTTGTCTTTTCAGGACAAAGGTCAATACAAAGATGATTACTATCAACTATCGCAATTCCAGATCCGATTCCTGTATCCTGCCAGGGTGTATCTGTTGACGACTATTTCCCGGACTCGATTCCTGTATCCTGCCAGGGCACGTCTGAAGAGCTTGAAGATCCGATTCCTGTATCCTGCCAAGGTGTATCTGTTGACGACTATTTTCCAGACTCGATTCCTGTATCCTGCCAGGGCACGTCTGAAGAGTTTGAAGATCTGATTCCTGTATCCTGCCAGGGTGTATCTGTTGACGACTATTTTCCGGACTCGATTCCTGTATCCTGCCAGGGCACGTCTGAAGAGTTTGAAGATCTGATTCCTGTATCTTGCCAGGGTGTATCTGTTGACGACTATTTTCTGGACTCGATTCTTGTATCCTGCCAGGGCACGTCTGAAGAGTTTGAAGATCCGATTCCTGTATCCAGCCAGGGCGTATCTGTTGAAGACTATTTCCGGACTCGATTCCTGTATCCTGCCAGGGCACGTCTGAAGAGTTTGAAGATCCGATTCCTGTATCCATCCAGGGCGTATCTGTTGACGACTATTTCCGGACTCGATTCCTGTATCCTGCCAGGGCACGTCTGAAGAGTTTAAAGATCTGATTCCTGTATCCAGCCAGGGCGTATCTGTTGACGACTATTTCCGGACTCGATTCCTGTATCCTTCCAAGGCACGTCTGAAGAGTTTGAAGATCCGATTCTTGTATCCAGCCAGGGTGTATCTGTTGAAGACTATTTCCGGACTCGATTCCTGTATCCTGCCAGGGCACGTCTGAAGAGTTTAAAGATCTGATTTCTGTATCCAGCCAGGGCGTATCTGTTGACGACTATTTCCGGACACGATTCTTGTATCCTGCCAGGGAACGTCTGAAGAGTTTGAAGATTCGATTCTTGTATCAGGCCAGGGCATATCTGTTGACGACTAATTCCAGACTCGATTCCTGTATCCTGCCAGGGCACGTCTGAAGAGTTTGAAGATTTGATTCCTGTATCTAGCCAGGGCATGTCTACATAAAGAGTTTGAAGATCAACCCCTGTAACAGGCCAGGTAATTATCTTTCTTTCTCAGGTACGCAAGTTCTCGCTAAGGAATCTCTTACGCGATCGACACCTAGATGGCATCTATAAGCCCATCCACATACCAATAGTCCCTAGATGGCATCTATAAGCCCATCCTCCTATCCATCATCGCTCCAAATGGCATCTGTAAGCCCATTCCCATCATCACACTACTAACACTCTATTATGTGAGTGCAAATTTCTAGGCACTCTAGTGTTCAATCATCTTCTACCCTCGGATTACGAAAGGCACGCCAGCCAATCTACATCCTCAGGTCTAAGAAGATTGAACAGGGGCAACTGTTGTACCCCAAAATTTTCCCTCCCATATTCTTCAAGGTTTGGAAAAATCAAGCTTCAAAATCTCTCAAGGATTGCACAGTCCAATTGCCTCCTAACACAGTCAAAATTAGGGTTTTGGTTCTTGCAAAGAAATTGAGATTTTCAAGGGTCCAATAAAGTCCCACATGCCTATATACATTGTCAAACATCTATATGTCAAGTTTCAAGACTCACAGCATCAAATTGCACAGTCAAAAGCCCTAATTGCTCCACAGTCAACTGCAGGGGCAAAATGGTCATTTGGCAGTCAAAAGTCAAAAAATTTGGTCAACATCTTATTTTGAAGCCACAATCATCATTTGATCAATTCTTGATCATGATTCCACAAGCATGGCTCAAAAAGTCTCAAGATGTAAAAGTTTCTATTTTTGGACAGCTGAAAAGTCAACTGCAAATTGACCAAGGCATAACTTTTTCATGGTTTATCATAAAAATCCCATCCAATGCTCATTTTGAAGGGGATGACATTTCCTACAACCCATCTTCACACTCCAAGTCCAAGAAATTCTCTCACAAAAACTTATCAATTTCAACATTACAGGTCATTTTCAAAAGTCAACAAAAAGGCACTTTAAGTCAAAGACCATAACTTGAGATTGGTAAATCAAAATGACATGGGACCAAAGACATTGGTTATAGTACTTCAAGACCTTTCCAAAATGTCCAAGAACATGTTCATAGCTTCAAAATTGAGCAAGATATGCATTGGAGAAGTTGGGAAATTTTTGGGAACTTTCAAAAGTCAACTTTGCCTAAAACACTTCAATTTTGCTAATGGGCCTCAAATTCTTTCTTGAATCATTACCCAAAGCCTATGCACGACCCATTGAGCTTAAAATGATTTATTTTCTTATTTTTAATTAATTAATTGAATTTTTATTATTATTAATTCATTTAATTGGTTTTAATTGTAGTAAAATATCAAAGCATGGTTGTCAAATCTTTTTATGAAGCAAATACACTCCACACATGCTAAAGATCTCGTGCATCACTCAAGGGGACAAGATCTCCATAATTGGCAAGGTTTTCATTGAAAAAAGATTGAAAATCACATAATTGAAAATCAAAGATTGCAAACATAAATTCATGGACTTTTGGGCCAAGGTTTTGACCTAATTTTCATCACATACATATGCTGAATGAAACCCTGAATCCTTACACGCACAATTGCTGCAAGAACACCATATGCAACATTGAAAAAAAAGGTGAAAAAGTTCAAAACTGTTTTCTAATTTACAGTCCGATTCAAGGAAGTTTGTTGATTCTAATCCCTTGCTGAGAGATTCCTGAACACATTGCAAGCATTTTCCAACTCCATAGCTCAAGGAAACGGTAAAACAAAGTCACGGTTTGATCAAATATGTTCATAATCGAAATCTAATTTCCATACATCATTGACATGTTTTGCTTATTGATTTGTATTGCTGACACCTTCCTGAAGCTTTTGATATAGTTTAATTGTGCTAAAATTGCCTGAAATCGAAATCCACCATGGATAAAATCTAGGGTTTAGAAGCTTGAAAATTAGGGCTTTCTTGTTGAGGAAAAATTAGACCTTGAGACATATACCATTAAACTCAGAAGCTCAAGACGAAGAGAATGGAATCCTCGCGCCTTTTTTATATTGGCTCTAATTCTAATCGCTATTTTTTAATATTGAAGTTAGTGGGGGTTTAAAACCCCCGCTACTTGTTTCATATTTTACAGGGCAAACGAAGAAGGAGAAGGCGTGGCATCATGTGGTTGGAAGGTTTAAATCTGGTGCGTTTTTTTGTGTTTATACCATTAATATTTGTTTTTCTTATATAATAATTGTTTTCCATTCATATAATAAACGCGCTGGATAGCTCAGTTGGTTGGGAACGTGGCTTGGTGAGTGCTGGGACCTGGGTTCGATTCCCAGGTCCCCCATATAATTGTTGTTATTTTTCCTCAAGCGTTCACATGCAGCAAGCATTCAAAGCTCCATCATGCTTCCTCACGCGTTAGCTTGCCAGATGGCCTTGATCAACAATCCAATGGCCATAGAATGAAGTCCATGATGCACTCCAGTCAACCAGCATGCACACAACCTGAAAGGTCAAAGGTGGCCTGGTCTTCAATGGGCCAGAATTCCTCACAAACACCTCCACTTTGGGCCAGACACCCCCTTGGTTTGCATAATTAATTCTATTTTCTTTTCTTTTCTTTTTAATACTTTTAATTGTTTTAATTAATTCACCACAAATAATTTTCCCTAATAAAAATCAGAAACTCAAAAATGTTTTTTTAAATTATTTATTAATTGTATCATTAACCCTTTTTTTTGTAAATAAACTCTAATAACTAATCTAGGTTAATTTAGGTTTAAAATTTAATTACTTTTCTTAATAAATAAAAATTACTTAGAATTAAGTTTTGACACTTTTATCTTTTTCTTAATTAATCATTATTAATAATTATCATTATTCATTATTATTATTAATTACTATTATTTTTGTAAATAAACATGTAAATTAATTAATTAGTTTAAATTAGTGAACTTCGACATTTTCATTAATAATTAAAATAATCTAGAATTAGGGTTTTTTACTAACCTTTAATTTCTTTTCTTATTTTCATTAAATACAAAAAAACATAAAAAACACTTTCTTGTAAATAATTGAATAATCAGATTTAGGTTTAATTTTAATTTCATACAAAAAGACACAAAAAACTCATAATTGCTCAAAAGGGTCCAAAACCCTCGGACGTTCAGTTTAATTCTTTTCGCGCATTATTTTTCTTATTGATTATTATGTAACTGTTCAAGGATGTAATAGTAATTAGGTTTATTCTTTTTTACTTTCGCATCTTTATCAAAAACGGGTCTTTGTATTTTGGAGATGTATAGACCCGCGCCTTGTAATAGCGTAGCTTTTATCTTTCCGTCTTTTAATTTTCCGCACTCTTAACTGCTAAACTCGCATGAAAGAATGTATGGTAACTAAAAACAACGCGTAGCTCACAATGCCATGATCAAAGATAAAACATAACATGAAAACAACACACAATACATACACCACTTCTAGGGTACGCCTCACTCGTTGCCTTCGAAACGTGGTCGTCAAGTATAGGACGTTTTAGCGGTCGCTCTTATGTCCAAGATCCAGTTGCCTCAAAACAGTTGCCTCGAAACCGTTGCCTCGGATTAAAAAAGGATCTAGGACATTAGGGTTGCTTCTAAGGTGTCCTACTATTGCTTCGGTGAACAGACTGTCCCTAAAATCGAATTGACCCGAACACCTCCAACGGTGGTGCTACCTACCTCTCAATGGTGGGATGGCACTACCTTAAGGACTTTTACACAGCCTAATTCCTTAGGGTAGGTAGATGACTCATGGATACTTGCTCTTTTCAAAAACAAACAAAAATCTTTTCACACTGACACTTTCAAAAGCTTTCAAAACAAATTTTTCAAACACTCTTGAGGACAGATACAGGAGTTATTCAGAAATCTTTCAAAGAAACTTTTTTCAAACCCACTCACATTTGAAAAGCAAACATTTTGAAAACATAAGAGCAAGTACCTAAGAATCCATGGATAACCATGGATAGAAAGGGTGCTAATACCTTCCCTTTCTATAAATCTACCTCCCGAACCGAGAAACGTTCTCATAAGGAATTTTGTTGTGCTTTTGTCCTTTCCATGTTGGAGAACATAAAAGACGGTGGCGACTCTTGCTTCCGCGACATTTCGCGAACCAGCTTTAAACAGTCAGTTCTATTTCCACCGATCACAACAGTCACATACAAAGACTGGCATGAGGTTCTACCATTCGCTCTCCACGGGTATCGTACCACAGCTCGCACATCAACCGGGGAAACACCCTATTCTTTGGTATACAACATGGAAGTTGTCTTGCCTATCGAGGTCCAGATCCCCTCTCTAAGGATTATGAAAGATGCAGGGCTGAACGAAGATGACTGGATCCAGACTCAACTTGATCAACTGAACTTGATTGATGAAAAGAGACTTGCTGCTGTTTTCCATGGTCAAATGTATCAGAAACGGATGATCAAGGCTTTCAACAAGAAAGTCAGGCGCCAAGTGTATCAACTTGGAGATCTAGTGATTAAACGTATCATCTTGCCACAAGGTGATCCTAGGGGAAAATGGACTCCTACCTATAAAGGACCATTTGTAATCAAAAACATATTCTCCGGTGGGGCAATGATCCTGACCACCATAGATGGTGACGACCTGCCACATCCTATGAATGCAGACATAGTCAAAAGATACTAAGCATAAGAGACCCGCTAGGTTGACATACCTAGGAAAAACAAGGGCATCCCGACGAATCAAAAAGGTTCCGGCAAAAGTTAGGGATAAAACAAAAAAATATGTACACCCGGCAAGTTGAAAACCCGAAAGGGCAACTTGGGCAAAAAAGCGTTTCCCGGTGGACTCAAAACTCGAAAGGGCGGTCCAGGAAAAAGTTAGGGAATTAAGGCGTACGACTATGTCCCGTTGGATCACTTTATGGACTGACAAACTCAGAGGTTCTGATCAATTCAATCATCTTCGGGCGAGGCAACAAATAGACAAGATGCTCAGAGATACGAAGGCTATAGCAGAATGGGAACCCCATGTGATTATTACACATAGCTATCTTTTCTTTGTATAATTTTTTTCTCTTTTACGACACCATTCTCTTACTAGAATGTTTGTCTCCTTGTACAAAAATACTTATTCAAAGTCAATACAAAATATCCCTTTGAAAGTGCAAAAACTATTTGTCTTTTCTTTACGCTTGTGCTTTGTTTACAAAAACGTCCAACGATTCATTGTTGAGCATATGCATTTGAAAATAATTAGTATTTACAAATAAACAAAATGAAAAGAGGAAATTACTAATAGGTTGAAAGGATAGGAAAATATCTCTAGGCAATTCCATAAGTAATCCCCTGCAGTACGTTGTTTAAATCCCCAGCGGAACGAAGCTTCAAATTGTTGATCCCCAGTAGAGGTCATCAAATTTCTCAGGATTCCCCAATAGGATTTTATAAGCAGCACATGGCATTTCCCCTACAACAGAGTTTATTTCTCGGTAGAAATTCACCAATACTTCAATTTCAAGACGTGAAGACTTACATATCCTCAGCAACATTCAGGGATTTATTTTCCTCAATCCAACAGCAATGCAGCAGATCAACTCACATACGCATGCATCGCATTCATATATCATAAACGTTGATAAACACGAATGCATACAACATAATCCCATTATGCATACATTTCATGTATCATGACTTGGCATTTTAGCTAACTTTTTACCCTTTTCAGGATAAGATTAAGAACTACCATTCAAATTCAATCTACAGATACAGTTCAGATACGCTCCAGACACGGATGCCATCCTGATACTAATTCAGATTCAATCTACAGATACAGTTCAGATACGCTCCAGACACGGATGCCATCCTGATACTTATTCAAATTCAATCTACTCGTACAGTTCAGATATGCACCAGATACGGATGCCATTCTGATACTCATTCAGACTCAACTTTCAGATACAATTCACATACGCTCCAATCATGGACGCCATTCTGATACTCATTCAAAATCAGCTCCCAGATACAGTACAGATACACTCCATACGCAGATTCCATTCTGATACTCATTCAAATTCGACTTTCAAATACAGTACAGATACGCTCCAAACACGGACGCCATTCTGATACTCATTATTTCAGCTTATAGATTACAATTCAACAATCACTTTTGGATGGCATCTTTAAGCCTATCTCCCACAGCTTTTTATCACCTCTCCAAATGGAATCTTTAAGCCCATTCCTTCTATCATCGCATCGCCGAGTGCAAATTTCTAGGCACTCTAGTGTTCAATCATCTTCCACCTTCGAGTCACGAATGGCAAAACTCGCTAGTCTAACTCTTCAGGTTTAAGAAGATTGAACAGGGGCAGCTGTTGTACCCCAAAATTTTCCCTCTCACTTATCAAGAATTTTCTCATAAGATCTCTTTGACTCAAGACTGCATTAGGGTTTGACCAACTCAAGACACCTCCTCATGCACTGATGACCAAAATTAGGGTTTGTGTTTGCACAAGGATTTCTGGACTATCAATGCTTCATATGACTTTCAAGGATCATTATGGACCCCTAAGATTACTCATGTCAAGTTTCAAGCCTTGAATCACACTTTTGATCAGTCAATTGGACAGTTGACCTAAAAATCAGATGTATTGGGGAAAATTTCAACCATGGCCAATTTACAATCAAACTTCATAATTTTTCCACATCAACATCTTGGACTCACATGTATCATTTGATCAAGTTTTGACCATAATTCCTCAAGAAGTTTGATCAAATCATCAAAAGGGCAAAATGGTCAAAATTAGGGTTTTGACTAGGAATAGGCAATTTCTGATTTTTGACCTAGCAAATGATCAATTGGTTTGAAGCATGATTTCAAGAGTTCAATTGCATCATGTTGACCTAATAACATGATTCAAAACATTACAAATCCATTGGATTGACAGATGAATTTTCCAGTCAACTGATCAAAAGTCAACTGTATAATGAAAAGTCAAACTTTGACTTTTTGGTCAAAGTCAAGTGCCAAAGATCATAATTCATCAAAACATGTCAAAATATGAAACTTGTTCATCAATAAATCAAGGATTTAAGATTTTGTTTTGAAAAGTTGAAATTTCTTAACTTAGAAATTTTTTTAAGTATAGAAAATTTCTTATTTTTTCTCAACTTTGAGCCAATTTTTCACCATGATGCAAGATGATTCAAAGGAAACTTCCAACATGAAAGTTGTAGATATCCATGAAATCTACAACTTTTATTCACAAAATTTCTCCTAAAAATGCTTTTATCTCAAGATATAATTTTGTGAATACATGCTCATGAACTAAAAATAACTTAGTTAAATTTTGCCCTAGTTAGGCAGATTTTTGACCTAACTTCATGGAAATTTTTCACATGGTTCCAATAGGAATTTTCGAAAGAAATTCAAAGATAAATTGTATATCACATTGCAAGCTTTCCAAAATGTCCAAGAACTCCTTGAGATCATTCTTGAGTAGGGAGAATCGAAGAGATGAAGTTGGTAATTTGTCACTTGAATTTCAAGCCATTTTGTGAAGAACATTGGATCCAATCCTCAAGCATGCTGAACAAATCCTACTTTTCAGGCTTTTCACTCCAAAATTAAATATTTTCACAGATGTTGGAAGCTTTAAGCCAAGTATTGAATGCATTGTACAAGAATAATTCCATTTTTGGGAGGAAAGCAACATTGCCATTTTGGAAAAGCAAGCTTTATGCAAAGTCGGCTTGCATTGAGCCTTGAACTTGTTTTTTCTGCATAAACACACTCCACTCAATCATAACAAGCATGTTTAAAGGTATCAGCCCCCCTACAAGCTTGGTACTGCACCTTGGAACCATGCTTGCTAGCTTTGCTTCACAAACAAGAAACCAAGCAAACATGTGATTTTTTGAAATCTGAGTTGTTACAAGACTTAAGACCACTTGCTTATAAGTAGAAACACTATTTGCAAGTTCAGACACGAAGGCTAAGACTCCAAAACACTCCAAAACACTTTGCAACTCAGAATCTTCCATAGCTTGACAGTTTTGAACCTCACATAGCCATCTCCAAATCCACTTGTGCGTATTAAGTTTTAATCACCCAAACACTTAATATACATCATATAAAAGTGATCAAGGCCCTTGTTCCCTCACTGTAACTGCTCCTTCACCATCCACCATTTTCAAATATCAAGCTTGCAGGTTGACTTGAGTAGAGAGATTCAGGGACTTTCAATACAAAGTAAGGATTGGAATACACTCAGGGAGGTCCAGGCAAGCTAAACAGATCCTCAGGCCTTCTCAAAACTTGCTCAAACTCCATTCACGATTCCAGCTGCAAGAGGTAAAAACTCAAACTTCTATCTCTTCATACAAGCATCATTTGGTCCTGATTTGTGAAAACAAAATGTAGATATCCTTGCTCTAAAGCTAACCATGTTCATAGTTTTCATTTATATTAACTGTGTATAGAGAATTTTGGATTTGAAATTTCTGCAAAAATTAGGTTTCAAATTAGGGCGAGTAAAATTAGATTTTATCTTTGACTTTTAGTTTACATAAGTTATATGTTTGAATTCGTGGGAAGAAACACCACAACTTTCATGTTTGAACTTTCCATTTTTATGGAGAAATAAGGAAGATACAGGTGGTCCGGCCATGGCTCAAGGTTGAAGATGAAGTTGCCTTCAGGAGGCATTTTCTAATATATATTTGTGATTTTATTTATATAAACGGATGTACAGCCACCCCCGTGGTAAGGCAGCGTGCGTAATTGCTAGAGGTCACGGATTCGAGCCTCAGCGTGCTGCCTTTTGCATTTTCTCACATTTTTTTTTTCATTTTTTTTGTCCCTTTAAAGTGTTGGGCTTCTATTTCATGGGCCTTATGGTTTTTTTGCTAACATCATGTATCTTGTTTACTTGAGACACCCCTGGCCCAATATCACTTTACTTATTTATTTTATTCTCATTTTATTTTCTTAAATATATTTTTATTAATATAAAAAATCATAAAAAATATTAAAATGGTAGATTTATATTCTGGCTTATTTATTTTATTTTTCTCATAAAAAATATTTTTTATTTGGATATATATTATCTATATTTATTAAATAACTTTGTAAATTAAATTAGAACTCGGTTAATATTTATTTTTCTTTATGCCCATTAAATATATTATTTTAATATAAAAAAGACCAAAAATATCTCATAATGCCATATATTATTTTCAAGACAAAAATTACAAAAATACTTTTTTTCTTAAAAAAACTTATTTTCTTTTAATCAAATAGAATTAGGGTTTATTCAAAAATATTTTCTTAAATAATTATTTTTCTTAATTGATTTAGGGTAATCTTGATTTATTTATTTTCTAATTAGGTTTTAGGTTAAAGCTTTTTTCATATAAAAAAAATCAAACAAAAATCTTCTTTGCATTTACATATCTTTGCATATAAAATTCATCTTGTACACTATTTAATATAATTATTTGTACATATTCAATTTGGTTGTAATAGATTAATTAGGTTTATATTATTGCAATCCCCATTCATAAATTGTATATACCCCTCCCACAATTGTTGTAATAGTGTAGTAACTTTAAATTTCGCAATTTATCGCTTTTATATAATATGCTAGTAATTAGGGTTTGTATGGGAAGATAAAAATCAATCAAATAGAAAACCCTAATTCAAGACAAAAACAAGCATGAAAATGATACACTTTCACACAAACACCCCTAGGGTTATCCCACTTGGTTGCCTTATACAAAATGGACATATTACGCATGTAAGATATCTTAGCAAAACAAACAAATACAAGATCATAGTCCCTCGATGACGCTATTCAAGTTGCCTTATAAAATGATCTTAGTCCCTCAAAAAATGCTAAGATACCTTGCAACATTGCTAATCATGGCTATACAATGACCCACGCCCGTCCCGTTTACATCCAAAGATAGGGTTGCTAACCAAATCAATGGTAAGACAACAATATCAAAGGAAAAGAAAATGAATAAGAAAGACATTTGAGTAGGTAGATTGCTTTTAGTTACTTGCTCCATTTCAAAACAAATATCCTTGCTATTTTCAAAACAAACACACACATTTCCAAACATCTTAAAAACATTGAAAACATTTTCAAAAGATCAATATCTTTGTATTCATTCTTACGAACGAGAATCATTACAAAGATTGCCTAAACAATGGCCTCTTTACAAAATACTTTCAAAAATCACACAAAGCACAATTTCAAACAAAAGAAAGTGATCTAGCAAGTAACTAAGAGCCCATGGAAAACCATGGATGAAAAAGGTGTTAATACCTTCCCTTTTCATAATCTACCCCCCGAACTCAAGAAATAATCTCAAAGGTCTTTCCTGTGCTTTTTTACCTTTCCTTTTGGATAAAAGAAAAGTCGATGGTGACTCTTGCTAACCGCAACATTTGCAATTAAATGCAAAACAATCAAGTCAGTTCTCCCACCGTATCACAACGATCAGCCCATGCCAAAGCGCAATAAGTTTTCTCGAGCAGTGAGTATCTTGTTTCACAGTCGGTAAAATTTTTGATAAGGTAGTATATCGCATGCTCTTTTCGACCAGACTCGTCATGCTGCCCCAACACACACCCCATTGAATTATATAACACTGTTAAATACATTATCAAGGCTATTCCTTCAACCGGAGGCATCAGAATTTGAGGCTATTGAAGGTATTCTTTGATCTTGTCAAAGGCAATCTGGCATTCGTCATTCCACTTTACCACTTGATCCTTCTTCAGGAGTTTGAAGATTGGCTCACAAGTAGCAGTTAGATGGGAAATGAACCTGGAAATGTAATTTAGACGTCCCAAGAAACCTCTAACTTCCTTCTGAGTGCAAGGAGCCGACATCTCTTGTAT
This sequence comes from Vicia faba, assembly GCA_948472305.1. NCBI lineage: Eukaryota > Viridiplantae > Streptophyta > Magnoliopsida > Fabales > Fabaceae > Vicia > Vicia faba. The sequence goes on from OX451735.1 coordinate 990,914,436, forward strand.
AGCTTTTACCTTTGCAGGGTCTACCTGAATACCCTTGTCACTGACAATGAAAACTAGGAGTTTACCAGACCTTACCCCAAAGGTGCACTTGTTCGGATTCAGCCTCAACTTGTACATCTTCAGTCTATCAAATAGATTTTGCAAGTGATCAAAGTGATCTTCCTCAATTTGAGACCTGGCTATCATGTCGTCAACATAGACCTCTATCTCATGGTGAATCATGTCATGGATCAAAGCCACCATGGCTCGCTGATAGGTTGCCCCAGCATTCTTCAATCCAAATGGCATCACTTTGTAACAGAAAGTGCCCTACTGTGTGACGAAGGTTATCTTCTCCATGTCCTCAGGTTCCATTTTGATATGATTATACCCTGAGAAGCCATCCATGAAGGAGAATACCTTATGTTGTGTGGTGTTATCAACCAGAACATCAATATGGGGAAGCGGGAAATTATCCTTGGGGCTTTCCTTGTTCAAGTTTCTGTAATCCACGCACATACATACCTTATCGTCCTTCTTAGGTATCGGCACTACATTGGAAACCCATTATGGATATGATATGATGGCTAAGAACCCAGCGTTGAACTGCTTCATAACTTCAACTTTGACCTTCTCTGACATTTCAAGGCGCATACGGCGAACCTTCATTTTTACTGGAGGGAAATCTTCTTTAGTTGGCAGACGATGAACCATAATATCAGTGTCCAGCCCTGGCATGTCTTCATATGACCAGGAAAAGATCTCGACATAATCATGTAACATCTGAATCAATCGCTGTTTGACACTAAGCTCCAAATTTGCTCCTATCTTGAGTTCTTTTTTGTCTTCTTCTATACCCAAGTTCATTGTCTCAATTGGCTCTTCATGAGGCTGTATAGCTCTTTATTCCAGTTGTAACAGTCTAGCAAGCTCTCCTGGTACCTCACAATCTTCCTCACCTTCGTCCTCGGCTTGGTTGATCGGATTTTCAAAGTCATAATTGGCAATAGCAGAACCGTTATTAATGGGATCCAGAGTGGATATGGATCTGCAGTTTGATACGTGAGTGTGTGTAAGAGCATAGTTGTATTGACAAAGTAAAAAAGCAGAAAAGAAAGACACATAGCGCAAAATTTGTATGCAAAAATGTCCAATGCTTTATTAATGACATATGAGATTGAAAATGATAACCCTCACAAATAAACAATTGTGCCTCAGGTAAGACACAAAGCCATAGAGTTTATATTATTTATTTCATATCCAAAAATAAGAAAGACAATTACTCCTGAATAAAAGTAATCGGCATAAAGTCTTTAGCCGTCCAAATACCGGGTCCACCGTTGGTAGTAGGGAAGATCCAATTGTCCAAGTTGCAGTCATCGCCAACATCTTCTGTAGCAGAAATAACTTCAATAGCATTGACACCCGGGCCATGCTTGGGCATTGGTGCAGTTATAACATTAGGAATCTCAGGAGCGTTGAATTCAATCTCCTTTGTCTCAATAAGGTCTTGCACCTTGTTCTTCAAAGCCCAACAGTCGTTTGTATCATGGCCTGGACTTTCAGACTGGTAGGCACATCGAGCATTTGGATTGTACCGAGGAGATGCAGTGTTGGGATTCTTGGGAGCTTCCCTCAAAGTTACCAGATTGGATTTCAGTAAATGTGGCAAAACTTGGGACAAAATCATATTTATCAAGGTAAACTGTCTTATAGGACTTTCTGCTATAGGCTGATTGTTCCGCTGTTGAGTAAATCCAGGCTTGGATATCATTACAGCCCCTACCGTTGGATGGCATTCGGTTCTGCCCTAATTTCTTTGACCGTGAGCAGCACTGACCTCTTTCTTTCCCACGAAAGGCTTCTTTCCTGCGCTTGAAGAGGCATCTATTTGAATCATACCACTCTTTCACCAGTCAAGATTAGTTCAGTAAACCCAGTAAAAGAACTTCCAATCAGATGGTTGAAAAATGGACCAGATAGAGTACCCAAAAACATGTCCACCAGCTCTCTATCAGACAGAGGAGGCTGGAATCTTCCTGCTAGGTCTCTCCACTTTTGGGCATAGTCTTTAAAGCCCTCGCTAGAACCCATGGACATACTTTGGAGTTGTGTACGAGTCGAAGCAAGGTCTGCATTATATTGGTACTGCTTATAGAAAGCAGCATCCAGGTCTTCCCAATTACTAATATTGGTTCCCTCCAGCTGATATAACCACTCCAGCTAAGTCCCAGATAGATTGTCTTGGAAGAAGTAGAGCCATAAATCCCTGTCAGCGGTGTGAGGCTGAATCTTCCTTACATAAGATCGTAGATGCATCTTGGGACACGAGACCCCATCATACTTAGCAAACACCGGAACCTTAAACTTCGGCGGGATGACAACCCCAGAAACCAAACCCGTCTCCTCAAAATATAGCTCAGGTACCCTCTGGATTTCCATTGCATTCAGACGATCCTCCAGTTGTTTGCATTTATCATCAGCAGGAGGATACTGCTCCTCATTATAGTCAGATTCATTATCAGATTCCTTCGGGTTGAGGTCTTCCTCTCTTGTCTCCCTTTCTTGATTGTCTCCTTCTTTTGACGAAGTTACTAGTTCTGAAGCTCACCGCACTGGTCCTCTAATCCTTCTTCCAAAATTCACTACAACAGCTGGTTTCTTTGGTTTCTTGGTCTTTTCTTTGACGATCATGGATTTCAACTCTTCTTGCCCCTTGGCCAGAGCCATGATCATTTGTTGAAACTGAGCATTTTGAGTTTGGAGATCCTTCATTGTTTGTTCGAGAGCCATATCTTTACTGCTGAAATAAACAGCGAAGAAGATGAGAAACCTGCTTTGAAACCTATTTAATGCAATTCCATATATGATATGTGTATGCAATGTTTTCAAGGATTTCTTAAGACTTAAATTTGCATAATCAAAGGTAAACACACATTAATTGTATGAAGTATTTTAAATGGTTACAATGATGCCTCTTGGGCTTACAAAGGAAGTAACAAAGAAAAAATAAACTCTCAGAGCAAAGAAAGACTCAAGCTTCCCACAGGCGCATTCTCTTTGGTGTAATGTAGGCATTTATACTCTTCTCTTCGTGAAGTAACCTGGTGAGCTCTAGAACCTTCTTCTCGCTGGCATAGAACTGTGTTTCAAAAGTATCTCGCTCCTATTTGAGTTGAATCTAGGATTTTTGTAGCTCCTCAAAATCAGTTGGCATGTCAGGATGAAGAGCAATGTAAGGAGTGTCTCCCTCAGTAATTGGATCCATAATCACAGGTAGGATGGTGAGGTAAGGCATCATAAGACTTTGAGCACGAGCTCGCACCCATTTGAGGTAGGGCTCAAGAGGGATGAAATTTTTCCTCCCTAGTGTCTTACTATCAACTCTATTTACCGTGCTCCAAGCTCGAATGAACCTCTTACGATAACCCCGAACGTCATTCTCATTGTCAAATATGATTCCTTGGACGAGTGCATCATGAGGACCATCCCTTCTAGCATAACCAAACTGTCGCAACACCAAAGAAGGATTATAAGTGATTCCTCCCCTAATTCCTAAGAGAGGGACATTAGGGAATTCCCCACAGTGATTAATGATAGTAACAATTCTCCAAGGACCGAGGACACCAATGAATACCTGAATGTGTAAGGGACATCAACCTATGAGACCATCTCATACCCTACTCATTCTTTAAAATAGACCGAGGTAGGTGCGAAATAAACCACCTAGCCAACAGAGGAGTGCAACATAAAAGGGTCCCTCTTCTCTTTAGAGTGCGGGCATGCAGAGAGTGTAGAATATCTCCAAGTAAAGTAGGCACTAGATTATGAGACAAAAAAACCTTAATCGTATTCACATCTATGAGTTGGTCTGGATTAGGAAATAGTACCATCCCATAGATGAGAAGGCCTAACACTTATTTAAAAGCTTGTAAATCCAGGTTATCCCAAAAATGGTGAGCTTTCTCAAATAGAAACTTAGCTCGAAACTGTTTGACACCTCTTCTAGTTTCCCAATTTGCCACTACATCAAACCGTTGTAAAGACAGAGCTTGAGAAATCTCTTCAGGTTTTGGGTCTCTTTCCATACCATTTAATGGTAACTGATTAAGGATAGGTACCCCTAATAACTAAGAAAACTCCTCCATAGTAGACACTAACTGGTAATCAGGAAAAGTGAAGCAGTGATGTAAAGGGTCAAAGAAATGAAAGAGCACCTTTATCATTTCTTCGTCAGGGTTTGAGGTGACCAAGTTGAGAAGTAGACCGTGTATTTTAGTAAAGGGAGAGCTTTCAGGAATCCTTGATACTAATTCCTTAAGTTGAGGAGGTACCCTTATAAGGTTGACTTGGATAGTGTTCATGCGAGCAGATGCCATGTCCTACAAAACAAGACAAAGATAAGCCCTAGAAAATCCTTGAAATGGTTAGTATGATATGCCATGTTATAATGTCATGATTATGCTAGGAAATTACAGATATAGCAATCACAAGCAAATCACACAAAGACCTTAGGTTTAAGGCTTTCATGGGTTTAAGGTAATACACTCTTGAAATTTGATTGGTTCAACCTGTCCTATAAATAGTAACCGGGTTCTAAGGGATCCCAATATCATTGATCTTTCCCACAAGTTTTGTTCTGATAGACAACTGACTTGCCACCAAACAAAACTCGGGAGTCAAATCTTAGTGAGTGTAGTATCGAGTATCAACCGACTTTGAAGATACACCAAAGATGGCTATCTCACTATGTCCTAATGGCCAAGTTGTTCAATTAAGGTTCTAAGGTAAGTTAATGCTTAATGACACCACACAGCGGCCCCGTATTCTCCTTTATTAACTTAAGGACTATCGGTACCCACCAAAGTGTCACATAAACGTAGCTATCGCTTCAACCGTGTCGATATACCCCACACAGTTTCCATGATCTATTGCTACTTACCTAAAAGGTTTCCCCAGATTCGGGTGTAGGATTTATAATAACCCAAGCAAAACCCTTAAAAGTAAATTAATCAAAACAAACAAGGAAAAATAGATTATAAATGAACTAGACCCTAAGGTAATCCCCACTTTTAAATGTTCCCCAGTAGAGTCGCCAGTTATGTGATACGGTGGCAGAACCGACTGTTATACTGGTTTTGCGTTTGTATTCGCAAATGTTGCAGTAAGCAAGAGTCGCCACCGACTTTTCTTTTATCCAACAAAGGAAATGGTGGAAAGAACAGAAAAATACCTTTTGAGAGTTTTCTTAGTAAAGGGGGTAGATTATGGAAAGGGAAGGTGTTAGCACCTTTTCCATCCGTAGTTTTCTACGGGCTCTTAGATGCTTAGCTCATTTTGAAAAATACCTTGTGCTTTTTGCATGTTTTGAAAAGTATTTTGAAATGCCATAGTAAGGCAGTTTGCTTTATGATAACTCATGTATCAGTCCTCAAGACTGTTGATAAAGTGTTTTTTGAAAATGTTTTGAAAGTGTAGTGCGAAAAAGTTATTTTTTGAGCAAGTACCTAACAGCTATCTACCTACTCGAAAAAAGGATGTTATTTTCCTCCTTTCCTTTAGATGGTGCTATCCTACTATTAGTGAGTAGGTAGCCTTGTCGTTGGATGTTGAAGGACTATCAAAGGAACGTTTACAGTCACTAAGGCAACTGGGAAAGAACTTTTAGTAATTGTCCTAAAGTTCTAAGATCACTTTTTCACAGAGGCGGCATTAAAAGGGTCATCGAGGGACTTGTGATCTCTTGAACTAAAGGACAACCACTAAAAATTATCACATTTTGAGAGTTGTGGCAGTTTTCGAAGGCAACTTAAGTGGGAGATTCCCTAGGGGTGAGCATCTGCAAGTGTGTTGATTCATTTCATTTATCTTGCGCATTTAGGGTTATCTAATCGTTTTCTTTTCAGTCTTTTTCATGCAATCCTATTAATCTAAGCAGTTAATAATAGTGCAAGAATTTAAAAGGCATAAATTAAACCTAGCTATTATAGGGCATCAGGGAGGGGGATACATAACCAAAACCTTGGTAGTAAAAAAAATAGTAAATAAACACTAGGTTAAAAGCTATTACAAACTGTGTACATATACAATAATTGGAAAAAAAAATAAAACAGAAAAAGATAAACGCGCAAAGATCAAGACGGGAACAAGTTGAAAAGTCCTAAAAATCTAATTGATTTAAAAAAAAATATTTTTTGTATTTTATTGAGAAAAATAAATGATTTGCAATTCTGACCTAATTTCTAATTAATTTTATTTACTGAAATAACCAAGTTAAAGTAATTAAGTTAAATTAATTTGCAAGAGTTAATTTTAATTAAAAAAACATAGTCTATTTTTTGTGTTTTTTGGTTGATTTTATGATTAAAATAAAAATGAATTTAAAAAAACATGAAAAATTTAAAAATAAAATAAAGTAAATCAAAAAAAGAATGAAATGGGTCTGGTTGTCAAAAGCAACTAGGGTGTATTTGTTGAATTCGCTGGCCCATGAAGGGAGAAGCCCAGATTCTTGCATTCAATCTGGTGAAGAATGCACTCTAGGGTACATCATAGTCCCTAGCCATTGGGAGCGTCTGATTTAGAATCCCAGATCTGAAAGGCCCATGCGTGAGGCATATCATGTACTTGTTGACCTTCGCGTGCACTGGATCTGAAATAACTTGTTAGAAAAATGCAAAATGCAGATTCCTGGAATTGAACCCAGGTTCCATTGTTGCACATTCACACGCCTTACCACTCAGCCATCATGTTCATTCATATATGAGATTTAAACACAAAAATATAATGTAAAACACAGACCAATGATGAGTTGTCACAAGCGCGCCATCCAGTGAGCCCCTTGTATTTGAATGATCCAATCATGCACAAAGAGAGAGAGAGAGAGAGAGAGAGAGAGAGAGAGTCCATTTGAATCTAGCCAATGGGGTGATGGCTAACAGCCACGCCAACTGTTTGACCTGGGGACGGCCAGTCCAACCACCGAGCCAGATGTTTCCATCGTCTTCTCCGGTGGGGTCACCTGAAAATATGATGAAACAAGAAAATAAAATATATAGATTGACTTAAAAAAGTCCACTGATCACGGATATGGCCTCAAAAATGGCTAAATCCTCACGCATCATAGGGTTCGAATCTAAAACCCTAATGGCGTTCATCCATGGCATAGTACGATTCCAGACCCTATTGTCTCATGTAATACGTCAAAATACCAGTAAACATCATTAGTAATACGAATATAAATTTAAACAAGATTTATATGGCCTAATGTGAAAGTTTGAGATCCAATAATTTTACCAAAAAGTTGAGATTCGGTTGGGCAATCTCAGGGTTCTTCAGGTGTGTGTGAGGAATGGTTTTTCTTCCTGGGAACCTCGGGAGGAAGGCTTGACCCTTTGTTTGGATTAAAAAGGGCTGAAATTTAGGTTTTGGATTTTTACGATTTTTATGATTTTGCAACTTTAGTAGAGTTCTCTTAGGTTGTATGTTCATATCCTATAGGTCTAATTTTTCTATATATGTAGTGTGCAAGATTAGATTAACAAAAGTGGAAAGGATCTCATGCATTCATCACATAATATTTGTTTTGGAATAATATGAAATATTTCCAAAATTGGCCAAATCTTGCACAAATGAACTCCACACATTTTTCCAACCTATCCTGAGTTATTTTAGGCCTTAAGAGATTTGGAGATCAAGCCCATGCAATCTTCATATACTTTTTTATCATTTATTTAATTTAAATTGAATTTTTAATGATTAAAAATTACAATAAATAAAATAAATGACCAAATAAGGCATGGATGGGCTTAGAGGTCATGGACCATGCTGGAAATAAGTTTCAAACATAAAAAGATAGGCCCATTCGGAAAAATTCCAAGTTTGTTCAAAATTTGCTTCATGCACTTTTCCAAAAATTGGTCAACTTTAGCAATGCATATCTCTCTCTCCCTCTCAATTTTAACCCTATGAGGGTGTTCTTAGACTTTTTAGAGATATTAGGATGTCCTCTAAACAACCCTTTTGGTTTCATCTCAATTGGATCTTCCATGTTCATGTAAGGAGCTTTGACCCAAAAGGTGTTTTTGTTGACTTTTTGAAAGGACCCATAATGTCTGAGCTTGTATCTTTTGATTGGTGCATTTATTGAACTTGAGGGCTGAAGAGAAGTTGTAGGGAATTGGATTCTTTTCAAAATGAGCTTTGGTGGAAAAATTTCTGATAATGTATGAGAAAGTTATGCCTGATCAAATTTTGGTTGACTTTTCCTATAGAAACCCTAATTAGCAATTCTTGACTTTTGATGAATTAGGAGTATTTCTTGAGGAATCATGACCAACCCTTGATAAAATGATAGATATCACTTCAAAATGTTGACGTTGACCAAAAATCTTAAATTTTGACTGTATATAGGCCACAATTGACTCTTGACCTAATACATTTGATTTTCAGGCATTTGAGCAGTTGACTGATCAAACTTGTTGTGCAAGGCATGAAATTTGTCATGTACAATCTTGAAAACATATTAGGACCATGTAAAACATTTGATACCATTGGAGCTCACACATATTGATGAAAATTGAAACCCTAGTTAGAGGTTCATTGCCTTAGGAGGAGAATTTGCCTGGTCAATTCTTGGTCATCCTTGGGAAAGTTGGGGACCTCAATGGGCATGCCTTGAGTAAAATGAGAGGGAAAATTTTGGGGTACAACATATCTCTTATTTGATAAGAATATTTTTGATAGGGACTAATCATGCTTTTTCTAAAGTTTGATCGATCAATAGCAAATGTAACTTTGGGTTGTAAAGCCTTGTCTAATTTGGCTTTCAGAACTTTAGTCTCTCTTTGCCAAATGTGACAAGTTTCACATCCATGCCAATTTTGCCAAGAGGTCTTGTCAATTTCATCTTCGTCTTTGATACTCTCTATCACGGATGCCTTGAGATTTTCCAACTCCTTTTCAGATTTGGAAACTTTATGCTCAAGGTATTTGAAAATATTTTTATTTGAGGTTAAGCGTTTGAAAGCTTCCTTATCCTCGTGATGTAGAGTATTAAAGGAATTTATTAATTCAATATAAGACATATCATCAACATAATCATATTTATAATTACTTACATTATTTTTATTTTTGTGATGCGCCATAAGACACAAGTTTGACATTTCCTCTTCATCACTAGAGTTATCTTTGCTTGATGAATCACTATCACTATCCCAAGCAATGCAAGCTCTTCTAGCTTTGTTTGGCTGCTTTTGAAACATGTCTCTTACTTTGTCTTTCTTGAATAAGGGACAATCTGGTTTGTAATGACCGGGTTTCCCACAATTGTAATAAGATCCTTTTGAATTATCCCTCTTTCTTTCAAAAGGTTTGTTTAGCTTAGCTTGCCTTCTATAGTCAACGAGATTCTTATCTGAATGTTGGATTTCGTTCTTCCAAAGATATCTATTGTACTTCCTTATGAATAAACCCAAATCTTCATCCAGACTCTCATTTCCATCACTTGAGTTACTTCCACACGAGTTTATGGTGGAAGACTTGGAACTTGAAGCCCTTAATGTGATGGACTTCTTCTTTGTGTCCCTAAAATTTTCTTTCTTCTCTTTATTTTCATGCTTATTTAGATTTGTGAGCTCTTGCTCATGTTCTTGAAGCTTACCAAACAATGTTGTAAGTTCCAATGCAGTTATATCATTGGCTTCCTTGATTGTCGTGATCTTAGGTTGCCATTCCCTGTTAAGACATCTCAAAATCTTGTTAATAGCAACAACATTGGAAGTAATATGACCAATTATGTGTAAGCGATTTATCATGTGAGAAAATCTCTTTTGCATGTCCGAAATGGTTTCACCATCCTTCATGTGAAAGAGATCAAACTCTTGAGTTAATGTGTTAATCCTTGCTAATTTGAAATTGTTTTTACCCTCATGGGTAACATGTAAAGCATACCACATTGCCTTAGCGGTAGCACAATGTGAGGTACGAAAGTATTCATCAACTCCAAGAGCTGATATAGGCATATTTTTAGCTTTCCGGTCATAAGCATAGTTTTCTCATCTTTTTCATCCCATTGTGCTTCTGGTTTAGGCACAACGGCACCAACATTGGTTAACATAGTTATGGCCATAGGAACTTCTTCTATGACCTTCCAAATTTTTATATCAACAAAGTCGATATGCACACGCATAGAATCTTTCCAATAGCTATAGTTTTCACTGATGAAAATAGGCGCTCTATTGTACGCCCCTTTTGGATCGTTATCCACTGTCTAAAGAGTTATATGTGAAGCACTAGATAAACCAGTGCTCTCATACCACTTTTTAGATGATAGGACGTATCTAGAAGGGGGGTTGAATAAATACTTGAATTATAAAATGAGTTTTTAAATAAAGTTTGACATACAGTGAAAGCTATCCGAATACACTCGTCTAAAAATGATCCTCTATTGAAAAGACCGAATATGCGTAAAACATAATGGAATGAATCAATGAGAATTATTAACACTTAATTCAATAATAATTGATCACTTATACTCTTTAACTGTTGTCAGTTACTTTCAATGAATTGTTGAGAAGAAAACTCACAAATTTGCACTTTTGGACTTTTATCGAACACTTGGTGTGCGTAATCACACCAAGTCCAATCTATCTTAATTTTTAGTGTTAAAACCAATTATAGCAATCAAAGTGATTACTATAGTCCTTAGAAATAGTTCTATTTCACTACAAATCCAGACACTTGGAACCACGAGTGAAAATTCACAGATTATAGCAAATAAATGGTAAAAGACGAGAAAGAAAAATGATACGTGATTTGTTTAGGCAGTTCCCCTTGTCGTCCTCGTCTGGGGTATGTCTTCCCCTAATTCTAGAATTTAGAATTAGGATAATTGCTATTATGATTGCAAAGTTTGTACAAGAGATAGAAAATAGTCACCACAATTCAAACCCAATATGTTGAATTAAAAACTAAGCTCCTCTCTTCCCTTGATTCTATTTGAACCAAGTATGTCACCAATCTTTGATAAACCTCTGGCAGCTACCTTGTTGAGAACCCAAACTATTTCTCAAACCCTCTACTCGGCTGATTTGATCGCAAGATAATAACCCTAATTCTTCCTTCAAAATCATGCGATTGTAGCTACTTTGTCGAGCGAACCCACGATTCCTTAATCCCTTAAGCACGGTTGAATTTGATGAAGCAAAGAATTGTCAAAAACCCCCAAATCCCAATGATCTTGGAGGACAAAACCCTCAGATTTTATTCAAGAAAAACCCACAATTACTCAACCCGAACAAGATCGTAATCTTCTACTTCAGACGTTATCAACACACGCCCCACACTTTGATCGACAAAAATTATTATGTGTAGTTGCCAATGGATGAGTGAGAGGTTGAAGATGATGAGTACCTTGTGTATCTATTTCACTTTTCTTGTTAAAAACCAAATGATAGAACCTTACAAGATTATATATGTTATCTCAAGTCAAAACCCAAACTAACAAGTTGAAAAACAGATTTAATAAGCGAACGGTCGACCTGTGCAAAAGGGTGACTCGACCTGAGCATTCCCGAAAGTTCCATATGACAGTGTGCATGATCCATGTGTCGACCTATGCAGAAGGGTGACTCGACCTGAGCATTCCCGAAAGTTCCATATGACAATGTGCACGATCCATGTGTCAACTTATGCAGAAGGGTGACTCGACCTTAGCATTCCCGAAAGTGCCACATGACAAAGTGAATGATCCATACGTCGACCACTCCAGGGCTATGCATTGACACATAGTTCCTAAACATTAATCCCAGGATGAGTCGACCACACAGTCTACGTGAGTAAACCCGAGACTTCCTAAAGGACCAACTTTTAATCATGCGCCGACCATAGCTTTCTTTGAGTCGACTCAAAGCATATAAATTTCCAAAAATACCAATTCTTGAAGACTTTTCATGCTACCTTGTCCATCATATCATCTACCAACATTTCCAACATGTAGTGGAAAGTTTTGACGTCATTGAAACCCTTATTGAAGGCACCTTTCCCTTACATTTACTCCTTCTCTATATGGCATGTGTTCATATGTGAGCACTTTATTTGTCAATTTTTAGCCAAAAAGAGGGAGAAGTGTTGTTCAGCTATTGCGTCTGAACTTTGTTTTTGAAGAAGTTTCACAAGTATGCCAAAGAGAATGTTCTGTTCTAAGTTTCTTAGTCTTGATATGATATTTGTGACTTGTGATCTGAGTTATTAACATAATTGTGACTTGTGTTCTGGGTTACCCGAATTGAAGGTATTATGGGGCTAAGGGGGAGTGTATTCAATCGGTGAGAAATGTTTCTGGGAGTAATGGATTGGTTTGGCTGAACATGAAGAGGAGATATGATTTGTTCAGATATAAAGAAAAGGTTTTTGGGCTGAAACAGAAATGTGTAGAGCTGCTGTGAAGAAGATTTCAAACAAGATGTTCTGACATCAATCAGACTAAACAATTGCTATGATTCAGTAGTTACTGAAGACTGTTGCTAAAGACTGATGATGTTTGTTGTTGTTTTTATTGTTGTAATCTGAATTGTAATATGTTTATTTGTTTTAGCCAAAATTTTCCAAAAGGGATATTGTTAGTTCTCTATTTTTTGGTATTAATTTTAGTACAACAATTATAGCAGCAATATGTTAAATAGGATGTGATTACTTGCTATGAAGAACAGGTTGAGAAAGTCTTATTTTATGAAAAACATGTTGAGTTGAAATGTTTCAACATCTAGAGCAAAACGTTGGATAATTTATCCTATGCAGTGTCTTATGACATCGCGCCTGAGATGAGCTGAACAGTTGGATTCTGTTATGATTTAACAAATGCAGAATATTTTGAGAATATTATACAGTCCTATGAGGCGCTGATTTAAAGGTCTGGAAGAATCAAGAAGAATATTAAAGAATATTGACTTTCTAAATAAAGAGACTTTTTAAGAAAGATTTGATTAAAGACCTATTTTGTAGCAAGAGATTCTGCTGATTTATAGTAGCTGATATGCTATGATTTGAAGCCCAAATCCAGTTGGGAGATAGGTTATAAATAGAATCATTGTAACCAAGAAGAATTACCAGCCGTTGATTTAAAAGATGCAGTTATTAGGCTTGAGTATGTACCACTCTCTAGGAGAGTTGGTTGTGTGTTTTACTCGACATGTGAGTTGGAATATGTTCCTTGAGTTGTAAGGTTTTGTTCTCACTCAGAAGCCTTTAGGTAATGAGTTGAGTATTGTTCTTAGAGGAAGCTTGTAAGCAACTCCAAGTATGTTTTAAGTCAAGAGTCTTGGCTAGGTATTATCATGGAAGTAAGTCTTCTAGTTTACTGTCATGAAAGTGTGTCTTCGTGTTATTGTCTAATCGTTGTCTGTGATTGATGAGGGATTGGGGAGGGCCTCATATCTAGGTGAATCTTAGATAGAAAGTTAGCACAGGTAGTGATTAAGTGAGAAGTTGTAAATAGAGGAGTTTAGCTTCAAATTGATACTATTATAGTGGACTTTTATCCCTGGCTTGGTATGCCCCCAGAGTAGGTGTTGTTGTCACTGAACTGGGTTTACAATTTTGATTGTTTTATACCTTGCATGTGTGTTTTGTTCAGATCAGATGTCCCAACGTGTCATAGGACATCTGAAATCTGATATACTAGAATTTTAGAAAGGATTATTCGTTGACTTTATGTCATTGTGTCTTTGCATACATGTTAGTTTACCCATCTTGTTTATCTTTTAGAACCCCTTTTTAACCCTAATTTTTAAAGATATAACCTCTTTAATAAAAAACATTGACCTTAGGTCATTTCCCTTCCCTCTAAGATGATGCAAAGATCCATCTTCTCATACTCATGGATGTTTAGTTGAGTATTTTCCTTAAGATGAAGACTTGTCTCTTCTCCTAAAATCAATCACAACAAATCCGTTTTTTTTTTTTTTTACTATGAACTATGAGCTTTTTATCCTTTATTGGTACGTAGGTATAAGACTTTATATCTTTCCAAACTAAAATATAATAAAATATACTTCTTTTCTTATCTCCACACTTTTTTTTGCAAACAAGTCAATTTTAACCAAAAAATAGATATTACAATAGGTTCCTATAGAGTACTATAGATACATAGGGTGCTAATACTTTCCCTTTGCATAACCAACCCCAGAACCTTAGATCTCTTACTTGCTTTGCTTTTAGTTTTTGCTTCTTGCATTGCATGTTTAATATAGGGTTTTGATTTTTTCCTTTTTCCTTGGAAACAATAAAGTTCGGGGGTGACTACTTAATTTTGTGATTCAAGTTTCTCAATAGCTTGGTCTCCCAATTTTTCACTACGAAAGAAGATGGCAATTTCACTGAGGACTCTATCCTCAAGAGGGTTAAACCTAACTTGTATTATTTGTTTGTGTTATTATCATTGGTTGTTGTTTTATGTGGTACTTTTTTGTTCTTTGGGTGTTTAGTGATCTTTGCAAGAACAAGTTGTATTACATGGAGAAATTCCTTAATAATCCGACTTGAGATCCTCTGCTCAGTGGAGGCCTTCTTGGGGTGATAATGCTAAACAAGCCAATTGTGAAAGTATTGTTACTTTCAACCTAAGAGCCCGCAAAGCCGAGGACCGTAGGACCCTTAACCTATCTTGGCCTTTTAGGATGTAGTGCTATGGATATTCAAGTGTAGACTTGGATCAGAAATTACACGATGCTACACTTAGACGAGTTTCTATTGAGAATATTATTGGAACATGATCAAGTCGTGTAAGCCGGCAATATCCGAAAGATGGAATCATGACTCTGGGAACTCTTTAGAACCTTTTTCTATAGGTACAATAAACCCTTAGTACATACCTTGTGGTTGGTTATTACCCATGACTCCATGATCGTGATGTTAAACCCGTGGACCTTGTTTGTGACCTTGTGTGTGATTGTTACATAACCATGCATTCATGAAACTCCTTTTTCACTTAAATTTCAAGGAACTTAAATAATATTTTTGTAAACATTATAGGATTTTATGATCATGGATCTTGGAAGGAGGAACACTACGAAGTACAGTAATATATTTTCTGACATGAAAGAGTTGAGAGAGCTAGCATATTCAGTGGTTGATCCTGAAAAATTGAAAGACCGTTATGGAAGACTGTTGGCTATTCTAAATGTCAAGATTGAAGATGGAATTCTTAAAACTTTGGTTCAATTTTATGACTCTATCTACCGATGTTTTACCTTTCCCTAGTATTAGCTCATGCCTACCTTATAAGAGTATGCCTATCTTGTGGGTGTTCCAGTCTATGATAAGATCCCCTTTAGTAGTTTTGAGGGGATTCTTAAATCACAAGTCATTGCAGCAACCACCCACTTAAGGAAATCTGATATAGATGCTTGTTGTACCCCAAATTTTCCCTCTCATGTTTCCAAGGCCTTCCCCCTACATGGTTGACCATAAACCCTTGCCTAAGGAAAAAGTAAATTTCTGAGTGGTGTTTTAAGTATCTTTCGATTGACATTCTGAAAGACCTTTCGATGGGTATTCTGAAGGAGCCTTTCGATTGGCATGGACAATGACCTTCGATTGGCATGTCACAAGGCCTTTCGATTAGCATTCTAAAAATGTTTCGATTGGAATTATGGCCAAGCCCTTCGTTTGGCATGGACACAAGGCCTTTCGATTGGCCTCATGATAAGCCTTTCGATTGGCATTGTATCAAGGCAGCTTCGATGGGAAACTTAAATAAGGTTGTTTTTTGTTAGAGTGTACAAAGTGACTTTTGACAGGCATGTTAACCAAGTGATGTTTCGATTGGCATATCAACAGGGTGATATTAAAATTGTCCAAGTTAGAGAAAATGAGATCAAAAAGAGCAAGAACTAAGAGGATTCCAGAAGCTCTGATGATGGCCATTCGAATCCATACAAACCATGGATCAAGCGAAGAAGCTATGTTGAGGGGAGCCTTGAGCAATTCGAATCAGGACTCAGCACCATCAAGAAGAATAATGTTTAGGGGCTAATCGAAGAAACTCTGATGCTGAGAATATGAGCCATTCGAATCAAGTTCAAAGCCTTTGATTGATAGAGAGTTGAAGCAACCTTCGACCAGTTAAAAGGGAGAGTTGATGTTTCGATTGGTTTGAGTTGAAAGAAAGCCATTCGAAGTAAGTAACAATAGGCCCATTCGAAGAACATGTAAATGAATCATTCGAAGAAGCATTCAGAAGGCCCATTCGAAGGGTACATAAGAAGTCCATTCGAAGGAGGCAACTCAAGGCCAATCGAAGAGCATGGCCTGAAGGCATTCAAAAATCAAAGGTGTCCAGGTTCATCCAAGATTTCAAAAGGGGCATGAATATTTCAAAAAAGAAATCTTTTAATATGTCTGATTCTAAAATCATAGCTTTAAAAGCCTAGTTAAATGGTTGTCTCTTGCCGTTACTATGCACCATCACACTCCTATAAATATAAGGCCAAGGACACAGTGCCAAGGGGGAACATAAATATTAGAGATACGCTGCCCACAAACCCACCAAAGGTTGTCAAAATTTTCATAAGAAATCCAAGCCAAGGAAACCCTTCAACAAACGTATCCACGCCCAGAAGTCCCAGATCGAAGGTACCCACATCCAGAAAGTGCCAAATCGAAGGTTCCAACTACTGGTAAGAGAGGGTAAAATGTCAAACTTTGTATTTGCATAACACATCCATATTTGTTATTTAATTCGATTTGTCATTCTAGACAGAATTAAAGGGCTTGGGTTTGGCACCCAGGTCATGTTTTTCGTTTGCTAACACTTGCTGCAGATATAGCCTGAAAAGACCCAGCGCGTGTAGGATCGAAGGACCTGGGTTTCAATACCCAAGTCTTGTGTTTTATGTTGCTAACATATTTTTGCAGATGCGGTGCCTCCACTGGTGATCCTTCACGCCTTTCCAGCAACACCTCTTAGATAGAAGGCTACATCCTATCATTAGCTCGAAAAAAATAATACCCTTCACAAAATCGAAAGGCAACCTTCTTCCTTTGAATCAAAGCCCCCCTTTCTCCCTGCAATTAAAGTGTACCCATATCCTTCCCAAACCCAATCAAAGAGGGCGGGAAAGGGTGCAAATCGAAGCTTGCCCCATCAATTCTCAAGCCCAATCGAAGGCTATTCACGCCCACTCCCTAGCTCAATTAAAATAATTGAAGAAGGTGCAAATCGAAGCTTTCCCACGTCAATTCTCAAGCCAAATCGAAAGAAGGCCAAAGAAGGGTGAATCGAAGGAGTCCATGGCATGGATCGAAGAAGTCTTTTCTCTTTTTATTTTTACTTTTTACTTGTCTTTTGATATGGTTGTAATAGCGTAGGACCTCTATTTTTTGAATTTTTTTACTGCTTTTCATATTAATTTCTAGTAACTAGGCATGTATGAAAAGACTAATAATCAAACGTTAGCAAACTTAACAAAAAAGACAAAAAAGACAAAAAATAAATTACTGAATTGAACACAATTGCACACAAGCACCTCTAGGATATCCCACTTTGGTTGCCTTTAAAAAAAAGTCATGGGGCAGGAATGCTTTAGCAAAGACCCTAAAATCAAAAGATCATAGTCCCTCGATGACCCTACAGTTGCCTTCTCGGTAAATGATCTAGTCCCTAAAACAGAATTGCTAAAGCATCTCCATAAGTTGCCTTCGTGACTGTAGCGTCCCTTTCGAATGTCCCTAATACATCTAAAGATAGGGCTACCTACTCACTAATAGTAGGATAGCAATGTCTAAAGGATAGGAGAAAAAGAACGACCCTTTTCGAGTATAAAAGTAGATAGCTGTTAGAAGTTTACTCAAAAACACTTTTCGCACTTACACAAATACTACTTTTCAAAAACAAGTATCAAAAACATTTGCTTTGTTAACACTCTTGAGGACTGATACAAGAGTTAAACGCAAAGCAAATTGCCGCACTAAGGCATTTTCCAAACATTTTCAAAACACACAAAGCACAAAGGTATTTCAAAATGAGCAAACCTCTAAGAGCCCGTGGAAAACCATAGATGGAAAGGGTGCTAACACCTTCCCTTTCCATAATCTACCCCCTTACTCAGAAAACTATCGAAAAGGTCTTTTCTGTTCTTTTCACCCTTTCCTTTGTTGGAAAAAAGAAAAGACCGTGATGACTCTTGCTTACCGCAACATTTGCAAACATAAATGCAAAATCAGTATTACACGGTCGGTTCTGCCACCGTATTACAGAACTAGCGACTCTGCTGGGGATCACAAAAAGTGGGGTTACCTTAGAGTTAGTTCATTATTTAACTGCTTTGTGTGATTTGATTGCTTTACTTCTGAGGGCTCTGTTTGGGGTTACTATAGATCCTACACCCAGATCTGGGGTAAACCTTTTAGGTAAGTAGCAATAGATCGTGGAAACTGTGCGGGATATACCGACACGATTGAAGATATGGCTACATTGATGCGACACTTTTGTTAGTACCGATAGCCATTGAGTTAATCAAGGAGAATACGGGGCCGCTGTGTGGTGTCATGAAGCAGCAATTGACCTTAGAACCTTTAAATGAACAACTTGGCCATTAGGACGTAGCGAGATGGCCGTCTTTGGTGTATTCCCAAAGTCGGCAGATACTCGATGCTACATTCATTGAGACTTGACTCTTGAGTTTTGTTTGGTTGTGAATTAGTCGCATATCGAACAAAGCTTGTGGGAAAGGTCAGTGATATTGAAATCCCTTAGAACCCGATTACTATTTTTAGGACAGGTTAAACCAATCCAACTTCAAGAGGGTATGACCTTAAAACCCCATGCAAGCTTAAACCTAAGGCTTCTTGTGTGATTTGTTTTCTTTCAACTTGAGCTACTTGCAGGGTTTTTATCTAACTACATGATCTCCTTACAGGATTTGTTTACAGTCATTATCCAGTAACCTAGACTTCTTAGATTCACTTGTCTTCGTCACCTTACACTTTTGCTTAACGCATAACATACACATCATGCCACAACATTTCCTTAACCATTTCAAGGATATCAAGGGTTTGTGGTGCAGGTTATAATAAATCAGACATCTAGCAAGGGGCAAGGGGATTTATTTTCCTCTAGCCAATATCGTCAAAAGGCCAAAACACGACAACTTGAGTCAGGGGCTATGACCCACTTGATATGGTGAGCTTGAATCTCGTAGAAGGACAGTCAACGATACAAAGTTCTTCAATCAAAGCTGCAAATTTCAACTTCTGATATTTTCTTGTTTACCCCGCAAGATCCTTGAAAACATTTGCATATCATACATGTCATTGCATAACAGGTAGTCTCTAGTACAAGTCTCTCATATTTTGACTATTTATTTCAGCAAGGAAAATGGATTTCAAACAGAACAACAAAGATCTCCAAGCTCAAGAGGCTCAGTTCATGGAAATGTTCTTCAACCTATCCAAGGGGCAGGAAGATTTGAAGGCACTCCTCACTGGGAAACTGACCAAGAAAAATCTTGAACACAATAAGGACGAATAGTTGGAACAACTGCAAGTTGAGGTTGCAGCAATGAGAACCTAGATGCAGGGGCAAATGGCTCTTATTCAAGGCATGGCCCAGGTACAAGAAGAGCTGAGAGGCATTGTCAACAAGCTTCATCAAGACAGATGCAACCGTGTGAAGCAAACAGTCAAGGTTGGGGACCAAATTGTTGATCAACCTGCGAGAAGACAAGATGTTGGTTTGATGAAGAGTGGACCTTTCCAAATTGCTACCACATCAGGGGTCCAACAATGACCTCGCCAACCACAATGCGGTAATCAGCAAAGGCAAGACAAGCCCAAAAGGCAATTCACCAAAATCAACATGTCACTAGCTCAAGCGTTACAACACATGTTGAAGGCAGAGTTGATTACGTTAAAGGCTCCTTTGCAAAATCCCAATACTTCTGCTCCTAGTTACCACCCCGGCGAAAGGTGTGCATACCATTCTGATAGTCCTGGACATGATACGAATGACTGTTGGGCATTGAAAAATAAGATTCAGGACTTGATCAACGAAGGAGTGCTGGAGTTTACACAAGATAGCCAGACTGAATTCTTCTGCCATCCCTCAAAGGCACATCATCTAAAGTGACAAGTTCAGACAAAGAGGCTTTCGTTCATTAGAATTTTCAATTTGTAATTTTCTTTTGATTGTTCGAACATTTGTTTATGTCAAACCTTGTTATTTCATCAATGCATTGCATATGTTTGTATTGAATTATATCATTCGTTTTCACTATGTTGAAACTATGATTTTTACTTCCTTTTTGTGATATTCAACTCTTGATTAAAATCTCTAAGCCTTTAGAGGGAGGATGACAAGAACGATACCACAATCTCTACAGTATGCTTTTGAGCAGAAACCGTTGACGATGTACAGACATTGTTTTAAATCCTAAACAGTGCAGTTATAAGGAAGATAATCCCTAGTCAACCCCTTTGAGCCAAAGAAGTAGGAGGTTTCCTTTTCACACAAATTAAAACCCTTAATCATAACTTGGGGCAAGGTAGTTTTCTCAGTTAATTCAGATGTGCATTCAGTCGCAAGCTTTGCCTTCATACACGACAAATAGTCTAGAAGATACTCTCTAAAAGATGGTGATGATTCCACATAATCATCAAGACAGGCAGTCATTATCTCTCAAAATAAAAGTCCGTTAAGTAAAAAACCTATGAAGGAGAGTTAAGAAAAGTTGGGGTATCCCGCTGATTGTAAACACAAAAGAAACAATTTAGGCAAAAGCAGGGATAGCAAAATCAAAAGGAAGAGGTCCTACAAATCCTCAATAAAAGAAAGGTTACAAAAATGACTGCCTTCTCAAACAAACGTTCAATTTTTGAACCATCACCAGAATATCAAGGACAAGATGCCAAACTGAACTGGGATTTGAAATGCACAATTAACTGAGTATAGGACTGAAGAACATCACGAAGAACGGGTGGGTAAAAATAAACTTTGTGCCTTTATCCTTTGTTTCTTAAACCGTGAACCAGGCCACGCTACAACCCTTAAAAGTCCTAACTGAAGCATGGGTTAGTTCGGAAGTATACTGTTACAAAAGTTATCCTGACTCCTGTAGGACTTGCTATAAATCTTGAGTTAATATCACATTCTATTTTACTACAAAAAACGCATTTTCAAAAAAAAAAATTCCAAGACAGACATAAGCTATGCATTCTTAAAATACCATTGTTTGCATATGACTATTTTTTCAACAGTTGGGAAATTCGCAGACGAATATTCAATTAACAAAAATCCTCTCAATGAGCAGAATCACCTTAGATGGAAAGACATTCCAGTGATAGTCCTTTCATAATCAAGGGGCATGACATGGTGTCCAGTTGACCTGGGGCAGTCAAGTCAAGGTTCAAGGATTCTCTCAAAAATTCCAAATAGCCAGGAGCAGATCTCCATCTGAATCACTTGGGGCATTGGACATGAATTCCAGCAACGAATCGTGTATGATCAAACAAACACCTTCTGGCAAGTGTGACAACACTTAATACTACGGACAGTGACAATTCTCCGTACCCGATGAACATGGACATGGTCGGAAAATACTACGCATGAATAAAGACCCGCTAGGTTGACTGGCCTGGGCAAAAAAGGGCATCCCGGCAAACCAAAAAAGGTTCGGGCAAAAATTAGAGATATACGTAAAAAAATATGTACAGTCGGAAAGTCGAAAACCTGAAAAGGCGACTTGGGCAAAAAGGGTATCCCGGTGGACTGAAAACCTGGAAGGATAGTCCAGGCAAAAGTTAGGGATTAAAACGTACGATTATATCTCGTCATATTGTCGTTGGTCTATCAGTTGAACACTCACTGATCAACATACACCAAGGACTCCATATGTTGGGATAACAATCAAAACCGTCTACAAAATCCCAGCAGATACCTTCCCCATCAGATACTTTCTCTGGAAGGTACAGAGGCAGGGGAATCCTCCTAAAAAGGGTCACTGCCGTATTCTTAACATGCAGCTTGATGATGTCAGTTGTTTTCATATCCCTGGTAGAGCAAAAATCTCCAATTACTGCTCCAAATCCCCCAGTGAAGTCGCCAAGCTTCTCAAGATTCCCCTACGGGATTTTCAACAAAATCCCCAAAGAAGTTTATGGAGTTCACCTTCTGCAACAGAGTTTTATAAATATCAAGTAGTTTATAAAGCCTTATCCCCAGTAGAACTTATTTCGATAGCTACGGAAGTTCATCCCCCAGCGGAGTTTGTTCTCCAAATTGGTGAAGTCTCCCAACAGAACTCTTCCCCACAGTGAAATCATTCTCAAACAGAAGTCGAAGATCCTCAGAAGAGAAAGGGAATCGCCAACAAAACTATCTCCATTCATTATCCCCAGCAGAAATTGAAGAATCACTTTCTTCACTCACCAACAGCAGTCCAGGATTCAGCTTCCCGGTACTCTCCAGCAACAATCAGGGATTCATTTTCCCTAGTTCAACAATACAACAATGGAATGACTGACACGTTCATACAGTGCATTCATACATTATTTTACAGATGTCATAACATACGCAGTACAAATGCATATATCACAATCTTTTTTTTTTGAAAGACACCATTTGCACTCCTTGCATCATGACATTGCATGCAGCTAAACCTTTATCTTTTCAGGTAAAGTCTATACACAGATGAATTTTCGTCTGACCAGAAAAATTTCTTGTACTCCATTGAGGTAGCAATCGTTCAATATTCCTTCATTAGCCATTGAGGTAGAAATCGTCCAAGATTCCTTCATCATCTGTTGAGGTAGTAATCGTCCAAGATTCCTTCATTAGCCATTGAGGTAGCAACCTTCCAAGATTCCTTCACTATTTGTTGAGGTAGCAATCGTCAAATATTCCTTCATTATCCATTGAGGTAGAAATCGTCTAAGATTCCTTCATCATCTGTTGAGGTAGCAATCGCCCAAGATTCCTTCATCATCTACTGAGGTAGAAATCATTAAAGATTCCTTCATTATCCATTGAGGTAGCAATCATCCAAGATTCCTTCATCATCTGTTGAGGTAGCAATCATCCAAGATTCCTTCATTATCCATTGAGGTAGCAATCGTCCGAGATTCCTTCACTATCTGTTGAGGTAGAAATCGTCAAAGATTACTTCATTATCCATTGAGGTAGCAATCGTCCAAGATTCCGTCATCATCTATTGAGGTAGCAATCGTCAAATATTCCTTCATTATCTATTGAGATAGCAATCATCAAAGATTCCTTCATTATCCATTGAGGTAGAAATCATCAAAGATTCCTTCATTGTCCATTAAGGTAGCAATCATCCAAGATTCCTTCACTAATTGTTGAGGTAGCAATCATCCAAGATTCCTTCATCATCTGTTGAGGTAGAAATTATCCAAGATTCCTTCATCATTTACTGAAGTAGAAATCATTAAAGATTCCTTCATTATCCATTGAGGTAGAAATCGTCAAATATTCATTCATTATCCATTGAGGTAGAAATCGTCCAAGATTCCTTCACTATCTGTTGAGGTAGCAATCGTCAAAGATTCATTCATTATCCATTGAGGTAGAAATCGTCTAAGATTCCTTCATCATCTGTTGAGGTAGCAATCGTCCAAGATTCCTTTATTATCTATTGAGGTAGCAATCGTTCAAGATTCCTTCACTATCTGTTGAGGTGGAAATTATCAAAGATTCCTTCATCATCTACTGAGGTAGCAATCGTCAAAGATTCCTTCATTATCCATTGAGGTAACAATCGTCAAAGATTCCTTCATTATCCATTGAGGTAGCAATCGTCCAAGATTCCTTCACTATCTATTGAGGTAGCAATCGTCCAAGATTCCTTCATAATCTACTAAGGTAGCAATCGTCCAAGATTCCTTCATTATCCATTGAGGTAGCAATCATCCAAGATTCCTTCATCATCTGTTGAGGTAACAATCGTCCAAGATTCCTTCATTATCTATTGAGGTAGCAATCGTCAAAGATTCCTTCATCATCTATTGAGGTAGCAATCGTCAAAGATTCCTTCATCATCTATTGAGGTAGAAATCATCAAAGATTCCTTCACCATCTATTAAGGCAGTAATATTCAAGGATTCCTTCTCATACACTTCCAGAAGAAGTCTTACCTGGACTCATCCTGAAACAGCCCTACACAGGTTTCTTCTGATACATTTCCAGATAGCAGTTAATTTCATTCTCCCCAGCAAATTACTGCGAAGCCTGGATTTCAACCAGAAAACAGCAAACTTTCATCTCTCTAATCCAGAGATAACCCCTCAGTAGAGCCATGGACAACTGAAGTTCCTAGACTCTATTCCCCACAGAGTTTTCGTCAAACAGGAAAACAACAGAAATCAACATCCCCCAGTGGACCCCTCCTCAGACAACAGGAACAGGAATCCCCATATAGAAACTTCTTATGAAGTCAGTATCTACTTTGGATGGCATCTTTAAGCCTATCTTCGACGACTCTCCGTCATATTCCTTGGATGGAATCTTTAAGCCTATCTCCGACGACTCTCTGTCATCTTCTCCAAATGGAATCTGTAAGCCCATTCTAGACATCGTCAACCATCAGTGTTATGTCATGCGAGTGCAAATTTTTGGGCACTCTAGTGTTCAATCATCTTCCACCCTCAGATCACGAAAGGCATCCAAGCCAGACTACATCTTTAGGTTTAAGAAGATTGAACAGCGATAGTTGTTGTACCCCAAATTTGCTCTCTCATGTTTTCGAAGGCCTTCCCCCTACATGGTTGACCATAAACCATTGCCTAAGGAAAAATAAAATTTTTGAGTGGTGTTTTAAGTATCTTTCGATTAGCATTCTGAAAGACCCTTCGATTGGTATTCTGAAGGAGCCTTTCGATTGGCATGGACAATGCCCTTCGATTGGCATGTCACAAGGCCTTTCGATTAGCATT
Source organism: Vicia faba (assembly GCA_948472305.1). Lineage (NCBI taxonomy): Eukaryota > Viridiplantae > Streptophyta > Magnoliopsida > Fabales > Fabaceae > Vicia > Vicia faba. The sequence continues at coordinate 990,939,360 of OX451735.1, forward strand.
CTTAAAATGTTTCAATTGGAATTTTAGCCAAGCCCTTCGATTGGAATGGACACAAGGCCTTTTGATTGGCCTTATGATAAGCCTTTTGATTATCATTGTGTCAAGGAAGCTTCGACGAGAATCTTAAATAAGGTTGGTTTTTGTTAGAGCGTACAAAGTGCCTTTCGACATGCATGTTAACCAAGTGATGTTTCGATTGGCATATCAACAGGGTGATATTCTGATTGTCCAAGTTAGAGAAAATGAGATCAAAAAGAGCAAGAACTGAGAGGATTCTAGAAGCTCTGATGATGGCCATTCGAATCCATACAAACCATGGCTCAAGAGAAAAGCTCTGTTGAGGGGAGCCTTGAGAAATTCGAATTAGGACTCAGCACCATCATGAAGAATAATGTTTAGGGGCTAATCGAAGAAACTCTGATGCTGAGAATATGATCCATTCGAATCAAGTTCAAAGCCTTCGATTTATAGAGAGCTGAAGCAACCTTCGACCAGTTAAAAGGGAGAGTTGATGTTTCAATTGGTTTGATTTAAAAGAAAGCCATTAGAAAGAAGTAACAATAGGACCATTCAAAGAACATGTAAATGACTCATTCAAAGAAGCTTTCAGAAGGCCCATTCAAAGGGTACATAAGAAGTCCATTCGAAGGAGGAAATTCAAGGCCAATCGAAGAGCATGGCCTGAAGGCATTCGAAAGTCAAAGGTGTCCAGGTTCATCCAAGATTTCAAAAGGGGCATGAATATTTCAAAAAGGAAATCTTTTAATATGTCTGATTCTTGTCTCATAGCTTTAAAAGCCTAGTTAAATGGTTGTCTCTTGCTGTTGCTATGCACCATCACACTCCTATAAATACAAGTCCAAGGACACAGTGCCAAGAGGGGACGAAAAGATTAGAGATACGCGGGCCACAAACCCACCAAAGGTTGTCAAAATTTTCATAAGTAATCCAAGCCAAGGAAACCCTTCAACAAAAGTATCCATGCCCAGAAGTCCTAGATCGAAGGTACCCACATCCAGAAAGTGCCAAATCGAAGGTTCCAACTACTGGTAAGAGAGGGTAAAATGTCAAACTTTGTATTTGCATAACACATCCATATTTGTTGTTTCATTCGAGTTGTCATTCTAGACAGAATTAAAGGGCTTGGGTTTGGCACCCAGGTCACATTTTTCGTTTGCTAACACTTGCTGCAGATATAGCCTGAAAATACCCAGCGTGCGCAGGATGGAAGGACCTGGGTTTTGATACCCAGGTCTTGCATTTTATTTCTCTAACATATTTTTGCAGATACAGTGCCTCCACAGGTGATCCTTCAGGCCTTTCCAGCAACGCCCCTCTAGATCGAAGGCCACATCCTGTCATTAGCTCAAAGAAAATAATACCCTTCATAGAATTGAAAGGCATCCTTCTTCCTCTGAATCGAAGCCCCCCTTTCTCCCTGCCATAGAAGTGTACTCATATCCTTTCCAAACCCAATCGAAGATGGCGGGAAAGGGTGCAAATCGAAGCTTGCCCCAGAAATTCTCAAGCCCAATCGAAGGCTATTCACGCCTACACCCTAGCTCAATCAAAAGAATTGGAGAAGGTACAAATCAAAGCTTGTCCATGTTAATTCTCAAGCCCAATCGAAAGAAGGCCAAAGAAGGGTGAATCGAAGGAGTCCATGGCATGGATCGAAGAAGTCTTTTCTTTTTTTATTTTTACTTTTTACTTGTCTTTCGATATGGTTGTAATAGCATAGGACCTCTATTTTCTGCATTTTTTTACTGCTTTTCATATTAACTGCTAGTAACTAGGCGTGTATGAAAAGACTAATAATCAAACGTTAGCAAACATAAAAAAAAGACAAAAATAAATAACTGAATTGAACATAATTGCACACAAGCACCTCTAGGGTATCCCACTTTGGTTGCCTTTAAAAAACAGTCATGGGGAAGGAATTATTTAGAAAAGACCCTAAAATCAAAAGATCATAGTCCCTCGATGACCCTACAGTTGCCTTCTCGATAAATGATCTAGTCCCTAAAACAGAATTGCTAAAGCATCTCCATAAGTTGCCTTCGTGACTGTAGCGTCTCTTTCGAATGTCCCTAATACATCCAACGATAGGGCTACCTACTCACTAATAGTAGGATAGCGCTGTCTAAAGGATAGCAGGAAAATAATGATCCTTTTCGAGTATAAAAGTAGATAGTTGTGAGAAGTTTGCTCTAAAACACTTTTCGCACTTACACAAATACTACTTTTCAAAAACAAGTTTCAAAAACATTTTCTTTGTTAACACTCTTGAGGACTGATACAAGAGTTAAACGCAAAGCAAATCGCCTCACTAAGGCATTTTCCAAAAAAAATCAAAACATACAAAGCACAAAGGTATTTCAAAATGAGCAAACCTCTAAGAGCCCGTGGAAAACCAAGGATGGAAAGGGTGCTAACACCTTCCCTTTCCATAATCTACCCCCTTACTCAGAAAACTCTCGAAAAGGTCTTTTCTGTTCTTTTCACCCTCTCCTTTGTTGGATAAAAGAAAAGACGGTGGCGACTTTTGCTTACCGCAACATTTGCAAACACAAACACAAAACCAGTATTACACAGTCGGTTCTGCCACCGTATCACAATGCCAAACTCATTGTCAAAAGAGGTATTAAAGGGTTTACTTAAAAGTTCCTCCTTAATAAGGCTTCTCATTTTTCTCAAGTTGGAAATATGATGGCATTTGAGACTATTCTAGCTTCACTCATCTATGGATTGGTTCTCTTCCCAAATGTTGATAACTTTGTTGATGTTAATGCCATTACGATCTTCTTGATTGGGAATATTGTTCCTGCCATGATTGGTGACACTTATTTCTCTATCCATCATAGGACTTCCAAGGGTGACGGTACTTTTGTATTTTGTTTACCTCTGTTGCACGAATGGTTTATGTCGCATTTGTCGTAGTGTCCTACTTTTAAGGAAAACAAGGGTTGGTTAAAGTGGTATAAAAGGCTTATAACTCTCACTAATGCAGATATCGTTTGCTATTCTATAATTTATGATGGTGTTAGGATTATTGATAGTTGTGAGGAGTTCTCAAATGCGCCTCTTATTGGTACACAAGGAGGAATCAACTACAATTCAATTCTAGCTTGTCGTCAGCCTGAGATTCCCATGAAAGATAGTGAAGCAAATAGGAAAACCATACAATGAAGTCGCCATAGAATATTTATTTATCCCACGGATGAGAAAGGAAAACATCGAAGAAAACCCGAGAAGGGAGAAATCAAGGTCTCACAACAAGGAAATCAGGTACAAGAGTCGATTATGCAAGGGGAAGGTATTAGCACCCCTCACGTTCGTGGTACTCCACGAGATCCACTCTTTTTGTTCAAATAAAAGGGTGTATTCTAATCTAAATCTTGCAAGATAAGGGGATTGCATGAATGCAAAGTATTATGTACAAAAAGAAAAGTTTATATTAGTGCGCCCGTCGCAGTTGCGAACCTTTGTGCCTACGTACCCCCTCCGTTCAATGTGAGATCAGGGCACTCGTAGTTCTCCTTAAAAGTTTTGGTTTGTTGTATGTTTTTTTATAAACAATGCTAATTTTTCATTCTACTGCAAAGGTTTAAATTGGTTTAGTGTTTTTGTTGAGAGAATACATCAGATGGTCCCTCAAAAGTTGTGGGTATCTGGGTAATTACCTCTTAGCTATAAAAAGGTTTAGGTAATGTTAGAGTGTTTTATGAATTTGATTAAAATAAAAAGAGTTTTATTTTTAGAAGGGATGCAAAAGAAAAGACTATCAAAAGGGGAATCTCGATCCTACTTGTTAACATGCTTGTGGATCTAAAGTTGAGATCAAGAGTATTTTACATAAAGTTATAATGCTTGGCTTACAAACCTAATGTCTATTCAATTCATCTTAACCAAGAGTGAATAGAGATCATAAGTGAGCATGGCATCACAAGACAAACAATGTAACAACATCAAAGCAATGGTAACCACCAAATGGTAAACATCAAATATAAAGGTATTAATCCTAAAATGAATCCCAAATGCCTAGCAAGGAAACCAAGAAGTACATCCAGCATGCCTCATACACCACACACCTCAATCATTAGACCTGTCAAGGTTTAAGATCAAAGATTACTTATGTAAGTAAAGGATTACCTATCTAGGTAAAGGTGTTATGAAACAACACTTAAGTCTATCTAGACCTAAGATAAAAGGAATTCCTATCGAGGTATGCATGCTATCTAGAACTACTTAAGTCTATCTAGACCTAAGATAAAAGGATTACCTATTGAGGTAAACATGCTATCTATCACTACTTAAGTCTATCTAGACCTAAGATAAAAGGATTACCTATCAAGGTAAACATGCTATCCAGAACTACTTAAGTCTATCTAGACTTAATGTTTAAACTACCTTATCTAAGGTAAGAAATGCTTATCTAAGCAAGGGTTCTATCTATCACTACCTAAGTGTATCTAGACTTAAGGTTTAAACTACATTAACTAAGGTAATAAATTCTTATCTAAGCAAGGGTGTTATATTTAACACCCTATTTTACCCATCGTATATTGAATAAAATCAGAGTAATTTAAAGTTTTCCAATCAAAATCAAAATAGGATGTCACATTTCATCATCTCAAAAATTGTTCAATCATTTAGTAAATAGATACATAACACAACTATTTCGGAAGAACCGACAACATAATCAACATGGTATTCAACTTCGATTTATTAATGCAGCAGAAATAATTAAGAATAGATTTAGTCATCAACTCCAACAATTCATAGCAACGTCTTATCAAATAAAAGAGAGTCTACAATACTCTCACAATCCTTTAAAATAACAACAAATAAATAATCAAAACAAGCGTTCATCCCCGGTGTTACGTATCAGAGCAAGACCCAACTCAATCTACGCACTACAAGGCACAACTCCATACCTCAAGCAACTCTAATCCTTTTCACATGTGTGTTACCCACGTTGTGGCAACATTCAAACAGAAGGAGTGAAATATCATAACAATATAAACAAATATATAATAATGAACAGATAAAGTATGACATACATAATCATAATGTTCATACTTCATGCATTAACGCCAATACACATCACAATTTCAACAATCAGATCCAACAATCAATTAAATCACATCTTATTCATCAACAACATCATAAATTCAATGATACCAACTTCACTAATTATATGCATGTTGTTGTACCCCAAAATTTTCCCTCCCATAATTCTTCAAGAAAATGCCAAGTCAAGCTTCAAAGTTCTCCAAGGGTTGCACAGTGCAAAGGTCTCCTGAACATCAAAACTAGGGTTTGTGTTCTGATCAAGAAAATGAAGTTTCCAAAGGTCCAATCAAGTCTCACATGCCTACAAATATGGTCAAGCATCCTCATACAAAGTTTCAAGGCTTTCAGCACAAAATTGCACAGTCAAAAACCCTAATTGCACTACAGTCAACTGTAGGGGCAAAATGGTCATTTGACAGTCAAAAGTTCAAATTTTTGGTCAACATATCATTTTGAAGCCACAAACATCATTTGATCAATGCTTGATCATGATTCTCAAAATTTGGCTCAGAAATCATCAAGATGCAAAAGTTTCCTTATTTGGACAGCTGAAAAAGTCAACTGAAATTGACCAAGGCATAACTTCCACATGGATTATCAGAAAAATTCCATCCAAATCTCATTTTGAAGAGAAAGACATTTCCTACAACTCATCTTCATACTTCAAGTCCAAGAAATGCTCTCACAAAAAGTTATCAATTTCAACATTATAGGTCATTTTCAAAAGTCAACAAAAAGGGACTTTAAGTCAAAGGCCATAACTTGAGATTGGTAAATCAAAATGACATGGGACCAAAGGCATTGGTTAGAGGACTCAAATACCTTTCCAAAATGTCAAAGAACATGAGAAAAGCTTAAACATTGAGCAAGTTATGCCTTGTGGAAGTTGGGAAATATTTGGATATTTTGAAAAGTCAACATTGATTCAAATGGTCTAAAATTGCTAATGGGCCCATTTTTCTTCCATAATTCATCATCCATGACATGTGCACGACCACTTGGCCCAAAGGGAAGTATTTCTTCATTTTTTATTTATTTATTTGAATTTTTATTTATATTAATTCATTTAAATCAATTAAATATATGAAAAATACTTAATTTAACCTAACAAATCTTTTTGCACATGTAATCTACTCAATAATTCGTGCACATTCAAATATGGGAAGATTTGGTTTGATTGGATCATAATTGGTACAAAATTGTATGGAAAAGATTGAAAAAACAAAGCTTGAAAATCAAATCTTCAAAACCATGATTGCAAGAGATTTTGAGCAAGTTTCTTGACCTAATCCATTCAGTACATAAGCCTAAAGAAAAACCTAATGTTCAGACACCCTGAGCTGCGCCCAAAAGCCATTATCAAACTTGGAAAATTTTGTCTAAAACTCAATTCTGAAAATCACATTGGAGGACGATTCAAGGCAGAATTCTTGTTTCAATAGCTTGCTCAAGCATCACTGGACATATTCCAATCAAAGACAACCATCAAAACTCAAGGAATCGGTATACAGAATTCAAGATATTTCATGAAAAATTCATAATCGTACTTTGAAATCTATGCATTTTTATGGCATTTCAATTATTGATTCTTATTCCTTGAATGATTCTGAAGGTAACCAACATATTTAATTGTATTTTTATACACCACACGCGATTCCACCATTGTTGTTTTCTAGGGTTACCAAGCTTTCGATTTAGGCGTTTTTACATGCTGTAAAATTAGGAGTCCTCAGTACCATGAACGAAACCAGCTCGCTTGGACGAAAATAATGGCACGCTCGCGCTGAATTTATATGCCAAGGGGACCTATTCGCTATTTTCCCAAAACATGCCTAGGAGAACACTTAAAAACCGTTGCTCATAATGTTTGTATTTCAGGAAAATAACACTACGCGAAGAAGATGAATTCGTGGCGTCAACGGATTGGCCAGTTTAAAATTTCGCGCGCAGAGATTCACTAACGTTTTGTTTCTTTTATAATATTTTGTTGTTTGTTTAATAATAACAACGCGTGCAGTAGTTCAGTGGCAAGGCATATGAGCTGTTAGTGTCCATGACCTGGGTTCGAGCCCCAGGTCTACGTTATTTCCATAATATTTTTCCATAAAGATCACGTGCAGGTTTAATATTGAAGCGCATCATACACTCTCAAAAATCAACGTCCATCTGTCCAGGCTCATCAGATCAATGGTTATGGATTGGGGAACACCATAAACCCTAGTCCATGCATCACACGTGTCTAGCAAAAGTCCAAGCAGGCCAAGCTAAATGGGCCAGATTCCTCAAATTTCACCTCCATGTTGGGGACTACAACCCCCCTAGGTTTGCCAATTAATTTTTTTTTTCTTTAGTTTTTATTAATTCTATTTTCTTTAATTAGTATTGGTTTAATCAATTAATTATTTTCACAAAAAATATAAAATATCATAAAAAAATCAGAAAAGAGTTAAAACACTAAATAATTTTTATTCTAGTATTTTTATAAATAACTTTGCATGTAATTAAATTTAGTTTTAAATTAGGTTATAATTTTAGTTCTTTTCATAATAAAATCTAGAAAACATAGAATTAGGTTTAATTAATGTTTTTATTCCTTTTTAATTTTTCTTTTTTATAATAATATTATTTATTTTATTTATTTTCATAATTAAATTTGTATATAAAAATTAGGTTTAATTTAGGTTAAATTCTAATGTTTTCTTAATAAATTAAAATAAAATAGAATTAGGGTTAGCGTTTAATTGCAATTAATTTTTTCTATTAAATCCTAAAATACATAAAAATACCAAAAAAAACAAATTCTTGCTTTCTTTTAATTTTAATTAATTCCTCATTAATTTAATTTTGCAAAAGGGTCCAACGCCCTCGTTTCGTTTAATTCTCATTAATTCGCGTATTTATTTTATTTCACTGTAATACTTATGTATCTCTCCCGAAGCCATGTAAATTACTTCTCGCATTTTTACTTTATTTATTTTCCGTCAAATCGGGTCCTGGTTAATTTTGGCGATGTGGACCCGCGCCATTTGTAATAGCTTTAGATCTTTACTTTCCCGCAAACATTTTAACTGTTAATCAAAAGCATGAAAGAATGTATGGACAAAAATAAAAACAAGCGTAGAACACCAATAACATGACAAGATAAATGCAAATGAAAACGACACACGAATCGCACACACCACCCCTAGGGTACGCCTCACTGTTGCCTTGCCTCGAAAGGTGATCGTCGAGTAGAGGATGTCTTAGTAAGTCCTCATGATCCGGGAACCTGGCATGAGGGTAGCTTCTAAGGTGTCTTCCCATTGCTCTGGTGATCACCATGTCCCGAACCTCGAATTGACCCGAACACCTCCAACGGTGGTGCTACCTACCTCTCAATGGTGGGATGGCACTACTTTAAAGGACATTTACACAGACGAATTCCTTAGGGTAGGTAGGTTCTCGTAGATACTTGCTCTAAATTTCAAAACAAAACAAAATGCTTTTCACACCAACACATTTTCAAAAAGCTTTCGAAAGCAATTTTTCAAACACTCTTGAGGACCGATACAAGAGTCGAACTGGAATTTTCAAAGAAACTTTTTAAAACCCACAGTTGAAAAGCAAACAAACCATTTTGAAAACACAAATGAGCAAGTATCTAAGAGCCCATGGATAACCATGGATAGAAAGGGTGCTAACACCTTCCCTTTCTATAAACTACCTCCCGAACCGAGAGCAATCTCTTGAAGGAATTTTTCTGTGCTTTTGTCCTTTCCATTTGGAGAAAATAAAAGACGGTGGCGACTCTTGCTTCCGCGACATTTCGCGAACCAGCGTTAAACAGTCAGTTCCAGATCCACCGATCACAGAACTGGCGACTCTGCTGGGGATCAAACTTAAAGTGAGGTGTACCTTAGAGCTAGTTCATAGCTGTGTTTTCAATTGTTTTCCTTGTGTGCTTTAAATTGTGGGTTGCTTGGGAGTTCTATAGATCCTAACCCGGATCTGGGGGATACCTTCTTAGAAAGTAGCAACAAGGCTGTGAGGGAACTGTGCGGGGTATACCGACATGGTTGAAACAGTCTGCTATGTTGATGTGGCACTTTGGTGTGTACCGGTAACCCTTGAGTTCAGTCAAGGAGAGTACGGGGCCTCCGCGTGGTGTCGTGAAGCATCAACAGACCTTAGGAACCTTAATTGAACTATCTTGGCCTCTTTAGGGTAGTGAGATAACTGACTTTGGTGCAGTCCGAGGTTGGTTGATACTCGATACTACACTCAATTGAGGGTTGCTTTCCTGGAATATTTCGGTCGCCAGTTCAGTGGCTAAATCGAAACGATGAACAATGAAAGCAATCCCGTGATATTGGGACCCTTAGAACCCGGTTACTTCTAATAGGACAGGTTGAACCCACCAACTTCAAGAGGGTAATACCCAGACCCCATGCTGGCTTAAACTCTAAGGGTTTCTCTTGTGTGACTTGTGTGCCTTCGTACTTGACTATTTGCATGCCTGTTATCTGACACATGAACTACTTGCAGGTTTCGTTTATAGTCCTTAATGGGGACTCATAACCGAGTATACTAAGTCTCTTGCAGGTTTCGTTTACAGTCCTTAATTGGGACTCATAACCGGGTTTACTAAGTCTCTTGCAGGTTTCGTTTATAGTCCTTAATTGGGACTCATAACAGGGTATACTAAGTTTCTTACAGATTTTGGTTTGCAGTCCTTAATTAGGACTCATAACAGGGTTTATCGAGTTTCTTGCAGGTTTTGTTTATAGTCCTTAATTGGGACTCATGACAGGTTTTACTTGAGTTTCTTGCAGGTTTCTGTTTATAGTCCTTAATAAGGGCTCATAATAGGGTTTATTCATATTACCCCATGCATCATGACATCATACCATTGCATACATCCTAACCCATTTCAAGGATCTCAAGGGCTTGTGATGCAGGTCATGATAAATCAAACATCTAGCAAGGGGCAAAGAGGATTTATTTTCCTCTAGACAAAGTTGTCAGAGGCTATGACCCACTTGATATGGTGAGCTCTGACTCTTGAAGAAGGTTCCCTTAACCAAGGTTGTTTGGAAATCAAAACCAGACATGATGACTAAAGTCAGGGGCTATGACCCACTGGATATGGTGAGCCTTTGACCTTTGAAGAAGGACTCTCAATAATATGCAGTTCCTCCAATCAAGCTACCGGATCCAAATGCTAACAAATTTTCTTGTTTACCCCGCGAGATCCTTGAAAACATTGCATGCATACATACACATCATTGCATAACAGGTACCCTTCTGACAGGTCACTTACCATCTCTGCTGTTTATTTCAGCAATGGCCTTCCAACCAGATAACCAAGACCTTCTCGCTCAAGAGACTCAGTTCAGGGAAATCCTCCTGAATCTGTCCAAGGGGCAGGAGGAGCTAAGGACACTTCTCATGGAGACTTTTGTCAGGAACAGTGCTGAGGATGAAAGGCTGAAATACCTACAAGCTGAGGTGGATGCATTGAGGGTCCAGATGCTGGGGCAGGTGACTGCCATTCAAGGGTTAGCTCAAAGATAAGATGAGCTCTGGTTTCTCGTCAACCAACTGCTTCAGAGTAACCAACTGGGGCAAAAGTCTAAGGGCAAAAAGCCAGCCATCGTTCAACCACCTTTGAGACAAGGAGGTAAGGGGAGAGTTCCTCAAATGGCTCCAGTGTCACAAATTCAACATCGCAACCAACAAAAGAGCGAGAGAAGGCAGTTCACTCGGCTCAGCATGACCTTATCCCAGATATTGCCACAGTTGCTGTAGACCAAGCTGGTAACTCTAAAAGAGGCTCCGAAGTTTCAAAATACAACGTCACCAAAGTATAACCCCAACGCTCGCTGCGCTTATCATTCTGATAGCCCGGGGCATGCTACAGAGGATTGTTGGGCTTTGAAGAATAAGATTCAGGACCTGATTGATGAAGGAGCACTGGAATTCACACAAGATGGTCAGGCTGAATTTTTCTACCATCCCTCCAAGGCTCACCTTTTGAAGTGACAAGCTCTGAGACTAGGAAACTTTTGTTCATTCGAATGTTCAAGTTGTGTTGTGCTTTGATTGTTCAAACATTTATTCATGTTAAACATTGTTATTCCATTAATGCATCGCATATGTCTGTTCTGAAACAATATATTCGTATTCACTAAATGCAAATTATTTTCATATTTTTTCTGATGATCAACTCTTAATTAATAATTCTAAAGCCTCTTGAGGGAGGATGACGAAAACGATACCATAATTTACAGTATGCTTTTGAACAGACCCCGCGGATGAGGTACATGCATTGTTTCAAATCCTAAACACTGGAGTTATAAGGATGATAATCCCTCGTCAACCCCTCTGAGCCAAAGAAGTAGGAGTTTTTCTTTGCGAAATTTAAAACCCTTAATCATGACCTGGGGCAGGGTAGTCTCTCAGTTGATCCAAGTGCATAACAAATGGCACCAAAGAAGTCCTCACAAAACAAAGAAAGACAGTGATGGTTCCGAATAATCAATAAAGAAAGGCAGTCATTATCTCAAAAAAATAAAAAGCCCATTAAGTCAAAACCCATGAAGGAGACTTACAAAACGGGGGCATCCCGCTGACTGTAATTCCAAAAAAGGAAACAATTCAGGCAAAAAAAGAAAGGGATAACAAAAATCAAGAAAGAGGTCTTACAAACCCTCAACAAAAAAGGAATGACTGCCTATTCAAAGTAAGTTATCAACATCCGAATCATCACCGGAAAATCAGAGCAAAGACTCAAACAAGGTCTAATGTATGATCAACTGAGTTTAGGTTTGGAGAACATCACGAAGAGAGGGTGGGTACAAATAAAATTCGAGCCTTTATCCTTTGTTTCTTAAACCGTGAACCAAGCCACGTTACAACCCTTAAAAGTCCTAGCTGAAGCATGGGTTAGTTCGAAAGCATATTGGTACGAAAGGTATCCTGACTCCTTAAGGCTTACGGTAAATACGGAGTTGACATCACGTTTTACAAACATTCACCCATTTTATGAAAAAAGAATGCATTTTCAAAATCTTCGAGACAGACATAGGCTTTGCATTTTTAACATAACTTTGTTTGCATATGAATTTTTGTCTGAACAGCAGGGAAATTCGCACGATGAATACCTTGTGAACAAAAGTACTTCCAATCAAGGGGCAGACATAACCATGGTCCATTATCTGGGGCAGTCCAATCAAGATTCGGAGAATCTCTCAGAGGCCAAATAGCCTGGGGCAAATCTCCGCCTGAGTCACTCGGGGCATTTCAACAATGAATCTTGCCTGGTCAAAAATCTTCTGGTGGCATGACAAAACACTTCTAACAGGGGCAACTCCCTACATTCTGAGAACATGGACATAGTCGAAAAGATACTACGCAAAATCAAAGACCCGCTAGGTTGACACACCTAGGCAAAAATAAGGGCTTTCCGGCGAACCAAAAGGGTTCGGGCAAAATGAGGGATGAAATGAAAAAATCTGTACACCCGGCAAGTCGAAAACCTGAAAAGGCGGCTTGGGCAAAAATGGGTATCCCGGTGGACTGAAAACCCGAAAGGGCGGTCCAGGCAAAAGTTAGGGATCAAAGCGTACGACTATGTCCCGACATCTTGTCACCTGCCTACTAGAAGAAGGTTTGTCTATCAACAACCATCAGCACCTCACAGGTCTTCCTCAGCACCTCAGAAACAGGGGCAATAATGGGTGGTTTAAGCAATCTGATTTGTTCTATCCTCCAAGGTATCAAACAGGCTCGGCTGAAGAACATAACTAGCACCTCAATCCCCCAGAGAGTAAGTCAGCAGTCAGTACACTCTTCTTCAAACAAAGTTATCAAATCTTAAGGAAGTTGAGTATCCTCCAGCAGATCTCAACATTTCCCCAACAGTACATATATCCTTAACAAGCATCTCCGGCAGTCTCGACCTAAAGATTGTTCCCTGGCAATTTATCAAACAGTCAAAGGAATCACTTCCCCCCGCAGTCAAAACTTCCCCAGGAAAGTCCAATCTAGTCCCCCAGGAAAGTTGGAATTCATACCCCCAAGCAGTAAGCTTATCCCCAGTAGATTCTAGAAGCTTATCCTCGCAAAGCACGAACGCGTCTCCCGGCTTTATTCAAAGAGTTATTTCCTTAAAAGGATATAACTGGGTTATCCTCAGCCAAAAGCCACGGAAAGGTCGTCGTCAACGTAGTTCTTTCTTATCCCCAGCGAAGTCCATTCACACTTCCAATACAGCAAAGATATCCTCAGCAAGTTATTACTAACAATTCAGCAAGAGCATCTCTCTCCCCCACAGAGTAATGTTCCCCAGCATGGTCGCTAGAGTATTTTTCTCCCCGTAGAATTTTCCATTCGCCAAGCTTATCCCCCAACGGAGTTACCTTCTCCTACCGGTATTCTTGCAACTATCATCCCCAGCGGAAGCAAAATCTGTTCTTCAACATCAGCCCAGGAGTGACTTCCCGGCACCCGTCAAGGATTTACTTTCCTAGACGAAAACATACATTCCTAAACATCACATACATCATTATAGCATGCATAGACGTATCATATCATACAAATCTCATTTATGCTGAGAACATCATTGCTTGATCCATATCATGCATTGCATATGACTGACTTTTACCTTTCAGGAAAGATTCAGTTAAATTCTCAATCATATTTCAAGACCTAGACCGGTTCAGTTAATCAACTCCAAAGATTTCTTATCCAGTCCAAGGCCTTCTCTAGTCCAGCTAAATCGACTCCCAACAGATTTTTCTGATGAAGATTCAGTAGAAGTTATCAGATTATAATGGTTCTCTCTCCGACGGTGCATGAGATGATAATTCCATTCTAGGTTTTTCTTTGAGATTATAATTTCCTATGGTTCCCTCTCCGACGGTGAGTGAGGTGATAATTCCTTTTCAGATGGTTCCCTCTCCGACGGTGAGTGAGGTGATAATTCCTTTTCAGATGGTTCCCTCTCCGACGGTGAGTGAGGTGATAATTCCTTTTCCTATGGTTCCCTCTCCGACGGTGAGTGAGGTGATAATTCCTTTTCCTATGGTTCCTTCTCCGACGGTGAGTGAGGTGATAATTCCTTTTCAGATGGTTCCCTCTCCGACGGTGAGTGAGGTGATAATTCCTTTTCAGATGGTTCCCTCTCCGACGGTGAGTGAGGTGATAATTCCTTTTCAGATGGTTCCCTCTCCGACGGTGAGTGAGGTGATAATTCCTTTTCCTATGGTTCCCTCTCCGACGGTGAGTGAGGTGATAATTCCTTTTCAAATGGTTCCCTCTCCGACGGTGAGTGAGGTGATAATCCATTTTCCTATGGTTCCCTCTCCGACGGTGAGTGAGGTGATAATTCCTTTTCAGATGGTTCCCTCTCCGACGGTGAGTGAGGTGATAATTCCTTTTCAGATGGTTCCCTCTCCGACGGTGAGTGAGTTGATAATTCCTTTTCAGATGGTTCTCTCTCCGACGGTGAGTGAGGTGATAATTCCTTTTCAGATTATAATTTCCTAGAGTTCCCTCTCCGACGGGGAGTGAGGTAATTCCCTTTCAGATTATAATTTCCTTTGGTTCTCTTCCCGATACTGCGAAGATGGTAATTCCCACCAAGATTTTCTCAACGAGCGTTGTTGAAGTTAAAGTCACCCAAGGTTCTCTTACCATTCATGCTAAGGTAGTAACCATCCCTGGTTCATTCATCACCTTTTGAAGATCCAGACTCAGCTCCTGTAACCAGTCAGGACACATCTATACCAACCATCTGAAAACCAGTTCTTGCAACGTGTCAGGTACTCATTTTTCTTTTGCAGGTATGCAGGTTCTCGCTAAGGAATCTCTTACGCGATCAACATCCAGATGGCATCTATAAGCCCATCATCCTATTCATCAACCTCTAAATGGCATCTATAAGCCCATTCCCACCATACTGCTACTATGTGAGCGCAAATTTCTGGGCACTCTAGTGTCCAATCATCTTCTACCTTCGGATTACGAAAGGCACGTCAGCCAATCTGCATCCTCAGGTCTAAGAAGATTGAACAGGGGCAACTGTTGTACCCCAAAATTTGCCCTCCCATAATTCTTCAAGAAAATGCCAAGTCAAGCTTCAAAGTTCTCCAAGGGTTGCACAGTGCAAAGGTCTCCTGAACATCAAAACTAGGGTTTGTGTTCTGATCAAGAAAATGAAGTTTCCAAAGGTCCAATCAAGTCTCACATGCCTACAAATATGGTCAAGCATCCTCATACAAAGTTTCAAGGCTTTCAGCACAAAATTGCACAGTCAAAAACCCTAATTGCACTACAGTCAACTGTAGGGGCAAAATGGTCATTTGACAGTCAAAAGTTCAAATTTTTGGTCAACATATCATTTTGAAGCCACAAACATCATTTGATCAATGCTTGATCATGATTCTCAAAATTTGGTTCAGAAATCATCAAGATGCAAAAGTTTCCTTATTTGGACAGTTGAAAAAGTCAACTGAAATTGACCAAGGCATAACTTCCACATGGATTATCAGAAAAATTCCATCCAAAGCTCATTTTGAAGATAAAGACATTTCCTACAACTCATCTTCATACTTCAAGTCCAAGAAATTCTCTCACAAAAAGTTATCAATTTCAACATTATAGGTCATTTTCAAAAGTCAACAAAATGGGACTTTAAGTCAAAGGCCATAACTTGAGATTGGTAAATCAAAATGACATGGGACCAAAGGAATTGGTTAGAAGACTCAAAGACCTTTCCAAAATGTCCAAGAACATGAGAAAAGCTTAAAAATTGAGCAAGTTATGCCTTGTGGAAGTTGGGAAATATTTGGATATTTTGAAAAGTCAACATTGATTCAAATGGTCTAAAATTGCTAATGGGCCCGTTTTTCTTCCATAATTCATCATCCATGACATGTGCACGACCACTTGGCCCAAAGGGAAGTATTTCTTCATTTTTTATTTATTTATTTGAATTTATATTTATATTAATTCATTTAAATCAATTAAATATATGAAAAATACTTAATTTAGCCTAACAAATCTTTTTGCACATGTAATCTACTCAATAATTCGTGCACATTCAAATATGGGAAGATTTGGTTTGATTGGATCATAATTGGTACAAAATTGTATGGAAAAGATTGAAAAAACAAAGCTTGAAAATCAAATCTTCAAAACCATGATTGCAAGAGATTTTGAGCAAGTTTCTTGACCTAATCCATTCAGTACATAAGCCTAAAGAAAAACCTAATGTTCAGACACCCTGAGCTGCGCCCAAAAGCCATTATCAAACTTGGAAAATTTTGTCTAAAACTCAATTCTGAAAATCACATTGGAGGACGATTCAAGGCAGAATTCTTGTTTCAATAGCTTGCTCAAGCATCACTGGACATATTCCAATCAAAGACAACCATCAAAACTCAAGGAATCGGTATACAGAATTCAAGATATTTCATGAAAAATTCATAATCGTACTTTGAAATCTATGCATTTTTATGGCATTTCAATTATTGATTCTTATTCCTTGAATGATTCTGAAGGTAACCAACATATTTAATTGTATTTTTATACACCACACGCGATTCCACCATTGTTGTTTTCTAGGGTTACCAAGCTTTCGATTTAGGCGTTTTTACATGCTGTAAAATTAGGAGTCCTCAGTACCATGAACGAAACCAGCTCGCTTGGACGAAAATAATGGCACGCTCGCGCTGAATTTATATGCCAAGGGGACCTATTCGCTATTTTCCCAAAACATGCCTAGGAGAACACTTAAAAACCGTTGCTCATAATGTTTGTATTTCAGGAAAATAACACTACGCGAAGAAGATGAATTCGTGGCGTCAACGGATTGGCCAGTTTAAAATTTCGCGCGCAGAGATTCACTAACGTTTTGTTTCTTTTATAATATTTTGTTGTTTGTTTAATAATAACAACGCGTGCAGTAGTTCAGTGGCAAGGCATATGAGCTGTTAGTGTCCATGACCTGGGTTCGAGCCCCAGGTCTACGTTATTTCCATAATATTTTTCCATAAAGATTCACGTGCAGGTTTAATATTGAAGCGCATCATACACTCTCAAAAATCAACGTCCATCTGTCCAGGCTCATCAGATCAATGGCTATGGATTAGGGAACACCATAAACCCTAGTCCATGCATCACACGTGTCTAGCAAAAGTCCAAGCAGGCCAAGCTAAATGGGCCAGATTCCTCAAATTTCACCTCCATGTTGGGGACTACAACCCCCCTAGGTTTGCCAATTAATTTTTTTTTCTTTAGTTTTTATTAATTCTATTTTCTTTAATTAGTATTGGTTTAATCAATTAATTATTTTCACAAAAAATATAAAATATCATTAAAAAAATCAGAAAAGAGTTAAAACACTAAATAATTTTTATTCTAGTATTTTTATAAATAACTTTGCATGTAATTAAATTTAGTTTTAAATTAGGTTATAATTTTAGTTCTTTTCATAATAAAATCTAGAAAACATAGAATTAGGTTTAATTAATGTTTTTATTCCTTTTTAATTTTTCTTTTTTATAATAATATTTTTTATTTTATTTATTTTCATAATTAAATTTGTATATAAAAATTAGGTTTAATTTAGGTTAAATTCTAATGTTTTCTTAATAAATTAAAATAAAATAGAATTAGGGTTAGCGTTTAATTGCAATTAATTTTTTCTATTAAATCCTAAAATACATAAAAATACCAAAAAAAACAAATTCCTGCTTTCTTTTAATTTTAATTAATTCCTCATTAATTTAATTTTGCAAAAGGGTCCAACGCCCTCGTTTCGTTTAATTCTCATTAATTCGCGTATTTATTTTATTTCACTGTAATACTTATGTATCTCTCCCGAAGCCATGTAAATTACTTCTCGCATTTTTACTTTATTTATTTTTCGTCAAATCGGGTCCTGGTTAATTTTGGCGATGTGGACCCGCGCCATTTGTAATAGCTTTAGATCTTTACTTTCCCGCAAACATTTTAACTGTTAATCAAAAGCATGAAAGAATGTATGGACAAAAATAAAAACAAGCGTAGAACACCAATAACATGACAAGATAAATGCAAATGAAAACGACACACGAATCGCACACACCACCCCTAGGGTACGCCTCACTGTTGCCTTGCCTCGAAAGGTGATCGTCGAGTAGAGGATGTCTTAGTAAGTCCTCATGATCCGGGAACCTGGCATGAGGGTAGCTTCTAAGGTGTCTTCCCATTGCTCTGGTGATCACCATGTCCCGAACCTCGAATTGACCCGAACACCTCCAACGGTGGTGCTACCTACCTCTCAATGGTGGGATGGCACTACTTTAAAGGATATTTACACAGACGAATTCCTTAGGGTAGGTAGGTTCTCGTAGATACTTGCTCTAAATTTCAAAACAAAACAAAATGCTTTTCACACCAACACATTTTCAAAAAGCTTTCGAAAGCAATTTTTCAAACACTCTTGAGGACCGATACAAGAGTCGAACTGGAATTTTCAAAGAAACTTTTTAAAACCCACAGTTGAAAAGCAAACAAACCATTTTGAAAACACAAATGAGCAAGTATCTAAGAGCCCATGGATAGAAAGGGTGCTAACACCTTCCCTTTCTATAACCTACCTCCCGAACCGAGAGCAATCTCTTGAAGGAATTTTTCTGTGCTTTTGTCCTTTCCATTTGGAGAAAATAAAAGACGGTGGCGACTCTTGCTTCCGCGAAATTTCGCGAACCAGCGTTAAACAGTCAGTTCCAGATCCACCGATCACACATGTGGTACCATAACAACATCACTTTTCCATTTAGGCTACATTGTCACTTGCCATTAAGGCTACACCGTCACCTGCTATTAAGGTTACGCCTTCATTTGCCTTTAAGGCCACATCGTCACTTATGAACATGCATGCAACACTAACATGTTATGACAAAAAATGCAACGAAAAAATACACATCAACAAACCAAGCCAATAGAGCTCTTTAATCACACATCATTGTTCATACATTGTCGCAACATCACTACATCATGAAATCTCTTCATATTCATCGTCATATTTGCAACTTTGCAATTACAACAAAACATCAAAATAAAACAAAATCCATAAAATCATCTCATATTGTGTTCAAATCATTTTTATTTAGTATAAAATATTTTTAGCTTTTCATAGGTTCGAACGACGCGTCAAACGGACACCTGGGGTGAAAGTTATGGAGTTTTCAATTTTTCAAAATTTTGTCTAACACAGTGGTAACCGATTATTGCATTACGGTAACCGATTATTGCACAAGTCATTAGCTCTATTTTTCAAAAATATGTCAGTGGTAACCAGTTACTTCATTACAGTAACCAATTATTGTGTAACACAGTGGCCTTTTTCTTCAAATTTTAACGTGGTAGTCGGTTACTACCCAGTGGTAACCGGTTACCACTGCTATTTTTTAAAAAAATTCTACAATCATGCAGGTTGCGATTTATCTTCTCAAAACACCCAAATTCACCAATTCTCATCATGAAACAAAAGAAATTGTTATATCAAACACATAAAATTCATAACCATCAATTAGGGTCATCCTATGTCATCAAAATCAAAGGTTTACACACACCAATTTATCATCACCACTTATCACACATACACATCACAAACACATCAAAATTCACACAAAGATAATCATAAAATTATATAACCTAACTCTACCATAACCCATCATCATACAATACCTTATAGAGTTAGAACCCCGCCCTTACTTTAGGTTTGATGATTCTAAGCTCTCTACCAGAAATTCCCCGCCCTAGCTTGTACGCTCTCCTTTTCTCCCTGTTCTTCTCTTTTTCCTCTGCTTCTCACTTCTATGATCTATTCCTCATGTTTTCACTTCTTGTTTTTCTAATAACACAGATTAGACCCCTAAATATATATTCACATCTTGCCCTTCCTTATTTTTAATTAATTAATCACTAATATTATAAATAACTTTATATATATATATAATAATAATAATACCAATAATGCTCAAATTATCTATTCACTTCATGTTCTCTACGCTTTTAGTCATACACCCCCATCATCTCAACCTCTAATTTCTCAATTGTATCACATCACATCGTAAAATATTTCAACACCAACAAACACGTCATCTCATCTAATTATTTTAATTAAGAATAATCTTAATTAAATCAGGGTGTTACAACTCTCCCCCACTTAAAAGATTTTCATCCTTGAAAATGACCTCAAGCGAAAAAAAATTGGTAAGCTTCTCGCATCCTTCCTTCCAACTTCCACGTCATGTTTTACATTATTTCAAATACCATTAGCCAACAATCCACCTAGTCAACCACCATAATCCCACAAGATTCATTGTTATCGGGTTATGAACGCACTCGTTCATCTCACTTCTTGTCTCATCACTCTAGGATACAAAAGCTATCATTTCATTACACAACAACATCGTCATAAGCACATAAATATCATCCTAATATCGACATCATTGACACATACACCAGTACCATAATGCTATGTTTCACTAATCAAGCATACAACTCAATACATTTATTGAAATGATAGTAATAAAAATAATATACAAACCCTTCACTTATCACTTCCAGTATGAAATGTCCAATACTTTTTAATATCCATGTAGCTTCGAATGTTTAATCATTGACTCCAATAAATCATACCCGCATAACAAGCTATGATGCATCATGATTCCGCTACGCCACTTTGATCATCTAATCTAGGTCATTGTCTTCTTTTTTATTTCCATCAATTATTAGATCTACAAGTTCCAAACCTATCTTCAGTATCTCTTTAGTATCCACAAAAATTCAATGTTCACTTTTTGACATCCTCAACCTTCCACTCTACATTGTTAGCTCGCATACCAACTGAAGTGTCCGAACTATTCAATAAGTCCCAACTCTTTCATAAGCACTTTTTGTATTATGTTCATGCAAAATGGTGAACAACCATCCTCTCGATAAAACGCCAATTCACTTTACACATCACCAAGCTGGAACGATAAGTATATCCCATCCAACACCGTCCCGTCTACTATCAACAACAGTTCAAGGGTGACCAAATCCTTAATTTATCAATAGGTAGCCGACAACCATAATGGTGGCATAAATCATCAGTACCCAACTATAATAGCATATGTCACCTTGTGCTCAAAGTTACCTGAGCATAATGTCCAATAATCTCTCCAAGGCTTACAAATATTTCCCTTAATTTCCTTTATTTCTACCTCGTCAATGATACAAATGCTAAAAATCCATTTTTATAGTCTCCATTACGCGCATGTAGCACAACACAATTGCTAAGTATATTCTAATACAAGAAAACTACTACACCAATTGTAATCCAAATTATTTCGTTCTAAAAGAAGTCTTTATCCAGTTAGAAGACTTTGACCACATCAATAAATCCTTACTCTTCCCTTTAATCTCACATTTGGATCTCATCCTAATCACAATCTCAACACTATCATTCTTTCATATGGTTGGTGAAAGAACTCCCCAATTTCTCCCTAACTCATGTCTATACTTTTCCGTCATATCCATGATTCAAATCCTTCTTAAATTTATCTTTCCTCTAGCATTACTTCTCTTCTCCTAAAAAACTATCATCATTCTAATCATCCTTAATTGGCATAAGTTGCATCTCTATGCACTTATCTAATACATTCACATCCTTACTAATGTCAAACATCTGATTCCCTTAACTCATTCACTAGCAACATATCTCACTTGACCTCATCTCAAGAAAACTGTAATAATAACTAGTTAATCCCGAAGTGCTTCTAGTCTCCATAACCAATTTTAGAGCCTCTCAATATAGACCTCTATTTATTTGAATAGATTCGACCAATATCTTCATTCGAAATAACAATGTTCAATAAAATTCACCTCTTCATATCATGATGTACATCCTGACATCCTAACATACATTTTCTTCCATTTCGACACCGAAATCCGAATCACGTCATTCAACGTTTTCTTTTTCTAAATCAAACTAATCAAAATGTCCTCAGTAAATACCGTAATAAACTAATCTAATTATTCAAAATAACTTCACTGATTTCTAAAAGTTATCCTCTAACTATCCTCACTCGTCATCCGTATCTGAAAATAATTTGATCCTAATTCAATTATATTAGGAAAATACTTGCCTACCAGTTGGTCCATCCAGTCGTCAATCATTTGAAGTGGATATGTAACCTCAGTCACTACTTTAATCAATTATCGGTAATCCATATATAGTTTCATACTAATTTCTTTTTCCTTAAATAATGACATAAAATCTCCCAAAATGATACATTCAGTTTTACAAATCTATTTCTCCGCACATCTTCTAATAACTTCTCCAATTCTCCTAACTTTTGAACTAACATCATGTATGGTGCCATAAGAACTAGTCTGGTACCAAGAACGAGATCAACAACAAAATTTGCCTCTCATACAACATCACCACGTGACAAATAAATTACTTCCAGGTGCTGGAACCATTTTTAAAACAAAGTTCATCACATTAGCTTTCTAGCACTTCAAATGGAACTCAAATCGGACGTCCAGAACTCAAGTTATGAATTTTTAAAGAATTACAAAATGATGTCAACTCAGCGGTAACCGGTTACACCCCTCAAAATAGCCAAAACGCTAATTTTTTTAGCGGTATCTGGTTACTCAATCCTAGTAACCGAATACCACTAAACCAGAGTAAAAAAATTAGATTTTTATGTTACAAAAATCACTTATTTCATACTCAAACATCCCTAACTTCCACATACTTCATCGTTCATGTTCCAAATTATATTTCCTATCTATATACATCATTATCAATGTTCCAGTTCACAAAGTAACACATTTAAGCATGCAATTACTGAATTATATCGCATCAATTTCATCACTGACACGTCAAATACATCTCAAAAATTTCAACACTGACACCGACATCCAATCATATCAAAACATCAATATTCCAATTCTTTTCATAATACTACTAATATCTTTGAGTTCTGACTCTGACTCGTGATTCACAATTACCCAATAATATTACCAACCTTCAAAAATTACCTATATGATCCCAACACAAACTTTACAGTAATTTATCACTCTATCACCATTCAAAACATCGACATCACACACAACGATAACTCAATATTGACAACTTCAGAATCAACATATGATGCTGAAAACATTTCAACCATCTGAGCTTCATCTTCTAAGAGTGATCATACTTACTTAACAGATATCTTCCAGCGTAAGAATCGGCATCGACTCATCAAAGCAATTCGTAATCACTTGGTTTAACCTCAAACAGTTCACCCCAAGGATAACCTCAAGTTACTGCAACATCTCTCCCTATCGACCAATTGCAATCATTTCTGGAAAAACATCAGGACTCATACTCACCGGTACCTCATTATCCATACCATCGCCCTCCACTCCTAGAGATGCGAACAACACGAGTATCTGATCATTCCCCCTTAAGAACACTTTGACTGGTCGTTAGACTTAAATCCTGAATCCGTACTTCCTCCGAATTTGGGAAACAACACAGTTTTGCCAATATTTGCACTTATGCGATTTACAACACCTTGAACCAACTGTTCAAAACTGAACCAACTACGCACGCCTCAAAAATAAAACATCCTTGAGAAGCAACATCTTCTCCCCCACTTTTTGCAATCCCCCTCCTACAAACAAGTGATTAGAACAACAAGAAAGTACCAACAATATTTCACACACGTGTTGCGTACTAAGGAATAAAAAAATGACAGTATTCAACTGTCATACTACAGACTCGATAATTTGGCTGGACAGTCCGACCTGTTCTGATACCAATTGTAACACCCTATTTTCCCCATCCTATATTTAATAAAATCAGAGTAACTTAAAATTTTCCAATCAACATAAAAAAAGATGTCACATTTCATCGTCTCAAGAATTTCTCAATCATTTAGCAAATAGATACATAACATAACTATTTTGGATGAACCGTCAACATAATTGTTGTACCCCAAAAATTTTCCTCTCATTTCTCAAGAATCTCTCATAAGATCTCCATTGATTCAAGACTACACAAGGTTTGATCAGCTCAAGACACCTCCTTAAACACTGACAACTCAAAATTAGGGTTTGAGTTTGTACAAAGATGATTGAACTTCTAATGACTTATATTACTTTCATGGATCATTTTGGATCCCCAAGGTTGCTCATGTCATGTTTCAAGCTTTGGATCACATTTTTGCTCAGTCATTTAATCGGTTGACCTAAAATCAACTGTATTAGAGAAAAGTCAATTGTGGTCAATTTGCAGTCAAACTTCATAATTTTTTATCCATATCAACATTATTAACTCATATATGTCAATTGATTAAGTTTGGATTACAATTCCTCAAATAAATTTGATCAGAACACCAAGAGTGCAAAATGGTCAAAATTAGGATTTTGATTGAGAAGGCTCAATTCTTGACTTTTGACCAAGAAAATGACTTATTGGTTTAAGACATGATCTCAAGGATTCAAATGCACCATATTGACCTAATTGCATAGTTCAAATCACCTCTCAAGATCATTGGATTGACAGATGAATTTTAGTCAACTGATGAAAAGTCAACTGTACACTGAAAAGTCAAACTTTGACTTTTTGATCAAAATCAAGTTTCAAAAATCATATTTCATCAAGACATGTCAAAATATGAAATTTGTTCATCAAGAAATTAAAAAGTCAAAATTATCTTTGAAAAGTCAAAATTCTAGGACTTGGAAATTTTTCTAAGTGTTAGAAAATTAACATTTTTTCATAACTTTGTGCCAAATTTCCACCATGATGCAAGATGATTCAAGGAAAACTTCCAACATGAAAGTTGTAGATCTAAATGAGATCTAAAACATTATAGGGAAGAAATTTTTCTAGAAATGCTTGGATTTCAAGTTATGAATTTAGGAAGACATGTCCATGAAACTAAAAGACTTAGTGAAAATTTGCCCTAGTTAGGCAGATTTTTAGTACTAACTTCATAGTAACTTTTCACATGGTTCCAAGTTGATTCTTCAAAAATGTCCAACATAAAGGTTGTAGAGGATGTTACAAGATTTCCAAAATATCCAAGAACTCATCAAGAACATACTTGAGCTAAGAGAATCGAAGGCAGAAGTTAGGGTTTCAAACTTATTTTGCAAGACATATTTTGTGATGAACATGAACCAAATCCATAGCCATGCTGCATAATCCTCACTTTACAGGCCTCAAACTTTTTTTTCACTCCATAATTAATGATTTACATAACTGATTATGCCCTTATCCAAGTGTTTCAAGCTTTGTCCAAACCAATTTGCCATTTTGGGAAGAAAGTTCACACTTCCATTTTGGAAAAGTAGCTTTAATCACAATGTCAACTCTTCTTGAGCCCATACATTGTTGCTTCTAACTCCAAAACATTTCAAAACAAGAAACAACATATATACATCCTGCTAACCACCCTACAAATCCTTGTACTTCACATTGAAACCATGTTTGTCAACTTTGCTTCAAAATCAAGTAACCAAGCCATAACATGTGATTTCAAATTATGAGTTGTTTCAAGTCTCAAAAACTTTTGCCTATAAGTAAATACACTATTTGCAAGCTAAGACACAGATGCTGAAGCCCTCAAACCCTCTCAAAGTCAGGATTGCATAAACAACATCCATTGTTGCACTTTCTGGCCAAAAATCCAAAACACTTAATACACTCGTGCGTTTCTTGGCCTTTCACTTCCAAAAGTTCCTAAACATAATCTACAAACAATCCCACACCCTGTTACACGACTGTAACATCTCCATCACCTTCCTCCATAACCAAAAAACAGATCTTGCATCTTGACTTCTCTAGCACGACTCAAGCACTCCCAGCTTCAAGTAAGGGTTACATTAGCTTCCTGGGAACTTGAGGATGCTAACATGATCATCACCATCACTTAAAAAAAGCTCAAACTCATTTCACAATTTCCAGTTTTTGAGGTATTTTTCTGAACTTTCATCTCTTCATTTAGGCATTGTTAGGCTTGCATTTTTCAAAGACAAAATGTAGATATCATTGCCTTGAAGCTGTAGATATCTATAGTTTTCATTTATTTTGCCTGAGGTTAGAGAATTTTAAGTTTGAATCTCTGAAAAAAAGTTAGGTCACGATTTGTTACTTTTAGAAATACATGCTCATCTTTGATTGTTAGTCCAAATTGTTTACATTTCTGAAATCCTGGCAAAATTTCAAACAAGTTTGATGTTGCAAGTTTTGAGAATGGATGAGAAATGAATGAGATATAGGGACCCTGACTCGAGGTTGAAGATGAAGTTCATTTCTAGGAATGGGTTTGTAATATATATTTATGATTTTTTTTAAGTTAACGAATGTATAGCCACCCCAGTGGTAAGGCAGCGCGCGTTTATGGTCAAGGGCATGGGTTCAAGCCCCAACGCTGTTATTTTGCTCCTTTTCTCAACATTTTCTATCTTTTTTTTGCTCCAAGCATGCGCGCTTGGGCCTCTTCTTATGGGCTTTTTGTTCTTTTACTTATTCTGACCCCCTGTTTCCTTTTGACAATGCTACCCATTTTATTTTGTTTTGTTTTGTTTTTATGTTCACAAAAACACTAATGGGCCAGACAAAAAAAACATCAAATCTGTTTTACTTTAAATATTATACCCTAAGCTGTTTTAAACCCACCTAACCTCATTTTTATATTTTTATTTTATATTCATTTTATTTATTTTTATTATCATTAATATTAATATTAATATTAATATTATTAATAAAAAGGACAAAAATATTTTATTTATTATACTATATACTTAGTTTATTTTTCAATACAAAAAGACAAAACATTTTTCTTATAAAAAACTTAATTTCTTTTTCTTAATAAATTAATAATTAGATTTAGGTTTAGTTATTTTCTTTTTTAATTAAAATTAACTTAGAATTTAGGTTTTCTTTTAATTAATTAATTCCCATACTATTTTGATTAAACTTAAAACCTTTTCTAAAAAAAACCTAAAAATGCTTTCTTGATTAATTTTATTTCTTTTAAACTAGGGTTTAATTTTACTTATTTTAATTAATTAATTTCTTTTTGATAATTAGGTTAAAACCAAGGCTCTTTCTTAACAAAATCTAAACAAAAATCCATTTCTTTTTCATTTATATCCTTGTGCATTATATTCCTTTCAATTCTTGTACATTATTCAAGTTTCAATATGGTTGTAATAGATAATTAGGTTTAATTTCTTTCAATCCCCATTTGTAAATTTGTATACTCCATCTCCAAATGATGTAATAGTGTAGTAAATTTACTTTCTGCAATTTATCGCTTTCATTTAAATGCTAGTAATTAGGATTTGTATGGGAAGATAAAAATCAACAAGTAGATAACCCTAATCAAAAATTAAATGCATGCAAATCAAACACACTATTCACACACACACCCCTAAGGTTAACTCCACTTGTTGCCTAAAAAATGGTCATGTTACGCATGTGGGATGTCTTAGCAAAAATAATCAAAAATAAAAGATCATAGTCCCTCGATGACGCTTCAAATGTTGCCTTGCAAATAATCTTAGTCCCTCAAAGAGAAATGCTAAGATATCTCACCACATTGTTATCATGACTATACGATGATCCACTCCTGTCCCTTTTACATCCAAAGATAAGGCTTCTTACCAATCAATGGTAAGATAGCAATATCAAAGGAAAGGAGGAAATGAATGAAAGACTTTAGAGTAGGTAGAGACGTTCCTAGTTGCTTGCTCACTTTCAAAACAAACATCCTTGCAAACACACACCAAACACTTTCAAAACAAACACACACCAAACACTTTCAAAACATGAAATATTTTCAAAAGTCCAACACTTTGTATACGTTCTTACAAAGCGAAAACCATTACAAAGTTTACCTAAATGAAGGCGCATTTTCAAAAATACTTTCAAAAACCACCACAAAGCATATTTTCAAACAAAGCAAGTGATCTAGCAAGAAACTAAGAGCCCATAGATAAGTATGGATGAAAAGGGTGCTAACACCTTCCCTTTTCATAATCTACCACCCGAACTCAAGAAAATAATCTAAAAGGTCTTTCCTGTTCTTTTCAGCCTTTCCTTATTGGATAAAAGAAAAGTTGGTGGCGACTATTGCTAACTGCAACAATTGCGATCAAACACAAAGCATCCCAAGTCAGTTCTCCCACCGTATTATAGAACTAGCGACTCTGCTGGGGAAAACTTAAAAGTGGGGTTACCTTAGGGCTAGATCACCTTTATTTACTTTCATTGTTTGAATTGCTTGCTTTATATTTTGGTTCCTTGTTTGGGCTTGTTTCGATCATCTACCCGGATCTGGGATACCTTATAGGTAAGTAGCAATACATTATGGAAACTGTGCGGGGTATACCGACATGGTCTAAGAAATAGCTATGTTAGTGTGACATATTTGTTGGTACCAGTAGCCCTTGAGTAGTCAAGGAGAATACGGGGCCGCTATGTGGTGTCATGAAGCACTAACTGACTTTACAACCTTTACTTGACTAACTTGGCCATTAGGAAGTACTGATATAGCCGGCTTTGGTGCAGTCTGAAGTTGGTTGATACTCGATACTACGCTCATTGAGATCAGACTTCTCGGGATATTTCGGTCGCCATTAAAGAGGCTTGCGCTGAAATAATGCCCGATAAGAAAGATCAGTGATATTGAGATCCCTTAGAACCCGATTACTATTACTAGGACAGGTTGAGCCAACTAAACTTCAAGAGGGTACTTACCTATAAGACTCCATGCAAGCCTAAACCTTAGGACTTGTTCTCCTTGTGTGTATATGCTTACTTGTAAATAACATCATAAACAGCATAACATCATAAGCATTCTCACTAACCATTTCAAGGATTATTGGAATTTATCTTTGTTCTGTTTTATAGGACATGGCTTCCATCCGCAAGAATACTATCCAAGTCAATCTCGTAAGAATTCCTTCTCAACTCAAAGAATTAGAATCAAGGGTCCCTGAGAATTCTTCATTCACCGAAATACATGGTCGCCTCCTAAACTTGGTTACCTCAAGCACTGATGAAGATATGATGAAGGTGATTTTCCAGTTCTTCGACCCTTTGCACCATTGCTTCACCTTTCTCGATTACCAACTCGTGCCTACTATGGAAGAATTCGCTCAACTCTTGAGGATTCCTATTCTCAATCAACTACCTTTCAACAATACGGAAAGAGATCCAAGCCCTGAAGATATTGCCCGAGCGCTACACTTGCAACAATTCGATGTCGACTAATCGAGAAACAAGGAGTGGTGTTAGAGGGTTCTTAGCCAAGTTATTGTTGGAGAAGGCTCAAGATTGTTGGAACACTCTGAATTTATAAGCTTTTGAAGAAATATTGGCCCTTCTCATCTATGGGATGGTTTTATTTCTAAACCTTGACCAACTTATAGATGTAAGTGCTGTCAAAATCTTCATGTCTCGCAATCCGGTGCCTACTTTGTTGGGAGATATCCTACATTCTCTCCACTCTCGCACTATGAGGAAGAGAATGACCCTCATGTGTTGCACTCCTCTTTTTGCTAGATGGTTTGTCTCGGATCTCCCTAGTTTGTGTTGAATAACGAGGAAGGTTTGAGATGGTCCCATAGGCTGATGTCGCTCAGACATTCGGATATTCATTGGTGTTATCGATCCTTAGAGAACATTACTATCATCGACTATTGTGGGGAATTACCTAATGTCCCTTTGCTTGGTATTAGGGGAGGGATCACTTACAACCCTTGCTTGGCTTTGCGACAGTTTGGGTATGCCCGAAGAGATTCTCTGCATGATATGCTCATCCAAGGAGTGGTATTCGACTACGAGAGCGGTGGTCAAGGCTATCGTCAGAGGTTTGTAAGAGGATGGTAAAGAAAGTGGATAGTAGGACGCTTGGACGCAAGAATTCTATTCCCTTTGAGCCTTATCTTATATGGGTACGAGCTCAGTCTCAGAAGCTCGTGATGCCTTACCCCTCCATCCTACCAGTTATCTTGGAGCCTGTGGCTGAAGAAGATGTCCTGTACACTGTCCTCCATCCCGACATGCCTACTTCTCTTGAAGACTTGCAAAAAGGTCGGATTCAGCTAAAGGAAGAACGAGATACCTTCGAAGCGTAATTCTATGCTAGCGAGAAAAGGGTTTTTGGAACTTACAAAGCAACTCCATGAAGAATAAAGCTTGAATGCCTACCTTGTGCCGAAGAGGATGTGTTCGACCTTTTTATCTTAGAAATTTATTTTGTAAGCCCAAGAGGCACGATGTAGTCATTTTAAACTAATTAATGAAATTTAACGTTTGTTAATTCTTTGTCTATACAAATTTAATTTACATAAATCCTTGAAATCATTTGCATACACATCTTCCATGCATCATAACATAACAGGTTTTCCACGGCAGGTTTCCTTATCTTTCTGTTGTTTATTTCAGCAAGATGGATATCGAGAAAACAGTGAAAGACCTACAAGCACAAAACTCCCAGTTTTAAGAGACTTTGTTGACCCTGGCCAAGGGGCAACAAGAGTTGATGATGCTGTCAGCAGCCAAAAAGAAACCAAAGAGGAAAGCCCTGGTCAATATGGGTAAGAGATTCAGAGAGCCGATCTGTCAGATACCGGTAGTGGAAGACTCGTCTGAAGAAGACAAAATCCAAATTGGAGAAGCAAGGAGTACCCAGGCTGGGTGTATCGATGATCAAGCGTCTGATGATAAGGATTATTTTGACGAGAAGTATCCTCCTGCCGATATTAAGTATAAGAAGCTAGAGGACAGACTGAAGGTCGTTGAGATTCAAGCCATCCCCGATTTGGATTTTGATGATTTGGGTTTAATATCTGGGGTTGTCATTCCCCAAAAATTCAAGATACCAGTCTTCGTTAAATACGATGGGGTTTCCTGCCCAAAACTTCACCTGAAGTCTTATGTGCGCAAAATTCAACCGCACACCGCCGACAAGAAACTTTGGGTTCACTTCTTTCAAGAAATCTTGGCTGGGATGCAACTAGAGTGGTTTTACCGATTGGATGGTTCCCGTATCCATACATGGGAAGACTTAGCCACCACTTTCTACCACCAATACCAGTACAATGCCGACCTGGCGCCGACAAGAGTTCAACTGCAAGACATGACAATGGGTAAGAGTGGAGGGTTCAAAGAGTGTGCCCAAAAGTGGAGGGATCTTGCCAGTATGTTCCGACTGTCGTTAACCGACAGGTAGCACATTGATATGTTTATGGGAACTTTATCTGGTCCATTTTTCAACTTATTGGTTGGTTGTTCTTCTTTCGGTTTCACCGAGTTGATCTTAACCGGTGAAAGAGTTGAAAGCGGTATCAAATGCGGGAAGATTCCCATAACATCTTCTTCCACCTCCAATCTCGTAAAGAAACCTTTTACCGGGAAGAAAGAAACAGAATGTTGTGTATGGGGAAAGGGCCCATACCAAGAAGGATGATCATATGTCCATTAATGTTGTTCGGATTTCCAGCCCACCACCTGTTCAAAGACAATCTTCCAATCATCAATGGTTTGAGGCTTCACGAAGACAATACACAAGGATAGGCATGTCGCTATCCCAAGCCTTACAACACCTATTAAAGGCTAATTTGGTGACACTGCGTGATCCTCTGGCCAATCCAGATACCTCTTTACCTAAATACAATCTGAATACCAAGTGTGCATATCACTCGAATAGTCCCGGGCATGATACTGACCAATGCTAGGCGCGGAGGAATAAAATTCAAGACTTAATAGACAACAAAACCATCGAATTTGATCCGCCTCCAATTCCCAATATGATAACGGCACCAATGCCAAACCATCGCAAGGGTGTCAATGTTGTTGAAGACACCATTTTTGTTTCCTCCATCGAAGACTTGACTACTCCGTTAAACACTATCAAAAATAATTTGCTGAAAGCCGGGATTTTCCTTGGCTATTTGAAGGATTGCGATTGTTGCGCCACACAATTCAATGGATGCAAAGGGCTGAAGGAAGGCATTCAAAGCCTGATGAATAGACATGAGATCCTATTTGAGAAGACTTCGTCCGCAAAAAGTTTGACCAATAAGTTTGAAGACCTCTCCATCATAATG
Source organism: Vicia faba (assembly GCA_948472305.1). Taxonomy (NCBI): domain Eukaryota; kingdom Viridiplantae; phylum Streptophyta; class Magnoliopsida; order Fabales; family Fabaceae; genus Vicia; species Vicia faba. Next base: position 990,971,583 of record OX451735.1, read on the forward strand.
ATCTTAAACAAGCCTCTTAGGATCTCCTCCAAGGGTCCTATCAGGATTTCAAATGAACTGACTGTTGCTCCTCTGATAATTACCGCCCCCGGGCCAATTCCGTACTCTTCTAACAAAGAAATGCTATGGAACTATGGTGATGAGGTGTTTTACCATGGAATAAAGCAAGACGCTTGGATTGAAGAAAGCAAAGTTGGTGACATTGGTAACATTACTGGCTCTAGTAAGGTGACCAGAACTGGGAGAATATTTTCACCCAACATCTCACCACCAACTGCAACAAAGGCACCTGTCCGCATCACCACTACTAAGCCTAGTGCTGACACAAGGGGAAAGGAGAAAGTAGTTGAGCCTATTGAGATATAAATACCCGCAAAAGGCATTGCTGCTGAGGAACCTTCTGCTCGAGAAATGGATGAGATCTTGAAAATTATAAAAAGGAGTGATTTCAAGATAGTGGAGCAGCTAGGGAAAACCCATTCCAAGATTTCTATGTTATCTTTGCTACTCTGTTCCAATGCTCATGCTCGGGCGTTAATCAAATTATTGAACAAGGCTCATGTACCTCATGAGGCCACGACAGACCAGTTTGAAAATTATGTCACAAGCTTGACGATCGATAATGGTTTGGGGTTCTTAGATGTTGATCTGACACCACTGGGAAAGAACCATAACAAAGCTCTGCATATTTCTGTTGAATGTAAGGGGACTACCTTAGCACATGTTCTGGTTGACACTGGCTCTTCTTTAAACATGCTACCCAAGGGGGCTTTGGACCGTTTAGACTGTGAAGGACTAGTTTTAAAACCAAGTGATATTATTGTGAGGGCTTTCGATGGGTCCAAAAGGACAATTCATGGAGAGGTTGATCTCCCGATCAAGGTGGGCTCATAGATTTTCAACTCCACTTTCTACATCATGGATATCCATCCTGCTTACTCATGTTTGCTAGGTCGCCCTTGGATCCACGGAGCAGGGGAAGTAACGTCAACCCTTCATCAAAAGCTCAAGTATCCGGTAAAAAGAAGGATTGTCACTGTCTTTGGTGAGGAGGAGTTCATGGCAAGCCACCTCAACTCTTTCAAATGTGTGGAGATGGATGGCGAATTTATAGAAACCCCGTGTCAGGCTTTTGAAGTTGTGCCACCAATGGTTTCTACTGCCAAATTTTCCTCTGATGTGTTCAAAGCTGTTAAGGTTGTGCCAAAGATGGTTTCATTTGGAGATGCTCGTGCTGTAGTCGAAGAAGGAAGCTGTGATACTTGGGGGAAACTCCCCGAGATCCCATTCAAAGCAGACAAATGTGGTTTGGGTTTCACTATCAAGGCTCAGAAAGAAGTGAGGCACGCTCGTGCAGGGAAGCCCGCTCTCCGTATTGGAAGTCATGAAGCTAACGTTGTGGGTGATTATGATGATGAGGTTGCATTTGAAGAATGGGTATACCCTACTACAATAGAGCTCAACAATTGGCACGCAAAGGACTTCGTTCCCATCTCTTTCATTGAGGAGTAATTACTTGTTTATTACTTTCTATTAATTCAAGAACATTTTGTCTGTAATATCAAACAATGACTTTTAAAGTCATGTGTCTGGCTCGGAGCACTATGGTCCATTTGTCAAGGGTTTTATTTATGTTCATTTTATCATATGATCATTCAATACAAACCATTAGACTTTTTTGCATTCAAACTTTTGTTCTCGTTGTCTTTCTTTTTCTTCGATGCATTTTTCAAAATAGCCATGTGTCTTACATGCACACACACACAAACACACAATCTTGTAGGTCCTCATCCACTTTGGATCTCATTGCTAACGACTCTACTATTGCTAACTATGATTTCGAAAATCCAATTAACCAAGCCGAAGACAAAGGCGAGGAAGATTGTGAAATACCAGGAGAACTAGCCAGACTTCTATTACAAGAGGAAAAATTTATTCAGTCGCACGAAGAGTTAGTTGAAGTCATCAATCTAGGTACCGAGACAGACAAGAAAGAGGTCAAGATCTGCGTTAACCTGGAAAGCAGTGTAAAAAGCAGATTGGTTCAGATGTTGCATGGCTATATGGAAGTGTTTGCTTGGTCGTATGAATATATGTCAGGGTTGGATACCGAGATTGTAGTTCATCGTCTGCCGACAAAGGAAGATTGTCCTCCTGTCAAACAAAAAGTTCATCGCATGAGGCCTAAAATGTCTGAAAGGATAAAAGCTGAGGTGATGAAACAATTTAATGCAGGATTCCTAGTTGTGACACGTTATCCCCAATGGGTTGCTAACGTGGTGCATGTGCCGAAGAAAGACGGAAAAGTTTGTATGTGCGTAGATTATAGGGATATGAATAGGGCAAGTCCCAAGGATGATTTCCCTCTACCTCATATTGATGTCTTAGTCGATAACACTGCTCAGCATAAAGTCTTCTCTTTCATGGAGGGTTTCTCTGGATATAATCAAATTAGGATGGCTCCCGAAGACATGGAGAAGACCACTTTCATTATGCAATGGGGCACCTTTTGTTACAACGTCATGTCATTTCGATTAAACAATGCAGGGGCAACATATTAAAGGGCTATGGTAGCTTTCTTTCATGACATGATCCATAATGAGATAGAGGTTGTGATACGGTAGCCAGAACCGGGACTGTTTTTTTTTAAATGTTGGTTTGCATTTTGCATTTGTTTTTGCAAAATGTCGCGGTAAGCAAGAGTGACCATCGTCTTTTATTTTATCCAACAAGGAAAGGAAAAAAGCACAGAAAAACTCCTTTTTCGAGATATTTATGAGTACGGGGGGTAGATTATAGAAAGGGAAGGGATTAGCACCCTTTCTATCCGTAGTTATCTACGGGATCTTAGGTACTTGCTCATCATTTTCAAAATTGTTTTCTTTGGGTTTGTGGGTTTTGAAAAAAAAAATTTTTAACTTCGATTTAACTTTTGCTTCTGTCTTCAAGAGTGTAATGAAGTGTTTTTGAAAACATGTTTGTAAAGGAGTGTAAGTGTGAAAAAAGTTTGTTTTGATTGAGCAAGTACTTAAGAACTAATCTACCTACTAGAAAAAGGAATCGTTTTATGTTTTTTTCCTTTAGACAATGCTATCCCACTATTAGTGAGTAGGTAGCATCACCATCGGAGTTTGAGGGTCAATTCGAAAAGGGACGTACGGTCACTAAAGCAATGATAGGACGTCTTAGTAATAACCCTAATGTCTTAGATCAATTATTTGAGGCAACTATATTCGAGAAAACCTTTCCGTGGCAACTATGATCTTTAGACAAAAGGACGACCACTAAAACAACCTATACTCAATGACCTTTTTAACGAAGGCAACCAAGTGGGAGTGTACCCTAGGAGTGCGCATGTGCGAGTGATTCAGTTTCAGATTTATTTATCTTTGCACATGTTTAGGGTGATCTAACTGTTTTAAGATTAGTCATACATTCTTGTCATGCAAACCCTAATTATTCACATATCTAGCAGTTAAATATTTGCAGAAATTAAAGTGCGGAATTTAAACTACGCTATTACAAGGCTTCGGGTATTTACATAGCCAAAAACAAACCCTTTGAAATTAAAAGCGGTAAAAGTAAATAAATGTCCTAATTAAATTATTACAAATTGGGAGCAGATACAATAATTTGGGCAAAATAATAAAGCGTGCGATGAAAAATTAGATCGAAGAGAAACTAGGGTTTTGACCCTTCTATCCTAATTAAAAAGAAAATGCTTTTTTGGTTGTTTTTAATATTATTTTTTAAGAAAAGAAATTAGTTTTTTTTTTAAATTAAATGCAAAATTAATTGGTTATTAAATTAATTAATGAAAAATAATTAAATGTCATATTTTTGGGTTTTTGTTATTTTAGGAAAAAAATAAAATAATTAAGTTAGTGATAATACCTATTTATTCTAATTGATTTTAATTATTTACAAAAATAAATTAAAGTTATCTAATTAATCAAACCTAATTAAATTAATTGATTTTTTTACTAAAAATAAATATCTAAAATTTAATTAGTGAAAAATACTATTTTTATGATTTTTTTGATAAAAAGAAAATAATTTAATTTGTTAGTAAAAATAATTAAATGAAAAAATTAAATAAAATGTAAAAAGAAAAAGAATATGAAAATGGGCCTGAAACAGCATTTTTGGGAGGTGTGGAAAGCAGATTCCTGAGCCCAAAAGGGGAAGGTCCACGTTGACCTTTGAAATCCAGTGTTGCATGTTGACTGTGGCTCATGGTGTTCCTCCATTACTGGCCATCAGATCTGGATCTCAAACCAACTTGCGTGATTGATTGTGAGGGTGCACCATGGTTCTGGGTATTGCATATGCACTGGATAACCTGAAATAAATCAAGAAAAAACACAAATGTTAGAGCCAGGGGTCGAACCCCTGACCTCATGCACTCCAACGCCTTAAGCGCTTGCCTGGTCACCACTGGGCCATTTGGCCTTGTTGTTATAATATTACAAAACAATGATAATATATAAAACAAATAAAATAATGGGAAATTCCGCGCGAAACTCAAATGAACAAATGATGGCTAGCCCCGTATTTGTCTTCTTCCCTGCATCGTGGCTAAAAGCTTGAGGACCTATACCCATGGACAACGTCCGTAGCTACAGGCCTGTTCTTTCTCAAAATCTTCCACAGGCCATGGAAATAATATCTAAGGCCATGGTTGGAGTCGTTTCATCCTCCTGATCACAATGGTACCACTTTCGAAGGCCAATTGTTCCTGAAATCAAAAACCCTAAAACCAAGCTTGAAAACCTAACAATGGTGATTTACAGTATAGGCCATATAAATGAAATCAAATAATGCAGAAAGTTTGCAAATGCCTCATAGATCAAGAATACATGATTAATTCAACTTAACAATGCTTAAAACATGAGATTCGAATTTAAGAACAGGGGTATGTCGTGTACGACTTACAGAGCGATTTGGGACCGGAATGGACTTGTTCTTGATTGCTTTAGATTGCTGAGAGTTCCAGGAAGCGATTGAGATAGGTAACGATCCTTGAGAGTGCCTCTAAGTTGGATTTCGATCTCACACTTTTTCCTTGATTTTTCAGATTTGGTTCTTGCTCTCACGCCTGTTTCTAACTCGTTTTTAGGTCTGGCCTCGTTCCTTATGTATGAGTGAATGCATTAGGGTTGCAAAACTGGTCCAAATCTCTCTTCTTCAATGATTTTTGATTTGATTTGATTTACTTTTAAGATCTTTCCAAACATGGATTTTTTCAATCTTTTTGTGCATACAAGCCTTTACACGAGTTTGAATGCTTTGCTAGCTGTAATTGGGACCTGAAACAATCACAAAATCTCTTGTTATCAATGTTTTGGATTTTATTTGATTTATTTTGATTTAAATTAAATTATTCAAATAAAAATCAAAATAAATAATAAAAATAAGATATCGACAAGTGGAAAAGGCTAGAGCTCGTGGACTATGTTGTCAACTCAAAACAAGTGAAAAAGATTGGGCCCATTTGGCAAAATTTGAAGTTTTGGGCATAGTTGACTTTTGGCAATTTTGCACAAAAGGTCAACTTCAACAATACATAACTTCCTCAATTTTGACTCTTTAGAGGTGTTCTTGGACTTTTTAGAAATCTTGATATGTCCTTTAAACAACCCTTTAGGTATCATCTCATTTTGATATTCCATGCTCATGTATGAAGCTTTGACAAAAAAGGTGTGTTTGTTGACTTTTCAAAATGACCTATAATGTCCAAATTCATAACTTCTTGTGAGTGCATATTTTGAACTTGGGAGATGAAGATGGATTGAAGGGAATTGCATCCTCTTCAAAATTAGCTTTGGATGGGTCATTTCTCATAAAGTATGAGAAAGTTATGCTTGGTCAAAGTTGAGTTGACTTTTCCTACAAAACCCTAATTTAGCAACTTTTGAGTCTTGATGAATTATGAGCAATCCTTGATGAATCATGAACAATCCTTGATAAAATGATGAAATATACTTCCAAATGAGGATGTTGACCAAAAATCTTGAAGTTTGACTGTATGTAGGCCACAGTTGACTTTTGCCCTAGCACAATCGATTTTTAGGCCTTTGAGCAATTGACTGGGCAAACTTCCTCTACAAGGCTTGAAACTTGTCATGGATGATCTTGAGAACATATTAGGACACTGGTGATCACTTGGGGTCACTTGGACTCAATTACCTTGATGCAACATGAAACCCTAGTTTGGGATAGACTGCCTTAGGAGAGAGCTTGTCTGGCCAACCCTTGGACTACCTTGAGCAACTTGAGGATCTTTCTTGCAATGTTTTGAGAAATATGGGAGGGAAAATTTTGGGGTACAACAGCTTCCCCTGTTCAATCTTCTTAAACCTGAGGATGTAGATTGGCTTTCGTGCCTTTCGTAATCCGAAGGTGGAAGTTGATTGAACACTAGAGTGCCCAGAAATTTGCACTCACATGACGTGGTAATTTTCTTGTGATGTCGGGAATGGGCTTACAGATGCCATTTGGAGATTGCTGATGAGGGGATGGGCTTAAAGATGCCATCTGAAGGAGTGTTGATCGCATAAGATATTCCTTAGCGAGAGCTTATATACCTGTTGTTTTAGGAAAATGCCGTTGGGGAAGGCTGATCTTTGTTGAGAGAAATAGAAATTTAGGAGCTTCGGCATCCGTTATTCTGCTGGTGAGTCGTCTCTGTTGATATTTAGGAACTCTGGTCGTCCGTACTCAACTGAGGAATCATCTCTGTTGATATTTAGGAACTTCAATCGTCTGTACTCAACTGAGGAATCATCTCTGCTGATATTTAGGAACTTCGATCGTCCGTACTCAATCGAGGAAACATCTATGCTGAGATTTAGGAACTCGTCCGTAAATCAACTGAGGAAACATCTCTGCTGAGATTTAGGAACTCATCTGTAATTCAACTGTGGAAACATCTCTGCTGAGATTTAGGAACTCGTCCGTAATTCAACTGAGGAAACATCTCTACTGTTATTTAGGAACTCGTCCATAATTCAACTGAGGAAACATCTCTGCTGAGATTTAGGAACTCGTCCGTAATTCAACTGAGGAAACATCTCTCCTGATATCTAGGAACTCGTCCGTAATTCAAATGAGGAAACATCTCTGCTGAGATTTAGGAACTCGTCCGTAATTCAAATGAGGAAACCTCTCTGCTGAGATTTAGGAACTCGTCCGTAATTCAACTGAGGAAACATCTCTGTTGAGATTTAGGAACTCGTCCGTAATTCAATTGAGGAAACATCTCTGCTTAGATTTAGGAACTCGTCCATAATTCAACTGAGGAAACATCTCTGCTAAGATTTAGGAACTCGTCGTAATTCAACTGAGGAAACGTCTCTGCTGAGATTTAGGAACTCGTCCGTAATTCAATTGAGGAAACATCTCTGCTGAGATTTAGGAACTCATCCGTAATTCAACTAAGGAAACATCTCTGCTGAGATTTAGGAACTCTTCCATAATTCAACTGAGGAAACATCTCTGTTGAGATTTAGGAACTCGTCCTTAATTCAACTGAGGAACCATCTCTGCTGAGATTTAGGAACTCGTCCGTAATTCAACTGAGGAAACATCTCTGCTTAGATTTAGGAACTCGTCTGTAATTCAACTGAGGAAACATCTCTGCTGAGATTTAGGAACTCGTCCGTAATTCAATTGATGAAACATCTCTGCTGAGATTTAGGAACTCGTCCGTAATTCAACTGAGGTAAAAGCTTCATAGCTTGAATTTTATGTGAATTTGATTGTATCTTTCCTGAAAGGTAAAGGTTAGCTGTATGTAATGCATGATATGCATCAAGCAATGATGTTCTCAAAATAAATGAGATTGTGTTGTATGATGTGTATATGCATGTGTCATGATGTATGGAAATGTAATGTTTTTAGATAAGGAAAATAAATCCCGTATTGCTGTTGGAGAAGAGAGTTGAGTCCTTCGTTTTCCGCTGGGGATAGTGAATGAAGATGATTGTGAGAATAAACCTGCAGGAGAGGATAACTCCCCTGGGGAATAAAATGATGAGGAGATGACTTTGTGGGGAGGACATGCTCTGCTGAGGATTCCGCTGATAAATTCAGATGGGGATAAATTACCGTTGCTAGCGATATTGAATCCTGTTAGGGATTGAATCTTTGTTTGTGAAAGGAATGAACTCCGCTGGGGATAATCTTTCAGTTGCGACTTCACTGGGGATAACCTTTTAGACTCTACTGGGGACAATCTTCCAGAGTCTACTGGGGATGATTCTCAAAACTCCACTGGGGAAGATTTTCCATAATCTGTTGGGGATAATTGTCTGGTGCTGATGATGGATAAATTCTGCTTGGGGAGAATATTACCGACTCATTTGCCGTTGTGAGCCTCAGCTAGGGAGAGTTAACATTACTGTCTTTTTCTTACTCTGCGGGGAGTGAATGAACTGGGATGCGTGCTAAGTATATGACGATGGCTTTGCATCAAGACTTTTCTGCCCCTGTATCTGCAGGATAAGGTGCCTGCGGAGGCCTTATGGATCGAGTATTATCCCAACCTATGAGGTGCTTGGTAATTGCCGATTGAAAGGACAAATCTTCTTCTGGTAGGAAAGTGATGAGATGACGGGACATAGTCGTACGATTTAATCCCTAACTTTTTCCTGGACTGTCTTTTCAGATTTTCAATCCACCGGGATACCCTTTTTTTCCAAAGCCCCCTTTTCAGGTTTTTGACTTACCGGGTGTACAAATCTTTTTTGTTTTTATCCCTAATTTTTTCCCGAACCCTTTTGGTTCGTCGGGATGCCCTTATTTTTGCCTAGGCCTGTCAACCTAGCGGGTATTTGTTGATGTGCAGTATTTTCTGACTATGTCCATGCTCTCAGGGTGTAGGGAGTTGTCACTGTCTGTAGTGTTGTGTTTCCACGATACCAGAAGATGTTTGTTTGATCGTGCAAGATTCGTTGTTGGAATTCGTGTCGAATGCCCTAAGCGATTCAGATAGAGATTTGCCCCTGGCTATTTGGAATCTTTGAGAGATTCCTTGAATCTTGACTTAACTTCCCTAGATGATGGACAATGATCATGTCTGCCCCTTGGTTGGAAGCGCTTTTTTCCACTTGAGGTGACCTTTTTATTGAAAAGGTTTTTGTTCATTAGATATTCGACGTGCGAATTTTACTGCTGTTGAACAAGTAGTCATATGCAAACAATGTTATTTCAAGAATGCAAAGCTTATGTCTGTTTTGAAGTTCTTTGAAAATGCAGTTTTCAATCAAACAAGCGAATTTTTTGTAAAATGTGATGTCAACTCAGGATTTACAGCAAGCCCTACAGGAGTCAGGATACCTTTTGTAACAGTGTGCTTTCGAACTAACCCATGCTTCAGCTAGGACTTTTAAGGGTTATAACGTGGTCTGGTTCATGGTTCAAGAAACAAAAGATAAAGGCTCAAAATGTATTTGTACCCAACCGTTCTTCGTGATGTTCTTCGATCCTAAACTCAGTTGATTGTGCATTAGATCCCGTTTGAGTCCTTGCTCTGATATTCCAGTGATGGTTTGGATACTGACAATTTATTTTGAACAAGCAGTCATTTTTGTTGAGAGTTTGCAGGACCTCTTTCTTTTTGATTTTATTATCCCTGTCTTTTTCCTGAACTGTTTATTTTTGTGACTATAGCCAGCGGGATGCCCCAGTTTTTCTTAAGTCTCCTTCATAGGTTTTGACTTAATGGGCTTTTATTTCGAGAGATAGTGACTGCTTGTCTTGACAATTATAGGGTACCATCACCGTCTTTTATTTTAGAAGGACTTCTTTGATGTCATTCATTGTGCACCTGGATTAACTGAGAAAACTACCCTGCCCCAGGTTGTGATTAAGGTTTTTAATTTATGTGAAAAGAAAAACTCCTACTTATTTGGCTCAAAGGGGTTGACGAGGGATTATCTTCCTTATAACTCCACTGTTTAGGATTTGAAACAACACTTGTACCTCGTCAGCAGGGTCTATTCAAAAGCATATTGTAGAGATTTTGATATCATTTTCGTCATCCTCCCTCTAAAGGCTTAGAGTTTTTAAATCGAGAGTTGAACATCACAAAAGGAAATAAGAACGCATTTTTTGAAATAGTGAATACGAATGGATTGATTCAAAACAGACACATGCAATGCATTGATAAAGTAATAAAGTTTGACATGAATAAATATTCAAACAATCAAAAGAAAATTACAAATTGAAAATTCTAATGAACAAAAAGTCTTCTCGTCTGGTCTTGTCACTTCAGAGGACGCGCGTTGGAGGGATGGTAGAAGAACTCAGCCTGACCATCTTGTGTGAATTCCAATGCTCCTTTATTGATCAGGTCTTGAATTTTGTTTTTCAATGCCCAACAGTCATCAGTATCATGCCCCAGGCTGTTGGAATGGTATGCACACCTTGCATCAGGATTGTACCTTGGGAAGGTTATGTAGGGATTTTCAGGAGGGTCCCTTAATGTCACCAGATCCAATCTCAACAGGTGTTGTAAAGCTTGAGACAGCGGCATGTTGAGCTCGGTGAACTGCCTTTTAGGCGTATATGGCTTACTCTGATTAACCTGTTGCTTTTAGCGAGGTGGTTGTTGGACTTGTGAGATGGTAGCAACTTGCAGAGGTCCATTCTTTACCAACCCAAACCCTTGTCCTCTTCGAGGCTGATAAATGACTTGGTCCCCGGCCTCGACTGTTTGCTTCATATTGTTGTATCTGTCTTGATGAAGCTGGTTGATAATGATTTTCAACTCTTCTTGTTCCCGGGCTAAGCCCTGGATGAGAGCCACCTGCCCCAGCATTTGGGTTCTTATTGCATCTACCTCAGCTTGCAGTTGTTCTAGCCGCTCGTCCTTATTGTCTTCAGGACTTTTCTTGACCAAGTTCCTGATGAGGAGAATTTTCAACTCTTCCTGCCCCTTGGATAGGTTTAGGAATATTTCCCTGAATTGAGTTTCTTGAGTTTGAAGATCTCTATTGTCTTGTTTGAGAGCCATCGCTGAAATAAACAGCGAGAACATGAGAGACATGTACTGGGAGACCTATTATGCAATGATATGTATGATATATGTATGCAATGTTTTCAAGGACCTCGCGGGGTAAACAAGAAACTTGTTAGAATTTTAATTTTGCAGCTTTGATTGAAGAAACTCCGTGTCGTTAAGAGTCCTTCCTTAAGAGTCAAGCTCACCATATCGAGTGGGTCATAGCCCCCGACTCCAGTCATCGTGTTTTTATCTCTAGACAACATTGGCTAGAGGAAAATAAATCCCCTTTGCCCCTTGCTAGATGTTCGATTTACCATAACCTGCATCACAAACCCTTGAGATCCTTGAAATGGTTAAGGAAATGCTATGGTATGATGTTATGATGTTTATGCTATGCGTTTAAGCAAAAGTGCAAGGTGATGTAAACAAGTAAATCCGGCAAGAAATCTAAGTTATTGGATAAGGACTGTAAACAAAACCTGCAAGGAGCTCATGTTGTCAGATAACAAAAATGTGCAAGTAGTTCAAGTTTGAAAGCACACAAGTCACACAATAGCCCTTAAATTTCAGGCTGGCATGGAGTTTAGGTACTACCCTCTTTCAGTTTAGTTGGTTCAACCTGTCGTAGTAATAGTAACCGGGTTCTAGAGGATCTCAATATCACTAACCATCCTCAATCGATCATAATTCCAGTTTAGCAACCTTTTCTTGCGGCTGGAATCATCGCAAGAGTATGGTCTCAATGAGTGCAGCATACTGCTACTTTTCTATGGCCAAGTTGGTAAACTATAGGTTCTAAGGTCAGTTGATGCTTAATGACCCATTATCAGCCCCATACTCTCCTTGTTGCGCCACAAGGGATATCGGTACCAACTAATGTGTCACACCAACGTAGCCACTGCTTCAACTGTATCAGTCTACGCCGTACAGTTCCCTCACAGTCTATCGCGACGTACCTAAAAGGTATCCCCAGATCCGGGTTAGGATCTATAGTAACTTCGATACAAAGCCCACAAAGATAAAGCATACATATCAAACAATTGAAAACAATATGAACTAATCCTAAGGTACACCCCACTTATTAACTCCCCAGCAGAGTCGCCAGTTCTGTGATACGGTGGCCAGAACCGGGACTTTTTTTTTTGAAATGCTGGTTTGCATTTTGCGTTTGTTTTTGCAAAATGTCGCGGTAAGCAAGAGTCGCCACCATCTTTTATTTTATCCAACAAGGAAAGGAAAAAATCACAGAAAAATTCCTTTTTCGAGATATTTCTGAGTACGGGGGGGTAGATTATAGAAATGGAAGGGATTAGCACCCTTTCTATCCGTAGTTATCTACGAGCTCTTAGGTACTTTCTCATCATTTTCAAAATTGTTTTCTTTGGGTTTGTGGGTTTTGAAAAAGTATTTGTTTTAACTTCGATTTAACTCTTGCTTTTGTCTTCAAGAGTGTAATGAAGTGTTTTTGAAAACTTGTTTGTAAAGGAGTGTAAGTGTGAAAAAAGTTTGTTTTGATTGAGCAAGTACTTAAGAACTAATCTACCTACTCGAAAAAGGAATGGTTCTATGTTTGTTTCCTTTAGACAACGCTATCCCACTATTAGTGAGTAGGTAGCATCGTCGTCGGAGTTTAAGGGTCAATTTGAAAAGGGACGTACAGTCACTAAAGCAATGTTAGGACGTCTTAGTAATAACCCTAATGTCTTAGATCAATTATCCGAGGTAACAATATATGAGGCAACCTTTCTGATGCAACTATGATCTTTAGACAAAAGGTTGACCACTAAAATAACCTATACTCAATGACTTTTTTAACGAAGGCAACCAAGTGGGAGTGTACCCTAGGAGTGCGCATGTGCGAGTGATTCTGTTTCAGATTTATTTATCTCTACACATGTTTAGGGTGATCTAACTGTTTTAAGATTAGTCATACATTCTTGTCATGCAAACCCTAATTATTCACATACCTAGCAGTTAAATATTTGCAAAAATTAAAGTGTGGAATTTAAACTACGCTATTACAAGGCTTCGGGTATTTACATAGCCAAAAACAAACCCTTTGAAATTAAAAGCGGTAAAAGTAAATAAACGTCCTAATTAAATTATTACAAACTGGGAGCAGATACAATAATTTGGGCAAAATAATAAAGCACGCGATGAAAAATTAGATCGACGAGAAACTAGGGTTTTGACCCTTCTATCCTAATTAAAAAGAAAATGCTTTTTTGGTTGTTTTTAATATTTTTTTAAGAAAATAAATTAGTTTTTTTTTATAAATTAAATGCAAAATTAATTGGTTATTAAATTAATTAATGAAAAATAATTAAATGTCATATTTTTGGGTTTTTGTTATTTTAGGAAAAAATAAATTAATTAAGTTAGTGATAAAACCTATTTATTCTAATTGATTTTAATTATTTACAAAAATAAATTAAAGTTATCTAATTAATCAAACCTAATTAAATTAATTGATTTTTTTACTAAAAATAAATATCTAAAATTTAATTAGTGAAAAATACTATTTTTATGATTTTTTTGATAAAAAGAAAATAATTTAATTTGTTAGTAAAAATAATTAAATGAAAAAATTAAATAAAATGAAAAAAGAAAAAGAATATGAAAATGGGCCTGAAACAACATTTTTGGGAGGTGTGGAAAGCAGAATCCTGAGCCCAAAAGGGGAAGGTCCACGTTGACCTTTAAAATCCAGTGTTGCATGTTGACTGTGGCTCATGGTGTTCCTCCATTACTGGCCATCAGATCTGGATCTCAAACATACTGGCGTGATTGATTGTGAGGGTGCACCATGGTTCTGGGTATTGCATATGCACTGGATAACCTGAAATAAATCAAGAAAAATCACAAATGTTGGAGGCAGGGGTCGAACACCTGACCTCATGCACTCCAACTCCTTAAGCGCTTGCCTGGTCACCACTGGGCCACTTGTCCTTGTTGTTATAATATTACAAAACAATGATAATATACAAAAGAAATAAAATAATGGGAAATTCCGCGCGAAATTCAAATGAACAAATGATGGCTAGCCACGTATTTGTCTTCTTCCCTGCATCGTGGCTAAAAGCTTGAGGACCTATAGCCACGGACAACGTCCGTTGCTACATGCCTGTTCTTTCTCAAAATCTTCCACATGCCATGGAAATAATATCTAAGGCCATGGTTGGAGTCGTTTCATCCTCCTGATCACAATAGTACCACTTTCGAAGGCCAATTGTTCCTGAAATCAAAAACCCTAAAACCAAGCTCGAAAACCTAGCAATGGTGATTTACAGTATAGGCCATATAAATGAAATCAAATAATGCATAAAGTTTGCAAATGCCTCATAGATCAAGAATACATGATTAATTCAACCTAACAATGCTTAAAACATGGGATTCGAATTCAAGAACAGGGGTATGTCGTGTACGACTTACATAGCGATTTGGGACCGGAATGGACTTGTTCTTGATTGCTTTAGATTGCTGAGAGTGCCAGGAAGCGATTGGGATAGGTAACGATCCTTGAGAGTGCCTCTAAGTGGGATTTCGATCTCACACTTTTTCCTTGATTTTTCAGTTTTGGTTCTTGCTCTCATGCCTGTTTCTAACTCTTTTTTAGGTCTGGCCTCGTTCCTTATGTATGAGTGAATGCATTAGGGTTGCAAAACTGGTCCAAATCTCTCTTCTTCAATGATTTTTGATTTGATTTGATTTACTTTTAAGATCTTTCCAAACATGGATTTTTTCAATCTTTTTGTGCATACAAGCCTTTACACGAGTTTGAATGCTTTGCTAGCTGTAATTGGGACCTGAAACAATCACAAAATCTCTTGTTATCAATGTTTTGGATTTTATTTGATTTATTTTGATTTAAATTAAATTATTCAAATAAAAATCAAAATAAATAATAAAAATAAGATATGGACAAGTTGCAAAGGCTAGAGCTCGTGGACTATGTTGCCAACTCAAAACAAGTGAAAAAGATTGGGCCCATTTGGCAAAATTTGAAGTTTTGGGCATAGTTGACTTTTGGCAATTTTGCACAAAAGGTCAACTTCAACAATGCATAACTTCCTCAATATTGACTCTTTGGATGTGTTCTTGTACTTTTTAGAAAGATTGATATGTCCTTTAATCAACCCGTTTGGTATCATCTCACTTTGATATTCCATGCTCATGTATGAGGCTTTGACAAAAAAGGTGTTTTTGTTGACTTTTCAAAATGACCTATAATGTCCAAATTCATAACTTCTTGTGAGTGCATATTTTGAACTTGGGAGATGAAGATGGATTGTAAGGAATTGCATCCTCTTCAAAATTAGATTTGGATGGGTCATTTCTCATAAAGTATGAGAAAGTTATGCTTGGTCAAAGTTGAGTTGACTTTTCCTGCAAAACCCTAATTTAGCAACTTTTGAGTCTTGATGAATTGTGAGCAATCCTTGATGAATCAATATCAATCCTTGATCAAATGATGAAATATACTTCCAAATGAGGATGTTGACCAAAAATCTTGAAGTTTGACTGTATGTAGGCCACAGTTGACTTTTGCCCTAGCACAATCAATTTTTAGGCCTTTGAGCAATTGACTGGGAAAACTTCCTCTGCAAGGCTTGAAACTTGTCATGGATGATATTGAGAACATATTAAGACAATGGTGAGCACTTGAGATCACTTGGACTCAAGTATCTTGATGCAACATGAAACCCTAGTTTGGGATAGACTGCCTTAGGAGAGAGCTTGTCTGGCCAACCCTTGGACTACCTTGAGCAACTTAAGGATCTTTCTTGCAATGTTTTGAGAAATATGGGAGGGCAAATTTTGGGGTACAACAGCTGCCCCTGTTCAATCTTCTTAAACCTGAGGATGTAGATTGGCTTTCGTGCCTTTCGTAATCCGAAGGTGGAAGTTGATTGAACACTAGAGTGCCCAAAAATTTGCACTCACATGACGTGGTAATTTTCTTTGATGTCAGGAATGGGCTTACAGATTCCATTTGGAGATTGCTGACGAGGGGATGGGCTTAAAGATGCCATCTGAAGGAGTGTCGATCGCATAAGATATTCATTAGCGAGAGCTTGTATACCTGTTGTTTTAGGAAAATGTCGCTGGGGAAGGTTGATCTTTGTTGAGAGAAATAGAAATTTAGGAGCTTCGGCGTCCGTTATTCTGCTGGTGAGTCATCTCTGTTGATATTTAGGAACTCTGGTCGTCCGTACTCAACTGAGGAATCATCTCTGTTGATATTTAGGAACTTCAATCGTCTGAACTCAACTGAGGAATCATCTCTGCTGATATTTAGGAACTTCAATCGTCCGTAATCAACCGAGGAAACATCTATGCTGAGATTTAGGAACTCATCCATAATTCAACTGAGGAAACATCTCTGCTGAGATCTAGGAACTCGTCCGTAATTCAACTGAGGAAACATCTCTGCTGATATTTAGGAACTCGTCCGTAATTCAACTGAGGGAACATCTCTGCTGATATCTAGGAACTCGTCCGTAATTCAACTGAGGAAACATCTTTGCTGAGATTTAGGAACTCATCCGTAATTCAACTGTGGAAACATCTCTGCTGAGATTTAGGAACTCGTTTGTAATTCAACTGAGGAAACATCACTGTTGAGATTTAGGAACTCGTCTGTAATTCAACTGAGGAAACATCTCTGAGATTTAGGAACTCGTCCGTAATTCAACTGAGGAAACATCTCTGCTGAGATCTAGGAACTCGTCCGTAATTCAAATGAGGAAACTTCTCTCCTGAGATTTAGGAACTCGTCCGTAATTCAACTGAGGAAACATCTCTGGTAAGATTTAGGAACTCGTTCGTAATTCAACTGAGGAAACATCTCTGCTGAGATTTAGGAACTCGTCCGTAATTCAACTGAGGAAACATCTCTGCTGAGATTTAGGAACTCGTCCATAATTCAACTGAGGAAACATCTTTGCTGAGATTTAGGAACTCGTCCGTAATTCAACTGAGGAAACGTCTCTCCTGAGATTTAGGAACTCGTCCGTAATTCAACTGAGGAAACATCTCTGCTGAGATTTAGGAACTCGTCCGTAATTCAACTGAGGAAACATCTCTACTGAGATTTAGGAACTCGTCCGTAATTCAACTGAGGAAACATTTTTGTTGAGATTTAGGAACTCGTCCTTAATTCAACTAAGGAAACATCTCTGTTGAGATTTAGGAATTCGTCCGTAATTCAACT
Organism: Vicia faba; assembly: GCA_948472305.1. NCBI lineage: Eukaryota > Viridiplantae > Streptophyta > Magnoliopsida > Fabales > Fabaceae > Vicia > Vicia faba. The sequence continues at coordinate 990,988,805 of OX451735.1, forward strand.
GAGGAAACATCTATGCTGAGATTTAGGAACTCGTCCGTAATTCAACTGAGGAAACATCTCTACTGATATTTAGGAACTCGTCCGTAATTCAACTGAGGAAACATCTCTGCTGAGATTTAGAAACTCGTCTGTAATTCAACTGAGGAAACATCTCTGTTGAGATTTAGGAACTCGTCCGTAATTCAACTGAGGTAAAAGCTTCATAGCTTGAATTTTTTGAGAATTTGATTGTATCTTTCCTGAAAGGTAAAGGTTAGTTGTATGTAATGCATGATATGTATCAAGCAATGTTGTTCTCAGAATATGGGAGGATCTTTCTTGCAATGTTTTGAGAAATATGGGAGGGAAAATTTTAGGGTACAACAGAGTCATATATGGATGATATGATTTCAAGATCACAAACCGAAGAGGAACATCTCGATCACCTATACAATCTATTCGAGAGGCTGAAAAAGTATAAGTTGAGTTTGAACACTAATAAGTGCACATTTGGAGTATGATCTGGAAAGCTTCTAGGTATTGTTGTCAGTGGTAAAGGCATCAAGGTCGATCCTTCCAAGGTAAAGGCCATCTAAGAAATGCCAGTCCCCACTCTGAAAAGGAGGTTAGAGGATTCTTGGGTCGTCTTAACTACATCGCCCGCTTCATATCTCACTTAACTGCTACTTGTGAGCCAATCTTCAAACTCTTGAAGAAAGATCAAGTAGTCAGATGGAATGATGAATGCCAAGCTGCCTTCGACAAAATCAAAGAATATCTGCAAAAACCTCCTATTCTCATGCCTCCAGTTGAAGGAAGGCCCTTGATCATGTACTTGACAGTGCTAGAGAATTCTATGGGGTGTGTTTTGGGCCAACATGACGAGTCTGGCCAAAAAGAGCATGTCATTTACTACCTGAGAAAAAAGTTTACCGACTGTGAAACCAGATATTCACTTCTCGAGAAAACCTTTTGTGCTCTGGCATGGGCTGCTCACCGGCTAAGATAGTATACGTTGACTCATACCACTATACTTATTTCTAAGATGGACCCTATCAAGTACATCTTTGAGAAATCCGCTCTTTCTGGATGGATAGCTAGATGGCAAATAATCTTGACGGAGTATGATATTCAATACACAACGCAAAAGTTCATCAAGGAAAGTGTATTAGTAGATCATTTGGCCCATCAAGATGTTGATGATTATCAGTCTATGAACTTTGACTTCCCGGATGAGAATATTATGCTAGTGACCAACTGCCCGAAACTTGGACCGTATGACGGACCTGAACAAGGATCCCTGTTGTACCCCAAAACTTTCCCTCCCATTTTCACACAAAAAACATACTCCTAGAGGTCCTTAATTGCTCAAGTTGACTAAGGATTGACCAGATAAATCGTCCTCCTAAGACAATGAGCCTCAAACTAGGGTTTCACTCCTCATCAATATGGTTGAGTTCCAAGGGTCCCAAATTGTCTCCATTGTCTTAATATGTCCTCTAGATCATCCATGCCAAGTTTCATTCCTTGCACAACAAGTTTGCTCAGTCAACTGCTCAAATGCCTGAAAATCAATTATGCTAGGGGCAAAAGTCAATTGTGGCCCAAATACAGTCAAACTTCAAGATTTTTTGTCAACATCAATATTTTGAGGTATTATCCATCATTGGATCAAGGGATGATCATGATTCCTTAAGGAATGCTCCTAATTCATCAAAACTCAAAAATTGCTAAATTAGGGTTTCTATAGGAAAAGTCAACCAAACTTTGACCAGGCATAACTTTCTCATACTTTATCAAATATTTCTCATCCAAGGCTCATTTTAAAGAGGATCCAATTCCCTACAAATCATATTAAGCCCTCAAGGTCAATAAATTCCTCAATCAAAAGATACAAGTTCATACATTATAGGTCATTTCAAAAAGTCAACAAAAACACATTTTGGGTCAAAGCTCCTTACATGAACATGGAAGATCCAATTGAGATGAGACATAAAGGTTGTTTAGAGGACACCCTAAGCTTTGTAAAAAGTCCAAGAACACCTTCTTAGGGTAAAAAATGAGAGAGATATGTATTGCTAAAGTTGACCAATTTTTGGAAATGTGCATGAAGTCAACATTGATTAAAATGACTTTTTTCCAAATGGGCCCATGTTTTCTTGTTTGAAATTTGTTCCTAAGATGGCCCACGACCCCTGAGATTATCCACCTATTATTTCATTATTTTTATTATTTATTTTGATTTTTTATTCATTTAAATCAAAATAAATCAATTTAAATAGTGAAATAATCAAATAAAATCAAAGATTTGATTTTGTGAGCACATTATGAGTCCATGAACAACTAGAAAATCAGGCAAATCCGTGCAAGGGCTAATTGATTGGAAAAGATCATAATTTGGTTTGTTTTAGAAACAAATCATACAAGGCAAAAAAATCAAATCTTTTTCAATAATTTGCAAAGAATGAATACAGCTTTGTTAACCTAATTGCTCCTATTACATATAGACAACATTTCCAAAGCATAAGGAGGAGGTTTGGCCGTGTTAATTAGCAACACAAAACTCAAATTTTGAACAAGAAAGAGGCAATCAGATTTCCTTCTACAAGGAGATTCAAGGTGTTTCAAAGCCAGTAATTCATTCCTGGAAGTATTTTGGAGTTGTTTGGATCATCACCAAGCCTCAACACACTCAGAAACGCTCTACACGAGTACCACGGTTTGCCTTCCTTCTTGAAATTGATTTTTGCAATTTACGCCTGATAAACGATTTCTAACTATACATTCATGTTTGTATCATTATTTAGAATATGTTTGCATATTTAATTGTGATTTTTAATGCGTATTGGACAACCTGCCATTGTTAGGGTTTAGAGTTTCTTTTTAGGGCTTTTCGTTTCAGGAAAAATCAGGGCCAAAGATGGATACCACTGCATTCAAGAGATCAAACCCAATTGATCTGTGTAATTTGATTTGATTTATATTGCTTGGATATGATTTTTGAGATGCACAGGTTATAGCTATGGCAAACGTCTGTAGGTAAAAGTCTTTACCTAAGACAACAGTCCCGACGAAGAAGATGAATGCGTGGCAGATCCTGAATGGCTCATTTGAATTTTTGCGCGTTTTTTATAAAAGTAGACTTTTGCATATTGTTTAATATAAGTTATGTGTGGGTATTAACGATTGAGTAGCTTGGTTCAATGGAAAAGGAGAAGGGTTTGTAAGGCGCGCATGTAGGAGGTCAGGGGTTCGATCCCTGCCTCCTACATAATATTTTTCTCAATATCTATTTGCAGATTCAGTGGTCTCATCACATGTGCATACACCATACGCCTCCATATAATCATCATTGGATCAATCTGTATCCAGATCCAATGCCTCAAGCATACAGGCGCATGGTGGATTCTCTTGGCAAGCTTCCCACTGGATCAGACGCAGTCATTGGGCCAACAATCTTGGGCCTAACACAAATTGAATTCTGCAACCCCAAAATCACTTCCAGCATCAGGCCCATTTTAATTTTTGTTTTAATTTCTTTAACCTTTTTATTGTTTCATTTATTTTTAATTATTTTAAAAAATATTTTTTAATTAAATCTTAAAATCATAAAAACACAAAAAACATTAGAATTAGGTTTTTTTTTCATAAAATATTTAATTTCATTAATTAATTAGGTTAATTAGGATAATTTAAATTCCTTTTTCATAATTAAAATTAATTAGAAATTAGGTTAATTTTCAAAATTAATTACTTTCTCAAAAATCCAAAAATATTTTTCTTCTAAATCAATTAGATTCGTTAAACTTTAATTCCTCGTTTAATTTATTCTCGCGCACCTTTATTTATTTATTTTTTTCAATTATTGTATCTGTTTCGAGTTTTTAATAGCTTTTAACTTAGGTTTATTATTGCTTTTATTTTCCGCTTTTCCCCAAAGTTTTTGGTTAGGTAATCCCCTCCCCAAAGCCTTGTAATATCTAGGTTTAAACTTCTGCACTTTCACTTTCCGTCATTATAAACTGTTAGATGATTGATAATAGGATTGTATGTAAAAGATCAATGTTTAAAACAGTAGAAAACCCTAACTGTGCAAAGATAATTGACTGAAAAAACAAACACTTCCACATTGCTATTATCTTTGTTTTCAATTTTGTTTTCCTTTTGACGATTTCCTCTTACTAGGATCTCCATCTCTCTGTACAAAAATGCCTATTCATGGGCAAAATATCAATACAAATATACTTTAAAGTGTAAACTTTCTGTTTTTATATTGAATGCAAAGATGTCCAATGACTAAAATTGAACGAACATATACATGTGAACATGATTAAAACTATTTGGCACATGTGTCCTGCTAAGCAGCAGCAAACATCTCTTTAATGTATATGGAATATCCCCACATAGTTATTTCATTAGAATTATCCCCACAAGGATAACTACAATAAACCAACCCCTAACAGAGTTGCCCACAAAGTCTCTTTGCATAGGTTGATCCCCAGCCAGAGTCTCAATCTCTTGAGATCTATCTCCCCATCTAAGTTGGTCCTAAAAGAAGAAGCCTTGTGGATCTCTTCCTTAAAGAACTCACCTCGTCAGCGGTTCGTCAAGTATTCCTCAACAGGGTTTATTTCCCCAGCAGGGTTTATTTCCCCAGCTAAATCTGTCTGCCTCGGCTGAGTCTACCCTATCCAGCTTGAGTTTGCCTCTCAGACTATTACAAATCAGAGGGCCACAACTCCTAATCCCCAGTGAAGTCTCCAACAAAGTCATTGTTATCTCCAAAAGTTGTTGTGAAGCCTGGAATCCGACCAGATAATAGTTTTAACTTCAGTAAGTTGTTGTGAAGCCTAGATCCGACCAGATAACAGTCAACTTCATTCGTTCAAAATACTATGAAGCCTGGACCTGACAAGGTAATAGTGTAACTTTTCAAATACTATGAATAATGGACCTGACCAGATAATAGTACAACTCAGTCACTATGAAGCCTGGATCCGATCAGATACTAGTGTAACTTTTCAAATACTATGAAGCCTGGACCCAACCAGATAATAGTTAACTTCTCAAGACACTATGAAGCTTGGACCCGACCAGATAAAATTTTAAATCTTCGAGATATTGAAGAACCTGGACTCAACTAGACAAGGGTTTAACTTCTTTTCCCTAGTAGAGTTTGCCTCAACCCCCATCAAGTTATTGTGAAGCCTGGACCCAACCAGATATCAGTTCAACATCATCTTTTCAATTAAGTTATTGTGAAGCCTGGATCCAACCAGATAGCAATTAAATTTATTCCATATGAAATCCATTGTGAAGCATGGAATCCGACCAGATAGCAACTAGTTTCAAGCAAGTTACTGAGAAGCCTAGATCCGACCAGATAACAATTCAACTTCAAGAAATTTTCTGTGAAGCCTGGATCCAGCCAGATAACAGTTAATTTATTCATCCCCAATAAGTCACTGTGAAATCATCGCAACATCACTACATCATGAAATCTCTTCATATTCATCGTTATATACACAACTTCGCAATTACAACAAAACATAGGAGTAAAACAAAATCCAGAAAATCATCTCATATTGTGTTCAAATCATTTTTATTAAGTAGATAATTTTTTTAGCTTTTCATAGGTTTTAACGGCGCATCAAACAGACACCTGAGGCGAATGTTATGGAATTTTCAATTTTTCAAAATTCTTTCTAACACAGTGGTAACTGGTTACTGCATTACGGTAACCGGTTACTGCCTAAGTCAGTAGCTATATTTTTCAAAAAACTGTCAATGGAAACCGATTACTGCGTAACACAATAGCCTATTTTCTTCAAATTTTCACGTGGTAGCGGTTATTCCGCAGTGGTAACCGTTTACCATTAATTTTTAAAAAAATCTGCAATTATGCAGGTTGCGATTTGTCTTCTCAAAACACCCAAATTCACCAATTCTCATCATGAAACAAAAGAAATTGTTATATCAAACACATACAATTCATAACCATCAATTAGGGTCATCCTATATCATCAAAATTGAAGGTTTACACACGCCAATTTATCATCATCACTTATCACACATACATATCACAAACACATCAAAATTTCACACAAAGATGATCATACAATTATATAATCTAACGCTACCATAACCCACCATCATACAATCCCTTATAGAGTTAGAACCCTATCCTTACCTTAGGTTTGATGATTCTAAGCTCTCTACCGGAAATTCATCCTCCTAGCTTGTACGCTCTCCTCTTCTCTCTGTTCTTCTCTTTTTCCTCTGCTTCTCACTTCTACAATTTATTCCTCGTGTTTTCACTTCTTGTTTTTCTAATAACAAAGATTAGACCCCTAAATCTATATTCCCATCTTGCTCTTCCTTATTTTTAATTAATTAATCACTAATATTATAAATAACTTTATATCTATAATAATACTAATAATAGTACCAATAATGCTCATATTCTCTATTCACCTCATGTTCTCTACGCTTTTAGTCATACACCCCCCAACATCTCAACCTCTAATTTCCCAATTGTATCACATCACATGTAAAAAATTTCAACACCAGCAAACACATCATCTTATCTAATTATTTTTATTAAGGATAACCCTAAATAAATTGGGGTGTTACACTATCTAGCATTACCTAAGTCTATCTAGACTTAAGGTTTAAACTACCTTAACTAAGGTAAGAAATACTTATCTAAGAAAGGGTGCTATCTAGCACTACCTAAGTCTATCTAGACTTAAGGTTTAAACTACCTTAACTAAGGTAAGAAATGTTTATCTAAGAAAGGGTGCTATCTAGCACTACCTAAGTCTATCTAGACTTAAGATTAAAAAGATTACCTATCGAGGTAAAGGGTGCTTATCTAAGTAAGGGTTCTATCTGTCACTACCTAAGTCTATCTAGACTTAAGTAAACTACCTTAACTAAGGTAAGAAATGCTTATCTAAGAAAGGATTCTATCTAGCACTACCTAAGTCTATCTAGACTTAGGTTAAAAAGATTACCTATCGAGGTAAATGGTGCTTATCTAAGCAAGGGTGTTATCTAGCACTACCTAAGTCTATCTAGACTTAAGGCTTAAGGGATATTGTAGCGATAAAAAATGTAGCAGGATAAATCAGAGGTCGAGCTATTAATTAACTCGACTTGCAAAAGCAAGAGTCGCCACCGCGCTTTATTATTTCCAAGAGAAAAGGGAAAAGAGAGAAATAAATCCTTAAATATGCAATGTAAAGTAATACTTAAAAGTAATGAAAATACAATGCGTTTTTGAAAGAGATCTAGAGTTTGGGGGTTGGTTATACAATGGTAAGGTACTAGCACCCAATGCATCTGCGGTACTCCGCATGAACCTTTTGAAATATCTGTTTTTTGGTTAAAAATTGTTTGTTTGGTTAAAATGATTTGTTTGGTTAAAATGATTTGTTTGGTTAAAATGGGTATGGACGAGATTTTGAAGATACAACGACCTAGTGTCGAAGTTTTGACTTAAAAGGAGTGAGTTTAAAAATTGAGTTTTTTAGGAAAATTAACTTAAGATTAACAAAATAGTAAAAAAAAAGTGAATGAAGGGATTCACATAATTGTATAAGATGTATTTGATGACATGAAGTCAACAAAGTTAAAATATTTCCCTTGGAATTGAGACGGACGAAAGATATAAAGATTAAACGATCGAGAATAAAGTTAATTAGAGCGACAATTGAATAATAACAAAAACTCAATAAAAGATTAATTTATAAGCATGTATTTTTAAACAATTAAATTAATTAATTAATTAAATAAAGACTAAATTATAATAACATGTATTTTTTGAATAATTAAATAACAAAAATTAAATAAAAGATTAATTTATAAGCATGTATTTAAATAAACAAAAATTAAATAAAAGAAAATTTATTAGCTTGTATTTGAATAATTAAATAAATAGCAAAAATTAAATAAAAAGACTAATTTATAATAGCAAGAAATAATCATATATAAAATAAACTTAAACTAAAATTTGTTATCATATATTTAATAGAATATGGGGAGATAATACTAAAAGAACTAAAAAACATAATAAAATGCCCTAGCAGGGGTTGAACTCGGGTTCCTTAAATTATTAGTGGTATGTTGCCACCGAGCTATTACTATTTATCTGTTATTACCATGTTTTAATTAAAATATAAGGTGATGATGGTAACGGGATTAGGCCAAAAGGCCCAATGGGGCCGACCCAGTTAGAAAAGAACAAGGAAAAAGGTTTTTGAAACCCTAGACAACAAAGAAAAAGGCGTTGCATGTGCTGTTATTGGGAAGGGAAACAAACAAAATTAATTACTATTATCCAATAACTCCTCTTTCTATGTTACCGTAAAAAGACAAAAATAAAACTCTCCCTCCCCTGCCAAAAATCTTCATCTCCCCCTCTGTTCCATTTTCAATTCGTCCTTCCCATTATAACTGATACCTTCTCCTAGCATCTCCCTCTTCCCTCTTCTTAGCAGCCTTCTCCTCCGCAGTTGGTAGTAGTTTTATTAGCACAAATATGCAAAAACCTAGCTTCCGGGTTCTGTTTCAAATCATCAAAAGATGGAATCTTTGTGTACTTTCAGATTTCCCTGACCATATCACATTCAGTTTGCAATATCACTGAGCTTTCTTGAAAGCTTTATCACTCCATGAACCGGTAACGATATAATCGACGACATTGTCGTTTTTGAATATGTTTAACGGCACGACAGTGAACTGGGTGGTGGCGTCGCTTTTGATGGAGATGGGTTTTCAGGTTAGTGGGTTACGGACTAATGGATGAAGGGTGTCGACGGAATTGTAAGGATGGGTCCAGGAATTGATTGAGGTGTTTGGCGGTTGTTTATTATGTAGAAGGAGAATCAGAGGGAGTTGTATGGTGGATCGATGGAGATGAAGGGTTGAGTTTCTGGTTTGTGAAGAGTATGAAGGTTAGGTGAAGAGTGTGGGGTGAGCTATAATAGTGGAGAGCAGTATTATCGTAGGCGTCTCAGAAGATGATAGGCGGAGCGATAACTGACAGTTTAACAGAGGCGGATGGGGTTAGCTTTGAATGATAAAGGGTGTTGAGATGTACAAAGGTTGTAGCTTCTACGAGTATCTGCTCAAGGTTATACAATGAAACAAGACTGAAGCAGTATAATTTTACAGGTAACAAATTCAAAATGTCTAATGTTCTTTGAAAATTGCATATTTTGTTGTTTCTGCATGGTAAAAGTTATTGATCCAGCTATGCTGCCTCTCACTAATGCACCATGGACATATCTTTATACCATAAATTTAAAGAGATGCTTTTTAACATTTGAGTAAATTGGAGAAAAAATAAGAACTAGATTTCAATAAATGGATATCCAATGCTATTGGTTTTTCCTTAAATGAAATGGGTCAGTTAATAGCAAAAATGGTTTGGATTATTTTTATTTGGAAACCAAATGTATGATTATGGATTGGATAAACCGGTTAAAATGCACACCCCTAGGTAAGTTTGAAGTGTTTTTAAGAGTTTTATGAGTAATTTTTCCTTGGTTTTCTCTAACATTTTATAATATCTACTAGTTACAACAATTAGCAAATGATACAAAATTAGCTATGTAAATGGAGATATAGTGTAAGCGAATAAGCGTATGTTGATGAATGAAAAAATATTCAGAGATGTTGGGAAGAAGACGATACCTATCGGAGTCTCTCCGATGGAGCTTCAAAAAATAATAAGTTCTCCCTTGATGCTCAAACTCCTTTCTACCTTGATTGTTTGTTGTGATGCTTGAACAAAAATCCTCTTTTCTGTTTTTTCTCTCCTTGAGTTTTTTCTTGTCCCATTTTTCTGTCCATGAAGATGGCTTTTATAGTGAAAGAACAAGGTATTTAGGGGGGAAATAGTAGAACATTTGAACTGTTTTGACAAACTGTTTTGATTCCTTCTTCATACAATTTTAGGTTGCCATTTTGTTGCAATTTTTGGGTTGTTATGATGCAGGGCAGCAGTGTGTAGACTGGTTTACAGCAGTTTTCTGGCAGCATTTGGACCATTGTAGGTTACTGTTTTTTTGGGCTGGTTTCTAGCATTTTTATAGTTGTTTTGTAGGTTATTGTTAGGCTGACTTACAACAGTTTTTTGGGTCATTGCAGGCTGCTGTTGGGCTGATTTGTAGGATGCTATAGGGCTGATTTGCATTGTTGAACATGGCTGGAAAATATGGGCAAAATGTTTGAAGCATGAAGCTTTAGGACATTAGAAATTTAGTCTTGATTTTTATGTACAAACTTGTAATTCCTCTTGTAACTTTGTAGTGATAATTCCAAATAAAATTGTGACATGAATGGAAACTTGTCTTGAAAATAATTTCTCAATTCCTTTGTAATTGTAAACATTTTGAATCTTTATTTGTCTTGATGAAATTCAAAGTCTTCCACTTGAATTTGGAAAATAATTGATTGATACTTGAATGAATTTTTGAATGATGAATAAACAATAATGCAAGCCTTAAGATCTCAATCTTGCATCTTATATTGGAGATCCAAATGAATTACATGAATTGATCTTGTAATGAAGTTGCAACCATCATGCATTTGTTCTTGTGACAAATGATTATTTGAATCAAGTTTCTTTTTCCAATATCTTCTTTAATACATGCCTCATGTGAATTCAAATGGCCATGGTGTGAATCCATCAAAATAATCACACCAAAATAATCTTGAATAAATATTAATGTGATGAATGATTATTCTTGAATGAGCCCTTTTGATAACTTATATTTAGTAAATACTTGAATTCACATGATAAAAATTCCAAGTATTCTAAATAAATTCTTCTAAAGCGATCTTGAATTCAATCACTCCACTCTGACGAAATTCACCTCGCGTCATGTAAGTATAAGAAATCGAACCATACTTAAAAGCTTCGAATGATCAATAGAAGAGGGATTTGAGGCGAAATGTTATCGCATTGAGAAATTCGCACAGTGAACTTAACCTAGAGATCCAGAAACTCTTAAATCATGACAAACATCCCATAAAGTTCTATCATGGTTTTCTAAACACAATTCGTCTTCAACTTTTAAAGAAAAGTTGCAGATAACTTTTGGTCAAAGTGTTTTGAATTGACTTGCATAGCTTGATCTTTTCTTGTATTTCAAGGCAAGGCGAAACACACATGAACCAGCGATCATGGAACCTTGACTGTTTTTTTTTTGTTGAATAATTTCGGAGGAGCTTGAGGCCACTTGTTGAATAGAACATGGAAATAAACACACGGTTCTCAGAAAGTTCCCTTGATGAATCAGTCTTCGAGAATCAACGATCCTCGTACTTCTGGCTTGAGACTCAAAACCCTAATTGAGGTGTGACGCTTGATGCTCTTGATTCGAACCTGTTTCTACACATGAAATCAAAGAAACAAAAAAAATACACTTCGTGCTTGATTAGAAGTTAGTCATGTATAAGATAAAATGTTAACAACACTCGATAATCTCTACATAGTTAATACTTGAAGGTGAGAAGTTCGAAACCGACCATATTTCGTGACCTTGATGTATATAAGAAAAATGCAAATTAAGATGGGATCTTAGGTCAAAAATTGGTGTATGACAGCTGCCCCTATTTAAGTTTCTTCTATCCGGAGATATGAAGATTGAAATCTTCGTCTCGACGAGATTGAAGGGACTTAAATATAGAATATGCAAATTTTGGCCCTAAGATACCACCATTGTGTTTATGGTATGAATGTAATATTTGAATCTTATGGGGAATGATGTTGCATGAGACAAACTAATTCTGGAGAAACTAAGCACATGATAAAATAATCTACAGGGGAAAAGATTATAACTCTACTGGAGAAACAGAGCCACAGACTTCGAATGGGACTTCTCATTGGGGAATAACTTTGAGAGAAAATTATTTTCTGACTCTAACAAAGAAAACGCCTTGCATAGGCTGCGAAAAAAGATGGCTACTGACCCAAGATGATGATGATTTTACAACTCATGGTCAAAAGTAGACAAAAGATATACCAACTTTTACTGATAGTGAACTACCGATTTTTACTGAAGGTAGAGATTTCATAACAAACTTCTCTGCGGGACTTTTCCAGAGAGATACCATTTGTTGCTAAAATAACATATTATTGTGGATACACAAGCTTCTCAAATAAAGAGGTCGCCACTTGTTGTCCTCAAAGTTTATTAGTAAACATACAAGTTATTCAAATAAAGAGGTTGCCATTTGTTGTCTTCTAAAGATGTCTATAACACACAAGCTGATCATGAAGAGACAGTCGCTTGCTGTCTTCCAAGGATGTCAATAACACACAAGCTGCTCATAAAGAGACCGCCACTTGCTGTTTTCCAAGGATGTCAATAACATACAAGTTGCTCATGAAGAGACCGCCACTTTCTATTTTCCAAGGATCTCAATAACACATAAGTTGCTCATGAAGAGACCGCCACTTGTTGTTTTCCAAATATATCTATAACACACAAGCTGCTCATAAAGAGATTGTCACTTGCTGTCTTCCAAAGATATCTATAACACACAATTTTCTCGTGAAGAGACCGTCACTTGCTGTTCTCCAAAGATATCTATAACACACAATCAGCTCATGAAAAGACCACGACTTGTTGTCACATTGATGTTCCAGAAGAAAGATGTGATAGCACTACTAGGGAATAAAGTTCTTTTTCAATGTGGAATCATGAATAGGTCCTTCCTGAAGAGACCAAGTATTTTAAATGCGCTCTTCATCTAGGTTTCACAGCCTAGAGAAAACCACAGGGTAGCATATGCAAGAGACAAAGCTCAATCCAGGGATGAACCAGAGAGAAAATAATCAAACAAGACTCCACCCAATGAGGAAACAACTTGATTGGGGATTTATCCTATCTAGAGATGGAAAAGGAAGGCTAAAGCAAGATTCTTCCACGAGGATTAGCTCAGTTGGGGAATTAGAAAGGAGGCACACTTTCTGCCTAAGTTGACATTCTATTTGGAAAGAGCAAATACACTGTTCGAATAGACATAACCAAGGTATATGAATCTAAACCATCGACAAATACGAATGTGCATACATGATGCAAGTGTGAGTGAATAAACGAATTTCATGTATATGCTGACGAAACAGATAGAGGAGATAAGCTGAAGATGATGAGATATCACAAAACAACCAGATACTCGGCTAATCTCAAAGAGATGGGAAAATAATCGGAGCTAGAACAAAAGGCATCGCTAGAACGTATCATACTACAAAGCTTAAGTGTCTTTGAAGAGGACGATACCCAAATTTCAAACTTATAACATCAATAAATCACTGACATGATAACAAAATGTACTTCACTTTGGTTAGGGAGAAAAAATCTTGTTCTACTAGAGATAATTGAATCAAGGTTTAACCGGGATTGCTGGGTTGTCACCAAGCTTAGAACTCTACTGGGAACACAAGATCACACAACCAACACCTCATGATGATTTTGGAGGAAGAAACCATTGTTCATCATACAAGGATGAATTACCATGTTGTTTTGCATTTCAAAGCTTAACCTTTCTCGGAGCAACTATTAATATTCTTCTAGTATTCATGACACATTTCAAGATAGGAATACTATAATTAACTTTGTTTCAAATATTGCTATAAAAACTGAAATTTTGCTCGATAAATAATATAAAAAAACAAAAAAGATAAATGCTTAAATTTCATTAATAAGACGGTATTCCGCTAATGGTGCGGCTCCAAAGATTTACAAAAATTTGGAAAATAATATATGAAAGAAAAGTTTACAAGAAAAATGACCACTACTCTCCCTAACAACTTTGAATTCCAAGATATGCTCAAATTTGTCGTGACTGGTCTAATCAAAAGCCCGCTTAAGCCGCCCTTTCTAGTTTTAAACTTAGCAAGTTGTCATCTCAATTTTAGGTAAAATACTTCTTGATTGCGTCGGTGTTCACAGAGCGCGGGAGCTCCTCACCGTCCATATTTGTAAGAATCATGGAGCCTCCAGAGAAAACCTTCTTAACAATATATGGTCCTTCATAATTTGGAGCCTATTTTCCCCTAGAATAAGGTTGGAAATATAATATCTTCTTGAGCACGAGGTCACCTTCTATAAATTCGCGTGGCCGAACCTTCTTATCAAATGCCTTCTTCATTCTCTGCTGATATAGCTGGCCGTGACACAATGCTGTCATTCTCTTTTCTTCAATCAAATTCAACTGACCATATTACTTTGACACCATTCAGCCTCAGAAAGCTTAGCTTCCATCAAAGCTCTCATAGACAGGATCTCTACCTCCACGGGGAGTACTGCTTCCATGCCATATACTAAGGAAAATGGAGTTGCACCAGATGAAGTTCGAACTGAAGTACGACTTTAGTAAACTATTATCTGGTCTGGGCCAGGCTTTGCTAACTTAAAAAATTAAGATTTGACATTATCTGGTCGGGTCCAGGTTTGGCAGTAACTTGTTAGAAAGATGAAGTTGAACTAGTATCTGGTGGGGTCCAGGTTTCATAGCAACTTGCTTGAAAGGATGAAATTGAATTGTATTTGGTCGGCTCCCAGGTTTCAGCGATTGAAGGAGTTAAACTAATATTTGGTCGGGTCCAGGCTTTAGTAACTTAAAATGTTATCTGGTCGGATCCAGGCTTTGAATTAAGTGTTATCTGGTCGGGTCTAGGTTTCATAGTAACTTGTTAGAAAGATGAAGTTGAACTAGTATCTGGTTGGGTCCAGGTTTCGAAGTAACTTACTATGATAGCAATGACTCCGTTGGAGACTAAGGAGTTTTGTCTGTTGATTTGTAATAGTATGAGAAGCAAACTCAAGTTGGGGAACTTTTAGTTTGTTGGGGAAATAAACCTTGTTGAAAAGAAAACTTGACAACCTACTTGATGAAATGAATTCTTTAGGAAGAACTCCGCCAAACTCAATTGGGGAGAGGATTTTCCGGAGATTGAAACTCTGGTTGGGGATTGCATGAATCCAAGTCTGTGGGGATGATTCAAATCCTTAAGGAGATACTTATTATTGTTTTCATATACTTGTTAAAAGTTAGTCATGTTCATATGCATATGTTCATTCAATTTTAGCCATTGGACGCTTTTGCACTTAAAACATAAAAACTAAAAAGCTTACACTTCAAAATATATTTATATTGATGTTTTGCCCGTAAGTAGGCATTTTTATACAAGGAAACAGACATCCTAGTAAGAGGAAATCGTTGAAAGAAAAGAAAAGAGTACAAAGTGAAAGTGAAAATAATAGCTATGTGGAAGTGATATCATTGTGTTCCAACTCCGCTATTGCCCCAATGTCTTCGAAAATTATCCCTTGTCGTTGAAAGAAATTGATTGAATTGATCTTGTACCATTGAATTTGTTCCTTGGTAATAAACTAGTTGTAGGGATACAATGGGACATAGTCATGCGCTTTAACCCTTAACTTTTGCCTGGACTGCCCTCTCGGGTTTTCAGCCCACCAGGATACCTATTTTTGCCCAAGCCGCCCTTTCGGGTTTTCGAATTTCCGGGTGTACAATCTTTTGCATATATACTTAATTTTTTCCCGAACCTCTTTGGTTCGCCAGGACGCCCTTATTTTGTCCTAGGTATGTCAACCTAGCGGGTTGTTTTATGCGTAGTATTTTTTAACTATGTTTGTGTTCACATGATGTGGGAAATCTTCACCATCCATAGTAGTCAGCATCATGGCTCCACCAGAGAAAACTTTCTTTACAACAAATGGTCCTTCGTAAGTGGGATTCCATTTGCCTCTGGGGTCGCCTTGTGGGAGAATGATGCGCTTTATTACCAAATCACCAGTCTGATATACTCGGGGCTTAATTTTTTTGCTGAAAGCCTTTATCATACGTTTTTTATACATTTGACCATGAAAAACAACAGCCAGTCTCTTCTCATCCATCAAGTTTAACTGATCTAACCTAGTCTGAATCCATTCATCTTCGCCTAACTCTGCTTCCTTCATGATCCTTAGGGAAGGAATCTGAATTTCGACAGGTAGGACAACTTTCATGCCATAGACCAAAGAGAACGGGGTTGCCCCAGTTGACGTTCGAGCTGAAGTACGGTAGCCATGGGGAGCAAATGGTAACATCTCATACCAGTCTTTATATGTTACCACCATCTTTTGCACAATCTTCTTGATATTTTTATTGGCAACTTCCATTGTGCCATTCATTTTGGGTCTGTAAGGAGAATAGTTGTTATGCTTGATTTTGAACTGAACACAAAATTCTGTAATCATAGAATTGTTGAGGTTGGTTCCATTGTTAGTGATGATCCTTTCTGGGACACCGTAACGGAAGATGAGGTTGTGCTTGATAAACCTGGCTACAAAGTTCTTGGTAATGGAGGCATATGAGGCAGCTTCGATCCACTTGGTAAAATAATCAATGGCAACAAGGATGAAACGGTGTCCATTGGAAGCGGTAGGTTTAATCTCTTCAATCGTGTCAATGCCCCACATTGCAAATGGCTACGGAGCGGTTATGACATTCAGGGGAGTTGGGGGTACATGGACCATGTCGACATAGATTTGACACTTGTGACAAACCTTTGAGTGATGATGACAATCAGTTTCCATTATGGACCAATAGTAACCAGCCCTCAGGATTTTCTTGGCCATAGTGTTCCCACTAGAGTGAGTCCCAAAGATTCCATCGTGCATGTCTTCCATAATTTTCTCTGCCTCCTTCTTTCCTACACACCAGAATAGAGTAGAATCATGATTTCGCTTATACAGGGTTCCATTGCTTAGGAAGAATTTGGATGAGAATCTTCGCAAGAATTTCTTATCATTTATGAAAGCCTATTCAAGATACTCTTGTGCTTCAAGATATCTCCTTACTTCATGATACCATGGTTTCTCTTCATCGGTGTCAAGCTCACAGTAGTGTGCAGGTTCGTCAAATCTTTCAATTGTAATCATAGGAGCTTCGTTGTCCCATTTGACTTTGAACATGGAAGACATTGTTGCCAAGGCGTCGGCTAACTGATTTTCTTCTCTAGGGAAATGTTCAAAGGTGATCTCCTTGAAGTATGGTATCAGGGTTAACACAAACTCTTTGTAAGGAATCAGGTTAGGATGCTTAGTGTCCCATTCTCCTTTGACTTGACTGATCACTAGAGCATAATCTCCGAATACGTTCAAGAACTTGATCTTTAATTCAATGGCAGCCTTTAGACCCAAGATGCACGCTTCGTACTCAGCCATGTTGTTCATATAATTGAAACACAATCTAGAAGTGAAAGGAGTATGGTAACCCCCAGGAGAAATAATCACAGCACCAGTTCCATTGCCTATAGCGTTGGAAGCCCCATCGAAAACCATAGTCCATCAGGATCCTTGTTCAGGTCTGTGATACGGTGGGAGAAATGACTTGAAGGTTTTGCATTTGATTGCAAATGTTGCGGTTAGCAAGAGTCTTCACCGACTTTTCTTTTATCCAAAAGAAAAGGTGAAAAAGCACAGGAAAGACCTTTGATATTGTTTCTTGAGTTCGAGGGGTAGATTATGAAAATGGAAGGTATTAGCACCCTTTTCATCCATGGTTTTCCATGGACTCTTAGTTACTTTCTAGACCACTTGCTTTTTGTTTGAAATTGTGCTTTGTTTGGTTTTTGAAATTATTTTGTAAAGAGGCCATTGTTTAGGCAAACTTTGTAATGATTCTCGTTTGTAAGAATGTATACAAAGATGTTGATCTTTTGAAAATGTTATCAAGTTGGTAAGATGTTTTGAAAGTGTAGGTGTCTGTTTTAAAAAATATCAAGGATGTTTGTTTTGAAATGGAGCAAGTAACTAGGAACAATCTACTTACTCAAAAGTCTTTCTTGTTCATTTTATTTTCCTTTGGCATTGTTATCTTACCATTGATTTGGTAAGCAAACCTATCTTTGGATGTTAACGGGACGGGTGTGGGTCATCGTATAACCATGATTAGCAATGTTGCAAGGTATCTTAGCATTCTCTTTTAGGGACTAAGATCAATTGAAAGACAACATAGATAGCGTCATCGAGGGACTATGATTTTATATTTGGCTGCTTTTGCTAAGATACCTCACATGCGTAATATGGCCATTTTGTAAAGGCAACCAAGTGGATTTTACCCTAGGGGTGCTTGTGTGCAATTGTATTGTTTTCATGCTTGATTTTGTCTTTGATTAGGGTTTTCTAATTGATTGGTTTTAGTCTTTCCATACAAACCCTAATTACTAGCATTTGTATATAAAGCGATAAATTGCATAATTTAAAGTTACTACGCTATTACAATACTTGTGGGAGGGGGGTGTACAAATTATAAATGGGAATTGCAAGAAAATAAACCTAATTAATCTATTACAACCATATTGAATTTATACAAGAATTGAAATGAATAATGTACAAAATGAATCAATATACAAGAATGTAAATGTAAAGAAAATGGATATTTTTGTTTGGATTTTTAGAGAAAAGGGGTTTTGATTTAACCAAATTAATTAAAATAAAATAATTAATTAAATAATAAAAATTAAAAACCTAAATTTACTAGGAAAAGATTTTAAATAAAACCCTAATATATTAATTGATTAAAAAAGGGAAATTAAGTTTATAAGAAGAATATTTTTGGTATTTTTGTCTTAAAAATAAATTATAGTATTATAAAATATTTTTGGTCTTTTATTATTTTAAAATAATATATTTAAATGTTGTAAAAGAAAATAACTAAAACCCTAGTGTGATACGGTGGGAGAACTGACTTGAGGTTTTGCGTTTGTGTTCGCAAATGTTTCGATTTAGCAAGAGTCGCCACCGACTTTTTTATTTTATCCAAAGGAAAGGTCAAAAAGCACAGGAAAGACCTTTGAGATGTTTTCTTGGGTTCGGGGGGTAGATTATGAAAAGGGAAGGTGCTAGCACCCTTTTCATCCATGGTTTTTCATGGGCTCTTAGTTACTTGTTTAGATCACTTGCTTTACTTTTTCAATTGTTTGAAATGGTGCTTTGTGTGGTTTTGAAAGTATTTTGAAAAGTGGCCATCGTTGTGGCAATCTTTGTAATGATTCGTGCTTGAAGAATGTATACAAAGATGTTTGTCTTTTGAAAAATGTTTCAATGTTTGAAAGTTTGTTTGGAAATTGTTTTGAAATGTGTAGGTGTATTTTAGAAAATAGCAAGGATGGTTTTCAAATTGATCAAGTAACTAGGAGTTGTCTACCCTAATCAAAAGTCTTTCTTATATATTTTTAACCCTTGGACATTGTTGTTTTACCATTGTATTTGGTAAACAACCCTATCTTTGAATGTTAAACGGGACGGGCGTGAGTCATCATATGACCATGATAGCAATATTGCCAAGTATCTTTAGCAAGTTTTGAGGGACTTAATATCATTTTTGTATAGGCAACCAGGATAGTGTCATCGAGGGACTATGATCTTTTGTTTTTGTTTTGTTTTGCCAAGATAACTAGCATGCATACCATGGCCATTTTAAGGCAACAAAGTGGATGAAACCCTAGGGGTGCTTGTGTGCATTGTGTTGTCATTTTTCATGCATTTTTGTCTTGTGTTAGGTCATGCTATTTGTTTGATTTTGGTCTTTGCATACAAAACCCTAATTTACTATCATGGTATATGAAAGCGATAAAATGCGTAAAGTAAATCTAAACTATTACAACATTATTATGGGAAGGGGGGGTACAAGTTTGAATAGGGGGATATTGCTCAAAATAAAACCCTAAAATATTATTACAACCAAATTGAAATATTGCACAAATAAATAAATAAGCAAATATTTAAATATGCAACAAGATGTAAATATGCAAGAAATGTTTTTTTGTATTTATTTTATGTATGTAAAATAAATTTATTTAAGTCCTAAAAATAAGGGAAAATAAAATGATTATTTTTGAAAGGGTGAAGAAACCCTAATTTTTGTTTAAAAAAGATATATTCTATATTATTTATTTATTCATTTTTATGTACAAGAAAATAAATAAAAATATATAAAAAAATGTTTAAAAAATAAAATATGTGAGAAAATATTATTTTATATGTATAATATAATAAAATAAAATATGTAAGTATTTTAATATTATTTACAATTTTATTTAAGAAAATAAAGTATATATTATTTAATAAACTATTTTTATGCCAAGAAAATAATAAAAATAATAAAATAAAATGTGAAAAATTAAGAGAATATTTTTTTTGATTTTAAATATTTAGAAAAAATAATTAAAGTCAGAAAATATAAAAAGAAATGGAAAATATGTAAAATATGGAAAATGGGCCAAGGGGGTGCAAATAACAGAATGGGGGGTGCAAACCGAACTAAGCCAGGCCCAAGCCCACTCTCACTTCGTCCCTGTCCTCCAGAAACAGAAAACGCGCGCGCCCTGTACTTCAAAATCTGTTCTTGCTCATGCTTGCATGAAATCAAAAATTTACAACATGAAAGTTATAACATTTTCAATCACGATTCCAACCATATAAAGAACTTGACCTAACTCTAAGAAACCAAGGAGAATTTCAGTGCCCCTAATTTATGACCTAAAATTTTCAGCATGTTCATCATCCAAATTCTCCTAGCTCAGTTAATATAAATAAGAACTATGCATATGTACAGCTCAAGGACATTAAAGACTACATTTTTGCTTCACAAACCTAAGCCTAAGGATGTCTAAATAAGGAGATAGAAAGTTGACAAATACCTTGTTCAGTTGAAGTTGAATATGGCAATGTAGAAACTTTGAGTGAGGCCTGAAGGTCGTGTGAGCTTGCTTGAAGTTCCCTCAACCTTTCCCAATGCTTAGCTTTCCTTGAACCTGCCTGAATGTCCTTGTAGAAGGCAACCTGAAAAGCTTCAAAATGAAAATGGTGAAGCTTGAAAATAAGGTTACAGTTTCCGAACAATGGCTTGGATAGTTTAGGTGTGATGTAGGGAATGTGTTGGAAGTGATTCAAGACAAAACGCACGAGGCAATTTGGTTTTGGCTTGGTGTTTGCAGAGATGGCCCTGTTTTGGGAAGAAGTTGGTGTTTTTGTGTTTTAGGGTGTTTGGGAGCTTGACAAGTCGTGTTTTTGGCTTGGTATAATATGCTGAGCTTGTTTGAAATGATCACAAGACTTTGTTTTAACAGATGCACAAGTTATGGACTTTTTGCAAGCTTACTTGCTTTTGAAGCAAAAGTTGAGTTGACAAAGCCAAAGCATGTATAGGCTAGCTCAAGGCTTGAGGAGAGTTGGTACACTTTTCCTGAAGTTTGTGGATGTTGTTTGTATCAAGAGATCAGGTCCAATGCTCAAGATAAACAAAATTGCAAAAAGTATGCTTTATGGAAATGGTATTGCTACCTTTATGCCATTTTTGGAATAAATCAATGGATAATGCTCCAAAGCTCAGAATAATGCCATTGTCCAATGTATTTGCATTCAATTTTGGAGTGTAAAAAGGATTAGAACCTGTAATGCAAGTACAAGTATGATCCAAACTGATTTGCAAGTTGTAACCTTGTGCAAAATGCCATGGACAAAAGTGAGAAATGGCCATTTTCTTTTCTTCGATTCTCCCTAACCATAAATGATCTTGGAGAGTTCTTGGACATTTTGGAAAGCTTGTAACATTCTCTACAATCCATCTTTGAAATGAATTTTTATATTCAAATTGTAAATATGTGAAAAGTTTCCATGAAGTTAGGTCAAAAATCTTCCTAAACTAGGGCAAAATTTCACTAAGTTAAAAGTTTCATGGACCCTTATTCACAAAATCATAACTTGAGATCCAAGCATCTTTTGGTAAAACTTTGTGAATCAAAGTTGTAGATTTTGTGGAAGACTAATTCTTTCATGTTGGAAGTTTTCTTTTAATCCAATTGCATCATGGTGAAAAAGTTGGGAAAAAATAAGAAATTTTCATAACTTAGAAAATTTCTAAGTTATGAAAAATTTCAAACTTAAACCCTAATTTTCAAAATTAGGTTTCTTGGTCAACAAGTTTCATGTTTTGACACATATTGATGAAAAATGACCCTTGGCACTTGATTTTGACCAAAAAGTCAAAGTTTGACTTTTCAGTGTACAGTTGATTTTTGATTAGTTGACTGGAAAATTCATCTGTCAATCCAATGCATTTGAGATCTTTTGAACCTTGTGATTAGGTCAAGATGATGCCATTGAGTCCTTGAAACCATGCTTGAACCCAATTTTCCATTGGCTAGGTGAAAAAACAGAAATTGCCCTTCTATAGTCAAAACCCTAAAAATGACCATTTTGCCCTTTTGATGATCTGATCAAATTTCTTGAGGAGTTGTGGTCCAAACTTGATCAAATGGATCATATGAGTCTATAATATTGATGTGGATCAAAAATTATGAGGTTTGACTGTAAATTGGCCACAATTGACTTTTTCCCCAATACAGGTGATTTTTAGGTCAACTGTCCAATTGACTGGGCAAAAATTTGATTCAAGGCTTGAAACTTGGTATGAGAAATCTTAGAGGTCCAACATGAAATATGAAAGTCACATGAGGCATTGGAAGTCCAAAAATCCTTGTGCAAACTCAAACCCTAATTTCAGGTCATCAGTGCAAGGAGATGTCTTGAGCTGAGCAAACCTTAATCTTGTCTTGAGTCCAAAGAGTCTTGTGAGGAAAATCTTGATAAAATGAGAGGGCAAATTTTGGGGTACAACAGCTGTCTCTGTTCAATCTTCTTGAACCTGAAGAGTTAGATTGGCGAGTTTGTCGCTCGTGACTCGAAGGTAAAAGATGATTGGACACTAGAGTGCCCGTAAATTTGCACTCGTCAAAATGTATTTGAGGGAATGGGCTTAAAGATGCAATTTGGAGAGGTGACAGAATCTTGTCGGAGATGGGCTTAAAAGATGCCATCCAAGAATGTTTGTTGAAAATCAGGAGAATAAACATCAGAATGGTATTCGTATCTGGAACATATCTGAGTTGTATTTGGAGATTGGATATGTATGAGCAAGGGAATAGCATCCTTGTCTGGAGCGTATTCGAGTTGTAATTATATCTGAATCCGAATGAATAACAGAATGACTTCCGCGTCTGGAGTGTATCTATATTGTATCTGAGTAAGTGACATAATGGCTTCCATGTCTGGAGCATATCTGGACTGTGTCTTGAATAGGCGACAAAATAGCATCAGTGTCTGGAGCATCTCTGAGCTAGGGAAAAAGTCAGAATAAGTGACAGAATGGCAACCGTATCTGGAGCGTATCTGGATTGTATCTGAAGTTGAGACCTATATGAGTAGCAGAATGACTTCCGTGTCTGGAGTGTATTCGTACTGTAACTGAGATCTGAATAAGTGACAGAATGACTTCCATGTTTGGAGTGTATCTGAACTTGAAATTGATAGTTGAATCTAAATGAAAAATATAATGGCTTCCGTGTCTGGAGCATATCTAATCTGTATCTGATCATTGAAGTCTGAATGAGTGACATAATGGAATCCGTGTCTGGAGCGTATCCGAACTGTATCTTGACTTGAAATTTTGAATGAGTAATAGAATGACCTTCGTGTCTAGGGTGTATCCATATTGTATCTGAATGAGAGATCTGAATGAGTAACAGAATGACTTCCATGTCTGGAGTTGTTGTACCCCAAAATTTGCCCTCGCATTTTTTCCTCAAGAAATAACAACTTCAGGCTTTTCCTGATTTTTCAGACTGGCTCAAGAATCGGTCAAACAGACTTTTCTCGTCAGCCAAGCAAAATTAGGGTTTTACTGATTTTCGTGGCTCTGGAATGTTTCAAACAGTTGGTTTAGGGTTTTTGTTGATTTTGGCTCAACTTTGATCAGGCGAACGTTCTTTGGTATTTAATCAAGAATTAGGGATTTATGGGCACGTTCTCAGAAGGATTTAAATTATACAGCACTTTGCAAGTTATTCCGAGATTTGGGTTGAATTCGCATTGTTTGATTTAATCAGTAAAAGAAGGCATTTGGTTTGAATTCACATTTGTTTGTTTGAACCAGTCAAAGGATACATTCAGTTTGGATTTGCAGTGTTGGGTAAAAATCAGTGAAAAAGGAATGCGCCTAATCAGTTGTTTTGATTAACTGGTACTTTGGATGTTGGAAATGCCAGGTTTAACTGATCAAATTGCTAAAGCATTGTTTATTTAAATTATTTATTATTCTAAGATTAAAAGATTGGAATTTATTTTCAATTATTTTAATTAAAGAATTGTAAATAATAAATAAACAATAGGAGGAAAAAGAATTAAAAGTGATAAAGACTTTTTATTTACTTTTAAATTATTCGTACAATTATTGTTTACAATTTACAACAATGATTTTACAAGTAATTTAAACCTAAATAAAACTATCCTAAACATTTTTTCTAATCTTCATTTCTTCATCTGCCATCCTTTGCTCCAGTGCTCCATTCAATTTTTTATCTGCAAATGAAAGAAAAAAAGAAAGTCAATAGCAGATAAATAAAAGACAGATATAAAATTCATCATTAAGGGTCACTGATTGGGATCAGTTAACCCTCTCTGCAAATCACGGGATTTCTCCCGGTTCATAAAGAGGGACGGATATTTATTTGCTAAAAATGAATGCACAAAAGTCAAAATTGCACAAGTCAAATTGTCCAAACTGCATAAGTTCAAATCTCAAAACTCCAAAGTGCAAATCAAACTACAAAGTCCAAACTGAAAAATTCAAACTTGCTGTCAAACTGTGCAAGGCTGCCCAAGCTATCAAAGAAGAAGATTTGAAAAGATACAAAGTACAAGAAGCTGTCAAAAGAAGGGACAAATATGCAGAGGAAAATTGATATGCAAGCAACATGTCTCATTTTCATCATTTCCCAAGTGGCCCTTTCAGAGAAGTACAATGCATAAATAATATTTTAATGCAAGTTGTACTGAGAGAGAAGAAAAAGAGAGAAAAAGAAAGCAGGTTACAAGGCTTTAGGCAGGAAGAAAATATAAAGAACTAAACACAGTACAGTAAAAGGAGGGAGCAAAACCAATACAAAAAAAAATATACAAAACTGATAAGCCTCCAAGTCCCAAAGAACCTTGAACCTGTTTGTTTACAAGCATAAGAACCAAAAGCCTCACCCTGCCTGTCAAATAACCAAAACCAGAAAAGCCTTAACAACCAGATAACACACAAGCCTGCACCTGCTGAAACCTCACAAACCTGTACCTGTACCATTCAAACTCAAACACAAAAACCAGTTGCCAAAAGGCCATTAACCTGCATTAAACCTGTTAAGCCTCAAGCCAAGAAAAAAACCTGTCAAACGCCTTAAACCAACAAGCGTGGAACCTGTCCTGCCTTAACCATCAACCTACAAACCTCTGTCAAGTATCATACCTGCCTAAGCACAAACCTAAAGCCATAAACCAGTAGAAACCTCAAAAGGCCATAAACCAAACAAATACCCAAGGCCATAACCAAAACCAGTTCACCCAACCTGTAACCCTCAAGCCCTCAAAAAGCACCATCATTGGGCAAAAGGATAATGAAACAAGCATTCCAAAGGCAACAAGACGGTTGAAGATAAGGAAGCATATTCAAGCATACTCAAGCATTCAGGGTCAACTCTGAGCCCTCAGAAAGACATCATCATTGGGCAGTAAAAAAGGCAAGCATTCAAGGTAATGGAAGGAAGAGATAAAGAAATACTAAGGCAACTCAGAACAAGGCAGCATTAACAAACCAAAGAAGCATCAAGGCCATACAAGTGTACAGAAGGCAACTCAAAGTAAGGCATAAATCTCAGCATATTCAAGCATACAAGAGACAAAGCGTACCAAGGCAACCAAACAGAAACATTCAAGGCGACAAGAGAAAGAAGAAAAAAAGGGGCTTTCAGATATATTGTCAACATCATAAAGCCTAAATAAGAGTACAGAAGTACCAGGAGTCCAGTTAAAGCTCTCATCGCGCCATCCTCTTCACCATCGAGCCTCCTAAGCGCCTCCACCATTCCTCCCTCAAGCAAAAGGTGGTAAATCCTCTTCTCTTCCCTTTTCAACCTCGTTAGACAAACAAAATCCAAACACCTTAATCAAAAGAAGCAGTAAAATCATAACATGGAAATCTAAAACGCCTAATAAAGAGAGACAAAGCGCTACCTTATTTAATCGTCGCCTGAGTTTTCTGAGGGGAGAAGGGCAAACGGCGCTGGTGGCTGAGGCGAAGGGTTTTGCAATCGGAGAAGACAAGTGATACAAGCGACGCCGCCGCTGCTCACAAACCCTAAAACAATTCCCATTTGAAAACAATAATCAAACCCTAAGCATTTGGTGTCAACCTGGGCCTCGTCCCATTCTTAGTGCATAAGCCCAATCGAACTCCTAATTCACCCCCCTGTTCTATTCGTTCCCCCCAATTTGCATTTGGGCCTCAAACCCTTGAGCCCATTTCTGATTTTTTATTTAACACTATTTTTAAACCATCATTTCCTTTTCATACATATAAAAATTAACATAACTCTTTTATTATTCATTTACATCAAATATTGATTTTCTCTAAAAAATTACGTTTTCAATTGCAATATCTTTCCTCTAACTTAAATTTTGTTACTTTGTATATTATTACATTAATATAAAAATACACAATTAAAATGTAAAACCCTTTTTCTTTTAAGTAAAATACCTTTCTTTGTATAGTAATACATTAATACTAAAATACATAAAAATACATTTTTAATTTAAAACATTTAATTTAAATATTCTTTGTACATACATATAAAGATACATTTTTTATTACACAATATAATTAAAATTGAAAATACCTTTTTCTTTTAATTAAAATATTCTCTTTGTACATAAGCAAGACAAAATACCTTTTTTTCTTTTAATTAAAATATTTTTTGTACATATCAAAGAAAATACAAGACTACAAAAGATTAATTAAGTAAACATTTAATTTTTCATTTAAGTAATACTCTCTTAAATTCACATTTTCCTAACCTGTAAATAATTACATACACGTATACACGTACACTTACATAATATACTTATACTTGATACATTATACATTTGCTTATTTTGTATATTCGTTACATTTACATTTGATCGCAAATTCGATTTGGTTGTAATCTATTGGACACTATATTCCTAAGTCTCATCCCCATTCGTAAATTTGTACCCCCACTCCCGGATACTTGTTTTGTAATAGCGTAGACTTTAAATTCTTGCAATTTACCGCTTTCAATTATACCATGGTTAGACCTAGGGTTTGCATGTACATAAAATCAAACGCTAGATAACCTAATACAAGACAAATACATGAAATCAATACACAATCACACTTGCACCCTCTAGGGTAATCCCACATGTTGCCTTCCAAAATGGGCCATGCTTGCACGTCGAGTATCTTTGGCAAAACAAATTCAAATGATCATAAGTCCCTCGATGACGCTTTCGAATGTTGCCTAAATGGAATGATCATAGTCCCTTCAAAGCAAATTTCCAAAGACACTTGGCATCATTGCATTCATGGTCCATACGATGACCCGCGCCCGTCCCGAACAAACGTCCTAAACACAAGATTGTCCATCAATTTCAATGGTGGAACAAAATTGTTAAAAAGGGTTGAAAACATAGAGAAAACCTTTGAGTACAATAGGGTAGACAAAACTCTTAGTTACTTGAGATCAACTTGCAAAAACACTTGCCTTCTTTTCAAAAACCACATTCCACAAACACTTTCAAAACAAACTCTCAAAAACATTTGAAACATCTTTTCGAAAAAGATACACACCTTTGTAAAACATTCGAGTAAAGAATTATTACAAGGGTAGCCTAAGACAAGGCATCTTCTTCCAAAACATTTTCAAACACACACACACACACCACAATTTCGAGCAATCGAAAATCAAGGCAAGTGATCTAAAAAACCAAGTAACTAAGAGTCCATGGATAACCATGGATGAAAAGGGTGCTAATACCTTCCCTTTTCATAATCTACCCCCCGAACCCACGAAATATCGCAAAAGGTTTTTGTTGTGCTTTTTTAACCTTTCCTTTAGGATAAAATAAAAAGTCGGTGGCGACTCTTGCTCAACCGAACAAGTGCGAATACAAACGCAAAACCACAGTCAGTTCTCCCACCGTATCACAGAACTGGTGATTCTGCTGGGGACATAACTTAAAAGTGGGGTTACCTTAGGGTTTAGATCACCTTTACTTTCTTGCTTTGATTGACTTGATTGCTTTATCTTTTGGGTTCTTGTTTGGGTTTGTTGTAAATCCTACACCCGGATTTGGGGCACCTTTTTAGGTAAATAGCAAAAAAACTGCGAGGGAATTGTGCGGGGTATACCGACATGGTTGAAGCAGTAAGCTATGTTAGTGTGACATATTTGTGAGTACCGGTAACCCTTGAGTTCAATCAAGGAGAGTACGGGGCCGCTGAGTGATGTCATGAAGCACTAACGAACTCTTAGAACCTCAATTGACCATCTTAGCCTTTTTAGGGGTAGTGAGATGACCGACTTTGGTGCAGTCCGAAGTTGGTAGATACTCGATACTACACTCATTTGAGGGTTGTTTTATTGGAATATTTTGGTCGCCAGTTAAGTGGCTAAACCGAAACAATGAACACAGAAAACAATCCAATGATATTGAGCTCCTTAGAACCCGGTTTCTATTTTAGGACAGGATGAGCCAACTAACTTCAAGAGGGTACTTACCTAAACCCCATGCAAGCCTAAACCTAAGGACTTGTTTGCTTTGTGTGAATATGTTTGTCTGTATATACACTCACTTGCTTTTCTGCATACATGTACATAACATCATGACATCATACCATAGCATTTTCAATAACCATTTCAAGGATCTCGAAGGTTCTTTTGATGCAGGGTTACGTTGAACCAGACGTCTACCAAGGGGCAAGAGGTTTTTCCTCTAACCAATGCCAATCAAAGTTCAAATGCAACAACTTGAATCAGTGGCTATGACCCAGTCGACATGGTGAGCTTGATTCTCGTGGAAAGACATCCACCGATACAAAGTTCTTCAAACAAAGTTCAAGTGCAACAACTTGAATCAGTGGCTATGACCCACTCGACATGGTGAGCTTGATTCTAGTGGAAAGACATCCACCGGTGCAAAGTTCTCCAATCAAAGAGCAAAGTTCAACCTCTAACATTTTTCTTGTGTTTACCCCAAGAGATTCTTGAAAACATGCATCCACATATCATGCATTGCATTTTGACAGTTTTTCCTTTTTCATGTTTCCTTACTCTCATACTGTTTATTTCAGTAAGAGATGGCTCTAGAAAGGTCTGTCAAAGACATCCAAGACCAGACTGCTCAGCTGCAGGAGTTGTTCCTGAACTTGTCTCTGGGGCAAGAAGAGATGAAAGCTCTCCTCACAAAGGGCTTGGAGAATTCCAACAATGCCAGGAGTGATCAGCTTGCAGAGATTCAGTTTGATCTGACAACATTGAGGACCCAAGTGATGGGACAGTTGGTGGGCCAGATGGCTCTCATCCAAGACCTATCTCAAAGACAAGAGGAACTCAGAGTTCTTGTCTGCCAACTGCTTCCAAACAACCAACCGGGGCAAACATCTAAGGTTGAAGAGCAAGTCACCGCTCAGCCTCCATCCACTCAAGAAGACAAGGGGAAGGCTCCTTCGCTTGCTTCAGGGTCACAAGCCCATCAACAACCTCGCCAGCGTCAACGGGGTAATCGGAGAAAGCAAGAAACATCGGGAAGACAGTTCACGGAGACTGAAATACCATCATTCTTCATACTGAAGCGTCTGTGGGAGGTCAACCTGCTTACCTTAAAGGATCCTCCTCAGAAGCTCAATACCTCCTCTCCTAACTATCATCCCGACGCATTTTGTGTTTACCACTCCTACAGCCCGGGACACGACACCAACGACTGTTGGGCCTTGAAGAACAAGATTCAAGATCTGATCGACATTGGAATGCTGGAATTCATGCTAGACGGCGAGATGAAAATCTTTCGTTAAGGGGTTTTCCACCTGAAGTGACAAAGCTCAAGCTGAAAGACTTTTGCTTCATTTTGAATTTTCAAAGTTGTAATTTCTTTTGTTGTCAAACAATTATCTGTTGATGTTAAACTTTGTTTTCATTAATGCATTGCATATGTTTGTCTTGAATTCATCCATTCGTTTCACTACTCTTATGCTTTTCTTTATAATATCTGACTCTTGATAAAAAGCTGTAAGCCTTTAGAGGGAGGATGACGAAACAATACCATGATCTTATACAGTATGCTTTTGAACAGACCTTGCTGATGATGTACAAGCATTTCTTTCAATTCCCAAACACTGGAGTTATAAGGAAGTTAATCCCTAGTCAACCCCTTCGAGCCAAAGAAGTAGGATTTTTCTGTTTTAAACAATCGAAACCTTTGATATAAACCTGGGGCAGGGTAGTCTCTCAGTTAATTCAAAAGAAAATGTGCATTAAAGTCGCAAACTCTCAGTTCGTAATACAACGAACGACGTCGAAAAGGAAAGCATTCCTTTGGAATCAAAAGACAAGGGTGGTTCCCTATCACATAGACAGTCAATCTCTCAAAAGAGAAAAGCCCACCAAGCCGAAACCTATAAAGGAGGCTTAAGAAAGCTGGGGCATCCCGCTGACGGTAATCCCGGAAAACGGTAACAGTCAGGCAAAAGTTAGGGATAACAAATCAAAATCAAAATAGTGAGGTCATTACAAAATCCTCAACAACATGAAAAATGTTGAAAAAGAAAAAAGGAGATGACGACTGTCTCCCCAAATTCAACTGGTGAACCATCGCCCAAAAGTCGTTCCAAACTCAAAACAGAGTATGACGCACAATTAACTGAGCTTAGGTATGAAGGACATCACGATGAGCGGGTGGGTACAAATATATTTTGAGCCTTTATCCTTTGTTTCTTAAACCGTGAACCAAGCCATGTTACAACCCTTCAAAAGTCCTAATTGAAGCATGGGTTAGTTCGAAAGCATACTGTTACAAAAGGTATCCTGACTCCTATAAGGCTTTGCTCTAAATCTTGTGTTGATCTGTCTTATAAAAAGTTTTCTGCTAAAAACGCATTTTTCAAAACTTTGAGACAAACATAAACTTTGCATTACTTGAATATCACTGTCTGCATTTGGCTTTTTGTTTGGCAGTGAAGAATTTCATACGGCGAATGTTCGGAGGAACGAAAACTCTCTCAGCGAGCAAAATCACTTCAAAAGGATAACACTTCCTTTACAAATCTCCTATCAACAAGGGGGCATGACATAGCACCATCCAATTAACCTGGGGCAGTCCAGTCAAGGTCCAACAGATCTTTCACCATCCAATTAACCTGGGACAGTCCAGTCAAGGTCCAACAGATCTAGCACCATCCAATTAACCTGGGGCAGTCCAGTCAAGTTTCAATAAATCTTTCAAAGTTCAGTTAACCTGGGGAAGTCCAGTCAAGATTTCAAGAAATCTCCCAATTCGCAGAGTAATCTGATTCAAGACTCCTTCATCATCACTTGGGGCATTCGAATGTCAAAAGTGTTCAACGACTCCTTCATCACCTGTTGGAAGATATAGTTTTACACAGACGCATCATCAGGAAACCCTACACCGGTTCCTCTTCAATCTCAAGACTTCTGAAAACAGTTTATGGATTCTTCCCAACAACGGATGTTGATCTATCACTTGTTCAGATGCAATTTTTGAAAACAGTTTACGGACGCTTCCCAACAACGGATGCTGCTCTATCGCTTATTCAACTTCAAGACTTCTGAAAACAGTTCACGGGTTCTCCAGTAACGGATGTTAACCTATCGCTTGTTCAGACACTGCTCAAGACTTCTAAAAACAGTTCACGGGTTCTCCAGTAACGGATGTTAACCTATCGCTTGTTCAGACTCTTCTCAACGCTCTAAAAACAGTTTACGGATTCTCCAGTAACGGATGTCAATCTATCGCTTGTTCAGACTCAAGACTTTTGAAAACAGTTCACGGGTTCTCCAGTAACGGATGTTAACCTATCGCTTGTTCAGACTCTTCTCAAACTTCTGAAAACAGTTCACGGGTTCTCCAGTAACGGATGTTAACCTATCACTTATTCAGACTCTTCTCAACGCTCTGAAAACATTTTACGGATTCTCCAGTAACGGATGTTAATCTATCGCTTGTTCAGACTCAAGACTTCTGAAAACAGTTCACGGGTTCTCCAGTAACGGATGTTAACCTATCGCTTGTTCAGACACTTCTCAACATTCTGAAAACAGTTTACGGATTCTCCAGTAACGGATGTCAATCTATCGCTTATTCAGATTCCAAGCCTTCACCTGCAGCAATCAGAGGACTCTTGCAATCCCCAGCCAAAGAACCTTCCAGAGGCTAACTCCCCTCAGAGTCAAGTCTCATTATCCCCAGCGAAGCTAAAACTTCCAACTATCAATCCCCAAGCAGACTGAAGATCTCCTCAAGACAGGAATTCCCCAGTAGTTTGGCATACAACCCAAGCTTCTGATTTCCCCAACAGTGGTCCCAAGACTTCTCATTTTCAAAAATCAGAAGATTCTTGCCCTCCACAGCAGCAGCCAAGGATTTGTTCTCTCCGGCAACAGTCAAGATTCTTTTATCTTCAGCCATCCAGGATTCATTTATCCTCAGCAAGACAGCTCTTTAGCTTACATGCGCATTCATCACATTCATGTCATAAACATTGATGTCACATACATTGCATCATGCATCATAACATTGCATACAACTAACCCTTTGCCTTTTCAGGTAAGATCAGTCGACAGACAAAGATCATCTCTCAAGATTCATCCAGAAATAGTTCAGATGTGACCCGGACACGGCGACATTCTGATACTTATTCCAGATCCATCCATATGCAGTTTTATACGAGCACATCATCAGGAAGCCCTACACCGGTTCCTCTTCCTCTTCAAGACTTCTGAAAACAGTTCACAGGTTCTCCAGTAACGGATGTTAACCTATCACTTGTTCAGATTCTTCTCAAGACTTTTGAAAATAGTTTACGGACGCTTCCCAAAAACGGATGCTGCTCTATTGCTTATTCAATCTCAACTCCTGAAAATATTTTACGGATTCTCCAAACGTGGATGTCAATCTATTGCTTATTCGGACCACCAATTCAGAGATGTTCCAAAACATGGGTGCCTTTCAGATACTCGTCCACTCACCATTGACATACAGTTCAACATTTCCAAATGGCATCTTTAAGCCCATTTCCAGATGGCATCTTTAAGCCCATCCTCCTACCAGCAGTCACCAAATGGCATCTTTAAGCCCATTTCCATATGGCATCTCTAAGCCCATCCCCCGACAAGACTCTATCGCGTCAGATGGCATCTTTAAGCCCATCACCAAATGGCATCTTTAAGCCCATTCACCTCTACCATCACATCGCCGAGTGCAAATTTTCTGGGTACTTTAGTGTCCAATCTTCTTTTACCTTCAAGTCGCGAAAGGCAAACTTGCCAATCTAACTCTTCAGGTCCAAGAAGATTGAACAGGGGCAACTGTTGTATCCCAAAATTTGCCCTCGCATTTTTTCCTCAAGAAATAACAACTTCAGGCTTTTCCTGATTTTTCAGACTAGCTCAAGAATCGGTCAAACAGACTTTTCTCGTCAGCCAAGCAAAATTAGGGTTTTACTGATTTTCGTGGCTCTGGAATGTTTCAAACAGTTAGTTTAGGCTTTTTGTTGATTTTGGCTCAACTTTGATCAGGCGAACGTTCTTTGGTATTTAATCAAGAATTAGGGTTTTGTGGGCACGTTCTCAGAAGGATTTAAATTCTACAGCACTTTGCAAGTTATTCCGAGATTTAGGTTGAATTCGCATTGTTTGATTTAATCAGTAAAAGAAGGCATTTGGTTTGAATTCACATTTGTTTGTTTGAACCAATCAAAGGATACATTCAGTTTGGATTTGCAGTGTTGGGTAAAAATCAGTGAAAAAGGAATGCGCCTGATCAATTGTTTTGATTAACTGTTACTTTGGATGTTGGAAATGCCAGATTTAACTGATCAAATTGCTAAAGCATTGTTTATTTAAATTATTTATTATTCTAAGATTAAAGGATTGGAATTTATTTTCAATTATTTTAATTAAAGAATTGTAAATAATAAATAAACAATAGGAGGAAAAAGAATTAAAAGTGATAAAGACTTTTTATTTACTTTTAAATTATTCGTACAATTATTGTTTACAATTTACAACAATGATTTTACAAGTAATTTAAACCTAAATAAAACTATGCTAAACATTTTTTCTAATCTTCATTTCTTCATCTGCCATCCTTTGCTCCAGTGCTCCATTCAATTTTTTATCTGCAAATGAAAGAAAAAAAGAAAGTCAATAGCAGATAAATAAAAGACAGATATAAAATTCATCATTAAGGGCCACTGATTGGGATCAGTTAACCCTCTCTGCAAATCACGGGATTTCTCCCGGTTCATAAAGAGGGACGGATATTTATTTGCTAAAAATGAATGCACAAAAGTCAAAATTGCACAAGTCAAATTGTCCAAACTGCATAAGTTCAAATCTCAAAACTCCAAAGTGCAAATCAAACTACAAAGTCCAAACTGAAAAATTCAAACTTGCTGTCAAACTGTGCAAGGCTGCCCAAGCTATCAAAGAAGAAGATTTGAAAAGATACAAAGTACAAGAAGCTGTCAAAAGAAGGGACAAATATGCAGAGGAAAATTGATATGCAAGCAACATGTCTCATTTTCATCATTTCCCAAGTGGCCCTTTCAGAGAAGTACAATGCATAAATAATATTTTAATGCAAGTTGTACTGAGAGAGAAGAAAAAGAGAGAAAAAGAAAGCAGGTTACAAGGCTTTAGGCAGGAAGAAAATATAAAGAACTAAACACAGTACAGTAAAAGGAGGGAGCAAAACCAATACAAAAAAAAATATACAAAACTGATAAGCCTCAAAGTCCCAAAGAACCTTGAACCTGTTTGTTTACAAGCATAAGAACCAAAAGCCTCACCCTGCCTGTCAAATAACCAAAACCAGAAAAGCCTTAACAACCAGATAACACACAAGCCTGCACCTGCTGAAACCTCACAAACCTGTACCTGTACCATTCAAACTCAAACACAAAAACCAGTTGCCAAAAGGCCATTAACCTGCATTAAACCTGTTAAGCCTCAAGCCAAGCAAAAAACCTGTCAAACGCCTTAAACCAACAAGCGTGGAACCTGTCCTGCCTTAACCATCAACCTACAAACCTATGTCAAGTATCATACCTGCCTAAGCACAAACCTAAAGCCATAAACCAGTAGAAACCTCAAAAGGCCATAAACCAAACAAATACCCAAGGCCATAACCAAAACCAGTTCACCCAACCTGTAACCCTCAAGCCCTCAAAAAGCACCATCATTGGGCAAAAGGATAATGAAACAAGCATTCCAAAGGCAACAAGATGGTTGAAGATAAGGAAGCATATTCAAGCATACTCAAGCATTCAGGGTCAACACTGAGCCCTCAGAAAGACATCATCACTGGGCAGTAAAAAAGGAAAGCATTCAAGGCAATGGAAGGAAGAGATAAAGAAATACTAAGGCAACTCAGAACAAGGCAGCATTAACAAACCAAAGAAGCATCAAGGCCACACAAGTGTACAGAAGGCAACTCAAAGTAAGGCATCAATCTCAGCATATTCAAGCATACGAGAGACAAAGCGTACCAAGGCAACCAAACAGAAACATTCAAGGCGACAAGAGAAAGAAGAAAAAAAGGGGCTTTCAGATATATTGTCAACATCATAAAGCCTAAAGAAGAGTACAGAAGTACCAGGAGTCCAGTTAAAGCTCTCATCGCGCCATCCTCTTCACCATCGAGCCTCCTAAGCGCCTCCACCATTCCTCCCTCAAGCAAAAGGTGGTAAATCCTCTTCTCTTCCCTTTTCAACCTCGTTAGACAAACAAAATCCAAACACCTTAATCAAAAGAAGCAGTAAAATCATAACATGGAAATCTAAAACGCCTAATAAAGAGAGACAAAGCGCTACCTTGTTTAATCGTCGCCTGAGTGATCTGAGGGGAGAAGGGCAAACGGCGCTGGTGGCTGAGGCGAAGGGTTTTGCAATCGGAGAAGACAAGTGATACAAGCGACGCCGCCGCTGCTCACAAACCCTAAAACAATTCCCATTTGAAAACAATAATCAAACCCTAAGCATTTGGTGTCAACCTGGGTCTCGTCCCATTCTTAGCGCATAAGCCCAAGCGAACTCCTAATTCACCCCCCTGTTCTATTCGTTCCCCCCAATTTGCATTTGGGCCTCAAACCCTTGAGCCCATTTCTGATTTTTTATTTCACACTATTTTTAAACCATCATTTCCTTTTCATACATATATAAATTAACATAACTCTTTTATTATTCATTTACATCAAATATTGATTTTCTCTAAAAAATTACGTTTTCAATTGCAATATCTTTCCTCTAACTTAAATTTTGTTACTTTGTATATTATTACATTAATATAAAAATACACAATTAAAATGTAAAACCCTTTTTCTTTTAAGTAAAATACCTTTCTTTGTATAGTAATACATTAATACTAAAATACATAAAAATACATTTTTAATTTAAAACATTTAATTTAAATATTCTTTGTACATACATATAAAGATACATTTTTTATTACACAATATAAATAAAATTGAAAATACCTTTTTCTTTTAATTAAAATATTCTCTTTGTACATAAGCAAGACAAAATACCTTTTTTTCTTTTAATTAAAATATTTTTTGTACATATCAAAGAAAATACAAGACTACAAAAGATTAATTAAGTAAACATTTAATTTTTCATTTAAGTAATACTCTCTTAAATTCACATTTTCCTAACCTGTAAATAATTACATACACGTATACACGTACACTTACACAATATACTTATACTTGATATATTATACATTTGCTTATTTTGTATATTCGTTACATTTACATTTGATCGCAAATTCGATTTGGTTGTAATCTATTGGACACTATATTCTTAAGTCTCATCCCCATTCGTAAATTTGTACCCCCACTCTCGGATACTTGTTTTGTAATAGCGTAGACTTTAAATTCTTGCAATTTACCGCTTTCAATTATACCATGGTTAGACCTAGGGTTTGCATGTATATAAAATCAAACGCTAGATAACCTAATATAAGACAAATACATGAAATCAATACACAATCACACTTGCACCCTCTAGGGTAATCCCACATGTTGCCTTCCAAAATGGGCCATGCTTGCACGTCTAGTATCTTTGGCAAAAAAATTCAAATGATCATAAGTCCCTCGATGACGCTTTCGAATGTTGCCTAAATGGAATGATCATAGTCCCTTCAAAGCAAATTTCCAAAGACACTTGGCATCATTGCATTCATGGTCCATACGATGACCCGCGCCCGTCCTGAACAAACGTCCTAAATGCAAGATTGTCCATCAATTTCAATGGTGGAATAAAATTGTTAAAAAGGGTTGAAAACATAGAGAAAACCTTTGAGTACAATAGGGTAGACAAAACTCTTAGTTACTTGAGATCAACTTGCAAAAACACTTGCCTTCTTTTCAAAAACCACATTCCACAAACACTTTCAAAACAAACTCTAAAAAACATTTGAAACATCTTTTCGAAAAAGATACACACCTTTGTAAATCATTCGAGTAAAGAATTATTACAAGGGTAGCCTAAGACAAGGCATCTTCTTCCAAAACATTTTCAAACACACACACACACACACACCACAATTTCAAGCAATCGAAAATCAAGGCAAGTGATCTAAAAAACCAAGTAACTAAGAGCCCATGGATAACCATGGATGAAAAGGGTGATAATACCTTCCCTTTTCATAATCTACCCCCCGAACCCACGAAATATCTCAAAAGGTTTTTGCTGTGCTTTTTTAACCTTTCCTTTAGGATAAAATAAAAAGTCGGTGGCGACTCTTGCTCAACCGAACAAGTGCGAATACAAACGCAAAACCACAGTCAGTTCTCCCACCGTATCACAGGAGTGTATCCGTATTGTATCTGAAAACTTATTTGTTAAAGATATCTGTTAATCTTATCCTGAAAAAGGGTAAAATGTTAGCTGAAACACCAAGTTATGTTGCATGTAATGTATGATGCAATGAAATGTGTTTTATCAATGTTTATGATATATGAATGTAATGTATGCGCAAGTAAGCTGATTTGCTGTTTTGCTGAGGAAAATAAATCCTTGATAGGTGAAGATAATAAAATCATTGACTGCTGTCGGGGAAAATAAATCCTTGACTGCTGCTTGGAGATTCAAAATATTTGATTGCTGAGGATGAGAAATCCTTGCCGACTTCTTGGGGATTAAAGATCCTTGACAACTTCTGTGGGGATGTGAGAATCCTTCACGACCTTCCTGGGGATATAGAGATCCTTCCAGTCTTTGGAGTTGGAGGATGATAAACATTTGTTGTGAGAATAATGCCAAGTGTTGTTTGAGAAACCTGCTTGGGGAATTCTGAGAACTTTAAAGACTTATAATGGGGGTTACACAATGGGAATCCTTACTCGGCTTGGGAATAGTGAAAACTCTGATGATTTCTGCGGGGGATTAAGAATGAGGATCTTCATTCTGTTGAGGAGTTTGAATCCTTGGGGACTTCATGTTGGGGAGTCAAGAATGAAAATCTCCGACCTGCAGGGGATTAAAAATTCTGACAAATTCATGTTGGGGAGTAATGAAGATTCTGGAAACTTCACTAGGGAAATGAGGATGAAAATCTTCAAACTACTAGGGGATGAAAAACTCTGTGGGGAATAGCTAATACTGCTGGGGAGTAGCTATCCTGCTGGAGAGTAAATTCAGGACTCTGGGGGAAAAGGTTATTCCTGTTTGGAAAAAGTTCAGGAGTTTGGGTTGTATGCCAATCTACTGGGGAATTATCCTAGTTTGGGGATAAGACAAAAGTTAATTGTTATCTGGTTGACTTCTGGGCTTCAAGACAACTTGCTGGGGAATTTGGGGAAAACTGAATGGTTTCTGCCGGGGATTGGTAGTTGGAATTTTGACTTTACTGGGGAAGAAGGTTTCATCTTGGCTGAGGGTCTGAAGTTCAAAGTTTTTGGCTCTGCTGGGATTGGGAGTTCCAGTTTTGGCTCCGCTGGGGATCGGGAGTTTGAAATTATAACTCCGCTGGGGATATGGGAGTTTGAAGTTTTGACTCTGGTGGGGATTTGGAAATTATAACTCCGTTGGGGATATGTATTTTAAGGTTTTAGCTCCGCTGTGGACCTAGATGATGTACTGTAGGGGATTTCTCTTGGAATAGCCTAAAGACGTTTTCCTATACTTTCAACCTGTCAGTAATTATTCTTTCCCATTTCGTTTATTTGTAAACAGTGATTATTTTCAAATGCATATGCTCATTAATAAATCATTGGACGTTTTCAAATAAAACACAAGTGTAAAAAGAATAAGAGGCAAATAGTTTTCTGCACTTTGAAGTATCTTTGTATTAACTTTGTGTAAGTATTTTGTACAAAGGAGACAGACATCCTAGTAAGAGAATGTTGTCATAAAAAATGAGAAACATTTATACAAAGAAAGATGGCTATGTGTAAAAATTCCATGGGGTTCCCATTCTGCTATAGCCTTCGTAACTCTGAATATCTCGTCCATTCGTTGCTTCATCCGAAGATGATTGGGTTGATCAGAAGCCCGGAGCTTGTCTGTGAAGAGATTGTCCTTAAAGTGATCCGACGAGACATAGTCATACGCTTTAATTCCCTAACTTTTGCCTGGACCGGCCTTTCGGGTTTTCGATCTACCGGGAAACCCTTTTTTGCCCAAGTCGCCCTTTCGGGTTTTCAACTTGCCGGGTGTAAAGATTTTTTTATTTATCCCTAAATTTTTCCTGAACCGCCCTTTCGGGTTTTCGATTCACCGGGATGCCCTTTTTTTCCTAGGTGTGTCAACCTAGCGGGTCTTTTATGCGTAGTATCTTTTGACTATGTCTGTGTTCACAGGGTGCGGCAGGTCATCACCGTCCATGGTGGTTAATATCATTGCCCCACCAGAAAAGATGTTTTTGATCACAAATGGTCCTTCGTAGGTAGGAGTCCATTTGCCCCTGGGATCACTTTGCGGCAAGATAATCCGCTTGATTACAAGGTCCCCGACTTGATATACATGGCACCTAACTTTCTTGTTGAAAGCCTTGATCATCCGTTTCTGATACGCCTTACCGTGGCAAACAGCAGTAAGTCGCTTTTCGTCAATCAAGTTAAGTTGATCAAGCCAGGTCTGAATCCAATCGTCTTCACTCAAACCAGCATCTTTCATGATTCTCAAGGAGGGAATCTGAACCTCAATAGGTAAAACAGCTTCCATGCCATATACCAAATAATAGGGTGTTTCCCCAGTTGATGTACGTGCCGTGGTACGGTACCCGTGGAGAGCAAACGGTAACATCTCATGCTAGTCCTTGTAGGTGACTGTCATTTTTTGTATGATCTTCTTGATATTTTTATTCGCAGCTTCGACAACACCGTTCATCTTTGGCTGATAGGGAGATGAATTGTGATGTTGAATTTGGAATTGCTCGCACAAGGCGATGATCATAGTGTTGTTAAGGTTTGTACCATTGTCGGTGATGATCCTTTCGGGGATGTCGTACCGGCAAATGAGGTTCTGTTTGATGAAGCGGGCAACAAAATTCTTTGTAACGGAGGCGAAGGAAGCTGCTTCAACCCACTTGCTAAAGTAATCAATGGCCACCAGAATGAAGTGGTGTCCATTGGATGTTGTAGGATTGATCTCTCCAATCATGTCGATTCCCTACATAGCGAATGACCAAGGAGCTGTTAAGACATTGAGAGGAACTGGTGGTATATGTACCTTGTCTGCATAGATTTGACATTTATGACAAGTCCTGGAATGTTTATAGCAGTCAGCTTCCATGGTAGACCAGTAATAGCCTGCCCATAGAATCTTCTTAGCCATCGTGTGTCCGCTAGAGTGAGTGCCAAAGGTACCATTGTGCAGTTCAGCCATGATCTGCTCAGCTTCAACCTTGTCCATACAATGGAGCAGAATGCAATCATGATTGCGCTTGTACAGGATACCATTGCTCAGGAAGAACTTAGCTGAGAATCTCCTCAAGAACTTTTTTTCGTTGACTGAAGCTCCTTCAGGATATTCCTGAGCCTCGAGATACCTTTTGACTTCATGAAACCAAGGTCGGTCCACTACTTCTTCGGTATTAATCTCGTGACAATGTGCAGGTTCGTCCATCCGCTCAATGGTGATTTGGGGAGCCTCATTATCCCAGTTAAGTTTAAACATGGATGACATTGTAGCTAGAGCATCTGCTAGATGATTTTCTTCTCGCGGGAAGTGCTCGAAGGTAATCTGCTCAAAATGTGGTAACAATTTCAAGACATGTTCTTTGTAAGGGATGAGGTTGGGATGTTTAGTGTCCCACTCTCCTTTGATCTGACTGATGACCAAAGCTGAGTCTCTAAACACAACCAAGGATTTGATTCCCAAGTCTATTGCGGCCTTGAGACCAAAGATACAAGCTTCATAATCGGCCATGTTGTTGGTGCAGTTAAAGCAAAGTCTGGCGGTGAAAGGTGTATGGCAACCTTCTAGAGAAATGAGTATTGCACCGATACCGTTTCCAAGTGCATTGGAGGCACCATCAAAGTACAGGGTCCATCGGGATCCTTGTTCAGGTTCGTCATATGGTCTGAAATCTTCAATGTTGTCCAATGTCATGATATCCTCGTCGGGGAAGTCGAACTTCATGGATTGGTAATCTTCGACAGCTTGATGAGCCAGATGGTCAGCTAGTACACTCCCCTTTATAGCTTTTTGGGTCGTATACTGGATATCGTATTCGGTCAGGATCATCTGCCATCTAGCTATTATTCCAGACAAAGCAGGCTTCTCAAAGATATACTTGATCGGATCCATCTTAGATATCAGCAGAGTGGTATGAGTCAACATATACTGCCTTAGCCGGCGAGCATCCCATACCAAAGGGCAGCAAGTTTTCTCGAGCAGTGAGAATCGGGTCTCACAGTCGGTAAACTTTTTGCTAAGGTAATAAATGGCATGCTCTTTTCGGCCAGACTCGTCGTGTTGGCCCAGTACGCACCCTATTGAGTTATCCAAAACAGTCAGATACATGATTAGCGGTCTTCCTTCAACGAGAGGCATCAAGATGGGAGGTTCTAGCAAATACTCCTTGATTTTATCGAAAGCAACTTGACAGTCATCATTCCATTTAACTACCTGATCTTTCTTCAACAGCTTGAAGATTGGCTCACAGGAAGATGTTAGGTGAGAAATGAACCTAGAAATGTAGTTTAGGCGTCCCAAGAAACCTCTGACCTCCTTCTCAGTGCGAGGGGCAGGAATTTCTTGTATAGCTTTGACTTTGGCAGGATCAACCTCGATGCCTTTGTTGCTGACAATGAAACCCAAGAGTTTACCGGACCTGACTCCGAAAGTGCACTTGTTAGGGTTTAATCTGAGCTTGTATTCCTTCAACCTGACAAACAGCTTTTGCAAGTGGTCGAGGTGTTCTTCTTCTGTCTGTGATCGGGCTATCATGTCATCTACGTAGACTTCAATCTCATGATGTATCATATCATGAAACAAAGCTACCATGGCGCGCTGATAGGTTGCCACAGCATTCTTCAGTCCGAATGGCATCACTTTATAGCATAACGTACCCCACTGTGTAACAAAAGTAGTTTTCTCCATGTCTTCAGGTGCCATTTTGATCTGGTTGTAACCTGAAAATCCGTCCATGAAAGAAAATACCTTGTGCTGAGCTGTATTGTCAACCAAGATGTCAATGTGCGGTAGTGGAAAGTCATCTTTAGGGCTGGCCCTACTTAAGTCTCTGTAATCCACGCACATTCTGACTTTGCCGTCCTTTTTAGGCACAGGCACAATGTTAACAATCCATTGTGGATAGGAAGTAACAGCAAGAAACCCAGCATTGAACTGTTTCATAACTTCTGCTTTGATCTTTTCAGACATGTCGGGCCTCATGCGGCGGACTTTCTGTTTAACTGGTGGACAGTCTTCTCTTGTAGGGAGACGGTGAACCACAATATCTCATCGAGTCCCGGCATGTCTTCATAAGACCAGGCGAAGATCTCAACATATTAATTCAATAGCTGAACTAGGCTCTCTTTGACACTTGGCTCTAGGTTGGCACCCACTCTGACTTCTTTCCTGTCTTCCTCAGTACCCAAGTTGATTGTCTCTAACAGCTCCTCATGAGGTAGAATAGCCCTTTCTTCCTGTTGTAGAAGTCTAGCCAATTCTCCCGGCACTTCACAGTCTTCATCACCTTCGTATTCGGCATGGTAGACCAGATCTTCAGAGTCACTGAAGGCCATAGAAAAAAATTTACCCATGGAATCCGGAATGGAAGGTACCTGCATTTGTGAGTGTGGGTGTGTGTAAGGGATAGCCACATTTAAACAAATAAAATGTAAAAAGAAATACAATGAACACAAAAGTTTATATGTGAAGACGTCCATGATTCATTAAAATGGCATATGAAGATGAAAAATCAAACACTTACAAATGGACCTATATGCCTCGGGTAAGGCACAAGTTTAAAAATGTACGAATTGTTTGAGAATTATTACAAACCAACAGGAATGTTTGAAAGATAAA
Source organism: Vicia faba (assembly GCA_948472305.1). NCBI lineage: Eukaryota > Viridiplantae > Streptophyta > Magnoliopsida > Fabales > Fabaceae > Vicia > Vicia faba. The sequence goes on from OX451735.1 coordinate 991,032,482, forward strand.
TTACTGCGGTATGAAAGTAATCAGAACAAAGTCTTTTGCTTCCCAGTTGCACAATCCTCCGCCAACAGTAGGGAAAATCCAGTCTTCTAAGTTGCTCTCCTCTTCACTATCCTCCAAAGCATTGACTCCATGATGGGTGATGTTCACTGGTGGCCCCCCAGCCCGGGCGTGGCGTACAGTCTTTTGAGCAGAAGCAGTGAAACCCAAACCGAATTTATCTGATTTGAAAGGAAAGTCTGGTAGCTGACCCCAGATTGTGCTTCCTCTTTCTTCAATCATAGCCTTTGCATCTTTGAGAGACGACATCCGAGGCGGAGGTATGGTGTGATATGGTGGGAGAACTGACTTGAGGTTTTGCGTTTGTATTTGCACTTTTTCGATTTAGCAAGAGTCGCCACCGACTTTTTATTTTATCCAAAAGGAAAGGTTAAAAAGCACAGGAAAAACCTTTGAGATGTTTTCGTGGGTTCGGGGGGTAGATTATGAAAAGGGAAGGTGCTAGCACCCTTTTCATCCATGGTTATCCATGGGCTCTTAGTTACTTGTTTTAGATCACTTTCCTTGATTTTCAATTGTTTGAAATGGTGCTTTGTGTGTGTGGTTTTGAAAATGTTTTGAAAAAGATGCCTTGTCTAGGCAACCATTGTAACAATTCTTTACTCGAATGTTTTACAAAGGTGTTTGTCTTTTTGAAAAGATGTTTCAATGTTTTTGAGAGTTTGTTTTGAAAGTTGTTTTGAAAATAGGCAAGTGTGTTTTGCAAGTTTGATCAAGTAACTAAGAGTTGTCTACCCCTAATTTTACTCAAAGATCTTTCTTATGTTTTAACCCTTTTAACAGTATTGTTCCACCATTATATTTGGTGGACAATCTTGTGTTAGGATGTTAACGGGACAGGCGCGGGTCATCGTTTAGACCATGAATGCAATAGTGCCAAGTGTCTTTGGCAATTTTTCTTTAAGGGACTTGATCATTTTTTAGGCAACTTGAGAAAGCGTCATCGAGTGACTATGATCATTTGATTTGTTTTTGTTTTGCCAAAGAACTCAACATGCAAACATGGCCCATTTTGGAAGGCAACAAGCGGGATTACCCTAGGGGTGCAAGTGTGAATTGTGTATTGATTGTCATGCATTTGTCTTGTTATTAGGTTATCTAGCGGTTGATTTTGAATCTTCGCATACAAACCCTAATTACTATACAGTATATAGAAAGCGATAAATTGCGGGAATTTAAAGTCTAAGCTATTACAAATAAGTATCCGGGGATGGGGGTACAAATGTTTACAAATGGGGATGAGTCTTATCAGGATGGTAGTGTCTAAATAATATTTACAACCAAATCGAATCGCATTCTCAATGTAAAATATAGCAAAGTATAAGAATAAAAGAGAATCAAAAGTAATGTAAAATGTATGTGATTATTTACAAATGATTAAAATGTCAACCTAATATATTATTAAGTATTTATTTAATGTTATATAAACAAAAGTTTTAATTAAAAAAAGGAAATATTTAACCTTAAAAAATTCTATTTTTTATGTATTCTTCATTAATGTTTTATACAAGGTTTAATTGAAACAAAAAAAGTTTTAAAAGAGAAAATTGTTTAACTTAAAAAATATGTTTTTTATGTATTTTAAGTGTAATAAAAAGTATTGTTACTAAAAAATCTTAATATATGAAAGAAAACAATATATCATTTTTATTTAAAGGCATTAGTTTTTAAAAAAAAAAAAGAAATAAAGTGTTTGTAAAAAGAAAAAAAACTAGTTTGTACACAAAGAAAAGAAATAAAAATGGGCTCTAAGGGGATGTATGGCCCAAAAAATAAAATTAAAAGGAGACAAAAGGGGGGGTGAAATGCCAAAAATGAAATTGGGCTTAGGGTTTGTACATGGGGCAGGCCCAACCGGGTTTGACATTGTTTTTGTTCAGGGTTTCAAATGTTTGCTTCAGAGTTAGGGTTTGTACAGTTTGATGAGCGGCGCTCTCATCTTCGCCTCTTCACTTTCTCAAGCCATGGTTTCTGATGCTTCATTCGTGCCTCCGGCCACTAGGACACCACTTCCATTTCCCCTCTCTCCACATGGTTGCTCCAGGCGGTGACAACAAGGTATTATTCTCAGCTTTTCATGTTTTAGGGTTTTCGGATTTTCTCTTGCATGTTATTATTTTCTACGTGTTATTGATTTTTATGCGTTGTTTGTGTTCATGAGGTATATCAATGGACTGAGGGAGTAGAAAGTGATACCTTTGGGGGGTTTGTCTTTGGGGAAAGGACGGAGGTGGACCGACGGTATCCTCAGGCGGCCGGAGGCGTGAGAGCTTGATGACGCTAGCTTTGTAGCTTCCCTGGTACTTTTGTATCTTTCTTCTTGAATGGTTTTATGATGATAATGTTGCTTCTGAAAACCCTAGCTTTTAGTTCTCTCTTCTTCTTCTGTTTGCTGGCCCGTTTGTTGTTGCTTCTGCCTCAGTATGTTGCTTTTGATGATTATGATATCTAAGTTGCCTATTGTTATGCTTCTGATTTTTCTTCTCTTGATGTTGTTGCTACTCAATGATGAACCTTAGTTCTGAGAGTTTGGATATTGTTTAGCCTATGTTGATTTTGATTCTGAGGCATTTTGGCTTTGAATGCTATGCAGTTTGTAAGCTAGACTCGTGTTTGTCAGGCTTATGCAGGCTTGTTTGGAGCTTAGGCTTTGAAAGGCTTGTGGGCTGGTTTGTTGTATTACAACACTGGTTTTGACAGGTTTAAGGTAGTTAGAGCAGGCTTCAGGCTTGTGTAGAGGTTACAGGTTTTTTAGGCTTGATGCTTGAAGCAGGCTATGGTTTGAACACAGGTTTGTGTTGGTTTGGAAGCTACAGGCCTGAGCAGTTTGAAACAGGCTTGTGCTTGACAGGCTTGCTGTGTTTTGAGGCTTTTTGTTTGTTATAGGCTTTCTTTGTAACAGGTTTAAAGCTTGAGGCTTGAACAGGTTAAGGCTGAGCTTGCTTCAAGGCTTTGTTGTTTTGTGAGAGCTTTTGCAATGTTACAGTTTTGTGGTTTTTTGGCAGGATGAAATAGGTTGGAGGCAAGTTTTTCAAGGCTTGAGTTTTAGCTTTGTGTTATTTGTTTCTCTGTTTTTCTGCCTCCTCTCTTTTTACAGTGTTCTGATTCTGTTTGTTTTATATCTCTTAAGCCTGCCTGAAACTGTAAGCCTGCTACTTTTCTCTCTCTTTTCTCTCTCTATCAGAAAAGCATATTTTAATGCTTTACTGTCCTTTTCTGAAAAAGTTTTTGGCTGGGAAATGATGACAATTTTGAATATGTTGCTTGCATTGTTTCTTTCCTCTGCACATTGTACTTTCTTCTTTTCTTTGATGACAGCTTGATATCTTTTGATATCTTTTGACAGCTTCTTGAAGTTGTGACTTAGTTGGCCATTTTGACAATTTGGTTTGCCTTTTCAGTTTGCAATTTGGCATTTGTTGACAACTTTGCTTGTTTGTTCAATTTGAACTTTGCAACTTGTTGGTTTCAGCTTGACTTTGCAACTTGTTTTGACATATGCAGTAGCTTGTACATATTCATATGCTTGCAACATTATTTTCTTTCCCTCTTTGTGAACCAAGAGTCTTCTTGCGATTTGCAGAGAGGGCGAACAAACTGATTACGGCCAACACTTTTAATGATAAGTTTTGATTAACTGTCTGAGAATGTTTTTTTTTAAATTCATCTGTACTGACTTCTTTCTTTTTTGTCTTTGCAGATAAAAATCAGTTGAGCAATGGGGAGCAGCAGTAGAAGATGAAGACTTAGGAAAATTAGGATATAGCTTTATTTTATTTTAATCATTTGTAATAAATATTATTATAAATACTTGTAAATAATTATTGTATTTAAATAACACTTGTACCAATAATTAAAAATAAATAAAAGTCTTTTTGTCAGATATCTCTTTTATTTCACTGTCTATTTAATTATTTAAGTTTTCTTGAATTAAAATAACTGGAAGTAAATCCCAATTATTCTAACTTAGATAAAATAAATAATTAATAAGCACTGTAGTCTTGCAACTTCGCATTAATCAATAATAAACCCGGCGTCCCAATTAACCACATGTATTGCACAGTCAATCAAAACAAATGTCCATACGCCTTTCATTTCACTGACTAAACCAATACTTCAAACTCTCAATCAGAAGCCTCAGCCCATGTCCCAGATGTTTATACCTTGAGAAACAAAACAGAAATCTTGAGCAAACGTCAAAACAGCGTAACAGCCAATTAAGACACTGTGGATTCAAATTCTTTTGAAAATGCGCTTGCAAACCCTAATTATTGATTTATTGTCAAAGAAGCGTCTGTTTGATCAAACCCTGAGCCAAACTCAAACAAATCAAAAGAAACCCTAATTTTGTCTGACTGATGAGAAAAGTCTGTTTGACCGATTCTTAAGCCAATCTGAAAAATCAGGAAAAGCCCGAAGCTGTGATTTCTTGTGAAAAAAGAAAGGGAAAATTTTGGGGTACAACAGTTGCCCCTGTTCAATCTTCTTGAACCTGAAGAGTTAGATTGGCAAGTTTGTCGTTCGCGACTCAAAGGTAAAAGGAGATTGGACACTAGAGTGCCCAAAAAAAATTTGCACTCGTCAAAGCGTAGTTTGAGGGAATGGGCTTAAAGATGCCATTTGGTGATGGGCTTAAAGATGCCATCTAGAGATGTGACAGGGGGATGGGCTTAGAGATGCCATCTGGAAATTGCTGGTAGGAGGATGGGCTTAGAGATGCCATCTGGACATGTTTGTTGAACTGTATGTCGTTGGTGAGTGGGTGAGTATTAGAAAGGTATCCATGTTTGGAGCATCTCTGAACTGGGGATCTGAACAAGCAATGAATTGACATCCGTATCTGGAAGCATCCGTAAGCTGTCTTCAAAAGTTGAATCTGAACAAGCGATAGATTAACATCCGTGTCTGGAGAATCCGTAAACTGTTTTCAGAAGTCTTGAATCTGAACAAGCGATAGGTTAACATCCGTGTCTGGAGAACCCGTAAACTGTTTTCAGTAGTTGCATCTGAACAAGCGATAGATTAACATCCGTGTTTGGAGAATCCGTAAACTGTTTTCAGTAGTCTTGGATCTGAACAAGCGATAGGTTAACATCCGTGTCTGGAGAACCCGTAAACTGTTTTCAGTAGTTGCATCTGAACAAGCGATAGATTAACATCCGTGTTTGGAGAATCCATAAACTGTTTTCAGAAGTTGAAGAATCTGAACAAGCGATAGGTTAACATCCGTGTCTAGAGATCCCGTAAACTGTTTTCAGAAATGGAAGAATCTGAACAAGCGATAGGTTAACATCTGTGTCTGGAGAACCCGTAAACTGTTTTCAGAAGTCTTGGAATGGAGAAGGAACCGGTGTAGGGTTTCCTGATGATGAGTCCGTGTAAAATTGCATCTGAAATTGAGAAGGAACCGGTGTAGGGTTTCCTGATGATGAGTCCGTGTAAAAATGCATCTAAAATTGAGAAGGAATCGGTGTAGGGTTTCCTGATGATGAGTCCGTGTAAAACTGCATCTGAAATTGAGAAGGAACCGGTGTAGGGTTGCCTGATGATGAGTCCGTGTAGAACTTCATCTTGGATAATTGTTAATGATAGCCTTTTATTCTTATCCTGAAAAGGACAAAATGTTATCTAAACACAAAGTTATGTTGCATGAAATGTATGATGCATTATATGTTGTATCAATGTTTATGATATGAATGTAATGAATGCGCATGTAAGCTGATGAGCTGTCTTGCTGAGGATAGATGAATCCTGGATGGCTGGAGATAATAGAATCTTGACTGCTGCCGTGGAAAGTAAATCCTTGACTGCTGTAGGGGATTGTTGGAAATGAGAAGTCCTGGAACCACTGTTGGGGGATCCGGAGCTTGGGTTGTATGCCAATCTACTGGGGATTCCTGTCTTGAGGAGATTTTCACTGGGGAATATCTGAATATCCTGTGAGGAACTGAGAATGAGAGTCTTTGTTCTGCTTGGGGATTGATAGTTGGAAGTTTTAGCTCTGCTGGGGATTGCAAGAATCTTTTGATTGCTGCAGGTATTGATCTGGGATCTTGAAAAGGTTGGTCGGTGAGATAGTTGTCCTGGCTGGTTTCAGGTATTAATCTACAATCAGTCGTCCACAGATAGTTTTCCTGGCTTGTTACAGGTATTAATCTGGAACTTGGGTTATATGCCACTTTGAGAATGAGAATCTTCATTCTGTTGGGGGTCAGAAATTGGGAGTATACCAATCTTCTGGGGTTTTAAGGATGAGAGTCTTCATTCTGTTATGGGTCAGAAATTGGGAGTATACCAATCTTCTGAGGTTTTAAGGATGAGAGTCTTCATTCTGTTAACGGTTAACTATTGTCTGGTCGATCTACAGGCTTTCACAGAAACTTGTATTGCCATCTGGTCGTAATCCAGGCTTCACAATAACTTGTTGAGCTACTATCCGGTCAAATCTGGGCTTCACGACTTGTGTTAAAGATATACCACTATCTGGTCGATTCCATGCTTCGTAGTATTCTTGGCTGCTGTCTGGTCGTAATCCAGGCTTCACAGAAACTTGTATTGCTATCTGGTCATAATCCAGGCTTCACAATAACTTGTTGAGCTGTTATCCGGTCAAATCTGGGCTTCACGGCTTGTGTTAAAGATATACCACTATCTGGTCGATTCCAGGCTTCGCAGTATTCTTGGCTGCTGTTTGGTCGTAATCCAGGCTTCACAGAAACTTGTATTTCTATCTGGTCATAATCCAGGCTTCACAATAACTTGTTGAGCTGCTATCCGGTCAAATCCGGGCTTCACGGCTTGTGTTAAAGATATACCACTATCTGGTCAATTCCAGGCTTCGTAGTATTCTTGGCTGCTGTCTGATCCTAATCCAGGCTTCACAGAAACTTGTATTGCTATCTGGTCATAATCCAGGCTTCACAATAACTTGTTGAGCTACTATCTGATCAAATCCGGGCTTCACGGCTTGTGTTAAAGATATACCACTATCTGGTCGATTCCAGGCTTCGTAGTATTCTTGGCTGCTGTCTGGTTGTAATCCAGGCTTCACAGAAACTTGTATTGCTATCTGGTCATAATCCAGGCTTCACAATAACTTGTTGGGGATTAAACTATTATCCGGTTGAATCCGGGCTTCATAGCTTGCTCTTAGGAGATACCACTGTCTGGTCGTAATCCAGGCTTTGCGGTGGTCTGATACTGTTATCCGGTCGTAATTCGGGCTTCACAATATGCTGTAGAGATCAAGATACTATACGGTCGAATTCGGGCTTTATAACTTGAATTTTGTGAGAATTTGATCTTTGACGACCGTAACTTCCAACAGGTGATGAAGGAATTTTGAGGATGACCGCAACTTCCAGAAGGAAATTTTGAACGCTCTTGAATTCCAGCAGGTGATGAAGGAATTTTGAACGACCTTGGTTTTGACATTCGAATGCCCCAAGTGATGGTGAGGGAGACTTGCCCCAGGTTAATATGTAATTGAGAGATTTGTTGAAATCTTTACTGGACTGCCCCAAGTTAACTGAACTTTGAAAGATCTGTTGAAACCTTGACTGAACTGCCCCAGGTTAATTGAGCTTTGAAAGATTTTGTTGAAATTTTGACTGGACTGCCCCAGGTTAAATGGACTTTGAAAGATTTATTGAAATCTTGACTGGACTGCCCCAGGTGTGCTGGATAGTGACATGTTATGCCCCTTTGTTGATACGAGATTTGTCAATGGAAGTGTCATCCTCTTTGAAGTGATTTTGTTCACTGAGAGAGCTTTTGTTCATCGGATATTCGTTGTGTGAATTTCTCCGCTGTCAAATAAATAGCCAAATGCAAACAATGATACTCAGGTAATGCAAAGTTTATGTCTGTCTCGAAGTTTTGAAAAATGCGTTTTTTAGCAGAAAACTTTTTATAAGACAAATTCAACACAAGATTTAGGGCAAAGCCTTACAGGAGTCAGGATACCTTTTGTAACAGTATGCTTTCGAACTAATTCATGCTTCAATTAGGACTTTTGAAGGGTTGTAACGTGGCTTGGTTCACGGTTTAAGAAACAAAGGATAAAGGCTCAAAGTATATTTGTACCCACCCGCTCTTCGTGATGTTCTTCAATCCTAAGCTCAGTTAATTGTGCGTCGAACTCTATTCGAGTTTGGAACGAATCTTTTTGGTGATGGTTCACACAAGTTGAATTTGGAGGGCAGTCATCATCTCCTTTTTCTTTTGCAACATTTTTTCATGTTTTTGAGGATTTATAATGACCTCTTTCTTTTGATTCGTTATCCCTAACTTTTGCCTGATTGTTCCTGTTTTCGAGATTACAGTCAGCGGGATGCCCCAACTTTCTTAAGCCTCCTTTATAGGTTTTGGCTTAGTGGGCTTTTCTCTTTTGATAGATTGACTGCCTATGAGATAAAGAACCATCACTGTCATTTGGTTCCAAAGGAATGTTTTTGATGTCATTCGTTGTATTACGAACTGAGAGTTTGCGACTTCAATGCGCACTCTTTTTTGAATTAACTGAGAGACTACCCTGCCCCAGGTTTAAATCAAAGGTTTTAATTTATTTAGAACAGAAAACTCCTACTTCTTTGGCTCGAGGGGTTGACTAGGGATTATCTTCCTTATAAATCCAGTGTTTGGGAATTGAAAGAAATGCTTGTACATCATCAGCGAGGTCTGTTCAAAAGCATACTGTATGAGATTATGGTATTGTTTCGTCATCCTCCCTCTAAAGGCTTGCAGCTTTTTATCAAGAGTTAAATATCATAAAGAAAGCATAAGAGTAGTGAAAACGAATGGATGAATTCAAGACAAACATATGCAATGCATTAATGAAACAGAGTTTGACATCAACAGATAATTGTTTGAATCACAAAAGAAATTACAACTTTGAAAATTCAAATGGAACAAAAGTCTCTCAGTTTGAGCTTTGTCACTTCAGGTGGAGAAACCCTTAACGGAAGATTTTCATCTCGCCATTTGGCATGAATCTCAGCACTCCAATGTCAATCAATCTTGAATCTTGTTCTTCAAGGCCCAACAGTCGTCGGTGTCATGTCCCGGACTATAGGAGTTGTATGCACAAAATGCATCGGGATGATAGCTAGGAGCAGAGGTATTGGGCTTCCGAATAGGATCCCTTAAAGCAGTGAGATTGACCTCCAACAACCGTTCCAGTATTAGAGATGACGGTATGTCAGTCTCAGTGAACTGTCTTCCCGACGTATTTTGCTTACGCCGATTACCCCGTTGATGCTGACGAGGTTGTTGGTGGGCTTGTGACCCTGAAGCAAGTTGAGGAGCTTTTCCTTTGTCTTCTTGTCTCAAAGGGGGTTGAATGATGACTTGATCTTCAACCTCACACGTTTGCCCCACTTGGTTTTCCCGACACAGTTGGTTGATGAGAACTCTGAGCTCCGCTTGTCTTTGAGCCAAGTCCTGGATGAGAGCCATCTGGCCCACCAGTTGTCCCATCATTTGGATCCTCATTGCAGCAAGCTCAAACTGCAGTTCCTCCAACTGATCACTCCTGGCATTGCTTGAATTCCCCTGGACCAAGCCCCTTGTGAGGAGAGCTTTCACTTCTTCTTGCCCATGGGACAGGTTCAAGAACATTTCTTGAAGTTGAGCATTTTGATCCTAGATATCCTTGACAGTCCTCTCTAGAGCCATCTCTACTGAAATAAACAGTAGGAGAATGAGGAAACCTGAAAAGGAAAAACTGTTATGATGCAATGCATGATATGTGAATGCATGTTTTCAAGGATCTCTCGGGGTAAACACGAGAAAATGTTAGAGGTCGAACTTCGGTCTTTGATTGGAGAGCTTTGTAACGGTGGATGTCTTTCCACGAGAATCAAGCTCACCATGTCAAGTGGGTCATAGCCCCTGATTCAAGTTGTTGCACTTGATCTTTGATGGTATTTGTTTAGAGGAGAAACCTCTTGCCCTTTTGGTAGACGTCTGGTTCAACGTGACCCTGCATCAAAAGACCCTCGAGATCCTTGAAATGGTTATTGAAAATGCTATGGTATGATGTTATGATGTTATGTACATGTATGCAAGTAAGTGTATATACAGGCAATCATATTCACACAAAGCAAACAAGTCCTTAGGTTTAGGCTTGCATGGGGTTCGTAGGTAAGTACCCTCTTGAAGTTAGTTGGCTCATCCTGTCCTAAAATAGAAACTGGGTTCTAAGGAGCTCAATATCACTGGATTATTTTCTATCATTGTTTTGGTTTAGCCACTTAACTGGTGACGAAAATATTCCAAGAAAACAACCCCCAATGAGTGTAGTATCGAGTATCTACCAACTTCGGACTGCACCAAAGTCGGTCATCTCACTACCCCTAAAAAGGCTAAGATGGTCAATTAAGGTTCTAAGAGTTCGTTAGTGCTTCATGACATCGCTCAGCGGCCCCGTATTCTCCTTGACTACTCAAGGGCTACCGGTACTCACAAATATGTCACACTAACATAGCTTACTGCTTCAACCATGTCGGTATACCCCGCACAGTTCCCTCACAGTTTTATTGCTATTTACCTAAAAAGGTGCCCCCAAATCCGGGTGTAGGATTTACAACAAACCCAAACAAGGACCCAAAAAGTAAAGCAATCAAAACAATCAAAGCAAGTATGTATGGGTGATCTAAAACCCTAAGGTAACCCCACTTTTAAATTTATCCCCAGCAGAGTCGCCAGTTCTGTGATACGGTGGGAGAACTGACTGGAGGTTTTGCGTTTGTATTCGCACTTGTTCGGTTTAGCAAGAGTCGCCACCGACTTTTTATTTTATCCAAAAGGAAAGGTTAAAAAGCACAGGAAAAACCTTTGAGATGTTTTCGTGGGTTCAGGGGGTAGATTATGAAAAGGGAAGGTGCTAGCACCGTTTTCATCCATGGTTATCCATGTGCTCTTAGTTACTTTTTTTAGATCACTTGCCTTGATTTTCAATTGTTTGAAATGGTGCTTTGTGTGTGTGGTTTTGAAAATGTTTTGAAAAAGATGCCCTGTCTAGGAAACCATGGTAACAATTCTTTACTCGAATGTTTTACAAAGGTGTTTGTCTTTTTGAAAAGATGTTTCAATGTTTTTGAGAGTTTGTTTTGAAAGTTGTTTTGAAAATAGGCAAGTGTGTTTTGCAAGTTTGATCAAGTAACTAAGAGTTGTCTACCCCTAATTTTACTCAAAGATCTTTCTTATGTTTTAACCCTTTTAACAGTATTGTTCCACCATTGTGTTTGGTGGACAATCTTGTGTTAGGATGTTAACGGGACGGGCGCGGGTCATTGTTTAGACCATGAATGCAATAGTGCCAAGTGTCTTTGGAAATTTTTCTTTAAGGGACTTGATCATTTTTTAGGCAACTTGAGAAAGCGTCATCGAGGGACTATGATCATTTGATTTGTTTTTGTTTTGCCAAAGAACTCAACATGCAAACATGGCCCATTTTGGAAGGCAACAAGCGGGATTACCCTAGGGGTGCAAGTGTGAATTGTGTATTGATTGTCATGCATTTGTCTTGTTATTAGGTTATCTAGCGGTTGATTTTGAATCTTCGCATACAAACCCTAATTACTATACAGTATATAGAAAGCGATAAATTGCGGGAATTTAAAGTCTAAGCTATTACAAATAAGTATCCGGGGATGGGGGTACAAATGTTTACAAATGGGGATGAGTCTTATCAGGATGGTAGTGTCTAAATAATATTTACAACCAAATCGAATCGCATTCTCAATGTAAAATATAGCAAAGTATAAGAATAAAAGAGAATCAAAAGTAATGTAAAATGTATGTGATTATTTACAAATGATTAAAATGTCAACCTAATATATTATTAAGTATTTATTTAATGTTATATAAACAAAAGTTTTAATTAAAAAAAGGAAATATTTAACCTTAAAAAATTCTATTTTTTATGTATTCTTCATTAATGTTTTATACAAGGTTTAATTGAAACAAAAAAAGTTTTAAAAGAGAAAATTGTTTAACTTAAAAATATATATTTTTTATGTATTTTAAGTGTAATAAAAAGTATTGTTACTAAAAAATCTTAATATATGAAAGAAAACAATATATCATTTTTATTTAAAGGCATTAGTTTTTTTTTAAAAAGAAATAAAGTGTTTGTAAAAAGAAAAGTACTAGTTTGTAAACAAAGAAAAGAAATAAAAATGGGCTCTAAGGGGATGTATGGCCCAAAAAATAAAATTAAAAGGAGACAAAAGGGGGGGGTGAAACGCCAAAAATGAAATTGGGCTTAGGGTTTGTACATGGGGCAGGCCCAACCGGGTTTGACATTGTTTTTGTTCAGGGTTTCAAATGTTTGCTTCAGAGTTAGGGTTTGTACAGTTTGATGAGCGGCGCTCTCATCTTCTCCTTCTTCGCCTCTTCACTTTCTCAAGCCATGGTTTCTGATGCTTCATCCGTGCCTCCGACCACTAGGACACCACTTCCATTTCCCCTCTCTCCACATGGTTGCTCCAGGCGGTGACAACAAGGTATTATTCTCAGCTTTTCATGTTTTAGGGTTTTCGGATTTTCTCTTGCATGTTATTATTTTCTACGTGTTATTGATTTTTATGCGTTGTTTGTGTTCATGAGGTATATCAATGGACTGAGAGAGTAGAAAGTGATACCTTTGGGGGGTTTGTCTTTGGGGAAAGGACGGAGGTGGACCGGCGGTATCCTCAGGCGGCCGGAGGCGTGAGAGCTTGATGACGCTAGCTTTGTGGCTTCCCTGGTACTTTTGTATCTTGCTTCTTGAATGGTTTTATGATGATAATGTTGCTTCTGAAAACCCTAGCTTTTAGTTCTCTCTTCTTCTTTTGTTTGCTGGCCCGTTTGTTGTTGCTTCTGCCTCAGTATATTGCTTTTGATGATTATGATATCTAAGTTGCCTATTGTTATGCTTCTGATTTTTCTTCTCTTGATGCTGTTGCTACTCAATGATGAACCTTAGTTCTGAGAGTTCGGATATTGTTTAGCCTATGTTGATTTTGATTCTGAGGCATTTTGGCTTTGAATGCTATGCAGTTTGTAAGCTAGACTCGTGTTTGTCAGGCTTATGCAGGCTTGTTTGGAGCTTAGGCTTTGAAAGGCTTGTGGGCTGGTTTGTTGTATTACAACACAGGTTTGGAGGGGTTTCTGGTTTTGACAGGTTTAAGGTAGTTAGAGCAGGCTTCAGGCTTGTGTAGAGGTTACAGGTTTTTTAGGCTTGATGTTTGAAGCAGGCTATGGTTTGAACACAGGTTTGTGTTGGTTTGGAAGTTACAGGCCTGAGCAGTTTGAAACAGGCTTGTGCTTGACAGGCTTGCTGTGTTTTGGGGCTTTTTGTTTGTTATAGGCTTTCTTTGTAACAGGTTTAAAGCTTGAGGCTTGAACAGGTTAAGGCTGAGCTTGCTTCAAGGCTTTGTTGTTTTGTGAGAGCTTTTGCAATGTTACAGTTTTGTGGTTTTTTGGAAGGATGAAATAGGTTGGAGGCAAGTTTTTCAAGGCTTGAGTTTTAGCTTTGTGTTATTTGTTTCTCTGTTTTTCTGCCTCCTCTCTTTTTACAGTGTTCTGATTCTGTTTGTTTTATATCTCTTAAGCCTGCCTGAAACTGTAAGCCTGCTACTTTTCTCTCTCTTTTCTCTCTCTATCAGAAAAGCATATTTTAATGCTTTACTGTCCTTTTCTGAAAAAGTGTTTGGCTGGGAAATGATGACAATTTTGAATATGTTGCTTGCATTGTTTCTTTCCTCTGCACATTGTACTTTCTTCTTTTCTTTGATGACAGCTTGATATCTTTTGATATCTTTTGACAGCTTCTTGAAGTTGTGACTTAGTTGGCCATTTTGACAATTTGGTTTGCCTTTTCAGTTTGCAATTTGGCATTTGTTGACAGCTTTGCTTGTTTGTTCAATTTGAACTTTGCAACTTGTTAGTTTCAGCTTGACTTTGCAACTTGTTTTGACATATGCAGTAGCTTGTACATATTCATATGCTTGCAACATTATTTTCTTTCCCTCTTTGTGAACCAAGAGTCTTCTTGCGATTTGCAGAGAGGGCGAACAAACTGATTACGGCCAACACTTTTAATGATAAGTTTTGATTAACTGTCTGAGAATGTTTTTTTTTAAATTCATCTGTACTGACTTCTTTCTTTTTTGTCTTTGCAGATAAAAATCAGTTGAGCAATGGGGAGCAGCAGTAGAAGATGAAGACTTAGGAAAATTAGGATATAGCTTTATTTTATTTTAATCATTTGTAATAAATATTATTATAAATACTTGTAAATAATTATTGTATTTAAATAACACTTGTACCAATAATTAAAAATAAATAAAAGTCTTTTTGTCAGATATCTCTTTTATTTCACTGTCTATTTAATTATTTAAGTTTTCTTGAATTAAAATAACTGGAAGTAAATCCCAATTATTCTAACTTAGATAAAATAAATAATTAATAAGCACTGTAGTCTTGCAACTTCGCATTAATCAATAATAAATCCGGCGTCCCAATTAACCACATGTATTGCACAGTCAATCAAAACAAATGTCCATACGCCTTTCATTTCACTGACTAAACCAATACTTCAAACTCTCAATCAGAAGCCTAAGCCCATGTCCCAGATGTTTAGACCTTGAGAAACAAAACAGAAATCTTGAGCAAACGTCAAAACAGCGTAACAGCCAATTAAGACACTGTGGATTCAAATTCTTTTTAAAATGCGCGTGCAAACCCTAATTCTTGATTTATTGTCAAAGAAGCGTCTGTTTGATCAAACCCTGAGCCAAACTCAAACAAATCAAAAGAAACCCTAATTTTGTCTGACTGATGAGAAAAGTCTGTTTGACCGATTCTTAAGCCAATCTGAAAAATCAGGAAAAGCCCGAAGCTGTGATTTCTTGTGAAAAAAGAAAGGGCAAATTTTGGGGTACAACATATGGTAATCAAGGGTACAGAAGACACTGTCTTGGTTGCCGCGATCTTCTGAGCTACCTCTTCAAAATGCTGAAAGAGGGTTTCGATGAATTCGCCATCCAACTCCACATAACGGAAGGAGTTCAAATGACTGATCATGTATTCCTCTTCGCCATGAACAGTTATAATTTTCCCCTGGACTGGGTACTTGAGCATTTGATGCAGAGAGGAAGTGACGGCTCCAGCATTGTGAATCCAGGGTCTTCCAACAAGTAAGAATAGGAAGGACGGATGTCCATCACATAGAATATGGAGTTAAAGGTTTCAGTTCCCACTTTAATCGGGATGTCCACCTCCCCGTGAACCATCCTTTTAGAACCATCAAAGGCTCTGACAATTATATTGCTGGGCTTCAGGGTTAGGCCTTCACAGTCCAATTTATCCAAGGCTTTCTTAGGCAAGACATTTAAAGGTGACCCAGTATCAACCAAGACGTGAGCTAGAGTAGTCCCTCTGCATTCCACCGAGACATGCAAAGCGTCATTATGCTTTCTCCCTTTAGATGTTAAATCAGCATCGGAGAATCCTAGACCATTGTCAACTGTTAAGCTAGCTACACATTCCTGGAACTGATCCGTGGAGGTTTCCTGTGGCACGTGGGCCGTCTTCAAGAATTTGATTAGAGCTTTGGCATGAGCCTCTGAACAAAGCAGCAGGGCCAACATAGATATCTTTGAGGGGGTTTGCCCCAGTTGTTCCACAACATCATAATCGCTTTTCTTGATTATTTTCAAAATCTCTTCCATTTCTTTTTGAGAGGTCTCAGGGATGACCAATGGCTGAGCCCTCATCCTGACGGGCGCTTCTTGGATCCCTTTCCCTCTATCATCAGCAACAGCAGAGGGGACAACCACAAGAGTTACAACTTCTTCAATAATCGGGGTTCTTGCAGATATGTTGATCGGTACAGGGGTGACCTTAGGAGCAACTGAGGGTCCAAATATTGCCTTTGGAGGGGCAACCTCCGGAGAGAAAATCCTTCCACTGCGGGTGATTTTACTTGTTCCAGCAATATTTCCATTGTCGGAAGTCTCTTCATCAGAACTCTCTTCAGTTGATTCAATTTGTTTAATACCGTAATAATAGATCTCTCCACCATAGTTCCACGGTATTGATTTATTGGACTTGTACGGGACGGACCCCGGCATGGTTATCTTCAAAGGTGAAATCTTCGGATCGGATGTAATCTTAACAGGTCTTTTGGAGACCTTGGAAAGATTGGCGGATATGGTAATTATTGAAACATCATTGACAGGAGTCAGTGTAACAGGAGTCTTTTCAAAAAGGATTTCTTGGTTATCCATTAGGCGTTGGATGCCTAACTTCAACAATGGACAGTCGGTTGGTAAGGATGAACAAAGCCAGCAATCTTCTTCACAACCTGGGAAAATCCCAGCCTTCAGCAAATTCAACTTGATTATCGGTAGCGGGGTTATCAATTCATTAACAGTAGCAACAAATAGATCCTCTTCAACAGCATGGGCATTGTGGCCATTCCTTGGCATTGGAGAAGAGATCACATCGGCTTTTCGGGGGCGTCGAATTCCACTTCTTTAGCATCTATCAAATCCTGAATCTTATTCTTCAGGGCTCAACAATTGTTGGTGTCGTTCCCTATACTCCCTGAATGATAAGCACACTTGGTGTTCGAATGGTAGAAAGGAGAAGTTGTATTCGGATTCTTCGGGGCCTCTTTCAGACTGGAAAGGTTTTACTTCAAGAGATTGGGTAGAACCTGAGCAGGAGTCATGTTTATCTGGGTGAATTGCCGTACAGGCCTTTCCACCCTTGCTTGGTTGGTTCTGGGTTGATTGTTTCTTGGCTGATCAGCTGCAGACTTCTGAATCATCACGGCCCCCACTGCTGGCCGACGCTCAACTCTTCCTTGACCTCTTTGGGAGTAGACAGCTGATACTTCTTTCTTTGCTGGAAAAGGCTTTTTGATGGCAGCGGAAGCAGATGCATCCTTTTGAATTTTCCCGCTTTTAATGTCGGCTTCAACTTTCTCACCAGTTAGAATTAACTCGGTGAACCCCGCAGAAGAGCTTCCTATCAGGTGATTAAAGAAAGGTCCTGACAGAGTCCCCAAGAACATATCTACTAGATCCCTCTCAGATATAGGTGGTTGTACTCGTCCCGCCAAGTCTCTCCATTTCTGGGCATACTCTTTGAAACCTTCACTTGAGACCATGCCCATACTCTGTAATTGAGTACGGGTTGGTGCTAAGTCCGCATTGTATTGATAATGCTTGTAGAAGACAGCAGCCAAATCCTCCGAATTATGCACGTCATACCTCTCTAGCTGGTAGAACCAATCTAACTGCGTCCCCGACAAACTGTCCTGGAAGAAATAGACCCACAGGTCTTTGTCAGAAGAATGTGGTTGAATTTTCCTGACATAAGATCGTAGGTGCATCTTTGGTCAAGACACCCCATCGTACTTAGCAAAAAGAGGCACCTTAAACTTGGGAGGGATAACTATTCTAGAAACCAACCCTAGCTCTTCAAAGTCCAGCCCATGCACTCTCTGAATCTCCATGGCTGCCAGACGTTCTTCCAAGTTTTTGTATTTTTCATCTACGGGGGGATATTGTTGTTCTGAGTAATCCTCATCTTCCTCTTCTTCAGCTTCAGAATCAGAAGGCACTGCAACTCCTTTACCCTTTCCTTCACCCTCTTCAGATGTTGATGGGAAATCCAGGGCCCTTCTGGCTTGACCTTCAAATCTTCTGCCCAAGGTAGCCACACCAACTCTCTTCTTCTTCTTTTTCTCTTTTTCCTTTTCCATTAGAGTTTTGAGCTCCTCATGACCCTTAGCCAAGGTCATGAGTAGCTGTTGGAATTGTGAATTCTGCACTTACAAGTCTTTGACTGTTTTTTCAATATCCATCTTGCTGAAATAAACAGCAGAGAGATGAGGAAACTTGGTGTGAAGACCTGTTTATGCATATGATGAATGATATGTATTCATGTAATGCATTCAAGAATTCATAAATTCAAATTTGTTTTAAACAAAAAAGAAAGACACGTCATATTAATAAGATAGAATTGTTAGTATATCAATGCCCCATGGGCAAAATAATACAGAATTCTAATGTAAAAAGACGTTGCGCATCCTTTTTGGTGCAATGTAGGTGTTGAGAGTCTTCTCTTCGTGAAGTTGAAGAGTGAGTTCTAAAACCTTCTTCTCGCTGGCGTAGAATTGGGCTTCAAAAGTGTCGCGTTCTCCTTTGAGTTGTACCAACTCCTTTACAGATCTTCGAGTGATGTTGGCATGTCAGGATGTAGGAGGGTGTGTGGAACCTCTCCTTCCTTAACAGGCTCTCTAATCACAGGGAGAATAGAGGGGTAAGGCATCATAAGAATTTGGGCGCGGGTTCGTACCCACTTGAGGTAAGGCTCAAGGGGGATGAAGTTCTTGTGTCCCAAGGTCTTACTGTCTACCTTGTTTGGCATCTTCCAAGCTCAGATGAACCTTTGTCGAAGTCCTTGATCGTTGTTGTCGAAGTCAAAAACCAAGTCTGGAATCAACATGTCATGTGGGCCATCCCTTCGGGCATACCCAAACTGTCTCAAAGCCAAGCAGGAATTGTAGGTAATGCCTCCCCTAATGCCAAGTAGAGGGACATTAGGGAATTCCCCACAATGATCAATGATGATAAAATTTTCTATGGATCGAGAACACCAATGAACATCTGAATGTTTAAGAGTCATCAATCGTTGTGACCACCTCAAACCTTGCTCATTCTTCAAGATTGATTGGGGAAGATGAGAAATAAACCATCTTGCCATTAGAGGAGTGCAACATATGAGAACACCTCTTTTCCTTATTGTTCGAGTGTGAAAAGAGTGTAGGATGTCCCCAAGCAAAGTAGGCACTGGGTAGCGAGCCATGAAGATTTTGACAGCATTGACATCTATAAGCTGGTCAGGGTTTGGGAACAAGACCAACCCATAGATGAGAAGAGCTACAATCTCCTCAAAAGCTTGCATGTCTAGAGAATTCCAGCATTCTTGAGCTTTCTCAAACAGGAATTTTGCCAAGAAACCCTTGACACCACTTCTGGTTTCCCAATGACTTGTGACATCTGATGGTTGCAAGTGCAGGGCTTGAGCAACATCTTCAGGCTTTGAATCTCTTTCTGTACCGTTGAAAGGTAGTTGATGGAGAATAGGAATCCTCAAGAGTTGAGAAAATTCCTCCAAAGTAGGCACAAGCTGGTAATCGGGAAATGTGAAGCAGTGGTGTAGGGGGTCAAAGAACTGGAAGAGAACTTTCACCATGTCTTCCTTTGTGTTGGAGTTGACCAAGTTGAGAAGTCGACCATGTCTCTCAGTGAATGGAGAATACTCTGGAATCTTGGAAGCAAGCTCCTTTAGTTATGGAGGAATTCTCACAAGATTGACTTGAATAGTTTTCCTGCGAAGGGATTCCATAACCTACAAAACAGGAACAAAGATGAAAATCCAAAATCCTTGAAATGGTTAGTGGATGCAAATGATGCTTCATGATGTCCATGATGTTATGCACAAGTATATATGTACAAGCAAGTCACACAAGTTCCTAGTTTAGGCTTGCATGGGGTTTCATAGGTAAGTACCCTCTTGAAGTTTAGTTGGCTCAACTTGTCCTAGAAATAGTAACCGGGTTCTAAGGAGCTCAATATCACTGGATTATTTTCTGTGTTCATTGTTTCAGTTTAGCCACTTTACTGGCGACCGAAATATTCCAAGAATACAACCCTTAATGAGTGTAGTATCGAGTATCTACCAACTTCGGACTGCACCAAAGCCGATCATCTCACTACATCCTAAAAGGCCAAGATGGTCAAGTAAAGGTTCTAAAAGTCCATTAGTGCTTCATGACATCACTCAGTGGCCCCGTATTCTCTTTGATTGACTCAAAGGCTACGGGTACCCACAAATATGTCGCACTAATATAGCTATTGTTTAGACCGTGTCGGTATACCCCGTACAGTTTCCTCAACGTATTGCTATTTACCTATGAATGTTTCCCAAATCCGGGTAGAGGATTCAAACCCAAATAATAGAACCAAATGTAAAGCAATCAAAGAAAACAAGGTAAGCATGTAAAGGTGATCTAAACCCTAAGGTAACCCCACTTTTAGATTTTTCCCCAGCAAATTCGTCAGTTTTGTGATACGGTGGGAGAAGTGACTTGAGGTTTTGTGTTTGTGTTTGCAAATATTTCGGTTTAGCAAGAGTCGCCACCAACTTTTTTATTTTATCCAAAGGAAAGGTCAAAAAGCACAGGAAAGACCTTTGAGATGTTTTCTTGGGTTCGGGGGGTAGATTATGAAAAGGGAAGGTGCTAGCACCCTTTTCATCCATGGTTTTCCATGGGCTCTTAGTTACTTGTTTAGATCACTTTCTTTGCTTTTTCAATTGTTTGAAATGGTGCTTTGTGTGGTTTTGAAAGTATTTTGAAAAGAGGCCATCGTTGTGGCAATCTTTGTAATGATTCTTGTTTTAAGAATGTATACAAAGATGTTTTTCTTTTGAAAAATGTTTCGATGTTTGAAAGTTTGTTTGGAAATTGTTTTGAAATGTGTAGGTGTATTTTTGAAAATAGCAAGGATTGTTTGCAAATTGATCAAGTAACTATGAGTTGTCTACCCTATTCAAAAGTCTTTCTTGTATATTTTTAACCCTTGGACATTGTTGTTTTACCATTGTATTTGGTAAACAACCCTACCTTTGGATGTTAAACGGGACGGGCGTGGATCATCGTATGACCATGATAGCAATATTGCCAAGTATCTTTAGCAAGTTTTGAGGGACTTAAGATCATTTGTGTATAGGCAACCAAGATAGCGTCATCGAGGGACTATGATCTTTTGTTTTTGTTTTGTTTTGCCAAGATAACTAGCATGCATACCATGGCCATTTTAAGGCAACAAAGTGGATGAAACCCTAGGGGTGCTTGTGTGCATTGTGTTGTCATTTTTCATGCATTTTTGTCTTGTGTTAGGTCATGCTATTTGTTTGATTTTGGTCTTTGCATACAAAACCCTAATTTACTATCATGGTATATGAAAGCGATAAAATACGTAAAGTAAATCTAAACTATTACAACATTATTATGGGAAGGGGGTACAAGTTTGAATAGGGGGATATTGCTCAAAATAAAACCCTAAAATATTATTACAACCAAATTGAAATATTGCACAAATAAATAAATAAGCAAATATTTAAATATGCAACAAGATGTAAATATGCAAGAAATGTTTTTTTGTATTTATTTTATGTATGTAAAATAAATTTATTTAAGTCCTAAAAATAAGGGAAAATAAAATGATTATTTTTGAAAGGGTGAAGAAACCCTAATTTTTGTTTAAAAAAGATATATTCTATATTATTTATTTATTTATTTTTATGTACAAGAAAATAAATAAAAATATATACAAAAATGTTAAAAAATAAAATATGTGAGAAAATATTATTTTATATGTATAATATAATAAAATAAAATATGTAAGTATTTTAATATTATTTACAATTTTATTTAAGAAAATAAAGTATATATTATTTAATAAACTATTTTTATGCCAAGAAAATAACAAAAATAATAAAATAAAATGTGAAAAATTAAGAGAATATTTTTTTTGATTTTAAATATTTAGAAAAAATAAATAAAGTCAGAAAATATAAAAAGAAATGGAAAATATGTAAAATATGGAAAATGGGCCAAGGGGGTGCAAATAACAGAATGGGGGATGCAAACAGAACTAAGCCAGACCCAGGCCCACTCTCACTTCGTCCCTGTCATCCAGAAACAAAAAACGCGCGTGCCCTGTACTTCAAAATCTGTTCTTGCTCATGCTTGCATGAAATCAAAAATTTACAACATGAAAGTTATAGCATTTTCAATCACGATTCCAACTATATAAAGAACTTGACCTAACTCTAAGAAACTAGGGAGAATTTCAGTGCCCCTAATTTATGACCTAAAATTTTCAGCATGTTCATCATCCAAATTCTCCTAGCTCAGTTAATATAAATAAGAACTATGCATATGTACAGCTCAAGGACATTAAAGACTACATTTTTGCTTCACAAACCTAAGCCTAAGGATGTCTAAATAAGGAGATAGAAAGTTGACAAATACATTGTTCAGTTGAAGTTGAATATGGCAATGTAGCAACTTTGAGTGAGGCCTGAAGGTCGTGCGAGCTTGCTTGAAGTTCCCTCATCCTTTCCCAATGCTTAGCTTGCCTTGAACCTTCCTGAATGTCCCTGTAGAAGTCAACCTGCAAAGCTTCAAAATGAAAATGGTGAAGCTTGAAAATGAGGTTACAGTTGCTGAACAATGGCTTGGATAGTTTAGGTGTGATGTAGGGAATGTGTTGGAAGTGATTCAAGACAAAACGTACGAGGCAATTTGGTTTTGGCTTGGTGTTTGTAGAGATGGCCCTGTTTTAGGCAGAAGTTGGTGTTTTGTGTTTTAGGGTGTTTGGGAGCTTGGCAAGTCGTGTTTTTGGCTTTGTATAATATGATGAGCTTGTTTGAAATGATCACAAGACTTGGTTTTAACATATGCACAAGTTATGGACTTTTTGCAAGCTTACTTGCTTTTGAAGCAAAAGTTGAGTTGACAAAGCCAAAGCATTTACAGGCTAGCTCAAGGCTTGATGAGAGTTGGTAAACTTTTCCTGAAGATTGTGGATGTTGTTTGTATCAAGAGATCAAGTCCAATGCTCAAGATAAACAAAATTGCAAAAAGTATGCTTTATGGAAATGGTATTGCTACCTTTATGCCATTTTTGGAATAAATCAATGTATAATGCTCCAAAGCTCAGAAAAATGCCATTGTCCAATGTATTTGAATTCAATTTTGGAGTTTAAAAAGTATTAGAACCTATAATGCAAGTACAAGCATGATCCAAACTGATTTGCAAGTTGTAACCTTGTGCAAAATGCCATGGACAAAAGTGAGAAATCGCCATTTTCTTTTCTTCGATTCTCCCTAACCATAAATGATATTGGAGAGTTCTTGGACATTTTGGAAAGCTTGTAACATGCTCTACAATCCATCTTTGAAATGAATTTTTAGATTCAAATTGTAACTAGGTGAAAAGTTGCCATGAAGTTAGGTCAAAAATCTGCCTAAACTAGGGCAAAATTTCACTAAGTTAAAAGTTTCATGGACCCTTATTCACAAAATCATAACTTGAGATCCAAGAATCTTTTGGGAAAACTTTGTGAATAAAAGTTGTAGATTTTGTGGAGGAATACAACTTTCATGTTTGAAGTTTTCTTTGAATCCAATTTCATCATGGTGAAAAAGTTGGGAAAAGTTGGGAAAAAATAAGAAATTTTCATAACTTAGAAAATTTCCAAGTTATGAAAAATTTCAAACTTAAACCCTAATTTTCAAAATTAGGTTTCTTGGTCAACAAGTTTCATGTTTTGACACATCTTGATGAAAATTGACCCTTGGCACTTGATTTTGACCATAAAGTCAAAGTTTGACTTTTCAGTGTACAGTTGATTTTTGATCAGTTGACTGGAAAATTCATCTATCAATCCAATGCATTTGAGATCTTTTGAACCTTGTGATTAGGTAAAGATGATTCCATTGAGTCCTTGAAACCATTCTTGAACCACATTTGCCATTGGCTAGGTGAAAAATCAGAAATTGCCCTTCTACAGTCAAAACCCTAAAAATGACCATTTTGCCCTTTTGATGATCTGATCAAATTTCTTGAGGAGTTGTGGTCCAAACTTGATCAAATGGCTCATATGAGTCTATAATGTTGATGTGGATAAAAAATTATGAGTTTTGACTGTAAATTGGCCACAGTTGACTTTTTCCCCAATACAGCTGATTTTTAGGTCAACTGTCCAATTGACTGGGCAAAAATTTGATTCAAGGCTTGAAACTTGGTATGAGCAATCTTAGAGGTCCAAAATGAAGTATGAAAGTCACATGAGGCATTGGAAGTCCAAAAATCCTTGTGCAAACTCAAACCCTAATTTCAGGTCATCAGTGCAAGGAGATGTCTTGAGCTGAGCAAACTCTAATATGGTCTTGAGTCCAAAGAGTCTTGTGAGGAAAATCTTGATAAAATGAGAGGGCGAATTTTGGGGTACAACACCTAGTTTTTAATTAAATTTACAAAACAATTAGTGAAATAAATAAAGTATGATTAAATAAAAATATTTTTTATTGAGAAAAAATAAATAAACTATGTCAAAATATTAATCTAATGTTTTTTATATATTTTTTATGATTTTTTAATATTAGATAAAATATTTCAGAAAATAAATAAATAAAAATAAGAAAAAAGAAATAAAAATGGGCCAGGGTGTGTAAGTGAAACAGGGGGTCAAAAAGTAATAAAAAAATAATGAGGCCCAAGGAAGAGGCCCGGCGCTTGTCCAAAAAAAAGTCAGAATGTATGAAAAAATGGAAAAAATCCAAAAGCGTACCATTGGGGCTCGAACTCAGGTCCCTCAAGTCATAGGCGCGCGCTTCTACCATTGGGGTGGCTATACATCCGTTTATATAAATCAAAACATAAATATATATGGCAAATATGTTCCTGAGGCCAACTTCATCTTCAACCTCACGCCCAGCCAGAACCTCTAACTTATTCAAATCTCAACAAAAATGAAAACTGTAAACATGAAACTTGTAGCAAATTTCCTCACGATTTCAGAAATGCAAGCAATAAAATTAAAGATAAAAAATAAGCATGAATTTTAATGGCCCTAATCTAAACCCTAAAAATCTAAGAAACTTCAATCTTAAAATTCTCTAAGCTCAAGAAAAATTAATGAAAACTATGGACTTGGTTAGCTTTAGGGCAATGATATCTACATTTTTCATTCACAAATAAATAATTGATAATGCTTGTATGAAAAGTTCCAAAGTTAGAATACTTACCTTGCAAGAGGGTATCGGGTTTGGAGTTTGAGAAGCTTTCAGTGAGTTCCAATGATTTGGTCAGATTTCTCCAGTTCCCAGGAAGCTAATGGGATGCTTAGCTTGAGCTGAAAGTTCCTGAGGAGTTCTGGAGAAGTCTAAGTGCAAAGCTCTGTTTTTGAAAATGGAGGATGGTGTTACAGTCTTGTAACAGGGTGTGGGATGAGTTCTAAATGATGTTTAGAAACTTTAGGAACCAAAAGGCTTGAAAACACACGAGGGAGGTGTGAGTTTCAAACTTTTGGTCAGGTTATGCAATAATGGAGGCATGCGATGCAGTTCTGAGTTCTTAGTGTTTTTAGGGGTCAAGCATGCGTGGGATTTGTGGTAAATGGCTTATGTATGTATAAGAAAAGAGGTTTGAGTGGTTTTGAAAGTCAGAAGTACAAGTTACAAGCTATTTGCTATGTTACTTGATTTTCAAGAAAAGTGGGAAACCAAGTTTCAATGTGTAGTACAAGCATGGGCTGGGTGATTGTAAGTTTCTAAACCATTTCTCTTGTGTTATGATACATGTATGATCAGAAAAGAACAAGTTCAAGGCTCAAGAACAAGTTTTGTGCAAAAAGTCACTTTATCAAAATGGCATTGTGCACATTCTTCCCAAAATGGATATAAAGCATGGCCTTGCATTGAATGCTTGAAATGAGACCTCTAACAGCTATGCAAGCAATTAACTATGGAGTGCCTAACAAGTTTGAGGCCTTCAAAGTAGAGGTTATGCAGAATAACTTTGAATTTTGAATTTGTTCATCACAAAATGACTTATAATTCAAGTGATAAAACCCTAACTTCATCTCTTCAATTCTCCCTACTCAAAAATGATCTCAAGGAGTTCTTGGATATTTTGGAAAGCTTGCCATGTGATCTACAACATATCTTTGAATCACCTTTGAATATTCCCCTTGGAACTATATGAAAACGTGCCATGAAGTTGGGTCAAAATCCTGACCAAATTAGGGCAAAATTTTACTAAGTGTTTTGTTTCATGACCACATGTTCTTAAAATTATAACTTGAGATCCAAGCACTTTTGGAAGAAGTTGTGTGAATAAAATTTGTAGATTTCATGGAGATATACAACTTTCATTTTGGAAGTTTCTTTTGAATCAACTTGCATCATGGTGAAAATTTTGCTCAAAGTTATGAAAAAATAAGAAATTTCCAACACTTAGAAAATTTTCTAAGTTTAGAAATTTTAACTTTTTAAAATGGAATTTTGAATTTTGGATTTCTTGATGAATGAGTTTCATATTTTGACATGTTTTTATGAATTGTAATCTTTGACATTTGAATTTGACCAAAAAGTCAAAGTTTGACTTTTCAGTATATAGTTGACTTTTGATTAGTTGACTAAAAATTCATCTGTCAATCCATTGGACTTGAGCTATGTTTTGAGCCATGTCATTAGGTAAAAATGATGCAATTAGACTCTTGAGATAATGACTTAAACAAATTGATCATTTTCTAGGTCAAAAATCAGAAATTGCCCTTTTCCCAATCAAAACCCTAATTTTGACCATTTTGCCCTTTTGAAGATTTGATCAAATTTCTTGAGGAATTATGGTCCAAACTTGATCAAATGATACATATGAGTTTAAAATGTTGATGTGGATCAAAAATTATAAAGTTTGACTGTAAATTGGCCATAGTTGACTTTTTCTCCAATACAGCTGATTTTTAGGTCAACTGCTCAATTGACTGAGCAAAAGTGTAATCCAAAGCCTGAAACTTGACATGAGTAATATTGAGGGTCCATAATGATCCATGAAAGTAATATGGGGCATTGGAAATTCAAATATTTGTGTGCAGTCTCAAACCCTAATTTTGGTCATCAGTGCTTAAGGAGGTGTCTTGAGCTGATCAACCCTAGTGCAGTCTTGAGCAAAAAGAGATCTTGTGAGAAAAATCTTGATAAATGAGAGGGAAAATTTTGGGGTACAACAAGGTTTTTCATACGGTCCAGGTTCTTCACAGTTAGTTACTAGCATAATATTCTCATCTGGGAAGTCAAAGTTCATAGACTGGTAATCATTAACAACTTGATTAGCCAAATGATCTGCCAATACACTTCCTTTGATGGACTTTTGTATGGTATATTGGATGTCATATTCGGTCAGAATCATTTTCCTTCTAGCTATTCATCCGGATAGAGCTAGCTTCTCGAAGATGTACTTGATGGGGTCCATCTAAGAAATCAATAAAGTGGTGTGAGTCAACATATACAGTCTTAGCTGGCGAGCAGCCCATGCCAGAGCGCAGCAAGTTTTCTCGAGCAGTGAAAATCTAGTTTCATAGTCGGTAAACTTTTTTCTCAGGTAATATATTGCATGCTCTTTTCGTCCAGACTCGTCATGTTGGCCCAACACACACCCCACGGAATTCTCTAATACAATCAAGTATATGATCAAGGGTCTTCCTTTAATGGGAGGCATCAAGATAGGAGATTTTTGTTAATATTCCTTTATCTTGTCAAAAGCAACTTGTCAGTCGTCGTTCCATTTGATTACTTGATTTTTCTTCAAGACTTTGAATATTGGCTCACAAGTAGCAGTTAAGGGAGAGATGAAGCGAGCAATGTAGTTAAGTCGACCCAAGAAGCCTCTGACTTCCTTCTCAGAACGGGGGACTGGAATTTCTTGAATAGATTTGACCTTTATAGGATCCACTTAAATACCTCTTCCACTTACAGCAAATCCTAGGAGCTTTCCAGACCTTACCCCGAAGGTGCACTTGTTAGGATTTAGCCTTAGCTTATACTTCTTCAACCTCTCAAACAGTTTGTGTAGGTGATCGAGGTGCTCTTCTTCAGTTTGCGACCTTGCAATCATATCATCCACATAGACCTCTATTTCATGATGGATCATATCATAAAATAAAGCTACCATGGCTCTTTGATATGTTTCCCTTGCATTCTTCAATATGAACGACATGACTTTGTAACAAAAGGTGCCCCATTGTGTAACAAAGGTGGTCTTCTTCATGTCTTTGGGAGCCATCTTGATTTGGTTGTAGCCAGAAAATCCATCCATGAAGGAGAAGACTTTATGTTGAGCGGTGTTGTCAACCAGGACGTCGATATAAGGTAAAGGGAAATCATCTTTGGGGCTTGCCCTATTTAAATCCCTATAGTCTACACACATATGAACCTTCCCATCTTTCTTAGGTACGGGAACCACGTTTGCAACCCATTGAGGATAAGATGTCACATCCAGGAATCCTGCATCGAATTGCTTTATCACTTTCGCTTTTATCTTTTTGGACATGGCAGGCTGCATCCAACGAACTTTTTGCTTGATATAGGAAAAACTTCTTTTGTTGGTAGACGATGAACTACAATGTCAATATCCAACCCCGACATGTCTTCACATGACCAAGTAAACACTTCAACATAGTCATGTAGCATCTGAACCAACCTACTCTTGATACCATCTTCTGAGTTGGCACCGATCTTGACCTCTTTCTTGTCTGTCTCAATACCTAAGTTGATAACTTTGACTGGATCTTCATGAGGTCGAATAGATTTCTCCTCTTGCATTAGAAGTCTGGCTAGTTCCCCTGGTATTTCACAATCTTCCTCGCCTTCGTCTTCGGCTTGGTTAACTGGATGTTCAAAGTCATAATTGGAAATAGTAGAGTCATTGGCAATAAGATCCGGAGTGGATGAGAATCTGAAAGTGTGTGTGTGTGTGCATGTAAGATACAAGGCTATTTGAAAAATGAAAAAATGAAAAAGACAGACAATGAGCATAAAATTTGAATGCAAAGGTCCAATATTTTTCCATTAAATGATCATATGATAAATGAAAATGAACAAAACCCTTAACAAATGGACCATGATGCCCCGGGCAAGGCACATGGCTTAAAAGTCATTGTTTGGAATTAAAATTACAGACAAAAGTTCTTGATTTAATAGAAAACAGTAAACATTAATTACTCCTCAATGTAGGAGATGAGAGTGAAATCCTTTGCATTCCAGTTGTTGATCTTTCCTCTAACAATAGGGTAGATCCATTCTTCAAAAGCACATTCATCATCAGAGTCTTCCACAGTGCTTACTTCATGATTTCCGAGGCGAAGAGGTGGCTTTCCCACGTGAGCGCTCCTGACCTCTTTCTGAGCATTGATAGTGAAACCCAACCCAAATTTTTCTGCTTTAAACGGAATGTCGGGGAGTTGTCCCCAGATAGTACAACTTCCATATTTAACCATGACACGAGCATCTTTAAGTGAAACCATTCTTGGTACAACTTCATCAGCTTTTGATATGTCGGAGGAGATTTTGGTGGCGGAAACCATAGGAGGAACAACTTTGAAAGCCTGGCATGGAGTTTCTATGAACTCACCATCCATTTCCACATACTTGAAGGAGTTGAGGTGGCTCACCATAAATTCTTCTTCACCATAAACAGTAACGATCTTCCCTTTGACTGGATATTTTAATTTTTGATGAAGGGTGGATGTTATTTCCCCTGCCCCATGGATCCAAGTGCACCCAAGCAAACAAGAGTAGACGGGACATATGTCCATTATATAAAATGTGGAGTTGAAAATTTGTGATCCCACTTTAATGGGGAGATCCACCTCTCCATGCACCATCCTTCTAGACCCATCAAAAGCCCTTTGTTGTACCCCAAAATTTTCCCTCCCATTTTACTCAACATATGTTCATTAAGATCCTCAACTTGCTCAAGGATGCCCAGGAGTTGACCAGACAAACTCTCTCCTAAAGCAATGAACCTCCAACTAGGGTTTCCATTTTCATCAAGATGGGTGAGCTCCAAAGGCCTCATATGTTCTCCGTAGTCCTAATATGTTCTCAAGACCATCCATGTCAAGATTCATGCCTTGCATAAGAAGTTTGTTCAGTCAACTGCTCAGATGCTTGGAAATCAACTGTATTAGGTCAAAAGTCAATAGTGACTCACATACAGTCAAACATCAAAACTTTTGGTAAAAATAAACATTTTGAAGTTATGTCTATCATTTGATCAAGGTTTGATCATGATTCCCCAAGAAATGCTCTTAATTCAT
The DNA here is from genome assembly GCA_948472305.1 of Vicia faba. Classification (NCBI taxonomy): domain Eukaryota; kingdom Viridiplantae; phylum Streptophyta; class Magnoliopsida; order Fabales; family Fabaceae; genus Vicia; species Vicia faba. The sequence continues at coordinate 991,062,494 of OX451735.1, forward strand.
CAAAACTCAAAAGTTGCTAAATTGGGGTTTCTCAGGAAAAGTCAACCTAACTTTGACCAGGCATAACTTTCTCATACTTTATAAGAAATTTCGCGTCCAAGACTCATTTTGAATAGACTCCAATTCCCTACAACTCATATTCAGTCCTCAAGCTCAAAAAATGCACTCATGAAAAAATATGAATTCAGACATTATAGGTCATTCCAAAAAGTCAATAAAAACACCTTTTGGGTCAAAGCTTCTTACATGAACATGGAAGATCCAATTAAGATGAAACAAAAGAGGTTGCTTAGGTAACATCCTAAGCTTCATAAAAAGTCAAAGAACATCCTCTTAGTATCAAAATTGAAGGAGATATTCATTGTCAAAGTTGGCCATTTTTGGAAAATTGTCAAAAGTCAACAATGCCCAAAATTGCACTTTTTGTCAAATGGCCCTAACTTTTTATGCTTGCATCTTACCTCTAACAATGTACACGACCTAAACACTCTACCACATATTATTGACTTTATTTATTTAATTTATTTTGATTTTTAATCATTTAAAAGTCAAATTAAATAAAATAAATTATATAAAATATGGAAGATTTGTTTTTGATCTGATTTTGAATGGAATTATAATGCAAGTATGATGTCAAACCAAATCAAACCGTGCCAAGGGTGATTGGGATGAAAATGCTATGATTTGGCTTGATATAGAAAGAAATAATGCAAGGATGGAATCAAATCAAATCTTGATAATTGGAAAAGATATGCATGTTTTTTTGTTAACCTAATACAGTCTAGTACATATACACAACAAATCCAAGGCACAAAAAAGAGGCTTGATCGTGTGAAACAGCAAGAACAAGTTGCATTTTTTTGTCAAAAAATCTCAGATTGAATTCCATACTACATCCATCCTCAAGGAGATTTAAGGGTTGCAACACGTTCCTGGAAATCTCCTGAAGCTAACTGCACCTTTTGCCAGCACCAAAACACCTTGAATCGTAAAATCCGCAACCCTGTTATCCAACTATTTCTTATTTTTGATTACGTGCATACATGCTTTATTGATGAAATTTAATCATATATTCTTGTTTATTACAAAGTTTTGATGCTTACTGAATCGTTTAATTGAGTTTTAAGTGCAAGAATCATGGTTTGCCATTCTTAGGGTTTCTGAGCTCATTTTAGGGCTTCCTTCTACATGCAAAATTAGGGCTAGGCGTGGATACCATGATGTTCAGGGCTTCAAGCCCAGTTGATTCATGGTCTTCATTGTAATTTATATTGCTTGTGCTATATTTTTGAATAACGGTGGGTTGTAGTTACAGGCATGGGACCGTAGGTAAAAGTCTAAACCTAAAAGGACGGTGCTGAGGAAGAAGAAGGCTAGGTGGCAAGCTCCCATTGGGCCATTTGAATATTGACGCGTTTGCTGGACATCACGTGATTGTTTTTCTTATATTATTTTTATTTGATTATAGTAACAATTGAATAGCCAGCGCAGATGGTTAAGGACGGAGGGTTTGAAGCAAACGTCTTGGGTTCGATCCCAGGCATGTTTCTTTTGCATTTTTCCTGAATATACTTTCCAGATCCAGCATGCCTCACTATCCAGTGTCCATCATGCGCCCCAGATGCAAAGCCATCAGATCCATCTCCAGCCAGATCCAAGGTCTCACGCAGGCAAAGTCCATGGTACACCCTCAGAAGGAAACCTCACTGGATCTCACGTTGGACAACTAGGCCACCAGCTTTGGGCCTAACGTAAAATTAGCAGCATACCCCCAAATTGCTCATCAACCAGGCCCAGTTTCAATTCTCTTTTAATTTCTTTTATTTCTTTATTTGTTTTAATTATTTTACAAAATCATTTGTTTTAATTATTTTACAAAAAAAATCATTGTTTTTTCATTAAATCAGAAAATCAGAAAATTACAAAAAATATTAGGTTTAATCTTTTTCATAAAAATATTTATTTGCATCAATTAGTTTAATTAGGTTAGCTTAAATCTTTTTTGTAATTAAAATTTAATAGAAATTAGGTTAACTTAAATTTTTTTCCATAATTAGAATTTAATAGAAATTAGGTTAATTTGCAAAGTTAATTATTTTCATAAAAATCCAAAAAAATATCTTTTCTTTATTCGCAAATTAGGTTTTTTCTAAACTTGACATTAATTCCCCGTATCTAATGTTGTCGCGCGCGTCTCTGTTTCCATTATTTGATTAATTATTGTAAATGTTCCAAGTTTGTAATAGTTAATTAGGTTTACTAGTTCGCATTTATCATTTTCCCCGGTTTTTGATTATGTAATCCCCTCCCCAAAGCCTTTTAATAGCTAGGGTTTTAATTTCTCGCACTTTACTTTCCGCAATTATAAACTGCCTAGATGTATGGATAATAGGATTGAATGGCAAGATAAATCAATCTAAAACAGTAGAAAACCCTAAATGCACAAGATAAATGAAACTGAAATCAAACACTTGCACATGCTCACTCCTAAGGTGTTGCCTCACTTGGTTGCCTCGGAAAATGTCCCTCGAACGTAGGGATACCTTAGCAATGAACCGTAATCCAAAGTCGTCATAAAGATCATAGTCCCTACTTGTTCCTCGAGATGCCTACGAGAAATGATCTTACGATGATAGTCCCTTCAAAATGCTAAGGTATCCTTACTTGTTGCCTTCAGTGACCATTTCGTCCCTTTCGAATGTCCCTTAAAATTCCAACGACGGGGCTACCTACTCCTTAACAGTAGGATAGCACTGTCTAAAGGAAACGAAAACGAACGGACTTTTTTTTAGTGGGTAGAAAACTCTTAAGTACTTGCTCAAAACAAAAACTCTTTCACACCAAACACTTTTCAAAACAGTTTTTTTTTAAAAAAACAACTTCGCCACACTCTTGAGGACAGATACAAGGGTTATCACGAAGTAAATAAAACTTTTTCAAAACAAGCACACACAAGCAATTTTAAAAATGAGCCAGTACCTAAGAGCCCATGGATAACCATGGATAGAAAGGGTGCTAACACTTTCCCTTTCTATAATCTACCCCTATACTCAGAAACATCTCGAAAAAAGGTTTTTTCTGTTCTTTTTCCTTTTCCTTTGTTGGATGAAATAAAAGTCGGTGGCGACTCTTACTTACCGCGACATTTGCGAATAAAAAATGCAAACCAGTATAAACAGTCGGTTCTGCCACCGTATCACACCCTTACAACTATAACGCTTGGCTTCAACACCAGACCTTCACAATCTAGTCGGTCCAAAGCACCTTTGGGTAAAACATTTAGGGAGGAACTGGTATCAATTATGACATGAGACAAGGTAGTTCCCTTGCACTCAATAGAGACATGCATGGCCTTGTTATGGTTCCTTCCAACTGGTGTCAAGTCATTGTCAGAGAAACCTAATCCGTTGTCAGCCGTTAAACTCGCCATACAATTCTCGAACTGGACAGTTGTAGTCTTTTGTGGCACATGAGCTTTTTTCAAGAACTTGATTAAAGCTTGGGCATGAGCATCAGAACAGAGTAGTAATGACAGCATGAAGATTTTGGAGGGAGTTTGCTCCAGTTGTTTGACTATTTTGAAATCAATCTTCTTTATAATTTTCAGGATTTCCTCCATATCTTGAGTGAAGGGATCTTCGGCATCAACATCTTTGGCCGGTTCCTCTATCTCAGCAGGCTCACTTAATTTTTCTTTGCCTTTAGTGTTGGAAATAGGCTTGTTATTGGTTATGTGAACAGGAGTTATTGTAGTAGTCAGAGGTGAGATATCAGGGGAGAAGATCCTCCCCGTTCTTGTTACCTTACTAGAACCTGCAATATTTGTAACATCGTTGGTCTTATCTTCATTGATCCATGAGTCTTGCTTTATCCCATGATAGTAAACTTTGGCACCATAGTTCCATGGAACTGCTTTGTCAGAGGAGTAAGGAATCGGCCCAGGGGAAGTGATTATTAAAGGAGAAATTATTGACTCATTTGAAATCTTAATAGGACCCTTTAAGGAGATCCTAAGAGGCTTGTTGGAGATTTTTATTATGGAAAGGTCTTCAGCTTTATTGGTCAAGCTCTTGATGGTAGTAAATTTTTCAAACAGGATCTCGTGACTATCTATCAGGTTTCGAACACCTTATTTCAACCACTTGCATCCATTCATTTGTTCAGCACAGCAATCACAATCTTTTAAAAAGTTAGGGAACACCCTAGTTCTCATCAAATTTTCCTTCACAATAGTCAATGGAGTGGTCAAATTCTCAACAGAGGAAACAAAAGTAGTGTCATCAATCGCATTGACACCTTTTCCATGGTTCGGCATTGGTACAATTATCACATTTGGAGTTGTAGGTGGATCAAACTCAATAGTTTTGTTGTCTATCAGATCTTGAATCTTATTCTTCAGAGCCAAGCATTGATCAGTTTCATGCCCAGGGATGTTTGAATGATACACGCACTTGGCATTTGGATTGTACTTTGGTGATGTAATATTTGGATTTGATGGCGGATCACGCAATGTCACCAAATTGGCCTTCAACAGATGTTGCAAGGCTTGGGACAATGACATGTTAATCCTTGTGAACTTCCTTCGAGGAATTTCGGATCGTTGATGGTTGGATGATTGTCTTTGGGCAGATGGAGGATTGGAGATCAAGACAGCATTAACATATGGACAGTGATCCTTCTTGGTATGGGCTCTAGATCCATAAACAACATTGGCTTCTTTCTTACTATTAAAGGGTTTCTTTATAGTGCTTGATGTAAAAGCAAATGCCATGGGGATTTTTCCACTCTTGATTCCACTCTCGACCCTTTCACCAGTCAGAATTAACTCAGTGAAACCGGAAAATGAGCTACCAATTAGCAAGTTGAAATATGGGCCCATTAATGTACCCTTGAACATGTCAACTAGTTCTCTGTCTGTTAGTGGTGGTTGGACCCTACCAGCAAGATCCCTACATTTTTGTGCGTATTCTTTAAACCCTTCATTAGTACCCATTGTCATTCCTTGAAGTTGAACTCTTGTTGGTGCTAAATCAAAGTTGTACTGATATTGATGATAAAAATCAGTGGCCAGATCTTCCCATGTTTGAATACGGGAACCCTCCAATTGGTAAAACCATTCTAACTACGTCCCAGCCAGACTCTCTTGGAAGAAATGGACCCATAGCTTCTTGTCAATATTATGTGGTTGTATCTTGCGGACATAGGACCTCAGATGAAGTTTTGGGCATGAAATTTTGTCATACTTAGAAAAGACTGGTATTTTGAACTTATTGGGAATGATGACCATAGGTACTAAGCCTAAATCACCAAAATCCAAACCAGGTACGGCTTGAATTTCAACAGCTTTCAGTCTATCCTCTAACTGCTTATTTTTATCCTCGGCCGGTGGATACTATTCATCAAAGTAGTCTTCATCCCCAGAATCTTGATCATTTGCACCCCCAGCACGGGTGCTCCTTGCCTCTTCCATCTGGTTCTCGTCTTCCTCGGATGACTCTTCAACTATCTTCACCTGACGGACTGGGACTTTAAACCTTTTCCCCATGTTGATGAGGGCCTTCTTCTTAGTCTTCTTTTTGGTTGCTAGCAGTGTCATCAGCTCTTGTTGTCCCTTGGTCAGGGTCATCAAGGTCTCTTGGAACTGGGAATTATGTGCTTTCAAATCTTTCACGGTCTTCTCGATATCCATCTTACTGAAATAAACAGTAGAACAATGAGGAAATATGTTGTGGAAATCTTGCTTATGTTATGATGCATGAAATGCGTATGCAAATGATTTCAAGGACTTAGAAGATTTAAATTTGTTTAGAGAAAAAAGAAACATACATTAATTGCATTAATAAATTCAGATTGATTACAATCATGCCTCTTGGGCTTACAGTGGAGGAAGCAAATACAAAATAAACTCCTAAAACAACAAAAAGAATCAGGCTTCCCATGAGCGCATCCTCTTTGGTGCAATGTAGGCGTTCAAAATTCACTCTTCATGAAGTTGTCTTGTGAGCTCCAAAACCTTCCTCTCGCTTGCGTAGAATTGAGTTTCGAAGGTGTCTCGCTCCCCTTTGAGCTGAATCCAATCTCTTTTCAAATATTCAAGAGAAGTAGGCATATCAGGATGAAGGACAGTATATGGAACATCTCCCTCGGTAACAGACTCCATGATGATAGGTAGGATGGCTTCATAAGGCATCATGAGGTTTTGAGCGCGAGCTCGCAGCCACTTAAGATAAGGCTCCAAAGGAATGGAGTTTTTATGTCCCAAAGTCTTGCTATCAATTTTTTTTACCATGCCCCAAGCTCGTATGAATCTTTGACGGTAACCTTGGACATCGCTCTCATAGTCAAATGCAATTCCTTGCACAAGTGCATCATGAGGACCATCCCTCCTAGCATATCCAAATTTTCGTAAAGCCAAGCAAGGGTTACAAGTGATGCCTCCCCTAATACCAAGAAGAGGGACATTAGAGAATTCCCCATAATAGTTAATGATGATAACATCCTCCAAAGATCGAGAACACCAATGAATATCTGAATGCATAAGTGACATCAATCTTTTAGACCATCTCATGCCTTGCTCATTCTTCAAAACAGATCGAGGTAAGTGCGAAATAAACCACTTAGCCAACAAAGGAGTGCAACATATAAGAACTCCTCTTCTCTTCATGGTGTGAGTGTGAAGAGAATGCAAAATATCTTCAAGCAAGGTTGGCACTGGGTTACGAGATAGATGAGAAGAGCCAACACTTCTTCAAAGGCTTTTAAGTCTAGAGTATCCCAAAAATCTTGAGCCTTCTCCAACAAAAACTTATCTAGAAACCCTTTGACACCACTTCTTGTTTCCTAATTTACCACAATGTTGGATCGTTGCAAATTTAGAGCTCAAGAAATCTCCTCGGGTCTTGGGTCTCTTTCAATACCGTTGAAGAATAGTTGATCAAGAATGGGAATTCCCAAGAGTTGAGAGAATTATTCCATAGTAGGCACAAGTTGGTAATCAAGAAAGGTAAAGCAATGGTGCAATGGGTCGAAGAATTGAAAGAGCGCCTTCATCATGTCTTCATCAAGGTTTGAGGTGACCAGATTGAAAAGTCGATCATGTCTCTTGGTGAACAGAGAATTCTCAGGAACCCTTGACACTAACTCTTTGAGTTGAGGAGGAAGTCTTACGAGGTTGACTTGGATAGTATTCTTGCGAGTGGAAGCCATGTCCTACAAAAAAAACAAAGATAAATCTCTAGGTCCTTGAAATGGTTAGTGAAAAATGCCATGGTGTGATGTCATGATGTTATGTACAAGTATATACATACGCACAAAGCAAACAAGTCCTTAGGTTTAGGCTTGTATGAGGTTTCATTGATAACTACCCTCTTGAAGTTTAGTTGGTTCAACATGTCCTAGAAAGTAACCAGGTTCTAGAGAATCTCAATATCACTGGTCTTTCTTCATCGGACATTGTTTCAGTGCAAGCCTCTTTATTAGCGACCGAAATATCCTGAAAGTCCGATCTTAATGAGCGTAGTATCGAGTATCAACCAACTTCGGAATGCACCAAAGTCGTCTATCTCACTACTTCCTAATGGCCAAGTTGTTTAATTAAAGGTTCTAAGGTCAGTTAGTGCTTCATGACACCATACAGCGGCCCCGTATTCTCCATGACTAGACTCAAGGGCTACCGATACCAACAAATATGTCACACTAATGTACCCATCGCTTCAACCATGTTAGTGTACCCCGCACAGTCCCCACGATCTATCGCTACTTACCTAATGATGTTCCCAGATTCGGGTAGAGGATCAATATAAACCCAAACAAGGATCCATAAATGTAAAGCAAATAAATCAAACAATGAAAGTAATTAAATGTGATCTAGCTCTAAGGTAACCTCACTTTTAAGTATCTCCCCAGCAGAGTCGCCAGTTTTGTAATACGGTGAGAGAACTGACTTGGGTGTTTTTGTATTTTATCGCAATTGTTGCAGATAGCAAGAGTCACCACCGACTTTTCTTTTATCCAATAAGGAAAGGGTGAAAAGAATAGGAAAGACCTTTGAGATATTTTCTTGAGTTTGAGGGGTAGGTTATGAAAAGGGAAGGTGTTAGCACCCTTTTCATCCATAATTATTTATGGGCTCTTAGTTGCTTGCTATCTCACTTATGAAATTTCTTTGTTTGAAATATGTTTGTGGTAGGTTTTGAAAGTATTTTTGAAAAGTGCCTTCACTTAGAGAAACTTTGTAATGATTCTCGTCTCTATAAGAATGCATACAAAGTGTTGGACTTTTGAAAAATATTTCATGTTTTTGAAAGTGTTTGGTGTGTTTGAAAAGATGTTTGTTTTTGAAGATGGACTGTGAGCAAGCAACTAAGAACGTTCTACCTACTCAAAAGTCTTTTGTTCATTTCTCTCTTCCTTTGATATTGTTATCTCACCATTGATTGGTAAGTAAAACTATCTTTGGATGTGAAGGGACGGGCGTGGGTCATCATATAGTCATAAGATGTAATGTTGTGACATACCTTAGCATTTTTTTCTTAAGGGACTAAGATCATTTGTAAAGCAACATTCAAAGCGTCATCGAGGGACTATGATCTTGTATTTTTGGTTGTTTTTGCTAAGGTGTATCACATGCATAACATGACCATTTTCTCAAGGAAACAAGTGGATTTAACCCTAGAGGTGCAAGTGTGCAAGAGTTTTGTATTACAGGCTTGATTTATCTTGGATTAGGGTTTTCTAAGCATTGGTTTTATCTTTCCATACAAATCCTAATTTACTAGCATTTATATGAAAGCGATAAATTGCGGAAAGTGAATTTCTACGCTACTACGTCATTAAGGGATGGGGTATACAAATTTACAAATGGGGATTGCAAGAAATTAAATCCTAATTATCTATTACAACCATATTGAATTTGTACAAGAAATGAAATGAATATAATGTACAAGTATAAATGCATAAAGAATGGATTTTTATTTGGATTTTTGTTAAGAAAAAATAGTTTTGACCTAATTAACTTAAAAGAAAATAAATAACTAAAGTAAAAAAATTAAAATTAAGTTAGTGAAAGAAATTTATTAAAGAAGACAAGTTTTTTAGGGTTTTGTTTGTGAAAAAAGTTTTAATTAAATTAAGTTAGTATAAAAATTAATTAAAAGCAAACCTAAGTTCTAAGTTAATTTTTAATTAAAGAAAATAAATTGAACCTAAGTGTTGTACCCCAAAATTTGCCCTCCCATTTCTCATTTACTTCTCATCACAAAGCCCTTGAAGATCAAGGTCCAGTTAGGTTTTCATCTGCTCAAGACTTCTCCTTGCACTGTTGACCCAAATTAGGGTTTGTGTTTGCACAGAGGTGTTTTGACCTAAAATGCCTAAAATGACTTTCATGCTTCATATTGGACTCCCAAGTTTATCCATATCAAGTTTCAAGTCTTGATTCCAAGTTTTGTCCAGTCAATTGGACAGTTGACCTAGAAATCAGCTGTATTGGGGAAAAGGTCAACTGTGGCCAATTGACAGTCAAACCTCATGGAAATTGACCCACATCAACATTATGAACTCATATGGACCATTTGATAAAATTTGGATCACAATTCCACAAGAAATTTGATCAAATCACCAAAAGGGCAAAATGGTCATTTTTAGGGTTTTGACTGCACAAAGGCAAATTTTTGACTGTTTGACCTAGCCAATGGCAAACCAAGCTCACATATGGACTCAAGGACCCCATGGAATTATCTTGACATGCTCAACAAGTTCAAAAGATCCCAAATGCACAAGATTGACAGTTGAATTTCCCAGTCAATTGATCAAATTTTGACTGTATACTGAAAAGTCAAACTTTGACTTTTTGGTCAAAATCAAGAGTCAAGATTCATTTTTCATCAAAACATGCCAAATCATGAAACTTGTTCATCAAGAAATCAAAAATTGCAAATTAGGGTTTGAAATGAGAATTTTTCATAACTTGGAATTTTTCTAAGTTATGAAAAACCCTAATTTTTTCCCAACTTTGCCCCACTTTCTCACCAAGATTCATTTGGATTCAAGCAAAAGTCAAAACATGAAAGTTGTATCTTGTTTCATAATCTACAACTTTGATTCACAAAGTTTTCCCAAATGAGGCTTGCATCTCAAGTTACAATTTTTGGAATAAGGGTACTAAACCATTCTTAACTTAGTGAAATTTTAACCTATTTTGGTAAGGTTTTCTACCTAACTTCAAGTCCATTTTCCATACACTTCCACTTGGAATTTCAATTTTCATTTCAAATATGGATTGTAGTACACATTCCCAGCTTTCCAAAATGTCCAAGAACTCATCAAACAACCTCATAACTTGAGAGAATCGAATTTCACAATATAGCAAAAACTCACTTTTGAATTGGTCATGTACATGTTCATAACTTATGCCATTTTCAAGTCAGCTTAGTTTGTGCTACATTACAGGTCCTTAAACCATCCAACACTCAATAATTTAATGCATGTTCATTGTGCTAAGGTCTTGTTTCATGAGCTTATGCATTACATGTTGAATAAACCCATTTATGGAAAAAGCAAAATAGCCATTTTTGCAAAAGCAAGCTTTATGTCCAATTGAAAATCCAACAAGTACAGATGAAATCTAATTGCCACAAGATTATGAGCAAAACACTCTGATCAAGACAAGGTTAGCAGCATGATTAGGGGGCCTCTACTTGCCTAGAACATCAACTTGGTTTTGTTTGCTTAAGTGTGAAGAAAAGTGGCAAAACATCACATAACTTTCCTCTCAGCATTAGAACACTTAAGCATTTGTTTTGTACACCTTCTAATCATCCTAACCAAGCTAGAACACGACTCCAATACCTCCCAAACACTCCCATTCTCAGAATCACTCTCAAACTGAAAAAACAGGGCAAGGCCTGCAGATTGAACACCATCTCTCATTCCTTGCATGATTTCTTGACCAAAGCTCATCAAACACATTCCCTAGCATCAATGCAAGCTAACCAAGACCTAAAACACGACCTGTAATTCCTCTAATAAGTTCCACCATTTTCACTTTCTCATTTTGCAGTTGAAGGTCCATAGCTCGATTCAAGGTGTCTCAAGGCAAAGTAAGCATTGGAATAGCATCACCACACTTCAGGCAAGCTGTACAGATCATCATCTTGCTCTGAAAGCTTCCCCATTTCCAGATAGAACTTCAACTGAACAGGTATTTTTGTGAACTTCTAACTCTTAGTATAGGCATCATTAGCTCTAGGTTTGTGAATAAGAAATGTTCTACTCATGCCCCTGAACCTGTACATGCTTTTACTTTTCATTTATTTTGCCTGAGCTGTGAGAATTTAAGGTTTGAAAATGGAAGAAAACTTAGGTCAGGATTTGAGAATGTCAAAATTCTCTCTCATTTCTGAGAGTTAGGATGAGTTTTTTATATATTTAGAATCGTGATTCAATGCTTAACATTTCTTATGTTGGAAGTTTGTGCAAAAGATCAAAGAATCCAAGTGTTTGAATTGGAAGAACAGGCGCGCGTTTTTGTTCAGAGGTTGAAGAAGAAGTTTCATGGGCTGGGCTTGTTTCTGATTTTCTTTTCACACCACATTTCTAATTTCACACCCCCTGAGCCCAATTTGTGTATTTTATTGATTTCTTGATTTTTCTTTTTTCATTTTGGTTTATTTATTTTTGCTAATAATATTAAAAACATAAAAAATTATTTTCACACCATTTTTGCATTTTTTAGGTATTTATTTGTTTATATAAACATTTGTGCATAAATATATATATATATATATATATATATATATATATATATATATATATATATATATATATATATATATATATATATATATATATATATATATATATATATATATATATATATATATATATATATATATATATATATATATATATATATATATATATATATATATATATATATATATATATATATATATATATATATATATATATATATATATATATATATATATATATATATATATATATATATATATATATATATATATATATATATATATATTATCATTTAGAAAAAAAACTAGAAAAAAAATAATGTAAATATATTTCATTTCTGATTTTTATTTCATTTTCCTTTTGAAAATATTTTATGTAAAATATATTTTTTTTTTATATATAATATTAAATATTATTATTGTTATATATATGATACATATTTAAAAATTAATACATATATATATATATACATTTATTAATATACCTAGGGCAAAAATTACTAAAATACATACATTTTTATTTTATTAATATTTGACATGAAAAACACTTTTTATAAATACATTTCATTTTATTTCATTTTTTGTACATAATAAATAAATATTTGTGTAAATTAAATAATGTATATATTACTTAATAAAAATTAGGGTTTTACCTTTAAAACATAAAAAACTCCAAAAATAATACTTTTTTTATTTTATTTGTTTAACATAAATAATACCTTTTTTTTTACATATAAAAATCCTTTTTTTTGCATTTTTCATCTTTATTGTATTTTCCATTTAATTTATGCAATTAATTACTTGTAAATGTTCCAAAAATGATGTAATAGCTAGGTTTAATTTCTTTGTCTAAATATCCCCCCATTTGAACATTTGTACCCCCTTTCCCATATTGTGTTGTAATAGTGTAGGAATTTTACTTTTCGCACTTTAAACGCTTTCTAAATATACCATGCTAGAGTTAGGGCTTGTATGCAAATAAAAAGAACAAAATAGCTTGACCTAATCTCAAGATAATCAAAGCATGAAAATGGACAACACATCTCACACTTGCACCCCTATGGTATTCCACTTTGTTGCCTTCAAATAATTGGGCCATATTGCATGTTAGGTTTCTTTGGGTAAAACAAACAATCAAATGATCATAGTCCCTCGATGACGCTTTCGAAAAGTTGCCTAAAATGATCAAGTCCCTTTCAAAGAGAAGTTGCCCAAAGATACTTAGCACTATTGCAATTATGGTCTAAACGATGACCCGCGCCCGTCCCTTTCACCTCCTAATACAAGATTGTCCACCAAATACAATGGTGGAACAAAATTGTCAAAAGGGTTAAAACATAACAAAAAATCTTTGAGAACTTTAGGGTAGATAACTCTTAGGTACTTGTCAATTTGTAAAAGAAAACACTTGCCTATTTTCAAACCACACTTCACAAACACTTTCAAAACAAAAAACCTTGAAACATCTTTTCAAAAGACAAAACACCTTTAGTAAAACATTCGAGTAAAGAATTGTTACAAGGGTAGCCTATACAAGGCATCTTTTCAAAACATTTTCAAAACCACACACCGAGCACCATTTCAAACAATTGAAAACCAAGGCAAGTTGATCTAAGCGAGTACCTAAGAGCCCATGGATAACCATGGATAGAAAGGGTGCTAATACCTTCCCTTTCTATAATCTACTCCCCGAACCCAAGAAAAATCTCAAAGGTTTTTGCTGTGCTTTTTAAACCTTTCCTTAGGATAAAATAAAAAGTTGGTGGCGACTCTTGCTCAACCGAAACATTTGCGAATACAAACGCAAAACTCATAGTAAGTTCTCCCACCGTATCACAGAACTGGCGACTCTGCTGGGGAATAATTTTAAAAGTGGAGTAACCTTAGGGCTTAGATCATCCTCTTGCATGATTAATTGTTTGTCTTGTTTGCTTTATACTTTGGCTCTCTTGTTTGGGTTTGCAATCCTACACCCGGATTTTGGGAAACATTCATAGATAGCAATACGTTGTGGAAACTGTGCGGGGTATACCGACACGGTTGAAGCAATAGCTATATTAGTGTGACATATTTGTGAGTACCGGCAACCCTTGAGTTCAATCAAGGAGAGTACGGGGCCGCTGAGTGATGTCACTAAGCACTAATGACCTAGAACCTTACTTGACCATCTTGGCCTTTTATTAGGGGTAGTGAGATGACCGGCTTTGGTGCAGTCCGAAGTTGGTAGATACTCGATACTACACTCATTGAGGGTTGTTTTCTTGGAATATTTTGGTCGCTAGTTAAGTGGCTAAACCAAAACAATGAACATTGAAAACAATCCAATGATATTGAGCTCCTTAGAACCCGGTTACTATTTATAGGACAGGTTTTTAAGCCAACTACACTCAAGAGGGTACTTACCTATGAAACCCCATGCAAGCCTGAAACTAGGGTTTGGTGTGATTTGCTTGTACATATGTTTTGTGCATACATCATAAACATCATAAAGCATCATATGCATTCACTAACCATTTCAAGGGTTTGGATCTTCATCTTTGTTCCTGTTTTGTAGGTCATGGAAATTCCTCGCAGAAACACCATTCAAGTCAACCTTGTGAGAATCTCTCCTCAACTCAAGGAGCTCACCTCAAGAATTCCGGAAAACTCATCCTTCAGTGAAAGACATGGTAGACTGCTCAGCCTAGTCAACACCAACATTGAAGAAGACATGATGAAAGTGCTATTCCAGTTCTTTGACCCTCTTCACCACTGTTTCACTTTCCCTGATTATCAGTTGGTGCCCACTTTGGAGGAGTTTTCTCAACTCCTGAGACTTCCTATCCTTAATCAACTACCCTTCGACAGTACGGAAAAGGAACCAAAGCCGGAGGATGTTGCTCGAGCATTACATCTACAACCATCCGACATCAAGGGGCATTGGGAAACCAGAAGCGGCGTCAAAGGATTCTTAGCAAAATTCTTGTTTGAGAAGGCACAAGAATGTTGGAATTCATTGGACCTACAAGCCTTTGAAGAGATTGTGGCACTCCTTATCTATGGGTTGGTCTTGTTCCCAAATCCTGACCAATTGGTAGATGTCAACGCCGTCAAAATCTTCTTGTCCAGAAATCCAATACCAACATTGCTTGGGGACATTCTTCACTCATTTTACACACGAACAATGAGAAAGAGGGGTGTTCTCATGTGCTGTACTCCTCTCCTTGCAAGGTGGTTTATTTCGCACCTTCCACAATCTATCCTAAAGAATGACCAAGGCTCAAGGTGGTCCCAATGGTTGATGACTCTTACTCACTCTGATGTGCATTGGTGTTCTCGGTCCAGAGAAAATGTCATCATCGTCGATCGTTGTGGAGAGTTTCCTAATGTTCCTTTACTTGGAATCAGAGGAGGTATCACCTACAACCCTTGCCTAGCTTTGAGGCAATTTGGATATGCACGGAGGGATGGCCCTCATGACATGTTGGTTCCTGACCTAGTTTTTGACTTCGACAACGATGCGCAAGGACTTCGCCAAAGATTCATCAGAGCTTGGGGAAGACCCAACAAGGTTGATAGCAAGACTCTGGGATACAAGAACTCCATCCCTCTTGAGCCCTATCTCAAGTGGGTACGAGCCCGAGCCCAAAGTCTAATGATGCCTTATCTTCATGTGCTCCCAGTGATTAAAGAGCCCGTCAATGAAGGAGAGGTTCCCTACACCATCCTACATCCAGACATGCCTACATCGTGGGAGGAAATGCAGAAAATTTGGATTCAGCTCAAGGAGGAACGGAACACTTTTGAAGCTAGCTTCTACACCAGTGAGAAGAAGGTTCTAGAGCTTACCCGCCGACTCCATGAGCAAGAGGCCCTCAACACCTACATCGCACCAAAGAGGATGCGCAATGTCTTTTTGCCTTGAGAAGTTATTTTGTAATATTTGGCCCATAGGGCATTTATGTACTAACAAATTTCTTCTTATTAATATGACGTGCGTTCTTCTTTGTCTGAAACAATTTTGAATGTCCTAAATCCTTGAATGCATTGCATACATAAGCATACCATTCATCATGTGCATAAGCAGGTCTCACTCCAGGTTTCCTTATCTGTCTGCTGTTTATTTCAGTAGGATGGATCTCGAGCAAACAGTCAAAGACCTGCAAGCTCAGAATGCACAGTTCCAGCAACTCCTGATGACCTTGGCTAAGGGTCAGGAGGATATCAAGACTCAATTGGGGAACAAAGACCCAGTAAAAAAGAAGAAAAAGAGACTCGGGGTGGCTACTTTAGGGAGAAGATTTGACGGAGAAGCTCGGAGGGTGCTTGAATTTCCTCCTATTTCTGATGAAGGAACCAGCAAGGGAGGTGGAGCTGCGGTACCTTCCGAGTCTGATGCGGAAGAAGAAGAGGTCGAAGAGGATGAAGATTATTCTGATCAGCAGTACCCTCCAGCCGATGATAAATACAAAGGGCTAGAAGACAGGTTGGCCGCCATGGAGCTACAAAGAGTACCGGGTTTGGATTTTGAAGACTTGGGTTTGGTCGCCGGGATTGTGATTCCCCCAAAATTCAAAGTGCCAGTTTTTGTGAGGTATGATGGGCTGTCCTGTCCAAAAATGCATCTCAGGTCCTACGTGAGAAAGATTCAACCCTATACGGCAGATAAAAACCTTTGATTCATTTCTTTCAAGACAGCCTTTCTGGAGCTCAGTTGGAGTGGTTTTATCAGCTAGAGGGAACCAGCGTCGAAATTGGGAAGATTTGGCCACCGCTTTCTACAAACAATACCAGTATAATTCTGACCTCGCTCCTACTCGTACCCAACTCCATGGTATGTCACTAGGAACAGGCGAGGGATTCAAAGAATATGCACAAAAATGGAGGGATTTGGCTGGCAGGGTGCAGCCTCCTTTAACCGACCGTGAAATCGTTGATATGTTTCTAGGGACCCTATCTGGGCCATTTTTCAATCATCTAATTGGTAAATCTTCTGCGGGGTTTACCGATTTGATCTTAACAGGCGAAAGTATAGAAGCTGGCATCAAGTCAGGAAAGATTCAGAGGGGTGTCGCTGCAAGTGTCGAGAAGAAACCTTTTAAGAAGGAGACAGCTGTGGTATATTCTCAGGGAAGAGCAGGGAAGACGGAGCGTCGGCCAACTGTGGGGGCCGTAATGATTCAAAACACTCCGAATGAGTAGCCTCGCTATAACCAGTCCAGACCAAATCAACAACGGGTGGAACGGCCACAACGGCAGTTCACCCGCATTAATATTACTCTAGCGCAAGTGCTTCCCCATCTGTTGAAGTTGAATCTTGCCACCATCAAGGAGGCACCAAAGAATGTGAATACGTCCTCTCCGCATTATCATGCTAATGCTAAATGCGCCTACCATTCAGACAGTGTTGGACACGACACCAATGATTGTTGGGCACTCAAGCATAAGATCCAAGACCTGATAGAGGCGAAGGAGGTTGAGTTTGACGCTCCGGAGAAGCCTAATGTGATATCGGCTCCCATGCCGAAGCACGGCCGAAATGTCAATGCCATTGAAGAAGATTTGTATGTTGCTGATGTCAATGATCTGACTACTCCATTGTTAACCATTAAGTTGAATCTGTTAAAGGACGGGATCTTCCCGGGATGTAAAGAAGACTGCTATTGTTGTTACTCTCTGCCGTTTGATTGTCCGTTACTGAAGGAAGGCATCCAAGGCCTTATGGATAGTCGACAAATTTTGTTTGAAAAAGTTTCTGCTGTTCTAGTTCATACTGAAGATGTCTCAATCATAACCATTCACGCCAGTCTTTCCAAGGCCGTCAAAAAGCCTGTTAAGATTACACCAGCTCCAAAATCTGTTCCTTTGAAGATAACAATGCCAGAGCCTGTCCCCTATGTTTCTGAGAAGTCAATACCATGGAACTATGGCGGTGACGTCTACTACCATGGTATTAAACAAATCGAAATAACTGAAGAAAGTTTGGATGATGAAGAGGCCAGCATTAGTAACATTGCAGGCACTAGCAAAATCACCAGGAGCGGGAGAATATTTTCTCCAGAGATTGCCCCTCCAAGAGCAATCTTTGGACCCCCATCAGCTGACAAGGTCATCCCTGCACCAATAAAACTCTCTGCCATAACCCCTTTAATTGAAGATTTTGTTGTTCCTAGTACTGTCCCTCCTACCACTGCTGACAAAGGTAAGGGAATCCAAGATGAGCCCGTCAGGACGAGGGCTCAACCCTTGGTCATCCCGGAAACCTCCAAGAAGGAAATGGATGAGATTTTGAGGATAATCAAAAGGAGTGATTATGATGTGGTAGAACAGCTGGGGCAAACCCCCTCCAAGATCTCCATGCTGGCACTGCTACTTTGCTCGGAAGCGCATGCTAAAGCTCTGATAAAATTTCTGAAGGCAGCTCATGTGCCCCAGGAAACTTCTGTAGATCAGTTCCAGAATTGCGTGGCTAGCCTGACTGCGGACAATGGATTAGGGTTCTCTGATGCCGACCTAACTCCTAAAGGTAGAAATCATAATGATGCTTTGCACATTTCAGTCGAGTGCCGAGGAACCACTCTCGCGTACGTCTTGGTCGACACTGGTTCGTCGCTGAATGTATTGCCTAAAAAGGCCTTGGACCGACTAGATTGTGAAGGGTTGGAGTTGAAGCCGAGTGATATTGTTGTCAGAGCTTTCGATGGTTCGAAGAGAATGGTCCATGGGGAGGTTGAAATTCCCATCAAGATAGGCACTGAGGTGTTTAAATCTACTTTCTATGTGATGGACATCCGTCCATCATACTCTTGCTTGCTGGGTAGACCTTGGATACATCATGCTGGGGCATTCACCTCCTCCTTACATCAGATGTTGAAGTATCCTGTCAAGGGAAAGATCATTACTGTCCATGGCAAAGAAGAGTACATGATTAGCCACTTAAACTCTTTCCGATATGTGGAAGTTGAAGGGGAGTTCATTGAAACGCCTTTTCAGCATTTCGAAGAAGTCCTTCCTGAAATAGCAGTAGCGAAGTTGGCAGCTGAGACACCGAGGCAGATGGCCAGGATGGCATCTCTGGAGGACGCAAGGGCCGCAATAAAGGAAGGGAAGAATTCAGCATGGGGGGAGTTACCTGACATTCCACATAAGACCGACAAATTCGGATTAGGGTTCACAGCCGCAGGCCAGAAAGCGATGCACCGTTCGAAGATTGAAAGAGCGCCAGTCAAAATTTCTCCCTACGGAATCAACGCTTTGGAGGATGAAGACGAAGAGAGCAACATCGAAGAGTGGATCTATCCAACTATCAAAGGGGGGTTGAGCAACTGGGAGGCAAAATACTTTGTCCCCATCACTTTTATTCATCAGTAATTTATCTGTTAAACATTTCTTATTTGGTCTGTAATATTTACTCTCAAACAATCCGTACACTATCTTTTCACCTCATGCCTTGCCCGGGGCATGTAGGTCCATTTGTAAGGGTTTTGATTATTTTTCATATCCATATGCCATGTTTAATGATTCATTGGACGTTTTTCATTTGATAAACTGCTTGTGCTCATTTTCTTTCCTTTTGCATTTTTTGTTTAAGGATGGCTATCCCTTACACACACCCACACTCACCAATGCAGGTACCCATCCACTCCGGATTCCATGGGTGACGATTCTGCTATATCTTTCAATAACTTTGAAGATCTGGTCAATCTAGCCGAGTATGAAGATGACGAAGGTTGTGAAGTACCAGGGGAGCTAGCCAGACTTCTACAACAAGAGGAAAGGGCCATCCTACCGCACGAAGAGTCATTGGAAACTGTCAACTTGGGAACCGAAGAAGACCGGAAGGAGGTGCAAGTGGGTGCCAATCTGGAACCAAGAGTCAAGGAGCGCCTGGTACAGTTGTTGAATGAGTATGTTGAAATCTTCGCTTGGTCTTATGAAGACATGCCGGGTTTAGACACAGACATCGTGGTCCATCGTCTCCCCACAAAAGAGGACTGTCCACCGATCAAGCAAAAAGTTCGCTGAATGAGGCCTGACATGTCTGAAAAGATCAAAGCAGAAGTGATGAAGCAATTCGACGCTGGCTTTCTGGCTGTTACGTCCTATCCTCAATGGGTCGCTAACATCGTGCCAGTACCTAAGAAAGATGGCAAAGTCAGGATGTGTGTGGACTACCGGGATTTGAATAGGGCCAGCCCCAAAGATGATTTCCCGCTACCTCATATTGACATTTTGATAGACAATACAGCTCAGCATAAAGTGTTTTCCTTCATGGATGGATTCTCGGGCTACAATCAAATCAAAATGGCCCCCGAGGATATGGAGAAAACAACTTTTGTCACACAATGGGGCACTTTCTGTTACAAGGTGATGCCGTTCGGGCTGAAGAACGCAGGGGTAACTTATCAACGCGCCATGGTAGTTTTATTTCATGACATGATACATCATGAAATTGAAGTCTACGTAGACGATATGATAGCTCGGTCACAAACAGAGGAAGAGCACCTTGAACATCTGGAGAAGCTGTTCGCCAGGTTGAAAGAATACAAGCTCAGGTTGAATCCAAGCAAATGCACTTTTGGAGTTAGGTCTGGTAAACTCCTGGGATTCATTGTAAGCAACAAAGGCATTGAAGTCGATCCAGCAAAAGTAAAAGCAATACAAGAGATGCCTGCTCCCCGTACTGAAAAGGAGGTTAGAGGTTTCTTGGGGCGCTTGAACTATATTGCCAGATTCATCTCGCATCTGACTTCTACCTGTGAGCCAATTTTCAAACTCTTGAAAAAAGATCAGGTAGTCGAATGGAATGACGATTGTCAAGCTGCTTTTGATAGAATCAAGGAGTATTTTCTAGAACCTCCTATTCTGATGCCACCCGTCGAAGGAAGACCATTGATCATGTATTTGACCGTCTTGGATAACTCAATGGGGTGTGTTTTGGGCCAGCATGACGAGTCTGGTCGAAAAGAGCATGTTATTTATTACCTTAGCAAAAGTTTTACCGACTGTGAGACTCGCTACTCACTGCTTGAGAAAACTTGTTGCTCTTTGGTATGGGCTGCTCGCCGACTAAGACAATATATGTTGACTCATACTACCTTGTTGATTTCCAAAATGGATCCTATCAAGTATATCTTCGAAAAGCCCGCTTTATCTGGAAGGATAGCTAGATGGCAAATGATCCTAACTAAGTATGAAATCCAGTACACCACCCAAAAAGCTATAAAAGAGAGTGTACTAGCTGACCATCTGGCTCATCAAGCTATCGAAGACTATCAACCCATGAGATTTGACTTCCCAGACGAGGACATCATGAATTTGGACAACATTGAAGGTGACGGACCGTATGAAGGACCCGAAAAGGGATCCCGATGGACCCTGTACTTTGATGGTGCTTCAAATGCACTTGGAAACGGTATTGGCGCAGTACTCATTTCTCCGGAAGGCTGTCACACGCCTTTCACGGCCCGACTTTGCTTCAGCTGCACAAACAACATGGCTGAATATGAAGCTTGCATCTTTGGTCTCAAGGCTGCTATAGACTTGGGGATCAAATATGTGATCGTATTTGGGGACTCGGCTTTGATTATTAGTCAAATCAAAGGAGAGTGGGATACCAAGCACCCTAATCTTATCCCATACAAAGAACATGTCCTGACATTGTTGCCTCATTTCGAGCAAATTTCCTTCGAGCATTTCCCGCGAGAAGAGAATCAGCTAGCAGATGCTCTAGCTACAATGTCCTCCATGTTTAAACTCGGCTGGGATAACGAGGCTCCCCAAATCACCATCGAGCGAATGGATGAACCTGCGCATTGTCACGAGATTAATACCGAAGAAGTAGTGGAACAACCTTGGTTCCATGAAATCAAAAGGTATCTCGAGACCAGAGATTATCCTGAAGGAGCTTCCATAAATGACAAGAAGTTCTTAAGTAAATTCGCTGCTAAGTTCTTCCTGAGCAACGACATCCTTTACAAACGAAGCCATGATTGTGTATTACTCCAATGCGTAGACAAAGATGAAGCAGAGTTGATCATGACTGATATACACAGCGGCACATTTGGCACTCACTTGAGCGGGCATACAATGGCTAAGAAGATCCTAAGGGCAGGCTATTATTGGTCTACCATGGAAGCTGACTGCCATCAACACTCCCGTAGTTGCCACAAATGTCAGGTCTACGCTGACAAAGTTCATATCCCTCCGGTCCCTCTCAACGTTCTGACTACTCCGTGGCCCTTTGCAATGTGGGGCATCGATATGATTGGAGAGATCAAGCCCACGGCTTCCAACGGACATCGCTTCATCCTGGTTGCCATTGACTATTTCACCAAATGGGTCGAAGCAGCTTCCTTCGCCTCTGTTACTAAAAATGTGGTTGCCCGCTTTATCAAGCAAAATCTCATATGTCAGTATGGTGTTCCGGACAGGATCATCACAGACAACGGTACAAATCTGAATAACACAATGATCACCGCCTTGTGCAAACAGTTCAAGATTTATCATCACAATTCATCTCCCTACCGGCCGAAGATGAACGGTGTTGTTGAAGCTGCGAACAAAAACATTAAGAAGATCATTCAGAAAATGACAGTCACTTACAAAGACTGGCATGAGATGTTACCGTTTGCTCTACATGGATACCGTACGACGGTACGTACTTCAACCGGGGCAACCCCATTTTCATTGGTATATGGCATGGAAGCTGTCCTGCCTATGGAAGTTCAGATTCCTTCTCTAAGGATTATGAAGGATGCAGGTTTGAATGAAGATGATTGGATGCAGACCCGACTTGATCAACTCAATCTGATCGACGAAAAGCGACTCGCTGCTATATGCCATGGTCAGACGTATCAAAAATGGATGATCAAGGCCTTCAATAAGAAAGTCAGACGTCAAGTGTATCAAGTCGGAGATCTCGTAATCAAGCGGATTATCTTACCGCAAAGTGATCCCAGGGGCAAATGGACTCCTACATATGAAGGACCATTTGTGATCAAAAGCATATTTTCTGGTGGTGCAATGATTCTGACCACCATGGACGGCGACGATTTGCCGCACCCTGCGAACGCAGACATAGTCAAAAGATACTACACATAAAATAACCCGACAAGTCGAAAACCCAAAAGGGCGGCTTGGGCAAAAATGGGCATCCCGGTGGATCGAAAACCCGAAAGGGCGGTTCAGGCAAAAATTAGGGATAAAAACAAAAAATTTGTACACCCGGCAAGTCGAAAACCCGAAAGGGCAGCTTGGGCAAAAAGGGGTTTCCCGGTGGATCGAAAACCCGAAAGGGCAATTCAGGAAAAAGTTAGGGAATTAAAGTGTATGACTATGTCTCGTCGGATCACTTCAAAGACAATCTCTTCATCAACCAGTTCCGGGTTTCTGATCAATCCAGTCATTGGCAAACGAAGCATTGAATGGACAGATATTCAGAGTTGTGAAGGCTGTAGCGGAATGGAATCCCATGGAATTATTTCACATAGCCATCTTTATTTTGTATAAATTTTTCAAATATTTACGACAAAATCCTCTTACTAGGATGATTGTTTCCCTTGTATAAATATACTCATAAAAAGTCAATACAAATACTTTTCCCAAAAATTTGTGTCATTTCCTCTTCTTTTCTCTTGCACTATTTGCTTTATTTTGAGAAACGTCCAATGTTTTGTTAAATAGGCATATGCATTTGAAACATAATCATTTCCTTATGAGTCAAGAAAGAGGATTACTGATAGGTTGAGGATACAGTTGGATATCTTGATACCCAAAGGAAACCCCCGGGAGATTGGGAATCCATATCCCTAGCAAACCCTGAGGCTTATCTCCAGCAGATTCTCGAGGTTTATTCCCTGCAGAGTACGGACGTCTCTCCCGAGTTTTATTCAAAGTTATTCCTTACAAGGGCTTATAACTGGGTTATCCTCAGCTAACAACCACGGAAGATCGCGCTCGCCAAATTTCTTCTTATCCCCAGCGGAGTTCATCAAAGT
Organism: Vicia faba; assembly: GCA_948472305.1. NCBI lineage: Eukaryota > Viridiplantae > Streptophyta > Magnoliopsida > Fabales > Fabaceae > Vicia > Vicia faba. The sequence continues at coordinate 991,086,225 of OX451735.1, forward strand.
TCCCCAACATAACTTATCAATACAATCCCCGGAGGAGTTTATCTTTGTTATCTCCAGCCAGAGAATCCTCTAGAACTCAATTCCCCTCAGAGTTCAAATTTTCAGTATCCCCAGCTGAGCTAAAGCTTCAAAATTACCAATCCCCAGCGGAGCCAGACTATTGAGCCTTCTCCCCACACAGTTTTAGAAAGGAAAATCTTGAGTTCCCCAGTGAAGTCGCCAGAGATACTTCCCATCAAACTGAAGATTCTCAGCCTTCCCTCCCCAGCATGAGTCTATTAGATTGGAAGCCCCCGGTAGAAGTCATCAGGAATTCCCCAGAAGATTGGTATACAACCCAAGCTCTTTATTCTCTAGCAGTGACCAGGAATTATTCTTCCCGGCAGCAGTCAAGATACTCTTATCTTCAGCCATCTTGGATTCGTCTATTCTTTGCAAGACAGCTCTTCAGCTTACATGCGCATCCATCTACATTCATATCATATAACATACATTGCATCATGCATCATGACATTGCATACAACTAACTCTTTACCTTTTCAGGTGAGACCAGTCGGCAGACAAAAATCATTATCTTCCGAGATTTCTTTCCAGGAATAGTTCGGGTGTGACCCAGACACGGCAACATTCTAATGCTTATTCCATATTTATCCAGATGCAGTTTCACACAAGCTCATCATCAGGGAACCCTACACCGGTTCTTCCTCCAAATTCAAGATTTCTGAAAACAGTTCACGGGTTCTCCAAGTAACGGATGTTAACCTATCGCTTATTCAGATTCTTCTCCAGACTTCTGAAAACAGCTTATGGATTCTTCCCAACAACAGATGTTAATCTATCAACTTGTTCAGATGCAACTTCTGAAAACAGTTTACGGACGCTTCCCAACAACGGATGCTGCTCTATTGCTTATTCAACTTCAAGACTTCTGAAAACAGTTTACGGGTTCTCCAAGTAACGGATGTTAACCTATCGCTTGTTCAGTTTCTTCTCAAGACTTCTGAAAACAGCTTATGGATTCTTCCCAACAACGGATGTTAATCTATCAACTTGTTCAGATGCAACTTTTGAAAACAGTTTACGGACGCTTCCCAACAACGGATGCTGCTCTATTGCTTGTTCAACTTCAAGACTTCTGAAAACAGTTTACGGGTTCTCCAAGTAACGGATGTTAACCTATCGCTTGTTCAGTTACTTCTCAAGACTTTTGAAAACAGCTTACGGATTCCTCCCAACAACGGATGTCAATCTATTGCTTATTCAGACCCCCAGTTCAGAGATGGTCCAAAGCTTGGACACCTTCCTCATACTCATTCCAGATGGCATCTTTAAGCCCATCCCCGACAAGATTCTGTCACCCCTCCAGATGGCATCTCTAAGCCCATCTCCAAATGGCATCTCTAAGCCCATTCCTGCACCCATTGCTTTGACGAGTGCAAATTTAAGGGCACTCTAGTGTCCAATCTCCTTTTACCCTCGAGTCACGAAAGGCAAACTTGCCAATCTAACTCTTCGGATTCAAGAAGATTGAACAGGGGCAACTGTTGTACCCCAAAATTTTCCCTCCCATTTCTCATTGACTTCTCATCACAAAGCCCTTGAAGATCAAGGTCCAGTTAGGTTTTCATCTGCTCAAGACTTCTCCTTGCACTGTTGACCCAAATTAGGGTTTGTCTTTGCACAGAGGTGTTTTGACCTAAAATGCCTAAGATGACTTTCATGCTTCATATTGGACTCCAAAGTTTATCCATATCAAGTTTCAAGTCTTGATTCCAAGTTTTGTCCAGTCAATTGGACAGTTGACCTAGAAATCAGCTGTATTGGGGAAAAGGTCAACTGTGGCCAATTGACAGTCAAACCTCATGGAAATTGACCCACATCAACATTATGAACTCATATGGACCATTTGATCAAATTTGGATCACAATTCCATAAGAAATTTGATCAGATCACCAAAAGGGCAAAATGGTCATTTTTAGGGTTTTGACTGCACAAAGGCAAATTTTTGACTGTTTGACCTAGCCAATGGCAAACCAAGCTCACATATGGACTCAAGGACCCCATGGAATTATCTTGACATGCTCAACAAGTTCAAAAGATCCCAAATGCACAAGATTGACAGTTGAATTTCCCAGTCAATTGATCAAATTTTGATTGTATACTGAAAAGTCAAACTTTGACTTTTTGGTCAAAATCAAGAGTCAAGATTCATTTTTCATCAAAACATGCCAAATCATGAAACTTGTTCATCAAGAAATCAAAAATTGCAAATTAGGGTTTGAAATGAGAATTTTTCATAACTTAGAATTTTTCTAAGTTATGAAAAACCCTAATTTTTTCCCAACTTTGCCCCACTTTCTCACCAAGATTCATTTGGATTCAAGCAAAAGTCAAAACATGAAAGTTGTAGCTTGTTGAAAAATCTACAACTTTGATTCACAAAGTTTTCCCAAATGAGGCTTGTATCTCAAGTTACAATTTTTGGAATAAGGGTACTAAACCATTCTTAACTTAGTGAAATTTTAACCTATTTTGGCAAGGTTTTCTACCTAACTTCAAGTCCATTTTCCATACACTTCCACTTGGAATTTCAATTTGCATTTCAAAGATGGATTGTAGTACACATTCCCAGCTTTCCAAAATGTCCAAGAACTCATCAAACAACCTCATAACTTGAGAGAATCGAATTTCACAATATAGCAAAAACTCACTTTTGAATTGGTCATGTACATGTTCATAACTTATGCCATTTTCAAGTCAGCTTAGTTTGTGCTACATTACAGGTCCTTAAACCATCCAACACTCAATAATTTAATGCATGTTCATTGTGCTAAGGTCTTGTTTCATGAGCTTATGCATTACATGTTGAATAAACCCATTTATTGAAAAAGCAAAATAGCCATTTTTGCAAAAGCAAGCTTTATGTCCAATTGAAAATCCAACAAGTACAGATGAAATCTAATTGGCACAAGATTATGAGCAAAACACTCTGATCAAGACAAGGTTAGCAGCATGATTAGGGGGCCTCTACTTGCCTAGAACATCAACTTGGTTTTGTTTGCTTAAGTGTGAAGAAAAGTGGCAAAACATCACATAACTTTCCTCTCAGCATTAGAACACTTAAGCATTTGTTTTGTACACCTTCTAATCATCCTAACCAAGCTAGAACACGACTCCAATACCTCCCAAACACTCCCATTCTCAGAATCACTCTCAAACTGCAAAAACAGGGCAAGGCCTGCAGATTGAACACCATCTCTCATTCCTTGCATGATTTCTTGACCAAAGCTCATCAAACACATTCCCTAGCATCAATGCAAGCTAACCAAGACCTAAAACACGACCTGTAATTCCTCTAATAAGTTCCACCATTTTCACTTTCTCATTTTGCAGTTGAAGGTCCATAGCTCGATTCAAGGTGTCTCAAGGCAAAGTAAGCATTGGAATAGCATCACCACACTTCAGGCAAGCTGTACAGATCATCATCTTGCTCTGAAAGCTTCCCCATTTCCAGATAGAACTTCAACTGAACAGGTATTTTTGTGAACTTCTAACTCTTAGTATAGGCATCATTAGCTCTAGGTTTGTGAATAAGAAATGTTCTACTCATGCCCCTGAACCTGTACATGCTTTTACTTTTCATTTATTTTGCCTGAGCTGTGAGAATTTAAGGTTTGAAAATGGAAGAAAACTTAGGTCAGGATTTGGGAATGTCAAAATTCTCTCTCATTTCTGAGAGTTAGGATGAGTTTTTTATATATTTAGAATCGTGATTCAATGCTTAACATTTCTTATGTTGGAAGTTTATGCAAAAGATCAAAGAATCCAAGTGTTTGAATTGGAAGAACAAGCGCGCGTTTTTGTTCAGAGGTTGAAGAAGAAGTTTCATGGGTTGGGCTTGTTTCTGATTTTCTTTTCACACCACATTTCTAATTTCACACCCCCTGAGCCCAATTTGTGTATTTTATTGATTTCTTGATTTTTCTTTTTTCATTTTGGTTTATTTATTTTTGCTAATAATATTAAAAACATAAAAAATTATTTTCACACCATTTTTGCATTTTTTAGGTATTTATTTGTTTATATAAACATTTGTGCATAAATATATATATATATATATATATATATATATATATATATATATATATATATATATATATATATATATATATATATATATATATATATATATATATATATATATATATATATATATATATATATATATATATATATATATATATATATATATATATATATATATATATATATATATATATATATATATATATATATATATATATATATATATATATATATATATATATATATATATATATATATATATATATATATATATATATATATATATATATATATATATATATATATATATATATTATCATTTAGAAAAAAAACTAGAAAAAAAATAATGTAAATATATTTCATTTCTGATTTTTATTTCATTTTCCTTTTGAAAATATTTTATGTAAAATATATTTTTTTTTATATATAATATTAAATATTATTATTGTTATATATATGATACATATTTAAAAATTAATACATATATATATATATATACATTTATTAATATACCTAGGGCAAAAAATACTAAAATACATACATTTTTATTTTATTAATATTTGACATGAAAAACACTTTTTATAAATACATTTCATTTTATTTCATTTTTTGTACATAATAAATAAATATTTGTGTAAATTAAATAATGTATATATTACTTAATAAAAATTAGGGTTTTACCTTTAAAACATAAAAAACTCCAAAAATAATACTTTTTTTATTTTATTTGTTTAACATAAATAATACCTTTTTTTTTACATATAAAAATCCTTTTTTTTGCATTTTGCATCTTTATTGTATTTTCCATTTAATTTATGCAATTAATTACTTGTAAATGTTCCAAAAATGATGTAATAGCTAGGTTTAATTTCTTTGTCTAAATATCCCCCCATTTGAACATTTGTACCCCCTTTCCCATATTGTGTTGTAATAGTGTAGGAATTTTACTTTTCGCACTTTAAACGCTTTCTAAATATACCATGCTAGAGTTAGGGCTTGTATGCAAATAAAAAGAACAAAATAGCTTGACCTAATCTCAAGATAATCAAAGCATGAAAATGGACAACACATCTCACACTTGCACCCCTAGGGTATTCCACTTTGTTGCCTTCAAATAATTGGGCCATATTGCATGTTAGGTTTCTTTGGGTAAAACAAACAATCAAATGATCATAGTCCCTCGATGACGCTTTCGAAAAGTTGCCTAAAATGATCAAGTCCCTTTCAAAGAGAAGTTGCCCAAAGATACTTAGCACTATTGCAATTATGGTCTAAACGATGACCCGCGCCCGTCCCTTTCACCTCCTAATACAAGATTGTCCACCAAATACAATGGTGGAACAAAATTGTCAAAAGGGTTAAAACATAACAAAAAATCTTTGAGAACTTTAGGGTAGATAACTCTTAGGTACTTGTCAATTTGTAAAAGAAAACACTTGCCTATTTTCAAACCACACTTCACAAACACTTTCAAAACAAAAAACCTTGAAACATCTTTTCAAAAGACAAAACACCTTTAGTAAAACATTCGAGTAAAGAATTGTTACAAGGGTAGCCTATACAAGGCATCTTTTCAAAACATTTTCAAAACCACACACCGAGCACCATTTCAAACAATTGAAAACCAAGGCAAGTTGATCTAAGCGAGTACCTAAGAGCCCATGGATAACCATGGATAGAAAGGGTGCTAATACCTTCCCTTTCTATAATCTACTCCCCGAACCCAAGAAAAATCTCAAAGGTTTTTGCTGTGCTTTTTAAACCTTTCCTTAGGATAAAATAAAAAGTTGGTGGCGACTCTTGCTCAACCGAAACATTTGCGAATACAAACGCAAAACTCATAGTCAGTTCTCCCACCGTATCACAGAACTGGCGACTCTGCTGGGGAATAATTTTAAAAGTGGAGTAACCTTAGGGCTTAGATCATCCTCTAGCATGATTAATTGTTTGTCTTGTTTGCTTTATACTTTGGCTCTCTTGTTTGGGTTTGCAATCCTACACCCGGATTTTGGGAAACATTCATAGATAGCAATACGTTGTGGAAACTGTACGGGGTATACCGACACGGTTGAAGCAATAGCTATATTAGTGTGACATATTTGTGAGTACCGGCAACCCTTGAGTTCAATCAAGGAGAGTACGGGGCCGCTGAGTGATGTCACTAAGCACTAATGACCTAGAACCTTACTTGACCATCTTGGCCTTTTATTAGGGGTAGTGAGATGACCGGCTTTGGTGCAGTCCGAAGTTGGTAGATACTCGATACTACACTCATTGAGGGTTGTTTTCTTGGAATATTTTGGTCGCTAGTTAAGTGGCTAAACCAAAACAATGAACATTGAAAACAATCCAATGATATTGAGCTCCTTAGAACCCGGTTACTATTTATAGGACAGGTTTTTAAGCCAACTACACTCAAGAGGGTACTTACCTATGAAACCCCATGCAAGCCTGAAACTAGGGTTTGGTGTGATTTGCTTGTACATATGTTTTGTGCATACATCATAAACATCATAAACATCATATGCATTCACTAACCATTTCAAGGGTTTGGATCTTCATCTTTGTTCCTGTTTTGTAGGTCATGGAAATTCCTCGCAGAAACACCATTCAAGTCAACCTTGTGAGAATCTCTCCTCAACTCAAGGAGCTCACCTCAAGAATTCCGGAAAACTCATCCTTCAGTGAAAGACATGGTAGACTGCTCAGCCTAGTCAACACCAACATTGAAGAAGACATGATGAAAGTGCTATTCCAGTTCTTTGACCCTCTTCACCACTTTTTCACTTTCCCTGATTATCAGTTGGTGCCCACTTTGGAGGAGTTTTCTCAACTCCTGAGACTTCCTATCCTTAATCAACTACCCTTCAACAGTACGGAAAAGGAACCAAAGCCGGAGGATGTTGCTCGAGCATTACATCTACAACCATCCGACATCAAGGGGCATTGGGAAACCAGAAGCGGCGTCAAAGGATTCTTAGCAAAATTCTTGTTTGAGAAGGCACAAGAATGTTGGAATTCATTGGACCTACAAGCCTTTGAAGAGATTGTGGCACTCCTTATCTATGGGTTGGTCTTGTTCCCAAATCCTGACCAATTGGTAGATGTCAACGCCGTCAAAATCTTCTTGTCCAGAAATCCAATACCAACATTGCTTGGGGACATTCTTCACTCATTTTACACACGAACAATGAGAAAGAGGGGTGTTCTCATGTGCTGTACTCCTCTCCTTGCAAGGTGGTTTATTTCGCACCTTCCACAATCTGTCCTAAAGAATGACCAAGGCTCAAGGTGGTCCCAACGGTTGATGACTCTTACTTACTCTGATGTGCATTGGTGTTCTCGGTCCAGAGAAAATGTCATCATCGTCGATCGTTGCGGAGAGTTTCCTAATGTTCCTTTACTTGGAATCAGAGGAGGTATCACCTACAACCCTTGCCTAGCTTTGAGGCAATTTGGATATGCACGGAGGGATGGCCCTCATGACATGTTGATTCCTGACCTAGTTTTTGACTTCGACAACGATGCGCAAGGACTTCGCCAAAGATTCATCAGAGCTTGGGGAAGACCCAACAAGGTTGATAGCAAGACTCTGGGACACAAGAACTCCATCCCTCTTGAGCCCTATCTCAAGTGGGTACGAGCCCGAGCCCAAAGTCTAATGATGCCTTATCCTCATGTGCTCCCAGTGATTAAAGAGCCCGTCAATGAAGGAGAGGTTCCCTACACCATCCTACATCCAGACATGCCTACATCGTGGGAGGAAATGCAGAAAATTTGGATTCAGCTCAAGGAGGAACGGAACACTTTTGAAGCTAGCTTCTACGCCAGTGAGAAGAAGGTTCTAGAGCTTACATGCCGACTCCATGAGCAAGAGGCCCTCAACACCTACATCGCACCAAAGAGGATGCGCAATGTCTTTTTGCCTTGAGAAGTTATTTTGTAATATTTGGCCCATAGGGCATTTATGTACTAACAAATTTCTTCTTATTAATATAACGTGCGTTCTTCTTTGTCTGAAACAATTTTGAATGTCCTAAATCCTTGAATGCATTGCATACATAAGCATACCATTCATCATGTGCATAAGCAGGTCTCACTCCAGGTTTCCTTATCTGTCTGCTGTTTATTTCAGTAGGATGGATCTCGAGCAAATAGTCAAAGACCTGCAAGCTCAGAATGCACAGTTCCAGCAACTCCTGATGACCTTGGCTAAGGGTCAAGAGGATATCAAGACTCAATTGGGGAACAAAGACCCAGTAAAAAAGAAGAAAAAGAGACTCGGGGTGGCTACTTTAGGGAGAAGATTTGACGGAGAAGCTCGGAGGGTGCTTGAATTTCCTCCTATTTCTGATGAAGGAACCAGCAAGGGAGGTGGAGCTGCGGTACCTTCCGAGTCTGATGCGGAAGAAGAAGAGGTCGAAGAGGATGAAGATTATTCTGATCAGCAGTACCCTCCAGCCGATGATAAATACAAAGGGCTAGAAGACAGGTTGGCTGCCATGGAGCTACAAAGAGTACCAGGTTTGGATTTTGAAGACTTGGGTTTGGTCGTCGGGATTGTGATTCCCCCAAAATTCAAAGTGCCAGTTTTTGTGAGGTATGATGGGCTGTCCTGTCCAAAAATGCATCTCAGGTCCTACGTGAGAAAGATTCAACCCTGTACGGCAGATAAAAACCTTTGGATTCATTTCTTTCAAGACAGCCTTTCTGGAGCTCAGTTGGAGTGGTTTTATCAGCTAGAGGGAACCAGCGTCCGAAATTGGGAAGATTTGACCACCGCTTTCTACAAACAATACCAGTATAATTCTGACCTCGCTCCTACTCGTACCCAACTCCAGGGTATGTCACTAGGAACAGGCGAGGGATTCAAAGAATATGCACAAAAATGGAGGGATTTGGCTGGCAGGGTGCAGCCTCCTTTAACCGACCGTGAACTCGTTGATATGTTTCTAGGGACCCTATCTGGGCCATTTTTCAATCATCTAATTGGTAAATCTTCTGCGGGGTTTACCGATTTGATCTTAACAGGCGAAAGAATAGAAGCTGGCATCAAGTCAGGAAAGATTCAGAGGGGTGTCGCTGCAAGTGTCGAGAAGAAACCTTTTAAGAAGGAGACAACTGTGGTATATTCTCAGGGAAGAGCAGGGAAGACGGAGCGTCGGCCAACTGTGGGGGCCGTAATGATTCAAAACACTCCGAATGAGCAGTCTCGCTATAACCAGTCCAGACCAAATCAACAACGGGTGGAACGGCCACAACGGCAGTTCACCCGCATTAATATGACTCCAGCGCAAGTGCTTCCCCATCTGTTGAAGTTGAATCTTGCCACCATCAAGGAGGCACCAAATAATGTGAATACGTCCTCTCCGCATTATCATGCTAATGCTAAATGCGCCTACCATTCAGACAGTGTTGGACACGACAACAATGATTGTTGGGCACTCAAGCATAAGATCCAAGACCTGATAGAGGCGAAGGAGGTGGAGTTTGACGCTCCGGAGAAGCCTAATGTGATATCGGCTCCCATGCCGAAGCACGGCCGAAATGTCAATGCCATTGAAGAAGATTTGTATGTTGCTGATGTCAATGATCTGACTACTCCATTGTTAACCATTAAGTTGAATCTGTTAAAGTCCGGGATCTTCCCGGGATGTAAAGAAGACTGCTATTGTTGTTACTCTCTGCCGTTTGATTGTCCGTTACTGAAGGAAGGCATCCAAGGCCTTATGGATAGTCGACAAATTTTGTTTGAAAAAGTTTCTGCTGTTCCAGTTCATACTGAAGATGTCTCAATCATAACCATTCACGCCAGTCTTTCCAAGGCCGTCAAAAAGCCTGTTAAGATTACACCAGCTCCAAAATCTGTTCCTTTGAAGATAACAATGCCAGGGCCTGTCCCCTATGTTTCTATGAAGTCAATACCATGGAACTATGGCGGTGACGTCTACTACCATGGTATTAAACAAATCGAAATAACTGAAGAAAGTTCGGATGATGAAGAGGCCAGCATTAGTAACATTGCAGGCACTAGCAAAATCACCAGGAGCGGGAGAATATTTTCTCCAGAGATTGCCCCTCCAAGAGCAATCTTTGGACCCCCATCAGCTGACAAGGTCATCCCTGCACCAATAAAACTCTCTGCCATAACCCCTTTAATTGAAGATTTTGTTGTTCCTAGTACTGTCCCTCCTACCACTGCTGACAAAGGTAAGGGAATCCAAGATGAGCCCGTCAGGACGAGGGCTCAACCCTTGGTCATCCCGGAAACCTCCAAGAAGGAAATGGATGAGATTTTGAGGATAATCAAAAGGAGTGATTACGATGTGGTAGAACAGCTGGGGCAAACCCCCTCCAAGATCTCCATGCTGGCACTGCTACTTTGCTCGGAAGCGCATGCTAAAGCTCTGATAAAATTTCTGAAGGCAGCTCATGTGCCCCAGGAAACTTCTGCAGATCAGTTCCAGAATTGCGTGGCTAGCCTGACTCCGGACAATGGATTAGGGTTCTCTGATGCCGACCTAACTCCTAAAGGTAGAAATCACAATGATGCTTTGCACATTTCAGTCGAGTGCCGAGGAACCACTCTCGCGCACGTCTTGGTCGACACTGGTTCGTCGCTGAATGTATTGCCTAAAAAGGCCTTGGACCGACTAGATTGTGAAGGGTTGGAGTTGAAGCCGAGTGATATTGTTGTCAGAGCTTTCGATGGTTCGAAGAGAATGGTCCATGGGGAGGTTGAAATTCCCATCAAGATAGGCACTGAGGTGTTTAAATCTACTTTCTATGTGATGGACATCCGTCCATCATACTCTTGCTTGCTGGGTAGACCTTGGATACATCATGTTGGGGCAGTCACCTCCTCCTTACATCAGATGTTGAAGTATCCTGTCAAGGGAAAGATCATTACTGTCCATGGCGAAGAAGAGTACATGATTAGCCACTTAAACTCTTTCCGATATGTGGAAGTTGAAGGGGAGTTCATTGAAACGCCTTTTCAGCATTTCGAAGAAGTCCTTCCTGAAATAGCAGTAGCGAAGTTGGCAGCTGAGACACCGAGGCAGATGGCCAGGATGGCATCTCTAGAGGACGCAAGGGCCGCAATAAAGGAAGGGAAGAATTCAGCATGGGGGGAGTTACCTGACATTCCACATAAGACCGACAAATTCGGATTAGGGTTCACAGCCGCAGGCCAGAAAGCGATACGCCGTTCGAAGATTGAAAGAGCACCAGTCAAAATTTCTCCCTGCGGAATCAACGCTTTGGAGGATGAAGACAAAGAGAGAAACATCGAAGAGTGGATCTATCCAACTATCAAAGGGGGGTTGAGCAACTGGGAGGCAAAAGACTTTGTCCCCATCACTTTTATTCATCAGTAATTTATCTGTTAAACATTTCTTATTTGGTCTGTAATATTTACTCTCAAACAATCCGTACACTATCTTTTCACCTCATGCCTTGCCCGGGGCATGTAGGTCCATTTGTAAGGGTTTTGATTATTTTTCATATCCATATGCCATGTTTAATGATTCATTGGACGTTTTTCATTTGATAAACTGCTTGTGCTCATTTTCTTTCCTTTTGCATTTTTTGTTTAAGGATGGCTATCCCTTACACACACCCACACTCACCAATGCAGGTACCCATCCACTCCGGATTCCATGGGTGACGATTCTGCTATATCTTTCAATAACTTTGAAGATCTGGTCAATCTAGCCGAGTGTGATCGGTGGATCTGGAACTGACTGTTTTAAGCTGGTTTCGCGAAATGTCGCGGTAAGCAAGAGTCGCCACCGTCTTTTATTTTCTCCAAATGGAAAGGACAAAAGCACAGAAAAATTCCTTAAAGAGATTGCTCTCGGTTCGGGAGGTAGGTTATAGAAAGGGAAGGTGTTAGCACCCTTTCTATCCATGGTTATCCATGGGCTCTTACATACTTGCTCATTGTGTTTTCAAAATTGTTTGCTTTTCAATTGTGAGTGGGTTTGAAAAAGTTTCGTATAAATTTTTCGGAATAACTCTTGTATCAGTCCTCAAGAGTGTTTGAAAAATTGTTTTTGAAGCTTTTTTTTTTGAAAATGTGTTGGTGTGAAAAGTATTTTTGAATTTGTTTTGAATTTAGAGCAAGTATCTAGAGTCGTCTACCTACCCTAAGGAATTCGTCTGTGTAGATGTCCTTTAAAGTAGTGCCATCCCACCATTGAGAGGTAGGTAGCACCACCGTTGGAGGTGTTCGGGTCAATTCGAGGTTCGGGACATGGTGATCACCGGAGCAATAGGAAGACACCTTAGAAGCTACCTTCATGCCAGGTTCCCGGATCATGAGGACTTACTAAGACATCCTCTACTCGACGATCACCTTTCGAGGGGCAAGGCAACAGTGAAGCGTACCCTAGGGGTGGTGTGTGCGATTCGTGTGTCATTTTCATTTGCATTTATCTTGTCATGTTATTGGTGTTCTACGCTTGTTTTTATTTCGTCCATACATTCTTTCATGCCTTTGATTAACAATTAAAAATATTGCGGGAAAAGTAAATTCTAAGCTATTACAAACGGCGCGGGTCCACATCACCAAAAGTTTCTCGAACCCGATTTGACAGAAAATAAATAAGCAAAGTAAGTAAAGAATTAAGAGTGCGAGTAATTAAATACATGGCTTCGGGAGAGATACATGAATATTTAAACGGAATAAAATAATATGCGAATTAATAATTAAATCGAAACGAGGGCGTTGGACCCTTTTTGCCAAATTAAACTAGTGAGGAATTAATTAATTAAAAAAAAGAACTTGTTTATGGTATTTTTTAGTGTTTTAGGATTTAATTTGAAAAAGAATTAATTAAAACTAAATGCTAACCCTAATTCTAGTGGCTTTTAATTTATTAAGAAAATATTGAAGTTTTTTAACCTAAATTAATTCTAAGTTATTTTCATGCAATTTAATTATAAAAAATAAATATTTAGTTATTTTAATTATTATGAAAGAAAAAATAAAAAGGATGAAAAAATTGTTAATTAAACCTAATTCTACATTTTTTAGATTTTTATTGAAAGAATTAAAATTAATCCTAATTTAAAGCTAAATAATTACATGCAAATTTATTTATGAAAGTATTAGAAATAAAAATATTTATTATTTTAATTCTTTTCTGATTTTTTATGGGTTTTTTATATTTATGAAAATAATAAAACTAATTAATTAAAACAATAATAAAAAAAAGAAGTAAAATAATAATACAAAAAAAGTAAAGAAAATAAAAAAAATATGCAAACCTGGGGGTTCAGACCCCAGTATGGAGGTATAGCCCAAGCAATTCAGGCCCATTTGCATGGTCCGTTTGACTTTTCCAAGCAAGGTGCTGGAGCGTTGACCAGGACTACCCTGTGCCTTGGATCTGGACCTTTGATTTGATCACCCTGGCTTTATGAATGGTTTGATTTTGAGAGTGTATCGTGTGCCTCAGCATGGAACCTGTATGGGAAGATCAATTGAAAAAATATATTGAGAATACTGAAGACCTGGGGCTCGAACCCAGGTCTTGGACGTTAACACACACATGCCTTGCCAGTTGTTCTAGACGCGCTTTCTGTAATTAATATAATAAACAAACAATATAAAACAAACGCGTTAGTGTGTTCTTTTTTTTCGCGCGAATTTTTAAATTGACCAACCAGCTTATGCCACCACACCTTCTTCTTCGTTGTGTTTATTTTTCCTGAAATACACAAAACATTGGCAACGGTTTTCACGCGTTGCCTAAGACACCATACAAGAAAATAGCGATTAAGCATGGAACGCTCATAAATTGGGCGCGACACATGGATTCTCTTCATCCAGATGCGTTCGTTTTGATGGTCAAGGCCCCAAGTCTCAATTTTTCCTTATTTAAGAAGCCCTAATTCAAGGTCCTGTAAACCCTAGAAATTGACAATGGCATAATCGCGTATACAGCTCAAAAACACAATTAAATACATGGGTTAGCTTCAGAATCAAATGACCAACATGAATCAATAATTAAATTTCACAAAGAATGCATGGAATAGGATGTACGATTATGAAATTTATTTGAAACAGGTGGACTCCATTGTACCAATTCCTGGCGTTTTGATGAGTGTTCTTGATTGGGATACGTCCTATAATGCTTGAGGAAGCTAATGAGATAGGTTTTGAGGCTTGAATCGATCTCTAAGTGAGTTTTCAGAATTCAAAAATATGGCCAAAATAAGAGTTTTTATTTTTTAGTCTTGGGGCGCAGCTCTTGTCCAATTTTGTTGTGTCTCAACTGTATATACCCTAGGCAATGTGTTTGGATGAGAGTTATGGCCAATAATGCCTTGCATTGATGCCTTGGATTTTGACATAAACCTCCATTAACACACCTTCCATTTTTGCCTTATTTTTGAATTCTTGCCTTATTTGCCTCTTTGCACGAATTTGGTATAGGCTTAATGATGTTTCAAGGCTAGTTAAGGCCAAATATTTCATTTAATCAAACTTTTTGATTTTTCCTTGATTTTAAAAGATTTAAACTTAATTAAATCCAAGAAAATCAATTAAAAATGAAAAAATTAATTAAAAAATATGAAATAAAAGGTGGGACACGTGGGAAGCATGGCCAAGTCAATTCAAGTGGAAAAAGTGGGCCCCTTTTGTCAAAAATGAGATTTCAAGGATAAATGATTTTGGCCATTTCACAAACATTTCCCAACTTCTCCAATGCATAACTTGCTCAATTTTTAAGCTTTGCTCATGTTCTTGGACATTTTGGAAAGTTTTTTGAGTCCTTTAACCAATGTCCTTGGTCCCATGTCATTTTGATTTACCAATCTCAAGTTATGGCCTTTGACTTAAAGTCCCTTTTTGTTGACTTTTGAAAATGACCTATAATGTTGAAATTGATAACTTTTTGTGAGAGCATTTCTTGGACTTGAAGTATGAAGATGAGTTGTAGGAAATGTCTTTCTCTTCAAAATGAGCTTTGGATGGAATTTTTCTGATAATCCATGTGAAAGTTATGCCCTGGTCAAGTTACAGTTTACTTTTCAACTGTCCAAAAATAGAAACTTTTGCATCTTGATGATTTTTGAGCCATACTTTGAGAATCATGATCAAGCATTGATCAAATGATGTTTGTGGCTTCAAAATGAGATGTTGACCAAAAATTTGAACTTTTGACTGTCAAATGACCATTTTGCCCCTATAGTTGACTGTAGTGCAATTAGGGTTTTGACTGTGCAATTTTGTGCTGAAAGTCTTGAAACTTGATATGAGGACACTTGACCATATTTATAAGCATGTGGGACTTGATTGGACCCTTGGAAACTTCATTTTCTTGATCAGAACCAAAACCCTAATTTTGACTGTTTAGGAGGCCCTTGAACTGTGCAACCTTTGGAGAGATTTTGAAGCTTGACTTGGCAATTTCTTGGAGAATATGGGAGGGCAAATTTTGGGGTACAACACCGAGTATGAAGATGACGAAGGTTGTGAAGTACCAGGGGAGCTAGCCAGACTTCTACAACAAGAGGAAAGGGCCATCCTACCGCACGAAGAGTCATTGGAAACTGTCAACTTGGGAACCGAAGAAGATCGGAAGGAGGTGCAAGTGGGTGCCAATCTGGAACCAAGAGTCAAGGAGCGCCTGGTACAGTTGTTGAATGAGTATGTTGAAATCTTCTCTTGGTCTTATGAAGACATGCCGGGTTTAGACACAGACATCGTGGTCCATCGTCTCCCCACAAGAGAGGACTGTCCACCGATCAAGCAAAAAGTTCGCTGAATGAGGCCTGACATGTCTGAAAAGATCAAAGCAGAAGTGATGAAGCAATTCGACGCTGGCTTTCTGGCTGTTACGTCCTATCCTCAATGGGTCGCTAACATTGTGCCAGTACCTAAGAAAGATGGCAAAGTCAGGATGTGTGTGGACTACCGGGATTTGAATAGGGCCAGCCCCATTAATGGAAAATTGGTTCAGACAATGCTTCAAACACATGGATAAGAGCTTAATCAATTGTGTAAACGATTAATTATGGAGTGAAACACAAGTTTGAGGCCTTCAAAGTGAAGATTGTGCAGCATGGCTATAGATTTAGTTCATGTTCATCACAAAATCTGCCTTGTAAATCAAGTTTGAAACCCTAACTTCTTGCCTTCGATTCTCTCAACTCAAGTATGGTCTCAATGAGTTCTTGGACGTTTCGAAAAGCTTGTAACATCCTTTACAAACTTTATGTTGGACATTTTTGAATAATCACCTTGGAACTATATGAAATTTTCCATAAAGTTGGTACCAAAAATCTGCCTAACTAGGGTAAAATTTCACTAAGTGTTTTTGTTTCATGTACATGTCTTCATGACTGTATAACTTAAAATATAAGCATTTCTAGAAAAATTTCTTCCCTACAATTTTTTAGATTTCATTGAGATCCACAACTTTCATGTTGGAAATTTTCCTTGAGTCATCTTGCATCTTGGTGAAAAATTGAGATGAAGTTATGAAATAATTATATTTTTAAACACTTAGAAAAATTTCTAAGTTTTATAAATTTTGACTTTTCAAGATAAAATTTGACTTTTTGATTTCTTAATGATCAAGACTCAACTTTTGACATGTCTTGATGAAATGTGATCTTTGAAACTTAATTTTGATCAAAAAGTCAAAGTTTAACTTTTCAGTGTACAATTGACTTTTTTATCAATTGACCAAATTTCAATTATCAATCATTTGATCTTGTGAAATGTTGTGAACCCTACAATTAGGTCAATATGATGCATTTTAATCCTTGATATCATGTCTCAAACCAATAAGTCATGTATTAGGTCCAAAGTCAAAAATCAAGCCTTCTCAATCAAAACCCTAATTTTGACCATTTTGCCCATTTGGTGATCTGATCAAATTTCTTGAGGAATTGTAATCCAATCTTGACCAAATGGTTCATATGAGTTCAAAATATTGATATGGATCAAAAATCATGAAGTTTGACTGTAAGTTGGCCACAATTGACTTTTTACCCAATTCAACTGATTTTAGGTTATCTAATCAATTGACTGAGCAAACTTGAACTACAAGACTTGAAATTTGACATGAGCATCCTTGAAGGTCCAAATTTATCCATGAAAGTCATATGGGGCATTAAAAGTCCATTTATCCTTGTGCAAACTCAAACCCTAATTTGAGTCATCAGCGTTGAGGAAGTGTCTTGAGCTGATCAGTCCTTGTGCAATTTTGAGAAATTAAAAATCTTGTGAGAAATTTCTTGAGAAATGAAAGGGTAAATTTTGGGGTACAACATACGCACCTGAGAAAAACCATGTCATAATTCCTCTTATATAATACTTCTTCATTGAGGAAGAAACTACTTTCCAACCTCCTTAACGTCTTCCTATCTTTATTGGATGCCTCAGGCATGTACTCTTGAGTTTGAATAACATGTTTAATGTTATAGAACCAAGGTTTGTCGTTGATGACCTCTTCTGCTGAGAACACATGAGCGGGTCCTTCTCCAGGTAATGGCTCCTCACGATATTTGGTCTTCAAGTACATAACATCTTCATCTGGGAAGTCAAACTTTGATGGATTGATAATCATCAATTGGTTGGTGAGCCAAATGATCATCTAGAACACTTCCTTTGTTTTATTTTTGAGTGTGATACTCAATGTCATATTCAGATAATAACATATGCAAGTGAGTTATTCTTCCAGACAAGGCGGGCTTCTCGAAGATATACTTGATCGGATCCATTTTGGAGATCAACCAAGTAGTGTGGTTAATCATATATTGGCGCAGACGACGAGCAGCCTAAGCTAAAGCACAACAGGTTTTCTCAAGCATTGAGTATCGAGACTCATAGTCTATGAATTTCTCACTCAGATGATATATGGCATGTTCTTTTCTTCCAGTCTCATCTTGTTGACCAAACACACATCCCATGGAATCTTCCAATATGGTCAGATACATAATCAGAGGTCTTCCTTCCACCGGAGGAATCAAGATGGGAGGCTCAAGTAAATATTCTTTGATTCTATAGAAAGCTCTCTGACAATCTTCTGTCCATACACATCCTTGGTTTTTTCGAAGAAGTTTGAAAATCGGCCCACAGGTAGCAGTCATATGAGATATAAATCTAGAAATATAGTTTAACCTTCCAAGGAATCCTCTTACTTGCTTTTCCGTCTTGGGTGTGGGCATCTCTCTAATAACTTTGACTTTATCAGGATCCACCTAAATACCTTATAAATGAAACCCATAAGCCTTCTAGAACGAACACCAAAAGTGCACTTTTTAGGATTCAGATGGAGTTAATACTTTCTCAAACGCTGGAATAATTTCAATAGATGCTCCATATGATCTTATTGAGTCTGAGATTTGGAAATCATATCATCTATATAAACTTCTATTTCTTTATGCATCATATCATGAAACAGAGCGGTCATGGCTCTCTAGTACGTTGCACCAGCATTCTTTAAACCAAACGGCATTACTCAATAACAAAATGTTCCCCAAGGTGTAATGAAGGTTGTCTTCTCCATATCTTCAGGTGTCATCTTGATTTGATTGTAACCAGAGAAACCATCCATAAAATAAAAGACTTTGAATTTTGCAGTGATGTCGACCAATACGTCAATATGTGGTAATGGGAAATCATCCTTTGGGCTGGTTCTATTCAAATCTCTGTAGTCCACACATATTCTAACCTTTCCATCTTTCTTAGCAACATGCGCTATATTGGCTAACCACTGAGGATAAACAAATGTAACGAGGAAACTTGTGTTGATTTGTTTTTGGACCTCTTCTTTGATCTTGTCAGCCATATCGGGATGAGTCCTTCTCAACTTCTGCTTAATCGGCGAACATTCAGGTCTCAACAGCAATCGATGCTCCACAATATTGTTATCCAAACCTGGCATATCTTGGTAGGACCAAGAAAACACATCTACATACTCTCTAAGAAGCTCCAACATTCTTTCTTTGACCTCTGGTATAAGCAAAGCTCCAATCTTGACTTCCTTTTTGTCTTCTTCACTACCAAAATTTATTATCTCCATGGGCCCTTTGAACGGTTGAATGATCTTTTCATCGTGCTCAAGTAAGCGGGAAATTTCATCAGGGATCTCTTTAATATCCTCTTCCTCGGCTCCGAACACAGGGAAATCGAACTTGGGAGGTGGCATAGGGTCATTGTTTTCAATGGTTAGGTCATGGATTAATCTGCACATATGATTATGCTTTATTTTAGAAATCGATTAATGTTAAGGTTGTACAGATATATAAAAAAGATTATTATATTTCTTTATTATTACTATTTTTCTATTTGTTACCATTTTCCAGAAAAAGTGAAAAGTAAAAACAGTATGGGGGACAAAATAACATTTTTATTCATGATTGGCAATACTTGAAACAAAAGCCCAAACATCTTCTCTTTTGCCTTGGGCAGAGCAAAAGGATTTATTTTTAACATAGCCCGACACAAATACTCTCTCGCCTTGGGCAGAGCGAAAGGTTTTTTTTCAAAATAGAACAAAGCATTACTCAAAAATATGCATCACAGAAGGAATATCAACATCAGTCCAATTCTGGCAAACCACTCCATGCGCTACAAAGTCAGGTAAACCCTCTTCAAAATCATATTTCATTATAGCATCAACTTCAGGCGGAGTCGGATGGATAAAACCTGCGCTTCAGAAAACTTCTTGTATCGGACGGGTAACTGTATGTTGCTTAGGTCTTGTAGACACGGGATAAAAACCAAGACCTTCTCCAAACTTGTTCTTAGGAAAAGTCAACACATGGCCCCATCCTTCAGCCGAACCACTCTCAACCATTCATCGCGCATCTTCAAGAGAAGAAGTAGATGCCCCTTGCTTCTTCACTTCATTATTAGCGACAGATAGAGCTTGGAACTGGGTTCCAATAGCCTTATCAGCATCAATATAGGAAAAATATGACAAGTGGATTACCACCATAGTCTGTTCTCACCAATTGTTACCAGCTTTCCATTCCTCACAAACTTCAATATTTGATGGAGCATGGAAGTGACTTCCCCTGCATCATGGATCCATGGGCGACCCAATAGGCAACTGTAGGCAGCATGAATATAGATTACTTGGAAAGTAATCTGAAAGGTATGAGGACCAATCGTCATGGGGAGATCCACTTCACCGATGACAGTTTTCCTAGAACCATCAAACGCTTTGACAATTACCCCACTAGGTCTCATAGGAGCACCTTGATGTGATAGTCGAGATAATGTAGTTTTGGGCGGTCCATTTAATGGTGAACCTGTATCTACCAGCACACTTGACAAAGAATCATTTCCATAATTTATTGAGATATGCAAGGCCATATTATGGTTCCTTCCCTCTTCCAGAAGCTCTTCAATACTGAAACCAAGATTATTACATGAGGTCCTGTTTCCCACAATTCCATCAAATTGGTCTACTATCACATTATGATCTACGAATGCCTGGTCCAAGACCTTCATTAGATATTCCCTATGGGCACCGGAATCTCTTAGTAAAGCGAGCAAAAAAATCTTGGAAGGAGTTTGTAGTAGTTGGTTCACGATCTTGTATTCACTTCTCTTAATGAGTTTCAAAATCTCATCCTCATCGGGATGTGGGTTAGGTCCATTGGATCGGCCTGCCTCGACCCTTGGCTCAACATTCATCATCGGGACTTCCACTGGTATAGGTCTTCTAACTTGAACTTCAGGCCTTTCCGATGGTACAGCTGCAAAGATACGCCCGCTCCTTGTGACTCTACTCACATCAGCAATATTGAAAAAAGATGGCATCGGTGGTATGGGGACTTCTACTCCATTCTCAATCATTGTGGCATTATATTTGTATAGTATGACTTTGTCCGAGTTATAAGGCACGGGACCAAGTGGACAGATAATCAAAGGAGCAACAGATGAAGTCTGACTATCATAAACAATCTCCACTTGTTCAGGCATGTTAAACTGTGGCATTATATCATTCACCTCATCATCTAGATCTCCGTTATATGTGATGGTAATGACCCTTTGATCTAACGACTTCTGAATATATTCTTTCACAATAGGGCAATCAACTTCTATTGAGAAAAATTTGCAAACGTCATAATTATGTCGATGTTTAACGAAAGCAAGTCTACTTAAACTTTGATGCATTCTGATCAGTGAGTCTCTTATATGCTCAACCTATTAGACTCAAAACTTTCCAGGATATTCGTGCACCATATTTATCGATGTTTCCCCATGTTGAGGCAATGGATTAGCTTGAACATTCGGGTTAATATCTTTGAAAGACAAAATACCACTCTTGATTAACCTCTGGATATCTGCCTTCAAAGCAAAAAAAAATTCAATGTTATGTTCTGGCGAACCTTCGTGATATTCACATAATTGATTAGCATTGTACCAAGGGGAAGTATTATTTGGTGAAATAGGAGGAGGTTTCGTTATTATGAGATTCTTCTGAATCAAAGTGGGGAACAACTCGGTGTAAGTTATGGTATTGCATCAAATTGTGGTTTTCTCGGTGAACGGTTCTGATTGTTGAATTGAGGAGCCTGTTGTCGAGGTTGTTGTTGAAATTGTCATTGTTGAATTTGAGAGGCTTGATAGGTTGGAGCTACCATTGTTGGGCGGATAGCAGGAGTGACTGCTGCAACGTGTGAATATCCTCTTCTCAGCCTTCCAGGAAAAATTGCACTAACATATTGTTCCCTCCTCTTGGGTAAGACGCTCCCAAATTTCTTAACACCGCTAGATGTACCGCCTTCCTTGGCTAGACGCCCTTCACGGATTCCCTCTTCAAGTCGCACGCCCATGTTCACCATCTCAGTGAAGTCGCTAGGAACACTTGCGATCATTCTCTCATAGTATAAGGAACCTAATATTTTCAGAAAAATCTCTGTCATCTCTTTTTCTTCGAGGGGAGGATAGATTTGAGCAGAAATCTCACGCCACATTTGGGCATATTCTTTAAAAGATTCCCTATTCTTCTGGGACATAGCTCGGATTTGATCTCGGTCTAGGGCCATGTCAACATTATACTTGTATTGACGAACAAAAGCCTTACTCAGTTCATTGAAGTTGAGGATTTGGGTGCTATCTAAACCCATGTACCATTTCAGGGCGGCACCGGTTAAGCTATCTTGGAAGTAGTGAATTAATAGCTTGTGATCATCAGAGTAGGTGGACATCTTCCTCACATACATGGTCAAATGAATTTGCAGACATGAGTCGCCTTTGTGTTTTTCAAACTCCGGCACTTTGAACTTAGCTGGAATTTTCACGTTTGGGACCAAACACAAGTCATGAGCATTTTTCCCGAACAAGTTTTTCCCTTTAAGTGCTCTAATTTCCCTTTGCATTTCTTGGAATTGGTCTTGGAACTCCTACATCCTATCGAAGATGCCTAAACTTTCAGCAGGTTTAGCATGATAAATGGGTTCGTTTTTATATGGAATGGTGTGAACCATGAGAGGGAAGTATGAAGGGGTAAGAAAACACTTAGAAGGGGGGGTTGAATAAGTGACTCTTTTCGTTCTTTCAATACAAATCTCAAAACAGTAATGGAATAACACAATTATTTTTATCCTGGTTCGTTTGAACTCAAACTACTCCAGTCCACCCGCCAAGGTGATTTCGCCTTTCTCAACAAGGACTTAATCCACTATAATCAACTGATTACAATCACACAACAACTGTTGTGACTAACAATGCACAAGTAAACTTACAAGTGACTAACACCACTAAGACTTAAATCTAGTCCTAGTCTGCTTGAGAAATCTGACCAAACTTGGTCTCTCAAGGAACAAATACAGAAGTATAATCTTTACAGATAATTGAAATAGAGTTTGCTTCTAATCAAGCTATATTACAACTGTGATTTTTCTTAGAATGTAATACACATAAATGTAAGAACTATGAGTTTGTAAGCTTTTGAATCTTTCACGTAGTTTCTTGTTTGAACAATCTTGTTGGCTTGCAATAAATGTCCTTCTACTTATAGTAGGAAAAAATAAGACCGTTGCTGCCTTCAGAGGAAATGGAGAGCATTAAATGCTTTGTGTGTATCCTTGCAAAATTCCATTCTTCAAGAAACTAGTTGTAGGCACTTGAGTGTTTTCAGTCGTCTTTGCATTAATTAGCAAACGTCAGAATGTAAGAACGTGTTTCCTTTGCTTTGACAAGACACGTTGATTAAGACGTTGTTTCAGTATTTGATTTAACTCAGAACATGCTTTATTCAACTTCTGTTCAGAGAGTTGCTTGCTAAGATCTTTGAACAGCGCCTGCTTTCAAGTTATCTTCAGAATCAATAAGCCTGCTAGAAGTTAGAAGATACATTTAACAAATGAGTGTTCTTACCAGAGTCAGCAGATGCGTTTGAATAAAAGGTTCTTATGTCAAAGAACTTCTTCATAATCTTTGCTTAGCACTTTGGAATGTTTCTTGTCAGAACATTAACTAAGACATTCAAAACCACATTCATTAGAGCATAAATCATCTTAAATATAATTTAGTTATCATCAAAACACTTGGGATAGGTCAGAACTTAATCTTGTTCTTTCAATCTCCCCCTTTTTGATGATGACAAAAAATTATTTTAGATAAAGAAAAGAAACAGATTAAGAGATAAGAATCTCCCCCTGAAATGAATATATCTATGCATAAGACATCCTGAGATTATTTAGTCAGAGTGATACACAGCCTTCTTTGAATTTCTTCAGAACTTCTTCAAGAAGATAAATCTTAGCTGGAATATTCTTTCAGAGTTAAATGATACCTGCAAAAAAAATCTTTTGCACAGAGGGAATTCTTGCAATTATGTTAGAATGTCTGAGACATAGTCCCATAACTGTTAAACAGTGATTAGTTAAAACATGCACATTTTCTCCCCCTTTTTGGCATAATCAAAAAGTGTAATAAATGAGAAATTTTGAAAGATTCCATAAAAAGTTAAAAAAATAGATAACCAGAAGTACAAACAAAACATCAAATAAGAGACAAAAAGAAACTAGGATTTCTTATAGACAAGAGCCATCATAAGGTTCTTGATCTCAGAGGCAGATTCACTTTGCATTGCCATCCAGTTCTTGAACTCTAAATTTGTTTGATCTTGCTTATCCATGCGTCTATTCAAGACTTCATTCTCCCTCTTTAGCTCTTTCAGAGTGTCCATAATGAGTGAGGTAGGGGCAGAAGATGATGAAGCTTCAGTAGAAACAGGGTTAGAAGTAGCAACTGATGAATCAGACTTCACAAAGGTGGAGAGCAGAGTGCCCAGATCCATTGCAAGAGTTGGCACAAGTTCAGGTCCATCCTTAACTGAAGGTTGATTCAATAGAACAATAGCCAGAGGATTTGAATCTTCAGAGTATTCTTCAGATTCGTCTTCTGATATGCCCATCTTATTAGCTGGTGTATCACCAATCAGTAGCGAAGACTTCTTATTCCAAGTATCAGCAACTTCTGTCTTGAAAACATGCAGAAGTTTGGAAAAGTTGTACAGCACCTGAGAGTGGCACAAATCATGTAACTTTCGTGATTCAGCAACCAAGGTTCTTCTAAAAGTTTCCCATAGAAGATCTGTTGCTGCGGTGTTCACACTTCTGAGGCAATCTTCTTTTAGCGGTTGTAACCATGCTTGAACATTTGTTATAAAATTCTGAAACAAAATATTTACATCTGGCTGAATAGGTTTAGGGACAGCCGTTCTGTAAGATTTGTTTTTCAAGAATTGTAGAGATTGAGAGTCCACTACAGTTCTTAAAAAGCTATTGGTTTCAGGAGTATTTGTAGGTTCAGGTTCAGGTTGGTTAACACAAATATGAGGTTCTGATATATCATGAGGTTCGGATGGTTCAGCAATATCAGTTTGTTCAAAAATTTGTTGTTCTGGAATTTGAGGAGTTGAGAGTGGGGTTGTATGTTGTGGTGAGGTGGGTGGAGTGATATCAGGAGAAATTATTATTGTATAAGCGGGAGTGGGAATGGGTTTTTGAGGTTGTGGTTGGTTCATAGCAAAAAATGTTTTCAGTTGGTAGATTGAAAGGTGGTTTTATGGTTGCTAGAGGTTCATTAATCCCAGGAATTCTCCAAGATCCAGCATCATATCATCCAGTGGGTCTGGGTGATAAAGGTCTGGGAGGGGGCTTGAGAAACGTTCAGCAGGAATAGGTTGAAAAACTGATGGTTCAGGGGGTTCTGAATGAGAGGGTTCTGATTGGCTGTCAGAATGGTCATCAGAGTCAGAATCACTAAAATCTGTTGAGAACTGATTTTTACTAAGGTTGTCAGCAAGGGGTTCAGATGGTGAGGTTTGAGAGGATTCAGCAGATGCAGATATATTTTCAGAATTATAAACAGGTATAGTTTCAGCATGATTACCTGTCTTCTTTTTCTTCTGAGGAGAGTCAGAAGGTCCTTCTATAGCTTTTCTCTTCACAGATCCTTGGAGAACAACATCAGCAGCAGCTTGATTTCTTCCTTGAAGCCAAGCTGGATCAATAGGTGATCCTGTTTCTCTGCAGGTCTCAAGATAGTGCAAAACCATACGAGAATGTTCCAACGAGTTGAACATAGGAAAATTAGCAATAGGAATTCTTTTTTTCTTCACAATAGTTGACAGACATGGAGAGGGTTCCACCAGCAGTTTGTCAATAATTTTCCTTTTTAGCAAGTTCTTTCCAGTCATTGTCTTACCACAGATAGGTTCAAGCTCCCCCAGAAGATTTGTTTCTCTTACGTGAGCAATCAGACCATTCTCAGTCAGAATGTCTGATAATAACCTCCCCATGGGAATCCAATTCCTCTTTGATTTGGGATTCTTCATCCTTTCAGCTTCTCTGGTTTCTTTGACATGGTTCCATAGGTGTTCAAAAAGCAAGTAGGGCAAATCAATTTTGACATTGGTTCCAAGGCAAAACAACAAATATTGTTGATCAGCATTTATGTAATCAGGAGAACTGGTGTCTTTCCTGTGTTGAATACATCCATGAATAATCCTTGCCCAAATCTTATACTTGTCTTTCAAATCCCTAACTTTGGAGGAACCTTGACCATTTGTAAAAATCTTTGTGTATACCCTAGACATCTCCATTCTTCCAGTGGGCATTCCTGTAACTCCAAGTCCTTTAAATCCCAGCAACCTTCTGATTAGATTTTCTGTAATGGATATTTCCTTTCCCATTACAAAGGAGAGAATAACCTTGGGAGTTGCAATTGCGTGAATCCAGAATTCTTTTACCAAATGAGGAAAGACTGGACCAGTAAGACGATCAAAGTAGCTTTCCCAACCTTGAAACTTTACAGCAGGGAAAAAGTCAAATCCATTCTCTCTGAGATTCTCAAAGTCTACCATTAGCTCACTCAAAACTTCCAAACTTTCTACCGGAATGAGTGTTGTCCTTTCAGGTATACAGTATTGCTCAGAGTGGGTAGAGGAAGAAGAAGCCATTGAAGTTTTATGAAAAGAGAATTTTTCGAAAAGGGTTTTTAAGAGAAATGTTCAAATAAAAACTTGAGTTGAAAGAGACAGTAAAGAATGGGTTTTTCAAAGAGTATTTATAGGCATTTGTTGTACCCCAAAATCTGCCCTCCCATATTCTTCAAAGTTTTGACAAGCATCATCTCAATGTGCTCAAGTCTACTCAAGAGTTGCACAGTCAACCACCCTCCTAAGCCAGTCAACTTAGGGTTTTGGTTCCTTCAAAGAAGTTGAGGTTTTCAAGAGCTCAATCAAGTCACATATGCTCATACACATTGTCAAGCATCCCCATGTCAAGTTTCAAGGCTCATAGCATCAAGTTGCACAGTCAAAAGCCCTATTTGCTCTACAATCAACTATAGGGGTAAAATGGTCATTTGGCAGTCAAAAGTCAAAAAATTTGGTCAACATCTTATTTTGAAGCCACAATCATCATTTGATCAAGTCTTGATCATGATTTCACAAGGATGGCTCAAAAATCACCGAGGTGTCAAAAGTTTCTATTTTTGGACAGCTGAAAAGTCAACTGTAACTTGACCAAGGCATAACTTTTTCATGGTTCATCAGAAAAATCCCATCCAATGCTCATCTTGAAGGGGAAGACATTTCCTACAACTCATCTTCACATTCCAAGTCCAAGAAATTCTCTCACAAAAAGTTATCAATTTCAACATTATAGGTCATTTTCAAAAGTCAACAAAAAGGCATTTTAAGTCAAAGACCATAACTTGAGATTGGTAAATCAAAATGACATGGGATCAAAGGCATTGGTTAGAGGACTTCAATACCTTTCCAAAATGTCAAAGAACATGTTCATATGATCAAAATTGAGCAAGATATGCATTGGAGAAGTTGGGAAATTTTTGTGAAATGGCAAAAGTCAACTATCCTTGAAACTTCAATTTTTGACAAAAGGGCCCACTTTTTTCCACTTGGTTCAGCCTTGTCATGCCACCCACGTGTCCCATGACCCATTACAAGACCAAACATTTATTTTTTTCATTTTTATTTAATTTTTATGGATTTAATTCACTTTAATCCATAATAATTCAAATAAAAATCAAAAAATGAATTAAATGGTATCTTTGAGTTTTGAATGACTTTTATATGTCATGATACACATGCCAAATTCGTGTAAAGTCCATTTCAAGCATGAAATTCAAATTTTGAACAAAAATGGCAAGTTTCTTTAATGGTGGTTATGAGGAAATCCAAAGCTTAATGGCAATGGTTAAAAGCTCCTTAATGTGACTGATTCTCATTCAAGCATACATATGCAAGCCTCTCCAATCAAAAACACGACCTAGAAACCTCTGAAACGAAAGAACCAAATTCAAAAATCCAAGCAAAAAAGGGAAGACTGAAATCCACCTTCCAAGGCAATTCAAGGCCTTAGAGCAATTCAAACACGCTGCATAAGTCCCCAGAAATCTTTGGAGATCAAAATCACGCATCAACGCTCAAGGAATCATCCACAACAAGTCCCTCGGTTTACATATTTTTCATAAATTGCATATCATTATTCATACACTTTTAATCTATTTCTTGGGTTGATTTGTGTTAATAGGAACATCCTGAAGCTATTGGTGTAATCCAATTTGATTATGGTGCTCTGAATCAAAAACCACCATTGAAGGACTTTAGGGTTTCGGAGCTTAAAATTTAGGGCTTTCCACATACAGAAAAATTGGACATTGAAACATACATGGTTGAATTCGTCAAGGCCAGACGAATTCAACCCAATCATCACGCCTTTTTTATATTGCCTGTAGCCCTAATCGTTATTTTTGACATTTGCATTTTGTGGGGGTTTAAAACCCCCGCTATTTGATTTATGTTTCTGCAGATTTCAACGAAGAAGATGAGGCGTGGAAGGATGGGATTGGACCATTCAAAAAATGGCGCGCTAATTTTTCTTTTTTAGCATATAATGCGTTTATTCCATATTATCTTTGTTTATTATTATTCTAACAAATACGTTCAAATGGTTGAGTGGTTGGCTAGGTGCTTTGCAAGCGTTGGGACCTGAGTTCGAATCTCAGGTCCCCCATAATTTCCATAATATTTTGCTTCATGTAATTGTATGCAGCATTCCAGCAAAAGTCCACCATATGTCACAAGCAATCAGCGCGCCATGTGTCCTCAGAAGCAGATCCAAAGACCAAGAAAGGGAGCACACCATACTCCTGGTCAACCAGCGCCCCACTCAATTCCCAAAGTCAACATGGCTTTGTGAAATTGGGCCTCAGATTTCTAAATCAAATACCCCATTCTGGCCCATACCCCCCCCCCCCCCCTTTTGGGTTTGCATTTCTTTTTTTCTTTTTTTCATTTGCTTTATTTATTTTATTGTTTTAATTACTAACCATTTAATTAATCAACATTTTTCACAATAAAACCAAAAAACCAAAAAAAATGTAAATACTTTATTAATTTCATTTAGGTCATTATTTTGTAAAAAAAATATTAATAAATTGAATTAGTTTTAATTAGGCAACTTTAACCTTTTTTTCTTAATAACTAAAATAAATTTAGAATTAGGCTTTTATTAACTTTTAATTTTAATTCATTTTATTTCATTAAAAACATAAAAACACAAAAAATATTTTCTTAATTAATTAATTAATTGGATATTAATTTTAATCATTTAATCACAAAAAAATTCAATTCTTTTCTTAAAAGGGTCAAAACCCTTAGGACGTTCCCGATTTAATTCTTTCGCGCGTTATTTTGACTATTTATGTAACTGTTTTCGGATATGTAATAGTAATTAGGTTTATCTCGTTATTTTTTATTTCTCGCACTTTATTTCCAAACGGGTCTTTGCTTTTTTTGGCGATGTATAGACCCGCGCCTTGTAATAGCGTAGAATTTATCTTTCTGCAATTTATTTTCCGCATTCCTAACTGTTAAATGCATGAAAGAATGTATGTAAATAAAATTAACCTGTAGCTCACAAATAACATGTACAAAGACAATTAACTGAAAAACAACACACAAAGCACATGCCACTCCTAGGGTATGCTTCACTTGTTGCCTCGAAACGTGGTCATCAAGTATAGGGTGTCTTAGAGGTCGCCCTTCTGTCCAAAAGATCCAGTTGCCTCGAAACGGTTGCCTCGGATTAAAAAGGATCTAGGACATTAGGGTTACTTCTAAGGTGTCCTACTATTGCTTCGGTGACCACACTGTCCCTTATAATCGAATTGACCCGAACACCTCCAATGATGGTGCTACCTACCTCTCAATGGTGGGATAGCATTATCTAAAGGACTCTTACACAGCTTAATTCCTTAGAGTAGGTAGATTTCTCTTAAGTACTTGCTCTTCTCAAAAACAAACAAAACATCTTTTCACACCTCGCACTTTCAAAAGTTTTCAAACAAATTTTTCATACACTCTTGAGGACAGATACAAGAGTTACTTAGAAATTTTTCAAATAAAACTTTTTCAAAACCCACACACACTTGAAAAGCAAACAAATTTTTGAAAACATAAGAGCAAGTACCTAAGAGCCCGTGGATAACCACGGATAGAAAGGGTGATAACACCTTCCCTTTCTATAAATCTACCTCCCGAACCGAGAGAAATCTCAAAGAAGGAATTTTGCTGTGCTTTTGTCCTTTCCATGTTGGAGAACATAAAAGACGGTGGCGACTCTTGCTTACCGCGACATTTCACGAAACCAGCTTTAAAAACAGTCAGTTCTATTTCCACCGATCACAGCATTAATTTCATAGAATAGGTTAAGAATTAAATTAGAAGTATTTAAGACAAATTAAAATAAAGATTAAAACGGATTTAAAAAAAACGATTCTCATCATTACTTGCATTTAATGAATTGCTAAAAATGAGGGAAAACGTGAGATTATGGCTAATCATCAACAGTTACCTAGAACGTCATCAGTAGCTTTTGCACGCTTGACCTTTCAGAAACACACCAGGTGTTCATCTCCTGAAGGATGCATGTAACAGCTGTTTGTTCTAATGAATTTCTGAACTACACTTGGACATGAAGCGTTAGAATGATTCATATAGCTTCTGTTACAACTTCTCTTCTAACTTCTGAAGAGTTGTTGATCAGAGCATTCATTTCAGAAAGTTCTGAAGCCAGTCACAGAAAATAAATATTATTTTATTCGGGACATACTTCCATACAAATATTTTTCAGAATGAAATTAAATCTATCTTCTGAAAGGTGTTTAGTAAAAATGTCAGCCCATTGATGGTCTGTTTTTACAAAAAAATCAAGTTTAAAATCCCCTTCTGAGTATAGTCCCTTATGAAATGATATTTAATTTCTATATGTTTGGCTTTAGAATGTAAGATTGGATTTTTAGAAAGACAAATAGCAGAAGTATTATCACAGAAGATAGGAATCTTACTTTCATAAAGGTTGAAAACTTCTAGTTGACTTTTCATCCAAATCATCTGAGAGTTATATCCAGCAGCAGATATATATATAGCTTTTATGGTTGATAGAGCAATTGTTGCTTGCTTCTTGCTGTACCATGAGATAAGATTGTCACCCAAAAACTGGCAGCTTCTAGAGGTGCTTTTTCTTTCAATTCTATCTCCAGCAAAGTCAGCATCACAATAACCTGCTAGTTTGTAATCTTGTGATCTTCTGTAACACAAACCAAGA
Organism: Vicia faba; assembly: GCA_948472305.1. NCBI lineage: Eukaryota > Viridiplantae > Streptophyta > Magnoliopsida > Fabales > Fabaceae > Vicia > Vicia faba. The sequence goes on from OX451735.1 coordinate 991,117,437, forward strand.
TTAGCAGTACCTTTCAGATACCTAAGAATTCTCTTAACAGCTGTTAAATGAGATTCTCTAGGATTTGATGGGAATCTAGCACACAAGCACACGCTAAATAATATATCAGGTCTAGATGCAGTCAGATAGAGAAGGGATCCAATCATACCTCTGTAGAGCTTCTGATCTACTTTCATACTTACCTCATCTTTACCTAGAATGCAGGTTGGATGCATAGGTGTCTTGGCATCTTTGCTTTCTGACATTTGAAATTTCTTCAGAAGTTCTTTAACATACTTTGTCTGATGTATGAGAGTACCTTCTTGAGTCTGGTTGATTTGAATTCCAAGAAAGAATTTCAATTCACCCATCATGCTCATTTCAAATTTTGCCTGCATTGTCTTAGCAAATTCTTTTCCAAGGGATATATTAGAGGTTCCAAAAATTATATCATCAACGTAAATTTGACAGATTAAAATATCATTTTTAAATGTTTTTCTGAAGAGAGTTGTGTCCACTTTCCCTCTGGTAAAATCTTTTTCTAATAGAAAATTACTCAGACGATCATACCAAGCTCTTGGAGCCTGTTTTAAACCGTACAAAGACTTTTTCAATTTAAAAACATGTTCTGGTTGTTTTGAATCATTAAATCCAGGAGGTTGATGGACATATACTTCTTCTTCAATATAACCATTTAAAAATGCACTTTTAACATCCATTTGATATAATGTAATGTTATTTTGTACAGCAAAAGAAATTAATAATCTTATAGATTCTAACCTGGCGACTGGGCCAAAGGTTTCATTATAATCAATTCCTTCTTGTTGACTATAACCATGTGCAACCAGTCGTGCCTTGTTTCTGATTACTTCTCCTTGTTCGTTCAATTTGTTTCTGAAGACCCATTTGGTTCCTATAACATTGAATCCTTTGGGTCTTGGAACTAGACTTCATACATCATTATTTGAGAATTGATTTAGTTCTTCTTGCATTACTAAGATCCAATCATTATCTTCCAGAACTTCATCAATGGTAGTTGGCTCAATCAGAGAGACTAAACCGAACAGAGATTCTTCATTGATTCTGAGAGATAATCTTGTTCTGATGGGATCTTCTTTTCTTCTAATGATTACGTCTTCTTTGTGAGCTGAAGATAATCTAGGAAACCTTTTCTGAGTGAGTTGGTCAGAGATTCTCAGATTGTTGAGAGTGTCGTCAAGAGGATGATCTGCTATGTCTTCTTTTGCTTCTGAACTTTCAGAGTTTGAGTGATGATCTTTTGTACCTACAGAAAAATCAATTTTCTTTGGTTGTGGTTGGCCAAGCTTATCATCAAACCTGACTTTGATTGATTCTTCAACAATCAGAGTTTCTGTGTTGTATACTCTATAGCCTTTTGAGTGTTCAGAGTATCCAAGTAGGAAACACTTTTGTGCTTTGGAATCAAACCTATTCAGAGTTTCTTTGGTGTTTAGAATAAAACAAGTACATCCAAAAGGATGGAAATAAGAAATGTTGGGCTTTCTGTTTTTCCATAATTCATAGGGAGTCTTTTCAATAATAGGTCTTATAGAGATTCTATTCTGAATATAACACGCTGTATTCACAGCTTCTGCCCAAAAGTGCTTAGCCATATTTGTTTCATAGATCATGGTCTTGGCCATCTCTTGTAATGTTCTATTTTTTCTTTCTACAACTCCATTTTGTTGGGGAGTTCTAGGACAAGAAAAGTTATGAACAATACCATTTTCTTTAAAATATTTTTCAAAATAATGATTTTCAAATTCACCACCATGATCACTTCTAACTTTTGTGATTTTAAAATCTTTTTCATTTTGCACTTGAGTACAGAAGTCAATGAATACAGAATGTGACTCATCCTTGTGTTTTAAAAACTTTACCCATGTCCATCAGCTGAAATCATCAACGATGACCAATCCATACTTCTTGCCTCTGATGGATGCAGTTTTCACTGGTCCAAACAGATCAATATGAAGTAACTCTAATGGCTTAGAGGAAGAGAAAACATTTTTAGATTTAAAGGAAGGTTTTGAAAATTTTCCTTTTTGACATGCTTCGCACATAGCATCTGAGTTGTACTTCAGATTGGGAAGTCCTCTGACTAAATTTAATTTATTTAGTTGAGAGATTTTTCTAAGACTGACATGTCCCAATCTTCTGTGCCATACCCATTGCTCATTGCTAACAGACAAAAGGCATTTTACGTTTTGAGATTTAAGATCTGATAAATCAATTTTGTAAATGTTGTTTTTTTCTCTTACCAGAAAAGAGGATTGATCCATCCTTTTGATTTACAGCTTTACAGGAGTTTTGATTGAAGATAATGTCATAGCCATTGTCACTTAATTGACTTATAGACAATAGATTATGAGCTAATCCTTCTACTAATAAAACATTAGAGATAGAAGGAAAGTTACTGTTTCCTATGGTTCCAGAACCAATAATCTTCTCTTTCTAATTACCTCCAAACATCACATCTCCTCCAGCTTTAAGTTCCAGGCTTTGGAACATAGACATTTTTCGCGTCATGTGTCGTGAGCATCCAGAGTCCAGGTACCATGACTGGTGTTTCAATTGAGCTGTTAAGGACATCTGCAACAAATATTATTTTATCCTTAGGTACCCATATCTTTTTGGGTCCTTTTGGGTTAGCATAAGAGTTTCCAGAATGTGATGTATATTTTATATCATGTGAATTTCCAAACTTGAATTGCTTATTCAGAGGTTTGTAAGTGAAGGTCATTTTAGCAACAGGTTTTGGAATGTATGTTTCCTTCCCTTTGGGAGGTTCATATCCAATTCCTCTTCTGTTTTTCCCACTAACTCCATAAATCATTGAAGCCATTTTGCTTCTGTCTATGCTTTTAGCAAGAAAAGTTTGAAAGCTATAGTCATATTCTTTCAGAATATCTTTTGAACTAGATACAGACTCTGAACTAAAATTCTTTTGAACAATTTGAATTTCTTTTTTAAGTTTAAGATTGTTTTCTAAAAGTTCAGATTTTTCTGTTTCAAGTTTCTAAAAATCAGATGCAAGACTCTTCTTGAGTTTCTTGTATTTGATTTTGAGCTTACTGTAGTTTTCCAGAAGTTCTGATAAACTATCAGCAAGTTCTTCTCTAGAAAATTCAGAAAATACCTCTCTTTGTTCTGACTCACAGTCTGAGTCATCTTCTGTGATAGCCATTAAAGCTAGGTTGGCATTTTCATCTTCAGAACCAGATTCATCTTCAGAAGAATCTGAGTCATCCCAGGTTGCCATCATTCCTTTCTTCTTTCCAAATCTCTTCTTTGGTATTTCTTTTTGAAGCTTTGGACATTCACTTTTGAAGTGACCAGGTTCTTTGCATTCATAACAGATGATCTCTCTTCTGTTTGACTATTTATGTCCAGAAGATTCTGGTTTATCTTCTGACTTCTTGAAGTTCCTGAACTTCTTTTGTTTGTGCTTCCACAGATGATTGATCCTTTTGGAGATCAAAGATAGTTCGTCTTCTTCTGAAGCTGATTCTTCAGAGTTTTCTTCTTCAGCCTGAAAAGCGTTAGTATCAAATTTCTTAATTGATTTAAGGGGTAGAGACTTACCTTTCTTCTGAGGCTCATGTTCATCCAGTTCAATCTCATGACTTCTGAGACGCTGATGAGTTCCTCTAAAGACACATTGTTCAGATCTTTTGACACCTTGAACGCAGTGACCATTGGTGCCCATCTTCTGGGTAAGCTTCTGATGATCTTTTTCACGTGATCTGCTTTGGTATACCCTTTGTTCAAAACTCTCAGACCAGCGATCAGAGTCTGAAACCTAGAGAATATTGCTTCTATAGACTCGCTTTCCTCAACTTTGAAGGCTTCATACTTTTGAACTAAAGCCAGAGCTTTAGACTCCTTAACTTGGGTGTTTCCTTCATGAGTCATTTTGAGAGACTCAAACATATCATGTGTTGTATCTCTATTAGTGATTTTTTCATATTCTACTTTAGAGATAGCATTTAAAAAAATATTTCTAGCTCTGTGATGATTTTTAAAATCAGCTTTTTATTGTCTATCCATATTTTTTCTATCCACTTTGTTTCCTCCTGAATCTGTAGGATGTTTGTAACCATCCAAGACTATATCCCAAAGATCACTATCATGACCTAGAAAGAAACTTTCTAGCCTATCTTTCCAGTACTCAAAATCTTCTCCATCAAACACTAGAGGTTTGTTATAACTATTATTGTTTTGTTCAGCGGCCATTGTGTTTTCTTCTAGATCTTTTTCTGACACGGTTAAGTGTTGAGCTCAGAGTCAAGCTCTGATACCAATTGAAGGGGTAAGCAAACACTTAGAAGGGGGGGTTGAATAAGTGACTCTTTTCGTTCTTTCAATACAAAGCTCAAAACAGTAATGGAATAACACAGTTATTTTTATCCTGGTTCGTTTGAACTCAAACTACTCCAGTCCACCCGCCAAGGTGATTTCGCCTTTCTCAACAAGGACTTAATCCACTATAATCAACTGATTACAATCACACAACAACTTTTGTGACTAACAATGCACAAGTAAACTTACAAGTGACTAACATCACTAAGACTTAAATCTAGTCCAAGTCTGCTTGAGAAATCTGACCAAACTTGGTCTCTCAAGGAACAAATACAGAAGTATAATCTTTACAGATAATTGAAATAGAGTTTGCTTCTAATCAAGCTATATCACAACTGTGATTTTTCTTAGAATGTAATACACAATAATGTAAGAACTATGAGTTTGTAAGCTTTTGAATCTTTCACGTAGTTTCTTGTTTGAACAATCTTGTTGGCTTGCAATAAATGTCCTTCTACTTATAGTAGGAAAAAATAAGACCGTTGCTGCCTTCAGAGGAAATGGAGAGCATTAAATGCTTTGCGTGTACCCTTGCAAAATCCCATTCTTCAAGAAACTAGTTGTAGGCACTTGAGTGTTTTCATCCGTCTTTGCATTAATTAGCAAACGTCAGAATGTAAGAACGTGTTTCCTTTGCTTTGACAAGACCGTTGATTAAGACGTTGTTTCAGTATTTGCTTTAACTCAGAACATGCTTTATTCAACTTCTGGTCAGAGCGTTGCTTGCTAAGATCTTTGAACAGCACTTGCTTTCAAGTTATCTTCAGAATCAAGAAGCCTGCTAGAAGTTAGAAGATACATTTAACAAATGAGTGTTCTTACCAGAGTCAGCAGATGCGTTTGAATAAAAGGTTCTTATGTCAAATAACTTCTTCATAATCTTTGCTTAGCACTTTGGAATGTTTCTTGTCAGAACATTAACTAAGACATTTAAAACCACATTCATTAGAGCATAAATTATCTTAAATATAATTTAGTTATCATCAAAACACTTGGGATAGGTCAGAACTTAATCTTGTTCTTTCACAGTAGTCATTACAGGCTGAGGGAAAGATACCATAGGCTAGATCACAGGTTGCACAGTAGTCATCTCAGGTTAAGGAAAAGACACAATAGGTTGAATCATGGATTGCACAGTTGACTGGTACCCTTATGGCGTGAAATTATAAGGCATACCCCATGGAAAACCTTTCAAAATTTGATGTTGCAGAAGGTTGACCTGAGCAAAAGAGGATGGAGCAGTGACGATCTTGAAAACCACAGTAGTTTGAGCTTGAGCTTCAGTGGCTGAAGTCGATGGCTGATTCTGAGCAGCCATCAAGCTTTCCACCAAAGCAGACAATTTTTCCATTCCAGTACGAAGAGTAGTAACCTCCTCGCGAAGCTCATGATTTTCTTACTCTAGATCTTCCATTTTCTTTCGATGATTGGATCGAGTATTATACTGGTTAAACATCTTGACAATCTATCAGAGTGGAAAAAGAATCAATAATAAGACTTTAGAAAACATGTAAGATTTAATGTTGAATGATGCATGATATGCGATGCAAATAATTATTTATTTTTGATAGTTTTTCAAGGAACTTTAAAACCTTGATAACTTTGCAAACATCAATGGTAAAGAACTTTGGAACAACAAACCTCATTTCATTAATAAAAGATAGTAAATTACAACTTTGGAACATAAATCCCTTTAAAGAGTTTTACAAAATGACATAAGTCATAAAATCTAGGGACTATAATCACTCGGAATCATTATCGTACGAAGGACTAAATGCTACTTGTAACTTGAGCTTCCTAATCTTATTTTCATAGAAGTCTTCCATCTCCGTCTTCTCGGCTATCAGATGATCAACAACTTTCTTCCATGGATTAGGAACATGAGTAACGCCTATCAAATCTTCCTTCTTTCTATTCTTTTCCTTAGCATATTTCTTGAGCAATGCATCTTTCTGACGAATCTTCTCATCACGATAAATAAACCAACCATCTTGAATAAATAACATATCCTCCTTCTCCTTTAGCTGTCTAGTCAGGACCATGTTTTCATATTCTGACATACTATATTTTTCCTTCCAAGCATCTCTTTCAGACTCCATTCTAGCCATATTTTCCTGATACCCTTTCATGTTCTCAATATGAATGGAAGTAGATGACAATGTAGCAACATGGAATAAAGGTTTCTCAGGATAATAAGGCATATTGAGAACACAAGCCCTAGCATGAACACATTGAAGGTAAGGTTCCAAAGAAATAACACCTCTCTGCCCTAACATGTCTCTTCCCTTTCTATGGATATGACTTCAAGCCCTTTCAATCTCCTCCTTAGCTGCTTTGTGATCCTTTCCTTCTTGGAGAAAGAAACCACTAAAATGAATGTTGTTTGGCTTATCCTTCATTGGGTATCCAAACTGGCGGCGCGCAAGAATAAGATTGTAGTTAATTCCTCCCCTCATACCAAGAAGAGGCACGTTGGGAAAAACACCATAACTATCAATGATCTTAACATCATAATAAGCTTGATTGTACCAATCTATGTCGGAATGAGTAAGAGCCATAATTTTTGGCGCCCATCGTGGCTCCTTCTTGAGACCCCAAAAAACATCAGACCCAGGTAAATGAGAAACATACCACCGGTATAAAAATGGTGCACAACAAATAATCATTCCACCTTGGTAGGAATTTCGAAGATGGATGGAATAGAAGGTATCTCCTAGCAGCGCAGGGACTGGTTTTCCAATCAAAAAGATTCTAATGGTGTTGATATCCACGAACTTATCAATGTTATGAAACAAGAACAACCCATAAGCAAGCAAAGTAAAGACATCTTCAAAGGCGACAGTATCCTTTATCTCGGCGAAGTAACAAGCTTTCTTCAACAAAAATTGTGCAGGTAAGCCTCAGATTCCTCCCTTGGTAGTCATGTTATCTTCCATCTCAGACTTCCTCAAGTGGGTAACTGTTGCTATCTCATGAGTTTGGGTTCCCCTTATAAACCGGAGAAAGGAACACAGTCGTTGATTGGTAAACCAAGTATATAAAAATACTCTTCCAAAGTGGGCATCAACTAGTAATCATGAAAAGTGAAGCATCAATACAACGGATCATAGAACTGGACCAACGTAGTAAGGATACCTTCCTTTATCTTGCACTTCATAAGAGGAATAATAGATCCATACTTCTTCCGGAAATCCGTAGGGTTCTCAATCTTGGGAATTAAACTCTTCAACTCTTTAATCTCGGGGTCCTTGAAACTATAACTCTGAGTGTTTCTTTTTCCAAAATCCATGGTAAAAGTACCTGAGATGTCTGCAAAAATCATTCTTAAGTTCCTTGAAAAACATGTTTAAAGAATGCTTATGGATGCATGAATGAATGATAATGCAACAATTACACATAAGCTCACAAACATGGGGTTCAAAGGTTCAACGCTACGAGCATGGGGTCAAAGGTAAAGACCACCCCTAATGTATGTACTAAAGGTTTAATCACACCTGTAAAACAGGGTTCTAAAAGTTCTCAAAGTATATGACCCTCCTTCGGATATTACTAATATCTCAATTACTCAGTAATTAGCAATATTCTCAAGAGAAACTCGTCTGAGTGCAGCATCGCCTGACAACTACTTTCGAATTACTCCACTATAGTCTCCGCACTACACCTAAGAGGCCAAGATGGGTTAAGGGTTCTACGGTTCTCAACTTCTCTGTCTCCCAGGTAAAAAGCAGTAACATCTTCCCGATTACTCAATAAACAAATACTACAGTCAAAGGGGCTTCCACCGAGTGGGGGATTTCATGCTTCCTTCTTCAGGATTACTCCCTCAAAGTTAACATGACTATATCGACCGTCTTATTCTTAAGTGCAACTTAGTCCGGGTATAGGACTTGTCCTTTGTAAGAATCATCAACACCCAAATAACCACAATATATAACATATAATCAAACAACGAATAATAATAAAAATAGATATGACAAATTAGGCTTAGCCCACTTAGGGATGGACCAGCAAGAGGTCAATCTTTCCCCAACAGAGTCGCCAATTCTGTAGCGATAAAAAATGTAGCGGGGTAAATCGAAGATCGAGCTATTAATTAACTCGACTCGAAAAAGAAAGAGTCACCACCGCTCTTTATTATTTCCAAGGGAAAAGGGAAAAGAGCGAAATAAAACCCTTAAATATGCAATGTAAAGTAATACTTAAAAATAATGAAAATACAATGCATTTTTGAAAGAGATCAAGAGTTCGGGGGTTGGTTATACAATGAGAAGGTACTAGCACCCAATGCATCTGCGGTACTCCGCATGAACCTTTTGAAATATATGTTTTTTGGTTAAAAAATGTTTGTTTGGTTAAAATGATTTGTTTGGTTAAAATGATTTGTTTGGTTAAAATGGGTATTGACGAGATTTTGAAGATACGACGATCTAGTGTCGAAGTTTTGACTTAAAAGGAGTGAGTTTAAAAATTGAGTTTTTTAGGAAAATTAACTTAAGATTAACAAAATAGTAAAATAAAAATGAATGAAGGGATTCGCACAATCGTATAAGATATATTTGATAACATGAAGTCAACAAAGTTAAAACATTTCCCTTGGAATTGAGACGGACGAAAGATATAAAGATTAAACGATCGAGAATAAAGTTAATTAGAGCGACAATTGAATAATAACAAAAACTCAATAAAATATTAATTTATAAGCATGTATTTTTAAACATTTAAATAAATAACAAAAATTAAATAAAGACTAAATTATAATAGCATGTATTTTTTGAATAATTAAATAACAAAAATTAAATAAAATATTAATTTATAAGCATGTATTTAAATAAACAAAAATTAAATAAAAGATAATTTATTAGCATGTATTTGAATAATTAAATAAAAGACTAATTTATAATAGCAAGAAATAATTATATATAAAATAAACTTAAACTAAAATTTGTTATCATATATTTAATAGAATATGGGGATATAATACTAAAAGAACTAAAAAAATGGAATAAAATTCCCTAGCAGGGGTTGAACTCAGGTCCCATAAATTATTAGTGGTATGCTTTGCCACGGAGCTATTGCTATTTATCTGTTATTACTATGTTTTAATTAAAATATAAGGTGATGATGGTAATGGGATTGGGCCAAAAGGCCCAATGGGGCCGACCCGGTTAGAAAAGAACAAGGAAAAAGTTTTTTGAAACCCTAGACAACAAACAAAAAGGCGCCGCATGTGATGTTATTGGGAAGGGAAACAAACAAAACTATATTACTATTATCCAATAACTCCTCTTTCTATGTTACCGTAAAAAAAGAAAAATAAAACTCTCCCTCCCCTGCCAAAAATATTCATCTCCCTCTCTGTTCCATTTTCAATTTGTCCTTCCCATCATAATTGATACCTTCTCCTAGCATCTCTCTCTTCCCTCTTCTTAGCGGCCTTTTCCTCCGCAGTTGGCAGTAGTTTTATCAGCACAAATGTGCAAAAACCTAGCTTTTGTGTTCTGTTTCAAATCATCAAAAGATGGAATCTTTGTGTACTTTCAGATTTCTCTGACCAAATTACATTCAGTTTGCAATACCACTGAGCTTCTTTGAAAGCTTTATCGCTCCATGAACCAGTAATGATATAATCAACAACATCGTCATTTTTGCATATGTTTAAAGGCACGACGGGGAACTGAGTGGTGGCGGAGCATTTGATGGAGATGGGTTTGAAGGTTAGTGGGTTGCGGACTAACGGATGAAGGGTGTCGACAGAATCGTAAGGATGAGTCTGGGAATTAATTGAGGTGTTTGGCGGTTGTTTGTTGTGCAGAAGGAGAATCAGAGGGAGTTGTATGGTGGATCGATGGAGATGAAGGGTTCAGTTTCTGGTTTGTGAAGAGGATGAAGGTTATGTGAAGAGTGTGGGTTGAGCTACCACAACGGAGAGTAGTATTATCGCAAGTATCTTAGAAGATGATAGGCGGAGCGAGAACCGACAGTTTGACAGAGGCGAATGGGGTTAGCTCCGAATGATAAAGGGTGTTGATATGTACAGAGGTTGTAGCTTCTACGAGTATCTGCTCAAGAATATACAAGGAAACAAGACTGAAGCGGTACATTTTTGCAGGTAACAAATTTGAAATGTCTAATGTTCTTTGAAAATTGCATATTTTGTTGTTTCTGCATGGTAAAAGTTATTGATCCAGCTATGCTGCCTCTCACTAATGCACCGTGGACATATCTTTTTACCATAAATTTAAAGAGATGCTTTTTAACATTTGAGTAAATTGGACCAGTAATAAGAACTGGATTTCAATAAATGGATATCCAATGCTATTGGTTTTTCCTTAAATGGAATGGGTCAGTTAATAGCAAAAATGGTTTTGGATTATTTTTATTTGGAAACCAAATTTATGATTATGGATTGGATGAACAGGTTAAAATGCACACCCCTAGGTAAGTTTGAAGTGTTTTTAAGAGTTTTCTGTGTAATTTTTCCTTGGTTTTCTCTAACATTTTATAATATTTACTAGTTACAGCACTTAGCAAGTGATACAAAATTAGCTATGTAAATGGAGATGTAGTGTAAACAAATAAGCATATGTTGATGTATGAAAAAAATATTCATAGATGATGGGAAGAAGGTGATACCTATCAGAGTCTCTCCAATGGAGCTTCAAAAAACATTAAGTTCTCCCTTGATGCTCAAACTCCTTTCTACCTTGATTGTTTGTTGTGATGCTTGAACAAAATTCCTCTTTTCTGTTTTTTTTCTCTCCTTGAGTTTTTTCTTGTCCCATTTTTCTGTCCATGAAGATGGATTTTATAGTGAAAGAACAAGGAATTTAGGGGGGGGGGGATAGTAGAACATTTGAAAGGTTTTGACAAACTATTTTGATGCCTTCTTCATACAATTTTAGGTTACCATTTTGATGCAATTTTTGGGTTGTTATGATGCATGGCAGCAATGTGTAGACTGGTTTACAGCAATTTTCTGGAAGCATTTGGACCATTGCAGGTTGCTGTTTTTTTGGACTGGTTTGTTTCATTTTTATAGTAGTTTTGGGATGTTTTGCAGGTTGCTGTTAGGATGACTTACGGCAGTTTTTTGGATCATTGCAGGCTGCTGTTGGGCTGATTTGCAGGCTGCTATTAGGATGATTTGCATTGTTAAACATGGTTGGAAAATATGGGTAGCATGTTTGAAGCATGAAGCTTTAGGACATTAGAAATTTAGTCTTGATTTTTATGTACAAACTTGTAATTCCTCTTGTAACTTTGTAGTGATAATTCTAAATAAAATTGTAACATGAATGGAAGCTTGTCTTGAATATAATTTTTCAATTCCTTTGTAATTGTAAACATTTTGAATCTTTATTTGTCTTGATGAAATTCAAAGTCTTCCACTTGAATTTGGAAAATAATCGATTGATACTTGAATGAATTTTTGAATGATGAATAAACAATAATGTAAGCCTTAAGATCTCAATCTTGCATCTTATATTAGAGATCCAAATGAATTACATGAATTGATCTTGTAATGAAGTTACAACCATCATGTATATGTTATTGTGACAAATGATTATTCGAATCAAGTTTCTTTTTCCAATATCTTCTTTAATACATGCCTCATGTGAATTCAAATGGCCATGGTGTGAATCCATCAAAATAATCACACAAAAATAATCTTGAATAAATATTAATGTGATGAACGATTATTCTTAAATGAGCCCTTTTGATAACTTATATTTAGTTAATACTTGAATTCACATGATAAAAATTCCAATTATTCTAAATAAAATTTTCCAAAGAGATCTTGAGTTCAATCGCTCCACACTGACGAAATTCACCCCGCGTCATGTAAGTATAAGAGATCGAACCATACTTAAAAGCTTCGAATGATCAATAGAAGAGGGATTTGAGGCGAAATGTTATCGCATTGAGAAATTGGCACAGTGAACTGAACTTAGAGATTTAGAAACTCTTAAATCATAACTAACATCCTATAAAGTTCTCTCATGGCTTTTTAAACACAATTCGTCTTCAACTTTTAAAGAAAACTTGCAGATAACTTTCGGTCGAAGTGTTTTGAATTGACTTGCATAGCTTGATCTTTTCTTGTATTTCAAGGCAAGGTGAAACACACGTGAACCAGCGGTCATGGAACCTTGACTGTTTTTTTTTTTTGAAGAATTTCAGAGGAGCTTGAGGCCACTTGTTGAACAGAACATGGAAATAAACACACGATTCTCTGAAAGTTCCCTTGATGAATCAGTCTTCGAGAATCAACGATCAATCGTACTTATAGCTTGTGACTTAAAACACTAATTGAGGTGTGACACTTGATGCTCTTGATTCGAACCTGTTTCTGCACATGAAATCAAAGAAACAAAAAAACATACACTTCGTGCTTGATTAGAAGTTAGTCATGTATAAGATAAAATGTTAACAACACTCGATAATCTCCGCACAGGTAATACTCGAAGGTGAGAAGTTCGAAACCGACCATATTTCGTGACCTTGATGTATATAAGAAAAATGCAAATGAAGATGGGGTCTTAGGTCAAAAATTAGGGTATGACAATTACCTATATAGGTAACTACCTAATGTTATCATGCATGGATATCTCAATCCTAAGGTCTACCTAGTTCAATCTTGACCAAGAATGAACTAAAGATCTTATAAGGAACATGTCAATGCTCTTAAAGAAATAAGAAAGAAGAAGGCAAGAAATCAAGAACTTAAACAATACATGAAAGAAAACACGCACTATATGAGAAGTAACCACTTACTCATAAATTAGGCACTTAACCAAGATGCCTAAAGCATACTTACTTGACCAAGTAAGCATCAAACAAACACACGGGTTATAGGTGACCACCTAAGCATTAAGCATGAGCTAGAAAACAAGAATATGAGGTGGATTACAGCGTGGGAGTCAAAAGAATATTGGAGTCGAAAGAATCTCCTTCCACTAGAATAGCTCAAGCACAAATCGAGTAAAAACTTGAAGCATCAATGTTTAAAAACATGAGCTAAGTATCATCAAAACAAAGACAAATTATGGGGGCCGATTGCGAGCCCTCCTTCCATTTTATTGACTCAATAAAAAGAGAGGATCATGATTCAAATCATCAACATAAGACGTGAGCAAAGAATGACCAAGGGACTTGAAATGTGGGGGCCGATTGCAAGCCCTTTTTCCACTTTTATTGACTCGATTGCAAAAACAAAGTAAAAGAGCACACAAGCTAACAAGAATAAAAATACTGCCTACAGAGTATGACTTCCAAAGCAAACATTGCCTACAACAGTAGGGCTTGAGTTTCAGACATGCATCTCTATTCCTACTTCTCAAGGTAAATAAATCGAGAAAGACAATTCAAAAATAAGATAAATGAGAAAAAATACAAAACGGAAACAAAATCCATTGCCTTTTCCTAACAAAGCATAAGAAACACGAAGACCTTCACGTAAGCTTCATCAACAAGCAAAATAGTCAAAAATCAAATGCACGAGATAAGTGTCGAAACATCGTCAATGTGAAATTAAATCACAGGCAGAAAGTGCGTCAAGCATACCCGAATGACAAATGATAGTCTTGCATAAAATACAAGTCCAGACAAACAACAACAATCTACGCATCTCATGGAATGAGAATCCAAGCTCAAACGCGTTACAAACAAATCAGAACCAAAAGGAAATGGGATAAAGGCTTTAATCGATTAATTAAGAATTAATTAATCGATTAAATTCTCTCTTGAACCACCTTGGGAAACTTGGACAAGTCAACAAATGAGTTTTTAATAACAAGGACTGACAACCCAAAGTTAAGCATTCATATCATAACTCAATTCAAGCTTAATTCATGAAGAAAAAAGTTCCAAACAAGCATCGGAACAACAAAAACAATTACCGGACAGCACCATTTTGGTTCATGAAAATACTCGAAAAGTCGATTTAAAATCACCAAAACTCAACACTGACATCAAGCAATCATAAAATTCAATTCAAACATGAATTAAGCAAGAATTAAATCACAATTTACACACAAAAACAATTCTCGAACAACAACATTTTAACTCAGGAAAGTTCTCCAAAAATCACTTTAAAACCACCAAAACTCATCATCGACATTAAAGAACTATCGAGTTAAGTCCAATCGTGAATTGAGCAAGAATTAAATCATAATTTGCAAGCACTTGTGAATACCAGGCAGCAACGTTTCATGTGTCGGTGTTCACCAAAAGTCAATTTGAAATCAACATTTTAACATGCAAAATTGAACACCGACACATGAAACTTCACTTGGAATTCATAAATAAATTACAACAATAAAATCCACATCGGTACAATGATTTACAAGCATAAAAAAATATTATTCAAGTTTAAAAAACAATTAACCAACTCGAAATTAAGCTCTGACACATGAATTCCAACAATTATCAACAAGTGTCAACTCGGAATCAAATGCTGATGCATAAACTTCAACAATTATCAACAACTATCAATGTCGACCCGTGAATCTCAACAAATAACTCAAGTAATCAACTTATTCTAATAATTATCAATATCATAAACATGAAGATTTATCAATAATCATATAATTTCCACAATTTTAGAATTAATTCATGCTAGTTCAACACTATTTCAATTAATTGACCAATTAAAATTTAGCACAATAATTAATTCAAGTAAGATCAAGAATCATCCTACCGGAAGAGATGATCGAAGAATGTAATCAGAGGGAGATCTTGAGAAGACCGGTTCGACGGAGGAGGGAGTTGCATGCGGTGCTTCGCGGAAGAAGGGAGGCGCGTATGGTGGTCAGCGCGTCAGAGTGCAGTGGACGACGCATCGGAGCTTCGTCGGAAAAGTTCTTCTCTTGAGAGCTTCTTGAGTATTTGAGAGTGATTTTTACAAAAGTGGTGGAATCCCTTTTGAATTTGAGAGAAAAAATATATATAGAGAGAGGGGCTTAAGTCATGTTTGGCATTTAGAATAGAAAAAATTGTTTTTTTTAGTCACATTTCCCTCTTTTTTTCATATCAAATTGGGTTGCACAACTTTTTCATCATATTTTCATGTTCAATTTAAGAAGCGAGCCATAAACCTAAACTTTCAGAGTATAATTTGAACCCAAATTCTTAAGCAAATTTGTAGATGACGAAATTTGTGACATCGTGCCGCGAGAATCATCCCGAAATGTTGAAAATCGAGAAAGTTGTGATTTTTAGAATATTTGAGAAACAGTTGACTAGAAATCCGCTTTACCATATAATTCTCAAAGTATTTACAATTTCGGAGATCTTCCATACAAAATTGGCTCCCGGCTAAACATATGAAATGGAAAGGACGTCAAGGAGAATCTTATACCCAAAGACCCACTAAAAATGATGAACCGCACAAAAGTTATGAATTTCTGAACCCGAACTGTGAAATTTTGATTTTCGACTCAAACTTTTTCAAATTAACTGAAACACTTAATTTTATTTGCAAATCAAGGCATGTTGGAACACATGGGAACTTGGAATGATAAGGACTTGGTTAGTCACTAATTAAATAGCTTGGGGAAGCGTGCTGAGTGAATTTCAATTCTGAAACCCTGATGCACTAATTGACGAAACAACCGTCTTTTGTAGCTTGACGAAGCTTAAGAGAAGTGCCTTGTTCCTATGACCATAGAATTGATGATATGTATGTATGCATATGATAATGGAGTATAATCTAAATATGGTTGAAATGAAGAGGGTAAATTTTAGGATACAACAGATAGATCCAACGCCCTTTTGTTGGAAGGTTTATTTTACCAAGAAGGAAAAGGCATGCAAGGGTTGAAGAAAATTATGGTAAGTGCTTGGTATGACATCCATAGAAATTATGGAGGTCAGCTTGGAAGGAAAAACTGTGTAGTTATGGAGCCTTATGCTTGTTGGGTAAAAGAGAGAGTAAGGGAGCTCATGATGCCTTATGCATATGAAAGACCCATGTTTCTAGTAGTGACTAGACCACCTATTATCCCTACTGAGAACATGGAGGAGTATCAGGAATATTTGTCTAGGGTGAGGTTGGAAAGAAATACCTAGGAAGAAAAATGTCATATCTTGGAGTATGAGAAAAAGGATTTGAAGAAACGGCCGAAGGAGATAGAAGATACGCTTTTTCTTAAAGATAGATGGCTTGTTGATAAGGATCAGAAGCTTCGTCAAAGGAATGCAATGCTTAAGCAATATGCTAGAGAGAGGAAGAGGAAGCAAGAAGATCTGATATATGTTACCTCTGCACCAATGCATGGAAGAAATTCGTCGATCGGTTGGTGGTCGAGAAGACTAAGATGGACACTTTCTATGAAGATGAGATAAGGAAGCTCAAGATACAAAGAGGATTTTTTTATTATCTAGATGGGATTCTTTAGGACCCATGAGACTTGGTTGTTTCCTCTTGTATTTTAGGATCTTTTGAAATTGTACTTCGAATGTAATTTTTCTATGATTAATGAAATGAGGTTTTTCAGTTATTCCAAAAGTGTTGTTTTATGATGTTTGCAAATTTATGAATATTAAGTTCCTTGAAAACTAATAAAAATAAAACCTTTGTGTCACATAACATGCATCATTCATAATTTGTTTTTGCATTCTAGGGACTTATTCGTGTATTTTCTTCCCAATAGTCAATCTGCACACAAGTTAATCATTGGAAAAAGATAGATCTAGCACTAGAGCAAGAGAATTATGAGCTTCACAAAGAGGTGACCATCCTCTGAGCAGAAATTGATATATTGACCACTATGGTAGAGAACTTGACGGCTGCTTAGAATCAGTCACCGACTCCTCCATCTCCTCCCTCCACTCAAGTGCAAGTAAAAACCATTGTAATATCTAAAGTTGTTACGGCTCCTGTATTTGTGGCTTGAGTCAGTGCTCCATATTATCAGATGCCTAAAGGATATCCCTGGGGCACGACTTTTAACTTCATGCCTAAAGGGTACCAACCTGTCGTTGAAGTTCCCCCAGTACAACATGTAGTGACTATTTCTCCTCCTGTAATGACTATTCCTCCACCAGTGGTGCATACTGTCTTGTATGAGAATGAGCAAGTTTATCATATTGAACTCTCTGAATGTTTGGGTGTTCAAGAAAGAATGTAAGACTTCCAGAATCATTTCCAATAAAGGAAGAAAGAGATTAGGCCCTCGGAGGAAAAGATCTTCTTTGAAAGAATGCTAGTGATCTATGTCTTGTGCCTAATGTAAAGTTATTAGCCGAATTCAAGGTACCGGATTTTGAGAAATACAAAGGAGATTCATGTTCATGAAGTCATTTGACCATGTACGGCAGAAAGACGTCAACCCAAACTGATAATCACCAAGTGCTAATCTACTACTTCCAAGATAGCTTGACAGGTGTTGCTCTTAAGTGGTATATGGGATTGTATAGTGCATAAATTTGTACTTTCAATGATCTCAGTGAACCATTTGTTTGCAATATAAATACAATGTTAACATGGCTCTGTACAGAGATAAACTCTGAGCTATGTCCCAAAATGATAAAGAGTCCTTCAAAGAATATGCTCAAAGAAGGCGTGAGATTGCCGCCAAAATCTATCTTCCTTTAGAGGAGAAAGAGATGACAAAGATTTTTCTAAAGACCTTGAGTATTTTCTATTATGAAATAATGATTGCGAGCATGCCTACTGACTTTACCGAGATGGTAAGTTTGGGTATACATCTTGAAGAAGGTGTCTGAGAGGGACGATTAACCAGAGAAAATGGTTCTTCTAGTGGTGTGAAGAAGTTCAGAAGTAATTTTATGAAGAAGAAAGATCAAGAGGTCAGTGTCGTCATGCATGACAGACCAAGAAGAAGAAAATTTTATCAAACACATCATATTGCAATTGTTACACCAGTTATCAACTCAGCTCCAGTTTATCAGCCGCAATTTGCTCAGCAACAACAGTTTCCTCAACAACAACAAATACAACAAAAATTTCTTCAGCAACGTCAACAACAACAACCTCGTCCACAGTTTCCCCAACAATATAATCAACAAAACATAATGCATAAATCATATACATTTGATCTAATCCCTATGACATATGATGAGTTATTGCCTTCCCTTTTGCAGAAGAGTTTAGTTCAAACAAGGTTGTCGCCAGCTATTCCAAAGGAGATCCCACCATGGTATAAGGTTGATCAGCATTATGCATTCCACCTAGGAGCGTCTGGTCACAACATTGAAAATTGTTATCCATTAAAGAGTAAAGTTCATAATCTAGTGAAGAATGGTTTCCTATCTTTCAAAGATGTGAATCCAAATATCCAAGCAAATCCTTTACCCAGACATGGGGAAGCCTTCGTAAACATGGTATATGAATGCCCTGGCGAGTATCGTATCTTTGATGCATACTTAATGAGAGGAGATTTGGTGTAAATGCACACTACCTTGTGGATAATGGATAATTTGGAACGACATAACTATGCTTCTTATCGGATTTGTTGTAGAAACTCTTGCGGGTGCTCCGTTGTGAAGATATACGTTCAACATCTATTGGATAAAGATCCCATCCAAATCACCAAAAATAGGGATGATAATGGGATGAATATGATTGAAAGTTATTCAGATGGACATATGATCTCATATATTAACATGATAACAACTCCTTTGACAGAGGTACACGCCAAGTTCATTAATTTTGGTTTGATTAATTTCAGTCATGATAGTTGTCTGGTGTGTGAAAAATGTTCTCGTGGATGCGCCACTGTAAGGAAAGATGTCTAGATTTTGATGAACCTGGGTTTGTTATAGGATGAAATGACGAATATTGTTCCTAATAAATAAGTGTATAAAGAAGTGTCGTCTGATCTTATATCGTCAATTAGGGATTTTCTTCATACGGATGTTAAGGTCGTTGGAGCCCTGTTTCACGCGTTACACATCTCGATGAATTTTCAGAATGAATCTTTGTCCAAAGTACTGATACACATTGATTTCTCATTGAATGTCATGCCGAAAACTGCTTTGTCAAGGCTTGCGTATCAAGGAGCTCCTATGAGGAGATGCGGGATAATTGTTAAAGCTTTTGATGGGTCTAAGAAAATTGTTATTGGAGAGGTGGATCTCCTGTTGAAAATTGGCCCTCATGTTTTTCAGATTACTTTCCAAGTGATAGACATCCATGTTGCGTATAGCTGCTTGTTGGGCCGGCCATGGATTCATGAAGCTGGAGTCGTTACTTCTACACTTCATAAAAGTTAAAATTTACAAAGAATGAGAAACTGGTAATAGTAGGAGGAGAACAAGATTTGGTTGTGAGCCATCTTTCGTCTTGTTCTTATATTAATGCTAGTGAAGCTAATAAAACTCAATTACATGGCCTTTCTATGGATGATAAGGATGTCAAGAGGATTGGAGCCCCCATCTCTTCTTTGAGAGATACTCAAGAAGTGGTTAAGATGGTGCAACTAAAGGTTGGGGTCATGTTCTACGTTTGCCAGAGAACAGTCCGAGAAGGTCTGGGTTTTTCTTCTGCAATTGCAAGTGATTTTAAGCAAAACACGGTTATTCGACCGATACAAGAAGTCTTATGTAGTGCGGGTTTCATCAATCCTACTTCGCCCTAAGTTAATGCCATCCTTGATGAAGATTTACCAAATTTTGTGACGCGTGGAACGACTACCCATAACTGGATTGCGATTGACATCCCCTCTGCTAATCATATTTCTAAGTAATATTTTGTTGTTGTTGTTTCTAGAAAACCTTTTGCTCTGCCCAAGGCAAAAGTGAATGTGTCAGGCTTGTTAATATAAACCCTTTCGCTCTGCCCAACATGAAAGTGAGTATGTTGGGTTTTGTTTCAAGTTTCAATATCATTAGTAAAATGAAATTTTATCTCCCATGTTGTTGTTCTTATTATTCTTTGCCTTTTTGAAAATGGTAATCTAAAAAACCCTAAAAGTGATAATCACTTTCAGTATCGGCATATAACTTTCATATTTATCTATTTTTAAAATCAAGCATAAACCACATGTGCAGATTA
Organism: Vicia faba; assembly: GCA_948472305.1. Taxonomy (NCBI): domain Eukaryota; kingdom Viridiplantae; phylum Streptophyta; class Magnoliopsida; order Fabales; family Fabaceae; genus Vicia; species Vicia faba. The sequence continues at coordinate 991,137,817 of OX451735.1, forward strand.
ATTCATGATAAACCCATTGAAAACCATGACCATATACCCTCTTTCAACTTTGAATTCCCTGTATATGAAGCAGAATAAGATACATCGACTAAGATTCTAGAAGAATTCGATTCTGAGCACAAGGAAGAAGCCATCCAGTCATATAAAGAGCCTTTCGGAGTAATTAATTTGGATTTTGGGGAGGATAAAAAGGAAGTCAAGATTTGGGCATTGCTTGGTACAGATGTCAATGTGAAGATGATCAAGCTTCAAAGATGATATGTGGATGTGTTTTCTTGGAGTTATTAGGATATGCCAGGATTGAACATCAACATTGTGAGCATTGTTTAACGTTAAGGCCAGAATGCCCGTCACTCAAGAAAAAGTTGAGAAGAACTAACCCTGATTGATTGATGTTGTTTATGCTTAAATCAGGTCATGAGAAGAAGGTATCCATATACCACCACTAACGAACGTATTGAAGTATAAATACTCGTAAATAAGAAGTTAGTTTTATATATCAGTAATGATCTCCCAGGTCATGGGAGGAACGTACCCTCACCCGACAAAAGTTTTCACTCATTAGCATTGACCTCCTAGGCCCCGAGAGGAAGGTATTCATATACCACCACTAAAAAATGTATACTAGTGTGTAAAACCAAACTAATGGCCCATAATAATCTCATCATAATGCGAATGATCATTATAATGTCATAGTTCTACCAATCAGATAGACAAATCACCTACCCTGTCTCATTACCATTTAGATCAATTCTTCCAATTCCACATACGAGAGAAAGTACTAAACGCAAATAGAACTAGATAAATATTAATTATATAATTATTACAAAAACACCCACAAATAATTACATCAAATCACATGTTTGAGGAATCCTCTAAAGAGAACCTAGTATAATGGAACTAGCTACTTTCCTTAGAGGAATCATGAGTTTTCAATTGAAAAACAAATAATTTGAATTACAATGATAAGGAACGAAATCATCTTGATGGCCTTAATTTTCACTCTCCTCTAACTCTGGAATTCTCCTTAGATAATATAAAATTGGTCACCCAAGTCTAAAAGATGTTTTCCTTTATAATTAAATTAAAAACTCGTGAAGTCTCACTGTGCAATGACCTAAATGCTTGTGATTTGCAATTTCAATTTCATTTTTGTCTTGACAAAGTGTTGGGATTGCATAGTTGTGTCTAGTGGCACGCCACTTTGACCTTTGAACTGTTAATCGCCTCGCTTCAACTCCAATTGCGTTGCGATTTGCCCGCTCTTGTGATTTTTTCTATTTTTCTCTATTCTTCGTGTTTCATTCATTTCCTTACATTTTTCATCATAACTTCCACAATGAAACACTATAAAATTTATCTATTTAGAATGATTTCTGCATCAATTGGTCTTTTCCAAAATTCTTCAAACTCTTTATTAAAACCAATAAAATAAAAAAGTATTACTAATAAACGTACTAAAACAACCAACCCTTCAAAGTACTAAAAATCTATTGTAAAACTAATTATCATCATATAATATCTTTATTTATTTTATAACTTATGCAGATTCATGTCTTAAGGTTTATTTTCAAACCATTTAAACAAATTAGTTGAAGATTATATATATATATATATATATATATATATATATATATATATATATATATATATATATATATATATATATATATATATATATATATATATATATATATATATATATATATATATATATATATATATATATATATATATATATATATATATATATATATATATATATATATATATAATTTGTGGACAACCCTGTTGTTGTACTCCAAAATTTGCCCTCTCTTATTCAAGACATTTCTCACAAGATCTTCAAATAGCTCCAGCTGGCACAAGGATTGATTAGGTCAAGCCATCTCCTCAACATTGATGCCTCAAATTAGGGTTTGAGTTTTCATAAGGACAATTGGACTTTTAATGCCTCAAAATACTTTCATGGATCATTATGGACCTCCAAGAATGCTCATGACAAGTTTCAAGTCTTGGATCACAAAATTTCTCAGTCAATTGATCAGATGACCTAAAATCAATTGTACTGATGAAAAAGTCAATTGTAGCACCAAAAGTTAAACTTTAACTTTTTTGGTCAACATTACATTCCAAAGATCAAAATTCATCAAGACATTCAAGAATATCAAGCTTGATCATCAAGAAGTCAAGAAAGTCAAAAGTCAATGTAAAAAGTCAAGATTTCCAAGACTTAAAAATTTTCTAAGTGTTTTCACACAAGATAATTTTATTACTTCATGCCAATTTTTCACCATGATGCAAGATGATTCAAGGAAAACTTCCAAAATAAAAGTTGTAGATCTCAATGAGATCTAAAACATTGTAGGGCAGGACTTTTTCAAGAAATTCTTGGATTTTTATTTATAAATTCATGAAGTCGTGACATTTTCATCTAACACATAGAGAAATTTTCAACAGATTTTGGTCAGGATTTTATCCAACTTCTTGGTATTTTTTCACATAGTTCCAAGATGATTTTGTCAAAATGGCCAACGTGAAAGTTATAGAGGATGTTTCAATCTTTCTAAAACATCCAAGAGCATGAATTTATCATACTTGAGCTAGGAGATTCAAGGGCATGAAGTTGGGCATCCATTTTTGAATTGCAAGTCACTTTGTTGAAGAACACATAACAAAACCCTTATGCTATGCTGCATAATATTGTGTTGCAGGCCTTCTAACTTTCCAATCTCACCATAATTTAATGCTTACACCCACTCTTGAGCTATTACCTAAGTATTTAATCCATTGTCCAAAATATCTTTCCATTTATGGCATAAAGTCACCATTGCTATTCTTGAAAAGCAAGCTTGTTGGCACAAAACTTGTCTTGAGCCCATACTTTGTTTGCTTCTGATTTTGCTCCACCATAAATCATGGAAAGTAACCCCTCTAAACCAGAAACTTTGGTACTTCATCTTGGGACCATGACATAACTTGATATTTGCAATCCAATCTAGCCATAACTCCATAGTTTGTAAACCAAATCAGCTTGTTCACAAACCTCTTGCCTATAAATAGGAGAAGCATTTGCAAGAGAAAGAGGTCAGAAAAATAGAGAGAAAAACCATAAGTTTTATTGATAAATCCTCGAAATCTCATATTCACAAAAGCCATAACAGTCTACAAAGCTTCCACTCTTGAGTTTTGAAGTCCAAACCTTTGAACCTCTCATACCTTGCAAAGCTCCACCCAAATAAACACTCCACATACATCATATAGAAGTTTGTTCAAACTCAAGAACAAGCTTCTGTAAAACCTCTATTTTTTTCAAGTTCAAGAATAGTCAAGGCAACAACTCAAGTTCAAAGCATAAATTCCAACTTCAAGGTAAGTCTTCTTGACTTTAACCCTTAATTTAAATCATCATTAATGATTCATCTTTGAAGATAAAATGTAGTAACCATTGCCCTTGAAGCTAACCTTTTGCTTGTCTTCCATCCTTGTCAGTTATATGTTAAGAACTGACTTGTACAGGCTATAAAACAATGTTGGAGTGAAAAAATTACAGTATGAGTCGACACATACCTATATGAGTCGACACATCTTATTGGAAAAACAGGTTATGAGTCAACACAAAGCCTTTATGTGTCAACACATACTGCTATACAGGCAAAAAACAGAAATAAAAAAAGCTTATGAGTCGACACAAAGCCTTTATGTGTCGACACATACTGTTATACAGTGACAAAAAAGAAGGAATTAAGAGTGTATGAGTCGACACAAGGCACGTATGAGTCGACACATGCAGGGAATGAGTCGACACATACCCTTATGCATCGACTCATACTAATTTGATTTGGACTTACAGGAGTAAGACAAGCTTATGTGTCAATGCAAAGGAGCATGTGTCGACATATAATATTCAAAAATGCAGTTTTCCATTCTTTTACATTATTTTATCTATTTTCATATATTTTCTTCATCACTATTCAATATGGTTGTAATATGTGAGCTCGTATCCATCCCGATTTGTAAATTGTACCCGTATCCCCTTAAATGGTGTAATAGCGTAAGACTTTATTTTCTGCAATTTACCGCTTTCAAATATAAATGCTAGTAACTAGGGTGTGTATGGCAAGACTAAAATCAATCCTTAGACAATCCTAATCCAAGACAAAACAATGCATGAAATCAAAATACTTTCACACTACACCTTTAGGGTTAACTCCACTTGTTGCCTTGAGAAAATGGTCATGTTATGCATGTGAGATGCCTTAGCAAAAACAATAAAAAATACAAGACCATAGTCCCTCGATGATGCTATGAATGTTGCCTTACAAATGATCTTAGTCCCTTAAGAAAAATGCTAAGGTATCTCGCAACATTGTATCTTATGACTATACGATGACCCACGCTCGTCCCTTTATATCCAAAGATAGGGCTTCTCACCAATCAATGGTAAGATATCAATAGCAAAGGAAGAGAGAAATGAACAAAAGACTTTTGAGTAGGTAGAACATTCTTAGTTGCTTGCTCACAATCCATCTTCGAAGCAAACATTTTTCAAAATACACCAAAAACTTTCAAAAAACATGAAATATTTTCAAAAAGTCCAACACTTTGTATGCATTCTTATAGAGACGAGAATCATTACAAAGTTTGCCTAAACGAAGGCACTTTTCAAAAATACTTTCAAAACCCACCACAAACACATTTCAAACAAAGCAATTTCAAAAGTGATCTAGCAAGCAACTGAGAGCCCATAGATAACTATGGATGAAAAGGGTGCTAACACCTTCCCTTTTCATAATCTACCCCCCGAACTCAAGAAAATATCTCAAAGGTCGTTCATGTTATTTTCACCCTTTCCTTATTGGATAAAAGAAAAGTCGGTGGTGACTCTTGGTATCTGCAACAATTACGATCAAACGCAAAACACTCAAGTCAGTTATTTCACCGTATTATAGAACTGGCGACTTTGTTGGGGATAAACTTAAAAGTGGGGTTACCTTAGAAACTAGATCACCTTTAAATGGCTTCGTTGTTTGACTTGCTTGCTTTACACTATGGGTCCTTGTTTGGGTTTGTATTGATCCTCTACCCGAATCGGGGAACATTATTAGGTAAGTAGAAATAGATCGTGGAGATTGTGCGGGGTATACTGACATGATTGAAGCGATGGCTACATTAGTGTGACACATTTGTTGGTACCGGTAGCCCTTGAGTCTAGTCAAGGAGAATACGGGGCCGCTGTGTGGTGTCATGAAGCACTAACTGACCTTAGAACATTTAATTGAACAACTTGGCCATTAGGAAGTAGTGAGGTAGCCGGCTTTGGTGCAGTCCAAAGTTGGTTGATACTCGATACTACGCTTATTGAGATCGGACTTTCTGGATATTTCAGTCGCCAATAAAGAGGCTTGCACTGAAACAATGGCCGATGAAGAAAGATCAGTGATATTGAGATTCCCTAGAACCTGATTACTTTCTAGGATAGGTTGAACCAACTAAACTTCAAGAGGGTACTTACCTATGAACTCCATGCAAGCCTAAACCTAAGGACTTGTTTGCTTTGTTTGTACATAATGACTTGTCTGCTTTTGCTTGTATATGTTTATCATAACATCATACCATATCATTTTCAATAACCATTTCAAGGGTCTCAAGGGTTTGTGATGCAGGGTTATGTTGAACCAGACTTTTATCAAAGGTCAAGAGGATTTATTTTCCTCTAACCAAATGCTCTCAAAAAATCAAAGCACAATAGCTTGAGTCAAGGGTTATGACCCACTTGACATGGTGAGCTTGATTCTCGTGGAAGGACATTTAACGATATAAACTTCTCCAATCAAAGCTATGATAAAAGTTCAACTTCTAATATCTTCTTGTGTTTACCCCACGAGATCCTTGAAAACATTGCATTCTTACGTATCATGTATGTCATTACATAACAGGTGTTCTCAAGACAGGTTTTTCATTTTTCTCGCTGTTTATTTCAGTAAGAAAATGGATCTAGAGCAAACAGTTAAAGATCTCCAAGCTCAGAATGCCCAGTTCCAACAAATATTCTTGAACTTAGCCAAGGGGCGGGAAGATCTGAAAGCACTCTTCACCAAAGGTAGTAAGAAGAAGGAAAAGAAATGAGCTGGCATCCTAAACATGGGGAAGAAGTTCAAGGGCCCCGTTCAACAAGTCCAAGTTGAAGAGGATTCCTCCAAAAAGGATTAAAATCAAGGTGAAGATGCTAGAAACACCTGTGTTTGGGGTGGAAACAATCAAATCTATGAAGACGAGGATTATTCTGATGAGCAATACCCGCCAGACGATGATAGATATAAGCAGATAAAACACAGACTAAAGGCTATGGAGATCCAAGTTGTGCTTGGCTTGGACTTCGGAGACTTGGGTTTGGTTCCTGGGGTGGTCATTCCCCACAAATTCAAGATCCCTGCTTTTGCCAAGTATGATGGGGTCTCCTGTCCGAAGCTTCATCTAAGATTATATGTCCGTAAGGTTCAGCCGCACACCGTTGATAGGAAACTATGGGTGCACTTTTTCCAAGAGAGTCCATCTGGGACGCAGTTGGAGTGCTTTTACCAATTTGAAGGGACCAGTATCCACACCTGGGAAGAACTAGTTTCTGATTTCTACAAGCAGTACCAATACAATGTTGATCTTGCACCAACTCGTGTGCAGTTGTAGAATATGACCATGGGTTCAAATGAGGGCTTCAAAGAATACGCCCAAAAGTGGAGAGACCTAGCTGGCACGGTGCAGTCACCCTTAACTGATAGGGAGCTGGTTGATATCTTTATGGGAACTTTAACAGGACCTTTCTTCAATCATCTAATTGGAAGCTCCTCGGTCAGGTTCACCGAGCTGATTCTAACTTGGGAACAAGTTGAAAGCGGAATTAGAAGCGGGAAAATCTAGATGGTTGCGTCTTCAAGTAATGAAAAGAAGATGAACATTGGAAAGAAAGAGTCCAATGATGTATATGGCTAGGAGGGACATGATAGAGGTAACCACAACCAATTGGTGGGAGTTGTACTAATCTCTAATCATATGCCTGTGCAACAACATCAACAGGGGAATCAGCATAAGGAGGTCGCACCTAAGAGACAATTCACTAAAATCAACATGTCATTGGCTCAAGCGTTACAACACATGTTAAAGGCAGAGTTGATTACGTTAAAGGATCCTCTGCGGAATCCCAATACTTCTGCTATTAGTTACCATCCCAATGAAAGGTGTGCATATCATTCTGATAGTCCTTGACATGATACGAATGGTTGCTGGGCTATGAAGAACAAAATTCAAGATATGATTGACACCAAGGAGATTGAATTTGGACCTCCGGAGACTCCCAACATGATCACTGCTTCCATGCCAAATCATTGAGAGCGTTCAGTTCATTTTTGAATTTTCAATTGTAATTTCTTTTGTTTGTTTGAACACTTATCTATTATGTCAAACTTTGTTCCATTAATGTGTTGCATATGTTTGTCTTGAATTAATCCATTCGTTTTCACTATATTTAAATTGTGGTTTTTTATTCCCTTTTTGTGATATTCAACTCTCATTAAAGGTTGTAAGCCTTTAGAGGGAGGATGACGAAAACAATACCATAATCGCATACAATATGCTTTTGGACAAACCTTGCTGATGATGTACAGACGTTCTTTAAATTCCTAAAACAGTGGAGTTATAAGGAAGATAATCCCTAGTCAACCCCTTTGAGCCAAAGAAGTAGGAGTTTTCTTTTTTGCACAAATTGAAACCTTTAATCATAACCAGGGGCAAGGTAGTTTCTCAGCTAATTCAAATACGCGCTCAGTCGCAAGCTTTCACTTTGTACACAATGAGTGACATCAAAAACATCCTTATAAATCAAAAGACGGTGATGGTTCCCTGTAAAATAGGTAGTCGTTATCTCTCAAAAGAAAATTCCACTGAGTCAAAACCTACGAAGGAGACTTAAAAAAATTGGGGCATCCCGCTGACTGTAGTCTCAAGACAAAAAAGTCAGGAAAAAATTAGAAGAGGTCGCTACAAATCCTCAATAACAGAAAAATGTTGCAAAAATGGACGCCTTCTCAAATAAACTTCCAATATCTGAATCATCACCAAGATATCGCTCCAGATTCTGTTGGGAGATAAATGCACAATTAATTGAGTTTAGGATTGAAGAACATCATGGAGAATGGGTTGGGTACCAATAAACTTTGAGCCTTATCCTTTGTTTCTTAAACCATGAACCATTCCACGTTACAACCCCTTAAAAGTCCTAATTGAAGCACGGGTTAGTTCGAAAGCATATTGTTACAAAAGGTATCCTAACTCATGTAAGGTTTACGGTAAATTCTAAGTCGAATTCATATTCTTACAAAATTCTTTTATTTGCTAAAAATGCATTTTCAAAACTTCAAGACAGACATAAACTTTACATTGTTTGAATATTGTTGTTTTCATATAGCTAATTGTTTGACAACGCAGAAATCCGCACGACGAATATCCAATGAACGGAAATTTTCTCAGTGAACAGAACCACTTCAAATGGAAAGAAGCTTCCAATGACAAATCACCCATAATCAAGGGGGCATAACATGTTATTTCCCGACTCACCTGTGGCAGTCAAGTCAAAATTCCAAGAAATCTCTCATAAAGTCTTGAATAGCCAGGGGCAGATCTCCATTAGAATCACTTAGGGCATTGAATATGAATTCCAATAAAGGGTCATGTACGACCAAGAAAACATTTTCTGACAGTGCTACAACACTTACTACTATGGACAGTGACAAATCCCCACAAATTCCCTTTCATAAGGTGATCCCCAATGAAGTCGCCAGAGCCACCTCTATAAAGCTATCCCCGACAAGCGCAGAAGCATCTTCAAAAAAAAGTGGGGCATCCTCCAGCCGATGACATAGTCAAACTCACCAGCGAATAGAGGAGTTTAATCTTCTCCCAACGAACGCCCACATCATGCCAGTTCCCAAATGGATAGAAATTGCCGACAATTTATCATCTTCTAGACACGATGCAGATACAATCTAAATACAGATTTATTCTGACATTCATTACAGATTCTCCTATAGATACAATTTAGATACGATCCAGATATGGATGTCATTCTGATACTCATTCAATATCTTCTCAGATACAATCAAGGCTCAGATTCATTCTGACATTCTCCAGATGAGTTGTTCTTAACAGAAAAAAGAAACCTTGCGGAGTTCTCCCCAAAAGAATTCATCTCCCCAATAAGTTCTTCAAAACATTCTCCTCAACGGGGTTTATTTACCCAACAAACTACAGATTCCCCAACACAATTCTTTTCTCAGACTATTACAAATCAACAGACAAAACTCCTTTGTCCCCAGTGGGATCGTTACTATCCCCAGAAAGTTGCTGCAAAGCCTGAAATTCGACCAGATACCAGTTAAATTTTATTCTCCCCAGTCAAGTTTCTCCATTAGAGCAACGGACCACCAAGGTTCCTAAACTTTTCTCCCCAAACAGAAATCAGCACATCCCCAGTGGAGTTTCTTCAAACAAATAAGCAAAACTCCCCAACAATAGTCAGAAATTTACTTTCCTAGACAAATATACACTTCAACAATATTTCATATTTCATACATCATAGCATATGCATAACGAAAGGAATATAGCATTCTCATTCATTCTGAGAGCATCATTACGCAATACATTACATACATCACGCTCTTACATGAAACTAACTTTATCTTTTCAGGTCGGTTCCTGAATAGGTAGATGAAGATGTGAAAAACACAAGAAGGGGGGTTGAATTGTAAAACTTAAAAAAAATGCTTAGACAACAGAGTATTTTTATCCTGGTTCGTTTGATCTCAAACTACTCTAGTCCACCCGTCAAGGTGATTTCGCCTCTCTCCAACGAAGTCTTAATCCACTATATTCAAAGGATTACAACAGCTACTTTAACAACTGTTAAAGCCTTCTTGAGTATAACCACAAACCGGTTTATCTCAAGGAAATCTTTTACAAATAATATGAACAATGATGTGTTAACGTTTTCTAATAAAACAATATATCACAATTGTGATAATTACACAATTTAAGCTTGGAATAAACTAAATTGCTAAAGCGTTTGAGTAAGCGTGGTTTTGAAGGCTTGGAAAATTATGTGAGTGCATGCGTGCGTCTTTTCTCATACAGACTTGTTTATATAGCCAAGGCAAAGATACGTTGTCCATAAAGCACTTTTACTGATAATAACGCACTTTCCTTTTGAATAAGATCTTGTCTGAATAAAGCCGTTAACAATTAATTTTGTCTTGAATACTTAATAACGCTTCAGAGTCTTCTTTGCTTATGGTAACGCTTCAGAGTCTTCTTTGCTTTAACTTATGATAACGCTTCAGAGTGCTGATGACTTGGTAAAGATCTTTGATCAGAGTCAGAGTGTATATGTTTATGTGCAGATTCTGGTCATCAAGCTTCAGCGTATGATCTGGTAGCTTCAGCGTCTAGCACATGTTACTGATCTTCTGATGCCGATGCTGATTCCATCAGAACTTCTGTATATACAAAACATAATTTTAAGAAGCATATTTGTCTTATATATAAATCTTACAATTTATTGATTCTTTGTATTTTGTTATCATCAAAACTCTAATTAAGGGTTGTAGAATCAAACTATGTTCTAACAATCTCCCCCTTTTTGATGATGACAAAAACCAGATTTTTCAATTAAAAATAAAGAATAAAAAGTATAGAATTAAGAAGAGAAAACTCCCCCTGAGTTGATTACTTCCCTTTAATTCCATGAGTCTTTGAGCATCAGAACCTTACTGTATCTTTCCTCAGAGTTTTGTACCTGTTCAAGCTTTTCAGAAGAGAAAAAATTTAAATAGATCAGAATGATTGAGACTTATGTCTCAGTAATCCGTTATTGAAAAATATCATTCTTTCTCCCCCTTTTTGTCAGTTATCAAAAAGAACATAAGATCAGAGCTAAAATGCGTTTATATTAAAAACCAGAAGCAATGATAAGTTCAGAACAATGTAAGAAAATTACAGATAAACAAGTTTTAAAGACAAGGAAATTCTAAGAGGGAGGAGGAAGACGTGTGAACAAAGCTTCCAATATGCTCTTGATCTGGGTGTTGGTTTCATGTTGTTGGGTTAACATGCTCGTGATTGCATCAATTTTGTTGTCCTGTTTATCCATTCTTTCCTTCATCAACATATCAGATATTTTCAGGTCTTCTAGAGTCTGCCTATCAAAGGAGGAAGCTTGTGAATCTTCAGTAACAGGATGCTTCTCAGAGCTTTCTGCAATATCCTTTTCTTGACCCAGTGCTTCAGCAGGAATCATCTGCTCTGGAGTATCAGTCAGATTGAGATCTTCTGACCAGGGAGCAATGTCCAGAGGGAGAACTTCTTCCTTAAGCAGCTTGCTTAGAACTGGACCTTCAATTTCTTTCAGCAGATTAATGAAGTTCTGTTGAGCTTGTCCGTAGCTCTGTTCTTGCAACTTATGAATTTCAGAACATACCCATCTTCTGAACCTTGTCCAAAGGTAGTCTGATGCAGCAGGATCAATCAGCTCGAGACTAGCTTGCTTCAAAGAAGTGATCCACTTTTGTACTTCTGTTTCAAACATCAATAAGCTGGTACCAACATCTGGATGTTTTGGTTTTGGGATAGTTGTTTTGTGGGTTATGGAAGTAAGACGTTCAAAAACTGTTAAGTCAATGACAGTCTTGATGTTGTCTTCTAGAGTGTTCTTTGGTGAGGGAGTGGGAGAGTCAGGAATTATTATTGGACTTGATGGGGAGTTTGGTGGAGTTGATTCTAGAGAAGAGGGAATTTGGGGAATATTCAGAATGGTACCGAGGGGCATACGAATGGCCAGAGGTTCTGTGATTCCAGGAATGGGAATGGTATCAGAATCAACAGTTTAGTTTGATTGATCGTTATGAGGTTCTGGTTCACAGGATTCATAAGGTTGAGCCTTAGAAGTTTGAACTTCTGGGAGAGATAGTTCAGGTTGTGGAGAAGGTGGATGAATTTCTGGTTGAGGAGATGGAGGTAGTGGTATTTCTGGTAGTGGAGAGAGGGGAATTTCTGGTTGTGGTGAGAGGGGAATTTCTGGTTGTGCTTCTGTGGTGGTTTCAGGGTTTGGATTTTCTGGCATGGGAGCAGAAGTATGTTGGTCAAAGGTATCTATATCAGATAGAACTTTTGCAAGTTCTTGTTGGGTTGCTTCAATATTTGGATTTGGAGGTTGGGAGCGAGATCTTCTAAGAGTTAAGGATTCAGAGGGGTCAAATTCAATGTCAAAGTCATCAAATGTTTGTGGTGTGGGGTTTTCTAATTGAGTGGGAATTGGGATAGATGTTGATACAGAAATTGAATTTAAAATAGTTACAAAAGAAGGATTACCTCTCTTTTTAGGATTCTGCTGGGATGATCCTTCTGCTATAGCTTTCCTTTTCTTGGTTTTCTTCAGCACAACTTCTGGAGTCTTCTGCTGCAGATCCTGAATGTTCAAATTTGGTGTTGTACCATCCGCCTTGCAAGCATCCAGATATCTGACTATTATATCAGGTTTAGAATCAATCTCTGAGAACAGAGGAAAGTTATCCAGAGGGACTCTTCTGCTGGAGATTGCTGCAAAAGGAGTGACGCTGGGTTCCTTCTTGATGTTCTCAATCAACTTCATTTTCTTCAGATTCTTTGCATTCAGCTGTTTGCCAACAGTAGCTTCCAAAGAGCTGATTTCCTGAGCCTCCGTGAGATGATCAATCAGCTTATTCTCTGTTAGAATATATGATATAAGTCTTCATAGGGGTATCCAGTCCCTTTTTGTGCGCTCCTCTTCTCTAGTTTCCTTAACACTGGTTCTTAGATGGTTAAACAGCAGATGAGCCAAATTTACCTTGATCTTCTGGGAGATGAAGTAGATCAGAAATTGATGATCAATATTGATGTAGTCAGGAGAGCTGGTAGGCTTCCTGTGGTTTATGCATCCCAGAATGATCTTGGCCCATATTCTGTGATGGTCTTTTAAATCCCTTATCTTGCTGGAGGGAAGACCCAGAGTGAAGATTTCTCTAGCAATTAGGGCAACATCAGCGCATCTTTCAGCCATGTCAATGCAACGTACACCACCAACACTGTAGCCTATTAATCTTGCAATGAGGTCCTCAGTAATAACAATCTTCTTCTCCATTATGTATGAAGTAACTTGATGGTTGGAAGATGAATCATGAATCCAAAATTCCTTTACCAGAATTGGGAATGTTGGACCCACCAGACGGTCAAAATATCTTTCCCAGCCTTGAGACTTAACCTCTTCAGAGAGATTAAACCCATTCTCTTGAAGACTGTTGAAATCCACGATCAATTCTGAAAGAACTTCTAGATTTTTGATGGGTGTGAGAAGAGTTCTGTAGGGTTCTTCATATTGTTCAGAGGAATCTGTTTTCTGAGCACTGGAAGTGGGGATGCTTGAGGAAGCCATGTTCACACAAAGGTTTTGAGAAGAAAATGAAAGGGTTTTTGAGAAAGGATGCAAACTGAAAACAATAAGTTTGTAGAGAAAATGAAAGTGAAGGTAAAAGAGTGTAAATGGTGAGAAATGTGTTTAAATAAATTTCTAAAAAAATTTTGAAAACATAAACGGCAAGAGAGAGAAATTAAATATAATGATTATGAGCATTTAATGATAGCTGATTTTGGGGGATTCAGAAAGATATTAGAACGGTTACCCATGACATGTGTCTCAATGCAACCAATCAGCGCTTTTGACCTTTCAGAAACTTGAACGCATGTTCAGCCTCAGAAAGTAACTGATGACTAGATGACACTTGTTTGCTTGAGTGAACAACACGTTTCTATCCTTGATTCTGTTACAATCTGTACTTCTAAAGATCTGAAGAAATATTGATCAGTAGTTCACGAAAAAATAAACAAAGTTCTGAAGGTTAAGATATGGAATCAAAACAGTTTTATTCTGGGCAGAGCTTCATGCTGAGATGTTTCAGAATGAAGTTGAACCTATCTTCAGAAAGAGGTTTTGTAAAGATATTAGCCTATTGATGGTCTGTGTTAATAAATTTTAAATTTAGAATCCCTTTCTGAATATAGTCCCTAATAAAATGATATTTTATTTCTATATGCTTAGCCCTATAATGCAAAATAGGATTTTTACTGAGACAAATAGCAGAAGTATTGTCACAGAGGATAGGAATATTATTCTCAAATATCTGGAAGTCCTCAAGTTGACTTTTCATCCAGAGCATTTGTGTGCTGCATCCAGCTGCTGCTATGTATTCAGCTTCTGCTGTTGATAGAGCTATTGTGGATTGTCTTTTGCTGGACCATCAGATCAGATTTTCTCCCAGAAACTGGCAGCTTCCAGAACTGCTTTTACGTTCTACTCTGTCTCTAGCGAAATCAGCATCACAGTATCCTATTAAGCTGTAATCACTTGATTTTCTATAAAACAAACCCAGATTAGTAGAACCTTTCAGATACTTGAAAATTCGCTTAATTGCTGTTAAGTGAGATTCTCTAGGATCTGATTGGAATCTAGCACAAATGCAAACACTGAATAGAATGTCAGGCCTTGAAGCCGTCAGATAGAGGAGAGGACCAATCATACCTCTGTAGACCTTCTGTTCTACCTTTTTACTTACCTCTTCTCTTTCCAGAATGCACGTGGGATGCATTGGAATCTTTGATGGCTTACATTCCGAGAGATCAAATTTCTTCAGAAGTTCTTTGACATATTTGCTCTGATGAATGTAAGTTCCTTCTGGGGTTTGATTAATCTGAATGCCCAGAAAGAATTTTAGTTCCCCCATTAGGCTCATCTCAAATTTTTCCTGCATACATTTAGCAAAGTTTCTTCCCATAGAGGGTTTAGTGGATCCAAATGTGATGTCATCAACATAAATCTGACATACTAAAATGTCATTCTTAACTGTCTTACAGAACAAGGTTGTGTCCACTTTCCCTCTGGTGAATTCCTTTTCTAACAGAAAGTTACTTAGTCTTTCATACCAAGCTCTGGGAGCTTGTTTCAGACCATAGAGTGACTTCTTTAGTTTGAAAACATATTCTGGATTTTTGGAACTTTCAAAACTAGGGGGTTGGTGCACATATACCTCTTCTTCTATATAGCCATTTAAGAATGCACTCTTAACATCCATCTGATACAGAGTGATGCCTTTATTAACAACAAATGAAATTAAGAGTCTGATAGATTCTAACCTGGAGACTGGAGCAAAGGTTTCTGTATAGTCTATCCCCTCTTGCTGACTATAACCTTGTGCTACCAGTCGTGCTTTATTTCTGATTACTTCACCTTGTTCGTTCAGTTTGTTTCTGAACACCCATTTTGTACCAATGATGTTGAATCCTTTTGGTTTGGGAACTAGATCCCATACGTCATTTCTTGTGAATTGATTTAGCTCCTCTTGCATTGCTAGAATCCAGTCATTGTCCAGAAGTGTTTCATCAATTGTTGTTGGTTCAATTAGAGAAACCAGTCCCATGAGGGATTCTTCAGAGTTTCTGAAGCTAGATCTTGTTCTGATTGGATCTTCCTTTCTTCCTAAGATTATTTCTTCTGGGTGATCCATGCTGCTTCTGGATGGTCTTTTCTGGAGTTTATCAACAGAAGGTGCTGGATTGCTTGTAGTGCTTCTTTCTGATGTTGAGGGAGTGTCTCTGTTGAGAGCTTCTGATGATTTGTCTTCAGTACCTGTGAGTTCAACTTCCATACCTGCAAGGAATTCATTCTGCTTTGACTTTTGAGAGTCAAGCTTATCATCAAAACGAACACTGATTGACTCTTCCATAATCTGTGTTTCTGTATTGTATACTCTATACCCTCTTGAGCGTTCAAAATATCCTAACATAATACACTTTTGTGCTTTAGAGTCAAACTTGTTCAAATAATTTTTTGTATTCAGAATAAAACATGTACATCCAAATGGGTGAAAGTAGGAAATGTTGGGCTTTCTGTTCTTCCACAATTCATATGGAGTCTTTTCCAGAATAGGTCTTATGGAGATTCTATTTTGAATGTAACACGCTGTGTTTATTGCCTCTGCCCAGAAGATCTTAGCAACGTTAGTCTCGTTGATCATGGTTCTGGCCATTTCTTGCAATGTTCTGTTCTTTCGTTCTACAACTCCATTTTCTGGGGAGTTCTAGGACAAGAGAAATCATGCAGAATGCCTTTGTCAATAAAGAATAACTCAAAATCTTTGTTTTCAAATTCTCCACCATGATCACTTCTGACTTTGACGATTCTAAGATCCTTTTCATTCTGAACTTGGTTGTAGAAGGTAACAAACACAGAGTGTGACTCATCCTTGTGCCTTAAGAACTTTACCCATGTCCATCTGCTATAGTCATCTACGATTACTAACCCATACTTCTTGCCACTGACTGAAGCAGTTTTAACTGGTCCAAATAAGTCAATGTGCAGAAGTTCTAATGGCTTGGAGGTGGAAACAACGTTTTTGGATTTGAAAGCTGGTTTTGCAAACTTGCCTTTATGACATGCTTCACACAGAGCATCTGAATTGAACTTCAGGTTAGGAAGTCCTCTGACCAGATTGAGTTTGTTAATCTGAGATATTCTTCTCATACTAACATGTCCCAATCTTCTGTGCCAGATCCATTGCTCGTTGTTAACAGACAGTAGATATTTTACATTCTGACTTTTTAGTTCAGAAAGTTTTATTTTATAAATGTTGTTTTCCTCTTTCCATTAAATAGGATAGTCCCATCTTTCGGACTAACAGCTTTGCATGAATTTTGATTGAAGATTATATCATAACCGTTATCACTTAATTGACTTATGGATAACAGATTATGCATTAATCCATCAACTAGTAAAACATTACTTATAGAGGGAAGATTTCCATTACCTACTGTTCCAGAGCCAATGATCTTTCCTCTCTGATTGCCTCCAAAACCTACGTGGCCTCCAGGCTTAAGTTCCAGGCTTTGGAACATATGCCTTCTTCCCGTCATGTGTCGTGAGCAGCCAGAGTCCAGGTACCATGATTGGTGTTTTTGCTTTGCTGCTAAAGATATCTGCCACATGTATTATTTTATCCTTAGGTACCCACATTTTCTTGGGTCCTGATTTGTTAGTTTTACCAAAACTCTGATTGAATTTTGGTTTGACAGAGTAATCACTACTTGTATATTTTATGTCATGTGTGTGCCCATATATAAAGTGTGAATCAAGTGGAGTACGTTTTATAACTAAATCCATGGCATTTTTTGGTGTAGGTACCTTACCTTGATATCTTATCCCTTTTCTGCCATTTCTGCTAACTCCATAGATCATTGAAGCCATTTTTCTTCTGTCTATGTTTTTAGCTAGAAACTTCTGAAAGCTGTGATCATACTCCTTGATGATCTCATCAGCATTGCTGGGAGTTTCAGGGATTGTTTCCTTCTGAGAGTTTTGCAATTGGTTTTCTAATTTTGAAATTTTATCTTTTAACTCAGAATTCTCCAATTTGAGACTCTCAGTCTTATCAGAGTCAGAAGCAAGATTCCTTTTCAGGTTTCTGAATTTGACTCTGATCTGCTGATATCTTTCCAGAATTTCATTAAGGCTTTCAGCTAGTTCAGCCTTAGTAAAGTTTATAGCAAAGTCAGGGAATACCTCTTCTGTATCTGATTCAGATTTTGACTCAGAAGCTTCACTGTCTTCTGTTATGTTTGCCATGAGAGATATGTTTGCTCTTTCATCATCTGATTATTAGTCAGCTTCAGATGTATCAGAATCATCCCATGTAGCCATGAGACTTTTCTTCTTTTCCTTGCCAAACTTCTTTTTGAGCTTTTCCTTCTGAAGCTTTGGGCAATCACTTTTGTAATGCCATTGCTCGTTACATTCATAGCAGATGATGTCTTTGTTGTTTGGCTTTCTGTTTCCTGAAGAACCTTCAGATCTTCTGTGTCCAGAGGAGGATTCTGACCTTCTGTATCTGGAGAAAGATTCATTCTGATTTTCTGATCTTCTGGGATTCCTGAACTTCCTTTGCCTCTGCTTCCATAATTGGTTCACCCTTCTGGAGAGGAGAGATAGTTCATCTTCTTCTGATGAGAACCCATCAGAGGTTTCTTCCATAGCCTGCAAAATTTGGAGTCAGATTTTCTGTTAAATTTTAAAGCTAATGGCTTACCTTGCTTTTGAGGTTCATCTGCTTCTAGCTCTATCTCGTGACTTCTGAGGGAGCTGACAAGTTCCTCCAGAGAGATTTTGTTGATATCCTTGGCTAGCTTAAGCGTTGTGACCATTGGCCTCCATTGTTTTGGCAAGCTTCTGATGATCTTCTTAACGTGATCAGCAGTAGAATACCCTTTGTCAAGAACTTTTAGACCAGCAACAAGAATTTGAAATCTTGAAAACATAGTTTCTATTGATTCACTCTCTTCCATCTTGAATGCCTCATACTTCTGAATGAGTGCAAGGGCTTTGGTTTCTTTGACTTGAATGTTGCCTTCATGCGTAATTCTCAGAGAGTCAAACATATTCTTTGCAGTGTCTCTGTTTGATATCTTCTCATATTCTGAATAAGAGATGGCACTGAGAAGAATTGTTCTGGCCTTGTGATGATTTCTGAACTCACGCTTTTGCTGATCAGACATCATTTTCCTGTCAATCTTCTGACCACTTCCATCCACTGGGTGCGTGTATCCATCAGTCACCATGTCCCACAGATCAGCATCATGGGCCAGAAAGAAACTCTCAATTTTGTCTTTCCAGTAGTCAAAGTTCTCTCCATCAAAGACTGGAGGTTTGCCATTGAATTTGTCTCTTTCTTCATTATTGTCATTGCTGATGTTTTGATTTGGTCCTGCCATTGTGTTTTTCTAACGCTGGATCTTGTACTGACACGGTTAAGTGTTATAAGCTCAGAACCAGGCCCTCTGATGCCAATTGAAGATGTGAAAAACACAAGAACGGGGGTTTAATTGTAAAACTTAAAACAAATGCTTAGACAACACAGTATTTTTATCCTGGTTCATTTGATCTCAAACTACTCCAGTCCACCCATCAAGGTGATTTCACCTCTCTCCAACGAGGTCTTAATCCACTATATTCAAAAGATTACAACAGCTACTTTAACAACTGTTAAAGCCTTCTTGAGTATAACCACAAACCGGTTTATCTCAAGGAAATCTTTTACAAATAATATGAACAATGATGTGTTAACGTTTTCTAATAAAACAATATATCACAACTGTGATAATTACACAATTTAAGCTTGGAATAAACTGAATTGCTAAAGCGTTTGAGTAATCGTGGTTTTGAAGGCTTGGCAAATTATGTGAGTGCATGCGTGCGTCTTTTCTCATACAGACTTGTTTATATAGCCAAGGAAAAGATACGTTGTCCATAAAGCACTTTTACTGATAATAACGCACTTTCCTTTTGAAGAAGATCTTGTCTGAATAAAGTCGTTAGCAATTAATTATGTCTTGAATACTTAATAACGCTTCAGAGTCTTCTTTGCTTATGGTAACGCTTCAGAGTGTTATTTGCTTTAACTTATGATAACGCTTCAGAGTGCTGATGACTTGGTAAAGATCTTTGATCAGAGTTAGAGTGTATATGTTTATGCGCAGATTCCGGTCATCAAGCTTCAGCATATGATCTGGTAGCTTCAGCGTGTAGCACATGTTACTGATCTTCTGATGCCGATGCTGATTCCATCAGAACTTCTGTATATACAAAACATAATTTTAAGAAGCATATTTGTCTTATATATAAATCTTATAATTTATTTATTCTTTGTATTTTGTTATCATCAAAACTCTAATTAAGGGTTGTAGAATCAAACTATGTTCTAACAGTAGATCTCGTCAACAGCCTATCATCTGTCAAATATAATCAACCATATTCTCTTCTAGATACAATCCATATACGATCCAAATATGGATGACATTCTGATACTTATTCCAGATTCACTCTAGATACAATTCAGATACGATCAAGAGACAGATGTCATTCTGACACTTATTCCAGATTCACTCTAGATACAGTTCAGATATGATCCAGAGACGGATGACATTCTGACACTTATTATAGATTCTCTTCTAGATACAGTCCAGATACGATCCAGAGACGGATGAAATTCTGACACTTATTCCAGATTCTCTTCTAGATACAGTCCAGATATGATCCAGAGACGGATGACATTCTGACACTTATTTCCGATTCTCTTCTAGATACAGTCCATATATGATCCAGAGGCGGAAGACATTCTGACACTTATTCCATATTCTCTTCTAGATACAATCCAGATACGATCTAGATACGGATGATATTCTGATACTTATTCTAGATTCACTCTAGATACAGTTCAGATACGATCCAGGACGGATTTCATTCTGACACTTATTCCAGATTCACTCTAGATACAGTTCACATACGATCTTGAGACGGATGACATTCTGACACTTATTCCAGATTCTCTTCTAGATACAGTCCAGATACGATCCAGAGACGAATGACATTCTGACACTTATTCCAGATTCTCTTCTAGATACAGTCCAGATACGATCTAGAGACGAATGACATTCTAATACTTATTCTAGATTCTCTTCTAGATACAGTCCAAATACGATCCAGAGACGGATGACATTCTGACACTTATTCCAGATTCTCTTCTAGATACAGTCTAGATACGATCTAGAGATGGATTACATTCTGACACTTATTCCAGATTCTCTTCTAGATACAGTCCAGATACGATCCAGAGACGGATGACATTCTAATACTTATTCCAGATTCTCTCAAGAAACAGTTCAGATACGATCCAGAGATGGATGATATTATGACACTTATTCCAGATTCTCTTCTAGATACAGTCCAGATAAAATCCAAATACAGATGTTATTCTGATACTTATTCCAGATTCTCTTCTAGGAACAGTTCAGATATGATCCAAAGACGGATGTCATTCTGATACTTATTCCAGATTCTCCTCTAGAAATGGTTCAGATATGATCCAGATATGGATGACATTCTGATACTTATTCCAGATTTTCTCCTCGATATAGTTCAGATACGATCCAGATGCGGATGTCATTCTGACATTCATTCAATACATATTTCAAATATAGTTCAGATACGATCCAGATGCGGATGTCATTTTGACACTCATTCAATACATCTTTCAAATACAGTTCAGATATGATCCAGATGCGGATGTCATTTTGACATTCATTCAATACATCTTTCAAATATAGTTCAGATACGATCCAGATGCGGATGTCACTCTGACACTCATTCAATACATATTTCAAATACAGTTCAGATACGATCCAGATACGGATGTCATTCAGACACTAATTCAACATCTTTCATATACGATCCAGTTATGGATATTATTCTGATACTCATCTCACTACATCTTCCGACTTAGATTAAATCAGCCAAAGATTTATTCTGATACTTCTCCCAGTTACAGTCAAGCTTAGACTTAGTCTAATTTCTATCAACAATCACCTTTAGATGACATCTATAAGCCCATCTCCGACAACTCTCCATCATCTCTCCAAATGGAATATCAAAGCCCATTCCCGATAATCAACAAACAGTTTATCTCATGCAAGCGAGTGCAAATTTCTGGGCACTCTAGTGTTCAATCATCTTTCACCTTCAACTCGAATGGCGAACTCGCCAATCTAACTCTTAAGGTTTAAGAAGATTGAACAGGGGAAGCTGTTGCATCCCAAATTTTTCCCTCTCTTTTTCAAGACATTTCTCGCAAGATCTTCAAATAGCTCCAGTTGGCACAAGGATTGATTAGGTCAAGCTATCTCCTCAACATTGATGCCTCAAATTAGGGTTTGAGTTTTCATAAGGACAATTGGATTTTTAATGCCTCGAAATACTTTCATGGATCATTATGGACCTCCAAGAAAGCTCATGACAAGTTTCAAGTCTTGGATCACAAAATTTCTCAGTCAATTGATCAGATGATCTAAAATCAGTTGTACTGATGAAAAAGTCAACTGTAGCACCAAAAGTCAAACTTTGACTTTTTGGTCAACATTACATTCCAAAGATAAAAATTCATCAAGACATTCAAGAATATCAAGCTTGATCATCAAGAAGTCAAGAAAGTCAAAAGTCAAGATTTCCAAGACTTAGAAATTTTCTAAGTGTTTTTCACACATGATAATTTCATTACTTCATTCCACTTTTTCACCATGATGCAAGATCATTCAAGGAAAACTTTCAACATAAAAGTTGTAGAACTCAATGAGATCTAAAACATTGTAGGACGGGACGTTTTCTATAAATGCTTGGATTTTGAGTTATAAATTCATGAAGTCATGCCATTTTCATCTAACACTTAGAGAAATTTTCAACAGATTTTGGTCAGGATTTTATCCAACTTCTTGGCATTTTTTCACATAGTTCCAAGATGATTTTGTCAAAATGGCCAACATAAAAGTTATAGAGGATGTTTTAAGCTTTCTAAAACATCCAAGAGCATGAATTTATCATACTTGAGTTAGGAGATTCAAGGGCATGAAGTTGGACATCCATTCTTGAATTGCAAGTCACTTTGTTGAAGAACACATAACAAAATCCTTATGTTATGCTGTATAATCTTGTGTTGTAGGCCTTTTAACTTGCAAATCTCACCATAATTTAATGCTTACACCCACTCTTGAGATATTACCTAAGTGTTTAAGCAATTGCCCAAAAGATCATTATATTTATGGCATAAAGGCACCATTGCTATTCTTGAAAAGCAAGTTTGTTGGCACAAAACTTGTCTTGAACCCATACTTTGTTTGCTTCTGATTTTACTCCACCGTAAATCATGGAAAGTAACCCCTCTAAAACAGCAACTTTGGTACTTCATCTTGGGACCATGATATAACTTGATATTTGCAATCTAACCTAGCCATAACTCCATAGTTTGTAAACCAAATCAGCTTGTTCACAAACCTCTTGCCTATAAATAGGAGAAGAATTTGCAAGAGAATGAGGTCATAAAAATAGAGTGAAAAACCATAAATTTTGTTGATAAACCCTCAAAATCTCATATTCACAAAAGCCATAACAATGCACAAAGCTTCCACTCTTGAGTTTTGAAGTCCAAACCTTTGAACCTCTCATACCTTGCAAAGCTCTGCCCAAACAAACTATCCAAACACTCCACATACATCGTATAGAAGTTTGTTCAAACTCAATAACAAGCTTCTATAACACCTCTATTTTTTTCAAGTTCAAGAACAGTCAAGGCAGCAACTCAAGCTCAAAGCATAAATTCCAGCTTCAAGGTAAGTCTTCTTGACTTTAACCCTTCATTTCAAGCATCATTAGTGATTCATATTTGAAGATAAAATCTAGTAACCATTGTCCTTGAAGCTAACCTTTTGCTTATCTTCCATCCTTGTCAATTATATGTTAAGAACTGACTTTTACAGGTCATAAAACAATGTTGGAGTGAAAAAATTACAGTATGAGTCGACACATACTTATATGAGTCGACACATCTTAGTGGAAAAACAGGTTATAAGTCGACACAAAGCCTTTATGTGTCAACACATACTGCTATGCAGGCACAAAACAGAAAGAAAAAAAGGTTATGAGTCGACACAAAGCCTTTATGTGTCGACACATACTGTTATACAGGGACAAAACATAAGGAATAAATAGTGTATGAATCGACACAGGGGACGTATGAGTCGACACATGCAGGGAATGAGTCGACACATACCCTTATGCATCGACTCATACTGAATTGATTTGGACTTACAAGAGCAAGACAAGCTTGTGTATCGATGCAAAGGAGCATGTGTCGACACATAATATTCAAAAATGCAGTTTTCCATTCTTTTACACTGTTTTATCTATTTTCATATATTTTCTTCATCACTATTCAATATGGTTGTAATATTTAAGCTCCTCTCCATTCTCATTTGTAAATTGTACCCATATCCCCCTAAACGGCGTAATAGCGTAGGACTTTATTTTCCGCAATTTACCGCTTTCAAATATAAATGCTAGTAACTAGGGTGTGTATGGAAAGACTAAAATCAATCCTTAGACAATCCTAATCCAAGACAAAACAATGCATGAAATCAAAACACTTGCACACTACACCTCTAGGGTTAACTCCACTTGTTGCCTTGATAAAATGATCATGTTATACATGTGAGATGCCTTAGCAAAAACAATCAAAAATACAAGATCATAGTCCCTCGATGACGCTACGAATGTTGCCTTACAAATGATCTTAGTCCCTTAAGAAAAATGGTAAGTTATCTCGCAACATTGCATCTTATGACTATACGATGACCCACGTTCGTCCCTTTATATCCAAAGATAGAGCTTTTTACCAATTAATGGTAAGATAGCAATATCAAAGGAAAAGAGAAATGAACAAAAGATTTTTGAGTATGTAGAACGTTCTTGATTGCTTGCTCACAGTTCATCTTCAAAGCAAATATTTTTCAAAATACACCAAACACTTTCAAAAAATATAAAATATTTTCAAAAAATCCAACACTTTGTATGCATTCTTATAGAGACGAGAATCATTACAAAGTTTGCCTAAACGAAGGCGCATTTCAAAAATAGTTTCAAAACCCACCACAAACACATTTCAAACAAAGCAATTTCAAAAGTGATATAGCAAGCAACTAAGAGCTCATAGATAACTATGGATGAAAATGATGTTAACACCTTACCTTTTCATAATCTACTCCCCGAACTCAAGAAAATATCTCAAATGTCTTTCTTGTTCTTTTCACCCTTCCTTTATTGGATAAAAGAAAAGTCGGTGGCGACTCTTGCTTTCCGCAACAATTGCTATCAAACGCAAAACACCCAAGTCAGTTATCCCATTGTATCACACCTGTATTTCTTTTTAAATTATACTATTTAAATTAAAAAATATTTCATCAAAAATCAAACTCGATATTTCTTAAATTTTCATTTCTTAACATAAACTCTTTTATCACTCAAGCCCATACACTTGATTAATCAAGTTTCACTATTTTAGCATCATAAAATTAATCACTTTATACAAGTAAAGGTTTTAAGCCTTAACTTTAACCGCCCAAATCTCTCTTTTGAATAAAACAAATCAACACAATCTCTTATCCCAATCTCTTGCTGGTTTAATTACTTCCTCTCATTGATGTTTAATAAGCATAGGACAATGTGGATGCACGTGCCGTGTGTCTCTCACGTGCCAGAATATTACCAAGCTGAGATTTAATAAACAAAATCAAACATATGATATGGTCAGAGTAAGTGGAAAAAGTGCCAAGAAAAACAACAACATTTTCCAATATTCCCTCTCATTGGAACTCTTCATCACACACACTTTTGCTTCCTTGTCATCTCTATCACTCTTTCAGACAAGTTTTGTATCAACTTTGATTCTCTTATGTAGGGTTATATGAAGTTTCACACGGTAGAAGATCTCAGCCGTTCATTTTTGATAAAGTGATTTTTTTTTATAAAATTAACTTAATGCACTAAAGTAATTCCAATGTAGAATTTTGATCCTACTACTCAAATAAACTACATCGAAAATGTAGATCTGATCTCTTATATTGATCTAAATTCGGTAAAATTATAATTTCAAGCATTCATATATTTATTAGATTTTTAATTGTTTGACATCAATGATTTAAAATCAGATCGGATATTTAATGGACATGACTTTCAATTTAAAGTTTATTTGATTCAATTGATTAAATTTATAATCAACTTCTTTTTAAATAAATTAATGATATAAAGTTATTGTAATTATATATTCACAAATTAATAAAATAAATATTTTAAAAATTTACTATAAACTTAATATTATGAGATCTTAAATATAATTATATAATATAATGGTATGCTCAAGATATAAAACTATAATATATTGTTATAATTTAAAAATTTGTGTTGTTCTTTTATATTAAAAAGGAGTTTTTTTGAAAGAAAAATATTTTAAGTATTATTGCTAACATCTTAATTATTTTTAATTTTTTATAAAAAATACTAAAATTAGTTAATGAAAAACATTTTTTTAAATCAGACACTTTTATAAAAGTTTCAATTTTTTTGGTCGAACAATTTTATGCAGTTCAATTCAATTTTTTTTTCCAGTTTTATTCTGATTTCAATTCACATGCGATTTTACAAGATTCGTCGAAGCAGAATCACCTTCGATTTTTAGTCCAATCGATTACGCCGAACGATTTGATATGATACTTAAAAGATGGAAAGATACTTAAAATAACTATATTTTGATTTTTTTTATAAAAAATTTAAAATTTAAACTATCTAATATTTATATTATTACTTATGCGCGATTTTGTTAACGAAACTAATTAAAATTTATATAGTAAATAATAAAAAAATAATTCAAATTCTCTCACCTCATATGCTTGTGTATTGACGCAATTTTTTTTATAAGCAAGAGATTGTATATAAAAGTACAAGGGATATTAAACCCATATACAAAAGAAACAAAAGAAACAAAAGGGTTACAAGAAATCAACACAAAAAACAAGCTAACGAATTATCAAATCAATTATGCTTATTACAATTTATCCACCCTTTGAAAAAAGCCTCAAACTAATCCTAAGAAAGGTTTTTCACTACGATAAACACCTTTAAACTTCCTTTGTGACCTCCCGTAAAATAAGTATCCTTCTTTACCAATTAGATGGACCAAATAATAGCAGGTCAAAAAAATCCTAAATTTCTTAATAACTTTTAGCTTCATCAAAAGAATGAATTATGGCAAATGTTGAGATAAAGATAATGTCTACAGAGAAAAATCTACTCGAAGCCATAATGATAAATGTTGCCAAACCGAAGTTGTAACCAAACACAACAAAAAGAGGTGAAGGATATTTTCATCCGGTCCTAAACACATCGGACATATTAGATCATGTTGCCCACTTATTATATCTCTCTTCGCTAATTAATCATGCAATTGTAATTTGTCAAGAAATAACCTACACGCAAAGACTTAAATATTGTTAGGAAGAGAGGAAATCCAAAGCAACTTAAGGTTAATTTGTCAAGAAATAACCTACACGCAAAGACTTAAATATTGCTAGGAAGAGAGGAAATCCAAAGCAACTTAAGGTTCTGATCAATTTCCACATCGACCTCGGAGCCTGCAAAAACTAGAGAAGTCAATCTTTCCGCAACATTTCTAACATAAAAATTCTCAGCATCCAACCACCACTTGAACGAATCCACTAACTCAGAATTTAGAGAAATGTTAAGCAAAATTGCTTTCAACTCCTGAAGATCAATAACAACAACAACAAATAACCTGTTAAGTTTGAAAACCAAATTCCACCTCCATTCATTCTCAACTCACTGACCTGCATCAACCGCCGACAATCTAGGGTTATGCAAAGCCTGAAATAACGAAGGGAATTGACCACGAAGAGAAGCATCACACCATTTAAAATTCCAGAAATCAATTGAATTTGCGCTCTCCAATTTGCACGAAAAATTGTTGTCAAACCAATTAACCTCATCACCTAAGAACCAAGAACAAGCCTCAAATCTCGCCATCAAATGAAAGATTTCTTATCGTTTGTCAGTCTAGAAGAATCCAAGATTAACCCTTTCGAGTCACCATACTTAAAAGCCAACAACAAAGGAGATTCTTCGGTGGAGAGAATGCGCCAAGCTCATTTACTCAAAAGCGCTCAATTAAACACTTCCACATCTATGACCCCCAAACCTCCTTGTACTTTTGGTTTGTAAATAGTGTCCCACGGGCCCAATTAATTCGCTTGCGATTTTCTTTTCCACTCCAAATAAAAATATATATGGATATTGATAATTTCCTGCATAACCAATTTCGGTATCTTGTAGAAAATAAGAGAAATAAAGGAACATAAGCCAACACTGAGTTTATAAGAGTAACATGACCCGCCATTGAAATGTGCTTTCCTTTCTACATTGCAAGCCTTCTTTGCAAGTTTTCTAACACTAAAACCCAAGACGAACGCCTACGAAGATTAATGCCGATAGGAATCCCAAGGAAAACAAAATGAACCAAACTAATTGGACAAGAAAGAAGTTTGAGGAAGTCTGCAGAAAATGTTGATTCACATTGATCCTCGTGATCTTGCTTTTGTGAAAATTCACACCAAAACCTGATGCCAATTCAAAACCACACAAGATCGATTTAATGGACCAAATGTTGGACCATGATACATTCTCCAAGAAAATAGTGTCATCCGCAAACTGAAGAATATCAAAATCCAAATTTTATGCCAAATGATAGCGTTGATACAAATAGGAAGCAATAACATTGGTCAGTAGTCCATGTAAACCTTCAGTAACTAGGATGAAAAGAAACATAGATAATGGATTGCCTTGACGCAAACCTCTCCTAGATTGGAAATCAAAAATCAGGATACCATTGATTAGAATTGAGAAAGAGTTATTAAAAATGCCAACTTGAATCCACTTAATCCACTTTGATCCAAACTTCATTCTTCTTAAGACGGACATCAAATAATCCCATGAAACTGAGTTATAAGTCTTTTCAAAATCAACTTTGAAAAGGAAAAGCTCTTTCATATTTGTACTCGCAAAATTAAAAACCTCATTAAGAACCAGAGCTCCTTCCAACAAACTCTTATTTTGTTAATTCTTTATTTTATGATTGAATTTAATTTTAGTAAAACAAATTAGACAGCAACATGTTAAGTAGGATGTTATAACTTGCAGAGAAAACATGTCGAACAAGATGTCATATGTAAAATCATTCGACATCGCGTCTGTTATAACTAAATTTTTAAATTTTGTTAGTTTGTTACAAATGTAGAATATTATGATATTCTATGTAGCGCTCAGTTTAAGGATTAAGAGATTCTAGTTTAATTTAAGGAGTATTCTTAGTTTCTAATTATGGAGATAATTTAGGAAACTAATGATTGAAGTCATATTTTAATGAAGAAGTTTTTGCGGACCTTGTGTAGTCTCTTTGTTGTGCTTTTGAAGCCCAATCCAGCCCAGAAAAACGTTATAAAAAGAAGACTTTATACCTAAAGAAGTGTTGAGCCAGAGTTGTAAAAGTATTAATCTTTAGGGCTTCGTCTTTTTATTGTTTATTGTGAGCCACTCTTGTATTGCTTTAATACTTAAGTTGGATTGTCTCTATTGAGTTGTAAGTATTGTCAATCACTCTTAAGATTCTAAGTATAGAGTGATTATGTGTTCTTGAAGATTTTCTTCTAAGTATTTTGAGTTGTGTTCTTGTCATTGTTTGTGACTGCATGTTCTTGTCATTGTCTGTGACTGTAAGGGAAGTGAGAGGGGTCTCATACCTATGTGTGTCTTAGGTAGAAATATAGCATGGGTAGTGATTAAGTGAGAAGTTGTAAATGGGGGAGGTTAGCTTCGAATTAATACTATTTAGTGGATTTCCTTCCTGGCTTGTAGTCCCCATAATAGGTGTTATTGTACACCGAACTGAGCTAACAATTTTGCGTGTTCCTTTATCGTTTTGCATTGTTTTATTGTTTTACTTGTTCATTGTGTTGATTGTCCAGAAATCAATGTCTCGATATTTCTTAAGACATATGTGATATGAATACCAAAATTTCATATTTTGAATGAATGTGGTTTGTTTGGCTAAAACGGGTTTCTCAATTACCTACTTCAATTTGCCAGCTAACATCTTTGAGATGATATGGTAAACGCCTTCGATCAAACAAATGGGACGAAATTCATATTGGTTATATTTCATAGATAATAAAATTTATACAAAAATATAAATTAAATAGATAATAAGTTGCGTTATTACTTTTTTTTAGTAACAAAATCAATTCTTTTAAAAACGAATTCATTGACCTAAAAGATACAATATTGTTATGTATAAATTTTTTTATTCTCTGTAAAAAGATTTGTTGCTGGTGCTATGAAACTGAAAGCATCAAAGACAATTGGAATGAATGCTTGTTGATTCTCGAAACACATATTCTCATGTTTGACCACTTTAATTAAAGCAGTTTTGAGGACTACCTATCCCACGATAAAACCTCTTATCTCCAATCTCACCACTGAAGAAATTTCTTTCAAATCCACACATGCATATTTCCAAATATAAAAATTGTGTTAGGTGTCTCATATAAGAAAATATATGGCATTAACATGTTCTTATAAGTGTGGACAATCATCATCCTACAAATTGGTTTTGTATGATTGAATTAACCCCAACCATATTTGTTAACATGCATCATATCAAAAAATTTATTTAAATTCCAACGAGTCACTTGCTATCAAATTTCTGCTATCAAACTAACTTAATATTTATTTTCACGCTTCAAATGTTCAATAATAGACGTGAAAGAATGTGTTAAGAGTCTCTCATATTATAATATATAATCCAAACATATCTTTATAAATAGGAGTAATCTTTCTCCTATAAACCGATTTTATAGCTCAATCTTTCTTCTATAAGACGATTTTATAGCACAACCACATTTCTTAACAAATTGAATTAAAATTTCATAGTGTAAGATCTGAATTCAACTACCACCTTTGGTTGACCATCTCTAATTGAAAAAAAAAAATTGTAGCGGAATCCAAATTAATATAATATACTTCCCCCTGAGCTCTTATGCTTATTATAATATAATGGTTTGGTTTTTAATTAATAGTTTTACAAATACTATAAAGCATGCAGAGAGAGAGAGAGAGATTCCTCAAATGGTTTTTTCTTATATATGAGATCAAGTTTGTATTTGCAATGCCATTAACAAAACAACACAAAGAGATTAAGAGATGGATCTTATATTCAAAAACAAATTCTTTGGAGCTTAACTTAAAAGCTTCACTTTTGCTCTCAGGTAACCAACTAAACTACCTCTCTATTTAGTTTGTTTCTGCATCATAATTTGAGCTTCAAATTGACAATATGAATATAATGCATGTAAGTCATGTTTATGAAATTATGAGATATTGTTGTTCTTGTTGAACTTTGAAAGTGGATCTTATTTTACATTTTGGATCTTCTTTAATGGATTTTTACATGTGTAGCTAAATTATTACTATGTTTCAACCTTAGCAAAGTTTTTACTTTCATGTTTTTTTGGTTTGATTGAATCATTAATTTAGAGCAATGGATCAATCCCAAAGTTTACTTTAACATGGTAGAAGTGAAAGTTTAAGACTAACTTAATTAGCACCTTTAATTTGCATACAACTTCAAAAAAGAGTATATGCAATAACATGATGCATACAAATTATCCAATAAGATTTTTTGCTTATAAAAACTAAAATCAAATTTTGGGTTTGAATATAAGTTTGACTAAAGTATGGAGCATCAATTGTAGATCTGTTTTCTCTTTCTCCACAATTTTAATTTTCAATTTTATTGGAAGATCTCTCTTAGAGAAACGAGCCCTAACATTAATTTACTATTTGAGTAAATAACAAGAAAATTTTTTTATTATTTATCTTTGTCCTTGAAGAAAGCATGTGGAGCATCCCAATTATAAAGTTAAACTACAAAATCTCACATATTCCAAGTAATTTTTTAGAATATAAATTTTCTTTAATTATTATTTTTATTTTATCAAATATTTTTTCTAAAAGCACTTGCTTTATTTTTTGTACCATGTACATACCATATATATGTAGGGCAGCACTTTAACATTGCCACTGAGATTCCTAACTCAAAGTAAAAATAGTTTCTGACTTGTGTGTGATGTTTCAAGAATTTGGCAATTCATGCATGGGATTTTACTTTTTCTCTGCCTTTCCAATTCCATTCAATTTCAACTTGACATGAATGATTATTTTAGCCTTTCATATTTATTAAATTAAAAGATTGAAAAGTGAATTTTTGTAAACTACTAGTTTAGTTCAATTGAATGAATAAAATTTAGGTTTAATTGTTATTCATTATTCGATTTAAAAATTATATATACATTTAATTATATCTCAACAAATGAACAATCATTAAACTTTAATATATCATAGTGGAAATAAATAAATAAATAAATAAATAAAGGTAGGTTTGTTCATTAACGATAAGAATGAGGTAAGTTAACGTTCTCTTTTGCCACATCGTTTTTTGAATTGAAGCAATTGGAAACCCATTCTCATTCATAAACTTTGTTTTGTTTGTTCATCACATTTTAGATCACCACTTTTTATATCATTACTCTTAATATACTCATCACTTGTAAACTAAACTAAAAGAGATTGAAATTGTGTCCAAAACTATCAGGTTAGTTTATCATTCAATTATTTTTAAGTGTGATTTTGTTTGTTCATTCCATTTGTAGATCATTAATTTGTATATATTTATCATTTATGTTTTGTTATCAGGTTATTTCAGAATATTCGATTGCAACTGTAAAAGCTAATATCAAATTGGGCAAAATTTCTCAGAAGTGCGACAAAACTTTATAAAAGTTAGACTTGTATTCGTAATCATATTTGAGTAAGTTAAAAAAGATCGCATCCAAAACTATCAGGTAAATTTTTCATCTGATTACTTTTGATTGTGATTCTTCTGTCTTTAAGAAATTTACAATTTTTTATGTTGAATCTAATTAATACCATGTTTGTAAGCTATTAAGACTAACAAAATCTTAACCTTTCTCTGTGTTTGTCATCATCAACAAGTTGTTTGTTTTAAATCACGTTTTGCAATATTGGATATCCAAACATGCCCCTAATATATAGAGACTTTAGATGAGTTTTATGAATTAGTTAGATTTTTGCTTCTCGATTCACGAACGACTATATATTTTTTTGGAAACAGTGAACATTTTCATTTTCATTTTTCAAAAATAATTTAAAAAATATTCATTTTAATAAATACTTAAACGAGTCAAATTAGGAAGAAAATAAAAACAAACATAAACACGTTTTTGAATAGTAAAATAATGGTGTGATGTTTATATAGGCACTTAAATTTATTCTTTAAGAATCATATATCCAAAAAAATATTGTAAAAAAAATCAACAAAAATTGATATTTAATTTAAGATCCTAAATGTTTATGAGTTTGATGAATATGCACAATATTGTAGATTTTTGCCGAGATCTTTTAGTAATTAAAATTAGGAAAGTGGGTTTATATTGAATACTATTACTATTATTTAATTGAATTATGATACCGATATCCAATAAAATTTAAAGATATTAGAGTGTTCATCAAAAATATTTCTTTAAATGTTTTTGCAAATTAAAAATTTATTATGAAAATATTTTCTCTAAATGAGTTAAAAACAAAATTTTAATTATTTTAAAAAAGAAATTATAAATAGCGTTAGATTATAAAAAACATTTATTTTTTATTCTAAGTGTTTTTGAAGACGTGTAAATTAAATAATACATATAATTAAAATTTAATATGATTAAATCATGATTATTATGATTTATAAAATATTTATCAGCATTCATGAGATTCTAGTCTATTTTATCATTGAATTCTAATTAAAAATAATAAAATGAGATCTGTCCATTGGATATATCTATTTTATTCGTATTTTTTATGAAACAAATCAAAATTTTAAACCCGTCTTTTAATATATACATGTCACACACCATTTTTTTTACTGAGTTTTTGTCTTTTTTTTTAATAAGAAAGACTATTTTTGCTTTGTAATTAAATACATGTGTAGTTTTCTTTAACATTATTATTGTGGTATTATATTTTTAGTTTTGATTTCGTTATAAGTTTATCAATCATTTCAATAAATTAATATATATATATATATATATATATATATATATATATATATATATATATATATATATATATATATATAAATTTTTAACAGTTTTAGTAAAAAAAAAAGAAAAAATAGAAATTATAATTATACCCATTATATCAAAGAAAACCTACATTATAATATAGTTGGTCAAATAACACATTTACTTCTTTTTTTAATAAATAAAAGTTTTAGATGAATTGAGTTTCGGAAATTTAAGAGAGTAAAAACAGATTTTTTGAGTGTGAGTTAATATCTCATCAACTTAATTAATTTTTTTTTTTAATTTTTAAGTATTTTTTCTCTGTGTATATTTATTTATATATTATTATACTAAATAGATAAGTTACATTTAATCATTCCAAAAATAAAAATTTGTAGAAAGATTTTTTTTGTTTAGTAAAATATAAAGATAGATAATTTTAATTGTTAAAATCTAATACCAACTATTAAATTTTATGTTTTGTGTATTTTTAGTCTAATTTACTATATATTAGTTTAAATTCATTGTATAACAATCATGTAATATTTTTATGCTAAGTCATTTAGCATGTTTGACTATAAAATTAAGAAAATAATAATAATAAATCAATTTTACGCAATTTTTTAAGGTAAGTAATTTTACACTTTTATTTTAAATATTCTCGTTTGCAAATTTGCAGAAACATAAAGAAGACGCAAGGCGGATGGATGAGAATCCAAACAAAATTTCAAATAGCAAAACTACAAGACATAAGAGTCGTAGTAAAGGAAATAAATCCACCAACAAGAGATTTAACACTAAGGACGATGATGAAGTTGATTCGATAGAGTGTTCTGGCAAGTATTGCAAATCATGCACAACAGGATTAGTAGCTGATTGTGTTGCACTATGTTGTTGTCCTTGTGTTGTGTTACATTGTTTTGCTTTGGCTTTTATAAAGGCGCCTTGGGTTATGGGAAGAAAATGTTTGGGATTAGGGAGTAAGAATAAGAAGAAGAAGAGATGTTGTCATAAGAAGAACTGCAAAAGGGGGCATAAAGATGTTGATGATGTTGTGTTGGAAGAGAAAAATGAAGATGGTTTGAATGTTGGGTGGCCAACATCACCAATGGATAGTACTCATGTTAATGTTGGATTTGAAGCTGAAAAGGTTTGGCATGAGTTGTATCAAATTGATCATTTAGGTTTTGGTAGAGTTTCATGCTCAAATGATTAATTTTATTATTTTCTCTCTAATTTTTTTGTATGTGTTGAAATTGATATTGAGTTTGACATAATCATTAACGAAGAATTGTAATTTTGACACAATTTACAGTTTAAATTTTTAGATGAATTATAATGTTACTATGATTCGATTATAGTGATTGTTGTTGAACATAAATTTGAGGGGTGTCAAATTTCATGATCAATCTAAAATAATAGAGAGAAAAGATAGTGATGTGTTCTCAAATAGGTAGATTTTAAATTTAGCTTAGTGTGTATGTCCGGGTCAATTTTCTATGTTTTTTTATTATTTTTTTAAGAAATTAAAATAGATTAATAATAAAAGGGTTAAATGCATTTTACTCTCTTTTAAAAAAAAACTAGCCTCTCAATAAAATAAAATTTCCTCCAATTTGACATTGGGTCAGATTCTAGCAGAATTTGCATAATTTTGTGAAAATTAACTTTCAATCCCGACATAGCTTCAAACAGCACAAGAATAACCCTCAATGCTCTGACATTAGCCCCTCGTGATCCCCATAAGCAAGGTGTCATCTACAAACTGAAGATGAGAAACAACTTTCGTAACCTCCCTACCTATAGTATATCCCATAAATAGATTGGCATTTTCCATCGCTGCCATTAAAACATGCAACCATTTTGCCCCCAAAAAGAAAAGAAAATGAGATAGTGAATCACCTTGACGCAACCCCCGCTCAAAGCGTAACTCCTCTGTGGGACTACCGTTAACTAACAAGAATGTTGAAGCCGATCTAATGCATTCTTTCATCCACTTCCTTCACATTTTAGCCATAACGGCATGCAGATAACCCCAATCCATAAAATCATATGCCTTTTCAAAATCCACTTTGAATAAAAAGGGTATATTGATGTGTTTTGTTAATCTCTCAATAGATCCAAGCTTCAGTTGCTTGATATTTTTACTATGCTCATTGTGTCATAAGATCTCAACAACTTTTAATTTTTTTTCTTTTTTTTCATCAAAATTATCAATGTTATCTTGTTTTTCTTAAGTATTAAAATTTCATCACTTTTAAATATGCAACAGGTATGAAGAAGTCAATTCACCAAAAGTGCTAGATGTCTGTCAAATTACTACCTGTGAACTGCATGAAGTAAATTAAATATCATACTTTTGTATCAAATTTTCTATAGTTTTGTTCTTTGTTTCTTTGATTCTCATATTTATTATTGTGAATCTAGGTTTTAGAGATGGAAGCTCACATACTCAAGTCCCAAAATTATAAAATGGGAAACTCTAATGTCATCACACTTTTAAGGTAAGGATTTTTGTTCCATATCTTAAATTTAATTATCTAAACCTTGCTGGAATGAGGTTACTTCACTTCAAGAAGTTTGTTATGATTGTTTTTGAGAATCGAAAGGTAAGTTGAAATATTGTTTTTGAAGTTTATATATCTGAAATGTTGTTTTTGCAAATTGGAAGTGTCTACAATTGCAGTTTATATATTTGTGTAACTATCTTGCTGATTTAAGCCTGCTTGACTGTGAGTGTCTACAATTTAAGCTTACTCATGTGGTTGCCTCTGTTATATTTCTTGCCAAATTTGTTTTCCGGCCTAAAGTTCATCCTTGGATAAATATTTGATGTTATGGACTCTAATCTATTTGATTGTCTAAATGGGTAGTATTTCAATGTACTTAATATTTTCAAAATCCACTTTGAATAACATCAACTCTTTTTTCAACTTACGGGCCCCGTCCACCACCTCGTTAGCAATCAAGAACCATCTAAAATTTGTCTATCCTTAACAAAAGCTTACTGACATTTTGAGATAACACTTCCCGTCACCAACCGCAGTCAATTATCCAATAACTTGGCCATAATTTTATATAAGCAACCAAGAAGAGATATATGATGAAACTCATTCAATCTTATAGGACACTCCACCTTAGGAATGAGAGCAATGAAAGTGCTATTGATTCCCTTCGATAAATGCCTATTTCTGTGGAAATCTAAAATAAATCTCATTATATCCTCCTTAGCATCATGCCAAAAATCTTTAAAGAAACCCATACGAATACCATCTGGCCCCAGACTTTTGAAGTTATCACAACTCCAGATTGCTTCCTTGACTTCCACCTTAGAAAATGGTCTGGTTAAATTTCCTCCTTGCTCAAAGGATATGGAACTAACATCAAGATTCTCCAGCCCTGGTCTATTCACCCGAGACGCTTTAAACTGCATTGCAAAATGCAAAAAGACCACCTCACAAACCTCTTACACCCCTTCAACAACTGCCTCATTAACAAGAATATAAGAAATAAAATTACCCCGTCGCCGACTAGACATGATAGCATGAAAATATTTCGAGTTAGCATCCCCTTCTCGAATCCAAGAAAGCCTCAACTACTGCCACAAAATACTAGAATGAATTCTAGAAAGGGGATGTAAATCATAAGTAAGCCCCTTCAATTTCACCTGTTCAGCCTCAGATAAAATAGAATCCTCGCATTTCCTATCAAGATCAAAAATACAAATCGTAATAGAATCCATCCTCCTTGGAAGATTATGAACATGAGTAAGATGCCACTCCTTAAGAGCACTTTTTACAGCCTTCAACTTTTCTTTCACCACAAAACCTCCCCACCCCTGAACCTGAATAGACTTCCATTTATCTGATACAAATTTATAGTAACCAGGAATCTTCGTCCAACATTTCAACATAGGAGAAGGCTTAGGACCCCATTTGACTTCATCCACTAATAGCATAATTAGATAATGATATGAAATACCATGCAAATGTTGCATCTTGCAAACAATTAGGCCACTTCTGAACCCACTCCTCCGAAAGCAAGAATCTATCTAACCGACTCATCATTCTACCATCGCCCTTAAATCACGTGAACTCACGGCCATGCAACGGCTGGTCCACCAGAAAATTATCCTCAATGAAACTATTAAAAGAAATAGAATCCAAAGAACTTGATACCAACCCCGCCACTCTCCTCTCTTCCTCCCTACGAATCACATTAAAATCAACACAAACACATTTTTACCCACCCACTATTGCACCCCTTTTGACAGATGAAACCATAACAATTATTTAGCATCATTATCACACGGCGCATACACATTAAAAACCAGAAATTCCTCACTATTAGACAGGAACCTTCCATGAATCAACAACACATGGTCCAAACTACACGACGTCCACACCTCCACCTTTAAATTGTCTCAAATTGTCAACAAACCACCTGATGCCCCAACAAAAGGTCTAAAAAAGAAATAATGTGATGAGACTTCCTACAAAGAAGCACAAAAGAAATCCTCCACCACTTCTAACTTAATTTCTTGGAGACATAAAATAGACGGTCGTTTCTCCACTACCAAATTTTTCACTTCCTTTCTTTTTGCCACCCCTCCCAACCCCCTAACATTCCACGCTACAATCTTCATGACACACCCCCATTCCCCTACCTGACCTCAGAGAAAACAATACTCTACTCCTCCTCCCCACCCTCTTTGTCTCCCACCCCCGACGATAGAACTTTTGAACACGCCCTTCATTAAACAAACTAAAATTAATTTCATTAAAAGAAACACCAATGATCTTACCAATACTTATAACATCTTCAACAACCACATTATCATTTCCATTCAAAGCCATCCAATTTGTCCAATCATTATGTTTTCATTCTTTTGGAATTAAACTAAAGGCATGGCTCTTATACTTTTAGGAGGAGGATATTTTTATTTATAAATACATTGTGTATTTTTAATTTTTTTTTTAATTTACGGGAAAAGTGAAAATATAAGTGTTTGTTCAGTATTGCATTTAGGATGAGATCCAATAAAAAATTGAGTATAATCATTAAGTTTCACTTGTTTCATATGTTAGAAAAGTTTATTAATAGTATTTTTTTTCTATATTATTTTGCCTTTGTATTCATTGTTTTTTAATCAAATTCTATAAAATTTTAATCATTAAATTACTAAACCAAAAAAAAATGTCATGTCACACATACTGTTTTATCATAAATTTCTAAAATGATTAACACCGTAAATATAATATAACATAAAAAAATTCATTTGAAAAATAAAAATTTTAAAAGAACAATTGAGAAAATGGTCAAACTAATACCGATTTTTATAAAATACACATTAAACAAACTTAAATAAAAGAAGATTATGCCAATTAAGACAAATCAAAGACATGTTTAATCACTTCTAGCTTTTAATTTTTAAAGTCGATTTTATAAATTTGTTCTAGAAAATAGATTAAAAATAGAGAATAAAAATTGGTAATTTTTTAAAATTGTTTTAGAAATTAGAAGGAAAAAAAGTTCCGTAACTCAAGTTTTTAAAACATGTTTTTAAGAAGAGAATAAACAAAATATAGTTGATAATCAAACTTTTAAAATATGTTTTACTATATTAAAAAATTTAAGAAAATCATAATATATGTTTTGGCAATATAAAAATCCAACTAGTATAAATTTAAGCTTAATAAAGCATATGAGGATGTTTTAAAAATCAATCTCTTTTTTTATTATACTTTTATTTTCTTTTTTTCTTATTGATTAGATTGTGTGCTTTTTTTCCTAATAAAATAGAGGAAGATGTGTCTTATGAGTGGGAGTGATGAATTTAGGGTCCGAAGAAGACGAAGACGGGAGTTTAATATTTTTTTTTTATGTTTTTGCACTTTAGTTTTCATAGAAATGGTATTCTAGCAGCAATTGAATTTGTTATTTCTCAAATTTTTGTTTTTTAGTATGAGCTCGTTTGTCACTCGAGCCAAGTGTTTAATTAAGACAAGAGTTTAATATTTTATTCTTCTGGTGTTAAATATCACACATGAATAAAAAAGAGTTATGGTTCAAGGTTTTGGTGGCGTGGTAAGGTTGGTGGACAAGTTAGGAAGGGTGGAGTAAAATCTTGGATCCATGTCACATTCGGATATGAACTCGAAACTTTAACTCGGTCATGAAAAAAATGAATATCCACATCAATTGTTACTTTATGCAAACTTTGTTTATCTTGAGCCATGGACCAAAGTCTTTGCTACAAACCAACTCCACAAATATCAGGAAAAGTGTACCAACTATGTGCAGCTAGCAAACAGGCTTGTACAGGCCTTGGCATTGTCAATTCTAACTTTTCTTCAAAAACAAGCAATTGTGCAAAAGTCAATATAACTTGTGCATCTGTTGAAACCAAGCCTAAGCATTATTCTAAACAAGTTCAGCACAATATACCAAGCCAGAAACACGAGCTCATAGCATTGTAAACACCCAAATACACCAAAAGCTCCAACTTCTGCCCAAAATAGGGCCATCTCTGCAAACACCAAGCCAAAACATATTTCACTCGTGCGTTTTCCTTGAAACCACTTCAAACACATTCCCTACAACCCACCTGAACTATCCAAGCCATTGTTCATCAACTGTAACTTCATTTTCAAGCTTCACCATTTTCAAATTCTGAGTTTGCAGGTTGACTTCTACAAGGAGATTCAAGCCATTTCAAAGCAAGCTAAGCATTGGGAAAGGTCAAGGGAACATCAAGCAAGCTCAAAAGAACTTCAGGCCTCACTGAAAGTTGCTACATTGCCATATTCGAAGTTGACTGAAACATGTATTTCTCAAGATTCTAACTCCTTATTTAGGCATCATTAAGCTTAGGTTTGTGAAGCAAAAATATAGTCTCTAAGTTGCTTGAGCTGTACATATGCATAGCTTCCATTTATATTATCTGAGCTAGGAGAATTTAGATGATGAACATGCTGAAAAAACTAGGTTAGAATTTAGGGCCAATGAAATTCTCTCTGTTCTTTGAGAGTTAGATCAAGTTTCTTATATCATTAGAATCGTGTGATGATGAGCTATAACTTTCATGTTGCAATATTATTGAAGTTTGTTGTTTCTCGAATCCGAATGTGACATGGATCCAAGATTTTGTTGTTAATCAAGTTAGAGCGTCTTGAGGGATGACGATCAGACATTGTTGATGTTTACTTCTCGAAGGATGAAGAGCAATGTAAAGGTTATTGATATACGAGTAGAGTGTAAATCCCTGATATTTCTTAAGGTGGTTGTTAAGTATCAAGATAATTTTTAGAAGATGGAATTTAGAAAGTTGTGATGTTTCAGCGCTACTGGTGGACTGTGAAGTTATCAGTTTGATTAGCCCTTGTGTAAGATGTCGACGATTGAACAGTGATAGAGTGACATATTGTTGTAGATCGTGTCATGGAATCCTTGTAAGTGATTGTACAAGTTGTTGAAGTTGTTGGAATGTTTTGAATCGCGAGTCAGATTCGTAAATGCAAGGAGATGAGTATGATTTCAAGGATGGTAAATTTTGGTACTGGTATAAAGAAATTATGTCATGATGTTATCATAAGATGTGTAATAGTATGTCGTGGCATGACGGCGGTGTTCGCATTTTCGGATAACTTTGGAAATTCATATCTTGTGTTCTGAGTATCGGTTGATACTCCGTTTGAATCTATGAGGAGATAGAAATATATTATATCCTATGAAAGTATTTTCAAATATGGTTGATGCATTTCCATAGGGAGGGACTCTGAAGTCGTTTATGGAACTAGAGGATTTTTGGGTATAGGTGATTATTATCGTAGTTGTTCGAGACGAGGACAAGCATAATATGTTATTGATGAATAAGTTGAGAAATGAGATGTTCGGAAGTAAAAAGGATAGTCGTTCATCATTTTAAGTATGTGATGTTGCATGTGAAGAAAGTTTTGTAGAACTAAAGAAAAGTTTGACGACTGCTCTGATATTAGTTATCTAATCCGAGTGAGTCATTGGTAGTGTATTATGAATGCGCCTAAGATGGAACTTAGTGGTGTGCTAATTCTGAATGGACAACTCATAGTTCGTGTGAGGAATTATCCTACGCGTGACTTAGAGTATGCAGCGATGGTGTTTATGATGAAGACTTAGAGACATTGTCTTTTTGGTTCTAGATTTGAAGTATTTAACGACCATAAGAGTTTAAAGTATTTATATGATTAGAAGGAATTGAATATGAGCTTAGTTTACAAAGTGACACCGAAGAGTGTTATGTTGGGGATGTTGAAGATTAACAATAATTTTTTGGACAGTATCAGAGAAGCTCAAAAGTTAGGTGTGAAATTGGTAGATTTGGTGGTTGGACTCGATCAGTCTGAGAATGATGATTTCAAGTTAGATGTGCAAGGTGTTTGAGATTCCGTAATCGAATTTTTATTCCTGATGATGCGGAGAGGAAGAAAGTAATTCTTGAGTTAGAGAATGCTTAACCTTCGAGTAAGGCTAAGTGAGGGTAATGTGGACCGTGTAAAATGTTGAGCGTTGGTGTCTCATCAACAAGATCGAATGAGAGGGAAATTATGGAAGTATTTGTAATCCTCATTGGAAATTATTGGATTGTGGTGCGTTAGGTGACTTGAGTACAAGTTCTAAAGGAACATTATTATAGTTTAGTAACCATGGTTTATACTCCAGTATGATTATCGGCTATCTATTGACAAATTGAGGAATTGATCACCCTTAATCTCTTGTTGATAGTAGGCGAGATGGTGTTGGATGGTATAGACTTGTCTTGCTATCTTAATGGTGAGTAAAGTGATTATGATATATTGTGAGGATATTCGCTCACATGTTTGTGTGCAGAGTGGCTAAGAAATAATTGAGACGTATTGAACAAGTCGGAGTAGCGAGTTAATGCGAATTAACGTTGCAAAGTGAAAGAGTGAGAATATCAAGTGAGCAATGGTTTTATGGTGGGTGTTGAGGAAAGTCTGAAACTAGATTGAAACTTATAAACCATATATTAGACGAAAATTTTAACGAGGACAATGACTTAAGGTGAATTATCAGAGTTGCACAGGTGAAGCGTGATGTGGCGCAATATCCATGCGTGTACGACTCGTTAGAAGTGAAGG
Source organism: Vicia faba (assembly GCA_948472305.1). Classification (NCBI taxonomy): domain Eukaryota; kingdom Viridiplantae; phylum Streptophyta; class Magnoliopsida; order Fabales; family Fabaceae; genus Vicia; species Vicia faba. The sequence continues at coordinate 991,180,692 of OX451735.1, forward strand.
ATTAAAACATCAGAAGCCTATGGGAATAATATGACTTGATCTACATGTTTGATTTGGTGGATTGTTGATATGGGGATGATGTGCCAAGGCACTATGTTTGCTAGTAAATATTTGCAGATTTTATAAGAAGATTGTTGTGGATTGTTGATTGATGGTAAGCTATGGGTATGCTTGATGAGTTATATAGTAAGTTGATGTTGTAATGATTTTATTATCGTTATTGAGATGTTATTGTTGATTTCTGTAAGTAAGGAATGATACTCCATAACGTGACGAAGTTGATTATGTTGGTTGTGTTATGTCACTATAAGAGTGATAGGACAATATGAATAGAGTTGTTGATAATTGACACACACACATATATATATATATATATATATATATATATATATATATATATATATATATATATATATATATATATATATATATATATATATATATATATATATATATATATATATATATATATATATATATATATATATATATATATATATATGAGAATGAAATTGTGTATGTGTTTCGATATTGAAAAGGGTGTTAAGATAATATTGTGATGTTGTATATCCAAGTATAAGTGTGTACTACTTTAAATGTTGATATGTCAGATTATGGTGGAGTAGTTGAGATGCTAGTAACAATTGTGTCGCGAAGTGTTGAATGATTGGCATGAGTGTAATCGATTTGAATCGTGTTGAGTTATTGAGTTATCAGAAAAGTAATGGTCGAAGTGTTTCCAAACGCGACTTGGAAATTAATGAGTTGGATACGAAATTCGTACTAAGAATGATAGTATCAAATATATTTTCGAGGACGAAAATATTCTAAGTGGGGGAGAGTTGTAACGCCCTTTAATTTAATTAATTATTTAATTAAATTAATTATGAATTAATGGTTGAGAATGTTGTTGAAATTGTTGAAGTTGCGAAATGTCGAGAAATATTTATTTAAGTTGCTAAGTTGTTATTTGGTTGATTAATATTAGCAACAATATTAATAATAACATTAAAATGATTATAAGATTTTTTGTTGATCTTAATTATATGGTCGTATGTAGTAAAGGTGGGGGTGTGAAAGTTAGGCCCAATAATAATATTAATAATTATAAGGTTAAACTATTTATAAGGAGAATTAGGTTAATTGAACAAGTCTTAGAGAATTTTGTGGGAACGTGAGAAGTTGCAAGGTTACAAAGAAAAGGCAAAGGTTAGAAGCTATGGCAAAGTAAGGTTTAACCGGTAGAATAGAGTGATCTCTAATCCAAAGTAAGGGTGGTGCTCTGACTCTATAATATGGTATATGATGAATGATATGTGGGATTGAGTTATAAAATTATTTCTGTTTGTGTTTGAAATTGATATATTATTGAAATTGTGAGATGATTGAGGATCTAATTTAATATATTTACGTGCTGAAGTGTCAGTTGTCTTTGACAATTATACTGCTTCATTCATGACATAGATATGTAGTAGCCATTTCATTCATTATATTTGTATATATGTTGCCTCGTTACTATACATATGTATATACTATGACTCACTTTATATTATGGTGTATATACTGCAATGGCAAATTTTGAGAGATGTATTAATTTGGCATTCCTGTAGCGGAAACATCATGAGTTAAAGTGAGAATTCCAACTTCGTATATCCTATAGCGGCATTTGTGAATGTAGCGGCCTCTGAATTAATTTGAGAGCTAGATTTAGGAATACAAGTTATATATATATATATATATATATATATATATATATATATATATATATATATATATATATATATATATATATATATATATATATATATATATATATATATATATATATATATATATATATATATAGTAATAATAATAATAATATTATTAATAAAAATGATTTAATATTGTTAGTATAATTTTGTAGAAATTTTGTAATTAGGGATAAGCATTTAGATAATTAATTAACCGGTTTTAATCGAAATAGTCTGAATAATTACGCGGTTTATTTGTAGTAATTTTTGGTTGATTCGTTGAGTGGTGTTTTGTTGAATAACGTGAAATTTCAGGTGGTATTGAAATTGTAGAATTGTCTTTATTTATTGACAATATAAATTTGTAGAACTATGGCCAATGTTGATTCGTTGATTAGTTGTTGCTGAGTTGTTGTTATTATTAAGTTGTTGTTGAAATGTCTCTATTTATTGGTAATATCAAGTTGTAGGCCTATGGGCAGTGTTGAGTTGTTGTTAAGTTGTTGTTGAATTGTTGTTGTTGTGTTGTTGTTGTTAAGGTACGGTTGAAATGTTATTGTTGTGTCGTTGTTGTTGCATTGTTGTTGAATGGTTGATGCTGTAGTTGTTGTTGTGTTTCATATGTTGTCGCATACATAGCATATCAAGTTGGGAGCTCATGCTCTGTAAGTTGGTCCGGATTGACAATATTAAGTTGAAGGCTTATGCCTTGTTGATGCCTCTATTAATTGGCAAATTTTTAAGTTGGGAGTTCTGCTCAATTGGTACCGCATGCATGTGCATTGTAATTGAGTCGCAGTTGATGTTGCATCTTGAGTTGTGGTGATGATATATTTGTTGTTGTTGTATGTTTTTGACTTGTTGTGACAGATATTATCTAAAAGCTGTGAATTAGTAGTCATGTCGTGTTGATGTTTTATTGTGATTGAAGTTGTTTGTAAGTTATGAAGTGGTGATTTTATATGATTTGATCTAATATATTATTTATCATGTGACTTATTATATTGTCTGATATCTCACCCATTTTTGAATGTTTCCCTCTGTTGGTAACGTGCAGGTAATCAAGAAGAATAGTTATTACCTTCGTCAGTTCGAGTCGGTGTTATCGCTCTGATACGTAACACTCGGGAGGATGAACGCTTGATGTTTAGTTGTTGATATTTATTTCATTTGCTGAATTTTTAAGTTGGTTACGTGAAATAATTGTTGTCTTGAAGTTGTTTTAGTTTAATAAAAGATGTTAAGTGAATTGAAGTTGAGTATGTAGATTCTATTGCTTATCAATAAAAAGTTATTTAATTTTGAAGAATAAATCAGGTTGTTATCGATTCATCCGAGTTAAGTGTTATGTATTTGTTTGTATGCTGATTAAATGAAATTTGATTTTAAGTTGAAAATGTAGCATCCTATTTATGTTGAACTTTGATTTTATTATTATCTGCCGGGTAGAAATAGAGTGTTACATATGCTAGTAGTGTTAACCCTAGCTCAATAACATGTTCGTGCTTTATTTCAGCCCTACCATTTTATTGTGATATAGAGGGATGTGACATTCTTAATTCCCATCCTGAATCCACACAAATCCTTTGGATTGGTTTATACTCACTTCCATCGCCATATTGGATCATTTTAATTTTATTTTCAAATTGATTCCCAACCAATTTCATAAACTCAACAAAAACATGTATGGTTTCTGATATTTTTCTTTAAAGAAAAAAAAAACCATGTGAATCTGCTAAAACCAACAACAAAATGTATGTAGTATTTAAAACTAGATGGTGACAAAATAGGGGAAGAGCCTCATACATCAAAATGAAATAGTTCTAGAAGTTCTTTGGCATGATACAAAGAACATTTGAAATGTAACAAGTGCATTTTTCCAGTTGACAAGATTCGCAAAATGTAAAGTTGTCATTGGGTGAGATCTTCACATTGCAACTTTTCAATACTTTATCTAGAATTTTATTATTCGGATGTCTAAGTTTCATATGCCAACTTTCTTTGACAAACATGTAGATACATGGATCTTTATTCTCATTATTGTGATCACTTTCTAATTTATATACATCATCTTTAAGTTCCCTTTTAAAAATGTTTTCCTTGTTAGTATGTCCTTCAAAAGACAATGGTTTTCATTAAATTCAACAAATATATTATTGTCAAGAAACAGTCTAATTTTTTGTTTCAATAAGAAGCAAATATGTGCTTCTAGGAATATTACTGAAGCTGAATATGGTGGAACAAGGAGAGCTTTCTCTCAACTGGTATGGATGAAACAAATGTTGAAGGATTATAGTGTCAAATATGATGTCTTAACATTATGTTGTGAAGATCTAAGTGATATCCAACATCTCATTCAACATGGCTGGAACAAAACCTTGATAGTCATAATTAACTGATCAAGAATTTTGTTGAAGAAAAGGTTGTTATTATGGAGCTTATGGACAACAAGGAACAATTTACTATTATGTTTAATTAGATTGAGAATATAAGCAGTAGGGTTGGAACTTGCACTATGAGGATTTATAGCAATTACAAATATGGAGGAATGCAACATTTAATGCATCTTTCCTCTATCCTCTGAGGCATGATAAGCCTATATAAGTTGCTATTGTTAAATGATGGAACAAAAGATCTCTGCAAGGTCAAAAGTTGGTTTGAAAAAGACATGTTCTAAGGTGGTGGCAAGGAAATCCAATCTCAACACTCCTAAAACATGTGACAACAACAAGAGGTGCATGAGGGTCTTTGACATGGGCAAGAGGTGGAAGACCACATGAAGATGACCAAGTTTTGCATGTTTCCATCTGAAATTGTTTGTTTCCATCTGTGTACATGCTTGTATGCATTGTGTGCTTCCAATTATGTTTGCGTTTACTGTATTTTTGTCAATTATTTGCTAAAACGGGGGAGTAAAGTGTTAGTGTGTTTTTGTTTGTCATGATGTCATGTCACATGTCTTAACATGTTAACCAACATTGTGATAGGATTGTACTACTGCTGATGGTGGTATGTGTGCATGATGTCTTACCAGATGTTCTGACATCTTGTCTAATGTGTTTTATGGAGAATCTTGATGTGAGGCTTATTTGTCTTCTATTGCATGTGCCTCTTGTGACACCCCAAATTAATTCAATTGTTAAATAATTAGGAATTTAATTATTAAATTAATTAAAGGCTTAATCAATAATATTTTGGACTAAATGGATGAATTAATTATGGAATTAAAAAGGAAGACCGGGGGGTGTAAGGTTGAATTAGAGGTGTGTGAAGTAAAAAGCTCTACTAAATAATTACTAATTTATTTCTATTATTTGGAAAATAATAAAAGGAAAAGAAAAAGAAGGTTATTGGGAAAAAGTCTTATACGTGAAATTGGAGAAGAAAAGAGAAGAGAGAAAAAAGCCAAAAGCCGTGAATTCGAAGGATCATCGCGAGGTAAGGGGTGATTTCGATTATTTAACATGCCTTATAGATTTTGGGATCAATAGAATTGATTAAGCATGTTAGGAATCCCAATTTAGGATTTATGAAATTCAAACCCCAAATCCCATGAATTTATGTTTTGATTCAATTTGAGGTTATGAGGAAATTGTATGATGTTATGGTGTGTTATAATCTCATTGGAATCATGCACTATAACTTGTTTTGACATTGATGTGAGTTGGATTCGTATGGGTATGAATTGGATGGGATTGGAATGAGTAAATGCTGTCAAAATAGCAGTTTTTGACTTTTCAGGTTGCATGAACCGGTTCCCAGTGGGGAGGAACCGGGTTCCACTGTGTGAACATACAAAAACTTGCAAAATTGGTCGCAGGAACCGGTTCCTGTATAGGTAGGAACCGGGTTCCAGTATATTTTCCAGAAACGTAACTTTTTGAAAAATACTAAACTTTGAAAATTCATAACTTTCAAACCGTAAGTCCGTTTTGAGTTCCGTTTTCGGCGGTATTTCTTAAATTAAAGATACTATCTTATCAAATAAGAAAAATATTACTTTATAAAAATTATTTTAAAAAGAGTCGAATTCCCGATTTTTGTAAACTTTGGTATTTTGAGAATGATGTAGAATTGTTTGTAAGTTGTTCTGATTTGGTGAATGAGAACTGATACTTATGTGTTGTGCCTGCTATCCATTATGATTGAGATGTGATCATGTGATATATTGGTTTTGGCATTATTTGGAATTATGTTGTGATCATATTCCGTTGATTTGATGTTGACTTTCCGATTATGCGGTTTGTTATTATGTGCATATTTGGTGTATATGCAATGGTGTATCCATGATAATTGATTGTATCAGGTCCTTGTGGATGAAGTGCATGTTTATGCTGTTTGATGTGTGTATGATAGATAATGATATCATGTTTCTTTTGGTTTTGGTTCAGTTATGATAAATTGATGTATTTCATAGACTGATTTGATGTTGCATGCTGGTGATGTGCATGCATATGCATTGTTTTGGTGAAGTTAATTCCCATTGTGTGGAATTTGACTTGTATTTCCGTTAACCGATACCCAAGAGATGATGGGTGGTTAGGCTGGATTCGTGTCCGAGTGTTATGGACGAATCGATGATTGCTTCGGCTGGATTCATGTCCGAGTGTGATGGACGAATCGATGGTTGTTGTATCCGAGTGTGATGGATCAGTGATGGGTGACTTGGTCACATGATTGGTACCACATGAATTGTGTCTTCATTTGTGTTTGCATGGAATTGTAACATGTTAGGATGTCTTCCAGTGTTACAATTCTTTGGTTGATTATTGATTTATGCATAATGACTTGTATGATTGGAACTGTGTGTTGAATCTGAGTTTATGCTAAAATGGGTGAAATGATATGCTTGTGATATAATGTTGATTGAGAAACTTATAATTCATGTTAATTATGAGAAATCTCACCCTTACTTTAATGATTTCAGATTAAAGTTAGCAGCTCAGGAGTTGGTGAGGATGGCTCTAGAGCTATGTTATTTTAAGTCCGCGTGTCAGTGTCGTGCTCTGATAGGTTGTAACACTGGGGGAAACGTTTGAATGATGAGTTTTATTTTATACTCTATTGTTTAATTTGTGTTGGGAATACTTATGAAGTGAAGTTATTCCAGTTTTGAGATATTTCCGCTGTGTAGAACATGATGTTGATTCGAATATTTATTTTAATAATTCCTTCAGTAAAGCATGACAACTGTAGATTTGAGGTTTTTATATTTATCTTGAATTGTGACATCCCTGTTTTCCATGTTACTCTGATTTAATTAATATATTTGCGGGTTATTTAGAAGGGGTGTTACAATAGTGGTATCAGAGCAGGTCGGTCTATCGGCCAGGTTGTTTATGTGTTTACTCCCTTTTGGTATGCGACATGTGTGTGAAACATTGTCGGTACTTGATTGTTTCCTTTTCATTGTCTGCAGAGGTACGTGTGAAATAAGTGGGGGAGAAGTTTCTTCTCTTAAGTTTTGTGCAAGGGGTAGTTCAGTATACCGCCGATTGTAAGATATAAGTATTGTCGAGCAGTTGATGCTTCAAGCATGGTTATGTTTAAGTAGCTTGAAGGGTAAGATTGAAGATGTTGTTGTGGTTTGGCAACGATGGTTGATGCCACCTCATGATTGTTGACTATCTATTGACAAATTGAGGAACTGATCACCCTTAATCTCTTGTTGATAGTAGTCGGGATCGCGTTGGATGGGATGTACTTATTGTGCCAGCTTTACAGTGTGTGAAATTAGTTGAGTCGGCAAGAAGAGAAGCGTTATGGTTTGCGTAATGAGAGATTTAGATCTCGGCGAGAGCAAGATAAAGGCATGTGACCTATTGGATGTCATTTTTTTTATGAAGTGTTCTGTGATGAAGTAAGTGGAACGGTGTGAGAGTGCAAGGTGAAGTCTTAATGGGTTTTGTTACTAGAACTAGTTCGAATTCGAGGATGCCTATAAGAGGTCTGCTTCTAGATTGAGAAAGTTAAAGAGTCAACTTGAGGATTTGTTTGAGAAGAAGTTTATTCGTCCGAGTGTTTCGCCGTGGGGTGCTCCAGTGTTGTTGGTTAAGAAGAAAGAAGGTTCAATGAGATTATGTGTTGATTACAGACAGCTGAATAAAGTTACAATCAAGAATCGGTATCCTTTGCCGAGGATCGATGATTTGATGGGTCAATTAGTTGGAGCTTGTGTAGTTAGTAAGATTGATCTGAGATCTAGATATCATCAGATTTGTGTGAAGTCAGAAGATATTCAGAAACTGCATTTAGAACGAGGTATGGACATTACGAGTATTCTGTTATGCCGTTTGGAGTTACTAATGCACCTGGTGTTTTCATGGAGTATATGAACATGATATTTCATCCGTATCTTGATAAGTTTGTGGTGGTGTTCATTGATGATATTCTAATTTATTCGAAGAGCGATGAAGAGCATGCAGAACATCTCAGAGTTGTGTTGGAATTTTTGAAAGAGAAGAAGCTTTATGCGAAGTTGTCCAAGTGTGAATTCTGGTTAAGTGAAGTAAGTTTTCTTGGCCATGTAATTTCCAAGAATGGAATTGTTGTGGATCCTACGAAGGTAGAAGCAGTATCTCAGTGGGAAGCGCCGAAGAATGCTTCTGAGATCCATAGTTTTCTGGGTCTTGCAGGTTATTATAGGAAGTTTATATAAGGATTTTCTACATTAGCGTTACCGTTGACTAAGTTGACCAGGAAGGGTCAGATGTTTGTTTGGGATGTTGAATGTGAGAAAGGATTTCAAGAGCTGAAGAGGAGGTTGACAAGTGCTCCGATCTTGATTTTGCCAAATCCGACTGTCTTTTGTTGTGTATTGTGACGCATCATTAATGGGATTAGGTGGTGTGTTGATGCAAGATAAGCAGGTGGTGGCTTATGCTTCGAGACAATTGAAAGCACATGAAAGGAATTATCCAACTCATGATTTGGAGTTGGCAGCTGTTGTGTTTGTTTTGAAGTTGTGGAGGCATTATTTATATGGTTCTCCGTTTGAGGTGTTCAGTGATCACAAAAGTCTGAGGTATCTCTTTGATCAGAAAGAGTTGAATATGAGGCAGAGGAGATGGTTAGAATTCCTAAAGGATTATGATTTTGGTTTGAATTACCATCCTGGTAAGGCAAACATTGTTGCGGATTCCTTGAGTAGGAAGTCCTTGCATATGTCGATGTTAATGGTCCGTGAGTTAGATTTGGTTGAGCAGTTCAGAGATTTAAGTTTGGTATGTGAAACTACTCCGAATAGTGTGAAATTGGGTATGTTGAAACTGACTAGTGGTATTCTGGAAGAAATTCGGAATGGACAGAAGTCCGATGTTGGGTTAGTTGATAAATTGACATTGATCAACCAAGGTCAAGGAGGCGAGTTCCGGATTGATGAGAATGGTGTTATGAGATTTGGTAATAGGGTGTGTGTTCCGGATGTTGCAGAGATTAGGAAGAGTATTTTGGAAGAAGGACATCGTAGTGGATTGAGTATTCATCCTGGTGCTACTAAAATGTACCATGATTTGAAGAAGTTGTTTTGGTGGCCAGGAATGAAAAAGGAAATTGCTGAGTTTATGTATGCTTGTTTGGTTTGTCAGAAGTCGAAGATTGAGCATCAGAAACCGCCAGGATTGATGGAACCGTTGTTTGTTCCAGAATGGAAATGGGATGGAATCTCTATGGATTTTGTGTCTGGTTTGCCAAGGACATCGAAGAATTGTGATTCTATCTGGGTTATTGTTGATCGGTTGACGAAATCTGCTCACTTTATTCCGATAAGAATGGATTATCCGATGGAAAGGTTGGCAGAATTGTATGTTGAGAAGATTGTGAGTTTGCACGGTATTCCTTCTAGTATTGTGTCGGATCGAGATCCGAGGTTTACATCTAAATTCTGGACGGGATTGCAAGAAGCTTTGGGTACTAAGTTGCGTTTGAGTTCCGCTTATCATCCACAGACAGATGGTCAGACTGAGAGAAGGATTCAGTCGTTGGAAGATTTGTTAAGAGCTTGTGTGTTGGAAAAAGGTGGAGCTTGGGATAGTTATCTACCATTGATTGAGTTTACCTACAACAATAGTTTTCATTCGAGCATTGGTATGGCTCCGTTTGAGGCATTGTATGGTAGGAGGTGTCGGACATCGTTGTGTTGGTATGAATCTGGAGAGAGCGTTGTGATTGGACCGGAAATTATCCAACAGACTTCGGAAAAGATTAAGATGATTCAGGAGAAGATGAGGACTTCTCAGAGTCGTCAGAAAAGTTATCACGATAAGAGGAGGAAAGATCTTGAGTTTAGCAAAGGAGAACATGTTTTTATGCGAGTTACAACGATGACTGGTATTGGTCGAGCTTTGAAGTCAAAGAAGTTGACTCCACGTTTTATTGGTCTGTTTCAGATTACCAAGAGAGTTAGGAAAGTTGCTTATCAGATTGCTTTGCCGCCGTCACTTGCAAATTGCATGATGTTTTTCATGTATCTCAGCTAAGGAAGTACATTGTTGATCCGTCTCATGAGATTCGGGTAGACGATATACAGGCACGAGAGAATTTGACTGTGGAAGCGGTACCTACGAGAATTGAGGATCGGGAGTTGAAACAGTTGTGAGGCAAGGAGATCGCGTTGGTAAGAGTGGCTTGGGGAGGACCAACAGATGGAAATGTCACTTGGGAGGTGGAGAGCCAGATGAAGGACTCGTATCCCGAACTGTTCGTCTAAGGTATGTTTTCGAGGACGAAAATTCTTTTAGTTGGGGAGAGTTGTGACACCCCAAATTAATTCAATTGTTAAATAATTAGGAATTCAATTGTGATTAAGAATTACAATATTCTGATTCTGGTTTTTTTTATAGAAAACATTGATTTGGGAAACTCTGCATAAATTGTATAAGGTAAAAGATGAACGGAAACGATGGCGATATTCATTCCAAGCTTCCTGTATTTGATGGCAAAAACTGGAATCGTTGAAAGATCCAGATGCGAATTATTTTAAAAAGAGTCGAATTCCCGATTTTTGTAAACTTTGGTATTTTGAGAATGATGTAGAATTGTTTGTAAGTTATTCTGATTTGGTGAATGAGAACTTATACTTATGTGTTGTGCCTGCTATCCATTATGATTGAGATGTGATCATGTGATATATTGGTTTTGGCATTATTTGGAATTATGTTGTGATCATATTCCGTTGATTTGATGTTGACTTTCCGATTATGTGGTTTGTTATTATGTGCATATTTGGTGTATATGCAATGGTGTATCCATGATAATTGATTGTATCAGGTCCTTGTGGATGAAGTGCATGTTTATGTTGTTTGATGTGTGTATGATAGATAATGATATCATGTTTCTTTTGGTTTTGGTTCAGTTATGATAAATTGATGTATTTCATAGACTGATTTGATGTTGCATGCTGGTGATGTGCATGCATATGCATTGTTTTGGTGAAGTTAATTCCCATTGTGTGGAATTTGACTTGTATTGCCGTTAACTGATACCCGAGAGATGATGGGTGGTTAGGCTGGATTCGTGTCCGAGTGTTATGGACGAATCGATGATTGCTTCGGCTGGATTCATGTCCGAGTGTGATGGACGAATCGATGGTTGTTGTATCCGAGTGTGATGGATCAGTGATGGGTGACTTGGTCACGTGATTGGTACCACATGAATTGTGTCTTCATTTGTGTTTTCATGGAATTGTAACATGTTAGGATGTCTTCCAATGTTACAATTCTTTGGTTGATTATTGATTTATGCATAATGACTTGTATGATTGGAACTGTGTGTTGAATCTGAGTTTATGCTAAAATGGGTGAAATGATATGCTTGTGATATAATGTTGATTGAGAAACTTATAATTCATGTTAATTATGAGAAATCTCACCCTTACTTTAATGATTTCAGATTAAAGTTAGCAGCTCAGGAGTTGGTGAGGATGGCTCTAGAGCTATGTTATTTTAAGTCCGCGTGTCAGTGTCGTGCTCTGATAGGTTGTAACACTGGGAGAAACGTTTGAATGATGAGTTTTATTTTATACTCTATTGTTTAATTTGTGTTGGGAATACTTATGAAGTGAAGTTATTCCGGTTTTGAGATATTTCCGCTGTGTAGAACATGATGTTGATTCGAATATTTATTTTAATAATTCCTTCAGTAAAGCATGACAACTGTAGATTTGAGGTTTTTATATTTATCTTGAATTGTGACATCCCTGTTTTCCATGTTACTCTGATTTAATTAATATATTCGCGGGTTATTTAGAAGGGGTGTTACAATAGTGGTATCAGAGCAGGTCGGTCTATCGGCCAGGTTGTTTATGTGTTTACTCCCTTTTGGTATGCGACATGTGTGTGAAACACTGTCGGTACTTGACTGTTTCCTTTTCGTTGTCTGCAGAGGTACGTGTGAAATAAGTGGGGGAGAAGTTTCTTCTCTTAAGTTTTGTGCAAGGGGTAGTTCAGTATACCGCCGATTGTAAGATGTAAGTATTGTCGAGCAGTTGATGCTTCAAGCATGGTTATGTTTAAGTAGCTTGAAGGGTAAGATTGAAGATGTTGTTGTGGTTTGGCAACGATGGTTGATGCCACCTCATGATTGTTGACTATCTATTGACAAATTGAGGAACTGATCACCCTTAATCTCTTGTTGATAGTAGTCGGGATCGCGTTGGATGGGATGTACTTATTGTGCCAGCTTTACAGTGTGTGAAATTAGTTGAGTCGGCAAGAAGAGAAGCGTTATGGTTTGCGTAACGAGAGATTTAGATCTCGGCGAGAGCAAGATAAAGGCATGTGACCTATTGGATGTCATTTTTTTATGAAGTGTTTTGTGATGAAGTAAGTGGAACGGTGTGAGAGTGCAAGGTGAAGTCTTAATGGGTTTTGTTACTAGAACTAGTTCGAATTCGAGGATGCCTATAAGAGGTCTGCTTCTAGATTGAGAAAGTTGAAGAGTCAACTTGAGGATTTCTTTGAGAAGAAGTTTATTCGTCCGACTGTTTCGCCGTGGGGTGCTCCGGTGTTGTTGGTTAAGAAGAAAGAAGGTTCAATGAGATTATGTGTTGATTACAGACAGCTGAATAAAGTTACAATCAAGAATCGGTATCCTTTGCCGAGGATCGATGATTTGATGGGTCAATTAGTTGGAGCTTGTGTAGTTAGTAAGATTGATCTGAGATCTGGATATCATCAGATTTGTGTGAAGTCGGAAGATATTCAGAAAACTGCATTTAGAACGAGGTATGGACATTACGAGTATTCTGTTATGCCGTTTGGAGTTACTAATGCACCTGGTGTTTTCATGGAGTATATGAACATGATATTTCATCCGTATCTTGATAAGTTTGTGATGGTGTTCATTGATGATATTCTAATTCATTCGAAGAGCGATGAAGAGCATGCAGAACATCTCAGAGTTGTGTTGGAATTTTTGAAAGAGAAGAAGCTTTATGCGAAGTTGTCCAAGTGTGAATTCTGGTTAAGTGAAGTAAGTTTTCTTGGACATGTAATTTCCAAGAATGGAATTGTTGTGGATCCTACGAAGGTAGAAGCAGTATCTCAGTGGGAAGCGCCGAAGAATGCTTCTGAGATCCATAGTTTTCTGGGTCTTGCAGGTTATTACAGGAAGTTTATAGAAGGATTTTCTACATTAGCGTTACCGTTGACTAAGTTGACCAGGAAGGGTCAGATGTTTGTTTGGGATGTTGAATGTGAGAAAGGATTTCAAGAGCTGAAGAGGAGGTTGACAAGTGCTCCGATCTTGATTTTGCCAAATCCGACTAAGTCTTTTGTTGTGTATTGTGACGCATCATTAATGGGATTAGGTGGTGTGTTGATGCAAGATAAGCAGGTGGTGGCTTATGCTTCGAGACAATTGAAAGTACATGAAAGGAATTATCCGACTCATGATTTGGAGTTGGCAGCTGTTGTGTTTGTTTTGAAGTTGTGGAGGCATTATTTATATGGTTCTCCGTTTGAGGTGTTCAGTGATCACAAAAGTCTGAGGTATCTCTTTGATCAGAAAGAGTTGAATATGAGGCAGAGGAGATGGTTAGAATTCCTAAAGGATTATGATTTCGGTTTGAATTACCATCCTGGTAAGGCAAACGTTGTTGCGGATTCCTTGAGTAGGAAGTCCTTGCATATGTCGATGTTAATGGTCCGTGAGTTAGATTTGGTTGAGCAGTTCAGAGATTTAAGTTTGGTATGTGAAACTACTCCGAATAGTGTGGAATTGGGTATGTTGAAACTGAATAGTGGTATTCTGGAAGAAATTCGGAATGGACAGAAGTCCGATGTTGGGTTAGTTGATAAATTGACATTGATCAACCAAGGTCAAGGAGGCGAGTTCCGGATTGATGAGAATGGTGTTATGAGATTTGGTAATAGTGTGTGTGTTCCGGATGTTGCAGAGATTAGGAAGAGTATTTTGGAAGAAGGACATCGTAGTGGATTGAGTATTCATCCTGGTGCTACTAAAATGTACCATGATTTGAAGAAGTTGTTTTGGTGGCCGGGAATGAAAAAGGAAATTGCTGAGTTTATGTATGCTTGTTTGGTTTGTCAGAAGTCGAAGATTGAGCATCAGAAACCGTCAGGATTGATGGAACCGTTGTTTGTTCCAGAATGGAAATGGGATGGAATCTCTATGGATTTTGTGTCTGGTTTGCCAAGGACATCGAAGAATTGTGATTCTATCTGGGTTATTGTTGATCGGTTGACGAAATCTGCTCACTTTATTCCGATAAGAATGTATTATCCGATGGAAAGGTTGGCAGAATTGTATGTTGAGAAGATTGTGAGTTTGCACGGTATTCCTTCTAGTATTGTGTCGGATCGAGATCCGAGGTTTACATCTAAATTCTGGACGGGGTTGCAAGAAGCTTTGGGTACTAAGTTGCGTTTGAGTTCCGCTTATCATCCACAGACAGATGGTCAGACGGAGAGAACGTTTCAGTCGTTGGAAGATTTGTTAAGTGCTTGTGTGTTGGAAAAAGGTGGAGCTTGGGATAGTTATCTACCATTGATTGAGTTTACCTACAACAATAGTTTTCATTCGAGCATTGGTATGGCTCCGTTTGAGGCATTGTATGGTAGGAGGTGTCGGACACCGTTGTGTTGGTATGAATCTGGAGAGAGCGTTGTGATTGGACCGGAAATTATCCAACAGACTTCGGAAAAGATTAAGATGATTCAAGAGAAGATGAGGACTTCTCAGAGTCGTCAGAAAAGTTATCACGATAAGAGGAGAAAAGATCTTGAGTTTAGTGAAGGAGAATATGTTTTTATGCGAGTTACTCCGATGACTGGTATTGATCGAGCTTTGAAGTCAAAGAAGTTGACTCCACGTTTTATTGGTCCGTTTCAGATTACCAAGAGAGTTGGGAAAGTTGCTTATCAGATTGCTTTGCCGCCTTCACTTGCAAATTGCATGATGTTTTTCATGTATCTCAGCTAAGGAAGTACATTGCTGATCCGTCTCATGAGATTCGGTTAGACGATATACAGGCACGAGAGAATTTGACTGTGGAAGCGGTACCTACGAGAATTGAGGATCAGGAGTTGAAACAGTTGTGAGGCAAGGAGATCGCGTTGGTAAGAGTGGCTTGGGGAGGACCAGCAGATGGAAATGTCACTTGGGAGCTGGAGAGCCAGATGAAGGACTCGTATCCTGAACTGTTCGTCTAAGGTATGTTTTCGAGGACGAAAACTCTTTTAGTTGGGGAGTGTTGTGACACCCCAAATTAATTCAATTGTTAAATAATTAGGAATTTAATTATTAAAGGATTAATCAATAATATTTTGGACTAAATGGATGAATTAATTATGGAATTAAAAAGGAAGACCGGGGGGTGTAAGATTGAATTAGAGGTGTGTGAAGTAAAAAGCTCTACTAAATAATTACTAATTTATTTCTATTATTTGGAAAATAATAAAAGGAAAAGAAAAAGAAGGTTATTGGGAAAAAGTCTTATACGTGAAATTGGAGAAGAGAAGAGAAGAGAGGAAAAAGCCAAACGTCGTGAATTCGAAGGATCATCGCGAGGTAAGGGGTGATTTCGATTATTTAATATGCCTTATAGATTTTGGGATCAATAGAATTGATTAAGCATGTTAGGAATCCCAATTTAGGATTTATGAAATTCAAACCCCAAATCCCATGAATTTATGTTTTGATTCAATTTGAGGTTATGAGGAAATTGTATGATGTTATGGTGTGTTATAATCTCATTGGAATCATGCACTATAACTTGTTTTGACATTGCTGTGAGTTGGATTCGTATGGGTATGAATTGGATGAGATTGGAATGAGTAAATGCTGTCAAAATAGCAGTTTTTGACTTTTCAGGTCGCATGAACCGGTTCCCAGTGGGGAGGAACCGGGTTCCACTGTGTGAACATACAAAAACTTGCAAAATTGGTCGCAGGAACCGGTTCATGTATAGGTAGGAACCGGGTTCCAGTACATTTTCCAGAAACGTAACTTTTTGAAAAATACTAAACTTTGAAAATTCATAACTTTCAAACCGTAAGTCCGTTTTGAGTGCCGTTTTCGGCAGTATTTCTTAAATTAAAGATACTATCTTATCAAATAATAAAAATATTACTTTATGAAAATTATTTTAAAAAGAGTCGAATTCCCGATTTTTGTAAACTTTGGTATTTTGAGAATGATGTAGAATTGTTTGTAAGTTGTTCTGATTTGGTGAATGAGAACTGATACTTATGTGTTGTGCCTGCTATCCATTATGATTGAGATGTGATCATGTGATATATTGGTTTTGGCATTATTTGGAATTATGTTGTGATCATATTCCGTTGATTTGATGTTGACTTTCCGATTATGCGGTTTGTTATTATGTGCATATTTGGTGTATATGCAATGGTGTATCCATGATAATTGATTGTATCAGGTCCTTGTGGATGAAGTGCATGTTTATGCTGTTTGATGTGTGTATGATAGATAATGATATCATGTTTCTTTTGGTTTTGGTTCAGTTATGATAAATTGATGTATTTCATAGACTGATTTGATGTTGCATGCTGGTGATGTGCATGCATATGCATTGTTTTGGTGAAGTTAATTCCCATTGTGTGGAATTTGACTTGTATTGCCGTTAACCGATACCCGAGAGATGATGGGTGGTTAGGCTGGATTCGTGTCCGAGTGTTATGGACGAATCGATGATTGCTTCGACTGGATTCATGTCCGAGTGTGATGGACGAATCGATGGTTGTTGTATCTGAGTGTGATGGATCAGTGATGGGTGACTTGGTCACGTGATTGGTACCACATCAATTGTGTCTTCATTTGTGTTTGCATGTAATTGTAACATGTTAGGATGTCTTCCAGTGTTACAATTCTTTGGTTGATTATTGATTTATGCATAATGACTTGTATGATTGGAACTGTGTGTTGAATCTGAGTTTATGCTAAAATGGGTGAAATGATATGCTTGTGATATAATGTTGATTGAGAAACTTATAATGCATGTTAATTATGAGAAATCTCACCCTTACTTTAATGATTTCAGATTAAAGTTAGCAGCTCAGGAGTTGGTGAGGGTGGCTCTAGAGCTATGTTATTTTAAGTTCGCGTGTCAGTGTCGTGCTCTGATAGGTTGTAACACTGGGGGAAACGTTTGAATGATGAGTTTTATTTTATACTCTATTATTTAATTTGTGTTGGGAATACTTATGAAGTGAAGTTATTCCGGTTTTGAGATATTTCCGCTGTGTAGAACATGATGTTGATTCGAATATTTATTTTAATAATTCCTTCAGTAAAGCATGACAACTGTAGATTTGAGGTTTTTATATTTATCTTGAATTGTGACATCCCTGTTTTCCATGTTACTCTGATTTAATTAATATATTCGCGGGTTATTTAGAAGGGGTGTTACACCTCTGATGTGTGAAATTGGATATTTCGTATTTGGTAAATTAGATTTTTGGTGATTTGGAGTTTCCCTTTAAGGGGGAGTATTGGTTATGTGTGACAGAGGGAGTAATGGACCTATATGATTGATGCGGTGTATTCTCAAATGTACGAATCACGTCAGAGTAATATAAAAGATTATCGATCCACAGAGACTAATCGCCAATCTATCATTTCCTATTGTTACGGTGTTTAGCTAAGTCAATATTAAACAGGGAATTGAGCATGCAAGAAAGTAAAGTGCGGTGAAATAAACTTCATATATAAAATCAGGGTCGAATGTAATTCACATAGTCAGATGATATTCACAATGCTTCGGAATAGAACTACTTATAGGGCAATATTTTCTACTAAAGAAAAGAACTAATTTAACAGGAACTGTCGCTTTTGCGTAACCAGAACCGAGTTTACTCTCTAATCAGACCCTTCTTATCGTCACTTATAAAAAGGCGCGCATTGCGTTAAAGTAATAAACCTATTTTTAAGAAATAAAGTACTTGACCAAGTTGAAAAGTATTTTGATCTGGAATTTCTAATAAAAAGGGGACCTAACTTTAACCCTATAAACGCGTCCGAAAATAGTTTCAAAATTGATTTATTTGATAATAAAAATCCCTAATTATTCGGACAAAGCGCTTTCGCTTCCTTTGACCAGTTAGAACTAACCGAGTTTAACAAAGGGTTGGACGACTTTCGATCTTACCCAACAATAATAAAGTACAGAAAACTCATATTAAAAACCAAAATAGCCCATAAGCATTTCTATTGACACATTATTTGGAATATCGATCTAACTAGATTCCTTACATTCTAGCCCAGTAAGGTTCAGCCTGACATGGGAATGTAAACAGACATGTTAAAATAAATCATGCGAGAAAGTAAATAATTTAAAGTGCGGTGCAGGAAATAAACAAAGTAAAAGCAGTGCAGAAAATAAACAAAGTAAAAGCAGGTGCGGGAAATAAACAAAGTAAAAGCAGTGCGGAAAATAGACAAAGTAAAAGCAGGTGCGGGAAATAAACAAAGTAAAAGCAGGTGTAGAAAATAAACAAAGTAAAAGCAGGTGCGTGAAATATAAATAGAAACCTGCTCCAAACGGGGAGGTTTTAAATCTGGTACAAACTGGAAGTAAAATGCGACTGGAAATAAACAGCAGTTGAAAATAAATGTGGCAGGATAAACTTCTGCCGAAGTGCTCCAAACTCGATTACAGACTCAATCTATGAACTCGATCAGACTCAATCAACAGTGCAATAATTCCCCGATGTGAAGAATTATCGCTTTACAATGGTGAAAATATATGGCTTAAGTTCGCAACTATGGTTGGACCAAGTTTGCAACTAAGCTTGGGTCCCTTGAAATGAAATCAGGAACTTCTATTTATAGAGGATGAAGAATGCAGGAAATCACAGGAATGCCCCCCAAATCCTTTTGGGGGGAGGAAACATCGTCCAAAGGTGGCGCCCACCATGGAGACCATGGCGCCCGCCATGAGTGTAAATGAAAGGAAGTGGGGAATGTGGCAGTTGAGTTTAGCAGGAGGTGGTCCACGTCATGGCCTACCCTATGGCTGGCGCCATGGTGGACGTAATGAGTGCAAATTTGATCTAAACTCTTGTTTTTCAGCCTGTTTTCCTTCATTTCTTCAGGGGATCTCTGGATAATTAAAATACCTGAAAAGGAAACAAAAGATAGGCATAATACGAGAAAACAATAATAAAAAACCTAAATAACATGTGAAATCAGAATCAAAAACAAGTGTAAAGTAAGTGTTATCAATGATTGAGCAAGCTTTTATGTTGTGTGTGTGAGGCTAGGTATCTATGTAACTCCATGTTATCTCTGAAATATTTTTATGTTTGCAGTTTTGTACAAATTTTACATGTTTTTCATGTAGCTTGTGTTTTGTGTTTGTGATTTTATTCCTCTCTCCAGTTTGATTGTGCTAAGGTTGTTTTAGCCAAAAATTCCAAAGGTGGAGTTTGTTAGATCCATGGTTTTAGGATTGGCAACAATTTTTCTAAAACATGGTTCTTAGCTGATGTTGAGCAAGATGTCACAACATCTTGACCAGCTGTCATGACAGGTTCTACTATCATGTATTTCAGACAGATGTTGAGCCAAATGTCTTGACATCATGGCCAACTGTACAAGAGGTATTGCAGTTATTTTTCTTAACTGATTTGATTTGATTTTTTGAGATCCTCTTGGATATATCTCACTTATTTTTGCAGGTCAAAGAGATTTTATTAGGATCAATGCATATTTTATTTTGTTTCGTTAAAAAGGATCTTTGAGAATTTTTAGGAAACTTTAAAGATTTGTTTCTATTTTTGTCTGAAGATCTTGCAGCTGATTTAAAATTAGAAGATTGGATTTAATTGAAGAGTCCAAACTCATGCTGCAAGAGTCGATAAATAAGGACTTTCTAAATCTAAAATATCAAGCATTCACATAGAAAAATAGTGGGTGCATAATAAGGGTTTAGGGTTTTGAGAGTACTTCAAGTGCTTTTTTTTTTTTTGTATGTCACTCATTATATTTGTTACATTGAGTTTGACTGATTATTCTTAGTTAAAAGCTTTTAAGCAAAACTAAGTATTACTCTCACTCATGAGCTTTTAAGCAAAGAGTTAAGTATTATTTATTGGAAGTGTAATTTTTTTTTGTTCTTGTCATTGGTTTATGATTGGTTTTACCACTGAGGTGATTCATGGAAATGAGAGAGGGTTCTCATATCTAGGAGGTTCCTAGGTAGAAATTGCACAGGGTAGAGATTAGGTGATAAGTTATAAACTGAGATTATTTAGGCTTTGAATTAATACTATTATAGTGGATTTCCTTCATGACTTGGTAGCCCCCATAGTAGGTGAGTTGCACCGAACTGAGTAAACAATTTATTGTGTTGTTTTACCTTATGGAATTTAATTTTGCATAACTTCTATTTTGGTAAAATTTTCTATGAGCAGATGATGTTATAACATTTGTCTTGACATTGTGTTTTCGTGTTGGGACATCAGTCTTTACACATGTTTTAAAGTGCCATAATTTCAATGATATATTGCATTATTTTTTTACTCTTTGATATTTAATTGATTATAATACTATTTATTAGTTTAGTTTATCTATTTATTTTTAATAATCAGTTTGAATAATAAGGCGTCACTGTTTTTCTGCATGGAAAAGGTTTTTAAGAAGACACCTCTCTCTCTCTCTCTCTCTCTCTCTCTCTCTCTCTCTCTCTCTCTCTCTCTCTCTCTCTCTCTCTCTCTCTCTTAAGTCGTATCAACTCTACATGATGTGCATTGAAGGCAGAAGGAATCCTTATGCTATTAAAGATATTGGACTTCCATAGAAAGATCATTGTCGTCCTTAGAGGTGATACAAATGTTGAATTTCCATATAATGATTTTTGCCACCTTTATAGGTGATATAAATGTTGGACTTCTACAAGAATATCTCAGTTTTACCACAAGGCAACGACATCGTTGGATCTTCACTAAAAGACCCTTATTGCATCAATATGATACTCATTTAACGCCAAACAAGAAATCATTTCCACCTTGGGAGGCGAACTGGCTTGAGCCCTGAATAACAAAAAATCCACGACGCCTAAAATTTCCTAAATATATCGGCAAAAGGCGTAATTAAAGAAAATCCCATAATGGCAAGAAATACAAATACCAAATTGAAATTTACCTTTAAGGGACTCAACTTAAAGTATCGTATAAGGGACTCAAGTTAAAGTCTCACTCGAAGAACTCAACTTAATATCTCGCCCAAGGGGCTCAACTTAATGTCTCGTCTGAGGGACTCAACTTAAAGTCTCACCTAAGGGACTCAACTTAAAGTCACACTTGAGGGACTCAACTTAAAGTACCACCTGAGGAACTAAACTTAAAGTTTTATCTCAAAGACTCGAGTTAAAGTCTTGCATGAGGGGCTCAACTTAAAGTGTCACCCAAAATAAATTACCTCATGTCCATATTAAATTATTTTATTCTTTTGCCCAACTCTTGTGCTTGAGGGACTGTATATTAATATAGTTTTACTAGATCCTAAGAAGAAGAGTCCATAATTGCAGTAGGAGCCCACAGAAGGGCTACCTCGAGGTCACCCATACAAAGGCTACCTCGAAGTCTACCAAAGAAGAGCTACCTCGAGATCACCCACACAAAAGCTACCTCAAAGTCTCCCAAAGAAGGGCTACCTCGAGGTAGCCAAAAGAAGGGTTTGAGGTCGCCCAAAGTGGAACTCAATATAGCCTAAAAGAGGGCTTGAAGTCACCAAAAAAGGGTTGGCCCAAAGAAGGGATACCTCGAGGTTGCCTATAAAGGGGCTACATCGAGGTCGCTCAAAGAAGGGTTATTTCAAGGTCGCCCAAATAAGGGTTAAGCCACCTTGTTGGGTTTGGGCTAAAATATTTGATCCAATCAACATTTCCCACTCAATTCAATAAGAAAATATGTGTTGCATGTACCAGTCCAAAGAGACAGTCAAGGTGTGGTGGCAAACGGTTCTTCTTATTAGTGGGGAATGAGTCGTTCCTCACTAAGGGAGTTAAGGGGGGAATATGGAGGAAGTGGAATTGACTTCCTCACGTGTCCAACACTCGGATGCTCTATAAATACCCCAGCCTTAGAATGGAGGAGTAATCCAATCCATTATCTAGAATACAACACACATAGTTTTTCATGTCCTTGTGTGAACTACCTCAAACACCGTAACAAACCCTAAAAATCTCTTACAATCCTTAATTACTAAAAATAACCACATATTGTACTTTTAACAATTACATTTAATAATTTTTTATAATATTAATATTAATATAAAAATTATAATTTTAATTTAAATATTCAAAAACATATCCAAATAAAATCACGTGAAATTGGATTCAATCAATTTTTTAAACTAATCCTTCAAAATCAATCAAATCACAAATAATTTTATCTTTAAATCAAATAAATTTTCTTTTTAAAATTTATTCAAACCGTATCACTTAATTGAGAGCTTATATAATTAATTTGACAATTTCTTAATGCACTCTTATTAGTGATAAATTTAAAAATACATATCCAAAATATGTGAAATTTCAAAAATATATATTCAAATTGTATCAAAATTTATAAAAAAAAAAATTATAATTTCAAATATATATTTCCGAAATAAAAAAGTATTTTAAACATTTCACCAATGATATCTAAAAAGGTGAAAAGATGCCTCAAAAAACATTCAATTAATTTTGGACAAGTTCCTTTATACATGTCCCAAGTCCCAGTCATAAGACCAAGCATCAGTTTTACTTTACTTTTTTTTTTTTTTTGAGAAAGGGCACGTGGTTGATCATTTGTCGTTTACACATTTTTGTACATAGATGAGGTCCCCACCGTTTTAATACAAAACGACATCTCATTTGACGGTCCCGTGTAATCACACTTCAACAAAATCGTTGAGAATTCGAATTTTTAGAGCCTCGTTATTATGAATACGCAATAGATTCATTTAAAATCAAAATTAAAAAAAAAAAACTTATCTCAAAAAGATTAAAATCATTGCGAAAGAGAACGAGTTGACTCAGTGAAAAATGGGAGAAGAAGTGACTCGGATCATGATCGGAGTGAACGAGTCAAGCTTGAAGGGTTATCCACATCCTTCAATCAGTAGCAAAGGTGCTTTCGAATGGACGATCAAGAAGATTGTTCGGAACAATGTTTCTTCTTTTAATCTTCTTCTTCTTCATGTTCAAGTTCCTGATGAAGATGGTTCGTTTTGTTCCTTTTTCTCAATTTGTTACTTTCTTGTATGGTTTCTTGTTGGAATTGATTTCGAATTTCGATTATTTTTTATGATTTTTGTTATTGTAATTTCTGTTGACTATATGGTGTGTGAAACAGTGAAAATTGTGGTGATTTTAGTGTGATTTATGTGACATTGTTTAGTTGAGTTTGATGAGATTGTAAAAAACGGTCACGTCGCGGAAAGACATCTGCGATTTCGGTTGGTATAGGTCGTCGTAGTGTGAATTCACTATAATTTATTTTTTAACATAAAACGTTCCCGAGATACTGTTTTGTCGCGACCGTTTTTGCAGTGGCTTAAAACCCTGATTGGAGTAGTATTTTGTGTTGTTATCTTAGGACATGTTTGGATTAGTTCATTTGAACTTATGGAAAACACCTTATGATAAGGTGTTTTGAGCTCATTTAAGTAAACTCTCCAAGGTAGCTGTGAAAAGAGCTTATAACTGTGATGAAAGAGCACTCTTATTTGATTTGATTTGATTTGAGATCTTAGTGACGGTTTGGATTGACTTATTTAAATTAATCTACTGATATAATGACTTGTAAGGCTGTTTGAGAGAGGTCGTGAAAATAGGCTATGGCATGTTTGTAAGTTGCTTTCAACTTATTTCTATAAGTTTTTTAGGATAGGTTGTGAGAATAGTTTATGATTATGTTTGACCTTATTTTAATTTTTGTTATAGGGATATCTTATACACAAACTATGAAGCACAGACACTGCGGACACCGGGACACGACACGACACAGACACTCCCACATTGACAATGTCAAAAATATAGGACACCGACACCGCTACTTATATTATAGTACTCTTTGAACTTCATTTATCCATCTATTATTAAAATAGTTATAAATATTCTAATCAAAATTGTTCGTCTTTAATTTTTCATTGATAACATTGTTTCAATACACGTTTAACCTTTTTAGATGTGTGAGATTTGTCTTAAAAAATTTATAAAATCATTTTTTAAACATTTGTCTAAATTGTTTGACTCGTCTTGTACGAGTGTCAATCGGGTATCGGACACTGATTTAAAGAGTGTCGAAGCAAACAAAATAAGTCATTTATTTGGGGACACTTGTCTGAATTTTCTGACACGTGTCAGACACCGTGAGACATCTATTCCTGGAGGTGCCTGGGCTTCATAGTACACAA
Organism: Vicia faba; assembly: GCA_948472305.1. Taxonomy (NCBI): domain Eukaryota; kingdom Viridiplantae; phylum Streptophyta; class Magnoliopsida; order Fabales; family Fabaceae; genus Vicia; species Vicia faba. The sequence continues at coordinate 991,205,303 of OX451735.1, forward strand.
ATGCATATATGACAAGTGATTTTATGCTATAAGTGCTTAATTAGGTTGTTTGTGAAACAAAGTTTGGTTTTGTAACTTAGGAAGTGTTTGTGGAAGCACTAATTTAGAGTTTAAAACAAACTATCTCTGGTTGAAAAACACTTGCAAAATAAACTTATAATTATGCCCTTGAATTATTTTTTGTTTATTTCAATAAATCTCTCTGAAAAGCTTATGAGCAAACACTGACTAAGAACAACTTATTTGAGTTTTTCTTAGGGGATAAAAAAAATTGTGAGTGGTTAGGAAAATTTATAGAAATAGCTTATGATATCTATAAGTTTTTTCGACTTACTGCAATAAGTTTTCTAGGATAACCTATGAAAACATGTTATAGTTAATATGAAATAGCTTATATATAAGTATTCAAAAGATAAGTGTTTAACTAAACTATTTACCCAAATGCAGCCTAAGTTGTGTTCAATGTTATTGAATATCGGCCATGGCGGCGCTTTGATAGATATCAATGGTGTTTTTTGGGCTCTTCCCAATGGCAAATATTAGTAGATATTGTGGGATTTTCCGCCATAATCCACTATGACAGAGCCACAAAGTGGCAGGCAAGGCAGGATTTTGGCTCTCCGTCATCGACAGACAACACTTATATTATTAGTGCTTAACTAAATTGTTTGCTAAAATACATCTTAAGTTATTCAATAAGCCCTTACGTAAGTTGTATATCATAATGCATCCTTGTGGTATTTGGTCTTTAAAGTTACCAACATCAACATTTCCTGTGATGAAGAATTTATCCGCTCTAGCCTTTGATAGCCTACTGAGGAAAACTATCTTTCTCTGTTTCACTCTTGCTCTCAAACTCAATAACTTTTTCTTTAATGCATTCTTGCCATATTTTTTCGCATTTTCCTTCTTGTTATATGATCTATTGCCTCATTACTTTGAACTTGAATCTTTATTTTTTCGCATTTTTTACATTTTACAAAGCAAAATAAAGGGAAGTACAATCTAATGGCTGTATACGTGGCCTTTGGTCTCTTGTAGGTTACGAGGACGTGGATAGTATCTATGCATCTAATGAAGACTTTAAGAACATGAAAGAGAAAGAAAGGGTTAGAGGAACTCATCTGCTGGAATACTTTGTCAATAAGTGTAATGAAATTGGGGTAATACTTTTTCTGCTCTACTTATGATTTTAGATTTTGTTTGGATAAACTTCTCCATAAGCACTTATGGTAAAAGAAATATTTAATGAAACTGGTAATGATTAAGGTTTTTAAATAACAATTTCTCATAGAAGTTGAAATTAGCTTTTTTATATTAAGAAGCTGTTGTTTAAACTCTTCATAAACAGACAGATCCTTTACTGTCAATAATCCTTGCCTGTTGGGTGAAAATTGGACAGCTCGTATTCTTGGCCGTCAAGGAATATGAGTTTTTTGATCTTCATCTGATGGTCAAGATTTATGACTGCTTGACCATGTGACTGTAGAAAAACTAAATTCTTCATAAATATTTATGATATGCCGGCCGACAAGCTAAATTAAATATGTATATGTTTGTAGGTGGCCTGTCAAGCATGGATTAAGCAGGGTGACCCCAAAGAAGTGATATTGCATGAGGTGAAACGGCTACATCCAGATTTCCTAGTTGTGGGAAGCAGAGGTCTTGGACCTTTCCAAAAGTATGTGTATGGTCTATTTTTCCATTTTTAATTGTCCAATTTCTTATCAAATTTCAAGAGTGCATGTGCATCATAGTTCGTAGAATTTAATTTATTCTGAAGTATGTTACTAGGATTTAATTAACATAGCTAACTGTTATAAATGACTTGTTATATTAGAGCAAGGATGATGTTTATAAATGAAACTGTGAATGTCCATTTAAGTATGATACAGTTTTTTTTTTTTTAAATGTGTATGAAACTTACATGTAATGAATTTCTTGAAGTTTTGAATATATATTGGCTTTATTTGTTCAACCAGTGATTCACTGATTCGGTCGGTTCAATCTGTTCACTAGTTCGACGAATAACTTACTTACTGTCAAATAACTGTTTTGATTTGTCATACTTTGAAGGGTTTTTGTTGGCACTGTGAGCGAATTTTGTTGGAAGCATGCTGAATGCCCTGTCATGACTATCAAACGCAGTGCAGATGAAACTCCAAGGGACCCTGTTGATGACTAGTATTTTGTAGATTACCTGTGTTGGTGGAGTTGAAAAAACAAAACATATATTGGACACAATGAAGATTAGTGTATGAACTATGGAGTTGTTCAGGTAGGAACATGAGCATGATCTCAAAGTTTATTGAGCTTGCTTGCCTTTGTTCCTTCTCTCCTTTATCTGTATCATTCTGCATTTGTTGATTACTTTGAATGTACAAAGCTATCTGCTCGTGTGGTTTGTATTGCTTGTAATACAGTTGTGTATGCATGAACTGAAATTTTGGTAGGCCAAAATCTTTGGAACAGTTCACACACATGGGTGATTATACATATTTTTAGTTCATTTCAATTTTTTTTTTTGGTGTTGTAAGTGAGCATGGAATCCACGACACAAACACAACAGAGATACCCCCAACACTAATAATATAACAAAATATAGGACACTGACATTGCTAACACCACTAATGAGTATTTTCAAAGAAGAAGAAAAATCACCGACACTGCGACACGCCTAGTATAAGCTCTAAAGTATTGATCTAAAGAAATTCTAAAGAAATTAGGGGTGACAAATTAGGGGTGACAATTAAATCCAGTAAGACAAAATTCAGCCATTAAAAAATCTATCAAATTCAGCCATTAAATAAAAAGTAAGTTAATAGATTGAATTAAATCCATCTATTTATATATATATATATATATATATATATATATATATATATATATATATATATATATATATATATGGATTGATGATCCAATGAATTATTTTTATATTATTATTTAAATTTAAATAAATTTATTTTTTTAAATTAATAAAATAAATTTTGAAAATAAAAAAAAAACTATATTATTCAGAATTTCAAAAAATCGAGTTTTATTCGGAAGATTGAGTTTTTTCTAAAAGTCGGGTTTTTTTCGGAAAATCAGAAAAATAGTTTTTTCAGGAAACTGAGTTTTTTAGAAAATCGAGTTTGTTCGAAAAAACAAGTTTTTTCGGAAATTTGAAAAATCGAGTTTTTTCGATAGAAAATCGGAAAATCGAGTTTTTTTGTAAAATCGGGTTATTTTTTGAAAAATTGAGTTTTTCTGAAAAATCGAAAAAATCGAGCTTGTTCGAAAAATCGAGTTTTTCTGACAGAAAATCGAAAAATCGAGTTTTTTTGGAAAATTGAGTCTTTTAGAAAATCGAGTTTTTTTTCGAAAAATCGAGTTTTTCTGGAAAATCAAAAAATCGAGTTTGTTCGAAAAAATAAGTTTTTTTGGAAAATCGAAAAATCGAGTTTTTCCGACAGAAAATCGATTTTTTTTTGGAAAATCGAAAAATCAAGTATTTTCAAAAAATAAAAATAAAATGAGTTTTTTGGAAAATCGAAAAATTAACTTTTTGCGAAAATCGAAAAAAAACGACTTTTTTTGGGAAAATCGAATAATCGAGTTTTTTCGAAAAATCGAGTTTTTTAAGAAAATTGAAAATTTGTTTTTTCAAAAAATCAAAAAATCGAATCTTTCCTAAAAATCGAGTTTTTTTTCTAAAAACCGAAAAAATCAAGTTCTTTTTAAGGAAAATCAAAATATCGAGTTTTTTCGGAAAATTAAAAAGTCATGTTTTTTCCGAAAATCGAAAAATTAAATTTTTTCGGAAAATTAAAAAATAGAGTTTTTTTTCTTCAGAAAATTGAGTTTTATATTTGAAAAAATAAAAAAAATCGAGTTTTTGTGGAAAATCGTATTTTTCCCAGATAATTGAAAAAATCGAATATTTTCGAAAAATTAAAAAATTGAACTTTTTTGTAAAATCGAAAAATAGAGTTTTTTTGGAAAATAAAAAAAAAAACCGGAAATACGTAAAAATCAATTTTTTTTTGGAAATCGTGTTTTTTTTCGAAAAATCAAATATTGAGTTTTTTTCGAAAATACAAAAAAAAAATCGAGTTTATTAAAAAATATAAAGTATATTTTAAAAAATGAATAAATATATTTAAATTAATTTTTTTTGGATGAATGGATATCTATCCATTAAAATGTTGTTAATTGATAAATTGGATGAATTTTATTCTTAATGAATAGATTGGATTGAATATTTTTAAGGACGTTTTAGTAGATTGTTAATGGATTAATGAATTATTTTGATCCATCCATTATTAATCCAATCCATATCTATCAAATCCATCTATTTTGCCAACCCTAAAAAAAAAGGTACTGATCTATAGAAACCTATTGATTCAAAGCATTGACATCAAATGAAAAATGTATTGATCCAAAATAGGAATCATGGAAAGAGAATAGACATGTCCACCTTCAAAGTATACAATATGAAAGGAGAAGAGATGTGTTCACTTTTAATCACTGGTTTTTTTAGCGTCCATCACCATCTAACAATGATTAATCTTTGTTGAACGATAGAAAATACATTGAATTACTTTTTTAATAATATTTTCACAATTTAAGTTTTCACAAAATTGAAATCTTAATTCTTTAATCAAGAGCTTGCACACTCAAAACAATAGCACTGATACAACCTGTAAAGTCATATATATTATTGACCAGCATAAAAACTTGCACCAAAATGTTGAAACTCTCTTCAATCACCTTTATTAGTTCATGAATCATGATCAATGGTCAAGGGAGAAAAAGAATGTTAAACTCGATAACTAGCAAAGCCTGAATCATTTGTTCTATATAGTCACAAATCAATATTGAATAGTGATTATCAGCCTAAAATAAAGATTTCACTATAATTTAATTCCAAAATCTTCCCATCAATTAGGGACAAACGGTGAGTAAAAAGCATGCTCAGAATAGACCAGCCCTACATTAGAAGATTGCTGATAGAACCTCTCTTTATGAACATATATCCTCATTCATGCACTAACTAGTTTTTATCAGAAGCTGCCAACTTTATTCTCTGTTGATGCTCAGCAACTTTGTAATCTACAACTTCACGGAACAAGCTTGAGTCAAGAACACAGTTATCGCTTCCATACACGGCAGCTTGGACACTTGCCATCAGTTTGGCTATTTCTCTTCCGGAAAATCCATCGGTTTTAGCTGCGGCTTCCTTTATGATATCATCGGTCAATCCTTTAATCTCAATCTTTTGCGGGTTTGCTTTGAAAGATAGTAAACCAGATTTTCTTGATCCAGCTTGAGCTATGTACTTGTCTAGGTAGAGTTTGAGAAGTTTAAAACGCTCCTCTTCCCCAGGCAAGGGAAATTCTAGTACCTCATCAATACGGTCTGCCACAGCTGAATCAAGGTCACCGGGACGGTTTGTTGCAAGGGCAAGGACTATATCTTTAGACTGGTCACCGGTACGAAAGAGAAGGGCATTTAGTGCACTTCTTTGTGCTTCACTCATATACGTCTTGTTTCGCCTGCAAAATTCAATCAAGTCACTCACATAATTCTCAAAGAATGTTGGTATCATTAACATTGCAACTTTGGCTACTTCTTCAAAACTTTGTTTTTAATAAAGTAACAATATAGCTTCAGAGTAATATGCATGCTGGCATCTACCAGATTATAATACTCTATGTTTCCCCGAGCTAAGATAATATATGAAAAATCATGGAATGGAAGAAGCATTGCTTACTCGCATAGAAATGCATCGGCTTCATCAATGAAAAGAAGTAAACCCCTATTTGACTTCTTGGCCCAATCAAACAACTGGTGTATCTTTGTTACAGCCTGGGATCCCAGTGGAGCAACATCTCCCCCAGTCATCAATGCATAGTCCAATCCCTGAATTAAATTGAAAACAAAAATCGGACAAATTAAGATGAGCACACAGGCTCAAATGTTCACAGGATATGCTTTAATAATTCATAACACATCAATAACCAGAAGCATGGTACTGAATATCAACTTGTAGCTAGTAACTACTAAATACCACAGAAACAAGAACCTGAAACTGAGTTAAGAAACACAAGTTGAGAATAAATTTGTAGAGACTTCAAGAAAAATAACTTGAGATTTATTAGACAGAGAGCCTATATTGTCAGCAAAAATTATGAAAAATGAAAATAGGAAAAATCTGAAAATAGGGAGAAGTTTTTGCTCATAAGTTGATGAATTCAACTTAATCTAATATAGCAAAGCATAACATATAAACTTCCCTGTGAAATAGGAGAAACAAAATTTTGAACAATGCACACAGCCAATTGCCTACTTATTTGACACAAGAACCAAAAAAGGTAGGTAGTGTGTGAAACAATTGAAAATCATTAAATCAGAACATGAAGATAAATAGACAAGTACAAGATCATACCGATTTATGAGCCAACTCTCTGGCAGCCATTGTCTTTCCTGTTCCTGGAGGGCCATAAAAAAGCATGTTTCTGAACGGTGCCTGATGTGCTTTTGTGTTTGCAGTTGCATATGCCAGTTGCTCAATTCTTTTATTAAGAGAAGGATGCAAAATTACATCGCCAAAACCCTTTCCATTTTTTGAAGCAGAATCTGGATCAGCCCTTCGAGAAAGGGTACTCTTGGCTCGAGAAAACGCGCCAGACCAGGGGTATTTCCCTCGGGAGGACTCTCGTATCAATGATGGTTGTCCCAATATTCTATCAACATACCCCCAAATAACCCGTGCACCTTCCCTGCATTAAGTCCAATCTGAATGTAAGTTATGCATAGCATGCAAATTACGAAGTACAATTTCACCATGAGATAAGAAATAGTCTGATAAATAGAGGTTAAAAAATTATTGTATAATCTCTTAAAATGGGCTAGGCCAAGCAAAAATAACATCCAGTTGCTTTTTACCCTCCTTTATTTCTAGCAGCTCATTCCAAACTTTCTGGACAATTTATACCTTGTTGTGTAGACCCCTGCGGCCAGAGCAGTGACGCCACCAACTGCTACGACCAACTTATTTCGATCCGTTAGAATGGTTCGAAAGCCCCCTGCAAAAGATAGCCAGAGTTTTCAAATTTGGGGATTGGTGTGGCATTTGTCTAACCCAGACAAGCAAAAATATTGATGGAGTTCATCATCCATTTAAGTAAATAATAATACACCCATACTACAGTTAACTAATGATTAAACAACATGATGAAAGTAAAATTGATAAACTGCCATTACCATAAAACCATGAAATTTCATTTTAAAAGCAAGGGCGTACATACAGAATTCTTTATTCCATGTATTCAAGTCAACAAATACTGATTGCATATTACATAGTTGCATCTGGTAGAAAATGTACCTCCAACATGGTCAAATGTGGTATTTATGATAGAAATCCATTTTTCTCGCTCTGCATCACCGCGCTCAATTAGTATTCGTCTGTTAACCTCTTCAGATAGTTTTGCTTCATGCGCTCTCGCTTCTGCTCCTGCCATCTCACTTATTCTGATTGTTTCACGTTCAATCTCAGCTTTCTCCTTTTCAGTTTGTCTTCGTTGTGCTTGAATCTGTTCTTCTGTTGCTCGCCGAGCTTGCTCCAGTCTGATTGCCGAGTCTTCTTGCATTTTTACAAGCTCTTGGTTCCTTACTCTATGTTGCTCATTTTCTGCCTGACAATAACAATGCAAGAATAAGAAAAGACTCATTAAAATGACAAAAACAAAGAACCCAATTTTCAAATGGTCTAATGTAATACCTGCATCCTCTTCCTTGCCAACTCATCCTCATACTTAGCCATTTGGGATTTTGTTTGTGCCTGATGCTGGGCAAGCTTTTTCTCTTCATCATATATAATCCTTTGTTTTTCCTGCCAGGAAAACCAATTGATAAGCCGAAAAAACAAAACACATGATACACGCAGATTAGGAGCAAAGAAGGTTTCACTTTCACACACATGTTCAATAGTCTAAGGACATACTTGCAAAAAATAAACTGATTTCATCGCAAAGCTAGAACTTACATGGCAATGTATATGATTTATTAAACTGTCAGACAATTTCAACTTACAATAATAAAAAATTGATAGATAATGCAAACGGAACTTTCATCTCCAATGAAGTACATGCACAAACACGACACAGACACCCCAAATAATGTCCAAATTATAGCCTATAGGACATGCAACACAAATATCAAATATGCAAGCCAATTGGATAAAATTAACTGAGAACTTGCTAAGTATTATTATATAACATTTTCTCCCATGATAATGAATCTCATATAAAAGTACCAAGAGACATCATTGTGAAATTCATTACAGAATTTGAACACTTTTTCTTTACAACAGAAAATTCCAAAACAAGGTGATGTACTATTTAAATTAGTTCACTTTCAATCCATCCATCTAATACCGAAAAATCTAAAAGATTTATCGAACCAATCTTTAGCCCAGTCTTCAACATGCCGAGTCAGAAATACGAAGAAAAAAAATTATATTTTCCAACAACGGAATCGAGTTTTGTACACAATGTAGCATTGGCACTTCGTATTGAAGGCGTGTCTGGTGTCCGACACATGGTACCTAATCATGTGGTCTAGGTTGTCGATAGCGCGCTATAGCGGTATAGCGTAGCAGTACAGGACCTTGGCACCACGCTTTTGGGCTGCTAATTGCTATCCGCGATAGCTGAAATAGTGGCCGCTATTTGTGAGTCGCGGCGGCGCAATAGCGGTTCTGTAGTGGTTTATAGACCGCTATTGTGAAGATGAGGGCAATATTGTAAGTTTGAATATTTTTTCAAGGCAAATTGATATTTTCCCTTTTATTTGACTAATATAAAAGCTCCTGGGGTTGCTCTAGATCATTACCAATTCTCTCTTCAATCAAATCAGCCAGCTCTAATTTGTTTTTCTCTCTCTTCGCAAATTTTCTTCTTCCACATTCTTCTCAACCTAAAAACCAGCAAGTGGTGGATCTTTCTCGTCCATTCTTCCACGTTCCTCTTCACCTATTCATCTTTTTCTTCACTTTCTCATCCATTCACATATATTTCTCCCCTGTTTTGCTGATTTCTCATCCATTTCTCATCTGTTTGGTTTTGAGAGAAGAGGGTTTGACTTGGGAAATTGTTGGTAATGCCGCTGGGTTAATGAACCAGCAACTACATTAGTGTCTAATGGAGATGAGGAGTTGGAGGTGGAAAACGAAGAGTTTGAAATTGAATCAAGTGATGAGCAAGATGATATTAATGTGGTGGAACTTAGAAGTCAAGATGATACGGATGAGATTTAATCATTTTGTTTACATTCAGAATTTGTTTTAGTCATTTTGAGCACATTTATAATTTGATTTTGATGTGAACTTATACTGTGGTGTTGTTGGAATTTATGTATCTTCTCTAAAACAAACATGACTATTGTCGGAAAAAACACAATGAACATTCCCAAACAAAATGTGCATGACAAATAGAGTAGAATTAACAGCATAAAAAAAAAAAGATTTTTACAGACAAAAAAATAAACTAAACTCACAGTCTCTTGTTGCGCTTTCAATTGAAGAAACTCAGCAACCTTAGACCTAAATTCAGCTTGCTTAGTCTCCTCTTGTTTCTTCAATATCTCAAATATCTTCAAAAAAAAAAAAAAAAAAAAAAAAAAAAAAAAAAAACCTAAACAAATGCAAAACAACAATCGAATAGAACATAATTTAGAACCATAGAAAACATAGAAATGAAAATGCACCTTTTTGGGATTCGGTGAAGCAGCTATTTCCTTGAGAGCTTTCACACCTCTCTCAAGAGCTTCATGATCAAATCCAGAAGCTGTTGTCCTTGGATGATTGTTTTGAACTTTGGGAGATGGTTCGGAAGCGTTTGAAGAAGAAGGAGTAACGCCATCGGAGAAAGAAGTTTGAGATGAGCGGGTTGCGGCGGTGGCTGTGGCGGCGGTTATGGCCGAGAATAAACCGACGGCGTATGATTTCGCCATTGAAGTTGAGGTTTGGTGAAGAAGAGGATGGTTTATTCTCAGAGAAAGTCGAGGGTTTTGGTAGGGTTCGGAATAACGAAATGGGTACGCTTTTCGGAGCTCCGGTTTGACCCGAAAATTACTTTTTCATCAAGCTATTACTATTTTATTTAATCTATTGTCCTATAATGAATGATTTAACACATTATTTTTCACGTATTAAAAAAAATTTAAAAATAAGTAAGAGAGGATAATATTTTGACTATAATAATCCTAATTATTTATTAGAAATGATGGAAATTTAATTAATTAGATATAAAATTAAAAAAAATTTATTAAAAATTGAAATTAATTATTTATTTTAGAATACTATTTTATTTTAATTTGATTATTCGTTATAAAATGGAGAGAATAATAATTAAAGCAAACATGACGAGGAAACATTGTTGATTGTGTGTGCCTAAAATTTTATTCAGCTCGCATGTGCAAAAAGAAATAATGTAATGCAAGATGAATATACTAAAAAGTGCTAGACTAAAATTTTGATCCGCATCTAAAAAAAATAATGGCAAAATGAACATGTTTGATGGACAGGATTGTTTTACCACCCTTAATTGATTTTTTTTTTAATAACCATGTATTAAAAAAAATCGCAAATAACTGCGTTTCGGAAAAAATTACGTAAATAACCATGTTTCAGATGACTCCTCAAAGGAGGAGTCATCTGAACTGGCGCCTACTCCCATAGTTTAAGGGGAGGCGCCATCTCACTTGGCGCCTATGTGCTTAGGACATCCCTAAGCCAAGTGAGATGGCGCCTAGGTGTTAATTTAGGGCAAAAATTGAAAGAAAGAAAAAAATTTCTGGTGTGTTGCGTGTTGGATACATGATCAACAAAATGGACTTTTTATTTAAAAAATAATAATTACATCCAAATGTATTACATTAAAAAAACAGATAAAAAAAACAGAAAAAAATAGATAAATCAGTGCTCCCCCGGAACCCGGTAATGACCCCCAGTTCCGCATCCTCGTCCTCGTCTTTCCCGTGCTGAGTGTCGTCGCGTTTCCTGCTGCGGCAGGGTCGATGGCCCAGCGAAGTCAATACGGTCCGGATCCATAAAATCAGTTAGATCTCCATATCTAGAAGATCCGCTTTGGTATAGTCGGTTACCCATATCCTCAAAGTTTGGTCGTGTTGGCGGTGGGTGGGGTTCCATGGTGGGTCTGTAGCATTGATCGTCTGTATACGGTGGGTAGAAAGGAAACGGATCTTGGGGTGTTTGGTATTGAGGATGTTGGGTGGTTTGGTGATATTGTGGTTGATGGTAGGCTGAGTCAGTTTGTTCGTAATCTTCTGACATTCCCATATCAGGGCTAAGGCTGGATGTTGAGGGGCCCATATTGGGATATACGGAAGACTGAAATTGTGTGTGGGGTATGCGGGTATGCTGGTATTGTGATTGGTATTGTGGTTGGGTGTGAGGCATATCGGGGTATTGGTAGTGAGGTGGTGATTGTGGTTGGTTATGTGGCATTTGAGTGTAATTGTGTTGTGGTGGGAACTGTGGTTGGGTGTTTGTGGGTCTGTTTCTTCTTGGGGGTTGGTGGGAGGTTGATGGGTTTTGGGTTTGTTGTTGGGGAAATGAGGGTTGTGCCCATTGTGTGTGTGGGTCAACCAAGTACCTTGGATGAGACACGTGCATTTCAGGGTTACTAACCGACCTGTACCAAGATAAATATTGATCCATGTGTCGCATATTACCATGATTAAGGAAAACCGAGAATTGCAAGACATAACGGTGACGCCTCTGCCACATCTTACACCATTCCAGAGCGAAGTCTTTCCAGTTGGTAAGACCCCACTGGGCGTCGACCCTTTTAAGATGCCATGGGGACAAACAAGTTGGATCACTTGGTATCTCTTGATGCATTCCGAACTACATCTTCACACGGTCGCTGTGGTGCATCTCCACAATGTTGAACCGAATGATTGCAGTCTTCGCGGTCCAAATTGTTGCATCCTCCGGGTTTGGATCATGGCCCAAATCCAAATATGGTCTCCAGACGAACTGCGATAAAATTTAAATCAGGTTAACGAAAGCGTAATGTATAAATAATTTAAATGAATAAAAGTTTAAAGCTACAACGTACATCATCCAGGCCTAAGTGATCCAATAGATTACGGTATAGTGCGACATTGAATTTTGGATTCTTGCCGTAATCCATACCCCTCACGCAGTACCTAAAGAAAATGAAAAACATTTTATTCTTAGCATATATTTGGTGAAGAGATGAATAGTAATAAATGATATAACTTGATAACTTACTTTGTTGCGTACGGGAAATCGAAAGTGTTGTTGTTGATGGGGTTTAAGGACTCCATCCTCCACCAACCCCAGGCTTGTAGTAAAAAAGCGCATCCATAAAATGTATATTTTTCCTTGACTGCATTTTTGCACAAGGAACTGTATAGGTGGGCTAAAACTGCAGAACCCCAACTATATTTTCTTGTTTTTTCAAAATTTCTTAGTAAATGTAAATACATAAAATTTACACTATTTACCGTACTTTAGGGAAATAAAAAGGTACCAAATAGTATCATAAGATAAGTTCTGGCTTTTACTACCCTGTCTTACTCGGAGGAATTTTCGTTTAATTCCAAACTTGCATAATGACTTTTCAGCTCAGTGAGTAGTATTCCCTGACCTCTCGCACCACCACCTTCAACCATATCCCTGCCCAACAGTTCTTCACACTGAGAGTTAGGTTGTTAAACCGACCCATTCACAGCCTTACCGTCGACAGGGAGACCTGGTAGCATGTACACATCCTCTAGCGTGATGGTACATTCACCTATTGGCAGGGGAAATGTATGGGTCTCTGGTCTCCATCTTTCCAACATTGCAAGAATGAACTTCGAGTCAATGGTGCTGTTGGAGATCTTTATGACATGTCCAAAACCTGCGTATTCCAGGTATGGTACGATAAATGGGTCGGGAGCCAGGTAGTTGTGAGAACGGATTCTGAATCTTTTGGTGTCCTGAGTTCATAATGTAAAATGTGTAAGATTAAGTAAGACGAACAAAGCATTATCTGAAGTATGAAAAATGTATAACCAAAATAGAAACTTACAAATGCGGCAATGTTTTCCCTTGTGCCTCTGTGAGAATCTCCCATTGTTAGAAGAGCCATTGTTTAAAATGCTTGAGATTATGAAAGACTTAGAAAGTATAAGAGATTATGAAAGACTTAGAAAGTGTAAGAGAGTATGAAAGATTCTGTAGCAGAGAGTGAGACTTGTGTGGGTGTGAGAGATGTATGATATGGTATGTATTTATAGGCAAAAAAAATTCATATAGTGGTTGCTGGTGCTTGCATGCATGCGAAGTGTCACTCTTGCAGGCTAGGTGGCAGCCTAGGGGGTTACATATATGCATGCATGTAAAAAAATGAAAGGTGTCACTCTTGTAGGCTAGGTGGCAGCCTAAGGATGTATCACGATTGGACAGTAAGGGAGGCGCCATTGGACTTGGCGAAAGAGTACAAAAATGAATGGTGTCGCCACCCCAATTGGAGAATAAGAGGTGTCTTTTGTTGCAGCCTAGGCTCAGGCTACGTGACAGCCTTTGGGATGCCTTTCCTGAATGCATGTAACCCCATTGGAGGTGATGGGAGGAGACTTACAACATACAGTATAGGTGCAGAGTAGGCGCAGGCTAGGTGGCAGCGTAGGGGGTTACTTATCTGCATGCATGTGTCACGATTGGACAGTAAGGGAGGCGCCACTGGACTTGGCGAAAGAGTACAAAAATAAATGGTGTCGCCACCCCAATTGGCGAATAAGAGGTGTCCTTTGTTGCAACCTAGGCTCAGGCTACGTGACAGCCTTTGGGATGCCTTTCCTGAATGCATGTAACCCCATTGGAGGTGATGGGAGGAGACTTACAACATACAATATAGGTGCAGAGTAGGCGTAGGCTAGGTGGCAGCGTAGGGGGTTACTTATCTGCATGCATATGTCACGATTGGACAGTAAGGGAGGCGCCATTGGACTTGGCGAAAGAGTACAAAAATAAATGGTGTCGCCACCCCAATTGGCGAATAAGAGGTGTCATTTGTTGCAACCTAGACTCAGGCTACGTGACAGCCTTTGGGATGCCTTGCATGTAACACTATTGGCAGCCTTGGGGGTTGCATCCTTACTTAATTGAAATTTCTAGTCTTACGTTTATCATAACATTGATTCACTTAATCTGTCAAATCTTCCAACCTTCAAACGTTCTTACAATCAAACCTTCAAACCTTCAAACAATCAAACATATAAACCTTCTAATAACTCATAAAGTTCAAACATTCCAACCTTCAAACCTTACAACATTCAAACCTTCATACAATCAATAAACTTCAAACATTCCAACCTTCGAATCACTCATAAAATTCAAACATTTCAACCTTCAAACCTTTAAACAATTCTACACAATGGCCTATGCACCACAATTTATCGTCAAAGCACATTTCAACGGTGAGACATACATTTGTCCCACCGCTGAGTTTTTGTTTAGAGACACAGACAACATCCGATTTCTCTTAAACGGGAAAGTTAATTTCTCGTACTTCAAAAAACGATTGGAGGCCAAACTTGAACGAGGCCCGGTGACCCAGATATTTTATCAGAATCCATTTTTTTTCGGAAACAACCAAGTAATTTTTTATAAGGTTGAAGTTCAAGATGACGAGGATTTCCATAATATGTTTTCCAGCCATGTGTATTCTGGGTACGACTCTATTGAGTTGTTGTTTACCGTGGCGATTGGTAAACAACCGCTGATCTTCCAAAAGGTTACTTATTTGGTGACTCGCAGGATCGATCAGATTGATCCTAAGACATGGTTGATTTTGGGGTTTTGACTAAGTTTGATAATGGTTAAATGACAAGAAAATAGAGAAGCTTTAAGTAAATTGCATGAAGAATAAAAGGAAGGCTTAAAATGAAGGCTTCGACTGGAAAAGTAAAGGAGAAAGCAAGTACAGTTTCTGGAAAATAAATGACTTTGATTAATAAAGTGGTGTTTCACACATACATTCTCAACAATTCTTTCTCTCACGCTGGGTACTCGAATCTATATGAGTGACTTGTATATAATTGTGAACACACGCGAAAAACTGCGTGAACTACTAATATTTATACTAAACGCATCCCAAGTAACCGTCGGGCAGTTACGCTGCTTCGAGATGACTCCACTTGGCACGTTCACAGCGTTCGACGCTCCAGATCTTGGCACGCTGCACTTGGTAACCGCTGGGAACCGTTTTCCCTCCAAACGTTTGAATCTCAAACCGCTCCACTCTGATCAATCGAACACCTTCGTCGAGAAGCACCTTCGATGAGAAACACCTTCGACGTCGAAGGCAACCAAATTCTCCCTTGGAAGAAATTCTCTAAGTATATTGCCATTTTCTGACGAGCACTTCGACAGAACCAGCTGGTCGAAACCATCCTTCAGCTTTAATGGCTTATATTAATAAAAACGAGGGTGTCGAATTTAGGAGCCAACAAATTGCCCCCCAAGAATGCCTTATTTCGACTTCTGAAAAGAAAAAGGCATTCTTTGAAATTCCATTCGACACCTGTCTTTTCATTCTTAGCCACAAATTAAACTGTGCACTTTTTGTCTTCTACCAACCACTAACAATCCCAAGAAAAAGCCATCATTTCATCCGTACCTAAGACGTCACCTCAGTACGGCGTGCAGCGTGCCCAATGTCTTTTCACAAATTGTCATCATGACAATTTCCCAAAAACGAGGGCGCACGCTGCATCCTTTCATTTCTGCAGAACGGCTATGTCAACAGGGGGACGCCACGTGTCCCACTATCTTCTGCAACATTAAATGGCCTCGAATTTGGGGATTTCCCAACCACTATAAATAGCGCCAAGTACCCATTGTGGGACTTTTTCACGCTATCCTGCCTTCAACTTCCTTGAACACAAAATCTCTGCAAACTTGCAAACACCTTGTTCTTTACTTCATCTTCAACCTTAACATCAACAATGGCCTCAGGTTCCTCTATCGCTCCTAGTTCTAACATCCCTTCCAGAAATGCTAAACCCAAGATCTTCTCAACTGTCCCCATAGTTACCCCTACTGGCCAACGAAGGGTTCCTGAACCCCTAGAAACTGCTGAACGTGAAGCTTATTCACACCAACTCATGATTCCGGTTGGATACTCCAACCAAATCTTCGCCATGTCTGGCCCACTAGCCCCATGCATTGCTGAAGCCATGAAGATCAAAAGCTTCTTTCCAGTGCTTGAAAAGATCAAACCTATTGGATGCTCTAAAAAAGATGCAGAGGATAACGAAGATCCCGCTAAGGAGAAATTTGATCTTCGCTTCTTCAATAGTGGTGTTAGGGCTTTCAGGTCTAGCCCTAGCCTCACTCCTGACTACAGTGCTTGGCTGGAAAAAATGGAAAAAAGCCAGGCTCCGATCTGGAAGGACCTGGGGATATTCGACCTAGTTATGTTGTCGAAGACGGGTCTCAACTATTCCCCTGAGATGTTGATAGCCTCCTTACTTTTCTGGGATTACACTCATTTCACCTTCCACCTTCCTTGTGGAATGCTAACACCCACGCTTTTCGACGTGGCTGCCATCACTGGCCTTCGACCCACTGGGGATTATTTCGACCCAGAGGAAATGTCGGAGGATCAGATTGGATTCTCAGCTACGAAACCCACCTACACCACCTATATCAACCATTACCATGATAAGTCGACGGCCACTGTGTTGGATGTAGAGCATATCGCGTTTCTAGCCCTATGGTTGTCACGCTTTGTGTTCTGCACAAAGTCTTTACAGGTGACAAAGAAGATGGTCACCCTCGCCACCCAACTCCACCATGGCCAAAATATTTGTTTGGCAGAATTAATCTTGGCGAATCTGTACGAGTCGATTAGCAGCGGAGCGACTCTGTTGAAGATCATCGAGAATAGAGCCAGTCTGCTGCTTGCAGGACCTTTTTGGCTACTTCAGATGTGGCTCAATGCCACCTTCGAGTCTTTCTTACCTCAGAAGACTCAAATAAATGAGCAAGCTCCGGAGATAGCAAATAGGCGCATCGAAGGCACCAGATTGGCTCTACTGACCCCGACTGAAGATGGGCTGGAGCTTCAACAAACTTTTGCAAACTTCGTCTTGATGTTTGCAAGAAGGAAAGAATTTGTTTCGACCATGGCTCCCTTTGCTCGACGAAAGGTTGGTCCAGAATGGTTCACGAGGCCCCATCCTAAGTCGTCAAGTGACCCTCAGGTCGAAGAACATACAATAATGTGGGAAGCATTTCTCACACCAAGAATAATGCCCCTGCGCTTCAAGAGCTCCAAGACTCACTTGAGCTTGATCGCGTATCAACCAAACTTGGTCTCTCGCCAGTTTGGTATCATTCAAACACTTCCTTCTCCTATTTTTCCCAGGGAGAAATCCATGTTATATTTTTGCAACGACTATACTGAAGACGCTGCCACCAAGCATATCGGCAGGTATGCTGGTCGAACAGTCCTTTCACTGTTCGATTATCAGCTTAACTTTCTCTGTTCACCATCCTTCAAAGACTGGTGGAAGAGTTACTACACTGAAGAGTTCTTCGACGAGAAGGACTTTGTGGACGAACTTCAGAAGTCTTTTGTTCTAGTTCTGGACAAAATAAAGAAATGTAAGTTCATTCTTCCAAATTATTTTGTCTTTCCATTTCGACTGATAGCTTGTTAATTATAACTTGTCTTCTTTCAGTTGTTCGAAATCCTGCAGCCAAGAAAGCTGCAGAAGGCCATCAGGGAGGAGGTCCCTTGACAAAACCTCCACCACCGGCGAAGACTATAGCACCGGCGAAAACTACAACAAGCCATCAGGGGGAAGGTCCTTCAAAAAAACCTTCAGCACCGGTAACCAGACTTTTATTATTTTCTTTTGGTTTTAACATTCTGACTTTCGATGTAGCATCTAAATCGAACTCCAATTGGTTTTTAGGCACCTTCACCCAAGAAACGACCTGCACTGACGGTCGAATCTGGGAGTGACGAAGAAGACGACTCTCCCCCTGCTCCTCTCAAAAGGCAAAAACTGAAGAAAGATGTTCCCTCTCCTGAGACTCGATCCACAATCAGAATAAAGGTTGCTGGGAGAAAACCCAGGCCACCTCCAGTAATTATTGAAGAGCCAACGGAGGAGGAACTGAATGTTTTGCTCAATAAACCCGTCGAGAGCGACAATTCCAGCCCTGGGGCTGAAGTTCCTCTGCAGGTAATTTCTTTGACCTTTTTAACTCAGGTGTCGATGCTCGCGTTCGATTATGTCTCTTTCTAACCTAGAAGATTCTTCTTCTTCTTTTTCCAGGAAACCACTGAAAGCTCAGCGCCAAAGACTTCTGAAACACTAGATTCTGCTGAACTCAGTAGGCCACAAGAGAAAGAATTGGCGAACGATGAAGCCAATGCTGAAACAGATGAAGCCAATACTGAGACAGAAGAACAACAAACAGAAGATCAACAACCAAAGGAGATTCAAGTGGTTGATCTGTCGGAGGAACAACATGATGAAGGGGATCACGCTGACGCTGGCACTGCTGACCTTCAAGTCGAAGAGAGTCAAGTCGAGGCAAACGCTGCTCAACAGCTTCAACCCCAAGATAACGCTGCTGCAAAGGTTACCACCTCAACAAAGCATAGGTCCAAAGAAGACTTAGCACTCTTGAAGCAAACTGATCTCGTTGGCTATCTGAATGCCATTATCGAGAGCAAGGGAAGTTCGTCTGATATTAGTCAGGAGGCTTCTACTCAGTCGGGGAAGTCCACTGAGACTTCTCCTCTCGATGAGGCTTTGACGAAGGTCAAGGCCCAGTTCTTCAAGAAAGATTTGATGAAAGCTTTGGAGGGGGACCCTACTGCTCCGTCGTGTTTGGGAGCTGTTTTGAATGCGGTTGACTTGCTCGCTGTGACTCCAGAGGTTTCGAGCTTTATCATGGAGTTATACTCCATTATTGATCAAGTCTCAGCAGACTATCGATGATAGAGGGGCTTCAACAGCCATCTCGAAGCGTTATATGGCAAAAGTTCTTCCGCCTGGACTGCTGTAGCAGAGACGACTTCTCGAATTGCAGAGTTGTCGAAGCAAAAGGCATCTAAGCAGGAAGAAATTGATGCCATAGATCGAGACAATGCTTTCATAAAGGCGCAAATCGAAGAGCTGGAGGCCAAGATGAATGCCAATACTAAGCGCAAGGAGGAGCTTCTCTCGACTGTCCCAGACACCGAGAGTCAAGCTGAAATCACACAAGGCCTAGAGTTTGCTGAGAAAGCCCAAGCCTTTGACGACCAAATTGCCAAGCTTGCCCAGGCGAATGCCTTGTGCAACAAAAGACTGGAGTTGCAGCAGGCGAAGTACCTTCGACTCAAAGATTCCATCCCCTTCTGATTGACTCAGCCCTTTAACCATGTATTGTAATGTGTATTTGACAATATTGCCATTTTGGCTAATTTATAAAATTTTCCATTTTGGCTTATTTATGGTTAATTTAGTCATTACTTGCTATTTATTTTGATCTCTTGGAGCATAGGTTTATACTTTTTCAAATATTTGCCATTTACTCTCAAGAGCCTTTTATCTTCACCTAACTCTTCGACTTCATAAGCTCTACCAGAAAAGGTTTGGATAATTCTGAATGGTCCTTCCCATTTGGGTGACCATTTTCCCATGCTTCGATCCCTTCGATCCATGGGAAGAATCACCTTCCAAACTAATTCTCCAGGCGAGAATGCCTTAGGTTTCACTTTTTTATTGTAAGAGTCTTCCACTCTTTTCTTCTGAAGCCTTAGTAAGTCGAGAGCGCGCATTCTTTCTTCGTCTAAATCTACTAGTTCGTCTAACATCATATCCCAATAAACTTCAGAGGGGATATCATGGTGTCTCTGAACCCTTGCAGATTGAAGACAAATTTATGCTGGCAACACTGCGTCATGACCAAAAGTTAGCCTATATGGTGTTGTACCTATGGCTTCTTTTGGGGACGTTCGACAGGCCCACAAGATCTGGTCTAACGTCTTATGCCAATTTTTTGGCTTTTTCCCAACATGCTTTTTTATCAAGCCAATCACTACTTTGTTCGCTTCTTCGACTTGACCGTTTGCCTGTGCATAATAAGGCGTTGATGTTAGGAGTTTAAAGCCTATTTCCTGAGCGAATTCCTGCATCTTTCGACCGGTGAAAACTGATCCTTGATCAGTAGTTATAGTTTCAGGGATTCCATATCTAAAGATAATGTTCTTTTGAATAAATTCAATGACATTTTCTTGGTCTACATTGACTAAAGGAATAGCTTCGATCCACTTAGTAAAATAATCAATGCCTACCAATATATACTTCTGGCTCTTTGATGATGTTGGTCGAATCTCTCCAATAAGGTCCAACGCCCATCCTCTAAAGGGCCAAGGTTTCACTATCGAGTGAAGTTCGCTTGCTGGTACATGTTGGATGCCTGTATGGACTTGACATTCTTGACAACCCTTGGCGAACTCGACACAATCTTTCAAGATGGTGGGCCAGTATAGTCCTTGTCGAAACAACAACCATTTCATCTTATGGCCTACTTGGTGAGCCCCACATGCTCCAGCGTGCATAGTCGAAAGGGTTATGTATGCTTCAGTTTCACTTAAGCACTTTAGCAACACCCCTTCAGGCGTCTTTTTAAATAACTCATTACCCATGAGTACGTAACTTAACGCCCTATATTTTGTTTTTCGTTCTGTCGAAGCTACTGGATTTTGAAGATAATCCACAATGGGTTTCCTCCAATCTTGATCTGACAAATTGTCCATGAACGAAATTTCGAAGTTACTTTGATCAGCATACCCTAGTCTTGTCGATTCCAAGTCTGTTGGTGACAAACAAGTTGCTTTTATCTTTTCTCGAACTTCGATTGCTCTTTGTAATCTCGTTTTTTAAATTTTGTACCCAGATGCAATTTGTGCCAAATCGTTGGCTATTTGATTTTCCAATCTGGGTATGTGTCGAATGTTGACCATTTCAAATTTTTTCAACAAACGATTTGCTATCACAAAGTACATAATGAGATTTTCTCTTATGCATTTATATTCTTTTGTGACTTGCTTAATGACTAACTCTGAGTCTCCCATTATTTCGACTCGAGTTGCCCCCAATTCCAACAATATCTCAAGGCCAGTAATTAGAGCTTCATACTCAGCCTCATTGTTCGAACAAGAACCTGATATCTTGTACTTGAATGTTGTTGGAATTTTTTCTGGAGAAATAATCAAGACTCATACTCATGTTCCATCTTTATGGCTGGAACCATCGAAGTAGAATTTCCAAGGCTCTATCTCCACATAATTAATACTCTCAACTTGAATTGAGTGGTCGACTATAAAGTCTGCCACCACTTGTCCTTTCACTGCCTTAAGAGGCATAAAGGTCAAGGAGTATTCAGTTAATGCTAGTGCCCACTTGCCTATTCGACTGTGCAAGATGGGTTTCGACAACATGTACTTGAAAACATCAAAATGAGACGAAACATACACATCAACTGGTTTTATATATTGTTTGAGCTTTGTACAAGAGAAATACAGACATAGACACAATTTTTCAACTTCGCTATATCTAGTTTCTGCATCGTTCAAAACTCTACTAAGATAGTAAATGGGTTTTTCGACTCCATTTTCATCTTCTTGGGCTAACATGCTTCCCAAAGTTTTGTCGGATGTAGCTATGTACAATCTCATACTCCTATTGCTACAAGGAGGCACCAAAATAGGTGGCTTTGTGAGGTACCCTTTGATTTTGTCGAAGGCTTCTTGTTGCTCCTGCCCCCATTCGAATCCCTCTTTGTTCAATCGAAGTAAGGGTGAAAAGGCTTGAGCTTTCCCACTTAGGTTAAATATGAATCTCCTTAAGAAATTTATCTTGCCTAACAGAGATTGCAGTTCCTTTTTGTTTGCTGGCGCTTTCGCTTCCATAATTGCCTTCGTCTTGTTCTGGTTGATTTCGATTCCTTTCTTATGGACAACGAAGCCCAAGAAATCTCCAGCTTTCACACAGAATGCACACTTCAAAGGGTTCATCTTCAGACCATGTTCTCTCATTCTTTCGAATGATTGTCGAAGGTGGTCTATATGGTTCTTCCTGGAAGCAGATTTTATAACAATGTCATCAATATATACTTGCATAAATGTGTTAATAAAATCATGGAAGATAGAATTCATTGCTCGCTGATATGTTGCCCCAGCGTTCTTTAGGCCAAATGGCATCACTACCCATTCGTAAGTGCCTAAAGCCCCAGGGCATCGAAAAGCTGTTTTCGACACATCTTCTTCAGCAATGAATATTTGATTATATCCTGAATAACCATCGAGCATACTCAGGTACTCGTAGCCAGCGGCAGAATCGACTAGCATTTCCGCCACAGGCATAGGATATTCATCTTTGGGTGTAGCAGCATTCAAATCTCTGAAATCTATGCACACCCTAAATGTACCATTTTTCTTAATTACTGGCACAATGTTTGCAATCCATTCGACATACCTCGTAACGCGTATGAATTTGCACTTCAGCAGTCTTTCGACTTCCGTTTTGATCTTCGACAGTATTTCTGGAGCGAAGCGTCTTGGACTTTGCTTGATTGGCTTCTTCCCAGGTTTGATTGGCAACTGAAGTTCTACCAATCCTCTGTCGAGACCAGGCATTTCGTCGTAATCCCATGCAAAACAGTCCTTGAACTCTTTTAACAAATGGATTACTTCCAACCTGAGTTCTGGGTCAATTTTTGCGCTAATGTAAGTTGACTTTTTCTCTAACCCTTCACCCAAGTTGATTTCTTCTAAAGGATCCTGCGCTAGCATCTTGATGTTATTCGCTAAGGGGTCCTTTTCGAATCCCAAAGGCTCATCGTCATAGATGGCGTCGAGCCTTTGTTCCTGCATCCCTTCTGGCATGGTATCAGGAGGTTCTGGATCGAAGTCCTTTCCAGGACCTGTAGAAGATAACTGTTGATCATTGGCCTGTGTGGCCATATATTTTACTTCAGCTTCGAGAGCCGTTATCATCTTTGTTTCGGCTACGTAAGCCGAAATTCGCTGCAATGATTGTGACTCAGTCATTGTCACTGAATTCACTTCCCTAACCAGTTGGTTGGATATCAGTTAACCCACTAAAGTCAATGTGGGACAAGTCTTCTCTGTCCCATTGAAAACCATGCTCAGGGTGCAGGTATAGGGAACAAAAAGTATTTGGCGTTGGCGCCAAGTCGAAGTCAGGTGTTGGGCATGGCCCAATGTGAGCCAGGTTCTTGTCGAAGTCTGCCAGCCCTAGGTGATTTACTTCGCCCAGGTAATAACTTTGGTCCGCTTCTATGTTTTCGACCATTCCATCAGGACGCCAAAGCAGCAACCTCTGGTGCATTGATGATGGTACAGCTCCAACACCATGAATCCATTCACGGCCCAACAAAAGATTATAGTTAGGTTTGGCCGATATGACCATAAACATAGTTGGTCGAAGGATAGATCCCACCTTGATGTCCAGTTGGATCACACCCATAGTGGTCCCTATGCCGCCTTCATAATTCGACAGGACCATGTTGTGAGGCTTGATGTTCTCATCACTTTTGCCTATTTTTCTTAGCATAAAGTGAGGGATGATGTTGATGGTTGCCCCACAATCCACCAAGATCTTATTTACTGTGGTTTCTTCGAGTTTAGCCCTTATAAATAAAGGCTTAAGGTGATTTTTCATCGCCTCCGTAGGTGGATCAAAGAACCCATTTTGCTCTTCAGTAGCGCCATTATCCATGACGAAATAGCACATTGGCCTATGCTTGGCCATTTCTTGCTCCACTTCCCAATCGCTTGTTTCGACCTCCACCTGGCGGTTGAACTCTCTGGGCAGAACTGAGACTATGTTCACCATGATATCTAAGGTGTCATCCGACTCAGAACCATCATCGGTATCAACTTCACCCTGGTTAGGCCAAACTAGCCTATTGGTTACTGGTTGTCTTTCCAGAGGTTTCCTTTGCTTTCTCTGAGGAACATTTGAACTGGATTCTGCCTTTGGTTCATTAGCAGCTTCCCTCTCAGCTTTTTGTCGCCTCTGGTATCTCCTCCATTAAGATCGAGACATGGGATTTTTCCCTTTGTAGTTGCTTGATACCTGTGTCACTTTAGGGGTAGCAACCTGAGGCTCTTTCTTATGTGTTAAAGACGAACCTCTTGGCACTTCGAAGGAGTGCCATCTTTCCTCGCTTGGCCTCTTTCGACCAGATGCTTTGTACCACGTATCAACTGGCAAATTAGTTGGAGGCCTGAAAGTCAGTGGCCTCTTTTCTTGATTTGAACCCCTTTGGGAGGCTCTTCTGGGGTCATGTCGAGTATCAACACTTTCCCTTTTCCTATTTGCTGCTCTTACACCTTGAATATGTTCAGCAGCTTTTTTGTCGAAGATTGAACTGCATCGAGGACACAGCATCACTTCTGACTTCTTTTTCTGGCATCTTTGCAGGAAATCTGCCAGACTTTCATTTTCCCGAGGGAAAGCAGTTTTGTTGGCTTGTTCTTGCCTCATGGCCTCCTCTGATGCTTTTGGTTCAGAGACTTCGACCATGTTGACATTCATGGTGTCTTTGTTGGCAAGAGTCAACTGCTTCATCTGAATCTCCAAGTCCTCTGTCTGGCCTTGAACTGCAGCCAAGTGAGAACTGGGTTTTGTTCCAGATTTTTGGGCTCCAACTGTCTCCAGCTTTGGGCTTTCGACCGCCTTCTGGACCGCTTCAATTGTCTTTCTGGATAGATTCCCAGAAAAACTGCCAAAGATTGGCATGTTGACATGGTCCTTTGAGACTTCGACCATTGTGATTCCTGGCCTCTTCGACTGGCTTCTGGATGCCTCAATCACGTTCACCTCTGAAGGTTCAGCATAATGGGCTTCAGCCTGCAACGGGTTAGAGTCCACAGTCATGGGGGTCTTGTCAGCAAACTTCAACCTCCCTTCTTCGATAGCGTCTTGCACAAGATTCCTGAAAAGAAAACATTGAGACGTTTTATGGCCCAGAAAATTATGATATTTACAAAAGCCTCTCTTCTTTCTTTGATCAAGAGGAGGCACTTTTACCCCTGGGGGTACTATCATCTGGCCATCTTTTACAAGTAAGTCAAAGATTTCATCACATTTTGTAATATCAAAACTATAGGTCTTTTTGGGGAACCTATCGTTGGTCCTTTCTGGACCAGTGGGATTTTTCCCACTTGAGGGGACTAACAGTTTGCAAGAGTATGGTGGCCCTTGTTTTAGTTCCGCTAAATCGACCTCGCCTTCTTCGACGGTTATAGTTTCGTCGAAGGTTTTTGGATCTTCGTCATCCATCTCAACATACGCTATCCTCTCTCTCTTATGAGTTTTCGTTGCCTTGGCTTTCTCAGCTTTAAGGCGTTCTACCTGTCAAACTCTATCGGCCAATTGGGCCATGTCTCTCAGGTATTGAGTGTCTAACTTCTTCCTAATGGAATAATCTAAACCGCTTGCGGATATTTCGACTAACTCATGTTCTGGCACTTGTGTAAAGCATCTTTCTTTGAGCAACCTAAACCTATTTAGATATTTGTCTATAGGTTCAGTGAAACGTCTCTTTACACTGGCCAATTCTTTCAGGCTTATCTTGGTTTGTCCCATGTAGAATTGCTCATGGAACAATCTCTCCAACTGGGTCCAATGATGGATCGAATTGGGGGGGAGAGTTGTAAACCAAGTGAATGCGTTCTTTGTTAAAGAACTTGGGAAGTACTTAATCCTCAGGTTTTCGTTGTTTGAAATATCTCCTGCTTCGATCAAGTATCTCGCCACATGTTCGACAGTAGATTCTGTCGTGTCCCCAGAGAATTTAGTGAACTTAGGGACTTTACATCTAGGAGGTAAGTCTGTTTGTAACACGTATTCTGACAGTGGGGATGTGAAATTGGGCCTACGAAAGCCCATGTTCATCCCATTCTGCGTCATGATTCTTTCGATCATGGCTGCCAGATTATTTTCCAAACCCATATTCTGGTATTGGATATGCTGGACTACTTCGTCAGCATTTTGGTTTCTGTTAACTAACCTTACCTCTGGGGCTATAACCCTAGGTTCTTCGACAGGCTGCTCCAATCGTGCCCTAAGGTTTTCTTCGACAGTCTGCTGGACTTGGTTGGTAGTGGTTTCTTCCTCTAAGAGTATACCTTGGTTTCCCCTTATTTGCGCCCTTTGGGGCTGTCGAATAGGTTGGGGTATTCCAAAGAAATCAGCCAAACGAGTCATTTGCGCTGTCATCTGCTGATTCGATTGGGTGGTGTTTTGTATTAGAGGGTTCAACACTGTACTTAAAGTTTGTGCCAACATTTGAACCATATCATGGTTGCTTTCGTCCATTTGTTGCCTCAAGACTGCTGTCGAGGCATTTGTAAGGCCATGTGCTACTTGGGACGTTCCTCCTAAGAGTTGGGTCCTATTTCTGTTCACCATACCTACTCCAGAACCTTGGAGTGGCGAAGAGGCACTCACTAAAGGGTCTGAAAAAGTGGACGCAACGTTCGTCAGGCTAGCCAATTCAGAAGTTGGCATGCCATAGAGTGGTTCTCGATTTTGACCGCCTGTCATAAATCCTGGGGGAACATAAGGCCTTGTTCCTGGATTTCCCCTTGGTGGGGGAGTTCCTAAAGGCACTCTGGGGCCTGTGAACGGAGGTAATGGCCCCGTTATTGTGACCGTTACTGCTGGTGTTGAACCAACGGTTATCGCTTCACTTACGGTTGGGATAACCGTTGTTCCCACATTCGTTTGTGGGATTTCGTTATTGTTTGGCGGATTCGCCATCGCTTCTCTTCTTCTGGCAGTATTGGTATTGTTAGTGTATATTCTACCACTTCTCAATAACATGCAATACTTCTCGAAAAAGATGATAATCTGTGTAAAAAGGTTAAACTTCAAAATCAACACACAGTCCCACCAGGTGTGCCAATTTGTTTACCGTGGCGATTGGTAAACAACCGCTGATCTTCCAAAAGGTTACTTATTTGGTGACTCGCAGGATCGATCATATTGATCATAAGACATGGTTGATTTTGGGGTTTTGACTAAGTTTGATAATGGTTAAATGACAAGAAAATAGAGAAGCTTTAAGTAAATTGCATGAAGAATAAAAGGAAGGCTTAAAATGAAGGCTTCGACTGGAAAAGTAAAGGAGAAAGCAAGTACAGTTTCTGGAAAATAAATGACTTTGATTAATAAAGTGGTGTTTCACACATACATTCTCAACAATTCTTTCTCTCACGCTGGATACTCGAATCTATATGAGTGACTTGTATATAATTGTGAACACACGCGAAAAACTGCGTGAACTACTAATATTTATACTAAACGCATCCCAAATAACCGTCGGGCAGTTACGCTGCTTCGAGATGACTCCACTTGGCACGTTCACAGCGTTCGACGCTCCAGATCTTGGCACGCTGCACTTGGTAACCGCTGGGAACCGTTTTCCCTCCAAACGTTTGAATCTCAAACCGCTCCACTCTGATCAATCGAACACCTTCGTCGAGAAGCACCTTCGACGAGAAACACCTTCGACGTCGAAGGCAACCAAATTCTCCCTTGGAAGAAATTCTCTAAGTATATTGCCATTTTCTGACGAGCACTTTGACAGAACCAGCTGGTCGAAACCATCCTTCAGCTTTAATGACTTATATTAATAAAAACGAGGGTGTCGAATTTAGGAGCCAATAGTTGTACGTTATGCTGCGAGAGCCACAGGTGACACAAGAGGTTGATCCTTTGGAGAATGAACAAGTTGAGGTAGATGCAGTTGATGATGAAGAAGAAGATGACGAGTTAAAGTTTGATGAAATGGTGAATGATGATTCCGACGATGATGGCATCCCTAGTATTCCTGCAAACGAAATCTACACACCACCTCCGCACATGACAAACTTCAACATGGGCGGAGATGAACCTTCTACTGACTTATTTTTCAATCCGTATATGGAGTCGGATGAAAATTTAAAAGAGAAGGACAAGTTTCATAACAGAGAGGAATGCATCAGAGCCATAAAAAAATTCCACATGCTCAACTCAGTTGACTTTAAGGTGGACCGTGTCAACCCGGAAAGGTACAAGATCAAGTGTGTCCACCCTGATTGTATGTTCAAGCTGACCGCATCATACAGATTAAGAGGTGACTGTTGGGTCATATGTTCTATGACTACCCACACTTGTGTAAGTTCCACTCAATCACAGGACCACCGAAAACTCAACTACGATCTCATCTGTCAAGAAATCCTACCCCTGGTCAGCAACGACCCATCTTTGAAGGTGAAAACAATCATCTCCCACATCACCACGATTTTTAACACACTCCGTCTTACTGTAAGGCGTGGTTAGCAAAGACTAAGGCGATTGAAAGGGTGTACGAAAACTGGGAGGAGTCATACCAAGAACTTCCCCGCTACCTGACTGCACTCGAGACGTATTCTCCAGGTAGTGTTTACGTTCTGGAAACAGTGCCAGCATACGCCCAAGATGGTAGTCTACTAAATGGCAACGAAATATTCATTCGAGTGTTTGGGGCATTTCAACTATGCATCACAGGGTTTGCATCATGCAAACCAATTATACAAATTGATGGGACTTGGTTGTATGGGAAGTACAAATGCACGCTACTGATGGCAGTTGCACAAGATGGCAACAACAACATTTTCCCCATTGCCTTTGCCCTTGTTGAGGGGGAGACCGGTGGTGCTTGGAGCTTTTTTCTAAAAAATCTGTAGATACACGTGGCTCCTCAACCAGATCTTTGTTTGATCTCTGACAGACATGCCTCCATTGAAAGTGCCTACAATAATCATGCAAACGGTTGGCACGACCCTCCTTCTACGCATGTCTATTGCGTTAGGCATATCGTCCAAAATTTCACGAGGGAGATCAAGGACAAAACATTGAGGAAAGAGGTTATGAATGCGGGATATGCGTTGACACAACCCACATTCAAATATTACCGCAACGAGATCCGTTTGTCAAATCCGGAAGCTGGTAGGTGGATCGACAATATTCCGGTGGAAAAATGGACTAGGTCATACGACAATGGCCAAAGATGGAGGCATATGACAACGAATCTTATTGAATCAATGAATGGGGTATTCAAAGGCATACGAAACCTCCCAATCACTGCCTTGGTAAAATCTACGTATTTTAGGATGTCTGCGTTATTTGCCAAAAGAGGTGAAATATGGAATGCGGTGTTGCAATCTGGACAACTATGGAGTGAAAGCTGCATGAAATACATTAAGGCTGAAAGTGCTAAGCCAACACTCATATGGTTATACGGTTTGACCGACACAGCCACAATTTCATTGTGAAAGAGACAATCGACCACAACGAAGGCCTGCCAAGACAAGAATATAGGATCATGCTACCTTCTCGTTGGTGCGATTGTGGCAGGTTTCAAGCATTTCGTATGCCTTGCTCTCATGTCATTGTCGCTTGTGCTCATACCCATCAAGACGCGCTGCAACTTCTATCAAACATTTACAAATCTGAAACGTTGCTCAATGTTTACAACAACAACTTTCCTTTGTTAGCAAAACCAGATTATTGGCCTGCATACGATGGCGAAATAGTGTGGCACAATGACCAAATGTGAAGGAACAAGAAGGGTCGTCCCAAAAGTAAGTGCATCACAACAGAAATGGACGATCTTGACAAGTTGGAAAGAAAGTGTGGTTTATGCCGTCAGGTCGGACACAATCGCAAAAATTGTCCGAATCGAGCGTCTGCCTCGACCACATAAAAATTGTAATACATAAAATCTTTCCTTAATTGTGTTGTAAACATTAGGGTTTTCCGTTAACAGATTTTGCTATAATTAATAAAACGCGTACAAGAAAAATTAACGATATTCCGTCTACGAAATTACAACTGTTAACACAATTTCATCTGACCCATGCATCATCAACATTACATTGCTGTCTGTTTTGACTTCCTCCAACCATACATTAGGTCTTCATGTCGCATGTGAGGTTGTTGTTCGTTTTCGCTGGATCCTTCAAATTTTTTCCCCCCCGCAATGTCTTCATCTAGCCATCGCATCAACTCCCGCTTCAGACGCTCCATGGAGTGAATGTGCCAGAATTTCATTTTCATCGCAGGTTTCGTGGCGGAGAGGATAAGTAACCATCTCTGCTAAAAATCATAGGCGACGTCATGACGCAAATAACAGAGTAAAAAATAAAAATGCAGTGCGAGAAAGTGTGTGAAATTTAAGAGAAACGGACGGATTATTTATAAAACAGCATTTTGTCCTAGTTTTGCCCTAGAAGCCAAGTGAGATGGCGTCTCCTCTCACTTTTAAGGAGCATGCGCCATCTCACTTGGCTAAAAGTTAAAGGAGGCGCCAAGTGAGATGGCGCCTAGGGCAAAAGTAGGGGTGGAGGCGCCAATTCAGATGGCTCCTCCTTTATGGAGTCATCTAAAACATGGTTATTTGCGTAATTTTTTCCGAAACGCGGTTATTTACGATTTTTTTTAATACATAGTTATTATTAAAAAAAATTCCCCTTAATCTGTTTTACCACTTTTAATTTAAGATGATATTTAGTATGGATTAATAATTTTTTAACTATCATAGAGAAGTGAGGTTTTTAACTATTAATATATTATTATTTTAAATTTAACAGTTGAGATTTACAACTTATAATTTATTGGTGACATTTTTTATTGTTTTACAATAATTTGCAATCATAAAATATTTTATTTAAACTTTTTTTTTGGACTATCACATTACACATTGAATTTTTTTATTTGATTCATTGCATTCATTTTAATAATAATAATAATAATAATAATAATAATTATTATTATTATTATTATTATAATAATAATTATAATAATAATAATAAAATAATGTAAGTTAGAAAAATAATTTATATTTTATTATTATTTATAAATGGATTGTAGGTTAAAATGATTGGAAATTTCGTTGAAGAATAATTTTATTAAATCATGACATAATTTTTGTAAGAAACGGAAAATCATCAAAATAAATTATTTTTTTATTCTTCAATCCATTAGGTCATTGGTGGTTAAAAAGTGCAACTATAGTGATCAAAAAGTCATGCTAAATGTCACCTTAATTTAACTTCTTTAGTTTTTTATTCAGTCTTATCTCTCAATTTTTCGATTGTTATAATTAACATTTGGAATAATTTATGAATTAAATTAAATAAATTAAGAATGAAGATTCATTTTAGTCTCTCATAAAAATTGAACATTTTAAAGTAGTTTTTAAAAAAATAATATCATATATAATTGCTTATAAAATTTAACCGGGCTATATTAGTTTCTCTAATAATATTTTGAAATAAAATTTAACTGAGTCATACTAGTCTCTCTAATAATATTTTTTTCAAATCATTTTTTTTCTAATTTTGATTCGTGATTGAATTATCATGTGTATTATTTAAAAATATTTTTAAATTCATATAATATTTATTTATATAATAATTATTTTAATTTTAATTAGTTATCAAAGAAAATTGAAAAAAAAAACAAACAAAAATCTACACTAGCAAGGATTGAACAAAGGATCTTTTAGTCAATAGACAATTTGCTCTACCACTAAACAAATATATTTTACATGTTTTAATTTACAAATAAAACTTATATCAAAATTATTGGGTCATTGGGTTACTTATCAGATGAGTTAATGATCGGACCGCATGATTTCTAATAATGTGAAAATACAAATTTTTTTTTTTAGTAACATGATTTATTTTAAAACTTTTGTTAACTTGTAGTATTATTCTAATTAATTTTTTAACTTTTTAAATTTATTATATTATTGTATTGTATGACTAATAATAAGTAAGTTAATTGAAAATTGTATTAGAGAGAAATGTTGTAATTGTAAAATATATTAAAAAAATTATCAAATTAAACATTGAAGTGATTTATGTTGCAATTGATAAAACTACAATCTTAATAGTTTTGAAAGGTTATATGTTCGATTCTTAAAATTTGATAAAATTTCATTTTTATAATTTTAACTTTATTTGATTATTATAAATAGTTAACATAATTATAAATATAATAAAACTGGATGTTAAAACAAGGCACCAAAACTTAAGAAAAACGAAAGTAGAGGGATCAAACTTATAATTAAGTTAAAAAATAAACATAAAAAGATTAACCCGCTAGATCAATAAACTCACTAGTTCACTGGTCTAACCAATGAACCGGTCGAGTCACACTGATTTTTATCAGGTCAATTGCAAATATAGTCTAATAACCTTACCAGACCACTCTATCCTCCGATTCACGGTCTAACCGGTCTGACTGACCGGAATGGTCCGGGTTTTAAAACTATGTATTTTGATCCCTAGCAGGAAAAAAATCATATTTAATTCCTTACAAAATTTAATTGGGCCACGTTAGTCTCTTATGTTCAATCCTACATTATAGTATCATCACATTTATTTTAGGGAGAAAAATTTCTACATTACTATCACATAAATTATAGATGTACCATCAAATTCAAAATATTATAGTACCATCAAATTCCAAAACATTGTACCAACAAATAAAACTTCAAAATCTAAAATATTTAATATCACCAAAATAAAACCAACCAAATAAACAAAGTGCCATAAAATTGTAAAGAATGTTGTACCAACAATTATAACTTTAAAATAAAACATTTGATGATGTCATCAAATTCAAAAGACAAACTAAATAAAGTAGAAGGAAATAACAAATTGAATGTCATGTGTAAATCTAGGAGTAAGCATGAATATTGGACTACTATGTCCCATTTGTGGTGATTGAGACGAACATGGAGGGAGAAATAGAAGTGTTGGTGGTCAAACCGATGAAGTTATAATTGTTGAAGAACGTCCAATGAAAAGTGGTGGTGGCGGTCTAACTAGAGGAGGTGATGACCTAACAAAATAAGATGGTAGTGGCCTAATAGAAGGAGGAGGTTTTAAAATCATGAAAAATAATAAGAAAGATGAGGCCTAATAGAAGGAAGTGGAGGTGGTGAATGTTAGAATTAATTTAGATTTAATTAGATATTAAGTTATATTTAGGAATATTTTTTAGATTGTTTATATCTTTGTTAGAAGATATATATCTTAGATCTTCTTAGATCTTTGTAGAAGATATATTTTAGATTTAATTTTGTGTATAAATAGCCTAGTGGAGTAGGTTATTGTAATTATTTGTAAATCTTTATTTTAAAGTTATCAGTAAATATTCCTTTTGCATTTTATCTTCCTTGTGCACCAACAATTGGTATCTAGAGCTCCGGTTCGAAATCCACGGGGAAAGAAGTATTGTGATTAAGAATTACAATATTCTGATTCTGGGTTTTTTTTTATAGAAAACATTGATTTGGGAAACTCTGCATAAATTGTATAAGGTAGAAGATGAACGGAAACGATGGTGATATTCATTCCAAGCTTCCAGTATTTGATGGCAAAAACTGGAATCGTTGAAAGATCCAGATGCGCGTGTTATTTAGTTCTCAAGATGTGTTGGAACTTGTTACTGATGGCTATAATCTGTTAGAAGCAGATGCAATAAAGGGCCAGAAGATAGAATAGAAGGCGCTGAGGAAGAGAGATCAGAAGGCGTTGTTCTACATCCATCAATGTGTGGATGCGAATGTGTTTGAGAATATTGTTGATTCTGAAACAGCGAAGGCTGCATGGGGCACACTGGTCAGATGTTACGGTGGTAACGCAACAATGAAGAAGTTGAAACTTCAGTCTCTCAAAAAGTAATATGAGAATCTCAATATAAAGAACAACGAGAATGTTTCTGAATACATCTCTAGAGTGATTCTGATCACTAATGAGATGAAAGCTTGTGGAGAAACTCTGTCTGAACAAGTAATCACTGAGAAGATCTTGAGATATTTAACTTCTCAGTTTGATTACATTGTGGTAGCAATTGAACATTCTAAAGATCTGAGTACCATGAGAGTTGAAGAGCTTCAAAGTAGTCTAGAGGCGCATGAGTTGCGTATGACTACAAGAACTTCTAAGAGGGAAGTAGAGCAACAGGCTCTGAAAGTAATTTCTGGTAAGAAGCATCAAAAGTAGACTTGGTCAGAATCCAGGAAGAAAACTAATGGTGGTCAAAAGTCAGAAGCTTCAAATTCTTATAGGCAGAAGAATGTCCAGAAGGGAAAGGAGAAGTCTGACAAGAAGAATGTTCAGTGTTACTGTTGCAAGAACTTTGGTCACTATGCCAGAGATTGCTGGTCCAACAAAGAAAGGAAGTCAGAAGAAGCAAATATAGCAAGAGGAGACTCTGATGATGAACCTGTACTACTGTTGGCTTCTGAACCTGATGATCTGAATTCATCAGATTGGTGGTATATGGACACAGGGTGTTCAAACTATCTTACTAGAAACAAGAAGTGGTTGGTTGACTTTGACTCTGGGAAGAGTACAAAGATCAGATGTCTTGATGATAAATACCTCAATGCATAAGGTATGGGAAATGTCAGAATCATTCTAAACAATGGGAAAGCAGCAGTGATCCAGAATGTTTGGTATGTACCTGGCATGAAAAGCAATCTGATGAGTGTGGGACAACTGGTTGAGAAAGGTTTTTCAGTTACCATGAAAGACAATCTTCTGAAGCTGTATGATTGTAATCAGAAGCTGATTATGGATTCAGAACAGAGAAAGAACATAACATTCAAGGTGAATGTTAGAACTGCATACTCTGAATGCCTTAGTGCAATAAGTGTTGTCAAGGAGAGTGAGTTGTGGCACATAAGATTTGATCATCTGAATTTCAAAAGTTTAGGGAATCTGAAATCAAAGAATCTGGTATATGGAATTCCTACAATCAAGAAGCCTGAAAAGTCATGCAAGGTGTGCATGGAAGGGAAGCAACCAAGATTACCCTTTGCATCAGAAGTAGCTCCAAGAGAAAAACATGCCTTGGGAGTAGTACATTATGATGTGTGTGGTCCGTTTCCAGTAGCATCGACTAGAGGGAATAAATATTTTGTGTCATTTGTTGATGAGTTCACTAGAATGACATGGGTATCTCTCATAAAGTTCAAACACGAGGTATTTGATGAATTCAAAAAGTTCAGACTGAAGGCTAAGAATTAGAGTGGCCAGACTCTGAAGATTCTTAGAACTGATCGTGGTGGTGAGTATAACTCTATAGAATTCAGAAGTTTTTGTGAGTAGAATGGAATTGAGCAGTAGGTTACTGCTTCTTATACTCCTCAACACAATGGTCTTGCTGAAAGAAGAAATTTTACTTTGCTAGATATAGTGAGAAGCATGCTGAAAGAGAAGAAGATTCCTCATACTCTGTGGGGAGAAGCTGTTGCAACTGCATGTTATGTGCTCAACAGATGTCCAACAAAGAAATAAAGGAAATAATTCCTATTCATAAGTGGAATGGAGATAAGCAAAGTGTTAGTCATCTAAAGGTATTTGGTTTTGTATGTTACAAACATGTCCTAGAAGCCAGAAGACAGAAGCTGGATGATAGAAGTAAAGTGTTGTTGTTGGGGTATCACAGTACAAGTTCGTACAAACTTTATTGTCCATAAACTAAAAAAGATGAGTTCAGCAGAGATGTCATTGTAGAGGAATCAGAAGTTTGGAATTGGGAAAAGTCTCGTCCTGACTCTGATGACAGAACTTCTGAAGAAAGGTCAGAAACACATGTTTCTGAAGCTGGTAAAGACTCTGACTCTGAAGAAGATACATAAAGAGAAGATGATTCTGACTCTGACTCCGGTGGTGATCTAGACTCTGAATACAGTCAAGGTTCTGGAGAAAGTCCAATGCTGAAGCAAGTGTTTCTGAAGGGGAAAGTTCTGGTGTCCAAAGTCCTGAAGGTCCAGTTCAGAGGCAACAAAGAGTCAAAAGTATCCCAAGAAGATTTGCAGAGTTTGACATGTTGCTAGACACTGAAGTAAACTCTAAAGGAGAAGTTATTCTGTGCAATGTTAGTAGACTCTGAATCCGTGAGTACGAAAGAGGCTCTTAAGCAGCAAGTTTGGTTACAAGTCATGAAAGAAGAACTTGATGTTATATAGAGAAATAAGACTTGGAAGCTGACAGAACTTCCAAAAGGCAAGAAAGCCATCAGTGTCAGATGGGTTTTCAAGTAGAAGCTAAAGTCAGGTGGATCAATTGGCAAACACAAAGCGAATTAGTAGCAAGAGGCTTTCTACAAAATCTTGGGCTGGATTACTTTGAAGTGTTTACACCTGTAGCGAGACATGAAACAATCAGACTAGTGATTGCAATAACTACTAACAGGAATTGGCCTCTGATGCATTTAGATGTAAAATCTGCATTTCTGAATGGTCCATTACAAGAAGAGGTGTACGTTTCACAACCTCCTGGATTTGAGCAAAAGAATCAGGAAGGGATGGTGTTCAAATTACACAAAGCATTGTATGGATTGAAGCAAGTGCCCAGAGCTTGGAATTTGAAGATTGATTCGTTTTTCAAGGAACAAGGGTTTCAGAAGTGTGAGATGAAGTATGGTGTTTATGTTCAGCATACTTCAGAAGATAATATGATTATGGTCTGTTTGTACGTTGATGACATACTACTTACAAGAAGTTCTGAACAAGAGATAGTTGAGTTCAAGAAAGTTCTAATGAATGCATTTGAGATGACAGATCTTGGAAAAAAGAGTTTCTTTCTAGGGATGGAATTTATGTACTATGAGAAATGAATCATTTTACATGAGATGAAGTATGAACTAGAGCTTCTGAAGAGATTTAAGCTAGAAAATTGCAAGGTTGCTATCACACCAGTTGATACGAATCAGAAGTTAGACTCTGATTCTGATGGAGAGGATGTGAATGCTATAACCTTCAAACAGATGGTTGGTTCTCTAACGTATTTGTGTAATACCAGACATGATATTTGTTATGCAGTTGGAATGGTTAGCAGATTTATAAGCAAACCAAAGTGGTCCCATTACCAAGCTGCAGTCAGGATTCTGAGATATGTGAAAGGAACTCTGAAATATGGAGTGTTATTTTCGTCTGGAAGAAAGATCGAATCAGAACTTCTGAGTTATTATGATTCTGATTGGTGCAAAGATATAGTTGACAGAAGAAGTACTTCTGGATACTTATTCAGATTTCTGGGAGGTCCTATTTCTTGGTGTTCCAAGAAGCAACTTGTTGTTGCTCTGTCAACTTATGAAGCTGAATATATTGCAGGTGCTCTGACTGCATATCAAGCTGTGTGGATTCTGAACTTGCTAAAAGATCTGAAAATTGAGGTAAATAAACCTCTGAAGCTGATGATTAATAACAAGTCTGTAATCAATCTTGCCAAGAATCCAGTGTTGCATGGGAGAAGCAAGCATATTGAGACCAAATATCATTTTCTGAGGAATCAAGTTCAGAATGGAATATTAGAGGTTGTGCACTGTAGCACTCAGAAGCAGCTGGTAGATATTCTGACAAAGGCTATCAAAACTGATCAATTTCTTAGTTTAAGAGATGGAATTTGTGTTGTCAGTTTTGGGTAAATATAAATTAAGGGATAGTGTTAGAATTAATTTAGATTTAATTAGATGTTAATTTATATTTAGGAATATCTTTTAGATTGTTTATATGTTTGTTAGAAGATATATATCTTAGATCTTCTTAGATCTTTGTAGAAGATATATTTTAGATTTAATTTTGTGTATAAATAGCCTAATGGAGTAGGTTATTGTAATTCATTGTAAATCCTTATTTTGAAATTATCAGTAAATATTCTTTTTGCTTTTATCTTCTTTGTGCACCAACAGTGATTGCCTAAAAATGTATTAAGTATTGCTAATAAGGCCCAATAACATTGATAGGGCCCAATAGCATTGATAAGGCCCAATCCAAATGGACTTGCTGAGGACCACGCCGACCAAAGGGACACAGTCGTGCCCGACGTGCTCCCTGAGGTTACTTGCTCGACCTCCAACTGTCCAGCTCGACATCCTGGCGTCCAGCTCGACATCACCGCGAGCACCCCAACTAGAGCAGACTCATTCCACTACACTCCCAACGAGACCCCGAAAAGACCGTGTCTCTGTCCGCCCGCACTTCACGCCGAACATCCAGGGAGGGGACCACGTGCGGGTTCCCACTACGCACGTAGAACCTGGCAGTTCCTCCATTTGGCCAAACCTGCCCGGCCCAATGAAGGAACCTTGGCCCAGCGTTGGGGGCTATAAATACCCTCTGTTTCCAGAGGGTCAGGTATTCATCATTCTACCCATACTTACTATTGCCTGCTCGTGCTCTTACTTACTTCAGTATCGGAGTGTCTTGCAGGTACCCCCCCCACCTCGTTCAAAACTTTCAGCTCGGAGCCAGCCGTGACGGTCCAAGTCTGATCAGGTCTGATCAGTGGCGTCGTCTATGGGAAACTAGCTTCCCCGTCTTACATACAACTCAAAAGACCAAAGCTCATATTCAACTACCTGTCATGGCTGATCCAGCTCGCGATGAGCAGAACGTCCGTGTCGCCGACACTAATAACGGCACGGTGGACAAGAACGGACATCTCGACAACACCGGCAATCCCGGCCACAACACCATTCCTGCAACAACCGTCCCCGGAACTTCCTCATACAGGGACGGGGCTACTGCATCATCCTCCTCGCTCCCACCACCACTCGAGGACGACCCGACGGCCCTCGCCCATTACAGAGCCGCCCGGTTTCAGGAAGTCCCCGTCCCCTCCGGGGCGGATGCCATCACACAAGCGCTGTTCGCAGCAATTAATCAAACGAACTATCTCATCTTCGCCCAAGGAGAGAGATTAAAGGCGCTTAAGGACGAGCGAAGACCCTCGAGGAGACATCGGAGACCACATACTCCCCCTCCTCGGGTAACTGAAGCCCGACACCCTTCTCCCCCGCGGAGACACTACAGGGAAAACTCCAGAAGCCCTTCTCCCCGGCCAAAGCAGAGGCGACCCTATTTGGAGAGAGATCCCGTCATCCCCGCCAGAGAGCCCAGTCGCGACCCGGCGAGGCACGACAAGAGACACGCCGGAGACGGCCGTGTAACATTCAACCAACGAGCATCACGCTCGAGGGAGACTCAGCACGACCACCGTGCCAGACAATACTACAGGTCCCCATCTCTGTCTCCGGAGAGGAGCGACGAGGACGACCCCCGCGGTCCCCTGTCGCAGGCCATCATGGATGCACCCATCCCCCCGGGCATGGAGAAGCCCCCGCATCTGAAGGAGTATGACGGAGTTGCAGACCCGGTCGACCACGTTGACGGGTTCGAGGCCATGCTCTATTATCATAATGTTGGGGGGCCCATCAAGTGCCGTCTTTTCCCCACGACTCTCAGGAAGGAGGCCATGGACTGGTACAAAGGGCTCGCCCCAGGCTCAATCACCTCGTGGCGGAACCTGAAGAACCAGTTCATCAGTTCCTTCACCGCTTCTCGACGCCATCCAAAGACCGAGGCGGCGCTCGAGGCCATCATCCAAAGACAGGATGAGACCTTGAGGGAGTTCATCAACCGCTTCAACCGAGAAGCGATACAGGTCCCCTGCATGGACCACATGAAGAGATATCTGCTGGAGAGGGGGCTCCTCCCCGACACAGAGTTCAGAAAAGCCGTGGGAATCGAGCCGCCCAGGTCTTTTGACGCCCTCCTCGAAAAAGCTCGGGCATACATGGATTACGAGGAGAGGGAAGCGGCCAACAGGGCCCGAGATTCCAGGACTCGGGGTCCCAGCAACAGCAGCTCGCGCCAAGACGCTCCTCCTCGACGAACCAGGGAGAAAAGGAAAGAAGACAGGCCCCGGGAAGTCCGGGAACAAAGGGGCCCCTCAGGCCGTTTCACCGAGTACACTCCGCTCACAGCTTCCCGCGAGCGTATCCTGGCGGAGTGTGCCAGTACAGACTTCAAGGACGGCGGTGTCAAGCGCCCCCGACCTGCTCCCGCCAAGCCTGGGGCGGACAAAAATAAATACTGTCAATACCATAGGAGTCATGGCCATCTGACAGAGGACTGTGTCCACCTCAAGGACGCCATTGAAACCCTCATCAAAGGAGGGAGGCTCGCGCAGTACCGGCGAAACGACGCTCCTCGTCGTGACGCCCATGAAGCCAAGGAGCCAGAAGAAGACGCCCGACCATCAGACGAGTCGGTGCCTATCCAGACCGCCTTCTCGGTGACCAGGCCCGAGGACTTCGACATTCCCGAGCACCTGCAGGAACCGCTGACGACGCACAGCAGGTGGGAATACTTTCCCTCCGCCATGGTCATTAATGGGGGCGGGTTCAACGACCTCACCATCAATTCAGCTAAGAGGAAGTTGGACGAACTAGTCGACGCGGCTCCCCCGCAAACAGTAACGTTCGAAAGGGTGAAGGGCAGGTCAGAGCCCATCACCTTCTACCTAGAAGAGCTCTCCGGCAGAGCCCCGAACGCGGTCATCCCCTTACTGATAAGGGCAAGAATGGCCAATTTTGACGTGCATCGCATCCTGGTCGACGAAGGGAGTTCCGTCGACGTGATGTACAACCAACTATTCCGAACCCTACAGCTGGACGACTCACATCTATCTCCATATGTGGGGTCGGATCTGCAAGGCTTCAACGACTCGACTTCCAAACCTTGGGGATATGTCGAGCTCCTGGTTACGTTCGGCGAAGGAACGGCTACGAGACAAGTTAAAGTCCGTTTCCTCGTCATTGACTGCCCGTCTCTGTACAACTGCATCTTGGGGAGACCGACACTGGCAAAACTAACAGCGGTGCCCTCGACCGTCCACCTGAAGATGAAGTTCTACACCAGGAGGGCACGGGTAGCCACCATCCAAGGAGACCTAGCCGCTGCCCGCAGGTGCTTCAACGCCGCATCTAAGGGACGGGATACCGTCGACATAGGGACCAGACCTGCCAAAAGGACAAAACAGGAGCCCGACAGGAAAGCATCCCCCGAGGAAGAAGTCCAGAAAGCTCCGCCAAAGGTCGATTCCATAGCTCTGGACACCCGCTTCGATCAGGACGAGCCATCCAACAACGAGCAAATCCCACTCCGACCAATACCGGACGGGGATTTTGAACTCGTTCCCCTCGGCACAGACCCGACCAAGGGAGTGGAGATTGGCAAAGACATCCCCGACTTGGCCAGGAAGCAAATCAAGGCCTGTCTGCGCGAGAATGCTGATCTGTTCGCCTGGAGCGCTGCGGAGATGCCCGGACTCGACCCTGAGGTCGCCTGTCACCACCTCGCCATTGATCCAGCCGCTAAGGCCGTAGTACAACGTAGGCGTAGGCAGTCTCCAGAAAAAATGGAGGCTGCTGAAAAAGCTGTAAAAGACCTCCTAGAGGCAAATTTTATTTCTGAAGCCCGGTATTCCACCTTGCTGTCAAATGTTGTACTCGTGAAAAAGAATAATGGAAAATGGAGAATGTGCGTTGATTATACTGATCTCAACCGGGCTTGCCCGAAAGATGCTTTCCCCTTGCCTAACATAGATATGCTGGTCGACAACTCGGCCGGCTACAAAACTTTGTCGTTCATGGACTCCTATTCGGGCTATAACCAAATCCCAATGGCCCTGGGCGACAAACACTGCACGGCATTCATGACCAGCTTGGGCAACTATTACTACAACGTAATGCCCTTCGGACTGAAAAATGCCGGAGCAACTTACCAGCGCATGATGAACAGAGTTTTCAACAAACAGATCGGCGACATGCTCGAGGTATATATGGACGACATGATCGTCAAATCCCGAGCAGACACCGGCCACACAGCTCATCTCAAGACAGTCTTTGCCCAAGCAAGACAGTGTAAAATGAGGTTCAACCCCGAGAAATGTACGTTCGGGGTTAAGGCAGGAAAATTCCTTAGATTCTATCTAACAGAACGGGGAATCGAAGCCAACCCCGACAAATGTCGGGCATTCTCCGACCTCCCAACACCGACGTCGAAAAAGTCGATACAAATCATGAACGGCATGCTCACGTCGCTGTCCCACTTCGTCGCGAAATCCGCTCAGCACGCCCTCCCCTTCTTCAAACTCCTTCGAAAGGAAGCAGCCTTCGAATGGAATGAGGAATGCGAGCAGGCACTACGCCACCTAAAGCAAAGTCTGTCTCAGTCGCCCGTGCTATCTCGACCAGACAACGGGGAACCGTTGTACTTGTACTTGGCCGTTTCGAACGAAGCCATCAGCGCAGCTCTTGTCCGCGAGACCCCCGACGGGCAGAAACCCGTCTACTTCACGAGCAAGGCCTTACAGGGGCCCGAAAGCAGATACCAGCAGATAGAAAAGGTAGCTCTGGCCCTCGTTAACGCGACGAGGAGGCTCAGACACTACTTTCTGGCCCACACGATCATCGTGCGAACCGACCAACCAGTGAGACAACTCCTGGGTCGGCCCGACATGGCGGGCAGAATGCTAAAATGGTCCTTGGAACTCTCCGAATTCGACATTCAGTACGAAAGCAGGAAAGCCCTGAAAGCACAGGCCTTGGCCGACTTTGTCGCGGAAATGACCACTCACGACCCTTCCCCGGGGAAAGAGCACAAGTGGACCATCTTCGTCGACGGAGCATCCAGCTCGTCCGGAAGCGGCGCAGGAATCCTCCTGGAAAACGAAGAAGGCGTAGTAATCGAGCACTCCTTAGCTCTCTCCTTCCTGACGTCAAACAACCAGGCAGAATACGAAGCCCTGCTCGCAAGACTGAGACTGGCCGAGGACCTGGGAGCCCGCGAGGTACAGATCTACA
The DNA here is from genome assembly GCA_948472305.1 of Vicia faba. Taxonomy (NCBI): domain Eukaryota; kingdom Viridiplantae; phylum Streptophyta; class Magnoliopsida; order Fabales; family Fabaceae; genus Vicia; species Vicia faba. The sequence goes on from OX451735.1 coordinate 991,248,128, forward strand.
CCGACTCCCAGCTCGTCGCCTCTCAAGTACAGGGGAGCTACCAGGCCAAAAACGACAACCTCATCGAGTATTTGAACTTAGTCAAAAAATACATGACAAAGTTCGTACGAGCAGAAATTTCACATGTTCCCCGCGAGCAAAACACGAGGGCGGACATATTGTCCAAACTCGCGAGCACACGAAAGAAGGGCGGGAACAAATCTGTCATCCAGGAATCTCTAGCGCGTCCAAGTATCGAACGACCCTCGACTACAGTCGAGATCCATGCCATCGGGGATGCGACGTCCTGGATGACCCCGGTTTATAATTTCCTGACAAAAGGCGAACTCCCATTGAACTAGGCCGAAGCTACCGTCACAAAGCGACGAGCATGTTCCTACGTGGTTCTTGAGCAGAAACTGTACCGAAGAGGATTCTCCATCCCCCTCCTGAAATGCATCGACGAGTCCGCAGTCCCCGAAGTACTGCGGGAGATACACGAAGGGATCAACGCCCAGCACATGGGCGGTAAATCCTTAGCAAGGAAAGCCCTTCGAGCGAGATACTACTGGCCGACGATGCAGCAGGATGCCAAGGAACACGTCAAGAAATGTGATAAGTTCCAGAAACACGGGGACATGCACCTCGCCCCTCCGCACGAGCTAAGCATACTGTCGTCCCCGTGGCCATTCGCCTGGTGGGGTATGGACATCCTCGGGCCCTTCGTGCAAGGAACCTATCAGAACAAATTCCTCATCGTCGCCGTTGATTACTTCACAAAATGGATCGAGGCCGAGGCCCTCGCAAAGATCACCTCGCACAATATCCTCCGTTTCTACAAAAGAAACATCCTCGCCATATTCGGAATTCCGCGGGCCCTGGTGACCGACAACGGTACCCAGTTCACCGACCACGGGTTCCAAGACTTCGTCACCAAACTAGGAACAAAACAACATTTCACGTTAGTCGAGCACCCTCAGACCAACGGGAAAGCCGAAGCCGCGAACAGAGTCATCCTCCGAGGACTCAAGCGCAGACTCGGCGAAGCGAAGAGGGGATGGGTCGAGGAACTTCACAGCGTCCTATGGGCATACCGCACCACGCCCCACTCAACGACGGGCGAGACGCCATTTCGACTGACATATGGCACCGAGGCCGTCATCCCGGTCGAAATCATGGAACCATCCAGACGGACCGAAATTCCCCTCGACGAAGAAATGAACGACGAGGCACTGAGGGACGAACTCGATCTAGTCGAGGAAATCCGATCTGGTGCAGCCCTGCGCGAAGCCACCCTAAAACAACGAGTGGCTCTACGCCACAACGACAAGGTCATCAAGCGCGAGTTCGAAATCGGCAGCCTGGTATTACGTAGGAACCAGAAGGATTCCCGCGAAGGGAAGCTGGCCGCGAACTGGGAAAGACCTTATCGCGTCCACGACACCACTGGTACCGGGGCGTACTATCTCGAGCAATTAGACGGAGAGCCATTACCACGACCCTGGAACGCTGCTAAGCTAAAGCAGTACTACAGTTAAAAACTACCAACACCTAGGACCCTCGACCAACGGCACCCGCGCTCGGTCAACGAGGAAAAACATCCGACTCCGTATAAAGGCTGAGGTACAAGCCCGACATACGGCTAAATCGCACAGCATCGCTCGGCAAATGAGACCAATCGATAGTGCCCGACATGGACAACTACACCGAGCTTCACCGTCATAGTACCTGTAAGGCAGAACACCCAGCTCGCGATGGGCAGTTCACACCAAGGGCAAACAGTCCCTACCGGGCTTCGCGCCCGACTGGGCAACTCCGCTCCATCTGCCCGACAAGTCGTCAAGAATGACAGGCCATCTAAAAAAGGGTCAAAAGGAAGTCTCTCCCCTCGAGTGCAACGCTTAGGAGATTCTGGCCATCAAGAGAAGGCCGAGCACATATGCAAACGAAAGGCGGGCAAACTCGCCAGCTAAGTCACAGCCACTTACGGGCACTCCTCGGGCCCGTAACTTAGGCTAAATTTTATGCAAAAATATAAGATTTCAAGCACGGGCAAACGATCAAATGTAAAACAGCATTCATTCAAAAAAATGCCTGAAGGCAACAAAGCAAATAATTATAAACCGACCAAGAAGGCCGACGATGTTCATAAAGTACAACCAACGGGCACGCAGGCCCAAAAAATACAAATATCAAAGGCACGCAGGCCCGCTATCCTACAATCAGGCTTCCCCGGAACCATCATTGTCGACAACAGGAGAGTCGGGCGGGGGCACGATCGCGCCATCCACGATATGATGCGTGTATCCCGTCCCCTCAGTGACCAAACCAGGGTTTAACAAGGAAAGCTGGCCGACTGCGGAGTCGAACCCCTCCTCCAGAGCACCGACGCAATCTGCTTCGAGTAGCCGGATATGGGCGACCAGCTCCGATCGACTCTTCAAAGCTGCTATATCCTCCGGCTCGTCCTCGGCAGGAAGCATGGCGACTTTCATGTCCTCGATCTGTTGGGTCAGACGCCCGATGTCGGTCTCCAGACGATCCCTGTCCGCGCGGAGAAGCTCTCCCTCCTCGGCTAGCTTCCCCGAATTTTCTTTCTCCAGGACCAGCATCTCTCTCTCAGCGGCCAGCAGCGATGCCTGCTCGCGGAACATCTCCTCGGAGCGTTCCAGGGCAGTCCTTAACTTCCGCGAGCTCGAGGTGAGAGCCGCTTTCTCCTGCTCAAGTTCTTCAATACGGACAGGATCCTCCCCTTCCTCGAACAACACCAGGGCCATTTCGGCCATTTTCACCAGCCCGGCCATGCTGGCGGCCAGGTGCCTCTTCCGATCCTCCTTACTCATCCTCTTGATAGTCTTAGCCTCGTCGGCAACCACGGACAGAGGGAATCTCTCGAAGAAACCCTCCTCTTTGAAGCAAGGGGGAACCCGAAGGACCTGACGGCGCTGGTGTCCTCGCCGACCGCCGGCCCGCTTTCCACCCGGTTCCTCTTTCTTTGTATCAGGTCGGCATGTGGCTCGACCTCTTGAACCTCTGGGATCTCGTCCGACGCGGCCCCCGAGCTGGGCGACGAATCCACCCTCACCACCTGAGGAGCGCCCGAACTATGTGGCGGGCCCATCCTCGTTGCCTGGGGAGCCTTCACGACCCTCCTACCCCGCTTCTGGTCGCAAGACAGATTCAAGAGTCTTTCCCGTCGCCCGGCCATCGAACCTGCACAAAATAAAAGACAGGTTAGTGTCGAGCAAGTTCATAAATAAATGACAAGCAAAGAAAGTTAAGCAACAAATGACCTAGCAGACGAGCAGCCTGTCTGAACGACTGGCACTCCACGAGTGCCTTAGTATCGATCGGTCGGGACTCGAATGTCGGATAACCCTCCTCGTCCAAGACATCTTCCCCCTCCCTCGTGGCCCACCTGGCGGGGTGGAAGCTGTCAACGAACCGACAAAGAGTGTCGTACGCCTTCTCATCCTCGGAGCACATGTCGCCCGCAGCGGTATGATAGTATCCAGTCCCGTGCTCGTAATGCCTGAACATCCAATGCACAGGGAACTTGGTCGTGCGGGCCATCACGGGATACCCGTCGTTGTCTAAAATCGCCTCCCCGTCATCATCACTTATGGGCGCCTCCTCCTCGTACAGGGATTCTAAAGCAGACGTGGTAACCGGCCTCACGACATACCACTTGTCTTTAAAACCCCTTACGGAGTCCATATACATCTTGAATAGTCTCCTCGACTGTTTTAAGGAGACCCAGCTGTGCTTCCCTCCTCGGGACTGGCGCTGCAGATGGAAAATTCTGAAGAAGAGCGGTATAGTCGCCCCAATCCTCAGAAAACGACATGTCAGCTCAAATGCCCGGATAAAGGCGAGCGAGTTCGGGTGTAGCTGCGACGGGGCCAGCCCCAGATGGGCGAAGACCCCAGTCTGAAAGTCACTGAAGGGCAGCTGCAGCCCAAGATCTTTGAACGCAATTTCGTACATGGGGAAGCTATACTCGGGGTACACCGAGCAGATCCGGGCATTGGAGGTCGGCCGCATAACGACGAAATTCTTTTGAAAATCAGGCTGACCGTAGCCCGCCTCGAGGACAACATATGGTTTTCGGTTACGCCGGCTATAGATCGACGCGATTCCTCTGGGCTCGTTGCCCACCCAATCCAACAGAGGGTCGTCGACAGTGTCGATCAAACTCACCGCCTCGTCGGCACTTTGTTCCTCCCGTTCGGGGCGTCCAGAGGAGCACGGCTCGTCCGCCATGGTTACCTGCAGAGCACGGGAAACCAATCAATTGGGCACGAAACCATACGCTCAACGTAACGGACCAGATGTAGTGTATGACAAACCACGTCGCTCCATGCACGACCATAAAAGTTAGTTTGCAACAACATAGCAGTTGCCTCCCCGACGTCCGGATAACTCGATGAGACCTTCTCCAAACCGCCTAAGCAAACCGACAACGCGGTCATTCACGAGTATGCCTACTCAAGGTATGAACATGGCGAGCAACATCATAAAACCTACGGCCAGAGCCATGAACATACCGGCCACGATCATGAATCAGGCGCCCTGGATCATGAAGACCCCGGGCAGCACTTCAGATTGTAACCTAAACTATATATCTACCGGCCACGAGCATATGTTTGCCGGTCCTAAGCATGAATTTGTCGAGCTAAACATGAATATACCGGGCTAGTCCCACGCGCACAGTCCCTAAAACGTCTACAACGGTGAAAAGCATGCATCACAACAGGAAAACGAAGAAGATAAATCACTTACTTGCAATCAGGGAGTGAGTTCTGCAACGGAGGGAAGGAATCTGTGACGGGAATCGCAGCTATGCTATGAAAATCTGGAAGAACAGCAGCAGTAGGAGCGTAAAGAGTAGTAACGCGTTATGGGGCCCAAGGATCCTATTTATAGTGATGACGTGGAATACCAAACGTCACCTCGGGCAACCACGGAGTTCCTCTCCTCGACGCACGGCTCCCAAGGCAATGATGACCCTATCATCATAGGGTGGCGGCACAGTTCCTGAAAGATACCCCGTGCGCTCGACAGATGTGCGCCGGTGAGGATTCCCCGAGCATCCACCACGAAAGATTTGTCTCCGAGCACGACACGGAGAGGCCCTCGAGGACCTGCATCTCTGACCCAGGCGCGAGACCCCAAAACGGAAACGACCTGAGATCAAGCCATGGCTCCTAACCAAGGAACCACGACTTGGGGGGCTCCTGTTCTAGACTGGGCCCGACAGGCCCAATAGCATTGATAAGGCCCAATCCAAATGGACTTGCTGAGGACCACGCCGACCAAAGGGACACAGTCGTGCCCGACGTGCTCCCTGAGGTTACTTGCTCGACCTCCAACTGTCCAGCTCGACATCCTGCCGTCCATCTCGACATCACCGCGAGCACCCCAACTAGGGCAGACTCATTCCACTGCACTCCCAACGAGACCCCGAAAAGACTGCGTCTCTGTCCGCCCGCACTTTACACCGAACATCCAGGGAGGGGACCACGTGCGTGTTCCCACTACGCACGTAGAACCTGACAGTTCCTCCATTGGGCCAAACCTGTCCGGCCCAATGAAGGAACCTTAGCCCAGCGCTGGGGGCTATAAATACCCTATGTTTCCAGAGGGTCAAGTATTCATCATTCTACCCATACTTACTATTGCCTGCTCGTGCTCTTACTTACTTCAGCATCAGAGTGTCTTGCAGGTACCCCCCACCTCGTTCAAAACTTTCAGCTCGGAGCCAGCCGTGACGGTCCAAATCTGATCAAGTCAGATCAATATATATCTTAGATCTTCTTAGATCTTTGTAGAAGATATATTTTAGATTTAATTTTGTGTATAAATAGCCTAGTGGAGTAGGTTATTGTAATTCATTGTAAATCCTTATTTTGAAATTATCAGTAAATATTCTTTTTGCCTTTATCTTCTTTGTGCACCAACAGTGATTGCCTAAAAATGTATTAAGTATTGCTAATAATTAAAAAATAAGAAGAAAATATATTGATATAAGTATTATTTGAAAATTAAAGCATTATAAATACAATGATTTAGTAATAGAGCAAGTTGTCTATTGACCCAAGAGTCCTTGATTTAATCCTTGCTAGAAGTAATTTTTTTTGATTTTTTCAACTTTAATCTTTGTTAGATGTAAATTTTTTAATTTTTTCCAGCTTTCTATCTATGATAACTAATTAAAAATAAATAAATAAAAAAGAAAATAAATATTACATCAATTTAAAAATAATTGAAAATTAAAATAAGAAATCCACGTAAGTAAAAATAATACACATAGTAATCTAGTCACAGTTTAAAAATAGAAAAAAGAATCAATTTGAAAAAAAATTATTAGAGAAATTAATATAATTCGATTAAACTTTACCAGAGATTAAATAAAAATATTATTTTTTTATGAATTAATTTTGACTTTTTAACTTTTGTAAGAGACTAAAATGTTCACTCTAAAAATATTGAATACATGATCAAACTTGTATAAAAATATTAAATTAATTTTTATTAAAGTTTTTTTAATTCAAAATTCATTTGAAAATTAATTAAAAAAATATATTATTTAAAAACACATTAATGGACTGTAAGCCTGTCTCAACAACTCACAAATATATTCTTTAATGGTTAGGATGAAAACTGAATAAATATTTAGTGAAATTTTCAATGGAGCAAGAGGATTCTCTCCCGTGAACTCTAGATCCTTAAAAAGCAAAATAATGGATTTTTTAAATACTAAAAAATTGATAGCAAAGTATTTTATGATTAGGATGAAAACTGAACAAAAATTTAATGAAATTTTCAATGGAGAGAATCGAGATTCTTTTCCGTGGAATTTTTCTCCAGTGGCACTGGCATCCTATGAAATTAGAACCCTTAAAAAGCAAAATAATGAGTTTTTTAAATATAAAAAAATTGATAGTAAAATATTTTAATGGTTATGATAAAAACTGAACACAAATTTAGTGAAGTTTTTTAATGGAGAGAATCCTCTTCCTTATTCTCTCCCGTGAAATTTTGCTCCACTGGCATCCAATGAAATCTAAACCCTTAAAAAGTAAAATAAAAGGTTTTCCTAAATATTAAAAAAAATGATAGTAAAATATTTTAATGATTACGATAAAAATTAAACAAAAATTTAGTAAAATTTCTAACGGAGAGAATTCTCTTCTTTTCTCTCGTGAAATTTTCTTTCAGTGACATCCAGTGAAATCTAGAACTTTAAAAAGCAAAATAGTGAGTTTTTTAAAAAATTGATAGTAAAGTATTTTAATGGTTAAGAAGAAAACTGAACAAAAATTTAATGAAATTTTCAACGAAGAAAATCCTCTTCCATAGAAGAAGATAGTGGTTTTGTATTACCAAATCTCACATCATGTGGGTTTTATTGAATGTAATTGTTTATGTAGCATTCATAAACAATGTAAACCAAAAACTTGTGGGTTGTAGTTATAGGCTTTTAGCCCAATTATCTAATGTGTTTTTAAAATTATTAATTAATTTTCAAATGAATTTTGAATTATTAAAAAAACTTTAAAAAATATTAATTAATATTTTATTTATAAAATGAAGTGGGTAATAAAAAATCAATAAATTCCACATCATCAAAAAGTGTCACATCAATATTTGTTGGACTAAATGTTTGTTTGATAAAAAAATGATTCTGATAAACTAGCTTATGTTTATGATTGATAGCTTATAGCTAATGATTGAGACTGATAATTAATTAGTTAATTGAAGTGTTTAATAAAATTATCGATTCAACTAATTTATAAATGAAATGACATAAAATATATTTAATACATAATTATTTTATTTTAAATTAATATAAATTGTAAAGGATAAAAGTAGATTTTTGTTAAAATAATAAAGATAAAAAATGAATAAAAATGATAAATTACAAGTTAAAATATTTGAAATAGCATCTCCGAAATAAGATATAAACTAGCAAAATAAATTATAAGCTCGTAATAAGAAAATCATTAATAAACAGATCTAAATTATCATATGAGCTTATAAGCTATAAACTATAAATTCAAAATTGCATCTTTTAAAAAAAAAACCTAAAAAAAGACTGATTTCGGAAGTAAACCATAATAGAGGGACATTTTACCAAATATTTAATACGCTATCAAACAATCTTTAATTTTCCTACGCATTATTTTATTTATCATTTATATGCTCTTCATTCAACTCATAACTAAATGCTCTTTTATGATTTGAATCTGATGTAGACTTTGGTTTGGTCGGTCTAAAGCATGATTTTAGAAGAAATATTTTAAAAATATTAATAATAATAATTAAATAAAGGGTTAAATATGTTATTATTCTCTATAAATATAACGATTTTTACTTTTAGTCTCTTTAAAATTTTTCTTTAAAGAATGGTCCCTAAAATTTTTTCCATCCACACAATTGGTCCCCGAAGTTAAATCCCACTAACGATTGGTTGATGAGATGGCAGAAAAGATGGAGTAATTTTATTTATTTATTTTGTTTTAATAGTGGACACATGATTATTATGTCTGGGTAAATATTTTCTTACCATTTCCAATAAATTATTCTTTAATTTTTATAAAAAATATTCTATCATAACCCTAATTTTCATTTTGTGTCGTCTTCACATTCACCTCAACCACGACTTCTCTATCACTCCCATCAAGCTAACAATTATTTTCACCTTTATTTTCTTCACTATACTTTGGCGTTGCAATGTCTTCTTCCTCTGTGAAATCGCGAATTGGGAAGTTTTGTGGGTGTCGGGTTCATATGGTTTTCTACCAATGTAATAAGGGCCTAATAAAAGAAGGTTGTTTTGGAGATGTCCTTTCTAGAGGTATGCTGACACGTGCAATTTGTCCATATGGGATGAAGACTCAGAGCAAAATCTGCAAATGAAGATGAAAGCATGATGAACTTTGAGGTTGAAGCTGTGACATCTATGAGGTATATGAAGGAATTGTATGAAGGTTCAAGAAAGAAGAATAAGAATTTGAAGAACAAACTGAATGCATAGAAATTTAATAGAAATCTGAAAATATTGTGTTTAGCAATTTTTGTTTTGGTCAACGTTTATTTTTTTCTTCTGAAATGTAATTGTTGAAAATTTGATAGTATATGTAATGTATTGTTGGGAGTTTGTATTTCATTGTAAAAGTTTATTTTGAGAGTTTGTAATGTATGGTTGTTATGAAACATGTTAATTGACTATGTTATGAAACATATTAATGCAAAGTAATGTGTTATTTGTCTTGTGCCACAAATTAGTCATAACATAATTGTAATAATTTTGGCAAATTAATGCTTAGAATCGAAGTACATATCATAACTATTTGGCAAACTAATTCTTAGCATTCCATAATGCTTAGCAGTACATAATGCTTTACAGTGATAATTTGCAATTTTAATTCTTGGCAATTTTAACCATTTGACAAACTAATGCTTGGAATAGTTTTGAAATTTCATAGACTTCATAAAAGATATACATACTTTGACAGTTGAAATACATATTTATTATGCTTGTTGATTAAGAATAAGAGATTTTGCTGGCTGATTGTAAATTTGTAACCAGGTCATGTGGAACTTGCAGGGATTTTATTTGATGTTGTAAGCATTTCACGAACATCAGTGGTCATTTTAAAAACAAAATGTAAATTAAAGTTTAAATTGTTTTTCTCGATCTAAGGTACATATCATTTGTAGTTTGTAGATGTAGTTGAATTATTTTAGAATGAAAAATTATCCAGTTTTTAATGATAAAAAGAACACTAACTTAAAAAAATTAATATTAATTTTATTTACTACCTTCAATATTATCACTACATTTTGGACTCTTGGTGGAGGCAAAGTAGGTAGCCTTACTCTGATGTGAAATTTGCATGTCAATGTTAAAGAGATCAGGAGGTAAGCAGAATGTAATCTTGATAAAGCTCTAAAGATTGAAGAAGCCATTTCATCAATAATTTTTTCAACATAAATTTACTATTAACAACAACGTAGACATGCAAAACATCGTCAAGGTCAATCAATGAGTACGAACATTGCAGCTTTCAGTTTCAATAGAGAAGAAGGTTGCAGGTTTGGATTTCACTGGAAAATACCTACGTAAATGAGAGTGAGTTGAAGTTATAACTTTGGGGGAGGAAAGATAATAATGTAGGGTTTCTTCAATCCTACAATTATAGGAAATGGTAAGAAAATATTTACCCACGTGTCCACAGTTAAAAAATAATTAAAAATCTTAAAAAATATTTTTTTTATTCCATTTGTCCTGCCACGTCATCAACCGTTAGTGAGATTTACTGCCAGAGACCAATTATGTGGATGGAAAATTTTTTATGGATCATTCTTTGAAGGAAATTTTTCTATGGATCATTCTTTAAAGAAAATTTTTAGAGGGACTAAAAGTGAAAATCTCTTGCAAAGGATGACTTTCGGGGAATACCGAGTTCGATTCCTGGTGGGAATAATGCTTGGCCAGTGTCCATACCTCAGTTCACAAACTCTAGATTAATAGGCCCCTTTCCCCTAGGAACCAGAGTGCGAAAGCCAAAAAAAAAATGAAAATCTCTATATTTATAAGGACCAATAACATATTTAACCCTTAAAGAAAGGTATTACTATTGTATCTTTATTGTAAATAATTTTGTTATTTATAGATAGTATAAAAATTTCAATTATAAAAAACAAAGTTATAGGTTTCAAAAATATATTATTGAAAACACTACTACAAAACAGTTTTTTTTCACCTCAATTGAAATAGTATTTTTACCTTAGTATTTTTATGGGCGAGATAACTAATGATGTAATAGAAAGTTCGCTCTTTTTCCTCTCAATTGATTTTTCCACCGAGGTGAAATCTAAACGAAAAAATTGACAACTTTTCCCCTTAGTTGGTAATTCCATCAAGGTGAAACCATGACTACAAAACCCTTCTCGGGATGAATGGCTAAAACATAGAAATACCTTTTCAAGGTTGGTTTTTTAATATAATATTTTCTCTTATAATTGCTAAAATCATTATTTTTCAATGCATGCTTGTAAAAAAATATTTAATGTTATTAGGAAAACATGGATGTAGTTGTTGTTGTTGTCGATTTTTAAACTTTTTCTAACAACAACGGCGATGACAACGACAACAACAATGACAACAACAACAACAACGACCATGACAACAACGACAATAACAATACCAACAACAACAACAATAGTAATGGCGACAACAACAACAACAATAACATTAAGTTGCATCTACACTTTTCTTAACTTTCTTCAAATATTTTTGCTTAAATGCACTTTTGGTCCTCCTAATTTGATGATTTTTATCTTTTAGTCCCTCTATTTTAAAAACCAGCTTTTTGGTCCCTCAATTTTATATCCCTTAAAATTTAGTTGAACCCCCCCTCCATTTTTGCACAAGGGACCTCTTTATTAATGATGTGGATTTTCTATAGTGGAGTCAGATCATATTTTATTTTGTTTTAAATTAAAAAAATTTGTTTTAAATTAAATTTTTTTGTTTTCATAATTGTTATAACATTTTTAATTGAAATTAACATTTATTATAATTAAATGAAAAAAATTCTCTAAAGAACAATTACAAAAGGTTCTCAGCTTCACGAAGAACATATTTTCTTTTTCATTCTTACCTACAACCAACCCTAGAAATAAAATCAACCACTAAGAACATATCCTTCCAGTCTTTCATTATATTTTTCCTCCAACCTAGTTCTCAAAATCCAAAATGCATCAAAAAATAGTTTCTAACAATAATGGTAGATTTTGTTCATTGAGGTAGGAATGCAAGTGGGGTCTTAATTCTCCATTGATGACGATATGGACTGATGCAAACACAAGTCATCGTTTATATGGTTGTGGGATATATAAGGTATGATTTCATCTATGCTGATTTTGATGTTATTTTGTTTTAACCAGGTTACCATTGACATGTCTTCTTTCTTCTTCATTTATGTATCCAACGACAAGGCTATAAGAAATTGTGTCATTTTATTTGTTTGGATGAAGAAATGAACCCTAGAGCAAAGGAAATTATCTCCTCATTACTACAAAATTTAAATTAGGAGAAGTAAAAGGTTAAGGATAACAACATTAAAGATGAAGAAATGAAAATGAAGGTGAGAAATTATTGAAGAAGCAATCAAAGTTCAATTGGATGATCACACTCATTGTGTTATTTGCCTTATCTAGTTTAACACTCATTAAATAGGTTTTTAGTTGATTAGGTTTTAGGTTGTGATTAAATTTTCTGTTTAGAAGTATCCTCAAGTGTTTGGATGTCGATGTCTTATGTTGTAATAAAATTAAAACTATGTTGTAATTTGACATGATTAATAAATGAGATATTTTGATGGATTTTGTTTTGATAAAATCTGGTTTGATGACTTGATTATACAGTCCATTCTGACTTGATTATGTTCTTGATATAATGAGATAAATTCTGGTTTGATGAATCGTGCATAATTTGTTAGTATAGACTTCACATGTCTGGTTATTAGGGACTACATAGTGTGCATGTTCTAGTTTAATATGGATTGGTTAGTATGGACCATATGGTATGCATAAGTTGACACAGGGTGCATATTCTGGTTTAATATAGACTGCATAAGTCCTAGACCATATGGACTATATAAGTTAACATAATGTGCATAAGTCCTGGTTTATATGGACTATAAGTCCTTGTTAGTATGAATTGCATATAGACTGCATAAGTATTTTGACAGCAACATTGAAACAAGGACAACAAATAATAAGAACAATATACTTACATTTCACAATTAAGGATCTTGATTACAATAGTTATAATGCATCATCAAAGATGTTCAATACAAAGCAGGCTATCAAGCATGTTCATTACAAAAAAACACATAGAACATGTTCATTAAAAAAACACATAAACTACTTAATACATATAATCTTGGGTAGGTTTAGTAGATTGAGGTGCTTGAGATCCTTGTGCAATTTCAGTCTGATTTTCATTTGTATTTTTATTTTCTTTTCCACCCTTATTTGTCTTTGTCTTGTTACATTCCTTTGGGATTTTTCTATCAACTACCCTTTTACCTTTACAACTCCTCTTATTGTGACCCATTTCTCCACATTTTTTACAAGTAATTGTTGCAAGTATCCTTGAAAGTACATGAGGATTCCTTGGTTTATCACCTATCTTGTTTCTCATATTTTTTGGACGACTAATTTCTCATCTCGTTATAAATGGATAAACGGATACATGATCAACCATATGCCACATTTTTGGTCCATTTTTTGAATATACAATGTTTGAGTAGGTCTTCTCAAATGTTTATTTCCTACAATCCAACAGAGAAAAATAAAACATCATCATACTATATTTTAATTCATGAAAATTTACACATAATCATACAATGCAAATAGAATTATACAATACAAACAAAATCATACAATGCAAACATTATCATACATATAATACTCAACCACATAATCTCTAGGTTGTTTTTTGATGTTCTATATACATGTGATGGCATGACAATAAGGTATCCCAGATAAGTCCCGCTTTCCGCATGATCAAGTTTCATTTTTAAGATTAACACAATAGGCATTGTAGTGTTATATTTATGATATTTGTAAGCAATGGCAACTACATAGAACCCCACCTATCATGATATCACCCAGGAGACATCCTCATAGAATATGGGGGCTCTCCCTTAGGGCAAGTGACATGTGCGGTACCATTATCACCCATTAATCATATGAGAAGGGGTTGTACCATGACTCCTTGGAAAATAGGAATTCAATAGTCTCCCTAGTCATGGGGGAGCAATTACTATCTCTAAGGGTTTCCTAACCATAAGCCCAAAAGTTCCCTATATTTACTTCTCTTCTAACGGGAGAAATGGATCATATCCTAACTTACTCGTAATATTGTTCCTTTTGATTGGATGCATTATGTAAAACAACATGGGTAGTACAAGATGCATTTTCGTTAAGATGCAACAAGTGGGACAAGATGTTCCAACATGTGTGCAACATCTGGCCTTAGTATGCAGGCTAGGGTTTATGAGTTATTCTGAGTGAGATTTTGTTGGATTCTAAGGAGATTTGTTGTTGTATCTTTTAGCAATATGTTATTTAGTCGGATTTGCTAAAAAGATTTAATAATATAAAATCCAACTATATGAATATTTAAATTGAAGGAAGATAAAATCAAATAAAACGTCTTGGTGGTTGTTTTTGAAAAGCAAATCAAAATATGCATCTAAATCAAATCTGATGGTTCTCAAATATATTGTCCATTGGAGAAAAGCCCATCAGTTTTGATTGTTATATAACGACCCTCCTAGAAACATTGGAGACAAGTGGTAGAATTTAACATCTTGAGTGTTAGGTTTTTTCTTTGAGCCTTTCTAATTGTTTATATTTGTGAACCTCTATATCGCCTAAGTTTCATATAAAAAGGTATAGAGGTTGTTTGTTTTAATAGAGTTGTAATTCAATAAACATTCATATAAATTGTGTATTGATCACTATGGTTAGTGATTGAGAGAAAGTGAGAGGGGTCTTATGTTTAGGGGGAGTTCTAAATAGAAATACATGGGTAGTATTAGGAAGAGATGCATTTAACAAGGGTTGTTCATCTAAGACACTTTGTACTAATACTATTGAGAGTGTATTTCCTTTCTTGGGTTGGAATCCCCCTCAGACGTAGGTGACATTATACTGAACTAGGTTACCAATTCCTTTGTGTTCTTTATTACTTTATGATTTATCATATTGTTTTTGTTAATTTGACATAAGAAAGTTATACACAATTGTCCCAGACATTGTGTCCAATATCTATCCTACAAATAACAGAATTTCAATTGGCATCAGAGCAGACACCTTGTTCTATTTGAGTGAGCTCTAGGGAAAGTATATTTTATTAAAATGGACAATATTAAGGATGGAGGGTCGTTCAATAGAACACCTATCTTAGATGGCACCAACTATGATTATTAGAAATCTAAAATGGTTGCTTTCCTTAAATCCATGGACAACAAAACATTGAAGGTTGTTATAAAAGGTCAGAAACACCCTGTAATTACTTCTCAAGATGGAACACAAATCTTATGATTATTGGAAAAAATAAAGCTTTGAACTCTATATTTAATGGTATGGATAAGAATACGTTTTGATTAATAAAGACTTGTACTGAAGCCAGAGAGGCTTGGGAGATCATCAATATTTCTCATGAAGGCACATCAAAAGTTTGTATGTTAAGGTTGCAACTTATTTGGGAAAATAGCAAGTGTACTATTTGGCCAACGCAATAATAAAGAGGAAATTCCCCGAATGTCAATCTCAAGGACTGCTTGTAAATATTGAGTTTGAATTGTTGTTCAATTAAACAAAAACTAACAACTGGTTTGTTTGGTGAAACTGTAATAATACTGACACAATAAAGTAAATAGGAAAATAAGACTAGATTTGATAAATAGGAGTAGCATGCTAGGGAAAGTATATGATTGTTCATGTAATAACCTTGAATCCTTATTTTAACAACATTTTAGAATATATCAATTATCGGTTCTTAAGTTTATTTTCTCCTAAATTCTTAGTGGGAAAATCTTTGATTGTTCATCCTAAATCCTAAGTCCTTAGGAATTTATGATGAAATCAAGCCTTTTTATTATCAAGAATTTATCGGTAACTACAGGGTATCCCTAGTTCTAGGTGATATCTACTATAACTTAATCACACAAAAACATTAACAAGGGCGTTCCAGCCTAATTGTTAATCGCCAATCAATCTTATTGGTCCAACAGAGAATGCATTAGAAACATTGTACAATTAAAGTGATTATGAAAAACAAGAATGTTTTGAAATTGGGAAATCAAAGTCATTACAATCTCAAATCAGGGACACCCCTAACATTGGGGGGTTTAGCTACTCATAGAGTTTAAAGAATATATAATAGAAATTCTAGACATTACAAGTTGGAGGAAATTAGATCTTCAATCCTGTCTATTCATGAAGATTCACATTCACCAATGACCTTGAGCTCTCAAATCTTCCTTTTATGTTTTCTTTCTTCGGGTGTCAAAAGTCCTCTAATTATTCGTGAAAAATTTTATAAATAGTAAAAATCCACTGGCCTCAGTTAGGAATGCCTGAAACGGCCTTTCAGCTCCACACTCGGGTAAAACAGGAAAAGTTACAAAAATCAATGTGCTCGTGCGCTATGGGCCGTGTTAGGCAACATAGGCGGCTGTAGCGCAAGCCTGGTGTTGTACCCCAAAATTTGACCTCTCTTTTTCAAGACATTCCTCATGAAGGATCTCCAATGCTCAATGATTCTCAAGGAATTAATCAAACAAAATCATCTCCGAAGCACTGAGACTCCAAATTAGGGTTTTGATTGAGAATGACCAATCTTTGACTGTTGACCTAATACATGACTTATTGGTTCTGTTGTACCCCAAAATTTGCCCTCCCATATTCATCAGGAATTATCAAAGCCAAGGTCACAAAGTCCCCCAGGGTTGTGCAGCTCAACTGTCTCCTAGACAATCAAAACTAGGGTTTGAGTTCTGGTCAAGCAAATGAACTTTTCAAAGGTCCAATCAAGTCTCACATGCTTACAAAGATGGTCAAATGTCCTCATATCAAGTTTCAAGGCATTCAGCTCAAAATTGCACAGTCAAAACCCTAGATTGCACTACAGTCAACTGTAGGGGCAAAATGGTCATTTGACAGTCAAAAGTTCAAATTTTTGGTCAACATATCATTTTTGAAGCCACAAACATCATTTGATCAATGCTTGATCATGATTCTCAAAATTTGGCTCAGAAATCATCAAAGATGCAAAAGTTGCTATATTTGGACAGCTGAAAAAGTCAACTGAAATTGACCAGGGCATAACTTTCACATGGATTATCAGAAAAATTCCATCCAAAGCTCATTTTGAAGAGAAAGACATTTCCTACAATTCATCTTCATGTTCCAAGTCCAAGAAATGCTCTCACAAAAAGTTATCAATTTCAACATTATAGGTCATTTTCAAAAGTCAACAAAAAGTGACTTTAAGTCAAAGGCCATAACTTGAGATTGGTAAATCAAAATGACATGGGACCAAAGGCATTGGTTAAAGGACTCAAAGACCTTTCCAAAATGTCCAAGAACATGTGAAAAGCTTAAAAATTGACCAAGTTATGCCTTGTGGAAGTTGGGAAATTTTTGGAAATTTTTGAAAGTCAACATTGATGCAAAAGGCCTAAAAATGCAAATGGGCCCAATTTTCTTCCAAATTTCTTCATGCCAAGCCTATGCACGACCACTAGGCCCAAAGGGAAGTATTCTCATATTTTTTAATTATTTATTTGAATTAATATTAATTTATATTCATTTAAATGATTTTAATTCATGAAAAATATAAACCTTAACCTAAAAAATCTTTTTATGCACATTATAAGGTCAATATTTCGTGCTTAATTGATTAGGGCAAGTTTTGATGATAATTGATCTGATTTGGTACAAAAACACCATGAAAAAGATTGTAAAAAATCTTGTAAAATCAAATATGTGAAAACCATTAATTCATGAGATTTTGTTCAATCTTTTGACCTAAAACCATTCCATACAAGTACTACATCACAACCCTAATGCAAGAGGACTGAAAAAGCTGCGCATAACACACTCTTGCATTCTTGAAAATTGACAAAAAAACTCAAAACTGAAAAGTGCATTAGAGGTCAATTCAAGCTTCGATTTTGATCCCATTAGCATTCTCATACATTCCTGGACATATTCCAACCATTGGCATCAACTCAAACGCCTTGAACTGGTATCTGAACCTCAAACCGTATCAAGAACATCTTGAAATCGCATAGCATGATTTAGACATCCTTTTGCATTTTTATTTGTATATTCTTACTCCTTGTGAAGTTTGTGAACTAACCATGATAGTTAATTGAATTTTTGTGGCATAAACACGAATCCACCATGTGCGTTTTCTAGGTTTTCAGGTTCTCAAAATTGGGGCTTTATCAATACAGTAAAATTGGCCACTGAAATCACCATGGTTGCATTCAGTGTGTTCTTCTGAATAAGACACATCCCTCGCGATAAATTTATGATTCATAGGGAGCTATTCGCTATTTTTTCAAAAGGCCCTAACGCAACACTGCAAAAAACGTTGCCTATTAGTTTTGTTTTACAGGGAAGGGGAAGAAGACGAGGCCGTGTCACGTATTGATTGGTGCGTTTAAAAACGCGCGCGCTTTTCCAGGCCATCAACGCGTTTGCTTTTTGTTATTTAGTTGTTAATATATATTAAATGAAGATAACGTGGTTCAGTGGCAGGGATAGAAGTGTGCAATCTCCAAGACCTGGGTTCGAACCTCAGGTCTGAATAATTCCATATTATTTTTCCAAATCAATTCCCATGCAGATTCCTCATTAGAGCATACCATGCACGCTCAAAATCCAGGGAACACGCGTCCAGTTGCCTGCAAATCAAGGGTCAGGATTCAAAGAACGTCATATACAACAGTCAACGCATCATATCTGATTGGAGAAGTCAACGAACTTCCATGCTTATTGGGCCAGGCCTATTAAATTTGAACCTCCTAAATTGGGGACAGCACCCCACTCTGGTTTGATTTCTTTTTTTTTATTTTATTTATTTTAATTGATTGTTTATTTTAATTATTTGTTTTAATTAACTATTTTAACAAAAATATAAAAACATTATAAAAATCAAAAAATACAAAAAATACAATATTTATTTCATTATAATTATTTTCATAAATAAATTAGAATATAAATTATGTAGAGTAATTAGGTTTTAATTGTAATTCCTTTTTTAATAAAAAATCCAAAAATGTAGAATTTAGGTTAATTGTTAATTCTTTTTATTTCTTTTTTTTTTCTCACCATAATAATTATTATTTATTTATTTATTTTCATATTTAAATTGTACATAATAAATTTTAGGTTTAATTTAGATTTTATTTTAATTCTTTCTTAATAACTAAAAAATATTAGAATTAGGGTTTGCTTCTTAATTTAATTTTTATTAACTCCTTTTCTTTTAAATCTTAAAAAATACAAAATATCAAAAATATTTAATTTCTTTTTTTATTATTTTATTTTTAATGCTCATTAACTTTTAATTATTTGCAAAAGGGGTCCAATGCCCGTCATTAATCATTTAATTGCGCATTTATTTTATTACCGCTTCTTATAATTTTGTAAATATCCCTAAGCCATGTAATTTACTTTTCGCACTTTATTTCTTCGCATTATTTATTTTTCCGCTAAATCGGGTCCGGTTTAATTTTGGCGATGTGGACCCGCGCCATTTGTAATAGTTGTAGATTTATTTTTCCGCAAATACTTTTAACTGTTAAACAAAGCATGCAAGAATGAATGGCCAAAAATAAAAACAAGCGTAGAACACCAATAACATGACAAGACAAATACAAATGAAAACGACACACAAATCGCACACACCACCCCTAGGGTACGCCTCACTGTTGCCTTGCCTCGAAAGGTGATCGTCGAGTAGAGGATGTCTTAGTAAGTCCTCATGATCCGGGAACCTGGCATGAGGGTAGCTTCTAAGGTGTCTTCCCATTGCTCTGGTGATCACCATGTCCCTAAAATCGAATTGACCCGAACACCTCCAACGGTGGTGCTACCTACCTCTCAATGGTGGGATGGCACTACTTTAAAGGACATTTACACAGACGAATTCCTTAGGGTAGGTAGGTTCTCGTAGATACTTGCTCTAAATTCAAAACAAATCAAAAACTCTTTTCACACCGACACTTTTCAAAAAGCTTTCAAAGCAATTTTTCAAACACTCTTGAGGACCGATACAAGAGTCGAACTGAAATTTTCAAAGAAACTTTTTTAAAACCCACAATTGAAAAGCAAATAAAACATTTTGAAAACACAAGTGAGCAAGTATCTAAGAGCCCATGGATAACCATGGATAGAAAGGGTGCTAACACCTTCCCTTTCTATAACCTACCTCCCGAACCGAGAGCAATCTCTTTAAGGAATTTTTCTGTGCTTTTGTCCTTTCCATTTGGAGAAAATAAAAGACGGTGGCGACTCTTGCTTCCGCGACATTTCGCGAACCAGCGTTAAACAGTCAGTTCCAGATCCACCGATCACAGAACTGGCGACTCTGCTGGGGACATACCTATAAAGTGAGGTGTACCTTAGGGCTAGGTCATAACTGTGTTTTCACTTGTATTGTTTTGCTTGCTTTACTATTGTGGGTTGCATCGGAGATACATAGATCCTAACCCGGATCTGGGGATACCCTGTTTAGGTAGCATAAGCTGTGAGGGACCTGTCCGGCGTAGACCGACACAGGTGAAGCAGTGGCTACGTTGGTGTGGCACCTTAGTCTGTACCGATATCCCTTGTATCGCAACGAGGAGAATATGGGTCTTCTAAGGAGTCATTAAGCACCAACAACCTTAGAACCTTAATTGACACAACTTGGCCTTTAGAACAGTAGCAGCATGCTACGCCCATTGAGGCTAAACTCTCGTGATGGTTCTGGCCGCAAGAAAAGATTGCGATGCTGGAGTTATGACCGATTGAGGGTAGTCAATGATATTGGGATCCTCTAGAACCCGGTTACTTTGATAGGACAGGTCTTAACCAACAAACTGAAAGAGGGTACTACCCAGACCTCATGCTGGCCTAAACCCTAAGGGCTCTTTTGTGTGACTTGTGTGCCTTCGTACTTGCCTACTTGCGTACTTGTTACCTGACACTTGTTTCTTGCAAGTCCTGTTTATAGTCCTTAACTAGGACTCATGACAGGGTGCACTAAATTTCTTGCAGGTTTTGTTCATAGTCCTTAATTAGGACTTATAATAGGGTGTACTAACCACTTGCAGGTTCTGTTTATAGTCCTTAATTGGGACTCATGACAGGTTTACTAAGTTTCTTGCAGGTCTTGTTTATAGTCCGTAACTAGGACTCATGACGGGGTTGACCAAATTTCTTGCAGGTTTTGTTTATAGTCCTTAACTAGGACTCATGACAGGGTTTATCAAATTTCTTGTAGGTATTGTTTATAGTCCTTAATCGGGACTCATAACAGGATACTGAATTCCTTGCAGGGTCTGTTTATAGTCCTTAATCGGGACTCATAACAGAGTTACTCACATTACCCCATGCATAGCATGACATCATACCATTGCATACCATTGCATACACCCTAACCCATTTCAAGGATCTCAAGGGCTTGTGATGCAGGTCATGATGAATCAAACATTCAGCAAGGGGCAAAGAGGATTTATTTTTCCTCTAGCCAAGGTTGTCAGGGGCTATGACCCACTGGATATGGTGAGCCTTTGACCCTTGATGAAGGACTCTCAACAATATGCAGTGCCTTCAGTCAAGCTACCGGTTCCAAATGCTAACAAAGTTTCTCTGTTTACCCCGCGAGGTCCTTGAAAACATTACATGCATATCATACATCTCATTGCATTGCAGGTATCCCTTGACAGGTTGCTTACCCTTCTCCGCTGTTTATTTCAGCCGCTCGTCATGAATCCGGAACCATCAGCCGAGCAGACTATCAAGGACCTCCAGGCTCAGAACGCCCAGTTCCAAGAGCTGATTATGAATCTGACCCAGGGGCAACAAGACCTGAAGGCTCTCCTTTTGAAGAAGGACAAGAAAAAGAAGAGGACTGTTCTATTCAGCCCTAGACGCAGATCTGGGAATACACCGCAAGTTGAAACTGAGAGGACAACCCCATCTGTGGGAAAAAGCAGTCATCATGAGAGAGAGGTTCCCAGTCCAGTGGTCTCCGACAACGAGACAGATTTTGATGAGGAGCAGTACCCTCCTGCTGATGACAGATATAAACAATTGGAGGACAGAATGAAAGCTATGGAGGTTCAACAGGTACCTGGGCTGGATCTCGGAGATCTGGGTTTGTCAACTGGTGTGGTTATCCCCCATAAGTTCAAAGCACCATCCTTCTCTAAGTATGACGGGGCGTCTTGTCCCAAGCTGCATCTAAGGTCCTATGTTCGGAAGATCCAACCATACACGGTGGACAAAAACTTGTGGATCCACTTCTTCCAGGAAAGTCTTTCAGGGACTCACCTCGAATGGTTCTATCAGCTGGATGGGACCAAAGTTCGTAACTGGGAGGAGTTGGCAACTGCTTTCTATAAGCAGTACCAGTACAATGCCGACCTTGCCCCTACGCGTACCCAACTCCAGGGTATGTCGTTAGGATCAAGTGAAGGTTTCAAAGAGTATGCGCAGAAATGGAGGGATCTTGCTGGAAGGGTACAACCACCTCTGACTGATCGGGAACTTGTGGACATGTTCTTGGGGACCTTGTCTGGTCCATTTTATAACCACCTGATTGGAAATTCGTCTGCTGGATTCACAGATCTTATCTTGACTGGGGAGAGAATTGAAGCTGGCATCCGGTCTGGGAAAATTCAAGAGGCTATACCCTCTGATAAGAAGCCTCATCATGGAAAGAAGGAATCCAATGCTGTGCACGGTAAAAAGAGCCGTCATGAGGCAGGGGCAATCCAAATCTCTAATCCCGGACCTGCTCAACAAGGACAGGGGCAACAGCGCAAAGAGAAACGGCAGTACACCAAACTCAACATGTCGTTGGATCAAGCACTGCAACAACTGTTGAAGACAGGGCTGATCACCTTAAGGGCTCCTCTTCGGAATCCGAACACTTCTGCACCCAACTATCATCCCAACGATAGGTGCGCATACCATTCAGATAGCCCGGGGCATACTACAGACAACTGCTGGCCTCTCAAGAATAAGATCCAAGATATGATCGACGCTGGGGAGATTCAGTTTGAAGTGCCAGAGACTCCGAACATAATCAATGCTCCGTTGCCCAATCATTGAAGCCTTTTGTTTATTTGAATTTTTGAGTTGTACCTTTCTTTGCTTATACAAACAATTAATGTCATAGCAAACTCTTTTATTCTATTAATGCATCGCATATGTCTGTTTTGGAAATTAATACAATTGTTTTCATTATGTTCAAATTTCTTTTCATATTTTTTCTGATGTCAACTCTTGGTTAATAATTCTGAGCCTCTTGAGGGAGGATGACGAAAACGATACCGCGATCATTACAGTATGCTTTTGAACAAACCCCGCTGATGAGGTACAGGCATTGTTTCAACCCCTAAACACTGGAGTTATAAGGATGATAATCCCTCGTCAACCCATCTGAGCCAAAGAAGTAGGAGTTTTTCTTTTCGAAATCTAAAACCCTTAATCATAACCTGGGGCAGGGTAGTCTCTCAGTTGATCCAAATACATAACGAATGGCACCGAAGAGATCTTTACAAAACGAACAAAGACAGTGATGGTTCAGAACAATCAAAAGGACAGGCAGTCATCATCAAAATTCATAAATGAAAAGCCCAAAAAGTCTAAACCTACAAAGGGGACTTATAAAACTGGGGCATCCCGCTGACTGTAATTCCAAAAAAGGAAACAGTTCAGGCAAAAAAAAAAAAAAGAAAAAAAAAAAAAAAAAAAAAAGAAAGGGATAACAAAATCAAGAAAGAGGTCTCACAAACCCTCAGCAAAAAAAAATGACTGCCTATTCAAAAGAAATCATCAACATCTGAACCATCATTGGAACATCAGAGCAAATACTCAAGCAAGGTCTAACGCACGATCAACTGAGTTTAGGTTTGGAGAACATCACGAAGAGCGGGTGGGTACAAATAAAATTTGAGCCTTTATCCTTTGTTTCTTAAACCGTGAACCAGACCACGTTATAACCCTCAAAAGTCCTAGCCGAAGCATGGGTTAGTTCGAAAGCATACTGTTACGAAGGTATCCTGACTCCTTAAGGCTACGGTAAATACAGAGTTGACATCATGTTTTTACAAACATTCATTTGTTTTATGAAAAAGAATACATTCTCAAAATCTTCAAGACAGACATAAGCTTTGCATTTTTAATATAACTTTGTTTGCACATGACTTTTTGTTTGAACAGCAGGGAAATTCGCACGAAGAATACCTAGTGAACAAAAGCACTTCCAATCAAGGGGCATGATATGGGCATGGTCCATCATCTGGGGCAATCCAATCAAGATCCGGAGAATCTCTCAAAAGGCCAAATAGCCTGGGGCAAATCTCCGCCTGAGTCACTTGGGACATTGGACGATCAAACGAAGATCTTCTGGTGGCATGACAAAACACTTCTAACAGGGGCAACTCCCTATATTCTGAGAGCATGGACATAGTCGAAAAAATACTACGCAAAATCAAAGACCCGCTAGGTTGACATACCTAGGCAAAAATAAGGGCTTCCCGGCGAACCAAAAGGGTTCGGGCAAAAATAAGGGATGAAAATGAAAAAATCTGTACACCCGGCAAGTCGAAAACCTGAAAAGGCGGCTTGGGCAAAAATGGGTATCCCGGTGGACTGAAAACCCGAAAGGGCGGTCCAGGCAAAAATTAGGGATTAAAACGTACGACTATGTCCCGTCTTCTTGTCATCTGTCCGCCAGAAGAAGGTTTATCTCTCAACAACTAGCAGCATCTCACAAGTGCCTCCCCCATGGAAACAGGGGCAATAATGAGTGGTCTAAGCAATCTGATTGGTCTATCCTCCGAGGTATCAAGGTAGGTTCCGTTGAAGAACATAACCAATACAGCTCAAAACTTCCCCAGAAGAGTCCAACCCAGCTTCCCCAGGAAAGTTGGAATACATCTCCCCAAGCAGTAAGCTTATCCCCAGTAGATTCTGGAAGCTTACCCCTCGCAGAATACGAACGCGTCGTCCGGCTTGATTTAAAGAGTTATTTCCTTAACAGGATATAACTGGGTTATCCTCAGCCAAAAGCCACGGAAAGATCGTCGTCGACGCAATTTTCTTATCCCCAGCGAAGTCCATTCATACTTCCAATACAGCAAGGTATTCTCAGCGAGTCATCCTCAACAATTCAGCAAAATCATCCCCCCACAGAGTATTTCTTCCCAGCATGGTCGCTAGAATATCTTTTGCTCCCCGCAGAATCCTCCATTCGCCAAGTTTATTCCCCAACGGAGTTATCTTCTCCTACCGGTATACTTGCAATTATCATCCCCAGCGGAAGCAAAAGCTATTCCTCCACAACAGCCCAGGATGCGACTTCCCGGCACCCGTCAAGGATTTATTTTCCTACGACGAAAACATACATTCATAAAACGTCACATACATCATTATAGCATGCATATACATCATATTACACGAATCTCACTGATTTTGAAAACATACAGTTCATGCATCATGATTTTGCATACGATTATGTTTTGCCTTTTCAGGAAAAAGATCAATACAAAAATAACTACTATCAACTAATCGCAATTCCTTCTAGATATAGTTTCAGATGTAAGCCCAGCGATGGTGACGTTCTGATACTGCTTCCAGAACTCCTTCTCGATATAGTTTCAGATGTAAGCCCAGCGATGGTGACGTTCTGATACTGCTTCCAGAACTCCTTCTCGATATAGTTTCAGATGTAAGCCCAACGATGGTGACGTTCTGATACTGCTTCCAGAATTCCTTCTCGATATAGTTTCAGATGTAAGCCCAGCGATGGTGACGTTCTGATACTGCTTCCAGAACTCCTTCTCGATATAGTTTCAGATGTAAGCCCAGCGATGGTGACGTTCTGATACTGCTTCCAGATTCCCTTCCAGATATAGTTTCAGATGTAAGCCCAGCGATGGTGACGTTCTGATACTTCTTCCAGAATCCCTTCTCGATATAGTTTCAGATGTAAGCCCAGCGATGGTGACGTTCTGATACTTCTTCCAGAATTCCTTCTCGATATAGTTTCAGATGTAAACCCAGCGATGGTGACGTTCTGATACTGCTTCCAGAAGTCTTATTGATGTTCTCCTCTCCGGCATGAGCGTGAGGTGATATTCTCTTATGGTCCCCTCTCCAGCGGCGTGTGAGGTGGTAATTCCTTTTCCAAGATGTTTTCCTCTCCGGCATGAGCGTGAGGTGATATTCCCTTATGGTCCCCTCTCCGACGGTGAGCGTGAGGTGGTAATTCCTTCTTCAGATGTTCCCCTCTCCGGCATGAGCGTGAGGTGATATTCTCTTATGGTCCCCTCTCCAACGGCGTGTGAGGTGGTAATTCCTTCTTCAGATGTTTCCCTCTCCGGCATGAGCGTGAGGTGATATCTCCTTTCAGATTATAATATAGTTCCCTCTCCAGCGGTGAGTAAGGTGACTCCCTTCGAAATTATAATGTCCTTTGGTTCTCTTCCTGACACTACGAAGATGGTAATCCTCATCAAGATTTTCTCAACGAGCGTTGTTGAAGTTAAAATCATCCAAGGTTCACTTATCATTCAGGCTAAGGCAGTAACCATCCCTGGTTCATTCATCAACGTTTGAAGCTCCAGACTCAGTTCCTGTAACCAGTCAGGACATATCTATATCAAGCATCTAAAATCAGCTCCTGCGACGTGTCAGGTACTCATTTTCTCTTTTGCAGGTATGCAGGTTCTAGCGAAGGAATCTCTTACGCAGTCAGCATCCAGATGGCATCTATAAGCCCATCACCCTATTCAGCAATCTCTAAATGGCATCTATAAGCCCATTCCCCATCATTGCTACTATGTGAGCGCAAATTTCTGGGCACTTTAGTGTTCAATCATCTTCTACCCTCGGATTACGAAAGGCACGTCAGCCAATCTGCACCCTCAGGTCTAAGAAGATTGAACAGGGGCAACTGTTGTACCCCAAAATTTGCCCTCCCATATTCATCAGGAATTATCAAAGCCAAGGTCACAAAGTCCCCCAGGGTTGTGCAGCTCAACTGTCTCCTAGACAATCAAAACTAGGGTTTGAGTTCTGGTCAAGCAAATGAACTTTTCAAAGGTCCAATCAAGTCTCACATGCTTACAAAGATGGTCAAATGTCCTCATATCAAGTTTCAAGGCATTCAGCTCAAAATTGCACAGTCAAAACCCTAGATTGCACTACAGTCAACTGTAGGGGCAAAATGGTCATTTGACAGTCAAAAGTTCAAATTTTTGGTCAACATATCATTTTTGAAGCCACAAACATCATTTGATCAATGCTTGATCATGATTCTCAAAATTTGGCTCAGAAATCATCAAAGATGCAAAAGTTGCTATATTTGGACAGCTGAAAAAGTCAACTGAAATTGACCAGGGCATAACTTTCACATGGATTATCAGAAAAATTCCATCCAAAGCTCATTTTGAAGAGAAAGACATTTCCTACAATTCATCTTCATGTTCCAAGTCCAAGAAATGCTCTCACAAAAAGTTATCAATTTCAACATTATAGGTCATTTTCAAAAGTCAACAAAAAGTGACTTTAAGTCAAAGGCCATAACTTGAGATTGGTAAATCAAAATGACATGGGACCAAAGGCATTGGTTAAAGGACTCAAAGACCTTTCCAAAATGTCCAAGAACATGTGAAAAGCTTAAAAATTGACCAAGTTATGCCTTGTGGAAGTTGGGAAATTTTTGGAAATTTTTGAAAGTCAACATTGATGCAAAAGGCCTAAAAATGCAAATGGGCCCAATTTTCTTCCAAATTTCTTCATGCCAAGCCTATGCACGACCACTAGGCCCAAAGGGAAGTATTCTCATATTTTTTAATTATTTATTTGAATTAATATTAATTTATATTCATTTAAATGATTTTAATTCATGAAAAATATAAACCTTAACCTAAAAAATCTTTTTATGCACATTATAAGGTCAATATTTCGTGCTTAATTGATTAGGGCAAGTTTTGATGATAATTGATCTGATTTGGTACAAAAACACCATGAAAAAGATTGTAAAAAATCTTGTAAAATCAAATATGTGAAAACCATTAATTCATGAGATTTTGTTCAATCTTTTGACCTAAAACCATTCCATACAAGTACTACATCACAACCCTAATGCAAGAGGACTGAAAAAGCTGCGCATAACACACTCTTGCATTCTTGAAAATTGACAAAAAAACTCAAAACTGAAAAGTGCATTAGAGGTCAATTCAAGCTTCGATTTTGATCCCATTAGCATTCTCATACATTCCTGGACATATTCCAACCATTGGCATCAACTCAAACGCCTTGAACTGGTATCTGAACCTCAAACCGTATCAAGAACATCTTGAAATCGCATAGCATGATTTAGACATCCTTTTGCATTTTTATTTGTATATTCTTACTCCTTGTGAAGTTTGTGAACTAACCATGATAGTTAATTGAATTTTTGTGGCATAAACACGAATCCACCATGTGCGTTTTCTAGGTTTTCAGGTTCTCAAAATTGGGGCTTTATCAATACAGTAAAATTGGCCACTGAAATCACCATGGTTGCATTCAGTGTGTTCTTCTGAATAAGACACATCCCTCGCGATAAATTTATGATTCATAGGGAGCTATTCGCTATTTTTTCAAAAGGCCCTAACGCAACACTGCAAAAAACGTTGCCTATTAGTTTTGTTTTACAGGGAAGGGGAAGAAGACGAGGCCGTGTCACGTATTGATTGGTGCGTTTAAAAACGCGCGCGCTTTTCCAGGCCATCAACGCGTTTGCTTTTTGTTATTTAGTTGTTAATATATATTAAATGAAGATAACGTGGTTCAGTGGCAGGGATAGAAGTGTGCAATCTCCAAGACCTGGGTTCGAACCTCAGGTCTGAATAATTCCATATTATTTTTCCAAATCAATTCCCATGCAGATTCCTCATTAGAGCATACCATGCACGCTCAAAATCCAGGGAACACGCGTCCAGTTGCCTGCAAATCAAGGGTCAGGATTCAAAGAACGTCATATACAACAGTCAACGCATCATATCTGATTGGAGAAGTCAACGAACTTCCATGCTTATTGGGCCAGGCCTATTAAATTTGAACCTCCTAAATTGGGGACAGCACCCCACTCTGGTTTGATTTCTTTTTTTTTATTTTATTTATTTTAATTGATTGTTTATTTTAATTATTTGTTTTAATTAACTATTTTAACAAAAATATAAAAACATTATAAAAATCAAAAAATACAAAAAATACAATATTTATTTCATTATAATTATTTTCATAAATAAATTAGAATATAAATTATGTAGAGTAATTAGGTTTTAATTGTAATTCCTTTTTTAATAAAAAATCCAAAAATGTAGAATTTAGGTTAATTGTTAATTCTTTTTATTTCTTTTTTTTTTTCTCACCATAATAATTATTATTTATTTATTTATTTTCATATTTAAATTGTACATAATAAATTTTAGGTTTAATTTAGATTTTATTTTAATTCTTTCTTAATAACTAAAAAATATTAGAATTAGGGTTTGCTTCTTAATTTAATTTTTATTAACTCCTTTTCTTTTAAATCTTAAAAAATACAAAATATCAAAAATATTTAATTTCTTTTTTTATTATTTTATTTTTAATGCTCATTAACTTTTAATTATTTGCAAAAGGGGTCCAATGCCCGTCATTAATCATTTAATTGCGCATTTATTTTATTACCGCTTCTTATAATTTTGTAAATATCCCTAAGCCATGTAATTTACTTTTCGCACTTTATTTCTTCGCATTATTTATTTTTCCGCTAAATCGGGTCCGGTTTAATTTTGGCGATGTGGACCCGCGCCATTTGTAATAGTTGTAGATTTATTTTTCCGCAAATACTTTTAACTGTTAAACAAAGCATGCAAGAATGAATGGCCAAAAATAAAAACAAGCGTAGAACACCAATAACATGACAAGACAAATACAAATGAAAACGACACACAAATCGCACACACCACCCCTAGGGTACGCCTCACTGTTGCCTTGCCTCGAAAGGTGATCGTCGAGTAGAGGATGTCTTAGTAAGTCCTCATGATCCGGGAACCTGGCATGAGGGTAGCTTCTAAGGTGTCTTCCCATTGCTCTGGTGATCACCATGTCCCTAAAATCGAATTGACCCGAACACCTCCAACGGTGGTGCTACCTACCTCTCAATGGTGGGATGGCACTACTTTAAAGGACATTTACACAGACGAATTCCTTAGGGTAGGTAGGTTCTCGTAGATACTTGCTCTAAATTCAAAACAAATCAAAAACTCTTTTCACACCGACACTTTTCAAAAAGCTTTCAAAGCAATTTTTCAAACACTCTTGAGGACCGATACAAGAGTCGAACTGAAATTTTCAAAGAAACTTTTTTAAAACCCACAATTGAAAAGCAAATAAAACATTTTGAAAACACAAGTGAGCAAGTATCTAAGAGCCCATGGAT
Source organism: Vicia faba (assembly GCA_948472305.1). Lineage (NCBI taxonomy): Eukaryota > Viridiplantae > Streptophyta > Magnoliopsida > Fabales > Fabaceae > Vicia > Vicia faba. Next base: position 991,278,402 of record OX451735.1, read on the forward strand.
AACCATGGATAGAAAGGGTGCTAACACCTTCCCTTTCTATAACCTACCTCCCGAACCGAGAGCAATCTCTTTAAGGAATTTTTCTGTGCTTTTGTCCTTTCCATTTGGAGAAAATAAAAGACGGTGGCGACTCTTGCTTCCGCGACATTTCGCGAACCAGCGTTAAACAGTCAGTTCCAGATCCACCGATCACAGGTTCAAAATATGATTTCAAGGGTTCAAGTACATCATTTTAACTTAATCACATATTTCAATTCATCTTCCAAGATCAGTGGATTGATAGATGAAATTTGGTCAACTGATGAAAAAAGTCAATTGTACATTGAAAAGTCAAACTTTGACTTTTTGATCAAACTTGAGTTTCAAAGATCACATTTCATCAAGAAATTCAAAATATGAAATTTGATCATCAAGAAATCAAGAAAAATAAAAAAAAATCAAACTTTGCAAGACTTAAAAAATTTTCTAAGTTGTTTTTATACATGTTAATTTCATGACATCTTTTCATCATAATTCAAGACAATTCAAGTTGTTACAAGCTTTCAAATAAACAACAAGGCTGTATTTTTAAGTTAAAAAATTTACATGCTACAAACAATGCTTTCCAATTTACTACTGTATAAAGCCCAAAGTTTGCACCAAACAGTCCATGCATAACAGTCTAAAAATCCGTTGCAGCCCTGCATAAAACTGTCCATGAAACTGATGCACAGACTTGTTGTCCAGAACAATCCAAGTATTGCAAAACTTGCACACAAATAGGCTAAACCTAACCTGTATCAAGAAAGCAATAAATCAACCTACAAAATTATTCAAAACATATCAGGTTTTCCCCCCAAAACCTCACTTGATTCATCAATAAAATAGTAGAAAAACAGTAGGAAAAGGGAAGGGAGGGGAGATTGGTGTGAAAAGAAAAGAGAGAAAAAAAACCCAGCAGAGAAAGAGGGATTTTTGGAGAGAAAAGAGGGAAGAGAAAAAATAGAATTCTTTGTAAACTCTGCTCATTCACAACAAAAACTCTGCCCATCTTCAACTCTATTTTCATTCACAAAACAGAAAAAAAAACCCAACCCACTGTACAACCTTGCAAGCTTTCCCCTAAACCAATTATCCAAACATCTCATATAATTCTCATATAGATTTTTAAAACACAAGAGTAATTTCTGTAACATCATTATCATCACCTTCCAAACACAAACAAAAAAACAGTATTTTACAACTTGACTGAGTGAGAGCGATTCTGTAACTTTGTGGCACAGAGCAAGGATTGGAGCGGAGCAAGTTCAAGAAGGAGCTCAATCAATTGTTACTCCTTGCCCGGAGACATCCGTATGATTTTTCAAAGTTTTCACTCCAAGAGGTATACTTCTTTTCGAACTATAATATCTTTATCCATACATCGTTTGCTTTTTGTGTTCAAAAGATTTTAAAAAAGACAGATCGAAAGAAGAAAACTCAGCGAAAAGCCAAGACAGGGGGCTAACACGGGTGCCCGTGTCCCAGGACACGGCCTGTGTCAGGCCATACCCCAAAATTTTTTTTTTTACCTTTTGCTATTATTTTCATTCAATATGGCTGTAATAGTAAAATTAGGTTTTATTTGATTTTATCTCCCCATTTGTAAACTTGAATCCCCATCCCCTAAAGTGATGTAATAGCGTAGGATTTTAATTTCCGCAATTTGCTGCTTTAAAATAATTGTTAGTAATTAGGGTGTGTATGGCAAGATAAAATCAACCGTTAGAAAACCCTAATCTCAAGACAAGAATGCATGCAATCAAACACACAATTCACACATGCACCACTAGGGTAACCTCGCTTGTTGCCTCGGAAAATAGTCATGTCCCTCAAATATGGGACGCTTTAGCAAATACCCTCAATAAAAAGATCATAGTCCCTTGATGACCCTTTGATGTTGCCTTCGGTAAAATGATCTTAGTCCCTCACGACAATTGCTAAAGTGTCTCATAGGTTGCCTTCTGTGTCTATACGACGACCCACGCCCGTCACTTCACATCCAACGATAGGGCTTCTTATCAATAAATGGTAAGATAGCAACATCTAAAGGAGAAGGAAAAGAACTAATACCCTTTTGAGTAGGTAGAACGTTCATAGTTGCTTGCTCACAACATTTTCAAAACAACATCTTTCAAAACACACTAACACTTCCAAAACGAAATATTTTCAAAAGTCAACACTTTGTATACATTCTTATAGAGACGAGAATCATTACAAAGTTCACCTAAACAAAGGCACTTTTTTTCAAAAAATACTTTCAAAACCAATCACAAACATATCCCTGAACTAAGAGCCCGTAGATAACTACGGATGAAAAGGGTGCTAACACCTTCCCTTTTCATAACCTACCCCTGAACTCAAGAAAATATCTCAAAATGAATTTCCTATTCTTTTCACCATTTCCTTTATTGGATAAAAGAAAAGTCGGTGGTGACTCTTTCTATCCGCAACAATTGCGATAAAACGCAAAACACCCAAGTCAGTTCTCCCACCGTATTACAGAACTGGCGACTCTGATGGGAAAAAATTAAAAGTGGGGTTACCTTAGAGCTAAACCACCTTTAAAATTATTTCATTGTTTGACTTGTTTGCTTTACATTTTTGGTCCTTGTCTAGGTTTTATTGATCTTCTACCCTGTTGTACCCCAAAATTTGCCCTCCCATATTCTTCAAGGTTTGTCAAGAATCATCTGCAATTGGTTCAAGATTACTCAAGGGTTGCACAGTCCAAACATCTTCTAAGCCAGTCAAAATTAGGGTTTTGGTTCTTGCAAAGAATTTGAGGTTTTCAGTGGTCCAATCAAGTCCCATGGGCCTATATACATTGTCAAGCATCTACATGTCAAATCTCAAGGTTCACAGCATCAAAATGCACAGTCAAAAGCTTCATTTGCTTCACAATCAACTGTAGGGGTAAAATGGTCATTTTACAGTCAAAAGTCAGAATTTTTGGTCAACATCTTATTTTGAGTCCACAATCATCATTTGATCAAGTCTTGATCATGATTCCTCAAGCATGGCTCAAAAATCATCAAGATGCAAAAGTTACTATTTTTGGACAGCTGAAAAGTCAACTGTAACTTGACCAGGGCATAACTTTTTCATGGCTCATCAGAAAACTCCAATCCAATGCTCATTTTTAAGGGGATGACATTCCCTACAACTCATATTCACATTCCAAGTACAAATAATGCTCTCACAAAAAGTTATCAATTTCTACATTATAGGTCAATTTTAAAAGTCAACAAAAATGCACTTTAAGTCAAAGACCATAACTTGAGATTGGTAAATCCAAATGACATGGGACCAAAGGCATTGGTTAGGGGACTTCAAGAACTTTCCAAAATGTCCAAGAACATGTTCATATGATCAAAATTGAGCAAGATATGCATTGGAGAAGTTGGAAAATTTTTGTGAATTTGCAAAAGTCAACTTTGCTCAAAACACTTCATTTTTGCTAATGGGCCTCAAATTCTTTCTTGAAAATTTGTCCAAGGCCTATGCACGACCCATTGAGATTAAATTGATTTATTTTCTTATTTTTTATTAACTAATTGAATTTTTAATCAATATTAATTCATTTAATTCATTTAATTGTAGGAAAATTCAAAGATATGATTTCTCAATCTTTTTGTGAAGCAAAAGAGGTCAACATATGCTGAAGATTTCGTGTATCAATCAAGGGGACCAAAATCTCCAAAATTAGCAAGTTTTGTCAATCAAAAATATGCAAAAAGATGTGATTGGAAATCAAATATTGAAAACATAATGCCATGGATCTTTTGCCCAAAGATTTAACCTAATTCAGTCCTCTATATGTACTAAACCTAAACCTAATCAGGCACACGTGAGAACTGCTGCAGAAACACCATAGCAACATTGAAAAAAACCAAGAAAAAGTGAAAACTGTTTTTGGCCTTCCAGCATGATTCAAAGCTTTCTCTTGATTCTAATACATTGCTAGCATTCCCAAGAACATATTGCAATCGAAATCAAGCCTCAACACTCAAAGAACGCGCAAGAACAGTCGTACGGTTTGCACATATTTTTCAAGATCACATCTCATTATTCATGCGCATTTGATATGTTTTGTTGATTGTTTTATGTTCATAGAACTCAGGTGAAGCTTTTGGTGTGGTTCAATTGGATTAAAACGCCCTAAAACAGGAATCACCATTAATGGATTTTAGGGTTTCCAAGTTTCAAAATTGGGGCTTTCCCATACAGGAAAAATTAGACCTTCTCACGCACATGGTTGGATTCGTTGCAACCAGACGAATCTAGAACCACCCTCGCGAACAATTTCTATTTAACGCACGCCTATTCGCTATTTTCTGTGGATGCAGGTTGTGGGGGTTAAAAACCCCCGCTATTTGATTTTATTTTACAGGCAAAAGGAAGAAGATGACTGACGTGTTGAGCTATGGTTGGAGCATTCAAATATAACGCGCGTTTTTGTTAATTTCCAGCATATGCGTTGTTTTTATATATTATTTTTATTGCCCATTATAATAACAAAGACAGGCACTTGGCTTAGTGGAGGATGATGTGGCTGGTCACCATTGGGACATGGGTTCGATTCCCAGGTCCCCCAAACGCTTGTTCCTATTTTTTCTAATGCATTCACGTGCAGGATTCTCAAAACATTCCACCATGCAACCTCACAAATCAGCGTGCCATGTGTCCTCATGCACCAATCCAATGACTATGAAGCGCTGAACACCAAGTTCCCTGGTCAATGCATGCCTGGACAATTCCAGAAGTCAAACGTGGCTTTGTGCTTAATGGGCCAGACTTGCAACATTCACCTCCATTGGGTCCATCAACCCCCCCTGGTTTTCTATTTTTTATTCTCCTTTTCTTTTTATTTTCTTTAATAATTATTATTACTATTATCTAATTAATTCATAAATTATTTTTCATAATAAAAATCAGAAACTTAAAATATTGTTTATTTTTATTATTTATTATTTTCACTATTAATAATTATTTTCGTAAATAAATGTAAATTAATTAATTTAGTTAAATTAGGTTAACTTTAATCTTTTTTGTAATAAATAAAATCACACTTAGAAATTAGGGTTTTTCTTTTGATAATTTTAATTCCTTTTATTTTATTTTCCTTAAAACATAAAAAACACAAAAACACTTTTTTTCTTGTAATTAAATAATTAATTAGAATTAGGTTTAATATTTCATTAAATTGCAAAAAAGGACCAATTTCAATTCTTTTCTCAAAAAGGGTCAAAAACCCTAGGACGTCCCGATTCGATTCCTTTCACGCACTATTATTTACTCGATTATATTGATGTAACTGTTTTCGAGGATGTAATAGTTAATTAGGATTTTACCGCTTTCTTTTATTTTCTCGCATTTATTTTCCAAACGGGTTTTGTTTTTGGCGATGTATAGACCCGCGCCTTGTAATAGCGTAGATTTACCTTTCCGCACTTTATTTTCCGCACTCTTAACTGTTAATTATGCCTGCAAGACTTGTATGACAAATAAAATCAATCCGTAGCTCACAATGATGCATGTTCAAAGATAAATATAAACATGAAACCTGACACACATGCACATGCCACTCCTAGGGTACGCCTCACTGGTTGCCTCGACGTGGTCGTCAAGTATAGGGTGTTTTAGAGGTCGCCCTCCTGTCTAAAGATCCAGTTGCCTCGAAACGGTTGCCTCGGATAAAAAGGATCTAGGACACTAGGGTTACCGCTAAGGTGTCCTACTATTGCTTTGGTGACCACACTGTCCCTATAATCGAATTGACCCGAATAACTCCAACGACGGTGCTACCTACTTCTCAATAGTGGGATAATACTGTCTAAAGGACTCTTACACAGCCTAATTCCTTAGAGTAGGTAGATTCTCTTGGGTACTTGCTCTTTCAAACAAACAAAACAACTTTTCGCACCTACACTTTCAAAAGGTTTTCAAACAAATATTTCATACACTCTTGAGGACAGATACAAGAGTTACTTAGAAATTTTTCAAACGAAACTTTTTCAAAACCCACATACACTTGAAAAGCAAACAATTTTTGAAAACATAAGAGCAAGTACCTAAGAGCCCGTGGATAACCACGGATAGAAAGGGTGCTAACACCTTCCCTTTCTATAAATCTACCTCCCGAATCGAGAAACATCTCGAAAAGGAATTTTGCTGTGCTTTTGTCCTTTCCATGTTGGAGAACATAAAAGACGGTGGTGACTCTTGCTTACCGCGACATTTCGCGAACCATCTAAAAAAAACAGTCAGTTCTATTTCCACCGATCACAGAACTGGCGACTCTGCCGGGGAAACTTTTATAAGTGAGGTGTACCTTAGGATTAGACCATTCTTATGTTTTCAATTGTATGTCTTGATTGCTTTTATATTTGTGGGCTTGCATCGGAGTTTCATAGATCCTAACCCGGATCTGGGGAATACCCTTTAGGTAGCATAAGCTGTGAGGGACCTGTCCGGCATAGACCGACACAGGTGAAGCAGTGGCTACGTTGGTGTGACACCTTGGTCTGTACCGATATCCCTTGTGTTGCAACAATGAGAATATGGGTCTTATGGGGAGTCATTAAGGACCAACTGACCTTAGAACCCTAAATTGACCCAACTTGGCCATAGAACAATAGCAGTATGCTACACTCATTGAGGCTAAACGCTCGCGATGGTTCCGGCCGCAAGAAAAGATTGCGAAGCTGGAGTTATGACCGATTGAGGGTAGTCAGTGATATTGAGATCCTCTAGAACCCGGTTACTATTTTCTAGGACAGGTCTTAACCAACTAAAACTGAAAGAGGGTAGTACCTAAACTTCATGCCGGCTTGAAATCTAAGGGCTCTTTTGTGTGACTTGTGTGCCTTCAAACTTGAACTACTTGCACATTCTTGTTATCTGACAACATGAGTTCCTTGCAGGTTTTGTTTACAATCCTTAATATGGGCTTATAACAGGGTTTACTTACATTACTCCACGCATAGCATAACATCATACCATCATACCATTGCATACATCCTGCATAAGGACTAACCCATTTCAGGGATCTCAAGGGTTTGTGATGCAGGTCATGATGAACCAAATGTCTAGCAAGGGGCAAAGGGGATTTATTTTCCTCTAACCAAGGTTGTCCAGAAATCCAAGCATGATACCTTGACTCAGGGGCTATGACCCACTTGATATGGTGAGCCTTGACTCTTGAAGAAGGACCCTTAACAACATGAAGTTCCTTCAATCAAGCCACCAGATTCAAATTCTAACGAGCTTCTCCGTTTACCCCGCGAGATCCTTGAAGACATTGCATGCATACATACACATCATTGCATAACAGGTACCCTTGTTACAGGTCACTTACCTTCTTCGCTGTTTATTTCAGCAATGGCTTCCCGACAAGACAACCCGGATCGTCATACTCAAGAGACTCAGTTCAGGGAGATCTTCCTAAGCCTATCCAAGGGGCAGGAAGAGTTGAGAACACTCCTCATGGGGAATTTGGTCAAGGAGAGTCCTGAAGATGATAAGGACGAACGGCTGAAACATATGCAAGCTGAGGTAGATGCAATGAGAACCCAGATGCTGGGGCAGATGGCTCTTATCCAAGGCTTAGCTCGGGAGCAAGAAGAGTTGAGAACCGTGATCAACCAGCTTCATCAAGACAGATACAACAGTATAAAGCAGATAGTCAAGGCTGAGGATCAAGTCATTAATCAACTTCCGAGAAGTCAAAGGTTTGGTTTGATGAAGAAGGGACCTCTCCAGGGTGCCACTACCTCACAGGTCCAACAACAACCTGACCATAAGCAACAGGCTACTCCGAGGCCGTTTACCCAGCTTAACATGTCGCTGTTTCAAGCCTTACAACGCCTATTGAGATTGAATCTGATCACATTAAGGGACCCTCCTAAGAATCCCAACACTTCCTCTTCTAGGTATAACCCGAGTGTGAGATGTGCCTACCATTCTGACAGTCCTGGACACGACACCAACGACTGTTGGACTCTGCAGAACAAGATCCAGGACCTGATTGATGAAGGAGCAGTGGAATTCACCCCAGATGGTCAGGTCGAGTTCTTCTACTATCCCTAGACGAGAAGACCTTTTGTTCATTGGAAGTTTCAAGTTGTATTTTTCTTTGCTTGTTCAAACATTTGTTCATGTCAAACTCTTTTACTTTATCAATGCATCGCATATGTCTGTTTTGAATCAATATATTCACATTCGCTATATTCAAACTGCTTTCATTTTTTGATGTCAACTCTCGATTTAATTCTAAGCCTCTTGAGGGAGAATGACAAAAACGATACCACGATCTTTACGGTATGCTTTTGAACATACCCCGCTGATGAGGTACAAGCATTGTTTCAATTCCTAAACAGTGGAGTTATAAGGAAGATAATCCCTAGTCAACCCCTTCGAGCCAAAGAAGTAGGAGTTTTTTTTCTTTTCACAAAAAATTAAAACCCTTAATTTTAACCTGGGGCAGGGTAGTTCTCTCAGTTGATCCAGGTGCACAATGAATGACATCAAAGGAGTCCTTCCAAAACAAAAGACAGTGATGGTTCCCTATAATCATAAGGACAAGCATTCATTATCTCTCAGAAATAAAAGCCCAATAAGTCAAAACCTATGAAGGAGACTTATAAAACTGGGGCATCCCGCTGACTGTAAATACAAAAAGAAACGGTTCAGGCAAAAACAGGGATAACGAAATCAAAAAGAAAGAGGTCATACAAACCCTCAACAAAAAAGAAATGACTGCCTATTCAAAATAAACTGCCAATATCTGAACCATCATTGTAATATCAGGACGAAGACTCAAACAAGGTCTAACGCATGATCAACTGAGTTTAGGTTTGAAGAACATCACGAAGAGCGGGTGGGTACAAATATAATTTGAGCCTTTATCCTTTGTTTCTTAAACCGTGAACCAGGCCACGTTATAACCCTCAAAAGTCCTAGCTGAAGCATGGGTTAGTTCGAAAGCATATTGTCACAAAAGGTATCCTGACTCCTTAGGGCTCGCTGTAAAATCTCGAGTTGACATCACATTTTACAAAATTTGCTTGTTTTACTGAAAAATGCATTTTCAAAAAAATTTCGAGACAGACATAGGCTTTGCATTTTTAATATAACATTGTTTGCATATGACTATTTGTTTGAACAACATAGAAATTCGCATGAAGAATATCTAATGAACAAAAAGCTTTTCAACAAAGAAGGTCATCTCAAATGGAAAAAACACTTCCAATCAAGGGGCACGACATGATCATGGCCTATCATCTGGAGCAGTTAAGTCAAGATTCAGAGAATCTCTCAAATGCCAAATAGCCTGGGGCAAATCTCCGCCTGAGTCACCTGGGGCATTGGACACGAGCTCTAGCAACGAATCTTGCCTAATCCAACATCTTCTGGTAGTATGACAACACAACACTACCGATAGTGACAACTCCCTACATTCTGAGAGCGTGGACATAGTCGAAAAAAGATACTGCGCATAATCAAAGACCCGCTAGGTCGACTGGCCTAGGCAAAAATAAGGGCTTCCCGGCAAACCAAAAGGGTTCAGGTAAAAATAAGGGATGAAAATAAAAAAATTTGTACACCCGGTAAGTCGAAAACCTGAAAAGGCGGCTTGGGCAAAAATGGGTATCCCGGTGGACTGAAAACCCGAAAGGGCGGTCCAGGCAAAAATTAGGGACAAAAGCGTACGACTATGTCCCGTCATCTTGTCACTTACCTACCAGAAGAGGATTGGTCAATCGGCAGTTGTCAAACACCTCCACAGGTACCTTCTCCCACAGAAGCCGGGGCAATAAGAATTGTCCGAACTGTACAAGCTGCTCTGTCCCCCAGATCTAGGGTAGGTTCGGCTGAAGGATACGACCAGGATACCTTCACTCCCCGCAGAGTAAGACAGGATTCAGCAATATTCTCTCCAAGCAGAGTTGGTTTCCCATCAGCCCCGAAAAGGCACAGTATCCCTAGCAAGTCAGCGATACTCTCCCCAAGCAGAGTTAGTCTACTGTCAGCCTTAAGGAAGTTGGATATCCCCAGAAGATCTCAATATTCCCCAGCGGAGTATATAGATGTTCCTAAGCAAGCGTCCCCGACAGTCTTAATATAAGATTGTTCCCCGGAGGAATACAGACATCCCAGTGGAGCCATTTCCCCAGTACAGTCCAAAAGTTTCCCCAGGAGAGTTGAATCATCCTCCCCAGCAGATTCTGGAAGCTTATCCCCAGTAGATTCTGGAAGCTTATCCCCAGTAGATTCTGGAAGCTTATCCCCAGTAGATTCTAGAAGCTTATCCCTTGCAAAGCACATGCATCTCTCCCCGACCATATTCAAAGATCATTTCCCACCAGGGCCTATAACTGGGTTATCCTCAGCTAATTACCACGGAAAGATCGTCCTCGGCGAAGTTCTTCCTATCCCCCAACGGAGTTCATCAAAATCTTCCAACATAACTTATCAACGGAATCCCCAACGCAGTTATCATCAAAATCTCAGCGAAGTATCTCTTCCCACATAGTAGTTCCCCGCAGAGTAATCTCTCCAACAAGTTTATTCCCCAACGGAGTCTTCTTCTCCTACCAGTTTATTCTTGCAGTCATCCTCCCCAGCGGAAACGAAGAACTCTAACATCAGCCCAGGAGTTATCTTCCCGGCATTCGTCAAGGATTTATTTTCCCAAACGAAATACATTCATAAACATTTCACGTTTTATACATCCTGCTTACATACATGATAAAGTGCATACGACACAATCTCATTTATTCTTGAGAACATCATGACATCATGCATTTCATACATCATGACATTGCATACAACTGATGTTTTGCCTTTTCAGGAAAAGGTCAATCCAAAGATGATTACTATCAACTGTCGCAATTCCAGATTCGATACCTGTATCTAGCCAGGGCATATCTGTGAGTGATTAATTGTGGATTCGATACCTGTATCCAGCCAGGGCATATCTGCATGAAGAGTTTAGAGATTCGATACCTGTATCCAGCCAGGGCATATTTGTAGACGACCAATTCCAGATTCGATACCTGTATCTAGCCAGGGCATATCTGTGAGCGATTAATTGTGGATTGGACACCTGTATCTAGCCAGGGCATGTCTGCATGGAGAGTTTAGAGATTCGATACCTGTATCCAGCCAGGGCATATCTGTAGACGACTAATTCCAGATTCGATACCTGTATCTAGCCAGGGCATATCTGTGAGTGATTTGATTGTGGATTCGACACCTGTATCTAGCCAGGGCATATTTGCATGAAGAGTTTAGAGATTCGATACCTGTATCCAGCCAGGGCATATCTGTAGACGACTAATTCCAGATTCGATACCTGTATCTAGCCAGGGCATATCTGTGAGCGATTAATTGTGGATTCGACACCTGTATCTAGCCAGGGCATGTCTGCATGAAGAGTTTAGAGATTCGATACCTGTATCTAGCCAGGGCATATCTGTAGACGACTAATTCCAGATTCGATACCTGTATCTAGCCAGGGCATATTTGTGAGTGATTGATTGTAGATTCGATACCTGTATCCAGCCAGGGCATATCTGCATGAAGAGTTTAGAGATTCGATACCTGTATCCAGCCAGGGCATATCTGTAGACGACTAATTCCAGATTTGATACCTGTACCTAGCCAGGGCATATCTGTGAGTGATTGATTGTAGATTCGATACCTGTATCCAGCCAGGGCATATCTGCATGAAGAGTTTAGAGATTCGATACTTGTATCCAGCCAGGGCATATCTGTAGACGACTAATTCCAAATTCGATACCTGTATCTAGCCAGGGCATATCTGTGAGTAATTGATTGTAGATTCGACACCTGTATCTAGCCAGGGCATATCTGCATGAAGAGTTTAGAGATTCGATACCTGTATCCAGCCAGGGCATATCTGTAGACGACCTAATTCCAGATTCGATACCTGTATCCAGCTAGGGCATATCTGTAGACGACCAGTTCCAGATTCGATACCTGTATCTAGCCATGGCGTATCTGTGAGCGATTAATTGTGGATTCGATACCTGTATCTAGCCAGGGCATATTTGCATGAAGAGTTTAGAGATTCGATACCTGTATCCAGCCAGGGCATATCTGTAGACGACTAGTTCCGGATTCGATACCTGTATCCAGCCAGGGCATATCTGTGAGCGATTAATTGAAGATTTGATACCTGTATCTAGCCAGGGCATATCTGTAAGTAACTGATTGTAGATTCGATACCTGTATCCAGCCAGGGCATATCTGCATGAAGAGTTTAGAGATTCGATACCTGTATCCAGCCAGGGCATATCTGTAGACAACCTAATTCCAGATTCGATACCTGTATCTAGCCAGGGCATATCTGTGAGTAACTGATTGTAGATTCGATACCTGTATCCAGCCAGGGCATATCTGCATGAAGAGTTTAGAGATTCGATACCTGTATCCAGCCAGGGCATATCTATAGACAACCTAATTCCAGATTCGATACCTGTATCTAGCCAGGGCATATCTGTGAGTAATTGATTGTAGATTCGACACCTGTATCTAGCCAGGGCATATCTGTATAAAGAGTTTAGAGATTCGATACCTGTATCCAGCCAGGGCATATCTGTAGACGACCTAATTCCAGATTCGATACCTGTATCTAGCCAGGGCATATCTGCATGAAGAGTTTGAAGTTCCAGATTCGATACCTGTATCTAGCCAGGGCATATTTGTGAGCGATTGATTATATATTCGACACCTGTATCTAGCCAGGGCATATCTGCATGAAGAGTTTGAAGATCAACCCCTATAACAGGCCAGGAAATCATCTTTCTTTCTCAGGTACGCAAGTTCTCGCTAAGGAATCTCTTACGCGATCGACACCCCGAATGGCATCTTTAAGCCCATCTCCACAACTATTCATTACACTTCCAAATGACATCTATAAGCCCATTCCCGACAAGGGTCTGTCACATCCAGATGGCATCTATAAGCTCATACTCCTATCCACCATCTCCAAATGGCATCTGTAAGCCCATTCCCGACATCACTGCTAATATTCTACTATGTGAGTGCAAATTTCTGGGCACTCTAGTATTCAATCATCTTCCACCTTCGGATCACGAAAGGCACGCAAGCCAATCTACATCCTCAGGTTTAAGAAGATTGAACAGGGGCAACTGTTGTACCCCAAAATTTTCCCTCCCATATTCTTCAAGGTTTGTCAAGAATCATCTGCAATTGGTTCAAGATTACTCAAGGGTTGCATAGTCCAAACATCTTCTAAGCCAGTCAAAATTAGGGTTTTGGTTCTTGCAAAGAATTTGAGGTTTTCAGTGGTCCAATCAAGTCCCATGGGCCTATATACATTGTCAAGCATCTACATGTCAAATCTCAAGGTTCACAGCATCAAAATGCACAGTCAAAAGCTTCATTTGCTTCACAATCAACTATAGGGGTAAAATGGTCATTTTACAGTCAAAAGTCAGATCATCATCTTATTTTGAGTCCACAATCATCATTTGATCAAGTCTTGATCATGATTCCTCAAGCATGGCTCAAAAATCATCAAGATGCAAAAGTTACTATTTTTGGACAATTGAAAAGTCAACTGTAACTTGACCAGGGCATAACATTTTCATGGTTCATCAGAAAAATCCCATCCAATGCTCATTTTGAAGGGGATGACATTCCCTACAACTCATCTTCACATTCCAAGTCCAAGAAATGCTCTCACAAAAAGTTATCAATTTCTACATTATAGGTCAATTTTAAAAGTCAACAAAAATGCACTTTAAGTCAAAGACCATAACTTGAGATTGGTAAATCCAAATGACATGGGCCCAAAGGCATTGGTTAGGGGACTTCAAGAACTTTCCAAAATGTCCAAGAACATGTTCATATGATCAAAATTGAGCAAGATATGCATTGGAGAAGTTGGGAAATTTTTGTGAATTTGCAAAAGTCAACTTTGCTCAAAACACTTCATTTTTGCTAATGGGCCTCAAATTCTTTCTTGAAAATTTGTCCAAGGCCTATGCACGACCCATTGAGATTAAATTGATTTATTTTCTTATTTTTTATTAATTAATTGAATTTTTAATCAATATTAATTCATTTAATTGTAGGAAAATTCAAAGATATGATTTCTCAATCTTTTTGTGAAGCAAAAGAGGTCAACATATGCTGAAGATTTCGCGTATCAATCAAGGGGACCAAAATCTCCAAAATTAGCAAGTTTTGTCAATCAAAAATATGCAAAAAGATGTGATTGGAAATCAAATATTGAAAACATAATGCCATGGATCTTTTGCCCAAAGATTTAACCTAATTCAGTCCTCTATATGTACTAAACCTAAACCTAATCAGGCACACGTGAGAACTGCTGCAGAAACACCATAGCAACATTGAAAAAAACCAAGAAAAAGTGAAAACTGTTTTTGGCCTTCCAGCATGATTCAAAGCTTTCTCTTGATTCTAATACATTGCTAGCATTCCCAAGAACATATTGCAATCGAAATCAAGCCTCAACACTCAAAGAACGCGCAAGAACAGTCGTACGGTTTGCACATATTTTTCAAGATCACATCTCATTATTCATGCGCATTTGATATGTTTTGTTGATTGTTTTATGTTCATAGAACTCAGGTGAAGCTTTTGGTGTGGTTCAATTGGATTAAAACGCCCTAAAACAGGAATCACCATTAATGGATTTTAGGGTTTCCAAGTTTCAAAATTGGGGCTTTCCCATACAGGAAAAATTAGACCTTCTCACGCACATGGTTGGATTCGTTGCAACCAGACGAATCTAGAACCACCCTCGCGAACAATTTCTATTTAACGCACGCCTATTCGCTATTTTATGTGGATGCAGGTTGTGGGGGTTAAAAACCCCCGCTATTTGATTTTATTTTACAGGCAAAAGGAAGAAGATGACTGACGTGTTGAGCTATGGTTGGAGCATTCAAATATAACACGCGTTTTTGTTAATTTCCAGCATATGCGTTGTTTTTATATATTATTTTTATTGCCCATTATAATAACAAAGACAGGCGCTTGGCTTAGTGGAGGATGATGTGGCTGGTCACCATTGGGACCTGGGTTCGATTACCAGGTCCCCCAAACGCTTGTTCCTATTTTTTCTAATGCGTTCACGTGCAGGATTCTCAAAACATTCCACCATGCAACCTCACAAATCAGCGTGCCATGTGTCCTCATGCACCAATCCAATGGCTATGAAGCGCTGAACACCATGTTCCCTGGTCAATGCATGCCTGGACAATTCCAGAAGTCAAACGTGGCTTTGTGCTTAATGGGCCTGACTTTCAACATTCACCTCCATTGGGTCCATCAACCCCCCCTGGTTTTCTATTTTTTATTCTCCTTTTCTTTTTATTTTCTTTAATAATTATTATTACTATTATCTAATTAATTCATAAATTATTTTTCATAATAAAAATCAGAAACTTAAAATATTGTTTATTTTTATTATTTATTATTTTCACTATTAATAATTATTTTCGTAAATAAATGTAAATTAATTAATTTAGTTAAATTAGGTTAACTTTAATCTTTTTTGTAATAAATAAAATCACACTTAGAAATTAGGGTTTTTCTTTTGATAATTTTAATTCCTTTTATTTTATTTTCATTAAAACATAAAAAACACAAAAACACTTTTTTTCTTGTAATTAAATAATTAATTAGAATTAGGTTTAATATTTCATTAAATTGCAAAAAAGGACCAATTTCAATTCTTTTCTCAAAAAGGGTCAAAAACCCTAGGACGTCCCGATTCGATTCCTTTCACGCACTATTATTTATTCGATTATATTGATGTAACTGTTTCCGAGGATGTAATAGTTAATTAGGATTTTACCGCTTTCTTTTATTTTCTCGCATTTATTTTCCAAACGGGTTTTGTTTTTGGCGATGTATAGACCCGCGCCTTGTAATAGCGTAGATTTACCTTTTCGCACTTTATTTTCTGCACTTTTAACTGTTAATTATGCCTGCAAGACTTGTATGACAAATAAAATCAATCCGTAGCTCACAATGATGCATGTTCAAAGATAAATATAAACATGAAACCTGACACACATGCACATGCCACTCCTAGGGTACGCCTCACTGGTTGCCTCGACGTGGTCGTCAAGTATAGGGTGTTTTAGAGGTCGCCCTTCTGTCTAAAGATCCAGTTGCCTCGAAACGGTTGCCTCGGATAAAAAGGATCTAGGACACTAGGGTTACCGCTAAGGTGTCCTACTATTGCTTTGGTGACCACACTGTCCCTATAATCGAATTGACCCGAATAAATCCAACGACGGTGCTACCTACTTCTCAATAGTGGGATAGTACTGTCTAAAGGACTCTTACACAGCCTAATTCCTTAGAGTAGGTAGATTCTCCTGGGTACTTGCTCTTTCAAACAAACAAAACAACTTTTCGCACCTACACTTTCAAAAGGTTTTCAAACAAATATTTCATACACTCTTGAGGACAGATACAAGAGTTACTTAGAAATTTTTCAAACGAAACTTTTTCAAAACCCACATACACTTGAAAAGCAAACAATTTTTGAAAACATAAGAGCAAGTACCTAAGAGCCCGTGGATAACCACGGATAGAAAGGGTGCTAACACCTTCCCTTTCTATAAATCTACCTCCCGAACCGAGAAACATCTCGAAAAGGAATTTTACTGTGCTTTTGTCCTTTCCATGTTGGAGAACATAAAAGACGGTATCGACTCTTGCTTACCGCGACATTTCGCAAACCAACTAAAAAAAACAGTCAGTTCTATTTCCACCGATCACATACCCGAATCGGGGAACATTATTAGGTAAGTAGCAATAGATCGTGGGGAATGTGCACGGTATGTCGACATGGTTGAAGCGATGGCTACGTTAGTGTGAAACATTTGTTGGTACCGGTATCCCTTGAGTCAGTCAAGGAGAATACGGGGCCACTGTGCGGTGTCATGAAGCACTAACTGACCGTAGAGCCTTTAATTAAACAACTTGGCCATTAGGAAGTAGTGAGGTAGCCAACTTTGGTGCAGTCCTAAGTTGGTTGATACTCGATACTACACTCATTGAGATCTGACTTTTGGGATATTTCAGTCGCAAAAAAAGAGGCTTGCACTGAAACAATGCCCGGTGAAGAAAGACCAGTGATATTGATATTCCCTAGAACCCGATTACTTTCTAGGACAGTTTGAACCAACTAAACTTCAAGAGGGTACTTACCTATGAACTCCACACAAGCCTAAACCTAAGGATTTGTTTGCTTTGCTTGTATATGTTATTTGCACATAACATCATGACAGCATACCATAGCATTTTTCAATAACCATTTCAAGGATCTCAAGGGTTTGTGATGCAGGATTATATTGAACTATATGTCTATCAAGGGGTAAGAGGATTTATTTTCCTCTAACCAAGTGCTGTCAAAAAACTAAAGCACGATAACTCGAGTCAAGGGCTATGACCCACTTGACATGGTGAGCTTGATTCTCATGGAAGGATATTCAACGATACGAAGTTCTTCACTCAAAGTTGTGATCAAAGTTCAACTCCTAACATCTTCTTGTGTTTACCCTACGAGATCCTTAAAAACATCGCATCCACATAACATGCATGTCATCATAACAGGTTTTCCCCATACAGGTTTTCTCATCTGCTTACTGTTTATTTCAGTAGAGATGACTCTAGAACAGACTATCTAGGATCTTCAGACCCAAGATGCTCAGCTTTAAGAAATTTTCTTGAACCTATCCAAGGGGTAAGAAGAAGTGAAAGCACTCCTCACTAAGAGAATGGCCAAGAAGAATCCTGAGGACAACAAGGATAACCAGTTGGAACGGTTACAAACTGAGATAGCAACAATGAAAATCCAGATGATGGGACAGATGGTGGGTCAGATGGACTTTATCTAAAACTTAGCTCGAGGACAAGAAGAGTTAAGAATTCTCGCCAACAAACTTCATCAAGACGGATGCAACCATATGGAGAAAACTGATAGAATTAGGGATCAAGTCATTAACCAGCCTTTGATGAGACAAGAAGTTGGCTTGGTCGAGAGAACACCTTTCAAAATGGCTACTCCACCGCAAGTCCAACAACGACCTCGCCAACCATGACAGGGTGGTCAGCGTAGGCAAGATACGCCTAAAATACAATTTACAGAGATCAACGTGTCCTTGGCTCAAGCATTGCATCATATGTTGGAAGCCAAGCTGGATACATTGAGGGAGCCTCCTCAAAAACCTAATATTTCGGCTCCCTGTTACAAACACAATGAAAGTGCACATATCACTCCAACAGTCAGGGACACGACACTAACCATTGTTGGGCGTTGAAGAATAAGATTCAAGACCTGATCGATGAAGGAGTGTTAGAATTTACACAAGATGGTCAGATTGAATTTTTCTGTCATCCTCAAAGGCACACCATCTGAAGTGAAAAATTTAGGTGGAAAAGCTTTTTGTTCATTCTAATTTCCAGTTGTAATTTCTTTGTCTGTTTAAACGCTTATCTTTATGTCAGACTTTGGTTATTCTCATTAGTGCATTGTGTAATACGGTGGCAAAACCGACTGTTTTGAAATGCTAGTTTGCGTTTTGCGTTTTTTGTTCTTAAAATGTCGTGGTAAGCAAGAGTCGCCACCGGATTTTATTTTATCCAATCATGGAAAAGGAAAAAGAACAGAAAAAACCTTTTTTCTATATTTCTCTGAGTACGGGGGGTAGATTATAGAAAGGGAAGGTGTTAACACCCTTTCTATCCATGGTTTTCCATGGGCTCTTAGGTACTTGCTCATCTTTTTAAATTGCTTGTGTATGTGCTTTGTTTTGAAAAGTTTGACTTCGTGATAACCCTTGTATCAGTCCTCAAAGGTGTGATGAAGTTGTTTTTGAAAATTGTTTTGAAAAGTGTAAGTGTAAAAAGTTTTGATTTGAGCAAGTACTTACTAGCATCTACCTACTCGAAAAAAGATCGTTTCTATTCTCGTTCTTTTAGACAACACTATCCCACTATTGAGAAATAGGTAGCATCGTCTGTTGTACCCCAAAATTTGCCCTCTCATTTATCAAGACTTTTCTCATAAGATTTCTTTGACTAAAGACTGGATTAAGGTTTGGTCAGCTCAAAACATCTCATCATGCACTGATGACCCAAAATTAGGGTTTGAGGTTGCACAAGGATTTTTGGACTATCAAAGCTTCATGTGAATTTCAAACATAATTATGGACCCCTAAGATCACTCATTACAAGTTTCAAGCCTTGAACCACATTTTGATCAAACAATTAGACAGTTGACCTAAAAAATCAACTGTATTGGGAAAAAGTCAACCATGGCCAAGTTACAGTCAAACTTCATAATTTTTTATCAACATCAACATTTTAGACTCATATGTATAGTTTGATCAAGTTTGGATCACAATTCCTCAAGAAATTTGATCAAATCATCAAAAGGGCAAAATGGTTAAAATTAGGGTTTTGACTGAGGAAGGGCAATTTCTGATTTTTAACCTAGCAAATGACCAATTGAGTTAAGGCATGATTTCAAGGATTCAATTGCATCATCTAGACCTTATTGCATGGCTCAAAACATTTCAATTTCATTGGATTGATAGATGAAATTTGCAGTCAACTGATCAAAAGTCAATTGTATACTAAAAAGTTAAACTTTGACTTTTTGGTCAAAATCAAGTGCCAAGGATCACAATTCATCAAAACATGACAAAATGTGAAACTTGTTCATCAATAAATCTAAGTTTGAAGATTAGGGTTTAAATTTGATTTTTTTTTTTAACTTAGAAAATTTCTTATTTTTTCTCAACTTTAGGCCATTTTTTCACCATGATGCATAATGATTCAAAGAAAATTCTCAACATGAAAGTTGTATACCTCCATGAAATATACAACTTTTCTTCACACAATTTTCCCTAAATATGCTTGGATCTCAAGATATAAATTTATGAATACATGGTCATGAACTAAATAACTTAGTGAAATTTTGCCCTAATTTAGGCAGGTTTTGGACCCAACTTCATGGCAATTTTTCACCTAGTTCCAAGAGGTATCTCAAAATACATCTCAAAGATGAGTTATAGAGCACATTACAAGATTTCCAAAATTTCCAATAAATCCTCAAGATCATTTTTGAGTAGGGAGAATCGAAGAGATGAAGTTGACATTTTCTCACTTTTTGTCCAAGCCATTTCATGAAGAACAAAGTTCCAATCAGTACCTATGCTGCCTAATCCATGATTTAAAGGTACCAAGCTTGTTCCTTACTCCTTAATTTAATGATTAATCAGTTGATAAAGCTTTGATCCAAGCCCTAGAGACATTACCCAAGTTGCAATTCCATAAATGGCATAAAGTGACCATTGCCATTTTGAAAAAGCTCAACTTTTGCCACTTTCCAATTCTTAAGCATTGCACCTGTCTCCATTGCAAAGACAAATATTACAGGCCTAAAGCAAGTTGTACAAGTATATACCAACCCTAAGAAAGCAAGTACAAGCATGGCAAGCCTTGTCCCTTCACTTTGCTTCAAAAGCAAGAAAGGTTGCCAAAAGGTTAGAACTGGCACATCTGTTGGAGGGTTGACATGAGACTGATTCTATACTAATATACAAACATAATACAATACAAGAGACGATTAGTTAAGGCCTGAAACACTCCCAAGCTCAAAAACACCAGAAAATTGTCAAAACTTGTAGTTTTTGCATAAGCATACCAATCTCTCATTTGGCTCATGCGTTTCCATTCTTGATCATCAAAATACCTTACCTACTTGATATCCAACTAATCCAGACCTTCATCCCAGTACTGTAACCCCTTCTCCATCATCTTCCATTTTTGTTTTCAAAGCTTGCAGGTTGACTTGGCTAAGGAGTTTCAGGCACTTTAAGAGCAAGGCAAGGGTGGGAATATATTCAGGGAAGTTCAAGGAAGCTCAAGCAAGCATCAGGCCTCCATCAAACTCACTCTAGTTCCATCCACGATTTCAACTGAAGGAGGAAAAATCTTAACTTCTATCTCCTTGTACAGGCAACCATTGGCCATGATTTGTGAATAAATAATGTAGCCCTCATTGCAACGAAACTGCACATATCTTTATCTTACATTTATTTGGCCTGAGTTGAGAGAATTTAGAACTTGAAGTTTCTGAAAAATTTAGGTTTAAATTTAGGGCTTTTAAAATTCTCTATGATCTTTGATTGTTAGCTTACATAACTTATATGGTTAGAATTGTGAGATCAAATACTACAACTTTCATGTTATGAGTTTTCATTTTCATGAAAGAATGAGAGAGTTACAGGACATCTGGCCAAGCTTGAGGAAGAAGATGAAGTACAGGGCAAGGACTTGTTTCATGTTATATTATTTTCGTTTCACTTAAAACAATTGATGTATAGCCACCCCAGTGGAAAAGTAGCGCGCTGGTGAGACCCATGTCCTGGGTTCGAACCTGGACGCTACTTTTGTTTTCCATATTTTTAATTTTTTCAGCTTTGTGATTTTTTTTTGCAGGATGGGCCTCATATTTGGGCCATAGTCTTTTTACTAACACATTGCTGCCAGTTTTTCTACAGCACCCCCCTTTGCCAATTCTTTTTATATTTTTATTTTATTTGTTTTATTTTTATTTTAGTTTATTAAATATTTTCTTTTATGCATAAAAAATCCTAAAAATATAAAATTAATAATATAGCATTTTTATTTTGTTTTAGTTTATTTTTCACATAAAAATATATTTTATTTTTAATATATATCATATATTTTCTTAATAAACTTGTGAAATATAATTAAAATATATTTAGTTTATTTTATTTATTTCCTTTTCATCCCATACTTATAAATATTTATTTTGCATATATAAAAACTTTATATTTTTTATACAATATTATTTATTATTTTAACATAAAAAATACATTAAAAAATAGTACATAAGAACTTTATTTTTCTTTTAAAAATAGAAATTAGGGTTAACCCTTCTTTCAAGAATTAATTTCTTTTCCTTATATTTTTAGGTTTAAATTTCTTTTCACATAAAAACAAAACAAAATCTTTTTCTTGCATGAATATATAATATTGCATCTTTAAATATTGTATTTTATTTATTCTAATTCGTACAAATTCGATTTGGTTGTAATAATTTATTTAGGTTTACATTCTTGCAAATCCCCATTCAAATTTGTATTCCCCCCTCCCATAAAATTGTTGTAATAGCTTAGTAATATTTACATTATGCAATTTACCGCTTTACATGCCATGATTAGTAATTAGGGTTTGTATGATAAGATCAAAACAAAGCAAAAATAGAAAACCCTAAATACAAGACAAAATCAAAGCATGAAAATGATACACTTGCACACAAGTATCCTTAGGGTTTCTCCACTTGGTTGCCTTATATAAAAATGGCCATGTTACACATGCGAAGTATCTTGGCAAAACAAAACAAATATAAGATCTTAGTCCCTCGATGACGCTATTCAAGGTTGCCTTACAAAATGATCTTGGTCCCTCAAAATGCTAAGATACTTTGCGAACATTGCTAATCATGGTTATACAATGACCCACGCTCGTCCCGTTTACATCCAAAGATAGAGTTGCTTACCAAATCAATGGTAAGACAACAATATCAAAGGAAAAGAAAATGAACAAGAAATACATTTGAGTAGGTAGACTACTTCTAGTTACTTGCTCCATTTCAAACAACTATCCTTGCTATTTTCAAAACAAACACACACATTTCCAAACATTTTTTCAAACATTGAAAACATTTTCAAAAAGACAAACATCTTTGTATACATTCTTACTAACGAGAATCATTACAAAGATTGCCAAAACAATGGCCTCTTTTACAAAATACTTTCAAAACCACACCAAACACAATTTCAAACAACAAAAGCGAGTGATCTAAGCAAGTAACTAAGAGCCCATGGAAAACCATGGATGAAAAGGGTGCTAATACCTTCCCTTTTCATAATCTACTCCCCGAACTCAAGAAAATATCTCAAAGGTCTTTCCTGTGATTTTTCACCTTTCCTTTTGGATAAAAGAAAAGTCGGTGGAGACTCTTGCTAACCGCAACATTTGCTATAAAATGCAAAACCCTCAAGTCAGTTCTCCCACCGTATCACAGATCTGGCGACTTTGCTGCGGATTATTTTAAAAGTGGGGTTACCTTAGGGCTAGATCACATTTATTTGCTTACATTGTTTGACTTGTTTGCTTTATGTTATGGTTCTTTGTTTGGGTTTGAATCCTCCACCCGGATTTGGAAAACATTATAGGTAAATAGCAATACGTTGTGGAAACTGTGTGAGGTATACCGACATGGTCTAAGAAATAGCTATGTTAGTGTGACATATTTGTGGGTACCGGTAGCCTTTGAGTTAATCAAAGAGAATACGAGGCCGCTGAGTGATGTCATGAAGCATTAATGAACTTCTAGAACCCTTTACTTGACCAACTTGGCCTTTAGGATATAGTGAGATGTCTGGCTTTGGTGCAGTCCGAAGTTGGTAGATACTCGATACTACACTAATTGAGGATTGGTTTCTTGGGATATTTCAGTCGCCATTAAAGAGGCTTGAGCTGAAACAATAACCAAGGAAATAGTCCAGTGATATTGAGTTCCTTAGAACCCGGTTACTATTATTAGAACAGGTTGAGGCAACTAAACTTCAAGAGAGTACTTACCTATAAAACCCCATGCAAGCCTAAACTAAGAACTTGTTTGATTTTCTTGTATATGCATACTTGTACATAACATCATGAACATCATGAACATCATATGCATCCACTAACCATTTCAAGGATTTTGGAGATTCATCTTTGTTCTTGTTTTGTAGGATATGGATTCACTCCGCAGGAAAACTATCCAAATCAACCTTGTAATAATTCCTCCACAACTCAAGGAGCTAGCTTAAAGGATCCCTGAGAACTCTCCATTCACTGAGAGGCATGGTCATTTACTCAACTTGGTCACCTCCAACACAAAGGAGGATATGATGAAAGTGCTCTTCCAGTTCTTTGATCCTTTGCATCATTGCTTCACATTTCCTGACTATCAGCTTGTGCCCACTTTGGAAGAATTCTCTCAACTCTTGAGGATTCTCATTCTCAATTAACTACCTTTCAACGGTACAGAAAGAGATCCAAAGCCAGAAGATATTGCTCAAGCTCTACACTTGCACTCATCTGATGTCACAACTCATTGGGAAACTAGAAGTGGTGTCAAAGGCTTATTAGCAAAGTTTCTGATTGAGAAAGCCCAAAGCTGTTGGAATTCCCTATACTTGCAAGATTTTGAGGAGATTGTGGCTCTTCTTATCTATGTGATGGTCTTGTTTCCCAATCCTGACCAACTCATAGATGCGAGTGCCGTCAAAATCTTTATATCACGCAATCCGGTGCCTACATTACTAGGAGATATCCTGCACTTTTTTCACACTCGTACAATGAGGAAAAGAGGTGTCCTTATGTGTTGCACTCCCCTCCTGGAAAGATGGTTTATTTCTCATCTTCCCCAATCAGTCTTAAAGAACGAGCAAGGATTAAGGTGGTCACAAAGGTTAATGACGCTCAAACATTCAGATATTCATTGGTGCTCTTGATCCAAAGAGAATGTTATCATTATTGACCATTGTGGGGAATTCCCTAATGTCCCTCTACTTGGAATTAGGGGAGGCATCACCTACAACCCATGATTAGCTTTAAGATAGTTTGGTTATGCCCGAAGGGATGGCCCACATGAGATGCTGATTCAAGGCTTGGTATTCGACTACGATAACGACGATCAAGGACTTCTCCAGAGATTCATCCGAGCATGGAGGATGCTAAACAAGGTGGATAGAAAGACTTTAGGACACAATAATTCCATCCCTTTTGAGCCTTACCTCAAGTGGGTACGTACCCGCACTCAAAGTCTTATGATGCCTTATCCTTTCATTCTCCCGGTGATTATTGAGCCTGTTAAGGAAGGAGAAGTTCCATACACTATCCTACATCCTGACATGCCCACATCTCTTGAAGACCTATAAAGGGATTGGATAAAGCTCAAAGGAGAGCGAGATACTTTCGAAGCCCAATTCTACGCAAGCGAGAAAAAGGTTTTGGAACTCACTAGGCTACTTCATGAAGAGCAGACTCTAAATGTCTACATCGCACTAAGAAGGACGCGCACTACTTTTTTATCTTTAAGTATTGTGTTATTTTGCCCAAGGGGCATTGATGTACTCAAACTTTATCTTATTAATATAACGTGTGTTTCTTTTTGTTTAAAACGAATTTGAATTTTTAAATCCTTGAAAGCATTGCATGTATACATATCATTCATCATGACATAAACAAGTCTTTTGCAAGTTTCCTCATCTCTCTACTGTTTATTTCAGTAAGATGGATCTCGAACAGACAGTCAAAGATCTTCAGACTCAAAACATGCAGTTTCAACAGTTACTCATAACCCTGGCCAAAGGACAAGAGGAGCTGAAGACTCTGTTGGCAAAGGAGAAAAAGAAGAAAGAGAAGAAACCAACTGGTGTTGTAATCATGGGGAGAAGATTTCAAGGACAAACCAGAAGAACCTTGAATTTTGCAGTAACATCTGATGAAGGGGAAGGGAAAGGGAAAGGAAAAGAAATAGCAGTTCCGTCAGAATCTGAAGAGGAGGAAGAAGAGGAAGACTACTCTGAGGAAGAGTACCCTCCGGCTGATGATAAGTACAGACATCTTGAAGAGCGTTTAAACGCTATGGAAATACAAAGGGTACCAGGTCTAGACTTTGAAGAATTGGGGCTAGTGTCGGGAATTGTGATCCCACAAAATTTCAAAGTTCCATTGTTTGCAAAATATGATGGGGTGTCATGTCCTAAAATGCACCTCTGATCATACGTGAGAAAGAT
Organism: Vicia faba; assembly: GCA_948472305.1. Lineage (NCBI taxonomy): Eukaryota > Viridiplantae > Streptophyta > Magnoliopsida > Fabales > Fabaceae > Vicia > Vicia faba. The sequence goes on from OX451735.1 coordinate 991,304,345, forward strand.
TCAGCCGCACTCTGCCGATAAAGACCTGTGGGTGCATTTTTTTTCAAGATAGTTTATCCGGAACACAACTCGATTGGTTTTACCAATTAGAAAGGGACGACGTCCACAACTGGGAAGACCTTGCCACAAATTTCTATAAACAATACCAGTATAATGCAGATTTGGCGCCTACCCGTACTCAACTTCAGAGTATGGCTATGACTTCAAATAAGGGTTTCAAAGATTATGCGCAGAAATAGAGAGATCTAGCTGGGATAATGCAACCCCCCTGTCTGAAAGGGAGTTGGTGGATATGTTCTTAGGAACTCTATCGGGCCCTTTATTCAACCATTTGATTGGGAGCTCATCTGCTGGGTTTACTGAGTTAATACTAACTGGAGAAAGGGTGGAAGCTGGCATAAAAAGTGGAAAGATTCCGAAGGATTCGTCTGCCTCTACAACTGCAAGAAAGCCTTTCACCAGAAAGAAGGAGGTATCTGATGTTTATCCATAAAGGAACCAAGGGAGAGTTGAGCGCCGACCAATGGTAGGGGCCGTTATGATCCCAAAATCTACATCTGATCAACCAAGAGGTAACCAACCGAGGTTGGAAAGGCCAGTCCGGAAATTCAACAGAATTAATATGACTCTAGCCCAGGTCTTACCACATCTTCTGAAATCTAATCTAGAAACTTTAAAATAAGCTCCAAAGAATCCCAACACTGCGTCCCCTCATTATCACTCAAATGCCAGATGTGCATATCATTCCGAAAGTCCGGGTCACGACACTAACAACTGTTGGGCTTTGAAAAACAAAATTCAAGACCTTATAGATGCAAAAGAGATTGAGTTTGATGCACCTGAGAAACTAAACATCATTTTCGCTCCTATGCCTAGGCATGGTCACAACGCCAATGCTATCAAAGAAGATTTGTTTGTTGCTACAGTGGATGAAATCTTGACTCCACTCCCAATCATTAAGATAAACTTGTTGAAAGCTGGTGTATTCCCAAGTTGTAATAAAGAATGCCATCTTTGCTTATCCTCACCAACTGTTTGCCCTCTGTTGAAGACATGCATTCAACGCTTGATAGACAACCAAGAGATTCTGTTTGAAAATACTCCTGTTTCACCTGTTCCTGTTGAAGATGTTTCAATCAGAACCATCTCTGCCAATCCTTCCAGGGTCCCCAAAAGACCCGTTAGGATTACATCGGTTCCAAAGACTACTCCTCTTATAATCACAATGCCCGGTCCGGTCCCATACGAATAAGACAAAACGGTACCGTGGAATTATGGTGGAGACATCTACTACCATGGTATCAAACAAGATGGGCTGGCCTCCGAAGAAGTGAGCTCCAAAGAAAAAGACTCCGACATTAGCAATATTGCCGGAACCAGTAAGATTACCCGTAGCGGTAGAATCTTCTCTCCAGAAATTGCCCCTCTAAAGGCAGTTTTTGGACCTGTGGTTGTTCCAAAGGTTACCTCCATACCAATAATCATATCTGCAAGTGCTCCTACTGGCAAAGATGACACAACCCCTGCTGTTATCCCTACCAACACTTCTACTGCTGAAATTCGAAGAAAAAGTATTCAAGAAGAGCTTGTCTGGACAAAGGCTCAATCACTGACTATACCAGAAACCTCCAAAAAATAAATGGAGGAGATCCTGAGAATAATAAAGAAGAGTGATTATGATGTGGTTGAACAGTTGGGGAAAACTCCCTCTAAGATCTCCATGCTAGCATTGTTGTTGTGTTCCGAGGCACATGCGAAAGCTCTGGTGAAGTTTCTGAAGATAGCCCATGTGCCACAAGAGACGTCTGCTGACCAATTCCAAGATTGTGTGGCCAGTCTGACAGCTGATAACGGCCTAGACTTCTCTGATGCTGATTTGACACCAAGAGGGAGAAAGCACAACGAGGAATTACATGTATCTGTGGAGTGTAGAGGAATAACTCTGGCCCATGTCTTGGTGGACATTGGCTCATCTTTGAATGTTTTATCGAAGAAAGCTCTCGATAGATTGGACTGCGAAGGACTGACGTTGAAACCCAGTAACATAGTTGTGAGAGCATTTGATGGCTCAAAGAGGATGGTCCACGGGGAGGTGGACATCCCCATAAAGGTCGGGACTCAGACTTTCAACTCCACTTTCTATGTAATGGACATCTGCCCCTCTTACTCCTGTCTGCTAGGACGGCCATGGATCCATAATGGCGGTGCTGTCAGGTCTACACTACACCAAATGTTGAAATACCCGGTCCATGGAAAGATTACCACTGTCCACGGAGAGGAAGAGTGTTGTACCCCAAAATTTGCCCTCCCATATTCTCCAATAAACTGCCAAGTCAAGCTACAAAATTCCCCAAGAGTTGCACAGTGCAAAGGCCTCCATACAGTCAAAACTAGGGTTTGTGTGCTGATCAAGAAAATGGAGTGTTTAAAAGCCCAATCAGGTCTCACATGCCTACAAAGATGGTCAAGTATCCTCATATCAAGTTTCAAGGCATTCAGCTCAAAATTGCACAGTCAAAACCCCAAATTGCACTACAGTCAACTGTAGGGGCAAAATGGTCATTTGACAGTCAAAAGTTCAAATTTTTGGTCAACATATCATTTTGAAGCCACAAACATCATTTGATCAATGCTTGATCATGACTCTCAAAATTTGGCTCAGAAATCATCAAAGATGCAAAAGTTGCTATATTTGGACAGCTGAAAAAGTCAACTGAAATTGACCAGAGCATAACTTTCACATGGATTATCAGAAAAATCCCATCCAAAGCTCATTTTGAAGAGAAAGACATTTCCTACAACTCATCTTCATACTTCAAGTCCAAGAAATGCTCTCACAAAAAGTTATCAATTTCAACATTATAGGTCATTTTCAAAAGTCAACAAAAAGAGACTTTAAGTCAAAGACCATAACTTGAGATTGGTAAATCAAAATGACATGGGACCAAAGGCATTGGTTAAAGGACTCAAAGACCTTTCCAAGATGTCCAAGAACATGAGAAAAGCTTAAAAATTGAGCAAGTTATGCCTTGTAGAAGTTGGGAAATTTTTGTGAAATGGCAAAAGTCAACTATCCTTGAAACTTCAATTTTTGACAAAAGGGCCCACTTTCTTCCACTTGATTCAGCCTTGTCATGCCACACACGTGTCCCATGATTAATTTCAAGACCAAATATTGATTTTTCTATTTTATTTAATTTTTGATAATTTAATTCATTTTAAATCTTTAAAAATTCAAATAAAATTCAAAAGTCAATGAAATAGTGTCATTTGAATTGGGATAGCTTCCATATATCATGTGCCAGCTCACAAACTCATGCTAGGGTTAGATTATACACCAAGTCTTGGTCTTGGCTTAAAAGAAGGAAAAGTTTGTTAATGGTAAAAGACCTAAGACCAATTCTCTCATGGGCATGGATAAAGGCCAACTAATGACCTAATTTCCTTCCCTCATAAGTGCTAAGTCAAACCCTAACCACAACAGACTAAAAGGCTGCGCCCAAACACCATTGCCAACTTGGAAAAATTCTCCATAAAACTCAAAAACTGAAATCAGTGTTCTGGGTGGATTCAAGTCTTAATTCCTTTTCCAATAGCTTCCTCAAACTCTCCTGATCACATTCCAATCACAAACAACAACTCAAACCCAAAGAATTGGTAAAGCGGATTCCAACTGAACCAAGAAAAATCCATAATTGTACTTTGATTTCTAGGCATCCTCACTGCATTTAAATCATATATTCATGTTCCTTGTCAAGTTTTGAAACTAACCATGTGATCCAATTGCGTTTTTGTGCTATGTATGAGAAAATACCATGCGCGATTTTTAGGGTTTGCAGGACTGAAATTTGGGGCTTTCATAATAAGACAAAATTAGAACTCCAAATGACCATGGTTGGATTCAGCGCATCAAGACGAAGAAATCTTGACCCTCGCGCCCAATTTATGAATTACCTAGCGCTAATCGCTATTTTTCCAAAAGCAGTCTAACACCATGTTTGCAAAACCGTTGCTTAAGGTTTATGTTTCAGGAAAAAAGGGAGAAGACAACATCGTGGCAAGCCATGATTCGCTGGTTCAAATTTTCGCGCGCCCTCCACTAACGTGTTTGTTTTTTTCTTTTATTATTTATTTGCTATAATATGTTAACGCGCGTGATGTAGCTCAGTTGGCAAGTGAAGGGATTATTAATGTTTAAGACCTGGGTTCGATTCCCAGGTCTGTGCAATTTCCATGTTATTTTTCATTAGCAACTCCTATGCAGCACTCACACTAAGGATCATCATACACGCTCAGGGATCAGCGCCCACGTGTCCTGGGAGATCCATCAAAGGGCTCAGAGTCAAGGCATATGGTAGATGCTGGTCAACCTTGCCACATGCTACGCAAAAAGTCAAAAAGACCACAGCTTAATGGGCCAGGCTTCACCATCAAAACCTCACAAATTGGGACTACACCCCCACCCTGGTTTGCAAATATTTTCATTTTTTCTCATCTCTTTTAATTATTATTTTTATTTATTTCTTGTTTTAATTTAATTCAACATTCTTACAAATTATAAAATACACAAAAATCAGAAAAAGAGAACAATATAATATTTATTTTATTTTAGTTATTTTCGTAAATAAATTGTATGTAAATTAACTTAGTATTAATTTAGGTTGCAACTTTAATTCTTTCTTCCATAAAAAAATCCAAAAATATAGCATTAGGTTAATGACTTTTTTTATTCCTTTTAATTTTCCTTGTTTTTTGCCATAATATTAGTAATTTTCATAATTAAGCTTGTAAACTAATTAGGGTTGCATTTAGGTTAGATTTTAATACTTTCTTAATAACTAAAAATCCAAAAATATAGCATTAGGTTTAATGACTTTTTATTCCTTTTAATTTTCCTTGTTTTTTGCCATAATATTAGTGATTTATTTATTTTCATAATTGAACTTGTAAACTAATTAGGATTGCATTTAGGTTAAATTTTAATACTTTCATAATAAACTTAAAAATAATTAGAACTAGGTCTAACATTTCATTTTGGTTTTTTAATTAATTCCTTTTTATTAAATCTCAAAAAAACACAAAAATACCAAAAAAATATTTCCTTTTAATCCTTAATTTTAATTCCTTATTAATAATATTTTGCAAAAGGGTCCAACGCCCTCGTTCGTAATTTATTTTATTCGCACATTTGTTTTATTTCGCTTAATTCATTATGTATCTCTCCCGAAGCATTGTAACTTAAACTTCTCGCACTTTTATTTCTTTTGCTTTATTTATTTTCCGTCAAATCGGGTCCGGTTTAATTTTGGCGATGTGGACCCGCGCCATTTGTAATAGCGTTAGATTTACTTTTCCCGCAAATATTAACTGTTAACAAAGCATGCAAGAATGAATGGCCTTAAATAAAATCAAGCGTAGATCACAATGAACATGACAAGACAAATACAAATGAAAACGACACACAATTCGCACACACCACCCCTAGGGTACGCCTCATTGTTGCCTTTCGAAAGGTGATCGTCGAGTAGAGGATGTCTTAGTAAGTCCTCATGATCCGGGAACCTGGCATGAGGGTAGCTTCTAAGGTGTCTTCCCATTGCTCTGGTGATCACCATGCCCCTACAAACTCGAATTGACCCGAACACCTCCAACGGTGGTGCTACCTACCTCTCAATGGTGGGATGGCATTACTTTAAAGGACATTTACACAGACGAATTCCTTAGGGTAGGTAGACGACTCATGGATACTTGCTCTCTTCAAAACAAAAATTCAAAGACTTTTCACACCAACACTTTTCAAAAGCTTTCAAAGCAAATTTTTCAAACACTCTGACGTACGAGTCGAACTGAAATTTTTTCAAAGAAACTTTGTTAACCCACATTGAAAAGCAAACAACCATTTTTGAAAACACAATGAGCAAGTACCTAAGAGCCCATGGATAACCATGGATAGAAAGGGTGCTAACACCTTCCCTTTCTATAATCTACCTCCCGAACCGAGAGCAATCTCTTTAAGGAATTTTTCTGTGCTTTTGTCCTTTCCATTTGGAGAAAATAAAAGAGGTGGCGACTCTTGCTTACCGCGACATTTCGCGAACCAGCGTTAAACAGTCAGTTCCAGATCCACCGATCACAGAACTGGCGACTCTGCTGGGGATGAAAACTTAAAGTGAGGTATACCTTAGGGCTAGGTCATAACTATGTTTTCAATTGTCTTCTTTGCTTGCTTTATTATTGTGGGTTGCTTGGGAGTTCTATAGATCCTAACCCGGATCTGGGGGAATACCTTCTTAGAAAGTAGCAACAAGGCTGTGAGGGAACTGTGCAGGGTATACCGACATGGTTGAAACAGTCTGCTACGTTGATGTGGCACTTTGGTGTGTACCGGTAACCCTTGAGTTCAGTCAAGGAGAGTACGGGGCCTCCGCGTGGTGTCGTGAAGCATCAACAGACCTTAGGAACCTTAATTGAACTATCTTGGCCTCTTTAGGGTAGTGAGATAACTGACTTTGGTACAGTCCGAGGTTGGTTGATACTCGATACTACACTCAATTGAGGGTTGCTTTCCTGGAATATTTCGGTCGCCAGTTCAGTGGCTAAATCGAAACGATGAACAATGAAAGCAGTCCCGTGATATTGGGAACCTTAGAACCCGGTTACTTTGATTAGGACAGGTTGAACCCACCCACTTCAAGAGGGTAGTACCCCAAACTTCATGCTGGCCTAAACTCTAAGGGCTCTTTTGTGTGACTTGTGTGCCTTTGTACTTGCCTACTTGCATGCTTGTTAGCTGACACATGAACTACTTACAGGTTTTGTTTATAGTCCTTAGCTAGGACTCATGACAAGGTTTACCAAATTTCTTGCAGGTTTTGTTTATAGTCCTTAATTGGGACTCATAACAAAGTATACTGAATTTCTTGCAGGGTCTGTTTATAGTCCTTAATTGGGACTCATAGCAGGGTTTACCTACATCACCCCATGCATAGCATGACATCATACCATTGCATACCATTGCATACATCCTAACCCATTTCAAGGATCTCAAGGGCTTGTGATGCAGGTCATGATGAACCAACTGCCCAGCAAGGGGCAAAGAGGATTTATTTTCCTCTAGCTAAGGTCGTCAGGGGCTATGACCCACTGGATATGGTGAGCCTTTGACCCTTGAAGAAGGGCTCTCTACAACAGGAGGTTCCTTCAATCAAGTTGCCAGTTTCCAACTCTAACAAGTTTCTCTGTTTACCCTGTGAGATCCTTGAAAACATCACATGCATGTCATACATCTCATTGCATTGCAGGTATCCCTTTGACAGGTTGCTTACCCTTCTCCGCTGCTTATTTCAGCCAATCATCATGAATCCTGAATCATCATCCGAGCAGACTATCAAGGACCTCCAGGCTCAGAACGCCCAGTTCCAAGAGCTGATCCTGAATTTGACCCAGGGGCAACAAGATCTGAAGGCTCTGCTCCTGAAGAAGGAGAAGAAGAAGAAGAGGACTGTTTTGTTCAGCCCTAGACGTAGATCTGGAAATGCACCGCAGACTGAAACTGAGAGGACTACCCCATCTGTGAGGGAAAACAGTCACCATGAGAGAGAGGTGCCTAGTCCAGTGGTCTCCGACAACGAGACAGATTTCGACGACGAACAGTACCCTCCGGCTGAGGATAAGTACAAACAGTTGGAAGACCGGTTAAGTGCTATAGAGATACAAAAGGTGCCTGGTCTGGACTTCGAGGATCTAGGTCTGTCTTCTGGAGTGGTGATCCCGCACAAATTCAAGGTACCTGCCTTTGCTAAATACGACGGGGCATCCTGTCCTAAGTTGCATCTCAGGGCTTATGCAAGGAGGATCCAGCCCTATACAGCTGACAAAAACTTATGGATCCATTTCTTCCAAGAGAGTCTTTCAGGGACTCAGCTCGAGTGGTTCTATCAACTGAATGGAGCCAACATCCGTACCTGGGAAGACTTAGCCACTGCATTTTACAAACACTACCAGTATAATGCCGACCTCGCTCCCACGCGTACTCAGCTTCAGGGGATGTCTATGGGTACAGGCGAAGGCTTCAAAGAGTATGCTCAAAAATGGAGGGACCTTGCCGGAAGGGTACAACCACCTCTGATGGACCGCGAGCTCGTCGACATGTTCTTGGGGACCCTGTCTGGCCCATTCTTCAACCACCTAATTGGGAATTCTGCTGCTGGGTTTACAGATCTTGTCTTGACTGGGGAGAGAATCGAAGCTGGTATCAAGTCGGGGAAGATTCAAGAAGCCGCATCTGCTGATGCTCAGAAAAAGCCCCACAGTGGGAAGAAAGAATCCAATGCTATACATGTGAAAAAGGGTCGTCATGATGTAGGGGCAATCCAGATTTCCGGTCCCACGCCCGTTCAACCAAGAAAGAGCAATAGGCGTAGGATAAAGCATCAAGATAGGAAGTATACTGACATCAACATGTCTTTGTCTCAGGCATTACAGCAATTGCTGAGGGCGAAAATGATCACACTTAAGGATCCTCCTCAAAATCCTGACACTTCCTCTCCCAAGTACAACCCGGGTGTGAGATGTGCCTACCATTCTGACAGTCCTGGACATGACACTGACGACTGTTGGACCTTGAAGAACAAGATCCAGGATTTGATTGACGCCAAGGAGGTCGAGTTTGAACACTGATCCTACACCAAATCGTCGAGAATGTCTTTTGTTCATTCAAATGTTCAAGTTGTATTGTTCTTTGATTGTTCAAACATTTATTCATGTTAAACATTGTTATCACATTAATGCATCGCTTATGTCTATTTTGAATCAATATATTCGCATTTACTATATGCAAATTGTTTCATATTTTTCTGATGATCAACTCTTGGTTAATAATTCTAAGCCTCTTGAGGGAGGATGACGAAAACGATACCACGATCTACAGTATGCTTTTGAACAGACCCCGCTGATGAGGTACAGGCATTGTTTCAATCCCTAAACACTGGAGTTATAAGGATGATAATCCCTCGTCAACCCCTCTGAGCCAAAGAAGTAGGAGTTTTTTCTTTTCGAAATTTAAAACCCTTTATCATAACCTGGGGCAGGGTAGTTCTCTCAGTTGATCCAAGTGCATGACGAATAGCACCGAAGAGATCTTTACAAAACGAACAAAGACAGTGATGGTTCAGAACAATCAAAAGGACAGGCAGTCATCATCAAAATTCATAAACGAAAAAGCCCAAAAAGTCTAAACCTACAAAGGGGACTTATGAAACTGGGGCATCCCGCTGACTGTAATTCCAAAAAGGAAACAGTTCAGGCAAAAAAAGAAAGGGATAACAAAAAAGAAGAGGTCCTATAAACCCTCAGCAAAAAAAGATGACTGCCCATTCAAAATAAATCATCAATATCGGAACCATCACCGGAAAATCAGAGCAAAGACTCAAACAAGGTCTAACGTATGATCAACTAAGTTTAGGTTTGGAGAACATCACGAAGAGCGGGTGGGTACAAATGATTTGAGCCTTTACCCTTTGTTTCTTAAACCGTGAACCAGGCCACGTTATAACCCTCAAAAGTCCTAGCTGAAGCACGGGTTAGTTCGAAAGCATACTGTTACGAAAGGTATCCTGACTCCTGAAGGCCTACGGTAAATACGGAGTTGACATCACGTTTTACAAACATTCATTTGTTTTATGAAAAAGAATGCATTTTCAAAATCTTCAAGACAGACATAAGCTTTGCATTTTTGATATAACATTGTTTGCATATGACTTTTTGTTTGAACAGCAGGGAAATTCGCACGACGAATGCCTAATGAACAGAGGTACCTCCAATCAAGGGGCACAACATGATCACGGTCCAATCATCTGGGACAGTCCAATCAAGATTCGGAGAATCTCTCAAAGGCCAAATAGCCTGAGGCAAATCTCCGCCTGAGTCACTTGGGGCATTCCAACAACAAATCTTGCCTGATCAAATACCTTCTGGTGGCGTGACAAAACACTTCTAACAGGGGCAGCTCCCTATATTCTGAGAATATAGACATAGTCGAAAAGATACTACGCATAATCAAAGACCCGCTAGGTCGACGTACCTAGGCAAAAATGGGTATCCCGGTGGACTGAAAACCCGAAAGGGCGGTCCAGGCAAAATTAGGGATCAAAGCGTACGACTATGTCCTGTCATCTCGTCACCTGCCAACCAGAAGAAAGTTTGTCCATCAACAACTATCAGCGCCTCACAGGTCTTCCTCTCATACCTCAGAAACAGGGGCAATAAAGAGTTGTCCAAGCAATCTAATCGCTCTGTCCACCAAGGTATCAAGGTGAGTTCAGCTAAAGAACATAACCAAATATCTTAATTCCCCAGAGAGTGAGCCAACAAGACAGTATACTCTCCTCAAGCAGTCATACAGTCAAACTTAAGGAAGTTGGGTGTCCTCCAGCAGATCTCAACATTCCCCAGCACATCACTCTTAAACAAGCATCCCCGGTAGTCTTGGTCTAAAGATTGTTCCCCGGCGGTATATCAAACATTCAGTGGAGTTACTTCCAATACATCTCAAAACTTCCCCCCAGAGGGTCCAATCCAGTTCCCCAGGAAAAATGGGATTCATATCCCCAAGAAGTAAGCTTATCCCCAGTAAATTCTGGAAGCTTATTCCCTCGCAGAGCACGAACGCGTCGTCCGGCTTGATTTAAAGAGTTATTTCCTTAACAGGATATAACTGGGTTATCCTCAGCCAAAAGCCACAGAAAGGTCGTCGTCAATATAGTTCTTTACTATCCCCAGCGAAGTCTAGTAACACTTCCAATACAACAACGGTATCCTCAGCAAATTACTGTCAAAATTCAGCAAGGCATCCCTCTTCCCACAGAGTATTGCCTCTCAGCATGGTCGCTAGAATATCTTTTCTCCCCGCAGAATCCGCCATTTGCCAAGTCTATTCCGCAACGAAGTCATCTTCTCCTACCGGTATTCTTGCAGTTATCATCCCCAGCGGAAGCAAAATCCATTCTTCAACATCAGCCCAGGATACGACTTCCCGGCACCCGTCAAGGATTCACTTTCCTAGACGAAAAACACATTCATAAAACGTCACATACATCATTATAGCATGCATAGACGCATCATATCACCCCAATCTCATTTATTTTTGAGAACATCTTAAAATCAGGCAATTCATGCATTATGACATTGCATACAACTAATTCGTTACTTTTTCAGGAAAGAACGATCAACAGATAAAAGTCTTTACCCGTTGAGGTAGTAATCGTCCCAGATTCCTTCATCATTCCGCTGAGGTAGTAATCGTCCCAGATTCCTTCATCATTCTGCTGAGGTAGTAATCATCCTAGATTCCTTCATCATTCTGCTGAGGTAGTAATCGTCCCAGATTCCTTCATCATCCTGCTGAGGTAGTAATCGTCCCAGATTCCTTCATCATTCTGCTGAGGTAGTAATCGTCCCAGATTCCTTCATCATTCTGCTGAGGTAGTAATCATCCTAGATTCCTTCATCATTCTGCTGAGGTAGTAATCGTCCCAGATTCCTTCATCATCCTGCTGAGGTAGTAATCGTCCCAGATTCCTTCATCATTCCGCTGAGGTAGTAATCGTCCCAGATTCCTTCATCATCCTGCTGAGGTAGTAATCGTCCCAGATTCCTTCATCATCCTGCTGAGGTAGTAATCGTCCCAGATTCCTTCATCATTCTGCTGAGGTAGTAATCGTCCCAGATTCCTTCATCATCCTACTGAGGTAGTAATCGTCCCAGATTCCTTCATCATCCTGCTGAGGTAGTAATCGTCCCAGATTCCTTCATCACATATTTGGAGTAGCAATCGTCTCAGATTCCTTCATCATCCTGCTGAGGTAGTAATCGTCCCAGATTCCTTCATCATCACATATTTGGAGTAGCAATCGTCTCAGATTCCTTCATCATCCTGCTGAGGTAGTAATCGTCCCAGATTCCTTCATCATCCCGTTGAGGTAGTAATCGTCCCAGATTCCTTCATCACATATTTGGAGTAGCAATCGTCTCAGATTCCTTCATCATCCCGTTGAGGTAGTAATCGTCCCAGATTCCTTCATCACATATTTGGAGTAGCAATCGTCTCAGATTCCTTCATCATCCCGTTGAGGTAGTAATCGTCCCAGATTCCTTCATCACATATTTGGAGTAGCAATCGTCTCAGATTCCTTCATCATCCCGTTGAGGTAGTAATCGTCCCAGATTCCTTCATCATCCCGCTGAGGTAGTAATCTTCCCAGATTCCTTCATCATCCTGCTAAGGTAGTAATCGTCCCAGATTCCTTCATCATCCTGCTGAGGTAGTAATCGTCCCAGATTCCTTCATCATCCCGTTGAGGTAGTAATCGTCCCAGATTCCTTCATCATCCCGCTAAGGTAGTAATCGTCCCAGATTCCTTCATCATCCTGCTGAGGTAGTAATCGTCCCAGATTCCTTCATCATTCTGCTGAGGTAGCAATCGTCTCAGATTCCTTCATCGTCCTGCTGAGGTAGTAATCGTCCCAGATTCCTTCATCATATATGTGGAGTAGCAATCGTCTCAGATTCCTTCATCGTCCTGCTGAGGTAGTAATCGTCCCAGATTCCTTCATCATATATTTGGAGTAGCAATCATCTCAGATTCCTTCATCGTCCTGCTGAGGTAGAAATCGTCTCAGATTCCTTCATCACATCCTTATCAAAAAAAAAAACCTCCTCTGGTTCAGTCAGATCGACCATAAGATCTCCCTGATGCTTATCCCAGTTAAAGTCACCCAAGATTTTTTCTCAACGAGCGTTGTTGAAGTTAAAGTCGCCTAAGGTTCTCTTGCTATTCATACTAAGATAGTAACCATCCCTGGTTCATTCATCGCCGTTTGAAGCTCCAGACTCAGCTCCTGTAACCAGTCAGGACATATCTACACCAAGCATCTAAAAAAAATCAGCTCCTGCAACGTGTCAGGTACTCATTTTTCTGTTTTGCAGGTATGCAGGTTCTCGCTAAGGAATCTCCCACGCAATCAACATTCAGATGGCATCTATAAGCCCATCATCCTATCCAACAACCTCCAAATGGCATCTATAAGCCCATTCCCACCACACTGCTACCATGTGAGCGCAAATTTCTGGGCACTCTAGTGTCCAATCATCTTCTACCTTCGGATTACGAAAGGCACGTCAGCCAATCTGCATCCTCAGGTCTAAGAAGATTGAACAGGGGCAACTGTTGTACCCCAAAATTTGCCCTCCCATATTCTCCAATAAACTGCCAAGTCAAGCTACAAAATTCCCCAAGAGTTGCACAGTGCAAAGGCCTCCATACAGTCAAAACTAGGGTTTGTGTGCTGATCAAGAAAATGGAGTGTTTAAAAGCCCATTCAGGTCTCACATGCCTACAAAGATGGTCAAGTATCCTCATATCAAGTTTCAAGGCATTCAGCTCAAAATTGCACAGTCAAAACCCCAAATTGCACTACGGTCAACTGTAGGGGCAAAATGGTCATTTGACAGTCAAAAGTTCAAATTTTTGGTCAACATATCATTTTGAAGCCACAAACATCATTTGATCAATGCTTGATCATGACTCTCAAAATTTGGCTCAGAAATCATCAAAGATGCAAAAGTTGCTATATTTGGACAGCTGAAAAAGTCAACTGAAATTGACCAGAGCATAACTTTCACATGGATTATCAGAAAAATCCCATCCAAAGCTCATTTTGAAGAGAAAGACATTTCCTACAACTCATCTTCATACTTAAAGTCCAAGAAATGCTCTCACAAAAAGTTATCAATTTCAACATTATAGGTCATTTTCAAAAGTCAACAAAAAGAGACTTTAAGTCAAAGACCATAACTTGAGATTGGTAAATCAAAATGACATGGGACCAAAGGCATTGGTTAAAGGACTCAAAGTCCTTTCCAAAATGTCCAATAACATGAGAAAAGCTTAAAAATTGAGCAAGTTATGCCTTGTAGAAGTTGGGAAATTTTTGTGAAATGGCAAAAGTCAACTATCCTTGAAACTTCAATTTTTGACAAAAGGGCCCACTTTCTTCCACTTGATTCAGCCTTGTCATGCCACACACGTGTCCCATGATTAATTTCAAGACCAAATATTGATTTTTCTATTTTATTTAATTTTTGATAATTTAATTCATTTTAAATCTTTAAAAATTCAAATAAAATTCAAAAGTCAATGAAATAGTGTCATTTGAATTGGGATAGCTTCCATATATCATGTGCCAGCTCACAAACTCATGCTAGGGTTAGATTATACACCAAGTCTTGGTCTTGGCTTAAAAGAAGGAAAAGTTTGTTAATGGTAAAAGACCTAAGACCAATTCTCTCATGGGCATGGATAAAGGCCAACTAATGACCTAATTTCCTTCCCTCATAAGTGCTAAGTCAAACCCTAACCACAACAGACTAAAAGGCTGCGCCCAAACACCATTGCCAACTTGGAAAAATTCTCCATAAAACTCAAAAACTGAAATCAGTGTTCTGGGTGGATTCAAGTCTTAATTCCTTTTCCAATAGCTTCCTCAAACTCTCCTGATCACATTCCAATCACAAACAACAACTCAAACCCAAAGAATTGGTAAAGCGGATTCCAACTGAACCAAGAAAAATCCATAATTGTACTTTGATTTCTAGGCATCCTCACTGCATTTAAATCATATATTCATGTTCCTTGTCAAGTTTTGAAACTAACCATGTGATCCAATTGCGTTTTTGTGCTATGTATGAGAAAATACCATGCGCGATTTTTAGGGTTTGCAGGACTGAAATTTGGGGCTTTCATAATAAGACAAAATTAGAACTCCAAATGACCATGGTTGGATTCAGCGCATCAAGACGAAGAAATCTTGACCCTCGCGCCCAATTTATGAATTACCTAGCGCTAATCGCTATTTTTCCAAAAGCAGTCTAACACCATGTTTGCAAAACCGTTGCTTAAGGTTTATGTTTCAGGAAAAAAGGGAGAAGACAACATCGTGGCAAGCCATGATTCGCTGGTTCAAATTTTCGCGCGCCCTCCACTAACGTGTTTGTTTTTTTCTTTTATTATTTATTTGCTATAATATGTTAACGCGCGTGATGTAGCTCAGTTGGCAAGTGAAGGGATTATTAATGTTTAAGACCTGGGTTCGATTCCCAGGTCTGTGCAATTTCCATGTTATTTTTCATTAGCAACTCCTATGCAGCACTCACACTAAGGATCATCATACACGCTCAGGGATCAGCGCCCACGTGTCCTGGGAGATCCATCAAAGGGCTCAGAGTCAAGGCATATGGTAGATGCTGGTCAACCTTGCCACATGCTACGCAAAAAGTCAAAAAGACCACAACTTAATGGGCCAGGCTTCACCATCAAAACCTCACAAATTGGGACTACACCCCCACCCTGGTTTGCAAATATTTTCATTTTTTCTCATCTCTTTTAATTATTATTTTTATTTATTTCTTGTTTTAATTTAATTCAACATTCTTACAAATTATAAAATACACAAAAATCAGAAAAAGAGAACAATATAATATTTATTTTATTTTAGTTATTTTCGTAAATAAATTGTATGTAAATTAACTTAGTATTAATTTAGGTTGCAACTTTAATTCTTTCTTCCATAAAAAAATCCAAAAATATAGCATTAGGTTAATGACTTTTTTTATTCCTTTTAATTTTCCTTGTTTTTTGCCATAATATTAGTAATTTTCATAATTAAGCTTGTAAACTAATTAGGGTTGCATTTAGGTTAGATTTTAATACTTTCTTAATAACTAAAAATCCAAAAATATAGCATTAGGTTTAATGACTTTTTATTCCTTTTAATTTTCCTTGTTTTTTGCCATAATATTAGTGATTTATTTATTTTCATAATTGAACTTGTAAACTAATTAGGATTGCATTTAGGTTAAATTTTAATACTTTCATAATAAACTTAAAAATAATTAGAACTAGGTCTAACATTTCATTTTGGTTTTTTAATTAATTCCTTTTTATTAAATCTCAAAAAAACACAAAAATACCAAAAAAATATTTCCTTTTAATCCTTAATTTTAATTCCTTATTAATAATATTTTGCAAAAGGGTCCAACGCCCTCGTTCGTAATTTATTTTATTCGCACATTTGTTTTATTTCGCTTAATTCATTATGTATCTCTCCCGAAGCATTGTAACTTAAACTTCTCGCACTTTTATTTCTTTTGCTTTATTTATTTTCCGTCAAATCGGGTCCGGTTTAATTTTGGCGATGTGGACCCGCGCCATTTGTAATAGCGTTAGATTTACTTTTCCCGCAAATATTAACTGTTTACAAAGCATGCAAGAATGAATGGCCTTAAATAAAATCAAGCGTAGATCACAATGAACATGACAAGACAAATACAAATGAAAACGACACACAATTCGCACACACCACCCCTAGGGTACGCCTCATTGTTGCCTTTCGAAAGGTGATCGTCGAGTAGAGGATGTCTTAGTAAGTCCTCATGATCCGGGAACCTGGCATGAGGGTAGCTTCTAAGGTGTCTTCCCATTGCTCTGGTGATCACCATGCCCCTACAAACTCGAATTGACCCGAACACCTCCAACGGTGGTGCTACCTACCTCTCAATGGTGGGATGGCATTACTTTAAAGGACATTTACACAGACGAATTCCTTAGGGTAGGTAGACGACTCATGGATACTTGCTCTCTTCAAAACAAAAATTCAAAGACTTTTCACACCAACACTTTTCAAAAGCTTTCAAAGCAAATTTTTCAAACACTCTGACGTACGAGTCGAACTGAAATTTTTTCAAAGAAACTTTGTTAACCCACATTGAAAAGCAAACAACCATTTTTGAAAACACAATGAGCAAGTACCTAAGAGCCCATGGATAACCATGGATAGAAAGGGTGCTAACACCTTCCCTTTCTATAATCTACCTCCCGAACCGAGAGCAATCTCTTTAAGGAATTTTTCTGTGCTTTTGTCCTTTCCATTTGGAGAAAATAAAAGACGGTGGCGACTCTTGCTTACCGCGACATTTCGCGAACCAGCGTTAAACAGTCAGTTCCAGATCCACCGATCACAAAGAGTATATGATTAGCCACCTCAATTCCTCCCGGTATGTAGAATTGGACGGTGAGTTCATCGAAACTCCTTTTCAACATTTCGAAGAAGTCTTTCAAGAGGTAGCAGTAACCAAGACGGTGTCCCAGATTCCCAAGATCACAAGACCGCCGCTCCGGATGTCATCTCTAAAGGACGCCAAGGAAGTAGTAGAGGAGGGAGGATGCACCATATGGGGGCAAATTCCGGATATTCCGTATAAATCTGACAAGTTTGGCTTAGGGTTTACTTTAAATGCTCATAAGGCTGTGCGTCATGCCCGTGTTGGAGGGCCACCTCTGAAGATTAGCAACCAAGAGGTCAACGCAGTGGAAGATGGTGAAGAAGATGGTAGCTTGGAGGATTAGATATTTCCTACTGTCAACAAAGGACTTCGCAATTGGGAAGCTAGAGACTTTGTCCCAATAACTTTCATCTCTCATTAATTTACCTTTTACATTTCCGTTGGACTTGTAATATTCATCAATAATTCGCACATTAAAAAACCTTGTGTCTTACCCGAGGCACAATGGTCCATTTCTAAGGGTTTTTTATTTCATCTTCATATGACATTCAATGAATCATGGACGTTTTTTCACATACAAACCTTTTGTGCTCATTGTCTTTCTTTTACATTTTATTGTTTAAAGATGGCTATACCCTTACACACACCTACACTCACAAATGCAGGTACCCCTCCATTTCGGATCCCATGGGTAACAATACTGCTATGGCCTTTAGTGACTCTGAAGATCTAATCTACCAAGCTGAAGACGAAGGTGAGGAAAATTGTGAAGTACTAGGAGAATTGGCCAGACTACTACAACAAGAGGAAAGAGATATTTAACCTTATGAGGAGCCGTTGGATACAATCAACTTGGGTACCGAGGAAGATAAAAAGGAAATCAAGGTGGGTGCCAATTTAGAGCTGAGTGTCAAGGAGCATCTAATTAAGTTATTGCATGATTATGTTGAGATCTTTGCCTAGTCATACGAAGACATGCCAGGACTTGATACAGACATCGTGGTACATCGTCTACCCACAAGAGAAGACTGTCCACCAGTGAAACAAAAAGTCCGCCGCATGAGACCTGACATGTCAGAGAAGATTAAAGCGGAAGTCATGAAACAATTCAATGCTGGATTCTTGGCTGTCACTTCCTATCCTCAATGGGTTGCAAACATTGTTCCCGTGCCTAAAAAGGACGGAAAAGTATGAATGTGCGTGGATTATAGAGATTTAAACAGGGCCAGCCCTAAAGATGATTTTCCACTTCCCCACATCGATATCCTGGTTGACAATACAGCCCAGCACAAAGTATTTTCCTTCATGGACGGATTCTAAGGTTATAACCAAATCAAAATGGCACCTAAGGACATGGAGAAAACTACATTTGTCACACAGTGGGGCATATTATGCTACAAAGTGATGCCATTCAGACTGAAGAATGCTGGGGAAATCTATCAACGTGCCATGGTAGCCTTATTTCATGATATGATACATCATGAGATAGAGGTCTATGTAGATGACATGATAGCCCGATCACAAACTGAAGAGGAGCACCTTGATCATTTGCAAAAGTTATTTGATAGATTGAAGGAGTACAAACTAAGGTTGAATCCAAACAAGTGCACATTTGGAGTCCGGTCCGATAAACTCTTAGGTTTTGTTGTCAGCAACAAAGGTATCGAGGTTGATCATGCCAAGGTTAAAGCGATACAAGAAATTCCTGCTCCTCGTACTGAGAAGGAAGTTAGAGGATTCTTGGGACGCCTGAACTATATTGCCAGATTCATTTCTCATCTAACAGCTACTTGTGAACCAATCTTCAAACTATTGAAGAAAGATCAAGTAGTCAGATGGAATGATGAATGTCATATTGCTTTTGACAAGATCAAAGAGTACTTATAAGAGCCTCCTGTTTTGATGCCACCAGTCGA
This sequence comes from Vicia faba, assembly GCA_948472305.1. Lineage (NCBI taxonomy): Eukaryota > Viridiplantae > Streptophyta > Magnoliopsida > Fabales > Fabaceae > Vicia > Vicia faba. The sequence goes on from OX451735.1 coordinate 991,323,380, forward strand.
GGGAAGACCACTGATCATGTATCTGACCGTTTTAGAGAACTCAATGGGGTGTGTATTAGGGCAGCATGACGAGTCTGGCCGAAAAGAGCATTCTATTTACTACCTGAGAAAATAATTTACCGACTGTGAAACCAGATATTCACTGCTCGAGAAAACTTGCTGCACTCTGGCATGGGCTGCTCGCCGGCTAAGACAGTATATGTTGACTCATACCACTTTGTTGATATCTAAGATGGATCCGATAAAGTACATCTTCGAAAAGCCTGCTTTGTCTGGTAGGATAGCTAGATGGCAGATGATCTTAACAGAATATGACATACAATACACTGCCCAGAAAGCTATAAAGGGAAGTGTGCTAGCTGATCATCTTGCTCATCAAGCTGTAGAAGATTATCAGTCCATGAAGTTTGAATTCCCGGATGAAGACATCATGACATTAGACAACTTTGAAGAAATTAGACCATATGACAAACTTGAACAAGGATCCCGATGGACTCTGTCCTTTGATGGGGCATCCAATGCACTTGGTAATGATATCGGCGATGTACTCATATCTCCAGAAGGGTGTCATACTCCTTTTACTGGCAAACTTTTCTTCAACTGTACGAACAACATGTCGGAATACGAAGCATGCATCTTTGGTCTCAAGGCTTCCATAGACTTGGGAATCAAATCCTTAGATGTGTTTGGAGATTCAGCTCTGGTCACCAGTTAGATCAAAGGAGAGTGGGACACTAATCACCCAAACCTTATCCCTTACAAAGAACATGTTTTGACATTGCTACCACATTTTGAGCAGATTACCTTCGAACATTTCTCGCGAGAATAAAATCAGCTAGCAGATGCTCTAGCCACAATGTCATCTATGTTTAAACTTAATTGGGATAACGAGGCTCCCCAGATCACCATCGAACGAATGGATGAACCAGTACACTGTCACGAGATTAATACTGAAGAAGTAGTGGACCATCCTTGGTTTCATGAAGTCAAGAGGTATCTCGAGGCTCAAGAATATCCGAAAGGAGCTTCAATCAATGATAAAAAGTTCCTAAGGAGATTCTCTGCTAAGTTCTTCTTGAGTAATGGCATCTTGTACAAACACAATCATGATTCCATTCTGCTCTGGTGTGTGGATAAGATTGAGGCTGAAAAGATCATGGCTGAATTACACGAAGGTACCTTTGGCACTCACTCCAGTGGGCATACGATGGCGAAGAAAATCCTACGGGAAGGCTATTATTGGTCTACCATGGAAGAAGAATGCTATCAATACTCTCAGACCTGTCATAAGTGTCAAATTTATGTTGATAAGGTGTACGTACCTATGATTCCTATGAATGTCTTGACAACTCCTTGGCCCTTTGCTATGTGGGGAATCAACATGATTGGAGAGATCAAGCCTACAACCTCTAATGGACACCGCTTCATTCTAGTGGCCATTGACTATTTTACAAAATGGGTCGAAGCAGCTTCCTTCGCATATGTTACTAAGAATGTTGTTGCCCGCTTCATCAAACAAAATCTCATTTGCCGGTACGGTATCCCAAAAAGGATCATCACTAATAATGGTACAAACCTTAACAATACTGTGATCACTGCCTTGTGCGAGCAGTTTAAGATTCAACATCACAATTCATCCCCCTATCGGCCAAAGATGAATGGTGTCGTTGAAGCTGCAAATAAAAACATTAAAAAGATCTTACAGAAAATGACAGTCACCTACAAGGACTGGCATGAGATGCTACCATTTTCTCTCCATGGGTATCGTACCATGGCTCGTACATCAACTGGGGAAACACCCTCTTTGAGAATTATCAGGGATGCAGGTTTAAGTGAGGACGATTGGATCCAGACTCGACTTGATCAACTGAACTTAATCGATGAAAAAAGACTTACTGTTGTTTGTCATGGTCAGATGTATCAAAAACGGATGATCAAGGCTTTCAACAAGAAAGTCAGACGCCAGGTATATCAAGTTTGAGATCTAGTGATTAAACGCATTATCTTACCACAAAGTGATCCCAGGGGAAAATGGACTCCTACCTATGAAGGACCATTTGTAATCAAAAGCATATTCTCCGATGGGGCAATTATCTTAACCACCATGGACGGCGACGACCTGCCACACCCTGCGAACGCGGACATAGTCAAAAGATACTACACATAAGAGACCCGCTAGGTTGACACACCTAGGTAAAAAAAAGGGCATCCCGGCGAACCAAAAGGTCCGGGCAAAAATTAGGGATAAAATAAAAAAATGTGTACACCCGGCAAGTTGAAAACCCGAAAGGGAGACTTGGGCAAAAAAGGGTTTCCCGGTGGACTGAAAACCCGAAAGGACGGTCCAGGCAAAAATTAGGGAATTAAAGCGTATGACTATGTCCCGTCGGATCATTTTTATGGACAATCTTTTGACTTCCACTGACAAACTCGGAGTTTCTGATCAATTCAATCATCTTCGGATGAAGCAACAAATAGACAAGATATTCAGAGATGTGAAGGCTATAGCAGAATGGAAACCCCATGGGATTATTACATATATCTATCTTTATTTGTATAAAGTTTTTCTTTCTCTTTTATGGCATCATTCTATTACTAGAATGATTGTCTCCTTTGTAAAAAATACTCATTTAAAGTTAAATACAAAGATATCTCTTTGAAAGTACAGAAAACTATTTGTCTTTTTTACACTTGTGTTTTATTTGCAAAAGCGTCCAATGATTCAATAATGAACATATGCATTTGAACATAATTGTTGTTTACAAATAAACAAAATGAGAAAGACAATTACTGATAGGTTGAAAGGATAGGGAAACGTCTCTAGGCTATTCCATAAGCAATCCCCACAGTGCATCATTTAAATCCCCAGCGGAATAAATTTCAAATTATTAATCCCCAGTAGAAGTCGTCAAAATTCTCTGGATTCCCCAAGTAGATCTTGCAAGCAGTACATGATGTTGCCCTCACAATAGAATTTACTTCTCTCAGCAAGAGTTCATCAGTACTTCAGTCTCGAGATGTTGAAAGTTCAACATATCCACAGCAGATTTCAAGGATTTATTTTCCTCAATCAAATAGCAATACAACAAATTAGCTTACATGCGCATACATTGCATCCATATATCATAAACATTGATAAAACAAATATATTTCATCATACATTTCATGCAATATAACTTTGTGTTTCAGCTAACATTTTACCCTTTTCAGGATAAGATTAACAAATACATTTAACAATATGCAATCAGATACAGTTCAGATACGCTCCAGACGCGAATGCCATTCTAATACTCATTCAGATTTCAAGATTATGATATAGTACAGATACGCTCCAGACACGGATGCCATTCTATTAGTCATTCAGACTCAACCTTCAGATACAATATGGATACGCTCTAGACACAGATGCCATTCTAATACTCATTCAGATTTCAAATTCAGATACAGTATGGATACGCTCCAGACATGGATGCCATTCTAATACTCATTCAGATTTCAAGTTCAGATACAGTACAGATACACTCCAGACATGGAAGCCATTCTGATACCCGTTCAGATACAGTATGGATACGCTCCAGACACAGATGCCATTCTGATACTCGTTCTTTCAGCTTACAATTTACAATTCAACAAACATTCTTGAATGGCATCTACAAGCCCATCTCCAACAAGATTCTATCACTTCTCAAAATGGCATCTTTAAGCCCATTCCCTCAGCTACACATTGTCGAGTGAAAATTTATGGGCACTCTAGTGTCCAATCATCTTTCACCTTCGAGTCACGAATGGCAAAGCTCGCCAATCTAACTCTTCAGGTTTAAGAAGATTTAACAGGGGCAGTTGTTATACCCCAAAATTTGCCCTCTCATTTATCAAGACTTTTCTCACAAGATTTCTTTGACTCAAGACTGGATTAGGGTTTGGTCAGCTCAAGACATCTCATCATGCACTGATGACCCAAAATTAGGGTTTGAGGTTGCACAAGTATTTTTGGACTATCAAATCTTCATGTGACTTTTAAACATCATTATGGACCCCTAAGATCACTCATGACAAGTTTCAAGCCTTGAACCACATTTTGATCAAACAATTGGACAGTTGACCTAAAAAATCAACTGTATTGGGAAAAAGTCAATCATGGCCAATTTACAGTCAAAGTTCGTAATTTTTGATCAACATAAACATTTTAGACTCATATGTATCATTTGATCAAGTTTGGATCACAATTCCTCAAGAAATTTGATCAAATCATCAAAAGGGCAAAATGGTTAAAATTAGGGTTTTGACTAAGGAAGGGCAATTTCTGATTTTTAACCTAGCAAATGACCAATTGAGTTAAGGCATGATTTCAAGGATTCAATTGCATCATATTGACCTTATTGCATGGCTCAAAACATTTCAATTTCATTAGATTTACAGATGAAATTTGCAGTCAACTTATCAAAAGTCAACTGTACACTGAAAAGTCAAACTTTAACTTTTTGGTCAAAATCAAGTGCTAAGGATCACAATTCATCAAAACATGACAAAATGTGAAACTTGTTCATCAAGAAATACAAGTTTGAAGATTAGGGTTTAAATTTGAAAAAAAAAATTTAACTTAGAAATTTTCTAAGTATAGAAAATTTCTTATTTTTTCTCAACTTTAGGACATTTTTTCACCATGATGCATAATGATTCAAAGAAAATTCCCAACATGAAAGTTGTAGACCTCCATGAAATCTACAACTTTTCTTCACACACTTTCCCCTTAAGATGCTTAGATCTCAAGATATAAATTTATGAATACATGGTCATGAACTAAATAACTTAGTGAAATTTTGCCCTAATTTTGGCAGTTTTTGGACCCAACTTAATGACAATTTTTCACCTAGTTACAAGAGGTATCTCAAAATACATTTCAAATATGAGTTATAGAGAACATTTCAAGCTTTCCAAAATGTCCAAGAAATCCTCAAGGTCATTTTTTAGTAGGTAGAATCGAAGAGATGAAGTTGGCATTTTCTCACTTTTTGTCCAAGCCATTTCATGAAGAACAAAGCTCCAATCAGTACCTATGCTGCCTAATCCATGCTTTACAGGTCCCAAACTTATTCCTTACTACTTAATTTAATACTTACTCAGTTGATAAAGCTTTTATCCAAGTCCTAGAGCCATTACCCAAGTTGCAATTCCATAAATGACATAAAGTGACCATTGCCATTTTGAAAAAGCTCAACTTTTGCCACTTTCCAATTCTTGAGCATTGCATATGTCTCCATTGCACATACAAATCTTACAGGCCTAAAGCAAGTTGTACAAGTATATACCAACCATAAGAAAGCCAGTAAAAGCATGGCAAGCCTTGTCCCTTCACTTTGCTTCAAAAGCAAGAAAGGTTGCCAAAAGGTTAGAATTGGCACATCTGTTGGAGGTTTAACATGAGACTGATTCTATACTAATATACAAACATAATACAACACAAGAGACGATTAGTTAAGGCCTGAAACACTCCCAAGCTCAAAAACACCAGAAAACTATCAAAACCTGCAGTTTTTGCATAAGCATACCGTGCGTTTCCATTCTTGATCATCAAAACACCTTACCTACTTGATATTTAACTAATCCAGACCTTCATCCCAGTAATGTAACTCCTTCTCCATCATCTACAATTTTTGTTTTCAAAGCTTGCAGGTTGACTTGGCCAAGGAGTTTCAGGCACTTTCAGAGCAAGGCAAGGGTGGGAATACATTTAGGGAAGTTCAAGGAAGCTCAAGCAAGCATCAGGCCTCCATCAAACTCACTCCAGTTCCATCCACGATTTCAACTGAAGGAGGTAAAATCTCAACTTCTATCTCCTTGTACAGGCAACCATTGGCCATGATTTGTGAATAAATAATGTAGCCCTCATTGCAACGAAACTGTACATATATTTATCTTACATTTATTTGGCCTGGGTTGGGAGAATTTAGAACTTGAAGTTTCTGAAAAATTTAGGTTTAAATTTTGGGCTTTTAAAATTCTCTCTGATCTTTGATTGTTAGCTTACATAACTTATATGGTTAGAATCGTGAGATCAAATACTACAACTTTCATGTTATGAGTTTTTATTTTCATGGAAGAATCAAAGAGTTACATGACATCTGGCCAAGCTTGAGGAAGAAGATGAAGTACAGGGCAAGGACTTGTTTCATGTTATATTATTTTAGTTTCACTTAAAACAATGGATGTATAGTCACCCCAGTGGCAAAGTAGCGCGCTGGTGAGACCCATGTCCTGGGTTCGGACCTGGGCGCTACTTTTGTTTTCCATATTTTTCATTTTTTCAGCTTTGTGATTTTTTTTTTGCAGGATGGGCCTCATATTTGGGCCATAGTCTTTTTACTAACACATTGCTGCCATTTTTTCTACAACACACCCCTTTGCCAATTCTTTTTATATTTTTTTATATTTGTTTTATTTTTATTTTAGTTTATTAAATATTTTCTTTTATGCATAAAAAATCCTAAAAATATAAAATTAATAATATTGCATTTTTATTTTGTTTTAGTTTATTTTTCACATAAAAATATATTTTATTTTTAATATATATCATATATTTTCTTAATGAACTTGAGAAATATAATTAAAATATATTTAGTTTATTTTATTTATTTCCTTTTCATCCCATACTTATAAATATTTATTTTTGCATATATAAAAACTTTATATTTTTTATACAATATTATTTATTATTTTAACATAAAAAATACATTAAAAAAACAGTACATAAGAACTTTATTTTCTTTTAAAAATAGAAGTTAGGATTAACCCTTCTTTCAAGAATTAATTTCTTTTCCTTATATTTTTAGGTTTAAATTTCTTTTCACATAAAAACAAAACAAAATCTTTTTCTTGCATGAATATATAATATTGCATATTTAAATATTGTATTTAATTTATTCTAATTCGTACAAATTTGATTTGGTTGTAATATTTTATTTAGGTTTACATTCTTGCAAATCCCCATTCAAATTTGTATTCCCCCCCTCCCATAAAATTGTTGTAATAGCTTAGTAATATTTACATTATGCAATTTACCGCTTTACATGCCATGATTAGTAATTAGGGTTTGTATGATAAGATCAAAACAAAGCATAAATAGAAAACCCTAAATACAAGACAAAATCAAAGCATGAAAATGATACACTTGCACACAAGCATCCTTAGGGTTTCTCCACATGGTTGCCTTATATAAAAATGGCCATGTTACGCATGCGAAGTATCTTGGCAAAACAAAACAAATATAAGATCTTAGTCCCTCGATGACGCTATTCAAGGTTGCCTTACAAAATGACCTTGGTCCCTCAAAATGCTAAGATACTTTGCAAACATTGCTAATCATGGTTATACGATGACCCACGCTCGTTCCGTTTACATCCAAATATAGAGTTGCTTACCAAATCAATGGTAAGACAACAATATCAAAGGAAAATAAAATGAACAAGAAAGACATTTGAGTATGTAGACTATTTCTAGTTACTTGCTCCATTTCAAACAACTATCCTTGCTATTTTCAAAACACACACACACATTTCCAAACATTTTTTCAAACATTGAAAACATTTTCAAAAAGACAAACATATTTGTATACATTCTTACGAACGAGAATCATTATAAAGATTGCCAAAACAATGGCCTCTTTTACAAAATACTTTCAAAACCACACCAAACACAATTTCAAACAACAAAAGCGAGTGATCTAAGCAAGTAACTAAGAGCCCATGGAAAACCATGGATGAAAAGGGTAATAATACCTTCGCTTTTCATAATCTACCCCCCGAACTCAAGAAAACATCTCAAAGGTCTTTCCTGTGCTTTTTCACCTTTCCTTTTGGATAAAAGAAAAGTCGGCGACGACTCTTGCTAACCGCAACATTTGAGATAAAACGCAAAACCCTCAAGTCAGTTCTCCCACTGCATCACACCATCGTTGGATTTGTAAGGGTCAATTGGAAAGGGACGTACAATCACTAAAGCAATGTTAGGACACCTTAGTAATAACCCTAGAGTCTTAAGATCATATTTGAGGCAACATTTCCGAGGCAACGTTCGAATGAGACATTTGATCTTTGTTAGACAGGAGGGAAACCACTAAGACACCCTATACTTAATGATCGTTTACCGAAGGCAACCGAAGTGTGAGTCTACCCTAAGAGTGATATGTGCGAGTGATTAGTTTCAGTCATTTATCTTTGCACATTAGGATTTTCTAACTGGATTAATTTATCATGCATTCTTGTCATACAATCCTATTAGCATACATCTAAACAGTCAAATATTTGTGAGAATTAAAATGCGAGAAAGTAAATGTACGTTATTACAAGGCTTCGGGGAGGGGGATTAATTACATAGCCAAAAACCCAGGGAAAAAGCGATAAATAAAAAGCCCTAGATTAAACTATTACATACCATGAACAGTTACAACAATATTGTAAAAATAATAATACGCGCGCGATGAATCGAATGCGGAGCAACTAGGGTTTTGACCCTTGCCTAAACCTACTTGCGATTAGTTAAAAAATGTTTTTGTTTTGTTTTATTATTTTAAGAAAATAAGGAAATTATTACATTAAAAAGAAAATCCTAATCCTAATTAATTTTAAATTAAGAAAAATAAATTAATTTTTCCTAAAACCTATTTTTTGTATTTTTATTCATTTGAGAAAGAAAAGCAAAATAAAATTAAATCAAAAACTTAACCTAATTTCTATTTGGTTTTTATTTACGAAAACAAAATTACAATTTCCTAAATTAAATAAATTAAATTAATTTTGATAAAATAAAAACTAATCCTAATTTTTGATGAATTATTGATTTTATGATTTATTGTAAAAAAATAAATTAGTTTGTAATATAAAGTGATTATAAGAAAAATTAAAAGAAATAAAGAAAAGAAATAAAAAAAAAAGGTTAGAGATGGGCCTGATGCTGTTTAGCAATTTGGAGGGTTGGAATATGAATTTCTGGGCCCAAGGTGGGTGGCCCGTTTTGACTTTCCATGATGCAATGCATATGTTGACCTGGGGCGTATGGTGGACTTTCAAAGGAAGCATGTTGATCTAGGCCAGAGATGCGTTTGATGGCCAGATGCTGATGGTACATGGTGAACTTCTTGATTTGCAACGCGTTGGATTATCTGTTGAAGAAAAATATGAAATAAAGGTTGGGACCTGGGGATCGAACTCATGTCCTCTGCACTTTTCCCCTGCACGCTTGCCAACTGAGCCATGATGCTTATTTGTATACATAATAAAAATCAATTATAATAAAATGAAAATAAAGATTCTTGGGAAAAATGCGCTAAATTCAAATGGCCCAACCAGGGGGCGCCACGCCTCATCTTCTTCCTCCCATCCGTCGTGTTAGCCCAGAATGTTTTACCTACAGACATTGCACTGTAGCTACAACCCTGCGTGTTTAAAAAATTATCCATAGGCAACATAAATGACCATGGCTGGTACCAATCAACTCGTCTCACCCTCACGAGACTCATGGTACCAGAATCAATGTCCAATTTTACCTATCCTGCAAAGCCCTAAACAAGAACGTAAAACCCTAGCTATGGCAATATTCTGTACAGGCGTTAGAAATGCAATTAAATGGTACCAATAGTTTGCAAATTCAATGATGAACACGAATGTACAACCAAAACATGCATAGGATGAGTAAATCAACGAAATCGAATTTGAGTTTGGAAGTAAATCGTGATACTTGTAACTTACAATTCCAAGCATGAAAATACTTGTAATTGATTGGGATATGTTCCTGGGATGTCCAGCAATCTGTTGGCAATGTGAGAATGGCACGAATTGGCCTCTAGTATGGAAATTGGATCACCACTTTTCTTGAATTTTTTCAGTTTTGTTTTCCTCTTTCACGACTGCTCCAACCTCCCTCATGCCTTGGTTTGCTTCTGTATATGTAATACAACTTATTAGGTCAACAAAAATGACCTTAATCTTGCTCAACATGGAGATTTGATTTGATCTTTCATGGCATATGATTTCTTTCCAATTTTGCTCAAATTCAATCTTTTTCCAACCAAATCAGCCTTGCGCGAATTGATTCTCAATTGACAGCATATAAGATCTTTCTTCAATGCAAAAATCTTCCCTAATACACAAAATATGATTTATTTAGATTTATTTGATTTTATTTGAATTTTAAATGAATAAAAATCAACATAAATTAAACAAATGAATAAATAAAGCATGGAGGGTCCCATAGGTCGTGGACTATGTTAGGAATGAAATGCAAGCATAAAAAGTTGGACCCATTTGGCCAAAAATGTAAATTTGAGCACATTTGACTTTTGGCAATTTTGCAAAAAAGGTCAACTTGGCCAATGCATAACTCTCTCAATTTTGACCCTAGAGAGGTATTCTTGGAATTTTTAGAAATCTTAGGATGTCCTATAAGCAACCATTTTGGTCTCATCTCAATTGAGTCTTCCATGTTCATGTATGAAGCTTTGACCCAAAAGGTGTTTTTTGTTGACTTTCCAAAATGACCTATAATGTAAAAATTCATATCTTATTGTGAGTGCATATTTTGAACTTGGGAGATGAAGATGAATTGTAAGGAGTTGAATCCTCTTAAAAATGAGCTTTGGATGGGTCATTTCTGTTAAATTATGAGAAAGTTATGCTTGGTCAAAGTTGAGTTGACTTTTCCTACAAAACCCTAATTTACCAACTTTTGGGTTTTGATGAATTGTGGGCAATCCTTGATGAATCATGATAAATCCTTGATAAAATGATGAATGATAATTCAAAATGAGGATGTTGACCAAAAATCTTGAAGTTTGACTGTATGTGGGCCACAATTGACTTTTGACCTAACATAGTCGATTTTCAGGCCTTTGAGCAATTGACTGAGCAAACTTCTTCTGCAAGGCTTGAAACTTGACATGGATGATCTTGAGAACATATTAGGACAATGGTGATCATTTGGGATCCTCTTGTGCCAAGTATCTTGATGAAAAATGAAACCCTAATTTGAGGTATACTGCCTTAGGAGAGAGTTTGTCTGGTCAACTCTTGGACTTCCTTGAGCAATTTGAGGACCTCACTTGACATGTATTGAGAAATATGGGAGGGAAAATTTTGGGGTACAATAGCTGCCCCTGTTCAATCTTCTTAAACCTAAGGATGTAGATTGGCTCGTTTTCCTTTCGTGATCTGAAGGTGGAATATGATTGAACACTAGAGTGCCCAGAAATTTGCACTCGCATGAAGTGATACTTGATTTGTGATATCGGGAATGGGCTTATAGATTCCATTTGGTAGTTTCTAAAGAATTGTTGGGGATGGTATTAAAGATGCCATCTGAAGGGATGTCGATCGCATGAGAGACTCCTTTGAGAGAACCCGTATACCTGTTGTCTGAGGAGGGCTCCGCTGGGGAATGCTAGTCTCTGTCTTGAGAGAAATAGAGTTTTAGGAGCTTCAGTTGTTCGTTACTCTACTGGGGAATAATTCCGGTTTAGGGAAGCGGAAGCAAACTGTGTGTTTGGTCGGGGCATATGCCGCACCACGACTTACTGGGGAAATGCGAAATCAATTGTGTTTTATCGAGTCCCAGTCTTATAGTGTTGTGGACTGCTGTCTAGGGATAAGAGAGGAAGAAACTGGATAGTAGGGTCATGAGAAGGAACATGGATGGTAGGGTTACTTCGATATGAAATCCTGGATAGTAGGGCTGTGAGAAGGAACCTGGATAGTAGGGTTACTTCGATATGAAAGCCTGGATAGTAGGGCTGCGAGAAGGAACTTGGATAATAGGGTTACTTCGATATGAAAGCCTGGATAGTAGGGCTGCAAGAAGGAACTTGGATAGTAGGGCTACTTCGATATGAAATCCTGGGTAGTAGGGCTGCAAGAAGGAACCTGGATAGTAGGGCTACTTCGATATGAAAGCCTGGGTAGTAGGGCTGTAAGAAGGAACCTGGATAGTAGGGCTACTTCGATATGAAAGTCTGGGTAGTAGGGTTGTGAGAAGGAACCTGGATAGTAGGGTTACTTCGATATGAAAGCCTGGGTGGTAGGGCTGTGAGAAGGAACCTGGATAGTAGGGTTACTTCGATATGAAAGCCTGGGTAGTAGGGTTGTGAGAAGGAACCTGGATAATAGGGTTACTTCGATATGAAAGCCTGGGTAGTAGGGCTGTGAGAAGGAACCTGGATAGTAGGAGTACTTCGAGATGAAAGCCTGGATAATAGGGCTTTTTGGAATGAGTTTGGGTAAAACTGCAGGGGGGACCTGGGTAAGGTTGTTCTTGTCGTGCCGATGATTACTCTGTTTAGCTTCGAGAGTTGATCATGGACCTGCTGGAAACTTTTGATAATAACTGTCTTTCCTAAAAGAAATACAAGGTTAGTTATGCGCGATGCATGAGATGAATTATATAATGACGTTCTCAAAATAAATGAGACTATGTTATATGTAATGTATGCACATGTCATGATGTATGAACATGAAATGCTGACATAATAATCTGAGTCCGGGAAAATAAATCCTGACTGCTGTTTGGAGAGAATGCGAAATGGTATTCTTGACTGCTGTAAAAAAAACCATAGTCCCTCTATCTCTGTTGGGGATGGTGAACAAAGATAACTATGTTGGGGATTTGCCCCTTGACTGCTATAAAAAAACCATAGTCCCTCTATCCACTGGAATGAGTTCCGAAGGTACCTTCATGTAACTCTGTCATGATCCTTTCTGCCTCGCTCTTGTCTACACACCGCAGTAAGGTTGAATCATGGTTACGCTTATAGAGAATTCCATTACTTATGAAGAAATTCGCAGCGAACCTTCTCAGAAACTTCTTATCATTAACAGATGCCCCCTCGGGGTATTCTTGAGCCTCCAGATACCTCTTTACCTCATGAAATCAGGGTTTATCCGCTACCTCTTCAGTCTCAATGTTGCAACAATGTGCGGGTTCATCCAACCTTTCAATGGTAATCTGGGGAGCTTCATTGTCCCACCTAACTTTGAACATAGAAGACATGGTAGCTAGCGCGTCCGCCAACTGGTTCTCCTCTCTTCGGAAATGTTCAAAGGTTATCTCCTCAAAGTGTGGGAGCAATGTCAGCACATACTCTTTGTAAGGAATAAGATTTGGGTGCTTCGTATCCCACTCGCCTTTGATCTGACTTATCACCAGAGTGAAATCTCCGAATACACTTAAGAACTTAATCCTCAGGTTAATTGCAGCTCGAAGACCCAGGATACACGCTTCATACTCCGCCATATTGGTGGTGCAGTTAAAACATAATCGGGCGGTGAATGGAGTATGACAACCCTCAGGAGATATAATTACAGCGCCAATGCCATTACCAAACGCATTCGAGGTTCCATCAAAATACATAGACCACCGGGATCCCTCCTCGGGTCCTTCATCTGATCCAGGTTCTTCGCAGTTGGTTACCAACATGATATTCTCATCTGGGAACTCGAAATTCATGGACTGGTAGTCATCCACGGCCTGATGCACCAAATGATCCGCCAATACACTCCCCTTAATTGCTTTTTGGGTTGTGTATTGGATGTCATACTCGGTTAAGATCATCTGCCATCTTGCTATTCTTCCGGAGAGAGCGGGCTTCTCGAAAATATACTTGATCAGATCCATCTTTGATATCAACAAGGTAGTGTAAGTCAGCATATACTGTATTAGCCAGCGAGCAGCCCATGCCAAAGTGCAGCAAGTTTTCTCGAGAAATGAGTATCGGGTCTCACAGTCGGTAAACTTTTTGCTAAGGTAGTAAATAGCGTGCTCTTTTCGGCCAGACTCGTCATGCTGCCCCAGCACACACCCCATTGAATTGTCTAGAACTGTCAAGTATAATATCAAAGGTCTTCCTTCAACTGGAGGCATCAAAATTGGTGGTTCTTGAAGGTATTCCTTGATTCTTTCGAAAGCGATATGGCATTCATCATTCCACTTTACCAATTGATCTTTCTTCAACAGCTTGAAGATTGGCTAACAAGTAGCAGTCAGATGTGAAATGAACCTTGAAATGTAATTCAGGTGTCCCAAGAAACCTCTAACTTCTTTTTCTGTGCGGGGAGCCGGCATCTCCTGTATGGCCTTTACTTTTGAAGGGTCTACTTGAATACCTTTGTCACTGACAACGAAACACAGAAGCTTACAAGACCTTACCCTGAAGGTACACTTGTTCGGATTTAACCTCAGCTTGTACGTCTTCAACCTGTCAAACAGTTTCTGGAGATGATCAAGGTGCTCTTCCTCAGTCTGTGACCTGGCTATCATGTTGTCAACATAAACCTTGATCTCGTGGTGAATTATGTCGTGGAACAAAGCGAACATGGCGCGCTGATACGTTGCCCCAACATTCTTCAACCCAAAAGGCATTACCTTGTAACAAAAGGTACCCCATTGTGTAACGAAGGTTGTCTTCTCCATGTCTTCAGGAGCCATCTTAATCTGGTTGTAGTCAGAAAAACCATCCATGAAGTAGAAGATCTTGTGCTGCGCGGTGTTATCGACCAGAACATCAATGTGAGGAAGCGGGAAGTCATCCTTGGGGATTGCCCTGTTCAGATCTCTATAGTCCACACACATTCGTACCTTACCGTCCTTCTTAGGTACTGGAACGACGTTGGCAGCCCACTGTGGATAAGAAGTGACAGCTAAGAACCCTGCATCGAACTGTTTCATGACCTCTGCCTGTATTTTCTCTGACATTTCAGGACGCATACGGCGGACTTTCTGCTTTATCGGAGGGTAGTCTTCCTTAGTCGGAAGGTGGTGTACCATGATATCAGTCTCCAAACCAGGCATGTCTTCATAGGACCAGGCAAAGATCTCAACATAGTCGTGCAACATCTGTATTAACCGTTGTCTGACACTAGGCTCCAGATTCACACCTATCTTAACCTCCTTCCTGTCTTCCTCTGTACCCAAATTCACTGACTCAACTGGCTCTTCATGAGGCTGTATGGCCCTCTCTTCCTGCTGTAATAGTCTATCAAGTTCTCCAGGCACCTCACAATCATTCTCACCTTCGTCCTCGGCTTGGTTGATCGGATCTTTGAAGTCATAATTGGTAGTAGCAGAGTTGTTATCAATGGGATCCAGAGTGGATATGGATCTGCAGTAGGATACGTGAGTGTGTGTAAGAGAATAGCTGTTTTGATAAAGTGAGAGGCAGCAAAGAAAAACAAAGAGTGCAAAATTTGTAATGCAAGAAAAGTCCAATGCTTTATTAATGATATATGAAATTCCAAATAATAAGCCCTCACAAACAAAGCCAAGGTGCCTCGGGCAAGGCACTGGGCCGTAAAGTTTCAAACTGTTTATTACAAATCTTAAAACAAAAGTCAATTACTACGGAATAAAAGAAACAGGTATGAAGTCCTTCGCCATCCAGTTATTCAGTCCACTGTTAGTTGTTGGGTAGATCCAACTGTCGATGTCTGAATCTTCTTCACTGTCCTCAATTGCATTAACTCCCTGATTGCTGATATGTAGAGGAGGTCTTCAGATCCGTGCGCGCCTAACAGCCCTTTGAGCCCCTGTAGTAAAGCCCAAACCAAAATTTTCAGTTTTGTGAGTGAAATCAGGGAGCTGACCCCAATTGGTACACCCACCTTCTTCAATTACAGCCCTGGCGTCTTTGAGAGAAGCCATCTTCAATGGAGGTTTGCCGGTAGTAACTTCAATTGATGCCGAGAACTGAGGGACCTCCTCAAAGTTCTGACAAGGTGTTTCTATGAACTCCCCGTCCATCTCTACACAGTGGAAGGAATTGAGATGACTTACCATATACTCTTCTTCACCTCGCACCATGACAATCTTCCCCATCACCGAATATTTCAGCGTTTGATGGAGTGTGGAAGTAACTGCCCCAGCCTTATGAATCCAAGGACGACCCAACAAGCAAGAATACGATGGTCTGATATCCATTACATAGAAGGTGGATGCAAAGGTCTGAGAACCCACCTTGACAGGGATGTACACCTCCCCGTGCACCATGCTTTTTGATCCATAAAAAGCCCTCACCACAATGTTACTCGGCTTTATAATCAAACCTTCACAATCCAGACGGTCTAACGCTTTCTTTGGTAGAACATTCAATGAGGACCCGGTATCTACCAGCACATGGGCCATAGTGGTGCCCCTGCACTCGATCAAAACATGCAGAGCATCATTGTGATTTCTTCCCTTAGGGGTCAGATCCGCATCTGAAAAGCCTAGCCCATTGTCAGCAGTCAAGCTAGCCACACAATCTTTGAACTGATATGCGGAAGTTTCCTGCAGCACATGCGCGGTCTTGAGGAATGCAATCAAAGCCTTCGCATGGGCTTTAGAACACAATAGCAGAGACAACATGGAGATCTTTGACGGGGTCTGTCCCAGCTGTTCGACCACATTGTAGTCGCTTTTCTTGATAATTTTCAATATTTCCTCTATTTCTTGTTTAGAGGCTTCCACGACGATTTTCTTAGGTGCCTCCGTCTGGGCAGGCTCACCTATGATTTCTTTTCCCCGAGTCCCAGATGGCTCAGCGGCAGGGGTGATAACTGGAGTAAGCATAGGAATAGCAGCAAGTGTAATAATTGGAGTAGGAACATGAGAAATGTCAAGAGTGCTGGTTGGAGCAGCAGTTGGAATAACTGTAGGCTTGATGATAGTCTTCGGGGAAATCTCGGGAGAGAAGACCCTTCCACTTCAGGTAACTTTACTAGTCCCGACAATATTACTGACATCAGTATCAGCTTCTTCAGTCTTTAGATCTTGCTTAACACCATGGTAATATACATCATCACCATAATGCCATGGGACAACCTTGTCTGAGGTGTACGGAATGGGACCAGGAATAATGATTATTAGTGGAGAAATTCTTGGAACAGGTGTAATCCTAACAGGTTTTCTCGAGGAAACCTTGGAAGGATTGGCGGAAATGGTAATAATGGAAACATCTCCAGTGGGAACAACAGGAGTCGTAGTCTTCTCGAACAAAATTTCTTTATTATCCATCAGGCGCTGAACACCTTACTTCAACAAAAAGAAACCGGAAGGCAGAATGGAACACATGTGGCAACCTTCACCACAACTCGGAAATAAACCGGCCAACATCAAATTCTTCTTAACAGTCATCAGAGGAGTAGAGATTTCTTCAACAGAGCTCACAAACAAATCGGTGTCAACAACATTCACTCCACGACCATGTTTGGGCATAGGAGCAGTTATAACATTCGGCTTTTCTGGAGCATCAAACTTTATCTCCTTAGCTTCGAGCACATCTTGTACTTTGTTTCTCAGGGCCCAACAATCATTTGTATCATGGCCTGGACTCTCAGAATGGTAGGCGCACAACGCATTGGGATTGTATCTGGGAGAAGTAGTGTTTGGATTTTTGGGAGCCTCTCTCAAGGTCTCCAAGTTGGATTTTAACAGATGAGGCAGAACTTCAACCAAGGTCATGCTGAGGCGGGTAAACTGTCGTTGTGGTCTTTCCACCCTTTGTTGATTGTTGCGTTATGGAGCAACTGTGGATCTTGGTATCACTATAGCATTTACCGTTTGACGATGTTCAGATCTGCTTTGGCCCCTCGGGCCATAGACTGCGCTAGCTTCCTTCTTACCGGTGAAAGGCTTCTTCGCTGAACTTGACGAAGCATCCTTATAAATTTTACAACTTCGAATGCCAACCTCCACTCTTTCTCCAGTCAAAATCAACTCAGTGAAACCAGATGACGAGTTGTCGATCAGGTGATTGAAAAACGAACCAGATAGCGTCCCTATAAACATGTCGACCAACTCCCTATCAGACAAAGGGGGTTGGACTCTTCCATCCAAATCTCTCCACTTTTGAGCATAGTCCTTAAAACCTTCGCCTGCACCCATGGACATACCCTAGAGCTGAGTACGAGTAGGAGCAAGGTCGGCGTTATACTGATACTGCTTGTAGAAAGCAGCAGCAAGGTCTTCCCAGTTACGGACACTGGCCCCTTCCAACTGATAGAACCATTCAAGCTGAGTCCCTGACAGACTATCTTGAAAGAAATGAACTCACAAATTTCTATCAGCAGTATGGGGATGGATTTTCCTGACATACGAGTGGAGATGGAGTTTTGGACAGGATACTCCGTCGTACTTGGCAAATATCGGAGCTTTGAACTTATGAGGGATCACCACTCCCGATACCATTCCCAATTCTTTGAAATCCAAACCAGGTATTTTCTGAATCTTCATAGCGCTCAGACGGTCTTCTAGCTGCTTGTACCTATCCTCGGCATGAGGATACTGCTCATCATCGTAATCAGTATCGTTTTCAAAAACTGCAGGACTAGGGTCCTTTGCTCTTTCTTGGTTCTCCCCGTCCTTAGATGAGGAGGTCAGATCAGCTGGTTGTCTCAACCTTTCTTCGAATCTTCTACCCATGTTTAGAATACTGACCTTCTTCTTCTTCTTCTTCTCTTTCAGAATAAGGGTCTTCAGATCCTCTTGCCCTTTAGCCAGACTTATGAACATTTGTTGGAACTGGGTGTTCTGTGCCTGAAGATCTTTGATGGCTTGATCGGAAGACATTTCTACTGAAATAAATAGCAAAGAAGATGAGAAACCTGTAGGGGGTACCTGTGATGATGTGCATGATAATGGGACGTGCATGTAATGATTTCAAAGACTTTGGGAGATTTAAATTTGCAAACCAAAAATAAACTCAACTTTATTAGCTTAACTTTGAAAGGTTCAACAATGCCTTTAAGGCGTTACAAAGAAGTAAATAAAACAAAATCTAAAACTAGAAAAAGCAAAATCAAAAGTCCCATGGTCGCTTCCTCTTTGTGCTAATGTAGTCATTGATCACTCTTTCTTCCTCAAGCTTCCTGGTGAGCTTCAAAATCTTCCTTTCTTGCTCATGGTACTGTTCCCGGTAGGTGTCCCGCTCATTCTTCAGCTGAATCTAAGACCTCTGCAACTCCCCAGGATTAGTAGGCATGTAAGGATAGAGAACTGTGTAAGGAACGCCTTCTTCATTAGTGGGCTCCACAATCACTGGTAACACGGCCTCATAGGGCATCCCAAGCTTCTGGACACGAGCTCGGATCCATTAGAGATAAGGCTACATATGAAGAGACGTCTTTGGTCCCAACTCTTGAGGGTCAGATCTGTTCACCATTCCCCAAGCTCGTATAAACCTCCGGCGATGCTCCTTAACGTCCTTCTTATAGTCAAATACAACGTCCTCAAGAAGTAACTCATGGGGACCATCTCTTCGAGCACGACCAAATTGTCGCAAAGCTAGACAAGGATTGTAAGTTATACCCCTCTAATTCCAAGCAATGGGACATTAAGGTATCCCCCACAACGATCAATAACAACGGTGTCTTCCATAGCACGGGAACACCAAAGAATATTTGTATGGGCAAGTGACATTATTCTGTAGGACCAACCCAAACCTTCTTCGTTCTTCAACATAAACTTAGGGAGGTGAGAAATAAACCACCTTGACAGCAACGACATGCAACACATAAGAGTTCCTCTTCTCCTCATAGTACGGGTGTGGAGAGCATGCAAGATATCTCCCAGCAAGGTAGGCACAGGATTGCGAGAAAGGAAAATCTTGACAGCATTCACATCTGCAAAGGAATCTGGATTCGGAAAGAGAAGCAACCATAGATAAGGATAGCCAAAACATCTTCAAAATCCTGAAAATCAAAATCATCCCAGAATAGATGAGCATGGTCTATCAGAAATTTGGATAAAAAGCCTTCGACCCCGCTTCGAGTTTCCCAATTGGATACCACATCGGCCCGTTTCAAGTGAAAAGATGAGGAAATATCTTATGGCATAGGAACTTCTTCCATACCTATGAAGGGTACCTGTTCAAGAATGGATATGCCCAATAGATGAGAGAACTCTTCCAAGGTGGGTACTAGTTGGTAATCTGGAAAGGTGAAGCAATGATGCATGGGATCAAAGAACTGAAATAGTACGCTCATCATCTGCTTATCATGATTTGAAGTAACCAGACTGATAAGTTGACCGTGTCTCTTAATGAACATAGAAGTCTCGGAAACTCTTGAGGCTAGCTCTTTAAGTTGGACAAGTATTTGCACAAAGTTGACTCGAATGGTATTTCTGCGCACGAAAGCCATGATCTGCAAAACAGAACAAGGATAAATTCCCTTGGTCTTTGAAATGGTTAATGTAATGAATCATGAATGCCACGTTATGATGCATGATGTCATGATAAACCACAGGTATAGCAAACAACAGGTATTGCAAACACAGTCAAATCACACAAGACCCTTATGTTTAAGGCTTTCATGAGGTCAAAGGTAATACCCTCTTGAAGTTAAGTTGGTTTCAACCTGTCCTAGAAAAAGTAACTGGGTTCTAAAGGATCTCAATATCATTGACCATCCTCCATCGGTCATGGTTTCAACTCACGCAATCTTTTCTTGCGGTCGGAACTATCTCGAGAGTATGATCTCAATGAGTGTAGCATCGAGTATCAACCAGTTCTCAGCTCTACACCGAGGCCGGCTATCTCACTACTTTCTAATGGCCAAGTTGGTCGATTAAAAGTTCTAAGGTCAGTTGATGCTTAACGATACCATGTAGCGGCCCCATATTCTCCCGTTTCTCCATAAGGGATACCGGTACCAACCAATGTGCCACATCAACGTAGCTACTGATTCAACCGTATCGGTCTACACCGTACAATTCCCTTATAGTTTATTGCTACTTACCTAAAAGGTATCCCCAGATCCAAGTTAGGATCTATAGTAACCCCCAAACAAAACCCTTAAAAGTAAAGCAAACAAAGCAATCAAGAGAAGCAGTTATGATGATCTAGATCCTAAGGTATACCTCACTTATTAATCCCCAGTAGAGTCGCCAGTTCTGTAATACGGTGGCAGAACCGACTGTTTTGAAATGCTGGTTTGCGTTTTGTGTTTTTTGTTTGCAAAATGTCGCGGTAAGCAATAGTCATCACCGACTTTTATTTTATCCAATCATGGAAAATGAAAAAGAACAGAAAAAACCTTTTTTTGATATTTCTCTGAGTACAGGGGGGTAGATTATAGAAAGGGAAGGTGTTAGCACCCTTTCTATCCATGGTTTTCCATGGGCTCTTAGGTACTTGCTCATATTTTTAAATTGCTTGTGTATGTGCTTTGTTTTGAAATGTTTGACTTCGTGATAACCCTTGTATCAGTCCTCAAAGGTGTGACGAAGTTGTTTTTGAAAATTGTTTTGAAAAGTGTAAGTGTAAAAAGTTTTGATTTGAGAAAGTACCTACTAGCATCTACATACTCGAAAAAAGATTGTTTCTATTCTCGTTCCTTTAGACAGCGCTATCCCACTATTGAGAAATAGGTAGCACCGTCGTTGGATTTGTAAGGGTCAATTGGAAAGGGACGTACAATCACTAAAGCAATGTTAGGACACCTTAGTAATAACCCTAGAGTCTTAAGATCATATTTGAGGCAACATTTCCGAGGCAACGTTCGAAGGGGACATTTGATTTTTGTTAGACAGGAGGGTAACCACTAAGACACCCTATACTTAATGATCATTTACCGAAGGCAACCGAAGTGTGAGTATACCCTAAGAGTGATATGTGCGAGTGATTAGTTTCAGTCATTTATCTTTGCACATTAGGGTTTTCTAACTGGATTAATTTATCATGCATTCTTGTCATACAATCCTATTAGCATACATCTAAACAATCAAATATTTATGAGAATTAAAATGCGAGAAAGTAAATCTACGCTATTACAAGGCTTCGGGGAGGGGGATTAATTACATAGCCAAAAACCCGGGAAAAAAGCGATAAATAAAAAGCCCTAAATTAAACTATTACAAACCATGAACAGTTACAACAATATCGTAAAAACAATAATACGCGCGCGATGAATCGAATGCGGAGAAACTAGGGTTTTAACCCTTGCCTAAACCTAATTGCGATTAGTTTAAAAAAATTTTGTTTTGTTTTATTATTTTAAGAAAATAAGGAAATTATTACATTAAACAGAAAATCCTAATCCTAATTAACTTTAAATTAAGAAAAATAAATAAATTTTTCCTAAAACCTTTTTTTTTTAATTCATTTGAGAAAGAAAAGCAAAATAAAATAAAATAAAAAACTTAACCTAATTTCTATTTGGTTTTTATTTACGAAAACAAAATTACAATTTCCTAAATTAAATTAATTTTGATAAAATAAAAACTAATCCTAATTTTTGATGAATTATTGATTTTATGATTTTTTGTGAAAAAATAAATTAGTTTGTAAATTAAGTTGATTAAAAGAAAAATTAAAAGAAATAAAGAAAAGAAATATAAAAAAAGATTAGAGATGGGCCTGATGTTGTTTAGCAATTTGGAGGGTTGGAATATGAATTTCTGGGCCCAAAGTGGGTGGCCCGTTTTGACTTTTCATGATCCAATGCATATGTTGACCTGGGGCGTATGGTGGGCTTTTAAAGGAAGCATGTTGATATGGGCCAGAGATGCGTTTGATGGCCAGATGCTGATGGTACATGGTGAACTTCTTGATTTGCAACGCGTTGGATTATCTGTTGAAGAAAAATATGAAATAAAGGTTGGGACCTGGGGATCGAACCCAGGTCCTCTGCACTTTTCCCCTGCACGCTTGCCAACTGAGCCATGATGCTTATTTGTGTACATAATAAAAATCAATTATAATATAATAAAAACAAAGATTCCTGGAAAAAAATGCGCTAAATTCAAATGGCCCAACTAGGGGGCGCCACGCCTCATCTTCTTCCTCCCATCCATCGTGTTAGCCTAGAATGTTTTACCTACAGACATTGCACTGTAGCTACAACCCCGCGTGTTTAAAAAATTGTCCATAGGCAACATAAATGACCATGGCTAGTACCAATCAACTCGTCTCACCCTCACGAGTCTCATGGCACCAGAATCAATGTCCAATTTTACCTATCCTGCAAAGCCCTAAACAAGAACGTAAAACCCTAGCTATGGCAATATCTTGTACAAGCATTAGAAATGCAATTAAATGGTACCAATAGTTTGCAAACTCAATGATGAACACGAATGTACAATCAAAACATGCATAGGATGAGTAAATCAACGAAATCGAATTTGAGTTTGGAAGTAAATTGTGATACCTGTAACTTAGAATTCCAGGCGTGAAAAGACTTGTAATTGATTGGGATATGTTCCTGGGATGTCCAACAATCTGTTGGCAATGTGAGAATAGAACGAATTAGCCTCTAGTATGGAAATTGGATCACCACTTTTCTTGAATTTTTTCAGTTTTGTTTGCCTCTTTCACGACTGCTCCAACCTCCCTCATGCCTTGGCTTGCTTCTGTATATGTAATACAACCTATTAGGTCAATAAAAACGACCTCAATCTTGTTCATCATGGAGATTTGATTTGGTCTTTCATGGCATATGATTTCTTTCCAATTTTTCTCAAATTCAATCTTTTTCCAACCAAATCAGCCTTGCACGAATTGATTCTCAATTGACAGCGTATAAGATCTTTCTTCAATGCAAAAATCTTCCCTAAAACACAAAATATGATTTATTTAGATTTATTTGATTTTATTTGAATTTTAAATGAATAAAAATAAACATAAATTAAAGAAATGCATAAATAAATCATGGAGGGTCCCATAGGTCGTGGACTATGTTAGGAATGAGATGCAAATATAAAAAGTTGGACCCATTTGGCAAAAAATGCAAATTTGAGCACATTTGACTTTTGGCAATTTTGCAAAAAAGGTCAACTTGGCCAATGCACAACTCTCTCAATTTTGACCCTAGAGAGGTGTTCTTGGACGTTTTAGAAATCTCAGGATGTCCTCAAAGCAACCCTTTTGGTCTCATCTCAATTGAGTCTTCAATGTTCATGTATGAAGCTTTGACCCAAAAGGTGTTTTTTGTTGACTTTCCAAAATGACCTATAATGTCAAAATTCACATCTTCTTGTGAGTGCATATTTTGAACTTGGGAGCTGAATATGTATTGTAAGGAGTTGCATACTATTCAAAATGAGCTTTGGATGGGTCATTTCTGATAAAGTATGAGAAAGTTATGCTTGGTCAAAGTTGAGTTGACTTTTCCTATAAAACCCTAATTTAGCAACTTTTGGGTTTTGATGAATTGTGAGCAATCCTTGATGAATCATGATCAACCCTTGATAAAATTATGAATGATACTTAAAAATGAGGATGTTGACCAAAAATCTTGAAGTTTGACTGTATGTGGGCCACAGTTGACTTTTGACCTAGCACAGTCGATTTTCAGGCCTTTGAGCAATTGACTGAGCAAACTTCTTCTGCAAGGCTTGAAACTTGACATGGATGATCTTGAGAACATATTAGGACAATGGTGATCATTTGGGATCCTTTGGTCCCAAGTATCTTGATGAAAAATGAAACCCTAATTTGAGGTAAACTGTCTTAGGAGAGAGTTTGTCCGGTCAACTCTTGGACTTCCTTGAGCAATTTGAGGACCTCACTTGACATGTATTGAGAAATATGGGAGGGCAAATTTTGGGGTACAACATATTGCATATGTTTGTCTTGAGTTAATCCATTCATTTTTAATATACTGGAATTATGCTTTTACATCCTTTTTGTATGATATTTAACTCTCGTTAAAATTTGTAAGCCTTTAGAGGGAGGATGACAAAAACAATACCATAATCTCATACATTATGCTTTTGGACAGACCTTGCTGACGATGTACATGCATTTTTAAATTCCTAAACAGTGGGGTTATAAGGAAGATAATCCCTAGTGAACCATTTTGAGCCAAAGAAGTAGGAATTTTCTTTTCCGCACAAACTGAAACCTTTAATCATAACCTGGGGCAGGGTAGTTTCTCAGTTAATTCAAATGCGCATTTAGTCGCAAGCTTTCACTTCGTACACAATGAATGACATAAAAAACATCCTTCTGAATCAAAAAATGGAGATGGTTCCCTGTAAAATAGGTAGTCGTTATCTCTCAAAAGAAAATTCCCAGAGTCAAAACCTACGAAGGAGACTTAAGGAAAACTGGGGCATCCCGCTGACTGTAGTCTCAAAATAAAAACAGTTAGGCAAAAATTAGGGATAATAAATAAAAAAAGAGAGGTCGCTACAAATCCTAGACAACAGAAAAATGTTGCAAAAATGATTGTCTTCTCCAATAAACTTAACAATATCCGAACCATCACCAAAATATCATTCCAGATTCAATAGAAGTTCAAACGTATAATTAACTGAGTTTAGGACTGTAGAACATCATGAAGAACGGGTGGGTACAAATAAACTTTGAGTTTTATCCTTTGTTTCTTAAACCATGAACCAAACCACGTTACAACCCCCTTAAAAGTCCAAATTGAAGTGTGGGTTAGTTCGAAAGCCTACTGTTACAAAATGTATCCTGACTTCTGTAAAGCTTACTGTAAATCCTGAGTTGAATTCATATTCTTATAAAATTCTTTTATTTGCTAAAAATGCATTTTCAAAAAATTCAAGACAAACATAAACTTTGCATTGTTTGAATACCGCTGTTTACATATAGCTAATTGTTTGACAACGGATAAATTCGCACGACAAATATCCAATGAACGGAAATTTTCTCAATGAACAAAATCACTTCAAATCCAATGACAAACCCTCCATGGTCAAGGGGAATAACATGCTATTGTCCGACTCACATGTGGCAGTCAAGTCAAGTTTCCAAGAAATCTCTCATAAAGTCTTGAATAGCCAGGGGCAGGTCTCCATCGGAATCACTTAGAGCATTGAACATGAATTCCAGTAAAGGGGCATGTACGACCAAACAAACATTTTCTGGAAGTGTTACAACCCTTACTACTATGGACAATGACAAATCCCCACGAAGTCCCTTTCATAAGGTGATCCCCGATGAAGTCACCAGAACCATCTCTACAAGGCTATCCCTGACAAGTGCAGAAGCATCTTCAAACAAAAGTGGGGCATCCTCCAGCCGATGACATAGCCAAACCCACCAGCGAATAGAGGAGTTTGATATTCTCCCAACGAATGCACACATCACACCAGTTCCCAAACAGAGGGAGATTGCCAACAATTTACCATCTTCTATATACAGTACATATACAATCTAAATACAGGTTCATTATGATACTCATTCCAGCCTCTCTTGCAAATACAGTACGGATACGATCTAGACAAAGATCCATTATGAAACTTATTCAAATTCATCTTCTTAGATACAATTCAGACACAATCTACATGCAGATTCATTCTGACACTTATTCCAGATTTTCCTCCCGATACAATCCAGATATGGATGTCATTCTGATACTCGTTCAATATCTCCTCAGATACAATCAAGACTCTGATTCATTCTGACATTCCCCTAATGAGTTGGTCTTAACTGAAAAAATAAACCTTGCGGAGTTCTCCCTAAAAGAATTCATTTCCTCATTAAGATCTTCAAAATATTCTCTTAAACAGGGTTTATTTCCCCAACAAGCTACAAATTCTCCATCTTGAGTTGGCCCCTCAGGCTATCACAAATCAATGGACAAAATCCCTTAATCTCCGGTAGAGTCATTACAATCCCTAACGGAATTGTTACTACTCAAGCAAGTTACTGTAAAGCCTGGAAACCGACCAGATAACAGTTAACTTCAATTTTCTGTGAAGCCTGGAATTTGACCAGATAACAGTTTAATTTCATCTAAGTTGCTACGAAGCTTGGAATCCGACCAGATAACAATTAGCTTCAATTTTTTGCGAAGCCTGGAATCCGACCAGGTAACATTTAATTTCATGTAAGTTACTGCAAAGCCTAAAATCCGACCAGATAACAGTTAACTTCAGTAAGTGGTTGCAAAGTCTGGAATCCGACCAGATAGCAATTTACTTCATCTATCTCAGAAAGTTAATGCAAAGCCTGGAATCTGACCAGATAACAGTTAAATTTAGTAAGTGGTTGCAAAGCCTGGAATCTGACCAGATAATAACTAACTTCATCTGCCTCAGAGAGTTGATGCAAAGCCTAGAATCCAACCAGATAACAATTAACTTCATCCTTTCAAGAAAGTTACTACAAAGCCTTGAATTCGACCAGATAACAGCTAACTTCAGTAAGTTATTGCGAAGCCTGGAATCCAACTAGATAGTAATTAACTTCATCTGCCTCAGAGAGTTATTGCGAAGCCTGGAATTCGACCAGATAACAGTTAACCTCAGAAAGTTAATGCGAAGCCTTGAATCTGACCAGATAACAGTTAACTTTAGTAAGTTGTTGTGAAGCCTGGAATCCGACCAAATAACAATTAACTTCGTCTGCCTCAGAGAGTTGCCACAAAGCCTGGAATCTGACCACATAACAGTTAACCTCAGAGAGTTACTGCGAAGCATGGAATCTGACCAGATAACAGTTAACCTCAGAGAGTTGTTGCGAAGCCTGGGATCCGACCAGATAACAATTTAACTTTAATTTGTTGTGAAGCCTGGAAACTGACCAGATAACAGTTAATTTTATATGATTTACTATGAAGCCTGGAATTCGACCAGATAACAATTAACTTCATACTCCCGAGCAAGCTAATGCGAATCCTGAAATCCGACCAGATAGCAGTTAAACTTCATTCTTCCAAGTAATTTTTTGTGAAGCCTGGAACCCGACCAAATAATAGTTAATTTCATCTAAGTTACTGAGAAGCCTGGAATCTGATCAGATAATAGTTAACTTCATACTCCCGAGCAAGTTATTGCGAAGCCTGGAATCCGACCAGATAACAGTTAAACTTCATTCTTCCAAGTAATTTTCTGCGAAGCCTGGAATCTGACCAGATAACAGTTTAATTTCATCTAAGTTTCTGCGAAGCCTAGAATCCGACTAGATAACAGTTTAACTTCATAAGTTGTTATGAAGCTTGGAATCCAACCAGATAACAGTTAAACTTCATTCTTCCAAGTAATTTTCTGCGAAGCCTGGAACCCGACCATATAACAGTTAATTTCATTTTCCCCAGTAAGTTATTGCGAAGCCTGAAATACGACCAGATAACAGTTAACTTTATTACCCCCAACAAGTAGAAAGTTACTATGAAGCCTAGAGTTCAACCAGATAACAACTAAATTTCACTCTCCCCAGTTAAATATAATTCCCCAGTAGAGTAACAGACAACTCCTGAACTCTATTCCCCAAGTAGAAATCAACACTCCCCACAGAGTTTCCTCAAACAAAGAGCCAAAATAAATGTTCCCCAGCGCATTTCTCCTTAAACAACAAAACAGGAATACCCAGTGGAAACATTCTAAATAAGGTCTGAAGATGTGCACGTTTTTCATCCCCAACAGCAGTCAGGGATTTAACTTCCCAAAGCTCCCCAACATTTGTCAAGGATTTATTTTCCAAGATAAAGATACACTTCAACAACATTTCACAATTCATACATCATAGTGTTGCACCCCAAAATTTTCCCTCTCATTTTATTCAACACATGCCCATTGAGGTCCCCAACTTGCCCAAGGATGCCCAAGAATTGACCAGACAAGTTCTCTTCTTAAGGCAATAAACCCCCAACCAGGGTTTCACTTTTCATCAAGATGTATGAGCTTCAAAGACTTCAATTTCTTTCCATGGTACTATTATGCCTCCAAGAATATCTATTGCAAGTTTCATGCCTTACACAAGAAGTTTGCTCAGTCAACTGCTCAAATGCCTGAAAATCAATTGTACTAGGTCAAAAGTCAACTATGACCCACATACAGTCAAACTTCAAGATTTTTGGTCAACATCAAAATTTTGAAGTGATATCCATCATTTGATCAAGGGTTGCTCATGATTCCTCAAGGAATGCTCCTAATTCATCAAAACTCAAAAGTTGCTAAATTAAGGTTCTTATAGGAAAAGTCAACCAAACTTTGACCATGCATAACTTTCTCATAATTTATCAGAAATTTCCCATCCAAGGCTCATTTTGAAGAGAATACAATTCCTACAACTCCTCTTCATCTCTCAAGGTCAAGAAATGCCTCAATCAAAAGATACAATTTCATACGTTATAGGTCATTTCAAAAAGTCAACAAAAACACCTTTTGGGTCAAAGCTTCTTACATAAACACGGAAGATCCAATTGAGATGAAACAAAATAGGTTGCTTAGGGGACATCCTAATATTTCTAAAAAGTCCAAGAACACCCTCTTAGGGTCAAAATTGAGAGAGATATGCATTGTCAAAGTTGGCCATTTTTGGAAATTTGCACAAAATCAACAATGCCCAAAATTGCATTTTTTCCATATCGGCCCATCTTTTCAAGATTGAATCTCAAATAAAATCAAATAAATCCAAATAAATCACATAATTTTTTTTAGGAATGATTTTTGCATTGAATGGAGATCTCATATGCTGTCAATAGCCAAAGAAATAGTGCAAGGCCAAATGGACACAAAATATCCACATATGGCAACTTTTCAAGATTTGATTTTTTCTTAAAACCATGCCATTAATCTTTGGATTCTTGCCACAAATATTACCCTAATCTGATTCACTACATATGCCAATGTATTGCAACCCTAGAATGAAGGTTTTGAAATGCACAACTACCTCTAAGAGCAAGAACAAAGTGTCATTTTTTTTCAAAAAAGTGCAGATCAGATTCCTTTCCACAGGCCGTTTCAAGCAATTCCAAGGACACAAAAACACTCTTGGACATCCTCTAAAGCCATTTAAAGCATCCCCAAAGCATGAAGCCATCAGAATCTCGCCCACCATTAATCACAGTTTGTGTATTTCTTTCAAATTCGATTTCACTGATGCATCCATCATAAACATATTTTATTTATATCTTTGCGTTTGGTATCATGTTTACAACGTGCTGGGATGGTTTAATTGGAGTTTGAGTGCAGGTACCATCGTTTCCCATAGTTATGGTTCTAAAGCTTCAAATTGGGGAACCCTAGCTAGAGGTGAAATTGGGCCAAATTAAGGGCCCCTTCGTGTTTAGGGGATGATTTGCAGTCGACCCATGTCTTTAGATGGAACTTATTTTGCTTGAATTGTATTTTAGAGATTTGGAGATTTGTAGCTACAATAAAAAACTGTCACTATAGCCTATAGTGACGAATTAGACTGTAGGTAAAAGTGTTTGGTCTAAAACAATAGGCTGTTGGAGAAGATGATGGCGTGGCTGAAGGAAGCTTGTTGATTGGCTCATTCAAACAAAAGGGACCCACCAAAAGGCGGGCGCGTGACAGCTTGGCATAGTGCTCTGTTTACCTTATATTTATTTTGTTTAATTATGTATATGAATGACTAACCATCACAGATGTCAAAGGGCAAGGCGTGTGAAGAGAAGGACCTGGGTTTGAATCCAGGTCCAGGCATTTCATATTTTCTTAACATTTTCTACAGGATTCAATACATTATCCTCCAGCGCGTCCATCCTACAACCTAAGGTCTGGTCGTTAGATTTATACTCAAAGCAGATCCAGTGTCCCACAAACAGGTTCCATGGTACACCTTCAAGTGCAGCCCCCACTGAATCCAAACAAATCAATTGGGCTCAGCTATTCAAGGCCTAACACAAATTCAGCAAGGCACCCCCTAGTTTGCTATTTCATACCAGACCCATTTTAATTCTTTTTAATTTCTTTATTTAATTATTGGTTTTATAATTACTTTACAAAAACCATTGTTTTTTTTAAATAAAAAAAAATCATAAAACATTATAATTAGGTTTTTTTTTTCCTTAAAATGATTAATTTCATTAATTGTTTAGATTAGCTTAAATTAGGATAGTTTAATTCCCCTTTCATAATTAAAATCAATTAGAGATTACTTTTAATTTGCAAAAATTAATTATTTTCTCAAATACAAAATGCAAAAATATTTTTCTTCTAAATCAATTAGATTCGTTAAACTTTAATTCCTCATATTTAATTTCATCGTGCGTATTCCTTTCATTATTTTTCTAATTAATGTAATTGCTCCGAGGTTTGTAATAGTTAAAGTTAGGATATTTACTGCTTTTATTTCCCCAGTTTTGGTTATGTAATTTCCATCCCTCTGAAGCCTTGTAATAGTTAGATTCTAAATTTTTCGCACTTTATTTTCTGCTATTAATTAAACTGTTAGATGATTGATAATATGATTGTATGCAAAAGATCAATGTTTAAAGCAGTAGAAAACCCTAACTGTGCAAAGATAATTGACTGAAAAATAAACACTTGCACATGCTCACTCCTAGGGTTTTTCCCCACTTCGGTTGCCTTCGGAAAACGGTCACTATTCTCAAACGTGAGAATTCTTAGTGTCTGTCCTCTAATTCAGAGATCGCAAGTCCCTTTCACTACGCCAAAAATAAGTTTTAGCAGCACACATACGAAAGCGCTTTTAGGAAAAAGCGCTGCTGTAGGTTTTAAAAAAAGCGCTTTCAAAGGGTGCCTTAAGAAAGCGCTTTTCAAAAGCGCTGCTAAAGGTCACCCTTAGAAAGCGCTTTTTGAGAAGCGCTGTTAAAGGGTGCCTTTCAGAGGGTACCTTAAGAAAGCGCTTTTTAAAAGCGCTGCTAAAGGTTAGCCTTAGAAAGCGCTTTTACAAAGCGCTGCTAAAGCTGGCCTTTAGAAAGCGCTTTTAAAAGCGCTACTATAGGATATGCTACGAAAGCGCTTTTACATTAAAAAGCGCTGTTATAGGTGACCTTTAGAAAGCGCTTTTAAAAGCGCTTTCGTAGGTAGTTTTATAATAATTATCAAAAATTCGTATCATCACTTTTCTATTGTTCTTCACGAAATCATCAAAGCCCTAAACTAGAGCTCTGCCGCCGTTAGCATCTACGAGCAGATTTTCGTCACGATCACCACTTGCCACCCTCTTCTTGTTCAGGACCTCTGCCTCCGTTCATCAGGACCTCTGCCTCCGTCTTCTTGTTCAGGACCACCGGGGGCAGTTTCAGGACTTCCTCATCAGGACCTCCGCCTCCATTCATCAGTACTCTTTCATCAGAACAACGACCACCACTTGCCACAGGAGAAACGCAAAGTGAAATCAGAAAGTTTGATGCATCAGAAATCACAACAATATACAACACAAAGTTACACAACCCAGCTCTAGGTATTTCAATTTCTAGTATAGTTTTGTATGAATAAATTGTTCTATGCTTGCTTTGATTCTAATTTCTAGAATAGTTTTGTATGAATAAAGATGTGACTATCTTCTAATAATTCTTAGAAATTGTTACATATTTGAACTGACAACTCATCTTAATTTTAAACTTATTTGTGTGGCTACTAGCTAATACCTCACATATTATGAATATAGATTATTTTTACAACTTCTATGGAATAAATATTAGTAGAAAACAACACATTTTCATGTGCTTTTTATTTTATCAAACATCATTTATATTAACAAGTTGTGCATTGGTAAAACAAGCTAAGAGAGAAATAATAGAGAGCGTAACAAAATATTTAATAAAGGTAGCCATATATATATATTGTTAACTCTATTAATATATTGTTTTTTTCGTGTGCTTTTTATGATTGATTTTGAGCAATGATAGTTTCTTGTTTATGGTTTCTTGTGTTATAATTGTGTACTAAAGTAGTTGATAGAATAAAATGAATTTAGTGAAAAGTATTGAGTATTGGTTTTGTTATATGGTTGTGCAAGAGCAAGTGCAAGTTTTGAGTATTGGTTTTGTTTTCTAATTTATCATTTAGCTCAGATTGACTCAGAAACCGTAAACCATGGATAAGACATGGATGTATTCCAATCGATTGTCGAAAGAGTACGAGAACGGGGTATCGGAATTCGTTAAGTTTGCTGTTGCGCACGCCGAAGACCCCGGTCGAATGACATGTCCTTGTTTGTGTTGCTGTTATGGGAATCGGGTTGACGCGGTTCAGTTGGCATCACATTTAATACGGTATGGAATTGATAGAAGTTATACATGTTGGAATATGCATGGTGAGAAAAGTGACGGGAATGATGAATCGGGGGATAATAGGACGTATGCTTCAAACGACAATGGCACAGATACATACGATTATGATCGAGTTGAAGAGATTGCAGAAGCGCTTGAAGAAGATCTTAATGATTGTCCCAAAATGTTCGAGAGGTTGGTAAGCGATGCAGAGAAACTGTTGTATAATGGTTGTACAAAATTCACAAGATTGTCTGCGGTATTAAAGTTGTACAACTTAAAGGCGGGCAATGGATGGTCAGATAAAAGTTTCACAGAGTTATTAGCCCTTATGAAAGATATGCTACTAGAGGATAATGTTCTCCCCAATCGAACGTATGAGGCCAAAAAGATGTTGTACTCTATTTGCATGAGCTATGACAAGATACATGCCTGTCCAAAAGATTGCGTTTTGTTTCGAAACGAGTATGCATCGTTAAATGAGTGTCCTAAATGCGGTTCCCCTCGATATAAGAAAAAGTTGTCTCCGGCAAAAGTCTTATGGTATTTTCCTATAATTCCGAGATTTAGACGGATGTATCGTAGTGAAACCGATTCAAGACACTTAACTTGGCATGCAGATGAAAGAATTGTTGATGGAAAGTTTCGACATCCGGCAGATTCACCACAGTGGATGAAAATTGATAATGATTATCCTGAATTTGGAAAAGAAGCAAGAAACCTTCGCTTGGCATTGTCTACTGATGGAATGAACCCACACGGTATTCAAAGTATCTCGCATAGCACATGGCCTGTGATTCTTATGATTTATAACCTACCTCTGTGGCTATGTATGAAGCGTAAGTACATGATGTTATCTATGTTAATTTATGGGCCTAAACAACCAGGAAATGACATAGAGGTATATTTGGAACCTTTAATCGAAGATTTGAAGATTTTGTGGGAGAACGGTGTGGAGGTTTATGATGGGTATAAGAAAGAAAGTTTCAACTTGAGGGCGATGTTGTTTGGAACAATTAACGATTTTCCAGCCTACGGAAATCTATCCGGGTATAGCATTAAAGGTGAAAAAGCGTGTCCTATCTATGAAGATGGAACCGATACGATGCGATTGAAACTTTGTCAGAAGAATGTCTTTCTCGGTCATCGTAGATTCTTAAATTCTAAACATCAATATCGTGGATGGAGAAAAGCGTTCAACGGAGATACTGAACAACGTAGAGCTCCGCCTGGATTGACAGGTGATCAATTATTTGAAAAGGTGAAAGATGTGAGTATTCAGTTTGGCAAGCCTTTTGCATATAAAGTTGTTACAGGTGGGTGGAAGAAGAGGTCGATTTTTTTTGAATTGCCATATTGGAAATCTTTGTACGTAAGACATTTTCTTGATGTTATGCATATTGAAAAAAATGTATTTGACAGTGTTATTGGTACGTTACTCAATATAAAAGGGAAGTCTAAGGATGGTTTTAAAGCAAGGGAGGACATGGTAGAGATAGGAATAAGAACTGAATTAGGACCCGTGAAAAAAGGAACACGAACATATCTACCACCTGCTGTTTACACTCTATCCAGAAAGGAGAAAAATATTGTGTAAGTTCCTAAGTGAGGTTAAAGTTCCAGAAGGCTACTCATCAGATATTAGAAGACTTGTGTCTATGCAAGAACTCGAGTTAAAGAGTTTAAAGACGCATGATTGTCATGTTATAATGGAACATTTTCTACCGATAGGTATACGTTCTATTCTTCCAGAAAAAGTAAGAAGCGCAATAACTAAACTGTGTTTTTTCTTCAAGTCAATTTACAGCAAGGTGATCGATCCTGAGATCTTACCAACATTACAAAAAGAAATAGTTGTTACTTTGTGTGATCTTGAAATGTATTTCCCTCCCTCGTTTTTTGACATAATGGTTCATCTTGTCATTCATCTTGTCAAAGAGACACA
Organism: Vicia faba; assembly: GCA_948472305.1. Lineage (NCBI taxonomy): Eukaryota > Viridiplantae > Streptophyta > Magnoliopsida > Fabales > Fabaceae > Vicia > Vicia faba. Next base: position 991,358,237 of record OX451735.1, read on the forward strand.
ACTGTGCGGACCAACTTATATGAGATGGATGTACCCTACTGAACGTTATATGAAAATATTAAAAGGGTATGTGAAAAACCGAAGTCGACCAGAGGGTTGTATTGCTGAACGATATATTGTTGAAGAAGCGGTTGAGTTTTGTACTGAATATCTGTCAAATGTTCAATCAATTGGACTCCCTAAATCTCATGTTGTTGAAAAAAAAGAAGGTAAGACATTGCTTTAGATATGGATGCGTTGCTGCCGGTACCCGACATTGTTGCTGAGACCACATTGCTGCGAGATGCAATAGGATCTTTTGTTGCATGGCCATCGGACCTCATTTTCATAGATGATCAGGTATGTTGAAAACAATTATGAATCTTTAAGTATTCAACTGTCAGTTCTGACCTCAGTTATTTCTACGGTAATTATAGACTACTACAACACCTGCATCTAAGGGTAAAGGGATTTTGCGGCACGACGAGTCTGATGTATCACAAAAAGAGGTACGTTTAAAGTGTTAATTATATGATCCGAATAAAAAACTGCATAATTTTATAATTTAACTGAGTCTATATGATTTTTAGGTACCTTTTCAAGGGTCACAATAAGTGAGCCAGAAGATCGTTGGCGTACCACCCAAGAAAAGGGTGCCTACTAGATTTTTCCCTTGATACCGGCAGTGTCTTGAAATAATAGTGGGAACAACAGATTTGATGGATGGTGGTATTCGTCAAATGGATATGGATCAAGGTATCTTTGGTTTTCCTTGCACCGAAATAATTGGACATGAGGACGTGGAACAGATTTTCCGTCATAAAGAATTGGGCGTCAGTATTATGCACGCATACATCCAGTAACCCCCATCTTTATATTATGTAATTAGCTGAAATCTTTTTTAAACATTTCAATGAATATAGTCTAATATTAATTATGTTTTTATTTAAGGCTGTTATATGACAAATTGATGCGCGGGAATAAATTGTCAAACAAATTCCATTTCGTGTCTTCCTCCCGTGTCAGCGGAGCGACAATTGGTAGGGAACCAGAATCAGTAAGAGAGCACTTAGTCGAAAGATTCATGGCAACTGGCAGTACAAAAAGCTTATATCTTTGGGCGTATAATACTATTCCTACAGGGTTAGATTTTCATTCTAAGTTCATTTTAATATTTGTAATTTTTGCGTAGAAAAATTTCTTCTAAACTGTTGTTTTAATTTATAGACGTCACTGGTTGTTGGTTGCAATCGATCCTATAAAAGAAGTGGTCTATTATCTGAATTCGGTTGACGGTGATTGGACAAATTATCTGGATATGAAGTTAATGTTTGATATGTAAGTGAGATTATTCTAAATATTTGTGTATGTTTATATATTTAATTATTTCTGTGACATTGTTCTAAATATATATTTTTATTTTGTTAGAGCGATACAAGTATTCCGGTGTCAAAGAGAAGCTCGGGTACGACGGTCTAAATCAAACAACATTAATTGGATCAAAGTGCAGGTATATTAATTTCCACTATTTTGCTTATAATATTTATGCTATTTGATAAAACAATACAACTATGTATTCTTATTTGTTTTTATATGTAGTGTCCTCAACAGCAAAACGGTATAGATTGCGGATACTTCGTTATGCGGTTTATCAAAGAAATCATTCAACTGAATCAAATAGAGATTCCAGTCACGGTATGGATTTATAACTTAGGATTTGTTTTATTATTTCTCGGATATTTCATATAATTTTTTACTTTTAACTAAATCATGCATATTATGTTTTGTTATGTAGTACTTTGATGAGTACAAATGTGCATATTACACGAAACTTCAGTTGGAAGAAATCAAAGAGGAATTGTGTCAATATTTTATTGAGAAGAGAATCATATAAGGACTGGTTTAGTTGTTGTTAGGGTTGATTTTGTAAGACTGATTTTGAGTTACAATGCTGATATCAATGGTTTATATATATTTTGCGGTACAAATACGGTGTATATATATTTTGGATTACAATGGTATACAATGCATTACAGCGGTTTATGAATTACAGGTTATGGCAACTGGTTTATATAAATAATATGCTGCAAACAATGCAGGTATATGAATTATATAAATTATACCTCTAAAAAAAACACCCTATGAAAGCGCTTTTTGAAGAAAAATGCTGCGTTAGGTAGACATATGAAAGCGTTTTTTCACATAAAGCGCTGTCTAAGGTAAACATATGACAGCGCTTTTACAGGCAAAAGCGCTGCTAAAAGACAACCTATGAAAGCTCTTTTCCAGAAAAAAGCGCCACCAATGAAAGCGCTTCTTCATAAAAAAGCGCTGCCAAAAGCCTACTTAAGAGAGCGCTTTTTAGAAAAAGCGCTGCCAAAAGCCTACTTAAGAGAGCGCTTTTTAGAAAAAGCGCTGCCAAAATGGTACTTAAGAGAGCGCGTTTTAGAAAAAGTGCTGCCAAAAGGGTACTTAAGAGAGCGCATTTTAGAAAAAGCATTGTCATAGGTAGACCTACGAAAGCGCTTTTCATTAAACAAAAAGCGTTGCTAAAACCTATAGCAGCGCCACCTTAAAAAGCGCTTTTAAAGGCCAAAAAAAGCGCTTTTGTAGGTCTTTTTTGGCGTAGTGTTTCAAAAGTTGCCTCGGTAAAACAAAATGCGACCTTAGAACTTTAGGGAAATTACTAAGAGATCTTACCCTATTGCCTTGAGTGACCATAATCGTCCCTTTCGAATGTCCCTTAAACTCCAACAACGGAGCTACCTACTCCTTAATAGTAGGATAGCGCTGTCCAAAGGAAATAAGAAAACGAATAGTCTTTTTCGAGTAGGTAGAAACTTTTAAGTACTTGCTCAAAACAATCAATTTTTCACACTTACACTTTCAAACACTTTTCAAACAAAGTTTTCAAAAACACTTTATCACACTCTTGAGGACTGACACAAGGGTTACCATAAAGTGAAACGCCGCACTAAGGCAATTTCAAAACTTTTTAAAAGCACAGAAACACACAAAAGCAATTTCAAATGAGCAAGTACCTAAGAGCCTATGAAAAACCATGGATAGAAAGGGTGCTAACACCTTCCCCTTCTATAATCTACCCCCCGTACTCAGAAACATCCCAAAAAAGGTTTTTTCTGTTCTTTTTCCCTTTTCCTTTGTTGGATAAAATAAAAGACGGTGGCGACTCTTGCTTACCGCAACATTTGCAAATACAAATGCAAAACCAGTATTAACAGTCAATTCTGCCACCGTATCACACATAGCATATGCATACGAAGCGCATATAGCACAACCTCATTTTGAGAACATCATTACGTAATACATTTCATACATCATGACATTGCATACAACTAACTCTTTACCTTTTTAGGAAAGATTAATAACAAATAATTATCACCAACAGGTCCAAGATTAGTTCCTGAAGCAAGACAGAGCGACTATCTACGCGACCAGATGCAGCTTCACACGGGCTCGTCATGAATCAATCTTACATGGGTTCCTTATATATTTCCAGATACAGTTTCACATGGATTCATCCCAAATCAGCCCTACACAGGCTCCTTCTCATACATTTCCAGATTCATTTTCACACGGACTCATCCCGAAGCAGCCATACACATGATCCTTCTCATACATTTTCAGATACCGTTTCACACGGATTCATCCCGAAGCAGCCCTACACATGCTCCTTCTCATACATTTCCAGATACAGTTTCACACGTATTTATCCCAAAGCAGCCCTACCCGGGCTCCTTCTTATAAATTTTTAGATACAGTTTCACACGGGTTCATCTTGAAGTAATCTTACACGGATTCCTTCTAATACATTTCTAGACATGGCTTAACACAAGTCTATTCCAACATATCATTCAGAATAAATTAACCAAAGATTTATTCTGATGCTTCTTCCAATCTCTATCAACAGTCACCTTGGATGGTATCTATAATCCCATCTCCGACAAACTCTTCATCACTTCTCCAAATGGCATCTTTAAGCTCATTCCCGACACAATCATCTAACACATCATCAAGTGCAAATTTCGGGGCACTCTAGTGTTTAATCATCTTCCACCTTCAAGTCACAAATGGCAGACCCGCCAATCTAACTCTTCAGGTTTAAGAAGATTGAACAGGGGCAGTTGTTGTACCCAAAAATTCCCCCCCTCTTTTTTAAGACATTCCTCATGAAGGATCTCCAATGCTCAAGGATTCTCAAGGAATTGATCATAAAAATCATCTCCGAAGCACTAAGACTCCAAATTAGGGTTTTGATTGAGAATGACCAATCTTTGACTTTTGACCCAATGCATGACTTATTGGTTCGAAACATGATTTCAAGGTTCAAGTACATCATTTTGAATTAATCACATATTTCAATTCATCTCCCGAGATCAGTGGATTGATAGATGAAATTTGGTCAACTGACGAAAAAAGTCAATTGTACACTGAAAAGTGAAATTTTTGACTTTTTGATCAAATTTGAGTTTCAAAGATCACATTTCATGAAGACATTCAAAATATGAAATTTAATCATCAAGAAATCAAGAAAATCAAAAATCAAACTTTGCAAGACTTAGAAAATTTTCTAAGTTGTTTTTATACATGTTAATTTCATGACATCTTTTCATCACAATTCAAGACAATTCAAGTTGTCACAAGCTTTCAAGTAAACAAAAAGGATGCATATTTAAGTTAAAAAATTTGCATGCTACAAATAATGTTGTCCAATTTGCTGGTGTATAAAGCCCAAAGTTTGCACCAAATAGTCCATGCATAACAGTCCAAAAATCTGCTGCAACCCTGCATAAAAGTGTCCATAAAACTGATGCACAGAACTGCTGTCCAGAATAGTCCAAGTGTTGCAAACCTTGCACACAAATAGGCTAAGCCTAACCTGTATCAAGAAAGCAACAAATCAGCTTACAAAATTATTCAAAACATATCAGGTTTTACCCCCCAAAATCTCACTTGATTCACCAATAAAACAGTAGAAAAACAGTAGGAAAAGGGAAGGGAGTGGAGATTGGTGTGAAAAGAAAAGAGAGAGAAAAAAACCCAGCAGAGAAAGAGGGGTTTTTGGAGATAAAAGAGGGAAGAGAAAAAATAGAATTCTTTGTAAACTTTGCTCATTCACAACAAAAACTCTGCTCATCTTCAACTCTATTTTCATTCACAAAACAGAAAAAAAACCTCAACCCACTGTACAACCTTTCAAGATTTCCCCTAAACAACCAAACATCTCATATATATCACATAGATATTGTTCAAACACAAGAATAATTTTTGTAACACCATTATCATCACCTTCCAAACACAAACAAAAAAACAATATTTTACAACTTGACTGAGTGAGAGCGATTCTGGAACTTTGCGGCACATAGCAAGGATTAGAGCAACTTCAAGAAGGATCTCGATCAATCCTCACTCCGCGCCCGGAGACATCCGTACATTTTTTCAAAGTTTTCGCTCCAAGAGGTATACTTCTTTCTGAATTGTAATATCTTTATCCATACATCATTTTCTTTTTGTGTTCAAAAGATATATAAAAAAATACAGATCGAAAGAAGAAAACTCAATGAAAAGCCAAGACATGGGGCTAACACGGGTGCCCGTGTCATAGGACACGGCCCGTGTCATGCCAGACCCAAAAAATCTTGTTTTTTTTTACTATTTTCTATTATTTTCATTAAATATTGTTGTAATAGTAAAATTAGGTTTTATTTGCCTTTACCTCCCCATTTGTAAACTTGAACCCCCATCCCCTAAAGTGATGTAATAGCGTAGGATTTTAATTTCCATGATTTACCGCTTTGATATAATTGTTAGTAATTAGGGTGTGTATGACAAGATAAAATAAACCGTTAGAAAACCCTAATCTCAAGACAAGAATGCATGCAATCAAACACACAATTCACACACGCACCTCTAGGGTAACCTCGCTTGTTGCCTCGGAAAATAGTCATGTCCCTCGAATGTGGGACGCTTTAGAAAAGACACTCGATAAAAAGATAATAGTCCCTCAATAACCCTTCGACATTGCTTTCGGTAAAACGATCTTAGTCCCTCACGACAATTGCTAAAGCGTCTCATAGGTTGCCTTCTATGACTATACGATGACTCACACCTGTCCCTTCACATCCAATGATAGGGCTTCTTATCAATAAATGGTAAGATAAGAACATATAAAGGAGGAGGAAAATAAATAATACCCTTTTGAGTAGGTATAACGTTCATAGTTTCTTTCTCACAACATTTTCAAAACAACATCTTTCAAAACACACCAACACTTTCAAAATGAAATATTTTCAAAAGTCAACACTTTGTATACATTCTTATAGAGACGAGAGTCATTAAAAAGTTTGCCTAAACAAAGGAACTTTTTTAAAAAAAATACTTTCAAAACCAATCACAAACACATTTTAAACAAAGCATTTTCAAAGTGAGCTAGCAACTAAGAGCCCGTAGATAACTACATATGAAAAGGGTGCTAACACCTTCCCTTTTCATAACCTACCCCCCGAACTCAAGAAAATATCTCAAAAGGTCTTTCTTGTTCTTTTCACCCTTTCCTTTATTGGATAAAAGAAAAGTCAGTGGCGAATCTTGCTATCCGCAACAATTGCGATAAAACGCAAAACACCCAAGTCATTTCTCCCACTGTATTACACCTGACAATGACAGATTCTTTTTTTAAGTCTCAGGGCTCCTACTACGGGCCGTGTTGGACAACACTGGCACCCGTAGCACATGGCTGACTTCCTCCTTTATTTTCTTCTTGTGGGGGAACCAGGCCTGCTACGGGTCGTATCAAGCAACACGGGCAACTGTAGCAGGCCTCTTAACACTTGCATTTTATTCCTTCGAAAATCCTGATTTATGCACTTTTTCACACTGAATCTTCTTGAGTCCTTGACTTGACCTGGAAGCAAATAAATAAACACTACCAAAGCATAAAATGCGGAAAATATGAATAAAACTTAAAATTGATGAAATTATTAAATTAACTAACAGAAAATTAAACTCACTCAAAAGATAACAAAACCAAAGAAAAGTACTACATATTACCTGGGTTAACGTCAAATAAGGGATAGAGAACATATAAAAAATGGTGACTGATCACAACCCTAAACTTAGCTCGTTGCTTGTCCTCAACCAATGTCCAGGACAACAGAACAAGCCACCCCCAAAATACATGAAACTTCAAAATTTACCACAATACTACTGAGGTATTTTATAACCCACCTTCACTCTTTCTTTCATAGTCCTTGCTTACAACATTTAATTTTTCTGCCACACTTCCACATAGAAGCACTGCTTCACCTGTCATCTTATTTCACACTCTCACCAAATCTCTCGGGCTTAAAGTGTTTGCACTCAAAATTTTACAATATGAAATATCAACTCATAATCTTTAATAGATTCTCATTTCATTTCACATACACATAACGCACACTTTTGAGGTCTTTTTGGGTTGTAGGGGGGCTTAGGTTAAGGTGTGATATGAAAAGATGGGAAAACAAATGGTTTTGAGCTCAGAGTCAGTGTTGTTACTCTTTTCATTGTGTTTATTTTGCAATATGCATCAAATGGGAATTTTCAGACACCTTTTGCAGCTTGACTCCTCAATTTCTACTCAAGTATTTCTTTTGAGTGTGTATCTTTTAATTTTTAGATTGTCTCTCTTCTTTAGGTAAATGCTTTTTCTCTTTGTGCAATAAGAATTTTTCATGCCATTATTTTCATTTTTCTCTTTCTTTTTTTATTGCACTTACCTATTTCTTCTTAGGTGTCATAGCCCCAAACTTAGAACTTGTCACAGATTCCAGACAAACAACACTTATCTGAGCAGGGTATGGAAGTGTTTGGGCCATGGGTTATACGAATGCAGTGATAATTACAAACAAAAGGATATAGGCTCAAGTAGGGTTTGTTATATCCCAATTTTTGCCTCTAAGATCCCTCATTACTCCAAATCATCACAATGCATCAAGATCACACATTAGGGTTGGTTCTCATTTCTATTCTCTCCCATCTTTGAGTTTGTCCTTGAGGGATCACCAAGCACCTTGAATTATGTATCTTGTATATGTATTTCATGGTTACTAACCTCTAACCAAAATATTTAAAATGTATGTTTCTTCTCTATGCTTTGTACATTGTAGGTATTAAGCCAAGTACATCTCTCTCACCTTCTAAGCTAGGGTTTTTAAGGATGATCCTCAGTCATTTGGCTATTTGGTGGATTTAAAAGTCTTGAACTTCAAGGCTATGGTTATGGCATCAAAGTCCTATGGTTTGAGGATTCTCTCAATTTAATTCTGTCAAGATTGTCTCAAAGTTGGTGGTTGAATTCACTAGGAAACTTCATAAGTTCATGTGTTTACTTCAATGCCTTCTTCAACAAGTTTCATCAAGAATTGAGCCTATCCATCACATGTGCTTCAATATGACATCATTTCAAGGTCTAAATATGATCTATCATGCCTTAATTTGCAAGAAAAGTTAAAAGGATTCAAAGAGTATCCAAGTGGTTTGACCTAATTTGGAAAAGTCCTTGATTCTAAGGTCACAAGTGTATAACTCTCTCAATTTTCAATATTTTAAAGTGGTGATTTTTTCCATGGACTCTTCTCATCATTACCAACAACTTTTATTTACATGACAAGGTCCACTTGTGCAAGGAAAATCATCAAAAGTTGAAGAATGTTACAAGTCATTTTTGTAATTTTTGAGTGAGGGTTTGTCAACTTCCCAAGACATATCTTGCTCAATTTTTGAGATTTTGAAGTGGTTCTTTTTTCCAGGGGCTCTTATCATCATTACCAACAACTTCTCTTCAAGGATCTAAGGCCAATTTTGAGTAGAAGATCATTTAAGTTTGAAGAAGATTATAAGTCCTTTGAAAAAGTCATTGAACTCTTTGATTTGACTTCAAGAGATCATAACTTTGTCAATTTTTATCTCCTTGAGTTTATTTTTTTCCATAATAAAATTGAGGATGTCTACTACAACTTTGATTCAAATATTAAGATCTAAAAAGGTGTGGAAATTTATGAAATTCATTGAAACATTATATGTCATTTGTGGATTTCTCAAGAAATTTTCATCACCTTCCAAGGACCACAACTCCCTCATTTTTTATTATTTTTGAGTGATCTTAATTCCATAATTCCATTTGGGGAGTCTACTTCATTTCATATTCTATCATCAAGAGCTAATTTTGGATGGAAGACCATGTAAGTTGGCAAAACATTATAGGTCATCTTGAAGCTCCATGCTTTGATTTTTTCTAAGTAACAAAATGCAGTTGGTTTTTCCTGATTTCAAAATGGCACAAATTTTAGATCAAGTATCCAAATTAATAATTTATTGACACATTGTAAAGAATGTGGCGAGGTCTTTCAAATACAACAAGAACGAGACCATAAAGCCTCTTGAGCAAGTTGCACCATGGATTTAAAAGTGGCGCCTTGAAACAGAGTTTTCCAACACAGTCAAATTGCAAATTGGATAATGTGACTTCTAATGACCAAATTGATGCATGTTTTTCACTTAAACATGATTAAACAAGTTATTAAGACTTGTTTAAGCATTGAAATGTAAGTTTTGAGTGAGTTTTGATGCACATGGAGTCATACTTTTTGCAATCATCAGGTTAGCTTGGTTTGCATGACTTTCTCACAAATTCATCCAACCCTGATCACCATTCACTCTCCTATAAATACATGATCATTCCTCTTTCATTTCCTCAAGCTTGGATAGCCAGAATCACCCTGCTAAAGTCACACTCGAAGCTTGAAATTTGAAAATCCATTTCAACATTTCAAGCCTTCTTTCTCGAAACCTTATGATTCTTCATTCTTGATAATCATACAAACTTTTCACAATAAAAACCAAGTCATTCGAGCATAAAATCAAGCTACTGAAGTTCATTTTTAGAGCTTACAAGTTGAACTTCATTTAGGTATATTTCTTTAACCAAATAATCTCAAATAAATTGTTAGGATGTAGTCCCTTATTCTCTAAAGTGTGTGCTTCTTCTGGTTTGAATTTTCATGGTGATTTGAGCTTGAGTTTTCAAATTTTGTTTTGCATTTTCTCTCTAGTAATTTTCGAAACGACTGAGATGTGATTTAAATAAATATTTCACGAGGATATGGTTGAGATTATCTTAAAGAGGCGCATCCAATGATACTACTATAAGCATCTAAATTTACAGATTTAGGGATATCGTTCTTGCCCTAGTTGCAGGCGTCTGGAGGTTGAAGATGACCAATGTGTCATCCTCAACCAATGAGACATCACCAATTTTTTTAATTTCATTCGCTTGACTTATCTGTCTATGGTGTGCGTGCATTGACTGATGTTTACTATGCATCTGTGTCTCTAAGCCATTCAGATTGCCACGTCAATTAATGAAGAGAGATCCAATGCCTCTTATATTTTCTATTTTTTATTCTTTTTCTATTTTTGTTTTTTAATTCATTTATCTTTAAAAATTCATAACTCTTTCATTTTTTATTAAAAAATTATGAAAAAATATAAATAAAATACTTTGAATTATTTCTGACTTTGTGAATATATTTTATATTTATATTTTTATTTTGATGTTTGATATTTTTTTATATATTTTGCATTGTTTGCCTTATTTTAATTGGCTTAAAAATATTTTTGATACCTTTTAAATTTTGAAAAATTTATGGAAGGATCCAATGATATTTTGGCAAGTCATGGTGTCCTCATTTGATTTATTTTTTAATTTTTCTATTTTTTGTGATTTTTGGTTTATTCCACTTGATTTTGCAATTTTTAAAAATAGTTTATGATTTTTAAAAAATATAAAAAAATTTGTGAATATACTTTGAGGTATTTTTGATTTTTCCATGCCTCTGGATCCCATTTATTTTAAGTTTTGATTGTGATTTGATATTTCCCCTTTTATTTTCAATTTAAAACCTTTTTAAAATCATTTTTCTAATTATAGTTTTGTTTTAATTGAACTTGGACCATGTGAGTGTTAATCATAAGCTGCATTAATATCATTGGATCTTGGGTGTTGAGTTAAACTCCACCAAAATGGATGAATGATTTTAACGATAGCTTGATTAATTCTTTGGTTCAAATGTGGGATTTAACTTTTGTCTATATCTACTCCATTCCCATTTTCCTCTTCATCGTATCACCTTCTTATTTCCATTTTAAGTGATCATTAGTGGTCTAATCTTTAGGCTTGAAATTGTCCAAATATGATTGATTATTGAACTATGGTTCAAGACCTTTGAAGCTTGTTGTTAGAAGGCTTTGATTTTATCAATCCTCTAACAAGTCTTCATCTATTTTGACCTAAGTTCAATCTTCAATCATCATTGATCATTTATTATAAAACTCATCTCTCCTTCATCCTTTTTTCTTTGTTTTTGTTTTTGCTTGTGCTACATGTTTTAGGAGCTTGGTTTCTACCATGTATCTAGCTTGTTTTTATGTCATTTTATCATTGCTCACTTGAGCTTTTCTTTTTCTTCTCAAGACACTTAATAACCAACTTGAATATTAAAAGACTTAAGGTTCTTTATGGACTATTGGTTATGATCCTTGGCATTTTGGAAATGTGGATCTCTTGGGTTTAAGATTAGAAACCTTGATACTTGGAGACCTAGAGACCTTTGAACTTTGTTTACTTGTTATTATTTTACCTATATTTGGAAATATTTTGTGTGCAAGTGTTGTTCTGTTGGCCTTAAGTGATCTATATGACACATGGCTCAATATTGAAGACCTTGCTCTAGGTTTTAAAACCTTGGGGTTTCGTTGATACTTATTTTCTTGTGATTTATTTTTACATGGATGATTGGTATTCTCTTGGTCTATTTGGTACTTGTGGCTTTTAATCTAAAGGATGAGAATTCGACATTGACTTTATAATGTCAAGTGCTGACTTCTTGTTTAGTTAAACTTTTCCTTACCTTAGCTTTTATTTTGTGTACATAGGATAGTCTCTTCATCTCCTCCCATTCTTCTTTAATTTTCAAAATCTTCTCCATTTTTCAAAGGATTATTGTTTTCTAACTTGAACCGCTTTCATAATAAACTTGGACTTAAGTCCATGCATTTTCAAAGAACATTTTTCTTAATCAAATTTTAATCAATTTAATCATACTTCGACATCTTTTTGAAAATACTAAAAGTTATTAACCTCATTCAAATTTTGATCGCTTTGACTTTTCTCTTTAAAACCTTTTTCTTAAAGTTAACCAACACACGAACTTTTCAAAAAAACTGAGAAGAACTACGAGTGCCCTGATCCCCAATTGCATAAAAGATGGTACATAGGCGCAAGAGATTCGCAACCGCGGAGGGTGCAAAAATTGTAAAAACCACTTCTTTTCTCATCTTCACAATCTCATTTTGTAAGTATTTCTTCTATAGACAAAATACATATATTTTCAAAGAGGTTCATGCGGAGTACCGTAGATGTTTAGGGTGCTAATACCTTCCCTTTGCATAACCAATCCCTTACCTTGATCTCTTTCTTTACTTTGGGTTTATCCGCTCTTTTCCCATTCCTTTGGATAAAATAAAAGTGCGGTGTAGACTTCATTGTTTTTGCGATTTAAGTCAATCTAATGGCTTAGTCTCAACATTTCTACTGCTACAGAAAATTGGTGACTCTATTGAGGATAAATCTCTAAGTGGGTTAAGCCTATCTTTGTTTACCTGTGTATATGCTATTATTTGTTGTATATTTGTATATATGTTTGTCTGGACTTTTCTGGTTTTCAGGGTGCTTGGTGGTCCTTTATAGGTCCTATATCCAGACTTGGGAAAACTTAAAATAGGACGCGCGGTATAATCACTTCAACTTGTATGGAGAAAGTTCTTAGTAAGTTGATTTAAAAAAAACCCTCTCAGTGGAGGACCCTTTGGGATAATATTTGTTGAACAAGCAACTTGTGAAAACATTACTACTTTAGACCTGGGAGCCCGAGAACTGAGAGATGTAGAACCCTTAACCCATCTTAGCTTTTTTAGGTGTAGTGTGGAGACTATCCATGAGTCAATTCTGGTATAGTTGTCACACGATACTGCGCTCAGACGAGTTTTTCCTGTGAATATTACTAATTACCGAGTAAATTGAGACATTGGTGTTGCACTCCAAAATTTACCCTATTGATTATGGCTTATGTTTCATCATACATACTCATGCATTTTTGAGATGGGATCAAAATATTTCTGGCTCTCATAGTTTTCTTCAAGCTTTGGAATTTGGCTGTATTGGCAATCAGTCCAAGATGGATCTCATATCCTCATTTTTCTATTGGTTCAAGTTACTAAGGTTTCTCAGGCTTTACGACGTCCCAGTTTGATGCTTTGTTTTATCAGAGAATTGAAAATGGCAAGGGTTTGGTAGTAAATCACATTTTCCCATCTATTGACTTTTGTGCTAGGGTTTTGAGTATTGAAGTTATGACATCGTTCTTGATAAAAATCTTGAAGCATTAGCATCCTGAGTTTCATCTCAGCACACGACCAAAGGAGAATTTCTATGTGGATTTTCCTTGGAAAGGATTGTATTTGATTTCTAGAAATCAATTATATTTTGGTTTATCTAATGGTTTCATTATTTGAGTTCAAAATTCAAGATTCATTCTCATACAAATTCAAATTCCACACGGGAGAGATTTCAAGCATGAGGACACTCATTTGAATTCAAATTCTTGTCCATTTCCAATAAATTGCAAATTTTCAAATAATTCAACTAATTTTTAGGTGGTATCTATCATTCAACTTTCAAAGAATCATAAGGTGTCAAAATGACTCAAGTTTTGAATCAAGAATTTCAAAAGTGGAGTTTTGATGGGGATTCAAAGTGTAAAGAGTTCAAATTCTACATGAACACATAAGCAATGTTAAAAACTTTTGCTTAAACTCAAGTGGTATTGTCATGGTCACAAGATTTATTCAAGCATTTGTTCATAATTTTCAACAAAAATGGCAAGCTTACATAAAGATTCAAGTTGCAACATCTTTCATCATCATTTAAAAATCAAGCTTTGAAGTTTAATTACAAAACTCCTAGCCTTTAGATTACAAAACATGTTCCTAATGCCTAAGCTTTTACAATATATAATGAAATTCCTAATCTAAAACTAAGATTATTAATGAGATCTTCAAGCTTCCCACTTCATGTTTCCCTCTAAGACTCCTCCAATCCATGCCACGATTTCTCCCTTGCTAATCATCATCACCACTTGCTCATGAAATAAAGAAAAGAAACATGGTTAGCAATCATAAAAAAGAAATTGAACATAAACAAGAATTTTCAAAAGAGTTTTGCACAAAGTTCATCATTAGGGTTTGTGTAGAAATAAAAAAAATGGGGCTGGTTTTCAATCATGTTCACAACAACAATAGCCTCGTATTTGTTTGTTTTAAGTCAGAATTTCAGCATATAATCACAGGCCTATCTCCTCTGTTGCAAATCATAAAAGCTAGTTTTGGTTCACAAAAGGAAGTTCAAGAAGCAAGTTATTGAAAACTCAGTAAAAAGGCTCATCATAACATTGCAGTAATAAAAAGCAGCACAAAATCACATATTCTAGCCCAATAACAAATGTACATATCAGTAATATGGAAAACAATATCAAAGTCCAGAAATCAGAAAATGTCAAAGGATATCAGATTGCTAAAAAATCCCAAGACAAATACAAAACAATTTCACAGCTTGTTATCAGCTCAGAACCAACAGAAACCCTAATTTTGTATCATCATTTTCCCTCATTCAAAAACCCTCCAGAATACGGAGAAAGAGAAGAGGAAAAGAAGCTTTCAAAAAGTCAGAAAGATATTACCAGGAGAGGACTTGATCGACTGAAAAATTCACAAATCTTTCATCGTTACCTCATCATCCTCGCCGTTCTTTTTTCATCAGATCAGTAACCAGTTCAGAAAAAAGAAGCTTCCAGCTCACAAAATAAGGAAAATCAAAAAGTATTAAACCAAAATAATTGAGGAAGAATTATTAAATCAGGAAAATAAACCAAAAAAACAGACCAATAAAAATCAGAAAAAGAGGATAAGAGAAAAACCAGGAAGAGTGAAAGAATAAAGCCATACAAAAATCTCTCTCTCTCTCTCTCTGCAAAAACTTCACATAGCTTCAACCTCGCACCTCTACAATTATCATCATCTCCATATTTGATTATCATCAACGCTCTGCAACAAAGTCAGCAACAACAAATTCTTAGCATTGTGTTTTAATCATCATCATGCATATGCAAAACCGCAAGAATCATAAGGAGAAAGTTTGAAATCATAGAAAAGAAAGAGCGTCAGAAACGAAAGGCATACCTTAACTTCTCTGAGTTATCTCTAACGAGAATGTCGAATCGGAACCGTGTTTTGAAGCCGAAGCTGAATCGAAACTATATGAGAGGGTGTTAAAATTGTTTTTTCTTTTATGTTAATTTACTGTCAGTTAGAATAAGCAATGTTAGTGCTGTTAGTGAGTTATTGCTTTTACCTATTCTCTTGCCACTATCCCACATTTTTAGTGTTTGTTAGAGTGGGCTATTTTTTCTCTGATTCAGTTTCTGTAAGGCTATTAAAGAGCCATTTCTTTTATTCAATTTAATAAGAAAGATACTCCCTATTATTTTGTAAACACGTATCCTTTACAATTGGTATCAGAGCTCCTCTAGAAGGGGCCTGATCAATACTTGAAACGCAGCAGTCTTTTCAAGCAGATGGCAGAAAACAGCAGTTTTGTTCAACCATCCATTCCAAAGTTTGATGGTCACTATGATCATTGGGCAATGCTCATGGAGAACTTCCTTCGATCCAAGGAATACTGGAGCTTGGTTGAAAATGGGATCCCTACAGCAGTTGGGGGTGCAGAATCAACTGAGGCACAAAGAAAAACTGTTGAAGATCAAAAACTCAAGGATTTAAAGGTAAAGAATTATCTTTTTAAAGCAATTGATAGATCTATCTTGGAGACAATCTTGAAGAAAGAAACGTCAAAGAACATTTGGGACTCAATGAAGCAGAAGTATCAAGGGACGGCAAGGGTTAAACGAGCACAACTACAAACACTTCGAAGGGAATTTGAAATCTTGCAGATGAAAGCTGGAGAATCGGTGAACGAGTACTTTTCTCGAACCCTCACCATAGCCAACAAGATGAGAACCCATGGAGAGACTATGGGAGATGTTACTGTTATTGAAAAAATTTTGCGGTCCATGACTCCAAAATTCAACTATGTTGTTTGCTCTATTGAGGAGTCAAATGACATTGACGCCTTATCAGTCGACCAACTACAAAGTAGCTTGCTGGTGCATGAGCAACGCATGAATGCTCCTGTTATTGAAGAGCAAGCCTTGAAAGTAACCTATGAAAACAGATCAAGAGGTCGCGGTCGTGGTCGTGGAGGATTTCGCGGACGAGGTGGAGGAAGGGGCATGTCAAATTTTGACAAGTCCACTGTGGAGTGTTATTATTGCCATAAACTTGGTCATTTTCAATATGAATGTCCAAGCAAGGAGAGTGAAGTCAATTATGCAGAATTTCAAGAAGAAATGCTTTTGATGGCATCCGTGGAAAGTAAAGAATCAGATAAGGAAGAAGCATGGTTCATTGACTCAGGGTGTAGTAATCATATGTGTGGTAAGAAGGATGTATTCTCTGATTTGGATGAAAATTTTAGTGAAACTGTGAAGTTAGGAAACAATTCCAGCATGGCTGTGAAAGGAAAAGGAAATGTGAGATTTCAATTGAATGGAATCTCACATATCATTACTAGTGTGTTCTATGTTCCTGAGCTAAAGAACAACTTGTTGAGTATTGGTCAGCTGCAAGAAAAGGGGCTAACTATCATTTTTCAACATGGAAAATGCAAGATCTATCATAAGGAGAAAGGCTTGATCATGGAAACTATAATGTCCTCAAACAGAATGTTCATTTTGCCGGTTAAGCCTCAGTCAAGTGTATCGGCTTGTTTCAACACAATTACTGAAGACTCAACTCAGTTATGGCACTGTAGATTTGGACATTTAGGCTTTAAAGGCTTAAGGATTCTTGAGCAAAAAGGGATGGTGAATGGTCTTCCACAACTCAAAACTCCCTCTAAAATTTGTAAAGACTGCCTTGCGGGAAAGCAACAGAGGGATCCATTTCCTAAAGTGAGCACGTGGAGAGCATCTCAAATCCTACAGTTGATACATGCTGACATATGCGGGCCTATTACACCAGCCTCAAATAGCAAAAAGAGGTACCTAATTACTTTCATTGATGACTATAGTCGTAAAACATGGGTATATTTTTTAGTAGAAAAATCTGAAGCTTTTGACACTTTTAGAAGCTTTAAAAATCACGTGGAGAAAGAAACAAATATATTCATCAAATGCTTGCGTACTGACAGGGGTGGTGAATTTACATCACAAGAATTTAATGACTTTTGCAAGGATAATGGTATAAATAGGCAACTGACGGCTGCATATACACCACAGCAAAACGGTGTAGCCGAGAGGAAAAACAAAACCATTATGAACATGGTTCGTTGCATGCTGTATGAGAAACAAGTTCCAAGGAATTTTTGGCCCGAGGCTGTAAATTGGACTGTTCATGTGCTGAACCGATGTCCAACGGTTGCTGTGAAAAACAAGACTCCTGAAGAAGCTTGGAGTGATGTAAAGCCATCAGTTGAGTACTTTAGAGTCTTTGGATGTGTTTCGCATGTCCACATACCCGACAGAAAAAGAACAAAGCTAGACAGAAAAAGTACTAGTTGTGTTCTACTTGGAGTAAGTGAAGAATCAAAGGCATACAGGTTGTACGATCCAATTTCTCGTAAGATTATTGTTAGTAGAGATGTCGTTTTTGAAGAAGATAAAAGTTGGGACTGGAACAAAAGACATGAGGAAAACATCAAAGAAAATTTAGAATGGGAAGATGAACAAGATGAATCTGCCACTGCTGCAAGTGCAGAAAATGATACAAGCATCAATGAAGAAATACAAGGAGAACTTGATCACTCTGATTCAAACGAGTCAATTGAAGAGAGTCGGCAAGATTCAAATAGAAGAATAATACGACAACCTGTATGGATGAGGGATTATGAAAGTGGAGAAGGACTGTCAGAAGAAGAAGAAAACATGACTAACATGGCCATGTTTGCAGGTGCTGACCCAATTTCATTTGAAGAAGCTGTGAAGAGTGAAAAATGGAGAAATGCCATGAATTTGGAATTAGAATCAATAGAGAAGAATGACACTTGGGAGTTGACAAATTTACCGGTTGGTGGAAAGAAAATTGGAGTGAAATGGATATTCAAAACAAAGCTTAATGAGAATGGAGAAATAGACAAACACAAAGCGCGACTTGTAGCAAAAGGATATGCTCAAAAATATGGAGTTGATTATAATGAAGTCTTTGCACCGGTGGCAAGATTAGATACCATTCGACTAGTACTTGCACTTGCTGCTCAAAGGGGATGGACCGTTTATCAGTTGGATGTAAAGTCGGCATTCTTGCACGGTGTACTAAATGAAGAAGTTTTTGTGGAACAGCCTTGCGGATATGAAATCAAGGGCAATGAGCATAAGGTGTACAAGTTAAAGAAAGCACTTTATGGACTGAAGCAAGCTCCACGAGCTTGGTACAGTCGCATAGAATCATATTTTTTGAAGGAAGGCTTTGAAAAATGCACTCATGAACACACTTTGTTTGTTAAGACAAGTGCTGGAGGTAAAATTCTAATTGTAAGCTTGTATGTTGATGATTTGATATTCACTGGCAATGATGAGTCAATGTATGTTGAATTCAAAAAATCCATGATGGTTGAGTTTGATATGACCGATTTGGGAAAAATGAGGTATTTTTTAGGTGTTGAAGTAATGCAAAAGAGTGAGGGCATATTCATTAGTCAAAAAAAATATGTGATGGAAGTATTGGAAAGATTTGGAATGGACAAAAGTAATTCTGTTCTAAATCCAATGGTTCCTGGAGAGAAGCTTCAAAAGGATCAAGATGGCATGAAGATTGATAGTACTTACTACAAGCAGATTGTAGGAAGTCTTATGTACTTAACGGCAACTCGACCGGATGTTATGTTTGCTGTTAGTCTCATAAGTAGATACATGGAGCATCCTACTAAACTACATTTGCAAGCAGCAACTAAAATCTTAAGATACTTAAGAGGGACAGCTGATTATGGTGTGTTTTACAAGAAGGGCGGAAATGAAGAATTAGTCGCGTACACGGATAGTGACTATGCGGGTGACTTGGATGATAGAAAAAGCACGTCGGGATATGTGTTTCTATTGAGCTCTGCTGCAATATCTTGGTTATCTAAAAAACAGCCTGTAGTATCTTTGTCTACTACAGAAGCAGAATTTATTGCTGCATCTACTTGTGCTTGTCAGGCTGTTTGGTTGAGAAAGATTTTGGAGAAGCTTGGACATACTCAAAACAGCTCAACAACTGTTTACTGCGACAGCAACTCAGCAATCAAGCTTGCTAAAAATCCTGTAATGCATGGTCGTAGCAAACATATCGATGTTCGATTCCATTTTCTTCGTGAACTCGCAAAGGATGGAACTATAGAACTAGTTCACTGCAATACTCAAGAACAAGTGGCCGATGTGATGACAAAGCCTTTGAAACTTGATGCTTTTGTGAAATTGCGCAACTTATTGGGAGTGTGTCAACCGCCAATAGTAAACTGATTGTTAAGTAACATTCAGTTTAAGGGAGGATGTTAAAATTGTTTTTTCTTTTATGTTAATTTACTGTCAGTTAGAATAAGCAATGTTAGTGCTGTTAGTGAGTTATTGCTTTTACCTATTCTCTTGCCACTATCCCACATTTTTAGTGTTTGTTAGAGTGGGCTATTTTTTCTCTGATTCAGTTTCTGTAAGGCTATTAAAGAGCCATTTCTTTTATTCAATTTAATAAGAAAGATACTCCCTATTATTTTGTAAACACGTATCCTTTACAGAGGGAGGATCGCGTCGGAAATAGATCGAAGAGGGAATCAAAGCTGGATGAAGAACGTTGAAGATGGCACTAATTCAGATCGAAGAGATGAAGAGGAAATAATCGCCGCGCTGTTGAAAGGGTGAGAAGAGAGAAGCCTCGAGCGGATGTTGAAACAAGACGGAGGCGCTGATTCGTGAGGCGACCACTCTGTGATTTCGATTGGAGAAGAAGAGCGACGAGTTACTTCGCTGTTGTTTCTCGGAGAAAGGAGATTAGTCGTCGCGGACGAGAGAATAAGAAGACATTCACAAGGAATTGGGAACGTCACATGCATTTGAGACCTAATTGCTTCAAACGACATCGTTCTTCCTTTTTAGTTATGTAGTTAAATTCTGTTTAATGTGATAATTGAAATTTTAACTAAATCTTGTTGAAAGATGGATAAGGGTGTTTTCTTGGACCAAATCACTACTCTCTTAGGCCCATGCGTTTTCTTTGGTATGCTTTTTTTCTTTTCGCTATAGCAAAAACTGAGATGGGCTTTCCCTTATGCTGGGCCTCTGTGCCTCACGTGATTTTTTTACACCATCAGATCCAGATTTGACACCTTTTGTTTAACATTTGGTTAGAGTGTTTTGTTTTGTCATAGAATTTTCTCATTAATTTTTGGCATGCTCTTAATTTCTTTTGATGAACAAAAAATGATATAAAATAGTAGAATATAATAGAATTCTTTTTTTAAAATTTCTTTTATATTAGTTGTTTAGAATTTTCTATTATCGATTGTGTTAGTAATTATTTTATTATTCGAGATTTGTGATACACCTTTGCTTATTGAGATTTGAGTCTTATGCAGGTTTATTGTGCGATATGTGGATATGCTCGATATTTCGATTGTGATTTATTTTCACATTGATGATGCCTCGACACTTATTTCGAGCATTTGATTTCTGACTCTTTTCCTTGATTGGTGAAGATATCGTGAAGATCGTCGGGTTTCTTTATTTTTATACGCTTTGCTACATATTAATATCCGTTTGGTATTTTCCCTTGTTTATCTCATTTCAGCATTTACCGCTTTCTAGAGATCATGTATATTAGGGGAGTTTATCGCTTTCTAGAAATCATGTGAAGTAGGAAGTAGGAAATAAAGAGCGTGCGCTCGAAGTTGCTATTTAAAGTCCTGTAGCAGGCACCGCTTTTTGTATGATATCTGTGTTTATTTAAAATCCTACCTTTGAAGTAGGTATTTTGAACGCGTGTTTACATTTGTGCCCGCATTATATTACAAATGATAAGTTCTCAAAAGGAGGCAAGCAAGGAGGGTCCGTAATCGACCCTCGCACATTCTAGTCCGTGTCATCCTTAGCTCACGTTGTACGTTGATACTTCATAGTTGTTCAGATCTTGTGTATCGAGTCGTCAAGTGGGTAAGGGTTTTACAATCAAACCCCCACGCTTTGTCAGGAATTCGCATCGGCCGATGATGACACTCTGTGATCGTTCATATTGTCTTCTGTCGCCTACCTCGATCTTTTATATCTTGGTTAGGTGTTCAATCGCTTTGGACGTCACATTTTTTTATTTCATTTGTCTCCCTCTTGTTTGCTTCGGGTGATCCGCTCCCCTTAGCTAAAGCATTTTATCTTCATACCCCCATCCTCTGAGTCAGTATACCCCAATTGTGTGCTTTTGCCAAAGCACTTGTTTGATATGTCATACTTCCCTTAGGATCGCTCGATTAGAGTAGCTTTCGAGTTAGACATTAAGATATGTATCCATGCATGCTAACATAGGGTAGATATTTCCCTTTCAAAACTCAACCTTAGGGCCATCATTATATGATTACACTAGGGCTAGAGATTAGGATAGTCTCCCTTAGTTGTTTTCTTTTCTTTGCATATTGCATCTTAAAACAAAAACTTTATATTTCTTAGAAAATTATAAAACATCTCTAATGAACTTAAATCCTTCTTCAAAGGTAAAAAATACAAACAATCTTAATTGTTTGTATGCCTTCTAGCTCTATTTTAAACTTTGATAAGCTGGCATCTTACCACCCCTACCATGATATTTTACTATCTTTGTTTCAATGTTTCTCCTTCACATATGTTTGTTATCCTACTTTGATTTTCAATATCATTGTTAGGGGTGATGTTTCATCATCTAAGTTTTGATGTATTATCATCTTTGCCATGATATCTTACTATCTTTTTACCGATGCTTCGTCATTGCATATGTTTGTTATCCTACTTTGATTTTCGATATCATTGTTAGGTATGATGTTTTACCATCTTATCTGATATTTTGCTATCATGCTTATGTTTTATCATCTTATCCGATATTTTTCTATCATGTAGATGTGTTATGATCGTATCTGAGTTTGTGTTGCCATGTGATGTCTTGTCGTCCTTGTTTTAATATTTTATCGTCGTTGCTGATGTTTTGTCATTTTATATGATGTTTTGCCATCTTGGTTATTGCTTTTGTCTTTTTAACTAAAAAACACAAATCAACCAAAATATGTGAGTTGAACTACGGCTGCTCTGATTCCTTAAAAGGGATATGTAGGCATTGGGGTAGGGCCCGAACGAGTACAACTTTTATTTTCCCTACATTATTCTCTCTTTTCTTTTGCATGCATTCACTCTTGCATCTTTTATTTTAGCTTTTAAGCTTAGACATAGATTTGACACACCCATTAGATTAGAACAACAAGATTGGATACCATATAGTACTACGGGCGTGTGGGGTGCTAATACCTTCCCCTCGCATAACCGACTCCTTAAGCAATCTCTATGGTCGCAAGACCGTGAATTCACCCCTTCAGGTTTAATCATGTTCAACTTTACCTTTTGGAGAGATAAAAGACATTCAATGGCGACTTCATTGATTTTATTATCAGATGACAGTTTCGCCGGTTGTTTCAGCTAGCGACTTCAGTGGGGATAACAAAACCGACCAATTGCTGGTCCATCTGGGTGTGATGTTTTACCATCTTATCTGATATTTTGCTATCATGCTTATGTTTTATCATCTTATCCGATATTTTGCTATCATGTAGATGTGTTATGATCGTATCTGAGTTTGTGTTGCCATGTGATGTCTTGTCGTCCTTGTTTTAATATTTTATCGTCGTTGCTGATGTTTTGTCATTTTATATGATGTTTTGCCATCTTGGTTATTGCTTTTGTCTTTTTAACTAAAAAACACAAATCAACCAAAATATGTGAGTTGAACTACGGCTGCTCTGATTCCTTAAAAGGGATATGTAGGCATTGGGGTAGGGCCCGAACGAGTACAACTTTTATTTTCCCTACATTATTCTCTCTTTTCTTTTGCATGCATTCACTCTTGCATCTTTTATTTTAGCTTTTAAGCTTAGACATAGATTTGACACACCCATTAGATTAGAACAACAAGATTGGATACCATATAGTACTACGGGCGTGTGGGATGATAATACCTTCCCCTCGCATAACCGACTCCTTAAGAAATCTCTATGGTTGCAAGACCGTGAATTCACCCCTTCAGGTTTAATCATGTTCAACTTTACCTTTTGGAGAGATAAAAGACATTCAGTGGCGACTTCATTGATTTTATTATCAGATGACTGTTCCGCCGGTTGTTTCAGCTAGTGACTTCACTGGGGATAACAAAACCGACCAATTGCTGGTCCATCTGGGTGTGATGTTTTACCATCTTATCTGATATTTTGCTATCATGCTTATGTTTTATCATCTTATCCGATATTTTGCTATCATGTAGATGTGTTATGATCATATCTGAGTTTGTGTTGCCATGTGATGTCTTGTCGTCCTTGTTTTAATATTTTATCGTCGTTGCTGATGTTTTGTCATTTTATATGATGTTTTGCCATCTTGGTTATTGCTTTTGTCTTTTTAACTAAAAAACACAAATCAACCAAAATATGTGAACTGAACTACGGCTGCTCTGATTCCTTAAAAGGGATATGTAGGCATTGGGGTAGGGCCCGAACGAGTACAACTTTTATTTTCCCTACATTATTCTCTCTTTTCTTTTGCATGCATTCACTCTTGCATCTTTTATTTTAGCTTTTAAGCTTAGACATAGATTTGACACACCCATTAGATTAGAACAACAAGATTGGATACCATATAGTACTACGGGCGTGTGGGGTGCTAATACCTTCCCCTCGCATAACCGACTCCTTAAGAAATCTCTATGGTCGCAAGACCGTGAATTCACCCCTTCAGGTTTAATCATGTTCAACTTTACCTTTTGGAGAGATAAAAGACATTCAATGGCGACTTCATTGATTTTATTATCAGATGACAGATCTGCCGGTTGTTTCAGCTAGCGACTTCACTGGGGATAACAAAACCGACCAATTGCTGGTCCATCTGGGTGTGATGTTTTACCATCTTATCTGATATTTTGCTATCATGCTTATGTTTTATCATCTTATCTGATATTTTGCTATCATGTAGATGTGTTATGATCGTATCTGAGTTTGTGTTGCCATGTGATGTCTTGTCGTCCTTGTTTTAATATTTTATCGTCGTTGCTGATGTTTTGCCATCTTGGTTATTGCTTTTGTCTTTTTAACTAAAAAACACAAATCAACCAAAATATGTGAGCTGAACTACGGCTGCTCTGATTCCTTAAAAGGGATATGTAGGCATTGGGGTAGGGCCCGAACGAGTACAACTTTTATTTTCCCTACGTTATTCTCTCTTTTCTTTTGCATGCATTCACTCTTGCATCTTTTATTTTAGCTTTTAAGCTTAGACATATATTTGACACACCCATTAGATTAGAACAACAAGATTGGATACCATATAGTACTACGGGCGTGTGGGGTGCTAATACCTTCCCCTCGCATAACCGACTCCTTAAGCAATCTCTATGGTCGCAAGACCGTGAATTCACCCCTTCAGGTTTAATCATGTTCAACTTTACCTTTTGGAGAGATAAAAGACATTCAGTGGCAACTTCATTGATTTTATTATCAGATGACAGTTCCGCCGGTTGTTTCAGCTAGCGACTTCACTGGGGATAACAAAACCGACCAATTGCTGGTCCATCTTGGGGTCGCTCCTAGCTCTTGTTTTCTTTTCCTTGGGTATTTATTTTTATGCTTTCAGTTTATTCATTTGTACATGATTATCTAATCATATATTTGCATTTCATTTTTACTGCTTTCCATATTGGTTATCTGTTGTATTGGCTTCTGGTTTTCCTTATTAGGTGGGTGTTACTATGAGGTAAAAGGCCCAATACCCAGGCTAAGTGACAGACAATAGGAACACTAGGAATAGAGTGGAACACGACAGATAGGGGATATAGATTTCCCTAGACGGTTGTGTCATACATGCTTAGATGAGGTTTTAATGAGATGCTATCATTATCACGTAGGTGTACAATGATAATACTCTCAAGCGAACCCGTGATTTTGAGTTACCTTTGCTTACCCTGACCTAGTTTCACCCGTGTGTGGGGCAGGAATTATTCTTACAGGTACCGATGGTGACTTTTGGGTTCTGTTGGTGACTTTGTTCCTATTGGTGACTAGATCTCCTGGTTCTGTTTCGGGCTTCTCACCTTGTGATGGCCGTTTATTTTGGAAGTTCAACAGTTATCTTTTATGATAGGTAGATTTTTGTCTCATGCAGTTTTTGATCCACTTGCTACTTGGTTCTTTTGTGTTCTGAGATGGTGTCGGACCTTTGGTCCAGTGATATTTATCATTCAGTTTAGAGACAGTGCAACCATTTTCCATGTTTATGGAGCCTTGATCCCGTGTTCTTGCACACATAATTTGTTAACATCATTTTGACACACATGTTCTTTCCATTTCCAAGGAACCATGCTTTTGAGCTTTGTGTTGCACTTCTCCCCCTTTTACTGGTTTAAAGTCAAAATTAAAAGCATGTGGGTTCCTTGGAAATGATTGAACATGTAATTACATACACTCATGAACCTCATGCATATTCATGCATTCATAATAGGTACTCAGAGTTGGAGATTCATATTCAGACTTGGTTCTCTCTTCAGAGTTACAAACTTGAACTCTTGTTGTCACGTGTTCAAAGATCATTTATGGAATGACTTCGTGGGGTATTGGTCGGGATGAAGATTCAAATGTGGTTGTTTGTGGTATACATGAAAGCCTTGGCCTGTGACCGATAACTCTTCGAGAAGGAAGATAATCAGTTGAAGGCCCGGTTGAGTCATGTCATGGAAGTCTTGATGATAGTGTCAACAATCCTACACAGACTATTGCAACATGAGTTATTCTCTTCTCCTCATCTTTTAGGGTTTCTTTCAAACCATGGAGTACCTTGTGGATTTCATCCACTATCTTAAGTGCTTATAACACTTATCAGCAGATGGTTCCCATTTACCAGTTGAATTCAAGAGGTTTGATTTATCAGAAAGAACGAAAGAAGCCTAGAGAAATATTTTGATCCCATCCCAGTGCTTTATTCTCATTTGTTTCCACACTCATTTGAGCTTCAGTGGGTTAGGCTCTGTACTTCAGTACCGTCTACAAACCCCCTTTCAAATCCTGTTATCAATTCCATACGCAGTTACCATGCCGGGGTACTCGATTATTCAATCAGGGGCACTCTCCACAACTTTGAGCTCTCTGATCTTCTCGTCCGCAATCGATGCTTGTTTCCCAAGTGAATCCATGGGGAAAAGATTTTAAGCAAATATAGAAGAAGACTGAGAAGTATGTTAATACCATCTCAATGCCTTACATCTTGACGCTTCCTCATTTGTTGGGAATTCAGTTGATTAAGCTTCGTGCTTTGGAGACTATTTGTTGTACCCCAAAATTTGGCCTCCCATATTTCTCAAAATATTTCAAGAAAAATTCACAAGTTCAACCCGGCGCGTCATATTCAGGTGTTCTTTCACCAAGATATCTCTGATAACATATTCTCAAATTCAAGTTCGGCTCAAGAGATAATTCTTTAAAGAAGGTATCCGAATGTGTGAGTTTTCTTGAAGAAATATGGTGAAAAAAGTGTGCTGAAAGTGCAGTTTTTACGCGCTAAAAAATTCATAACTTGAAGATCGTGACTCATTTTGAACCCGTTCCGGTGGCCAAAATTCCATCTTGATATTATCTACGTTTTCATCTCTCACGGATGGAAGCCAATTTCAATCAGAAAGTCTTCAAAAATATGGATTTATCAAGTATTTTCGTACAGAAAATTTGTGACAGAAGTTTATTTGCATCATGTTCAGAAAATCATAACTTGGTCGATTTTCATCGTATCGAGCTGGTTCTGGCTCCAAAATTTCACAAATTGAGTTGGCTACATTTTCACAGAAGGTATTGAGTTCAAACGGTATTCAAAAGGCCTTCATTTTTTTCTCAGAGTGCATGACACGCCGAAAATCCTGAATGCTGAATATTATTTCATCTGGGCCGAAACTTCGAAAATTCATAACTCGGTCAATTTTTATCAGATTGGACTCATATTTTTACACAAGGTTACTGACTCATAGATCTACAACTTTTCTTCAAAGGTCGAGACCGGATTATGCTCCGATCAATACCAGTTTTTTATTGAATAATGTGTCAGAGTCGAGACTGGAGCCCAAAATAAATTTGTCTGAGCTGAAACTTCAAAAATTCATAACTAATTCACCATTTATCTGATTGAGCCGATTTTCGGACAGGAGTTAGTTATTGATGTCGGATACATTTTGTTTTCACATTTCAACTTCAAAAATTTCACTTAAGTCCCTGCGATTTAGCCTGGAAAGTGACGAACTCAAGTGAACATTGGAGGCCCAATTGCACATTCAAAGCCCATTTTCTTTACCCTAATTTCCATTATATAATCACATTCTTTTCATACAAACCAAAAGGAGAGAAAAAAAAGCTGGCCACAACACTGTCAGAATATCGAATTCTTTCAAGAACCCTAAAACCTTGAAATCCTTATTACAAATTCCTCTCTCACTACAAACAAGCCATCTCAGTTACAAACCAACATCTCACTACTTCTTCAGTAAGAGTAAGGCTGACTTGATCTCCATGATCAAAAGGGCATAAAAGCATTCGTGTCACTACTTTTCCAGTAATGGTAAGGTTGATTTGATCTCCATGATCAAAAGAGTATAATCATTCATACATGTCATATTGGCCTAAACATTAAATTTCTTCATATATTGGCTTTATTTGTATTTTATGATATATAGTAATTTATTTAATGTGTTCATGAGATTCAACACTGCAGATTTAGACAGGATCCCTTGCAGGTTCATTAAGGAACGTTGAGGCCAAAACACAAATAGCCAAAAGCCAAAAGCCAAATGGCCAAAACAGAATAGTTTACACATGACACCAATACATGGCGAGACAGATATCCTGAGAAGGTTAAGGAACGTGGAGGCCAGAACACAAATGGCCAAAAGCCAAAACACAAATGGCCAAAAGTCAAATGGCCAAAACAAAACAGTTTACACATGACGCCAACAGCTGTTTCATCCCTCCGATCAGACTCGTATACTCCTAAACTCTCTCTCTATTTGTATTATGTTCCTTTAATTAATTAATCGTTATTATTTTTATTAATCACTAACTGTTGTACCCCAAAATTTGCCCTCGCATTTTTCCCCTGAAATCTCAGCTTCAAGCCTTTCCTGATTTTTCAAACTGGCTCAAGAATCGGACAAACGGACTTTTCTCGTCAGTCAAAACAAAATTAGGGTTTTATTGATTTTCAGGACTCTGAATTATTTCGAACAGTTGGCTCAGGGTTTTGGTTGATTTTTTGGTTCAATTTTGATCAGGCGAGCGTTATGTGGCATTTAATCAAGAATTAAGGTTTTATGGGCATATTCTCAGAAAGATTAGAATTCCACAGCACGTCGCAGTTTATTCCAAGATTCGGGTTAAATGCGCATTGTTTTTAATTTAATAAGCAAAAGAGGCAGTTGGTTTGGATTCACGTTGGTTTGTTTGAGTCGGTCAAAATAAATATGCAATTTGGATCTACAGTGCTTGGTAAGAAATCAATAAGAAAGGATTGCGTCTGATCAGTTTTTTGTGTTCGACTGTGTGTTGCTTCGGATAATGGAGACGTCAAGTTCGTTTATTCTGATCGACGGAGAATCATTGTTTAACTGATTATTTATTGTTCTAAGAATTAAATACTTGAAATTTAACTTTCATTTTATTTAAGGAACTATAAATAACAAGTAAATAATTAAGGAAAAGGAATTGAAAAGATTTAATTGAATCAATAGAATTTTTATTTCATATTTAATGTTTGTTACAATTATTATTTGATACAAGTATTTATTTACGAAGTATTTAATATAATAATAGTGTACAAAAATTAAATTGAAAATAAAAAACTATCCTATTTATTTCTAATTCTTCGTTCTTCACTTCGCTCCGGTGTTCCATTTTTCACCTGCAAAAGAAAAAAGGAAGAAAAGTCAGAAAACAGTTGAATTAAAAAAGACAGACTCATCATTAAGGGCCACTGACTGGGATCAATTAACCCTCTCTGCAAATCACGGGATTTCTCCCGTTTCACAGAGAGGGAAGAATTTTTATGCAAAGTTGAAAAAATGCAAATGTCAAAATGCATAGAATATCAAACTGCATAGTTTCAAAATCTCAAACTTCAAATTCAAACCAAACTGAAAAAAATCCAAGTTACAACTTTCTATCAAAAGCCAAAGGTACAAGCTTACTGTCAAAAAAATACAAAAATCTACCCAAGCTGTCAAAAGAAGATTTGGCAAAGATTTTGAAAGATATCAAAAGAGCACAAAAGCTGGATAAAGTATGCAGAGGAAAGTTATGCAAGCAAGCTAACTCTAAATCATCATTTCCAAGAATAAAGTGGCCACTTTCAGAAAATAGTACAAAAAAGAATCATATAATAATATCCAATTGTACTACAGAGAGAGAAAAAAGAGAGATAAGAGGAAGGGTTCAGGTTTTATGCTTAGGCAGGATAGAGAGAGAGGGAGAGATACAAACTGAGTGGTCCTGGCCTGAAGCAAACTACACACATAAAAACCAAGCCTGTACCTTTAAGCCAGGGGGACCTGAGATGCAAATATACTACATACCGAAGCGAACCTGATAAGCATGAAAGTAAGCCAAAACTGCTAAGCAAACCTGAAGCACAGCCTGTACCTTTACCATCAAAACCACGAACACATAACCCATCCTAAAAACCAACAACCGGCCTAACCACATAAACCTGTCAAAGCTTAAGCATCAAACAGATTGAACCCAAAACTCATAGCCTAACCAAAACCGTTACAAGCACATAACATAAACTTACTGTCATAACCTCAAACAAATTCAAACATGTTAAAAGGCACAACCTGCAAGCTGAAACCATACATCAAACAACAATAATCTGCAAAGCCCAAGCATACTGGCCTGAGACCTCACAAACCCAAACCTGTGAAACATACAAACACATAAACTGAACATACAAACACATAAACTGAACTACCAAACCTGGCCTAGCCTTCAAACCTGATAAACCAAGCTAAACCTGCTGTTCAAGCATAACAACCTGCCTAACCACCATACTGTCGAAACCTCAAAGCATTCAAAACCAACTCCCAAGCCCTCAGTATACACATCATGGGGCAAGCAGAACAAAGCGATACAAGCAAGCATTCAAAAGTTTAAGGCAACATAGGCATACAGAAGAGGCATCTCAGAAGGCCATTCAAGGCAAAATGTCAAGGCAGCAAATGTTCTAAAGCATACGAATACTCAAGGGCAACTCAACACTAGGCCCTCAGCAAACATACATCACTGGGCAATAAAACATTCCAAAGGCATCCAACTCAAGATAAGTTCAGGGCAACAAGAGAAGAAGAGAGAAAGTTCGTTCAGGAGCAACAAATATCAAAGCATCACATTTCAAACTCAGGGAAGCATCTCAGAAAGTATACATAAGTACAAGCTCAGCATATTCAAAGGCATACAAATGCTCAAAGGCAACATGTAGTAGAAGAGAAAAGATAAAGAAATGAATCTATTTCAGGATAGGGTTTTTCAGTTAAAATCATCATCAAAACCATAGGCAAAAAATAACAACCAGATAAAAGATACCGGGAGTTCAAAGCGCGAACGTCTGTCCTCCTCGACCGTTCCGGCCTCCTGAGCGCCGCATCCTTTTTTCTCTCCTCCTTCTCCAAGGTCAGGTAGTAAGCTCTTATCCCTCTTTCTTCTCCACCACCTCCATAGTAATACAGATTTAAGAATCAAAATTCAAATCAAAACAACGCATGCAATTCGTAAAAGAAAAAGGAACATAAACATTGAAACGAACCTTGTATCAAGAGAACGCTGAGCTCATGCCATGGAGGGAAGAGAGATTTGGAGGGAGCGACACTGGTGGCTGGACGGAGGAGCTATGATCAGAAGAGAACGTTGAACGAAAAGTACGAACGGCGCCGTCCCAAACCCTAATTCCCTTTACTGAACAATGAAAACTCCAAACCCTAAGAAATGTTTGTTCCACTTTGGGCCAGCATAATCAAATACCAAGCCCATTCCTACTAATTAATCCCTTTTTGTTACTTAATACTAACAATATTTTCTTATACAAACATAATTAAAAATACGAAATGTGATAATAATACTTTATTACAAAAAAAATAATATTTAAAAACCTATTTCTTATATACATCATTTAATTTCTAAATACTTGATTAAAATACATTGGTACATATCATACATTTTTTTTATCATATAGTTAAATTTGAAAATATCCCTTTTTTAAGTATATATTTGTACATAAATTTTAAAACATTAATTTTGTACATACACATAAGATACATTTTATTTTATACAATATCATTAAATTTGAAAATATCTTCTTTTAATAAAAATATACTTTGTACATAATAGACAAAATACATATTTTTTCTAATATTAAAATTCTTAAAACACTTAATTAAAACATTTTTTGTATATAATAAACAATGATGCGTCTTATACATTTTTTTGAACATACGATTTAATTAAAAACATTTTCTTTTGAACATATTAAAAATATACAAATCAAAGATTCTTTAAAACACATATTTAGGTCGAATACCCTAATCTCGCATTAATTTCATATTGTCGCACTTGTAAATAATTACACATACTCATATACATGTACACTTACACAAATACATTCACATTGCCCTATACACATTTTTTTTTATCTTATATTTGTATATTCGATATTTACATTTTGATCGCAAATCCGATTTGGTTGTAACTTATTGGATACTATAAGTCTCATCCCCTTTTGTACATTTATACCCCCACTCCCGGACATTATTTTGTAATAGCGTAGATTTTACATTTCCGCAATTTACAGTTTTCCAATTATACCATGGTTAGACCTAGGGTTTGTATGTACATAAAATCGAACGCTAGATAACCTAATACAAGACAAATACATGTAATCAATACACAATCACACTTGCACCCTCTAGGGTAATCCCACATGTTGCCTTCCAAAATGGGCCATGCTTGCACGTCGAGTATCTTTGGCAAAACAAAATCAAATGATCATAAGTCTCAAAGTGTTGCCTAAACGGAATGATCATAGTCCCTTCAAAGCAAATTGCCAAAGACACTTGGCATCATTGCATTCATGGTCCATACGATGACCCGCGCCCGTCCCGAATAAACTTCCTAAACGCAAGATTGTCCATCAATTTCAATGGTGGAACAAAATTGTTAAAAAGGGTTAAAAACATAACGAAAAAACCTTTGAGTACAATAGGGTAGACAAAACTCTTAGTTACTTGAGATCAATTTGCAAAAACACTTGCCTTCTTTTCAGAAACCACAATCCACAACACTTTCAAACAAACTCTCAAAAACATTTGAAACATCTTTTCGAAAAGATCCACACTTTTGTAAAACACTCAATCACGAGTCAAATACATTAGTTGCCTAAGACAAGGCATCTTCTTCCAAAACATTTTCAAAAGTACCCACACACACACCATTTTCAAGCAATCGAAAAACAAGGCAAGTGATCTAAAAAACCAAGTAACTAAGAGCCCATGGATAACCATGGATGAAAAGGGTGCTAATACCTTCCCTTTTCATAATCTACCCCCCGAACCCACGAAATATCTCAAAAGGTTTTTGCTGTGCTTTTTTTAACCTTTCCTTTAGGATAAAATAAAAAGTCGGTGGCGACTCTTGCTCAACCGCACAAGTGCGAATACGAACGCAAAACACTAGTCAGTTCTCCCACCGTATCACACTAACCAATTAACATTTTTTCCTAATAAAATCAAAAACACAAAAAATATTTTATTTATTAAAATTAACTTCATCACTTTTATTTTTGTAAATAAATTAATTTAATCAATTTAGCTTTAATTAGATTTAACTTTTAATATTTTTTGCAATATTTAAAATCAATTTAGAATATTAGGTTTTTATTAGCATTAATTCAATTTATTTTATTTCTTTAAAAAACTAAAAAATCCAAAAATATTTTCATTATTTAATTTAATTTAATTGTTCATTTAATTTAATTCCATTTAATTCAAAAATAACCAAAAAAATCACTTTCTTTCAAAAAAGGGTCAAAACCCCAAAAAACTCGCATCCGATTTAATTTCCCGCACGCGATCCATTTTTCCATATTATTGTACTTGCTTCCGGAATGTAATAACTTTAATTAGGACTTTATTTATTTATTGATTTATTTTACTTTCCGCAATTTAAATTAAAGGGTTTGTTTTTGGCGATGTAAATACCCGACGCCTTGTAATAGCGTAGATTCAATTTTCCGCAATTTACTTTCCGCAATCATTAACTGTTAATTATGCATGACAAGACTTGTATGAAGAATAAAATTAATCCGTAGCTCATAAATGCATGTTCAAAGATAAACATAAACTGAAACCTGACACACGTGCACATGCCACTCCTAGGGTACGCCTCATTGGTTGTCTCGAACGTGGTCGTCAAGTATAGGGTGTTTTAGAGGTCGCCCTCCTGTCTAAGATCCAGTTGCCTCAAAACGGTTGCCTCGGATAAAAAGGATCTAGGACATTAGGGTTACTTCTAAGGTGTCCTATTATTGCTTCGGTGACCACACATGTCCCTTACTCGAATTGACCCGAACACCTCCAACGACGGTGCTACCTACTTCTCAATAGTGGGATAGTACTGTCTAAAGGACTCTTACACAGCTTAATTCCTTAGAGTAGGTAGATTTCTCCTGGGTACTTGCTCTTTCAAAAAAAAACAAAAATATCTTTTCGCACCTACACTTTCAAAAAGTTTTCAAACAAATTTTTCATACACTCTTGAGGACAGATACAAGAGTTACTTAGAAATTTTTCAAACGAAACTTTTTCAAAACCCACATACACTTGAAAAGCAAACAAATTTTTGAATACATAAGAGCAAGTACCTAAGAGCCCGTGGATAACCACGGATAGAAAGGGTGCTAACACCTTCCCTTTCTATAAATCTACCTCCCGAACCGAGAAACATTCTCAAAGAAGGAATTTTGCTGTGCTTTTGTCCTTTCCATGTTGGAGAACATAAAAGACGGTGGCGACTCTTGCTTACCGCGACATTTCGCGAACTAGCTTAAAAAACAGTCAGTTATATTTCCACCGATCACAGAACTGGCGACTCTGCTGGGGATTTATAAGTGAGGTGTACCTTAGGATTAGACCACTTGTGTTTTCAATTGCTTGGCTTGTATGCTTTATCTTTGTGGGTTGAATCAGAGTTACTATAGATCCTAACCCAGATCTGGGGATACCCTTTTAGAAGTAGCAACAAACTGTGAGGGAACTGTGCGGGGTATACCGACACGGTTGAAGCAGTTGCTACGTTGATGTGGCACTTTGGTGAGTATCGGTAACCCTTGAGTCAAGTCAAGGAGAGTACGGGGCCGCCGCGTGGTGTCGTGAAGCATCAACTGACCTTAGGAACCTTAATTGACCATCCTGGCCTCTTTAGGGGTAGTGAGATGACCGACTTTGGTACAGTCCGAAGTTGGTAGATACTCGATACTACACTTATTGAGGGTTGTTTTCTTGGAATATTTTGATCGCCAGTTCAGTGGCTAAATCAAAACAATGAACGTAGAAAACAACCCAATGATATTGAGCTCCTTAGAACCCGGTTACTTTTGATAGGACAGGTCTTGAGCCCACCAACTTCAAGAGGGTAGTACCTAAACTTCATACTGGCCTAAACTCTAAGGGCAGTCTTGGTGTGACTTGTATGCCCTAAAACTTGAACTACTTGCATATTCTTGTTATCTGACACTTGAGTTTCTTGCAGGTTTTGTTTATAGTCCTTAATCTGGGCTCATAACAGGGTTTACTTACGCCACTCCACGCATAACATAACATCATACCATCATACCATTGCATACATCCTGCATAAGGACTAACCCATTTCAAGGATCTCAAGGGTCTGTGGTGCAGGTCATGATGAACCAGAATGTCTAGCAAGGGGCAAAGGGGATTTATTTTCCCTCTAGCCAGGTTGATGACTTGAGTCAGGGGCTATGACCCACTTGATATGGTGAGCTTTGACTCTTGAAGAAGGTTCCCCTAGCCAAGGTTGTTTGGAAATCAAAACAAGGTTGATGACTTGAGTCAGGGGCTATGACCCACTCGATATGGTGAGCCTTGACTCTTGAAGAAGGACTCTCAACAACAGGAAGTTCCTTCAATCAAGCTACCAGATTCAAATTCTGACAATTTTTTCTTGTCTACCCCGCGAGATCCTTGAAAACATTGCATGCATACATACACATCATTGCATAACAGGTACCCTTGTTACAGGTCACTTACCTTCTCCGCTGTTTATTTCAGCAATGGCTTCCCAACAAAACAACTAGGATCTTCAGGCTCAAGAGACTCGGTTCGGGGAGATCCTCCTAAATCTATTCAAGGGGCAGGAGGAGCTGAGAACACTCCTCACGAGGACTTTGGTCAGGAACAGTCCAGAAGACAGTAAGGATGAACGACTGAAACATCTGCAAGCTGAGGTGGATACAATGAGAACCCAGATGTTGGGGCAGATGACTCTCATTCAAGACTTAGCTCAAAGACAAGAAGAGCTCAAGGTTCTCGTCAACCAACTGCTTCGGGATAACCAACTGGGGCAAACATCTAAGGTTGAAGAGCCAGTCATCATTAAATTCCCTTTGAGACCAGAAGACAAGGGAAATTCTCCGCAACTTGCTTCAGGGTCACAAATTCAGCATCAACCTCACCAGCTTCAGCAAGACAGTATGAAGCAAGTAGTCAGGGTTAGAGACCAAACCAGTAATCAGCCTCCAAGAAGTCAAAGGTTTGGTTCAATGAATAGACCTCTCCAAGCCGCTACTACTTCACAGGTCCAACCACAACCTCGCCCAGAACAACGGGTTGATCAGAGTAAGCCCCGAAGGCAATTTACCAAGCTCAACATGTTGCTGTTTCAAGCCTTACAAAGCCTGTTGAGATTGAATCTGATTACACTAAGGGACCCTCCTAAGAATCCCAACAAGACACCTTCAAGGTATAACCCCAACGCTCGCTGCGCTTATCATTCTGACAGCCCGGGGCATGCTACAAACGACTGCTGGTCTCTGAAGAACAAGATCCAGGACTTGATTGATGAAGGAGCAGTGGAATTCACCCCAGATGGTCAGGTCGAGTTCTTCTACTATCCCTAGACGAGAAGACCTTTTGTTCATTGGAAGTTTCAAGTTGTATTTTTCTTTGCTTGTTCAAACATTTGTTCATGTCAAACTCTTTTACTTTATCAATGCATCGCATATGTCTGTTTTGAATCAATATATTCGCATTCGCTATATTCAAACTGCTTTCATTTTTGATGTTCAACTCTCGATAAAACAATTCTAAGCCTCTTGAGGGAGGATGACGAAAACGATACCACGGTCTCTACAGTATGCTTTTGAACAGACCCCGCTGATGAGGCACATGCATTGTTTTAATTCCTAAACACCAGAGTTATAAGGAAGATAATCCCTCGTCAACCCCTTCGAGCCAAAGAAGTAGGAGTTTTTTCTTTTCACAAAAAATTAAAACCCTTAATCATAACCTGGGGCAGGGTAGTCTTCTCAGTTGATCCAGGTGCACAACGAATGGCACCAAAGGAGTCCTTCCAAAGCAAAAGACAGTGATGGTTCCCTATAATCGTCAGGACAGGCAGTCGTCATCTTCCAAAACAAAAGCCCAATAAGTCAAAACCTATGAAGAAGACTTACAAAACTGGGGCATCCCGCTGACTGTAAATTCAAAGAGAAACAGTTCAGGCAAAAGACAGGGATAACAGAATAAAAAAGAAAGAGGTCCTACAAACCCTCAACAAAAAGAAATGACTACCTATTCAAAATAAATTGTCAACATCCGAACCATCACTGGAATATCAGAGCAAAGACTCAAACAAGGTCTAACGCACGATTAGTTGAGTTTAGGATTGAAGAATATCACGAAGAGTGGGTGGGTACCAATATAATTTGAGCCTTTATCCTTTGTTTCTTAAACCGTGAACCAGGTCACGTTATAACCCTCAAAAAGTCCTAGCTGAAGCATGGGTTAGTTTGAAAGCATACTATTACGAAAGGTATCCTGACTCCTTAAGGCTTGCGGTAAAATAACGAGTTGACATCACATTTTACAAAATTCACTGGTTTTATTGAAAAAATGCATTTTCAAAAACTTCAAGACAGACATAAGCTTGGCATTCTTAAAATAACATTGTTTGCATATGACTATTTGTTTAAACAGCAGAGAAATTCGCACGAAGAATATCCAGTAAGCAAAAGCCTTCTCAACAAAAGAATCACTTCAAGTGGAAGAAACACTTCCAATCCAGGGGCATGACATGATCATTGTCCGTCATCTGGGGCAGTCCAGTCAAGATTCGGAGAATCTCTCAAATGCCAAATAGCCTAGGGCAAATCTCCGCCTGAGTCACTTGGGGAATTCCAGCAACGAATCTTGCCTGATCAAATAAAGATCTTCTGGTCACATGGCAACACAACAACA
Source organism: Vicia faba (assembly GCA_948472305.1). Taxonomy (NCBI): domain Eukaryota; kingdom Viridiplantae; phylum Streptophyta; class Magnoliopsida; order Fabales; family Fabaceae; genus Vicia; species Vicia faba. Next base: position 991,396,238 of record OX451735.1, read on the forward strand.
GGGGCACCTCCCTACATCCTGAGAGCGTGGACATAGTCGAAAAAATACTGCGCATAATCAAAGACCCGCTAGGTTGACACACCTAGGCAAAAATAAGGGCTTCCCGGCGAACCAAAAGGGTTCGGGCAAAAATAAGGGATGAAATGAAAAATCTGTACACCCGGCAAGTCGAAAACCTGAAAAAGGCGGCTTGGGCAAAAATGGGTATCCCGGTGGACTGAAAACCCGAAAGGGCGGTCCAGGCAAAAGTTAGGGATCAAAGCGTACGACTATGTCTCGTCATCTCGTCACTTGCCTACCAGAAGAAGGTTTGTCAATTGGCAGTTATCGAGCACCTCCACAGGTACCTTCTCTCGCAGAAACTGGTGCAATAAGAATTGTCTAAGTGATCTAGTTGCTCTGTCCACCAAGGTACCAAGGTAAGTTCGGCTGAAGAACGACCAAGATACCCCCACTCCCTGCAGGGTAAGACCAGAATCAGCAATACTCTCCCAAACAGATTTGGTCTCCCGTCAGCCCTAACAAAGGCACAGTATCTCCAGCAAGTCAGTGATACTCTCCCCAAGCAGAGTTAGTCTACTGTCAGCCTTAAGGAAGTTGGGTATCCCCAGAAAAATCTCAACATTCCCCAGCGGAGTATACAAATGTTCCTAAGCAAGCATCCCCGACAGTCTTAATATAAGATTGTTCCCTGACAGAATACAAACATCCAGTGGAGCCACTCCCCAGTACAGTCCAAAGGTTTCCCCAGGAGAGTTGAATCATCCTCCCCAGTAGATTCTGGAAGCTTATCCCCAGTAGATTCTGGAAGCTTATACCCTGTAGAGTACGAACGCATCTCCCCGGCTTTATTCAAGGTTATTCCCCACCAGAGCTTATAACTGGGTTATCCTCAGCTAATTACCACGGAAAGATCGTCCTCGGCGAAGTTCTTCCTATCCCCCAGCGGAGTTCATTAGATTCCCCAACATAACTTATCAATGGAATCCCCAGCGGAGTTATCATCAAAACCTCAGCGAAGTATCTCTCCCCATAGAGTAATTCCCCGCAGAGTAATCTCTCCAACAAGTTTATATCCCAACGGAGTCATCTTCTCCCACCGGTTTATTCTTGCAACCATCATCCCCAGCGGAAATTGAGAATTCTACTCTTCAAACGTCAGCCCAGGATTTAACTTCCCGGCATTCGTCAAGGATTTATTTTCCTATACGAAAATACATTCATAAACATTTCACATTTTATACATCCTGCTTACATACATACTACACTATCTCATTTGTGGTTGAACATCATGACATCATGCATTTCATACATCATGACATTGCATACAACTGATGTTTTGCCTTTTCAGGAAAAAGGTCAATCCAAAGATGATTACTATCAACTGTCGCAATTCCAGATTCGATTCCTATATCTAGCCAGGGCATATCTGTGAGTGATTGATTGTAGATTCGATTCCTGTATCCAGCCAGGGCATGTCTGCATGAAGAAGTTTAGAGATTCGATTCCTGTATCCATCCAAGGCATATCTGTAGACGATTAATTCCAGATTCGATACCTGTATCCAGCCAGGGCATATCTGTGAGTATTTGATTGTAGATTCGACACCTGTATCCAGCCAGGGCATGTCTGCATGAAGAGTTTAGAGATTCGATTCCTGTATCCAGCCAGGGCATATTTGTAGACGACTAATTCCAGATTCGATTCCTGTATCCAGCCAGGGCATATATGTGAGTATTTGATTGTAGATTCGACACCTGTATCCAGCCAGGGCATGTCTGCATGAAGAGTTTAGAGATTCGATTCCTGTATCCAGCCATGGCATATCTGTAGACGACTAATTCCAGATTCGATTCCTGTATCCAGCCAGGGCATATCTATGGGTATTTGATTGTAGATTCGACACCTGTATCCAGCCAGGGCATGTCTGCATGAAGAGTTTAGAGTTTCGATTCCTGTATTCAGCCAGGGCATATCTGTAGACGACCAATTCCAGATTCGATTCCTGTATCTAGCCAGGGCATATCTGTGAGTATTTGATTGTAGATTCGACGCCTGTATCCAGCCAGGGCATGTCTGCATGAAGAGTTTAGAGATTCGATTCCTGTATCCAGCCAGGGCATATCTGTAGACGACCAGTTCCAAATTCGATACCTGTATCTAGCCAGGGCATATCTGTGAGCAATTGATTGTGGATTCGATACCTGTATCTAGCTAGGGCATATCTACGTTAAAGAGATTAAAGAGATAGCTGGGAACTGCTCCAGATATGGATGTTGTTCTTTTGCTTATTCAGATTTTCTCTTCAGAGATAGCTTAGAGATGCTCCAGATATGGACGATGTTCTTTTGCTTATTCAGAGATAGCTTAGAGATGCTCTAGATATGGATGCTGTTCTTTTGCTTATTCAGAGATAGCTGGGAAATGCTCCAGATATGGATGTTGTTCTTTTGCTTATTCAGATTTTCTTTTCAGAGATAGTTGGGAAATGCTCCAGATATGGATGCTGTTCTTTTGCTTATTTAGATTTTCTTTTCAGAGATAGCTGGGAAATGCTCCAGATATGGATGCTGTTCTTTTGCTTATTCAGATTTTCTTTTCAGAGATAGCTGGGAAATGCTCCAGATATGGATGTTGTTCTTTTGCTTATTCAGATTTTCTCTTCAGAGATGGCTTAGAAATGCTCCAGATATGGATGTTATTCTTTTGCTTATTCAAGAGTTTCCTTTCAGATATAGCTAGGAAATGCTCCAGATATGGACGCTATTCTTTTGCTTATTCATAGTTCTTTTCAGAGATGGCTTAGAGATGCTCCAGATCTGGATGCTATTCTATTGCTTATTCAGATTTCCTTCTAGAGATAGTTCAGATGCAACCCAGGCATGGCGACATTCTGATACTTATTCCAGATTCCGTCCAGAGATAGTTTAGATGCAACCCAGACATGGCGACATTCTGATACTTATTCAGATTTCCTTTTAGAGATAGCTCAGAGATGCTCCTGACCCGGACGCTATTCTATTGCTTATTCAGATTCAAACTTCTAAAGACAACTTAGAGATGCTCCAGACCCAGATGCCATTCTATTGTTTAGTCCAGATTCATTCAAAAGACAGTCCAGATACGATCCAGATTCGGATGACATTCTGTCACTCATTCAAACACAATATGGATATACCCCAGACGCGGTGGTCAGTCTACTATTTATTCAGACGTCAGCAATTAGATATAGACTAGATATGCTCTAGACACGGAAGCTATTCTATTTCTTATTCAGATTCAACTATCCATTACATTTCCAAATGGCATCTATAAGCCCATTCCCGACAAGGTTCTATCACATCTCCAGATGGCATCTATAAGCCCATCCTCCTATCCATCATATCTCCAAATGGCATCTGTAAGCCCATTCCCGACATCACCATGCTGATACTACACCATGCGAGTGCAAATTTCTGGGCACTTTAGTGTTCAATCATCTTCCACCTTCGGATCACGAAAGGCCCGAAAGCCAATCTACATCCTCAGGTCTAAGAAGATTGAACAGGGGCAACTGTTGTACCCCAAAATTTGCCCTCCCATATTTCTCAAAACATTTCAAGAAAAATTCACAAGTTCAACCCGGCGCGTCATATTCAGGTGTTCTTTCACCAAGATATCTCTGATAACGTATGCTCAAATTCAGAAGGTATCCGACTGTGTGAGTTTTCTCGAAGAAATATGGTGAAAAAAGTGTGCTGAAAGTGCAGTTTTTACGCGCTAAAAAATTCATAACTTGAAGATCGTGACTCGTTTTGAACCCGTTCCGGTGGCCAAAATTCCGTCTTGATATTATCTACGTTTTCATCTCTCACGGCTGGAAGCCAATTTCAATCAGAAAGTCTTCAAAAATATGGATTTATCAAGTATTTTCGTACAGAAAATTTGTGACAGAAGTTTATTTGCGTCATGTTCAGAAAATCATAACTTGGTCGATTTACATCGTATCGAGCTGGTTCTGGCGCCAAAATTTCACAAATTGAGTTGGCTACATTTTCACAGAAGGTATTGAGTTCAAACGGTATTCAAAAGGCCTTCATTTTTTGCTCAGAGTGCGTGACACGCCGAAAATCCTGAATGCTGAATATTATTTCATCTGGGCCGAAACTTCGAAAATTCATAACTCGGTCAATTTTTATCGGATTGGACTCATATTTTTACACAAGGTTACTGACTCATAGATCTACAACTTTTCTTCAAAGGTCGAGACCGGATTATGCTCCGATCAATACCAGTTTTTTATTGAAGAACGTGTCAGAGTCGACACTGGAGCCCAAAATAAATTTGTCTGAGCTGAAACTTCAAAAATTCATAACTAATTCACCGTTTATCTGATTGAGCCGATTTTCGGACAGGAGTTAGTTATCGATGTCGGCTACATTTTGTTTTCACATTTCAACTTCAAAAATTGCACTTAAGTCCCTGCGATTTAGCCTGGAAAGTGACGAACTCAAGTGAACATTGGAGGCCCAATTGCACATTCAAAGCCCATTTTCTTTACCCTAATTTCCATTATATAATCACATTCTTTTCATACAAACCAAAAGGAGAGAGAAAAAAAAGCTGGCCACAACACTGTCAGAATATCGAATTCTTTCAAGAACCCTAAAACCTTGAAATCCTTATTACAAATCCCTCTCTCACTACAAACAAGCCATCTCAGTTACAAACCAACATCTCACTACTTCTTCAGTAAGAGTAAAGCTGACTTGATCTCCATGATCAAAAGGGCATAAAAGCATTCATGTCACTACTTTTTCAGTAAAGGTAAGGTTGATTTGATCTCCATGATCAAAAGGATATAATCATTCATACATGTCATATTGGCCTAAACATTAAATTTCTTCATATATTGGCTTTATTTGTATTTTATGATATATAGTAATTTATTTAATGTGTTCATGAGATTCAACACTGCAGATTTAGATAGGATCCCTTGCAGGTTCATTAAGGAACGTTGGGGCCAAAACACAAATGGCCAAAATCCAAAAGCCAAATGGCCAAAACAGAACAGTTTACACATGACACCAATACATGGCGAGACAGATATCCTGAGAAGGTTAAGGAACGTGGAGGCCAGAACACAAATGGCCAAAAGTCAAATGGCCAAAACAAAACAGTTTACACATGACGCCAACAGCTGTTTCACCCCTCCGATCAGGCTCGTATACTCCTAAACTCTCTCTCTATTTGTATTATGTTCCTTTATTAATTAATCGTTATTATTTTTATTAATCACTAACCAATTAACATTTTTTCCTAATAAAATAAAAAACACAAAAAATATTTTATTTATTAAAATTAACTTCATCACTTTTATTTTTGTAAATAAATTAATTTAATCAATTTAGCTTTAATTAGATTTAACTTTTAATATTTTTTACAATATTTAAAATCAATTTAGAATATTAGGTTTTTATTAGCATTAATTCAATTTATTTTATTTCTTTAAAAAACTCAAAAATCCAAAAATATTTTCATTATTTAATTTAATTTAATTGTTCATTTAATTTAATTCCATTTAATTCAAAAATAACCAAAAAAATCACTTTCTTTCAAAAAAGGGTCAAAACCCCAAAAAACTCGCATCCGATTTAATTTCCCGCACGCGATCCATTTTTCCATATTATTGTACTTGCTTCCGGAATGTAATAACTTTAATTAGGACTTTATTTATTTATTGCTTTATTTTACTTTCCGCAATTTAAATTAAAGGGTTTGTTTTTGGCGATGTAAATACCCGACGCCTTGTAATAGCGTAGATTCAATTTTCCGCAATTTACTTTCCGCAATCATTAACTGTTAATTATGCATGACAAGACTTGTATGAAGAATAAAATTAATCCGTAGCTCATAAATGCATGTTCAAAGATAAACATAAACTGAAACCTGACACACGTGCACATGCCACTCCTAGGGTACGCCTCATTGGTTGCCTCGAACGTGGTCGTCAAGTATAGGGTGTTTTAGAGGTCGCCCTCCTGTCTAAGATCCAGTTGCCTCAAAACGGTTGCCTCGGATAAAAAGGATCTAGGACATTAGGGTTACTTCTAAGGTGTCCTATTATTGCTTCGGTGACCACACATGTCCCTTACTCGAATTGACCCGAACACCTCCAACGACGGTGCTACCTACTTCTCAATAGTGGGATAGTACTGTCTAAAGGACTCTTACACAGCTTAATTCCTTAGAGTAGGTAGATTTCTCCTGGGTACTTGCTCTTTCAAAAAAAAAAACAAAAATATCTTTTCGCACCTACACTTTCAAAAAGTTTTCAAACAAATTTTTCATACACTCTTGAGGACAGATACAAGAGTTACTTAGAAATTTTTCAAACGAAACTTTTTCAAAACCCACATACACTTGAAAAGCAAACAAATTTTTGAAAACATAAGAGCAAGTACCTAAGAGCCCGTGGATAACCACGGATAGAAAGGGTGCTAACACCTTCCCTTTCTATAAATCTACCTCCCGAACCGAGAAACATTCTCAAAGAAGGAATTTTGCTGTGCTTTTGTCCTTTCCATGTTGGAGAACATAAAAGACGGTGGCGACTCTTGCTTACCACGATATTTCGCGAACCAGCTTAAAAAACAGTCAGTTCTATTTCCACCGATCACACTATTCAATTGATTAATCTCTCTCTTGATGCAAATGCTAGGTGTATCTCTCATTCTGGGGCATTTGTCTGTGATGTTGAATATTGTAAGAGGTTTAAGTATAAAATCTAGCACATGCCTGGCCTCTTTCTCAAATTCCAATTTCTATTATGGAGGAAAGTTTCAAACTTTTCGCTTGGTACAACATTCACCCTCTCCTTTGAGAGAATCTTCTGTGAACATCATCAGGGGCACTCAACCATTCAGTTGAAAACAATTTATCATCCTGAGATAAAGTCCAAGCTTGGATCAATTCAGAAACTGTTGTGTCCAGATCAGTGGGGAATCTCTTATCCAAGTGAGCCTCAAGGTTGCTGAAGATTATTTGAAGTAGTCAGTCCGTACGAAGTCTTGTCTCCTCAACATGGAAATTTAAAATTTCATTTGCACTCTCATTTGTAATCTTTCTTGTTTTGTTAAATACTTTCTTGTATGCAAGCTTACTTTTGAATATTAAATCATAATGCATTGAATATACTTGTCTTGAATTGATCCAGTCGTTATCACTCTTATTTTACTATGCTTTTGATACCCAACTCTTGCTAATAAAGCAATAGCTCTGGAGGGAGGATGACAAAAATTTACCTGGAAACTCAAATGGTATGCTTTAGAGTAAGACCTTGCTGACAATGTGCATTCCTTGTTTCAATCCCCAAACACCTGAGATATAAGGGAGATAGACCCTCCTTAACCCCTCTGAGCCTTCGAAGTAGGAGTTTCTTTTTTGTTCAGAAAAAACCCTTATTTTTAACCCGAGCAGGGTAGATGTTCATTTAATTTGATCGAGCATTCAAATTTCAGAAGGAGTATCCTATCTGAGGATCACCACATTTTATCCCTCGCATTATGAGATCAGGAAAATAAATAAACTACAATGGTTATTTCCTCACAAAAATCCTGAGGTCGAGATCGAATCGATACAACAATGGTTATCCCTCTCCAACCAAGGAATGAGGCAATCACTTTCCTCCGAAAAGTTCAAAGACTTAGGGTCACACGACTTATTCAAAAGGGAAAAGTATGAATAAGAAAGAAACAAAAAAAAGCCCCGCTAAGTAGAAACTTGAAAACAAGTCGCTTAGGCAAAAGTTAGGGCATCCCACTGGACTTCCAAATTGAAATTCAAAAGAATTTGTCCTGGAAAAATTTAGGGAAAGCAAAAAGGAATTTGAAAATCCTGAAAGGCAGAAAAGGATTACCTAATAAAAATCCTCATCAAAAGAAAAGTTGTGTGATCGAACACCCAAAAACCAAAGGTTAAGTGATTGTCGTGTTAAAGAAATTATTGTGGTTCCTCAACCACCATAAACTCTTTTAAGAGATGAGTGCTCGTATCGAGTTAACTGAATGTAGGACTGGAGAACATCATGGAGAATGGGTGGGCACCAAATAATTTTGAGCCTTAAAAACCTTTTTTCTAAAAACCATGAACCAGGCCATGTTACATCCCTTAAAAGTCCTAAATGAAGCATGGGTTAATTCAAAAGCAAAACTGTAGCGAGAATACGGTAAACTGACTCCTAGGAGACTTGCTAAAAACTTTTTGAGTTGGTATCACTCCCTCTTTTATTTTCTTTGTACAAATTTTTTCCGATGTTTCGACATCATTTCAATAAAAGTTTTCTAACATCAAGACAAGTATATGATTTGCATTAGATTCATCATTCATAGGATAAAACATTCTTTGCATATGAAAAGTGCTTAAACATAAAGCGATCTTGCATAATGAGCATCAAATGAAGAGTTTGATTATCCCGAGGGACGAATTGCTTCAGAGATCTGTTGAAAAGAATGACCTTAATCTGGGGCATGCTTTCTAGCTACTCCTTTGAATTGAAGAAGAATATTTTGAGAGATTGATCAAGAACAATTTATTTGATGATTGTGCGGAGGTTTTGTCTGCCAACAAGTCTCTCTTGAGCAAGGGCACATCGTTTCCAGTTGGTCCCGAAGGACAATTTTCTTCAAGCATTTGCTTGCACATGAAGTAGTTCGAGTTGAGAAGTATGATTATGTACTAAGACGTAAGTCAATTAGCCATAGAAGGTATTAACTTCCAAACTCCATGAACTTATCATTCCTCTGTGAGCATGAGGTAAGGAAATAATTTGCTAAGATTCCGCTAATCTGGGGGAAATCAAGTCAAGATCCATTGACTCTTAAAGTTTTGTCAATCTGAGGCAGTTATGTCGAGATTTGACAAAACTCTCTAAGAATTCGTTGATTAGGGGAGAATCTTTTCAAAATCTGAAGATGCATGAGCATTCACTCAAGCATGGTTGAAACCACTTCCAACTTTGGTTAGCCAGAGGCCGTGTTTCAAAGTTTGTAACATTGTGGCAGTTTATCTGGATGATACAGATCTCATGAAGTCCTTTCAAAGACAAGTTATTTAACAACTCTACGGAATGAGGCAAGGCACTGTGCAAGGAAATTTCCCCCACTTCATAGTTGATCAGTTTAAATATGGTCTCAGGCTGAACAACTTATGAATGTAAAGAGCTTGACAAGAAGTCGAGATTGTTATCCTCAGCTCATCAGAATTTTAAGTCTTGGTATTATTGTTCCTTCATCAGTAGTTGAGATCTTTATCTCCGACTGAAGTCAAGATTGCTATCCTTAGCACAAATCTTAGGAAGTCCTCTCGAGGCGAATCTCTTCAAAAGTTAGTCAACCTAAAGCAGTTACTTCGAAATTCGACGAATCTCTCCATGGACTCATTGTGTCAGAGAATCATCCAGAGCCCGAATAATCCGGGGAGATTATCTTAAGTCAAAATGGTGCCATGTTTCTGCAAGGACCCTTTCCAGCAAAGTTGTCACACTATGTCTGGGGCATGTTCAGTGATATGTTTCGCATGAGTTTTCATTTGCTTTGCTTATCTGTGTAATTCACCATTACCAGAGTAACATCCCTCAAGATGATTAAAGTATCCCTAACCTGGATCGTTTCCTCCGAAGTAACACTGAAGTTTCTACTTCTCCCAAGTAAGTCTTCCTAAATGAGAAATTTTAAGATTGACCAACTGGAATTCTGGATTAAAAGAGTCTCGTTCTCTAGATGCATAAAGCTTTGTCTCTCAATATCACATAACAGAAGATCTTTTGACTGAAAGTTATGATCTTTTGATATGGAATTTCCATTTCTCGGTAAATCTAACATGTTTATGTTCATAAGAGAATATCTATTCCTCAGAGCAGAGCATCTTTACCCTGACTGAAGATTCAGTTAAATATCTTCTTATTCCTCGGTGAAGTCACTTCACGAAGAACAAATCTATTTGAGATTAGTCGTGGGTTTCTACAGAGATCTGAAGTTTCTATTGCTCCCCAGTAAATCTCCCAAAGCAGAGAATTTTAAAGATTGACTAATTGGAATTTCGGATTAAAAGAGTCTTATTCTCTAAGTGCTTGAAGTTTTGTTTCCCCAACATCACCTAGCAAAATAATGTCTATTCCATGAATTGGAGTGTTCTCATCCCCAGCTGAAGTCAAGAGTTCCTTCGGAAATTTCTCCTGTTCCCAAGTGAAGTCACTTCATAAAGATTTCTTGTTCAAGAATTCTCTAATCTCCATAGCAGAAGCATGGTTTTCTTTTTGCTGAGAATATTTTATTATCCCCAGTAAAGATTGTTCAAGTTTGTTTCGAAGTCATGTGAGCATCATCTCATTTCCTCAGAAGAGGTTGTTGATGAAGATCTCTTGTCTAAGATTTCTCGTTCCTCAATGGAGATGCCTTATTTGAGATCTCACTCTCAATAATTTTCATTCCCCAACTGATTTGTGTTGGGGTTTATTTCGTCTCTCCAGTAAAGACCATTGTCTGAGATCTCTTTTGCAAAATTTCTCCTTTCCCCAGCGGAGCTGCCTTCAGAAATCTCTTATTCATAAATCCTCATCTCCCCTGTGAAGTTTCCTTATCATGAAATCTCCTATTCAGGAATTTTCAATTCTCAAATGGAGTCGTTTCATCGAAAGTACTTATTCATAGATTCTCTCTTTTCCCAGTAGATCTCAATCCTGGATGTTGATAAGTGTTACTTGCCCAAAAGAGTATGCTATTATGGTTTCTAGCCCCAGGAAAGAGCATCATATCATGATTTCATTATGGTTGAAGCACATCCTTATTCCCTAGTGGAGCTGAAGATTCTCGTATTTCCAACAATAGCATATTTTTTTGATACAAAGAATATCTCATTCCCGACAAGGGTTATGTTTGTAAGGTCTCTTACCCCCAGCATGAATCTTCATATCCTTGGAAGTATAAGGTTTTGTTCTCCCCAATGAGAAATTTACTAGTTATCAAACAAAAGTCAGGTGAATTTTGATTTCCCACACACTCCATTTTATTAATGCTCTCTCCAGCAGCGTCAAGTATCCATTTGGCGTTTCCTCGCAGATGTTACAATTTTGATCTGATCTTCTCTAGCGGAATTTGCAATTTATTTTTTCAAGTTTTATTAGGGTTCGGTCTGTGGTTATTGGTTTTTTGTTTCACCAATCTGGGGAAGTCAAGTTGAGGATCGATCTCTCAAAGTTCGGCTACTTTGGGAAAGCATATCAATGATGGTACGTGAAATACAGTGGGAGAACTGACTTGGGTGTTTTGTGTTTTATCGCAATTATTGCAGATAGCAAGAGTCTCCACCGAATTTTCTTTTATCCAATAAAGGAAAGGGTGAAAAGAACAGGAAATACCTTTTGAGAATTTTCTTAAGTTCGGGGGGTAGGTTATGAAAAGGGAAGGTGTCAGTACCCTTTTCATCCGTAGTTATCTACGTGCTCTTAGTTGCTAGCTCACTTTGAAATGCTTTATTTGAAATGTGTTTGTGATTGGTTTTGAAAGTGCATTTGTTTAGACGAACTTTGTAATGATTCGCGTATCTATAAGAATGCATACAAAGTGTTGACTTTTTGAAAATATTCTTTGAAAATGTGTTGGTGTATTTGAAAAGATGTTTGTTTTAAAGATGATTGTGAGCAAGCAACTATAAACGTTCTACCTACTCAAAAAGTCTTCGTTCATTTCCTCCTCCTTTAGATATTGATATCTTACCATTGATTGATAAGAAGCCCTATCATTGGATGTGAAAGGACATGCATGGGTCGTCGTATAGTCATAGAAGGAAACATTGTAGGATACCTTAGCAATTTGTTATGAGGGTCTAAGATCATTTACAAAGGCAACATCGAAGGGTCGTCATGGTACTACAATCTTGTATTCGAGAGTCTTTGCTAAAGTATCCCACGTTCGAGGGACATGACAATTTTTCTCAAGGCAACAAGTGTGGATTACCCTAGAGGTGCACATGTGCGAGTGTATTGATTTCATGAATTTTTGTCTTGAATTAGGTTTGTATACTTATTTATTTTAAGTCTTACTGTTGTACCCCAAAATTTACCCTCCCATATTCTTCAAAGTTTATCAAGCATCATCTCAAATGGCTCAAGACTTCTCAAGGGTTGCACAGTCAAACATCCTCATAAGCCAGTCAAAATTAGGGTTTTGGTTCCTTCAAGGAAATTGAGGTTTTCAAGGGCTCAATCAAGTCATATAGGCCTATATACATTATCAAGCATCCACATGTCAAGTTTCAAGACTCACATCATCAAGTGGCACAGTCAAAAGCCTTAATTGCTTCATGTGATACGGTGGGAGAACTGACTTGGAGTTTTGCGTTTTTTATTCGCAAATGTTTCGATTGAGCAAGAGTCGCCACCGACTTTTTATTTTATCCTAAGGAAAGGTTAAAAAAGCACAGTAAAAACCTTTGAGATGTTTGCTTGGGTTCGGGGAGTAGATTATAGAAGGGGAAGGTATTAGCACCCTTTCTATCCATGGTTATCCATGGGCTCTTAGTTACTTGCTTAGATCAACTTGCCTTAATTTTCAATTGTTTGAAATGGTGCTTTGTGCGTGATTTTGAAAATGTTTTGAAAAAGATGCCTTGTCTAGGCTACCTTTGTAACAATTATTTACTCGAATGTTTTACAAAAGGTGTTTGTCTTTTTGAAAAGATGTTTCAAGGTTTTTGAAGGTTGTTTTGAAAGTGTAGTGATGTGTGGTTTGAAAAATAGGCAAGTGTTTTTGTTTTGCAAGTTGACAAGTACTTAAGAGCTATCTACCCTAAAGTTCTCAAAGATTTTTGCTATGTTTTAACCCTTTTAACAATTTTGTTCTACCATTGTATTTGGTGGACAATCTTGTGTTAGGATGTTAACGGGACGGGCGCGGGTCATTGTTTAGACCATAATTGCAATGGTGCCAAGTATCTTTGGGCAATTTTCGTTTAAGGGACTTGACCATTTTTAAGGAAACTTTCGAAAGCGTCATCGAGGGACTATGATCATTTGAATTTGTTTTTGCCAAAGATACCTAACATGCAATATGGCCCATTATTGAAGGCAACAAGTGGGATACCCTAGGGGTGCAAGTGTGATTAGTGATGTCCATTTTCATGCTTGTTTATCTTGAAATTAGGTCAAACTATTTTGGTTAATTGACTTGCATACAAACCCTAATTCTAACATGGCATAATTAGAAAGCGTTAAAGTGCGAAAAATAAAGTTCCTAAGTTATTACAACACAATATATGGGAAGGGGGGTACAAATGTTCAAATGGGGGTATTTTGACAAGGAATTTAAACCTAGACTATTACATCAAATTGGGAATTATACAAATTATTTAATATACAACAATTAAATAAAAATGGAATAAATATGCAAGATGCAAAAAAAAAATGTTTTTTATATGTATGAAAAAGGTGTTTTTTATATGTCAAATAAACAAAATAAAAAGTATTATTTTTTTGGGTATTTTTCATGTTTAGGGCAAAACCCTAATTTATAAAATAAAAGGTATTAATTATTTAATATGTACAATATTTATTAATTATGTACAAAAATAAAATAAAAATGAAGTATATTTGTCAAAAAGGTATTTTTAATGTTAATTATTAATAAAAATAAAAATGTATATATTTTATATTTGTTAACCTAAATATACTAATATATATATTATATATAAAATAATAATATTTAATATTTATAAAAAAGGTATATTTTATATAAAATATTTTCAGAAGATAAAATAAAATAAAAATTAGAAAGTAAATGTTTTTACATTATTTTTTAGTATTTTTTAAATAAAAGTATATCTAGGTATTTATTTATGTACAAATATCTATTTAAGCCAATAAATGCTTAATAAATACAAAAATGGTTTAAAAAATATTTTTTATATTTTTAATATTATGAGAAAAAATAAACAAATCAGAAATAAAAAGAAAAAAATCAAAAAATGATCAAAATAAGCATAATGGGCCTAGGAGGTGTAAAAGTAAAAACAAGGTGCAAATAAGAAAAAATAGAACAAGCCCAGCCCAAAGGACCTTCTTCAACCTCTGGCCATAAACTTTGTCAAAAACGCGCGCTTTGTACACTGATTCAAACATCTGGATTCCTGGACTTTTTGCAGAAACTTACAACATAAGAAATGTTAAGCATCAAGCCACGATTCTGGACATATAAAGAACTCATCCTAACTCTCAAAAATGAGAGAGAATTTCTCCATTCCCAAATCTTAACCTAACTTTTTATCAATGTTCAGACCATAAATTCTCATAGCACATGGAAAATAAATGGAAAGTGAAGATATGTATAGTTTCAGGGACATGAGCATGACATTTTTCATTCACAAACTTAGAGCTAATTCTTCCTATATTGAGAGATAGAAGTTCATGAACATACCTGTTCAGTTGGAATCGTGTCTGGCAATGGAGGAGCTTTCAGGACAAGATAAGGATTTGGATAGCTTGCTTGATGTATGAGGATGCTATTCCAATACTTGGTATGCTTTGAAACCTTCTATATCCAGCTGCAGAAGTCAACCTGCAAGAGGAAGAAATGAAAATGGCCAAACTGATTAGAGGTGTTACAGTCTACTTCTAATGCTTTGGACAGTTTGTATGGATGGTAGGGAAAGTGTTTGAACTGGTTTTGGCCAAGATGCACGATGGAAATGAACTATGCCACTCAAACTGCAGGGATGCCCTGTTTTTGTGCAGTTTAATGGTGATTCTATGAATGGAGAGGTATTGGAGGTGATAGGCTTGTGTCTCAGGTCAGGATGGAGGTTTAGAATGTGTTTTACAAGTTTGCTTAAGTTGGTCTTGGCAGAAATGAGAGTTGTCTATTGTTATGTAATGTTTCTTCACACTTAAGCAAGAAAAGGTCAAGTGGTTCTCTAGACTTGTACAGGCCCCTCAAGTATGCTGCACACTTGAGCCTTGATCAGTGTGATATCTCCATGAATATTGTGTCCAAAGATATGCATTGTACTCCTTGATTCACAAACTTGACATAAAGCCAAACTTTACAAAAATGGATAAAGTGCTTTTTCTAATTAAGGCTTAATCTAACATGTAATGTCCAAATGCACAAAATAATGCTAACACACAATGGATTGGCATTTAATTATTGAGTGAAAATGGGATTAGAGGCCTGTAAATAGCTTATGCATGCTGATTTGAAAAGTTGCACAAGTTATGAACATGTAAATGGCTCAAGAACAAAGTGAGTTTTTCCCATATTGCAAAATTCGATTCTCTCTAACCATGATGTTGTTTGATGAGTTCTTGGACATTTTGGAAAGCTTGGAATGTGTACTACAATCCATCTTTGAAATGCAAATTGAAATTCCAAGTGGAAGCATGTGAAAAATTGCCATGAAGTTGGGAAAAAATCCTGCCTAAAATAGGTCAAAATTTCTCTAAGTTAAAAATGGTTTGGTACCCTTGTTCCAAAAATTGTAACTTGAGCTACAAGCTTCTTTTGAGAAAACTTTGTGAATCAAAGTTGTATATTTTGCAATAGGCTACAACTTTCATGTTTTGACTTTTCCTTGAATCCAAATGCATCTTGGTGAGAAAGTGGGACAAAGTTAGGAAAAAATTAGGGTTTTTCATAACTTAGAAAAATTCTAAGTTATGAAAAATCTTCATTTCAAACCCTAATTTGCAATTCTTGATTTCTTGATGAACAAGTTTCATGATTTGGCATGTTTTGATGAAAAATGAATCTTGACATTTGATTTTGACCAAAAAGTCAAAGTTTGACTTTTCAGTATACAGTCAAAATTGATCAATTGACTGGGAAATTCAATTGTCAATCTTGTGCATTTGGGATCTTTTGAACTTGTTAAGTATGTCAAGACAATTCCATGGGGTCCTTGAGTCCATATGTGAGTTTGGTTTGCCATTGGCTAGGTCAAACAGTCAAAAATTGCCTTTGTGCAGTCAAAATCCTAAAAATGACCATTTTGCCCTTTTGGTGATTTGATCAAATTTCTTGTGGAATTGTGATCCAAACTTGATCAAATGGTCCATATGAGTTCATAATGTTGATGTGGGTTAATTTTCATGAGATTTGACTGTCAATTGGCCACAGTTGACTTTTTCCCCAATACAGTTGATTTCTAGGTCAACTGTCCAATTGACTGGGCAAAATTTGGAACCAAGACTTAAAACTTGGTATGGATAAACTTGGGAGTCCAACATGTAGCATGAAAGTCATCTTAGGCATTTTAGGTCAAAATATCTTTGTGCAAACACAAACCCTAATTTGGGTCAACAGTGCAAGGAGAAGTCTTGAGCAGAGGAAACCCTAACTGAACCTTGAGCTCCAAGGGTCTTGTGATGAGAAAATATTGAGAAAATGGGAGGGCAAATTTTGGGGTACAACAGTTGCCCCTGTTCAATCTTCTTGAACCTGAAGAGTTAGATTGGCAAGTTTGCCTTTCGTGACTCGAGGGTAAAAGGAGATTGGACACTAGAGTGCCCTTAAATTTGCACTCGTCAAAGCAATGGATGCGGGAATGGGCTTAGAGATGCCATTTGGAGATGGGCTTAAAGATGCCATCTGGAGGGGTGACAGAATCTTGTCGGGGATGGGCTTAAGGATGCCATCTGGAATGAGTATCAGAAAGGTGTCCCTGTTTTGGACCATTTCTGAACTGGGGTCTGAATAAGCAATAGATTGACATCCGTATCTGGAGGCATCCGTAAACTGTTTTCAAAAGTTGAGAAGAGTCTGAAAAAGCGATAGATTAACATCCGTTGTTGGGAAGAATCTGTAAACTGTTTTCAGAAGTCTTTGAAGAAGAATCTGAACAAGCGATAGATTAACATCCGTTACTGGAGAACCCGTGAACTATTTTCAGAAGTCTTGAGGTTGAATAAGCAATAGAGCAGCATCCGTTGTTGGGAAGCGTCCGTAAACTGTTTTCAAAAAGTTGCATCTGAACAAGTGATAGATTAACATCCGTTGTGGGGAAGAATCCATAAACTGTTTTCAGAAGTCTTGAGAAGAATCTGAACAAGCGATAGGTTAACATCCGTTACTTGGAGAACCCGTGAACTGTTTTCAGAAATCTTGAAGTTGAATAAGCGATAGAGCAACATCCGTTGTTGGGAAGCGTCCGTAAATTGTTTTCAAAAAGTTGCATCTGAACAAGTGATAGATTAACATCCGTTGTTGGGAGGAATCCGTAAACTGTTTTCAAAAGTCTTGAGAAGAAACTGAACAAGCGATAGGTTAACATCCGTTACTTGGAGAACCCGTGAACTGTTTTCAGAAATCTTGAAGTTGAATAAGCAATAAAGCAGCATCCGTTGTTGGGAAGCGTCCGTAAACTGTTTTCAAAAAGTTGCATCTGAACAAGTGATAGATTAACATCCGTTGTTGGGAGGAATCCGTAAACTGTTTTCAAAAGTCTTGAGAAGAAACTGAATAAGCGATAGGTTAACGTCCGTTACTCGGAGAACCCGTGAACTGTTTTCAGAAATCTTGAAGTTTGAGGAGGAACCGGTGTAGGGTTTCCTGATGATGCGCCCGTGTAAAACTGCATCTGGATGAATCTGGAATAAGCATCAGAATGTTGCCATGTCTGGGTCACATCTGAACTATTTTTAGAAAGGATCTCGGAAGATAATGATTTTTGCCTGTCGACTGACCTTACCTGAAAAGGTAAAGAGTTAGTTGTATGCAATGTCATGATGCATGATGCAACGTATGTTATATGATATGAATGCGCATGTAAGCTGGAGAGCTGTCTTGCGGAGGATAGATGAATCCGAGATGGCTGAAGATAAAAGCATCTTGACTGCTGCCGGGAAGAAAAATTCTTTGGCTGTTGCTGGGGAATAAGGAGCTTGGGTTGTATACCAATCTTCTGGGGAATTCTTGTCTTGAGGAGATCTTCACTGGAGAATCTTCGAATATACAATGAGGAACTGAAAACTGAAAGTCTTCAGATTTGCTTGGGGAATACCAGACCTTCAAACGTCGAGGGGCCTTAGAACCACTTGCGGGGACTTGGAATTTCCGTGGTGACTTGCAGGGTAAGAGAATTTCTGATGATTTCTACTGGGGATTTTAGAACCTGGTAGACTCATGCTGGTGAGGTAAAACTGAGAATCTTCAGTCTAGTGAGAAGTATCTCTGTGGGGAGAAGGTTCACTAGTCTGGTTCTGCTGGGGATTGATAGTTTGAAGTTTCAGCTCCGCTGGGGATACTGAAAATTAACTCTGAGGGGAATTGAGTTCTGGAGGGTTCTCTGGCTGGGGAAATCAGTTTTGAGAAAGCTTTTGCTGACGAGGGTCCTGAAGTCTGACTCTGTTTAGGGAATTAAGTTCTGACTGAAGAATGTGGATTTCAAATCTGCTCGGGATTTCCTTTGAAAGGGTATCAAGATACCTAACTGCACCTTCACCTTACTAGTAACCGTCTTTCCTGATTCATAAGGGAATGATTATGTTCAAATGCATATGCCTATTTAACAAAACATTGGACGTTTCTCAAATGAAACATAAGTGCAAAAGCAAAGAGAAAAGGAAACGACGCAAATTTCCGAAAAGTATTTGTATTAACTTTCTATGAGTATATTTGTACAAAGGAGACAATCATCCTAGTAAGAGGATTTCGTCGTAAATTATGAAAAATTTATACAAAAGAAAGATGGCTATGTGAAATAATTCCATGGGATTCCATTCTGCTATAGCCTTCACAACTCTGAATATCTGTCCATTCAATGCTTCGTCTGCCGATGAGAAGCTTGGAACTGATTAATGAAGAGATTGTCCTTAAAGTGATCCGACGAGACATAGTCATACGCTTTAATTCCCTAACTTTTGCCTGAATCGCCCTTTCGGGTTTTCGATCCACCGGGAAACCCCTTTTTGCCCAAGCCGCCCTTTCGGGTTTTCAACTTGCCGGGTGTACAGATTTTTTTTGTTTTTATCCCTAATTTTTGCATGAACCGCCCTTTCGGGTTTTCGGTTCACCGGGATGCCCATTTTTGCCCAAGCCGCCCTTTCGGGTTTTCGACTTGTCGGGTTATTTTATGCGTAATATCTTTTGACTATGTCTGCGTTCGTAGGGTGCGGCAAATCGTCGCCGTCCATGGTGGTCAGAATCATTGCACCACCAGAAAATATGCTCTTGATCACAAATGGTCCTTCGTATGTAGGAGTCCATTTGCCCCTGGGATCACTTTGCGGCAAGATAATCCGCTTGATTACGAGATCTCCGACTTGATACACTTGACGTCTGACTTTCTTATTGAAGGCCTTGATCATCCACTTTTGATACGTCTGACCATGGCATACAGCAACGAGTCGTTTCTCGTCGATTAGATTGAGTTGATCAAGTCGGGTCTGAATCCAATCATCTTCATTCAAACATGCGTCCTTCATAATCCTTAGAGAAGGAATCTGAACCTCCATAGGCAGGACAACTTCCATGCCATATACCAAAGAAAATGGGGTTGCCCCGGTTGAAGTACGCGCCGTCGTACGGTATCCATGTAGGGCAAACGGTAACATCTCATGCCAGTCTTTGTAAGTGACTGTCATTTTCTGAATGATCTTCTTAATGTTTTTGTTCGCAGCTTCAACAACACCGTTCATCTTCGGCCGATAGGGAGATGAATTGTGATGATAAATCTTGAACTGTTCGCACAATGCGGTGATCATCGTGTTATTCAGATTTGTACCGTTGTCCGTGATGATCCTGTCTGGAACACCATACCGGCATATGAGATTTTGCTTGATGAAGCGGGCAACCACATTTTTAGTAACAGAGGCGAAGGAGGCCGCTTCGACCCACTTGGTGAAATAGTCAATGGCAACCAGGATGAAACGATGTCCGTTGGAAGCCGTGGGCTTGATCTCTCCAATCATGTCAATGCCCCACATTGCAAATGGCCAAGGAGCAGTCAGAACGTTGAGAGGAACCGGAGGGATATGAACCTTGTCAGCGTAGACTTGACACTTGTGGCAAGTACGGGAACATTGATGGCAGTCAGCTTCCATGGTAGACCAGTAATAGCCTGCCCTCAGGATCTTCTTAGCCATTGTATGCCCGCTCAAGTGAGTGCCAAATGTGCCGCTGTGTATCTCAGTCATGACCAACTCTGCTTCAGCTTTGTCTATGCATCAGAGTAATACACAATCATGGCTTCGTTTGTAAAGGATGCCGTTGCTCAGGAAGAATTTGGCAGCAAATTTCCTTAAGAACTTCTTGTCATTTACGGAAGCTCCTTCGGGATAATCTCTAGTCTGGAGATACCTTTTGATTTCATGGAACCAGGGTTGTTCCACTACTTCTTCGGTATTAATCTCGTGACAATGTGCGGGTTCATCCATTCGCTTGATGGTGATTTGGGGAGCCTCGTTATCCCAGTTGAGTTTAAACATGGAAGACATTGTAGCTAGAGCATCTGCTAGCTGATTCTCTTCTCGCGGGAAATGCTCGAAGGTAATTTGCTCGAAATGAGGCAACAATGTCAAGACATGTTCCTTGTATGGGATAAGATTAGGATGCTTGGTATCCCACTCTCCTTTGATTTGACTGATAATCAAAGCCGAGTCCCCAAATACGATCAAAGATTTGATCCCCAAGTCTATAGCAACCTTGAGACCAAAGATGCAAGCTTCATATTCAGCCATGTTGTTTGTGCAGCTGAAGCAAAGTCGGGCCGTGAAAGGTGTGTGACAACCTTCCGGGGAAATGAGTACCGCATCGATACCGTTTCCAAGTGCATTTGAAGCACCATCAAAGTACAGGGTCCATCGGGATCCCTTTTCGGGTCCGTCATACGGTCCGTTACCTTCAATGTTGTCCAAATTCATGATGTCCTCGTCCGGGAAGTCAAATCTCATGGGTTGATAATCTTCGATAGCTTGATGAGCCAGATGGTCAGCTAGTACACTCCCTTTTATAGCTTTTTGGGTGGTGTACTGGATGTCATACTCAGTTAGGATCATTTGCCATCTAGCTATTCTTCCAGATAAAGCGGGCTTTTCGAAGATATACTTGATAGGATCCATTTTGGAAATAAACAAGGTAGTATGAGTCAACATATACTGCCTTAGTCGGCGAGCAGCCCATACCAAAGCGCAACAAGTTTTCTCGAGCAGTGAGTAGCGAGTCTCACAGTCGGTAAACTTTTTGCTAAGGTAATAAGTAGCATGCTCTTTTCGACCAGACTCGTCATGCTGGCCCAAAACACACCCCATTGAGTTATCCAAGACGGTCAGATACATGATCAATGGTCTTCCTTCGACGGGCGGCATCAGAATAGGAGGTTCTAGCAAATATTCCTTGATCTTATCAAAAGCAGTTTGGCAATCGTCGTTCCATTCTACTACCTGATCTTTCTTTAATAGTTTGAAAATTGGCTCACAGGTAGAAGTCAGATGAGAGATGAATCTGGCAATATAGTTCAAGCGCCCCAAGAACCCTCTAACCTCTTTTTTAGTACGGGGAGCAGGCATCTCTTGTATTGCTTTTACTTTTGCTGGATCGACTTCAATGCCTTTGTTGCTCACAATAAATCCTAGGAGTTTACCAGACCTAACTCCAAAAGTACACTTACTTGGATTCAGCCTGAGTTTGTATTCTTTCAACCTGGCAAACAACTTTTCTAGATGTTCAAGGTGTTCCTCCTCTGTTTGTGATCGAGCTATCATATCATCTACGTAAACTTCAATCTCATGATGTATCATATCATGAAACAAAGCTACCATGGCGCGTTGATAAGTTGCCCCTGCGTTCTTCAGTCCGAACGACATCACCTTGTAACAGAAAGTACCCCATTGTGTGACAAAAGTTGTTTTCTCCCTATCTTCGGGGGCCATTTTGATTTGATTGTAACCCGAGAATCCATCCATGAAGGAAAACACTTTATGCTGAGCTGTATTGTCGATTAAAATGTCAATGTGTGGTAGCGGAAAATCATCTTTGGGGCTGGCCCTATTCAAATCCCAGTAGTCCATGCACATCCTGACTTTGCCATCTTTTTTAGGTACCGGCACGATGTTAGCGACCCATTGAGGATAAGATGTAACAGCCAGAAAGCCAGCGTCGAATTGCTTCATCACTTCTGCTTTGATCTTTTCAGACATGTTAGGCCTCATTCGGCGGACTTTTTGTTTGATCGGTGGACAATCCTCTCTTGTGGGGAGACGGTGAACCACGATGTCTGTGTCTAAACCCGACATGTCTTCATAAGACCAATCGAAGATTTCAACATACTCATTTAACAACTGTATCAGGCGCTCCTTGACACTTGGTTCCAGATTGGCACCCACTTACACTTCCTTCCGGTCTTCCTCGGTTCCTAAGTTGACAGTCTCCAATGACTCTTCGTGAGGTAAGATGGCCCTTTCCTCTTGCTGTAGAAGTCTGGCTAGTTCCCCTGGTACTTCACAACTTTCGTCATCTTCATACTCGGCTTGATTGACCAGATCTTCAGAGTTATTGAAGGATATAGCAGAATAGTCACCCATGGAATCCAGAGTGGATGGGTACCTGCATTTGTGAGTGTGGGTGTGTGTAAGGGATAGCCATCCTTAAACAAAAAATGCAAAAGGAAAGAAAATGAACACAACAGTTTATCAAATGAAAAACGTCCAATGAATCATTAAACATGGCATATGGATATGAAGATAATCAAAACCCTTACAAATGGACCCACATGCCCCGGGAAAGGCATGAGGTAAAAAAGTAGTGTACGGATTGTTAAAAAGTAATTATTACAGACCAAAGGAAATGTTTGACAGATAAATTACTGGTTAATGAAAGTAATGGGGACAAAGTCTTTTGCCTCCCAGTTGCATAGTCCCCCTTTGACAATTGGGTAGATCCACTCTTCGATGTTGTCCTCTTCGTCTTCACCCTCTAAAGCGTTGATTTCGTAGGGAGAAATCTTGATTGGCGCTCTTTCAATCTTTGAACGGCGCATAGCTTTCTGGCCCGCGGCGGTGAATCCTAATCCAAATTTGTCTGTTTTATATGGAATATCAGGCAACTGCCCCCATGCTGAATTCTTCCCCTCCTTTATTGCGGCCTTTGCGTCTTCCACAGATGCCATCCTGGCCATCTGCTTTGGTACTTCAGCTACCAACTTTGCTACTGTTATTTCAGGAAGGACTTCTTCGAAATGCTGGAATGGTGTCTCAATGAACTCGCCCTCTACCTCCACATACCGGAAGGAGTTTAGGTGGCTGATCATATACTCCTCTTCACCATGGACGGTTATGATCTTTCCCTTGACAGGATACTTCAACATTTGATGTAAGGGAGAGGTGACTGCCCCGGTATTGTGTATCCACGGCCTACCCAATAAGCAAGAGTATGACGGACGGATGTCCATCACATAGAAAGTAGATTTAAACACCTCAGTGCCTACCTTGATGGGAATATCAACTTCCCCATGGACCATCCTCTTCGAACCATCGAAAGCTCTGACAACAATATCACTCGGCTTCAACTCTAAACCTTCACAATCTAGTCGGTCCAAAGCTTTCTTATGCAGTACATTCAGCGACGAACCAGTGTCGACCAAGACATGCGCGAGAGTAGTTCCTCGGCACTCGACTGAAATATGCAAAGCATCATTATGGTTTCTACCTTTAGGAGTTAGGTCGGCATCAGAGAAACCTAATCCATTGTCCGCAGTAAGGCTGGCCACGCAATTTTGGAATTGATCTGCAGAGGTTTCCTGGGGCACATGGGCTGCCTTCATGAATTTTATCAGAGCCTTAGCGTGCGCTTCTGAGCAAAGTAGTAGTGCCAACATGGAGTTCTTCGAGGGGGTTTGCCCCAGTTGTTCTACCACGTCGTAATCACTCCTTTTGATTATCTTCAAGATCTCTTCCATTTCTTTCTTGGAGGTTTCCGGGATGACCAAGGGTTGAGCCCTCGTCCTGACGAGCTCATCTTAGATTCCCTTACCTTTATCAGCAGCGGTAGGAGGGACAATACTAGGAACAACAACATCTTCAATCAATGGGGTTCTAGCGGAGAGTTTTATTGGTGCAGGGATAACTTCGGCAGCAGATGAGGGTCCAAAGATTGCTCTTGGAGGGGCAATCTCTGGAGAAAATATTCTCCCGCTCCGGGTGATTTTGCTTGTGCCCGCAATGTTTCCAATGCTGGCTTCTTCTTCATCCGAGCTTCCATCAGTTATTTCAATTTGTTTAATACCATGGTAGTAGACGTCACCGCCGTAGTTCCATGGTATTGACTTCTCAGACATGTAGGGGACAGGCCCTGGCATTGTTATCTTCAAAGGGACAGACTTCGTAGCTGGTGTAATCTTAACAGGCTTTCTAACGGCCTTGGAAAGATTGGCGTGAATGGTTATAATTGAGACATCTTCAGTATGGGTTGGAATTGCAGAAACTTTTTCAAACAAAATTTGTCGACTGTCCATTAGGCCTTGGATGCCTTTCTTCAGTAACGGACAGTCAAACGGCAGAGAGTAACAGCAGTAGCAATCTTCTTTACATCCCGGGAAAATCCCGGCCTTTAATAGATTCAACTTGATGGTTAACAACGGAGTTATCAGATCACTGACATCAGCAACATACAAATCTTCTTCAATGACATTGACATTTCGGCCGTGCTTCGGCATTGGAGCAGATATCATGTTCGACTTCTCTGGAGCGTCGAACTCCACCTCCTTCGCTTCTATCAGGTCTTGGATTTTATGCTTGAGTGCCCAACAATCGTTGGTGTCGTGCCCGACACTGTCAGAATGGTAGGCGCATTTAGCATTAGGATGGTAATGCGGAGAGGACGTATTCACATTTTTTGGTGCCTCTTTGATAGTGGCGAGATTCAACTTTAACAGATGGGGAAGCACTTGCGCTGGCGTCATATTAATGCGGGTGAACTGCCGTTGTGGCTGTTCCACCCGTTGTTGATTTGGTCTGGACTGGTTATAGCGAGGCTGCTCACTTGAAGGGTTTTGGATCATTACGGCCCCCACAGTTGGCCGGCGTTCAGTCTTCCCTGCTCTTCTCTGGGAGTATACCACAGCCGTTTCCTTCTTGAAAGGCTTCTTCTCAACACTTGCAGCGGCACCCTTCTGAATCTTCCCTGACTTGATGCCAACTTCTATTCTCTCGCCTGTTAAGATCATATCGGTAAACCCCGCGGAAGAGTTACCAATCATATGGTTGAAGAATGGACCAGACAGGGTCCCTAGAAACATGTCAACAAGTTCACGGTCGGTTAAAGGTGGCTGCACCCTGCCAGCCAAATCCCTCCATTTTTGTGCATATTCTTTGAATCCTTCGCCTGTTCCCAGTGACATACCCTGAAGTTGGGTACGCGTGGGAGCAAGGTCAAAATTGTACTGATATTGTTTGTAAAAAGCGGTGGCCAAGTCTTCCCAGTTTCGGACACTAGTTCCCTCTAGCTGATAGAACCACTCCAGTTGAGCTCCAGAAAGGCTGTCTTGAAAGAAATGGATCCAAAGGTTCTTATCTGCCGTATAAGGTTGGATCTTCCTTATGTAGGACCTGAGATGCATTTTTGGACAGGACAGCCCGCCATACCTCACAAAAACTGGCACTTTGAACTTTGGGGGAATCACAATCCCGGCAACTAAACCCAAGTCTTCGAAATCCAAACCCGGCACTCTCTGAAGCTCCATGGCTGCCAACCTGTCTTCTAAACCTTTGTATTTGTCATCAGCCGGAGGGTATTGTTGATCAGAATAGTCTTCATCCTCTTCAGCCTCCTCTTCTTCCACATCGGACTCGAAAGGTACCGCAATCCCACCCCCTTTACTGGTTCCCTCCTCAGAAGTAGGGGGAAATTCAAGCACTCTTCGGGCTTCTCCTTCAAATATTCTCCCTAAAGTAGCCACCCCGAGTCTCTTTTTCTTCTTTTTCACTGGGTCCTTATTCCCCAGCAAGGTCTTTAGATCCTCCTGACCCTTAGCCAAGGTCATCAGGAGTTGTTGAAACTGTGCATTTTGAGCCTGCAAGTCCTTGACTGTTTGCTCGAGATCCATCCTACTGAAATAAATAGCAGACAGATATGGAAACCTGGCGTGAGACCTGCTTATGCACATGATGAATGGTATGCTTATGTATGCAATGCATTCAAGGATTTAGAATATTCAACATTGTTGCAAACAAAAGAGAACGCACGTCATATTAATAAGAAGGAATTTGTCAGTACATAAATGCCCCATGGGCCAAATATTACAAAAACTTCTCAAGGTAAAAAGACGTTGCGCATCCTCTTTGGCGCGATGTAGGTGTTGAGGGTCTCCTCCTCATGGAGTCGACGGGTAAGCTCTAGAACCTTCTTCTCGCTGGCGTAAAAGCTGGCTTCAAAAGTGTTCCGTTCCTCCTTGAGCTGAATCCAACTCTTCTGCATTTCCTCCCACGATGTAGGCATGTCAGGATATAGGATGGTGTAGGGAACCTCTCCTTCCTTGACGGGATCTTTAATCACAGGGAGAACATGAGGATAAGGCATCATTAGACTCTGGGCTCGGGCTCGTACCCACTTGAGATAAGGCTCAAGAGGGATGAAGTTCTTGTGCCCCAGTGTCTTGCTATCAACCTTGTTGAGCATCCTCCAAGCTCTAATGAATCTTTGGCGAAGTCCTTGCACATCGTTGTCGAAGTCAAAAACTAGGTCAGGAATCAACATGTCGTGAGGGCCATCCCTCAGTGCATATCCAAATTGCCTCAAAGCTAGGCAAGGGTTGTAGGTAATGCCCCCTCTAATGCCAAGCAATGGAACATTAGGGAACTCTCCACAATGATCGACGATGATGACAGTTTCTCTGGACCGAGAACACCAATGCACATCAGAGTGAGTAAGAGACATCAACCGTTGGGACCACCTTGAGCCTTGGTCATTCTTCAAGACAGATTGTGGAAGGTGCGAAATAAACCACCTTGCAAGGAGAGGAGTACAGCACATGAAAACACCCCTCTTTCTCATTGTTCGTGTGTAAAATGAGTGAAGAATGTCCCCAAGCAATGTTGGTATTGGATTTCTGGATAAGAAGATTTTGACGGCATTGACATCTACCAGCTGGTCAGGATTTGGGAACAAGACCAACCCATAGATAAGGAGTGCCACAATTTCTTCAAAGGCTTGTAGGTCCAATGAATTCCAACATTCTTGTGCCTTCTCAAACAAGAATTTTGCTAAAAATCCTTTGACGCCGCTTCTGGTTTCCCAATGCCCCTTGATGTCAGATGGTTGTAGATGTAATGCTCGAGCAACATCTTCAGGCCTTGGTTCCTTTTCTGTACCGTTGTAGGGTAGTTGATTAAGGATAGGAATTCTCAGGAGTTGAGAAAACTCCTCCAAAGTGGGCACCAACTGGTAGTCGGGGAAAGTGAAACAGTGGTGAAGAGGGTCAAAGAACTGGAATAACACTTTCATCATGTCCTCTTCAATGTTGGTGATGACTAGGTTGAGCAGTCTACCATGTCTTTCACTGAAGGATGAGCTTTCCGGAATCCTTGATGTGAGCTCCTTGAGTTGAGGAGAGATTCTCACAAGGTTGACTTGGATGGTTTTTCTGCGAGGAATTTCCATGACCTACAAAACAAGAACAAAGATGAAGATCTAAACCCTTGAAGTGGTTAGTAAATGCATATGATGTTTTATGATGTTCATGATGTATGCACAAACATATGTACAGGCAAATCACACTAAACCCTAGTTTCAGGCTTGCATGAGGTTTCATAGGTAAGTATCCTCTTGAGTGTAGTTGGCTTAAAAACCTGTCCTATAAATAGTAACCTGGTTCTAAGGAGCTCAATATCATTGGATTGTTTTCATTGTTCATTGTTTTAGTTTAGCCACTTAACTAGCGACCAAAATATTCCAAGAAAACAACCCTCAATGAGTGTAGTATCGAGTATCTACCAACTTCGGACTGCACCAAAGCCGGTCATCTCACTACCCCTAATAAAAGGCCAAGATGGTCAAGTAAGGTTCTAGGTCATTAGTGCTTAGTGACATCACTCAGCGGCCCCGTACTCTCCTTGATTGAACTCAAGGGTTACCGGAACTCACAAATATGTCGCACTAATATAGCTATTGCTTCAACCGTGTCGATATACTCCGCACAGTTTCCATAACGTATTGCTATCTATGAATGTTTCCCCAAATCCGGGTGTAGGATTGTAAACCCAAACAAGAGAGCCAAGATATAAAGCAATCAAATCAAACAATTAGTCATGCAAGAGGGTGATCTAAGCCCTAAGGTTACTCCACTTTAAAAATTATCCCCAACAGAGTCGCCAGTTCTGTGATACGGTGGGAGAACTGACTTGGAGTTTTGCGTTTTTTATTCGCAAATGTTTCGGTTGAGCAAGAGTCGCCACCGACTTTTTATTTTATCCTAAGGAAAGGTTAAAAAAGCACAGCAAAAACCTTTGAGATGTTTTCTTGGGTTCGGGGAGTAGATTATAGAAGGGGAAGGTATTAGCACCCTTTCTATCCATGGTTATCCATGGGCTCTTAGTTACTTGCTTAGATCAACTTGCCTTAATTTTCAATTGTTTGAAATGGTGCTTTGTGCGTGATTTTGAAAATGTTTTGAAAAAGATGCCTTGTCTAGGCTACCTTTGTAACAATTCTTTACTCGAATGTTTTACAAAAGGTGTTTATCTTTTTGAAAAGATGTTTCAAGGTTTTTGAAGGTTGTTTTGAAAGTGTAGTGATGTGTGGTTTGAAAAATAGGCAAGTGTTTTGTTTTGCAAGTTGACAAGTACTTAAGAGCTATCTACCCTAAAGTTCTCAAAGATTTTTGCTATGTTTTAACCCTTTTAACAATTTTGTTCTACCATTGTATTTGGTGGACAATCTTGTGTTAGGATGTTAACGGGACGGGCGCGGGTCATCGTTTAGACCATAATTGCAATGGTGCCAAGTATCTTTGGGCAATTTTCCTTTAAGGGACTTGACCATTTTTAAGGCAACTTTCGAAAGCGTCATCGAGGGACTATGATCATTTGAATTTGTTTTTGCCAAAGATACCTAACATGCAATATGGCCCATTATTGAAGGCAACAGGTGGGATACCCTAGGGGTGCAAGTGTGATTAGTGATGTCCATTTTCATGCTTGTTTATCTTGAAATTAGGTCAAACTATTTTGGTTAATTGACTTGCATACAAACCCTAATTCTAACATGGCATAATTAGAAAGCGTTAAAGTGCGAAAAATAAAGTTCCTAAGTTATTACAACACAATATATGGGAAGGGGGGTACAAATGTTCAAATGGGGGTATTTTGACAAGGAATTTAAACCTAGACTATTACATCAAATTGGGAATTATACAAATTATTTAATATACAACAATTAAATAAAAATGGAATAAATATGCAAGATGCAAATTTTTTTTTATACGTATGAAAAAGGTGTTTTTTATATGTCAAATAAACAAAATAAAAAGTATTATTTTTTGGGTATTTTTCATGTTTAGGGCAAAACCCTAATTTATAAAATAAAAGGTATTAATTATTTAATATGTACAATATTTATTAATTATGTACAAAAATAAAATAAAAATGAAGTATATTTGTCAAAAAGGTATTTTTAATGTTAATTATTAATAAAAATAAAAATGTATATATTTTGTATTTTTTAACCTAAATATACTAATATATATATGTATTTGTATTATTTACTAAATATATATATTATATATATATATAAAATAATAATATTTAATATTTATAAAAAAGGTATATTTTATATAAAATATTTTCAGAAGATAAAATAAAATAAAAATTAGAAAATAAATGTTTTTACATTATTTTTTAGTATTTTTTTAAATAAAAGTATATATAGGTATTTATTTATGTACAAATATCTATTTAAGCCAATAAATGCTTAATAAATACAAAAATGGTTTAAAAAATATTTTTTATATTTTTAATATTATGAGAAAAAATAAACAAATCAGAAATAAAAAGAAAAAATCAAAAAAATGATCAAAATAAGCATAATGGGCCTAGGGGGTGTAAAAGTAAAAACAAGGTGCAAATAAGAAAAATTAGAACAAGCCCAGCCCAAAGGACCTTCTTCAACCTCTGGCCAGAAACTTTGTCAAAAACGCGCGCTTTGTACACTGATTCAAACATCTGGATTCCTGGACTTTTAGCACAAACTTACAACATAAGAAATGTTAAGCATCAAGCCACGATTCTGGACATATAAAGAACTCATCCGAACTCTCAGAAATGAGAGAGAATTTCTCCATTCCCAAATCTTAACCTAACTTTTTATCAATGTTCAGACCACAAATTCTCATAGCACAGGCAAAATAAATGGAAAGTGAAGATATGTATAGTTTCAGGGACATGAGCATGACATTTTTCATTCACAAACTTAGAGCTAATTCTTCCTATATTGAGAGATAGAAGTTCATGAACATACCTATTCAGTTGGAATCGTGTCTGGCAATGGAGGAGCTTTCAGGACAAGATAAGGATTTGGATAGCTTGCTTGATGTATGAGGATGCTATTCCAATACTTGGTATGCTTTGAAACCTTCTATATCCAGCTGCAGAAGTCAACCTGCAAGAGGAAGAAATGAAAATGGCCAAACTGATTAGAGGTGTTACAGTCTACTTCTAATGCTTTGGACAGTTTGTATGGATGGTAGGGAAAGTGTTTGAACTGGTTTTGGCGAAGATGCACGATGGAAATGAACTATGCCACTCAAACTACAGGGATGCCCTGTTTTTGTGCAGTTTAATGGTGATTCTGTGAATGGAGAGGTATTGGAGGTGATAGGCTTGTGTCTCAGGTCAGGATGGAGGTTTAGAATGTGTTTTACAAGTTTGCTTAAGTTGGTCTTGGCAGAAATGAGAGTTGTCTATTGTTATGCAATGTTTCTTCACACTTAAGCAAGAAAAGGTCAAGTGGTTCTCTAGACTTGTACAGGCCCCTCAAGTATGTTGCACACTTAAGCCTTGATCAGTGTGATATCTCCATGAATCTTGTGTCCAAAGATATGCATTGTACTCCTTGACTCACAAACTTGACATAAAGCCAAACTTTACAAAAATGGATAAAGTGCTTTTTCTAATTAAGGCTTAATCTAACATGTAATGTCCAAATGCACAAAATAATGCTAACACACAATGGATTGGCATTTAATTATTGAGTGCAAATGGGATTAGAGGCCTGTAAATAGCTTATGCATGCTGATTTGAAAATTTGCACAAGTTATGAACATGTAAATGGCTCAAGAACAAAGTGAGTTTTTCCCATATTGCAAAATTCGATTCTCTCTAACCATGAGGTTGTTTGATGAGTTCTTGGACATTTTTCAAAGCTTGGAATGTGTACTACAATCCATCTTTGAAATGCAAATTGAAATTCCAAGTGGAAGTATGTGAAAAATTGCCATGAAGTTGGGCAAAAATCCTGCCTAAAATAGGTCAAAATTTCTCTAAGTTAAGAATGGTTTGGTACCCTTGTTCCAAAAATTGTAACTTGAGCTACAATCTTCTTTTGAGAAAACTTTGTGAATCAAAGTTGTAGATTTTGCAATAGGCTACAACTTTCATGTTTTGACTTTTCCTTGAATCCAAATGCATCTTGGTGAGAAAGTGGGACAAAGTTAGGAAAAAATTAGGGTTTTTCATAACTTAGAAAAAATCTAAGTTATGAAAAATCTTCATTTCAAACCCTAATTTGCAATTCTTGATTTCTTGATGAACAAGTTTCATGATTTGGCATGTTTTGATGAAAAATGAATCTTGATATTTGATTTTGACCAAAAAGTCAAAGTTTGACTTTTCAGTATACAGTCAAAATTAATCAATTGACTGGGAAATTCAATTGTCAGTCTTGTGCATTTGGGATCTTTTGAACTTGTTGAGTATGTCAAGACAATTCCATGGGGTCCTTGAGTCCATATGTGAGTTTGGTTTGCCATTGGCTAGGTCAAACAGTCAAAAATTGCCTTTGTGCAGTCAAAACCCTAAAAATGACCATTTTGCCCTTTTGGTGATCTGATCAAATTTCTTGTGGAATTGTGATCCAAACTTGATCAAATGGTCCATATGAGTTCATAATGTTGACGTGGGTTAATTTTCATGAGATTTGACTGTCAATTGGCCACAGTTGACTTTTTCCCCAATATAGTTGATTTCTAGGTCAACTGTCCAATTGACTGGGCAAAATTTGGAACCAAGACTTAAAACTTGGTATGGATAAACTTGGGAGTCCAACATGAAGCATGAAAGTCATCTTAGGCATTTTAGGTCAAAATATATTTGTGCAAACACAAACCCTAATTTGGGTCAACAGTGCAAGGAGAAGTCTTGAGCAGAGGAAACCCTAACTGGACCTTGAGCTCCAAGGGTCTTGTGATGAGAAAATATTGAGAAAATGGAAGGGCAAATTTTGGGGTACAACACTTCACAATCAACTATAGGGGTAAAATGGTCATTTGGCAGTCAAAAGTCAAAATTTTTGGTCAACATCTTATTTTGAGCACACAATCATCATTTGATCAAGTCTTGATCATGATTCCACAAGAATGGCTCAAAAATCATCAAGATGCAAAAGTTTCTATTTTTGGATAGCTGAAAAGTCAACTGTAACTTGACCAGGGCATAACTTTTCATGGTTCATCAGAAAAATCCCATCCAATGCTCATTTTGAAGGGGATGACATTTCCTACAACTCATCTTCACATTCCAAGTCCAAGAAATGCTCCCACAAAAAGTTATCAATTTCTACATTATAGGTCATTTTCAAAAGTCAACAAAAAGTCATTTTAAGTCAAAGACCATAACTTGAGATTGGTAAATTCTAATGACATGGGACCAAAGGCATTGGTTAGAGGACTTCAAGACCTTTCCAAAATGTCCAAGAACATGTTCATATGATCAAAATTGAGCAAGATATGCATTGGAGAAGTTGGGAAATTTTTGTGAAATGGAAAAAGTCAACTACCCTTAAAACTTCAATTTTTGACAAAAGGGCCCACTTTCTTCCACTTGATTCAGCCTTGTCATGCCATACACGTGTCCCATGATTAATTTCAAGATCAAACATTTATTTTTTCATTTTATTTAATTTTTATTGATTTAATTCATTTTAAATCCATAATAATTCAAATAATATCTAAAAATTTAATGGAATAGCATCTTTTGGTTTGAATGGCTTTCATGTGTCATATGCCAGCTACCAAATTCGTGCTAAGGCTATTTTGTGCATAAAATCATGGTTTTGCTTCAAGTATGGAAAGTTCTTTAATGGTGGTCAACAAGAATCTCCAAACCATAATTCCATGGATACCAAGCCCAGCTGCTGACCTAATTCTATTCCCATATATGCACACAACATAACCCTAATGCAATTCACGTACAAGCACTGCACAAACGGCCAAACCATATTCAAAAAATCCAAGCAAAAAGTCAAATCTGTTTTCTCACTTCAAGGCCCTTTCAAACCAATTTGAGGATTCAAACACATTGCTAGCATTCCCAGGAACGTGCAGAGATCAAAACCACACGCTAACACTCAAGGAATCCCAAGAACCAGTCACACGGTTTGACTATTTTTTCCTTAATTATAATTAAATATTTATGCATCATTAACATGTTATGATCATTGATTTACATTGCTAACACCCTTCTGAAGCTAATGGTATAAGACAACTGCATTATGGAGCCCTGAATCACAAACCACCATGGATGATTTTTAGGGTTTCGAAGCTTCCAATTTAGGGATTCCCAGCACAGGAAAAACTGGACCTTGAGACGCATATGGTTGAATTCGTCAAGGCCAGACGAATCCAACCCAACCCTCGCGAACAATTTCTAATCATCAGGGGCCTAATCGCTATTAATCGTGCTTCCATGTTGTGGGGGTTAAAAACCCCCGTTATTTGATATGTTTTATGCAGGTTTCATGAATAAGACGAAGACGTGGTAATACACCATTGGCCAATTCAAAAAAGGCGCGCTCGTTTCTCTTTCCAGCATAAGCGTTATGTTTTTTATATTATATTTATTGATCATTGTGATAACGATTGAAGCGTGCAGCTGGAATGGTTAAGGGAAACATGCAAAGTGCCTTGGGACCTGGGTTCGAATCCCAGGTCCCCCAAAATTTCCATATTATTTTTCTTCATACAATTGTGTGCAGACTTCAAAGAATAGTCCACCATATGCCTCCAGCAACGTCATGCCATGTGGCCACCATTATCAATCCAATGGTCAGGATGGAGGCATACCATGCTCCTGATCAACCTTGTGTGTTGTACCCCAAAATTTGCCCTCCCATATTTTTCAAAGTTTTGGCAAGCATCATCTCAAGTCTACTCAAGGGCTACACAGTCAACCACTCTCCTAAGCCAGTCAAAATTAGGGTTTGGTTCTTGCAAGGAGGTTGAGGTTTTCAAGGGCTCAATCAAGTTCCATATGCTCATATACATTGTCAAGCACCTACATGCCAAGTTTCAAGGCTCACAAGGTCAAGTTGCACAGTCAAAAACCCTAATTGCTCCACAGTCAACTGTAGGGGCAAAATGGTCATTTGGCAGTCAAAAGTCAAAATTTTTGGTCAACATCTTATTTTGAAGCCACAATCATCATTGGATCATATCTTGATCATGATTCCACAAGAATTGCTCAGAAATCATCAAGGTGTCAAACGTTTCTATTTTGGGACAACTGAAAAGTCAACTGTAACTTGACCAAGGCATAAATTTTTCATGGTTCATCAGAAAAATCCCATCCAATGCTCATTTTGAAGGGGAGGACATTTCCTACAACTCTTCTTCACATTCCAAGTCCAAGAAATGCTCTCACAAAAAGTTATCAATTTCAACATTATAGGTCATTTTCAAAAGTCAACAAAAAGGCACTTTAAGTCAAAGACCATAACTTGAGATTGGTAAATTCAAATGACATGGGACCAAAGGCATTGGTTAGAGGACTTCAAGACCTTTCCAAAATGTCCAAGAACATGTTCATATGATCAAAATTGAGCAATATATGCATTGGAGAAGTTGGGAAATTTTTGTGAAATGGCCAAAGTCAACTATCCTTGAAACTTCAATTTTTGACAAAAGGGCCCACTTTTTTCCACTTGGTTCAGCCTTGTCATGCCACACACGTGTCCCATGACCCATTGCAAGACCAAACATTTATTTTTTCATTTTTATTTAA
Organism: Vicia faba; assembly: GCA_948472305.1. NCBI lineage: Eukaryota > Viridiplantae > Streptophyta > Magnoliopsida > Fabales > Fabaceae > Vicia > Vicia faba. Next base: position 991,431,465 of record OX451735.1, read on the forward strand.
TTTTTATGGATTTAATTCACTTTAATCCATAATAATTCAAATAAAAATCAAAAAAATGAATTAAATGGTATCTTTGAGTTTTGAATGACTTTTATATGTAATGAATCACCTACCAAATTCGTGTAAGGTCCATTTTAAGCATGAAATTCAAATTTGAACAAAAATGGCATGTTTCTTTAATGGTGGTTATGAGAAAATCCAAAGCTTAATGGCAATGGTTAAAAGCTCCTTAATGTGACTTATTCTCACTCATTACTATATATACAAGCCTTGCAAGCCTCATTCACAACCGAGAAAAAGTGCACAAACGGCCAGAGAAAAGTTCAAAATTTGTCAAAAAAAGTGTGAGATCAAAAGGAGTTTTTACAAGCATTTTAAGGCCAAGAGGAGAACGTGACTCTCTTCTTTGCCATACCCTGAAGCTAAAGCAACCCTTGCCACATCCTAAGGTCCATTATCAAGCACTGTAAGTATTCCCAGGTCCCTCAATTTCCTTGTTTCCATTTTTTCTCAATGTATTCCTGTGCAGGTTTCTAAAAGTGGTACACCATGTGCCCTGACGCTTCAGTATGCCAAGTGTCTACAAACAACAATCTAGTGGCCAGGAAATGATGAGCACCATGCTTTTCAGTCAACCATACGCACATGATTCCAGGAGTCAACGTGACTTTATGCAAATGGGCCACAACAATGCTAAACAAACCCTCAATTCTGGCCCAACACCCATATGGTTCTATTTTATTTTCTTTTGTTTTCTTTTCCTTTTTTATTTTCTTTTAACTATTTTTTTAATTATTATCATTATTGTTAATTAACCTAACATAATTAATATTTTCATAAAAAATCCAAAAAAAGAACTAATATTATTATTATTATTATTAATTTCATTTTATTTTTGTAAATAAATACTAATAAATTGAGTTAATTTTAATTAGGCAACTTTAACCTTTTTTCTTAATAACTAAAATAAATTTAGAATTAGGTTTTTATTAACTTTTAATTTTATTTCATTAAAAACATAAAAATACAAAAACATTTTTTCTTTTAATAAATTAATTAATTAGTTTAATCATTAGTTTTAATTTCATTTAATCACAAAAAAGGACAAAAAAATTTAATTTAATTCTAAAAAGGGTCAAAACCCTTAGGACGTTCCCGATTAAATTTCTATTTGCGCGTATTTATTTATGTATCTGTACAGAGGATGTAATAGTAATTAGGATTTTATTGCTTTCTTTAATTTTCTGCATTTACTTTTCAAAACGGGTTTTTGTTTTTGGTGATGTATAGACCCGCGCCTTGTAATAGTTAGATTTACATTCCCGCAATTTATTTTTCCGCACTCCTAACTGCTAAACAATGCATGAAAGAATGTATGTAAATAAAATCAATTCGTAGCTCACAAATAACATGTACAGAATCACGATTTGCCATTAAAACACTTTAGGGTTTTCAAGGTTTAAAATTGGGGGTTTCACCATACTGTAAAATCAGGACTCCAAACAGGCATGGACGAATTCAGCTGGACGAGACGAACAAAACAGACATATCGCGCCTAATTTATATCTAATGAGCGTCTAATCGCTATTATTTACAGGCTTGCGTTTTGTGGGGGTTTAAAACCCCCGCTATGTATTTTTATGTTTTGCAGGAACGATGAAGACGAAGGCCGTGGCAGCGTGTGAGTGGTCAGTTCAAACTGGGCACGCACTTTTCCTTATTTTTAGCATATAACGCGTGTTGTATATATTATATTTCTTTTCTATCATGTTTACAACTAATGTGCTTGGTTCAGTTGGTTGGCTGTGTACTTTGCAATCTTTGGGACCTGGGTTCGATTCCCAGGTCCCCCATATTTCCAATGTTATTTTTTCTTAAATGTTCTTGTGCAGTTTCCAAAACGCTGAACACCATGCACCTCACGCGTCCAACAAGCCAAGTGTCATTGGAGGTAGATCCAAAGGTCCAGAAGGCTAGAACACCATACTCTGGAGTCAGCGCATGCGTAGGCGATCCAAGAAAGTCAAACGAGCTGAAGCTTAATGGGCCACAATCTCAGTCTCACACCCCCATTCCTGGCCCAACACCCCCTTCCATTTGGTTTATTCTTTTCTATTTTTTTATTTTCCAATTTAATTTCTAACCTTTATTTTATTTTTATTATTAACAATTAATCAATTAACATTTTCATAAAAAAACCAAAAAGAATTAATAACATTATTATTATTATTATTTTATTTTGTAAATAAACATTAACTAAAATAGTTTAATTAGGCAATTTTAATTCCTTTTCTTAAATAATTAAAATAGATCTAGAATTAGGTAAAGTTAACTTTTAATTTTATTTCATTCCTTTTATTTCATAAAAATATAAAAACAAAAAATATGTTCTTTTAATTAAATTAATTAATTAGTCATTAGTTAGTTTTAATCTCATTTTAATTACAAAAAGACAAAAATCAATTTCTTTTCTAAAAAAGGGTCAACACCCTTAAGACATTCCCGATTCTTCTTTCGCGCACATTTTAATTTTAATTCCTTATTTTGGATTATTATGTAACTACCTCCGGATGTAATAGTAATTAGGACTTTTACTGTTTTTATTTACTTTCCGTACTTATTTGCCAAAAACGGGTCTTTGTATTTTTGGCGATGTATAGACCCGCGCCTTGTAATAGCGTAGGATTTATGTTTCCGCAATTTACTTTCCGCACCCCCTTAACTGCTAAACTTGCATGAAAGAATGTATGTAAATAAAAACAACTCGTAGCTCACTAATTACAAAGACAAACATTAACTGAATACAACACACAATACACACACCACTTCTAGGGTACGCCTCACTCGTTGCCTTCGAAACGTGGTCATCAAGTATAGGACGTCTTAGAGGTCACCCTTTGTCTAAAGATCCAGTTGCCTCAAAACGGTTGCCTCGGATTAAAAAGGATCTAGGACATTAGGATTACTTCTAAGGTGTCCTAACGTTGCTTCGGTGACCACACTGTCCCTAAAATCGAATTGACCCGAACACCTCCAATGGTGGTGCTACCTACCTCTCAATGGTGGGATGGCACTATCTAAAGGACTCTTACACAAATTAATTCCTTAGGGTAGGTAGATGACTCATGGGTACTTGCTCTTTTCAAAAACAAACAAAATACTTTTCACACCTTACACTTTCAAAAAGCTTTCAAAACAAATTTTTCAAACACTCTTGAGGACTGATACAAGAGTCATTCAGAAATCTTTCAAAGAAACTTTTCCAAAACCCACACACATTTGAAAAGCAAACATCATTTTGAAAACATTTGTCTATTAGAATTTTCAAGTTATAATTTTCTTTTGATTGTTTAAACAATTATTGTCATGGCAAACGTTATTACTTTATCAATGCATCACATATGTCTGCTTTGAATCAATATATTTGCATTCTCTATATTCAAACTGCTTTCATTTTTTGATGTCAACTCTTAATAACTCTAAGCCTCTTGAGGGAGGATGACGAAAACGATACCACAATCTACAATATGCTTTTGAATAGACCCCGCTGATGAGGTACAAGCATTGTTTCAATTCCTAAACACTGGAGTTATAAGGAAGATAATCCCTCGTCAACCCCTTTGAGCCAAAGAAGTAGGAGTTTTTTTCTTTTCACAAAAAAATAAAACCCTTAATTATAACCTGGGGCAGGGTAGTTCTCTCAGTTGATCCAAGTGCACAACGAATGACACCAAAGAGGTCCTTACAAAACAAAAGACAGTGATGGTTCAGAATAATCATAAAGACAGGCAGTCATTACCAAAAAAAAAACTAAAGCCCAATAAGTCAAAACCTATGAAGGAGACTTACAAAGCTGGGGCATCCCGCTGACTGTAATTCCAAAAAAGGAAACAGTTCAGGCAAAAAACAGGGATAACAAAAATCAAAAAAAGAAAGAGGCCCTACAAACCCTCAACACAAAAGGAAATGACTGCCTATTCAAAATAAACTGTTAGTATCTGAACCATCACTGGTATATCAAAGCAAAGACTCAAACAAGGTCTAACGCACGATCAACTGAGTTTAGGTTTGAAGAACATCACGAAGAACGAGTGGGTACAAAAAATTTGAGCCTTTATCCTTTGTTTCTTAAACCGTGAACCGGGCCACGCTACAACCTTTAAAAGTCCTAGCTGAAGCATGGGTTAGTTCGAAAGCATACTCTTACGAAAGATATCCTGACTCCTTAAGGCATGTGGTAAAATAACGAGTTGACATCACAGTTTACAAAAAATTCACTTGTTTTTATAAAAAAAAATGCATTTTCAAAAACTTCAAGACAGACATAAGCTTTGCATTCTTGATATAACACTATTTGCATATGACTATTTGTTCGAACATCAGATAAATTCGCACGACGAATATCTAAGTGAACAAAAGTACTTCCAACCAAGGGGCAGACATGATCATGGTCTATCATCTGGGGCAGTTAAGTCAAGATTCGGAGAATCTCTCAAAAGGCCAACCAACTTGGGGCAAATCTCCATCTGGATCACTTGGAGCATTAGACGATCAAACGAAGATCTTCTGGTGGCATGGTAACACTGCGCTGCTGACGGTGATAACTCCCTGCATTCTGGGCACGAACATAGTCGAAAAAATACTACGCATAATCAAAGACCCGCTAGGTTGACACACCTAGGCAAAAATAAGGGCTTCCCGGCAAACCAAAAGGGTTCGGGCAAAATAAGGGATGAAAATAAAAAAATATGTACACCCGGCAAGTCGAAAACCTGAAAAGGCGGCTTGGGCAAAAATGGGTATCCCGATGGACTGAAAACCCGAGAGGGCGGTCCAGGCAAAAGTTAGGGATTAAAGCGTGCGACTATGTCCCGTCACCTCGTCACTTGCCTACCAGAAGAAGATTTGTCAATCGACAGTTATCAAGCACCTCCACAAGGTATCTTCTTCTCCCACATCTGAAACAGGGGCAATAATAAGTTGTCCAAGCGATCTAGTTGCTCTGTCCACCAAGGTACCAAGGTAGGTTCGGCTGAAGAACATAACCAAGTTACCTCCACTCCCCGCAGAGTAAGACAAGATTCAGCAATACTCTCCTCAAGCAGAGTTGGTCCCCCATAAGCCCTGAAAAGGCACAATATCTCCAGCAAGTCAGCAACACTCTCCCCAAGCAGAGTTAGTCTACTGTCAGCCTTAAGGAAGTTGGATTATCCCCAGAAGATTTCAATATTCCCCAGCGAACGGAGTATACAGATGTTCCTAAGCAAGCATCCCCGGCAGTCTTGGTATAAGATTGTTCCCCGGCGGAATACCAGACGCCCCCGTGGAGCCACTTCCCCAGTGCAGTCCAAAGTCTCCCCAGGAGAGTTGAATCAATCTCCCCAGTAGATTCTGGAAGCTTATCACCTGCAAAGTACGAACGCGTCTCCCGGACTTTTTATTCAAAAGTTATTCTCCACCAGAGCTTATAACTGGGTTATCCTCAGCTAAAAACCACGGAAAGATCGTCCTCGGCGAAGTTCTTCCTATCCTCCAGCGGGGTTCATCAAATCCCCAACAAAGCTTATCAACGGTATCCCCAGCGGAGTTATCATCAAACCTCAGCGAAGTATCTCTTCCCACAGAGTATTCCCCGCAGAGGAATCTCTCCAACAAGTTTATTACCCCAACGGAGTCATCTTCTCCTACCGGTATTCTTGCAATCATCCGCCCCTGCGGAAACGAAGAATTCTACTCTTCAATGTCAGCCCAGGATTCAAACTCCCGGCATCCGTCAAGGATTTATTTTCCTAGACGAGAATACATTCATAAACATCGCATCATCATGATACATGCATATACACATCATACAATCTCATTTTATGTTGAGAACATCATCGCTTGATCCATGTCATGCATTGCATGTGACTGACCTTACCTTTCAGGAAGGATACAGTTAAATGATCAGCTATGTCAAAGAAGACAGATACAGTCGAAAGAGACCAATCCAGTCAAAGAAGACAAATTCAGTCAAAAAAAGACAAGTCCAGCTAAATCCCAAAGGTTTTTCTGATGCTCATCCAGTCAAAGAAGACAACTCGTCATTAAAGACACCCGTCGTTATAGACATCCGTCATTATAGACACCCGTCATTGAAGACAACCCTTCATTGAAGACACCCGTCATTGAAGACAGCTCGTCATTGAAGACAACCCGTCGTTATAGACATCCGTCATTATAGACATCTGTCATTATAGACACCCGTCATTGAAGACAACCCGTCATTGAAGATACCCGTCATTGAAGACAGCTCGTCATTGAAGACAACCCGTCATTGAAGACAACCCGTCATTGAAGACACCCGTCATTGAAGATAGCTCGTCATTGAAGACAACCCGTCGTTATAGACATCCGTCATTATAGACATCCGTCATTATAGACACCCGTCATTGAAGACAACCCGTCATTGAAGACACCCGTCATTGAAGACAGCTCGTCATTGAAGACAACCCGTCAGTATAGACACCTGTCATTGAATACATCTCGTCATTAAAGACTACCCATCATTGAAGACAACTCGTTATTGAAGACAACTCGTCATTAAAGACCCCCGTCGTTATAGACACCCGTCATTATAGACACCCGTCATTGAAGACAACCCGTCATTGAAGACACCCGTCATTGAAGACAACCCGTCATTGAAGACAACCCGTCATTGAAGACACCCGTCATTGAAGACATCTCGTCATTGAAGACAACTCGTCATTGAAGACAACCTGTCAGTATAGACACCCGTCATTATAGACACCCGTCATTGAAGACAACCCGTCATTGAAGACACCCGTCATTGAAGACAAATCGTCATTGAAGACAACCCGTCGTTATAGACATTCGTCATTATAGACATCCGTCATTATAGACATCCGTCATTGAAGACAACCCATCATTGAAGACACCCGTCATTGAAGATAACTCGTCATTGAAAACAACCCGTCAGTATAGACACCCGTCATTGAAGACATCTCGTCATTAAAGACACCCGTCGTTATAGACATCCGTCATTATAGACACCCATCATTGAAGACAACCCGTCATTGAAGACACCCGTCATTGAAGACAGCTCGTCATTGAAGACAACCCGTCGTTATAGACATCCGTCATTATAGACATCAGTCATTATAGACACCCGTCATTGAAGACAACCCGTCATTGAAGACACTCGTCATCAAAGACAACTCGTCATTAAAGACAACCCGTCAGTATAGACCCCCGTCATTGAAGACATCTCGTCATTGAAGACATCTCGTCATTTAAGACAACTCGTCATTGAAGACAACCCGTCATTGAAGACAACCCGTCATTGAAGACAACTCGTCATTGAAGACAACTCGTCATTGAAGACAACTCGTCATTGAAGACAACTCGTCATTAAAGACAACCCGTCATTGAAGACATCTCGTCATTGAAGACAGCCCGTCCAAGGAGACAACTCATCAAGAAAGACAAAACCTCCTCTGGTTCAGTTAAATCCTAAAGATTTTTCTGAGATAACCTGTCAGTAGAGACAACCCATCAACCTTTTGAAGTTCCAGATTCGATACCTGTATCTAGCCAGGGCATGTCTATGAGCGACTGAGTGAAGATCAACCCCTGTAACAGGCCAGGTAATTATCTTTCTTTCTCAGGTACGCAAGTTCTTGCTAAGGAATCTCTTATGCGATCGACACCTAGATGGCATCTATAAGCCCATCCTCCCATTACAGTTCCAAATGGCATCTATAAGCCCATTCCCGACAAGGTTCTGTCACATTTCCAGATGGCATCTATAAGCCCATCCTCCTATCCACCATCTCTCCAAATGGCATATGTAAGCCCATTTCCGCCATCACACTGCTGATACTCTACTATGTGAGTGCAAATTTCTGGGCACTCTAGTGTTCAATCATCTTCCACCCTCGGATCACGAAAGGCACGCTAGCCAATCTACATCCTCAGGCCTAAGAAGATTGAACAGGGGCAACTGTTGTACCCCAAAATTTGCCCTCCCATATTCTTCAAAGTTTTGGCAAGCATCATCTCAAGGGCTACACAGTCAACCACTCTCCTAAGCCAGTCAAAATTAGGGTTTTGGTTCTTGTAAGGAGGTTGAGGTTTTCAAGGGCTCAATCAAGTTCCATATGCTCATATACATTGTCAAGCACCTACATGCCAAGTTTCAAGGCTCACAAGGTCAAGTTGCACAGTCAAAAACCCTAATTGCTCCACAATCAACTGTAGGGGTAAAATGGTCATTTGGCAGTCAAAAGTCAAAATTTTTGGTCAACATCTTATTTTGAAGCCACAATCATCATTGGATCAAATCTTGATCATGATTCCACAAGAATTGCTCAAAAATCATCAAGGTGTCAAAAGTTTCTATTTTGGGACAGCTGAAAAGTCAACTGTAACTTGACCAAGGCATAACTTTTTCATGGTTCATCATAAAAATCCCATCGAATGCTCATTTTGAAGGGGAGGAAATTTCCTACAACTCATCTTCACATTCCAAGTCCAAGAAATGCTCTCACAAAAAGTTATCAATTTCAACATTATAGGTCATTTTCAAAAGTCAACAAAAATGCACTTTAAGTCAAAGACCATAACTTGAGATTGGTAAATTCAAATGACATGGGACCAAAGGCATTGGTTAGAGGACTTCAAGACCTTTTCTAAATGTCCAATAACATGTTCATATGATCAAAATTGAGCAATATATGCATTGGAGAAGTTGGGAAATTTTTGTGAAATGGCCAAAGTCAACTATCCTTGAAACTTCAATTTTTGACAAAAGGGCCCACTTTTTTCCACTTGGTTCAGCCTTGTCATGCCACACACGTGTCCCATGACCCATTGCAAGACCAAACATTTATTTTTTCATTTTTATTTAATTTTTATGGATTTAATTCACTTTAATCCATAATAATTCAAATAAAAATCAAAAAATGAATTAAATGGTATCTTTGAGTTTTGAATGACTTTTATATGTAATGAATCACCTACCAAATTCGTGTAAGGTCCATTTTAAGCATGAAATTCAAATTTGAACAAAAATGGCAAGTTTCTTTAATGGTGGTTATGAGAAAATCCAAAGCTTAATGGCAATGGTTAAAAGCTCCTTAATGTGACTTATTCTCACTCATTACTATATATACAAGCCTTGCAAGCCTCATTCACAACCGAGAAAAAGTGCACAAACGGCCAGAGAAAAGTTCAAAATCTGTCAAAAAAAGTGTGAGATCAAAAGGAGTTTTTGCAAGCATTTTCAGGCCAAGAGGAGAACGTGACTCTCTTCTTTGCCATACCCTGAAGCTAAAGCAACCCTTGCCCCATCCTAAGGTCCATTATCAAGCACTGTAAGTATTCCCAGGTCCCTCAATTTCCTTGTTTCCATTTTTTCTCAATGTATTCCTGTGCAGGTTTCTAAAAGTGGTACACCATGTGCCCTGACGCTTCAGTATGCCAAGTGTCTACAGACAACAATCCAGTGGCCAGGAAATGATGAGCACCATGCTTTTCAGTCAACCATACGCACATGATTCCAGGAGTCAACGTGACTTTGTGCAAATAGGCCACAACAATGCTAAACAAACCCTCAATTCAGGCCCAACACCCCTATGGTTCTATTTTATTTTCTTTTGTTTTCTTTTCCTTTTTTATTTTCTTTTAACTAATTTTTTAATTATTATCATTATTGTTAATTAACCTAACATAATTAATATTTTCATAAAAAATCCAAAAAAAGAACTAATATTATTATTATTATTAATTTCATTTTATTTTTGTAAATAAATACTAATAAATTGAGTTAATTTTAATTAGGCAACTTTAACCTTTTTTCTTAATAACTAAAATAAATTTAGAATTAGGTTTTTATTAACTTTTAATTTTATTTCATTAAAAACATAAAAATACAAAAACATTTTTTCTTTTAATAAATTAATTAATTAGTTTAATCATTAGTTTTAATTTCATTTAATCACAAAAAAGGACAAAAAAATTTAATTAATTCTAAAAAGGGTCAAAACCCTTAGGACGTTCCCGATTAAATTTCTATTCGCGCGTATTTATTTATGTATCTGTACAGAGGATGTAATAGTAATTAGGATTTTATTGCTTTCTTTAATTTTCTGCATTTACTTTTCAAAACGGGTTTTTGTTTTTGGCGATGTATAGACCCGCGCCTTGTAATAGTTAGATTTACATTCCCGCAATTTATTTTTCCGCACTCCTAACTGCTAAACAATGCATGAAAGAATGTATGTAAATAAAATCAATCCGTAGCTCACAAATAACATGTACAGAATCACGATTTGCCATTAAAACACTTTAGGGTTTTCAAGGTTTAAAATTGGGGGTTTCACCATACTGTAAAATCAGGACTCCAAATAGGCATGGACGAATTCAGCTGGACGAGACGAACAAAACAGACATATCGCGCCTAATTTATATCTAATGAGCGTCTAATCGCTATTATTTACAGGCTTGCGTTTTGTGGGGGTTTAAAACCCCCGCTATGTATTTTTATGTTTTGCAGGAACGATGAAGACGAAGGCCGTGGCAGCGTGTGAGTGGTCAGTTCAAACTGGGCGCGCGCTTTTCCTTATTTTTAGCATATAACGCGTGTTGTGTATATTATATTTCTTTTCTATTATGTTTACAACTAATGTGCTTGGTTCAGTTGGTTGGCTGTGTACTTTGCAATCTTTGGGACCTGGGTTCGATTCCCAGGTCCCCCATATTTCCAATGCTATTTTTTCTTAAATGTTCTTGTGCAGTTTCCAAAACGCTGAACACCATGCACCTCACGCGTCCAACAAGCCAAGTGTCATTGGAGGTAGATCCAAAGGTCCAGAAGGCTAGAACACCATACTCTGGAGTCAGCGCATGCGTAGGCGATCCAAGAAAGTCAAACGAGCTGAAGCTTAATGGGCCACAATCTCAGTCTCACACCCCCATTCCTGGCCCAACACCCCCTTCCATTTGGTTTATTCTTTTCTATTTTTTTATTTTCCAATTTAATTTCTAACCTTTATTTTATTTTTATTATTAACAATTAATCAATTAACATTTTCATAAAAAAATTCAAAAAGAATTAACAACATTATTATTATTATTATTTTATTTTGTAAATAAACATTAACTAAAATAGTTTAATTAGGCAATTTTAATTCCTTTTCTTAAATAATTAAAATAGATCTAGAATTAGGTAAAGTTAACTTTTAATTTTATTTCATTCCTTTTATTTCATAAAAATATAAAAACAAAAAAATATGTTCTTTTAATTAAATTAATTAATTAGTCATTAGTTAGTTTTAATCTCATTTTAATTACAAAAAGACAAAAATCAATTTCTTTTCTAAAAAAGGGTCAACACCCTTAAGACATTCCCGATTCTTCTTTCGCGCGCATTTTAATTTCAATTCCTTATTTTGGATTATTATGTAACTACCTCCGGATGTAATAGTAATTAGGACTTTTACTGTTTTTATTTACTTTCCGTACTTATTTGCCAAAAACGGGTCTTTGTATTTTTGGCGATGTATAGACCCGCGCCTTGTAATAGCGTAGGATTTATGTTTCCGCAATTTACTTTCCGCACCCCCTTAACTGCTAAACTTGCATGAAAGAATGTATGTAAATAAAAACAACTCGTAGCTCACTAATTACAAAGACAAACATTAACTGAATACAACACACAATACACACACCACTTCTAGGGTACGCCTCACTCGTTGCCTTCGAAACGTGGTCATCAAGTATAGGACGTCTTAGAGGTCACCCTTTGTCTAAAGATCCAGTTGCCTCGAAACGGTTGCCTCGGATTAAAAAGGATCTAGGACATTAGGATTACTTCTAAGGTGTCCTAACGTTGCTTCGGTGACCACACTGTCCCTAAAATCGAATTGACCCGAACACCTCCAATGGTGGTGCTACCTACCTCTCAATGGTGGGATGGCACTATCTAAAGGACTCTTACACAACTTAATTCCTTAGGGTAGGTAGATGACTCATGGGTACTTGCTCTTTTCAAAAACAAACAAAATACTTTTCACACCTTACACTTTCAAAACAAATTTTTCAAACACTCTTGAGGACTGATACAAGAGTCATTCAGAAATCTTTCAAAGAAACTTTTCCAAAACCCACACACATTTGAAAAGCAAACATCATTTTGAAAACATAAGAGCAAGTACCTAAGAGCCCATGGATAACCATGGATAGAAAGGGTGCTAACACCTTCCCTTTCTATAAATCTACCTCCCGAACCGAGAAACATTCTCATAAGGAATTTTGCTGTGCTTTTGTCCTTTCCATGTTGGAGAAAATAAAAGACGGTGGCGACTCTTGCTTCCATGACATTTTGCGAAACCAGCTAAAAACAGTCAGTTCTATTCCCACCGATCATAGAACTGGCGACTCTGCTGGGGATCTTTTAAAGTGAGGTGTACCTTAGGAATAGTTCATTATTATGTTTTCAATTGCTTTCTTTGTTTGATTTAATATTGTGGGTTTGCCTTGGAGCTTCATAGATCCTAACTCGGATCTGGGGGATACCTTCTTAGAAAGTAGCAACAAACTGTGAGGGAACTGTGTGGGGTATACCGACACGATTGGAGTAGTTTGCTACGTTGATGTGGCACTTTGGTGAGTACCGGTAACCCTTGAGTCAAGTCAAGGAGAGTACGGGGCCGCCGCGTGGTGTCGTGAAGCATCAACTAACCTTAGGAACCTTACTTGACCATCCTGGCCTCTTTAGGGGTAGTGAGATGACCAAATTTGGTGCAGTCCGAAGTTGGTAGATACTCGATACTACACTCATTGAGGGTTGTTTTCTTGGAATATTTTGATCGCCAGTTCAGTGGCTAAATCAAAACAATGAACACAGAAAACAACCCAATGATATTGAGCTCCTTAGAACCCGGTTACTTTTGATAGGACAGGTTTTGAGCCCACCAACTTCAAGAGGGTAGTACCCCAAACTTCATGCTGGCCTAAACTCTAAGGGCTATCTTGTGTGACTTGTGTGCCTTCAAACTTGAATTACTTGCACACTTGTTATCTAACAACACGAGTTCCTTGCAGGTTTTGTTTACAGTCCTTAATTGGGACTCATTACAGGGCCTACTTACATCACTCCATGCATAGCATAACATCATACCATTGCATACATCCTACATAAGGACTAATCCATTTCAAGGATCTCAAGGGTTTGTGATGCAGGTCATGATGAATCAAATGCCTAGCAAGGGGCAAAGGAGATTTATTTTCCCCTAGCCAAGGTTGATAACTTGAGTCAGGGGCTATGACCCACTCGATATGGTTAGCCTTGACTCTTGAAGAAGGACTCTCATCAACATGAAGTCCCTTCCATCAAGCTACAAAATTCAAATTCTAACAATTTTCTTGTTTACCCCGTGAGATCCTTGAAAACATTGCATACATATCATACATATCATTGCATTACAAGTACCCTTGTTACAGGTCGCTTACCTTCTTCGCTGTTTATTTCAGCAATGGCTTCCCAACAAGATAACCAGGGTCTTCATGCTCAAGAGACTCAGTTCAAGGAGATCTTCCTAAGCCTATCCAAGGGGCAGGAAGAGTTAAGGACACTCCTCATGGGGAATTTGGCCAAGAAAAGTCCCAAAGATGATAAGGACGAACGGCTGAAACGTCTGCAAGCTCAAGTAGATACAATGAGAACCCAGATGCTGGGGCAAATGGCTCTCATCCAAGGCTTAGCTCGGGAGCAAGAAGAGTTGAGGACCATGATCAGTCAACTTCATCAAGACAGATACAACATGAAGCAACCAGTCCAAGTCAAGGACCAGGTCATTGATCAGCTTCCAAGAGGACAAGAGTCTGGTATGGTGAAGAATAAACCTCTCCAAATTGCTACCACTTCACAGGTCCAACCACAACCTCGCCCAGAGCAACAGGTTGATCAGAGTAAGCCAAACAAGCCCAGGAGGCAATTCACCCAGCTCAACGTGTCGCTGTTTCAAGCTTTACAGCACCTGTTGAGATTGAATCTGATTACACTAAGGGATCCTCCCCGGAACCCCAACATCTCTGCTCCTAACTATCATCCCAACAAGAGATGTGCATACCACTCTGATAGTCCTGGACATGACACTGCCGACTGCTGGGCTCTGAAGAACAAGGTCCAGGACCTGATTAATGAAGGAGCAGTGGATTTCACCCAAGAGGGTCAGACTGAGTTCTTCTACCATCCCTGCAGGATTCACCATTTGAAGTGACAAGTCCTGAGACGTGAAGACTTTTTGTCTATTAGAATTTTCAAGTTGTAATTTTCTTTTGATTGTTTAAAAAATTATTGTCATGGCAAACGTTATTACTTTATCAATGCATCGCATATGTCTGCTTTGAATCAATATATTTGCATTCTCTATATTCAAACTGCTTTCATTTTTTGATGTCAACTCTTAATAACTCTAAGCCTCTTGAGGGAGGATGACGAAAACGATACCACAATCTACAATATGCTTTTGAATAGACCCTGCTGATGAGGTACAAGCATTGTTTCAATTCCTAAACACTGGAGTTATAAGGAAGATAATCCCTCGTCAACCCCTTTGAGCCAAAGAAGTAGGAGTTTTTTTCTTTTCACAAAAAAATAAAACCCTTAATTATAACCTGGGGCAGGGTAGTTCTCTCAGTTGATCCAAGTGCACAACGAATGACACCAAAGAGGTCCTTACAAAACAAAAGACAGTGATGGTTCCGAATAATCATAAAGACAGGCAGTCATTACCAAAAAAAAAACTAAAGCCCAATAAGTCAAAACCTATGAAGGAGACTTACAAAGATGGGGCATCCCGCTGACTGTAATTCCAAAAAAGGAAACAGTTCAGGCAAAAAACAGGGATAACAAAAATCAAAAAAAGAAAGAGGCCCTACAAACCCTCAACACAAAAGGAAATGACTGCCTATTCAAAATAAACTGTCAGTATTCGAACCATCACTGGTATATCAAAGCAAAGACTCAAACAAGGTCTAATGCACGATCAGCTGAGTTTAGGTTTGAAGAACATCACGAAGAATGGGTGGGTACAAAAAATTTGAGCCTTTATCCTTTGTTTCTTAAACCGTGAACCAGGCCACGCTACAACCTTTAAAAGTCCTAGCTGAAGCATGGGTTAGTTCGAAAGCATACTCTTACGAAAGGTATCCTGACTCCTTAAGGCATGCGGTAAAATAACGAGTTGACATCACAATTTACAAAAAAGTTCACTTGTTTTTATAAAAAAAAATGCATTTTCAAAAACTTCAAGACAGACATAAGCTTTGCATTCTTGATATAACACTGTTTGCATATGACTATTTGTTCGAACAGTAGAGAAATTCGCACGACGAATATCTAAGTGAACAAAAGTACTTCCAACCAAGGGGCAGACATGATCATGGTCTATCATCTGGGGCAGTTAAGTCAAGATTCGGAGAATCTCTCAAAAGGCCAACCAACTTGGGGAAAATCTCCATCTGGATCACTTGGAGAATTGGACGATCAAACGAAGATCTTCTGGTGGCATGGTAACACTGCGCTGTTGACGGTGATAACTCCCTGCATTCTGAGCACGGACATAGTCGAAAAAATACTACGCATAATCAAAGACCCGCCAGGTTGACACACCTAGGCAAAAATAAGGGCTTCTCGGCGAACCAAAAGGGTTCGGGAAAAATAAGGGATGAAAATAAAAAAATCTGTACACCCGGCAAGTCGAAAACCTGAAAAGGCGGCTTGGGCAAAAATGGGTATCCCGATGGACTGAAAGAATAAAACCAATCCGTAGCTCACAAATAACATGCAAATACAATTTAAACTGAAAAACAACGCACATGCACATGCCACTCTTAGGGTACGCCTCACTGGTTGCCTCGAACGTGGTTGTCAAGTATAGGATGTTTTAGAGGTCGCCCTCCTGTCTAAGATCCAGTTGCCTCGGATAAAAAGGATCTAGGACATTAGGGTTACCACTAAGGCGTCCTACCATTGCTTTGGTGACCACACATGTTCCTAATAATCGAATTGACCCGAATAACTCCAGCGACGGTGCTACCTACCTCTCAATGGTGGGATAGCACTATCTAAAGGACTCTTACACAGCCTAATTCCTTATAGTAGGTAGATTTCTCATGGGTACTTGCTCTCTCAAAACAAACAAAACAACTTTTCACACTCACACTTTCTTAAAGTTTTCAAACAAATTTTTCATACACTCTTGAGGACAGATACAAGAGTTACTTAGAAAATTTTCAAACGAAACTTTTTTCAAAACCCACACACACTTGAAAAGCAAACAATTTTTGAAAACATAAGAGCAAGTACCTAAGAGCCCGTGGATAACCACGGATAGAAAGGGTGCTAACACCTTTCCTTTCTATAAATCTACCTCCCGAACCGAGAGACATCTCGAATAAGGAATTTTGCTGTGCTTTTGTCCTTTCCATGTTGGAGAACATAAAAGACGGTGGCGACTCTTGCTTACCGTGACATTTTGCGAACCAGCTTAAAAAACAGTCAGTTCTATTTCCACCGATCACAGAACTGGCGACTCTGCTGGGGATTCTTAATAAGTGAGGTGTACCCTAGGAATTAGACCACTCTTATGTTTTCAATTGCTTGCTTTGTTTGCTGTAATATTATGGGCCTGTTTTGGGAGTTTCATAGATCCTAACCCGGATCTGGGGGATACCTTTTAGAAAGTAGCAACAAACTGTGAGGGAACTGTGCGGGGTATATCGACACGGTTGAAGCAGTTTGCTACGTTGATGTGGCACTTTGGTGAGTACTGGTAACCCTTGAGTCAAGTCAAGGAGAGTACGGGGACGCCGCGTGGTGTCGTGAAGCTTCAACTAACCTTAGGAACCTTACTTGACCATCCTGGCCTCTTTAGGGTAGTGAGATGACCGACTTTGGTGCAGTCCGAAGTTGGTAGATACTCGATACTACACTCATTGAGGGTTGTTTTCTTGGAATATTTTGATCGCCAGTTCAGTGGCTAAATCAAAACAATGAACACAGAAAACAATCCAATGATATTGAGATCCTTAGAACCCGGTTACTTTTGATAGGACAGGTTTTGAGCCCACCAACTTCAAGAGGGTAGTACCTAGACCTCATGCTGGCCTAAACTCTAAGGGCTGTCTGGTGTGACTTGTGTGCCTTATCATGTTTGATTTTTGTGGATACTTGTGGTGTGTTTGTTATCATAACATCATAACATCATACAACATCATATGCATTTACTAACCACTTCAAGGGTTCAAATCTTCATCTTTGTTCTTGTTTTGTAGGACATGGAAACTATCCGCAGAAAGACAATTCAGATCAACCTTGTAAGGATACCTCCTTAACTTAAGGAGCTTACATCCAGGATTCCCGAGAACTCTTCTTTCAGTGAGAGACATGGTGGACTCATCAGCTTGGTCAATACCAACATTGAAGAGGATATGGTGAAAGTGTTGTTCCAGTTCTTTGACCCTTTGCACCACTATTTTACTTTCCCGGATTATTAATTGGTTCCCACTTTGGAAGAGTTTTCTCAGCTTCTGAAGGTTCCCATTCGCAGTCAACTACCCTACAACGGTACAGAAAAGGAGCCAAAACTTGAAGAGGTTGCTAAAGCATTACGTCTACAACCATCTGACATCAAGGGACATTGGGAAATCAGAAGTGGTATCAAAGGATTCTTGGCAAAGTTTCTGTTTGAGAAGGCCCAAGAATGTTGGAATGCCATTGACCTACAAGCCTTTGAAGAATTTGTGGCACTCCTTGTCTATGGGTTGGTGTTGTTCCCGAATCCAGATCAGCTTATAGATATCAATGCTGTCAAGATCTTCATGTCCAGGAATCCTATACCTACATTGCTTGGGGACATCCTCCACTCATGTTACACTCGAACCATGAGAAAAAGAGGTGTTCTCATGTGCTGCACTCCTCTCCTGGCAAGGTGGTTTATTTCGCACCTTCCATAATCAGTTTTGAAGAACGAGCGGTGTTTGAGGTGGTCACAATGATTGATGACTCTTACACATGCTGATATACATTGGTGTTCTCGGTCCAGAGAAAATGTCACTATCATTGACCGTTGCGGAGAGTTCCTAATGTTCCTTTACTTGGAATTAGAGGGGGTATTACTTATAACCCATGTCTGGCCTTGAGACAGTTTGGATATGCTCGGAGGGATGGCCCTCATGACATGTTGATTCCTGACATAGTTTTTGACTTCGACAACGATGCACAAGGACTTCGCCAGAGATTTATCAGAGCTTAGAGGATGCCCAACAGGGTAGATAGTAAGACACTGGGGCACAAGAACTCCACCCCCTGGAGGCTTATCTCAAGTGGGTACGAGCCCGCTCCCAGAAGCTGGTGATGCCATATCCTCATGTTCTCCCTGTAATCAAAGAGCCAGTTGTGGAAGGAGAGGTGCCCTACACCATTCTACATCCAGACATGCCAACATCTTGGGAAGAATTGCAAAAGAGCTGGATCCAACTAAAGGAAGAGCGGAATTCTCTTGAAGCCAATCTACAGGCCAGTGAGAAGAAGGTCTTGGAGCTCACCCGTCTACTTCACGAGGAAAAGACTCTCAACACCTACATCGCACCAAAGAGGATGCGCAGTGTCTTTTGGGATTAATTATTTTGTAATGTTTTGCCCATGAGGCCCTGATGTACTGAACATATTATTTCTTAATATAAAGTGTGTTCCTTTTTGTCTACAACGAATTTGAACTTTCGAACCCTTGAATGCATTGCATAAATAGCATATCATGCATCATGTGCATAACAGGTATCCTTGTTCTACAGGTTGCTTAATCTTCTTCGCTGTTTATTTCAGCAATCATCATGAATCCTGAACCTACTACTGAACAAGCTATCAAGGCCCTCCAGGCCCAGAACGCCCAGTTTCAAGAGCTGGTCATGAGCTTAGCCCAGGGACAACAGGAGTTGAAGGCTTTGCTCCTGAAGAAGAAGAAGAAGAGGACTGTGTTGTTCAACACTGGACGCAGATTTGGGAATACACTGCAGAATGAAGCTGAGCTGACTACTCCATCTGTTGGGGAAGGCAGTCACCAAGAGAGAAGGGTTCCTAGTCCCGTGGTCTCTGACACTGAGACAGATTTCAATGATGAACAATACCCTCCTGCTGAGGACAGGTACAAACAGCTGGAGGACCGGTTAAATGCTATGGAGATTCAACGTGTGCCTGGGTTGGATTTTGGAGATCTAGGTCTATCTTCTGGGGTGGTGATCCCACACAAGTTCAAGGAACCTGCCTTTGTGAAGTACGACGGGGATTCCTGTCCTAAGCTGCACCTCCGTTCTTATGTAAGGAAGATCCAGCCTTACACTGCAGACAAGAACTTATGGATCCATTTCTTCCAGGAGAGTCTTTCAGGGACTCAACTCGAATGGTTCTATCAGCTGGATGGAACCAATATTCATAATTAGGAGGACTTGGCTACTACTTTTTATAAGCAGTATCAGTACAATTCCGACCTCGCTTATACGCGTACCCAGCTCCAGGGTATGTCACTAGGAACGGGTGAAGGTTTTAAGGAGTACATGCAGAAATGGAGAGACCTGGCTGGCAGGGTGCAGTCACCGTTGACTGACCGTGAACTCGTGGACATGTTCTTGGGGACCCTGTCTGGTCCATTCTTTAATCACCTGATTGGTAATTCCTCTGCTGGGTTTACATACCTGATCCTGACTGGTGAGAGGATCGAAGCTGGTATAAAATCGGGGAAGATACAGAAAGGTGCCTCCTCAAGCTCTGAAAAGAAGCCCTTCAAGAAGGAAGCTAGTGCTGTGTATGGTCCCAGAAGACAGAATTAACCGGAACGCCGCCAAGCTGTCAACGCGGTGGTAATTTCAAAGCCTGCTGCTGCTCCTCAGCAGTACAACCAACCAAGGGGTGAGAGACCCAAAAGGCAGTACACTCGGCTCAGTATGACCCTGTCTCAGATATTGCCGCAACTGCTGTCAACCAATCTGGTAACTGTCAAAGAAGCTCCGAAGGTAGTGAACACCACATCCCCGAAGTACAATCCCAACGCCCGCTGTGCTTATCACTCTGACAGCCCGGGGCATACTAAGGATGATTGTTGGGCTCTGAGGAATAAGGTTCAGGACCTTATTGATGCTAAATAAGTACAGTTCGAGGCGCCCGAAAGACCCAATGTTGTGACTGCTCCCATGCCCAATCATGGAATAAATGCTATTAGGGATGAAGACGACATGGAGGAATCCGAATTTGACAACTGGATCTACCCAACGACCGATGGTGGACCAAGCAAATGGACTGCCAAGGACTTCACACCTATTACTTTTGTCACTCAGTAATAAACTCCTTTGTTTTAAATTTGTAACGAACAATATTACTAAACTCTATGGTCCGATGTCTTACCCGGGGCACCGTGGCGTCATTTGTGAGGGCTTATTATTTGTCATTTTCATATATCATGAATAAAAGCATTGGACGTTTTCGCATTTCAAATCTTGCGCTCCTTTTCTTTCTTTATTATATATATTGCAAAACAACTATATTTACACACACTCACCTATACAGGTTCCAATCCACTCTGGATCTCACTGGTAACGACTCTGCTACTGCCAGTTATGACTTCGAAAATCCGATCAACTTAGCCGAAGATAAAGGTGAAGATGATTGCGAAGTGCCTGGCGAGCTTGCAAGACTGCTACTCCAGGAAGAGAGGGCCATTCAGCCACATGAAGAGCCAGTGGAAACGGTAAATCTGGGTACTGAGACAGACAGAAAGGAAGTCAAGATTGGTGCTAATATAGAGCTCAGTGTGAAACAACAGTTGATTCAGATGTTGCATGACTACGTGGAAATCTTCGCCTGGTCTTACGAAGACATGCCTGGGTTGGATACCGACATTGTGGTTCATCACTTGCCTACCAAGGAAGAATGCCCTCCGGTAAAACAGAAGGTCCGCCGTATGCATCCAGAGATGTCCGAGAAAATCAAAGCTGAGGTTATGAAACAATTTGACGCCGGTTTTCTAGCAGTGACTTCTTACCCTCAGTGGGTTGCCAACGTGGTTCCAGTGCCGAAGAAGGATGGTAAGGTCCGAATGTGTGTTGATTACAGGGATTTGAACAGGGAGAGCCCCAAGGATGATTTCCCTCTACCTCACATCGACGTTCTAGTGGACAATACTGCTCAGCACAAGGTATTCTCCTTCATGGATGGGTTCTCAGGTTATAATCAGATCAAGATGGCTCCTGAAGACATGGAGAAGACCACTTTTGTTACTCAGTGGGGCACCTTTTGCTACAAGGTCATGCCTTTTGGGTTGAAAAATGCTGGGGCAACCTACCAATGTGCCATGGTTGCTTTATTTCATGACATGATCCACCACGAGATCAAAGTATACGTCGATGATATGATCGCAAGGTCCCAAACCGAGGAGGAACACCTTGACCATCTACAGAAGCTGTTTGACCGTCTGATGTTGTACAAGCTGAGGTTGAACCCGAACAAGTGCACCTTTGGGGTGAGATCTGGAAAATTGCTAGGCTTCGTCGTAAGCGACAAAGGTATTCAAGTGGACCCTTCCAAGGTGAAAGCCATACAAGAGATGCCAGCTCCCAAGACAGAAAAAGAAGTCAGAGGCTTTCTAGGACGGCTGAACTATATTGCCCGATTCATCTCACATCTAACTGCTACCTGTGAACCAATCTTCAAGCTGCTGAAGAAAGATCAAGTAGTACGTTAGAACGATGAATGTCAGGCCGCTTTCGACAGAATCAAAGAGTATCTCCAAGAACCACCCATTCTTATGCCGCCGGTTGAAGGGAGACCTCTAATCTTGTACTTGACAGTACTGGACAACTCAATGGTGTGTGTGCTGGGGCAGCATGACGAGTCTGGCCGAAAAGAGCACGCCATTTATTACCTTAGCAAAAAGTTTACCGACTGTGAGACCCGATACTCACTGCTCTAGAAAACTTGCTGCGCTTTGGTATGGGCTGCTCGCCGGCTGAGACAGTATATGTTAACTCACACTACTCTGTTGATTTCTAAAATGGATCCAATCAAGTACATATTCGAAAAGCCTGCCTTGTCCAGAAGAATAGCAAGATGGCAAATGATCTTGACGGAATACGGCATCCAGTACACGACTCAGAAAGCAATCAAGGGAAGTGTATTGGCATACCATTTGGTGCACCAGGCAGTGGATGACTACCAATCTATGAACTTTGAATTTCCAGACGAGAATATCATGGTAGTAACTGATTGTGAAGTACCTGGACCGGATGAAGGACCTGAGGAAGGATCCCAATGGTCTATGCACTTTGACGGAGCCTCAAACGCTTTGGGTAACGGTATTGGCGCTGTGATCATATCCCCTAAAGGCACTCATACTCCACTCACTGCCTGACTATGTTTCAACTGCACTAACAATATGGCAGAGTATGAGGCATGCATCATGGGTCTTCAAGCTGCAATTGACTTAAGGATCAAGTTTATGAGTGTCTTCGGAGATTCCGCTCTCGTGATCAGCCAGATCAAAGGCGAGTGGGATATGAAACACCCAAATCTTATTCCTTACAAAGAGCATGTATTGACGTTGACTCCCCATTTCGAGGAGATAACTTTTGAACACTTCCCAAGAGAGGAGAATCAGTTGGCGGACGCGCTGGCTACGATGTCTTCTATGTTCAAAGTCAAATGGGATAACGAAGCTCCCCGGATCATTATCTGGAAATTGGATGAACCTGCACATTGCTGTGATCTTGAGGCTGAAGAGGTAACAGAAAAACCCTGGTATCATGAAGTGAAGAGATAGCTGGAAGCTCAAGAATACCCCGAGGGTGCATCTGTCAACGACAAGAAGTTCCTGAGAAGATTCGCTGCAAAGTTCTTCCTTAGCAATGGAATTCTATACAAGCAAAACCATGATTCAACCTTACTGCGTTGTGTGGATAAGACTGAAGCAGAAAAGATCATGGCAGAGCTACATGAAGGTACCTTCGGAACCCACTCCAGTGGACATACCATGGCAAAGAAAATCCTTCGGGCAGGATATTTCTGGTCCACAATGGAAGCCGACTGTTACCAACATTCTCGGAGGTGTCACAAATGCCAGATCTATGCAGATAAGGTGCATATTCCTCCAGTACCTCTGAATGTCTTGACAGCACCTTGGCCTTTTGCAATGTGGGGCATTGATATGATCGGCGAGATCAGACCTACGACATCCAACGGGCATCGCTTCATCCTGGTAGCAATTGATTACTTCACGAAGTGGGTCGAAGCAGCTTCCTACGCTACGGTAACCAAGAACGTCGTGGCACGGTTCATTCGACACAACCTGATCTATCGATACGGTGTACCCGAGAGGATCATTACGGACAATGGTACCAATCTTAACAATAAGATGATAACTGAGCTCTGCGAGCAATTCAAGATACATCACCACAACTCTTCTCCCTACCGGCCGAAGATGAATGGGGCTGTAGAAGCGGTAAATAAGAATATTAAGAAGATTGTGTAGAAGATGACAGTGACCTACAAAGATTGGCACGAGATGTTACCGTTTGCTCTTCATGGGTACCGTACCTCAGCAAGGACGTCAACAGGGGCAACACCCTTTTCTTTGGTCTATGGCATGGAGGCAGTCTTGCCTATTGAAGTCCAGATACCCTCTCTCCGGATAATGAAGGATGCAGGTTTAAGCGAAGATGACTAGATCCAGACTCGACTTGATCAATTAAACCTAATCGATGAAAAGAGACTCACTGCTATTTGTCATGGTCAAACGTACCAAAAACGGATGATCAGGGCATTTAACAAGAAAGTCAGACACCAAGAGTATCAAGTCGGAGACCTGGTAATCAAGCGCATCATTCTTCCTCAAAGCGATCCCAGGGGCAAATGGACCCCCACGTACGAAGGGCCATTTGTGGTTAAACATATCTTCTCAGGAGGAGCTATGATTCTAACCACCATGGATGGTGACGACCTTCCTCACCCCGCCAATGCAGACATAGTAAAAAGATACTACGCATGAATTAAAGACCCGCTAGGTTGACACACCTAGGCAAAAATAAGGGCTTCCCGGCGAACCAAAAGGGTTCGGGCAAAAATAAGGGATGAAATGAAAAAAATATGTACACCCGACAAGTCAAAAACCTGAAAAGGCGGCTTGGGCAAAAATGGGTATCCCGGTGGACTGAAAACCCGAAAGGGCGGTCCAGGCAAAAGTTAGGGATTAAAGCGTAATACTATGTCTCATTGGATCACCCTGCATCCAGAATTCGGTATCAACTATCAAATTCAGACGACACCAATCAGCCAGCTTCATCTTCAACTAAGCAGCAAAGTGATGAGACGCTTGAAGACATAAAGGCGATAGCAGAGTTGAAACCCAGTGGGATTATTTTTCACATAGCTGTTTTGTTTTCCTTTTCAAAATTGTATAAACTCTATGTTGTTCGACGGCGTTCTCTTACTAGGACGTCAGCCTCTTGTACATAAACGCCTATTTACAGGTAAATTCCGAAAATCAATACAAATTCACTTTTCCAGACAAATTACCATTTGTTTTTCCTTTATCTGTTTTGTTTTGCAAAGAACGTCCAATGTTCATTTTTGATATATGCATTTGACACTAATTGCTAATCATAAATACTTGCATGCGAAACAAAGGATTAATTACAGGTGACATCAGAAACAGGGGCAATAATGAGTTATCTAAGCGATCTAGTCGCTCTGTCCACCAAGGTACCAAGGTAAGTTCAGCTGAAGAACATAACCAAGTTACCTTCACTCCCCGCAGAGTAAAATAAGACTCAGCAATACTCTCCCAAGCAGAGTTGGTCCTCCCATCAGCCCCGAAGGGCACAATATCTCTAGCAAGTCAGCAACGCTCTCCCCAAGCAGAGTTAGTCTACTGTCAGCTTTAAGGAAGTTGGGTATCCCCAGAAGATCTCAATATTCCCCAGCGGAGTATATAGATGTTCCTAAGCAAGCATCCTCGGCAGTCTTGATCTAAGATTGTTCCCCGGCGGAGTACCAGACACCCCAGTGGAACCATTCCCCAGTGCAGTCTCAAAAGTTTCCCCAGGAAAGTTGAATCAATCTCCCCAGTAGATTTTTGGAAGCTTATCCCCAGTAGATTCTGGAAGCTTATCCCCTGCGGAGTATGAAAGCCTCTCTCCGACTTTATTCAAAGGTTATTCTCCACCAGAGCCTATAACTGGGTTATCCTCAGCTTATTACCACGGAAAGATCGTCCTCGGCGAAGTTCTTCATATCCCCAGCGGAGTTCATCAAAATTCCTCAACATAACTTATCAACGGAATCCCTAGCGGAGTTATCATCAAACCTCAGCGAAGTATCTCTTCCCACAGAGTAATTCCCCGCAGAGTAATCTCTCCAACAAGTTTATTCCCCAACGAAGTCATCTTCTCCTACCGATTTATTCTTGCAACCATCATCCCCAGCGGAAACGAAGAACTCTACTCTTCAAACGTCAGCCCAGGAGTTAACTTCCTGGAATTCGTCAAGGATTTATTTTCCTAGACAAAAACACATTCATAAACATGTCACATTTCATACATCCTACTTACATACATGATAAAGTGCATACTACAATATCTCATTTATTTTTGAACATCATGACATCATGCATTTCATACATCATGACATTGCATACAACTGATGTTTTGCCTTTTCAGGAAAAGGTCAATCCAAAGATGATTACTATCAACTGCCGTAATTTCAGATTCGATACCTGTATCTAGCCAGGGCATATATGTGAGTAACTTATTGTAGATTCGACACCTGTATCCAGCCAGGGCATGTCTGCATCAAGAGTTTAGAGATTCGATTCCTGTATCCAGCCAGGGTATATCTGTAGACGACTAATTCCAGATTCGATACCTGTATCCAGCCAGGGCATGTCTGTAGACGACTAATTCCAGATTCGATACTTGTATCTAGCCAGGGCATATCTGTGAATGATTGATTGTAGATTCGATACCTGTATCCGGCCAAGGCATATCTACATGAAGAGTTTAGAGATTCGATACCTGTATCCGGCCAGGGCATATCTGTAGATGACTAATTTCGGATTTGATTCCTGTATCTAGCCAGGGCATATCTGTGAGTACTTGATTGTAGATTCGACGCCTGTATCCAGCCAGGGCATGTCTGCATGAAGAGTTTGAAGTTCCAGATTCGATACCTGTATCTAGCCAGGGCATATCTGTGAGTGATTTGATTGTAGATTCGATACCTGTATCCAGCCAGGGCATATCTGCATGAAGAGTTTAGAGATTCGATACCTGTATCCAGCCAGGGCATATCTGTAGACGACCAATTCCAGATTCGATACCTATATCTAGCCAGGGCATATCTGTGAGTGATTTGATTGTAGATTCGATACCTGTATCCAGCCAGGGCATATCTGCATGAAGAGTTTAGAGATTCGATTCCTGTATCCAGCCAGGGCACATCTGTAGACGACCAATTCCAGATTCGATTCCTGTATCCAGCCAGGGCATATCTGTGAGTATTTGATTATGGATTCGACACCTGTATCTAGCCAGGGCATGTCTGCATGAAGAGTTTAGAGATTCGATACCTGTATCCAGCCAGGGCATATCTGTAGACGACTGATTCCAGATTCGATTCCTGTATCTAGCCAGGGCATATCTGTGAGTAACTGATTGTAGATTCGACGCCTGTATCTAGCCAGGGCATGTCTGCATGAAGAGTTTAAAGATTCGATTCCTGTATCCAGCCAGGGCATATCTGTAGACGACTAATTCCGGATTCGATTCCTGTATCTAGCCAGGGCATATCTGTGAGTACTTGATTATAGATTCGACGCCTGTATCCAGCCAGGGCATGTCTGCATGAAGAGTTTGAAGTTCCAGATTTGATACCTGTATCTAGCCAGGGCATATCTGTGAGCGATTGATTGTATATTCGACACCTGTATCTAACCAGGGCATATCTGCATGAAGAGTTTGAAGATCAACCCCTGTAACAGGCCAGGAAATTATCTTTCTTTCTCAGGTACGCAAGTTCCCGCTAAGGAATCTCTTACGCGATCGACACCCTGGATGGCATCTTTAAGCCCATCTCCGCAACTATCCATTACACTTCCAAATGGCATCTATAAGCCCATTCCCGACAAGGTTCTGTCACATCTCCAGATGGCATCTATAAGCCCATCCTCCTATCCGTCATCTCTCCAAATGGCAGCATCTATAAGCCCATTCCCGCCATCACATGGCTGATACTCTACTATGTGAGTGCAAATTTCTAGGCACTCTAGTGTTCAATCATCTTCCACCTTCGGATCACGAAAGGCACGCAAGCCAATCTACATCCTCAGGTCTAAGAAGATTGAACAGGGGCAACTGTTGTACCCCAAAATTTGCCCTCCCATATTCTTCAAAGTTTATCAAGCATCATCTCAAATGGCTCAAGACTTCTCAAGGGTTGCACAGTCAAACATCCTCCTAAGCCAGTCAAAATTAGGGTTTTGGTTCCTTCAAGGAAATTGAGGTTTTCAAGGGCTCAATCAAGTCATATAGGCCTATATACATTGTCTAGCATCCACATGTCAAGTTTCAAGACTCACAGCATCAAGTGGCACAGTCAAAAGCCCTAATTGCTTCACAATCAACTGTAGGGGTAAAATGGTCAGTTGGCAGTCAAAAGTCAAAATTTTTGGTCAACATCTTATTTTGAGCACACAATCATCATTTGATCAAGTCTTGATCATGATTCCACAAGAATGGCTCAAAAATCATCAAGATGCAAAAGTTTCTATTTTTGGACAGCTGAAAAGTCAACTGTAACTTGACCAGGGCATAACTTTTTCATGGTTCATCATAAAAATACCATCCAATGCTCATTTTGAAGGGGATGACATTTCCTACAACTCATCTTCACATTCCAAGTCCAAGAAATGCTCCCACGAAAAGTTATCAATTTCTACATTATAGGTCATTTTCAAAAGTCAACAAAAAGGCATTTTAAGTCAAATACCATAACTTGAGATTGGTAAATCCAAATGACATGGGACCAAAGGCATTGTTTATAGGACTTCAATACCTTTCCAAAATGTCCAAGAACATGTTCATATGATCAAAATTGAGCAAGATATGCATTGGAGAAGTTGGGAAATTTTTGTGAAATGGCAAAAGTCAACTACCCTTAAAACTTCAATTTTTGACAAAAGGGCCCACTTTCTTCCACTTGATTCAGCCTTGTCATGCCATACACGTGTCCCATGATTAATTTCAAGATCAAACATTTATTTTTTCATTTTATTTAATATTTATTAATTTAATTCAATTTAAATCCATAATAATTCAAATAAAATCTAAAAATTTAATGGAATAGCATATTTTGGTTTGAATGGCTTTCATGTGTCATATGCCAGCTACCAAATTCGTGCTAAGGCTATTTTGTGCATAAAATCATGGTTTTGCTTCAAGTATGGAAAGTTCTTTAATGGTGGTCAACAAGAATCTCCAAACCATAATTCCATGGATACCAAGCCCAGCTACTGACCTAATTCTATTCCCATATATGCACACAACTAATGCAATTCACGTACAAGCACTGCACAAACGGCCAAACCATATTCAAAAAATCCAAGCAAAAAGTCAAATCTGTTTTCTCACTTCAAGGCCCTTTCAAACCAATTTGAGGATTCAAACACATTGCTAGCATTCTCAGGAACGTGCAGAGATCAAAACCACACGCTAACACTCAAGGAATCCCAAGAACCAGTCACACGGTTTGACTATTTTTTCCTTAATTTTAATTCAATATTTATGCATCATTAACATGTTATGATCATTGATTTACATTGCTAACACCCTTCTGAAGCTAATGGTATAAGACAACTGCATTATGGAGCCCTGAATCACAAACCACCATGGATGATTTTTAGGGTTTCGAAGCTTCCAATTTAGGGATTCCCAGCACAGGAAAAATTGGACCTTGAGACGCATATGGTTGAATTCGTCAAGGCCAGGCGAATCTAACCCAACCCTCGCGAACAATTTCTGATCATCAGGGGCCTAATTGCTATTAATCGTGCTTCCATGTTGTGGGGGTTAAAAACCCCCGCTATTTGATATGTTTTATGCAGGTTTCATGAAGAAGACGAAGACGTGGTAATACACCATTGGCCAATTCAAAAAAGGCGCGCTCGTTTCTCTTTCCAGCATAAGCGTTATGTTTTTTATATTATATTTATTGATCATTGTGATAATGATTGAAGCGTGCAGCTGGAATGGTTAAGGGAAACGTGCAAAGTGCCTTGGGACCTGGGTTCGAATCCCAAGTCCCCCAAAATTTCCATATTATTTTTATTCATACAATTGTGTGCAGGCTTCAAAGAATAGTCCATCATATGCCTCCAGCAACGTCATGCCATGTGGCCACCATTATCAATCCAATGGTCAGGATGGAGGCATACCATGCTCCTGGTCAACCCTGTGCATAGGCAAGCAAGAAGGTCAAACGTGGCTGAGAGATAATGGGCCCAGGATTTCCAAAGGCACCTTTAAATCTGGCCCAAACCCCCCCTTGAGTTTGCATTTTTTTATTTTTCTCTCTTTTATTTGCTTTATTTATTTTTATTGTTTTTTTTAATTAATTACTCACCAGCAAATTAATTATTTTCTTGCACAAATAAAATTCAGAAAAAACCTAAAAAACATTTTTATTAATTTCAATCACTTTTTTTAAAATAAATTCTAGATATAATTAACTTAGTTTAATTAGAATAATTTTAATCTCATTTTCACAATAAATAAAACAAAATTAGACTTAGGTTTTTTTGGACACTTTTAATTTCCTTTATTTTATTTTATTTCATTAAAACATAAAAAACACAAAAACATTTTTTTCTTTTAATTAAATAATTAATTAGTAATTAGTTCTAATTTTAATTAATTTCAAAAAGGACAAATTCAATTCTTTCTCAAAAAAGGGTCAAAACCCTTAGGACGTCCCGATTCAATCTCTCGCGCGCGCATTTATTTTTTAATTCATTATTTTGTATCTGCTCAGGAAATGTAATAGTTAATTAGAACTTTACCACTTTATTTACCTTTCTCGCACTTTATTTTCCAATCGGGTTTTTGTTTTTGGCGATGTATAGACCCGCGCCTTGTAATAGTTAGATTTAACTTTTTCGCAATTTATTTTCCGCATTCTTAACTGTTAAAAATGCATGCAAGACTTTTATGAAAGAATAAAACCAATCCGTAGCTCACAAATAACATGCAAAGACAATTTAAACTGAAAAACAATGCACATGCACATGCCACTCTTAGGGTACGCCTCACTGGTTGCCTCGAACGTGGTCGTCAAGTATAGGGTGTTTTAGAGGTCGCCCTCCTGTCTAAGATCCAGTTGCCTCGAAACGGTTGCCTCGGATAAAAAGGATCTAAGACATTAGGGTTACCACTAAGGCGTCCTACCATTACTTTGGTGACCACACATGTCCCTAATAATCGAATTGACCTGAATAACTCCAGCGACGGTGCTACCTACCTCTCAATGGTGGGATAGCACTATCTAAAGGACTCTTACACAGCCTAATTCCTTAGAGTAGGTAGATTTCTCATGGGTACTTGCTCTCTCAAAACAAACAAAACAACTTTTCGCACTCACACTTTCTAAAAGTTTTCAAACAAAATTTTCATACACTCTTGAGGACAGATACAAGAGTTACTTAGAAAATTTTCAAATGAAACTTTTTTCAAAACCCACACACACTTGAAAAGCAAACAATTTTTGAAAACATAAGAGCAAGTACCTAAGAGCCCGTGGATAACCACGGATAGAAAGGGTGCTAACACCTTCCCTTTCTATAAATCTACCTCCCGAACCGAGAGACATCTCGAATAAGGAATTTTGCTGTGCTTTTGTCCTTTCCATGTTGGAGAACATAAAAGACGGTGGCGACTCTTGCTTACCGCGACATTTCGCGAACCAGCTTAAAAAACAGTCAGTTCTATTTCCACCGATCACACTTACCATACATACCCTAATTACTAGCAATAATATTGAAAGCGATAAATTACAGAATTTTAAAGTTCTACGCTATTACATCTTTTTTTTTTTGGGATGGGGATACAAGTTTATGAATGGGGGATGAAAGCAATAAAGTTCTAATTATATTATTACAACCATATTGAATATTGAATAACAATAAAAATATAAATAAATATAAAGATAATGTAAAAAAAGAAAAAAATTGGCTTAAGAAAACTTTTATGTATTGACACATGAGCTTATGCATTGATACGAAAATTTCATGTATTGACGCATGCATTGGATCATATCTGTTTTGTATTGGCTCATATCACCTCTTTGCCCCTGGAAATTAAAATCAACTCAGTATGAGTCGACACATAAAGTTTTTGTATCGACTCATACTGCTTTGTATAGACACATGCACGTTTTGTATCGACTCATACTCATTTCTAGCTCCTGGAAGTCAAAAACAACTTAGTATGAGTCGACACATAAGGGTTTTGCATCGAATCATACTACTTTGTATCGACACATACATGTTTTATGTCGACTCATAACCTGTTTTGTACATGATATGTGTTGACTCATAGTGTTTCGTATCGACTCATACTGCTATTTTTTTACTTCTATCATTGTTCTGCTACATGTAAAAGTCAGTTCTCAACACATGGTTAGTGAAAATAAAAAGCAAGCATATGGTTAGCTTCAAGGCAATTATATCTACATTTTATCTTCAAAAATGAATCATTAATGATGTTTGAAATGAAGAGCTTAAAGTCAAGAAGACCTACCTTGAAACTAAAATTTGTGCTTTGAGTTTGAGTTGGAGAAGTCAAGTTACAGGTGGTTTTTTTTTAGTTTGGAAAATAGTGATGTTATAGAAGTTGTTCTTGAGTTTGAACAACTTCTGTATGATGTATATGGAGTGTTTGGATGGTTTGTTTGGACATAACTTGCAAGGTGTGAGAGGTTCAAAGGGTTTGGACTTCAAAGCTCAAAGATGGAGGTTTTTATGGACAGTTCTGGTTTTTTTAGAGTAAAGGGGGTTTTGAGGATTTTCAACACACAAAAATCTCTCTGTTTTTATGACCTCTTTCTCTTGCAAATTCTCCCTCTATTTATAGGCAAAATGTTTGTGAACAAGGGCTGATTAGGTTTACAAGACAACATGTTATGGTTTGGTTGGGATGAAAATATCAAACTATGTCAAGTTTTCCATGGTGCCAAGATAAAGTACCAAAGCTTGAAACATTGTCTACATCTTTCATGTTGACCATTTTGGATAAATCAAATTGGAACTTGATGAAAAATGGCCAAGAAGTTGAGATAAAAACTGACCAAAATCTATTGAAAATTTCTCTAAGTGTTGGATAACAATGTCATGACTTCATGGACTCATATCTTCAAATCTAAGCATTTTTTGGACATCAACCCTCTAATAAAAAGTTGTAGAATTCATCAAGATCTACAACTTCCATGTTGAAAGTTTCTTTTGAATCATCTTGCACCTTGGTGAAAGAATGTCATAAAGTTATGAAATTATCATGTATGAAAACACTTAGAAAAATTCTAAGTCTTGGAAAGTTTGACTTTTCAAATTGACTTTTGACTTTATTGACTTCTTGATGATCAAGATTGACATTCTTGAATGTCTTGATGAATTTTGATCTTTGAGACTTAATATTGACCAAAAAGTCAAAGTTTGACTTTTGGCGTATCATTTGACTTTTCATCAGTACAACTGATTTTTGGTCATCTGGTCAATTGACTGAGTAGAAATTGTGATATAAGATTTGAAACTTGACACGAGCATTCTTGGAGGTCCATAATGGTACATGCAAATTATTTGAAGTATTAGAAGTCTAATTGTCCTTGTGCAAACTCAAACCCTAATTTTGAGGTATCAATGTTGAGGAGATGTCTTGACCTAGTCAATCTTTGTGCAGGCTTGAACTATTAAATATCTTTATGATAAATGTCTTGAGAAATGAGAGGGAAAATTTTGGGGTACAACAGTTTCCCCTGTTCAATCTTCTTAAACCTGAAGAGTTAGATTGACGGATCCGTCATTCGTGACTTAAAGGTGGAAGATGATTGAACACTAGAGTGCCCAGAAATTTGCACTCGACTATGTGTTAGTTGATTGTGTCAGGAATGGGCTTAAAGATGAGATTTTGAGAAGTGATGAAGAGTTTTCATAGATGGGCTTATATATGCCATCCAAGGTGACTGTTGATAGAGATTGGAAGAATCATAAGAATAAACCTTCGGTCGATTTATACTGAAATAACAGGTGTCGGAGAAGTATCAGAAAAAATCTTTGGTCGATTGAATTTGAATGATATGCTAGAATAGACCTGTGTTAAGCCGTGTCCAAAAATGTATTAGAAGGAACCCGTGATTAGCCTGTGTGAAGCTGCATTTAGAAATACATTAGAAGCAACCCGTGTAAGATTGCTTCAGGATGAGTCTGTGTGAAGTTGCATTTGGAAATAAATTAGAAGGAACCCATGTAAGATTGCTTTAGGATGAGCCTGTGTGAAGCTGCATTTGGAAATACATGAGAAAGATCCTGGGTGGGGTTGCTTCGGGATGAGTCCGTATGAAACTGCTTTTGGAAATTTATTAGAAGGAGCCTGGGTAGGGATGATTCGGGATGAGTCCGTGTGAAACTGCATTTGGAAATTTATGAGAAGGAGCCCGGGTAGGGCTGCTTCGGGATGAGTCAGTGTGAAACTGCATATGGAAATATATGAGAAGGAGCCTGGGTAGAGCTGCTTCGAGATGAGTCTGTGTGAAACTGCATTTGGAAATGTATGAGAAGGAACATGGCTAGGGCTGCTTCGGGATGAGTTCGTGTGAAACTGCATCTGGAATTGTATGATAAGGAGCCTGTGTAGGGCTGCTTCAAAATGAGTCCGTGTGAAACTGCATCTGGAAATGTATGAAAAGGAGCCTGGGTAGGACTTCTTCGGGATGAGTGCGTGTGAAATTGCATCTAGAAATTTATGAGAAGGAGCCTGGATAGGGCTGCTTCGGATGAGTCCGTGTGAAACTGCATCTGGAAATATATGAGAAGGAGCCTGGGTAGGGCTGCTTCGGGATGAGTCTGTGTGAAACTGCATCTGGAAATATATGAGAAGGAGCTTGGGTAGGGCTGCTTCAGAATGAGTCCGTGTGAAACTGCATCTGGAAATATATGAGAAGGAGCCTGGGTAGGGCTGCTTCAGGATGAGTCTGTGTGAAACTGCATCTAGAAATATATGATAAGGAGCATGGGTATGGCTGCTTTGGGATGAGTCCATGTGAAACTGCATCTGGAAATATATGAGAAGGAGCCTGGGTAGGGCTACTTCGAGATGAGTGCGTGTGAAACTGCATCTGGAAATACATGAGAAGGAGCCTGGGTAGGACTGCTTCAGGATGAGTCTGTGTGAAACTGCATCTGGAAATATATGAGAAGGAGCCTGGGTAGGGCTGCTTCAGGACGAGTCTGTGAAACTGCTTATGGAAATATATGAGAAGGAATCTGTAACACCCTCTAAAACCCCGCATAAAATTTCGCAAATAAATAAAATCATACTCTCAGAGTACATGTATTAACGAGGATGTCACAATTCTCTTTTTACAAAAACAAGTTCCTGTCATGCATAACATAGAAGCAACTCATACATGTTTACACAGCGGAATAATTTAATTAACAAAACCAATGTTATAATATTTTCAAAATCATCAGGAGTTAACACCTGGAATATATCAACACCATATTATAACAAACATAAGGAATAAACGAGTCTGACTAAAGCAGCTCGACAAACAAACGTTCACGGAGTTACAACTATCAGAGCATGACCCGGACAATACTTAACGGAAATAAACTAGAACAACAAGCCTTCGCCAAGCACCTGAACGAAGCTCCTCAATCTGAAAATATTCAACAGTAAGGGTGAGCATCTCAACTATACATTTGATTATACGTTCATAACAATCAATTCAGAAAACCATAAGCATCACCCAAACAGTTAGCATGTTTCATAGTTTACGAAAACCTTTACAATTCATATATTCATAATATCTTACTTTTCATACTTATAATTACATCAAAACATCGTTAACAATTTAGCAGCAATACATGCATACAATCAATTAAATACAACATTGGAAAATCATCCATTCATGTTATATTCAATGTAATGCAACACACCCATGCATGTGGTACCATTTTACCGCCCCATTAAATCTCGGGTCATGGATAACTCACCGTTCCATTATATCGCGGACACGGCTACCACCTCAACGTTCCATTAAATCGCGGACACGTATATTGGCCACCATGTTAATTCCACACAATGGGAATTAACAAATGCAACATGATATGTACAGTATGTAACACTCAGCATACTATTAACATCAATAAACCATATCATGTAACATCAACAATATCAAATACAACACGATATGAATAGCATGTAATCACTCAGCATACTATTAAACATCAACCAATCATATCAAGTTATATCATAATCCATGCTTGATACACTATCTAAAAGCATGACAATAAAATCCACATAGTGTTGGTATCATAACATACAAACATTATTCGATACAAACCTCCACGATACTATGCATATCATTAAGCAGCATGTTCAAAACTAACAAACACTGCACATTAAACAAAATCATTCCTGTACACCACAACAAAGCACAGACAACAAAATTCAGAAGCCAATACAGCAGGTTCAACACGGGTGCCCGTGTGAATCAACACGGCCCGTGTGGAAATGTGTCCAGAAACACGTTATTTTGCCAATACAGCAGATCAACACGGGTGCCTGTGTGAATCAACACGGCCCGTGTTGAAATGTGTCTGGAAACACATTTTTTTTATCAATACAGGGGATCAACACGGGTGCCCATGTTGTTCAACACGGCCCGTGTTGATGAGCGCGTACACATTTTTCCTGTACCTGCAGCAGGCTCAGAACAGCAACCAAACGCAAAAATACCGGCCAAAACGTGCATTGCGGTACATAACAACATCAATTTTGCATAACTCAAAGCAACACATCAATTGGAAACACAATTCCCTTCTAAGTTAGTCAATTTCCAATCTTAAGAACAGCATCAATTCACTTAAGGTCTCATTTTCCAAAATCGATCAAAACTCAGAATTTTCATTTTTAAAACATCATATTTGATCAACCATTCTTTCATCAACAACAATTTTATAAAATTGACCTTAAGTTACATTTTACCCGTCCTTTAGGGAAATTCTAACAACATCAAGGTTATCCCTAGAATTACCTAAGGGAAACTCTCGGTCATACAAATATACTCCAAATCCACCATAGAAACCTAAAATCCCTAATTGGTTCATAAGGTTTGGGAACCTAAACCTTTTCTAACAAGGTTCAACCCTAAGGTTATTGATTCCTAAGAAACATCTAAAAATTGGGGTTTCTCCCTACGATTATCCAAAATCAATCGTACCTAAACCCATAAGCAAAAATAAATCGAGTAGTAGCCCCCCTTACCTTATCAAATTGCAGCTTTGAACTCTTGAGCGATTGTTCTTCGTTCTTCAGAGCTCCAATTCCAAATATCTCCAACTTCTGTGTTATCGTGAAAAGTGAGAAAATAACTTGAGTTCCAAAATATATCCTTATTTCTTTTGCACCCCCACTCTTTACTAACGACATCCAAGCCCAATAACTTAAAAACCCAATATTTTCTTATTTCTTTTATTTTCTTCAAATATTCCAAAATAAATAATTCTTTTTATTTTATTAATTCTAATAAAATAAATTCCAAATTAAATAAATCAAATAATTAAAACTGGGGTGTTACAACTCTCCCCCACTAAAAGAGTTTTCGTCCTCGAAAACATACCTTAGACGAACAGTTCCGGATAAGCCTCTTTCATCTGGCTCTCCAGTTCCCAAGTAACATTTCCATCTGCTGGACCTCCCCAAGCAACCTTCACTAATGCTATCTCTTTACCCCTTAACTGTTTCACTTCCCGATCTTCTATCCTCATAGGCAATGTTTCTACTGTCAGGTTATCTCTCACCTGTACATCATCTACTTGGATTACATGAGATGGGTCTAAAATGTATCTCCTCAACTGAGAAACATGAAAAACATCGTGCAAATTTGCAAGTCTCGGAGGTAAAGCAATACGATAAGCAACTTCTCCAACTCTTTCCGTAATCTGAAACGGACCAATAAAACGCGGAGTCAACTTCTTAGATTTCAACGCTCGACCAATACCCGTCATCGGAGTAACTCTCACAAACACATGATCTCCAGCACTGAATTCTAAATTCTTCCTCCTCTTATCATGATAACTTTTCTGACGACTCTGAGAAGCTCTCATCTTCTCTTGAATCAATTTGATCTTTTCAGTAGTCTGCTGAACAATCTCTGGCCCAATTATTGAACTCTCTCCAGATTCATACCAACACAAAGGCGTTCTACACCGTCTACCATACAATGCCTCAAACGGAGCCATACTAATACTCGAATGGTAACTATTGTTATAAGTAAATTCAATCAATGGCAAATAGCTATCCCAAGCTCCACCCTTCTCTAAAACACAAGCACGCAATAAATCTTCTAACAATTGAATCGTCCTCTCCGTCTGTTCATCAGTCTGAGGATGGTAAGCTGAACTCAACCTCAACTTAGTACCCAAAGCCCTCTGCAATCCTTCCCAAAACTTCGAAGTGAATCTCGGATCTCTATCTGACACAATACTAGAAGGAACTCCATGCAAACTCACTATTTTCTCAATATATAACTGTGCCAATCTCTCCATTGAGTAATCCATTCGCACCGGTATAAAATGAGCAGACTTAGTCAGTCTATCCATAATAACCCATATCGCTTCACAATTCTTAGGAGTCCTCGGCAACCCGGATACAAAATCCATAGAAATACTGTCCCACTTCCATTCTGGAATAAACATCGATTGCATAAATCCAGACGACTTCTGATGTTCAATCTTCGATTTCTGACAGATTAAACATGCATACACAAATTCAGCTATTTCCTTTTTCATTCCCGGCCACCAAAACAATTTCTTCAAATCATGATACATTTTCGTGGCACCCGGATGAATACTCATCCCACTGCGATGTCCTTCCTCTAATATACTCTTCTTGATTTCTGCAACATCAGGAACACAAACTCTATTGCCAAATTTCATAACATCATTTTCATCAATTCTAAACTCACCACCTTGACCTTGGTTGATCAATGTCAATTTATCAACTAAATTAACATCGGATTTCTGCCCGATCCTGATCTCTTCTAGAATACCACTAGTAAGTTTCAACATACCCAAACGAACACACATTGGAGTACTTTCACAAATTAAGCTCAAATCTCGGAATTGTTCAATTAAATCCAATTCACGAACCATCATCATAGACATATGCAAGGATTTCCTGCTCAAAGCATCTGCAACCACATTTGCCTTACCAGGATGGTAATTCAAACCAAAATCATAATATTTGAGAAATTCCAACCACCTTCTTTGCCTCATATTGAGCTCTTTCTGATCGAAAAGATACTTCAAACTCTTATGATCACTATACACTTCAAATCTCGAACCATACAGATAATGTCTCCACAATTTCAAGACAAATACAACTGCTGCTAACTCTAAGTCATGAGTAGGATAGTTCCTTTAGTGAACCTTCAACTGTCTCGAAGCATACGCAACTACCTGTTGATTCTGCATTAGAACACCACCTAATCCCATCAGAGATGCATCACAATAAACCACAAAAGATTCCACCGGATTCGGCAAAATCAGAATAGGAGCACTAGTCAATCTCCGCTTCAATTCTTGGAAACCTTTCTCACAATCAGAATCCCAAATAAACGCTTGTCCTTTACGAGTCAACTTTGTCAACGACAATGCTAACTTTGAGAATCCTTCGATAAACTTTCTGTAATAACCTGCAAGACCGAGAAAACTTCTGATTTCAGAAACAGTCTTCGGCGCTTCCCACTGGGATACTGCTTCTACTTTTGTAGGATCCACTGCAATACCATTCTTAGAAATCACATGTCCAAGAAAACTAACTTCATTCAGCCAGAACTCAGATTTGGACAACTTTGCATACAACTTCTTATCTTTCAACAACTCTAACACAATTCTGAGATGTTCCGCGTGCTCTTCGTCATTCTTGGAATAAATCAGAATGTCATCAATAAAAACCACAACAAACTTATCCAGATACGGATGAAAAATCCTGTTCATATATTCCATGAAAACACCAGGTGCATTAGTAACTCCGAACGACATAACAGAATATTCATAATGCCCATACCTCGTTCGAAAAGCAGTCTTTTGAATATCTTCCGCTTTCACACGAATCTGATGATATCCAGATCTCAAGTCAATCTTACTGAAAACACTGGCTCTAATTAGCTGATCCATTAGATCATCAATCCTCGGTAACGGATACCGATTCTTAATGGTTACCTTGTTCAATTGCCTGTAATCAACACACAGTCTCATAGAACCTTCTTTCTTCTTGACCAACAATACCGGAGCACCCCAAGGCGAAACACTTGGACGAATAAACTTCTTCTCCAGTAAATCTTCCAACTGACTCTTCAATTCTGCCAACTCAGATGCAGACATACGATATGGTGCCATCGACACCGGTCTCGTACCAGGAATCAAATCTATAGAAAATTCCACTTCTCTCTCAGGAGGTAACTCACCAACATCATCCGGAAAGACTTCTGGAAAATCACACACCACTGGCAATTCACCACTCCTGACCTTTCCTGTTACATCTAACGAAGCAAGTAACATAAACACAATAGCACCTTCCTCCATTGCTTCTTGTACCTGCCTAGCAGTCATAGCCAAATTCTCGACACCAACTGCTTCTGGAAAAATCACCGTCTTAGCAAAACAGTTCAGATGAACCCGGTTGAATTCCAACCAGTTCATCCCAAGGATAATATCAATTTGTTCAAGCGGTAGGCACACTAAATCCATACCGAAACCTCTACCAAAAATCTCAATAGGACAATTCCTACATACAAGTGAAGTTGTCACTGAACCCGATGCAGGAGTATCAACAACCATGCTACCTCGCATATCAAATATGTCCAGTTTCAACCTCTCAGCACAATCCAAAGAAATGAAAGAATGAGTTGCACCAGTATCAATAATTGCAACCAAAGGTGTGCCATGAATAAAACACGTACCTTTAATCAATCGATCCTCTGGAGTAGTCTCAGATCCAGACAAAGCGAACACTTTTCCACCTGACTGATCCTTCTTAGGCTTAGGACACTGCGGACGAATGTGACCTTCTTCACCACAATTGTAACAAGTAACAGACTTCCCTTTGCAATCACTAGACAAATGACCAGTCTTTCCACATTTATAGCACTTCTTCTCATCGCTCTTGCAATCTCGAATATGATGACCAAACTCACCACACCTGTAGCATCTGATAGGAGCCTTAGAATCTCCCCCACTAGGCCTTTTCCATCCACCTGCTTTCTGGTTACCTCTACCATATGGCTTGCCACGGTCCATATGTTGCTTTCCACTTTTATCAACAGCCCCACGAGAGTGAGACGACCTAGTCTTGGTAATATCTTCTTCCAAGATCCTGCTACAATCCACCAGATCAGAAAATCTACGAATACGCTGGTACCTGATTCCCTGCTTAATCTCATCTCGGAGACCATTCTCAAATTTGATACACTTAGAGAATTCCCCAGCCTCATCTTTGTTGTAGTGCGCATAATACTTTGCCAGCTCAGTGAACTTAGTAGCATACTCACTAACAGTCAGACTGCCCTGCTTAAGCTCCAGAAATTCAATTTCCTTTCTTCCCCGAACATCTTCAGGAAAGTACCTCCTCAGAAAAGCCCTTCTGAAGTTAGCCCAAGTCAGTGCCTCTCCATCCTGAACCATTTCAGTCCTTGTTGCAACCCACCAGTCATCGGCCTCTTCTGCCAACATATGCGTACCATATCTGACTTTCAGATCTTCAGCACAATCAATCACACGGAAAATCCTTTCGATTTCCTTCAGCCACTTCTGAGCACCTTCAGGGTCATGTGTACCTTTGAACAACGGAGGATTGTTCCTTTGGAAGTTCCCCAATTGCCTATCAGCACCAATCACGCCTCCATTTGGATTTCCAGCAAGTACACCAGCTAACATCCCCAAAGCCTCAGCGAGTGCAGCATCATTTCGTCCGTTACCTCTTCCATCCATATTCCTGAGAATTAAAACATACTCCTCATCAGAATACAATATCGACAGTGTTGCCTTACACTAGCCGCATACAAAAGAAATGACTGACTCAAGACTCTGGTCGCAACGATCGACTATGCTCTGATACCACTATTGTAACACCCTCTAAAACCCCGCATAAAATTTCGCAAATAAATAAAATCATACTCTCAGAGTACATGTATTAACGAGGATGTCACAATTCTCTTTTTACAAAAACAAGTTCCTGTCATGCATAACATAGAAGCAACTCATACATGTTTACACAGCGGAATAATTTAATTAACAAAACCAATGTTATAATATTTTCAAAATCATCAGGAGTTAACACCTGGAATATATCAACACCATATTATAACAAACATAAGGAATAAACGACTCTGACTAAAGCAGCTCGACAAACAAACGTTCCCGGAGTTACAACTATCAGAGCATGACCCAGACAATACTTAACGGAAATAAACTAGAACAACAAGCCTTCGCCAAGCACCTGAACGAAGCTCCTAAATCTGAAAATATTCAACAGTAAGGGTGAGCATCTCAACTATACATTTGATTATACGTTCATAACAATCAATTCAGAAAACCATAAGCATCACCCAAACAGTTAGCATGTTTCATAGTTTACGAAAACCTTTACAATTCATATATTCATAATATCTTACTTTTCATACTTATAATTACATCAAAACATCGTTAACAATTTAGCAGCAATACATGCATACAATCAATTAAATACAACATTGGAAAATCATCCATTCATGTTATATTCAATGTAATGCAACACACCCATGCATGTGGTACCATTTTACCGCCCCATTAAATCTCGGGTCACGGATAACTCACCGTTCCATTATATCGCGGACACGGCTACCACCTCAACGTTCCATTAAATTGCGGACACGTATATTGGCCACCATGTTAATTCCACACAATGGGAATTAACAAATGCAACATGATATGTACAGTATGTAACACTCAGCATACTATTAACATCAATAAACCATATCATGTAACATCAACAATATCAAATACAACACGATATGAATAGCATATAATCACTCAGCATACTATTAAACATCAACCAATCATATCAAGTTATATCATAATCCATGCTTGATACACTATCTAAAAGCATGACAATAAAATCCACATAGTGTTGGTATCATAACATACAAACATTATTCGATACAAACCTCCACGATACTATGCATATCATTAAGCAGCATGTTCAAAACTAACAAACACTGCACATTAAACAAAATCATTCCTGTACACCACAACAAAGCACAGACAACAAAATTCAGAAGCCAATACAGCAGGTTCAACACGGGTACCTGTGTGAATCAACACGGCCCGTGTGGAAATGTGTCCAGAAAACACGTTATTTTGCCAATACAGCAGATCAACACGGGTGCCCGTGTGAATCAACACGGCCCGTGTTGAAATGTGTCTGGAAACACATTTTTTTTATCAATACAGGGGATCAACACGGGTGCCCGTGTTGTTCAACACGGCCCGTGTTGATGAGCGCGTACACATTTTTCCTGTACCTGCAGCAGGCTCAGAACAGCAACCAAACGCGAAAATACCGGCCAAAACGTGCATTGCGGTACATAACAACATCAATTTTGCATAACTCAAAGCAACACATCAATTGGAAACACAATTCCCTTCTAAGTTAGTCAATTTCCAATCTTAAGAACAACATCAATTCACTTAAGGTCTCATTTTCCAAAATCGATCAAAACTCAGAATTTTCATTTTTAAAACATCATATTTGATCAACCATTCTTTCATCGACAACAATTTTATAAAATTGACCTTAAGTTACATTTTACCCGTCCTTTAGGGAAATTCTAACAACATCAAGGTTATCCCTAGAATTACCTAAGGGAAACTCTCGCTCATACAAATATACTCCAAATCCACCATAGAAACCTAAAATCCCTAATTGATTCATAAGGTTTGGGAACCTAAACCTTTTCTAACAAGGTTCAACCCTAAGGTTATTGATTCCTAAGAAACATCTAAAAATTGGGGTTTCTCCCTACGATTATCCAAAATCAATCGTACCTAAACCCATAAGCAAAAATAAATCGAGTAGTAGCCCCCCTTACCTTATCAAATTGCAGCTTTGAACTCTTGAGCGATTGTTCTTCGTTCTTCAGAGCTCCAATTCCAAATATCTCCAACTTCTGTGTTATCGTGAAAAGTGAGAAAATAACTTGAGTTCCAAAATATATCCTTATTTCTTTTGCACCCCCACTCTTTACTAACGACATCCAAGCCCAATAACTTAAAAACCCAATATTTTCTTATTTCTTTTATTTTCTTCAAATATTCCAAAATAAATAATTCTTTTTATTTTATTAATTCTAATAAAATAAATTCCCAATTAAATAAATCAAATAATTAAAACTGGGGTGTTACAGAATCCGTGTAAGATTGCTTCGTCTGGTCGTGTATGAGAAGGAACCCGTGTAAGATTGCTTTGTCTGGTCGCGTAGATAGTTGCTCTGTCTTGTTTCAGGAACTAATCTTGGACCTGTTATTCATAGATAGTTGCCCTGTCTTGTTTCAGGAATCAATCTAGAACATTGTTGATGATAATTATCTGTTAATTGATTTTTCCTGAAAAGGTAAAGAGTTAGCTGTATGTAATGTCGTGATGTATGAAATGCATTGCTAATGATGTTTTTAAAAATAAGGTTGTGCTATATGCGCTTCGTATGCATATGCTAAGATGTATGAATGTGAAATGTTGTTGAAGTGTATCTTTGTTTGGGAAAAT
Organism: Vicia faba; assembly: GCA_948472305.1. NCBI lineage: Eukaryota > Viridiplantae > Streptophyta > Magnoliopsida > Fabales > Fabaceae > Vicia > Vicia faba. The sequence continues at coordinate 991,475,637 of OX451735.1, forward strand.
AAATTCCTGACTACTGTTGTGGATGAAGAGCACGTGTATCTTCAATTTTATCTTGAATACTTCCGCTGGGGATTCCTGTTTGCTTTGAGGAAACTTTGCAAGGGATGTTAATTTCTGCTTTGGGGAGTAGAGTTCGGGAATCTTAGTCGTTCATTGCTCCACTGGGGAGTTATTTCTTGATTGGGGAGAATAAAAGTTAGCTGTTATCTGGTTGAAATCCAGACTTCGCAGAAATTTGCTGGGGAAGAAGAAATTAACTATTATCTGGTCAGATTCCAGGATTCGCAAAAAATTGAAGTTAACTGTTATCTGGTCGGATTCCAGGCTTCACAATATCTTAGATGAAATTAACTATTATCTGGTCGGATTCCAAGCTTCGCAGAAAATTAAAGTTAAACTGTTATCTGGTTGAATTCCAGGCTTTGCAACAACTTAGATGAAATTAATTATTATCTGGTTGGATTCCAGGCTTTGTAGCAAATTTCTGGGATGAATGAAGTTAATTGTTATCTGGTCAGATTCCAGGCTTCGCAAGAACTTACTGAAGTTAACTGTTATCTGGTCAGATTCCAGGCTACGCAACAACTTACTGGGGATAGTGTCGACTCCGTTGGTGACAAGGGGTTTTTCTGTTGATTTGTAATGGTCTGAGAAAAGAACTCGAGCTGGGGAACTTGTAGTCTGTTGGGGAAATAAACCCTATTGAGGAAAGTATTCTGACGATCTTACTGGGGAAATGAATTCGTCTAGGGAAGAATTTTTACAAGGTTTCTTTTCCAGTTTTGGAAGATCAAACCCAGCTTGGGAATTTCAGAATAAATCTAAGCCTTGATTGTATTTGAGGATGTATTGAATGATTATTAGAATGACATCCATATTTGGATCGTATCTGAACTGTATCTGTAGGAGAGTCTGGAATGAATGTCAGAATAAATTTGTATTTAGATTGTATCTACATTGTATCTAGAAGATGGTAAATTGCCAGTAATTTCCACCCATTTGGGAACTGGCGTGATGTGTGCTTTTGTTGGGAGAAGATCAAACTTTGCTATCCGCTGGCGAGTTTAACTATGTCATTGGTTGGAGGATGCCCCACTTTTGTTTGAATATGTTTCTGCGCTTGTCGGATATAGCCTTGTGGGGGATTGTACCCTTATCCGTGAAGATTATTCTGTGGGGATAACCTTATAGTGGTGGCTCTGGCGACTTCACTGGGGATCACCTTATGAAAGGGACTTTGTGGGGATTTTCCAATGTCCATAAGTGTTGTAGTACTGCCAGAAAATGTTTGCTTAGTTGTACGCGACCCTTTACTGGAATTTATGTTCAATGCCCTAAGTGATTCTGATGGAGATTTGCCCCTGGCTATTAAGGACTTTATAAGATATTTCTTGGAATCTTGACTTGACTGTCACTGATGAGTTGGAAAATAACATGTCATGCCCCCTTTATTATGGGAGATTTGTCATTGGAAGTGTCTTCCCATTTGAAGTGATTATGTTTCTTGAGAGAATTTCCGTTCATTAGATATTCGATGTGTGAATTTCTCTGTTGTCAAACACTTAGCTATATGTAAACATCGGTATTCAAATAATGCATAGTTTATGTTTGTCTTGAAGTTTTTGAAAATGAATTTTTAGCAAATCAAAGAATTTTGTAAGAATATGAATTCAACTCAGGATTTACAGTAAGCCTTACAGGAGTCAGGATACCTTTTGTAACAAAATACTTTCGAACTAACCCATGCTTCAATTAGGACTTTTAAGGGGTTGTAATGTGTCCTGGTTCACGGTTTAAGAAACAAAGGATAAGGCTCAAATTTTATTTGTACCCAACCCGTTCTCCATGATATTCTTCAGCCCTATACTTAGTTAATTGCGTGTTTGGATTCCAATTAAATCTGGAAGATATTTTGGTGATGGTTTGGATACTAGAAGTTTATTTGAGAAGACATTCATTTTTTGCAACATTTTTCCACTGTCAAGGATTTGTAGCGACCTATTTTTTGATTTATTATCCCTGATTTTTGCCTGACTGTTTTTTTGCTTTGAGATTACAGCCAACGGGATGCCCTAGTTTTTTTCTTAAGTCTCCTTCATAGGTTTTGACCTAGCGGGCTTTTCTTTTTTAGAGGTAAAGACTGCCTATTTTATAGGGAACCAACATCATCTTTTGATTCAGAAGGATACTTTCGTTATGAAGTGAAAACTTATGACCAAATGCGCATTTGAATTAACTGAGAAACTACCCTGCCCCAGGTTATGATTAAAGGTTTCAGTTTGTGTGAGAAAGAAAACTCCTACTTCTTTGGCTCAAAGGGGTTGACTAGGGATTATCTTCCTTATAACTCCACTATTTGGGTTTGAAACAATGCATGTACATCGTCAGTAAGGTCTGTCCAAAAGCATATTGTATGAGTTATGGTATTATTTTTGTCATCCTCCCTCTAAAGGCTTAAGGCTTGTAGTCGAGAGTTGAATATCATACAAAAGAGGTAAAAAGCATAATTTCAATATAGTGAAAACGAATGGATTAACTTAAGACAAACATATGCAATGCATTAGTGAGAACAACCAAGGTATGATATAAAGATAAATGTTTAAGCAAATAAAGAAATTACAACTGGAAATTCGAATGAACAAAAATTTCTCTACCTAAATTTGTCACTTCATATGGTGTGCCTTTGAAGGATGACAAAAAAATTCCAGTTGACCATCTTGTGTAAACTCCAGAACTCCTTTGTCGATCAGGTCTTGAATTTTGTTCTTTAATGCCCAACAGTGGTTAGTTTCGTACCCACGACTGTTGGAATGGTACACACATATCTTATTATGTTTGTAGTAGGGAGAAGAAGTATTTCGTTTTTGAGGAGGCTCCCTTAATGAAACCAGCTTGGCTTCCAACACATGATGCAATTCTTGAGCCAAGGGCATGTTAATCTCGGTAAATTGTCTTTTGGGCGTATCTTGCTTACACTGACCACCTTGTCGTTGTTGGCGAGGCCGTTGTTGGACTCGAGGTGTAGTAGCCATTTTGAAAGTTGTTCTTTCAACCAAACCAACTTCTTGTCTCAACGGAGGCTGACTAATGACTTGATCCCCAACCTCGAATGTTTGTTTCATACGGTTTCATCCGTCTTGATGAAGCTTGTCGACGAGGGCTCTCAACTCTTCTTGTCCCCGAGCTAAATTTTGGATAAGAGCCATCTGTCCCAACATCTGGATTCTCATTGTTGCTATCTTAGCTTGTAATTTCTTCAACTGGCCATCCTTATCGTCTTCAGGATTCTTCTTGGTCATGCTCTCAATGAATAGTGCTTTCACTTCTTCTTGCCCCTTGGATAGGTTCAGGAACAAATCTTGAAGCTGATCATTTTGGGTCTGAAGATCTTGGACAGTCTGCTCGAGAGCCATATTTACTGAAATAAACAGTAAGAAGATGAGGAAACTTGTATGGGGAAAACCTATCATGATATGATGCACGGTATGCGGATGTGATGTTTTCAAGGATCTCGTGGGGTAAACACCATAAAATATTAGAAGTTGAACTTTGATTACAGCTTTGAAGAACTTTGTATCGTTGAATGTCCTTCTATGAGAATCAAGCTCACCATGTAAAATGGGTCATAGCCCTTGACTCAAGTTACTGTGCTTTTGTTTTTGACAGCATTTGGCTAGAGGAAAATAAATCCTCTTGCCCCTTCATAACCCTACATCACAAACCCTTGAGACCCTTGGAATGGTTATTAAAAATGCTATGGTATGATGTCATGATGTTATGTATAAATAATCATATACAAGCACACAAACAAGTACTTAGGTTTAGGCTTGCATGGGTTTTATAGGTAAGTACCCTATTGAAGTTTAGTTGGTTCAACTTGTCCTAGAAAGTAACCGGGTTCTAGGGAATCTCAAAATCACTGATCTTTCTTCATCGGGAATTATTTCAGCGCAGGCCTCTTCATTGGCCACCGAAATATCCCGAAAGTATGATCTCAATGAGCGTAACACCGAGTATCAACTAGTCTTCAGCTCTACACTTTTCTCACTACTTCCTAATGGCCAAGTTGTTCAATTAAAGGTTTTCAGGCCAGTTAGTGCTTCATGACACCACATAGCGGACCCGTATTCTGCTCAATTCGCCACAAGGGATACCGGTACCAACAAATGTGTCACACTAACGTAGCCATCGCTTAAACCATGTCGGTATACCCCACATAGTCCCCACGATCTATTGCTACTTACCTAATAATGTTCCCTAATCCAGGTAGAGGGTCAATACAAAACCCAAACAAGGACCCGAAATATAAAGCAAACAAGTCAAACAAATGAAAGAATTTTAAAAGGTGATCCAAATCTAAGGTAACCCCACTTTTAAGTTAATCCCGAGCAGAGTCGCCAGTTCTGTAATACAGTGGGAGAACTGACTTGGGTGTTTTGCGTTTTATCGTAATTGTTGCGGTTAGCAAGAGTCGCCACCGACTTTTCTTTTATCCAATAAAGGAAAGGGTGAAAAGAATAGGAAATACCTTTTGAGAATTTTCTTGAGTTCGGGGGGTAGGTTATGAAAAGGGAAGGTTTTAGAACCTTTTTCATCTGTAATTATCTACGGGCTCTTAGTTGCTAGCTCACTTTGAAATGCTTTGTTTGAAATGTGTTTGTGATTGGTTTTGAAAGTGTTTTTGAAAGTGCCTTTGTTTAGGAGAACTTTGTAATAATTCTCGTCTCTATAAGAATGCATACAAAGTGTTGACCTTTTGAAAATATTTTTTTGGAAATGTGTTGGTGTATTTGAAAATATGTTTGTTTTAAAGATGATTGTGAGCAAGCAACTATGAACGTTCTACCTACTTAAAAAGTCTTTGTTAATTTCCTCCTCCTTTAGATATTGCTATCTTACCATTGATTGATAATAAGCCCTATCATTGGATGTGAAGGGATAGACGTGGGTCGTCGTATAGTCATAGAAGGAAACATTGTAGGATACCTTAGCAATTTGTTATGAGGGTCTAGGATCATTTACGAAGGCAACATCGAAAGGTCATTGAGGGACTACGATTTTGTATTCGAGGGTCTTTTCTAAAGTATCCCACGTTCGAGGGACAGGACTATTTTTCTCAAGGCAACAAGTGTGGATTACCCTAGAGGTGTACGTGTGCAAGTATATTGATTTCATGCATTTTTGTCTTGAATTAGGGTTGTCTACTTATTGATTTTAAGTCTTTCCATACACTCTAATTACTAGCAATAATATTGAAAGCGATGAATTACTGAATTTTAAAGTTCAATGCTATTACATCTTTTTTTGGGGATGGGGATACAAGTTTATGAATGGGGGATGAAAGCAATAAAGTTATAATTATACTATTACAACCATATTGAATATTGAAAGACAATAAAAATATAAAGAAATATAAAGATAATGTAAAAAAAATTGGTTTAAGAAAACTTTTATGTATTGACACATGAGCTTATGCATTGATACGAAAATTTTATGTATTGACGCATGCATTGGCTCATATCTGTTTTGTATTGGCTTGCATCATCTCTTTGCCCCTGGAAATCAAAACTAACTCAGTATGAGTCGACACATAAGGGTTTTGTATCGACTCATACTACTTTGTATCGACACATGCACGTTTTATATCGACTCATACTCATTTCTAGCTCCTGGAAGTCAAAAACAACTCAATATGAGTCGACACATAAGGATTTTGTATCGACTCATGCTGATTTGTATCGACACATACATGTTTTGTGTCGACTCATAAGCTGTTTTGTACATGATATGTGTCGACTCATAGTGTTTCATATCGACTCATACTACTGTTTTTTACTTCTATCATTGTTCTGTTACATGTAAAAGTCAGTTCTCAACACATGGTTAGTGAAAATGGAAAGCAATCATATGGTTAGCTTCAAGGCAATTATATCTACATTTTATCTTCAAAAATGAATCATTAATGATGTTTGAAATGAAGAGCTCAAAGTCAAGAAGACCTACCGTGAAACTGAAATTTGTGCTTTGAGTTTGAGTTGGAGAAGTCAAGTTACAGGTGGTTTTTTTTAGTTTGTAAAGTAGTGTATTGCACCCCAAAATTTTCCCTCTTGATTTAGGCTTATGTTTCATCATGAATATCATATTGCATTGCATTCATACATTGTGATGGGATCAAAGCACTTTGGTTGTCAAGTCTTCCTCAAGCCTTGAAGGTTATTTGCATTGACAAGTTGCTCAAGGAAAAATATTATCATCTAAACCTTTGGATCTTTCAAGCTCAAAAGTTATTGCATGTCTCAAGATGCTTCATCCATCTTTTTGGATCATCAGAGGATTGAGGTTTGTGTTTGACTACAAGGGGAATCACTCTTTGGATTCACCAGCCAAATTAGGGTTTTGTTGAGCAAGGCTATTGATAAATGTACAAGTCTTGGTTTGGAAGCTATAATATCTCATTGGTATTTGAAAAGTCCTTGCACAAGGATTTGGTCATGATACCCAGAGGGTTTGAAGTTTTGAAGATGATTCATCTGTCTTTTGAGATGTTGATCAGAACTAGGGTTTGGGTTTTTATCAATATTTCTTAAGAATTTTGAAGTGAAATTTTGTACATGGCCTCTATACATTTGTAAGATCATATGTTTGAAGTTTTGATCATCAGTTTTGAAGGGAAGGGGATCATTGGACTCAGAGGGGCAGAATGGTCATTTTGGTCAAAATCAGTTAAAGTAAAAGTTGACCAAGGGAACTTTTGGTAAACCATCAATTCAAGGATGCACTATTCATATTTCAAGTCCATTTTGGTCATTGGATCAAAGATATTGAAGTTTGGGTTGAAACTTATTCTTGAAGAAACCCTAAAAGTTACTAATTTTGGAAAATAAAGACCTAATTTCAAAAAATCATATTTTATTCATACTTGATCAAGAAGATGCAAATGAAATATGCTTGGAAAGCTAAGAGAATGATATTTCATTTCCTTTTGGTCTCATATTCAAATTGGCAAGGAATCAAAAGTTATGGTCTCTTGAAGTCACAAAATTATAGGTCATTTTTCAAAATTAATGAATTTCAAGCCAAATTTTGAGAACCTTAATGGATTGATTTGCGAAAACTTTAAACTAAGGGTTTGTAGATATTTCCAATACCTTTCCAAATTGTACTCATTTGTGTCAAAACTCAAAAGTATGAGTAAGTTATGAACTTTGGAATTTTGAAGTTTCTTATTGAAATTTGGCAAATGTGCAAAATGGCCATTTCTTGCAAACTCAAGTTTTAGCCATTCCTCTTGCTTCTAATCAAGCCCATTGGTAATTTGTGACATGCTGAGGCCCATTACACTCACCATTTTGTGTCCATGTGCTTCATGAACTTGCTTGAATCAAAAAATACAAAACTTGCTCAAAATTGCCAATTCACCAACACTCTCATTTCAAGTAATCATGGGCTGACATTTTGAGCATGCATTTCTGACTTCATTTGGATCACAAAATGCATAAAAGGCAAAATAATGCACGAGCAAAACACATGATTCAATATGCACTTCATTTTTGGCCAAAATTCTCAATCCTGCCCTCCAACGACTTTAAGGAAAAACTTCCACTTCTATCCTTCTCTACAAACCCTATATAAGTGAAAGCAAGCAAAGAGAGAGAGGGAGAATGCGCCATTTGCAAGAATTCCAAATCTGATAATTTCCTCCTTCCTCTACAACTTGATTCAAATCTCTCAATTCCTTGGTGTTTTCTTCAAAATTCTTGTGGATTCTGCTTCAGCAAAGCAAATAGATCAAGCTAGCACCATTTGTTTACATCTGGAGTGAAGGAGACAATAGACCACTTTTCTCCTTGAGGTAATGATTCCAAACTTCGATTCCTGAGATGCACTTGTTTATTGAGATTTTTGAGCTTGGATTCATGTTCAGTGATGTTAATAGAATGTTTCTGAAGCTTTACAATGTTTAATTTGATGAATTATACATAATTGGATGCTCTGAAACTCGCAATTCAGAATGTTTTTGTTCATATTCATGACTTGATTGTGGACAATGTGATTGATGATTTGATTTGATTCGAATTGCTATGGATTCCTTGCCATGCTAGTTTTGATTTGCCTTTGATTTCATAAAAAATGATGCAAAATTGAGCATGTTATGTTGATATGAAAGTGAGCCCTAAGCCTGAGAAGATGCGCGCGTTTTTGAACCATCCAGAGGTTGAAGATGATGTGGTGGCACATCATGATTGTTCTGTTTGAATTTTTTGGTTTATTTGAATTTTTGTTTTATTTGACATTTTGTTTAATTTTGTTTTCTGATCAAAACACATTCAAAAATCACAAAAAATTTACCATAGGTCAATTTTATTTTCTAGTATTTGATATATTTTTTTTGGATTTTTTTAAAATGATTTGATTGGTTTAAAAAATTCATAGGCTTATTTAATTATTTATTTGAAGATAATTTTTATTTTAATAGTTCCTTTGACCTAAAAAATCCACAAAAAATGTTCTAGACTCATAAAATAATGTAAAAATTGATTCTTATTTTGGTTCATCATTTTTCTTATTTTTGATTAAAAATTTAATTTCAAAATGTTATTTGTAATATTTGTTTGTTTTTTTATTTTAATACTTCTATTAATTAAAAAATTCACAAAAAAATCATGTAATCTTGTTTCTAATCATAGAATCTGAATATATTTTTACTTTGACCATTTCATGATTTTTGGTTATGGTTTGTAGTTTCTTGCCTTTAAATAATATTTGAATATAATTTTGGTTGGCCATTCTTCTGACTTTTTGATTTAAATATTATTTTGATATGTGAATATTTGTTAATTACATAATTGTTTGAATATTAATTTCTTTCTTGACTTTTCCTAATTCAAAAAAATATGAAAAAATATATTTCCTGACATTTAGGGTTTCTTGATGATTGGCATGATATTGATTTAATTTGTTTGAATTTTGATCTCACTTGATCAATATTTGAGATTAAAAGTAAAAAATTAGGTTTTTGTTGCTTATGGTGCAAGTTTTATTTTCAAAACCACTATGCCCTGGATTTTCTATAGGATTCAAGTCTTGATTAGGGTTCAATGTATTGGGAATTTGAAAACCATTTTTCTTGAATCATTTGACCTGGTTTGACATTTTTCCACAAATAATTTTGAAAACTTGTCTAGTTTGGTAGTTTTGCCAACTAGTCTTGAACTTTGAACTTCATTTGGTCTCTTCCTCAATCATTCATGAACTTAGGGCTTGCTTTCTGACTTTTATACCTTTCAAGGATGTTAAAATATTTTTGGTTTGAATTATGGATCCTTGTTTCTACTTTTGATATAATTTTGAAGTGAAGGTACCCAATTGAGTATTCTTATCTTGTTGCAATTTATTTGATGGCCAATGAACTTGAGTGAGGCTTATAATTGGGAACCTAATAATCATGTGATTCTGATTGTTCATATTAGCTCAATCCATTTCACTTATAAGCTTCATGTTTGAATATTTTGAACCATCTAATGCATTATGTAGGTTTCATTTCCTATTGTGTTCATGAAGTTGTGATTGAATTAACTATGCATGATTGAGATGTGTTTGCTACTGTCTTTCATGGTATTTGTTCATATTATTCTCAAGCTCTTATGATCCTTGATTAACATTCAATTGTCAATTCAACATGGTTATAGAAAGGAGCAACATTCCCCTGCTTTTCTTGACCTAATATGTGCATATGCTTATTTCTTCTTGTTTACCATGTCTAAAGCCATCATGTTTGTTCTCACTTTTTCACATTATGGAATACTAACTTGGTTGTTGAATGTGCGAGGTACTCTGAGAAAGTTGCCACTTTTGGCTTGAGGTTTTTTTGTGTTTCACTTTATTTGTGAAACACAATCTATTATACTGGCATTGTTTTTGTGCTTGGCATGTTTGATGGTTTATGCAGGATATATATACATATGATTGTGAATGCCATACATTGCCCCTGGGACTTGTTCATATCTGATAGATTCCTGACTCAATTTGTTTACTGATTCCAGCTTGCTTGAAGTTTCCATGGGTTTCTTTTATTCTTGCTTGATTGCTACAGATAGTTATCTGTTTGGTATTATACTACTTCCTTTCTCCAATTTTCATTTTGCATAATTCTCTGATTGCATGATGGGATCTCTGTTGCTGATATATGTCAGGAGGCCCTCTGGTTTTTTATCTGATGCATGTATTGTGTTGTTGATCGATGAGTCACTCAATTTAGAAATTGAGATCACAACTTCGCTCTCATTGCATGTTCCCTATAGGATGTTTATTGCTTTTCTTCTTTAATTGTTGATCGATGAGTCACTCAATTTAGAAATTGAGATCATGAATTTGCTCTCAGTGCATGTTCCCTATAGGATGTTTATTGCTTTTCCTCTTTAATTGTTGATCGATGAGTCACTCAATTTAGAAATTGAGATCACGATTTCGCTCTCATTGCATGTTCCCTATTGGATAGTTTTGTTAAGCTTTCTTTGACATGCTGATTAAGGTAGGAATCCATGTATGCTAACATAGGATATGACTTTCCTTTATCCTCAACCTTAGGGTCAACCTTTATATGATAACACTAGGGATAGTACTAGGTTAGTTTCCCATAGTTGTTTTCCCTTTCTATGCATTCTGCATCTTAAAACAAAACTGTTTTCTCGGCAAATCATAAAACACTTCTAATAAACTCAAACCCTTCTTCAAGGTAAAAGATACAAATCAATCTTATTTGTTTGTGCGCCTCTTGGTTTTGTTTTTAAACCTGTTTTAGCCAATGTTTCGCCATCGCACACTTGTTTGAAGCTGATGTTTCGCCATCGCACATGTTTGTTATCCTACTTTGATTCTCAATATCATTGTTAGGTGTGATGTTTTGTCATCCGTTTTATTGATGTCTCGCCATCTTTGCCATGATATCTTGTTATCTTGAAGCCGATGTTTCGCCATTGCACATGTTTGTTATCCTATTTGATTCTCAATATCATTGTTGGGTGTGATGTTTTGTCATCCGTTTTATTGATGTTTCGCCATCTTTTCCATGATATCTTGTTATCTTGAAGCAGATGTTTCGCCATCGCACATGTTTGTTATCCTACTTTGATTATCAATATCATTGTGTGATATGGTGGGAAAAACTGACTGTTTTTGGAATGCTGGTTTGCGTTTTGCGTTTGTTTTTGCAAAATGTCGCAGTAAGCAAGAGTCGCCACCGACTTTTATTTTATCCAACAAGGAAAGGAAAAAATCACAGAAAAATTCTTTTTTTCGAGATTTTCTTGGTACGGGGGGTAGATTATAGAAAGGGAAGGTATTAGCACCCTTTCTATCCGTATTTATCTACAGGCTCTTAGGTACTTGCTCATCATTTTCAAAATGTTTTCTTTGTGCTTGTGGGTTTTGAAAAGTTTTTGTTTCAACTTCGATTTAACTCTCGCTTAAGAGTGTAATGAACTGTTTTTGAAAACTTGTTCGTAAAAGAGAGTGTAAGTGTCAAAAAGTTTTGTTTTGGATGAGCAGGTATCTAAGAACTAATCTACCTACTCGAAAAAGGAATCGTTCTATGCTAATTTCCTTTAGACAATGCTATCCCACTATTAGTGAGTAGGTAGCACCGTCGTTGGAGTTTGAGGGTCAATTCGAAAGAGGGATATACGGTTACTAAAGCAATGTTAGGATGCCTTAGCGGTAACCCTAATATCTTAGATCATTTATTCGAGGCAACGATATCTGAGGCAACCATTTTGAGGCAACTATGATCTTTTAGACAAGAGGGCGACCTCTAAAACAACCTATACTCAATGACCGTGTACGAAGGCAACCAAGTGGGATGTACCCTAGGAGTGCGCATGTGCGAGTGTGTTGATTTCAGTTATTTTTATCTTTGCACATGTTAAGGGTGATCTAACCATTTTAAGATTAAAGCATTCATTCTTGTCATGCAAGCCCTATTATCAAACATCTAACAGTTGTATAATTTGCAGAATTAAAATGCGGAATTTAAACTAAATTATTACAAGGCGTCGGGTATTTACATCGCCAAAAGCAACCCTTTGAAAATAAAATAAAAGCGGAAAAATAAATATCCTAATTAATTATTACAAACCGTAAGCAGATACATTAATTGGATAAAGAAAAATAAAGCGCGCGGGAAATTAAATCGAATGCGGAATTAGGGTTTTGACCCTTTTAATTAAAGAAAATGTTTTTTGTTGTTTTTATTTTTTAAGAAAAGGAATTTAAACCTAAAATTAAATGCTAAATTAATTATTAAATAACTTAATTAATGAAAAATAATAAATGACATATTTTTGGAGTTTTTGTTAATTTAGGAAAGAAAATAAAATAAATAAATTGGGGTTAAAACCTATTAAATTCTAATTAATTTTAAATATTTATAAAATAAATTAAAGTTGCCTAATTAATATCCTAATTAAATTAATTAATATTTATTAAAGAAAAATAAAGTTCTGAATTTTAATTGGATAAAAATATTTTTGTGATTTTCTTTGAGAAAAAAGAAATTATGTTATTGGTTAGTAAATTAATTAAACAAAATAACATAATTAAGTTAAATAAATAAAATGTAAGAAAGTAGAGAAATTGGGCCTGGTTTTGAGGTGTGTGAATAGCAATTGGCTGGCCCATTTGAGGCTGATCCATTTGACTTTCCTAATTTAATGCATGCGCGTTGACCTGGCCCTTTGGTGCTCCTTCAACACTGGCCACCAGATCTGGCCATCTGGCTATCTGGCATGTTGATTGGTGAGGGAGTATGATGGAACTCCTAGCCTAGGCGTGCATATGATCACCTGCAAGAATTTGGAAAAATAACAAATGCTGGAGGCAGGGATCGAACCCCTGACCTCCAGCCTTCAACGCCTTGAACGCCCCCTTTGTAGCCACTACACCACTTGTTTCTTTGTGTTAATGTAATACAAATTAATAATAATATACAAAAACAAAATTAATGGCCAGAAAAATAAAAAAAATGCATGCGCTATTTGAATGGTCGAATGGGTAAGCGACAACGCATCGTCCCTGTCCTCTAAAAACTGCAACTTTTACCTGCGAATTTTATCCGCAGCTAAAATTGTGGCTTCATTCTAAATTCTTCTCCAAGCAATATAAATGGGAGCTAGCGCCATGGTTGAGCTCGTCTTGTTCCCCTGAACAAGATAGTACCCTTCACGAAAGCCAATTATTCCTGTAACAAAAAGCCCTAAAAAAAACCTAGAAAACCCTACAATGGTGATCCATGATATAGGTCGTATAAATGAAATTAGTTATTGTGAAAAGCTTGCAAATGATATGGTGATTCAGAATATGCAATTATTTTATACAATGGATGCAAGAATAAAGCTTTTCGATTTCAAGAATATGGTGAATCCGTGGACGACTTACAGTGCACTGGGGGGGGTCTGGAAACGCGTGGTTTTGATTGGTTTCGCTTGTGGAGATTGCCAGGAAGAGATTGAGATCAACACCAAGCCTTGAAACTGCCTCTAGACTTGATTTCAATCTCACACTTTTTTGGTGTTTTTGCAAATTTTGTTGTTACTCTCCAACTGATCTCCAACCCTTATTTTGGTCTGCACACGACCCTTATGTAATGTACAAAGCATTAGGTTTGTTTTTGCTGTCCAAATCTCTTTCTATCAATGCTTTGATATTTGAGTTGATCCTCCTTTAACCACCTTCCAAATTTGATCCAAATCACATCTTTTTGTACACTTATGCCTTGATACGAGTTTGATGATGGCAAGCTGTATAATGAAACCTGAAATCACCACAAAATCTTTGTTATCAATGCTTTTGGATTTTTATTTGATTTATTTTGATTTAAATCAAATTAATTCAAATAAAATCAAAATAATTAATAAAAAATGATATGGACACATGTCCAGGGCTGGAGCACGTGGGCTACAATGCCAACTCAAAAAATAGTGAAAAAGAATGGGCCCATTTGGAAAAATTTAAAGTTTTGGGGATAGTTGACTTTTGACAATTTTGCAAAAAAGTCTAACTTCAACAATGCATAACTTCCTCAATTTTGAACTTTTGGAGGTGTTCTTGGACTTTTTAGAAAGCTTGAGATGTCCTCTAACCAAACCTTTTGGTCTCATCTCAATTTGATATTCCATGATCAAGTTTGAAGCTTTGACAAAAAAGGTGTTTTTGTTAACTTTTCAAAATGACATATAATGTCCAAATTCATAACTTCTTGTGAGTGCATATTTTGATCTTAGGATATGAATATGGGTTGTAGGTAATTGCATCCTCTTAAAAATGAGTTTTGGATGGGTCATTTATCATAAAGTATGAGAAAGTTATGCTTGATCAAAGTTGAGTTGAGTTTTCCTACAAAACCCTAATTTAGCAACTTTTGAATCTTGATGAGTTGTGAACAATCCTTGATGAATCATGATCAAACCTTGATCAAATGATGAAATATACTTCAAAATGAGAATGTTGACAAAAATCTTGAATTTTGACTGTATGTGGGTCACAGTTGACTTTTGCCCTAGCAGAGTCAATTTTTGGATCTTTAAGCAATTGACTGAGCAAACATTCTCTGCAAGGATTGAAACTTGACATGGATGACCTTGAGAACATATTAGGACAATGGTGAGCATTTGAGGTCATTTGGACTCAAGGATCTTGATGCAACACAAAACCCTAATTTGGGGTAGACTGCCTTATGAGGGAGCTTGTCTGGCCAACCCTTGGGCTACCTTGAGCAACTTGGAGATCTTTCTTGAAATGTTTTGAGAGATATGGGAGTGCAAATTTTGGGGTACAACAACTCCCCCTGTTCAATCTTCTTAAACCTGAGGATGTAGATTGGCTTTCGTGCCTTTCGTAATCCGAAGGTGGAAGTGGATTGAACACTAGAGTGCCCAGAAATTTGCACTCGCATGAAGTGATAATTGTCTTGTGATGCTGAGAATGGGCTTGAAGATGCCATTTGGAGGAGTTTCGATCACATAAGAGATTCCTTAGCGAGAGCTTGTATACCCGTTGTTGAGGAAGATTCCGCTGGGGAAGCCTGATCTTTGTTGAGAGAAGTAGAATTTTAGGAGCTTTGGTCGTCCGTTATTCTGCTGGTGAGTCGTCTCTGTTGATATTTAGGAACTTCAATCGTTCGTACTCAACTGAGGGAATATCTTTTGCTGAGATTTAGGAGCTAGTCCGTAATTCAACTGATTTTGTTTAGATTTAGGAGATTATTCGTAATTTAACTGATTTTGTCGAGATTTAGGAGCTTGTCCGTAATTCAACTGATTTTGTCGAGATTTAGGAGCTTGTCCGTAATTCAACTGATTTTGTCGAGATTTAGGAGCTTGTCCGTAATTCAACTGAGGTGTCGAGATTTAGGAACCCGTCTTTACTTCAACTGGGGAAATAACTTCGCTGAGATTTAGGAGCTCGTCCGTAATTCAACTAAGAAACCATCTCTGTTGAGATTTAGGAACTCGTCCGTAGTTCAACCGAGGAACATATCTGTCGAGATTTAGGAATTTGTCCATAATTCGACTATTTTGCTGAGATTTAGGAGTCTGTCCGTAATTCAACTGGAGAAATAACTCTGCTGAGATTTAGGAACATCGTCCGTAGTTCAACTGAGATAACATCTGTCGAGATTTGGGAACTCGTCCGTAATTCGACTGAGGGAGTATTTATGCTGAGATTTAGGAGCTTATCCGTAATTCAACTGTTTTGCTGAGATTTAGGAGCTTATCTGTAATCCAACAACTTTGCTGAGATTTAGGAACATGTCCGTAATTCAACTGATGAAGTATCTGTCGAGATTTAGGAACTCATCCGTAATTCGACTGAGGAAATAATTTTGCTGAGATTTAGGAACTGGTCCGTAATTCAACTGAGGTAAAAGCTTCATAGCTTGAACTTTGTGAGAATTTAACCGTATCCTTCCTGAAAGATAAAGGTTAGTCGTATGTAATGCATGATATGTATCAAGCAATGATGTTCTCAAAATAAATGAGATTGTGTTTGTATGATGCGTATATGCATGTGTCATGATGTATGAAAATGTGATGTTTTGAGCTGGGGAAAATAAATCCCGGATTGCTGTTGGAGAAAAGAATTGGATTCTTCATTTCTGCCGGAGATAGTGGATGAAGATGTTTGTGAGAATGAACCTGCAGGAGAGAATAACTCCGCTGGGGAATACACTGATGAGAGAATGACTCTGTGGGGAAGAGATGCTCTGCCGGAGGATTCCGTTGATAAATTTAGCTGGGGATGAATTACCGCTGCTGTAGATAATGAAACCTGTCGGGGATTGAATTCCTGTTGGTGAAAGGAGTGAACTCCGATGGGGATGATTTTCCAATTGTTACTTTACTGGGGATAGCCGTCTTAGACTTTACTGGGGATGATCTTCCAGAGTCTATTGGGGATAATCTTCCAACTCCACTGAGGATGTATATTTTTATACTCCGCTGGGGAAGGTTTTCAGACTCCACTGGGGATAATTGTCTAGTGTTGATGATGGATAAATTCTGCTTGGGGAGAATGTTACCAATTCATTCACAGCTGCGAGTCTCGGCTGGGGAGAGCTAACACCACTAACTTTCTCTTACTCTACGGGGAATGAATGTACTTTCAATTGTTTCCTCCAGCTAGGTCTATCCCTATACCCGGTGGACAGAGCAACTGTACAGTTCAGACATTTCTCGTTTTCCCCTGTTTCTGATATTACAAGTAATTGTCTTTTGTTTCGCATGTAAATATTTATGAGCAGCAATCAATGTCAAATGCATATATCAAAAACTGAACATTGGACGTTCTTTGCAAAACAAAACAGAAAAAGGAAAATAGTTTGAAATTTCTTTGGGAAAATGACTTGTATTGATTTTGAAGTTAGCCTGTAAATAGGCGTTTTTGTACAAGAAGTTGACGTCCTAGTAAGAGAACGCTGCCGAACAAATAGAATTTACATAATTTGTGAAAAACAAGGAAAAACAGCTATGTGAACAATCCCACTGGGTTCCAACTCTGCTATTGCCTTTATGTCCTCGAGCATCTCATCACTTTGCTACTTGGTTGAAGGTAGATCAGATTGATTAGTGCCGTCTGAGCTTGATAGCCGATACCGAAGTCTGGTTGCAAGGTGATCCAATGAGACATAGTGTTACGCTTTAATCCCTAATTTTTTCCTGGACCGCCCTTTCGGGTTTTTAGTGCACCGGGATACCCTTTTTTACCCAATCCGCCTTTTCAGGTTTTCGACTTACCGGGTGTACTGTTTTTTTCATTTTCATCCCTTATTTTTTCCCGAACCCTTTTGGTTCGTCGGGAAGCCCTTATTTTTGCCTAGGCCAGTCAACCTAGCGGGTCTTTGATTATGCGTAGTATCTTTTCACTATGTCTGCATTGACGGGGTGAGGAAGGTCGTCACCATCCATGGTGGTTAGAATCATAGCTCCTCCTGCGAAAATGTTCTTAACCACAAATGGCCCTTCGTAAGTAGGGGTCCATTTGCCCCTGGGATCACCTTGTGGCAGTATGATGCGCTTGATAAACAGGTCCCTAACTTGATACTCTTGTCTTTTAACTTTCTTGTTAAATGCCTTGATCATTCGCTTTTGATACGTTTGACCATGACAAATAGCAGTAAGTCTTTTTTCGTCGATTAAGTTCAGCTGATCAAGCCGGGTCTGAATCCAGTCATATTCTCTTAAACCTGCATCCTTCATAATCTGAAGAGAGGGCATCTGAACTTCAATGGGCAAGACTGCCTCCATGCCATATACCAAGGAATAGGGTGTTTCCCCTGTTGACGTCCGTGCTGAGGTACGGTACCCATAAAGAGCAAATGGTAACATCTCGTGCCAATCTTTGTATGTCACCATCATCTTCTGCACAATCTTCTTAATGTTCTTATTAGCCACTTCTACAACCCCATTCATCTTCGGCCGGTAAGAGGAGGAGTTGTGATGCTGTATCTTGAACTGTTTGCAGAGTTCAGTGATCATCTTATTGTTGAGATTTGTACCATTGTCCGTAATGATCCTCTCTGGTACACCATATCGACAAATCAGATTGTGCCGAATGAACTGTGCCACCAGATTCTTGGTTACGGTAGCAAAAGAAGCTGCTTCAACCCACTTCGTGAAGTAATCAATAGCTACCAGGATGAAACGATGCCCGTTAGATGTCGTAGGTCTGATCTCGCCAATCATTTCGATGCCCCATATTGCGAAAGGCCAAGGAGCTGTCAAGACATTCAGAGGTACTGGAGGTATGTGCATATTATCAACATAGACTTGGTACTTGTGACAGGTCCTAGAATGATGATAACAGTCGGCTTCCATGGTGGACCAATAGTATCCTGCCCGAAGGATTTTCTTTGCCATGGTATGTCCACTGGAATGAGTCCCAAAAGTACCTTCATGTAACTCTGCCATAATCCTTTTAGCTTGGTTCTTATCCACACAACGCAACAAGGTTGAGTCATGGTTACGCTTGTAAAGAATGTCGTTATTAATGAAGAACTTCGCTGAGAACCTCCTCAGAAACTTCTTATCATTAACAGATGCACCCTCGGGGTATTCTTGAGCCTCAAGATACCTCTTTACTTCGTGAAACCAGGGTTTTTCTATTGCCTCTTCAGTCTCAATGTCACAGCAATGTGCAGGTTCGTTCAACCTTTCAATGGTAATCTGGGGAGCCTCGTTGTCCCATCTTACCTTGAACATAGAAGACATCGTAGCTAGCGCGTCCGCCAACTGATTCTCCTCTCTAGGGAAGTGTTCAAAGGTTATCTCCTCGAAGTGCGGAAGCAACACCAATACATACTCTTTGTAAGGAATAAGATTAGGGTGTTTCGTATCCCACTCGCCTTTGATCTAATTGATCACGAGAGCGGAATCTCCGAATACACTTAAGAACTTAATCCTTAGGTCAATAGCTGCTCGAAGACCCATGACGCATGCCTCATACTCCGCCATGTTGTTGGTGCAGTTGAAACATAATCGAGCGGTGAATGGAGTATGAGAGCCTTCAGGAGATATGATCACGGCTCCAATGCCATTACCCAAAGCGTTTGAAGCTCCATCAAAGTACATAAACCATCGGGATCCTTCCTCAGGTCTTTCATCTGGTCCAGGTGTTTCACAGTCAGTCAATATCATGATATTCTCATCCGGGAATTCAAAGTTCATAGACTGGTAATCGTCCACTGCCTGATGTGCCAGATGATCTGCCAACACACTTCCCTTGATTGCCTTTTGGGTTGTATATTGGATGTCATACTCAGTCAAGATCATCTGCCATCTCGCCATTCTTCCGGACAAGGCAGGCTTTTCGAAGATATACTTGATTGGATCCATCTTTGATATCAACAGAGTAGTGTGAGTCAGCATATACTATCTCAACCGGCGAGCAGCCCATGCCAAAGCGCAACAAGTTTTCTCAAGCAACGAGTATCGTGTCTCGTAGTCGGTAAACTTTTTGCTAAGGTAGTAAATAACATGCTCTTTTCGGCCAGACTCGTCATGCTTCCCCAGCACACACCCCATCAAATTGTCGAGTACTGTCAAGTATAAGATCAAAGGTCTCCCTTCAACTTGAGGCATCAGAATATGTGGCTCTTGGAGATATTCTTTGATCCTTTCGAAAGCGGCCTGACATTCATCGTTCCATCTTACCACTTGATCTTTCTTCAGTAGCTTGAAGATCGACTCACAAGTAGCAGTCAGGTGCGAGATGAATCGGGAAATGTAGTTCAGATGTCCCAAAAAGCCTCTGACTTCTTTTTTTGTTCGGGGAGCTGGCATTTCCTGTATAGCCTTCACCTTTGCAGGATCCACTTGAATACCTTTATCACTTACGACAAAACCCATCAGTTTACCAGATCTCACCCCGAAGGTGCACTTGTTCGGCTTTAACCTCAGCTTGTACAACTTCAACCTGTCAAATAGCTTCTGAAGATGGTCAAGGTGTTCTTCCTCAGTCTGGGATCTTGCAATCATGTCGTCAACGTATACCTCAATCTCATGATGAATCATGTCGTGGAACAAAGCGACCATAGCGCGCTGATACGTTGCCATAGCATTCTTCAATCTGAAAGGCATGACTTTATAGCAGAAGGTACCCCATTGAGTAACAAAGGTTGTCTTCTCCATGTCTTCGGGAGCCATTTTAATATGATTGTAACTGGAGAAACCATCCATAAAGGAGAAGACCTTATGTTGTGCGGTGTTGTCAACCAGAACGTCGATATGAGGCAGAGGGAAATCATCCTTGGGGTTTGCCCTGTTCTGATCCCTATAGTCAACATACATTCGAACCTTACCATCCTTCTTCGGCACTGGAACCACGTTGGCAACCCACTGTGGGTAAGAAGTAACTGCTAGAAAACTGGCATCAAACTGCTTCATCACCTCAGCCTTAATTTTCTCAAACATATCTGGGCGCATTCGGCGAACTTTATGTTTCACTGGAGGATAATCTTCCTTGGTAGGCAATCAGTGAACCACGATATCAGTATCCAACCCAGGCATATCTTCATAAGACCAGGCAAAGATCTCCATATAGTCACGCAACTTCTGAATCAACAGTTTCTTAACACTAGATTCCAGATTTGCACCGATCTTGACCTCTTTCTTGTCTTCCTCTGTACCCAGATTTACTGTTTCCACTGGCTCTTCATGTGCTGAATGACCCTCTCTTCCTGCAGTAACAGTCTTGCAAGTTCACCAAGCACTTTGCAATCATCCTCACCTTCGTCCTAAGCTTGGTTGATCAGACTTTCAAAGTCATAATTAGCAGTAGAAGAGCCGTTATCAGTAGGATCCAGAGTGGATGTAGACCTGTATATGTGAGTGTGTGTAAAATAGCTGTTTTGCAAGATAAAAGAGAAAAACAAAGAGCATAAAATTTGAAATGCAAGAAAACGTCCAATGCTTTTATTAATGATATATGAAAATGACACACATAAAGCCCTCACAAACAAAGCCACGGTGTCTCGGGTAAGGCACCGGGCCGTAAAGCTTAAAAATAGTCTGTTACAAATTCGAAACAAAAGTCTATTACTGTGTGATAAAAGAAACAGGCATATAATCCTTCGCTATCCAATTGCTCAATCCACCGTCGATAGTCGGGTAAATCCAGCTGTCAATGTCAAACTCTTCTTCGTCATCCCCAATAGCATTCACTCCCGTGTCATGTTTGGGCATAGGTGCCGTTATGACATTAGGTTTTTCCGGTGCTTCGAACTCAATCTCCTTAGCGTCAATCAGATCTTGTACTTTGCTCTTCAAAGCCCAACAATTATTGGTATCATGCCCCGGGCTATCAGAGTGATAAGCACGACGGGCGTTTGGATTGTACAATGGCGATGTGGTGTTGGGATTCTTCGGAGCTTCCCTCAGAATCACCAAGTTAGTCTTCAACAATTGTGGCAGAATTTGAGATAAAGACATGCCGAGCCGAGTGAACTGTCTTTGAGGCCTCTCTGCCATTGGCTGAGTGTTGCATTGTGTGTCAATAGTTGGTCTTGAAATAACTACCGCATTAACTGCTTGGCGGCGCTCGGGTCGACTTTGGTTCCTAGAGCTGTAAACTGCACTAGACTCCTTCTTGAAGGGCTTCTTCTCGGTACTTGACAAAGCACCTTTATGTAACTTGCCGCTCTTGATACCGACTTCAATTCTCTCCCCAGTCATAATTAACTCAGTAAAACCTAACGATGAAATTCCGATCAAATGGTTGAAATACGGACCAGACAGGGTCCCTAAAAACATATCCACCAACTCCTTGTCAGCCAGAGGGGGTTGGACTCTACCAGCAAGATCTCTCCACTTCTGAGCGTAATCTTTAAAACCTTCGCTCGCACCCATAGACATACCCTGAAGTTGGGTACACATGGGAGCGAGGTAAGCGTTATATTGGTATTGCTTGTAAAAAGCAGCAGCAAGGTCCTCCCAGTTACGGACGCTAGCTCCTTCTAGCTGATAGAACCACTCAAGTTGAGTCCCTGAAAGACTATCTTGAAAAAAGTGAATCCAGAGATTCCTGTCAGCAGTATATGGCTGAATCTTTCTAACGTACGAACGAAGGTGTATCTTTGGGCAGGAGACCTCGTTGTATTTAGCAAAGACTGGCGCTTTAAACTTGTGGGGAATCACCACCCCAGATGCCAAACCCAAATCTCCAAAATCCATCCCAGGGACCTTCTGGATCTCCATTGTGCTTAACCGATCTTCAAGTTGCTTATACCTGTTGTTGTACCCCAAAATTTGCCCTCCCATATTCTCCAAAATTTGTCAAGTCAAGGTCACAAAACTCCCCAAGGGTTGTGCAGCTCAACTGTCTCCTATACAGTCAAAACTAGGGTTTGAGTTCTGGTCAAGCAAATGAACTTTTCAAAGGCCCAATCAAGTCTCATATGCTTACAAAGATGGTCAAGTATCCTCATGTCAAGTTTCAAGGCATTCAGCTCAAAATTGCACAGTCAAAACCCTAGATTGCACTACAGTCAACTGTAGGGGCAAAATGGTCATTTGGCAGTCAAAAGTTCAAATTTTTGGTCAATATATCATTTTGAAGCCACAAACATCATTTGATCAATGCTTGATCATGATTCTCAAAATTTGGCTCAGAAATCATCAAAGATGCAAAAGTTACTATATTTGGACAGCTAAAAAAGTCAACTGAAATTGACCAGGGCATAACTTTCACATGGATTATCAGAAAAATTCCATCCAAAGCTCATTTTGAAGAGAAAGACATTTCCTACAATTCATCTTCATGTTCCAAGTCCAAGAAATGCTCTCACAAAAAGTTATCAATTTCAACATTATAGGTCATTTTCAAAAGTCAACAAAAAGTGACTTTAAGTCAAAGGCCATAACTTGAGATTGGTAAATCAAAATGACATGGGACCAAAGGCATTGGTTAAAGGACTCAAAGACCTTTCCAAAATGTCCAAGAACATGTGAAAAGCTTAAAAATTGACCAAGTTATGCCTTGTGGAAGTTGGGAAATTTTTGGAAATTTTTGAAAGTCAACATTGATGCAAAAGGCCTAAAAATGCAAATGGGCCCATTTTTCTTCCAAGTTTCTTCATGCCAAGCCTATGCACGACCACTAGGCCCAAAGGGAAGTATTTTCATATTTTTTAATTATTTATTTGAATTAATATTAATTTATATTCATTTAAATGATTTTAATATATGAAAAATATCAAACTAACCTAAAAAAATCTTTTCATGCACATTATAAGCTCAATATTTCGTGTAAGTCTTAAATAGGCAAGTTTTGGTGTGATTGGATCATGATTGAACAAAAACAACATAAAAAAAGATTGGAAAAGATATTAAGCAAATCAAATCTCCAAATAATGAATTCATGAGATTTTGTTGGTTTTTGTTGACCTAGACCACTCCCTATATGATCAGAATGAAGACCTAATGCCAAGAAGGCTGCAAGCTGCGCATAACCAAGCTTTGGCATATTGAAAAATTCTCATAAAACTCAAAACTGAAATCTAGTTTCAAGGTCAATTCAAGCTCCAATTTTGATTCCAATAGCTTCCTTGGGTGATTCTGAACGCGTGCCAATCATTAACATCGACAAAAACACCTTGAACTGGTATCCATGGATGAAACTGTACCAAGAAAATTCTGAAATCGCATAGCATAAACCAAGCATTCTTTTGCATTTTTCTTCATGGATTCTTGTTTATAATCATGTTTCTATGCTAACCAATAGGTTCAATTGTGTTTTTCTGTACCATAGGCGATTATGCCATGTATGTTTTCTAGGGTTTGCAGGTTTCAAATTTGGGGGTTTTTGCCCAAGGAAAAATTGATGCTTCAAACCAGGACCACTGAGTTCAGTACATGGAGACGAAGAAGAACATGTCCTCGCGCCTAATTTATGATGAGAAACGAGCTATTCGCTATTTTTTCGTTGCTCGCCTAAGACCACGCCTGAAAACCGTGGCCATACGTGTGTGTTTCAGACAAAAGGAAGAAGACAACCTCGTTGTCACCACGTGATAGGCCCTTTTTGAATTCACGCGCGTTTTGCCCATTATGCATTGATTTTGCTTTTTGATATTTAATGGATATTATATGTTAAATATGAACGTGATGGCTCAGTGGTAACGTGTTAGGCATGTGACCTCAAAGACCTGGGTTCAAGTCCCAGGTCTGGCAAAAGTTTCACATTATTTTTCATAAAAAATTCTTATGCAGCGCGCTTGATGACGTTCACCATACACACTCAATATTCATCGCCCACGTGTCCCAGGCAACCAAATCAAGGGCATGGATTCCAGGAGTGCAATGAATATCAGTCAACGCATGACACATGATCCAGAAAGTCAATGAAATTCCATGCTTATTGGGCCAGGCTTTCCAAATTCATACCTCCTAAATTGGGGACTACACCCCACTCTGGTTTGATTTCCTTTTTATTTCATTTATTTTAATTGTTATGTTTATTTTAATTATTTGTTTTAATTAATTATTTTTAACAAAAATCTAAAAATATTATAAAAATCAGAAAATACAGAAAAAACATAATATTTATTTTATTATAATTATTTTCATAAATAAATTAGAATGTAAATTATGTAGTGTAATTAGGTTTAATTTTAATTCTTTTTTTTAATAAAAATCCAAAAATGTAGAATTTAGGTTTTAATTGTTAATTCTTTTTATTTCCCTTTTTTCCACAATAATAATTATTATTTATTTATTTATTTTCCTATTTTAATTGTACATAAATGAATTAGGTTAATTTAGGTCATATTTTAAGTCTTTCTTAATAAATAAAAAATATTAGAATTAGGGTTTGCCGTTTAATTTAATTTTAATTAATTCTCCTTTTTTCTCATTAATACAAAATACCAAAAAAACATTTAATCATTTAATTTTTAATTCTCATTAACTTTTAATTATTTGCAAAAGGGTCCAACGCCCTAGTTTCGTTTCAATTATTTAATTTGCGCATTTATCTTATGTCGTTTAATTATAATTATGTAATTGTCCCTAAGCCATGTAATTTACTTTTCGCACTTTATTTCTTCGCATTATTTATTTTTCCGCTAAATCGGGTCCGGTTTAATTTTGGCGATGTGGACCCGCGCCATTTGTAATAGTTTAGATTTATATTTCCCGCAAATGTTAATTGTTAACCAAGCATGAAAGAATGAATGTCTAATTAAAATCAAGCGTAGATCACGACAAACATGACAAGACAAATAACTGAAACATGACACACAATTCGCACACACCACCCCTAGGGTACGCCTCACTGTTGCCTTTCGAAAGGTGGTCGTCGAGTAGAGGACGTCTTAGTAAGTCCTCATGATCCGGGAACCTGGCATGAGGGTAGCTTCTAAGGTGTCTTCCCATTGCTCTGGTGATCACCATGTCCCTAAAATCGAATTGACCCGAACACCTCCAACGGTGGTGCTACCTACCTCTCAATGGTGGGATGGCACTACCTTTAAAGGACATTTACACAGACGAATTCCTTAGGGTAGGTAGGTTCTCAAGGATACTTGCTCTAATCTCAAAACAAACTCAAAAGACTTTTCACACTGACATTTTTCAAAAGCTTTCAAAGCAAAACTTTTCAAACACTCTGACGTACGAGTCGAACTGAAATTTTTCAAAGAAACTTTTTAAAACCCACATTGAAAAGCAAACAAACAATTTGAAAACACATTGAGCAAGTATCTAAGAGCCCATGGATAACCATGGATAGAAAGGGTGCTAACACCTTCCCTTTCTATAACCTACCTCCCGAACCGAGAGCAATCTCTTTAAGGAATTTTTCTGTGCTTTTGTCCTTTCCATTTGGAGAAAATAAAAGACGGTGGCGACTCTTGCTTACCGCGACATTTCGCGAACCAGCGTTAAACAGTCGGTTCCAGATCCACCGATCACAGAACTGGCGACTCTGCTGGGGACTCTTTATAAAGTGAGGTGTACCTTAGGGCTAGGTCATAACTATGTTTTCAATTGTATTGCTTTGCTTGCTTTAAATTGTGGGACTGTCTTGGAAGTTCTATAGATCCTAACCCGGATCTGGGGGATACCTTCTTAGAAAGTAGCAACAAGGCTGTGAGGGAACTGTGCGGGGTATACCGACATGGTTGAAACAGTCTGCTACGTTGATGTGGCACTTTGGTGTGTACCGGTAACCCTTGAGTTCAGTCAAGGAGAGTACGGGGCCTCCGCGTGGTGTCGTGAAGCATCAACAGACCTTAGGAACCTTAATTGAACTGTCTTGGCCTCTTTAGGGTAGTGAGATAACTGACTTTGGTGCAGTCCGAGGTTGGTTGATACTCGATACTACGCTCAATTGAGGGTTGCTTTCCTGGAATATTTCGGTCGCCAGTTCAGTGGCTAAATCGAAACGATGAACAATGAAAGCAATCCCGTGATATTGGGAACCTTAGAACCCGGTTACTTTGATTAGGACAGGTTGAACCCACCAACTTCAAGAGGGTAGTACCCCAAACTTCATGCTGGCCTAAACTCTAAGGGTTTCTCTTGTGTGACTTGCGTGCCTTCGTACTTGACTACTTGCATGCTTGTTATCTGACACATGAACTACTTGCAGGTTTTGTTTATAGTCCTTAACTAGGACTCATAACAGGGTTTACTGAATTTCCTGCAGGTTTTGTTCATAGTCCTTGACTAGGACTCATAACAAGGTTTACTAAGTTTCTTGCAGTTTTTTTGTTTTGTTTTAGTCCTTAACTAGGACTCATAACAAGGTTTACCGAGTTTCTTGCAGGGTTTGTTTTAGTCCTTAATTGGGACTCATGACAGGTTTTACCAAGTTTCTTGCAGGTTTTGGGTTTGTGGTCCTTAATTGGGACTCATAACAGGGTCACCTACATCACCCCATGCATAGCATGACATCATACCATTGCATACATCCTAACCCATTTCAAGGATCTCAAGGGCTTGTGATGCAGGTCATGGTGAATCAACTATCCCAGCAAGGGGCAGAGAGGATTTATTTTCCTCTAGCCAAGGTTGTCAGGGGCTATGACCCACTGGATATGGTGAGCCTTTGACCCTTGAATAAGGACTCTCAACAACATGAAGTTCCTTCCATCAAGCTACAAAATTCAAATTCTAACAATTTTCTTGTTTACCCCGCGAGGTCCTTGAAAACATTGCATACATGTCATACTCATCATTGCATTACAAGTATCCCTTTTGCAGGTCACTCACCATCTTCGCTGTTTATTTCAGCAATGGCTTTCCAACCAGACAACCAAGATCTCCGTGCTCAGAACGCCCAACTGCGAGAAATGTTCTTGAACCTATCCCAGGGGCAAGAAGAAATAAAGACTCTCCTCACCAGGAACTTGACCTTAGGGAATGCAGGGGGCATCAGGAACGATCAGCTGGAAGGGCTACAAATTGAGTTGGCAACCATGAAGATCCAAATGATGGGGCAGCTGGTGGGCCAAATGACTCTCATTCAGGACTTCGCTCAAAAACAAGAAGAGCTCCGGGTCCTCGTCACCAAGCTGCTTCAAAATAATCCAGTAGGGCAGACAGCCAAGGTGGAAGCTCCAGCCATCATTCAACCACATGCGGGGCAAGAAGACAAAGGAAAATCTCCTCAGCTTGCTTCAGGGTCACGAGCCCAGCCTCAACGGGGTAGTCAACGTAAACGAAATACGCCCGGAAGACATTTCTCGGAGACTGATATACCCTCATCCTTTATACTGAAGCGCTTGCTGGAGGTCAATCTGATCACTCTAAAGGACCCTCCCAAAAATCCCAACAGGACAGCTTCGAGGTATAACCCCGACACCCACTGCGCTTATCATTCAAACAGCCCGGGGCATGCTACAGACGACTGTTGGACCTTGAAGAACAAAATTCAGGATTTGATTGACGAAGGGGTGATTGAGTTCATGCCGGATGGCGAGATGAAAATCTTCCGCTGAGAATTCTCCATCTGAGATAGCTATCTCAAACTAGAAATTTTTGTTCATTAGGATTTTTCAAGTTGTAATTCCCTTTTGATTATTCAAACATTTGTTCATTATTAAACATTGTTATTTCATTAATGCATCGCATGCGTCTGTTTTGAAGCAATATATTCGTATTCACTATATGCAAATTATCTTCATATTTTTTCTGATGATCAACGCTCGATTAACAATTCTAAGCCTCTTGAGGGAGGATGACGAAAACGATACCACAATCATTACAGTATGCTTTTGAACAGACCCCGCTGATGAGGTACAGGCATTGTTTCAATCCCTAAACACTGGAGTTATAAGGATGATAAACCCTCGTCAACCCATCTGAGCCAAAGAAGTAGGAGTTTTTATTTTCGAAAGTTGAAACCCTTTATCATAACCTGGGGCAGGGTAGTCTCTCAGTTGATACAAGTGCATAACGAATGGCACCAAAGAGGTCCTTAAATAAACAAAAGACAGTGATGGTTCAGAACAATCATAAAGACAGGCAGTTGTTATCAAAAAAAAAAATCATAAACAAAAAGCCCAAAAAGTCAAAACCTATAAGAGGGACTTATGAAACTGGGGCATCCCGCTGACTGTAATTCCAAAAAGGAAACAGTTCAGGCAAAAAAGAAAGGGATAACAAAAATCAAGAAAGAGGTCTCACAAACCCTCCACAAAAAAAAAATGACTGCCTAGTCAGAATAAATCATCAATGTTTGAACCATCACTGGGAAATCAAAGCAAAGACTCGAACGAGGTCTAACGTATGATCAACTGAGTTTAGGTTTGAAGAACATCACGAAGAGCGGGTGGGTACAAATAAAATTTGAGCCTTTATCCTTTGTTTCTTAAACCGTGAACCAGGCCACGTTATAACCCTAAAAAGTCCTAGCTGAAGCATGGGTTAGTTCAAAAGCATATTGTGACAAAAGGTATCCTGACTCCTGAAGGCCTACGGTAAAATACAGAGTTGACATCACGTTTTATAAACAATCACCTGTTCTATGAAAAAGAATGCATTTTCAAAATCTTCAAGACAGACATAAGCTTTGCATTTTTTAACATAACTTTGTTTGCATATGACTATTTGTTTGAACAGCAGGGAAATTCGCACGACGAACACCTTGTGAACAAAAGCGCTTCCAATCAAGGGGCAGGACATGACTATTATCCATTATCTGGGGCAATCAAATCAAGATTCGGAGAATCTCTCGAAGGCCAAACAGCCTGGGGCAAATCTCCGCCTGAGTCACTCGGGGCATCCCAACAACGAATCTTGCCTAGTCAAACACCTTCTGGTGGCATGACAAAGCACTTATAACAGGGGCAACTCCCTACATTCTGAAAGAACGGACATAGTCGAAAAAATGCTACGCAAAATCAAAGACCCGCTAGGTTGACATACCTAGGCAAAAATCAGGGCTTCCCGGCGAACCAAAAGGGTTCGGGCAAAAATAAGGGATGAAATGAAAAAAAATCTGTACACCCGGCAAGTCGAAAACCTGAAAAGGCGGCTTGGGCAAAAATGGGTATCCCGGTGGACTGAAAACCCGAAAGGGCGGTCCAGGCAAAAGTTAGGGATCAAAGCGTACGACTATGTCCTGCTATCTTGTTACCTGCCTACCAGAAGAAGGTTTGACCCTCAACAATTATCAGCATCCCACATGTGCCTCCCCCATAGAAACAGGGGCAATAAAAGTTGGTCTGAGCAGTCTGATTGTTCCATCCTCCAAGATACCGAGGTAGGTTCAGCTAAAGAACACGGCCAAGTGTATCTGAAATCCCCAGAGAGTGGTTCAACAAAACAATACACTCTTCTCCAAGCAAAATCATCAAATATCAAGGAAATTGAGTATCCACCAGTCGATCTCAAACATTCCTCAGCAGCAATACATATATTCTTAACAAGCATCCCCGGCAGTCTTGGTCTAAAGATTGTTTCCCCGGCGGTATACCACTATTCAAAGGAATCACTTCCCTGCAATTCAAACCTCCCCCAGAAGAGTCCAAGCCAGTTCCCCAGGAAAGTTGGAATTCATATCTCCCCAAGCAGCAAGCTTATCCCCAGTAAATTCTGGAAGCTTATCCCTCGCAAAGCACGAACGCGTCGTCCCGGCTTGACTTAAAGAGTTATTTCCGTAACAGGATATAACTGGGTTATCCTCAGCCAAAAGCCACGGAAAGAGCGTCCTCGGCAAAGTATCTTCCTACCCCCAGCGAAGTCTATCAACACTTCCGACAACAAGGATATCCCCAGCGGAGTTATCTTCATCAACTCAGCAAAGCATCGCTATCCCCACAGAGTAGCACTCCCCAGCATGATCGCTAGAGTATCTTTTCTCCCGCAGAATTATTTCATTTGCCAAGTGTATTCCTCAACGGAGTTATCTTCTCCTACCGGTATTCTTGCAACAATCATCCACAGCAGAAGCAAAATCTCTTCCTTAACATCAGCCCAGGATATGACTTCCCGGCACCCGTCAAGGATTTATTTTCCTAGACGAAAACATACATGAATCATCACATACCTCATTATAGCATGCATGTACACATCATATCATATAAATCGTATCCATGTTTGCTTGATCCATATCATGCATCGCATATAACTGACCTCTACCTTTCAGGAAGGGTGCAGTTGAAGTTCTCAAACATATTTCAAGGATTTCTCTAGTCCAGTTAAATCGACTCCAAACAGATTTTTCTGATAAAGACTCAGTAGATATTCTCTTATGGCCCCCTCTCCAACGGCGTGTGAGGTGGTAATTCCTTTTTCAGATGTTCCCCTCTCCGGCATGAGCGTGAGGTGATATTCTCTTATGGTCCCCTCTCCAACGGCGTGTGAGGTGGTAATTCCTTCTTCAGATGTTCCCCTCTCCGGCATGAGCGTGAGGTGATATTCTCTTATGGTCCCCTCTCCAACAGCGTGTGAGGTGGTAATTCCTTCTTCAGATGTTCCCCTCTCCGGCATGAGCGTGAGGTGATATTCTCTTATGGTCCCCTCTCCAACGGCGTGTGAGGTGGTAATTCCTTCTTCAGATGTTTCCCTCTCCGGCATGAGCGTGAGGTGATATTCTCTTATGGTCCCCTCTCCAACGGCGTGTGAGGTGGTAATTCCTTCTTCAGATGTTTCCCTCTCCGGCATGAGCGTGAGGTGATATTCTCTTATGGTCCACTCTCCAACGGCGTGTGAGGTGGTAATTCCTTTTTCAGATGTTCCCCTCTCCGGCATGAGCGTGAGGTGATATTCTCTTATGGTCCCCTCTCCAACGGCGTGTGAGGTGGTAATTCCTTCTTCAGATGTTCCCCTCTCCGGCATGAGCGTGAGGTGATATTCTCTTATGGTCCCCTCTCCAACGGCGTGTGAGGTGGTAATTCCTTCTTCAGATGTTTCCCTCTCCGGCATGAGCGTGAGGTGATATTCTCTTATGGTCCCCTCTCCAACGGCGTGTGAGGTGGTAATTCCTTTTTCAGATGTTCCCCTCTCCGGCATGAGCGTGAGGTGATATTCTCTTATGGTCCCCTCTCCAACGGCGAGTGAGGTGGTAATTCCTTTTTCAGATGTTCCCCTCTCCGGCATGAGCGTGAGGTGATATTCTCTTATGGTCCCCTCTCCAACGGCGAGTGAGGTGATATTCCCTTTCAGATTATAATTTCCTATAGTTTCCTCTCTAACGGTGAGTGAGATGACTCCCTTTGAGATTATAATGTCCTTTGGTTCTCTTCCTGACACTACGAAGATGGTAATCCTAACCAAGATTTTCTCAACGAGCGTTGTTGAAGTTTGAAATCATTCAGGACTCTCCTACCATTCATGCTAAGGCAGTAACCATCCTTGGTTCATTCATCAGCGTTTGAAGCTCCAGATTCAGCTCCTGTAACCAGTCAGGATACATCTATACCAAGCATCTAAAATCAGCTCCTGCAACGTGTCAGGTACTCATTTTTCTGTTTTGCAGGTATGCAGGTTCTTGCTAAGGAATCTCCTACGCGATCAACGTCCAGATGGCATCTATAAGCCCATCATCCTATCCAGCAATCTCTAAATGGCATCTATAAGCCCATTCCCTCATCATCATTGCTACTATGTGAGCGCAAATTTCTGGGCACTCTAGTGTCCAATCATCTTCTACCCTCGGATTACGAAAGGCACGTCAGCCAATCTGCATCCTCAGGTCTAAGAAGATTGAACAGGGGCAACTGTTGTACCCCAAAATTTGCCCTCCCATATTCTCCAAAATTTGTCAAGTCAAGGTCACAAAACTCCCCAAGGGTTGTGCAGCTCAACTGTCTCCTATACAGTCAAAACTAGGGTTTGAGTTCTGGTCAAGCAAATGAACTTTTCAAAGGCCCAATCAAGTCTCATATGCTTACAAAGATGGTAAAGTATCCTCATGTCAAGTTTCAAGGCATTCAGCTCAAAATTGCACAGTCAAAACCCTAGATTGCACTACAGTCAACTGTAGGGGCAAAATGGTCATTTGGCAGTCAAAAGTTCAAATTTTTGGTCAATATATCATTTTGAAGCCACAAACATCATTTGATCAAAGCTTGATCATGATTCTCAAAATTTGGCTCAGAAATCATCAAAGATGCAAAAGTTACTATATTTGGACAGCTGAAAAAGTCAACTGAAATTGACCAGGGCATAACTTTCACATGGATTATCAGAAAAATTCCATCCAAAGCTCATTTTGAAGAGAAAGACATTTCCTACAATTCATCTTCATGTTCCAAGTCCAAGAAATGCTCTCACAAAAAGTTATCAATTTCAACATTATAGGTCATTTTCAAAAGTCAACAAAAAGTGACTTTAAGTCAAAGGCCATAACTTGAGATTGGTAAATCAAAATGACATGGGACCAAAGGCATTGGTTAAAGGACTCAAAGACCTTTCCAAAATGTCCAAGAACATGTGAAAAGCTTAAAAATTGACCAAGTTATGCCTTGTGGAAGTTGGGAAATTTTTGGAAATTTTTGAAAATCAACATTGATGCAAAAGGCCTAAAAATGCAAATGGGCCCAATTTTCTTCCAAGTTTCTTCATGCCAAGCCTATGCACGACCATTAGGCCCAAAGGGAAGTATTCTCATAATTTTTAATTATTTATTTGAATTAATATTAATTTATATTCATTTAAATGATTTTAATATATGAAAAATATCAAACTAACCTAAAAAAATCTTTTCATGCACATTATAAGCTCAATATTTCGTGTAAGTCTTAAATAGGCAAGTTTTGGTGTGATTGGATCATGATTGAACAAAAACAACATAAAAAAAGATTGGAAAAGATATTAAGCAAATCAAATCTCCAAATAATGAATTCATGAGATTTTGTTGGTTTTTGTTGACCTAGACCACTCCCTATATGATCAGAATGAAGACCTAATGCCAAGAAGGCTGCAAGCTGCGCATAACCAAGCTTTGGCATATTGAAAAATTCTCATAAAACTCAAAACTGAAATCTAGTTTCAAGGTCAATTCAAGCTCCAATTTTGATTCCAATAGCTTCCTTGGGTGATTCTGAACGCGTGCCAATCATTAACATCGACAAAAACACCTTGAACTGGTATCCATGGATGAAACTGTACCAAGAAAATTCTGAAATCGCATAGCATAAACCAAGCATTCTTTTGCATTTTTCTTCATGGATTCTTGTTTATAATCATGTTTCTATGCTAACCAATAGGTTCAATTGTGTTTTTCTGTACCATAGGCGATTATGCCATGTATGTTTTCTAGGGTTTGCAGGTTTCAAATTTGGGGGTTTTTGCCCAAGGAAAAATTGATGCTTCAAACCAGGACCACTGAGTTCAGTACATGGAGACGAAGAAGAACATGTCCTCGCGCCTAATTTATGATGAGAAACGAGCTATTCGCTATTTTTTCGTTGCTCGCCTAAGACCACGCCTGAAAACCGTGGCCATACGTGTGTGTTTCAGACAAAAGGAAGAAGACAACCTCGTTGTCACCACGTGATAGGCCCTTTTTGAATTCACGCGCGTTTTGCCCATTATGCATTGATTTTGCTTTTTGATATTTAATGGATATTATATGTTAAATATGAACGTGATGGCTCAGTGGTAACGTGTTAGGCATGTGACCTCAAAGACCTGGGTTCAAGTCCCAGGTCTGGCAAAAGTTTCACATTATTTTTCATAAAAAATTCTTATGCAGCGCGCTTGATGACGTTCACCATACACACTCAATATTCATCGCCCACGTGTCCCAGGCAACCAAATCAAGGGCATGGATTCCAGGAGTGCAATGAATATCAGTCAACGCATGACACATGATCCAGAAAGTCAATGAAATTCCATGCTTATTGGGCCAGGCTTTCCAAATTCATACCTCCTAAATTGGGGACTACACCCCACTCTGGTTTGATTTCCTTTTTATTTCATTTATTTTAATTGTTATGTTTATTTTAATTATTTGTTTTAATTAATTATTTTTAACAAAAATCTAAAAATATTATAAAAATCAGAAAATACAGAAAAAACATAATATTTATTTTATTATAATTATTTTCATAAATAAATTAGAATGTAAATTATGTAGTGTAATTAGGTTTAATTTTAATTCTTTTTTTTAATAAAAATCCAAAAATGTAGAATTTAGGTTTTAATTGTTAATTCTTTTTATTTCCCTTTTTTCCACAATAATAATTATTATTTATTTATTTATTTTCCTATTTTAATTGTACATAAATGAATTAGGTTAATTTAGGTCATATTTTAAGTCTTTCTTAATAAATAAAAAATATTAGAATTAGGGTTTGCCGTTTAATTTAATTTTAATTAATTCTCCTTTTTTCTCATTAATACAAAATACCAAAAAAACATTTAATCATTTAATTTTTAATTCTCATTAACTTTTAATTATTTGCAAAAGGGTCCAACGCCCTAGTTTCGTTTCAATTATTTAATTTGCGCATTTATCTTATGTCGTTTAATTATAATTATGTAATTGTCCCTAAGCCATGTAATTTACTTTCCGCACTTTATTTCTTCGCATTATTTATTTTTCCGCTAAATCGGGTCCGGTTTAATTTTGGCGATGTGGACCCGCGCCATTTGTAATAGTTTAGATTTATATTTCCCGCAAATGTTAATTGTTAACCAAGCATGAAAGAATGAATGTCTAATTAAAATCAAGCGTAGATCACGACAAACATGACAAGACAAATAACTGAAACATGACACACAATTCGCACACACCACCCCTAGGGTACGCCTCACTGTTGCCTTTCGAAAGGTGGTCGTCGAGTAGAGGACGTCTTAGTAAGTCCTCATGATCCGGGAACCTGGCATGAGGGTAGCTTCTAAGGTGTCTTCCCATTGCTCTGGTGATCACCATGTCCCTAAAATCGAATTGACCCGAACACCTCCAACGGTGGTGCTACCTACCTCTCAATGGTGGGATGGCACTACCTTTAAAGGACATTTACACAGACGAATTCCTTAGGGTAGGTAGGTTCTCAAGGATACTTGCTCTAATCTCAAAACAAACTCAAAAGACTTTTCACACTGACATTTTTCAAAAGCTTTCAAAGCAAAACTTTTCAAACACTCTGACGTACGAGTCGAACTGAAATTTTTCAAAGAAACTTTTTAAAACCCACATTGAAAAGCAAACAAACAATTTGAAAACACATTGAGCAAGTATCTAAGAGCCCATGGATAACCATGGATAGAAAGGGTGCTAACACCTTCCCTTTCTATAACCTACCTCCCGAACCGAGAGCAATCTCTTTAAGGAATTTTTCTGTGCTTTTGTCCTTTCCATTTGGAGAAAATAAAAGACGGTGGCGACTCTTGCTTACCGCGACATTTCGCGAACCAGCGTTAAACAGTCGGTTCCAGATCCACCGATCACACCTGTCCTCAGCAGGAGGATACTGGTCTTCATCAAAGTCAGTCTCATTGTCAGAAACAACAGGGCTAGGAGCCCTCCTTTCTTCTTGGTTCTCCCCCTCCAGGTGAGTGAGATAAATCAACATCTTCCCGCAAATGTTTTCCAAATCTGCGACCCATATTCAGTAGAATCTTCTTCTTCTTCTTCTTCTTCTTCTTATCTTTCAAGATAAGAGTCTTCAGATCTTGCTGACCCTTGGCCAAGTTCATGAACATTTCCTGGAACTGGGCGTTTTGAGCTTGCAGAGCCTTGATAGCTTGATCAGTTGATGTTTCAGAAGACATGATGTGCTGAAATAAATAGCGAAGAAGATGTGAAACCTGTAAGGGTACCTATAATGAGATGCATAGGAATGAAATGCGTATGATATGATTTCAAAGACTTTAGAGATTCAAATTCGTAAACCAAAATGAAACACACTTTTATTAGATAAAACTTGAATTCGATGTTCAACAGATGCCTTTAAGGCGTTACGAAAAAGAAATACTGAAAAGTAAATCAAAACTAGAAATAACAAAATACATCAGCGCTCCCATGATCGTTTTCCGTTGGTGCTGACATAGTCGTTGAGGACCTTCTCGTTCTCCAGCTGCCCTGTAAGCTTTAGGATCTTCCATTCTTGTTCATGATACTTCTCTCTGTAAGTATCCCACTCTTCCCTCAATTGGATCCAAGACCTCTTTAATGCCCCAATGTCGGTAGGCATGTATGGGTGGAAGATGGTAGGAGGAACCCCTTCTTCATCAGCATGTTCAACTATCACAGGCAAGACGGCTTCGTACGACATCCTGAGCTTTTGAGCACGTGTACCAACCCACCGGAGATACGGTTCCATAGGAAGAAAGGTCTTAATCCCTAGCTCATGTGGATCAGACCGATGCACCCTGTTCCAAGCTCGTATGAACCTGCGGCGATGCTCCTCACTATCCCCTTGGAAGTTAAAGACAATGCTCGACATTAGCAACTCATGAGGTCCATCCCTCCTAGCTCGTCCAAACTGTCGTAAGGCCAGACAAGGATTATAGGTAATCCCTCCTCGAATTCCAAGTAGTGGAACATTGGGGTATTCCCCACACCGGTCAATAACAGCTACTTCTTCCATGTCTTTAGTGCTCTAGATGATGTCCGTATGAGCAAGGGACATAATTCTGTAGGCCCATCCCATACATTCCTTGTTCTTCAAAACATATTTAGGGAGGTGAGAAATAAACCACCTCGCCAGCAATGGTGCACAACACATAAGGGTTCCCCGTTTCCGAGCAGTACGGGCATAAAGAGCATGCAGAATGTCACCTAAGAGAGTGGGCACCGGATTACGGGACATGAAGATCTTCACTGCGTTCACGTCGACGAAAGAATCTGAATTAGGGAACAAAACTAGACCATATATGAGAAGAGCCAGGATATCTTCGAATGCTTGGAAATCCAAACTGTCCCAAAACTGATTATCCTGATCAACCAAGAACTTAGCCAAGAAGCCTTTTGTCCCACTCCGAGTTTCCTAGTTAGACATTACCCCAACCTTTGTCAGATGTAGGGCTATAGCAACATCTTCTGGCCTGAGAGGTCTTTCCCAACCTGTAAACAGCGTCTACTCTAGAATAGAAATACCAAGCAAATCAGAGAACTCCTCCAAAGTAGGGACCAACTGGTAGTCTGGGAAGGTGAAGCAGTGGTACAATGGATCAAAGAACCGGCACAAAACACTCATCATCTGCTCATCCATCCTAGAAGTGACCAAACCAAGGAGGTGACCATGTCTTCTGTCAAAGGAAGAAGTGTCAGGAACGTTTGCAACCAAATCTCTAAGCTGAATAGGGATCTGTACAAAGCTGATCTGAATAGTGTTTCTATGCATAGAGGCCATGACCTACAAAATAGAACAAAGATGAATCCCCTTTGTCTTTTAAATGGTTAGTCCAATGCAATATGCATGCAATGTCATGATGTATGATGTCATGATAGAAACACACCACAAGTATTCACAGATAGCAAACATGGTAAGGGCAAACAAGTTACACAGTAACCCTTAGATTTCAGGCTGGCATGGAGTTTAGGTATTACCCTCTTTCAGTTTAGTTGGTTCAACCTGTCCTAGTAATAGTAACCGGGTTCTAGAGGATCTCAATATCACTGACCACCCTCGATCGGTCATAATTCCAGTTTGGTAACCTTTTCTTACGGCCGGAATCATCGCGAGAGTTTGGTCTCATTGAGTGTAGCATACTGCTACTTTTCTATGGCCAAGTTGGTCAATTATAGGTTCTAAGGTCAGTTGGTGCTTAATGACCCCTTAGAAGACCCATATTCTCCTTGTTCCACCACAAGGGATATCGGTACAAACTAAAGTGCCACA
Organism: Vicia faba; assembly: GCA_948472305.1. Classification (NCBI taxonomy): domain Eukaryota; kingdom Viridiplantae; phylum Streptophyta; class Magnoliopsida; order Fabales; family Fabaceae; genus Vicia; species Vicia faba. The sequence goes on from OX451735.1 coordinate 991,513,924, forward strand.
CCAACGTAGCTACTGCTTCAACCGTATCGGTCTACGCCGTACAATTCCCTCATAGTCTATTGCTACTTACCTAAAAGGTATCCCCAGATCCGGGTTAGGATCTATAGTAACTCCGATTCAAACCCACAAAGATAAAGCATACAAATCAAGCAATTGAAAACATTATGATGAACTATTCCTAAGGTACACCCCACTTATTAATTCCCAAGCAGAGTCGCCAGTTCTGTGATACTGTGGAAAGAACTGACTATTTTTGGAATGTTGGTTTTTGTTTTGCGTTTCTTTTTGCAAAATGTCGCGGTAAGCAAGAGTCGCCACCGACTTTTATTTTATCCAACAAGGAAAGGAAAAAAGCACAGAAAAATTCCTTTTTTCGAGATTTTCTAAGTACGGGGGGGTAGATTATAGAAAGGAAAGGTATTAGCACCCTTTCTATCCGTAGTTATCTACGGGCTCTTAGGTACTTGCTCATCATTTTCAAAATGTTTTCTTTGTGCTTGTGGGTTTTGAAAAGTTTTTGTTTCAACTTCGATTTAACTCTCGCTTAAGAGTGTAATGAAGTGTTTTTGAAAACTTGTTCATAAAATAGAGTGTAAGTGTGAAAAGTTTTGTTTTGGATGAGCAAGTATCTAAGAACTAATATACCTACTCGAAAAAGGAATCGTTCTATGCTAATTTCCTTTAGACAATGCTATCCCACTATTAGTGAGTAGGTAGCACCGTTGTTGGAGTTTGAGGGTCAATTCGAGAGAGGGACATACGGTCACTAAAGCAATGTTAGGATGCCTTAGTGGTAACCCTAATATATTAGATCATTTATTCGAGGCAACGATATCCGAGGCAACCATTTTGAGGCAACTATGATCTTTTAGACAAGAGGGCGACCTCTAAAACAACCTATACTCAATGACCGTGTACGAAGGCAACCAAGTGGGATGTACCATAGGAGTGCGCATGTGCGAGTGTGTTGATTTCAGTTATTTTTATCTTTGCACATGTTAAGGGTGATCTAACCATTTTAAGATTAAAGCATTCATTCTTGTCATGCAAGCCCTATTATCAAACATCTAACAGTTGTATAATTTGCAGAATTAAAATACGGAATTTAAACTAAATTATTACAAGGCGTCGAGTATTTACATCGGCAAAAGCAACCCTTTGAAAATAAAATAAAAGCGGAAAAATAAATATCCTAATTAACTATTACAAACCGTAAACAGATATATTAATTGGATAAAGAAAAATAAAGCGCGCGGGAAATTAAATCGAATGCGAAATTAGGGTTTTGACCCTTTTAATTAAAGAAAATGTTTTTTGTTGTTTTTATTTTTTAAGAAAAGGAATTAAAACCTAAAATTAAATGCTAAATTAATTATTAAATAACTTAATTAATGAAAAATAATAAATGACACATTTTTGGAGTTTTTGTTAATTTAGGAAAGAAAATAAAATAAATAAACTAGGGTTAAAACCTATTAAATTCTAATTAATTTTAAATATTTACAAAATAAATTAAAGTTGCCTAATTAATATCCTAATTAAATTAATTAATATTTATTAAAGAAAAATAAAGTTCTGAATTTTAATTGGATAAAAATATGTTTGTGATTTTTTTTGATAAAAAAGTAATTATATTATTGGTTAGTAAATTAATTAAACAAAAATAAAATAATTAAATTAAATAAATAATGTAAGAAAGTAGAGAAATTGGGCCTGGTTATGAGGTGTGTGAATAGCAATTGGCTGGCCCATTTGAGGCTGATCCATTTGACTTTCCTGATTCACTACATGCGCGTTGACCTGGCCCTTTGGTGCTCCTTCAACACTGGCCACCAGATCTGGCCATCTGGCCATCTGGCATGTTGATTGATGAGGGAGTATGATGGAACTCCTGGCCTAGGCGTGCATATGATCACATGCAAGAATTTGGAAAAATAACAAATGCTGGAGGCAGGGATCGAACCCCTGACCTCCAGCCTTCAACGCCTTGAACGCCCCCCTTGTAGCCACTACACCACTTGTTTCTTTGTGTTAATGTAATACAAATTAATAATAATATACAAAAACAAAATTAATGGCCAGAAAAATAAAAAAAAACGTGCGCGCTATTTGAATGGTCGAATGGGGAAGCGACAATGCATCGTCCCTGTCCTCTAAAAACTGCAACTTTTACCTGCGGATTTTATCCGCAGCTAAAATCGTGGCTTCATTCTAAATTCTTCTCCAGGCAATATAAATGGGAGCTAGCGCCATGGTTGAGCTCGTCTTGTTCCCCGGAACGAGATAATACCCTTCATGAAAGCCAATTATTCCTGTAACAAAAAGCCCTAAAAAAAACCTAGAAAACCCTACAATGGTGATCCATGATATAGGTTGTATAAATGAAATTCGTTATTGTGAAAAGCTCGCAAATGATATGGTGATTCAGAATATGCAATTATTTTATACAATGGATGCAAGAATAAAGCTTTTCGATTTCAAGAATATGGTGAATCTGTGGAAGAGTTACAGTGCACTGGGGGGTCTAGAAACACGTGGTTTTGATTGGTTTCGCTTGTAGAGATTGCCAGGAAGAGATTGAGATCAACACCAAGCCTTGAAACTGCCTCTAAGCTTGATTTCGATCTCACACTTTTTTGGTGTTTTTGCAAATTTTGTTCTTACTCTCCAACTAATCTCCAACCCCTATTTTGGTCTGCACACGACCCTTATGTAATGTACAAAGCATTAGGTTTGTTTTTGCTGTCCAAATCTCTTTCTATCAATGCTTTGATATTTGATTTGATTCTCCTTTAACCACCTTCCAAATTTGATCCAAATCACATCTTTTTGTACACTTATGCCTTGATACGAGTTTGATGATGGCAAGCTGTATAATGAAACCTGAAATCACCACAAAATCTTTGTTATCAATGCTTTTGGATTTTTATTTGATTTATTTTGATTTAAATCAAATTAATTCAAATAAAATCAAAATAATTAATAAAAAATGATATGGACACATGGCCAGGGCTGGAGCACGTGGGCTACAATGCCAACTCAAAACAAGTGAAAAATAATGGGCCCATTTGGCAAAATTTGAAGTTTTGGGGATAGTTGACTTTTGGCAATTTTGCAAAAAAGTCCAACTTCAACAATGCATAACTTCCTCAATTTTGAACTTTTGGAGGTGTTCTTGGACTTTTTAGAAAGATTGAGATGTCCTCTAACCAACCCTTTTGGTCTCATCTCAATTTGATATTCCATTCTCAAGTTTGAAGCTTTGACAAAAAAGGTGTTTTTGTTGACTTTTCAAAATGACCTATAATGTCCAAATTCATAAATTATTGTGAGTGCATATTTTGATCTTAGGATATGAATATGGGTTGTAGGGAATTGCATCCTATTAAAAATGAGCTTTGTATGGGTCATTTATCATAAAGTATGAGAAAGTTATGCTTGGTCAAAGTTAAGTTGACTTTTCCTACAAAACCCTAATTTAGCAACTTTTGAATCTTGATGAGTTGTGAAAAATCCTTGATGAATCATGATAAACCCTTGATCAAATGATGAAATATACTTCAAAATGAGAATATTGACAAAAATCTTGAATTTTGACTGTATATGGGTCACAGTTGACTTTTGCCCTAGCACAGTCGATTTTTGGACCTTTGAGCAATTGACTGAGCAAACTTTCTCTGCAAGGCTTGAAACTTGACATGGATGACCTTGATAACATATTAGGAAAATGGTTAGAATTTGAGGTCATTTAGACTCAAGGATCTTGATGCAACAAAAACCCTAATTTGGGGTAGACTGCCTTAGGAGGGAGCTTGTCTGGCCAACCCTTGGGCTACCTTGAGCAACTTGGAGATCTTTCTTGAAATGTTTTGAGAGATATGGGAGTGCAAACTTTGGGGTACAACACATTGTTAGGTGTGATTTTTTGTCATCCGTTTTATTGATGTCTCGCCATCTTTGCCATGACTTTGTTATCTTTTAGCCGATGTTTCGCCATCGCACATTTGTTTGAAGCTGGTGTTTCATCATCGTACATGTTTTATCATTTGATGTTTTGCCATTTTTGACATGTTACTTTATTATTATTTAGCCGATGTTTTACCATCTCATTTGTTTATTGTTTTATTTGATGTTTTGCCATCTTGACTGTTTTTGTTGTCTTAACTAAAAAACACAAACCAACCAAAATATGTAAGCCGAACTACGGATGCTCTGATTCCTTAAAAGGGATACGTAGGCAAAGGGGTAGGGCCCAACCTAGCACAACTTTTATTTTCCCTACATTATTTTCTTTTTTCTTTCGCATGCATTCCCTTTTCAGTTTTAAGCCATAGACATAGGATTTAACCACACCCATTAGATTAGACAATAAGAGTGGATACCGTAGAGTACTACGGGCGTGTGGGGTGCTAACACCTTCCCCTCGCGTAACAGACTCCCTTACCCGATCTCTCGGTCGAAAGACCGTGATTTCTCCCTTTTCAGGTTTTCTCGATTGTTGTACTCCAAAATTTGCCCTCCCATATTCTTCAAGATTTGTCAAGATCAATCTCCAGATGATTCAAAATCTCTCAAGGGTTGCACAGTCCAATTGCCTCCTAACACAGTCAAAATTAGGGTTTTTGGGTCCTGCAAAGAAATTGAGGTTTCCAAGGGTCCAATCAAGTCCCACATGCCTATAAACATTGTCAAGCATCCATATGTCAAGTTTCAAGGCTCACAGCATCAAATTGCATAGTCAAAAACCCTAATTGCTCCACAGTCAACTGCAGGGGCAAAATGGTCATTTGACAGTCAAAAGTCAAAATTTTTGGTCAACATATCCTTTTGAAGCCACAAACATCATTTGATCAATGCTTGATCATGATTCTCAAAGCATGGCTCAAAAAGTCTCAAGATGCAAAAGTTTCTATTTTTGGACAGTTGAAAAAGTCAACTGCAAATTGACCAGGGCATAACTTCTTCATGGTTTATTAGAAAAATCCCATCCAAAGCTCATTTTGAAGAGGATGACATTTCCTACAACTCATCTTCACACTCCAAGTCCAAGAAATTCTCTCACAAAAAGTTATCAATTTCAACATTATAGGTCATTTTCAAAAGTCAACAAAAAAGCACTTTAAGTCAAAGACCATAACTTGAGATTGGTAAATCAAAATGACATGGGACCAAAGGCATTGGTTAGAGGACTTCAAGACCTTTCCAAAATGTCCAAGAACATGATCATAGCTTCAAAATTGAGCAAGATATGCATTGGAGAAGTTGGGAAATTTTTGGGAATTTTGAAAAGTCAACTTTGCCTAAAACACTTCAAAATTGCTAATGGGCCTCAAATTCTTCCTTAAATCATTACCCAAAGCCTATGCACGACCCATTGAGCTAAAAATGATTTATTTTCTTATTTTTAATTAATTAATTGAATTTTTATTATTATTAATTCATTTAATTAGTTTTAATTGTAGAAAAATATCAAATAATGCTTTTCAAATCTTTTTGTGCAGCAAATATTCTCATTATAGGCTAAAGATTTCTTGCACCAATCAACAAGACAAGATCATCCATATTTGGTAAGATTTGCATGAAAAAAAGATTGAAAAAGATATGGAAAAAATCAAATATTGAAATCATCAATTCATGGACTTATGGGCTGGTTTCTTGACCTAATTTCGTTCACTTACTTATGCACAACTCAACCCTATTCTAAGGGACACGAAAAGCTGCTCACAAACATAGAACCAAATTGCAAAATTTCAACCAAAAGCTTGAAACTGATTTCACAATTGGAGCATGTTTCAAAGCATAAAAAGCATTCTAATACGTTTCTGAACCTTCCAGGAATTGATTGCAATCAAGAACACGCTTCCATACTCCAAGAAACGGTAGAACAGAATCATCTTTCTCACGAAAATTTCCATAGTCGAATTCTGCTTTTCATGCATCATTGTTATATTTTGAATATTGATTTATACTAATAATAATCTTCTGAAGCTTTTGGTAACGTCTAATTGTTCTAAAGATGCTTGTATCAAAATCTGCCATTGATGAAACCTAGGGTTTCAGAAGCTCCAAAATAGGACTTTCCTTGTATGGAAAAATTGGACCTTGAGACCTATGCCATTGAATTCAGGAGCTCCATACGAATTGAATGATAACCTCGCGCCCTTTTTATATTAAAGCATCTTCTATTCGCTATTTTTCATGGCTATGTTTAGTGGGGGTTTAAAACCCCCGCTACATGTTTTGTATTTACAGGAACAACGAAGAAGAAGCTAGCGTGTCGTCACAGGGTTGGAGCGTTCAAACATCTGGCGCGCTTTTTTGTGTTATACCATTAACCATTATGTTTCTTATATAATATTCGTTTTTCATTATGTATACAAATGCGTTGCCTAGCTCAGATGGTAGTGGACATGTGTTGCAAGCCTTGGGACCTGGGTTCGATTCCCAGGTCCCCATATAATTGTTGTTATTTTTCTTAATCTGTTCCCATGCAGCAATGACTCAACGTCCCACCATACGTCCTAGCGCGTGGGTATGCCAGATGGCCTGGATGAACAATCTGAAGGCCATAACGTGAATTCTATGGTGCGCTCCAGTCAACAATCATACACATGATCAGAAAAGTCAAGCGAGCTTATGCTTCAGTGGGCCTGAATTACTCCAATCTTACCTCCATAATGGGCCAGACACCCCCCTTGTTTGTATATTTTCATTTTCTTTTTCTTTTTAATTCCTTTAATTGCCTTAATTATTTTTATTTAATTCACCTCAAACAATTAATTTTCATAATAAAAAACAGAAAAATCAAAAAATGTAAAATATATTTAATTATTATTAATTCACCACTAATTTATTTTTGTAAATAAATGTTAATAATTAATTTAGTTAATTTAGGTTTTAAACTTTAATCTTTTTTTTCTTAATAAATAAAAAATATCTAGAATTAGGTCTTTGACATTTTTCATCCTTTTCTTAATCAATTTTTTTCTCATTTATTTATTATTATAATTACTATTTATTTTTGTAAATAAACATGTACATTAATCAATTAGTAAATTAGGTTAATTTTAATATTTTCTTAATAATTAAAATAATTTAGAATTAGGGTTTCCATTTAATTTTAATTCTTCTTTATTTCATTAAATACTAAAAAACATAAAAACAATTTCTTTTCTTTAATTAAATAATAATTAGACTTTAATTTCAATTTAATTTCAAAAGGGTCAAAACCCTCGAACGTCCTAACTTTTATTCTTTCGCACGTTATTCTTTTTCTTTTCGAATATTATGTAACTGCTCAAGGCTTGTAATAGTAATTAGGTCTTTTTACTTTCCGCATCTTTTATCAAACGGGTCTTTGTATTTTGGCGATGTATAGACCCGCGCCTTGTAATAGCGTAGGATTTATGTTTCCGTCTTTTTACTTTCCGCACTCCTAAATTCTAAGTTACATGAAAGAATGTATGGCTAATTAAAAACAAGCGTAGCTCACAATGTCCTGATCAAAGATGAATATTAAACATGAAAACAACACACAAATACACACACCACTTCTAGGGTACGCCTCACCTGTTGCCTTACCTTCGAAACGTGGTCGTCGAGTATAGGACGTTTTAGTAAGTCCTTATGTCCATGATCCAGTTGCCTCGAAATGGTTGCCTCGGATTAAAAAGGATCAAGGGCATAAGGGTAGCTTCTAAGGTGTCCTACTATTGCTCTGGTGACCACACTATCCCCGAAAACGAATTGACCCGGACACCTCCAACGGTGGTGCTACCTATCTCTCAATGGTGGGATGGCACTACCTTAAGGACTTCTACACAGCTTAATTCCTTAGGGTAGGTAGATGACTCATAGATACTTGCTCTATTCAAAAACAAATCAAAAACCTTTTCACACCGACACTTTCAAAAAGCTTTCAAAACAATTTTTTCAAACACTCTTGAGGACTGATACAAGAGTTATTCCGAAATCTTTCAAAGAAACTTTTGCAAAACCCACTCACCTTTTGAAAAGCAAACAAACATTTTGAAAACATAAAGAGCAAGTATCTAAGAGCCCATGGATAACCATGGATAGAAAGGGTGCTAGCACCTTCCCTTTCTATAAATCTACCCCCCGAACTGAGAAACATTCTCAAAGAAGGAATTTTGCTGTGCTTTTGTCCTTTCCATATTGGAGAACATAAAAGACGGTGGCGACTCTTGCTTACCGCGACATTTCGCGAACCAGCGTTAAACAGTCAGTTCTAAATCCATCGATCACAGAACTGGCGACTCTGTTGGGGACATTCATAAAAGTGAGGTGTACCTTAGGATAGATCACTTGTGTTTTCAATTGTCTGAATTGTTTGCTTTATTATTGTGGGCACTGTCTTGGGAGTTCTATAGATCCTAACCCGGATCTGGGGATACCTTCTTAGAAAGTAGCAACAAGACTGTGAGGGAACTGTGCGGGGTATACCGACATGGTTGAAGCAGTCTGCTACGGTGATGTGGCACTTTGGTGAGTAACGGTAACCCTTGAGTCCAGTCAAGGAGAGTACGGGGCCGCCGCGTGGTGTCGTGAAGCATCAACTGACCTTAGGAACCTTAATTGAACCAACTTGGCCTCTTTAGGGTAGTGAGATAACTGACTTTGGTGCAGTCTGAGGTTGGTTGATACTCGATACTACACTCAATTGAGGGTTGTTTTCTTGGAATATTTCGGTCGCCAGTTCAGTGGCTAAATCGAAACGATGAACAATGAAAGCAATCCAATGATATTGGGACCCTTAGAACCCGGTTACTTCTGATAGGACAGGTTTTGAGCCCACCAACTTCAAGAGGGTAGTACCCCGGACCCCATGCTGGCCTAAACTCTAAGGGCTGTGGTGTGACTTGTGTGCTTTACCATGTTTGCTTTTGTGAATACTTGTGGTGTGCTTTATCATAGCATCATAACATCATACAGCATCATATGCATTGACTAACCATTTCAGGGGTTCGAATCTTCATCTTTGTTCTTGTTTTGTAGGACATGGAAACTATCCGCAGAAAGACAATTTAGATCAGCCTTGTAAGAGTCCCTCCTCAGCTTAAGGAACTTATATCCAAGATTCCCGAGAGCTATTCTTTCAGTGAGAAACATGGAAGACTCATCAGCTTGGTCAACACCAACATTGAAGAAGATATGATAAAGGTCCTCTTCCAGTTCTTTGACCCTCTGCACCACTGCTTTACTTTCCTGGATTATCAACTGGTGCCTACATTGGAAGAGTTCTCCCGGCTTCTGAAGATCCCTATTCTTAGTCAACTACCCTACAACGGTACGGAAAGGGAACCAAAACTTGAAGAGATTGCTAAAGCATTGCGCCTACAACCATCTGACATCAAGGGACATTGGGAAGTTAGAAGTGGTATCAAAGGTTTCTTGGCCAGGTTCCTGTTTGAGAAGGCCCAAGAATGTTGGAACTCCCTTGACCTACAAGCTTTTGAAGAAGTTGTGGCCCTCCTTGTCTATGGATTGGTGTTGTTCTCGAATCCTGATCAGCTTATAGACATCAATGCTGTCAAGATCTTCATATCCAGGAATCCTATACCTACGTTACTGGGGGACATCCTTCACTCATGTTGCACTCGAACCATGAGAAAAAGAGGTGTTCTTATGTGCAGCATCCTCTCCTGGGAAGGTGGTTTATTTCGCACCTTCCACAATCAGTTTTGAGGAATGAGCGGGGTTTGAGATGGTCACAACGATTAATGACTCTTACACATGCAGATATACATTGGTGCTCTCGGTCCAGAGAGGATGTCACTATCATTGATCGTTGCGGGGAGTTTCCTAATGTTCCTTTACTTGGAATCAGAGGAGGTATTACTTACAACCCGTGTCTGGCTTGGAGACAGTTTGGTTATGCTCGGAGGGACGGCCCTCATGACATGTTAATTTCTGACGTAGTTTTTGACTTCGACAACGATGCACAAGGACTTCGCCAGAGATTTATCAGAGCTTGAAGGATGCCCAACAAGGTAGACAACAAGACACTGGGGCATAGAAACTCCATCCCGTTGGAGCCTTATCTCAAGTGGGTACGAGCCCTCTCCCAGAAGTTAGTGATGCCATATCCTCATGTTCTCCCTGTGATCAAAGAGCCAGTCTTGGAAGGAGAGGTGCCCTACACCATTCAGCATCCTGACATGCCTACATCCTGGGAAGAAATGTAGAAGAGCTGGATCCAGCTTAAGGAAGAACGGAATTCTCTTGAGTCCAGTCTACATGCTAGTGAGAAGAAGGTCCTGGAGCTCACCCGCCTACTGCACGAGGAAAAGACTCTCAACACCTACATTGCTCCAAAGAGGATGCGCAGTGTCTTTTGGGATTGATTTACTTTGTAATATTTTGCCCGTGAGGCCTTGATGTACTGAACAATTATTTCTTAATGATAACGTGTGTTCCTTTTTGTCTACAACAAATTGGAATTTTCGAACCCTTGAATGCATTGCATAAACACATATCATGCATCATGTGCATAGCAGGTACTCTCTTTTTACAGGTGGTTTAATCTTCTTCGCTGTTTATTTCAGCTCGCCATCATGAACCCTGAATCATCAACTGAGCAATCCATCAAGGCCCTCCAGGCACAAAACGCCCAATTCCAAGAGCTGATCATGAGTTTGGCCCAAGGTCAGGAGGAATTGAAGGCTCTGCTGGTCAAGAAGAAGAAGAAGAAGAGAACTGTACTGTTCAACACTGGCCGGAGGTTTGGTAACACACTGCAGAATGAGGTTAATCAAGCTGGTTCTTCTGTAGGGAAAGGCAGTCCCCAGGGGGGAAGGGTTCCTAGTCCGGTGGTATCTGACAACGAGACTGATTTCAATGAGGAGCAGTATCCTCCAGCTGAAGACAAGTACAAGCAGTTGGAATACCGTCTGAATGCCATGGAAATTCAACAGGTGCCTGGGTTGGATTTCGGAGACCTGGGTCTATCTTCTGGTGTGGTGATCCCACACAAGTTCAAAGCACCATCTTTCGCAAAGTATGACGGGGCATCCTGCCCTAAACTGCATCTCAGATCTTATGTGCGGAAGATTCAGCCGTATACTGTGGACAAGAACTTATGGATCCATTTCTTCCAGGAGAGTCTTTCAGGGACTCATCTCGAATGGTTCTATCAGCTGGATGGAACCAAGGTTCGTAACTGGGAGGACTTGGCTACTGCTTTTTACAAGCAGTATCAGTATAATGCCGACCTCGCTCCTACACGTACCCAACTCCAGAGTATGCGTAGAAGTGGAGGGATCTGGATGGCAGGGTGCAGCCACCATTAACCGACCGTGAGCTAGTGGACATGTTCTTGGGGACCCTATCTGGGCCGTTCTTCAATCATCTCATTGGCAATTCGTCTGCAGGGTTCACAGACCTCATTCTGACTGGGGAAAGGATAGAGGCTGGCATGAAATCAGGGAAGATACAGAAAGGTGCGTCCCCAAGTTCTGAGAAGAAGCCTTTCAAAAAGGAAGCCAGTGCTGTGTATGGGCCTAGAAGGCAAAACAAACCGGAACGCCGCCAAGCTGTCAACACGGTGGTAATTGCAAAGCCTGCTGCCGCTCCTCGGCAACTTAACCAACCAAGGGGCGAGAGACCCAGAAGAGAATTTACTCGGCTTAGTATGACCTTGTCACAGATCTTTCCGCAACTGCTATCGACCAACTTGGTAACCGTCAGAGAAGCTCCGAAGGTGGTAAACACAACCTCTCCAAAGTATAATCTAAACGCCCGCTGTGCTTATCACTCTGATAGCCCGGGGCATTCTACTGATGATTGCTAGGCCCTGAGAAATAAGGTTCAGGACCTTATCGATGCCAAGGAAATACAGTTTGAGGCACCCGAGAGGCCCAATGTTGTGACTGCTCCTATGCCCCAGCATGGAGTAAATGCTATTGAGGAAAACCTATATGCAGTTTCTGTGGATGATGTTGCTACCCCTTTATTGACTGTCAAGAGGAACCTGTTGCTAGCCGGTTTATTTCCGGGTTGTAGCAAGGGTTGCCTTCTGTGTGCCATTTCCCCTGCTGGTTGTCCGTTGCTGAAGTCAGGCGTCCAAAACCTGATGGATAGCAAAGAAATCTTGTTCAAGAAGACCTCTGTTCCTTTTGTTCCTACTGCAGAAGTATCTGTCGTCACCATTTTTAACAATCCTACCAAGGCTCCCCCGAGGAAGCCGGTCAAAATCATGTCTGTTGCATCTATAACCATTACTGTTCCAGGGCCAATCCCCTACAAGTCTGATAAGGCTGTCCCATGGAACTATGGGGAAGATGTGTATGTACTTGGAGTGAAGCAGGAGTTCAACACCAGTACCGGTATCAGTAACATCACCGGTCCCGCTAAAGTTACTCGCAGTGGCAGGCTCTTCTCGCCTGACATTGCGCCACCAGTCATCCGAAGACCTCTGATCATCACACCTACAAATGCACCTGTTCAAGTTTCTACCCCTGCTGCCGAGTCATCTGACACTCGGGGCAAAGGGATTGCTGGTGTGCCTGCCCAGATGGAGGCACCAAAAACTGTTAGTGTTAAAGCCTCCCAGCAAGAGATGGAGGAAATCCTCAAGATTATTAAGAAGAGCGACTTCAACGTCGTTGAGCAGCTGGGGCATACCCCCTCTAAGATCTCCATGCTATCATTATTGTTGTGCTCAGAGGCCCACGCCAAGGCCCTGATTTCATTTATGAAGACGGCCCATGTGCCACAGGAGACATCTGCAGATCAATTCACTGATTGCGTGGCTAACCTGACCGCTGACAACGGGCTGGGTTTCTCTGATGCTGATCTAACCGCCAAGGGAAGGAACCACAATGATGCTCTGCATGTCTCCATTGAATGCAGGGGCACTACTCTCGCACACGTGTTGGTGGACACCGGTTCTTCGTTGAATGTATTACCCAAGAAGGCCTTGGACAGGTTGGATTGTGAGGGTCTGGAGTTGAAGCCTAGTAACATCGTGGTCCGAGCCTTCGACGGGTCGAAGAGGATGGTTCATGGTGAGGTAGATATTCCGATTCGGGTTGGCTCTCAAGTCTTTGATTCAACGTTCTATGTGATGGAAATTCGCCCATCTTATTCCTGTTTGCTGGGTCGACCTTGGATTCACAAGGCTGGGGCTGTGACCTCCACTCTACACCAGAAGCTCAAATACCCTGTTGTTGGCTCCTAAATTCGACACCTTTGTTTTGTTGATGTCAGCCATTAAAGCTGAAGGATGTCTTCGACTGGCTAAGTCTGTCGAAATGCCCGTCGAAAGATGGCAAAGTACTTAGAAGATTTCTTCCAAAGAAGAAGGCTGGTTGCCTTCGACGTCGAAGATGTCTCTTGACGAAAGTGTTCGATGGTTCAGAGTGGAGCAGTTTGAAATTCAAACGTTTGGAGGGAAAACGGTTTCCAGCAGTTACCACGTGCAAACGTGCAAGGATCTGGAGCGTCGAGCGTGGAGAACGTGCCAAGTGGATTGATCTCGAAGCAGTGTAACTGCCCGACGGTTACTTGGGATGTTTTAGTATAAATAATAGTAGTCATGTAGTTTCTCGCGTGTGTTCACAATTCTATACAAAGTCACTCATATAGATTCGAGTACCCAGCGTGTGAGAAAGAATTGTTGAGAAATGTATGTGTGAAACACCAATTTTATTAATCAAAGTCATTTACTTTTCCAGAAATTTACTTGCTTTCTTCTTTACATTCCTGTCGAAGCCTTTTACTTTAAGCCTTGTTCATTTTACCAAGTCCTTTCTTCATGCAATTTACTTGAAACCTCTTTATGTTATTTAAAGCCTCTTTATTTAAAGCCTTATCCAATTTAATCAAACTTCAAAATCAACCTATGTCCTAGGATCAATCTGATCGATCCTGCGAGTAACCAAATAAGTAACCATTTGGAGGCGGTTGTTTACCAAAAACCAAGGTAAACAAATTGGCACACCTGGTGGGACTGTGTGTTGATTGTTGAAAATAATCTCATCTTTTCGAGGTGTATGTTATTGAGAAGTGGTAGAATATACACTAACGATAACAATACTGCCAGAAGAAGGGAAGAGATGGCGAATCCGCCAAACAATAACGAAATCCCACAAACGAGTGTGGGAGCAACGGTTAGTATGACCGTAAGTGAAGCGAAAAATGTTGGTTCGACACCAGCAGTATCGGTCACAACCACGGGGCCAATACCTTCGTTAACAGGCCCCAGGATGCCTTTGGGAACTCCCCCACCAAGGGGAAATTTAGGCACAAGGCCTTTGGTTCCCCCAGGATTTATTCCATTCTATGGTATGCCAACTTCTGAAGTGGCAAGCCTGACGAATGTTGCGTCCACTTTTTCAGACCCTTTTGTGAGTGCCTCTTCGCCACTCCAAGGCTCTGGAGTAGGCATGGCGAATAGAAATAGGACCCAACTCTTAGGAGGAACGTCCCAAGTAGCCCATGGCCTTACAAATGCCTCGACAGCAGTCTTGAGGCAACAAATGGACGAAAGCAACCATGATATGGTGCAAATGTTGGCACAAACTTTGAGTACGGTGCTAAACCCTCTAATACAAAACACTACTCAATCGAATCAGCAAGTGACAGCGCAAATGACGCGTTTGGCTGACTTCTTTGGAGTACCCCAACCTGTTCGACAGCCCCAAAGGGCGCAAATAAGGGGAAATCAGGGGATATTTTTAGAGGAAGAAACCACCATTAACCAGGCTCAACAGCCTGTCGAAGAAAACCTTAGGGCACGATTGGAACAACCTGTCGAAGAACCTAGGGTAATAACCCCAGAGGTAAGGTTAGTTAACAGAAACCAAAATGCTGACGAAGTGGTCCAGCATATCCAATACCAAAACATGGGTTTGGAAAACAATCTGGCAACCATGATCGAAAGGATCATGACTCAGAATGGGATGAACATGGGCTTTCGAAGGCCCAACTTTACATCTCCATTGTCAGAATACGTGTTACAAACGGACTTACCTCCTAGATGCAAAGTCCCCAAATTTACTAAGTTCTCTGGGGACACGACAGAATCTACTGTCGAGCATGTGGCGAGATATTTGATCGAAGCGGGTGACATTTCGAATAACGAAAACCTAAGGATCAAGTACTTCCCAAGTTCTTTAACAAAGAATGCTTTTACTTGGTTTACAACTCTCCCCCCCAATTCGATCCATCATTGGACCCAGTTGGAAAGATTGTTCCATGAACAATTCTACATGGGGCAAACCAAGATAAGCCTGAAAGAATTGGCCAGTGTGAAGAGACGTTTCACTGAACCTATAGACGAATATCTAAATAGGTTTAGGTTGCTCAAGGCGAGATGTTTTACACAAGTGCCAGAACATGAGTTGGTTGAAATAGCCGCAGGCGGTTTAGATTATTCCATTAGGAAGAAGCTAGACACCCAGTACCTAAGAGACATGGCCCAACTGGCCGATAGAGTTCGACAGGTAGAACGCCTCAAAGCTGAAAAAGCTAAGGCAACGAAAACTCACAAGAGAGAGAGGATAGCGTATGTTGAGATGGATGACGAAGATCTAGAATCCTTCGACGATACCTTAACTGTCGAAGAAGGAGAAGTCGATTTAGCAGAACTGAAACAAGGGCCACCATACTCTTGTAAACTGTTAGTCCCCTCAAATGGGAAAAACCCCATTGGTCCAGAAAGGACCAACGATAGGTTCCCAAAAAAGACTTATAGTTTTGACATCACAAAATGTGATGAAATATTCGACTTATTGGTTAAAGATGGCCAAATGATAGTACCCCCAGGGGTGAAACTGCCTCCTCTTGATCAAAGAAAGAAGAGAGGTTTTTGCAAATATCATAATTTTTTGGGCCATAAAACTTCTCAATGTTTTCTTTTCAGGAATCTTGTGCAAGACGCTATCGAGGAGGGGAGATTGAAGTTCGCTGACAAATCCCCCATGGCTGTCGACTCAAATCCATTGCAGGCTGAAGCCCACTATGCTGAACCCTCTGAGGTGAACGTGATAGAGGCAACCAGGATCCAGTCGAAGAAGCCAGGAATTACCATGGTCGAAGTCTCAAAGGACCACATCAACATGCCAATCTTTGGCAGTTTTTCTGGAAATTTATCCAGGAAGACAATTGAAGCTGTTCAGAAAGCGGTCGAAAGCCCGAAGTCGGAGACCGCTGAAGCACAAAAAACTGGATCAAAAGCCAGTTCCCACTTGGCCACCGTTCAAGGCCAGACGGAGAATCTGGAGGTACAAATGAAGCAGTTAACTCTTGCTAATAAAGATACAATGAATATCAACATGGTCGAACTTTCTGACCCAAAAGCATCCGAAGAGGCCATGAGGCAAGAACAAGCTAATAAGACTGCTTTCCCTCGGGAAAATGAAAACTTGGCAGATTTTCTACAAAGATGCCAGAAAAAGAAATCAGAGGTGATGCTGTGTCCAAGATGCAGTTCGATCTTTGATAAAAAAGCTGCTGAGCACATTCAAGGCGTAAGAGCAGCGAATAAGAGAAGGGAGAATGCTGACCTTCGACATGATCCCAGAAGAGGTTCTAACCAAGAAAAGAGGCCATTGACTTTTAGGCCTCCAACAAATGTGCCAGTAGACACTTGGTACAAAACCTCTGGCCGGAAAAGGCCAAGTGAGGAGAAATGGCATTCTTTCGATGTGCCAAGAGGTTCCTCTTTGACTCAAAAGAAAGAGCCTCAAGTTGCTGCACCTAAGGTTACACAAGTGTCCAGCAACTACAAAGGTAAAAATCCTATGTCTCGATCTCAATGGAGGAGATATCAAAGGAGACGAAAAGCTGAAAGGGAGGCTGCCAACGAACCTAAGGCAGAAACTAGTTCGAACGTTCCTCAAAGGAAGCAAAGGAAACCTCTAGAAAGGGAGCCAGTTACCAACAGGCTAGTTTGGCCTAACCAAAGTGAAGTCGAAGACGAAGACGATGTTGAGTCTGATGATACTTTGGATATAATGGTGAATATAGTTTCAGTGCTGCCCAGAGAATTCAATCGACAGGTAGAAGTCGAAGCAAGTGACTGGGAAGTGGAGCAAGAAATGGCCAAACATAGGCCAGTGTGCTATTTTGTCATGGACAATGGCACTACTGAGGAACAGAATGGCTTCTTCGAGCCACCTACAGAGGCGATGAAAAATCACCTCAAGCCTTTATTCATAAGGGCTAAACTCGAAGAAACTACTGTGAATAAAATATTGGTCGATTGTGGGGCAACCATCAATATTATCCCTCACTCTATGCTAAGGAAAATTGGCAAAAGAGATGAGGACATTAAGCCTCACAACATGGTCCTGTCGAACTATGAGGGCGGCATAGGGACCACCATGGGAGTGATCCAGCTAGATATCAAAGTAGGGTCTATCCTTCTACCAACGATGTTCATGGTCATATCGGCCAAACCTAACTACAACCTTTTGTTAGGCCGTGAATGGATTCATGGTGTTGGCGTTGTGCCTTCATCAATGCATCAAAGGCTGCTGCTATGGCGTCCAGATGGGATGGTCGAAAACATAGAGGCAGATCAACGCTACTACCTTGGCGAAGTGAATCACCTGGGTTTGGCGGATTTCGACAAGAACTTGGCTCACATAGGGCCATGTCCAACACCTGACTTCGACATGGCGCCAGCGCCAAACACCTTTTGTTCCCTATACCTGCATCCTGAGCATGGTTTCCAATGGGACAGAGAAGACTTGTCCCACATAGACTTCAGTGGGTTAACTGATATCCAACCAACTGGTTGGGGAAGTGAATTCAGTGATAATGACTGAGTCACAATCTTTGAAGCGAATTTCGGCTTATGTAGCCGAAACCAAGATGATAACGGCTCTCGAAGCCGAAGTAAAGTACATGGCCACACAGGACAATGATCAACAATTATCTGCTGTAGGCCCAGGAAAGGATTTCGATCCAAAACCTCCTGATATCATGCCAGAAGAAATGCAGGAACAAAGGCTCGACGCCATCTATGACGATGAGCCTTTGGGCTTCGAAAAGGACCCCTTGGCGAACAACATTAAAATGTTAGCGCAAGACCCTTTAGAAGAAATCAACTTAGGCGAAGGATCAGAAAAAAGGCCAACTTACATCAGCGCCAAAATCGATCCAGAACTTAGGTTGGAAGTAATCCAATTGCTGAAAGAGTTTAAAGACAGTTTTGCATGGGATTATGACGAAATGCCTGGTCTCGACAGAGGATTGGTAGAGCTTCAGTTGCCAATCAAACCTGGGAAGAAGCCAATCAAGCAAAATCCAAGGCGCTTCGCTCCTGAAATACTGTCGAAGATCAAAACGGAGGTCGAAAGACTTCTGAAATGCAAATTCATCCGTGTTACAAGGTATGTCGAATGGATTGCAAATATTGTGCCAGTAATTAAGAAAAATGGTACGTTAAGGGTGTGCATAGATTTCAGAGATTTGAATGCTGCCACCCCCAAAGATGAATATCCTATGCCTGTGGCGGAAATGCTAGTCGATTCTGCCGCTGGTTATGAATACCTGAGTATGCTCGATGGTTATTCAGGATATAATCAAATATTCATTGCTGAAGAGGATGTGTCGAAAACAGTTTTTCGATGCCCTGGGGCCTTAGGCACTTACGAATGGGTAGTGATGCCTTTTGGCCTAAAGAACGCTGGGGCAACGTACCAGCGAGCAATGAATACTATCTTCCATGATTTTATTAACACTTTTATGCAAGTATATATTGATGATATTGTTATAAAATCTGTTTCCAGGAAGAATCATATTGACCACCTTCGACAATCATTCGAAAGAATGAGAGAACATGGTCTGAAGATGAACCCTTTGAAGTGTGCGTTCTGTGTGAAAGCTGGAGATTTCTTGGGCTTCGTTGTCCACAAGAAAGGAATCGAAATCAACCAGAACAAGACGAAGGCAATTCTGGAAGCGAAAGCGCCATCGAATAAGAAGGAATTGCAATCTCTCTTAGGCAAGATAAATTTCTTAAGGAGGTTTATATCTAATCTAAGTGGGAAAGCTCAGGCCTTTTCACCCTTACTTCGACTGAATAAAGAGGGGTTCGAATGGGGGCAAGAGCAACAAGACGCCTTCGACAAAATCAAAGGGTACCTCACTAAGCCACCTATTCTGGTGCCTCCTTGTAGCAATAGGAGTATGAGATTGTACATAGCTGCATCCGACAAAACTCTGGGAAGCATGTTAGCCCAAGAGGATGAGAATGGAGTCGAAAGACCCATTTATTATCTCAGTAGAGTTTTGAACGATGCAGAAACTAGATATAGCGAAGTTGAAAAATTGTGTCTATGTCTGTATTTCTCTTGTACAAAACTCAAGCAATATATAAAACCAGTTGATGTTTATGTTTCGTCTCATTTTGATGTTTTCAAATATATGTTGTCGAAACCTATCTTGCATAGTCGAATTGGCAAGTGGGCATTAGCATTAACTGAATACTCCTTGACCTTTATGCCTCTTAAGGCAGTAAAAGGACAAGTGGTGGCAGACTTTATAGTCGACCACTCAATTCAAGTTGAGGATATTAATTATGTGGAGATAGAGCCTTGGAAATTCTACTTCGATGGTTCCAGCCATAAAGATGGGACAGGGGTAGGAGTCTTGATTATTTCTCCAGATAAAATTCCAACAACATTCAAGTACCAAATAGCAGGTTCTTGTTCGAACAATGAGGCTGAGTATGAAGCTCTAATTACTGGCCTTGAGATATTGTTGGAATTAGGGGCAACTCGAGTCGAAATAATGGGAGACTCAGAGTTAGTCATTAAGCAAGTCACAAAGGAATATAAATGCATAAGAGAAAATCTCATTATGTACTTTGTGATAGCAAATCGTTTATTGAAAAAATTTGAAGCGGTCAATATTCGACACATACCCAGAGTCGAAAATCAAATAGCCAACGACTTGGCACAGATTGCATCTGGGTATAAGATTTCAAAAACGAGATTACAAAGAGCAATCGAAGTTCGAGAAAAGATAAAAGCAACTTGTCTATCACCAACAGACTTGGAATCGACGAGACTAGGATATGCTGATCACAGTAACTTCGAGATTTCATTCATTGATAATTTGTCAGAGCAAGATTGGAGGAAACCCATTGTGGACTATCTTTAAAATCCAGGAGCTTCGACAGAACAAAAAACAAAATTCAGGGCGTTGAGTTATGTACTCATGGGTAATGAGTTATTCAAGAAGACGCCTGAAGGGGTGTTGCTGAAATGTTTAAGTGAAACTGAAGCATACATAGCCCTTTCGACGACGCATGCTGGGGCATGTGGGGCTCACCAAGCAGGCCATAAGATGAAATGGTTGTTGTTTCGACAAGGACTATATTGGCCCACTATGCTAAAAGATTGTGTTGAGTTCGCCAAAGGTTGTCAAGAGTGTCAAGTCCATACAGGCATCCAACATGTACCAGCAAGCGAACTTCACTCGATAGTGAAGCCTTGGCCTTTTAGAGGATGGGCGTTGGATCTCATTGGAGAGATTCGACCAGCATCATCAAAGAGTCAGAAATACATACTGGTAGGCATTGATTACTTTACTAAATGGATCGAAGCTATCCCTTTAGTCAATGTAGACCAGGAAAATGTCATTGAATTTATTCAAAAGAACATTATCTTTAGGTATGGAATTCCTGAGACAATAACAACTGATCAAGGGTCAGTTTTCACTGGTCGAAAGATGCAGGAATTTGCTCAGGAAACAGGTTTCAAACTCCTAACATCAACGCCTTATTATGCACAGGCGAATGGTCAAGTCGAAGCAGCTAACAAAGTGGTGATCGGCTTGATAAAGAAACATGTTGGGAAGAAACCAAAGAATTGGCATAAGACGTTAGACCATATTTTATGGGCTTGTCGAACGTCCCCAAAAGAAGCCACTGGTACAACACCGTATAGGCTAACTTTTGGCCATGATGCAGTGTTGCCAGCAGAAATTTGTCTTCAATCTGCAAGGGTTCAGAGGCATTATGATATTCCTTCTGAAGTTTATTGGAACATGATGTTAGATGAACTGGTGGATTTAGACGAAGAGAGATTACGCGCTCTCGACCTACTCAGGCTTCAGAAGAAAAGAGTAGAAGACTCTTATAATAGAAAGGTAAAACCTAAGGTATTTTTGCCTGAAGAACTAGTTTGGAAGGTAATTCTTCCCATGGATCGAAGAGATCGAAGCATGGGGAAATGGTCACCCAAGTGGGAAGGACCTTTCAGAGTTATCCAAACTTTTTCTGGTGGAGCCTTTGAAGTCGAAGAGTTAGGTGGAGATAAAAGGCTCTTGAGAGTAAATGGTAAATATTTGAAAAAATACAAACCTATACTTCAAGAGATAAAAATAAAATAATAAAAGAACAAGACTAAATTAACCATAAAAATGCCAAAATGGAAATTTTATAAATTTCAGCCAAGATGGCAATTGTTGTCGAATATGGATTACAAAATATGGTTACAAAAGAGAATCAATCAAAAGGGAAGAGAGTCCTTGAGTCGAAGATACTTGGCTTGCTGCAGCTCCAACCTTTTCGAACACCAGGCGTTCTCCTGCACTAGTTTGGCAATTTGAGCGTCGAGGCCTTGGGCCCTCTCAGCGAATTCCAGGCCTTGTTTGATTTCAGTTTGGCTCTCGGTGTCTGAGATGGTCGAAAGAAGTTCCTCCTTGCGTATAGTGTTGGCATTTATCTTCGCTTCTATCTCTGCGATTTGTGCCCGGAAGGAAGCATTCTCTCGATCAATGGCATCGACTTCTTCCTGCGTAGATGCTTTTTGTTTCGACAACTCCGCAATTCGAGAAGTCGAATCCGAGACAGCAGTCCACACAGAGGAGCTTTTGCCATACAACACCTCAAGCTGACTGTTAAATCCCCTTTGGCGCCTGTAATCTGCTGAGACTTGATCAATCATAGAGTGTAACTCCATGATCAAGCCTGAGACTTCTGGGGCTACAGCTAACAAGTCGACAGCGTTCAAGACATCCTTCAAACATGATGGAGCAGTGGGGTCCCACTCTAAAGTCTTCATCAAGTCCCTCTTGAAGAACTGGGCCTTAACCTTCGCCAAAGCGTCATTGAGAGGAGAGGTTTCAGTAGACTTCCCCGACAGGGCAGGAATCTCCTTACTAGCATCAGACGAACTCTTGCTCTCGATGATTGCGTTGAGATAGCTAACAGGGTCAGTTTGTTTCAAGAGTTCCAAGGCCTCTTTCGACCTGTGCTTGGTTGAGGTAACCCTTGCAACAGTATTGTCTTGGGTTTGAGGCTGTTGAATGTTAGGTGCCTCGACTTGTTGCTCTTCGACTCGGACTGGGGCAGTACCAGCGTCATCTTGGTGCTCTTCGCTAGCGTTACCCTGGTTCCCTTCGCCAGTGCCACCTTGGTTCTCTTCGTCAGTAGCACCTTGATTTTCTTCGCCAGCATTGCCTTGGTCCCTTTCTTCATGATTCTCTTCTGACAGATCCACCACCTGAACCGCTTCTGGCTGTTGTTCCTCCACCAGAGGTTCCTCTGTTGGTTTTTCTACCGTTTCAGCATTGGCCTCATTCTCAGTATGGGCTTCGTCATTTCCCAAGCCTTTTTCCTGAGGCCTGCTAAGTTCAGCAGATTCCAGCGTTTCAGAGGTCCTTGGCGGAGAACTTTCAGTAGTGTCCTGAAAAAGGAAAGAAGACAAATCTTCAGAGATCGAAAGGGACACAATCAAATATGGGTATCTATACCTAAATTACAAAAAGGTCTAAGGGATTACCTGTGGATTAGCTTCAGCCCCAGGGCTGGAATTGTCGCTTTCGACAGGCTTGTTAAGAAGAATGTTCAGTTCCTCCTCAGTTGGCTCCTCGATGATCACTGGAGGTGGCCTAGGCTTTCTCCCAGCAACTTTTATTCTGATGGTTCGACCTTCAGGAGCAGGAACAGAAGCATCCTTCGTCAACTTTCGCCTCTTTAGAGGGGCAGGAGGAGAATCACTTTCTTCATCGCTCCCAGATTCGACCACCAGTGTTGGCCGTTTCTTGGGCGAAGGTGCCTAGAAAACCAATGGGAATTCGATTTAATAATTTCATCGAAAGTCAAAAATCGAAAGCCAGGAAAAAATAATGAAAGTCCGGTTACCGATATAGAAGGCTTCTTCGAAGAGCCTTCCCCCTGTTGGTTGCTTGTGGTCTTCGCCGGCGCTGTAGTCTTCGCCGGCGGTGGAGGTTTTGTTGAAGGGCCTCCTCCCTGTTGGCCTTCTGTAGCCTTCTTGGCTACAGGCTTTCGAACAACTGAAAGCAAATAAAAAGTTAACAGGCTAGCAGTCGAAGAGAAAGATAAAAAGTAATGTGAGAACATGAACTTACATTTCTTTATTTTGTCCAACACAAGGACAAAAGACTTCTGCAGCTCATCCATGAAGTCCTTCTCGTCGAAGAAGTACTCAGCATAATAGCTTCTCCACCACTCCTCGAAGGATGGTGAACAAAGAAAATTAAGCTGGTAGTCAAACAACGAGAGAACTGTTCGACCAGCATATCTTCCGATATGCTTGATGGCAGCTTCTTCTGTGTAATCATTGTAGAAGTACAACATTGACTTCTCTCGTGGAAAAATCGGAGAAGGCAGGGTTTGGATAATCCCAAACTGGCGAGATACCAGGTTTGGTTGGTATGCAATCAGACTCAAATGAGTCTTAGAGCTCCTGAATCGAAGAGGCATGATCCTTGGTGTAAGGAACGCCTCCCACAGTATTGTATGTTCGTCGACATTGGGACCACTCGACGTCCTTGGATGTGGCCTTGTGAACCATGCTGGGCCTACCTGCCGTCGAGCAAATGGAGCCATAGTTGAAACAAACTCCTTTCTTCGAGCAAACATTAGGACGAAGTTGGTGAAGGTTTGCTGAAACTCCAGTCCATCTTCCATAGGTGTCAGCAGAGCCAGCCTGGTTCCTTCGACGCGTCTATTCGCTATCGCTGGAGCCTGCTCATTTATCTGAACCTTCTTAGGCAAGAAAGATTCGAAAGTGGCATTGAGCCACAGTTGGAGCAGCCAAAAAGGCCCAGTAAGTAGCAAGCTGGCCCTGTTCTCGATAATTTTTAGAAGAGTTGCCCCATTGCTGATCGAATCATAGAGGCTAGCCAGAATCAGTTCTGCCAAACAGATGTTTTGGCGATGATGCAGTTGAGTGGCAAGAGTGACCATCTTTTTGGTCACCTGTAAAGACTTCGAGCAAAATACAAAGCGAGTCAGCCATAAGGCTAGAAACGCTATGTGTTCGACATCCGACACAGCATCTGTCGACCTGTCGTGATAATGGTTGATGAAAGTGGTGTATGTTGGTTTGGTCTCAGAGAAGCCAATTTGGTCCTCCGACATCTCCTCCAGATCGAAGTAATCCCCGGTGGGTCGAAGGCCAGTGATAGCGGCCACATCGAAGAGTGTGGGGGTTAGCATCCCACAAGGAAGATGGAAAGTAAAGTGGGAGTAGTCCCAGAACAGCAGAGAAGCTATCAGCATCTCCGGAGAATAGTTCAAACCTGTCTTCGACAGCATCACCAGGTCGAAGATCCCCATATCCTTCCAGATCGAAGTTTGGTGCTTCTCCATCTTTACTAGCCAAGCAACGTAATCAGGGGTAAGGTTAGGGCAAGACCTGAAGGCCCTAACACCTCTGTTGAAGAAACGGAGGTCGATTTTTTCATGTGCAGGGTCTTCATTGTCTTCTGCGTCTTTCTTGGCACATGCGACCGGTTTGAGTTTCTTAACTACCGGGAAATAGCTCTTGATCTTCAAAGCCTCAGAGATACTTGGATACATGGGGCCAGACATTGCAAAGATCTGGTTGGAGTATCCAACCGGGATCATAAGATGGCGTGAGTAGGCATCGCGAACGGCGATATCCGAGGGTTCAGGAACTCTTCGTTTGCCTGTAGAATTTACTACCGGAGCAGTGACGAAAACCTTGGGTTTAGCATTTTCAGATGGTACAGTAGCGCCAGGAGCATTGGAAGCAGATGCCATTGTTAGAGTTGAGGTTGAAGACGAAGTGAAAGAGGAAGAGTTTCTGCAAAGATAACAAGCTTGTATGAAAACAGAGAAGTTTGAAAGGCTAGATGGCGTAAAAAGTCCCACAATGGGGTACTTGCTGCTATTTATAGTAGTGGGGAAAAATCCCCAATAACGAGGACATTAAATGCCATTTAATTGCTGCAGGAGATAGTGGGACGCGTGGCAGCCCCCTGTTGTTTTAGTCGTTCTGCAGAAATAGAGGGACGCAGCGTGCGTCCTCGTTTTTGGGAATTGTCATAATGACAAATTCTGAAATGACATTTGGTACTGCACGCCGTACTGAAAGTGACGTCCTAGGTACGGAACAATGATGGTTTTCTTGGGATTGCCAATAGTTGGTAGAAAACAACAAAAAGTGCACAAGTTAATTTGTGACTAAGCGTGAAAAGACAGGTGTCGAATGGCGTTTCAAAGAATGCCTTTTTCTTTCAGAGTCGAAATAAGGCATTCTTGGGGGGCAATTTGTTGGCTCCTAAATTCGACACCTTTGTTTTGTTGATGTCAGCCATTAAAGCTGAAGGATGTCTTCGACTGGCTAAGTCTGTCGAAATGCCCGTCGAAAGATGGAAAAGTACTTAGAAGATTTCTTCCAAGGAAGAAGGCTGGTTGCCTTCGACGTCGAAGATGTCTCTTGACGAAAGTGTTCGATGGTTCAGAGTGGAGCAGTTTGAAATTCAAACGTTTGGAGGGAAAACGGTTTCCAGCAGTTACCACGTGCAAACGTGCAAGGATCTGGAGCGTCGAGCGTGGAGAACGTGCCAAGTGGATTGATCTCGAAGCAGTGTAACTGCCCGACGGTTACTTGGGATGTTTTAGTATAAATAATAGTAGTCATGTAGTTTCTCGCGTGTGTTCACAATTCTATACAAAGTCACTCATATAGATTCGAGTACCCAGCGTGTGAGAAAGAATTGTTGAGAAATGTATGTGTGAAACACCAATTTTATTAATCAAAGTCATTTACTTTTCCAGAAATTTACTTGCTTTCTTCTTTACATTCCTGTCGAAGCCTTTTACTTTAAGCCTTGTTCATTTTACCAAGTCCTTTCTTCATGCAATTTACTTGAAACCTCTTTATGTTATTTAAAGCCTCTTTATTTAAAGCCTTATCCAATTTAATCAAACTTCAAAATCAACCTATGTCCTAGGATCAATCTGATCGATCCTGCGAGTAACCAAATAAGTAACCATTTGGAGGATCAGCGGTTGTTTACCAAAAACCAAGGTAAACACCTGTCAGAGGGAAGATTGTTACTGTGCAGGGGGAGGAAGAATACATGGTTAGTCATATGAACTCGTTCCGGTATATAGAGATGGACGGGGAGTTTATTGAAACCCCCTTTAAACATTTTGAAGAGGTACCTCCAAAATTGGCGTCAGCTGAGACGGTGATTGAAGAAGGCTTTCCTTTGAAGATGGCCTCCTTGAAGGACGCCCGGGCTGTAATTGAGAAAGGTGAATGTGCTAACTGGGGCAGGCTTCCTGATTTTACTCCTAAGACTGACAAGTTTGGGCTGGGTTTTACTGCAGAGGCTCATAGGGCTGTACGCAAAGCAAAGATCGGAAGACCTCCCGTGTTCATCACCAACCCGGGAGTGAATGCTATTGAAGGCGGGGCGGAGGAATCAGAGTTTGATAGCTGGATCTACCCGACGACCGACGGTGGACTGAACAATTGGACTGCAAAAGACTACATACCTGTTACTTTTGTTACGCAGTAATGAATTCCTTTGTTTTTATTTGTAATGAACAATAAATTGAAACTTTATGGCTCGGTGTCTTACCCGGGGCACCGTGGTTTCATTTGTGAGGGCTTATTAACTGTCATTTCCATATATCATGAATAAAAACATTAGACGTTTTTCGCATTTCAAATCTTGTGCTCCCTTTCTTTCTTGCTTTATATATTGCAAAACAACGGTATTTACACACACTCACCTATACAGGTCCCAATCCACTCTGGATCTCACTGGTAACGACTCTGCTACTGCCAGTTATGACTTCGAAAATCCGATCAACTTAGCCGAAGACAAAGGTGAATATGATTGCGAAGTGCCTGGCGAGCTTGCAAGACTGTTACTCCAGGAAGAGAGGGCCATTCAGCCACATGAAGAGCCAGTGGAAACGATAAATCTGGGTACTGAGACAGATAAAAGGGAAGTTAAGATTGGTGCTAATCTAGAGCTCAGCGTGAAACAACGGTTGATTCAGATGTTGCATGATTATGTGGAGATCTTCGCCTGGTCTTATGAAGACATGCCTGGGTTGGATACCGACATTGTGGTTCATCACCTGCCTACCAAGGAAGACTGCCTTCCGGTTAAACAGAAGGTTCTCCGTATGCGCCCAGAGATGTCCGAGAAAATCAAAGCTGAGATTATGAAGCAATTCGACGCCGGTTTTCTTGCAGTGACTTATTACCCTCAGTGGGTTGCCAACGTGGTTCCAGTGCCAAAGAAAGATGGTAAGGTCCGAATGTGTGTTTATTACAGGGATTTGAACAGGGCGAGCCCTAAGGATGACTTCCCTCTGCCTCACATTGACGTTCTGGTTGACAATACTTCTCAACACAAGGTGTTCTCCTTCATGGACGGTTTCTCCGGATATAATCAAATCAAGATGACTCCTGAAGATATTGAAAAGACTACCTTTGTTACTCAGTGGGGCACCTTCTGTTACAAGGTCATGCCTTTTGGGTTGAAAAATGCTGGGCAACCTACCAACGTGCCATGGTTGCTTTATTTCATGACATGATCCATCATGAGATTGAAGTGTACGTCGATGACATGATTGCAAGGTCCCAAACTGAGGAGGAACACCTTGACCATCTACAGAAGCTGTTTGACCGGTTGAAGTTGTACAAGCTGAGGTTGAACCCAAACAAGTGCACCTTTGGGGTAAGATCTGGGAAGTTGCTAGGCTTCGTCGTGAGCGACAAAGGAATTCAAGTGGACCCTGCCAAGGTTAAAGCCATACAAGAGATGCCAATTCCTAAGATAGAGAAAGAAGTCAGAGGCTTTCTAGGACGTCTGAATTATATTTCCCGATTCATCTCGCATCTAACTGCCACCTGTGAACCAATCTTCAAGCTGCTGAAGAAAGATCAGGTAGTACGTTGGAACGATGAATGTCAGGCCGCTTTCGACAGAATCAAAGAGTATCTCCAAGAACCACCCATTCTTATGCCACCGGTTGAAGGGAGACCTCTAATACTATACCTGACAGTACTTGACAACTCAATGGGGTGTGTGCTGGGGCAGCATGACGAGTCTGGCCGAAAAGAGCACGCTATTTATTACCTTAGCAAAAAGTTTACCGACTGTGAGACCCGATACTCACTGCTCGAGAAAACTTGTTGCGCTTTGGTATGGGCTGCTCGCCGGCTGAGACAGTATATGTTGACTCACACTACTCTGTTGATATCAAAGATGGATCCAATAAAATACATATTCGAAAAGCCTGCTCTGTTTGGAAGAATAGCAAGATGGAAGATGATCTTGACAGAATACGACATCCAGTACACGACTCAGAAAGCGATCAAGGGAAGTGTATTGGCAGACCATTTGGCACACCAAGCAGTGGATGACTACCAGTCAATGAACTTTGAGTTTCCAGACGAGAGCATCATGATAGTGACTGATTGTGAAGTACCTGGACCGGATGAAGGACCTGAGGAAGGATCTCGATGGTCTATGCACTTTGACGGAGCCTCGAACGCTTTGGGTAACGGTATCGGCGCTGTGATCATATCCCCTCAAGGCACTCATACTCCACTCACTGCCCGACTATGTTTCAACTGCACTAACAACATGGCAGAGTATGAGGCATGCATCATGGGTCTCCAAGCGGCGATTGACTTAAGGATCAAGTCTCTGAGTGTCTTCGAAGATTCCGCTCTCGTGATCAATCAGATCAAAGGCGAGTGGGATACGAAACACCCAAACCTTATTCCTTATAAAGAGTGTGTGTTGACATTGATCCCCCATTTCACAGAGATAACTTTTGAACACTTCCCAAGAGAGGAAAATCAGTTGGCGGACGCGTTGGCTACGATGTCTTCTATGTTCAAAGTCAAATGGGACAATGAGGCTCCCCGGATCATTATCTGGAAACTGGACGAACCCGCATATTGTTGTAATCTTGAAGCTGAGACAGTAACTGAAAAACCCTGGTATCATGAGGTGAAGAGATACTTGGAAGCTCAAGAATACCCCGAGGGTGCATCTGTCAATGACAAGAAGTTTCTGAGAAGGTTCGCTGCAAAATTCTTCCTTAGCAACGACATTCTGTACAAGCGAAACCATGATTCAACCTTACTGCATTGTGTGGATAAGACTGAAGCAGAAAAGATCATGGCAGAGCTACATGAAGGTACCTTCAGAACAAATTCCAGTGGACACACCATGGCAAAGAAGATCCTTCGGGCAGGATATTACTGGTCCACAATGGAAGCTGACTGTTACCAACATTCCCGGACATGTCATAAGTGCCAGATATATGCTGATAAGGTGCACGTTCCTCCAGTCCCTCTGAATGTCTTGACTGCACCTTGGCCTTTTGCAATGTGGGGCATCGATATGATCGGCGAGATTAAACCTACGGCATCCAACGGGAATCGCTTCACCCTGGTGGCGATCGATTACTTTACAAAGTGGGTTGAAGCAGCTTCCTACGCTACGGTAACCAAGAACGTTGTGGCACAGTTCATTCGGCACAACCTGATCTGTCGCTACGGTGTCCCGGAGAGAATCATTACGGACAATGGTACCAATCTTAATAACAAGATGATCACTGAGCTCTGCGAGCAATTCAAGATACAGCACCACAACTCTTCTCCTTACCGGCCGAAGATGAATGGGGCTGTAGAAGCAGCTAATAAGAATATCAAAAATATTGTGCAGAAGATGACGGTGACCTACAAAGATTGGCACGAGATGTTACCGTTTGCTCTTCATGGGTACCGTACCTCAGCAAGAACGTCAACCGGGGCAACTCCTTTTTCCTTGGTCTACGGCATGGAGGCAGTCTTGCCAATTGAAGTCCAGATACCCTCTCTCCGGATAATGAAGGATGCAGGCTTGGGCGAAGATGACTGGATCCAGACTCGACTTGATCAATTAAATCTAATTAACGAAAAGAGACTCACTGCTATTTGTCATGGTCAAACGTATCAAAAACGAATGATCAGGGCGTTTAACAAGAAAGTCAGACCACAAGAGTATCAAGTTGGGGACCTGGTAATCAAGCGCATCATTATTCCTCAAAGTGATCCCAGGGGAAAATGGACCCCTATGTACGAAGGGCCATTTGTGGTTAAACATGTGTTCTCAGGAGGAGCCATGATTCTAACCACCATGGATGGTGACGACCTTCCTCACCACGCCAATGCAGACATAGTAAAAAGATACTACGCATGATAAAAGACCCGCTAGGTTGACATACCTAGGCAAAAATTAGGGCTTCCCGGCGAACCAAAAGGGTTCGGGCAAAATGAGGGATGAAATAAAAAAAAAATCTGTACACCCGGCAAGTCGAAAACCTGAAAAGGCGGCTTGGGCAAAAATGGGTATCCCGGTGGACTGAAAACCCAAAAGGGTGGTCCAAGCAAAAGTTAGGGATTAAAGCGTAATACTATGTCTCATTGGATCACCTTGCATCCAGAATCCGGTATCAGACATCAAGTTCAGACGACATAGATCGATCAGCTTCATCTTCAACCGAGCAGCAAAGTGATGGGACGCTCGAAGATATAAAGGCGATAGCAGAGTTGAAACCCAGTGGGATTATTCTTTTCACACAGCTGTTTTGTTTTCTTTGTACAAATTGTATAAACTCTGTTGTTCGGCGGCGTTCTCTTACTAGGACGTCAGCCTCTTGTACATAAACGCCTATTTACAGGCAAATTAAAAAAAAAATCAATACAAATTCACTTTTCAGATCAATTGCCAATTGTTTTTCCTTTTCCATTTTGTTTTGCGAAGAACGTCCAATGTTCAATTGTGATATATGCATTCGACACTAATTGCTAACTCATAAATATTTGCATGCAAAATAAAGGATTAATTATAAGTAACATCAGAAACAGGGGCAATAATGAGTTGTCTAAGCAATCTAATTGCTCCGTCCACCAAGGTACCAAGGTAAGTTCGACTGAAGAATGTAACCCAGATACCTTCATTCCCCAGTGAAGTCACCAAGATTCAACAATTTACTCCCCAAGCAGTTGGTCTCCCAATCAGCCCTACAAGGCACAGTATCTCCAGCAAGTCAGCAATACTCTCCCCAAGCAGAGTTAATATACTGTCAAGCCATAAAGAAGTTGGATTATCCCCCGCAGATCTCAACACTCCCCGATGGAGTATACAAATGTTCCTAACAAGCATCCCCGGCAATCCTGATCTAAGATTGTTCCCCGGCGGAATACCGAACATCAAGTGGAACCATTCCCCAGTACAGTCCAAAAGCTTCCCCAGGAAAGTGGAATCCATCTCCCCAGCAGGAAGCTTATCCCTAGTAGATTCTGGAAGCTTGTCACCCGCATAGTACGAACGCTCCCCCGACTTTATTCAGAAGGTTATTTCCCCACCAGGATATAACTGGGTTATCCTCAGCCAATTGCCACGGAAAGATCGTCCCCAGCAAAGTCTTCCTATCCCCAGCAGAGTTCATCAAATCTTCCAACATAGCTCAACAATGGTATCCCCAGCGGAGTTATCATCAACATCTCAACAAAGAACCTCTCTTTCCCCACAGAGTTCACTCCCCGCAGAGTAATCTATTCGCCAAGTTTATTCCCCAACATAGTCATCTTCTCCTACCGGTATTCTGGCAACCATCACTCCCAGCGGAAACAAAAGCTCTACTCTTCCACAACAGCCCAGGATTCAACTTCCCGGCACCCGTCAAAGATTTACTTTCCTGGACAAAAAAACACATACATTCATCACATCTTCATACATTATAGCATGCATACACGCATCATGAACCTACAATCTCACTTATTCTGAGAACATCACGCATGTCATACATCATGACATCGCATACAACTAATGTTTTGTCTTTTCAGGACAAAAGATCAGTACAAAGATGATTACTATCAACTGTCGGGATTTCGGATCCGATTCCTGTATCCAGCCAGGGTGTATCTGTTGACGACTATTTCCGGACTCGATTCCTGTAACCAGCCAGGGTACGTCTGAAGAGTTTGAAGATCCGATTCCTGTATCTAGCCAGGGTGTATCTGTTGACGACTATTTCTGGACTCGATTCCTGTAACCAGCCAGGGTACGTCTAAAGAGTTTGAAGATCCGATTCCTGTATCCAGCCAGGGTGTATCTGTTGACGACTATTTCCGGACTCGATTCCTGTAACCAGCCAGGGTACGTCTGAAGAGTTTGAAGATCCGATTCCTGTATCCAGCCAGGGTGTATCTGTTGACGACTATTTCCGGACTCGATTCCTGTAACCAGCCAGGGTACGTCTGAAGAGTTTGAAGATCCGATTCCTGTATCTCGCCAGGGTGTATCTGTTGACGACTATTTCCGGACTCGATTCCTGTAACCAGCCAGGGTACGTCTGAAGAGTTTGAGGATCCGATTCCTGTATCCAGCCAGGGTGTATCTGTTGACGACTATTTCCGGACTCGATTCCTGTAACCAGCCAGGGTACGTCTGAAGAGTTTGAAGATCCGATTCCTGTATCTAGCCAGGGTGTATCTGTTGACGACTAATTCCGGACTCGATTCCTGTAACCAGCCAGGGTACGTCTGAAGAGTTTGAAGATCCGATTCCTGTATCTTGCCAGGGTGTATCTGTTGACGACTAATTCCAGATTCGATTCTTGTATCTAGCCAGGGCACATCTGTGAATAATCGATTGTAGACTCGATACCTGTATCCGGCCAGGGCACATCTACATAAAGAGTTTAAAGATTCGATTCTTGTATCCAGCCAGGGCACATCTACATAAAGAGTTTGAAGATCAACTCCTGTAACAGGCCAGGTAATTATTTTTTTTTCTCAGGTACGCAAGTTCTCGCTAAGGAATCTCTTACGCGGTCAACACCTAGATGGCATCTATAAGCCCATCCCCCTATTCATCCGTCTCTAAATGGCATCTGTAAGCCCATTCCCGCCATCACACTGCTGATACTCTACTATGTGAGTGCAAATTTCTGGGCACTCTAGTGTTCAATCATCTTCCACCTTTGGATTACGAAAGGCACGCCAGCCAATCTACATCCTCAGGTCTAAGAAGATTGAACAGGGGAAACTGTTGTACCCCAAAATTTTCCCTCCCATATTCTTCAAGATTTGTCAAGATCAATCTCCAGATAATTCCAAATCTCTCAAGGGTTGCACAGTCCAATTGCCTCATAACACAGTCAAAATTAGGGTTTTTGGGTCCTGCAAAGAAATTGAGGTTTCCAAGGGCCCGATCAAGTCCCACATGCCTATAAACATTGTCAAGCATCCATATGTCAAGTTTCAAGGCTCACAGCATCAAATTGCACAGTCAAAAACCCTAATTGCTCCACAGTCAACTGCAGGGGCAAAATGGTCATTTGACAGTCAAAAGTCAAAATTTTTGGTCAACATATCATTTTGAAGCCACAAACATCATTTGATCAATGCTTGATCATGATTCTCAAAGCATGGCTCAAAAAGTCTCAAGATGCAAAAGTTTCTATTTTTGGACAGTTGAAAAAGTCAACTGCAAATTGACCAGGGCATAACTTCTTCATGGTTTATCAGAAAAATCCCATCCAAAGCTCATTTTGAAGAGGATGACATTTCCTACAACTCATCTTCACACTCCAAGTCCAAGAAATTCTCTCACAAAAGTTATCAATTTCAACATTATAGGTCATTTTCAAAAGTCAACAAAAAAGCACTTTAAGTTAAAGACCATAACTTGAGATTGGTAAATCAAAATGACATGGGACCAAAGGCATTGGTTAGAGGACTTCAAGACCTTTCCAAAATGTCCAAGAACATGATCATAGCTTCAAAATTGAGCAAGATATGCATTGGAGAAGTTGGGAAAGTTTTGGGAATTTTGAAAAGTCAACTTTGCCTAAAACACTTCAAAATTGCTAATGGGCCTCAAATTCTTCCTTGAATCATTACCCAAAGCCTATGCACGACCCATTGAGCTAAAAATGATTTATTTTCTTATTTTTAATTAATTAATTGAATTTTTATTATTATTAATTCATTTAATTAGTTTTAATTGTAGAAAAATATCAAATAATGCTTTTCAAATCTTTTTGTGCAGCAAATATTCTCATTATAGGCTAAAGATTTCTTGCACCAATCAACAAGACAAGATCATACATATTTGGCAAGATTTGCATGAAAAAAAGATTGAAAAAGATATGGAAAAAATCAAATATTGAAATCATCAATTCATGGACTTATGGGCTGGTTTCTTGACCTAATTTCGTTCACTTACTTATGCACAACTCAACCCTATTCTAAGGGACACGAAAAGCTGCTCACAAACATAGAACCAAATTGCAAAATTTCAACCAAAAGCTTGAAACTGATTTCACAATTGGAGCATGTTTCAAAGCATAAAAAGCATTCTAATACGTTTCTGAACCTTCCGGGAATTGATTGCAATCAAGAACACGCTTCCATACTCCAAGAAACGGTAGAACAGAATCATCTTTCTCACGAAAATTTCCATAATCGAATTCTGCTTTTCATGCATCATTGTTATATTTTGAATATTGATTTATACTAATAATGATCTTCTGAAGCTTTTGGTAACGTCTAATTGTTCTAAAGATGCTTGTATCAAAATCTGCCATTGATGAAACCTAGGGTTTCAGAAGCTCCAAAATAGGGCTTTCCTTGTATGGAAAAATTGGACCTTGAGACCTATGCCATTGAATTCAGGAGCTCCATACGAATTGAATGATGACCTCGCGCCCTTTTTATATTAAAGCATCTTCTATTCGTTATTTTTCATGGCTATGTTTAGTGGGGGTTTAAAACCCCCGCTACATGTTTTGTATTTACAGGAACAACGAAGAAGAAGCTAGCGTGTCGTCAC
Organism: Vicia faba; assembly: GCA_948472305.1. Classification (NCBI taxonomy): domain Eukaryota; kingdom Viridiplantae; phylum Streptophyta; class Magnoliopsida; order Fabales; family Fabaceae; genus Vicia; species Vicia faba. The sequence goes on from OX451735.1 coordinate 991,549,039, forward strand.
AGGGTTGGAGCGTTCAAACATCTGGCGCGCTTTTTTGTGTTATACCATTAACCATTATTTTTCTTATATAATATTCGTTTTTCATTATGTATACAAATGCGTTGCCTAGCTCAGATGATAGTGGACATGTGTTGCAAGCCTTGGGACCTGGGTTCGATTCCCAGGTCCCCATATAATTGTTGTTATTTTTCTTAATCCGTTCCCATGCAGCAATGACTCAACGTCCCACCATACGTCCTAGCGCGTGGGCTTGCCAGATGGCCTGGATGAACAATCTGAAGGCCATAACGTGAATTCTATGGTGCGCTCCAGTCAACAATCATACACATGATCAGAAAAGTCAAGCGAGCTTATGCTTCAGTGGGCCTGAATTACTCCAATCTCACCTCCATAATGGGCCAGACACCCCCCTTGTTTGTATATTTTCTTTTTCTTTTTCTTTTTAATTCCTTTAATTGCCTTAATTATTTTTATTTAATTCACCTCAAACAATTAATTTTCATAATAAAAAACAGAAAAATCAAAAAATGTAAAATATATTTAATTATTATTAATTCACCACTAATTTATTTTTGTAAATAAATGTTAATAATTAATTTAGTTAATTTAGGTTTTAAACTTTAATCTTTTTTTTCTTAATAAATAAAAAATATCTAGAATTAGGTCTTTGACATTTTTCATCCTTTTATCAATTTTTTTTTTCATTTATTTATTATTATAATTACTATTTATTTTTGTAAATAAACATGTATATTAATCAATTAGTAAATTAGGTTAATTTTAATATTTTCTTAATAATTAAAATAATTTAGAATTAGGGTTTCCATTCAATTTTAATTCTTCTTTATTTCATTAAATACTAAAAAACATAAAAACAATTTCTATTCTTTAATTAAATAATAATTAGACTTTAATTTCAATTTAATTTCAAAAGGGTCAAAACCCTCGAACGTCCTAACTTTTATTCTTTCGCACGTTATTCTTTTTTCTTTTCGAATATTATGTAACTGCTCAAGGCTTGTAATAGTAATTAGGTCTTTTTACTTTCCGCATCTTTTATCAAACGGGTCTTTGTATTTTGGCGATGTATAGACCCGCGCCTTGTAATAGCGTAGGATTTATGTTTCCGTCTTTTTACTTTCCGCACTCCTAAATTCTAAGTTACATGAAAGAATGTATGGCTAATTAAAAACAAGCATAGCTCACAATGTCCTGATCAAAGATGAATATTAAACATGAAAACAACACACAAATACACACACCACTTCTAGGGTACGCCTCACCTGTTGCCTTACCTTCGAAACGTGGTCGTCGAGTATAGGACGTTTTAGTAAGTCCTTATGTCCATGATCCAGTTGCCTCGAAATGGTTGCCTCGGATTAAAAAGGATCAAGGGCATAAGGGTAGCTTCTAAGGTGTCCTACTATTGCTCTGGTGACCACACTATCCCCAAAAACGAATTGACCCGGACACCTCCAACGATGGTGCTACCTATCTCTCAATGGTGGGATGGCACTACCTTAAGGACTTCTACACAGCTTAATTCCTTAGGGTAGGTAGATGACTCATAGATACTTGCTCTATTAAAAAACAAATCAAAAACCTTTTCACACCGACACTTTCAAAAAGCTTTCAAAACAATTTTTTCAAACACTCTTGAGGACTGATACAAGAGTTATTCCGAAATCTTTCAAAGAAACTTTTGCAAAACCCACTCACCTTTTGAAAAGCAAAAAAACATTTTGAAAACATAAAGAGCAAGTATCTAAGAGCCCATGGATAACCATGGATAGAAAGGGTGCTAGCACCTTCCCTTTCTATAAATCTACCTCCCGAACCGAGAAACATTCTCAAAGAAGGAATTTTGCTGTGCTTTTGTCCTTTCCATATTGGAGAACATAAAAGACGGTGGCGACTCTTGCTTACCGCGACATTTCGTGAACCAACGTTAAACAGTCAGTTCTAAATCCACCGATCACATCGATGTTTACCTTTCCCTTTCGTCGGGATAAAAGACGTTGGGTGGCGAATTCATTGATGTTTCATTAACATCCAGATGACAGGTTTCGGCCGCGTAGTTTCAGCTGGAGACTTCACTGGGGACAGATTAACCTTTTGTTGGTCCATCCCGGAGTCGATCCTAGCTCTTGTTTGTTTTCTTTTTTGGGTGTTTATTTTACCGCTTTGCATATTTATCTGTTTGCATTACATCCTATGTGCGCTTTACTTTCTGCATACTGGATTTGGCTGGACTGTTTGGTTTCTGGATTTTCTTGATGGGTGGGTTGTTCCATGAGGTAAAAGGCCTCATACTCAGGCTATGAGTGAATTCCATAGGAACTAGGAATAGAATGGCCATGGCAGTTATGAGGAGGATCCTTTGTAGACCTGACCATGAGACCCATGACTTCGGAGGTAGTTCAGATAGGTGTTATCGTATGATGATACCGACATTCGAGCTCTCATACTCTGATTTGGCTTTTGACTTTACCTTGACCTAGACTACACCCGTGAGAGGGGCGGGAAAATTTTCCTTACAAGTACAGGTACTGTTGGTGACTTTGTGTTGAGAAGGTGACTCAGGTTCCCATGATAACTTTGAAGCTTTGGGATTCTCTTTCGATCTTGGGTGTTGTTGTTCTGTAATGGTCCAACCATTATCCAATGTGAAACTTTGATCATGTCATATTGCATCATAGCATATTTATTTCTAAAAATGATGTAAAAAAAATAACTAGCATGCGCATGTCATTTTCCAGGGACATTTAAGAGTCTTCTTTCCATCAGAAATGGCCGGTCTCCCTCCAGTTGAGTGTAATTCAGTTCATGTTAAAGAGCTCACCAGGCATACTTTCTCTTATCAGATTCCTACCATTGATGTGTCCGAATTGAAGAGGTTGAGTTCTTATCTGAAGAGTGATGTTCTGAATAATTTCAACAAAAGTTATGGCAACTTGTTGATAGTCCTTAATACCCCATTTGACTTGATGACTTTGATTACTCTCCTCCAGTTCTATGACAAAGAATTACGGTGTTTTACTTTTCAAGATTATCAACTGGTTCCCACCTTATAAGAGTACGCGTACCTACTTAATATCAAGTTGTCCGATGAAGTTACTTTTGTCCAAGTACCGGAGAAGTCGAAGTTCGAAGTTATTGCTGAGATTCTTCATTTGAGTTGGAAATAGGTGAAAGAAAATTGGAAGTCTAGTGAGGGTATTACAAGGTTTTATTTGGATTTCTTAGTGAAGAGAGCTGAAGACTGGGCAAAGAAAGGAAATTGGAGTGACTTCAGTTCTCTGTTTTCTATCATGATATACGGGATCATCCTCTTCCCTTGCAAGAGAAATTTTGTGGACTTGACGACTATTTGTGTTTTAGAAACAAGAACCCGATACCGACACTCTTGGCAGATACTCTTTACACCATTCATTCCAGGCATGAAAAAGGTGGTAATGTAAGTTTATGCCATTCGATGCTGTATCAATGGCTTAAGTTGCATCTACCAGTAAGTGACCCTTTCATGGATACCAGGCTTTCTCTCCGATGGTCATCAAGGCTTGTTAACCTTACTTCATTTGATATCCGGTGGAATTATGACATGGGGGAAGTGCGAAGTATTGTCACTAGCTGCGGAGGTTTCCCTAATGTTCCCCTCATAGGAACTAAGGGGTGTATCAACTATAATCCTGTGCTTGCTTATCGACAATTGGGATATGCAATGGATGGACCGCCGAAGGTTGAGGAGGTGTCTGAATCAGTGTATTTCACTAGAGTAAGTGATCCTAAGATGTTGAAAAGAGTGACAAGTTCTTGGAAGGGAATTCATAAGAAGGATAGAACTACTTTGTGCAAGAAGGTTCCTATTGCCAGGGTTCCTTACCTGGAGTGGGTTAAAGCCAGGACTAAGATCTTACGGTTACCATTTGCAAGGTCGGCTCCTCTATACGAACAACCTCCTGCTGTTCTGAGTAACACAGTGCCTACCGAGATGTTCACCTAGATTCATGTTGAGAACATTCAGCTTCGTGCAAAAGACCGTGAGGCGGGGATGAAACTTTATTGGGTAGATCAGGAAAGGGATGACTTAGCTCGTAAACTCAAGGGGAAACTTCTGATGCAACCGGTTTTAGGAAGAGATCTCATGCTGAAATGGAAGAAGAATTGAGTAAGACTCAGCAAGAGTGTCGGAAGCTTCAGGTATCTGAGAATAGCTACCGGAAGAAGATTCAAAACTTGGAGAAGCAGCTCAAAGACAAAGATGCTCAGCTCGAGAGGGAAGTGGCCCAGAAGCGTGTTGCAGAAGATCGGTTCTAAGAAAGTAAAATAGTCACATCTCAACTTTTGAAGGAGAAAGCCAGACTTGAAGAGTACTGTCAACATCTTGAAGCATGTTTAGTTTCGGAGATTTAGTTTTATTATTTACTTTTAGTATGTTTGGTCACCCCCAGAATTGTTGGAAGGGGCCAATTGTTTTTTGTTACTATTCAGTTGTTTTTGCTTTATTTGTTAAGACATGTATTTAGTTGTTTATCATTTTATTCTTAACTGACTGAAGTCACTTGGACATCGTTTCTTTTGCTTGTAAATAATTGAAGTGTTCATCTTATTATCCTTTCTCTTTTGATTGTATGGTCGCACGCCATGATTGATGAATAAAAAGACTCTCGGATACTTGGGAATGACAAACATATCATGCACATCATGCATTTCATAACATTACAGGTTATCTCAAGACAGTTTTCTTATTCTGCTGCTTTTCTTATTCAGAATTCAATACAACTACTCATCGGTATTCCACCAGAAACAACTTGCCAAGACAGATGGAACAGGTTCAAGCTGAACTCGCTGAAATAAGGGCCCAAATGGCTACTCAGATGACTCAGTTCATGGAGGTCATCACCAATGTGAATCGCCGACAAGAGGAACTAGATGCCATTATCAACAACCAGCACCGCTATCCAGGGGATGGTGGAAATCAAGGGCTTTATCAGGACGTTTCTGTAGGATTGAGGGATGTGCAAGATCAGCCTGCTGGAAATTTTCACGGGATTCCCGGAAACCCTTTTGTGCGCAACGTAGAGCAGTTTCCCCTGTCTCTTGGACCTCGTCTTGTGGGGAACAGAAGAGCTAATTAGGGCGGATTAAGGAATTATCAGGATCAGGATTTTGACTTTGATCAGGATGAAGATCAGTTTTCTGTGCAGCGTTCAGAGCCGGGGGTTCAGATTGAGGATATGAAGTATCATTTGTTGGAAGAGCGTCTGAAGGCTGTGGAAGGGCAAGGAGTCCTTGGTATGGATGCTAATGATCTTGGGTTGGTGTCTGGGGTGAAAGTTCCTCCAAAGTTCAAGCCTCCTACATTTGAAAGGTACAACGGAATGTCATGTCCTATTACTCACACAACTGCTTATTTCCGGAAGATGTCAGTACATACTGAGGATCAAGGGCTCTTGAATCACTTTTTCCAGGATAGCCTATCTGGGGCATCCCTAGATTGGTACATGAAGTTGGAAAAAACTCATATCGTTGCTGGAATGATCTTGCTTGGGCTTTTGTCAAACATTATCAGTACAATATGGATATGGCGCCTAATCGCACTCAGTTACAGAATATGTCACAGGGACCAAAAGAATCTTTGAAGGAATACACTCAGAAGTGGCGTTAGTTGGCTGTGAGGGTTCAACCTCCACTCATGGAGAGAGAACTCATTGATATGTTTATGAGTACCCTGCAAGGGCCATTCTATGAGCACATGATAGAAAGTACTTCAGCAGGATTTGCAGACTTGGTTATGGCTGGTGAAAGAATTGAAGTGGGTTTGAAATTGGGAAAAATTCACATTGGAGGTTCTAGTGGCTCATCCGGGGGCAGTAAGAAGCCATTCAACGCTTACCCTAAGAAAAGGGAAGGCGACGCAAGTGCAATTTAATCTAATAGAGGAAGAAGAGAGGATCGTCAGCACCAACAAATTAATGTTGTTTCTATTCCTGTTAATGCTCCTCCGCAACAAAGACCAAATGCAATACTGCAGCAACAAAGACAGCAAGATGCTCCCCGACAGTATAATAACCAACAACAGAGATAACCCAGAAAATTCGATCCCTTGCCAGTGACTCTTACTGAAGCGCTCCACCACCTGCTTGATTTGAAGTTGATCAGTTTGAGAAATATGCCACCGCCACCCGCAAGGCTCCCTCTTAACTATGATGCTAACGCTAGATGTGAATTCCATTCAGGCGGAGTTGGTCATTCCACTGACAATTGTTTTGCATTGAAGTGTAAGGTACAAGACTTATTGGATGATAAGGCAATTGAGTTTACTCCGGTAACTAGTCCGAATGTTACTCAGAACCCAATGCCTAGTCATGGAGGGGGCGTTGTTAACATGATTGATGATAATGGTGAGATGTTGAATTTAATCATGGATGTGGAACAAGTAACTACTGCATTGAGCTTTGTTAAGAGGTATTTGCTTGACAATTCTATTTTCCTGGGATGTACTTCAGAGTGTGCCAAGTGTAGAGAGCAACCGAAGGGCTGTGATGATTTAAAAGCAGGTATCCAATTGTTGATAAAGGAGGGTTCCCTGCAATTTGATAGAAAACTGAGCTACCGTAAGATTATTGAAGAAGATGTTGTTGTGATATCTATTCCTTACACCCCTGCACGCATTCCTGCCCCATCAAGGGCACCCCTTCTGATGATTACAATACCTGGTCCCATGCCGTATACCAGTGAGAAGGCCATCCCATGGCATTACGGTGCCGATGTTTATTACCATGGGGTGAAGCAGGAAGTAAATGATCGTTTGTCTGAGAAATAATATGCTGAAGGTGATGAAGAGGAAGTCCATAACTTTTCTGGTGTGGGTCGAATGACTAGAAGCGGAAGAGTATTTGGTCCTTCCAATGTGCAAGATACGGCTGATGCTTCTGCAAGAGAAAAGGGAAAACAACAGGTAATGATTGGCAATCCAAGGGTTATGCCAGCCAATGTGACTCAACCAATTTCGAAACCAGAAGCTTCTTCAGTTCTCGATGAGGTTGAAGAGTTGATGCGAATTATCAGAAAGAGTGATTATAGCATAATTGATCATTTGAGCCATACTCCTTCTAAGATGTCTATCTTATCTCTGTTGATTTATTCAGAACCTTACATAAATGCTTTGATGAAGTTTTTGAAGAATGTGTTCGTGCCACATGAGATAACAGTCAATCAATTTGAGAATGTCTGCGCTAATATATCTATTGAGAATGGTTTGGGCTTCACCGATTTTGATCTTCCTCCAGAGGGACCATACCATAACAAAGCGTTGCATATTTCAATGGAGTGCAGAGGCACTACTTTATCCCGGGTTTTGGTAGACACTGGATCGTCTTTAAATGTATTGCCCAAGTCAGCATTGATGAAGATTGATTATTCTGGACTAGAGTTGCGCCCAAGCGATTTGACCGTGAAGGCGTTTGATGGGTCTCAAAGGTCGGTATTTGGGGAGGTGGAGCTACCAATCAAGGTTGGTCCTCGCACCTTCACGGATACATTTTTTGTGATGGATATACAACCATCATACTGTTGCTTGTTGGGGAGGCCGTGGATTCATAAAGCAAGAGCAGTTACTTCTACTCTTCATCAGAAACTCAAGTATCCTGCAGAGGGAAAGGTGATAACTGTATACGGCGAAGAAGAGTACATCGTAAGTCATTTGACATCATTCCGCTATGTTGAAGTTGAAGGCGAGATACATGAGACTCCATTTCAGGCGTTTGAGACAGTTCATGCTGTCAATTTTCCTCCTCTAGAGCATAAAAAGAAATCAGAAACTGTTATGTCTTCTCTCAAAGATGCAAAAACTGTAGTGGAAGGTGGTAACCCTGAAGGTTGGGGTCAGGTGCTGGACGTTACTCCGAAGTTTGACAAATTTGGTCTTGGTTTTAGCCCAGGTCAGCAGAGTGCAGCTCCTAGAGCATCCAGTTTATCTACCTGTTGTACCCCAAAATTAGCCCTCCCATATTCTTCAAAGTTTTGACAAGCATCATCTAAATTTGCTCAAGTCTACTCAAGGGTTGCACAGTTCAAACATCCTCCTAAGCCAGTCAAATTAGGGTTTTGGTTCTTGAAAGGAAGTTGAGGTTTTCAAGGGCTCAATCAAGTCCCATATGCTCATACACATTGTCAAGCACCTACATGTCAAGTTTCAAGGCTCACAAGGTCAAGTTAAACAGTCCAAAACCCTAATTGCTCCACAGTCAACTGCAGGGGCAAAATGGTCATTTGGCAGTCAAAAGTCAAATTTTTTGGTTAACATCTTATTTTAAAGCCACAATCATCATTTGGTAAAATCTTGACCATGATTTCACAAGAATGGCTCAGAAATCATCAAGGTGTCAAAAGTTTCTATTTTTGGACAGCTGAAAAGTCAACTGTAACTTGACCAAGGCATAACTTTTTCATGGTTCATCAGAAAAATCCCATCCAATGCTCATCTTGAAGGGGAAGACATTTACTACAACTCATCTTCACATTCCAAATCCAAAAAATGCTCTCACAAAAAGTTATCAATTTCAACATTATAGGTCATTTTCAAAAGTCAACAAAAAGGCACTTTAAGTCAAAGACCATAACTTGAGATTGGTAAATCAAAATGACATGGGACCAAAGACATTGGTTAGAGGACTTCAAGAACTTTCCAAAACGTCCAAGAACATGTTCATAGCTTCAAAATTGAGCAAGATATGCATTGGAGAAGTTAGGAAATTTTTGTGAAATGGCCAAAGTCAACCATCCTTGAAACTTCATTTTTGACAAAAAGAGCCCACTTTTTCCACTTGGTTCAGCTTTTCCATGCCTCCCACGTGTCTAACAATTTATATCAAGATTAAAAAATTAATTTTTCCATTTTTATTTAATTTTATTTGATTTAATTCATTTTAAATCTTTAAAATTCAAATAAAAATCAAGAAAATTAAATAAAGGATATTTTGTGGCTTGAATAGCTTTGATACACCATGAAGCACATTCCAAATTCGTGTACAGCCTATTTCAAACACAAAATTCAAGTTTGAAGCAAATATGGCAAGTGGTTCAATGGTGGTTATGGAGGAAATCAAGAACATAATTGCATTGGTTTAATGTTCATTATATTGATTGATTCACATTACAAAACATATATGCAAGCCTTGGCAACACAAGACACGACCTAGAGAGCTCATTGAAACGGCCAGAACCAATTCCAAAAAAATCAAGAACAAAGTCAAACTCTTTTTCTTTTGGTGAAAACAACCCCACAAGACCAATTTCTTTCCCAATTCTCACACCTAATTTCTAAATCCCTCCTTGTACATAATTCACCAAACTTTCATACTATAATATTCGACACCATTCATAGCTTTAACATCACAAAAAACAAGCCAATACCAGCTTTGTTAAACTTTGTTTAATGAATATGTAAATTCAACAGGCTATTCACCATATTCTTCAGTACAGAAGTTACTGCTATCATTATTAACCATCAATTCTAATAATAACAATTCACAACAAAACTGCTTCTCCGATCGAATCCCATAGCAGATCGAACACACATTTCTGGCACCGTCGATCTCCGACCATACACCTGTTCACACTTCCGTCGCGGCCGACAGACTAGGCCAGCGACACCACAAACATCTCGTCGTCGAAGACGGACTCCACAGCCATCAACACGACCTTACTTCCTTCAGCCTCAACCGCACTGGTATTGCGACTCAAACGCCAAGAACTCAGATCCGAGATGCACAAAACGTACCAAACGCGACAATCTCGCAGTCAAGCTTCCATCATACACCTCATCCAGGAGTCAGCCATGTGTCCATGGATGCAGATCTAAAGGCCCAAAAAGCAAGAGCACCATGCTCAGGAGTCAACAGCGCTCCACTCAATCCAAGAAGTCAAACGAGCTGAAGATTCAAATGGGCCAGGATTCAACAATGCACCTCCATATTTGGCCCATACCCCCTGCCCTTGGTTTATTCTTTTCTTTTCTTTTTTTATATTTTCCAATTTAATTATTAACCTTTTTAATTATTTTTATTATTAACAACTAATCAATTAATGTTTTTCATAAAAAAAAAAAGAACTAACATTATTAATTTCATTCTATTTTTTTTGTAAATAAATATTAAATAATTGAATTAGCTTTAATTAGGCAATTTTAACTTTTTAAATAACTAAAATAATTTAGAATTAGGTTAACTTAGAATTTTAATTCTTTTATTTTATTTCATAAAAACACAAAAAAACATTTTTCTTTTAATAAATTAATTAATTAGATTAGACTTTATTTAATTAATTGCATTTAATCACAAAAAAGGACAAAAAAATTCAATTTCTTTTCTTAAAAGGGTCAAAACCCTTAGGACATTCCAATTTAATTTTTATTCGCGCGCATTTACTTTATTCTGATTATTATGTAACTGATTCAAGTATGTAATAGTAATTAGGTTTATTGTTTTTATTTACTTTCCGTACTTATTTACCAAAAACGGGTCTTTGTATTTTTGGCGATGTATAGACCCGCGCCTTGTAATTGCGTAGGATTTATCTTTCCGCAATTTACTTTCCGCACCCCCTAACTGTTAAATGCATGAAAGAATGTATGGTAAATAAAAACAACTCGTAGCTCACAAATAACATGTACAAAAACATTAACTGAAAAACGACACACAAAGCACACTCCACTCCTAGGGTACGCTTCACTCGTTGCCTCGAAACGTGGTCATCAAGTATAGGATGTTTTAGAGGTCGCCCTCCTGTCTAAGATCCAGTTGCCTCAAAACGGTTGCCTCAGATACAAAGGATTTAGGACATTAGGGTTACTTCTAAGGTGTCCTACTATTGCTTCGGTGACCACACTGTCCCTATAATCGAATTGACCCGAACACCTCCAACGATGGTGCTACCTACCTCTCAATGGTGGGATAGCACTATCTAAAGGACTCTTACACAGCCTAATTCCTTAGAGTAGGTAGATTCTCCTGGGTACTTGCTCTCTTCAAACAAAACAAAACAACTTTTCACACCTCACACTTTCTAAAAGATTTCAAACAAATTTTTCATACACTCTTGAGGACAGATACAAGAGTTACTAAGAAATTTTTCAAACGAAACTTTTTCAAAACCCACACACACTTGAAAAGTAAACAAATTTTGAAAACATAAGAGCAAGTACCTAAGAGCCCATGGATAACCATGGATAGAAAGGGTGCTAACACCTTCCCTTTCTATAAATCTACCTCCCGAACCGAGAAACATTCTCGGAGAAGGAATTTTGCTGTGCTTTTGTCCTTTCCATGTTGGAGAACATAAAATACGGTGGCGACTCTTGCTTACCGCGACATTTTGCGAAACCAGCTTAAAAAACAGTCAGTTCTATTTCCATCGATCACAGAACTGACGACTCTGCTGGGGATAATTATAAGTGAGGTGTACCTTAGGAATAGTTCATCATTATGTTTTCAATTTCTTGTTTTGTTTGCTTTAAATTGTGGGCCTGTTTTCGGAGTTCTATAGATCCTAACCCGGATCTAGGGGATTCCTTCTTAGAAAGTAGCAACAAACTGTGAGGGAACTGTGCGGGGTATACCGACACGGTTGAAGCAGTTTGCTACATTGATGTGGCACTTTGGTGAGTACCGGTAACCCTTGAGTCAAGTCAAGGAGAGTACGGGGCCTCCGCGTGGTGTCGTGAAGCATCAACTGACCTTAGGAACCTTAATTGAACCATCCTGGCCTCTTTAGGGGTAGTGAGATAACTGACTTTGGTGTAGTCCGAAGTTGGTTGATACTCGATACTACACTCATTGAGGGTTGTTTTCTTGGAATATTTTGATCGCCAGTTCAGTGGCTAAATCAAAACAATGAACACAGAAAACCACCCAATGATATTGAGCTCCTTAGAACCCGGTTACTTTTGATAGGACAAGTTTTGAGCCCACCAACTTCAAGAGGGTAGTACCTAGACCTCATGCTGGCCTAAACTCTAAGGGCTCTGTATGACTTGTGTGCCTTCAAACTTGAATTACTTGCACACTTGTTATCTAATAATACGAGTTCCTTGCAGGTTTTGTTTACAGTCCTTAATTGGGACTCATTATAGGGCGTACTTACATCACTCCATGCATAGCATAACATCATACCATTACATACATCCTACATAAGGACTAATCCATTTTAAGGATCTCAAGGGTTTGTGACGCAGGTCATGATGAATCAAATGTCTAGCAAGGGGCAAAGAGGATTTATTTTCCCCTAGCCAAGGTTGATAACTTGAGTCAGGGGCTATGACCCTGGTGAGCCTTGACTCTTGAAGAAGGACTCTCAACAATATGCAGTTCCTTCAATTAAGCTACAAAATTCAAATTCTAACAATTTTTTTTGTTTACCCCGCGAGATCCTTGAAAACATTGCATGCATACATATACATCATTGCATAACAGGTACCCTTGTTGCAGGTCACTTATCTTCTTCGCTGTTTATTTCAGCAATGGATTCCCAACAAGACAATCAGGATCTTTATGCTCAAGAGACTCGGTTCAAGGCAATCCTCCTAAACCTATCCAAGGGGCAGGAAGAACTGAGAACACTCCTCATGGGGACTTTGGTCAGAAACAGTTCTGAGGACGATAAGGACGAACGGCTGAAACGCCTGCAAGCTGAGGTGGATGCAATGAGAGCCCAGATGCTAGGGCAGATAACTCTCATTCAAGACTTAGCTCAAAGACAGGAAGTGCTTAGGGTCCTCGTCAATGAGTTGCTTCAAAATAACCAAGTGAGGCCGACGACTAGGGTTGAAGATCAAGCCATCATTCAACCGCCTGTGTGGCCAAAAGACAAGGGAAAGGCTCTTCAGTTTGCTTCAGGGTCACCAGTCCAGCATCAACTTCACCAGCGTCAACAAGGTAATCGGCGAAAGCGAAATACATCTGGAAGACACTTCTCGGAGACTGGTATGCCATCATCACTAATACTGAAATGCTTGTTGGAAGTCAAGTTGATTGCTTTAAAGGATCCTCCTAAGAATCTCAACGTAACCTCCTTAAAGTACAATCCTGATGAAAGGTGTGCCTACCATTCTGACAGTCCTGGGCATGACACTGATGACTGTTGGAGCCTGAGGAACAAGATTCAAGACTTGATTGACGAAAGGGTGCTAGAATTCATGCCGGGTGGTAAAATGAACATCTTCTGCTGAGAATCTTCCATCTGAGATGACTAGTTAAAACGAAGAAACTTTTGTTCATTCGAATGTTCAAGTTGTGTTTTTCTTTGATTGTTTAAACATTTTATTCATATCAAATGTTGTTATTTCATTAATGCATTACACATGTCTGTTTTGAAGTAATTATTTCGTATTCACTATATTGCAAATTGCTTTCATATTTTTTTGTGATGATCAACTCTCGATTAATAATTCTAAGCCTCTTGAGGGAGGATGACGAAAATGATACCATAATCTACAGTATGCTTTTGAACAGACCCCGCTGATGAGGTACATGCATTGTTTCAATTCCTAAACACTGGAGTTATAAGGAAGATAATCCCTCGTCAACCCCCTTTGAGCCAAAGAAGTAGGAGTTTTTCTTTTCGAAAATTAAAACCCTTAATTATAACCTGGGGCAGGGTAGTCTTCTCAGTTGATCCAAGTGCACAACGAATGGCACCAAGGGAGTCTTTACAAAACAAAAAACAGTGATGGTCCTGAATAATCATAAAGACAGGCAGTCATTACCAAAAAACAAAAGCCCAATAAGTCAAAACCTATGAAGGAGACTTACAAAACTGGGGCATCCCGCTGACTGTAATCACAAAAGAAACAGTTCAGGCAAAAAATAGGGATAACGAAATCAAAAAAGAAAGAGGTCCTACAAACCCTCAACACAAAAGGAAATGACTGCCTATTCAAAATAAATCGTCAGTATCCAATCCATCACTGGTATATCATAGCAAAGACTCAAACAAGGTCTGACGCACGATCAACTGAGTTTAGGTTTGAAGAACATCACGAAGAGCGGGTGGGTGCAGATAAATTTGAGCCTTTATCATTTGTTTCTTAAACCGTGAACCAGGCCACGCTACAACCCTTAAAAGTCCTAGCTGAAGCATGGGTTAGTTCGAAAGCATACTGTTACGAAAGGTATCCTCACTCCTTAAGGCTCGCTGTAAAATCTTGAGTTGACATCACATGTTACATAATTTGCTTGTTTTACTGAAAAAATGCATTTTCAAAAACTTCAAGACAAACATAAGCTTTGCATTTTTAATATAACATTGCTTGCATATGACTATTTGTTTGAACGGCATAGAAGTTCGCACGAAGAATATCTGATGAACAAAAACACTCCCAACCAAGGGGCATGGCATGATCATTGTCCATCATCTGGGGCAGTTAAGTCAAGATTCAGAGAATCTCTCAAAAGGCCAACCGGCTTGGGGCAAATCTCCGTCTGAGTCACTTGGGGCATTGGACGATCAAACAAAGATCTTCTGGTGGTATGACGACACAACACTACTAACAGTGGCACCTCCCTACATCCTGAGAGCATGGACATAGTCAAAAAAATACTGCGCATAATCAAAGACCCGCTAGGTTGACACACCTAGGAAAAAATAAGGGCTTCCCGACGAACCAAAAAGGTTCGGGAAAAAATAAGGGATGAAATAGAAAAATCTGTACACCCGGCAAGTCGAAAACCTGAAAAGGCGGCTTGGGCAAAAATGGGTATCCCGGTGGACTGAAAACCCGAAAGGGCGGTCCAGGAAAAAGTTAGGGATTAAAGCGTACGACTATGTCCCGACATCTTGTCACTTGCCTACCAGAAGAAGATTCGTCAATCGGCAGTCATCAAGCACCTCCACAGGTACCTTCTCCCGCAGAAACTGGGGCAATAAGAATTGTCTAAGCGATCTGGTTGCTCTGTCCACCGAGGTACCAAGGTAAGTTCAGCTGAAGAACATGACCAAGATACCTCCACTCCCCATAGAGTAAAGACAAGATTCAGCAATACTCTCCCCCGAGCAGAGTTGATCTCCCAATCAGCCCTGAAAAGGCACAATATCTCCAGCAAGTCAGCAACACTCTCTCCAAGCAGAGTTAAGCTACTGTCAACCCTAATGAAGTTGGATATCCGCAGAAGATCTCAATATTACCCAGCGCAGTATGAAGATATTCCTTAACAAGCATCCCCGGCAGTCTTAATCTAAGATCGTTCCCCGGCGGAATACCAGACACCCCAGTGGAACCATTCTCCAGTACAGTCCAAAGTCTCCCCAGGAGAGTTGAATCAATCTCCCCAGTAGGAAGCTGATCCCCAGTAGATTCTGGAAGCTTATCCCCTGCAGAGCACAAACGCGTCTCCCCAGCTTTATTCAAAGGTTATTCCCTACCAGGGTATAACTGGGTTATCCTCAGCTAATTGCCACGGAAAGATCGTCCTCGGCGAAGCTCTTCCCATCCCCCAGCGGAGTTCATCAAATCTTCCAACATAACATATCAACAGCGTCCCCAGCGGAGTTATCATCAATTTCAAAACCTCAGCGAAGTATCTACTCCCACAGAGTAATTCCCCGCAGAGTAATTCCCCGCAGGGTAATTCCCCGCAGAGTAATCTCTCCAACAAGTTTATTCCCCAACGGAGTCATCTTCTCCTATCGGTTTATTCTTGCAACCATCATCCCCAGCGGAAATGAAGAACTCTACTCTTCAACAACAACCCAGGATTCAACAAACTCCCGACATTCGTCAAGGATTTATGTTCCTAGACGAAAATACATTCATAAATATCACATCATGATACATGCATATACGCATCATGTCATACATTCTCATTTATGTCAAGAATATCATTGCTTGATCCATATCATGCATTGCATACGACTGACCTTTACATTTCAGGAAGGATACGGTTAAATAATCCGCTATGTTAAAGTAGACAAATACAGTTAAAAGAGACCAATCCAGTCAAAAAAGACAAATCCAGTCAAAGAAGACAAATCCAGTCAAAGAAGACAAATCCAGTTAAATCCCAAAGGTTTTTCTGATGCTCATCCAGTCAAAGAAGACAGGTCCAGTTAAATTACTTCCTAAAGTCAAAGAAGACAATCCCGTCGTTATAGACACCCGTCATTATAGACAACCCGTCAGTATAGACACCCGTCATTGAAGACATCCCGTCATTGAAGACATCCCGTTATTGAAGACAACCCGTCAGTATAGACACCTGTCATTGAAGACAACCCGTCAGTATAGACACCCGTCATTGAAGACAACCCGTCAGTATAGACACCCGTCATTGAAGACACCTCGTCGTTGAAGACTACCCGTCATTGAAGACAACTCGTCATTGAAGACAACTCGTCATTAAAGACAACTCGTCATTGAAGACTACCCATCATTGAAGACAACTCGTCATTGAAGACAACTCATCATTGAAGACACCTCGTCATTGAAGACTACCCGTCATTGAAGACAACTCGTCATTGAAGACAACTCGTCATTAAAGACAACTCGTCATTGAAGACAACTCGTCATTAAAGATAACTCGTCATTGAAGACAACTCGTCATTGAAGACAACTCGTCATTGAAGATCACTCGTCGTTAAAGACAACCCGTCCATGAAGATAACCCGTCCAAAGAGACAACTCGTCATGAAAGACAAAACCTCCTCTGGTTCAGTTAAATCCTAAAGATTTTTCTAAGATAACCTGTCAGTAGAGACAACCCATCAACCTTTCGAAGTCCCAGATTCGATACCTGTATCTAGCCAGGGCATGTCTGTGAGCGACTGAGTGAGGATCAACACCTGTAACAGGCCAGGAAATTATCTTTTTCAGGTACGCAAGTTCTCGCTAAGGAATCTCTTACGCGATCGACACCTAGATGGCATCTATAAGCCCATTCTCCACAACTATCCATCACATTTCCAAATGGCATCTATAAGCCCATTCCCGACAAAATTCTGTCACATCTCTAGATGGCATCTATAAGCCCATCCTTCTCTCCACCATCTTTCCAAATGGCATCTATAAGCCCATTCCCGCCATCACACTGCTGATATTCTACTATGTGAATGCAAATTTCTGGGCACTCTAGTGTTCAATCATCTTCCACCTTTGGATCACGAAAGGCACGCAAGCCAATCTACATCCTCAGGTCTAAGAAGATTGAACAGGGGCAACTGTTGTACCCCAAAATTTGCCCTCCCATATTCTTCAAAGTTTTGACAAGCATCATCTAAATTTGCTTAACTCTACTCAAGGGTTGCACAGTTCAAACATCCTCCTAAGCCAGTCAAATTAGGGTTTTGGTTCTTGCAAGGAAGTTGAGGTTTTCAAGGGCTCAATCAAGTCCCATATGCTCATACACATTGTCAAGCACCTACATGTCAAGTTTCAAGGCTCACAAGGTCAAGTTGCACAGTCAAAAACCCTAATTGCTCCACAGTCAACTGCAGGGGCAAAATGGTCATTTGGCAGTCAAAAGTCAAAATTTTTGGTCAACATCTTATTTTGAAGCCACAATCATCATTTGGTCAAATCTTGACCATGATTTCACAAGAATGGCTCAGAAATCATCAAGGGGTCAAAAGTTTCTATTTTTGGACAGCTGAAAAGTCAACTGTAACTTGACCAAGGCATAACTTTTTCATGGTTCATAAGAAAAATCCCATCCAATTCTCATATTGAAGGGGAAGACATTTCCTACAACTGATCTTCACATTCCAAATCCAAAAAATGCTCTCACAAAAAGTTATCAATTTCAACATTATAGGTCATTTTCAAAAGTCAACAAAAAGGTACTTTAAGTCAAAGACCATAACTTGATATTGGTAAATCAAAATGACATGGTACCAAATACATTGGTTAGAGGACTTCAAGACCTTTCCAAAACGTCCAAGAACATGTTCATAGCTTCAAAATTGAGCAAGATATGCATTGGAGAAGTTGGGAAATTTTTGTGAAATGGCCAAAGTCAACCATCCTTGAAACTTCATTTTTGACAAAAAGGGCCCACTTTTTCCACTTGGTTCAGCTTTTCCATGCCTCCCACGTGTCTCACAATTTATTTCAAGATTAAAAATTAATTTTTCCATTTTTATTTAATTTTATTTGATTTAATTCATTTTAAATCTTTAAAATTCAAATAAAAATCAAGAAAATTAAATAAAGGATATTTTGTGGCTTGAATAGCTTTGATACACCATGAAGCACATTTCAAATTCGTGTACAGCCTATTTCAAACACAAAATTCAAATTTGAAGCAAATATGGCAAGTGGTTCAATGGTGGTTATGGAGGAAATCAAGAACATAATTGCATTGGTTTAATGTTCATTATATTGATTGATTCACATTACAAAACATATATGCAAGCCTTGGCAACACAAGACACGACCTAGAGAGATCATTGAAACGGCCAGAACCAATTCCAAAAAAATCAAGAACAAAGTCAAACTCTTTTTCTTTTGGTGAAAACAACCCCACAAGACCTATTTCTTTCCCAATTCTCACACCTAATTTCTAAATCCAGCCTTGTACATAATTCACCAAACTTTCATACTATAATATTCGACACCATTCATAGCTTTAACATCACAAAAAACAAGCCAATACCAGCTTTGTTAAACTTTGTTTAATGAATCTGTAAATTCAACAGGCTATTCACCATATTCTTCATTACAGAAGTTACTGCTATCATTATTAACCATCAATTCTAATAATAACAATTCACAATAAAACTGCTTCTCCGATCGAATCCCATAGCAGATCGAACACACATTTCTGGCACCGTCGATCTTCGACCATACACCTGTTCACACTTCCGTCGCGGCCGACAGACTAGGCCAGCAACACCACAAACATCTCGTCGTCGAAGACGGACTCCACAGCCATCAACACGACCTTACTTCCTTCATCCTCAACCGCATTGGTACTGCGACTCAAACGCCAAGAACTCAGATCCGAGATGCACAAAACGTACCAAACGCGACAATCTCGCAGTCAAGCTTCCATCATACACCTCATCCAGGAGTCAGCCATGTGTCCATGGATGCAGATCTAAAGGCCCAGAAAGTAAGAGTACCGTGCTCAGGAGTCAACAGCGCTCCACTCAATCCAAGAAGTCAAACGAGCTGAAGATTCAAATGGGCCAGGATTCAACAATGCACCTCCATATTTGGCCCATACCCCCTGCCCTTGGTTTATTCTTTTCTTTTCTTTTTTTATATTTTCCAATTTAATTATTAACCTTTTAAATTATTTTTATTATTAACAACTAATCAATTAATGTTTTTCATAAAAAATCAAAAAAAAAGAACTAACATTATTAATTTCATTCTATTTTTTTTGTAAATAAATATTAAATAATTGAATTAGCTTTAATTAGGCAATTTTAACTTTTTAAATAACTAAAATAATTTAGAATTAGGTTAACTTAGAATTTTAATTCTTTTATTTTATTTCATAAAAACACAAAAAAACATTTTTCTTTTAATAAATAAATTAATTAGATTAGACTTTATTTAATTAATTGCATTTAATCACAAAAAAGGACAAAAAAATTCAATTTCTTTTCTTAAAAGGGTCAAAACCCTTAGGACATTCCAATTTAATTTTTATTCGCGCGCATTTAATTTATTCTGATTATTATGTAACTGCTTCAAGTATGTAATAGTAATTAGGTTTATTGTTTTTATTTACTTTCCGTACTTATTTACCAAAAATGGGTCTTTGTATTTTTGGCGATGTATAGACCCGCGCCTTGTAATAACGTAGGATTTATCTTTCCGCAATTTACTTTCCGCACCCCCTAACTGTTAAATGCATGAAAGAATGTATGGTAAATAAAAACAACTCGTAGCTCACAAATAACATGTACAAAAACATTAACTGAAAAACGACACACAAAGCACACTCCACTCCTAGGGTACGCTTCACTCGTTGCCTCGAAACGTGGTCATCAAGTATATGATGTTTTAGAGGTCGCCCTTCTGTCTAAGATCCAGTTGCCTCAAAACGGTTGCCTCGGATACAAAGGATCTAAGACATTAGGGTTACTTCTAAGGTGTCCTACTATTGCTTCGGTGACCACACTGTCCCTATAATCGAATTGACCCGAACACCTCCAACGATGGTGCTACCTACCTCTCAATGGTGGGATAGCACTATCTAAAGGACTCTTACACAGCCTAATTCCTTAGAGTAGGTAGATTCTCCTGGGTACTTGCTCTCTTCAAACAAAACAAAACAACTTTTCACACCTCACACTTTCTAAAAGATTTCAAACAAATTTTTCATACACTCTTGAGGACAGATACAAGAGTTACTTAGAAATTTTTCAAACGAAACTTTTTCAAAACCCACACACACTTGAAAAGCAAACAAATTTTGAAAACATAAGAGCAAGTACCTAAGAGCCCATGGATAACCATGGATAGAAAGGGTGCTAACACCTTCCCTTTCTATAAATCTACCTCCCGAACCGAGAAACATTCTCGAAGAAGGAATTTTGCTGTGCTTTTATCCTTTCCATGTTGGAGAACATAAAAGACGGTGGCGACTCTTGCTTACCGCGACATTTCGCGAAACCAGCTTAAAAAACAGTCAATTCTATTTCCACCGATCACACTACCCCTGTGAAATTTTCTCGTCCTTGTGCTCAAGAAGGGCACGTCATTGCATTTGGCAATGATATAGTTGATGGCTACAATGTTGAAGATTGGATTCATCCGAGTATTCCATGCCAGACACTCAACAATTGGACTTCTGTGGATGTTATCCAAGTTTCAAGCGCTGAGGAGTAATTTTCTTGTTTCTTTTATTTGTCATATCATAATTCCTACGCTCTGCCCAAGGTGTAGTGGATCATTTGTGTAGGGCCACCATGTTTATTTTCAAGTTTATCATGAAATAAAAGATGTTTTTGCATTCAAAATCTTGTTCCTTTTTCTTTTTCTTTTTAAATGGAAATGTTTCTCTTTTCACACACTGTCACTAAAAACGCAAAAAATGTCATTCATGCAGATGCACTTCCACCACCGATTCTATCGATAACGACTCTGCTGTGGCTCATTATGACTTTGATACTCCTATTTATCAAGCTGAAGAAGATGCATATGAGGATTGTGATCTTCCTGAGGAATTAGCAAGACTGTTGAAACAAGAGGAGAATGTTATCCAGCCAAATCAGGGTTTGATTGAGGTGGTGAATATTGGCTCAGAAGAGGTAAGAAGAGAAGTCAAGATAAGGGAAGATCTCGAAGAAGGTATAAAGGTCAGATTGATCAAGCTACTTCGTGAGTATTCTGATATCTTCGCTTGGTCTTATGAGGATGTGCCTGGGTTGGATATAGACATAGTGGCACATCGACTACCGCTCAAAGAAGGTTGTTCTTTCGTCAAGCAAAAGCTCGGAAGAACTCATCCTGAGATGTCCAAGAAGATCAAGGAGGAGGTCCAGAAGCAGTTGGACGCAAATTTCTTAAAAGTTGTCAATTATTCGCCATGGATTGCAAATATTGTGCCTGTGCCCAAGAAAGGTGGTAAGGTCAGGATGTGCGTGGATTATAGGTATTTGAACAGGGAAAGCCCTAAAGATGATTTCCCTCTACCGCATATTGATGTGTTGGTCGATAACACTTCTCATTCCAAAGTGTTTTCATTCATGGATGGCTTTTCGGGTTACAATCAAATTAAGATGGCTCCGGAGGATATGGAGAAGACAACATTCATCAGGCCTTGGGGAACCTTATGCTATAAAGTGATGTCGTTTGGTTTGAAAAATGCCAGGGCAACATATCAGCACGCCATGGTCACCCTCTTTCATGACTTGAATCACAAAGAGATTGAGGTATATGTAGACGATATGATTGCTAAGTCTGACACGGAAGAGGAACACCTTGTTCATCTGGAAAAATTGTTTGGGAGACTGAGGCAGTTCTTGCTAAGGTTGAATCCGAATAAGTGCACCTTTGGGGTGAGATCGACAAGCTGTTGGGTTTTATTGTAAGTGAAAAAGGTATCGAGGTGGACCCGACCAAGGTCAAAGCGATACAGGAAATGCCCGAGCCAAGAACAGAGAAGGAAATATGTGGCTTCTTAGGAAGGTTAAACTATATTTCCAGATTTATTTCTCATTTCAAAGCCACGTGTGAACCTATGTTCAAGTTGTTAAAGAAAAGTCAGACAGTGAAATGGAATGAGGATTGTCAGAAGGCCTTTGACAAAATAAAAGAATATTTGCAAGAACCTCCGATACTCATGCCGCTAGTGGAAGGAAGGCCACTAATCATGTACTTAACTGTGTTGGAGACCTCAATGGGTTGTGTCCTCGGTCAGCACGATGAGACAGGGAAGAAGGAACAGGCTATTTACTATTTGAGTAAGAAGTTTATGGAGTGCGAGTTGAGATACTCATTGCTGGAAAAGACTTGTTGTGCGCTTTCCTGGGCCGCCAAACGTTTGAGGCAATACATGTTAACTCACACCACCTACTTGATATCCAAAATGGATCTAATCAAGTACATTTTTGAGAAACCATCTCTTACAGGCAGGGTAGCCCATTGGCAGATGATACTCACCGAATATGATATCCAATACACTACTCAAAGAGCAATTAAGGGTAGTGTACTGGCCGACCATCTTGCTCATCAGCCCATGAACGATTATCAACCGATGAAGTTTGATTTTCCAAATGAGGAAATTGTGTATATTCGAGATTGTAATATGCCAGACCCAGACGAAGGACCTGAGTTGGGATCACGTTGGACGCTTGTTTTTGATGGTGCCTCTAATACCATGGGCAACGACATCTGAGCTATTATCACTTCTCCTGAGGGATACCACATTCCTTTCACGGCTCGTATCTGTTTTGATTGCACTAACAACATGGCCGAATATGAAGCTTGCATTTATGGTATTGAAGCAGCGATCGACCTGCGCATCAAATTCTTGAAAGTTTACGGGGATTCCAATCTTGTTATCAGCCAGATTAATGGAGATTGGGAGAATCACCATCAGAACCTAATTCCCTATCGTGAGCATGTTATGAAGATGATTCCATACTTCGAAGAGATCATTGTTGTAACCCAAAATCTTCCCTCTCATATTATCAAGATTTTCCTCACAAGACTCCTTGGACTCCAGACAGGATTAGGGTTTGTTCAGCTCAAGACATCTCCTTGCACTGTTGACCTGAAATTAGGGTTTGAGTTTGCACAAGGATTTTTGGACCATCAATGCTTCATGTGACTTTCATACACCATCTTGGATCCCTAAGATTGCTCATACCAAGTTCCAAGCCTTGAATCACATTTTTGCCCAGTCAATTGGACAGTTGACCTAAAAATCACCTGTATTGGGGAAAAAGTCAACCATGGCCAATTTACAGTCAAACTTCATAATTTTTGATCCACATAAACATTATAGGCTCCTATGTACCATTTTATCAAGTTTGGACCACAACTCCTCAAGAAATTTGATCAGATCATCAAAAGGGCAAAATGGTCAAAATTAGGGTTTTGATTGGGAAAGGGCAATTTCTGATTTTTAACCTAGCCAATGACCAATTGGGTTCAAGCATGACTTCAAGGACTTAATGGAGTCATCTTGACCTAATCACTTGGTTCAAAATATCTCAAAAGCATAGGATTGACAGTTGATTTTTGCAGTCAACTGATCAAAAGTCAAATGTACACTGAAAAGTCAAACTTTGACTTTTTGGTCAAAATCAAGTGCCAAGGGTCATAATTCAACAAGATATGTCAAAATATGAAACTTGTTGATCAAGAAAACCAAATTTTCAAATTAGGGTTTTGATTTAAATTTTTTTCATAACTTAGAAATTTTCTAAGTTATGAAAATGTCTTATTTTTTCCCAACTTTCCACAACTTTTTCACCATGATGGAATTAGATTCAAAGAAAACTTCCAACATGAAAGTTGTAATCCTCCATGAAATATACAACTTTTATTCACAAAGTTTTCCCAAAAGATGCATGGATATCAAGTTATGATTTTGTGAATAGGGGTTCATAAACTTTTTAACTTAGTCAAATTTTGCCCTAGTTTAGGCAGATTTTTGACCTAACTTCATGGAACCTTTTCACCTAGTTCCAAGAGGAATCTCAAAATGCATTTCAAATATGGATGTAGAGCATGTTACAAGATTTCCAAAATGTCCAAGAACTCTCCAAGATCATTTATGGTTAGGGAGAATCGAAGAAATGAAAATGGAAATTTATCACTTTTGTGCAAAGCATTTTCACAATGTTACAAGTTGCAAATCAGTTTCAAACATGCTTGTACTTGGTATTACTTGTCCTAATCCTTTCTACACTCCATATTTGAATTCTAACACATTGGAAAATGGCTTTATTCCGACCTATGGAGCTTTGCACAAAGAATTATTCCATTTATGGCATAAAGTTCTCAATACCATTTTCATAAAGCATACTTTTGCAAACTTTGCATTTCTTGAGCCATGGACCTGATCTATTGTTGCAAACAAGATCCACAAACATAATAAAAAGTTTACCAACTCTCATCAGCTAAGGAACTAGCAAGTACAAGCTTTGGTATTGTCACCTCAAACTTTTCTTCAAAAGCAAGAAACTTGCAAAAGTCAATATAACTCATCCATCTGATAAAGGCAAGCCTGGGCTTCATTTCAAACAACCTCAGAACATTGTAACAAGCTTAAGACACGAAATCATAACACCTCAAACACCCTCAAACACAAAAAACACCATTTTCTGTCCAAACAGGGCAGTATTTGCAAATCACTTGCCAACTTGAAATTTGCTCGTGCATTTTTTGTTTCAAGGCTTCAAACACATTCCATACCTCCTACCTAAACTATCCAGGCCTTTGTCTTGCAACTGTTACCCCTGTTTCAAGCTTCACCATTTTCATTTTTGGTGTTTGCAGGTTGACTTCTACAAGGAGTTTCAGGCAACTTCAAGGCAAGCTGAGCATTGGGATAGCTTGAGGGAACTTCAAGGAAGCTCACACGATCTTCAGGCCTCACTCAAAGTTCCCACATTGCCATATCCAAATTCAACTGAATAAGGTATTTCTCAAATTTATATCTCCTTATTTAGGCATCCTTAAGCTTAGGTTTGTGAAGCAAAAATGTAGTCCTTAACTTGCTTAAGTTGTACATATGCATAGTTTCCATTTATATTAACTGAGCTAAGAGTATTTGATTGTTGAAGTTCATGAAAAAACTAGGTCAGAAATTAGGGCCATTAAAATTCTCTCTATCCTTTGAGTGTTAGGTCACAAAATGGATATGGTTGGAATCGTGATTAAAAATGCTATAAGTTTCATGTTGTAAGTTTTTGATTTCATGCAAGCATGAGCAAGAACAGGATTTGAAGAAGAACGCGCGCGTTTGGAGAGACAGAGGCCAGGGACGAAGTTGCCTGGGCCTGGCGCGCTTGGGCCTGGCTTTTCTGACTTTTTGCACCCCTCATTTTACTTCTGCACCCTCCTGACTTATTATTTTATATTTTTGTATTTTCTT
The DNA here is from genome assembly GCA_948472305.1 of Vicia faba. Classification (NCBI taxonomy): domain Eukaryota; kingdom Viridiplantae; phylum Streptophyta; class Magnoliopsida; order Fabales; family Fabaceae; genus Vicia; species Vicia faba. The sequence goes on from OX451735.1 coordinate 991,574,592, forward strand.
GCATATTTTTATTTTTTGTGCTTGCATTCATTTTTTCCAAATGATAAAAAATACCCAAAAATATTTTCTTTATTTTTTGCATTTTATTATATTTTTTTTTGCATAACAAATGGTTTATTAAGATTTTATACTTTATTTTCTTCAATAAAAATTGAAAATAATTTGAAAATACTATACATTTTATTTTATTATTTTTTCACATAAAAATAATTATTTTCATACATATTTTATTTTTTAAACATTTGTAAATAATATTATTATTATTTTTCTTAAACAAAAATGGACAAATAAATATTAGAAAACAATATTTTCTATTAAATCAAAATTAGGGTTTCCCCTTTCAAAAATAATAACATTATTTTTCTTATTTTTAGAACTTAAATAATTTTATTTTTACATACATAAAATAAATACAAAAAACATTTTGCATTTACATTTTTATTGCATATTTAAATATTTGTTTATTTATTTATTATACAATAAATTCAATTGGGTTGTAATAGTGAATTAGGGTTTTATTTCGTGCAAATATCCCCCATTCAAAACTTGTATCCCCCATACCATAATATTGTTGTAATAGTTTAGATTTACTTTACGCAATTTATCGCATTATATACATGTTTAGTAAATTAGGGTTTGTATGATAAGACAAAATCAAAACAAATAGCATGACCTACATACAAGACAAAAAAGCATGAAAAATGATAACACATTGCACACAAGCACCTCTAGGGTTTCATCCACTTGGTGGCCTTACAAAATGGCCATGGTATGCATGCTAGGTATCTTGGCAAAACAGTACAAAAAACAAAAGATCATAGTCCCTCAATGATGCTATCTTGGTTGCCTAAACCAAGATGATCTTAGTCCCTCAAAACTTGCTAAAGATACTTGGCCATATTGTTATCATGGTCATACGATGACCCACGCCCGTCCCGTTTAACATCCAAAGATAGGGTTATCTACCAAAACAATGGTAGATTAACAACATCAAAGGAATAAAAATGTACAAGAAAGACATTTGAATAGGTAGATAAGCTTCTAGTTACTTGATCAACTTCAAAATAATCCTTTCTATTTTCAAACAAACACACACATTTCAAAACAATTTCCAAATAACTTTCAAAACATTGAAACATTTTTCAAAAGACAAACATCTTTGTATACATTCTTACAAACAAGAATCATTACAAATATTGCCTAAACAAAGGCCTATTTTCAAAATACTTTCGAAACCACACAAAGCACCATTTCAAACAATTGTCAAAGCAAAGCAAGTGATCTAAAACAAGTAACTAAGAGCCCATGGAAAACCATGGATGAAAAGGGTGCTAGCACCTTCCCTTTTCATAATCTACCCCCCGAACCCCAAAACAATCTCAAAGGTCTTTCCTGTGCATTTTTAACTTTCCTTTTGGATAAAATAAAATTCGGTGGCGACTCTTGCTAAACCGCAACATTTGCAAACACAAACGCAAAACCTCAAGTCAGTTCTCCCACCGCATCACAGAACTGGAGACTCTGTTGGGGATTAATATAAAAGTGGGGTTACCTTAGGGTTTTAGATCACATTTACATGCTTATCTTGCTTGACTTGTTTGCTTTACACTTTGGTTCTATTGTTTGGGTTTGAATCCTCTACCCGGATTTGGGAAACATTCATAGGTAAATAGCAATACATTGTAGAAACTGTACGGGGTATACCGACATGGTCTAAGCAATAGCTATATTAGTGTGACATATTTGTGGGTACCGGTAGCCTTTGAGTCAATCAAAGAGAATACGGGGCCGCTGAGTGATGTCATGAAGCACTAATGGACTTTTAGAACCTTTACTTGACCAACTTGGCCTTTTAGGATGTAGTGAGATGACCGGCTTTGGTGCAGTCCGAAGTTGGTAGATACTCGATACTACACTCATTCAGGGTTGGTTCCTTGGAATATTTCGGTCGCCAGTAAAGAGGCTGAATTGAAACAATGAACAAGGAAACAATCCAGTGATATTGAGCTCCTTAGAACCCGGTTACTATTTCTAGGACAGGTTGAGCCAACTAAACTTCAAGAGGGTACTTACCTATGAAACCCCATGCAAGCCTAAACTAGGAACTTGTGTGATTTGTTTGTACATATATACTTGTTCATAACATCATGGACATCATGAAGCATCATATGCATCCACTAACCATTTCAAGGATTTTGGATTTTCATCTTTGTTCCTATTTTGTAGGTTATGGAATCACTTCGCAGGAAAACTGTCCAAGTCAACCTTGTAAGAATTCCTCCACAACTTAAGGAGCTAGCTTTAAGGATTCCTGAGAATTATCCATTCACCGAGAGACATGGTCGTCTACTCAACTTGGTCACTTCCAACACTGAGGAGGATATGCTGAAAGTTCTCTTCCAATTCTTTGACCCTTTGCATCATTGCTTCACATTTCATGACTACCAACTTGTGCCCAATTTGGAGGAATTTTCTCAACTCTTGAGGATTCCTATTCTCAATCAACTACCCTTCAACGATACAAAAAGAGATCCAAAGCCAGAAGAGATTGCTCAAGCCTTACACTTGCACTCCTCTGATGTCACAACACATTGGGAAACTAGAAGTGGTGTCAAAGGCTTCTTGTCAAAGTTTCTGTTTGAGAAGGCCCAAAGCTGTTGGAATTATCTAGACTTGCAAGCTTTTGAGGAGATTGTAGCTCTTCTCATCTATGGGATGGTCTTGTTCCCTAACCCTGATCAACTCATAGATGTGAGTGCTGTCAAAATCTTCATGGCTCGCAACCCGGTGCCTACATTGCTTGGGGATATCCTCCAATCTTTTCACACTCGTACAATGAGGAAAAAAGGTGTTCTCATGTGTTGCACTCCTGTACTGGCAAGATGGTTTATTTCTTATGTTCCCCAATCAGTCTTAAAGAATGAGCAAGTTTTGAGGTGGTCACAACGATTGATGACTCTTACACATTCAGACATTCATTGGTGTTCTCGATCTAAAGAGAATATCATCATCATTGATCGTTATGGGGAATTTCCTAATGTCCCTCTACTTGGCATTAGGGGAGGTGTCACCTACAACCCCTTCTTGGCTCTAAGACAGTTTGGGTATGCCCGAAGGGATGGCCCACATGACAGGCTAGTTCAAGGTTTAGTTTTCGACTTCGACAACGACAACCAAGGACTCCGACAAAGGTTCATCCGAGCTTGGAGGATGCCCAACAAGGTGGACAGTAAGACCTTGGGACACAAGAATTCCATCCCTCTTGAGCCTTACCTCAAGTGGGTACGAACCCGCGCCCAAAGTCTTATGATGCCTTACCCCTACATTCTCCCTGTGATTATAGAGCCTGTTATGGAAGGAGAGGTTCCATACACCTCCTACATCCTGACATGCCAACATCACTCGAAGATCTACAAAGGAGTTGGATACAACTCAAGGGAGAGCGCGATACTTTCGAAGCCCAATTCTATGCAAGCAAGAAGAAGGTTTTGGAACTCACTCGTCAACTTCACGAAGAGCAGACTCTCAACACCTACATTGCACCAAAGAGGATGCACAACGTCTTTTACCATAGAATTTTGTATTATTTTGCCCACGGGGCATTGATGTACTAACAAATTCTATCTTATTAATATGACGTGTGTTTCTTTTTTGTTTAAAACAAATTTGAATTTCTGAATCCTTGAATGCATTACATGAATACATATCATTCATCATATGCATAAACAGGTCTTCACACCAAGTTTCCTCATCTCTCTGCTGTTTATTTCAGCAAGATGGATATTGAACAAACGGTCAAAGACTTACAAGCTCAAAATTCACAATTTCAACAGCTACTCTTGACCCTAGCCAAGGGGCAGGAGGAGCTCAAGACTCTACTAGAGAAGGAAAAAGAGAAAAAGAAGAAGAAGAGAGCTGGCGTGGCTATCTTGGGCAGAAGGTTTGAAGGATAAGCCAGACGGACTTTGGAATTCCCATCAACATCTGAAGAGGGGGAAGGAAAGGGTAAAGGAATTGCAGTGCCATCTGATTCTGAAGCTGAAGAAGAGGAAGATAAGGACTATTCTGAACAGCAGTATCCTTCGGCCGATGACAAATAAAAGAACTTGGAAGAACGTCTAGCTGCTATGGAGATACAGAGAGTTCCTGGGATGGACTTTGAAGAGTTAGGGTTGGTTTCTGGAATGTAATCCCTCCTAAATTTAAAGTGTCGCTGTTTGCTAAGTATGATGGGGTGTCTTTCCCAAAGATGCACCTACGATTTTATGTCAGGAAAATTCAACCACATTCTTCTGACAAAGACCTGTGGGTCCACTTTTTCCAGGGCAGTTTGTCGGGGACACAGTTGGATTGGTTCTACCAGTTGGAGAGGTCTGGTGTACATAATTGGGATGATTTGGCGACCGCATTCTATAAACAGTATCAATATAACGCCGACTTGGCGCCAACCCGTACTCAGCTACAGAGTATGGCCATGGCTACCAATGAGGGTTTTAAAGACTACGCTCAGAAATGGAGGGATTTGGCCGGAAGGGTGCAACCACCTTTATCTGAAAGAGAGCTAGTGGACATGTTCTTGGGGACTCTGTCAGGTCTTTAATCACCTGATTGGAAGCTCCTCTGCAGGCTTCACTGAGTTGATTCTAACCGGCGAAAGGGTGGAAGCCGGTATTAGAAGCGGAAAAATTAAGAAAGATGCATCTACTTCTGCTGCTGCAAAAAAGCCCTTCACCGGAAAGAAGGAAGTGTCCGCTGTCTATGCCCAGAGGAATCATGGAAGAGTTGAAAGACGACCAACAATAGGGGCCGTTATGATTCAAAAGTCTGCGTCAGGCCAACCGAGGAACAATCAGCCGAGAAATGATCAGTCGAGGAATAACCAGCAAAAGGTGGAAAGGCCTGTAAGGAAATTCACCAAGATAAACATGACTCCTACTCAAGTCTTACCACATCTCTTGAAGTTGAACCTGGCCATGCTAAAGGAAGCCCCTAAAAATCCTAACATTACTTCTCCACATTACCATCCCAACGCCAGATGTGCTTACCATTCAGAAAGTCCAGGGCACGACACCAACAACTGTTGGGACCTGAGGAACAAGATTCAAGATTTGATTGACGCAAAGGAAGTTGAATTTGAAGCTCCTGAAAAGCTGAATGTAATTTCCGCACCGATGCCGAGGCATGGGCATAATGCCAATGCTGTGGAAGAATATTTGTTTGTTTCTACTGTGGTTGAATTGTAAACTCCTCTCCTAACCATCAAGTTGAATTTGTTGAAGGCTGGGGTGTTCCCAGGATGTGACCAAGATTTCCTTGCTTGCCTGTCCTCTCCATTTGACTGTCCTCTTTTGAAGAAAAGAATCCAAAAATTGATTGATAACAAGGAAATTTTGTTTGAGAAAACTCCCGTCTCACCCATTCAGTTCTAAAAGTTTCAATAATAACCATATACGCCAATCCTTCCAGGGTTCCTAAAAAACCTGTTAGGATTACATCTACTCCTATGACTACTCCTTTGAAGATAACAATGCTCGGGCCAACCCCATACAAAACCGACAAAGTGGTACCATGGAACTATGGTGGAGAAATCTACTACCATGGTGTCAAACAAATTGAACAGACCATTGAAGAAGAAAGCTCTGAGGAAGATAATCCTGACATCAGTAACATTGCCAGAACAAACAAAATTACTCGTAGTGGGAGAATCTTTTCTCCAGAGATTTCTCCTCCAACAACAGTCTTTGGAACCGCGGCTATCCCGAAGATTACACATATACCATTAAATGTACCTGCGAGTGTACCCGCCAACATTGACAATGCAATTCCCATCCCTGTTTCCGATGCTGAGAAAAAGGAAAGAATGCTCAAGAGGAGTCTGTCTTGACGAAGGCTCAGTCATTAGTCATTCCTGATACATCCCAAAAAGAGATGGAAGAGATTCTGAGGATTATTAAGAAAAGTGATTACAATGTTGTTGAACAACTGGGACAGACCCCCTCCAAAATATCTATGTTAGCCTTGTTACTGTGCTCTGAGGCACATGCTAAAGCTTTGGTCAAGTTTTTGAAGACGGACCACGTGCCACAAGAAACCTCCGCTGATCAATTCCAGGAATGTGTAGCCAGTTTAACAGCTGACAATGGTCTGGGATTATCCAATGCAGACTTGACCTCCAAAGGGAGAAAACATAATGACGCGCTACATGTCTCGGTGGAGTGTAGGGGAACTACCCTAGCTCATGTTTTGGTTGATATTGGGTCGTCTTTAAACGTCTTGCCAAAGAAAGCCTTAGATAGATTGGATTGTGAAGGTTTAACCCTGAAACCCAGCAACATCATTGTCAGAGCCTTTGATGGTTCTAAGAGGATGGTCCATGGAGAGGTGGACATCCCGATCAAGGTGGATACCCAGACCTTCAACTCCACATTTTACGTAATGGACATTCGTCCTTCCTACTCTTGCCTGTTGGGAAGACCTTGGATCCACCATGCTAGAGCTGTCACTTCTACTCTGCATCAAATGCTCAAGTACCCTGTCCAGGGGAAAATTATAACTGTTCATGGCGAAGAGGAATACATGATCAGTCATCTTAATTCTTTCTGTTATGTAGAATTGGATGGTGAATTCATAGAGACCCCTTTCCAACACTTTGAGGAAGTTTCTCAGGAAATAGCGGCGACTAAGGCAGTGTCCTTAACTCCTGTGATAACCAGACCACCACCTCGAATGTCGTCTCTCAAGGATGCTAGGGCAGTTATAGAAGAAGGCGGGTCCACAATCTGGGGGCATTTTCCCGACTTTCCTTTCAAAGCAGACAAATTCGGCTTGGGATTTACTTCGAATGGTCAGAAGGCCGTGCGCCTCTCCCATGCCGGAGAGCCACCTGTGAAGTTCAGCCACTGAGGGGTTAATGCACTAGAGGACAATGAAGAAGAGGGCAACTTGGAAGACTGGATTTTCCCTACTGCTGACGGAGGATTGTGTAACTGAGAAGCAAAAGACTTTGTTCCGATTACTTTCATACCGCAATAATTTATCTTTTTCCATTTCTGTTGGACTGTAATAATTCACAAACAATTCGTACTTTTTCAACCGTGTGTCTTACCCGAGGCACATAGGTCCATTTGTAAGGGTTCTTATTTTCATTTCATATGTCATTTTAATGAATCATGGACGCTTTTCATATATAAACCTTTTGTGCTCATTGTCTTTCTTTTTCATTTTGTTGTTTTAAGATGGCTATGTCCTTACACACACCCACACTCACAAATGTAGGTACCCTTCCATTCCGAAACCCATGGGTAACGATACTGCTATAGCCTTCAGTGACTCTGAAGATCTGATCAACCAAGCCGAATATGAAGGTGAGGAAGATTGTGAGGTGCCTGGGGAATTGGCCAGACTTTTATAACAAGAGGAAAGAGCAATTCAGCCTCATGAAGAGTAGTTGGATACAATCAACTTGGGAACTGAGGATGACAAAAAGGAAATCAAGATAGGTGCCAAGCTAGAGCCGAGTGTCAAAGAGCTCCTAATTCAGCTACTACATGATTATGTTGAGATCTTCGCCTGGTCATACGAATACATGCGGGGACTTGATACAGACATTGTGGTACACCCTCTCCCCATAAGAGAAGACTGTCCACCAGTTAAGCAAAATGTCCGCCGCATGAGACCTGACATGTCATAGAAGATCAAAGCAGAAGTTATGAAGCAGTTCGATGATGGCTTTCCGGCTGTTACTTCCTATCCACAATGGGTTGCTAACATTGTTCCCGTGCCTAAAAAGGACGGCAAAGTCAGAATGTGCGTGGATTACAGAGATTTAAACAGGGCCAGCCCTAAAGATGACTTTCCACTACCACACATTGACATCCTGGTTGACAACACAGCTCAGCACAAAGTATTTTCTTTCATGGACGGATTCTCGGGCTATAACTAGATCAAAATGGCACCCGAGGACATGGAGAAAACTACTTTTGTTACACAGTGGGGTATGTTCTGCTATAAAGTGATGCCATTCGGAATGAAGAATGTTGGGGTAACCTATCAACGCGCCGTGGTAGCTTTATTTCACGATATGATACATCATGAGATAGAGGTCTACGTAGATGACATGATAGCCCGATCACAAACTGAAGAAGAACACCTTGATCACTTGCAAAAGCTGTTTGTCAGGTTGAAGGAGTACAAGCTCAGACTGAATCCAAACAAGTGTACATTCGGGGTCCGGTCCGGTAAACTCTTGGGTTTCATTGTCAGCAACAAAGGCATCGAGGTTGATCCTGCCAAAGTCAAAGCTATACAAGAAATGCCTGCTCCTTGCACTGAGAAGGAGGTCAGAGGTTTCTTGGGACACCTAAACTACATTGCAAGGTTCATTTCTCACCTAACATCTACCTGTGAACCAATCTTGAAGCTGTTGAAGAAATATCAGGTAGTTAAATGGAATGATGACTGTCAAATTGCTTTCGATAAAATCAAGGAGTATTTGCTTGAACCTCCTATCTTGATGCCACCCGTCGAAGGAAGACCGCTAATCATGTATCTAACCATCCTAGAGAATTCAATGGGGTGCATACTGGGCCAACATGACGAGTCTGGCCGAAAAGAGCATGCCATTTATTACCTTAGCAAAATTTTTACCGACTGTGAGACCCGATACTCACTGCTCGAGAAAACTTGTTGCGCTTTGGTATGGGCTGCTCACCGGCTAAGGCAGTACATGTTGACTCCTACCACTTTGCTGATCTCTAAGATGGATCCGATCAAATACATCTTTGAGAAGCCTGCTCTATCTGGAAGAATAGCTAGATGGAAAATGATTCTAATGGAATACGACATACAGTACACGACCCAAAAAGCTATAAAGGGGAGTGTGCTAGCTGATTATCTGGCTCATAAAGCTGTCGAAGATTACCAATCCATGAGGTTCGACTTCCCTGACGAAGACATCATGACATTGGACAACATTAAAGATTTCAGACCATATTACGAACCTGAACAAGGATCCCAATGGACCCTGTACTTTGATGGGGCCTCCAATTCACTTGGCAACGGTATCGGCGCAGTACTCATCTCTCCAGAAGGTTTCCATACACCTTTTACTGCCTGACTATGCTTCAACTATACGAACAACATGGCAGAGTATGAAGCTTGCATCGTTGGACTCAAGGCTGCCATAGACTTGAGAATCAAATCCTTGATTGTGTTTGGGGACTCGGCTTTGTCATCAGTCAGATCAAAGGAGAGTGGGATACTAAACATCCAAACCTCATCCCTTACAAAGAACATGTCTTGACATTGTTACCACATTTCGAGCAGATTACCTTCAAGCACTTTCCGCGAGAAGAAAATCAGCTAGCAGATGCCCTAGCTACGATGTCATCCATGTTTAAACTTAACTGGGACAATGAGGCTCCCCAAATCACCATTGAACGGATGGACGAACCTGCACATTGTCACTAGATTAATACCGATGAAGTAGTGGACCAACCGTGGTTTCATGAAGTCAAAAGGTATCTCGAGGCTCAGGAATACCCTGAAGGAGCTTCAGTCAACGACAAAAAGTTCTTAAGGAAATTCTCGGTAAAGTTCTTCTTGAGTAATGGCATCCTGTACAAGCGCAACCATGATTCTATTCTGCTCCATTGTGTGGACAAAGCTGAAGCTGAAAGGATTATGGCTGAATTGCATGAGGGCACCTTTGGCACTCACTCTAGCGGGCATACGATGGCTAAAAAGATTCTTAGGGTAGGCTATTACTGGTCTATAATGGAAGCTGACTGTTATCAATATTCCCGCACTTGTCACAAATGTCAAATCTACGCGGACAAGGTACACGTGCCTCCAGTTCCTCTAAATGTCTTAACAGCTCATTGGCCATTCGCTATGTGGGGAATCAACATGATTGGAGAGATCAAGCCTACAACATCCAATGGACATCGCTTCATCCTGGTGGCCATTGACTACTTCACCAAGTGGGTCGAAGCAGCTTCCTTTGCATCCGTTACTAAGAATGTGGTCGCTCGCTTCATCAAGCAGAACCTTATTTGCTGGTACGGTATCCCCGAAAGGATCATCACTGATAATGGTATAAACCTTAACACTACTATGATCACCACTTTGTGCGAACAGTTCAAGATTCAACATCACAATTCATCTCCCTAACGGCCAAAGATGAATGGTGCAGTTGAAGCTGCTAACAAAAATATCAAAAAGATCATACAAAAGATGACAGTCACCTACAAAGACTGGCACGAGATGTTACCGTTTGCTCTTCACGGGTACCGTACCACGGCACGCACATCAACTGGGGCAATACCCTATTCCTTGGTATATGGCATGGAAGTTGTTTTACCTATCGAGGTTCAGATTCCCTCCTTAAGAATCATGAAGGATGCTGGTTTGAGTGAAGACGATTGGATTCAGACCCGACTTGATCAGCTAAACTTGATTGATGAAAAACGACTTACTACTATTTGCCACAATCAGACGTATCAAAACAGATGATCAAGGCTTTCAACAAGAAAGTCACACGCCAGACATATCAAGTCGGAGATCTTGTAATCAAGCGCATCATCTTGCCGCAAAGTGATCCCAGGGGAAAATGGACTCCTACCTACGAAGGACCATTTGTGATCAAGAACATCTTTTCTGGTGGGGCGATGATCTTAACCACCATGGACGGCGATGACCTGCCGCACCCTGCGAACGCAGACATAGTCAAAAGATACTACGCATAAATGACCCGCTAGGTTGACACACCTAGGAAAAAAAAGGGAATCCCGGTGAATCAAAAACCCGAAAGGGCGGTTCAGGCAAAAATCAGGGATAAACAAAAAAAATTTGTACACCCGATAAGTTGAAAACCCGAAAGGGCGACTTGGGCAAAAAAGGGTTTCCCGGTGGATTGAAAACCCGAAAGGGCGGTCAAGGCAAAAGTTAGGGAATTAAAGCGTATGACTATTTCTCATCGGATCACTTTAAGGACAATCTCTTCACTGCAAACTCTGAGCTTCTGATCAATCCAATCATCTTCGGACAAAGCAGCGAATGTACAAGATATTCAGAGATACGAAGGCTATAGCGGAATGGGAACCCCATGGGATTTTTACACACATAGCTATCTTTCTTTGTATAAATTTTTCTTACTTTTATGACACCATCCTCTTACTAGGATGATTGTCTCCTTTGTACAAAACACTTACTCAAAGTTAATACAAAGATATCTCTTTCAAAGTGCAGAAAATTATTTGCCTTTTCTTTACACTTGTGTTTTTATTTGCAAAAATGTCCAATGATTCATTGATGAACATGTGCATTTTAACATAATTACTGTTTACAAATAAACAGGATGGAAAAGAACAATCACTGACAGACTGAAAGGATGGGAAAACGTCTTTAGGCTATTCCATGAGAAATCCCTACAGTACATCATTTAGATCCCCAGCGGAGCTAAAACCTTAAAGTACATATCCCCAACGGAGTTATAATTTCAAAACCTTAATTCCCATCAGAGTTAAAACTTCAAACTCCCAATCCCCAACGGAGCTAAAGCTTTGAGTTACACATCCCCAGCGGAGCTGAAACCTTCATCCCCAATCGAGTTAAGACTTCTAATCCCCAGCGGAAACCATTCAGTTTTCCCCAATTTCCCCAGCAAGTTATCTTGAAGCCTGGAAATCACCCGGATAACAGTTAACTTTTGTCTCTCCCCAACCTAGGATAACTTCCCAGTAGAGTGGCAGACGACCAAAAACTCCTGAACTTACTCTCCAGCAGTAAGCTTTCTTCCCCACAGAGTTTTTACTCCCCAACAGAATGAATATTCTCATTCTTGACTCCCCAGTGAAGTTGCCAGAGTCTTCGTTACTCCCCAGTGAAGTCACCAAAGTTTTCATTACTCCTCAATAGAATGAAGATTCTCATTCTTAGTTCCCCAGTAGAAGTCATCAAAGCTCTCTGGATTCTCCAAGCAAATTTCTCAAGCAGTTTGGCATTACTCTCACAACAGATTCTAACAATACTCCAACTCCAAGACGTGAAGGATCCTCATATCCCCACAGAAGTTATCAAAGATTTTAATCCCCAACAGTCGCCCAAGATTTCTCATCCTCAACAATCAAAGATTTTGAATCTCCAGCAGCGGTCAAGGATTTATTTTCCCCGGCAGCAGTCAAGGTTTTTATTATCCCCAACCATCAAGGATTTATTTTCCTCAGCAATACAGCTAATCAGCTTACATGCGCATACATTACATTCATATATCATAAACATTGATATAACACATATATTGCATCATACATTTCATGCAACATAACTTTGTGTTTCAGCTAACATTTTACCCTTTTCAGAATAAGATTAACAAGCTACCATTAACAGTATACAATCATGATACATTACAGATACACTCCGGACAAGGAAGTCATTCTGTTTCTCATTCAGATTCAGATTTCTGATACGGTTCAGATATGCTCCAGATACGGATGCCATCCTGATACTTATTCGGATTTCAACTATCAGATACAGATTAGATACGCTCCAGACACGAAAGCCATTCTATTTCTCATTCAGATTCAACTATCAATTTCAAGTTCAGATACACTCCAAACACAGAAGTCATTCTGTCACTTATTCAGATTCTAGTTCATATATGCTCCAGACACGGACGCCATTCTGGCCCTTATTCAGTTTTTCGATTTAGATATAGTTTTAGATACGCTCCAGACGCGGATGCTATTCTATTACTCATTCAGATCCAAAACTTCAGATACAGTACGGATACGCTCCAGACACGAATGCCATTCTGTCACTTATTCTGATTTCCCCCAGCTCAGAGACGCTCCAGACACGGATGCTATTCTTTTGCTCAGATACAAAGTTCAGATTCAGTCCCCAGATATAGTACAGATACGTTCCAGATACAGACACCATTCTGATGCTCATTCTTTTGACTTACAACTTACAACTCAACAAACAATCTTGGATGGCATCTTTAAGCCCATATCCAACAAGATACTATCACCTCTCCAAATGGCATCTTTAAGCCCATTCCCTCAACTATATTTTGACGAGTGCAAATTTACGGGCACTCTAGTGTCCAATCATCTTTTACCTTCGAGTCACGAACGACAAACTCGCCAATCTAACTCTTCAGGTTCAAGAAGATTGAACAGGGGCAGCTGTTGTACCCCAAAATTTTCCCTCTCATATTATCAATATTTTCCTCACAAGACTCCTTGGACTCCAGACAGGATTAGGATTTGCTCAGCTCAAGACATCTCCTTGCACTATTGACCTGAAATTAGGGTTTGAGTTTGCACAAGGATTTTTGGACCATCAATGCTTCATGTGACTTTAATACACCATCTTGGATCCCTAAGATTTCTCATACCAAGTTTCAAGCCTTGAATCACATTTTTGCCCAGTCAATTGGACAGTTGACCTAAAAATCAGCTGTATTGGGGAAAAAGTCAACCATGGCCAATTTACAGTCAAACTTCATAATTTTTGATCCACATCAACATTATAGGCTCCTATGTACCATTTGATCAAGTTTGGACCACAACTCCTCAAGAAATTTGATCAGATCATCAAAAGGGCAAAATGGTCAAAATTAGGGTTTTGATTGGAAAAGGGCAATTTCTGATTTTTAACCTAGCCAATGACCAATTGGGTTCAAGAATGATTTCAAGTACTTAATGGTATCATCTTTACCTAATCACTTGGTTCAAAAGATCTCAAAAGCATAGGATTGACAGATGATTTTTGCAGTCAACTGATCAAAAGTCAACTGTACACTGAAAAGTCAAACTTTGGCTTTTTGGTCAAAATCAAGTGCCAAGGGTCATAATTCATCAAGATATGTAAAAATATTAAACTTGTTGATTAAGAAAACCAATTTTGCAAATTAGGGTTTTGATTTGAAAATTTTTCATAACTTAGAAATTTTCTAAGTTATGAAAATGTCTTATTTTTTCCCAACTTTCCACAACTTTTTCACCATGATGGAATTGGATTCAAAGAAAAATTCTAACATGAAAGTTGTAGTCCTCCATGAAATATAAAACTTTTATTCATAAAGTTTTCCCAAAATATGCTTGGATCTCAAGTTATGATTTTGTGAATAAGGGTCCATAAACTTTTTAACTTAGTGAAATTTTGCCCTAGTTTAGGCAGATTTTTTACCTAACTTCATGGAAACTTTTCAGCTAGTTCCAAGAGGAATCTCAAAATTAATTTCAAATATGGATTGTAGAGCATGTTACAAGCTTTCCAAAATGTCAAAGAACTCTCCAAGATCATTTATGGTTAGGGAGAATCGAAGAAATGAAAATGGAAATTTATCACTTTTGTGTAAAGCATTTTCACAATGTTACAAGTTGCAAATCAGTTTCAAACATGCTTGTACTTGGTATTACAGGTCCTAATCCTTTCTACACTCCATAGTTGAATTCTAACACATTGGAAAATGGCTTTATTCCGACCTATGGAGCTTTGCACAAAGAATTATTCCATTTATGGCATAAAGTTCTCAATACCATTTTCATAAAGCATACTTTTGCAAACTTTGCATTTCTTGAGCCATGGACCTGATCTATTGTTGCAAACAAGATCCACAAACATCAGAAAAAGTTTACCAACTCTCATCAGCTAAGGAACTAACAAGTATAAGCTTTGGTATTGTCACCTCAAACTTTTCTTCAAAAGCAAGAAACTTGCAAAAGTCAATATAACTCATCCATCTGATAAAGGCAAGCCTGGGCTTCATTTCAAACAACCTCAAAACATTGTAACAAGCCTAAGACATGAATTCATAACACCTCAAACACCCTCAAACACAAAAAACACCATTTTCTGTCCAAATAGGGAAGTCTCTGCAAATCACTTGGCAACTTGAAATTTGCTCGTGCGTTTTTTGTTTCAAGGCTTCAAACACATTCCATACCTCCTACCTAAACTATCCAGGCCTTTGTCTTGCAACTGTAACCCCTGTTTCAAGCTTCACCATATTCATTTTTGGAGTTTGCAGGTTGACTTCTACAAGGAGTTTCAGGCAACTTCAAGGCAAGCTGAGCATTGAGATAGCTTGAGGGAACTTCAAGGAAGCTCACACGATCTTCAGGCCTCACTCAAAGTTCCCACATTGCCATATCCAAACTCAACTGAACAAGGTATTTCTCAAAGTTCTATCTCCTTATTTAGGCATCCTTAAGCTTAGGTTTATGAAGCAAAAATGTAGTCATTAACTTGCTTAAGCTGTACATATGCATAGTTTCCATTTATATTAACTGAGCTAAGAGTATTTGATTGTTGAAGTTCATGAAAAAACTAGGTCAGAAATTAGGGCCATTAAAATTCTCTCTGTCCTTTGAGAGTTAGGTAACAAATTGGATATGGTTTGAATCGTGATTAAAAATGTTATAAGTTTCATGTTGTAAGTTTTTGATTTCATGCAAGCATGAGCAAGAACAGGATTTGAAGAAGAACGCACGCGTTTGAAGAGACAGAGGTCAGGGACGAAGTTGTCTGGGCCTGGCGCGCTTGGGCCTGGCTTTTCTGACTTTTTGCACCCCCCATTTTACTTATGCACCCCCCTGACTTATTGTTGTACCCCAAAATTTGCCCTCCCATATTCTTCAAGAATTGCAAGGTCAAAGCTTTAAAATCTCCTCAAGGGTTGCACAATGCAAAGGCCTCCTAAACAGTCAAAATTAGGGTTTTGATTCTGACAAGTAAATGAAGGTTCCAAGGGTCCAATCAAGTCCCACATGCTTATAAACATGGTCAAGCATCCTCATACCAAGTTTCAAGACTTACAGCACAAAATTGCACAGTCAAAAACCCTAATTGCACTGCAGTCAACTGTAGGGGCAAAATGGTCATTTGACAGTCAAAAGTTCAAATTTTTGGTCAACATCTCATTTTGAAGCCACAAACATCATTTGATCAATGCTTGATCACGATTCTCAAAGCTTGGCTCAAAAAGTCTCAAGATGCAAAAGTTTCCATATTTGGACAGTTGAAAAAGTCAACTATAACTTGACTAGGGCATAACTTTCACATGGATTATCAGAAAAATTCCATCCAAAGCTAATTTTGAATAGAATGACATTTCCTACAACTCCTCTTCACACTTAAAGTCCAAGAAATGCTCCCACAAAAAGTTATCAATTTCAACATTATAGGTCATTTTCAAAAGTCAACAAAAAGGGACTTTAAGTCAAAGGCCATAACTTGAGATTGATAAATCAAAATGACATGGGACCAAAGACATTGGTTATAGGACTCAAAGACCTTTCCCAAATGTCCAAAAACATGAGCAAAGCTCAAAAATTGAGCAAGTTATGCCTTGTGGAAGTTGGGAAACTTTTGGATATTTTGAAAAGTCAACATTGCTTCAAATGACCTAAAATTGCTAATGGGCCTCTTTTTCTTCCACAATTCATTATCCAAGGCATGTGCACGACCATTTGGCCCAAAGGGAAGTTTTTTATCATTTTTATTTATTTATTTGGATTTTTAATCATTAATAATTCATTTAATTAAAATAAATAGGTGAAAAATACTAAACCTAATGTTTTAAATCTTTTTGTGCATGGAATAAGCTTAAGATTTCGTGCACAATCAGATATGAAAGGAATTATGGTGATTGGATATGATTGAAGCCAAAATAGTATGAAAAAGATTTGAAAACTAATGCATGGAAAATCAAATATCTTATCATCAATTCAAGGATTTTTTGATCAATTTCTCAACCCTAATCCTTCCATACATAAGTGCAAAGCCAACCCTATTCCAAAAAACCTCTCAGCTGCGCCATAGACCAAGAACAAAACTTGAGTTTTTTGCAAAAAAGTGGGAAACTGAAAGCTAGGTTCTAGGGTGATTCAAGCCACAATACTTATTCCATTGTGTTCCTGAGGCTTCAAGGAACATATACAGATCAAAATCATCATCCCTAACACAGGAAATAGGTAGCACGATCTTGACCGGTTCAAGCTTTTTTTCAGATTCTTGAAACATAATTCATGCATTATTTGTAAATTCTAATATTGGATTTGTATTCATTATATCATTCTGAAGCTAACGGTGTACTTTGATTGAATTTTTATGCACCATACGCGATTTCACCATGAACGAGACCTAGGGTTTTCAAAATTGTGAATTGGGGTTTCCCAGTTAAGGAAAAATTGGGACGTGAGGCTTGGACCATTAGAACCAGAAGACCATGGCCAATCAATTCCACATCTCGCGCCTAATTTATGAGCCAAGAATCTCTAATCGCTATTTTTGGCATTTGGTTATTTTTTTTGTTTTCAAATGAAACGTAGGGATGAAGAAGACGACCCAGTGGCAATCAGTGATTGGTCTATTTGAATTTCGCGCTAAATTTCCCACTGACCATTGTTTTTATGTTATATTATTTGTTTCCTATTATATATTCAAAGCGCGTTGGATAGTTCAGTGGTGAAGCGTAGCATTGGTAATCTTCAGGACCTGGGTTCGAGCCCCAGGTCCCCACTCTCTTTCAATATTTTTCCTATAAAACTAATCCCATGCAGATTCAACCATGAATACCACCATGTTCTCCACATCCATGCTTGCCACGCGTGCAATGATCTTAATCCAAAAGCCCAGATCTGATGGACACCATATACGTTAGTCAATGGAGTTACACGCTGGCACAAAAGTCAATCAGGCCATGAGCTTAATGGGCCAGCAATGCTAACAAAACCTCCCAAATGGGGACAGACCCCCCATGGTTTGAATTTTCTTTCTTTTTCTTATTTTATTTTTTTCTTCAATTATTTCTTTTTAATTAATTCCCTTAATATAATTTATTTTCATAAAAAAAAACATAAAAACAATATAAAATCAGAAAAAGACAAAAATAAGTATTTTTATTTAATTAATATATTTTTTGTAAATAAATATTATTCATTAATTTTAGCTATTAAATTAGGTTTAATTCAAGCATTTTCTTAATTAACTCAAAAATTTGTAGAAATTAGGTTTAATTATTTTAATTACTTTTATTCTTTTTTCACCATTATTAATAATTAAATATTATTTATTTTTGCAATTAAATTACCATGTAATTAATTAGGTTAATTTAGGTTTAACTTTAATATTTTTTCTTAATAAATAAAAAAATTAGAATTAGGGTTAATTTCTCAATTTAATTCAATTTCATTAAAATCATAAAATACAAAAATACCAAAAATAATTTCCTTTCATTTTAATTTTCATTAATTTAATCATTTAATTTAATTTCGTTAAAAGGGTCCAACGCCCTCGTTTCTAATTTTAATTCAATTCGCGTATTTATTTCTTTTTCTTTTAATTATTTATGTAATTCTCCCAAAGCCGTGTAAATACTTATCTTTCGCACTTTTACTTTATTTCTTTATTTTTTGTCAAATCGGGTTCTGGAAATTTTGGCGATGTGGACCCGCGCCTTTTGTAATAGTTTAGAACTTTTATCTTTCCGCACCTTTTTAACTGTTAAACAAATGCATGCAAGAATGAATGGCCTTAAATAAAAACAAACGTATAGATCACCAATGACATGACAAGACAAAAATAAATGACATGACACACAAATCACACACCACCCCTAGGGTACGCCTCACTGTTGCCTTGCCTCGAAAGGTGATCGTCGAGTAGAGGATGTCTTAGTAAGTCCTCATGATCCGGGAACCTGGCATGAGGGTAGCTTCTAAGGTGTCTTCCCATTGTTCTGGTGATCACCATGTCCCGAACCTCGAATTGACCCGAACACCTCCAACGGTGGTGCTACCTACCTCTCAATGGTGGGATGGCACTACTTTAAAGGACATTTACACAGACGAATTCCTTAGGGTAGGTAGACGACTCTAGATACTTGCTCTAAATTTCAAAACAAATCAAAAATACTTTTCACACCGACACCTTTTCAAAAAGCTTTCGAAAGCAATTTTTCAAACACTCTTGAGGACTGATACAAGAGTCGAACTGGAATTTTCAAAGAAACTTTTTAAAACCCACAGTTGAAAAGCAAACAAACCATTTTTGAAAACACAAATGAGCAAGTATCTAAGAGCCCATAGATAACCATGGATAGAAAGGGTGCTAACACCTTCTCTTTCTATAATCTACCTCCCGAACCGAGAGCAATCTCTTTAAGGAATTTTTCTGTGCTTTTGTCCTTTCCATTTGGAGAAAATAAAAGACAGTGGCGACTCTTGCTTCCGCGATATTTCGCGAACCAGCATTAAACAGTCAGTTCCAGATCCACCGATCACAGAACTGTCGACTCTGCTGGGGATATTTTTTAAGTGAGGTGTACCTTAGGGTTAGTTCATAACTGTGTTTTCAATTGTATTGACTTGTCTGCTTTAAATTTATGGGTTGCATGGGAGTTACATAGATCCTAACCCGGATCTGGGGATACCCTGTTTAGGTAGCATAAGCTGTGAGGGACCTGTCCGGCGTAGACCGACACGGGTGAAACAGTGGCTACGTTGGTGTGGCACCTTGGTCTATACCGATATCCCTTGTGTTGCAACGAGGAGAATATGGGTCTTCTAAGGAGTCATTAAGCACCAACAACCTTAGAACCTTAAATGACACAACTTGGCCATTAGAACAGTAGCAGTATGCTACGCCCATTGAGGCTAAACTCTCGTGATGGTTCTGGCCGCAAGAAAAGATTGCGATGCTGGAGTTATGACCGATTGAGGGTAGTCAATGATATTGGGATCCTCTAAGAACCCGGTTACTTTGATAGGACAGGTATGAACCAACAAACTGAAAGAGGGTAGTACCTAGACCTCATGCTGGCCTAAACTTTAGGGGCTTGCCTTGTGTGACTTGTGTGCCTTACCATGTTTGCCTTTGTATCTATTTGTGGTGTGCTTTATCATAACATCATAACATCATGAGCATTGCATGCATCCTGCATAAGGACTGACCATTTCAAAGACAAGAGGGTTTCACCTTTGCTCTGTTTTGTAGGACATCATGATGCCTGTGCGAAGGAATACTATCCGGTTCAACTTTGTTCACTCACCTGAGTTGCTTGAAGAGTTGGTTAGCAGAATTACAAATACCACTTCCTTCATTCAAAGGCATGGTTCTCTTCTCGGTCTAGTCACTGCAAAGCGGGATCAACAGTTGATGAGTGTTCTGACCCAGTTCTATGACCCTCTGTATCAGTGCTTCACCTTTCAAGACTTCCAGCTGGTCCCTACCCTGGAAGAGTTCTCTGATTTGCTTGGTATCCCTATCTTGGATCAGACTCCCTTTACTGGTTGGGAAAAGACCCTCAGGCTTGAGGATGTTGCTGCAGCTCTTCCCTTGACACATCAAGAGGTAATGGACAATTGGGTAACTAGAAGCGGAGCCAAGGGTTTCTTGGCCAAGTTTCTGATTGGTAAAGCTAACAGTTTCTGGAATGACCTGGACTTTAGGGCATATGAAGATATCTTGGCTCTCTTAATCTATGGGCTAGTCTTGTTTCCTAATCCTGACAACTTCATCAATGTCACTGCCCTAAGGATCTTTATGTCTCAGAATCCGGTGCCCACTCTCTTGGGTGACATCTTGCAACAACTTCATGCTCGTACTACCCGAAGACGAGGAACCCTATGGTGTTGTATCCCTTTGTTGATGAGGTGGTTTATTTCGCACCTCCCTAAGTTCGTACTGAAGAACCAAGAAGGAAGAGGTTGGGCTCATCGGTTAATGTCTCTCACCGATAAAGACATCATTTGGACTTGCAGAGGTTTGGATGAGATAGCTATTATTGATCGATGCGGGGAATACCCTAATGTTCCTCTGATTGGTACCCCATGAGGAATCTCTTACAATCCGTGTCTAGCGCTCCGTCAGTTTGGAAGAGCCAGAAGAGCAGGCCCCCATAAGATGTTGGTGCCTCACATCAGTTTTGAGTTTCAGGTGGATAATGACGAGTTGCGTCGTAGGTTCATCAAGGCTTGGGACAAAGTTCATAAAGCTGACCCACAGGAGTTAGGGCCGAAGACTTCCTTACCTATGGAAGCCTACTACAAATGGGTTCGCATCCGTGCTCAGAAGTTAGGTATGTCGTATGAAGCTGTCAGACCCGTCATTCTTGAGTCTCCTGACAAAGATGGTGTTCCTCCAACTGTCCTTCCTCCTCAGATACCTACTGATTATGAGACGTTAAAGAGGTCTTGGTCGCAACTGCGAGAAGAGCGGGATTCTTATCGGGAAAAGTTCAACGAGCAGGAGTTGAAGATCCAGAAGCTGACAAAGCAGTTGGAGAATGAGCGAGCTCTGAATGACTACATCCGTACTGAGAAGAGGAGACCATGGGATCAATAAGGAGCTATGGATGATCTTTTACAGTTTTATTTCCCTTTTTTCAGTATTTCCTTTCATGTAACGCCTAAGGGCAACCTGTTGAATAATTTCAGTTGAATCTAATGAAGTGTGTTCCTTTTTTTGTTTACAAAGTTGATTCCCGATTGTCTTTGAAAACATAAATCATACGCATTCCATTCATCATGTGCATAGCAGGTTTTCCTCTTTTCAGGTTGCTTACCGTTCTTCGCTGTTTATTTCAGCATCATGAACCCCGACTCGTCATTAACTGAGATGTCCATCAAAGCTCTTCAGGCGCAGAATGCGCAATTTCAGGAACTAATCATGGGTTTGGCTCAGAGCCAAGAAGAGCTGAAGGCTCTGCTCCTGAAGAAGGAGAAGAAGAAGAAGAGAAGGACTGTTCTTTTCAACTCGGGCCGAAGGTTTGGCAACACTCTGCAGAATGAAGAGGCTGGTTCTTCTATTGGTAAGGGTACTCCTCAAGAGGGAAAGGGTCCTAGTCCGGTAGTCTCCGACAACGAGACTGATTTTGATGAAGAGCAATATCCTCCGGCAGAAGACCGTTACAAGCAGTTGGAGGACATGCTGAATGCTATGGAGATCCAACAAGTGCCTGGGCTGGATTTTGGAGATTTGGGTTTGTCTACTGGTGTGATTATCCCTCGTAAGTTCAAAGCACCATCCTTCACCAAATATGACGGGGCGTCTTGTCCCAAGCTACACCTCAGGTCTTATGTGCAGAAGATTCAACCGTACTCAGTGGACAAAAATTTGTGGATCCACTTCTTCCAGGAGAGTCTTTCAGGGACTCATCTTGAATGGTTCTATCAGCTGGATGGGACCAAGGTTCATAACTGGGAGGAGTTGGCTACTGCTTTCTATAAGAAGTATCAATATAATGCCGACCTTGCCCCTACACGTACCCAACTCCAGGGTATGTCGTTAGGTTCAAGTGAAGGTTTTAAAGAGTACGCTCAGAAGTGGAGGGATCTGGCTGGCAGGGTGCAGCCTCCGTTGACTGATCGAGAGTTGGTAGACATGTTCTTGGGGACCCTATCTGGGCCGTTTTTCAACCATCTTATTGGGAACTCTTCTGCTGGATTCATTGATCTTATTCTGATTGGAGAGAGAGTTGAGGCTGGGTTGAAGTCTGGAAAGATTCCGAAGGGTGCATCGTCTAGTTCTGAGAAGAAACCCTTCAAGAAGGATGCTAGTGCTGTGTACGGGTCCAGGAGACAAGAGAAATCTGAGCGCCGCCAATCTGTCAGTGCGGTAATGATTGCCAAGCCTGCTGCCGCTCCTCGGCCAACCAATCCTCAAAGGGCTGAAAGACCTAGAAGAGAATTCACCCGTTTGAGAATGACCCTATCCCAAATCTTGCCGCAGTTACTATCCACCAATCTAGTGACTGTCAGAGAGGCGCCAAAGGTTGTAAACACTGCTTCCCCTAAATACAACCCAAATGCCCGCTGTGCTTATCACTCCGATAGCCCGAGGCATTCCACTGATGACTGTTGGGCATTAAGGAATAAGGTGCAAGACCTTATTGACGCAAAAGAGATACAGTTCGAAGCGCCTGAGAGGCCGAATATGGTGACTGCTCCTATGCCTCAGCATGGGGTAAATGCTGTTGATGAAGAGGTGTACGCTGTTTTTGTGGATGATCTAGCCACTCCCTTAATGACTGTCAAGAAGAACCTACTGCTGGCCGGTTTATTTCCGGGTTGCAGTGAGGGTTGCCTGTTCTGTGCTGTTTCCCTATCCGGTTGTCCTTTGCTGAAGTTAGGCGTCTAAAGCCTAATGGACAGTAAGGAGATTCTGTTCAAGAAGTCTGCTGTTCAGTTGGTTCCGGTAGAAGAAGTGTCTGTGGTTACCATCTTCAATAATCCAATCAAGGCTCTCCCGAAGAAGCCTGTCCAAATCATGACTGTCGCACCTGTTGTTATTACTGTTCCGGGGCCTCTCCCCTACGTATCTGATAAAGCTGTCCCTTGGCACTATGGGGCAGATGTGTATGTGAATTGAATTAAACAAGAGTTCAACACTGGCGCCAGTATCTGCGATATCACTGGTCCAGCCAAGGTTACCCGCAGTGGCAGGCTCTTCTCGCCTGACATTGCACCGCCCGCTACTCGAAGACCCCTCCTTATAACACCTACAAGTGTACCTGTTCCTGTTGCTGATCAAGTTGTTTCCCCTACTGCCGAGTCATCTAATGCTCGGGGCAAAGGGATTGAAGTTGAGCCTGCCCGGATGGAGGCACCAATACCCATAAATGATGAGGCCTCCCAACAAGAGATGGAGGAAATCCTAAAAATAATAAAGAAAAGTGACTTTAATGTTGTGGAGCAGCTGGGGCATACGCCCTCCAAGATCTCCATGCTCTCCTTGCTCCTGTGTTCAGAGGCCCATGCTAAGGCCTTGATCTCATTTCTCAAGACGGCCCATGTGCCACAGGAGACATCTGCAGTCCAGTTCACTGACTGCGTAGCAAATCTGACAGCGGACAATGGCTTGGGTTTCTCAGATGTTGACCTAACTGCGAAGGGAAGAGACCACAATGATGCCCTGCATGTCTCTATCGAATGCAGGGGCACTACTCTGGCACATGTATTGGTGGATACTGGTTCTTCCTTGAATGTTCTACCAAAGAAGGCCTTAGACCGTTTGGATTGTGAAGGCCTGGAACTAAAACCCAGCAATATCATCGTCAGAGCCTTTGACGGTTCCAAGAGGATGGTCCATGGAGAGGTTGACATTCCTATTCGTGTGGGCTCTCAGGTGTTTGACTCTACTTTTTATGTGATGGATATCCGTCCATCGTATTCTTGTCTACTGGGTCGACCTTGGATCCACAAAGCTGGGGCAGTGACCTCTACCTTGCACCAGAAGCTGAAATACCCCGTCAGAGGGAAGATCGTCATTGTGCAAGGAGAGGAGGAGTATATGGTGAGCCATTTGAATTCCTTCAGGTACATTGAGATGGACGGGGAGTTTATTGAAACCCCCTTTCAGCATTTCGAGGAGGTACTTCCAATTTCAGCAGCAGAAGAAACAGCGGTCGAAGAGGATATTCCCTTGAAGATGGCTTCCCTAAAGGATGCCCGGGCTGTAGTTCAGAAAGGTGAATGTACTAACTGGGGCAGGCTTCCCGACTTTACACAAAAAACTGACAAATTTGGACTGGGTTTTACTACAGAGGGTCAGAAAGCTATGCGGAAGGCGAAGACCAGAAGACCTCCTGTGCTCATCACAAATCCAGGAGTGAATGCTGTTGGGGAGGATAATGAAGTGGATGAAGCTGAGTTCAATAGCTGGATCTATCCGACGACTGAAGGCGGATTGACCAATTGGATTGTCAAAGACCATACTCCTGTTACTTTTGTTACGCAGTAATAAACTTCTTTGTTTTGTTATTTGTAATAAACAATAAATAAACTCTATGGCCCGGTGTCTTACCCGAGGCACTGTGGTTTCATTTGTGAGGGCATATAAATTGTCATTTCATATATCATAAATGAAAATCTTGGACGTTTTCTCGCATTTCAAATCTTATACTCCTTTTCTGTCTTTCCTTCCTTTATATATTTCAAAAACAGCTGTATTTACACACACTCACTCATACAGGTTTCAATCCACTATGGATCTCACTGGTAACGACTCTGCTACTGCCAGTTATGACTTCGAAAATCCGATCAACTTAGCCGAAGACGAAGGTGAAGATGATTGCGAAGTGCCTGGCGAGCTCGCAAGACTGTTACTTCAGGAAGAGAGGGCAATTCAACCACATGAAGAGCCAGTGGAAATAATAAACTTGGGTACTGAGGCAGACAGGAAAGAGGTAAAGATTGGTGCCAACCTAGAGCTCAGCGTGAAGCAACGGTTGACTAAGATGCTACATGATTATATGGAGATATTCGCCTGGTCCTACGAGGACATGCCCGGGTTGGATACCGATATTGTGGTCCATCACTTGCCTACTAAGGAAGACTGCCCTCCGGTTAAACAAAAGGTCCGCCGTATGCGTCCAGAGATGTCTGAGAAGATCAAAGCCGAGGTTATGAAATAGTTTGATGCTGGGTTCCTTGCAGTGACTTCTTACCCTCAGTGGGTTGCTAATGTGGTGCCGGTACCAAAGAAAGACGGTAAGGTCAGAATGTGCGTTGATTACAGGGATCTGAACAGGGCCAGCCCCAAGGATGACTTCCCCCTACCTCACATTGATGTCCTTGTTGACAATACTGCTCAGCATAAGGTGTTCTCTTTCATGGATGGTTTTTCAGGTTACAATCAGATCAAGATGGCACCTGAAGACATGGAAAAGACTACCTTTGTTACTCAGTGGGGCACCTTCTGCTACAAGGTCATGCCTTTCGGACTAAAGAACGCTGGGGCAACCTACCAACGTGCCATGGTTGCTTTATTTCATGACATGATCCATCATGAAATAGAAGTGTATGTTGACGACATGATCGCAAGGTCCCAGACTGAGGAAGAGCACCTAGATCATCTGCAGAAATTGTTTGACCGTCTGAAGTTGTACAAGCTGAGGTTGAACCCGAACAAGTGCACCTTCGGGGTTAGATCTGGGAAGTTGCTAGGCTTCGTTGTAAGTGATAAGGGTATTCAAGTGGACCCTGCCAAGGTTAAAGCTATTCAAGAGATGTCGGTTCCTAAGACAGAGAAAGAGGTCAGAGGCTTTCTAGGACGCCTGAATTACATTGCTCGATTCATCTCACACCTGACTGCTACCTGTGAGCCAATCTTCAAGCTGCTGAAGAAAGATCAGGTAGTACGTTGGAATGATGAATGTCAGGCTGCTTTTGACAGAATCAAGGAGTATCTCCAAGAACCACCCATCCTTATGCCACCGGTTGAAAGGAGACCTCTGATACTATACCTAACAGTGCTTGATAATTCAATGGGGTGTGTGCTGGGACAGCATGACGAGTCTGGCCGAAAAGAGCATGCCATTTATTACCTTAGCAAAAAGTTTACCGACTGTGAGACCCGATACTCACTGCTTGAGAAGACTTGCTGCGCTTTGGTATGGGCTGCTCGCCGGCTGAGACAGTATATGCTGACTCACACTACCTTGTTGATCTCAAAGATGGATCCCATAAAGTACATATTTGAAAAGCCTGCTCTGTCCGGGAGAATTGCAAGATGGCAAATGATCTTGACGGAATACGACATTCAATACACGACTCAGAAAGCCATCAAGGGAAGTGTATTGGCAGACCACTTGGCTCATCAGGCCGTAGACGACTATCAGTCAATGAACTTCGAGTTTCCAGACGAGAGCATCATGATTGTGACTGATTATGAAGTACTTGGACCGGATGAAGGACCTGAGGAAGGATCCCGATGGTCTATGCACTTTGACGGAGCCTCCAATGCTTTGGGTAACGGTATCGGTGCTGTAATCATATCCCCTCAAGGCACTCATACTCCACTCACTGCCCGGCTATGTTTCAACTGTACCAACAACATGGCGGAGTATGAGGCATGCATTATGGGTCTTCAAGCTGCGATCGACCTAAGGATCAAGTTTCTGAGTGTCTTCGGAGATTCCGCTCTTGTGATCAATCAGATCAAAGGAGAGTGGGATACGAAACATCTGAATCTTATTCGTTACAGAGAATGTGTGTTGACCTTGATCCCTCACTTCACGAAGATAACCTTTGAACACTTTCCAAGAGAGGAGAATCAGCTGGCGGACGCGTTAGCTACAATGTCTTCTATGTTCAAGGTCAAATGGGACAATGAGGCTCCCCGGATCATCATCTGGAAACTGGACGAACCGGCATACTGTTGTGATCTCGAGACTGAATTGGTGACTGAGAAGCCTTGGTACCATGAGGTGAAGAGATATCTGGAAGCTCAGGAATACCCTGAAGGTGCATCTGTCAACGATAAAACGTTTCTGAGAAGGTTCGCAGCAAAGTTCTTCCTTAGCAACGACATCTTGTACAAGCGAAACCATGATTCGACCTTACTGCGTTGTGTGGATAAAACTGAAGCAGAAAGGATCATGGAGGAGCTACATGAAGGGACCTTTGGTACACACTCCAGTGGACACACTATGGCAAAGAAAATCCTTCGGGCAGGGTATTT
This sequence comes from Vicia faba, assembly GCA_948472305.1. Lineage (NCBI taxonomy): Eukaryota > Viridiplantae > Streptophyta > Magnoliopsida > Fabales > Fabaceae > Vicia > Vicia faba. The sequence goes on from OX451735.1 coordinate 991,602,060, forward strand.
CTGGTCCACAATGGAAGCAGACTACTACCAACATTCCAGGACATGCCATAAGTGCCAGATTTATGCTGACAAGGTGCATGTTCCTCCAGTTCCTCTGAATGTTCTGACTGCGCCTTGGCCATTTGCAATGTGGGGCATAGACATGATCAATGAGATTAAACCTATGGCATCTAACGGACATTGCTTCATCCTGGTAGCGATTGATTACTTCACAAAGTGGGTTGAAGCAGCGTCCTACGCTACGGTAACCAAGACTGTTGTGGCACGGTTCATTCGGCATAATCTGATCTGTCGATACGGTGTCCCAGAAAGAATTATTACAGACAACGGTACCAATCTCAATAACAAGATGATCACTGAGCTCTGCGAGCAGTTTAAGATACAGCACCACAATTCTTCTCCTTACAGACCGAAGATGAATGGGGCTGTAGAAGCAGCAAATAAGAACATTAAGAAAATCGTGCAGAAGATGACAGTGACTTACAAAGATTGGCAAGAGATGTTACCGTTCGCTCTACATGGGTACCGTACCTCAGCCAGGACGTCAACCGGGGCAACTCCTTTCTCCTTGGTTTATGGTATGGAGGCAGTCTTACCGATCGAAGCGCAAATACCCTCTCTCCGGATAATGAAGGATGCAAATCTGAACGAAGATGATTGGATCCAGACACGACTTGATCAACTAAACCTTATTGACGAAAAGAGACTTGCTGCTATCTGTCATGGTCAGACGTATCAGAAACGGATGATCAGGGCATTTAACAAAAAGGTCAGACCACAAGAGTATCAAGTTGGGGATCTGGTAATCAAGCGAATCATCCTTCCTCAGAGTGATCCAAGGGGCAAATGGACCCCTACGTACGAAGGGCCATTTGTGGTTAAACATGTGTTCTCAGGAGGAGCCATGATTCTAACCAACATGGATGGTGACGACCTTCCTCATCCCGCCAATGCAGACATAGTAAAAAGATACTACGCATAATAAAGACCCGCTAGGCTGACACGCCTAGGCAAAAATTAGGGCTCCCGGCGAACCAAAAGGGTTCGGGCAAAATGAAGGGATGAAATGAAAAAAATCTGTACACCCGGCAAGTCAAAAACCTGAAAAGGCGGCTTGGGCAAAAAATGGGTATCCCGGTGGACTGAAAACCCGAAAGGGCGGTCCAGGCAAAGTTAGGGATAAAGCGTAATACTATGTCTCATTGGATCACTTTGCATCCAGAATCCGGTATCTATATCAAGTTCAGACGGCATCGATCAGTCAGCTTCACTTTCAACCAAGGTCATCAAGTGATGAGACGCTCAGAGATATAAGGGCAATAGCAGAGTTGAAACCCAGTGGGATCATTCATTTCACACAGCTGTTTATTTTCTCTTGTACAAAATTTGTATAAACTCTTTTGTTCGGCGGCGTTCTCTTACTAGGGCGTCAGCCTCTTGTACATAAACGCCTACTTACAGGCAAATTCAAAAATCAATACAAATACACTTTTCAGTTAAAATTGCCAATTGTTTTTCCTTTTTCCTGTTTTGTTTTGCGAAGAACGTCCAAGGTTCAATTTGTGATATATGCATTGACAATAATTTGCTAACTCATGAATATTTGCATGCGAAACAAAGAATTAATTACAGGTAACATTAGAAACAGGGGCAATAAAGAGTTGTCTAAACAATCTAATTGTTCTATCCTCCAAGGTATCAAGGTAGGTTCAGCTGAAGGACATAGCCAGATATCTTAATTCCCCAGAGAGTGAGTCAGCAAGTCAGTACACTCTCCTCAAGCAAAGCTACTATCAAACTTAAGGAAGTTGGGTATCCTCCAGTAGATCTCAACATTCCCCAGCAGCATATATACATGTATTCTTAACAAGCATCCCCGGCAGTCTTGACCTAAAGATTGTTCCCCGGCGGTATATCAGACATTCAATGAAGTCACTTCCCCGATACAGTTCAAAGCTTCCCCAGGAGAGTCCAATCTAGTTCCCCAGGAAAGTTGGAATCCATCTCCCCAAGCAGCAAGCTTATCCCCAGTAGATTCTGGAAGCTTATCCCTTGCAGAGCACGAACGCGTCTCTCGACTTTATTCAAAGAGTTATTTCCTTACCAGGATATAACTGGGTTATCCTCAGCCAAAAGCCATGAAAGACCGTCCTCGGCAAAGTCTTCTCACCCAGCGAAGTCTATTAACACTTCCAACACAACAAGGGTATCCCCAGCAAGTTATTATCAACAACTCAACAAAGTATCTCTCTCCCCACAGAGTATTGCTTCCCAGCAAGATAGTTAGAGCACTTTTCTCCCTGCAGAGTAATCCATTCGCCAAGTTTATTCCCCAACGGAGTTATCTTCTCCTACCGGTATTCTTGCAACTATCATCCCCAGCGGAAGCAAAAATCTATTCTCCAACATCAGCCCAGGAGTGACTTCCCGGCACCTGTCCAGGATTTATTTTCCTAAGACAAAAATATACATTCATAAACATCACATACATCATTATAGCATGCATATACGCATCATATCTCACAAATCTCATTTACGTTGAGACATCATTGCTTGATCCATATCATGCATTGCATATGACTGACCTTTACCTTTCAGGAAAGATCCAGTTGAGTTCTCAGACATTTCAAGACCTAGACCGGTTCAGTTAATCGACCCTAAGATTTTCTGTTTCTTATCCAGTCCAAGGCCTTCTCTGGTTCAGTCAGATCGACCCTAAGATCTCCCTGTTTCTTATCCAGTTGAAGACATTTCAAGACCTAGACTGGTTCAGCTAATCGACCCTAAGATTTTCTGTTTCTTATCCAGTCCAAGGCCTTCTCTGGTTCAGTCAGATCGACCCTAAGATCTCCCTGTTTCTTATCCAGTTGAAGACATTTCAAGACCTAGACCGGTTCAGTTAATCGACCCTAAGATTTTCTGTTTCTTATCCAGTCCAAGGCCTTCTCTAGTCCAGTTAAATCGACCCCAAACAGATTTTCCTGATAAAGACTCAGTAGAAGTTATCCAAGATTCTCTCAATGATTGCTATTGAGGTTGTAGTCGCCTATGGTTCTCTCCCCGATACTGCGGAGGTAGTAATCATCCCAAGATTCGCTCAACGATTGCTGTTGAGGTTGAAGTTATCCAAGATTCTCTCAATGATTGCTGTTGAGGTTGTAGTCGCCTGTGGTTCTCTCCCCGATACTGCGGAGGTAGTAATCATCCCCGGATTCGCTCAGCGTTCCTGTTGAAGTTGAAATCATCCAAGATTCTCTCAATGATTGCTGCTGAGGTTGTAGTCGCCTGTGGTTCTCTCCCCGATACTACAGAGGTAGTAATCATCCCAAGATTTTCTCAACGATTGGTGTTGAGGTTAAAGTCATCCAAGGTTCTCTCACCGTTCCTGTTGAGGTAGTAACCATCCCTGGTTCATTCATCACCATTTGAAGCTCCAAATTCAGCTCCTGTAACCAGTCAGGACACATCTATACAAAGCATCTGAAGACCAGCTCCTGTAACATGTCAGGTACTCATTTTTCTTTTTGCAGGTACGCAGGTTCTCGCTGAGGAATCTCTTACGCGATCGATAACCAGATGGCATCTATAAGCCCATCCACCATCCATCATCTCTCAGCATGGCATCTATAAGCCCATCATCCTATCCATCAATCTCCAAATGGCATCTATAAGCCCATTCCCATCATCACACTACTATGTGAGCGCAAATTTCTGGACACTCTAGTGTTCAATCATCTTCCACCTTCGGATTACGAAAGGCACGTTGGCCAATCTGCATCCTCAGGTCTAAGAAGATTGAACAGGGGCAACTGTTGTACCCCAAAATTTTCCCTCCCATATTCTTCAAGAATTGCAAGGTCAAAGCTTCAAAATCTCCTCAAGGGTTGCACAATGCAAAGGCCTCCTAAACAGTCAAAATTAGGGTTTTGATTCTGACAAGTAAATGAAGTTTCCAAGGGTCCAATCAAGTCCCACATGCTTATAAACATGGTCAAGCATCCTCATACCAAGTTTCAAGACTTACAGCACAAAATTGCACAGTCAAAAACCCTAATTGCACTGCAGTCAACTGTAGGGGCAAAATGGTCATTTGACAGTCAAAAGTTCAAATTTTTGGTCAACATCTCATTTTGAAGCCACAAACATCATTTGATCAATTCTTGATCATGATTCTCAAAGCTTGGCTCAAAAAGTCTCAAGATGCAAAAGTTTCCATATTTGGACAGTTGAAAAAGTCAACTGTAACTTGACCAGGGCATAACTTTCACATGGATTATCAGAGTCCAATAAATGCTCCCACAAAAAGTTATCAATTTCAAGAAATGCTCCCACAAAAAGTCCAAGAAATGCTCCTACAAGAAGTTATCAATTTCAACATTATAGGTCATTTTCAAAAGTCAACAAAAAGGGACATTAAGTCAAAGGCCATAACTTGAGATTGAGAAATCAAAATGACATGGGACCAAAGACATTGGTTAGAGGACTCAAATACCTTTCCAAAATGTTCATAAACATGAGCAAAGCTCAAAAATTGAGCAAGTTATGCCTTGTGGAAGTTGGGAAATTTTTGGATATTTTGAAAAGTCAACATTGCTTCAAATGACCTAAAATTGCTAATGGGCCTCTTTTTCTTCCACAATTCATTATCCAAGGCATGTGCACGACCATTTGGCCCAAAGGGAAGTTTTTTTATCATTTTTATTTATTTATTTGGATTTTTAATCATTAATAATTCATTTAATTAAAATAAATAGGTGAAAAATACTAAACCTAATGTTTTAAATCTTTTTGTGCATGGAATAAGCTTAAGATTTCGTGCACAATCAGATATGGAAGGAATTATGGTGATTGGATATGATTGAAGCCAAAATAGTATGAAAAAGATTTGAAAACTAATGCATGGAAAATCAAATATCTTATCATCAATTCAAGGATTTTTTGATCAATTTCTCAACCCTAATCCTTCCATACATAAGTGCAAAGCCAACCCTATTCCAAAAAACCTCTCAGCTGTGCCATAGACCAAGAACAAAACTTGAGTTTTTTGCAAAAAAGTGGGAAACTGAAAGCTAGGTTCTAGGGTGATTCAAGCCACAATACTTATTCCATTGTGTTCCTGAGGCTTCAAGGAACATATACAGATCAAAATCATCGTCCCTAACACAGGAAATAGGTAGCACGATCTTGACCGGTTCAAGCTTTTTTTCAGATTCTTGAAACATAATTCATGCATTATTTGTAAATTCTAATATTGGATTTGTATTCATTATATCATTCTGAAGCTAACGGTGTACTTTGATTGAATTTTTATGCACCATACGCGATTTCACCATGAACGAGACCTAGGGTTTTCAAAACTGTGAATTGGGGTTTCCCAGTTAAGGAAAAATTGGGACGTGAGGCTTGGACCATTAGAACCAGAAGACCATGGCCAATCAATTCCACATCTCGCGCCTAATTTATGAGCCAAGAATCTCTAATCGCTATTTTTGGCATTTGGTTTTTTTTTTGTTTTCAGATGAAACGCAGGGATGAAGAAGACGACCCAGTGGCAATCAGTGATTGGTCTATTTGAATTTCGCGCTAAATTTCCCACTGACCATTGTTTTTATGTTATATTATTTGTTTCCTATTATATATTCAAAGCGCGTTGGATAGTTCAGTGGTGAAGGTAGCATTGGTAATCTTCAGGACCTGGGTTCGAGCCCCAGGTCCCCACTCTCTTTCAATATTTTTCCTATAAAACTAATCCCATGCAGATTCAACCATGAATACCACCATGTTCTCCACATCCATGCTTGCCACGCGTGTAGTGATCTTAATCCAAAAGCCCAGATCTGATGGACACCATATACGTTAGTCAATGGAGTTACACGCTGGCACAAAAGTCAATCAGGCCATGAGCTTAATGGGCCAGCAATGCTAACAAAACCTCCCAAATGGGGACAGACCCCCCATGGTTTGAATTTTCTTTCTTTTTCTTATTTTATTTTTTTCTTCAATTATTTCTTTTTAATTAATTCCCTTAATATAATTTATTTTCATAAAAAAAAAACATAAAAACAATATAAAATCAGAAAAAGACAAAAATAAGTATTTTTATTTAATTAATATATTTTTTGTAAATAAATATTATTCATTAATTTTAGCTATTAAATTAGGTTTAATTCAAGCATTTTCTTAATTAACTAAAAAATTTGTAGAAATTAAGTTTAATTATTTTAATTACTTTTATTCTTTTTTCACCATTATTAATAATTAAATATTATTTATTTTTGCAATTAAATTACCATGTAATTAATTAGGTTAATTTAGGTTTAACTTTAATATTTTTTCTTAATAAATAAAAAAAATTAGAATTAGGGTTAATTTCTCAATTTAATTCAATTTCATTAAAATCATAAAATACAAAAATACCAAAAATAATTTCCTTTCATTTTAATTTTCATTAATTTAATCATTTAATTTAATTTCGTTAAAAGGGTCCAACGCCCTCGTTTCTAATTTTAATTCAATTCGCGTATTTATTTCTTTTTCTTTTAATTATTTATGTAATTCTCCCAAAGCCGTGTAAATACTTATCTTTCGCACTTTTACTTTATTTCTTTATTTTTTGTCAAATCGGGTTCTGGAAATTTTGGCGATGTGGACCCGCGCCTTTTGTAATAGTTTAGAACTTTTATCTTTCCGCACCTTTTTAACTGTTAAACAAATGCATGCAAGAATGAATGGCCTTAAATAAAAACAAATGTATAGATCACCAATGACATGACAAGACAAAAATAAATGAACATGACACACAAATCACACACCACCCCTAGGGTACGCCTCACTGTTGCCTTGCCTCGAAAGGTGATCGTCGAGTAGAGGATGTCTTAGTAAGTCCTCATGATCCGGGAACCTGGCATGAGGGTAGCTTCTAAGGTGTCTTCCCATTGCTCTGGTGATCACCATGTCCCGAACCTCGAATTGACCCGAACACCTCCAACGGTGGTGCTACCTACCTCTCAATGGTGGGATGGCACTACTTTAAAGGACATTTACACAGACGAATTCCTTAGGGTAGGTAGACGACTCTAGATACTTGCTCTAAATTTTAAAACAAATCAAAAATACTTTTCACACCGACACCTTTTCAAAAAGCTTTCGAAAGCAATTTTTCAAACACTCTTGAGGACTAATACAAGAGTCGAACTGGAATTTTCAAAGAAACTTTTTAAAACCCACAGTTGAAATGAAAACAAACCATTTTTGAAAACACAAATGAGCAAGTATCTAAGAGCCCATGGATAACCATGGATAGAAAGGGTGCTAACACCTTCTCTTTCTATAATCTACCTCCCGAACCGAGAGCAATCTCTTTAAGGAATTTTTCTATGCTTTTGTCCTTTCCATTTGGAGAAAATAAAAGACGGTGGCGACTCTTGCTTCCGCGACATTTCGCGAACCAGCGTTAAACAGTCAGTTCCAGATCCACCGATCACACTTATTATTTTATATTTTTGTATTTTCTTGCATATTTTTATTTTTGGTGCTTGCATTCATTTTTTCCAAATGATAAAAAATACCCAAAAATATTTTCTTTATTTTTTGCATTTTATTATTATTATTTTTTTGCATAACAAATGGTTTATTAAGATTTTATACTTTATTTTCTTAAATAAAACTTGAAAATAATTTGAAAATACTATACATTTTATTTTATTATTTTTTCACATGAAAATAATAATTTTCATACATAGTTTATTTTTTAAACATTTGTACATACTATTATTATTATTTTTTTAAACAAAAATGGACAAATAAATATTAGAAAACAATATTTTCTATTATATCAAAATTAGAGTTTCCCCTTTCAAAAATAATAACATTATTTTTCTTATTTTTAGAACTTAAATAATTTTATTTTTACATACATAAAATAAATAAAAAAAACATTTTGCATTTACATTTTTATTGCATATTTAAATATTTGTTTATTTATTTATTGTACAATAAATTCAATTGGGTTGTAATAGTGAATTAGGGTTTTATTTCGTGCAAATATCCCCCATTCAAAACTTGTATCCCCCCTCCCATAATATTGTTGTAATAGTTTATATTTACTTTACGCAATTTATCGCATTATATACATGTTTAGTAAATTAGGGTTTGTATGATAAGACAAAATCAAAACAAATAGCATGACCTAAATACAAGATAAAAAAGCATGAAAAATGACAACACATTACACACAAGCACCTCTAGGGTTTCATCCATTTGGTTGCCTTACAAAATGGCCATGGTATGCATGCTAGGTATCTTGGCAAAACAATACAAAAAACAAAAGATCATAGTCCCTCGATGACGCTATCTTGGTTGCCTAAACAAAGATGATCTTAGTCCCTCAAAACTTGCTAAAGATACTTGGACATATTGTTATCATGGTCATACGATGACCCACGCCCGTCCCGTTTAACATCCAAAGATAGGGTTATCTAGCAAAACAATGGTAGGTTAACAACACCAAAGGAATAAAAATGTACAAGAAAGACTTTTGAATAGGTAGATAAGCTTCTAGTTACTTGATCAACTTCAAAACAATCCTTGCTATTTTCAAACAAACACACACATTTCAAAATAATTTCCAAACAACTTTCAAAACATTGAAACATTTTTCAAAAGATAAACATCTTTGTATACATTCTTACAAACAAGAATCATTACAAAGATTGCCTAAACAAATGCCTCTTTTCAAAATACTTTCAAAACCACACAAAGCACCATTTCAAACAATTTTCAAAGCAAAGCAAGTGATCTAAAACAAGTAACTAAGAGCCCATGGAAAATCATGGATGAAAAGGGTTCTAGCACCTTCTCTTTTCATAATCTACCCCCCGAACCCAAAAACAATCTCAAAGGTCTTTCCTGTGCTTTTTTACCTTTCCTTTTGGATAAAATAAAAGTCGGTGGCGACTCTTGCTAAACCTTAACATTTGCAAACACAAACGCAAAACCTCAAGCCAGTTCTCCCACCGCATCACAATCACGTTTGAGCACATTCCCAGAGAAGAAAACAATCTAGATGATGCACTGGCAACTTTGTCCTCCATTTTCAAGGTTAAGTGGGCTAATGAGGCACCTTCCATTACCATCAGAAGTTTGAGTGAGCCAGCTTTCTGTTTTGAGGCTAGTTTGGAATCAGATGGTAATCCTTGGTTTTATGATGTTAAACGATATCTCGAAACACAAAAGTACCCTGAAGAGGCATCCGTCACAGATAATAAGTTTTTGAGAAGATTCTCAGCCAAGTTCTTTCTCAGTGGCGGTGTGTTGTATAGAAGGCATCATGATGGTTTACTGCTCAGATGTGTTGACAAGAAAGAAGCAGCTAGAATCATTGAGGAAATACATGAAGGTGATTTCAGGACCCATTCCAACGGGCATACCATGGATAAAAAGATTTTGCGAGCAGGTTATTATTGGTCCACCATAGAGACTGACTGTTACAATCATGCACGGGTTTGCCACAAATGTCAAGTCTATGCTGATAAGGTGCATGTGTCGCCAGTACCTTTGAATTTCTTGACCTCCCCTTGGCCGTTTGCAATATGGGGAATTTATATGATCGACAAAATTGAACCGACTGCATCCAATGGGCACTGTTTCATTCTGGTTGCTATCGATTATTTTACAAAATGGGTCGAAGTTGCATCCTATGCCAATGTTACCAAGCAGGTGGTAACTCGGTTCATTAAGCACAATATTATCTGTCGTTACGGAGTTCCTGAGAAGATTATTACCGATAATGGGTCTAATTTGAACAACAAAATGATGAAGGAGCTTTGTGAGTCCTTCAAAATCAAGCATCATAACTCTTCCCCATACCGACCAAATATGAACGGTGTTGTCGAAGCGGCCAATAAGAATATCAAAAGGATTGTACAGAAGATGGTGGTAACCTATAAAGATTAGCATGAGATGCTACCTTTCGCTTTGCATGGTTATCGCACCATAGTGCGTACTTCGAATGGGGAAACCCCATTTTCATTGGTTTACGGCATGGAAGCAGTGTTGCCGATAGAGGTCGAGATTCCTTCTCTTAGGGTCATGAGAGATGTTGAGCTGGATGAAAGTGAATGGGTACAGAATCGGCTGGATCAGCTGGAACTTATTGATGAAAAGAGGTTGACGACCGTATGTCACGGTCAGGTATATCAGCAAAGGATGAGAAAAGCTTTTGATAAGAGGGTACGACCTCAGTGTTACAAACCAGGTGACCTTGTGCTCAAGAGGATAATTCTTCCCCAGGGAGATCCCATGGGAAAGTGGGTTCCGACTTATGAAGGTTCTTTCGTGGTCAGAAAAGTTTTCTCTGGAGGGGCGATGATGCTCACGACTATGGATGGAGAGTACTTCCCTCTCCCTGTGAATGCTGACGTAGTTAAAAAATACTTTGCATAAAAATAATAATAACCCGCTAAACTGAAAACCCGAAAGGGCGGTTTAGGCAAAAAAGGGGTGTCCTGGTGAATCGAAAACTCGAAAGGGCGATTCAGGAAAAAGTTAGGGACTCAAAGCAAATGACTACACTCAGCATGAGCCCTTTGTTTCTTTCCTTCATTCCATCACCTGGCATAAGCTCAAAGCTAATCCAAGTTTGATCTGTCTGAAAGCAGGAAGATGAGGGTCATAAGAGTCACAGCAGAGTCGGGACTCGATGGATATTCACATTTACATTGCCATTTGTAAACACTTGTTTGCTTCGATTTTGTAATTACTTACTTCCAAATGTAAATGTCTTTTTCACAGGCTAATTTCTCAAAATCAATAGAATATCTTCTTTCAAGTATACACATATTTTTCTTATCTCTCTTTTTACTATTTTGTTTGCAAAAACGTCCAATATTTTTGATAAGCATGTGCATATAAACTTCGTGGGCCTTACACGGATATGGTAATCTAAGTCATGGTTAGTTGATCATTTGAAATATGGATAATGTTGTACCCTAAAATTTGCCCTCTCATCCTTCAGGAATTCATCCTGAACTCTAAGATTTTCTCTTAAACAAATCCAAGCCCTTTATTATCATTCCTTTCCAAGTAAAACAGTTTACAAGAGCAAAATGGTCATTTGCAAGCTCAAAAGTCAAAACTTTTACCTTGGAAAAGTTAAATTCTAAATACTTAGAATTTTTCTAAAAAAGAAAAGTGTTTAAGAAGAAAATGGCACTTCAGAGCTTCTGAACCAACCTCCAGGCAGAAATGGTCAGAATTTGCAAAATTGGCTCAGCACATAACATTCAGTCAGAAGGTGGCTCTTCAGCAGCTACACCAACTCAATCAGGGATTGTAAACGTGGTTCAACACGTGATCTTTAAACAGAACATAGCTCTTTCAGCAGTTACACAAAGTTCAGCCAAAGTTTATTGGAGAAGTGTAAAGAAGGCAACAAAGCCTGAAACTCCTTCAGAACTTACTGAGATCAGAAGGTAATGGGATCAGCAGATTGGGTAAAATACTGAAGCAGGATCACTAAGTCCAGTGTTTTTAAAGGTAGATCAAAAGAGCATGCTGGGAAGTCTGGAAAACTCTCAGAATTTGTTGAGGCAGCAAGAGGCCAAGGTCAGAGCGTGGTTTATGTTGTTCTTTTTGGTGAAGCAGAACTGCTGGTTCAGGTTTTAGGTAATGATGCAAAATCTCCTATTATAAGATTTTGGATTTTGACAAATCTCATCACCATTTAATTCTCATTAATGCTCACAACCACTTTTGAGCATACATCCAAGGGGTCTCTCCACGTGTGGCTTGGTAACACCGTTGTGCAGGCTTAGGCATGGGTCTATGCGCCACTTTTCGCCTATAGGTGTCACTTCTCCTTAATCCTCGCTTACTGTTCCAACCTAGGCTGAAAAGCTGTCCATCATCACAACTTTTCATGAACTTCCTTCAAAAACAAGTTAACCTCTACTGCATGATATTGGCGCAATTTAACATTAAAAAATCCACTCAAGCCTTGCCTATAAATAGGACACCATTGTCCATCACAACGGACGTGAAGAAACATCCAGAAAAAATGCTAGAAGAGGAACAAAAAACTCTAGTGAAGGAAACCTTGTGAAACTCTGCCAAAATCCCTAGTGCTTCATAACTTTGAACTTCCTGCCTCCAAACTTCATTGATACTCAGTTTGCTTCTTGACTAGAGAACGCCCATACAGTTTCTGACCATACATACACATATATTCTATATCCACCCATTCTAAAAAGAACCTGTCCAGAACACCATCAAAGCTAAAGCTATCTCCAACTCACAGATTTTCTTCCAACAGCAAGGTAAGCACCTGCTGACTCTCATCACGCTGCTAAGCATCATCAACTTTGTATGCTCAATAAACATAATGTAAATATCATGTTGATGATGTATGCGTTCTGAGGATTTTCATACCTCTGAATGCTTAAGTAGGAAGTGAATCAGTGTAGAACATGTTTGTGACCTTGTTGGTTCTGTCTTCTGAAACACTTTGACACCTGCTGAGATTATCCTAGGCATGCCTTCTGTTTTGTGGAAAAATAATAAAACTGCAGATGTTCTGGCTAGCATAGGGGGAAACCAAGCTCTGACTTTGACGTCAGTACTTATGAGGCCTGTTTTGCTGTCAAAAATATCAGAACTTCTTAAAATTATTGTGTTTCCAGCAGGGTCAGAACTTCTGACCTTCCCACTAACAGGTTTCTGTTTTGCAGGGCACCAGAGTCAGAAGTTTTGACTCATACAGTTTCACTAACAGGTTGATATCCTGCAGCAGGCCTGGGTCAGAACTTCTGACTTCCTCTCAGCAGCGCGCTAGCCCTCTCTCTCTTTCTCTTTTTCTTCCCCTTGTTATTTTCTTTTCTTATCTATTTTTCTCGTTGAACCACCCCCATGTACAAGTGTGTATCCCCCATCCCCTAAATATTGTAATAGCGTAGGATTTTACATTTCCGCATTTTATTGCTTTCAAATGTAAATGCTAGTAATTAGGATATGTATGGCAAGATAAAATCAATGAAATAGAAAATCCTAATTCAAGATAAAATCATGCATGCAATAAAACACACTTGCACACAAACACCCTTAAGGTATCTCCACTTGGCTGCCTAAACAAATGGCCATGGTATACATGCTAGGTATCTTGGCAAAACAAAAACAAAACAAAAGATCACAGTCCCTCGATGGTGCTATCTTGGTTGCCTAAATAAAATGATCTAGTCCCTCAAAAATTTTCTAAAGATACTTAGCACAATTTCTATCATGGTCAATACGATGACCCACGCCTGTCCCGTTTAACATCCAAATACAAGGTTGTTTACCAAATGCAATGGTAAAACAACACTGTCAAAAGGGTTAAAAACGTATAGGAAAGATCTTTGAGTAAAATAGGGTAGATAACTCTTAGTTACTTGATCAAAACTTGCAAAACATCCTTGCTATTTTCAAACACACTCCAAACATAATCAAACTTTCAAACATTGAAAAATCTTTTCAAAAGACAACACACCTTTGTATATATTCAAACAAGAATCATTACAAAGGTTGCCACAATGATGGCCTCTTTTCAAAACATTTTCAAAACCACACACAAAGCACCATTTCAAACAATTGAAAAGCAAAAGCAAGTGATCTAAACAAGTAACTAAGAGCCCATGGATAACCATGGATGAAAAGGGTGCTTGCACCTTCCCTTTTCTTAATCTACTCCCCGAACCCAAGAAAACATCTCAAAGGTCTTTCCTGTGCTTTTTGACCTTTCCTTTGGATAAAATAAAAAGTCGGTGGCGACTCTTGCTAAACCGAAACATTTGCGAACACCAAACGCAAAACCTCAAGTTAGTTCTCCCACCGTATCACAGATAACAAACATCACCACCGCTGTGAAAGGGGCATGTTTGTTTCTCTGTTTGGTGGACTTCTCTTTCACTCTTTTAGGCTTTTTGCCTTGTGGTTTTGTTTCACAGCTCCGGGCCATTGGTAAGGATCATAGGTCAGGGTAATGTCAAGGTTACGGCAGGTCGGCAGGACCAGTGAACTTGGTCGGAGATACTGCTTCCTTATAATGGCTTTTATTACGTTTCTTTGCTGCACTTCCATGTGTTATCTTGATTGATTATTTTAGCATTGTCTGCATATAGGATTTTGTTTATAGTTGAATGTCAGTCTTGATGCGTTGAATGTTTTTGCCTTGGAATTTTTTTTACAATGTTACTCTTCAATTGTTTTTCGGGCATTTTGATACCAGCCGTGCTAATTCTTCAGCATGGCCAAGAATTGGGAGGAAGGAGTTTAGTTAAAAAACAGTGACCGTAGTGGTATGCTTCTGGGTAGAACCCTATTGACGATGTATAGGCATTGTTTCAATCCCTAAACACCGGAGATATAAGGGAGTTAGACCCTCGTTAACCCCTCTGAGCCTTCGAAGTAGGAGTTTTCTTTCTGTTCGAAAAATAAAAATAAACCTTCTTTTTAACCAGGGGAGGGGTAGATATTCAGTTGATTTTCCCAAGTATTCAAATTTTAGAAGGAGTGTCCCCTCTGAGGATCACTGCATTTTATCTTCCATATCATAAGATCAAAAAATGTCTAAACCGTGATTTTCATTTTCCTCACAGAATCCTGAGGTCGAGATCGAACCGATATAATAATGGCTATCCCTCGCTGACCAAGGAATGAGGCATTTGTTTTCAAAAAAAAAAGAGAGAAAGAAAGAAAAAGTCCAAAGACCTAAATTCACATTGACTTGTTCAAAATGGAAAGCATGAATAAGAAAGAAACAAAAGGCCCCGCTAAGTCGAAACTTGAAAACAAGTCGCTTAGGTAAAAGTTAGGGCATCCTGCTGGACTCCAAAAATGGAAATTCAAAAGATATTGTCCAGGAAAAAGTTAGGGAAAAGAAGAGCCTAAAAAAAAAAAAAAGGGGGAGAGATTATCCCATAAAATTTTCATCAAAGGAAGAACAATAATGTCAAAAAACAAAAGACCGAAGCAGCAGAAGTTAAGTGACGATCAGGTTGGAGGATTTGTCGTGATCACTCAACCATTATAAATCTTTTTGAAAAATGAATGCTTGTGATAAGTCAACTGAACTTAGGAATGGAGAATATCACGAAGGGGGTGGGCACCAAAAAAATTTGAGCCTTGAAAAACTTTTTTTCAAAAGAACCTTGTATCGAACCAGGCCACATTACAACCTCTAAAAGTCCTAACTGAAACAGGGGTTTAACTCGAAAGCATACTACAATGGGATAACGTTTCCTAAACTCCCCAAATATGTGTTGCATAGCTGTGTTGGTATCTTATCACCCGCGTTTTGACTCGTTTTTCAAAAAGGGAAAGGAAAGTTTAAAACATTTTTGCACTCTAGCCAGTGATTCATTCACAACAGAGATGCGACACTTTGTTAAGTTCTTCAAGGTTTAAATAATCATCACATCAGGTCTATCATTCTCAATAAACATTTTTCTGTATACAAAACAATTGTTTGACATCAAAAGAGTTTACACGTTGAACACTTGTAAATAGCCTAATGATGGTTAAGAAAGGAATGTTCGGCTTTCTTCTGTTTTGATAGAGCCCGTGTTTGATTAGGACTCTGCTGATCCCCTGTGAAGTTTCGTTTCCCCAGTGAAGTTTCCTTTCCCCGATGAAGTTTTGTTTCCGCAACAAAGTTTTGTTACTCCAGGGATTTTCTTTCAAAAGCCTCGTTCCAAGACTTCAAGTTTGGATATGTCGCTTATCCCCAATGGAGTCGTTAATCAGGAACCTACATTCTGAAGAATTTTCAACTCCCCTTTGAGATTGCCAATAGAGATCCCTCGCTTTGACCTCTCATTTCCCAGCCGATCTATTGACCGGGGCATCTTTATGTTAAGGATCTTCTCTTATTCCCCAGTAAAGTTTTAATACCGTGTGACTATCTGCAGGATTCATCCTTTGGTTGCGTTCTAAGAGAATATCTCTCCAGCAAGATAATCCTCAATAGAGTTCTATCTCCCCGGTGAGGTCCCATCTCTTCGGTAGGGCTTTGTTCTCCCAACAAAGGTTTTCGTCCCTTTCCGGAAGCTGCAGTGTCGACCTGATCTTCTCTAGGAATTTGCAATGTATTTTTTGCATTTCCTCTCAAGTGTTTGTGGCCCGTTTCTGCCGGTTGCTCGTTTGTTATTCCCCACGAAGCTTCAACTCTTCAAGGTTCACTCTCTAGTGGTTTCCCATATTTTCTCCTCTCCTTTGGATTTTGCAATTTATTTTTACAAGTCATGTCAGATCCTGACTCTTTTTTTATTGGCTTCTCAATTGGCCATTCCCTAGTGGAAGTCTTAAACATGCATCATTACATTGCATCTGCCTAAATGCATAACATTTCCATTATATGGAGCATTGTGCTATATAAAAAAGAATTCAAACATGCATCAAAACATAAGCCATTATTATTTCCGTCATCCCCATTGTTTTGCTAATACCTCGGATTAAATCCCCAGCGAGGTCCTCGCCCTCATTATCTCAGTTTCATCCCCACACCAATATCCTTCTGACATCAATCATCTTTTGTTTAAGCGTCTACTGTTGATTATAGTTCAGTTTCGCCCTGGCGCGGTCTTCTCGGGTTTAGTCTTCACTACCCTCTCCGGTTCATTCCAATGACTATTGATGCACCTTTCGAATACCAGTTTCATCCTGATTTTCGCTTTCAGCATGTTTTTTAGGTGTACGCCCTAATCTCCTCGCTTTTAGGTTAAGCTCAGAGTTTCGTCTCCTCACCTTGTGCATAAAATCTAGTTTCTTCCTGGTACTCATCTAGTTTAGTTTCTCCTAACTAGTTATTGAGTCGAGTTTCGTCTCATCTTTGTTTTCATACCTTGGACCTTCTGGCGGTGATTATTTACCGAGTGCAGTGTTCGTACTGCGTCCCTGGCTTGAGATCAGTCTCCTTTGTTCCTTAGATGCTTCTATCAGTTTTCGTCACTATTTATCCATTGATCTGAGACCAGCAGGTGCTCTGAGGAACATGCACTCTCATCACTTCACTTTGGGTCGAGTTTCGCCTCGTTACCCGTGCATGAAATCCAGTTTCGCCCTGGTACTCATCTAGTTTAGTTTCGCCTAACTAGTTATTGAGTCGAGTTTCGTCTCGCTTTTGTTCCTCATTTCTGAGATTCTTTCAGCTCCTTCATACTGTCTATCTTAGTTGAGATTAGCAAGTGCTCCTAGAATCACGCACTCTAGCCATTTTGCTTTTGGGTCGAGCTCAGAGTTTCATCTCCTCACCCGCGTACGTTTTCTGTTGCAGAGTTTAGTTGCGCCTATACTCTGTTGGTTGAGTTTTGTCTCACCCCTTCCTTTTGAAGCCCAGTTTTTCCCTGACACGTTTTTCCGAAAGTTTAGTTGCGCCTATCCTTCTCTTGTTTTCGTTCTGTCTCAACCCGCATTGCAGTTTCATTCTGACGCATGTCTTGGGAGGTTTTGTTTCCATTTCTTTCAAGAGTGTAAATTTTCGGGTTCTTTCGTATTCAATCATCTTCAACTCTGAACGCTCGAAATTTGTCACTTTTCTCACTTATCATGTTGAAGATATTTGAATAGGGGCAGCTGTTGCACCCCAAAATTTTCCCTCTTGATTTAGGCTTATGTTTCATCATGAATATCATATTGCATTGCATTCATACATTGTGATGTGTCAAAACACGTTGGTTGTCAAGTCTTCCTCAAGCCTTGAAGGTTATTTTCATTGACAAGTTTGTCAAGGAAAAATCTTATTATCTAAACCTTTGGATCTTTCAAGCTCAAAAGTTATTGCATGTCTCAAGATGCTTCATCTATCTTTTTGGATCATCAGAGGATTGAGGTTTGCGTTTGACTTCAAGGGGAATCACTCTTTGGATTCACCAGCCAAATTAGGGTTTTGTTGAGCAAGGCTATTGATCAATGTACAAGTCTTGGTTTGGAAGCTACAATATCTCATTGGTATTTGAAAATTCCTTGCACAAGGATTTGGTCATGATACCCAGTGGGTTTGAAGTTTTGTAGATGATTCATCTGTCTCTTGAGATGTTGATCAGAACTAGGGTTTGGGTTTTTATCAAGATTTCTTGAGAATTTTGAATTGAAATTTTGTACATGGCCTTTATACATTTGTAAGATCATATGTTTGAATTTTTGATCATCAGTTTTGAAGGGAAGGGGAACATTGGACTCAGAGGGGCAGAGTGGTCATTTTGGTCAAAATCAATCAAAGTCAAAGTTGACCAAGGAAACTTTTGGTCAACCATCAATTCAAGGATGCACTCTTCATATTTCAATTCCATTCTATTCATTGGATCAAAGAGATTTAAGTTTGGGTTGAAACTTATTCTTGAAGAAACCCTAAAAGTTACTAATTTTGGAAAATAAAGACCTAATTTCAAAAAATCATATTTTATTCATCCTTGATCAAGTAGATGCAAATGAAATATGCTTGGAAAGCTAAGAGAATGATCTTTCATATCCTTTTGGTCTCATATTCAAATTGGCAAGGAATCAAAAGTTATGGTCTCTTGAAGTCACAAAATTATAGGTCATTTTTCAAAATTAATGAATTTCAAGCCAAATTTTGAGAACCTTAATGGATTAATTTGCAAAAACTTTAAACTAAGGGTTTGTAGATATTTCCAGTACCTTTCTAAATTGTACTCATTTGTGTCAAAACTCAAAAGTATGAGTAAGTTATGAACTTTGGAATTTTGAAGTTTCTTATTGAAATTTGGCAAATGTGCAAAATGGCCATTTCTTGCAAACTCAAGTTTTAGCCATTCCTCTTGCTTCTAATCAAGCCCATTGGTAATTTGTGACATGCTGAGGCCCATTACACTCATCATTTTGTGCCCATGTGCTTCATGAACTTGCTTGAATCAAAAAATACAAACTTGCTCAAAATTGCCAATTCACCAACACTCTCTCATTTCAAGTAATCATGGGCTGACATTTTGAGCATGCATTTCTGACTTCATTTGGCTCACAAAATGCATAAAAGGCAGAAGAATGCACGAGCAAAACACATGATTCAATATGCACTTCATTTTTGGCCAAAATTCCCAATCCTGCCCTCCAACGGCTTTAAGGACAAACTTCCACTTCTATCCTTCTCTACAAACCCTATATAAGTGAAAGCAAGCAAAGAGAGAGGGAGAACGCGGCTTTTACAAGAATTCCATATCTGAGATTTTCCTCCTTCCTCTGCAACTTGATTCGAATCTCTCAATTCCTTGGTGTTTTCTTCAAAATTCTTGTGGATTCTGCTTCAGCAAAGCAAGTAGATCAAGCTAGAACCATTTGTTTACATCTGGAGTGAAGGAGACAGTAGATTACTTTTCGCCTTGAGGTAATGATTCCAAATTCGATTCCTGAGATGCACTTGTTTATTGAGATGTTTGAGCTTGGATTCATGTTCAGTGATATTAATAGAATGTTTCTGAAGCTTTACAATGTTTAATTTGATGAATTATGCATGATTGGATGCTCTGAAACTCGCAATTCAGAATGTTTTTGTTCATATTCATGACTTGATTATGGACAATGTGATTGATGATTTGATTTGATTCGAGTTGCTATGGATTCCTTGCCATGCTAGCTTTGATTTGCCTTTGATTTCATAAAAAATGATACAAAATTGAGCATGTTATGTTGATATGAAAGTGAGCCCTAAGCCTGAGAAGATGCGTGCATTTTTGAACCATCCAGAGGTTGAAGATGATGTGGTGGCACATCATAATTGGTCTGTTTGAATTTTTTGGTTTATTTGAATATTTGTTTTATTTGACATTTTGTTTAATTTTGTTTTCTGATCAAAACACATTCAAAAATCACAAAAATTTTACCATAGGTCAATTTTATTTTCTAGTATTTGACATATTTTTTTTGGAATTTTTAAAAATGATTGGATTGGTTTAAAAAATTCATAGGCTTATTTAATTATTTATTTGAAGATAATTTTAATTTTAATAGTTCCTTTGACCTAAAAAATCCACAAAAAATATTCTAGACTCATAAAATAATGTAAAAATTGATTATGATTCTGGTTCATCATTTTTCCTATTTTTGATTAAATTTAATTTCAAAAGGTTATTTGTAATATTTGTTTTTTTATTTTATTTTAATACTTTTATTAATTCAAAAATTCCCAAAAAAATCATGTAATCTTGTTTCTAATCATAGAATCTGAATATATTTTTACTTTGACCATTTCATGGTTTTTGGTTATGGTTTGTATTTTCTTGCCTTTAAATAATAATTTTATTATTAATTGTTTAATTTTTTGTTTTTAATATTTTCCTTTTATCCAAAAAAATCACAAAAATTCAGGGATGTGTGTTTTTAGCCCTAATATTTGAATATAATTTTGGTTGGCCATTCTTCTGACTTTTTGATTTAAACATTATTTTGATATGTGAATATTTGTTAATTACATAATTGTTTGAATATTAATTTCTTTCTTGACTTTTCCTAATTCAAAAAAATATGAAAAAATATATTTCTTGACATTTAGGGTTTCTTGATGATTGGCATGATCTTGATTTAATTTGTTTGAATTTTTATCTCACTTAATCAATATTTGAGATTAAAAGTCAAAAATTAGGGTTTTGTTGCTTATGGTGCAAGTTTTATTTTCAAAACCACTATGCCCTGGATATTCTATAGGATTCAAGTCTTGATTATGGTTCATGAATGTATTGGGAATTTGAAAACCATTTTTCTTGAATCATTTGACTTGGTTTGACATTTTCCATAAATAATTTTGAAAACTTGTCTAGTTTGGTAGTTTTGCCAACTAGTCTTGAACTTTGAACTTCATTTGGTCTCTTCCTCAATCATTCATGAACTTAGGGCTTGCATTCTATAGTTTATACCTTTCAAGAATGTTAAAGTATTTTTGGTTTGAATTATGGATCCTTGTTTCTATTTTTGATATAATTTTGAAGTGAAGGTACCCAATTGAGTTTGCTTATCTTGTTGCAATTTGTTTGATGGCCAATGAACTTGAGTGAGGCCTATAATTGGGAACCTAATGATCATGTGATTCTTATTGTTCATATTAGCTCAAGCCATTTCACTTATAAGCTTCATGTTTGAATATTTTAAACCATCTAATGCATTATGTAGGTTTCATTTCCTATTGTGTTCATGAAGTTGTGATTGAATTAGCTATGCATGATTGAGATGTGTTTGCTACTGACTTTCATGGTCTTTGTTCATATTATTCTCAAGCTCTTATGATCCTGGATTGACATTCAACTGTCAATTCAACATGGTGATAGAAAGGAGCAACATTCCCCTGCTTTTCTTGACATAATATGTGCATATGCTTGCTTCTTCTTGTTTATCATGTCTAAAGCCATCATGTTTGTTCTCACTTTTTCACCTTATGGAATACTAACTTGGTTGTTGAATGTGCGAGGTAATCTGAGAAAGTTGCCACTTTTGGCTTGAGGTTTTTTTGTGTTTCACTTTATTTGTGAAACACAATCTATTATACTGGCATTGTTTTTGTGCTTCGCATGTTTGATGGTTTATGCAGGATATATATACATATGATTGGGAATGCCATACGTTGCCCCTGGGACTTGTTCATATCTGATAGATTCCTGACTCAATTTGTTTACTGATGCCAGCTTGCTTGAAGTTTCCCTGGGTTTCTTTTATTCTTGCTTGATTGCTACAAATAGTTATCTGTTTGGTATTATACTAATTCCTTTCTCCCATTTTCATTTTGCATAATTCTCTGATTGCATGATGGGATCTCTATTGCTGATATATGTCAGGAGGCCCTCTGGTTTTTCATCTGATGCATGTATTGTGTTGTTGATCAATGAGTCACTCAATTTAGAAATCGAGATCACGACTTCGCTCTCATTGCATGTTCCCTATAGGATGTTTATTGCTTTTCTTCTTTAATTGTTGATCGATGAGTCACTCAATTTAGAAATTGAGATCACGACTTCGCTCTCAGTGCATGTTCCCTATAGGATGTTTATTGCTTTTCCTCTTTAATTGTTGATCGATGACTCACTCAATTTAGAAATTGAGATCACAACTTCGCTCTCATTGCATGTTCCCTATAGGATAGTTTTGTTAAGCTTTCTTAGACATGATGATTAAGGTAGGAATCCATGTATGCTAACATAGGATAGGACTTTCCTTTATCCTCAACCTTAGGGTCAACCTTTGTATGATAACACTAGGGATAGTACTAGGTTAGTTTCCCTCAGTTTTTTTCCCTTTCTATGCATTCTGCATCTTAAAATAAAACTGTTTTCTTGGTAAATCATAAAACACTTCTAATAAACTCAAACCCTTCTTCAAGGTAAAATATACAAATCAATCTTATTTGTTTGTGCGCCTCTTGGTTTTGTTTTTAAACCTGTTTTAGCCGATGTTTCGCCATCGCACACTTGTTTGAAGCTGATGTTTCGCCATCGCACATGTTTGTTATCCTACTTTGATTCTCAATATCATTGTTAGGTGTGATGTTTTGTCATCCGTTTTATTGATGTCTCGCCATCTTTGCCATGATATCTTGTTATCTTGAAGCCGATGTTTCGCCATCGCACATGTTTGTTATCCTACTTTGATTCTCAATATCATCGTTAGGTGTGATGTTTTGTCATCCGTTTTATTGATGTTTCGCCATCTTTGCCATGATATCTTGTTATCTTGAAGCCGATGTTTCGCCATCGCACATGTTTGTTATCCTACTTTGATTCTCAATATCATTGTTAGGTGTGATGTTTTGTCATCCGTTTTATTGATGTCTCGCCATCTTTGCCATGACTTTGTTATATTTTAGCCGATGTTTCGCCATCACACATTTGTTTGAAGTTGATGTTTCGTCATCGCACATGTTGGTTATCCTACTTTGACTCTCAATGTCATTGTTAGGTGGGATTGTTTTATCATTTGATGTTTCTCCATCTTTGACATGTTACTTTGTTATTATTTAGCCGATGTTTTACCATCTCATTTGTTTGTTGTTTTATTTGATGTTTTGCCATCTTGACTGTTTTTGTTGTCTTAACTAAAAAACACAAACCAACCAAAATATGTAAGCCGAACTACAGATGCTCTGATTCCTTAAAAGGGATACGTAGGCAAAGGGGTAGGGCCTAACCGAGCACAACTTTTATTTTCCCTACATTATTTTCTTTTTTCTTTTACATGCATTCCCTTTTCAGTTTTAAGCCATAGACATAGGATTTGACCACACCCATTAGATTAGACAACAAGAGTGGATACCGTAGAGTACTACGGGCGTGTGGGGTGCTAACACCTTCCCCTCGCGTAACAGACTCCCTTACCCAATCTCTCGGTCGAAAGACCGTGATTTCTCCCTTTTCAGGTTTTCTCGATGTTTACCTTTCCCTTTCGGCGGGATAAAAGACGTTCAGTGGCAAATTCATTGATGTTTCATTAACATCCAGATGTCAGGTTCCGACCGCGTAGTTTCATAGTGATGTTATAGAAGTTGTTCTTGAGTTTGAACAATTTCTATATGATGTACGTAGAGTGTTTGGATGGTTTGTTTGGATAGAAATTGCAAGGTGTGAGAGGTTAAAAGGGTTTGGACTTCAAAGCTCAAATATGGAGGTTTTTGTGGATAGTTCTGATTTTTTAGAGTAAAGGCGGTTTTGAGGATTTTCAACACACAAGAATCTCTCTATTTTTCTGACCCATTTCTCTTGCAAATGCTCCTTCTATTTATAGGAAAAAGGTTTGTGAACAAGGGCTGATTAGGTTTATAAGACAACATGTTATGGTTTGGTTGGGATGTAAATATCAAACTATGTCAAGTATTCCATGGTCCCAAGATGAAGTACCAAAGTTGCTGGTGTAGAGGGGTTACTTTTCATGATTTATGGTGGGGTAAAATCAGAAGCAAACAAGGTATGGTCTCAAGACAAATTTTATACCAAAAGCTTGATTTTCAAGAATAACAATGGTGCCTTTATGCCATAAATGGAAAGATCTTTTGGACAATGGCTCAAACACTTGGGTAATAGCTCAAGAGTAGGTGTAAGAATTAAATTATGGTGAGATTAGTGAGTTAGAAGGCATGCAACACAAGATTATGCAGCATAACATAAGGATTTTGTTATGTGTTTTTCAACTAAAGGACTTGCAATTCAAGGATGGATGCCCAACTTCATGCCCTTGAATCTCCTAACTCACGTATGATAAATTCACGCTCTTGGATATTTTAGAAAGCTTGAAACATTGTCTACATCTTTCATGTTGACCATTTTGGAAAAATCAAATAAGAACTTGATGAAAAATGGCAAAGAAGTTGAGATAAAAACTGACCAAATCCTGTTGAAATTTTTTCTAAGTGTTGGATAACAATGTCATGACTTCATGGACTCATATCTTCAAATCTAAGATTTTTTGGACATCAACCCTCTAATACAAAGTTGTAGAATTAATAAAGATCTACAACTTCCATGTTGAAAGTTTCTTTTGAATCATCTTGCACCTTGGTGAAAGAATGTCATGAAGTTATGAAATTATCATGTATGAAAACACTTAGAAAAATTTCTAAGTCTTGGAATGTTTGACTTTTCAAATTGACTTTTGATTTTCTTGACTTCTTGATGATCAAGCTTGATATTCTTGAATGTCTTAATGAATTTTGATCTTTGAGACTTAATGTTTACCAAAAAGTCAAAGTTTGACTTTTGGCGTATCAGTTGACTTTTCATTAGTACAACTGATTTTTGGTCATCTGGTCAATTGACTGAGCAGAAATTGTGATACAAGATTTGAAACTTGACAGGAGCATTATTGAAGTTCATAATGGTCCATGAAAATTATTTGAAGTATTAGAAGTCCAATTGTCCTTGTGCAAACTCAAACCCTAATTTTGAGGTATTAGTGTTGAGGAGATGTCTTGGCCTAGTCAATCTTTGTGCAAGCTTGAGCTATTGAAGATCTTTGTGATAAATGTATTGAGAAATGAGAGGGAAAATTTTGGGGTACAATAGTACGAATACCATGAAGTCCTCTCGAGGAATTGTCATTCACTCTGTAAGTTTCAGCTTGTCAGCATCCATGGAAGAGTCTTACCTCTAACTTTTGAACTCTAGAACGAGGAATTCCTCGCAGAGTTGTTTCTCCTCAGCGTTGTCATTTGAGGTATTCTTGAGGCGGATAAGGTTTTTGGATACCTTCATTTCCCAACCAAGTCTTGATGAGCATTATCTCATTTATTAATAAAGATTATCCCCAACGGAGTTTACCTTTCGATTTGAATTATCATTGAAGTTTGCATTCATGAGTTCTCATTTTCCCATTTGAGTTGTGACTTGGAGCATTTCTTTATAAAAAGAATCTTTTATTATCCTCAGCAGAGTTGATGCTGACTAAGATTCTCGTATCCCCAATAGAGTTTATACCGTTTGACTATCTTGATGGTCTATTTTATGACTTCATATCCAAGATTCCTTTAATCCCTGGCAGTTAGGTTCTTTGTGAAGAAATCCATGGAAGAAGCATTCCCAGCAGGGTTGCCACTTTTAGAGTTTTGCATCTCTTATCCCCAGCAACAACTTTAATTGATTGAAAGTTCACATAAGAATTCCCTATAGAGTTGTTTTCCTTAAAAGGATGTTTCCCGAGAGATTGGCACCCAAGATTTTGGAATCCCCAACAAAATACTCCCCGACAGAGTTTTGTATCCTCAGTGGAGTTTTGTTGCCCATAAATCTTTTTCAAGAGAAAGGTTTTGTTCTGATACTTCAAGTTTGAAGACGTCTCATGTCCCTAATGGAGTTGCTTAGATGAGAATTCACAGTCTGAAGAAGTTTCAATTCCCTAGCAGAGTTACCAATCAAATATTCCTCGTCATGATCTCTCATTTCCCAGCTAATTGTTGCTTGGGGCATCCTTATTTAAGGATCTTTCCTTATCTCCAGTATAGTTAATGATGGTCAATTAATTGAGATTTTGTTAATCTTCAACAATGGATAAAGGATTTTTCGACGGAAGTTTCCCCAATTGGTTTGACCATTTTTAAAGAGTATCATCAATCTCCATTAGCGTGGTTCTGACTATATTTTCTGTTCGAGGATTTGTGTATCCCCAACAGTAATATTTTTTATTGAGTTTTATTATTGAAGAACATGTCATCCTCGATAAGGTTGGCCTTGATAGAGTTTATCTGAGTCGCCTGAAACAACCGGCTGAAAATCATCAAACAATGAAGTCGCCTTCAAACGTCTTTTCCCATATGGAGGGAAAGGTAAACATCGAGAAAAACTGAGAAGGGAGAAGTCACGGTCTTGCAACCGAGAGATCGATTAAGAGGGTATGTTACGCGAGGGGAAGGTATTAGCACCCCACACGCCCGTAGTACTCTATGGTATCCACTCTTGTTGTATATCTTATAGGCGTGTTTAATCTATGCTTACTTTTTACTATACTATTGAAGGGAGAATGCATGCAAAAGAAAAGGGAAAAGAATGTAGGGAAAATAAAATTGTGCTCACTTGGGCCCTACCCCAATGCCTGCGTATCCTTTTTGAGGAATCAGAGCTACCGTAGTTCGGCTCACATGTTTTTGTTTGTTTGTATTTTTTTAATGGACAATGTTAATTTTGCCTTCTGTCGCAGCTCGACCTTTGGAGACTTATGCGTTGGCACAGAAGTAAACTAAACATGTCCTTACCTGAAAAGGGTTTTAGAGAAATGGTGCTCGAACACACAAAATGGTTTGAGTTTGTTTGTATTTTGTTGCAGATAATGACTAGTTGACCTCAAGAGAATGATATTAGCCACTTTTCTACTTATCCATGAAAGAAGTCTTTGAGACTTGAACCACACCTAGACTTGAGATGAAGAAAAATAAGATCGAGAAGAGACCCGCTTATCATTTCCCATATGTGATCGGTGGAAATAGAACTGACTGTTTAAAGCTGGTTCGCGAAATGTTGCGGTAAGCAAGAGTCGCCACCGTCTTTTATGTTCTCCAACATGGAAAGGACAAAAGCACAGCAAAATTCCTTATTCGAGATGTCTCTCGGTTCGGGAGGTAGATTTATAGAAAGGGAAGGTGTTAGCACCCTTTCTATCCGTGGTTATCCACGGGCTCTTAGGTACTTGCTCTTATGTTTTCAAAAATTGTTTGCTTTTCAAGTGTGATTGTGGATTTTGAAAAAAGTTTCGTTTGAAAAATTTCTAAGTAACTCTTGTATCTGTCCTCAAGAGTGTATGAAATATTTGTTTGAAAACTTTTTGGAAGTGTTAGTGTGAAAAGTTGTTTTGTTTGTTTTGAGAGAGCAAGTACCCATGAGAATCTACCTACTCTAAGGAATTAGGCTGTGTAAGAGTCCTTTAGATAGTGCTATCCCACCATTGAGAGGTAGGTAGCACCGTCGTTGGAGGTATTCGGGTATATTCGATTATTAGGGACATGTGTGGTCACCGAAGCAATAGTAGGACACCTTAGAAGTAACCCTAATGTCCTAGATCCTTTTTATCCGAGGCAACCATTTCGAGGCAACTGGATCTTTAGACAGGAGGGAGACCTCTAAAACACCCTATACTTGACGACCACGTTCGAGGCAACCAGTGAGGCGTACCCTAGGAGTGGCATGTGCATGTGTGTTGTTTTTCAGTTAAATTGTCTTGTACATGTTATTTGTGATCTACGAGTTGTTTTTAATTTTCATCCAAGTCTTGCATGCATATTAACAGTTAAGAGTGCGGAAAATAAATTGCGGAAAGGTAAATCTACGCTATTACAAGGCGCGGGTCTATACATCGCCAAAAACAAAAACCCGTTTGGAAAATAAATGCGGAAAATTAAAGAAAGCGGTAAAATCCTAATTAACTATTACATCCCGGAAACAGATACATCAATATGATCAAAATTAATAATAATGCACGAATAGAAATCTAACCGGGACGTCCTTAGGGTTTTGACCCTTTTGAGAAATAAAGAAAGTAGTTTGTCCTTTTTTGCAATTAATTAAATATTAAACCTAAACCTAATCAATTAATTAATTTAAAAGAAAAAATGTTTTTTATGTTTTTTTAATGAAAATAAAAAGAAAAGAAATTAAAAGTCAAGGAAAACCCTAGTTCTAGATTTATTTTAAGTTATTGAGAAAAAATTAAAGTTGACCTAATTTTAAAAGGCTAGATTAATTAATTTACACTTTATTTACAAAAATAATAATTAAGGTGAAATTTAATAATAATAATAATAATAATAATAATAATAATATAAATATTTTAAGTTCCTGATTTTTATTATAAAAAATAATTTGCTAATTAATAATAATAACAATAATGATTAATGAAAGAAATTAAAAGGAAAAAGAAAATAAAAAATAGCAAACCAGGGGGGTGTGATGGCCCAAATGGAGGTTTTGTTTGTAAGTTTTCAGCCCATTAAGAATCAGGCCTTTTTGACTTTTGCAATCAACTGCACCAGCGTTGACTGAGGATCAGGGTGAGGATCATCCTTTGGCCTTTGGATCTGTCTGTTGAGACACTTGGCTCCCTGATTTGTGAGGTTTATGGTGGAACACATGGAAAGCGCTGCATTAGAATATGTTATAAAAATATAGAACAAGCGTTTGGGGGACCTGGGAATCGAACCCAGGTCCCAATGGTTATTGGACGCGCTTTCCACCAACTCAACCACCTGCTTTCTTTTGTTAATACAATGATCAATAAACAATATATTAAGAAACCAAACAATTATGCAATAAAGCAAAACACGCGCGCCCTGATTTGAACGGACCACTCCCATGCCTCCACGTCTTGTCTTCTTCGCTGTAACCTGCACAAAACAAAACAAATAGCGGGGGTTTTTAACCCCCACAATATGGCCTGAGGAAAAATAGCGAACAAGCGTGTGATGAACATAAATTGTTTGCGAGGGTTGGGTTGGATTTGTCTGGCCTTGACGAATTCAACCATATGCGTCTCAAGGTCCAATTTTTTCTGTGCTGTAAAGCCCTAATTTTGAAGCTTGAAAAACCTAGAATTCTCCAATGGCAGTTTTCGTTTCAGGGCACCATAATCAAATTAATCTGTACCATTAGCTTCAGAATGGTGTTAGCAATGCAAAGCAATGATCATAACATGTTAATGATGCATAAAACTTGAGTTTCGATTCTAGAAAAATTAAGCAAACCGTGAGTTTGTTCTGGACATTTCTTTGAGTGCTGGCACGTGATCTTGATTACAAAAGGCTTCTGGGAATCCCTGCAATAGGTTTGAATCAAGAGAAAGCTTTGAATCGTGCTGGAAGGTGGAATTCAGTTTTCAAATTTTTCTTGAATTTTTGGAATTTGCTTATGGCTTTTGACAACAGCTCTCACGTTAACAGCATTAGGTTTAGCTTCAGTATATGTATGGGAATGGAATTAGGGTTCAATCTTTGTCCAAGAATCCATGAAATAATGTTTTCAATATTTGATTTCCAATCAAATCTTTTTGCATATTTTTGATTGAAAAACCTTGCCAAAATTGGATATTTTTGTCTCTTTGATTGGCACACGAAATCTCCAGCTCATATTGGTCCTATTTGCTTCATGAAAATATTTGAAAACCATATCTTTGAATTTCCTACATTTTAAATCAATTAAATGAATTAATATTAATAAAAAATTCAATTAATTAATTAAAAATAATAAAATAAATCAATTTAATCTCAATGGGTCGTGCATAGGCTTTGGACAAAGTTTCAAGAAGAGATTTGAGGCCCATTAGCAATAATGAAGTGTTTTGAGCAAAGTTGACTTTTGCAAATTCACAAAAATTTCCCAACTTCTCCAATGCATATCTTGCTCAATTTTGATCATATGAACATGTTATTGGACATTTTGGAAAGGTCTTGAAGTACTCTAACCAATGCCTTTGGTCCCATGTCATTTTGATCTACCAATCTCAAATTATGGTCTTTGACTTAAAGTTCCTTTTTGTTGACTTTTGAAATTGACCTATAATGTAGAAATTGATAACTTTTTGTGAGAGCATTTATTGGACTTGGAATGTGAAGATGAGTTGTAGGAAATGTCATCCCCTTCAAAATGAGCATTGGATGGGATTTTTCTGATGAACCATGAAAAAGTTATGCCTTAGTCAAGTTACAGTTGACTTTTCTACTGTCCAAAAATAGAAACTTTTGGCATCTTGATGATTTTTGAGCCATACTTGTGGAATCATGATCAAGAATTGATCAAATGATGACTGTTGCTTAAAAATAAGATGTTGACCAAAATTTTTGACTTTTGACTGTCAAATGACCATTTTGCCCCTACAGTTGATTGTGAAGCAAATAAGGCTTTTGACTATGCAATTTGATGCTGTGAGCTATGACACTTGACATGTAAATGCTTGACAATGTATATAGGCCTATGGGACTTGATTGGACCACTGAAAACCTCAAATTCATTGAAGGAACCAAAACCCTAAATTTGACTGGCTTAGGAGATGTTTGGGCTGTGCAACCCTTGAGTAGTCTTGAACCATTTGAAGATGATTCTTGACAAACCTTGAAGAATATGGGAGGGCAAATTTTGGGGTACAACACCATACTAAGCAAAGGCATGATTCTCATCAGTAGTTTTAAATTGTTTTGAAGTTTGAAAGAAAAAGAAGTTTTTGTTTTAATGCAAATGCAAAAGGGGAAAGAAAAGTCAAAGAGAGACTAGCCTATTTCTAAATCTAATGTTATCATGCATCATTGGACCTAAAGTTGGAATTTCGAGGGAATTCTACCTAATGTTTGCATGTTTGGATTTAGAAGCCTAATGTTTAATTTTAGTTCAATTAAATCGAAGATTAAATTTGAACCAAAATCACCTAAGGGATCACGAAAGATTATACAAACAAGTAAAATTAGGCAACAAGTATTAAAGTATTGCATACAATCCATACCAAAAATTGCAAATGAAATACATGACATAAAATGAGTAAAACTAGGGATCAAAATTGACTAAAAAGTTAGGAAAAGGAAAATAAATTCCTAATTAATTTCTAAAATGCCTTATAATATTTTTACCATTTTTATTATGTATTATTGTTATTAAAAAAAATCATAAAAGAAAGAATTATAAAAAGAAAATAAGAGAAACAGGGGGAGAAAATTAAAATTCAGGAGGGTGCAGAAATTAGGGCGCCAAGCCCATTTTTAGAAAAAATCCAAGTCAGTTTTTTGTACAAAGCTTCAGGCTTCAAAAGGTGGCGTAATGGACCAAGCAGGGGGTGTGTGACTAGAATAAGCCTAGGTGCAGTGGCCCAAACCACATCAACATGTACAAACCCACAATTCTTATCTAATTTATGAACTGATTATTAATATAAAAAAATGAAAATGAAATAAAATTGCCAAAAATATTCAAAATGCAACCGTTTTGTTTTGATAGGGTTCAGGAGACGATTCACTCTTCTAACCATAAAGTCCCTCCTTCCTTCTCCCTCATTGGAAATGCAACAGCGGCCAAGTTTCCCTCTCCTCCGATGTCCACCATTTATCGCCTCACTCAAACCCACGACACAATGCGATTTCCTCCTCGTTCCTCCCACGCTTACCTCCATAAATCTGTACAACTACGAAACCATAGAAATCTCTAGATTCTAAATACATACGGTGAAAAAGAATTGGGAGCCATAAACATGGGGGAACGACTCAGGGAGTTCCGAACTATACCTTGGTACCAAGAAAACAATGAAGCGATGATGAATCGCTTACCTCAATGACGATGAAGATGACAGATTTGGTGAGGATCTGTTTCGATGTTTAGGTACTTTCTTTCACCTTCATCTTCTTCTGTTTCTTTATTCTGAATACATTTCGCGCTCTGTATCTTGTGGTTCCTGCTTTATGTATGAGTTTCTTGAGTGTTTTGGATTGTTGTTTGCAGAAGTGAGATTGAAGAAGATGAGGCTGAGATTGAGAGAGCAGTCAGAGAATTTGAGAGTGAGGTTGAAGATGAGAAAATATCATGCGTGTAAATGGTGGTTGGTGATGATGAAGGGTATGTGATAGGTAGAGATGAGATGGTGAAGGTAGAGAGTGAAGGAGTTGATGAGAGTTGGTAAAGGTTGTAAAAGGTGAAAAAATGGTGAAGTCCCCGGATTGAATGTGATTTAATGATTATATAGAGATTGGGGAGGTGAGGAACTCAGTTGGAGATGAAACAATCTCAGCCCAAGGATTGAATCGATTCTGTTATCGATCTGAGGGTGAAAAGTGAGCAGCTAGAGAGGTTGAAAATCAGTTATGAAGTTCGTTAGAACTTGTTTTTTTATTCTTTTGACAATTGGTGAGTTAGTTATAGTAGTTAGAGGTTAGGGAAGTTGGTTAAAAGTTGTGAATATGTTGGAAGTTTTTTCTGTTTATAGATGGTTATGTTGCTGTAAGTTTCTGTTGGGATTTGAGGTTGCAGACAATTATAGGAATTAGTTTGTTAATCGATTATAGGTTGGTTAAATTCTGTTATGGAGGTGGTTAGGGGTTGTTAAAAATTGTTAGAAGTTAGTTATACTAGATGGGCTGGCCTTGGATTTGAATGAAATTGAAAAATATTGGCTAATTGTTTTGAATTCTTTTCTAATCTAGTTTTATTAATTGATACAGGGCTGAACTGGTTTCTCTTGTATTTATTGTGAACAGGGCATGGTATGGACTTTTTTTCCATTACGAACTGGTTTATTGGATGAGCTGCGGTTTGGTCAGGTGAATCTAACGAAGGTTCATCAGCAGGTCAGGGTAATGGTTTAAGGCTAGGCGGTTAAGGATTATTTGAAATGTTAACTTGGTTTGAGCTTAAAAATGGATGTAATCAGCTAACTGGCTTATGTTTTATTTGAAGAAGTGAAAAACACAAGAAGGGGGGGGGGGGGGGGGGGGGGTTGAATTGAAAACCTAAAATCAATTGCGTAATGACACATTATTTTTATCCTGGTTCGTTTGATCTCAAACTACTCCAGTCCACCCGTCAAGGTGATTTCGCCTCTCTCCAACGAGGACTTAATCCACTAATCAAAACTGATTACAATCACTACTTTGACAACTGTCAAAGTCCTCTTGAGTACAACTACAGTCCAGTTAATCTCAAGGAAAAATGGTCTTAATCACGATACAAGAATTCTGTGTATGATTTTTTTCCGTTACAAAAATAGTTACCACAACTGTGATATTTTACACAAATTAGAGCGTAGAAAGTAAGTATGTAAGCTTGCAGCCTTTTGATATGAATTGCAGTAGCATGGAAAAATCATTAACAATTTGATCTCTTAGCTTGCTTATATAGGCAAAGGAATCATGTCCAACATTAAGCATGATAAAGGACATTTAAGCAGTTTCCATATTGAGAAGATCCTGTCTGAATGAAGCCGTTGCATATGATGTTGTCTTTATTGAACAGTAACGCTTCAGAATCTTACAATCTTGTATGCTGCAATTGCTTCAGAACATTGATGACTTAGAGTTGTGAGAATCTGATTGTATATGAACCTTCTGTTCAGAATCAAATTATTCTTCACTTTAGCGCATGTTCTGATCATCATTCTTCAGTGCAGATTCTGATTACCTCAGCGTGAAAGCTTCTATAGCTTAACTTCTGATGCTGCTTTGGTCAGAACTTCTGCATACACACTAACACAGTTTACAGAGTGCATATTTGTTCTTTGTGTTTGTTATCATCAAAACTCTAATAAAGGGTTGTAGAATCAAACTATGTTCTAACAATCTCCCCCTTTTTGATGATCACAAAAACTAGGATTTTCAATGAAAAATATAGAACAAAAAGTTTAAGAGAGACTCCCCCTGAGTTGATTACTTCTATGGAGTTCCTTCTCGTCAGAGCTTTTGATGCATCTCCTTCTGTTCTTATCAAAGTTTGTTCATGTTCAAGCTTTTCAGAAAGTAAAGGTTAAAATATTCAGAATGTTTGAGACTTTGTCCCGGTATACTGTTATTGAAAATATCTTACTTTCTCCCCCCTTTTTGTCAGGTATTAAAAACCAATATAATCAGAGTCAAAAAGATGAATTATATTGAAAACAAAATGCAGTGACAAGTTTCAGAAACAAGGAGGTAAAGATAAAAGATTACAGATAAACAGTTTTAAAGAAAATTTAAGAAGGAGGGGGAAGACGTGTGAATAACGCTTCTAACAAGCTCTTGATCTGAGTGCTTGACTCTTCCTGCTTTCCCATAATGTCTTTGATTTCTTTTGTAGTATCTTCTTGTTTATCCAAAATACCCTTGATCTCTTTGTTCGTATCCTCTTGCTTATCCAGTCTGGCATGTATTAATGCATTCTCTTTCTTCAACTCTTCCAGAGTTTGCATGACTAGAGACGAAGATGGTGTATCTTTAGGGGTTGCATGTTGTTCATAACATGCTGCAACCTCTTCTGATTGAACCACTTCTTCTACTCCAATCATGTCTTCTGGAGCAGTAGTCAGAGAGAGACTATCAGAATCTGGTTCAGCAACTTCTGAAGGATGGTGCTCTTTCCAGGGAGCATTATCCAGCGAAAGAATTTCTTTCTTGCACCATTGGCTCAGAACTTGATCTTGAAAGGCTTTCAGCTGATCACTGAAGTTCTGCTGAGCCCTTTCATAACCCAATTCTTTCAGCTTCAGAGTTTAGCCATTTTCTTAATCTTTCCCACAGAGAATCAGAAGCAGCAGGATTAGAAATCTCTAGGCTTGCTTGCTTCAAAGAATTGATCCATTCCTGCATTTCTGTTTCAAAAATCAACAGACTCTTACCAACATCTGATTTGGTTTCGGTTGGTTTAGGTTTGGGAATGGAAATTTTGTTTGAGGTGGAAGCTAGACGGTCCAACACTAGTGGATCAATGACAATTCTTAGGTTGTCAGCTGGATGGTTGATGGGTGAAGGAGTCAGGAATTAGAATTGGTGTGTTAGGGGTGTTTGGTGGTGTGGATTCATAAGGTGAGGGGATTTCTGGAATATCATGAATAGTGAGAGGTAAGTGAACCGTAAGAGGTTCTATTATTCCAGGGATTGGGATAGTGGTATCAGAATCTGAAGGAGAGTCTTCAGATTGGTTTGCGGTAGCGTGTGGAGTTTCTGGTTCAGGAATTTCATAGAATG
The DNA here is from genome assembly GCA_948472305.1 of Vicia faba. NCBI lineage: Eukaryota > Viridiplantae > Streptophyta > Magnoliopsida > Fabales > Fabaceae > Vicia > Vicia faba. The sequence goes on from OX451735.1 coordinate 991,637,182, forward strand.
GGTTTTCAGAGGGTGGAGAGAGAGAGAGAGTGTGTGTCTATTTTCTGGTTGTGGTGAGTTGGGTTTCCGATGTTCTGGTTGAGGAGAGTGTGGTTTTGGATTTTCTGGTTGTTATTGAGAGTTTGGATTTTCTGGTATTGGAGAAGAAAAGTATGGATCAAATAGTTCAATGTCAGATAAAACTTTGGCAAGTTCTGGTTGATGATGTTCTGGATTTTGATTTTGATTGGGGGAGTGAGGTTCATTCAAAAAGTTTCCTAGAGTTACACATGGATCAAATTCTATGTCAAAATCTTCAAAGTTTGGGGTGAAGGATTTTCTATTGGTTGAGGGGGAATGGTTTCAGATGTTGTAACAACTATTGATTCTATACCAGAAACAGAAGATGGATTACCTTTTGTTTTCTCAGCTTTAGGTGCCTTCTGAGAGGATCCTTCTCCTGCTGCTTTCCTCTTATTGTATTTCTTTAGCACAACCTCTAGAGCTGGCTTGTGTAGATCTTGAATGTTGATTTCTGGAGCAGTCCCATCAGCCTTGCAAGCTTCAAGGTATCTGACTATGATTTGTGGGTTGACGTCTATTTCAGAAAATAGTGGAAAATCCTTCAGAGGGATTCTTATAGAAGTAATGGTCTCATGAGAAGCAAGAGTTGGTTCCTTCTTAATCTTCTCAATGATCTTCATTTTATTCAGATTCTTGGCGTTCAAAGGCTTCCCAACAGTTGCTTCCAAAGTGCTTATTTCTTGAGCCTCTGTCAGATGTTCTATCAGCCTGTTTTCTGTTAGAATACATGATATCAGTCTTCCTAAGGGAATCCAATCCCTCTTAGTTCTTTCTTCTTCTCTTGTCTCTTTCACACTTGTTCTGAGATGGTTGAAGAGTAAGTGTGGAAGGTTTATCTTGGTCTTCTCTGCAATGAAGTAGATCAGAAACTGCTGATCAATATTGGTGTAGTCAGGAGAGCTTGTAGGCTTCCTGTGATTGATACATCCCAGAATGATTTTGGCCCAAATTCTGTGATGATCCTTCAAGTCTCTGATTTTGCTGGATGGCTGTCCAGAAGTGAAAATTTCCTTTACAATAGATTTTAGGTCAGAACATCTATCAGCCATATTTATGCATCTGACTCCACCACCATTGTAACCAATGAGTTTCCCAATAAGATCTTCTGTTATCACTATTTTCTTTCCCATAACATATGAAGTAACCTGGTTGTTGGATGAGGTAGCATGAATCCAGAACTCTTTGACGAGAATGGGAAACGTTGGACCTAACAGACGATAAAAATATATGTTCCAACCCTGAGCAATTATGTCTTCATATAGATTAAACCCATTTTCTTGTAAACTCTCAAAATCAATGATCAGTTCAGAGAGAACTTCTAGGTTGTCAACAGGAGTGAGAAGCGTTCTAATGGGTTCTTCATATTGTTCCATTGATGAAGATTCAGGAGCACTGATATTTTTGAGGTTTGATGATGAAGCCATTATTCACACGGGTTTGTTGAAGAAGATGAAAAGGTTTTTTGAAAATGAAACTTGAAACAAGAGAGAATATAGAAGAGAGTAAAAGTGAATGAATGAAATAGTAAATTGAGTTTAAATAGGTTTTTGAAAATGTAAGAAGTAAGTAAGAAAATAAGTAATGATTATATGCATTAATGAAACCTGAGATTAGAGGATTTAGAAAGATATTGAACGGTTACCACTGACAAGTGTCTCAATGCATCCGATCAGAGCCTTGGACCCTTCAGAATTTGAATACGTGTTCAGCCTCAGAAGGTGGCTTGTGAGAGGATGACAGATGTTTGATGATGTGAACTGCACGCCTCTATCCTTGAAATGAAACATTCAGATCTTCGTAGATAGACTCTGAAGCAACTGTACTTCTAACTTCTAAAGACAAGTTGATCAGATGTTCATAGAAAACAATAAAGTTTTGAGCGTTAAGATATGCAAATAAAACATTTTATTCTGGGCATAACTTCATGCTGAGATGTTTCAGAATGAAATTGAATCTATCTTCAGAAAGAGGTTTTGTAAATACATCAGCCCATTGATGGTCTGTGTCAATAAATTTTAAGGTAAGAATTCCTTTCTGGATATAGTCCCTAATAAAGTGATGTTTTATTTCTATATGCTTAGCCCTAGAATGAAAAATAGGATTCTTACTGAGACATATAACTGAAGTGTTATCACAGAAGATAGGAATGTTACTCTCAAATATGTTGAAGTCTTCAAGTTGACTTTTCATCCAGAGCATTTGAGTGCTACATCCAGCAGCTGCTATGTATTCAACTTTTGCTGTTGACAATGCTATTATGGACCGTCTCTTGCTGGTCCATGAGATCAGATTATCTCCCAGAAACTGGAAGCTTCCATAAGTGCTTTTACGCTTTACTCTGTCTCCAGCAAAATCAGCGTCACAGTATCCTACTAAGCTGTATTCATTGGATTTTCTATAAAACAAACCCAGATTAGTAGTACCTTTCAAATACTTGAAAATTCGCTTAACTGCTGTTAAGTGAGATTCTCTAGGATCTTATTGGAATCTAGCACATAAGCAAACACTGAATAAAATATCAGGCCTTGAAGCCGTCAGATAAAGGAGAGAGCTAATCATACCTCTGTAGACCTTCTGTTCTACCTTTTTACTTACCTCTTCCTTTTCCAGAATGCACGTGGGGTGCATTGGAGTCTTTGAGGGCTTACATTCAGAGAGATCAAATTTCTTCAGAAGTTCTCTGACATATTTGCTCTGATGAATGTAAGTTCATTCTGGAGTTTGGTTTATCTGAATGCCCAAAAAGAATTTGAGTTCCCTCATTAAGCTCATCTCAAACTCTGCCTGCATGCACTTAGCAAATTCTCTTCCTAGAGAAGGTTTAGTGGATTCAAAGATGATGTCATCTACATAAATCTGACACACTAAAATTTCATTCTTAAATGTCTTACAGAACAAGGTGGTGTCCACTTTCCCTCTGGTGAATTCCTTTTCTAACAGGAAGTTACTTAGTCTTTCATACCAAGCTCTGGGAGCTTTTTTCAGACCATAGATTGACTTCTTTAGTTTGAAAACAAATTATGGGTGTTTGGAATTCTCAAACCTAGGGGGTTGGTGCATATATACCTCTTCATCTATGTAGCCATTTAGGAATGCACTTTTGACATCCATCTGATACAGAGTGATGCCATTGTTTACAGCAAATGAGATTAAGAGTCTGATAGATTCTAACATGGCGACTGGAGCAAAGGTTTCTGTATAGTCTATCCCCTCTTGATGACTATAATGTTGTGCCACCAGTCGTACTTTGTTTCTGATGACTTCTCCGTGCTTGTTCAGTTTGTTTTTGAACACCCACTTGGTTCTAATGACGTTGAATCCTTTTGGTTTGGGAACTAGATCCCATACGTCATTTCTGGTGAACTGACTCAATTCCTCCTGCATTTCCAGAATCTAGTCATTGTCCAGAAGAGCTTCATCAATTGTTGTTGGTTCAATCAGAGATACCAGTCCCATAAGGGATTCTTCAGAGTTTCTGAATGTTGATCTTGTTCTGATTGGATCATCCTTCTTTCCCAGGATTTTATCTTCTGGGTGAGCTATGCTGCTTCTGGAAAGCCTTTTCTGGAGTTGATCAACAGAAGGTGTTAGATTGCTTATAACATTTCTTTCTCACGTTGTTGGAGCATCTCTGTTGAGAACTTCTGATGAGTTGTCTTCAGTACCTGTGAATTCAACTTCTATATGCGCAAATAATTCATTCTGCTTTGACTTTTGAGGGTCAAGCTTATCATCAAATCTAACACTGATTAACTCTTCAACAATCTGTGTTTCTATATTGTATACTCCGTTCCATCTTGAGCGTTCAGAGTATCCTAACATAATACACTTTTGTGCTTTAGATTCAAACTTGTTCAGATAATTTTTAGTATTCAGAATGAAACAAGTGCATCCAAACAGATGGAAATAGGAAATGTTGGGCTTTCTGTTATTCCACGGTTCATATGGAGTCTTTTCCAGAATAGGTCTTATAGAAATTCTATTCTGAATGTAACACATTGTGTTAATTGCTTCTGCCCAGAAGATCTTAGCAATGTTAATCTCATTGATCATGGTTCTGGCCATTTCTTGCAATGTTCTGTTCTTTCGTTCTACAACTCCATTTTTTTGGGGAGATCTAGGACAAGAAAAGTCATGCAAGATGCCTTTTTCATTAAAAATGATTCAAAAAATTTATTTTCAAATTCTCCACCATGATCACTTCTGACTTTGACAATTCTAAGATCCTTTTCATTCTGAACTTGGTTACAGAATGCAACGAACACATAGTGTGACTCGTCCTTGTGTCTTAAGAACTTTACCCATGTCCATCTGCTATAGTCATCTATGATCACTAACCCATACTTCTTGCCACTGACAGACGTAGTTTTTACTGGTCCAAATAAGTCTATGTGCAGGAGTTCTAATGGCTTAGAGGTGGAAACAACATTTTTAGATTTAAAAGCAGGTTTTGCAAATTTTCCTTCCTGACATGTGTTGTACCCCAAAATTTGCCCTCCCATATTCTTCAAGATTTGTCAAGGTCAATCTCCAAATGGTTTAAAATCTCTCAAGGGTTGCACAGTCCAATTGCCTCCTAACACAGTCAAAATTAGGGTTTTGGTTCTGGCAAAGAAATTGAGGTTTTCAAGGGTCCAATCAAGTCCCACATACCTACATACATTTTCAAGCATCCATATGTCAAGTTTCAAGACTCACAGCATCAAATTGCACAGTCAAAAACCCTAATTGCTTCACAGTCAACTGCAGGGGTAAAATGGTCATTTGACAGTCAAAAGTCAAAAATTTTGGTCAACATCTTATTTTGAGGCCACAATCATCATTTTATCAATTCTTGATCATGATTCCACACGCATGGCTCAAAAAGTCTCAAGATGCAAAAGTTTCTATTTTTGGACAATTGAAAAGTCAACTGCAAATTGACCAAGGCATAACTTCTTCATGGTTCATCAGAAAAATCCCATCCAAAGCTCATTTTGAAGGGGATGACATGTCCTACAACTCATCTTCACACTCCAAGTCCAAGAAATGCTCTCACAAAAAGTTATCAATTTCAACATTATAGGTCATTTTCAAAAGTCAACAAAAAGGCACTTTAAGTCAAAGATCATAACTTGAGATTGGTAAATCAAAATGACATGGGATCAAAGGCATTGGTTAGAGGACTTCAAGACCTTTCCAAAATGTCCAAGAACATGTTCATAGCTTCAAAATTGAGCAAGATATGCATTGGAGAAGTTGGGAAATTTTTGGGAACTTTCAAAAGTCAACTTTGCCTAAAACACTTCAATTTTGCTAATGGGCCTCAAATTCTTTCTTGAATCTTTACCCAAAGCCTATGCACGACCCATTAAGCTTAATTTGACTTATTTTCTTATTTTTAATTAATTAATTGAATTTATATTAATATTAATTCATTTAATTGGTTTTAATTATAAGAAAATTCAAAAGATGTGCTTTTTAGATCTTTTTGTGCAGCAAATATGACTAGGGCAAGCTGGCAACACGTTTCTCAATCAACAAGGCAAAATATCCATGATTGGCAAGGTTTCATGAAAGAAAAGATTGAAAAAAGATTTGATTGCCAATCATATATTCAAACATGAATGCAATGGATTTATGGGCTTAATTCTAACCTAAATTCATTCACATACATATGCTGAGGCCAACCCTAGTGTAGAACACACGTGAAAGCTGCTAAAACTCCATAACCAATTTGCAAAAAATTGAGAAAAAGTGTGAAACTGATTTCCTACTTGCAGTGCCTTTCCACGCCTAAAAAGGATTCAATCACCTTGCCTGAGTCTCCAGGAGTCTATTAACATCGAGAACCAGTCCAAACACGCAAAGAATCAAAGACAATAAGCCATACGGTTTACCTTATTCTTCAAACCTGCATATCATGTTTCATGTGCTTTTAATCTATTTTCTTGTTTGGTTTATTCTACTAGGGACCTTCTGAAGCGATTGGTATAATCTAATTGAACTAACGCTGCCTGAATCAAAATATACCATGGACGAAATTTAGGTTTTTAAAGCTTGGATTTTGGGGTTTTTCACAGGAGGAAAAATTGGACCATGTCATGACCATGGTTGAATTCGTCAAGGCCAGACGAATTCAACCAGACTATCGCGCTCAATTTATATAATCTGTGTGCGTAATCGCTATTTTTTGGACTTTTGCTTTGTGGGGGTTTAAAACCCCCGCTATCTTGTTTTCTGTTTACAGGGCAAAGGAGGAAGACAATAGGTGTCAAGGCCTGGTTGGAGAATTCAAATCCAGCGCGCGTTATTTCGTTTGGTTGTCATAATGTTTGTTTTTTCTTATATAATAATTGTTGTCCATTCATATAACAAACGCGTTGGATAGCTCAGTTGGCAAAGGCATAATGGCAAGAGGTATTGGGACCTAGGTTCGATTCCCAGGTCCCCCATTTAATTCTTTCTATTTTTCACAAAGTGTTCACATGCAGCATATGCCCAGAATTCCTTCCTACACCCTCACGCGTTAGCTTGCCAGATGGCCTTGATCAACAATCCAATGGCCACAGAATGAAGTCCATGATGCACTCCAGTCAACCAGCATGCACACAACCTGAAAAGTCAAAGGTGTCCTGGTCTTCAATGGGCCAGAATTCCTCACAAACACCTCCACTTTGGGCCAGACACCCCCTTGGTTTGCATAATTTTATTTTCTTTTCTTTTCTAATTCTTTTAATTGCTTTAATTATTTTTATTAATTCACCATAAAATAGTTTTTCCTAATAAAAATCAGAAACTCAAAAATGTTTTTTTTTAATTATTTATTAAATTTGCCATTAGCATATTTTTTTGTAAATAAATAACTAACAATTAACTTAGTTTAATTTAGGTTTTAAATTTTAATCCTTTTTCTTAATAAAAAATAAAATTGCATAGAATTATGTTTTGATTTCTTTTTTTAATCATATTTTATTAATCATTATTATTACCATTATTAATTATTATTATTTTGTACATAAACATGTAAATTAATTAATTAGTAAATTAGGTCAACTTCGACATTTTCATTAATAACTAAAACAAACATAGAACTAGGGTTTTCTTTAATTCTTTTTCTTATTTTCATTAAATACAAAAAACATAAAAAACACTTTCTTTTTTTTAATTAAACAATTAATTGGGTTTTAATTTAATTTAATTTAATTTCAAAAGGGTCAAAACCCTCGGACGTTCCAATTTAGTTTATTCGCGCATTATTTCTTATTGATTATTATGTAACTGTTCAAGGATGTAATAGTAATTAGGTTTATCGCTTTTCTTTACTTTCCGCATCTTTATCAAAAACGGGTCTTTGTATTTTGGCGATGTATAGACACGCGCCTTGTAATAGCGTAGCTTTTACCTTTCCGTATTTTAATTTTCCGCACTCCTAAATTCTAAATTGCATGAAAGAACGTATGGTAATTAAAAAAAAACTCGTAGCTCACGATGCCATGATCAAAGATAATTGTCAACATGAAAACAACACACAATACACACACCACTTCTAGGGTACGCCTCACTCGTTGCCTTCGAAACGTGGTCGTCAAGTATAGGACGTTTTAGCGGTCTCTCTTATGTCTAAGATCCAGTCGCCTCGAAACAGTTGCCTCGGATTAAAAAGGATCTAGGACATTAGGATTACTTCTAAGGTGTCCTACTATTGCTTTGGTGACCACACTGTCCCTACAATCGAATTGACCCAAACACCTCCAACGGTGGTGCTACCTACCTCTCAATGGTGGGATGACACTACCTTAAGGACTTTTACACAGCCTAATTCCTTAGGGTAGTAGATGACTCATGGGTACTTGCTCTCTTAAAAAAAAAACAAATCAAAAATCTTTTCACACTGACACTTTCAAAAGCTTTCAAAACAAATTTTTCAAACACTCTTGAGGACAGATACAAGAGTCATTTAGAAATCTTTCAAACAAAACTTTTTTCAAACTCACTCACATTTGAAAAGAAAACAAATTTTGAAAACATAAGAGCAAGTACCTAAGAGCCCGTGGATAACCACGGATAGAAAGGGTGCTAACACCTTCCCTTTCTATAAATCTACCTCCCGAACCGAGAAACATTCTCATAAGGAATTTTGATGTGATTTTGTCCTTTCCATATTGGATAAAATAAAAGACGGTGGCGACTCTTGCTTCCGCGACATTTCGCGATCCAGCTTTAAACAGTCAGTTCTATTTCCACCGATCACAGAACTGGCGACTCTGTTGGGGATACTTAAAGTGAGGTGTACCTTAGGATAGATCATACTTGTGTTTTCAATTGCTTTGTTTTGTTTGCTTTATTATTGTGGGCGCTGTTTTGGGAGTTCTATATATCCTAACCCGGATCTGGGGGGATACCTTCTTAGAAAGTAGCAACAAGACTGTGAGGGAACTGTGCGGGGTATACCGACACGGTTGAAGCAGTCTGCTACGCTGATGTGGCACTTTGGTGAGTACTGGTAACCCTTGAGTCAAGTCAAGGAGAGTACGGGGCCGCCGCGTGGTGTCGTGAAGCATCAATTGACCTTAGGAACCTTAATTGAACCATCCTGGCCTCTTTAGGGTAGTGAGATAACTAACTTTGGTGCAGTCCGAAGTTGGTTGATACTCGATACTACACTCATTGAGGGTTGTTTTCTTGGAATATTTTGATCACCAGTTCAGTGGCTAAATCGAAACAATGAACACAGAAAACAACCCAATGATATTGAGATCCTTAGAACCCGGTTACTTTTGATAGGACAGGTTTTGAGCCCACCAACTTCAAGAGGGTAGTACCCCAGACCCCATGCTGGCCTAAACTCTAAGGGCTATGGTGTGATTTGTGTGCCTTATCATGTTTGCTTTTGTGGATACTTGTGGTGTGTTTTTATCATAACATCATAATATCATACAGCATCTTATGCATCCACTAACCATTTCAGGGGTTCGAATCTTCATCTTTGTTCTTGTTTTGTAGGACATGGAAACTATCCGCAGAAAGACAATTCAGATCAACCTTGTAAGGATCCCTCCTCAGCTTAAGGAGCTTACATCCAAGATTCCCGAGAGCTCTTCTTTCAGTGAGAAACATGGCAGACTCATCAGCTTAGTCAACACCAGCATTGAGGAAGATAGAATAAAGGTCCTTTTCCAGTTCTTTGACCCGTTGCACCACTGCTTTACTTTCCCGGATTATCAACTGGTGCCTACCTTGGAAGAGTTCTCCCAGCTTCTGAAGATCCCTATCCTTAGTCAACTACCCTACAACGGTACGGAAAGAGAACCCAAACTTGAAGAGGTTGCTAAAGCATTACGCCTACAACCATCTGACATCAAGGGACATTGGGAAATTAGAAGTGGTATCAAAGGATTCTTGGCAAAGTTCCTGTTTGAGAAGGCCCAAGAATGTTGGAATTCCCTTGACCTACAAGCCTTTGAAGAAGTTGTGGCTCTCCTTGTCTATGGGTTGGTGTTGTTCCCGAATCCCGATCAGCTTATAGATATCAATGCCGTCAAGATATTCATGTCCAGGAATCCTATACCTACGTTGCTTGGGGACATCCTTCACTCATGTTACACTCGAACCATGAGAAAAAGAGGTGTTCTTATGTGCTGCACTCCTCTCCTAGGAAGGTGGTTTATTTCACACCTTCCACAACCAGTTTTGAAGAACGAGCGGGGTTTGAGATGGTCACAACGATTAATGACTCTTACGCATGCTGATATACATTGGTGTTCTCAGTCCAGAGAAGACGTCACTATCATTGATCGTTGCGGGGAGTTTCCTAATGTTCCTTTACTTGGAATCAGAGGAGGTATTACTTACAACCCATGCTTGGCTTTAAGACAGTTTGGATATGCTCGAAGGGATGGCCCTCACGACATGTTGCTTCCTGACATAGTTTTTGACTTCGACAACGATGCACAAGGGCTTCGCCAGAGATTTATCAGAGCTTGGAGGATGCCCAACAAGGTAGACAACAAGACACTGGGGCACAAGAACTCCATCCCGTTGGAGCCTTATCTCAAGTGGGTACGAGCCCGCTCCTAGAAGCTGGTGATGCCATATCCCCATGTTCTCCCTGTGATCAAAGATCCAGTTTTGGAAGGAGAGGTGTCCTACACTGTGATACGGTGGGAGAACTGACTTGAGTTTTGCGTTTGTATTCGCACTTGTTCGGTTGAGCAAGAGTCGCCACCGACTTTTTATTTTATCCTAAAGGAAAGGTTAAAAAGCACAGCAAAAACCTTTTGAGATATTTCGTGGGTTCGGGGGGGGTAGATTATGAAAAGGGAAGGTATTAGCACCCTTTTCATCCATGGTTATCCATGGGCTCTTAGTTACTTGGTTTTTTAGATCACTTGCCTTGATTTTCGATTGCTTTGAAATTGTGGTGTGTGTGTGTGTGTGTTTTGAAAATGCTTTTGAAATAGACGCCTTTGTTTCGGCAACCAATGTAATTGACTCGTGTTTGAGTGTTTTACAAAAGTGTGTATTTTTTCGAAAAGATGTTTCAAATGTTTTTGAGAGTTTGTTTGAAAGTGTGTATGAAGTGTGATTTTTGAAAAGAAGGAAAGTGTTTTTGCAAGTTGATCTCAAGTAACTAAGAGTTTATGGATAACCATGGATGAAAAGGGTGCTAATACCTTCCCTTTTCATAATCTACCCCCCGAACCCACGAAATATCTCAAAAGGTTTTTGCTGTGCTTTTTAACCTTTCCTTTAGGATAAAATAAAAAGTCGGTGGCGACTCTTGCTCAACCGAACAAGTGCGAATACAAACGCAAAACTCAAGTCAGTTCTCCCACCGTATCACAGAACTGGCGACTCTGCTGGGGATTGCGAGAGTCCTCTGATTGCTGCAGGTGTTGGTCTGGAATAAGTTACTGAACGTCGCCATCTCTGGGTCACTTCTTGAACTATCTCTAGAAATAAATCTGAATAAGTTATAGAATGTCGCCAAATCTGGGTCACATCTGAACTATTTCTGGAAGCAGGTTTGGATAAGTTATAGAATGTCGCCAAATCTTGGGTCACATCTTGAACTATATCATGAATGAAAATCTGAATAAGTTGCGGAATGTCGCCGAATCAGGGTCATATCTGAACTATATCTAGAAGGAAATCTTGAATAAGTTACGGAATGTCGCCGAATCTTGGGTCACATCTTGAACTATATCTGGATGCAAGTCTGAATGAGTTATAGAATGTCGCCATCTCTGGGTCACATCTGGAACTATATCTTGAAGGAAAATCTGAATGAGTTATAGAATGTCGCCATCTCTGGGTCACATCTTGAACTATATCTTGAAGGAAAATCTGAATGAGTTATAGAATATCGCCATCTCTGGGTCACATCTTGAACTATATCTTGAAGGAAAGTCTGAATGAGTTATAGAATGTCGCCATCTCTGGGTCACATCTTGAACTATATCTTGAAGGAAAGTCTGAATGAGTCATAGAATGTCGCCATCTCTGGGTCACATCTTGAACTATATCTTGAAGGAAAGTCTGAATGAGTTATAGAATGTCGCCATCTCTGGGTCACATCTTGAACTATTTCTAGAAAAGAATCTCGGAAGATGATGGTCTTAGTTTGTTGACTGATCTTTCCTGAAAAGGTAAAGAGTTAGTTGTATGCAATGTCATGATGCGTGATGCAATGTATGCGACATTAATGTTTATGACATGAATGTGATGAATGCGCATGTAAGCTAATGAGCTGTCTTGCTGAGGATAGATGAATCTTGGATGACTGAAGATAAAAGAATCTTGACTGCTGTCGGGGAGAACAATTCCTTGGTTGCTGCTGTGGAGGGCAAGAATCTTTTATTGTTAAAAATGAGAAGTCTTGGGACCACTGTTGGGGAAATCAGAAGCTTGGGTTGTATGCCAAACTACTGGGGAATTCCTGTCTTGAGGAGATCTTCACCGGAGAATATTCGAATATTCTGTGGGGAACTGAGAATGAGAGTCTTCAATCTGCTTGGGGATTGATAGTTGGAAGTTTTAGCTTCGCTGGGGATATTGAAACTCGATTCTGAGGGGAATTAGATTCCGGAAGGTTCTCAGGCTGGGGATTGCAAGAATCTTCTGATTTCCGTAGGCACTTGATCTCGGGAATGGGCTTACAGATGCCATTTGGAGGTAGGATGGATAATTACTGGAGATGCGTTGAATTGTAAGTCGAAAGAAGGAACATGTGTAGGGTTTCCTGATGATGAGTCCGTGTAAAACTGCATCGGGTTTTGAGAAGGAACCGGTGTAGGGTTTCCTGATGATGAGTCCGTGTAAAACTGCATCTGAGGTTGAGAAGGAACCTGTGTAGGGTTGCTTCATGATGAGTCCGTGTAAAACTGCATCGGGAGTTTGAGAAGGAACCTATGTAGGGTTGCTTCATGATGAGTCCGTGTAAAACTGCATCGGGAGTTTGAGAAGGAACCTGTGTAGGGTTGATTCATGATGAGTCCGTGTAAAACTGCATCGGGTTTTGAGAAGGAACCTGTGTATGGTTGCTTCATGATGAGTCCGTGTAAAACTGCATCTGAGGTTGAGAAGGAACCTGTGTAGGGTTGCTTCATGATGAGTCCGTGTAAAACTGCATCTGGAATTTGAGAAGGAACCTGTGTAGGGTTGCTTCATGATGAGTCCGTGTAAAACTGCATCTGAGGTTGAGAAGGAACCTGTGTAGGGTTGCTTCATGATGAGTCCGTGTAAAACTGCATCTTGAATTGATAAGGAAACCTGTGTAGGGTTTCTTGATGACGAGTCCGTGTAAAACTACGTCTGGAGAGAGAGAACCTGTGTAGGGTTTCTTTGGGGCAAATTCGTGTAAAACTCTTGGATGAACCGGGGTAAGGTTACCTTGGGGTAAATCCGTGTAAGACTTTGGGAGGAACCGGTGTAGGGTTACCTTGAGGTAAGTCCGTGTAATACTTCTAAAAGAAAAGGAACCGGTGTAGGGTTACTTGTGGAGGGTGAGTCCGTGTAAGACTTCGTCTGGAAATTGAGAAGGAACCGGTGTAGGGTTGCCTGATGATGAGTTCGTGTAAAACTGCATCTGATTTGAGAAAGAACTGTTGGACACTTTTGACATTCGAATGCCCTAAGTGGTGGTGAGGGAGGCTTGAATCAGATTACTCCGCGGATTGAGAGATTTCTTGAAATCTTGACTGGACTGCCCCAGGTTAACTGAACTTTGAAAGATCTGTTGAAACCTTGACTGGACTGCCCCAGGTTAACTGGACTTTGATAGATCTGTTGAAATCTTGGTTGGACTGCCCCAGATTAACTGGATGGTGACATGTCGTGCCCCTTGTTGACAGGAGATTTGTCGTTGGAAGTGTCATCCTTTTGAAGTGATTTCGCTCACTGAGAGAGTTTTCGTTCCTCCGAACATTCGCTGTATGAATTTCTTCGATGTCAAACAAAATAGCCAAATGCAAACAGTGATATTCAAGCAATGCAAATTTTATGTTTGTCTCAAAGTTTTGCAAAATGCGTTTTTTTTTAGCAGAAAACTTTTTATAAGACAAGTCAAGACAAGATTTAGAGCAAAGCCTTACAGGAGTCAGGATACCTTTTGAAACAGTATGCTTTCGAACTAACCCATGCTTCAATTAGGAGTTTTGAAGGGTTGTAACGTGGCTTGGTTCACGGCTTAAGAAACAAAGGATAAAGGCTCAAAGTGTATTTGTACCCACCTGCTCTTCGTGATGTTCTTCACACCTAAGCTCAGTTAATTGTGCGTCGCACTCTATTTTGAGTTTGGAACGACCTTTTGGGCGATGGTTCACCCATTGAACTTGGGAGACAGTCATCATATCCTTTTCTTTTGCAACATTTTTCATTTTGTTGAGGATTTGTAATGACCTCACTATTTTGATTTTGATTTGGTATCCCTAACTTTTGCCTGACTGTTTCCGTTTTTTGAGATTGCAATCAGCGGGATGCCCCAACTTTCTTAAGCCTCCTTTACAGGTTTTAGCTTGGTGGGCTTTTCTCTTTTGAGAGATTGACTGCCTATGTGATAGGGAACCACCCTTGTCTTTTGATTCCAAAGGAATGCTTTTCTTTTTCTTTGACGTCGTTCGTTGTGTTACGAACTGAGAGTTTGCGACTTCAATGCGCATTTTCTTTTGAATTAACTGAGATACTACCCTGCCCCAGGTTTATATCAAAGGTTTTGATTGTTTAGAATAGAAAACTCCTACTTCTTTGGCTCGAAGGGGTTGACTAGGGATTATCTTCCTTATAACTCCAGTGTTTGAGAATTGAAAGAAATGCTTGTACGTCATCAGCAAGGTCTGTTCAAAAGCATATTGTATGAGATTATGGTATTGTTTCGTCATCCTCCCTCTAAAGGCTTGCAGCTTTTTATCAAGAGTCAAATATCATAAAGAAAAGCATAAGAGTAGTGAAAACGAATGGATGAATTCAAGACAAACATATGCAATGCATTAATGAAACAGAGTTTAACATTAAAAGATAATTGTTTGAATAACAAAAGATTACAACTTTGAAAGTTCAAAATGAAACAAACACAATCTCAATGAGCTGGCATAGAAGCAGTGATCATGCTGGGGCCTCTGGATGACCAAGCTCAATTTCCTTGGCATCAATCAAATTCTGAATCTTGTACTTCAAAGCCCAACAGTCGTCAGTGTCATGCCCGGGACTGTCAGAATGATAGGCACAAGTTGCATTAGGATTGTAGTTAAGAGATGAAGTCTTGGGGTTGGGGTGAGGCGCTATCAATGCAATCAGATTCATCTTCAACAAGTGTTGCAGTGCTTGAGACAACGGCATGTTGATGTTGGTGAACTGTCTCTTAGGCTCGTTTGGTCGTTGTTGACTTCCCCTTGGCTGTTGTCGGCGTGACGTAGAACAAGAGATCAGGACTGCCCCTGCATGTTGATCATGACGAATCCTTTGATTGTTCCCAGCATTAGACTCTTTCTTTCCGTTGTAGGGAGTTATGCGGGTATCAGAGGTTGTAGCTCCTTGGATCTTTCCACTTTTGATGCCAGCTTCAACCCTTTCGCCGGTCAGTATTAGCTCGGTGAACCCAGCTGGGGAGCTTCCAATTAAGTGCTTGAAGAAAGGCCCTGTCAAAGTTCCCATGAAGATGTCAATCAGCTCTCTGTCAGTTAAAGGAGGTTGCACCCTACCAGACAGATCTCTCCATTTTTGAGCATACCCTTTGAAGCTCTCGTCAGAACCCATGGTCATGCTCTGCAATTGCACTCGAGTTGGTGCGAGATCAGCATTGTACTGATACTGTTCGTAAAAAGCCCTGGCTAGATCTTCCCAGATGTGGATGCGAGAACTCTCCAATTGATAGAACCACTCGAGTTGAGCCCCTACCAGACTTTCTTGGAAGAAATGGATCCAAAGCCTCTTATCAGCTGTGTATGGCTGAATCTTGCGAACATAAGACCTTAGATGCATCTTAGGGCAAGAGACTCCATCGTACAGAGCAAAGGTAGGAACTTTGAACTTTGAAGGGATGACCAATCCAGGAACTAGGCCCATGTCTCCTAGATCCAAGCCAGGTATTTGTTGGATCTCCATAGCACTGAGGCGATCCTCCAACTCTTTGTATTTGTCATCAACGAGAGGATATTTCCCCTCGGAGTAGTCAGCTTCTTCTTCAACAATCTCCACATTGTGGTCTTCTTCAAGACTACCTCCTGCGTTGGATGGAGTTGCAAGGTCTTGTGTCTTAGGTCTTCTCCTCAAGTTCAGGATGCGGACTGCCTTCTTGGACTTCTTCTTCTTGTCTTCGAGAAGAAGAGTTGTCAGATCCTCTTTCCCTTTACCCATAGCCAGCAGCATTTGTTGGAATTGAGCATTTTGAGCTTGAAGATCTTTCACTGTTTGTTTTATATCCATCTTACTGAAATAAACAGTAGGAAGAATAAGGAGACCTGTATGGGAGAAACCTGTTATGCAATGATATGTGTGATATATATGCAATGTTTTCAAGGATCTCTTGGGGTAAACACAAGAGAATGTTAGAGGTTGAACTCTGATCTTGGATTGGAGATCTTCACACCGGTGGATGTCTTTCCACTAGAATCAAGCTCACCATGTTAAGTGGGTCATAGCCACTGATTCAAGTTGTTTCACTTGAACTTTGATTGGAGAATTATGCACTGGTGGATGTCTTTCCACGAGAATCAAGCTCACCATGTCAAGTGGGTCATAGCCCCTGATTCAAGTTGTTGCACTTGAACTTTGATTGGCGTTTGTTAGAGGAGAAACCTCTTGCCCTTTGGTAGACGTCTAGTTCAACGTAACCCTGCATCAAAAAGAACCCTCGAGATTCTTGAAATGGTTATTGAAAATGCTATGGTATGATGTTATGATGTTATGTACATGTATGCAAAAAGCAAGTGAGTGTATATACAGACAAACATATTCACACAAAGCAAACAAGTCCTTAGGTTTAGGCTTGCATGAGGTTCAGGTACTACCCTCTTTCAGTTTCGTTGGTTAAAACCTGTCCTATCAAAAGTAACCGGGTTCTAGAGGATCTCAATATCACTGACTACCCTCAATCGGTCATAACTCCAGCATCGTTATCTTTTCTTGCGGCCGGAACCATCGCGAGAGTTTAGCCTCAATGAGTGTAGCATACTGCTACTGTTCTAATGGCCAAGTTGGGTCAATTTAGGGTTCTACGGTCGGTTGGTGCTTAATGACTCCTTGGAAGACCCATATTCTCCCCGTTTCAACACAAGGGATATCGGTACAGACCAAGGTGCCACACCAATGTAGCCATTGCTTCACCTATGTCGGTATACCCCGGACAAGTCCCTCACAGCTTATGCTACCTAAAAAAGGTATTCCCCAGATCCGGGTTAGGATCTATGAAACTCCGATGCAAAGCCCACAAACGTAAAAGCAATCAAAGCAATCAATTGAAAACAAGGGTGATCTAAACCCTAAGGTAACCCCACTTTGAGTAGTACTCCCCAGCAGAGTCGCCAGTTCTGTGATACGGTGGGAGAACTGACTTGAGTTTTGCGTTTGTATTCTCACTTGTTCGGTTGAGCAAGAGTCGCCACCGACTTTTTATTTTATCCTAAAGGAAAGGTTAAAAAGCATAGCAAAAACCTTTTGAGATATTTCGTGGGTTCGGGGGGTAGATTATGAAAAGGGAAGGTATTAGCACCCTTTTCATCCATGGTTATCCATGGTCTCTTAGTTACTTGGTTTTTTAGATCACTTGCCTTGATTTTCGATTGCTTGAAAATGGTGTGTGTGTGTGTGTGTTTTGAAAATGTTTTTGAAGAGATGCCTTGTCTTAGGCAACTAATGTAATTGACTCGTGTTTGAGTGTTTTACAAAAGTGTGTATCTTTTCGAAAAGATGTTTCAAATGTTTTTTGAGAGTTTATTTTGAAAGTGTTTGTGAAGTGTGATTTTTGAAAAGAAGGCAAGTGTTTTTTGCAAGTTGATCTCAAGTAACTAAGAGTCTTGTCTATCCCTATTGTACTCAAAGGTTTTCTTTATGTTTTCAACCCTTTTCAACAATTTTGTTCCACCGTTGAATTTGGTGGACAATCTTGCGTTTAGGATGTTTAACGGGACGGGCACGGGTCATCGTATGGACCATGAATGAAATGGTGCCAAGTGTCTTTGGCAATTTTCTTGAAGGGACTTGATCATTTTGATAGGCGACTTTCTAAAGCGTCATCGAGGGACTTATGATCATTTGAATTTGTTTTGCCAAAGAAACTCGACGTGCGAGCATGGCCCATTTTGGAAGGCAACATGTGGGATTACCCTAGGGGGTGCAAGTGTGATTGTGTATTGATTTCATGCATTTGTCTTTGTATTAGGTTATCTAGAGTTCGATTTTATGTACATACAAACCCTAGGTCTAACCATGGTATAATTCGAAAGCGGTAAATTGCGGGAATTTTAAAGTCTACGCTATTACAAATGGTATCCGGGAGTGGGGGTACAAATTCACAAATGGGGATAAGACTTAAATAATTACAACCAAATTGAATTGCAATCAAATGTAATCAATGTATAGCAAAGTATAGCAAATGTATAATGCATCAAATATAAAATGTATCGTGTAAGTGTACGTGTACATGTATTTTATTTACAAGTTGTAAGATGTGAATTTGAATGTATTATTAAGTATGTTTATGTACAAAAGTTTAAATGAAAATGTTTTTAAGTTTAAAGAAAGATATTATTTGTATTTTAGTATTAATGTACAAATAAAAATATTTTAAGTTTTATTTCTTTAATATGTATTTATACAAGAATTTTAAATGAAAGAAATGTGTTAAAATTGAGAAAATATATATTGTGTTCAAAATTATAAATATGTTATAAAAAGAAAAAATTTGATGTAAAAAAAAAGTTATGTTAATTTATTAACAAAAGAAAATAAAATAGGTTTTAAATTCTAAAAGGGTTTGGAGATTTGAATGGGCCTTTGATTTTCTTAGGACCCAAACCAAGAGTATTCAGAAGCAGGATGGGGGGGTATACGCTGGCTTTGGGAATGAATGGGCTTAGGCGCGATTGGCAGGTCCAATGTTTGACACAAAATGTTTTTTAGGGTTCTCACATTTTGTCTTCAGAAAAGGACTTAGGGTTTGAGAACTTTGCAGCGGCGCCGTTCGCTTACTTCACTTCGTCTTCTCCGATTAGCTTCTGAATACAACTCCCTCTGCCTAGCCACCAGCTGCCTCCTTCGCCTTCTTTCTTCCTTGGTTCAGTGAAGCAAATTAAGAGGTAATTGCCTTTTGTAAACTTTTTTAAACGCGTTTAGGGTTTCACTCCCCTTTCTTGCATGTTCTGGTTTACTGTTTTTTGATTAAGTGCTTTGGTTTTATGTTGCTATTGTTGAGGTGATGGAAGGAAAAAGAAGGGAGAAATACTACCTTGTCGGAGGAGGAGGCGAACGTGGAGGCGCTCCAGAGGCTTGCCGGCGGGGGGGGTGCACGATGAGAGCTCGCTTGGGTATCCACGGTACTCTGTGTTCTTTGTCTTATTTAATGCTTAATGATGCATGCTGAAAGCCTCTTTGTCACTTCTTTTCCTTCTATATCTTTGCCTATGTTGCTTACGTGCTTCGTATGCTTCTGTTGCTTCGTATGCTTGATGCCTCTGAAACAAATTGCTTTTGTAAACTTCTTTTTCTCTTCTTCCTCTTTGGGCTTGCTGAGTATGCTTCTTTATCTCGTTCTGGTTGCCTTTTGGAATGCTTGCCCTGTGATGAGAATGCTCTGAGGGCCTGTGTCGGTTTGAAAGCTGGTCTAGGCTTTTGAAGTTACAGGCCTTGGCTTCAGGCTTTTGACAGGTTGTGAGCTGGAAATAGAGTTGGCTTCATGTTTGCTGTTGAACTGAAACAGGTTATGGTTTGGATTTTGATGTTCTGCTTCAATTTTCTGTGTTACAGTATGAGGCTTTTTTCTGGTTTTATATACAGGTTCGTATGGTTAAGCTTGGTGCTTCTGTTTGTGTTGCATAGTCTTGATGCTTTGTGGTTTAGACTGGCAGGTTTATGGCTTTGAGACGGTTTTGGCTGTTAAGCTTGAGGCTTGAAGGTTTTTTTTGACAGGGTATTGTTTAGGCTTGAGTTTGATTGCAGGTTATACTGGTTTTCAGGCTTAAGGCTTCAGCTAGGACAGTGGTCTTGGCTTTTAGTTTTGACAGGGTTGGTGTTTTTGTGAAGCTATGCTTCAGGCTTCAGGCTTATGCTGGTTTTTAGTGAACTGGTTTTAGGCTTGGGAGCTTATGTTCTGAGTTCTCTTTTGGTTTGTGATTTTTTTTAATGTTTAACTCCGCCCCCTTTTTACTGTGTTAGCAGCTTGCTTTTATATTTCTTTATGCCTCCAGCCCAAAGCCAGTAAGCATATTCTCTTTTCTCTCTTTCTTCTCTCTCCAGTACAGCTTTAAGCATTTTAAAATGTTTATGCTTGTACTTTTACTGAAAAGGTAACACTGGAAAATGATGCTTTGACTGTGCTTGCTTGCAAAACTAGTTTTAGCCTGCATATTTTCTTTCTCTTTTCCATACTTTGTGCTGCATCTTGTACCTTTTGATACTTTGATATCTTTGACAGCTTTTTTGGCAGCTTGTGGCAAGTTTGAATTTGGAACTTAGTTGGACTTTGTGGTTCAATTTGGATTTGGACTTTGTAGTGCTGTCTTGCTTTGAACTATGCAGTTTTTTTGACAAACTTTGAACTTGTGCATTTTTTTAACCTTGTGCATTTCATGCTTAGCAAGCATTGTTCATCCCTTTTTGTGAACCAGGAGAAATCCCGTGATTTGCAGAAAGGGCTAACTGATTCCAGTCAGTTGCCTTTAATGATGAGTCCAAATTAATTGTCTGTCTCTTATTTATTTATCTGCTTCTGACTTTTATTTTGTTCTTTGTTTTGCAGATAAAATTCCATGGAGCACTGGAGCAAGGGATAGAAGATGAAGAATTGAAGATTTAGAAAAACATTTAGGATAGTTTTTATTTAAATTTAAATAAATGTAATATTATTATTGTAAACATTTTGTAAACAAAAACAATTATACAAATAATTTAAAGATAAATAAAAAGTCCTTTTATTTAATTAATTCTTTTCTTCTCCAATTGTTTATTTATTATTTAAAATTCTTTAAATTATAATAATGGAAAATAAATTCCAATCATTTAAATTCAGAATAGTAAATAATTAAATAAACATTGTTTCGGCATTGATCGATTAAACTTGGTGCTTCACAAATCCAAATTAATGCACAGTCAATCACAACAACTGCCCAGATCTATTCTTCCTTTTACTGATTTTTACCAGACACTGCAAATTCAATCCAAATGTTTCAATCCACATCTCAGCATAACTTGAAAAACACTGTAGAGTTAAACCTTTCTGAGGAACCGCGCATAAAAAACCCTAATTCCTGGTCAAATGTCAAAGAAACGTTTGCCTGATCAAAGTTGAGCCAAAATCAAACAAACCCTAAACAAACTGCTTGAATTGTTCCAGAGCCATGAAAATCAATGAAAACCCTAATTTTGTTTGACTGACGAGAAAAGT
The DNA here is from genome assembly GCA_948472305.1 of Vicia faba. Taxonomy (NCBI): domain Eukaryota; kingdom Viridiplantae; phylum Streptophyta; class Magnoliopsida; order Fabales; family Fabaceae; genus Vicia; species Vicia faba. The sequence continues at coordinate 991,658,321 of OX451735.1, forward strand.
CTGTTTGACCGATTCTTGAGTCAATCTGAAAAATCAGGAAAAGCCTGAAGTTGTGATTTCTTGTGGAAAAAATACGAGGGCAAATTTTGGGGTACAACATACACCATTCAACATCCTGACATGCCTACATCCTGGGAAGAAATGCAGAAGAGCTGGATCCAGCTAAAGGAAGAACGGAATTCTCTTGAATCCAGTCTACATGCCAGTGAGAAGAAGGTCTTGGAGCTCACCCGCCTACTGCACGAGGAGAAGACTCTCAACACTTACATAGCTCCAAAGAGGATGCGCAGTGTCTTTTGGGATTAATTTACTTTGTAATGTTTTGCCCATGAGGCCTTGATGTACTGAACAATTATTTCTTAATGACAACGTGTGTTCCTTTTTGTTTACAACAAATTTGAACTTTCGAACCCTTGAATGCATTGCATAAACAGCATATCATGCATCATGTGCATAGCAGGTACTCTTCTTTTCAGGTTGCTTAATCTTCTTCGCTGTTTATTTCAGCTTGCCTCATCATGAATCCTGAATCATCTACTGAGCAATCCATCAAGGCCCTCCAGGCCCAAAACGCCCAGTTCCAAGAGTTGATCATGAGTTTAGCCCAAGGTCAAGCGGAATTGAAGGCTCTGCTGGTCAAGAAGAAGAAGAAGAGAACTGTACTATTCAACACTGGCCGGAGGTTTGGTAACACACTGCAAAATGAGGCTGATCAAGCTGGTTCTTCTGTAGGGAAAGGCAGTCCCCAAGGGGGAAGGGTTCCTAGTCTTGTGGTCTCTGACAACGAGACTGATTTCAATGAAGAGCAGTACCCTCCCGCTGAAGACAGGTACAAGCAGTTAGAGGATCGTCTGAATGCCATGGAAATTCAAAAAGTGCCTGGGTTGGATTTTGGAGACCTAGGTCTATCTTCTGGTATGGTGATCCCTCACAAATTCAAAGCACCATCTTTCGCAAAGTATGACGGGGCGTCCTGCCCTAAGCTACATCTCAGATCTTATGTGCGGAAGATCCAGCCATATACTGTGGACAAGAACTTATGGATCCATTTCTTCCAGGAGAGTCCTTCCGGGACTCATCTCGAATGGTTCTATCAGCTGGATGGAACCAAGGTTCGTAACTGGGAGGACTTGGCTACTGCTTTTTATAAGCAGTATCAGTACAATGCCGACCTCGCTCCTACACGTATCCAACTCCAGGGTATGTCGCTAGGATCGGGAGAAGGTTTTAAAGAGTACGCGCAGAAGTGGAGGGACCTGGCTGGCAGGGTGCAGCCACCGTTAACCGACCGTGAACTCGTGGACATGTTCTTGGGGACCCTATCCGGGCCGTTCTTCAACCACCTGATCGGTAATTATTCTGTAGGTTTCACAGACCTCATTCTGACTGGGGAGAGGATAGAAGCTGGGATGAAATCAGGGAAGATACAGAAAGGTGCGTCCTCAAGTTCTGAGAAGAAGCCTTTCAAGAAGGAGGCCAGTGCTGTGTATGGGCCCAGAAGGCAAAATAAACCGGAACGCCGCCAAGCTGTCAACGCGGTGGTAATCGCAAAGCCTGCTTCCGCTGCTCGGCAACCTAACCAACCAAGGGGTGAGAGACCCAGAATAGAAAATACTCGGCTTAGTATGACCTTGTCGCAGATCTTGCCGCAACTGCTATCGACCAACTTGGTAACCGTCAGAGAAGCTCTGAAGGTGGTAAACACGACCTCTCCGAAGTACAATTCCAACGCCCGCTGTGCTTATCACTTTGATAGCCCGGGGCATTCTACTAAGGATTGCTGGGCCCTGAGGAATAAGGTCCAGGACCTCATCGATGCCAAGGAAATACAGTTTGAGGCACCCGAAAGGCCCAACGTTGTGACTGCTCCTATGCCTCAGCATGGAGTAAATGCTATTGAGGAAGACCTGTATGTAGTTTCTATGGATGATATTGTGACTCCTTTATTGACTGTCAAGAGGAACCTGTTGCTAGCCGGTTTATTTCCGGGTTGTAGCAAGGGTTGCCTTCTCTGTGCTGTTTCACCTACTGGTTGTCCGTTGCTGAAGTCAGGTGTCCAAAACCTGATGGATAGCAAAGAGATCTTGTTCAAGAAGACAGTTGTCCCTATTGTTCCTACTGAAGAAGTATCTGTTGTCACCATCTTCAACAATCCTACCAAGGCTCCCCCGAGGAAGCCAGTCAAAATCATGTCTGTTGCACCTATCATCATTAATGTTCCGGGGCCCCTCCCCTATAAATCTGACAAGGCTGTCCCATGGCACTATGGGGAAGATGTGTATGTGCTTGGAGTGAAGCAGGAGTTCAACACTAGTACCGGCATCAGTAACATCACCGGTCCCGCTAAAGTTACTCGCAGTGGCAGGCTCTTCTCGCCTGACATTGCGCCACCAATTATCCGAAGACCTCTTATCATCACGCCTACAAGTGCGCCTGTTTCCCCTCCTGATCAAGCTTCTACCCCTGCTGCCGAGTCATCTGACACTCGGGGCAAGGGGATTGTCACTGATATGCCTGCCCGGATGGAGGCACCAAGGACTGTTAATGTTGAAGCCTCCAAGCAAGAGATGGAGGAAATTCTCAAGATCATCAAGAAGAGTGATTTCAACGTTGTTGAACAGCTGGGGCATACCCCCTATAAGATCTCTATGCTATCATTGTTGTTGTGCTCAGAGGCCCACGCCAAGGCCCTGATTTCCTTCCTAAAGACGGCCCATGTGCCACAAGAGACGTCGGCTGATCAATTTACTGATTGTGTGGCCAACTTGACTGCTGACAATGGGCTGGGTTTCTCTGATGTTGATCTGACCGCCAAGGGAAAGAACCATAATGATGCCCTGCATGTCTCCATTGAATGCAGGGGCACTACTCTTGCACACGTGTTGGTAGACACCGGTTCTTCATTGAACGTATTGCCCAAGAAGGCCTTAGACAGGTTGGATTGTGAGGGTTTGGAGTTGAAGCCTAGTAACATCGTTGTCCGAGCCTTTGACGGGTCGAAGAGGATGGTACATGGTGAACTGGACATTCCAATCCGGGTTGGCTCTCAAGTCTTTGACTCAACATTCTATGTGATGGACATTCGTCCATCCTATTCTTGTTTGCTGGGTCGTCCTTGGATCCACAAGGCTGGGGCTGTGACCTCCACTCTACACCAGAAGCTCAAATACCCTGTCAGAGGAAAAATTGTTACAGTGCAGGGGGAGGAAGAATACATGGTTAGTCATCTGAAATCGTTCCGGTATATAGAGATGGACGGGGAGTTCATTGAAACCCCCTTTCAACATTTTGAAGAGGTACCTCCAACATTGGCGTCAGCTGAGACAGTGATTGAAGAAGACTCTCCTTTGAAGATGGCTTCCTTGAAGGACGCCCGGGCTGTGATTGAAAAAGGTGAATGTGCAAATTGGGGCAGGCTCCCTGATTTTACTCCTAAGACTGACAAGTTTGGGCTGGGTTTCATTGCAGAGGCTCAGAGGGATGTATGCAAAGCAAGGATCGGAAGACCTCCCGTGTTCATCGCCAACCCGGGAGTGAATGCTATTGAAGGCGATGCGGAGGAATCAGAGTTTGATAGCTGGATCTACCCGACGACCGACGGTGGACTGAACAATTGGACTGCAAAAGACTACATACATGTTACTTTTGTTACTCAGTAATGAATTCCTTTGTTTTTTAATTTGTAATGAACAATAATGTGAAACTTTATGGCCCGGTGTCTTACCCGGGGCACCGTTGGCTTTATTTGTGAGGGCTTATTACTTGTCATTTCCATATATCATGAATAAAGACATTGGACGTTTTTCGCATTTCAAATCGTGTGCTCCCTTTCTTCCTTTCTTTATATATTGAAAAACAGCTATATTTACACACACTCACCTATACAGGTTTCAATCCACTCTGGATCTCACTGCTAACGACTCTGCTACTTCCAGTTATGACTTCGAAAATCCGATCAACTTAGTCGAAGACGAAGGTGAAGATGATTGCGAAGTGCCTGGTGAGCTTGCAAGACTATTACTCCAGGAAGAGAGGGCCATTCAGCCACATGAAGAGCCAGTGGAAACGGTAAATCTGGGTACTAAGACAGACAAAAAGGAAGTCAAGATTGGTGCCAATATAGAGCTCAGCGTAAAACAACGGTTGATTCAGATGTTGCATGATTATGTGGAAATCTTTGCCTGGTCTTACGAAGACATGCCCGAGTTGGATACCGACATTGTGGTTCATCACCTGCCTACCAAGGAAGACTGCCCTCCGGTTAAACAGAAGGTCCGCCGTATGCGTCCAGAGATGTCCGAAAAAATCAAAGCTGAGGTTATGAAACAATTCGATGTCGGGTTTCTAGCAGTGACCTCTTACCCTCAGTGGGTTGCCAACGTGGTTCCGGTGCCGAAGAAAGATGGCAAGGTCCGAATGTGTGTTGACTACAGGGATTTGAACAGGGCAAGCCCCAAAGATGATTTCCCTCTACCTCACATCGATGTTCTGGTTGACAATACTGCTCAGCACAAGGTGTTCTCCTTCATGGATGGTTTTTCAGGTTATAATCAGATCAAGATGGCTCCCGAAGATATGGAAAAGACTACCTTTGTTACTCAGTGGGGCACCTTCTGCTATAAGGTCATGCCTTTTGGATTGAAAAATGCTGGGGCAACCTACCAACGTGCCATGGTTGCTTTATTTCATGACATGATCCATCATGAGATTAAAGTGTACGTCGATGATATGATTGCAAGGTCTCAATTTGAGGAGGAACACCTTGACCATCTACAGAAGTTGTTTGACCGGTTGAAGTTGTACAAGCTGAGGTTGAACCCAAATAAGTGCACATTTGGGGTAAGATCTGGAAAGTTGCTAGGCTTCGTAGTGAGCGACAAAGGTATTCAAGTGGACCCTGCCAAGGTTAAAGCTATACAAGAGATGCCAGTTCCCAAGACAGAGAAAGAAGTCATAGGCTTTCTAGGACGTCTGAATTACATTGCCCGATTCATCTCACACCTAACTGCTACCTGTGAACCAATCTTCAAGCTGCTGAAGAAAGATCAAGTAGTACGTTGGAACGATGAATGTCAGGCCGCTTTCGACAGAATCAAAGAGTATCTCCAAGAACCACCCATTCTTATGCCACCGGTTGAAGGGAGACCTCTAATACTATACTTGACGGTACTTGACAACTCAATGGGGTGTGTGCTGGGGCAGCACGACGAGTCTGGCCGAAAAGAGCACGCCATTTATTACCTTAGCAAAAAGTTTACCGACTGTGAGACCCGATACTCACTACTCGAGAAAACTTGTTGCGCTTTGGTATGGGCTGCTCCCCGGCTGAGACAGTATATGCTGACTCAAACTACTCTGTTGATTTCAAAAATGGATCCAATCAAGTACATATTCGAAAAGCCTGCTCTGTCCGGAAGAATAGTAAGATGGCAAATGATCTTGACAGAATACGACATCCAGTACACGACTCAGAAAGCTATCAAGGGAAGTGTGTTGGCAGACCATTTGGCACACCAGGAAGTGGATGACTACCAGTCAATGAACTTTGAGTTTCCAGACGAGAGCATCATGGTAGTGACTGATTGTGAAGTACCTGGACCGGATGAAGGACCTGAGGAAGGATCCCGATGGTCCATGCACTTTGACGGAGCCTCCAACGCTTTGGGTAACGGTATTGGCGCTGTGATCATATCCCTAAAAGGCACTCATACTCCACTCACTGCCTGGCTATGTTTCAACTGCACCAACAATATGGCGGAGTATGAGGCATGCATCATGGGTCTTCAAGCTGCAATTGACTTAAGGATCAAGTTTCTGAGTATCTTCGGAGATTCCGCTCTCGTGATCAATCAGATCAAAGGCGAGTGGGATACGAAACACCCAAATCTCATTCCTTATAAAGAGTGTGTGTTGACATTGATCCCCCATTTCACAGAGATAACTTTTGAACACTTCCCAAGAGAGGAGAATCAGCTGGCGGACGCGTTAGCTACGATGTCTTCTATGTTCAAAGTCAAATGGAACAACGAAGCTCCTCGGATCATTATCTGGAAACTGGACGAACCTGCATATTGCTGTGATCTTGAGGCTGAGGTGGTAATTGAAAAAACTTGGTATCATGAGGTGAAAAGGTACTTGGGAGCTCAAGAATACCCTGAAGGTGCATCTGTCAACAACAAAAAGTTTCTGAGAAGGTTCGCAGCGAAGTTCTTCCTCAGCAATGGCATTCTATACAAGCGAAACCATGATTCAACCTTACTGCGTTGTGTGGATAAGACTGAAGCAGAAAAGATCATGGCAGAACTACATGAAGGTACCTTCGGAACGCATTCCAGTGGACACACCATGGCAAAGAAGATCCTTCGGGCAGGATATTTCTGGTCCACAATGGAAGCCGACTGCTACCAACATTCCCGGACATGTCATAAGTGCCAGATATATGCTGATAAGGTGCACGTTTCTCCAGTCCCTCTAAATGTCTTGACTGCACCTTGGCCTTTTGCAATGTGGGGCATTGATATGATCGGCGAGATTAAACCTACGGCATCCAACGGGCATCGCTTCATCCTGGTAGCAATTTATTACTTTACGAAGTGGGTTGAAGCAACTTTCTATGCCACTGTAACCAAGAACGTCGTGGCACGGTTCATTCGGCATAACCTGATTTGTCGATACGACATCCCAGAAAGGATCATTACGGACAATGGCACCAATCTTAACAACAAGATGATCACTGAGCTCTACGAACAATTCAAAATACAGCACCACAACTCTTCTCCCTACCGGCCGAAGATGAATGGGGCTGTAGAAGCAGCAAATAAGAATATCAAGAAGATTGTGCAGAAGATGACAATGACTTATAAAGATTGGCACGAGATGTTACCGTTTGCTCTTCATGGGTATCGTACCTCAGCAAGAAAGTCAACTGGGGCAACTCCCTTTTCCTTGGTCTACGGCATGGAGGCAGTCTTGTCGATTGAAGTCCAGATACCCTCTCTCCAGATAATGAAGGATGCAGGCTTGAGCGAAGATGACTGGATCCAGACTCGACTTGATCAATTAAACCTAATTGACGAAAAGAGACTCACTGCTATTTGTCATGGTCAAACGTATCAAAAACGGATGATCAGGGCATTTAACAAGAAAGTCAGACCACAAGAGTATCAAGTTGGGGACCTGGTAATCAAGCGCATCATTCTTCCTCAAAGTGATCCCAGGGGCAAATGGACCCCCACATACGAAGGGCCATTTGTGGTTAAACATGTCTTCTCAGGAGGAGCCATGATTCTAACCACCATGGATGGTGACGACCTTCCTCACCCCGCCAATGCAGACATAGTAAAAAGATACTACGCATGATAAAAGACCCGCTAGGTTGACATACCTAGGCAAAAATTAGGGCTTCCCGGTGAACCAAAAGGGTTCGGGCAAAAATAAGGGATGAAATGAAAAAAATCTGTACACCCGGCAAGTCGAAAACCTGAAAAGGCGGCTTGGGCAAAAATGGGTATCCCGGTGGACTGAAAACCCGAAAGGGTGGTCCAGGAAAAAGTTAGGGATTAAAGTGTAATACTATGTCTCATTGAATCACCTTGCATCCAGAATTCGGTATCAACATCAAGTTCAGACGGCATCGATCAATCAGCTTCATCTTCAACTAAGCAGCCAAGTGATGAGACGCTCGAAGATATAAAGGCGATAACAGAGTTGGAACCCAGTGGGATTACTCTTTTCACACAGCTGTTTTGTTTTCTTTGTATAAATTGTATAAACTCTGTTGTTCGGCGGTGTTCTCTTACTAGGACGTCAGCCTCTTGTACATAAACGCCTATTTACAGGCAAATTCAAAAATCAATACAAATTCACTTTTCAGACCAATTGCCAATTGTTTTTTTCCTTTTTCTGTTTTGTTTTGTAAAGAACGTCTAATGTTCAAATTGTGATATATGCATTTGACACTAATTGCTAACTCATAAATATTCGAATACGAAACAAAGGATTAATTACAGGTAACATCAGAAAAAGGGGCAATAATGAGTTGTCTAAGCGATCTAATTGCTTTGTCCACCAAGGTACCAAGGTAAGTTCGGCTGAAGAATGTAACCCAGATACCTTCACTCCCCGCCGAGTAAGATAAGACTCAGCAATACTCTCCCAAGCAGTTGGTCTCCCATCAACCCTAACCGGGCACCGTATCTCCAGCAAGTCAGCAACACTCTCCCCGAGCAGAGTTATCCTCAGTCAGCCTTAAGGAAGTTGGATTATCCCCCGAAGATCTCAACACTCCCCAACGGAGTACACAAACATTCCTAACAAGCATCCCCGGCAGTCTTAATATAAGATTGTTCCCCGGCGGAATACCGGACAACCAGTGGAGCCATTCCCCAGTCCAATCTGAAAAGTTTCCCCAGGAGAGTTCAATCAATCTCCCCAGTAGATTTAGGAAGCTTATCCCCAGTAGATTCTGGAAGCTTATCACCTGCAGAGTACGAACGCGCCTCCCCGGTTTTATTTAAAGGTTATTTCCCCACCAGGATATCACTGGGTTATCCTTAGTCAATTGCCACAGAAAGATCGTCCTCGGCGAAGTTCTTTCTACCCCCCAGCGGAGTTCATCAATCCCTCAGCAAATTTATCAACGGTATCCCCAACGGTGTTCTCATCAAAACCTCAGCGAAGTATCTCTTCCCACAGAGTAATTCCCCGCAGAGTAATCTCTCCAGCAAAGTTTATTCCTCAACAGAGTCATCTTCTCCTACCGGTTTATTCGTGCAATCATCATCCCCAGCGGAGACGAAGAACCCTACTTTTCAACATCAGCCCAGGATTTGACTTCCCGGCATTCGTCAAGGATTTACTTTCCTAGACAAAAATACCTTCATAAACATCACATTTTCATACATTATAGCATGCACATACGCATGATGAATATACACTCTCATTTATTTTGAGAACATCACGCATTTCATACATCATGACATTGCATACAACTAACGTTTTGTCTTTTCAGGACAAAGGTCAATACAAAGATGATTACTATCAACTGTCGCAATCCCAGATTCGATACCTGTATCTAGCTAGGGCATATCTGTGAGCGATTACCTGTGGATTCGACACCTGTATCTAGCCAGGGCATATCTGCATTCCGGACTCGATTCCTGTATCCAGCCAGGGCACGTCTGAAGAGTTTGAAGATTCGATTCTTGTATCCTGCCAGGGCATATCTGTTGACGACTATTCCGGACTCGATTCCTGTATCCAGCCAGGGCACGTCTGAAGAGTTTGAAGATTTGATTCCTGTATCCAGCCAGGGTAAATCTGTTGACGACTAATTCCAGATTCGATTCCTGTATCCAGCCAGGGCACGTCTGAAGAGTTTGAAGATTCGATTCCTGTATCCAGCCAGGGCATATCTGTTGACGACTATTCCGGACTCGATTCCTGTATCCAGCCAGGGCACGTCTGAAGAGTTTGAAGATTCGATTCCTGTAACCAGCCAGGGCATATCTGCTAACGACTATTCCGGACTCGATTCCTGTATCCAGCCAGGGCACGTCTGAAGAGTTTGAAGATTCGATTCCTGTATCTAGCCAGGGCATATCTGTTGACGACTATTCTGGACTCGATTCCTGTATCCAGCCAGGGCACGTCTGAAGAGTTTGAAGATTCGATTCCTGTAACCAGCCAGGGCATATCTGCTGACGACTATTCCAGACTCGATTCCTGTATCCAGCCAGGGCACGTCTGAAGAGTTTGAAGATTCGATTCCTGTATCCAGCCAGGGCATATCTGTTGACGACTATTCCGGACTCGATTCCTGTATCCAGCCAGGGCACGTCTGAAGAGTTTGAAGATTCGATTCCTGTATCCAGCCAGGGTAAATCTGTTGACGACTAATTCCAGATTCGATTCCTGTATCCAGCCAGGGCACGTCTAAAGAGTTTGAAGATTCGATTCCTGTAACCAGCCAGGGCATATTTGTTGACGACTATTCCGGACTCGATTCCTGTATCCAGCCAGGGCACGTCTGAAGAGTTTGAAGATTCGATTCCTGTATCCAGCCAGGGCATATCTGTTGATGACTATTTCCGGACTCGATTCCTGTATCTAGCCAGGGCATGTCTGCATGAAGAGTTTGTAGATTCGATTACTGTATCTAGCCAGGGCATATCTGCATAAAGAGTTTGAAGATCAACCCCTGTAACAGGCCAGGTAATTATCTTTCTTTCTCAGGTATGCAAGTTCTCGCTAAGGAATCTCTTATGCGATCGACACCTAGATGGCATCTATAAGCCCATCCACATACCAACAGTCTCCAAATGGCATCTATAAGCCCATTCCCGACAAGGTTCTGTCACATCTCCAGATGGCATCTATAAGCCCATCCTCCTATCCACCATCTCTCCAAATGGCATCTGTAAGCCCATTCCCGACATCACGTTGCTGATACTCTACTATGCGAGTGCAAATTTCTGGGCACTCTAGTGTTCAATCATCTTCCACCTTCGAATCACGAAAGGCACGCCAACCAATCTACATCCTCAGGTCTAAGAAGATTGAACAGGGGCAACTGTTGTACCCCAAAATTTGCCCTCCCATATTCTTCAAGATTTGTCAAGGTCAATCTCCAAATGGTTTAAAATCTCTCAAGGGTTGCACAGTCCAATTGCCTCCTAAAACAGTCAAAATTAGGGTTTTGGTTCTGGCAAAGAAATTGAGGTTTTAAAGGGTCCAATCAAGTCCCACATACCTACATACATTGTCAAGCATCCATATGTCAAGTTTCAAGACTCACAGCATCAAATTGCACAGTCAAAAACCCTAATTGCTTCACAGTCAACTGCAGGGGTAAAATGGTCATTTGACAGTCAAAAGTCAAAATTTTTGGTCAACATCTTATTTTGAGGCCACAATCATCATTTTATCAATTCTTGATCATGATTCCACACGCATGGCTCAAAAAGTCTCAAGATGCAAAAGTTTCTATTTTTGGACAATTGAAAAGTCAACTGCAAATTGACCAAGGCATAACTTCTTCATGGTTCATCAGAAAAATGCCATCCAAATCTCATTTTGAAGGGGATGACATGTCCTACAACTCATATTCACACTCCAAGTCCAAGAAATGCTCTCACAAAAAGTTATCAATTTCAACATTATAGGTCATTTTCAAAAGTCAACAAAAAGGCACTTTAAGTCAAAGATCATAACTTGAGATTGGTAAATCAAAATGACATGGGACCAAAGGCATTGGTTAGAGGACTTCAAGACCTTTCCAAAATGTCAAAGAACATGTTCATAGCTTCAAAATTGAGCAAGATATGCATTGGAGAAGTTGGGAAATTTTTGGGAACTTTCAAAAGTCAACTTTGCCTAAAACACTTCAATTTTGCTAATGGGCCTCAAATTCTTTCTTGAATCTTTACCCAAAGCCTATGCACGACCCGTTAAGCTTAATTTGACTTATTTTCTTATTTTTAATTAATTAATTGAATTTATATTAATATTAATTCATTTAATTGGTTTTAATTATAAGAAAATTCAAAAGATGTGCTTTTTAGATCTTTTTGTGCAGCAAATATGACTAGGGCAAGCTGGAAACACGTTTCTCAATAAACAAGGCAAAATATCCATGATTGGCAAGGTTTCATGAAAGAAAAGATTGAAAAAAGATTTGATTGCCAATCATATATTCAAACATGAATGCAATGGATTTATGGGCTTAATTCTAACCTAAATTCATTCACATACATATGCTGAGGCCAACCCTAGTGTAGAACACACGTGAAAGCTGCTAAAACTCCATAACCAATTTGCAAAAAATTGAGAAAAAGTGTGAAACTGATTTCCTACTTGTAGTGCCTTTCCACGCCTAAAAAGGATTCAATCACCTTGCCTGAGTCTCCAGGAGTCTATTGGCATTGAGAACCAGTCCAAACACGCAAAGAATCAAAGACAATAAGTCATACGGTTTACCTTATTCTTCAAACCTGCATATCATGTTTCATGTGCTTTTAATCTATTTTCTTGTTTGGTTTATGCTACTAGGGACCTTCTGAAGCGATTGGTATAATCTAATTGAACTAACGCTGCCTGAATCAAAATATACCATGGACGAAATTTAGGTTTTTAAAGCTTGGATTTTGGGGTTTTTCACAGGAGGAAAAATTGGACCATGTCATGACCATGGTTGAATTCGTCAAGGCCAGACGAATTCAACCAGACTATCGCGCTCAATTTATATAATCTGTGTGCGTAATCGCTATTTTTTGGACTTTTGCTTTGTGGGGGTTTAAAGCCCCCGCTATCTTGTTTTCTGTTTACAGGGCAAAGGAGGAAGACAATAGGTGTCAAGACCTGGTTGGAGAATTCAAATCCAGCGCGCGTTATTTCGTTTGGTTGTCATAATGTTTGTTTTTTCTTATATAATAATTGTTGTCCATTCATATAACAAACGCGTTGGATAGCTCAGTTGGCAAAGGCATAATGGCAAGAGGTACTGGGACCTGGGTTCGATTCCCAGGTCCCCCATATAATTCTTTCTATTTTTCACAAAGTGTTCACATGCAGCATATGCCCAGAATTCCTTCATACACCCTCACGCGTTAGCTTGCCAGATGGCCTTGATCAACAATCCAATGGCCACAGAATGAAGTTCATGATGCACTCCAGTTAACCAGCATGCACACAACCTGAAAAGTCAAAGGTGGCCTGGTCTTCAATGGGCCAGAATTCCTCACAAACACCTCCACTTTGGGCCAGACACCCCCTTGGTTTGCATAATTTTATTTTCTTTTCTTTTCTAATTCTTTTAATTGCTTTAATTATTTTTATTAATTCACCATAAAATAGTTTTTCCTAATAAAAATCAGAAACTCAAAAATGTTTTTTTTTAATTATTTATTAAATTTTCCATTAGCATATTTTTTTTGTAAATAAATAACTAACAATTAACTTAGTTTAATTTAGGTTTTAAATTTTAATCCTTTTTCTTAATAAAAAATAAAATTGCATAGAATTAGGTTTTGATTTCTTTTTTTAATCATATTTTATTAATCATTATTATTACCATTATTAATTATTATTATTTTGTACATAAACATGTAAATTAATTAATTAGTAAATTAGGTCAACTTCGACATTTTCATTAATAACTAAAACAAACATAGAACTAGGGTTTTCTTTAATTATTTTTCTTATTTTCATTAAATACAAAAAACATAAAAAACACTTTCTTTTCTTTAATTAAACAATTAATTGGGTTTTAATTTAATTTAATTTCAAAAGGGTCAAAACCCTCGGACGTTCCAATTTAGTTTATTCGCGCGTTATTTCTTATTGATTATTATGTAACTGTTCAAGGATGTAATAGTAATTAGGTTTATCGCTTTTCTTTACTTTCCGCATCTTTATCAAAAACGGGTCTTTGTATTTTGGCGATGTATAGACCCGCGCCTTGTAATAGCGTAGCTTTTACCTTTCCGTATTTTAATTTTCCGCACTCCTAAATTCTAAATTGCATGAAAGAACGTATGGTAATTAAAAAAACAACTCGTAGCTCACGATGCCATGATCAAAGATAACTGTCAACATGAAAACAACACACAATGCACACACCACTTCTAGGGTACGCCTCACTCGTTGCCTTCGAAACATGGTCGTCAAGTATAGGACGTTTTAACGGTCGCTCTTATGTCTAAGATCCAGTCGCCTCGAAACGGTTGCCTCAGATTAAAAAGGATCTAGGACATTAGGGTTACTTCTAAGGTGTCCTACTATTGCTTCGGTAACCACATTGTCCCTACAATCGAATTGACCCAAACACCTCCAACGGTGGTGCTACCTACCTCTCAATGGTGGGATGGCACTACCTTAAGGACTTTTACACAGCCTAATTCCTTAGGGTAGGTAGATGACTCATGGGTACTTGCTCTCTTAAAAAAAAACAAATCAAAAATCTTTTCACACTGACACTTTCAAAAGCTTTCAAAACAAATTTTTCAAACACTCTTGAGGACAGATACAAGAGTCATTTAGAAATCTTTCAAACAAAACTTTTTTCAAACCCACTCACATTTGAAAAGCAAACAAATTTTGAAAACATAAGAGCAAGTACCTAAGAGCCCGTGGATAACCACGGATAGAAAGGGTGCTAACACCTTCCCTTTCTATAAATCTACCTCCCGAACCGAGAAACGTTCTCATAAGGAGGCCAGTGCTGTGTATGGGCCCAGAAGGCAAAATAAACCGGAACGCCGCCAAGCTGTCAACGCGGTGGTAATCGCAAAGCCTGCTTCCGCTGCTCGGCAACCTAACCAACCAAGGGGTGAGAGACCCAGAATAGAAAATACTCGGCTTAGTATGACCTTGTCGCAGATCTTGCCGCAACTGCTATCGACCAACTTGGTAACCGTCAGAGAAGCTCTGAAGGTGGTAAACACGACCTCTCCGAAGTACAATTTCAACGCCCGCTGTGCTTATCACTTTGATAGCCCGGGGCATTCTACTAAGGATTGCTGGGCCCTGAGGAATAAGGTCCAGGACCTCATCGATGCCAAGGAAATACAGTTTGAGGCACCCGAAAGGCCCAATGTTGTGACTGCTCCTATGCCTCAGCATGGAGTAAATGCTATTGAGGAAGACCTGTATGTAGTTTCTATGGATGATATTGTGACTCATTTATTGACTGTCAAGAGGAACCTGTTGCTAGCCGGTTTATTTCCGGGTTGTAGCAAGGGTTGCCTTCTCTGTGCTGTTTCACCTACTGGTTGTCAGTTGCTGAAGTCAGGTGTCCAAAACCTGATGGATAGCAAAGAGATCTTGTTCAAGAAGACAGTTGTCCCTATTGTTCCTACTGAAGAAGTATCTGTTGTCACCATCTTCAACAATCCTACCAAGGCTCGCCCGAGGAAGCCAGTCAAAATCATGTCTGTTGCACCTATCATCATTAATGTTCCGGGGCCCCTCCCCTATAAATCTGACAAGGCTGTCCCATGGCACTATGGGGAAGATGTGTATGTGCTTGGAGTGAAGCAGGAGTTCAACACTAGTACCGGCATCAGTAACATCACCGGTCCCGCTAAAGTTACTCGCAGTGGCAGGCTCTTCTCGCCTGACATTGCGCCACCAATTATCCGAAGACCTCTTATCATCACGCCTACAAGTGCGCCTGTTTCCCCTCCTGATCAAGCTTCTACCACTGCTGCCGAGTCATCTGACACTCGGGGCAAGGGGATTGTCACTGATATGCCTGCCCGGATGGAGGCACCAAGGACTGTTAATGTTGAAGCCTCCAAGCAAGAGATGGAGGAAATTCTCAAGATCATCAAGAAGAGTGATTTCAACGTTGTTGAACAGCTGGGGCATACCCCCTATAAGATCTCTATGCTATCATTGTTGTTGTGCTCAGAGGCCCACGCCAAGGCCCTGATTTCCTTCCTAAAGACGGCCCATGTGCCACAAGAGACGTCGGCTGATCAATTTACTGATTGTGTAGCCAACTTGACTGCTGACAATGGGCTGGGTTTCTCTGATGCTGATCTGACCGCCAAGGGAAAGAACCATAATGATGCCCTGCATGTCTCCATTGAATGCAGGGGCACTACTCTTGCACACGTGTTGGTAGACACCGGTTCTTCATTGAACGTATTGCCCAAGAAGGCCTTAGACAGGTTGGATTGTGAGGGTTTGGAGTTGAAGCCTAGTAACATCGTTGTCCGAGCCTTTGACGGGTTGAAGAGGATGGTACATGGTGAAGTGGACATTCCAATCCGGGTTGGCTCTCAAGTCTTTGACTCAACATTCTATGTGATGGACATTCGTCCATCCTATTCTTGTTTGCTGGGTCGTCCTTGGATCCACAAGGCTGGGGCTGTGACCTCCACTCTACACCAGAAGCTCAAATACCCTGTCAGAGGAAAAATTGTTACAGTGCAGGGGGAGGAAGAATACATGGTTAGTCATCTGAAATCGTTCCGGTATATAGAGATGGACGGGGAGTTCATTGAAACCCCCTTTCAACATTTTGAAGAGGTACCTCCAACATTGGCGTCAGCTGAGACAGTGATTGAAGAAGACTCTCCTTTGAAGATGGCTTCCTTGAAGGACGCCCGGGCTGTGATTGAAAAAGGTGAATGTGCAAATTGGGGCAGGCTCCCTGATTTTACTCCTAAGACTGACAAGTTTGGGCTGGGTTTCATTGCAGAGGCTCAGAGGGATGTATGCAAAGCAAGGATCGGAAGACCTCCCGTGTTCATCGCCAACCCGGGAGTGAATGCTATTGAAGGCGATGCGGAGGAATCAGAGTTTGATAGCTGGATCTACCCGACGACCGACGGTGGACTGAACAATTGGACTGCAAAAGACTACATACATGTTACTTTTGTTACTCAGTAATGAATTCCTTTGTTTTTTAATTTGTAATGAACAATAATGTGAAACTTTATGGCCCGGTGTCTTACCCGGGGCACCGTTGGCTTCATTTGTGAGGGCTTATTACTTGTCATTTCCATATATCATGAATAAAGACATTGGACGTTTTTCGCATTTCAAATCGTGTGCTCCCTTTCTTCCTTTCTTTATATATTGCAAAACAGCTATATTTACACACACTCACCTATACAGGTTTCAATCCACTCTGGATCTCACTGCTAACGACTCTGCTACTTCCAGTTATGACTTCGAAAATCCGATCAACTTAGCCGAAGACGAAGGTGAAGATGATTGCGAAGTGCCTGGTGAGCTTGCAAGACTGTTACTCCAGGAAGAGAGGGCCATTCAGCCACATGAAGAGCCAGTGGAAACGGTAAATCTGGGTACTAAGACAGACAAAAAGGAAGTCAAGATTGGTGCCAATCTAGAGCTCAGCGTAAAACAACGGTTGATTCAGATGTTGCATGATTATGTGGAAATCGTTGCCTGGTCTTATGAAGACATGCCCGAGTTGGATACCGACATTGTGGTTCATCACCTGCCTACCAAGGAAGACTGCCCTCCGGTTAAACAGAAGGTCCGCCGTATGCGTCCAGAGATGTCCGAAAAAATCAAAGCTGAGGTTATGAAACAATTCGATGCCGGGTTTCTAGCAGTGACCTCTTACCCTCAGTGGGTTGCCAACGTGGTTCCGGTGCCGAAGAAAGATGGAAAGGTCCGAATGTGTGTTGACTACAGGGATTTGAACAGGGCAAGCCCCAAAGATGATTTCCCTCTACCTCACATCGATGTTCTGGTTGACAATACTGCTCAACACAAGGTGTTCTCCTTCATGGATGGTTTTTCAGGTTATAATCAGATCAAGATGGCTCCCGAAGATATGGAAAAGACTACCTTTGTTACTCAGTGGGGCACCTTCTGCTATAAGGTCATGCCTTTTGGATTGAAAAATGCTAGGGCAACCTACCAACGTGCCATGGTTGCTTTATTTCATGACATGATCCATCATGAGATTGAAGTGTACGTCGATGATATGATTGCAAGGTCTCAATTTGAGGAGGAACACCTTGACCATCTACAGAAGTTGTTTGACCGGTTGAAGTTGTACAAGCTGAGGTTGAACCCAAATAAGTGCACATTTGGGGTAAGATCTGGAAAGTTGCTAGGCTTCGTAGTGAGCGACAAAGGTATTCAAGTGGACCCTGCCAAGGTTAAAGCTATACAAGAGATGCCAGTTCCCAAGACAGAGAAAGAAGTCATAGGCTTTCTAGGACGTCTGAATTACATTGCCCGATTCATCTCACACCTAACTGCTACCTGTGAACCAATCTTCAAGCTGCTGAAGAAAGATCAAGTAGTACGTTGGAACGATGAATGTCAGGCCGCTTTCGACAGAATCAAAGAGTATCTCCAAGAACCACCCATTCTTATGCCACCGGTTGAAGGGAGACCTCTAATACTATACTTGACGGTACTTGACAGCTCAATGGGGTGTGTGCTGGGGCAGCACGACGAGTCTGGCCGAAAAGAGCACGCCATTTATTACCTTAGCAAAAAGTTTACCGACTGTGAGACCCGATACTCACTACTCGAGAAAACTTGCTGCGCTTTGGTATGGGCTGCTCCCCGGCTGAGACAGTATATGCTGACTCAAACTACTCTGTTGATTTCAAAAATGGATCCAATCAAGTACATATTCGAAAAGCCTGCTCTGTCCGGAAGAATAGCAAGATGGCAAATGATCTTGACAGAATACGACATCCAGTACACGACTCAGAAAGCTATCAAGGGAAGTGTGTTGGCAGACCATTTGGCACACCAGGAAGTGGATGACTACCAGTCAATGAACTTTGAGTTTCCAGACGAGAGCATCATGGTAGTGACTGATTGTGAAGTACCTGGACCGGATGAATGACCTGAGGAAGGATCCCGATGGTCCATGCACTTTGACGGAGCCTCCAACGCTTTGGGTAACGGTATTGGCGCTGTGATCATATCCCTAAAAGGCACTCATACTCCACTCACTGCCTGGCTATGTTTCAACTGCACCAACAATATGGCGGAGTATGAGGCATGCATCATGGGTCTTCAAGCTGCAATTGACTTAAGGATCAAGTTTCTGAGTATCTTCGGAGATTCCGCTCTCGTGATCAATCAGATCAAAGGCGAGTGGGATACGAAACACCCAAATCTCATTCCTTATAAAGAGTGTGTGTTGACATTGATCCCCCATTTCACAGAGATAACTTTTGAACACTTCCCAAGAGAGGAGAATCAGCTGGCGGACGCGTTAGCTACGATGTCTTCTATGTTCAAAGTCAAATGGAACAACGAAGCTCCTCGGATCATTATCTGGAAACTGGACGAACCTGCATATTGCTGTGATCTTGAGGCTGAGGTGGTAATTGAAAAAACTTGGTATCATGAGGTGAAAAGGTACTTGGAAGCTCAAGAATACCCTGAAGGCGCATCTGTCAACAAAAAAAAGTTTCTGAGAAGGTTCGCAGCGAAGTTCTTCCTCAGCAATGGCATTCTATACAAGCGAAACCATGATTCAACCTTACTGCGTTGTGTGGATAAGACTGAAGCAGAAAAGATCATGGCAGAACTACATGAAGGTACCTTCGGAACGCATTCCAGTGGACACACCATGGCAAAGAAGATCCTTCGGGAAGGATATTTCTGGTCCACAATGGAAGCCGACTGCTACCAACATTCCCGGACATGTCATAAGTGCCAGATATATGCTGATAAGGTGCACGTTCCTCCAGTCCCTCTAAATGTCTTGACTGCACCTTGGCCTTTTGCAATGTGGGGCATTGATATGATCGGCGAGATTAAACCTACGGCATCCAACGGGCATCGCTTCATCCTGGTAGCAATTGATTACTTTACGAAGTGGGTTGAAGCAGCTTTCTATGCCACTGTAACCAAGAACGTCGTGGCACGGTTCATTCGGCATAACCTGATTTGTCGATACGACATCCCAGAAAGGATCATTATGGACAATGGCATCAATCTTAACAACAAGATGATCACTGAGCTCTACGAACAATTCAAAATACAGCACCACAACTCTTCTCCCTACCGGCCGAAGATGAATGGGGCTGTAGAAGCAGCAAATAAGAATATCAAGAAGATTGTGCAGAAGATGACAATGACTTATAAAGATTGGCACGAGATGTTACCATTTGCTCTTCATGGGTATCGTACCTCAGCAAGAAAGTCAACCGGGGCAACTCCCTTTTCCTTGGTCTACGACATGGAGGCAGTCTTGTCGATTGAAGTCCAGATACCCTCTCTCTAGATAATGAAGGATGCAGGCTTGAGCGAAGATGACTGGATCCAGACTCGACTTGATCAATTAAACCTAATTGACGAAAAGAGACTCACTGCTATTTGTCATGGTCAAACGTATCAAAAACGGATGATCAGGGCATTTAACAAGAAAGTCAGACCACAAGAGTATCAAGTTGGGGACCTGGTAATCAAGCGCATCATTCTTCCTCAAAGTGATCCCAGGGGCAAATGGACCCCCACATACGAAGGGCCATTTGTGGTTAAACATGTCTTCTCAGGAGGAGCCATGATTCTAACCACTATGGATGGTGACGACCTTCCTCACCCCGCCAATGCAGACATAGTAAAAAGATACTACGCATGATAAAAGACCCGCTAGGTTGACATACCTAGGAAAAAATTAGGGCTTCCCGGTGAACCAAAAGGGTTCGGGCAAAAATAAGGGATGAAATGAAAAAAATCTGTACACCCGGCAAGTCGAAAACCTGAAAAGGCGGCTTGGGCAAAAATGGGTATCCCGGTGGACTGAAAACCCGAAAGGGTGGTCCAGGCAAAAGTTAGGGATTAAAGAGTAATACTATGTCTCATTGAATCACCTTGCATCCAGAATTCGGTATCAACATCAAGTTCAGACGGCATCGATCAATCAGCTTCATCTTCAACTAAGCAGCCAAGTGATGAGACGCTCGAAGATATAAAGGCGATAACAGAGTTGGAACCCAGTGGGATTACTCTTTTCACACAGCTGTTTTGTTTTCTTTGTATAAATTGTATAAACTCTGTTGTTCGGCTGTGTTCTCTTACTAGGACGTCAACCTCTTGTACATAAACGCCTATTTACAGGCAAATTCAAAAATCAATACAAATTCACTTTTCAGACCAATTGCCAATTGTTTTTTTCCTTTTTCTGTTTTGTTTTGTAAAGAACGTCTAATGTTCAAATTGTGATATATGCATTTGACACTAATTGCTAACTCATAAATATTCGAATACGAAACAAAGGATTAATTACAGGTAACATCAGAAAAAGGGGCAATAATGAGTTGTCTAAGCGATCTAATTGCTTTGTCCACCAAGGTACCAAGGTAAGTTCGGCTGAAGAATGTAACCCAGATACCTTCACTCCCCGCCGAGTAAGATAAGACTCAACAATACTCTCCCAAGCAGTTGGTCTCCCATCAACCCTAACCGGGCACCGTATCTCCAGCAAGTCAGCAACACTCTCCCCGAGCAGAGTTATCCTCAGTCAGCCTTAAGGAAGTTGGATTATCCCCCGAAGATCTCAACACTCCCCAACGGAGTACACAAACATTCCTAACAAGCATCCCCGACAGTCTTAATATAAGATTGTTCCCCGGCGGAATACCGGACAACCAGTGGAGCCATTCCCCAGTCCAATCTGAAAAGTTTCCCCAGGAGAGTTCAATCAATTTCCCCAGTAGATTTAGGAAGCTTATCCCCAGTAGATTCTGGAAGCTTATCACCTGCAGAGTACGAACGCGCCTCCCCGGTTTTAGTCAAAGGTTATTTCCCCACCAGGATATCACTGGGTTATCCTCAGTCAATTGCCACAGAAAGATCGTCCTCGGCGAAGTTCTTTCTACCCCCCAGCGGAGTTCATCAATCCCTCAGCAAATTTATCAACGGTATCCCCAGCGGTGTTCTCATCAAAACCTCAGCGAAGTATCTCTTCCCACAGAGTAATTCCCCGCAGAGTAATCTCTCCAGCAAAGTTTATTCCTCAACAGAGTCATCTTCTCCTACCGGTTTATTCGTGCAATCATCATCCCCAGCGGAGACGAAGAACCCTACTTTTCAACATCAGCCCAGGATTTGACTTCCCGGCATTCGTCAAGGATTTACTTTCCTAGACAAAAATACCTTCATAAACATCACATTTTCATACATTATAGCATGCACATACGCATGATGAATATACACTCTCATTTATTTTGAGAACATCACGCATTTCATACATCATGACATTGCATACAACTAACGTTTTGTCTTTTCAGGACAAAGGTCAATACAAAGATGATTACTATCAACTGTCGCAATCCCAGATTCAATACCTGTATCTAGCTAGGGCATATCTGTGAGCGATTACCTGTGGATTCGACACCTGTATCTAGCCAGGGCATATCTGCATTCCGGACTCGATTCCTGTATCCAGCCAGGGCACGTCTGAAGAGTTTGAAGATTCGATTCTTGTATCCTGCCAGGGCATATCTGTTGACGACTATTCCGGACTCGATTCCTGTATCCAGCCAGGGCACGTCTGAAGAGTTTGAAGATTCGATTCCTGTATCCAGCCAGGGTAAATCTGTTGATGACTAATTCCAGATTCGATTCCTGTATCCAGCCAGGGCACGTCTGAAGAGTTTGAAGATTCGATTCCTGTATCCAGCCAGGGCATATCTGTTGACGACTATTCCGGACTCGATTCCTGTATCCAGCCAGGGCACGTCTGAAGAGTTTGAAGATTCGATTCCTGTAACCAGCCAGGGCATATCTGCTAACGACTATTCCGGACTCGATTCCTGTATCCAGCCAGGGCACGTCTGAAGAGTTTGAAGATTCGATTCATGTATCTAGCCAGGGCATATCTGTTGACGACTATTCTGGACTCGATTCCTGTATCCAGCCAGGGCACGTTTGAAGAGTTTGAAGATTCGATTCCTGTAACCAGCCAGGGCATATCTGCTGACGACTATTCCAGACTCGATTCCTGTATCCAGCCAGGGCACGTCTGAAGAGTTTGAAGATTCGATTCCTGTATCCAGCCAGGGCATATCTGTTGACGACTATTCCGGACTCGATTCCTGTATCCAGCCAGGGCACGTCTGAAGAGTTTGAAGATTCGATTCCTGTATCCAGCCAGGGTAAATCTGTTGACGACTATTCCAGATTCGATTCCTGTATCCAGCCAGGGCACGTCTAAAGAGTTTGACGATTCGATTCCTGTAACCAGCCAGGGCATATTTGTTGACGACTATTCCGGACTCGATTCCTGTATCCAGCCAGGGCACGTCTGAAGAGTTTGAAGATTCGATTCCTGTATCCAGCCAGGGCATATCTGTTGATGACTATTTCCGGACTCGATTCCTGTATCTAGCCAGGGCATGTCTGCATGAAGAGTTTGTAGATTCGATTACTGTATCTAGCCAGGGCATATCTGCATAAAGAGTTTGAAGATCAACCCCTGTAACAGGCCAGGTAATTATCTTTCTTTCTCAGGTATGCAAGTTCTCGCTAAGGAATCTCTTATGCGATCGACACCTAGATGGCATCTATAAGCCCATCCACATACCAACAGTCTCCAAATGGCATCTATAAGCCCATTCCCGACAAGGTTCTGTCACATCTCCAGATGGCATCTATAAGCCCATCCTCCTATCCACCATCTCTCCAAATGGCATCTGTAAGCCCATTCCCGACATCACGTTGCTGATACTCTACTATGCGAGTGCAAATTTCTGGGCACTCTAGTGTTCAATCATCTTCCACCTTCGAATCACGAAAGGCACGCCAGCCAATCTACATCCTCAGGTCTAAGAAGATTGAACAGGGGCAACTGTTGTACCCCAAAATTTGCCCTCCCATATTCTTCAAGATTTGTCAAGGTCAATCTCCAAATGGTTTAAAATCTCTCAAGGGTTGCACAGTCCAATTGCCTCCTAAAACAGTCAAAATTAGGGTTTTGGTTCTGGCAAAGAAATTGAGGTTTTAAAGGGTCCAATCAAGTCCCACATACCTACATACATTGTCAAGCATCCATATGTCAAGTTTCAAGACTCACAGCATCAAATTGCACAGTCAAAAACCCTAATTGCTTCACAGTCAACTGCAGGGGTAAAATGGTCATTTGACAGTCAAAAGTCAAAATTTTTGGTCAACATCTTATTTTGAGGCCACAATCATCATTTTATCAATTCTTGATCATGATTCCACACGCATGGCTCAAAAAGTCTCAAGATGCAAAAGTTTCTATTTTTGGACAATTGAAAAGTCAACTGCAAATTGACCAAGGCATAACTTCTTCATGGTTCATCAGAAAAATGCCATCCAAATCTCATTTTGAAGGGGATGACATGTCCTACAACTCATATTCACACTCCAAGTCCAAGAAATGCTCTCACAAAAAGTTATCAATTTCAACATTATAGGTCATTTTCAAAAGTCAACAAAAAGGCACTTTAAGTCAAAGATCATAACTTGAGATTGGTAAATCAAAATGACATGGGACCAAAGGCATTGGTTAGAGGACTTCAAGACCTTTCCAAAATGTCAAAGAACATGTTCATAGCTTCAAAATTGAGCAAGATATGCATTGGAGAAGTTGGGAAATTTTTGGGAACTTTCAAAAGTCAACTTTGCCTAAAACACTTCAATTTTGCTAATGGGCCTCAAATTCTTTCTTGAATCTTTACCCAAAGCCTATGCACGACCCGTTAAGCTTAATTTGACTTATTTTCTTATTTTTAATTAATTAATTGAATTTATATTAATATTAATTCATTTAATTGGTTTTAATTATAAGAAAATTCAAAAGATGTGCTTTTTAGATCTTTTTGTGCAGCAAATATGACTAGGGCAAGCTGGAAACACGTTTCTCAATAAACAAGGCAAAATATCCATGATTGGCAAGGTTTCATGAAAGAAAAGATTGAAAAAAGATTTGATTGCCAATCATATATTCAAACATGAATGCAATGGATTTATGGGCTTAATTCTAACCTAAATTCATTCACATACATATGCTGAGGCCAACCCTAGTGTAGAACACACGTGAAAGCTGCTAAAACTCCATAACCAATTTGCAAAAAATTGAGAAAAAGTGTGAAACTGATTTCCTACTTGTAGTGCCTTTCCACGCCTAAAAAGGATTCAATCACCTTGCCTGAGTCTCCAGGAGTCTATTGGCATTGAGAACCAGTCCAAACACGCAAAGAATCAAAGACAATAAGTCATACGGTTTACCTTATTCTTCAAACCTGCATATCATGTTTCATGTGATTTTAATCTATTTTCTTTTTTGGTTTATGCTACTAGGGACCTTCTGAAGCGATTGGTATAATCTAATTGAACTAACGCTGCCTGAATCAAAATATACCATGGACGAAATTTAGGTTTTTAAAGCTTGGATTTTGGGGTTTTTCACAGGAGGAAAAATTGGACCATGTCATGACCATGGTTGAATTCGTCAAGGCCAGACGAATTCAACCAGACTATCGCGCTCAATTTATATAATCTGTGTGCGTAATCGCTATTTTTTGGACTTTTGCTTTGTGGGGGTTTAAAACCCTCGCTATCTTGTTTTCTGTTTATAGGGCAAAGGAGGAAGACAATAGGTGTCAAGACCTGGTTGGAGAATTCAAATCCAGCGCGCGTTATTTCGTTTGGTTGTCATAATGTTTGTTTTTTCTTATATAATAATTGTTGTCCATTCATATAACAAACGCGTTGGATAGCTCAGTTGGCAAAGGCATAATGGCAAGAGGTACTGGGACCTGGGTTCGATTCCCAGGTCCCCCATATAATTCTTTCTATTTTTCACAAAGTGTTCACATGCAGCATATGCCCAGAATTCCTTCATACACCCTCACGCGTTAGCTTGCCAGATGGCCTTGATCAACAATCCAATGGCCACAGAATGAAGTTCATGATGCACTCCAGTCAACCAGCATGCACACAACCTGAAAAGTCAAAGGTGGCCTGGTCTTCAATGGGCCAGAATTCCTCACAAACACCTCCACTTTGGGTCAGACACCCCCTTGGTTTGCATAATTTTATTTTCTTTTCTTTTCTAATTCTTTTAATTGCTTTAATTATTTTTATTAATTCACCATAAAATAGTTTTTCCTAATAAAAATCAGAAACTCAAAAATGTTTTTTTTAATTATTTATTAAATTTTCCATTAGCATATTTTTTTTGTAAATAAATAACTAACAATTAACTTAGTTTAATTTAGGTTTTAAATTTTAATCCTTTTTCTTAATAAAAAATAAAATTGCATAGAATTAGGTTTTGATTTCTTTTTTTAATCATATTTTATTAATCATTATTATTACCATTATTAATTATTATTATTTTGTACATAAACATGTAAATTAATTAATTAGTAAATTAGGTCAACTTCGACATTTTCATTAATAACTAAAACAAACATAGAACTAGGGTTTTCTTTAATTCTTTTTCTTATTTTCATTAAATACAAAAAACATAAAAAACACTTTCTTTTCTTTAATTAAACAATTAATTGGGTTTTAATTTAATTTAATTTCAAAAGGGTCAAAACCCTCGGACGTTCCAATTTAGTTTATTCGCGCGTTATTTCTTATTGATTATTATGTAACTGTTCAAGGATGTAATAGTAATTAGGTTTATCGCTTTTCTTTACTTTCCGCATCTTTATCAAAAACGGGTCTTTGTATTTTGGCGATGTATAGACCCGCGCCTTGTAATAGCGTAGCTTTTACCTTTCCGTATTTTAATTTTCCGCACTCCTAAATTCTAAATTGCATGAAAGAACGTATGGTAATTAAAAAAACAACTCGTAGCTCACGATGCCATGATCAAAGATAACTGTCAACATGAAAACAACACACAATGCACACACCACTTCTAGGGTACGCCTCACTCGTTGCCTTCGAAACATGGTCGTCAAGTATAGGACGTTTTAACGGTCGCTCTTATGTCTAAGATCCAGTCGCCTCGAAACGGTTGCCTCAGATTAAAAAGGATCTAGGACATTAGGGTTACTTCTAAGGTGTCCTACTATTGCTTCGGTGACCACATTGTCCCTACAATCGAATTGACCCAAACACCTCCAACGGTGGTGCTACCTACCTCTCAATGGTGGGATGGCACTACCTTAAGGACTTTTACACAGCCTAATTCCTTAGGGTAGGTAGATGACTCATGGGTACTTGCTCTCTTAAAAAAAAAACAAATCAAAAATCTTTTCACACTGACACTTTCAAAAGCTTTCAAAACAAATTTTTCAAACACTCTTGAGGACAGATACAAGAGTCATTTAGAAATCTTTCAAACAAAACTTTTTTCAAACCCACTCACATTTGAAAAGCAAACAAATTTTGAAAACATAAGAGCAAGTACCTAAGAGCCCGTGGATAACCACGGATAGAAAGGGTGCTAACACCTTCCCTTTCTATAAATCTACCTCCCGAACCGAGAAACGTTCTCATAAAGAATTTTGCTGTGCTTTTGTCCTTTCCATATTGGAGAAAATAAAAGACGGTGGCGACTCTTGCTTCCGCGACATTTCGCGATCCAGCTTTAAACAGTCAGTTCTATTTCCACCGATCACAGAACTGGCGACTCTGCTGGGGATACTTAAAGTGAGGTGTACCTTAGGATAGATCATACTTGTGTTTTCAATTGCTTTGTTTTGTTTGCTTTATTATTGTGGGCACTGTTTTGGGAGTTCTATAGATCCTAACCCGGATCTGGGGGGATACCTTCTTAGAAAGTAGCAACAAGACTGTGAGGGAACTGTGTGGGGTATACCGACACGGTTGAAGCAGTCTGCTACGTTGATGTGGCACTTTGGTGAGTACCGGTAACCCTTGAGTCAAGTCAAGGAGAGTACGGGGCCGCCGCGTGGTGTCGTGAAGCATCAACTGACCTTAGGAACCTTAATTGAACCATCTTGGCCTCTTTAGGGTAGTGAGATAACTGACTTTGGTGCAGTCCGAAGTTGGTTGATACTCGATACTACACTCATTGAGGGTTGTTTTCTTGGAATATTTTGATCGCCAGTTCATAGGCTAAATCGAAACAATGAACACAGAAAACAATCCAATGATATTGAGATCCTTAGAACCCGGTTACTTTTGATAGGACAGGTTTGACAGATTAATCATTACTAGTGTATTTTAGATCGTGTGTGTTCCTATATATGAAGTGTGATTTAAGTGGTGTGCGTTTTATGACTAAGTCCATGAATTTCTTAGGTGTAGATACCTTACCTTGATATCCTATTCCTTTTCTGCCATTCCTGATAACTTCATAGATCATTGAAGCCATCTTGCTTCTATCTATGTTTTTAGCTAGAAACTTCTGAAAGTTGTGATCATACTCTTTGATAATCTAATCAGCATTACTGGGAGTCTCTGAGATTATTTCCTTCTGAGAGTTTTGCAAATCGTTTTCTAATTTTGAAACTTTTTCTTTTAACTCATAAATTTCTAATCTGAGACTCTCAGTCTTTTCAGAGTCAGAGACAAGATCCCTTTTCAGGTTCTTGATTTTGACTCTGATTTGCTGATATCTTTCCGGAATTTCATTTAGACTTTCTGCAAGTTCATCCTTAGTAAAATTAATAGTGAAGTCAGGGAATACCTCTTCAGTGTCTGATTCTGAGTCTGAACCAGAAGCTTCGTTGTCTTCTGACACGTTTGCCATGAGAGCTATGTTTGCTCTTTCATCATCTGACTCTGAGTCAGCATCAGAAGTGTCAGAATTGTCCCATGTTGCCATGAGGCTTTTCTTCTTCTCCTTGAAGAACTTCTTTTTGGGCTTCTCCTTCTAAAGCTTTGGACAGTCACTTTTGTAGTGCCCTTGCTCATTGCACTAATAGCAGATGATGTCCTTGTTATTTGACTTTCTATGTCCTGAAGAACCTTCAGATCTTCTATATCTAGAGGAAGACTCAGACTTTCTGTATCTGGATGAGGATTCATTTTGATTCTCATATCTTCTAGGATTTCTGAATTTCCTTTGTCTCTGTTTCCACAGTTGATTTACCCTTCTGGAGAAGAGAGACAATTCATCTTCTTCTGATGAGGATCCATCAGAGGTTTCTTCCATAGCCTACAAAACCTTAGAATCAAATTTTCTGTTAGATTTTAATGCTAGTGGCTTACCTTGCTTTTGAGGCTCATCTTCTTCTAGCTCTATCTCGTGACTTCTGAGGGAGCTGACAAGTTCCTCCAGAGATATCTTGTTGAGATCTTTGGCTAGCTTAAGTGCTGTCACCATTGGCCTCCATTACTTAGGTAGACTTCTGATGATCTTCTTTACATGATCAGCAGTAGAATATCCTTTTTCAAGAACCTTCAGTCCAACAACAAGTATCTGGAATCTTGAGAACATTGCTTCTATGGATTCACTATCTTCCATCTTAAATGCCTCATACTTATGAATGAGCGTAAGGGCCTTGGTTTCTTTGACTTGTATGTTGCCTTCATGCATCATTCTCAAAGAGTTAAACATGTTTTTGGCTGTCTCTCTGTTTGAGATTTTCTCATATTCTGAGTATAATATAACACTGAGGAGTATTGTTCTGGCTTTATGATGGTTTCTGAAATCACGTTTTTGCTGGCCAGACATCATTTTTCTGTCTATCTTCTGACCTCTTCCATCCACTGGATGTGTGTATTCTTCAGTTACCATGTCCCATAGATCAACATCATGGGCCAAAAAGAAGCTCTCAATTCTGTCTTTCAGTAGTCAAAATTTTCTCCATCAAAGACTGGAGGTTTGCCACAGATTCTGTTCTTGTCTTCATGATAGTCATTGTTGATGTTTTGTCTTTGTCCCACCATAGTGTTTTTCTAAAGCTTGGATCTTGTACTGACACAGTTAAGTGTATTAACTCAGAACCAGGCGCTCTGATGCCAATTGAAGAAGTTAAAAACACAAGAAGTGGGGGTGGGGGGTTGAATTGAAAACTTAAAATCAAATTGCAATGACATAGTATTTTTATCCTGGTTCGTTTGATCTCAAACTACTCCAGTCCACCCGTCAAGGTGATTTCGCCTCTCTCCAACGAGGACTTAAACCACTAATCAAAAACTGACTATAATCACTACTTTGACAACTATCAATGTCCTCTTGAGTACAACCATAATCCGGTTAATCTCAAGGAAAAACTGTCTTAATCATGATACAAGATTTCTGTGTATGATTGTTTTTCGTTACAAAAACAGTTACCACAACTGTGATATTTCACACAAATTAGAGTGTAGAAAAGGAATCTTATCCAACATTAAGCGTGATAAAGGACATTTAAGCAGTTTCCATATTGAGAAGATCTTGTCTGAATGAAGTCGTTACATATGATGCTGTCTTTATTGAACAGCAACGCTTCAGAATCTTACAATCTTATATACTACAATTGCTTCAGAACATTGATGACTTAGAGTTATGAGAATCTAATTGTATATGAACCTTCTATTCAGAATCAGAGTATTCTTCACTTCAGCGCATGTTCTGATCATCATTCTTCAACGCAGATTCTGATTACCTTAGCGTGAAAGCTTCTATAGCTTAACTTCTGATGCTGCTTTGGTCAGAACTTCTGCATACACAGTAACACAATTTTTAGAGTGCATATTTGTTCTTTTTGTTTGTTATCATCAAAATTCTAATAAAGGGTTGTAGAATCAAACTATGTTCTAACATTATTTTTGGACTGGTTTTGTAAATTCCCTCTGAATTTCCGTCATATATGTTGTACAAATAAAATAGTTAGTTACTGTTAGCAATTCTGTTTTTGAAGTTGGAATTCAGTTGACAGTTGTAAGTTTTTTTAAATTCTGTCGAAGTTTTTTTTGTGGTTATTAGGTTAAGGATGATTGGATTAGTTAGTTAGTGAATTGATTTTTGTATTGATGCTCTGCCTTATATTTTCTTTTGTCACAAAAATATCCTTGCCATTAGACTTGAATTCAACCACATACTGCCTGCCAAATGATGCATCAGTAACTGTTATTCTTCCAAGAAAACTCAACCATCTGAAGACCATTGCCCACAAATCTTGCAGGAGCAGTGGTAATTGGAAGGCTATTTGTAATTAAGATTCTTGGTAGAGAAGGTTCAATGTTGGTAAAGGTTTGACTCTTATAAACTGCAGCAAGTTTGATTTGAATTCTTGAATTGGCTTTTGTAGCATGATTTTGAAGATCAACCATTTATAGATATGCTCTTAAATGAATTTGGTAGCTTTTATTTTTTACTCAAGCGCCACTGTTTCAGTCTCTTTTCTTGATTGTGTAGACTGTTTTGGACAAAATTTTCTTGATTGCAGGTTTGAAATTTGATGGTGCAAGGATGAAAGGCCAAGTCTAATAGAGTTTGGTTGGCTTGAAAGATGGCTGTAAGAGCATATGAAAGCACTGTGAACAAGACAAGAATTCAAAGATAGATTGGATGAAATAGGTTTGGGACAATTGATGCAACTATATTTTTTGTGTAATGTACCTTTGTGTACTTGTATAGGATTTTGAATTTTGAAATATGATGGGATTAGATGGTGTAATGTAAAGGCTGAAACTTTGTAATAAGAATACTTTCTTGAGTCAAATGTTGAATGGTGTAATGAATAATCTTGTAATATTTGTAATAGAATGTAATAAGTTTTGAATGGTATTTGTAATGGCAGCTTCTTGTAACGTGTTTTTTTAATCAAAATCAAACTTTGAACCAATTTCTATTTATTTGTATTCTCAATGTCTTCCTTTTGTGTAAATGGAATCAATGGTATTAAAGTATCCTCCGTGTTTTGATGCCTTCAAGCGTTTGAATGACCCACACCTTTTACCACTTTGATCTGCCCATTATTTCATAAGCAAACTCTAGAATTTTAGCATGAGATAGTTAAGTGAAAGTAACTCGTCGCGTAAGAAAGCCAAATGATCGCATGGAATAGTATGCCTTAATATACCCACAAACTTTACTTGCCGAAATCCAAGTGTATTTTTCTTATGAAACCATCTCTATACGCCTTATGACCCAAGTAATGAACACCAACATTAACTCGAGAAAAATAGATCAGTTGGGATCCTATCTCTATGTATGAGATCTTTTGAATGAAGCTTTCTTACATCGTATAATGAATCTTCTTGAAGAAAACAATAATTTTCATGAACACCAACATTAATTCGACAACCTGCACCTTAAGTAAGGATATGATCCCATTGAATGATTGGATTCACTGAGGATGAACTTCATAAGGCCCCCCTCTTGAATACCACACGACTAGGGAAATAAACCCTAATTCATACCATGATCGTCAAGGAAACAACTTGAATTGCCCTTGAATGTAGATGAGAGCCTCAAAAGCAAGGATAAACCCTAATTACCAAGCCCTTGATCCTAATGCCAATTTTATTGATTAATGAAGCATTATATGTTAGATGATTTAATGGAAGTTATGTACATGAGAAAAGTGAGAGATGCATAAGCCAGATAAAAGTGAGAGGGTAGGACAAATTTGGGGTATTACAACTTCCCCTATTTAATCGTCTTAAACCTAAAAGTACGATTGACGCGTGCCTTTTGGAAGTTCGAGGTAGAAGATGATTAAATACCAATGCCAAAAATTTATTCTGGGAGAAAGCGCGAGTGTTTATTTATTTTTGTGGTATCAGCTAGAATTTTTGTTTTTTTTAGTGAAAAAATGGAGGTTGGACTTGTAACATGGCGTGATGCCAATACAAGACAAAGGTTGGTACGAAAAGACAGCGGACAAGGTCTACGGGCGACCTACGATCCTAAGGTGAAACATGAGAATGATTTGACAGAGAACCTAGCCTAAGGGCAGTCTCAGGTTCGATGATGATCTAAGGAAGAACCTAGCCTACGGGAGATCTCAGGTTCTAAGATGATCTGAGGAAGAACCTAGCCTACGGGCGATCTCAGGTTCTAGGATGATCTGAGGAAGAACCTAGCCTACGGGCGATCTCAGGTTAGAAGATGATCTAAGGGAAGAACCTAGCCTACGAACGATCTCAGGTTCTAAGATGATCTGAGGGAAGAACCTAGCCAAGAAGCGATCTCAGGTTCTAAGATGGTCTGAGGGAAGAACCTAGCCAAGAAGCAATCTCAGGTTCGACGATGATCCAAGGAAGAACCTAGCCTACGGGCGATCTCAGGTTCTAAGATGATCTATGGGAAGAACCTAGCCTACGAGCGATCTCAGGTTCGAAGATGATCTAAGGAAGAACCTAGCCTATGGGCGATCTCAGGTTCGAAGATGATCTATAGGAAGAACCTAGCCTACGGGCAATCTCAGGTTCTAAGATGATCTGCAGACGATCTGCTAGGGAGGATCTACGGGTGACCCACAAGGGAATCTAAGAAGGTGATGGTATTGGTCACAACATGACAATTGGAGATACGAGAATGACCAAGTTTACTGCATTGGATTTTTTGGGAATTGTGAAGGACAGATAGACACAGACGAATGTTTGGATAACTGACACAGATGAGTGTTTAGAACTTGACACGACGAGTGTCGGAAGCTGACATGACGAGTGTTGTGTTTAGACTTGGTGTATTGATTTTGTTGGGAATTGACAGAGGTGAAAGACACCAGCCGGGGATTTGGGAAGTGATACCCTCCCGTAGGGATGTAGTGTTGTCCTTGAATGATTTAGGTCTTTCGTGTAAGGTACCTGATCTGGCTTATGCTTTGTATGCATGTTTGAATTTCTTTTGACGCAAAGATCCATTCTGTTGGATCGGCTACGCGCTTTTGAAGATGCCATGTTATGCAATGATAACTATATGCAATGAGAAGAAATATACTTCATGGGAATAAGAAAAGGCCCGTCGGGAACCGTTGCTCATTACTGGGGATGCCAATTCATATTGACGCTGGAAGTTTGCAGTACCAAAGATCTCCAGGGATACTAATGAGAGTTTGCATTGGGGAGCCCATGATATCGAATATTGTTGATGACTCTGCTAGAGATTGAATTGCCGACAAAACGAGTCTTCAGATACGCTGCTGAATTCTGAATCATACCATTGGGGAAGAGATAATCTGGCCAGACTTCCATACATCCTGAACCTTCAAGAGGATGATAAAACTGAATATGCCGAAGAATGGATACTGATCACCATGTGAATCTCTTCGAATACAAGCCCCAAGTTTATGTACACTGGGGAATTACTTCTTGAATCACTTAGGGACAGGAGATGGGCATGGACACTTACGAATTCCCCGGTTTAGCTCTGTGAATGCCCCGGTTTAGCTCTGCAAATGCCCCAGTCTAGCTCCGCGAATGCCCCAGTTTAGCTCCACCGGGGATGCGCTTGTGCGTGCCCGTTCAAATGACGACTCTGAACTTTCTGAAATCACTTAGGGAATCAGGTTTGAAGTTGTCTCTAGCAGATGAAGGCAGCTTTGTGCGCTGGCTAAGTCATGACGACCATTACAAATTTCTACCTGCAAGGAAAAACAACACTTGGAATGCATACGACACTCCCTCATGGTTATATATCTACGTAAAGTCAAGTTTTATCTTGGCTTGAGAATTTTTATTCCCCATGTTTCTAATGCAGTGTTTAATAACGACTAAAACACACTTCGCATACGAAAAACATTTTTATGATAATAGAAGACAGTTTTTTTTTTGACGAAAGAAACATTCATTGATTGGCCTGTGAATAGACATTTGTACAGGGATGCAACTCCTATATGAGGTAGCTGTGAAATAGAAATGGAAAATACAACAAGTATAAACGGTGATGAGAGATGCTAGAATTTCCATTAAAACCGATATTGCTACAGTTCCCATATCCTAAGTAGTCTCAATGCCTTGCCTCTGAAGAGTAGCAGTTGGACTGGTCGATTCGCTGCCAAGGTGCTACAGATGTGCATGTATCATTCGTGAAGAGCATTCAGACTACAACCTCTCGCTTAAGATCCCTAACTTTTTCCTGGATCGCCCCTTCGGGTTTTCGATCCAGCGGGATACCCATTTTTGCCTAAGCCGCCTTTTCAGGTTTTCGACCTAGTGGGTTATTATTTTTTCTCATTTTATCCCTAATTTTTCCTGGACTTTCGTGTCCACCGGGATGCCCATTTTTTTGCCTAAACTTCCCTTTCGGGTTTTCGACCTAGCGGGTCTCTTTATGCGTAGAATTTTTTGACTGAGTCTGAATTGACTAGGAGTGGAACGTCTTCCCCGTCCATGTTTGTCAGGATTAGAGCACCTCTTGAAAAAGCTCTCTTCATGATATATGGTCCCTCGTAATTGGGAGTCCATTTACCCCTTGGATCGAAATGGCTTTGCACGATGACCCTTCTCAAGACCAAATCACCAGGATAAAACTTTCGAGGACGGATCTTTTTGTCGAATGCTCTCTTCATCCTTTGTTGGTACAACTGGCCATGACAAATGGCCTCCAGGCGTTTTCATCAATCAGGTTGAGTTGGTAGACTCTTGTCTGAACCCATTCTACCTCATCAAGCTCGGTGTCCATCAGAACCCTCAATGAAGGAATCTCTACTTCGGCAGGAAGCACTGCATCTGTACCATAGGCAAGAGAAAATGGGGTTGCCCCTGTTGAAGTGCGCACAGATGTTATGTAGCCATGTAGAGCAAAAGGAAACATTTCATGCCAATCTTTGTATGTTCTAACCATCTTCTGGGCAATCTTCTTTATGTTCTTGTTAGCAGCTTCGACTGCACCGTTCATTTTTGGTCGATACGGTGATGAATTGTGATGTTCAATTTTGAATTCTTCACACAACTCCTTCATCATGTTGTTGTTAATATTAGAACCATTATTAGTGAAGATTCTGTGAGGGACTGTGTAACGACATGTGATTTCTTTCCTGATGAAGTTGGTAACGACCTATTTGGTTACATTCTTGTAAGAATCTGCTTCCACCCATTTGGTGAAATAGTCAATAGCCACTAGGATGAATCGATGACCATTCGAAGCACTTGGTTCAATCCTTCCAATTATATCAATTACCCATATCGCAAACGGCTATGGGAGATCATAACATTCAAAGGAGTTGGAGGAACATGAATTCTGTCTGCATATACTTGGCATTTGTGGCACAATTTCGCATATACACAATAGTCACTCTCCATTGTCGTCCAGAAGTATCCTGCTCGTAGGATTTTCTTTTCCGTAGAATGCCCGCTTGAATGAGTCCCGAAAGAACCCTCATGGATTTCCTTTATGATCAACTCTGCTTCGTGTCTATCCACACATCTGAGCAGAACCGAGTCATAATTTCTCTTGTACAAGACGTCTCCTGATAAGAGGAACTTGGATGCTAACCTTCTAAGCATGATCTTATCACAGATTGCAGCATTTTCGGGATACTCTTGCTTCTCAAGGTACCATTTGATGTCGTAATACCATGAATTTTCATCAGACATATCCTCGGTTGAGAGACAATGGGCGGGAAAGACATATGTCGGCTCTTTGTACCTGAGGATTCATATATTAGGCGCCTTATTTGGAAAGCTCACCGAGAACATCGATGCTAATGTGGCTAAAGCATCGGCCAACTAGTTTTCGTCTCTAGGAATATGTTCAAAGGTGATTTCATTAAAAGCGGGTATTAGCTGCAAGATATAGTCTTTGTACGGAATCAAACTGGGGTGTTTCGTCTCCCAATCACCTCGTACTTAATGTATGACCAAAGCGGAGTCTCCAAAGACTTCAAGGATTTTGATTTTAAGGTCAATGGCTGCCTCCATACCCATTACACATGCTTCATATTCCGCCACATTATTTGTACAATCTAAACATAACCGGGCCGTAAACGGTGTATGAGTATTACGCGGAGAAGTCAGTATTGGCCCAATGCCATGGCCTGCAGCGTTCGAGGCACCATCAAACGTAAGAGTCCATCGCTCTCCGGATCGACCCCATCATAATCGTCAAGCTTCATAACATCTTTATCAGGGAAGTCGAATTTCATTGATTGGTACTCTTCCAACGACTGATGAGCAAGATAATCCGTAAGAATGCTACCCTTGATAGCCTTTTGTGTAACATACTGAATGTCATATTCAGATAAAAGCATCTTCCATCGAGCAAACCTGCCCGTGAGTGCTGGCTTTTTGAAGATATACTTTATCGGGTCCATCTTTGCTATTAGAAGAGTTGTGTATGTCAACATATACTGCCTCAGACGCCGAGCAGCCCAAGCAAGCGCACAACAAGTTTTTTCAAGTAAAGAATACATAGATTCGCAATCGGTAAACTTTTTACTCAGATGACAAATGGCGTGCTCTTTACGTCCTGTTTCATCCTGCTGCCCGAGCACACAACCCATGGATCCTTCCAGCACCATCAAGTACATAATGAGTGGCCTCCCAGGCACTGGAGGGATAAGGATTGGTGGCTCTTGGAGGTACTGTATGATCTTTTCAAAGGCTTCCTGGCAATTATCATCCCATTGGACATCTTGATTCTTACGCAGCAATTTAAAGATGGGTTCACAAGTAGCTGTGAGATGAGAAATGAACCTGGCTATGTAGTTCAATATCCCAAGGAACCCCCTTACTTCTTTTTCATTTTTTGGTGTTGGCATATTCTATATTGCTTTTACTTTGTCGGGATCTACCTTAATTCCTCGTTGACTTATGATAAAACCGAGTAGTTTGCCAGATTGCACCCCGAAGGTACACTTATTCGGATTAAGCCTTAGTCTAAAATTTTGCAGACACGCAAATAACTTTCGCAGATGGACCAAGTGTTCGTCCTCGGTTTATGATTTTGCAATCATATCATTAACATATACTTCGATCTCCTTATGAATCATATCATGGAAGAGCGTCACCATGGCGCGTTGATACGTTGCACCAGCATTTTTGAGGCCAAAAGGCATGACCTTATAACAGTAAGTACCCCATGGAGTAGTGAATGTCGTCTTTGTCATGTCTTCCGGGGCCATCTTTATTTGATTGTATCCTGAAAAACCATCCATGAAGGAGAAAACCGAGGAATGAGCCGTATTATCAACCAATACGTCGATGTGTGGTAATGGGAAGTCGTCCTTTGGGCTTGCTTTGTTCAAATCTCGATAGTCTACACACATGCGCACCTTCCCATCTTTATTAGGGACAGGTACGATGTTGGCAATCCAATTTGAGTATTCACATACCAATAAAAAGCTTGTGTTCAACTGCTTTTCAACTTCTTCTTTGATTTTGAGAGACATATCTGGACGAGTTCTCCTCGGATTTTGCTTTACCGGAGGACATTCTGGTTTGAGCGGCAAGTGGTGCATGACTATATCTGTATCTAGACCAGGCATATCTTTATACGACCAGGAAAAGATGTCGGAGTACTCTCTGAGAAGCTCAATCAACCCTTTATTTACGTTATCTTGCAAAGCGACCCCTATCTTGACCTCCTTTTTTACTGCGTCGATGCCGAGATTGATGACTTCAATAGCTTCTTGATGAGGCAAGATCGTTTTCTCTTCTTGTCTCAAAAGCCTTGCTAATTCCTCTGGAATTTCACAATCTTCCCCATTACTCTCATCGGCTTGGTCATTCGGATTTCCAAGGATATTGGTGCAAGGAACTGTAACATCATCGTTTTTTATGGAATTCGAGGCGAACCTGCATGATTGATGAATCATGCCTTATTTTAGAATATGGATGCAAATTGGAAAATGGTTAAATATTTAGAAGGAAAAGCATTGCCATTTCTAATTTACGAAAATAAGAAAAGATAGAGAGCAAAAATTGTATGCAAAAATGACATTTTATTCAATTTTAAAACAAACATAGAAACATGAGGGGGCCCTTTTCACAAGATGTCAACATGCTTCGGGAAAAAGCATGCGACTTATTTAAAACAAGAACATTACATGTCAAAGGAAACCACTTCGGGAATATCAGTGGCAGTCCAATTACCGAGCTCTTGATCAGGTGCAATCTGGTAGATATACTGAACCATATATGCATCGTCTTCATCACCCACTGCATGGGTTTGTCCTTGAGCTCCCGGACCGGCCCTAACAAATACCTCTAAAAGCGGGGGAACTTGTTTTCCTTTTAGCACAATTGGACCCGTACCAACACGGTCTGAAAAAGAGGACCCGAACCCAAGTCCAGACTTGTCCTGCTTTTCGCGCACCTCAACCACTTTTCCCCAGTCTTCATTAGGAATCCCAGATTCCACAATGGCTTTGGCATCCCTCAAGGAAACCATTGGAACTCCATACTTTTTTGTAGTTTCCAGCATGGTGGGGACTCTGTCAACAGAAATGATTTCCAAGGCTTAGAAAGGGGTTTCATGAACTTCCTCATCCACTTCGACATAATGGAAGGAAGTAACATTGTTGATCACGACATCTTCCTCTCCGCCAGTGACGATGACCTTGTCTTGGACGACGAACTTCAAACGTTGGTGCAGAGTCGAGGTGACAACCCCCGCCACATGGATCCACGGGCGTCCCAGCAAGCAAGTGTAAGATGGACGAATGTCCATGACATAGAACGATAGGTAGATCACGTGGGGGGATATTTTGATGGGCAAGTCAACTTCCCCTTCCACAGATCTCCTTGACCCAACAAAAGCTTTGACTGTCAGCGTGCTAGGTTTCATCATAACCCCATCCATATTCAGCTTGAATAGAGTAGGCTTAGGCATCACGTTTAAAGAAGACCCAGTGTCTACTAGGACTCGAGACATCACAGTGTCTAAGAATCTGATGGAAATATGCAACGCTTTATTATGAGCTCGGCCCTCATGAAGGAGCTCGTCATCGCTAAAGCCCAGACAGTTTCCCGCTGAAATATTTATAACAACCCCTTCAAATTGGGCCACAGAAATTTCAGGATTCACATGGGAACCGTGCAGAATTCTCATCAAGGCGGTTCGATGATCTTCAGAGTACAGGAGGAGGGATAAGATTGAGATCTTTGCAGGCGTCTGATTCAACTGGTCAACCACCTTGAAATTGCTCTTCTTGATTACCCTGATTAGCTGCTCCACTTGTTGTTCAAAAGACGTCCCAGGAGAATCATCAATTACTTGTTTCCCCTTATCTCTCACAGGAATCTTCGATAACTTCTTCAGGAGGTGGTGGAGTAGGAGCAAAGACTCTCCCACTTTGAGTTATTCTACTAGTCTCGACAATGTTGGCTACATCCTTATTTTCAATTGGCGGACAAACAACTTTCTTTCCCCGAATGTAAACGGCATTATATTCCCATGGAACTGCCTTGTTATCAGTTAACGGATCGGGAACTGAACTTGGAAGTGTTGATGCTTGTGTTGGCAGGGGGAGCAACCAGATTCATATTTGGCGCAAGGAGCGTTGGAACTTGTATAACCAATGGAACTCTTGAAGTATTCCTCTGAACATTGGCCGGATAATACGGAATCTCTAGAATAGTGACATCACCTTCGGGGATGACTTTCTCAACTCTAACAACCCCTTCTTCCATCAGTTTCTGAATGGAGTTTTTCAAATCCCCACACTCGTCCGGATTGGATGAGCATTTCAAACAAAAGTCGTGAAGCTCTTGTAGAACTTCTTGCTATAAAATATTCTTTCTCAAAACTTCCATTGACATCTGAATCTCTTCAACCTGAGTCACTAAGTCGTGGTCATCATCAAACTCAATAGCATTGGCAGCAGCCCTATGGTGGAGAGGCATATGATTATTCTGAACATTAGGGCCTATAAGAGCGAAGCTTAACTCCTTGGCATCTAAGAGAGATGGAACCTTGTACTTTAAAGCTTTGCAATTTTCGATCGAGTGGCCTGGAGCACCTAAATGAAATTCACAACGTGCATTAACATCATAACCCCTTGGGAGTTCTGCTGGTGGAGGAGCTAACTCTCAAAGTTGTACCAACTGACCAACTAACAATTGTGGAAGAAATTGAGCATACGACATCGGGATTGGATCAAACCTCCTTTCGGGATACCTTTGCGGCCTTTGTTGACCCGTTTGTCCTTGGGGCCTTTGGTTCTGTTGATAGTTTCGTGGCGGTGCATACTGTTATTGTGGAGCAGTAGCGGTAGTTTGGTAATATGGAACCTGTACAATAGCTTTCCCCTTATCATCAGAGGCATTGCTCACCTCCCCTTCCTTTTTCTTGACGAAATCGCTAGAGTATGGTTTCTTCCCACCACCTGAGTTGTTGTTACCATTTGTGCCAGATGCACCTGAAATAGTCCCTACTTTAATACATATTTTAACCCGCTCCCCGATGATGACCATATCTGAAAATGAATCAAAAGTACTGCTGAGCATATGTTGCAGATACGGGCCTCGGAGGGTACTCATAAACAGATCTACCAGTTCCCGGTCTAGGAGAGGAGGTTGAACTCTTGCGGCAAAAACTGCGCCATCTCTGGGCATACTCTTTGAAAGACTCACCA
This sequence comes from Vicia faba, assembly GCA_948472305.1. Classification (NCBI taxonomy): domain Eukaryota; kingdom Viridiplantae; phylum Streptophyta; class Magnoliopsida; order Fabales; family Fabaceae; genus Vicia; species Vicia faba. The sequence goes on from OX451735.1 coordinate 991,699,183, forward strand.
GTCTTTTGAGACATATCCTGCAGCTGTGCACGGCTAGGTGCCATGGCGGTGTTGTAGTGATAATGTTTTAGGAAAGCGTCGACCAGCTCGCCCCAAGTGCTAACATGAGTTTGCTCCAATTGCATGTACCATTCTAATGGAGCTTCAACAAGGCTGTCCTGAAAGAAATGCATAAGTAACGACTCATTGCTAGCATAAGCATCCATCTTTCTGCAGTAAGATCGGAGATGATTCTCTGGGCATGTAACCCCCTTATACTTGTCGAAATCAGGTACCTTAAACTTTGGTGGAATCACAACCCCTGGAACCAAACACATAGCAGCGACACTGAATCCCGGTTTCTTAAAGGTCTCCATAGCCTTCAAGCATTCTTCCAAAGCCTTGTACATCTCAGCAGTTTCAGAGAAATCAACCGTAGAATCCATCGGAGGGTCATCGAGATCGATGACATCATGGTGGTCATCCACAATCAGTCGTGGGTTCTCTTTAGGAATCCCCCTATGGTCATTCCTGGGTCCACCATTTTTGGATGTGGAGGCACTGTCTACCAGTTTAGTAACGCTTATTCTGAGTTCTTCCTGCCCTTGGATGACGGCATGAAGAGTTTCCATGAGCTGATTCATTCGATCACCCATGGTGTCCATGTCTTTGCGGAAAGCGGCCTGGTTCTGCTCAATCTGTTCCATAATCCTTAACTTGTTGGATCGAGTGTGATAAGGATGTAGGGAAGTCGTCTTGTAGATTCTCATAATAATAGGTAAAACCATCAGATAAAAATTCCTGCCAGAAAACCTGTAATTCATGAAATGCATGATATGTATGATGTATGAAATGATTGTCCACTCCAGTTTTCCATGGTTCAATTACCATCAGCAGTAATCGAGCAATATGATGACAAGAACGACCGTATGAAGAAAATATCTGGAAATAAGAGAAATTCCCACAGAATTGAATACAAGAAAGTTATGGGAGTATTAGATGAGCAACTTCGTATAACAAACTTGTCGGTAACAATATAATAATCAGTCAGGAGGTAGGTTAGCATTCTTCTCCCATTTCCATCTCACATCATCAAGGCCCAAATAAAGTGCCTTAGCAATAGTTTCTAAATCATGCTCATTCGGACTAGCAACAAGTAGGTGCTCAGTAAATGGGATCGTTCTTCCGGAATCGGAATAATCTGATAGTCCTGGAAGGTGTAACTCGTTGTTGTAAAACTGAAGTAGGGTCAAAACACCACCATGTCTTTCGATAAAAACTCTGCGTTGGGACGGACTAAACGGTATTTTAAACTCTTCAAAGAAGGCCGAGAACTTGAGCAGAAAACTTGAGCAGCATTGATAAGTACAATTGTCTCTCTTGGTCCTCTTGAGAACATCACTGTTTCTAAACGTTACTGACGGAAATTATGCCAGAGAGGTACCCCGAAATGGACATGCACATGCAAGGTTAGTACATTTCATCTTTCTGACATTTCTTTCTGATAAATAAACATGCTATGATGTAAATGCAAGTGATTATGGGGTTACTACTTCCATGATACCAATTTCTATTGTACTGTCTCTGCGTAGTCTGTAAGTACCAGGATCATAGGTCCGAAACGTAAACCACAGAATCTCATGAATAGATACGAGACTCAGAAAATAAATCTGAGAAACTCCTAGTCGCCGACAGAAATTCAGAGCATATCCATTAGAACCGATAGTCACTGTTTGAGAGAAACCATCTGAACATAGTCACCATCTGAGCATAAGTAACCATCTGAAAATAGTCACCAACTGTACCTGTGATAAAAATTCCCTTCCCACTCACGGGTGAAGACTAGGTCAGGGTAAGGCAAGGGTAACTCGAAAATCACGGGTTCACTTGAAAGTAAAATCATTGCAACACAGACGTGCATGATGAAAATACCTCCAATTGAACCTCATCCGAGCGTGGTATATGATATGACTGCACTAGTTGGACCACGTCCTATAGCCGTCATGCCCCCACTCTATTCCTAGGTGTCCTAGTGCACTCTGGCCTGGGTACTGGGCCTTTTACCTCAATAGTAACATCCCAACCCAATCAAGAAGCAGATCCAGTACAACAGTAGTATATGGAAAACAGTAAAATGCAATGCATACATATGCTCAGGTATATACAAAATGAATAAGCTATAAAGCATATAGATAAACACCCAAAGAAAAGAAACAAGAGCTAGGAGCGACTCTGGGATGGACCAACATTTGGTCAACCTGTCCCTAGTGAAGTCGCCAGCTGAAACAACCGGCTGAAAATCATCAAACAATAAAGTCGCCATTGAACGTCTTTTATCCCATATGGAGGGAAAGGTAAACATCGAGAAAACCTGAGAAAGGAGAAGTCACGGTCTTGCGACCGAGAGATCGGGTAAGGGAGTCTGTTATGCGAGGGGAAGGTATTAACACCCCACACGCCCGTAGTACTATATGGTATCCACTCTTGTTATCTATCTTATGGGTGTGTTTAATCTATGCTTACTGTTTACTATACTACTAAAGGGAGAATGCATGCAAAAGAAAGGGGAAAAGAATGTAGGGAAAATAAAATTGTGCTCGCTTGGGCCCTACCCCAATGCCTAAGTATCCTTTTTGAGGAATCAGAGCTACTGTAGTTCGGCTCACATGTTTTTGTTTGTTTGTATTTTTTTAATGGACAATGTTAATTCCGCCTTCTGTTGCAGCTCGACCTTTGGAGACTTATGCGTTGGAACAGATGTAAACTAAACATGTCCTTACCTGAAAAGGGTTTTAGAGAAATGGTGCTCGAGCGCACAAAATGGTTTGAGTTGGTTTGTATTTTGTTGCAGATAATGATAATCCCTGTCGAATCTTTCCTTTGGTTGCCTGCCGACTTATTGCATTAAAGACCGATAATCGAATATTTTCTTGGCTTGACAATCCCTTTCGAATCAGCTAAAAGCCCGACCCCTTCCCAATGTTTTCAAAGCGGAAGGCAGAATCTCGGATAGTTGGTTCATGCGTTAGGTCAATCATTCCTCTAGCATTTCGAAGTGAGAAGCCAAGTGAACTGAAATAGTGAATACAAATGAATTGATTCAAGACAAACATGTGCAATGCATTAATGAAATAACGAGGTTTGATATGAATAAATGTTCAAACAAATCAAAAGAAAATTACACATTGAAAATTCTAATGAACGAAAAGTCTTCTTGTGAGAACTTGTCACTTTAGATGGTATGCCTTGGAGGGATGGCAAAAGAACTCAGCCTAACCGTCTTGTGCGAATTCTAGCGCTCCTTCATCAATCAGGTCTTGAATTTTATTTCTCAACGCCCAACAGCTGTTGGTGTCATGTCCAGGACTGTTAGAGTGGTACACACATCTTGCATTTGGATTGTACCTTGGGGAGGCTATGTTGAGATTCTGAGGAGGGTCCCTTAACATAACCAACTTGGCCTTTAACATGCGTTGCAATGCTTGATCCAATGACATGTTGATTTTGGTGAAGTGTCTTTCGGATGTATTCTTCTTATGCTGATTGCCCCGTTGTCGTTGGCGAGGTTGTGGTTGGGCTTGTGATGTAGTAGCAATCTGGAAAGGTATGTTCCTGACCAAACCAACCTCTTCTCTCACCGGGGGCTGATTAATGCCTTGATCCACAAGTTTAACTGTTTGTTTCATGGATCTGCATCCATCTTGGTGAAGCTTGTCGAGGAAGGATCTTAGCCCTTCTTGTCCTCGAGCTAAGTTTTGGATAAGAGCCATCTTCCCCAGCATCTGAATTCTCATTGCTTATACCTTAACTTGCAGTTGTTCCCATTGTTCATCCTTGTTGTTGTCAGGATATTCCTTGGTCAGATTCCCGGGGAAGAGTGTTTTAAGGTCTTCTTGCCCCTTCGAGAGATTCAGGAGAAATTCCTTGAACTGGGCATCTTGAGCTTGGAGATCTTTGTTGTCTTGTTTGAGAGCCATTGCTGAAATATACAGCGAGAACATGAGATACCTACCTTGAAACCTGTTTATGCAATGATATGTATGATATATATGTATGCAATGTTTTCAAGGATCTCACGGGATAAACAAGAAAATGTCAGAAGTTGAGATTTTGCCGCTTTGATTAAAGCACTTCATATCGGTGAAGGTCCTTTTACAAGAGTCAAGCTCACCATATCAAGTGGGTCATAGCCCCTGACTCAAGTTATTGAGTTTTTATCTTCTGACAACATTGGCTAGAGGAAAATAAATCCACTTTCCCCTTGCTAGACGTCTGATTTATCATAACCTACATCACAGGCCCTTAAGATCCTTGAAATGGTTAAGGAAATGTTAAGGCATGGTGTTATGATGTGTATGTTATGTGTTTAAGCAAAGGTGCAAAGTGATGTAAGCAAGTAAACCCTTCAAGAAATCCAAGTTATTGGATGATAACTGTAAACAAAACCTGCAAGGAACTCATGTTGTCAGGTAATAAAACTGTGCAAGTAGTTCAAGTTGAAAGCACACAAGTCACGCAAATAACCTTAGGTTTAGGCTTGCATGGGTTTTAAGGTCATACACTCTTGAAGTTTAGTTGGTTTCAAACCTGTCTTAGAAAAGTAATCGGGTTCTAAAGATTCTCAATATCACTGATCATCCTTTACGGGCATTGTTTCAGCTCAAGCAATATTTTCTTTTGGCTGAAATATCCCGAAAGTCTAATCTCAATGAATGTAGCATCGAGTATCAACCAATCCTCAGCTTTATACCGAGGCCGGCTATCTCACTACTTTCGAATGGCCAAGTTTGTTCAACTAAGGTTCTAAGGTCCGTTAGTGCTTCACGATACCACGCGACGGCCCCGTATTCTCCTCGTTTCTATACGAAGGATACCGGTACCAACCAAAGTGTCACACAAACACATCCATCGCTTAAACCATATCGGTCTACGCCGTACAGTCTCCATGATCTATTACTGTTTACCTAAAAAGTTTCCCCAGATCCGGGTGTAGGATCTTTAACAATGCCCAAGCAAAACCCTTTAAGAATAAAGCATACAAAACAAACAAGAAAGTAATTAAAAAATGACCTTAAGGTTTACCTCACTTTATATTTTATTCCCCAGCAGAGTCGCCAGTTCTGTGATACGGTGGCAGAACCGACTGTTAATACTGGTTTGCGTTTTTTGTTCGCAAAATGTCGCGGTAAGCAAGAGTCGCCATCGACTTTTATTTTTATCCAACAAGGAAAATGTAAAAGAACAGAAAAAACCTTTTTCGAGAATGTTTCTGAGTACGGGGGTAGATTATAGAAAGGGAAGGTGTTAGCACCCTTTCTATCTGTGGTTTTCCACGGGCTCTTAGGTACTTGCTCATTTTGAAAATTGCTTGTGTGTGCTTGCTTTGAAAAGTTTTGTTTTACTTTGTTTTAACCCTTGTTTCTGTCCTTAAGAGTGATACGAAGTTGTTTTTGAAAACATTGTTTGAAAAGTGATTGTGTGAAAATTTTGTTTGTTTGTTTGAGCAAGTACCTAGGAACTAATCTACCTACTCGAAAAAAGTCTGTTCGTTTTCCTTTAGACAATGCTATCCCACTATTGAGGAATAGGTATCATCATCGTTGGAGTTTTTTACGGACATTTGAAGGGACAAATACAATCACAAAAGCAATGTTAGGAAACATTAGTAATCATCCTAAAGCCTTAAAGATATTTTTCCGAGGCAACATCTGAATGGGTCATTTTAGATCTTTCGGGGCTAGAGGACAACCACTAACAAAACCTATACTTCATGACCGTTTACCGAAGGCAACCAGAGTGGAGTAAACCCTATAATTGAGCATGTGCGAGTGAATTTTTTTCAGTTAATTATCTTTGCACAATTTAGGGTTTTCTACCATTTTAATTTCCAGTTAATCTTTCCATACAATCCTATTAACATACATCTAAGCAGTTTATAATTTGCAGAAATTAAAAGTGAGGAAAGTTTAAAGTTCTAGCTATTACATGGCTTTCACAGATACATAATTATTTTTGAATGAAAATAAAATGCGAAATTAAAACACAATTAAGTCTATTACAACCTCGGAGCAATTACAATAATAATAAAAGGTAATTAAAATGCGCACGGGGAATTAAATGCGAGGACGATTAGAAAACCTAAAAAATCTAATTTGAGAAAATATTTAAGTTATTTTTTTGAAGAAAAATTAATTAGGTTATGTACAAAATAAAGCTCTAATTCTAATTATTTTTAATTATGGAAAATAATTAAATTTTCCCTAATTTAATTAAACTATTTAATTAAGAAATAAAAAATATTTTTATTAAAAAAAGATTTTTGATGTTTTTTTGTGATTTTTGATTAAATAATGTAATGATTTTTTGATGTTATAAAAAAGAGAATAATTAAAAGTAATTAAAAGTAATTAAAAGATTAAAATAAAAAAGATAGAAAAGGCCTGTTTAGAAGAAATCAGGGGGGTGCATGTTGAAACTGCTTGGGCCCAATAACTCCTCAGCCCATCCCATGCGTGAGATTCCCTATTGTGCAAGCTTGAGAGTACACCATAGTCCTGCTTTGGTGAAGCGTTGGGTCTGATCAACAATGATCCATTGGCTAGATCAATGGGGCGTATGATGGGATGCTTGGACAAGTAGTGCATTGAATCCGTGGAAAGAAAAAAAGAAAATAAAATTTGTTGGGACTTGGGATCGAACCCAGGTCCTTCCACTACCCAGCGTGTACTCTTGCCATCTGCGCTACATGTATTAGTTGTTATTATAACAATGGCAATTTATTATATATAACAAAACATGGGTAATCTGAAACAAAAACACGCGCGCCATTTATTTAAATAAGCCAATGATAGTTAGACACGCGAGCTTCTTCTTCCCTGTCCATCGTCTTAGATGCATAACCTATACCCACAGACAATATTCCATAGCTATAACCCTGTAAGTTTCCAAAATCAATAGCACGCACTATAAATGTAATGTAAGACCACATATCAATTTGTTTTGACCTCACGAGTACGATGGTACCCTTTTCCTAGGCCAATTTAACCTGTATGATAAACCCCTAAAACGCAAGAACAAACCCTAGCAATGGCAGTCATGGATATATGCATCAAAACACAAAATTATGTAAACCAAAACGTTCCAAATGATCATACAAACACAATGATGTGTTCAATAATAGTTAATCATGTGTAATTTGTAAAATACGATTCAAGCTAGGGAAGACAAACCGTGTGTATGTAGCGTGCATTTCTAGGCGTGAAAAGGCTTGCAAATGATCGAGATACGTTCCTGAGATGTCCAGCAATCTATTGGCAACATTATAATGGCTTGAATTGGCCTCTAAGCTTGAAACCGATTCACTACTTTTTTGCAAAAAAATTGAGTTTGTTCTTGGTGTTTCCACGTCTGCCACCCCCGTTTTCGTACTTGTTTATGCTCCATATATATCCTTGAATGAATTAGGGTTATAAAAATAGCATGTATCTTTGAAGTTTTTGAAGATTTGATCTCATTCTTCTTTTGTATGATTTGTTTCCAAATTAGGCCAAATCATGCCACTCTTGCTCAAATCACCCTTGATACGAATTGATCCTGATATGTCAACATAATTAGCTTGTGATCCTGTCCAAAAATCAGATCAAAACAAATCTTTGCTATTAGTTGTCATTTATTTGATTTAATTCAATTTTTAATTAATAAAAAATAAAAATAAAATGGAAAATGAAGCAAATAATGTGTGGGTGAATATTTGGGTCGTGGACCATGTTTTGAGTAAGGTGCAAGCATAAAAAGTTAGGCCCATTTAACAAAAAGTGTATTTTTGAGCACATTTGACTTTTGGCAATTTTGCAAAAATGGTCAACTTTGACAAGGCATATCTCTTTCGATTTTAACCCTAGAGAGGTGTTCTTGGACTTTTTAGAAATATTAGGATGTCCCCTAAACAACTCTTTTGGTCTCATCTCAATTGGGTCTTCCATGTTCATGTAAGATGCTTTGACCCAAAAAGTGTTTTTGTTGACTTTTCAAAAGGACCTATAATGTGGAAATTCCTATCTTTTGATGAGTTAATATTTTGAACTTGAGGGATGAAGATGAATTATAGGTAATTTCATCCTCTTCAAAATGAGCCTTGGATATAAAATTTCTGATAAAGTATGAGGAAGTTATGCTTGGTCAAAGTTTGGTTGACTTTTCCTAAGAAACCCTAATTTGGCAACTTTTGAGTTTTGATGAATTAGGAGCATTCCTTGAGGTATCATGATCAAACCTTGATAAAATGATGAAATTCACTTCAAAATGTTTATGTTGACCAAAAATCTTGAGGTTTGACTGTATGTGAGCCACAGTTGACTTTTGACCTAATATAGACGATTCTCAAGCATTTGAGCAGTTGACTGAGCAAACTTCTTCTGCAAGGCATGATATTTGACATGGATGACCTTGATAGAATACTAGGACCATTTAAATCATTTGAGGCCTTTGTATTACATACATCCTGATGAAAATGGAAACCCTAATTTGAGACACATTGCCTTAGGAGAGAGTTTGTCTGGTCAACTCTTGGGTAACCTTGAGAAAATTGAGGATCTCAATGGGCATGTGCTGAGTAAAATGAGAGGGAAAATTTTAGGGTACAACACCATGCACCATCCTTTTTGAGCCGTCAAAGGCCCTCACTACTATGTTGCTTGGCTTTAATGTCAATCCCTCACAGTTAAGCCTATCAAGAGCCTTTTTAGGCAACACATTCAGAGACGAGCCAATGTCCACCAAGACATGAGCCAAGGTTATGCCCCTGCATTCTACTGAGACATGTAATTCCTCATTATGCTTCCTCCCTCTTGGAGTTAAATCAGCGTATGAAAAACCTAAGCCATTATCTACAGTCAAGCTGGCTACGCAGTCTTGGAACTGATCGACAGATGTTTCTTGGGGTACATGAGCAATTTTTAGGAATTTTACCAAAGCTTTTGCATGAGCCTCAGAACATAGTAAGAGAGCCAGCATGGAAATTTTTGATGGAGTTTGCCCCATTTTCTCGACTACATTGTAGTTGCTTCTTTTTATGATCTTTAAAATTTCCTCTATCTCTTTCCGGGAGGTCTCAGGGATAGCCAATGATTATGCCTTCATCCAGACAGGCTAAATCAGAATACTTTTACCTCAAGTCTTGGTTGACTTGGCAGCAGGAACGTCAGTATGAGTGATAACAGGGGTTGTATCACCTTTGTCAGTAAGAGTATTAGCATAGATTATTGTAGGACTGGGAACGACCTTTGGAGGAGAAACAACAATAGGAATGATTACGGGTCCAGAAACAGCTTTTGGGGGAGCAATTTATGGAGAGAAAATCCTTCCTCTTTGGGTAATCTTGCTAGTCCCTGCAATATTACTGATATTGGAGTCATCCTTCTCAGAACTTGAATCTTCAGCAGTTGGCCAATCTTGCTTGATACCGTGGTAGTAGACATCCCCTCCATAAATCCATGGTACATTTTTATCTGACGAATACGGGATTGGTCCAGGCATTGTAATTATCAAAGGAGTTACTTTTGGAACTAATGTAATCCTAACGGGTCTTTTGGTGGAGACCCTGGAAGAATTGTCGGAAATGGTAACGATGGAAACATCATTATAAGAAACAGTTGGAACAGAAGTCTTTTCGAACAGAAGTTCCTTGTTATCTATTAGGCACTGAACGCCTGCTCTCAACAAAGCACAGCTGGTTGGTGAGGACAAACAGAAATGACAACTTTCATTACATCCTGGGAAAACATTGGCATTCAATAAGTTCTTTTTGATAATCAGGAGTGGGGTCATAAGTTCATCAACTGAAGTAACAAACATATCTTCCTCAATGGCGTTGGTAGTATGGCCATGTTTGGGCATAGGGGCAGAAATGACATTGGGCTTTTCTGGCGCATTGAATTCAATCTCTTTGGCTTCAAGGAGGTCTTGTACTTTGTTCTTCAGAGCCCAACAGTTGTTAGTATCATGGTCGGGACTTTCAGAGTGGTATGCACATCGGGCATTAGGATGATAATGAGGAGAGGTTGTGTTAGGGTTTTTTGGAGCTTCTTTCAAGGTCACTAGGTTGGATCTTAACAAATGCGGCAATACTTGAGATGATGTCATATTAATTCGGGTGAATTGTCTGACTGGTCTTTCCATTCTTGGTTGGTTATTTCTTTGCTGATCAAGCACATGTTTAGGAATCATAATGGCCCCCACCGTTGGATGGCGTTCAGCCCTATCTTGATTTCTCTGAGGATATACAACAACCACTTCTTTCTTTATGATGAATGGCTTCCTTACAAGAGCAGAGGAAGCATCTTTTTGAATCTTTCCATTATTTATCTCGGCTTCTACCCTTTCTCCGATCAATATCAATTCAGTAAAACCTGCCGATGAACTCCCAATTAAGTGATTGAAGAAAGGACCATAAAAGGTTCCCAAAAACATGCCTACCAACTCTCTTTCAGATATGGGAGGTTGAACTCTTCCAACCAAGTCCCTCCATTTTTGCGCATAGTCCTTGAAGCCTTCACTTGAAACCATGGCCATACTCTGGAGTTGAGTACGGGTAGGCGCAAGATCAGCGTTGTATTGGTATTATTTGTAAAAGGCTGCATCAAGATCTTCCCAGTTATGAATATTGGCTCTTTCTAACTGATAAAACCAATCAAGTTGAGTTCCAGACAGACTGTCTTGGAAGAAGTGTACCCGTAAATCTTTGTCAGCGGTATGGGGCTGAATTTTCCTCACATAGGACCGGAGATGCATTTTAGGGCATGAAACTCCATCATATTTGGAGAACACAGGTGCTTTGAATTTTGGAGGAATGACAATTCCCGATACTAATCCCAACTCCTCAAAGTCCAATCCAAGCAATTTTTGGATTTCCATTGCACTCAACCGTTCTTCTAGATGCTTATACTTGTCGTCGGCTGGAGGGTATTATTCTTCAGAATAGTCTTCTTCTTCCTCTTCCTCTTCTGAATCAGATTGAACAACTGTTTCCTTGCCTCTCCCATCTTGATTGTCTTTCTCACCGGATGTCGTTGCAAAGTCTAAGGCCCTTCTTGTCTTCCCTTGGAATCTTCTTCCCATGTCTAGAATTTCGGTTATTTTCTTCGTCTTCTTTTTCTTCTCCTCAACCAGAAAGGTCTTCAACTCTTCTTGTCCTTTGGCCAGAGTTAAGAACAATTGTTGAAAATGTGCATTCTGAGCTTGGAGGTCCTTCACCGTTTGCTAGAGATCCATCTTACTGAAATAAACAATAGAGAGATGAGGAGACTTGTTTCAAGAAACCTTCTTATGTTATGATGAATGGTAAATGCATATGTAATGATTTCAAAGATTTTAAGATTCAAATTTGTTTTAGACAAAAAGGAAATACATGTTATATTAATAAATTAAAGCTTTGAGTACATCAATGCCTTCTTGGGAAAAATAATACAAAAACTCTAAGATATAAAGGTAGTACGCATCCTCTTTGGTGCGATGTAGGCATTCAGAGTCTGCTCCTCATGAAGTTGCTTAGTGAGTTCCAAAACCTTCTTCTCACTTGCGTAGAATTGGCCTTAGAAAGTATCTCTCTCCCCCTTGAGTTGTATCCAATCCCTTTGTAGGTCTTCAAGAGAGGTGGGAATGTCAGGATGTAGGATAGTATATGGAACATCTCCTTCCATGACAGGCTCAATGATTACCGGGAGAATGGAGGGATAAGGCATCATAAGACTCTGAGCATGAGTTTGTACACATTTGAGGTAAGGCTCAAGAGGGATGGAATTTTTATGCCCCAAAGTCTTTATATCTACCTTGTTCAACATCCTCCAAGGTTGGATAAATCTCTGGCAAAGACCTTGATCGTTGTTGTCGTAGTCAAATAACAAACCTTGAATCAGCATCTCATGCGGGCCATCCCTCCGGGCGTAACCAAACTGTCTTAAGGCTAAGCAGGGGTTGTAGGTGATACCTCCCCTAATTCCAAGTAAAGGGACATTAGGAAATTCTCCATAACGGTCGATAATAGTAACATTCTCTATAGATCGGGAGCACCAATGAATGTCTGAATGTTTGAGCGTCATCAACCTTTGTGACCATCTTGAACCTTGCTCGTTCTTCAATACAGATTAGGGAAGATGTGAAGTAAACCATCTTTCCAAGATAGGAGTGCAACACATAAGGACACCTCTTTTCCTCATAGTGTGAGTGTGAAAAGAGTGTAGGATATCCCCTAGCAATATAGGCACCGGTTGCGGGATATGAAGATTTTGACGGTGTTCACGTCTATGAGTTGGTCAGGATTTGGAAACAAAACCATCCCATAGATGAGGAGAGCCACAATTTCCTCAAAGGCTTGTAAATCCAAGGAGTTCCAACAGTTTTGGGCTTTCTCAAATAAGAACTTTGCTAGGAAACCCTTGACACCACTCCTTGTTTCCCAATGAGTTGTGACATCAGATGAGTGCAAGTGTAGATCTTGAGCAATCTCTTCTGGCTTTGGGTATCTTTCCGTACAGTTGAAAGGTAATCGATTGAGAATGGGAATTCTCAAGAGTCGGGAGAATTCTTCCAAAGTAGGCACAAGTTGATAGTCGGGAAATGTGAAGCAATTGTGTAAGGGGTAAAAGAACTCAAAGAGCACCTTCATCATGTCCTCATCTATGTTGAAGGTGACCAAGTTGAGTAGGTGACCATGTCTCTTGGTGAATGGAGAGTGTTGTACCCCAAAATTTGCCCTCCCATATTCTTCAAGATTTATCAAGAATCACCTTCAAATGGTTCAAGATTTCTCAAGGGATTGCACAATCAACCATCTCCTAAGCCAGTCAAAATTAGGGTTTTGGTTCCTTCAATGAATTTGAGGTTTTCAATGGTCCAAACAAGTCCTATAAGCCTATATACATTGCCAAGCATCTACATGTCAAGTCCCAAGTCTCACAGCATCAAGTTGCACAGTCAAAAGCTCCATTTGCTTCACAATCAACTGCAGGGGTAAAATGGTCAAAAGTCATAATTTTTGGTAAACATCTTATTTTGAAGCCACAATCATCATTTAATCAAGTCTTGATCATGATTCCTCAAGCATGGCTCAAAAATCATCAAGATGCCAAAAGTTTCTATTTTGGGACAGTTGAAAAGTCAACTGTAACTTGACCAGGGCATAACTTTTTCATGGTTCATCAGAAAAATCCCATCCAATGCTCATTTTGAAGGGGATGACATTTCCTACAACTCATCTTCACATTCCAAGTCCAAGAAATGCTCTCACAAAAATTTATCAATTTCTACATTATAGGTCATTTTCAAAAGTCAACAAAAAGGTATTTTAAGTCAAAGACCATAACTTGAGATTGGTAAATCAAAATGACATGGGACCAAAGGCATTGGTTAGAGGACTTCAATAACTTTCCAAAATGTCTAAGAACATGTTCATAGGATCAAAATTGAGCAAGATATGCATTGGAGAAGTTGGGAAATTTTTGGGAATTTACAAAAGTCAACTTTGCTCAAAACACTTCATTTTTGCTAATGGGCCTCAAATTTCTTCTTGAAACTTTGTCCAAGGCCTATGCACGATCCATTGAGCTCAAATTGATTTATTTTCTTATTTTTAATTAATTAATTGAATTTTTTATTAATATTAATTCATTTAATTAATTTAAAATGTAGAAAATATAAAGATATGGTTTTCAAATCTTTTTATGAAGCAAATAGGCTCAGGGCAAGCTGGCAATTTCGTGCATCCATCAAAGAGGTAAAAATCTCCATGTTTGGCAAGCTTTATCGATCAAAAATATGCAAAAAGATTTGATTGGAAATCAAATATTGAAAACATGAATGCAATGGATTCTTAGCCAAGATTGAACCCTAATTCCATTCTACTATAAGAGCATAACCAAACCCTAAAGCCTGAAACGTGCAAGCTGCTGTCAAAAGCCATAAGCAAATTCCAAAAATTCAAGAAAAATTTGAAAACTGAATTCAACCTTCCAGGCCAATTCAAAGCCTTAGAGCGAATCAAACATATTGCTGTAGGTCTCAGGGTTGATTTGGGATCAAAACCACGTGCTAGAACTCAAGAAACGCGCAAGAACAATCCCTTGGTTTGTCACTTTTTTTCAGAATTGCATCTCACAATTCATGCATATTTAACCTCTTTTGTTGTTTGTTTTATGTTCAAAGAACTCATGTGAAGCTTTTGGTGTGGTTCAATTGGATTAAAATGCCCTAGAACAGGAATCACCATGGATGTTTTCTAGGGTTTTCAAACTCTGAATTTGGGGGTTTGCTCTATAGGAAAAATTGGACCTTGAGACGCATATGGTTGAATTCGTCAAGGTTAGACGAATCCAACCCAACCCTCGCGAACAATTTCTGATCATCACACGCCTGTTCGCTATTTTTGGTCATGCCATATTGTGGGGGTTAAAAACCCCCGTTATTTGATTTCCTTTTTTCAGGTTTCAGTGAAGAAGACAAGACGTGGTGCTATGCCATTGGATCATTCAAACGCGCGCGCTATTTTGTTTTCTCTCTCCAGCATATGATTGTTTTTTATATTATTTTCAATTGTTAATATTATATCAAATGCAACATGATGGCCTAGTGGTCAGTGAGGTGGACATTCATCATTGGGACCTGGGTTCGATTCCCAGGTCCCCCAAACGCTTGTTAATATTTTTTCAAACATATTCATATGCAGCGCTTGTCAAGAATTCCATCATACACCTCACGCACCAGCTTGCCATGTGGCCCCAATCAACAATCCAAAGGCCAGAAGGTGACGAACACCATGTGCTCAGGTCAAAGCCAGCATGGATAATTCAAAAAGTCAAAATAGGCTTGTGTGCTTCTTGGGCCTCAGATTATTTTCTCACCTCCACCTGGGCCAGCATACCCCCCCTGGTTCATTGTTTTTCTTTCATTATTTTCTATTTTAATTATTCTTAATTACTATTATTATTATTTGATTAATTAACAAAATAATATTTTTTTATAATAAATTCAGAGAATAAAAATGTAAATATTATTATTTTCACTATTAATTATTTTGTAAAAAAATTGTAATTAATTAGTTTATTTGTTTAATTAGGGCAACTTTAATACTTTTTTTCATAAATAAAAATCATGTAGAATTAGGGTTGACAATTTTCAATCATATTTTCTTATTATTATTTTTCTTATTATTATTTATTAAATATTATTATTTTTGTAAATAAAATGTAATTTAATTAAATTAGTTAAATTAGGTTAACTTTGACATTTTTTTTACAATAAATAAAATAAACTTAGAATTAGGTTTTAACTTTTAATTTAAATTCCTTTTGTTTTATTTTCATTAAAAATATAAAAAACACGAAAAAAAAACATTTTTCTTTTAATTAATTAATTAATTAGTTTAGGGTTAATATTTAATTAAATGCAAAGGACCAAAATTTCTTTATTTCTCAAAAGGGTCAAAACCCTAAGGACGTCCTGATTCTATTTATTTTTGCACATTATTCTTATTTTGATTATTGATGTAACTGTTTCCGAGTATGTAATAGTTAATTAGGGTTTATCGCTTTATTTACTTTTCTCGCACTTATTTTCAAAACGGGTTTTGTTTTTGGCAATGTATAGACTCGCGCCTTGTAATAGCGTAGATTCATATTTCCGCAATTTGTTTTCCGTACTCTTAACTGTTAATATGCATGCAAGACTTTGATGAAAATTAAAAACAACTCGTAGATCACCATGATACATGTACAAGATAATATAACATGAAAACAACACACATGCACATGCCACTCTTAGGGTACGCCTCACTGGTTGCTCGAACGTGGTCGTCAAGTATAGGGTGTTTTAGAGGTCACCCTCCTGTCTAAGATCTAGTTGCCTCGAAATGGTTGCCTCGGATAAAAAAGGATCTAGGACATTAGGGTTACTTCTAAGGTGTACTACTATTGCTTTGGTGACCACATTGTCCCTATAATCAAATTGACCCGAATAACTCCAACGATGGTGCTACCTACTTCTTAATAGTGGGATAGTACTGTCTAAAGGACATTTACACAGCCTAATTCCTTAGGGTAGGTAGACTTCTCTTAGGTACTTGCTCTCTCAAACAAACAAAAACAACTTTTCGCACCTACACTTTCAAAAGTTTTCAAACAAATTTTTCATACACTCTTAAGGACAAATACAAGAGTTACTTAGAAATTTTTCAAACAAACTTTCTCAAAACCCACACACACTTGAAAAGCAAACAAATTTTTGAAAACATAAGAGCAAGTATCTAAGAGCCCGTGGATAACCACGGATAGAAAGGGTGCTAACACCTTCCCTTTCTATAAATCTACCTCCCGAACCGAGAGACATCTCAAAGAAGGAATTTTGCTGTGCTTTTGTCCTTTCCATGTTGGAGAACGTAAAAGACGGTGGCGACTCTTGCTTACCGCGACATTTCGCGAACCAGCTTTAAACAGTCAGTTCAATTTCCACCGATCACAGAACTGGCGACTCTGCTGGGGATATATAAAAAGTGAGGTATACCTTAGGATTAGACCATTCTTGTTTTAAATTGCTTGCTTTGATTGTTTTAATATTGTGGTCCTGTCTTGGAAGTTTCATAGATCTTAACCCGGATCTGGGGGATACCTCTTTAGAAAGTAGCAACAAAACTGTGAGGGAACTGTGCGGGGTATACCGACACGGTTGAAGCAGTTTGCTACGTTGATGTGGCACTTTGGTGAGTACCGGTAACCCTTGAGTCAAGTCAAGGAGAGTACGGGGCCGCTGCGTGGTGTCGTGAAGCATCAACTGACCTTAGGAACCTTACTTGACCATCCTGGCCTCTTTAGGGGTAGTGAGATGACCGACTTTGGTGCAGTCCGAAGTTGGTAGATACTCGATACTACACTCATTGAGGGTTGTTTTCTTGGAATATTTTGATCGCCAGTTCAGTGGCTAAATCAAAACAATGAACATAGAAAACAACCCAATGATATTGAGTTCCTTAGAACCCGGTGACTTTTGATAGGACAGGTTTTGAGCCCACCAACCTCAAGAGGGTAGTACCTAGACCTCATGCTGGCCTAAACTTTAAGGGCTGTCTGGTGTGACTTGTGTGCCTTATCATGTTTGCCTTTTGTGGATACTTGTGGTGTGTTTTTATCATAACATCATAACATCATAAAGCATCATATGCATTTACTAACCACTTCAAGGGTTCGAATCTTCATCTTTGTTCTTGTTTTGTAGGACATGGAAACTATCCGCAGAAAGACAATTCAAATCAACCTTGTAAGGGTCCCTCCTCAGCTTAAGGAGCTTACATCCAGGATCCCCGAGAACTCTTCCTTCAGTGAAAGGCATGGTAGACTCATCAGCTTGGTCAACACCAACGTTGAAGAAGATATGTTAAAAGTTCTCTTCCAGTTCTTTGACCCTTTGCACCACTGTTTTACTTTCCCGGATTATCAATTAGTGCCTACTTTGGAAGAGTTTTCTCAGCTTCTAAAGGTTCCCAATCTCAGTCAACTACCCTACAACGGTACAGAAAAGGAGCCAAAACTTGAAGAGGTTGCTAAAGCATTACGTCTACAACCATCTGACATCAAGGGACATTGGGAAGTTAGAAGTGGTATCAAAGGATTCTTGGCAAAGTTCCTGTTTGAGAAGGCCCAAGAATGTTGGAATTCCCTTGACCTACAAGCCTTTGAAGAAGTTGTGGCACTCCTTGTCTATGGGTTGGTGTTGTTCCCGAATCCCGATCAGCTTATAGATATCAATGCTGTCAAGATCTTCATGTCCAGGAATCCCATACCTACGTTGCTTAGGGACATCCTCCACTCATGTTACACTCGAACCATGAGAAAAAGAGGTGTTCTCATGTGCTGCAATCCTCTCCTGGCAAGGTGGTTTATTTCGCACCTTCCACACTCAGTTTTGAATAACGAGCGGGGTTTGAGATGGTCACAACGATTGATGACTCTTACACATGCTGATATACATTGGTGTTCTCGGTCCATAGAAAATGTCACTATCATTGATTGTTGCGGAGAGTTTCCTAATGTTCCTTTACTTGGAATCAGAGGGGGCATTACTTACAACCCATGTCTGGCTTTGAGACAGTTTGGATATGCTCGGAGGGATGACCCTCATGACATGTTGATTCCTGACATAGTTTTTGACTTCGACAACGATGCACAAGGACTTCGCCAGAGGTTTATCAGAGCTTGGAGGATGCCCAACAGGGTAGATAGTAAGACACTGGGGCATAAGAATTCCATTCCCCTTGAGCCTTATCTCAAGTGGGTACGAGCCTGCTCCTAGAAGTTGGTGATGCCATATCGTCATGTTCTCCCCGTGATCAAAGAGCCAGTTTTGGAAGGAGAGGTGCCCTACACCATCCAACATCCTGACATGCCAACATCTTGGGAAGAAATGCAAAAAAGCTGGATCCAACTCAAGGAAGAACGAAATTCTCTTGAAACCAGTCTACATGCCAGTGAGAAGAAGGTCTTGGAGCTCACCCGTCTACTGCACGAGGAAAAGACTCTCAACACCTACATCGCTCCAAAGAGGATGCGCAGTGTCTTTTGGGATTAATTATTTTGTAATGTTTTACCCATGAGGCCCTGATGTACTGAACAGATTATTTCTTAATATAACGTGTGTTCTCTTTTTGTCTACAACAAATTTGAACTTTTGAACCCTTGAATGCATTGCATAAATAGCATATCATGCATCATGTGCATAACAGGTACTCTTTTCTACAGGTTGCTTAATCTTCTTCGCTGTTTATTTCAGCAATCATCATGAATCCTGAACTTACCAACGAACAAGCTATCAAGGCCCTCCAGGCCCAGAACGCCCAGTTTCAAGAGCTGGTCATGAGTTTAGCCCAAGGTCAACAAGAATTAAAGGCTCTGCTGGTGAAGAAGAAGAAGAAGAGAACTGTACTATTCAACACTGGACGGAGGTTTAGGAATACACTGCAGAATGAGGCTGATCAGGCTACTTCCTCTGTAGGGAAAGACAGTCCCCAAGGGGGAAGGGCTCCTAGTCCTGTGGTTTCTTACAACGAGACAGATTTCAATGATGAACAGTACCCTCCTGCTGAGGACAAGTACAAGCAACTAGAGGACCGACTGAGTGCTATGGAGATTTAGCATGTGCCTGGGTTGGATTTTGGAGATCTAGGTCTATCTTCCGGGGTGGTGATCCCACACAAGTTCAAGGCACCTTCTTTTGCGAAGTATGATGGAGCTTCCTGCCCTAAGCTGCACCTCCGTTCTTATGTGAGGAAGTCCAACTGTATACTGAAGACAAGAACTTATGGATCCATTTCTTCCAGGATAGCCTTTCAAGGGCTCAACTCGAATGGTTCTATCAGCTGGATGGAACCAGTATTCGTAACTGGGAGGACTTGGCTACTGCATTTTATAAGCAGTATCAGTACAATGCCGACCTTGCTCCTACACGTACCCAACTCCAGGGTATGTCGCTAGGATCGGGAGAAGGTTTTAAGGAGTACGCGCAAAAGTGGAGAGACCTGGCTGGCAGGGTGCATCCGCTGTTGACTGACCATGAACTCGTGGACATGTTCTTGGGGACCCTGTCTGATCCGTTCTTCAACCATCTGATTGGTAATTCTTCTGTTGGGTTCACAAATCTGATCTTAACCGGGGAGAGGATAGAAGCTGGTATCAAGTCGGGGAAGATACAGAAAGGTGCATCCTCAAGTTCTGAAAAGAAGCCTTTCAAGAAGGAAGCTAGTGTTGTTTATGGGTCAAGGAGACAAAACAAACCGGAACGCCGCCAAGCTGTCAACGTGGTGGTTATCTCCAAGCCTGTTGTTGTTCCTCAGCAATACAACCAACCAAGGGGTGAGAGACCCAAAAGGCAGTACACTCGGCTCAGTATGACCCTCACTCAGATATTGCCGCAACTGTTGTCAACCAATCTGGTAACTGTCAAAGAAGCTCCGAAGGTAGTGAATACAACATCTCCGAAGTACAATCCCAACGCCTGCTGTGCTTATCACTCTGACAGCCCGGGGAATTCTACTGATGATTGTTGGGCTCTGAGGAATAAGGTTCAGGACCTTATTGATGCTAAAGAAATACAGTTCGAGGTACCCGAAAGGCCCAATGTTGTGACTGCTCCCATGCCCCAGCATGGAGTGAATGCTGTGGAAGAAGCCCGGTATGTGACCTCCGTGGATGAGATTGTTACTCCGTTATTGACCGTCAAAAGGAACCTGTTGTTAGCCGGTTTATTTCCGGGATGTAGTAAAGGTTTCCATCTATGTGCTGTTTCACCTGCTGGTTGTTCTTTGTTGTAGTCAGGTATCCAAAGCCTGATGGATAATAAAGAGATCTTGTTCGAGAAGATTGCTGTCCCTATTATCCCTACCGAAGAAGTTTCTATTGTCACTATTTTCAACAACCTTCCTAAGGCTCCCTCAAAGAAGCCTGTCAAAATCATGTCTACTCAGAAGATCGCTCCTATCATCATCACTGTTCCGGGCCCCCTCCCCTATACGTCTGACAAGGCTGTCCTGTGGCACTATGGGGCAGACGTTTATGTGCTCGGAGTTAAACAAGAATTTGATACTAGTACTGGCGTCAGCAACATCACCGGGCCGGCCAAAGTCACTCACAGTGGTAGACTCTTCTCACCTGATATTGCACCACCAGCTATTCAGAGACCTCTTATCATCACACCTGCCAGTGTGCCTGCTTCCTTGCCTGATCAAGTTTCTACCCCTGCTGCCGAGTCATCTGACGCTCGGGGAAAAGGGATTGCTACTGATGTGCCTGCCCGGATGGAGGCACCGAAGACCGTCAATGTTGAAGCTTCCAAGCAAGAGATGGAAGAGATTCTTAAAATTATGAAGAAAAGTGATTTCAATGTAGTTGAGCAGCTGGGGCACACCCCATCTAAGATATCTATGCTATCACTGTTATTGTGTTCAGAGGCCCATGCCAAGGCCCTGATTTCCTACCTGAAGACGGCCCATGTGCCACAAGAAACGTCTGCTGACCAATTTACCGATTGTGTGGCCAACTTGACTGCTGATAATGGGTTGGGTTTCTCTGACGCTGATCTGACTGCCAAGGAAAAGAACCATAACGACGCCCTGCATGTCTCCATTGAATGCAGGGGCACTACTCTTTCCCATGTGTTGGTAGACATCGGTTCTTCGTTGAACGTATTGCCCAAGAAAGCTTTAGATAGGCTGGATTGTGAGGGTTTAGAGCTCAAGCCTAGTAACATTGTTGTCCGGTCCTTTGACGGGTCCAAGAGGATGGTACATGGTGAAGTTGACATTCCAATCAGGGTTGGTTCTCAGGTCTTTGATTCAACATTCTATGTGATGGACATCCGACCATCCTACTCTTGTTTGCTGGGTCGTCCTTGGATCCACAAGGCTGGAGCTGTGACCTCCACATTGCATCAGAAGCTTAAGTACCCGGTTAGAGGGAAGATCGTAACGGTTCAAGGAGAAGAAGAATATATGGTCAGCCACCTCAACTCGTTCCGGTACATAGAGATGGATGGGGAAATCATTGAGACCCCCTTTCAACACTTTGAAGAAGTGCCTCATACATTGGCAGCAGCAGAGACTGTAACTGAAGAAGATTCTCCTTTGAAGATGGCTTCCTTGAAGGATGCCCGGGCTGTGGTTGAGAAGGAGGCTCAGAGGGCTGTACGTAAAGCAAGGATTGGAAGACCTCCTGTGTTCATCACCAACCCGGGAGTAAATGCTATTAGGGATGAAGACGACGTGGAGGAATCTGAATTTGACAGCTGGATCTACCCGACGACCAACGGTGGACCAAGCAACTGGACTGCCAAAGACTACATACCTATTACTTTTGTCACTCAGTTCCAATCCACTCTAGATCTCACTGGTAACGACTCTGCTACTGCCAGTTATGACTTTGAAAATCCGATCAACTTAGCCGAAAACGAAAGTGAAGATGATTGCGAAGTGCCTGGTGAGCTTGCAAGACTGTTACTCCAAGAAGAGAGGGCCATTCAGCCACATGAAGAGCCAGTGGAAACGGTAAATCTGGGTACTGAGACAGACAGAAAGGAAGTCAAGATTGGTGCCAATTTGGAGCTCAGTGTGAAACAATGGTTGATTCAGATGCTGCATGATTATGTGGAAATCTTTGCCTGGTCTTAAGAAGACATGCCTGGGTTGGATACCGACATTGTGGTTCATCACCTGCCTACCAAGGAAGAATTCCATCCGGTAAAACAAAAGGCCCGCCGTATGCGTCCAGAGATGTCCGAGAAAATCAAGGCTGAGGTTATGAAACAATTTGATGTCGGGTTTCTAGCACTGACTTCTTATCCTCAGTGGGTTGCCAACGTGGTTCCAGTGCCAAAGAAAGATGGTAAGGTCCGAATGTGTGTTGATTACAGGGATTTGAATAGGGCGAGCCCCAAGGATGACTTCCCTCTGCCTCACATCGACGTCCTGGTTGACAATACTGCTCAGCACAAGGTATTCTCCTTCATGGATGGGTTCTCAGGTTATAATCATATCAAGATGGCTCCTGAAGACATGGAGAAGACCACTTTCGTTACTCAGTGGGGCACCTTTTGCTACAAAGTCATGCCTTTTGGGTTGAAAAATGCTGGGGCCACCTACCAACGTGCCATGGTTGCTTTGTTTCATGACATGATCCACCATGAGATAGAAGTATATGTTGTCGATATGATTGTAAGGTCCCAAACTAAGGAGGAACACCTTGACCATCTACAGAAGCTGTTTGACCGTTTGAAGTTGTACAAGCTGAGGTTGAACCCGAACAAGTGCACCTTTGGGGTAAGATCTGGAAAACTGCTAGGTTTCTTCATGAGCGACAAAGGTATTCAAGTGGACCCCGCCAAGGTAAAAGCCATACAAGAGATTCCAGTTCCCAAGACAGAAAAGGAAGTCAGAGGCTTTCTAGGACGGTTGAACTACATTTCCCGATTCATCTCACATCTAAGTGCTACTTGTGAACCAATCTTCAAGCTGCTGAAGAAAGATCAAGTAGTATGTTGGAACGATGAATGTCAGGCCGCTTTCGACAGAATCAAAGAGTATCTCCAAGAACCACCCATTCTTATGCCACTGGTTGAAGGGAGACCTCTAATCTTATACCTGACAGTACTTGACAGCTCAATGGCGTGTGTGCTGGGGCAGCATGACGAGTCTGGCCGAAAAGAGCACGCCATTTATTACCTTAGCAAAAAGTTTACCGACTGTGAGACCCGATACTCACTGCTCGAGAAAACTTGCTGCGCTTTGGTATGGGCTGCTCGCCGGCTGAAACAGTATATGTTGACTCACACTACTCTGTTAATTTCAAAAATGGATCCTATCAAGTACATATTCGAAAAGCCTGCCTTGTCCGGAAGAATAGCAAGATGGCAGATGATCTTGGCAGAATACGACATCCAGTACACGACTCAGAAAGCAATCAAAGGAAGTGTGTTGGCAGACCATTTGGCACACCAGGAAGTGGATGACTACCAATCTATGAACTTTGAATTTCCAGACGAGAACATCATGGTAGTGACTGATTGTGAAGTACCTGGACCGGATGAAGGACCTGAGGAAGGATCCCGATGGTCTATGCACTTTGACGGAGCCTCAAACGCTTTGGGTAACGGTATTGGCGCTGTGATCATATCCCCTAAAGGCACTCATACTCCACTTACCTCCCGACTATGTTTCAACTGCACCAACAACATGGCGGAGTATGAAGCATGCATCATGGGTCTTCAAGCTGCAATTGACCTAAGGATCAAGTTTCTGAGTGTCTTCGGAGATTCCGCTCTCGTGATCAGCCAGATTAAAGTCGAGTGGGATACGAAACACCCAAATCTCATTCCTTACAAGGAGTATGTGTTGACATTGATCCCCCATTTCAAAGAGATAACTTTTGAACACTTCCCAAGAGAGGAGAATCAGTTGGCGGATGCACTGGCTACGATGTCTTCCATGTTCAAAGTCAAATGGGACAACGAGGCTCCCCGGATCATTATCTGGAAACTGGACGAACCTGCACATTGCTGCAATCTTGAGGCTGAAGAGGTAACTGAAAAACCTTGGTATCATGAAGTAAAGAGGTACTTGGAAGCTCAAGAATACCCCGAGGGCTCATCTGTCAATGACAAGAAGTTCCTGAGAAGATTCGCTGCAAAGTTCTTCCTCAGCAATGGCATTATATACAAGCGAAACCATGATTCAACTTTACTGCGTTGTGTGGATAAGACTGAAGCAGAAAGGATCATGGCAGAGCTGCATGAGGGTACCTTCGGAATGCATTCCAGTGGAGATACCATGGCAAAGAAAATCCTTCGGGCAGGATATTTGTGGTCCACAATGGAAGCCGACTGTTATCAACATTCTCGGACGTGTCACAAATGCCAGATCTATGCAGATAAGGTACACATTCCTCCAGTACCTCTGAACATCTTGACAACACCTTGGCCTTTCGCAATGTGGGGCATTGATATGATCGGCGAGATCAGACCTACGGCATCTAACGGGCATCGCTTCATCCTGGTAGCCATTGATTACTTCACAAAGTGGGTTGAAGCAGCTTCCTACGCTACAGTAACCAAGAACGTTGTGGCACGATTCATCCGGCATAACCTGATTTGTCGATACGGTGTACCTGGGAGGATCATTACAGACAATGGTACCAATCTTAACAACAAGATGATCACTGAGCTCTGCGAGCAATTCAAGATACAGCACCACAACTCTTCTCCTTACCGGCCGAAGATGAATGGGGCTGTAGAAGCGGCAAATAAGAATATCAAGAAGATTGTGCAGAAGATGACAGTGACCTACAAAGATTGGCACGAGATGTTACCGTTCGCTCTTCATGGGTACCGTACCTCAGCACGAACATCAACAGGGGAAACTCCCTTTTCCTTGGTCTATGGCATCGAGGCAGTCTTGCCTATTGAAGTCCAGATACCCTCTCTCCGGATAATGAAGGATGCAGGTTTGAACGAAGATGACTGGATCCAGACTCGACTTGATCAATTAAACCTAATCGATGAAAAAAGACTCACCGCTATTTGTCATGGTCAAACGTACCAAAAACGGATGATCAGGGTATTTAATAAGAAAGTCAGACGACAAGAGTATCAAGTCAGAGACCTGGTAATCAAGTGCATCATTCTCCCTCAAAGTGATCCCAGGGGAAAATGGACCCCTACGTACGAAGGGCCATTTGTGGTTAAACATATCTTCTCAGGAGGAGCTATGATTCTAACCACCATGGATGGTGACGACCTTCCTCACCCCGCCAATGCATAAATAGTAAAAAGATACTACGCATGAACAAAAGACCCGCTAGGTTGACACACCTAGGCAAAAATAAGGGCTTCCCGGCGAACCAAAAGGGTTCGAGCAAAAATAAGGGATGAAATGAAAAAAATCTGTACACCCGGCAAGTCGAAAACCTGAAAAGGCGGCTTGGGCAAAAATGGGTATCCCGTTGGACTGAAAACCCGAAAGGGCAGTCCAGGCAAAAGTTAGGGATTGAAGCGTAATACTATGTCTCATTGGATCACCTTGCATCCAGAATTCGGTATCAACTATCAGGCTCATACGGCATCGATCAATCAGCTTCATCTTCAACTAAGCAGCAAAGTGATGAGACGCTTGAAGACATAAAGGCGATAACAGAGTTGAAACCCAGTGGGATTTTTCACATAGCTGTTTTGTTTCCCTTTTCAAAATTGTATAAACTCTATGTTGTTCGGCGGCGTTCTCTTACTAGGACGTCATCCTCTTGTACACAAAACGCCTATTTACAGGCAAATTCCAAAAATCAATACAAATTCACTTTTCCAGACAAATTGCCAATTGTTTTTCCTTTATCTGTTTTGTCTTGCGAAGAACGTCCAAAGTTCATTTTTGATATATGCATTTGACATTAATGGCTAACTCATAAATATTTGCACGCGAAACAAAGGACTAATTACAGGTGACATTAGAAACAGGGGCAATAAGGAGCTGTCTAAGCGATCTAGTTGCTCTATCCACCAAGGTACCAAGGTAGGTTCGGCTGAAGAATGTAACTCAGATACCTTCACTCCCCACAAAGTAAAAGACAAGATTTAATAATTCTCCTCAAGCAGAGTTGGTCTCCCGTCAGCCCTGAAAAGGCACAGTATCCCTAGCAAGTCAGCGACATTCTCCCCAAGCAGAGTTAGTCTACTATCAGCCTTAAGGAAGTCGGGTATCCCCAGAAAATATCAATATTCCCCAGCGGAGTATACAGATGTCCCTAAGCAAGCGTCTCCGGCAGTCTTGATATAAGATTGTTCCCCGGTGGAATACAGACACCCCAGTGGAGCCATTCCCCTAGTACAGTCCACAAGTTTCCCCAGGAGAGGTGAATCAATCTCCCCAGTAGATTCTGGAAGCTTATCCCCTGCAGAGTACGAACGTATCTCTCCCCGACCATATTCAAAGGTTATTCCCCACCAGAGTTTATAACTGGGTTATCCTCAGCTAATTACCACGGAAAGATCGTCCTCGGCGAAGTTCTCTCTATCCCCAGCGGAGTTCATCAAATCCCTCAACAAAACATATCAATGGTATCCCCAGCGGAGTTCATCAAATCTTCCAACAGAGCTTATCAACGGAATCCCCAGCGGAGTTATCATCAAATTCTCAACGAAGTATCTCTTCCCACAGAGTATTTCCCCGCAGAGTAATCTCTCCAACAAGTTTATTCCCCAATGGAGTCATCTTCTCCTACCGGTTTATTCTTGCAACCATCATCCCCAGCGGAAACGAAGAACTCTACTCTTCAGCATCAGCCTTGGATTCAACAAGCTCCCGGCACTCGTCAAGGATTTATTTTCCTAGATGAAAATACATTCATAGACATTTCACATTTCATACATCCTATTTTACATACATGATAAAGTGCATACGACACTATCTCATTTTGAAAATCATGACATCATGCATTTCATACATCATGACATTGCATACAACTGACGTTTTTCCTTTTCAGGAAAAAGGCCAACCAAAAGATGATTACTATCAACTGTCGCAATTCCAGATTCGATTCCTGTATCCAGCCAGAGCATATCTGTGAGTAATTTGATTGTGGATTCGATACCTGTATCTAGCCAGGGCATATCTGCATGAAGAGTTTAGAGATTCGATACCTGTATCCAGCCAGGGCATATCTGTAGACGAAGAATTCCGGATTCGATTCCTGTATCTAGCCAGGGCATATCTGTGAGTGATTGATTGTAGATTCGATACCTGTATCCAGCCAGGGCATGTCTGCATGAAGAGTTTAGAGATTCGATACCTGTATCCAGCCAGGGCATATCTGTAGACGACTAATTCCAGATTCGATTCCTGTATCTAGCCAGGGCATATCTGTGAGTGATTGATTGTAGATTCGATACCTGTATCTAGCCAGGGCATATCTGCATGAAGAGTTTAGAGATTCGATACCTGTACCCAGCCAGGGAACGTCTGTAAGCAACCTTCTGAAGTTCCGGATTCGATTCCTGTATCTAGCCAGGGCATATCTGTGAGTGATTGATTATAGATTCGACACCTGTATCTAGCAAGGGCATGTCTGCATGAAGAGTTTAGAGATTCGATACCTGTATCCATCCAGGGCACGTCTGTAAGCAACCTTTTGAAGTTCCAGATTCGATACCTGTATCTAGCCAGGGCATATCTGTGAGCGATTGATTGTAGATTCGATACCTGTATCTATCCAGGGCATATCTGCATGAGGAGATTGAAGATCAACCCTTGTACCAGGCCAGTTAATTATCTTTCTTTCTTAGGTACGCAAATTCTCGCTAAGGAATCACTTACGCGATCGACCCTTCCGAATCGAATCTATAAGCCCATTCCCGACAAGGTTCTATCACATCTCCAGATGGCATCTATAAGCCCATCCTCATATCCACCATCTCTCCAAATGGCATCTGTAAGCCCATTCCCGCTATCACACTGCTGATACTCCACTATGTGAGTGCAAATTTCTGGGCACTCTAGTGTTCAATCATCTTCCACCTTCGGATCACGAAAGGCACACAAGCCAATCTACATCCTCAAGTCTAAGAAGATTTAACAGGGGCAACTGTTGTACCCCAAAATTTTCCCTCCCATATTCTTCAAGATTTATCAAGAATCACCTTCAAATGGTTCAAGATTTCTCAAGGGATTGCAAAGTCAACCATCTCCTAAGCCAGTCAAAATTAGGGTTTTGGTTCCTTCAATGAATTTAAGGTTTTCAATGGTCCAAACAAGTACCATAAGCCTATATACATTGCCAAGCATCTACATGTCAAGTCTCAAGTCTCACAACATCAAGTTGCACAGTCAAAAGCTCCATTTGCTTCACAATCAACTGCAGGGGTAAAATGGTCAAAAGTCATAATTTTTGGTCAACATCTTATTTTGAAGCCACAATCATCATTTGATCAAGTCTTGATCATGATTCCTCAAGCATAGCTCAAAAATCATCAAGATACCAAAAGTTTCTATTTTGGGACAGCTGAAAAGTCAACTGTAACTTGACCAGGGCATAACTTTTTCATGGTTCATCAGAAAAATCCCATCCAATGCTCATTTTGAAGGGGATGACATTTCCTACAACTCATCTTCACATTCCAAGTCCAAGAAATGCTCTCACAAAAAGTTATCAATTTCTACATTATAGGTCATTTTCAAAAGTCAACAAAAAGGCATTTTAAGTCAAAGACCATAACTTGATATTGGTAAATCAGAATGACATGGGACCAAAGGCATTGGTTAGAGGACTTCAAGACCTTTCCAAAATGTCCAAGAACATGTTCATAGGATCAAAATTGAGCAAGATATGCATTGGAGAAGTTGGGAAATTTTTGGGAATTTACAAAAGTCAACTTTGCTCAAAACACTTCATTTTTGCTAATGGGCCTCAAATTTCTTCTTGAAACTTTGTCCAAGGCCTATGCACGACCCATTGAGCTCAAATTGATTTATTTTATTATTTTTAATTAATTAATTGAATTTTTATTAATATTAATTCATTTAATTGATTTAAAATGTAGAAAATATAAAAATATGGTTTTCAAATCTTTTTATGAAGCAAATAGGCTCAGGGCAAGCTGGCAATTTCGTGCATCCATCAAAGAGGTAAAAATCTCCATGTTTGGCAAGCTTTATCAATCAAAAATATGCAAAAAGATTTGATTGGAAATCAAATATTGAAAACATGAATGCAATGGATTCTTGGCCAAGATTGAACCCTAATTCCATTCTACTATAAGAGCATAACCAAACCCTAAAGCCTGAAACGTGCAAGCTGTTGTCAAAAGCCATAAGCAAATTCCAAAAATTCAAGAAAAATTTGAAAACTGAATTCAACCTTCCAGGCCAATTCAAAGCCTTAGAGCGATTCAAACATATTGCTGGAGGTCTCAGGGTTGATTTGGGATCAAAACCACGTGCTAGAACTCAAGAAACGCGCAAGAACAGTCCCTTGGTTTGTCACTTTTTTTCAGAATCGCATCTCACAATTCATGCATATTTAACCTCTTTTGTTGTTTGTTTTATGTTCAAAGAACTCAGGTGAAGCTTTTGGTGTGGTTCAATTGGATTAAAACGCCCTAGAACAGGAATCACCATGGACGTTTTCTAGGGTTTTCAAACTCTGAATTTGGGGGTTTGCTCTATAGGAAAAATTGGACCTTGAGACGCATATGGTTGAATTCGTCAAGGATAGACGAATCCAACCCAACCCTCGCGAACAATTTCTGATCATCACACGCCTGTTCGCTATTTTTGGTCATGCCATATTGTAGGGGTTAAAAACCCCCGTTATTTGATTTCCTTTTTTCAGGTTTCAGCGAAGAAGACAAGACGTGGTGCTATGCCATTGGATCATACAAACGCGCGCGCTATTTTGTTTTCTCTCTCCAGCATATGATTGTTTTTTATATTATTTTCAATTTTTAATATTATATCAAATGCAGCATGATGGCCTAGTGGTCAGTGAGGTGGACGTTCATCATTGGGACCTGGGTTCGATTCCCACGTTCCCCAAACGCTTGTTAATATTTTTTCAAACATATTCATATGCAGCGCTTGTCAAGAATTCCATCATACACCTCACGAACCAGCTTGCCATGTGGCCCCAATCAACAATCCAAAGGCCAGAAGGTGATGAACACCATGTGCTCAGGTCAAAGCCAGCGTGGATAATTCAAAAAGTCAAAACAGGCTTGTGTGCTTCTTGGGCCTCAGATTATTTTCTCACCTCCACCTGGGCCAGCATACCCCCCCTGGTTCATTGTTTTTCTTTCATTATTTTCTATTTTAATTATTCTTAATTACTATTATTATTATTTGATTAATTAAGAAAATAATATTTTTTTATAATAAATTCAGAGAATAAAAATGTAAATATTATTATTTTCACTATTAATTATTTTGTAAATAAATTGTAATTAATTAGTTTGTTTGTTTAATTAGGGCAACTTTAATACTTTTTTCATAAATAAAAATCATGTAGAATTAGGGTTGACAATTTTCAATCATATTTTCTTATTGTTATTCTTCTTCTTATTATTTATTAAATATTATTATTTTTGTAAATAAAATGTAATTTAATTAAATTAGTTAAATTAGGTTAACTTTGACATTTTTTTTACAATAAATAAAATAAACTTAGAATTAGGTTTTAACTTTTAATTTTAATTCCTTTTGTTTTATTTTCATTAAAAATATAAAAAACACGAAAAAAAACATTTTTCTTTTAATTAATTAATTAATTAGTTTAGGGTTAATATTTAATTAAATGCAAAGGACCAAAATTTCTTTATTTCTCAAAAGGGTCAAAACCCTATGGACGTCCTGATTCTATTTCTTTTCGCACATTATTCTTATTTTGATTATTGATGTAACTGTTTCTGAGTATGTAATAGTTAATTAGGGTTTATCACTTTATTTACTTTTCTCGCACTTATTTTCAAAACGGGTTTTGTTTTTGGCGATGTATAGACCCGCGCCTTGTAATAGCGTAGATTCATATTTCCGCAATTTATTTTCTGCACTCTTAACTGTTAATATGCATGCAAGACTTGGATGAAAATTAAAAACAACTCGTAGATCACCATACATGTACAAGATAATATAACATGAAAACAACACACATGCACATGCCACTCTTAGGGTACGCCTCACTGGTTGCCTCGAACGTGGTCGTCAAGTATAGGGTGTTTTAGAGGTCGCCCTCCTGTCTAAGATCCAGTTGCCTCGGATAAAAAAGGATCTAGGACATTAGGGTTACTTCTAAGGTGTCCTACTATGGCTTTGGTGACCACATTGTCCCTATAATCGAATTGACCCGAATAACTCCAACGACGGTGCTACCTACTTCTCAATAGTGGGATAGTACTGTCTAAAGGACATTTACACAGCCTAATTCCTTAGGATAGGTAGACTTCTCTTAGGTACTTGCTCTCTCAAACAAACAAAAACAACTTTTCGCACCTACACTTTCAAAAGTTTTCAAACAAAATTTTCATACACTCTTGAGGACAGATACAAGAGTTACTTAGAAATTTTTCAAACAAACTTTCTCAAAACCCACACACACTTGAAAAGCAAACAAATTTTTAAAAACATAAGAGCAAGTACCTAAGAGCCCGTGGATAACCACAGATAGAAAGGGTGTTAACACCTTCCCTTTCTATAAATCTACCTCCCGAACCGAGAGACATCTCAAAGAAGGAATTTTGTTGTGCTTTTGTCCTTTCCATGTTGGAGAACATAAAAGACGGTGGAGACTCTTGCTTACCGCGACATTTCGTGAACCAGCTTTAAACAATCAATTCTATTTCCACCGATCACAGAGTTTTCATGAATCCTTGAAGCTAGTTACTTAAGTTGTGGAGGGATCCTTACAAGGTTGACTTGAATAGTTTTCCTACGAATATAATCCATGTCCTATAAAACAAGAACAAAGATGAATCCCAAAATCCTTGAAATGGTTAGTGAATGTGTATGATGTTATGATGTTATGATGTTCATGATGTTCATGATGTTATGTACAAGTATGTATATACAAACAAGGCAAATAAGTCCTTAGGTTTAGGCTTGCATGGAGTCTCATAGGTAAGTACCCTCTTGAAGTTTAGTTGGCTCAACCTGTCCTAGTAATAGTAACCAGGTTCTAAGGAGCTCAATATCACCGATTTATTTCCTTGGTCATTGTTTCAGCACAAGCCTCTTTAATGGCGACCAAAATATCCCAAGAAACCAAACCTCAATGAGTGTAGTATCGAGTATCTACCAACTTCGGACTGCACCAAAGCCGGTCATCTCACTACATCCTAAAGGCCAAGGTGGTCAAGTAAAGGTTCTAAAAGTTCATTAGTGCTTCATGACAACACTCAACGGCCCCGTATTCTCTTTGATTAACTCAAAGGCTACTGGTACCCACAAATATGTCGAACTAACATAGCTATTGCTTAGACCATGTCAGTATACCCCGCACAATTTCCACAACGTATTGCTACTTACCTATAATGTATCCCAAATCCGGGTAGAGGATTCAAACCCAAACAAAGAACCATAATGTAAAGCATACAAGTCAAACAATTAAAGCAAGTAAATGTGATCTAGCCCTAAGGTAACCCCACTTTTAGAAAATTCCCCAGCAGAGTCGACAATTCTGTGATACGGTGGGAGAACTGACTTGAGGGTTTTGCGTTTGATCGCAAATGTTGCATTTACCAAGAGTCACCACCGACTTTTCTTTTATCCAAAAGGAAAGGTGAAAAAGCATAGGAAAGACCTTTGAGATTATTTCTTGAGTTCGGGGGGTAGATTATGAAAAGGGAAGGTATTAGCACCCTTTTCATCCATGGTTTTCCTTGGGCCCTTAGTTACTTGCTAGATCACTTGCTTTTTGTTTGAAATTGTGCTTTGTGTGGTTTTTGAAAGTATTTTGTAAAGAGGCCATTGTTTAGGCAATCTTTGTAATGATTCTTATTTGTAAGAATGTATACAAAGACGTTTGATCTTTTGAAAATGTTTTCAAGTTTGTAAGATGTTTGAAAGTGTAAGTGTTTGTTTCGAAAATAGCAAGGATGTTTGTTTGAAATTGAGCAAGTAATTAGGAGCATTCCACCTACTCAAAAGTCTTTCTTGTTCATTTTTATTTTCCTTTGACATTGTTATCTTACCATTGATTTGGTAAATAACCCTATCTTTGGATGTAAACGGGACAGGCGTGGGTCATCGTATAACCATGATTAGAAATGTTGCAAGGTATCTTAGCATTCTCTTTTTAGGGACTACGATCATTTGAAAGGCAACTTAGATAGCGTCATCGAGGGACTATGATCTTGTATTTGCTTGTTTTTTCTAAGATACCTTACATGCGTAATATGGCCATTTTGTATAAGGCAACCAAGTGGAATAACCCTAGGGGTGCTTGTGTGCAAGTGTAATGTTTTCATGCTTGTTTTTGTCTTGAATTAGGATTTTCTAAGTATTGGTTTTAATCTTTCCATACAAACCCTTATTACTAACATGCTACATATAAAAGCGATAAATTGCGAAATTTTAAGTTACTACGCTATTACAACATTTATGGGGAGGGAGTGTACAAATTGAATGGGGATTGCAAGAATGTAAACCTAGTTAATCTATTACAACCAAATTGAATTTGTACAAGAATTGAAATAATGTACAGAAATAAATAAATGTAAAAAATTGTGAAATGTAAAGTAAATGAATATTTTATTTGGTTTTCATGTGAAAAAGGGAAATTGTTTCAACCTAATTAATTAAAGAAAATAATTAATTAAACTTAAATTTATTAAGAAAAGATTTAAATAAAAATCCAGTTCTATTAATTGATTAAAAGAAAATAAGTTTAAGAAAGATATTTTTTTGGTATTTTTATGTCTTGAAAATATTTATAGTATTATAAAGTATTTTTGGCCTTTTTTATATTAAAATAAATATATTTTAATAGGTGTAAAAATAATACTAACCTAGTTTTAATTAAATTTATAAGACTAGTTAATAAAAATAAATAATGTATAGTTAAATAAAATATTTTTTGTGAGAAAAATAAAACAAACTAAGTCAAAATATAAATCTATCCTTTTTTGTATTTTTATGATTTTTCAGTATTTAGAAAATAAATTTAAGAAAATAAAAATAAAACAAAAAAGGAAATAAATAAACTTGGACTAGGGGTGCCAATAGTCTACTGGGAGGTCAGCAATAAGAAAAAACATACAGGCCCAAAGGAAGGCCCAGCGCTTGCAAAAATGAGAGTCAGAAATGCAAAAATGTGTAAAAAATGCAAAAGGGTACCACTGGGGCTCGAATCCAGGTCCCATAGGTTACAGGCGCGCGCTTCTACCACATTGGGTGGCTATACATCCGTTAACATAGGCAAATGAATAAATATGTAAGGCAAAACGCGCCCTGGTGACTTCATCTTCAACCTCCAGCTAGACCAAATGTAACTTGCTCATTTCTCATAAAAAATGAAAACTGTAAACATGAAACTTGTAGCAAATTTTCTCACGGTTTCAGAAATATAAAGCATTAAAACTATAGATCAAAGATAACCATGAATTTTAATGGCCCTAATCTGAATCCTAAAAATCTCAAAAATTTTAGTTTCAAAATTCTCTAAGGTCAAGCAAAATTAATGGAAACTATGGACATGGTTAGCTTCAGGGCAATGATATCTACATGTTTTGTTCACAAATAAACTATTGATGATACTTGTATGAAGAGTTCCAAGTTGAGAAAACTTACCTCAAAACTGGAAATTGTGTTTTGAGTTTGAGCTTGTTTCAAGTGATGGTGATGATCAGGTTAGCTTCCATGAGGTCCTAGGAAGCTAATGCAATGATTAGCTTGAACAATGGATGGCTGAAATGGTCTGGAAAAGTCAATATGCATAGCTGAGCTTTTGAAAATGGAGGATGGTGTTAATTGTGTTACAGTTCTAAAACAGGGTGTGAGATTGATTTTATGTGATGTTTAGAAACTTTAGAAACCAAAAGGCCAAGAAACGCACGAGTAGATTATGAGTTTCAAGTTTTTGGTCAGTTTGTGTGAAAATGGAAGTGTGAAGTGTGATTCTGAGTTTTAGGTTCTTTCAAGGCTTGAGCATTCGTGTATTTTTGTTAAATGGTTTGTGTATGTATAAACAAAAGTGTTTGAGTGCATTGGCAAGTAAGAAGTACAAGTTTCTAGCTTTTGGCTAGGTTACTTAATTTTGAAGAAAAGAGGGAAACAAGTTTCAAGGAGAGGTACAAGCATGGGATTGGTGATTGTAAGTGTTTGAAATATTTCTCATGAGTTATAAGACTGGTTTTATCAGAAGAGAACAAGTGCAAGGCTCAAGAACAAGTTTTGTACAAAAATTTGCTTTATCAAAATGGCAATGTGACCTTTCTTCCAAAAATGGATAAAAAGCATGTCCATGCATTGAATGCTTGAAGTGAGGCCTCTAACAGCTGTGTAAACCATTAATTATGGAGTGCCTAACAAGTTTGAGGCCTGCAAAGTAGTGTTTATGCATCATGGTTTGAATTTGAATTTTTTTCATCACTAAAATGACTTGTCATTAAAGTGATAAAACCCTAACTTCATCTCTTCGATTCTCCCTACTCAAAAAATGATCTCAAGGAGTTCTTTGACATTTTGGAAAGCTTGCAATGTTCTTTACAACCCATCCTTGAATTGCTTTTGAAGATTCCACTTGGAACTATTGAAAAAAGTGCCATGAAGTTAGGACAAAATCCTGACCAAATTAGGGCAAAATTTCACTAAGTGTTTTGTTTCGTGGCCCTATGTTCTTAAAATTATAACTTGAGATCCAAGCACTTTTGGAAGGAGTTGTGTAAAGAAAAGTTTTAGATTTCATGGAGATATACAACTTTCATGTTGGAAGTTTCTCTTGAATCATCTTTCACCATGGTGAAAAAATAGTTCAAAGTTGTGAAAAAATATGAAATTTTCAACACTTCGAAAAATTTCTATGTTTAGAAATTTTGACTTTTCAAAATGAAAACTTGATTTTTTTATTTCTTGATGAATAAGTTTCATATTTTGACATATTTTGATGAATTGTGATCTTTGGCTTTTGAATTTGACCAAAAAGTGAATGTTTGACTTTTCAGTATACAGTTGACTTTTGATCAGTTGACTGAAAAAATCATCTGTCAATCCAAAGGACTTGCAATGTTTTGAACCATGTCACTAGGTAAAAATGATGCAATTGGACTCTTGAGATCATGCCTTAAACTAATTGACCATTTTCTAGGTCAAAAATAAAAAATTGCCCATTCCCAGTCAAAACCCTAATTTTGACCATTTTGCCCTTTTAGAGATTTGATCATATTTCTTGAGGAATTGTGATACAAACTTAATCAAATGATACATATGAGTCTAAAATGTTGATGTGGATAAAAAATTATGGAGTTTGACTGTAAATTGGCCATAGTTGACTTTTTCCCTAATACAGCTAATTTTTAGGTCAACTGCTCAATTAACTGATCAAAAATATGATTCAAGGCTTGAAACTTGACATGAGTAATCTCGGGGGTCCATAATGATCCATGAAAATCATATAGGGCATAGAAAGTTCAAAAATCCTTGTGCAAATTCAAACCTTAATTTTGGTCATCAGTGCATATGGGGGGTGTCTTGAGCTGATCAAACCTTAGTGCAGTCTTGAGCCCAAGGAGATCTTGTGAGCAAATTCTTGATAAGTGAGAGGGAAAATTTTGGGGTACAACAGTTTCCATTTAGCCCGTAATGAAAAATGCTTCTCAAGCAGGTTGTAAAGGTGTGCAGTATACACTAGAGGATGATCCTCATTGGTCTAAAGGCAACATATCATATTTGATGTAAATCAGTCAAGTGAAACATATATATGTGCAACAGGTTGATGTTATATCAAAATGGAGAATAAGTAATGATTACTAGTTTTTGCAGTAGATCATTGATGAATATACAATATAGTATATAATTTGATGTAAATAAGAGGGGGGAACCAATTATTATGTAAATAAGGTTTTGTTTAGGCTGCATTGATGTAATTATGGACCAATTAACTTGATGTCACAACAACATAATAAGAGTCATCCTGGTTATAAAAGATTGTAAAAATGATATGGTTGAGGGCAACTATAACAATCAATTGTAGCAATAAGAGCGCAAAAATTTATCAATGTTTAGAAAATGACATAAAGATCCATGAACTTGCAGTGATCAGAACATATGAGTTAAGAATTGAAACATGTTTCATTATTTGTCGCAAAGCATGAGCGGACATACCAACAATAGGTGTACACTCCTTGTCCCAGAAAATGAAATTACCAATGAAGCCTTCATGCATTACCTCTATTTCTATCTTGTACCTAATATAAAATTAATGAATAGTTCAAATCAAAATTTCAATTATTTAGACAAAATAGCAGAAACTAATATAACTATGTTTACTTGGTGACTGGCGGAGAGATTGGTTCGGAGCAGCCACATTGAAAGGGTTCACCAGGTGACTTATTTGTAACCTTAATGTAGGAAAAACCTCATAATAACATCCAAAATGATTCGCCTTGAATTGTTTTTTCATACCAATTGTGTTAACGAAAGTTTCCTACAATGGAAAAGAAGGCATAAGAAGTTAACCAAAAAGTTACCAGTTGAAACAAAGATAATATACTGCTCATTTAGAAATGAAGCTTACATCACGTAGGCAAATCATCTCCTGAATTGATTTGACATCTTTAGTAAATGAGAAAGATCTGTCTTCAAAAGTTGATTGAGAACCAGAATGTAGGGATAGTGCTTTATAACCAACTGGAGTAGGGTTACCAGCATCAAATCTGAAATGTTAAGATAAGATGGATAGTAAGATAAGAATGAGTGCAACTTTTATTCTATATTTGGCAAAAATAAATGAAAACCTTGAGAAATAGTCAGAAGTAAACGATAACATTTTATCAAGTGACTTGGCAACAATATAAATTATAAATGCATGATAAAAGAGGCATATATAGGTAGCTTACTTAGACTTGAAATCAACTACTTGAAGATGGTCAATGTTGAGAAGTAGTTTGGAACTGATCCAAGCGTTTGACAGATTAAGCTTTCATGTGGCTGAAATCATGTAAAGATTCATGTAAAGTGAAGCATGTAAAGATTCATGTATAGTCAGAGGATTAATGAATGAACTTACTTGAACTTTTCCTACACCAAGCATGAGTTAGTATGGCAATCGGCAGACCATTGTCATTAGTAAAGGCCATAAGTTGGTTGACATATGCCTCCCAAAGGGTGAGATCAATCTCATCTCCACTATCAAAACAAACAATAATGACAAATTATGAAGTGAATAATTAAAGGTTTGCAGTTTTGAAATGGTAACGTGAGATACCATTCATTGGGCAAAATTAGGTTGACGCAAGGTTTTCTCCCAGCTCCTTCAACCTGTGTCCACACAACTTGTTGTAGTACACCAACGATATATATCTGTTTGAAAAAAAGTAAGTTATGTCAAAACTTTCACAAAAGTAATATTGGATACTGGAATGAGGCATGTACAATATTTTACCGTATAAGCGATCAACATCGAAATCTCCATTCAGGAATTCTGCAAAGGGTTTAAATTTGAATTTGTGTATTGGAATATTGGGCTTGTCAATACTGGTGATTGAGGTGGTGCCATTAAAAAATAGCTTCAACTTGTTGTCACATAGTTTTAGCGGCAGGTCATTGATAAGAGGTTCTCTGTTATAAACCATATAGGTCTGATGTTCTAGTAAATTTTGTTTCAAAGTATCAAAATCAAGGTTACGGGTTATGACATGAATCTCATTTTCCTAGTGAAACAATAACGACATATAACACTTAGTGATACATTGAAAAACATATGAAAATTAAGAGAACAGGAAATAAAAACCTTGGCATCTTGTAAAATAGCTTCAACATGTTGATTTCCATTTTGTTCCTTAATTATGCAAAGGTCGATAACACGAACAACAATCTTCCATACATTGACAGTACGCTTCAAGTCAATGATAAAAAGTGGAGCTCTTCACATTATGAACAACTAATCTGAATTGATGATTATAAATATCTTAATAACCAAATGCCGAAAACATTTACTAACTTCAAAATAGACAATTTTTTCAACAGACCAACAAACCACAACAGAAAACTAAAACTGTATATACACTCAAACGACCAAACCAGTTTCTAACATTGTTTTCATAATAACCAAGTAACAATACCATATAACAAAACATCAACAAAGCAATAACTCATTGAAACAGGACAATATACAATGACGTAATATAAACCAGATATTAAAAAAGCAGAAAAATAAAAAGCCTAGAACAGAAAAGTCGAAATAGCAGGTTCTTACTTCAGTTCTTTGTAAGCAACTGATACAACATAATAATGAAACTTTTTTATGGTATTTTTTTAAAGTTAAGAACGATAAAATGGTTTTCATAAAAAGAAAGAACGCATTGAAGGAAGAAGCACATGAAGCAAGAAGCATAAGGTTAGATGAACATGGTTTCCATAAAAATAAAAACTTCCTGTTCATAAAAATCAAAACTTTTTCTCGTATAAATGTAACCATATTAATGGAAAGTCATGGGGAGACAAACAAAATAATGCAAACTTAAACGCATTGAAAAAAAAAAGAAAAATCCACTCGAACAAACATAAACACCATAACTAACACAGGTTCATGCTAAGTAGTAAAACCGAAAATGAGGCAAAAAATATGGTGTTAACCTTGATGCAGCGCAAGAAGACGATTTAGATGATAGGGAGAATTTAGACGAGAGGGAAAATGGTCTGGTCTGCACAAACAGAAATGAGAAAGATGAGTTTGAAGGAAAACTTTTGAAATGCTAGAGAGAATATTTAGGCGGGTAAAAGGATTGACCAATAGATTTTCTTTTCTTGTGTTTTGAAAAAAT
Source organism: Vicia faba (assembly GCA_948472305.1). Taxonomy (NCBI): domain Eukaryota; kingdom Viridiplantae; phylum Streptophyta; class Magnoliopsida; order Fabales; family Fabaceae; genus Vicia; species Vicia faba. Next base: position 991,739,197 of record OX451735.1, read on the forward strand.
ATGAGAAAAACAAAGCCACTTGTAAGTTTTATTAGTTTTTATTGGTCAATTATCTTTTATTTAATCAATTACTAAAAGGGGTATGATTTAGTACAATTTAATTTTGAATATAGTTGAGATGAATTCATAAGGGTTTAATTCAGCTACATATTTGAATTTTGATAATTTTTTTATGTAATTTATTGTTTTCTTTGGTTCAATATTTTTCTGTCCCGTAAAATAATTTTGAAGTTCATTTTCACATTTTAACTTCAAAGAACTCCTTATTTGATCTTTTAAATATTTAAAATGTGTGATATTAATACTTTTTGTTTAATTAATAATAAAAAATTCAAAAATTTAGCAAAATAAATTCCAATCTTAACATAGATGACCAAAAAAATATTAAATTTTTTTTTATTTTTATTTTTTATTTTTTAGAACTATTATTTCCATTATTAATTAAGCAATTGGTATTTAATTTTCCGTTGTTATCAAATGATTAAATTAAAGAGAATTGTTTTAACTCAAGTATGACAGTAATTAGTTAATTTATTTAAAGTAAAAGATTTGTAATTTTTATTATTATTATCAATAACATGACTTTGATAAATTAGGTTTTCTCAATGACATAAAAATTGTGGCCTATTAATGATATAACATCAGTTAGTTGAAAAGAGCATGTATACCTTATGCTTATAACATGCTCTTAAATTTCATTTTATGTGTATTGTATCAATGGAACATGCTCTTATATTTTATAAGCATTAATACTCTCCACTAGTAAATTATCTTTAAAAAAGATTAAGCATTTTTCATATAGATTTGAAGGTATTTTATTACTTTAAAAAAATGAATAAATAAAATATAAATATTAATCTTATATTTTACTAATTAAATAATCTTACATTCGATGATGTATTTGTATTTAATATAATTTATATATTTTGGTAAAGTGATTTATTTTACATAAGTTAGTTTTTATATTCATAAATTTTTAAATTTTTTTTATCACATTCATAAAATAATGTCAAATTAATTCATCATTAATGAAGAGAAAAACACATCTTATATTATCATTTCTATCCCTAAATCAATAAAATAATAGTATTATGATCTCTCCCCTTCAATTTAATTTTTTTGATAAAATAAATCTTTAATAATTCATTTGTACACATCCAAAATCATAAACTCAAATCACTTTAGTTTCTCTATATACTCTCTTAATATTCATTTGACTTATTTAAATCATTTATAAAAAAATGATTTATTAAAAATACTTTATATATCTAGACTATTAAATAGATCGAATATATTGATTATTTAATAAACTTAAAAAATTCATAATAAAAACTAAAGAAAAATAATAAATCAATATATAACAAAAAAATACTAAAGTTAATTTTCAATACTTACAAAAAAAAAAGTTTATAATGACAAAATAATATACTTTCTACTTGACCATCCATGTATCTGAATACTCTATATCTAATACTCGAGTTAGTTATGCGTAGGAATTTTGACAATTTTTATTTATAGGAGAAATTTTGTATGAATTTTTTTTTTAATAATAATATGAAATATATAGTAAAATAATAATATAAAAAGATAAAAAAAATAGTGTTTTAATTTAAAATATGTATTTATATTATCTAAATTCAAAGTTTATAAACTCTAATTGACATATCTCCGCTAATAAACACGATTTTGAAATTAAAAAGGAGTCCTAGATGATCCAATAAACACTCTTTTGAAATTAAAAAGGAGTCCATAGAGAATATAATAAAGAAGGAGAATGGATAAATTTTTTTTGAATAATCATGTATTAAAAAAAAATTTCACAAATAACCGCGTTTTGGAAAAAATTACGCAAATAACCATGTTTCAGATGACTCCTCAAAGGAGGAGCCATCTGAATTGGCGCTTACTCCCATTGTTTAAGGGGAGGCGTCATCTCACTTGGCGCCTATGTACTTAGGGCATGCCCTAAGCCAAGTGAGATGGCGCCTAGGTGTTATTTTAGGGTAAAATTTGAATTTTTTTTTGTCCGGTGCGTTGCGTGTTGGATACAGGATCAACAAAATGGACTTTTTATTAAAAAAAAAATTACATCCAACTGTATTACATTTAAAAAAAAGATAAAAAAAAAAGATAAAAAAAACAGATAAAAAAATACAGGAAAAAAAATAGATAAATCAGTGATCCCCCGGAACCCGGTAATGACCGCCGGTTCCGCATCCCCGTCCTCGTCTTTCCCGTGCTGGGTGTCGTCGCGTTTCCTGCTGCGGCAGGGTCGATGGCCCAACGAATTTATTGCGGTCCGGATCCATAAAATCAGTCAGATCTCCATATCTAGAAGATCCGCTTTGGTACAGTCGGTTACCCATACCCTCAAAGTTTGGTCGTGTTGGCGGTGGGTGGGGTTCCATGGTGGGTCTGTAGCATTGATCGTCTGAGTACGGTGGGTAGAAAGGAAATGGATCTTGGGGTGTTTGGTATTGAGGATGTTGGGTGGTTTGGTGATATTGTGGTTGATGGTAGGCTGGGTCGGTTTGTTCGTAATCTTCCTACATTCCCATATCAGGGCTAAGGCTGGATGTTGAGGGGCCCATATTGGGATATACGGAAGATTGAAATTGTGTGTGGGGTATGCGGGTGTGCTGGTATTGTGATTGGTATTGTGGTTGGGTGTGAGGCATATCGGGGTATTGGTAGTGAGGTGGTGATTGTGGTTGGTTGTGTGGCATTTGAGTGTAATTGTGTTGTAGTGGGGACTGTGGTTGGGTGTTTGTGGGTCTGTTTCTTCTTGGGGTTTGGTGGGAGGTTGATGGGTTTTGGGTTTGTTGTTGGGGAAACGAGGGTTGTGCCCATTGTGTGTGTGGGTCATCCAAGTACCTTGGATGAGACACGTGCATTTCAGGGTTACTAACCGACCTGTACCAAGATAAATATTGATCCGTGTGTCGCATATTACCATGATTAAGGAAAACCGGGAATTGCAAGACATAGCGGTGACGCCTCTGCCACATCTTACACCCTTCCGGAGCGAAGTATTTCCAGTTGGTAAGACCCCACTGGGCTTCGACCCTTTTAAGATGCCATAGGGACAAACAAGTTGGATCACTTGGTATCTCTTGATGCATTCCGAACTGCATCTTCACACGGTCGCTGTGGTGCATCTCCACAATGTTGAACCGAATGATTGCAGTCTCCGCGGTCCAAATTGCTGCATCATTTGGGTTTGGATCATGGCCCAAACCCAAATATGGTCTCCAGACAATCTGCGATAAAATTTAAATCAGGTTAACGAAAGAGTAATGTATAAATAATTGAAATGAAGAAAAGTTTAAAGCTACGACGTACATCATCCGGGCCTAAGTGATCCAACAGATTGCGGTATAGTGCGACATTGAATCTTGGATTCTTGCCGTAATCCATACCCCTTACGCAGTACCTAAAGGAAATGAAAAACATTTTATTCTTAGCATATATTTGGTGAAGAGATGAATAGTAATAAATGATATAACTTGATGACTTACTTTGTTGGGTACGGAAAACCGAAAGTGTTGTTATTGACGGGGTTTAAGGACTCCATCCTCCACCAACCCCAGGCTTGTAGTAAAAAAGTGCATCCATAAAATGTACATTTTTCCTTGACTGCATTTTTGCACAAGGAACTGTATAGGTGGGCTAAAACTGCAGAACCCTAACTATATTTTCTTGTTTTTTCAAAATTTCTTAGTAAATGTAAATACATAAAATTTACACTATTTCCCGTACTTTCGGGAAATAAAAAGGTACCAAATAGTATCATAAGATAAGTTCTGGCTTTTACTACCCTGTCTTGCTCGGCGGAATTTTCGTTTAATTCTAAACTTGCATAATGACTTTTCAACTCAGTGAGTAGTATTCCCTGACCTCTCGCACCACCACCTTCATCTATATCCCTGCCCAATAGTTCTTCACACTGAGAGTTGGGTTGTTGAACCGACCCGTTCACGGCCTTACCGTCGATAGGGAGACCTAGTAGCATGTACACATCCTCTAGCGTGATGGTACATTCACCTATTGGTAGGTGAAATGTATGGGTCTCTGGTCTCCACCTTTCCAACATTGCAAGAATGAACTTCGAGTCAATGGTGCAGTTGGAGATCTTTATGACATGTCCAAAACCCGCGTATTCCAGATATGATACGATAAATGGATCGGGAGCCAGGTAGTTGTGAGAACGGATTCTGAATCTTTTGGTGTCCTGAGTTCATAATGTAAAAGGTGTAAGATTAAGTAAGAAGAACAAAGCATTATCTGAAGTATGAAAAATGTATAACCAAAATAGAAACTTACAAATGCGGCAATGTTTTCCCTTGTGCCTCTGTGAGAATCGCCCATTGTTAGAAGAGCCATTGTTTAAAATGCTTGAGATTATGAAAGACTTAGAAAGTGTAAGAGAGTATGAGAGACTTAGAAAGTGTAAGAGAGTATGAAAGATTTCGTAGCAGAGAGTGAGACTTGTGTGGGTGTGAGAGATGTATGATATGGTATGTATTTATAGGCAAAAAAATTTCATATAGTGGTTGCTGGTGCTTGCATGCATACGAAGTGTCACTCTTGCAGGCTAGGTGGCAGCCTAGGGGGTTACATATATGCATGCATGTAAAAAAATGAAAGGTGTCACTCTTGCAGGCTAGGTGGCAGCCTAAGGATGTATCACGATTGGACAGTAAGGGAGGCGCCATTGGACTTGGCGAAAGAGTACAAAAATGAATGGTGTCGCCACCCCAATTGGCGAATAAGAGGTGTCCTTTGTTGCAGGCTAGGCTCAGGCTATGTGACAGCCTTTGGGATGCCTTGCCTGAATGCATGTAACCCCATTGGAGGTGATGCGAGGAGACTTACAACATACAGTATAGGTGCAGAGTAGGCGCAGGCTAGGTGGCTGAGGTAGATGCAATTGATGATGAAGAAGAAGATGACGAGTTAGAGTTTGATGAAATGGTGAATGATGATTCCGACGATGATGGCATCCCTAGTATTCCTGCAAACGAAATCTACACACCACCTCTGCACATGACAAACTTCAACATGGGCGGAGATGAACCTTCTACTGACTTATTTTTCAATCCGTATATGCAGTCGGATGAAAATTTAAAAGAGAAGGACAAGTTTCGTAACAGAGAGGAATGCATCAGAGCCATAAAAAAATTCCACATGCTCAACTCGGTTGATTTTAAGGTGGACTGTGTCAACCCGGAAAGTTACAAGATCAAGTGTGTCCACCCTGATTGTATGTTCAAGCTAACCGCATCATACAGATTAAGAGGTGACTGCTGGGTCATAGGTTCCATGACTACCCACACTTGTGTAAGTTCCACTCAATCACAGGACCACCGAAAACTCAACTACGATCTCATCTGTCAAGAAATCCTACCCCTGGTCAGCAACGACCCATCTTTGAAGGTGAAAACAATCATCTCCCACATCACCACGGTTTTTAACTACACTTCGTCTTACTGTAAGGCGTGGTTAGCAAAGACTAAGGCGATTGAAAGGGTGTACAGAAACTGGGAGGATTCATACCAAGAACTTCCCCGCTACCTGAATGCACTCAAGACGTATTCTCCAGGTAGTGTTTACGTTCTGGAAACAGTGCCAGCATGCGCCCAAGATGGTAGTCTACTAAACGGCAACGAAATATTCAGTCGAGTGTTTTGGGCATTTCAACCATGCATCACAGGGTTTGCATCATGCAAACCAATTATACAAATTGATAGGACTTGGTTGTATAGGAAGTACAAAGGCACGCTACTGATGGCAGTTGGATAAGATGGCAACAATAACATTTTCCCCATTGCATTTGCCCTAGTCGAGGGGGAGACCGGTGGTGCTTGGAGCTTTTTTCTGAAAAATCTGCGGACACATGTGGCTCCTCAACCAGATCTATGTTTGATCTCGGACAGACATGCCTCCATTGAAAGTGCCTACAATAATCCTGCAAAGGGTTGGCATGACCCTCCTTCTACGCATGTCTATTGCGTTAGGCATATCGTCCAGAATTTCACGAGGGAGATCAAGGACAAAACATTAAGGAAAGCGGTTATGAATGCGGGATATGCATTGACACAACCCACATTCAAATATTACTACAACGACATCCGTTTGTCAAATCCGGAAGCCGGTAGGTGGATCGACAATATTCCGGTGGAAAAATGGACTAGGTCATACGACAATGGCCAAAGATGGGGGCATATGACAACGAATCTTATTGAATCAATGAATGGGGTATTCAAAGGCATACGAAACCTCCCGATCACTGCTTTGGTAAAATCTACGTATTTTAGGATGGTTGCGTTATTTGCCAAAAGAGGTGAAATGTGGAATACGGTGTTGCAATCCGGACAACTATGGAGTGAAAGCTGCATGAAATACATTAAGGCTGAAAGTGCTAAAGCCAACACTAATATGGTTATACGGTTTGACCGACACAACCATAACTTCATAGTGAAGGAGACAATCGACCACAACGAAGGCCTGCCAAGACAAGAATATAGGGTCATGCTACCTTCTCGTTGGTGCGATTGTGGCAGGTTTTAAGCATTTCGTATGCCTTGCTCTCATGTCATTGCCGCTTGTGCTCATACCCATCAAGACGCGCTGCAACTTCTGTCAAACATTTACAAATCTGAAATGTTGCTCAACGTTTACAACAACAACTTTCCTTTGGTAGCAAAACCAGATTATTGGCCTGCATACGACGGAGAAATAGTGTGGCACAATGACCAAATGTGAAGGAACAAGAAGGGTCGTCCCAAAAGTAAGCGCATCACAACATAAATGGACGATCTTGACAAGTTGGAAAGAAAGTATGGTTTATGCCGTCAGGTCGGACACAAGCGCAAAAATTGTCTGAATCTGGCGTCTGCCTCGACCACATAAAAATTTTAATACATAAAATCTTTCCTTAATTATGTTGTAAACATTAGGGTTTTTCGTTAACAGATTTTGCTACCATAAATATTGCGTGTACAATAAAAATTAACGATATTCCGTCTATGAAATTACAACTGTTAACACAATTTCATCTGACCCATGCATCATCAACATTACATCGCTGTCTGTTTTGAATTCCTCCAACCATACATTAGGTCTCCCTGTCGCATGTGAGGTTGTTGTTCGTTTTCGCTGGATCCTTCGAATTTTTTCCTCCTCCTCAATGTCTCCATCTAGCCATCGCATCAACTCCTGCTTCAGACGCTCCGTGGAGTGAATGTGCCAGAATTTCATTTTCATCGCAGGTTTCGTGGCGGAGAAGATAACGTAACCATCTTTGCTAAAAATCATAGGCGACGTCATGACGCAAATAACAGAGTAAAAAATAAAAATACAGTGCGAGAAAGTGTGCGAAATTTCAGAGAAACGGACGAATTATTTATAAAACAACATTTTGCCCTAGTTTTGCCCTAAGAGCCAAGTGAGATGGCGCCTACTCTCACTTTTAAGGAGCATGCGCCATCTCACTTGGCTAAAAGTGAAAGGAGGCGCCAAGTGAGATGGCGCCTAGGGCAAAATTAGGGGTGGAGGCGCCAATTCAGATGGCTCCTCCTTTGGGGAGTCATCTGAAACATGGTTATTTGTGTAATTTTTTCCGAAACGCGGTTATTTGCGATTTTTTTTAATACATGATTATTGTTAAAAAAAAATCGAGAATGGATTTTTTCTTGGAAAGGACGAGAATGAATTAATATTCATCCTATATTGTTTATAAGTACATTCTCATGACAAATCTTCTACATTTTTGTTGGGTCATGCTCATCTCATGTATCATAAACTAAATGTTTTCAAACTCAAACTACTTTCTTTTCACTTTATTCATGCATTTTTATACATTAAATTCCAAAAAATATTCCACCATATTGACATGCCATATTAACTTGTATAAAAATATTGAATACATGGTTGAGATGGGGAGGTCGGGGCGTCTGAAAAAGACGGTGTCACCGCCGCCTGCATCTAGATCCAAATCTCCGCTCTCGTAGATAGTGCCTCAAGTTCCGCCCGTGTCTTCCACGATTGGGAGGGATGCGCCGTTTGAGAATCAAGCCTAGGAGGTTAATTCGCAGATGAATAATGAGGAAAGACGTGTTGAAGCTGCTATGGAAGATGAAACCCTACCTGCTGCGAGTAGAAAGCTATGGATGAATGTCCTTAATGATAATAGGAATCCTTCTAAGGGGAGACCCATGAGATTCATCGCCCCAAAATTTGTTAATGGTGAAGTTGAGGTCCTTATTGAAGCTGAGGATGTTCTTGCTGAAGTAATTTTTTGGGAGCCTTCTCTTGTGTTGTATGCTTTGAGAGGGGAGCTTAGTATGAATGGGGTTAAAACGTTCATGACAATGTCATGGAGCTTCATCCAATTACTTGATATTTATTACAATGATGAGGGATTTTTTCCCCTCAGATTCAGCTCCTTTAAAGATAGAGATGGAGTGCTTATGAGGGGGACATATATGTTTCGCAACATGCCTCTTCTTATCCACGAATGGCGTCCATACTTAAATTTGAAAGATGATCTTCTTCATACCCTTCCTTTATGGGTGAAGCTTCCCCAACTGCCAATCTATGATGTCAGCCTAACAAAATTTGTAGTGCTTTGGGTAACCCTATCGTTACTGATGAATGTACTGCTAACCGTCTTCGTGTCTCTTATGCATGAAATTTGGTGGAAATGCATATTACAAAAGAGCTCCATGTGTCTATCACTATCTGGGATAATGTTGGGGTCAAGATGGAACAAAGCATTGAATATGAATGAAAGCATGCGTTATGCAGCACCTGTCAAAAGATAGGTCATAATTGTGCAAAACCCAAGGGTCAGGTAAAGCATTAGAAGCCTAAGGCCAAACCGCATGTGGAAGTAAACCCTGCTGTTGCTTCTGAGAGTAGCATTTCTTCACCAGTCCCCCCTATGGTGCCAGTGATTCCTGCTAGTCAACAGGGTGAAGGAAAATGGTCTGTAGAAAAAAGGGGGAATGACAAAGGTAAGATGCTATCTAATGATGTCCCTTCTTCTAAACTTTTCTATGATAATGGGTTTGATGCTCTGGAGATTTTGGATGATCTTCTTGAGCTCCAAAATACTGGTTAATGGTAGTAACTTGGAATGTTAGGGGGTTAAATAAAACTTCTAAGCTTACGGAGATTAGCTCCCGTCTCCTAGTTCTTAGGGTTGATATTTTCGTCTTGGTAGAAACTCAGGTCAAAGTGCACCAAGCCAATAAAGTTAGAAAGCTACTGAACCTTAGGGATAACTATATTGATAACTATAATTATCATGATAATGGTAGGATTTCGGTCAATTAGAATAGAAATAATGTTGATGCCAAGCTTATCTCTGCATCTAGACAAATGATTCACTATGAGGTATTTGACACTCTTGGTAACTCTAGGTTTTATTTAACTGCCATATACGCTTTTAATAAACTGGAGCAAAGGAGGACTTTGTGGCAAGATGTGGAGAAGATTAACCAGCAGAGACCTTGGTGCCTTGCAGGGGATTTCAATAATGTCCTTCATGGAAAAGAAAGAATTGGTGGAGCCTTAGTCACTGATGGTGTGTTTCAGGATCTTATAGAGCTTATGCATAATACGAACCATGCTGAGATGGACAACACTGGTGAGTACTTTACTCGGTCAAATAAGCATTATATGGGAACTATCTACTCCAAGATTGATCATCTTCTGGCTAACCCTGCCTAGTTCTAAAATCATTTGATTTATGTCCTTAATATCTTGCCCCCTTGTCTCTGACCATGCTTTGTTATATCTTGGGAACTATAATATCTCCCCTGGCCCCTTCAAAAGATTCAGATTTATTAATTGTGTTGTTGATTATGCTGGCTACAATGATGCTGTTAAAGATTGTTGGAATAGTCTGATATCTGGTAGCCCTAGTTTCATTTTGTGGCATAAGCTGAAGAGATTAAGGCTAATTCTGTCCAAGTTCAATAAGATTCTTATGTCTTATAAGTACCAGATTGTGTTAGCTAGGGATAACCTTTCTAAAGCTCATACTGAGCTTGTTGTTGATCTCATGAATAAAGAGAAAATTATGCTGGTTAAAAAGTGCACTGATGATTTGTTGAAGTGGAATGATATTGATGAGTCCATCCTTAGACAAAGAGCTAAGATTCAATGTCTTAAGGATGGGGATGGCTATAATGCGTTTTTTCATGCTTCTATCAAAGCTAATAAAAAATCCAAGGCTCTTACTATGTTGCAGAAAGAGGATGGGTCCTATATTACTTCCCAAAATAAAATTGAAGAGGAAATCCTTAATTTCTTTGGCTCTCTCATGGGTAAAAGAGATGATAACCTAGACTGTATAGATATTAGGGTGATGAGGAATGAAGCTCAGCTTCATACTGCTTATAGAAATTCCTCGGTGGCCCCAATTTCTGATGCTTAAATTTATGATGCTCTTAATGGTATTAAGGATATTGCTGCTCCTGGTTTAGATGGCTATTATGCTAAGTTTTTCAAATCTAGTTGAAGTATTATGAAAGATGATGTTAGAGTTGTTGTCAAAGATTTCTTTGCTAGTGGTAAGTTGTATAAGTCTTTTAATTGTACGTTGGTTTCCCTTATTCCCAAATATGACTCTGCTTCTTATGTCAAGGACTTTAGGCACATTTCAGTTTGCGCTACTGTTTACAAAATTATTTCAAGAATTCTGACTGCTAGATTGAGTAGAGTTATTGAGAGTATTATTAGCCCTAATCGGGCTGCCTTCATTCCCAGGAAGCAAATTCATCATCACATCTTGTTGGCTTATGAGCTCATGAAGGGATACAGTAGGAAAGGGGGACCTCCCAGAGTTATGGTTCAGTTGGATATGCAAAAAGCATACGACATGGTTAATTGGAAGGCTTTGGAGCTTGTGATCGGTGGATCTGGAACTGACTGTTTAACGCTGGTTCGCGAAATGTCGCGGAAGCAAGAGTCGCCACCGTCTTTTATTTTCTCCAAATGGAAAGGACAAAAGCACAGAAAAATTCCTTATTGAGATTAGTTCTCGGTTCGGGAGGTAGATTTATAGAAAGGGAAGGTGTTAGCACCCTTTCTATCCATGGTTATCCATGGGCTCTTAGATACTTGCTCATTTGTGTTTTCAAAATGTTTGTTTGCTTTTCAAGGTGAGTGAGTTTGAAAAAGTTTCGTTTAAAATTTCAGTTCGACTCTTGTATCAGTCCTCAAGAGTGTTTGAAAAGTTGTTTTTGAAAGCTTTTTGCAAAGTGTCGGTGTGAAAAGAAGTTTTTGATTTGTTTTGAATTAGAGCAAGTATCTACGAGTCATCTACCTACCCTAAGGAATTAGTCTGTGTAAATGTCCTTAAGGTAATGCCATCCCACCATTGAGAGGTAGGTAGCACCACCGTTGGAGGTGTTCGGGTCAATTCGAGTTTAGGAACAGTGTGGTCACCAGAGTAATAGGAGGATACCTTAGAAGCTACCCTCATGCCATGTTCATGGACATGAGGACTTACTAAAACGTCCTCTACTCGACGACCACATTTCGAGGGGCAAGGCAACAGTGAGGCGTACCCTAGGAGTGGTGTGTGAATTGTGTGTCATTTTCAATTATTATTTGTCTTGTCATGCATTGGGTGATCTACGCTTTGATTTTTATTTGGGCATACATTCTTTCATGTGATTAACAGTTTAAAGGTGCGGAATTTAAAGTGCGGAAAGTAAAAGGTCCTACGCTATTACAAGGCGCGGGTCTACATCGCCAAATTAAACAAAGACCCGATTTGAATAAATAAAATACAGAAAATAAATGTCCTAATTAACTATTACAAGGTTTTGGGGCAAATACATTACATTCATAAAAGAAATAAAAATAGATGCGCGAAGAGAAAATATATTCGAAGGTGCGAGGGCGTTGGACCCTTTAAAGAAATTAAATTGGAATTGAAAATTGATTTAATTATTAAATGAGAAAAAGAACTTATTTTTTATGTTTTTGGATTTATAAATTAAAGAGAATTAATTGGAATTAAAAGTTAAATAAAAACCTAGTTCTAAATTGTTTTTAATTTATTAAAGAAAAATGTTTAAGTTTAACCTAATTTAACCTAATTATTTAATTACAAGTATTTACAAAAATAATTAATGGTTAATAATAATTATAATAAGAAAAGAGTATCTATTAAAGAGAGGATCAAGATGTACTAAAAACCTATTTTTTATATTTTTTAGTTATTAAGAAGTAAATAAAAATTTAAACCCTAAATTAAAACTAAATTGATTATTAAAATTATTTACAAAATAATTAGTGAATTAAATATTAAATGAGGCATATTTTTTATTTTTATGATTTTCTGTTTTTTTATATTGTAAAATGATTTTATGAATTAAAAGAAAATAGTTAAATTAAAGAAAATAAAAAAAAGAGAAAAAAGAATGAGAGAAAGAAATACAAACATAGGGGGTGTTGACCCAATTTGGAGGCTTATGGGAAGCATTTTGGCCCAATAACCCCAGGCCCTTTTGACTTTTCTGGCATGTATGTGGGATAGTTGACTAGCATCCATGGTAGTCAGCACACTCTGGCCCTTTGATGGATCCCTGGGGACACTTGGCAATCAAGCAGGCAAGGCGTTTGGTGGACCTTAGATGAAGCGCTGCAGGGAAAGGTGTTAAGAAAAATTATATTGAAGAAGTGAGGGACCTGGGAATCGAACTCAGGTCCCAGTACCTGTAGTACATGTTGGCCACCAATTGAACTAGCGCGTTTGCTTTTATGTTTAATGGACAAAAATCATTATATGTGAAAAAACAAGGCTATGCTGGACAAAAATAAAACGCGCCAATGTTTGAATCCACCAACCACGTTCCTCCACGCATCATCTTCTCCAATTGTTATTCGTTTTGCCTGAAAATAAACAATGGATAGCGGGGGTTTTAAACCCCCACTAAGTGCGGAACATAAAAATAGCGATTAGGTCATACGTAAATATAAAAAAGGCGCGATGGGGGGAATTGCTTCGTTTGGACATTCTGAATCCAGTGGTATAGGTCTCGTTGCGTAATTTTTCCATATACTCAAAGCCCCAAATGGAAGCTTCTGAAACCCTAACCTGCATCCATGGTAATTTTGCATACAAGTGTCTATAATTTGATTGGATGATACCATTAGCTTTAGAATGACCAGGTTAGTATAAATGAAGCATTACAATGTATGGAAAATGCGTGCAAATCAAAATACGAATATGAAGAATATCATGAACAGGGCGACTATGTTCTACCAGTTCTTGAGGTTAGGGGATGTGATTTTGATTGGGAAAGCTTCCTGGAGGTGTCAGGAATGTAATGGAATGGTTCTTTGGCTTGGAAAAGTGCTTTTGATGTGAAAACAGTTTCAAGCTTTTTTGGAAAAAATGCAAAGTGGTTTCTTGGTCTGAGGTGCAGCTTGCTTGTTCTTCTGATTAGGGTTGTGATGTACACATATATGTCAATGAATTAGGGTAAAAGATCAAGCCCAAAGCCTTGTTTTAATGCCTTTCAAGTTTGTGATTTTCCATGATTTTTTCAATCTTTTTACCATGAAGAACATGCCAATTATTGGAGATCCTTTCCTTTTTGGGTATGCACGAAATCTTGAGTGAATGATGAGTGGAAATACTGCATAAAAAGATTTGAAAACATTTGTTTAGTATTTTTCTCATATTTAATTTTAATTAAATGAATTAATAGATTTAAAAATTCAATTAATAAATTAAAAATAAGAAAATAACTCCCCTTTGGGTCAATGGGTCGTGCATAGATTTTGGGTGATGATTCTTGGAAGAAATTGTGGCCCATTAGCAATTTTGAGGCATTTGAAGCAAAGTTGACTTTTCAAAATTCCCAAAAATTTCCCAACTTCCACAAGGCATATCTTGCTCAATTTTTAAGCTTTGATCATGTTCTTGGACATTTTGGAAAGGTCTTGAAGTCCTCTAACCAATACCTTTGATCCCATATCATTTTATTTACCAATCTCAAGTTATGGTCTTTGACTTAAAGTGCCTTTTTGTTGACTTTTGAAAATGACCTATAATGTTGAGATTGATAACATTTTGTGAGAGCATTTCTTGGACTTGAAGTGTGAAGAGGAGTTGTAGGAAATGTCATTCTCTTCAAAATGAGCTTTGAATGGAATTTTTCTGATAAACCATGTGGAAGTTATGCCCTGGTCAATTTGCAGTTGACTTTTTCAACTGTCCAAAAATAGAAACTTTTGCATCTTGAGACTTTTTGAGCCATGCCTTGAGAATCATGATCAAGAATTGATCAAATGATGTTTGTGGCTTCAAAATAAGAAGTTGACCAAAAATTTTGACCTTTGACTGTCAAATGACCATTTTGCCCCTGCAGTTGACTGTTGAGCAATTAGGGTTTTTGACTGTGCAATTTTGTGCTGTAAGTCTTGAAACTTGGCATAAGGATGCTTGACAATGTTTGTAGGTATGTGGGACTTGTTTGGACCTTTGGGAGCTTCAATTTCTTTTCCAGAACCAAAACCCTAGTTTTTGACTGTTAGGAGGCAATTGGACTGTGCAACCCTTGGGAGGTTTTGAAGCATGATCTTAGCAAACTTTGAAGAATATGGGAGGGAAAATTTTGGGGTACAACAGTTGCCCATGTTCAATCTTCTTAGACCTGAGGATGTAGATTGGCTGTCGTGCCTTTCGTAATCCGAAGGTGGAAGATGATTGAACACTAGAGTGCCCAGAAATTTGCACTCACATAGTAGTGTGATGGTGGGAATGGGCTTATAGATGCCATCTGGGTGTCGACCGCGTAAGAGATTCCTTAGCGAGAACTTGCGTACTTGAAAAAGAAAGATAGTTACCTGGTTTGTTACAGGAGTTGGTCTTCAAACTCTTTGTGTAAATGCTCTGACTGGTTACAGGAATTGAATCCTTAAACCTCTTCAGACGTGCCCTGGCGAGATACAAGAGTCGAGTCTGGAGTTTCAATAGGTAATGAATGAATCAGGGATGGTTACTACCTCAACGGGACGGTGAGAGAACCTTGGGCGATTACTACCTCAACAGTAACGATGAGAGAACCTGGGGCAATTACTACCTCAACAGTAACGATGAGAGAATCTGGGGCGATTACTACCTCAACAGTAACGATGAGAGAATCTGGGGAGATTACTACCTCAACAGTAACGATGAGAGAATCTTGGATGTCTTCTACTGAGTCTCTATCAGGAAAATCTTTAGGAATCGACCTAACTGGACCAGAGAAGGCCTTTGATTGGATCGGCATCAGAAAAATCTTTAGGAGTCGATTTAACTGAACCAGGCAAGGTCTTGGAATCTTCAATTGGAATAAGAATCAGGGAGATCTTAGGGTCGATCTGACTGAACCAGAGAAGGCCTTTGACTGGATAAGAATCAGAAAAATCTTTAGGAATCGATTTAACTGAACCGGACAAGGTCTTGGAATCTTCAACTGGATAAGAATCAGGGAGATCTTAGGGTCGATCTGACTGAACCAGAGAAGGCCTTTGACTGGATAAGAATCAGAAAAATCTTTAGGAATCGATTTAACTGAACCGGACAAGGTCTTGGAATCTTCAACTGGATAAGAATCAGGGAGATCTTAGGGTCGATTTGACTGAACCAGAGAAGGCCTTTGACTGGATAAGAATCAGAAAAATCTTTAGGAGTCGATTTAACTGAACCAGACTAAAGTCTTGGAATATAGCTGAGAACTTAACTGGATCTTTCCTGAAAGGTAAAGGTCAGTCATATGCAATGCATGATATGGATCAAGCAATGATGTTCTCAACATAAATGAGATTGTAAGTTATGATGCGTATATGCATGCTATAATGTATGGAAATGCGATGTTTATGAATGTATGTTTTCGTCTAGGAAAGTAGATCTTTGACGGGTGCCGGGAAGTCACATCCTGGGCTAATGTTGGAGAATAGTGCTTTGTTGTTTCCGCTGGGGATGATAGTTGCAAGAATACCGGTAGGAGAAGATAACTCCGTTGGGGAATAAACTTGACGAATAGATTATTCTGCAGGGAGAAATTACTCTAGCTACCTTGCTGGGGAACAGTACTCTGTGGGGAGAGAGGTATGCTGTTGAGATATTGATGGTAACTTCGCTGAGGATACCATTGTTATGTTGGAAGTGTTAATAGACTCTGCTGGGGATAAGAAGACTTCGCCGAGGACGATCTTTCCGTGGCTTTTGGCTGAGGATAACCCAGTTATATCCTGGTAGGGAAATAACCTTTGAATAAAGCCGGGGGACGCGTTCGTGCTCTGTAGGGGGGCAAGCTTCCAGAATCTACTGGGGATAAGCTTCCTGCTGGGGAGATGGATTCACACTTTCCTGGGGAAATCTTGAACTATACTGGACTCTCCTGGGGAAATTTTGAGATGTACTGGGAAAGTGGCTCCGCTGAATATCTGGTGTACCGCCGGGGAACAATCTTAGCTCAAGACTGCCGGGGATGCTTGTTAAGAATATATGTATGATGTGCTGAGGAATGTTGAGATTTGCTGGGGATATTCAACTTCCTTAAGGCTGATAGTATAGCTCTGCTTGGGGAGAGTGCATTGACTTGCTGACTCACTCTCTGGGGAATTTAAGATATCTTGGCTATGTTTTTCAACTGAACTTACCTTGGTACCTTAATGGACAGAACAATTAAATCGCTCATACCACTCATTATTGCCCCTGTTTCTAATGTTACTTGTAATTAATCCTTTGTTTAGTATGCAATTATTTATGAGTTAGCAATTAGTGTCAAATGCATATATCACAAATTGAACCTTGGACGTTCTTCGCAAAACAAAACAGAAAAAGGAAAAAACAATTGGCAATTGAACTGAAAAGTGTATTTGTATTGATTTTTGAATTTGCCTGTAAATAGGCGTTTATGTACAAGAGGCTGACGTCCTAGTAAGAGAACGCCGCCGAACAAAAGAGTTTATACAAATTTGTACAAAAAGAGAAACAAAACAGCTATGTGAATAGAATAATCCCACTGGGTTCCAACTCTGCTATCGCCTTTATATCTTCGAGCGTCTCTTCACTTGATGACCTAGCTGAAGATGAAGCTGATTGATCGATGCCGTCTGAACTTGATGTTGATACCGGATTCTGGATGTAAAGTGATCCAATGAGACATAGTATTACGCTTCAATCCCTAACTTTTGCCTGGACCGCCCTTTCGGGTTTTTAGTCCACCGGGATACCCATTTTTGCCCAAGCCGCCTTTTCAGGTTTTCGACTTGCCGGGTGTACAGATTTTTTTTCATTTCATCCCTTCATTTTGCCCGAACCCTTTTGGTTCGCCGGGAAGCCCTAATTTTTGCCTAGGTATGTCAACCTAGCGGGTCTTTTTTTATGCGTAGTATCTTTTTACTATTTCTGCATTGGCGGGGTGAGGAAGGTCGTCACCATCCATGGTGGTCAGGATCATGGCTCCTCCTGAGAACACATGTTTAACCACAAATGGCCCTTCGTATGTAGGGGTCCATTTGCCCCTGGGATCACTCTGAGGAAGGATAATACGTTTGATTACCAAATCCCTGACTTGATATTCTTGTGGTCTGACCTTTTTGTTAAATGCCCTGATCATCCGTTTTTGGTACGTTTGACCATGGCAAATAGCAGCAAGTCTCTTTTCGTCAATCAGGTTTAGCTAATCAAGTCGTGTCTGGATCCAATCATCTTCGCTCAGATCTGCATCCTTCATTATCCGGAGAGAGGGTATCTGCACTTCGATCGGTAGGACTGCCTCCATACCGTAGACCAAGGAGAAAGGAGTTGCCCCGGTTGACGTCCTTGCTGAGGTACAGTACCCATGAAGAGCGAACGGTAACATCTCGTGCCAATCTTTATAAGTCATTGTCATCTTCTGCACAATTTTCTTGATATTCTTATTTGATGCTTCTACAGCCCCATTCATCTTCGGCCGGTAAGGAGAAGAGTTGTGGTGCTGTATCTTAAACTGCTCGCAGAGCTCAGTGATCATCTTGTTATTAAGATTGGTACCGTTGTCTGTAATGATCCTTTCCGGGACGCCTTATCGACAGATCAGGTTGTGCCGAATGAACCGTGCCACAACGTTCTTGGTTACTGTAGCGTAGGAAGCTACTTCAACCCACTTCGTGAAGTAATCAATCGCTACTAGGATGAAGCGATGCCCATTGGACGTTGTAGGTTTAATCTCGCCGATCATATCTATGCCCCACATTGCAAAAGGCCAAGGTGCAGTCAGGACATTCCGAGGAACTGGAGGAACATGTACCTTATCTGCATAAATCTGGCATTTATGACATGTCCGAGAATGTTGGTAACAGTCGGCTTCCATTGTGGACCAAAAATACCCTGCCCGAAGGATTTTCTTTGCCATAGTGTGTCCACTGGAATGTGTTCCGAAGGTACCTTCATGTAGCTCTGCCATGATCCTTTCTGCTTCAGTCTTATCCACACAACGCAGTAAGGTCGAATCATGGTTTCGCTTGTACAGGATGCCATTGCTGAGGAAGAACTTCGCTGCGAACCTTCTCAGAAACTTCTTGTCGTTGATAGATGCACCTTCAGGATACTCTTGAGCTTCCAAATATCTCTTCACCTCATGGTACCAAGGCTTCTCAGTCACCAATTCAGTCTCAAGATCACAACAGTATGTCGGTTCGTCCAGTTTCCAGATAATGATCCGGGGAGCCTCATTGTCCCATTTGACCTTGAACATAAAAGACATCGTAGCTAACGCGTCCGCCAACTGATTCTCCTCTCTCGGGAAATGTTCAAAGGTTATCTCTATGAAGTGGGGGATCAAGGTCAACACACATTCTTTGTAAGGAATAAGATTCGGATGTTTCGTATCCCACTCTCCTTTGATCTGATTGATCACGAGAGCGGAATCTCCGAAGACACTTAGAAACTTGATCCTTAAGTCGATCGCAGCTTGAAGACCCATGATGCATGCCTCATACTCCGCCATGTTGTTGGTGCAGTTGAAACATAGCCGGGAAGTGAGTGGAGTATGAGTGCCTTGAGGGGATATGATCACAGCGCCAATACCGTTACCCAAAGCGTTGGAGGCTCCGTCAAACTGCATAGACCATCGGGATCCTTCCTCAGGTCCTTCATCCGGTCCAGGTACTTCACAATCAGTCACTATCATGATGCTCTCGTCTGGAAACTCGAAGTTCATTGACTGATAGTCGTCTACTGCCTGGTGTGCCAAGTGGTCTGCCAATACACTCCCCTTGATAGCTTTTTGGGTCGTGTACTGGATGTCGTATTCCGTCAAGATCATTTTCCATCTTGCTATTCTCCCAGACAGAGCAGGCTTTTCGAATATGTATTTTATCGGATCCATCTTTGAAATCAACAAGGTAGTGTGAGTCAGCATATACTGTCTCAGCCGGCGAGCAGCCCATACCAAAGCGCAGCAAGTTTTCTCGAGCAGTGAGTATCGGGTCTCACAGTCGGTAAACTTTTTGCTAAGGTAATAAATGGCGTGCTCTTTTAGGCCAGACTCGTCATGCTACCCCAGCACACACCCCATTGAGTTGTCAAGTACTGTCAGGTATAGTATCAGAGGTCTCCCTTCAACCGGTGGCATAAGAATGTGTGGTTCTTGGAGATACTCTTTGATTCTGTCAAAAGCGGCCTGACATTCATCATTCCAACGTACTACCTGATCTTTCTTCAGCAGCTTGAAGATTGGCTCACAGGTAGCGGTTAGGTGCGAGATGAACCGAGCAATGTAATTCAGGCGTCCTAGAAAGCCTCTGACCTCTTTCTCTATCTTAGGAATTGGCATCTCTTGAACGGCTTTAACCTTGGTAGGGTCCACTTGAATACCCTTATCACTTACAATGAAGCCTAACAACTTTCCAGATCTTACCCCGAAGGTGCACTTGTTTGGGTTCAACCTCAACTTGTATAATTTCAGACGGTCAAACAACTTATGCAGATGATCAAGGTGTTCCTTCTCAGTTTAGGACCTTGCAATCATGTCGTCAACATACACTTCTATCTCATGATGGATCATGTCATGAAATAAAGCAACCATGGCACGTTGGTAGGTTGCCCCAGTATTTTTCAACCCGAATGGCATGACCTTGTAGCAGAAGGTACCCCACTGAGTAACAAAGGTAGTCTTTTCCATGTCTTCAGGAGCCATCTTGATCTGATTATACCCTGAAAAACCATCCATGAAAGAGAACACCTTGTGCTGAGCAGTATTATCAACCAGAACATCAATGTGAGGTAGGGGAAAGTCATCCTTGGGGCTGGCCCTGTTCAGATCCCTGTAGTCAACACACATTCTGACCTTACCATCTTTCTTTGGTACCGGCACCACATTAGCAACCCACTGAGCGTAAGAAGTTACTGCAAGAAACCCGACATCAAATTGCTTCATAACCTCAGATTTGATCTTCTCAGACATCTCTGGACGCATACGGCGGACCTTTTGCTTAACCGGAGGACAGTCTTCCTTAGTAGGCAAATGATGGACCACAATGTCGGTATCCAACCCAGGCATGTCTTTGTAGGACCAGGCGAAGATCTCTACATAATCATGTAACATCTGAGTCAATCGTTGCTTCACGCTGAGCTCTAGGTTGGCACCAATCTTGACTTCTTTTCTATCTGCCCCAGTACCCAGATTTATTGTTTCCACCGGCTCTTCATGTGGTTGAATTGCCCTCTCTTCCTGGAGTAACAGTCTTGCAAGTTCGCCGGGCACTTCGCAATCATCTTCACCTTCGTCTTCTGCTAAGTTGATCGGATTTTCGAAGTCATAACTGGCAGTAGCAGAGTCGTTACCAGTGAGATCCAGAGTGGATGGAAACCTGTATGAGTGAGTGTGTGTAAATACAGCTGTTTTGCAATATATAAAGAAAGGAAAGAAAGAAAAGGAGCATAAGATTTGAAGTGCGAGAAAACGTCCAAGGTATTTATTCATGATATATGAAATGACAATTAATATGCCCTCACAAATGAAGCCACGGTGCCCCGGGTAAGACGCCGAGCCATAAAGTTTCAATTCATTGTTTATTACAAATAACAAAAACAAAGGAGTTTATTACTGCGTAACAAAAGTAACAGGAGTATGATCTTTAGCAGTCCAATTGTTTAATCCACCGTCAGTCGTCGGGTAGATCCAGCTATCAAACTCTGACTCTTCCACTTCGTCTTCATCCCCAATAGCATTCACTCCAGGATTGGCGATGAGCACAGGAGGTCTTCCGGTCCTAGCTTTGCGCACAACCCTCTGAGCCTCTGCAGTAAAACCCAGCCCAAACTTATTAGTTTTTGGTGTAAAATCACGGAGCCTGCCCCAGTTAGCACATTCACCTTTCTCGATCACAGCCCGGGCGTCCTTTAAGGAATCCATCTTCAAGGGAAAGCCTTCTTCAGCCACTGTCTCTACTGCTGCCAAAGTTGGAGGTACCTCTTCAAAATGTTGAAAGGGGGTTTCAATAAACTCCCCATCCATCTCAATATACCGGAAGGAATTCAAGTGACTAACCATATACTCTTCCTCCCCCTGCACAGTGACAATCTTCCCTCTGACAGGGTACTTGAGTTTCTGGTGTAGGGTAGATGTCACTGCCCCAGCTTTGTGAATCCAAGGTCGACCCAGTAAACAGGAATAAGATGGACGGATATCCATCACATAGAAAGTTGAGTCGAATACTTTAGAACCCACACGAATAGGAATATCTACCTCTCCATGAACCATCCTCTTCGATCCGTCAAAGGATCGAACAATGATGTTGCTAGGTTTCTGCTCCAGGCCCTCACAATCCAACCGGTCTAAGGCCTTTTTGGGTAGCACATTCAGGGAAGAACCGGTGTCCACCAACACGTGCGCAAGAGTAGTGCCCCTGCATTCAATAGAGACATGCAAGGCCTCATTGTGGTTCTTTCCCTTGGCAGTAAGGTCAGCATCCGAGAAACCCAAACCATTGTCAGCTGTCAGATTGGCTACGCAATCAGTAAACTGGTCTGCAGATGTCTCCTGTGGCACATGGGCCGTATTTAGAAATGAAATCAGGGCCTTAGCATGGGCCTCTGAACACAGCAGCAAGGAGAGCATAGAGATCTTGGAGGGGGTATGCCCCAGCTGTTCAACAACATTAAAATCACTCTTCTTGATTATTTTGAGAATTTCCTCCATCTCTTGCTGGGAGGCTTTAACATTCACAGACTTTGGCGCCTCCATCCGGGCAGACTCATCTTCAATCCCTTTGCCCCGAGCATTAGATGACTCGGCAGCAGGGGAAGCAACTTGATCAGAAGTGGAAACGGGCGCACTTGCAGGTGTTATTATGAGAGGTCTTCGAATAGCTGGTGGCGCAATGTCAGGCGAGAAGAGCCTGCCACTGCGGGTAACTTTTGCTGGACCAGTGATATTGCTGATACTGGTACCAGTGTTGAACTCTTGCTTTATACCATGTACATATACATCTGCCCCATAGTGCCATGGGACAGCCTTATCAGATTCATAGGGGAGAGGCCCCGGAACAGTAATAACAATGGGTGCGACAGTCATGATTTTAACTGGCTTCCTCGGGGGAGCCTTGATCGGATTACTGAAAATTGTAACAACAGATACTTCTTCCACGGGAACAAAAGGAAAAACGGTCTTCTTGAAGAGAATCTCCTTGCTATCCATCAGGCTTTGGATGCCTAACTTCAGCAACGGACAACCAGTAAGGGAAACAGCACACAAAAGGCAACCCTAACTACAGCCCGGAAATAAACCGGCCAGCAGTAGGTTCCTCTTAACAGTCATCAGTGGGGTAGCTATATCATTCACAGAAACGGCATACACATCTTCATCAACGGCGTTCACTCCATGCTGGGGCATAGGAGCAGTCACCACATTTGGCCTCTCAGGCGCCTCAAATTGTATCTCTTTCGCATCAATAAGGTCTTGCACCTTATTCCTCAGGGCCCAACAGTCATCAGTAGAATACCCCGGGCTATCGGAGTGATAAGCACAACGGGCATTTGGATTATACTTCGGGGAGGCAATATTCACAACCTTCGGGGCCTCCCTGACAGTCACTAAGTTGGTGGATAACAGCTGTGGCAAGATTTGTGACAAGGTCATACTAAGCCGGGTAAACTCTCTTCTGGGCCTCTCAGCCCTTTGTGGATTGGTTTGCCGAGGAGCGGCAGCAGGCTTAGCAATCACCACCACATTGACAGATTGGCGGCGTTCTGGTTTATCATGTCTTCTAGGCCCATATACAGCACTGGCCTCCTTTTTAAAGGGTTTCTTCTCAGAACTTGAAGATGCACCCTTCTGAATTTTACCGGACTTCATTCCAGCCTTTATCCTCTCCCCAGTCAGAATAAGGTCAGTGAACCCTGCAGATGAATTCCCGATAAGATGATTGAAGAATGGCCTGGAGAGGGTCCCCAAGAACATATCCACCAGCTCACGATCAGTTAACGGAGGCTGCACCCTGCCAGCCAGATCCCCCCACTTCTGCGCATACTCTTTAAAACCTTCGCTTGATCCTAGCGACATACCCTGGAGTTGGGTACGTGTAGGAGCAAGGTCGGCATTATATTGATACTGCTTGTAAAACGCAGTAGCCAACTCCTCCCAGTTACGAACTTTGGTTCCATCCAGCTGATAGAACCATTCGAGATGAGTCCCTGAAAGACTCTCCTGGAAGAAGTGGATCCATAAGTTCTTGTCCACTGTGTACGGTTGAATCTTTCGCACATAAGATCTGAGGTGTAGCTTGGGGCAAGACGCCCCGTCATACTTGGTGAAAGATGGTTCCTTAAACTTGTGAGGAATGATCACACCAATAGATAAGCCCAAGTCTCCGAAATCCATCCCAGGCACTTGTTGGATCTCCATGGCGTTCAGTCTGTCTTCCAACTGCTTGTACCGGTCTTCAGCGGGAGGATACTGTTCCTCATTAAAATCAGTCTCATTGTCAGAGACCACTGGACTAGGAGCCTTTCCCCCCTGGGGACTGTCTTTGCCTACATAAGAACCAGCTTCCTCATTCTGCAGAGTATTACCAAACCTCCGGCCCGAGTTGAAAAGAATAGTTCTCTTCTTCTTCTTCTCCTTCTTCAGGAGCAAAGCCTTCAGCTCTTCTTGACCTTGGGCCAGACCCATGATCAGCTCTTGAAATTGTGCGTTCTGCGCCTGGAGGGCCTTGATAGACATATCGGTAGAGGATTCAGGGTTCATGATGCTGAAATAAACAGCGAAGAACAGTAAGCAACCTGAAAAGAAGAATACCTGCTATGCACATGATGAATGATATGGTTTATGCAATGCATTCAAAGGTTCGAAAGTTCAAATTTGTTGTAGACAAAAAAGGAACACACGTTATCATTAAGGAAATAATTGTTTGATACATCAAAGCCTCATGGGCAGACATTACAAAAGCAAATCAATCCCAAAAGACACTACGCATCCTCTTCGGAGCAATGTAGGTGTTGAGATTCCTTTCCTCGTGCAGTAGGCGGGTGAGCTCCAAGACCTTCTTTTCACTAGCATGTAGACTGGTCTCAAGAGAATTCCGTTCTTCCTTAAGCTGGATCCAGCTCTTCTGCATCTCTTCCCAGGACGTGGGCATGTCAGGATGTTGAATGGTGTAGGACACCTCTCCCTCCAAAACTGGCTCTTTGATCACAGGGAGCACATGAGGATAAGGCATTATTAACTTCTGGGAGCGGGCTCGTACCCACTTGAGATAAGGTTCTAATGGGATGGAATTCTTGTGCCCTAGGGTCTTACTTTCTATCCTACTTGGCATCCTCCAAGCTCTGATAAATCTCTGGCGAAGTCCTTGTGCATCGTTGTCGAAATCAAAAACTATGTCAGAAATTAACATGTCATGAGGGCCATCCCTCCGAGCATAACCAAACTGTCTCCAAGCCAGGCACGGGTTATAAGTAATACCCCCTCTGATTCCAAGTAAAGGAACATTAGGGTACTCCCCGCAACGATCAATGATAGTGACATCCTCTCTGGACCGAGAACACCAATGCATGTCAGCATGTGTAAGAGTCATCAATCGTTGTGACCATCTCAAACCCCGCTCATTCTTCAAAACTGATTGTGGAAGGTGCGAAATAAACCACCTTCCCAGGAGAGGAGTACAACACATAATAACACCTCTTTTTCTCATGGTTCGAGTGTAACATGAGTGAAGGATGTCCCCCAGCAACGTAGGTATAGGATTCCTGGACATGAAGATCTGGACATCACTGATATCTATAAGCTGATCTGGGTTAGGGAACAACACCAAACCATAGACAAGGAGGGCCACAACTTCTTCAAAAGCTTGTAGGTCAAGGGAGTTCCAACATTCTTGGGCCTTTTCAAACAAAAACCTGGCTAAGAACCCTTTGATACCACTTCTAGCTTCCCAATGTCCCTTGAGGTCAGATGGTTGTAGGTGTAAGGCCTTAGCAATCTCTTCAAGTTTGGGTTCCTTTTCCGTACCGTTGTAGGGTAGTTGATCAAGGATAGGGATCTTCAGAAGCCGGGAGAACTCTTCTAATGTAGGCACCAGTTGATGATCCAGGAAAGTGAAACAGTGATGCAGAGGGTCAAAGAACTGGAACAGGACCTTTATCATGTCTTCCTCAATGTTGGTGTTGACCAAGCTGATGAGTCTTCCATGTCTTTCACTGAATGAAGAGCTCTCGGGAATCCGAGATATAAGCTCTTTAAGCTGAGGAGGGATCCTTACAAGGCTAATCTGAATTGTCTTCCTGCGAACAGTTTCCATGTCCTACAAAACAAGAACAAAGATGAAGATTCGAACCCCTGAAATGGTTAGTCAATGCATGTGATGCTGTATGATGTCATGATGCTATGATTAAACACACTACAAATATTTACAAAGGCAAACATGATAAGGCACACAAGTCACACCACAACCCTTAGAGTTTAGGCCTACATGGGGTCTGGGTATTACCCTCTTGAAGTTGGTGGGCTCAACCTGTCCTATTAGCAGTAACCGGGTTCTAAGGGTCCCAATATCACTGGATTGCTTTCATTGTTCATCGTTTCGATTTAGCCACTGAACTGGCGACCGAAATATTCCAGGAAAGCAACCCTCAATTGAGTGTAGTATCGAGTATCAACCAACCTCGGACTGCACCAAAGTCAGTTATCTCACTACCCTAAAGAGGCCAAGATAGTTCAATTAAGGTTCCTAAGGTCAGTTGATGCTTCATGACACCACATGGAGGCCCCGTACTCTCATTGACTGAATTCAAGGGTTACCGGTACACACAAAAGTGCCACATCAACGTAGCAGACTGCTTCAACCATGTTGGTATACCCCACACAGTTCCCTCACAGCCTTGTTGCTACTTTCTAAGAAGGTATCCCCCAGATCCGGGTTAGGATCTATAGAACTCCCAAGACAGTCCCACAATAATAAAGCAAACAGGCACAACAATTGAAAACACAAGTGATCTTAGTCCTAAGGTACACCTCACTTTATAAGAATATCCCCAGCAGAGTCGCCAGTTCTGTGATCGGTGGATCTGGAACTGACTGTTTAACGCTGGTTCGCGAAATGTCACGGAAGCAAGAGTCTCCACCGTCTTTTATTTTCTCCAAATGGAAAGGACAAAAGCACAGAAAAATTCCTTATTGAGATTAGTTCTCGGTTCGGGAGGTAGATTTATAGAAAGGGAAGGTGTTAGCACCCTTTCTATCCATGGTTATCCATGGGATCTTAGATACTTGCTCATTTGTGTTTTCAAAATGTTTGTTTGCTTTTCAAGGTGAGTGAGTTTGAAAAAGTTTCGTTTAAAATTTCAGTTCGACTCTTGTATCAGTCCTCAAGAGTGTTTGAAAAGTTGTTTTTGAAAGCTTTTTGCAAAGTGTCGGTGTGAAAAGAAGTTTTTTATTTGTTTTGAATTAGAGCAAGTATCTACGAGTCATCTACCTACCCTAAGGAATTAGTCTGTGTAAATGTCCTTAAGGTAATGCCATCCCACCATTGAGAGGTAGGTAGCACCACCGTTGGAGGTGTTCGGGTCAATTCGAGTTTAGGGACAGTGTGGTCACCAGAGTAATAGGAGGATACCTTAGAAGCTACCCTCATGCCATGTTCATGGACATGAGGACTTACTAAAATGTCCTATACTCGACGACCACATTTCGAGGGGCAAGGCAACAGTGAGGCGTACCCTAAGAGTGGTGTGTGAATTATGTGTCATTTTCAATTATTATTTGTCTTGTCATGCATTGGGTGATCTACGCTTTGATTTTTATTTGGGCATACATTCTTTCATGTGATTAACAGTTTAAAGGTGCGGAATTTAAAGTGCGGAAAGTAAAAGGTCCTACGCTATTACAAGGCGCGGGTCTACATCGCCAAATTAAACAAAGACCCGATTTGAATAAATAAAATACGGAAAATAAATGTCCTAATTAACTATTACAAGGCTTTGGGGCAAATACATTACATTCATAAAAGAAATAAAAATAGATGCGCGAAGAGAAAATATATTCGAAGGTGCGAGGGCGTTGGACCCTTTAAAGAAATTAAATTGGAATTGAAAATTGATTTAATTATTAAATGAGAAAAATAACTTATTTTTTATGTTTTTGGATTTATAAATTAAAGAGAATTAATTGGAATTAAAAGTTAAATAAAAACCTAGTTCTAAATTGTTTTTAATTTATTAAAGAAAAATGTTTAAGTTTAACCTAATGTAACCTAATTATTTAATTACAAGTATTTACAAAAATAATTAATGGTTAATAATAATTATAATAAGAAAAGAGTATCTATTAAAGAGAGGATCAAGATGTACTAAAAACCTATTTTTTATATTTTTTTAGTTATTAAGAAGTAAATAAAAATTTAAACCCTAAATTAAAACTAAATTGATTATTAAAATTATTTACAAAATAATTAGTGAATTAAATATTAAATGAGGCATATTTTTTATTTTTATGATTTTCTGTTTTTTTATATTGTAAAATGATTTTATGAATTAAAAGAAAATAATTAAATTAAAGCAAATAAAAAAAAGAGAAAAAAGAATGAGAGAAAGAAATACAAACATATGGGGTGTTGACCCAATTTGGAGGCTTATGGGAAGCATTTTGGCCCAATAACCCCAGGCCCTTTTGACTTTTCTGGCATGTATGTGGGATAGTTGACTAGCATCCATGGTAGTCAGCACACTCTGGCCCTTTGATGGATCCCTGGGGACACTTGGCAATCAAGCAGGCAAGGCGTTTGGTGGACCTTAGATGAAGCGCTGTAGGGAAAGGTGTTAAGAAAAATTATATTGAAGAAGAGAGGGACCTGGGAATCGAACCCAGGTCCCAGTACCTGTAGTACACGTTGGCCACCAATTGAACTAGCGCGTTTGCTTTTATGTTTAATGGACAAAAATCATTATATGTGAAAAAACAAGGCTATGCTGGACAAAAATAAAACGCGCCAATGTTTGAATCCACCAACCACGTTCCTCCACGCATCCTCTTCTCCAATTGTTATTCGTTTTGCCTGAAAATAAACAATGGATAGCGGGGGTTTTAAACCCCCACTAAGTGCGGAACATAAAAATAGCGATTAGGTCATACGTAAATATAAAAAAGGCGCGATGGGGGGAATTGCTTCGTTTGAACATTCTGAATCCAGTGGTATAGGTCTCGTTGCCTAATTTTTCCATATACTCAAAGCCCCAAATGGAAGCTTCTGAAACCCTAACCTGCATCCATGGTAATTTTGCATACAAGTGTCTATAATTTAATTGGACGATACCATTAGCTTTAGAATGACCAGGTTAGTATAAATCAAGCATTACAATGTATGGAAAATGCGTGCAAATCAAAATACGAATATGAAGAATATCATGAACAGGGCGACTGTGTTCTACCAGTTCTTGAGGTTAGGGGATGTGATTTTGATTGGGAAAGCTTCCTGGAGGTGTCAGGAATGTAATGGAATGGTTCTTTGGCTTGGAAAAGTGCTTTTGATGTGAAAACAGTTTCAAGCTTTTTTGGAAAAAATGCAAAGTGGTTTCTTGGTCTGAGGCGCAGCTTGCTTGTTCTTCTGATTAGGGTTGTGATGTACACATATATGTCAATGAATTAGGGTAAAAGATCAAGCCCAAAGCCTTGTTTTAATGCCTTTCAAGTTTGTGATTTTCCATGATTTTTTCAATCTTTTTACCATGAAGAACATGCCAATTATTGGAGATCCTTTCCTTTTTGGGTATGCACGAAATCTTGAGTGAATGATGAGTGGAAATACTGCATAAAAAGATTTGAAAACATTTGTTTAGTATTTTTCTCATATTTAATTTTAATTAAATGAATTAACAGATTTAAAAATTCAATTAATAAATTAAAAATAAGAAAATAACTCCCCTTTGGGTCAATGGGTCGTGCATAGCTTTTGGGTGATGATTCTTGGAAGAAATTGTGGCCCATTAGCAATTTTGAGGCATTTGAAGCAAAGTTGACTTTTCAAAATTCCCAAAAATTTCCCAACTTCCACAAGGCATATCTTGCTCAATTTTTAAGCTTTGATCATGTTCTTGGACATTTTGGAAAGGTCATGAAGTCCTCTAACCAATGTCTTTGATCCCATGTCATTTTGATTTACCAATCTCAAGTTATGGTCTTTGACTTAAAGTGCCTTTTTGTTGACTTTTGAAAATGACCTATAATGTTGAGATTGATAACTTTTTGTGAGAGAATTTATTGGACTTGAAGTGTGAAGAGGAGTTGTAGGAAATGTCATTCTCTTCAAAATGAGCTTTGAATGGAATTTTTCTGATAAACCATGTGGAAGTTATGCCTTGGTCAATTTGCAGTTGACTTTTTCAACTGTCCAAAAATAGAAACTTTTGCATCTTGAGACTTTTTGAGCCATGCCTTGAGAATCATGATCAAGAATTGATCAAATGATGTTTGTGGCTTCAAAATAAGATGTTGACCAAAAATTTTGACCTTTGACTGTCAAATGACCATTTTGCCCCTACAGTTGACTGTTGAGCAATTAGGGTTTTTGACTGTGCAATTTTGTGTTGTAAGTCTTGAAACTTGGCATAAGGATGCTTGACAATGTTTGTAGGTATGTGGGACTTGTTTGGACCTTTGGGAGCTTCAATTTCTTTGCCAGAACCAAAACCCTAGTTTTTGACTGTTAGGAGGCAATTGGACTGTGCAACCCTTGGGAGGTTTTGAAGCATGATCTTAGCAAACTTTGAAGAATATGGGAGGGCAAATTTTGGGGTACAACAGAGCTGATTATGCAGGAGCTTGGAATTCCTCACACTTTTATTCATTAGGTCATGTCTGGTATTTTGAATACTTCTTACAGGTTCTCTACTAACGAAGCTGTTTCTGATTTATTGGTTGCCAAGAGAGGGATCCGTCAAGGGGAACCTATATCCCCTTTTCTCTTCTCCTTCATTATGGAATATCTCCATAGATGCCTGGCCTATATGTAACTTAATCCAAATTTTAATCATCACTCTAAGTGTGCTAATCTCCAGCTGACTAATCATATGTTTGCAGATGATATTCTTTTATTCGCTAGATGGGATAATATTTCTGTTGAGCTTCTCATCAATGCTTTCTATAAATTCTCTAATTCCACAGGTATAAAGATAAATGCTAGCAAGAGTAAGATCTATTTTGGTCATGTTTATTGCAACACCAAAAGTCAGATTCTGTCTTGGTCTAAATTCAAGGAAGGTAGCCTTCCTTTCAGGTACCTTGGGGTTCTTCTGACCTACAAAAAGCTTAGCTGCAATCATTATTTGGTTTTGACTGATAAAATTCTTGCTAGGATCAGCCAGTGGTCTGCAAGATTCCTTAGTTATGCTGGGCGGATACAATTGGTTAAGAGCATATCCTTTGCCATTGCAAACTTCTGGCTAATGTGTTTCCCTCTTCCTAAAGCTGTCTTCAAGAAAATCGATCTTATATATCGGTCCTTTATCAGGTCTGGGAAGGATTCTATGAGCAGAAGAAATTTGGTTGCTTGGGATAAAGTGTGTAAGCCTATCAAGAATGATGGTTTAGGCGTTATTGACCTGCATATTTGGAACAATTGTGCTATGTTTAAGTTGCCCTGGAGTATTTGTAATAAATCTGATAGCCTGTAGGTGAAATGGGTCCATTCCTACTACTTGAAGAAGCAAAACATCATGAAGGTTAAGGATAAATCTTCTAGTACCTGGATTATGTGCAAAATCTTGCACCAGAGGGATCTCATTCAGCCTAACCTTCTTCTTTGGAATGATATGTCTTCCAAAGGTCATTTTAGTATGCGTCATTGTTACTTGCTCCTTATTGATACTCAACCGGTTCCTTGGAATAATTTGCTACTGAATAACCCAGCTAGACCTAGAGCATTGATGATCTTTTGGTTGGCTTGCCATAAGAAGCTTGCAACGAAGAGTAGGCTGTATAGATTTGGTATCCTTTCGGATCGTGGCTTCTGTTTTTGTTTAAATGCTGAAACCGTTTCCCACCTTTTCTTTGAATGTGACAACATTAGGAAAATATGGAGTGGGGTCCTTGAGTGGCTTTAGATTTATCATCAGCCCAAGGTGTGGGAGGAGGAATTGGTATGGCTTATCAAGCATGGAAAGGGAAAAGGTTAGAAATCTTGTTTGCTTAGACTGGCCATTACTGAAACAATTTACGGGGCTTGGCGTTACCGTCATAGTGCGTGCTTTGGCTCCATCTTGGATTTGAGCCTTGTTATCCAATTTATCATTGATATTATTGTGTTTCGGGGTTGGAATTGTAAATATTTAAAAGATAGGATTGTTAGTTTAATGCTTGTGTATTGCCTTTTGTCATTTTTGTTGGCTGGATCCTTGTGATCGCCGTGTACTCTGTTGCTTTTTGGTTTAATATAAGTTCTTTATTCCAAAAAAAAATTGAATACATGGTCAAACAATCTTTAACTTTACTACACATGATATTATAGATCATTTAGATTATGTCTATCCAATTGATATTTAAATGATATCTTCTCGATGAACACTTGTAGTAAAAGCATAAGGGAATGCAATTCAATAAAAAAGGCAAGCCACATAAACAAGAAAAAACATGGTACAAAGATCTATAAGCAACCTTAAACACACATATACGAGCAAGGGTTGACAAACCAAACGTCTCTAATACAATTTCCCCTATCCTTAACAAGAATAGAAAACCAATCCCAACCAAATAACTTAATAACGATCAAGATATCGGTAGGATTCCAAATGAAAATATTAAAAACCACTTTATTCCTACCCAACCAAACACACGAACAAACCAAAAGTCACGTGAAAGCAAAGAAGGAAGGTTTAACAACTCCACACAATCTTAGGCGAAGATAATCCAACAAACTAAAACCTGACTCATTCCCTTCAAGAGAAACTTCCACCACCTCTTCCTCTTAAATCATTCTCAACCAATCATAAACCTCATTCCAAATAAGATAGTTGGCCTCTATATCTAGGCGATACTATTTTGCATAACGAAAGGATGCGAAGAAACAAAAAAGATCGCCTGAACTGTACTCGCATTAGGACTGAAATGGACATTGTTGAGAAAATAAAAAAGATGATGCGGGATCTGTCAACAACCTCATATGCACAAAAAATGTATGCATCACCTCAATGATGCAGGCCCTTCTAACTAGTTATACCGATGTAATTGGTTGTACCGATGTATTCTTATTTATAATTATGCTTAATCGTATTTTTTAATTAGTAATTTGATGTTTCAAGTTTATCATTATTTAAAATTATTTTTATTAACATTTCAATTGTTTATTTATAATTATTTAAATTGTTTAATTAGTATTTTATTATTTAATTATATATTTAAATTATTTTTTAACTATTCTAAATTAACTAATAAAATTAAATAATAAACTTTATATTAAATCAATATTAGAAAATAAAATACGAAAAAGAAAAATATACACTCATGCCATTTGAAATGACACAAATCTTCTGGTTGTGTAATGGATGGGACCCTCGCGCCATTTCAAATGGCGCAAGCCTTCCGAACATGGAATTATGAGAACTCTTTTTAGACTATGACATTGTGAGAATTATGTTTTAGGGGTGTGGCAACTTGGAAAAAAATTCCACAAAAACATTTGAATTGTGAAACAAACACACGTTAGATTCCTCCTTGGACACAATAATATCCATAAAAGTAGATATGATTCTTTGAATATCCTGTTTTTGTTAACTATGACATGGCATAGGTACTTTGACGTGAAGCAAAGCAAAAAGATCCATTTGATTAGAAATTGAATTTTAACTTTTGAGCTGAAGCAGAGCATTGTCCTAATAATGTAGTATTAGGTGGAAAATAAATTTAATGGTGTCCTTTAAAACATGATACAATTTTTCCAAAATCTGTATGATATAGGGTAGTCATGTTACATTTATAATGTAACAAAATGTGAATAAGTAAGTAGTTTAGCATTGGAAATGTAACAAAATTGTAGAACAAAACAAATTTAAAACATGAAAATAGGAATAACATTACAAAATAAGGTTCCTCTTTGTAGATAAGCATTGTAAGCATCTACAAAGTAATTTTTATTGTTAAATAGACATGTAGATAATAATAGGTCCTTACACAAAATAAGTCAATTTTCAAAACTAACACAAATGCATTACTTAATCATAGTAGTTAACAGTTGAAACTAATGCCCATCATTTGCCTTTGTAATGTCTTGCACTCTTGAGCCTTGGATTCTTAGAGCCGATTTCTTTGGAGTTAAGAAATCAACCGATGGTCCAGAATCGTCATTAGAATCATCTGTCGACATTATTTTAGGAAAAATGTTGTTAAATCTCAGATCGGGACTCCAATTCTGGGGAGCAGAAGCAGATGTCGTATTTTGTAAAAAAAATAGTATTGTAAGGAAGCATTATTTGAAAAAAGAGAGTTTGATAATGGTAGGTCACGTTAATTGATATACGTACTGTTTGATAATTGGGTTCTTTGGGACAATGAGTTCTTATGAGGTAATAATTTCTTTCCCCTTAATAGTAGTTTCCTTGATGATGTTCTTGTTTGAAGCGTACAAAAGGGATATAGAAGTTTTGTAAGTGATGTTGTATATTATGTAGTTATGTAATAGAAAGAATTAAGTTGTCGATAAGTATAAATGTAATAAAAACCTACATTACTTGGAGCAATGAAGTCCTTAATTTGTTGCCTGACATCGGGATCTTTAGTAAGTTTAACGATAGATGCCTGCTTGTAGTATGGTTGCCATTTGGCCCGTAATGAAAAATGCTTTTCAAGAAGGTTGTAAAGGTGTGCAGGGTACATTAGAGGATCATCCTCATTGGTCTAAAGGCAACATATCAGATTTGATATAAATCAGTCAAGTGAAACATATATATGTGCAACAGGTTAATGTTAAGTCAAAATGGGGAATAAGTAATGATTACTAG
The DNA here is from genome assembly GCA_948472305.1 of Vicia faba. NCBI lineage: Eukaryota > Viridiplantae > Streptophyta > Magnoliopsida > Fabales > Fabaceae > Vicia > Vicia faba. The sequence continues at coordinate 991,773,680 of OX451735.1, forward strand.
TTTTTGCAGTTGATCATTGATGAATATACAATATAGTATATAATTTGATGTAAATAAGAGGGGGAACCAATTATCATGTAAATAAGGTTTTGTTAGGCTACATTGATGTAATTATGGAGCAATTACCTTGATGTCACAACAACACAACAAGAGTCATTCTGGTTATAAAAGATCGTAAAAATGACATGGTTGAGGGAAGCTATAACCATCAATTGTAGAAATAAAAGTGTAACAGATTTATCAATGTTTAGAAAATTACCAAAAGATCCATGAACTTGCAATGATCAGAACATATGAGTTAAGAATTGAAACAAGTTTCATTATTTGTCGCAAAGCATGAGTGAACATACCAACAATAGGTATACACTCCTTGTCCCAGAAAAGGAAATTACCAATGAAGCCTCCATGCATTACCTCTATTTCTATCTTGTACCTAATAAAAAATTAATGAATAGTTCAAATCAAAATTTCAATTATTTAAACAAAATAACAAAAACTATGTTAACTTGGTGAATGGTGGAGAGATTGGTTTGGAGCAAGCGCATTGAAAGGGTTCACCAAGTGACTTGTTTGTAACCTTTATGTAAGGCAAACCTCACAATACTGTAGCCGTATAAATATTTAAGATTGAGCCATTGGATTGACTAGACTTGTACAGATCAAAAATAAAAAATTGCCACCACGCTTTATTGTTTCCAAAAGAATGAGAAAAGAGCGAATAACCCAAAAGAGGTGTTTCAAAGTAAAGAATGATAAAATAGTGTTCATAAAAAGCAAGAATGCATTGAAGAAAGAAGCACATGAAGGAAGATGCATAAGGTTAGATGAACATGGTTTCCATAAAAATAAAAAAAAATTCTCATATAAACGTAACCATATTAATGGAAGGTCATAGGAAAACAAACAAAATAATGCAAACTTAAACGCATTAAAAAAAACAGAAAAATACACTGGAACGAACATAAACACCATAACTGACACACATTCATGCTAAACGGTAAAATTGAAAATGAGTCGAAAGATATGGTGTTAACCTTGATGCAGCGGATGAAGACTTTTTAGACTAGAGGGAGAATTTAGAGGAGAGGGAAAATGATCTGGTTTGCACAAACAAAAATGAGAAAGATGAGTTTGAAGGAAAACTTTTGAAATGATAGAGAAAATGTTTACGCGGATAAAAGAATTGACCAATAGATTTTCTTTTCTTGTGTTTTGAAAAAATATGAGAAAGCAAAGCCACTTGTAAGTTTTATTAGTTTTCATTTGTCAATTATCTTCTATTTAATCAATTACAAAAAGGGGTATGATTTAGTACAATTTAATTTTGCATATAGTTGATTTATTCGTTAAAGTTAAAATTGTTGTTTGGAGTGGTTACAAGCAACAAATTTTTTTTAGCTTTGATATGAATTCATAAGGGTTTAATTCAGCTACATATTAGAATTTTGATAATTTTTTTTGTAATTTATTATTTTGTTTGGTTCAATATTTTTCTGTCTTGTATATTAATTTCGAAGTTCATTTTGACATTTTAACTTAAAAGAACTCCATATTTCATCTTTAAAATATTTAAAAAGTGTCATATTAATACTTTTGTCTAAAATTAGTAATAAACAAATTCAAAAATTTAGCAAAATAAATTATGATCTTAACATATATAACCAAAAAAATATTAAACTTTTTTTTATTTTTAGAACTATTATTTCCCTTCTTAATTAATCATTTTTTATTTAATTTTTCGTTGTTGTCAAACGACTAAACTAAAGAGAATCCTTTTAACTCAAGTATGAGAGTAATTAATTAATTTGTTTAAAGTAAAAAATTTGTAATTTTTATTATTATTATCAATAACATGAATTTGATTAATTAGATTTTCTTAATGACCTAAAAATTTTGTGGCCTATTATGATATAACATCAGTTCTTTGGAAAGAGCATGTGTACGGTATCCTTGTAACATGCTTATGTGTATTGTATCAGTGGTAAATTCTCTTATATTTCATAAGCATTAATACTCTCTACTAGTAAATTATCTTTAAAAAAGATTGAGCATTTTTCATATAGATTTGAATGTATTTTCTTATTTAAAAATTTTAATAAATAAATTATAAAAACTAATCTTATATTTAACTAATTAAATAATCTTACATTTGATGATGTATTTGTATTTAATATAATTTATATATTTTGGTAAAGTGATTTATTTTACCTAAGTTAGTTTTTATATTCATAAATTTTTAAATTTTTTTTATCATATTCATAAAATAATGTCAAATCAATTCATCATTAATGAAGAGAAATAAATCCATTATCATTTCTATCGCTAAATCAATAAAATAATAGTATTATCATCTATCCCCCTTCAATTTAATTTTTTTGACAAAATATATCTTTAATAATTCATTTCTACACATCCAAAATCATAAACACAAATCACTTTAGTTTCTCTATATACTTTCTTAATATTCATTTTAGTTATTTAAATCATTTATAAAAAAATAACATCCCCATTTATTAATTTGAAAAATATGGAATATTTTCTATGATTTAATTTTTTTAAAAAATTGATTTATTAAAAATACTTTATATATCTAAACTATTAAATAGATCAAATATATTGATTATTTAATAAACTTAAAAAAATTCATAATAAACACTAAAGAAAAATAATAAATCAATATATAACAGAAAAATACTAAAGCTAATTTGCAATACTTACAAGAAAAACTTTATAATGACAAAATAATATACTTTCTACTTTACCATCCATGTATTTGAATACTCTATATCTAATACTCGAGTTAGTTATTCGTAGGAATTTTGACAAAGTTTATTTATTGAAGAAATTTTTTTATGAATTATTTTTTTATAATAATATAAAATATATAAAGTAAAATAATAATATAAAAATATTAAAAAATAGTGTTTTAATTAAAAATATGTATTTATATTATCTAAATTCAGAGTTTATAAAAATATTCCATTAAATGCCAAAAAATATTCCACCATATTGACATGCCATATTAACTTGTATAAAAATATATAATACATGGTCAAACATTCTTTAACTTTACTACACATGATATTATTGATCATTTAGATTATGTCTATCCAATTGATATTTAAATGATATGTTCTCGATAAACACTTGTAGTAAATGCACATGGGATGCAATTCAATACAAAAGGAACGAAACAGAAATAAGAAAAAACAAAGCACAAAGATCTATATTCCCCTATCCTTAGCAAGAATAGAAAACCAATTCCAACCAAATAACTTAATAACGATTAAGATATCGGTAGGATTCCAAACAAAAATATTAAAAACCACTTTATTCCTATCTGTGATACGGTGGGAGAACTGATTTGAGGGTTTGCATTTGTATCGCAAATGTTGCGGTTAGCAAGAGTCGCCACCGACTTTTCTTTTATCCAAAAGGAAAGGTAAAAAAGCACAGGAAAGATCTTTGAGATATTTTCTTGAGTTCAGGGGTAGATTATGAAAAGGGAAGGTGTTAGCACCCTTTTCATCCATGGTTTTCCATGGGCTCTTAGTTACTTGCTTAGATCACTTGCTTTTGTTTGTTTGAAATTGTGCTTGGTGTGGTTTCGAAAATATTTTGTAAAAGAGGTCATTCGTTTAGGCAATCTTTGTAATGATTCTCATACGTAAGAATGTATACAAAGATGTTGGTCTTTTGAAAATGTTTTCAATGTTTGTAAGACGTTTTTGAAATGTGTGTGTGTTTGTTTTGAAAATAGCAAAGATTGTTGTTTGAAATGGAGTAAGTAACTAGAAGCTATCTACCTACTCAAATGTCTTTCTTATGTATTTTCTATTCCTTTGACATTGTTGTCTTACCATTGATTTGGTAAGCAACCATATCTTTAGATGTAAACGGGACGGGCGTGAGTCATCGTATGACCATGATTAGCAATGTTTGTAAAGTATCTTAGCATTTTTGAGGGAACAAGATCATTTTGTAAGGCAACTTTTGAATAGCGTCATCAAGGGACTATGATCTTATATTTGTTTTGTTTTGCCAAGATACCTCGCATGTGTAATATGACCATTTTTGTTTTAGGCAACCAAGTGGGAAAACCCTAAGGGTGCTTGTGTGCAAGTGTATCATTTTCATGCTTTGATTTTGTCTTGTATTTAGGGTGTTCTATTTTGCTTCGTTTTATTCTTATCATACAAACCCTAATTACTAACCATGGCATATAAAACGATAAATTGCGTAATGTAAATATTTCTAAGCTATTACAACAATTTATGGGAGGGGGGAATACAAATTTTAATTGGGATTTGCAAGAATATAAACCTAAATAAATTATTACAACCAAATCGAATTTGTACGAATTAGGATAAATATAATACAATATTAAAAAGAAAATACAATGCAATGTACATGTTAAAAATATTTTTGTGTCTTGTTTTTATGTAAAAGAGAATTTAATCCAAACCTAAAAATATAAAGAAAAAAAATTAATTTTTAAAAGGGGTTTAACCCTAATTATTATTTAAGAGAAAATAAAGTTTTTATAGGTATTATTTTATGTATTTTCTTGTATAAAAATAATAAATAATATTGCATAAAAAAAGTATGAAATTATGTAGATGCCAAAATATGTATTTATAAGTATGAAATAAAAAATAAATTGAACTAAATATGTTTAATTATATTTACAAGTTTATTAAGAAAACAAATGATATCCTATTAAAATAAAATATATTTTTATGTGAGAAATAAAATAAAAATACAATAAAAGTACAATATTATTAATTTACATTTTTCGGGATTTTTATGCATTAAAGAAAATATTTAAAATAATAAATGTGAAAATAAAACAAATAAAAATAAAAATATAAAAGTTGGTAAGGGGGGGGGGGGGGGGGGGGGGGGGGGGGTAATGCAGCAAATTAGCAGTGATGATGGTAGCAAAAAAAACTGGCCTAAAAGACCGAGCTCAACCTACAAAAATATAAAAATGGAAAAGGAAAAAAAAAATGAAAAATACAAAAGTAGCGCGCAGGTTCGAACCCAGGACATGGGTCTCACCAGCGCACTACTATGCCACTGGGGTGGCTATACTTCCATTGTCTTCAGGAAAGCAAAAACAATATAACATAAAACGCGTCCTATGCCCTATACTTCATCTCCTTCCTCACGCTTGGCCAGACACCCTGTAACTTTCTCATACTTTCATAAAAATAAAAGTTCATAACATGAAAATTGTAGTGCTTGAACTCACGATTCCAACCATATAATTTATGTGAACTATTAATCAAAGAACAAAGAGAATTTTAAAAGCCCTAAATTTTAACCTAATATTTTCAGAAACTTCAAGTTCCAAATTCTCTTAGCTCAAGTAAAATCAATGCAAGATAATGGTATGTACAACTTCGTTATGATGAGGACTACATTTTTTATTCACAAATCGTAGCCTAAGGTTGCCTGTACAAGGAGATAGAGTATGAAATTTTACCTTCTTCAGTTGGAATCGTTAATGGAACTGGGTGAGTTTGATGGAGGCCTGATGCTTGCTTGAGCTTCCTTGAACTTCCCTGGATGTATCCCAACCCTTGCCTTGCTCTGAAAGTAGCTGGAACTCCTTGGCCAAGTCAAACTGCAAGCTCTGAAGTCAACAATGGAAGATGGTGGAGGAGTGATTACAGAACAGGGATGAAGGCCTGGATTGACTAGGTATCAAGTATGTAAGATGTTTGAATGATCCAAACTCAAAACGCACGAGCCAAATGGAAGATGGATGTGCTTATGCAAAATCTGCAGTTTTAGACAAATTTTTGGTGTTTTGCTGGTTGGGAGTGTTTCAGGTCTTTCCTCAATGTCCTTTATGTTGCATAATGTTTGTATATTAGTATTGAAATGGTTTGATGTCAACCCTCTAGCAATTGTGCCTTCCCTAGCCTTTTTGCCACTTTTCTTGTATTTTAAGTAAAGTGATAAGACAAAACCTTTCATGCTTGTACTGGCTTGCTTAGGGTTGGTATTTCTTCCCTACAAGTTGCCTTTGGTCTGTGGTACTTGTATGTGCCAAGGGGACAGGTCCAATGCTCAAGATTGTAAAGTTTGCAAAAGTTGATCTTTTTCAAAATGGCAATGGAACCTTTTTGCCATAAATGGAATTGCAAGTTGGATAATGATCCTAAGGCATGGATAAAAGCTTTGTAAACTGAGTAAGAATTTAATTAAGGAGTGTGGAACAAGTCTAGGACCTTTAAAGCATGGATTAGCCAGCATAGGATTGATTTGCAACTTTGTTCTTCATGAAATGGCTTGGACAAAAGTGAGAAATGGCCAACTTCATCTCTTCGATTCTCCCTACTCAAAAATGATCTTGAGGAGTTCTTAGACATTTTCGAAAGCTTGCAATGTGCTCTATAATTCATATTTGAAATGCATTTTGATATACCTCTTGGAACTAGGTGAAAAATTGCCATGAAGATGGGTCCAAAACCTGCCTAAATTAGGGCAAATTTTCACTAAGTTATTTAGTTCATGACCATGTATTCACAAATTTATATCTTGAGATAAAATAATCTTTAGGGAAAAGTGTGTGAATCAAAGTTGTAGATTTCATGGAGGTCTACAACTTTCATGTTGTGAACTTTCCTTGAATCATTATGCATCATGGTTGAAAAGTGGCTTAAAGTTGAGAAAAAATAAGAAAATTTTCTATACTTAGAAAATTTCTAAGTTAGAAATTTTTTCAAATTCAAACCCTAATTTTCAAATTTGGTTTTCTTGGTGAAAAAGTTTCATATTTTGACATGTCTTGATGAATTATGACCCTTGGCCTTTGATTTTGACCAAAAAGTCAAAGTTTGACTTTTCAGTATATAATTGACTTTTGATCAGTTGACTGCAAATTTCATCTGTCAATCCAATGAATTTGAGATGTTTTGAGCCATGTAATTAAGTCAAGATGATGTCATTGAATCCTTGAAATCATGCTTGAACTTAATTGGTTATTTGCTATGTTAAAAATCAGAAATTGCCCTTCCTCAGTCAAAACCCTAATTTTGACCATTTTGCCCTTTTGATGTTTTGATCAAATTTCTTGAGGAATTGTGATCCAAACTTGACCAAATGATACATGTGAGTTTAAAATGTTGACGTTGATAAAAAATTATGAAGTTTGACTGTAAATTGTCCATGGTTGACTTTTTCCCCAATACAGTTGATTTTTAGGTCAATTGTCCAATTGACTGATAAAAAATGTGGTTCAAGGCTTGAAACTTGTCATGAGTGATATTAGGGGTCCATAATGATGTTTGAAAGTCATATGAAGAATTGATAGTCCAAAAATCCTTGTGTTTACTCAAACCCTAATTTTGGGTCATTAGTGCAAGATGAGATGTCTTGAGCTGACCAAACCCTAATCCAGTCTTGAGTCAAAGCAATCTTGTGAGAGAAGTCTAGATAAATGAGAGTGAAAATTGTGGGTACAATAGCTGACCCTGTTCAATCTTATTAAACTTGAAGAGTTAGATTGGCGAGCTTTGCCATTCGTGACTCGAAGGTGAAAGATGATTGGACACTAAAGTGCCCATAAATTTGCACTCGGCAACGTGTAGTTGAGAGAATGGGCTTAAAGATGCCATTTGGAAAAGTGATAGAGTCATGTTGGAGATTGGCTTGTAGATGCCATTCAAGAATGTTTGTTGGATTGTAATTTGTAAGTTGAAAGAATGAGTATTAGAAAGGGCGTTCATATCTGGAGCGTATCCGAACTGTATCTGGGCTTGAAGTCTGAATGTATCAGAATGCCATCCGTGTTTGGAGCGTATCTGAACTGTATCTGAAAGCTGAATCTGAATGAGTAACAGAAAGGCAACCGTGTCTGGAGCGTATCTGAACTGTATCTGAAATCTGAATCTGAATGAGTAACAAAAAGGCAACCGTGTCTGGAGCGTATCTGAAATGTATCTGAAAGCTGAATCTGAATGAGTAACATAATGGCTTCCGTGTCTGGAGCGTATCTGAACTTGAAATCTGAATGAGTATCAGAATGGCATCCGTATCTGGAGCGTATCTGTACTGTATCATGATTGCACATTGTTTAACAGTAGTTGTTAATCTTATCCTGAAAAGGGTAAACATTAGCTGGAACACAAAATTATGTTGCATGAAATGTATGCAATATATGTGTTTTATCAATGTTTATGATATGTGGATGTAATGTATGCGCATGTAAGCTGATTTGCTGTATTGCTGAGGAAAATAAATCCTCGACTGCTGCTGAGGATATGTGGATTCTTCATGTCTTGAAGTATTGACAAAAATTCTGTTGTTAGAGCAATGCCGTATACTGCTTTAAGAATATGGTTGGGGAATCTAGAGAATTTTGATGACTTCTACTGGGGGTTAATAATGGGAGTCTTTGTTTCGTTGGGGAGTATCAGAATTCAATTATCATCCGATTGGATTTTAGGCTTCAAAACAACTTGCTGGGGAATTTGGAGAAACTGGATGGTTTCCACCAGGGATTAATAGTTTGAAGTTTTAGTTCCGCTGGGGGTTTAAATGACATACTGTGGGGATTTCTCATGGAATAGCCTAAAGACGTTTTCCTATTCTTTCAACCTGTCAGTAATTGTCTTTTTTCATTCTGTTTATTTGTAAACAGTAATTATGTTCAAATGCATATGTTCATTAATGAATCATTGGATGTTTTTGCAAATAAAACACAAGTGTAAAGGAAAAGGACAAATAGTTTTTTGTACTTTAAAGAGAGATCTTTGTATTTACTTTGAATAAGTATTTTGTACAAAAGAGACAGACATCCGAGTAAGAGGGTGGTGCCGTAAAAGTAAGAAAAAATTTATACAAAGAAAGACAGCTATGTGTGATAATCCCATAGGGTTCCCATTCTGCTATAGCCTCCGTATCTCCAAATATCTTGTCTATTTGTTGCTTCGTCCGAAGATGATTGAATTGATCCGAAACTCCGAGTTTGTCAGTGAAGAGATTGTCCTCAAAGTAATCTGACGGGACATAGTCATACGCTTTAATTCCCTAACTTTTTCCTGGACCGCTCTTTCGGGTTTCCAGTCCACTAGGAAACCCTTTTTTACCCAAGTCGCCCTTTCGGGTTTTCAACTTGCCGGGTGTACAGATTTTTTATATTTTTATCCCTAATTTTTGCCTAGGTGTGTCAACCTAGAGGGTCTCTTATGCGTAGTATCTTTTGACTATGTCCGCATTCGCAGGGTGTGGCAAGTCATCACCGTCCATGGTGGTTAAGATCATTGCCCCACTGGAGAAGATGTTCTTGACTACAAATGGTCCTTCATAGGTAGGAGTCCATTTTCCCCTGGGATCACTTTGTGATAAGATAATGCGTTTGACCACTAGATCTCCAACTTGATATACTTGGCGGCGAATTTTCTTGTTGAAAGCCTTGATCATCCGTTTTTGATACATCTGACCATGGCAAACAACAATAAGTCTCTTTTCATCAATTAAGTTTAGTTGATCAAGTCAAGTCTGGATCCAATCGTCCTCATTTAAACCTGCATCCCTCATAATTCTCAAAGAGGGGATTTGAACCTCAATAGGCAAGACAACCTCCATGCCATAAACCACAGAAAAAGGTGTTGCCCCAGTTGACATGCGGTCCGTGGTACGGTACCCGTGGAGAGCAAACGGTAGTATCTCATTCCAGTCCTTGTAGGTGACTGTCATTTTTTGTATGATCTTTTTAATGTTTTTATTAGCAGCTTCGACTGCATCATTCATCTTTGGCCTATATGGGGATGAATTGTGATGTTGAATCTTGAACTGCTCGCACAAGGCGGTGATCATAGTATTGTTAAGGTTTGTACCATTATCAGTGATGATCCTTTCTGGGATACCGTACCGGCAAATAAGATTCTGCTTGATGAAGCGGGCAACAACATTCTTAGTAACAGATGCGAAGGAAGCTACTTCGACCCACTTTGTGAAGTAATCAATGGCCACTAGAATGAAACGGTGTCCATTGGAGGCTGTAGGCTTGATCTCCCCAATCATATCGATTCTCCACATAACAAAGGGCCAAGGAGCCGTTAAGACATTCAGAGGAACCGGAGGTACGTGCACCTTGTCAGCATAAATTTGAAACTTATGACAGGTCCGAGAGTGTTGATAGCAATCTGCTTCCATGGTAGACCAATAATAGCCTGCCCGTAGGATTTTCTTTGCCATCGTATGCCCACTGGAGTGAGTGCCAAAGGTACCTTCATGCAATTAAGCCATGATCTTTTTAGCCTCAATCTTATCCACACACCAGAGCAGAATGGAGTCATGATTGCGTTTGTACAGGATGCCATTACTTAGGAAGAACTTAGCAGAGAATCTCCTTAAGAACTTTTTATCATTGATTGAAGCTCCTTCTGGATATTCTTGAGTCTCAAGATACCTTTTGACTTCATGAAACCAAGGCTGGTCCACTACTTTTTTTCAGTATTAATCTCGTGACGGTGTGCTGGTTCGTCCATTCGTTCAATGGTGATCTGGGGAGCCTCGTTATCCCAATTAATTTTAAACATAGATGACATTGTGGCTAGAGCATCTGCTAGCTGATTTTCTTCTCGCGGGAAATGCTCGAAGGTAATATGCTCAAAATGTGGTAGCAATGTCAAGACACGTTCTTTGTAAGGGATAAGGTTTGGATGCTTAGTGTCCCACTCTCCTTTGATCTGACTGATGACCAAAGCTGAATCTCCAATCACATCTAAAGATTTGATTCCCAATTCTATGGCAGCCTTAAGACCAAAGATGCATGCTTCGTATTTCGCCATGTTGTTCGTACAGTTGAAGCAAAGTCTGGCAGTAAAAGGAGTATGACACCCTTCCGGAGATATGAGTATAATGCCGATACCATTACCAAGTGCATTAGATGCCCCATCAAAGAACAGGGTCCATTGGGATCCTTGTTCAGGTCCGTCATATGGTTTGATTTCTTCACAGTTGTCTAATGTCATGATGTCTTCATCCGGGAATTCAAACTTCATGGACTGATAATCTTCTACAGCTTAATGAGCAAGATGATCCGCTAGCACACTGCCCTTTATAGCTTTTTGGGTAGTGTACTATATGTCATATTCTGTTAGGATCATCTGCCATCTAGCTATCCTTCCAGAAAGAGCAGGCTTCTCAAAGATGTACTTTATCGGATCCATCTTAGATATCAGGAAAGTGGTTTGAGTCAACATATACTGTCTTAGTCGGCGAGCAGCCCATACAAGAGCGCTGCAAGTTTTCTCGAGCAGTGAATATCTGGTTTCACAGTCGGTAAACTTTTTGCTCAGGTAGTAAATAACGTGCTCTTTTCGGCCAGACTCGTCATGCTGCCCCAATACACACCCCATTGAGTTTTCTAAAACCGCCAAATACATCATTAGCAGTCTTCCCTCGACTGATGGCATCAAGACATGAGGCTATTGTAAGTACTCTTTGATCTTGTCAAAAGCAATTTGACATTCATCATTCCATCTGACCACTTGATCTTTCTTCAACAATTTGAAGATTGGTTCACAAGTAGATGTTAGGTGAGAAATGAATTTGGAAATATAGTTCAGGCGTCCCAAGAATCCTCTGACTTCTTTATCAGTACGAGGAGCAGGCATTTCTTGTATTTCTTTAACCTTAGCAGGATCAACCTCGATGCTTTTGTTGCTGACAACGAAACCTAAGAGTTTACCGGACTGGACTCCGAATGTGCACTTGTTTGGATTCAGCCTTAGTTTGTACTCCTTCAACCTCTCAAACAACTTTTTCAAATGATCAAGGTGCTCCTCTTCAGTTTGTGATCGGGCTATCATGTCATCTACATAGACTTATATCTCATGATGTATCATATCATGAAATAAATCTACCATGGCGCGCTGATAGGTTGCCCCAACGTTCTTTAGTCCGAATGGCATCACTTTGTAACAGAATGTGTCCCACTATGTGACAAATGTAGTTTTCTCCATGTCCTCAGGTGCCATTTTGATTTGGTTATAACCTGAGAATCCATCCATGAAGGAAAATACTTTGTGCTGGGCCGTATTGTCAACCAGGATATCGATGTGGGGAAGTGGAAAATAATCTTTAGGGATGGCCTTGTTTAAATCTCTATAATTCACACACATTCATACTTTTCCATCCTTTTTAGGTACGGGAACAATGCTGGCAACCCATTGAGGATAGGAAGTGACAGCCAAGAACCCAACATTGAATTGTTTCATAACTTCCGCTTTGATCTTCTCCGACATGTCAAGTCTCATGCGGCGGACTTTTTGTTTCACTGGTGGACAGTCTTCTCTTGTGGGTAGACGATGTACCACGATGTCTGTATCAAGTCCTGGCATGTCTTCGTATGACCAGGCAAAGATCTCAACATAATCATGCAATAGCTGAATTAGGCGCTCCATGACACTGGGCTCTAGGTTGGCACCCACTTTGATTTCCTTTTTATCTTCCTCGGTACCAAATTAATTGTATCCAACAGTTCCTCATGAGGCTGAATAGCTCTTTCCTCTTGTTGTAGTAGTCTGGAAAATTCCCCTGGCAGTTCATAATCTTCCTCACCTTCGTATTCGGCTTGATAGACTGGATCTTCAGAGTCACTAAAGGCCATAGCAGTAACGTTACCCATGGGATCCGGAATGGAGGGGTACCTCCATTTGTGAGTGTGGGTGTGTGTAAGGGTATAACCATCTTTAAACAATAAAATGTAAAAGAAAGACAATGAGCGCAAAAGGTTTGTATGTGGAAAAACGTCCATGATTCATTGAATGTCATATGAAGATGAAATAAAAACCCTTACAAATGGACCATTGTGCCTCGGGTAAGACACAAGGTTTTTAAAGTGTGAATTGTTCATGAATATTACAAGTCCAACAGAAATGTAAAAGATAAATTACTGAGAGATGAAAGCTATTGGGACAAAGTCTCTGGCTTCCCAGTTGCGAAGTCCTCCGTTGACAGTAGGAAATATCCAATCTTCCAAGCTGCCATTCTCTTCAATATCTTCCACTGCATTGACCTCTCTGTTACTAATCTTCAAAGGTGGCCCTCCAGCACAGGCATATCGCACAGCCTTCTGAGCAGTTGAAGTAAACCCTAAGCCAAACTTGTCTGATTTATACGGGATGTCCGGAAACTGCCCCCAGATGGTGCATCCACCCTCTTCTACTACCGCCTTAGAATCCTTTAGAGATGACATCCGAAGCAGAGGTCTTATGATCTTGGGAATCGGGTCTACCGCCTTGGTTACCGCTACCTCTTGAGAGATCTCCTCGAAATGTTGAAAAGGAGTTTCAATGAAGTCGCCATCCAACTCCACATATCGGAAGGAATTTAGATGACTAATCATGTACTCTTCCTCCCCATGGATAGTTATGATCTTTCCTTGGACCGGGTATTTCAGCATCTGGTGTAATGTAGAGGTGACAACATCAGCATTATGGATCCAGGGCCGTCCTAGCAGACAGGAGTAAGAGGGGGCGGATGTCCATCACATAGAAGGTTGAGTTGAAGGTCTGAGTTCCCACCTTTATCGGGATGTCCACCTCTCTGTGGACCATCCTATTCGAGCCATCAAATGCTCTCACAATTATGTTATTGGGTTTCAATGTCAGCCCTTTGCAATCCAATCTGTCAAGGGCTTTTTTCGGTAAGACGTTCAAAGATGAACCCATGTCCACCAAGACATGGGCCAGAGTCGTTCCTCTACACTCTACAGAGACATGTAATTCCTCGTTGTGCTTTCTCCCTCTGGGTGTCAAATCAACATCAGAGAAGCCTAGGCCGTTATCAACTGTCAAACTGGCTACACAGTCCTGGAACTGGTCAGCAGACGTCTCTTGTGGCACATGGGCTATCTTCAGAAATTTTACCAGAGCTTTCTCATGTGCCTCAGAGCACAACAATAAATCTAGCATGTGGATTTTGGAGGGAGTTTGCCCCAACTGTTCAACCACGTCATAGTCACTCTTTTTTATTATCCTTAGGATTTCTTCCATTTCCTTCTTGGATGTTTCGGGGATAGCTAGTGATTGAGCCTTCGTCCGGACAAGCTCTTCTTGAATGGTTTTTCCTCGATTTTCAGTAGAAGTATTGGTAGGGATAACAACATGGATTGTGTCGTCTTTTTCGATAGGTAAACTTGCAGGTATGATCATCGGTACAGAGGTAATCTTAGGAATGGCCATGGGTCCAAAAACTGCCTTTGGAGGGGCAATTTCTGGAGAGAAGATTCTACCACTACGGGTAATCTTGCTAGTTCCGGAAATATTGCTAATGTCAGAGTTTTCTTCTTCGGAGCTCACTTCTTCGGCAGTCAGCCCATCTTGTTTAATACCATGGTAGTAGATTTCTCCACCGTAATTCCACGGTACTGTTTTGTATGACTCATACGGGACCGGCCTGGGCATTGTGATCTTAAGAGAGTAGTTTTTGGAACTGATGTAATCCTAACGGGTCTTTTAGGGACCCTGGAAGGATTGGCAAAGATGGTTATGATTGAAATGTCTTCAACAGGAATAGGTAAAACGGGAGCATTTTCAAACAGAATTTCTTGATTGTCTATTAGGCGTTGAATGCCTGTCTTCAACAGAGGGCAAAAAGTTGGTGAGGATAAGCAATGATGGCAGTCTTCCTTACAACCTGGGAATACACCAACTTTAAACAAGTTCATCTTAATGATTGGGAGCGGAGTCAAACGTTCATCCACTGCGGAAATAAATAAATCTTCCTCGACAGTGTTGGTGTTGTGACCATGCCTAGGCATCGGTGCAGAAATGACATTTGGCTTCTCAAGTGCATCAAACTCAACTTCTTTTGCATCTATAAGGTCTTGAATTTTGTTTTTCCAGGGCCCAACAGTTGTTAGTGTCGTGACCCGGACTTTCGGAATGGTATGCACATCTGGCATTTGAGTGATAATGAGGGGACACAGTATTGGGGTTCTTTGGGGCCTCCTTTAAAGTTTCCAGATTCAATTTTAGAAGATGTGGTAAAACCTGGGCTAGAGTCATATTAATCCTGGTGAATTGACGGACTGGCCATTCCACCCTCGGCTGGTTATTTCTTGGTTGATCAGATGCAGGCTTTGGGATCATAACGACCCTCAGCACTTGTTGACTTTCAGTTCTTCCTTGATTCCTTTGTGAATAAACAACAGATACCTCCTTATTCCCAATGAAAGGCTTTCTCATAGCTGTAGAGACAGACTCATCCTTCTGAATCTTTCCATTTTTTATACCAGCTTCCACCCTTTCTCCGGTTAATATTAACTCAGTAAACCCAGCAGATGAGCTCCCAATCAAATGGTTAAGAAAGGGCCCGATAGGGTTCCTAAGAACATATCCACCAACTCCCCTTGATACAGAGGGGGTTGCACTCTCCCAGCTAGATCTCTCCATTTCTACGCGTAATCTTTGAAACCCTCATTTGAAGCCATAGCCATACTCTGAAGTTGAGTACGGGTAGGCGCCAAATCTGTGTTATACTGGTATTACTTATAGAAAGCTGCGGCAAGTTCTTCCCAATTATGGACGTCGGCCCTTTCTAATTGGTAAAACCAATCGAGTTGTGTTCCGGATAAACTATCTTGGAAGAAATGGACCCACAAGTCTTTGTCGACAGAGTGCGACTGAACTTTCTCACGTATGATCGGAGGTGCATTTTAGGACATGACACTCCATCATATTTTGTAAACAACGGCACTTTAAACTTTGGTGGGATCACAATTCCCGACACTAACCCAAACTCTTCAAAATCTAGACCCGGTACCCTTTGTATTTCCATAGCGGTCAAACGCTCTTCCAGGTGTTTGTACTTATCATCAGCCGGAGGGTACTGTTCTTCAGAGTAGTCTTCCTCTTCCTCCTCCTCTTCAGAGTCTGACGGAACTGCTGTTTCTTTTCCTTTCCCTTCCCCCTCATCAGATGTTGCAGTGAAATTCAAGGTTCTTCTAGTTTGCCCTTGAAACCTTCTCCCCATGATTACCACACTGGTTGGTTTCTTCTCTTTCTTCTTTTTTTCTTTTGCCAGCACAGTCTTCAGCTCCTCTTTCCCCTTGGCTAGGGTCATGAGTAACTGTTGAAATTGTGTGTTTTGAGCTTAAAGATCTTTGACCGACTGTTCAAGATCCATCTTACTAAAATAAACAGTAGAGACATAAGGAAACTGGTTGCAAAAGACCTATTTATGTCACGATGAATGATATGTATACATGCAATTCTTTCAAGGATTTAAAAATTCAAATTTGTTTTAAACAAAAAGAAACACACATTATATTAATAAGATAGAACTTGAGTACATCAATGCCCATTGGGCAAAATAATACAAAATTCTAAGATAAAAAGTGTTGCGCATCCTCTTTGGGGCTATGTAGGTATTTAGAGTCTGCTCCTCATGAAGTAGCCTAGTGAGTTCCAAAACCTTCTTCTCGCTTGCATAGAATTGGGCTTCGAAAGTACCTTGCTCTCCTTTGAGTTGTATCTAATCCCTTTATAGATCTTCGAGTGATGTGGGCATGTCAGGATGTAGGAAAGTGTATGGAACTTCTCCTTCCTTAACAGGCTCAATAATCACCGGGAGAATGGAAGGATAAGGCACCATAAGACTTTGAGCGCGGGTTCGTACCCACTTGAGGTAAGGCTCAAGAGGGATGGAATTCTTGTGTCCCAAAGTCTTACTATCCACCTTGTTTAGCATCCTCCATGCTCGGATGAATCTCTGGCGAAGACCTTGATCATCGTTGTCGTAGTCGAATACCAAGCCTTGAATCAGCATATCATATGGGCCATCCCTTCGGGCATAAACAAACTGTCTTAGAGCCAAACATGGGTTGTAGGTGATGCCTCCCCTAATGCCAAGCAGAGGGACATTAGGGAATTCCCCACAATGGTCAACAATGATAACGTTCTCCTTGGATCAGGAGGACCAAATGAGTATCTGAATGTTTAAGCGTCATTAACCTTTGTGACCACCTCAAACCTTGCTCATTCTTTAAGACTGATTGGGGAAGATGAGAAATAAACCATCTTTCCAGGAGAGGAGTGCAACACATAAGAACACCTCTTTTTCTCATTGTACGAGTGTGAAAAGAGTGTAAGATATCCCCAAGTAATGTAGGCATTGGATTGCGGGACATGAAGATTTTGACAGCGCTCACATCTATGAGTTGGTCAGGATTGGGCAACAAGACCATACCATAGATAAGAAGAGCCACAATCTCCTCAAAATCTTACAAGTCTAGGGAATTCCAACAGCTTTAGGCTTTCTCAAACAGAAACTTTGCCAAGAAGCCTTTGACACCACTTCTAGTTTCCCAATGGGTTGTGACATCAGATGAGTGCAAGTGCAGAGCTTGAGCAATCTCCTCTAGCTTTAGATCTCTTTCCGTACCGTTGAAAGGTAGTTGATTGAGAATAGGAATCCTCAAGAGTTGAGATAATTCTTCCAAAGTAGGCACAAGCTGATAGTCAGGAAATGTGAAGCAATGATGCAAAGGGTCAAAGAACTGGAAGAGAACCTTCATCATATCCTCCTCTGTGTTGGAGGTGACCAAGTTGAGTAGACGACCATGCCTCTCAGTGAATGGAGAGTTATCAGGGATCCTTGAAGCTAGCTGCTTGAGTTGTGGAGGAATTCTTACAAGGTTGATCTGGATAGTTTTCCTGCGAAGTGAATCCCTATCCTACAAAACAAGAACAAACATGAATCTCCAAAATCCTTGAAATGGATAGTGGATGCATATGATGTTCATGATGTCCATGATGTTATGTACAAGTATGCATATACAAGCAAAGCAAACAAGTTCTTAGTTTAGGCTTGCATGGGGTTTTATCGGTAAGTAACCTCTTGAAGTTTAGTTGGCTCAACCTGTCCTAACAATAGTAACCGGGTTCTAAGGAGCTCAATATCACTGGATTGTTTCCTTGGTAATTATTTCAGCTCAAGCCTCTTTAATAGCGAGCGAAATATCCCAAGAAACTAACCCTCAATGAGTGTAGTATAGAGTATCCACCAACTTCGGACTGCACCAAAGCCGGTCATCTCACTACATCCTAAAGGCTAAGTTGGTCAAGTAAAAGGTTCTAGAAGTTCATTAGTGCTTCATGACATCACTCAGCGGCCCTGTATTCTCTTTGATTAACTCAAAGGCTACCGGTACCCACAAATATGTCACACTAACATAGCTATTTCTTAGACCATGTCAGTATACCCCGCACAGTTTCCATAACATATTGCTATTTACCTATAATGTTTCCCAAATCTGGGTGAAGGATTCAAACCCAAACAAAGAACCATAATATAAAGCAAACAAGTCTGAAATTCTGGCTGCAGATACTCAATGTCACGTTCAATGTTATGACACCGTATCTGACTTACTATATGACAGTAAATACAAAAGCAATAAAGAACACAGTCAATTGTTTACCCAGTTCAGTGTGCAACAACACCTACTCTGGGGGCTACCAAGCCAGGGAGGAAATCCACTATAAGAGATGTTAATTCAGGAATAAACCAACCAGTTTATCTCCTTCACTTAAGACCTACCCAATGTAATTCCAATCTAAGTACAACTTAAACCTGAGTTCCTACTCACTCCCCCTCAATCACAGCAGTGATACATAAACCAATTTGACTTAAGAATTGATGAAGACACTCTTCAAAAACAGACACTTGATTAAGCTTCACAGCTTTTTAATCAAGCAACACAATCACTCGTGCTTCACAGCTTTGAGTGATGCACACAACTAACTTGACTCTGCTTCACAGCTTTAGTCAAGGAACATTCAAACACTCTTGCTTCAAAGCTTTGAGTGCTACACAGCCCTTACAATTAGAAACCTATTCCAAGTCACTTATCACAATGATAATTGCTTGGAGTACAATAATCAAACCTATACAGATTACAAATGATCTTCTGATCAAATAAAAGGGATGCCTTGCAAAACAACAGCTCTGTTGAATATATAGCAGCTGCAACTTCAGTTAGGGTTTCCATAAAAACCCAGGGTTAATTCCGTTTGACCTAAAGACCAGGTCACAGGACTTTATTAACCAGGTTAGGGTTGAGCTAGGTTACCCCTCAGAAAACGCAGGATTCTGTTCAGGAAAGACTGAGTTATTTTCCTGAAAAAACTCAGACTTATCCAACCTGCAAACCTGTTAGTTCAGAACAGGATGTCATAACATCTGTTATGACATCTGAGAAAACCTGTCTACTGATTTAGCAAAATGTGATCATTTTGCAAAATGCTCAGATACACACTTATAAACATCAGTACTTGAATTACAATATTTTTCTACAAAGGTACCTAATGAGTCAGTACAAACTAAACTAGAATGTTATGACATCAGTCATGACATTCACACATACACTTGGGTTTTACCAAAAATGCAAGCCAATACCTAAACAACTACAAACTCCCCCTTTGGCAGATTTTTGGCTAAAGACCCTAAGCAATCAGAGATAGATAGCAGCAGAATTAAATGACTGCAGAAAAATAGAATGTCTAATTGAGCAAGTACATATTAAGTACCAAAATATTCTCCCCCTCTTTAGCCACAAATGGGCCAAAGATACATGTTCATAATGATTATACAGTTATCCAAAGACAATTAATAAGAGCAGCAGCAGAAAAAAAACTGAACACACTTCCAAACTCCACCAGATATCAGCACTGACCAGCAACACCACCAAACAGCAACCAACCTTCAAGCACTGTCATCAGACTCAGAGGAGCTAGTTTCTTCAATGTTGAGATGACCTTCAGCTTCTACACCTTCTTCCCTTCTATCTTCTTCAGCTTCCTCCTTTTCTAGCCTGGCAATTAGAATTTCTAGGGTCCTTTTTCTAGCATCCAGCTCTTTGCAAGTTTCATTTAAAACAGCTATGACATCTGATGTCTTGGACTGGGTCTTCACAGACGATGTCTCAGCTGATGTTATGACAATGTCTGGAGCATGAGATCCCTGAAACAGTTTGTAGTGCAAGCCAAGGGCAGGAGCTCTTTTGCAGACTGTATCTCTTGCCACAAGGATATCAGGGTATTGTGCAAGGATGATTCCACAAAGGAGGGAGGGAAAGGCAATTGGTCCTTTGACAGCATAACTGCCAGCATGCTTTAAAGTTTCTTCAAAGATGTACCTGCCATAGTCAAAAGCAGTCTTGGTTCCCACAGCATAAATAAATCTCCCCAATCCTGTGGAGATAGTTGATTTATGATTTGTAGGCACCCAGTTGGCTGCACCTATTTTATGCAAGATGGCAAATTTCATGCTGAGTTTACTGGCATTCAGCTTGCCTTGCAAGGGCCAGCACTTTACTTGCCTGGCTGTGATGGTTTGACAAACTTCATTGTCAGTTGCCTCCAGATCAGGACAATCCTCATTTGTTCTTCCAAGAAACTTGTTGATTTCTGATGGAGAGAACTTGACCCTTCTTCCTCTAACAAAAACACTTTCAAAGTCAGCTGACCTTCCATCAGCACAATCATTAGACAAGTTCACTACAAACTCCTTGACCATATTTTCATAACATTTGTTAAACTTTATTACTGTCTTCATTAGTCCAGCATTCTTGATCAGGTCCATGATGTCTTTGCACTCCAAGGCATCATTGTTGAGTTCTCTCTCTAAGGCTATTCTCTTTAAGCAAACATACTTCCATCTGTTTGCATTGTCAGGATGATGAAAAGAGATGTTGTCTGTTGGGACTTCAGGCACTCTATCAATTTTGCTGGAGGGGAGCTTCCTTCTTATAGGAGTTTCTTCAATATCAATCTCAAATTCTGATTCCTCATCAGAATCAGAAGATTCAGGTTCTTTTCTCTTCTTAGAGATTGGTTGTCTAGCAGTATGCACCTGAGCCTTCTTCCCTTTTGTCTGAATACTTTTCTCAGCCATGCCTTCAGCCTTGGATTTCTTAGCATTAGGTTTATCATTCTGACTACTCTTTCTTTTCATCAATCTCCTAGCTATGATAGGGTTCACATTAGCAATCAGATCATTATCTGAGTAATCCTCATCCACATCAATGATAGGTGGATCAGCAGCCTTTTCTGAAGGGTTCTGAATGTTGTCTTTTTGTGTCACAACATTCTCAGTGACATCTACATTCTCAGAAACTTCCACATTTGGACTTTCTGATTGGTTTAAAGGGACAGAGATCCCCGGTACAGATTGGTTGCCACTTAGTATACTAGTAACCAGCCTAGCAATAGCTTGATGAACTTGAACTGATCCTTCTCTATTAGGTACAGAAGACGAAGGATAAGAAGAATTACCAGAGGCTGTAGCTTGAGCTCTTCCTGCATGTCTGGTTCTGAGCTTTTTGACTTTGGCTGGGTCAGTTGCCATCTCTCTGAGAGGAGTGACCTCAAGAACTTCAGATTCTATGCATGTGGTGATTGCCCTAGAATCTTGGTCAGATGATGACGATGATGAGGATGACGAAGTTGCCATGGTTGAAGCCGATGTCTGAGACATTTTGATTGACTTTGAGTAATGATAGCAGTTTGAGAAAAATCTTTGATTGTGAGGAGGAAACAGGTTGCAAGGACGAGAGAGGTAGGGGGTAAAAGGGAGTCTTTTCAACTTCTTAAAGATTTTGAAAGAATTATGAAAGTATATGATTAACCCACTAAAGATAGACTTAATAAAATTAATTCCTTCAACCTTTGTTTTAAGAAAAATTAATTGCTATAAAATCTTATGTTGGTGAATACCCAACCTGCCCTTCAAATTTTCAAGTTTATTTCCAACAAGAGCCTTGGTAGAAGAATCAGTCAGATGAAGCTTAGAGAAACTATGTTCCAGTTTAAATGACTTCTTCTCTTCAAAGTCAATAGGGTTCAAGGAAATGTTGATTGTATTCAGATTGTCACAACACAATGTCACAACATCTTGTGTAACATTGTACTCAGGGAGCATCTGTTTTGACCAGATGTTTTGAGAACAGTTTTTCCTAGCAGCAACTATTTCCGCACATAATTGGGAAGGCATTCTTTTGATATGAATCATAGTTCTGGTTGATTCTTGAATGATTTTCTGTTTGTCTAGTCCATTTTGATGGAGAGTTATAGGAGAGGAGACTTCAAGCCTCATTTCTTCAGGGAAACAAAATTTATTAGACTTGTTATTTCCAACATCCTTGTCAAGATGACTTATGGTTCTGACAACACATCCTTCTTCAAGTTTATTTGCCACATCACAGATATTATCAACCTGTAGTTTTGGAGTTCTTCTGACTGCTTCCATAGAAATAGCTCTTTTCATTCTTCTTAGATGAAGGGGACCAAGCTTATGCTGCCACCGTTTCATCTCTTTTTCTTCTTTGATAATTGGACACATAGTGGAGATATCAGTGTTCTCAGGCTGCCACAAGTAGCAGTTATCTTTGGATCTGATTCCTCTCATTACAACTTCTAGTTTTTCATTAATTACTAGACATCCAGATCTTGAGAAGTTAACCTTGAATCCTAGATCACATAATTGACTGATACTAATGAGATTAGCAGTCAGCCCTTTTACCAGCAGTACTTTATTCAGACTTGGAACTCCAGGGCAGTCCAAATTACCAACTCCTTTGACTTCACCTTTAGCACCATCTCCAAAGGTCACAAAACTGGTGGTGTGAGGGATAACATTATTGAGGAGGTTCTTGATTCCAGTCATGTGTCTGGAACATCCACTGTCAAAGTACCAGTCTTCCTTTGCAGAGACCCTCAGGGAAGTGTGAGCTATCAGTGCAGTAGCCTTTTTCTTCCATTTAGGAGCATGTGGTACCTTTTTAGACTTAGGTTTGACACCTGAGTTCTGATTAGGATATCCATGTAGTTTGAAGCAGAAGGGCTTTATGTGGCCATATCTCCCACAATGATGACATTTCCATCTTTGGTACCTTTTCTTCATATGTCTCTGTTCCTGATGTTGAGAGTTGTGTTGAGACATCTGTTTTGACATTTGCTTACCAGTACCAGATTTCTTTGCTTCCATAAATCCTAGTCCAGATTTATTTCCCACATTTTGTCCAACCTGAAGGATCTCTTCCAATTTGTCTGTTCCATTGGTCAACATCTTGACAGATTTGGTCATTTGATTCAGTTGTGAGTTCAGCAATTGAACTTCTCCTTCTAGATGACTTATAGTTTCAAGGTTTGCCCTTTTTTCAGCCTCCAACTTTATGATGAGTTTTGATTGTTTCTCATTCTGCACACAGACTTCAGTACTTCTGATACACAATTTCTTGTAAGTATCAGCCAGTTCTTTAAAAGTCACTTCTTCATCACTGATGTCACTTTCAGAGGTACAAACACCAGTTAAAGCAGTAACTCGTTTGGCAGATTCCTCTTCAGAATTACTTTCTGAATCACAGTCAGACCAAGTAACTGTCATTCCTTTTTGTTTCTTAAGAAAGGTAGGGCATTTAGCTCGAATATGCCCATATCCTTCACAACCATGGCATTGAATTCCTCTGCCTTGAATTCCCTTCTCTTCTGACCTTGGTCTTCTGCTGGAACTGTCAATGTCAGAGGGAATGTTATGAACATTAGACCTTGACTTTGGATCTATTCTTTTGATGAGTTTGTTGAACTGTCTTCCAAGCATGGCTACAGCTTCTGAAATGTTTTCTTCAACATCAGTGTTTGAAATAAGTGCTATGCTCTTGTTCTTCTTGACACCATTATCAGTGATTCCCATCTCAAAAGTCTAAAGAGACCCAATAAGTTCATCCACTTGCAGCTTGCTAATGTCCTGGGCTTCCTCTATGGCAGTTACCTTCATTGCAAATCTTTTAGGCAAGGATCTGAGAATCTTCCTCACCAGTTTTTCTTCTGACATCTTTTCTCCCAGTGCTCCTGAGGTGTTGGCAATCTCCAAGATGTTCATGTGAAACTCATGAATGGTTTC
The DNA here is from genome assembly GCA_948472305.1 of Vicia faba. NCBI lineage: Eukaryota > Viridiplantae > Streptophyta > Magnoliopsida > Fabales > Fabaceae > Vicia > Vicia faba. Next base: position 991,797,605 of record OX451735.1, read on the forward strand.
ATCTTCCATCATTTTTAGATTCTCAAATTTGGTAGTCAACATCTGAAGCCTTGACATTTTTACTTTTGAAGTGCCCTCATGAGTAATTTTGAGAGTGTCCCAAACTTCCTTGGCCAGTTCATATTGATGTACTAATCTGAAAATGTTTCTATCAATTCCATTGAACAAGGCATTTAAAGCTTTTGAATTTCCCAGGGCTAAATCATCTTCTTCTTTACTCCAATCTTCCTCAGGCTTCAGACTGATTGTCCCATCTTTCTCAGTTATGGTGGGATGAATCCATCCTTTGTCAGCAGCTCTCCAAGCCTTTTTGTCCAGAGATTTTAGGAAGGCAATCATACGAGGTTTCCAGTAGTCATAATTAGTTCCATCCAGAATGGGTAGTCTATTTCCAAAAACTCCTTCTTTGTCCATAGTGCCAGAAAGTGATATCCCTAGATCTCACCCAGTAATACAGGCAGGGTGCCTGCTCTGATGCCAATTGAAATTTTGGCTGCAGATACTCAATGTCACGTTCAATGTTATGACACCGTATCTGACTTACTATATGAAAGTAAATACAAAAGCAATAAAGAACACAGTCAATTGTTTACCCAGTTCAGTGTGCAACAACACCTACTCTGGGGGCTACCAAGCCAGGGAGGAAATCCACTATAAGAGATGTTAATTCAGGAATAAACCAACCAGTTTATCTCCTTCACTTAAGACCTACCCAATGTAATTCCAATCTAAGTACAACTTAAACCTGAGTTCCTACTCACCCCCCCTCAATCACAGCAGTGATACATAAACCAATTTGACTTAAGAATTGATGAAGACACTCTTCAAAAACAGACACTTGATTAAGCTTCACAGCTTTTTAATCAAGCAACACAATCACTCGTGCTTCACAGCTTTGAGTGATGCACACAACTAACTTGACTCTGCTTCACAGCTTTAGTCAAGGAACATTCAAACACTCTTGCTTCAAAGCTTTGAGTGCTACACAACCCTTACAATTAGAAACCTATTCCAAGTCACTTATCACAATGATAATTGCTTGGAGTACAATAATCAAACCTATACAGATTACAAATGATCTTCTGATCAAATAAAAGGGATGCCTTGCAAAACAGCAGCTCTGTTGAATATATAGCAGCTGCAACTTCAGTTAGGGTTTCCACAAAAACCTAGGGTTAATTCCGTTTGACCTAAAGACCAGGTCACAGGACTTTATTAACCAGGTTAGGGTTGAGCTAGGTTACCCCTCAGAAAACGCAGGATTCTGTTCAGGAATGACTGAGTTATTTTCCTGAAAAAACCCAGACTTATCCAACCTGCAAACCTGTTAGTTCAGAACAGGATGTCATAACATCTGTTATGACATCTGAGAAAACCTGTCTACTGATTTAGCAAAATGTGATCATTTTGCAAAATGCTCAGATACACACTTATAAACATCAGTACTTGAATTACAATATTTTTCTGCAAAGGTACCTAATGAGTCAGTACAAACTAAACTAGAATGTTATGACATCAGTCATGACATTCACACATACACTTGGGTTTTACCAAAAATGCATGCCAATACCTAAACAACTACAAAGTCAAACAATGTAAGCAAATAAATGTGATCTAAACCCTAAGGTAACCCCACTTTTATAAAAATCCCCAGCAGAGTCGCCAGTTCTGTGATACGGTGGGAGAACTGACTTGAGGGTTTGCGTTTGTATCGCAAATGTTGTGGTTAGCAAGAGTCACCACCGACTTTTCTTTTATCCAAAAGGAAAGGTAAAAAAGCACAGGAAAGAGATTTGAGATGTTTTCTTGAGTTCGGGGGGTAGATTATGAAAAGGGAAGGTGTTAGCACCCTTTTCATCCATGGTTTTCCATGGGCTCTTAGTTACTTGCTTATATCACTTACTTTTTTTTGTTTGAAATTGTGATTGGTGTGGTTTTGAAAATATTTTGTAAAAGAGGCCATTCGTTTAAGCAATCTTTGTTATGATTCTCGTTCGTAAGAATGTATACAAAGATATTGGTCTTTTGAAAATGTTTTCAATGTTTGTAAGATGTTTTTGAAATGTGTGTGTGTTTGTTTTGAAAATAGCAAGGATTGTTGTTTGAAATGGAGAAAGTAATTAGAAGCTATCTACCTACTCAAATGTCTTTCTTATGTATTTTCTATTCCTTTGACATTGTTGTCTTACCATTGATTTGGTAAGAAACCCTATCTTTGGATGTAAATGGGACGGGCGTGAGTCATCGTATGACCATGATTAGCAATGTTTGTAAAGTATCTTAGCATTTTTGAGGGACCAAGATCATTTTGTAAGGCAACTTTTGAATAGCGTCATCGAGGGACTATGATCTTATATTTGTTTTCTTTTGCCAAGATACCTCGCATGGGTAATATGACCATTTTTGTTTCAGGCAACCAAGTGGGAAAACCCTAAGGGTGCTTGTGTGCAAGTGTATCATTTTCATGCTTTGATTTTGTCTTGTATTTAGGGTGTTCTATTTTGCTTCGTTTTGTTCTTATCATACAAGCCCTAATTACTAATCATGGCATATAAAGCGATAAATTGCGTAATGTAAATATTTCTAAGCTATTACAACAATTTATGGGAGGGGGGAATACAAATTTGAAGGGGGATTTGCAGGAATATAAACCTAAATAAATTATTACAACCAAATCGAATTTGTACGAATTAGAATAAATATAATACAATATTAAAAAGAAAATGCAATGCAATGTACATGTAAAAAATATTTCCGTGTCTTGTTTTTATGTAAAAGAGAATTTAATCCAAACCTAAAAATATAAAGAAAAGGAATTAATTTTTAAAAGGGGTTTAACCCTAATTATTATTTAAGAGAAAATAAATTTTTTATAGGTATTATTTTATGTATTTTCTTGTATAAAAATAATAAATAATATTTCATAAAAAAGTATGAAATTATGTATATGCAAAAATAAGTATTTATAAGTATGAAATAAAAAATAAATTGAACTAAATATGTTTAATTATATTTACAAGTTTATTAAGAAAACAAATGATATCCTATTAAAATAAAATATATTTTTATGTGAGAAATAAAATAAAAATACAATAAATGTGCAATATTATTAATTTACATTTTTTGGGATTTTTATGCATTAAAGAAAATATTTAAAATACTAAATGTGAAAATAAAACAAATAAAAATAAAAATATAAAACTTGGCAAGGGGGGGGGGGGGGGGGGGGGTAATGCACCAGATTAGTAGTGATGATGGTAGCAAAAAAAAACTGGCCCAAAAGACCAAAGATTGTAGTGCTTGAAATCATGATTCCAACCATATAAGTTATGTGAACTATTAATCAAAGAACAAAGAGAATTTTAAAAGCTCTAAATTTTAACTTAATATTTTCAGAAACTTCAAGTTCCAAATTCTCTTAGCTCAAGTAAAATCAATGCAAGATAATGGTATGTACAACTTCGTTATGATGAGGACTACATTTTTTATTCACAAATCGTGGCCTAAGGTTGCTTGTACAAGGAGATAGAGTTTGAAATTTTACCTCATTCAGTTGGAATCGTGAATGGAACTGGGGTGAGTTTGATGGAGGCCTGATGCTTGCTTGAGCTTCCTTGAACTTCCCTGGATGTATCCAAACCCTTGCCTTGCTCTGAAAGTAGCTGGAACTCCTTGGCCAAGTCAAACTACAAGCCCTGAAGTCAACCATGGCAGATGATGGAGGAGTGATTACAGAACAGGGATGAAGGCCTGGATTGATTAGGTATCAAATATGTAATATGTTTGAATGATCCAAACTCAAAACACACAAGCCAAATGGAAGATGGATGTGCTTATGCAAAATTTGCAGTTTTGGACATATTTTTGGTGTTTTGCTGGTTGGGAGTGTTTCAGGTCTTTGCTCAACGTCCTTTGTGTTGCATAATGTTTGTATATTAGTATTGAAATGGTTTGATGTCAACCCTCTAGCAGTTGTGCCTTCCCTAGCCTTTTTGTCACTTTTCTTGTATTTTAAGTAAAGTGATAAGACAAAACCTTTCATGCTTGTAATGGCTTGCTTAGGGTTGGTATTGCTTCCCTACAAGTTGCCTTTTGCTTGTGGTACTTGTATGTGCCAAGGGGACAGGTCCAATGCTCAAGATTGTAAAGTTTGTAAAAGTTGAAAATTTTTCAAAATGGCAATGGAACCTTTTTGCCATAAATGGAATTGCAAGTTGGATAATGATCCTAAGGCATGGATAAAAGCTTTGTAAACTGAGTAAGAATTTAATTAAGGAGTGTGGAACAAGTCTAGGACCTTTAAAGCATGGATTAGCCAGCATAGGATTGATTTGCAACTTTGTTCTTCATGAAATGGCTTGGACAAAAAGTGAGAAATGGCCAACTTCATCTCTTCGATTATCCCTACTCAAAAATGATCTTGAGGAGTTATTGGATATTTTGGAAAGCTTGAAATGTGATCTATAATTAATCTTTGAAATTAATTTTGAGATACCTCTTGGAACTAGGTGAAAAATTGCCATGAAGTTGGGTCCAAAACCTGCCTAAATTAGGGCAAATTTTCACTAAGTTATTTAGTTCATGACCATGTATTCACAAATTTATATCTTGAGATCCAAGAATCTTTAGGGAAAAGTGTGTGAAGCAAAGTTGTAGATTTCATGGAGGTCTACAACTTTCATGTTGGGAACTTTCCTTGAATCATTATGCATCATGGTAAAAAAGTGGCTTAAAGTTCAGTATACAGTTGACTTTTGATCAGTTGACTGCAAATTTCATCTGTCAATCCAATGAATTTGAGATGTTTTTAGCCATGTAATTAAGTCAAGATTATTTAATTGAATCCTTGAAATCATGCTTGAACTCAATTGGTTATTTTCCAGGTTAAAAATCAGAAATTGCCCTTCCTCAGTCAAAACCCTAATTTTGACCATTTTTCCCTTTTGATGTTTTGATCAAATTTCTTGAGGAATTGTGATCCAAACTTGACCAAATGATACATGTGAGTTTAAAATGTTGATGTTGATAAAAAATTATGAAGTTTGACTGTAAATTGGCCATGGTTGACTATTTCCCCAATACAGCTGATTTTTAGGTCAACTGTCCAATTGACTGATAAAAAATGTGGTTCTAGGCTTGAAACTTGTCATGAGTGATCTTAGGGGTCCATAATGAAGTTTGAAAGGAATATGAAGCATTGATAGTCCAAAAATCCTTGTGTAGACTCAAACCCTAATTTTGGGTCATCAGTGCAAGATGAGATGTCTTGAGCTGACCAAACCCTAATCCAGTCTTGAGTCGAAGCAATCTTGTGAGAAAAGTCTAGATAAATGAGAGGGAAAGTTTTGGGGTACAACACTACCCAACCAAACACACGAACAAAAAGTCACGTGAAAGCAAAGAAGAAAGGTTTAACTCCAAACAATCTTAGCCGAAGATAATCCAACAAACTAAAACCTGAGTCATTCCCTTTAAGACAAACCGCAACCACCTCTTCCTCTAATATCATTCCCAACCAATCAAAAACCTCCTTCCAAAAAAGATAGTCGGCCTTCATATATAGGAAATACTATTTTGCATAACGAAAGGACGCGAAGAAACAAAAAAGAACGCCCGAACAGTACTCGCATTAAGACTGAAATGGACACTGTTGAGAAAATAAAAATACGATGTGGGATCTGTCAACAACCCCATATGCACAAAAAATGTATGCATCGTCTCAACGATGCAGGCCCTTCTAACTAGTTATACCGATGTATTTGGTTGTACTGATGTATTGTTATTTATAATTATGCTTAATCGTATTTTTTAATTAGTAATTTGATGTTTCAAGTTTATTATTATTTAAAATTATTTTTATTAACATTTTAATTGTTTATTTATAATAATTTAAATTGTTTAATTAGTATTTTATTATTTAATTATATATTTAAAATTTTTTTTAACTATTTTTAATTAATTAATAATATTAAATAATTAACTTTATATTAAATCAATATTAGAAAATAAAATATGAAAAAGAAAAATATACACTCATGCTATTTGAAATGGCACAAATCTTCTGGTTGTGTAATGGGTGGAACCCTCGCACCATTTCAAATGGCGCAAGCCTTCTGAACATGGCATTCTGAGAATTTTTTTCAAACTGTGGCATTGTGAGAATTATGTTTTAGGGGTGTGGCAACTTGGAAAAAAATTCCACAAAAACATTTGAATTGTGAAACAAACACACGTTAGATACCTCCTTGGACACAATAATATCCATAAAATTAGAAATGATTCTTTGAATATCCTGTTTTTGTTAACTATGGCATAGTATAGGTACTTTTGAGCTGAAGCAGAGAAAAAAGATCCATTTGATTAGAAATGGAATTTTAACTTTTGAGATGAAGCAGAGCATTGTCCTAATAATGTAGTATTAGGTGGAAAATAAATTTAATGGTGTCCTTTAAAACATGATACAACTTTACCAAAATCTGTATGATATATGGTAGTCATGTTGCATTTATAATGTAACAAAATGTGAATAAGTAAGTAGTTTAGGATTGGAAATGTAACAAAATTGTAGAACGGAACAAATTTAAAACATGAAAATAGGAATAACATTACAAAATAAGGTTCCTCTTTATAGATAAGCATTGTAAGCATCTACAAAGTAATTTTTATTGTTCAATAGACATGTAGATGATAATAGGTACTTACACAAAATAAGTTGATTTTCGAAACTAACACAAATGCATTACTTAATCATAGTAGTTAACAGCTGAAACTAATGCCCATCATTTGCCTTTGGAATGTCTTGCACTCTTGAGCCTTGGATTCTTAGAGCCGATTTCCGCGGAGTTAAGAAATCAATGGATGGTCCAGAATCGTCATTAGAATCATCTCCCGACATTATTTTAGAAAAGTGTTGTTAAATCTCAGATCGGGACTCCAATTCTGGGGAGCAGAAGCAGATGTCGTATTCTATAAAAAATAGTATTGTAAAGAAGCATGTTTTGAAAAAAGAGAGTTTGATAATGGTAGGTCACGTTAATTGAAATACGTACTGTTTGAGTAGATGACATAATTGGGTACTTTGGGACAATGAGTTCTTATGAGGTAATAATTTCTTTCCCCTTAGTAGTAGTTTCCTTGATGATGTTCTTGTTTGAAGCGTACAAAAGGGATATAGAAGTTTTGTAAGTGATGTTGTATATTATGTAGTTATGTAATAGAAAGGATTAAGTTGTCGATAAGTATAAATGTAATAAAAACCTACATTACTTGGAGCAATGAAGTCCTTAATTTATTGCCTGACATCGGGATCTCTAGTAAGTTTAACGATATATGCCTGCTTGTAGTATGGTTGCCATTTGGCCGGTAATGAAAAACGCTTCTCAAGAAGGTTGTAAAGGTGTGCAAGGTACATTAGAGGATGATCATCATTGGTCTAAAGGCAACATATCATATTTGATGTAAATCAGTCAAGTGAAACATATATATGTGCAACAGTTTGATGTTATGTCAAAATGAGGAATAAGTAATGATTACTAGTTTTTGCAGTTGATCATTGATGAATACACAATATAGTATATAATTTGATGTAAATAAGAGGGGGAACCAATTATTATGTAAATAAGGTTTTGTTAGGCTACATTGATGTAATTATGGAGCAATTTCCTTGATGTCACAACAACACAACAAGAGTCATTCTGGTTATAACAAGATTGTAAAAATGACATGGTTGAGGGAAGCTATAACCATCAATTGTAGAAATAAAAGTGCAACAGATTTATCAATGTTTAGAAAATTACCAAAAGATCCATGAACTTGCAATGATCAGAACATATGAGTTAAGAATTGAAACAAGTTTCATTATTTGTCGCAAAGCATGAGTGGACATACCAACAATATGTATACACTCCTTGTCCCAGAAAAGGAAATTACCAATGAAGCCTTCATGCATTACCTCTATTTCTATCTTGTACCTAATAAAAAATTAATGAATAGTTCAAATCAAAATTTCAATTATTTAAACAAATTAACATAAGCTAATATAACTATGTTAACTTGGTGATGGGTGGAGAGATTGGTTCGGAGCAAGCGCATTGAAAGGGTTCACAAAGTGACTCATTTGTAACCTTTATGTAGGGAAAACCTCACAATACTGTAGCGGTAGATATGTTTAAGATTGAGCCATTGGGTTGACTAGACTTGTATAGATCAAAAATAAAAAATCGCCACCACGCTTTATTGTTTCCAAAGGAATGAGAAAAGAGCGAATAATCCAAAAGAGGTGTTTCAAAGTTAAGAACGATAAAATGGTGTTCATAAAAAGAAAGAATGCATCGAAGAAAGAAGCACATGAAGGAAGAAGCATAAGGTTAGATGAACATGGTTTCCATAAAAATCAAAACTTTTTCTCATATAAACGTAATCATATTAATGGAAGGTCATAGGAAAACAAACAAAAATAATGCAAACTTAAACGCATTGAAAAAAACCAGAAAAATACACTCGAACAAACATAAACACCATAACTGACACACATTCATGCTAAACAGTAAAACTGAAAATGAGGCGAAAGATATGGTGTTAACCTTAATGCAGCGGAGGAAGACGATTTAGACTAGAGGGAGAATTTAGAGGAGAGGGAAAATGGTCTGGTTTGCACAAACAAAAATGAGAAAGATGAGTTTGAAGGAAAACATTTGAAATTATAGAGAGAATGTTTACGCGGATAAAAGGATTGACCAATAGATTTTCTTTTCTTGTGTTTTGAAAAAATATGAGAAAGCAAAGCCACTTGTAAGTTTTATTAGTTTTCATTGGTCAATTATCTTCTATTTAATCAATTACAAAAAGGGGTATGATTTAGTACAATTTAATTTTGTATATAGTTGATTTTTTCGTTAAAGTTAAAATTGTTGTTTGGAGTGGTTACAAGCAACACATATTTTTAGCTTTGATATGAATTCATAAGGGTTTAATTCAGCTACATATTTGAATTTTGATAATTTTTTATGTAATTTATTATTTTCTTTGGTTGAATATTTTTCTGTCTTGTATATTAATTTCGAAGTTCATTTTGACATTTTAACTTAAAAGAACTCCATATTTCATCTTTAAAATATTTAAAATGTGTCATATTAATACTTTTTGTCTAATTAATAATAAACAAATTCAAAAATTTAGCAAAATAAATTATGATCTTAACATATATGACCAAAAAAATATTAAACTTTTTCTTAAATTTTTTTTTAATTTTTAGAACTATTATTTCCATTCTTAATTAAGCATTTTTTATTTAATTTTCCTTTGTTGTCAAATGACTAAACTAAAGAGAATCCTTTTAACTTAAGGATGACAGTAATTAGTAAATTTGTTTAAAGTAAAAAATTTGTAATTATTATTATTATTATCAATAACATGAATTTGATTAATTAGGTTTTCTCAATGACCTAAAAATTCTGTGGCCTATTATGATATAACATCAGTTCTTTGCAAAGAGCATGTATACGGTATCCTTGTAACATGCTCTTATATTTCATTCTATGTGTATTATATCAGTGGTATATTCTCTTATATTTCATAAGCATTAATACTTTCTACTGGTAAATTATCTTTAAAAAAGATTGAGTATTTTTCATATAGATTTGAATGTATTTTCTTATTTAAAAAATTTAATAAATAAATTATAAAAATTAATCTTATATTGAACTAATTAAATAATTTTACATTTGATGATGTATTTGTATTTAATATAATTTATATATTTTGGTAAAGTGATTTATTTTACCTAAGTTAGTTTTTATATTCATAAATTTTTATTTTTTTTTATCTTATTCATAAAATAATGTCAAATCAATTCATCATTAATGAAGAGAAATAAATCCATCATATATTATCATTTCTATCACTAAATCAATAAAATAATAGTATTATCATCTCTCCCCCTTCAATTTAATTTTTTTGACAAAATATATCTTTAATAATTCATTTCTACACATCCAAAATCATAAACACAAATCACTTTAGTTTCTCTATATACTCTCTTAATATTCATTTTAGTTATTTAAATCATTTATAAAAAAATAACATCCCCATTTATTAATTTGAAAAATATGGAATATTTTCTATGATTTTATTTTTAAAAAAAATTGATTTATTAAAAATACTTTATATATCTAAACTATTAAATAGATCGAATATATTGATTATTTAATAAACTTAAAAATATTCATAATAAAGACTAAAGAAAAATAATAAATCAATATATAACAGAAAAATACTAAAGCTAATTTGCAATACTTACAAGAAAAACTTTATAATGACAAAATAATATACTTTCTACTTTACCATCCATGTATTTGAATACTCTATATCTAATACTCGAGTTAGTTATTTGTAGGAATTTTGACAAAGTTTATTTATTGAAGAAATTTTTTATGAATTATTTTTTTATAATAAAATGAAATATATAAAGTAAAATAATAACAAAAAAAGATTTAAAAAATAGTGTTTTAATTAAAAATATGTATTTATATTATCTAAATTCAGAGTTTAAAAAAATATTCCATTAAATACCAAAAAATATTCCACCATATTGACATGCCATATTAACTTGTATAAAAATATAGAATACATGGTCAAACATTCTTTAACTTTACTACACATGATATTATTGATCAGTTAGATTATGTCTATCCAATTGATATTTAAATGATATCTTCTCGATAAAGACTTGTAGTAAATGCACAAGGGATGCAATTCAATACAAAAGGAACGAAACAGAAATAAGAAAAAACAAGGCACAAAGATCTATATTCCCCTATCCTTAGCAAGAATAGAAAACCAATCCCAACCAAATAACTTAATAACGATCAAGATATCGGGAGGATTCCAAACAAAAATATTAAAAACCACTTTATTCCTACCCAACCAAACACACGAACAAACCAAAAGTCACGTGAAAGCAAAGAAGAAAGGTTTAACTCCACACAATCTTAGCCGAAGATAATCCAACAAACTAAAATCTGAGTCATTCCCTTTAAGACAAACCGCCACCACCTCTTCCTCTAAAATCATTCCCAACCAATCAAAAACCTCCTTCCAAAAAAGATAGTCGGCCTTCATATCTAAGCAATACTATTCTGCATAACGAAAGGATGCGAAGAAACAAAAAAGATATCCCGAACAGTACTCGCATTAGGACTGAAATGGACACTGTTGAGAAAATAAAAATACGATGCGGGATCTGTCAACAACCCCATATGCACAAAAAATGTATGCATCGCTTCAACGATGCAGGCCCTTCTAACTAGTTATACCGATGTATTTGGTTGTACTGATGTGTTGTTATTTATAATTATGCTTAATCGTATTTTTTAATTAGTAATTTGATGTTTCAAGTTTATTATTATTTAAAATTATTTTTATTAACATTTTAATTGTTTATTTATAATTATTTAAATTGCTTAATTAGTATTTTATTATTTAATTATATATTTAAATTATTTTTTAAAACTATTTTTAATTAATTAATAATATAAAATAATTACCTTTATATTAAATCAATATTAGAAAATAAAATACGAAAAAGAAAAATATACACTCATGCTATTTGAAATGGCACAAATCTTCCGGTTGTGTAATGGGTGGAACCCTCGCACCATTTCAAATGGCGCAAGCCTTCTGAACGTGGCATTCTGAGAATTTTTTTCAAACTATGGCATTGTGAGAATTATGTTTTAGGGGTGTGGCAACTTGGAAAAAAATTCCACAAAAACATTTGAATTGGGAAACAAACACACGTTAGATACCTCCTTGGACACAATAATATCCATAAAAGTAGAAATGATTCTTTGAATATCCTGTTTTTGTTAACTATGGCATGGTATAGGTACTTTTGAGCTGAAGAAGAGCAAAAAGATCCATTTGATTAGAAATGGAATTTTAACTTTTGAGCTGAAGCAGAGCATTGTCCTAATAATGTAGTATTAGGTGGAAAATAAATTTAATGGTGTCCTTTAAAACATGATACAACTTTACCAAAATATGTATGATATATGGTAGTCATGTTGCATTTATAATGTAACAAAATGTGAATAAGTAAGTAGTTTAGGATTGGAAATGTAACAAAATTGTAGAACGGAACAAATTTAAAACATGAAAATAGGAATAACATTACAAAATAAGGTTCCTCTTTGTAGATAAGCATTGTAAGCATCTACAAAGTAATTTTTATTGTTCAATAGACATGTAGATGATAATAGGTCCTTACACAAAATAAGTCAATTTTCCAAACTAACACAAATGCATTACTCAATCATAGTAGTTAACAGCTGAAACTAATGCCCATCATTTGCCTTTGGAATGTCTTGCACTCTTGAGCGTTGGATTCTTAGAGCCGATTTCTGCGGAGTTAAGAAATCAATCGATGGTCCAGAATCGTCATTAGAATCATCTCCCGACATTATTTTAGAAAAGTGTTGTTAAAACTCAGATCGGGACTCCAATTCTGGGGAGCAGAAGCAGATGTCGTATTCTATAAAAAATAGTATTGTAAAGAAGCATGTTTTGAAAAAAGAGAGTTTGATCATGGTAGGTCACATTAATTGAAATACGTACTGTTTGAGTAGATGACATAATTGGGTTCTTTGGGACAATGAGTTCTTATAAGGTAATAATTTCTTTCCCCTTAGTAGTAGTTTCCTTGATGATGTTCTTGTTTGAAGCGTACAAAAGGGATATATAAGTTTTGTAAGTGATGTTGTATATTATGTAGTTATGTAATAGAAAGGATTAAGTTGTCGATAAGTATAAATGTAATAAAAACCTACATTACTTGGAGCAATGAAGTCCTTAATTTATTGCCTGACATCGGGATCTCTAGTAAGTTTAACGATAGATGCCAGCTTGTAGTATGGTTGCCATTTGGCCGGTAATGAAAAATGCTTCTCAAGAAGGTTGTAAAGGTGTGAAGGGTACATTAGAGGATGATCATCATTGGTCTAAAGGCAACATATCATATTTGATATAAATTAGTCAAGTGAAACATATATATGTGCAACAGTTTGATGTTATGTCAAAATGAGGAATAAGTAATGATTACTAGTTTTTGCAGTTGATCATTGATGAATACACAATATAGTATATAATTTGATGTAAATAAGAGGGGGAACCAATTATTATGTAAATAAGGTTTTGTTAGGCTACATTGATGTAATTATGGAGCAATTTCCTTGATGTCACAACAACACAACAAGAGTCATTCTGGTTATAAGAAGATTGTAAAAATGACATGGTTGAGGGAAGCTATAACCATCAATCGTAGAAATAAAAGTGCAACAGATTTATCAATGTTTAGAAAATTACCAAAAGATCCATGAACTTGCAATGATCAGAACATATGAGTTAAGAATTGAAACAAGTTTCATTATTTGTCGCAAAGCATGAGTGGACATACCAACAATATGTATACACTCCTTGTCCCAGAAAAGGAAATTACCAATGAAGCCTTCATGCATTACCTCTATTTCTATCTTGTACCTTATAAAAAATTAATGAATAGTTCAAATCAAAATTTCAATTATTTAAACAAATTAACATAAGCTAATATAACTATGCTAACTTGGTGATGGGTGGAGAGATTGGTTCGGAGCAAGCGTATTGAAAGGGTTCACCAAGTGACTCATTTGTAACCTTTATGTAGGGAAAACCTCACAAGACTGTAGCGGTAGATATGTTTAAGATTGAGCCATTGGGTTGACTAGACTTGTATAGATCAAAAATAAAAAATCGCCACCACGCTTTATTGTTTCCAAAGGAATGAGAAAAGAGCGAATAATCCAAAAGAGGTGTTTCAAAGTTAAGAACGATAAAATGGTGTTCATAAAAAGCAAAAATGCATTGAAGAAAGAAGCACATGAAGGAAGAAGCATAAGGTTAGATGAACATGGTTTCCATAAAAATCAAAACTTTTTCTCATATAAACGTAATCATATTAATGGAAGGTCATAGGAAAACAAACAAAAATAATGCAAACTTAAACGCATTGAAAAAAACCAGAAAAATACACTCGAACAAACATAAACACCATAACTGACACACATTCATGCTAAACAGTAAAACTGAAAATGAGGCGAAAGATATGGTGTTAACCTTAATGCAGCGGAGGAAGACGATTTAGACTAGAGAGAGAATTTTGAGGAGAGGGAAAATGGTCTAGTTTGCACAAACAAAAATGAGAAAGATGAGTTTGAAGGAAAACATTAAAATTATAGAGAGAATGTTTACGCGGATAAAAGGATTGACCAATAGATTTTCTTTTCTTGTGTTTTGAAAAAATATGAGAAAGCAAAGCCACTTGTAAGTTTTATTAGTTTTCATTGGTCAATTATCTTCTATTTAATCAATTACAAAAAGGGGTATGATTTAGTACAATTTAATTTTGCATATAGTTGATTTTTTCGTTAAAGTTAAAATTGTTGTTTAAAGTGGTTACAAGCAACACATTTTTTTTTAGCTTTGATATGAATTCATAAGGGTTTAATTCAGCTACATATTTGAATTTTGATAATTTTTTATGTAATTTATTATTTTCTTTGGTTGAATATTTTTCTGTCTTGTATATTAATTTCGAAGTTCATTTTGACATTTTAACTTAAAAGAACTCCATATTTCATCTTTAAAATATTTAAAATGTGTCATATTAATACTTTTTGTCTAATTAATAATAAACAAATTCAAAAATTTAGCAAAATAAATTATGATCTTAACATATATGACCAAAAAAATATTAAACTTTTTTTTAATTTTTTTTTTAATTTTTAGAACTATTACTTCCATTCTTAATTAAGCATTTTTTATTTAATTTTCCTTTGTTGTCAAATGACTAAACTAAAGAGAATCCTTTTAACTTAAGTATGACAGTAATTAGTAAATTTGTTTAAAGTAAAAAATTTGTAATTATTATTATTATTATCAATAACATGAATTTGATTAATTAGGTTTTCTCAATGACCTAAAAATTCTGTGGCCTATTATGATATAACATCAGTTCTTTGGAAAGAGCATGTATACCGTATCCTTGTAACATGCTCTTATATTTCATTCTATGTGTATTATATCAGTGGTATATTCTCTTATATTTCATAAGCATTAATACTTTCTACGGGTAAATTATCTTTAAAAAAGATTGAGTATTTTTCATATAGATTTGAATGTATTTTCTTATTTAAAAAATTTAATAAATAAATTATAAAAATTAATCTTATATTGAACTAATTAAATAATTTTACATTTGATGATGTATTTGTATTTAATATAATTTATATATTTTGGTAAAGTGATTTATTTTACCTAAGTTAGTTTTTATATTCATAAATTTTTTATTTTTTTTTATCATATTCATAAAATAATGTCAAATCAATTCATCATTAATGAAGAGAAATAAATCCATCATATATTATCATTTCTATCACTAAATCAATAAAATAATAGTATTATCATCTCCCCCTTCAATTTAATTTTTTTGACAAAATATATCTTTAATAATTCATTTCTACACATCCAAAATCATAAACACAAATCACTTTAGTTTCTCTATATACTCTCTTAATATTCATTTTAGTTATTTAAATCATTTATAAAAAAATAACATCCCCATTTATTAATTTGAAAAATATGGAATATTTTCTATGATTTTATTGTTTAAAAAAATTGATTTATTAAAAATACTTTATATATTTAAACTATTAAATAGATCGAATATATTGATTATTTAATAAACTTAAAAAAAATTCATAATAAAGACTAAAAAAAAAAAATCAATATATAACAGAAAAATACTAAAGCTAATTTGCAATACTTGCAAGAAAAACTTTATAATGACAAAATAATATACTTTCTACTTTACCAACCATGAATTTGAATACTCTATATCTAATACTCGAGTTAGTTATTTGTAGGAATTTTGACAAAGTTTATTTATTGAAGAAATTTTTTCTGAATTATTTTTTTATAATAATATGAAATATATAAAGTAAAATAATAACAAAAAAAGATTTAAAAAATAGTGTTTTAATTAAAAATATGTATTTATATTATCTAAATTCAGAGTTTAAAAAAATATTCCATTAAATGCCAAAAAATATTCCACCATATTGACATGCCATATTAACTTGTATAAAAATATAGAATACATGGTCAAACATTATGTAACTTTACTACACATGATATTATTGATCAGTTAGATTATGTCTATCCAATTGATATTTAAATGGTATCTTCTCGATAAACACTTGTAGTAAATGCACAAGGGATGCAATTCAATACAAAAGGAACGAAACAGAAATAAGAAAAAACAAGGCACAAAGATCTATATTCCCCTATCCTTAGCAAGAATAGAAAACCAATCCCAACCAAATAACTTAATAACGATCAAGATATCGGGAGGATTCCAAACGAAAATATTAAAAACCACTTTATTCCTACCCAACCAAACACACGAACAAACCAAAAGTCACGTGAAAGCAAAGAAGAAAGGTTTAACTCCACACAATCTTAGCGGAAGATAATCCAACAAACTAAAACCTGAGTCATTCCCTTTAAGACAAACCGCCACCACCTCTTCCTCTAAAATCATTCCCAACCAATCAAAAACCTCCTTCCAAAAAAGATAGACGGCCTTCATATCTAGGCACTGCTATTTTGCATAACGAAAGGATGCGAAGAAACAAAAAAGATCGCCCGTACAGTACTCGCATTAGGACTGAAATGGACACTGTTGAGAAAATAAAAATACGATGTGGGATCTGTCAACAACCCCATATGCACAAAAAATGTATGCATCGCCTCAACGATGCAGGCCCTTCTAACTAGTTATACCGATGTATTTGGTTGTACTGATGTGTTGTTATTTATAATTATGCTTAATCGTATTTTTTAATTAGTAATTTGATGTTTCAAGTTTATTATTATTTAAAATTATTTTTATTAACATTTTAATTGTTTATTTATAATTATTTAAATTGCTTAATTAGTATTTTATTATTTAATTATATATTTAAATTATTTTTTAAAACTATTTTTAATTAATTAATAATATAAAATAATTACCTTTATATTAAATCAATATTAGAAAATAAAATATGAAAAAGAAAAATATACACTCATGCTATTTGAAATGGCACAAATCTTCTGGTTGTGTAATGGGTGGAACCCTCGCACCATTTCAAATGGCACAAGCCTTCTGAACGTGGCATTCTGAGAATTTTTTTCAAACTGTGGCATTGTGAGAATTATGTTTTAGGGGTGTGGCAACTTGGAAAAAAATTCCACAAAAACATTTGAATTGTGAAACAAACACACGTTAGATACCTCCTTGGACACAATAATATCCATAAAATTAGAAATGATTCTTTGAATATCCTGTTTTTGTTAACTATGGCATAGTATAGGTACTTTTGAGCTGAAGCAGAGAAAAAAGATCCATTTGATTAGAAATGGAATTTTAACTTTTGAGATGAAGCAGAGCATTGTCCTAATAATGTAGTATTAGGTGGAAAATAAATTTAATGGTGTCCTTTAAAACATGATACAACTTTACCAAAATCTGTATGATATATGGTAGTCATGTTGCATTTATAATGTAACAAAATGTGAATAAGTAAGTAGTTTAGGATTGGAAATGTAACAAAATTGTAGAACGGAACAAATTTAAAACATGAAAATAGGAATAACATTACAAAATAAGGTTCCTCTTTATAGATAAGCATTGTAAGCATCTACAAAGTAATTTTTATTGTTCAATAGACATGTAGATGATAATAGGTCCTTACACAAAATAAGTTGATTTTCGAAACTAACACAAATGCATTACTTAATCATAGTAGTTAACAGCTGAAACTAATGCCCATCATTTGCCTTTGGAATGTCTTGCACTCTTGAGCCTTGGATTCTTAGAGCCGATTTCCGCGGAGTTAAGAAATCAATGGATGGTCCAGAATCGTCATTAGAATCATCTCCCGACATTATTTTAGAAAAGTGTTGTTAAATCTCAGATCGGGACTCCAATTCTGGGGAGCAGAAGCAGATGTCGTATTCTATAAAAAATAGTATTGTAAAGAAGCATGTTTTGAAAAAAGAGAGTTTGATAATGGTAGGTCACGTTAATTGAAATACGTACTGTTTGAGTAGATGACATAATTGGGTTCTTTGGGACAATGAGTTCTTATGAGGTAATAATTTCTTTCCCCTTAGTAGTAGTTTCCTTGATGATGTTCTTGTTTGAAGCGTACAAAAGGGATATAGAAGTTTTGTAAGTGATGTTGTATATTATGTAGTTATGTAATAGAAAGGATTAAGTTGTCGATAAGTATAAATGTAATAAAAACCTATATTACTTGGATGAATGAAGTCCTTAATTTGTTGCTTGACATCAGGATCTTTAGTAAGTTTAATGATAGATGCCTGCTTGTAGTATGGTTGCCATTTGGCCCGTAATGAAAAACGCTTCTCAAGAAGGTTGTAAAGGTGTGAAGGGTACATTAGAGGATGATCCTCATTGGTCTAACGGGAACATATCAGATTTGATGTAAATCAGTCAAGTGAAACATATATATGTGCAACAGGTTGATGTTATGTCAAAATGGGGAATAAGTAATGATTACTAGTTTTTGCAGTTGATCATTGATGAATACACAATATAGTATATAATTTGATGTAAATAAGAGGGGGAACCAATTATTATGTAAATAAGGTTTTGTTAGGCTACATTGATGTAATTATGGAGCAATTTCCTTGATGTCACAACAACACAACAAGAGTCATTCTGGTTATAAGAAGATTGTAAAAATGACATGGTTGAGGGAAGCTATAACCATCAATTGTAGAAATAAAAGTGCAACAGATTTATCAATGTTTAGAAAATTACCAAAAGATCCATGAACTTGCAATGATCAGAACATATGAGTTAAGAATTGAAACATGTTTCATTATTTGTCGCAAAGCATGAGTGGACATACCAATAATATGTATACACTCCTTGTCCCAGAAAAGTAAATTACTAATGAAGCCTTCATGCATTACCTCTATTTCTATCTTGTACCTAATAAAAAATTAATGAATAGTTCAAATCAAAATTTATATTATTTAAACAAATTAACATAAGCTAATGTAACTATGTTAACTTGGTGATGGGTGGAGAGATTGGTTCGGAGCAAGCGCATTGAAAGGGTTCACCAAGTGACTCATTTGTAACCTTTATGTAGGGCAAACCTCACAAAACTGTAGCGGTAGATATGTTTAAGATTGAGCCATTGGGTTGACTAGACTTGTATAGATCAAAAATAAAAAATCGCCACCACGCTTTATTGTTTCCAAAGGAATGAGAAAAGAGCGAATAATCCAAAAGAGGTGTTTCAAAGTTAAGAACGATAAAATGGTGTTCATAAAAAGCAAGAATGCATTGAAGAAAGAAGCACATGAAGGAAGAAGCATAAGGTTAGATGAACATGGTTTCCATAAAAATCAAAACTTTTTCTTATATAAACGTAATCATATTAATGGAAGGTCATAGGAAAACAAACAAAAATAATGCAAACTTAAATGCATTGAAAAAAACCAGAAAAATACACTCGAACAAACATAAACACCATAACTGACAGACATTCATGCTAAACAGTAAAACTGAAAATGAGGCGAAAGATATGGTGTTAACCTTAATGCAGCGGAGGAAGACGATTTAGACTAGAGGGAGAATTTAGAGGAGAGGGAAAATGGTCTGGTTTGCACAAACAAAAATGAGAAAGATGAGTTTGAAGGAAAACATTTGAAATTATAGAGAGAATGTTTACGCGGATAAAAGGATTGACCAATAGATTTTCTTGTGTTTTGAAAAAATATGAGAAAGCAAAGCCACTTGTAAGTTTTATTAGTTTTCATTGGTCAATTATCTTCTATTTAATCAATTACAAAAAGGGGTATGATTTAGTACAATTTAATTTTGCATATAGTTGATTTTTCGTTAAAGTTAAAATTGTTGTTTGGAGTGGTTACAAGCAACACAATTTTTTTTTAGCTTTGATATGAATTCATAAGGGTTTAATTCAGCTACATATTTGAATTTTGATAATTTTTTATGTAATTTATTATTTTCTTTGGTTGAATATTTTTCTGTCTTGTATATTAATTTCGAAGTTCATTTTGACATTTTAACTTAAAAGAACTCCATATTTCATCTTTAAAATATTTAAAATGTGTCATATTAATACTTTTTGTCTAATTAATAATAAACAAATACAAAAATTTAGTAAAATAAATTATGATCTTAACATATATGACCAAAAAAATATTAAACTTTTTTTTAAATTTTTTTTTTAATTTTTAGAACTATTATTTTCATTCTTAATTAAGCATTTTTTATTTAATTTTCCTTTGTTGTCAAATGACTAAACTAAAGAGAATCCTTTTAACTTAAGTATGACAGTAATTAGTAAATTTGTTTAAAGTAAAAAATTTGTAATTATTATTATTATTATCAATAACATGAATTTGATTAATTAAGTTTTCTCAATGACCTAAAAATTCTATGGCCTATTATAATATAACATAAGTTCTTTGGAAAGAGCATGTACACCGTATACTTGTAACATGCTCTTATATTTCATTCTATGTGTATTATATCAGTGGTATATTCTCTTATATTTCATAAGCATTAATACTTTCTAGTGGTAAATTATCTTTAAAAAAGATTGAGTATTTTTCATATAGATTTGAATGTATTTTCTTATTTAAAAATTTTAATAAATAAATTATAAAAATTAATCTTATATTGAACTAATTAAATAATTTTACATTTGATGATGTATTTGTATTTAATATAATTTATATATTTTGGTAAAGTGATTTATTTTACCTAAGTTAGTTTTTATATTCATAAATTTTTAATTTTTTTTATCATATTCATGAAATAATGTCAAATCAATTCATCATTAATGAAGAGAAAAAATCCATCATATATTATCATTTCTATCACTAAATCAATAAAATAATAGTATTATCATCTCTCCCCCTTCAATTTAATTTTTTTGACAAAATATATCTTTAATAATTCATTTCTACACATCCAAAATCATAAACACAAATCACTTTAGTTTCTCTATATACTCTCTTAATATTCATTTTAGTTATTTAAATCATTTATAAAAAAATAACATCCCCATTTATTAATTTGAAAAATATGGAATATTTTCTATGATTTTATTTTTTAAAAAAATTGATTTATTAAAAATACTTTATATAT
Source organism: Vicia faba (assembly GCA_948472305.1). NCBI lineage: Eukaryota > Viridiplantae > Streptophyta > Magnoliopsida > Fabales > Fabaceae > Vicia > Vicia faba. Next base: position 991,818,894 of record OX451735.1, read on the forward strand.
CTAAACTATTAAATAGATCGAATATATTGATTATTTAATAAACTTAAAAAATTCATAATAAAGACTAAAGAAAAATAATAAATCAATATATAACAGAAAAATACTAAAGCTAATTTGCAATACTTACAAGAAAAACTTTATAATGACAAAATAATATACTTTCTACTTTACCATCCATGTATTTGAATACTCTATATCTAATACTCGAGTTAGTTATTTGTAGGAATTTTGACAAAGTTTATTTATTGAAGAAATTTTTTATGAATTATTTTTTTATAATAATATGAAATATATAAAGTAAAATAATAACAAAAAAAGATTTAAAAAATAGTGTTTAAATTAAAAATATGTATTTATATTATCTCAATTCAGAGTTTAAAAAAATATTCCATTAAATGCCAAAAAATATTCCACCATATTGACATGCCATATTAACTTGTATAAAAATATAGAATACATGGTCAAACATTCTTTAACTTTACTACACATGATATTATTGATCAGTTAGATTATGTCTATCCAATTGATATTTAAATGATATCTTCTCGATAAACACTTGTAGTAAATGCACAAGGGATGCAATTCAATACAAAAGGAACGAAACAGAAATAAGAAAAAACAAGGCACAAAGATCTATATTCCCCTATCCTTAGCAAGAATAGAAAACCAATCCCAACCAAATAACTTAATAACGATCAAGATATCGGGAGGATTCCAAACGAAAATATTAAAAACCACTTTATTCCTACCCAACCAAACACAAGAACAAACAAAAAGTCACGTGAAAGCAAAGAAGAAAGGTTTAACTCCACACAATCTTAGCCGAAGATAATCCAACAAACTAAAACCTGAGTCATTCCCTTTAAAACAAACTGCCACCACCTCTTCCTCTAAAATCATTCCCAACCAATCAAAAACCTCCTTCCAAAAAAGATAGCCGGCCTTCATATCTAGGCAATACTATTTTGCATAACGAAAGGATGCGAAGAAACAAAAAAGATCGCCCGAACAGTACTCGCATTAGGACTTAAATGGACACTGTTGAGAAAATAAAAATACGATGCGGGATCTGTCAACAACCCCATATGCACAAAAAATGTATGCATCGCCTCAATGATGCAGACCCTTCTAACTAGTTATACCGATGTATTTGGTTGTACTGATGTGTTGTTATTTATAATTATGCTTAATCGTATTTTTTAATTATTAATTTGATGTTTCAAGTTTATTATTATTTAAAATTATTTTTATTAACATTTTAATTGTTTATTTATAATTATTTAAATTGCTTAATTAGTATTTTATTATTTAATTATATATTTAAATTATTTTTTAAAACTATTTTTAATTAATTAATAATATAAAATAATTACCTTTATATTAAATCAATATTAGAAAATAAAATACGAAAAAGAAAAATATACACTCATGCTATTTGAAATGGCACAAATCTTCTGGTTGTGTAATGGGTGGAACCCTCGCACCATTTCAAATGGCGCAAGCCTTCTGAACGTGGCATTCTGAGATTTTTTTTCAAACTGTGGCATTGTGAGAATTATGTTTTAGGGGTGTGGCAACTTAGAAAAAAATTCCACAAAAACATTTGAATTGTGAAACAAACACACGTTAGATACCTCTTTGGACACAATAATATCCATAAAAGTAGAAATGATTCTTTGAATATCCTGTTTTTGTTAACTATGGCATGGCATAGGTACTTTTGAGCTGAAGCGGAGCAAAAAGATCAATTTGATTAGAAATGGAATTTTAACTTTTGAGCTTAAGCAGAGCATTGTCCTAATAATGTAGTATTAGGTGGAAAATAAATTTAATGGTGTCCATTAAAACATGATACAACTTTTCCAAAATCTGTATGATATAAGGGAGTCATGTTGCATTTATAATGTAACAAAATGTGAATAAGTAAGTAGCTTAGGATTGGAAATGTAACAAAATTGTAGAACAGAACAAATTTAAAACATGAAAATAGGAATAACATTACAAAATAAGGTTCTTCTTTGTAGATAAGCATTGTAAGCATCTACAAAGTAATTTTTATTGTTCAATAGACATGTAGATGATAATAGGTCCTTACACAAAATAAGTCAATTTTCCAAACTAACACAAATGCATTACTTAATCATAGTAGTTAACAGTTGAAACTAATGCCCATCATTTGCCTTTGGAATGTCTTGCACTCTTGAGCCTTGGATTCTTAGAGCCGATTTCTGCGGAGTTAAGAAATCAATGGATGGTCCAGAATCGTCATTAGAATCATCTCCCGACATTATTTTAGAAAAGTGTTGTTAAATCTCAGATCGGGGCTCCAATTCTGGGGAGCAGAAGCAAATGTCGTATTCTATAAAAAATAGTATTGTAAAGAAGCATGTTTTGAAAAAAGAGAGTTTGATAATGGTAGGTCACGTTAATTGAAATACGTACTGTTTGAGTAGATGACATAATTGGGTTCTTTGGGACAATGAGTTCTTATGAGGTAATAATTTCTTTCCCCTTAGTAGTAGTTTCCTTAATGATGTTCTTGTTTGAAGCGTACAAAAGGGATATAGAAGTTTTGTAAGTGATGTTGTATATTATGTAGTTATGTAATAGAAAGGATTAAGTTGTCGATAAGTATAAATGTAATAAAAACCTATATTACTTGGATCAATGAATTCCTTAATTTGTTGCTTGACATCAGGATCTTTAGTAAGTTTAATGATAGATGCCTGCTTGTAGTATGGTTGCCATTTGGCCCGTAATGAAAAACTCTTCTCAAGAAGGTTGTAAATGTGTAAAGGGTACATTAGAGGATGATCCTCATTGGTCTAACGGCAACATATCAGATTTGATGTAAATCAATCAAGTGAAACATATATATGTGCAACAGGTTGATGTTATGTCAAAATGGGGAATAAGTAATGATTACTAGTTTTTGCAGTTGATCATTGATGAATACACAATATAGTATATAATTTGATGTAAATGAGAGGGGGAACCAATTATTATGTAAATAAGGTTTTGTTAGGCTACATTGATGTAATTATGGAGAAATTTCCTTGATGTCACAACACAACAAGAGTCATTCTGGTTATAAGAGGATTGTAAAAATGACATGGTTGAGGGCAGCTATAACCATCAATTCTAGAAATAAAAGTGCAACAGATTTATCAATGTTTAGAAAATTACCAAAAGATCCATGAACTTGCAATGATCAGAACATATGAATTAAGAATTGAAACTTGTTTCATTATTTGTCGCAAAGCATGAGTGGACATACCAACAATATGTATACACTCCTTGTCCCAGAAAAGGAAATTACTAATGAAGCCTTTATGCAATACCTCTATTTCTATCTTGTACCTAATAAAAAATTAATGAATAGTTCAAATCAAAATTTCAATTATTTAAACAAAATAACATAAGCTAATATAACTATGTTAACTTGGTGATGGGAGGAGAGATTGGTTCGGAGCAAGCGTATTGAAAGGGTTCACCAAGTGACTTGTTTGTAACCTTTATGTAGGGCAAACCTCACAAAACTGTAGCGCTGAAAATGTTTAAGATTGAGCCATTGGGTTGACTAGACTTGTACAAATCAAAAATAAAAAATCTCCACCACACTTTATTGTTTCCAAAGGAATGAGAAAAGAGCGAATAACCCAAAAGAGGTGTTTCAAAGTTAAGAACGATAAAATGGTGTTCTTAAAAAGCAAGAATTCATTGAAGAAAGAAGCACATGAAGGAAGAAGCATAAGGTTAGATGAACATGGTTTCCATAAAAATTAAAACTTTTTCCCATATAAACGTAACCATATTAATGGAAGGTCATAGAAAAACAAACAAAATAATGCAAACTTAAACGCATTGAAAAAAAAAACAGAAAAATACACTCGAACAAACATAAACACCATAACTGACACACATTCATGCTAAATAGTAAAACTGAAAATGAGGCCAAAGATATGGTGTTAACCTTGATGCAGCGGAGGAAGACGATTTAGACTAGAGGGAGAATTTAGAGGAGAGGGAAAATGGTCTTGTTTGCACAAACAAAAATGAGAAAGATGAGTTTGAAGGAAAACTTTTGAAATGATAGAGAGAATGTTTACGCGGGTAAAAGGATTGACCAATAGATTTTCTTTTCTTGTGTTTTGAAAAAACTTTTGAGAAAGCTAAGCCACTTGTAAGTTTTATTAGTTTTCATCGGTCAATTATCTTTTATTTAATCAATTACAAAAAGGGGTATGATTTAGTATAATTTAATTTTGCATATAGTTGATTTTTTCGTTAAAGTTAAAATTGTTGTTTGGAGTGGTTACAAGCAACAAATTTTTTTTTAGCTTTGATATAAATTCACAAGGGTTTAATTCAGCTACATATTTGAATTTTGATAATTCTTTATGTAATTTATTATTTTCTTCGGTTCAATATTTTTCTGTCTTGTATATTAATTTCGAAGTTCATTTTGACATTTTAACTTAAAAGAACTCCATATTTAATCTTTAAAATATTTAAAATGTGTCATATTAATACTTTTTGTCTAATTAGTAATAAACAAATTCAAAAATTTAGCAAAATAAATTATGATCTTAACATATATGACCAAAAAAAATATTAAACTTTTTTTTTATAAATTTTTTAGAACTATTATTTCCCTTCTTGATTAAGCATTTTTTATTTAATTTTCCATTGTTGTCAAATGACTAAACTAAAGAGAATCTTTTTAACTCAAGTATGACAGTAATTAGTTAATTTGTTTAAAGTAAAAAATTTGTAATTTTTATTATTATTATCATGAATTTGATTAATTAGGTTTTCTCAATGACCTAAAAGTTTTGTGGCCTGTTATGATATAACATCAGTTCTTTGGAAAGAGCATGTATACGGTATCCTTGTAACATGCTCTTATATTTCATTCTATGTGTATTTTATCAGTGGTAAATTCTCTTATATTTCATAAGCATTAATACTTTCTATTAGAAAATTTTCTTTAAAAAAGATTGAGCATTTTTCATATAGATTTGAATGTATTTTCTTATTTAAAAAATATAATAAATAAATTATAAAAATTAATCTTATATTGAACTAATTAAATAATCTTACATTTGATGATGTATTTGTATTTAATATAATTTATACATTTTGGTAAAGTGATTTATTTTACCTAAGTTAGTTTTTATATTCATAAATTTTTAATTATTTTTATCATATTCATAAAATAATGTCAAATCAATTAATCATTAATGAAGAGAAATAAATTCATCATATATTATCATTTCCATCGCTAAATCAATAAAATAATAGTATTATCATCTCTCCCCCCTCCAATTTAATTTTTTTGACAAAATATATCTTTAATAATTCATTTCTACACATCCAAAATCATAAACACAAATCACTTTAGTTTCTCTATATACTCTCTTAATATTCATTTTAGTTATTTAAATCATTTATAAAAAAATAACATCCCCATTTATTAATTTGAAAAATATGGAATATTTTCTATGATTTTTTTTTTTTTTTAAAATTGATTTATTAAAAATACTTTATATATCTAAACTATTAAATAGATCGAATATATTGATTATTTAATAAACTTAAAAAAATTCATAGTAAAGACTAAAGAAAAATAATAAATCAATATATAACAGAAAAATACTAAAGCTAATTTTCAATACTTACAAGAAAAACTTTATAATGATAAAATAATATAGTTTCTACTTTACCATCCATATATTTGAATACTCTATATCTAATACTCGAGTTAGTTATTTGTAGGAATTTTTACAAAGTTTATTTATTGAAGAAATTTTTTATGAATAATTTTTTTATAATAATATGAAATATATAAAGTAAAATAATAATATAAAATTATTAAAAAAAATAGTGTTTTAATTAAAAATATGTATTTGTATTATCTAAATTCAGAGTTTATAAAAATATTCCATTAAATGCCAAAAAATATTCCACCATATTGACATGCCATATTAACTTGTATAAAAATATAGAATACATGATCAAACGTTCTTTAACTTTACTACACATGATATTATTCATCAGTTAGATTATGTCTATCTAATTGATATTTAAATGATATCTTCTCTATAAACACTTGTAGTAAATGCACAAGGGATGCAATTCAATACAAAAGGAACAAAACAGATATAAGAAAAAACAAGGCACAAAGATCTATATTCCCCTATCCGTAGCAAAAATAGAAAACCAATACCAACCAAATAACTCAATAACGATCAAGATATCGGTAGGATTTTAAACGAAAATATTAAAAACCACTTTATTCCCACCCAACCAAACACACGAACAAACAAAAAGTCACGTGAAAGCAAAGAAGAAAGGTTTAACTCCACACAATCTTAGCCGAAGATAATCCAACAAACTAAAACCTGAGTCATTCCCTTTAAGACAAACCGCCACAACCTCTTCCTCTAAAATCATTCCCAACCAATGAAAAACCTCCTTCCAAAAAAGATAGCCGGCCTTCATATCTAGGCAATACTATTTTGCATAACGAAAGGATGCAGAGAAACAAAAAAGATCACCCGAACAATACTCGCATTAGAACTGAAATGGACACTGTTGAGAAAATAAAAATACGATGCGGGATCTGTCAACAACCCCATATGCACAAAAAATGTATGCATCGCCTCAACGATGCAGGCCCTTCTAACTAGTTATACCGATGTATTTGGTTGTACTGATGTGTTGTTATTTATAATTATGCTTAATCGTATTTTTTAATTAGTAATTTGATGTTTCAAGTTTATTATTATTTAAAATTATTTTAATTAACATTTTAATTGTTTATTTATAATTATTTAAATTGCTTAATTAGTATTTTATTATTTAATTATATATTTAAATTATTTTTTAAAACTATTTTTAATTAATTAATAATATAAAATAATGACCTTTATATTAAATCAATATTAGAAAATAAAATACGAAAAAGAAAAATATACACTCATGCTATTTGAAATGGCACAAATCTTCTGGTTGTGTAATGGGTGGAACCCTCGCACCATTTCAAATGGCGCAAGCCTTCTGAACGTGGCATTCTGAGATTTTTTTTCAAACTGTGGCATTGTGAGAATTATGTTTTAGGGGTGTGGCAACTTAGAAAAAAATTCCACAAAAACATTTGAATTGTGAAACAAACACACGTTAGATACCTCTTTGGACACAATAATATCCATAAAAGTTGAAATGATTCTTTGAATATCCTGTTTTTGTTAACTATGTCATGGCATAGGTACTTTTGAGCTGAAGCGGAGCAAAAAGATCCATTTGATTAGAAATGGAATTTTAACTTTTGAGCTTAAGCAGAGCATTGTCCTAATAATGTAGTATTAGGTGGAAAATAAATTTAATGGTGTCCATTAAAACATGATACAACTTTTCCAAAATCTGTATGATATAGGGTAGTCATGTTGCATTTATAATGTAACAAAATGTGAATAAGTAAGTAGCTTAGGATTGGAAATGTAACAAAATTTTAGAACAGAACAAATTTAAAACATGAAAATAGGAATAACATTACAAAATAAGGTTCTTCTTTGTAGATAAGCATTGTAAGCATCTACAAAGTAATTTTTATTGTTCAATAGACATGTAGATGATAATAGGTCCTTACACAAAATAAGTCAATTTTCCAAACTAACACAAATGCATTACTTAATCATAGTAGTTAACAGCTGAAACTAATGCCCATCATTTGCCTTTGGAATGTATTGCACTCATGAGCCTTGGATTCTTAGAGCCGATTTCTTCGGAGTTAAGAAATCAACCGATGGTCCAGAATCGTCATTAGAATCATCTCCCGACATTATTTTAGAAATAGTGTTGTTAAATCTCAGATCGGGACTCCAATTCTGGGGAGCAGAAGCAAATGTCGTATTCTGTAAAAAAAATAGTATTGTAAAGAAGCATGTTTTGAAAAAAGAGAGTTTGATCATGGTAGGTCACATTAATTGAAATACGTACTGTTTGAGTAGATGACATAATTGGGTTCTTTGGGACAATGAGTTCTTATAAGGTAATTATTTCTTTCCCCATAGTAGTAGTTTCCTTGATGATGTTCTTGTTTGAAGCGTACAAAAGGGATATATAAGTTTTGTAAGTGATGTTGTATATTATGTAGTTATGTAATAGAAAGAATTAAGTTGTCGATAAGTATAAATGTAATAAAAACCTATATTACTTGGATCAATGAAGTCCTTAATTTGTTGCTTGACATCGGGATCTTTAGTAAGTTTAATGATAGATGCCTGCTTGTAGTATAGTTGCCATTTGGCCCGTAATGAAAAACGCTTCTCAATAAGGTTTTAAAGGTGTGAAGGGTACATTAGAAGATGATCTTCATTGGTCTAAAGGCAACATATCAGATTTGATGTAAATCAGTCAAGTGAAACATATATATGTGCAACAGGTTGATGTTATGTCAAAATGGGGAATAAGTAATGATTACTAGTTTTTGCAGTTGATCATTTATGAATACACAATATAGTATATAATTTGATGTAAATAAGAGGGGGAACCAATTATTATGTAAATAAGGTTTTGTTAGGCTACATTGATGTAATTATGGAGCAATTTCCTTGATGTCACAACAACACAACAAGAGTCATTCTGGTTATAAGAAGATTGTAAAAATGACATGGTTGAGGGCAGCTATAACCATCAATTCTAGAAATAAAAGTGCAACAGATTTATCAATGTTTAGAAAATTACCAAAAGATCCATGAACTTGCAATGATCAGAACATATGAGTTAAGAATTGAAACATGTTTCATTATTTGTCGCAAAGCATGAGTGGACATACCAACAATATGTATACACTCCTTGTCCCAGAAAAGGAAATTACTAATGAAGCCTTCATGCATTACCTCTATTTCTATCTTGTACCTAATAAAAAATTAATGAATAGTTCAAATCAAAATTTCAATTATTTAAACAAAATAACATAAGCTAATATAACTATGTTAACTTGGTGATGGGTGGAGAGATTGGTTCGGAGCAAGCGTATTGAAAGGGTTCACCAAGTGACTTGTTTGTAACCTTTATGTAAGGCAAACCTCACAAAACTGTAGCACTAGAAATGTTTAAGATTGAGCCATTGGGTTGACTAGACTTGTACAAATCAAAAATAAAAAATCGCCACCACACTTTATTGTTTCCAAAGGAATGAGAAAAGAGCGAATAACCCAAAAGAGGTGTTTCAAAGTTAAGAACGATAAAATGGTGTTCATAAAAAGCAAGAATGCATTGAAGAAAGAAGCACATGAAGGAAGAAGCATAAGGTTAGATGAACATGGTTTCCATAAAAATTAAAACTTTTTCCCATATTAATGGAAGGTCATAGGAAAACAAACAAAATAATACAAACTTAAACGCATTTAAAAAAAACAGAAAAATACACTCGAACAAACATAAACACCATAACTGGCACACATTCATGCTAAATAGTAAAACTGAAAATGAGGCGAAAGATATGGTGTTAACCTTGATGCAGCGGAGGAAGACGATTTAGACTAGAGGGAGAATTTAGAGGAGAGGGAAAATGGTCTGGTTTGCACAAACAAAAATGAGAAAGATTAGTTTGAAGGAAAACTTTTGAAATGATAGAGAGAATGTTTACGCAGGTAAAAGGATTGACCAATAGATTTTCTTTTCTTGTGTTTTGAAAAAATTTGAGAAAGCTAAGCCACTTGTAAGTTTTATTAGTTTTCACCGGTCAATTATCTTCTATTTAATCAATTACAAAAAGGGGTATGATTTAGTACAATTTAATTTTGCTTATAGTTGATTTTTTTGTTAAAGTTAAAATTGTTGTTTGGAGTGGTTACAAGAAACAAATTTTTTTTTAGCTTTGATATGAATTCATAAGGGTTTAATTCAGATACATATTTGAATTTTGATAATTTTTTATGTAATTTATTATTTTCTTTGGTTCAATATTTTTCTGTCTTGTATATTAATTTCGAAGTTCATTTTGACATTTTAACTTAAAAGAACTCCATATTTCATCTTTAAAATATTTAAAATGTGTCATATTAATACTTTTTGTCTAATTAGTAATAAACAAATTCAAAAATTTAGCAAAATAAATTATGATCTTAACATATATATGACGAAAAAAAATATTAAACTTTTTTTTTATAAATTTTTTAGAACTATTATTTCCCTTCTTGATTAAGCATTTTTTATTTAATTTTCCATTGTTGTCAAATGACTAAACTAAAGAGAATCCTTTTAACTCAAGTATGACAGTAATTAGTTAATTTGTTTAAAGTAAAAAATTTGTAATTTTTATTATTATTATCATGAATTTGATTAATTAGGTTTTCTCAATGACCTAAAAATTTTGTGGCATGTTATGATATAACTTCAGTTCTTTGGAAAGAGCATGTATACGGTATCCTTGTAACATGCTCTTATATTTCATTCTATGTGTATTGTATCAGTGGTAAATTCTCTTATATTTAATAAGCATTAATACTTTCTATTAGAAAATTTTCTTTAAAAAAGATCGAGCATTTTTCATATAGATTTGAATGTATTTTCTTATTTAAAAAATATAATAAATAAATTATAAAAATTAATCTTATATTGAATTAATTAAATAATCTTACATTTGATGATGTATTTGTATTTAATATAATTTATATATTTTGGTAAAGTGATTTATTTTTATTTTACCTAAGTTAGTTTTTATATTCATAAATTTTTAATTATTTTTATCATATTCATAAAATAATGTCAAATCAATTAATCATTAATGAAGAGAAATAAATCCATCATATATTATCATTTCCATCGCTAAATCAATAAAATAATAGTATTATCATCTCTCCCGCTTCAATTTAATTTTTTTGACAAAATATATCTTTAATAATTCATTTCTACACATCCAAAATCATAAACACAAATCACTTTAGTTTCTCTATATACTCTCTTAATATTCATTTTAGCTATTTAAATCATTTATAAAAAAATAACATCCCCATTTATTAATTTGAAAAATATGGAATATTTTCTATGATTTTTTTTTTAAATTGATTTATTAAAAATACTTTATATATCTAAACTATTAAATATATCGAATATATTGATTATTTAATAAACTTAAAAAAATTCATAGTAAAGACTAAAGAAAAATAATAAATCAATATATAACAGAAAAATACTAAAGCTAATTTTCAATACTTACAAGAAAAACTTTATAATGATAAAATAATATACTTTCTACTTTACCATCCATATATTTGAATACTCTATATCTAATACTCGAGTTAGTTATTTGTAGGAATTTTTACAAAGTTTATTTATTGAAGAAATTTTTTATGAATAATTTTTTTATAATAATATGAAATATATAAAGTAAAATAATAATATAAAATTATTAAAAAAAATAGTGTTTTAATTAAAAATATGTATTTGTATTATCTAAATTCAGAGTTTATAAAAATATTCCATTAAATGCCAAAAAATATTCCACCATATTGACATGCCATATTAACTTGTATAAAAATATAGAATCCATGATCAAACGTTCTTTAACTTTATTACACATGATATTATTCATCAGTTAGATTATGTCTATCTAATTGATATTTAAATGATATCTTCTCCATAAACACTTGTAGTAAATGCACAAGGGATGCAATTCAATACAAAAGGAACAAAACAGATATAAGAAAAAACAAGGCACAAAGATCTATATTCCCCTATCCTTAGCAAAAATAGAAAACCAATACCAACCAAATAACTCAATAACGATCAAGATATCGGTAGGATTTCAAACGAAAATATTAAAAACCACTTTATTCCTACCCAACCAAACACACGAACAAACAAAAAGTCACGTGAAAGCAAAGAAGAAAGGTTTAACTCCACACAATCTTAGCCGAAGATAATCCAACAAACTAAAACCTGAGTCATTCCCTTTAAGACAAACCGCCACCACCTCTTCCTCTAAAATCATTCACAACCAATCAAAAACCTCCTTCCAAAAAATGTAGCCGGCCTTCATATCTAGGCAATACTATTTTGCATAACGAAAGGATGCGGAGAAACAAAAAAGATCGCCCGAACAGTACTCGCATTACGACTGAAATGGAAACTGTTGAGAAAATAAAAATACGATGCGGGATCTGTCAACAACCCCATATGCACAAAAAATGTATGCATCGCCTCAACGATGCAGGCCCTTCTAACTAGTTATACCGATGTATTTGGTTGTACTGATGTGTTGTTATTTATAATTATGCTTAATCGTATTTTTTAATTAGTAATTTGATGTTTCAAGTTTATTATTATTTAAAATTATTTTTATTAACATTTTAATTGTTTATTTATAATTATTTAAATTGCTTAATTAGTATTTTATTATTTAATTATATATTTAAATTATTTTTTAAAACTATTTTTAATTAATTAATAATATAAAATAATTACCTTTATATATAATCAATATTAGAAAATAAAATACGAAAAATAAAAATATACACTCATGCTATTTGAAATGGCACAAATCTTCTGGTTGTGTAATGGGTGGAACCCTCGCACCATTTCAAATGGCGCAAGCCTTCTGAACGTGGCATTCTGAGATTTTTTTTCAAACTGTGGCATTGTGAGAATTATGTTTTAGGGGTGTGGCAACTTAGAAAAAAATTCCACAAAAACATTTGAATTGTGAAACAAACACACGTTAGATACCTCTTTGGACACAATAATATCCATAAAAGTAGAAATGATTCTTTGAATATCCTGTTTTTGTTAACTATGGCATGGCATAGGTACTTTTGAGCTGAAGCGGAGCAAAAAGATCCATTTGATTAGAAATGGAATTTTAACTTTTGAGCTTAAGCAGAGCATTGTCCTAATAATGTAGTATTAGGTGGAAAATAAATTTAATGGTGTCCATTAAAACATGATACAACTTTTCCAAAATCTGTATGATATAGGGTAGTCATGTTGCATTTATAATGTAACAAAATGTGAATAAGTAAGTAGCTTAGGATTGGAAATGTAACAAAATTGTAGAACAGAACAAATTTAAAACATGAAAATAGGAATAACATTACAAAATAAGGTTCTTCTTTGTAGATAAGCATTGTAAGCATCTACAAAGTAATTTTTATTGTTCAATAGACATGTAGATGATAATAGGTCCTTACACAAAATAAGATAATTTTCCAAACTAACACAAATGCATTACTTAATCATATTAGTTAACAGCTGAAACTAATGCCCATCATAAGCCTTTGGAATGTATTGCACTCTTGAGCCTTGGATTCTTAGAGCCGATTTCTTCGGAGTTAAGAAATCAACTAATGGTCCAGAATCGTCATTAGAATCATCTCCCGACAATATTTTAGAAATAGTGTTGTTAAATCTCAGATCGGGACTCCAATTCTGGGGAGCAGAAGCAAATGCCGTATTCTGTAAAAAAATAGTATTGTAAAGAAGCATGTTTTGAAAAAAGAGAGTTTGATCATGGTAGGTCACATTAATTGAAATACGTACTGTTTGAGTAGATGACATAATTGGGTTCTTTGGGACAATGAGTTCTTATAAGGTAATAATTTCTTTCCCCTTAGTAGTAGTTTCCTTGATGATGTTCTTGTTTGAAGCGTACAAAAGGGATATATAAGTTTTGTAAGTGATGTTGTATATTATGTAGTTATGTAATAGAAAGAATTTAGTTGTCGATAAGTATAAATGTAATAAAAACCTATATTACTTGGATCAATGAAGTCCTTAATTTGTTGCTTGACATCGGGATCTTTAGTAAGTTTAATGATAGATGCCTGCTTGTAGTATGGTTGCCATTTGGCCCGTAATGAAAAACGCTTCTCAAGAAGGTTTTAAAGGTGTGAAGGGTACATTAGAAGATGATCCTCATTGGTCTAAAGGCAACATATCAGATTTGATGTAAATCAGTCAAGTGAAACATATATATGTGCAACAGGTTGATGATATGTCAAAATGGGGAATAAGTAATGATTACTAGTTTTTGCAGTTGATCATTGATGAATACACAATATAGTATATAATTTGATGTAAATAAGAGGGGGAACCAATTATTATGTAAATAAGGTTTTGTTAGGCTACATTGATGTAATTATGGAGCAATTTCCTTGATGTCACAACAACACAACAAGAGTCATTCTGGTTATAAGAAGATTGTAAAAATGACATGGTTGAGGGAAGCTATAACCATCAATTGTAGAAATAAAAGTGCAACAGATTTATCAATGTTTATAAAATTACCAAAAGATCCATGAACTTGCAATGATCAGAACATATGAGTTAAGAATTGAAACAAGTTTCATTATTTGTCGCAAAGCATGAGTGGACATACCAACAATATGTATACACTCCTTGTCCCAGAAAAGGAAATTACCAATGAAGCCTTCATGCATTACCTCTATTTCTATCTTGTACCTAATAAAAAATTAATGAATAGTTCAAATCAAAATTTCAATTATTTAAACAAATTAACATAAGCTAATATAACTATGTTAACTTGGTGATGGGTGGAGAGATTGGTTCGGAGCAAGCGCATTGAAAGGGTTCACCAAGTGACTCATTTGTAACCTTTATGTAGGGAAAACCTCACAAAACTGTAGCGGTAGATATGTTTAAGATTGAGCCATTGGGTTGACTAGACTTGTATAGATCAAAAATAAAAAATCGCCACCATGCTTTATTGTTTCCAAAGGAATGAGAAAAGAGCGAATAATCCAAAAGAGGTGTTTCAAAGTTAAGAACGATAAAATGGTGTTCATAAAAAGCAAGAATTCATTGAAGAAAGAAGCACATGAAGGAAGAAGCTTAAGGTTAGATGAACATGGTTTCCATAAAAATCAAAACTTTTTCTCATATAAATGTAATCATATTAATGGAAGGTCATAGGAAAACAAACAAAAATAATGCAAACTTAAACGCATTGAAAAAAACCAGAAAAATACACTCGAACAAACATAAACACCATAACTGACACACATTCATGCTAAACAGTAAAACTGAAAATGAGGCGAAAGATATGGTGTTAACCTTAATGTAGCGGAGGAAGACGATTTAGACTAGAGAGAGAATTTAGAGGAGAGGGAAAATGGTCTAGTTTGCACAAACAAAAATGAGAAAGATGAGTTTGAAGGAAAACATTTAAAATTATAGAGAGAATGTTTACGCGGATAAAAGAATTGACCAATAAATTTTCTTTTCTTGTGTTTTGAAAAAATATGAGAAAGCAAAGCCACTTGTAAGTCTTATTAGTTTTCATTGGTCAATTATCTTCTATTTAATCAATTACAAAAAGGGGTATGATTTAGTACAATTTAATTTTGCATATAGTTGATTTTTTCGTTAAAGTTAAAATTGTTGTTTGGAGTGGTTACAAGCAACACATTTTTTTTTAGCTTTGATATGAATTCATAAGGGTTTAATTCAGCTACATATTTGAATTTTGATAATTTTTTATGTAATTTATTATTTTCTTTGGTTGAATATTTTTCTGTCTTGTATATTAATTTCGAAGTTCATTTTGACATTTTAACTTAAAAGAACTCCATATTTCATCTTTAAAATTTTTAAAATGTGTCATATTAATACTTTTTGTCTAATTAATAATAAACAAATTCAAAAATTTAGCAAAATAAATTATGATCTTAACATATATGACCAAAAAAATATTAAACTTTTTTTTAATTTTTTTATTAATTTTTAGAACTATTATTTTCATTCTTAATTAAGCATTTTTTATTTAATTTTCCTTTGTTGTCAAATGACTAAACTAAAGAGAATCCTTTTAACTTAAGTATGACAGTAATTAGTAAATTTGTTTAAAGTAAAAAATTTGTATTTATTATTATTATTATCAATAACATGAATTTGATTAATTAGGTTTTCTCAATGACCTAAAAATTTTGTGGCCTATTATGATATAACATCAGTTCTTTGGAAAGAGCATGTATACCGTATCCTTGTAACATGCTCTTATATTTCATTCTATGTGTATTATATCAGTGGTATATTCTCTTATATTTCATAAGCATTAATACTTTCTACTGGTAAATTATCTTTAAAAAAGATTGAGTATTTTTCATATAGATTTGAATGTATTTTCTTATTTAAAAAATTTAATAAATAAATTATAAAAATTAATCTTATACTGAACTAATTAAATAATTTTACATTTGATGATGTATTTGTATTTAATATAATTTATATATTTTGGTAAAGTGATTTATTTTACCTAAGTTAGTTTTTATATTCATAAATTTTTAATTTTTTTTATCATATTCATAAAATAATGTCAAATCAATTCTTCATTAATGAAGAGAAATAAATCCATCATATATTATCATTTCTATCACTAAATCAATAAAATAATAGTATTATCATCTCCCCCTTCAATTTAATTTTTTTGACAAAATATATCTTTAATAATTCATTTCTACACATCCAAAATCATAAAGACAAATCACTTTAGTTTCTCTATATACTCTCTTAATATTCATTTTAGTTATTTAAATCATTTATAAAAAAATAACATCCCCATTTATTAATTTGAAAAATATGGAATATTTTCTATGATTTTATTGTTTAAAAAAATTGATTTATTAAAAATACTTTATATATCTAAACTATTAAATAGATCGAATATATTGATTATTTAATAAACTTAAAAAAATTCATAATAAAGACTAAAGAAAAATAATAAATCAATATATAACAGAAAAATACTAAAGCTAATTTGCAATACTTACAAGAAAAACTTTATAATGACAAAATAATATACTTTCTACTTTACCAACCATGAATTTGAATACTCTATATCTAATACTCCAGTTAGTTATTTGTAGGAATTTTGAAAACGTTTATTTATTGAAGAAATTTTTTATGAATTATTTTTTTATAATAATATGAAATATATAAAGTAAAATAATAACAAAAAAAGATTTAAAAAATAGTGTTTTAATTAAAAATATGTATTTATATTATCTAAATTCAGAGTTTAAGAAAAATATTCCATTAATTGCCCAAAAATATTCCACCATATTGACATGCCATATTAACTTGTATAAAAATATAGAATATATGGTCAAACATTCTTTAACTTTACTACACATGATATTATTGATCAGTTAGATTATGTCTATCCAATTGATATTTAAATGATATCTTCTCGATAAACACTTGTAGTAAATGCACAAGGGATGCAATTCAATACAAAAGGAACGAAACAGAAATAAGAAAAAACAAGGCACAAAGATCTATATTCCCCTATCCTTAGCAAGAATAAAACCAATCCCAACCAAATAACTTAATAACGATCAAGATATCGGGAGGATTCCAAACGAAAATATTAAAAACCACTTTATTCCTACCCAACCAAACACACGAACAAACAAAAAGTCACGTGAAACAAAGAAGAAAGGTTTAACTCCACACAATCATAGCCGAAGATAATCCAACAAACTAAAACCTGAGTCATTCCCTTTAAGACAAACCGCAACCACCTCTTCCTCTAATATCATTCCCAACCAATCAAAAACTTCCTTCCAAAAAAGATAGACGACCTTCATATGTAGGAAATACTATTTTGCATAACGAAAGGACGCGAAGAAACAAAAAAGATCGCCCGAACAGTACTTGCATAAGACTGAAATGGACACTGTTGAGAAAATAAAAATACGATGTGGGATCTGTCAACTACCCCATATGCACAAAAAATGTATGCATCGCCTCAACGATGCAGGCCCTTCTAACTAGTTATACCGATGTATTTGGTTGTACTGATGTATTCTTATTTATAATTATGCTTAATCGTATTTTTTAATTAGTAATTTGATGTTTCAAGTTTATTATTATTTAAAATTATTTTTATTAACATTTTAATTGTTTATTTATAATAATTTAAATTGTTTAATTAGTATTTCATTATTTAATTATATATTTAAATTATTTTTTAACTATTTTTAATTAATTAATAATATTAATTAATTAACTTTATATTAAATCAATATTAGAAAATAAAATACGAAAAAGAAAAATATACACTCATGCTATTTGAAATGGCATAAATCTTCTGGTTGTGTAATGGGTGGAACCCTCGCACCATTTCAAATGGCGCAAGCCTTCTGAACGTGGCATTCTGAGAATTTTTTTCAAACTGTGGCATTGTGAGAATTATGTTTTAGGGGTGTGGCAACTTGGAAAAAAATTCCACAAAAACATTTGAATTGTGAAACAAACACACGTTAGATACCTCCTTGGACACAATAATATCCATAAAGGTAGAAATGATTCTTTGAATATCCTGTTTTTGTTAACTATGGCATGGTATAGGTACTTTTGAGCTGAAGCAGAGCAAAAAGATCCATTTGATTAGAAATGGAATTTTAACTTTTGAGCTGAAGCAGAGCATTGTCCTAATAATGTAGTATTAGGTGGAAAATAAATTTAATGGTGTCCTTTAAAACATGTTACAACTTTACCAAAATCTGTATGATATATGGTAGTCATGTTGCATTTATAATGTAACAAAATGTGAATAAGTAAGTAGTTTAGGATTGGAAATGTAACAAAATTGTAGAACGGAACAAATTTAAAACATGAAAATAGGAATAACATTACAAAATAAGGTTCCTCTTTGTAGATAAGCATTGTAAGCATCTACAAAGTAATTTTTATTGTTCAATAGACATGTAGATGATAATTAGTCCTTACACAAAATAAGTCAATTTTCCAAACTAACACAAATGCATTACTTAATCATAGTAGTTAACAGCTGAAACTAATGCCCATCATTTGCCTTTGGAATGTCTTGCACTCTTGAGCCTTGGATTCTTAGAGCCGATTTCTGTGGAGTTAAGAAATCAATTGATGGTCCAGAATCGTCATTAGAATCATCTCCCGACAATATTTTAGAAAAGTGTTGTTAAATCTCAGATCGGGACTCCAATTCTGGGGAGCAGAAGCAGATGTCGTATTCTATAAAAAATAGTATTGTAAAGAAGCATGTTTTGAAAAAAGAGAGTTTGATCATGGTAGGTCACATTAATTGAAATACGTACTGTTTGAGTAGATGACATAATTGGGTTCTTTGGGACAATGAGTTCTTATAAGGTAATAATTTCTTTCCCCTTAGTAGTAGTTTCCTTGATGATGTTCTTGTTTGAAGCGTAGAAAAGGGATATATAAGTTTTGTAAGTGATGTTGTATATTATGTAGTTATGTAATAGAAAGGATTAAGTTATCGATAAGTATAAATGTAATAAAAACCTACATTACTTGGAGCAATGAAGTCCTTAATTTATTGCCTGACATCGGGATCTCTAGTAAGTTTAACGATAGATGCCTGCTTGTAGTATGGTTGCCATTTGGCCGGTAATGAAAAACGCTTCTCAAGAAGGTTGTAAAGGTGTGAAGGGTACATTAGAGGATGATCATCATTGGTCTAAAGGCAACATATCATATTTGATGTAAATCAGTCAAGTGAAACATATATATGTGCAACAGTTTGATGTTATGTCAAAATGAGGAATAAGTAATGATTACTAGTTTTTGCAGTTTATCATTGATGAATACACAATATAGTATATAATTTGATGTAAATAAGAGGGGGAACCAATTATTATGTAAATAAGGTTTTGTTAGGCTACATTGATGTAATTATGGAGCAATTTCCTTGATGTCACAACAACACAACAAGAGTCATTCTGGTTATAAGAAGATTGTAAAAATGACATGGTTAAGGGAAGCTATAACCATCAATTATAGAAATAAAAGTGCAACAGATTTATCAATGTTTAGAAAATTACCAAAAGATCCATGAACTTGCAATGATCAGAACATATGAGTTAAGAATTGAAACAAGTTTCATTATTTGTCGCAAAGCATGAGTGGACATACCAACAATATGTATACACTCCTTGTCCCAGAAAAGGAAATTACTAATGAAGCCTTCATGCATTACCTCTATTTCTATCTTGTACCTACTAAAAAATTAATGAATAGTTCAAATCAAAATTTCAATTATTTAAACAAATTTACATAAGCTAATATAACTATGTTAACTTGGTGATGGGTGGAGAGATTGGTTCGGAGCAAGCGCATTGAAAGGGTTCACCAAGTGACTCATTTGTAACCTTTATGTAGGGAAAACCTCACAAAACTGTAGCGGTAAATATGTTTAAGATTGAGCCATTGGGTTGACTAGACTTGTATAGATCAAAAATAAAAAATCGCCACCACGCTTTATTGTTTCCAAAGGAATGAGAAAAGAGCGAATAATCCAAAAGAGGTGTTTCAATGTTTAGAACGATAAAATGGTGTTCATAAAAAGCAAGAATGCATTGAAGAAAAAAGCACATGAAGGAAGAAGCATAAGGTTAGATGAACATGGTTTCCATAAAAATCAAAACTTTTTCTCATATAAACGTAATCATATTAATGGAAGGTCATAGGAAAACAGACAAAAATAATGCAAACTTAAACGCATTGAAAAAAACCAGAAAAATACACTCGAACAAACATAAACACCATAACTGACACACATTCATGCTAAACAGTAAAACTGAAAATGAGGCGAAAGATATGGTGTTAACCTTAATGCAGCGGAGGAAGACGATTTAGACTAGAGGGAGAATTTAGAGGAGAGGGAAAATGGTCTGGTTTGCACAAACAAAAATGAGAAAGATGAGTTTGAAGGAAAACATTTGAAATTATAGAGAGAATGTTTACGCGGATAAAAGGATTGACCAATAGATTTTCTTTTCTTGTGTTTTGAAAAAATATGAGAAAGCAAAGCCACTTGTAAGTTTTATTAGTTTTCATTGGTCAATTATCTTCTATTTAATCAATTACAAAAAGGGGTATGATTTAGTACAATTTAATTTTGCATATAGTTGATTTTTTCGTTAAAGTTAAAATTGTTGTTTGGAGTGGTTACAAGCAACACATTTTTTTTAGCTTTGATATGAATTCATAAGGGTTTAATTCAGCTACATATTTGAATTTTGATAATTTTTTATGTAATTTATTATTTTCTTTGGTTGAATATTTTTCTGTCTTGTATATTAATTTCGAAGTTCATTTTGACATTTTAACTTAAAAGAACTCCATATTTCATCTTTAAAATATTTAAAATGTGTCATATTAATACTTTTTGTCTAATTAATAATAAACAAATTCAAAAATTTAGTAAAATAAATTATGATCTTAAAATATATGACCAAAAAAATATTAAACTATTTTTTTAATTTTTTTTTTAATTTTTAGAACTATTATTTCCATTCTTAATTAAGCATTTTTTATTTAATTTTCCTTTGTTGTCAAATGACTAAACTAAAGAGAATCCTTTTAACTTAAGTATGATAAGTATGACAGTAATTAGTAAATTTGTTTAAAGTAAAAAATTTGTAATTATTATTATTATTATCAATAACATGAATTTGATTAATTAGGTTTTCTCAATGACCTAAAAATTCTGTGGCCTATTATGATATAACATCAGTTCTTTGGAAAGAGCATGTACACCGTATCCTTGTAACATGCTCTTATATTTCATTCTATGTGTATTATATCAGCGGTATATTCTCTTATATTTCATAAGCATTAATACTTTCTACGGGTAAATTATCTTTAAAAAAGATTGAGTATTTTTCATATAGATTTGAATGTATTTTCTTATTAAAAAAATTTAATAAATAAATTATAAAAATTAATCTTATATTGAACTAATTAAATAATTTTACATTTGATGATGTATTTGTATTTAATATAATTTATATATTTTGGTAAAGTGATTTATTTTACCTAAGTTAGTTTTTATATTCATAAATTTTTAATTTTTTTTTTATCATATTCATAAAATAATGTCAAATCAATTCATCATTAATGAAGAGAAATAAATCCATCATATATTATCATTTCTATCACTAAATCAATAAAATAATAGTATTATCATCTCTCCCCCTTCAATTTAATTTTTTTGACAAAATATATCTTTAATAATTCATTTCTACACATCCAAAATCATAAACACAAATCACTTTAGTTTCTCTATATACTCTCTTAATATTCATTTTAGTTATTTAAATCATTTATAAAAAAATAACATCCCCATTTATTAATTTGAAAAATATGGAATATTTTCTATGATTTTATTTTTAAAAAAAATTGATTTATTAAAAATACTTTATATATCTAAACTATTAAATAGATCGAATATATTGATTATTTAATAAACTTAAAAAAATTCATAATAAAGACTAAAGAAAAATAATAAATCAATATATAACAGAAAAATACTAAAGCTAATTTGCAATACTTACAAGAAAAACTTTATAATGACAAAATAATATACTTTCTACTTTACCATCCATGTATTTGAATACTCTATATCTAATACTCGAGTTAGTTATTTGTAGGAATTTTGACAAAGTTTATTTATTGAAGAAATTTTTTATGAATTATTTTTTTATAATAAAATGAAATATATAAAGTAAAATAATAACAAAAAAAGATTTAAAAAATAGTGTTTTAATTAAAAATATGTATTTATATTATCTAAATTCAGAGTTTAAAAAAAATATTCCATTAAATACCAAAAAATATTCCACCATATTGACATGCCATATTAACTTGTATAAAAATATAGAATACATGGTCAAACATTCTTTAACTTTACTACACATGATATTATTGATCAGTTAGATTATGTCTATCCAATTGATATTTAAATGATATCTTCTCGATAAAGACTTGTAGTAAATGCACAAGGGATGCAATTCAATACAAAAGGAACGAAACAGAAATAAGAAAAAAGAAGGCACAAAGATCTATATTCCCCTATCCTTAGCAAGAATAGAAAACCAATCCCAACCAAATAACTTAATAACGATCAAGATATCGGGAGGATTCCAAACAAAAATATTAAAAACCACTTTATTCCTACCCAACCAAACACATGAACAAACCAAAAGTCACGTGAAAGCAAAGAAGAAAGGTTTAACTCCACACAATCTTAGCCGAAGATAATCCAACAAACTAAAACCTGAGTCATTCCCTTTAAGACAAACCGCCACCACCTCTTCCTCTAAAATCATTCCCAACCAATCAAAAACCTCCTTCCAAAAAAGATAGCCGGCCTTCATATCTAGGCAATACTATTTTGCATAACGAAAGGATGCGAAGAAACAAAAAAGATCGCCCAAACAGTACTCGCATTAGGACTGAAATGGACACTGTTGAGAAAATAAAAACACGATGCAGGATCTGTATACAACCCCATATGCACAAAAAATGTATGCATCGCCTCAACGATGCAGGCCCTTCTAACTAGTTATACCGATGTATTTGGTTGTACTGATGTGTTGTTATTTATAATTATGCTTAATCGTATTTTTTAATTAGTAATTTGATGTTTCAAGTTTATTATTATTTAAAATTATTTTTATTAACATTTTAATTGTTTATTTATAATTATTTAAATTGCTTAATTAGTATTTTATTATTTAATTATATATTTAAATTATTTTTTAAAACTATTTTTAATTAATTAATAATATAAAATAATTACCTTTATATTAAATCAATATTAGAAAATAAAATACGAAAAAGAAAAATATACACTCATGCTATTTGAAATGGCACAAATCTTCTGGTTGTGTAATGGGTGGAACCCTCGCACCATTTCAAATGGCGCAAGCCTTCTGAACGTGGCATTCTGAGAATTTTTTTCAAACTGTGGCATTGTGAGAATTATGTTTTAGGGGTGTGGCAACTTGGAAAAAAAATCGACAAAAACATTTGAATTATGAAACAAACACACGTTAGATACCTCCTTGGACACAATAATATCCATAAAAGTAGAAATGATTCTTTGAATATCCTGTTTTTGTTAACTATGGCAAAGTATAGGTACTTTTGAGCTGAAGCAGAGCAAAAAGATCCATTTGATTAGAAATGGAATTTTAACTTTTGAGCTGAAGCAGAGCATTGTCCTAATAATGTAGTATTAGGTGGAAAATAAATTTAATGGTGTCCTTTAAAACATGATACAACTTTACCAAAATCTGTATGATATATGGTAGTCATGTTGCATTTATAATGTAACAAAATGTGAATAAGTAAGTAGTTTAGGATTGGAAATGTAACAAAATTGTAGAACGGAACAAATTTAAAACTTGAAAATAGGAATAACATTACAAAATAAGGTTCCTCTTTGTAGATAAGCATTGTAAGCATCTACAAAGTAATTTTTATTGTTCAATATACATGTAGATGATAATAGGTACTTACACAAAATAAGTCGATTTTCCAAACTAACACAAATGCATTACTTAATCATAGTAGTCAACAGCTGAAACTAATGCCCATCATTTGCCTTTGGAATGTCTTGCACTCTTGAGCCTTGGATTCTTAGAGCCGATTTCTGCGGAGTTAAGAAATCAATCGATGGTCCAGAATCGTCATTAGAATCATCTCCCGACATTATTTTAGAAAAGTGTTGTTAAATCTCAGATCGGGACTCCAATTCTGGGGAGCAGAAGCAGATGTCGTATTCTATAAAAAATAGTATTGTAAAGAAGCATGTTTTGAAAAAAGAGAGTTTGATAATGGTAGGTCACGTTAATTGAAATATGTACTGTTTGAGTAGATGACATAATTGGGTTCTTTGGGACAATGAGTTCTTATGAGGTAATAATTTCTTTCCCCTTAGTAGTAGTTTCCTTGATGATGTTCTTGTTTGAAGCGTACAAAAGGGATATAGAAGTTTTGTAAGTGATGTTGTATATTATGTAGTTATGTAATAGAAAGGATTAAGTTGTCGATAAGTATAAATATAATAAAAACCTACATTACTTGGAGCAATGAAGTCCTTAATTTATTGCCTGACATCGGGATCTCTAGTAAGTTTAACGATAGATGCCTGCTTGTAGTATGGTTGCCATTTGGCCGGTAATGAAAAATTATTCTCAAGAAGGTTGTAAAGGTGTGCAAGGTACATTAGAGGATGATCATCATTGGTCTAAAGCCAACATATCATATTTGATGTAAATCAGTCAAGTGAAACATATATATGTGCAACAGTTTGATGTTATGTCAAAATGGGGAATAAGTAATGATTACTAGTTTTTGCAGTTGATCATTGATGAATACACAATATAGTATATAATTTGATGTAAATTAGAGGGGGAACCAATTATTATGTAAATAAGGTTTTGTTAGGCTACATTGATGTAATTATGGAGCAATTTCCTTGATGTCACAACAACACAACAAGAGTCATTCTGGTTATAAGAAGATTGTAAAAATGACATGGTTGAGGGAAGCTATAACCATCAATTGTAGAAATAAAAGTGCAACAGATTTATCAATGTTTAGAAAATTACCAAAAGATCCATGAACTTGCAATGATCAGAACATATGAGTTAAGAATTGAAACAAGTTTCATTATTTGTCGCAAAGCATGAGTGGACATACCAACAATATGTATACACTCCTTGTCCCAGAAAAGGAAATTACCAATGAAGCCTTCATGCATTACCTCTGTTTCTATCTTGTACCTAATAAAAAATGAATGAATAGTTCAAATCAAAATTTCAATTATTTAAACAAAATTACATAAACTAATATAACTATGTTAACTTGGTGATGGGTGGAGAGATTGGTTCGGAGCAAGCGTATTGAAAGGGTTCACCAAGTGACTTGTTTGTAACCTTTATGTAGGGCAAACCTCACAAAACTGTAGCGGTAGAAATGTTTAAGATTGAGCCATTGAGTTGACTAGACTTGTACAGATCAAAAATAAAAAATTGCCACCACACTTTATTGTTTCCAAAGGAATGAGAAAAGAGCGAATAACCCAAAAGAGGTGTTTCAAAGTTAAGAACGATAAAATGGTGTTCATAAAAAGCAAGAATGCATTGAAGAAAGAAGCACATGAAGCAAGAAGCATAAGGTTAGATGAACATGGTTTCCATAAAAATCAAAATTTTTCCCATATAAACGTAACCATATTAATGGAAGGTCATAGGAAAACAAACAAAATAATGCAAACTTAAACGCATTGAAAAAAAACAGAAAAATACACTCGAACAAACATAAACACCATAACTGACACACATTCATGCTAAATAGTAAAACTGAAAATGAGGCGAAAGATATGGTGTTAACCTTGATGCAGCGGAGGAAGACGATTTAGACTAGAGGGAGAATTTAGAGGAGAGGGAAAATGGTCTGGTTTGCACAAACAAAAATGAGAAAGATGAGTTTGAAGGAAATTTTTTGAAATGATAGAGAGAATGTTTACGCGGGTAAAAGGATTGACCAATAGATTTTCTTTTCTTGTGTTTTGAAAAAATATGAGAAAGAAAAGCCACTTGTAAGTTTTATTAGTTTTCATTGGTCAATTATCTTCTATTTAATCAATTACAAAAAGGGGTATGATTTAGTACAATTTAATTTTGCATATAGTTTTTATTAAAGTTAAAATTGTTGTTTGGAGTGGTTACAAGCAACAAATTTTTTTATAGCTTTGATATGAATTCATAAGGGTTTAATTCAGCTACATATTTGAATTTTGATAATTTTTTATGTAATTTATTATTTTCGCTGGTACAATATTTTTCTGTGTTGTATATTAATTTCGAAGTTTATTTTGAAATTTTAACTTAAAAGAACTCCATATTTCATCTTTAAAATATTTAAAATGTGTCATATTAATATTTTTTGTCTAATTAGTAATAAACAAATTCAAAAATTTAGCAAAATAAATTATGATCTTAACATATATGACCAAAACAATATTAAATTTTTTTTTTAATTTTTTAGAACTATTATTTCCCTTCTTGATTAAGCATTTTTTATTTAATTTTCCATTGTTGTCAAATGACTAAACTAAAGAGAATCCTTTTAACTCAAGTATGACAGTAATTAGTTAATTTGTTTAAAGTAAAAAATTTGTAATTTTTATTATTATTATCAATAACATGAATTTGATTAATTAGGTTTTCTCAATGACCTAAAATTTTTGTGGCCTATTATGATATAACATCAGTTCTTTGGAAAGAGCATGTATACGGTATCCTTGTAACATGCTCTTATATTTCATTCTATGTGTATTGTATCAGTGGTAAATTCTCTTATATTTCATAAGCATTAATACTTTCTATTAGTAAATTTTCTTTAAAAATGATTGAGCATTTTCTATTAGATTTGAATGTATTTTCTTATTTAAAAAATTTAATAAGTAAATTATAAAAATTAATCTAATATTGAACTAATTAAATAGTCTTACATTTGATGATGTATTTGTATTTAATATAATTTATATATTTTGGTAAAGTGATTTATTTTACCTAAGTTAGTTTTTATATTCATAAATTTATAATTTTTTTTATCATATTCATAAAATAATGTCAAATCAATTCATCATTAATGAAGGGAAATAAATCCATCATATATTATCATTTCTTTCGCTAAATCAATAAAATAATAGTATTATCATCTCTCCTCCTTCAATTTAATTTTTTTTGACAAAACATATCTTTAATAATTAATTTCAACACATCCAAAATCATAAACACAAATCACTTTAGTTTCTCTATATACTCTCTTAATATTCATTTTAGTTATTTAAATCATTTATAAAAAAATAACATCCTCATTTATTAATTTGAAAAATATGAAATATTTTCTACGATTTTATTTTTTTTAAAATTGATTTATTAAAAATACTTTATATATCTAAACTATTAAATAGATCGAATATATTGATTATTTAATAAACTTAAAAAAATTCATAGTAAAGACTAAAGAAAAATAATAAATCGATATATAACAGAAAAATACTAAAGCTAATTTTCAATACTTACAAGAAAAACTTTATAATGACAAAATAATATACTTTCTACTTTACCATCCATGTATTTGAATACTCTATATCTAATACTCGAGTTAGTTATTTGTAGGAATTTTGACAAAGTTTATTTATTGAAGAAATTTTTTATGAATTATTTTTTTATAATAATATGAAATATATAAAGTAAAATAATAATATAAAAAGATTAAAAAAATAGTGTTTTAATTAAAAATATGTATTTATATTATCTAAATTCAGAGTTTATAAAAATATTCCATTAAATGCCAAAAAATATTCCACCATATTGACATGCCATATTAACTTGTATAAAAATATAAAATACATGGTCAAACATTCTTTAACTTTACTACACATGATATTATTGATCAGTTAGATTATGTCTATCCAATTGATATTTAAATGATATCTTCTCGATAAACACTTGTAGTAAATGCACAAGGGATGCAATTCAATACAAAAGGAACGAAACAGATATAAGAAAAAACAAGGCACAAAGATCTACATTCCCCTATCCTTAGCAAGAATATAAAACCAATCCCAACTAAATAACTTAATAACGATCAAGATATCGGTAGGATTTCAAACGAAAATATTAAAAACCACTTTATTCCTACCCAACCAAACACACGAACAAACACTACGCCAAAAACAAGTTTTAGCAGCGCCTCTACTAAAGCGCTTATTGAAAAAGCGCTGCCATAGCCTTCACAAAAAACAAAATTAAAAAAAAGGGAAACCTACGAAGGCGCTTTTTTAAAAGCGCTGGCATAGGGTTCCCTACGAAAGCGCTTTTCAGAAAGCGCTTTCATAGGTATTTGAAATATCTAACCTACGAAAGCGCTTTTGAAAAGCGCTCTTATAGGGAACCCTATGCCAGCGCTTTTGAAAAGCGCTTTGAAAGGGGGACCTACGAAAGCGCTTTTTACCTCAGAAGCGCTTTGAAAGGGGGACCTATGCCAGCGCTTTTTAAAAGCGCTTTCGTAGGTTGTTTTTATAATAAAATTAAAAATCCCTAAATCTGTTCTTTAGTCTTCTTCATTTCTTTCGTTCAGAGCTTCTTCATTTCTTCATTTCTGCCGTCGCCGCCGTTCGTTCCTTCCTCTTCAGTCGTCGTCGCCGCCGTTCGTTCCTTCCTCTTCAGTCGTCGCCGCCGCCGGTCATTCCGTCTTCTCCACCTTGGTAAGATTCTTTGCTTTAATTCTTGGTTTACTTTACATACGCAACTGTATATGTAAATCAATATGCATGTGTTTAATGTTATAATGAGTTAGTGAACTCTATTAGGTTTAAGATTATGAGGCTAGAAAATAGATCTCATGTAACTCTTAGTTGCAACCCTGTTAGAGAAATTAGCTTCTGAGTGGTAGTGCTAACAGTGTCCTCAGTGTGTCATCAATAGTCTGGAACAAGGAAGTATACTTAATCTCCACCTCCAAAAAGATCTTGTGTTTCATCTAGATAGTTGAGAATTTTTTTTAAAAGAAAGTGGAGTGGTCTCATAAAGATTCTGAAGGGGCTTAAGGAGGTATAGTCATTCTTTGGAGAAAGAATTTGTTGAATCTTGTCTGCAGTTTTCGGGGCGAGTTTCTTGGGTTTGAAAGAGGAGTGGAAAGGGGAATGTTACAACTTCGTTAATGATTATTCTTCTTGTTCATCAATTGTTAGAAGAAGATTATGGCAGATTTATTGAATTACAAGTCAGCTTCGGGTTCGGATGATTGGTACATTGTCGGAGACTTCAACACAGTTCTGCACACTGAAGAAAGATTAGGGAAAAGGATCAACAATATTAACAGGGACTGCAAGGACTTCAAAATTTTTGTTTTGGACATGAATTTGATTGATCTTCCATCTGTAGGAGGCAGGTTCACCTGGTTTAATGGTAGTGGTATGGCCATGAGCAGGCTTAATAGATTTATTCTATCTGATAAGCTTGTCCATATTTGGAATCTGATAGCGCAGAGGGTGGGGAAGAGGGAGTTGTTTGATCATTGTCTGGTATGGTTGGAAGATGACTGTATAGACTGGGTTCCGAAACCATTTAGGTTCAATAATTATTGGTTCAACCATGAGGAGTTTGGAATTTCATACAGAAGGAGTGGAAGCAAATCAAGATAAGAGGTAGAGGGGATTATTGTTTGTACGAAAAGTTAAAGATTCTTAAAGCTAACCTGAGAGTGAAGAATAAAGAGGTTTTTGGCTGGATAAACTTATTGTTAAAATACTTAGCACCATAAACCTTTCCTTCTTGATAACTATTCTCACCAAAACTATTAATCCCAATATCAAGGTCTCTATAGTTTAAAAAAGCACTTCTAGGATTCTTTGACACATATGGTTCCATAAAACTATATAGGCTCTTGGCTTGATTCAAATACTCTAATGTAGCATTAGGTTCTGGATCCTTCCAGTTCACTGAAATTTGAACTTTGAAATTTGAAATTTGTCAGGGTAGTGATAGGATTCAAACAGAGTAGCAACGAACAAAAGGTGTGTGGTGTAGGGAAACTAAAAAACATTCTCGTCAACCTAAAGAAATTGTCAAAAATGTGATTAATGAGTTAAATTATAATATTATAGGAGATAAAGAACCTCAAATGTACAGTAATTTCGCTCCATTAGTTAAACAAGAAAATGTCAATGATTTTTTTTTTTGAGAAACTGACCTGTGTCCGTCTCTTAGTACTGTAGTTAATTCTGTGCAGTCATCTTGGGTACCTATGTAACATGATTAATTATAAGCCAAGTAAGACTTTTACTAAGAGACAAGGGAATTAATCTGATGTGAATAAACAAGCATTCTATCTGCTAGTCAGATTGTGCCAGCAGAAAGAACAACAGATTTATCCATACAAGTAGTTAAATGCTTTTAATTTAAATAATAACCAACAGTGTCGCAGTCAAATTGTCCAATTATAGTTGTTCTGAGTACTACACAAGCTAAGCAGTGGTATATGTTGAAATTAGATTTATCCATACTATGTTTTCCTTTCCTTTGCACTCTACTTTTGTATCTTTTCTGTTGTTCTGGTGTATATGTTGAAATATAATTTTTGTATTACTAATAGAAATATCAAGTAAAATATATGTGTAGTTCTGAAGTTTTAATTTTTACATAAGTGAAATTAAAAAGACCCGGGAATTTATTATGTATATAAAAATTGAAAGCTCCATTGTCACTCTCATTTATCCTGCATTTATGATTTGTTTTTCTTCTCTCTCTGAACCTTAGTATGAATTTTGATTGAATCACAGGGAGAAAGAATTAGCTGCTGTTAAGATAAATGCAGCAGATGTTGATATAATTGCAAACGAACTAGAGGTAACTTCTTCAACATGTACAGAAATCTATCTAGTAAGCTTACATTCCAATTAATTAACATACTTTTCTTATACAACAGTTGGACAAAAAGGTGGCTGAAAGAACCTTGCGTTGCTGCCATTCGTCATTTGCTTCACTAGTATGGTGGAAACAAATAAGGGAATGTGATCTGTATTGTCAATGAAAATGTTTTGTTTTTAGTTACTCCTAAGTTTAACATGTTGTTTACATTCAAATCATGCAGCGGATAGTTCAACGATTTAATATCGATTGTGGTAGGAAAAAGCTGTGAAACTTTCTCCGATTGAAGAAATTCGAACTGTCCTTGATCGTAGTGTACGCGGGACGCTCTCAACATTTTCAAAGGTTTCTATCCTATTCTTGAACTGACTTGAATAACTGATTGTTTTTACTTTTATTTTCCGGCTCTGTGTGAATTTCTAATGATTATAGTTGAGTGGAATTCATGAGCTGCGGTTGTGTTTTTGTTTATATCCGACTTCACTAGTTAGTAATTAGTTATGAGTTGTTTAGCACATGCTTAAGGTGAGGCAAGAATAACTATGAATTTGATTACCTGATATGTTGAATTTCTTTACAGGTAATTAATTATTATTTTGCTATAGTTGCGTGACTAATTAGTTGCTATAGTCAAACCATGGATAAAAAATGGATGACTGCCAATCGATTGTCGAAAGAGTATGAGGATGGGGTATCAGAATTCGTTAAGTTTGCCGTTGCGCACGCCAGAGAACCCAATGGAATGATATGTCCTTGCTTGAGATGCTGTTATGGGAGACGGGTTGACGCGGTTCAGTTGGAATCGCATTTACTGATGCATGGAATTGATAGAAGTTATGCATGTTGGAATTTGCATGGTGAGAAAAGTAGCGGGAATGTTGAATCGAGTTATAATACGACGTATGCTTCAAATGAGGATTTCGCAGACGCATACGATTATGATCGAGTCGAAGAGATTGCAGAAGCGCTTGAAGAAGATCTTGAGGATTGTCCCAAAATGTTCGAGAGGTTGGTAAGCGATGCAGAGAAACCGTTGTATGATGGTTGTACAAAATTCACAAGATTGTCTGCGGTGTTAAAGTTGTACAACTTAAAGGCGGACAACGGATGGTCGGATAAACGTTTCACACAGTTATTAGCCCTCGTGAAAGAAATGCTACCAGAGGATAATGTTATTCCCAATCGAACGTATGAGGCCAAAAAGATGTTGTCCTCTATTGGCATGAGCTATGAAAAGATACATGCATGTCCAAAAGATTGCGTTTTATTTCGAAACGAGTACGCAATGTTAAATGAGTGTCCTAAATGCGGTGCCCCTCGATATAAGGAAAAGTTGTCTCCGGAAAAGGTGTTATGGTATTTTCCTATAATTCCGAGATTTAGGCGCATGTATCGTAGTGAGACCGATTCAAGACACTTGACTTGGCATGCAGATGAAAGAATTATTGATGGGAAGTTGCGACATCCGGCAGACTCACCACAGTGGACGAAAGTTGATATTGATTATCCTGAATTTGGAAAAGAAGCAAGAAATCTTCGCTTGTCGTTGTCTACTGATGGAATGAACCCGCATGGTATTCAAAGTATCTCGCATAGCACCTGGCCTGTGATTCTTATGATATATAACCTACCTCCGTGGCTATGTATGAAGCGTAAGTACATGATGCTATCTATGTTAATTTCTGGGCCCAAACAACCAGGGAATGACATAGACGTGTACTTGGCACCCTTAGTCGAAGATTTGAAGTTTTTGTGGGAGACCGGTGTGGAGGTTTACGATGGGTATAGGAAAGAAAGTTTCAACTTGAGGGCGATGTTGTTTGGAACAATTAATGATTTTCCGGCGTACGGAAATCTATCAGGGTACAGCATTAAGGGTCAAAAAGCGTGTCCTGTTTGTGAAGATGAAACCGATACGATGCGATTGAACTTTTGTCAGAAGAATGTTTTTCTCGGTCATCGTAGATTCTTAAATTCTAATCATCACTATCGTGGGTGGAGAAAGGCATTCAATGGAGAGGCAGAACACGGTAGAGCTCCA
This sequence comes from Vicia faba, assembly GCA_948472305.1. NCBI lineage: Eukaryota > Viridiplantae > Streptophyta > Magnoliopsida > Fabales > Fabaceae > Vicia > Vicia faba. Next base: position 991,852,197 of record OX451735.1, read on the forward strand.
CATATGTTGACAGGTGATCAGATTTTTGAAAAGGTGAAAGATGTGAGTACTGAGTTTGGCAAGCCTTTTGCACATAGACTTGTTACGAGTGGGTGGAAGAAGAGGTCGATTTTTTTTGAACTTCCATATTGGAAGTCGTTGTACGTAAGACATTTCCTCGATGTTATGCATATTGAAAAAAATGTATTTGATAGTGTTATTGGTACGTTACTCAATATACAAGGAAAGTCTAAGGATGGCATTAACATAAGGAAGGACATGTTAAACATGGGAATTAGAACTGAATTGGCACCCGTGACGAAAGGAAGACGCACATATCTACCACCTGCTGTTTACACTCTATCTAGAAAGGAGAAGAAAATATTGTGTAAGTTCCTCAGTGAAGTTAAAGTTCCAGAAGGCTACTCATCAGATATTAGAAGACTTGTGTCAATGAAAGACCTAAAGTTAAAGAGTTTAAAGACTCATGATTGCCATGTTATAATGGAACATTTTCTACCAATAGGTATACGTTCTATTCTGCCAGAAAAAGTAAGGAGCGCAATAACTAAGTTGTGTTTTTTCTTCAAGTCAATTTGCAGCAAGGTGATCGATCCTGCGATCTTACCAACATTGCAAAAAGAGGTGGTTGTTACTTTATGTGAGCTTGAAATGTATTTTCCTCCCTCGTTTTTTGACATAATGGTTCATCTAGTCGTTCATCTTGTCAAAGAGACACAGTTGTGCGGACCAGCTTATATGAGATGGATGTACCCTGCTGAACGTTATATGAAAATTTTAAAAGGGTACGTGAAAAACCGAAGTCGACCGGAGGGTTGTATTGCGGAACGATACATTGTTGAAGAAGCGGTTGAGTTTTGCACTGAATATCTGTCAAATGTTCAATCAATTGGACTCCCCAAATCTCATATTGTCGAGAAAAAAGAAGGAAAAAGACTAATTGGAAATAAAGTTGTGACAGTGTCAATGGTCGAACGGGATCAGGTGCATTTGTATGTTCTGCACAATGAGATTGAGGTTGAGCCGTATGATGAAATGCACAAGGGTGTTCTTCGAGGTTTAAATCTGAATAGAAATGAGAATTGGATAGTACGAGAGCACAATCGAAGTTTCATACCGTGGTTTAAGGAACAAATTTATTCAAAGTATCGTTCGGATCCTGCTTCAGTAACAGAAAGGTTGAGATGTTTAGCATATGGTCCAAGTATGATTGTGTTTTCTTATAGCGCATACGCAATTAATGGATACACATTTTATACCAAAGAACAGGATGATAAAAGTACTATGCAGAATAGTGGTGTTACCTTGGTAGCTGAAGCGATGCACATATCAAGTGCGAATGACTTAAACCCGAAATTTGCAAATCTGTCATATTTTGGGGTTATCGAGCGCATTTTGTTGTTTGATTACGGGAAGTTTCAGATTCCTGTATTTGATTGCAAGTGGGTTGAAAATAATAATGGCGTACGAATGGATAAGTCAGGATTTTTGCAAGTGGATCTCAATAGGGTGGGGTACAAAGATGAACCTTTTATTCTAGCCTCTCAGGCTAAACAAGTGTTCTATGTCAATGATCCGACAAGTACGAAATGGTCTATAGTGCTTTTGTCTAACAAAGTAATTTATGAAAACATTGGAGATCAAGGTGATATTGGCGTTGGCATTGAATCTTGTACAAGAAACGATCAAAATGAGAATGAACCTTGTACTAGAGATGATCATAATGAGGGTATTTGGATCAATCCAACCATCCGAGTTGTTAACAGAAGCGTAAAATATATTGCTACCAAGAAAAGAAAGAGACGTTAGTGAAAAAGGTATTATTATAATTATAACCTAATATTGTAAGTAATATGTGAATATTGTTTTGAATTTTTGGCATATCTTTTGAACCGTTTTGAATTTTTGCGAATGTGCTTGTGCTTAATTAGTAGAACAATGTTTCCGGAGCTGATGGTGAGGTTTATTTCTTGCAAGTTTGGTTTTTTAGCATTTTATTCAATTTTGAGTTCCTTTAGTGCTATTCATATCTTTTTCGACTATCCATTTTCATGTAGTGTACTAATGTGCTTGTTTGACTTTTGTTACAGGTCTAATGGCTAGCAATGAAGAAAACCCGCAAGGAAACCAACAAGAAAACCCACCAGGAAACCAACAAGATCATGAAAACTCACAAGAAACAAATCATGCAGCGGATGATACTTCAGCAAATGATGTTGCACGAGGCATCACCATAATGCGCGAAATCATTCGTGCTAGAGATAAGGGAGTGAAATATAATGTAGATTGGAATCATTCAAATCAAGTAGTTGGGGTTAATGCTTCAAAATTCACAAGCTACGTTGGTACACTTGTTCGTATGCATGTGCCAATCTCCATATCTAGATGGAATGCGAAACAATGTGAAGCATTGAAGCAAGGAAAAGAAATGTTTTGGGAAGATGTTAAGGTATGTATGTTATATGGTTTATATGGTTATATGTTTATAAGTTTATAAGTTTATATGGTGTATATGGTTTTTAAACTACTTATATGTTTATATGGTTTATATGGTTTTTAAATTACTTATATGTTTATATGGTTTATACGCAGCGGTCTTTTAACGTTCCAGATGAGCGTAAAGGCTTCGTACTTGGGTTGGCCGGGAAAAGATTTAGAGGGTGGAAAAATCTGTTGACGAACACCTATCTTAAGGATGACAAAGGAAAGTGGCTGGAAGAGTTCCCGGCCGGAAGGCCAGAAAAGTATAATCTTTTCATTAAACAAGAAGATTGGACTGAGTTTATTAGACAAAGAGATGACGAATTCCGGCAAAAGAGTGCCAAAAATAGTGAGAGAGCATCAAAGCCCGCGTACCCATACAAAAAAGGGCGTTTGGGATATGCGCGCTTAGAGGAAAAAATTGTAAGTAATAAATAGAAATGATATGTTCTTATTAATTGTCTAAATGTGTTGTATTTGACGATCTAACCGTTTGTTTCTATGCATAGTTAGAGGAGACGAAAAGTGATGAAACCTCACTTCCAGCACATTTGCTGTGGAAGGAAGCCCGTGTGGGCAAGAATCAAGTTGTTGATCCAAGTGTTCTAAGAATTTATGATGAATGCGTAAGTATAACATTGTGTCTTTAATTAAATCAAATTTTTATGACTATTTAATTGATTTTTTTATCTCCATTATTTTCAGGAGACATTGTCACAAACGGAGTCCACCGGTGACGACCAGGATACGAGGAGCGTACTTAGTAAAGCACTGAATGTTCCTGAGTATTCCGGTCGGGTGAGGGGTAAAGGTCACGGTGTGACTCCAACCTCTTTCTACCAGCATCATCGGAAAAGAAATCCTACCAATGCAGAAGTGATGAATGTACTTATGGAATTACAAGCAAAAGTCAATGCATTGGAAAGAGATAAAGAGGTATTAATGAGGGAAAAGGGAAATGCGGCAATGGCGAAAGAAACTAGTGACAACGCTAGTATCAACCGTCAGAATAAATTTCCTGAGGTAATTATAAATATATTGATAAATCTCTATTGTTCAAGTTTCTCATTTTTATTCCACCTCTTTCTATTATTGAATTAAAAGTAATATGTATGCATATTGGTTTAGGGCATTTCATCTTGCCAACTATACGTAATGGCATCAGATTATCACCTTGTTGGCAAGGGAAAAGTGTACAACACTTTGGGAGATTTAATTCATAATACACCGATCCCGGCTGGACACCTGAGAGTATCAGTAGATTATCCTATTGATCCCGATGCGTTGGTACCGGTACCTGACGTGGCCTTGGATATAAGATCGGTGCGAGACGCAGTAGGGTCGTTTGTTGCATGGCCCTTGGACCTCATTTTCATTGATGATGAGGTATGTTTAAAACCGTTAATATGAATCATTTAGATTTCAAATGTCAATTCTGAACCGTTAAGTTATTTATTTTTTAATATTAGCCTCCTACAAAACCCGCTAATAAGGGTAAGGAGATTTTGCAGCAAGGCGGCGAGTCTATGGCATCAATTCCAGAGGTACACTTAAATTGTTTATTATATGATATGAATTTAAAACTGAACGATTTTATAATTTACCTAAGTTATATGATTGTTAGGTATCTGCGAAAGTGTCACAACAAGTGACCCAGCCTGTTCGTAGCAGACCACCCCCGAAAAAGTCAATGCATAAGGGGGGAAGAGGCGGGGGAAGAGGCGTTTTTGTACCTCGATATCGGAATACACTTGGAGTACTTTTGGAAACCTCAGATTTGAAGTCAGGTGGTATTCGTACAATCCTTATGGATGCAGATATCTTTGGTCTTGACTGCCAAGAAACGATAGGAATGGACGAAATGACTGAGATTATGACGCATGGTGAATTAGGCATCGGCAATGTTCACGCATACATCCGGTATTCCGATAAATATATCATTTAATTAGTTGAACAATTTATTTACACATTTCAATGAAAATAGTCTAATGTTTATATGTTTTTATTTAAGGTTGTTGTACGATAAAAAAATGCGCGAGACTGTATTGGCAAGACGCTTCCATTTCTTGTCTGCCCATATTGTCAGCGGAGCGACAATTGTCAGGGAACCGGGTTCAGTTAGGGAGTACTTAGTGAATCGATACACGGCCTACGTCGGCAACCCAGATAGCTTGTTTATTTTGCCGTATAACACTGTTCCAGTGGGGTGAGTTTTTCATTTATTCTAATATATCTTTGTTTATTTTGCGTAGAAACTTTTCTTCTAAACTGTTGCTTAAATTTTTAGAAAACACTGGTTGTTGTTGGCTGTCGATCCGATTAAAAAAGTTGTGTACTTTCTGAATTCGGTAGACGGGGAATGGACTAACTATCCCGCTATGAAGGAAACTGTTGATCAGTAAGTGAGATCGTTCTAACTATTCGTGTATATTTATATATTTAATTATTTCTGTGATATTGATCTAAATATATGTTTTTATTTTCTTAGATCAATACAAATATTTCGTAGTCAAAGGGACGCACAGGTACCCCGGAGTAAATCATCAAATATTACTTGGATCAAAGTGCAGGTACAAAATTAGTTGCTTATAATAATAATGTTACTTGATAAAATTACACGACAACTATAAAATATATTCTGTTTTTCTATGCAGTGTCCATTACAGAATAACGATGTAGATTGCGGATACTTTTGCTTGAGGTTTATGAAAGAAATCCTTCATAAAAATCAAGTAGAGATTCCAAGCACGGTATGGATTTATAACTTAGAATAATTTTGTATGATTTATACATTTAATAACATCATGCATATACTGAAGTAATAATTTCTTATGTAGTACTTTGATGACCTCTATACTATGTCGTACACGAAAGTTCAAGTGGAAGAAGTCAAAGAGGAAATATGTTAATTTTATGTTGAAAACAGATTATTCTGATGGGTATGAATAAAATATTATTGTACGTGTTAGTTTGATTGTGTTGGAGCCTTTAATATTGTTTGTTTAATTTACCGTGTTGTTCATATTCATACTTTGCAGGATGACGACCGTGTCGGTGGAGCATTATTTTCGATGTAATTATATATGATTTAGTTACATATGTATATATATATGGTTACAAATTAACACGATACTTTGTATGTGATTTAGTTATGGTTACAAATGTATATATGGTTACAAATTTAGTTATATATGATTTAGTTACATATATATAGATAAGGAGTGAATATTATATGGTATACCGGTTTCTGTTAATATAATACCGGTTTCTGTGAATATTATAAGGATTGAATTACAGGTTAAATTATTGGACCAAAAAAAAATTACAGGCCGCACAGGGAACCTCAAATTATAGGTTTCACTTTAAAAAATTTGTATGAGCTACGAAAGCGCTTTTGGCTAAAAAGCGCTTTCGTAGGCAGGATAAATAAAAAAAAAATTAAATAGAAACCCCCTATCAAAGCGCTTTTTATGGAAAAAGCGCTGTGAAAGACCCCCCCTATCAAAGCGCTTTTTCCATAAAGCGCTGTAAAAGCCATGATAAATAAAAAAAAAATTAAATAGAAACCCCCTATCAAAGCGCTTTTTATGGAAAAAGCGCTGTGAAAGACCCCCCTATCAAAGCGCTTTTTCCATAAAGCGCTGTAAAAGCCATGATAAATAAAAAAAAAAATTAAATAGAAACCCCCTATCAAAGCGCTTTTTATGGAAAAAGCGCTGGGAAAGACCCCCCTATCAAAGCGCTTTTTCCATAAAAAGCGCTGTAAAAGGCCTGATAAATAAAAAAAAAAATTTAAATAGCACACCTATCAAAGCGCTTTTCAAAAAGCGCTAGGAAAGACCCCCCTATCAAAGCGCTTTTTAAGGAAAAAGCGCTGGGATAGGTCCACCTACGACAGCGCTTTTGGCCAGAAAAAAGCGCTTTCGTAGCCTACGGCAGCGCTGGCTACGGCAGCGCTTTTAAGCGCTTTTAAAGGGCAAAAAAAAGCGCTGTGAAAGCCCATTTTCATAGTAGTGAAACCAAAAGTCACGTGGAAGCAAAGAAGAAAGGTTTAACTCCACACAATCTTAGCCGAAGATAATCCAACAAACTAAAACATGAGTCATTCCCTTTAAGACAAACCGCCACCACCTCTTCCTCTAAAATCATTCCCAACCTATCAAAAACCTCTTTCCAAAAAAGATAGTCGGCCTTCATATCTAGGCAATACTATTTTGCATAACGAAAGGATGCGAAGAAACAAAAATGATCGCCCAAACAGTACTCGCATTAGGACTGAAATGGACACTGTTGAGAAAATAAAAATATGATGCGGGATCTGTCAACAACCCCATATGTACAAGAAATGTATGCATCGCCTCAACGCTGCAGTCCCTTCTAACTAGTTATACCGATGTATTTGGTTGTCTTGATGAATTGTTATTTATAATTATCCTTAATCATATTTTTTAATTAGTAATTTGATGTTTCAATTTTATTATTATTTAAAATTATTTTTATTAACATTTTAATTGTTTATTTATAATTATTTAAATTGTTTAATTAGTATTTTATTATTTAATTATATATTTAAACTATTTTTTAACTATTTTTAATTAATTAATAATATTAAATAATTAACTTTATATTAAATCAATATTAGAAAATAAAATACGAAAAAGAAAAATATACACTCATGCTATTTTTAAATGGCACAAATCTTCTGGTTGTATAATGGGTGGAACCCTCGCACCATTTCAAATGGCGCAAGCCTTCTGAACGTGGCATTCTGAGAATTTTTTTCAAACTGTGGCATTGTGAGAATTATGTTTTAGGGGTGTGGCAACTTGGAAAAAAATTCCACAAAAACATTTGAATTGTGAAACAAACACACGTTAGATACCTCTTTGGACACAATAATATCCATAAAAGTAGAAATGATTCTTTGAATATCCTGTTTTTGTTAGCTATGGCATGGCATAGGTACTTTTGAGCTGAAGCGGAGCAAAAAGATCCATTTGATTAGAAATGGAATTTTAACTTTTGAGCTGAAGTAGAGCATTATCCTAATAATGTAGTATTAGGTGGAAAGTAAATTTAATGGTGTCCTTTAAAACATGATACAACTTTTCCAAAATCTATATGATATAGGGTAGTCATGTTGCATTTATAATGTAACAAAATGTGAATAAGTAAGTAGCTTAGGATTGGAAATGTAACAAAATTGTAGAACAGAACAAATTTAAAACATGAAAATAGGAATAACATTACAAAATAAGGTTCTTCTTTGTAGATAAGCATTGTAAGCATCTACAAAGTAATTTTTATTGTTCAATAGACATGTAGATAATAATAGGTCCTTACACAAAATAAGTCAATTTTCCAAACTAACACAAATGCATTACTTAATTGTAGTAGTTAACAGCTGAAACTAATGCCCATCATTTGCCTTTGGAATGTCTTGCACTCTTGAGCCTTGGATTCTTAGAGCCGATTTCTTCGGAGTTAAGAAATCAAGCGATGGTCTAGAATCGTCATTAGAATCATCTCCCGACATTATTTTAGAAAAAGTGTTGTTAAATCTCAGATCGGGACTCCAATTCTGGGGAGCCGAAGCAGATGTCGTATTCTGTAAAAAAATAATATTGTAAAGAAGCATGTTTTGTAAAAAGAGAGTTTGATCATGGTTGGTCACATTAATTGAAATACGTACTGTTTGAGTAGATGACATAATTGGGTTCTTTGGGACAATGAGTTCTTATAAGGTAATAATTTCTTTCCCCTCAGTAGTAGTTTCCTTGATGATGTTCTTGTTTGAAGCGTACAAAAGGGATATAGATGTTTTGTAAGTGATGTTGTATATTATATAGTTATGTAATAGAAAGAATTAAGTTTTCGATAAGTATAAATGTAATAAAAACCTACATTACTTGGAGCAATGAAGTCCTTAATTTGTTGCCTGACATCAGGATCTTTAGTAAGTTTAACGATAGATGCCTGCTTGTAGTATGGTTGCCATTTGGCCCGTAATGAAAAATGCTTCTCAATAAGGTTGTAAAGGTGTGCAGGGTACATTAGAGGATGATCCTCATTGGTCTAAAGGCAACATATCAGATTTGATATAAATCAGTCAAGTGAAACATATATATGTGCAACAGGTTGATGTTATGTAAAAATGGGGAATAAGTAATGATTACTAGTTTTTGCAGTTGATCATTGATGAATACACAATATAGTATATAATTTGATGTAAATAAGAGGGGGAACCAATTATTATGTAAATAATGTTTTGTTAGGCTACATTAATGTAATTATGGAGCAATTACCTTGATGTCACAACAACACAACAAGAGTCATTTTGGTTATAAAAGATTGTAAAAATGACATGGTTAAGGGCAGCTATAACCATCAATTGTAGAAATAAAAGTGCAACAGATTTATCAATGTTTAGAAAATTACCAAAAGATCCATGAACTTGCAATGATCAGAACATATGAGTTAAGAATTGAAACATGTTTCATTATTTGTCACAAAGCATGACTGGACATTCCAACAATAGGTATACACTCTTTGTCCCAGAAAACGAAATTACCAATGAAGCCTTCATGCATTACCTCTATTTCTATCTTGTACCTAATAAAAAATTAACGAATAGTTCAAATCAAAATTTCAATTATTTAAACAAAATAACATAAGCTAATATAACTATGTTAACTTTGTGATGGGTGGAGAGATTGGTTCGGAGCAAGCGTATTGAAAGGGTTCACCAAGTGACTTGTTTGTAACCTTTATGTAGGGCAAACCTCACAAAACTATAGCGGTAGAAATGTTTAAGATTGAGCCATTGAGTTGACTAGACTTGTACAGATCAAAAATAAAAAATTGCCACCACACTTTATTGTTTCCAAAGGAATGAGAAAAGAGCGAATAACCCAAAAGAGGTGTTTCAAAGTTAAGAACGATAAAATGGTGTTCATAAAAAGCAAGAATGCATTGAAGAAAGAAGCACATGAAGCAAGAAGCATAAGGTTAGGTTTCCATAAAAATCAAAACTTTTTCCCATATAAACGTAACCATATTAATGGAAGGTCATAGGAAAACAAACAAAATAATGCAAACTTAAACGCATGGAAAAAAACAGAAAAATACACTCGAACAAACATAAACACCATAACTGACACACATTCATGCTAAATAGTAAAACTGAAAATGAGGCGAAAGATATGGTGTTAACCTTGATGCAGCGGAGGAAGACGATTTAGACTAGAGGGAGAATTTAGAGGAGAGGGAAAATGGTCTGGTTTGCACAAACAAAAATGAGAAAGATGAGTTTGAAGGAAATTTTTTGAAATGATAGAGAGAATGTTTACGCGGGTAAAAGGATTGACCAATAGATTTTCTTTTCTTGTGTTTTGAAAAAATATGAGAAAGCAAAGCCACTTGTAAGTTTTATTAGTTTTCATTGGTCAATTATCTTCTATTTAATCAATTACAAAAAGGGGTATGATTTATTACAATTTAATTTTGCATATAGTTGATTTTTTTATTAAAGTTAAAATTGTTGTTTGGAGTGGTTACAAGCAACAAATTTTTTTATAGCTTTGATATGAATTCATAAGGGTTTAATTCAGCTACATATTTGAATTTTGATAATTTTTTATGTAATTTATTATTTTCTCTGGTTCAATATTTTTCTGTGTTGTATATTAATTTCGAAGTTCATTTTGACATTTTAACTTAAAAGAACTCCGTATTTCATCTTTAAAATATTTAAAATGTGTCATATTAATACTTTTTGTCTAATTAGTAATAAACAAATTCAAAAATTTAGCAAAATAAATTATGATCTTAACATATATGACCAAAACAATATTAAATTTTTTTAATAATTTTTTAGAACTATTATTTCCCTTCTTGATTAAGCATTTTTTATTTAATTTTCCATTGTTGCCAAATGACTAAACTAAAGAGAATCCTTTTAACTCAAGTATGAAAGTAATTAGTTAATTTGTTTAAAGTAAAAAATTTGTAATTTTTATTATTATTATCAATAACATGAATTTGATTAATTAGGTTTTCTCAATGACCTAAAAATTTTGTGGCCTATTATGATATAACATCAGTTCTTTGGAAAGAGCATGTATACGGTATCCTTGTAACATGCTCTTATATTTCATTCTATGTGTATTGTATCAGTGGTAAATTCTCTTATATTTCATAAGCATTAATACTTTCTATTAGTAAATTTTCTTTAAAAATGATTGAGCATTTTTTATTAGATTTGAATGTATTTTTTTATTTAAAAAATTTAATAAGTAAATTATAAAAATTAATCTAATATTGAACTAATTAAATAGTCTTACATTTGATGATGTATTTGTATTTAATATAATTTATATATTTTGGTAAAGTGATTTATTTTACCTAAGTTAGTTTTTATATTCATAAATTTATAATTATTTTTTATCATATTAATAAAATAATGTCAAATCAATTCATCATTAATGAAGGGAAATAAATCCATCATATATTATCATTTCTTTCGCTAAATCAATAAAATAATAGTATTATCATCTCTCCTCCTTCAATTTAATTTTTTTTGACAAAACATATCTTTAATAATTAATTTCAACACATCCAAAATCATAAACACAAATCACTTTAGTTTCTCTATATACTCTCTTAATATTCATTTTAGTTATTTAAATCATTTATAAAAAAATAACATCCTCATTTATTAATTTGAAAAATATGAAATATTTTCTACGATTTTATTTTTTTTAAAATTGATTTATTAAAAATACTTTATATATCTAAACTATTAAATAGATCGAATATATTGATTATTTAATAAACTTAAAAAAATTCATAGTAAAGACTAAAGAAAAATAATAAATCGATATATAACAGAAAAATACTAAAGCTAATTTTCAATACTTACAAGAAAAACTTTATAATGACAAAATAATATACTTTCTACTTTACCATCCATGTATTTGAATACTCTATATCTAATACTCGAGTTAGTTATTTGTAGGAATTTTGACAAAGTTTATTTATTGAAGAAATTTTTTATGAATTATTTTTTTATAATAATATGAAATATATAAAGTAAAATAATAATATAAAAAGATTAAAAAAATAGTGTTTTAATTAAAAATATGTATTTATATTATCTAAATTCAGAGTTTATAAAAATATTCCATTAAATGCCAAAAAATATTCCACCATATTGACATGCCATATTAACTTGTATAAAAATATAAAATACATGGTCAAACATTCTTTAACTTTACTACACATGATATTATTGATCAGTTAGATTATGTCTATCCAATTGATATTTAAATGATATATTCTCGATAAACACTTGTAGTAAATGCACAAGGGATGCAATTCAATACAAAAGGAACGAAACAGATATAAGAAAAAACAAGGCACAAAGATCTACATTCCCCTATCCTTAGCAAGAATATAAAACCAATCCCAACTAAATAACTTAATAACGATCAAGATATCGGTAGGATTTCAAACGAAAATATTAAAAACCACTTTATTCCTACCCAACCAAACACACGAACAAACCAAAAGTCACGTGGAAGCAAAGAAGAAAGGTTTAACTCCACACAATCTTAGCCGAATATAATCCAACAAACTAAAACATGAGTCATTCCCTTTAAGACAAACCGCCACCACCTCTTCCTCTAAAATCATTCCCAACCTATCAAAAACCTCCTTCCAAAAAAGATAGTCGGCCTTCATATCTAGGCAATACTATTTTGCATAACGAAAAGATGCGAAGAAACAAAAATGATCGCCCAAAAATTACTCGCATTAGGACTGAAATGGACACTTTTGAGAAAATAAAAATACGATGCGGGATCTGTCAACAACCCCATATGTACAAAAAATGTATGCATCGCCTCAACGATGCAGTCCCTTCTAACTAGTTATACCGATGTATTTGGTTGTACTGATGAATTGTTATTTATAATTATCCTTAATCGTATTTTTTAATTAGTAATTTGATGTTTCAAGTTTATTATTATTTAAAATTATTTTTATTAACATTTTAATTGTTTATTTATAATTATTTAAATTGTTTAATTAGTATTTTATTATTTAATTATATATTTAAACTATTTTTTAACTATTTTTAATTAATTAATAATATTAAATAATTAACTTTATATTAAATCAATATTAGAAGAAAAAAAATACGAAAAAGAAAAATATACACTCATGCTATTTTTAAATGGCACTAATCTTCTGGTTGTGTAATGGGTGGAACCCTCGCACCATTTCAAATGGCGCAAGCCTTTTGAACGTGGCATTCTGAGAATTTTTTTCAAACTGTGGCATTGTGAGAATTATGTTTTAGGGGTGTGGCAACTTGGAAAAAAATTCCACAAAAACATTTGAATTGTGAAACAAACACACGTTAGATACCTCCTTGGACACAATAATATCCATAAAAGTAGAAATGATTCTTTGAATATCCTATTTTTGTTAACTATGGCATGGCATAGGTACTTTTGAGCTGAAGCGGAGCAAAAAGATCCATTTCATTAGAAATGGAATTTTAACTTTTGAGCTGAAGTAGAGCATTATCCTAATAATGTAGTATTAGGTGGAAAGTAAATTTAATGGTGTCCTTTAAAACATGATACAACTTTTCCAAAATCTATATGATATAGGGTAGTCATGTTGCATTTATAATGTAACAAAATGTGAATAAGTAAGTAGCTTAGGATTGGAAATGTAACAAAATTGTAGAACAGAACAAATTTAAAACATGAAAATAGGAATAACATTACAAAATAAGGTTCTTCTTTGTAGATAAGCATTGTAAGCATCTACAAAGTAATTTTTATTGTTCAATAGACATGTAGATAATAATAGGTCCTTACACAAAATAAGTCAATTTTCCAAACTAACACAAATGCATTACTTAATCGTAGTAGTTAACAGCTGAAACTAATGCCCATCATTTTCCTTTGGAATGTCTTGCACTCTTGAGCCTTGGATTCTTAGAGACGATTTGTTCGGAGTTAAGAAATCAACCGATGGTCCAGAATCGTCATTAGAATCATCTCCCAACATTATTTTAGAAAAAGTGTTGTTAAATCTCAGATCGAGACACCAATTCTGGGGAGCAGAAGCAGATGTCGTATTCTATAAAAAAAATAGTATTATAAAGAAGCATGTTTTGAAAAAAGAGAGTTTGATAATGGTAGGTCACGTTAATTGAAATACGTACTGTTTGAGTAGATGACATAATTGGGTTCTTTGGGACAATGAGTTCTTATGAGGTAATAATTTCTTTCCCCTTAGTAGTAGTTTCCTTGATGATGTTCTTGTTTGAAGCGTACAAAAGGGATATAGATGTTTTGTAAGTGATGTTGTATATTATGTAGTTATGTAATACAAAGAATTAAGTTATCGATAAGTATACATGTAATAAAAACCTACATTACTTGGAGCAATGAAGTCCTTAATTTTTTGCCTGACATCGGGATCTTTAGTAAGTTTAACGATAGATGCCTGCTTGTAGTATGGTTGCCATTTGGCCCGTAATGAAAAATGCTTCTCAAGAAGGTTTTAAAGGTGTGCAGGGTACATTAGAGGATGATCCTCATTGGTCTAAAGGCAACATATCAGATTTGATATAAATCAGTCAAGTGAAACATATATATGTGCAACAGGTTAATGTTATGTCAAAATGGGGAATACGTAATGATTACTAGTTTTTGTAGTTGATCATTGATGAATACACAATATAGTATATAATTTGATGTAAATAAGAGGAGGAACCAATTATCATGTAAATAAGGTTTTGTTAGGCTACATTGATGTAATTATGGAGCAATTACCTTGATGTCACAACAACACAACAAGAGTCATTCTAGTTATAAAAGATTGTAAAAATTACATGGTCGAGGGAAGATTTAACCATCAATTGTAGAAATAAAAGTGCAACAGATTTATCAATGTTTAGAAAATTACCAAAAGATCCATGAACTTGCAATGATCAGAACATATGAGTTAAGAATTGAAACAAGTTTCATTATTTATCACAAAGCATGAGTGAACATACCAACGATAGGTATACACTCCTTGTCCCAGAAAAGGAAATTACCAATGAAGCCTCCATGCATTACCTCTATTTCTATCTTGTACCTAATAAAAAATTAATGAATAGTTCAAATCAAAATTTCAATTATTTAAACAAAATAACATAAACTATGTTAACTTGGTGAATGGTGGAGAGATTGGTTTGGAGCAAGCGCATTGAAAGGGTTCACCAAGTGACTTGTTTGTAACCTTTATGTAAGGCAAACCTCACAATACTGTAGCGGTAGAAATATTTAAGATTGAGCCATTAGATTGACTAGACTTGTACATATCAAAAATAAAAAATTGCCACCATGCTTTATTGTTTCCAAAAGAATGAGAAAAGAGCGAATAACCCAAAAGAGGTATGTTGTACCCCAAAATTTGCCCTCCCATATTCTTCAAGATTTGCAAAGAGCATGCTTCAAAATCACCCAAGGGTTGCACAGTTCAAGGGCCTCCTAACAGTCAAAAACTAGGGTTTTGATTCTGACAAAGAAATTGAAGTTTTCAAGGGTCCAATCAAGTCCCACATTTCTACAAATATGGTCAAGCATCCTCATGTCAAGTTTCAAGACTTACAGCACAAAATTGCACAGTCAAAAACCCTAATTGCTCAACAGTCAACTGTAGGGTTAAAATGGTCATTTGACAGTCAAAAGTTCAAATTTTTGGTCAACATCTTATTTTGAAGCCACAAACATCATTTGATCAATTATTGATCATGATTTTCAAGGTATGGCTCAAAAAGTCTCAAGATGCAAAAGTTTCTATTTTTGGACAGTTGAAAAAGTCAACTGTAACTTGACCAAGGCATAACTTCCACATGGTTTATTAGAAAAATTCCATCCAAAGCTCATTTTGAAGAGAAAGAAATTTCCTACAACTCCCCTTCACACTTCAAGTCCAAGAAATGCTCTCACAAAAAGTTATCAATTTCAACATTATAGTTCATTTTCAAAAGTCAACAAAAAGGGACTTTAAGTCAAAGACCATAACTTGAGATTGGTAAATCAAAATGACATGGGACCAAAGGCATTGGTTATAGGACTTCAAGACCTTTCCAAAATGTTCAAGAACATGATCAAAGCTTAAAAATTGAGCAAGATATGCCTTGTGGAAGTTGGGAAATTTTTGGGAATTTTGAAAAGTCAACTTTACTTCAAATGCCTCAAAATTGCTAATGGGCCATATTTTCTTCCAAGAATCATTATCCAAAGGCTATGCACGACCATTTGGCCCAAAGGGGATTTATTTCATCATTTTTTATTATTTATTTGAATTTTTATCACCATTAATTCATTTAATTAAATAAAATATGACAAAAATACAAAACAAATGTGTTTGAATCTTTTTATGCAGCATATGCCCTCATTGGTTACTCAAGATCTCGTGCACATCAAAAAAGGGAAGATTTGGTGCAAATTGGCATGTTATTCATGAGGAAAAGATTGGAAAAGATTCCATGGAAATCAAATATTTGATTCATCAATGCAAAGGCTTTTGACTCAAAATTCTTACCCTAATCCATTGGCATACTTAAGCTGATCATAACCCTAGTCACAAGAACCTTGAAGCTGCGCCTAAAAACTCATACACACTTTGCAATTTTTTGTGAAAAAGTCAAAACTAAAAACTGCATTAGAGGACAATTCAAAGCGAAATAAGGATTCCAATAGCTTGCCAAGGCATCAAGGAAGCTTTCTGCATTATTTTCCAGTCCCCACGCATCAAGAAGTGGAAAAATTGGCCAACAAGACCTAGACCACTGAACTCACGACCTTCATACGAATTCATTGCACATATCGCGCTCAATTTATGAGAAACGATGGCCTAATCGCTATTATCCGGTTCTTCATTTAGTGGGGGTTTAAAACCCCCGCTATCCATTTGTTTTTTTCAGGCTAAAGCAAACGAGTGGAGAAGAAGATCATGTGGCGAGATATGGTTGGATAGTTTGAATTCCAGCGCGCGTTTTTTTTTTATTTCTATGTCATTAACGTCAATTTTCTTTTATATTATTTGTTCTTTATTCTATGTACAACGCGTTCAAATGGCACAGTTGGTGGAGAAGAGCATTGGCAAGCCTTGGGACCTGGGTTCGATTCCCAGGTCCCCCATATGTCTTTCTATTTTTTCTGGCAATGTGATTAGGTACTCCACAAGTCCAGACGTCCACCATACACCCACTACCAAAGCTTGCAAAATGTCCTGGAAGATAAATCTGAAGGTCAGGATGGGAGGTCCAGGGAACACCCCAGTCAACGCATATGCACGTGGCCAGAAAAGTCAAAAGAGGCCTCCCATAAATGGGCCAGATTGCTGGCAATTTACCTCCTAAATTGGGGTCAACACCCCCCATTGGTTTGCATTTCATTTTTCATTCTTTTTATCTTTTCTATTTTTATTTGTTTTATTTAGTTTTATTTCAATTCTTTAAATTAATTTTTCATAACATAAAAATACCAAAAAAATCAGAAACTATAAAAATAAAAAATATATTTTATTTAAATGTTTTTTTGTAAATAAATTTTATTAATTGATTTAGTTTTAATTCTAGGTTTAATTTTAAATGTTTTTTTTAATAAACTAAAGAATGTAGAATTAGGGTTCTAAATACTTTTATTCTTTTTCTTTTCTTTTATCATTATTAAATATTAATTATTTTTAATAAATTGCCATATAAATAATTAATTTAAACTAGGTCTAATTTAAACATTTTCTTAATAAATTAAAAACAATTTAGAATTAGGGTTAATTAACTTTTCTTTTTAATTCCAATTTAATTTTCTTATTAAACTCCATAAATACAAAAACTCAAAAAAAAAACAAATTCTTTTTTTATTTAACTTAATTAATTTATTAATTGTAATTTAATTTCCTTAAAAGGGTCCAACGCCCTCGCATTCTCGACTTTACTTCTTCTCGCATTTTACTTTTATTTCTTTTTTGTGAATATAATGTATTTATCCCAAAGCTATGTAATAGACTAATTAGATATTTATCTTTCCGCATTATTTTTTATTCAAATCGGGTCTTGGATTAATTTGGCGATGTAGACCCGCGCCTTTGTAATAGCGTAAGACTTTTTAATTCCGCATCTTTTAACTGTTAATAATTTGCATGAAAGAATGAATGCCAAAATAAAAGCAACGCGTAGATCACCAATGCATGAACAAGATAAACATAAATGAACATGACACACAAATCACACACCACCCCTAGGGTACGCCTCACTTTTGCCTTGCCCCTCGAAAGGTGGTCGTCGAGTAGAGGATGTTTTAGTAAGTCCTCATGTCCATGAACATGGCATGAGGGTAGCTTCTAAGGTGTCTTCCTATTGCTCTGGTGATCACCATGTCCCGAACCCTCGAATTGACCCGAACACCTCCAACGGTGGTGCTACCTACCTCTCAATGGTGGGATGGCACTACTTTAAGGAGATTTACACAGACGAATTCCTTAGGGTAGGTAGACGACTCGTAGATACTTGCTCTAATTTCAAAATAAAATATAAAAAAAACTCTTTTCACACCGACACTTTCCAAAAGCTTTCGAAAGCAATTTTTCAAACACTCTTGAGGACTGATACAAGAGTCGAACTGAAATTTTCAAAGAAACTTTTTAAACCCACAATTGAAAAGCAAACAAACATTTTTGAAAACACAAATGAGAAAGTATCTAAGAGCCCATGGATAACCATGGATAGAAAGGGTGCTAACACCTTCCCTTTCTATAAATCTACCTCCCGAACCGAGAGCTATCTCTATAAGGAATTTTTCTGTGCTTTTGTCTTTTCCATTTGGAGAAAATAAAAGACGGTGGCGACTCTTGCTTCCGTGACATTTCACGAACCAGCGTTAAACAGTCAGTTCCAAATCCACCGATCACAAGGTGTTTCAAAGTAAAGAATGATAAAATAGTGTTCATGAAAAGCAAGAATGCATTGAAGAAAGAAGCACATGAAGGAAGATGCATAAGGTTAGATGAACATGGTTTCCATAAAAATAAAAAAAATTTCTCATATAAACGTAACCATATTAATGGAAGGTCATAGGAAAACAAACAAAATAATGCAAACTTAAACGAATTAAAAAAAACAAAAAAATACACTGGAATGAACATAAACACCATAACTGACACACATTCATGCTAAACGGTAAAATTGAAAATGAGGCGAAAGATATTGTGTTAACCTTGATGCAGCGGATGAAGACTTTTTAGACTAGAGGGAGAATTTAGAGGAGAGGGAAAATGATCTGGTTTGCACAAACAAAAATGAGAAAGATGAGTTTGAAGGAAAACTTTTGAAATGTTAGAGAAAATGTTTACGCGGATAAAAGAATTGACCAATAGATTTTCTTTTCTTGTGTTTTGAAAAAATATGAGAAAGGAAAGCCACTTGTAAGTTTTATTAGTTTTCATTTGTCAATTATCTTCTATTTAATTAATTACAAAAAGGGGTATGATTTAGTACAATTTAATTTTGCATATAGTTGATTTATTCGTTAAAGTTAAAATTGTTGTTTGGAGTGGTTACAAGCAACAAATTTTTTTTAGCTTTGATATGAATTCATAATGGTTTAATTCAGCTACATATTAGAATTTTGATAATTTTTTTTGTAATTTATTATTTTGTTTGGTTCAATATTTTCCTGTCTTGTATATTAATTTCGAAGTTCATTTTGACATTGTAACTTAAAAGAACTCCATATTTCATCTTTAAATTATTTAAAAAGTGTCATATTAATACTTTTTGTAAAATTAGTAATAAACAAATTCAAAAATTTAGCAAAATAAATTATGATCTTAACATATATAACCAAAAAAATATTAAACTTTTTTTTTATTTTTAGAACTATTATTTCCCTTCTTAATTAATCATTTTTTATTTAATTTTTCGTTGTTGTCAAACGACTAAACTAAAGAGAATCCTTTTAACTCAAGTATTAGAGTAATTAATTAATTTGTTTAAAGTAAAAAATTTGTTATTTTTATTATTATTATCAATAACGTGAATTTGATTAATTAGGTTTTCTTAATGACCTAAAAATTTTGTGGCCTATTATGATATAACATCAGTTCTTTGGAAAGAGCATGTATACAGTATCCTTGTAACATGCTCTTATATTTCATTCTATGTGTATTGTATAAGTGGTAAATTCTCTTATATTTCATAAGCATTAATACTCTCTATCAGTAAATTATCTTTAAAAAAGATTGAGCATTTTTCATATAGATTTGAATGTATTTTCTTATTTAAAAAATTTAATAAATAAATTATAAAAACTAATCTTATATTTAACTAATTAAATAATCTTACATTTGATGATGTATTTGTATTTAATATAATTTATATATTTTGGTAAAGTGATTTATTTTACCTAAGTTAGTTTTTATATTCATAAATTTTTAAATTTTTTTTATCATATTCATAAAATAATGTCAAATCAATTCATCATTAATGAAGAGAAATAAATCCATCATATATTATCATTTCTATCCCTAAATCAATAAAATAATAGTATTATCATCTCTCCCCCTTCAATTTAAGTTTTTTGACAAAATATATCTTTAATAATTCATTTCTACACATCCAAAATCATAAACACAAATCACTTTAGTTTCTCTATATACTTTCTTAATATTCATTTTAGTTATTTAAATCATTTATAAAAAAATAACATCCCCATATATTAATTTGAAAAATATGGAATATTTTCTATGATTTTATTTTTTTTTTAAATTGATTTATTAAAAATACTTTATATATCTAAACTATTAAATAGATCGAATATATTGATTATTTAATAAACTTAAAAAAATTCATAATAAACACTAAAGAAAAATAATAAATCAATATATAACAGAAAAATACTAAAGCTAATTTGCAATACTTACAAGAAAAACTTTATAATGACAAAATAATATACTTTCTACTTTACCATCCATGTATTTGAATACTCTATATCTAATACTCGAGTTAGTTATTCGTAGGAATTTTGACAAAGTTTATTTATTGAAGAAACTTTTTTATGAATTATTTTTTATAATAATATGAAATATATAAAGTAAAATAATAATATAAAAAGATTAAAAAAATAGTGTTTTAATTAAAAATATCTATTTATATTATCTAAATTTAGAGTTTATAAAAATATTCCATTAAATGCCAAAAAATATTCCACCATATTGACATGCCATATTAACTTGTATAAAAATATATAATACATGGTCAAACGTTCTTTAACTTCACTACACATGATATTATTGATCATTTAGATTATGTCTATCCAATTGATATTTAAATGATATCTTCTCGATAAACACTTGTAGTAAATGCGCAAGGGATGCAATTCAATACAAAAGGACCGAAACAGAAATAAGAAAAAACAAGGCACAAAGATCTATATTCCCCTATCCTTAGCAAGAATAGAAAACCAATTCCAACCAAATAACTTAATAACGAATAAGATATCGATAGGATTCCAAACGAAAATATTAAAAACCACTTTATTCCTACCTGTGATACGGTGGGAGAACTGATTTGAGGGTTTGCGTTTGTATCGCAAATGTTGCGATTAGCAAGAGTCGCCACCGACTTTTCTTTTATCCAAAAGGAAAGGTAAAAAAGCACAGGAAAGACCTTTGAGATATTTTCTTGAGTTCAGGGATAGATTATGAAAAGGGAAGGTGTTAGCACCCTTTTCATCCATGGTTTTCCATGGGCTCTTAGTTACTTGCTTAGATCACTTGCTTTTGTTTGTTTGAAATTGTGCTTGGTGTGGTTTTGAAAATATTTTGTCAAAGAGGCCATTCGTTTAGGCAATCTTTGTAATGATTCTCGTACGTAAGAATGTATACAAAGATGTTGGTCTTTTGAATATGTTTTCAATGTTTGTAAGACGTTTTTGAAATGTGTGTGTGTGTTTGTTTTGAAAATAGCAAGGATTGTTGTTTGAAATGGAGCAAGTAACTAGAAGCTATCTACCTACTCAAATGTCTTTCTTATGTATTTTATATTCCTTTGACATTGTTGTCTTACCATTGATTTGGTAAGCAACCCTATCTTTGGATGTAAACGGGACGGGCGTGAGTCATCGTATGACCATGATTAGCAATGTTTGTAAAGTATCTTAGCATTTTTGAGGGACCAAGATCATTTTGTAAGGCAACTTTTGAATAGAGTCATCAAGGGACTATGATCTTATATTTGTTTTGTTTTGCCAAGATACCTCGCATGTGTAATATGACCATTTTTGTTTTAGGAAACCAAGTGGGAAAACCCTAAGGGTGCTTGTGTGCAAGTGTATCACTTTCATGCTTTGATTTTGTCTTGTATTTAGGGTGTTCTATTTTGCTTCATTTTGTTCTTATCATACAAACCCTAATTACTAATCATGGCATATAAAACGATAAATTGCGTAATGTAAATATTTCTAAGCTATTACAACAATTTATGGGACGGGGGAATACAAATTTTAATTGGGATTTGCAAGAATATAAACCTAAATAAATTATTACAACCAAATCGAATTTGTACGAGCTAGGATAAATATAATACAATATTAAAAAGAAAATACAATGCAATGTACATGTTAAAAAGATTTTTGTGTCTTGTTTTTATGTAAAAGAGAATTTAATCCAAACCTAAAAATATAAAGAAAAAGAATTAATTTTTAAAAGGGTTTTAACCCTAATTATTATTTAAGAGAAAATAAAGTTTTTATAGGTATTATTTTATGTATTTTCTTGTATAAAAATAATAAATAATATTGCATAAAAAAAGTATGAAATTATGTATATGCAAAAATAAGTATTTATAAGTATGAAATAAAAAATAAATTGAACTAAATATGTTTAATTATATTTACAAGTTTATTAAGAAAACAAATGATATCCTATTAAAATAAAATATATTTTTATGTGAGAAATAAAATAAAAATACAATAAAAGTACAATATTATTAATTTACATTTTTTGGGATTTTTATGCATTAAAGAAAATATTTAAAATAATAAATGTGAAAATAAAACAAATAAAAATAAAAATATAAAAGTTGGTAAGGGGGGGGGGGGGGGGGGGGGGGGGGGGGGGGTAATGCAGCAAATTAGCAGTGATGATGGTAGCAAAAAAAACTGGCCAAAAAGACCGAGCTCAACCTACAAAAATATGAAAATGGAAAAGGAAAAAAAAAAGAAAAATACAAAAGTAGCGCGCAGGTTCGAACCCAGGACATGGGTCTCACCAGCGCGCTACTTTGCCACTGGGGTGGCTATACTTCCATTGTCTTCAGGGAAGCAAAAACAATATAACACAAAACGCGTCCTATGCCCTGTACTTCATCTCCTTCCTCAAGCTTGGCCAGACACCCTGTAACTTTCTCATACTTTCATAAAAATAAAAGTTCATAACATGAAAATTGTAGTGCTTGAACTCACGATTCCAACCATATAATTTATGTGAACTATTAATCAAAGAACAAAGAGAATTTTAAAAGCCCTAAATTTTAACCTAATATTTTCATAAACTTCAAGTTCCAAATTCTTTTAGCTCAAGTAAAATCAATGCAAGATAATGGTATGTACAACTTCGTTATGATGAGGACTACATTTTTTATTCACAAATCGTAGCCTAAGGTTGCCTGTACAAGGAGATAGAGTTTGAAATTTTACCTTCTTCAGTTGGAATCGTTAATTGAACTGGGGTGAGTTTGATGGAGGCCTGATGCTTGCTTGAGCTTCCTTGAACTTCCCTGGATGTATCCCAACCCTTGCCTTGCTCTGAAAGTAGCTGGAACTCCTTGGCCAAGTCAAACTGCAAGCTCTGAAGTCAACAATGGCAGATGGTGGAGGAGTGATTACAGAACAGGGATGAAGGCCTGGATTGACTAGGTATCAAGTATGTAAGATGTTTGAATGATCCAAACTCAAAACGCACGACCCAAATGGAAGATGGATGTGCTTATGCAAAATCTGCAGTTTTAGACAAATTTTTGGTGTTTTGCTGGTTGGGAGTGTTTCAGGTCTTTCCTCAATGTCCTTTATGTTGCATAATGTTTGTATATTAGTATTGAAATGGTTTGATGTCAACCCTCTAGCAATTGTGCCTTCCCTAGCCTTTTTGCCACTTTTCTTGTATTTTAAGTAAAGTGATAAGACAAAACCTTTCATGCTTGTACTGGCTTGCTTAGGGTTGGTATTTCTTCCCTACAAGTTGCCTTTGGTCTGTGGTACTTGTATGTGCCAAGGGGACAGGTCCAATGCTCAAGATTGTAAAGTTTGCAAAAGTTGATCTTTTTCAAAATGGCAATGGAACCTTTTTGCCATAAATGGAATTGCAAGTTGGATAATGATCCTAAGGCATGGATAAAAGCTTTGTAAACTGAGTAAGAATTTAATTAAGGAGTGTGGAACAAGTCTAGGACCTTTAAAGCATGGATTAGCCAGCATAGGATTGATTTGCAACTTTGTTCTTCATGAAATGGCTTGGACAAAAGTGAGAAATGGCCAACTTCATCTCTTCGATTCTCCCTACTCAAAAATGATCTTGAGGAGTTATTAGACATTTTCGAAATCTTGAAATGTGCTCTATAATTCATATTTGAAATGCATTTTGATATACCTCTTGGAACTAGGTGAAAAATTGCCATGAAGTTGGGTCCAAAACCTGCCTAAATTAGGGCAAATTTTCACTAAGTTATTTAGTTCATGAGCATGTATTCACAAATTTATATCTTGAGATCAAAGAATCTTTAGGGAAAAGTGTGTGAATCAAAGTTGTATATTTCATGGAGGTCTACCACTTTCATGTTGGGAACTTTCCTTGAATCATTATGCATCATGGTTGAAAAGTTGCTTAAAGTTGAGAAAAAATAAGAAAATTTTCTATACTTAGAAAATTTCTAAGTTAGAAATTTTTTCAAATTCAAACCCGAATTTTCAAATTTGGTTTTCTTGGTGAAAAAGTTTCATATTTTGACATGTCTTGATGAATTATGACCCTTGGCCTTTGATTTTGACCAAAAAGTCAAAGTTTGACTTTTCAGTATATAGTTGACTTTTGATCAGTTGACTGCAAATTTTATCTGTCAATCCAATGAATTTGAGATGTTTTGAGCCATGTAATTAATTCAAGATGATGTCATTGAATCCTTGAAATCATGCTTGAACTTAATTGGTTATTTTCTAGGTTAAAAATCAGAAATTGCCCTTCCTCAGTCAAAACCCTAATTTTGACCATTTTGCCCTTTTGATGTTTTGATCAAATTTCTTGAGGAATTGTGATCCAAACTTGACCAAATGATACATGTGAGTTTAAAATGTTGACGTTGATAAAAAATTATGAAGTTTGACTGTAAATTGGCCATGGTTGACTTTTCCCCCAGTATAGTTGATTTTTAGGTCAATTGTCCAATTGACTGATAAAAAATGTGGTTCAAGGCTTGAAACTTGTCATGAGTGATATTAGGGGTCCATAATGATGTTTGAAAGTCATATGAAGAATTGATAGTCCAAAAATCCTTGTGTTTACTCAAACCCTAATTTTGGGTCATCAGTGCAAGATGAGATGTCTTGAGCTGACCAAACCCTAATCCAGTCTTGAGTCAAAGCAATCTTGTGAGAGAAGTCTAGATAAATGAGAGTGAAAATTTTAGGGTACAACAGCTGACCCTGTTCAATCTTATTAAACTTGAAGAGTTAGATTGGCGAGCTTTGCCATTCGTGACTCGAAGGTGAAAGATGATTGGACACTAAAGTGCCCATAAATTTGCACTCGGCAACGTGTAGTTGAGTGAATGGGCTTAAAGATTCCATTTGGAAAAGTGATAGATTCATGTTGGAGATGGGGTTGTAGATGCCATTCAATAATGTTTGTTGGATTGTAATTTGTAAGTTGAAAGAATGAGTATTAGAAAGGGCGTCCATATCTGGAGCGTATCCGAACTGTATCTGGGCTTGAAGTCTGAATGTATCAGAATGCCATCCATGTTTGGAGCGTATCTGAACTGTATCTGAAAGCTGAATCTGAATGAGTTACAGAAAGGCAACCGTGTCTGGAGCGTATCTGAACTGTATCTGAAAGCTGAATCTGAATGAGTAACAGAAATGCAACCGTGTCTGGAGCGTATCTGAAATGTATCTGAAAGCTGAATCTGAATGAGTAACATAATGGCTTCCGTGTCTGGAGCGTATCTGAACTTGAAATCTGAATGAGTATCAGAATGGCATCCGTATCTGGAGCGTATCTGTACTGTATTATGATTGCACATTGTTTAACAGTAGTTGTTAATCTTATCCTGAAAAGGGTAAAACATTAGCTGGAACACAAAATTATGTTGCATGAAATGTATGATGCAATATATGTGTTTTATCAATGTTTATGATATGTGGATGTAATGTATGCGCATGTAAGCTGATTTTCTGTATTGCTGAGGAAAATAAATCCTCGACTGCTGCTGAGGATATGTGGATTCTTCATGTCTTGAAGTATTGACAAAAATTCTGTTGTTAGAGCAATGTCGTATACTGCTTTAAGAATATGCTTGGGGAATCTAGAGAATTTTGATGACTTCTACTGGGGGTTAATAATGGGAGTCTTTGTTCCGTTGGGGAGTATCAGAATTCAATTGTCATCCGATTGGATTTTAGGCTTCAAAACAACTTGCTGGGGAATTTGGAGAAACTGGATGGTTTCCACCAGGGATTAATAGTTTGAAGTTTTAGTTCCGCTGGGGGTTTAAATGACATACTGTGGGGATTTCTCATGGAATAGCCTAAAGACGTTTTCCTATTCTTTCAACCTGTCAGTAATTGTCTTTTTTCATTCTGTTTATTTGTAAACAGTAATTATGTTCAAATGCATATGTTCATTAATGAATCATTGGACGTTTTTGCAAATAAAACACAAGTGTAAGGGAAAAGGACAAATAGTTTTCTTTACTTTAAAGAGAGATCTTTGTAGTTACTTTGAATAAGTATTTTGTACAAAAGAGACAGACATCCTAGTAAGAGGGTGGTGCCGTAAAAGTAAGAAAAAATTTATACAAAGAAAGACAGCTATGTATGATAATCCCATAGGGTTCCCATTCTGCTATAGCCTCCGTATCTCCAAATATCTTGTCTATTTGTTGCTTCGTCCGAAGATGATTGAATTGATCCGAAACTCTAAGTTTGTCAGTGAAGAGATTGTCCTCAAAGTGATCTGACGGGACATAGTCATATGCTTTAATTCCCTAACTTTTTCCTGGACCGCTCTTTCAGGTTTTCAGTCCACCGGGAAACCCTTTTTTACCCAAGTCGCCCTTTCGGGTTTTCAACTTGCCGGGTGTACAATTTTTTTTAATTTTTATCCCTAATTTTTTCCTAGGTGTGTCAACCTAGAGGGTCTCTTATGCGTAGTATCTTTTGACTATGTCCGCATTCGCAGGGTGTGGCAAGTCATCACCGTCCATGGTGGTTAAGATCATTGCCCCACCGGAGAAGATGTTCTTGACTACAAATGGTCCTTCATAGGTAGGAGTACATTTTCCCCTGGGATCACTTTGTGATAAGATAATGCGTTTGACCACTAGATCTCCAACATGATATACTTGGCGGCGAATTTTCTTGTTGAAAGCCTTGATCATCCGTTTTTGATACATCTGACCATGGCAAACAACAGTAAGTCTCTTTTCATCAGTTAAGTTTAGTTGATCAAGTCAAGTCTGGATCCAATCTTCCTCATTCAAACCTGCATCCTTCATAATTCTCAAAGAGGGGATTTGAACCTCAATAGGCAAGACAACCTCCATGCCATAAACCAAAGAAAAAGGTGTTACCCCAGTTGACATGCGGGCCGTGGTACGGTACCCGTGGAGAGCAAACGGTAGTATCTCATTCCAGTCCTTGTAGGTGACTGTCATTTTTTGTATGATCTTTTTAATGTTTTTATTAGCAGGTTCGACTGCACCATTCATCTTTGGCCGATATGGGGATGAATTGTGATGTTGAATCTTGAATTGCTCGCACAAGGCGGTGATCATAGTATTGTTAAGGTTTGTACCATTATCGGTGATGATCCTTTCTGGGATACCGTACCGGCAAATAAGATTCTGCTTGATGAAGCGGGCAACAACATTCTTAGTAACGGAAGCGAAGGAAGCTGCTTCGACCCACTTTGTGAAGTAATCAATGGCCACTAGAATGAAACGGTGTCCATTGGAGGTTGTAGGCTTGATCTCCCCAATCATATTGATTCCCCACATAACAAAGGGCCAAGGAGCAGTTAAGAAATTCAGAGGAACCGGAGGTACGTGCACCTTGTCAGCATAAATTTGAAACTTATGACAGGTCCGAGAGTGTTGATAGCAATCTGCTTCTATGGTAGACCAATAATAGCCTGCCCGTAGGATTTTCTTTGCCATCGTATGCCCGCTGGAGTGAGTGCCAAAGGTACCTTCATGCAATTCAGCCATGATCTTTTCAGCCTCAATCTTATCCACACACCAGAGCAGAATGGAGTCATGATTGCGTTTGTACAGGATGCCATTACTTAGGAAGAACTTAGCAGAGAATCTCCTTAAGAACTTTTTATCATTGATTGAAGCTCCTTCTGGATATTCTTGAGCCTCGAGATACCTTTTGACTTCATGAAACCAAGGCTGGTCCACTACTTTTTTCAGTATTAATCTCGTGACGGTGTGCTGGTTCATCCATTCGTTCAATGGTGATCTGGGGAGCCTCGTTATCCCAATTAATTTTAAACATAGATGACATTATGGCTAGAGCATCTGCTAGCTGATTTTCTTCTTGCAGGAAATGCTCGAAGGTAATATGCTCAAAATGTGGTAGCAATGTCAAGACAAGTTCTTTGTAAGGGATAAGGTTTGGATGCTTAGTGTCCCACTCTCCTTTGATCTGACTGATGACCAAAGCTGAATCTCCAAACACATCTAAAGATTTGATTCCCAATTCTATGGCAGCCTTAAGACCAAAGATGCATGCTTCATATTCCGCCATGTTGTTCGTACAGTTGAAGCAAAGTCTGGCAGTAAAAGGAGTATGACACCCTTCCAGAGATATGAGTACAACGCCGATACCATTACCAAGTGCATTGGATGCCCCATCAAAGAACAGGGTCCATTGGGATCCTTGTTCAGGTCCGTCATATGGTTTGATTTCTTCACAGTTGTCTAATGTCATGATGTCTTCATCCGGGAATTCAAACTTCATGGACTGATAATCTTCTACAGCTTGATGAGCAAGATGATCCGCTAGCACACTGCCCTTTATAGCTTTTTGGGTACTGTTGTACCCCAAAATTTTCCCTCCCATATTCTTCAAAGTACTGACAAGCATCATCTTCAAATGCTTCAAGACCTCTCAAGGGCTACACAGTCAACCACCCTCATAAGCCAGTCAAATTAGGGTTTTGGTTCTTTCAAGGAATTTGAGGTTTTCAACGGCTCAGTCAAGTCCCACATGCTCATATACATTGTCAAGCACCTACATGTCAAGTTTCAAGGCTCACAAGGTCAAGTTGCACAGTCAAAAACCCTAATTGCTTCACAATCAACTGTAGGGGCAAAATGGTCATTTGGCAGTCAAAAGTCAAAAATTTTGGTCAACATCTTATTTTGAAGCCACAATCATCATTTGATCAAGTCTTGATCATGATTTCACAAGAATGGCTCAAAAATCATCAAGGTGTCAAAAGTTTCTATTTTTGGACAGCTGAAAAGTCAACTGTAACTTGACCAAAGCATAACGTTTTCATGGTTCATCAGAAAAATCCCATCCAATGCTCATCTTGAAGGGGAAGACATTTCCTACAACTCATCTTCACATTCCAAGTCCAAGAAATACTCTCACAAAAAGTTATCAATTTCAACATTATAGGTCATTTTCAAAAGCCAACAAAAAGGCATTTTAAGTCAAAGACCATAACTTGAGATTGGTAAATAAAAATGACATGGGACTAAAGACATTGGTTAGAGGACTTCAAGACCTTTCCAAAATGTCCAAGAACATGTTCATAGCTTCAAACTTGAGCAAGATATGCATTGGAGAAGTTGGGAAATTTTTGTGAAATGGCCAAAGTCAATTATCCTTGAAACTTCATTCTTGACAAAAGGGGCCCACTTTTTCCACTTGATTCAGCTTGACCATGCCTCCCACGTGTCCCACAATTTATTTCAAGATTTAAAATTAATTTTTCCATTTTTATTTAATTTTATTTGATTTAATTCATTTTAAATCTTTAAAATTCAAATAAAAATCAAAGAAATTAATGGAGGGATAAATTTTGTGTTGAATAGCTTTGAATCACCTTGAAATACCTTCCAAATTCGTGCAAGGCCTATTATGGGCATAGAAATTCAAATTTTGACACAAAAGGCAAGTTGTTTCAATGTTGGTTATGGCAAAATCTCAAACATGAATGCAAGGCTTCAATGACCATTATTTGGATTGATACACATTTCATTACTATATATACAAGCCTTCTCAAAAATCATTCAAAAAAAAGAGTGTGTGCAGAAACGGCCAAGAGCAAAACCAAAAATTATTCAAAAAGTGAGAGTTCTAAAACATAGTTGCGAGCATCTTCAGATCAAAAAAAGCACGTGGCTAAAGCAACCTTTGCCAAGTCCCGAGGCTCATACCGCGCTGTAAGTTCTTCCCAGGTCCCTTATAATTTCCATATTATTTTCTTCAACGTTTTCCTGTGCAGATTCCAATATGAGGTGCATCATAAGTCCCACTTCCCAGCGCTGCCATATGTCATCAACGCAGATCCAAAGGACAAAAAGTGTAGCACACCATGGTCTGGAGTCAAGCACGCTGCAGGCAACCATGAAAGTCAAACGTGGCTTAGATTTCAGCGGGCTTTGATTGCTTCAATAAACCTCCTATTTGGCCCACACCCCCCTTGGTTTTACTTCTTTTTATTTTTTGTTTTGCCATTTTCTCTTATTTTTAATTGCTAACCCTTTAATTATTTTTATTATTAACAATTAACTTAATTAGCACATTTTCATAAAAAAAACAAAAAATAGAATTAACATTATTATCATTATTATTATTTTATTTTGTAAATAAATATTAACCAAAATAGTTTAATTAGGCAATTGTAATTCCTTTTCTTAAATAATTAAAATAACTTAGATTTAGGATTAACTTTTAATTTTGTTTCTTTCATTTTTATTTTATTTCATAAAAACATAAAAAAAACAAAAAAATATTTTCTTTTAATTAAAATAATCAATTAGTTTAATTATTTAATTAATTGCATTTAATTGACAAAAAGACAAAAAATCAATTTCTTTTCTTAAAAGGGTCAACACCCTTAAGACATTCACGATTCTTTCTTTCGCGCGCATCTTAGTTTTAATTCCTTATTTTTGATTATTATTTAACTGCCTCCGGATGTAATATTAATTAGGACTTTTACTGTTTTTATTTACTTTCCGTACTTATTTACCAAAAAACGGGTCTTTGTAATTTTTGGCGATGTATAGACCCGCGCCTTGTAATAGCGTAGGATTTATGTTTCCGCAATTTACTTTCCGCACCCCTTAACTGCTAAACTTGCATGAAAGAATGTATGTAAATAAAAACAACTCGTAGCTCACTAATTACAAAGATAAACATTAACTGAAAACAACACACAAATATACACACCACTTCTAGGGTACGCCTCACTTGTTGCCTTCGAAACGTGGTCGTCAAGTATAGGACGTTTTAGCGGTCCTTATGTCCATGATCCAGTTGCCTCGAAACAGTTGCCTCGAAACAATTGCCTCGGAACAATTGCCTCGAAACGGTTGCCTCGGATTAAAAAAAAGGATCAAGGACATAAGGGTAGCTTCTAAGGTGTCCTAACTGTTGCTTCGGTGACCACACTGTCCTTACACTCGAATTGACCTGAACACCTCCAACGGTGGTGCTACCTACCTCTCAATGGTGGGATGGAACTACCTAAAGGACACTTACACAGCTTAATTCCTTAGGGTAGGTAGATGACTCATGGGTACTTGCTCTTTTCAAAAACAAACAAAATACTTTTCACACCTCACACTTTCAAAAAGCTTTCAAAACAAATTTTTCAAACACTCTTGAGGACAGATACAAGAGTTATTCAGAAATCTTTCAAAGAAACTTTTTCAAACCCACTCACATTTTAAAGCAAACATTTTGAAAACATAAGAGCAAGTACCTAAGAGCCTGTGGATCACCACGGATAGAAAGGGTGTTAACACCTTCCCTTTCTATAAATCTACCTCCCGAACCGAGAAACATTCTCATAAGGAATTTTGCTGTGCTTTTTTCCTTTCCGTGTTGGAGAACATAAAAGACGGTGGCGACTCTTGCTTCCGCGACATTTCGCGAAACCAGCTTTAAACAGTCAGTTCTATTTCCACCGATCACAGGTAGTGTACTGTATGTCATATTCTGTTAGGATCATCTGCCATCTAGCTATCCTTCCAGAAAGAGCAGGCTTCTCAAAGATGTACTTTATCGGATCCATCTTAGATATCAGCAAAGTGGTTTGAGTCAACATATACTGTCTTAGTCGGCGAGCAACCCATACAAGAGCGCCGCAAGTTTTCTCGAGCAGTGAATATCTGGTTTCACAGTCGGTAAACGTTTTGCTCAGGTAGTAAATAACGTGCTTTTTTTGGCCAGACTCGTCATGCTGCCCCAATACACACCCCATTGAGTTTTCTAAAACGGCCAAATACATGATTAGCGGTCTTCCCTCGACTGATGGCATCAAGACATGAGGCTCTTGTAAGTACTCTTTGATCTTGTCAAAAGCAATTTGACATTCATCATTCCATCTGACCACTTGATCTTTCTTAAACAATTTGAAGATTGGTTCACAAGTAGATGTTAGGTGAGAAATGAAACCTAAGATCAACCTCGATGCCTTTGTTGCTGACAACGAAACCTAAGAGTTTACCGGACTGGACTCCGGATGTGCACTTGTTTGGATTCATCCTTAGTTTGTACTCCTTCAACCTCTCAAACAACTTTTTCAAATGATCAAGGTGCTCCTCTTCAGTTTGTGATCGGGCTATCATGTCATCTACATAGACTTCTATCTCATGATGTATCATATCATGAAATAAATCTACCATGGCGCGCTGATAGGTTGCCCCAGCGTTCTTTAGACCGAATGGCACCACTTTGTAACAGAATGTGTCCCACTGTGTGACAAATGTAGTTTTCTCCATGTCCAAAGGTGCCATTTTGATTTGGTTATAACCTGAGAATCCATCCATGAAGGAAAATACTTTGTGCTGGGCCGTATTGTCAACCAGGATATCGATGTGGGGAAGTGGAAAATAATCTTTAGGGATGGCTCTGTTTAAATCTCTATAATTCACACACATTCGTACTTTTCCATCCTTTTTAGGTACAGGAACAATGCTGGCAACCCATTGAGGATAGGAAGTGACAACCAAGAACCCAACATTGAATTGTTTCATAACTTCCGCTTTGATCTTCTCCGACATGTCAGGTCTCATGCGGCGGACTTTTTGTTTCACTGGTGGACAATCTTCTCTTGTGGGTAGACGATGTACCACGATGTCTGTATCAAGTCCTGGCATGTCTTCGTATGACCAGGCAAAGATCTCAACATAATCATGCAATAGCTGAATTAGGCGCTCCTTGACACTCGGCTCTAGGTTGGCACCCACTTTGATTTCCTTTTTATCTTCCTCGGTACCCAAATTAATTGTATCCAACAGTTCCTCATGAGGCTGAATAGCTCTTTCCTCTTGTTGTAGTAGTCTGGACAATTCCCCTGGCAGTTCATAATCTTCCTCACCTTCGTATTCGGCTTGATAGATTGGATCTTCAGAGTCACTAAAGGTCATAGCAGTAACGTTACCCATGGGATCCGGAATGGAGGGGTACCTCCATTTGTGAGTGTGGGTGTGTGTAAGGGTATAGCCATCTTTAAACAATAAAATGTAAAAGAAAGACAATGAGCACAAAAGGTTTGTATGTGGAAAAACGTCCATGATTCATTGAATGTCATATGAAGATGAAATAAAAACCCTTACAAATGGACCATTGTGCCTCGGGTAAGACACAAGGTTTTTAAAGTGTGAATTGTTCGTGAATATTACAAGTCCAACAGAAATGTAAAAGATAAATTACTGAGAGATGAAAGCTATTGGGACAAAGTCTCTGGCTTCCCAGTTGCGAAGTCCTCCGTTGACAGTAGGAAATATCCAATCTTCCAAGCTGTCATTCTCTTTAATATCTTCCACTGCATTGACCTCTCTGTTACTAATCTTCAAAGGTGGCCCTCCAGCACAGGCATGACGCACAGCCTTCTGAGCAGTTGAAGTAAACCCTAAGCCAAACTTGTCTGATTTATACGGGATGTCCGGAAACTGCCCCCAGATGGTGCATCCACCCTCTTCTACTACCGCCTTGGAATCCTTTAGAGATGACATCCGAAGCGGAGGTCTTATGATCTTGGGAATCGGGTCTACCGCCTTGGTTACCGCTACCTCTTGAGAGATCTCCTCGAAATGTTGAAAAGGAGTTTCAATGAAGTCGCCATCCAACTCCACATATCGGAAGGAATTTAGATGACTCATCATGTACTCTTCCTCCCCATGGATAATTATGATCTTTCCTTGGACCGGGTATTTCAGCATCTGGTGTAATGTAGAGGTGACAGCATCAGCATTATGTATCCAAGGCCGTCCTAGCAGACATGAGTAAGAGGGGGCGGATGTCCATCACATAGAAAGTTGAGTTAAAGGTCTGAGTTCCCACCTTTATCGGGATGTCCACCTCTCCTTGGACCATCCTATTCGAGCCATCAAATTCTCTCACAATTATGTTACTGGGTTTCAATGTCAGCCCTTCGCAATCCAATCTGTCAAGGGCTTTTTTCGGTAAGACGTTCAAAGATGAACCCATGTCCACCAAGACATGGGCCAAATTCGTTCCTCTACACTCTACAGAGACATGTAATTCCTCGTTGTGCTTTCTCTCTCTGGGTGTCAAATCAGCATCAGAGAAGCCTAGGCCGTTATCAGCTGTCAAACTGGCTACACAGTCCTGGAACTGGTCAGCAGACGTCTCTTGTGGCACATGGGCTATCTTCAGAAATTTTACAAGAGCTTTCTCATGTGCCTCAGAGCACAACAATAAATCTAGCATGGGGATTTTGGAGGGAGTTTTCCCCAACTGTTCAACCACGTCATAGTCACTCTTTTTTATTATCCTTAGGATTTCTTCCATTTCCTTCTTGGATGTTTCGGGGATAACTAGTGATTGAGCCTTCGTCCGGACAAGCTCTTCTTTAATGCTTTTTCCTCGATTTTCAGTAGAAGTATTGGTAGGGATAACATCATGGATTGTGTCGTCTTTTTCGATAGGTACACTTGAAGGTATGATCATCGGTACAGAGGTAATCTTAGGAATGGCCATGGGTCCAAAAACTGCCTTTGGAGGGGCAATTTCTAGAGAGAAGATTCTACCACTACGGGTAATCTTGCTAGTTCCGGAAATATTACTAATGTCAGAGTTTTCTTCTTCGGAGCTCACTTCTTCGGCAATCAGCCCATCTTGTTTAATACCATGGTAGTAGATTTTTCCACCGTAATTCCACGGTACTGTTTTGTATGACTCATACGGGACCGGCCCGGGCATTGTGATCTTAAGAGGAGTAGTTTTTGGAACTGATGTAATCCTAACGGGTCTTTTAGGGACCCTGGAAGGATTGGTAGAGATGGTTATAATTGAAATGTCTTCAACAGGAATAGGTAAAACGGGAGCATTTTCATACAGAATTTCTTGATTGTCTATTAGGCGTTGAATTCCTGTCTTCAACAGAGGGCAAAAAGTTGGTGAGGATAAGCAATGATGGCAGTCTTCC
This sequence comes from Vicia faba, assembly GCA_948472305.1. Classification (NCBI taxonomy): domain Eukaryota; kingdom Viridiplantae; phylum Streptophyta; class Magnoliopsida; order Fabales; family Fabaceae; genus Vicia; species Vicia faba. Next base: position 991,887,660 of record OX451735.1, read on the forward strand.
TTACAACCTGGGAATACACCAACTTTAAACAAGTTCATCTTAATGATTGGGAGCGGAGTCAAAAGTTCATCCACTGTGGAAATAAATAAATCTTCCTCGACAGCGTTGGTGTTGTGACCATGCCTAGGCATTGGTGCGGAAATGACATTTGGCTTCTCAAGTGCATCAAAATCAACTTCTTTTGCATCTATAAGGTCTTGAATTTTGTTTTTCAGGGCCCAACAGTTGTTAGTGTCGTGACCCGGACTTTCAGAATGGTATGCACATCTGGCATTCGAATGATAATGAGGGGACGCATTATTAGGGTTCTTTGGGGCCTCCTTTAAAGTTTCCAGATTCAATTTCAGAAGATGTGGTAAAACCTGGGCTAGAGTCATATTAATCCTGGTGAATTGACAGACTGGCCATTCCACCCTCGGCTGGTTATTTCTTGGTTGATCAAATGCAGGCTTTGGGATCATAACGACCCTCACCACTGGTCGGTGTTCAGTTCTTCCTTGATTCCTTTGTGAATAAACAACAGATACCTCCTTCTTGCTAGTGAAAGGCTTTCTCATAGCTGTAGAGGCAGACTCATCCTTCTGAATCTTTCCACTTTTTATACCAGCTTCTACCCTTTCTCCGGTTAATATTAACTCAGTAAACCCAGCAGATGAGCTCCCAATCAAATGGTTAAGAAAGGGCCCGATAGGGTTCCTAAGAACATATCCACCAACTCCCTTTGATACAGAGGGGGTTGCACTCTCCCAGCTAGATCTCTCCATTTCTACGCGTAATCTTTGAAACCCTCATTTGAAGCCATAGCCATACTCTGAAGTTGAGTACGGGTAGGCGCCAAATCTGTGTTATACTGGTATTACTTATAGAAAGCTGCGGCAAGTTCTTCCCAATTATGGACGTCGGCCCTTTCTAATTGGTAAAACCAATCGAGTTGTGTTCCGGATAAACTATCTTGGAAGAAATGGACCCACAAGTCTTTGTCGACAGAGTGCGGCTGAACTTTCTCACGTATGATCGGAGGTGCATTTTAGAACATGACACTCCATCATATTTTGTAAACAACGGCACTTTGAACTTTGGTGGGATCACAATTCCCGACACTAACCCAAATTCTTCAAAATCTAGACCCGGTACCCTTTGTATTTCCATAGCGGTCAAACGCTCTTCCAGGTGTCTGTACTTATCATCAGCCGGAGGGTACTATTCTTCAGAGTAGTCTTCCTCTTCCTCCTCCTCTTCAGATTCTGACGGAACTGCTGTTTCTTTTCCTTTCCCTTCCCCCTCATCAGATGTTGCGGCGAAATTCAAGGTTCTTCTAGTTTGCCCTTGAAACCTTCTCCCCATGATTACCACACCGGTTGGTTTCTTCTCTTTCTTCTTTTTTTCTTTTGCCAGCACAGTCTTCAGCTCCTCTTTCCCCTTGGCTAGGGTCATGAGTAATTGTTGAAATTGTGTGTTTTGAGCTTAAATATCTTTGACCGACTGTTCAAGATCCATCTTACTAAAATAAACAGTAGAGACATGAGGAAACTGGTTGCAAAAGACCTATTTATGTCATGATGGATGATATGTATACATGCAATTCTTTCAAGGATTTAAAAATTCAAATTTGTTTTAAACAAAAAGAAACACACATTATATTAATAAGATATAACTTGAGTACATCAATTCCCCTTGGGCAAAATAATACAAAATTCTAAGATAAAAAAGTGTTGCGCATCCTCTTTGGGGCTATGTAGGTATTTAGAGTCTGCTCCTCATGAAGTAGCCTAGTGAGTTCCAAAACCTTCTTCTCGCTTGCATAGAATTGGGCTTCGAAAGTATATTGCTCTCCTTTGAGTTGTATCTAATCCCTTCATAGATCTTTGAGTGATGTGGGCATGTCAGGATGTAGGACAGTGTATGGAACTTCTCCTTCCTTAACAGGCTCAATGATCACCGCGAGAATGGAAGGATAAGGCATCATAAGACTTTGAGCGCGGGTTCGTACCCACTTGAGGTAAGGCTCAAGAGGGATGGAATTCTTGTGTCCCAAAGTCTTACTATCCACCTTGTTTAGCATCCTCCATGCTCGGATGAATCTCTGGAGAAGACCTTGATCATCATTGTCGTAGTCGAATACCAAGCCTTGAATCAGCATATCATGTGAGCCATCCCTTCGGGCATAAACAAACTGTCTTAGAGCCAAACATGGGTTGTAGGTGATGCCTCCCCTAATGCCAAGCAGAGGGACATTAGGGAATTCCCCACAACGGTCAACAATGATAACATTCTCCTTGGATCGGGAGCACCAATGAATATCTGAATGTTTAAGCGTCATTAACCTTTGTGACCACCTCAAACCTTGCTCATTCTTTAAGACTGATTGGGGAAGATGAGAAATAAACCATCTTTCCAGGAGAGGAGTGCAACACATAAGAACACCTCTTTTCCTCATTGTACGAGTGGGAAAAGAGTTTAAGATATCCCCAAGCAATGTAGGCATTGGATTGCGGGACATGAAGATTTTGACAGCGCTCACATCTATGAGTTGGTCAAGATTGGGCAACAAGACCATACCATAGATAAGAAGAGCCACAATCTCCTCAAAATCTTACAATTCTAGGGAATTCCAACAGCTTTAGGCTTTCTCAAACAGAAACTTTGCCAAGAAGCCTTTGACACCACTTCTAGTTTCCCAATGGGTTGTGACATCAGATGAGTGCAAGTGCAGAGCTTGAGCAATCTCCTCTGGCTTTAGATCTCTTTCCGTACCGTTGAAAGGTAGTTTATTGAGAATAGGAATCCTCAAGAGTTGAGATAATTCTTCCAAAGTAGGCACAAGCTGATAGTCAGGAAATGTGAAGCAATGATGCAAAGGGTCAAAGAACTGGAAGAGAACCTTCATCATATCCTCCTCTGTGTTGGAGGTGACCAAGTTGAGTAGACGACCATGCCTCTCGGTGAATGGAGAGTTATCAAGGATCCTTGAAGCTAGCTGCTTGAGTTGTAGAGGAATTCTTACAAGGTTGATCTGGATAGTTTTCCTGCGAAGTGAATCCCTATCCTACAAAACAAGAACAAACATGAATCTCCAAAGACCTTGAAATGGATAGTGGATGCATATGATGTTCATGATGTCCATGATGTTATGTACAAGTATGCATATACAAGCAAAGCAAACAAGTTCTTAGTTTAGGCTTGCATGGGGTTTTATAGGTAAGTAACCTCTTTAAGTTTAGTTGGCTCAACCTGTCCTAACAATAGTAACTGGGTTCTAAGGAGCTCAATATCACTGGATTGTTTCCTTGGTAATTATTTCAGCTCAAGCCTCTTTAATGGCGAGCGAAATATCCCAAGAAACTAACCCTCAATGAGTGTAGTATAGAGTATCCACCAACTTTGGACTGCACCAAAGCCAGTCATCTCACTACATCCTAAAGGCTAAGTTGGTCAAGTAAAAGGTTCTAGAAGTTCATTAGTGCTTCATGACATCACTCAGCGGCCCCGTATTCTCTTTGATTAACTCAAAGGCTACCGGTACCCACAAATATGTCACACTAACATAGCTATTGCTTAGACCATATCGGTATACCCCGCACAGTTTCCACAACATATTTCTATTTACCTATAATGTTTCCCAAATATGGGTGGAGGATTCAAACCTAAACAAAGAACCATAATATAAAGCAAACAAGTCAAACAATATAAGCAAATAAATGTGATCTAAACCCTAAGGCAACCCCACTTTTATAAAAATCCCCAGCACAATCTCCAGTTCTGTGATACGGTGGGAGAACTGACTTGAGGGTTTGCGTTTGTATCGCAAATGTTGCGGTTAGCAAGAGTCGCCACCGACTTTTCTTTTATCCAAAAGGAAAGGTAAAAAAGAACAGGAAAGAATTTGAGATGTTTTCTTGAGTTCGGGGGGTAGATTATGAAAAGGGAAGGTGTTAGCACCCTTTTCATCCATGGTTTTCCATGGGCTCTTAGTTACTTGCTTAGATCACTTGCTTTTTTTTTGTTTGAAATTGTGATTGGTGTGGTTTTGAAAATATTTTGTAAAAGAGGCCATTCATTTAAGCAATCTTTGTTATGATTCTCGTTCGTAAGAATGTATACAAAGATATTGGTCTTTTGAAAATGTTTTCAATGTTTGTAAGATGTTTTTGAAATGTGTGTGTGTTTGTTTTGAAAATAGCAAGGATTGTTGTTTGAAATGGAGAAAGTAATTAGAAGCTATCTACCTACTCAAATGTCTTTCTTATGTATTTTCTATTCCTTTGACATTGTTGTCTTACCATTGATTTGGTAAGAAACCCTATCTTTGGATGTAAATGGGACGGGCGTGAGTCATCGTATGACCATGATTAGCAATGTTTGTAAAGTATCTTAGCATTTTTGAGGGACCAATATCATTTTGTAAGGCAACTTTTGAATAGCGTCATCGAGGGACTATGATCTTATATTTGTTTTCTTTTGCCAAGATACCTCGCATGGGTAATATGACCATTTTTGTTTCAGGCAACCAAGTGGGAAAACCCTAAGGGTGCTTGTGTGCAAGTGTATCATTTTCATGCTTTGATTTTGTCTTGTATTTAGGGTGTTCTATTTTGCTTCGTTTTGTTCTTATCATACAAGCCCTAATTACTAATCATGGCATATAAAGCAATAAATTGCGTAATGTAAATATTTCTAAGCTATTACAACAATTTATGGGAGGGGGGAATACAAATTTTAAGGGGGATTTGCATGAATATAAACCTAAATAAATTATTACAACCAAATCGAATTTGTACGAATTAGAATAAATATAATACAATATTAAAAAGAAAATGCAATGCAATGTACATGTAAAAAATATTTCTTTGCCTTGTTTTTATGTAAAAGAGAATTTAATCCAAACCTAAAAATATAAAGAAAAGGAATTAATTTTTAAAAGGGGTTTAACCCTAATTATTATTTAAGAGAAAATAAAGTTTTTATAGGTATTATTTTATGTATTTCTTGTATAAAAATAATAAATAATATTGCATAAAAAAAGTATGAAATTATGTATATGCAAAAATAAGTATTTATAAGTATGAAATAAAAAATAAATTGAACTAAATATGTTTAATTATATTTACAAGTTTATTAAGAAAACAAATGATATCCTATTAAAATAAAATATATTTTCATGTGAGAAATAAAATAAAAATACAATAAATGTGCAATATTATTAATTTACATTTTTTGGGATTTTTATGCATTAAAGAAAATATTTAAAATACTAAATGTGAAAATAAAACAAATAAAAATAAAAATATAAAACTTCGCAAGGGGGGGGGGGGGGGGGGGGGGGGGGGGTAATGCACCAGGTTAGTAGTGATGATGGTAGCAAAAAAAACTGGCCCAAAAGACCAAGCCCAACCTGCAAAACTATGAAAATGGAAAAGGAAAAAAAAATGAAAAATACAAAAGTAGCGCGCAGGTTTGAACCCAGGACATGGGTCTCACCAGCGCCCTTCTTTGCCACTCGGGTGGCTATACTTCCATTGTCTTCAGGAAAGAAAAAACAATATAACACAAAACGCGCCCTATGCCCTGTACTTCATCTCCTTCCTCACGCTTGGCCAAACACCCTGTAACTTTCTCATACTTTCATAAAAATAAAAGTTCATAACATGAAAATTGTAGTGCTTGAACTCACGATTCCAACCATATAAGTTATGTGAACTATTAATCAAAGAACAAAGAGAATTTTAAAAGCTCTAAATTTTAACCTAATATTTTCAGAAACTTCAAGTTCCAAATTCTCTTAGCTCAAGTAAAATCAATGCAAGATAATGGTATGTACAATTTCGTTATGATGAGGACTACATTTTTTATTCACAAATCGTGGCCTAAGGTTGCCTGTACAAGGAGATAGAGTTTGAAATTTTACCTCATTCAGTTGGAATCGTGAATGGAACTGGGGTGAGTTTGATGGAGGCCTGATGCTTGCTTGAGCTTCCTTGAACTTCCCTGGATGTATCCAAACCCTTGCCTTGCTCTGAAAGTAGTTGGAACTCCTTGGCCAAGTCAAACTACAAGCTCTAAAGTCAACCATGGCAAATGATGGAGGAGTGATTACAGAACAGGGATGAAGGCCTGGATTGATTAGGTATCAAATATGTAATATGTTTGAATGATCCAAACTCAAAACGCACAAGCCAAATGGAAGATGGATGTGCTTATGCAAAATTTGCAGTTTTCGACATATTTTTGGTGTTTTGCTGGTTGGGAGTGTTTCAGGTCTTTGCTCAACGTCCTTTGTGTTGCATAATGTTTGTATATTAGTATTGAAATGGTTTGATGTCAACCCTCTAGCAGTTATGCCTTCCCTAGCCTTTTTGTCACTTTTCTTGTATTTTAAGTAAAGTGATAAGACAAAACCTTTCATGCCTGTAATGGCTTGCTTAGGGTTGGTATTGCTTCCCTACAAGTTTCCTTTTGCTTGTGGTACTTGTATGTGCCAAGGGGACAGGTCCAATGCTCAAGATTGTAAAGTTTGTAAAAGTTGATCTTTTTCAAAATGGCAATGGAACCTTTTTGCCATAAATGGAATTGCAAGTTGGATAATGATCCTAAGGCATGGATAAAAGCTTTGTAAACTGAGTAAGAATTTAATTAAGGAGTGTGGAACAAGTCTAGGACCTTTAAAGCATGGATTAGCCAGCATAGGATTGATTTGCAACTTTGTTCTTCATGAAATTGCTTGGACAAAAAGTGAGAAATGGCCAACTTCATCTCTTCGATTATCCCTACTCAAAAATGATCTTGAGGAGTTCTTGGATATTTTGGAAAGCTTTAAATGTGATATATAATTAATCTTTGAAATGAATTTTGAGATACCTCTTGGAACTAGGTGAAATATTTCCATGAAGTTGGGTCCAAAACCTGCCTAAATTAGGGCAAATTTTCACTAAGTTATTTAGTTCATGACCATGTATTCACAAATTTATATCTTGAGATCCAAGAATCTTTATGGAAAAGTGTGTGAAGAAAAGTTGTATATTTCATGGAGGTCTACAACTTTCATGTTGGGAACTTTCCTTGAATCATTATGCATCATGGTGAAAAAGTGGCTTCAAGTTCAGTATACAGTTGACTTTTGATCAGTTGACTGCAAATTTCATCTGTCAATGCAATGAATTTGAGATGTTTTGAGCCATGTAATTAATTCAAGATTATTTCATTGAATCCTTGAAATCATGCTTGAACTCAATTGGTTATTTTCCAGGTTAAAAATCAGAAATTGCCCTTCCTCAGTCAAAACCCTAATTTTGACCATTTTTCCCTTTTGATGTTTTGATCAAATTTCTTGAGGAATTGTGATCCAAACTTGACCAAATGATACATGTGAGTTTAAAATGTTGATGTTGATAAAAAATTATGAAGTTTGACTGTAAATTGGCCATGGTTGACTATTTCCCCAATATAGCTGATTTTTAGGTCAACTGTCTAATTGACTTATAAAAAATGTGGTTCTAGGCTTGAAACTTGTCATGAGTGATCTTAGGGGTCCATAATGAAGTTTGAAAGGAATATGAAGCATTGATAGTCCAAAAATCCTTGTGTAGACTCAAACCCTAATTTTGGGTCATCAATGCAAGATGAGATGTCTTCAGCTGGCCAAACCCTAATCCAGTCTTGAGACGAAGCAATCTTGTGAGAAAACCTCCTTCCAAAAAAGATAGTCGGCCTTCATATCTAGGAAATACTATTTTGCATAACGAAAGGACGCGAAGAAACAAAAAAGATCGCCCGAACAGTACTCGCATTAAGACTGAAATGGACACTGTTGAGAAAATAAAAATACGATGCGGGATCTGTCAACAACCCCATATGCACAAAAAATGTATGCATCGCCTCAACGATGCAGGCCCTTCTAACTAGTTATACCGATGTATTTGGTTGTACTGATGTATTGTTATTTATAATTATGCTTAATCGTATTTTTTAATTAGTAATTTGATGTTTCAAATTTGTTATTATTTAAAATTATTTTTATTAACATTTTAATTGTTTATTTATAATAATTTAAATTGTTTAATTAGTATTTTATTATTTAATTATATATTTAAATTATTTTTTAACTATTTTTAATTAATTAATAATATTAAATAATTAACTTTATATTAAATCAATATTAGAAAATAAAATACGAAAAAGAAAAATATACACTCATGCTATTTGAAATGGCACAAATCTTCTGGTTGTGTAATGGGTGGAACCCTCGCACCATTTCAAATGGCGCAAGCCTTCTGAACATGGCATTCTGAGAATTTTTTTCAAACTGTGGCATTGTGAGAATTATGTTTTAGGGGTGTGGCAACTTGGAAAAAAATTCCATAAAAACATTTGAATTGTGAAACAAACACACGTTAGATACCTCCTTGGACACAATAATATCCATAAAAGTAGAAATGATTCTTTGAATATCCTGTTTTTGTTAACTATGGCATGGCATAGGTACTTTTAAGCTGAAGCAGAGCAAAAAGATCCATTTGATTAGAAATGGAATTTTAACTTTTGAGCTGAAGCAGAGCATTGTCCTAATAATGTAGTATTAGGTGGAAAATAAATTTAATGGTGTCCTTTAAAACATGATACAACTTTACGAAAATCTGTATGATATATGGTAGTCATGTTGCATTTATAATGTAACATAATGTGAATAAGTAAGTAGTTTAGGATTGGAAATGTAACAAAATTGTAGAACGGAACAAATTTAAAACATGAAAATAGGAATAACATTACAAAATAAGGTTCCTCTTTGTAGATAAGCATTGTAAGCATCTACAAAGTGATTTTTATTGCTCAATAGACATGTAGAAAATAATAGGTCCTTACACAAAATAAGTCAATTTTCCAAACTAACACAAATGCATTACTTAATCATAGTAGTTAACAGCTGAAACTAATGCCCATCATTTGCCTTTGGAATGTCTTGCACTCTTGAGCCTTGGATTCTGAGAGCCGATTTCTGCGGAGTTAAGAAATCAATCGATGGTCCAGAATCGTCATTAGAATCATCTCCCGACATTATTTTAGAAAAGTGTTGTTAAATCTCAGATCGGGACTCCAATTCTGGGGAGCAGAAGCAGATGTCGTATTCTATAAAAAATAGTATTGTAAAGAAGCATGTTTTGAAAAAAGAGAGTTTGATAATGGTAGGTCACGTTAATTGAAATATGTACTGTTTGAGTAGATGACATAATTGGGTTCTTTGGGACAATGAGTTCTTATGAGGTAATAATTTCTTTCCCCTTAGTAGTAGTTTCCTTGATGATGTTCTTGTTTGAAGCGTACAAAAGGGATATAGATGTTTTGTAAGTGATGTTGTATATTATGTAGTTATGTAATAGAAAGGATTAAGTTGTCGATAAGTATAAATGTAATAAAAACCTACATTACTTGTAGCAATGAAGTCCTTAATTTATTGCCTGACATCAGGATCTCTAGTAAGTTTAACGATAGATGCCTGCTTATAGTATGGTTGCCATTTGGCCGGTAATGAAAAATGCTTCTCAAGAAGGTTGTAAAGGTGTGCAGGGTATATTAGAGGATGATCATCATTGGTCTAAAGGCAACATATCATATTTGATGTAAATTAGTCAAGTGAAACATATATATGTGCAACAATTTGATGTTATGTCAAAATGGGGAATAAGTAATGATTACTAGTTTTTGCAGTTGATCATTGATGAATACACAATATAGTATATAATTTGATGTAAATAAGAGGGGGAACCAATTATTATGTAAATAAGGTTTTGTTAGGCTACATTGATGTAATTATGGAGCAATTTCCTTGATGTCACAACAACACAACAAGAGTCATTCTGGTTATAAGAAGATGGTAAAAATGACATGGTTGAGGGAAGCTATAACCATCAATTGTAGAAATAAAAGTGCAACAGATTTATCAATGTTTAGAAAATTACCAAAAGATCCATGAACTTGCAATGATCAGAACATATGAGTTAAGAATTGAAACAAGTTTCATTATTTGTCGCAAAGCATGAGTGGACATACCAACAATATGTATACACTCCTTGTCCCAGAAAAGGAAATTACCAATGAAGCCTTCATGCATTACCTCTATTTCTATCTTTTACCTAATAAAAAATTAATGAATAGTTTAAATCAAAATTTCAATTATTTAAAGAAATTAACATAAGCTAATATAACTATGTTAACTTGGTGATCGGTGGAGACATTGGTTCGGAGCAAGCGCATTGAAAGGGTTCACCAAGTGACTTATTTGTAACCTTTATGTAGGGCAAACCTCACAAAACTGTAGCGGTAGATATGTTTAAGATTGAGCCATTGGGTTGACTAGACTTGTATAGATCAAAAATAAAAAATCGCCACCACGCTTTATTGTTTCCAAAGGAATGATAAAAGAGCGAATAATCCAAAAGAGGTGTTTCAAAGTTAAGAACGATAAAATGGTGTTCATAAAAAGCAAGAATGCATTGAAGAAAGAAGCACATGAAGGAAGAAGCATAAGGTTAGATGAACATGGTTTCCATAAAAATCAAAACATTTTCCCATATAAACGTAACCATATTAATGGAAGGTCATAGGAAAACAAACAAAAATAATGCAAACTTAAACGCATTGAATAAAACCCAGAAAAATACACTCGAACAAACATAAACACCATAACTGACACACATTCATGCTAAATAGAAAAACTGAAAATGAGGCGAAAGATATGGTGTTAACCTTAATGCAACGGAGGAAGACGATTTAGACTAGAGGGAGAATTTAGAGGAGAGGGAAAATGGTCTGGTTTGCACAAACAAAAATGAGAAAGATGAGTTTGAAGGAAAACTTTTGAAATGATAGAGAGAATGTTTGCGCGGGTAAAAGGATTGACCAATAGATTTTCTTTTCTTGTGTTTTGAAAAAATTTGAGAAAGCTAAGCCACTTGTAAGTTTTATTAGTTTTCATCGGTCAATTATCTTCTATTTAATCAATTAGAAAAAGGGGTATGATTTAGTACAATTTAATTTTGCATATAGTTGATTTTTTCGTTAAAGTTAAAATTGTTGTTTGGAGTGGTTACAAGCAACAAATTCTTTTTTTAGCTTTGATATGAATTCATAAGGGTTTAATTCAGCTACATATTTGAATTTTGATAATTTTTTATGTAATTTATTATTTTCTTTGGTTCAATATTTTTCTGTCTTGTATACTAATTTCGAAGTTCATTTTGACATTTTAACTTAAAAGAACTCCATATTTCATCTTTAAAATGTGTCATATTAATACTTTTTGTCTAATTAGTAATAAACAAATTCAAAAATTTAGCAAAATAAATTATGATCTTAACATATATGACCAAAAAAAATATTAAACTTTTTTTTTATAAATTTTTTAGAACTATTATTTCCCTTCTTGATTAAGCATTTTTTATTTAATTTTCCATTGTTGTCAAATGACTAAACTAAAGAGAATCCTTTTAACTCTAGTATGACAGTAATTAGTTAATTTGTTTAAAGTAAAAAAATTTTAATTTTTATTATTATTATCAATAACATGAATTTGATTAATTAGGTTTTCTCAATGAAGTAAAAATTTTGTGGCCTGTTATGATATAACATCAGTTCTTTGGAAAGAGCATGTATACGGTATCCTTGTAACATGCTCTTATATTTCATTCTATGTGTATTGTATCAGTGGTAAATTCTCTTATATTTCATAAGCATTAATACTTTCTATTAGTAAATTTTCTTTAAAAAAGATTGAGCATTTTTCATATAGATTTGAATGTATTTTCTTATTTAAAAAATATAATAAATAAATTATAAAAATTAATCTTATATTGAACTAATTAAATAATCTTACATTTGATGATGTATTTGTATTTAATATAATTTATATATTTTGGTAAAGTGATTTGTTTTACCTAAGTTAGTTTTTATATTCATATATTTTTAATTATTTTTATCATATTCATAAAATAATGTCAAATCAATTAATCATTAATGAAGAGAAATAAATCCATCATATATTATCATTTCCATCGCTAAATCAATAAAATAATAGTATTATCATCTCTCCCCCTTCAATTTAATTTTTTTGACAAAATATATCTTTAATAATTCATTTCTACACATCCAAAATCATAAACACAAATCACTTTAGTTTCTCTATATACTCTCTTAATATTCATTTTAGTTATTTAAATCATTTATAAAAAAATAACTTCCTCATTTATTAATTTGAAAAATATGGAATATTTTCTAGGATTTTTTTTTTAAAATGGATTTATTAAAAATACTTTATATATCTAAACTATTAAATAGACCGAATATATTGATTATTTAATAAACTTAAAAAAAATTCATAGTAAAGACTAAATAAAAATAATAAATCAATATATAACAGAAAAATACTAAAGGTAATTTTCAATACTTACAAGAAAAACTTTATAATGATAAAATAATATACTTTCTACTTTACCATCCATATATTTGAATACTCTATATCTAATACTCGAGTTAGTTATTTGTAGGAATTTTGACAAAGTTTATTTATTGAAAATTTTTTTTTATAATAATATGAAATATATAAAGTAAAATAATAATATAAAAAGATTAACAAAATAGTGTTTCAATTAAAAATATGTATTTATATTATATAAATTCAGAGTTTATAAAAATATTCCATTAAATGCCAAAAAATATTCCAACATATTGACATGCCATATTAACTTGTATAAAAATACAGAATACATGGTCAAACATTCTTTAACTTTACTACACATGATATTATTGATCAGTTAGATTATGTTTATCCAATTGATATTTAAATGATATCTTCTCGATAAACACTTGTAGTAAATGCACAAGGGATGCAATTCAATACAAAAGGAACGAAATAGAAATAAGAAAAAACAAGGCACAAAGATCTATATTCCCCTATCCTTAGCAAGAATAGAAAACCAATCCCAACCAAATAACTTAATAACGATCAAGATATCGGTAGGATTCCAAACGAAAATATTAAAAACCACTTTATTTCTACCCAACCAAACACACAAACAAACCAAAAGTCACGTGAAAGCAAAGAAGAAAGGTTTAACTCCACACAATCTTAGCCGAAGATAATCCAACAAACTAAAACCTGAGTCATTCCCTTTAAGACAAACCGCCACCACCTCTTCCTCTAAAATCATTCCCAACCAATCAAAAACCTCTTTCCAAAAAAGATAGTCGGCCTTCATATCTAGGCAATACTATTTTGCATAACGAAAGGATGCGAAGAAACAAAAAAGATCGCCAGAATAGTACTCACATTAGGACTGAAATGGACACTGTTGAGAAAATAAAAATACGATGCAGGATCTGTCAACAACCCCATATGCACAAAAAATGTATGCATCGCCTCAATGATGCAGGCCCTTCTAACTAGTTATACCGATGTATTTGGTTGTACTGATGAATTGTTATTTATAATTATCCTTAATCGTATTTTTTAATTAGTAATTTGATGTTTCAAGTTTATTATTATTTAAAATTATTTTTATTAACATTTTAATTGTTTATTTATAATTATTTAAATTGTTTAATTAGTATTTTATTACTTAATTATATATTTAAATTATTTTTTAACTATTTTTAATTAATTAATAAAATTAAATAAATAACTTTATATTAAATCAATATTAGAAAATAAAATACGAAAAAGAAAAATATACACTCATGCTATTTTTAAATGGCACAAATCTTTTGGTTGTGTAATGGGTGGAACCCTCGCACCATTTCAAATGGCGCAAGCCTTCTGAACGTGGCATTCAGAGAATTTTTTTCAAACTGTGGCATTGTGAAAATTATGTTTTAGGGGTGTGGCAACTTGGAAAAAAATTCCACAAAAACATTTGAATTGTGAAACAAACACACGTTAGATACCTCCTTGGACACAATAATATCTATAAAAGTAGAAATGATTATTTGAATATCCTCTTTTTGTTAACAATGGCATGGCATAGGTACTTTTGAGCTGAAGCGAAGCAAAAAGATCCATTTGACTATAAATGGAATTTTAACTTTTGAGCATAAGTAGAGCATTATCCTAATAATGTAGTATTAAGTGGAAAGTAAATTTAATGGTGTCCTTTAAAACATGATACAACTTTTCCAAAATCTATATGATATAGGGTAGTCATGTTGCATTTATAATGTAACAAAATGTGAATAAGTAAGTAGCTTAGGATTGGAAATGTAACAAAATTGTAGAACAGAACAAATTTAAAACATGAAAATAGGAATAACATTACAAAATAAGGTTCTTCTTTGTAGATAAGCATTGTAAGCATCTACAAAGTAATTTTTATTGTTCAATAGAAATGTAGATAATAATAGGTCCTTACACAAAATAAGTCAATTTTCCAAACTAACACAAATGCATTACTTAATCATAGTAGTTAACAGCTGAAACTAATGCCCATCATTTGCCTTTAGAATGTCTTGCACTCTTGAGCCTTGGATTCTTAGAGCCGATTTCTTCGGAGTTAAGAAATCAACCGATGGTCCAGAATCGTCATTAGAATCATCTCCCGACATTATTTTAGAAAAAGTGTTGTTAAATCTCATATCGGGACTCCAATTCTGGGGAGCAGAAGCAGATGTCGTATTCTATAAAAAAATAGTATTATAAAGAAGCATGTTTTGAAAAAAGAGAGTTTGATAATGGTAGGTCACGTTAATTGAAATATGTACTGTTTGAGTAGACGACATAATTGGGTTCTTTGGGACAATGAGTTCTTATGAAGTAATAATTTCTTTCCCCTTAGTAGTAGTTTCCTTGATGATGTTCTTGTTTGAAGCGTACAAAAGGGATATAGAAGTTTTGTAAGTGATGTTGTATATTATGTAGTTATGTAATAGAAAGGATTAAGTTGTCGATAAGTATAAATGTAATAAAAACCTACATTACTTGGAGCAATGAAGTCCTTAATTTATTGCCTGACATCGGGATCTCTAGTAAGTTTAACGACAGACGCCTGCTTGTAGTATGGTTGCCATTTGGGCGGTAATGAAAAATGCTTCTCAAGAAGGTTGTAAAGGTGTGCCGGGTACATTAGAGGATGATCATCATTGGTCTAAAGGCAACATATCATATTTGATGTAAATCAGTCAAGTGAAACATATATATGTGCAACAGTTTGATGTTATGTCAAAATGGGGAATAAGTAATGATTACTAGTTTTTGCAGTTGATCATTGATGAATACACAATATAGTATATAATTTGATGTAAATAAGAGGGGGAACCAATTATTATGTAAATAAGGTTTTGTTAGGCTACATTGATGTAATTATGGAGTAATTTCCTTGATGTCACAACAACACAACAAGAGTCATTCTGGTTATAAGAAGATTGTAAAATGACATTGTTGAGGGAAGCTATAACCATCAATTGTAGAAATAAAAGTGCAACAGATTTATCAATGTTTAGAAAATTACCAAAAGATCCATGAACTTGCAATGATCAGAACATATGAGTTAAGAATTGAAACAAGTTTCATTATTTGTCACAAAGCATGAGTGGACATACCAACAATATGTATACACTCCTTGTCCCAGAAAAGGAAATTACTAATGAAGCCTTCATGCATTAACTCTATTTCTATCTTGTACCTAATAAAAAATTAATGAATAGTTCAAATCAAAATTTCAATTATTTAAACAAAATAACATAAGCTAATATAAGTATGTTAACTTGGTGATGGGTGGAGAGATTGGTTCGGAGCAAGCGCATTGAAAGGGTTCACCAAGTGACTCGTTTGTAACCTTTATGTAGGGAAAACCTCACAAAACTGTAGCGGTAGATATGTTTAAGATTGAGCCATTGGGTTGACTAGACTTGTATAGATCAAAAATAAAAAATCTCCAGCATGCTTTATTGTTTCCAAATGAATGAGAAAAGAGCGAATAATCCAAAAGAGGTGTTTCAAAGTTAAGAACGATAAAATGGTGTTCATAAAAAGCAAGAATGCATTGAAGAAAGAAGCACATGAAGGAAGAAGCATAAGGTTAGATGAACATGGTTTCCATAAAAATCAAAACTTTTTCTCATATAAACGTAATCATATTAATGGAAGGTCATAGGAAAACAAACAAAAATAATGCAAACTTAAACGCATTGAAAAAAAAACAGAAAAATACACTCGAACAAACATAAACACCATAACTGACACACATTCATGCTACACAGTAAAATTGAAAATGAGGCGAAAGATATGGTGTTAACCTTAATGCAGCGGAGGAAGACGATTTAGACTAGAGGGAGAATTTAGAGGAGAGGGAAAATGGTCTGGTTTGGACAAACAAAAATGAGAAAGATGAGTTTGAAGGAAAACATTTGAAATTATAGAGAGAATGTTTACGCGGGTAAAAGGATTGACCAATAGATTTTCTTTTCTTGTGTTTTGAAAAAATATAAGAAAGCAAAGCCACTTGTAAGTTTTATTAGTTTTCATTGGTCAATTATCTTCTATTTAATCAATTACAAAAAGGGGTATGATTTAGTACAATTTAATTTTGCATATAGTTGATTTTTTCGTTAAAGTTAAAATTGTTGTTTGGAGTGGTTACAAGCAACAAATTTTTTTTTTAGCTTTGATATGAATTCATAAGGGTTATTTGAATTTTGATAATTTTTTATGTAATTTTTTATTTTCTCTGGTTCAATATTTTTCTGTCTTGTATATTAATTTCGAAGATCATTTTGACATTTTAACTTAAAAGAACTCCATATTTCATCTTTAAAATATTTAAAATGTGTCATATTAATACTTTTTGTCTAATTAATAATAAACAAATTCAAAAATTTAGCAAAATAAATTATGATCTTAACATATATGACCAAAAAAATATTAAACTTTTTTTTAAATTTTTTTTAAATTTTTAGAACTATTATTTCCATTCTTAATTAAGCATTTTTTATTTAATTTTCCTTTGTTGTCAAATGACTAAACTAAAGAGAATCCTTTTAACTTAAGTATGACAGTAATTAGTAAATTTGTTTAAAGTAAAATATTTGTAATTATTATTATTATTATCAATAATATGAATTTGATTAATTAGGTTTTCTCAATGACCTAAAAATTTTGTGGCCTATTATGATATAACATCAGTTTTTTGGAAAGAGCATGTACGATATAACATGCTCTTATATTTCATTCTATGTGTATTGTATCAGTGGTATATTTTCTTATATTTCATAAGCATTAATACTTTCTACTAGTAAATTATCTTTAAAAAAGATTGAGTATTTTTCATATAGATTTGAATGTATTTTCTTATTTAAAAAATTTATTAAATAAATTATAAAAATTAATCTTATATTGAACTAATTAAATAATCTTACATTTGATGATGTGTTTCTATTTAATATAATTTATATATTTTGGTAAAGTGATTTATTTTACCTAAGTTAGTTTTTATATTCATAAATTTTTAATTTTTTTTATCATATTCATAAAATAATGTCAAATCAATTCATCATTAATGAAGAGAAATAAATCCATCATATATTATCATTTGTATCGCTAAATCAATAAAATAATAGTATTATCATCTCTCCCCCTTCAATTTAATTTTTTTGACAAAATATAACTTTAATAATTCATTTGTACACATCCAAAATCATAAACACAAATCACTTTAGTTTCTCTATATACTCTCTTAATATTCATTTTAGTTATTTAAATCATTTATAAAAAAATAACATCCCCATTTATTAATTTGAAAAATATGGAATATTTTCTATGATTTTATTTTTAAAAAAAATTGATTTATTAAAAATACTTTATATATCTAAACTATTAAATAGATCGAATATATTGATTATTTAATAAACTTAAAAAAATTCATAATAAAGACTAAAGAAAAATAATAAATCAATATATAACAGAAAAATACTAAAGCTAATTTGCAATACTTACAAGAAAAACTTTATAATGACAAAATAATATACTTTCTACTTTACCATCCATGTATTTGAATACTCTATATCTAATACTTGAGTTAGTTATTTGTAGGAATTTTGACAAAGTTTATTTATTGAAGAAATTTTTTATGAATTATTTTTTTATAATAATATGAAATATATAAAGTAAAATAATAACATAAAAAGATTTAAAAAATAGTGTTTTAATTAAAAATCTGTATTTATATTATCTAAATTCAGAGTTTAAAAAAATATTCCATTAAATGCCAAAAAATATTCCACCATATTGACATGCCATATTAACTTGTATAAAAATATAGAATACATGGTCAAACATTCTTTAACTTTACTACACATGATATTATTGATCAGTTAGATTATGTCTATCCAATTGATTTTTAAATGATATCTTCTCGATAAACACTTGAAGTAAATGCACAAAGGATGCAATTCAATACAAAAGGAACGAAACAGAAATAAGAAAAAACAACGCACAAAGATCTATATTCCCCTATCCTTAGCAAGAATAGAAAACCAATCCCAACCAAATAACTTAATAACGATTAAGATATCAGTAGGATTCCAAATGAAAATATTAAAAACCACTTTATTCCTACCCAACCAAACACACGAACAAACCAAAAGTCACGTGAAAGCAAAGAAGAAAGGTTTAACTCCACCCAATCTTACCCGAAGATAATCCAACAAACTAAAACCTGAGTCATTCCCTTTAAGACAAACCACCACCACCTCTTCCTCTAAAATCATTACCAACCAATCAAAAACCTCCTTCCAAAAAAGATAGCCGACCTTCATATCTAGGCAATACTATTTTGCATAACGAAAGGATGCGAAGAAACAAAAAAGATCTCCCGAACAGTACTCGCATTAGGACTGAAATGGACACTGTTGAGAAAATAAAAATACGATGCGGGATCTGTCAACAACACCATATGCACAAAAAATGTATGCATCGCCTCAATGATGCAGGCCCTTCTAACTAGTTATACTGATGTATTTGGTTGTACTGATGTGTTGTTATTTATAATTATGCTTAATCGTATTTTTTAATTAGTAATTTGATGTTTCAAGTTTATTATTATTTAAAATTATTTTTATTAACATTTTAATTGTTTATTTATAATTATTTAAATTGCTTATTTAGTATTTTATTATTTAATTATATATTTAAATTATTTTTTTAAACTATTTTTAATTAATTAATAATATTAAATAATTACCTTTATATTAAATCAATATTAGAAAATAAAATACGGAAAAGAAAAATATACACTCATGCTATTTGAAATGGCACAAATCTTCTGGTTGTGTAATGGGTGGAACCCTCGCAGCATTTCAAATGGCGCAAGCCTTCTGAACGTGGCATTCTGAGATTTTTTTTCAAACTGCGGCATTGTAAGAATTATGTTTTAGGGGTGTGGCAACTTAGAAAAAAATCCACAAAAACATTTGAATTGTGAAACAAACACATGTTAGATACCTCTTTGGACACAATAATATCCATAAAAGTAGAAATGATTCTTTGAATGTCCTGTTTTTGTTAACTATGGCATGGCATAGGTACTTTTGAGCTGAAGCGGAGCAAAAAGATCCATTTGATTAGAAATGGAATTTTAACTTTTGAGCTTAAGCAGAGCATTGTCCTAATAATGTAGTATTAGGTGGAAAATAAATTTAATGGTGTCCTTTAAAACATGATACAACATTTCCAAAATCTGTATGATATAGGGTAGTCATGTTGCATTTATAATGTAACAAAATGTTAATAAGTAAGTAGCTTAGGATTGGAAATGTAACAAAATTGTAGAACAGAACAAATTTAAAACATGAAAATAGGAATAACATTACAAAATAAGGTTCTTCTTTGTAGATAAGCATTGTAAGCATCTATAAAGTAATTTTTATTGTTCAATAGACATGTAGATGATAATAGATCCTTACACAAAATAAGTCAATTTTCCAAACTAACACAAATGCATTACATAATCATAGTAGTTAACAGCTGAAACTAATGCCCATCATTTGCCTTGGGAATGTATTGCACTCTTGAGCCTTGGATTCTTAGAGCCGATTTCTTCGGAGTTAAGAAATTAATCGATGGTCCAGAATCGTCATTAGAATCATCTCCCGACATTATTTTAGAAAAGTGTTGTTAAATCTCAGATCGGGACTCCAATTCTGGGGAGCAGAAGCAGATGTCGTATTCTATAAAAAATAGTATTGTAAAGAAGCATGTTTTGAAAAAAGAGAGTTTGATAATGGTAGGTCACGTTAATTGAAATACGTACTGTTTGAGTAGATGACATAATTGGGTTCTTTGGGACAATGAGTTCTTATGAGGTAATAATTTCTTTCCCCTTAGTAGTAGTTTCCTTGATGATGTTCTTGTTTGAAGCGTACAAAAGGGATATAGAAGTTTTGTAAGTGATGTTGTATATTATGTAGTTATGTAATCGAAAGGATTAAGTTGTCGATAAGTATAAATGTAATAAAAACCTACATTACTTGGAGCAATGAAGTCCTTAATTTATTGCCTGACATCGGGATCTCTAGTAAGTTTAACGATAGATGCCTGCTTGTAGTATGGTTGCCATTTGGCCGGTAATGAAAAATGCTTCTCAAGAAGGTTGTAAAGGTGTGCAGGGTATATTAGAGGATGATCATCATTGGTCTAAAGGCAACATATCATATTTGATGTAAATCAGTTAAGTGAAACATATATATGTGCAACAGTTTGATGTTATGTCAAAATGGGGAATAAGTAATGATTACTAGTTTTTGCAGTTGATCATTGATGAATACACAATATAGTATACAATTTGATGTAAATAAAAGGGGGAACCAATTATTATGTAAATAATGTTTTGTTAGGCTACATTAATGTAATTATGGAGCAATTACCTTGATGTCACAACAACACAACAAGAGTCATTTTGGTTATAAAAGATTGTAAAAATGACATGGTTGAGGGCAGCTATAACCATCAATTGTAGAAATAAAAGTGCAACAGATTTATCAATGTTTAGAAAATTACCAAAAGATCCATGAACTTGCAATGATCATAACATATGAGTTAAGAATTGAAACATGTTTCATTATTTGTCCCAATGCATGAGTGGACATACCAACAATAGGTATCACTCCTTGTCCCAGAAAAGGAAATTACCAATGAAGCCTTCATGCATTACATCTATTTCAATCTTGTAACTAATAAAAAATTAATGAATAGTTCAAATCAAAATTTCAATTATTTAAACAAAATAACAGAAACTAATATAACTATGTTTACTTGGTGATGGGTGGAGATATTGGTTCGGAGCAAGCGCATTGAAAGGGTTCACCAAGTGACTTGTTTGTAACCTTTATGTAGGTCAAACCTTACAATACTGTAGTGGTAGAAATGTTTAAGATTGAGCCATTGGGTTGACTAGACTTGTACAGATCAAAAATAAAAAATCGACACCTTGCTTTATTGTTTCTAAAGGAATGAGAAAAGAGCGAATAACCCAAAAGAGGTGTTTCAAAGTTATGAACGATAAAATGGTGTTCATAAAAAGCAAGAATACATTGAAGAAAGAAGCACATGAAGGAAGAAGCATAAGGTTAGATGAACATGGTTTCCATAAAAATCAAAACTTTTTCTCATATAAACGTAACCATATTAATGGAAGGTCATAGGAAAACAAACAAAATAATGCAACCTTAAACGCATTGAAAAAAAAACAGAAAAATCCACTGGAATGAACATAAACACCATAACTGACACACATTCATGCTAAACAATAAAACTGAAAATGAGGCGAAAGATATGGTGTTAACCTTGATGCAGCGGAGGAAGACGATTTAGACTAGAGGGAGAATTTAGAGGAGAGGGAAAATGGTCTGGTTTGCACAAACAAAAATGAGAAAGATGAGTTTGAAGGAAAACTTTTGAAATGATAGAGAGAATGTTTACGCGGGTAAAAGGATTGACCAATAGATTTTCTTTTCTTGTGTTTTGAAAAAATATGACAAAGCAAAGCAACTTGTAAGTTTTATTAGTTTTCATTGGTCAATTATCTTCTATTTAATCAATTACAAAAAGGGGTATGATTTAGTACAATTTAATGTTGCATATAGTTGATTTTTTCGTTAAAGTTAAAATTGTTGTTTGGAGTGGTTACAAGCAACAATTTTTTTTTAGCTTTGATATGAATTCATAAGGGTTTAATTCAGCTACATATTTGAATTTTGATAATTTTTTGTGTAATTTATTATTTTCTTTGGTTCAATATTTTTCTGTCTTGTATATTAATTTCGAAGTTCATTTTGAAACTTTTAACTTAAAAGAACTCCATATTTCATCTTTAAAATATTTAAAATGTGTCATATTAATGCTTTTTGTCTAATTAGTAATAAACAAATTCAAAAATTTAGCAAAATAAATTATGATCTTAACATATATGACCAAAAAAATATTAAATTTTTTTTTTATAAATTTTTTAGAACTATTATTTCACTTCTTGATTAAGCATTTTTTATTTAATTTTCCATTGTTGTCAAATGACTAAACTAAAGAGAATCCTTATAACTCAAGTATGACAGTAATTAGTTAATTTGTTGAAAGTAAAAAATTTGTAATTTTTATTATTATTATTATCAATAACATGAATTTGATTAATTAGGTTTTCTCAATGACCTAAAAATTTTGTGGCCTATTATGATATAAGATCAGTTCTTTGGAAAGAGCATGTATACGGTATCCTTGTAACATGCTCTTATATTTCATTCTATGTGTATTGTATCAGTGGTAAATTCTCTTATATTTCATAAGCATTAATACTTTCTATTAGTAAATTTTCTTTAAAAAAGATTGAGCATTTTTCATATAGATTTGAATATATTTTCTTATTTAAAAAATTTAATAAATAAATTATAAAAATTAATCTTATATTGAACTAATTAAATAATCTTACATTTGATGATGTATTTGTATTTAATATAATTTATATATTTTGGTAAAGTGATTTATTTTACCTAAGTTAGTTTTTATATTCATAAATTTTTAATTTTTTTTATCATATTCATAAAATAATGTCAAATCAATTCATCATTAATGAAGAGAAATAAATCCATCATATATTATCATTACTATCGCTAAATCAATAAAATAATAGTATTATCATCTCTCCCCCTTCAATTTATTTATTTTTGACAAAATATATCTTTAATAATTCATTTCTACACATCCAAAATCATAAACACAAATCACTTTAGTTTCTCTATATACACTCTTAATATTCATTTTAGTTATTTAAATCATTTATAAAAAAATAACATCACCATTTATTAATTTGAAAAATATGAAATATTTTCTATGATTTTATTTTTTTTAAATTGATTTATTAAAAATACTTTATATATCTAAACTGTTAAATAGATCGGATATATTGATTATTTAATAAACTTAAAAAAATTCATAGTAAAGACTAAAGAAAAATAATAAATCAATATATAACATAAAAATACTAAAGCTAATTTTCAATACTTACAAGAAAAACTTTATAATATCAAAATAATAAACTTTCAACTTTACCATCCATGTATTTGAATACTCTATATCTAATACTTGAGCTAGTTATTTGTAGGAATTTTGACAAAGTTTATTTATTGAAGAAATTTTTTATGAATTATTTTTTTATAATAATATGTAATATATAAAGTAAAATAATAATATAAAAAGATTTAAAAAAATAGTTTTTTAATTAAAAATATGTATTTATATTATCTAAATTCAGAGTTTATAAAAATATTCCATTAAATGCCTAAAAATATTCCACCATATTGACATGCCATATTAACTTGTATAAAAATATAGAATACATGGTCAAACATTCTTTAACTTTACTACACATGATATTATTGATCATTTAGATTATGTCTATCCAATTGATATTTAAACGATATCTTCTCGATAAACACTTGTAGTAAATGCACAAGGGATGCAATTCAATACAAAAGGAACGAAACAGATATAAGAAAAAACAAGGCACAAAGATCTATATTCCCCTATCCTTAGCAAGAATAGAAAACCAATCCCAACCAAATAACTTAATAACGATCAAGATAACGGTAGGATTTCAAACGAAAATATTAAAAACCACTTTATTCCTACCCAACCAAACACACGAACAAACAAAAAGTCACGTGAAAGCAAAGAAGAAAGGTATAACTCCACATAATCTTAGCCGAAGATAATCCAACAAACTAAAACATGAGTCATTCCATTTAAGAAAACCGCCACCACCTCTTCCTCTAAAATAATTCCCAACCAATCAAAAACCCCCTTTCAAAAAAGATAGCCGGCCTTCATATCTAGGAAATACTATTTTGCATAACGAAAGGATGCGAAGAAACAAAAAAGATCGCCCGAACAGTACTCGCATTAGGACTGAAATGGACACTATTGAGAAAATAAAAATACGATGCGGGATCTGTCAACAACCCCATATGCACAAAAAATGTATGCATCGCCTCAACGATGCAGGCCCTTCTAACTAGTTATACCGATGTATTTGGTTGTACTGATGTATTGTTATTTTTAATTATCCTTAATCGTATTTTTTAATTAGTAATTTGATGTTTCAAGTTTATTATTATTAAAAATTATTTTTTATTAAAATTTTAATTGTTTATTTATAATTATTTAAATTTTTTAATTAGTATTTTATTATTTAATTATGTATTTAAATTATTTTTTAACTATTTTTAATTATTAATAAAATTAAATAGATAACTTTATATTAAATCAATATTAGAAAATAAAATACGAAAAAGAAAAATATACACTCATGCTATTTTTAAATGGCACAAATCTTCTGGTTGTGTAATGGGTGGAACCCTCGCACCATTTCAAATGGCGCAAGCCTTCTGAACGTGACATTCTGAGAATTTTTTTCAAACTGTGGCATTATGATAATTATGTTTTAGGGGTGTGGCAACTTGGAAAAAAATTCCACAAAAACATTTGAATTGTGAAACAAACACACGTTAGATACCTCCTTGGACACAATAATATCCATAAAAGTAGAAATGATTCTTTGAATATCCTGTTTTTGTTAACTATGGCATGGCATAGGTACTTTTGAGCTGAAGCGGAGCAAAAAGATCCATTTGATTAGAAATGGAATTTTAACTTTTGAGCTGAAGTAGAGCATTATCCTAATAATGTAGTATTAGGTGAAAAGTAAATTTAATGGTGTCCTTTAAAACATGATACAACTTTTCCAAAATCTATATGATATAGGATAGTCATGTTGCATTAATAATGTAACATAATGTGAATAAGTAAGTAGCTTAGGATTGGAAATGTAACAAAATTGTAGAACAGAACAAATTTAAAACATGATAATAGGAATAACATTACAAAATAAGGTTCTTCTTTGTAGATAAGCATTGTAAGCATCTACAAAGTAATTTTTATTGTTCAATAGAAATGTAGATAATAATATGTCCTTACACAAAATAAGTCAATTTTCCAAACTAACACAAATGCATTACTTAATCGTAGTAGTTAACAGCTGAAACTAATGCCCATCATTTGCCTTTGGAATGTCTTGCACTCTTGAGCCTTGGATTCTTAGAGCCGATTTCTTCGTAGTTAAGAAATCAACCGATGGTCCAAAATCATCATTAGAATCATCTCCCGACATTATTTTAGAAAAAGTGTTGTTAAATCTCAGATCGGGACTCCAATTCTGGGGAGCAGAAGCAAATGTCGTATTCTGTAAAAAAATAGTATTGTAAAGAAGCATGTTTTGAAAAAAGAGAGTTTGATAATGGTAGGTCACATTAATTGAAATGCGTACTGTTTAAGTAGATGACGTAATTGGGTTCTTTGGGACAATGAGGTCTTATGAGGTAATAATTTCTTTCCCCTCACTACAACATTTAGGCTCTCCAGCAACTATTGAAAAACGTTTCCAGAACTCTGAAAATCGTTGCCTAAAAC
The DNA here is from genome assembly GCA_948472305.1 of Vicia faba. Lineage (NCBI taxonomy): Eukaryota > Viridiplantae > Streptophyta > Magnoliopsida > Fabales > Fabaceae > Vicia > Vicia faba. The sequence continues at coordinate 991,913,644 of OX451735.1, forward strand.
AATAGGGGACGTTTTCTAGGCGTCTCCTGTGCGAGCGTTGCCTATTGTTTGAGGCGACATTTTTTTATGTTTTTTGGGAACGCTTTTGAAAAACGTCGCCTATAGTAAAGGAATAGGGGACGATTATTTACAGCCTCTGAGACAACGTTTTTTAAGCGTTGCGTTGCCAAATTCGGCTACAATTAACAATCGTTGCCTCAAACCTGAATCAGGAAGATCGTTTTTGAAGTGTAGCCATAGCTTATAGGTTGTTGTTTTATAGTGTCCACATAAAATATACAATTTTGCAATTATTATCAAAATAATATAGTCAATAATAATTGGCTTAAAAAATAATATTGATTATATAACTTAAACCATACATCCATAAAAGTTATAATATAATAAAATCGAGTTCAAACTTTAATTCAAGATATAGTATATAGAGTACACAAAATTCCTAACGTAACAATATTACTTTTAATACTTTGAAGTATGACCCTAGTAAAATAACTAAAAACATAGTTCAACAAAAGAACAAAAATCATATTTTAAGTTTGATGCTTTCAACTACAAGCCAAAAAAAAGACATCATCCAACTCATTCAAGTTTGTCTTCTAGGAGTAAAGCATCCAGATCGTCCTCTTGAAATTCGTTAGATATGTCATCCTCCATAAATTCTTCATCTACGTCGTCCTCTTGAAATTCACCATCTATATCCTCCTTTTGGTCCAAAGGACAATTAAGACATCAACAAGAATTAAACCTCGCACAAATAAAAACTAAACCAATGAGCAAAACACATTGTTTATATTCTTCACATCTCATGGATGTGAATTAATTATGAAGGTTTTTAATGGATGTGAATTTTCATTCTAAACTGTAGATTCTCATGAATTCTTTTTTTCAGCATTCCTGGTTTCAATATAATTTTATCTTCATAATAATGTCATGAAAAGAAATATATAAATTTAAAGTATATGCAGGGAAGATGTAACTTTCGTGCATGTTAATTCTTAACCGCTTCCACCCTTGCCTCACCTTGCAACCATTGAATGATGACTGGTGACTTCGTCTGGTAAATAACTTTGAATGGAGTTTGTCCAGTAGCAGCGTCACATATAGTATCAAACCAATATTCTGTCTAAGAAGATTGCTTCTTAAGCAAGTTCTTATGAGGTATAAACACTTTTTTTATTATCAAGAAACGAAAAGTAATGTTGTGATGAAATAGTTGCAACTTAAGTATAGAAAAATGTGTATCTGGCGCTATCAAATTAGTTAAGAAAGCAATGCCTCAAGAAATGGCAAGTAATATTGTGATAAATAGAGGAAGCAATGCCTCCATTGTTATTTGATAACAATAAAGCATGTTAGCCTGTTGGAGATGTTTGCAGTTAGTAAACAAATCTTTATTGTAAATCTCATTCAAATGGAGGGCTAGAAACTGTAACATAATCAGACATAAAATTCTAAAAGGTCAACCAAAAAAACATATGCCTAGAGGTTCCTAATTCTGGTTTGATAATGATTTCCAAATTTACAGATTGATAACTTTCAAGAATGATAGCAAAATTTGAAAAAGAATTCATTATCAAATTTATTTGAATTAGAATGATAGGAGCCTAAAATCTGAGAATAGAGGAATCACATTCAATCAAACTCACAAGTTAGCACTTTATAGCTTCATCCTAATACTGTATCCGATAATAGCTTCATATAGATGTCGCCTTTTCATAGCCTGCTCGAGACTGGAAGGTGCATCGGTGATCTTCCTATAGTGTTTTTGTGTAGAACTTCGAGCGACAAGATGTTGCTGAAAATGCCAGTAACGCAGAACTTTCAAACATTAAGACCAAGAAGTAAGTGCTAATTTTGAATAACAATACCAGAGTTCAAATTGCATCCGATATGCGATGTGCTTCAAACACTCCATCAGCAGCCGTAAGCGACAATTGAGAAGTAGTGCCATCATCAACGAGAAAGTACATCCAATGGCAGAACATCAAGTCGTTTCATCAAATAACATCACCTATATCAAAATAAAACAAAAACAACTCTCATTATTAGTTGAATTTCAGCTTTTATTTCATCATTTAGCTAATAAATCTAGAATACACAATTTGTTATTACGCATTTTCAAGCTCTCAAGTCATGAATAGCACAATTCATATTGAATCTTGGTTTGGCCCTTCAGACAATTTTCATTAAAACCAATATATGAGACAAATGACAATGTGCATCAACAGAGTACTAAAATCAATTAAGTGAGAATGAATTTGAAATGTACAAAAGTAAATACTACCTTCCCACAAACAGGAAAGTTGTCACTTCTTTCCATCAACTGATATATGTCTTCTGAATCTTCATACAACCAGAACAAGTAGGGATCATATTCTAGAGCCCACATCATCTGTTAAATATTTAAAGAAGTTAGTTATTATTACAATCACTATAGATTGTTCCTATTGCAGTATGCAATTCAAAAACTTGATTTCAACAAACAATTTCTAACAGAAATTGATGCAAACTGTTATTAAGGCACCGAGTATGTTAAGAGGTGACTAAGATCAAAGAAAAATGATAGAATAAAACTGGAGGAAAGAACCTAAACAGAATGCAAGTAAATTGTGTGAAAAGCCACATGTGAAATGTACACAATTATGAGTTACAAAGATCAAGATCAAAATAAGAAACCTACTTGCACATCAGAAAAAAAACATTAACATGGGAGTACTGTAATATTTATATTGATTGAAATTGTGAAAGTGTTTATGTAATCTTTTCCATCATTTTCCATCAATCTTGTGAAAGAAATTGAATAGAATTTCGTCTGGTACTAATCTGCTACTACAATTGACAGAATATCTACCCAATATCCGTCATGTCCCTTTTACTAATCTGCTACTACAATTGCCATATACATATTCAAATAACAAAATAAATTTACTACTCCTGAAAAACAATTTCATGTAATTAATTTCAATTCAAGAAAAGGTAGTACTACTAATTAATTTCCTCTCTGATCTTATCTTCCCTTGCCTTGGCTTCCCTTTCTACCAAAATAATATGAGCATGAATACAAGATTCTCAGGCCTGGGAATCAACTAGAATCTTGCTAAACTATTCATCAAAGTAGGATTTAATTAACACTAGCAAACAATAAACCATCAAGCAATGAAGACAAATCAAATGATGTACCAACATGATCAGAAATACACATTGACTTCTTCCTTTTTGACAAAACTTATTTCGGCTCTACAATTCTATCCTCATACACATACCTTCCATTATTGTCAAGAAACTAATAGAAACCATTCTCATCAGGAAAATACCTCATTAACTTGATAGTAGATTTTCAACAACTTTTAGAGCTTCAACCAAGTCAGCATCATCAGAAAGAATACCATTCAGTTCCAGAAAGAAGTGAATAAAGATGAAAAGAATACCATTCAATACTTCTGCTAAACACCTTAAGATTTTAGTAAAAAAGCTTTAACATGCTTGAGGTTAAAGTTTTTATTCAATCCAATAAATTTCAATTTCAATTCAGACTCGGTAGATCTATCAACGTAGTACTTAATTTCTATAGGTTTATTAAAAAATCTTTGACTTACCTTTGAAGTTGTATTTTCGGTATCAAATGGATAATCTTTTGACATAGAGCAGACAATTCTTTGCTCTGAGCAATTAATGCAATTGCTCTGAGCAATTCTTTGGACGACTTGGACGACGTGGACGGCGGACGACGTGGACGGCGGACGACGTGGACGAAAGCAGTTGGACAGCGAACGACGAACGGACGACGACGTGGACGACGAGCACGGCGTGGCAGTTGGACGGAGTGACGAAGAACACAGCGGAGGGTGTGAACAAAAGAGGTTTGACTCGAAGAGGATGAAGGACGGAGCGTCTGAAAGCGCGGCTAGGTTCGGCGAAATGTGTGAACGAAAAAGAAGGAGAATCGAAAGCTGCTTGTTTTCCTTATCTGTTTTTTTTTATTTTTTTATTTTCTATTCTTTTTAATAACACGTGGCAATAATTGAGAGGACTAGTAATGAAAAATATTTTAAATTCCTGTGTTAGAAAATTTTTTATTTTCTGTTTAATGAAATTTTTTTTAATATATATATATATATATATATATATATATATATATATATATATATATATATATATATATATATATATATATATATATATATATATATATATATATATATATAATTTTTTATTTTCTGTTTAATTGAAATTTTTTATTCTTAAATTCCTGTGTTAGAAAAATATTTTTTTTATATATATTAAGAATGTTTACAGAAAAATATTTGTTTTTTAGTGTATAAGTTTTGGAGGGAAGATTGCCACCAAAAATTTGATAATTCTAAAAAAATTTATACAACATTTCAGAAATGTAGCCTTTTATTAGAACTAATGTAACAATCTAAAAATATCCCCAAAAATATTTTAGGGGACAATTGTCAAACATTGCTAAAGAAATAATATTTTAACGCTCTAAAATCGTCCCCAAAAGCAGTTAAGGGCGCAATTAACAACCGTTGGCAAAAAAATAAAAGAGTATCGCTCCATAAACGTCCCCAAAAGTATTTTAGGCGACGATTATCAAGGGTTGCAAACATATTTTTGACAACAATCGTAAATCGTTGCCTATATGAATTTAAGGCAACAATTTCTACATGTTACCTAAAAAAGTGTTGCCAGAGACAACAAATGTTGTAGTGCCTTAGTAGTAGTTTCCTTGATGATGTTCTTGTTTGAAGCATACAAAAGGGATATAGATGTTTTGTAAGTGATGTTGTATATTATGTAGTTATGTAATAGAAAAAATTAAGTTGTCGATAAGTATAAATGTAATAAAAACCTACATTACTTGGAGCAATGAAGTCCTTAATTTGTTTCCTGACATCGGGATCTTTAGTAAGTTTAACGATAGATGCCTGCTTGTAGTATGGTTGCCATTTGGCCCGTAATGAAAAATGCTTCTCAAGAAGGTTGTAAAGGTGTGCCCAGTACATTAGAGGATGATCCTCATTGGTCTAAAGGCAACATATCAGATTTGATGTAAATCAGTCAAGTGAAACATATATATGTGCCACAGGTTGATGTTATGTCAAAATGGGGAATAAGTAATGATTACTAGTTTTTGCAGTTGATAATTGATGAATACATAATATAGTATATAATTTGATATAAATAAGAGGGGGAACCAATTATTATGTAAATAATGTTTTGTTAGGCTACACTGATGTAATTATGGAGCAATTACCTTGATGTCACAACAACACAACAAGAGTCATTCTAGTTATAAAAGATTGTAAAAATGACATGGTTGAGGGCAGCTATAACCATCAATTGTAGAAATAAAAGTGCAACAGATTTATCAATGTTTAGAAAATTACCAAAAGATCCATGACCTTGCAATGATCAGAACATATGAGTTAAGAATTGAAACATGTTTCATTATTTGTCACAAAGCATGAGTGGACATACCAACAACAGGTATACACTCCTTGTCCCAGAAAAGGAAATTACCAATGAAGCCTTGATGCATTAACTCTATTTCTATCTTGTACCTAATAAAGAATGAATGAATAGTTCAAATCTAAATTTCAATTATTTTAACAAAATAACAGAAAATAATATAACTATGTTAACTTGGTGATGGGTGGAGAGATTGGTTCGGAGCAAGCGCATTGAAAGGGTTCACCAAGTGACTTGTTTGTAACCTTTATGTAGGGCAAAACTCATAATACTGTAGTGGTAGAAATGTTTAAGATTGAGCCATTGGGTTGACTAGACTTGTACAGATCAAAAATAAAAAATCGTCACTATGCTTTATTGTTTCCAAAGGAATGAGAAAAGAGCGAATAACCCAAAAGAGGTGTTTCAAAGTTAAGAACGATAAAATGGTCTTCATAAAAAGCAAGAATGCATTGAAGAAAGAAGCACATGAAGGAAGAAGCATAAGGTTAGATGAACATGGTTTCCATAAAAATCAAAACTTTTTCTCATATAAACGTAACCATATTAATGGAAGGACATAGGAAAACAAACAAAATAATGCAAACTTAAACGTATTGAAAAAAAACAGAAAAATCCACTGGAACGAACATAAACACCATAACTGACACACATTCATGCTAAACAGTAAAACTGAAAATGAGGCGAAAGATATGGTGTTAACCTTGATGCAGCGGAGGAAGACAATTTAGACTAGAGGGGGAATTTATAGGAGATGGAAAATGGTCTGGTTTGCACAAACAAAAATGAGAAAGATGAGTTTGAAGGTAAACTTTTGAAATGATAGAAAGAATGTTTACGCAGGTAAAAGGATTGACCAATAGATTTTCTTTTCTTGTGTTTTGAAAAAATATAAGAAAGCAAAGCCACTTGTAAGTTTAATTAGTTTTCATTGGAAATTATCTTCTATTTAATCAATTACAAAAAGGGTATGATTTAGTACAATTTAATTTTGCATATAGTTGATTTTTTCGTTAAAGTTAAAATTGTTGTTTGGAGTGGTTACAAGCAACAAATTTTTTTTTAGCTTTGATATGAATTCATAAGGGTTTAATTCAGTTACATTGTTGAATTTTGATAATTTTTTATGTAATTTATTATTTTCTTTGGTTCAATATTTTTCTGTCTTGTATATTAATTTCGAAGTTCATTTTGACATTTTAACTTAAAAGAACTCCATATTTCATATTTAAAATATTTAAAATGTGTCATATTAATACTTTTTGTCTAATTAGTAATAAACAAATTCAAAAATTTAGCAAAATAAATTATGATCTTAACATATATGACCAAAAAAATATTAAACATTTTTTTTATAAATTTTTTAGAACTATTATTTCCCTTCTTGATTAAACATTTTTTATTTAATTTTCCATTGTTGTCAAATGCCTAAACTAAAGAGAATACTTTTAACTCAAGTATGACAATAATTAGTTAATTTGTTTAAAGTAAAAAATTTGTAATTTTTATTATTATCATTATCAATAACATGAATTTGATTAATTAAGTTTTCTCAATGACCTAAAAATTTTGTGGCCTATTATGATATAACATCAGTTCTTTGGAAAGAGCATGTATACGGTATCCTTGTAACATGCTCTTATATTTCATTCTATGTGTATTGTATTAGTGGTAAATTCTCTTATATTTCATAAGCATTAATACTTTCTACTAGTAAATTATCTTTAAAAAAGATTGAGCATTTTTCATATAGATTTGAATGTATTTTTTTATTTAAAAAATTTAATAAATAAATTATAAAAAATAATCTTTTATCGAACTAATTAAATAATCTTACATTTGTTTATGTATTTGTATTTAATATAATTTATATATTTTGGTAAAGTGATTTATTTTACCTAAGTTAGTTTTTATATTAATAAATTTTTAAATTTTTTTTATCATATTCATAAAATAATGTCAAATCAATTCATCATTAATGAAGAGAAATAAATCCATCATATATTATCATTTCTATCCCTAAATCAATAAAATAATAGTATTATCATCTCTCCCCCTTCAATTTAATTTTTTTGACAAAATATATCTTTAATAATTCATTTGTACACATCCAAAATCATAAACACAAATCACTTCAGTTTCTCAATATACTCTCTTAATATTCATTTTAGTTATTTAAATCATTTATAAAAAAATAACATCCCCGTTTATTAATTTGAAAAATATGGAATATTTTCTCTGATTTTGTTTTTTTTAAAATTGATTTATTAAAAATACTTTATATATCTAAACTATTAAATAGATCAAATTTATTGATTATTTAATAAACTTAAAAAAATTCATAATAAAGACTAAAGAAAAATAATAAATCAATATATAACAGAAAAATACTATAGCTAATTTGCAATACTTACAAGAAAAACTTTATAATGACAAAATAATATACTTTCTACTTTACCATCCATGAATTTGAATACTCTATATCTAATACTCGAGTTAGTTATTTGTAGGAATTTTGACAAAGTTTATTTATTGAAGAAGTTTTTTATGAATATTTTTTTATAATAATATGAAATATATAAATTAAAGTAATAATATAAAAAGATTAAAAAATGGTGTTTTAATTAAAAATATGTATTTATATTATCTAAATTCAGAGCTTATAAAAATATTCCATTAAATGCCAAAAAATATTCCACCATATTGACATGTCATATTAACTTGTATAAAACTATAGAATACATGGTCAAACGTTCTTTAACTTTACTACACATGATATTATTGATCATTTAGATTATGTCTATCCAATTGATATTTAAATGATATCTTCTCGATAAACACTTGTAGTAAATGCACAAGGGATTCAATTCAATACAAAAGGAACGAAACAGAAATAAGAAAAAACAAGGCACAAAGATCTATATTCCCCTATCCTTAGCAAGAATAGAAAACCAATCCCAATCAAATAACTTAATAACGATCAAGATATCGGTAGGATTCCAAACGAAAATATTAAAAACCATTTTATTCCTACCCAACCAAACACACGTACAAACCAAAAGTCACGTGAAAGCAAAGAAGAAAGGTTTAACTCCACACAATCTTAGCCGAAGATAATCCAACAAACTAAAACCTGAGTCATTCTTTTTAAGACAAACCGCCACCACCTCTTCCTCTAAAATCATTCCCAACCAATCAAAAACCTCCTTCCAAAAAAGATAGTTGGCCTTCATATCTAGGCAATACTATTTTGCATAACGAAAGGATGCGAAGAAACAAAAAAGATCGCCCGAACAGTACTCGCATTAGGACTAAAATGGACACTGTTGAAAAAATAAAAATACGATGCGAGATCTATCAACAACCCCATATGCACAAAAAATGTATGCACCGCCTCAACGATGCAGGCCCTTCTAACTAGTTATATCGATGTATTTGGTTGTACTGATGTATTTGTTATTTATAATTATGTTTAATCGTATTTTTTAATTAGTAATTTGATGTTTCAAGTTTATTATTATTTAAAATTATTTTTATTAACATTTTAATTGTTTATTTATAATTATTTAAATTGTTTAATTAGTATTTTATTATTTAATTATATATTTAAATTATTTTTTAACTATTTTTAATTAATTAATAAAATTAAATAATTAACTTTATATTAAATCATTATTAGAAAATAAAATACAAAAAATAAAAATATACACTCAAGCTATTTGAAATGGCATAAATCTTCTGGTTGTGTAATGGATGGAACCCTCGCACCATTTCAAATGGCGCAAGCCTTCTGAGAATTTTTTTCAAATTGTGGCATTGTGAGAATTATGTTTTAGGGGTGTGGCAACTTGGAAAAAATTCCACAAAAACATTTGAATTGTGAAACAAACACACGTTAGATACCTCCTTGGACACAATAATATCCATAAAAGTAAAAATGATTCTTTGAATATCCTGTTTTTGTTAACTATGGCATGGCATAGGTACTTTTGAGTTGAAGTGGAGCAAAAAGATCCATTTGATTAGAAATGGAATTTTAACTTTTGAGCTGAAGTAGAGCATTGTCCTAATAATGCAGTATTAGGTGAAAAATAAATTTAATGGTGTCCTTTAAAACATGATACAACTTTTCCAAAATCTGTATGATATAGGGTAGTCATGTTGCATTTATAATGTAACAAAATGTGAATAAGTAAGTAGCTTAGGATTGGAAATGTAACAAAATTGTAGAACAGAACAAATTTAAAACATGAAAATAGGAATAACATTACAAAATAAGGTTCTTCTTTGTAGATAAGCATTGTAACCATCTACAAAGTAATTTTTATTGTTCAATAGACATGTAGATAATAATAGGTCCTTAGACAAAATAAGTCAATTTTCTAAACTAACACAAATGCATTACTTAATCATAGTAGTTAACAGCTGAAACTAATGCCCATCATTTGCCTTTGGAATGTCTTGCACTCTTGAGCCTTGGATTTTTAGAGCCGATTTCTTCGGAGTTAAGAAATCAACCGATGGTCCAGAATCGTCATTAGAATCATCTCCCGACATTATTTTAGAAAAAGTGTTGTTAAATCTCAGATCGGGGCTCCAATTCTGGGGAGCAGAAGCAGATGTTGTATTCTGTAAAAAAATAGTATTGTAAGGAAGCATGTTTTGAAAAAAGAGAGTTTGATAATGGTAGGTCACGTTAATTGAAATACATACTGTTTGAGTAGATGACATAATTGGGTTCTTTGGGACAATGAGTTCTTATGAGGTAATAATTTATTTCCCCTTAGTAGTAGTTTCCTTGATGATGTTCTTGTTTGAAGCGTACAAAAGGGATATAGAAGTTTTGTAAGTGATGTTGTATATTATGTAGTTATGTAATAGAATGAATTAAGTTGTCGATAAGTATAAATGTAATAAAAACCTACATTACTTGGAGCAATGAAGTCCTTAATTTGTTGCCTGACATCGGGATCTTTAGTAAGTTTAACGATAGATGCCTGCTTGTAGTATGGTTGCCATTTGGCCCGTAATGAAAAATGCTTCTCAAGAAGGTTGTAAAGGTGTGCAGGGTACATTAGAGGATGATCCTCATTGGTCTAAAGGCAACATATCAGATTTGATGTAAATCAGTCAAGTGACACATATATATGTGCAACAGGTTGATGTTATGTCAAAATGGGGAATAAGTAATGATTACTAGTTTTTGCAGTTGATCATTGATGAATACACAATATAGTATATAATTTGATATAAATAAGAGGGGGGACCAATTATTATGTAAATAAGGTTTTGTTAGGCTACACTGATGTAATTATGGAGCAATTACCTTGATGTCACAACAACATAACAAGAGTCATTCTGGTTATAAAAGATTGTAAAAATGACATGGTTGAGGGCAGCTATAACCATCAATTGTAGAAATAAAAGTGCAACAGATTTATCATTGTTTAGAAAATTACCAAAAGATCCATGAACTTGCAAGGATCAGAGCATATGAGTTAAGAATTGAAACATGTCTCATTATTTGTCGCAAAGCATGAGTGGACATACCAACAATAGGTATACACTCCTTGTCCCAGAAAAGGAAATTACCATTGAAGCCTTCATGCATTACCTCTATTTCTATCTTGTACCTAATAAAAAATGAATGAATAGTTCAAATCAAAATTTCAATTATTTAAACAAAATAACATAAACTAATATAACTATGTTAACTTGGTGATGGGTGGAGAGATTGGTTCGGAGAAAGCGCATTGAAAGGGTTCACCAAGTGACTTGTTTGTAACCTTTATGTAGGGCAAACCTCATAATACTGTAGTGGTAGAAATGTTTAAGATTGAGCCATTGGGTTGACTAGACTTGTACAGATCAAAAATAAAAAATCGTCACTACGCTTTATTGTTTCCAAAGGAATGAGAAAAGAGCGAATAACCCAAAAGAGGTGTTTCAAAGTTAAGAACGATAAAATGGTGTTCATAAAAAGCAAGAATGCATTGAAGAAAGAAGCACATGAAGGAAGAAGCATAAGGTTAGATGAACATGGTTTCCATAAAAACCAAAACTTTTTCTTATATAAACGTAACCATATTAATGGAAGGACATAGGAAAACAAACAAAATAATGCAAACTTAAACATATTGAAAAAAAACAGAAAAATCCACTGGAACGAACATAAACACCATAACTGACACACATTCATGCTAAACATTAAAACTGAAAATGAGGCGAAAGATATGGTGTTAACCTTGATGCAGCGGAGGAAGACAATTTAGACTAGAGGGGGAATTTATAGGAGAGGGAAAATGGTCTGGTTTGCACAAACAAAAATGAGAAAGATGAGTTTGAAGGAAAACTTTTGAAATGATAGAAAGAATGTTTACGCGGGTAAAAGGATTGACGAATAGATTTTCTTTTCTTGTGTTTTGAAAAAATATAAGAAAGCAAAGCCACTTGTAAGTTTAATTAGTTTTCATTGGTCAATTATCTTCTATTTAATCAATTACAAAAAGGGTATGATTTAGTACAATTTAATTTTGCATATAGTTGATTTTTTCGTTAAAGTTAAAATTGTTGTTTGTAGTGGTTACAAGCAACAAATTTTTTTTTAGCTTTGATATGAATTCATAAGGGTTTAATTCAGCTACATATTTGAATTTTGATAATTTTTTATGTAATTTATTATTTTCTTTGTTTCAATATTTTTTTGTCTTGTATATTAATTTCGAAGTTCATTTTGACATTTTAACTTAAAAGAACTCCATATTTCATATTTAAAATATTTAAAATGTGTCATATTAATACTTTTTGTCTAATTAGTAATAAACAAATTCAATAATTTAACAAAATAAATTATGATCTTAATATATATGACCAAAAAAATAATAAACATTTTTTTTATAAATTTTTTAGAACTATTATTTTCCTTCTTAATTAAGCATTTTTTATTTAATTTTCTGTTGTTGTCAAATGACTAAACTAAAGAGAATCCTTTTAACTCAAGTATGACAGTAATTAGTTAATTTGTTTAAAGTAAAAAATTTGTAATTTTTATTATTATTATGAATAACATGAATTTGATTAATTAGGTTTTCTCAATGACCTAAAAATTTTGTGGCCTATAACATCAGTTCTTTGGAAAGAGCATGTATAGGGTATCCTTGTAACATGCTCTTATATTTCATTCCATGTGTATTGTATCAGTGGTAAATTCTCTTATATTTCATAAGCATTAATACTTTCTACTAGTAAATTATCTTTAAAAAAGATTGAGCATTTTTCATATAGATTTGAATGTATTTTTTTATTTAAAAAATTTAATAAATAAATTATAAAAATTAATCTTTTATCGAACTAATTAAATAATCTTACATTTGTTTATGTATTTGTATTTAATATAATTTATATATTTTGGTAAAGTGATTTATTTTACCTAAGTTAGTTTTTATATTCATAATTTTTTAAATTTTTTTTATCATATTCATAAAATAATGTCAAATCAATTCATCATTAATGAAGAGAAATAAATCCATCATATATTATCATTTCTATCCCTAAATCAATAAAATAATAGTATTATCATCTCTCCCCTTCAATTTAATTTTTTTGACAAAATATATCTTTAATAATTCATTTGTCCACATCCAAAATCATAAACACAAATCACTTTAGTTTCTCTATATACTCTCTTAATATTCATTTTAGTTATTTAAGTCATTTATAAAAAAATAACATCCCTGTTTATTAATTTGAAAAATATGGAATATTTTCTCTGATTTTTTATTTTTATTTTTAAATTGATTTATTAAAAATACTTTATATATCTAAACTATTAAATAGATCAAATATATTGATTATTTAATAAACTTAAAAAAATTCACAATAAAGTCTAAAGAAAAAGAATAAATCAATATATAATAGAAAAATACTAAAGCTAATTTGCAATACTTACAAGAAAAACTTTATAATGACAAAATAATATACTTTCTACTTTACCATCCATGAATTTGAATACTCTATATCTAATACTCGAGTTAGTTATTTGTAGGAATTTTGACAAAGTTTATTTATTGAAGAAATTTTTGATGAATATTTTTTTTATAATAATATGAAATATATAAAGTAAAGTAATAATATAAAAAGATTAAAAAATAGTGTTTTAATTAAAAATATGTATTTATGTTATCTAAATCCAGGGCTTATAAAAATATTCCATTAAATGCCAAAAAATATTCCACCATATTGACATGCCATATTAACTTGTATAAAACTATAGAATACAAACGTTCTTTAACTTTACTACACATGGTATTATTGATCATTTAGATTATGTCTATCCAATTGATATTTAAATGATATCTTCTCGATAAACACTTGTAGTAAATGCACAAGGGATTCAATTCAATACAAAAGGAACGAAACAGAAATAAGAAAAAACAAGGCACAAAGATTTATATTCCCCTATCCTTAGCAAGAATAGAAAACCAATCCCAATCAAATAACTTAATAACGATCAAGATATCGGTAGGATTCCAAATGAAAATATTAAACACCACTCTATTCCTACCCAACCAAACACACGTACAAACCAATAGTCACGTGAAAGCAAAGAAGAAAGGTTTTACTCCACACAATCTTAGCCGAAGATAATCCAACAAACTAAAACCTGAGTCATTCTTTTTCAGACAAACCGCCACCACCTCTTCCTCTAAAATCATTCCCAACCAATCAAAAACCTCCTTCCAAAAAAGATAGCCGGCCTTCATATCTAGGCAATACTATTTTGCATAACGAAAGGATGCAAAGAAACAAAAAAGATCGCCCGAACAGTACTCGCATTAGGACTGAAATGGACATTGTTGAAAAAATAAAAATACGATGCGAGATCTATCAACAACCCCATATGCACAAAAAATGTATGCATCGCCTCAACGATGCAGGCCCTTCTAACTAGTTATATCGATGTATTTGGTTGTACTGATGTATTGTTATTTATAATTATGTTTAATCGTATTTTTTAATTAGTAATTTGATGTTTCAAGTTTATTATTATTTAAAATTATTTTTATTAACATTTTAATTGTTTATTTATTATTATTTAAATTGTTTAATTAGTATTTTATTATTTAATTATATATTTAAATTATTTTTTAACTATTTTTAGTTAATTAATAAAATTAAATAATTAACTTTATATTAAATCAATATTAGAAAATAAAATACGAAAAAGAAAAATATACACTCATGCTATTCGAAATGGCACAAATCTTCTGGTTGTTTAATGGGTGGAACCCTCGCACCATTTCAAATGGCGCAAGCCTTCTGAACGTGGCATTCTGAGAATTTTTTTCAAACTGTGGCATTGTGAGAATTATGTTTTAGGGGTGTGGCAACTTGGAAAAAATTCCACAAAAACATTTGAATTGTGAAACAAACACAGGTTAGATACCTCCTTGGACACAATAATATCCATAAAAGTAGAAATGATTCTTTGAATATCCTGTTTTTGTTAACTATGGCATGGCATAGTTACTTTTGAGCTGAAGCGGAGCAAAAAGATCCATTTGATTAGAAATGGAATTTTAACTTTTGAGCTGAAGCAGAGCATTGTCCTAATAATGTAGTATTAGGTGAAAAATAAATTTAACGGTGTCCTTTAAAACATGATACAACTTTTCCAAAATATGTATGATATAGGGTAGTCATGTTGCATTTATAATGTAACAAAATGTGAATAAGTAAGTAGCTTAGGATTGGAAATGTAACAAAATTGTAGAACAGAACAAATTTAAAACATGAAAATAGGAATAACATTACAAAATAAGGTTCTTCTTTGTAGATAAGCATTGTAACCATCTACAAAGTAATTTTTATTGTTCAAAGACATGTAGATAATAATAGGTCCATACACAAAATAAGTCAATTTTCCAAACTAACACAAATGCATTACTTAATCATAGTAGTTAACAGCTGAAACTAATGCCCATCATTTGCCTTTGGAATGTCTTTCACTCTTGCGCCTTGGATTCTTAGAGCCGATTTATTCAGAGTTCAGAAATCAACCGATGGTCTAGAATCGTCATTAGAATCATCTCCCGACATTATTTTAGAAAAAGTTTTGTTGAATCTCAGGTCGGGACTCCAATTCTGGGGAGCAGAAGTAGATGTCGTATTCTGTAAAAAAAATAGTATTGTAAGGAAGCATGTTTTGAAAAAAGAGAGTTTGATAATGGTACGTCACGTTAATTGAAATACATACTGTTTGAGTAGATGACATAATTGGGTTCTTTGGGACAATGAGTTCTTATGAGGTAATAATTTCTTTCCCCATTAGTAGTAGTTTCCTTGATGATGTTCTTGTTTGAAGCGAACAAAAGGGATATAGAAGTTTTGTAAGTGATGTTGTATATTATGTAGTTATGTAATAGAACGAATTAAGTTATCGATAAGTATAAATTTAATAAAAACCTAAATTACTTAGAGCAATGAAGTCCTTAATTTGTTGCCTGACATCGGGATCTTTAGTAAGTTTAACGATAGATGCCTGCTTGTAGTATGGTTGCCATTTGGCCCGTAATGAAAAATGCTTCTCAAGAAGGCTGTAAAGGTGTGAAGGATACATTAGAGGATGATCCTCATTGGTCTAAAGGCAACATATCAGATTTGATGTAAATAAGTCAAGTGAAACATATATATGTGCAACAGGTTGATGTTATGTCAAAATGGGGAATAAGCAATGATTACTAGTTTTTCAAGTTGATCATTGATGAATACACAATATAGTATATAATTTGATATAAATAAGAGGGGGAACCAATTATTATGTAAATAAGGTTTTGGTAGGCTACACTGATGTAATTATGGAGCAATTACCTTGATGTCACAACAACACGACAAGAGTCATTCTGGTTATAAAAGATTATAAAAATGACATGGTTGAGGGTAGCTATAACCATCAATTGTAGAAACAAAAGTGCAACAGATTTATCAATGTTTAGAGAATTACCAAAAGATCCATGAACTTGCAATGATCAGAACATATGAGTTAAGAATTGAAACATGTTTCATTATTTGTCGCAAGGTATGAGTGGACATACCAACAATAGGTATACACTCCTTGTCCTAGAAAAGCAAATTACCAATGAAGCCTTCATGCATTACCTCTATTTTTATCTTGTACCTAATAAAAAATGAATGAATAGTTCAAATCAAAATTTCAATTATTTAAACAAAATAACAGAAACTAATATAACTATGTTAACTTGGTGATGGGTGGAGAGATTGGTTCGGAGCAAGCGCATTGAAAGGGTTCACCAAGTGACTTGTTTGTAACCATTATGTAGGTAAAACCTTATAATAATGTAGTGGTAGAAATGTTTAAGATTGAGCCGTTTGGTTGACTAGACTTGTACATATCAAAAATAAAAAATCGCCACCATGCTTTATTGTTTCCAAAGGAATGCGAAAAGAGCGAATAACCCAAAAGAGGTGTTTCAAAGTTAAGAACGATAAAATGGTGTTCATAAAAAGCAAGAATGCATTGAAGAAAAAAGCACATGAAGGAAGAAGCATAAGGTTAGATGAACATGGTTTCCATAAAAATCAAAACTTTTTCTCATAAAAACGTAACCATATTAATGGAAGGTCATAAGAAAACAAACAAAATAATGCAAACTTAAACGCATTGAAAAAAAGAGAAAAATACACTGGAACGAACATAAACACCATAACTGACACACATTCATGCTAAACAGTAAAACTGAAAATGAGGCGAAAGATATGGTGTTAACCTTGATCCAGCGGAGGAAGACGATTTAGACTAGAGGGAGAATTTAGAGTAGAGGGAAAATGGTCTGGTTTGCACAAACAAAAATGAGGAAGATGAGTTTGAAGGAAAACTTTTGAAATGATAGAGAGAATGTTTACGCGGGTAAAAGGATTGACCAATAGATTTTCTTTTCTTGTGTTTTGAAAAAATATGAGAAAGCAAAGCCACTTATTAGTTTTATTAGTTTTCATTGGTCAATTATCTTCTATTTAATCAATTACAAAATGGTGTATGATTTAGTACAATTTAATTTTTCATATAGTGATTTTTTCGTTAAAGTTAAAATTGTTGTTTGGAGTGGTTACAAGCAACAATTTTTTTTAGCTTTGATATGTATTCATAAGGGTTTAATTCAGCTACATATTTGAATTTTAATAATTTTTTTATGTAATTTATTATTTTCTTTGGTTCAATATTTTTCTATCTTGTATATTAATTTCGAAGTTCATTTTGACATTTTAACTTAAAAGAACTCCATATTTCATCTTTAAAATATTTAAAATGTTAATACTTTTTGTCTAATTAATAATAAACAAATTCAAAAATTTAGCAAAATAAATTATGATCTTAACATATATGACCAAAAAAATATTAAACATTTGTATTATAAATTTTTTAGAACTATTATTTACCTTCTTAATTAAGCATTTTTTATTTAATTTTCTGTTGTTGTCAAAAGACTAAACTAAAGAGAGTCCTTTTAACTCAAGTATGACAGTAATTAGTTAATTTGTTTAAATTAAAAAATTTGTAATTTTTATTATTATTATGAATAACATGAATTTGATTAATTAGGTTTTCTCAATGACCTAAAAATTTAGTGGCCTATTATGATATAACATCAGTTCTTTTGGAAGAGCATGTATACGGTATCCTTGTAACATGCTCTTATATTTCATTCTATGTGTATTGTATCAGTGGTAAATTCTCTAATATTTCATTAATACTTTCTACTAGTAAATTATCTTTAAAAAAGATTGAGCATTTTTCATATAGATTTGAATGTATATTTTTATTTAAAAAATTTAATAAATAAATTATAAAAATTAATCTTTTATTGAACTAATTAAATAATCTTACATTTGTTTATGTATTTGTATTTAATATAATTTATATATTTTGGTAAAGTGATTTATTTTACCTAAGTTAGTTTTTATATTCATAAATTTTTAAATTTTTTTATCATATTCATAAAATAATGTTAAATAAATTCATCATTAATGAAGAGAAATAAATCCATCATATATTATCATTTCTATCCCTAAATCAATAAAATAATAGTATTATCATCTCTCCCCCTTCAATTTAATTTTTTTTTACAAAATATATCTTTAATAATTCATTTCTACACATCCAAAATCATAAACACAAATCACTTTAGTTTCTCTATATACTCTCTTAATATTCATTTTAGTTATTTAAATCATTTATAAAAAATAATATCCCCGTTTATTAATTTGAAAAATATGGAATATTTTCTATGATTTTTTTTTAAAATTGATTTATTAAAAATACTTTATATATCTAAACTACTAAATAGATCAAATATATTGATTATTTAATAAAATTAAAACAATTCATAATAAAGACTAAAGAAAAATAATAAATCAATATATAACAAAAAAAATACTAAAGTTAATTTGCAATACTTACAAGAAAAACTTTATAATGACAAAATAATATACTTTCTACTTTACCATCCATGAATTTGAATACTCTATATCTAATACTTGAGTTAGTTATTTGTAGGAATTTTGACAAAGTTTATTTATTGAATAAATTTTTTATGAATATTTTTTTTATAATAATATGAAATATATAAAGTAAAGTAATAATATAAAAAGATTAAAAATAGTGTTTTAATTAAAAATATGTATTTATATTATATAAATTCAGAGCTTATAAAAATATTCCATTAAAGGCCAAATAAATATTTCACCATATTGACATGCCATATTAACTTGTATAAAAATATAGAATACATGATCAAACGTTCTTTAACTTTACTACACATGATATTATTGATCATTTAGATTATGTCTATCCAATTCATATTTAAATGATATCTTCTCGATAAACACTTGTAGTAAATGCACAAGGGATGCAATTCAATACAAAAGGAACGAAACAGAAATAAGAAAAAACGAGGCACAAAGATCTATATTCCCCTATCCTTAGCAAGAATAGAAAACCAATCCCAATCAAATAACTTAATAACGATCAAGATATCGGTAGGATTCCAAGCGAAAATATTAAAAACCACTTTATTCCTACCCAACCAAACACACGTACAAACCAAAAGTCACGTGAAAGCAAAGAAGAAAGGTTTAACTCCACACAATCTTAGCCGAAGATAATCCAACAAACTAAAACCTGAGTCATTCTTTTTAAGACAAACCGCCACCACCTCTTCCTCTAAAATCATTCCCAACCAATCAAAAACCTCCTTCCAAAAAAGATAGCCGACCTTCATATCTAGGCAATACTATTTTGCATAACGAAAGGATGCGAAGAAACAAAAAAGATCGCCCAAACAGTACTCGCATTAGGACTGAAATGGACACTGTTGAGAAAATAAAAATACGATGCGAGATCTGTCAACAACCCCATATGCACAAAAAATGTATGCATCGCCTCAATGATGCAGGCCCTTCTAACTAGTTATATCGATGTATTTGGTTGTACTGATGTATTGTTATTTATAATTATGTTTAATCGTATTTTTTAATTAGTAATTTGATGTTTCAAGTTTATTATTATTTAAAATTATTTTTATTAACATTTTAATTGTTTATTTATAATTATTTAAATTGTTAAATTAGTATTTTATTATTTAATTATATATTTAAATTATTTTTTAACTATTTTTAATTAATTAATAAAATTAAATAATTAACTTTATATTAAATCAATATCAGAAAATAAAATACGAAAAAGAAAAATACACACTCATGCTATTTGAAATGGCACAAATCTTCTGGTTGTGTAATGGGTGGAACCCTCACACCATTTCAAATGGCCCAAGCGTTCTGAACGTGGCATTCTGAGAATTTTTTTCAAACTGTGGCATTGTGAGAATTATGTTTTAGGGGTGTGGCAACTTGGAAATAATTCCAAAAAAACATTTGAATTGTGAAACAAACACACGTTAGATACCTCCTTGGACACAATAATATCCATAAAAGTAGAAATGATTCTTTGAATATCATGTCTTTGTTAACTATGGCATGGCATAGGTACTTTTGAGCTGAAGCAGAGCAAAAAGATCCATTTGATTAGAAATGGAATTTTAACTTTTGAGCTGAAGTAGAGCATTGTCCTAATAATGTAGTATTAGGTGAAAAATAAATTTAATGGTGTCCTTTAAAACATGATACAACTTTTCCAAAATCTGTATGATATAGGGAAGTCATGTTGCATTTATAATGTAACAAAATGTGAATAAGTAAGTAGCTTTGGATTGGAAATGTAACAAAATTGTAGAACAGAACAAATTTAAAACATGAAAATAGGAATAACATTACAAAATAAGGTTCTTCTTTGTAGATAAGCATTGTAAGCATCTACAAAGTAATTTTTATTGTTCAATAGACATGTAGATAATAATAGGTCCTTACACAAAATAAGTCAATTTTCCAAACTAACACAAATGCATTACTTAATCATAGTAGTTAACAGCTGAAACTAATGCCCATCATTTGCCTTTGGAATGTCTTGCACTCTTGAGCCTTGGATTCTTAGAGCCGATTTCTTCAGAGTTAAGAAATCAACCGATGGTCCAGAATCGTCATTAGAATCATCTCCCGACATTATTTTAGAAAAAGTGTTGTTAAATCTCAGATCGGGACTCCAATTCTGGGGAGGAGAAGCAGATGTCGTATTCTGTAAAAAAAGAGTATTGTATGGAAGCATGTTTTGAAAAAAGAGAGTTTGATAATTGTAGGTCACGTTAATTGAAATACGTGTTGTTTGAGTAGATGACATAATTGGGTTCTTTGGGATAATGATTTCTTATGAGGTAATAATTTCTTTCCCCTTAGTAGTAGTTTCCTTGATGATGTTCTTGTTTGAAGCGTACAAAAGGGATATAGAAGTTTTGTAAGTGATGTTGTATATTATGTAGTTATGTAATAGAACGAATTAAGTTGTCGATAAGTATAAATGTAATAAAAACCTACATTACTTGGAGCAATGAAGTCCTTAATTTGTTGCCTGACATCGGGATCTTTATAAAGTTTAACGATAGATGCTTGCTTGTAGTATGGTTTCCATTTGGCCCGTAATGAAAAATGCTTCTCGAGAAGGTTGTAAAGGTGTGCAGGGTACATTAGAGGATGATCCTCATTGGTCTAAAGGCAACATATCAGATTTGATGTAAATCAGTCAAGTGAAACATATATATGTGCAACAGGTTGATGTTATGTCAAAATGGGGAATAAGTAATGATTACTAGTTTTTGCAGTTGATAATTGATGAATACACAATATAGTATATAATTTGATATAAATAAGAGGGGGAACCAATTATTATGTAAATAAGGTTTTGTTAGGCTACACTGATGTAATTATGGAGCAATTACCTTGATGTCACAACAACACAACAAGAGTTATTCTGGTTATAAAAGATTGTAAAAATGACATGGTTGAGGGCAGCTATAACCATCAATTGTAGAAATAAAAGTGCAACACATTTATCAATGTTTAGAAAATTACCAAAAGATCCATGAACTTGCAATGATCAGAACATATGAGTTAAGAATTGAAACATGTTTCATTATTTGTCGCAAAGCATGAGTGGACATACCAACAATAGGTATACACTCCTTGTCCCAGAAAAGGAAATTACCAATGAAGCCTTCATGCATTACCTCTATTTCTATCTTGTACCAAATAAAGAATGAATGAATAGTTAAAATCAAAATTTCAATTATTTTAACAAAATAACAGAAACTAATATAACTATGTTAACTTGGTGATGGGTGGAGAGATTGGTTCGGAGCAAGCGCATTGAAAGGGTTCACCAAGTGACTTGTTTGTAACCTTTATGTAGGGCAAACCTCATAATACTGTAGTGGTAGAAATGTTTAAGATTGAGTCATTGGGTTGACTAGACTTGTACAGATCAAAAATAAAAAATCGTCACTACGCTTTATTGTTTCCAAAGGAATGAGAAAAGAGCGAATAACCCAAAAGAGGTGTTTCAAAGTTAAGAACGATAAAATGGTGTTCATAAAAAGCAAGAATGCGTTGAAGAAAGAAGTACATGAAGGAAGAAGCATAAGGTTAGATGAACATGGTTTCCATAAAAATAAAAAAATTTCTCATATAAACGTAACCATATTAATGGAAGGACATAGGAAAACAAACAAAATAATGCAAACTTAAACGTATTGAAAAAAAACAGAAAAATCCACTGGAACGAACATAAACACCATAACTGACACACATTCATGCTAAATAGTAAAACTGAAAATGAGGCGAAAGATATGGTGTTAACCTTGATGCAGCGGAGGAAGACAATTTAGACTAGAGGGGGAATTAATAGGAGAGGGAAAATGGTCTGGTTTGCACAAACAAAAATGAGAAAGATGAGTTTGAAGGAAAACTTTTGAAATGATAGAAAGAATGTTTACAGGGGTAAAAGGATTGACCAATAGATTTTCTTTTCTTGTGTTTTGAAAAAATTTGAGAAAGCTAAGCCACTTGTAAGTTTTATTAGTTTTCATCGGTCAATTATCTTCTATTTAATCAATTAGAAAAAGGGGTATGATTTAGTACAATTTAATTTTGCATATAGTTGATTTTTTCGTTAAAGTTAAAATTGTTGTTTGGAGTGGTTACAAGCAACAAATTTTTTTTTAGCTTTGATATGAATTCATAAGGGTTTAATTCAGTTACATATTTGAATTTTGATAATTTTTTATGTAATTTATTATTTTCTTTGGTTCAATATTTTTCTGTCTTGTATATTAATTTCGAAGTTCATTTTGACATTTTAACTTAAAAGAACTCCATATTTCATATTTAAAATATTTAAAATGTGTCATATTAATACTTTTTGTCTAATTAGTAATAAACAAATTCAAAAATTTAACAAAATAAATTATGATCTTAACATATATGACCAAAAAAATATTAAACATTTTTTTTATAAATTTTTTAGAACTATTATTTCCCTTCTTAATGAAGCATTTTTTATTTAATTTTCTGTTGTTGTCAAATGACTAAACTAAAGAGAATCCTTTTAACTCAAGTATGACAGTAATTAGTTAATTTGTTTAAAGTAAAAAATTTGTAATTTTTATTATTATTATGAATAACATGAATTTGAATAATTAGGTTTTCTCAATGACCTAAAAATTTGGTGGCCTATTATGATATAACATCAGTTCTTTGGAAAGAGCATGTATACGGTATCCTTGTAACATGCTCTTATATTTCATTCTATGTGTATTGTATCAGTGCTAAATTCTCTTATATTTCATAAGCATTAATACTTTCTACTAGTAAATTATCTTTAAAAAAGATTGAGCATTTTTCATATAGATTTGAATGTATTTTTTAAAAATTTAATAAATAAATTATAAAAATTAATCTTTTATCGAACTAATTAAATAATCTTTCATTTGATTATGTATTTGTATTTAATATAATTTATATATTTTGGTAAAGTGATTTATTTTACCTAAGTTAGTTTTTATATTCATAAATTTTTAAATTTTTTTTATCATATTCATAAAATAATGTCAAATCAATTCATCATTAATGAAGAGAAATAAATCCATCATATATTATCATTTCTATCCCTAAATCAATAAAATAATAGTATTATCATCTCTCCCCCTTCAATTTAATTTTTTTGACAAAATATATCTTTAATAATTCATTTGTACACATCCAAAATCATAAACACAAATCACTTCAGTTTCTCTATATACTCTCTTAATATTCATTTTAGTTATTTAAATCATTTATAAAAAAATAACATCCCCGTTTATTAATTTGAAAAATATGGAATATTTTCTCTGATTTTGTTTTTTTTTAAATTGATTTATTAAAAATACTTTATATATCTAAACTATTAAATAGATCAAATATATTGATTATTTAATAAATTTAAAAAAATTCATAATAAAGACTAAAGAAAAATAATAAATCAATATATAACAGAAAAATACTAAAGCTAATTTGCAATACTTACAAGAAAAACTTTATAATGACAATATAATATACTTTCTACTTTACCATCCATGAATTTGAATACTCTATATCTAATACTCGAGTTAGTTATTTGTAGGAATTTTGACAAAGTTTATTTATTGAAGAAATTTTTTATGAATATTTTTTTAATAATAATATGAAATATATAAAGTAAAGTAATAATATAAAAAGATTAAAAAATAGTGTTTTAATTAAAAATATGTATTTATATTATCTAAATTCAGAGCTTATAAAAATATTTCATTAAATGCCAAAAAATATTCCACCATATTGACATGCCATATTAACTTGTATAAAAGTATAGAATACAAATGTTCTTTAACTTTACTACACATGATATTATTGATCATTTAGATTATGTCTATCCAATTGTTATTTAAATGATATCTTCTCGATAAACACTTGTAGTAAATGTACAAGGGATTCAATTCAATACAAAAGGAACGAAACAGAAATAAGAAAAAACAAGGCACAAAGATCTATATTCCCCTATCCTTAGCAAGAATAGAAAACCAACCCCAATCAAATAACTTAATAACGATCAAGATATCGGTAGGATTCCAAACGAAAATATTAAAAACCATTTTATTCCTACCCAACCAAACACACGTACAAACCAAAAGTCACGTGAAAGCAAAGAAGAAAGGTTTAACTCCACACAATCTTAGCCGAAGATAATCCAACAAACTAAAACCTGAGTCATTCTTTTTAAGACAAACCGCCACCACCTCTTCCTCTAAAATCATTCCCAACCAATCAAAAACCTCCTTCCAAAAAAGATAGTCGGCCTTCATATCTAGGCAATACTATTTTGCATAACGAAAGGATGCGAAGAAACAAAAAAGATCGCCCGAACAGTACTCGTATTAGGACTGAAATGGACACTGTTGAGAAAATAAAAATACGATGCGAGATCTGTCAACAACCCCATATGCACAAAAAATGTATGCATCGCCTCAACGATGCAGGCCCTTCTAACTAGTTATATCGATGTATTTGGTTGTACTGATGTATTGTTATTTATAATTATGTTTAATCGTATTTTTTAATTAGTAATTTGATGTTTCAAGTTTATTATTATTTAAAATTATTTTTATTAACATTTTAATTGTTTATTTATAATTATTTAAATTGTTTAATTAGTATTTTATTATTTAATTATATATTTAAATTATTTTTTAACTATTTTTAATTAATTAATAAAATTAAATAATTAACTTTATATTAAATCAATATTAGAAAATAAAATACGAAAAAGAAAAATGTACACTCATGCTATTTGAAATGGCACAAATCTTCTGGTTGTGTAATGGGTGGAACCCTCGCACCATTTCAAATGGCGCAAGCCTTCTGAACGTGGCATTCTGAGAATTTTTTTCAAACTGTGGCATTGTGAGAATTATGTTTTAGGGGTGTGGCAACTTGGAAAAATTCCACAAAAACATTTGAATTGTGAAACAAACACACGTTACATACCTCCTTGGACACAATAATATCCATAAAAGTAGAAATGATTCTTTGAATATCCTGTTTTTGTTAACTATGGCATGGCATAGGAACTTTTGAGCTGAAGCGGAGCAAAAAGATCCATTTGATTAGAAATGGAATTTTAACTTTTGAGCTGAAGCAGAGCATTGTTCTAATAATGTAGTATTAGGTGAAAAATAAATTTAATGGTGTCCTTTAAAACATGATACAACTTTTCCAAAATCTGTAAGATATAGGGTAGTCATGTTGCATTTATAATGTAACAAAATGTGAATAAGTAAGTAGATTAGGATTGGAAATGTAACAAAATTGTAGAACAGAACAAATTTAAAACATGAAAATAGGAATAACATTACAAAATAAGGTTCTTCTTTGTAGATAAGCATTGTAAGCATCTACGAAGTAATTTCTATTGTTCAATAGACATGTAGATAATAATAGGTCCTTACACAAAATAAGTCAATTTTCTAAACTAACACAAATGCATTACTTAATCATAGTAGTTAACAGCTGAAACTAATGCCCATCATTTGCCTTTGGAATGTCTTGCACTCTTGAGCCTTGGATTCTTAGAGCCGATTTCTTCGGAGTTAATAAATCATCCGATGGTCCAGAATCGTCATTAGAATCATCTCCCGACATTATTTTAGAAAAAGTGTTGTTAAATCTCAGATCGGGACTCCAATTCTGGGGAGCAGAAGCAAATGTCGTGTTCTGTAAAAAAATAGTATTGTAAGGAAGCATGTTTTGAAAAAAGAGAGTTTTATAATGGTAGGTGTAACGCCCGTTAATTTAATTAATTATTTAATTAAATTAATTACGGATTAGTGGTTGAAAATGTTGATGTTGCGAAATGTCAAGGAATGTTGATTTAAGTTGCTAAGTTGTTATTTGGTTGATATTTAATTGATTGGTTTATTAATATTAGCAATAATATTAATATAGATATTAGAATAATATAAGGTTTATTAGTTGGTCTCATTATTTGGTTGGATGGAGTAATAGGTGGGGTATGATAGTTAGTCCCAATAAGAATATTAATAATTATAAGGCTAAGCTAATTATAAGGAGAATTAGGTTAATTGAACAAGTCTTAGAAAATTTTGTGGGAACGTGAGAAGTTGCAAAAGTTACAGAGAATAGGAAAAACTTGGAAGCTACGATGAGAGACTTTAATCGGTAGAATAGAGCGATCTCCAATCCAAGTTAAGGTGGGGTTCTGCCTATCTAATGGGTTGCATGATAAATTTTATGTGAAAATTGGTTTGTATGAAAAACATGTCATGTGTGTGTGAACAATGTTAAATATTATGTTGAATTATTGTTGTGTTCTTACTGTAAATTAGTATAAAGTTGGTTGCATGTGAACAATGATGTTGTTGCAATGTTTTATTTCTGTTAATCAAAGATAAAAATTGAGTATAAGAATCAATTGCAGAAATTCTGAGCGACAGGAAAAACCGAAGGTTTGGGTGTACCGAAGGGCACACAGACTGTGTCGAACGACACAGAAGCATGGTGTGCCGAGGGGGATAAAATTGTGCCGAGGGGCACACTGAATTATGAGGGGTGTCCGAGTGGCACACCATGTTTTAAATGAGCGATTTAATGTTGTTATACTATTTTAATTAATTATTTTGTTTTGCTTCTTGTAGGCATGAAGGATAATAATTTATAATGAAACCAATATTTAGTAATAAATTAAGAACTTCTATCAAGATAATAGAACTGATTAATTATTTTGATACCGTGTTAGTAAATATAATTTAGTACCAGAATTATTAAAGTAGCAGGAGCATTGGAAATGACAGAGATAGTAATTGGCAGCAAATCATAGTAATATATGTACATGATTAGCGAATATCATTTAGTAGAATAAGTTGGCAGAAGATTAAAATAGTAACTAGTAGTAACTTATCAAGTGGATGATAGACAGTATATGTTGGTAGCAAGTAGTATTAATGAGACCTGTAATAATAGTATGGGTATAAATAAGTTGTTGTGTTGTTGTTGCTATTAAAATTGTTAAGTGCGGAGTAGAAAATGTGGGTAATTTAGCGAGACATTAATTAGCAGGATTTAGTCTATTTATACAAATAACTATACGGAACAATTGTCGTGGTTAATTATGAAGTTGCAGGTGGTGAATTTTGTTGCATTCCTCTAACTATTGGCAAGAATCAAGTTGTAGGCTTGTTTGCAAAGTTGAATAGTTATGGTTATGTTGTTGTTAATATTTGTTGTTGTTGTTGTTGTTGTTATGTTGTCTCTATTTATTTGCGATATAAAGTTGCAGGCCTATGGTTCATGTTAAGATGTTGTGTTGTTATGATTGTCTCTGTGAATTCTTGTTGATAATGCAAAGTTGCAGAGAATTTTAGATGATGATGAATTACCTCTATTTATTGGTAATAATGGTGATGTGGGCTTATGTCGTGCGATGATGATGATTGTTATGAGTATGTGATAGTGCATTCATTGAGTCACATACATTTGCATACTCTGGGATGACCTGGATTGGAAAAATGCGAAGAAGGCTTATGCCTCTATTTATTGGCATATTTTTAAGATGGGAGTTCTGCTCCGATGGTACCACATGCATGTGCATCGTAATTGAGTCGCAGTTGATGTTGCATCTTGAGTTGTGGTGATGATATATTTTTTGTTGCTTTATGTTGTTGACTTGTTGTGACAAGTATTGTCTAAATGCTATGAGTTAGTAGTTATGTCATGTTTATGTTCTAACGTTATCGTGAGGTGTGTATTAGTATGTTGCTGCATGACGTCGGTGCTTGCATTTTCGGATAAATTTAGAAATTCATATCTTGTGTTCCGAGTATCAGATTGGTGTTCTGTTTGAACCTATGGGGAGATAGAAATATATTATATCCTATGAAAGTGTTTTCAAATATGGTTGATGCAATCCTACATGGAGGGACTTTGAAGTCGGTTATGGAACCAGAGGCTTTTTTTGGGAATAAATGGTTATTATCGCAATTGTTTGAGACGAGGTCAAGCCTAATATGTTGTTGGCGAATAAGTTGAGAAATGAGATGTTCGGTATTAAAAAGGTTGTGAAAGTATTAGAGGAGCGCATAGAGATGCATCTTATGAAGAGAAGATGTCCTTTTAGAGGAAGATGCTTTTAAGGGGAATTAGAGTCGTGTTTATGATGTCAAGGTAGTGGCATGTGTAAAAGAAGAATTGGAGAGGTTTTATCCCCAAAACGGTGTGGAACGGCGTTGTTGAGATTTCAATTGAATATGAGACAACGAAGATTGTTGGAGTTGTTCAAAGATTATAATTTCGGTTTCAATTATCATCCAGGTAAAGCTAATGTTGTGGCGGATGCTTTAAGCCAAAGGACTTTTCACCCGTCGATAATGATTGTTAAAGGGTTGGGATTAATTGAACAATTCAGAGATACGAGTTTAGTTTGCAAGGTGACACCGAAGAGTGTTATGTTAGGGATGTTAAAAATTAACAATGGTTTTCTGGACAATATCAAAGAAACCCAGAAGTTAGATGTGAAATTGGTAGATTCGATGGTTGGACCCGATCAGTCTGAGAATGATGATTTTAAGTTAGATGCGCAAGGTGTGTTGAGATTCTGTAATCGGATTTGTATTCCTGATGATGCGGAGATGAAGAAAGTAATTCGTGAGTTAGAGAATGATTAACCTTAGAGTAAGCCTAAGTGAGTGTAATGTGGATTGTGTAATATGTTGAGCGTTGGTGTCTCATCGACAAGATCGAATGAGAGGGAAATTATGGAAGTATTTGTAAACCTCATTGGAAATTATTGGATTATGGTGCTTGAGGAGACTTGAGTACAAGTTCTAAAGAAAAACTATTATAGTTTGGTAATGATGGTTTATACTCCATTACGGTTGTCGGTTATCTATTCACAAATTGAGGAACTGATCACCCTTAATCTCTTGTTGATAGTAGACGAGATCGTGTTGGAAGGTGTAGATTTTTCTTGCTATCTTAATGGTGTGTAAAGTGGTTGATGTTATATCATGAGGTAGTCGCTCACCAATTTGTGTGAAGAGTGGCTAAGAAGGAGTTGAGACGTATGGAACAAGTCGGAGTAGCGAGTTATATGCGAATTAACATCGTAAAGTGAAAGATTATGAATATCAAGTGAACAACGATTTTATGGTGGATGTTAAAGAAAGTCAAAAACTAGATTGAAACTTGTAAACCATATATTTGAAGGAAATTTTAACGAGGACGGTAACTTAAGGTGTATTATCATAGTTTCGCAGATGAAGCATGATGTGGCAGAATTGCCATGCTTGTACGACTCATTAGAAGTGAACGATTAAAACATCAGAAGCCTATGGGAAAGGTGTGTCTTAATTTACATGCTTGATTTAGTGTATTGTTGACATAGAGATGTTGTGCCAGAGCACTATGTTTGCTAGTAAATATTTACAGATTTTATAAGAAGATTGTTGTGGATTGTTGGTTGATGGTGAGCTAAGGGTATGCTTGTTGAGTTATATAGTTAAGTTGATGTTGTAATGATTTTGTTATCGTTATTGAGATGTTATTGTTGATTTCAGTAAGTAAGGAATGATACTATATAACATGATGAAGTTGATTATGTTGGTTGTGTTGATGTCACTATAAGAGAGATACGACGATGCGAACAAATTTGTTGATAATTGAAATATGGGAATGAATTGTGTCTGTGTTAGTGTTGAAAAGGTTATTAAGATGATATTGTGATGATGTACATCCAAGTATAAGTGTGTTCGTTGTTGCTACTTTAAATGTTGATATGTCAGATTATGGTGGAGTAATTGAGATGCTAGTAACGATTCTGTTGCGAAGTGTTGAATGATTGGTACGTGTGTAATCGTTTTGAATCATGTTGAGTTATTGAGTTATCAGGAAAGTAGTGGTCAAAGTGTTGCCAAACGCGGCTTAAAAATCAACGAGTTGGATGCGAAACTCGTACTAAGAGTGGTAGTATCGAATAGATTTTCGAGGATGAAAATATTCTAAGTGGGGAAGAGTTGTAACGACCGTTAATTAAATTAATTATTTAATTTAATTAATTACGGATTAATGGTTGAAAATGTTGTTGAAATTGTGGAAGTTGCGAAATATCGAGAAATGTTGATTTAAGTTGCTAAGTTGTTATTTGGTTGATATTTAATTGATTGTGTTGTACCCCAAAATTCTCCCTCTCATTTATCAAATATTTTCTCACAAAGATCTCTCTTGATTCAAGACTGCATTAGAGTTTATCAGCTCAAGAAACCTCCTTAAGCACTGATGACCAAAATTAGGGTTTGAGATTGCACAAGGATAATTGAACTTTCAATGCTTCATGTGACTTACATGGGTCATTTTTTACCCCCAATATTACTCATGTCAAGTTTCAAACCTTGGATCACACTTTTGCTCAGTTAATTGAGCAGGTGACCTAAAATTCAACTGTATTGGGGAAAAAGTCAACTATGGCCAATTTACAGTCAAACTTCATGATTTTTGATCCACATAAACATTATAAACTCATATGTATCATTTTATCAAGTTTGGACCACAATTCCTCCAGAAATTTGATCAAATCATCAAAAGGGCAAAATGGTCAAAATTAGGGTTTTGACTGAGGAAGGGTAATTTCTAATTTTTGACCTAGCAAATGGTCAATTGGTTTGAAGCATGATTTCAAGAGTTCAATTGCATCTTTTTGACCTAATGGCATGACCTAAAACATTGCTCAAGATCAATTGGATTGATAGTGAATTTCCAGTCAACTGATCAAAAGTCAACTGTACACTGAAAATTTAAACTTTGACTTTTTGGTCAAAATCCAATGTCAAAGATCACAATTCATAAAAACATGTTAAAATATGAAACTTATTCATCAAGAAATCAAAAGTCAAGATTTCATTTTGAAAAGTCAAAGTTTTCTAACTTAGAAATTTTTCTAAGTGTTTAAAACTTCATGTTTTTTCATAACTTTGAGCCAATTTTTCACCATGATGCAAGATGATTCAAAATAAACTTTCGACATGAAAGTTGTACATATCCATGATATCTACAACATTTATTTACACAACTTACTCTAAAAATTCTTGGATCTCAAGTTATTAATTCATAAAGGCATGGTCTGGAAATTAAACACTTAGTGAAATTTTGCCCTAGTTTTGGTCAGGATTTTGACCTAACTTCTGACCCAAGTTTCACATAGTTCCATTTGGATTTTCCAAAAGTAATTTAAAGAGGGGTTGTAGAGCACATTACAAGCTTCCAAAAATGTCAAAGAACTCCTTGAGATCATTTGTGAGCAAGGAGAATCAAAGGTCAGAAGTTGGGGTTTCAAGTTGTCTTACAAGGTAGAATTTGTGATGCACAATGGACCAAATCACATAGCCATGCTGCATAATCTCACTTTTCAGGATTCTAACTTGCAATTAACTCTTTAATTAAATGTTTACACAACATATGGAGCCATTGTCCAAGCATTTGAACCATTATCCAAGTTGCATTTCCATTTTTGGAAGAAAGGAACCATTGCTATTCTTGAAAAGTGGCTTTAATCACAAAGTCCACTCTCCTTGAGCATTAAACTTGTTCTTTATGCACAAACAAACCCTATAAACCAAAAGCAAGCATTTCCAAAGTACTAACCACTCTATGCAGCCCTGTACTTTGCCTCGGAACAAGATGTTTCAACTTTGCTTCAAAAACAAGAAAGATGCTACAACATTTGATTTTCAAATTCTAACTTGTTATAAGACATAAAACATGTAGCCTATAAATACATAGACTATTTGCAAGATAACACACGCATACACAAGCCCTGAAAACTCCAAAAACCCAGAACTGCATCACAAACCACCATTGTTGCATATTCTGACCAAGAACTTCAAACTTCCATTTCACTCATGCGTTTTCTGGCCCTTTGCTTCCAAAAACTTCCAAACATCATACATAAGTCATCCATGTCCCTGTTACACGACTGTAACACCATCTTCATCCATTTCCAAGTTCAAAAACTGAGCATCACAGTTGGAATTCTCTAGACCATTCCAGCCACCCTCAGCTCAAGCCAGCCATTGCATTAGCTTCCTAGAGATCCAAGGAAGCTAACCTGATCATCAGCACTGCCTGAAACAAGCTCAAATCCATTTCACGATTTCCAATTTTGAGGTATTTTTCTTGAACTTCTATCTTCATATTTAGGCATTGTTAGGCTTGCATTTGTGAAGATAAAATGTAGACATCATCTTTTATTTTGATTGAGCTAGGAGAATTTTGAGTTTGAACTTTCTGAAATATTTAGGTCAGAATTTGGTACTTTTAGAAATTCCCATTCATCTTTTATTTATAGCTTATGATATTTATATGGTTGAATTTGTGTGACAAAATGGAGCAATTTTCAGGTTTACATTTTTGCAAATGATTGAGAAATGAGCAAGTTATAAATCCTTTGGCTAGAGGTTGAAGATGAAGTGTAATCAGGGCGCGTTTTATGTTATGTATTTATCCTATCACACAAGTTAACAGATGTATCACCATCCCAGTGGTTAAAGCGCGCGCCTGTCACCCTTAGGTCCTGGGTTCAAGCCCCAGCGTGACCTTTTGCATATTTTTTCATTATTTTTGAAATTTTTGAGTTTTTTGCAGCGCTTGAGCCTTTGTGCTGGGCCTCCCATTTTTGCTGACTCTTAACCTTGATTTACTTCAGCACCCCCTGGCCCATTTTTTTTATTATTTCATTTTTTTGTTTTTTATTTTATTATATTTTATTTTCTTTAATATTTTTATTATTATTATTATTAATATTATTATTATTAATAAAAATCCAAAAAAAAAATTATTTATTATTCATACTTATATATTTTATTTTCTCTATAAAATAAAAAGATTAAAAAACATTTTCTTAAACAAATTAATTTAATTTTTTCTTAAATAATTAATATTTTGACTTAGGTATAATTATTATTTTATTTTCTTTTATTAAAAATTAATTTATAACTTAGGTTTATTTTAGTTAATTAATATTCATATTATTTTTATTAAGTTAAAACCTTTTCATAAATAAAACCCTAAAATTCATTTTTAACTTAATTTCCTTCTTAATTAATTTATGTTTAAATTTTGTTCATTAATCATCTCTCTTAATTAGGTTAAAACCCCTTTCATAAAAACAACAAAAATCATTTCTTTTTTCCATTTATATTCTTGTATTTTATTTTCAATTTTGTACAATATTAAATTTGGTTGTAATAGATAATTAGGTTTAATTTTCTTGCAATCCCCATTTGTAAATTTGTACACCCCTCCCCTAATGATGTAATAGCATAGTAATTTTTACTTTTTCACAATTTATCGGTTTATATAAATACTAGTAATTAGGGTTTGTATGAGAATATAAAATCAACAAGTAGAAAACCCTAATCAAAGACTAAACAAAGCATGAAAATCAATACACTTGCACACAAGCACCCCTAGGGTAAAATCTACTTGGTTGCCTTATAAAAATGGCCATATTATGCATGTGAGGTATCTTAGTAAAAACAAGCAAAAATACAAGATCATAGTCCCTCGATGATGCTATCTATGTTGCCTTTTCAAAATGATCTTAGTCCCTAAAGATAAATGCTAAGATACCTTGCAACATTGCTAATTGTGATACGGTGGCAGAACCGACTGTTTTGAAAATGCTGGTTTGCATTTTGCATTTTGTATTCGCAAGATGTCGCGGTAAGAAAGAGTCGCCACCGACTTTTATTTTATCCAACTAGAAAGGAAAAAAAGCACAGAAAAAATCCTTCTTCGATATTTTGAGTACGAGGGGTAGATTATAGAAAAGGAAGGTGTTAGCACCCTTTCTATCCATGGTTTTCCATGGTCTCATAGGTACTTGGTCATCTTTTTAAAATTTCTTGTGTGTGTTTGTTTTGAAAAGTTTTGTTTAACTTCGTTTTAACCCTTGTTTCTGTCCTTAAGAGTGTTACGAAGTTGTTTTTGAAAACTTTGTTTGAAAAGTGTTTGGTGTGAAAAAGTTTGTTTGTTTTGAGCAAGTACCTACTAGCATCTACCTACTCGGAAAAAAAGATTGTTTTTGTTCTCGTTTCCTTTAGATAATGTTATCCTACTATTGGGAAATAGGTAGCACCGTCATTGGAGTTGTAAGGGTCAATTTGAAAGGGACGTACAATCACTAAAGCAATGTTAGGACGTCTTAGTAATAACCCTAAAGTCTTAAGATCATATTCGAGGCAACATTTTCGAGGTGACGTTTCCGAATGGGGCTTTTGATCTTTGTTTAGACAGGAGGGCAACCACTAAGACACCCTATACTTAATGATCATTTACCGAAGGCAACCGAAGCGAGAGTATACCCTAGGAGTGCGCATGTGCGAGTGGTTTGATTTCAGTTATTATCTTTGCGCATTAGGGTATTCTAGATGTTTTAAATTATCATCCAATCTTGTCATACAATCCTATTAACATACATCTAAACAGTTAATATTTGCGAGAATTAAAATGCGGGAAATAAAACCTACGCTATTACAAGGCTTTGGGGTAGGGATTAATTACATAGCCAAAATAACCCGTAAAAGATGATAAATAAAGAAAATACTAGATTAAACTATTACATAAGGTAGAGAATTACATTAATATTGAAAACAATAATAAACGTGTGCGATGAATCGAAAACGAGAGATTTAGGGTTTTGACCCTAACTACCTAATTGTAATTTACAAGAAAAATCATTTTTTGTCATTTTTGTGCTATTTTGAGAAAATAAAGTTCAATTGAATAAAAATGACCTAATCACTAATTAATTTTAGTTAAGAAAAATAATTAAATTAACCTATTTTGTGTATTTTTTTTTTTGAGAAAGAAATAAAAATTAAATCACAAGCTTAACCCTAATTTTTCTAATTGATTTTAATTATTAAAAAAAGTTAAAATTACCCTATATTAAATTAAACTAATATTAAATTAAATTTGATAAAATAAAGCCTAATT
Organism: Vicia faba; assembly: GCA_948472305.1. NCBI lineage: Eukaryota > Viridiplantae > Streptophyta > Magnoliopsida > Fabales > Fabaceae > Vicia > Vicia faba. Next base: position 991,949,659 of record OX451735.1, read on the forward strand.
CTAATTTTTGTGAAACCCTTGATTTTATGATTTTGTGAAAAGAAGAAATTAATTTTGGTTAAGAAATAATTAAGCAAATAAAATAAAATAAATAAATAAATAGGAAAGAAAGAAAAATGGGCCTGATGTTGTTTAGCAAGAAGGGGGGGTATGAATCTGACTTCTTGGCCCAACAATTCCTGGCCTTTGTTGACTTCGTTGGATCCAGTGTCCATGCTTGACTCAGGCGCATGGTGGACCTTCAAGGGGAAGTCCTTAGATCTGGCTTGTTGGTGATCTGATAGTTGGATGTTGATGATGAATGGTGGACACATGGGGTACCATCGCACCTGATCATGTAAAGAAAAATAATATGAAGCTAAAGTTGGGACATGGGGATCGAACCCAGGTCCTTGAGCATTATCCCCTTGCCACGCTGTCAGCTGAGCCAGAATGATTAGTTGTCATTACAATAGCAAATAATTATTATATAATATAAACAAAAATCTAATCTTTGAAACGCGCGAAATTCAAACTAGCAAGCCATGGAGCGCCACATATCCTTCTTCTTTCTCCCACCGTCGCTGTAAGTTTCATGGATTTTACCTACAGACATTAAGTGTAGGTATAGCCCCTGTGTATTTCCAAAACCTTGTACACGCATGATAAATCAAAACCAATGGTACCAATCAACTCGTTGTAACCTCACGAGCATCATGGTAGCGTTATCAATGGCCAATTTTCCCGTGTGACTCTTATAGGGCGTTTCAAGGTGTGGGGAAGCTTGCTAGCGATTGAAACATGATCCTGGGGAGTCCAGTAATTGATTGGTATGATTAGAATGGCTTGAGATGGCCTGAAACTTGGAAATCAGTTTGCACTTTTTCTTGAATTTTTGCAATTTGTTCTTTGCCATTGCACGCCTCCAGCCTCTTTTTCTTGATCTGCTTTTGTTCCTTATGTATACTAGAGTGTATTAGGGTTGCAACTTGTATCAAATCTCTTCCAATTATGAATATTGATTCATGATTCATTCCTTGCACCAAATCTTTCCAAAACAAGCATACTCAATATTTTTGTGTCCATATGAGCCTTGAACGATTTGATCTTGTCTCTAGCTCTATAATGAACCTAATCATGCACAAAATCTCAAGATTTAATTAGTTTTTGATATTTTATTTATTTTATATTGATTTTATTTGATTTAAATGAAATAAAATCAAAATAAATAACAAATATAAAATAATGACAAGTGGAAGGGGTCATGGTTCATGGCTCACATTACAAACTCAGTGCAAGCATAAAAAGTTGGGCCCATTTGGCAAAAAATGCAATTTTGGACACTTTTGACATTTGGCAATTTTTCAAAAAGGGTCAACTTGGCCAATGCATAACTCTCTCAATTTTGACCCTAGCGATGTGTTCTTGGACTTTTTAGAAAGCTTAAGATGTCCTCTAAGCAACCTTTTTGGTATCATCTCAATTGAGTCTTCCATTTTCATGTATGAAGCTTTGACCCAAAAGGTGTTTTTGTTGACTTTCCAAAATGACCTATAATGTCCAAATTCATATCTTCTTGTGAGTGCATATTTTTAACATGGGAGCTGAATATGAATTGTAGGGAATGATATTTGGATGGGTCATTTTTGATAAAGTATGAGAAAGTTATGCTTGGTCATAGTTGAGTTGACTTTTTCTACAAAACCTTGATTTAACAACTTTTGGATTTTAATGAATTGTGAGCAATCCTTGAGGAATCATGATAAAAACTTGATAAAATGATGAATAATACTTCAAAATGAGAATGTTGACCAAAAATCTTGAAGTTTGACTGTTTGTGGGCCACAGTTGACTTTTGCCCTAACACAGTCGATTTCTTGTCCTTTGAGCAATTGATTGAGCAAATTTTCTCTGCAAGGCTTGAAACTTGACATGGATGATCTTGAGAACATATTAGGACAATGGTGATCATTTGGGATCCTTTGGACTCAAGCATCTTGATGCAAAATGAAACCCTAATTTGGGGTAGACTGTCTTAGGAGAGAGTTTGTCTGGCCAACTCTTAGACTTCCTTGAGCAATTTGAAGACCTTGCTTAACATGTTTTGACAAACATGGGAGGGCAAATTTTGGGGTGCAACAGCTGCCCCTGTTCAATCTTCTTAAACCTGAGGATGTAGATTGACTTGTCTGCCTTTCGTGATCTGAAGGTGGAAGATGATTGAACACTAGAGTGCCCAGAAACTTGCACTCGCATGAAGTGGTACTGGTCTTGCGATATCGGGAATGGGATTATAGATGCCATTTGGAAGTAAATGATGGGAGATGGGCTTAAATATGCCATCCAAAGAAGTGTTGATCGCATAAGAGATTCCTTTGCAAGAACCTGTACACCTGTTGTTGAGGAGGATTTCACTGTGGAATGTTGTTCTCTGTCTTGAGAAAAATAGAGTTTTAGGAACTTCAGTTGTCCGTTACTCTATTGGGGAATCATCTCTTAGTCGAGGAGGTGAAAATGAACTACTATCTGGTCGTGCTCCTAGTTTTTCAATTTCTCAATTCTTATCTGGTCATGTTCCAGGCTTTAGAAGAAATTAGGTGGTTATCTGGTCACATCCGGGTTTCAACCTGAATTTAAGGCATACTAACATCCGGTCGATTTCCAGGCTTTATAGTAATTGGACGGGTAAACTGCTATTTGGTCGAATTCCAAGCTTCGCAGTACCTTATATTGTTATTTGGTCGTGTCCCAGGTTTCAGTGTCCTTTGCCGTTATCTGGTCGTGCTCCAGTCTTCACAGCGTCTTATACCGTTATCTGGTCTTGCGCCAGGCTTCACGGTGTCTTATACCATTGTCTGGTCGATTCCAGGCTTCATGGTATCTTGTACTGCTATCTGGTCGATTTCCAGGCTTCACAATAACTTGCTGGGGATTAAGCTATTTTCTGGTCAATTTCCAGGCTTCATAGCTTGTATTTGAGATATACCACTAGCTGGTCAATTCCAGGCTTCGTAGTATTTTGGAGGAATCAAGATATTATCCGGTAAATTTCTGGGCTTCAAAGCTTGAACTGGAATAGAAATCTTAGCATCGATTTGACTGAACCAGAGAAACATTGCGAGAACTTGATTGCATATTTCCATGAAAGGTAAAGAGTTAGTCGTATGTAATGTCATGATGTATGAAATGTATTGAGTGATGATGTTCTCAAAATAAATGAGATTGTGCTGTATGATGCGTATGCGCATGCCACGATGTATGGATATGCAATGTTCTTGTGATATTCTCCGGATGGGGAGAATAAATCCCGGACTGCCGTTGGAGAGTATAAGGAGTTGAGTCCTTCATTCTTGCTAGGGAAAGTGACCGGAGATGATTAGTTGGAGACTTGCGTCCGCTCTGCTCGAGAATATTCCGCCGGGAGAGACTTTGTTCAAGAATAATCCAGTGGGAGAATGACTTTATGGGGAAAAGAGATACTCTGTTGGACAATCTGCTGATTTGGAGAAATAAACTCAGCTGGTTGTGAACTTATATTGTTAATGATAGATAAACTCTGCTTTGGGGAGAATTTGTCGTTTCATTCGCGATTATGAACCTCTGCTGGGGAGAGCTAACACCACTGTTTATGGATATTTCTTACTCTGCGGGGAGTGTATGTACCTTTAGTCATATTCTCAAGCTGGCTTTATCCCTGTATCTGGTGGGTAGAGCAACTGTAAGGTTTGGACACTTCTTGTTTGCCCTTGTTCCTGGAATTACTAGTAATTGTCTTTTGTTTCTTATGTAAATATTTATGAGCAGCAATTATTTTCAAATGCATATATAAAAAATGAACCATTGGACGTTCTTGCAAGACAAAACAGAAAAAAGAAAAAAGACAAGTTGAAATTTCTTATGGAAATGAACTGTATTGATTTTTGAAATTGGCTTGTAAAAGGCGTTTTGTACAAAGAGGCTGACGTCCTAGTAAGAGAATACCGCCGAGGGAACATAAATTATACAATTTGTGTAAAAGAAAGAAAAACATCTATGTGACACAATCCCATCGGGTTCCAACTCTGTTATTGCCTTTATATCTTCAAGAGTCTCATCACTTTTCCGCTTGGTCGAAGGTAGATCAAATTGATTGGCATCGTCCGAGCTTGATAGTCGATACCGAAGTCTGGTTGCAAGATGATCCAATGAGACATATTGTTACGCTTTGATCCCTTATTTTTTCCTGGACTTCCCTTTCGGGTTTTCAGTCCACCGGGATACCTTTTTTGCCTAAGTCGCCTTTTCAGGTTTTTGACTTGCCGGGTGTACAGTTTTTTTCATTTTCATCCCTTAATTTTTCCCGAACCCTTTTGGTTCACTGGGAAGACCTTATTTTTTTCTAGGCCAGTCAACCTAGCGGGTCTTTGATTAGGCGTAGTATTTTTCACTATGTCTGCATTGACGGGGTGAGGAAGGTCGTCACTATCCATGGTGGTTAGAATCATAGCTCCTCCCGAGAAAATGTTCTTAACCACAAATGGCCCTTCGTATGTGGGGGTCCATTTCCCCCTGGGATCACCTTGAGGTAGTATGATGCGTTTGATCACAAGATCCCCGACTTGATATTCTTGACGTTTGACTTTCTTGTTAAAAGCCTTGATCATTCGTTTTTGATACGTCTGACCATGGCAAATAGCAGTAAGCCTCTTTTCGTTGATTAGATTCAGTTGATCAAGCCGGGTTTGGATCCAGTCGTCTTCGTTCAAACCCGCATCCTTCATAATCCTGAGAGAGGGTATCTGGACTTTGATGGGTAGGACTACCTCCATGCCATACACCAGAGAGTAAGGTGTTTCCCTTGTCGATGTCCTTGTCGAGGTACGGTTACCATGAAGAGAAAATGGTAACATCTCTTGCCAGTCTTTGTAGGCCACCGTCATCTTCTGCCCAATCTTCTTGATGTTCTTGTTAGCCGCTTCAACAACCCCATTCATCTTCGACTGGTAGGGAGAAGAGTTATGGTGTTGTATCTTGAACTGTTTGCAGAGCTCGGCGATCATCGTATTGTTGAGATTTGTACCATTGTCCGTGATGATCCTCTCTGGTACACCATATCGATAGATCAAATTGTGGTGGATAAACCGCGCCACGATGTTCTTGGTTACTGTAGCAAAGGAAGCTGCCTCAACCCACTTTGTAAAGTAATCAATAACAGCCAAAATGAAACGATGCCCGTTAGACGCAGTAGGTCTGATCTCACCTATCATATCGATGCCCCATATTGCAAAAGGCCAAGGAGCTGTCAAAACATTCAGAGGAACTGGAGGTACATGCACCTTATCAGCATAGACTTGGCACTTATGACAGGTCCGAGAGTGCTGATAACAATCGGCTTCCATAGTGGACCAGTAATATCCTGCCCGTAGGATTTTCTTTGCCATGATATGTCCACTGGAATGAGTCCCGAAGGTACCTTCATGTAACTCCTCCGTGATCCTTTCTGCCTCGCTCTTGTCCATACATCGCAGTAAGGTTGAATCATGGTTACGCTTATAAAGGATACCATTACTGGTGAAGAAATTCATAGCGAATCTTTTCAGAAACTTCTTATCATTAACAGATGCAACCTCGGGGTACTCTTGAGTCTCAAGATACCTCTTTACCTCGTGAAACCAGGGTTTATGTGCTACTTCTTCAGTCTCAATGTCACAACAATGTGCGGGTTCGTCCAACCTCTCAATGGTGATCCGGGGAGCTTCATTGTCCCACCTGACTTTGAACATAGAAGACATGGTAGCTAGCGCGTCCGCTAACTGATTCTCCTCTCTTGGGAAGTGTTCAAAGGTTATCTCCTCAAAATGTGGGAGCAATGTCAGTACATATTCTTTGTAAGGAATAAGATTTGGGTGCTTTGCATCCCACTCGCCTTTGATCTGACTGATCACCAGAGCAGAATCTCCGAATATACTCAAGAACTTAATCCTCAAGTCAATAGCAGCTCGAAGACCCATGATGCACGCTTCATACTCCGCCATATTGTTGGTGCAGTTGAAACATAATCGGGCGGTGAACGGAGTATGGCAGCCCTCAGGGGATATAATTACAACGCCAATGCCATTACCCAACACGTTTGATGCTCCATCAAAATACATAGACCATCGGGATCCCTTCTCGGGTCCTTTATCCGGTCCAGGTTCTTCACAGTCGGTCACCAACATGATGTTCTCATCCGGGAACTCAAAATTCATGGATTGGTAGTCATCCATGGCCTGATGCGCTAAATGATCCGCCAATACACTCCCCTTGATTGATTTTTGGGTGGTGTATTGGATGTCGTACTCGGTTAGGATCATCTTCCATTTTTCTATTCTTCCGGAGAGAGCAGGCTTTTCGAAAATATACTTGATTGGATCCATTTTCGATATCAATAAAGTGGTGTGAGTCAGCATATACTGTCTCAGCCGGAGAGCAGCCCATGCCAAAGCACAGCAAGTTTTCTCGAGTAGTGAGTATCGGGTCTCACAGTCAGTAAACTTTTTTCTAAGGTAGTAAATAGTGTGCTCTTTTCGGCCAGACTTGTCATGCTGCCCCAACACGCACCCCATTGAATTATCCAGTACTATCAAGTATAAGATCAAAGGTCTTCCTTCAACTGGAGGCATCAGAATAGGTGGCTCTTGGAGGTATTCCTTGATTCTTTCGAAAGCGGTCTGACATTCATCATTCCATTCTACCACTTGATCTTTCTTCAGCGGCTTGAATATTGGCCCACAAGTAGCGGTCATGTGTGAAATGAACCTGACGATGTAATTCAGACATCCCAAAAAGCCTCTAACTTCCTTTTCTGTGCGGGGAGCCGGCATCTCCTGTATGGCTTTTACCTTGGCAGGGTCCACCTGAATACCCTTATCACTGACAATGAAACCCAGCAACTTACCAGACCTTACCCCGAAAGTGCACTTGTTTGGGTTCAACCTCAGCTTGTACGTCTTCAACCTGTCGAACAGTTTCTGGAGATAGTCAAGGTGCTCTTCCTCAGTTTGGGACTTTTCTATCATGTCATCAACATAAACCTCAATCTCATGGTGAATCATGTCGTGGAACAAAGCGACCATGGTGCGCTGATAAGTTTCCCCAGCTTTCTTCATTCCGAAAGGCATTACATTGTAACAGAAGGTGCCCCACTGTGTAACAAAGGTTGTCTTCTCCATGTCCTCGGGAGCCATCTTGATCTGATTGTAACCATAAAAACCATCCATGTGTTAGAAAATAGTTTGGTTCTACAACCCTTGATTAGAGTTTTTATGATAACAAAATGCAAAGAATAATTAAATTCAAAGATATATACAAAGAACAATTATGCTCCTTAAAATTATGTTTTGTATATGCAGAAGTTCTGATGGAATCAACATCAGAAGATCATCAATATGTGCTACACGCTGAAGCTACCAGATTATACGCTAAAGTTTGATGAGCAAAATTTGCGCCTAAACAAGTACACTCTTACTCTGATCAAAAACATCTTCACCAAGTCATCAACACTCTGAAGCGTTATCAGCAGTTAAAGCAAAGAAGACTATGAAGCGTTATTAATTATTCAAGACAAAATTAAATGCTAACGGCTTTCTTCAGACAAGATCTTCTTCAAAAGGAAAGGGTGTTATTATCATTAAACTTGCTTTATGGACAACGTTCTTCACCTTACCTATATAAACAAGTCTGCTTGTGAAAGAAGCACGTACGTACGCACACAACAATTTTCCAAGCCTTCCAAACCACGCATATTCAAAGCTTTAGCAAATTCATTTTATTCCAAGCTTAATTTGTGTAATTATCACAGTTGTGATATACTGTTTTGTTAGAAAACAACAACACACTCTTGTTCAATTATTTGTAAAAGATTTCCTTGAGATTAACCTGCTTGTGGTTGTACTCAAGAAGACTTTAACAGTTGTTAAAGTAGGTGTTGTAATCCTTTGAGAATAGTGAATTAAGACCTCGTTGGAGAGAGGCGAAATCACCTTGACGGGTGGACTGGAGTAGTTTGAGATCAAACAAACCAGGATAAAATTTTTGTGTCTTTAAGCTGTTTTAATTTATTCCAGTTTTTCAATTCAACCCCCCCTTCTTGTGTTTTTCACATCTTCACCATGAAGGAGAAGATTTTGTGCTGCGTGGTGTTGTCGACCAGAACATCGATGTGAGGAAGTGGGAAATCATCCTTGAGGCTTTCCCTGTTCAGATCTCTATAGTCCATACACATTCGTACCATACCGTCCTTCTTAGGTACCGGAACAATGTTGGCAACCCACTGTGGATAGGAAGTGATAGCTAAGAACCATGCATTGAACTGTTTCATGACCTCAACTTTGATTTTCTCAGACATCTCAGGGCGCATACGGAGGACCTTTTGCTTTACCAGAGGGAAGTCTTCTTTAGTCGGCAGGCGGTGTACCACAATATCAGTGTCCAAACCAAGCATATCTTCATAAGACCAAGCGAAGATCTCAACATAGTCACGTAGCATCTGTATCAACCGTTGCTTGACACTAGGTTCCAGATTCGCACCTATTTTAACCTCTTTCTTGTCTTCCTTTGTACCCAAATTCACTGATTCAACTGGCTCTTCATGAGGCTGTATGACCCTTTCTTCCTGTAGTAACAGTCTAGCAAGCTCTCCAGGCACGTCACAATCATCCTCACCTTCGTCCTCGGCTTGGTTGATCAGATTTTCGAAGTTATAACTGGTAGTAGAAGAGTTGTTATCAATGGGATCCAGAGTGGATATGGATCTGCATTATGATACGTGAGTGTGTGTAAGAGAATAGCTGTTTTTGGTAAAGTGAGAGACAGAAAAAGAAAGACAAGGAGCGCAAAATTTGTAATGTAAGAAACGTCCAATGTTTTATTAATGATATATGAAATGACAAAAAATAAGCCCTCACAAGAAAAGCCAAAGTGCCTCGGACAAGTCCTTCGCCGTCCAGTTTCTCAATCCACCATTGGTTGTAGGGTAGATCCGGCTGTCGATGTCTGAATCTTCTTCATTGTCCTCAATTGCATTAACTCCCTGATTGCTGATGTGCAGAGGAGGTCTTCCAATTCGTGCGCGCCTAACAGACCTTTGAGCCCTTGTAGTAAATCCCAAACCAAATTTGTCAGTTTTGTACGTGAAATCAGGGAGCTGACCCCAATTCGTACACCCACCTTCTTCAATTACAGCCCTGACATCCTTGAGGGAAGCCATCTTCATCGGAGGTTTGTCGGTAGCAACTTCAGTTGATGCTAAAGTCTGGGGGACCTCTTCAAAGTTCTAACAAGGGGTTTCGATGAATTCCCCATCCATCTCCATGTATCGAAAGGAATTGAGATGACTCACCATGTGTTCCTCTTCACCTTGTACCATTACAATCTTCCCTTTTACTGGATATTTCAACATTTGATGGAGCGTGGAAGTCACTGCCCCAGCTTTATGAATCCGAGGGAAACCTAGCAAGCAAGAATATGATGGTCTGATATCCATCACGTAAAAGGTGGCTTCAAAAGTATGAGAGCCAACTTTAACAGGGATGTCCACCTCCCCGTGCACCATCCTTTTTGACCCGTCGAAAGCCCTGACCATAATATTGCTCGGCTTTAGAATCAAACCTTCACAGTCTAGACGGTCTAATGCTTTCTTTGGCAGAACATTCAATGAGGACCCAGTATCCACCAGTACGTGGGCCATAGTAGTGCCCTTGCACTCGATCGAGACGTGTAGAGCGTCATTATGATTTCTTCCTTTAGTAGTCAGATCTGCATCTGAGAAACCCAACCCATTACCGACAGTCAGGCTAGCTACGCAATCTTTGAATTAGTTGGCTGAAGTTTCCTACGGCACATGCGCAGTTTTGAGGAATGCAATTAATGCCTTTGCACGGGCTTCAGAACATAACAACAAGGAAAACATGGAAATTTTTGACGGGGTCTGCCCCAGCTGCTCGACTACGTTGTAATTACTCTTCTTGATAATCTTCAAAATTTCTTTTATCTCTTGTTTCTAGGTTTCTACAATGATCTTCTTAGGTGCCTCCGTCCGGGCAGGCTCACCTATGATTTCTTTGCCCCGAGTCCCAGATGGCTCGACGAAAAGGGTGATAACTGGAATAGGAACTGGGATAGTAGTTAGTGTACTAGCAGATGGAATGACAACATGTTTGTGGACAGTCGGAGGGGAAATTTTGGGAGAAAAGAGTCTTCCACTTTTGGTGACCTTGCTTGTCCCAACAATATTACTGACATCAGCATCAACTTCCTCACTCTTTAAGTCTTGTTTAACTCCATGGTAATACACACCAGCACCATAGTTCCAAGGGACAGCCTTATCCGAAGTGTATGGGATATGATCAGGGACAATAATTATTAATGGAGCAATTCTTGGGATGGGTGTAATCCTAACAGGTTTTCTCGAGGAAACCTTGGAAGGATTGGCGGAAATGGTTATGATGGCAACATCTTGAATTGGAACCAACAGAATCATAGTCTTTTCGAACAGGATCTCTTTATTATCCATCAGGCGCTGAACACTTGATTTCAATAAGCGGCAACCAGCAGGCAGAATTGAACACATGTGGCAACCTTCACCACAGCCCGAAAATAAACCGGCCAACAACAAATTTTTCTTAACTGTCATCAAAGGAAGAGAAATTTCTTCCACGGAGGTCACAAATAAATCATCGCTTATAGCATTTACTCCATGACCATGTTTGGGCATGCGAGCAGTTATGACGTTGGGCTTCTCCGGAGCGTTAATCTCATTCTCTTTAGCTTCGATCAAGTCTTGCACCTTGTTTTTTAAGGCCCAATAGTTGTTTGTATCATGACCTGGACTTTCAGAGTGATAGGCGCAGCAGGCATTCAGGTTATAGTGGGGAGATGTGGTGTTGGGGTTCTTCGGGGCCTCACTCAGAGTTACCAGATTGGTCTTCAATAATTGTGGTAGAATTTAAGTCAGGGTCATATTGAGCCGAGTGAACTTCCTTTGTGGTCTTTCCATCCTTTGTTGATTGTTGCATTGTGGAGCAACTGTGGGTCTTGATATCACTACCACATTTACTGCATGACGGTGTTCAGGTCTGCTTTGTCCCCTCGGGCCGTAGACTGCACTAGCTTATTTCTTACCGGTGAAAGGCTTCTTTACTGCACTTGATGAAGTTTCCTTTTGTATCTTACCACTTCGAATGCGAGCTTCTAATCTCTCTCTAGTCAAAATCAACTCAGTAAACCCAGATGACGAATTGCCGATCAGATGATTGAAAAATGGACCAGATAGCATCCCTAGAAACATGTCAACCAACTCCCTATCAGACAAAGGGGGTTGGACTCTTCCAGCCAAGTCTCTCCATTTTTGACCATAGTCCTTAAAACCTTCACTTGCACCCATTGACATACCCTGGAGCTGAGTACGAGTGGGAGCAAGGTTGGCGTTATACTGATACTTCCTGTAAAAAGCAGCAACAAGGTCTTCCCAGTTTCGGACATTGGCTCCTTCCAACTGATAAAACCATTCTAGTTGAGTCCCTGACAGACTATCTTGAAAGAAGTGTACCCACAAATTTCTATCAGCAGTGTGAGGTTGGATTTTTCTGACATACGAGCGGAGATGGAGTTTTGGATAGGATACTCCATCGTACTTGGCAAAAATAGGAGCTTTGAACTTATGTGGGATCACCACTCCCGATACCTGATCGGGACTTTATGAGTCTATTGGGATACTAACTGCAAGTATACAGTTTAGTCGTTCTAGTTTTAAATGATTATCGAACTCACAGAGACTGAGGATCAATCGCATACGATCTAATGTTACAGTTTGTTTAACTAAGCGATGAATATTTGATTTTAGGGGGGAAATAGTTTAATTAAAAATAATAGTAATAGTTATACCGGTATGTGATAGTCGGACTTCGGGAATTCGGTGAATCGCTTGGCCTATAAAGTATTTCGGTAAAAACTAATTGTTTAAAAACCTGAGAAATACACTCTCGTGTTTATGAAATAAGTCATGCTAATAAACCTAGTGGATGCACTTTAAATTTAATAACACTTTTTGAAAAAAAATTGAGTTTAATTAATTTATTAAAACACTCTCGTGTATTTAAAAATTAATGTTTCGTTACCACTATCTGAGTTGAACCCCAGCTCTCGCATGGAGGTTCTTGCCTTAATTAATTTACCACTCTCGTGGAAAAATCGTGTTAATTATCCTCTCACTCTCGTGACAAGGGTAGTTAAATTAAACATGGAAATTGGAAACCAGAAATTATTTTATAAATGTTTTTGTCCAAGGTATCACTGAATTCTTTCGGTACTTAAGAGTCACATACCGGTACAAATAATTTAGCCGGACATAATATATTTAATAACTATGCAATTCAAAATATAATCCATAAAAATAATTGGCATAATACAAGAATGAATAAATATTCATTGCAATAAAAACCTGGAAATAAGGTTGCTATGGTAATCTTGGATGTTACAATATTCCTTGCAGCTCAATCAAAATCAATAAATTGTGTTAATTATTAAATGAAGAATTAACACTCTAAAACTAATGCTTGAAATAGTGCTGGAAGTAGAAATTGCAGTACGTAGAAAATGCTCAAAAACAGGGAAATAGAAATAATTGCAAAAAGTAGTAATTTTGTTCTGGGAGAATTTCTTCGACCTTCTTCCCTTTGCACTACCACACATATATATAGGAGAAAATATAGCAGTTGAAAGAATCCTGGGAAAAGGCTTGAGTGGAGGAAATATAGGATGCATGGTTACTGAGTGGAGGGAATATAGGAGAACACTTTTTCCCTCATGTTGCCCACGTCTCCACCAATTCACAACGTTCATCTTTACGCGCGTGACGGTCGTCACAGGTGGGTGACGGCCGTAATGCGCTTAAATAGCGCATTACGCTCGTCAATGATGTGTGACGAGCGTTGTTTCAAGTTTGGGAGTCGTTACGGTCGTCACAGGGTGTGACGGTCGTCACTGCTTCAAAATCTCCAAACTTTGCAGATTTGGTTCTTTTCTCTTCTGTTTATTGTCTAGCTTCCTTCATGTAGTCCTTTTTCATTGGTTTGAGTTGACAAATGTTGTACCTGTGAAAAGACACAAAAACTCGGGATAATCGGGAGTTAGATGACTCAATGTATTATAAAATCGGTAAAAAGCGTAGTAATTATATGATACGATTTCTCGTTATCAAATTCCCCCATACTTAAACCTTTGCTTGTCCTCAAGCAAATAATATTTCGAAAGGTCGGACAAGTTTTGTCAAGCGCATATGCATGACATACCTTGGATTTTTAAAGCAATTTCGGGAAATCCTCGTCGGTTCGGCCAATACTTGAGTGAAACACTAAAGATACGCTAATGACACAAGCAATAAGCTTAGTCGTAGGCTTCCATTTCAAAAGAGATATCCAACAGTTCCGTTATAATTCTGCCCAGAGTTCCTCGTATCTATTTCCCCCGGTTTCGTTCTGGCGCAATCACATTAAGCCCTTTGTCTTAGTACTCACGTAGTGGAGTAACCGGTTAGTGACTTTGATCCTTTTAGCACGGGGTCTGGTACACGAATGTGGTAACCTTACATATGTTATCCAAGTTGGAAGTTATGGGGGATCGGGCCGTAGCACGCCCTACCGAGTTCAGAACCAGATACCTCTGAACCAACCAACACTGGATTCCTTTGTTATTTTCTCAACTCTTATATGTGCCCGTATATTTTGGTGCACAAAATTTCTTTTCTTTTATCAGCGAGATAGGAAGGATATTTTAATGATCAGGCATCAAACACTTATATTCATCGATTCTCCACGTGGTTCATGTCAAGACGGTGCTGACTGCTAGTATAAACTATTAGGGGTTACTGTAGAACTAAAAACTCTAGATATTGGTATAATGGTTATTAAAACGGATCGCGTAAGTAGGAAGTCTACGGTGTCATAACCGTATCGATCTTGTTATGTCATTTTCGGCTTTCCTAACTGGGGATTTCGTTAAAATAGGTATGTCGGGCTAATGCGAAGATAAAATTTTTTGGTATGGCTAAATAAAGTGAAGAATTTAAATCGAGATATATCATAAAAATTACTAGTTTATAAAGGATGGAAAGGTACCTGTCCCACACTAAATCCGACATTGTCCTCAATGTTACGGTATATAGGCAGGGAAGTACAATTACAAAAACAAACGGAAAATAAATGAAACAGAAAAAATAATAAACTACATAAAAAAATAAATAAAAACTACTGGTGACCACGTCCTCTACTCCTGGTGCGAGAGCGTTTTGTAGGAGTGGCTTCTGTGTCAGTATCTTGGAAACCAAGGGTGCTGACGTCCAGCCTTAAGGCGTTGAGCTCTGACAGGGCCTCATCTAACCTCTCATTCATGTTCCGCTGCCCAGTCAAGATCTGAGTGTTTTGAGCGCATAAAAACTCATATTGCTCATGTTGTCTTCTTTCAAGCGCTGCGCACATTTGATTTTGCATATGAATGGTGCGTATAATGTATTCAAGATTAATAGGAGGTGGTGTAGTTGAAGGCCATGGAATTTCGTGGACGGGAGGAGCACTATCCAACTCTTCTTGCATTTCTTCTGCGGGGGATGTAGGTTGGTCTTCATGAGTAGGTGCACGCCCCGCGGGAGCTGCAGGATCGAACAACCAGTTTGCTCGGTTTCGTGGATCGATTCGGTCCCTGCAAGGCAAAATGATGTTCTGATAAACAGTGTTCCTGATCACAGGGTGGAATCTACCATCCTCCCGCTCATAAATGAGATGTGCGGCTTTGCAATGATCCAAACTTAGCAAAGCCGGTGCCATAGAAGGCATAGTCACGAGAGCAGCACCGTAGTTCAGACCTATGGCAAGTGAAGTGACCAGCCCTCCGAAATAAAAGGGTTTTTCGCCTCTAGCACAAATAGAGTGGATGTAAGCGAGTAAGAATGGGGCGGCGTTGATCTTTTTCCCTGTGAACGCGCAAAGCATAAAGAAGATCTCCTTGGAGTTGAGCTTGTGGTTGCTGTCACAGGAAAAGATTGTGTTGCTGAGGATGCGGTAGAAATAGCGGATGGCCGGATTATGAATGTGGGTGGCATTTAGGTGGTCGTAGGATCCGACACGGATATTCGTCAAACTGTGCCATAAGTTGAAGGCTTCCTCACCAAAATTATCTGGCACCCGGAGATGGACACCTTCGTCCGAACAGAAGCCTAAAAGTCGCGCGATGTCGGATTGGGGCAACTCGTGCTCAATGCCAAACATGCGAAATTTGGCCAGGCCTGAGAGTTGGTTCGTGGAACCTGGCGGAGTGATGTAAACAAAGGAACTCAAAAACTCAAGAGTAAGAGTTTCATAAATCAGTCTTGGTTCGCGGCACAAGTTCCTTAAATCCATACTTGGCAACAATTGGCGGACACTGTCAAGTAGTCCCAAACTCCTCAAGCAGTCAAGATCAACATACCGTGTAGGTTGGAGACCTCGGCGTTGAAACTTCTGAAATTTGATCTGTTGGTTTTCTCCTTGTTCGTCGGATCTGAAAGTGAGAGTGGGAGCTTGTTGATTGTTGGCCATGGTGTTTGTAGAACGGATTGAAAAAGTTTTGGAATGAAAATGGGGTAGTGGGTGGATAGTATTTTTAGTGTTGGAAATTTGGAAGTTTGAAGAAAAATGGAGTGGAGTGGGTGTGTAACGTGATTTTGCAGCAATGGAGGTTTGGTGGATTTGAAGGTAATGGTTGGAATGGTTCTGTAATAGCCGTTCTAATATATTGTGTGCGTGACGGTCGTCACGAGGGTGTGACGGGCGTCATACGGAAAAAATGCGCGTTACGCTCGTCACGAGGGTGTGACAGTTGTAACACGTTCAATATCATTAATGAGAAGACCGTTACAAGACCGTTACGAATGTTTATATAATTTTTTTATTATTTTCTTAATATTCTATGTTTGAAATATTCTAATAATTATAGTTTTGAAATATTATTTACTAGCACATAATGAAATAATATTTGCGTGAAATATAAACAGTAAATTAAAAGAAATAAAAAATATACTGAAAATAAAAATAAATGAAAAAAATAATAGAAACATAAAATAATAGAAACATGGTACTTGATAAATAATTGAATTAATAAAAATTGTTTCGAAATAACTTAAATAATAAAATATGGAATATTTTCTCTGATTTTGTTTTTTTTTTTTAAATTTAATTATTAAAAATACTTTATATATCTAAACTATTAAATAGATCAAATATATTGATTATTTAATAAACTTAAAAAAATTCATAATAAAGACTAAAGAAAAATAATAAATCAATATATAACAGAAAAATACTATAGCTAATTTGCAATACTTACAAGAAAAACTTTATAATGACAAAATAATATACTTTCTACTTTACCATCCATGAATTTGAATACTCTATATCTAATACTCGAGTTAGTTATTTGTAGGAATTTTGACAAAGTTTATTTATTGAAGAAATTTTTTATGAATATTTTTTTTATAATAATATGAAATATATAAAATAAAGTAATAATATAAAAAGATTAAAAAATAGTGTTTTAATTAAAAATATGTATTTATATTATCTAAATTCAGAGCTTATAAAAATATTCCATTAAATGCCAAAAAATATTCCACCATATTGACATGCCATATTAACTTGTATAAAACTATAGAATACATGGTCAAACGTTCTTTAACTTTACTACACATGATATTATTGATCATTTAGATTATGTCTATCCAATTGATATTTAAATGATATCTTCTCGATAAACAGTTGTAGTAAATGCACAAGGGATTCAATTCAATACAAAAGGAACGAAACAGAAATAAGAAAAAACAAGGCACAAAGATCTATATTCCCCTATCCTTAGCAAGAATAGAAAACCAATCCCAATCAAATAACTTAATAACGATCAAGATATCGGTAGGATTCCAAACGAAAATATTAAAAACCATTTTATTCCTACCCAACCAAACACACATACAAACCAAAAGTCACGTGAAAGGAAAGAAGAAAGGTTTAACTCCACACAATCTTAGCCGAAGATAATCCAACAAACTTAAATCTTGAGTCATTCTTTTTAAGACAAACCGCCACCACCTCTTCCTCTAAAATCATTCCCAACCAATCAAAAACCTCCTTCCAAAAAAGATAGCCGGCCTTCATATCTAGGCAACACTATTTTGCATAACGAAAGGATGCGAAGAAACAAAAAAGATCGCCCGAACAGTACTCGCCTTAGGACTGAAATGGACACTGTTGAGAAAATAAAAATACGATGCGAGATTTGTCAACAACCCCATATGCAAAAAAAATGTATGCATCGCCTCAACGATGCAGGCCCTTCTAACTAGTTATATCGATGTATTTGGTTGTACTGATGTATTGTTATTTATAATTATGTTTAATCGTATTTTTTAATTAGTAATTTGATGTTTCAAGTTTATTATTATTTAAAATTATATTTATTAACATTTTAATTGTTTATTTATAATTATTTAAATTTTTTAATTAGTATTTTATTATTTAAGTTATATATTAAAATTATTTTTTAACTATTTTTAATTAATTAATAATATTAAATAATTAACTTCATATTAAATCAATATTAGAAAATAAAATACGAAAAAGAAAAATATACACTCATGCTATTTGAAATGGCACAAATCTTCTGGTTGTGTAATGGATGGAACCCTCGCACCATTTCAAATGGCGCAAGCCTTCTGAGAATTTTTTTCAAATTGTGGCATTGTGAGAATTATGTTTTAGGGGTGTGGCAACTTGGAAAAATATCCACAAAAACATTTGAATTGTGAAACAAACACACGTTAGATACCTCCTTGGACACAATAATATCCATAAAAGTAGAAATGATCCTTGAATATCCTGTTTTTGTTAACTATGACATGGCATAGGTACTTTTGAGCTGAAGTGGAGCAAAAAGATCCATTTGATTAGAAATGGAATTTTAACTTTTGAGCTGAAGCAGAGCATTGTCCTAATAATGTAGTATTAGGTGAAAAATAAATTTAATGGTGTCTTTTAAAACATGATACAACTTTTCCAAAATCTGTATGATATAGGGTAGTCATGTTTCATTTATAATGTAACAAAATGTGAATAAGTAAGTAGCTTAGGATTGGAAATGTAACAAAATTGTAGAACCGAACAAATTTAAAACATGAAAATAGGAATAACATTACAAAATAAGGTTCTTCTTTGTAGATAAGCATTGTAAGCATCTACAAAGTAATTTTTATTGTTCAATAGACATGTAGATAATAATAGGTCCTTACACAAAATAAGTCAATTTTCTAAACTAACACAAATGCATTACTTAATCATAGTAGTTAACAGCTGAAACTAATGCCCATCATTTGCCTTTGGAATGTCTTGCACTCTTGAGCCTTGGATTCTTAGAGCCGATTTCTTTGGAGTTAAGAAATCAACCGATGGTCCAGAATCGTCATTAGAATCATCTCCCGACATTATTTTAGAAAAAGTGTTGTTAAACCTCAGATCGGGGCTCCAATTCTGGGGAGCAGAAGCAGATGTTGTATTCTGTAAAAAATTAGTATTGTAAGGAAGCATGTTTTGAAAAAAGAGAGTTTGATAATGGTAGGTCACGTTAATTGAAATACATACTGTTTGAGTAGATGACATAATTGGGTTCTTTGGGACAATGAGTTCTTATGAGGTAATAATTTATTTCCCCTTAGTAGTAGTTTCCTTGATGATGTTCTTGTTTGAAGCGTACAAAAGGGATATAGAAGTTTTGTAAGTGATGTTGTATATTATGCAGTTATGTAATAGAACGAATTAAGTTGTCGATAAGTATAAATGTAATAAAAACCTACATTACTTGGAGTAATGAAGTCCTTAATTTGTTGCCTGACATCGGGATCTTTAGTGAGTTTAACGATAGATGTCTGCTTGTAGTATGGTTGCCATTTGGCCCGTAATGAAAAATGCTTCTCAAGAAGGTTGTAAAGGTGTGCAGGGTACATTAGAGGATGATCCTCATTGGTCTAAAGGCAACATATCAGATTTGATGTAAATCAGTCAAGTGACACATATATATGTGCAACAGGTTGATGTTATGTCAAAATGGGGAATAATTAATGATTACTAGTTTTTGCAGTTGATCATTGATGAATACACAATATAGTATATAATTTGATATAAATAAGAGGGGGAACCAATTATTATGTAAATAAGGTTTTGTTAGGCTACACTGATGTAATTATGGAGCAATTACCTTGATGTCACAACAACACAACAAGAGTCATTCTGGTTAGAAAAGATTGTAAAAATGACATGGATGAGGGCAGCTATAACCATCAATTGTAGAAATAAAAGTGCAACAGATTTATCAATGTTTAGAAAATTACCAAAAGATCCATGAACTTGCAATGATCAGAACATATGAGTTAAGAATTGAAACATGTTTCATTATTTGTCGCAAAGCATGAGTGGACATACCAACAATAGGTATACACTCCTTGTCCCAGAAAAGGAAATTACCAATGAAGCCTTCATGCATTACCTCTATTTCTATCTTGTACCTAATAAAAAATGAATGAATAGTTCAAATCAAAATTTCAATTATTTAAACAAAATTACATAAACTAATATAACTATGTTAACTTGGTGATGGGTGGAGAGATTGGTTCAAAGCAAGCGCATTGAAAGGGTTCACCAAGTGACTTGTTTGTAACCTTTATGTAGGGCAAACCTCATAATACTGTAGTGGTAGAAATGTTTAAGATTGAGCCATTGGGTTGACTAGACTTGTACAAATCAAAAATAAAAAATCGTCACTACGCTTTATTGTTTCCAAAGGAATGAGAAAAGAGCGAATAACCCAAAAGAGGTGTTTCAAAGTTAAGAACGATAAAATGGTGTTGATAAAAAGCAAGAATGCATTGAAGAAAGAAGCACATGAAGGAAGAAGCATAAGGTTAGATGAACATGGTTTCCATAAAAATCAAAACTTCTTCTCATATAAACGTAACCATATTAATGGAAGGACATAGGAAAACAAACAAAATAATGCAAACTTAAACGTATTGAAAAAAAACAGAAAAATCCACTGGGACGGACATAAACACCATAACTGACATACATTCATGCTAAACAGTAAAACTGAAAATGAGGCGAAAGATATGGTGTTAACCTTGATGCAGCGGAGGAAGACAATTTAGACTAGAGGGGGAATTTATAGGAGAGGGAAAATGGTCTGGTTTGCACAAACAAAAATGAGAAAGATGAGTTTGAAGGAAAACTTTTGAAATGATAGAAAGAATGTTTACGCGGGTAAAAGGATTGACCAATAGATTTTCTTTTCTTGTGTTTTGAAAAAATATAAGAAAGCAAAGCCACTTGTAAGTTTAATTAGTTTTTATTGGTCAATTATCTTCTATTTAATCAATTACAAAAAGGGTATGATTTAGTACAATTTAATTTTGCATATAATTGATTTTATCGTTAAAGTTAAAATTGTTGTTTGGAGTGGTTACAAGCAACAATTTTTTTTTTAGCTTTGATATGAATTCATAAGGGTTTAATTCAGCTACATATTTGAATTTTGATAATTTTTTATGTAATTTATTATTTTCTTTGGTTCAATATTTTTCTGTCTTGTATATTAATTTCGAAGTTCATTTTGACATTTTAACTTAAAAGAACTCTATATTTCATATTTAAAATATTTAAAATGTGTCATATTAATACTTTTTGTCTAATTAGTAATAAACAAATTCAAAATTTTAGCAAAATAAATTATGATCTTAACATATATTACCAAAAAAATATTAAACATTTTTTTTATAAATTTTTTAGAACTATTATTTCCCTTCTTAATTAAGTATTTTTTATTTAATTTTCTGTTGTTGTCAAATGACTAAATTAAAGAGAATCCTTTTAACTCAAGTATGACAGTAATTAGTTAATTTGTTTAAAGTAAAAAATTTATAATTTTTATTATTATTATGAATAATATGAATTTGATTAATTAGGTTTTCTCAATGACCTAAAAATTTGGTGGGCTATTATGATATAACATCCGTTCTTTGGAAAGAGCATGTATACGGTATCCTTGTAACATGCTCTTATATTTCATTCTATGTGTATTGTATCGGTGGTAAATTTTCTTATATTTCATAAGCATTAATACTTTCTACTAGTAAATTATCTTTAAAAAAGATTGAGCATTTTTCATATAGATTTGAATGTATATTTTTATTTAAAAAATTTAATAAATAAATTATAAAAATTAATCTTTTATTGAACTAATTAAATAATCTTACATTTGTTTATATATTTGTATTTAATATAATTTATATATTTTGGTAAAGTGATTTATTTTACCTAAGTTAGTTTTTATATTCATAAATTTTTAAATTTTTTTATCATATTCATAAAATAATGTCAAATAAATTCATCATTAATGAAGAGAAATAAATCGATGATATATTATCATTTCTATCCCTAAATCAATAAAATAATAGTATTATCATCTCTCCCCCTTCAATTTTATTTTTTTGACAAAATATATCTTTAATAATTCATTTCTACACATCCAAAATCATAAACACAAATCACTTTAGTTTCTCTATATACTCTCTTAATATTCATTTTAGTTATTTAAATCATTTATAAAAAAATAACATCCCCGTTTATTAATTTGAAAAATATGGAATATTTTCTCTGATTTTTTTTTTAAATTGATTTATTAAAAATACTTTATATATCTAAACTACTAAATAGATCAAATATATTGATTATTTAATAAAATTAAAAAAATTCATAATAAAGACTAAAGAAAAATAATAAATCAATATATAACAAAAAAAATACTAAAGCTAATTTGCAATACTTACAAGAAAAACTTTATAATGACAAAATAATATACTTTCTACTTTACCATCCATGAATTTGAATACTCTATATCTAATACTTGAGTTAGTTATTTGTAGGAATTTTGACAAAGTTTATTTATTGAATAAATTTTTTATGAATATTTTTTTTATAATAATATGAAATATATAAAGCAAAGTAATAATATAAAAAGATTAAAAAATAGTGTTTTAATTAAAAATATGTATTTATATTATATAAATTCAGAGCTTATAAAAATATTCCATTAAATGCCAAAAAATATTCCACCATATTGACATGCCATATTAACTTGTATAAAAATATAGAATACATGATCAAACGTTCTTTAACTTTACTACACATGATATTATTGATCATTTAGATTATGTCTATCCAATTGATGTTTAAATGATATCTTCTTGATAAACACTTATAGTAAATGCACAAGGGATTCAATTCAATACAAAAGGAATGAAACAGAAATAAGAAAAAACAAGGCACAAAGATCTATATTCCCCTATCCTTAGCAAGAATAGAAAACCAATCCCAATCAAATAACTTAATAACGATCAAGATATCGGTAGGATTCCAAACGAAAATATTAAAAACCACTTTATTCCTACCCAACCAGACACACGTACAAACCAATAGTCACGTGAAAGCAAAGAAGAAAGGTTTTACTCCACACAATCTTAGCCGAAGATAATCCAACAAACTAAAAGCTGAGTCATTCTTTTTAAGACAAACCGCCACCACCTCTTCCTCTAAAATCATTCCCAACCAATCAAAAACCTCCTTCCAAAAAAGATAGTCGGCCTTCATATCTAGGCAATACTATTTTGCATAACGAAAGGATGCGAAGAAACAAAAAAGATCTCCCGAACAGTACTCGCATTAGGACTGAAATGGAAACTGTTGAGAAAATAAAAATACGATGCGAGATCTATCAACAACCCCATATGCACAAAAAATGTATGCATCGCCTCAACGATGCAGGCCCTTCTAACTAGTTATATCGATGTATTTGGTTGTACTGATGTATTGTTATTTATAATTATGTTTAATCGTATTTTTTAATTAGTAATTTGATGTTTCAAGTTTATTATTATTTAAAATTATTTTTATTAACATTTTAATTGTTTATTTATAATTATTTAAATTGTTTAATTAGTATTTTATTATTTAATTATATATTTAAATTATTTTTTAACTATTTTTAATTAATTAATAAAATTAAATAATTAACTTTATATTAAATCAATATTAGAAAATAAAATACGAAAAAGAAAAATGTACACTCATGCTATTTGAAATCGCACAAATCTTCTGGTTGTGTAATGGGTGGAACCCTCGCACCATTTCAAATGGCGCAAGCCTTCTGAACGTGGCATTCTGAGAATTTTTTTCAAACTGTGGCATTGTGAGAATTATGTTTTAGGGGTGTGGCAACTTGGAAAAAATTCCACAAAAACATTTGAATTGTGAAACAAACACAGGTTAGATACCTCCTTGGACACAATAATATCCATAAAAGTAGAAATGATTCTTTGAATATCCTGTTTTTGTTAACTATGGCATGGCATAGGTACTTTTTAGCTGAAGCGGAGCAAAAAGATCCATTTGATTAGAAATGGAATTTTAACTTTTAAGCTGAAGCAGAGCATTGTCCTAATAATGTAGTATTAGGTGAAAAATAAATTTAATGGTGTCCTTTAAAACATGATACAACTTTTCCAAAATCTGTGTAATATAGGGTAGTCATGTTGCATTTATAATGTAACAGAATGTGAATAAGTAAGTAGCTTAGGATTGGAGATCAGAACAATTTAAAACATGAAAATAGGAATAACATTACAAAATAAGGTTCTTCTTTGTAGATAAGCATTGTAAGCATCTACAAAGTAATTTTTATTGTTCAATAGACATGTAGATAATAATAGGTCCTTACACAAAATAAGTCAATTTTCTAAACTAACACAAATGCATTACTTAATCATAGTAGTTAACAGCTGAAACTAATGCCCATCATTTGCCTTTGGAATGTCTTGCACTCTTGAGCCTTGGATTCTTAGAGCCGATTTCTTCGGAGTTAATAAATCAACCGATGGTCCAGAATCGTCATTAGAATCATCTCCCGACATTATTTTAGAAAAAGTGTTGTTAAATCTCAGATCGGGACTCCAATTCTGGGGAGCAGAAGCAAATGTCGTATTCTGTAAAAAAATAGTATTGTAAGGAAGCATGTTTTGAAAAAAGAGAGTTTGATAATGGTAGGTGTAACGCCCGTTAATTTAATTAATTATTTAATTAAATTAATTACGGATTAATGGTTGAAAATGTTGAAGTTGCGAAATGTCAAGGAATGTTGATTTAAGTTTCTAAGTTGTTATTTGGTTGATATTTAATTGATTGGTTTATTAATATTAGAAATAATATTAATATAGATATTAGAATAATATAAGGTTTATTAGTTGGTCTCATTATTTGGTTGGATGGAGTAATAGGTGGGGTATGATAGTTAGTCCCAATAAGAATATTAATAATTATAAGGCTAAGCTAATTATAAGGAGAATTAGGTTAATTGAACAAGTCTTAGAAAATTTTGTGGGAACGTGAGAAGTTGCAAAAGTTACAGAGAATAGGAAAAATTTGGAAGCTATGATGAGAGACTTTAACCGGTAGAATAAAGCGATCTCCAATTCAAGTTAAGGTGGGGTTCTGCCTATCTAATGGGTTGCATGATAAATTTTATGTGAAAATTGGTTTGTATGAAAAACATGTCATGTGTGTGTGAACAATGTTAAATATTATGTTGAATTATTGTTGTGTTCTTACTGTAAATTAGTATAAAGTTGGTTGCATGTGAACAATGATGTTGTTGCAATGTTATATTTCTGTTAATCGAAGGTAAAAATTGAGTATAAGAATCAATTGCAGAAATTCTGAGCGACAGGAAAAACCGAAGGTTTGGGTGTACCGAAGGGCACACAGACTGTGTCGAACGACACAGAAGGATGGTGTGCCGAGGGGGATAAAATTGTGCCGAGGGGCACACTGAATTATAAGGGGTGTCCGAGTGGCACACCATGTTTTAAATAAGAGATTTAATGTTGTTATACTATTTTAATTAATTATTTTGTTTTGCTTCTTGTAGGCATGAAGGATAATAATTTATAATGAAACCAATATTTAGTAATAAATTAAGAACTTCTATCAAGATAATAGAACTGATTAATTATTTTGATACCGTGTTAGTAAATATAATTTAGTACCAGAATTATTAAAGTAGCAGGAGCATTGGAAATGACAGAGATAGTAATTGGCAGCAAATCATAGTAATATATGTACATGATTAGCGAATATCATTTAGTAGAATAAGTTGGCAGAAGATTAAAATAGTAACTAGTAGTAACTTATCAAGTGGATGACAGACAGTATATGTTGGTAGCAAGTAGTATTAATGAGACCTGTAATAATAGTATGGGTATAAATAAGTTGTTGTGTTGTTGTTGCTATTAAAATTGTTAAGTGCAGAGTAGAAAATGTGGGTAATTTAGCGAGACATTAATTAGCAGGATTTAGTCTATTTATACAAATAACTATACGGAACAATTGTTGTGGTTAATTATGAAGTTGCAGGTGGTGAATTTTGTTGCATTGCCTCTAACTATTGGCAAGAATCAAGTTGTAGGCTTGTTGCCAAAGTTGAATAGTTATGGTTATGTTGTTGTTAATATTTGTTGTTGTTGTTGTTGTTGTTGTTATGTTGTCTCTATTTATTTGCGATATAAAGTTGCAGGCCTATGGTTCATGTTAAGATGTTGTGTTGTTATAATTGTCTCTGTGAATTCTTGTTGATAATGCAAAGTTGCAGAGAATTTTAGATGATGATGAATTACCTCTATTTATTGGTAATAATGGTGATGTGGGTTTATGTCGTGCGATGATGATGATTGTTATGAGTATGTGATAGTGCATTCATTGAGTCACATACATTTGCATACTCTGGGATGGCCTGGATTGGAAAAATGCGAAGAAGGCTTATTCCTTGTTGATGCCTCTATTTATTGGCATATTTTTAAGATGGGAGTTCTGCTCTGATGGTACCACATGCATGTGCATCGTAATTGAGTCGCAGTTGATGTTGCATCTTGAGTTGTGGTGATGATATATTTTTTGTTGCTTTATGTTGTTGACTTGTTGTGACAAGTATTGTCTAAATGCTGTGAGTTAGTATTTATGTCATGTTTATGTTCTGACGTTATCGTGAGGTGTGTATTAGTATGTTGCTGCATGACGTCGGTGCTTGCATTTTCGGATAAATTTAGAAATTCATATCTTGTGTTCCGAGTATCAGATTGGTGTTCCGTTTGAACCTATGGGGAGATAGAAATATATTATATCCTATGAAAGTGTTTTCAAATATGGTTGATGCAATCCTACATGGAGGGACTCTGAAGTCGGTTATGGAACCAGAGGATTTTTTTGGGCATAAATGGTTATTATGGCAATTGTTTGAGACGAGCTCAAGCCTAATATGTTGTTGGCGAATAAGTTGAGAAATGAGATGTTCAGTATTAAAAAGGTTGTGAAAGTATTAGAGGAGCGCATAGAGATACATCTTATGAAGATAAGATATCCTTTTAGAGGAAGATGCTTTTAAGGGGAATTAGAGTCGTGTTTATGATGTCAAGGTAGTGGCATGTGTAAAAGAAGAATTGGAGAGGTTTTATCCCCAAAACAGTGTGGAACGACGTTGTTGAGATTTCAATTGAATATGAGACAACGAAGATTGTTGGAGTTGTTCAAAGATTATAATTTCGGTTTCAATTATCATCCAGGTAAAGCTAATGTTGTGGCGGATGCTTTAAGCCAAAAGACTTTTCACCCGTCGATAATGATTGTTAAAGGGTCGGGATTAATTGAACAGTTCAGAGATACGAGTTTAGTTTGCAAGGTGACACCGAAGAGTGTTATGTTAGGGATGTTAAAAATTAACAATGGTTTTCTGGACAATATCAAAGAAACCCAGAAGTTAGATGTGAAATTGGTAGATTCGATGGTTGGACCCGATCAGTCTGAGAATGATGATTTTAAGTTAGATGCGCAAGGTGTGTTGAGATTCTGTAATCGGATTTGTATTCCTGATGATGCGGAGATGAAGAAAGTAATTCATGAGTTAGAGAATGATTAACCTTAGAGTAAGCCTAAGTGAGTGTAATGTGGATTGTGTAATATGTTGAGCGTTGGTGTCTCATCGACAAGATCGAATGAGAGGGAAATTATGGAAGTATTTGTAAACCTCATTGGAAATTATTGGATTATGGTGCTTGAGGAGACTTGAGTAAAAGTTCTAAAGAAAAACTATTATAGTTTGGTAATGATGGTTTATACTCCATTACGGTTGTCGGCTATCTATTCACAAATTGAGGAACTGATCACCCTTAATCTCTTGTTGATAGTAGACGAGATCGTGTTGGATGGTGTAGATTTTTCTTGCTATCTTAATGGTGTGTAAAGTGGTTGATGTTATATCATGAGGTAGTCTCTCACCAATTTGTGTGAAGAGTGGCTAAGAAGGAGTTGAGACGTATGGAACAAGTCGGAGTAGCGAGTTATATGTGAATTAACATCGTAAAGTGAAAGATTATGAATATCAAGTGAACAACGATTTTATGGTGGATGTTAAAGAAAGTCAAAAACTAGATTGAAACTTGTAAACCATATATTTGAAGGAAATTTTAACGAGGACGGTAACTTAAGGTGTATTATCATAGTTTCGCAGATGAAGCATGATGTGGCGGAATTGCCATGCGTGTACGACTCATTAGAAGTGAACGATTAAAACATCAGAAGCCTATGGGAATGGTGTGTCTTAATTTACATGCTTGATTTAGTGTATTGTTGACATAGAGATGTTGTGCCAGAGCACTATGTTTGCTAGTAAATATTTACGGATTTTATAAGAAGATTGTTGTGGATTGTTGGTTGATGGTGAGCTAAGGGTATGCTTGTTGAGTTATATAGTTAAGTTGATGTTGTAATGATTTTGTTATCGTTATTGAGATGCTATTGTTGATTTCAGTAAGTAAGGAATGATACTATATAACATGATGAAGTTGATTATGTTGGTTGTGTTGATGTCACTATAAGAGAGATACGACGATGCGAACAAATTTGTTGATATTTTGTTGATAATTGAAATATGGGAATGAAATTGTGTCTGTGTTAGTGTTGAAAAGGTTATTAAGATGATATTGTGATGATGTACATCCAAGTATAAGTGTGTTATAGTTGTTGCTACTTTAAATGTTGATATGTCAGATTATGGTGGAGTAATTGAGATGCTAGTAACAATTGTGTCGCGAAGTGTTGAATGATTGGTACGTGTGTAATCATTTTGAATCATGTTGAGTTATTGAGTTATCAGGAAAGTAGTGGTCAAAGTGTTGCCAAATGCGGCTTAAAAATCAACGAGTTGGATGTGAAACTCGTACTAAGAATGGTAGTATCGAATAGACTTTTGAGGATGAAAATATTCTAAGTGGGGAAGAGTTGTAACGACCATTAATTAAATTAATTATTTAATTTAATTAATTACGGATTAATGGTTGAAAATGCTGTTGAAATTGTGGAAGTTGCGAAATATCGAGAAATGTTGATTTAAGTTGCTAAGTTGTTATTTGGTTGATATTTAATTGATTGTGTTGTACCCCAAATTACTCCCTCTCATTTATCAAATATTTTCTCACAAAGATCTCTCTTGATTCAAGACTGCATTAGAGTTGATCAACTCAAGACACCTCCTTAAGCACTGATGACAAAAATTAGGGTTTGAGATTGCACAAGGATAATTGAACTTTCAATGCTTCATGTGACTTACATGGGTCATTTTTTACCCCCAATATTACTCATGTCAAGTTTCAAACCTTGGATCACACTTTTGCTCAGTTAATTGAGCAGGTGACCTAAAATTCAACTGTATTGGGGAAAAAGTCAACTATGGCCAATTTACAGTCAAACTTCATGATTTTTGATCCACATAAACATTATAAACTCATATGTATCATTTGATCAAGTTTGGACCACAATTCCTCAAGAAATTTGATCAAATCATCAAAAGGGCAAAATGGTCAAAATTAGGGTTTTGACTGAGGAAGGGTAATTTCTAATTTTTGACCTAGCAAATGGTCAATTGATTTGAAGCATGATTTCAAGAGTTCAATTGCATCTTTTTGACCTAATGGCATGACCTAAAACATTGCTCAAGATCAATTGGATTGATAGTGAATTTCCAGTCAACTGATCAAAAGTCAATTGTACACTGAAAATTTAAACTTTGACTTTTTGGTCAAAATCCAATGTCAAAGATCACAATTCATAAAAACATGTTAAAATATGAAACTTATTCATCAATAAATCAAAAGTCAAGATTTCATTTTGAAAGGTCAAAGTTTTCTAACTTAGAAATTTTTCTAAGTGTTTAAAACTTCATGTTTTTTCATAACTTTGAGCCAATTTTTCACCATGATGCAAGATGATTCAAAATAAACTTTCGACATGAAAGTTGTACATATCCATGATATCTACAACATTTATTTACACAACTTACTCTAAAAATTCTTGGATCTCAAGTTATTAATTCATAAAGGCATGGTCTGGAAATTAAACACTTAGTGAAATTTTGCCCTAGTTTTGGTCAGGATTTTGACCTAACTTCTGACCCAAGTTTCACATAGTTCCATTTGGATTTTCCAAAAGTAATTCAAAGAGGGGTTGTAGAGCACATTACAAGCTTCCAAAAATGTCAAAGAACTCCTTGAGATCATTTGTGATCAAGGAGAATCAAAGGTCAGAAGTTGGGGTTTCAAGTTGTTTTACAAGGTAGAATTTGTGATGCACAATGGACCAAATCACATAGCCATGCTGCATAATCTCACTTTTCAGGATTCTAACTTGCAATTAACTCTTTAATTAAATGTTTACACAACATATGGAGCCATTGTCCAATAATTTGAATCATTATCTAAGTTGCATTTCCATTTTTGGAAGAAAGGAACCATTGCTATTCTTGAAAAGTGGCTTTAATCACAAAGTCCACTCTCCTTGAGCATTAAACTTGTTCTTTATGCACACACAAACCCTATAAACCAAAAGCAAGCATGTCCAAAGTACTAACCACTCTATGCAGCCCTGTACTTTGCCTCGGAACAAGATGTTTCAACTTTGCTTCAAAAACAAGAAAGATGCTACAACGTTTGATTTTCAAATTCTAACTTGTTATAAGACATAAAACCTGTAGCCTATAAATACATAGACTATTTGCAAGATAACACACGCATACACAAGCCCTGAAAACTCCAAAAACCCAGAACTGCATCACAAACCACCATTGTTGCATATTCTGACCAAGAACTTCAAACTTCCATTTCACTCATGCGTTTTCTGGCCCTTTGTTTCCAAAAACTTCCAAACATCATACATAAGTCATCCATGTCCCTGTTACACGACTGTAACACCATCTTCATCCATTTCCAAGTTCAAAAACAGAGCATCATAGTTGGAATTCTCTAGACCATTCCAGCCACCCTCAGCTCAAGCCAACCATTGCATTAGCTTCCTAGAGATCCAAGGAAGCTAACCTGATCATCAGCACTGCCTGAAACAAGCTCAAATCCATTTCACGATTTCCAATTTTGAGGTATTTTTCTTGAACTTCTATCTTCATATTTAGGCATTGTTAGGCTTGCATTTGTGAAGATAAAATATAGACATCATTGCCCTTAAACAATACATGTCTATAGATTTCATTTATTTTGATTGAGCTAGGAGAATTTTGAGTTTGAACTTTCTGAAATATTTAGGTCAGAATTTGGTACTTTTAGAAATTCCCATTCATCTTTTATTTATAGCTTATGATATTTATATGGTTGAATTTGTGTGACAAAATTGAGCAATTTTCAGGTTTACATTTTTGCAAATGATTGAGAAATGAGCAAGTTATAAATCCTTTGGCTAGAGGTTGAAGATGAAGTGTAATCAGGGCGCGTTTTATGTTATGTATTTATCCTATCACACAAGTTAACGAATGTATCACCATCCCAGTGGTTAAAGCGCGCGCCTGTCACCCTTAGGTCATGGGTTCAAGCCCCATCGTGAGCTTTTGCATATTTTTTCATTATTTTTGAAATTTTTGAGTTTTTTGCAGCGCCTGAGCCTATGTGCTGGGCCTCCCATTTTTGCTGACTCTTAACCTTGATTTACTTCAGCACCCCCTGGCCCATTTTTTTTATTATTTCATTTTTTTGTTTTTTATTTTATTATATTTTATTTTCTTTAATATTTTTATTATTTATTATTATTAATATTATTTTTATTAATAAAAATCCAAAAAAAAAAATTTATTTATTATTCATACTTATATATTTTATTTTCTCTATAAAATAAAAAGATTAAAAAACATTTTCTTAAACAAATTAATTTATTTTTTTCTTAAATAATTAATATTTTGACTTAGGTATAATTATTATTTTATTTTCTTTTATTAAAAATTAATTTATAACTTAGGTTTATTTTAGTTAATTAATATTCATATTATTTTTATTAAGTTAAAACCTTTTCATAAATAAAACCCTAAAATTCATTTTTAACTTAATTTCCTTCTTAATTAATTTATGTTTAAATTTTGTTCATTAATCATCTCTCTTAATTAGGTTAAAACCCCTTTCATAAAAACAACAAAAATCATTTCTTTTTTCCATTTATATTCTTGTATTTTATTTTCAATTTTGTACAATATTAAATTTGGTTGTAATAGATAATTAGGTTTAATTTTCTTGCAATCCCCATTTGTAAATTTGTACACCCCTCCCCTAATGATGTAATAGCATAGTAATTTTTACTTTTTCACAATTTATCGGTTTATATAAATACTAGTAATTAGGGTTTGTATGAGAATATAAAATCAACAAGTAGAAAACCCTAATCAAAGACTAAACAAAGCATGAAAATCAATACACTTGCACACAAGCACCCCTAGGGTAAAATCTACTTGGTTGCCTTATAAAAATGGCCATATTATGCATGTGAGGTATCTTAGCAAAAACAAGCAAAAATACAAGATCATAGTCCCTCGATGATGCTATCTATGTTGCCTTTTCAAAATGATCTTAGTCCCTAAAGATAAATGCTAAGATACCTTGCAACATTTCTAATTGTGATACGGTGGCAGAACCGACTGTTTTGAAAATGCTGGTTTGCATTTTGCGTTTTGTATTCGCAAGATGTCGCGGTAAGAAAGAGTCGCCACCAACTTTTATTTTATCCAACTAGAAAGGAAAAAAAGCACATAAAAAATCCTTCTTCGATATTTTGAGTATGGGGGTAGATTATAGAAAGGGAAGGTGTTAGCACCCTTTCTATCCATGGTTTTCCATGGTCTCATAGGTACTTGGTCATCTTTTTAAAATTTCTTGTGTGTGTTTGTTTTGAAAAGTTTTGTTTAACTTCGTTTTAACCCTTGTTTCTGTCCTTAAGAGTGTTACAAAGTTGTTTTTGAAAACTTTGTTTGAAAAGTGTTTGGTGTGAAAAAAGTTTGTTTGTTTTGAGCAAGTACATACTAGCATCTACCTACTTAGAAAAAAAAAGATTGTTTTTGTTCTCGTTTCCTTTAGATAATGTTATCCTACTATTGAGAAATAGACAGCACCGTCATTGGAGTTGTAAGGGTCAATTCGAAAGGGACGTACGATCACTAAAGCAATGTTAGGACGTCTTAGTAATAACCCTAAAGTCTTAAGATCATATTCGAGGCAACATTTCCGAGGTGACGTTTCCGAATGGGGCTTTTGATCTTTGTTTAGACAGGAGGGCAACCACTAAGACACCCTATACTTAATGATCATTTACCGAAGGCAACCGAAGCGAGAGTATACACTAGGAGTGCGCATGTGCGAGTGGTTTGATTTCAGTTATTATCTTTACGCATTAGGGTATTTTAGATGTTTTAAATTATCATCCAATCTTGTCATACAATCCTATTAACATACATCTAAACAATTAATATTTGCGAGAATTAAAATGCGGGAAATAAAACCTACGCTATTACAAGGCTTCGGGGTAGGGATTAATTACATAGCCAAAATAACCCGTAAAAGATGATAAATAAAGAAAATACTAGATTAAACTATTACATAAGGTAGAGAATTACATTAATATTGAAAACAATAATAAACGTGTGCGATGAATCAAAAACGAGAGATTTAGGGTTTTGACCCCAACTACCTAATTGTAATTTACAAGAAAAATCATTTTTTGTTATTTTTGTGCTATTTTGAGAAAATAAAGTTCAATTGAATAAAAATGACCTAATCACTAATTAATTTTAGTTAAGAAAAATAATTAAATTAACCTATTTTATGTATTTTTTTTATTTGAGAAAGAAATAAAAATTAAATCACAAGCTTAACCCTAATTTTTCTAATTGATTTTAATTATTAAAAAAAGTTAAAATTACCCTATATTAAATTAAACTAATATTAAATTAAATTTGATAAAATAAAACCTAATTCTAATTTTTGTGAAACCCTTGATTTTATGATTTTGTGAAAAGAAGAAATTAATTTTGGTTAAGAAATAATTAAGCAAATAAAATAAAATAAATAAATAAATAGGAAAGAAAGAAAAATGGGCCTGATGTTGTTTAGCAAGAAGGGGGGGTATGAATCTGACTTCTTGGCCCAACAATTCCTGGCCTTTGTTGACTTCGTTGGATCCAGTGTCCATGCTTGACTCAGGCGCATGGTGGACCTTCAAGGGGAAGGCCTTAGATCTGGCTTGTTGGTGATCTGATAGTTGGATGTTGATGATGCATGGTGGACACATGGGGTACCAGTGCACCTGATCATGTAAAGAAAAATAATATGAAGCTAAAGTTGGGACATGGGGATCGAACCCAGGTCCTTGAGCATTATCCCCTTGCCACGCTGCCAGCTGAGCCAGAATGATTAGTTGTCATTACAATAGCAAATAATTATTATATAATATAAACAAAAATCTAATCTTTGAAACGCGCGAAATTCAAACTAGCAAGCCATGGAGCGCCACATATCCTTCTTCTTTCTCCCACAGTCGCTGTAAGTTTCATGGCTTTTACCTACAGACATTAAGTGTAGGTATAACCCCTGTGTATTTCCAAAACCTTGTACACGCATGATAAATCAAAACCAATGGTACCAATCAACTTGTTGCAACCTCACGAGCATCATGGTAGCATTATCAATGGCCAATTTTCCCGTGTGACTCTTATAGGGCATTTCAAGGTGTGGGGAAGCTTGCTAGCGATTGAAACACGATCCTGGGGAGTCTAGTAATTGATTGGTATGATTAGAATGGCTTGATATGGCCTGAAACTTGGAAATCAGTTTGCACTTTTTCTTGAATTTTTGGAATTTGTTCTTTGCCTTTTCACGCCTCCAGCCTCTTTTTCTTGATCTGCTTTTGTTCCTTATGTATACTAGAGTGTATTAGGGTTGCAACTTGTATCAAATCTCTTCCAATCATGAATATTGATTCATGATTCATTCCTTGCACCAAATCTTTCCAAAACAAGCAAACTCAATATTTTTGTGTCCATATGAGCCTTGAACGATTTGATCTTGTCTCTAGCTCTATAATGAACCTAATCATGCACAAAATCTCAAGATTTAATTAGTTTTTGATATTTTATTTATTTTATATTGATTTTATTTGATTTAAATGAAATAAAATCAAAATAAATAACAAAAATAAAATAATGACAAGTGGAAGGGGTCATGGTTCATGGGTCACATTACAAACTCAGTGCAAGCATAAAAAGTTGGGCCCATTTGCG
The DNA here is from genome assembly GCA_948472305.1 of Vicia faba. NCBI lineage: Eukaryota > Viridiplantae > Streptophyta > Magnoliopsida > Fabales > Fabaceae > Vicia > Vicia faba. The sequence continues at coordinate 991,984,417 of OX451735.1, forward strand.
AAAAAATGCAATTTTGGACACTTTTGACTTTTGGCAATTTTGCAAAAAGGGTCAACTTGGCCAATGCATAACTCTCTCAATTTTGAACCTAGAGATGTGTTATTGGACTTTTTAGAAAGCTTAAGATGTCCTTTAAGCAACCTTTTCGGTATCATCTCAATTGAGTCTTCCATGTTCATGTATGAATCTTTGACCCAAAAGGTGTTTTTGTTGACTTTCCAAAATGACCTATAATGTCCAAATTCATATCTTCTTGTGAGTACATATTTTGAACTTGGGAGCTGAAGATGAATTGTAGGTAATTACATCCTCTTCAAAATGATATTTGGATGGGTCATTTTTGATAAAGTATGAGAAAGTTATGCTTGGTCATAGTTGAGTTGACTTTTTCTACAAAACCTTGATTTAACAACTTTTGGATTTTAATGAATTGTGAGCAATCCTTGAGGAATCATGATAAACACTTGATAAAATGATGAATAATACTTCAAAATGAGAATGTTGACCAAAAATCTTGAAGTTTGACTGTATGTGGGCCACAATTGACTTTTGCCCTAACACAGTCGATTTCTTGGCCTTTGAGCAATTGATTGAGCAAATTTTCTCTGCAAGGCTTGAAACATGACATGGATGATCTTGATAACATATTAGGACAATGGTGATCATTTTGGATCCTTTGGACTCAAGCATCTTGATGCAAAATGAAACCCTAATTTGGGGTAGACTGTCTTAGGAGAGAGTTTGTCTGGCCAACTCTTAGACTTCCTTGAGAAATTTGAAGACCTTGCTTAACATGTATTGACAAACATGGGAGGGCAAATTTTGGGGTGCAACAGCTGCCCCTGTTCAATCTTCTTAAACCTGAGGATGTAGATTGACTTGTCTACCTTTCGTGATCTGAAGGTGGAAGATGATTGAACACTAGAGTGCCCAGAAACTTGCACTCGCATGAAGTGGTACTGGTCTTGCGATATCGGGAATGGGATTATAGATGCCATTTGGAAGTCAATGACGGGAGATGGGCTTAAATATGCCATCCAAAGAAGTGTTGATCTCATATGAGATTCCTTTGCAAGAACCTGTACACCTGTTGTTGAGGAGGATTTCACTGTGGAATGTTGTTCTCTGTCTTGAGAAAAATAGAGTTTTAGGAACTTCAGTTGTCCGTTACTCTATTGGGGAATCATCTCTTAGTCGAGGAGGTGAAAATTAACTGCTATCTGGTCGTGCTCCAAGTTTTTCAATTTCTCAATTCTTATCTGGTCGTGTTCTAGGCTTTAGAATAAATTAGGTGGTTATCTGGTCACATCCGGGTTTCAACGTGAATTTAAGGCATACTAACATCCGGTCGATTTCCAGGCTTTATAGTAATTGGCCGGGTAAACTGTTATTTGGTCGAATTCCAAGCTTCGTAGTACCTTATATTGTTATCTGGTCGTGTCCCAGGTTTCAGTGTCCTTTGCCGTTATCTGGTCGTGCTCCAGTCTTCACAGCGTCTTATACCGTTATCTGGTCTTGCGCCAGGCTTCACGGTGTCTTATACCATTGTCTGGTCGATTCCAGGCTTCATGATATCTTGTACTGCTATCTGGTCGATTTCCAGGCTTCACAATAACTTGCTGGGGATTAAGCTATTTTCTGGTCAATTTCCAGGCTTCATACCTTGTATTTAAGATATACCACTATCTGGTCAATTCCAGGCTTCGTAGTATTTTGGAGGAATCAAGATATTATCCGGTAAATTTCTAGGCTTCAAAGCTTGAACTGGAATAGAAATCTTAGCATCGATTTGACTGAACCAGAGAAACATTGCGAGAACTTGATTGTATCTTTCCATGAAAGGTAAAGAGTTAGTCGTATGTAATGTCATGATGTATGAAATGTATTGAGTGATGATGTTCTCAAAATAAATGAGATTGTGCTGTATGATGCGTATGCGCATGCCACGATGTATGGATATGCAATGTTCTTGTGATATTCTCCGGCTGGGGAGAATAAATCCTGGACTGCCGTTGGAGAGTATAAGGAGTTGAGTCCTTCATTCTTGCTAGGGAAAGTGACCGGAGATGATTAGCTGGAGACTTGCGTCCGCTCCGCTCGAGAATATTCCGCCGGGAGAGACTCTGTTCAAGAATAATCCAATGGGAGAATGACTTTATGGGGAAAAGAGATACTCTGTTGGAAAATCTGCTGATTTGGAGAAATAAACTCAGCTGGTTGTGAACTTATATTGTTGGTGATAGATAAACTCTGCTTTGGGGAGAATTTGTCGTTTCATTCGCGATTATGAACCTCTGCTGGGGAGAGCTAACACCACTGTTTCTGGACACTTCTTGTTTGCCCTTGTTCCTGGAATTACTAGTAATTGTCTTTTGTTTCTTATGTAAATATTTATGAGCAGCAATTATTTTCAAATGCATATATAAAAAATGAACCATTGGACGTTCTTGCAAGACAAAACAGAAAAAAGAAAAAAGACAAGTTGAAATTTCTTATGGAAATGAACTGTATTGATTTTTGAAATTGGCTTGTAAAAGGCGTTTTGTACAAAGAGGCTGACGTCCTAGTAAGAGAATGCCGCCGAGGGAACATAAATTATACAATTTGTGTAAAAGAAAGAAAAACAGCTATGTGACACAATCCCATCGGGTTCCAACTCTGTTATTGCCTTTATATCTTCAAGAGTCTCATCACTTTTCCACTTGGTCGAAGGTAGATCAGATTGATTGGCGCCGTCCGAGCTTGATAGTCGATACCGAAGTCTGGTTGCAAGATGATCCAATGAGACATATTGTTACGCTTTGATCCCTTATTTTTTCCTGGACTGCCCTTTCGGGTTTTCAGTCCACCGTGATACCTTTTTTGCCTAAGTCGCCTTTTCAGGTTTTTGACTTGCCGGGTGTACAGTTTTTTTCATTTTCATCCCTTAATTTTGCCCGAACCCTTTTGGTTCACTGGGAAGACCTTATTTTTTCCTAGGCCAGTCAACCTAGCGGGTCTTTGATTAGGCGTAGTATTTTTTCACTATGTCTGCATTGACGGGGTGAGGAAGGTCGTCACTATCCATGGTGGTTAGAATCATAGCTCCTCCCGAGAAAATGTTCTTAACCACAAATGGCCCTTCGTATGTGGGGGTCCATTTCACCCTGGGATCACCTTGAGGTAGTATGATGCGTTTGATCACAAGATCCCCGACTTGATATTATTGACGTCTGACTTTCTTGTTAAAAGCCTTGATCATTCGTTTTTGATACGTCTGACCATGGCAAATAGCAGTAAGCCTCTTTTCGTTGATTAGATTCAGTTGATCAAGCCGAGTTTGGATCCAGTCGTCTTCGTTCAAACCCACATCCTTCATAATCCTGAGAGAGGGTATCTGGACTTCGATGGGTAGGACTACCTCCATGCCATACACCAGAGAGTAAGGTGTTTCCCTTGTCGATGTCCTTGTCGAGGTACGGTTACCATGAAGAGAAAATGGTAATCTCTTGCCAGTCTTTGTAGGCTACCGTCATCTTCTGCACAATCTTCTTGATGTTCTTGTTAGCCGCTTCAACAACCCCATTCATCTTCGACTGGTAGGGAGAAGAGTTATAGTGTTGTATCTTGAACTGTTTGCAGAGCTCGGTGATCATCGTATTGTTGAGATTTGTACCATTGTCCGTGATGATCCTCTCTGGTACACCATATCGACAGATCAGATTGTGTCGGATAAACTGCGCCACGATGTTCTTGGTTACTGTAGCAAAGGAAGCTGCCTCAACCCACTTTGTAAAGTAATCAATAACAGCCAAAATGAAACGATGCCCGTTAGACGCAGTAGGTCTGATCTCACCTATCATATCGGTGCCCCATATTGCAAAAGGCCAAGGAGCTGTCAAAACATTCAGAGGAACTGGAGGTACATGCACCTTATCAGCATAGACTTGGCACTTATGACAGGTCTGAGAGTGCTGATAACAATCGGCTTCCATAGTGGACTAGTAATATCCTGCCCGTAGGATTTTCTTTGCCATGGTATGTCCACTGGAATGAGTCCCGAAGGTACCTTCATGTAACTCCTCCGTGATCCTTTCTGCCTCGCTCTTGTCCATACATCGCAGTAAGGTTGAATCATGGTTACGCTTATAAAGGATACCATTACCGGTGAAGAAATTCGCAGCAAATCTTCTCAGAAACTTCTTATCATTAACAGATGCACCCTCGGGGTACTCTTGAGTCTCAAGATACCTCTTTACCTCGTGAAACCAGGGTTTATGTGCTACTTCTTTAGTCTCAATGTCACAACAATGTGCGGGTTCGTCCAACCTCTCAATGGTGATCCGGGGAGCTTCATTGTCCCACCTGACTTTGAACATAGAAGACATGGTAGCTAGCGCGTCCGCTAACTGATTCTCCTCTCTTGGGAAGTGTTCAAAGGTTATCTCCTCAAAATGTGGGAGCAATGTCAGTACATATTCTTTGTAAGGAATAAGATTTGGGTGCTTTGTATCCCACTCGCCTTTGATCTGACTGATCACCAGAGCAGAATATCCAAATATACTCAAGAACTTAATCCTCAAGTCAATAGCAGCTCGAAGACCCATGATGCACGCTTCATACTCCGCCATATTGTTGGTGCAGTTGAAACATAATCGGGCGGTGAACGGAGTATGGCAGCCCTCAGGGGATATAATTACAGCTCCAATGCCATTACCCAACACGTTTGATGCTCCATCAAAATACATAGACCATCGGGATCCCTTCTCGGGTCCTTCATCCGGTCCAGGTTCTTCACAGTCGGTCACCAACATGATGTTCTCATCCGCGAACTCAAAATTCATGGATTGGTAGTCATCCATGGCCTGATGCGCTAAATGATCCGCCAATACACTCCCCTTGATTGCTTTTTAGGTGGTGTATTGGATGTCGTACTTGGTTAGGATCATCTGCCATTTTTCTATTCTTCCGGAGAGAGCAGGCTTTTCGAAAATATACTTGATTGGATCCATTTTCGATATCAATAAAGTGGTGTGAGTCAGCATATACTGTCTCAGCCGGAGAGCAGCCCATGCCAAAGCACAGCAAGTTTTCTCGAGTAGTGAGTATCGGGTCTCACAGTCGGTAAACTTTTTGCTAAGGTAGTAAATAGTGTGCTCTTTTCGGCCAGACTTGTCATGCTGCCCCAGCACGCACCCCATTGAATTATCCAGTACTATCAAGTATAAGATCAAAGGTCTTCCTTCAACTGGAGGCATCAGAATAGGTGGCTCTTAGAGGTATTCCTTGATTCTTTCGAAAGCGGTTTGACATTCATCATTCCATTCTACCACTTGATCTTTCTTCAGCGGCTTGAATATTGGCTCACAAGTAGCGGTCATGTGTGAAATGAACCTGGCGATGTAATTCAGACATCCCAAAAAGCCTCTAACTTCCTTTTCTGTGCGGGGAGCCGGCATCTCCTGTATGGATTTTACCTTGGCAGGGTCCACCTGAATACCCTTATCACTGACAATGAAACCCAGCAACTTACAAGACCTTACCCCGAAAGTGCACTTGTTTAGGTTCAACCTCAGCTTGTACGTCTTCAACCTGTCGAACAGTTTTTGGAGATAGTCAAGGTGCTCTTCCTTAGTTTGGGACCTTTCTATCATGTCATCAACATAAACCTCAATCTCATGGTGAATCATGTCGTGGAACAAAGCGACCATGGCGCGCTGATAAGTTGCCCCAACATTCTTCAATCCGAAAGGCATTACATTGTAACAGAAGGTGCCCCACTGTGTAACAAAGGTTGTCTTCTCCATGTCCTCGGGAGCCATCTTGATCTGATTGTAACCATAAAAACCATCCATGTGTTAGAAAATAGTTTGGTTCTACAACCCTAGATTAGAGTTTTTATGATAACAAAATGCAAAGAATAATTAAATTCAAAGATATATACAAAGAACAATTATGCTCCTTAAAATTATGTTTTGTATATGCAGAAGTTCTGATGGAATCAACATCAGAAGATCATCAATATGTGCTACACGCTGAAGCTACCAGATTATACGCTGAAGTTTGATGAGCGGAATTTGTGCCTAAACAAGTACACTCTGACTCTGATCAAAAACATCTTCATCAAGTCATCAACACTCTGAAGCGTTATCAGCAGTTAAAGCAAAGAAGACTATGAAGCGTTATTAATTATTCAAGACAAAATTAAATGCTAACGGCTTTCTTCAGACAAGATCTTCTTCAAAAGGAAAGTGTGTTATTATCATTAAACTTGCTTTATGGACAACGTTCTTCACCTTGCTTGTATAAACAAGTCTGCTTGTGAAAGAAGCACGTACGTACGCACAATACAATTTGCCAAGCCTTCCAAACCACGCATATTCAAAGCTTTAGCAAATTCATTTTATTCCAAGCTTAATTTGTGTAATTATCACAGTTGTGATATACTGTTTTGTTAGAAAACAACAACACGCTCTTGTTCAATTATTTGTAAAAGATTTCCTTGAGATTAACCTTCTTGTGGTTGTACTTAAGAAGACTTTAACAGTTGTTAAAGTAGGTGTTGTAATCCTTTGAGAATAGTGGATTAAGACCTCGTTGGAGAGAGGTGAAATCACCTTGACGGGTGGACTGGAGTAGTTTGAGATCAAACAAACCAGGATAAAAATTCTGTGTCTTTAAGCTGTTTTAATTTATTCCAGTTTTTCAATTCAACCCCCCCTTCTTGTGTTTTTCACATCTTCACCATGAAGGAGAAGATTTTGTGCTGCGTGGTGTTGTCGACCAGAACATCGATGTGAGGAAGTGGGAAATCATCCTTGAGGCTTGCCTTGTTCATATCTCTATAGTCCATACACATTCGTACCATACCGTCCTTCTTAGGTACCGGAACAATGTTGGCAACCCACTGTGGATAATAAGTGATAGCTAAGAACCATGCATTGAACTGTTTCATGACCTCAACTTTGATTTTCTCAGACATCTCAGGGCGCATACGGCGGACCTTCTGCTTTACCAGAGGGCAGTCTTCTTTAGTCGGCAGGCGGTGTACCACAATATCAGTGTCCAAACCAAGCATATCTTCATAAGACCAAGCAAAGATCTCAACATAGTCGCGTAGCATCTGTATCAACCGTTGCTTGACACTAGGTTCCAGATTCGCACCTATTTTAACCTCTTTCTTGTCTTCCTTTGTACCTAAATTCACTGATTCAACTGGCTCTTCATGAGGCTGTATGACCCTTTCTTCCTGTAGTAACAATCTAGCAAGCTCTCCAGGCACGTCACAATCATCCTCACCTTCGTCCTCGGCTTGGTTGATCGGATTTTCGAAGTTATAACTGGTAGTAGAAGAGTTGTTATCAATGGGATCCAGAGTGGATATGGATCTACATTATGATACGTGAGTGTGTGTAAGAGAATAGCTGTTTTTTGTAAAGTGAGAGACAGAAAAAGAAAGACAAGGAGCGCAAAATTTGTAATGTAAGAAACGTCCAATGTTTTATTAATGATATATGAAATGACAAATAATAATCCCTCACAAGCAAAGCCAAAGTGCCTCGGACAAGTCCTTCGCCGTCCAGTTGCTCAATCCACCATTGGTTGTAGGGTAGATCCAGCTGTCGATGTCTGAATCTTCTTCACTGTCCTCAATTGCATTAACTCCCTGATTGCTGATGTGCAGAGGAGGTCTTCCAATTCGTGCGCGCCTAACAGCCCTTTGAGCCCCTGTAGTAAAGCCCAAACCAAATTTGTCAGTTTTGTGCGTGAAATCAGGGAGCTGACCCCAATTCGTACACCCACCTTCTTCAATTACAGCCCTGACATCCTTTAGAGAAGCCATCTTCATCGGAGGTTTGTCGGTAGCAACTTCAGTTGATGCTAAAGTCTGGGGGACCTCTTCAAAGTTCTAACAAGGGGTTTCGATGAATTCCCCATCCATCTCCATGTATCGAAAGGAATTGAGATGACTCACCATGTGTTCCTCTTCACCTTGTACCATTACAATCTTCCCTTTTACTGGATATTTCAACATTTGATGGAGCGTGGAAGTCACTGCCCCAGCTTTATGAATCCAATGGAAACCTAGCAAGAAAGAATATGATGGTATGATATCCATCACATAAAAGGTGGCTTCAAAAGTATGAGAGCCAACTTTAACAGGGATGTCCACCTCCCTGTGCACCATCCTTTTTGACCCGTCGAAAGCCCTGACCATAATATTGCTCGGCTTTAGAATCAAACCTTCACAGTCTAGACGGTCTAATGCTTTCTTTGGCAGAACATTCAATGAGGACCCAGTATCCACCAGTACATGGGCCATAGTAGTGCCCTTGCACTCGATCGAGACGTGTAGAGCGTCATTATGATTTCTTCCTTTAGTAGTCAGATCTGCATCTGAGAAACCCAACCCATTACCGGCAGTCAGGCTAGCTACGCAATCTTTGAATTAGTTGGCTGAAGTTTCCTGCGGCACATGCGCAGTTTTGAGGAATGCAATTAAAGCCTTTGCACGGGCTTCAGAACATAACAACAAGGACAACATGGAAATTTTTGACGGGGTCTGCCCCAACTGCTCGACTACGTTATAATTACTCTTCTTGATAATCTTCAAAATTTCTTCTATCTCTTATTTCTAGGTGTTGTACCCCAAAATTTGCCCTCCCATATTTCTCAAAATATTTCAGAACGTGTCAGAGTCGACACTGGAGCCCAAAATAAGTTTGTCTGAGCTGAAAGTTCAAAAATTCATAACTGATTCACCGTTTATCCGATTGAGTCGATTTTCGGATAGGAGTTAGTTCTCGATATCGGCTACATTTTGTTTTCACATTTCAACTTTAAAAATTGAACTTAAGTCCCTGCGATTTAGCCTGGAAAGTGACGAACTCAAGTGAACATTGGAGGCCCAATTGCACATTCAAAGCCCATTTTCTTTACCCTAATTTCCATTATATAATCACCTTCTTTTCACACAAACCAGAGAGGAGAAAAAAAGAGAAAAAAAACCTTGCCACAACACTGTTAGAATATCAAATTCTTTCAAGAACCCTAAAACCTTGAAATCCTTATTACAAATCCCTCTCTCACTACAAACAAGCCATCACAGTTACAAACCAACACCTCACTACTTCTTCAGTAAGGGTAAGGCTGGCTTGATCTCCATGATCAAAAGGGCATAAAAGCATTCATGTCACTACTTTTCCAGTAAGGGTAAGATTGATTTGATCTCCATGATCAAAAAGGTATAATCATTCATATATGCCATATTGTGCCTAAACATTAAATTTCTTCATATATTGGCTTTATTTGCATTTTATGATTTTATTTAATGTGTTCATGAGATTCAACACTGTAGATTTAGACAGGATCCTATGCAGGTTCATTAAGGAACGTTGAGGCCAAAACACAAATGGCCAAAAGCCAAAAGCCAAATGGCCAAAGTAGAACAACTTATGCATGATGAGGCCAGAACACAAATGGCCAACAGCCAGAACACAAATGGCCATGAAACCCAATCCAATGGCCAAAGAATGCAGACCACGGTACTCAGGAGTCAATGAACACGCACGTGATGCCAGAAAGTCAAACAAGGCTTTTGAAACCCCCCTTGGTTTGCATCCTTTTTAATTTTCTTTTCTTTTCTAATTCTTTTTTAATTGTTTTAATTGTTTTTTTCACCATAAAATAATTTTCTATAATAAAAACAGAAAAATCAAAAATACAAATATATTTAATTATTATTAATTTCATCACTAACCTATTTTTTTGTAAATAAACTCTAACAATTAACTTAGTTTAATTTAGGTTTTTAAACTTTAATCTTTTTCTTAATAAGTAAAAAGTATCTAGAATTAGGTTTTTTTGACATTTTCATCTTTTTCTTAAATAAATTATTAATCATCATTATTTATCATTATTATTAATTATCATTAATTTTGTAAATAAACATGTAAATAAATTAATTAACTAGTAAATTAGGTTAACTTTAATATTTTCATTAATAATTAAAATAATCTAGATTTAGGATTTCCTTTTAATTCTTTTTCTTTATTTTTCATAAATACAAAAAACACTAAAACACTTTCTTTTCTTTAATTAAATAATTAATTGGACTTTAATTTAATTTAATTTCAAGCAAAGGGTCAAAACCCTCGGACGTCCTAATTTTAATTCTTTTCGCGCATTATTTTCTTATCAATTATTATGTAACTGCTTTCCGGATGTAATAGTAATTAGGTTTACCGCATTTATTTACTTTCCGCATCTTTTATCAAAAACAGGTCTTTGTATTTTGGCGATGTATAGACCCGCGCCTTGTAATAGCGTAGCTTTTAGCTTTCCGTCTTTTAATTTTCCGCACCTTTAAATTCTAAATTGCATGAAAGAATGAATGGCTAATTAAAAACAAAGCGTAGCTCACCATAACATGTTCAAAGATAATTGCTAAACTGAAAACAACACACAGATTCACACACCACTTCTAGAGTACGCCTCACTGTTGCCTTACCTTCGAAATGTGGTCGTCGAGTATAGGACGTTTTAGTAAGTCCTTATATCCATGATCCAGTTGCCTCAAAACGGTTGCCTCGGATTAAAAAAGGATCAATGGCATAAGGGTAGCTTCTAAGGTGTCCTATTGTTACTCTGGTGACCACACTGTCCCTACAAACGAATTGACCCGAACACCTCCAACGGTGGTGCTACCTACCTCTCAATGGTGGGATGGTACTACCTTAAGGACATTTATACAGCCTAATTCCTTAGGGTAGGTAGATGACTCATACATACTTGCTCTATTCAAAAACAAATCAAAACTCTTTTCACACCGACACTTTTCAAAAAGCTTTCAAAACAATTTTTCAAACACTCTTGAGGACTGATACAAGAGTCGATCTGAAATCTTTAAACGAAACTTTTTCAAACTCACTCACAATTGAAAAGCAAACACTTTTGAAAACACAAATGAGCAAGTATCTAAGAGCCCATGGATAACCATGGATAGAAAGGGTGCTAACACCTTCCCTTTCTATAAATCTACCTCCCGAACCGAGAAACTATCTCATAAGGAATTTTGCTGTGATTTTGTCCTGTCCATGTCGGAGAAAATAAAAGACGGTGGCGACTCTTGCTTCCGCGATATTTCGCGAACCAGCTTTAAACAGTCAGTTCCAGATCCACCGATCACAGAACTGGCGACTCTGCTGGGGAACTACTCAAAGTGAGGTGTACCTTAGGATAGCTCAGACTTGTGTTTTCAATTGCTGTGTTTGTTTGCATTATTATTGTGGGCTGCATCGGAGTTACATAGATCCTAACCCGGATCTGGGGATACCCTGTCAGGTAGCATAAGCTGTGAGGGACCTGTTTGGCGTAGACCGACATGGGTGAAGCAGTGGCTACGTTGGTGTGGCACCTTGGTCTGTACCGATATCCCTTGTGTCGCAACAAGGAGAATATGGGTCTTCTGAGGAGTCATTAAGCACCAACCTACCTTAGAACCTTAAATGACCCAACTTAGCCAATAGAACAGTAGCAGTATGCTACGCCCATTGAAGCTAAACTCTCGTGATGGTTCTGGCTGCAAGAAAAGATTGCGATGCTGGAGTTATGATCGATTGAGGGTAGTCAGTGATATTGGGATCCTCTAGAACCCGGTTACTTCTGATAGGACAGGTCTTAACCAACAAACTGAAAGAGGGTAATACCTAGACCCCATGTTGGCCTAAACTCTAAGGGCTCTCTTGTGTGACTTGCGTGCCTTCCAACTTGACTATTTGCATGCTTGTTATCTGAAACTTGAGTTTCTTACAGGTTTTGTTTATAGTCCTTAATCTGTACTCATAACAGGGTTTACATGCATTATTCCATGCATAGCATAACATCATGCCATCATACCATTGCATATATCCTACATAAGGACTAATCCATTTCAAGGATCTTAAGGGTCTGTGATGCAGGTCATGATGAATCAGAATGTCTAGCAAGGGGCAAAGGGGATTTATTTTCCTCTAGCCAGGTTGATGATCTGAGTCAGAGGCTATGACCCACTTGACATGGTGAGCCTTGACTCTTGAAGAAGGTTCCCCTAACCAAGGTTGTTTGGAAATCAAAACAAGACATGATGACTAAAGTCAGGGGCTATGACCCACTAGATATGGTGAGCCTTGACCCTTGAAGAAGGACTCTCAACAACATGAAGTTCCTTCAATCAAGCTACCAGATTCAAATTCTAACAATTTTTCTTGTCTACCCCGCGAGATCCTTGAAAACATTGCATGCATATCATACATATTGTTGCATTACAGGTACTCTTTTTGACAGGTCATTTACCTTCTTCGCTGTTTATTTCAGCAATGACTTCCCAACAAGATAACCAGGGTCTTCATGCTCAAGAGATTCAGTTCAGGGAGATCTTCCTAAGCCTATCCAAGGGGCAAGAGGAGTTAAGGACACTCCTCATGGGGAATCTGGCCAAGAAAAGTCCCGAAGATGACAAGGACAAACGGCTGAAACGTCTACAAACTGAGGTAGATACAATGAAAACCCAGATGCTGGGGCAAAGGGCTCTCATCCAAGGTTTAGCTCGGGAGCAAGAAGAGTTAAGGACCATGATCAGTCAACTCCACCAAGACAGATCCAATATGAAGCAACCAGTCCGAGTCAGGGACCAGGTCTTTGATCAGCTTCCAAGAGGACAAGAGTCTGGTATGGTGAAGAACAGACCCCTCCAAGTTGCTACCACTTCACAAGCCCAACATCAACCTCGCCCAGAGCAACAGGTGGATCAGAGTAAGCCAAGCAGGTCCAAGAGGCAATTCAGCCAGCTTAACATGCCGCTGTTTCAAGCCTTGCAACACCTGTTGAGGTTGAATCTGATTACACTAAGGGCTCCTCCCCGGAACCCCAACATCTCTGCTCCTAACTATCATCCCGACAGAAGATGTGCATACCACTCTGATAGTCCTGGACATGACACTGCTGACTGCTGGGCTCTGAAGAACAAAGTCCAGGATCTGATTAATGAAGGAGCAGTGGATTTCACCCAAGTGGGCCAGGCTGAATGTTTCTACCATCCCTACCGGATTCACCATTTGAAGTAACAAGCCCTTAGATGAGAAGACTTTTGTTTATTAGAATTTTCAAGTTGTAACTTTCTTTTGACTATTCAAACATTTATTCATGTTAAACGTTGTTATTTCATTAATGCATCGCATATGTCTGTTTTGAAGCAATATATTCGCGTTCGCTATATTCAAACTGATTTCATATTTTTTGATGATCAACTCTTGATTAAGAAATTCTAAGCCTCTTGAGGGAGGATGACGAAAACGATACCACGATCCTTACAGTATGCTTTTGAACAGACCCCGCTGATGAGGTACAGGCATTGTTTCAATCCCTAAACACTGGAGTTATAAGGAAGATAATCCCTCGTCAACCCCTCTGAGCCAAAGAAGTAGGATTTTTTCTTTTTGAAAATTAAAACCCTTTATCATAACCTGGGGCAGGGTAGTTCTCTCAGTTGATCCAAGTGCATAACATATGGCACCAAAGAGGTCCTTACAAAAAAAAAGACAGTGATGATTCCGAATAATCATAAGGATAGGCAGTCATTATATCTCAAAAATAAAAACCCATTAATTCAAAACCTATGAAGGAGACTTACAAAACTGGGGCATCCCGCTGACTGTAATTCCAAAAAGAAACAGTTCAGGCAAAAAACAGGGATAATGAAAGAAAAAGAAAGAGGTCTTACAAACCCTAAACCAAACAAAAATGACTGCCTATTCAAATAAACGTTCAACATCCGAACCATCACCAGAATATCAGGACAAAGACTCAAACAAGGTCTAACGCACGATCAGCTGAGTTTAGGTTTGAAGAACATCACGAAGAGCGGGTGGGTACAAATAATTTGAGCCTTTATCCTTTGTTTCTTAAACCGTGAACCAGGCCACGCTACAACCCTTAAAAAGTCCTAGCTGAAGCATGGGTTAGTTCGAAGGCATACTGTTACGAAAGGTATCCTGACTCCTTAAGGTTTGCTGTAAAATACTGAGTTGACATCACATTTTACAAAATTTGCTTGTTTTACTGAAAATGCATTTTCAAAATTTCAAGACAGACATAAGCTTTGCATTTTTAATATAACATTGCTTGCATGTAATATTTGTTTGAACAGCATAGAAGTTCACACCACGAATGTCTAATGAACAAAAGCACCTCCAATCAAGGGGCATGGCATGATCATTGTCCATCATTTGGGGCAGTTAAGTCAAGATTCGGAGAATCTCTCAAAGGCCAACCAGCTTGGGGAAAATCTCCATCTGGATTACTTGGGGCATTGGACGATCAAACGAAGATCTTCTGGTGGTATGACAACACAACACTACTGACAGTGACAACTCCCTACATTCTGAGTGCGTGGAAATAGTCGAAAAAAGTACTACGCACAATCAAAGACCCGCTAGGTCGACACACCTAGGCAAAAATAAGGGATGAAATGAAAAAATCTGTACACCCGGCAAGTCGAAAACCTGAAGAGGTGGCTTGGGCAAAAAAGGGTATCCCGGTGGACTGAAAACCCGAAAGGGCGGTCCAGGAAAAAATTAGGGATCAAAGCGTACGACTGTGTCCTTTCATCTCGTCACTTGCCTACCAAAAGAAGATTTGTCAATCGGCAGTCATCAAACACCTTCACAGGTACTTTCTTCTCCAACAGAAACTGGGGCAATAATGAGTTGTCTAAATGATCCGGTTGCTCTATCCACCGAAGTGCCAAGGTAAGTGCAGCTGAAGAATGCGACCAAGATACCTTCACTCCCTGCAGAGCGAACGCGTCTCCCCAGGTTTTATTCAAAGGTTATTTCTCCACCAGAGCTTATAACTGGGTTATCCTCAGCTAAAAGCCACAGAAAGATCGTCCTCGGCGAAGTCTTCCTATCCCCAGCGGAGTTCATCAAATCTCCCAACATAACTTATAAACGGTATCCCCAGCGGAGTTATCTTCATCAACCTCAGCAAAGTACTTCTGTTTCCCCACAAAGTTCACTCCCCGCAGAGTAATCTATTCGCCAAGTTTATTCCCCAACGGAGTTATCTTCTCCGACCGGTATTCTTGCAATCATCATCCCCAACGGAAACGAAGAATCTCACTCTTCAACATCAGCCCAGGATTTGACTTCCCGGCATCCGTCAAGGATCTATTTTCCTAGACGAAGATACATTCATAAACATCACATTGTTATACAACATGACACATGCATCATGTCACATAATCTCATTTATGCTAAGAATATCACCGCTTGATCCATACCATGCATTGCATATGACTGACCTTTACCTTTCAGGAAGGATACAGTTAAATGATCAGCTATGTCAAAGTAGACAAATCCAGTCAAAAGAAGACAAGTCCGGCTAAAATTACCTCCACTCGTCGTCATAGACACCCGTCGTCATAGACACTCATTGTTATAGACACTCGTCGTTATAGACACTCGTCGTTATAGACACTCGTCGTTATAGACACTCGTCGTTGTAGACACTCGTCGTTGTAGACACTCGTCGTTGTAGACACTCGTCGTTGTACACACTCGTCGTTGTAGACACTCGTCGTTGTAGACACTCGTCGTTCTAGACACTCGTCGTTCTAGACACTCGTCGTTCTAGACACTCGTCGTTATAGACACTCGTCGTTATAGACACTCGTTGTTATAGACACTCGTCGTTATAGACACTCGTCGTTATAGACACTCGTCGTTATAGACACTCGTTGTTATAGACACTCGTCGTTATAGACACTCGTCGTTATAGACACTCGTCGTTATAGACACTCGTCGTTATAGACACTCGTCGTCATAGACACTCGTCGTTATAGACACTCGTCGTTATAGACACTCGTCGTCATAGACACTCGTCGTTATAGACACTCGTCGTTATAGACACTCGTCGTCATAGACACTCGTCGTCATAGACACTCGTCGTTATAGACACTCGTCGTTATAGACACTCGTCATCATAGACACTCGTCGTTATAGACACTCGTCGTTATAGACACTCGTCGTTATAGACACTCGTCGTTATAGACACTCGTCGTTATAGACACCTGTCGATAAAGACCACCCGTCCATGGAAATAACCTGTCAGTAGAGACAACTCACCAACCTTTCTGAATTCCAGACTCGATTCCTGTATCTGGCCAGGGCACGTCTGAAGAGTTCGAAGATCTGATTCCTGTATCTCGCCAGGGTGTATCTGTTGACGACTAACATTACCAGACTCGATTCATGTATCTTGCCAGGGCACGTCTGAAGAGTTCGAAGATCCGATTCCTGTATCTTTCCAGGGTGTATCTGTTGACGACTAATATTCTCTGGACTCGATTCCTGTATCCTTCCAGGGCACGTCTGAAGAGTTTAAAGATTTGATTTCTGTATCCAGCCAGGGCACATCTACGTAAAGAGTTTGAAGATCAACTCCTGTAACAGGCCAGGTAATTATTTTTCTTTCTCAGGTACCCAAGTTCTCGCTAAGGAATATCTTACGCGATCGACACCTAGGTGGCGTCTATAAGCCCATTCCCGACAAGGTGCTATCATACTTCCAGATGGCATCTATAAGCCCATCTCCACATACCTACAGTCTCCAAATGGCATCTGTAAGCCCATTCCCTGCATCACACTACTGACATTCTACTATGTGAGGGCAAATTTCTGGGCACTCTAGTGTTCAATCATCTTCCACCTTCAGATTATGAAAGGCACGCCAGCCAATCTACATCCTCAGGTCTAAGAAGATTGAACAGGGGCAACTGTTGTACCCCAAAATTTGCCCTCCCATATTTCTCAAAATATTTCAAGAAAAATTCACAAGTCCAACCCGGCGCGTCATATTCAGGTATTCTTTCGCCAAGATATCTCTGATAACGTATTCTCAAATTCAGGTTCGGCTCAAGAGTCAATTCTTTAAAGAAGGTATCCGAATGTGTGAGTTTTCTCGAAGAAATATGGTGAAAAAGTGTGCTGAAAGTGCAGTTTTTACGCGCTAAAAAATTCATAACTTGAAGATCGTGGCTCGTTTTGAACCCGTTATGGTGGCCGAAATTCCGTCTTGACATTATCTACGTTTTCATCTCTCATGGCTGGAAGCCAATTTCGATCAGAAGGTCTTCAAAAATGTGGATTTATCAAGTATTTTCATACAGAAAATTTGTGACAGAAGTTTATTTGCGTCATGTTCAAAAAATCATAACTTGGTCGATTTTCATCGTATCGAGCTGGTTCTGGTGCCAAAATTTCACAAATTGAGTTGACTACATTTTTACATAAGGTATTGAGTTCAAACGGTATTCAAAAGGCCTTCGTTTTTTGCTCAGAGTGCGTGACACGCCAAAAATCCTGAATGCTGAATATTATTTCATCTGGGCCGAAACTTCGAAAATTCATAACTCGGTCAATTTTTATCGGATTGGGCTCATATTTTTACACAAGGTCACTGACTCAGAGATCTACAACTTTTCTTCAAAAGTCGAGACCAAATTATGCACCGATCAATACCAGTTTTTTATTGAAGAACGTGTCAGAGTCGACACTGGAGCCCAAAATAAGTTTGTCTGAGCTGAAACTTCAAAAATTTATAACTAATTCACCGTTTATCCGATTGAGCCGATTTTCGGACAGGAGTTAGTTCTCGATATCGGCTACATTTTGTTTTCACATTTCAACTTCAAACATTGCACTTAAGTCCCTGTGATTTAGCCTGGAAAGTGACGAACTCAAGTGAACATTGGAGGCCTAATTGCACATTCAAAGCCCATTTTCTTTACCCTAATTTCCATTATATAATCACCTTCTTTTCACACAAAGCAGAGAAGAGAAAAAAAGAGGAAAAAAACCTTGCCACAACACTGTTAGAATATCAAATTCTTTCAAGAACCCTAAAACCTTGAAATCCTTATTACAAATCCCTCTCTCACTACAAACAAGCCATCACAGTTACAAACCAACACCTCACTACTTCTTCAGTAAGGGTAAGGCTGGCTTGATCTCCATGATCAAAAGGGCATAAAAGCATTCATGTCACTACTTTTCTAGTAAAGGTAAGATTGATTTGATCTCCATAATCAAAAGGGTATAATCATTCATACATGTCATATTGTGCCTAAACATTAAATTTCTTCATATATTCGCTTTATTTGCATTTTATGATTTTATTTAATGTGTTCATGAGATTCAACACTGCAGATTTAGACAGGATCCTATGCAGGTTCATTAAGGAATGTTGAGGCCAAAACACAAATGGCCAAAAGCCAAAAGCTAAATGGCCAAAGTAGAACAACTTATGCATGATGAGGCCAAAACACAAATGGCCAACAACCAGAACACAAATGGCCATGAAACCCAATCCAATGGCCAAAGAATGCAGACCACGGTACTCAGGAGTCAATGAACACGCACGATATGCCAGAAAGTCAAACAAGGCTTTTTGTCTAATGGGCCAGAATACTTCAAAAAAACCTCCCATTGGGCCTGAAACCCCCATTGGTTTGCATCCTTTTTAATTTTCTTTTCTTTTCTTTTCTAATTCTTTTTTAATTATTTTAATTGTTTTTTTCACCATAAAATAATTTTCTATAATAAAAACAGAAAAAATCAAAAATACAAATATATTTAATTATTATTAATTTCATCACTAACCTATTTTTTTGTAAATAAACTCTAACAATTAACTTAGTTTAATTTAGGTTTTTAAACTTTAATCTTTTTCTTAATAAGTAAAAAGTATCTAGAATTAGGTTTTTTTTGACATTTTCATCTTTTTCTTAAATAAATTATTAATCATCATTATTTATCATTATTATTAATTATCATTAATTTTGTAAATAAACATGTAAATAAATTAATTAACTAGTAAATTAGGTTAACTTTAATATTTTCATTAATAATTAAAATAATCTAGATTTAGGATTTCCTTTTAATTCTTTTTCTTTATTTTTCATAAGTACAAAAAACACTAAAACACTTTCTTTTCTTTAATTAAATAATTAATTGGACTTTAATTTAATTTAATTTCAAGCAAAGGGTCAAAACCCTCGGACGTCCTAATTTTAATTCTTTTCGCGCATTATTTTCTTATCAATTATTATGTAACTGCTTTCCGGAAGTAATAATAATTAGGTTTACCGCATTTATTTACTTTCGGCATCTTTTATCAAAAATGGGTCTTTGTATTTTGGCGATGTATAGACCCGCGCCTTGTAATAGCGTAGCTTTTAGCTTTCCGTCTTTTAATTTTCCGCACCTTTAAATTCTAAATTGCATGAAAGAATGAATGGCTAATTAAAAACAAAGCGTAGCTCACCATAACATGTTCAAAGATAATTGCTAAACTGAAAACAACACACAGATTCACACACCACTTCTAGGGTACGCCTCACTGTTGCCTTACCTTCGAAACGTGGTCGTCGAGTATATGACGTTTTAGTAAGTCCTTATGTCCATGATCCAGTTGCCTCGAAACGGTTGCCTCGGATTAAAAAAGGATCAATGGCATAAGGGTAGCTTCTAAGGTGTCCTACTGTTACTCTGGTGACCACAATGTCCCTACAAACGAATTGACCCGAACACCTCCAACGGTGGTGCTACCTACCTCTCAATGGTGGGATGGCACTACCTTAAGGACATTTATACAGCCTAATTCCTTAGGGTAGGTAGATGACTCATACATACTTGCTCTATTCAAAAACAAATCAAAACTCTTTTCACACCGACACTTTTCAAAAAGCTTTCAAAACAATTTTTCAAACACTCTTGAGGACTGATACAAGAGTCGATCTGAAATCTTTAAACGAAACTTTTTCAAACCCACTCACAATTGAAAAGCAAACACTTTTGAAAACACAAATGAGCAAGTATCTAAGAGCCCATGGATAACCATGGATAGAAAGGGTGCTAACACCTTCCCTTTCTATAAATCTACCTCCCGAACCGAGAAACTATCTCATAAGGAATTTTGTTGTGCTTTTGTCCTGTCCATGTTGGAGAAAATAAAAGACGGTGGCGACTCTTACTTCCGCGATATTTCACGAACCAGCTTTAAACAGTCAGTTCCAGATCCACCGATCACACTAGGTTTCTACAATGATCTTCTTAGGTGTCTCCGTCCGGGCAGGCTCACCTATGATTTCTTTGCCCCGAGTCCCAGATGGCTCGACGAAAAGGGTGATAACTGGAATAGGAACTGGGATAGTAGTTGGTGTACTAGCAGATGGAATGACAACATGTTTGTGGACAGTCGGAGGGGAAATTTCGGGAGAAAAGAGTCTTCCACTTTTGGTTATCTTGCTTGTCCCAACAATATTGCTGACATCAGCATCAACTTCCTCACTCTTTAAGTCTTGTTTAACTCCATGGTAATACACACCAGCACCATAGTGCCAAGGGACAGCCTTATCCGAAGTGTATGGGATAGGATCAGGGACAATAATTATTAATGGAGCAATTCTTGGGATGGGTGTAATCCTAACAGGTTTTCTCGAGGAAACCTTGGAAGGATTGACTGAAATGGTTATGATGGCAACATCTTGAATTGGAACCAACAGAATCATAGTCTTTTCGAACAGGATCTCTTTATTATCCATCAGGCGCTGAACACCTGATTTCAATAAGCGGCAACCAGCAGGCAGAATTGAACACATGTGGCAACCTTCACCACAGCCCGAAAATAAATCGGCCAACAGCAAATTCTTCTTAACTGTCATCAAAGGAAGAGAAATTTCTTCCACGGAGGTCACAAATAAATCATCGCTTATAGCATTTACTCCATGACCATGTTTTGGCATGCGAGCAGTTATGACGTTGGGCTTCTCCGGAGCGTTAAACTCATTCTCTTTGGCTTCGATCAAGTCTTGCACCTTGTTTTTCAAGGCCCAACAGTTGTTTGTATCATGACCTGGACTTTCAGAGTGATAGGCGCAGCGGGCATTCGGGTTATAGTGGGGAGATGTGGTGTTGGGGTTCTTCGGGGCCTCTCTCAGAGTTACCAGATTGGTCTTCAATAATTGTGGTAGAATTTAAGTCAGGGTCATATTGAGCCGAGTGAACTGCCTTTGTGGTCTTTCCATCCTTTGTTGATTGTTGCATTGTGGAGCAACTGTGGGTCTTGATATCACTACCACATTTACTGCTTGACGGTGTTCAGGTCTGCTTTGTCCCCTCGGGCCATAGACTGCACTAGCTTATTTCTTACCGGTGAAAGGCTTCTTTACTGCACTTGATGAAGTTTCCTTTTGTATCTTACCACTTCGAATTCCAGCTTCTAATCTCTCTCTAGTCAAAATCAACTCAGTAAACCCAGATGACGAATTGCCGATCAGATGATTGAAAAATGGACCAGATAGCGTCCCTAGAAACATGTCAACCAACTCCCTATCAGACAAAGGGGGTTGGACTCTTCCAGCCAAGTCTCTCCATTTTTGACCATAGTCCTTAAAACCTTCACTTGCACCCATTGACATACCCTGGAGCTGAGTACAAGTGGGAGCAAGGTTGTCGTTATACTGATACTTCCTGTAAAAAGCAGCAACAAGGTCTTCCCAGTTTCGGACATTGGCTCCTTCCAACTGATAAAACCATTCTAGTTGAGTCCCTGACAGACTATCTTGAAAGAAGTGTACCCACAAATTTCTATCAGCAGTGTGAGGATGGATTTTTCTGACATACGAGCAGAGATGGAGTTTTGGATAGGATACTCCATCGTACTTAGCAAAAATAGGAGCTTTGAACTTATGTGGGATCACCACTCCCGATACCTGATCGGGACTTTATGAGTATATTGGGATACTAACTGCAAGTATACAGTTTAGTCGTTCTAGTTTTAAATGATTATCGAACTCACAGAGACTGAGGATCAATCGCATACGATCTAATGTTACAGTTTGTTTAACTAAGCGATGAATATTTGATTTTAGGGGGGAAATAGTTTAATTAAAAATAATAGTAATAGTTATACCGGTATGTGATAGTCGGACTTCGAGAATTCGGTGAATCGCTTGGCCTATAAAGTATTTCGGTAAAAACTAATTGTTTAAAAACCTGAGAAATACACTCTCGTGTTTATGAAATAAGTCATGCTAATAAACCTAGTGGATTCACTTTAAATTTAATAACACTTTTTGAAAACAATTTGAGTTTAATTAATTTATTAAAACACTCTCGTGTATTTAAAAATTAATGTTTCGTTACCACTATCTGGGTTGAACCCCAGCTCTCGCATGCAGGTTCTTGCCTTAATTAATTTACCACTCTCGTGGCAAAATCGTGTTAATTATCCTCTCACTCTCGTGACAAGGGTAGTTAAATTAAACATGGAAATTGGAAACCAGAAATTATTTTATAAATGTTTTTGTCCAAGGTATCACTGAATTCTTTCGGTACTTAAGAGTCACATACCGGTACAAATAATTTAGCCGGACATAATATATTTAATAACTGTGCAATTCAAAATATAATCCATAAAACTAATTGGCATAATACAATAATGAATAAATATTAATTGCAATAAAAACCTGGAAATAAGGTTGCTATGGTAATCTTGGATGTTACAATATTCCTTGCAGCTCAATCAAAATCAATAAATTGTGTTAATTCTTAAATGAAGAATTAACACTCTAAAACTAATGCTTGAAATAGTGCTGGAAGTAGAAATTGCAGTACGTAGAAAATGCTCAAAAACAAGGAAATAGAAATAATTGCAAAAAGTAGTAATTTTGTTCTGGGAGAATTTCTTCGACCTTCTTCCCTTTGCACTACCACACATATATATAGGAGAAAATATAGCAGTTGAAAGAATCTTGGGAAAAGGCTTGAGTGGAGGAAATATAGGATGCATGGTTACTAAGTGGAGGGAATATAGGAGAACACTTTTGCCCTCATGTTGCCCACGTCTCCACCAATTCACAACGTTCATCTTTACGCGTGTGACGGTCGTCACAGGTGGGTGACGGCCGTAATGTGCTTAAATAGCGCATTACGCTCGTCAATGATGTGTGACGAGCGTTGTTTCAAGTTTGGGAGTCGTTACGGTCGTCACAGGGTGTGACGGTCGTCACTGCTTCAAAATCTCCAAACTTTGCAGATTTGGTTCTTTTCTCTTCTGTTTATTGTCTAGCTTCCTTCATGTAGTCCTTTTTCATTGGTTTGAGTTGACAAATGTTGTACTTGTGAAAAGACACAAAAACTCGGGATAATCGGGAGTTAGATGACTCAATGTATTATAAAATCGGTAAAAAGAATAGTAATTATATGATACGATTTCTCGTTATCAAATTCCCCCATACTTAAACCTTTGCTTGTCCTCAAGCAAATAATCATTCGAAAGGTCGGACAAGTTTTTTCAAGCGCATATGCATGACATACCTTGGATCTTTAAAGCAATTTCGGGAAATCCTCGTCGGTTCGGCCAATACTTGAGTGAAACACTAAAGATAGGCTAATGAAACAAGCAATAAGCTTAGTCGTAGGCTTCCATTTTAAAAGAGCTATCCAACAGTTCCGTTATAATTCTGCCCAGAGTTCCTCGTATCTATTTCACCCAGTTTCGTTCTGGCGCAATCACATTAAGCCCTTTGTCTTAGTACGCACGTAGTGGAGTAACCGGTTAGTGACTTTGATCCTTTTAGCACGGGGTCTGGTACACGAATGTGGCAACCTTACATATGTTATCCAAGTTGGAGGTTATGGGGGATCGGGCCGTAGCACGCCCTACCGAGTTCAGAACCAGATACCTCTGAACCAACCAACACTTGATTCCTTTGTTATTTTCTCAACTCTTATATGTGCCCGTATATTTTGGTGCACAAAATATTTTCTTTTATCAGAGAGATAGGAAGGATATTTTAATGATCAGGCATCAAACACTTATATTCATCGATTCTCCACGTGGTTCATGTCAAGACGGTGCTGACTGCTAGTATAAACTACTAGGGGTTACTGTAGAACTAAAAACTCTAGATATTGGTATAATGGTTATTAAAACGGTTCGCGTAAGTAGGAAGTCTACGGTGTCATAACCGTATCGATCTTGTTATGTCGTTTTCGGCTTTCCTAACTGGGGATTTCGTTAAAATAGGTATGTCGGGCTAATGCGAAGATAAAAATTTTTGGTATGGCTAAATAAAGTGAAGAATTTAAATCGATATATATCATAAAAATTACTAGTTTATAAAGGATGGAAAGGTACCTCTCCCACACTGAATCCGACATTTTCCTCAATGTTACGGTATATAGGCGGGGAAGTACAATTACAAAAACAAACGGAAAAGAAATGAAACAGAAAAAATAATAAACTACATAAAAAAATAAATAAAAACTACTAGTGACCACTTCCTCTACTCCTGGTGCGAGAGCGTTTGGTAGGAGTGGCTTTTGTGTCAGTATCTTGGAAACCAAGGGTGCTGACGTCCAGCCTTAAGGTGTTGAGCTCTGACAGGGCCTCATCTAACCTCTCATTCATGTTCCGCTTCCCAGTCAAGATCTGAGTGTTTTGAGGGCATAAAAACTCATATTGCTCATGTTGTCTTCTTTCAAGCGCTGCGCACATTTGATTTTGCATATGAATGGCGCGGATAATGTATTCAAGATTAATAGGAGGTGGTGTAGATGAAGGCCCTGGAATTTCGTGGACGGGAGGAGCACTATCCAACTCTTCTTGCATTTCTTCTGCGGGGGCTGTAGGTTGGTCTTCATGAGTAGGTGCACGCCCCGCAGGAGCTGCAGGATCGGACAACCAGTTTGCTCGGTTTCGTGGATCGATTCGGTCCCTGCAAGGCAAAATGATGTTCTGATAAACAGTGTTCCTGATCACAGGGTGGAATCTGCCATCCTCCCGCTCATAAATGAGATGTGCGGCTTTACAGTGATCCAAAGTTAGCAAAGCCGGTGCCATAGAAGGCATAGTCACGAGAGCAGCACCGTAGTTCAGACCTATGGAAAGTGAAATGACCAGCCCTCCGAAATAAAAAGGGTTTTTCGCCTCTAGCACAAATAGAGTGGATGTAAGCGAGTAAGAATGGGGCGGCGTTGATCTTTTTCCCTGTGAACGCGCAAAGCATAAAGAAGATCTCCTTGGAGTTGAGCTTGTGGTTGCTGTCACAGGAAAAGATTGTGTTGCTGAGGATGCGGTGGAAATAGCGGATGGCCGGATTATGAATGTGGGTGGGATTTAGGTGGTCGTAGGATCCGACACGGATATTCGTCAAACTGTGCCATAAGTTGAAGGCTTCCTCACCAAAATTATCTGGCACCCGGAGATGGACACCTTCGTCCGAACAGAAGCCTAAAAGTCGCGCGATTTCGGGTTGGGGCAACTCGTGCTCAATGCCAAACATGCGAAATTTGGCCAGGCCTGACAGTTGGTTCGTGGCACCTGGCGGAGTGATGTAAACAAAGGAACTCAAAAACTCAAGAGTAAGAGTTTCATAAATCAGTCTTGGTTCGCGGCACAAGTTCCATAAATCCATACTTGGCAACAATTGGCGGACACTGTCAAGTAGTCCCAAACTCCTCAAGCAGTCAAGATCAACATACCATGTAGGTTCGAGACCTCGGCGTTGAAACTTCTGAAATTTGATCCGTTGGTTTTCTCCTTGTTCGTCGGATCTGAAAGTGAGAGTGAGAGCTTGTTGATTGTTGGCCATGGTGTTTGTAGAATGGATTGAAAAAGTTTTGAAATGAAAATGGGGTAGTGGGTGGATAGTATTTTTAGTGTTGGAAATTTGGAAGTTTGAAGAAAAATGGAGTGGAGTGGGTGTGTAACGTGATTTTGCAGCAATGGAGGTTTGGTGGATTTTGAAGGCAATGGTTGGAATGGTTCTGTAATAGCCGTTCTAATATATTTTGTGCGTGACGGTCGTCACGAGGGTGTGACGGGCGTCATACGGAAAAAATGCGTGTTACGCTCGTCACGAGGGTGTGACAGTTGTAACACGTTCAATGTCATTAATGAGAAGACCGTTACAAGACCGTTACAAATGTTTATATAATTTTTTATTATTTTCTTAATATTCTATGTTTGAAATATTCTAATAATTATAGTTTTGAAATATTATTTACTAACACATAATGAAATAATATTTGCGTGAAATATAAACAGTAAATTAAAATAAATAAAAAATATACTGAAAATGAAAATAAATGAAAAAAATAATAGAAACATGGTACTTGATAAATAATTGAATTAATAAAAATTGTTTCAAAATAACTTAAATAATAAAAATGATAAAATGCTAGAACAACTAGAATCCTCCCCACACTAAAACCAAACAGTGGCCTCACTGTATGTACAAATGCGAGAAAAGAATAAATCAAAATAACAACGGCAACTCTAGCCACGGGGAGTAGGGAACATATGCTGGTGCATGAAATCCAGCTGGTCGGTTACCAAATCCATGAAAGCGATGAAGTCCACTCGGAGAGATGTAAGCTCGCCCCGCATTTCAGTAATTTCTTCATGCAAAGAGTGTAGGGTAACAGTAGGTGGAGGCGGTGATGGGATCTCTGGAGCATGGGTGGCGGTCGCAGTAGAAACTACCTGCTGCTCCCATGGATCGGGGAACTGATGGTATCCCGGTGGTGTGGCAGGGTCTTCAGCATCGTGAGAGGTGTTGGGTACTTCGTAAATGTCAACAGTAGAAGGAGACGAAGGCGGTGTAGCAGGATGGTGGAGGTCAAAAAGCCAATTTGCTCTATTATGCACACTAGTGATAGGGTTCAGGAGCATAAACTGGTGGACAGTCTCATGATTAATTAACAGCTCAAATTGATCTGGCCCAAGATTCCCTATAAAGCTAGTGTTGAAGCAGAATTCAATGTTCATCGACTTTATTCCATAATGCGGGGCTGGTCCTAGCATAGGCCTTCGGAGTCCAATTGCATTCGATATCATAGTGACTAAACCACCCAACAGGATTGGTGCATTTGGAGTCTGGATAATACGCTCCATGTTGGCTAGCATATAAGCGGCACCGTTTACCGGACGACTCTGGGAGGCACAGTACATAATGAAGAGCTCATCACGGGACACGGATGTAACATTCTGCTGTTTACCAAAAAGGGTATGGGCGATGATCTTATGAAAGTACCTGATAGCCGGGTTGTGGATGCACTCAGAATAAAGGTCAGACGGCTCTAGATTGTTATTGCCAGCAATGCTTCCCCAGAAAAAAATCAAGGTCACAGTCAAGCAATAGGTCCTCCCGGGTCATAGTAATAACATCTTGGCCAAAAGGGAATCCCAACAGGTTGGCAAACTCTCGAAGGTTATAGCGGTAGTCCATGTCAAACAGCCTGAAGGTTATCAACCCACGGTTGAATACTAACCCGTGATTTGGAATGTAGCCCAGGGTGCTCAGGAGCTCAAGGGTCATCTTCCTGTAGGTACAATACCGTCTCCGAATAGGAGCAGTGTCCCAGCCAATCTGGTGTAGCAAATACATGACACTCTCACAAATGCCAAGAGCAGTCATATCATGGTCATCAGCGTAGATTGTAGGGCACATTTCCCGCTCAGCCAGATCCTCAAAGTGTCTTCTTTGGTGTCTTCTTCTCAAAGTGATATTCATGTAGTTTGCACGTGCCATGGAGCTAAATATGAAAGCAAAAGAATTACCCCCTGAAAATATTTAATAAATGTTTGAAAAACTAAGTTAGTATTTTCAGGTTAAAAATTTCCGAAGTTAAATCAAAAAGAAAAAGAAAGTTTAAAGGGAAAATAGAAGAAAAAATAGAAAATAAAAAGGAGTAAGAGATGCAACATGTAAGTTTTAAAGATTAAGAAAAAGAAAAGAAAATAAAAAACATATTAAAACAATAAAAGTAATTAAAAGAAAACATGGGTTGCCTCCCACGAAGTGCCTTTGTTTTATGTCGACGGCTCGATAGATAATACCTATTCAGTTAGGTATCGGGGTAGGTGGCTCACTTAACTGAAGATAAGCAGAATAGTTGATATTTCCGACGTTAAAGTAGTGCTTTAAGCGCTGGCCATTGACTATGAATGGTTCGATAGAATTTCCTTTAATTTTTATCGCACCACTTGGGAAAACTTTGTTAATTTCGAATGGTCCTGACCATCTGGAACGTAATTTTTCCGGGAAAAGTTTCAGTCTAGAGTTGAATAGGAGTACGATGTCTCCTTCCTTAAAGTCTTTCCGCGAGATACGCTTATCGTGCCATTTTTTTGTTCTTTCCTTAAAAATTTTAGCATTTTCATAAGCGTCTAAACGCAATTCTTCTAATTCATGGATATCTAATATTCGTTTTTCACCAGCAATCTTGTAATTTAAGTTAAGGGTTTTAATGGACCAATAAGCTTTATGTTCTAATTCTACTGGCAAATGACAAGATTTTCCATAAACTAATTTAAACGGCGTTGTTCCGATAAGGGTTTTAAAAGCTGTCCGATATGCCCAAAGAGCATCATTTAGCTTAGAGGACCAATCTTTCCTGGATGTGGCTACGATTTTCTCAAGGATTTGTTTTATCTCCCTATTTGACAATTCCACTTGTCCACTCGTTTGACGATGGTATGGTGTGGCTATACGATGTTTAACGGCATATTTTGAAAGTAATTTTTCGAAAATTCTAGAGATAAAATGGGAACCTCCATCACTGATTACTAGTCTTGGTACACCGAATCGTGGGAAGATAACATGCTTGAATAGTTTAAGTACCACTCGTGTATCGTTTGTGGGTGCAGCGATGGCTTCAATCCATTTTGATACGTAGTCAACAACTACCAATATATACTTATTTCCAAAAGATGCGGGGAATGGCCCCATGAAATCAATTCCCCACACATCGAAAATTTCTACTTCGAGGATTCCTTTTTGCGGAATTTCGTCGCGTCTAGATATATTTCCTGTGCGCTGACATCTATCTTAGTTCATAATTGCTACGTGGACGCCTTTCCATAAGGTAGGCCAAAAGAAGTCAGCTTGAAGTATTTTTGCACAAGTTTTCGATGTACTAGCGTGTCCACCATAAGGGGTGGAATGGCAATGGGAAATGACATCGTCTATTTCATCGTTAGGAACGCAGCAACGGTATATACTATCGGCGCCTCTCTTAAAGAGTCATGGTTCATCCCAAAAGTAGTGTTTAAGATCATGGAAGAATTTCTTCCGCTGTTGGTACGTTAAATCAGGTGGTAGGACACCGGCATCTAAATAGTTGACGAACTCAGCGTACCATGGTAATGTGGTGTTTGTACAAATGGCTTTCACTACCGCAGTTGTTAAAGGTTCATTGTGTTGAT
This sequence comes from Vicia faba, assembly GCA_948472305.1. Classification (NCBI taxonomy): domain Eukaryota; kingdom Viridiplantae; phylum Streptophyta; class Magnoliopsida; order Fabales; family Fabaceae; genus Vicia; species Vicia faba. The sequence continues at coordinate 992,013,709 of OX451735.1, forward strand.
CTAAACTGTCGGTAAGAGCTATCTCTAGTTTAGCAATAAGGCGTTCATAAGGGAAATCTTCGTTTATGGGAACACTCTCGGTTTGGATTCCATCTAATCTTGATAAATGGTCTGCTACCACGTTTTCAGTACTTCTTTTGTCTTTTATTTCCAAGTCAAACTCTTGTAGGAGTAAGATCCATCTGAGTAGTTGCGGTTTGGCGTCTTTCTTACTTAGTAAGTATCGAACGCAGCATGATCCGTGTAAATAATGATTTTGGCGCCCACTAAGTAGGATTGAAATTTATCTAATGCGAATACAACAGCTAAGAGTTCCTTCTCCGTAGTGGCGTAATTCATTTGTGTGGGATCGAGTGTTCTACTTGCGTAGTAGATAGCGTGAAGCTTTTTATCTTTGCGTTGTCCTAGGACTGCGCCTACAACATAATCGCTCGCATCACACATTATTTCAAATGGTAGGTTCCAATCAGGAGGTTGCATAATAGGTGTTGAAATTAAGGCTTCTTTAAGCGTCTCAAATGCGTTTAAGCATTTATCGTCGAAAATAAACTCGGCTTCTTTCATTAATAATTCAGTTAGTGGCTTAGTGATTTTAGAGAAATCTTTTATAAAACGTCGGTAAAAACCAGCGTGTCCTAGAAAACTTCTTATTTCTCTAACTGTTTTGGGTGGTTGAAGGTTTTTGATAATTTCTATTTTTGCTTTGTCGACTTCAATCCCTCTCCTTGATACAATGTGACCCAACACAGTTCCTTGTCTCACCATGAAGTGACATTTTTCCCAATTGAGCACTAGGTTGACATTGACACAGCGTTTCAGTACTAATTCAAGATTTGATAAACATCCGTCAAAACTTTCTCCAGAGACAGAGAAATCGTCCATGAATACTTCCATAATTCTGTCTAAAAAGTCTGCGAAAATCTGCATCATGCATCGTTGGAAAGTTACAGGTGTGTTACATAGTCAAAATGGCATTCTTCGGTATGCAAAGGTACCATAGGGACATGTGAACGTGGTTTTCTCTTGATCATCAGGATGAATGGGAATTTGGAAGAATCCTGAGTATCCTTCAAGATAGCAGAAATGGGAATGTTTGGCTAAGCGCTCGAGCATTTGATCAATGAATGGTAATGGGAAATGGTCCTTACGCATAGCTTTGTTTAGTTTTATGTAATCAATACACATTCTCCATCCTGTTTGAGTACGTTGTGCTACCGATTCACCTTTCGTGTTTGTTATAACCGTAACACCTCCTTTCTTAGGTACTATGTGAACTGGACTGACCCAATTACCATCTGATATTGGGTATATGATGCCTGCCTCTAGTAGTTTCTGCACTTCTTTCTTAACGACTTCACTTAGGATAGGATTTATTCGTCTTTGATGTTCTCTAAAAGTCTTGCAGTCCTCCTCTAAAGTAATGTGGTGCATACAGAGAGAAGGGCTTATTCCCTTTAGATCTGATATGTTATAGCCTAACGCGGTTGGATATTTCCTTAACACACTAAGAATTTTTTCGGTTTCGATCTTCCCTAAATTGGCATTAACTATAACTGGCCGTTCGAGTTCTTTATCTAAAAATTCATACCTAAGATCATCAGGTAACGTTTTAAGTTCTATACCAGTTTTATTATCAGTTGGGGAAGGATCGGGTGTTAAGGCGAGACATTCACTTAGGTTGGGATCTAGATGTTCTTGTTTCCAGTCATCATCCTTGAGGATAGTCGGTGTCGGAATTTTCAGCATCTCAGAATAGGTGTCTTCTTGGCTTTCTAGTTCTTTGACACATTCATCAATAATATCTAGGAGACAGCATGAGTCATCTATAGCAGGGGCTTTTAAGAATTGGGAAAGAATGAATTCTACTTTTTCTTCTCCTACCTCGAAGGTAAGCTTTCCTTTCTTAACGTCAATGATGGCTCCTGCAGTAGCTAAAAATGGTCTTCCTAATATGATGGGAATGTTTGAATCTTCCTTGATGTCCATTATTATAAAGTCAGTCGGTATGTAAAACTGTCCTATTCGGACAGGGATGTTTTCTAACATACCAACAGGGAATTTGACTGATCTGTCAGCTAGTTGTAGGGATATCTTGGTAGGTATCATGTCGCCTAGTTTGAGCTTCTCGCAAATAGATAAGGGCATTAGACTAACACTTGCTCCTAAATCGCATAGAGCTTTGTCTATGACAGATTTTCCAATTACACATGGTATGGAGAAACTACCAGGATCTTTTAGCTTTGGAGGCATATTATTTTGAATTATGGCGCTACATTCAGAAGTTAGCATAACGGTTTCGTTTTCAACAATTTTTTTCTTATTAGACAATATTTCTTTTAATAATTTAGCATATGACGGCATTTGGGTTATAGCTTCTGTAAACTGAATAGTAACGTTTAATTGTTTCAGAAGTTCTACAAATTTCTTGAATTGCCCCTCGTTCTTGGATTTTGCAAGTCTTTGAGGGTATGGAATTGGTGGTTTATATGGCGGTGGAGGTACGTAAGGTTTTTCTGAAACCTCTCTGTTCTCATTCGCGTCTTCCTCTACATTCTTAGATTGATCTTTCGACTTCTATACTTCTTTTTTAGGTTTTGGAGTCTAGGATCTACCGGTCCATCAAGGGCTGTCCCACTTCGTAATGTGATAGCATTTGCATGTCCTTTAGGATTGGGTTGTGGCTGTCCAGGAAATGTACCAGCAGGTGCGGCAGAACTAGCTTGGTGTTATGCTACTTGGGAGGTTTGGGTTTCTAACATTTTATTGTGAGTTGCTAGGGCATCTACCTTATTTGCTAATAGCTTTAATTGTTCACCGGTGTGAACGTTTTGATTGAGGAATTCTTTGTTTTGTTGAGCTTGATTAGCGATAAAATTTTCCATTAGGATTTCAAGGTTAGATTTCTTAGGAATGTTAGGAACATTAACATCGGGTTTTTGATAACCTGGAGGTACAGCAGGTGCTTGGCCAGGTGCATATAAAGCGTTATTGCTCTTGTACGAGAAGTTAGAATGGTTCTTCCAACCAGGATTATAGGTATTAGCATACGGATTACCTTGAGCGTAATTTACCTGATCAACTGATATTCCTGCTAAGATTTGACATTCGGTTCCAACATGACCAGGGACTCCATAAACTTCGCAGTTTGGGGTAACTGCAGCCACGATGGTTGCATGAGGTAAGGTTAAACTTTCTATCTTTTGGGTAAGAGCATCTACCTTAGCATTAACTTTATCTAGGCTACTAATCTCGTACATCCCACCTTTGGTTTGAGTTTTCTCCACAGATGTTCTTTCTCCTCCCCACTGATAGTGGTTTTGAGCCATATTTTCAATGAGTTGGTTAGCTTCGTCATAAGGCTTGTCCATCAGTGTACCACCTGCGGAGGCATCTATAGAGAGTCTTGTGTTGTACAAGAGTCCATTATAAAACGTGTGGATGATCATCCATTTTTCTAATCCGCGATGTGGGCACATTCGCATCATATCTTTGTAGCTTTCCCATGCATCGAATAACGATTCAGTATCCTTCTGCCTAAATCCATTGATTTGGGCTCTTAGTGCAGCAGTCTTGCTTGGGGGAAAGTATCGTGCTAAAAATACAATCTTAAGTCCTTCCCATGTAGTGACGGAATTTGATGGCAAGGATTGCAACCAAGCCCAAGCTCTATCTCTTAGCGAGAAGGGGAAAAGACGTAATCTTATTGCATCTTTACTAACACCATTTGCTATAACCGTGTCGGCAAATTGAACGAATTTTGTAAGATGTTCATTTGGATCCTCAAAAGGATCTCAAGAGAATTGGCGTTGTTAGATAGATGATATCAATGACGGTTTCAACTCAAAATCGTTTCGATTTATTGCTGGAGCAGCAATGATGTTGCGGGGTTCTTGTTGTGATGGAGCTGCGTACTCCTTCAGTGGACGAGTCCTTTGTTCTTCGGCCATGTCTAATTCTGGATTAGTTTCGGTTTCAGAGGAAGAATTAGAATCTGTTTCAGAATCAATCTTGATTTCGGGTTTGGGTAAAGGAATAGCGTGATTTAAACAGTAATCCCAGACTGCACGTCTTACGGAAAGGATGCGTTCAAGTTCGTCCGTCGATTTGTCAAGTGGTTCGCCTTGTGAGCGAGTCCTTGGTATACAAATCGAAAAGGGGTTTATGTTGCCTAGTCTAAATGCGCAACAGAAGAATCGTAATTAATTGACTAATCAGTCCCCAGCAACGGCGCCAAAAACTTGATCGGGACTTTATGAGTCTATTGGGATACTAACTGCAAGTATACAGTTTAGTCTTTCTAGTTTTAAATGATTATCGAACCCACAGAGACTAAGGATCAATCGCATACGATCTAATGTTACAATTTGTTTAACTAAGCGATGAATATTTTATTTTAGGGGGGAAATAGTTTAATTAAAAATAATAGTAATAGTTATACCGGTATGTGATAGTCAGACTTCGGGAATTCGGTGAATCGCTTGGCCTATAAAGTATTTCGGTAAAAACTAATTGTTTAAAAACCTGAGACATACACTCTCGTGTTTATGAAATAAGTCATGCTACTAAACCTAGTGGATGCACTTTAAATTTAATAACACTTTTTGAAAACAATTTGAGTTTAATTAATTTATTAAAACACTCTTGTGTATTTAAAAATTAATGTTTCATTACCACTATCTGGGTTGAACCCCAGCTCTCGCATGCAGGTTCTTGACTTAATTAATTTCCCACTCTCGTGGCAAAATCATGTTAATTATCCTCTCACTCTCGTGACAAGGGTAGTTAAATTAAACATGGAAATTGGAAACCAGAAATTGTTTTATAAATGTTTTTGGCCAAGGTATCACTGAATTCTTTCGGTACTTAAGAGTCACATACCGGTACAAATAATTTAGCCGGACATAATATATTTAATAACTATGCAATTCAAAATATAATCCATAAAAATAATTGGCATAATACAAGAATGAATAAATATTAATTGCAATAAAAACCTGGAAATAATGTTGCTATGGTAATCTTGGATGTTACAATATTCCTTGCAGCTCAATCGAAATCAATAAATTGTGTTAATTCTTAAATGAAGAATTAACACTCTAAAACTAATGCTTGAAATAGTGCTGGAAGTAGAAATTGCAGTACGTAGAAAATGCTCAAAAATTAGGAAATAGAAATAATTGCAAAAAGTAGTAATTTTGTTCTGGGAGAATTTCTTCGACCTTCTTCCCTTTGCACTACCACACATATATATAGGAGAAAATATAGCAGTTGAAAGAATCCTGGGAAAAGGCTTGAGTGGAGGAAATATAGGATGCATGGTTACTGAGTGGAGGGAATATAGGAGAACACTTTTGCCCTCACATTGCCCACGTCTCCATCAATTCACAACGTTCATCTTTACGTGCGTGACGGTCGTCACAGGTGGGTGACGGTCGTAATGCGCTTAAATAGCGCATTACGCTCGTCAATGATGTGTGACGATCGTTGTTTCAAGTGGGGGAGTCGTTACGGTCATCACAGGGTGTGACGGTCGTCACTGCTTCAAAATCTCCAAACTTTGCAGATTTGGTTCTTTTCTCTTCTGTTTATTGTCTAGCTTCCTTCATGTAGTCCTTTTTCATTGGTTTGAGTTGACAAATGTTGTACCTGTGAAAAGACACAAAAACTCGGGATAATCGGGAGTTAGATGACTCAATGTATTATAAAATCGGTAAAAAGCGTAGTAATTATATGATATGATTTCTCGTTATCAATACCAATCCCAATTATCCAAAATCCAAACCAGGGATCTTTTGAATCTCCATAGTGCTCAGACGGTATTCTAACTGCTTGTACATATCCTCGGCAGGATGATATTGCTCATCATCATAATCCGTATCATTATCAGAAACTGCTGGACTGAGGTCCTTTGTTCTTTCTTGGTTCTCCCCGTCTTTGGATGAGGAGGTCAGATCAGCTGATTGTCTTATCCTTTCTCCGAATCTTCTACCCATGTTCAGAATACCAACCTTCTTCTTCTTCTTCTTCTTCTTCTTCTTCTTCTTCTCTTTCAGAATCAGGGTCTTCAAATCTTCTTGCCCTTTAGCCAGACTTAAGAACATTTGCTGGAATTGGGCGTTCTGTTCCTGAAGATCTTTGATGGCTTGATCAGAAGACATTTCTGATGAAATAAACAACGAAGAAGATGAGAAACCTATAATGGTACCTGTAATGGTGTGCATGATAATGGGATGTGTATGTAATGATTTCAAAGACTTTTGGAAATTTAAATTTGCAAACCAAAAAAGAACAAACTTTATTAGATTAACTTGTAAAAGGTTCAACAATGCCCTTGAGGCGTTACAAAGAAGTAAATGGAAAACAAATCTAAAACTAGAAAAGTAAAATAAAAAATCCCATGGACGTTTCCTCTTTGTGCTGACGTAGTCATTGATCACTCTTTCCTCCTCGAGCTGTCTGGTGAGCTTCAAAATCTTCCTTTCTTGCGCATGGTACTTCTCCCGGTAAGTATCTCTCTCTTCTTTCAGCTGAATCCAAGACCTCTGCAATGCCCCAGAATCAGTGGGCATGTAAGGATAAATAACCGTGTAAGGAACGCTTTCTTCATTAGTGGGTTCCACAATCACTGGAAATACGGCCTCATAGGGTATTCCAAGCTTCTGGGCACGAGCTCAGACCCATTGTAGGTAAGGCTGCATAGGAAGGTAAGTCTTTGGTCCTAGTTCTTGGGGGTCAGATCTGTTCACCATTCCCCAAGCTCGTATAAACCTCCGGCAGTGCTCGTCAACGTCTTCCTTGTAGTCAAATGCAATAGATAGTGCTATCCTAAGGAATTAAGCGGTGTAAGAGTCCTTTAGATAGTGCTATCCCACCATTGAGAGATAGGTAGCACCATCGTTGGAGGTGTTCGGGTCAATTCGATTATCGGGACAATGTGGTCACTAAAGCAACGGAAGGATACCTTAGAAGTAACCCTAATGTCCTAGATCCTTTTTAATTCGAGGCAACCGTTTCGAGGCAACTGGATCTTTGGACTACGGGTGACCTCTAAAACATCCTATACTTGATGACCACGTTTCGAAGGCAACGAGTGAGGCGTACCCTAGAAGTGGTGTGTGTATTGTGTGTTGTTTTCATGTTATGTTTGTCTTTGTGATTAGTGAGCTACGAGTTGTTTTTATTTATCATACATTCTTGCAGGCATATTAGCAGTTAGGAGGTGCGGAAAGTAAATTGCGGAAACATAAATCCTACGCTATTACAAGGCGCGGGCCTATACATCGCCAAAAATTACAAAGACCCGTTTTTTGGTAAATAAGTACGAGAAATTAAAATAAAGCAGTAAACCTAATTAACTATAACATGTCATGGAAGCAATTACATAATAATAAACTGTGCGCGAATAAAAATTAAATCGGAATGTTCTAAGGGTGTTGACCCTTTTAAGAAAAGAAATTGAATTTTTTTGTCTTTTTGAAATTAAAATGAAATTAAAACTAACTAATGACTAATTAATTAATTTAATTAAAAGAAAATATATTTTGTTTTTTTATGTTTTTTTTTATGAAATAAAATAAAAATAAAAAGAAACCAAATTAAAAGTTAACCTAAATCTAAGTTATTTTAGTTATTTAAAAAAAAGTTAAAATGGCCTAATTAAAACTAATTTATTTAAGATTTATTTACAAAAATAAAATAATAATAATAAAAATAATGTTAGGTCTATTTTTTTTGATTTTTTTATGAAAATATTAGTTGGTTAATTAATTGTTAATAATAAATAAATAAAATAAAGCAAGTAAATAAAAAAAGAAAATGTCAACAAAAAAAATAAAAAGAAGAGTAAAACCCAAGGGGGTGTAGGCTGAAATGAAGGGTGTTGAATTGAGAATTGTGGCCCATTAGCAGAAAGCCTTGTTTGACTTTCTTGCATCACGTGCGTGTTTTTGACTGGGGCGCGCCATGGATTTCACCTCCTGGCCACTGGATGGGTGCTTGAAGACACCTGGCTAGCTGATGCGTGAGACCTATGGGGGAACACTGGATGAACGCTGCACAGAAGCATTTTAGAAAAAATGATATTGGAATTATGGGGGGCCTGGGAATCGAACCCAGGTCCCAGAGATTACCAAACATATGCCCAGCCACTGAACCAAACGCATTTCTTTGTAAATATAATATGAACAAAAGTATATATGACATAAGTGCCCCATGTGCTGAAATGCGCGCGCGAATTCAAACGGACCACTCCCTGCTTGCCACGCCATCGTCTTCAAGCTTTTCCTGTAAACATAAAACATATAGAGGGGGTTTTAAACCCCCACAAAATACAGGCATATTGAAAATAGCGATTAGCAATTGGGACAACATAAAAAAGGCGTGACACGTCCATTCAATCCGTCTTGAGCTTCTGAGTTTGACCATGCCTGTTTTGAGGTTCAATTTTACAGTATATAAAAAGCCCAATTCTAAAGCTCTGAAAACCTAGAAATTGCTAATGGTAACTTTCAATCCAGGGCGCCATTCTCAAATTAAATCATGTGGAACGCTTTGTATTGATCCTGTGAGCATAATGCTATCAACAAAAGGTGTTAAAAATGCATGGAATGTGATATGTAAATTGGGAAATATATGCAAACCATATGAGTTGGTGGGGATGATTCTGATGGTGTTAAGCCTCGTTCTTGATTGCAATGGCTTCCTGGAAGGGTCAGGAGTGTGTTTGGATCCACAAGAAAGCTTGAATTGGGCTGCAATATTGATTTCAGTTTCACACTTTTTTTGAAATTTTGCAATTTTGGTTATGGAGTGCTTGAGTGTTCTAGGTCGTGACTCCTGTTGTGAAGGCTTGCACATGTGTTATGTAATGAGTATCAATCAGAATTATGGTCATTGAAGCCTTGCAATTATGTTCTTGATTTTGCCATAAACTCCATTGAAACAACTTGCCATTTTTTGTGAAAATTTGAATTTTCTTGCTTGGAATAGGCCTTGCACGAATTTGGTAAGTACTTCATGGTTCATCAAAGCAATTCAACACAAAATATATCCCTCCATTAACTTTCTTGATTTTTATTTGAATTTTAAAGATTTAAAATGAATTAAATCAAATAAAATTAAATAAAAATGGAAAAATTAATTTTTAATCTTGAAATAAATTGTGGGATATGTGGGAGGCATGGCCAAGCTGACTCAAGTGGAAAAAGTGGGCCCCTTTTGTCAAAAATGAAGTTTCAAGGATAGTTGACTTTGGCCATTTCACAAAAATTTCCCAACTTCTCCAATGCTTATCTTGCTCAATTTTGAAGCTATGAACATTTTCTTGGACATTTTGGAAAGGTATTGAAGTCCTCTAACCAATGCCTTTGGTCCCATGTCATTTTGATTTACCAATCTCAAGTTATGGTCTTTGACTTAAAGTGCCTTTTTGTTGACTTTTGAAAATGACCTATAATGTTGAAATTGATAACTTTTTGTGAGAGCATTTCTTGGACTTGGAATGTGAAGATGAGTTGTAGGAAATGTCTTCCCCTTCAAGATGAGCATTGGATGGGATTTTTCTGATGAATCATGAAAAAGTTATGCCTTGGTCAAGTTACAGTTGACTTTTCAGCTGTCCAAAAATAGAAACTTTTGACACCTTGATGATTTTTGAGCCATTCTTGTGGAATCATGGTCAAGACTTGACCAAATGATGATTGTGGCTTCAAAATAAGATGTTGACCAAAAATTTTGACTTTTGACTGCCAAATGACCATTTTGCCCCTACAGTTGACTGTGGAGCAATTAGGGTTTTTGACTGTGCAACTTGACCTTGTGAGCCTTGAAACTTGACATGTAGGTGCTTGCCAATGTATATGAGCATATGGGACTTGATTGGGCCCTTGAAAACCTCAACTTCTTTGCAAGAACCAAAACCCTAATTTGCATGGCTTAGGAGGATGGTTGATTGTGCAGCCCTTGAGTAGACTTGAGAAGATGCTTGTCAAAACTTTGAAGATTATGGGAGGGCAAATTTTGGGGTACAACAGGCCCATTTGGAAAAAAATGCTATTTTGGACACTTTTGACTTTTGGCAAGTTTGCAAAAAGGGTCAACTTGGCCAATGCATAATTCTCTCAATTTTGACCCTAGAGAGGTTTTCTTGGACTTTTTAGAAAGCTTAAGATGTCCTCTAAGCAACATTTTTGTTATCATCTCAATTGAGTCTTCCATGTTCATGTATGAAGCTTTGACCCAAAAGGTGTTTTTGTTGACTTTCCAAAATGACCTATAATGTCCAAATTCATATCTTCTTGTGAGTGCATATTTTGAACTTGGGAGCTGAAGATGAATTGTAGGGAATTACATCCTATTCAAAATTAGCTTTGGATGGGTAATTTTTGATAAAGTATGAGAAAGTTATGCTTGGTCAAAGTTGAGTTGACTTTTCCTACAAAACCCTAATTTAGCAACTTTTGGATTTTGATGAATTGTGAGTAATCCTTGAGGAATCATGATCAACCCTTGATCAAATGATGAATAATAATTCAAAATTAGAATTTTGACAAAAAATCTTGAAGTTTGACTGTATGTGGGCCACAATTGACTTTTGCCCTAACACAGTCGATTTCCTGGCCTTTGAGCAATTGATTGAGCAAATTTTCTCTGCATGGCTTGAAACTTAACATGGATGATCTTAAGAACATATTAGGACAATGGTGATCATTTGGGATCCTTTGGAATCAAGCATCTTGATGCAAAATGAAACCCTAATTTGGATAAAAGAAAAGTCGGTGGTGACTCTTGCTAACCGCAACATTTGTGAACAAATGCAAAACACCAAAGTCATTTCTCCCATCGTATCACAGAACTGGCGACTCTGCTGGGGAAAAATATAAAAGTGGGGTTACCTTAGGGTTAGATCACATTTACTTGCTTTCTTTGTTTGACTTGTATGCTTTACATTATGGTTCTTTGTTTGGGTTTGAATCCTCTACCCGGATTTGGGATACCTCATAGGTAAGTAGCAGTACATTGTGGAAACTGTGTGGGGTATACCGACATGGTCTAAGCAATAGCCACGTTAGTGGGACATAATTGTGGGTACCGGTAGCCCTTGAGTAGTCAAGGAGAATACGGGGCCGCTGAGTGATGTCATGAAGCACTAATGCACTTTTAGAACTTTTACTTGACCAACTTGGCCATTAGGACGTAGTGAGATGACCGACTTTGGTGCAGTCCGAAGTTGGTAGATACTCGATACTACACTCATTGAGGTTTGGTTTTTTGAGATATTTCAGTCGCCATTAAAGAGGCTTGTGCTGAAATAATGACCAAAGAAACAAATCAGTGATATTGAGCTCCTTAGTACCCAGTTACTATTACTAGGACAGGTTTAAGCCGACTAAACTTCAAGAGGGTACTTACCATTAAGACTCCATGCAAGCCTAAACTTAATGATTTTTTTTCTTTGTTTGTGTATATTTACTTGTACATAACATCATAAACATCATAACATCATACTCATACTCACTAACCATTTCAAGGATCTTGGGATTTATCTTTGTTCTGTTTTGTAGGACATGGATTCTATTCGCAGGAAAACTATTCAAGTCAATCTTGTAAGGATCCCTCCTCAACTTAAAGAGCTAGCATCAAGGATTCCTGAAAATTATCCATTCACCGAAAGACATGGTCGCCTACTAAACTTGGTCACCTCTAACACTTATGAAGACATGATGAAGGTGCTCTTTCAGTTCTTTGATCCTTTACACCATTGCTTCACATTTCCCGATTATCAACTTGTGCCAACTTTGGAAGAATTCTCCAAACTCTTGATGATTCTCATTCTCAATCAACTACCTTTCAACGGTACGGAAATAGATCCAAATCCAGAAGAGATTTCTCAAGCTCTACACTTGCAACCATCTGATATCACAACTAATTGGGAAACAAGGAGTGGTGTCAAAGGTTTCCTAGAATAGTTCTTGTTTGAGAAAGCCCCAAACTGTTGGAACTCTTTGGATTTGCAAGCTTTTAATGAAACCGTGGCTTTCCTCATCTATGGGATGGTTTTGTTTCCAAATCCTGACCAACTCATAGATGTGAACACCGTCAAAATATTCATGTCTCGTAACCTGGTGCCTACTTTGCTAGGGGACATCCTACATTCCTTCCACACTTGTACTATTAGGAGAAGAGGTGTCCTTATGTGTTGTACTCCTCTCTTGTCAAGATGGTTTATTTCTCATCTTCCCCAATCTATATTGAAGAATGAACAAGGTTCAAGGTGGTTACATAGGTTGATGACGCTCAAACATTCAAACATTCATTGGTGTTCCTGATCCATTGGGAATGTTACTATTGTCGACTGTTGTGGAGAATTACCTAATGTCCCTTTACTTGGAATTATAGGAGGTATCACCTACAACCCCTGCTTAGCCTTAAGACAATTTGGTTATGCCCGAAGGGATGGCCCACATGAGATGCTCATTCAAGGTTTGGTATTTGACTACGAGAACGACGATCAAGGTCATCGACAGAGATTTATCCGAGCTTAGAGGATGCTGAACAAGGTAGATAGAAAGACATTAGGGCATAAGAATTCCATCCCTCTTGAGCCTTACCTCAAATGGGTACGAGCTCATGCTCAAAGTCTTATAATGCCTTACCCCTCCATTCTCCCGGTTATCATAGAGCCTATCGTGGAAGGAGATGTTCCGTACACTATCCTGCATCCTGACATGTCCACCTCTCTTGAAGACTTACAAAGGGATTGGGTACAGCTTAAGGGGGGAGCGAGACACTTTCGAAGTCCAATTCTACGCTAGCGAGAAGAAGGTTTTGGAACTCACTAATAAAATTCACGAGGAGCGGAGCCTGAATGCCTACATCGCACCAAAGAGAATGCGTACAACTTTTTTATCTTAGAGTCTTTGTACTTCTTTGTAAGCCCAAAAGAGGCATGATATACTCAAGCTTTAATTTATTAATATAACGTGTGTTCCTTTTTTTTTGGTCTAAAGAAATTTTAAATCTCTAAGTTCCTTGAAATTATTGCATATGCATTTACCATTCATCATAACACAAGCATATTTCTTACGACAAGTATCCTTATCTTTATATTTTTTATTTCAGTAAGATGGATCTCAAGCAGACGGTAAAAGACCTCCAAGCACATAATGCCCATTTTCAGCAGTTGTTCTTGACTCTAGCCAAAGGACAAGAAGATCTGAAAACCTTGTTGATCGAAGAAAAGAAGAAGAAAAAGAAAGTAACCAGAGTTCTGAATATGGGAAAGGCAAGGAAGCAGTTTTCCAACAAGAGTCTGAAGAGGAGGAAAAGGAGAATTAATCTATAGAGCAGTATCCCCCGGCCGATGACAAATACAAGCATCTGGAAGAACGACTAAGCGCAATGGAAATCTAGAAAGTGCTTGGGCTAGACTTTGAGGAGTTAGGTCTGGTGTCTGGGATTATCATTCCACCAAAATACAAGGCGCCGATATTTTCTAAATACGACAGAGTTTCGTGCCCCAAAATGAATCTCCGATCCTATGTAAGGAAGATACAACCTCACACTGCAGATAGAGATTTATGGGTCCACTTTTTCTAAGACAGTCTATCTGGAACTCAACTTAATTGGTTCTATCAATTGGAAAGGGCCAATATCTACAACTGGGAAGACCTTCCCGCTGCTTTCTATAAACAATATCAGTACAACACAAACCTTGCTCCTACACGTACTCAACTCTAGAGTATGGCTATGATTTCAAATGAAGGTTTCAAAGACTACGCTCAGAAATGGAGGGACTTAGCGGGAAGAGTCCAACCTCCCCTTTCTAAAAGATAACTAGTAGACATGTTTTTGGGTACCCTGTCTGGTCCTTTCTTTAACCATTTATTTGGAAGCTCCTCAGTAGGCTTCACTGAATTAATCCTGACTAGAGAAAGAGTGGAAGCTGGGATTAAGAGTGGGAAGATCCATAAAGATACATCTTCCTCCGTTGTAAGAAAACCATTTATATAGAAGAAAGAAGTTGGTGTTGTGTATCCTCAAAGGAACCAAGAAAGAACTGAACACCATACAATGGTGGGGGCTGTCATGATCCCTAAGCCTGTGCCTACTCAGCAAAGGAATGATCAGCCTAGAAAAGAAAGACCAGTAAGACAATTTACCCGAATTAATATGACATTATCTCAAGTACTGGCACATTTGTTGAGATCCAATATGGTAACTTTGAAAGAAGCTCCGAAGAATCCCAACACCACATCTCCTCACTATCATCCTAATGCTCGCTGTGCGTACCATTCGGAAAGCCCAGGCCATGACACTAACAACTGTTGGGCTTTGAAAAACAAGGTGCAAGACCTTCTTGAAGCAAAAGAAATTGAGTTTGATGCTCTTGAAATCCTGAATGTTATCACCGCTCATATGCCCAAGCATGGTCGCGGTGTCAACGTTGTTGAAGATGATATGTTTGTTTCTACTATTGATTAACTTGTTACTCCTCTCCTCACCGTCAAGAAGAACATTTTAAAAGCCGGTTTATTTTCGGGTTGTGATTAAAGATGCCACCTCTGTTACTCCTGACCAACTAGTTGTCATTTATTGAAAGCAGGTGTTCAACGCCTAATGGATGACAAAGAGATTTTGTTTGAAAAGACTCCTGTTCCAACTGTTTCTTACAAAGATGTTTCAAAAATAACCATTTCCGCCAATCCTTCCAGGGTCTCCACCAAAAGACCCGTTAGGATTACATCATTTCCTAAAGTAGCTCCGCTAATAATTACTATGCCTGGGCCAATCCCGTACTCATCAGATAAGACCGTCCCATGGAATTATGGGGGCAATGTCTACTATCACGGTGTCAAGCAAGATTGGTCGGTTACTGAAGACTCAATTTCTGAGGAAGATAACCCAGACATCAGTAATATTGCGGGAAACAGCAAGATAACCTGAAGCGGAAGAATTTTCTCTCCAGAGATTGCTCCTCCGAGGACTATCACCGGTACTATGATCATCCCTGTTCTTGTTCTTGCTAACACTACTACTACAGCAACCCCATTGGTTACCCCTGCTGACACTACTACTACTACAATTCCTATAGTTACACCTACTGACACTCCTACCGCCGAGTCAACTGAGACTCGAGGCAAAGGAATTATGGTTGAGCCTGTCCAAATGAAGGCGCAAACAATATCCATCCCTGAGGCCTCCAAAAAGGAGATGGAAGAAATTCTGAAGATTATAAAGAGAAGCGACTACAACTTAGTCGAGCAGTTAGGGAAGACTCCGTCAAAGATTTCTATGCTGGCTTTATTATTGTGTTTCGAGGCTCATGCAAAGGCCTTGGTAAAATTCCTGAAAATTTCCCATGTACCACAAGAAACCTTTGTTGATCAGTTCCAAGACTGTGTGGCTAGCTTGACCGCGGACAATGGTTTACGCTTTTCTGAAGCTGACTTGACACCTAGACGGAGGAAGCACAACGATTCATTGCGAGTCTCTGTGGAATGTCGGGGAACAACTCTGTCCCATGTCTTGGTGGATACCGATTCATCTTTGAATGTGCTGCCTAAGAAGGCTCTTGATAGACTCGACTGTGAAGGTTTGACCTTAAAACCCAGCAATATAATGGTAAGGGCCTTCGACGATTCAAAGAGAATGATGCATGGGGAGGTGAACATCCCCATAAAAGTTGGAACCCAAACCTTTGATTCAACTTTTTACGTGATGGACATTCGCCCTTCCTACTCCTGCTTATTGGACCGACCATGGATTCACAATGCTGGTGATGTCACCTCTATGTTACATCAAATGCTGAAATACCCAACCAAGGGGAAGATCATTATTGTCCATGGAGAAGAGGAATATATTGTCAGTCATTTAAACTCCTTCAGATACGTGGAATTGGACGGAGAATTCATTGAAACTCCATTTCAGCATTTCGAGGAAGTCCCACCAACCGTGGCAGTAACCAAAGTTGTTTCCCAAATCCTAAAGATTACAAGACCTTCGCTAAAGATGTCTTCCCTGAAAGATACCAAGGTAGTGATATAAGAAGGTGGTGCACTATTTTGGGGAAACTCCCAGATATCCCATACAAGTCTGACAAATTTGGTTTGGGTTTCACTTCAGGAGCCCAGAAAGCTATACGCAGTGCTCGCGCCGGGGGACCCCCTTTGAAGATCAACAAGCATGGAGTCAACGCAGTGGAGGATGATGAGAACAACTACAATCTGGAGGAATGGATTTTCCAAACTGTCAATGGAGGACTCAGCAACTGGGAAGCTAAAGATTTTGTCCCAATTACTTTTATCCAAAAGTAATTGTCTTTAAATTTTGTCGGATCTGTAATAATTAAATAATTCAGACTTTTAAAGCCTTGTGTCTTACCCGAGGCACAATGGTCCATTTGTAAGGGTTGTTATCTCATTTTCATATGTCATCAATGAATCATAGACGTTTTTGCATACAAACTTTTTGTTCTTTGTCTTTCTTTTACATTTTTTATTTCTTTCAAAGATAGCTATACTATTACACACACTCACATTCAAAATGCAGATCTACATCCATTCGGGATCCCATGGGTAACGATTCTGCTATGGCCTTTTGTGACTCTAAAAATCTAATCTACTAAGCCGAAGACGAAAACGAGGAAGATTATGAAGTGCCAGGGGAACTAGCCAGGTTACTACAACAAGAAGAGAGGACCATTCAACCCCACGAAGAACCAGTGGACACAGTTAACCTAGCTACCAAAGAAGACAAGAAAGAAGTCAAGGTAGGTGCCAATCTAGAACCTAGTGTCAAGAAACGTCTGATTCAGTTGCTACATGATTATGTTGAGGTCTTTCCCTGGTCGTATGAAGACATGCCAGGATTAGATGCCGATATCATGGTCCATCCTCTACCAACAAAAGAAAATTTCCCACCGGTAAAACAAAAGGTCTGTCGTATGCGACAAGACATGTCAGATAAGGTCAAAGCCGAAGTCATGAAACAATTCAATGCCGGATTCTTGGCTGTCACCTCCTATCCGCAATGGGTCGCCAATGTTGTTCCCGTGCCTAATAAGGACAGAAAAGTGCAAATGTGCGTGGACTACAGAGATTTGAATAGGGAGAGCTCTAAGGATGATTTCCCACTTCCCCGCATTGATATTTTGGTTGACAATACAGCACAACATAAATTGTTTTCCTTCATAGATGGTTTCTTAGGCTACAACCAAATTAAGATGGCACCTGAGGAAATGGAGAAAACAGCCTTTATCACACAATGGGGGACTTTCTGTTATAAGTATATTCCATTCGGGTTGAAGAACACTGGGGAAACCTATCAGCGTGCCATGGTAGCTCTATTTCACGACATGATACATCATGAAATAGAGGTCTATGTGAATGATATGATAGCCAGATCTCAAACTGAAGAGGAACATCTTGACCATTTGCATAAACAGTTTGAGAGATTAAAGAAATACAAGCTGAGGTTCAACCCAAATAAATGCACATTTGGGGTGAGGTCCGGTAAACTCCTAGGCTTTGTTGTCAGTGGTGAAGGTATCGAAGTGGATCCTGCCAAAGTGAAAGAAATACAAGAAATGCATGCTCCTCATACTGAGAAGGAATTCATAGGATTCTTGGGACGTTTAAACTACATTGCCAGATTCATTTCTCACCTAACAGCTACTTGTGAACCAATCTTCAAATTGCTGAAGAAAGATCAAGTAGTTAAATGGAAAGATGAATGCCAAACTGCTTTCAACAAGATCAAAGAGTACCTACAAGAGCCTCCTGTTTTGATGCCACCAATCGAGGGAAGACCATTGATCATGTATGTGATACGGTGGGATAACTGACTTGAGGTTTTTGCGTTTTGTCGCAAATGTCGCGGTTAGCAAGAGTCGCCACCGACTTTTCTTTTATCCAAAAGGAAAAGTAAAAAAGCACAGGAAAGACCTTTGAGATGTTTTCTTAAGTTCGGGGGTAGATTATGAAAAGGGAAGGTGCTAGCACCCTTTTCATCCATGGTTTTCCTTGGGCTCTTAGTTACTTTCTTAGATCACTTGCTTTGCTTTGCTTTGTTTGAAATGGTGTTTGGTGTGATTTTGAAAGTATTTTGAAAAGAGGCCATTCGTTTAGGCAATCTTTGTAATGATTCTCGTTCGTAAGAATGTATACAAAGATGTTTGTCTTTTGAAAAATGTTTCAATGTTTTGTAAGAAGTTTTGAAATGTGTATGTGCTTGTTTTTGAAAATAGCAAGGATTGTTTTGAAATGGAGCAAGTAACTTAGAAACTATCTACCTACTCAAATGTCTTTCTTGTGCATTTTTATTCCTTTGAAATTGTTGACTTACTATTGATTTGGTAAGCAACCCTATCTTTGGATGTAAACGGGATGGGCGTGGGTCATCGTATGACCATGATAGCAATGTTGCCAAGTATCTTAGCATTTTTGAGGGACCAATATCATTTGTCTAGGCATGTAAGTACGAAGTGCGCCTAAGAGGGGTGAATTAGGTACTTTGAAAAATTCTGGTTTTTAGTGATGATGGTTCTTAGTTTTCTGGTTATAAGAGATTTTAGGAAGGCTTAAAAATTCAGAAAAATAAAGAGACACGGGCGATATATCCTGGTTCCCCTCACAGTCCGAGAGTACTCCAGTCCCCTTTCAACATGAAAGAGATTTCCTTATTGTGGCAAACTTACATAAGAACTACCAACCAAACCAAGAACAATCCTCTTGGACCAAGAACAATCCTCTTGGATTTTCACTAAGTTACCTATGAGAACAATCCTCTCAATGTAACTACACTTGTATCCAACAACTTGGAAAGACAAGATTTCAACAAAAACACTTAAACTTAATTCCAACAATCCTGGAAAATAAGTAAGTAAAAACAATTTGTGAGTTTAAGTGAGTAGAGTATATTGATCACTAAGAGTGATTTTGACAATGTATAATCTTCTTCTTTCAATAATAATATTGTACAGAGACTCAAGATATATTTTCTCAAAGTTTTCTGTTTTAAAGTATGAAAATAAATGCAGAAAACTTATGCATGAAAGTGAAGGATGCTTGAGTTTGTATTTTTAAAGTTCAAAAAAATATTATGAAAGAAAGTTTTTGATATGAATTTGTAATTGAATATTTATATGTTCATAACACCCTTTTAAAACAACATGAAGATCTGGAAATGTATCATGAACAAATGCCAAGTTTGAGTGAAAAGATGTAATGAAAAGGCATGATCAAAAGGCATGAACAAAGCTGTAATTTTTCAAATTCGTGCAGTGTGTAATCGATAGCACCTTTAGTGTAATCGATTTCACAAGGTTTTTAACAGCTATATTTTCAAAATTTTAAGAGTGCAATCGATTGCATCAACAATGTAGTCGATTGCAGGCTAAGTCAGTAGCAAAATTTAACTGAGTGCAATTGATTGCACCAACTATGTAATCGATTGCATGCTAAGACAAAATCAAATGTTTTGAAAATTTTAAGTGTGCAATCGATTGCGCAAACTATGTAATCGATTGCATCAAGAAACAGAAGCAGAAGATTTTGGATTTTTGAAGAGTGAAATTGATTGCACTTAGATGTAAATCGATTGCATGCATATGAAAAATGAAAATTAATCTTTGCAAAGCTTGAGAATGATTCTTAAACTATTTCTTTTTCATTTTTGAGCATCTATATCTTAAGATCAAAGTAGATAATATTATTATACCTTTAAAGTTGTAGAGAGCTTTGATTGAAGATATTATCCTTAGATGCTTAGATGCTTGACCAAAGTTTTTGCCTTCTTTTGTAAGCCATGGTTTGTCTTCATCAAAACAAAAGCTTTATTTGAGAAGCTTGATTTCAGATTCTCCCCCTTTTTGATGATGACAAACAATCTTTCTTTATGCGAAGTACTTTCCGGAAGAGCTTCTCCCCCTAACATGCAAAATTCCCCCTATGTAGGAGAGGGTTGGAATCCTTGCAATTCTTCATCTTGAATGGAGAGTACCTTGAAAAATAAGACATGGACGATACAAGCATAAAGTACCATACATCTTTCTCCCCCTTTGACATTATCAAAAAGAAGGGAAAGATGCTTCAAGCAAATAATAATTGAGCAATAATTTTAACAATGAACAATGTTTAAGAGTTACACACATTGAACAATGAAACATTGAAATATCAAGATAATAAGATAACAGAAAAACAATATTCAGCCAGAACATTTTAGGGTTGATGAACATCTAGATGATTGTAGGACCAGCCTAGGTTTGGGAATTGTTGTTGGAGTGGTGGTTTTGAGTAATGAGGAGGAGGTACAGTTGGATTGTTTGGGTCATATGGTGGGATATGCAGGTGAGAATAAAGGTATGAGAATTGTTGGTTCACATCCGAGCGAAAATCATTTATCCGGGTTGTAGTGGAGTCATTTATTGCACTCCATTGACTGTTGATGTTGGTGTTGATAGAAGCAAATTGTTGAGCCATGTAGTCCATGAGATCTTGGTTGCTTGGACCAGAGGGAGCGGTAGGAGGAGGAGGCATAGCTTCACCGCCTTCAGCTTCTTGGTCATCATCTTCGTTTCCAACAACATCTTCACCAATATAGGTGATCGTCTTTGTTTCCGGATTAAAGTGTACGCCCATCCTTGAATCAACATTCTTAATTTGAAATTCTGTTTAAGATCGGATCCATATCCACCTTTTCAAAACCGCTAAAATCTATACCAAAATCCTCCATAATTAAGGTGACGAAATAAGCATATGGAAGAAATTTTGATTTTTCATCCACTCTCAGCATATGCATCATCATCATTCTTTCCCAGTTGACATTTACTCCTTTCTTCCTTGCATAAATAAGCTGCATCTCGAAGTCGGTAACCATGCAATGGTTTCCAGCTCTTGGAAAAATTATATAGACAAAGAAATAATGAAATAAGCGACCGTCTATATGGAGGTTACCTACACTCCAGGAATCTCTGGATGGAATTACTCCGCCAAGACCACGTATCTGTTTGGCGCGAAATTCAGCTTCACTTAACCGCCCAATGCTGTAAAAGAATCCCTTTTTCGTATAGCCATCCCATATCTCATTTTCAGGATCATATATGGAGCTTCCAGTGAAAGGAATATGGAAGATCTCACCAACAACCTGAGGAGTTAGAGAGGTACGAGTGCCCAGCACATATGTGACAATCTTTTCCTTGTAGCGTGTGAGATTACTGAAAAACATTCTTACCAAATCCGGGTAGTATGGACCGTACGAATAAATCAATGGTTCCAGCCCATAAGCAGCTAGATCGTTCTGAAATGAAAAACATTCTTCAGGGAAGGAGGAAAGAATATCGTACTTAGGGTTGGAAACAATTTTCCTTTGGAAGTCTTTGACAAAACAGACTTCTTGTTGCTTAGTGAGAGTTGACAACAGTGGATTGGATGATGAGTCAATCTTCTTTTTCCCTTTATCTGAAGCTGATGCCTTTCTCTTGGTTCTTGAAGCCATGAAAATGGTGTTTTAGATTTTGTGTTTTTAGGGTTTATGTGAGAGAGAGAAGGTTTTGGGAAAGAGAAAGCTTTTGTGATTTTGGTAGGTATGAGATGAGTTATTAGAATTGAAGTGTATTTGTCTTGGGAAGATGAGAGATAAATTCTGACCAATATTAATTTTCTGTCATAAAAGCAACTTTCAGTGCGTGCAATCGATTGCATTACCTTGTGCAATCGATTTGCACACAAACAGAACCAAAAATAATGCAAAAATCACGTAGTGCAATCGATTGCAGTAAAGGTTCAATCAATTTTCACATGAAACAGAATGGACAGAACTGAAAAATTTCTTTGTGCAATCGATTACAGTCTTTGGGCAATCGATTTGCACTCACAAAAAATGTCCAAAACCAAATTTTTTTCTTGAAAATATAAGTATCACATAGCATATAAACATATATGGAAAATATAGAAGCATATATAAGATAAATATCAAGGGTAGAATGCACCTTATACGTCGCGTTCGTCAAGAATGCCGAGCTCTCGCCGAATTTTATAGAATGGTTATTTTGCCAAAGGTTTGGTGAAAATATCGGCAAGTTGATTATGAGTATCTACAAAGGTTACCTCGACATCTCCTTGAAGAACATGGTCACAGAGAAAATGATGTCGAATGTCTATATGTTTGGTTCTTGAATGCATGACGGGATTCTTTGTGATGTTGATTGCACTTGTGTTGTCGCATCTTAGAGGAATGCACCCTAGATCGAGACCATAGTCATGAAGTTGTTGTTTTAGCCACAAAATTTGAGCGAAACTACTACCCGCTGCAATATATTCAGCTTCGGCCGTGCTTAGAGAAACACATGCTTGTTTCTTGCAGGCCCAAGATACTAATGCATTACCAAGAATGTGACAAGTTCCACTTGTGCTCTTTCTATTTGTTTTACATCCTGCATAATCCGCGTCAGATAACCAATTAAGTTGCAGATCCTACCTTTTGGATACCATAATTCGACATTTGTTGTCCCTTTGAGATACTTCATGATCCTCTTTACCGCCGTGAGATGGGATTCCTTTGGGTTAGTTTGAAAGTGGGCACAAAGACAAACACTGAACATTATGTCAGGACGGCTTGCCGTCAAATATAATAAGGATCCAATCATACCTCGATATTTAGTGATGTCGATGGAAACGCCTGATTCATCTTGATCAACATAAGAACCAAAACCCATAGGTGTAGACATTTCTTTGCAACTATCCATGTCAAACC
Organism: Vicia faba; assembly: GCA_948472305.1. Lineage (NCBI taxonomy): Eukaryota > Viridiplantae > Streptophyta > Magnoliopsida > Fabales > Fabaceae > Vicia > Vicia faba. The sequence continues at coordinate 992,036,458 of OX451735.1, forward strand.
TTTTCAAGAGTTCTTTTCAATATTTGGATTGGTTGATGAAGATGCCATCTTTAAGTTGTTTGATTTGAAGTCCAAGAAAATAGTTCATTTTTCCCATCATGGACATTTCAAATTCTCCTTGCATCATTGATGAGAACTCTTCACACATTTATTGATTTGAAGAACCGAAGATGATGTCATCAACGTAGACTTGTGCTAGCAAAGTGTCGCCTTTGATTTTCTTGATAAATAGAGTCTTATCAACTTTGCCTTTTTCGAAACCCTTTTCGCATAAGAAGTTGCTTAAACGATCGTACCATGCCCTTGGTGCTTGTTTCATACCATAGAGAGCTTTTCTTAATTTAAATACATGATATGGATGTTTGAATTCCTCGAAACCCAGGGGTTTCTTGACGAATACTTCTTCAGTGATATATCCATTCAAGAATGCGCTTTTGACATCCATTTGGAAAAGCTGAAAATTTAATGAACAAGCATAGGCAAGTAAGAGATGAATAGCTTCTAACCTTGAAACTGGAGCGAAAGTTTCTTCAAAGTCTATTCCTTCTTCTTGATTATAGCCTTGTGCTACCAATCTTTCTATGTTGCGAACAATTATTCCATTCTCGTCATGTTTGTTTTTGAACACCCATCTTGTTCCTATAATGTGTTTGTTGCTTGGCCTAGGAACGAGTTCCCAAACTTGATTCCTTTAAAATTGATTCAATTCTTCTTGCATAGCTATAATCTATTGGTCATCGCCTAAAGCTTCATCAACTTTGGAGGGTTCAATTTGAGAGACAAACGCCATGTTTAGGCAAGCATCCTTGAGATTTAATCTTGTAGACACGCCTTGACTTATATCACCAATTACTTTATCAATAGGATGATCTCTATGAGTTCTCCATTATTTTTGTAGATCATTGAGATTTGATTCTTGTTGAGGTGATTTTTCTAGTTAAATGGTTTGATCCTTGGAAGAATTTTCTTGAGGACCTTCTAAAATTTCATCATCATTATCACAAACAATATTATCCTCCTTGGAGGGGTTAGTTTCATCAAACGAAACATGCATAGATTCTTCAATAGTCAAAGTTCTTTTGTTGTAAATTCTATATGCTTTACTAGAAAGTTAGTAACCAAGGAATATACCTTCATCGGATTTCTCATCAAACTTACCCAAATTATCTTTGTCATTGTTAAGGACAAAGCATTTACACCCAAAGATATGAAAGAAAGCAATATTTGGTTTTCTCCCTTTGAAAAGTTCATATGGAGTTTTCTTTAAGATTGATCTAATGTTAACTCTATTGCTAACAAAACATGCCGTGTTCACCGCATCCGCCCAAAAGTATTTTGGAAGATTTGAGTCGCTAAGCATGGTTCTAGCAAGTTCCACAAGAGACCTATTCTTTATTTCAACCACTCCATTATGTTGTGGGGTCCTTGGAGCCGAGAAGTTGTGAGATATTCGATGTTCTCCACAAAATTCTTCAAATAGAGCATTTTGGAATTCTCCGCCATGGTCACTTCTTATTGAGGAAATTGTTAAAGACTTGTCATTCTGAATTTGTTTAGCATACTTCTTGAATGCCTTGAATGCATCACTTTTCTGCACTAAAAAGAATGTCCAAGTATATCTAGAGAAATCGTCAACAATAACCAAAGCATATACATTACCTCCGAAACTCCTTGTTCTCTATGGACCAAATAGATCCATATGTAACAATTATAGTGGCCTAGTAATGGACACCACATTCTTAGATTTGAAAGTTGATCTAGTTTGTTTCCCCTTTTGACAAGCATCGCATAGTCTATCTTTGACGAAATTTATTTTAGGCAATCCAATGACAAGATCATGCTTGATTAACTTATTCAAGTGTTCCATATGAATATGAGCAATTCTTTTGTGCCAAAGCCATGAATCATCGTTGTTCGCCATGAGACATTTAACCTTCAAAGATGGATCATCAAGGGAAATCATAAATATATTATTAACTCTTTTACCTTTAAGTATAACCTCATGAGTGACTTCGTCTTTTATCAAACATTCATCCTTGGTGAACTTGATTTTGAAGCCTTTGTCACAAAGTTGGCTAATACTTAGAAGATTGTGCTTTAGTCCTTCAACATAAAGAACATCTTCAATGGATGTGAAAGGTGGAGCACCAACTTTTCCTTTACCTAGGACTCTTCCCTTATTATTGTCTCCATAAGTGACAAAACCCTTGGCCTTTAGCGCTAGATGTGAAAATTGGTTTATGTCTCATGTCATATGCTTTGAACAACCACTATCAAGATACCAAAGATTGCATGTGGTCTTCAAGCATACCTGCAAAACAAATTAGGTTTTGTTAGGTACCCAAGTTGCTTTGGGTCCTTCATAATTAGTGCCTTTCTTTATCCATACGTAATGCCCACCTGCCACACTGAAGTTTCTAACATAGCAAGCATTAGGTGTATGGCCTTTAATACCACAATAAAAACAAGTAGGTTCAAATTTACTTCTATATCTAGAAGGATAAGATTTCTTCTTAGGAAATGTTTTCTTTTTCGGATAGTGACGAACTATTTTAGGTTTGTTCACTTTCTCTTTGGAAGATTGATCACTTGCCTTAACAAATATAGTTTTGTTAGAACTTGGTTTTGAGAACTTTGAATATCCAAGTCCACTTTTATCATTGGAGTATCTTTGTTGGCTAAGAACACCTTCCAATCCAATTTGCCCTTTTTCATATCTTTCAATGACTCTTTTTAATTGGACAATTTGGAAAGAGAGTGAATCACCGTTTGTGCATACAAAATTATGTTTTTGTTCATCACTTGATTTTTGTTTTTCTTCTTTGAAATCTTTTTCCATTGAAACATATTTTTCTTCTAGAGATGAAATTTGTTTCTTTTGTGATGAAATGGTTTTATACAAAATTTTGCATTCATTCAATAGTTCATCTATAGCACCTTGTGCATCACTATCAAAAAGAGAAAATTCATTACTAACCTCATTGTCTTCATCATCAGAATGGTGTGAGGCCATCAATGTTAGATTTGCACTCTCATCACTATCGGAACCGGATGAGGAACTTATTTCATTATCCTCCCATGCTACATAAGCCTTTTTGTTCTTGAATCCCTTCATGCTTTTGAAGCCACCTTTCTTGGAGAGTTTTGGACAATCTGGCTTGATATGACCTTGCTTACCACATTCATAACATGTGATTTCTTGTGTTGGTGTGGAGCCTTCCTTTTTCTGAAAATGTTTCTTTCCTTTTGAATGAGAAAAAGGTTTGTCATTTCTACCGAAGAACTTACCAAGCCTTTTAACAAGAAGCATGAAATTTTCATCTTCTTCTGGATTGTTTTCCTTTTCAACTTCCTTTGAGTCTATCTTCAAAGCAATATTCTTGGATTTCTTCTCTTGATTTTCATGCTTTTCGAGTATTCTGAGTTCCGTTTCGTATTCTTGAAGTTTTCCAAATAGAGTTGCGGATGTCATGTTGGAGAGACTTTTCTTTTCTGAAATTGTAGTTACCTTTGGGTGCCATTCCCTTGTTAAGGACCTAAGTACTTTCAGATTCAATTCATCATTTGTCAAAGTTTTACCAAGAGCACTTAGATGATTTGTCAAGTGCACAAATCTCTTTTGTAAGTCAAGAACGGATTCTCCGGGTTGCATTCGAAATAGTTTGTATTCTTGACTTAGGGTATTTAGCCTTGATCTTTTTACTTCAGCCGTTCCTTCATGAGTTTGTACCAAGGTATCCCATATTTCCTTTGTTGTTTTGCATGTCGAGACACGGAAGAATTCGTCCATACTAAGTGCACCTTGAAGAAGGTTTATTGCCTTTTTGTCATAGAGAACTTTCTTTTTATCATCATCGTCCCATGCAGTTTTAGGCTTTGAAGAGCCAACACCATTGATTACCGTAACCGGGATAAATGGACCATTTTCGACGGCATCCCAAATTTCTTCTCCTTGTGCTTCTAGATGCGCCTTCATGCGTATTTACAGAAGTCAAAATATTCACCACAGAATAGAAGAGGTTTGTTGTTACTACCACCGTCTTGAAAAACGGGATTATGATTTGCGGAAGCCATTCTGGATCTTTTAGGAGCAGGTTACCTATAACCTGCTCTGATACCAATTGTAAGTACGAAGTGCGCCTAAGAGGGGGGTGAATTAGGTACTTTTAAAAATTCTGGTTTTTAGTGATGATGGTTCTTATTTTTCTGGTTATAAGAGATTTTATGAAGGCTTAAAAATGCAGAAAAATAAAGAGACACGGGCGATATATCCTGGTTCCCCTCACAGTCCGAGAGTACTCCAGTCCCCTTTCAACATGAAAGAGATTTCCTTATTGTGGCAAACTTGCATAAGAACTACCAACCAAACCAAGAAAAATCCTCTTGGACCAAGAACAATCCTCTTGGATTTTCACTAAGTTACCTATGAGAACAATCCTCTCAATGTAACTACACTTGTATCCAACAACTTGGAAAGACAAGATTTCAACAAAAACACTTAAACTTAATTCCAACAATCCTGGAAAATAAGTAAGTAAAAACAATTTGTGAGTTTGAGTGAGTAGAGTATATTGATCACTAAGAGTGATTTTGACAATGTATAATCTTCTTCTTTCAATAATAATATTGTACAGAGACTCAAGATATATTTGCTCAAAGTTTTATGTTTTAAAGTGTGAAAATAAATGCAGAAAACTTATGCATGAAAGTGAAGGATGCTTGAGTTTGTATTTTTAAAGTTCAGAAAAATATTATGAAAGAAAGTTTTTGATATGAATTTGAAATTGAATATTTATATGTTCATAACACCCTTTTGAAACAACATGAAGATCTGGAAATGTATCATGAACAAATGCCAAGTTTGAGTGAAAACATGTAATGAAAAGGCATGATCAAAAGGCATGAACAAAGCTGTAATTTTTCAAATTTGTGCAGTGTGTAATCGATTGCACCTTTAGTGTAATCGATTGCACAAGGTTTTTAACAGCTATATTTTCAAAATTTTAAGAGTGCAATCGATTGCATCAACAATGTAGTCGATTACAGGCTAAGTCAGTAGCAAAATTTAACTGAGTGCAATCGATTGCACCAACTATGTAATCATTTGCATGCTAAGACAGAATCAAATGTTTTGAAAATTTTAAGTGTGCAATCGATTGCACAAACTATGTAATCGATTGCATCAAGAAACAGAAGCAGAAGATTTAGGATTTTTGAAGAGTACAATCGATTGCACTTAGATGTAAACCGATTGCATGCATATGAAAAATGAAAATTAATCTTTGCAAAGCTTGAGAATGATTCTTAAACATTTTCTTTTTTATTTTTGAGCATTTATATCTTAAGATCAAAGTAGATAATATTATTATACCTTTAAAGTTGTAGAGATATTTGATTGAAGATATTATCCTTAGATGCTTAGATGCTTGACCAAATTCTTTGCCTTATTTTGTAAGCCATGGTTTGTATTCATCAAAACAAAAGCATTATTTGAGAAGCTTGATTTCACAAGGCAACCTTTGTATAGCGTCATCGAGGGACTATGATCTTATATTTGTTTTTGTTTTGCCAAGATACTTCGCATGCGTAACATTGCCATTTTATTTTTAGCCAACCAAGTGGGAGAAACCCTAAGGGTGCTTGTGTGCAATGTGTGTCATTTTTCATGCTTTTGTCTTTCATTAGGTTTTTTCTATTTGTTTGGTTTTTGTTCTTGTCATGCAAACCCTAATTTACTAACATGGTATATGAAAGCAATAAATTGCGTAAAATAAACTAAGCTAATACAACAATTATTATGGGAGGGGGGATACAAGTTTTGAATGGGGATTTTGCACAAATATAAACCTAAAAATATTATTACAACCCAATCGAATATTGTGCGAATTAAATAAATATACAAGTATTTAAAATGCAATGCAATGTATTTATGTAAAAATGTTTTGTATTTGGTTTTTTGTATGAGAAAATAAATTAAATTAAACCCTAGAAAAAAGGAAAAAATAAATATTATTTTTGGAAGGGAGAAACCCTAGTTTTCAATTAAAATAAAATATATGTTCTATATTATTATTTTTGTCCATTTTTTTTGTAAAAGAAAATAATAAATAATATTATGTGGAAATATTAAAGATTATATATAATTTTTTTTGTAAAAGATTATATATATATATATATATATATATATATATATATATATATATATATATATATATATATATATATATATATATATATATATATATATATATATATATATATATATATATATATATATATATATATATATATATATATATATATATATATATATATATATATATATATATATATATATATATATATATATATATATATATATAGAAAATAAATATTTATGAGTATAAATAGTATAATAAAAATGTTTAAGTATTTTTAATTTTATTTACAAATTATTTAAGAAAATAAGTTCTATTTATTAAAATAAACTATGTTTCATGTGAAAAAAAAATTGCAAAAAATTATTTAATTATTTTTTAGGATTTTTTAATGTTTAGAAAAAATAATCAAAAGCAATAAATATGAAAATGTGAAGAAATATGAAAAATATAACAAATAAAGTCAGGGGGTGTAAGTAGTGGGTCAGGAGGTTCAAAAAGTAAAAACAAAAAGCCCAATGCAACAAAAAAGCCCAGAACAACAACTTCGTCCATGTCCTTGGTTTCTTCTTCGCGCGCTAGTTCAAACCTGCAACTTTCACATGCTTGCACAAAAACATAAACTTATAACATGAAACATGTGGCATTTGAGATCACGATCCCAACAATATATATTTTGTAACCTAACTCTCAAAGATCAGGGAGAATTTTGAAACCCCTAATTCGTGACCTAAAAATTCCAGCATGTTCAACCTTCAAATTTTCTCAGCATAGTTAATATAAATGAAAAGTATGCATATATACAGCTTCACCATGTTATGGACTATATTTTTTCTTCACAAATCATGGCTTGAGGATGCCTATTCAGAGAGATAGAGTTCAAGAAAATACCTCATTCAGTTGTATTTGAGTAGAGCAATGTAGGGACTTTAATGGAGGCCTGAGGATCGTGTGAGCTTCCTTGAGCTTCCCTGAAGCTATTCCAATGCTTAGCTTGCTCTAAGGATGGCGGAAACTCATTGCACAAGTAAAGTTGCAAGCTTCCAAAGTAAAAATGGAAATGGCTGAAATAGGGGTTACAGAAACAATGTAAAGGCTTGGATTGCTTTGGTTTGATATGTAGAAGGTGTTTGAAGTGTTAAAGTACAGTACGCACGAGCCAAAAATGTATTGGCTATGGTTTTGCAGAAATCTGTATGTTTGGACAAAAAATTGGAGTTTTTGTGTTTTGGAGAGTTTCATATGTAAATAAATCATCTTCTGGTTTGTAACAAGTTTGTAAATATGTATAGAAAGGACCTAAGTCCACTCTTCACTAGTTGTGCAAGCTTTTCACCTTTTGGCAACTTTTCTTGTATTTAAAGAAAAGTGAAGTGACCAATGATAACATGCTTGTCCTTGCTTTCTTGTGGCCTAAAGTTAACTTGTACAATATGCTTGAGATCTGTGGAAGTTGTTTGCACCAAAGGGACAGGTCCAAGGCTCAAGATTGACAAAAATGCAAAAGCTCACCTTTATGAAAATGGCAATGTGAACTTTATGCCTAAAATGGAATTACAACTTGTACAAAGCCTCAAAAGCAAAGATAAAGCCTTTATCTTCTGAGTTTGCATTTAATTATGGAGTGTAGAATGAGTTTAGGATCTGTAAAGCAAGATTCAAACATCAAAGATCTGATTTGCAACTCGATGCCTTGTAAAAATGGCTTGATCAAAAGTGATAGAATGCCAACTTCCCTTCTTGGATTCTCCCTAACCAAAAATGATCTTCAAATGTTCTTGGACATTTTGGAAAGCTTGCAATGTGCTCTATAATCCATATTTGAAATTAATTTTGAGATACCTCTTGGAACTAGGTGAAAAATGTCCATGAAGTTGGGTCAAAAACCTGCCTAAATTAGGGCAAAATTTCACTAAGTTAAGAAGTTCATGGACCTATATTCACAAATTCATAACTTGAGATCCAAGTATCTTTTGGGAAATGTTTGTGAAGAAAAGTTATAGATTTCATGGAGGACTACAACTTTCATGTTTTAAGTTTTCTTTGAATCAAAATACATCATGGTGAAAAAGTGATGAAAAGTTGGGGGAAAAACAGAATATTTCCATACTTAGAAAAATTCTAAGTTATGAAAATTTTCAAATTCAAAACCCTAATTTTCAAAATTGGTTTTCTTGGTGAACAAGTTTCATATTTTTACATATATTGATGAATTATGACCCTTGGCACTTGATTTTGACCAAAAAGTCAAAGTTTGACTTTTCAGTATACATTTGACTTTTGATTAGTTGACTACAAAATTCATCTGTCAATCCAATGAACTTGAGATCTTTTGAACCATGTAATTAGGTCAAGATGATGCCATTGAATCCTTGAAATCATGTTTGAACTAAATTGGTCATTGGCTAGGTTAAAAATCAGAAATTGCCCTTTCCTAGTCAAAACCCTAATTTTGACCATTTGCCCTTTTGATGATTTGATCAAATTTCTTGAGGAGTTGTGATCAAAACTTGATCAAATGGTTCATATGAGTCTAAAATGTTGTTTTGGATCAAAAATTATGAAGTTTGACTGCAAATTGACCATGGTTGACTTTATCCCAAATACAACTGATTTTTAGGTCCACTATTCAATTGACTGATAAAAAATGTGGATCAAAGCTTGAAACTTTACATGAGCAATCTTAGGGGTCCAAGATGGTGTATGAAAGTAACATGAAGCATTGGTGATCCAAAAATCCTTGTGCAAACTCAAACCCTAATTTTAGGTTATCAGTGTAAGATGAGGTGTCTTGAGCTGACTAAACCCTAATCCTGTCTTGAGTCCAAGAAGTCTTGTGAGAAAAATCTTGATAAATGAGAGGGCAAATTTTGGGGTACAACAGCTTCCCCTGTTAAATCTTCTTGAACCTAAAGAGTTAGATTGGCGAGTTTTGTCGTTCGTGACTCGAAGGTAAAAGATGATTGGACACTAGAGTGCCCATAAATTTGCACTCGACGAAGTGTAGTTGAGGGAATGGGATTAAAGATGCCATTTGGAGAGGTGATAGAATCTTGTTGGGGATGGGCTTGTAGATGCCATCCAAGAATGTTTGTTGAATTGTAAGTTGTAAGTCAAAAGAATAAGTATCAGAATGGTGTCTGTATCTGGAACGTATCTGAACTGTATCTAGAGACTGAATTTGTACGAGAAATAGAATAGCGTCCGTGTCTGGAGAGTATCCGAGTTGTGTCTGTACTTGAATCTGAATGATTAATAGAATGACTTCCGTGTCTGGAGTGTATCTGAATGTTGAAGTCTGAATGAGCGACAGAATGGCTACCGTGTCTGGAGCGTATCTGGACTAGAATCTGAATAAGTGACAGAATGACTTCCGTGTCTGGAGCGTATCTGAACTTGAATTTGAATAAGTGACAGAATGGAAACCGTATCTGGACTAGAATCTGAATGAGTGACAGAATGGTAACTGTATCTGGAGCGTATCTGGACTGTATCTTGAAATTGAGGTCTGAATGAGTATCAGAATGGCATCCTTGTCTGGAGCGTATACATACTGTATCTGAACTAGAATATGAATAAGTAACATAATGAATTCTGTGTATGGAGTGTATCCGTAATGTATCTGGAATCTTTGAACATTGTTAATGGTAGCTGTTAATCTTATCCTGAAAATGGTAAAATCTTAGCTAAAACACAAAGTTATGTTGCATGAAATGTATGATGCAATAAATGTGCTTTATCAATGTTTATGATATATGGATGTAATGTATGCGCATGTAAGCTGATTTGATGTATTACTGAGGAAAATAAATCCTTGACTGCTGAGGATAAGAAATCCTTGGCGACTTCTCTGGGGATATAGGGATCCTTTATGTCTTGATGTTGGAATATTGACAAAAATTCCATTTTGAGAGTAATGCCAAATACTGCCTGAGTAATATGCTTGGGGAATCCAGAGAACTTTGATGACTTCTGCTGGGAATTAAGAATGAGAATCTTCATTCTGTTGGGGAGCAAAGAAAACTCTGTGGGGAAGAAAGCTTATTCCTGTTTGGAAAAAAGTTTTGGAGTTTCGGGTTATCTGCCACTCTACTGGGGAGTTATCAGAAGTTGTTGTCTGGTTGGTTTTCAGGTTTCAAGATAACTTGCTGGGGAATTTGGAGAAACTGAATGGTCTCCACTGGGGATTAATAGTTTGAAGTTTAGGCTCCGCTGGGGATCTTGATGATGTACTGTAGGGATTGTTCATGGAATAGCCTAAAGACGTTTTCCTATCCTTTCAACCTGTCAGTAATTGTTCTTTTTCATTTTTGTTTATTTGTAAACAGTAATTATGTTCAAATGCATATGTTCATTAATGAATCATTGTACGTTTTTGCAAATAAAACACAAGTGTAAAAAGAAAAGGACAAATGGTTTTCTGTACTTTAAAGAGATATCTTTGTATTTACTTTGAATAAGTATTTTTGTACAAAGGAGACAGACATCCTAGTAAGAGGATGGTGTCATAAAAGTAAGAAAAATTTATACAAAGAAAGATAGCTATGTGTAAAAAAAATCCCATGGGATTCCCATTCTGCGATAGCCTTCGTATCTCTGAATATCTTGTCCATTTGTCGCTTCGTCCGAAGATGATTGAATTGATCAGGAGCTCCAGGTTTGTCAGTAAAGAGATTATCCTTAAAGTGATCCGACGAGACATAGTCATACGCTTTAATTCCCTAACTTTTGCCTAAACCGTCCTTTCGTGTTTTCGATTCACCGGGAAACCCTTTTTTTCCCAAGTCGCCCTTTCGGGTTTTCAACTTGCCGGGTGTACAAATTTTTTTAATTTTATCCCTAATTTTTGCCCGAACCTTTTGGTTCACCGGGATGCCGTTGTTTTGCCTAGGTGTGTCAACCTAGCGGGTCTCTTATGCGTAATATCTTTTGACTATGTCTACGTTCGCAAGGTGCGGCAGATCATCACCGTCCATGGTGGTTAAGATCATTGCCCCACCAGAAAAGATGTTCTTGATTACAAATGGTCCTTCATAGGTAGGAGTCCATTTGCCCCTGGGATCACTTTGTGGCAAGATGATGCGCTTGATCACTAGATCTCCAACTTGATATACCTGGCGTCTGACTTTCTTATTGAAGGCCTTGATCATCTGTTTTTGATACGTCTGACCATGGCAAATAGCAGTAAGTCTCTTTTCATCAATTAAGTTCAACTGATCAAGTCGGGTCTGGATCCAATCGTCTTCACTCAGACCTGCATCCTTCATGATTCTTAAAGAGGGGATCTGAACCTCAATAGGTAAAACAACCTCCATGCCATAAACTAAAGAATAGGGTGTTGCCCTAGTTGATGTGCGATCCGTGGTGCGGTACCCGTGGAGAGCAAACGGTAGCATCTCATGCCAGTCCTTGTAGGTGACTGTCATTTTTTGTATGATCTTTTTGATGTTTTTGTTCGCAGCTTCGACTGCACCATTCATCTTTGGCCGGTAGGGTGATGAATTATGATGTTGAATCTTGAATGGCTCGCACAAGGCGGTGATCATAGTATTGTTAAGGTTTGTACCATTATCAGTGATGATCCTTTCTGGGATACCGTATCGACAAATGAGATTCTGCTTGATGAAGCGGGCAACAACATTCTTAGTAACAGATGCGAAGGAAGTTGCTTCGACCCACTTTGTGAAATAATCAATGGCCACTAGAATGAAGCGGTGTCCATTGGAGGATGTAGTCTTGATCTCCCCAATCATATTGATTCCCCACATAGCGAAGGGCCAAGGAGCTGTTAAGAAATTTAGAGGAACCGGAGGCACGTGTACCTTGTCTGCATAGATTTGACACTTATGATAGGTCCGAGAGTGTTGATAGCAGTCTAATTCCATGGTAGACTAGTAATAGCCTGCCCGTAGGATTTTCTTTGCCATCGTATGCCCACTAGAATGAGTGCCAAAGGTACCTTCATGCAATTCAGCCATAATCCTTTCAGCTTCAATCTTGTCCACACAACGAAGCAGAATATAATCATGATTGCGTTTGTACAAGATACCATTGCTTAGGAAGAACTTAGCTGAGAATCTCCTTAAGAACTTTTTGTCGTTGACTGAAGCTCCTTCAGGATATTCCTGGGCCTCGAGATACGTCTTGACTTCATGAAACCAAGGCTGGTCCACTACTTCTTTAGTATTAATCTCGTGACAGTGTACTGGTTCGTCCATTCGTTCAATAGTGATCTGGGGAGCCTAATTAAGTTTAAACATGGATGACATTGTAGCTAGAGCATCTGCTAGCTGATTTTATTCTCGTGGGAAATGCTCGAATGTAATCTGCTCGAAATGTGGTAACAATGTCAAAACATGTTCTTTGTAAGGGATAAGGTTTGGATGCTTAGTGTTCCATTCTCCTTTGATCTGACTGATGACCAAAGATGAATCCCCAAACACAACTAAAGATTTGATTCCCAAGTCTATGGCAGCCTTGAGTCCAAAGATGCATGCTTCGTATTCTGCCATGTTATTCGTACAGTTGAAGCAAAGTCTGGAAGTAAAAGGAGTATGGCATCCTTCCGGAGATATAATCACAAAGCCGATACTGTTACCAAGCGCATTGGATGCCCCGTCAAAGAACAGGGTCCATCGGGATCCTTGTTCAGGTCTGTCATATGGTCTGATTCCTTCACAGTTGTCTACTGCCATGATGTCTTCATCAGGGAATTCAAACTTCATGGAATGATAATCCTCTACAACTTGGTGGGAAAGATGATCAGCTAGCACACTGCCCTTTATAGCTTTTTGGGTCCTGTACTGTATGTCATATTCTGTTAGGATCATCTGCCATCTAGCTATCCTTCCAGACAAAGCAGGCTTCTCAAAGATGTATTTTATCAGATCCATCTTAGATATCAGCAAAGTGGTATGAGTCAACATATACTATCTTTGTCGGCGAGCAGCCCATACCAGAGCGCAACAAGTTTTCTTAAGCAGTGAATATCTGGTTTCACACTCGGTAAACTTTTTGCTCAAGTAATAAATGGCATGCTCTTTTCGGCCAGACTCGTCATGTTGCCCCAATACGCACCCCATTGAGTTCTCTAAAACGGTCAGATACATGATTAGCGACCTTCTCTCGACTGGTGGCATCAATACAGGAGGCTCTTGTAAATACTCCTTGATTTTGTCAAAAGCAATCTGACAATCATCATTCCATTTAACTACTTGATCTTTCTTCAACAGCTTGAAGATTGGCTCACAAGTAGATGTTAGGTGAGAAATGAACCTGGAAATATAGTTCAGGCGTCCCAAGAATCCTCTGACTTCCTTCTCAGTGCGAGGAGCAGACATTTCTTGTATTGCTTTGACTTTGGCAGGATCAACCTCGATGCCTTTGTTGCTGACAATGAAACCTAAGAGCTTACCGGATCGGACTCCGAATGTGCACTTGTTAGGGTTTAACCTTAGCTTGTACTCCTTCAACCTGACAAACAACTTTTGCAAGTGATAAAGGTGTTCTTCTTCAGTTTGTGACCGGGCTATCATGTTATTTACGTAGACCTCTATCTCATGATGTATCATATCATGAAACAAAGCTACCATGGCGCGTTGATAGGTTGCCCCGGCATTATTCCGTCCGAATGGAATCACTTTGTAGCAGAACGTACCCCACTGTGTAACAAATGTAGTTTTCTCCGTGTCCTCAGGTGCCATTTTGATCTGGTTATAGCCTGAGAATCCGTCCATGAAAGAAAATACTTTGTGCTGAGCTGTATTGTCAATTAGGATGTCGATGTGCAGAAGTGGAAAATCATCTTTAGGGATGGCCCTGTTTAAATCTCTATAGTCCACGCACATTCTGACTTTGCCGTCCTTTTTAGGCACGGGAACAATGTTAGTAACCCATTGTGGATAGGAAGTAACAGCCAAAAATCCAGCATTGAATTGTTTCATAACTTCTGCTTTGATCTTCTTTGACATATCAGGTCTCATGCAGCGGAATTTTTGCTTCACCGGTGGATAATCTTCTCTTGTGGGTAGACGGTGTACCACAATGTCTGTATCAAGTCCCGGAATGTCTTCGTATGACCAGGCAAAGATCTCAACATAATCATGCAACAGCTGAATTAGGCGCTCTTTAACACTCGACTCTAGATTGGCACCCACTTTGATTTCCTTTTTGTCTTCCTCAGTGCCCAAATTGATTGTATCCAACAGCTCCTCATGAGGTTGAATAGCTCTTTCCTCTTGTTGTAGTAATCTTGGCAATTCCCCTGGCACCTCACAATCTTCCTCACCTTCGTATTCGGCTTGGTAGATCAGATCTTCAGAGTCACTAAAGGCTATAGCAGTATCGTTACCCATGGGATCCGGAATGGAAGGGTACATGCATTTATGAGTGTGGGTGTGTGTAAGGGTATAGCCATTTTAAAACAATAAAATGTAAAAGAAAGACAATGAGCACAAAAGGTTTATATATGAAAAAGTGTCCATGATTCATTAAATGACATATGAAAAATGAAATAAAAACCCTTACAAATGGACCGTTACGCCTCGGGTAAGACACAAGGTTTAAAATGTACGAATTGTTTGTGAATTATTACAAGTCCAACAGAAATGTAAAAGATAAATTACTGCGATATGAAAGTTATTGGGATGAAGTCTTTGGCTTCCCAGTTGTAAAGTCCTCTGTCGACAGTAGGAAATGTCCAATCTTCCAGGCTGCCATCTTCTTCACTGTCCTCTAATTCATTAACCCCTTGGTGGCTGATCTTCACAGGTGGCCCTCCGGCACGAACGTGGCGCACAGCCTTCTGAGAAGTTGAGGTAAACCCCAAGCCAAACTTGTCTGATTTGTAAGGGATGTCTGGAAGATGCCCCCAGATGGTGCATCCGCCTTCTTCCACTACTGCCTTTGCATCCTTTAGATACGACATCCGAGGTGGAGGTCTTGCGATCATAGGAGTTGAGGATATCGCCTTGGTCGCCGCTATTTCCTGAGAGACTTCTTCAAAATGTTGGAAAGGGGTTTCAATGAATTTGCCATCCAATTCCACATATCGGAATGAATTCAGATGACTAATCATGTATTCCTCTTCCCCATGGACAATTATGATCTTCCCTTGGATAGGGTACTTCAGCATCTGATGCAAAGTAGAGGTGACAGCACCGACATTGTGGATCTAGGGACGTCCCAACAGACAAGAGTAAGAAGGACGGATGTCCATCACATAGAATGTTGAATTAAAGGTCTGAGTTCCCACCTTGATCGGGATGTCCACCTCCCCATGGACCATCCTCTTAGAGCCGTCAAATGCTCTCATAATTATATTACTGTGTTTTAATGTCATCCCCTCATAATCCAGTCTATCAAGGGCTTTCTTTGGTAAGACATTCAGAGATGATCCCGTATCTACCAAGACATGGGCTAGGGTCGTCCCTATACACTCTATTGAGACATGTAATGCCTCGTTGTGTTTTCTCCCTTTGGGGGTCAAGTCGGCATCAGAGAAACCCAGGCCATTATCAGTTGTCAGACTGGCCACACACTCTTGGAATTGGTCAGCCGACGTCTCTTGCGGCACGTGAGCTGTCTTCAGAAACTTTACCAAAGCTTTTGCATATGCCTCAGAGAACAACAACAATGCTAACATAGAGATTTTGGAGGGGGTCTGCCCCAATTGTTCAACCACATCTTAATCACTCTTCTTAGTGATCCTCAGGATTTCTTCCATATCATTCTTGGACATTTAAGGAATAGCTAGTGATTGAGCCTTCGTCAGGACAGGCTCCTCTTGAACATTCTTTCCTTTATTCTCAGCAGTGGAAGTAGGGATAGGAATTGTATTGTCTTTGTCGGTAGATACACTTGTAGGTATAATCATTGGTGCGGAGGTAATCTTAGGAACGGCCACGGGTCCAAAGACTTCTTTTGGAGGGGCAATCTTTGGAGAGAAAATTCTTCCACTACGGGTAATTTTCCTTGTTCTGGAAATGTCAATGATGTCGGAATTGTCTTCTTCAGAACTCTCTTCTTCGGCAGTCTGTTCAATCTGTTTGACACCATGGTAGTAGATTTCTCCACCATAATTCCATGGTACCGTTTTATCTGATTTGTATGGGGTTGGCTCGGGCATTGTTATCTTAAGCAGAGTAGTCACTGGAGCAGATGTAATCCTAACGGATCTTTTAGGGACCCTAGAAGGATTGGTGTAGATGGTTATTATAGAAACTTCTTTAAATGGAACGGGTGAAATGGGAGCTTTCTCAAACAAAATTTATTGGTTATCAATCAGTTGTTGGATACCTTTTTTCAACAGAGGGCAGTCAAATGATGAGGATAGGAAAATATGGCAATTTTTGTCACATCCTGGGAATATATCAGCTTTCAACAAATTCAACTTGATAATCGAGAGAGGAGTTATTAGTTCATCCACAGTGGCAACAAATAAGTCTTCCTCAACATCATTGGCATTGTGTCCATGCCTAGGCATCGAAGCAAAAATAATATTCAGTTTCTCAGGCGCTTCAAATTCAACTTCCTTCGCGTCGATCAGGTCTTGAATTTTGTTCTTTAGAGCCCAACAATTGTTGGTGTCATGCCTTGGACTTTCAGAATGGTATGTGCACCTGGAATTCGGATGGTAGTGGGGAGATGCAATATTGGGATTTTTGGGGGCCTCTTTTAACATGGCCAGATTCAACTTCAGAATATGTGGTAGGACTTGAGCTGGAGTCATGTTTATCTTGGTGAATTGCCATACTGGCCTTTCCACCCTTGGCTGATTATTTCTTGGCTGGTTGTTCCTTGGCTGGTGTGATGCAGGCTTTTGAATCATAACGGCCCCCACCATTGTTCGGCGCTCCGTTCTTCCCTGATTTCTCTGTGAATAGACAACAGATACTTCCTTCTTTCCAGTAAAGGGCTTTTTTATAGCAGCAGAGGCAGATGCATCTTTCTGGATTTTCCCACTTCTTATACCGGCCTCTACCCTTTCGCCAGTTAGAATCAATTCAGTAAACCCTGCAGAGGAGCTTCCAATCATATGATTAAAGAAAGGGCCTGACAGAGTTCCCATGAACATGTCCACTAACTCTCTTTCAGATAAAGGGAGTTGCACCCTTCCGGCTAGATCCATCCACTTTTGGGTGTAGTCTTTGAAGCCCTCATTGGATACCATGGCCATACTCTGGAGTTAAGTACGGGTTGGTGCCAAATCAGCGTTGTATTGATACTGTTTATAGAAGGTTGCTGCCAAGTCTTCCCAATTATGGACATCAGCCCTCTCCAATTGGTAGAACCAATCAAGTTGCGTTCCTGATAAACTGTCCTAGAAAAAGTGGACACACAAGTCTTTGTCAGCAGAATGCGGCTGATTCTTCTAGACATATGACCGAAGGTGCATTTTGGGACAAGACACCCCATCATACTTGGAAAATAAAGGCACTTTAAACTTCGGCGGGATTACTATTCCTGACACCAGCCCTAATTTCTCGAAATCCAGACCCGGTACTCTATGTACTTCCATAGCAGCTAGACGTTCTTCTAAGTGTTTGTATTTGTCATCGGCCAGAGGGTATTGTTGTTCAGAGTAGTCCTCTTCTTTCTCTTCTTCTGCTTCAGAATCTGATGGCACTGTCGTTTCTTTTCCTTTTCTTTCCCCTTCATCAGAGGTTGTTGGAAATTCTAAGGTCCTTCTGGCTTGTCGCTGAAACCTTCTGCCCATGATAACCACACCGGCTGGCTTCTTCTTCTTCTTTTTCTCTTTCTCTTTCTCTAGAAGAGTCTTTAGCTCCTCCCGCCCCTTGGCCAAGGTCAAGAGTAACTGTTGAAATTGTGTATTTTGAGCTTGTAGGTCTTTATCCGTCTGTTCTAGATCCATCTTGCTGAAATAAACAGTAGAAGGATGAGGAAACTTGTTGTAAAGACATGTTTATGCTCATGATGAATGATATGTATTCATGCAATGTTTTCAAGGATTTGAAACTTCAAATTTGTGTCAAACAAAAAGAAACACACGTTATATTAATAAAATAGAATTTGAGTACATCAATGCCCCTAGGGGAAAATAATACAAAATCCTAAGATAAAAAGACATTGTGCATCCTCTTTGGTGCAATGTAGGTGTTGAGAGTATGCTCTTCATGAAGTAACTGAGTGAGTTCCAAAACCGTCTTCTCGCTTGCGTAGAATTGGGCTTCGAAAGTATCGTGTTCTCCCTTGAGCTGTATCTAACTCCTTTGTAGGTCTTCGAGTGATGTTGGCATGTCAGGATGTAGGATGGTGTATGGAACCTCTCCTTCGTTAACAGGCTCTATAATCACTGGGAGAACAGAGGGGTAAGGCATCATAAGACTTTGGGCGCGGGTTCATACCCAATTGAGGTAAGGCTCAAGAGGGATGGAATTCTTGTGTCCCAAGGTCTTACTATCTACCTTGTTTTGCATCCTCCAAGCTTGGATGAACCTTTGGCGAAGTCCTTGATCGTCGTTGTTGAAGTCGAAAACCAAGCCTTGAATCAGCATATCATATGGGCCATCCCTTCGGGCATAACCAAATTGTCTTAGAGCCAAGCAAGGGTTGTAGGTGATGCCTCCCCTAATGCCAAGTAGAGGGACATTGGGGAATTCCCCATAACGGTCAACGATGATAACATTCTCTTTGGATCGAGAACACCAATGAATATTTGAATGTGTAAGTGTCATCAACCTTTGTGACCACCTCAAACCTTGCTCATTCTTCAATACTGATTGGGGAAGATGAGAAATAAACCATCTTTCCAAGAGAGGAGTGCAACACATAAGAACACATCTTTTCCTCATTGTACGAGTGTGAAAAGAGTGTAAGATATCTCCAACCAATGTAGGCATCAGATTGTGTGACATGAAGATTTTGACAGCACTCACATCTATGAGTTGGTCAGGATTGGGGAACAAGACCATCCCATAGATTAGAAGAGCCATTATCTCCTTAAAAGCTTGCAAGTCCAAGAAGTTCCAACAACTTTGGGCCTTCTCAAACAAGAACTTTGCCAAGAAACCTTTGACACCACTTCTAATTTCCCAATGGGTTGTGACATCAGATGAGTGCAAGTTCAGGGCTTGAGCAATCTCTTCTGGATTTGGATCTCTTTCCGTACCGTTGAAAGGTAGTTGATTGAGAATAGGAATCCTCAAGAGTTGAGAAAATTCTTCCAAAGTAGGCATAAGCTGGTAGTCAGGAAATGTGAAGCAGTGGTGCAAAGGGTCAAAGAATTGGAAGAGAACCTTCATCATATCTTCCTCTGTGTTAGAAGTGACTAAGTTGAATAGACGACCATGTCTCTCGGTGAATGGAGAATTCTCAAGAATCCTTGAAGCTAGCTCCTTGAGTTATGAAGGAATTCTTACAAGGTCGACTTGGATAGTTTTCCTGCGAAGTGAATCCATAACCTACAAAATAGGACCAAAGATGAATTTCCAAAATCCTTGAAATGGTTAAAGGATGCATATGATGCTCATGATGTCCATGATGTTATGCACAAGTATATATGTACAAGCAAATCACACAAGTTCCTAGTTTAGGCTTGCATGGGGTTTCATAGGTAAGTACCCTCTTGAAGTTTAGTTGGCTCAATCTGTCCTAGTAATAGTAACCGGGTTCTAAGGAGCTCAATATCACTGGATTGTTTCCTTGTTCATTGTTTCAATTCAAGCCTCTTTACTAGCGACCATAATATTCCAAGGAACCAACCCTCAATGAGTGTAGTATCGAGTATCTACCAACTTCGGACTGCACCAAAGCCAGTCATCTCACTACATCCTAAAAGGCCAAGTTGGTCAAGTAAAGGTTCTAGAAGTTCGTTAGTGCTTCATGACATCACTCAGCGGCCCCGTATTCTCTTTGATTGACTCAAAGGCTACCGGTACCCACAAATATGTCACACTAACATAGCTATTACTTAGACCGTGTCGGTATACCCCGCACAGTTTCCATAATGTATTGCTATTTACCTATAATGTTTCCCAAATCCGGGTGGAGGATTCAAACCCAAACAATAGAACCAAAGTGTAAAGAAAACAAGTCAAACAATTGTAAGCAATGATCTTATATTTATTTTTGTTTTGCCAAGATATTTCGCATGCGTAACATGGCCATTTTATTTTAGGCAACCAAGTGGGAGAAACCCTAAGGGTGCTTGTGTGCAATGTGTGTCATTTTTCATGCTTTTGTCTTGCATTAGGTTTTTTCTATTTGTTTGGTTTTTGTTCTTGTCATGCAAACCCTAATTTACTAACATGGTATATGAAAGCAATAAATTGCGTAAAATAAACTAAGCTATTACAACAATTATTATGGGAGGGGGGATACAAGTTTTGAATGGGGATTTTGCACAAATATAAACCTAAAAATATTATTTCAACCGAATCGAATATTGTGCGAATTAAATAAATATACAAGTATTTAAAATGCAATACAATGTATTTATGTAAAATAAATTTGTATTTGGTTTTTTGTATGAGAAAATAAATTAAATTAAACCCTAGAAAAAAGGAAATAATAAATATTATTTTTGGAAGGGTGAAACCCTAGTTTTCAATTAAAAGAAAATATATGTTCTATATTATTATTTTTGTCCATTTTTTTTGTATAAGAAAATAATAAATAATATTATGTGGAAATATTAAAATATATATATATATATATATATATATATATATATATAGAAAATAAATATTTATGAGTATAAATAGTATAATAAAAATGTTTAAGTATTTTTAATTGCATTTACAAATTATTTAAGAAAATAAGTTCTATTTATTAAAATAAACTATGTTTCATGTGGAAAAAAAGTAAAAATAAAAATAAAATTGTAAAAAATTATTTAATTATTTTTTAGGATTTTTTAATGTTCATAAAAAATAATCAAAAGCAATAAATATGAAAATGTGAAGAAATATGAAAAATATAACAAATAAAGTCAGGGGGTGCAAGTAGTGGGTCAGGAGGTGCAAAAAGTAAAAACAAAAAGCCCAATGGAACAAAAAAGCCCAGAACAACAACTTCGTCCCTGTCCTTGGTTTCTTCTTCGCGCGCTAGTTCAAACCTGCAACTTTCACATGCTTGCACAAAAACAAAAACTTATAACATGAAACATGTGGCATTTGAGATCACGATTCCAACAATAGGAATTTTGTAACCTAACTCTCAAAGATCAGGGAGAATTTTGGAACCCCTAATTCGTGACCTAAAAATTTCAGCATGTTCAACCTTCAAATTCTCTCAACATAGTTAATATAAATGAAAAGTATGCATATATACAGCTTCACCATGTTATGGACTACATTTTTTCCTCACAAATCATGGCTTAAGGATGCCTATTCAGAGAGATAGAGTTCAAGAAAATACCTCCTTCAGTTGGATTTGAGTAGAGTAATGTAGGGACTTTAATGGAGGCCCGAGGATCGTGTGAGCTTCCATGAGCTTCCCTGAAGCTATTCCAATGCTTAGCTTGCTCTGAGGATGGCAGAAACTCTTTGCACAAGTCAAGTTGCAAGCTTCCAAAGTAAAAATGGCAATGGCTGAAACAGGGGTTACAGAAACAATGTAAAGTCTTGGATTGCTTTGGTTTGATATGTAGAAGGTGTTTGAAGTGTTAAAGTACAGTACGCACGAGCCAAAAATGTATTGGCTATGGTTTTGCAGAAATCTGTATGTTTGGACAGAAAATTGGAGTTTTTATGTTTTGGAGAGTTTCAGATGTAAAGAAATCGTCTTCTGGTTTTTAAAAAGTTTGTAAATATGTATAGAAAGGACCCAATTCCACTCTTCACTAGTTGTGCAAGCTTTTCACCTTTTGGCAACTTTTCTTGTATTTGAAGAAAAGTGAAGTGACCAATGCTAACATGCTTGTCCTTGCTTGCTTGTGGCCTAAAGTGAACTTGTACAATATGCTTGAGATCTGTGGAAGTTGTTTGCACCAAAGGGACATGTCCGGGGCTCAAGATTGACAAAAATGCAAAAGCTCACCTTTATGAAAATGGCAATGTGAACTTTATGCCTAAAATGGAATTACAACTTGTAAAAAGCCTCAAAAGAAAAGATAAAGCCTTTATCTTCTGAGTTTGCATTTAATTATGGAGTGTAGAATGAGTTTAGGACTTGTAAAGCAAGATTCAAACATCAAAGATCTGATTTGCAACTTGATGCCTTGTAAAAATGGCTTGATCAAAAGTGATAAAATGCCAACTTCTCTTCTTCGATTCTCCCTAACCAAAAATGATCTTGGTGAGTTCTTGGACATTTTGGAAAGCTTGCAATGTGATCTATAATCCATATTTGAAATTAATTTTGAGATACCTCTTGGAACTAGGTGAAAAATGTCCATGAAGTTGGGTAAAAAACCTGCCTAAATTAGGGCAAAATTTCACTAAGTTAAGAAGTTCATGGACCTATATTCACAAATTCATAACTTGAGATCCAAGCATCTTTTGGGAAATGTTGGTGAAGAAAAGTTTTAGATTTCATGGAGGAATACAACTTTCATGTTTGAAGTTTTCTTTGAATCAAAATGCATCATGGTGAAAAAGTGGTGAAAATTTGGGAAAAAATAAGAAACTTTACATACTTTGAAAAATTCTAAGTTATGAAAATTTTCAAATTCAAAACCCTAATTTTCAAAATTGTTTTTCTTGGTGAACAAGTTTCATATTTTGAAATATCTTGATGAATTATAACTCTTGGCACTTGATTTTGACCAAAAAGTCAAAGTTTGACTTTTCAGTATATAGTTGACTTTTGATCAGTTGACTACAAAATTCATCTGTCAATCCAATGAACTTGAGATCTTTTGAACCATGTAATTAGGTTAATATGATGCCATTGAATCCTTGAAATCATGTTTGAACTCAATTGGTCATTGGCTAGGTTAAAAATCAGAAATTGCCCTTTCCCAGTCAAAACCCTAATTTTGACCATTTTGTCCTTTTGATGATTTGATCAAATTTCTTGAGGAGTTGTGATCCAAACTTGATCAAATGGTTAATATGAGTCTAAAATGTTGTTGTGGATAAAAAATTATGAAGTTTGATTGTAAATTGACCATGGTTGACTTTTTCCCCAATACAGCTGATTTTTAGGTCAACTGTCCAATTGACTGATCAAAAATATGGTTCAAAGCTTGAAACTTAACATGAGAAATCTTAGGGGTCCAAGATGGTATATCAAAATCACATGAAGCATTGGTGATCCAAAAATCCTTGTGCAAACTCAAACCCTAATTTTAGGTTATCAGTGTAAGATGAGGTGTCTTGAGCTGACCAAACCCTAATCCTGTCTTGAGTCCAAGAAGTCTTGTGAGAAAAATCTTGATAAATGAGAGGGAAAATTTTGGGTACAACAATGTATCTATCTGTTTTGGAAAATTCAATGGGGTGTGTTATGGGGCAGCATGACGAGTCTGGCTGAAAAGAGCATGTTATTTATTACCTGAGAAAAAAGGTTACGACTGTGAAACAAGATATTTACTGCTCGAGAAAACTTGTTGTGCTCTGGCATGGGCTGCTCACCGGTTAAGACATTATATGCTTACCCATACTACCTTATTGATATCCAAGATGGATCCGATAAAATACATATTCTAGAAACCTACCCTCTTTGGGAGAACAACGAGATGACAGATGATCCTGACAGAATATGACATACAATATACTACCCAAAAAGAAATAAAGGGTAGTATACTAGCTGGTCACCTTTCTCATCAAGCTGTGGATGGCTACCAGTCCATGAAGTTCGAATTCCCAGATGAAGACATCATGATGGTAAACAATTGTGAAGAATTCAGACCATTTGACGAACCTGAACAAGGATCCCGATGGACCCTGGTTTTTGATGGGGAATCTGTTGAACCCCAAAATTTTCCCTCCCACTTGTCAAGAATTTGCTCACAAGATCTCCTTGGGCTCAAGACGGTACTAGGGTTTGATCAGCTCAAGACATCTCCTTAAACACTGATGACCAAAATTAGGGTTTGAGTTTGCACAAGGATTTTTGAACTTTCAATGTTTCATATGACTTTCATGGATCATTATGGACCCTCAAAATTACTCATGTCAAGTTTCAAGCCTTGGATCACATTTTTGCTCAGTCAATTGAGCAGTTGACCTAAAAATCAATTGTATTGAGGAAAAAGTCAATCATGGCCAATTTACAATCAAACTCCATAATTTTTTATCCACATCAACATTATAAACTCATATGTATCATTTGGTAAAGTTTGGACCACAACTCCTCAAGAAATTTGATCAAATCTCCATAAGGGCAAAATGGTTAAAATTAGGGTTTTTACTGGGAAAGGGCAATTTCTGATTTTTAACCTAGAAAATGGTCAATTGGTTTGAGGAATAACCTCAAGAGTCCAATTGCATCATTTTTACCTAATGGCATGGTTCAAAACATTGCATGTCCATTGGATTAACAGATGAATTTTGTAGTCAACTGATCAAAAGTCAATTGTATACTTAAAAGTCAAACTTTGACTTTTTGGTCAAATTCAAGTGCCAAGATCACAATTCATCAAAACATGTCAAAATATGAAACTTTTTTATCAAGAAATAAAAAAGTCAAGATTTCATTTTGAAATGTCAAAATTTCTAAACTTAGAAGTTTTTCTAAGTGTTTAAAATTTCATGTTTTTTCATAACTTTGAGCCAAATATTTACCATGATGCAAGATGATTCAAGAGAAACTTCCAACATGAAAGTTGTAGATATCCATGAAATCTACAAATTTTCTTCACACAACATCATCCAAAAATGCTTGTATCTAAAGTTATAATTTTATGAACATAGGGTCATGAAACTAAACACTTAGTGAAATTTTGCCCTAATTTGGTCAGGATTTTGACCTAACTTCATGGCACTTTTCATATAGTTCCAAGGGGATTCATCAAAATCAATTCAAATATGGTTTGTAGAGCACATTGCAAGCTTTCCAAAATTTCCAAGAACTCCTTGAGATCACTCTTGAGGAGCGAGAATCGAAGAGATGAAGTTAGGGTTTTGTCACTTGAATTACAAGTCATTTTTGATGAACAATGGAACCAAATCCATGCTAGGATGCATATATTTGATTTACAAGCCTCAAACTTATTTGTCACTCCATAATTAAATGTTTACACAGCTGTTAGGGCTTTGATCCAAGTAATTGAGCTATTGTCCAAGTTGCATTTCCATTTATGGCACAAAGTTAACAATGCCATTCTTGTAAAGCAAGCTTTTTGCATAAAGTTAACATTGAGCCTCTAACTTGTTCCCTCTGATCACACTCCATCCATAAAGTCAGAAGAAAGCTTGTTTAAAGCATAACCACTCTATCTTAGCAAGTACGTAAGGCATGGAAACTTGTTTTGTCAAAAAATCACATGTTTAACTTAAACATGTAAATTTGAATTCTGATCAACTAGAGCATTCCAAACTTGTTGCTTATAAATAGAGTCACTACTTGTGAGCTATAACATGAGCTTGAGCACCCTGAAACACACCAAAACTCTCTCAAATCAGAAATTGCGCAAAAACTTCATTGTTGCACATTTTCTGACCTTGAACCTCAAACTCACATTTCCCTCGTGCGTTTCTTGGCCTTTTAGTTTCTAAAGCTTCCTTACATCAAGTGTAACTTATCCCTGTACCTATTTCATTTTTGTAACATCATTTACCCTATCTTCCATAACCAAAAACAGAGCATTTCACATTGACTTCTCTAAGTCATTTCAGCCACTCGCAACTCAAGCAAACCATTGCACTAGCTTCCTAGGACCTCAAGGAAGCTAACCTGATCATCACCATCACTTGAAACAAGCTCAAACTCCAAACACGATTTCCAGTTTTGAGGTACGTTTTCTCAACTTGGAACTCTTCACACAGGCATCATCAATAGTTTATTTGTGAATAAAACATGTAGATATCATTGCCCTGAAGCTAACCATGTCCTTAGTTTCCATTAATTTTCCTTGAGCTTAGAGAATTTTGAAACCGAAACATCTGAAATTTTTATGGTTCAGATTAGGGCCATTAAAATTATTGCTTATCTTTGATCTATAGTTTTAATACTTTACATTTCTCGAATCGTGAGAAAATTTGCTACAAGTTTCATGTTTACAGTTTTCATTTTTGATGAGAAATGAGCAAGTTACAGTTGGTCTGGCTAGAGGTTGAAGATGAAGTCTTCAGAACACGTTTTGCCTTACATATTTATTTTTTCATTTTTAGTAACGGATGTATAGTCGCCCCAGTGGTAGAAGCGCGCGCCTGTAACCTATGGGACCTGGGTTCAAGCCCCAGTGGTACCCTTTTTCATTTTTTCACATTTTTCTGACTTTGTTTGTTTTTTTGGCAGGCGCTAGGCCCCTTTGGGTCTGGTTTGTTTTTTTGTTTGTTTTCGCTCACTAATCTCCCTGTTTCCTCTTGACACCCCCTGGCCCAAGTTATTTATTTATTTATTTATTTATTTCATTTATCTTTTCTTAAATATATTTTTTTCTAAATAAAAAAAATCATAAAATACAAAAAATGATATATTTAGATTTTGACTTATTTTATTCTATTTTTTCCACAAAAAATATTTTTATTTATTCTACCTTATTTATTTTTATTAACTAAATCTTGTAAACTTAATTAATATTATTATATTTTATTTAGTTTTCACACCATTGAAAACACATTATTTTTAATACTAAAAAAAGGGTCAAAAATTATTTTATAATGCTATAAATATTTTCAAAATAAAAATACTTAGAATACTTTTTTCTAAACTTATTTTCTTTTAATCAACTAAATAAAATTAGGGTTTTATTCAAAAATATTTTCTTAATAAATTCAAATTTAATTAACTATTTTCTTTATTTAATTAGGTTAAGACAAAATCTCTTTTCATGAAAACCAAGCAAATTCATTTTCTTCACATTTTGCATCCTTGTACATTTATTTTTATACTTTGTATTTATTTAAATTCCTTGTATATTCATACCCATTCAATTTGGTTGTAATATATTAAATAGGTTTAATTCTTGCAATCCCCATTCAACTTGTACACCCCCCCCCCCCCCCCCCCCCCCACAAATGTTGTAATAGCGTAGTAACTTTAAATTTCGCAATTTATCGCTTTTATATAACATCCTAGTAATTAGGATTTGTATGGAAAGACTAAAACCAATGCTTAGAAAACCCTAATTCAAGACAAAATCAAGCATGAAAACAATACACTTGAACACTAGCACCCCTAGGGTAAAATCCACTTTGTTGCCTTACAAAAATGGTCATGTTATGCATGTGAGGTATCTTAGCAAAAATACAAGATCATGGTCCCTCGATGACGCTATCTAAGTTTCCTTACAAATGATCTTAATCCCTCAAAAAGAATTCTAAGGTACCTTGCAACGTTGCTGTGATACGGTGGGATAAATGACTTGGTTGTTTTGCCTTTTATCGTAATTGTTGCGGTTAGCAAAAGTCGCCACCGACTTTTCTTTTATCCAAAAGGAAAGGTAAAAAGCACAGGAAAGACCTTTGAGATTGTTTCTTGAGTTCTGGGGGAAGATTATGAAAAGGGAAGGTGTTAGTATCCTTTTCATCCATGGTTTTCCATGGGCTCTTAGTTACTTTCTAGATCACTTGCTTTTGTTTGAAAATGCGCTTTGTGTGGTTTTTGAAAGTATTTTGTAATAATGCCATAGTTCAGGAAAACTTTGTAATGATTCTCGTTCGTAAGAATGTATACAAAGTGTTTGATCTTTTGAAAATGTTTTCAAGTTTGAAAGATGTTTTTGAAAGTGTTGGTGTTTGTTTTGAAAATAGCAAGGATTTTTTTTATAATAAATTTAGAAAGTAACTAGGAACATTCTACCTACTTAAAAGTATTTCATATTAATTTCCTCTTTCCTTTGACATTGTTATCTTACCATTGATTTGGTAAATAACCCTATCTTTGGATGTAAAAGGGACGGGCGTGGGTCATCGTATAACCATGATAACAATGTTGTGAGATGACTTGGCATTTTTCTTGAGGACTAGGATCATTTTGAAAGGAAAATTTGATAGCGTCATCGAGGGACTATGATCTTGTATTTTTTATTAGTTTGTGCTAAGACATCCCACATGCATAACATACCATTTTGTAAGGAAACAAGTGGAATTACCCTAAAGATGTAAGTGTAAAAATGTGTTTTATTTACATGCTTGTTTATATTTAATTAGGGTTATCTACTTGTTGGTTTTATCTTTCCATACAAACTCTAATTACTAATATTATATGAAAGCGATAAATTGCGGAAAGTAAAATTACTACGCTATTACATCACTTGGGGATGGGGATATGAATTTACAAATGGGGATGACAAGTAAAGTAAACCTGTTGTACCCCAAAATTTTCCCTCTCATTTCATCAACATTTTCTCATCAAAAAAACCTTTGGAGCTCAAGATCAAGTTAGGGTTTGCTCTGCTCAAGACTCCTCCTTGCACTGTTGACCCAAATTAGGGTTTGAGTTTGCACAAAGATGTTTTGACCTAAAAAGCCTAATAGGACTCTCATGCTTCATGTTGTACTCCCAAGTTTATCCATACCAAGTTTCAAGTCTTGATTCCAAACTTTGCCCAGTCAATTGGACAGTTGACCTAGAAATCAGTTGTATTGGGGAAAAAGTCAACTATGGTCAATTGACAGTCAAACCTCATGATTTTTGACCCACATCAACATTATGAACTCATATGGACCATTTGATCAAGTTTGGATCACAAGTCCACAAGAAATTTGATCAGATCACCAAAAGGGCAAAATGGTCATTTTTAGGGTTTTGACTGCAGAAAGGCAATTTTTGACTGTTTGGCCTAACCAATGGAAAACCAAGCTCATATATGGACTCAAGAACCACATGGAATGGTCTTGACATGTTCAACAAGTTCAAAAGATCCCAAATGCACAAGTTTAACAGATGAATTTTCCAGTCAACTGAGCCAAATTTGACTGTATACTGAAAAGTCAAACTTTGACTTTTTAGTCAAAATTAAATGCCAAGATTCATTTTTCATCAAAACATGTCAAATTATGAAACTTGTTCATCAAGAAATCAAAAATCACAAATTAGGGTTTGAAATGAAGAATTTTCATAACTTAGAATTTTTCTAAGTTATGAAAATCCCTAATTTTTTCCTAACTTTGTCCCATTTTTTCATCAAGATAAATTTGGATTCAAAGAAAACTCAAAACATGAAAGATATAGTCCATTGCAAAATCTACAACTTTGATTCACAAAGTTTCCTCAAAAGAAGCTTGTAGCTCAAGTTATGATTTTTGGAACAAGGGTGCAAAACATTCTTAACTTAGAAAAATTTTGACCTATTTTAGGCAGGATTTTTGCCTAACTTCATGGACACTTTTCACATGCTTCCACTTGGAATTTCAACTTGCATTACAAAGATGGATTGTAGTACACATTCCAAGCTTTCCAAAATGTCCAAGAACTCATCAAACAACCTTGTGGTTAGGGAGAATCGAATTTGGCAATATAGGCAAAACTCACTTTGTTCATAAGCCATTTCCATGTCCATAACTTTGCATTTTTGAACTCAGCATGCTCTAAGCTAGATTACAGACCTTTTATCTCATCTACACTCAATAATTTAATGCAAAACCTTTGTGTCCTAGCATTATCTTGTCCATTAAGCGATTACACAAAAGATTAACCTTAATATGGAAAAAGCAAATTATCCATTTTTGAAAAGTATGGCTTTATGTCAAGTTTGCAAATCAAGAAGTTGTTTACAGTGATTTCTGGTAAACAATCGCTAGTCCTCCAAACTATCGAATAATCTTACTGACTGTTATTCAATTTCTTTGGTAACTCGCAGGATCGACTAGATTGATCCTAGGATGTGTTGGTCATTAGGGTAACTTTCATGATAGAACTGGTATTCATGGTTGGTATTTAGAATGTTGTGTAGGTGTTTAACTTACTTCGATTTCTCTATTAAATATCTAAAAGCGTGATCAAGTAAATGTGCGCGAAACTAAATTGCATGAATAAAGTTCAATTGTAAAGACATGTAAAAACTGCATGAAAGATAAGTAAACGACTTCGAAGCATAAAAACATGTAATGTAAAAGATTCTCTGGAATGTAAAAGATTCGAAATATGAAGAAAGCGTTTAAATGCAAGAAAACAGTAAAGTGACTTTAAGTAAAAAAGTGTTCGAATGATAAAAGCTTGAAGATAAAGGCATGAAATGTATAACAGTTTCTGAAATGTAAAGTGTTTGAAATGGAAAGAAAGCATTTAAATGAAAGGCATCAGTAAAAAGACTTCGAATGAAAACATTTTAATGCAAAAGCTTTTAAATGGTATTGACATGAAGATAAAGGAAAATACTGGACATGATAAAGAGTTTTTATTAAATCATAAACACTTGGTGTTATCATACGTACATTGCTCGTGCATTCGTTTCCCTAGCCATGTGGTATTTTGAATGTTTACTGAGTTTTTTGTACAATAGATATGACACACGAAATCCTAATGCTAAGACTTCTATTTATACTACTTCGACCATAACGGTCTTGCTATAAGATTCTGCCACGTTCAGAACATGCAGAGCAATGCCTCTCCCTTGCTTCCACGCGTCTTCGAATGCTCCAGCGCATATATTTCAAATTTCGAACATCCCGCTTACATTTGAATTTCAAATGTTTTGGCACTTCTTCGCTTCGAACGCATTGCTTGGACACAACTTTGTTATCATTACGAGACTTCTTTGAATATACTCTCATAGCTGTCACTCGAAGCTCCAAGTTTTGATATGCCCATTCGAAGCACTGCTTCTACCATTTCGAAACATGACATTTTTCTTTATTCCAATCGAAACGTCCAATTCACTTTACTTCTAATAATATCATCAAAATCTTCAGCCAACAAAATGCCCCTTTAAAATATGTATTTCGATTCCTTTGAGAAATACTTATTTTAAACATATACACAAGATTTTGATGCGACCTTCGAATCATCGTAACATTTATTGCATATGACTCCAGTCACGTCAATCACAACGCTTTTAAGATTCCTTAACCCCCTTGAACCGTTTCACAGCATGGTGCAGTTACAAAATAATGATTATCTTTAATCACGCCTATTACCAATATTCACTTTACGCCACCTCCTTATCAAACCAACCCACGACTACCACGTATCACAATCTTACTCAGTGGGTGCTTAAACTTCCACATTATAAAAACCCATCAACTTAGTCTTTTCTTTTCTTCCCATATTCTGAATCTTTTCTTCCTCTTTTCTCACCGAAACCCTAAACTTCCAACATTCTTCCAACAATGTCTTCTTCAACTTCATCTCAACTGAAAAAGGCTTCCAAAAAGAAAGGAAAGACCACAGGAACCACAATGGAAAGCAAGGTTGGCACCTACCAAGGTCAATCTGTTCTTGTTCCCCAGATGATCTCAAAAGAGAAAGAAATGCGTTATGCATCCCAGGTACTAATTCCTACTAATGCCGCTGGCAAGAGGTTAGCTTTAATGGGTCCTCTTACAGTTTTTGAAATTTTAAAAGACACCAGAAAAATTTTCCCAGTTTGTTACAATTTCAAACCTCTGTTTAATAAAATGGATAGCCCCAAGACAATAGAGTCTTCTGATTCAACCACCGTAGAAAATCCAATCATTCCCCCTAAGGACCCTTTTGTGCTAGATTATGTAAAGAGTAACTTCAAGCCATTTCGATCTTGCCCCACCTCCGACACAGCTTATCACAACTGGTTTAATAAAGTAGAGGCTAAGAAATCCCAGCAATGGGAAGAATTAGGCATTTACAACTTGATTAAACTATCGAAACCAGGTTTTACTTATAGCCACCCATTGTTATTCGCGTCCCTATATTTCTGGGATAGTACTTACAATACTTTCCATCTCCCTGGTGGAATGATTACTCCCACCTTTTTTGACATAACAGCCATTACTGGGTTATCACCAATAGGAGAAACATATATTCCTGATAATGAAGAGTATTCGAGTATTATTGACTTCGAAGTCAAGCTAGCTAGATTTTCAAAGTTTATCAGCCACTATCACACTGAAGGAGACAGTGTGTCGGATGTAGAACACATTGCTTTCCTTACCTTATGGTTGTCAAGATATGTCTTTTGCAGCAGATCCCTACAGGTAGCCAGTAGGTTTATTCCTCTAGCTAGAGATTTGCATGAGAATCAGAGGGTGTGTTTGAGAGAACTGCTATTAGTTGATCTTTATGAAAGTCTAAGGTCAGCTATTTCGAGTCTGAAATCTCACACCTCCAAGAACATCCTGCTAGCTGGCTCTTTCTGGTTACTCCAGTTATGGCTAAATGCCATGTTCGAACCTTCACTATCAACTGCCAATGCTATTGCCGAACAAGACCCAGAAATAGCAGATAGAATCATCGAAGGCACTAGGCTGCAAAGACTAACCCCAAACGATGATAAGGACGACTTCAAAGTTCTCTTCTCAAAATATATCATGATTTTCCCCAAGAGGCATAAATTCGAAGAGACCATGGCGCCTTTTGCTTCAAGGGCTCATGGACCCTCATGGTTCACCATGGATCTCTCAGAAGCTGCCAAAAGCAAAGAAATTCAAGATGTATGGAGAGCCTTTTTGCTACCCAGACTGATTTCTTCAAGAATTACTCCTGCTAAGAATCAAATTTTCCTTTTTGCTTATCAACCCAACTTCGTTTCGAGACAGTTGGGCTTGTGCCAACTAATTCCTGAACCCCTATTCCAAACGGAAAATGCCATCACCTCTGGGCGAACCTTTAAGGCAAAAGAAGCCAAACTACAGCAGGAACAATACCAAGGCTTCGCCCATTTCGAACTAATAACCTTCGAACCTACACACCTTACAGCAAAGGGGTTTCTGGAATGGTGGACAAAGTTCTATCAGACTTATATGTTCGATACTCTTACTATTCAGCAGAAACTAACTGATGCATTCGATGTGCAGGTACCATCCAAGAAAGGTATGTTCACTCATGCCAAAGAGATTAAGGCTTTTCAAAATTATTTCGAAACTACTTATGATCCCACACACTTGGAATCCACTGTGCATCAAGCGGCTGAGACCTTGAAGGAAAAATTCAAAGCAAAAGTTTCTAAGTTAAAACTTCCTTCAGGGTTGTCACCTGAGGATAGGTATAGGTTGGCATTCGAAATGCATCCACCTAAATTTCCTAAATTACCTACCTCAGAACTGGCTCTGGCTTGGTTTCCTCCATACCCTTGGTGGTTCACTTGCAAAGAAATGTTCAAATATCTTCAAAAGAAACCAAAGCCATCTGAGACTGTGACATGGGCTCGACATTGGCTCCACGATTTCCCAGGACATCTTCGCTATGACCTTTCTGCCATGTCGATTAAATCTGATCAAGGCACAGGTGCGAATGCTTGGGAAAATCCCAAACGTTTCTCATTTCTTATATTTTTAACTTTTGCCTTAATTGTTTCGACTTTCAGCCATCAGGATAAAGACTGCTGCTTCAAAGTCAAAAGAAGGGAGCGCCTCTCAAGCCTCTGTCGAAACCACTGACAATGTGACTCTATCCGAACCAACAACAATTGCTGCAACAACAACAACAACACCAGTAATAACCAGTGCTCCAACTCCACAGGTAATCACTTAGCCCTGATGTTTCGAATTCACTAATGTTTCATGATTTGCATCTAACTTATTGTTCAAATCTTTTCAGACCAACAAACTTCCGCCAACCACTCCAAATAAGCGAAAAACAAACACTACTGGGGAAGACCCCAAGGCTGGAGGGAATTTACCAGCTGCTTCGAAGAAGAAGCAGAAGAAGGAAATTTCCAAAAGTTCTGTACCAACTAGTGTCTCTGGACTCGATTCCAGGGATGCTGCTCCCTCACCTAAATCCAAAATTCCATCTTCGACCTCCAACGTAATGTTGGAACGCATAGCTAGCAACCTCTCTTCCGAGAGCCCACATGTAAATTGAACTTTAAATCTTTGACAAAATAATTTCTCATTACCTTGGTGCATGCTTTTAATATTCTTTTGCCTCTTGCGGGACATTTTGAATCCAGCTCTTACCATTTCGACTTCACCATCAAAAACTGCTGCTTCGGTCAACTCTTCTCCTCAAGGGGATTCCAGCAATCTTGTACATAACAAAGGTTCCTCCAATATGGCGGTTCTGGCTGGGGCTTCTGAGCAGCAAGATAATCAGAGTACTTCTCCTCCTCTAAAAGAAACAAATGAAGCAATGCTTCATGAATCTGCAGAGACTTTTCAAAGAACTTCTCTTCAAAAGTCCCCTCTTGAAACCCTTCAAGAGGATCCAAAGGACACTCACGCTGAAGGAGAGAAAGCTGATTCTGATCAAAGAAACGAAGAATCTGCAGAAGAAGGGTCTGAGGAAGGATATGCTGACGATGGTTCGACTGCTGGGACAGAGTCGGATGCAAACAGCAGCGAGAATGAAGATATCGAAGTGGTGGATTTGGATGACAATGAAGAAGATAATGAGCACGAAACAAATGAAAGTGACGGTGACGCGACCAATAAACCCATGGAAGTCGAACTGGATGTGACTCCCCTACGCGTGGAACTCCCTCAACCGTCTTTGTCCCGAATGACTGAAGAGGAGCTTGCTCTCCTGAGACGAAATGACCCTATTGGGTACATGAAGGCGAAGTTGGCTCAAAGGGATATTCCACCTGCTAGGGTTGGCACAAGTTCGACTAGCTATCCGTTTCCCATAGATGAAAGAATTGTACTTCTTAACAAGATCAGGAGAATAATTCTTGATGTGGATTTGTTTGAAGTGCTTAAACAGGATAGCACATCTTGCTACACTAGGAAGGAGTTGCTTACAAAAGTCAACCTTGCTACCTGCTCCTTGCCAGTTAGCACTATCTTGTTCGATCTTCAAACTTTGCTGGACAACGTGACTGGGTACCTTCTCCAAGATGAATTTGCTGCCAGAAAGGTTCAAGAAAAACGAACTGCAATGGATGCTGCTTATGTGCATGCTTCGAAACTCTCTCAAGAAGCTGAGGATCAAGCCATGCATCTAAAGCAAGCAAAAACTGATTATGAGGCTCGAGCTGAGTCCATCCTTCTCTGGGAAAGGCAAATTTAGGAACTTCAACAGAAGGTTAAAGAGGCTCAGGCACAACAATTAGCCTACGAAACCAATACTACTGGTAACCAATTCGAAGAGCTCCTCAACAAGGGGCTTGCAGAAATGGAAACTGCAGAACAACTCAAAGGAGAAGTGGCTACCTTAGAGGGAGCAAGACATTTTGCTCAGCAAAGGCTTGAGTCTTTTCGAAGTACCTTCAACAGATTGAAGAATAATTCCTATTTCTAAATTTTAGTGTTGATTTAGTTAAATTTTGGTTTTTTGTATGTAACGTTTGAACAACGCCATTTTGGCAACCCCATAATGCCATTTTGGCATTTTTATGATATTCTAATTACGTTGTTACTATTTGAATCTCCTGCAGGCGTGGCTTATATTTCTTTAAATATTTCCCATTAACCTTTAGGATACGTTTATCATCCATCAGCTCTTCAATTTCATATGCATTGTTTGAGAATACCTTTATTATTCAAAAAGGCCCTTCCCAATGAGGTGACCATTTACCTAACGTTTTATTTTTCTTGTCCATGGGCAATATGACTTTCCAGACTAAGTCATTAATAGTGAATGTTTTTCTTTTCACCCTTTTGTTATATGTCCTGGCCACTCTTTCTTTTTGTCTCATCAAGATTTCCAATGCATGTAATCTGACTTCGTCCAACTCAACCAACTCATTCATCATCATCTCCCAATATAATGCAGCTGGAATTTCGTTTTGTCTTTGAATTCGAACTGTTTGTAGATAATTTTCTACTGGCAGAACTGCATCATGACCAAATGTGAGTTGGAAAGGCGTGGTGTTAGTAGCTTCTTTAGGAGATGTTCTACAGGCCCATAGAATTTGGTCCAAAGTTTTGTGCCAGTTCCTTGGCTTTTTACCAATATGTTTCTTAATTAACCCTATTATCACTTTATTAGCTGCTTCGACCTGACCATTTGCTTGAGCATAATATGACGTTGATGTTAGCAATCTAAATCCCATTTCTTGAGCAAATTCTTGCATCTTTCTACCAGTAAACACAGAGCCTTGGTCTGTGGTTATGCTCTCTGGAAATCCGAACCTATACATAATTTGTTTCTGTATAAACTCAATAATAGCCTCTTGATCAGCAACTATTAATGGTATTGCTTCGATCCACTTGGTAAAATAATTTATTCCTACCAAGATATATTTCTGTCCTTTAGACGAAGCAGGATTTATTTCTCCTATTAGATCCAATGCCCATCCTCTAAATGGCCATGGTTTAATGATTGAATGTAACTCACTTGCAGGGGCATGTTGAATCCCTGCATGTTTCTGACATTCTTCACAACCTTTAGCAAAGTCTATACAATCTTTGAGCATGCTGGGCCAATACATGCCATATCGAAATAACAGCCATTTCATTTTATGACCTGCTTGATGTGCCCCACATGCCCCATTGTGGACTTCTGACAATTCTAAGTATGCCTCACTTTCTCCTAGGCACTTCAATAATACGCCTTCTTGGGTTTTTTTAAACAATTCGTTTCCCATGAGGACATATGACAATGCTCTATATTTTGTCTTCCTATCAACATTCAGAGTTGGGTTTGTTAAATAACTCACAAGTGGACTTCGCCAATCTGCATCTGATAAAGTGTTTATGGCTAATATTTCGAATCCCTGTTTCTCGGTATAACCCAATTTCATACTCTCTAGATCTGATGGTGTGAATCTAGTAGCCATAACTTTACCCCTTATTTCAACTAAATCCTCAAAGTTTCTGGCAGAAACTTTATAACCTGAAGCCAACTGTGCTAAGTCATTTGCTTCTTGGTTTTCTATTCTTGGTATATGTTGAATATCCATGTATTCAAATTTCCTAAGTAGCCTGTTAACTATGACGAAGTATATCATCAGGTTTTCCTTTATGCATTTATACTCCTTTGTTATTTGCTTGACCACTAATTCTGAGTCTCCTTTAATTTCGACTCTAGTTGCCCCCAATTCCAACAAAGCTTCAAGCCCAACGATGAGCGCTTCATACTCAGCTTCGTTGTTCGAGCAACGAGGACCATCTAATTTATACTTGAATTTTGTTGGAATTCCTTCAGGAGAAATTAGAAGGACTCCAACACCACTTCCATTCCTGTGGGTCGAACCATCAAAGTATAATTTCCATGGTTGCATTTCGACGTAACTCATGACAGTCTGCTCAACCAATGAATGTTCCACAATGAAATCAGAAATCACTTGGCCTTTCACAGCTTTTAAAGGCATGAAGGTCAAAGAATATTCTGTTAAGGCTAAAGCCCATTTACCAACTCTGCTATGCATTATTGGTTTCGAAAGCATGTGTTTAATGACATCGAAATGAGATGAAACATAAACATCAACAGGCTTTATATAATACTTGATTTTCATACAAGAGAAGTACAAACAGAGACATAGCTTTTCTAAATTGTTGTATCTGGTCTCTGCATCATTCAATACTCTACTTAAATAGTATATGGCTCTTTCGATGACATTTCTATCTTCTTGTGCTAATATACTACCTATACTAACTTCAAAGGCAGATATGTACAATCTCATGGGCTTTCCCCATGAAGGTGGAGACAAGATGGGAGGCTGAGAGAGGTATCTTTTTATCTTGTCAAATGCCTCCTGGTGGGCTTCGTTCCATTCGAAGGCTTGGCCTTGCTTTAAACGAAGCAACGGGGAGAAAGCTTGGGTTCTTCCACTCAGATTCAAAATGAACCTTCTGAGAAAGTTAATCTTCCCTAGCAAAGATTGTAACTCCCTTTTTGATGCAAGTGCTTTCGTCTCCATTATGGCTTTGGTTTTGTTTTGGTTGATCTCAATTCCTTTCTTGTGGACCACAAAGCCAAGGAAATCTCCAGCCTGCACAAAAAATGCACATTTAAGGGGATTCATCTTTAAGCCATGTTTTCTCATTCGTTCGAATGATTGGCTCAAATGATGCAAATGGGTTTCTGCAGATATAGATTTGATGAATATATCATCAATATACATCTGCATAAAGGTTTCAATGAAATCATGGAAAATCGAATTCATTGCCCTTTGATAAGTTGCCCCAGCGTTTTTTAAACCAAAAGGCATCACCACCCATTCGTAGGTGCCTAAGGCTCCTAGGCAACGAAATGCTGTCTTGGCAACATCTTCTTCAGCAATAAAAATCTGATTATACCCAGAGTATCCATCTAACATACTCAAGTATTCGAATCCTGCAGCAGAGTCTCCTAGCATTTCTGCCACAGGCATGGAGTACTCATCCTTAGGGGTTGTAGTGTTTAAATCCCTAAAATTTATGCAGATTCTCAAAGAACCATTTTTCTTAATAACAGGTACTATATTTGCTAACCATTCGACATACCTTGTGGTCCTGATGAATCTGCAACGCAGTAACCTTTCGATCTCAGCTTTAATCTTTGTGAGAACCGCTGGTGCGAATCTTCTAGGAGTTTGCTTGATGGGCTTCTTGCCATCTTTGATTGGAAGTCTGGGTTCGACTAACTCCCTCTTTAAACCAGGCATTTCGTCATAATCCCAAGCGAAGCAATCTTTGTTTTTCTTGAGGACTTCGATCACTTCCTGCTTGAGGCCTGGGCGAAGTTTTGCACTTATGTAGGTTACTCTTTTCGTGTTTTCATCCCCTAAGTTCACTTCTTCGAGTGGATCCTGCGCCAACATTTTGGCACCTGAGTCTATGGGGTCCCTTTCGAAGCCTAAGGGTTCTTTATCATAGATGGCGTCCAGCCTTTGATCTATCTCAAGTTCTTTAAAGGGTGAGCCTTTCGAGCCATCCCCAATTATTTCGTTCATCTTCACAGCCAGTTTATTCATTTCAGCCTCTAAGGCTGCCTTTGATTCGTTCTCAGCCATATAGGCCGAAATCCTTTCGAAAAAGGAGGACTCAGTCATGAGTAAGGCTGTCGAATTCCCAGCCTGTTGGCCGTCTTTGTATAGTACTTTCGACTCCTTCGTCTTCACTGATTATTCTTCTATCCCAGTATAGGCCATCATGGCGAAGGGTCATATAGTAGTGGGCGTTTCTGGTTTCGTTGATTTCATCATTTAGGACACAAGGAGCAATCTTTGCCAGATGTTTGTCATAATTCCTCTTGTCAACTAAATTGACTATTGACATGAAGTAACTCTGGTCTACTTCAATGTTTTCCATGATCCCATCTTCTCTCCATAGAACTAATCGATGGTGCATTAACGAAGGAACTGCCCCTACGCCATGGATCCACTCCCTTCCCAGCAACAAGTTGTAGTTGCCCTTGGCTTCGATCACCATAAACATGGTGGGCCTACAGCTTGAGCCTATTGTCAAGTCCAATTGAACCACCCCCAGTGTTTTGCCTACTTTCCCTTCATAATTGGATAGAACCATATTGTGGGGCTTGATGTATCCTTCGCGTATTTCTAACCTTTTCAGCATGAAGTGGGGTATCAAGTTGACTGCAGCACCCCCATCCACTAGAACCTTATTCACGCCATGGGCACCAACCTTTGCCCGAATAAATAGTGGCTTAAGATGGTTCTTCATAGCTGGTTCCGGACGTTCGAAGAACGCATTCTGCTCCTCGACAACCCCGTTGTCCATCACATAGTAGCACACAGGCCTATGCTTCATCAGGTCTATGGTATCTTCTTCCTCATATTCATCAATTTCCGTTTCCTGTCCAAACTCGCAGGGGAGCACAGATACCATATTGCAATTGAGGTTGAACGAAGACTCCCCCTCTGATTCGAAATTGTCCGTCATCATATCTTTGTCTTCTTCTGGACCTGGAGTGTATTCCTTTGGTTCATCTAGTTGTACTTCAGAGAAAAGCCTCCTATTAACTGGGGGTTTGTCTTCATTTTGATTTTTTGGTGTGGGTTTGTTGGTGCTAGATTCACCTTGGTTCTTTGTTGAAGTTGCCCCTTTATTTTCCACGGCTTCCCTCTCAGCTTTTCGAATCCTCTGTTGCCTTCGCCACTGGGATCTTGACATGGGGTTTCTTCCTTTGTAGTTCTCTAATCTCACCTCTTCCCTCTTTGCTATGTTGAATTGCCTTCTATATGTCATAGCATGGCGTGCGTTTCGTTCAGCATTTCTCCATTTGTCTTTGCCTTTGTCATTTCTGACTTGCAGCCATCTGTCTGTTGGAACTTCAGCAGGGAGTTTGAACATCACTCTTCGAGCACCCTTGGGATAAGGACTATCAGGCCTTCGTTGTTTGTATTTGCTATCGAAACGTGGGCCCATCTGAACAGTTTCTTGATGGTTCCAGCAAGGGGCGAAGGGGACTGTTTCGAAGGCTCTGGCCATGCTTTGATCATACACAGCAGAACATCTTGGGCATATCAAACATTTGGTTGCCCCTTTGTAGCAGCGAAACATAAATTCCAGCAAACTTTCTCCAGCCTTAGGATAACACCTGAATAGCTGGTTATCCTGGCGCCAGTTGTTGCCGGTTCGCGCCCTCTGTACCCTCTCGAAGTTCGCAGCGATTCTCTGATTGCAAAGGATGTTGCACCTAGGGCGTAGTATCATTCCTGTATCTCCCTTGTGGCACATCATGAGGTAATCCTTGAGACTAGCATCTCCAGCATGATTATCCTCCATTTTATACTTCTCTTTTTCTAAGTATCTCTCTACCTCCTCCATCTCAGAGCGAGGTCTCTCCATATCCACCATGTTTACCTCAACATCCTCCCCCTTAGCTTCATCATCTCCCCATCCTGTGGGTTTTATATCTTCAATGTGGACCTTTGAACTCTCTGGGGAAGAATATTTGACCAAATAGTCAAATTTTCCACTGGGTTCCCCTAAAGTGTCCCATATTTCTTTCTGAGGGGAGGTTGGCTTCGTGATTTGGACTTTCTCCAATTCCAGCCTCAGGCCTTCAGTGACCTGTGTCAATTCTTGGTTTTGGTTTTCCTGGCCTTCAGTAGCCTGGATTCCTTCTACAACAGCTAAAGGTGCTGCTTCAATCGAAGTCTCTGGTTGCTTGTGGACGTCTTCAGTGACCCCCTTATTGACTTCGACTATCACCCAGCTTTCATTTTCAGTACCTTTCTCTCCCACTGGAGCGTCACTTTGGTCAGCTTCCACCATGTTAATTTCTCCAATGCATGCAGGCTCGGAGTAATTGGTGTCTGCGATGTCCAAAGGATCTTCGTCCACTTTCATTTTTGCTTTATCAGCAAACTTCAGTCTGCCATCTTTAATTGCATTCTGAATTAGGTCCCTGAAAAGAAAACACTGTGAGGTTTTGTGGCCTAGGAAACTATGATATTTGCAGAATCCTCTTTTCTTTCTTTGATCTAAAGGAGGTATTTTGACATTTGATGGCACAATGAGTTGGCCATCTTTGACAAGTAAATCGAAAATCTCGTCACATTTAGTGACATCGAAGGTATAAACCTTCTTTGGGAATTTGTCACTTTTCTCATTTT
Source organism: Vicia faba (assembly GCA_948472305.1). Classification (NCBI taxonomy): domain Eukaryota; kingdom Viridiplantae; phylum Streptophyta; class Magnoliopsida; order Fabales; family Fabaceae; genus Vicia; species Vicia faba. The sequence goes on from OX451735.1 coordinate 992,078,188, forward strand.
CAACAATCTCTTTCCCTTTTGTGGGAACTAATAATTTGCAGGAGTAAGGTGGTGCCTGTTTTAATTCAGCGAGGTCGATTTCGACCTCTTCGAATTCGAATTCAGGATAATCTTCTGCTTCCTTAGTTCCAACATAGGAGATCCTTTCCTTCTTGTTATTTTTAAAGACTCTGGCCTTTTCAGCTTTTATCCTTTCGACCTGTCGAACCTTATCGGCTAATTGAGCCATATCCCTCAAATATTGAGTGTCTAGTTTCTTTCGAATAGAGTAATCCAAGCCGCCAGCGGCCATTTCGACTAACTCATGTTAAGGCACTACTGTGAAACATCTAGACTTCAAAAGCCTGAATCTATTCAGATAATCATCTATGGGTTCAGTGAACTTTCTCTTGACACTGGCTAGTTCCTTCAGACTTATTTTTGACTGTCCCATGTAGAACTGTTCATGGAATAATCTCTCCAAAAGAGCCCAAGTATCAATGGACCCAGGAGGCAAAGTGGTGAACCATGTGAAAGCGTTCTTAGTCAGGGAACTTGGGAAATATTTGATCCTGAGGTCTTCATTATTGGCTATATCTCCCGCTTCGGTTAAATACCTGGCTATATGTTCGACTGTTGACTCATTGGTATCCCCAGCAAACTTTGTAAACTTAGGGACTTTATATCCCCTTGGTAAATCAGTGTGCATTATGTAATCTAATATAGGGGAGGCATAATTTGGCCTTCTAATCCTTGTGTTGAGGCCATTCTGGGCCATGATTCTCTCTATCATGGTGGTTAAATTATTTTCTGCCAAGATGTTATCGTTTCGAATTCTATGAACGACTGCATCAGCATCTTGATTTCGACCCACCATGACAACCCCTCTAGGTTGTTCTTCTCGAAACTCTGGGACTTCCAGTCTTTCGATCCTTGCCCCTGGTTCCATAATTTCCCTTTGTGGTCCTTGGATCATTGGGGATTCTAGCCTTTGTGCCCTTGCCCCCACATTAACTTCCTCTCTGGCTGGTCTATAGGTTGGGTCGTTAGCAACTTATTCTATAATAGGTACGTTCGCTCGAACTTCCGCCTGATTCTGCCTACGCCTCTCTGGGGGAGCAAAGAAATCTGCTATTCGACTCATGTTATCTGCGTTTTCTCTGTTTGTCACAGTCACATTTTGTACTATTGGTGCAAATATTTCCTGCATAGTTTTTGCTAGTACCCCTATCATATTATGGTTACTGTCATCCATTAATTTCCTAAAAGCCAACTGGTTTTCTGTGGTTAAAATAGGCATTGCACTATAACCCACTGACCCTTGGTTATTTGTCATAAACTGATTTGCCCCAGACCCAGACCCTAATTATGGTGATGAATTCGATATGGAATTTTGTAAGCCTGCCATAAAAGATGTTGGCATTCCATAAGAGGAATTTCTGGTTCTATTACCCTCGAAACCGGGTGGTCTAGTTAGTGGGGTAGCGAAATGGGTCTGTGTCCCTGATGGTGGGACGAATCCCCCAGGATAACCAATGGTTCCAGTATTTCCTAGGATCGAACTATTAGTTGATATGCCACTTATTCCATTAGTGGCTATATTACTGGTAGAGGATGCAACAGACTGTGCATTCAAAGGGATCACATTAGATGTTCCCATCGAAGCGGACATATTCGTTCCTGTTGTATGTGGGGCATTTTGTTCCCCTTGTTGATTGTCAGAATTAGACATCTTGTTCAAACGTTTTCTTCTGGATAAGGGTTGGTTGCTATTGGTTATTCTACCACTTCTAAGGTTCATAAAACAACAAACTTATCGCTCAGAGAGTATCTTTATAATGGTTATGTCTTAACAATCTTTATTTTGTTCCAAATTCCGTAATGGCCAATGACTGGTCCCACCGGGTGTGCCAATTTGTTTACAGTGATTTCTAGTAAACAACCGCTAGTCCTCCAAACTATCGAATAATCTTACTGACTGTTATTCAATTTCTTTGGTAACTCGCAGGATCGACTAGATTGATCCTAGGATGTCTTGGTCATTAGAGTAACTTTCATGATAGAACTGGTATTCATGGTTGGTATTTAGAATGTTGTGTAGGTGTTTAACTTACTTCGATTTCTCTATTAAAGATCTAAAAGCGTGATCAAGTAAATGTGCGCGAAACTAAATTGCATGAATAAAGTTCAATTGTAAAGACATGTAAAAACTGCATGAAAGATAAGTAAACGACTTCGAAGCATAAAAACATGTAATGTAAAAGATTCTCTGAAATGTAAAAGATTCGAAATATGAAGAAAGCGTTTAAATGCAAGAAAACAGTAAAGTGACTTTAAGTAAAAAAGTGTTCGAATGATAAGAGCTTGAAGATAAAGGCATGAAATGTATAACATTTTCTGAAATGTAAAGTGTTTGAAATGGAAAGAAAGCATTTAAATGAAAGGCATCAGTAAAAAGACTTCCAATGAAAACATTTTAATGCAAAAGCTTTTAAATGGTATTGACATGAAGATAAAGGAAAATACTGGACATGATAAAGAGTTTTTATTAAATCATAAACACTTGGTGTTATCATACGTACATTGCTCGTGCATTCGTTTCCCTAGCCATGTGGTATTTTGAATGTTTACTGAGTTTTTTGTACAATAGACATGACACACGAAATCCTAATGCTAAGACTTCTATTTATACTACTTCGACAATAACGGTCTTGCTATAAGATTCTGCCACGTTCAGAACATGCAGAGCAATGCCTATCCCTTGCTTACACGCGTCTTCGAATGCTCCGGCGCATATATTTCAAATTTCGAACATCCCGCTTGCATTTGAATTTCAAATGTTTTGGCACTTCTTCGCTTCGAACGCATTGCTTGTACACAGCTTTGTTATCATTTCGAGACTTCTTTGAATATACTCTCATAACTGTCACTCGAAGCTCCAAGTTTTGATATGCCCATTCGAAGCACTGCTTCTACCATTTCGAAACATGACATTTTGCTTTATTCCAATCGAAACGTCCAATTCGCTTTGCTTCTAATAATATCATCAAAATCTTCAGCCAACAGAAGTACAATGCAAATCCTTTTGGCACAAGTTCAGGGATATATCCCACTGATCAAGACAAAGCTTTGCAACACATTTGAGGGGCTTGCATAAGCCTAGAAACCAACTTGTCATTTTGTTGCTTAAGTTGGAAGAAACTTGGCATATTGAGATCCAACTCTCATTGCTGCAAGAACTAGCTTAGACAAACTTGTTAGACACATCCCAAACAACATAACTGAGCTAAGGCACGACCAAAACACCTTCCAAACCTCATCATTCATCAAAACACCATCCTACTGCAGAAAACAGAGTCACCTCTGCAGTTGGACTTCCATAACTCAATCCACTTGTGCATTGTTGCTAAAACCAGTTCATACACACTCCATACCACATATACAAGCTATCCCAAGCATTGGACACGACCTGTAACACCTCTAACGAACTTCACCATTTTCATTTTTTCTGTTTTGCAGGTTGATTGCCATAGCTTGATTCATTTGGTTTAAAAGCAAGCTAAAGGTTGGGATAGCATCCCTGGACTTCAAACAAGCTGTACCAATCCTCACCTTGCCTTGAAAGTGCCTCCATTGCCAGACACGATCCAAGCTGAACAGGCAAGTTCATGGACTTCTATCTCTCACTCTAGGAAGAGTTGGCTTTAAGTTTATGAATGAAAAATTCACTACTCATGGCCCTGAAGCTATACATATCCTCACTTTCCATTTATATTGCATATGCCGAGAGAATTTAAGACCTGAACATTGACAAAAACTTAGGTTAAGAATTAGGGATGGAGAAATTCTCTCTCATTTCTGAGAGTTAGATAAAGTTTTTGGTATGTATGGAATCGTGGCTTGATGCTTGACACTTTTCATGTTATAAGTTTGTGCTAAAAGTCCAGGAATCATGAGATAGCAGGAAGCACGCGTTGCTCTATTTTTTTTTTGTTCAGAGGTTGAAGACAAAGTCTTCTTGGGCTGGGCCTGACTCTTTTTCCTTTTTGCACCATGTTTTTACATTTGCACCCCCTTGACCCATTGCATTTTATTTTCATTATTTTTGACTTTTGATTTTTGTTTCTGACTTATTTATTTTTGTCAAAGTATAAAAAATATTAAAAAATATTTTTCTCACATTTTTTGCATTTTTTTGATATTTATTTTGTTTCATTTAGCTTTATATGTAAATAAACATAAGTTTACTTTTATTCAAAATACTAAAATAATACCAATACATTTTATTTTCTGATTTTTATTTTATTTTACCTTTTGAAAACATTTTATAAAAAATATACTCTTTTTTTGTAAATATTAAATACTTAATTTTTGTACATATTTAATATATTTAATAAATAATATAAATACTTATATATTTATTAGTATATTTAGGCTAAAAACATAAAAAATAATAAATTTCTATTTTTATTAATATTTAACTTAAAAAATCACTTTTTGACAATATACTCCCTTTTATTTATTTTTTGTATATAATTAATAAATATTGCATATATTATATAATAAATACCTTTTATTTATAAAATTAGGGTTTTGCCCTAAAAACATGAAAATACCAAAAATTAATTCATTTTATTTTTGTTTATTTGACACATAAAAAAATACTTTTTACATACATATAAAAATCATTTTTGCATCTTGCATATTTATTTTATTTTATTTAATTATTGTGCAATTAAATATCTTGTAAAAAATTCAATTTGGATGTAATAGTTTAGGTTTAATTTCTTTCTAAAATATCCCCATTTGAACATTTGTACCCCCCATCCCATATATTGTGTTCTAATAATTTAGGACCTTTAAATTCCGCACTTTAAAAGCTTTCTAAACATGCCATGATAGAATTAGGGTTTTGTATGCAAATCAAAAACAACAAATAGTTTGACCTAAATTCAAGATAAACAAGCATGAAAATGGACAACACTAATCACACTTGCACCCCTAGGGTACTCCACTTGTTGCCTTCAATAATGGGCCATATGTCATGTTAGGTATCTTTGGCAAAAACAAAACAATCAAATGGTCATAGTCCCTCGATGACGCTTTCGAAAGTTGCCTAAAAATGATCAAAGTCCCTTAAAGGAAAAATTGCCCAAAGATACTTGGCACCATTGCAATCATGGTCTAAACGATGACTCGCGCCTGTCCCGTTCACATCCTAATACAAGATTTTCCACCAAATATAATGGTGGAACAAAATTGTTAAAAGGGTTTAAACATAGCAAAGATCTTTGAGAAATTTAGGGGTAGATAGCTCTTGGTTACTTGACCAATTTTATAAAACAATCCTTGCCATTTTTCAAAAGACACTTCACAAACACAACCTTTCAAAACAACTTTCAAAACCTTAAAACATCTTTTCAAAAAGACAAACACCTTTTATAAAACATTCGAGTAAAGAATTGTTACAAGGGTTGCCTAGACAAGGCATCTTTTTCAAAACATTTTCAAAACCACACACAAAGCACCATTTCAAACAATTGAAAATGCAAGGCAAGTGATCTAAGCAAGTAACTAGGAGCCCATGGATAACCATGGATAGAAAGGGTGCTAATACCTTCCCTTTCTATAATCTACTCCACGAACCCAAGAAAACATCTCAAAGGTTTTTGCTGTGCTTTTTAACCTTTCCTAAGGATAGAATAAAAACTCGGTGACGACTCTTGCTCAACCGAAACATTTGCGAAAACAAGCGCAAAACCCAAGTCAGTTCTCCCACCGTATCACAGAACTGGCGACTCTACTGGGGATAACTTTTAAAGTGGAGTAACCTTAGGGCTTAGATCACCCTCTTGCATGATTAATTGTTTGCTTTGATTGCTTTACATCTTGGCTCTCTTGTTTGGGTTTGCAATCCTACACCCGGATTTGGGGAAACATTCATAGATAGCAATACATTGTGGAAACTGTGCGGGGTATACCGACATGGTCGAAGAAATAGCTATATTAGTGCAACATATTTGTGAGTACCGGTAACCCTTGAGTTCAATCAAGGAGAGTACGGGGCCGCTGAGTGATGTCACTAAGCACTAATGACCTAGAACCTTACTTAACCATCTTGGCCTTTCATTAGGGGTAGTGAGATGACCGGCTTTGGTGCAGTCTGAAGTTGGTAGATACTCGAAACTACACTCATTGAGGGTTGTTTTCTTGGAATATTTTGGTCGCTAGTTAAGTGGCTAAACCAAAACAATGAACATGGAAAACAATCCAGTGATATTGAGCTCCTTAGAACCCGGTTACTATTTATAGGACAGGTTTTTAAGCCAACTACACTCAAGAGGGTACTTACCTATGGAACCCCATGCAAGCCTGAAACTAGGGTTTGGTGTGAATTGCTTGTACATATGTTTTGTGCATACATCATAAACATCATAAAGCATCATATGCATACACTAACCATTTCAAGGGTTTAGATCTTCATCTTTGTTCTTGTTTTGTAGGTCATGGAAATTCCTCGCAGGAAAACTATCCAAGTCAACCTTTTGAGAATCCCTCCTCAACTCAAGGAGCTCACATCAAGAATTCCCGAAAGCTCTCCCTTCAATGAAAGACATGGTAGATTGCTCAGCCTAGTCAACACCAACATTGAAGAGAACATGATGAAGGTGCTATTCCAGTTCTTTGACCCTCTTCATCACTGTTTCACTTTCCCCGACTACCAATTGGTGCCCACTTTGGAGGAATTTTCTCAACTCCTGAGAATTCCTATCCTTAATCAACTACCTTTCAACGGTACGGAAAAAGAACCAAAGCCTGAAGATGTTGCTCAAGCACTGCACTTGCAACCATCTGACATCAAGGGGCATTGAGAAACTAGAAACAGTGTCAAAGGCTTCTTGGCAAAATTCTTGTTCGAGAAGGCACAAGAGTGTTGGAATTCATTGGACCTACAAGCCTTTGAAGAAATTGTGGCCCTCCTCATTTATGGGTTGGTCTTGTTCCCAAATCCTGACCAGCTTGTAGATGTCAACGCCATCAAAGTCTTCTTATCCAGAAATCCAATACCAACATTGCTTGGGGACATTCTTCACTCATTTTACACACGAACAATGAGAAAGAGGGGTGTTCTCATGTGCTGTACTCCTCTCCTTGCAAGGTGGTTTATTTCGCACCTTCCAAAATCTATCTTGAAGAATGACCAAGGCCTAAGGTGGTCACAACGGTTGATGACCCTCACTCACTCTGATGTACATTGGTGTTCTCGGTCCAGAGAAAATGTCATCATCGTCGATCGTTGTGGAGAGTTCCCTAATGTTCCATTACTTGGCATTAGAAGAGGCATTACCTACAACCCTTGTCTAGCTTTGAGACAATTTGGATATGCACGAAGAGATGGCCCTCACGACATGTTGATTCCTGACCTAGTTTTTGACTTCGACAACGATGCGCAAGGACTTCGCCAAAGATTCATCAGAGCTTGGAGGATGCCTAACAAGGTAGACAGCAAGACACTGGGGCACAAGAACTCCATCCCTCTTGAGCCTTACCTCAAGTGGGTACGGGCCCGAGCCCAGAGTCTAATGATGCCTTATCCTCATGTTCTCCCTGTGATTAAAGAGCCCGTTAAGGAAGGAGAGGTTCCCTATACCATTCTGTATCCTGACATGCCAACATCATGGGAGGAGATGCAGAAGAGTTGGATCCAACTCAAGGAGGAATGGAACACTTTTGAAGCCAGCTTCTACGCCAGCGAGAAGAAGGTTTTGGAGCTTACCCGCCGACTCCATGAGCAAGGGACCCTCAACACCTACATCGCACCAAAGAGGATGCGCAACGTCTTTTTACCTTGAGAAGTTTTTGTAATATTTGGCCCATGGGGCATTTATGTACTGACAAATTTCTTCTTATTAATATGACGTGCGTTCTTTTTGTTTGCGACAATTTTGAATTTGCTAAATCCTTGAATACATTGCATACATAAACATATCATTCATCATGCGCATAAGCAGGTCTCCACACCAGGTTTCCTTATCTTTCTGCTGTTTATTTCAGTAAGATGGATCTCAAACAGACGGTCAAGGACTTGCAGTCTCAAAACTCACAGTTCCAACACCTCCTGATGACCTTGGCAAAGGGTCAGGAGGATCTAAAAGTCCTGCTGGGGAACAAAGAGCAAGTGAAAAGGAAGAAGAAAAGAGTCAGGGTGGCTACCCTAGGAAGAAGGTTTGAGGGTGAGGCCAGAAGAGTTCTTGAATTTCCCCCTACATCTGAAGAGGGAACCAGTAAAAGAAAGGGGGCTGCGGTACCTTCCGAATCCGAAGCTGAAGAAGAAGAGGCTGAAGAAGATGAGGACTACTAAGAGCAACAATACCCGCCCGCTGATGATAAGTACAAAAACTTGGAAGACAGGTTGGCAGCCATGGAGCTGCAGAGAGTTCCCGGCTTAGATTTCGAAGATTTGGGATTAATTGCTGGAATTATGATCCCCCCGAAGTTTAAAGTGCCAATTTTTGCAAGATATGACGGGTTGTCTTGCCCAAAGATGCATCTAAGGTCGTACGTCCGAAGAATCCAACCTCACACTTTTGACAGAAACCTTTGGGTACACTTCTTTCAAGATAGCCTATCTGGTACTCAGCTGGATTGGTTCTACAATCTTGAGAGATCAGAGGTACACAGCTGGGAGGATTTGGCAGCTGCTTTTTATCGCCAATATCAGTATAACTCTGACCTGGCACCAACCCGTACTCAGCTACATAGTATGGGGATGGCCTCAGGTGAAGGATTCAAGGAATATGCCCAGAAGTGGCGCGATCTGGTCGGAAGAGTGCAGCCACCTCTTTCTGATAGAGAGCTTGTTGATATGTTCCTGGGAACCCTGTCTGGTCCATTCTTTAACCATCTGATCGGTAGCTCTTCCACAGGGTTTACTGAGTTAATTCTGACTGGCGAGCGGGTAGAAGCCGGTATCAAGAATGAGAAGATCCAGAAGGATACCTCTGCATCTACAACTGTTAAGAAATCATTTCCAGTGAAGAAGGAAACGGCTGTTGTGTACTCTCAGAGAAGAGCAGGGAAGACTGAGCGCCGACCGACTGTGGGGGCCGTGATGATCCAAAATACATCAAGTGATCAGCCTCGTTATAACCAGTCCAGACCAAATCAACAACGGGTGGAACGGCCACAACTGCAGTTCACCCGCATTAATATGACGCCAGCGCAGGTGCTTCCCCATCTGTTAAAGTTGAATCTCGCCACTATCAAAGAGGCACCAAAAAATGTGAATACATCCTCTCCGCATTACCATCCTAATGCTAAATGCGCCTACCATTCTGACAGTGTCGGGCACGACACCAACGATTGTTGGGCACTCAAGCATAAAATTCAAGACTTGATAGAGGCGAAAGAGGTGGAGTTCAACGCTCCATAGAAGCCAAACGTAATATCCGCTCCGATACCGAAGCACGGTCGAAATGTCCATGCTATTGAAGAAGATTTTTATGTTTCTGATGTCAATGATCTGATGACTCCACTGTTAACCATCAAGTTAAATCTGTTAAAGGCCGGGATTTTCCCGGGATGCAAAGAAGATTGCTACTGTTGTTACTCTCTGCCATTTTACTGTCCGTTACTGAAGAAAGGCATCCAAGGACTAATGGACAGTCAACAAATTTTGTTTGAAAAAGTTTATGCTATTCCAACCCCTACTGAAGATGTTTCAATTATCACCATTCACGCCAATCTTTCCAAGGCCGTCAAAAAGCCTGTTAAGATTACATCATCTACAAAGTCTGTTCCTCTGAAGATAACAATGCCAGGGCCTGTCCCCTACATTTATGAAAAATCAATACCATGGAATTACGGTGGAGACATCTACTACCATGGTATTAAACAAGTTGAAGTAACCGAAGGAAGCTCTGATGAAGAAGATGCCAGCATTGGAAACATTGCCGGCACAAGCAAGATCACCTGAAGTGGGAGAATATTTTCTCCAGAGATTGCCCCCCCAAAGGCAATTTTTGGACCCTCATCTACTGCCAAAGTTATTCCTGCACCAATAAAACTTTCCGCTAGAACCCCGTTGATTGAAGATGTTGTTTTTCCTGGTATTGCCCCTCCTACCTCTGCTGATAAAGGTAAAGGAACCCAAGATGAGCTCGTCAGGACGAAGGCTCAACCTTTGGTCATCCCGGAAACCTCCAAGAAAGAGATGGAGGAGATCCTAAAGATAATTAAAAAGAGTGATTACGACGTGGTAGAACAACTAGGGCAAACCCCCTCGAAGATCTCCATGTTAGCATTACTGCTTTGCTCAGAAGCGCACGCCAAGGCACTGATAAAATTCCTGAAGACAGCCCATGTGCCCCAAGAAACCTCTGCCGACCAATTCCAAGACTGTGTAGCCAGTCTTACTGCAGACAATGGTTTAGGTTTCTCTGATGCCGACATGACCCCAAAAGGAAGAAAGCACAACGATGCATTACATGTGTCAGTGGAATGCCAAGGAACTACTCTGGCCCATGTTCTAGTCGACACTGGTTCTTCTCTGAACGTGCTGCCCAAGAAGGCTCTCAACCGTTTAGACTGTGAAGGCTTGGAGTTAAGGCCAAGCAATATCATTGTAAGGGCATTTGACGGGTCAAAGATAATGGTACATGGGGAGGTGGACATTCCCATTAAGGTTGGCACAGAAGTGTTCCCCTCGACTTTCTATGTGATGGACATCCGTCCGTCATACTCTTGCTTACTGGGGAGGCCATGGATACACAATGTCGGGGCAGTCACCTCTTCCTTACATCAAATGTTGAAGTACCCTGTCAAGGGAAAGATCATAACCGTCCACGGTGAAGAGGAATATATGATCAGCCACCTGAACTCCTTTCGGTATGTAGAAGTAGAGGGTGAATTCATTGAGACACCATTCCAGCACTTCGAAGAAGTCTCTCCTGAAATAACAGTAGCAAAAGTGGTAGCTGAGGTACCAAAGCAGATGGCCGGGATGGAATCTCTAAAAGATGCGAAGGCCGCAATGAAGGAAGGGAAGAGTTCAACACGGGGGCAGTTGCCTGATATTCCACACAAAACAGACAAGTTTGGATTAGGGTTCACTGCTGCAGGACAGAAAGCTATGCGCCGTTCAAAGAATGAGAGAGCGCCCATCAAGATTTCTCCTTACGGAATCAACGCTTTGGAGGGTGAAGACGAAGAGGCCAACATTAAAGAGTGGATCTACCCAACTATCAAAGGAGGACTATGCAACTGGGAGGCAAAGGACTTTGTCCCCATTACTTTTATTAATCAGTAATTATCTGTCAAACATTTCCTGTGATCTGTAATAATTACTTTTGAACAATCCTTACACTACTTTTTCACCTCATGCCTTCCCCGGGGCATGTAGGTCCATTTGTAAGGGTTTTTGATTATCTTCATATCCATATGCCATGTTTAATGATTCATTGGACGTTTTTCATTGATAAACTGCTGTGTTCATTTTCTTTCCTTTTGCATTTTTTGTTTAAGGATGGCTATCCCTTACACACACCCACACTCACAAATGTAGGTACCCATCCACTCTGGATTCTATGGGTGACTATTCTGCTATGTCCTTCAATAACTCTGAAGATCTGGTCAATCAGGCTGAGTATGAAGATGACGAAGGTTGTGAAGTACCAGGAGAACTAGCCAGACTTTGATAGCAAGAAGAAAGGGCCATCTTACCTCATGAAGAGTTGTTGGAAACTGTCAACTTAGGAACAGAGGAAGACCAGAAGGAGGTACAAGTGGGTGCCAATCTGGAACCAAGTGTCAAGGAGCGCCTGATACAGCTGTTAAACGAGTACGTTGAAATCTTCGCCTGGTCTTATGAAGACATGCCGGGTTTAGACACATACATCGTGGTTCACCGTCTCCCTACAAGAGAGGATTGTCCGCCGATCAAGCAAAAAGTCCGCCGAATGAGGCTCGACATTTCTAAGAAGATCAAAGCAGAAGTAATGAAGCAATTCAACGCTGGCTTTCTGGCTATTACATCCTATCCACAATGGGTTGCTAACATCGTGCCAGTACCTAAAAAAGATGGCAAAGTCAGAATGTGTGTGGACTACCGGGATTTGAATAGGGCCAGCCCCAAAGATGATTTTCCGCTACCGCACATTGACATTTTGATTGACAATACAGCTCAGCACAAAGTGTTTTCCTTCATGGATGGATTCTCGGGCTACAACCAGATTAAAATGGCTCCCGAGGACATGGAGAAAACAACCTTTGTTACACAATGGGGTACTTTCTGTTACAAGGTGATGCCATTCGGACTAAAGAACGCAGGGGCAACTTATCAACGCGCCATGGTGGCTTTATTTCATGATATGATACATCATGAGATCGAAGTTTACGTAGACGATATGATAGCTCGGTCACAAAAAGAGGAGGAACACCTTGAACATCTAGAAAAGCTGTTTGCCAGGTTGAAAGAATACAAACTCAGGCTGAATCCAAGTAAGTGCACTTTTGGAGTTAGGTCTGGTAAACTTCTAGGATTCATTGTCAGCAACCAAGGCATTGAGGTCGATCCAGCAAAAGTGAAAGCAATACAAGAGATGCCTGCTCCCCGTACTGAAAAGGAGGTTAGAGGATTCTTGGGACACTTAAACTATATTTCCAGATTCATCTCTCATCTGACTTCTACCTGTGAGCCAATTTTCAAACTATTGAAGAAAGATCAGGTAGTCGAATGGAACGACGATTGCCAAGATGCTTTTGATAAGATCAAGGAGTATTTGCTAGAACCTCCTATTCTAATGCCACCCGTCGAAGGAAGACCATTGATCATGTATCTAACCGTCTTGGATAACTCCATGGGGTGTGTTTTGGGCCAGCATGACGAGTCTGGTCGAAAAGAGCATGCCATTTATTACCTTAGCAAAAAGTTTACCGACTGTGAGACTCGCTACTCACTGCTTGAGAAAACTTGCTGCGCTTTGGTATGGGCTGCTCACCGACTAAGGCAGTATATGTTGACTCATACTACCTTGTTGATTTCCAAAATGGATCCTATCAAGTATATCTTCGAGAAGCCCGCTTTATCTGGAAGAATAGCTAGATGGCAAATGATCCTAACTGAGTATGACATCCAGTACACCACTCAAAAAGCTATAAAAGGGAGTGTACTAGCTGATCATCTAGCTCATCAAGCTATCGAAGATTATCAACCCATGAGATTTGACTTCCCAGACGAGGACATCATGAATTTGGACAACATTGAAGGTAACAGACCATATGACGGACCCGAAAAGGGATCCCGATGGACCCTATACTTTGATGGTGCTTCAAATGCACTTGGAAACGGTATCGGTGCGGTACTCATTTCCCCGGAAGGTTGTCACACACCTTTCACGACCCGACTCTGCTTCAGTTGCACAAACAACATGGCTGAATATGAAGCTTGCATCTTTGGTCTCAAGGCTGCTATAGACTTGGGGATCAAATCTTTGATCGTATTCGGGGACTCGGCTTTGGTTATCAGTTAAATCAAAGGAGAGTGGGATACCAAGCATCCTAATCTTATCCCATACAAAGAACATGTCTTGACATTGTTGCCTCATTTCGAGCAGATTACCTTCGAGCACTTCCCGCGAGAAGAGAATCAGCTAGCAGATGCTCTGGCTACAATGTCTTCCATGTTTAAACTCAACTGGGATAACGAGGCTCCCCAAATCACCATCGAGCGAATGGATGAACCTGCACATTGTCACGAGATTAATACCGAAGAAGTAGTGGAACAACCCTGGTTCCATGAAATCAAAAGGTATCTCCAGACTAGAGAATATCCCGAAGGAGCTTCCGTAAATGACAAAAAGTTCTTAAGGAAATTTGCTGCCAAGTTCTTCCTGAGCAACGACATCCTCTACAAATGAAGCCATGATTGTGTTTTACTCCGATGCATAGACAAAGCTGAAGCAGAGTTAATCATGACCGAGATACATAGCGGCACATTTGGCACTCACTTGCGCGGGCATACAATGGCTAAGAAGATCCTAAGGGCAGGCTATTACTGCTCTACCATGGAAGCTGACTGCCATCAACATTCCTGTACTTGCCACAAGTGTCAAGTCTATGCTGACAAGGTTCATATTCCTCTGGTTCCTCTCAACGTTCTGACAGCTCCTTGGCCATTTGCAATGTGGGGCATTGACATGATTGGAGAGATCAAGCCCACGGCATCCAACGGACATCGTTTCATCCTGGTTGCCATTGACTATTTCACCAAATGGGTCGAAGCAGCTTCCTTCGCCTCTGTTACTAAAAATGTGGTTGCCCGCTTCATGAAGCAAAACCTCATATGCCGGTATGGTGTTCCAGACAGGATCATCACAGACAACGGTACAAATCTAAATAATACTATGATCACAGCGTTATGCGAACAGTTCAAGATTTATCATCATAATTCATCTCCCTATCGGCCGAAGATGAACGGTGTTGTTGAAGCTGCGAACAAAAACATTAAAAAGATCATTCAAAAAATGACAGTCACTTACAAAGACTGGCATGAGATGTTATTGTTTGCTCTACATGGATACCGTACGACGGCAAGTACTTCAACCGGGGCAACCCCCTTTTCTTTGGTGTATGGCATGGAAGCCGTCCTGCCCATGGAAGTTCAGATTCCTTCTCTAAGGATTATGAAGGATGCAGGTTTGAATGAAGATGATTGGATTCAGACCCGACTTGATCAACTCAATTTGATCGATGAGAAGCGACTCGCTGCTGTCTGCCATGGTCAAATGTATCAAAAACGGATGATCAAGGCCTTCAACAAGAAAGTCAGACGTCAAGTATATCAAGTCGAAGATCTCGTGATCAAGCGGATTATCTTGCCACAAAGTGATCCCAGGGGCAAATGGACTCCTACATACGAAGGAACATTTGTGATCAAGAGCATATTTTCTGGTGGTGCAATGATCCTGACCACCATGGATGGCGACGATTTGCCGCACCCTGCGAACGCAGACATAGTCAAAAGATACTACGCATAAAATAACCCGACAAGTCGAAAACCCGAAAGGGCGATTCAGGCAAAAGTTAGGGAATTAAAGCGTATGACTATGTCTCGTCGGATCACTTTAAGGACAATCTCTTCATCAAACAGTTCCAAGCTTCTGATCAATCCAGTCATCAGCAGACGAAGCATTGAATGGATAGTTATTCAGAGTTGCGAAGGCTATGGCAGAATGGAATCCCATGGAATTGTTTCACATAGCCATCTTTCTTTTGTATAAATTTTTCAATATTTACAACGACATCCTCTTACTAGGATGACTGTCTCCTTTGTACAAATATACTCATAGAAAGTTAATACAAATACTTTTCCAGAAATTTGCGTCATCTTCCTTTTCTCTTTTCTTTTGCACTATTGTTTTATTTGAGAAACGTCCAATGTTTTGTTAAATAAGCATATGCATTTGAACAATATCATTTCCTTATGAATCAAGGAAGATGATCACTGATAAAGTTGAAGGTGCAGATAGATATCTTGATGCCCTTTCAAAGGAAATCCCGAGCAGATTTGAAATCCAAATTCCTCAGTCAGAATTTAATTCCCTAAACAGAGTTAGACTTCAGGATCCTCATCAGAGAAAGCTTTCCCAATACTGATTTCTCCAGCCAGAGAGCCTTCCAGAGCTCAATTCCCCTCAGAGTTAAGTTTCAGTATCCCCAGTGGAGCCTTAAAGATCTGAAAATCCAATCCCCAACGGAACTAAAATTTTCAACCATCAATCCCCAGCTGAACCAGGCTAGTGAACCTTTTCCCCACAGAAATACTTCCCACCAAGCTGAAAATGCTCAGTTTTACCTCTCCAGCATGAGCCTATCAGGTTCTGAACTCCCCAGTAGAGATCATCAGAAATTCTCTTACCCTGCAAATCACCAAGGAAATTCCAATTCCCCGCAGTGGTCCTAAGGTCCCTCAACGATTGAAGATCTTGTATTCCCCAAGCAGAATGAAGACTCTCATTCTCAGTTCCTTACAGGATATTCAGATGTTCTCCAATAAAGATTTTCTCGAGACAAGAATCCCCGGAAGATTGGTATGCAACCCAAGCTCCTAATTCTCCAGCAATAGTCAACTAGGATGTCTCATCCTCAGCAATCAAAAGATTCTCTCCCTCCCCAGCAGCAGCCAAGGAATTATTCTCCCCGACAGCAGTCAAGATTCTTTTATCTTCATCCATTTAGGGTTCATCTATCCTCCGCAAGACAGCTCTTCAGCTTACATGCGTATTCATTTACATTCATATCATAAACATTGATATAACATACCTTGCATCACGCATCATGACATTGCATACAACTAACTCTTTACCTTTTTAGGAAAGATCAGTCGACAGACAAAGATCATCATCTTCCGAGATTCTTTCTAGAAATAGTTCGGATGTGACCCAGACATGGCGACATTCTGATACTTATTCCAGATTCATTCAGATGCAGTTTTACATGAACTCATCATCAGGAAACCCTACACCGGTTCCTCCTCCACTTCAAGACCTCTGAAAACAGTTTACGGATTCTTCCCAACAACGGATGTTAATCTATCGCTTGTTCAGATGCAACTTTTGAAAATAGTTTACGGACGCTTCCCAACAACGGATGCTGCTCTATTGCTTATTCAACTTCAAGACTTCTGAAAACAGTTTACGGATTCATCCCAACAACGGATGTTAATCTATCGCTTGTTCAGATGTAACTTTTGAAAATAGTTTACGGATTCTCCCAACAACGGATGCTGCTCTATTGCTTATTCAACTTCAAGACTTCTGAAAACAGTTTACAGATTCTTCCCAACAACATATGTTAATATATCGCTTGTTCAGATGCAACTTTTGAAAACAGTTTACGGACGCTTCCGAACAACGGATGCTGCTCTATTGCTTATTCAATCTCCAGACTTCTGAAAACAGTTCACGGGTTCTCCAGTAACGGATGTTAACCTATCGCTTGTTCAGACTCTTCTCAACTTTTGAAAATAGTTTACGGACGCTTCCCAACAACGGATACCGCTCTATTGCTTATTCAATCTCCAGACTTCTGAAAACAGTTCACGGGTTCTCCAGTAACGGACGTTAACCTATCGCTTGCTCAGACTCGAGACTTTTGAGAACAGTTTATGGATTCTCCAAACACGGATATCAATCCATTGCTTATTCAAGACCCCCCCAATTCAGAGATGTTCCAAGACATGGACACCTTTCTGATACTCATTCCAGATGGCATCTTTAAGCCCATCCCCGACAAGATTCTGTCACCCATCTGAATGGCATCTCTAAGCCCATTCCCGCAGCCATTGTTCTGACGAGTGCAAATTTAAGGGCACTCTAGTGTCCAATCTCCTTTTACCTTCGAGACGCGAAAGGCAAACCTGCCAATCTAACTCTTCAGGTGCAAGAAGATTGAACAGGGGCAACTGTTGTACCCCAAAATTTGCTCTCTCATTTCATCAACATTTTCTCATCACAAAAACCTTTGGAGCTCAAGATCAAGTTAGGGTTTGCTCTGCTCAAGACTCCTCCTTGCACTGTTGACCCAAATTAGGGTTTGAGTTTGCACAAAGGTGTTTTGACCTAAAAAGCCTAAGAGGACTCTCATGCTTCATGTTGGACTCCCAAGTTTATCCATACCAAGTTTCAAGTCTTGATTCCAAACTTTGCCCAGTCAATTGGACAGTTGACCTAGAAATCAGCTGTATTGGAGGAAAAGTCAACTATGGTCAATTTACAGTCAAACCTCATGATTTTTGACCCACATCAACATTATGAACTCATATGGACCATTTGATCAAGTTTGGATCACAATTCCACAAGAAATTTGATCAGATCACCAAAAGGGCAAAATGGTCATATTTAGGGTTTTGACTGCACAAAGGCAATTTTTGACTGTTTGGCCTAACCAATGGAAAACCAAGCTCATATATGGACTCAAGAACCCCATGGAATGGTCTTGACATGTTCAACAAGTTCAAAAGATCCCAAATGCACAAGTTTGACAGATGACTTTTCCAGTCAACTGAGCCAAATTTAACTGTATACTGAAAAGTCAAACTTTGACTTTTTGGTCAAAATCAAATGCCAAGATTCATTTTTCATCAAAACATGTCAAATTATGAAACTTGTTCATCAAGAAATCAAAAATCACAAATTAGGGTTTGAAATGAAGAATTTTCATAACTTAGAATTTTTCTAAGTTATGAAAATCCCTAATTTTTTCCTAACTTTGTCCCATTTTTTCATCAAGATAAATTTGGATTCAAAGAAAACTCAAAACATGAAAGTTATAGTCCATTGTAAAATATACAACTTTGATTCACAAAGTTTCCTCAAAAGAAGCTTGTAGCTCAAGTTATGATTTTTGGGACAAGGGTGCAAAACATTCTTAACTTAGAAAATTTTTGACCTATTTTAGGCAGGATTTTTGCCTAACTTCATGGCCACTTTTCACATGCTTCCACTTGGAATTTCAACTTTCATTACAAAGATGGATTGTAGTACACATTCCAAGCTTTCCAAAATGTCAAAGAACTCATCAAACAACCTTGTGGTTAGGGAGAATCGAATTTGGCAATATAGGCAAAACTCACTTTGTTCATAAGCCATTTCCATGTCCATAACTTTGTATTTTTGAACTCAGCATGCTCTAAGCTAGATTACAGGCCTTTTATCTCATCTACACTCAATAATTTAATGCAAAACCTTTGTGTCCTAGCATTATCTTGTCCATTAAGCCATTACACAAAAGATTAACCTTAATATGGAAAAAGCAAATTATCCATTTTTGAAAAGTATGGCTTTATGTCAAGTTTGAAAATCAAGAAGTACAATGCAAATCCTTTTGGCACAAGTTCAGGGATATATCCCACTGATTAAGACAAAGCTTTGCAGCACATTTGAAGGGCCTGTATAAGCCTAGAAACCAACTTGTCATTTTGTTGCTTAAGTTGGAAGAAACTTGGCATATTGAGATCCAACTCTCATTGCTGCAAGAACTAGCTTAGAAAAACTTGTTAGACACATCCCAAACAACATAACTGAGCTAAGGCACGACCAAAACACCTTCCAAACCTCATCATTCATCAAAACACCATCCTACTGCAGAAAACAGAGTCACCTCTGCAGTTGGACTTCCATAACTCAATCCACTCGTGCATTGTTGCTAAAATCAGTTCATACACACTCCATACCACATATACAAGCTATCCCAAGCATTGGACATGACCTGTAACACCTCTAACCAACTTCACCATTTTCATTTTTTCTGTTTTGCAGGTTGATTGCCATAGCTTGATTCATTTGGTTTAAAAGCAAGCTAAAGGTTGGGATAGCATCCCTGGACTTCAAGCAAGTTGTACCAATCCTCACCTTGCCTTGAAAGTGCCTCCATTGCCAGACATGATCCAAGCTGAACAGGTAAGTTCATGGACTTCTATCTCTCACTCTAGGAAGAGTTAACTTTAAGTTTATGAATGAAAAATGCACTACTCATGGCCCTAAAGCTATACATATCCTCATTTTCCATTTATATTGCATATGCTGAGAGAATTTAAGACCTGAACATTGACAAAAACTTAGGTTAAGAATTAGGGATGGAGAAATTCTCTCTCATTTCTGAGAGTTAGATCAAGTTTTTGGTATGTATGGAATCGTGGCTTGATGCTTGACACTTTTCATGTTATAAGTTTGTGCTAAATGTCCAGGAATCATGAGATACCAGGAAGCACGCGTTGCTCTATTTTTTTTTTGTTCAGAGGTTGAAGACAAAGTCTTCTTGGGCTGGGCCTGACTCTTTTTCCTTTTTGCACCATGTTTTTACATTTGCACCCCCTTGGCCCATTGCATTTTATTTTCATTATTTTTGACTTTTGATTTTTGTTTCTGACTTATTTATTTTTGTCAAAGCATAAAAAATATTAAAAAATATTTTCTCACATTTTTTGCATTTTTTTGATATTTATTTTGTTTCATTTAGCTTTATATGTAAATAAACATAAGTTTACTTTTATTCAAAATACTAAAATAATACCAATACATTTTATTTTCTGATTTTTATTTTATTTTACCTTTTGAAAACATTTTATAAAAAATATACTCTTTTTTTGTAAATATTAAATACTTAATTTTTGTACATATTTAATATATTTAATAAATAATATAAATACTTATATATTTATTAGTATATTTAGGCTAAAAACATAAAAAATAATACATTTTTATTTTTATTAATATTTAACTTAAAAAAATCACTTTTTGACAATATACTCCCTTTTATTTATTTTTTGTATATAATTAATAAATATTGCATATATTATATAATAAATAACTTTTATTTATAAAATTAGGGTTTTGCCCTAAAAACATGAAAATACCAAAAATTAATTCATTTTATTTTTGTTTATTTGACACATAAAAAATACTTTTTACATACATATAAAAATCATTTTTGCATCTTGCATATTTATTTTATTTTATTTAATTATTGTGCAATTAAATATCTTGTAAAAAATTCAATTTGGATGTAATAGTTTAGGTTTAGTTTCTTGCTAAAATATCCCCATTTGAACATTTGTACCCCCCATCCCATATATTGTGTTGTAATAATTTAGGACCTTTAAATTCCGCACTTTAAAAGCTTTCTAAACATGCCATGATAAAATTAGGGTTTTGTATGCAAATCAAAAACAACAAATAGTTTGACCTAAATTCAAGATAAACAAGCATGAAAATGGACAACACTAATCACACTTGCACCCCTAGGGTACTCCACTTGTTGCCTTCAATAATGGGCTATATTGCATGTTAGGTATCTTTGGCAAAAACAAAATAATCAAATGGTCATAGTCCCTCGATGACGCTTTCGAAAGTTGCCTAAAAATGATCAAAGTCCCTTAAAGGAAAAATTGCCCAAAGATACTTGGCACCATTGCAATCATGGTCTAAACAATGACCCGCTCCTGTCCCGTTCACATCCTAATACAAGATTGTCCACCAAATATAGTGGTGGAACAAAATTGTTAAAAGGGTTAAAACATAGCAAAGATCTTTGAGAAATTTAGGAGTAGATAGCTCTTGGTTACTTGACCAATTTTGCAAAACAATCCTTGCCATTTTTCAAAACACACTTCACAAACACAAACTTTCAAAACAACTTTCAAAACCTTGAAACATCTTTTCAAAAAGACAAACACCTTTTGTAAAACATTTGAGTAAAGAATTGTTACAAGGGTTGCCTAGACAAGGCATCTTTTTCAAAACATTTTCAAACCCACACACAAAGCACCATTTCAAACAATTGAAAATGCAAGGCGAGTGATCTAAGCAAGTAACTAAGAGCCAATGGATAACCATGGATAGAAAGGGTTCTAATACCTTCCCTTTCTATAATCTACTCCCCGAACCCAAGAAAACATCTCAAAGGTTTTTGCTGTACTTTTTAACCTTTCCTTAGGATAGAATAAAAAGTCGGTGGCGACTCTTGCTCAACCGAAACATTTGCGAAAACAAGCGCAAAACCCAATTCAGTTCTCCCACCGTATCACAAAACCCTAATTACTATTACAGGGCTTTGACAATTACATAATTTATAATGCAAAAATAATAAAATATGCACGAAGATGTAAACTGAGAGCAATTGTTTTTTAGGGTTTTTTATAGCAAAAGGTTTTGTAATTAATTTCATTGAAGAAAAACCTAAGTCTAAGTTAATTGTTTAGAAAATTGTTTTTTGAGGTTTCATTTGAACAAAAAGGTTATATAAAGTTAGGTCATTTCCAAGCAATGCAATATGTCCAAAGTAACCTAAAAAATCTCCAAAAATCAAGAAATTTGGTACCCGAGCTGACATGGGCCGTGTCAGGGGACACTGGCACCCGTGTCAGGACCTGTCCATGACTTTTATGCATTTTCTGGTTCCATCCAACTTGACACGGCCATGTCACATGACACAGGCGCCCATGTCAGCCCCTGTTCATCTTTTTCTGCTCATGTACGCACCAGTAACATTGACATGAGTCGTGTCGTTTGACAGGGGCACCCGTGTCAGCCTCTGTCCCTGCACATTATCATGTTTTTTCAACCCAACTAAGCTGACACAGGCCGTGTCGTGTGACACGGGCACCCGTGTCAGCCTCTGGTATGGCTTTTTGTTAGTTTTTTCTCTTTGATCTGTCTTGTTATATCTTTTGAGCGCAAAAGCAAATGATGTATGAACAATGAGATCACAGTTTGAGAAAGTTTACCTCTCGAAGCTCAAGATTTAGGAAACGTGCTAATCTTTTTAGGTGTAAAGTGGTGATTGATCGAGCTCCTTTGAACCTTCTTGAAGTAGCTCCAACCTTCGTTTTATGCTGAAAATGGTTGAACCGCTCCAACCAAGTCAAGTTGCAATGTATGTTTTTTGAGTTTAGAAGATGGTGGTAATGATGTTACAAAAGTTATTCTTATGTTTGAACAACTTCTATGTGGTGTATATGAAGTGTTTGGATGGTTTGTTTGGAGAAAACTTGCAAGGTATGAGATTCAAAGATTTGGACTTCAAAGCTCAAAAATGGAGGTTTTATGTACAAATCTGGTTTTTGACAGCAAAAATGATTTTGAGTGTTAGTTTCTCCTCCAATTTTTCTGGCCTTTCTCTCTATTTTTTATAACCTTTTCAAACCTCTTTCTCTTGAAAATGCTTCTTCTATTTATAGGCAAGGGGTTTGTGCATATGAGCTGACTAGGTTTGCAAGATAACATGTTATGGTTTGGTTTGATTACAAAGATCAAACTATGTCAAGTACACCATAGTCCCATGGTGAAGTACCAAAGTTGCTGGCATAGAGGAGCTACTTCCCATGATTTATGGTGGAGTATAATCAACAACAAGCAAGGTATGGGCTCAAGATAAACTTTGTACAAAAAGCTTGTTTTTCAAGAATAGCAATGGTGCCTTTATGCCATAAATGGAAAGATCTTTTGGACAATGGCTTAAACACTTGGGTAATAGCATAAGAGTGGGAGTAAGCATTAAATTATGTAGAGATTTGTAAGAAAGAAGGCCTGCAACATAAGATTATGCAGCATATCATAAGGGTTTTGTTATGTGTTCTTCAATAGAGTTACTTGCAATTCAAGGATGGATGCCCAACTTCATGCCCTTGAATATCCTATCTCAAGTATGATAAATTCATGCTCTTGAATGTTTTGGAAAGCTTGAAACACCCTCTATAACTTTCATGTTGGCCATTTTGAGAAAATCATCTCGTAACTATATGAAAAAATGCCAAGAAGTTGGGATAAAATCCTGACCAAAATCTGTTGGAAATTTCCCCAAGTCTTAAATGAAAATGCCATGACTTCATGAATTTATAACTCAAAATACAAGCACTTCTAAGAGAAGTTGTGTTAAGAAATGTTGTAGATATCATGGAGACCTACAACTTTCATGTTGAAAGTTTCCCTTGAACTGTCTTGCATCTTGTTGAAAGAATGGCATGAAGTGATGAAATTATCATGTATAAAAACACTTAGAAAGTTTCTAAGTCTTGGAAATCTTGACTTTTCAAGTTGACTTTTGACTTTCTTGACTTCTTGATGATCAAGCTTGATATTCTTGAATGTCTTGATGAAATTTTATCTTTGGAATGTAATGTTGACCGAAAAGTCAAAGTTTGACTTTCCAGTATGCAATTGACCATTTTGCCCTTATGCCAATTCCAAGCCTAAATTGATGTATCAGTGTTGCAAACTTGATGTCATAGAAGATCTTGTGAGAGAATCCTTGAGAAATGAGAGGGAAAATTTTAGGGTACAACAGCTGCCCCTATTCAATCTTCTTAAACCTGAAGAGTTAGATAGGCGGATCTGCCATTCGTGACCTGAAGGTGAAAGATGATTGAACACTAGAGTGCCCAGAAATTTGCACTCCAAGATGGATGGTGAATGGGCTTATAGATTCAATTTAGAGAAATGTTGGTAAACACTGGAAGAAGTATCAGCACAAATCTCTTGTTTATTTATACTAAAACTTGATGTTTTACCTGTGGGAGACAAGAGTTAGTAAAATTCAAATGCTTGTATGATGTTCATCAGATGTGGTATTATGCTAAATGCATATGGTATGTACATTCTATGATGTATGAATGTGAGATGTATGTTTTTCCTAGAAAATAAATCCCGGACTACTGCTGAGGAAATTTTGGGGGGGGGGGGGGGGTTGAATCCCTTATTACCGTTGGAGATGAAGAATATGTATATCTTCAAATTTTGTTGAACTGATGCTTTCATTCGGGAATATCGTTTGAATGTCAGTTGTTATCTGGTCGGATCCAGGCTTCATAATTGTTGATGATGAAGTAGTCAATTGTTATCTGGCCGGATCCAAGATTCACGGTAACTTACTGGGGGAAGAGACAAATTAACTGTTATCTGATCGGATTCCAGGCTTTGTAGAAAATTTCTTGAAAAGCTGAAGTTGAAATGATATCTGGTCGGGTCCAGGCTTCACAACAAATTACTAAAGTTAACTTTTATCTGGTCGGCTTCCAGGCTTTGTAGTAACCTACTAAATTTAACTGTTATCTGGTCCGATTCCAGGCTTCGCAGAAAATTACTTGAAAAGATGAAGTTGAACTGATATCTGGTCCGGTCCAGGCTTTACAACAACTTACTGAAGTTAACTATTATCTGGTCGGCTTCCAGGCTTCGTATTAACCTACTGAATTTAACTGTTATCTGGTCAGATTCCAGGCTTTGCAGAAAATTACTTGAAAAGATGAAGTTGAACTGATATTTGGTCGGGTCCAGGCTTTACAACAACTTACTGAAGTTGACTATTATCTGGTCGTCTTCCAGGCTTCGTAGTAACTTACTGAATTTAACTGTTATCTGGTCGGATTCCAGGCTTCGCAGAAAATTACTTGAAAAGATGAAATTAAACTGATATCTGGTCGGGTCCAGGCTTCACACCAAATTACTGAAGTTAACTATTATATGGTCGGCTTCCAGGCTTCGTAGTAACTTACTGAATTTAACTGTTATCTGGTCGGATTCTAGGCTTTGCAGAAAATTACTTGAAAAGATGAAATTGAACTGATATCTGGTCGGGTCCAGGCTTCACAACAACTTACTGAAGTTAACTATTATCTGGTCAACTTCCAGGCTTCGTAGTAACCTAATGAATTTAACTGTTATCTGGTCGGATTCCAGGCCTCGCAGAAAATTACTTGAAAAGATAAAGTTGAACTGATATCTGGTCGGGTCCAGGCTTCACAACAACTTACTGAAGTTAACTGTTATTTGGTCGGTTTCCAGGCTTCGTAGTAACCTACTGAGTTTAACTGTTATCTGGTTGGATTCCAGGCTTCACAGAAAATTTCTTGAAAAGATGAAGTTGAACTGATATCTGGTCGGGTCCAGGCTTCACAACAACTTATTGAAGTTAACTATTATCTGGTCGACTTCTAGGCTTCGTAGTAACCTACTGAATTTAACTATTATCTGGTCGGATTCCAGGCTTCACAGAAAATTACTTGAAAAGATGAAGTTGAACTGATATCTGGTTGGGTCCAGGCTTCACAATAACTTACTGAAGTTAAGTTTTATCTGGTCGGTTTCCAGGCTTCGCAGTAATTTACTGAATATAACTATTATCTGGTTGGATTCCAGGCTTCGCAGAAAAATACTTGAAAACATGAAGTTGAACTGATATCTGGTCGGGTCCAGGCTTCACAATAACTTACTAAAGTTAACTGTTATCTGGTCAGTTTCCAGGCTTCATAGTAACTTACTAAATTTAACCGTTATCTGGTCAGTTTCCAGGCTTCATAGTAACTTACTTGAAAGGATGAAGTTGAACTAATATCTGGTCGGGTCCAGGCTTCATAACAACTTATTGAGGATCGTTGAAGAGTCTACTAAGGAAGAGGGGTTGTAGTCCCTTGATTTGTAATAGTCTGAGAGCCAAAATGTAGATTTTTGGGGAAATAAACCATGTTGCCAATATGCTGGAGAGGCGTTTTCTTTTGACAAAAATCCTCGAGGATTCTTGAGATCAACTCAGTTGGGGAGGAGTTTTTCAGAGATTGAAAACTTGGTTGGGGATCATCCTATGAACAGGATCTTGGGGGAGATTTGTCACTACCCTAAGTAACAAGTGTTATCGTACTGCCAAAAGATGTTTGTTTGATCGTACATGATTCGTTCCTGGAATTCATGTCCAATGTCCCAAGTGATTCAGATACAAATCTGCCCCCTGGTTATTCAGCACTTCTTGAGATATTTCTTGGAATCTTGACTGGACTTCCCCATATGTGATAGAGACACGTTATTCCCCCTTTCTTATAGGAGATCTATTATTAGAAGTGTCTTCCCACTTGAAGTGATCTTGTTCTTTGAGGAGAGTTTTTGTTCACTTGGATATTTGTTGGGTGAATTTCTCCGCTGCCAAATGGTTAGCCATATGCAAACAACGATATTCAAATAATGCAAAGTTTATTCTTGTATTGAAGTTTTGAAAATGAATTTTAGCAGATAAAAGAATTTTTGTAAGAAAATGAATTCGAATCAGGATTTAGAGTAAAGCCTTACAGGAGTCAGGATACATTTTTGTAACAGTATACTTTCGAATTAACCCATGCTTTAATTAGGACTTTTGAAGGGTTGTAACATGGCTTGGTTCACGGTTTAAGAAACAAAGGATAAAGGCTCAAATTTTTAGTACCCACCCGTTCTTCGTGATGTTCTTCAGTCCTAACTTAGTTAATTGTACGTTCGAACTCCAATGACGTTTTGGCGATGGTTCATACGAGTTGAGTTTATCGGAAGGCAGTCATCATTTTTTTTGCAACATTTTTCATGTTGGTCGAGGATCTGTAGTGGCCTCTTGTTTTTGTTTATTATCCCTGATTTTTCCTGACCGTTCTTGTTTTTTTGAGATTACAGTCAGCAGAATGCCCTAGTTTTTCTTAAGTTTTTGACTTATTGGGTTTTTTTCTTATTGAGAGATAATGATTGCCTATATGATAGGGAACCATCCCCGTCTTTTGATTCTAGAGGAATGTTTCTGATGTCATTCGTTGCATTACGAAGTGAAAGTTTGTGACTGAACGCGCATTTGAATTAACTGAGAGACTACCTTGCCCCAGGTTTTGATTAAAGGTTTCAATTTGTGTGAAAAAGAAAACTTCTACTTCTTTGGCTCAAAGGGGTTAACTAGGGATTATCTTCCTTATAACTCCAGTGTTTAGGATTTGAAAGAACGCGTATACATCGTCATCAAGGTCTGTCCGAAAGCATATAGTATGAGATTAAGGCATTATTTTTGTCATCCTCCCTCTAAAGGCTTGCAACTTCTAAGACAAGAGTTGAATATATAAGGGGAGTAAAAACCATAGTTTAAATATAGTGAAAACGAATGAATTAATTAAAGACAAACATATGCAATGCATTGATGAAATAACAAAGTTTGACATAAATAATTGTTCGAAAAATAAAAATTACAACTTGAAAATTCAAATGAACAAAAGCCTCTTTGTTTGAACTTGTCACTTTAGGTGGTGAGCATTTGAGGGGCGGCAGAAGAATTCAGTCTGATAATAGTATTATCATCTCTCCCCCTTCAATTTAATTTTTTTGACAAAATTTATCTTTAATAATTCATTTGTACACATCCAAAATCATAAACACAAATCACTTTAGTTTCACTATATACTCTCTTAATATTCATTTTAGTTATTTAAATCATTTATAAAAAAATAACATCCCCGTTTATTAATTTGAAAAATATGGAATATTTTCTCTGATTTTGTTTTTTTTTTAAATTGATTTATTAAAAATACTTTATATATCTAAACTATTAAATAGATCAAATATATTGATTATTTATTAAACTTAAAAAAATTCATAATAAAGACTAAAGAAAAATAATAAATCAATATATAACATAAAAATACTATAGCTAATTTGCAATACTTACAAGAAAAACTTTATAATGACAAAATAATATACTTTCTACTTTACCATCCATGAATTTGAATACTCTATATCTAATACTCGAGTTAGTTATTTGTAGGAATTTTGACAAAGTTTATTTATTGAAGAAATATTTTATGAATATTTTTTTTATAATAATATGAAATATATAAAATAAAGTAATAATATTAAAAGATTAAAAAATAGTGTTTTAATTAAAAATATGTATTTATATTATCTAAATTCAGAGCTTATAAAAATATTCCATTAAATGCCAAAAAATATTCCACCATATTGACATGCCATATTAACTTGTATAAAACTATAGAATACATGGTCAAACGTTCTTTAACTTTACTACACATGATATTATTGATCATTTAAATTATGTCTATCCAATTGATATTTAAATGATATCTTCTTGATAAACACTTGTAGTAAATGCACAAGGGATTCAATTCAATACAAAAGGAACGAAACAGAAATAAGAAAAAACAAGGCACAAAGATCTATATTCCCCTATCCTTAGCAAGAATAGAAAACCAATGCCAATCAAATAACTTAATAACAATCAAGATATCGGTAGGATTCCAAACGAAAATATTAAAAACCATTTTATTCCTACCCAACCAAACACACGTACAAACCAAAAGTCATGTGAAATCAAAGAAGAAAGGTTTAACTCCACACAATCTTAGCCGAAGATAATCCAACAAACTAAAACCTGAGTCATTCTTTTTAAGACAAACCGCCGCCACCTCTTCCTCTAAAATCATTCCCAACCAATCAAAAACCTCCTTCCAAAAAAGATAGCCGACCTTCATATCTAGGCAACACTATTTTGCATAACGAAAGCATGCGAAGAAACAAAAAAGATCGCCCGAACAGTACTCGCATTAGGACTGAAATGGACACTGTTGAGAAAATAAAAATACGATGCGAGATCTCTCAACAACCCCATATGCACAAAAAATGTATGCATCGCCTCAACGATGCAGGCCCTTATAACTAGTTATATCGATGTATTTGGTTGTACTGATGTATTGTTATTTATAATTATGTTTAATCGTATTTTTTAATTAGTAATTTGATGTTTCAAGTTTATTATTATTTAAAATTATATTTATTAACATTTTAATTGTTTATTTATAATGATTTAAATTGTTTAATTAGTATTTTATTATTTAATTATATATTAAAATTATTTTTTAACTATTTTTAATTAATTAATAAAATTAAATAATTAACTTTATATTAAATCAATATTAGAAAATAAAATACAAAAAAGAAAAATATACACTCATGTTATTTGAAATGGCACAAATCTTCTGGTTGTGTAATGGATGGAACCCTCGCACCATTTCAAATGGCGCAAGCCTTCTGAGAATTTTTTTCAAACTGTGGCATTGTGAGAATTATGTTTTAGGGGTGTGGCAACTTGTGAAAAATTCCACAAAAACATTTGAATTGTGAAACAAACACACGTTAGATACCTCCTTGGACACAATAATATCCATAAAAGTAGAAATGATTCTTTGAATATCCTGTTTTTGTTAACTATGGCATGGCATAGGTACTTTTGAGCTGAAGCGGAGCAAAAAGATCCATTTGATTAGAAATGGAATTTTAACTTTTGAGCTGAAGTAGAGCATTGTCCTAATAATGCAGTATTAGGTGAAAAATAAATTTAATGGTGTCCTTTAAAACATGATACAACTTTTCCAAAATCTGTATGATATAGGGTAGTCATGTTGCATTTATAATGTAACAAAATGTGAATAAGTAAGTAGCTTAAGACTGGAAATGTAACAAAATTGTAGAACAGAACAAATTTAAAACATGAAAATAGGAATAACATTACAAAATAAGGTTCTTCTTTGTAGATAAGCATTGTAAGCATCTACAAAGTAATTTTTATTGTTCAATAGACATGTAGATAATAATAGGTCCTTACACAAAATAAGTCAATTTTCTAAACTAACACAAATGCATTACTTAATCATAGTAGTTAACAGCTGAAACTAATGCCCATCATTTGCCTTTGGAATGTCTTGCACTCTTGAGCATTGGATTCTTAGAGCCGATTTCTTCGGAGTTAAGAAATCAACCGATGGTTCAGAATCGTCATTAGGATCATCTCCCGACATTATTTTAGAAAAAGTGTTGTTAAATCTCAGATCGGGACTCCAATTCTGGGGAGCAGAAGCATATGTTGTATTCTGTAAAAAAATGGTATTGTAAGGAAGCATGTTTTGAAAAAAGAGAGTTTGATAATGGTAGGTCACGTTAATTGAAATACATATTGTTTGAGTAGATGACATAATTGGGTTCTTTGGGACAATGAGTTCTTATGAGGTAATAATTTCTTTCCCCTTAATAGTAGTTTCCTTGATGATGTTCTTGTTTGAAGTGTACAAAAGGGATATAGAAGTTTTGTAAGTGATGTTGTATATTATGTAGTTATGTAATAGAATGAATTAAGTTGTCGATAAGTATAAATGTAATAAAAACCTACATTACTTGGAGCAATGAAGTCCTTAATTTGTTGCCTGACATCGGGATCTTTAGTAAGTTTAACGATAGATGCCTGCTTGTAGTATGGTTACCATTTGGCCCGTAATGAAAAATGCTTCTCAAGAAGGTTGTAAAGGTGTGCAGGGTACATTAGAGGATGATCCTCATTGGTCTAAAGGCAACATATCAGATTTGATGTAAATCAGTCAAGTGACACATATATATGTGCAACAGGTTAATGTTATGTCAAAATGGGGAATAAGTAATGATTACTAGTTTTTGCAGTTGATCATTGATGAATACATAATATAGTATATAATTTGATATAAATAAGAGGGGGAACCAATTTTTATGTAAATAAGGTTTTGTTAGGCTAAACTGATGTAATTATGGAGCAATTACCTTGATGTCACAACAACACAACAAGAGTCATTCTGGTCATAAAAGATTGTAAAAATGACATGGTTGAGGGCAGCTATAACCATTAATTGTAGAAATAAAAGTGCAACAGATTTATCAATGTTTAGAAAATTACCAAAAGATCCATGACCTTGCAATGATCAGAACATATGAGTTAAGAATTGAAACATGTTTCATTATTTGTCGCAAAGCATGAGTGGACATACCAACAATAGGTATACACTCCTTGTCCCAGAAAAGGAAATTACCAATGAAGCCTTCATGCATTACCTCTATTTCTATCTTGTACCTAATAAAAAATTAATGAATAGTTCAAATCAAAATTTCAATTATTTAAACAAAATAACAGAAACTAATATAACTATGTTAACTTGGTGATGGGTGGAGAGATTGGTTCGGAGCAAGCGCATTGAAAGGGTTCACCAAGTGACTTGTTTGTAACCTTTATGTAGGGAAAACCTCATAATACTGTAGTGGTAGAAATGTTTAAGATTGAGCCATTGGGTTGACTAGACTTGTACAGATCAAAAATAAAAAACCATCACTACGCTTTATTGTTTCCAAAGGAATGAGAAAAGAGCGAATAACCCAAAAGAGGTGTTTCAAAGTTAAGAACGATAAAATGGTGTACATAAAAGCAAGAATGCATTGAAGAAAGAAGCACATGAAGGAAGAAGCATAAGGTTAGATGAACATGGTTTCCATAAAAATCAAAACTTTTTCTCATATAAAGTAACCATATTAATGGAAGGACATAGGAAAACAAACAAAATAATGCAAACTTAAACGTATTGAAAAAAAACAGAAAAATCCACTGGAACGAACATAAACACCATAACTGACACACATTCATGCTAAACAGTAAAACTGAAAATGAGGCGAAAGATATGGTGTTAACCTTGATGCAGCGGAGGAAGACAATTTAGACTAGATGGGGAATTTATAGGAGAGGGAAAATGGTCTGGTTTGCACAAACAAAAATGAGAAAGATGAGTTAGAAGGAAAACTTTTGAAATGATAGAAAGAATGTTTACGCGGGTAAAAGGATTGACCAATAGATTTTCTTTTCTTGTGTTTTGAAAAAATATAAGAAAGCAAAGCCACTTGTAAGTTTAATTAGTTTTCATTGGTCAATTATCTTCTATTTAATCAATTACAAAAAGGGTATGATTTAGTACAATTTAATTTTGCATATAGTTGATTTTTTCGTTAAAGTTAAAATTGTTAAAATTGTTGTTTGGAGTGGTTACAAGCAACAATTTTTTTTTTAGCTTTGATATGAATTCATAAGGGTTTAATTCAGCCACATATTTGAATTTTGATAATTTTTTATGTAATTTATTATTTTTTTTGGTTCAATATTTTTCTGTCTTGTATATTAATTTCGAAGTTCATTTTGACATTTTAACTTAAAAGAACTCCATATTTCATATTTAAAATATTTAAAATGTTAATAATTTTTGTCTAATTAATAATAAACAAATTCAAAAATTTAGCAAAATAAATTATGATCTTAACATATATGACCAAAAAAATATTAAACATTTTTTTTATAAATTTTTAGAACTATTATTTCCCTTCTTAATTAAGCATTTTTTATTTAATTTTTTGTTGTTGTCAAATGACTAAAGTAAAGAGAATCCTTTTAACTCAAATATGACAGTAATTAGTTAATTTGTTTAAAGTAAAAAATTTGTAATTTTTATTATTATTATGAATAACATGAATTTGATTAATTAGGTTTTCTCAATGACCTAAAAATTTGGTGGCCTATTATGATATAACACCAGTTCTTTGGAAAGAGCATGTATACGGTATTCTTGTAACATGCTCTTATATTTCATTCTATGTGTATTGTATCGGTGGTAAATTCTCTAATATTTCATAAGCATTAATACTTTCTACTAGTAAATTATCTTTAAAAAAGATTGAGCATTTTTCATATAGATTTGAATGTATTTTTTTATTTAAAAAATTTAATAAATAAATTATAAAAATTAATCTTTTATCGAACTAATTAAATAATCTTACATTTGTTTATGTATTTGTATTTAATATAATTTATATATTTTGGTAAAGTGATTTATTTTACCTAAGTTAGTTTTTATATTAATAAATTTTTAAAATTTTTTTATCATATTCATAAAATAATGTCAAATCAATTCATCATTAATGAAGAGAAATAAATCCATCATATATTATAATTTCTATCCCTAAATCAATAAAATAATAGTATTATCATCTCTCCCCCTTCAATTTAATTTTTTTGACAAAATATATCTTTAATAATTCATTTCTACACATCCAAAATCATAAACACAAATCACTTTAGTTTCTCTATATACTCTCTTAATATTCATTTTAGTTATTTAAATCATTTATAAAAAAATAACATCCCCGTTTATTAATTTGAAAAATATGGAATATTTTCTCTGATTTTTTATTTTTATTTTTAAATTGATTTATTAAAAATACTTTATATATCTAAACTATTAAATAGATCAAATATATTGATTATTTAATAAACTTAAAAAAATTCACAATAAAGACTAAAGAAAAATAATAAATCAATATATAACAGAAAAATACTAAAGCGAATTTGCAATACTTACAAGAAAAACTTTATAATGACAAAATAATATACTTTCTACTTTACCATCCATGAATTTGAATACTCTATATCTAATACTCGAGTTAGTTATTTGTAGGAATTTTGACAAAGTTTATTTATTGAAGAAATTTTTTATGAATATTTTTTTATAATAATATGAAATATATAAAGTAAA
Organism: Vicia faba; assembly: GCA_948472305.1. Classification (NCBI taxonomy): domain Eukaryota; kingdom Viridiplantae; phylum Streptophyta; class Magnoliopsida; order Fabales; family Fabaceae; genus Vicia; species Vicia faba. Next base: position 992,111,882 of record OX451735.1, read on the forward strand.
GTAATAATATAAAAAGATTAAAAAATAGTGTTTTAATTAAAAATATGTATTTATATTATCTAAATTCAGAGCTTATAAAAATATTCCATTAAATGCCAAAAAATATTCCACCATATTGACATGCCATATTAACTTGTATAAAACTATAGAATACAAACGTTCTTTAACTTTACTACACATGATATTATTGATCATTTAGATTATGTCTATCCAATTTATATTTAAATGATATCTTCTCGTTAAACACTTGTAGTAAATGCACAAGGGATTTCATTCAATACAAAAGGAACGAAACAGAAATAAGAAAAAACAAGGCACAAAGATCTATATTCCCCTATCCTTAGCAAGAATAGAAAACCAATCCCAATCAAATAACTTAATAACGATCAAGATATCGGTAGGATTCCAAACGAAAATATTAAAAACCACTTTATTCCTACCCAACCAAACACACGTACAAACCAATAGTCACGTGAAAGTAAAGAAGAAAGGTTTTACTCCACACAATCTTAGCCGAAGATAATCCAACAAAGTAAAACCTGAGTCATTATTTTTAAGACAAACCGCCACCACCTCTTCCTCTAAAATCATTCCCAACCAATCAAAAACCTCCTTCCAAAAAAGATAGCCGACCTTCATATCTAGGCAATACTATTTTGCATAACGAAAGGATGCGAAGAAACAAAAAAGATTGCCCGAACAGTACTCGCATTAGGACTGAAATGGACACTGTTGAAAAAATAAAAATACGATGCGAGATCTATCAACAACCCCATATGCACAAAAAATGTATGCATCGCCTCAACGATGCAGGCCCTTCTAACTAGTTATATCGATGTATTTGGTTGTACAGATGTATTGTTATTTATAATTATGTTTAATCATATTTTTTAATTAGTAATTTGATGTTTCAAGTTTATTATTATTTAAAATTATTTTTATTAACATTTTAATTGTTTATTTATAATTATTTAAATTGTTTAATTAGTATTTTATTATTTAATTATATATTTAAATTATTTTTTTAACTATTTTTAATTAATGAATTAAATTTAATAATTAAATTTATATTAAATCAATATTAGAAAATAAAATACGAAAAAGAAAAATATACACTCATGCTATTTGAAATGGCACAAATCTTCTGGTTGTGTAATGGGTGGAACCCTCGCACCATTTCAAATGGCGCAAGCCTTCTGAACGTGGCATTCTGAGAATTTTTTTCAAACTGTGGCATTGTGAGAATTATGTTTTAGGGGTGTGGCAACTTGGAAAAAATTCCACAAAAACATTTGAATTGTGAAACAAACACAAGTTAGATACCTCCTTGGACACAATAATATCCATAAAAGTAGAAATGATTCTTTGAATATCCTGTTTTTGTTAACTATGGCATGGCATAAGTACTTTTGTGCTAAAGCGGAGCAAAATGATCCATTTGATTAGAAATGGAATTTTAACTTTTGAGCTGAAGCAGAGCATTGTCCTAATAATGTAGTGTTAGGTGAAAAATAATTTAATGGTGTCCTTTAAAACATGATACAACTTTTCCAAAATCTGTATGATATAGGGTAGTCATGTTGCATTTATAATGTAACAAAATGTGAATAAGTAAGTAGCTTAGGATTGGAAATGTAACAAAATTGTAGAACAGAACAAATTTAAAACATGAAAATAGGAATAACATTACAAAATAAGGTTCTTCTTTGTAGATAAGCATTGTAACCATCTATAAAGTAATTTTTATTGTTCAATATACATGTAGATAATAATAGGTCCTTACACAAAATAAGTCAATTTTCCAAACTAACACAAATGCATTACTTAATCATAGTAGTTAACAGCTAAAACTAATGCCCATCATTTTCCTTTGGAATGTCTTTCACTCTTGAGCCTTGGATTCTTAGAGCTGATTTATTCGGAGTTAAGAAATCAACCGATGGTCTAGAATCGTCATTAGAATCATCTCCCAACATTATTTTAGAAAAAGTGTTGTTAAATCTCAGATCGGGACTCCAATTCTGGGGTGCAGAAGCAGATGTCGTATTCTGTAAAAAAATAGTATTGTAAGGAAGCATGTTTTGAAAAAAGAGAGTTTGATAATGGTAGGTCACGTTAATTGAAATACATACTGTTTGAGTAGATGACATAATTGGGTTCTTTGGGACAATGAGTTCTTATGAGGTAATAATTTCTTTCCCCTTAGTAGTAGTTTCCTTGATGATGTTCTTGTTTGAAGCGAACAAAAGGGATATAGAAGTTTTGTAAGTGATGTTGTATATTATGTAGTTATGTAATAGAACGAATTAAGTTGTCGATAAGTATAAATGTAATAAAAACCTAAATTACTTGGAGCAATGAAGTCCTTAATTTGTTGCCTGACATCGGGATCTTTAGTAAGTTTAACGATAGATGCCTGCTTGTAGTATGGTTGCCATTTGGGCCGTAATGAAAATGCTTCTCAAGAAGGTTGTAAAGGTGTGAAGGTTACATTAGAGGATGATCCTCATTGGTCTAAAGGCAACATATCAGATTTGATGTAAATCAGTCAAGTGAAACATATATATGTGCAACAGGTTGATGTTATGTCAAAATGGGGAATAAGCAATGATTACTAGTTTTTCAAGTTGATCATTGATGAATACACAATATAGTATATAATTTGATATAAATAAGAGGGGGAACCAATTATTATGTAAATAAGGTTTTGTTAGGCTACACTGATGTAATTATGGAGCAATTACCTTGATGTCACAACAACACGACAAGAGTCATTCTGGTTATAAAAGATTATAAAAATGACGTGGTTGAGGGCAGCTATAACCATCAATTGTAGAAACAAAAGTGCAACAGATTTATCAATGTTTATAAAATTACCAAAAGATCCATGAACTTGCAATGATCAGAACATATGAGTTAAGAATTGAAACATATTTCATTATTTGTCGCAAAGCATGAGTGGACATACCAACAATAGGTATACACTCCTTGTCCCAGAAAAGAAAATTACCAATGAAGCCTTCATGCATTACCTCTATTTCTATCTTGTACCTAATAAAAAATGAATGAATAGTTCAAATCAAAATTTCAATTATTTAAACAAAATGACAGAAACTAATATAACTATGTTAACTTGGTGATGGGTGGAGAGATTGGTTCGGAGCAAGCGCATTGAAAGGGTTCACCAAGTGACTTGTTTGTAACCTTTATGTAGGGAAAACCTTATAATAATTTAGTGGTAGAAATGTTTAAGATTGAGCCGTTTGGTTGACTAGACTTGTACATATCAAAAATAAAAAATCGCCACCATGCTTTATTGTTTCCAAAGGAATGAGAAAAGAGCGAATAACCCAAAAGAGGTGTTTCAAAGTTAAGAACGATAAAATGGTGTTCACAAAAAGCAAGAATGCATTGAAGAAAGAAGCACATGACGGAAGAAGAATAAGGTTAGATGAACATGGTTTCCATAAAAACCAAAACTTTTTCTCATAAAAAAGTAACCATATTAATGGAAGGTCATAGGAAAACAAACAAAATAATGCAAACTTAAACGCATTGAAAAAAACAGAAAAATACACTGGAACGAACATAAACACCATAACTGACACACATTCATGCTAAACAGTAAAACTGAAAATGAGGCGAAAGATATGGTGTTAACCTTGATCCAGCGGAGGAAGACGATTTAGACTAGAGGGAGAATTTAGAGTAGAGGGAAAATGGTCTGGTTTGCACAAACAAAAATGAGAAAGATGAGTTTGAAGGAAAACTTTTGAAATGATAGAGAGAATGTTTACGCGGGTAAAAGGATTGACCAATAGATTTCCTTTTCTTGTGTTTTGAAAAAATATGAGAAAGCAAAGCCACTTGTTAGTTTTATTAGTTTTCATTGGTCAATTATCTTCTATTTAATCAATTACAAAATGGTGTATGATTTAGTACAATTTAATTTTTCATATAGTTGATTTTTTCGTTAAAGTTAAAATTGTTGTTTGGAGTGGTTACAAGCAACAATTTTTTTTAGCTTTGATATGTATTCATAAGGGTTTAATTCAGCTACATATTTGAATTTTAATAATTTTTTTATGTAATTTATTATTTTCTTTGGTTCAATATTTTTCTATCTTGTATATTAATTTTGAAGTTCATTTTGACATTTTAACTTAAAAGAACTCCATATTTCATCTTTAAAATATTTAAAATGTTAATACTTTTTGTCTAATTAATAATAAACAAATTCAAAAATTTAGCAAAATAAATTATGATCTTAACATATATGACCAAAAAAATATTAAACATTTTTATTATAAATTTTTTAGAACTATTATTTCCCTTCTTAATCAAGCATTTTTTATTTAATTTTCTGTTGTTGTCAAATGACTAAAGTAAAGAGAATCCTTTTAACTCAAATATGACAGTAATTAGTTAATTTGTTTAAAGTAAAAAATTTGTAATTTTTATTATTATTATGAATAACATGAATTTGATTAATTAGGTTTTCTCAATGACCTAAAAATTTGGTGGCCTATTATGATATAACATCAGTTCTTTGGGAAGAGCATGTATACGGTATCCTTGTAACATGCTCTTATATTTCATTCTATGTGTATTGTATCAGTGGTAAATTCTCTAATATTTCATAAGCATTAATACTTTCTACTAGTAATTTATCTTTAAAAAAGATTGAGCATTTTTCATATAGATTTGAATGTATATTTTTATTTAAAAAATTTAATAAATATATTATAAAAATTAATCTTTTATTGAACTAATTAAATAATCTTACATTTGTTTATGTATTTGTATTTAATATAATTTATATATTTTGGTAAAGTGATTTATTTTACCTAAGTTAGTTTTTATATTCATAAATTTTTATATTTTTTTATCATATTCATAAAATAATGTCAAATAAATTCATCATTAATGAAGAGAAATAAATCCATCATATATTATCATTTCTATCCCTAAATCAATAAAATAAAAGTATTATCATCTCTCCCCCTTCAATTTAATTTTTTTGACAAAATATATCTTTAATAATTCATTTCTACACATCCAAAATCATAAACACAAATCACTTTAGTTTCTCTATATACTCTCTTAATATTCATTTTAGTTATTTAAATCATTTATAAAAAAATAACATCCCCGTTTATTAATTTGAAAAATATGGAATATTTTCTATGATTTTTTTTTAAATTGATTTATTAAAAATACTTTATATATCTAAACTACTAAATAGATCAAATATATTGATTATTTAATAAAATTAAAAAAATTCATAATAAAGACTAAAGAAAAATAATAAATCAATATATAACAAAAAAATACTAAAGCTAATTTGCAATACATACAAGAAAAACTTTATAATGACAAAATAATATACTTTCTACTTTACCATCCATGAATTTGAATACTCTATATCTAATACTTGACTTAGTTATTTGTAGGAATTTTGACAAAGTTTATTTATTGAAGAAATTTTTTATGAATATTTTTTTTATAATAATATGAAATATATAAAGTAAAGTAATAATATAAAAAGATTAAAAAATAGTGTTTTAATTAAAAATATGTATTTATATTATATAAATTCAGAGCTTATAAAAATATTTCATTAAATGCCAAAAAAAATTCCACCATATTGACATGCCATATTAACTTGTATAAAAATATAGAATACATGATCAAACGTTCTTTAACTTTACTACACATGATATTATTGATCATTTAGATTATGTCTATCCAATTGATATTTAAATGATATCTTCTCGATAAACACTTGTAGTAAATGCACAAGGGATGCAATTCAATACAAAAGAAACGAAACAGAAATAAGAAAAAACAAGGCACAAAGATCTATATTCCCATATCCTTAGCAAGAATAAAAAACCAATCCCAATCAAATAACTTAATAACGATCAAGATATCGGTAGGATTCCAAACGAAAATATTAAAAACCACTTTATTCCTACCCAACCAAACACACGTACAAACCAAAAGTCACGTGAAAGCAAAGAAGAAAGGTTTAACTCCACACAATCTTAGCCGAAGATTATCCAACAAACTAAAACTTGAGTCATTCCCTTTAAGACAAACCGCCACCACCTCTTCCTCTAAAATCATTCCCAACCAATCAAAAACCTCCTTACAAAAAAGATAGTCGGCCTTCATATCTAGGCAATACTATTTTGCATAATGAAAGGATGCGAAGAAACAAAAAACATCGCCCGAACAGTACTCGCATTAAGACTGAAATGGACACTGTTGAGAAAATAAAAATACGATGCGAGATCTGTCAACAACCCCATATGCACAAAAAATGTATGCATCGCCTCAACGATGCAGGCCCTTCTAACTAGTTATATCGATGTATTTGGTTGTACTGATGTATTGTTATTTATAATTATGTTTAATCGTATTTTTTAATTAGTAATTTGATGTTTCAAGTTTATTATTATTTAAAATTATTTTTATTAACATTTTAATTGTTTATTTATAATTATTTAAATTTTTTAATTAGTATTTTATTATTTAATTATATATTTAAATTATTTTTTAACTATTTTTAATTAATTAATAAAATTAAATAATTAACTTTATATTAAATCAATATTAGAAAATAAAATACGAAAAAGAAAAATATACACTCATGCTATTTGAAATGGCACAAATCTTCTGGTTGTGTAATGGATGGAACCCTCGCACCATTTCAAATGGCGCAAGACTTCTGAGAATTTTTTTCAAACTGTGGCATTGTGAGAATTATGTTTTAGGGGTGTGGCAACTTGGAAAAAATTCCACAAAAACATTTGAATTGTGAAACAAACACACGTTAGATACCTCCTTGGACACAATAATATCCATAAAAGTAGAAATGATTCTTTGAATATCCTGTTTTTGTTAACTATGGCATGGCATAGGTACTTTTGAGCTGAAGCGGAGCAAAAAGATCCATTTGATTAGAAATGGAATTTTAACTTTTGAGCTGAAGCAGAGCATTGTCCTAATAATGTAGTATTAGGTGAAAAATAAATTTAATGGTGTCCTTTAAAACATGATACAACTTTTCTAAAATCTGTGTGATATAGGGTAGTCATGTTGCATTTATAATGTAACAAAATGTGAATAAGTAAGTAGCTTAGGATTGGAAATGTAACAAAATTGTAGAACAGAACAAATTTAAAACATGAAAATAGGAATAACATTACAAAATAAGGTTCTTCTTTGTAGATAAGCATTGTAAGCATCTACAAAGTAATTTTTATTGTTCAATAAACATGTAGATAATAATAGGTCCTTACACAAAATAAGTCAATTTTCCAAACTAACACAAATGCATTACTTAATCATAGTAGTTAACAGCTGAAACTAATGCCCATCATTTGCCTTTGGAATGTCTTGCACTCTTGAGTCTTGGATTCTTAGAGCCGATTTCTTTGGAGTTAAGAAATCAACCGATGGCCCAGAATCGTCATTAGAATCATCTCCTGACATTATTTTAGAAAAAGTGTTGTTAAATCTCAGATCGGGACTCCAATTCTTGGGAGCAGAAGCAGATGTCGTATTCTGTAAAAAAATAGTATTGTAAGGAAGCATGTTTTGAAAAAAGAGAGTTTGATAATGGTAGGTGTAACGCCCGTTAATTTAATTAATTATTTAATTAAATTAATTACGGATTAATGGTTGAAAATGTTGAAGTTGCGAAATGTCAAGGAATGTTGATTTAAGTTGCTAAGTTGTTATTTGGTTGATATTTAATTGATTGGTTTATTAATATTAGCAATAATATAAATATAGATATTAGAATAATATAAGGTTTATTAGTTGGTCTCATTATTTGGTTGGATGGAGTAATAGGTGGGGTATGATAGTTAGTCCTAATAAGGATATTAATAATTATAAGGCTAAGCTAATTATAAGGAGAATTAGGTTAATTGAACAAGTCTTAGAAAATTTTGTGGGAACGTGAGAAGTTGCAAAAGTTACAGAGAATAGGAAAAACTTGGAAGCTACGATGAGAGACTTTAACCGGTAGAATAGAGCGATCTCCAATCCAAGTTAAGGTGGGGTTCTGCCTATCTAATGGGTTGCATGATAAATTTTATGTGGAAATTGGTTCGTATGAAAAACATGTCATGTGTGTGTGAACAATGTTAAATATTATGTTGAATTATTATTGTGTTCTTACTGTAAATTAGTATAAAGTTGGTTGCATGTGAACAATGATGTTGTTGCAATGTTTTATTTCTGTTAATCGAAGGTAAAAATTGAGTATAAGAATCAATTGCAGAAATTCTGAGCGACAGGAAAAACCAAAGGTTTGGGTGTACCGAGGGGCACACAGACTGTGTCGAACGACACAGAAGGATGGTGTGCCGAGGGGGATAAAATTGTGCCGAGGGGCACACTGAATTATGAGGGGTGTCCGAGTGGCACACCATGTTTTAAATGAGAGATTTAATGTTGTTATACTATTTTAATTAATTATTTTGTTTTGCTTCTTGTAGGCATGAAGGATAATAATATATAATGAAACCAATATTTAGTAATAAATTAAGAACTTCTATCAAGATAATAGAACTGATTAATTATTTTGATACCGTGTTAGTAAATATAATTTAGTACCAGAATTATTAAAGTAGCAGGAGCATTGGAAATGACAGAGATAGTAATTGGCAACAAATCATAGTAATATATGTACATGATTAGCGAATATCATTTAGTAGAATAAGTTGGCAGAAGATTAAAATAGTAACTAGTAGTAACTTATCAAGTGGATGACAGACAGTATATGTTGGTAGCAAGTAGTATTAATGAGACCTGTAATAATAGTATGGGTATAAATAAGTTGTTGTGTTGTTGTTGCTATTAAAACTGTTAAGTGCAGAGTAGAAAATGTGGGTAATTTAGCGAGACATTAATTAGCAGGATTTAGTCTATTTATACAAATAACTATACGGAACAATTGTTGTGGTTAATTATGAAGTTGCAGGTGGTGAATTTTGTTGCATTGCCTCTAACTATTGGCAAGAATCAAGTTGTAGGCTTGTTGCCAAAGTTGAATAGTTATGGTTATGTTGTTGTTAATATTTGTTGTTGTTGTTGTTGTTGTTATGTTGTCTCTATTTATTTGCGATATAAAGTTGCAGGCCTATGGTTCATGTTAAGATGTTGTGTTGTTATGATTGTCTCTGTGAATTCTTGTTGATAATGCAAAGTTGCAGAGAATTTTAGATGATGATGAATTACCTCTATTTATTGGTAATAATGGTGATGTGGGCTTATGTCGTGCGATGATGATGATTGTTATGAGTATGTGATAGTGCATTCATTGAGTCACATACATTTGCATACTCTGGGATGGCCTGGATTGGAAAAATGAGAAGAAGGCTTATGCCTTGTTGATGCCTCTATTTATTGGCATATTTTTAAGATGGGAGTTCTGCTCCGATGGCACCACATGCATGTGCATCGTAATTGAGTCGCAGTTGATGTTGCATCTTGAGTTGTGGTGATGATATATTTTTTGTTGCTTTATGTTGTTGACTTGTTGTGACAAGTATTGTCTAAATGTTGTGAGTTAGTAGTTATGTCATGTTTATGTTCTGACGTTATCGTGAGGTGTGTATTAGTATGTTGCTGCATGACGTCGGTGCTTGCATTTTCGGATAAATTTAGAAATTCATATCTTGTGTTCCGAGTATCAGATTGGTGTTCCGTTTGAACCTATGAGGAGATAGAAATATATTATATCCTATGAAAGTGTTTTCAAATATGGTTGATGCAATTCTACAAGGAGGGACTCTGAAGTCGGTTATGGAACCAGAGGCTTTTTTTGGGCATAAATGGTTATTATCGCAATTGTTTGAGACGAGGTCAAGCCTAATATGTTGTTGGCGAATAAGTTGAGAAATGAGATGTTCGGTATTAAAAAGGTTGTGAAAGTATTAGAGGAGCGCATAGAGATGCATATTATGAAGAGAAGATGTCCTTTTAGAGGAAGATGCTTTTAAGGGGAATTAGAGTCGTGTTTATGATGTCAAGGTAGTGGCATGTGTAAAAGAAGAATTGGAGAGGTTTTATCCCCAAAATGGTATGGAACGGCGTTGTTGAGATTTCAATTGAATATGAGACAACGAAGATTGTTGGAGTTGTTCAAAGATTATAATTTCGGTTTCAATTATCATCCAGGTAAAGCTAATGTTGTGGCGGATGCTTTAAACCAAAGGACTTTTCACCCGTCGATAATGATTGTTAAAGGGTTGGGATTAATTGAACAGTTCAGAGATACGAGTTTAGTTTGCAAGGTGACACCGAAGAGTGTTATGTTAGGGATGTTAAAAATTAACAATGGTTTTCTGGACAATATCAAAGAAACCCAGAAGTTAGATGTGAAATTGGTAAATTCGATGGTTGAACCCGATCAGTCTGAGAATGATGATTTTAAGTTATATGCGCAAGGTGTGTTGGGATTCTGTAATCGGATTTGTATTCCTGATGATGCGGAGATGAAGAAAGTAATTCGTGAGTTAGAGAATGATTAACCTTAGAGTAAGCCTAAGTGAGTGTAATGTGGATTGTGTAATATGTTAAGCGTTGGTGTCTCATCGACAAGATCGAATGAGAGGGAAATTATGGAAGTATTTGTAAACCTCATTGGAAATTATTGGATTATGGTTCTTGAGGAGACTTGAGTACAAGTTCTAAAGAAAAACTATTATAGTTTGGTAATGATGGTTTATACTCCATTACGGTTGTCGGCTATCTATTCACAAATTGAGGAACTGATCACCCTTAATCTCTTGTTGATAGTAGACGAGATCGTGTTGGATGGTGTAGATTTTTCTTGCTATCTTAATGGTGTGTAAAGTGGTTGATGTTATATCATGAGGTAGTCGCTCACCAATTTGTGTGAAGAGTGGCTAAGAAGGAGTTGAGACGTATGGAACAAGTCGGAGTAGCGAGTTATATGCGAATTAACATCATAAAGTGAAAGATTAAGAATATCAAGTGAACAACGATTTTATGGTGGATGTTAAAGAAAGTCAAAAACTAGATTGAAACTTGTAAACCATATATTTGAAGGAAATTTTAACGAGGACGGTAACTTAAGGTGTATTATCATAGTTTCGCAGATGAAGCATGATGTGGCGGAATTGCCATGCGTGTACGACTCATTAGAAGTGAACGATTAAAACATCAGAAGCCTATGGGAATGGTGTGTCTTAATTTACATGCTTTATTTAGTGTATTGTTGACATAGAGATGTTGTGCCAGAGCACTATGTTTGCTAGTAAATATTTACGGATTTTATAAGAACATTGTTGTGGATTGTTGGTTGATGGTGAGCTAAGGGTATGCTTGTTGAGTTATATAGTTAAGTTGATGTTGTAATGATTTTGTTATCGTTATTGAGATGTTATTGTTGATTTCAGTAAGTAAGGAATGATACTATATAACATGATGAAGTTGATTATGTTGGTTGTGTTGATGTCACTATAAGAGAGATACGACGATGCGAACAAATTTGTTGATATTTTGTTGATAATTGAAATATGGGAATGAAATTGTGTCTGTGTTAGTGTTGAAAAGGTTATTAAGATGATATTGTGATGATGTACATCCAAGTATAAGTGTGTTATAGTCGTTGCTACTTTAAATGTTGATATGTCAGATTATGGTGGAGTAATTGAGATGCTAGTAACGATTGTGTCGCGAAGTGTTGAATGATTGGTACGTGTGTAATCGTTTTGAATCATGTTGAGTTATTGAGTTATCAGGAAAGTAGTGGTCGAAGTGTTGCCAAACGCGGCTTAAAAATCAACGAGTTGGATGCGAAACTCGTACTAAGAGTGGTAGTATCGAATAGATTTTCGACGATGAAAATATTCTAAGTGGAGAAGAGTTGTAACGACCGTTAATTAAATTAATTATTTAATTTAATTAATTACGGATTAATGGTTGAAAATGTTGTTGAAATTGTGGAAGTTGCGAAATATCGAGAAATGTTGATTTAAGTTGCTAAGTTGTTATTTGGTTGATATTTAATTGATTGTGTTGTACCCCAAAATTCTCCCTCTCATTTATCAAATATTTTCTCACAAAGATCTCTCTTGATTCAAGACTGCATTAGAGTTGATCAGCTCAAGACACCTCCTTAAGCACTGATGACCAAAATTAGGGTTTGAGATTGCACAAGGATAATTGAACTTTCAATGCTTCATGTGACTTACATGGGTCATTTTTTACCCCCAATATTACTCATGTCAAGTTTCAAACCTTGGATCACACTTTTGCTCAATTAATTGAGCAGGTGACCTAAAATTCAACTGTATTGGGGAAAAAGTCAACTATGGCCAATTTACAGTCAAACTTCATGATTTTTGATCCACATAAACATTATAAACTCATATGTATCATTTGATCAAGTTTGGACCATAATTCCTCAAGAAATTTGATCAAATCATCAAAAGGGCAAAATGGTCAAAATTAGGGTTTTGACTAAGGAAGGGTAATTTCTAATTTTTGACCTAGCAAATGGTCAATTGGTTTGAAGCATGATTTCAAGAGTTCAATTGCATCTTTTTGACCTAATGGCATGACCTAAAACATTGCTCAAGATCAATTGGATTGATAGTGAATTTCCAGTCAACTGATCAAAAGTCAACTGTACACTGAAAATTTAAACTTTGACTTTTTGGTCAAAATCCAATGTCAAAGATCACAATTCATAAAAACATGTTAAAATATGAAACTTATTCATCAAGAAATCAAAAGTCAAGATTTCATTTTGAAAAGTCAAAGTTTTCTAACTTAGAAATTTTTCTAAGTGTTTAAAACTTCATGTTTTTTCATAACTTTGAGCCAATTTTTCACCATGATGCAAGATGATTCAAAATAAACTTTCGACATGAAAGTTGTAGATATCCATGATATCTACAACATTTATTTACACAACTTACTCTAAAAATTCTTGGATCTCAAGTTATTAATTCATAAAGGCATGGTCTGGAAAGTAAACACTTAGTGAAATTTTGCCCTAGTTTTGGTCAGGATTTTGACCTAACTTCTGACCCAAGTTTCACATAGTTCCATTTGGATTTTCCAAAAGTAATTCAAAGAGGGGTTGTAGAGCACATTACAAGCTTCCAAAAATTTCAAAGAACTCCTTAAGATCATTTGTGAGCAAGGAGAATCAAAGGTCAGAAGTTGGGGTTTCAAGTTTTTTTACAAGGTAGAATTTGTGATGCACAATGGACCAAATCACATAGCCATGCTGCATAATCTCACTTTTCAGGATTCTAACTTGAAATTAACTCTTTAATTAAATGTTTACACAACATATGGAGCCATTGTCCAAGCATTTGAACCATTATCCAAGTTGCATTTCCATTTTTGGAAGAAAGGAACCATTGCTATTCTTGAAAAGTGGCTTTAATCACAAAGTCCACTCTCCTTGAGCATTAAACTTGTTCTTTATGCACACACAAATCCTATAAACCAAAAGCAAGCATGTCCAAAGTACTAAACACTCTATACAGCCCTGTACTTTGCCTCGGAACAAGATGTTTCAACTTTGCTTCAAAAACAAGAAAGATGCTACAACGTTTGATTTTCAAATTCTAACTTGTTATAAGACATAAAACCTATAGCCTATAAATACATAGACTATTTGCAAGATAACACACGCATACACAAGCCCTGAAAACTCCAAAAACCCAGAACTGCATCACAAACCACCATTGTTGCATATTCTGACCAAGAACTTCAAACTTCCATTTCACTCATGCGTTTTCTGGCCCTTTGCTTCCAAAAACTTCCAAACATCATACATAAGTCATCCATGTCCCTGTTACACGACTGTAACACCATCTTCATCCATTTCCAAGTTCAAAAACAGAGCATCACAGTTGGACTTCTCTAACCATTCCAGCCACCCTCAGCTCAAGCCAGCCATTGCATTAGCTTCCTAGAGATCCAAGGAAGCTAACCTAATCATCAGCATTGCCTGAAACAAGCTCAAATCCATTTCACGATTTCCAATTTTGAGGTATTTTTCTTGAACTTCTATCTTCATATTTAGTCATTGTTAGGCTTGCATTTGTGAAGATAAAATGTAGACATCATTGCCCTTAAACAATACATGTCTATAGATTTCATTTATTTTGATTGAGCTAGGAGAATTTTGAGTTTGAACTTTCTGAAATATTTAGGTCAGAATTTGGTACTTTTAGAAATTCCCATTCATCTTTTATTTATAGCTTATGATATTTATATGGTTGAATTTATGTGACAAAATGGAGCAATTTTCAGGTTTACATTTTTGCCTATGATTGAGAAATGAGCAAGTTATAAATCCTTTGGCTAGAGGTTGAAGATGAAGTGTAATCAGGGCGCGTTTTATGTTATGTATTTATCCTATCACACAAGTTAACGGATGTATCACCATCCCAGTGGTTAAAGCACACGCCTGTCACCCTTAGGTCCTGGGTTCAAGCCCCATCGTGACCTTTTGCATATTTTTTCATTATTTTTGAAATTTTTGAGTTTTTTGCAGCGCCTGAGCCTTTGTGTTGGGCCTCCCATTTTTTCTAACTCTTAACCTTGATTTACTTCAGCACCCCCTGGCCCTTTTTTTTTTTATTATTTCATTTTTTTGTTTTTTATTTTATTTTATTTTATTTTCTTTAATATTTTTATTATTTATTATCATTAATATTATTTTTATTAATAAAAATCCAAAAAAAAAATTTATTTATTATTCATACTTATATATTTTATTTTCTCTATAAAATAAAAAGATTAAAAAACATTTTCTTAAACAAATTAATTTATTTTTTTCTTAAATAATTAATATTTTGACTTAGGTATAATTATTATTTTATTTTCTTTTATTAAAAATTAATTTATAACTTAGGTTTATTTTAGTTAATTAATATTCATATTATTTTATTAAGTTAAAACCTTTTCATAAATAAAACCCTAAAATTCATTTTTAACTTAATTTCCTTCTTAATTAATTTATGTTTAAATTTTGTTCATTAATCATCTCTCTTAATTAGGTTAAAACCCCTTTCATAAAAACAACAAAAATCATTTCTTTTTTCCATTTATATTCTTGTATTTTATTTTCAATTTTGTACAATATTAAATTTGGTTGTAATATATAATTAGGTTTAATTTTCTTGCAATCCCCATTTGTAAATTTGTACACCCCTCCCCTAATGATGTAATAGCATAGTAATTTTTACTTTTTCATAATTTATCGGTTTATATAAATACTAGTAATTAGGGTTTGTATGAGAATATAAAATCAACAAGTAGAAAACCCTAATCAAAGACTAAACAAAGCATGAAAATCAATACACTTGCACACAAGCACCCCTAGGGTAAAATCTACTTGGTTGCCTTATAAAAATGGCCATATTATGCATGTGAGGTATCTTAGCAAAAACAAGCAAAAAATACAAGATCATAGTCCCTCGATGATGCTATCTATGTTGCCTTTTCAAAATGATCTTAGTCCCTAAAGATAAATGCTAAGATACCTTGCAACATTGCTAATTGTGATACGGTGGCAGAACCGACTGTTTTGAAAATGCTGGTTTGCATTTTGCGTTTTGTATTCGCAAGATGTCGCGGTAAGAAAGAGTCGCCACCTACTTTTATTTTATCCAACTAGAAAGGAAAAAAAGCACAGAAAAAATCCTTCTTCGATATTTTGAGTACGGGGGTAGATTATAGAAAGGGAAGGTGTTAGCACCATTTCTATCCATGGTTTTCCATGGTCTCATAGGTACTTGGTCATCTTTTTAAAATTTCTTGTGTGTGTTTGTTTTGAAAAGTTTTGTTTAACTTCGTTTTAACCCTTGTTTCTGTCCTCAAGAGTGTTACGAAGTTGTTTTTGAAAACTTTGTTTGAAATTTGTTTGGTGTGAAAAAGTTTGTTTGTTTTGAGCAAGTACCTACTAGCATCTACCTACTCGGAAAAAAAAGATTGTTTTTGTTCTCGTTTCCTTTAGACAATGTTATCCTACTATTGAAAAATAGGTAGCACCGTCATTGGAGTTGTAAGGGTCAATTCGAAAGGGACGTACGATCACTAAAGCAATGTTAGGACGTCTTAGTAATAACCCTAAAGTCTTAAGATCATATTCGAGGCAACATTTCCGAGGTGACATTTCCGAATGGGGCTTTTGATCTTTGTTTAGACAGGAGGGCAACCACTAAGACACCCTATACTTAATGATCATTTACCGAAGGCAACCGAAGCGAGAGTATACCCTAGGAGTGCGCATGTGCGAGTGGTTTGATTTCAGTTATTATCTTTGCGCATTAGGGTATTCTAGATGTTTTAAATTATCATCCAATCTTGTCATACAATCCTTTTAACATACATCTAAACAGTTAATATTTGCGAGAATTAAAATGCGGGAAATAAAACCTACGCTATTACAAGGCTTCGGGGTACGGATTAATTACATAGCCAAAATAACCCGTAAAAGATGATAAATAAAGAAAATACTAGATTAAACTATTACATAAGGTAGAGAATTACATTAATATTGAAAACAATAATAAACGTGTGCGATGAATCGAAAACGAGAGATTTAGGGTTTTGACCCCAACTACCTAATTGTAATTTACAAGAAAAATCATTTTTTGTCATTTTTGTGCTATTTTGAGAAAATAAAGTTCAATTGAATAAAAATGACCTAATCACTAATTAATTTTAGTTAAGAAAAATAATTAAATTAACCTATTTTGTGTATTTTTTTTTATTTGAGAAAGAAATAAAAATTAAATCACAAGCTTAACCCTAATTTTTCTAATTGATTTTAATTATTAAAAAAAGTTAAAATTACCCTATATTAAATTAAACTAATATTAAATTAAATTTGATAAAATAAAACCTAATTCTAATTTTTGTGAAACCCTTGATTTTATGATTTTGTGAAAAGAAGAAATTAATTTTGGTTAAGAAATAATTAAGCAAATTAAATTAAATAAATAAATAAATAAATAGGAAAGAAAGAAAAATGGGCCTGATGTTGTTTAGCAAGAAGGGGGGGTATGAATCTGACTTCTTGGCCCAACAATTCCTGGCCTTTGTTGACTTTGTTGGATCCAGTGTCCATGCTTGACTCAGGCGCATGGTGGACCTTCAAGGGGAAGGCCTTAGATCTGGCTTGTTGGTGATCTGATAGTTGGATGTTGATGATGCATGGTGGACACATGGGGTACCAGCACACCTGATCATGTAAAGAAAAATAATATGAAGCTAAAGTTGGGACATCGGGATCGAACCCAGGTCCTTGAGCATTATCCCCTTGCCACGCTGCCAGCTGAGCCAGAATGATTAGTTGTCATTACAATAGAAAATAATTATTATATAATATAAACAAAAATCTAATCTTTGAAACGCGCGGAATTCAAACTAGCAAGCCATGGAGCGCCACATATCCTTCTTCTTTTTCCCATCGTCGCTGTAAGTTTCATGGCTTTTACCTATAGACATTAAGTGTAGGTATAACCCCTGTGTATTTCCAAAACCTTGTACACGCATGATAAATCAAAACCAATGGTACCAATCAACTCGTTGCAACCTCACGAGCATCATGGTAGCATTATCAATGGCCAATTTTCCCGTGTGACTCTTATAGGGCGTTTCAAGGTGTGGGGAAGCTTGCTAGCGATTGAAACACGATCCTGGGGAGTCCAGTAATTGATTGGTATGATTAGAATGGCTTGAGATGGCCTGAAACTTGGAAATCAGTTTGCACTTTTTCTTGAATTTTTGCAATTTGTTCTTTGCCTTTGCACGCCTCCAGCCTCTTTTTCTTGATCTGCCTTTGTTCCTTATGTATACTAGAGTGTATTAGGGTTGCAACTTGTATCAAATCTCTTCCAATCATGAATATTGATTCATGATTCATTCCTTGCACAAAATCTTTGCAAAACAAGCAAACTCAATCTTTTTGTGTCCATATGAGCCTTGCACGATTTGATCTTGTCTCCAGCTCTATAATGAACCTAATCATGCACAAAATCTTAAGATTTAATTAGTTTTTGATATTTTATTTATTTTATATTGATTTTATTTGATTTAAATGAAATAAAATCAAAATAAATAAAAGAAATAAAATAATGACAAGTGGAAGGGCTCATGGTTCATGGGTCACATTACAAACTCAGTGCAAGCATAAAAAGTTGGGCCCATTTGGCAAAAAATGCAATTTTGGACACTTTTGACTTTTGGCTATTTTGCAAAAAGGGTCAACTTGGCCAATGCATAACGCTCTCAATTTTGACCCTAGCGATGTGTTCTTGGACTTTTTAGAAAGCTTAAGATGTCCTCTAAGCAACCTTTTTGGTATCATCTCAATTGAGTCTTCCATGTTCATGTATGAAGCTTTGACCCAAAAGGTGTTTTTGTTGACTTTCCAAAATGACCTATAATGTCCAAATTCATATCTTCTTGTGAGTGCATATTTTGAACTTGGGAGATGAAGATGAATTGTAGGGAATTACATCCTCTTCAAAATGATATTTGGATGGGTCATTTTTGATAAAGTATGAGAAATTTATGCTTGGTCATAGTTGAGTTGACTTTTTCTACAAAACCTTGATTTAACAACTTTTGGATTTTAATGAATTGTGAGCAATCCTTGAGGAATCATTATCAACACTTGATAAAATGATGAATAATACTTCAAAATGAGAATGTTGACCAAAAATCTTGAAGTTTGACTGTATGTGGGCCACAGTTGACTTTTGCCCTAACACAGTCGATTTCCTGGCCTTTGAGCAATTGATTGAGCAAATTTTCTCTGCAAGGCTTGAAACTTGACATGGATGATCTTGAGAACATATTAGGACAATGGTGATCATTTGGGATCCTTTGTACTCAAGCATCTTGATGCAAAATGAAACCCTAATTTGGGGTAGACTGTCTTAGGAGAGAGTTTGTCTGGCCAACTCTTAGACTTCCTTGAGCAATTTGAAGACCTTGCTTAACATGTATTGACAAACATGGGAGGGCAAATTTTGGGGTGCAACAGCTGCCCCTGTTCAATCTTCTTAAACCTGAGGATGTAGATTGACTTGTCTACCTTTCGTGATCTGAAGGTGGAAGATGATTGAACACTAGAGTGCCTAGAAACTTGCACTCGCATGAAGTGGTACTGGTCTTGCGATATCGGGAATGGGATTATAGATGCCATTTGGAAGTCAATAACGGGAGATGGGCTTAAATATGCCATCCAAATAAGTGTTTATCGCATAAGAGATTCCTTTTCAAGAACCTGTACACCTGTTGTTGAGGAGGATTTCACTGGGGAATGTTGTTCTCTGTCTTGAGAAAAATAGAGTTTTAGGAACTTCAGTTGTCCATTACTCTATTGGGGAATCATCTCTTAGTCGAGGAGGTGAAAATGAACTGCTATCTGGTCGTGCTCCAAGTTTTTCAATTTCTCAATTCTTATCTGGTCGTGTTCCAGGCTTTAGAAGAAATTAGGTGGTTATCTGGTCACATCCGGGTTTCAACCTGAATTTAAGGCATACTAACATCCGGTCGATTTCCAGGCTTTATAGTAATTGGCCAGGTAAACTGCTATTTGGTCGAATTCCAAGCTTCACAGTACCTTATATTGTTATCTGGTCGTGTCCCAGGTTTCAGTGTCCTTTGCCGTTATCTGGTCGTGCTCCAGTCTTCACAGCATCTTATACCGTTATCTGGTCTTGCGCCAGGCTTCACGGTGTCTTATACCATTGTCTGGTCGATTCCAGGATTCATGGTATCTTATACTGCTATCTGGTCGATTTCCAGGCTTCACGATAACTTGCTGGGGATTAAGCTATTTTCTGGTCAATTTCCAGGCTTCATAGCTTGTATTTGAGATATACCACTATCTGGTCAATTCCAGGCTTCGTAGTATTTTGGAGGAATCAAGATATTATCCGGTAAATTTCTGGGCTTCAAAGCTTGAACTGGAATAGAAATCTTAGCATCGATTTGACTGAACCAGAGAAACATTGCGAGAACTTAATTGCATCTTTCCATGGAAGGTAAAGAGTTAGTCGTATGTAATGTCATGATGTATGAAATGTATTGAGTGATGATGTTCTCAAAATAAATGAGATTGTGTTGTATGATGCGTATGCGCATGCCACGATGTATGGATATGCAATGTTCTTGTGATATTCTCTGGCTGGGGAGAATAAATCCTGGACTGCCGTTGGAGAGTATAAGGAGTTGAGTCCTTCATTCTTGCTAGGGAAAGTGACCGGAGATGATTAGCTGGAGACTTGCGTCCGCTCTGCTCGAGAATATTCCGCCGGGAGAGACTCTGTTCAAGAATAATCCATTGGGAGAATGACTTTATGGGGAAAAGAGATACTCTGTTGGACAATCTGCTAATTTGGAGAAATAAACTCAGCTGGTTGTGAACTTATATTGTTGGTGATAGATAAACTCTGCTTTGGGGAGAATTTGTCGTTTCATTCGCGATTATTAACCTCTGCTGGGGAGAGCTAACACCACTGTTTCTGGATATTTCTTACTCTGCGGGGAGTGTATGTACCTTTAGTCATATTCTCAAGCTGGCTTTATCCCTGTACCTGGTGGGTAGAGCAACTGTAAGGTTTGGACACTTATTGTTTGCCCTTGTTCCTGGAATTACTAGTAATTGTCTTCTGTTTCTTATGTAAATATTTATGAGCAGCAATTATTTTCAAATGCATATATAAAAAATGAACTATTGGATATTCTTGCAAGACAAAACAGAAAAAAGAAAAAAGACAAGTTGAAATTTCTTATGGAAATGAACTGTATTGATTTTTGAAATTGGCTTGTAAAAGGCGTTTTGTACAAAGAGGCTGACGTCCTAGTAAGAGAATGCCGCCGAGGGAACATAAATTATACAATTTGTGTAAAAGAAAGAAAAACAGCTATGTGACACAATCCCATCGGGTTCCAACTCTGTTATTGCCTTTATATCTTCAAGAGTCTCATCACTTTTCTGCTTGGTTGAAGGTAGATCAGATTGATTGGCACCGTCCGAGCTTGATAGTCGATACCGAAGTCTGGTTGCAAGATGATCCAATGAGATATAGTGTTACGCTTTGATCCCTTGTTTTTGTCTGGACTGCCCTTTCAGGTTTTCAGTCCACCGGGATACCTTTTTTGCCTAAGTCTCCTTTTCAGGTTTTCGACTTGCCGGGTGTACAGTTTTTTTCATTTTCATCCCTTAATTTTTCCCGAACCCTTTTGGTTCACTGGGAAGACCTTATTTTTTCCTAGGCCAGTCAACCTAGCAGGTCTTTGATTAGGCGTAGTAGTTTTTCACCATGTCTGCATTGACGGGGTGAGGAAGGTCGTCACTATCCATGGTGGTTAGAATCATAGCTCCTCCCGAGAAAATGTTCTTAACCACAAATGGCCCTTCGTATGTGGGGGTCCATTTCCCCCTGGGATCACCTTGAGGTAGTATGATGCGTTTGATCACAAGATCCCCGACTTGATATTCTTGACGTCTGACTTTCTTGTTAAAAGCCTTGATCATTCGTTTTTGATACGTCTGACCATGGCAAATAGTAGTAAGCCTCTTTTAGTTGATTAGATTCAGTTGATCAAGCCGGGTTTGGATCCAGTCGTCTTCGTTAAAACCCGCATCCTTCATAATCCTGAGAGAGGGTATCTGGACTTCGATGGGTAGGACTACCTCCATGCCATACACCAGAGAGTAAGGTGTTTCCCTTGTCGATGTCCTTGTCGAGGTACAGTTACCATGAAGAGAAAATGGTAACATCTCTTGCCAGTCTTTGTAGGCCACCGTCATCTTCTGCACAATCTTCTTGATGTTCTTGTGAGCCGCTTCAAGAACCCCATTCATCTTCGACTGGTAGGGAGAAAAGTTATGGTGTTGTATCTTGAACTGTTTGTAGAGCTCGATGATCATCGTATTGTTGATATTTGTACCATTGTCCGTGATGATCCTCTCGGGTACACCATATCGACAGATCAGATTGTGTCAGATAAACCGCACCACGATGTTCTTGGTTACTGTGGCAAAGGAAGCTGCCTCAACCCACTTTGTAAAGTAATCAATAACAGCCAAAATGAAACGATGCCCGTTAGACGCAGTAGGTCTGATCTCACCTATCATATCGATGCCCCATATTGCAAAAGGCCAAGGAGCTGTCAAAACATTCAGAGGAACTGGAGGTACATGCACCTTATCAGCATAGACTTGGCACTTATGACAGGTCCGAGAGTGCTGATAACAATCGGCTTCCATAGTGGACCAGTAATATCCTGCCCGTAGGATTTTCTTTGCCATGGTATGTCCACTGGAATGAGTCCCGCAGGTACCTTCATGTAACTCCTCCGTGATCCTTTCTGCCTCGCTCTTGTCCATACATCGCAGTAAGGTTGAATCATGGTTATGCTTATAAAGGATACCATTACTGGTGAAGAAATTCGCAGCGAATCTTTTCAGAAACTTCTTATCATTAACAGATGCACCCTCGGGGTACTCTTGAGTCTCAAGATACCTCTTTACCTCGTGAAACCAGGGTTTATGTGCTACTTCTTCAGTCTCAATGTCACAACAATGTGCGGGTTCATCCAACCTCTCAATGGTGATCCGGGGAGCTTCATTGTCCCACCTGACTTTGAACATAGAAGACATGGTAGCTAGCGCGTCCGCTAACTGATTCTCCTCTCTTGGGAAGTGTTCAAAGGTTATCTCCTAAAAATGTGGGAGCAATGTCAGTACATATTCTTTGTAAGGAATAAGATTTGGGTGCTTTGTATCCCACTCGCCTTTGATTTGATTGATCACCAGAGCAGAATCTCCGAATATACTCAAGAACTTAATCCTCAAGTCAATAGCAGCTCGAAGACCCATGATGCACGCTTCATACTCCGCCTTATTGTTGGTGCAGTTGAAACATAATCGGGCGGTGAACAGAGTATGGCAGCCCTCAGGGGATATAATTACAGTGCCAATGCCATTACCCAACACGTTTGATGCTCCATCAAAATACATAGACCATCGGGATCCCTTCTCGGGTCCTTCATCCGGTCCAGGTTCTTCACAGTCGGTCACCAACATGATGTTCTCATCCGGGAATTCAAATTCATGGATTGGTAGTCATCCATGGCCTGATGCGCTAAATGATCCGCCAATACACTCCCCTTGATTGCTTTTTGGGTGGTGTATTGGATGTCGTACTCGGTTAGGATCATCTTCCATTTTTCTATTCTTCCGGAGAGAGTAGGCTTTACGAAAATATACTTGATTGGATCCATTTTCGATATCAATAAAGTGGTATGAGTCAGCATATACTGTCTCAGCCGGAGAGCAGCCCATGCCAAAGCACAGCAAGTTTTCTCGAGTAGTGAGTATCGGGTCTCACAGTCGGTAAACTTTTTGCTAAGGTAGTAAATAGTGTGCTCTTTTCGGCCAGACTTGTCATACTGCCCCAGCACGCACCCCATTGAATTATCCAGTACTATCAAGTATAAGATCAAAGGTCTTCCTTCAACTGGAGGCATCAGAATAGGTGGATCTTGGAGGTATTCATTGATTCTTTCGAAAGCGGTCTGACATTCATCATTCCATTCTACCACTTGATCTTTCTTCAGCGGCTTGAATATTGGCTCACAAGTAGCGGTCATGTGTGAAATGAACCTGGCGATGTAATTTAGACATCCCAAAAAGCCTCTAACTTCCTTTTCTGTGCGGGGAGCCGGTATCTCCTGTATGGCTTTTACCTTGGCAGGGTCCACCTGAATACCCTTATCACTGACAATGAAACCCAGCAACTTACCAGACCTTACCCCGAAAGTGCACTTGTTTGGGTTCAACCTCAGCTTGTACGTCTTCAACCTGTCGAACAGTTTCTGGAGATAGTCAAGGTGCTCTTCCTCAGTCTGGGACCTTTCTATCATGTCATCAACATAAACCTCAATCTCATGGTGAATCATGTCGTGGAACAAAGCGACCATGGCGCGCTGATAAGTTTCCCCAGCATTCTTCAATCCGAGAGGCATTACATTGTAATAGAAGGTGCCCCACTGTGTAACGAAGGTTGTCTTCTCCATGTCCTCGGGAGCCATCTTGATCTGATTGTAACCATAAAAACCATCCATGTGTTAGAAAATAGTTTGGTTCTACAACCCTTGATTAGAGTTTTTATGATAACAAAATGCAAAGAATAATTAAATTCAAAGATATATACAAAAAACAATTATGCTCCTTAAAATTATGTTTTGTATATGCAGAAGTTCTGATGGAATCAACATCAGAAGATCATCAATATGTGCTACACGCTGAAGCTACCAGATTATACGCTGAAGTTTGATGAGCAGAATTTGCGCCTAAACAAGTACACTCTGACTCTGATCAAAAACATCTTCACCAAGTCATCAACACTCTGAAGCGTTATCAGCAGTTAAAGAAAAGAAGACTATGAAGCGTTATTAATTATTCAAGAAAAAATTAAATGCTAACGGCTTTCTTCAGACAAGATCTTCTTCAAAAGGAAAGTGTGTTATTATCATTAAACTTGCTTTATGGACAATGTTCTTCACCTTGCCTATATAAACAAGTCTGCTTGTGAAAGAAGCACGTATGTACACAACAATTTGCCAAGCCTTCCAAACCACGCATATTCAAAGCTTTAGCAAATTCATTTTATTCCGAGCTTAATTTGTGTAATTATCACAGTTGTGATATACTGTTTTGTTAGAAAACAACAACACACTCTTGTTCAATTATTTGTAAAAGATTTCCTTGAGATTAACCTGCTTGTGGTTGTACTCAAGAAGACTTTAACAGTTGTTAAAGTAGGTGTTGTAATCCTTTGAGAATAGTGGACTAAGACCTCGTTGGAGAGAGGCGAAATCACCTTGACGGGTGGACTGGAGTAGTTTGAGATCAAACAAACCAGGATAAAAATTATGTGTCTTTAAGTTGTTTTAATTTATTCCAGTTTTTCAATTCAACCCCCCCCCCCCCCCCCCCCCCTTCTTGTGTTTTTCACATCTTCACCATGAAGGAGAAGATTTTGTGCTGCGTGGTGTTGTCGACCAGAACATCGATGTGAGGAAGTGGGAAATCATCCTTGAGGCTTGCCTTGTTCATATCTATATAGTCCACACACATTCGTACCATATCGTCCTTCTTAGGTACCGGAACAATGTTGGCAACCCACTGTGGATAGGAAGTGATAGCTAAGAACCATGCATTGAACTGTTTCATGACCTCAACTTTGATTTTCTCAGACATCTCAGGGCGCATACGGCGGACCTTCTGCTTTACCAGAGGGCAGTCTTCTTTAGTCGGCAGGTGGTGTACCACAATATCAGTGTCCAAACCAAGCATATCTTCATAAGACCAAGCGAAGATCTCAACATAGTCGCGTAGCATCTGTAGCAACCGTTGTTTGACACTAGGTTCCAGATTCGCACCTATTTTAACCTCTTTCTTGTCTTCCTTTGTACCCAAATTCACTGATTCAACTGGCTCTTCATGAGGCTGTATGACCCTTTCTTCCTGTAGTAACAGTCTAGCAAGATCTCCAGGCACGTCACAATCATCCTCACCTTCGTCCTCGACTTGGTTGATCAGATTTTCGAAGTTATAACTGGTAGTAGAAGAGTTGTTATCAATGGGATCCAGAGTGGATATGGATCTGCATTATGATACGTGAGTGTGTGTAAGAGAATAGCTGTTTTTGGTAAAGTGAGAGACAGAAAAAGAAAGACAAGGAGCGCAAAATTTGTAATGTAAGAAACGTCCAATGTTTTATTAATGATATATGAAATGACAAATAATAAGCCCTCACAAGCAAAGCCAAAGTGCCTCGGACAAGTCCTTCGCCGTCCAGTTGCTCAATCCACCATTGGTTGTAGGGTAGATCCAGATGTCGATATATGAATCTTCTTCACTGTCCTCAATTGCATTAACTCCCTGATTGCTGATGTGCAGAGGAGGTCTTCCAATTCGTGCGCGCCTAACATCCCTTTGAGCCCTTGTAGTAAAGCCCAAACCAAATTTGTCATTTTTGTGCGTGAAATCAGGGAGCTGACCCCAATTCGTACACCCACATTCTTCAATTACAACCCTGACATCCTTGAGAGAAGCCATCTTCATCGGAGGTTTGTCGGTAGCAACTTCAGTTGATGCTAAAGTCTGGGGGACCTCTTCAAAGTTATAACAAGGGGTTTCGATGAATTCCCCATCCATCTCCATGTATCGAAAGGAATTGAGATGACTCACCATGTGTTCCTCTTCAACTTGTACCATTACAATCTTCCCTTTTACTGGATATTTCAACATTTGATGGAGCGTGGAAGTCACTGCCCCAGCTTTATGAATCCAAGGGAAACCTAGCAAGCAAGAATATGATGGTCTGATATCCATCACATAAAAGGTGGCTTCAAAAGTATGAGAGCCAACTTTAACAGGGATGTCCACCTCCCCGTGCACCATCCTTTTTGACCCGTCGAAAGCCCTGACCATAATATTGCTCGGTGTTGTACCCCAAAATTTGCCCTCCCATATTCTTCAAGATTTGCAAAGAGCATGCTTCAAAATCTCCCCAAGGGTTGCACAGTTCAATGGCCTCCTAACAGTCAAAAATTAGGGTTTTGGTTCTGGCAGAGAAATTGAAGTTTCCAAGGGTCCAATCAAGTCTCATATGCCTACAAACATTGTCAAGCATCCTTATGCCAAGTTTCAAGACTCACAGCACAAAATTGCACAGTCAGAAACCCTAATTGCCCTACAGTCAACTGCAGGGGCAAAATGGTCATTTGACAGTCAAAAGTCCAAATTTTTGGTCAACATCTTATTTTGAAGCCACAAACATCATTTGATCAATTCTTGATCATGATTCTCAAAGCATGGCTCAAAAAGTCTCAAGATGCAAAAGTTTCCATATTTGGACAGTTGAAAAAGTCAACTGTAACTTGACCAGGGCATAACTTCCACATGGTTTATCAGAAAAATTCCATCCAAAGCTCATTTTGAAGATAAAGACATTTCCTACAACTCCTCTTCACACTTCAAGTCCAAGAAATGCTCTCACAAAAAGTTATCAATCCCAACATTATAGGTCATTTTCAAAAGTCAACAAAAAGGCATTTTAAGTCAAAGGCCATAACTTGAGATTGGTAAATCAAAATGACATGGGACCAAAGGCATTGGTTAGAGGACTTCAGGACCTTTCCAAAATGTCCAAGAACATGATCAAAGCTTAAAAATTGAATAAGATATGCCTTGTGGAAGTTGGGAAATTTTTGGGAATTTTGAAAAGTGAACTTTGCTTCAA
The DNA here is from genome assembly GCA_948472305.1 of Vicia faba. Classification (NCBI taxonomy): domain Eukaryota; kingdom Viridiplantae; phylum Streptophyta; class Magnoliopsida; order Fabales; family Fabaceae; genus Vicia; species Vicia faba. Next base: position 992,139,229 of record OX451735.1, read on the forward strand.
ATGCCTCAAAATTGCTAATGGGCCACATTTTCTTCCAAGAATCATCATCCAAGAGCTATGCACGACCATTTGACCCAAAGGGGATTTATTTCATCATTTTTTATTATTTATTTGAATTTTTATCACCATTAATTCATTTAATTAAATAAAATATGACAAAAATACTCAAGCATGCATTTTAAATCTTTTTATGCAGCTAATAGGTCTATCATAACTCCAAGATTTCGTGCACACTCAATTTGGAAAGATTTGGCCATGATTGATATCAAAAGGGCATGGAAAAGATTGAAAAAGATCCATGGAAATCAAATCTCAAAAGCATTCAATGCAAAGGTTTTTGGTTGAAATTTCTACCCTAATTCATTCCTCACATAAATATAAACCTAAACCTAATGCTCAGAACCTGAAGGTTGCGCCTCAAACCATAGACAAACTTTGCATTTTTTGTGAAAAACTTCAAAAACTGAAAACACAGTTCCAGCGCAATTCAAAGCAAAATAATCATTCCAATAGCTTGCCAAGGCATCAAGGAGACTTTCTGAATCAAAACCATAGCCTCTAACCTCAAGAAACGGTAGCACGAAGTCTCCCTGTTCTTGACTTTTTTCATACTCATGCTTTGATTTATACGCATATTTCATACATTTTAAATGCTGATTTGTACTAATGTGGATTCATTGAAGCTTTTGATGTATGTTAATTGAACTAATCATGCCTGTAGCGAAAGATACCATGGATGTCTTCTAGGTTTTCCTAAGCTTAAAATTGGGGATTTGTTCATATGGAAAAATTGGACAGCAAGGCCTATACCATTGAACTCGTGACCTTCAGGCGAATCCAACCATCATATCGCGCCTAATTTATGAGCAACGATGTTCTAATCGCTATTTTTCATAGGGTATATTTAGTGGGGGTTTAAAACCCCCGCTATCTCTTTTCTGTTTACAGGCACAACGAGGACGAAGCCTGCGTGTCCTCTCTTGGTTGGATCGTTTAAATTTTTAGCGCGTTTTTATCATTAGCGTGACTTATTATTTATTATATTTGTTTTGCATGATATTTACGAATGCGTTGAATGGTGTGGTGGTTGGGAACCTTGTTGGCAAGCCTTGGGACCTGGGTTCGATTCCCAGGTCCCCCATATTTCTTTCTATTTTTCCTCATAACGTGATTAGGTACCCAGCATGTCCAGAAGTCCACCATACACTCAATGCCATAGCTTGCCCAATGTCCCAGGCGATGAATCTAAGGGCCAGGATGAAAGGTCCATCATACATCTCAGTCAACCATGCACACGTGACCATCAAAAGTCAACCAGGCCAAGCTTCAGTGGGCCAAAATTGCTTGGAGAATACCTCCAAAAGGGTCAACAAACCCCCCATGATTGCCTTTCTTTTCTCTATTTCTTTTTTTATTTATTATTCTTTTCTTTTATTTTTATTATATTGTTTGTTTTATTTAATTCCATAAAATTAATCTTTTTAATATAAAAATACCAAAAAAATTCAGAAAGTCAAAAATAAAAATATATTTTATTATTTAATTCACTAATGTTTTATTTTGTAAATAAATTCAATAATTAACTTAGTTTTAATTTTAGGTTTAATTTTGATGCTTTCTTAATAAATTAAAAAAAAAACATAGAAACTAGGATTTTATACTTTTATTCTTTTTTCCTTTTTCACCATATTTAATTATTATTTTATAAATAAATTTATCATTAAATAATTAGGTTAAAACTAGGTACAACTTAAACATTTTTTTTAATAAATTAAAAATAGTTTAGAATTAGGTTTTTAATTCCAATTTAATTTTCTCATTAAACTCCATGAATACAAAAAACTCCAAAAATTCTTTCTTTTATTTAAACTTAATTAATTTATTAATTGTAATTTAATTTCTTTAAAAGGGTCCAACGCCCTCGCTTTCGATTATAATTTCGTTTCGCGCGCTTATTTTACTTCTTTTTTTATAAATTTCATGTAATTGCCCCAAATCCTTGTAATAGATTAATTAGGGTATTTATCTTTTCGCATTTTTTGTTTTTCAAATCGGGTCTTGGATTAATTTGGCGATGTAGACCCGCGCCTTTGTAATAGCGTAGGACTTTTACCCTCTCGCATCTTTTAACTGTTAATAACTTGCATGAAAGAATGAATGCCAAAAATAAAAACAAAGCGTAGATCACCAATGAATGAACAAGACGAATATAAGTGAAAATGACACACAATTCACACACCACCCCTAGGGTACGCCTCACTGTTTCCTTGCCCCTCGAAAAGTGGTCGTCGAGTAGAGGATGTTTTAGTAAGTCCTCATGTCCATGAACATGGCATGAGGGTAGCTTCTAAGGTGTCTTCCTATTGCTCTGGTGACCACACTGTCCCTAAAACCTCGAATTGACCCGAACACCTCCGACGGTGGTGCTACCTACCTCTCAATGGTGGGATGGCACTATCTTAAGGACATTTACACAGACGAATTCCTTAGGGTAGGTAGACGACTCGTAGATACTTGCTCTAATTCAAAACAAATCAAAAATCTTTTTCACACCGACACCTTTCAAAAAGCTTTCAAAAAGCAATTTTTCAAACACTCTTGAGGACGGATACAAGAGTCGAACTGAAATTTTCAAAGAAACTTTTTTAAACCCATAGTTGAAAAGCAAACAAACAATTTTGAAAACACAAATGAGCAAGTATCTAAGAGCCCATGGATAACCATGGATAGGAAGGGTGCTAACACCTTCCCTTTCTATAAATCTACCTCCCGAACCGAGAGCAATCTCTATAAGGAATTTTTCTGTGCTTTTGTCCTTTCCATTTGGAGAAAATAAAAGATGGTGGCGACTCTTGCTTACCGCGACATTTCACGAACCAGCGTTAAACAGTCAGTTCCAGATCCACCGATCACACTCGGCTTTAGAATCAAACCTTCATAGTCTAGACGGTCTAATGCTTTCTTTGGCAGAACATTCAATGAGGACCCAGTATCCACCAGTACATGGGCCATAGTAGTGCCCTTGCACTCGATCGAGACGTGTAGAGCGTCATTATGATTTCTTCCTTTAGTAGTCAGATCTGCATTTGAGAAACCCAACCCATTACCGGCAGTCAGGCTAGCTACGCAATCTTTGAATTAGTTGGCTGAAGTTTCCTATGGCACATGCGCAGTTTTGAGGAATGCAATTAAAGCCTTTGCACGGGCTTCAGAACATAACAACAAGGACAACATGGAAATTTTTGACGGGGTCTTCCCCAGCTGCTCGACTACGTTGTAATTACTCTTCTTGATAATCTTCAAAATTTCTTCTATCTCTTGTTTCTAGGTTTCTACAATGATCTTCTTAGGTGCCTCCGTCCGGGCAGGCTCACCTATGATTTCTTTGCCCCGAGTCCCAGATGGCTCGACGAAAAGGGTGATAACTGGAATAGGAACTGGGATAGTAGTTGGTGTACTAGCAGATGGAATGACAACATGTTTGTGGACAGTTGGAGGGGAAATTTCGGGAGAAAAGAGTCTTCCACTTTTGGTGACCTTGCTTGTCCCAACAATATTGCTGACATCAGCATCAGCTTCCTCACTCTTTAAGTCTTGTTTAACTCCATGGTAATACACACCAGCACCATAGTGCCAAGGGACAGCCTTATCCGAAGTGTATGGGATAGGATCAGGGACAATAATTATTAATGGAGCAATTCTTGGGATGGGTGTAATCCTAACAGGTTTTCTCGAGGAAACCTTGGAAGGATTGGCGGAAATGGTTATGATGGCAACATCTTGAATTGGAACCAACAGAATCATAGTCTTTTTGAACAGGATCTCTTTATTATCCATCAGGCGCTGAACACCTGATTTCAAAAAGCGGCAACCAACAGGCAGAATTGAACACATGTGGCAACCTTCACCACAGCCCGAAAATAAACCGGCCAACAGCAAATTCTTCTTAACTGTCATCAAAGGAAGAGAAATTTCTTCCATGGAGGTCACAAATAAATCATCGCTTATAGCATTTACTCCATGACCATGTTTGGGCATGCGAGCAGTTATGACGTTGGGCTTCTCCGGAGCGTTAAACTCATTCTCTTTGGCTTCGATCTAGTCTTTCACCTTGTTTTTCAAGGCCCAACAATTGTTTGTATCATGACCTGGACTTTCAGAGTGATAGGCGCAGCGGGAATTCGGGTTATAGTGGGGAGATGTGGTGTTGGGGTTCTTCGGGGCCTCTCTCAGAGTTACCAGATTGGTCTTCAATAATTGTGGTAGAATTTAAGTCAGGGTCATATTGAGCCGAGTGAACTGCCTTTGTGGTCTTTCCATCCTTTGTTGATTGTTGCATTGTGGAGAAACTGTGGGTCTTGATATCACTACCACATTTACTGCTTGACGGTGTTCAGGTCTGCTTTGTCCCCTCGGGCCGTAGACTGCACTAGCTTATTTCTTACTGGTGAAAGGCTTCTTTACTGCACTTGATGAAGTTTCCTTTTGTATCTTACCACTTCGAATGCCAGCTTCTAATCTCTCTCTAGTCAAAATCAACTCAGTAAACCCAGATGACGAATTGCCGATCAGATGATTGAAAAATGGACCAGATAGCGTCCCTAGAAACATGTCAACCAACTCCCTATCAGACAAAGGGGGTTGGACTCTTCCAGCCAATTATCTCCATTTTTGAGCATAGTCCTTAAAACCTTCACTTGCACCCATTGACATACCCTGGAGCTGAGTACGAGTGGGAGCAAGGTTGGCGTTATACTGATACTTCCTGTAAAAAGAAGCAACAAGGTCTTCCCAGTTTCGAACATTGGCTCCTTCCAACTGATAAAACCATTCTAGTTGAGTCCCTGACAGACTATCTTGAAAGAAGTGTACCCACAAATTTCTATCAGCAGTGTGAGGTTGAATTTTGCTGACATACGAGCGGAGATGGAGTTTTGGATAGGATACTCCATCGTACTTGGCAAAAATAGGAGCTTTGAACATATGAGGGATCACCACTCCCGATACCTGATCGGGACTTTATGAGTCTATTGGGATACTAACTGCAAGTATACAGTTTAGTCGTTCTAGTTTTAAATGATTATCGAACTCACAGAGACTGAGGATCAATCGCATACGATCTAATGTTACAGTTTGTTTAACTAAGCGATGAATATTTTATTTTAGGGGGGAAATAGTTTAATTAAAAATAATAGTAATAGTTATACCGGTATGTGATAGTCGGACTTCGGGAATTCGGTGAATCGCTTGGCCTATAAAGTATTTCGGTAAAAACTAATTGTTTAAAAACCTGAGAAATACACTCTCGTGTTTATGAAATAAGTCATGCTAATAAACCTAGTGGATGCACTTTAAATTTAATAACACTTTTTGAAAACAATTTGAGTTTAATTAATTTATTAAAACACTCTCGTGTATTTAAAAATTAATGTTTCGTTACCACTATCTGGGTTGAACCCCAGCTCTCGTATGCAGGTTCTTGCCTTAATTAATTTACCACTCTCGTGGCAAAATCGTGTTAATTATCCTCTCACTCTCGTGACAAGGGTAGTTAAATTAAACATGGAAATTGGAAACCAGAAATTATTTTATAAATGTTTTTGGCCAAGGTATCACTGAATTCTTTCGGTACTTAAGAGTCACATACCGGTACAAATAATTTAGCCGGACATAATATATTTAATAACTATGCAATTCAAAATATAATCCATAAAAATAATTGGCATAATACAAGAATGAATAAATATTAATTGCAATAAAAACCTGGAAATAAGGTTGCTATGGTAATCTTGGATGTTACAATATTCCTTGCAGCTCAATCAAAATCCATAAATTGTGTTAATTCTTAAATGAAGAATTAACACTCTAAAACTAATGCTTGAAATAGTGCTGGAAGTAGAAATTGCAGTACGTAGAAACTGCTCAAAAACAAGGAAATAGAAATAATTGCAAAAAGTAGTAATTTTGTTCTGGGAGAATTTCTTCGACCTTCTTCCCTTTGCACTACCACACATATATATAGGAGAAAATATAGCAGTTGAAAGAATCCTGGGAAAAGGCTTGAGTGGAGGAAATATAGGATGCATGGTTACTGAGTGGAGGGAATATAGGAGAACACTTTTTCCCTCATGTTGCCCACGTCTCCACCAATTCACAACGTTCATCTTTACGCGCGTGACGATCGTCACAGGTGGGTGACGGCCGTAATTCGCTTAAATAGCGCATTACGCTCGTCAATGATGTGTGACGAGCGTTGTTTCAAGTTTGGGAGTCGTTACGGTCGTCACATGGTGTGACGGTCGTCACTGCTTCAAAATCTCCAAACTTTGCAGATTTGGTTCTTTTCTCTTCTGTTTATTGTCTAGCTTCCTTCATGTAGTCCTTTTTCATTAGTTTGAGTTGACAAATGTTGTACCCGTGAAAAGACACAAAAACTCGGGATAATCGGGAGTTAGATGACTCAATGTATTATAAAATCGGTAAAAAGCATAGTAATTATATGATATAATTTCTCGTTATCAAATTCCCCCATACTTAAACCTTTGCTTGTCCTCAAGCAAATAATCATTCGAAAGGTCGGACAAGTTTTGTCAAGCGCATATGCATGACATACCTTGGATTTTTAAAGCAATTTCGAGAAATCCTCGTCGGTTCGGCCAATACTTGAGTGAAACACTAAAGATACGCTAATGACACAAGCAATAAGCTTAGTCGTAGGCTTCCATTTCAAAAGAGCTATCCAACAGTTCCGTTATAATTCTGCCCAGAGTTCCTCGTATCTATTTCACCCGGTTTCGTTCGGGTGCAATCACATTAAGCCCTTTGTATTAGTACGCACGTAGTGGAGTAACCGGTTAGTGACTTTGATCCTTTTAGCACGGGGTCTGGTACACGAATGTGGCAACCCTACATATGTTATCCAAGTTGGAGGTTATGGGGGATCGGGCCGTAGCACGCCCTACCGAGTTCAGAACCAGATACCTCTGAACCAACCAACACTAGATTCCTTCGTTATTTTCTCAACTCTTATATGTGCCCGTATATTTTGGTGCACAAAATTTCTTTTCTTTTATCAGCGAGATAGGAAGGATATTTTAATGATCAGGCATCAAACACTTATATTCATCGATTCTCCACGTGGTTCATGTCAAGACGGTGCTGACTGCTAGTATAAACTACTAGGGGTTACTGTAGAACTAAAAACTCTAGATATGGGTATAATGGTTATTAAAACGGATCGCGTATGTAGGAAGTCTACGGTGTCATAACCGTATCGATCTTGTTATGTCATTTTCGGCTTTCCTAACTGGGGATTTCGTTAAAATAGGTATGTCGGGCTAATGCGAAGATAAAAATTTTTGGTATGGCTAAATAAAGTGAAGAATTTAAATCGAGATATATCATAAAAATTACTAGTTTATAAAGGATGGAAAGGTACCTCTCCCACACTGAATCCGACATTGTCCTCAATGTTACGGTATATAGGCGGGGAAGTACAATTACAAAAATAAACGGAAAAGAAATGAAACAGAAAAAATAATAAACTACATAAAAAAATAAATAAAAACTACTGGTGACCACGTCCTCTACTCCTGGTGCGAGAGCGTCTGGTAGGAGTGGCTTCTGTGTCAGTATCTTGGAAACCAAGGGTGCTGACGTCCAGCCTTAAGGCGTTGAGCTCTGACATGGCCTCATCTAACCTCTCATTCATGTTCCGCTGCCCAGTCAAGATCTGAGTGTTTTGAGCGCATAAAAACTCATATTGCTCGTGTTGTCTTCTTTCAAGCGCTGCGCACATTTGATTTTGCATATGAATGGCGCGGATAAGGTATTCAAGATTAATAGGAGGTGGTGTAGATGAAGGCCCTAGAATTTCGTGGACGGGAGGAGCACTATCCAACTCTTCTTGCATTTCTTCTGCGGGGGCTGTAGGTTGGTCTTCATGAGTAGGTGCACGCCCCGCGGGAGCTGCAGGATCGAACAACCAGTTTGCTCGGTTTCGTGGATCGATTCGGTCCCTGCACGGCAAAATGATGTTCTGATAAACAGTGTTCCTGATCACAGGGTGGAATCTGCCATCCTCCCGCTCATAAATGAGATGTGCGGCTTTGCAGTGATCCAAAGTTAGCAAAGCCGGTGCCATAGAAGGCATAGTCACGAGAGCAGCACCGTAGTTCAGACCTATGGAAAGTGAAGTGACCAGCCCTCCGAAATAAAAGGGTTTTCCGCCTCTAGCACAAATAGAGTGGATGTAAGCGAGTAAGAATGGGGCGACGTTGATCTTTTTCCCTGTGAACGCGCAATGCATAAAGAAGATCTCCTTGGAGTTGAGCTTGTGGTTGCTGTCACAGGAAAAGATTGTGTTGCTGAGGATGCGGTGGAAATAGCAGATGGCCGGATTATGAATGTGGGTGGCATTTAGGTGGTCGTAGGATCCGGCACGGATATTTGTCAAACTGTGCCATAAGTTGAAGGCTTCCTCACCAAAATTATCTGGCACCCGGAGATGGACACCTTCGTCCGAACAGAAGCCTAAAAGTCGTGCGATGTCGGATTGGGGAAAATCGTGCTCAATGCCAAACATGCGAAATTTGGCCAGGCCTGACAGTTGGTTCGTGGCACCTGGCGGAGTGATGTAAACAAAGGAACTCAAAAACTAAAGAGTAAGAGTTTCATAAATCAGTCTTGGTTCGCGGCACAAGTTCCATAAATCCATACTTGGCAACTATTGGCGGACATTGTCAAGTAGTCCCAAACTCCTCAAGCAGTCAAGATCAACATACCGTGTAGGTTGGAGACCTCGGCGTTGAAACTTCTGAAATTTGATCCGTTGGTTTTCTCCTTGTTCGTCGGATCTGAAAGTGAGAGTGGGAGCTTGTTGATTGTTGGCCATGGTGTTTTAGAACGGATTGAAAAAGTTTTGGAATGAAAATGGGGTAGTGGGTGGATAGTATTTTTAGTGTTGGAAATTTGGAAGTTTGAAGAAAAATGGAGTGGAGTGGGTGTGTAACGTGATTTTGCAGCAATGGAGGTTTCGTGGATTTTGAAGGCAATGGTTGGAATGGTTCTGTAATAGCCGTTCTAATATATTGTGTGCGTGACGGTCGTCACGAGGGTGTGACGGGCGTCATACGGAAAAAATGCGCGTTACGCTCGTCACGAGGGTGTGACAGTCGTAACACGTTCAATGTCATTAATGAGAAGACCGTTACGAATGTTTATATAATTTTTTATTATTTTCTTAATATTCTATGTTTGAAATATTCTAATAATTATAGTTTTGAAATATTATTTACTAACACATAATGAAATAATATTTGCGTGAAATATAAACAGTAAATTAAAAGAAATAAAAAATATACTGAAAATGAAAATAAATGAAAAAAATAATAGAAACATAAAATAATAGAAACATGGTACTTGATAAATAATTGAATTAATAAAAATTGTTTCGAAATAACTTAAATAATAAAAATGATAAAATGCTAGAACAACTAGAATCCTCCCCACACTAAAACCAAACAGTGGCCTCACTGTATGTACAAATGCGAGAAAAGAATAAATCAAAATAACAACGCCAACTCTAGCCACGGGGAGTAGGGAACATATGCTGGTGCATGAAATCTAGCTGGTCGGTTACCAAATCCATGAAAGCGATGAAGTCCACTCGGAGAGATGTAAGCTCGCCCCGCATTTCAGTAATTTCTTCATGCAAAGAGTGCAGGGTAACAGTAGGTGGAGGCGGTGATGGGATCTCTAGAGCCTGGGTGGCGGTCGCAGTAGAAACTACCTGCTGCTCCCATGGATCGGGGAACTGATGGTATCCCGGTGGTGTGGCAGGGTCTTCAGCATCGTGAGAGGTGTTGGGTACTTCGTAAATGTCAACAGTAGAAGGAGACGAAGGCGGTGTAGCAGGATGGTGGAGGTCAAAAAGCCAGTTTTCTCTATTATGCACACTAGTGATAGGGTTCAGGAGCATAAACTGGTGGACAGCCTAATGATTAATTAACAGCTCAAATTGATCTGGCCCAAGATTCCCTATAAAGCTAGTGTTGAAGCAGAATTCAATGTTCATCGGCTTTATTCCATAATGCAGGGCTGGTCCTAGCATAGGCCTTCGGAGTCCAATTGCATTTGATATCATAGTGACTAAACCACCCAACAGGATTGGTGCATTTGGAGTCTGGATAATAAGCTCCATGTTGGCTAGCATATAAGCGGCACCGTTTACCGGACGACTCTGGGAGGCACAGTACATAATGAAGAGCTCATCACGGGACACGGATGTAACATTCTGCTGTTTACCAAAAAGGGTATGGGCGATGATCTTATGAAAGTACCTGATAGCCGGGTTGTGGATGCACTCAGAATAAAGGTCAGACGACTCTGGATGGTTATTGCCAGCAATGCTTCCCTAGAAAAAAATCAAGGTCAGAGTCAAGCAATAGGTCCTCCTGGGTCATAGTAATAACATCTTGGCCAAAAGGGAATCCCAACAGGTTGGCAAACTCTCGAAGGTTATAGCGGTAGTCCATGTCAAACAACCTGAAGGTTATCAACCCACGGTTGAATACTAACCCGTGATTTGGAATGTAGCTCAGGGTGCTCAGGAGCTCAAGGGTCATCTTCCTGTAGGTACAATACCGTCTCCGAATAGGAGCAGTGTCCCAGCCAATCTGGTGTAGCAAATACATGACACTCTTACGAATGCCAAGAGCAGTCATAGCATGGTCATCAGCGTAGATTGTAGGGCACATTTCCCGCTCAGCCAGATCCTTAAAGTGTCTTCTTTGGTGTTTGCTTCTCAAAGTGATATTCATGTAGTTTGCACGTGCCATGGAGCTAAATATGAAAGCAAAAGAATTACCCCCCTGAAAATATTTAATAAATGTTTGAAAAACTAAGTTAGTATTTTCAGGTTAAAAATTTCCGAAGTTAAATCAAAAAGAAAAAGAAAGTTTAAAGGGAAAATAGAAGAAAAAATAGAAAATAAAAAGGAGTAAGAGATGCAACATGTAAGTTTTAAAGATTAAGAAAATAAAAAGAAAATAAAAAACATATTAAAACAATAAAAGTAATTAAAAGAAAACATGGGTTGCCTCCCACGAAGTGCCTTTGTTTTATGTCGACGGCTCGACAGATAATACCTATTCAGTTAGGTATCGGGGTAGGTCGCTCACTTAACTGAAGATAAGCCGAATAGTTGATATTTTCGACGTTAAAGTAGTGCTTTAAGCGCTGGCTATTGACTATGAATGGTTCGATAGAATTTCCTTTAATTTCTATCGCACCACTTGGGAAAACTTTGTTAATTTCGAATGGTCCTGACCATCTGGAACGTAATTTTTTCGGGAAAAGTTTCAGTCTAGAGTTGAATAGGAGTACGATGTCTACTTCCTTAAATTCTTTCTGCGAGATACGCTTATCGTGCCATTTTTTTGTTCTTTCCTTATAAATTTTAGCATTTTCATAAGCGTCTAAATGCAATTCTTCTAATTCATGGATATCTAATATTCGTTTTTCACCAGCAATCTTGTAATTTAAGTTAAGGGTTTTAATGGCCCAATAAGCTTTATGTTCTAATTCTACTGGCAAATGACAAGATTTTCCATAAACTAATTTAAACGGTGTTGTTCCGATAGGGGTTTTAAAATCTGTCTGATATGCCCAAAGAGCATCATTTAGCTTGGAGGACCAATCTTTCCTGGATGTGGCTACGGTTTTCTCAAGGATTTGTTTTATCTCCCTATTTGACAATTCCACTTGTCCACTCGTTTGACGATGGTATGGTGTGGCTATGCGATGTTTAACGGCATATTTTGAAAGTAATTTTTCGAAAATTCTAGAGATAAAATGGGAACCTCCATCACTGATTACTAGTCTTGGTACACCGAATCGTGGGAAGATAACATGCTTGAATAGTTTAAGTACCACTCGTGTATCGTTTGTGGGTGCAGCGATGACTTCAATCCATTTTGATACGTAGTCAATAACTACCAATATATACTTATTTCCAAAAGATGCGGGGAATGGCCCCGTGAAATCAATTCCACACACATCGAAAATTTCTACTTCGAGGATTCCTTTTTGCGGAATTTCGTCGCGTCTAGATATAATTCCTGTGCGCTGACATCTATCTTAGTTCATAATTGCTACGTGGACTTCTTTCCATAAGGTAGGCCAAAATAAGTCAGCTTGAAGTATTTTTGCACTAGTTTTCGATGTACTAGCGTGTCCACCATAAGGGGCGGAATGGCAATGGGAAATGACATCGTCTATTTCATCGTTAGGAATGCAGCAACGGTATATACTATCGGCGCCTCTCTTAAAGAGTAATGGTTCATCCAAAAAGTAGTGTTTAAGATCATGGAAGAATTTCTTCCGCTGTTGGTACATTAAATCAGGTGGTAGGACACCGGCAGCTAAATAGTTCATGAACTCAGCGTACCATGGTAATGTGGTGTTTGTACAAATGGCTTTCACTACCACAGTTGTTAAAGGTTCATTGTGTTGATCTAAACTGTCGGTAGGAGCTATCTCTAGTTTAGCAATAAGGCGTTCATAAGGGAAATCTTCGTTTATGGGAACACTCTCGGTTTGGATTCCATCTAATCTTGATAAATGGTCTGCTACCACGTTTTCAGTCCCTCTTTTGTCTTTTATTTCCAAGTCAAACTCTTGTAGGAGTAAGATCCATCTCAGTAGTTGCGGTTTGGCGTCTTTCTTACTTAGTAAGTATCGGAACGCAGCATGATCCGTGTAAATAATGATTTTGGCGCCCACTAAGTAGGAACGAACTTTATCTAATGCGAATACAACAACTAAGAGTTCGTTCTCCGTAGTGGCGTAATTCATTTGTGTGGGATCGAGTGTTCTACTTGCGTAGTAGATAGCGTGAAGCTTTTCATCTTTGCTTTGTCCTAGGACTGCGCCTACAACATAATCGCTCGCATTACACATTATTTCAAATGGTAGGTTCCAATCAGGAGGTTGCATAATAGGTGTTGAAATGAAGGCTTCTTTAAGCGTCTCAAATGCGTTTAAGCATTTATCGTCGAAAATAAACTCGGCTTCTTTCATTAATAATTCAGTTAGTGGCTTAGTGATTTTAGAGAAATCTTTTATAAAACATCGGTAAAAACCAGCGTGTCCTAGAAAACTTCTTATTTCTCTAACTGTTTTGGGTGGTTGAAGGTTTTTGATAATTTCGATTTTTGCTTTGTCGACTTCAATCCCTCTCCTTGATACAATGTGACCCAACACAATTCCTTGTCTCACCATGAAGTGACATTTTTCCCAATTGAGCACTAGGTTGACATTGACACATCGTTTCAGTACTAATTCAAGATTTGATAAACATCCGTCAAAACTTTCTCCATAGACAGAGAAATCGTCCATGAATACTTCCATAATTATGTCTAAAAAGTCTGCGAAAATCGCCATCATGCATCGTTGGAAAGTTGCAAGTGTGTTACATAGTCAAAATGGCTTTCTTCGGTATGCAAAGGTACCATAGGGACACGTGAACGTGGTTTTCTCTTGATCATCAGGATGAATGGGAATTTGGAAGAATCCTGAGTATCCGTCAAGATAGCAGAAATGGGAATGTTTGGCTAAGCGCTCGAGCATTTGATCAATGAATGGTAATGGGAAATGGTCCTTACGCGTAGCTTTGTTTAGTTTTCTATAATCAATACACATTCTCCATCTTGTTTGAGTACGTTGTGCTACCGATTCACCTTTCGTGTTTGTTATAACCGTAACACCTCCTTTCTTAGGTACTACGTGAACTGGACTGACCCAGTTACTATCTGATATTGGGTATATGATGCCTGCCTCTAGTAGTTTCTGCACTTCTTTCTTAACAACTTCACTTAGGATAGGATTTATTCGTCTTTGATGTTCTCTAGAAGTCTTGCAGTCCTCCTCTAACATAATGCGGTGCATACAGAGAGAAGGGCTTATTCCCTTTAGATCTGATATGTTATAGCCTAACGCGGTTGGATATTTCCTTAACACACTAATAATTTTTTCGGTTTCGATCTTCCCTAAATTGGCATTAACTATAACTGGCCGTTCGAGTTCTTTATCTAAAAATTCATACCTAAGATCATCAGGTAACGTTTTAAGTTCTATACCAGTTTTATTATCAGTTAGGGAAGGATCGGGTGTTAAGGCGAGACATTCACTTAGGTTGGGATCTAGATGTTCTTATTTCCAGTCATCATCCTTGAGGATAGCCGGTGTCGGAATTTTCAGCATCTCAGAATAGGTGTCTTCTTGGCTTTCTAGTTCTTTGACACATTCATCAATAATATCTAGGAGACAGCATGAGTCATCTATAGCAGGGGCTTTGAAGAATTGGGAAATAATGAATTCTACTTTTTCTTCTCCTACCTCGAAGGTAAGCTTTCCTTTCTTAACGTCAATGATGGCTCTTGCAGTAGCTAAAAATGGTCTTCCTAATATGATGGGAATGTTTGAATCTTCCTTGATGTCCATTATTATAAAGTCAGTCGGTATGTAAAACTGTCCTATTCGGACAAGGATGTTTTCTAACATACCAACAGGGAATTTGACTGATCTGTCAGCTAGTTATAGGGACATCTTGGTAGGTATCATGTCGCCTAGTTTGAGCTTCTCGTAAATAGATAAGGGCATTAGACTAACACTTGCTCCTAAATCGCATAGAGCTTTGTCTATGACAGATTTTCCAATTACACATGGTATGGAGAAACAACCAGGATCTTTTAGCTTTGGAGGCATATTATTTTGAATTATGGCGCTACATTCGGAAGTTAGCATAACGGTTTCGTTTTCAACGGTTTTTTTCTTATTAGACAATATTTCTTTTAAGAATTTAGCATATGACGGCATTTGGGTTATAGCTTCTATAAACTGAATAGTAACGTTTAATTGTTTCAGAAGTTCTACAAATTTCTTGAATTGCCCCTCGTTCTTGGATTTTGCAAGTCTTTGAGGGTATGGAATTGGTGGTTTATATGGCGGTGGAGGTACGTAAGGTTTTTCTGAAACCTCTCTGTTCTCATTCGCGTCTTCCTCTACATTCTTAGATTGATCTTTCGACTTCTCTACTTCTTTTTTAGGTTTCTGATACATGGTCGGGTTTTGGAGTCTAGGATCTACCGGTCCATCAAGGGCTGTCCCACTTCGTAATGTGATAGCATTTGCATGTCCTTTAGGATTGGGTTGTGGCTGTCCAGGAAATGTACCAGCAGGTGCGGCAGAACTAGCTTGGTGTTGTGCTACTTGGGAGATTTGGGTTTCTAACATTTTATTGTGAGTTGCTAGGGCATCTACCTTATTTGCTAATAGCTTTAATTGTTCACCGGTGTGAACGTTTTGATTGAGGAATTCTTTGTTTTGTTGAGCTTGATTAGCGATAAAATTTTCCATTAGGATTTCAAGGTTAGATTTCTTAGGAATGTTAGGAACATTAACAACGGGTTTTTGATAACCTGGAGGTACAGCAGGTGCTTGGCCAGGTGCATATAAAGCGTTATTGCTCTTGTACGAGAAGTTAGGATGGTTCTTCCAACCAGGATTATAGGTATTAGCATAAGGATTACCTTGAGCGTAATTTACCTGATTAACTGATATTCCTGCTAAGATTTGACATTCGGTTCCAACATGACCAGGGACTCCACAAACTTCACAGTTTGGGGTAACTGCAGCCACGATGGTTGCAGGAGGTAAGGTCAAACTTTCTATCTTTTGGGTAAGAGCATCTACCTTAGCATTAACTTTATCTAGGCTACTAATCTCGTACATCCCACCTTTGGTTTGAGTTTTCTCCACAGATGTTCTTTCTCCTCCCCACTGATAGTGGTTTTGAGCCATATTTTCAATGAGTTGGTTAGCTTCGTCATAAGGCTTGTCCATCAGTGTACCACCTGCGGCGGCATCTATAGAGAGTCTTGTGTTGTACAAGAGTCCATTATAAAACGTGTGGATGATCATCCATTTTCCTAATCCGCGATGTGGGCACATTCGCATCATATCTTTGTAGCTTTCCCATGCATCGAATAGCGATTCAGTATCCTTCTGCCTAAATCCGTTAATTTGGGCTCTTAGTGCAGCAGTCTTGCTTGGGGGAAAGTATCGTGCTAAAAATACAATCTTAAGTCCTTCCCATGTAGTGACGGAATTTGATGGCAAGGATTGCAACCAAGCCCAAGCTCTATCTCTTAGCGATAAGGGGAAAAGACGTAATCTTATTGCATCTTTACTAATACCATTTGCTATAACCGTGTCGGCAAATTGAACGAATTTTGTAAGATGTTCATTTGGATCCTCAAAAGGATCTCCACAGAATTGGCGTTGTTAGATAGCTAATATCAATGACGGTTTCAACTCAAAATCGTTTGGATTTATTGCTGGAGCAGCAATGCTGTTGCAGGGTTCTTGTTGTGATGGAGCTGCGTACTCCTTCAGTGGACGGGTCCTTTGTTCTTCGGCCATGTCTAATTCTGGGTTAGTTTCGGTTTCAGAGAAAGAATTAGAATCTGTTTCAGAATCAATCTTGATTTCGGGTTTGGGTAAAGGAATAGCGTGATTTAAACAGTAATCCTAGACTGCACGTCTTACGGAAAGGATGCTTTCAAGTTCGTCCGTCGATTTGTCAAGTGGTTCGCCTTGTGATCGAGTCCTTGGCATACAAATCGAAAAGGGGTTTATGTTGCCTAGTCTAAACGCGCAACAGAAGAATCGTAATTAATTGACTAATCAGTCCCCAGCAACAGCGCCAAAAACTTGATCGGGACTTTATGAGTCTATTGGGATACTAACTGCAAGTATACAGTTTAGTCTTTCTAGTTTTAAATGATTATCGAACCCAAAGAGACTGAGGATCAATCACATACGATCTAATGTTACAATTTGTTTAACTAAGCGATGAATATTTTATTTTAGGGGAGAAATAGTTTAATTAAAAATAATAGTAATAGTTATACCGGTATGTGATAGTCGGACTTTGGGAATTCGGTGAATCTCTTGGCCTATAAAGTATTTCGGTAAAAACTAATTGTTTAAAAACCTGAGACATACACTCTCGTGTTTATGAAATAAGTCATGCTACTAAACCTAGTGGATGCACTTTAAATTTAATAACACTTTTTGAAAACAATTTGAGTTTAATTAATTTATTAAAACACTCTCGTGTATTTAAAAATTAATGTTTCGTTACCACTATCTGGGTTGAACCCCAGCTCTCGCACGCAGGTTCTTGACTTAATTAATTTCCCACTCTCGTGGCAAAATCGTGTTAATTATCCTCTCACTCTCGTGACAAGGGTAGTTAAATTAAACATGGAAATTGGAAACCAGAAATTGTTTTATAAATGTTTTTGGCCAAGGTATCACTGAATTCTTTCGGTACTTAAGAGTCACATACCGGTACAAATAATTTAGCCGGACATAATATATTTAATAACTATGCAATTCAAAATATAATCCATAAAAATAATTGGCATAAACAAGAATGAATAAATATTAATTGCAATAAAAACCTGGAAATAAGGTTGTTATGGTAATCTTGGATGTTACAATATTCCTTGCAGCTCAATCGAAATCAATAAATTGTGTTAATTCTTAAATGAAGAATTAACACTCTAAAACTAATGCTTGAAATAGTGCTGGAAGTAGAAATTGCAGTACGTAGAAAATGCTCAAAAATAAGGAAATAGAAATAATTGCAAAAAGTAGTAATTTTGTTCTGGGAGAATTTATTCGACCTTCTTCCCTTTGCACTACCACACATATATATAGGAGAAAATATAGCAGTTGAAAGAATCCTGGGAAAAGGCTTGAGTGGAGGAAATATAGGATGCATGGTTACTGAGTGGAGGGAATATAGGAGAACACTTCTGCCCTCACGTTGCCCACGTCTGCATCAATTCACACCGTTCATCTTTACGCGTGTGACGATCGTCACAGGTGGGTGACAGTCGTAATGCGCTTAAATAGCGCATTATGCTCGTCAATGATGTGTGACGAGCGTTGTTTCAAGTGGGGGAGTCGTTACGGTCATCACAGGGTGTGACGATCGTCACTGCTTCAAAATCTCCAAACTTTGCAGATTTGGTTCTTTTCTCTTCTGTTTATTGTCTAGCTTCCTTCATGTAGTCCTTTTTCATTGGTTTGAGTTGACAAATGTTGTACCTGTGAAAAGACACAAAAACTTGGGATAATCGGGAGTTAGATGACTCAATGTATTATAAAATCGGTAAAAAGCGTAGTAATTATATATATGATTTCTCGTTATCAATACCAATCCCAATTCTCCAAAATCCAAACCAGGGATCTTCTGAATCTCCATAGTGCCTAGACAGTATTCTAACTGCTTGTACATATCCTCGGCAGGATGATATTGCTCATCATCATAATCCGTATCATTATCAAAAACTGCTGGACTGGGGTCCTTTGTTCTTTCTTGGTTCTCCCCGTCTTTGGATGAGGAGGTCAGATCAGCTGATTGTCTTATCCTTTCTCCGAATCTTCTACCCATGTTCAGAATACCAACCTTCTTCTTCTTCTTCTTCTTCTTCTTCTTCTTCTCTTTCAGAATTAGGGTCTTCAAATCTTCTTGCCCTTTAGCCAGACTTAAGAACATTTGCTGGAATTAGGCGTTCTGTTCCTGAAGATCTTTGATGGCTTGATCAGAAGACATTTCTGATGAAATAAACAGCGAAGAAGATGAGAAACCTATAATGGTACCTGTAATGGTGTGCATGATAATGGGATGTGTATGTAATGATTTCAAAGACTTTGGGAAATTTAAATTTGCAAACCAAAAAAGGACAAACTTTATTAGATTAACTTGTAAAAGGTTCAACAATGCCCTTGAGGAGTTACAAAGAATTAAATGGAAAACAAATCTAAAACTAGAAAAGTAAAATCAAAAATCCCATGGACGCTTCCTCTTTGTGCTGACGTAGTCATTGATCACTCTTTCTTCCTCGAGCTTCCTGGTGAGCTTCAAAATCTTCCTTTCTTGCGCATGGTACTTCTCCCGGTAAGTATCTCTCTCTTCTTTCAGCTGAATCCAAGACCTCTGCAATGCCCCAGGATCACTGGGCATGTAAGGATAAATAACTGTGTAAGGAACACTTTCTTCATTAGTGGGTTCCACAATCACTGGAAATATGGCCTCATAGGGTATTCCAAGCTTCTGGGCACGAGCTCAGACCCATTGTAGTTAAGGCTGCATAGGAAGGTAAGTCCTTGGTCCTAGTTCTTGGGGGTCAGATCTATTCACCATTCCCCAAGCTCGTATAAACCTCCGGCAGTGCTCGTCAACGTCTTCCTTGTAGTCAAATGCAATATTCTCAAGAAGTAGCTCGTGGGGACCATCTCTCCGAGCACGACCAAATTGTCGCAAAGCTAGACAAGGATTGTAGGTTATTCCCACTCTGATTCCAAGCAATGGGACATTATGCTATCCCCCACAACGATCAATGACAGCAGTGTCTTCCATAGCCCGGGAGCTCCAAAGAATATATGTATGGTTAAGTGACATTATTCTGTAGGACCATCCCAAACCTTCTTCGTTCTTCAGCGCAGACTTAGGGAGGTGCAAAATAAACCACCTCGACAACAACGGCATGCAACACATAAGGGTCCCTCTTCTTTGCACAGTATGAGTGTAGAGGGCATGCAAGATATCACCCAGTAGAGTAGGCACAGGATTGCGAAAGAGGAAAATCTTGACAACATTTACATCTACAAAGGAATCCGGATTTGGGAAGAGAACCAAACTATAGATAAGGAGAGCCAAGATATGTTCGAAAGCCTGAAAATCAAAATTGTCCCAGAATAGCTGAGCCTGGTCTATCAAAAATTTGGCTAGAAAGCCTTCGACCCCGCTTCGTGTTTCCCAATTGGATACTACATCCGCCCACTTCAGATGCAGAGCTGAGGCAATGTCTTCTGGTCTAGGAGTCTCTTCCATACCTATGAAGGGCACCTGCTCAAGGATGGATATGCCCAATAAGTGAGAGAACTCTTCCAAAGTGGGAACCAATTGGTAATCTGGAAAGGTGAAGCAATGATGCACATGATTGAAGAACTGGAAAAGTACACTCATGATTTGCTCATCAAGCTTTAAGGTGACCAGGCTAAGAAGTTGACCATGTCTCTTAATGAACATAGAAGTCTCAGAAACTCTTGAGGCTAACTCTTTAAGTTGAGCAAGTATTTGCACAAAGTTAACTCGGATGGTATTTCTGCACACAGAAGCCATAATCTGCAAAATAGAACAAAGATAAATTCCCTTGGTCTTTGAAATGGTTAGTGTAATGAAGCATGTATGCTATGTTATGATGCATGATGTCATGATAAAAAAAAAACTGGTATAGCAGATAACATGAAAGGCAAAGGCAAACAAGTCACATAAAGTCCTTAAGTTTAAGGCTTGCATGAGGTCAAAGGTAGTACCCTCTTGAAGTTAAGTTGGTTTCAACCTGTCCTAGCAAAAGTAACCGGGTTCTAGAGGATCTCAATATCACTGACCATCCTCCATCGGTCATGGTTTCAGCTCACGCAATCTTTTCTTGCAGCCGGAACTATCTCGAGAGTATGGTCTCAATGATTGTAGCATCGAGTATCAACCATTTCTCAGCTTTATACCTAGGCCGGCTGTCTCACTACTTTCTAATGGCCAAGTTGGTCGATTAAAGGTTCTAAGTTTAGTTGATGCTTAACGACACACGCAGCAGCCCCGTATTCTCCTCGTTTCTCCACAAGGGATACTGGTACCAACCAATGTGCCATATCAATGTAGCTACTGCTTCAACCGTATCGGTCTACGCCATACATTTCCCTCACAGTTTATTGCTACTTACCTAAAAGGTGTCCCCAGATCCGGGTTAGGATCTACAGTAACTCCCAAACAAAACCCTTAAAAGAAAAACAACCAAAACAAACAAGAGAAGCAAATATCATGAACTAGATCCTAAGGTATACCCCACTTATCTTATTCCCCAGCAGAGTCTCCATTTCTGTGATACGGTGGCAGAACCGACTGTTTTGAAAATGTTGGTTTACATTTTGCGTTTTGTATTCGCAAAATGTCGCGGTAAGCAAGATTCGCCACCGACTTTTATTTTATCCATCTGGAAAGGAAAAAAAGCACAGAAAAAATCCGTCTTCGAGATTTTGAGTACGGGGGGTAGATTATAGAAAGGGAAGGTGTTAGCACCCTTTCTATCCATGGTTTTCCATGGGCTCTTAGGTACTTGTTAATCTTTTTAAAATTTCTTGTGTGTGTTTGTTTTGAAAAGTTTTGTTTTACTTCGTTTTAACCCTTGTTTCTATCCTCAAGAGTGTTACGAGGTTGTTTTTGAAAACTTTGTTTGAAAAGTGTTTGGTGTGAAAAAGTTTGTTTGTTTTGAGCAAGTACCTACTAGCATCTACCTACTCGGAAAAAAAAGATTGTTTCTGTTCTCGTTTCCTTTAGAGAATGTTATCCTACTATTGAGAAATAGGTAGCACCATTGTTGGAGTTGTAAGGGTCAATTCGAAAGGGACGTACGATCACTAAAGCAATATTAGGACGTCTTAGTAATAACCCTAAAGTCTTAAGATCATATTCGAGGCAACATTTCTGAGGCGACGTTTCCGAACGGGGCTTTTGATCTTTGTTTAGACAGGAGGGAAACCATTAAGACACACTATACTTAATGATCGTTTACCAAAGGCAACCTAAGCGAGAGTATACCCTAGGAGTGCGCATGTGCGAGTGAATTGATTTCAGTTATTATCTTTGCGCATTAGGGGTTTCTAGCTGTTTTAAATTATCATGCAATCTTGTCATACAATCCTATTAACATACATCTAAACATTTAATATTTGTGAGAATTAAAATGCGAGAAATAAAACCTACGCTATTACAAGGCTTCGGGGTAGGGATTAATTACATAGCCAAAAAAACCCGTAAAAGACGATAAATAAAGAAAATCCTAGATTAAACTATTACATATTGTAGACGGTTACATTAATATTGCAAAAAATAATAAATGCGCGCGATGAATCGAAAACGATAGATTTAGGGTTTTGACCCCAACTACCTAATTGTAATTTTCAAGAAAAATCATTTTTTGTCGTTTTTGTGCTATTTTGAGAAAATAAAGTTCAATTGAATAAAAATGACCTAATCACTAATTAACTTTAGTTAAGAAAAATAATTAAATTAACCTATTTTGTGTATTTTTATTTTATTTGAGAAAGAAATAAAAATTAAATCACAAGCTTAACCCTAATTTTTCTAATTGATTTTAATTATAAAAAAAAAAGTTAGAATTACCCTAGATTAAATTAAACTAATATTAAATTAAATTTGATAAAATAAAACATAATACTAATTTTTGTGAAACACTTGATTTTATTATGAAAAAAAGAAATTAATTTTGGTTAAGAACTAATTAAGCAAATTAAATTAAATAAAGAAATAAATAGGAAAGAAAGAAAAATGGGCCTGATGTTGTTTAGCAAGAAGAGGGGTATGAATCTGACTTCTTGGCCCAACAATTCCTGGACTTTGTTGACTTCATTGGATCCAGTGTGCATGCTTGACTCAGGTGCATGGTGGACCTTCAAGGGGAAGGCCTTATATCTGGCTTGTTGGTGATCTGATGGTTGGATGTTGATGATGCATGGTGGACATATGGGGTACCATCGCACCTGATCATGTAAAGAAAAATAATATGAAGCTAAAGTTGGGACCTGGGGATAAACGCAGGTCCTTGAGCATTATCTCCTTTCCACGCTGCCAGCTGAGCCAGAATGATTAGTTGTCATTACAATATCAAACAATTATTATATAATATAAACAAAAAGTTAATCTTTGAAACGCGTGAAATTCAAACTGGCAAGCCATGGAGTGCCATGTATCCTTCTTCTTCCTCCCACCGTCACTGTAAGTTTCATGGATTTTACCTACAGACATTAAGTGTAGGTATAGCCCCTGTGTATTTCCAAAACCTTGTACACGCATGATAAATCAAAACCAATGGTACCAATCAACTCGTTGCAACCTCACGAGCATCATGGTACCATTATCACTGGCCAATTTTCCTGTGTGACTCTTACAGGGCGTTTCAAGGCGTGGGGAAGCTTGCTAGTGATTGAAACACGATCCTGGGGAGTCCAACAATTGATTGGTATGATTAGAATGGCTTGAGATTGCCTGAAACTTGGAAATCAGTTTGCACTTTTTTCTTGAATTTTTGCAATTTGTTCTTTGCCTTTGCATGCCTCCAGCCTCTTTTTCTTGATCTGGTTTTGTTCCTTATGTATAATAGAGTGTATTAGGGTTGCAACTTGTATCAAATCTCTTCCAATTATAAATATTGATTCATGATTTAATCCTTGCACCAAATCTTTCCAAAACAAGCAAACTCAATCTTTTTGTGTCCATATGAGCCTTGCATGATTTGATCTTGTCTCCAGCTGTATAATGAACCTAACCATGCACAAAATCTCAAGATTTAATTAGTTTTTGATATTTTATTTATTTTATATTGATTTTATTTGATTTAAATGAAATAAAATCAAAATAAATAACAAAAATAAAATAATGACAAGTGGAAGGGCTCATGGGTCGTGGGTCACATTACAAACTCAATGCAAGCATAAAAAGTTGTGCCCATTTGGCAAAAAATGCTATTTTGGACACTTTTGACTTTTGGCAAGTTTGCAAAAAGGGTCAACTTGGCCAATGCATAACTTTCTCAATTTTGACCCTAGAGAGGTTTTCTTGGACTTTTTAGAAAGATTAAGATGTCCTCTAAGCAACCTTTTTGTTATCATCTCAATTGAGTCTTCCATGTTCATGTATGAAGCTTTGACCCAAAAGGTGTTTTTGTTGACTTTCCAAAATGACCTATAATGTCCAAATTCATATCTTCTTGTGAGTGCATATTTTAAACTTGGGAGCTGAAGATGAATTGTAGGGAATTACATCCTATTCAAAATGAGCTTTGGATGGATCATTTTTGATAAAGTATGAGAAAGTTATGCTTGGTCAAAGTTGAGTTGACTTTTCCTACAAAACCCTAATTTAGCAACTTTTGGATTTTGATGAATTGTGAGCAATCCTTGAGGAATCATGATCAACCCTTGATCAAATGATGAATAATAATTCAAAATTAGAATTTTGACAAAAAATCTTGAAGTTTGACTGTATGTGGGCCACAATTGACTTTTGCCCTAACACAGTCGATTTCCTGGCCTTTGAGCAATTGATTGAGCAAATTTTCTCTGCATGGCTTGAAACTTAACATGGATGATCTTAAGAACATATTAGGGCAATGGTGATCATTTCGGATCCTTTGGAATCAAGCATCTTGATGCAAAATGAAACCCTAATTTGGATAAAAGAAAAGTCGGTGGTGACTCTTGCTAACCGCAACATTTGTGAACAAATGCAAAACACCAAAGTCATTTCTCCCATTGTATCACAGAACTGGAGACTCTGCTGGGGAAAAATATAAAAGTGGGGTTACCTTAGGGTTAGATCACAATTACTTGCTTTCTTTGTTTGACTTGTATGCTTTACATTATGGTTCTTTGTTTGGGTTTGAATCCTCTACCCGGATTTGGGATACCTCATAGGTAAGTAGCAATACATTGTGGAAACTGTGTGGGTTATACCGACATGGTCTAAGCAATAGCCATGTTAGTGGGACATATTTGTGGGTACCGGTAGCCCTTGAGTAGTCAAGGAGAATACGGGGCCGCTGAGTGATGTCATGAAGCACTAATGCACTTTTAGAACTTTTACTTGACCAACTTGGCCATTAAGACGTAGTGAGATGACCGACTTTGGTGCAGTCTGAAGTTGGTAGATACTCGATACTACACTCATTGAGGTTTGGTTTTTTGAGATATTTCAGTCGCCATTAAAGAGGCTTGTGCTGAAATAATTACTAAAGAAACAAATCAGTGATATTGAGCTCCTTAGTACCCAGTTACTATTACTAGGACAGGTTTAAGCCAACTAAACTTCAAGAGGGTACTTACCATTAAGACTCCATGCAAGCCTAAACTTAAGGATTTTTTTTCTTTGTTTGTGTATATTTACTTGTACATAACATCATAAACATCATAACATCATACTCATACTCACTAACCATTTCAAGGATCTTGGGATTTATCTTTGTTCTGTTTTGTAGGACATGGATTCTATTCGCAGGAAAACTATTCAAGTCAATCTTGTAAGGATCCCTCCTCAACTTAAAGAGCTAGCATCAAGGATTCCTGAAAATTATCCATTCACCGAAAGACATGGTCGCCTACTAAACTTGGTCACCTCTAACACTGATGAAGACATGATGAAGGTGCTCTTTCAGTTCTTTGATCCTTTACACCATTGCTTCACATTTCCCGATTATCAACTTGTGCCAACTTTGGAATAATTCTCCAAACTCTTGATGATTCTCATTCTCAATCAACTACCTTTCAACGGTACAGAAATAGATCCAAATCCAGAAGAGATTTCTCAAGCTCTACACTTGCAACCATCTGATATCACAACTAATTGGGAAACAAGGAGTGGTGTCAAAGGTTTCCTAGAATAGTTCTTGTTTGAGAAAGCCCCAAACTGTTGGAACTCTTTGGATTTGCAAGCTTTTAATGAAACTGTGGCTCTCCTCATCTATGGGATAGTTTTGTTTCCAAATCCTGACCAAGTCATAGATGTGAACACCGTCAAAATATTCATGTCTCGTAACCTGGTGCCTACTTTGCTAGGGGACATCCTACATTCCTTCCACACTTGTACTATGAGGAGAAGAGGTGTCCTTATGTGTTGTACTCCTCTCTTGGCAAGATGGTTTATTTCTCATCTTCCCCAATCTATATTGAAGAATGAGCAAGGTTCAAGGTGATTACATAGGTTGATGACGCTCAAACATTCAAACATTCATTGGTGTTCCTGATCCATTGAGAATGTTACTATTGTCAACTGTTGTGGAGAATTCCCTAATGTCCCTTTACTTGGAATTATAGGAGGTATCTGTTGTACCCCAATTTTTGACCTAAGATCCCATGCCTCGATTAGGGTTCAGAATCTCTCAAGCCAGAAGTACAGTTGATCGTTGATTTTTGAAGACTGATTCATCAGGGGAATCGTGTGTTTATTTCCACGCCTTGTTCGATAAGTGGTCTCAAGCTTCTTCCAAAATTCCCCAAGAGCACAGTCAGGATTTCAGCAGCACTGGTTTACATGTGCATCAAGATGCTTTAGAATGCGAAGAAAGATCGAGTTTGCAAGTTGATTCAAAGCATTTCGATCAAAGGTCAACTCTTGTAAGTTCAATTTCAAACGGTCATAACTTCTTCAATTTTCAACGTCTTGAGGCGATTCTTTTGCAAAGTATCACGAATAGCGTTGTTTATGAGATTACTTCAAAGATTAAGGTGCAAGTCATGCCACAGACGTTTTCTCGAGAACGTTTGATTTTTTCTGTTGGGATAATTCATGAAACTGGGGTTTTAGTCCAATGATTCTTTGATTGCTTATGGATTACTTCAAGTCATTTTGCAATTGAACATTAGCAATCATTGGATCAAAGTGGATTATTGGTTAAACCTCTTAAAGGCGCAATTTGTATTATTGGCTCGTATTGCAAGTTACAACAAATTGATGATATGGTTTTATAAAGAAGAAGATCTGAGGAACAATTAGAATAATTATTTTTGATTTCAAATCAATTCAAGTGTGTGAAGCACAATTCATTCATACGAATTTGCTTCTGGATTCAAGATATACAAAAGGACCAATTTTCTCATGATGTAAGTCTGCTCAACTCAGTAGATCAATTCATGTAATTTGTGTGGAATTCTATAAGCTATCAAAGAGTTCAAGCTTCACGAAGGTAATGAAATGAGAGTGCCCGATGGGTCAAATTGTGAATTTCTTTTAGAATTACACAACATGAATGGAATGAGACATAGAACTACTTATGCTACTGTGAGGAATACTAATGAAAGTAAGAATGATATTATTTTGTTGTGTCAATGCCCCTAAAGTGGGACATCACAGGTTACTCCAAAAACATATGATCCTCAAAAGAAAAACTTTCAACTCCTTGTCAATCGGAAGTTTTGGATTAAAAGTTGACAACAACAATTATAATAAAGTTGTAAATAGGTTGAAACCATTGTCAAATTTGCAAGTATCTTATTTTCAGTCACCATTACAACTTTATTGTTCATATAAAAACTTACACAAAATAGACCATACTTAAACCTATCAAGAACTTTTGCATTAGACCTAATTCTAAGTTCTCTTCAAAGTGTTGTCTCCGTCCAAAAACAACCCTGCACAAATGCAAAGGAAAGTCAAATTGTGACCTTTCCTTGTCCACAATCCTTGTTGCTTTAAAACCAATCTGCAAAAAAAAAACAAAACATGTAAAGGAAAATAGCCCTTCTCTCAAAGCATCACTATGCTGCCAAAAGTATACTACTATACTGCCAAAATTCTGATACCTTCTTACTGCTCCAAAGCCTTTCTATACCACTGCTGCCCTATACATAAACATCAAAATAGCAACACAAAAATGGCATCATAAAAAGCAATAAAACAGTGACAATAAAACCAACTTTTCCCTCCCAATTTCACAACCATTTTCCCCCCAAATTCATTTTTTTTCTTTCTTTCCTGGCCATAAAACTCAGACTTTGAAAACTG
The DNA here is from genome assembly GCA_948472305.1 of Vicia faba. Taxonomy (NCBI): domain Eukaryota; kingdom Viridiplantae; phylum Streptophyta; class Magnoliopsida; order Fabales; family Fabaceae; genus Vicia; species Vicia faba. The sequence continues at coordinate 992,166,941 of OX451735.1, forward strand.
AACAGGGGAGGACAAAAACAAAAAAAAAAAATAACAATACAAAAGCAACACAGTAACCATTTAATTCATCTCCATCCATCACACTCACCTATCCTTCTGCCCTTCAGTTTCTGCGAGCTTCATCAACATCCCCTTTCATCTTTTCTCCGCATCTGTTCAATCTTCATCCATTCAACCGCCATCACCCTTACCGTGATTCCGCTCCGAACCACACTCCATCAATCTACCAGAACACCACCTTCAGACACAAACTCATCTTCTTCATCCTCCTTCCTTTACAAACCATTATCCATCACCTCTCTCTTCATTTTCACTTCTAAACACAATATCTAACTCTCGCTTTAGCTTCACTGTATGTGACCAAGAGAAGAAGACCGCCATTTTTGTGGTCAGATTTAAACCAACATAAACCACCCTTTGAAAAAACCACAACTCTGTATAAACTCCATGTCATCTGCTCTATACAAACCATTGTTATTAATCTGGGAAAGAAGAAAATGCCGTCGTCCAGCTACAACAACCCCGTCCTCACCGTAATCACTATCATACAACTACACTGAGGACCTTCACTTCACCGTGACCCAACTGAACAACGACCTACCTCCTACTGTCATATCCCTTTGTTAATCATACTGCACAGTACTCCCTCAGCAACATGTATGGGAGGGACTACATTACTTGGTGCTAGAGACCGATTTCAATCTCCGTGACGCGTTCCACTGCACTATGAAAATTGACAACAAGTAATGATTGACTGGCTGTCCATTGATCTTAATCAGTTTGGATGGTTACTCGTGTCTTCCAGATTGCTTTGATTTTGCACTAACGGTGAGTAATCTTCTGTCACGAATTGGAAGCAATCATCCGTAATGAATTGTTGCACTGCTGCAGGCCTGGATGAGGTTTTTGCATCTCAGTAAAATTCATTTAGACAGATTTTATAGAGGCAGCCTAACAGGTTGTGGAGAAAGTGAGGAAAAGGGGTACTGATACAAGCTTGTTTATTTATACTGAGAGCTGAACCGGTCTTTCTAATTGAGAATGAGAATGCAACTGCAACCAGATGTGATCTTAATTTGCAACTACACAATTTTGATTTGTAACATAGAACTCCTATTTACCAGAATGCGTATGATAGAGAAGGGGAAAACACAATAGAAGAATTTGTAAACAAAAAAGAAATCAAAACAAATAGGATTATAGACCTCACACTGCCGACGCGCCAAGATCTCCTTCATGCCAACAACCGTTGCATGCCCTGTATTCCAACCACGAACAGCCACGCCTGGTCCTCCGCTGTCTACGGGAAAGGAGACAAGTTGTTTTACGCCAAATATGGACCATTGAATCTCCATCTCTCTCTCGCCGCTGTTAACCCTCAAATCTCTTTCATCTTCGCCGGCGAATCACCATCACCACCTCCGCAGCTCACCGAAAACATCACCCTTCTGCAACGAAACCGAAGCAGCATCAACAACACCTCCGACCCATCAACACCAACTGCCATTAACACCGGTAAAAATCATCTTCACCGTCGTTCTTTGTGTTCCCATAATATTTGCTTTTTTTTGTGATTATTCAGATCTATTGTGAGAGTGAAAGGAAAGGAGAAGAAAGAGTGTGGGCTATTGGGAGAATGAGATTTGTTCTTGCGTTTGGTTTTCTCATCAGGTTTGGATCAAATTATTCAATACACTCCCCCATGATTCTTAATTACACCCTTTTAGGTCTTCCTAACTTTATAATTTAATTTAGTTCATATTAGTTTGTTTATTTTATCTATTTTTTTTGGGCTTTCAACAAAAAATAATATAAAAAATATTAGTAAGTCTTAGATTTAGTTTAGTATTTAATTTAGTTTTTTAATTAGTTTAATTTTATTTTAGTAACTTTAGAATATTATTTCATTTAGATTTAGAATTTTATTTGTTTTAGTTTTAAATTAGTAACTTTAGAATGTTATTTGATTTAAGTTAACATTAGAATTTTAGTTGTTAGTTTTAGTTTAGGGACTTTAGAATTTTATTTGATTTAGAATTAGTTTAATGAGTTCATAATTTTTATTTGATTTAGAATTAGTTTAATAAGTTTAGGATTTTAATTGTTTAGAATTAGTTTAATATTCTTCTAGAATTTCTTGATTTAGATTTAGTTTAGTTAACTTTGGAATTCTTATTTGTTTTAGATCAAATTTAGTAACCTTAGAATTTAATTTAGCTTAGATTTAATTTGCTAATATCAAAATTTTAATTTTAGTCTAGATCTAGTGTAGTAATTTTCGAATTATTTTTATAACTTTAGAATTTGTAATTAGTTTAGAATTATTTTAGTAAGTAATCTTAGAATTTTTACTTAGATAACTAGTTCTATTTTCTTCTATATAAATATCTTTGTCATTTTAATTTCTCGATGCCTTTGATCATTAATCTGTTTCATTAGATTTGTTTTCTTTTGAATTCTCGAATGCTTACATTTTGATGTTCATTTTATTTTGCTCGGTCGATTTAATCCAAGGGAAATGTTTTAACTTTGTTGACTTCATGTCATCAAGTATATTTGTTACAATCGTGCGAATAGTCTCATTCATTTTTTGCTTGTTTACTATTTTTCCAAACTTAAGATAATTTTCCCAAAAGACCCCATTTTCAAACTCACACCTTTTAAGTCAAAACTTCGACATTAAGTTATCACATTTTCAAAATCTCGCCAACACCTATTTTTAGCCAAACGAACCATTTTAATCAAATAAACAATTTTAACCAAAAACAGATATTTCAAAAGGTTCCTGCGGAGTACCGCAGATGCATTGGGTGCTAATACCTTCCCATTGCATAACCAACCCCCGAACTCTCGATCTCTTTCAAAAATGCATTGTACTTTCATTACTTTCAAGTATTATTTTACATTGCATATTTTAGGGTTTTATTTCGCACTTTTCCCTTTTCCCTTGGAAATAATAAAGCGCGGTGGCGACTCTTGCTTTTGTGAGTCAAGTTAATTAATAGCTTGATCTCCAATTTTCACCGCTACAGAATTGGCGACTCTGCTGGGGAAAGATTGACCTCTTGCTGGTCCATCCCTAAGTGGGTTAAGCCTAATTTGTTTTATTTGTTTTATCATTATTTGATTGTTTGATTATATGTATATATTGTGATTATTTGGGTGTTGATAATATTTACAAAGGACAAGTCCTGTACCCGGACTAAGTTACACTTAGGAATAGGACGGGCGGTATAGTCATGTTAACTTTGAGGGAGTAATCCCGAAGAAGGAGGCATGAGATCCCCCACTCAGTGGAAGGCCCTTTTGAACGTAATATTTGTTTACCGAGTAATCGGGAAGACATTATTATTTTCGACCTGGGAGCCAGAGAAGCTGGGAACCGTAGAACCCTAACCCATCTTGGCCTTTTAGGTTTAGCGCGGAGATTATAACAGAGTAATCCGGAAGTAATTGTTACGCGATGCTACGCTCGGATGAGTTTCTCTTGAGAATATTGCTGATTATTGAGTAATCAAGACGTTGGTAATATCCGAAGGAGGAATGTAGACTCCGGGAACTCTTAGAACCTTGTTCTACAGGTGTGATTAAACCGTTAGTACATACCTTGGGGGTGTTCCTTACCTTGACTCCATGCTCGTGACGTTGAACCTTTCAACTTTATTTGTGACCTTGCTTGTGGTTGTTGCATAGCCATGCATTCATGCATCCATAAAACCCTTTTCACTTGACTTTAAAGGAAGTTGGAGGTCTTTCTTTGTAAACATCACAAGTTTCGTCAAGCTCAATGGATCTTGGGTGTTGATAGGGCGAAAACCCTAATCCACCAAAATGGATGATTGATCTTGATGATAACTTGATCAATGTTTGGAGCCAATTTAAAATTCATCTTCTATCTTCATACTTTGATGTTTACAACTTAATATCTTGAGTTCCTTGAAAATCAAATAAAAACTCTCTTTTGCACATCATACATCATTCTACATTTTCTGTTTCAAAGGTCTTTTTCCCGGGTCTTATTTTTCCTTTGGTCTCACCAGTACAACACTCGCGCTAAGAAAACAATGGAGAATATCAAGCAAGAGGTTTCTGAACTCCGTAGAGAGACGACTATTTTGAAAGCTAGTATGGAGCATTTGACTGGTTTGGTTGAAATTCTGGTTGCCGCCCAAGTCAATCCTTCTAGAAGGGAGGAAGCGATGATAAAAGTCTTCACTGAAACTCTAAAATCATTCTCTCATGAGAAGGTGATGGTTAATGCACCTAATGACTTTCCTGACAAGGTGAATGTGGGAGTGCGTCTAGAAGAAGATGTCTGAAAGGGATGTTTATATGAAGATGGTAGCTCAGCTAATGGTGAAGTTTGATAATGACTTTTCCAAGAAGAGAACCAGAGGAAGAAATAATCATCATCAGAATCATCATGTTTCTCCCATTTATCAACAGAATTAGCAAGTTCCTAATCAGAGGAAAGCCCGGTTTGATCCAATTCCAATTACCTATACAGAGTTGTTCCCTATCCTGATGCAGAGGAATTTGGTTCAGACCCGACCTCCACCGAAGGTTCCTGAGAAGATACATTGGTACTACAAAGCTGATTTGGCTTGTACCTTTCATCGAGGTGCTCTTGGGCATGACTTGGAGGGTTGCTTTGCTTTGAAGATCGAGGTTCAGAAGTTGGTCAGAAGTGGTATCTTGTCATTCAAGGACGTTGGTTTTGAAGTTCAAATCGAGCATGCGCCGAAGAGTAAACACGATTGATGGTCACCTTGAGTTTTGAAGGATGTTTTCGGTAATTCAAGTCCAGATGGAAGGCCTTCCCCGATCATTAACTTATTTCTGCTTTTTGTAGTTTTTCTTGTTTATCAAAACATTGTTTGCATGTAAGAACTTGTTTGCATCTATATGATTATCTTAATACAATGAGTATGTTTGTCTTGAAGAAATTCATTCGTTTCACTCATATTTGTTTTCAAATTTTAAATTTCTTTTGGCATTATGATACCAACTTGTTGCCCATTCTCTGGCCTAGGCAGAGATTGAAGGGAGGATGATGATCTAAAGAACCAAAATCTCTGTTTGTTTGCTTTTGGATAAAATCTTGCTGATGATGTACATGCATTGTTTCAAATCCCTAAACACCGGAGATATAAGGAAGATAACCCCTTGCTAACCCCTTTTGAGCCTTGAAGTAGAAGTTTCTTTTCTATACGAAAAAACCTTGAATTTTAACCTGGGGCAGGGTAGTTTTTAGTTAATCTGACTGAGTGTTCGAAATTCATAAGGAAGATGTTTTTGAAGAGAAACTACGAGGGCTATCTTTCATGTATAATGAAGCCAGAAGATGTGGAATCACAATGTTATCCCTCATTCATCAAGAAACGAGGCAATCACAATCTTCTCAACAAGCAAATGCAAGCTAATGTCACACATTTTGTTCAAAAAGTCAAAAATCGAGAAAAAAAGAAAAAGCATGCTAAGTCAAAAAACATGAAAACGTGTGGCTTAGGCAAAAATTAAGGCATCCCGCTGGACTATCAATTCAAAAGAATTAGTTCAGGAAAAAGTTAGGGAAAATAAAAATTGCAAAGAAAGGACTACAAAGAAAAGTCCTCAATAAAGAACAAATTGGTGACTACAAACACGAAGACATAAGGGTGGTTTCTACTCCGAAAGCCTCGTCGTTTGCTTGACCGTCACAAAATCCTTTTGAGAGATGAATGCTCATGTTGAATTAACTGAACATAGGATTGGAGAACATCATGAAGGGGGTGGGCACCAAATATTTTGAGCCTTAAATCTTTTTTTCTAAAACCATGAACCAGACCACGTTACAACCTTCAAAAGTCCTAATTGAAGGAAGGTTATTTTGAAAGCATACTCCAATGAGATAGTGTTCCTGACTCCCATGAATGTTCTAAATAGTTATGTTGGTATCATATGTTTTTCCTATACAAAAATACATGGTGCTTTAGCTCGCAAAATTTGTGCGATATCTTTCAAAATCTTCAAGACTTACATAACTGTTGCATTAGAATTTTCATTCTCATAATAAAATTTTCTAACTGCAAAACATTTGTTTGATATCAAGGAAGCTCACATAAGCACCAGTGATGAGTTTATTCTTTTAAGGCCTATTAGAGAATCATTTCAAGAAAAATCATATTAGGGGGCATGTCACATGAAGACCGTAAGCACGAACATGTTGCTTCTCCTAGTTAATGCTTTCCCAACTTGTTTACTCTTTTGGGGCAGAATTTGAAGACTTTGTTGTGCCAACTACAGTCAATCCGGGGCAATCACGTCGAGATTTGACGAATCTCTCTAAGAGTTTGAAGACACCAAAGCAGGGTGAATGCCAGGTCTTTTGTAAAATCCTCTTGAGACGATTTCTCCTCATCAACCCTATAGCTTGGGGCATGTTAGAAGTGAAGCTATTCGCAAGAATTGTCGTGCAACATGCAGCTCGTCAGCAGTAAACTTGGGGCATCTAAAATTAGTCCCAGGGGCAATCCAGATTTGTCAAGATATGTTTTGCACACATTATCAGAGGGTGGTGTTCCCAGTATCTCCAGCTAAGCATGACTTTTTCCAGCTGAATCATTGTTCGTGTTGTTATCCTTTCAATGGATTATCGACAATAGAAGACTGGACTTTGGGTTTTCTACCTGAAAATATCTTCCTCTCCAGAGATATTTAAGCCTTGTAAAAGGACCTTGCTCCAATGATGGCTTTTGTTTTCTATCTCCAGTAATGTTACCATCCTGTTGAGAATAACCGAGCGTCGGGTTGTACTGGGACGTCTTATCATCTTCTGTCTATCTCCCCTGTCTGTTTTGTCAGCATATACATGACATTCATTTATTCATTCACACTTGCATCATGCATGCACAGTTGTATTTGTTGATGTCTTTGAGTACGTATACCTTGGTTATGTCTATTCAAATAGCGTATTTGATCTTTCCAAATAGAGCGTCAACTTAAGCAGAAAGTGCGCCTCTTTTTCTAAATCCCCACTGAGTTAACTCTCGTGGAAGAATCTTGCTTTAGCTTTCCTTTTCCATCTCTGGATAGGATAAATCCCCATTTGAGTTGTTTCCTCATTGGGTGGAGTCTTGTTTGACTGTTTTCTCTCCAGTTTATTCCTGGATTGGGCTGTGTCTCTTGTGAACGATACCCTGTGAATATCTCTAGGCTGTGAAACCTAGATGGAGAGTGCATTTATTTTGCAATGTAAATACTTGGTCTCCTCAAGAAGGATTTACTCATGGTTCCCCATTGAAGATGAACTTTATTCCCCAGCAGTGTTATCACAACCTTCTTCTGGAATATCGACATGACAATAAGCGACTGACTCTTTATTTGAGCAGTTTGATTATTTCTGATTTCTCTACGACAAATGGCGGTCTCTTCGTGAGCAGTTTGTCCGTCCTCGATGAAATTATTGGTTCTCACCTCCAGCAATATCTTCACGATATTTTATGGGTATCTTTTTGGGGAACAGCAAGCGGCAGTCTCTTCATGAGGCAACTTGTGTGTTATGGATACTCTTGACAAACAACAAGCGACAGTCTCTTCATGAGCAACTTGTGTGTTATGGATACTCTTGACAAACGGCAAGCGGCAGTCTCTTCATGAGGCAACTTGTGTGTTATGGATACTCTTGACAAACAGCAAGCGGCAGTCTCTTCATGAGCAACTTGTGTGTTATGGATACTCTTGACAAACAGCAAGCGGCGGTCTCTTCACGAGCAACTTGTGTGTTATTGTTATCTTTGAAAAAAAACAGCAAGCGACAGTCTCTTCACGAGCAACTTGTGTGTCATCGATACCTTTGAAAAACATCAAGCGACGGTCTCTTCATGAGCAACTTGTATGTTATTGATACTGCTGTACCCCAAAATTTGCCCTCCCATATTCTCCAAGATTTGTCAAGTCAAAGTCACAAAATTCCCCAAGGGTTGTGCAGCTCAACAGCTCCCCATACAGCCAAAACTAGGGTTTGAGTCCTGATCAAGAAAAGGAAGTTTTCAATGGCCCAATCAAGTCTCATATGCTTACAAACATGGTCAAGTATCCTCATATCAAGTTTCAAGACATTCAGCTCAAAATTGCACAGTCAAAACCCTAGATTGCACTATAGTCAACTGTAGGGGCAAAATGGTCATTTGACAGTCAAAAGTTCAAATTTTTAGTCAACATATCATTTTGAAGCCACAAACATCATTTGATCAATGCTTGATCATGATTCTCAAAATTTGGCTCAGAAATCATCAAAGATGCAAAAGTTGCTATATTTGGACAGCTGAAAAAGTCAACTGAAATTGACCAGGGCATAACTTTCACATGGATTATCAGAAAAATTCCATCCAAAGCTCATTTTGAAGAGAAAGACATTTCCTACAACTCATCTTCATATTCCAAGTCCAAGAAATGCTCTCACAAAAAGTTATAAATTTCAACATTATAGGTCATTTTCAAAAGTCAACAAAAAGGGACTTTAAGTCAAAGGCCATAACTTGAGATTGGTAAATCAAAATGACATGGGACCAAAGGCATTGGTTAGAGGACTCAAATACCTTTCCAAAATGTCCAAGAACATGTGAAAAGCTTAAAAATTGAGCAAGTTATGCCTTGTGGAAGTTGGGAAATTTTTGGGAATTTTGAAAAGTCAACATTGATGCAAATGATCCAAAAATGCAAATGGGCCCATTTTTCTTCCAAGTTTCTTCATGCCAAGCCTATGCACGACCATTAAGCCCAAGGGGAAGTATTTTCTCAATTTTTAATTATTTATTTGAATTTATATTAATATTAATTCACTTAAATCATTTAAATATGTAGAAAATATAAATTTGACCTAAAAAAAATCTCTTTTGTGCACATTCTACTCTCAATATTTCGTGCTTATTTGATTATGGAAAGTTTTGGTGTGATTGGAGCATGATTGACACAAATTGCACATGGAAAAGATTTCAAAAAGATCTTACAAAATCAAATATGCAAAACATTGAATTCATGAGATTTTGTTCAATTTTATTGACCTAAAAGCTTCACTATATGATCAGAATCACAACCCTAAAAGAATTACACAAAAAGCTGCGCATAAGAATACTATACAAACTTGAAAAATTGTCCAAAAAGTCAAGAACTGAAAAGCATTCAAGAGGTGGTTTTAAGCCCTAACATTCATCCCAAAAAGCTTCCTCGTGGACTCTTGAGCACATTCCAATCAGAAATCATCACCAAAGCTCCAAAAATTGGTAGATAAAACTCAGACTATACCTCCAAATTTCTGAAATCGTGCATCATAATTTAAGCATCATTTGCACTTTTTGTTTGTTGATCCATGTTTGTTATGAAATTCTGAGACTAACCATCATATTTAATTGAGTTTTCGTGCGCCATATACAGATTTGCCATTATTGTGTTCTAGGGTTTTCACGAGCTTTGATTTGGGCATTTCGTAATACTGTAAAATTGAGACTCATCAGTACCATGACCAAAACCAGCGCGATTGGACGATCATTCTACAACCTTCGCGCCTAATTTATATGCAATGAGGGGCTATTCGCTATTATTGGATTAGGTTTGTTTTGAGGGGGTTCAAAACCCCCGTTAAACGTTTTCTATTTTTTCAGGGAAACAAAGCAACGAAGACGAAGATGTCGTGTCACATGGGGATAGGTCAATTCAAAATCTCGCGCGCGTTTCAAAGAGCACTAACCTTTTTCTTTTATAATAATTATTGACCATTATATATTAATTGAAACTCAAGTGCTTCAGTGGCAGGCGTATTCCATTGCATTGTCCAAGACCTGGGTTCGAGTCCCAGGTCTGTGTAAATCTCATACTATTTTTCAATACTAATTCCTATGCAGCACTTCCATTGCAAGATCTTCATGCACGCCCAGAAATCACCATCCACGCGTCCCACCAATTCAAATCAAAGGCTTGGATACAAGGAACATGCTAGGTCCAGGTCAACGCTGGCATACAAAATTGGAAAAGTCAAACGGGTTTCAAGCCATTGGGCCAGAAATGCTAGGCCTATACCTCCTGAATTGGGGTCTACCCCCCCCCCCCCCCCCCCTTGGTTTGCTAATTTTATTTTTCTTACATCTTTTTAATTTTATTTGTTTTGTTGTTTTAATTCAATAATTATTTATTTTTTTACAAAATACAAAAACATCATAAAATCAGAAAAGGCAAATAAAAATATAATATTTATTTATTTCAATTATTTTTTGTATAAACTAATATGTAAATTATTTAGTTTAATTAGGTTTTTAGCTTTAATTCCTTTTAATAAAAATCCAAAAAATATAGAATTAGGTTAATTGATAATTTTTATACCTTTTTAATTTTCTTTTTTTCTTATCACAATATTACTTATTTATTTATTTATTTTTATAATCATTTGTACATAAATAAATTAGATTTAAATTAGGTCAAATTTCAATATTTTCACAATAAACTTAAAAAACATTAGAATTAGGGTTTAGCATTTCATTTTAATTTTAATTAATTTTTCTTTTTCTTTTAAACCTTAAAAAACACAAAAATACCCAAAACATTTAATTTTTCATTTTTTATTTTAATTCCTTATTAAAGTTAATCTTTTTGCAAAAAGGGTCCAACGCCCATTGTTTTTTATTATTTAATTTGCGCATTTATTTTATGTCATTTATTATAATTATGTAACTGTCCCAAAGCCTTGTAACAATTTTACTTTTCGCACTTTTATTCGCTTTCATTTATTTTCCGCTAAATCGGGTCCGGTTTAATTTTGGCGATGTGGACCCGCGCCTTTGTAATAGCCTTAGATTTATTTTTCGCAAACTTTATAACTGTTAAATATGCATGCAAGAACGAATGGCCCTAATTAAAATCAAGCGTAGAACACAAATAAACATGACAAGACAAATAACTGAAACATGACACACAATTCGCACACACCACCCCTAGGGTACGCCTCACTGTTGCCTTGCCTCGAAAGGTGATCGTCGAGTAGAGGATGTCTTAGTAAGTCCTCATGATCCGGGAACCTGGCATGAGGGTAGCTTCTAAGGTGTCTTCCCATTGCTCTGGTGATCACCATGTCCCTAAAACTCGAATTGACCCGAACACCTCCAACGGTGGTGCTACCTACCTCTCAATGGTGGGATGGCACTACTTTAAAGGACATTTACACAGACGAATTCCTTAGGGTAGGTAGGTTCTCGTAGATACTTGCTCTAATCTCAAAACAAACTGAAATCTTTTCACACCAACACTTTTCAAAAGCTTTCAAAGCAAATTTTTCAAACACTCTTGAGGACTGATACAAGAGTCGAACTGAAATTTTCAAAGAAACTTTTTTAAAACCCACAGTTGAAAAGCAAACAAACCATTTTTGAAAACACAAATGAGCAAGTATCTAAGAGCCCATGGATAACCATGGATAGAAAGGGTGCTAACACCTTCCCTTTCTATAACCTACCTCCCGAACCGAGAGCAATCTCTATAAGGAATTTTTCTGTGCTTTTGTCCTTTCCATTTGGAGAAAATAAAAGACGGTGGCGACTCTTGCTTCCGCGACATTTCGCGAACCAGCGTTAAACAGTCAGTTCCAGATCCACCGATCACAGAACTGGCGACTCTGCTGGGGACTTATCTTTAAAGTGAGGTGTACCTTAGGATTAAGATCACTGTGTTTTCAATTGTCTTCTTTGCTTGCTTTACTATTGTGGGTTGCTTGGGAGTTCTATAGATCCTAACCCGGATCTGGGGGATACCTTCTTAGAAAGTAGCAACAAGGCTGTGAGGGAACTGTTCGGGGTATACCGACATGGTTGAAACAGTCTTCTACGTTGATGTGGCACTTTGGTGTGTACCGGTAACCCTTGAGTTCAGTCAAGGAGAGTACGGGGCCTCCGCGTGGTGTCATGAAGCATCAACAGACCTTAGGAACCTTAATTGAACAATCTTGGCCTCTTTAGGGTAGTGAGATAACTGACTTTGGTGCAGTCCGAGGTTGGTTGATACTCGATACTACACTCAATTGAGGGTTGCTTTCCTGGAATATTTCGGTCGCCAGTTCAGTGGCTAAATCGAAACGATGAACAATGAAAGCAATCCAGTGATATTGGGACCCTTAGAACCCGGTTACTTCTAATAGGACAGGTTGAGCCCACCAACTTCAAGAGGATAATACCCAGACCCCATGCTAGCCTAAGCTCTAAGGGCTTCTCTTGTGTGACTTGCGTGCCTTCCAACTTGACTATTTGCATGCTTGTTGTCTGACACTTGAGTTCCTTGCAGGTTTTGTTTATAGTCCTTAACTAGGACTCATAACGGGGTTACTGAGTGTTTTGCAGGTTTTATTTAGTCCTTAACTAGGACTCATAACAAGGTTTACCGAGTTTCTTGCAGGTTTTGTTTTGGTCCTTAATTGGGACTCATGATAGGTTTTACTTGAGTTTCTTGCAGGTTTTGGTTTGCAATCCTTAATTGGGACTCATAACAGGGTTACTTACGTTACCCCATGCATAGCATAACATCATACCATTGCATACATCCTAACCCATTTCAAGGATCTCAAGGGCTTGTGATGCAGGTCATGGTGAATCAACTATCCCAGCAAGGGGCAAAGAGGATTTACTTTCCTCTAGCCAAGGTTGTCAGGGGCTATGACCCACTTGATATGGTGAGCTTTGACTCCTGAAGAAGGTTCCCCTAACCAAGGTTGTTTGGAAACCAAAACTAGACATGATGACTAAAGTCAGGGGCTATGACCCACTGGATATGGTGAGCCTTTGACCCTTGAAGAAGGACTCTCAACAATATGCAATTCCTTCAATCAAGCTACCGGACCCAAATGCTAACAAATTTTCTCGTTTACCCCGCGAGGTCCTTGAAAACATTGCATGCATGTCATACACATCATTACATAACAAGTATCTTTGTTGCAGGTCACTTACCATTTCTCGCTGTTTATTTCAGCAATGGCCTTCCAACCAGATAACCAGGACCTTCTTGCTCAAGAGACTCGGTTCGGGGAAATCCTCCTGAATCTATCCAAGGGGCAGGAGGAGCTAAGGACACTTCTCATGGGGACCTTTGTCAGGAACAGTGCTGAGGATGAAAGGCTGAAACACCTACAAGCTGAGGTGGATGCATTGAAGGTCCAGATGCTGGGGCAGGTGACTGCCATTCAAGGGTTAGCTCAAAGACAAGACGAGCTCGGGGTTCTCATCAACCAACTGCTTCGGGGTAACCAGCTGGGGCAAACATCTAGGGTTGAAGAGCCAGTCATCATTCAACCACCCTTGAGACAAGCAGACAAGGGAAAAGCTCCTCAGATGGCTTCAGTATCACCAATTCAGTATCAACCTCACCAGCTTCAGCCAAACAAGCCCAAAAGGCAATTCACCAAGCTCAACGTGTCGCTGCCTCAAGCCTTACAACAACTGCTGAGGTTGAATTTGGTAACTCTAAAGGATCCTCCTAAGAATCCCAACAGGACACCTTCAAGGTATAACCCCAACGCTCGCTGCGCTTATCATTCTGACAGCCCGGGGCATGCTATAGAGGATTGTTGGACTCTGAAGAATAAGATCCAGGACCTGATTGAGGAAGGAGCTGTGGAATTCACCCAAGATGGCCAGGCTGAGTGCTTCTACCATCCCTACAGGAGGCACCATTTGAAGTAACAAGCCCTGAGATGAGGAGAATTTTTGTTCATTCGAATGTTCAAGTTGCAATTTTCTTTTGTTCAAACATTTGTTCATCGTTAAACATTGTTATTTCATTAATGCATCGCATATGTCTGTTCTGAAACAATATATTCGTATTCACTAAATGCAAATTATTTTCATATTTTTTCTGATGTCAACTCTTGATCTAAAATTCTAAAGCCTCTTGAGGGAGGATGACGAAAACGATACCACGATCTTTACAGTATGCTTTTGAACAGACCCCGCTGATGAGGTACAGGCATTGTTTCAATTCCTAAACACTGGAGTTATAAGGATGATAATCCCTCGTCAACCCCTCTGAGCCAAAGAAGTAGGAGTTTTTCTTTTCGAAATTTAAAACCCTTAATCATAACCTGGGGCAGGGTAGTTCTCTCAGTTGATCCAAGTGCATAACGAATGGCACCAAAGAGATCCTTACAAAACGAAGAAAGACAGTGATGGTTCCGAATAATCAATAAAGAAAGTCAGTCATTATCTCAAAAAATAAAAAACCCATTAAGTCCAAACCCATGAAGGAGACTTACAAAACTGGGGCATCCCGCTGACTGTAATTCCAAAAAAGGAAACAGTTCAGGCAAAAAAAAAGAAAGGGATAACAAAAATCAAGAAAGAGGTCTTACAAACCCTCAACAAAAAAGGAATGACTGCCTATTCAAAATAAGTTATCAACATTCGAATCATCACCGGAAAATCAGAACAAAGGTTCAAACAAGGTCTAACGTATGATCAACTGAGTTTAGGTTTGGAGAACATCACGAAGAGGGGTGGGTACAAATAATTTGAGCCTTTATCCTTTGTTTCTTAAACCGTGAACCAAGCCACGTTATAACCCTTAAAAGTCCTAGCTGAAGCATGGGTTAGTTCGAAAGCATACTGTTACGAAAAGGTATCCTGACTCCTTAAGGCTTACGGTAAATACGGAGTTGACATCAAGTTTTACAAACATTCCTTTGTTTTATGAAAAAGAATGCATTTTCAAAAATCTTCAGGACAGACATAAGCTTTGCATTTTTAACATAACTTTGTTTGCATATGATTTGTTGTTTGAACAGCAGGGAAATTCGCACGATGAATACCTAGTGAACAAAAGCACTTCCAATCAAGGGGCATAACATGATCAGGGTCTATTATCTGGGGCAATCCAATCAAGATTCGGAGAATCTCTCAAAGGCCAAACAACCTGGGGCAAATCTCCGCCTGAGTCATTCGGGGCACTCCAACAACGAATCTTGCTTGATCAAGCACCTTCTGATGGCATGACAAAACACTTCTAACAGGGGCAACTCCCTACTTTCTGAGAACAGACATAGTCGGAAAAATACTACGCATAATCAAAGACCCGCTAGGTTGACACACCTAGGCAAAAATAAGGGCTTCCCGGCGAACCAAAAGGGTTCGGGCAAAATGAAGGGATGAAATGAAAAAAATCTGTACACCCGGCAAGTCGAAAACCTGAAAAGGCGGCTTGGGCAAAAATGGGTATCCCGGTGGACTGAAAACCCGAAAGGGCGGTCCAGGCAAAAGTTAGGGATCAAAGCGTACGACTATGTCCTGTCATCTTGTCACCTGCCTACCAGAAGAAGCTTGGTCTATCAACAACTATCAGCCCCCCACAGGTGCCTTCTCCCATAGAAACAGGGGCAATAAAGAGTTGTCCAAGCGATCTAATTGTTCTGTCCTCCAAGGTATCAAGGTAGGTTCAGCTGAAGAACACAACCAGGTATCTTAATTCCCCAGAGAGTGAGCCAGCAAGCAGTATACTCTCCTCAAGCAAAGCAGTTATCAACCTTAAGGAAGTTGGGTATCCTCCCGCAGGTCTCAACCTTCCCCAGCAGCATATATGTTCTTAACAAGCATCCCCGGCAGTCTTGGCCTAAAGATTGTTCCCCGGCGGTATATCAACATTCAAAGGAATCACTTCCCCCGCAGTTCAAAACTTCCCAGAAGAGTCCAATCCAGTTTCCCCAGGAGAAATGGAATTCATCTCCCCCAAGCAGTAAGCTTATCCCCAGTAGATCCTGGAAGCTTATCCCTCGCAGAGCACGAACGCGTCGTCCGGCTTTATTTAAAGAGTTATTTCCTTAACAGGATATAACTGGGTTATCCTCAGCCAAAAAGCCACGGAAAGAGCGTCGTCGACAAAGTCTTCCTATCCCCAGCAAATTATTATCAACACTCAGCAAGGCATCCCTCTTCCCACAGAGTATTGCTTCCCAGCATGGTCGCTAGAGTATCTTTTCTCCCCGCAGAATCCTTCATTTGCCAAGTTTATTCCACAACGGAGTCATCTTCTCCTACCGTTATTCTTGCAGTTATCATCCCCAGCGGAAGCAAAACCTATTCTTCAACATCAGCCCAGGATACGACTTCCCGGCACCCGTCAAGGATTCACTTTCCTAGACTAAAACATACATAAAACTTCACATACATCATCATAGCATGCATAACGCACTGCATCATACAAGTCTCCTTTGTGTTGAGAACATCATTGCTTGACCCATATCATGCATTGCATATGACTGACTTTTACCTTTCAGGAAAGATGCAGTTTAAAGTCTCAATCACATTTCAAGACCTAGACCGGTTCAGTTAAATCGACCCTAAGATTTTCCTGATTCTTACCCAGTCCAAGGCCTTCTCTGGTTCAGTCAGATCGACCCTAAGATCTCCCTGATACTTATCCAGTTGAAGATGTTTCAAGACCTAGACCGGTTCAGTTAAATCGACCCTAAGATTTTCCTGATTCTTACCCAGTCCAAGGCCTTCTCTGGTTCAGTCAGATCGACCCTAAGATCTCCCTGATACTTATCCAGTTGAAGATGTTTCAAGACCTAGACCGGTTCAGTTAAATTGACCCTAAGATTTTCCTGATTCTTACCCAGTCCAAGGCCTTCTCTGGTTCAGTCAGATCGACCCTAAGATCTCCCTGATACTTATCCAGTTGAAGATGTTTCAAGACCTAGACCGGTTCAGTTAAATCGACCCTAAGATTTTCCTGATTCTTACCCAGTCCAAGGCCTTCTCTGGTTCAGTCAGATCGACCCTAAGATCTCCCTGATACTTATCCAGTTGAAGATGTTTCAAGACCTAGACCTGTTCAGTTAAATCGATCCTAAGATTTTCCTGATTCTTACCCAGTCCAAGGCCTTCTCTGGTTCAGTCAGATCGACCCTAAGATCTCCCTGATACTTATCCAGTTGAAGATGTTTCAAGACCTAGACCGGTTCAGTTAAATCGACCCTAAGATTTTCCTGATTCTTACCCAGTCCAAGGCCTTCTCTGGTTCAGTCAGATCGACCCTAAGATCTCCCTGATACTTATCCAGTTGAAGATGTTTCAAGACCTAGACCGGTTCAGTTAAATCGACCCTAAGATTTTCCTGATTCTTACCCAGTCCAAGGCCTTCTCTGGTTCAGTCAGATCGACCCTAAGATCTCCCTGATACTTATCCAGTTGAAGAGGTTTCAAGACCTAGACCGGTTCAGTTAAATCGACCCTAAGATTTTCCTGATTCTTACCCAGTCCAAGGCCTTCTCTGGTTCAGTCAGATTGACCCTAAGATCTCCCTGATACTTATCCAGTTGAAGATGTTTCAAGACCTAGACCGGTTCAGTTAAATCGATCCTAAGATTTTCCTGATTCTTACCCAGTCAAAGGCCTCTCTGGTTCAGTCAGATCGACCCTAAGATCTCCCTGATTCTTATTCCAGTAGAAGACACCCAAGATTTTTCTCAACAAGCGTTGTTGAAGTTAAAGACACCCAAGATTTTTCTCAACGAGCGTTGTTGAGGTTAAAGTCGCCCAAGGTTCTCTTACCATCCATGCTAAGGCAGTAACCATACCTGGTTCATTCATCAGCGTTTGAAGCTCCAGACTCAGCTCCTGTAACCAGTCAGGACACATCTATACCAAGCATCTAAAATCAGCTCCTGCAACGTGTCAGGTACTCATTTTTCTTTTGCAGGTAAGCAGGTTCTCGCTAAGGAATCTCTTACGCAATCAACATCCAGATGGCATCTATAAGCCCATCACCCTATCCAGCAACCTCTAAATGGCATCTATAAGCCCATTCCCCCATCATCACTGCTACCATGTGAGCGCAAATTTCTGGGTACTCTAGTGTCCAATCATCTTCTACCCTCGGATTACGAAAGGCACGTCAGCCAATCTGCATCCTCAGGTCTAAGAAGATTGAACAGGGGCAACTGTTGTACCCCAAAATTTGCCCTCCCATATTCTCCAAGATTTGTCAAGTCAAAGTCACAAAATTCCCCAAGGGTTGTGCAGCTCAACAGCTCCCCATACAGCCAAAACTAGGGTTTGAGTCCTGATCAAGAAAAGGAAGTTTTCAATGGCCCAATCAAGTCTCATATGCTTACAAACATGGTCAAGTATCCTCATATCAAGTTTCAAGACATTCAGCTCAAAATTGCACAGTCAAAACCCTAGATTGCACTATAGTCAACTGTAGGGGCAAAATGGTCATTTGACAGTCAAAAGTTCAAATTTTTGGTCAACATATCATTTTGAAGCCACAAACATCATTTGATCAATGCTTGATCATGATTCTCAAAATTTTGCTCAGAAATCATCAAAGATGCAAAAGTTGCTATATTTGGACAGCTGAAAAAGTCAACTGAAATTGACCAGGGCATAACTTTCACATGGATTATCAGAAAAATTCCATCCAAAGCTCATTTTGAAGAGAAAGACATTTCCTACAACTCATCTTCATATTCCAAGTCCAATAAATGCTCTCACAAAAAGTTATCAATTTCAACATTATAGGTCATTTTCAAAAGTCAACAAAAAGGGACTTTAAGTAAAAGGCCATAACTTGAGATTGGTAAATCAAAATGACATGGGACCAAAGGCATTGGTTAGAGGACTCAAATACCTTTCCAAAATGTCCAAGAACATGTGAAAAGCTTAAAAATTGAGCAAGTTATGCCTTGTGGAAGTTGGGAAATTTTTGGGAATTTTGAAAAGTCAACATTGATGCAAATGATCCAAAAATGCAAATGGGCCCATTTTTCTTCCAAGTTTCTTCATGCCAAGCCTATGCACGACCATTAAGCCCAAGGGGAAGTATTTTCTCAATTTTTAATTATTTATTTGAATTTATATTAATATTAATTCACTTAAATCATTTAAATATGTAGAAAATATAAATTTGACCTAAAAAAAATCTCTTTTGTGCACATTCTACTCTCAATATTTCGTGCTTGTTTGATTATGGAAAGTTTTGGTGTGATTGGAGCATGATTGACACAAATTGCACATGGAAAAGATTTCAAAAAGATCTTACAAAATCAAATATGCAAAACATTGAATTCATGAGATTTTGTTCAATTTTATTGACCTAAAAGCTTCACTATATGATCAGAATCACAACCCTAAAAGAATTACACAAAAAGCTGCGCATAAGAATACTATACAAACTTGAAAAATTGTCCAAAAAGTCAAGAACTGAAAAGCATTCAAGAGGTGGTTTTAAGCCCTAACATTCATCCCAAAAAGCTTCCTCGTGGACTCTTGAGCACATTCCAATCAGAAATCATCACCAAAGCTCCAAAAATTGGTAGATAAAACTCAGACTATACCTCCAAATTTCTGAAATCGTGCATCATAATTTAAGCATCATTTGCACTTTTTGTTTGTTGATCCATGTTTGTTATGAAATTCTGAGACTAACCATCATATTTAATTGAGTTTTCGTGCGCCATATACAGATTTGCCATTATTGTGTTCTAGGGTTTTCACGAGCTTTGATTTGGGCATTTCGTAATACTGTAAAATTGAGACTCATCAGTACCATGACCAAAACCAGCGCGATTGGACGATCATTCTACAACCTTCGCGCCTAATTTATATGCAATGAGGGGCTATTCGCTATTATTGGATTAGGTTTGTTTTGAGGGGGTTCAAAACCCCCGTTAAACGTTTTCTATTTTTTCAGGGAAACAAAGCAACGAAGACGAAGATGTCGTGTCACATGGGGATAGGTCAATTCAAAATCTCGCGCGCGTTTCAAAGAGCACTAACCTTTTTCTTTTATAATAATTATTGACCATTATATATTAATTGAAACTCAAGTGCTTCAGTGGCAGGCGTATTCCATTGCATTGTCCAAGACCTGGGTTCGAGTCCCAGGTCTGTGTAAATCTCATACTATTTTTCAATACTAATTCCTATGCAGCACTTCCATTGCAAGATCTTCATGCACGCCCAGAAATCACCATCCACGCGTCCCACCAATTCAAATCAAAGGCTTGGATACAAGGAACATGCTAGGTCCAGGTCAACGCTGGCATACAAAATTGGAAAAGTCAAACGGGTTTCAAGCCATTGGGCCAGAAATGCTAGGCCTATACCTCCTGAATTGGGGTCTACCCCCCCCCCCCCCCCCCTTGGTTTGCTAATTTTATTTTTCTTACATCTTTTTAATTTTATTTGTTTTGTTGTTTTAATTCAATAATTATTTATTTTTTTACAAAATACAAAAACATCATAAAATCAGAAAAGGCAAATAAAAATATAATATTTATTTATTTCAATTATTTTTTGTATAAACTAATATGTAAATTATTTAGTTTAATTAGGTTTTTAGCTTTAATTCCTTTTAATAAAAATCCAAAAAATATAGAATTAGGTTAATTGATAATTTTTATACCTTTTTAATTTTCTTTTTTTCTTATCACAATATTACTTATTTATTTATTTATTTTTATAATCATTTGTACATAAATAAATTAGATTTAAATTAGGTCAAATTTCAATATTTTCACAATAAACTTAAAAAACATTAGAATTAGGGTTTAGCATTTCATTTTAATTTTAATTAATTTTTCTTTTTCTTTTAAACCTTAAAAAACACAAAAATACCCAAAACATTTAATTTTTCATTTTTTATTTTAATTCCTTATTAAAGTTAATCTTTTTGCAAAAAGGGTCCAACGCCCATTGTTTTTTATTATTTAATTTGCGCATTTATTTTATGTCATTTATTATAATTATGTAACTGTCCCAAAGCCTTGTAACAATTTTACTTTTCGCACTTTTATTCGCTTTCATTTATTTTCCGCTAAATCGGGTCCGGTTTAATTTTGGCGATGTGGACCCGCGCCTTTGTAATAGCCTTAGATTTATTTTTCGCAAACTTTATAACTGTTAAATATGCATGCAAGAACGAATGGCCCTAATTAAAATCAAGCGTAGAACACAAATAAACATGACAAGACAAATAACTGAAACATGACACACAATTCGCACACACCACCCCTAGGGTACGCCTCACTGTTGCCTTGCCTCGAAAGGTGATCGTCGAGTAGAGGATGTCTTAGTAAGTCCTCATGATCCGGGAACCTGGCATGAGGGTAGCTTCTAAGGTGTCTTCCCATTGCTCTGGTGATCACCATGTCCCTAAAACTCGAATTGACCCGAACACCTCCAACGGTGGTGCTACCTACCTCTCAATGGTGGGATGACACTACTTTAAAGGACATTTACACAGACGAATTCCTTAGGGTAGGTAGGTTCTCGTAGATACTTGCTCTAATCTCAAAACAAACTGAAATCTTTTCACACCAACACTTTTCAAAAGCTTTCAAAGCAAATTTTTCAAACACTCTTGAGGACTGATACAAGAGTCGAACTGAAATTTTCAAAGAAACTTTTTTAAAACCCACAGTTGAAAAGCAAACAAACCATTTTTGAAAACACAAATGAGCAAGTATCTAAGAGCCCATGGATAACCATGGATAGAAAGGGTGCTAACACCTTCCCTTTCTATAACCTACCTCCCGAACCGAGAGCAATCTCTATAAGGAATTTTTCTGTGCTTTTGTCCTTTCCATTTGGAGAAAATAAAAGACGGTGGCGACTCTTGCTTCCGCGACATTTCGCGAACCAGCGTTAAACAGTCAGTTCCAGATCCACCGATCACAGATACCTTAGAGAAAACAGCAAGCGGCAGCCTCTTCATGAGCAACTTGTGTGTTATTGGTAATTTTGAAAAGAAACAACAAGCGGCAGCCTCTTCATGAGCAACTTGTGTGTTATTGGTAATTTTGAAAAGAAACAGCAAGCGGCAGTCTCTTCATGGACAACTTGTATGTTATCAACACCTTTAAAAACAGCAAGCGGCAGTCTCTTCATGGACAACTTGTATGTTATCAACACCTTTAAAAACAGCAAGCGGCAGTCTCTTCATGGACAACTTGTATGTTATCAACACTTTCTCAAAATGTCAAGTGGCAGTCCTTTCACGGGTAGCTTGTACGGAAAACGGCAAGTGGCAGCTTCTTCATGAGCAGCTTGTACGTTAGTATTTTTGGAAGACAACAAGTGGCAGCTTCTTCATGAGCAGCTTGTGGGTTATTAGCAACAAGTGGCAGACTCTTCATGAGCAGCTTGTGTGCTTTGATATTCTTTGAAGACGGCAAGTGGCAGCTTCTTTATGAGCAGCTTGTGGGTTATTAGCAACAAGTGGCAGACTCTTCATGAGCAGCTTGTGTGCTTTGATATTCTTTGAAGACGGCAAGTGGCGGCTTCTTTATGAGCAGCTTGTGGGTTTTTGGCAACAAATGGCGGACTCTTCATGAGCAGCTTGTGTGCTTTGATATTCTTTGAAGACGGCAAGTGGCAGCTTCTTTATGAGCAGCTTGTGGGTTTTTGGCAACAAATGGCGGACTCTTCATGAGCAGCTTGTATGCTATTGACACCTTTGAAAGGAAGCAAGTGGCGGCCTCTTTATTCGAGCAGCTTGTGTATCCCCAACAATAATGTCTACTCAGCAAATGGCATCCCTTTCGGAAAAGTTCAGTGGGGAAGTTTGTTATTTTATCCTTTTCAAGCGATATCTTGGTTAAAGAAGAAATGTGTTACCGTTCTTGGTAAAATTCAGAAATCAGAGATGTTTATCTCCAGCCCCAGTTCTGATGTCAATCATTTCCTTTTCCAGTCACAGTACTGTTGTAAATCATTACCTTTTCCAGTCACAGTACTGATGTCAATCATATGCTTTTCCAGTCACAGTACTGTTGTGAATCATTACCTTTTCCAGTCCCAATACGGATGTAAATCATTCAAGAGTCTCTCATTTGAAGTCTATGACTTTGTTTCCCCAATAGAGTTACAACCTTTTCCTCCGTGGGATTACTGTATAATGTACTTGGTTTCTCCAACATAGTCTGTCTCATATGGCGTCATTCCCCATAAAATTCAAAACATCACATTCATATCATATCGTAAACATGATCGCGGTATCTTAAGGCCAAAAATTGTGTATTCTATATTTAAGTTCCTTCAATCTCGTCGAAATGAAGATCCCAATCTTCATATCTCCAGATAGAAGAAACTTAAATAGGGGCAGCTGTTGTACCCTAATTTTTGACCTAAGATCCCATGCCTCGATTAGGGTTCAGAATCTCTCAAGCCAGAAGTACAGTTGATCGTTGATTTTTGAAGACTGATTCATCAGGGGAATCGTGTGTTTATTTCCACGCCTTGTTCGATAAGTGGTCTCAAGCTTCTTCCGAAATTCCCCAAGAGCACAGTCAGGATTTCAGCAGCACTGGTTTACATGTGCATCAAGATGCTTTAGAATGCGAAGAAAGATCGAGTTTGCAAGTTGATTCAAAGCATTTCGATCAAAGGTCAACTCTTGTAAGTTCAATTTCAAACGGTCATAACTTCTTCAATTTTCAATGTCTTGAGGCGATTCTTTTGCAAAGTATCACGAATAGCGTTGTTTATGAGATTACTTCAAAGATTAAGGTGCAAGTCATGCCACAGACGTTTTCTCGAGAACGTTTGATTTTTTCTGTTGGGATAATTCATGAAACTGGGGTTTTAGTCCAATGATTCTTTGATTGCTTATGGATTACTTCAAGTCATTTTGCAATTGAACATTTGCAATCATTGGATCAAAGTGGATTATTGGTTAAACCTCTTAAAGTCGCAATTTGTATTATTGGCTCGTATTGCAAGTTACAACAAATTGATGATATGGTTTTATAAAGAAGAAGATCTGAGGAACAATTAGAATAATTATTTTTGATTTCAAATCAATTCAAGTGTGTGAAGCACAATTCATTCATACGAATTTGCTTCTGGATTCAAGATATACAAAAGGACCAATTTTCTCATGATGTAAGTCTGCTCAACTCAGTAGATCAATTCATGTAATTTGTGTGGAATTCTATAAGCTATCAAAGAGTTCAAGCTTCACGAAGGTAATGAAATGAGAGTGCCCGATGGGTCAAATTGTGAATTTCTTTTAGAATTACACAACATGAATGGAATGAGACATAGAACTACTTATGCTACTGTGAGGAATACTAATGAAAGTAAGAATGATATTATTTTGTTGTGTCAATGCCCCTAAAGTGGGACATCACAGGTTACTCCAACAACATATGATCCTCAAAAGAAAAAATTTCAACTCCTTGTCAATCGGAAGTTTTGGATTAAAAGTTGACAACAACAATTATAATAAAGTTGTAAATAGGTTGAAACCATTGTCAAATTTGCAAGTATCTTATTTTCAGTCACCATTACAACTTTATTGTTCATATAAAAACTTACACAAAATAGACCATACTTAAACCTATCAAGAACTTTTGCATTAGACCTAATTCTAAGTTCTCTTCAAAGTGTTGTCTCCGTCCAAAAACAACCCTGCACAAATGCAAAGGAAAGTCAAATTGTGACCTTTCCTTGTCCATAATCCTTGTTGCTTTAAAACCAATCTGCAAAAAAAAACAAAACATGTAAAGGAAAATAGCCCTGCTCTCAAAGCATCACTATGCTGCCAAAAGTATACTACTATACTGCCAAAATTCTGATACCTTCTTACTGCTCCAAAGCCTTTCTATACCACTGCTGCCCTGTACATAAACATCAAAATAGCAACACAAAAATGGCATCATAAAAAGCAATAAAACAGTGACAATAAAACCAACTTTTCCCTCCCAATTTCACAACCATTTTCCCCCCAAATTCATTTTTTTTCTTTCTTTCCTGGCCATAAAACTCAGACTTTGAAAACTGAACAGGGGAGGACAAAAACAAAAAAAAAAAAAAATAACAATACAAAAGCAACACAGTAACCATTTAATTCATCTCCATCCATCACACTCACCTATCCTTCTGCCCTTCAGTTTCTGCGAGCTTCATCAACATCCCCTTTCATCTTTTCTCCGCATCTGTTCAATCTTCATCCATTCAACCGCCATCACCCTTACCGTGATTCCGCTCCGAACCACACTCCATCAATCTACCAGAACACCACCTTCACACACAAACTCATCTTCTTCATCCTCCTTCCTTTACAAACCATTATCCATCACCTCTCTCTTCATTTTCACTTCTAAACACAATATCTAACTCTCGCTTTAGCTTCACTGTATGTGACCAAGAGAAGAAGACCGCCATTTTTGTGGTCAGATTTAAACCAACATAAACCACCCTTTGAAAAAACCACAACTCTGTATAAACTCCATGTCATCTGCTCTATACAAACCATTGTTATTAATCTGGGAAAGAAGAAAATGCCGTCGTCCAGCTACAACAACCCCGTCCTCACCGTAATCACTATCATACAACTACACTGAGGACCTTCACTTCACCGTGACCCAACTGAACAACGACCTACCTCCTACTGTCATATCCCTTTGTTAATCATACTGCACAGTACTCCCTCAGCAACATGTATGGGAGGGACTACATTACTTGGTGCTAGAGACCGATTTCAATCTCCGTGACGCGTTCCACTGCACTATGAAAATTGATAACAAGTAATGATTGACTGGCTATCCATTGATCTTAATCAGTTTGGATGGTTACTCGTGTCTTCCAGATTGCTTTGATTTTGCACTAACGGTGAGTAATCTTCTGTCACGAATTGGAAGCAATCATCCGTAATGAATTGTTGCACTGCTGCAGGCCGGGATGAGGTTTTTGCATCTCAGTAAAATTCATTTAGACAGATTTTATAGAGGCAGCCTAACAGGTTGTGGAGAAAGTGAGGAAAAGGGGTACTGATACAAGCTTGTTTATTTATACTGAGAGCTGAACCGGTCTTTCTAATTGAGAATGAGAATGCAACTGCAACCAGATGTGATCTTAATTTGCAACTACACAATTTTGATTTGTAACATAGAACTTCTATTTACCAGAATGCGTATGATAGAGAAGGGGAAAACACAATAGAAGCATTTGTAACCAAAAAAGAAATCAAAACAAATAGGATTATAGACCTCACACTGCCGACGCGCCAAGATCTCCTTCATGCCAATAACCGTTGCATGCCCTGTATTCCAACCACGAACAGCCACGCCTGGTCCTCCGCTGTCTACGGGAAAGGAGACAAGTTGTTTCACGCCAAATCTGGACCATTGAATCTCCATCTCTCTCTCGCCGCTGTTAACCCTCAAATCTCTTTCATCTTCGCCGGCGAATCACCATCACCACCTCCGCAGCTCACCGAAAACATCACCCTTCTGCAACGAAACCGAAGCAGCATCAACAACACCTCCGACCCATCAACACCAACTGCCATTAACACCGGTAAAAATCATCTTCACCGTCGTTCTTTGTGTTCCCATAATATTTGCTTTTTTTTGTGATTATTCAGATCTATTGTGAGAGTGAAAGGAAAGGAGAAGAAAGAGTGTGGGCTATTGGGAGAATGAGATTTGTTCTTGCGTTTGGTTTTCTCATCAGGTTTGGATCAAATTATTCAATACACTCCCCCATGATTCTTAATTACACCCTTTTAGGTCTTCCTAACTTTATAATTTAATTTAGTTCATATTAGTTTGTTTATTTTATCTATTTTTTTTGGGCTTTCAACAAAAAATAATATAAAAAATATTAGTAAGTCTTAGATTTAGTTTAGTATTTAATTTAGTTTTTTAATTAGTTTAATTTTATTTTAGTAACTTTAGAATATTATTTCATTTAGATTTAGAATTTTATTTGTTTTAGTTTTAAATTAGTAACTTTAGAATGTTATTTGATTTAAGTTAACATTAGAATTTTAGTTGTTAGTTTTAGTTTAGGGACTTTAGAATTTTATTTGATTTAGAATTAGTTTAATGAGTTCATAATTTTTATTTGATTTAGAATTAGTTTAATAAGTTTAGGATTTTAATTGTTTAGAATTAGTTTAATATTCTTCTAGAATTTCTTGATTTAGATTTAGTTTAGTTAACTTTGGAATTCTTATTTGTTTTAGATCAAATTTAGTAACCTTAGAATTTAATTTAGCTTAGATTTAATTTGCTAATATCAAAATTTTAATTTTAGTCTAGATCTAGTGTAGTAATTTTCGAATTATTTTTATAACTTTAGAATTTGTAATTAGTTTAGAATTATTTTAGTAAGTAATCTTAGAATTTTTACTTAGATAACTAGTTCTATTTTCTTCTATATAAATATCTTTGTCATTTTAATTTCTCGATGCCTTTGATCATTAATCTGTTTCATTAGATTTGTTTTCTTTTGAATTCTCGAATGCTTACATTTTGATGTTCATTTTATTTTGCTCGGTCGATTTAATCCAAGGGAAATGTTTTAACTTTGTTGACTTCATGTCATCAAATATATTTGTTACAATCGTGCGAATAGTCTCATTCATTTTTTGCTTGTTTACTATTTTTCCAAACTTAAGATAATTTTCCCAAAAGACCCTATTTTCAAACTCACACCTTTTAAGTCAAAACTTCGACATTAGGTTATCACATTTTCAAAATCTCGCCAACACCTATTTTTAGCCAAACGAACCATTTTAATCAAATAAACAATTTTAACCAAAAACAGATATTTCAAAAGGTTCCTGCGGAGTACCGCAGATGCATTGGGTGATAATACCTTCCCATTGCATAACCAACCCCCGAACTCTCGATCTCTTTCAAAAATGCATTGTACTTTCATTACTTTCAAGTATTATTTTACATTGCATATTTTAGGGTTTTATTTCGCACTTTTCCCTTTTCCCTTGGAAATAATAAAGCGCGGTGGCGACTCTTGCTTTTGTGAGTCAAGTTAATTAATAGCTTGATCTCCGATTTTCACCGCTACAGTATCACCTACAACCCCTGCTTAGCCTTAAGACAATTTGGTTATGCCCGAAGGGATGGCCCACATGAGATGCTCATTCAAGGTTTGGTATTTGACTACGAGAACGACGATCAAGGTCATCGCCAGAGATTTATCCGAGCTTAGAGGATGCTGAACAAGGTAGATAGAAAGACATTAGGGCATAAGAATTCCATCCCTCTTGAGCCTTACCTCAAATGGGTACGAGCTCATGCTCAAAGTCTTATAATGCCTTACCCCTCCATTCTCCCGGTTATCATAGAGCCTGTCGTGGAAGGAGATGTTCCGTACACTATCCTGCATCCTGACATGTCCACCTCTCTTGAATACTTACAAAGGGATTGGGTACAGCTTAAGGGGGGAGCGAGACACTTTCGAAGTCCAATTCTACGCTAGCGAGAAGAAGGTTTTGGAACTCACTAATAAAATTCACGAGGAGCGGAGCCTGAATGCCTACATCGCACCAAAGAGAATGCGTACAACTTTTTTATCTTAGAGTCTTTGTACTTCTTTGTAAGCCCAAAAGAGGCATGATATACTCAAGCTTTAATTTATTAATATAACGTGTGTTCCATTTTTTTTTGGTCTAAAGAAATTTTAAATCTCTAAGTTCCTTGAAATTATTGCATATGCATTTACCATTCATCATAACACAAGCAGATTTCTTACGACAAGTATCCTTATCTTTATATTGTTTATTTCAGTAACATGGATCTCGAGCAGACGGTAAAAGACCTGCAAGCACAGAATGCCCATTTTCAGCAGTTGTTCTTGACTCTAGCCAAAGGACAAGAAGATCTGAAAACCTTGTTGATCGAAGAAAAGAAGAAGAAAAAGAAAGTAACCGGAGTTCTGAATATGGGAAGAAGATTCCAAGGACAAGCAAGAAGGACCCTAGACTTTGCAACGTCATTTGGTGAAAAATACAATCAAGATGGGAAAGGCAAGGAAGCAGTTTTCCAACAAGAGTCTGAAGAGGAGGAAAAGGAGAATTAATCTATATAGCAGTATCCCCCGGCCGACGACAAATACAAGCATCTGGAAGAACGACTAAGCACAATGGAAATCTAGAAAGTGCTTGGGCTAGACTTTGAGGAGTTAGGTCTGGTGTCCGGGATTATCATTCCACCAAAATACAAGGCGCCGATATTTGCTAAATACGACAGAGTTTCGTGCCCCAAAATGAATCTCTGATCCTATGTAAGGAAGATACAACCTCACACTGCAGATAGAGATTTATGGGTCCACTTTTTCTAAGACAGTCTATCTGGAACTCAATTTAATTGGTTCTATCAATTGGAAAGGGCCAATATCTACAACTGGGAAGACCTTCCCGCTGCTTTCTATAAACAATATCAGTACAACACAAACCTTTCTCCTACACGTACTCAACTCCAGAGTATGGCTATGATTTCAAATGAAGGTTTCAAAGACTACGCTCAGAAATGGAGGGACTTAGCGGGAAGAGTCCAACCTCCCCTTTCTGAAAGATAACTAGTAGACATGTTTTTGGGTACCCTGTCTGGTCCTTTCTTTAACCATTTATTTGGAAGCTCCTCAGTAGGCTTCACTGAATTAATCCTGACCAGAGAAAGAGTGGAAGCTGGGATTAAGAGTGGGAAGATCCATAAAGATACATCCTCCTCCGCTGTAAGAAAACCATTTATAGGGAAGAAAGAGGTTGGTGTTGTGTATCCTCAAAGGAACCAAGAAAGAACTGAACACCGTACAATGGTGGGGGCTGTCATGATCCCTAAGCCTGTGCCTACTCAGCAAAGGAATGATCAGCCTAGAAAAGAAAGACCAGTAAGACAATTTACCCGAATTAATATGACATTATCTTAAGTACTGGCACATTTGTTGAGATCCAATCTGGTAACTTTGAAAGAAGCTCCGAAGAATCCCAACACCACATCTCCTTGCTATCATCCTAATGCTCGTTGTGCGTACCATTCGGAAATCCCAGGCCATGACACTAACAAATGTTGGGCTTTGAAAAACAAGGTGCAAGACCTTCTTGAAGCAAAAGAAATTGAGTTTGATGCTCTTGAAATCCTGAATGTTATCACCGCTCATATGCCCAAGCATGGTCGCGGTGTCAACATTGTTGAAGATGATATGTTTGTTTCTACTGTTGATTAACTTGTTACTCCTCTCCTCACTGTCAAGAAGAACCTTTTAAAAGCTGGTTTATTTTCGGGTTGTGATTAAAGATGCCACCTCTGTTACTCCTGACCAACTAGTTGTCATTTATTGAAAGCAGGTGTTCAACGCCTAATGGATGACAAAGAGATTTTGTTTGAAAAGACTCCTGTTCCAACTGTTTCTTACAAAGATGTTTCAAAAATAACCATTTCCGCCAATCCTTCCAGGGTCTCCACCAAAAGACCCGTTAAGATTACATCAGTTCCTAAAGTAGCTCCGCTAATAATTACTATGCCTGGGCCAATCCCGTACTCATCAGATAAGACCGTCCCATGGAATTATGGGGGTAATGTCTACTATCACGGTGTCAAGCAAGATTGGTCGGTTACTGAAGACTCAATTTCTGAGGAAGATAACCCAGACATCAGTAATATTGCGGGAAACAGCAAGATAACCCAAAGCGGAAGAATTTTCTCTCCAAAGATTGCTCCTCCGAGGATTATCATCGGTCCTATGATCATCCCTGTTCTTGTTCCTGCTAACACTACTACTACAACAACCTCATTGGTTACCCCTGCTGACACTACTACTACTACAATTCCTATAGTTACACCTGCTGACACTCCTACCGTCGAGTCAACTGAGACTCGAGGCAAAGGAATTATGGTTGAGCCTGTCCAGATGAAGGCACAAACAATATCCATCCCCGAGGCCTCCAAAAAGGAGATGGAAGAAATTCTGAAGATTATAAAGAGAAGCGACTACAACGTAGTCGAGCAGTTAGGGAAGACTCCATCAAAGATTTCTATGCTGGCTTTATTATTGTGTTTCAAGGCTCATGCAAAGGCCTTGGTAAAATTCCTGAAAATTTCCCATGTACCACAAGAAACCTTTGTTGATCAGTTCCAAGACTGTGTGGCTAGCTTGACCGCGGACAATGGTTTACGCTTTTCTGAAGCTGACTTGACACCTAGACGGAGGAAGCACAACGAGTCATTGTGAGTCTCTGTGGAATGTCGGGGAACAACTCTGTCCCATGTCTTTGTGGATACTGATTCATATTTGAATGTGATGCCTAAGAAGGCTCTTGATAGACTCGATTGTGAAGGTTTGACCTTAAAACCCAGCAATATAATGGTAAGGGCCTTCGACGGTTCAAAGAGAATGATGCATGGGGAGGTGAACATCCCCATAAAAGTTGGAACCCAAACCTTTGATTCAACTTTTTACGTGATGGACATTCTCCCTTCCTACTCCTGCTTATTGGACCGACCATGGATTCACAATGCTGGTGATGTCACCTCTACGTTACATCAAATGCTGAAATACCCAACCAAGGGGAAGATCATTATTGTCCATGGAGAAGAGGAATATATTGTCAGTCATTTAAACTCCTTCAGATACGTGGAATTGGACGGACAATTCATTGAAACTCCGTTTCAGCATTTCGAGGAAGTCCCACCAACCGTGGCAGTAACCAAAGTTGTTTCCCAAATCCCAAAGATTACAAGACCTCCGCTATAGATGTCTTCCCTGAAAGATGACAAGGTAGTGATAGAAGAAGGTGGGTGCAGTATTTGGGGGAAACTCCCAGATATCCCATACAAGTCTGACAAATTTGGTTTGGGTTTCACTTCAGGAGCCCAGAAAGCTATACGCAGTGCTCGCGCCGGGGGACCCCCTTTGAAGATCAACAAGCATGGAGTCAACCCAGTGGAGGATGATGAGAACAACTACAATCTAAAGGAATGGATTTTCCAAACTGTCAATGGAGGACTCAGCAACTGGGAAGCTAAAGATTTTGTCCCAATTACTTTTATCCAACAGTAATTGTCTTTAAATTTTGTCGGATCTGTAATAATTAAACAATTCAGACTTTTAAAGCCTTGTGTCTTACCCGAGGCACAATGGTCCATTTGTAAGGGTTGTTATCTCATTTTCATATGTCATCAATGAATCATAGACGTTTTTGCATACAAACTTTTTGTTCTTTGTCTTTCTTTTACATTTTTTATTTCTTTCAAAGATAGCTATACTATTACACACACTCACATTCAAAATGCAGATCTACATCCATTCGGGATCCCATGGGTAACGATTCTTCTATGGCCTTTTGTGACTCTAAAAATCTAATCTACCAAGCCGAAGACGAAGACGAGGAAGATTATGAAGTTCCAGGGGAACTAGCCAGGTTACTACAACAAGAAGAGATGACCATTCAACCCCACGAAGAACCAGTGGACACAGTTAACCTAGCTACCAAAGAAGACAAGAAAGAAGTCAAGGTAGGTGCCAATCTAGAACCTAGTGTCAAGAAACGTCTGATTCAGTTGCTACATGATTATGTTGAGGTCTTTGCCTGGTCGTATGAAGACATTCCAGGATTAGATGCCGATATCATGGTCCATCCTCTACCAACAAAAGAAGATTTCCCACCGGTAAAACAAAAGGTCCGTCGTATGCGACAAGACATGTCAGATAAGGTCAAAGCCGAAGTCATGAAACAATTCAATGCCGGATTCTTGGCTGTCATCTCCTATCCGCAATGGGTCGCCAATGTTGTTCCCGTGCCTAATAAGGACAGAAAAGTGCAAATGTGCGTGGACTACAGAGATTTGAATAGGGAAAGCCCTAAGGATGATTTCCCACTTCCCCACATTGATATTTTGGTTGACAATACAGCACAACATAAATTGTTTTCCTTCATGGATGGTTTCTTAGGCTACAACCAAATTAAGATGGCACCTAAGGAAATGGAGAAAACAACCTTTATCACACAATGGGGGACTTTCTGTTATAAGTATATTCCATTCGGGTTGAAGAACATTGGGTAAACCTATCAGCGTGCCATGGTAGCTCTATTTCGCGACATGATACATCATGAAATAGAGGTCTATGTGAATGATATGATAGCCAGATCTCAAACTGAAGAGGAACATCTTGACCATTTGCAGAAACAGTTTGAGGGATTAAAGAAATACAAGCTGAGGTTCAACCCAAATAAATGCACATTTAGGGTGAGGTCCGGTAAACTCCTAGGCTTTGTCGTCAGTGGTGAAGGTATCGAAGTGGATCCTGCCAAAGTGAAAGAAATACAAGAAATGCATGCTCCTCGTACTGAGAAGGAATTCATAGGATTCTTGGGACGTTTAAACTACATTGCCAGATTCATTTCTCACCTAACAGCTACTTGTGAACCAATCTTCAAATTGTTGAAGAAAGATCAAGTAGTCAAATGGAAAGATGAATGCCAAACTGCTTTCAACAAGATCAAAGAGTACCTACAAGAGCCTCCTGTTTTGATGCCACCAATCGAGGGAAGACCATTGATCATGTATGTGATACGGTGGGATAACTGACTTGAGGTTTTTGCGTTTTGTTGCAAATGTCGCGGTTAGCAAGAGTCGCCACCGACTTTTCTTTTATCCAAAAGGAAAGGTAAAAAAGCACAGGAAAGACCTTTGAGATGTTTTCTTAAGTTCGGGTGGTAGATTATGAAAAGGGAAGGTGTTAGCACCCTTTTCATCCATGGTTTTCCATGGGCTCTTAGTTACTTTCTTAGATCACTTGCTTTGCTTTGCTTTGTTTGAAATGGTGTTTGGTGTGATTTTGAAAGTATTTTGAAAAGAGGCCATTCGTTTAGGCAATCTTTGTAATGATTCTCGTTCGTAAGAATGTATACAAAGATGTTTGTCTTTTGAAAAATGTTTCAATGTCTTGTAAGATGTTTTGAAATGTGTATGTGCTTGTTTTTGAAAATAGCAAGGATTGTTTTGAAATGGAGCAAGTAACTTAGAAGCTATCTACCTACTCAAATGTCTTTCTTGTGCATTTTTATTCCTTTGAAATTGTTGACTTACCATTGATTTGGTAAGCAACCCTATCTTTGGATGTAAACGGGATGGGCGTGGGTCATCGTATGACCATGATAGCAATGTTGCCAAGTATCTTAGCATTTTTGAGGGACCAATATCATTTGTCTAGGCATGTAAGTACGAAGTGCGCCTAAGAGGGGTGAATTAGGTACTTTTAAAAATTCTGGTTTTTAGTGATGATGGTTCTTAGTTTTCTGGTTATAAGAGATTTTAGGAAGGCTTAAAAATGCAGAAAATAAAGAGACACGGGCGATATATCCTGGTTCCCCTCACAGTCCGAGAGTACTCCAGTCCCCTTTCAACATGAAAGAGATTTCCTTATTGTGGCAAACTTACATAAGAACTACCAACCAAACCAAGAACAATCCTCTTGGACCAAGAACAATCCTCTTGGATTTTCACTAAGTTACCTATGAGAACAATCCTCTCAATGTAACTACACTTGTATCCAACAACTTGGAAAGACAAGATTTCAACAAAAACACTTAAACTTAATTCCAACAATCCTGGAAAATAAGTAAGTAAAAACAATTTGTGAGTTTGAGTGAGTAGAGTATATTGATCACTAAGAGTGATTTTGACAATGTATAATCTTCTTCTTTCAATAATAATATTGTACAGAGACTCAAGATATATTTTCTCAAAGTTTTCTGTTTTAAAGTATGAAAATAAATGCAGAAAACTTATGCATGAAAGTGAAAGATGCTTGAGTTTGTATTTTTAAAGTTCAGAAAAATATTATGAAAGAAAGTTTTTGATATGAATTTGAAATTGAATATTTATATGTTCATAACACCCTTTTGAAACAACATGAAGATCTGGAAATGTATCATGAACAAATGCCAAGTTTGAGTGAAAAGATGTAATGAAAAGGCATGATGAAAAGGCATGAACAAAGCTGTAATTTTTCAAATTCGTGCAGTGTGTAATCGATAGCACCTTTAGTGTAATCGATTGCACAAGGTTTTTAACAGCTATATTTTCAAAATTTTAAGAGTGCAATCGATTGCATCAACAATGTAGTCGATTGCAGGCTAAGTCAGTAGCAAAATTTAACTGAGTGCAATTGATTGCACCAACTATGTAATCGATTGCATGCTAAGACAAAATCAAATGTTTTGAAAATTTTAAGTGTGCAATCGATTGCACAAACTATGTAATCGATTGCATCAAGAAACAGAAGCAGAAGATTTTGGATTTTTGAAGAGTGAAATTGATTGCACTTAGATGTAAATCGATTGCATGCATATGAATAATGAAAATTAATCTTTGCAAATCTTGAGAATGATTCTTAAACTATTTCTTTTTCATTTTTGAGCATCTATATCTTAAGATCAAAGTAGATAATATTATTATACCTTTAAAGTTGTAGAGAGCTTTGATTGAAGATATTATCCTTAGATGCTTAGATGCTTGACCAAAGTCTTTGCCTTCTTTTGTAAGCCATGGTTTGTCTTCATCAAACAAAAGCTTTATTTGAGAAGCTTGATTTCACATTCTCCCCCTTTTTGATGATGACAAACAATCTTTCTTTATGCGAAGTACTTTCCGGAAGAGCTTCTCCCCCTAAGATGCAAAATTCCCCCTATGTAGGAGAGGGTTGGAATCCTTGCAATTCTTCATCTTGAATGGAGAGTACCTTGAAAAATAAGACATGGAAGATACAAGCATAAAGTACCATACATCTTTCTCCCCCTTTGACATTATCAAAAAGAAGGGAAAGATGCTTCAAGCAAATAATAATCGAGCAATAATTTTAACAAATGATAAAATTAAAGCATTAACAAACATTGTTTAAGAGTTACACACATTGAACAATGAAACATTGAAATATCAAGATAATAAGATAACAGAAAAACAATATTCAGCCAAAACATTTTAGGGTTGATGAACGTCTGGATGATTGTAGGACCAGCCTAGGTTTGGGAATTGTTGTTGGAGTGGTGGTTCTGAGTAATGAGGAGGAGGTGCAGTTGGGTTGTTTGGGTCATATGGTGGGATATGCAGGTGAGAATAAAGGTATGAGAATTGTTGGTTCACATCCGAGCGAAAATCATTTATCCGGGTTGTAGTGGAGTCATTTATTGCACTCCATTGACTGTTGATGTTGGTGTTCATAGAAGCAAATTGTTGAGCCATGTAGTCCATGAGATCTTGGTTGCTTGGACCAGAGGGAGCGGTAGAAGGAGGAGGCATAGCTTCACCGCCTTCAGCTTCTTGGTCATCATCTTCGTTGCCAACAACATCTTCACCAATATAGGTGATCGTCTTTGTTTCCGGATTAAAGTGTACGCCCATCCTTGAATCAACATTCTTAATTTGAAATTCTGTTTAAGATCGGATCCATATCCACCTTTTCAAAACCACTAAAATCTATACCAAAATCCTCCATAATTAAGGTGACGAAATAAGCATATGGAAGAAATTTTGATTTTTCATCCACTCTCAGCATATGCATCATCATCATTCTTTCCCAATTGACATTTACTCCTTTCTTCCTTGCATAAATAAGCTGTATCTCGAAGTCGGTAACCATGCAATGGTTTCCAGCTCTTGGAAAAATTATATAGACAAAGAAATAATGAAATAAGCGACCGTCTATATGGAGGTTACCTACACTCCAGGAATCTCTGGATGGAATTACTCCGCCAAGACCACGTATCCGTTTGGCGCGAAATTCAGCTTCACTTAACCGCCCAATGCTGTAAAAGAATCCCTTTTTCGTATAGCCATCCCATATCTCATTTTCAGGATCATATATGGAGCTTCCAGTGAAAGGAATATGGAAGATCTCACCAACAACCTGAGGAGTTAGAGAGGTACGAGTGCCCAGCACATATGTGACAATCTTTTCCTTGTAGGGTGTGAGATTACTGAAAAACATTCTTACCAAATCCGGGTAGTATGGACCGTACGAATAAATCAATGGTTCCAGACCATAAGCAGCTAGATCATTCTGAAATGAAAAACATTCTTCAGGGAAGGAGGAAAGAATACCGTACTTAGGGTTGGAAACAATTTTCCTTTGGAAGTCTTTGACAAATCTGACTTCTTGTTGCTTAGTGAGAGTTGACAACAGTGGATTAGATGATGAGTCAATCTTCTTTTTCCCTTTATCTGAAGCTGATGCCTTTCTCTTGGTTCTTGAAGCCATGAAAATGGTGTTTTAGATTTTGTGTTTTTAGGGTTTATGTGAGAGAGAGAGAGAGAGAAGGTTTTGGGAAAGAGAAAGCTTTTGTGATTTTGGTAGGTATGAGATGAGTTATTAGAATTGAAGTTTATTTGTCTTGGGAAGATGAGAGATAAATTCTGACCAATATTAATTTTCTGTCATAAAAGCAACTTTCAGTGCGTGCAATCGATTGCATTACCTTGTGCAATCGATTTGCACACAAACAGAACCAAAAATAATGCAAAAATCACGTAGTGCAAAAATCACGTAGTGCAATCGATTGCAGTAAAGGTGCAATCAATTTTCACATGAAACAGAATGGACAGAACTGAAAAATTTCTTTGTGCAATCGATTACAGTCTTTGGGCAATCGATTTGCACTCACAAAAAATGTCCAAAACCAAATTTTTTTCTTGAAAATATAAGTATCACATAGCATATAAACATATATGGAAAATATAGAAGCATATATAAGATAAATATCAAGGGTAGAATGCACCTTATACGTCGCGTTCGTCAAGAATGCCGAGCTCTCGCCGAATTTTATAGAATGGTTATTTTGCCAAAGGTTTGGTGAAAATATCGGCAAGTTGATTATGAGTATCTACAAAGGTTACCTCGACATCTCCTTGAAGAACATGGTCACGGAGAAAATGATGTCGAATGTCTATATTTTTGGTTCTTGAATGCATGACGAGATTCTTTGTGATGTTGATTGCACTT
This sequence comes from Vicia faba, assembly GCA_948472305.1. NCBI lineage: Eukaryota > Viridiplantae > Streptophyta > Magnoliopsida > Fabales > Fabaceae > Vicia > Vicia faba. Next base: position 992,204,698 of record OX451735.1, read on the forward strand.
GTGTTGTCGCATCTTAGAGGAATGCACCCTAGATCGAGACCATAGTCACGAAGTTGTTGTTTTAGCCACAAAATTTGAGCGCAACTACTACCCGCTGCAATATATTCAGCTTCGGCCGTGCTTAGAGTAACACATGCTTGTTTCTTGCAGGCCCAAGATACTAATGCATTACCAAGAATGTGACAAGTTCCACTTGTGCTCTTTCTATTTGTTTTACATCCTGCATAATCCGCGTGAGATAACCAATTAAGTTGCAGATACTACCTTTTGGATACCATAATTCGACATTTGTTGACCCTTTGAGATACTTCATGATCCTCTTTACCGCCGTGAGATGGGATTCCTTTGGGTTAGTTTGAAAGTGGGCACATAGACAAACACTGAACATTATGTCAGGACGGCTTGCCATCAAATATAATAAGGAGCCAATCATACCTCGATATTTAGTAATGTCGATGGAAACGCCTGATTCATCTTGATCAACATAAGAACCAGATCCCATAGGTGTAGACATTTCTTTGCAACTACCCATGTCAAACCTTTTAAATATTTGGATTGGTTGATGAAGATGCCATCTTTAAGTTGTTTGATTTGAAGTCCAAGAAAATAGTTCATTTTTCCCATCATGGACATTTCAAATTCTCCTTGCATCATTTATGAGAACTCTTCACACATTTCTTGATTTGAAGAACCGAAGATGATGTCATCAACGTAGACTTGTGCTAGCAAAGTGTCGCCTTTGATTTTCTTGATAAATAGAGTCTTGTCAACTTTGCCTTTTTCGAAACCCTTTTCGCATAAGAAGTTGCTTAAACGATCGTACCATGCCCTTGGTGCTTGTTTCATACCATAAAGAGCTTTTCTTAATTTAAATACATGATATGGATTCTTAAAGTCCTCGAAACCTGGGGGTTTCTTGACGAATACTTCTTCAGTGATATATCCATTCAAGAATGCATTTTTGACGTCCATTTGGAAAAGCTGAAAATTTAATGAACAAGCATAGGCAAGTAAGAGATGAATAGCTTCTAACCTTGCAACTGGAGTGAAAGTTTCTTCAAAGTCTATTCCTTCTTCTTGATTATAGCCTTGTGCTACCAATCTTTCTTTGTTGCGAACAATTATTCCATTCTCGTCATGTTTGTTTTTGAACACCCATCTTGTTCCTATAATGTGTTTGTTGCTTGGCCTAGGAACAAGTTTCCAAACTTGATTCCTTTAAAATTGATTCAATTCTTCTTGCATAGCTATGATCCATTGGTCATCGCCTAAAGCTTCATCAACTTTGGAGGGTTCAATTTGAGAGACAAACGCCATGTTTAGGCAAGCATCCTTGAGATTTAATCTTGTAGACACGCCTTGACTTATATCACCAATTACTTTATCAATAGGATGATCTCTATGAGTTCTCCATTATTTTTGTAGATCATTGAGATTTGATTCTTGTTGAGGTGATTTTTCTAGTTGAATGGTTTGATCCTTGGAAGAATTTTCTTAAGGACCTTCTAAAATTTCATCATCATTATCACAAACAATATTATCCTCCTTGGAGGGGTTAGTTTCATCAAACTAAACATGCATAGATTCTTCAATAGTCAAAGTTCTTTTGTTGTAAATTCTATATGCTTTACTAGAAAGTTAGTAACCAAGGAATATACCTTCATCGGATTTCTCATCAAACTTACCCAAATTATCTTTGTCATTGTTAAGGACAAAGAATTTACACCCAAAGATATGAAAGAAAGCAATATTTGGTTTTCTCCCTTTGAAAAGTTCATATGGAGTTTTCTTTAAGATTGGTCTAATGTTAACTCTATTGCTAACAAAACATGCCGTGTTCACCGCATCCGCCCAAAAGTATTTTGGAAGATTTGAGTCGCTAAGCATGGTTCTAGCAAGTTCCACAAGAGACCTATTCTTTATTTCAACCACTCCATTATGTTGTGGGGTCCTTGGAGCCGAAAAGTTGTGAGATATTCGTTGTTCTCCACAGAATTCTTCAAATAGAGCATTTTGGAATTCTCCGCCATGGTCACTTCTTATTGAGGAAATTGTTAAAGACTTATCATTCTGAATTTGTTTAGCATACTTCTTGAATGCCTTGAATGCATCACTTTTCTGCACTAAAAAGAATGTCCAAGTATATCTAAAGAAATCGTCAACAATAACCAAAGCATATACATTACCTCTGAAACTCCTTGTTCTTTATGGACCAAATAGATCCATATGTAACAATTATAGTGGCCTAGTAATGGACACCACATTCTTAGATTTGAAAGTTGATCTAGTTTGTTTCCCCTTTTGACAAGCATCGCATAGTCTATCTTTGACGAAATTTCTTTTAGGCAATCCAATGACAAGATCATGCTTGATTAACTTATTCAAGTGTTCCATATGAATATGAGCAATTCTTTTGTGCCAAAGCCATGAATCATCGTTGTTCTCCATGAGACATTTAACCTTCAAAGATGGATCATCAAGGGAAATCATAAATATATTATTGTCTCTTTTACCTTTAAGTATAACCTCATGAGTGACTTCGTCTTTTATCAAACATTCATCCTTGGTGAACTTGATTTTGAAGCCTTTGTCACAAAGTTGGCTAATACTTAGAAGATTGTGCTTTAGTCCTTCAACATAAAGAACATCTTCAATGGATGTGAAAGGTGGAGCACCAACTTTGCCTTTACCTAGGATTCTTCCCTTATTATTGTCTCCATAAGTGACAAAACCCTTGGCCTTTAGCGCTAGATGTGAAAATTGGTTTATGTCTCCTGTCATATGCTTTGAACAACCACTATCAAGATACCAAAGATTGCATGTGGTCTTCAAGCATACCTGCAAAACAAATTAGGTTTTGTTAGGTACCCAAGTTGCTTTGGGTCCTTCATAATTAGTGCCTTTTCTTTATCCATACGTAATGCCCACTTGCCACACTGAAGTTTCTAACATAGCAAGCATTAGGTGTATGGCCTTTAATACCACAATAAAAAGAAGTAAGTTCAAATTTACTTCTATATCTAGAAGGATAAGATTTCTTCTTAGGAAATGTTTTCTTTTTCGGATAGTGACGAACTATTTGAGGTTTGTTCACTTTCTCTTTGGAAGATTGATCACTTGCCTTAACAAAGATAGTTTTGTTAGAACTTGGTTTTGAGAACTTTGAATATCCAAGTCCACTTTTATCATTGGAGTATCTTTGTTGGATAAGAACACCTTCCAATCCAATTTGCCCTTTTTCATATCTTTCAATGACTCTTTTTAATTGGACAATTTGGAAAGAGAGTGAATCACAATTTGTGCATACAAAATTATGTTTTTGTTCATCACTTGATTTTTGTTTTTCTTCTTTGAAATCTTTTTCCATTGAAACATATTTTTCTTCTAGAGATGAAATTTGTTTCTTTTGTGATGAAATGGTTTTATACAAAATTTTGTATTCATTCAATAGTTCATCTATAGCACCTTGTGCATCACTATCAAAAAGAGAAAATTCATTACTAACCTCATTGTCTTCATCATCGGAATGGTGTAAGGCCATCAATGTTAGATTTGCACTCTCATCACTATCGGAACCGGATGAGGAACTTACTTCATTGTCCTCCCATGCTACATAAGCCTTTTTGTTCTTGAATCCCTTCTTGCTTTTGAAGCCACCTTTCTTGGAGAGTTTTGGACAATCTGGCTTGATATGACCTTGCTTACCATATTCATAACATGTGATTTCTTGTGTTGGTGTGGAGCCTTCCTTTTTCTGAAAATGTTTCTTTCCTTTTGAATGAGAAAAAGGTTTGTCATTTCTACCGAAGAACTTACCAAGCCTTTTAACAAGAAGCATGAAATTTTCATCTTCTTCTGGATTGTTTTCCTTTTCAACTTCCTTTGAGTCTATCTTCAAAGCAATATTCTTGGATTTATTCTCTTGATTTTCATGCTTTTCGAGTATTCTGAGTTCCGTTTCGTATTCTTGAAGTTTTCCAAATAGAGTTGCAGATGTCATGTTGGAGAGACTTTTCTTTTCTGAAATTGTCGTTACCTTTGGTTGCCATTCCCTTGTTAAGGACCTAAGTACTTTCAGATTCAATTCGTCATTTGTCAAAGTTTTACCAAGAGCACTTAGATGATTTGTTAAGTGCACAAATCTCTTTTGTAAGTCAAGAATGGATTCTCCGGGCTGCATTCGAAATAGTTCGTATTCTTGACTTAGGGTATTTAGCCTTGATCTTTTTACTTCAGCCGTTCCTTCATGAGTTTGTACCAAGGTATCCCATATTTCCTTTATTGTTTTGCATGTCGAGACACGGAAGAATTCATCCATACTAAGTGCACCTTGAAGAAGGTTTATTGCCTTTTTGTCATAGAGAACTTTCTTTTTATCATCATCGTCCCATGCAGTTTTAGGCTTTGAAGATCCAACACCATTGATTACCGTAACCGGGATAAATGGACCATTTTCGACGGCATCCCAAATTTCTTCTCCTTGTGCTTCTAGATGCGCCTTCATGCGTATTTTCCAGAAGTCAAAATATTCACCACAGAATAGAAGAGGTTTGTTGTTACTACCACCGTCTCTAAAAATGGGATTATGATTTGCGGAAGCCATTCTGGATCTTTTAGGAGCATGTTACCTATAACCTGCTATGATACCAATTGTAAGTACGAAGTGCGCCTAAGAGGGGGAGTGAATTAGGTACTTTTAAAAATTCTGGTTTTTAGTGATGATGGTTCTTATTTTTCTGGTTATAAGAGATTTTAGGAAGGCTTAAAAATGCATAAAAATAAAGAGACACGGGCGATATATCCTGGTTCCCCTCACAGTCCGAGAGTACTCCAGTCCCCTTTCAACATGAAATATATTTCCTTATTGTGGCAAACTTGCATAAGAACTACCAACCAAACCAAGAAAAATCCTCTTGGACCAAGAACAATCCTCTTGGATTTTCACTAAGTTACCTATGAGAACAATCCTCTCAATGTAACTACACTTGTATCCAACAACTTGGAAAGACAAGATTTCAACAAAAACACTTAAACTTAATTCCAACAATCCTGGAAAATAAGTAAGTAAAAACAATTTGTGAGTTTGAGTGAGTAGAGTATATTGATCACTAAGAGTGATTTTGACAATGTATAATCTTCTTCTTTCAATAATAATATTGTACAGAGACTCAAGATATATTTGCTCAAAGTTTTCTGTTTTAAAGTGTGAAAATAAATGCAGAAAACTTATGCATGAAAGTGAAGGATGCTTGAGTTTGTATTTTTAAAGTTCAGAAAAATATTATGAAAGAAAGTTTTTGATATGAATTTGAAATTGAATATTTATATGTTCATAACACCCTTTTGAAACAACATGAAGATCTGGAAATGTATCATGAACAAATGCCAAGTTTGAGTGAAAAGATGTAATGAAAAGGCATGATCAAAAGGCATGAACAAAGCTGTAATTTTTCTAATTCATGCAGTGTGTAATCGATTGCACCTTTAGTGTAATCGATTGCACAAGGTTTTTAACAGCTATATTTTTAAAATTTTAAGAGTGCAATCGATTGCATCAACAATGTAGTCGATTACAGGCTAAGTCAGTAGCAAAATTTAACTGAGTGCAATCGATTGCACCAACTATGTAATCATTTGCATGCTAAGACAGAATCAAATGTTTTGAAAATTTTAAGTGTGCAATCGATTGCACAAACTATGTAATCGATTGCATCAAGAAACAGAAGCAGAAGATTTAGGATTTTTGAAGAGTGCAATCGATTGCACTTAGATGTAAATCGATTGCATGCATATGAAAAATGAAAATTAATCTTTGCAAAGCTTGAGAATGATTCTTAAACATTTTCTTTTTCATTTTTGAGCATTTATATCTTAAGATCAAAGTAGATAATATTATTATACCTTTAAAGTTGTAGAGAGCTTTGATTGAAGATATTATCCTTAGATGCTTAGATGCTTGACCAAAGTCTTTGCCTTATTTTGTAAGCCATGGTTTGTATTCATCAAAACAAAGCTTTATTTGAGAAGCTTGATTTCACAAGGCAACCTTTGTATAGCGTCATCGAGGGACTATGATCTTATATTTGTTTTTGTTTTGCCAAGATACTTCGCATGCGTAACATTGCCATTTTATTTTTAGCCAACCAAGTGGGAAAACCCTAAGGGTGCTTGTGTGCAATGTGTGTCATTTTTCATGCTTTTGTATTTCATTAGGTTTTTTCTATTTGTTTGGTTTTTGTTCTTGTCATGCAGCCCTAATTTACTAACATGGTATATGAAAGCAATAAATTGCGTAAAATAAACTAAGCTAATACAACAATTATTATGGGAGGGGGGATACAAGTTTTGAATGGGGATTTTGCACAAATATAAACCTAAAAATATTATTACAACTCAATCGAATATTGTGCGAATTAAATAAATATACAAGTATTTAAAATGCAATGCAATGTATTTATGTAAAAAAAATTTGTATTTGGTTTTTTGTATGAGAAAATAAATTAAATTAAACCCTAGAAAAAAGGAAAAAATAAATATTATTTTTGGAAGGGAGAAACCCTAGTTTTCAATTAAAAGAAAATATATGTTCTATATTATTATTTTTGTCCATTTTTTTGTAAAAGAAAATAATAAATAATATTATGTGGAAATATTAAAAATTATATATATATATATATATATATATATATATATATATATATATATATATATATATATATATATATATATATATATATATATATATATATATATATATATATATATATATATATATATATATATATATATATATATATATATATATATATATATATATATATATATATATATATATATATATATATATATATAGAAAATAAATATTTATGAGTATAAATAGTATAATAAAAATGTTTAAGTATTTTTAATTGTATTTACAAATTATTTAAGAAAATAAGTTCTATTTATTAAAATAAACTATGTTTCATGTGAAAAAAAAATTGCAAAAAATTATTTAATTATTTTTTAGGATTTTTTAATGTTTAGAAAAAATAATCAAAAGCAATAAATATGAAAATGTGAAGAAATATGAAAAATATAACAAATAAAGTCAGGGGGTGTAAGTAGTGGTTCAGGAGGTGCAAAAAGTAAAAACAAAAAGCCCAATGCAACAAAAAAGCCCAGAACAACAACTTCGTCCCTGTCCTTGGTTTCTTCTTCGCGCGCTAGTTCAAACCTGCAACTTTCACATGCTTGCACAAAAACAAAAACTTATAACATGAAACATGTGGCATTTGAGATCACGATCCCAACAATATAAATTTTGTAACCTAACTCTCAAAGATCAGGGAGAATTTTGGAACCCCTAATTCGTGACCTAAAAATTTCAGCATGTTCAACCTTCAAATTTTCTCAGCATAGTTAATATAAATGAAAAGTATGCATATATACAGCTTCACCATGTTATGGACTACATTTTTTCCTCACAAATCATGGCTTGAGGATGCCTATTCAGAGAGATAGAGTTCAAGAAAATACCTCCTTCAGTTGGATTTGAGTAGAGCAATGTAGGGACTTTAATGGAGGCCCGAGGATCGTGTGAGCTTCCTTGAGCTTCCCTGAAGCTATTCCAATGCTTAGCTTGCTCTAAGGATGGCGGAAACTCTTTGCACAAGTAAAGTTGCAAGCTTCCAAAGTAAAAATGGCAATGGCTGAAATAGGGGTTACAGAAACAATGTAAAGGCTTGGATTGCTTTGGTTTAATATGTAGAAGGTGTTTGAAGTGTTAAAGTACAGTACGCACGAGCCAAAAATGTATTGGCTATGGTTTTGCAGAAATCTGTATGTTTGGACAAAAAATTAGAGTTTTTATGTTTTGGAGAGTTTCAGATGTAAATAAATCATCTTCTGGTTTGTAACAAGTTTGTAAATATGTATAGAAAGGACCCAAGTCCACTCTTCACTAGTTGTGCAAGCTTTTCACCTTTTGGCAACTTTTCTTGTATTTAAAGAAAAGTGAAGTGACCAATGATAACATGCTTGTCCTTGCTTGCTTGTGGCCTAAAGTGAACTTGTACAATATGCTTGAGATCTGTGGAAGTTGTTTGCACCAAAGGGACAGGTCCAAGGCTCAAGATTGACAAAAATGCAAAAGCTCACCTTTATGAAAATGGCAATGTGAACTTTATGCCTAAAATGGAATTACAACTTGTACAAAGCCTCAAAAGCAAAGATAAATCCTTTATATTCTGAGTTTGCATTTAATTATGGAGTGTAGAATGAGTTTAGGACCTGTAAAGCAAGATTCAAACATCAAAGATCTGATTTGCAACTTGATGCCTTGTAAAAATGGCTTGATCAAAAGTGATAGAATGCCAACTTCCCTTCTTGGATTCTCCCTAACCAAAAATGATCTTCGAAAGTTCTTGGACATTTTGGAAAGCTTGCAATGTGCTCTATAATCCATATTTGAAATGAATTTTGAGATACCTCTTGGAACTAGGTGAAAAATGTCCATGAAGTTGGGTCAAAAACCTGCCTAAATTAGGGCAAAATTTCACTAAGTTAAGAAGTTCATGGACCTATATTCACAAATTCATAACTTGAGATCCAAGTATCTTTTGGGAAATGTTTGTGAAGCAAAGTTATATATTTCATGGAGGACTACAACTTTCATGTTTTAAGTTTTCTTTGAATCAAAATACATCATGGTGAAAAAGTGATGAAAAGTTGGGGGAAAAAAAGAATATTTCCATACTTAGAAAAATTCTAAGTTATGAAAATTTTCAAATTCAAAACCCTAATTTTCAAAATTGGTTTTCTTGGTGAACAAGTTTCATATTTTTACATATATTGATGAATTATGACCCTTGGCACTTGATTTTGACCAAAAAGTCAAAGTTTGCCTTTTCAGTATACAGTTGACTTTTGATTAGTTGACTACAAAATTCATCTGTCAATCCAATGAACTTGAGATCTTTTGAACCATGTAATTAGGTCAAGATGATGCCATTGAATCCTTGAAATCATGTTTGAACTCAATTGGTCATTGGCTAGGTTAAAAATCAGAAATTGCCCTTTCCTAGTCAAAACCCTAATTTTGACCATTTGCCCTTTTGATGATTTGATCAAATTTCTTGAGGAGTTGTGATCCAAACTTGATCAAATGGTTCATATGAGTCTAAAATGTTGTTTTGGATCAAAAATTATGAAGTTTGACTGTAAATTGACCATGGTTGACTTTTTCCCAAATACAATTGATTTTTAGGTCCACTGTTCAATTGACTGATAAAAAATGTGGTTCAAAGCTTGAAACTTTACATGAGCAATCTTAGGGGTCCAAGATGGTGTATAAAAGTAGCATGAAGCATTGGTGATCCAAAAATCCTTGTGCAAACTCAAACCCTAATTTTAGGTTATCAGTGTAAGATGAGGTGTCTTGAGCTGACTAAACCCTAATCCTGTCTTGAGTCCAAGAAGTCTTGTGAGAAAAATCTTGATAAATGAGAGGGCAAATTTTGGGGTACAACAGCTTCCCCTGTTAAATCTTCTTGAACCTGAAGAGTTAGATTGGCGAGTTTTGTCGTTCGTGACTCGAAGGTAAAAGATGATTGGACACTAGAGTGCCCATAAATTTGCACTCGACGAAGTGTAGTTGAGGGAATGGGATTAAAGATTCCATTTGGAGAGGTGATAGAATCTTGTTGGGGATGGGCTTGTAGATGCCATCCAAGAATGTTTGCTGAATTGTAAGTTGTAAGTCAAAAGAATAAGTATCAGAATGGTGTCCGTATCTGGAACGTATCTGAACTGTATCTAGAGACTGAATTTGTACGAGCAATAGAATAACGTCTGTGTCTGGAGAGTATCCGAGTTATGTTTGTACTTGAATCTAAATGATTAATAGAATGACTTTCGTGTCTGGAGTGTATCTGAATGTTGAAGTCTGAATGAGCGACAGAATGGCTACCGTGTCTGGAGCGTATCTGGACTAGAATCTGAATAAGTGATAGAATGACTTCCGTGTCTGGAGCGTATCTGAACTTGAATTTGAATAAGTGACAGAATGGAAACGAAATCTGGACTAGAATCTGAATGAGTGACAGAATGGTAACTGTATCTGGAGCGTATCTGGACTGTATCTTGAAATTGAGGTCTGAATGAGTATCATAATGGCATCCTTGTCTGGAGCGTATACATACTGTATCTGAACTAGAATCTGAATAAGTAACATAATGAATTCCGTGTATGGAGTGTATCCGTAATGTATCTGGAATCTTTGAACATTATTAATGGTAGCTGTTAATCTTATCCTGAAAATGGTAAAATGTTAGCTAAAACACAAAGTTATGTTGCATGAAATGTATGATGCAATAAATGTGCTTTATCAATGTTTATGATATATGGATGTAATGTATGCGCATGTAAGCTGATTTGATGTATTACTGAGGAAAATAAATCCTTGACTGCTGAGGATAAGAAATCCTTGGCGACTTCTCTGGGGATATAGGGATCCTTTATGTCTTGATGTTGGAATATTGACAAAAATTCCATTTTGAGAGTAATGCCAAATACTGCTTGAGTAATATGCTTGGGGAATCCAGAGAACTTTGATGACTTCTGCTGGGAATTAAGAATGAGAATCTTCATTCTGTTGGGGAGCAAAGAAAACTCTGTGGGGAAGAAAGCTTATTCCTTTTTGGAAAAAAGTTTTGGAGTTCCAGGTTGTCTGCCACTCTACTGGGGAGTTATCAGAAGTTGTTATCTGGTTAGTTTTCAGGCTTCAAGATAACTTCTGGGGAATTTGGAGAAACTGAATGGTCTCCACTGGGGATTAATAGTTTGAAGTTTAGGCTCCGCTGGGGATCTTGATGATGTACTGTAGGGATTGTTCATGGAATAGCCTAAAGACGTTTTCCTATCCTTTCAACCTGTCAGTAATTGTTCTTTTTCATTTTTGTTTATTTGTAAACAGTAATTATGTTCAAATGCATATGTTCATTAATGAATCATTGTACGTTTTTGCAAATAAAACACAAGTGTAAAAAGAAAAGGACACATTGGTTTTCTGTACTTTAAAGAGATATCTTTGTATTTACTTTGAATAAGTCACTACGCCAAAAAAGACCTACGAAAGCGCTTTTTTTGGCCTTTAAAAGCGCTTAAAAGCGCTTTCTAAGGTGGCGCTGCTAAAGGTTTTAGCAGCGCTTTTTGTTTAATGAAAAGCGCTCTCATAGGTCTACTTATGACAGCGCTTTTTCTAAAAAGCGCTCTCTTAAGTACCCTTATGGCAGCGCTTTTTCTTTAAAGCGCTCTCTTTAGTACCCTTATGGCAGCGCTTTTTCTAAAAAACGCTCTCTTTAGTAGGCTTTTGGCAGCGCTTTTTCTAAAAAGCGCTCTCTTAAGTAGGCTTTTGGCAGCGCTTTTTTATGAAAAAGTGCTTTGTGATCGGTGGAAATAGAACTGACTGTTTTTTAGCTGGTTTCGTGAAATGTCGCGGAAGCAAGAGTCGCCACCGTCTTTTATTTTCTCCAACATGGAAAGGACAAAAGCACAGCAAAATTCCTTATGAGAATGTTTCTCGGTTCCGGAGGTAGATTTATAGAAAGGGAAGGTGTTAGCACCCTTTCTATCCATGGTTATCCATGGGCTCTTAGATACTTGCTCTTATGTTTTCAAAATGTTTGCTTTTCAAAATGTGAGTGGGCTTTGAAAAAGTTTCTTTGAAATATTTCTGAATAACTCTTGTATCTATCCTCAAGAGTGTTTGAAAAATTTGTTTTGAAAGCTTTTGAAAGTGTAAGGTGTGAAACGTATTTTCTTTGTTTTTTTGGAAAGAGCAAGTATCTATGAGTCATCTACCTACCCTAAAGAATTAAGCTGTGTAAGTGTCCTTTAGGTAGTGCCATCCCACCATTGAGAGGTAGGTAGCACCACCGTTGGAGGTATTCGGGTCAATTTGATTGTAGGGACAGTGTGGTCACCAAAGAAACAGTTAGGACACCTTAGAAGCTACCCTTATGTCCTTGATCCTTTTTTAATCCGAGGCAACCGTTTCGAGGCAATTGTTCCGAGGCAACTGTTTCGAGGCAACTGTTCCGAGGCAACTGGATCATGGACATAAGGACCGCTAAGACGTCCTATACTTGACGACCACGTTTCGAAGGCAACGAGTGAGGCGTACCCTAGAAGTGGTGTGTGCATTGTGTGTTGTATTCAGTTAATGTTTTTGTACATGTTATGGGTGAGCTACGAGTTATTTTTATTTACCATACATTCTTGCATGCATTTAACAGTTAAGGGGTGCAGAAAGTAAATTGCAGAAACATAAATCCTACGCTATTACAAGGCGCGGGTCTATACATCGCCAAAATTACAAAGACCCGTTTTTGGTAAATAAGTACGGAAAGTAAATAAAAACAGTAAAAGTCCTAATTACTATTACATGTCTTGGAAGCAATTACATAATAATAAACTAAGTGCGAATAAAAATTAAATCGGAACGTCATAAGGGTGTTGACCCTTTTAAGAAAAGGAATTGATTTTTTTGGACTTTTTTGTAATTGAAATGAAATTAAAACTAATTTATGACTAATTAATTAATTTAATTAAGAGAAAATATTTTTGTTTTTTTTATATTTTTTATGGAATAAAATAAAAAGAAATAAGATTAAAAGTTAATTATACCTAATTCTAGATCTATTTTAATTATTAAAAAAAAAAGTTGAAATGACCTAATTAAAAACTAATTCAATTATTGTTTATTTACAAAAATAAAATAATAATAATAATAATGATGTTAATTCTTTTTATTTTATTTTATGAAAATATGTTAATTAAGTTAATTTGTTAATAATAATAAAATAAAAAAGGTTAGAAATTAAAATAATAGAAAAAACAAAACAAAATGAAAAAAAGAAGTAAAACCAAGGGGGGTGTGGGCTGAAATGGAGGTTGTGATGAAGCAATCCAAACCCACTGAAATCTAAGCCACGTTTGAATTTCATGATTGCCTGCAGCACGCTTGACTCCAGAGTATGGTGTCTCTCACTCTTTGTCCTTTGGATCTATGCTGGTGAACACTTGGAGCGCTGAGATATGAGGTTTATGGTGTTCCTCTTTTGAGAATCTGCACATGAAAGCAATTGAAAAAAATAATATGGAAATTATATGGGGACCTGGGAAGAACTTACAGCGCTGTATGAGCCTCAGGACTTGGCAAAGGTTGCTTTAGCTTCAGGGTGTGGCAAGGAATAGAACCACGTGCTTGTTTTGATCTGAAGATGCTCGCAACTATGTTTTAGAACTCTCACTTTTTGAATAATTTTTGGTTTTGCTCTTGGCCGTTTCTGCACACACCCTTTTTCGAATGAGGTTGGGAAGGTTTGTATATATAGTAATGTAAAGTGTATCAATAAGAATAATGGTCATTAAGCTTATGCAATTATCTTCTTGATTTCCTCCATAACCAACATTGAACCATTTGCCATATTTGTGAAATTTTGAATTTTTATGCCCATAATAGGCCATGCACGAATTTGGAATGTGTTTTAAGGTGTATCAAAGCTAATCATCACAAAATATATCCCTCCATTAATTTCTTTGATTTTTATTTGAATTTTAAAGATTTAAAATGAATTAAATCAAATAAAATTAAATAAAAATGGAAAAATTAATTTTAAATCTTGAAATAAATTGTGGGACACGTGGGAAGCATGGCCAAGCTGAATCAAGTGGAAAAAGTGGGCCCCTTTTGTCAAAAATGAAGTTTCAAGGATAATTGACTTTGGCCATTTCACAAAACTTTCCCAACTTCTCCAATGCATATCTTGCTCAATTTTGAAGCTATGAACATGTTCTTGGACATTTTGGAAAGGTCTTGGAGTCCTCTAACCAATGCCTTTGGTCCCATGTCATTTTGATTTACCAATCTCAAGTTATGGTCTTTGACTTAAAGTCCCTTTTTGTTGAGTTTTGAAAATGACCTATAATGTTGAAATTGATAACTTTTTGTGAGAGCATTTCTTGGACTTGGAATGTGAATATGAGTTGTAGGAAATGTCCTCCCCTTCAAGATGAGCATTGGATGGTATTTTTATGATGAACCATGAAAAAGTTATGCCTTGGTCAAGTTACAGTTGACTTTTCAACTGTCCAAAAATAGAAACTTTTGACACCTTGATGATTTTTGAGCCATTCTTGTGAAATCATGATCAAGACTTGATCAAATGATGATTGTGGCTTCAAAATAAGATGTTGACCAAAATTTTTGACTTTTGACTGTCAAATGACCATTTTGCCCCTGTAGTTGTCTGTGGAGCAATTAGGATTTTTGACTGTGCAATTTGATGCTGTGAGTCTTGAACCTTGACATATGGATGCTTGACACTGTATATGAGCATGTGGGACTTGATTGAGCCCTTGAAAACTTCAACTTCCTTGCAAGAACCAAAACCCTAGTTTGACTGGCTTAGGAGGATGGTTTGACTGTGTAGCTCTTGAGTAGACTTTGAACCCTTTTAGGCAAAACTTTGAAGATTATGGGAGGGCAAATTTTGGGGTACAACAGTTGCCCCTGTTCAATCTTCTTAGACCTGAGGATGTAGATTGGCTTGTGTGCCTTTCGTGATCCGAGGGTGGAAGATGATTGAACACTAGAGTGCCTAGAAATTTGCACTCACATAGTAGAGTATCAGCAGTGTGATGCCGGGAACGGGCTTACAGATGCCATTTGGAGAGATGATGGATAGGAGGATGGGCTTATAGATGCCATCTGGAAGTGTGACAGAACCTTGTCGGTAATGGGCTTATGGATGCCATTTGGAAGCGTCATGGATAGTTGAATCTGAATAAGAAGTAGAATGGCTTCCGTGTCTGGAGCATATCTAGCCTATGTCTGATTGCTGATGCCTGAATAAATAGTAGAATGACCGCCGTGTCTGGGGTATATCCATACTGTGTCTGAATGAGTGACAGAATGTCATCCGAATCTGGATCGTATCTGGAATGAACAATAGAAGAGCATCCGGGATGGAGCATCTCTAAGTTGTCTTTTAGAAGTTTGAATCTGAATAAGCAATAGAACGGCGTCCGGATCTAGAGCATCTCTAGGCTATATCTGAAAGGGAATCTGAATAAGTATCAGAATGTAACCATGCCTGGTTCACATCTGAGCTATCTCCAAAAGGAGTCTTGAATAAGCAAAAGAACAGCATCCATATCTGGAGCATTTCCAAGCTATCTCTGAAAGGAAATCTGGAATAAGTATCAGAACGTCGCCATGCCTGGGTCACATCTGAACTATATCTAGAAGGAGTCTTGAATAAGCAAAAGAATAGTATCCATATCTGGAGCATTTCCAAGCTATCTCTGAAAGGAAATCTGGAATAAGTATCAGAACGTCGCCATGCCTGGGTCGCATCTGAACTATATCTAGAAGGAGTCTTGAATAAGCAAAAGAACAGCATCCATATCTGGAGCATTTCCAAGCTATCTCTGAAAGGAAATCTGGAATAAGTATCAGAACGTCGCCATGCCTGGGTCACATATGAACTATATCTAGAAGGAGTCTTGAATAAGCAAAAGAACAACATCCATATCTGGAGCATTTCCAAGCTATCTCTGAAAGGAAATCTGGAATAAGTATCAGAATGTCGCCATGCCTGGGTCACATCTGAACTATATCTAGAAGGAGTCTTGAATAAGCAAAAGAACAGCATCCATATCTGGAGCATTTCTAAGCTATCTATGAAAGGAAATCTGGAATAAGTATCAGAACGTCGCCATGCCTGGGTCACATCTGAATTATATCTAGAAGAAGTCTTGAATAAGCAAAAGAACAGCATCCATATCTGGAGCATTTCCAAGCTATCTCTGAAAGGAAATCTGGAATAAGTATCAGAACGTCGCCATGCCTGGGTCACATCTGAACTATATCTATAAGGAGTCTTGAATAAGCAAAAGAACAACATCCATATTTGGAGCATTTCCAAGCTATCTATGAAAGGAAATCTGGAATAAGTATCAGAACGTCGCCATGCCTGGGTCACATCTGAACTATATCTAGAAGGAGTCTTGAATAAGCAAAAGAACAGCATCCATATCTGGAGCATTTCCAAGCTATCTCTGAAAGGAAATATGGAATAAGTATCAGAACGTCGCCATGCCTGGGTCACATCTGAACTATATCTAGAAGGAGTCTTGAATAAGCAAAAGAACAACATCCATATCTGGAGCATTTCCAAGCTATCTTTGAAAGGAAATCTGGAATAAGTATCAGAACGTCGCCATGCCTGGGTCACATCTGAACTATATCTAGAAGGAGTCTTGAATAAGCAAGAGAACAGCATCCATATCTGGAGCATTTCCAAGCTATCTCTGAAAGGAAATCTGGAATAAGTATCAGAACGTCGCCATGCCTGGGTCACATCTGAACTATATCTAGAAGGAATCTCTGAATAAACAATAGAATAGCATCCGTGGTTGGAGCATCTCTAAGTTATCTCTGAAAAGAAGCCCTGAATAAGCAACAGAATAACGTCCATCTGGAGCATCTCTGAACTATTTCTGAACAAGTAACTCTGAATAAGCAACAAAATAGCGTCCATCTCTGGAGCATTTCTATGCCATCTCTGAAGAGAAAATCTGAATAAGAAAAAGAACAGCATCCATATCTAGAGCATTTCCTAGCTATCTCTTTAATATTTCTAACGTAGATATGCCCTGGCTAGGTACAGGTATCGAATCTGGAATTGCAACAGTTGATAGTAATCGTCTTTGGATTGACCTTTTTTCTGAAAAAGGCAAAACATCAGTTGTGCAATGCATGATGTCATGATGTTCTCAGGGAGAAATGAGATTGTGTGATATGATGCGTATGTGTATGCATTGTGTATGTAAGCAAGATGTATGAAAGGTGATATGTTTATGAATGTATTTTCGTCTAGGAAAATAAATCCTTGACGAATGCCGGGAAGTTGAATCCTGGGCTGATGTTGAAGAACAGAGTTCTTCGTTTCTGCTGGGGATGATGGTTGCAAGAATGAACCGGTAGGAGAAGATGACTCCGTTGGGGAATAAACTCGTTGGAGAGATTACTCTGCGGGGAATACTCTGTGGGGAAGGGATACTTCACTAAGAATTTGATGATAACTCCGCTGAGGGATACCGTTGATAAGCTTTGTTGAGGGAATTGATGAACTCCGCTGGGGGTAGGAAGAAACTTCGCTGAGGACGATCTTTCCGCGGTCATTAGCTGAGGATAACCCAGTTATAAGCCCTGGTGGGGAATAACCTTTGGATAAAGCCGGGGAGACGCGTTCGTGCTCTGCAGGGGATAAGCTTCCAGAATCTACTGGGGATAAGCTTCCTACTGGGGTGTCTGGTATTCCGCCGGGGAACAATCTTATCTTAAGACTGCCGGGGATGCTTGCTTAGGAACATCTGTATACTCCGCTGGGGAATATTGAGATTTTCTGGGGATACCTAACTTCCTTAAGGCTGACAGTAGACTAACTCTGCTTGGGGGAGAGTGTTGCTGACTTGCTTGGGATACTGTGCCTTGTTAGGGTTGATTGGAGACCAACTGCTTAGGGGAGAATTGTTGAATCTTGTCTTACTCTGGGAGTGAAGGTATCTTGCGCCTGGAGGACAGAGCAGTTTGTACAGTTAGACGATTCTTATTGCCCCAGTTTCTGCGGGAGAAGAAGGCCTATGAGGTGCTTGATGACTGCCGATTTGACAGATCTTCTTCTGGTAGGCAAGTGACGAGAAGACAAGACATAGTCGTATGCTTTAATCCCTAACTTTTGCCTGGACCGCCCTTTCGGTTTTTCAGTCCAACGGGATACCCATTTTTGCCCAAGCCGCCTTTTCAAGTTTTCGACTTGCCGGGTGTACAGATTTTTCATTTTCGTCCCTTATTTTTTCCCGAACCCTTTTGGTTCGCCGGGAAGCCCTTATTTTTGCCTAGGTGTGTCAACCTAGCGGGTCTTTGCTTATGCGTAGTGTTTTTTTTTCTTCCGACTATGTCCGTGCTCTCAGGATGCAGGGAGTTGTCACTGTCAGTAGTGCAGTGTTACCATGCCACCTGAAGATCTTCGTTTGATCGTCCAATGCCCCAAGTGATCCAGATGGAGATTTTCCCCAAGCTGGTTGGCCTTTTGAGAGATTCTTCGAATCTTGACCTAACTGCCCCAGATGATGGACAATGATCATGTCGTGCCCCTTGATTGGGGGTGCTTTTGTTTATTTAGACATTCGTCGTGCGAACTTCTATGCTGTTTAGACAAAATATTCATATGCAAACAATGTTATATTAAGAATGCAACACTTATGTCTGTCTTGAAATTTTTGAAAATGCATTTTCAGTAAAACAAGCAAATTTTGTAAAATGTGATGTCAACTCAGTATTTTACAGCAAGCCTTAAGGAGTCAGGATACCTTTCGTAATAGTATGCCTTCGAACTAAACCATGCTTCAGCTAGGACTTTTAAGGGTTGTAACGTGGCCTGGTTCACTGTTTAAGAAACAAAGGAAAAGGCTCAAATTATATTTGTACCCACCCGCTTTTCGTGATGTTCTTCAAACCTAAACTCAGCTGATCGTGCGTTTAGATCTCGTTTAAGTCTTTGTTCTGATGTTCCAATGATGGTTCGGATATTGACAGATTATTTTGAATAGGCAGTCATTTCTTTTTTTGTTGAGAGTCTATAGGACCTCTTTGTTTTTGATTTTTATTATCCCTGTTTTTTGCCTGAACTGTTTCTTTTACAGTCAGCGGGATGCCCCAGTTTTGTAAGTCTCCTTTATAGGTTTTGACTTATTGGGATTTTATTTTGGGAGATAATGACTGCCTGTCTTTATGATTATTTGGAACCATCACCGTCTTTTGTTTTAGAAGGACCTCTTTGATGCCATTCGTTGTGCACTTGGATCAACTGAGAGAACTACCCTGCCCCAGGTTATGATTAAGGGTTTTAATTTTTTGTGAAAAGAAAAACTCATACTTCTTTGGCTCAAAGGGGTTGACGAGGGATTATCATCCTTATAACTCCAGTGTTTAGGAATTGAAACAATGCCTGTACCTCATCAGCGGGGTCTGTTCAAAAGCATACTGTAGATTGTGGTATCGTTTTCGTCATCCCCCCTCAAGAGGCTTAGAATTTTTCAATCAAGAGTTGATCATCACAAAAATATGAAAACAGTTTGCATATAGTGAATATGAAATAATTACTTCAAAACAGACATGTGTAATGCATTAATGAAATAACATCGTTTGACATGAATACAATGTTTGAACAATCAAAGAAAAATACAACTTGAACATTCGAATGAACAAAAAATTTCTAATCCTAGCCATGTTTTGGCAAGGGAGCAGTGATCACATTGGGAGTCTCTAGAGAGTCGAACTGGACTTCCTTTGCGTCGATCAGATCCTGAACCTTATTTCTCAAAGTCCAACAATCATCTGTAGCATGCACCGGGCTGTCAGAATGATAAGCGCAGCGAACGTTGGGGTTATACCTTGAAGGTGTCCTGTTGGGATTCTTAGGAGGGTCCCTTAGAGTTACCAACTTGGTCCCCAGCAGCTGTGGCAATATCTGGGACAAGGTCATGCCGAGGGGAGTGAATTGCCTTTTAGGTCTCTCTTCCCTTTGTTGGTCGCGATGTTGAGGAGCACCGGCCGGTTTTGAAATAACTACTGCGTTGACAGCACTAGATTCTTTCTTGGACGGTTTCTTCTCAGTGTTCGAGGAATCACCATTTTGTATCTTCCCCGACTTGATATCGGCTTCAATTCTTTCCCCAGTCAAGATCAGGTCTGTAAACCCAGCAGAAGAATTTCCGATCAGATGGTTGAAGAAAGGTCCAGACAGGGTCCCCAAGAACATGTCGACATGCTCACGGTCAGTCAGAGGTGGCTGCACCCTGCCAGCCAGGTCTCTCCACTTCTGCGCGTACTCCTTAAAACCTTCACTCGTCCCAAGTGACATACCCTGGAGTTGGGTACGTGTGGGAGCGAGGTCAGAATTATACTGATACTGCTTTTAAAAGGCAGTAGCAAGGTCCTCCCAGTTGCGGATACTGGCTCCATCCAGCTGATAGAACCACTCGAGTTGAGTCCCCGACAGACTATCCTGAATGAAGTGAATCCACAAATTCTTGTGAGCCGTGTAGGGCTGGATCCTCCTTATGTATGATCTGAGATGCAGCTTAGGACAGGATGCCCCGTCGTATTTTGCGAAAGCAGGTGCTTTGAATTTGTGTGGGATCACCACCCCAGAAGATAAGCCTAGGTCTCCAAAGTCCAACCCGGGCACACGTTGAATCTCCATAGCATTCAACCGGTCTTCCAACTGTTTGTACATGTCCTCTGCAGGAGGGTACTGTTCATCATTGTAATCGGTCTCGTTATCGGAGACCACTGGACTAGGAACCTCTCTCTCTTGGGGACGGTCTTTCCCAACAGAGGAAGGAGTCTGGTCAGCCTCATTTTGTGATCCATTCCCAGATCTGCGTCTAGGGTTGAACAAAACAGTCCTCTTCTTCTTCTTCTTCTGAATCAGAGTCTTCAATTCCTGTTGACCCTGGGCTAGGCTCATAACCAACTCCTGGAACTGGGCATTCTGGGCCTGGAGGGCCTTGATAGCTTGTTCATTGGATGATTCAGGATTCATGATGATTGCTGAAATAAACAGCGAAGGAGATAAGCGACCTGTCAAAAGGGTACCTGTTATGCAATGATATGTATGTATGCATGCAATGTTTTCAAGGATCTCGCGGGGTAAACAGAGAAACTTGTCAGAAGTTGAATACAGTAGCTTGATTGAAGGAATCTTCATGTTGTTGAGAGTCCTTCATCAAGAGTCAAGGCTCACCATATCGAGTGGGTCATAGCCCTTGACAACCTCGGCTAGAGGAAAATAAATCCCCTTTGCCCCTTGCTAGACACTTTGATTCATCATGACCTGCATCACAAGCCCTTGAGGTCTTTGAAATGGATTAGTCTTTATGCAGGATGTATGCAATGGTATGGTGTTATGCTATGCATGGAGTGATGTAAGTAGGCCCTGTAATGAGTCCCAATTAAGGAATGTACACAAAACCTGCAAGAAACTCAAGTGTCAGATAACAAGCATGCAAGTAATTAAAGTTTGAAGGCACACAAGTCACACAAGACAGCCCTTAGATTTTAGGCCAGCATGAAGTTCAGGTACTACCCTCTTTCAGTTTCGTTGGTTAAGACCTGTCCTATCAAAAGTAACCGGGTTCTAGAGGATCCCAATATCACTGACTACCCTCAATCAGTCATAACTCCAGCGTCGCAATCTTTTCTTGCGGCCAGAACCATCACGAGAGTTTAGCCTCAATGGGTGTAGCATACTGCTACTGTTCTATGGCCAAGTTGGGTCACATTAGGGTTCTAAGTTCGGTTGGTGCTTAACGACTCCTCAGAAGACCCATATTCTCCTTGTTGCAACACAAGGGATATCGGTACAGACCAAGGTGCCACACCAACGTAGCCACTGCTTCACACGTGTTGGTCTATGCCGGACAGGTCCCTCACAGCTTATGCTACCTAAAAGGGTATCCCCAGATCTGGGTTAGGATCTATGAAACTCCGATGCGAAGCCCACAAATATAAAGCAATCAAAGCAAAGCAATTGAAAGCATAAGTATGATCTAATCCTAAGGTACACCTCACTTTTTCTATCCTCAGCAGAGTCGCCAGTTCTGTGATCAGTGGAAATAGAACTGACTGTTTTTTAGCTGGTTTCGCGAAATGTCGCTGAAGCAAGAGTCGCCACCGTCTTTTATTTTCTCCAACATGGAAAGGACAAAAGCACAGCAAAATTCCTTATGAGAATGTTTCTCGGTTCGGGAGGTAGATTTATAGAAAGGGAAGGTGTTAGCACCCTTTCTATCCATGGTTATCCATGGGCTCTTAGATACTTGCTCTTATGTTTTCAAAATGTTTGCTTTTCAAAATGTGAGTGGGCTTTGAAAAAGTTTCTTTGAAAGATTTCTGAATAACTCTTGTATCTGTCCTCAAGAGTGTTTGAAAAATTTGTTTTGAAAGCTTTTGAAAGTGTAAGGTGTGAGTCATCTACCTACCCTAAGGAATTAAGCTGTGTAAGTGTCCTTTAGGTAGTGCCATCCCACCATTGAGAGGTAGGTAGCACCACCGTTGGAGGTATTCGGGTCAATTCAATTGTAGGGACAGTGTGGTCACCGAAGCAACAGTTAGGACACCTTAGAAGCTACCCTTATGTCCTTGATCCTTTTTTAATCCGAGGCAACCGTTTTGAGGCAACTGTTCCGAGGCAACTATTTCGAGGCAACTGTTCCGAGGCAACTGGATCATGGACATAAGGACCGCTAAGACGTCCTATACTTGACGACCACGTTTCGAAGGCAACGAGTGAGGCGTACCCTAGAAGTGGTGTGTGCATTGTGTGTTGTATTCAGTTAATGTTTTTGTACATGTTATGGGTGAGCTGAGAGTTATTTTTATTTACCATACATTCTTGCATGCATTTAACACTTAAGGGGTGCAGAAAGTAAATTGCAGAAACATAAATCCTACGCTATTACAAGGCGCGGGTCTATACATCGCCAAAATTACAAAGACCCGTTTTTGGTAAATAAGTACGGAAAGTAAATAAAAACAGTAAAAGTCCTAATTACTATTACATGTCTTGGAAGCAATTACATAATAATAAACTAAGTCCGAATAAAAATTAAATCGGAACGTCATGAGGGTGTTGACCCTTTTAAGAAAGGGAATTGATTTTTTTGGTCTTTTTTGTAATTGAAATGAAATTAAAATTAATTTATGACTAATTAATTAATTTAATTAAGAGAAAATATTTTTGTTTTTTTTATATTTTTTATGGAATAAAATAAAAAGAAATAAGATTAAAAGTTAATTTTACCTAATTCTAGATCTATTTTAATTATTAAAAAAAAAGTTGAAATGGCCTAATTAAAAACTAATTCAATTATTGTTTATTTACAAAAATAAAATAATAATAATAATAATGATGTTAATTCTTTTTTTTTATTTTATGAAAATATGTTAATTAAGTTAATTTGTTAATAATAATAATATAAAAAATGTTAGAAATTAAAATAATAGAAAAAACAAAACAAAATGAAAAAAAGAAGTAAAACCAAGGGGGGGTGTGAGCTGAAATGGAGGTTGTGATGAAGCAATCCAAACCCACTGAAATCTAAGCCACGTTTGACTTTCATGATTGCCTGCAGCACGTTTGACTCCAGAGTATGGTGTCTCTCACTCTTTGTCCTTTGGATCTATGCTGGTGAACACTTGGAGCGCTGAGATATGAGGTTTATGGTGTTCCTCTTTTGAGAATCTACACATGAAAGCAATTGAAAAAAATAATATGGAAATTATATGGGGACCTGGGAAGAACTTACAGCGCTGTATGAGCCTCAGGACTTGGCAAAGGTTGCTTTAGCTTCAGGGTGTGGCAAGGAATAGAACCACGTGCTTGTTTTGATCTGAAGATGCTCGCAACTATGTTTTAGAACTCTCACTTTTTGAATAATTTTTGGTTTTGCTCTTGGCCATTTCTGCACACACCCTTTTTCGAATGAGGTTGGGAAGGCTTGTATATATAGTAATGTAAAGTGTATCAATAAGAATAATGGTCATTAAGCTTATGCAATTATGTTCTTGATTTCCTCCATAACCAACATTGAACCATTTGCCATATTTGTGAAATTTTGAATTTTTATGCCCATAATAGGCCATGCACGAATTTGGAATGTGTTTTAAGGTGTATCAAAGCTAATCATCACAAAATATATCCCTCCATTAATTTCTTTGATTTTTATTTGAATTTTAAAGATTTAAAATGAATTAAATCAAATAAAATTAAATAAAAATGGAAAAATTAATTTTAAATCTTGAAATAAATTGTGGGACACGTGGGAAGCATGGCCAAGCTGAATCAAGTGGAAAAAGTGGGCCCCTTTTGTCAAAAATGAAGTTTCAAGGATAATTGACTTTGGCCATTTCACAAAAATTTCCCAACTTCTCCAATGCATATCTTGCTCAATTTTGAAGCTATGAACATGTTCTGTGACATTTTGGAAAGGTCTTGAAGTCCTCTAACCAATGTCTTTGGTCCCATGTCATTTTGATTTACCAATCTCAAGTTATGATCTTTGACTTAAAGTCCCTTTTTGTTGACTTTTGAAAATGACCTATAATGTTGAAATTGATAACTTTTTGTGAGAGCATTTCTTGGACTTGGAATGTGAAGATGAGTTGTAGGAAATGTCCTCCCCTTCAAGATGAGCACTGGATGGGATTTTTCTGATGAACCATGAAAAAGTTATGCCTTGGTCAAGTTACAGTTGACTTTTCAGTTGTCCAAAAATACAAACTTTTGACACCTTGATGATTTTTGAGCCATTCTTGTGAAATCATGATCAAGACTTGATCAAATGATGATTGTGGCTTCAAAATAAGATGTTGACCAAAATTTTTGACTTTTGACTGTCAAATGACCATTTTGCCCCTGCAGTTGACTGTGGAGCAATTAGGATTTTTGACAGTGCAATTTGATGTTGTGAGTCTTGAACCTTGACATATGGATGCTTGACACTGTATATGAGCATGTGGGACTTGATTGAGCCCTTGAAAACTTCAACTTCCTTGCAAGAACCAAAACCCTAGTTTGACTGGCTTAGGAGGATGGTTTGACTGTGTAGCCCTTGAGTAGACTTTGAACCCTTTGAGGCAAAACTTTGAAGATTATGGGAGGGCAAATTTTGGGGTACAACACGCTTTCATTGGTGGCGCTTTTTTGGAAAAAAGCTTTCATAGGTTGTCTTTTAGCAGCGCTTTTTCTTGGAAAAGCGATGTCATAGGTCTACCTATGAAAGCGCTTTATGTGAAAAAGTGTTGTCATAGGTCTACCTATGAAAGCGCTTTTCTCCAAAAAGCGCTTTCATAGGGTGTTTTTTTTAGAGGTATTATTTATATCATTCATATACCTGCATTGTTTTCCATAACCTGTAATTCATAAATAGCGGTAATGCATTGTTATTCCGATACCCCGTTCTCGTACTCTTTCGACAATCGATTGGAATACATCCATGTCTTATCCATGGTTTACGGTTTCTGAGTCAAAACCAATACTCAATATAACAAAACCAATACTCAATACTTTTCACTAAATTCATTTTATTCTATCAACTACTTTAGTACACAAGTATAACACAAGAAACCATAAACAAGAAACTATCATTGCTCAAAATCAATCATAAATTATGTTTGTATCTCAAATTATATATAAACCATTGTTATCTATATTCTAACTCAAAGTCAGTCTTACAAAATCAACTCTAACAACAACTAAACCAGTCCTTATATTATTCTCTGCTCAATAAAATATTGACACAACTCCTCTTTGGTTTCTTCCAACTGAAGTTTCGTGTAATATGCACATTTGTACTCATCGAAGTACTACATAAGAAAACATAATATGCATGATTTAGTTAAAAGTAAAAAATTATATGGAATATCCGAGAAATAATAAAACAAATTCTAAGTTATAAATTCATACCGTGACTGGAATCTCTATTTGATTCAGTTGAATGATTTCTTTGATAAACCGCATAACGAAGTATCCGCAATCTATACCGTTTTGCTGTTGAGGACACTATATAGAAAAACAAATAAGAATATATAGTTGTATTGTTTTATCAAATAGCGTAAATATTATAAGCAAAATAGTGGAAATTAATATACCTGCACTTTGATCCAATTAATGTTGTTTGATTTAGACCGTCGTACCCGAGCTTCTCTTTGACACCGGAATACTTGTATCGCTCTAACAAAATTAAAAATATATATTTAGAACAATGTCACAGAAATAATTAAATACATAAATACACATAAATATTTAGAATAATCTCACTTACGTATCAATCATTAACTTCATATCCGGATAATTTGTCCAATCACCGTCAACCGAATTCAGATAATAGACCACTTCTTTTATAGGATCGATAGCAACCAACAACCAGTGACGTCTATAAATTAAAACAACAGTTTAGAAGAAATTTTTCTACGCAAAAATTACAAATATTAAAATGAATTTAGAATGAAAATCTAACCCTGTAGGAATAGTATTATACGCCCAAAGATATAAGCTTTCTGTACTGCCAGTTGCCATGAATCTTTCGACTAAGTGCTCTCTTACTGAATCCGGTTCCCTACCAATTGTCGCTCTGCTGACACGGGAGGAAGACACAAAATGGAATATGTTTGACAATTGATTCCCGCGCATCAATTTGTCATATAACAGCCTTAAATAGAAACATAATTAATATTAGAGTATATTCATTGAAAATGTTTAAAAAAGATTTCAGCTAATTACATAATATAAAGATGGGGTTACCGGATGTATGCGTGCATAATACTGACACCCAATTCTTTATGACGGAAAATCTGTTCCACGTCCTCATGTCCAATTATTTCTGTGCAAGGAAAACCAAAAATACCTTGATCCATATCAATTTAACGAATACCACCATCCATCAAATTTGTTGTTCCCACTATTGTTTCAAGACACTGCCGGTATCGAGGGAAAAATCTAGTAGGCACCCTTTTCTTGGGTGGTACGCCAACGACTTTCTGGCTCACTTGTTGTGACCCATGAAAAGGTACCTAAAAATCATATAAACTCGGTTAAATTATAAAATTATGCAATTTTTTATTCGGATCATATAATTAACACTTTAAACGTACCTCTTTTGGTGATACGTCAGACTCGTCGTGCCGCAAAATCCCTTTACCCTTAGATGCGGGTGTTGTAGGAGTCTATAATTACCGTGGAAATAACTGAGGTCAGAACTGACAGTTGAAGACTTAAAGATTCATAATTGTTTTCAACATACCTGATCATCTATGAAAATGAGGTCGGATGGCCATGCAACAAAAGATCCAATTGCATCTCGCAGCAATGTGGTCTCAGCAACAATGTCAGGTATCGGCAGCAATGCATTCATATCTAAAGCAATGTCAACCGATACTTTCATGTGACCATCCAGAAGCGGTCTATTATGAAGTAAATCTCCCGAGCTGTTATGGACTTTTCCCTTGCCAACTAGTCGATAAGTCGGTGACGATAGGTATAGCTGGCAAGATGAAATGCCCTAAACCAATAATAATCGTTAGAAGTGACTAAAAATATTCTATAGTAATAATGGATATATATTGAAAATTACCTCGGGAAATTTATGCTGAAAGTTGATACTAGCTTTGTCACTAGTTTCTTTCAATTGTGAACTGCTCTTTTCCGCCATATATCTCTCTTTATCCTTCTGCAATTCACGAACTTGAGCTTGTAAATCCTGCAATGTTTGCATCACTTCTGCATTGCTAGGATTTCTTCTCCTTGGATGCTTATACAAAGAGGTTGGAGTCACACCATGACCTTTACCCCTCACCCGACCCAGATACTCAGCAATATTTAGTGCTCGACTAAGTACGCTCCTGGTATCGTGAGGATCCTCACCTGGGGATACTGATTGGGACAAGGTCTCCTGTAATTCAATTACATATAAAAAATTATTAGTGGAGATAAAAAATTACTTAAATATTAATAAACATTAATTGATTTAACTAAATACACAATCTTATACTTACACTTTCATCATACACATGTTGAATATCGGGATTAACAGCTTGATCCTTGCCCACACGGGCTTCCTTCCACAACAAATGTGCCAGTAGTGATGTTGCGTCACTTTTCGTCTCTTCTAACTACGCAATGACGGAGGTCTTAAGATCATCAACTATATAACACATTGAGAGAATTAATAAGATCGTAGAGTTTATATTTACTTACAATTTTTTCCTCTAAGCGAGCATATCCCAAACGCCCTTTTTTGTATGGATATGCGGGTTTTGACGCTCTCTCACGATTTATAGCACTCACTTTATTGAAATTCTCATATCTTCTTTGGCCTACAAAACCAACCCATTCTTCAGGTGTAATGAAGTTCTCATATTTCTTTGGACGTTCCGGATCCTCTTCAAGAAAATTTCCTTCATCATCTTTAAGATACTTGTTGGTTAAAAATGTTTTCCACCCTCTGTGTCTTTTTCTAGCCAAACCCATTATATACTTTTTACGGGTATCTTCAATGTTAAAAGACCTCTACAAAAAAACATACGCATAAAGTGTGTTAGTAAAAGAAATTTAAACACATATTATCGTCAAGATAAAGCAAATAACAAAAACCATATATGTACCTTTATCTCAGTCCAAACTTTCTCCTTAGCCTCATCCAACTCTCCTCTTTTCCATCTAGGAGTGGTGATCGGAATGTGTATACGAACAAGCGTACCAATGTAGCTTGTCAACTTTGCAGCATTAGACCCAATTAATTGGTCATTATCATTCCATTCTACATTATATGTTACTCCTCTATCTCTATCACGTATGATTCCCCTCATAATAGTTATAGCTCGTGTAATATCTTTTTCTGAAGTATTTTCTTGAGTATTTTCAGGAGCATTTTCAGGAGCATTTGCATTATCTTGATTACTAGCCATTTGACCTGTAATAATGAAAACAAATAAACATGAAATGTCAAATAAAAATGAAATGACAAATATAAAAATGAAATGACAAATAAAAATGAAATGGCAAATTAAAATGAAATGACAAATATAAAAATGAAATGACAAATAAAAATGAAATGGCAAATAAAAATGAAATGACAAATATAAATGAAATAGCAAATAAAAATGAAATGACAAATATAAAAATGAAATGACAAATAAAAATGAAATGGCAAATTAAAATGAAATAACAAATATAAAAATGAAATGGCAAGTTATATATACTATTACCCTTTTCACTAAGGTCTCTTTCTTTTCTTGGTAGGAATGTATTCTACTCGTCTCTTAACAACGCGGACAGTTGGATTGATCCAAATACCCTCATTATGATCGTTTCTAATACATGATTCATTATCATTTTGATCAGTTATGGTTAAAGATTCAATGTCAACACCAATATCACTTTGATCTCCAATGCTTTCATCAATTACTTTGTTAGGTAGTAGCACTATAGACCATTTCGTACTTGTCAGATCATTGACATAGAACACTTGTTTAGCTTGAGAGGCTAGAATGAAAGGCTCATCTTTGTACCCCACCCTATTAAGATCCACTTGCAAAAAACCTGACTTATCCATTCGTATGCCATTATTATTTTCAACCCACTTGCAACCAAATATAGGAATCTGAAACTTCTCGTAATCAAACATCCAAATGCGCTCGATAACCCCAAAATATGACAGGTTTGCAAATTTTGGGTTTAAGTCCTTCACACTTGATATATGCATTGCTTCAGCGATCAAGGTGACACCACTATTTTGCATAGTACTTTTGTCATCCTGTTCTTTGGTATAAAATGTGTATCCATTAATTGCATATGCGCTATAAGAAAACACAATTAAACTTGGACCGTATGCTAAACATCTCAATCTTTCTGTTACTGAAGCATGATCTGAACGATACTTTGAATAAATATGTTCCTTAAACCATGGTATGAAACTTCGATTGTGCTCTCATACAATCCAATTCTCATTTCTATTAGGATTTAAACCTCGAAGAACACCCTTGTGAATTTCAACATACGGCTCAACTTCAAGCTCATTATGCAGAACATACAAATGCACTTGATCCCGTTCGACCATTGATACTGTCACAACTTTATTTCCAATTAGCTTCTTACCTTCTTTTTTTTCAACAATGTGAGATTTGGGGAGTCCAATTGATTGAACATTTGACAGATATTCAGTACAAAACTCAATCGCTTCTTCAACAATATATCGTTCAGCAATACAACCCTCTGGTCGACTTCGGTTTTTCACATACCCTTTTAATATTTTCATATAACGTTCAGTAGGGTACATCCATCTCATATAAGCTGGTCCGCACAGTTGTGTCTCTTTGACAAGATGAATGACAAGATGAACCATTATGTCAAAAAACGAGGGAGGGAAATACATTTCAAGATCACTTAAAGTAACAACTATTTCTTTTTGCAATGTTGGTAAGATCTCAGGATCGATCACCTTGCTGCAAATTGACTTGAAGAAAAAACACAGTTTAGTTATTGCACTTCTTACTTTTTCTGGAAGAATAGAACGTATACTTATCGGTAGGAAATGTTCCATTATAACATGGCAATCATGCATCTTTAAACTCTTTAACTTGAGGTCTTGCATAGACACAAGTCTTCTAATATCTGATGAGTAGCCTTCTGGAACTATAACCTCACTTAGGAACTTACACAATATTTTTTTCTCCTTTCTGGATAGAGTGTAAACAGCAGGTGGTAGATATGTTCGTGTTCCTTTTTTCACGGGTCCCAATTCAGTTCTTATTCCCATCTCTACCATGTCCTCCCTTGCTTTAAGACCATCCTTAGACTTCCCTTTTATATTGAGTAACGTACCAATAACACTGTCAAATACATTTTTTTCAATATGCATAACATCAAGAAAATGTCTTACGTACAAAGATTTCCAATATGGCAATTCAAAAAAAATCGACTTCTTCTTCCACCCACCTGTCACAACTTTATGTGCAAAAGGCTTGCCAAACTGAATACTCACATCTTTCACCTTTTCAAATAATTGATCACCTGTCAATCCAGGCGGAGCTCTACGTTGTTCGGTATCTCCGTTGAACGCTTTTCTCCATCCACGATATTGATGTTTAGAATTTAAGAATCTACGATGACCGAGAAAGACATTCTTCTGACAAAGTTTCAATCGCATCGTATCGGTTCCATCTTCACAGATAGGACACGCTTTTTCACCTTTAATGCTATACCCGGATAGATTTCCGTAGGCTGGAAAATCGTTAATTGTTCCAAACAACATCGCCCTCAAGTTGAAACTTTCTTTCCTATACCCATCATAAACCTCCACACCGTTCTCCCACAAAATCTTCAAATCTTCGATTAAAGGTTCCAAATATACGTCTATGTCATTTCCTGGTTGTTTAGGCCCATAAATTAACATAGATAACATCATGTACTTACGCTTCATACATAGCCACGGAGGTAGGTTATAAATCATAAGAATTACAGGCCATGTGCTATGCGAGATACTTTGAATACCGTGTAAGTTCATTCCATCAGTAGACAATGCCAAGCGAAGGTTTCTTGCGTCTTTTCCAAATTCAGGATAATCATTATCAATTTTCATCCACTGTGGTGAATCTGTCGGATGTCGAAACTTTCCATCAACAATTCTTTCATCTGCATGCCAAGTTAAATGTCTTGAATCGGTTTCACTACAATACATCCGTCTAAATCTCGGAATTATAGGAAAATACCATAAGACTTTTGCCGGAGACAACTTTTTCTTATATCGAGGGGCACCCCATTTAAGACACTCATTTAACGATGCATACTCGTTTCGAAACAAAACGCAATCTTTTGGACAGGCATGTATCTTGTCATAGCTCATGCCAATAGAGTACAACATCTTTTTGGCCTCATACGTTCGATTGGGGAGAACATTATCTTCTGGTAGCATATCTTTCATAAGGGCTAATAACTCTGTGAAACTTTTATCTGACCATCCATTGCC
Organism: Vicia faba; assembly: GCA_948472305.1. Lineage (NCBI taxonomy): Eukaryota > Viridiplantae > Streptophyta > Magnoliopsida > Fabales > Fabaceae > Vicia > Vicia faba. Next base: position 992,236,336 of record OX451735.1, read on the forward strand.
CGCCTTTAAGTTGTACAACTTTAATACCGCAGACAATCTTGTGAATTTTGTACAACCATTATACAACGGTTTCTCTGCATCGCTTACCAACCTCTCGAACATTTTGGGACAATCATTAAGATCTTCTTCAAGCGCTTCTGCAATCTCTTTAACTCGATCATAATCGTATGTATCTGTGCCATTGTCGTTTGAAGCATAGGTCCTATTATCCCCCGATTCATCATTCCCGTCACTTTTCTCACCATGCATATTCCAACATGTATAACTTCTATCAATTCCATACCGTATTAGATGCGATGCCAATTGAACCGCGTCAACCTGATTCCTATAACAGCAACACAAACAAGGACATGTCATTCGACCAGGGTCTTCGGCGTGCGCAACAGCAAACTTAACGAATTCCGATACCCCGTTCTCGTACTCTTTCGACAATCGATTGGAATACATCCATGTCTTATCCATGGTTTACGGTTTCTGAGTCAATCTGAGCTAAATGATAAGTTAGAAAACAAAACCAATACTCAAAACTTGCACTTTCTCTTGCACAACCATATAACAAAACCAATACTCAATATTTTTCACTAAATTCATTTTATTCTATCAACTAATCACATTTTATGATTACATCACTAATCACAATTCTTAACTCTCACAATTTTATATAAGCATGCATTCTGTTACCTTAAAAAGTTGTTTTTGTTTCTTTATCCATCTCATTAACAAGTTAATTAATCACTTTACATTATCTCTAATTAAATATACATATAGATATAGATATATAGATACATAATAATGAATGGTAATGTGAAATGGGTAACCCCGTTTGTTAATGAATCATAATTTCCACCACCATTCACTAACACAACACAACATCATTAGCACAACCCTCTACATGTCTGTTTCTTATATACTAGTACACCATTGTTTCATCAAACTCAAGGGCTACCCTATACCAAACTTCATCTGTTTCTTATATATGGCATGGCCTCATTTTAGTCTAAGATATGTTTTCTGATACAAAATTTTGTAATAAACAAAAAGGACAAAATATTTTGTATAGATTGAAAAGAAGAAACAATCACCTGACGGTTCTCTTGTTTTCTGACGATTTGACACGTTTGAGTTCTCCGGTGAGATATGTTGCTTTGAATCGGAAGGTCCTGTAGAAGTTAAAGAAACCGATTAATTTCCAAAACACATTAAACAAACATCAAAAGACAGAGAGCCTTAATCGGGAATCACAATTACCTGCCGTCCAACTAGTGTAAATGAGAAACACTAACTGTGCCTGCTAATCAATGAAACAAGAATTTTGTATGTCACTATGGCTTCCAAGAATATATTCCGTGCCCGATTATTCAATAAACGCTCAATAACGTTTAAAACATAATCACCTAACGGGAACCAAAAATTCAAGCTCTTATCCAATTCAAGTTCATGATATGAAAAATCAAGCTCAAAGTAAGCTAAAATCAACCGAACCAAATTCCGGGAAACAACTATGTAATCCTAATAATGCTCAATAAAACTCATCTCAAACAAGTGTTCCACGTGCACACGATAAACAACAATACCATAACCGAGTTCGTCATTCAAAACCAAATCACACAATGTCATCACAAATTCAAAGCCAACATGTTTTAAAACAAAATTATGAACAATCTAAATCAATACCAAGTTTAATTCATTCAAGATTAACTCAAAATGAAATAACATATTAATAACATCATTAGAGAATCATCAAAGGGTTTTAGGAAACTTTCAAAAATCATCAAACAACAACAACCAATACACTGTAAATGAGAAGAAAATAATAATCAACGAAAACCACAGTACGAACCTTGTGAAGAGAGGGACGAGTCGTGCGGCGGCGATGAGAGTTGACGATGGTGGCGATTGAACGGAAAGAGCTACCGTGAAAAAGCGCTTTGGACGAAGAAGGAACAGGAACGAAAGGGTTTGGGACGTTGGAAGAGAGGAGGAAACACAAGAGCCACGTACAGTACGAACACACAGCTTTAATCAAAAACAATAAAATTTATTATAAAACAACCTACGAAAGCGCTTTTAAAAGCGCTTTCTAATGGTCATGTATAACAGCGCTTTTTCATAAAAAAGCTCTTTCGTAGCATACCCTATAGCAGCGCTTTTAAAAGCGCTTTCTAAAGGCCAGATTTAGCAGCGCTTTTGAAAAGAGCTTTCTAAGGCTGACCTTTAGCAGCGCTTTTGAAAAGCGCTTTCTTAGGTTCCCTCTGAAAGGCACCCTTTAGCAGCGCTTCTCAAAAAGCGCTTTCTAAGGGTGACCTTTAGCAGCGCTTTTGAAAAGCGCTTTCTTAAGGTACCCTTTGAAAGCGCTTTTTTTAAGCGAATTTTTTTTAATACCTACAGCAGCGCTTTTTCCTAAAAGCGCTTTCATATGTGTGCTGCTAAAGCTTATTTTTGGCGTAGTGAGTATTTTTGTACAAAGGAGACAGACATCCTAGTAAGAGAATGGTGTCATAAAAGTAAGAAAAATTTATACAAAGAAAGATAGCTATGTGTAAAAAAAATCCCATGGGGTTCCCATTCTGCTATAGCCTTCGTATATCTGAATATCTTGTCCATTTGTCGCTTCGTCCGAAGATGATTGAATTGATCAGGAGCTCCAAGTTTGTCAGTAAAGAGATTGTCCTTAAAGTGATCCGACGAGACATAGTCATACGCTTTAATTCCCTAACTTTTGCCTAAACCGTCCTTTCGTGTTTTCGATTCACCGGGAAACCCTTTTTTTCCCAAGTCGCCCTTTCGGGTTTTCAACTTGCCGGGTGTATAATTTTTTTTAATTTTATCCCTAATTTTTGCCCGAACCTTTTGGTTCGCCGGGATGCCGTTGTTTTGCCTAGGTGTGTCAACCTAGCGGGTCTCTTATGCGTAATATCTTTTGACTATATCTACGTTCGCAGGGTGCGGAAGATCATCACCGTCCATGGTGGTTAAGATCATTGCCCCACCAGAAAAGATGTTCTTGATTACAAATGGTCCTTCATAGGTAGGAGTCCATTTGCCCCTGGGATCACTTTGTGGCAAGATGATGCGCTTGATCACTAGATCTCCAACTTGATATACCTGGCGTCTGAGTTTCTTGTTGAAGGCCTTGATCATCCGTTTTTGATACGTCTGACCATGGAAAATAGCAGTAAGTCTCTTTTCATCAATTAAGTTCAACTGATCAAGTCGGGTCTGGATCCAATCGTCTCCACTCAGACCTGCATCCTTCATGATTCTTAAAGAGGGGATCTGAACCTCAATAGGTAAAACAACCTCCATGCCATAAACTAAAGAATAGGGTGTTTCCCTAGTTGATGTGCGATCCGTGGTGCGGTACCCGTGGAGAGCAAACGGTAGCATCTCATGCCAGTCCTTGTAGGTGACTGTCATTTTTTGTATGATCTTTTTGATGTTTTTGTTCGCAGCTTCGACTGCACCATTCATCTTTGGCCGGTAGGGTGATGAATTATGATGTTGAATCTTGAACTGCTCGCACAAGGCGGTGATCATAGTATTGTTAAGTTTTGTACCATTATCAGTGATGATCCTTTCTGGGATACCGTACCGACAAATGAGATTCTGCTTGATGAAGCGGGCAACAACATTCTTAGTAACAGATGCAAAGGAAGTTGCTTCGACCCACTTTGTGAAATAATCAATGGCCACTAGAATGAAGCGGTGTCCATTGGAGGATTTAGTCTTGATCTCCCCAATCATATCGATTCCCCACATAGCGAAGGGCCAAGGAGCTGTTAAGCCATTTAGAGGAACCGGAGGCACGTGTACCTTGTCTGCATATATTTGACACTTATGACAGGTCCGAGAGTGTTGATAGCAGTCTGATTCCATGGTAGACCAGTAATAGCCTGCCCGTAGGATTTTCTTTTCCATCGTATGCCCACTAGAATGAGTGCCAAAGGTACCTTCATGCAATTCAGCCATAATCCTTTCAGCTTCAATCTTGTCCACACAACGGAGCAAAATATAATCATGATTGCGTTTGTACAGGATACCATTGCTTAGGAAGAACTTAGTTGAGAATCTCCTTAAGAAATTTTTGTCATTGACTGAAGCTCCTTCAGGATATTCCTGAGCCTCGAGATACGTCTTGACTTCATGAAACCAAGGCTGGTCCACTACTTCTTTAGTATTAATCTCGTGACAGTGTACTGGTTCGTCCATTCGTTCAATAGTGATCTGGGGAGCCTCATTATCCCAATTAAGTTTAAACATGGATGACATTGTAGCTAGAGCATCTGCTAGTTGATTTTATTCTCGTGGGAAATGCTCGAATGTAATCTGCTCGAAATGTGGTAACAATGTCAAAACATGTCCTTTGTAAGGGATAAGGTTTGGATGCTTAGTGTTCCATTCTCCTTTGATCTGACTGATGACCAAAGATGAATCCCCAAACACAACTAAAGATTTGATTCCCAAGTCTATGGCAGCCTTGAGTCCAAAGATGCATGCTTCATATTCTGCCATGTTATTCGTCTAGTTGAAGTAAAGTCTGGAAGTAAAAGGAGTATGGAATCCTTCCGGAGATATAAGCACATCGCCGATACTGTTACCAAGCGCATTGGATGCCCCGTCAAAGAACAGGGTCCATCGGGATCCTTGTTCAGGTCTGTCATATGGTCTGATTCCTTCACAGTTGTCTACTGTCATGATGTCTTCATCAGGGAATTCAAACTTCATGGAATGATAATCCTCTACAGCTTGGTGGGAAAGATGATCAGCTAGCACACTGCCCTTTATAGCTTTTTGGGTCGTGTACTGTATGTCATATTCTGTTAGGATCATCTGCCATCTAGCTATCCTTCCAGACAAAGCAGGCTTCTCAAAGATGTATTTTATCAGATCCATCTTAGATATCAGCAAAGTGGTATGAGTCAACATATACTATCTTTGTCGGCGAGCAGCCCATGCCAGAGCGCAACAAGTTTTCTTAAGCAGTGAATATCTGGTTTCACACTCGGTAAACTTTTTGCTCAAGTAATAAATGGCATGCTCTTTTCGGCCAGACTCGTCATGTTTCCCCAATACGCATCCCATTGAGTTCTCTAAAACGGCCAGATACATGATTAGCGACCTTCCCTCGACTGGTGGCATCAATACAGGAGGCTCTTGTAAATACTCCTTGATTTTTGTCGAAAGCAATCTGACAATCATCATTCCATTTAACTACTTGATCTTTCTTCAACAGCTTGAAGATTGGCTCACAAGTAGATGTTAGGTGAGAAATGAACCTGGAAATATAGTTCAGGCGTCCCAAGAATCCTCTGACTTCCTTCTCAGTGCGAGGAGCAGACATTTCTTGTATTGCTTTGACTTTGGCAGGATCAACCTCGATGCCTTTGCTGCTGACAATGAAACCTAAGAGCTTACCGGATCGGACTCCGAATGTGCACTTGTTAGGGTTTAACCTTAGCTTGTACTCCTTCAACCTGACAAACAACTTTTGCAAGTGATAAAGGTGTTCTTCTTCAGTTTGTGACCGGGCTATCATGTCATTTACGTAGACCTCTATCTCATGATGTATCATATCATGAAACAAAGCTACCATGGCGCGTTGATAGGTTGCCCCGGCATTATTCAGTCCGAATGGAATCACTTTGTAGCAGAACGTACCCCACTGTGTAACAAATGTAGTTTTCTCCATGTCCTCAGGTGCCATTTTGATCTGGTTATAGCCTGAGAATCCGTCCATGAAAGAAAATACTTTGTGCTGAGCTGTATTGTCAACTAGGATGTCAATGTGCAGAAGTGGAAAATCATCTTTAGGGATGGCCCTGTTTAAATCTCTATAGTCCACACACATTCTGACTTTGCCGTCCTTTTTAGGCACGGGAACAATGTTAGCAACCCATTGTGGATAGGAAGTAACAGCCAAAAATCCAGCATTGAATTGTTTCATAACTTCTGCTTTGATCTTCTTTGACATATCAGGTCTCATGCCGCGGAATTTTTGCTTCACCGGTGGATAATCTTCTCTTGTGGGTAGACGGTGTACCACAATGTCTGTATCAAGTCCCGACATGTCTTCGTATGACCAGGAAAAGATCTCAACATAATCATGTAACAGCTGAATTAGGCGCTCTTTAATGCTCGGCTCTAGATTGGCACCCACTTTGATTTCCTTTTTGTCTTCCTTAGTGCCCAAATTGATTGTATCCAACAGCTCCTCATGAGGTTGAATAGCTCTTTCCTCTTGTTGTAGTAATCTTGCCAATTCCCCTGGCACCTCACAATCTTCCTCACCTTCGTATTCGGCTTGGTAGATCAGATCTTCAGAGTCACTAAAGGCTATATCAGTATCGTTACCCATGGGATCCGGAATGGAAGGGTACCTGCATTTATGAGTGTGGGTGTGTGTAAGGGTATAGCCATTTTAAAACAACAAAATGTAAAAGAAAGATAATGAGCACAAAAGGTTAATATATGAAAAAGCGTCCATGATTCATTAAATGACATATGAAAAATGAAATAAAAACCCTTACAAATGGACCGTTACGCCTCGGGTAAGACACAAGGTTAAAAATGTACGAATTGTTTTTGAATTATTACAAGTCCAACAGAAATGTAAAAGATAAATTACTGCGATATGAAAGTTATTGGGATGAAGTCTTTGGCTTCCCAGTTGCAAAGTCCTCTGTCGACAGTAGGAAATGTCCAATCTTCCAGGCTGCCATCTTCTTCACTGTCCTCTAATTCATTAACCCCTTGGTGGCTGATCTTCACAGGTGGCCCTCCGGCATGAACGCGGTGCACAGCCTTCTGAGAAGTTGAGGTAAACCCCAAGCCAAACTTGTTTGATTTGTAAGGGATGTCTGGAAGCTGCCCCCAGATGGTGCATCCGCCTTCTTCCACTACTGCCTTTGCATCCTTTAGATACGATATCTGAGGTGGAGGTCTTGTGATCATAGGAGTTGAGGATACCGCCTTGGTCGCCGCTATTTCCTGAGAGACTTCTTCAAAATGTTGGAAAGGGGTTTCAATGAATTTGCCATCTAATTCCACATATCAGAATGAATTCAGATGACTAATCATGTATTCCTCTTCCCCATGGACAATTATGATCTTCCCTTGGATAGGGTACTTCAGCATCTGATGCAAAGTAGAGGTGACAGCACCGACATTGTGGATCTAGGGACGTCCCAACAGACAAGAGTAAGAAGGACGGATGTCCATCACATAGAATGTTGAATTAAAGGTCTGATTTCCCACCTTGATCGGGATGTCCACCTCCCCATGGACCATCCTCTTAGAGCCGTCAAATGCTCTCATAATTATATTACTGTGTTTTAATGTCAGCCCCTCACAATCCAGTCTATCAAAAGCTTTCTTTGGTAAGACATTCAGAGATGATCCCGTATCTACCAAGACATGGGCTAGGGTCGTCCCTATACACTCTATTGAGACATGTAACGCCTCGTTGTGTTTTCTCCCTTTGGGGGTCAAGTCGGCATCAGAGAAACCCAGGCCATTATCAGTTGTCAGACTGGCCACACACTCTTGGAATTGGTCAGCCGACGTCTCTTGCGGCACATGAGCTGTCTTCAGAAACTTTACCAAAGCTTTTGCATGTGCCTCAGAGAACATCAGCAACGCTAACATAGAGATTTTGGAGGGGGTCTGCCCCAATTGTTCAACCACATCTTAATCACTCTTCTTAGTGATCCTAAGGATTTCTTCCATCTCCTTCTTGGACATATAAGGAATAGCTAGTGATTGAGCCTTCGTCAGGACAGGCTCCTCTTGAACATTCTTTCCTTTATTCTCAGCAGTGGAAGTAGGGATAGGAATTGTATTGTCTTTGTTGGTAGATACACTTGTAGGTATAATCATTGGTGCGGAGGTAATCTTAGGAACGACCACGGGTCCAAAGACTGCTTTTGGAGGGGCAATCTTTGGAGAGAAAATTCTTCCACTACGGGTAATTTTGCTTGTTCTGGAAATGTCAATGATGTCGGAATTGTCTCCCATGGTAGTAGATTTCTCCACCATAATTCCATGGTACCGTTTTATCTGATTTGTATGGGGTTGGCTCGGGCATTGTTATCTTAAGCAGAGTAGTCACTGGAGCAGATGTAATCCTAACGGATATTTTAGGGACCCTATAAGGATTGGCGTAGATGGTTATTATAGAAACTTCTTTAAATGGAACAGGTGAAATGGGAGCTTTCTCAAACAAAATTTATTGGTTATCAATCAGTTGTTGGATACCTTTTTTCAACAGAGGGAAGTCAAATGATGAGGATAGGAAAATATGGCAATTTTTGTCACATCCTGGGAATATATCAGCTTTCAACAAATTCAACTTGATAATCGAGAGCGGAGTTATTAGTTCATCCATAGTGGCAACAAATAAGTCTTCCTCAACAGCATTGGCATTGTGTCTGTGCCTAGGCATCGGAGCAGAAATAATATTCGGTTTCTCAGGCGCTTCAAATTCAACTTCCTTCGTGTCGATCAGGTCTTGAATTTTGTTATTTAGAGCCCAACAGTTGTTGGTGTCGTGCCTTGGACTTTCAGAATGGTATGCGCACCTGGAATTCGGATGGTAGTGGGGAGATGCAATATTGGGATTTTGGGGGGCCTCTTTTAACATGGCCAGATTCAACTTCAGAATATGTGGTAGGACTTGAGCTGGAGTCATGTTTATCTTGGTGAATTGCCATACTGGCCTTTCCACCCTTGGCTGATTATTTCTCGGCTGGTTGTTCCTTGGCTGGTGTGATGCAGGCTTTTAAATCATAACGGCCCCCATCGTTGGTCGGCGCTCCGTTCTTCCCTGATTTCTCCATGAATAGACAACAGATACTTCCTTCTTTCCAATAAAGGGATTTTTTATAGCAGCAGAGGCAGATGCATCTTTCTGGATTTTCCCACTTCTTATACCGGCCTCTACCCTTTCACCAGTTAGAATCAATTCGGTAAACCCTGCAGAGGAGCTTCCAATCATATGATTAAAGAAAGGGCCTGACAGAGTTCCCAAGAACATGTCCACTAACTCTCTTTCAGATAAAGGGAGTTGCACCCTTCTGGCTAGATCCATCCACTTTTGGGTGTAGTCTTTGAAGCCCTCATTGGATACCATGGCCATACTCTGGAGTTGAGTACGGGTTGGTGCCAAATCAGCGTTGTATTGATACTGTTTATAGAAGGTTGCTGCCAAGTCTTCCCAATTATGGACATCAGCCCTCTCCAACTGGTAGAACCAATCAAGTTGCGTTCCTGATAAATTGTCCTAGAAAAAGTGGACACACAAGTCTTTGTCAGCAGAATGCGGCTGATTCTTCCAGACATATGACCGAAGGTGCATTTTAGGACAAGACACCCCATCATACTTGGAAAATAAAGGCACTTTAAACTTCGGCGGGATTACTATTCCTGACACCAGCCCTAATTCCTCGAAATCCAGACCCGGTACTCTATGTACTTCCATAGCAGATAGACGTTGTTCTAAGTGTTTGTATTTGTCATCGGCCAAAGGGTATTGTTGTTCAGAGTAGTCCTCTTCTTTCTCTTCTTCTGCTTCAGAATCTGATGGCACTGCCGTTTCTTTTCCTTTTCTTTCCCCTTCATCAGAGGTTGTTGGAAATTCTAAGGTCCTTCTGGCTTGTCGCTGAAACCTTCTGCCCATGATAACCACACCGGATGGCTTCTTCTTCTTCTTTTTCTCTTTCTCTTTCTCTAGAAGAGTCTTTAGCTCCTCCCGCCCCTTGGCCAAGGTCAAGAGTAACTGTTGAAATTGTGTATTTTGAGCTTGTAGGTCTTTATCCGTCTGTTCTAGATCCATCTTGCTGAAATAAACAGTAGAAGGATGAGGAAACTTGTTGTAAAGACATGTTTATGCTCATGATGAATGATATGTATTCATGCAATGTTTTCAAGGATTTGAAACTTCAAATTTGTGTCAAACAAAAAGAAACACACGTTATATTAATAAAATAGAATTTGAGTACATCAATGCCCCTAGGGAAAAATAATACAAAATCCTAAGATAAAAAGACATTGTGCATCCTCTTTGGTGCAATGTAGGTGTTGAGAGTCTGCTCTTCATGAAGTAACTGAGTGAGTTCCAAAACCGTCTTCTCGCTTGCGTAGAATTGGGCTTCGAAAGTATCACGTTCTCCCTTGAGCTGTATCTAACTCCTTTGTAGGTCTTCGAGTGATGTTGGCATGTCAGGATGTAGGATGGTGTATGGAACCCCTCCTTCGTTAACAGGCTCTATAATCACTAGGAGAACAGAGGGGTAAGGCATCATAAGACTTTGGGCGCGGGTTCATACCCAATTGAGGTAAGGCTCAAGAGGGATGGAATTCTTGTGTCCCAAGGTCTTACTATCTACCTTGTTTTGCATCCTCCATGCTTGGATGAACCTTTGGCGAAGTCCTTGATCGTCGTTGTTGAAGTTGAAAACCAAGCCTTGAATCAGCATATCATATGGGCCATCCCTTCGGGCATAACCAAATTGTCTTAGAGCCAAGCAAGGGTTGTAGGTGATGCCTCCCCTAATTCCAAGTAGAGGGACATTGGGGAATTCCCCATAACGGTCGATGATGATAACATTCTCTTTGGATCGAGAACACTAATGAATATTTGAATGTGTAAGTGTCATCAACCTTTGTGACCACCTCAAACCTTGCTCATTCTTCAAGACTGATTGGGTAAGATGAGAAATAAACCATCTTTCCAAGAGAGGAGTGCAACACATAAGAACACATCTTTTCCTCATTGTACGAGTGTGAAAAGAGTGTAAGATATCTCCAACCAATGTAGGCATCAGATTGTGTGACATGAGGATTTTGACAGCACTCACATCTATGAGTTGGTCAGGATTGGGGAACAAGACCATCCCATAGATTAGAAGATCCATTATCTCCTCAAGAGCTTGCAAGTCCAAGTAGTTCCAACAGCTTTGGGCCTTCTCAAACAAGAACTTTGCCAAGAAACCTTTGACACCACTTCTAATTTCCCAATGGGTTATGACATCAGATGAGTGCAAGTGCAGGGCTTGAGCAATCTCTTCTGGCTTTGGATCTCTTTCCGTACCGTTGAAAGGTAGTTGATTGAGAATAGGAATCCTCAAGAGTTGAGAAAATTCTTCCAAAGTAGGCATAAGCTGGTAGTCAGGAAATGTGAAGCAGTGGTGCAAAGGGTCAAAGAATTGGAAGAGAACCTTCATCATGTCTTCCTCTGTGTTAGAAGTGACTAAGTTAAATAGACGACCATGTCTCTCGGTGAATGGAGAATTCTCAAGAATCCTTGAAGCTAGCTCCTTGAGTTATGGAGGAATTCTTACAAGGTTGACTTGGATAGTTTTCCTGCGAAGTGAATCCATAACCTACAAAATAGGAACAAAGATGAATTTCCAAAATCCTTGAAATGGTTAGAGGATGCATATGATGCTCATGATGTCCATGATGTTATGCACAAGTATATATGTACAAGCAAATCACACAAGTTCCTAGTTTAGGCTTGCATGGGGTTTCATAGGTAAGTACCCTCTTGAAGTTTAGTTGGCTCAATCTATCCTAGTAATAGTAACCGGGTTCTAAGGAGCTCAATATCACTGGATTGTTTCCTTGTTCATTGTTTCAATTCAAGCCTCTTTACTAGCGACCATAATATTCCAAGGAACCAACCCTCAATGAGTGTAGTATCGAGTATCTACCAACTTCGGACTGCACCAAAGCCGGTCATCTCACTACATCCTAAAAGGCCAAGTTGGTCAAGTAAAGGTTCTAGAAGTTCTTTAGTGCTTCATGACATCACTCAGCGGCCCCATATTCTCTTTGATTGACTCAAAGGATACCGGTACCCACAAATATGTCACACTAACATAGCTATTACTTAGACCGTGTCGGTATACCCCGCACAGTTTCCATAACGTATTGCTATTTACCTATAAAGTTTCCCAAATCCGGGTGGAGGATTCAAACCCAAACAATAGAACCAAAGTGTAAAGAAAACAAGTCAAACAATTGTAAGAAAATAAAGGTGATCTAAACCCTAAGGTAACCCCACTTTTATAATTCTCCCCAGCAAAGTCGCCAGTTCTGTGATACGGTGGGAGAACTGACTTGAGGTTTTTGCGTTTTGTCGCAAATGTTGCGGTTAGCAAGAGTCGCCACCGACTTTTCTTTTATCCAAAAGGAAAGGTAAAAAAGCACAGGAAAGACCTTTGAGATGTTTTCTTAAGTTCGGGGGGTAGATTATGAAAAGGGAAGGTGCTAGCACCCTTTTCATCCATGGTTTTCCATGGGCTCTTAGTTACTTTCTTAGATCACTTGCTTTGCTTTGCTTTGTTTGAAATGGTGTTTGGTGTGATTTTGAAAGTATTTTGAAAAGAGGCCATTCGTTTAGGCAATCTTTGTAATGATTATCGTTCGTAAGAATGTATACAAAGATGTTTGTCTTTTGAAAAATGTTTCAATGTTTTGTAAGATGTTTTGAAATGTGTATGTGCTTGTTTTTGAAAATAGCAAGGATTGTTTTGAAATGGAGCAAGTAACTTAGAAGATATCTACCTACTCAAATGTCTTTCTTGTGCATTTTTATTCCTTTGACATTGTTGACTTACCATTGATTTGGTAAGCAACCCTATCTTTGGATGTAAACGGGACGGGCGTGGGTCATCGTATGACCATGATAGCAATGTTGCCAAGTATCTTAGCATTTTTGAGGGACCAAGATCATTTGTTTAGGCAACCTTTATATAGCTTCATCGAGGGACTATGATCTTATATTTGTTTTTGTTTTTCCAAGATACTTCGCATGCGTAACATGGCCATTTTATTTTAGGCAACCAAGTGGGAGAAACCCTAAGGGTGCTTGTGTGCAATGTGTGTCATTTTTCATGCTTTTGTCTTGCATTAGGTTTTTTCTATTTGTTTGGTTTTTGTTCTTGTCATGCAAACCCTAATTTACTAACATGGTATATGAAAGAAATAAATTGCGTAAAATAAACTAAGCTATTACAACAATTATTATGGGAGGGGGGATACAAGTTTTGAATGGGGATTTTGCACAAATATAAACCTAAAAATATTATTACAACCCAATCGAATATTGTGCGAATTAAATAAATATACAAGTATTTAAAATGCAATACAATGTATTTATGTAAAATAAATTTGTATTTGGTTTTTTGTATGAGAAAATAAATTAAATTAAACCCTAGAAAAAAGGAAATAATAAATATTATTCTTGGAAGGGTGAAACCCTAGTTTTCAATTAAAAGAAAATATATGTTCTATATTATTATTATTGTCCATTTTTTTTGTATAAGAAAATAATAAATAATATTATGTGGAAATATTAAAAATTAAATATATATATATATATATATATATATATATATATATATATATATATATATATATATATATATATATATATATATATATATATATATATATATATATATATATATATATATATATATATATATATATATAGAAAATAAATATTTATGAGTATAAATAGTATAATAAAAATGTTTAAGTATTTTTAATTGTATTTACAAATTATTTAAGAAAATAAGTTCTATTTATTAAAATAAACTATGTTTCATATGGAAAAAAAAGTAAAAATAAAAATAAAATTGCAAAAAATTATTTAATTATTTTTTAGGATTTTTTAATGTTCAGAAAAAATAATCAAAAGCAATAAATATGAAAATGTGAAGAAATATGAAAAATATAACAAATAAAGTCAGGGGGTGCAAGTAGTGGGTCAGGAGGTGCAAAAAGTAAAAACAAAAAGCCCAATGGAACAAAAAAGCCCAGAACAACAACTTCGTCCCTGTCCTTGGTTTCTTCTTCGCGCGCTAGTTCAAATCTGCAACTTTCACATGCTTGCACAAAAACAAAAACTTATAACATGAAACATGTGGCATTTGAGATCACGATTCCAACAATATGAATTTGGTAACCTAACTCTCAAAGATCAGGGAGAATTTTGGAACCCCTAATTCGTGACCTAAAAATTTCAGCATGTTCAACCTTCAAATTCTCTCAGCATAGTTAATATAAATGAAAAGTATGCATATATACAGCTTCACCATGTTATGGACTACATTTTTTCTTCACAAATCATGGCTTAAGGATGCCTATTCAGAGAGATAGAGTTCAAGAAAATACCTCCTTCAGTTGGATTTGAGTAGAGTAATGTAGGGACTTTAATGGAGGCCTGAGGATCGTGTGAGCTTCCTTGAGCTTCCCTGAAGCTATTCCAATGCTTAGCTTGCTCTGAGGATGGCGGAAACTCTTTGCACAAGTCAAGTTGCAAGCTTCCAAAGTAAAAATGGCAATGGCTGAAATAGGGGTTACAGAAACAATGTAAAGGCTTGGATTGCTTTGGTTTGATATGTAGAAGGTGTTTGAAGTGTTAAAGTACAGTACGCACGAGCCAAAAATGTATTGGCTATGGTTTTGCAGAAATCTGTATGTTTGGACAGAAAATTGGAGTTTTTGTGTTTTGGAGAGTTTCAGATGTAAAGAAATCCTCTTCTGGTTTTTAACAAGTTTGTAAATATGTATAGAAAGGACCCAATTCCACTCTTCACTAGTTGTGCAAGCTTTTCACCTTTTGGTAACTTTTCTTATATTTAAAGAAAAGTGAAGTGACCAATGCTAACATGCTTGTCCTTGCTTGCTTGTGGCCTAAAGTGAACTTGTACAATATGCTTGAGATCTGTGGAAGTTGTTTGCACCAAAGGGACAGGTCCGAGGCTCAAGATTGACAAAAATGCAAAAGCTCACCTTTATGAAAATGGCAATGTGAACTTTATGCCTAAAATGGAATTACAACTTGTAAAAAGCCTCAAAAGAAAAGATAAAGCCTTTATCTTCTGAGTTTGCATTTAATTATGGAGTGTAGAATGAGTTTAGGACCTGTAAAGCAAGATTCAAACATCAAAGATCTGATTTGCAACTTGATGCCTTATAAAAATGGCTTGATCAAAAGTGATAAAATTCCAACTTCTCTTCTTCGATTCTCCCTAACCAAAAATGATCTTGGGGAGTTCTTGGACATTTTGGAAAGCTTGCAATGTGATCTATAATCCATATTTGAAATGAATTTTGAGATACCTCTTGGAACTAGGTGAAAAATGTCCATGAAGTTGGGTAAAAAACCTGCCTAAATTAGGGCAAAATTTCACTAAGTTAAGAAGTTCATGGACCTATATTCACAAATTCATAACTTGAGATCCAAGCATCTTTTGGGAAATGTTTGTGAAGAAAAGTTGTAGATTTCATGGAGGAATACAACTTTCATGTTTGAATTTTTCTTTGAATCAAAATGCATCATGGTGAAAAAGTGGTGAAAATTTGGGAAAAAATAAGAAACTTTACATACTTAGAAAAATTCTAAGTTATGAAATTTTTCAAATTCAAAACCCTAATTTTCAAAATTGTTTTTCTTGGTGAACAAGTTTCATATTTTGAAATATCTTGATGAATTATGACCCTTGGCACTTGATTTTGACCAAAAAGTCAAAGTTTGACTTTTTAGTATATAGTTGACTTTTGATCAGTTGACTACAAAATTCATCTGTCAATCCAATGAACTTGAGATCTTTTGAACCATGTAATTAGGTCAATATGATGCCATTGAATCCTTGAAATCATGTTTTAACTCAATTGGTCATTGGCTAGGTTAAATATCATAAATTTCCCTTTCCCAGTCAAAACCCTAATTTTGACCATTTTGTCCTTTTGATGATTTGATCAAATTTCTTGAGGAGTTGTGATCCAAACTTGATCAAATGGTTCATATGAGTATAAAATGTTGTTGTGGATAAAATATTATGAAGTTTGACTGTAAATTGACCATGGTTGACTTTTTCCCCAATACAACTGATTTTTATGTCAACTGTCCAATTGATTGATAAAAAATATGGTTCAAAGCTTGAAACTTAACATGAGAAATCTTAGGGGTACAAGATGGTATATCAAAATCACATGAAGCATTGGTGATCCAAAAATCCTTGTGCAAACTCAAACCCTAATTTTAGGTTATCAGTGTAAGATGAGGTGTCTTGAGCTGACCAAACCCTAATCCTGTCTTGAGTCCAAGAAGTCTTGTGAGAAAAATCATGATAAATGAGAGGGCAAATTTTGGGGTACAACAATGTATCTAGCTGTTTTGGAAAATTCAATGGGGTGTGTTATGGGGCAGCATGACGAGTCTGGCTGAAAAGAGCATGTTATTTATTACCTGAGAAAAAAGGTTATGACTGTGAAACAAGATATTTACTGCTCGAGAAAACTTGTTGCGCTCTGGCATGGGCTGCTCACCGGTTAAGACATTATATGCTTACCCATACTACCTTATTGATATCCAAGATGGATCCGATAAAATACATATTCTAGAAACCTACCCTCTTTGGGAGAACAACGAGATGACAGATGATCTTGACAGAATATGACATACAGTATACTACCCAAAAAGCAATAAAGGGTAGTATACTAGCTGGTCACCTTTCTCATCAAGCTTTGGATGGCTACCAGTCCATGAAGTTCGAATTCCCAGATGAAGACATCATAATGGTAAACAACTGTGAAGAATTCAGACCATTTGACGAACCTGAACAAGGATCCCGATGGACCCTGGTTTTTGATGGGGAATCTATTGTACCCCAAAATTTTCCCTCCCACTTGTCAAGAATTTGCTCACAAGATCTCCTTGGGCTCAAGACGGCACTAGGGTTTGATCAGCTCAAGACATCTCCTTAAACACTGATGACCAAAATTAAGGTTTGAGTTTGCACAAGGATTTTTGAACTTTCAATGTTTCATATGACTTTCATGGATCATTATGGACCCTCAAAATTACTCATGTCAAGTTTCAAGCCTTGGATCACATTTTTGCTCAATCAATTGAGCAGTTGACCTAAAAATCAATTGTATTGAGGAAAAAGTCAATCATGGCCAATTTACAATCAAACTCCATAATTTTTGATCCACATCAACACTATAAACTCATATGTATCATTTGGTAAAGTTTGGACCACAACTCCTCAAGAAATTTGATCAAATCTCCATAAGGGCAAAATGGTTAAAATTAGGGTTTTGACTGGGAAAGGGCAATTTCTGATTTTTAACCTAGAAAATGGTCAATTGGTTTGAGGAATAACCTCAAGAGTCCAATTGCATCATTTTGACCTAATGGCATGGTTCAAAACATTGCATGTCCATTGGATTGACAGATGAATTTTGTAGTCAACTGATCAAAAGTCAATTGTATACTCAAAAGTCAAACTTTGACTTTTTGGTCAAATTCAAGTGCCAAGATCACAATTCATCAAAACATGTCAAAATATGAAACTTATTTATCAAGAAATCAAAATGTCAAGATTTCATTTTGAAATGTCAAAATTTCTAAACTTAGAAGTTTTTCTAAGTGTTTAAAATTTCATGTTTTTTCATAACTTTGAGCCAAATATTTACCATGATGCAAGATGATTCAAGAGAAACTTCCAACATGAAAGTTGTAGATATCCATGAAATATACAAATTTTATTCACACAATATCTTCCAAAAATGCTTGTATCTAAAGTTATAATTTTATGAACATAGGGTCATGAAACTAAACACTTAGTGAAATTTTGCCCTAATTTGGTCAGGATTTTGACCTAACTTCATGGAACTTTTCATATAGTTCCAAGGGGAATATTCAAAATCAATTCAAATATGGTTTGTATAGCACATTGCAAGCTTTCCAAAATTTCCAAGAACTCCTTGAGATCACTCTTGAGGAGGGAGAATCGAAGAGATGAAGTTAGGGTTTTGTCACTTGAATTACAAGTCATTTTTGATGAACACTGGAACCAAATCCATGATAGGCTGCATATATTTGATTTACAAGCCTCAAACTTATTTGTCACTCCATAATTAAATGTTTACACAGCTGTTAGGGCTTTGATCCAAGTAATTGAGCTATTGTCCAAGTTGCATTTCCATTTATGGCACAAAGTTAACAATGCCATTCTTGTAAAGCAAGCTTTTTGCATAAAGTTAACATTGAGCCTCTAACTTGTTCCCTCTGATCACACTCCATCCATAAAGTCATAAGCAAGCTTGTTTAAAGCATAACCACTCTATCTTAGCAAGTACGTAAGGCATGGAAACTTGTTTTGTCAAAAAATCACATGTTTAACTTAAACATGTAAATTTGAATTCTGATCAACTAGAGCATTCCAAACTTGTTGCTTATAAATAGAGTCACTACTTGTGAGCTATAACACGAGATTGAGCACCCTGAAACACACCAAAACTCTCTCAAATCAGAAATTGCGCAAAAACTTCATTGTTGCACATTTTCTGACCTTGAACCTCAAACTCACATTTCCCTCGTGCGTTTCTTGGCCTTTTAGTTTCTAAAGCTTCCTTACATCAAGTGTAACTTATCCCTGTACCTATTTCATTTTTGTAACATCATTTACCCTATCTTCCATAACCAAAAATAGAGCATTGCACATTAACTTCTCTAAGTCATTTCAGCCACTCGTAACTCAAGCAAACCATTGCACTAGCTTCCTAGGACCTCAAGAAAGCTAACCTGATCATCACCATCACTTGAAACAAGCTCAAACTCCAAACACGATTTCCAGTTTTGAGGTACGTTTTCTCAACTTGGAACTCTTCACACATGCATCATCAATAGTTTATTTGTGAATAAAACATGTAGATATCATTGCCCTGAAGCTAACCATGTCCTTAGTTTCCATTAATTTTCCTTGAGCTTAGAGAATTTTGAAACCGAAACATCTGAAATTTTTAGGTTTCAGATTAGGGCCATTAAAATTATTGCTTATCTTTGATCTATAGTTTTAATACTTTACATTTCTGGAATCGTGAGAAAATTTGCTACAAGTTTCATGTTTACAGTTTTCATTTTTGATGAGAAATGAGCAAGTTACAGTTGGTATGGCTAGAGGTTGAAGATGAAGTCTTCAGAACACGTTTTGCCTTACATATTTATTTTTTCATTTTTAGTAATGGATGTATAGTCGCCCCAGTGGTAGAAGCGCGCGCCTGTAACCTATGGGACCTGGGTTCAAGCCCCAGTGGTACCCTTTTTCATTTTTTCACATTTTTCTGACTTTGTTTGTTTTTTTGGCAGGCGCTGGGCCCCTTTGGGTCTGGTTTGTTTTTTGTTTGTTTTCGCTCACTAATCTCCCTGTTTCCTCTTGGCACCCCCCTGGCCCAAGTTATTTATTTATTTATTTATTTCATTTATCTTTTCTTAAATATATTTTTTCTAAATAAAATAAAATCATAAAATACAAAAAATGATATATTTAGATTTTGACTTATTTTATTCTATTTTTTCCACAAAAAATATTTTTATTTATTCTACCTTATTTATTTTTATTAACTAAATCTTGTAAACTTAATTAATATTATTATATTTTATTTAGTTTTCACACCATTGAAAATACATTATTTTTAATACTAAAAAAAGGGTCAAAAATTATTTTATAATGCTATAAATATTTTCAAAATAAAAATACTTAGAATACTTTTTTCTAAACTTATTTTCTTTTAATCAACTAAATAAAATTAGGGTTTTATTCAAAAATATTTTCTTAGTAAATTCAAATTTAATTAACTATTTTCTTTATTTAATTAGGTTAAGACAAAATCTCTTTTCATGAAAACCAAGCAAATTCATTTTCTTCACATTTTGCATCCTTGTACATTTATTTTTATACTTTGTATTTATTTAAATTCCTTGTATATTCATACCCATTCAATTTGGTTGTAATAGATTAAATAGGTTTAATTCTTGCAATCCCCATTCAACTTGTACACCCCCCCCCCCCCCCCCCCCACAAATGTTGTAATAGCGTAGTAACTTTAAATTTCGCAATTTATCGCTTTTATATAACATGCTAGTAATTAGGATTTGTATGGAAAGACTAAAACCAATGCTTAGAAAACCCTAATTCAAGACAAAATCAAGCATGAAAACAATACACTTGAACACTAGAACCCCTAGGGTAAAATCCACTTTGTTGCCTTACAAAAATGGTCATGTTATGCATGTGAGGTATCTTAGCAAAAATACAAGATCATGGTCCCTCGATGACGCTATCTAAGTTTACTTACAAATGATCTTAGTCCCTCAAAATGAATGCTAAGGTACCTTGCAACGTTGCTGTGATACGGTGGGATAACTGACTTGGTTGTTTTGCCTTTTATCGCAATTGTTGCGGTTAGCAAAAGTCGCCACCGACTTTTCTTTTATCCAAAAGGAAAGGTAAAAAGCATAGGAAAGACCTTTGAGATTGTTTCTTGAGTTCTGGGGGAAGATTATGAAAAGGGAAGGTGTTAGTATCCTTTTCATCCATGGTTTTCCATGGGCTCTTAGTTACTTTCTAGATCACTTGCTTTTGTTTGAAAATGCGCTTTGTGTGGTTTTTGAAAGTATTTTGTAATAATGCCATAGTTTAGGAAAACTTTGTAATGATTCTCGTTCGTAAGAATGTATACAAAGTGTTTGATCTTTTGAAAATGTTTTCAAGTTTGAAAGATGTTTTTGAAAGTGTTGGTGTTTGTTTTGAAAATAGCAAGGATGTTTTTTTTAATAAATTTAGAAAGTAACTAGGAACATTCTACCTACTTAAAAGTATTTCATATTAATTTCCTCTTTCCTTTGACATTGTTATCTTACCATTGATTTGGTAAATAACCTTATCTTTGGATGTAAAAGGGACGGGCGTGGGTCATCGTATAACAATGATAGCAATGTTGTGAGATGACTTAGCATTTTTCTTGAGGGACTAGGATCATTTTGAAAGGCAACTTTGATAGCGTCATCGAGGGACTATGATCTTGTATTTTTTATTAGTTTGTGCTAAGACATCCCACATGCATAACATACCATTTTGTAAGGCAACAAGTGGAATTACCCTAAAG
The DNA here is from genome assembly GCA_948472305.1 of Vicia faba. Classification (NCBI taxonomy): domain Eukaryota; kingdom Viridiplantae; phylum Streptophyta; class Magnoliopsida; order Fabales; family Fabaceae; genus Vicia; species Vicia faba. The sequence goes on from OX451735.1 coordinate 992,257,300, forward strand.
ATGTAAGTGTACAAATGTGTTTTATTTACATGCTTGTTTATATTTAATTAGGGTTATCTACTTGTTGGTTTTATCTTTCCATACAAACTCTAATTACTAATATTATATGAAAGCGATAAATTGCGGAAAGTAAAATTACTACGCTATTACATCACTTGGGGATGGGGATATGAATTTACAAATGGGGATGACAAGTAAAGTAAACCTGTTGTACCCCAAAATTTGCCCTCTCATTTCATCAACATTTTCTCATCACAAAAACCTTTGGAGCTCAAGATCAAGTTAGGGTTTGCTCTGCTCAAGACTCCTCCTTGCACTGTTGACCCAAATTAGGGTTTGAGTTTGCACAAAGATGTTTTGACCTAAAAAGCCTAAGAGGACTCTCATGCTTCATGTTGAACTCCCAAGTTTATCCATACCAAGTTTCAAGTCTTGATTCCAAACTTTGCCCAGTCAATTGGACAGTTGACCTAGAAATCAGCTGTATTGGGGAAAAAGTTAACTATGGTCAATTGACAGTCAAACCTCATGAGTTTTGACCCACATCAACATTATGAACTCATATGGACCATTTGATCAAGTTTGGATCACAATTCCATAAGAAATTTGATCAGATCACCAAAAGGGCAAAATGGTCATTTTTAGGGTTTTGACTGCACAAAGGCAATTTTTGACTGTTTGGCCTAACCAATGGCAAACCAAGCTCATATATGGACTCAAGAACCCCATGGAATGGTCTTGACATGTTCAACAAGTTCAAAAGATCCCAAACGCACAAGTTTGACAGATGAATTTTCCAGTCAACTGAGCCAAATTTGACTGTATACTGAAAAGTCAAACTTTGACTTTTTGGTCAAAATCAAATGCCAAGATTCATTTTTCATCAAAACATGTCAAATTATGAAACTTGTTCATCAAGAAATCAAAAATCACAAATTAGGGTTTGAAATGAAGAATTTTCATAACTTAGAATTTTTCTAAGTTATGAAAATCCCTAATTTTTTCCTAACTTTGTACCATTTTTTCATCAAGATACATTTGGATTCAAAGAAAACTCAAAACATGAAAGTTATAGTCCATTGCAAAATCTACAACTTTGATTCACAAAGTTTCCTCAAAAGAAGCTTGTAGCTCAAGTTATGATTTTTGGAACAAGGGTGCAAAACATTCTTAACTTAGTAAAATTTTGACCTATTTTAGGCAGGATTTTTGCCTAACTTCATGGCCACTTTTCACATGCTTCCACTTGGAATTTCAACTTTCATTACAAATATGGATTGTAGTACACATTCCAAGCTTTCCAAAATGTCCAAGAACTCATCAAACAACCTTGTGGTTAGGGAGAATCGAATTTGGCAATATAGGCAAAACTCACTTTGTTCATAAGCCATTTCCATGTCCATAACTTTGCATTTTTGAACTCAGCATGCTCTAAGCTAGATTACAGGCCTTTTATCTCATCTACACTCAATAATTTAATGCAAAACCTTTGTGTCCTAGCATTATCTTGTCCATTAAGCCATTACACAAAAGATTAACCTTAATATGGAAAAAGCAAATTATCCATTTTTGAAAAGAATGGCTTTATGTCAAGTTTGCAAATCAAGAAGTACAATGCAAATCCTTTTGGCACAAGTTCAGGGATATATCCCACTGATCAAGACAAAGCTTTGCAGCACATTTGAGGGGCCTGCATAAGCCTAGAAACCAACTTGTCATTTTGTTGCTTAAGTTGGAAGAAACTTGGCATATTGAGATCCAACTCTCATTGCTGCAAGAACTAGCTTAGACAAACTTGTTAGACACATCCCAAACAACATAACTGAGCTAAGGCACGACCAAAACACCTTCCAAACCTCATCATTCATCAAAGCACCATCCTACTGCAGAAAACAGAGTCACCTCTGCAGTTGGACTTCCATAACTCAATCCACTCGTGCATTGTTGCTAAAACCAGTTCATACACACTCCATACCACATATACAAGCTATCCCAAGTATTGGACACGACCTGTAACACCTCTAACCAACTTCACCATTTTCATTTTTTTGTTTTGCAGGTTGATTGCCATAGCTTGATTCATTTGGTTTAAAAGCAAGCTAAAGGTTGGGATAGCATCCCTGGACTTCAAGCAAGTTGTACCAATCCTCACCTTGCCTTGAAAGTGCCTCCATTTCCAGACACGATCCAAGCTGAACAAGTAAGTTCATGGACTTCTATCTCTCACTCTAGGAAGAGTTAGCTTTAAGTTTATGAATGAAAAATGCACTACTCATGGCCCTGAAGCTATACATATCCTCACTTTCCATTTATATTGCATATGCTGAGAGAATTTAAGACCTGAACATTGACAAAAACTTAGGTTAAGAATTAGGGATGGAGAAATTCTCTCTCATTTCTGAGAGTTAGATCAAGTTTTTCGTATGTATGGAATCGTGGCTTGATGTTTGACACTTTTCATGTGATAAGTTTGTGCTAAAAGTCCAAGAATCATGAGATAGCAGGAAGCACGCGTTGCTCTGTTTTTTTTTTGTTCAGAGGTTGAAGACAAAGTCTTCTTGGGCTGGGCCTGACTCTTTTTCCTTTTTGCACCATGTTTTTACATTTGCACCCCCTTGGCCCATTGCATTTTATTTTCATTATTTTTTACTTTTGATTTTTGTTTCTGACTTATTTATTTTTGTCAAAGCATAAAAAATATTAAAAAATATTTTTCTCACATTTTTTGCATTTTTTTGATATTTATTTTGATTCATTTAGCTTTATATGTAAATAAACATAAGTTTACTTTTATTCAAAATACTAAAATAATACCAATACATTTTATTTTCTGATTTTTATTTTATTTTACCTTTTGAAAACATTTTATAAAAAATATACTCTTTTTTTGTAAATATTAAATACTTAATTTTTGTACATATTTAATATATTTAATAAATAATATAAATACTTATATATTTATTAGTATATTTAGGCTAAAAACATAAAAACTAATACATTTCTATTTTTATTAATATTTAACTTTAAAAAATCACTTTTTGACAATATACTCCCTTTTATTTATTTTTTGTATATAATTAATAAATATTGCATATATTATATAATAAATACCTTTTATTTATAAAATTAGGGTTTTGCCCTAAAAACATGAAAATACCAAAAATTAATTCATTTTATTTTTGTTTATTTGACACATAAAAAATACTTTTTACATACATATAAAAATCATTTTTGCATCTTGCATATTTATTTTATTTTATTTAATTATTGTGCAATTAAATATCTTGTAAAAAATTCAATTTGGATGTAATAGTTTAGGTTTAATTTCTTGCTAAAATATCCCCATTTGAACATTTGTACCCCCCATCCCATATATTGTGTTGTAATAGTTTAGGACCTTTAAATTCCGCACTTTAAAAGCTTTCTAAACATGCCATGATAGAATTAGGGTTTTGTATGCAAATCAAAAACAACAAATAGTTTGACCTAAATTCAAGATAAACAAGCATGAAAATGGACAACACTAATCACACTTGCACCCCTAGGGTACTCCACTTGTTGCCTTCAATAATGGGCCATATTGCGTGTTAGGTATCTTTGGCAAAAACAAAATAATCAAATGGTCATAGTCCCTCGATGACGCTTTCGAAAGTTGCCTAAAAATGATCAAAGTCCCTTAAAGGAAAAATTGCCCAAAGATACTTGGCACCATTGCAATCATGGTCTAAACGATGACCCGCTCCTGTCCCGTTCACATCCTAATACAAGATTGTCCACCAAATATAATGGTGGAACAAAATTGTTAAAAGGGTTAAAACATAGCAAAGATCTTTGAGAAATTTAGGGGTAGATAGCTCTTGGTTACTTGACCAATTTTGCAAAACAATCCTTGCCATTTTTCAAAACACACTTCACAAACACAAACTTTCAAAACCTTGAAACATCTTTTCAAAAAGACAAACACCTTTTGTAAAACATTTGAGTAAAGAATTGTTACAAGGGTTGCCTAGACAAGGCATCTTTTTCAAAACATTTTCAAACCCACACACAAAGCACCATTTCAAACAATTGAAAATGCAAGGCAAGTGATCTAAGCAAGTAACTAAGAGCCCATGGATAACCATGGATAGAAAGGGTGCTAATACCTTCCCTTTCTATAATCTACTCCCTAAACCCAAGAAAACATCTCAAAGGTTTTTGCTGTGCTTTTTAACCTTTCCTTAGGATAGAATAAAAAGTCGGTGGCGACTCTTGCTCAACCGAAACATTTGCGAAAACAAGCGCAAAACCCAAGTCAGTTCTCCCACCGTATCACAAAACCCTAATTACTATTACAGGGCTTTGACAATTACATAATTTATAATGCAAAAATAATAAAATATGCACGAAGATGTAAAGTGAGAGCAATTGTTTTTTAGGGTTTTTTATAGCAAAAGGTTTTGTAATTAATTTCATTGAAGAAAAACCTAAGTCTAAGTTAATTGTTTAGAAAATTGTTTTTTGAGGTTTCATTTGAACAAAAAGGTTATATAAATTTAGGTCATTTCCAAGCAATGCAATATGTCCAAAGTAACCTAAAAAATCTCCAAAAATCAAGAAATTTAGTACCCGAGCTGACATGGGCCGTGTCAGGGGACACTGGCACCCGTGTTAGGACTTGTCCATGACTTTTATGCATTTTCTGGTTCCATCCAACTTGACACGGCCGTGTCACATGACACAGGCGCCCATGTCAGCCCCTGTTCATCTTTTTCTGCTCATGTACGCACCAGTAACATTGACATGAGCCGTGTCGTTTGACAGGGGCACCCGTGTCAGCCTCTGTCCCTGCACATTATCATGTTTTTTCAACCCAACTAAGCTGACACAGGCCGTGTCGTGTGACACGGGCACCCGTGTCAGCCTCTGGTATGGCTTTTTGTTAGTTTTTTCTCTTTGATCTGTCTTGTTATATCTTTTGAGCGCAAAAGAAAATGATGTATGAACAATGAGATCACAGTTTGAGAAAGTTTACCTCTCGAAGCTCAAGCTTTAGGAAACGTGCTAATCTTTTTAGGTGTAAAGTGGTGATTGATCGAGCTCCTTTGAACCTTCTTGAAGTAGCTCCAACCTTCGTTTTATGCTGAAAATGGTTGAACCGCTCCAACAAAGTCAAGTTGCAATGTATGTTTTTTGAGTTTAGAAGATGGTGGTAATGATGTTACAAAAGTTATTCTTATGTTTGAACAACTTCTATGTGGTGTATATGAAGTGTTTGGATGGTTTGTTGGGAGAAAACTTGCAAGGTATGAGATTCAAAGATTTGGACTTCAAAGCTCAAAAATGGAGGTTTTGTGTACAAATCTGGTTTTTGACAGCAAAAATGATTTTGAGTGTTAGTTTCTCCTCCTATTTTTCTGGCCTTTCTCTCTATTTTTTATAACCTTTTCAAACCTCTTTCTCTTGAAAATGCTTCTTCTATTTATAGGCAAGGGGTTTGTGCATATGAGCTGACTAGGTTTGCAAGATAACATGTTATGGTTTGGTTTGATTACAAAGATCAAACTATGTCAAGTACACCATAGTCCCATGGTGAAGTGCCAAAGTTGCTGGCATAGAGGAGCTACTTCCCATGATTTATGGTGGAGTATAATCAACAACAAGCAATGTATGGGCTCAAGATAAACTTTGTACAAAAAGCTTGTTTTTCAAGAATAACAATGGTGCCTTTATGCCATAAATGGAAAGATCTTTTGGACAATGGCTTAAACACTTGGGTAATAGCATAAGAGTGGGAGTAAGCATTAAATTATGTAGAGATTTGTAAGAAAGAAGGCCTGCAACATAATATTATGCAGCATATCATAAGGGCTTTGTTATGTGTTCTTCAATAGAGTTACTTGCAATTCAAGGATGGATGCCCAACTTCATGCCCTTGAATATCCTATCTCAAGTATGATAAATTCATGCTCTTGAATGTTTTGGAAAGCTTGAAACACCCTCTATAACTTTCATGTTGGCCATTTTGAGAAAATCATCTCGTAACTATATGAAAAAATGCCAAGAAGTTGGGATAAAATCCTGACCAAAATCTGTTGGAAATTTCCCCAAGTCTTAAATGAAAATGCCATGACTTCATGAATTTATAACTCAAAATACAAGCACTTCTAAGAGAAGTTGTGTTAAGAAATGTTGTAGATATCATGGAGACCTACAACTTTCATGTTGAAAGTTTCCCTTGAACTGTCTTGCATCTTGTTGAAAGAATGGCATGAAGTGATGAAATTATCATGTATAAAAACACTTAGAAAGTTTCTAAGTCTTGGAAATCTTGACTTTTCAAGTTGACTTTTGACTTTCTTGACTTCTTGATGATCAAACTTGATATTCTTGAATGTCTTGATGAAATTTTATCTTTGGAATGTAATGTTGACCGAAAAGTCAAAGTTTGACTTTCCAGTATGCAATTGACCATTTTGCCCTTATGCCAATTCTAAGCCTAAATTGATGTATCAGTGCTGCAAACTTGATGTCATAGAAGATCTTGTGAGAGAATCCTTGAGAAATGAGAGGGAAAATTTTGGGGTACAACAGCTGCCCCTGTTCAATCTTCTTAAACCTGAAGAGTTAGATAGGCGGATCTGCCATTCGTGACCTGAAGGTGAAAGATGATTGAACACTAGAGTGCCCAGAAATTTGCACTCCAAGATGGATGGTGAATGGGCTTATAGATTCAATTTGGAGAAATGTTGGTAAACACTGGAAGAAGTATCAGCACAAATCTCTTGTTTATTTATACTAAAACTTGATGTTTTACCTGTGGGAGACAAGAGTTAGTAAAATTCAAATGCTTGTATGATGTTCATCAGATGTGGTATTATGCTAAATGCATATGGTATGTACATTCTATGATGTATGAATGTGAGATGTATGTTTTTCCGAGAAAATAAATCCCGGACTACTGCTGAGGAAATTTTGGGGGGGGGGGGGGGGGTTGAATCCCTTATTACCGTTTGAGATGAAGAATATGTATATCTTCAAATTTTGTTGAACTGATGCTTTCATTGGGGAATATCGCTTGAATGTCAGTTGTTATCTGGTCGGATCCAGGATTCATAATTGTTGTTGATGAAGTAGTCAATTGTCATCTGGACGGATCCAAGATTCACGGTAACTTACTGGGGGAAGAGACAAATTAACTGTTATCTGATCGGATTCCAGGCTTTGCAAAAAATTTCTTGAAAAGCTGAAGTTGAACTGATATCTGGTCGGGTCCAGGCTTCACAACAAATTACTAAAGTTAACTTTTATCTGGTCGGCTTCCAGGCTTTGTAGTAACCTACTAAATTTAACTGTTATCTGGTCCGATTCCAGGCTTCGCAGAAAATTACTTGAAAAGATGAAGTTGAACTGATATCAGGTCAGGTCCAGGCTTTACAACAACTTACTGAAGTTAACTATTATCTGGTCGGCTTCCAGGGTTCGTATTAACCTACTGAATTTAACTGTTATCTGGTCGGATTCCAAGCTTTGCAGAAAATTACTTGAAAAGATGAAGTTGAACTGATATTTGGTCGGGTCCAGGCTTCACAACAACTTACTGAAGTTGACTATTATCTGGTCGGCTTCCAGGCTTCGTAGTAACTTACTGAATTTAACTGTTATCTGGTCGGATTCCAGGCTTCGCAGAAAATTACTTGAAAAGATGAAATTGAACATATATCTGGTCGGGTCCAGGCTTCACACCAAATTACTGAAGTTAACTATTATCTGGTCGGCTTCCAGGCTTCGTAGTAACTTACTGAATTTAACTGTTATCTGGTCGGATTCTAGGCTTTGCAGAAAATTACTTGAAAAGATGAAATTGAACTGATATCTGGTCGGGTCCAGGCTTCACAACAACTTACTGAAGTTAACTATTATCTGGTCGTCTTCCAGTCTTCGTAGTAACCTAATGAATTTAACTGTTATCTGGTCGGATTCCAGGCCTCGCAGAAAATTACTTGAAAAGATGAAGTTGAACTGATATCTGGTCGGGTCCAGGCTTCACAACAACTTACTGAAGTTAACTGTTATTTGGTCGGTTTCCAGGCTTCGTAGTGACCTACTGAGTTTAACTGTTATCTGGTTGGATTCCAGGCTTCACAGAAAATTACTTGAAAAGATGAAGTTGAATTGATATCTGGTCGGGTCCAGGCTTCACAACAACTTATTGAAGTTAACTATTATCTGGTCGACTTCCAGGCTTCGTAGTAACCTACTGAATTTAACTATTATCTGGTCGGATTCCAGGCTTCGCAGAAAATTACTTGAAAAGATGAAGTTGAACTGATATCTGGTTGGGTCCAGGCTTCACAATAACTTACTGAAGTTAAGTTTTATCTGGTCGGTTTCCAGGCTTCGCAGCAACTTACTGAATATAACTATTATCTGGTTGGATTCCAGGCTTCGCAGAAAATTACTTGAAAAGATGAAGTTGAACTGATATCTGGTCGGGTCCAGGCTTCACAACAACTTACTGAAGTTAACTGTTATTTGGTCGGTTTCCAAGCTTCGTAGTGACCTACTGAGTTTAACTGTTATCTGGTTGGATTCCAGGCTTCATAGTAACTTACTTGAAAGGATGAAGTTGAACTAATATCTGGTCGGGTCCAGGCTTCATAACAACTTATTGAGGATCGTAGAAGAGTCTACTGAGGAAGAGGGGTTGTAGTCCCTTGATTTGTAATAGTCTGAGATCCAAAATGTAGTTTTTTGGGGAAATAAACCATGTTGCCAATATGCTGGGGAGGCGTTTTCTTTTGACAGAAATCCTTGAGGATTCTTGAGATCAACTCAGTTGGGGAGGAGTTTTTCAGAGATTGAAAACCTGGTTGGGGGTCATCCTATGAATAGGATCTTGGGGGAGGTTTGTCACTACCCTAAGTAACAAGTGTTATCGTACTGCCAAAAGATGTTTGTTTGATCGTACATGATTCGTTGCTGGAATTCATGTCCAATGTCCCAAGTGATTCAGATACAAATCTGCCCCCTGGTTATTCAGCACTTCTTGAGAGATTTCTTGGAATCTTGACTGGACTTCCCCAGATGTGATAGAGACACGTTATTCCCCTTTCTTATAGGAGATCTGTTATTAGAAGTGTCTTCCCACTTGAAGTGATCTTGTTTTTTGAGAGAGTTTTTGTTCACTTGGATATTTGTTGGGTGAATTTCTCCTCTGTCAAATGGTTAGCCATATGCAAACAACGATATTCAAATAATGCAAAGTTTATTCTTGTATTGAAGTTTTGAAAATGAGTTTTAGCAGATAAAAGAATTTTTGTAAGAAAATGAATTTGAATCAGGATTTAGAGTAAAGCCTTACAGGAGTCAGGATACCTTTTTGTAACAGTATGCTTTCGAATTAACCCATGCTTCAATTAGGACTTTTGAAGGGTTGTAACGTGGCTTAGTTCACGGTTTAAGAAACAAAGGATAAAGGCTCAAATTTTTAGTACCCACCCGTTCTTCGTGATGTTCTTCAGTCCTAACTTAGTTAATTGTACGTTCGAACTCCAATGACGTTTTGGCGATGGTTCATACGAGTTGAGTTTATCGGAAGGCAGTCATCGTTTTTTTTGCAACATTTTTCTTGTTGGTCGAGGATCTGTAGTGGCCTCTTGTTTTTGTTTATTATCCCTGATTTTTCCTGACCGTTCTTGTTTTTTTGAGATTACAGTCAGCAGGATGCCCTAGTTTTTCTTAAGTTTTTGACTTATTGGGTTTTTTCTTATTGAGAGATAATGATTGCCTATATGATAGGGAACCATCCCCGTCTTTTGATTCTAGAGGAATGTTTCTGATGTCATTCGTTGCACTACGAAGTGAAAGTTTATGACTGAACGCGCATTTGAATTAACTGAGAGACTACCCTGCCCCAGGTTTTGATTAAAGGTTTCAATTTGTGTGAAAAAGAAAACTTCTACTTATTTGGCTCAAAGGGGTTGACTAGGGATTATCTTCCTTATAACTCCAGTGTTTAGGATTTGAAAGAACGCCTATACATCGTTATCAAGGTCTGTCCGAAAGCATACAGTATGAGATTAAGGCATTATTTTTGTCATCCTCCCTCAAAAGGCTTGCAACTTCTAAGACAAGAGTTGAATATATAAGGGGAGTAAAAACCATAGTTTAAATATAGTGAAAACGAATGGATTAATTAAAGACAAACATATGCAATGCATTGATGAAATAACAAAGTTTGACATAAATAATTGTTCGAAAAATAAAAATTACAACTTGAAAATTCAAATGAACAAAAGCCTCTTTGTTTGAACTTGTCACTTTAGGTGGTGAGCATTAGAGGGGCGGCAGAAGAATTCAGTCTGATAATAGTATTATCATCTCTCCCCCTTCAATTTAATTTTTTTGACAAAATATATCTTTAATAATTCATTTGTACACATCCAAAATCATAAACACAAATCACTTTAGTTTCTTTATATACTCTCTTAATATTCATTTTAGTTATTTAAATCATTTATAAAAAAATAACATCCCCGTTTATTAATTTGAAAAATATGGAATATTTTCTCTGATTTTGTTTTTTTTTAAATTGATTTATTAAAAATACTTTATATATCTAAACTATTAAATAGATCAAATATATTGATTATTTAATAAACTTAAAAAAATTCATAATAAAGACTAAAGAAAAATAATAAATCAATATATAACAGAAAAATACTATAGCTAATTTGCAATACTTACAAGAAAAACTTTATAATGACAAAATAATATACTTTCTACTTTACCATCCATGAATTTGAATAATCTATATCTAATACTCGAGTTAGTTATTTGTAGGAATTTTGACAAAGTTTATTTATTGAAGAAATTTTTTATGAAAATTTTTTTTATAATAATATGAAATATATAAAATAAAGTAATAATATAAAAAGATTAAAAAATAGTGTTTTAATTAAAAATATGTATTTATATTATCTAAATTCAGAGCTTATAAAAATATTCCATTAAATGCCAAAAAATATTCCACCATATTGACATGCCATATTAACTTGTATAAAACTATAGAATACATGGTCAAACATTCTTTAACTTTACTACACATGATATTATTGATCATTTAGATTATGTCTATCCGATTGATATTTAAATGATATCTTCTCGATAAACACTTGTAGTAAATGCACAAGGGATTCAATTCAATACAAAAGGAACGAAACATAAATAAGAAAAAACAAGGCACAAAGATCTATATTCCCCTATCCTTAGCAAGAATAGAAAACCAATCACAATCAAATAACTTAATAACGATCAAGATATCGGTAGGATTCCAAACGAAAATATTAAAACCATTTTATTCCTACCCAACCAAACACACGTACAAACCAAAAGTCACGTGAAAGCAAAGAAGAAAGGTTTAACTCCACACAATCTTAGCCGAAGATAATCCAACAAACTAAAACCTGAGTCATTCTTTTTAAGACAAAACGCCACCACCTCTTCCTCTAAAATCATTCCCAACCAATCCAAAACCTCCTTCCAAAAAAGATAGCCAGCCTTCATATCTAGGCAACACTATTTTGCATAACGAAAGGATGCGAAGAAACAAAAAAGATCGCTCGAACAGTACTCGCATTAGGACTGAAATGAACACTGTTGAGAAAATAAAAATACGATGCGAGATCTGTCAACAACCCCATATGCACAAAAAATGTATGCATCCCCTCAACAATGCAGGCCCTTCTAACTAGTTATATCGATGTATTTGGTTGTACTGATGTATTGTTATTTATAATTATGTTTAATCGTATTTTTTAATTAGTAATTTGATGTTTCAAGTTTATTATTATTTAAAATTATATTTATTAACATTTTAATTGTTTATTTATAATTATTTAAATTGTTTAATTAGTATTTTATTATTTAATTATATATTAAAATTATTTTTTAACTATTTTTAATTAATTAATAAAATTAAATAATTAACTTTATATTAAATCAATATTAGAAAATAAAATACGAAAAAGAAAAATATACACTCATGCTATTTGAAATGGCACAAATCTTCTGGTTGTGTAATGGATGGAACCCTCGCACCATTTCAAATGGCGCAAGCCTTCTGAGAATTTTTTTTAAACTGTGGCATTGTGAGAATTATGTTTTAGGGGTGTGGCAACTTGTGAAAAATTCCACAAAAACATTTGAATTGTGAAACAAACACACGTTAGATACCTCCTTGGACACAATAATATCCATAAAAGTAGAAATGATTCTTTGAATATCCTGTTTTTGTTAACTATGGCATGGCATAGGTACTTTTGAGCTGAAGTGGAGCAAAAAGATCCATTTGATTAGAAATGGAATTTTAACTTTTGAGCTGAAGCAGAGCATTGTCCTAATAATGCAGTATTAGGTGAAAAATAAATTTAATGGTTTCCTTTAAAACATGATACAACTTTTCCAAAATCTGTATGATATAGGGTAGTCATGTTGCATTTATAATGTAACAAAATATGAATAAGTAAGTAGCTTAAGATTGGAAATGTAACAAAATTGTAGAACAGAACAAATTTAAAACATGAAAATAGGAATAACATTACAAAATAAGGTTCTTCTTTGTAGATAAGCATTGTAAGTATCTACAAAGTAATTTTTATTGTTCAATAGACATGTAGATAATAATAGGTCCTTACACAAAATAAGTCAATTTTCTAAACTAACACAAATGCATTACTTAATCATAGTAGTTAACAGCTGAAACTAATGCCCATCATTTGCCTTTGGAATGTCTTGCACTCTTGAGCCTTGGATTCTTAGAGCCGATTTCTTCGGAGTTAAGAAATCAACCGATGGTCCAGAATCGTCATTAGAATCATCTCCCGACATTATTTTAGAAAAAGTGTTGTTAAATCTCAGATCGGGACTCCAATTCTGGGGAGCAGAAGCAGATGTTGTATTCTGTAAAAAAATGGTATTGTAAGGAAGCATGTTTTGAAAAAAAAGAGTTTGATAATGGTAGGTCACATTAATTGAAATACATACTGTTTGAGTAGATGACATAATTGGGTTCTTTGGGACAATGAGTTCTTATGAGGTAATAATTTCTTTCCCCTTAATAGTAGTTTCCTTGATGATGTTCTTGTTTGAAGCGTACAAAAGGGATATAGAAGTTTTGTAAGTGATGTTGTATATTATGTAGTTATGTAATAGAATGAATTAAGTTGTCAATAAGTATAAATGTAATAAAAACCTACATTACTTGGAGCAATGAAGTCCTTAATTTGTTGCCTGGCATCGGGATCTTTAGTAAGTTTAACGATAGATGTCTGCTTGTAGTATGGTTTCCATTTGGCCCGTAATGAAAAATGCTTCTCAAGAAGGTTGTAAAGGTGTGCAGGGTACATTAGAGGATGATCCTCATTGGTCTAAAGGAAACATATCAGATTTGATGTAAATCAGTCAAGTGACACATATACATGTGTAACAGGTTGATGTTATGTCAAAATGGGGAATAAGTAATGATTACTAGTTTTTGCAGTTGATCATTGATGAATACACAATATAGTATATAATTTGATATAAATAAGAGGGGGAACCAATTATTATGTAAATAAGGTTTTGTTAGGCTACACTGATGTAATTATGGAGCAATTACCTTGATGTCACAACAACACAACAAGAGTCATTCTGGTTATAAAAGATTGTTAAAATGACATGGTTGAGGGCAGCTATAACCATCAATTGTAGAAATAAAAGTGCAACAGATTTATCAATGTTTAGAAAATTACCAAAAGATCCATGACCTTGCAATGATCAGAACATATGAGTTAAGAATTGAAACATGTTTCATTATTTGTCGCAAAGCATGAGTGGACATACCAACAATAGGTATACACTCCTTGTCCCAGAAAAGGAAATTACCGATGAAGCCTTCATGCATTACCTCTATTTCTATCTTGTACCTAATAAAAAATTAATGAATAGTTCAAATCAAAATTTCAATTATTTAAACAAAATAACAGAAACTAATATAACTATGTTAACTTGGTGATGGGTGGAGAGATTGGTTCGGAGCAAGCGCATTGAAAGGGTTCACCAAGTGACTTGTTTGTAACCTTTATGTAGGGAAAACCTCATAATATTGTAGTGGTAGAAATGTTTAAGATTGAGCCATTGGGTTGACTAGACTTGTACAGATCAAAAATAAAAAATCGTCACTACGCTTTATTGTTTCCAAAGGAATGAGAAAAGAGCGAATAACCCAAAAGAGGTGTTTCAAAGTTAAGAACGATAAAATGGTGTACATAAAAAGCAAGAATGCATTGAAGAAAGAAGCACATGAAGGAAGAAGCATAAGGTTAGATGAACATGGTTTCCATAAAAATCAAAACTTTTTCTCATATAAAGTAACCATATTAATGGAAGGACATAGGAAAACAAACAAAATAATGCAAACTTAAACGTATTGAAAAAAAACAGAAAAATCCACTGGAACGAACATAAACACCATAACTGACAAACATTCATGCTAAATAGTAAAACTGAAAATGAGGCGAAAGATATGGTGTTAACCTTGATGCATCGGAGGAAGACAATTTAGACTAGAGGGGGAATTTATAGGAGAGGGAAAATGGTCTGGTTTGCACAAACAAAAATGAGAAAGATGAGTTTGAAGGAAAACTTTTGAAATGATAGAAAGAATGTTTACGCGGGTAAAAGGATTGACCAATAGATTTTCTTTTCTTGTATTTTGAAAAAATATAAGAAAGCAAAGCCACTTGTAAGTTTAATTAGTTTTCATTGGTCAATTATCTTCTATTTAATCAATTACAAACAGGGTATGATTTAGTACAATTTAATTTTGCATATAGTTGATTTTTTCGTTAAAGTTAAAATTGTTGTTTGGAGTGGTTACAAGCAACAAATTTTTTTTTAGCTTTGATATGAATTCATAAGGGTTTAATTCAGCCACATATTTGAATTTTGATAATTTTTTATGTAATTTATTATTTTCTTTGGTTCAATATTTTTGTCTTGTATATTAATTTCGAAGTTCATTTTGACATTTTAACTTAAAAGAACTCCATATTTCATATTTAAAATATTTAAAATGTTAATACTTTTTGTCTAATTAATAATAAAAAAATTCAAAAATTTAGCAAAATAAATTATGATCTTAACATATATGACCAAAAAAATGTTAAACATTTTTTTTATAAATTTTTTAAAACTATTATTTCCCTTCTTAATTAAGCATTTTTTATTTAATTTTCTGTTGTTGTCAAATGACTAAACTAAAGAGAATCCTTTTAACTCAAGTATGACAGTAATTAGTTAATTTGTTTAAAGTAAAAAATTTGTAATTTTTATTATTATTATGAATAACATGAATTTGATTAATTAGGTTTTCTCAATGACCTAAAAATTTGGTGGCCTATTATGATATAACATCAGTTCTTTGAAAGAGCATGTATACGGTATCCTTGTAACATGCTCTTATATTTCATTCTATGTGTATTGTATCGGTGGTAAATTCTCTTATATTTCATAAGCATTAATACTTTCTACTAGTAAATTATCTTTAAAAAAGATTGAGCATTTTTCATATAGATTTGAATGTATTTTTTTATTTAAAAAATTTAATAAATAAATTATAAAAATTAATCTTTTATCGAACTAATTAAATAATCTTACATTTGTTTATGTATTTGTATTTAATATAATTTATATATTTTGGTAAAGTGATTTATTTTACCTAAGTTAGTTTTTATATTCATAAATTTTTAAATTTTTTTTATCATATTCATAAAATAATGTCAAATCAATTCATCATTAATGAAGAGAAATAAATCCATCATATATTATCATTTCTATCCCTAAATCAATAAAATAATACTATTATCATCTCTCCCCCTTCAATTTAATTTTTTTGACAAAATATATCTTTAATAATTCGATTCTACACATCCAAAATCATAAACACAAATCACTTTAGTTTCTCTATATACTCTCTTAATATTCATTTTAGTTATTTAAATCATTTATAACATCCCCGTTTATTAATTTGAAAAATATGGAATATTTTCTCTGATTTTTTATTTTTATTTTTAAATTGATTTATTAAAAATACTTTATATATCTAAACTATTAAATAGATCAAATATATTGATTATTTAATAAACTTAAAAAAATTCACAGTAAAGACTAAAGAAAAATAATAAATCAATATATAACAGAAAAATACTAAAGCTAATTTGCAATACTTACAAGAAAAACTTTATAATGACAAAATAATATACTTTCTACTTTACCATCCATGAATTTGAATACTCTATATCTAATACTCGAGTTAGTTATTTGTAGGAATTTTGACAAAGTTTATTTATTGAAGAAATTTTTTATGAATATTTTTTTATAATAATATGAAATATATAAAGTAAAGTAATAATATAAAAAGATTAAAAAATAGTGTTTTAATTAAAAATATGTATTTATATTATCTAAATTCAGAGCTTATAAAAATATTCCATTAAATGCCAAAAAATATTCCACCATATTGACATGCCATATTAACTTGTATAAAACTATAGAATACAAACGTTCTTTAACTTTACTACACATGGTATTATTGATCATTTAGATTATGTCTACCCAATTGATATTTAAATGATATCTTCTCGATAAACACTTGTAGTAAATGCACAAGGGATTCAATTCAATACAAAAGGAACGAAACAGAAATAAGAAAAAACAAGGCACAAAGATCTATATTCCCCTATCCTTAGCAAGAATAGAAAACCAATCCCAATCAAATAACTTAATAACAATCAAGATATCGGTAGGATTCCAAATAAAAATATTAAAAACCACTTTATTCCTACCCAACCAAACACACGTACAAACCAATAGTCACGTGAAAGCAAAGAAGAAAGGTTTTACTCCACACAATCTTAGCCGAAGATAATCCAACAAACTAAAACCTGAGTCATTCTTTTTAAGACAAACCGCCACCACCTCTTCCTCTAAAATCATTCCCAACCAATCAAAAACCTCCTTCCAAAAAAGATAGCCGGCCTTCATATCTAGGCAATACTATTTTGCATAACGAAAGGATGCGAAGAAACAAAAAAGATCGCCCGAACAGTACTCGCATTAGGACTGAAATGGACACTGTTGAAAAAATAAAAATACGATACGAGATCTATCAACAACCCCATATGCACAAAAAATGTATGCATCGCCTCAATGATGCAGGCCCTTCTAACTAGTTATATCGATGTATTTGGTTGTACTGATGTATTGTTATTTATAATTATGTTTAATCGTATTTTTTAATTAGTAATTTGATGTTTCAAGTTTATTATTATTTAAAATTATTTTTATTAACATTTTAATTGTTTATTTATAATTATTTAAATTGTTTAATTAGTATTTTATTATTTAATTATATATTTAAATTATTTTTTAACTATTTTTAATTAATTAATAAAATTAAATAATTAACTTTATATTAAATCAATATTAGAAAATAAAATACGAAAAAGAAAAATGTACACTCATGCTATTTGAAATGGCACAAATCTTCTGGTTGTGTAATGGGTGGAACCCTCGCACCATTTCAAATGGCGCAAGCCTTCTGAACGTGGCATTCTGAGAATTTTTTTCAAACTGTGGCATTGTGAGAATTATGTTTTAGGGGTGTGGCAACTTGGAAAAAATTCCACAAAAACATTTGAATTGTGAAACAAACACAGGTTAGATACCTCCTTGGACACAATAATATCCATAAAAGTAGAAATGATTCTTTGAATATCCTGTTTTTGTTAACTATGGCATGGCATAGGTACTTTTGAGCTGAAGCGGAGCAAAAAGATCCATTTGATTAGAAATGGAATTTTAACTTTTGAGCTGAAGCAGAGCATTGTCCTAATAATGTAGTATTAGGTGAAAAATAAATTTAATGGTGTCCTTTAAAACATGATACAACTTTTCCAAAATCTGTATGATATAGGGTAGTCATGTTGCATTTATAATGTAACAAAATGTGAATAAGTAAGTAGCTTAGGATTGGAAATGTAACAAAATTGTAGAACAGAACAAATTTAAAACATGAAAATAGGAATAACATTACAAAATAAGGTTCTTCTTTGTAGATAAGCATTGTAACCATCTACAAAGTAATTTTTATTGTTCAATAGACATGTAGATAATAATAGGTCCTTACACAAAATAAGTCAATTTTCCAAACTAACACAAATGCATTACTTAATCATAGTAGTTAACAGCTAAAACTAATGCCCGTCATTTGCCTTTGGAATGTCTTTCACTCTTGAGCCTTGGATTCTTAGATCCGATTTATTCGGAGTTAAGAAATCAACCAATGGTCTAGAATCGTCATTAGAATCATCTCCCGACATTATTTTAGAAAAAGTGTTGTTAAATCTCAGATCGGGACTCCAATTCTGGGGAGCAGAAGCAGATGTCGTATTCTGTAAAAAATAGTATTGTAAGGAAGCATGTTTTGAAAAAAGAGAGTTTGATAATGGTAGGTCACGTTAATTGAAATACATATTGTTCGAGCTTATTTTGCCTTTGCTTATTTTCCCGTTGATGTTGACGCGGTCGTTGTTGGGCTCGTGATGTAGCAGCAGTTTTGAAAGGTTTGTTCTCTCTCTGACTGGCTTCTTGTCTCATGGGGGGATGACTGTTGACTTGACCCCCAATCTTGACCGTTTGTTTCATATGGTTGCAACCGTCTTGATGAAGCTTGTTGACGAGGGTCCTTAGCTCTTCTTGTCCCCGAGCTAAGTTATGGATGAGAGCCATTTGTCCCAACATATGGATTCTCATCGTTGCTACCTCCGCTTGCAACTATCTTATCTGACTTTCTTTATCGTCTTCAGGATTTTCATTGGTTACGCTCTCAATGAACAGTGTTTTCAACTCTTTTTTCCCCTTGGACAGGTTCAAGAATTTCTCTTGTAGTTGAGCATTTTGAATCTGAACGTCCTTGATAGTCTGTTCTCGAGCCATATCTACTGAAATAAACAGTAAGCAGATGAGATACCTGTGTGTGGGAAAACCTGTTATGCATGATATGTGGATGCAATGTTTTCAAGGATCTCGTGGGGTAAACACAAGAAGATGTTTAGAATTTGAACGTTGATCAACAACTTTGATTGGAGAACTTCGTATTGTTGAATGTCCTTTCGCGAGAATCAAGTTCACCATGTCAAGTGGGTCATAGCCCTTGACTCAAGTTGTTATACTCGATCTTTGACGGCATTTAATTAAAGGAAAATAAATCCTCTTGTCCCTTCATAGATGCCTGGTTCAACGTGACCCTGCATCATAGGCCCTTGAGATCCTTGAAACGATTATTGAAAATGGTATGATGTTATGGTGTTATGTACAAGTATGTGAAGTAAGCAAGTTTATATACAAATAATCATATTCACACAAAACAAACAAGTCCTTAGGTTTAGGCTTGCATGGAGTTTGTAGGTAAGTACCCTCTTGAAGTTGGATTGGTTCAACATGTCTTATAAATAGTAACCGGGTTCTAAGGGATCTCAATATCACTGACCTTTCCCACAAGCTTCGTTCGATAGGATATTGACTCGCAACTAAACAAAACTCAGGAGTCAAGTCTCAATGAGTGTAGCAACGAGTATCTACCAACTTTAGATTGCACCAAATTCGGTCATCTCACTACATCCTAATGGCCAAATTGGTCAACTAAAAGGTTCTAAAAGTCAGTTAGTGCTTTATGACATCACTCAGAGGCCTCGTATTCTCCTTGACTACTCAAGGGCTACCGGTACTGTGATCGGTGGAAATAGAACTGACTGTTTAAAGCTGGTTCGCGAAATGTCGCGGTAAGCAAGAGTCGCCATCGTCTTTTATGTTCTCCAACATGGAAAGGACAAAAGCACAACAAAATTCCTTATTCAAGAATGTTCTCGGTTCGGGAGGTAGATTTATAGAAAGGGAAGGTGTTAGCACCCTTTCTATCCGTGGTTATCCACGGGCTCTTAGGTACTTGCTCACTATGTTTTCAAAAATGGTTTTCTTTTCAAGTGTGTGTGGGTTTTGAAAAGGTCTCGTTTGAAAATTTTCTAAGTAACTCTTGTATCAGTCCTCAATAGTGTATGAAAAATTTGTTTGAAAACTTTTTGAAAGTGTCCGTGCGAAAAAGTTGTTTTTGTTTTTGAGAGAGCAAGTACCTATGAGAAATCTACCTACTCTAAGGAATTAGGCTGTGTAAGAGTCCTTTAAACGGTGCTATCCCACTATTGAGAAGTAGGTAGCACCGTTGTTAGAGGTATTCGGGTCAATTCGATTATAGGGACAGTGTGGTCACCGAAGCAATAGTAGGACACCTTAGAAGTAACCCTAATGTCCTAGATCCTTTTTATCTGAGGCAACCGTTTCGAGGCAACTAGATCTTAGACAGGAGGGCGACCTCTAAAACACCCTATACTTGGCGGCCGCGTTCGAGGCAACCAGTGAGGCGTACCCTAGGAGTGGCATGTGCTTGTGTGTTGTTTTTCTGTTTATGTTATCTTGTACATGTATCATGGTGATCTACGAGTTGTTTTTAATTTTCATCCAAGTCTTGCATGCATATTAACAGTTAAGAGTGCGGAAAATAAAGTGCAGAAATATGAATCTATGCTATTACAAGGTGCGGGTCTATACATCGCCAAAAAACATAACCCGTTTTGGAAAATAAATGCGGAAAGTAAAGAAAGCAATAAAGATCCTAATTACTATTACATCCTTTGAGCAAACACATAAATAATCAAAATAAGAATAATGCGCGAAAAGAAATAGAATCGGGACGTCCTTAGGGTTTTGACCCTTTTGAGAAAAGAATTTAAGTTTTGTCCTTTTTTGCAATTTAATTAAAATATTAAACCTATTTACTAATTGATTAATTAATTAAAGAAAAATAAAAAATGTTTTTTTGTATTTTTTAATATTTTAATAAAAATAAAAAGAAAATAAAATAAAAAAATCAAGAGAAAACCCTAATTCTAACCTATTTTATTTATTGTGAAACAAGATTAAAATTAACTAATTAAACTAATTAATTTGTTAGTATTTTATTTACAAAATAAATTAATAGTAAAAATAATAAATAATAAAAATATTTACATCTTTTAAGTTTCTGAATTTAATATGAAAAATAATTAATTTATGAATTAATAATAATAATAATAGTAATAATAGAAAATAGAAATAAAATAAAAAAAAGAAATAGAAAGAAAACCAGGGGGGTGTTGGACCCATTGGAGGTGTGAGTTGTAAGTCCCAGCCCATTAAGCCTAAAGCCTTTGTTGACTTCTGAGATTGCCCATGCTTGCTTTGACTGGGGAACACCATGATCGTCATCTCTGGCCTTTGGATGTATGCTTGTAGACACCTGGCACATGGATGGATGGGGTGTATGATGGAACGTTGTTGGATAGCCTGCACATGATTTTGTTAAGAAAAATAATAGAACGAATATGGGGTGGACCTGGGGATCGAACCCAGGTCCCAACGATTGCCAGACACGTCCCTTTCCACTAAGCCAAGCGCTGCATCTTGTTAACATAATAAACAACAAGCATAATATAAAAAACATAATGCCTATGCTGGAAAGAGAAACGAGCGCGCCTTTTTTTGAATTGGCCAATGGTGTATTACCACGTCTTCGTCTTCTTCATGAAACCTGCATAAAACATATCAAATAGCGGGGGTTTTAAACCCCCACAAAGTAAAACTGCCAATAATAGCGATTAGGCCCCTGATGATCAGAAATTGTTCGCGAGGGTTGGGTTGAGTTCGTCTGGCCTTGACGAATTCAACCATAGGCGCCATTAGTCCTAATTTTACCTATGCTGTAAACCCCCAAATTGGAAGCTTCGAAAACCTAGATGTCATCAATGGTGGTTTCGGTTCCAGGGCGTTTCAAGGCAATTGAACCATACCATTAGTTTCCTGTGGACTCATACAACACAAAACAAGCAACAAATTATGTTAATGATGCATGAACAATGAATTTAGATTCCAAGAAAATTATGCAAACCGTGAGTTCGTGTGGGGCGATTCCTTAGGCCTGAGCGCTTGGTTTTGATTCTAAAACGTTTTTGGGGACTTATGCAACGTATTAGAATTCTTAACTCGCTTTGAAAGGGCCTGGAAAGTGGAATTCAGATTTCAGTTTTCTTTTGAATTTTTTTCAATGTGGTAATGGTTCTTGCAGCAGCTTTTGCACGTCCAAGGCTTTAGGGTTTGCTTCAGTATTTATGTTGGAAGGGAATTAGGGTACAAACTAGGTCAAAGATCCCAGGAATAAAGTTTTGCATCTTTGATTTCCAATCAAATATTTTTGCATCTTTTGATTGAGAAAACTTGCTAAAATTGGATATTTTGGTCCCCTTGATTGGCAAACGAAATCTCCAGCATATGTTGAGTTTATTTGCTCCACAAAAGATTTGAAAAACATATCTTTTGAATTTCCAACATTTAAAATCAATTAAATGAATTAATATTAATAAAAAATTCAATTAATTAATTAAAAATAAGAAAATAAATCAATTTAAGCTCAATGGGTCGTGCATAGGCCTTGGACAATGTTTCAAGAAAGAATTTGAGGCCCATTAGCAAAAATGAGGTGTTTTGGGCAAAGTTGACTTTTGCAAATTCCCAAATATTTCCCAACTTCTCCAATGCATATCTTGCTCAATTTTGATCATATGAACATGTTCTTGGACATTTTGGAAAGGTCTTGAAGTCCTATAACCAATGCCTTTAGTACCATGTCATTTTGATTTACCAATCTCAAGTTATGGTCTTTGACTTAAAGTGCATTTTTGTTGACTTTTGAAATTGACCTATAATGTAGAAATTGATAACTTTTTGTGGGAGCATTTATTGGACTTGGAATGTGAAGATGAGTTGTAGGAAATGTCATCCCCTTCAAAATGAGCATTGGATGGGATTTTTCTGATGAACCATGAAAAGGTTATGCCCTGGTCAAGTTACAGTTGACTTTTCAACTGTCCAAAAATAGAAACTTTTGGCATCTTGATGCTTTTTTAGCCATGCTTGTGGAATCATGATCAAGACTTGATCAAATGATGATTGTGGCTTCAAAATAAGATGTTGACCAAAAATTTTGACTTTTGACTGTAAAATGACCATTTTACCCCTACAGTTGATTGTGAAGCAAATGAAGCTTTTGACTGTGCAGCTTGACCCTGTGAGTCTTGAAACTTTATATGTAGATGCTTGACAATGTATATAGGCCTATGGGACTTGACTGAGCCATTGAAAACCTCAAATTCCTTGGAAGAAACAAAACCCTTATTTTGACTGGCTTAGAAGGATGTTTGACTGTGCAATCCTTGAGAAGTCTTGAGCCATTTGAGGATGATTCTTGATAAACCTTGGAGAATATGGGAGGGCAAATTTTGGGGTACAACAGTTGCCCCTGTTCAATCTTCTTAGACCTGAGGATGTAGATTGGCTGGCGTGCCTTTCGTGATCCGAAGGTGGAAGATGATTGAACACTAGAGTGCCCGGAAATTTGCACTCACATAGTAGAATATCAGCAATGTGATGGTGGGAATGGGCTTATAGATGCCATTTGGAGAGATGATGGATAGGAGGATGGGCTTATAGATGCCATCGGGAGGTGTGACAGAACTTTGTCGGGAATGGGCTTATAGATGCCATTTGGAAGTGTTGCTCGCGTAAGAGATTCCTTAGCGAGAACTTGCGTACCTGAGAAAGAAAGATAATTTCCTGGCCTGTTACAGGTGTTGATCTTCAAACTCTTCCTGTAGATATGCCCTGGCTAGATACAGGTATCGAATCCACAATCAATCGCTCACAGATATGCCCTGACTAGATACAGGAATCGAATCCGGAACTTCAAAAGGTTGCTTACAGACGTGCCCTGGCTGGATACAGGTATCAAATCTCTAAACTCTTAATGCATATATGCCCTGGCTAGATACAGGTGTCGAATCTATAATCGGTCACTCACAGATATGCCCTGGTTAGATACAGGAATCGAATCTGGAATTAGTCGTCTACAGATATGCCCTGGCTGGATACAGGAATCGAATCTCTAAACTCTTCATGCAGATATGCCCTGGCTAGATACAGGTATCGAATCTACAATCAGTCACTCACAGATATGCCCTGGATGGATACAGGAATCGAATCTGGAATTAGTCGTCTACAGATATGCCCTGGCTGGATACAGGAATCGAATCTCTAAACTCTTCATGCAGACATGCCCTGGCTGGATACAGGCATCGAATCTACAATCAGTTACTCACAGATATGCCCTGGCTGGATACAGGAATCGAATCTGGAATTAGTCGTCTACAGATATGCCCTACCTGGATACAGGAATCTAATCTCTAAACTCTTCATGCAGATATGCCCTGGCTGGATACAGGCGTCGAATCTACAATCAGTTACTCACAGATATGCCCTGGCTAGATACAGGAGTCGAATCTGGAACTGCGACAGTTGATGGTAATCATCTTTGGATTGACTTTTTTCCTGAAAAGGCAAAACATCAGTTGTATGCAATGTCATGATGTATGAAATGCATGATGTCATGATGTTCAGAGATAGTGTAGTATGCACTTTATCATGTATGTAAGCAGGATGTATGAAATGTGAAATGTCTATGAATGTATTTCGTCTAGGAAAATAAATCCTTGATGAATGCTGGGAAATTGTGGAATCCTGGGCTGATGTTTGAAGAGTAGAGTTCTTCGTTTCCGCTGGGGATGATGGTTTCAAGAATAAACCGGTAGGAGAAGATGACTCCGTTGGGGAATAAACTTGTTGGAGAGATTACTCTGCGGGGAATTACTCTGTGGGAAGAGATACTTCGCTGAGGTTTTAATGATAACTCCGCTGGGGATACCGTTGATAAGCTTTGTTGGAAGATTTGATGAACTCCGCTGGGGGATAGGAAGAACTTCGCCGAGGACGATCTTTCCGTGGTAATTGGCTGAGGATAACCCAGTTATAAGCTCTGGTATGGAATAACCTTTGAATAAAGTCGGGGAGAAGCTTTCGTACTCTGCAGGGGATAAGCTTCCAAAACCTACTGGGGAGATTGATTCAACTCTCCTGGGGAAGCCTTTGAACTGTACTGGGGGAGTGGCTCCACTGGGGTGTCTGGTATTCCCCCGAGGAACAATCTTAGATCAGACTGCCGGGGATGCTTGCTTAGGAACATCTGTATACTCCGCTGGGGAATATTGAGATCTTCTGGGGATATCCAACTTCCTTAAGGCTGATAGTAGACTAACTCTGCTTGGGGAGAGCGTTGCTGACTTGTTGGAGAATACTGTGCCTTGTTAGGACTGACGGGAGACCAACTCTACTCGGGGAGAGTATTTCTGATTCTGGTCTTACTCTACGGGGAGTGAAGGTATCCTGGTTACGTTCTTCAGCTGAACCTACCCTGGTACCTTGGTGGACAGAGCAACTAGATCGCTTAGACAACTCATTATTGCCCCTGTTTCTAATGTCACCTGTAATTAGTCCTTTGTTTCGCATGCAAATATTTACGAGTTAGCAATTAGTGTCAAATGCATATATCAAAACGAACATTGGACGTTCTTCGCAAGACAAAACAGAAAAAAGGAAAAACAATTGGCAATTTGTATGGAAAAGTGAATTTGTATTGATTTTTGAATTTACCTGAAAATAGGCGTTGTGTACAAGAGGCTGACGTCCTAGTAAGAGAACGTCGCCGAACAAAATGGAATTTATACAATTTTGTGAAAAGGAAACCAAAACATCTATGTGAAAAATCATCCCACTGGGTTCCAACTCTGCTATCGCCTTTATGTCTTCAAGCGTCTCATCACTTTGCGGCTCAGTTGAAGATGAAGCTGATTGCTCGATGCCGTCTGAACCTGATAGTTAATACCGAATTCTGGATGCAAGGTGATCCAATGAGACATAGTATTACGCTTTAATCCCTAACTTTTGCCTGGACCGCCTTTTCGGGTTTTCAGTCCACCGGGATACCCATTTTTGCCCAAGCCGCCTTTTCAGGTTTTCGACTTGCCGGGTGTACAGATTTTTTTCATTTCATCCCTTATTTTTGCCCGAACCCTTTTGGTTCGTCGGGAAGCCCTTATTTTTGCCTAGGTGTGTCAACCTAGCGGGTCTTTAGTCATGCGTAGTATCTTTTTACTATGTCTGCATTGGCGGGGTGAGGAAGGTCGTCACCATATATGGTGGTTAGAATCATAGCTCCTCCTGAGAAGATATGTTTAACCACAAATGGCCCTTCGTACGTAGGGGTCCATTTGCCCCTGGGATCACTTTGAGGAAGAATGATGCGCTTGATTACCAGGTCTCCGGCTTGATACTCTTGTCGTCTGACTTTCTTGTTAAATGCCCTTATCATCCGTTTTTGGTACGTCTGACCATGACACATAGCAGTGAGTCTCTTTTCATCAATTAGGTTTAATTGATCAAGTCGAGTCTGGATCCAGTCGTCTTCACTCAAACCTGCATCCTTCATTATCCGGAGAGAGGGTATCTGGACTTCAATAGGCAAGACTGCCTCCATGCCATAGACCAAGGAAAAAGGAGTTGCCCCGGTTGACGTCTGTGCTGAGGTACGGTACCCATGAAGAGCAAACGGTAACATCTCGTGCCAATCTTTATAGGTCACTGTCATCTTCTGCACAATTTTCTTGATATTCTTATTTGCCGCTTCTACAGCCCCATTCATCTTCGGCCGGTAGGGAGAAGAGTTGTGGTGCTGTATCTTGAACTGCTCGCAGAGCTCAGTGATCATCTTGTTGTTAAGATTGGTACCATTATCCGTAATGATCCTCTCAGGGACGCCATAGCGACAGATCAGGTTATGCCGAA
Source organism: Vicia faba (assembly GCA_948472305.1). NCBI lineage: Eukaryota > Viridiplantae > Streptophyta > Magnoliopsida > Fabales > Fabaceae > Vicia > Vicia faba. Next base: position 992,284,201 of record OX451735.1, read on the forward strand.
TGAACCGTGCCACGACGTCCTTGGTTACCGTAGCATAGGAAGCTGCTTCAACCCACTTTGTGAAATAATCAATCGCTACCAGGATGAAGCGATGCCCGTTGGATTCCATAGGTCTGATCTCGCCGATCATATCAATGCCCTACATTGCAAAAGGCTAAGGTGCTGTCAAGACGTTCAGAGGAACCGGAGGAATATGCACCTTATCTGCATAAATCTGGCATTTGTGACATGTCCGAGAATGTTGGTAACAGTCAGCTTCCATTGTGGACCAGTAATATCCTGCCCGAAGGAATTTCTTTGCCATGGTATGTCCACTAGAATGTGTTCCGAAGGTACTTTCATGTAGTTCTGCCATGATTCTTTCTGCTTCAGTCTTATCCACACAACGCAGTAAGATTGAATCATGGTTTCGTTTGTATAGAACGCCATTACTGAAGAAGAACTTTACCGCGAACCTTCTCAGAAACTTTTTGTCATTGACAGATGCACCCTCGGGGTATTCTTGAGCTTCCAAGTACCTCTTCACTTCATGATACCAAGGTTTTTCAGTTACCTCTTCAGCCTCAAGATCGCAGCAATGTGCAGGTTCATCCAATTTCTAAATAATGATCCGGGGAGCCTCGTTGTCCCATTTGACTTTGAACATAAAAGACATCGTAGCTAGCGCATCCGCCAACTGATTCTCCTCTCTTGGGAAGTGTTCAAAAGTTATCTCCTCGAAGTGGGGAATCAATGTCAACACATACTCTTTGTAAGGAATAAGATTTGGGTGTTTCGTATCCCACTCGCCTTTGATCTGACTGATCACGAGAGCAGAATCTCCGAAGACACTCAGAAACTTGATCCTTAAGTCAATTGCGGCTTGAAGACCCATGATGCATGCCTCATACTCCGCCATGTTGTTGGTGCAGTTGAAACATAGTCGGGCGGTGAGTGGAGTATGAGTGCCTTTAGGGGATATGATCACGGCGCCAATACCGTTACCCAAAGCGTTTAAGGCTCCGTCAAAGTGCATAGACCATCGGGATCCTTCCTCAGGTCCTTCATCCGGTCCAGGTACTTCACAATCAGTCACTACCATGATGTTCTCGTTTGGAAATTCAAAGTTCATAGATTGGTAGTCATCCACTGCCTGGTGTGCCAAGTGGTCTGCTAACACATTTCCCTTGATTGCTTTCTGAGTCGTGTACTGGATGTCGTATTCTGTCAAGATCATTTGCCATCTTGCTATTCCTCCGGACAAGGCAGGCTTTTCGAATATGTACTTTATTGGATCCATTTTTGAAATCAAGAGAGTAGTGTGAGTCAACATATACTATCTCAGCCGACGAGCAGCCCATACCAAAGCGCGGCAAGTTTTCTCGAGCAGTGAGTATCGGGTCTCACAGTCGGTAAACTTTTTGTTAAGGTAATAAATAGTGTGCTCTTTTCGGCCAGACTCGTCATGCTGGCCCAGCACACACCCCATTGAGATGTCAAGTACTGTCAGGTATAAGATTAGAGGTCTCCCTTCAATCGGCGGCATCAGAATGGGTGGTTCTTTGAGATACTCTTTGATTCTGTCGAAAGCGGCCTGACATTCATCGTTCCAACGTACTACTTGATCTTTCTTTAGCAGCTTGAAGATTGGTTCACAGGTAGCAGTTAGGTGCGAGATGAATCAGGCAATGTAGTTCAGCCGTCCTAGAAAGCCTCTGACTTCTTTTTCTGTCTTGGGAGTTGGCATCTCTTGTATGGCTTTCACTTTGGCAGGGTCCACTTGAATACCTTTGTCGCTCACGACGAAGCCTAGCAGTTTTCCAGATCTTACCCCGAAGGTGCACTTGTTCGGGTTCAACCTCAGCTTGTACAACTTCAGACGGTCAAACAGTTTCTGTAGATGATCAAGGTGTTCCTCCTCAGTTTGGGACCTTGCAATCATATCATCGACATATACTTCAATCTCATGGTGGATCATGTCATGAAATAAAGCAACCATGGCACGTTGGTAGGTGGCCCCAGCATTTTTCAACCCGAAAGGCATGACTTTGTAGCAAAAGGTGCCCCACTGAGTAACAAAGGTGGTCTTCTCCATGTCTTCAGGAGCCATCTTGATCTGATTATAACCAGAGAAGCCGTCCATGAAGGAGAATACTTTATGCTAAGCAGTGTTGTCAACCAGAACATCGATATGAGGCAGAGGGAAATCATCCTTAGGGCTCGCCCTATTCAAATCCCTGTAATCAACACATATTCGGACCTTACCATCCTTCTTTGGTACTGGAACCACGTTGGCAACCCACTGAGGGTAAGAAGTCACTGCTAGAAAACTGGCATCAAATTGTTTCATAACCTCAGCTTTGATTTTCTCAGACATCTCTGGACGCATACGACGAACCTTTTGTTTTACCGGAGGGCATTCTTCCTTGGTAGGCAGGTGATGAACCACAATGTCGGTATCCAACCCAGGCATGTCTTCGTAAGACCAGGCAAAGATTTCCACGTAGTCATGCAGCATCTGAATCAACCGTTGTTTCACACTAGACTCCAGGTTGGCACCAATCTTGACTTCCTTTCTGTCTGTCTCAGTACCCAGATTTACCGTTTCCACTGGCTCTTCATGTGGCTGAATGGCCCTCTCTTCCTGGAGTAACAGCCTTGCAAGCTCACTAGGCACTTCGCAATCATCTTCACCTTTGTCTTCGGCTAAGTTGATCGGATTTTCGAAGTCATAACTGGCAGTAGCAGAATCGTTACCAGTGAGATCCAGAGCGGATTGGAACCTGTATAGGTGAGTGTGTGTAAAGATAGTTGTTTTGCAATATAAAAAGAAAGAAAAGGAGCGCAAGATTTGAAATGTGAAAAACATCCAATGCTTTTATTCATGATATATGAAAATGACAAGTAATAAGCCCTCACAAATGAAGCCACGGTGCCCCGGGTAAGACACCGGGCCATAGAGTTTCAAATTATTGTTTGTTACAAATTCAAAACAAAGGAGTTCATTACTGAGTGACAAAAGTAATAGGTATGTAGTCTTTGGCAGTCCAGTTGCTTGGTCCACCGTTGGTCATTGGGTAGATCCAGCTGTCGAATTCAGATTCTTCAGCCTCGTCCTCAATAGCATTCACTCCCGGGTTGGTGATGATCACCAGAGGTCTTCCAGTCCTTGCCTTGCGAACAGCCCTCTGAGCCTCTGCAGTGAAACCCAAGCCAAATTTGTCAGTCTTCGGAGTGAAATCAGGAAGTCGGCCCCAGTTTTCACACTCACCCTTCTCAATCACAGCCCGGGCATCCTTTAAGGACGCCATCTTCAAAGGAGAATTATCTTCAGTCACAGTCTCTACTGCTGCCAACGTCTGAGGCACCTCTTCAAAGTGTTGAAAGGGGGTCTCAATGAACTCCCCATCCATCTCTATGTACCGAAACGAGTTGAGGTGGCTGACCATATATTCTTCCTCCCCCTGCCTCGTAACTATCTTCCCTCTGACCGGGTACTTAAGCTTCTGATGTAGAGTTGAGGTCACAGCTCCAGCCTTGTGGATCCAAGGACGACCCAGCAAACAAGAATAGGATGGACAAATATCCATCACATAGAAAGTAGAATCAAAGACTTAAGAACCAACCTTGATTGGAATGTCAACTTCACCATGTACCATTCTCTTCGACCCGTCAAAGGCCCGGACAACAATGTTACTAGGCTTGAGCTCCAAACCCTCACAATCCATCCTGTCTAAAGCTTTCTTGGGCAATACGTTTAACGAAGAACCAGTGTCTACCAACATATGGGCAAGAGTAGTGCCCCTGCATTCAATAGAGACATGCAGGGCGTCGTTATGGTTCTTTCTATTGGCAGTCAGATCGGCGTCAGAGGAACCCAACCCATTATCGGCAGTCAAGTTGGCCATGCAATCGGTGAATTGATCAGCAGACGTTTCTTGTGGCACATGGGCCGTCTTCAGGAAGGAGATCAGAGCCTTGTCGTGGGCCTCTGAACACAACAACAATGATAGCATAGAAATATTAGAGGGGGTGTTCCCCAGCTGCTCAACCACATTGAAATCGCTCTTCTTGATAATTTTAAGAATCTCTTCCATCTCTTTCTTGGAAGCTTCAACATTAACGGTCTTCGGTGCCTCCGTCTGGGCAGGCACATCAGTAGCAATCCCTTTTCCCCGAGCGTCAGATGCCTCGGCAGCAGGGGTGGAAACTTGATCAGGAGGGGAAACAGGCACACTGGCAGGTGTGATGATAAGAGGTCTCTGAATATCTGGTGGCGCAATATCTGGTGAGAACAGCCTACCACTACGAGTAACCTTGGCAGGCCCGGTGATGTTGCTGACACTGGTACTAGTATCAAACTCTTGTTTTACTCCTAAAACATAAACATCTGCCCCATAGTGCCACGGGACAGCCTTGTCAGACGTATAGGGGAGGGGCCCCGGAACAATAATGATGATGGGTGCAACCTTCTGAGTAGACATGATTTTGACAGGTTTCTTTGAGGGAGCCTTAGGAGAATTGTTGAAAATAGTAACAATAGAAACTTCTTCAGCAGGGGTAACAGGAACAGTAACCTTCTCGAACAAGATCTCTTTGTTATCCATCAGGTTTTGGATGCCTGACTTCAACAAAGGACAACCAGCAGGTGAAACAGAACATAGCAGGCAACCTTTACTACATCCCGAAAATAAACTGGCTAGTAACAGGTTCCTTTTGACAGTCAGCAACAGAGTAACAATCTCATCCACAGAGGCCACATACCGGTCTTCTTCCACAACATTCGCTCCATGCTGGGGCATGGGAGCAGTCACAACATTGGGCCTTTCGGGCGCCTCGAACTGTATTTCCTTAGCATCAATAAGGTCCTGAACCTTATTCCTCAGGGCCCAACAATCATCAGTAGAATGCCCCGGGCTTTCAGAGTGGTAAGCACAACGGGCATTGGGGTTGTACTTTGGAGAAGTGGTGTTCACTACCTTCGGAGCTTCCTTGACAGTTACCAGATTGGTTGACAGTAGTTGCGGCAATATCTGAGAGAGGGTCATACTGAGCCGAGTGTACTGCCTTTTGGTCCTCTCACCCCTTGGTTGGTTGTACTGCTAAGGAGCAGCAGCAGGCTTAGAGATAACCACCGCGTTGACAGCTCGGCGGCGTTCCGGTTTGTTTTGTCTCCTGGACCCATAAACAGCACTGGCTTCCTTCTTGAAAGGCTTCTTTTCAGAACTTGAGGATGCACCTTTCTGTATCTTCCCCGACTTAATTCCAGCTTCTATCCTCTCACCAGTCAGGATCAGGTCTGTAAACCCAGCAGAGGAATTACCAATCAGGTGATTAAAGAATGGACCAGACATGGTCCCCAAGAACATGTCCATGAGTTCACGGTCAGTCAACGGTGGTTGCACCCTGCCAGCCAGGTCTCTCCACTTTTACGCGTACTCCTTAAAACCTTCTCCCGTCCCTAGCGACATACCCTGGAGTTGGGTACGTGTAGGAGCGAGGTTGGCATTGTGCTGATACTGCTTATAAGATGCAGTAGCCAAGTCCTCCCAGTTTCAAATACTGGTTCTATCCAGTTGATAGAACCACTCGAGTTGATCCCCTGAAAGGCTATCCTGGAAGAAATGGATCCATAGATTCTTGTCTGCAGTGTAAGGTTGGATCTTCCTTACATAAGATCTGAGATGCAGCTTTGGGCAGGACGCTCCGTCATACTTCGCAAAAGAAGGTGCTTTGAACTTGTGTGGGATCACCACCCCAGAAGATAAACCTAGATCTCCAAAATCCAACCCGGGCACCTGCTGAATCTTCATAGCACTCAGTCGGTCCTCTAGTTGCTTGTACCTGTCCTCAGCAGGAGGGTACTGTTCATCATTGAAATCTGTCTCGTTGTCGGAGACCACAAGACTAGGAACCCTTCCCTCTTGGGGACTGTCTTTCCCTACAGAGGAAGCAGCCTGATCAGCCTTATTTTGCAGTGTATTCCCAAACCTCCGTCCAGTGTTGAACAACACAGTTCTCTTCTTCTTCTTTTTCACCAGCAGAGCCTTTAATTCCTCTTGACCTTGGGCTAAGCTCATGACCAGCTCTTGAAACTGGGCGTTCTGGGCCTGGAGGGCCTTGATTGCTTGTTCGTTGGTAAGTTCAGGATTCATGATGATTGCTGAAATAAACAACGAAGAAGATTAAGCAACTTGTAGAAAAGAGTACCTGTTATGCATATGATGCATGGAATGCGTATGATTTATGTTTTCAAAGACAATCGGGGTTCAACTTTGTAAACAAACAGGAAACACACTTTATTAGATTAAACTTTGAATTGTTCAAGAAATTGCCCTTAGGCGTTACATAAATGAAAATACTGAAAAGGAAATGAAAGTTGTAAAAGAAACATCCAAGGCTCATCAGTGCTCCCATGGCCTCCTTTTCTCAGAGCGAATATAGTTATTCAGGGTTCGTTCATTCTCTAATTGCTTAGTCAGCTTCTGGATTTTCCGTTCTTGTTCATTGAACTTTTCCCGATAAGAATCTCGTTCTTCCTGTAGTTGCGCCCAAGACCTTTTTAGTGTATCAACATCAGTAGGTATCTGAGGAGGGAGAACAGTTGGAGGGACCCCATCTTTGTCAGGAAATTCAAGAATGATAGGTCTGACAACTTTGTATGGCATACCTAACTTTTGAGCACGGATGCGGACCCATCTGTAGTAGGGTTCCATAGGCAGAGAAGTCTTCGGTCCCAACTCATGTGGATCAGCTTTATTAATTATGTCCCAAGCCTTGATGAATCTATGACACAACTCGTCACTGTCTACCTGAAACTCAAAACTGATGTGAGGTACCAACATCTCATGAGGCCCTGCTCTTCTGGCCCTTCCAAACTGACGGAGAGCTAAACATGGATTATAAGAGATTCCTCCCTGAGTACCGATCAAAGGAACATTAGGATATTCTCTGCAACGATCAATAACAGCTACCTCGTCCAAACCTCTGAGAGTCCAAATGATGTCATTATCAGTGAGAGACATTAACCTATGAGCCCAGCCTCTTCCTTCTTTGTTCTTCAGCACGAACTTAGGGAGGTGCGAAATAAACCACCTCACTAACAAAGGAGTACAACACCACAGGGTTCCCCGTCTTCGGGCAGTACGAGCATAGAGTTGTTGCAGGATATCACCCAAGAGAGTGGGCACAGGGTTCTAAGACATGAAGATCCTTATGGCATTGACGTTAATAAAGTTATCAGGATTTGGAAACAGTACCAGACCATAGATTAAGAGAGCCAGGATGTCTTTGTACTCCCTGAAGTCTAAGTCATTCCAGAAGCTATTAGCTTTACCAATCAGAAACTTATCCAAAAAGCCCTTAACTCCTCTTCTAGTCACCCAGTTATCCATTACCTCTTTGTTGGTCAAAGGAAGGGCTGCAACAATCTCCTCAAGCCTAAGAGCCTTTTCCCAACCAGTGAAGGGAGTCTGATCCAAGATAGGGATACCAAGCAAATCAGAGAATTCTTCCAGGGTAGGGACCAGCTGGAAGTCTTGAAAGGTGAAGCAATGGTACAGGGGATCATAAAACTGGGTCAAGACACTCATCAGTTGTTGGTCCCACTTTGAAGTGACTAAACCGAGAAGAGAACCATGCCTCTGGATGAAGGAAGTAGTGTTTGGAATTCTGTCAACCAACTCTTTGAGCAGATCAGGTGGGTGAACAAATTTGAGCCGGATAGTATTCCTTCGCACAGGCATCATGATGTCCTACAAAACAGAGCAAAGGTGAAACCCTCTTGTCTTTGAAATGGGTCAGTCCTTATGCAGGATGCATGCAATGGTATGATGGTATGATGTTATGATAAAGCACACCACCAATATTCACAAAGGCAAACATGATAAGGCACACAAGTCACACAAGGCAGCCCTTAGAGTTTAGGCTAGCATGAAGTTCAGGTACTACCCTCTTTCAGTTTCGTTGGTTAAGACCTGTCCTATCAAAAGTAACCGGGTTCTAGAGGATCCCAATATCACTGACTACCCTCAATCGGTCATAACTCCAGCGTCGCAATCTTTTCTTGCAGCCAGAACCATCGCGAGAGTTTAGCCTCAATGGGTGTAGCATACTGCTACTGTTCTATGGCCAAGTTGGGTCGATTTAGGGTTCTAAGGTCGGTTGGTGCTTAATGACTCCTCAGAAGACCCATATTCTCCTCGTTGCAACACAAGGGATATCGGTACAGACCAAGGTGCCACACCAACGTAGCCACTGCTTCACCCGTGTCGGTCTATACCGGACAGGTCCCTCACAGATTATGCTACCTAAAAGGGTATCCCCAGATCCGGGTTAGGATCTATGAAACTCCGATGCAATGCCCACAATAATAAAGCAAACAAAACATTCAATCGAAAACATAAGTATGATCTAATCCTAAGGTACACCTCACTTTTATAACATCCCCAGCAGAGTCGCCAGTTCTGTGATCGGTGGAAATAGAACTGACTGTTTAAAGCTGGTTCGCAAAATGTCGCGGTAAGCAAGAGTCGCCACCGTCTTTTATGTTCTCCAACATGGAAAGGACAAAAGCACAACAAAATTCCTTATTCGAGAATGTTCTCGGTTCGGAAGGTAGATTTATAGAAAGGGAAGGTGTTATCACCCTTTCTATCCGTGGTTATCCACGGGCTCTTAGATACTTGCTCACTATGTTTTCAAAAATGGTTTGCTTTTCAAGTGTGTGTGGGTTTTGAAAAGGTTTCGTTTGAAAAATTTCTAAGTAACTCTTGTATCGGTCCTCAAGAGTGTATGAAAAATTTGTTTGAAAACTTTTTGAAAGTGTCAGTGCGAAAAGATTGGTTTTGTTTTTGAGAGAGCAAGTACCTATGAGAAATCTACCTACTCTAAGGAATTAGGCTGTGTAAGAGTCCTTTAAACGTTTCTATCCCACTATTGAGAAGTAGGTAGCACCGTCGTTGGAGGTATTCGGGTCAATTCGATTATAGGGACAGTGTGGTCACCGAAGCAATAGTAGGACACCTTAGAAGTAACCCTAATGTCCTAGATCCTTTTTATCCGAGGCAACTGTTTCAAGGCAACTGGATCTTAGACAGGAGGGCGACCTCTAAAACACCCTATACTTGGCAAACACGTTCGAGGCAACCAGTGAGGCGTACCCTAGGAGTGGCATGTGCTTGTGTGTTGTTTTTCAGTTTATGTTATCTTGTACATGTATCATGGTGATCTACGAGTTGTTTTTAATTTTCATCCAAGTCTTGCATGCATATTAACAGTTAAGAGTGCGGAAAATAAAGTGCGGAAATATGAATCTACGCTATTACAAGGCGCGAGTCTATACATCGCCAAAAAACATAACCCGTTTTGGAAAATAAATGCGAAAAGTAAAGAAAGCAATAAAGATCCTAATTACTATTACATCCTTTGAGCAGATACATAAATAATCAAAATAAGAATAATGCGCGAAAAGAAATAGAATCGGGACGTCCTTAGGGTTTTGACCCTTTTGAGAAAAGAATTTAAGTTTTGTCCTTTTTTGCAATTTAATTAAAATATTAAACCTAGTTTACTAATTGATTAATTAATTAAAGAAAAATAAAAAATGTTTTTTTTATATTTTTTAATATTTTAATAAAAATAAAAAGAAAAGAAAATAAAAAAATCAAGAGAAAACCCTAATTCTAACCTATTTTATTTATTGTGAAACAAGATTAAAATTAACTAATTAAACTAATTAATTTGTTAGTATTTTATTTACAAAATAAATTAATAGTAAAAATAATAAATAATAAAAATATTTACATCTTTTATGTTTCTGAATTTAATATGAAAAATAATTAATTTATGAATTAATAATAATAATAATAGTAATAATAGAAAATAGAAATAAAATAAAATAAAAAGAAATAGAAAGAAAACCAGGAGGGGTGTTGGACCCATTGGAGGTGTGAGTTGCAAGTCCCAGCCCATTAAGCCTAAAGCCTTTGTTGACTTCTGAGATTGCCCATGCTTGCTTTGACTGGGGAACACCATGATCTTCATCTCTGGCCTTTGGATGTATGCTTGTAGACACCTGACACATGGATGGATGGGGTGTATGATGGAACGTTGTTGGATAGCCTGCACATGATTTTGTTAAGAAAAATAATAGAACGAATATGGGGTGGACCTGGGGATCGAACCCAGGTCCCAACGATTGCCAGACACGTCCCTTTCCACTGAGCCAAGCGCTGCATCTTGTTAACATAATAAACAACAAGCATAATATAAAAAACATAATGCCTATGCTGGAAAGAGAAACGAGCGTGCCTTTTTTTGAATTGGCCAATGGTGTATTACCACATCTTCGTCTTCTTCATGAAACCTGCATAAAACATATCAAATAGCGGGGGTTTTAAACCCCCACAAAGTAAAACTTCCAATAATAGCGATTAGGCCCCTGATGATCAGAAATTGTTCGTGAGGGTTGGGTTGAGTTCGTCTGGCCTTGACGAATTCAACCATAGGCGCCATTAGTCCTAATTTTACCTATGTTGTAAACCCCCAAATTGGAAGCTTCGAAAACCTAGATTTCATCAATGGTGGTTTCGGTTCCAGGGCGTTTCAAGGCAATTGAACCATACCATTAGTTCCCTGTGGACTCATACAACACAAAACAAGCAACAAATTATGTTAATGATGCATGAACAATGAATTTCGATTCCAAGAAAATTATGCAAACCGTGAGTTCGTGTGGGGCGATTCCTTAGGCCTGAGCGCTTGGTTTTGATTCTAAAACGTTTCTGGGGACTTATGCAACGTATTAGAATTCTTAACTCGCTTTGAAAGGGCCTGGAAAGTGGAATTCAGATTTCAGTTTTCTTTTGAATTTTTTTCAATGTGGTAATGGTTCTTGTAGCAGCTTTTGCACGTCCAAGGCTTTAGGGTTTGCTTCAGTATTTATGTTGGAAGGGAATTAGGGTACAAACTAGGTCAAAGATCCAGGGAATAAAGTTTTGCATCTTTGATTTCCAATCAAATATTTTTGCATCTTTTGATTGAGAAAACTTTCTAAAATTGGATATTTTGGTCCCCTTGATTGGTAAACAAAATCTCCAGCATATGTTGAGTTTATTTGCTCCACAAAAGATTTGAAAAACATATCTTTTGAATTTCCTACATTTAAAATCAATTAAATGAATTAATATTAATAAAAAATTCAATTAATTAATTAAAAATAAGAAAATAAATCAATTTAAGCTCAATGGGTCGTGCATAGGCCTTGGACAATGTTTCAAGAAAGAATTTGAGGCCCATTAGCAAAAATGAGGTGTTTTGGGCAAAGTTGACTTTTGCAAATTCCCAAAAATTTCCCAACTTCTCCAATGCATATCTTGCTCAATTTTGATCATGTGAATATATTCTTGGACATTTTGGAAAGGTCTTGATGTCCTCTAACCAATGACTTTGGTCCCATGTCATTTTGATTTACCAATCTCAAGTTATGGTCTTTGACTTAAAGTGCATTTTTGTTGACTTTTGAAATTGACCTATAATGTAGAAATTGATAACTTTTTGTGGGAGCATTTCTTGGACTTGGAATGTGAATATGAGTTGTAGGAAATGTCATCCCCTTCAAAATGAGCATTGGATGGGATTTTTCTGATGAACCATGAAAAAGTTATGCCCTGGTCAAGTTACAGTTGACTTTTCAGCTGTCCAAAAATAGAAACTTTTGGCATCTTGATGATTTTTGAGCCATGCTTGTGGAATCATGATCAAGACTTGATCAAATGATGATTGTGGCTTCAAAATAATATGTTGACCAAAATTTTTGACTTTTGACTGTAAAATGACCATTTTACCCCTGCAGTTGATTGTGAAGCAAATGAAGCTTTTGACTGTGCAGCTTGACCCTGTGAGTCTTGAAACTTTATATGTAGATGCTTGACAATGTATATAGGCCTATGGGACTTGATGGAGCCATTGAAAACTTCAAATTCCTTGGAAGAATCAAAACCCTAATTTTGACTGGCTTAGGAGGATGTTTGACTGTGCAATCCTTGAGAAGTCTTGAGCCATTTGAGGATGATTCTTGATGAAATTTGGAGAATATGGGAGGGCAAATTTTGGGGTACAACAGGTACCCAAAAATATGTCACACTAACATAGATATTTCTTAGACCATGTCGATATACCCCACACAGTTTCCACAACGTATTGCTACTTACCTATAAGGTATCGTAAATCCGGGTAGAGGATTTAAACCCAAACAAAGAACCAAAATGTAAAGCATATAAGTCAAAACAAAGAAAGCAAGTAAATGTCCCCAGCAGAGTCGCCAGTTCTGTGATACGGTGGGAGAACTGACTTGGTTGTTTTGCGTTTTATCGCAAATGTTGCTGTTAGCAAGGGTCACCACCGACTTTTCTTTTATACAAAAGGAAAGTTAAAAAAGCACAGGAAACACCTTTGAGATTATTTCTTGAGTTCTGGGGGTAGATTATGAAAAGGGAAGGTGTTAGCACCCTTTTCATCCATGGTCTTCCATGGGCTCTTAGTTACTTGCTAGATCACTTGCTTTTGTTTGAAAATGCCCTTTGTGTGCTTTTTGAAAGAATTTTGTAAAGATGTCATCGTTTAGGAAAACTTTGTAATGATTCTCGTTCGTAAGAATGTATACAAAGTGTTTGATCTTTTGAAAATGTTTTCAAGTTTGAAAGATGTTTTTGAAAGTGTTGGTGTTTGTTTTGAAAATAGTAAGGATGTTTTTTTTTTAAATTGAGCAAGTAACTACGGACATTCTACATACTCAAAAGTATTTCATATTAATTTCCTCTTTCCTTTGAAATTGTTATCTTACCATTGATTTGATAAATAACTCTATCTTTGGATGTAAAAGGGACGGGCGTGGGTCATCTTATAACCATCATAGAAATGTTGTGAGATAACTTAGCATTTTTATTTAGGGACTAAGATCATTTTGAAAGGCAACTTTGATAGCGTCATCGAGGAACTATGATCTTGTATTTTTTATTTGTTTGTGCTAAGACATCCCACATGCATAACATGACCATTTTTGTAAGGCAACAAGTGGAATTACACTAAGGTTGTAAGTGTTCAAATATGTTTTATTTACATACTTGTTTATCTTGAATTAGGGTTATCTACTTGTTGGTTTTATCTTTCCATACAAACCCTAATTACTAACATTATATGAAAGCGATAAATTGCGGAGAGTAAAATTACTACACTATTACATCAATTGGGGATGGGGATATAAATTTACAAATGGGGATGACAAGTAAAGTAAACCCTAATTACTATTACAAGGCTTTGACAACTACATATGTTATAATGCAAAAATAATAAAATATGCAAGAAGATGTAAAGTGAGAGAAATTGTTTTTTAGGGTTTTTTTATACCAAAAGGTTTTGTAATTAATTTCATTGAAGAAAAACCTAAGTCTAAGTTAATTGTTTAGAAAATTGTTTTTTGAGGATTCATTTGAACAAAAAGGTTTTATAAAGTTAGGTCATTTCCAAGCAATGCAATATGTCCAAAATAACCTAAAAAATCTCCAAAAATCAAGAAATTTGGTGCCCGAGCTGACATGGGTCGTGTCAGGGGACACGGGCACCCGTGTCAGGACCTGTCCATGACTTCTATGCATTTTTTGGTTCCATCCAACCTGACACGGCCGTGTCACATGACACGGGCGCCTGTGTCAGCCCCAGTTCATCATTTTCTCCTCATGTACGCACCAGTATCATTGACACGGGCCGTGTCGTTTGACACGGGCACCCGTGTCAGCCTTTGTCCCAGCATATTATCATGTTTTTTCAACCCAAATAAGCTGACACGGGCCGTGTTGTGTGACACGGGCACCCGTGTCAGCCTTTGGTCTGGATTTTTGTTAGTTTTTTCTCTTTGATCTGTCTTGTTATATCTTTTGAGCGCAAAAGCAAATGATGTATGAACAATGAGATCACAATTTGAGAAAGTTTACCTCTCGAAGAGGAAGCTTTAGGACACGTACGAATGTTTTCAGGTGTAAAGTGGTGATTGATCGAGCTCCTTTGAGCCTTCTTGAAATAGCTTCAACCTTCATTTTATGCTGAAAATGGTTGAACCGCTCCAACCAAGTCAAGTTGCAATGTATGTTTTTTGAGTTTAGAAGATGGTGGTAATGATGTTACAAAAGTTATTCTTATGTTTGAACAACTTCTATATGGTGTATATGAAGTGTTTGGATGGTTTGTTTGGAGAAAACTTGCAAGGTATGAGATTCAATGATTTGGACTTCAAAGCTCAAAAATGGAGGTTTTGTGTACAAATCTGGTTTTTGACAGCAAAAATGATTTTGAGTGTTAGATTCCCCTCATATTTTTATGGCCTTTCTATCTATTTTTTCTAACCTTTTCCAACCTCTTTCTCTTGCAAATTCTTCTTCTATTTAAAGGCAAGGGGTTTGTGCATATGAGCTGACTAGGTTTGCAAGACAGCAAGTTATGGTTTGGTTGGATTACAAAGATCAAACTATGTCAAGTACCCCATAGTCCGAAGGTGAAGTACCAAAATTGCTGGAATAGAAGAGCTACTTCCCATGATTTATGGTGGAGTATAATCAGCAACAAGTAAGGTATGGGCTCAAGACAAACTTTGTACAAAAAACTTGTTTTTCAAGAATAGCAATGGTGCCTTTATGCCATAAATGGAAAGATCTTTTGGACAATGGCTTAAACACTTGGGTAATAGCTCAAGAGTGGGTGTAAGAATTAAATTATGTAGAGCTTTGCAAGCAAGAAGGTGTGCAACATAAGATTATGCAGCATAGCATAAGGGTTTTGTTATGTGTTCTTCAATAGAATGACTTGCAATTCAAGGATGGATGCCCAACTTCATGCCCTTGAATCTCCTATCTCAAGTATGATAAATTCATTCTCTTGAATGTTTTGGAAAGCTTGAGACACCCTATATAACTTTCATGTTGGCCATTTTGACAAAAATCATCTCGCAACTATGTGAAAAAATGCCAAGAAGTTGGGATAAAATCCTGACCAAAATCTGTTGGAAATTTCCATAAGTCTTAAATGAAAATTTCATGACTTCATGAATTTATAACTCAAAATCCAAGCACTTCTAGGAGAATTTGTGTAAAGAAATTTTGTAGATATCATGGAGATCTACAACTTTCATTTTGAAAGTTTCCCTTGAAATGTCTTGCATCTTGGTGAAAGAATGGCATGAAGTGATGAAATTATCATGTATAAAAACACTTAGAAAATTTCTAAGTCTTGGAAATCTTGACTTTTCAAGTTGACTTTTGACTTTCTTGACTTCTTGATGATCAAGCTTGATATTCTTGAATGTCTTGATGAAATTTGATATTTTGAATGTAATGTTGACCGAAAAGTCAAAGTTTGACTTTCCAGTATGCAATTGACCATTTTTCCCTTGTGCCAATTCCAAGCCTAAATTGATGTATCAGTGCTGCAAACTTGATGTCATAGAAGATCTTGTGAGAGAATCCTTGAGAAATGAGAGGGCAAATTTTGGGGTACAATAGTTGCTAATCATGGTTATACGATGACCCACGCCCGTCCCGCTTACATCCAAAGATAGGTTTGCTTACCAAATCAATGGTAAGACAACAATGTCAAAGGAAAAGAAAATGAACAAGAAAGACATTTGAGTAGGTAGATTGCTCCTAATTACTTGCTCCATTTCAAAACAAACATCCTTTCTATTTTCAAAATAAACACACACATTTTCAAACATCTTACAAACATTGAAAATATTTTCAAAGGATCAACATCTTTGTATACATTCTTACAAACAAGAATCATTGCAAAGATTGCCTAAACAATGACCTCTTTACAAAATACTTTCAAAAAAACACAGAAAGCACAATTTCAAACAAAAGCAAGTGATCTAGCAAGTAACTAAGAGCCCATGGAAACCCATGGATGAAAAGGGTGCTAATACCTCCCCTTTTCATATTCTACCCCCCAAACTCAAGAAATAATCTCAAAGGTCTTTCCTGTGATTTTTTACCTTTCCTTTTGGATAAAAGAAAAGTCGGTGGCGACTCTTGCTAACCGTAATATTTGCGATCAAACGTAAAACCTTTAAGTCAGTTCTCCCACCGTATCACAAAACTGGCGACTCTGCTGGGGAATATTCTAAAAGTAGGGTTACCTTAAGGCTAGATCACATTTATTTTGCTTTCATTGTCTGACTTGTATGCTTTACATTATGGTTCTTTGTTTGGGTTTGAATCCTCTAACCGGATTTGTGATACATTATAGGTAAGTAGCAATACATTGTGGAAACTGTGCGGGGTATACCGACATGGTCTAAGCAATAGCTATGTTAGTGCGTCATATTTGTGGGTACCGGTAGCCTTTGAGTTAATCAAGGAGAATATGGTGCCGCTGAGTGATGTCATGAACACTAATGAACTTTTAGAACCTTTACTTGACCAACTTGGCCTTTAGGATGTAGTGAGATGACCGACTTTGGTGCAGTCTGAAGATGGTAGATACTCGATACTACACTCTTTGAGGTTTGCTTTCTTGGGATATTTCGGTCTCCATCAAAGAGGCTTGTGCTGAAACAATGACCAAGGAAACAAACCGGTGATATTGAGCTCCTTAGAACCCAATTACTATTACTAGGACAGGTTTGAGCCAACTAAACTTCAAGAGGGTACTTACCTATAAAACTCCATGCAAGCCAGAACCTAAGGACTTGTTTTCTTTGTTTGTATATACATACTTGTACATAACATCATGAACATCATAACATCATGCACATTCACTAACCATTTCAAGAATTTTTGGATTCATCTTTGTTCTTGTTTTGTAGGATATGGATTCTCTTTGCAGGAAAACCATTCAAGTCAATCTTATAAGAATCCCTCCACAACTTAAAGAGCTACCTTCAAGGATTCTAGAAAACTCTCCATTCACCGAGAGACATGGTCGCCTACTCAACTTGGTCACCTCCAACATAGACGAGGACATGATGAAGGTGCTCTTTCAGTTCTTTGATCCTTTACACCATTTCTTCACATTTCCCGACTATAAATGTGTACCGACTTTGGAAGAATTCTTCCGGCTCTTGAGAATTTCCATTCTCAATCAACTACCTTTCAACGGTACAGAAAGAGATCCAAAGCTAGAAGAGATTGCTCAAGCTCTACACTTGCACTCATTTGATATCACAACTCATTGGGAAACAAGGAGTGGTGTCAAGGGCTTCCTAGAAAACTTCTTGTTTGAGAAATCCCAAAGCTGTTGGATTTCCTTGGATTTGCAAGATTTTGAGGAAATTATGGCTCTCCTCATCTATGGTATGGTTTTTTTTCTTCAAATCTTGACCAACTCATAGATGTGAACACCGTCAAAATCTTCATATCCCGCAACCCGGTGCCTACATTGCGAGGGGATATCCTACACTCTTTTCACACTCACACAATAAGGAAAAGAGGTGTCCTTATGTGTTACACTCCCCTCTTGGAAAGATGTTTTATTTCTCATCTTCCTTAATCTGTATTAAAGAATGAAAAAGGTTCAAGGTGGTCACAAAGGTTGATGACGCTCAAACATTCAGACATTCATTGGTGCTACCGATCCATAGAGAATGTTACTATTGTCGATCATTATGGAGAGTTCCCTAATGTCACCTTGCTTGTAATTAGGGGAGGTATCACCTACAACCCTTGCTTAGCCTTAAGACAGTTTGGTTACGCCCTAAGGGATGGCTCACACGAGATGCTGATTCAAGGTTTGGTATTTGACTACGACAACAACGATCAAAGCCTACGCCAGAGGTTTATCCGAGCTTGGAGGATGTTAAACAAGGTAGATAGCAAGACATTGGGGCACAAGAATTCCATCCCTCTTGATCCTTACCTCAAATGGGTACGAACTCGTGCTCAAAGTCTTATGATGCCTTATCCTTCCATTCTCCCAGTAATCATTGAGCCTATCATGGAAGGACATGTTCCATACACTATCTTACATCCTGACATGCCCACCTCTCTTTAATACTTACAAAGAGATTGGATACAACTCAAGGGGGAGAGAGATACTTTTGAAGCCTAATTTTACCCAAGCGAGAAGAAGGTTTTGGAACTCACTAGGCTACTTCATGAGGAGCAGACTCCGAATGCCTACATTGCACCAAAGAGGATGCGTACTACCTTTCTATCTTAGAGTTTCTTGTATTTGTTTTGCCAAAGAAGGCATTGATGTACTCAAAACTTTAAATTATTAATATAACATGTGTTTCATTTTTGTCTAAAACAAATTTGAATTTTAAAAATCCTTGAAATCATTGCATATGCATTTATCATTCATCATAACATAAACAGGTTTCTTGCAACAAGTCTCCTCATCTCTCTACTGTTTATTTTAGTAAGATGGATCTCGAGCAAACGGCGAAGGACCTTCAAGCTCATAATACACAGTTTCAACAATTGTTCTTAACTCTGGCCAAAGGACAAGAGAGTTGAATACCTTGCTGGTTGAGGAGAAGAAAAAGAAGACGGAGAAGATAACCAAAATTTTGAACATGGGAAGAAGATTCCAAGGGCAGACAATAAGGGCCTTAGACTTTGCAACGACATACGGTGAGAAAGACGACCAAGATGGGAAGGGTAAGGAAACAATTGTTCAGTCTGATTCAGAAGAGGAAGAGGAAGAAGAAGATTATTCTAAAGAACAATACCCTCCATTTGACGACAAGTATAAGCATCTAGAAGAACGATTGAGTGCAATGGAAATCCAAAAAGTGCCTAGATTGGACATTGAGGAGTTGGGACTGGTATCAGGAATTGTCATTCCTCCAAAATTCAAAGCACCTATGTTCGCCAAATATGACGGAGTCTCATGCCCCAAAATGCATCTCCGGTCCTATGTAAGGAAGATCCAGCCTCATACCGCTGACAAAGATTTATGGGTACATTTCTTCCAAGACAGTCTATCTGGAACTCAACTTGATTGGTTTTATCAGTTAGAAAGAGCCAATGTTCATAACTGGGAAGATCTTGCTGCAGCCTTTTACAAACAATACCAATACAAAGATGATCTTGCGCCTACCCGTACTCAACTCCAGAGTATGGCCATGGTTTCAAATGAAGGCTTCAAGGACTAAGCGCAAAAATGGAGAGATTTGGCCGAAAGAGTTCAACCTACTCTATCTGAAAGAGAATTAGTAGACATGTTTTTGGGCACCTTGTCTGGTCCCTTCTTCAATCACCTAATTGGGAGTTCATTGGCAGGTTTTACTGAACTAATATTGACTAGAGAAAGGGTAGAAGCTGGAATAAAAAGTGGAAAGATTCAAAAAGATGCATCCTCTATTGCTGTAAGAAAACCATTCATCAGAAAGAAGGAAGTGGTTGTTGTTTATCCTTAGAGAAATCAAGATAGGGCTGAACGCCGTCCAATGGTGGGGGTTGTTATAATTCCTAAACCTGCGCCTGATCAGCAAAGAAACAACCAACCAAGGAAGGAAAGACCAGTCAGACAATTCACCTTAATTAACATGACCTTATCTCAAGTATTACCACACTTTCTAAGACCCAACCTAGTGACTTTGAAAGAAGCTCCAAAGAACCCTAACACAACATATCCTCACTATCATCCTAATGCCTGTTGCGCATACCATTCTGAGAGTTCCGGCCATGACACTAACAAATGTTGGGCTTTAAAGAACAAAGTACAAGACCTCCTTGAAGCCAAAGAGATTGAATTTGATATGCCAGAAAAGCCCAATGTCATTTCTGCCCCTATGCCCAAACACGGCCATAATGCCAACGCCATTGAAGAGGATATATTTGTTACTTCAATTGATGAACTTATGACCCCACTTCTGACTATCAAAAATAAATTATTGAATGCCAGTGTTTTCTCGGGCTGTGATGAAAGCTGTCATTTCTGTTTGTCCTCACCAACCAGCCATCCTTTGTTGAAAGCAGGCGTTCAGTACCTAATAGAAAACAAGGAAATTTTGTTCGAAAAGACTTTTGCTCCACCTGTTTCTTATAATTATGTTTCCATCGTGACCATTTCCGACAATTCTTCAAGGGTCTCCACCAAAGACCCGTTAGAATTACATCAGTTCCAAAAGTAGCTCCTTTGATAATTACAATGCCTGGACCAGTCCCGTATTTGTCATAAAAAAATGTACCATGGAATTATGGAGGGGATGTCTACTACCACGGTATCAAGCAAGATTGGGCAGCTACCGAAGATTCAAGTTCCGAGAAAGATAACTCTAATATCAGTAACATTGCCGGGACTAGTAAGATTACCCGAAGCAGAAGGATATTCTCTCTAGAAATTGCTCCCCCAAAAGTAGTTTCTGGACCCGTAATTATTCATGTTGTTGTTGCTCCTTCGAAGGCTATTCCCAATCTCACAATCATCTCCACCAATCCTCCAACTGACAAAGTTGTTACAATGCCTGCTGTTGTACCCCAAAATTTGCCCTCCCATATTCTTCAAGAAATTGCCAAGCCAAGTCACAAAATTCCCCAAGGGTTGTGCAGTCCAACTGTCTCCTATACAGTCAAAACTAGGGTTTATGTTCTGATCAGGAAAATAAAGTTTTCAAAGGCCCAATCAAGTCTCATATGCCTACAAATGTGGTCAAGCATCCTCATATCAAGTTTCAAGGCATTCAGCTCAAAATTGCACAGTCAAAACCCTAAATTGCACTACAGTCAACTGTAGGGGCAAAATGGTCATTTGACAGTCAAAAGTTCAAATTTTTGGTCAACATATCATTTTTAAGCCACAAACATCATTTGATCAATGCTTGATCATGATTCTCAAAATTTGGCTCAGAAAATCATCAAGATGCAAAGTTACTATATTTGGACAGTTGAAAAAGTCAACTGAAATTGACCAGGGCATAACTTTCACATGGATTATCAGAAAAATTCCATCCAAAGCTCATTTTGAAGAGAAAGACATTTCCTACAACTCATCTTCATACTTCAAGTCCAAAAAATGCTCTCACAAAAAGTTATCAATTTCAACATTATAGGTCATTTTCAAAGGTCAACAAAAAGGGACTTTAAGTCAAAGGCCATAACTTGAGATTGGTAAATGAAAATGACATGGGACCAAAGGAATTGGTTAAAGGACTCAAAGACCTTTCCAAAATGTCCAAGAACATGTGAAAAGCTTAAAAATTGAGCAAGTTATGCCTTGTGGAAGTTGGGAAATTTTTGGGAATTTTGAAAAGTCAACTTTACTTCAAATGACCTAAATTTGCTAATGGGCCCATTTTTCTTCCATGATTCATCATTCCAAGCCTATGCACGACCACTTGGCCCAAAGGGAAGTATTTTCTCATTTTTTATTTATTTATTTGAATTATTATTTATATTAATTCATTTAAATTATTTAAATACATGAAAAATACCAAACTTGACCTAAAAAATCTTTTCATGCATGTTTTACTCTCAATATCACGTGCACATCCTAATTAGGCAAGTTTTGGTTGGATTTGAGCTAATTGACACCAAATGCACATGAAAAGATATGGAAAAGATCTTAAAGAAATCAAATATGCAAATCATTGAATGCCATGGATATTATTCAATTTTGTTGACCTAAAAGCTTTACTACATATTCAGAATCACAAACCTAATGGCAGGGGACTGAATGCTGCGCTGAAAATACCATTGAAAACTTGGAAAATTATCAAGAAAGTTCAAAACTGGAATCAACTTTTTAGGTCCATTCAAACCCTAATACTCATTCCAATAGCTTCATTGTGGTTCTCTGAACGTGTGCCAATCACAAACGACAAACAAAGCTCCAAGAATTGGTAGATTATGTTCAAACTGTGTCACGAAATTTTTGAAATCGTATAGCATAATTCACGCATCCTTTTGCATTTTTATTTATGTATTCTTGTTCAGTGTGATGTTTCTAAGCTAACCAATGCCTTTGATTGAATTATTACACGTTATATTCGATTCCACCATGTTTGAGATTCTAGGGTTTGCAGGTTTTAAATTAGGGGTTTTCAGACCAAGAAAAATTAGACCATCACAGTACCACCATTGCAATCAACGCATTTGGACGAAGAGATTGATCTAATCGCGCCTAATTTATGTTTAGAATTGAGCTATTCGCTATTTTTCTAAAAGCCATCTAACACCACGTTTGCAAAACTGTTGCCTTTGAGTTTGTGTTACAGGAAAAGTGAAGAAGATGATTTCGTGTCCATCAGCCATTGGTCCGTTTGAATTGCGCGCGTTTCTCTCCACTACGCGTTGGTTTTTTCTTTTTGTTATTTATTTACTATAATATATTGATTGAAACGTTGTAGCTCAGCTGGCAGGTGTACGTGCTTGTAACCCTCATGACCTGGGTTCAAGTCCCAGGTCTGTATAATATTTCATATTATTTTTCAATTCAAGTTCCCATGCAGGCATAACGTTGAAGCGTATCATGTACCACCATCATCCAGACGTCCACGTGCCTATGAGATTTAATCAGAGTGTCACGATCAAAGGTGTACCATAAACCCCAGTCCACATGCCACATAATGCTTGGAAAAGTCAACGAATCTGAATCTTAATGGGCCAGGCTTTACCATCAAAACCTCCATATTGGGACTACACCCCCACCCTGGTTTGCAAATGTTTTTATTTTTCTTATATCTTTTTAATTATTATTTTATTTGTTTGATTGTTTTAATTTAGTTCATTATTTTTTAACAAAATACAAAAACATCATAAAAAAAATCAGAAAAGACCAAAAAAAATAATAAATATTTTATTATAATTATTTTCTAAATAGATTAGCATGTAAATATTTAGTTTTAATTAGGTTGCAATTTTAATTCTCTTTAATAACTAAAAATCCAAAAAATATAGAATTAGGTTAATTGATAATTTTTATACCTTTTAAATTTTCCCTTTTTATCATAATATTATTTATTTATTTATTTTATTTTTATAATTAAATGTACATAAGTAAAAATTAGGGTTTAATTTAGGTTAATATAACATTTTCATAATAACTAAAAAATAATCAGAATTAGGGTTTGACATTTTATTTTAATTGTAATTAATTCTCTTTTTTTCCATTAAATCTTAAGAAACATAAAAATACTAAAAAACATTTCCTTTTTAATTTTAATTCTAATTCCTCATTAACATTAATTTTTTGCAAAAGGGTCCAACGCCCATGTTCATGATTTATTTAATTTCGCGCATTTATTTTATATCGTTTAAATAATTATGTAATTCTCCCAAAGCGTTGTAACAATTAATATTTTTCGCACTTTTATTTTGCTTTGTTTATTTTTTCGTCAAACGGGTCCGGTTTAATTTTGGCGATGTGGACCCGCGCCATTTGTAATAGTTGTAGATTTATTTTCCCGCAACTTTTAACTGTTAACAAATATGCATGCAAGAATGAATGGACATAATAAAATCAAGCGTAGATCACAATAAACATGACAAGACAAATATCAATGAAATTGACACACAAATTCGCACACACCACCCCTAGGGTACGCCTCACTGTTGCCTTTCGAAAGGTGATCGTCGAGTAGAGGATGTCTTAGTAAGTCCTCATGATCCGGGAACCTGGCATGAGGGTAGCTTCTAAGGTATCTTCCCATTGCTCCGGTGATCACCATGTCCCGAACCTTCGAATTGACCCGAACACCTCCAACGGTGGTGCTACCTACCCCTCAATGGTGGGATGGCACTACTTTAAAGGACTTTTACACAGACGAATTCCTTAGGGTAGGTAGGTTCTCAAGGATACTTGCTCTAATTTCAAACAAAAATACTTTTCACACCAACACATTTTCAAAAGCTTTCAAAGCAATTTTTTCAAACACTCTGACGTATGAGTCGAACTGAATTTTTCAAAGAAACTTTTTAAAAAACCCACATTGAAAAGCAAACAAACCATTTTTGAAAACACAATGAGCAAGTATCTAAGAGCCCATGGATAACCATGGATAGAAAGAGTGCTAACACCTTCCCTTTCTATAATCTACCTCCCGAACCGAGAGCAATCTCTATAAGGAATTTTTCTGTGCTTTTGTCCTTTCCATTTGGAGAAAATAAAAGACGGTGGCGACTCTTGCTTCCGCGACATTTCTCGAACCAGCGTTAAACAGTCAGTTCCAGATCCACCGATCACAGAACTGGCGACTCTGCTGGGGACTTAAACTTAAAGTGAGGTGTACCTTAGGGCTAGTTCATAACTGTGTTTTCAATTGTCTTCTTTGCTTGCTTTACTATTGTGGGTTGCATCGGAGTTACATAGATCCTAACCCGGATCTGGGGATACCCTGTTTAGGTAGCATAAGCTGTGAGGGACCTGTCCGGCGTAGACCGACACAGGTGAAGCAGTGGCTACATTGGTGTGGCACCTTAGTCTGTACCGATATCCCTTGTGTCGCAACGAGGAGAATATGGGTCTTCTAAGGAGTCATTAAGCACCGACAACCTTAGAACCTTAATTGACACAACTTGGCCTTTAGAATTGTAGCAGTATGCTACGCCCATTGAGGCTAAACTCTCGTGATGGTTCTGGCCGCAAGAAAAGATTGCGATGCTGGAGTTATGACCGATTGAGGGTAGTCAATGATATTGGGATCCTCTAAGAACCCGGTTACTTTTGATTAGGACAGGTATGAACCAACAAACTGAAAGAGGGTAGTACCTAGACCTCATGCTGGCCTAAACTTTAGGGGCTTGCCTTGTGTGACTTGTGTGCCTTACTATGTTTGCCTTTGTATCTGTATGTGGTGTGCTTTATCATAACATCATAGCATCATGAGCATTGCATGCATCCTGCATAAGGACTGACCATTTCAAAGACAAGAGGGTTTCATCTTTGCTCTGTTTTGTAGGACATTATGATGCCTGTACGAAGGAATACTATCCGGTTCAACTTTGTGCGTTCACCTGAGTTGCTTGATGAGTTGGTTGGCAGAATTCCAAATACCACTTCCTTCATTCAGAGGCATGGCTCTCTTCTCAGTTTAGTCACTGCAAAGCGGGATCAACAGTTGATGAGTGTTCTGACCCAGTTCTATGACCCTCTGTACCAGTGCTTCACCTTTCAAGACTTCCAGCTGGTCCCTACCCTGGAAGAGTTCTCTGATTTACTTGGCATCCCTATCTTGGATCAGACTCCCTTTACTGGTTGGGAAAAGACCCTCAGGCTTGAGGACATTGCTGCAGCTCTTCCTTTGACCCATCAAGAGGTAACAGACAACTGGGTAACTAGAAGCGGAGTTAAGGGTTTCTTGGCCAAGTTCCTAATTGGCAAAGCTAACAATTTCTGGAATGACCTGGACTTTAGGGCATATGAAGACATCTTGGCTCTCCTAATCTATGGGTTAGTCCTGTTTCCTAATCCCGACAACTTCATCAATGTCACTTCCATTAGGATCTTTATGTCTCAGAATCCTGTGCCCACTCTCTTGGGTGACATCTTGCAACAACTTCATGCCCGTACTACCCGAAGACGAGGAACCCTATGGTGTTGTATCCCTTTGTTGGTGAGGTGGTTTATTTCGCACCTCCCTAAGTTCGTACTGAAGAACCAAGAAGGAAGAGGTTGGGCTCACAGGTTAATGTCTCTCACCGATAAAGACATCATTTGGACTTGCAGAGGTTTGGATGAGATAGCTATTATTGATCGATGCGGGGAGTATCCTAATGTTCCTCTGATTGGTACTCAAGGAGGGATCTCTTACAATCCATGTCTAGCACTCCGTCAGTTTGGAAGAGCAAGAAGAGTAGGCCCCCATGAGATGTTGGTGCCTCACATCAGTTTCGAGTTTCAGGTGGATAGTGACGAGCTGCGTCGTAGGTTCATCAAGGCTTGGGACAAGGTTCATAAAGCTGACCCACAAGAGCTAGGGCCAAAGACTTCTTTACCTATGGAAGCCTACTACAAATGGGTTCGCATCCGTGCTCAGAAGTTAGGTATGCCGTATGAAGCTGTCAGACCCGTCATTCTTGAGTGTCCTGATAAAGATGGTGTTCCTCCAACTGTCCTTCCTCCTCAGATACCTGCTGATTATGAGACATTGAAGAGATCTTGGTCGCAACTGCGAGAAGAGCGGGATTCTTACCGGGAAAAGTTCAATGAGCAGGAATCAAAGATCCAGAAGCTGACAAAGCAGTTGGAGAATGAGAGAGCTCTGAATGCCTATATCCGCACTGAGAAGAGGAGACCATGGGATCAATAAGGAACTCTGAATGTGCCTTTACAGTTTTTATTTCCTTTCCAGTATTTCCTTTCATGTAACGCCTAAGGGCAACTTGTTGAATAATTTCAGTTGCAAAGTTGAATCTAATGAAGTGTGTTCTTTTTTGTTTACAAAGTTGATTCCCGATTGTCTTTGAAAACATAATTCATACACATTTCATACATCATGTGCATAGCAGGTTTTCCTCTTTTCAGTTTGCTTACAGTTCTTCGCTGTTTATTTCAGCATCATGAATCCCGAATCCGCATCAACCGAGACATCAATCAAGGCTCTTCAGGCGCAGAATGCGCAGTTTCAAGAACTAATCAAGGGGCTGGCTAAAGGCCAAGAAGAATTAAAGACTATGCTCCTGAAGAAGGAGAAGAAGAAGAAGAGAAGAACTGTTCTGTTCAACTCGGGCCGAAGGTTTGGCAATACTCTGCAACATGAAGAGGCTGGTTCTTCTGTTGGCAAGAGTCCTTCTCAGGCAGAAGTAAAGGTTCCTAGTCCGGTCGTCTCCGACAACGAGACAGATTTTGATGAAGAGCAGTACCCTCCTGCAGATGACAGGTACAAACAACTGGAGGACAGGTTGAAGGCTATGGAGGTGCAACAGGCACCTGGGCTGGATTTCGGAGATCTGGGTTTGTCGACTGGTGTGATTATCCCGCATAAGTTCAAAGCACCATCCTTCTCCAAATATGACGGGGCGTCTTGTCCCAAGCTGCATTTAAGGTCCTATGTTCGGAAAATTCAGCCGTACTCTGCGGATAAGAATCTATGGATCCACTTCTTCCAGGAGAGTCTTTCAGGGACTCATCTCGAATGGTTCTATCAGCTGGATGGGACCAAAGTTCGTAACTGGGAGGAGTTGGCTACTGCTTTCTACAAGCAGTATCAGTATAATGCCGACCTTGCCCCCACACGTATCCAACTCCAGGGTATGGCGTTAGGTGCAAGCGAAGGTTTTAAGGAGTACGCTCAGAAGTGGAGAGACCTGGCTGGCAGGGTGCAGCCACCATTGATTGATCGGGAGCTAGTAGACATGTTCTTGGGGACCCTATCTGGGCCATTTTTCAACCATCTCATTGGGAACTCTTCTGTTGGTTTCACTGATTTAATCTTGACTGGAGAAAGGATTGAAGCTGGGTTGAAGTCTGGGAAGATTGCAAAGGCTGCATCATCTAGTTCGGAAAAGAAACCTTTCAAGAAGGAGTCTAGTGCCGTGTATGGTTCTAGGAAATCAGAGAGACATGAGCACCGCCAATCTGTCAGCGCGGTGATGATTGCTAAGCCTGCTGCCGCTCCTCGGCCAAACAATTCTCAAAGGGCTGAAAGACCCCGGAGGGAGTTTACCCGGTTAAGCATGACCCTATCACAGATTCTGCCACAGTTGCTAGCCACTAACTTAGTAACTGTCAGGGAGGCTCCAAAGTTCCCAAATACAACATCTCCCAAGTACAACCCGAATGCTCGTTGTGCTTATCATTCAGAAAGCCCGGGGCACTCTACTGATGACTGTTGGGCACTAAAGAACAAGCTGCAGGACCTCATTGATGCTAAGGAGGTACAGTTTGAGGCGTCTGACAAGCCTAATGTGGTGACAGCTCCCCTGCCTGCTCATGGGATAAATGCTATTGGAGATGAAGAGGAAATTGACGAAGCCGAGTTTGATAGCTGGATCTACCCGGCAACTGACGGTGGACTCAACAATTGGAGCGCAAAGGACAATCTCCCTGTTTCTTTTGTTACTAAGTAATGAATTCCTATGTTTTGTTATTTTGTAATAAACAATGATAAACTCTATGGCCCGGTGTCTTACCCGAGGCACCGTGGTTCTATTTGTGAGGGCATACAAACTGTCATTTTATACATCATGAATGAAAATCTTGGACGTTTTTCGCATTGCAAATATTGTGTTCCTTTTCTGTCTTTCTTTTCCTTTACATAATTTTCAAAAAAAAACAGCTGTATTTACACACACACTCACTCATACAGGTTCCAATCCACTCTGGATCTCACTGATAACAACTCTGCTACTGCCAATTATGACTTCGAAAATCCGATCAACTTAGCCGAAGACGAAGGTGAAGATGATTGTGAAGTGCCTGGCGAGCTTGCTAGACTGTTACTTCAGGAAGAGAGGGCAATTCAACCCCATGAAGAGCCAGTGGAAATCATAAACTTGGGTACTGAGGCAGACAGGAAAGAGGTAAAGATTGGTGCCAACCTAGAGCTCAGCGTGAAGCAACGGTTAACCAAGATGTTACATGACTATATGGAGATCTTTGCCTGGTCCTACGAAGACATGCCTGGGTTGGATACCGACATTGTGGTCCATCACTTGCCAACTAAGGAAGACTGTCCTCCAGTTAAACAAAAGGTCCCTCGGATGCGTCCAGAGATGTCCGAGAAGATCAAAGCCGAGGTCATGAAACAGTTTGATGCCGGGTTCCTTGCAGTAACTTCTTACCCTCAGTGGGTTGCTAATGTGGTGCCGGTACCTAAGAAGGACGGCAAGGTCAGAATGTGTGTTGACTACAGGGATCTGAACAGGGCCAGCCCCAAGGATGACTTCCCCTTACCTCACATTGATGTCCTTGTCGATAATACAGCTCAGCATAAGGTGTTCTCTTTCATGGATGGCTTTTCAGGTTACAATCAGATCAAGATGGCACCTGAAGACATGGAAAAGACTACATTCGTTACTCAGTGGGGCACCTTCTGTTACAAGGTCATGCCGTTCGGATTAAAGAATGCTGGGGCAACCTACCAACGTGCCATGGTTGCCTTATTTCATGATATGATCCATCATGAGATCGAAGTGTATGTGGACGACATGATCGCAAGGTCCCAGACTGAGGGAGAGCACCTAGATCATCTGCAGAAGTTGTTTGACCGGCTGAAACTGTACAAACTGAGATTGAACCCGAACAAGTGCACCTTCGGGGTAAGATCTGGGAAGTTGCTAGGCTTCGTGGTCAGTGATAAAGGTATTCAAGTGGACCCTGCTAAGGTCAAAGCTATTCAAGAGATGCCAGTTCCTAGGACAGAGAAGGAAGTCAGAGGCTTTTTAGGACGCCTGAATTACATTGCTCGATTCATATCTCATCTAACTGCTACCTGTGAGCCAATCTTCAAGCTGCTGAAGAAAGATCAGGTAGTACGTTGGAACGATGAATGTCAGGCTGCTTTTGACAAAATTAAAGAGTATCTCCAAGAACCACCTATCCTTATGCCACCGGTTGAAGGGAGACCTCTGATCCTATATCTGACAGTGCTTGACAACTCAATGGGGTGTGTGCTGGGGCAGCATGACGAGTCTGGCCGAAAAGAGCATGCCATTTATTACCTTAGCAAAAAGTTTACCGACTGTGAGACCCGATACTCACTGCTTAAGAAAACTTGCTGCGCTTTGGTATGGGCTGCTCGCCGGCTGAGACAGTATATGCTGACTCACACTACCTTGTTGATCTCAAAGATGGATCCTATAAAGTACATATTCGAAAAGCCTGCTCTGTCTGGGAGAATTGCAAGATGGCAAATGATCTTGACGGAATACGACATTCAATATACAACCCAGAAAGCCATCAAGGGGAGTGTATTGGCAGACCACTTGGCACATCAAGCTGTAGATGACTACCAATCAATGAACTTCGAGTTTCCGGATGAAAGCATTATGATTGTAACTGACTGTGAAGTACCTGGACCGGATGAAGGACCTGAACCAGGATCCTGATGGTCTATGCACTTTGATGGGGCATCCAATGCTTTGGGAAATGGTATCGGCGCCATCATCATATCCCCTCAAGGTACTCATACTCCACTCACTGCCCGGCTATGTTTCAACTGTACCAACAACATGGCGGAGTATGAGGCGTGTATCATGGGTCTTCAAGCTGCGATCGACCTAAGGATCAAATTTCTAAGTGTCTTCGGAGATTCCGCTCTTGTGATCAATCAGATCAACGGAGAGTGGGATACGAAACATCCAAACTTGATTCCTTACAAAGAATGTGTGTTGACCCTGATTCCCCACTTCACCAAGATAACCTTTGAACACTTTCCAAGAGAAGAGAATCAGCTGGCGGACGCGTTAGCTAAAATGTCTTCAATGTTCAAGGTCAAATGGGATAATGAGGCTCCCCGAATCATCATTTGGAAACTAGACGAACCGGCATACTGTTGTGATCTCGAAACTGAATTGGTGACTGAGAAGCCTTGGTACCACGAAGTGAAGAGATATCTGGAAACTCAGGAATACCCTGAAGGTGCCTCTACCAATGATAAGAAATTCCTGAGGAGGTTTGCAGCCAAGTTTTTCCTAAGCAACGACATCTTGTACAAGCGAAACCATGACTCAACCTTACTGCGTTGTGTGGATAAGATTGAAGCGGAAAGAATCATGGAAGAGCTACATGAAGGGACCTTTGGTACACATTCCAGTGAACATACTATGGCTAAGAAAATCCTACGGGCAGGATACTATTGGTCCACCATGGAAGCTGACTGCTACAAACACTCCAGGACATGCCACAAATTCCAGATTTATGCAGATAAGGTGCATGTTCCTCCGGTTCCCTTGAATGTTCTGACTGCGCCTTGGCCGTTTGCAATGTGGGGCATAGACATGATCGGCGAGATTAAACCTACGGCATCCAATGGACATCGCTTCATCTTAGTGGCGATTGATTATTTCACAAAGTGGGTTGAGGCAGCATCCTATGCTACGGTAACCAAGACTGTTGTGGCACGGTTCATTCGGCACAACCTGATCTGTCGGTACGGCGTCCCTGAGCGGATTATTACAGACAACGGTACCAACCTGAACAACAAGATGATCGCTGAGCTTTGCGAACAGTTCAAGATACAGCACCACAATTCTTCTCCTTACAGACCGAAGATGAATGGGGCCGTAGAAGCAGCGAATAAGAACATCAAGAAGATCGTGCAGAAGATGACAGTAACTTACAAAGATTGGCACGAGATGTTACCGTTCGCTCTGCATGGGTACCGAACCTCAGCTAGGACGTCAACCGGGGCAACTCCTTTCTCTCTAGTTTATTGCATGGAGGCAGTTTTGCCGATCGAAGTACAGATTCCCTCTCTCCGGATAATGAAGGATGCAAATCTGAACGAAGATGATTGGATCCAGACACGACTTGATCAACTCAATCTCATTGATGAAAAGAGACTTGCTGCTATCTGTCATGGTCAGACGTACCAAAAACGGATGATCAGGGCATTTAACAAAAAGGTCAGACCACAGGAATATCAAGTTGGGGATCTGGTTATCAAGCGAATCATCCTTCCTCAGAGTGATCCAAGGGGCAAATGGACCCCTACGTACGAAGGGCCATTTGTGGTTAAACATGTGTTCTCAGGAGGAGCAATGATATTGACCAACATGGATGGTGACGACCTTCCTCACCCCGCCAATGCAGACATAGTTAAAAAATACTACGCATGAAAAAGACCCGCTAGGCTGACATGCCTAGGCAAAAATTAGGGCTTCCCGTCGAACCAAAAGGGTTCGGGAAAAATGAAGGGATGAAAATGAAAAAATCTGTACACCCGGCAAGTCGAAAACCTGAAAAGGCGGCTTGGGCAAAAATGGGTATCCCGGTGGACTGAAAACCCGAAAGGGCGGTCCAGGCAAAAATTAGGGATAAAAGCGTAATACTATGTCTCATTGGATCACTTTGCATCCAGAATCTGGTATCTACGTCAAGTTCAGACGGCATCGATCAGTCAGCTTCACCTTCAACCAAGGTCATCAAGTGATGAGACGCTCAGAGTTATAAAGACAATAGCAGAGTTGAAACCCAGTGGATCATTCATATTTCACACAGCTGTTTTATTCTTTTTGTATAAAACTTGTATAAACTCTCTTGCTCGGCGGCGTTCTCTTACTAGGACGTCGGCCTCTTGTACACAAAACGCCTATTCAGGCCATTCAAAAATCAATACAAAATATTTTCAGTTAAACGTGCCCAGTATTTTTCTTTTTCTGTTTTGTTTTGCGAAGAACGTCCAAGGTTCAATTTGTGATATATGCATTGACAATAATTTGCTAACTCATAAATATTTACATACGAAACAAAGGAATTAATTGCAGGTGACACTAGAAATAGGGGCAATAAAGAGTTGTCTGAGCAGTCTAATTGTTCTATCCTCCAAAGGTACCAAGGTAGGTCCAGCTAAAGAATATGACCAGTATACCTGAATCCCCCAGAGAGTGAGCAAACAATACATTCTTCTCCAAGCTACTATCAGAATCTCCAGGAAATTGAGTGTCCTCCCGTAGATCTCAATACTTCCCCAGCAGCAACAGCAGCATATATCCTTAACAAGCATCCCCGGCAGTCTTGGTCTAAAGATTGTTCCCCGGCGGTATACCAACGTTCAAAGGAATCATGGTCCCCAGCATATCAAAACTCCCCAGAAGAGTCTAATCCAAGAAAGATGGAGTCCGTATCCCCAAGCAGTAAGCTTATCCCCAGTAGATTCTGGAAGCTTACCCCCCTCGCAGAGCACGAACGTGTCGTCCGGCTTGATTTAAAGAGTTATTTCCTCAATAGGATATAACTGGGTTATCCTCAGCCAAAAGCCATGGAAAGATCGTCGTCAACGAAGTCTTCTTACCCCAGTGAAGTCTATCAACACTTCCAGTACAGCAAAAACATCCTCAGCAAGTTACTATCGACATTCAGCAAAGCATCTCTACCCCCACAGAGTATTGCTTCCCAGCATGGTCGTTAGAGTATCTTTTCTCTCCGCAGAATCTTCCATTTGCCAAGTTTATTCCTCAACGGGGTCATCTTCTCCTACCGGTATTCTTGCAACTATCATCCCCAGCGGAAGCAGAAATCTTTTCTTCAACATCAGCCCAGGATACGACTTCCCGGCACCCATCAAGGATCTGCTTTCCTAGACGAAAACATTCATAAAACATCCCATATATCATTATAGCATGCATAGACGCATCATATCATACAAATCTCATTTATGTTGAGAACATCATTGCTTGATCCATATCATGCATTACATATGACTGACCTTTACCTTTCAGGAAAGACGCAGTTAAAATGCTCAAACATATTTCAAAGCCTTCTCTAGTCCAGCTAAATCGACTCCCAACAGATTTTTCTGATAAAGACTCAGCAGAACTTATGGTCCCCTCTCCGGCAAGTGCGTGAGGTGGTAATTCCTTCTTTAGATGTTTCCCTCTCCGACGATGAGTGTGAGGTGATAGTCTCTTATGGTCCCCTCTCCGGCAAGTGCGTGAGGTGGTAATTCCTTCTTCAGATGTTTCCCTCTCCGACGATGAGTGTGAGGTGATAGTCTCTTATGGTCCCCTCTCCGGCAAGTGCGTGAGGTGGTAATTCCTTCTTCAGATGTTTCCCTCTCCGACGATGAGTGTGAGGTGATAGTCTCTTATGGTCCCCTCTCCGGCAAGTGCGTGAGGTGGTAATTCCTTCTTCAGATGTTTCCCTCTCCGACGATGAGTGTGAGGTGATAGTCTCTTATGGTCCCCTCTCCGGCAAGTGCGTGAGGTGGTAATTCCTTCTTCAGATGTTTCCCTCTCCGACGATGAGTGTGAGGTGATAGTCTCTTATGGTCCCCTCTCCGGCAAGTGCGTGAGGTGGTAATTCCTTTTTCAGATGTTTCCCTCTCCGACGATGAGCGTGAGGTGACTATTCCTTTTCCTATGATTCCCTCTCCAACGGCGAGTGAGGTGATTCCCTTTCAGATTATAATTGCTTATGGCTCTCTTCCCGATCCTGCGAAAATGGTATTTCCCACCAAGATTTTTCTCAACAAGCGTTGTTGAAGTTAAAATCACCCAAGGTTCTCTTACCATTCACGCTGAGGCAGTAACCACCTCTGGTTCATTCATCAGCGTTTGAAGCTCCAGACTCAGCTCCTGTAACCAGTCAGGACACATCTTTTCTAAGCATCTAAAATCAGCTCCTGCAACGTGTCAGGTACTCATTTTTCTTTTGCAGGTATGCAGGTTCTCGCTAAGGAATCTCCTACGCAATCAACATCCAGATGGCATCTACAAGTCCATCATCCTATCCAGCAATCTCTAAATGGCATTGTGATACGGTGGGAGAACTGACTTATGAATTTTGCGTTTTGTGTTCGCAAATGTTTCGGTTGAGCAAGAGTCGCCACCGACTTTTTATTTTATCCTAAGGAAAGGTTCAAAAAGCACAGCAAAAAACCTTCGAGATGTTTTCTTGGGTTCGGGGAGTAGATTATAGAAAGGGAAGGTATTAGCACCCCTTCTATCCATGGTTATCCATGGGCTCTTAGTTACTTGCTTAGATCACTTGCCTTTTTCAATTGTTTGAAATGGTGCTTGTGTGTGTGTGGGTTTGAAAATGTTTTGAAAAGAGGCCAATGTAGTGGCAACCTTTGTAATGATCCATGTTGGGATGTATACAAAGGTGTATGTCTTTGAAAAGGTTTTCATTTGTTTTTGAAAGTGTTGTGAAATGTGGTTTTAGAAAATAGGCAAGTGTTTTTGTTTTTGCAAGTTTGATTCAAGTAACTAAGAGGTTATCTACTCCTAAATTTCTCAAAGTTTATTGCTATGTTTTAACCCTTTTAACAAGTTTGTTCCACCATTGTATTTGGTGGACAATCTTGTGTTAGGATGTTAACGGGACGGGCGCGGGTCATCGTTTAGACCATAATTGCAATGGTGCCAAGTATCTTTGGGCATTTTCCTTAAGGGACTTGATCATTTTGTTTTGAAAAAATATTATCGAGGGACCATGATCATTTAGATTGTTTGTTTTGCCCAAAGAGACCTAACATGCAATATGGCCCAATTTTGAAAGGCAACAAGTGGATATAACCCTAGGGGTGTTAGTGTGCAAGTGTGTTTTATTGCATACAAGAGTTTTTCTTTGAATTAGGTTTTTCTATTTCATTGATTTTATCTTGTCATACGCGTCCTAATTACTAGCAATAAGAAGCGGAAATGTAAAATCCTACGCTATTACAATAGTTAGGGGAGGGGGATACATATTTGTACATGGGGGTTCAACGAGAAAAATAGACAAAAAAGAAAATAGCGAAAAACAAGATATATAGAGAGAGAGAGGGAGCTCGCGCGCTGTTGGGAGGCCATCAGAAGTTCTGACCCAGATCCGCTGTCAGATGATCAACCTGTTGGTGAAACTGGATGAGTCAGAACTTCTGACTCTGGAACCTGCAAAACAGAATCTGGTTAGTGGGGAAACCAGAGGTTCTGATTTCCCTGCGCTGCAAGACAGAAGTTTGTTAGTGGAGAACCCAGAAGTTCAGATTCTGCTGAAAAGGCAATAACTCTCAGAGGATCTGAAGTCATTGACAGCAAAACAGGCTTCAGATGTGCTAACGTCAAAGTCAGCACTGGGCTTTTTCCTGCACTAATCAGAACATCTGTAATCCTGTTGTTACTCCACAAAACAGAAAACATATTTGGAACAGATCCAGCAAAATAGCAAAATGTCTCAGAGGTCAGAATCACCAAAGTCACAGGCAAGTCCTAAACTGGCTCAGAATTTTCTGAGGTATGAGAGTCCTCAGAACATAAACAGCGATAACATGAATATTTACATTATGTTACTTGAATATGCACAGCTGATGATGCTTAACAGTGTGGTGAGGGTCAGCAGGTGCTTACCTGACTTTCTGGAAAATGGTGGGTGAAAGTTAGCTTTTGGTTCTGGTGGTGTTCTGGACAGATTTGGAAAAGGGGAAGTGAAGGTGTATACGTGTATAGGGTCAGAAGTTTGGAAGGAACGTTTTTGGCTTGCAGAAAAGAGCTGGGTGTTTGATGAAGTTGAAGGTAAGAAACTTAAAGTTATGAAACAAAGCTGGAAATTTTGGCAGAGTTTCAGAATGTTACGTTGCTAGGAGTTTGGTTTCTCTCTTAGCAATTTTTCTATTTCTTCTCTTGAACTTCTTGAACATCTTTTGCAGTGGTGAAAGCTCTCTATTTATAGGCGAAGTTTTTGTGGATTCCTTGAACATTTAAGGCGCCAACAGAGTTTGAACTTTGTTCTTTGACAGAAATTCCTGGGAAGTTGTGATAACAGCTATTTTTCAGCCTAGGTAGCAGCAGCAGGCGTAGATTGGGGGAAGTGACCTCTGAAATGGGCGGTGGCGTGAAGACCCATGCCAGAATCTGTGCAAAAGCATTTTCCAAGCCACACGTGAACGCTCAGGAGTGGTTGGGAGCATTAATGGGCATTAAATGGTGACAAGACCTGTCAATACCAACATTCTGGTTGTTGAATCAGCAGCGTAAACCATGCTCTGGCCTCTGCTACCTGTTGTTTTAGCAAGTTCTGGAGATTCTTCTGGTTTTCTGGTACGTTCCTTGGATCTACTTCTGGACAATCTGGACTTAGAGATTCTGTATCAATATGACACCTATCCCTCTGACCTTTCATCTTCTGATTTCAACCTGTTCTGAAGGAGCCTTCATACTTTCATATTTCTTTTGCATTCCTTTAGCAAGTTCTGACTGAGCTTGTGTAACTGCTGAAGGGGTATGTTCTGTTTGAGGCTTACACTCTGAACCACGTTTACAACTTCTGATTGAACTGATGTAGCTGCTGAAGAGACAACTTCTGACCATCTGAGCCAAACTTGCAACTTCTGACCGTCTTCATCTGGAATGGATCCAGAAGTTCTGAAGCGCTGATTTTTCCAAAAAACACTTATTTTAAAGAAACATTTTAAGCACTTAGAATTTGATTTTCCTCAATATGAAAGCATTGTTTTTGGAGTTTGTGAGATCATCTTGCTCTTGTAAGTGACCTGCTTGGTCAAAAGGATAACTCAGGACTTGGATTTGTTCCAGGGGATTTTGAAAAAATCTAAGATGGTTTCCTAAAGAAAGGGAGGGAAAATTTTGGGGTACAACAGTTGCCCCTGTTCAATCTTCTTGAACCTGAAGAGTTAGATTGGCGAGTTTGCCTTTCGCGACTCGAAGGTAAAAGAAGATTGGACACCAGAGTGCCCTGAAATTTGCACTCGCATGTTGAAGTATCAGCAATGTGATGTTAGGAATGGGCTTACAAATGCCATTTGGAGACGTGACAGAACCTTGTCGGGAATGGGCTTATAGATGCCATTTGGAAGTGTCGATCGCATAAGAGATTCCTTAGCGAGAAATTTGTATATTTGAGAAAGACGGATGTTTTCCTGGCTTGTTACAGGTGTTTGATCCTCAATCTCCTTATGCAGATGTGCCCTGGCTAGATACAGGAGTCGAATCTGGAAATAGTCGTTAATAGATGTGCCCTGGCTGGATACAGGAATCGAATCTTCGGACTCTTCAGACGTGCCCTGGCTAGATACAGGAATCGGGTCTGGAAACGTGACAGTTGATAGATGTGCCCTGGCTGGATACAGGAATCGAATCTTCGGACTCTTCAGACGTGCCCTGGCTAGATACAGGAATCGAGTCTGGAAATGTTGTAGTTTGATAGATGTGCCCTGGCTGGATACAGGAATCGAATCTTCGGACTCTTCAGACGTGCCCTGGCTAGATACAGGAATCGAGTCTGGAAATGTGACAGTTGATGGTAGTTGTCTTTGGGATTGTCTTTTTCCTTGAAGAGGCAAAAACATAAGTTGTACGCAATGTCATGATGTATGATATGCATGATGTTCAACATGAGATAGTGTTGTATGCACTTTATCATGTATGTAAGTAAGATGTATGAAAGTGTGAAATGCTTATGAATGTATCTTCGTCTTAGGAAAATAGATCTTTGACGATCGGCTGGGGAGTTGCCCTGTGGCCGAGATACTTTGCTGAAGTTTTGATGAGAGGCCTGCTGAGGATTTTTAAAGATGGATTCCGCTGGGGATGATGATGATAGACTCCGCTGGGGATTATCAAAGATAAAATCTGCTGGGGATTGAAAGATAAACTCCGCTGGGGATACCAAAGATAAACTCCGCTGGGGATACCAAAGATAAACTCCGCTGGGGATAATCTTCCGAGGCGATTAGCTGAGGATAACCCAGTTATAAGCCCTCGCGAGGAATAACTCTGAATAAAGCTCGGGAGAGACGTCCGTACTCTGCAGGAGATAAGCTTCCAGAATCTACTGGGGATAAGCTTACTGCTTGGGGAGATGGATTCCAACTTTTCCTGGGGAAACTTTTGGAATTGCGCTGGTAAACGGTTCTACTGGGGTGTCCGTATTTCGCCAGGTAACAAACTTAGATCAAGACTGCCGGGGATGCTTGCTGACGAATGCCTATACTCCGCTGGGGAATGTGGTGCCTTTTCAGGAACGGTAGGGGATCAACTCTGCTTGGTGAAAGTATTGCCGAATCTCGTCTTACTCTGCGGGGAGTTGAGATGATTTAGTCGCATTCTTCAGTCGAATCTACCTTGGTACCTTGGCGGACAAAGCAACCCGACTGCATCAGACAACTTTACATTGCCCTGTGTCCGATGTCACCTGTAATTGATTTTTGTCTCATACGTGAATATTTATGAATCAACAATTTTAATGTCAAATGCATATATCAAAAACGAACATTGGACGTTCTTCGCAAGACAAACAGAAAGAAGAAAACAATGGTAATTTGTATGGACAAGTGAATCTGTATTGATTTGAACTTTGCCTGTGAATAGGCATTTTTATACAAGAGGCTGACATCCTAGTAAGAGGATGCCGCCAAATAACATAGAATTTGAAAAGGAAATAAAACAGCTGTGTGAACGATCCCACTGGGTTCCAACTCTGCTATTGCCTTTATGTCTTCGAACGTCTCATCGCTTTGCTTCCTAGTTGAAGATGAAGCTGATTGGTCGATGCCGACGCCTGAGCCAGGTAGTGGATACTGAATTCTGGATGCGGTGTGATCCAATGAGACATAGTGTTACGCTCCATCCCTAACTTTTGCCTGGACCGCCCTTTCAGGTTTTCAGTCCACCGGGATACCCATTTTTGCCCAAGCCGCCTTTTCAGGTTTTCGACTTGCCGGGTGTACAGATTTCTTTATTTCATCCCTTATTTTTGCCCAAACCCTTTTGGTTCGCCAGGAAGCCCTTATTTTTGCCTAGGTATGTCAACCTAGCGGGTCTTTTATTTATGCGTAGTATTTTTTTACTATGTCTGCATTGGCGGGGTGAGGAAGGTCGTCACCATCCATGGTGGTTAGGATCATGGCTCCTCCTGAGAACACATGTTTAACCACAAATGACCCTTCGTAAGTAGGGGTCCATTTGCCCCTGGGATCACTTTGAGGAAGGATGATGCGTTTGATTACCAGGTCCCCAACTTGATACTCTCGTGGTTTGACTTTCTTGTTAAATGCCCTAATCATCCGTTTTTGATACGTTTGACCATGACAGATAGCAGTGAGCCTCTTTTCGTCAATCAGATTTAATTGATCAAGTCGAGCCTGGATCCAATCATCTTCATTCAAGTTTGCATCCTTCATTATCCGGAGAGAGGGTATCTGAACTTCAATTGGCAAGACCGCCTCCATGCCATAGACCAAAGAGAAGGGAGTTGCCCCGGTTGACGTTCTGGCTGAAGTGCGGTACCCATGAAGAGCGAACGGTAACATCTCGTGCCAATCTTTATAGGTCACTGTCATCTTCTGCACAATTTTCTTGATATTTTTATTGGCTGCCTCTACAGCCCCATTCATCTTCGGCCGGTAGGGAGAAGAATTGTGGTGCTGTATTTTGAATTGTTCACAGAGTTCAGTGATCATCGTATTATTGAGATTGGTACCGTTGTCCGTAATGATTCTTTCCGGGACACCGTACCGACAGATCAGATTATGCCGGATGAATCGTGCCACGATGCTCTTGGTTACTGTGGCATAGGATGCTGCCTCAACCCACTTCGTGAAGTAGTCGATCGCCACCAGGATGAAGCGATGTCCATTAGATGCTGTAGGCTTAATCTCGCCGATCATATCAATGCCCCACATTGCAAAAGGCCAAGGTGCAGTCAGGACGTTGAGAGGAACTGGAGGAATATGTACCTTGTCAGCATAGACTTGGCATTTGTGACAAGTTCGGGAGTGTTGGTAACAATCAGCTTCCATTGTGGACCAGAAATATCCTGCCCGAAGGATTTTCTTGGCCATGGTGTGTCCACTGGAATGTGTTCCAAATGTGCCCTCATGTAATTCCACCATAATTTTCTCTGCTTCAGTTTTATCCACACAACGTAGCAGAGTTGAATCATGATTCCGCTTGTAGAGAATGCCGTTGCTGAGGAAGAATTTTGCAGCAAACCTCCTCATGAACCTTTTATCATTGACAGACGCACCTTCAGGGTATTCCTGAACTTCCAAGTACCTCTTTACCTCGTGATACCAGGGTTTTTCAACAACTTTCTCAGCCTCGAGCCCGCAACAGTATGCCGGTTCATCCAACTTCCAGATAATGATTCGGGGAGCCTCATTGTCCCATTTAACTTTGAACATTGAAGACATCGTAGCTAGTGCGTCTGCTAGCTGATTCTCCTCTCTTGGGAAGTGTTCGAAGGTTATCTCTTCAAAGTGGGGAAGCAAGGTCAACACATACTCCTTGTAAGGAATAAGATTCGGGTGTTTCGTATCCCACTCGTCTTTGATCTGATTGATTACGAGAGCGGAATCTCCGAAAACACTTAGAAATTTGATCCTTAAGTCGATTGCAGCTTGTAAACCCATGATACATGCCTCATATTCTGCCATGTTGTTGGTGCAGTTGAAACATAATCGGGCGGTGAGTGGAGTATGAGTTCCTTTTGGAGATATGATTACAGCGCCGACGCCGTTACCCAAAGCATTGGAGGCTCCATCAAAATGCATAGACCATCGGGATCCTTCCTCAGGTCCTTCATCCGGTCCAGGTACTTCACAGTCAGTTAACACCGTGATGTCTTCGTCTGGAAAATCAAAGTATAATGATTGGTAATCGTCCACAGGCTGGTGTGCCAAATGATCTGCCAGTACACTTCCCTTAATTGCTTTCTGAGTTGTATACTGGATGTCATATTCTGTTAAGATCATTTGCCACCTCGCTATTCTTCCGGACAGAGCAGGCTTTTCAAATATGTACTTGATGGGATCCATTTTTGAAATCAACAAGGTAGTGTGAGTCAGCATATACTGTCTCAGCCGGCGAGCAGCCCATACAAGAGCGCAGCAAGTTTTCTCAAGCAGTGAGTAACGAGACTCACAGTCGGTAAACTTTTTGCTCAAGTAATAAATAGCGTGCTCTTTTCGGCCAGACTCGTCATGCTGTCCCAGCACACACCCCATTGAATTGTCAAGCACTGTCAAATATAGTATCAGAGGTCTTCCTTCCACCGGTGGCATAAGAATGGGTGGCTCTTGGAGATATTCCTTTATCCTTTCAAAGGCGGCCTGACATTCATCATTCGAGCGTACCACTTGATCTTTCTTTAGCAATTTGAAGATTGGCTCACAAGTAGCAGTCAGATGTGAGATGAATCGGGCAATGTAATTTAGTCGTCCCAGGAAGCCCCTGACTTCTTTCTCTGTTTTTGGAGTCGGCATCTCTTGTATGGCTTTTACCTTGGCAGGGTCCACCTGAATACCTTTATCACTTACAATGAAACCTAGCAATTTTCCGGACCTTACCCCAAAGGTGCATTTGTTGGGATTCAACCTTAGCTTGTATAACTTGAGTCGGTCAAACAACTTCCTCAGATGGTCAAGGTGCTCCTCCTCATTTTGAGACCTTGCAATCATGTCATCAACGTATACCTCAATCTCATGATGGATCATATCATGAAACAAAGCAACCATGGCACGCTGATAGGTTGCCCCAGCATTTTTCAACCCGAATGGCATGACCTTATAACAGAAGGTGCCCCACTGGGTCACAAAGGTAGTCTTCTCCATATCTTCCGGAGCCATCTTGATCTGATTATACCCTGAAAAACCATCCATGAAGGAGAACACCTTGTGTTGAGCTGTATTGTCAACAAGGACATCAATGTGAGGTAAGGGGAAGTCATCCTTGGGGCTGGCCCTGTTCAGATCCCTGTAGTCGACACACATTCTGACTTTACCGTCCTTTTTTGGCACTGGCACCACATTGGCAACCCACTGAGGGTAAGAAGTCACTGCAAGGAATCCGGCATCAAACTGTTTCATAACCTCGGCCTTGATCTTTTCAGACATCTCTGGACGCATCCGTCGGACATTTTGCTTTACCGGAGGGCAATCTTCCTTGGTTGGCAGGTGGTGAACTACAATGTCGGCATCCAAACCGGGCATATCTTCATAGGACCAAGCAAAAATCTCCATGTAATCTTGTAGCATATGGATCAATCGTTGCTTCACGTTGAGCTCTAGATTGGCACCAATCTTGACCTCTTTCCTATCTGTCTCAGT
Organism: Vicia faba; assembly: GCA_948472305.1. NCBI lineage: Eukaryota > Viridiplantae > Streptophyta > Magnoliopsida > Fabales > Fabaceae > Vicia > Vicia faba. The sequence continues at coordinate 992,326,817 of OX451735.1, forward strand.
ACCCAGGTTAATTGTCTCCACCGGCTCTTCATGTGGTTGAATAGCTCTTTCTTCCTGGAGCAGCAGTCTTGCGAGTTCACCAGGCACTTCGCAATCATCTTCACCTTCGTCCTCGGCCAAGTTGATCGGATTTTCGAAGTCATAACTGGCGGTAGCAGAGCTGTTACCAGTGAGATCCAGAGTGGATTGAAACCTGTATAAGTGAGTGTGTGTAAATATAGTTGTTTTTGCAATATATATAACACAGAAAGAAAAAAGAGCATAAGATTTGAAATGCAACAAACGTCCAATGTTTTGATTTATGATATATGGAAATGACATACAAAAAGCCCTCACAAATGGAGCCACGATGCCCCGGGTAGGACACCGAGCTAACAAAGTTTTAACATATTGTCTGTTACAAATTTGGAATTTAAAAGAAATCAATTACTGCGTGACAAATGTGATAGGGGTAAAATCCTTTGCCGTCCAGTTGCTTGGTCCGTCGCTGGTAGTCGAGTAGATCCAACTGTCAAACTCTGCTTCCTCTACATCCTCCTCGATAGCGTTCACTCTTGAGCTGGAGATAAACACCGGAGCCTTTCTGATCTTCTCTTTGCGCACAGCCCTCTGAGCCTCTGCAGTAAAGCCTAGCCCAAACTTGTCGTTCTTCTGAGTGAAGTCAGGAAGCTGACCCCAGTTTGCACAATTGCCTTTCTGAACCACAGCCCGGGCATCCCTTAGGGAAGCCATCTTCAAGGAAACAATCTCTTCGACTGTCGTTTCTGCTGCTGCTGAAATTGGATGCACCTCCTCGAAATGCTGAAAGGGGGTTTCAATAAACTCCCCATCCATCTCAATGTACCTGAAGGAATTCAAATGGCTCACCATATACTCCTCTTCTCCTTGCACAGTGACAATCTTTCCCCTGACAGGGTACTTCAGCTTCTGGTGCAAAGTAGAGGTTACTGCCCCGGCTTTATGGATCCAAGGTCGACCCAGTAGACAAGAGTACGATGGACGTATATCCATCACATAAAAAGTAGAGTCAAATACTTGAGAGCCCACACGAATAGGGATGTTAACCTCTCTATGAACCGTCAAAGGCCCTGACGATGATATTGCTGGGCTTCAATTCCAGACCTTCATAATCCAAACGGTCTAAAGCCTTTTTCGGTAGAACATTCAAGGAAGAACCAGTATCCACCAATACATGCGCCAGAGTAGTGCCCCTGCATTCGATAGAGACATGCAGGGCGTCATTGTGGTCTCTTCCCTTCGCAGTCAGGTCAGCATCTGAAAAACCTAAGCCGTTGTCTGCTGTCAGATTTGCTACACAATCAGCGAATTGGACTGCAGATGTCTCTTGTGGCACATGGGCCGTCTTGAGAAATGAGATCAAGGCCCTAGCATGGGCCTCGGAGCATAGCAATAAGGAGAGTAAGGAGATCTTGGAGGGGGTATGCCCCAGCTGCTCGACAACATTGAAGTCACTCTTCTTTATTATTTTCAGGATCTCCTCCATCTCTTGTTGGGAGGCCTCAGCATTCATGGGTATTGGTGCCTCCTTCCGGGCAGGCTCTTCTTCAATCCCTTTGCCCCGAGCATTTGATGACTCGGCGGCAGGGGAAACAACTTGATCAGCAGCAGGAACAGGTAAACTTGTAGGTTTTATAAGGAGGGGTCTTCGAATAGCGGGTGGTGCAATGTCAGGCGAGAAGAGCCTGCCACTGCGGGTGACCTTGGCTGGACCAGTGATATCGCAGATACTGGCGCCAATGTCGAATTCTTGTTTGATTCCATTTACATACACTTCTGCCCCATAATGCCAGGGGACAGCTTTATCAGGCACATAGGGGAGAGGCCCCGGAACAGTAATAATCACAGGTGCAACAGTCGTGATTTGGACAGGCTTCTTCGGGAGAGCCTCGATTGGATTTTTGAAGATGGTAACCACTGAAACTTCTCTTATCGGAACTACTTGAACAACAGACTTCTGAAACAAAATCTCCTTACTATCCATTAGGCTTTGGATGCCTATCTTCAGCAAGGGACAACTAGATAGGGAAATAGCACAGAGCGGGCAACCTTCACTGCAACCCGGAAATAAACCGGCCAGCAGTAAGTTCTTCTTGACGGTCTTCAGAGGGGTAACAACTTCATCTACCGAAACAGCAAATATTTCTTCCTTAATGGCATTTACCCTATGCTGGGGCATAGGAGCAGTTACAACGTTGGGTCTCTCCGGGGCTTCAAACTGAATTTCCTTTGCGTCGATCAGATCTTGCACTTTGTTCCTCAAGGCCCAGCAATCATCAGTAGTGTGCCCGGGACTATCAGAATGATAAGCACACCGGGCATTTGGGTTATACTTAGGAGACGCAGTGTTGACGACCTTAGGAGCTTCTTTGAGGGTCACCAGGTTGGTGGATAACAGTTGGGGTAAAATTTGAGATAAGGTCATACTCAGCCGAGTATACTGCCTCTTGGGCCTTTCACTTCTTTGTTGATTGTACTGCTGAGGAGCAGCAACAGGTTTTGAGATGACCAAAGCATTGACGGCTTGGCGACTTTCGGGCTTGACTTGTCTTCTAAGACCATAGACGGCGCTTGCTTCTTTCTTAAACGGCCTCTTCTCAGCATTTATAGAGGCAGCCTTTTGTATCTTGCCTGACCGGATGCCAGCTTCAATTCTTTCTCCCGTCAATATCAAATCTGTAAACCCGGCGGAGGAGTTACCAACCAAATGATTGAAAAATGGACCAGACAACGTCCCTAGAAACATATCAACTAGCTCCCGATCAGTCAATGGAGGCTGAACCCTGCCAGCCAAATCTCTCCATTTTTGAGCGTACTCCTTGAACCCTTCACCCGTTCCTATAGACATACCCTGAAGTTGGGTACGCGTAGGAGCGAGATCAGAATTGTATTGGTATTGTCTGTAGAATGCGCTTGCCAAATCTTCCCAGTGTCGTATGCTAGTTCCCTCTAACTGGTAGAACCATTCAAGTTGCGACCCCGAGAGGCTATCTTGGAAGAAGTGAATCCAAAGGTTCTTATCCGCCGTGTAAGACCTCAGATGCAGCTTTGGGCAGGAGACCCCATCATACTTGGAGAAGGCAGGCGCCTTAAACTTGTGCGGAATTACTACCCCAGAAGATAACCCCAAATCTCCGAAATCTAGTCCCGGCACATTCTGAATTTCCATGGCGCTCAAGCGGTCCTCCAATTGTTTGTATCTGTCAGCAGCAGGTGGGTATTGTTCGTCGTTATAGTCCGTCTCGTTGTCGGAGACTGCGGGACTAGGAGCTCCTCCCCCTTGGGGACTGTTTTTCTCAGCAGACGAAGTAGTTGGATCAGCTTCATTATGGAGTGTGTTCCCAAATCTGCGTCCGGTGTTGAACAACGCAGTCCTCTTTTTCTTTTTCTTCTTCAGGAGTAGAGTCTTCAACTCTTGCTGACCCTGGGCTAGGCTTAGGACCATCTCTTGAAACTGTGCACTTTGGGCCTGAAGGGCCTTGATTGCTTGCTCACTGGACGAGTCTGGATTCATGATGGCTGACTGACTGACTGTTCCAAATAAACAGAGAAGAAGATTAAGCAACCTGTAGAAAAAAAGGGTACCTGTTATGCACATGATGCATGAGATGCTATCTATGCAATGCATTCAAGGGTTCTTGGAAATTCATAATTGTTGTAGACAAAAAGAACGCACGTCATTTTAATAAGAAAAGATTTGTTAGTACATAAATGACCCATGGGCCAAAAATTACAAAATAATTTCTCAGGGTAGAAAGACATTGCGCATCCTTTTTGGTGCGATGTAGGTGTTGAGGACCTCTTGCTCATGGAGTCAGCGGGTAAGCTCTAGAACCTTCTTCTCACTGGCGTAGAAGCTAGCCTCAAAAGTATTACGCTCCTCCTTGAGCTGAATCCAGCTTTTCTGCATCTCCTCCCACGATGTAGGCATGTCTGGATGTAGGATGGTGTAGGAAACCTCTCCTTCATTGACGGGCTCTTTAATCACAGGGAGAATATGAGGATAAGGCATCACCAATCTTTGGGCTCGGGCTCGTACCCATTTGAGATAAGGTTCAAGAGGGATGGAGTTCTTGTGTCCCAAAGTCTTGCTATCAACCTTGTTGAGTTTTCCCCAAGCTCTGATGAATCTTTGGCGAAGTCCTTGCGCATCGTTGTCGAAGTCAAAAACTAAGCTAGGAATCAACATATCATGAGGGTCATCCCTCCGGGCGTATCCAAATTGCCTCAAAGCTAGGCAAGGATTGTAGGCGATACCCCCTCTAATTCCAAGTAAAGGAACATTAGGGAATTCTCCGCAAAGATTGTGAGGTACCAGGGGAACTTGCCAGATTGCTACTACAAGAAGAGAGAGCCATTCAGCCCCACGAAGAGCGAGTGGATAAAATCAACCTAGGTACCAAAGAAGACATAAGAGAGGCCAAGGTGGGTGCCAATCTGGAACCCAGTGTCAAGGAGCATATGATTCAGTTGCTACACAAATATGTTAAGGTCTTTTCCTAGTCGTATGAAGACATTCCAGGACTTGATGCAGATATTGTGTTACATAGACTACCTGCAAAAGAGGATTGCCCACCAGTAAAACAAAAAGTCCGTCGCATGCGAACAGATATGTCGGAGAAGATTAAAGCAGAAGTCATGAAACAATTCAACGCTGGATTCTTGGTCGTCACCTTTTATCCGCAATGGGTTGCCAATGTTGTTCTCGTGCCCAAAAAAGACGGAAAGGTATAAATGTGCATGGAATACATAGATTTGAATAGAAAAAGCCCTAAGGATGATTTCCCACTTCCCCACATTGACATCCTAGTTGAAAATACTGCACAACAAAAAGTGTTTTCCTTCATGGACAGTTTCTCAGGTTACAACTAAATCAAAATGGCGCCTGAAGACATGGATAAGACAACTTTTGTCACACAATGGGGCATATTATGCTATAAGGTTATGCCATTCAGACTGAATAATGTGGGGGAAACCTATCAGCGTGCCATGGTAGCTCTATTTCATGACATGATACATCATGAAATAGAGGTCTATGTGGACGACATGATAGATAGATGTCAAACAGAAGAAGAGCATCTTGATCATTTACAAAAGTTGTTTGAGAGGATAAAGAAATACAAGCTGAGGTTGAAACCAAATAAATGCACGTTTGGAGTAAGGTCTGGTAAGCTCCTAGGCTTTGCCGTCAGCAATAAAGGTATTGAAGTAGATCCTGCCAAAGTAAAAGTGATATAAGAGATGTCTGCTCCTCGTACTGAGAAGGAAGTCAGAGGATTATTGGGACGGTTGAACTACATTTCCAGATTCATTTCTCACCTGACAGCTACTTGTGAACCAATCTTCAAACTATTGAAGAAAGATCAAGTAGTCAAATGGAATGATGAATGCCAAACTACTTTCGACAAGATCAAGGAGTACCTGCAAGAGCCTCCTATTTTGATGCCACCAGTCAAGGGAAGACCGTTGATAATGTATCTGACCGTGTTGGAAAATTCAATGGGGTGTATGATGGGGAAGCATAACAAGTTTGGCCGAAAAGAGAACGCTATTTATTACCTGAGCAAAAAAAGTTTATCAACTGTGAAACAAGATGTTCACTGCTCGAGAAAACTGGTTGCGCTCTGGCATGGGCTTCTCGCTGGCTAAGACAGTATATGCTGACCCATACTACCTTGTTGATATCTAAAATGGATCTGATAAAATACATCTTCGAGAAACCTGCTCTCTCTGGGAGAATAGCGAGATGGAAGATGATCCTGACAGAATATGATATACAATATACTCCCCAAAAAGCAATAAAGGGTCGTGTACTAGCTGATCACCTTGCTCACCAAGTTGTTGAAGACTACCAGTCCATGAAGTTAGAATTCCCAAATGAAGACATCATGATGGTAAACAACTGTGAAGAACTCGGGCCATATGACAAACCTGAACAAGAATCCCGATGGACCCTGGTTTTTGATGGGGCATCTAATGCAATCAGTAATGGTATTAGTGCAGTACTCATATCTCCTGAAGGGTGTCATACTCCATTTACTGCAAGACTCTGCTTCAATTGTACAAATAAAATGGCGGAATACGAAGCGTGCATCTTTGGTCTCAAAGCTGCCATAGACTTGGGGATCAAATCATTGAATTTATTCAGAGATTCAGCTTTGGTTATCAGCCATATAAAAGGGGAATGGGACACAAAACACCCTAACCTTATCCCTTACAAAGAACATGTTTTGACGTTGCTCCCACATTTTGAGGAGATTACCTTCGAGCACTTCCCGCGAGAAGAAAATCATCTAGCAGATGCACTAGCCACAATGTCATCTATGTTTAAACTTAAATGGGATAACGAGGCTCCCCAGATCACCATTGAACGAAGGGATGAACCAGCACACTATCACGAGATTAATACTGAAGAAATGGTGGACCAACCTTGGTTTCACGAAGTCAAGAGGTATCTCGAGGTTCAAGAATATCTTGAAGGAGCTTCAGTCAATGATAAGAAGTTCTTAAGGAGATTCTCCGCTAAATTCTTCCTTAGTAATGGCATCCTTTACAAACGCAACCATGATTCGGTGTTACTTTGATGTGTAGACAAGGTTGAAGCTGAAAGGATCATGGCTGAGTTACATGAAGGCACTTTTGGCACCCATTCCAGTGGGCATACAATGGAAAAGAAAATCCTACGGGCATGCTATTACTGGTCTACCATGGAAGCAGATTTCTATCAACACTCTCGAACCTTCCATAAGTGTCAGATTTATGGTGACAAGGGGCACGTACCTCCGGTTCCTCTGAATGTCTTGACGGCTCCTTGGCCCTTTGCTATGTGGGGAATTGATATGATTGGGGAGATCAAGCCAACAACCTCCAATGGATACCGCTTCATCCTAGTGGCCATTTACTATTTTACAAAGTGGGTGGAGGCAGCTTCCTTCGCTTCCGTTACCAAGAATGTTGTCGCCCAGTTCATCAAGCAGAATCTCATTTGTCGTTACGGTATCCCAGAGAGGATCATTACATAAAATGGTAAAAACCTGAACAATACTATGATCACCTCCTTGTGCGAGCAATTCAAGATTTAGCATCACAATTCTTCCCCTTACCAGCCAAAGATGAATGGTGTTGTCGAAGCCGCGAATAAGAACATTAAAAAGATCATACAGAATATGACACTCACATACAAAACTTGACATGAGATGCTACCATACTCTCTCCACGGATATCGTACCACAGCTCGCACATCAACCGGAAAAACACCATATTCTCTGGTATACGGCATGGAGGTTGTCTTGCCTATTAAGGTCCAAATCCCCTCTCTGAGAATTGTGAAGGATGTAGGGTTGAATGAAGACGATTAGATCCATACTCGACTTGATTAACTAAACTTGATTGATGAGAAAAGGAATACTGTTGTCTGTTATGGTCAAATGTATCAAAAACGGATGATCAACGCTTTCAAAAAAAAGGCCAGGCGACAAGTATATCAAGTTGGAGATCTGGTGATCAAGCGCATCATGCTACCGCAAGGTGATCCCAGGGGAAAATGGACTCCTACATACGAAGGACCATTTGTAATCAAAAACATATTCTCTGGTGGAGCAATGATCCTGACCACCATGGATGGTGACGACCTGCTGCACCCTGCGAATGCAGACATAGTCAAAATATACTATGCATAAGAGACCCGCTAGGTTGACACACCTAGGCAAAACAAGGGCATCCCGGCGGACCAAAATGGTTCGAGCAAAAATTTGGGATAAAACAAAAAATAATTTGTACACCCAGCAAGTTGAAAACCCGAAAGGGCGGCTTAGGCAAAAAAGGGTTTCCCGGTGGACTGAAAACCCGAAAGGGAGGTCCAGGAAAAAGTTAGGGAATTAAAGCGTACGACTATGTTCCGTTGGATCACCTTTACGGACGACCTTTGGCTTCAATTGACAAACTCAGCGGTTCTGATCAATCCAATCATCTTTGGAAGAGGCAACAAATAGACAAGATGCTTGGAGATACGAAGGCTATAGAAGAATGGGAACCCTTTGAGATTATTGCACATAGCTATCTTTTCTTTGTATCAAAATTTTCATTTTTTACGACGGTATTCTCTTACTAGAATGTTCATCTCATTGTAAAAAAATACTTACTCAAAGTCAATACAAAGATATCCCTTTGAAAGTGTAAAACTATCTGTTTTTCTTTACTCTTGTGTTTTGTTTACAAAAAACATCCAATGATTCATTTTTGAACATATGCATTTGAACATGATTACTGTTTATAAATAAACAAAATAGAAATACAATCACTGATGGCTTTAATAGGTAGGGAAATCTCTCTAAGTTATTTCCATAAAGTCCCCCGCAGTGAGCAGTTTTATCCCCAACGAAACAGAGCTTCCAGTTATCAACCCCCAGTAGAAGTCGACAAATTTCTCCGAATTCCCCAGGAAGGATTTTCCAAGCAGTACACGGCATTTCCCTTACAACAAAGTCTATTTCTCCAAGGATTAATTCATCGATACTTAGACTTCACAGCATGAAGAGTTATATTCCATATCCTCAGCAGCAGTCAGGGATCTATTTTCCCAATCCAATATAAAAGAGCAGCAGATTAGCTCACTTGCGCATACATCACACCTAGATAACATAAACATTGATGACACGAATGCATTATACTATGCATTTCATACAACATAACATTGCATATTAGCTAATATTTTACCTTTTTCAGGATAAGATTAATCAACAACTACCATTAACAATGTTCAAAGTCTTCAAATACAGTTCAGATATGCTCCAGACACGAATGCCATTCTGATACTCATTCAGAGTAAACTCTCAGATACAGTTCATATACGCTCTAGACACGGATACCATTCTGAAACTCATTCAGATTCTTTCTCAGTTACAGTACAGATACACTCTAGACACAGATGCCATTCTTATGCTCATTCAAAATCTCAACTTCTATTTACAGTACAGATACGCTCCATACACGGATGCCATTCTGATACTCATTCAAAACCAGCTTCCAGATACATTTTAGATACGTTCCGGAAATCGACACCATTCGGATACTCATTCTTTCAGCTTACAAATTACAATTCAACAATCACTCTTAGATGGGATCCGCAAGCCCATCTCCAACAAATTTCTATTACCTCTCCAAATGGCATCTTATAGCCCATTCCCTCTACCATCACATCGTCGAGTGCATATTTCTGGGCACTCTAGTGTCCAATCGTCTTCCACCTTCGAGTCACGAATGGCAAAACACGCCAATCTAACTCTTCAGGCTTAAGAAGATTGAACAGGGGCAGCTGTTGTACCCCAAAATTTTCCCCCTCACTTGTCAAGAATTTGCTCACAAGATCTCCTTGGGCTCAAGACTGCACTAGGGTTTGATCAGTTCAAGACATCTCCTTAAACACTGATGACCAAAATTAGGGTTTGAGTTTGCACAAGGATTTTTGAACTTTAAAAGCTTCATGTGACTTTCATGGGTCATTTTGGACCCCCAATATTACTCATGTCATGTTTCAGGCCTTAGATCACACTTTTGCTCAGTTAATTTAGCAGTTAACCTAAAAATCAGCTGTATTGGGGAAAAAGTCAATCATGGCCAATTTACAGTCAAACTCCATAATTTTTTATTCACATCAACATTATAAACTCATACGTATCATTTGATCAAGTTTGGACCATAATTCCTCGAGAAATTTGATCAAATCTCCAAAAGGGCAAAATGGTCAAAATTAGGGTTTTGACTAGGAAAGGGCAATTTCTGAGTTTTGACCTAGAAAATGGTCAATTGGTTTGAAGCATGATTTCAAGATTTCAATTGCATATGTTTTACCTAATGCATGACCTAAAACATTGCTCAAGATCAATTGGATTGATAGTGAATTTTCAGTCAAATGATCAAAAGTCAATTGTACACTAAAAGTCAAACTTTGAATTTTTGGTCAAAATCCAATGTCAAAGATCACAATTCATCAAACCATGTCAAAATATGAAACTTATTCATCTAGAAATCAAAAGTCAAGATTTCATTTTGAAAAGTCAAAGTTTTCTAACTTAGAAAATTTTCTAAGTGTTTAAAACTTCATGTTTTTTTATAACTTTGATCCAATTTTTCACCATGATGCAAGATGATTCAAAATAAACTTTCAACATGAAAGTTGTAGATCTCCATGATATCTACAACATTTCTTTACACAAATTCCTATAAAAATTCTTAGATCTCAAGTTATTAATTCATAAAGGCATGGTCTTGAAATTAAACACTTAGTGAAATTTTGCCCTAGTTTTGGTCAGGATTTTGACCTAACTTATGACCCAAGTTTCACATAGTTCCATTTGGATTTTGCAAAAGTGATTCAAATAGGGGTTGTAAAGAACATTACAAGCTTTCCAAAATGTCCAAGAACTCCTTGAGATCATTTGTGAGCAAGGCGAATCGAAGGTCAGAAGTTAGGGTTTCAAGTTATTTTACAAGGCAGAATTTGTGATGCACAATGGACCAAATCACATAGCCATGCTGCATAATCTCACTTTGCAGGCTTCTAACTTGAAATTCACTCCTTAATTAAATGTTTAAACAACATATGGAGCCATTATCCAAGCATTTGAACCATTATCCAAGTTGCATTTCCATTTTTGAAAGAAAGGTACCATTGCTATTCTTGAAAAGTGGCTTTAATCACAAAGTCCACTCTCCTTGAGCATTAAACTTGTTCTTTCTGCACACACAAATCCTATAAACCAAAATCAAGCATGTCCAAAGTACTAACCACTCTATGTAGCTCTGTACTTTGCCTTGGAACAAGATGTTTCAACTTTGCTTCAAAAACAAGAAAGATGCTACAACATTTGATTTTCAAGTTCTGACTTGTTATAAGACATAAAACCTATTGCCCATAAATACATACACTATTTGCAAGATAACACATGCATACACAAGCCCCGAAAACCCCAAAAACCCATAACTGCATCACAAATCACCATTGTTGCATATTCTGAGCAAGAACTTCAAACTTCCATTTCACTCGTGCGTTTTCTGGCCTTTTGCTTCCAAAAGCTTCCAAACATCATACATAATCCATCCTTGTCCCTGTTACACGACTGTAACACCATCTTCATCCATTTCCAAGTTCAAAAATAGAGCATCACAGTTGGACTTCTCCAGACCATTCCAACCACCCTCAGCTCAAGCCAGCCATTGCATCAGCTTCCTAGAGGTCCAAGGAAGCTAACCTAATCATCAGCAGTGCCTGAAACAAGCTCAAATCCATTTCACAATTTCCAGTTTTGAGGTATTTTTCTTGAACTTCTATCTTCATATATATGCATTGTTAGGCTTGCATTTGTGAAGATAAAATGTAGACATCATTGCCCTGAAACTATACATGTCCATAGATTTCATTTATTTTGATTGAGCTAGGAGAATTTTGAGTTTGAACTTTCTGAAATATTTAGGTCAGAATTTGGTACTTTTAGAAATTCCCATTCATCTTTGATTTATAGCTTATGATATTTATATGGTTGAATTCGTGTGACAAAATGGAGCAATTTTCATGTTTACATTTTTGCAAATGATTGAGAAATGAGCAAGTCACAGATCCTTTTGCTGGAGGTTGAAGATGAAGTGTAATCAGGGCGCGTTTTGTGTTATGTATTTATCCTTTCACACAAGTTAACGAATATATCACCACCTCATTGGTTAAAGCGCGCGCCTGTCACCCTTAGATCCTGGGTTCAAGCCCCAACGTGACCTTTTGCATATTTTTCATTATTTTTGATATTTTTGAGATTTTACAGTGTCTGGTCCTTTGTGTTGGGTCTCCCATTTTTGCTGACTCCTAACCTTGATTTACTTCAGCACCCCCTGGCCCTTTTTTTTTTAATTATTTCATTTTTCTGTTTTTTTATTTTATTATATTTTATTTTCTTTAATATTTTTATTATTTATTATTATTAATATTATTATTATTTTATTAATCAAAATCCAAAAAAAAATATTTTTATTTATTATTCATACTTACATATTTTATTTTCTCTATAAAACAAAAAGATTAAAAAAGATTTTCTTAAACAAATTAATTTCTTTTTTTCTTAAATAATTAATATTTTGACTTAGGTTTAATTATTATTTTATTTTCTTTATTAAAAATTAATTTAGAACTTAGGTTTATTTTAGTTAATTAATATTCATATTATTTTTATTAAGTTAAAACCTTTTCATAAATAAAACCCTAAAATACATTTTTAACTTAATTTCCTTCTTAATTAATTTATGTTTAAATTTTTGTTCATTAATCATCTCTTTTAATTAGGTTAAAACCCGTTTCATAAAAACAACAAAAATCATTTCTTTTTTCCATTTATATTCTTGTATTTTATTTTCAATTTTGTACAATATTCAATATGGTTGTAATAGATAATTAGGTTTAACTTTCTTGCAATCCTCATTTGTAAATTTGTACACCCCCTCCCATAATGATGTAATAGCATAGTAATTTTTACTTTTTCGCAATTTATCGCTTTATATAAATGCTAGTAATTAGGGTTTATATGAGAAGATAAAATCAACAAGTAGCAAACCCTAATCAAAGACTAAACAAAGCATGAAAATCAATACACTTGCACACAAGCACCCCTAGGGTAAAATCCACTTGGTTGCTTTATAAAAATTTCCATATTATGCATGTGAGGTATCTTAGCAAAAACAAGGAAAAAAACAAGATCATAGTCCCTCGATGACGCTATCTATGTTGCCTTTTCAAAATGATCTTAGTCCCTAAAGAAAAATGCTAAGATACTTTGCAACATTGCTAATCATGGTTATACAATAACCCACGCCCGTCTCGTTTACATTGAAAGATAGTGTTACTTAATAAATCAATGGTAAGATAACAATGTCAAAGGAAAGAGGAAATGAACATGAAAGACTTTTGAGTAGGTAGAATTTTCCTAGTTACTTGCTCACTTTCAAAACAAAACATCCTTATTATTTTTAAAACAAACATCTACACTTTCAAAACATCTTACAAACTTGAAAACATTTTCAAAAGATCAACATCTTTGTATACATTCTTACGAACGAGAATCATTACAAAGTTTGCCTAAACAAGGGCCTCGTTACAAAATACTTTCAAAAAACCACACAAAGCATAATTTCAAACAAAAGCAAGTGATCTAGCAAGTAACTAAGAGCCCATCAAAAACCATGGATGAAAAGGGTGATAATACCTTCCCTTTTCATAATCTACCCCCCGAACTCATGAAATAATCGCAAAGGTCTTTCCTGTGCTTTTTCACCTTTTCTTTTGGATAAAAGAAAAGTCGGTGGCGACTCTTGCTAACCGCAACATTTGCGATCAAACGCAAAACACCCAAGTCAGTTCTCCCATCGTATCACAGATTGGTTGATTAATATTAACAATAATATTAATATAGATATTAGAATAATATAAGGTTTATTAGTTTAGCTCATTATTTGGTTGGATGGAGTAATAGGTGTGGTGTGAAAGTTAGGCCCAATAAGAATATTAATAATTATAAGGGTAAGCTAATTAAAAAAGACAATTAGGTTAATTGAACAAGTCTTGTAGACTTTTGTGGGAACGTGAGACGTTGCAAAAGTTAGAGAGAAGAGGAAAAAGTTGGAAGCTACGACGAGAGACTTTAACCGGTAGAATAGAGTGATCTCCAATCCAAGGTAATGGTAGGGTTCTGACTATCTAATGGGTTGCATGATAAATTTTCTGTGTGTGTGAACAATGTTAAATATTGTGTTGAATTATTGTTGTGTTGTTGTTGTAAATTAGTATAAAGTTGGTTGCCTGTGAACACTGATGTTGTTGCAATGTTTTATTGTTGTTAATCGAAGGTAAAAAATGAGTATAAAAATCAATTGTAGAAAATTCTGCGCGACAGGAAAAACCGAAGGTTTAGGTGTGCCGAGGGGCACACTGAATTATGAGGGGTGTTCCGAGTGGCACAACATGTTTTAAGTGACGAATTTAATGTTATTATACTATTTTAATTAATTGTTTTTTTTTTTGCTTTCTGTAGGCATGAAGGATAATAATTTATAATGAAACCAATATTTGGTAATCAATTAAGAACTTCTATCAAGATACTAGAACTGATTAATTAATTTGATACCTATTAGTAAATACAATTTAGTACCAGAATTATTAAAGTAGCAGGAGCATTGGAAATGACAGAGATAGTAATTGGCAACAAATCATAGTAATATATGTACATGATTAGTGGATATCATTTAGTAGAATAATTTGGCAGAAGATTAAAGTAGTAACTAGTAGTAACTTATTAAGTGGATGACAAACAGTATGTACTTGTAGCAAGTAGTATTAATGAGACCTGTAATAATAGTATGGGTATAAATAAGTTGTTGTGTTGTTGTTGCTGTTAAAATTGTGAAGGGAAAAGTAGAAAATGTGAGTAATTTAGCGAGAGGTTAATTAGCAGAATTTAGTCGATTTATCCGAATAACTATATGGAACAATTGTTGTGGTTAATTATGAAGTTCCAGGTGGTGAATTTTGTTGCATTGCCTCTAACTATTGGAAAGAATCAAGTTGTAGGCTTGTTGCCAAAGTTGAATAGTTGTGGTTATTTTGTTGTTAATATTTATTGTTGTTGTGTTATGTTGGCTCTATTTATTGGCAATATAAAGTTGTAGGCCTATGGCTAATGTTGAGATGTTGTACTGTTGTGATTGTCTCTGTGAATTCTTGTTGATAATGCGAAGTTGCAGAGAATTTTAGATGATGATGAATTACCTCTATTTACTGGTAATAATGGTTATTGAATTAGGAGAGACTAAGAGACATTTAGGTTAAACCGTGTTTTATGAAAGCACTACGGAGACTTTATTATATATAGAGAGATTACAACTAATTACACTATATAATCAATGTGGGACTATTCTACATACAAATATTCATAACATTATATATTTACAAATATCAACACTCCCCCTCAAGCTGGAGCATATAAGTCAAATGCATCAAGCTTGCCACATATATAATTAGTTCTAGGGCTTAGCAGAGATTTTGTAAACACATCTGCCAATTGATCATTAGAGTTGACAAAGCTTGTGACGATGTCGCCAGATTCGATCTTCTCTCTGACAAAGTGACAATCTATCTCAATATGTTTGGTCCTCTCATGGAAGACTGGATTTGAAGTAATGTGCAATGCAGCTTGATTATCACATACAAGTGTCATTGGTCTTGCTTCTTCAATTTTAAGTTCTTTGAGCAACTGTTTTAACCAAATGAGTTCACATGTTGCCATTGCCATGGCCCTATACTCTGCCTCGGTGCTTGATCTTGCAACTACATTTTGTTTCTTACTTTTCCAGGATATAATATTTCCTCTAACAAGTACACAATACCCAGAGGTGGATCATCTATCAATTGGTGACCCTTCCCAATCAACATCAGAGTATCCAACTATCTGAGTATATCCTTTATCTTCATACACTAAACCATTTCCTGGAGCACATTTGATGTATCTTAGAATCCAGATAACAACATTCATGTGTTCCTGACAAGGGGAATTTAAGAAATGGCTTACCATACTAACTACAAAAGAAATGTCTGGACGAGTGACTGTGAGATAATTCAACTTTCCAACTAATCTCCTATACCTTCCCGAGTCTAATAGAGGCTCCTCCTGATTGGGTAGTAGTTTGACACTTGGATCCATAGGAGTATCAACTGGTTTAGCGTTCAACAAACTTGTTTCTTCCAAAATATCCATAGCATATTTCCGCTGAGAAATCACCAAACCATCTTTAGATTGGGCTACCTCAATACCCAAGAAATACTGGAGTTTACCAAGATCCTTTGTCTGAAATTAATTTGAAAGATGTTGTCTCAACTGGATTATTCCCGACTCATGACTACCCGTTATGACAATATCATCTACATACACAATAAGATAAATACACCCTTGTACTGAGTGACGATAAAAGACAGAATGGTCAGCTTCACTACGAACCATACCAAATTGTTGTACTACAGTGCTGAATCTGCCAAACCAAGGTCTCATAGATTGCTTAAGACCATAAAGAGACTTGTGTAGCCTACAAACCATATTCGATGACTCACCCTGAGAAACAAACCCAGGTGGTTGCTCCATATATACTTCCTCTTCAAGATCATCATGTAAAAATGCATTTTTGATGTCAAGTTGATGAAGAGGCCAATGTCGAATGGCAGCAATGGCTAGAAGAATTCTAACAGATGCCATCTTGGCTACAGGCAAGAAGGTATCACTATAATCCAATCCAAAAATATGAGTGTATCCTTTGGCTACCAAGCGATCTTTAAAATGATCAATCTTAAAATTTGGACCAACCTTCACTGTATAAAGCCAACGACAACCTACTAAAGATTTTTCAGTGGGTAGAGGAACCAGTTCCTAGGTGTGATACGGTGGGAGAACTGACTATTGTTTTGCGTTTGTTTTTCGCAAATGTTTCGGTTGAGCAAGAGTCGCCACCGACTTTTTATTTTATCCTAAGGAAAGGTTTAAAAAGCACAGCAAAAACCTTTGAGATTTTTCTTGGGTTCGGGGAGTAGATTATAGAAAGGGAAGGTATTAGCACCCTTTCTATCCATGGTTATCCATGGGCTCTTAGGTACTTGCTTAGATCAACTTGCCTTGGTTTTCAATTGTTTGAAATGGTGCTTGGTGTGTGGTTTTGAAAATGTTTTGAAAAGATGCCTTGTATAGGCTACCCTTGTAACAATTCTTTACTCGAATGTTTTACAAAAGGTGTTTTGTCTTTTAAAAAGATGTTTCAAGGTTTTTGAAAGTTTGTTTTGAAAGTGTTTGTGAAGTGTGGTTTGAAAATAGGCAAGTGTTTTCTTTGCAAATTGACAAGTACTTAAGAGTTATCTACCCTAAAGTTCTCAAAGATTTTTGTTATGTTTTAACCCTTTTGACAATTTTGTTCCACCATTGCATTTGGTGGACAATCTTGTATTAGGAGGTGAAAGGGACGGGCGCGGGTCATCGTTTAGACCATAATTGCAAAAGTGCTAAGTATCTTTGGGAAATTTCTCTTTGAAAGGGACTTGATCATTTTAGGCAACTTTTCGAAAGCGTCATCGAGGGACTTATGATCATTTGATTGTTTGTTTTATCCAAAGAAACCTAACATGCAATATGGCCCAATTATTTGAAGGCAACAAAGTGGAATACCCTAGGGGTGCAAGTGTGATATGTGTTGTCCATATTTCATGCTTGTTTATCTTGAAATTAGGTCAAACTACCTTGTTCTTTTTATTTGCATACAAACCCTAACTCTAGCATGGTATGTTTTAGAAAGCGTTAAAGTGCGAAATTTAAATTCCTACACTATTACAACACAATAATATGGGGAGGGGGGTACAAATGTTCAAATGGGGGGATATTTGGACAAAGAAATTAAACCTAGCTATTACATCAATTTGGAATATTTACAAGATAAATAATTGCATAATTAAATAGAAATGAAATAAATATGCAAGATGTAAAAATAATTTTTATATGTATGAAAAAGTATTATTTATGTCAAATAAATAAAATAAAATAAAAAGTATTATTTTTGGAGTATTTACCTATTTAGGGCAAAAACCTAATTTACTAAATAAAATGCATTATTTATTCAAAATATACAATATTCACTATTTATATACAAAAATAAAATAAAAATATAGTATATTGGTAAAAATGTATTTTTAATGTTAAATATTAATAAAATAAAAATATGTATATTTTTGGGTATTTTATTCTAAGTATACTAACATATATATATTTATTTATATTATTTACAAAATATATTAAATATGCACAAAATAATAATATTTAATTTTTCATAAAAAAGTATTTTTTTATAAAAAATGTTTCAAAATGGAAAAATGAAATAAAAATCAGAAATATAATATGTTTACATTATTTTTTTCTAATATTTCTAAATAATAGTATATATATATATATATATATATATATATATATATATATATATATATATATATATATATATATATATATATATATATATATATATATATATATATATATATATATATGTCCATATAAACAAATAAATACTTAAAAAATGCAAAAATGGTGTAAAAATGAGTTTTCAAGTTTTAAACATTATTAGAAAAAATAAATGAGTCAAAATGAAAAAAGAAAAATCAAAAAATCATAAAAATAAACAAAATGGGCTTGGGGGGTATGGAAGTGGAAATAGGGTGTGAAAAGAAAAGACCACACAGGCCCAGCCCATGTGGCTTCTTCTTCAACCTTCAGACAAAAATGTTCGAAAACGCGCGCGCCTGTACTCAAGTTCAAACGTCCTGATTCTTTGAGCTTTTGCACAAACTTTCAACACAAAAAATGTTAAGCATTGAATCACGATTCCAAATATATAAAGAACACCTCCTAACTCTCAGAAATGAGAGAGAATTTTGACATTCCCAAATCCTGACCTAAGTTTTCTGCCATTTTCAAACCTTAATTTCTCACAGCTCAAGCAAAAGAAATGAAAAGTAAAAGCATGTACAGGTTCAGTGGCATGAGTAGAACATTTCTTATTCACAAACCTAGAGCTAATGATGCCTATACTAAGAGTTAGAAGTTCACCAAAATACCTGTTCAGTTGAAGTTCTATCTGGTAATGGGGAAGCTTTCAGTGCATGGTGATGGTTGGTATAGCTTCCTTGAGGTGTGGTGATGTTGTTCCAATGTTTACTTTGCCTTGAGACACTTTGAATCGAGCTGTGGAACTTCAACTGCAAAATGAGAAAGTGAAAATGGTGGAACTTGTTAGAGGAATTACAGATCGTGTTTCAGGTCTTGGTTAGCTTGTATTGATGCTAGGGAATGTGTGTGAACTGGTTTGGGCAAGAAAGCTTGAGAGGAATGAGAGATGGCACTCAAACTGCAGGCCTTGCCCTGTTCTTGTAGTTTGAAGGTGATTCTGGGATTGGGAGTGTATGAGGGATGTTAGGGTCGTGTACTAGCTTAGTTGGGATGTCCTGAATGTGTTTCACCAGTTTGCTTAAGGGTTTGCAAGCTGATATCAAAGTTGTGTTGAACAATGCAATGTTTCTTAGCACTTAAGCAAAAAAGGTCAAGTTGGTGTTTAGGCAGCTAGAGGCCCCCATAACATGCTGCATAACTCAGTCTTGATCAGTGTGATTAATCCCTAAACTTGTGCCAAAGAGATCTTAACTATACTTCTTGGATTTTCAATTGGACATAAAGCTACCTTTTGCAAAAATGGAAGAAATGCTTTATCTATTTTGGGATTAATCCTTTAGGCAATGCTTGAACATACAAAACATGGTCTTGGCACAAAGGATTGGCATTAAATTTATGAGTGTTGGATGGTTTAAGGACCTGTAATCAAGATATGCAAGCTGAGATTGAAAATGCCTAGTGTTATGAACATGTAAATTGACCAATTCAAAAGTGAGTTTTTGCCAAATTGTGAAATTCGAATCTCTCAAGTTATGAGGTTGTTTGATGAGTTCTTGGACATTTTGAAAAGCTTGGAATGTGTACTACAATCCATCTTTGAAATGAAACTTGAAATTCCAAGTGGAAGTGTATGGAAAATGGCCTTGAAGTTGGGTAGAAAACCTTGTCAAAATAGGTTAAAATTTCACTAAGTTAAGAATGGTTTAGTGCCCTTATTCAAAAAATTGTAACTTGAGATAAAAGCCTCATTTGGGAAAACTTTGTGAATCAAAGTTGTATATTATGCAAAAAGCTACAACTTTCATGTTTTGACTTTTGTTTGAATCCAAATATATCTTGGTGAGAAAGTGGGGCAAAGTTGGGAAAAAATTAGGGTTTTCCATAACTTAGAAAAATTCTAAGTTATGAAAAATTCTCATTTCTAACCCTAATTTGCATTTTTTGATTTCTTGGTGAACAAGTTTCATGATTTGGCATATTTTGATGAAAAATGAATCTTGACTCTTGATTTTGACCAAAAAGTCAAAGTTTGACTTTTCAGTGTACAGTCAAAATTGATCAATTGACTGGGAAATTCAACTGTCAATCTTGTGTACTTGGAATCTTTTGAACTTGTTGAGCATGTCAAGATAATTCCATGGGGTCCTTGAGTCCATATGTGAGCTTGGTTTGCCATTGGCTAGGTCAAATAGTCAAAAATTGCCTTTGTACAATCAAAACCCTAAAAATGACCATTTTGCCCTTTTGGTGATCTGATCAAATTTCTTGTGGAATTGTGATCCAAACTTGATGAAATGGTTCATATGAGTACATAATGTTGGTGTGGGACAATTTTCATGAGGTTTGACTGTCAATTGGCCACAGTAGACTTTTTCCCCAATACAGTTGATTTCTAGGTCAACTGTCCAATTGACTGGGCAAAACTTGGAATCAAGACTTGAAACTTGATGAGGATAAACTTGGGAGTCCAATATGAAGCAATAAAGTCATCTTAGGCATTTTGGGTCAAAACATCTTTGTGCAAACACAAACCCTAATTTGGGTCAACAGTGCAAGGAGAAGTCTTTGAGCAGATGAAACCCTAACTGGATCTTGAGCTTCAAGGGCTTTGTGGTGAGAAATCAATGAGAAATGGGAGGGCAAATTTTGGGGTACAACAGTTGCCCCTGTTCAATCTTCTTGAATCCGAAGAGTTAGATTGGCAAGCTTGCCTTTCGTGACTCGAGGGTAAAAGGAGATTGGACACTAGAGTGCCCGGAAATTTGCACTCGTCAAAGCAATGGATGCGGGAATGGGCTTAGAGATGCCATTTGGAGATGGGCTTAGAGATGGCATCTTGAGGGGTGACAGTAACTTGTCGGGGATGGGCTTAGAGATGCCATCTGGAATGAGTATCAGGAAGGCGTCCATGCTTTTGGACCATCTTCGAACTGGGGGTCTGAATAAGCAATAGATAGACATCCGTTGTTGGGAGGAATCCGTAAACTGTTTTCAAAGGTT
Source organism: Vicia faba (assembly GCA_948472305.1). Classification (NCBI taxonomy): domain Eukaryota; kingdom Viridiplantae; phylum Streptophyta; class Magnoliopsida; order Fabales; family Fabaceae; genus Vicia; species Vicia faba. The sequence continues at coordinate 992,347,840 of OX451735.1, forward strand.
GCATCTGAACAAGTGATAGATTAACATCCGTTGTTGGGAAGAATCCATAGACTGTTTTCAGAAGTCTGGAGAAGAAACTGAACAAGCGATAGGTTAACATCCGTTACTTGGCGAACCCGTAAACTGTTTTCAGAAGTCTTGGATTTGAATAAGCAATAGAGCAGCATCCGTTGTTGGGGAGCGTCCGTAAACTGTTTTCTAAGGTGAGAAGAGTCTGAACAAGCGATAGATTAACATCCGTTGTTGGGAAGCATCCGTAAACTGTTTTCAGAAGTTTGAAGAAGAATCTGAACATGCGATAGGTTAACATCCGTTACTTGGAGAATCCGTAAACTATTTTCAGGAATCTTGAAGTCGAATAAGCAATAGAGCAGCATCCGTTGTTGGGAAGCGTCCGTAAACTGTTTTCAAAAGGTTGCATCTGAACAAGTGATAGATTAACATCCGTTGTTGGGAAGAATCCATAGACTGTTTTCAGAAGTCTTGAGAAGAAACTGAACAAGCGATAGGTTAACATCCGTTACTTGGAGAACCCGTAAACTGTTTTCAGGAATCTTGAATTTTGAGGAGGAACCGGTGTAGGGTTGCTTGATGATGAGTCTGTGTAAAACTGCATCTGAAACTGTTAATGATAGCTTTTTATTCTTATCCTGAAAAGGACAAAACGTTAGCTAAACACAAAATTATGTTGCATGAAATGTATGATGCAATATATGTTATATCAATGTTTATGATATGAATGCAATGAATGCGCATGTAAGCTGATGAGCTGTCTTGCTGGGGATAGATGAATCCTGGATGGCTGAAGATAAAAGCATCTTGACTGCTGCCGGGAAGAATAATTCCTTGGTTGTTGCTGGGGAACAAAAAGCTTGAGTAGTATATCAAACCTCTGGGGAATTCCTGATGACTTCTACTGGGGAGTACCAATCTAGTAGGCTCATGCTGGGGATGCAAGACTGAGAATCTTCAGTTTGGCGGGAAACATCTCTGGCGACTTCACTGGGGAACTCAAGATTTGCTCTCCTAAAACTCTGTAGGGAGAAGGTTCATTAGCCTGGCTTCGCTGGGGATTCTGAAACTTAAACTCTGGGGGGAATTGAATTCCTGAGGACCCTCTGGCTGGGGGATTGTAAATATAAGTTACGTTGGGGAATCTTGATGAACTCCGCTGGGGATAGGAAGAATTTTGGCGAGTGCGATCTTCTGTGGCAATAAGCTGAGGATAACCCAGTTATAAGCCCTTGTGAGGAATAACTTTGAATAAAACTCGGGAGAGACGTCCGTACTCTGCGGGGGATAAGCTTCCAAAATCTACTGGGGATGAGCTTCAAGACTTGCTAGGGATATGGATTCCAAATCTCCTGGGGGTTTCCTTTGAAAGGGTATCGAGTTATCCAACTGTACCTTCGACCTATCAGTAATCCTCTTTCTGGGTTCATAAGGATCTGATTATGTTCAAATGCATATGCCTGTTTAACAAAACATTGGACGTTTCTCAAAATAAAATAAATAGTGCAAGAGAAAAGAAAAGGAAATGACACAAATTTCTGGGAAAAGTATTTGTATTGATTTTCTATGAGTATATTTGTACAAAGGAGACAATCATCCTAGTAAGAGGATTTTGTCGTAAATATTTGAAAGATTTATACAAAGTAAGGATGGCTATGTGAAATAATTCCATGGGATTCCATTCTGCTATAGCTTTCACAACTCTGAATATCTGTCCATTCAATGCTTCGTTTGACGATGACTGGATTGATCAGAAGCCTGGAACCGGTTGATGAAGAGATTGTCTTTGAAGTGATCCGACGAGACATAGTCATACGCTTTAATTCCCTAACTTTTGCCTGAATCGCCCTTTCGGGTTTTCGATCCACCGGGAAACCCATTTTTTCCCAAGCCGCCCTTTCGGGTTTTCAACTTGCCGGGTGTACAGATTTTTTTGTTTTTATCCCTAATTTTTGCCTGAACCGCCCTTTCGGGTTTTCGGTTCACCGGGATGCCCATTTTTGCCCAAGCCGCCCTTTCGGGTTTTCGACTTGTCGGGTTATTTTATGCGTAGTATCTTTTGACTATGTCTACGTTCGCAGGATGCGGCAAATCGTCGCTGTCCATGGTGGTCAGAATCATTGCCCCACCAGAAAATATGCTCTTGATCACAAATGGTCCTTCATATGTAGGAGTCCATTTGCCCCTGGGATCACTTTGGAGCAAGATAATCCGCTTGATTACGAGATCTCCGACTTGATACACTTGACGTCTGACTTTCTTATTGAAGGCCTTGATCATCCGCTTTTGATACGTCTGACCATGGCATATAGCAGCAAGTCGCTTTTCGTCGATCAGATTGAGTTGATCAAGTCGGGTCTGCATCCAATCATCTTCATTCAAACCTGCATCCTTCATAATCCTTAGAGAAGGAATCTGAACTTCCATAGGCAAAACAGCTTCCATGCCATAAACCAAAGAAAATGGGGTTGCCCCAGTTGAAGTACGTGCCGTCGTACGATATCCATGCAGAGCAAACGGTAACATCTCATGCCAATCTTTGTAAGTGACTGTCATTTTCTGAATGATCTTCTTAATGTTTTTGTTCGCAGCTTCAACAGCACCGTTCATCTTCGGCCGATAGGGAGATGAATTGTGATGATAAATCTTGAACTGTTCGCACAAAGCGGTGATCATTGTGTTATTCAGATTTGTACTGTTATCTGTGATGATCCTGTCTGGAACACCATACCGACATATGAGATTTTGCTTGATAAAGCGGGCAACCACATTTTTAGTAACAGAGGCGAAGGAAGCTGCTTCGACCCATTTGGTGAAATAGTCAATGGCAACCAGGATGAAGCGATGTCCGTTGGAAGCCGTGGGCTTGATCTCTCCAATCATATCAATGCCCCACATTGCAAAGGGCCACAGAGCAGTCAGAACGTTGAGAGGGACTGGAGGGATATGAACTTTGTCAGCATAGACCTGACATTTGTGGCAAGTACGGGAATGTTGATGGCAGTCAGCTTCCATGGTAGACCAGTAATAGCCTGCCCTTAGGATCTTCTTAGCCATTGTATGCCCGCTCAAGTGAGTGCCAAATGTGCCGCTGTGTATGTCAGTCATGATCAACTCTGCTTCAGCTTTGTCTACGCATCGGAGTAACACGCAATCATTGCTTCGTTTGTAAAGGATGTCGTTGCTCAGGAAGAACTTAGCAGCGAATTTCCTTAAGAACTTCTTGTCATTTAAGGAAGCTCGTTCGGGATAATCTCTAGTCTCGAGATACCTTTTAATTTCATGAAACCAAGGTTGTTCCACTACTTCTTCGGTATTAATCTCGTGGCAATGCGCAGGTTCATCCATTCGCTCGATGGTGATTTGGGGAGCCTCGTTATCCCAGTTGAGTTTAAACATGGAGGACATTGTGGCTAGAGCATCTGCTAGCTGATCCTCTTCTCGCGGGAAATGCTCGAAGGTGATTTGCTCGAAATGAGGCAACAATGTCAGGACATGTTCTTTGTATGGGATAAGATTAGGATGCTTGGTATCCCACTCCCCTTTGATTTGACTGATAACCAAAGCCGAGTCCCCAAATACGATCAAAGATTTGATCCCCAAGTCTATAGCAGCCTTGAGACCAAAGATGCAAGCTTCATACTCAGCCATGTTGTTTGTGCAGCTGAAGCAAAGTCGGGCTGTGAAAGGAGTGTGACAACCTTCCGGAGAAATGAGTACTGCGCCGATACCATTTCCAAGTTCATTTGAAGCACCATCAAAGTACAGGGTCCATCGGGATACCTTTTCGGGTCCGTCATACGGTCCGTTACCTTCAATGTTGTCCAAATTCATGATGTCCTCGTCCGGGAAATCAAATCTCATGGGTTGATAATCTTCGATAGCCTGATGAGCCAGATGGTCAGCTAGTATACTCCCTTTTATAGCTTTTTGGGTGGTGTACTGGATGTCATATTCAGTTAAGATCATTTGCCATCTAGCTATCCTTCCAGATAAAGCGGGCTTTTCGAAAATATACTTGATAGGGTCCATTTTGGAAATCAACAAGGTAGTATGAGTCAACATATACTGTCTTAGTCGGCGAGCAGCCCATACCAAAGCGCAGCAAGTTTTCTCGAGCAGTGAGTAACGAGTCTCACAGTCAGTAAACTTTTTGCTAAGGTAATAAATAGCATACTCTTTTCGACCAGACTCGTCATGCTGGCCCAGAACACACCCCATTGAGTTATCCAAGATGGTCAAATACATGATCAATGGTCTTCCTTCGACGGGTGGCATCAGAATAGGAGGTTCTAGTAAATACTCTTTGATTCTATCAAAAGCAGCTTGGCAGTCGTCGTTCCATTCGACTACCTGATCTTTCTTCAAGAGTTTGAAAATTGGCTCACAGGTAGAAGTCAGATGCGAGATGAATCTGGCAATATAGTTCAAGTGCCCCAAGAACCCTCTAACCTCTTTCTCAGTACGGGGAGCAGGCATCTCTTGTATTGCTTTTACTTTTGCGGGATCGACTTCAATGCCTTTGTTGCTTACAATGAATCCCAGGAGTTTACCAGACCTAACTCCAAAAGTGCATTTACTTGGATTCAGCCTGAGCTTGTATTCTTTCAATCTGGCAAACATCTTTTCTAGATGTTCAAGGTGCTCTTCCTCTGTTTGTGACCGAGCTATCATATCGTCTACGTAAACTTCAATCTCATGATGTATCATATCATGAAATAAGGCTACCATGGCGCGTTGATAAGTTGCTCTTGCGTTCTTCAGCCCGAACGGCATCACCTTGTAACAGAAAGTGCCCCATTGTGTGACAAAAGTAGTTTTCTCCATGTCCTCGGGGGCCATTTTAATTTGATTGTAGCCCGAGAATCCATCCATGAAGGAAAACACTTTGTGCTGAGCTGTATTGTCGATCAGAATGTCAATGTGTGGGAGTGGAAAATCATCTTTGGGGCTGGCCCTATTCAAATCCCGGTATTCCACACACATCCTGACTTTGCCATCTTTCTTAGGTACTGGCACAATGTTAGCGACCCATTGAGGATAGGACGTAACAGCCAGAAAGCCAGCATCGAATTGCTTAATTACTTCTGCTTTGATCTTTTTGGACATGTCAGGCCTCATTCGGCGAACTTTTTGCTTGATCGGTGGACAATCTTCTCTTGTGGGGAGACGGTGAACCACGATGTCCGTGTCTAAACCCGGAATGTCTTCATAAGACCAAGCCAAGATTTCAACATACTCATTCAACAACTGTATCAGGCTTTCCTTGACATTCGGTTTCAAATTGGCACCCACTTGCACCTCCTTCCGGTCTTCCTCGGTCCCTAATTTGACAATTTCCAATGACTCTTCATGCGGTAAGATGGCCCTTTCCTCTTGTTGTAGAAGTCTGGCTAGTTCCCCGGGTACTTCACAACCTTCATCATCTTCATACTCGGCTGGATTGACCAGATCTTCAGAGTTATTGCAAGATATAGCAGAATAGTCACCCATGGAATCCGGAGTGGATGGGTACCTGCATTGGTGAGTGTGGGTGTGTGTAAGGGATAGCCATCCTTAAACAAAAAAATGCAAAAGGAAAGAAAATGAACACAAGCAGTTTATCAAATGAAAAACGTCCAATGAATCATTAAACATGGCATATGGATATGAAAAATAATCAAAACCCTTACAAGTGGACCTACCTGCCCCGGGCAAGGCAGGAGGTGAAAAGATAGTGTATGGATTGTTTGAAAGTAAATATTACAGACCAAATAAGAAATGTTTAACAGATAAATTACTGATGAATAAAAGTGATGGGGACAAAGTCTTTTGCCTCCCAGTTGCTCAATCCTCCTTTGACAGTTGGATAAATCCACTCTTCAACGTTGCTCTCCTTGTCTTCATCCTCCAAGGCGTTGATTCCGTAGGGAGAAATTTTGACTGGCGCTCTTTCAATCTTCGAACGGCGCATAGTTTCTGGCCTGCGGCTGTGAACCCCAATCCAAATTTGTCTGTCTTATGTGGAATGTCAGGTAACTGACCCCATGCTGAATTCTTCCCTTCCTTTATTGCGGCTCTTGCATCCTCCAGAGATGCCATCCTGGCCATCTGTCTCGGTGTCTCAGCTGCCAACTTTGCTACTGCTATTTCAGGAAGGACTTCTTCGAAATGTTGAAACGGTGTCTCAATGAACTCTCCTCCAACCTCCACATACCGGAAATAATTTAAGTGGATAATCATGTACTCTTCTTCGCCATAGACAGTGATAATCTTTCCCTTGACAGGATATTTCAACATCTGATGCAAGGAGGAGGTGACTTCCCCAGCATGGTGTATCCAAGGTCTACCCAACAAGCAAGAGTATGATGGACGGATGTCCATCACATAGAAAGTAGATTTAAACACCTCAGTTCCTATCTTGATGGGAATTTCAACCTCTCCATGGACCATTCTCTTCGAACCATCGAAAGCTCTGACAACAATATCACTCGGTTTCAATTCCAACCCTTCACAATCCAGTCGGTCCAAGGCCTTCTTAGGCAAAACATTCAGCGACGAACCAGTATCAACCAAGACATGTGCGAGAGTAGTTCCCCGGCACTCGACTGAAATGTGCAAAGCATCATTGTGGTTTCTTCCTTTAGGAGTTAGGTCGGCGTCGGAAAACCCTAATCCATTGTCCGCAGTCAGGCTAGCCACACAATTTTGAAATTGATCCGCAGAGGTTTCCTGGGGCACATGGGCTGCCTTCAGGAATTTTATCAGGGCTTTAGCGTGCGCTTCTGAGCAAAGCAATAGTGCCAGCATGGAGATCTTGGAGGGGGTTTTCCCCAGCTGTTCTACTACATCGTAATCACTTCTCTTGATTATCCTCAAAATCTCATCCATTTCCTTCTTGGAGGTTTCTGGGATGACCAAGGGTTGAGCCCTCGTCCTGACGAGCTCATCTTGGATTTCCTTACCTTTGTCAGCAGCGGTAGGAGAGACAGTACTAGGAACAACAACATCTTCAATCAAAGGAGTTCTAGCAGAAAGTTTTATTGGTGCAGGGACGACCTTGTCAACTAATGAGGGTCCAAAGACTGCTCTTGGAGGGGCAATCTCTGGAGAAAATATTCTCCCGCTCCTGGTGATTTTGCTAGTGCCCGCAATGTTACTAATGCTGGCTTCTTCATCATCCGAACTTTATTCAGTTATTTCTATTTGTTTGATACCATGGTAGTAGACGTCGCCGCCATAGTTCCAAGGTATCGACTTCTCCGAAACATAGGGAACAGGCCCTGGCATTGTTATCTTCAAAGGAACAGATTTCGCAGCTGGTGTAGTCTTAACAGGATTTTTGACGGCCTTGGAAAGATTGGCGTGAATGGTTATGATTGAGACATCTTCAGTATGAACTGGAACAGCAGAAACTTTTTCAAACAAAATTTGTCGACTATCCATAAGGCCTTGGATGCCTTTCTTCAGTAACGGACAATCAAACGGCTGAGAGTAACAACAATAGTAGTCTTCCTTACATCCTGGGAAGATCCCGGCCCTCAACAGGTTCAACTTAATGGTTAGCAGTGGAGTAGTCAGATCACTGACATCAGCAACATACAAATCTTCTTCAATGGCATTGACATTTCGGCCGTGCTTCGGCATGGGTGCAGATATCACATTAGGCTTCTCTGGAGCGTCAAACTCCACCTCCTTAGCCTCTATCAGGTCTTGGATTTTATGCTTGAGTGCCCAACAATCATTGGTGTCGTGTCCAACACTGTCTGAATGGTAGGCGCATTTAGCATTAGCATGATAATGCGGAGAGGATGTATTCACATTCTTTGGTGCCTCCTTGATGGTGGCAAGATTCAACTTCAACAGATGGGGAAGCACTTGCGCTGGAGTCATATTAATATGGGTGAACTGCCGTTGCGGCCGTTCCACTCGTTGTTGATTTGGTCTGGACTGGTTATAGCGAGGCTGCTCACTTGGAGTGTTTTGAATCATTACGGCCCCCACAGTTGGCCGACGCTCCGTCTTCCCTGCTCTTCTCTGAGAATATACCACAGCTGTTTCCTTCTTAAAAGGCTTCTTCTCAACACTTGCAGCAACACCCTTCTGAATCTTTCCTGACTTGATGCCAGCTTCTATTCTTTCGCCTGTTAAGATCAAATCGGTAAACCCCGCGGAAGAGTTACCAATCAGATGATTGAAAAATGGCCCAGATAGGGTCCCTAGAAACATATCAACGAGTTCGCGGTCGGTTAAAGGAGGCTGCACCCTGCCATCCAAATCCCTCCATTTTTGTGCATATTCTTTGAATCCTTCGCCGGTTCCTAACGACATACCCTGAAGTTGGGTACGAGTAGGAGCAAGGTCAGAATTACACTGGTATTGTTTGTAGAAAGCGGTGGCCAAATCTTCCCATTTTCTGACACTGGTTCCTTCTAGCTGATAAAACCACTCCAACTGAGCTCCCGAAAGGCTGTCTTAAAAGAAATGAATCCAGAGGTTTTTATCTGCCGTATAGGGTTGAATCTTTCTCACGTAGGACCTGAGATGCATTTTAGGATAGGACAACCCATCATACCTCACAAACACTGGCACTTTGAATTTTGGGGGAATCACAATCCCGGCGACCAAACCTAAGTCTTCAAAATCCAAACCCGGTACTCTTTGTAATTCCATGGCGGCCAATCTGTCTTCTAGCCCTTTGTATTTATCATCAGCTGGAGGGTATTGCTGATCAGAATAATCTTCAGCCTCTTCGACCTCTTCCTCTTCCGCATCAGACTTGGAAGGTACCGCAGCTCCACCTCCTTTGTTGGTCCCTTCATCAGAAATAGGAGGAAATTCAAGCACTCTCTGAGCTTCTCCGTCAAATCTTCTCCCCAAAGTAGCCACCCCGAGTATCTTTTTCTTCTTCTTCACTGGGTCCTTGTTCCCCAATTGAGTTTTGATATCCTCCTGACCCTTAGCCAAGGTCATCAGGAGTTGCTGGAACTGTGCATTTTGAGCTTGCAGGTCTTTGACTGTTTGCTCGAGATCCATCCTACTGAAATAAACAGCAGACAGATAAGGAACCTGGAGTGAGACCTGCTTATGCACATGATGAATGGTATGCTTATGTATGCAATGCATTCAAGGGTTTAGGACATTCATAATTGTTTCAGACAAAGAAGAACGCACGTCATATTAATAAGAAGAAATTTGTTAGTACATAAATGCCCTATGGGCCAAATATTACAAAATAACTTCTCAAGGAAAAAAGACATTGCGCATCCTCTTTGGTGCGATGTAGGTGTTGAGGGCTTCTTGCTCATGGAGTCGGCGGGTAAGCTCTAGAACCTTCTTCTCACTGGCGTAGAAGCTAGCTTCGAAAGTATTCTGTTCCTCCTTGAGCTGAATCCAACTTTTTTGCATTTCCTCCCACGATGTAGGCATGTCTGGATGTAGGATGGTGTAGGGAACCTCTCCTTCATTGACGGGCTCTTTAATCACTGGGAGTACATGAGGATAAGGTATCATTAGACTTTGGGCTCGGGCTCGTACCCACTTGAGATAGGGCTCAAGAGGGATGGAGTTCTTGTGTCCCACAGTCTTGCTATCAACCTTGTTGGGCCTCCCCCAAGCTCTGATGAATCTTTGGCGAAGTCCTTGCGCATCGTTGTCAAAGTCAAAAACTAGGTCAGGAATCAACATATCATGAGGGCCATCCCTCCATGCATATCCAAATTTCCTCAAAGCTAGGCAAGGGTTGTAGGTGATACCTCCTCTGATTCCAAGTAAAGGAACATTAGGAAATTCTCCGCAACGATCGACAATGATGACATTTTCTCTGGACCGAGAACACCAATGTACATCAGAGTGAGTAAGAGTCATCAATCGTTGGGACCACCTTGAACCTTGGTCATTCTTCAAGACAGATTGTGGAAGGTGCGAAATAAACCACCATGCGAGGAGAGGAGTACAACACATGAGAACACCCCTCTTTCTCATTGTTCGTGTGTAAAATGAGTGAAGAATGTCCCCAAGCAATGTTGGTATTGGATTTCTGGACAAGAAGATTTTGACGGCGTTGACATCTACCAATTGGTCAGGATTTGGGAACAAGACCAACCCATAGATAAGGAGTGCCACAATCTCTTCAGAGGCTTGTAGGTCCAATGAATTCCAACATTCTTGTGCCTTCTCAAATAAGAATTTTGCTAAGAATCCTTTGACGCCGCTTCTGGTTTCCCAATGCCCCTTGATGTCGGATGGTTGTAGATGTAATGCTCGAGCAACATCTTCCAGCTTTGGTTCCTTTTCCGTACCGTTGAAGGGTAGTTGATTAAGGATAGGAATTCTCAGGAGTTGAGAAAACTCCTCCAAAGTGGGCACCAACTGATAATCAGGGAAAGTGAAACAGTGGTGAAGAGGGTCAAAGAACTGGAATAGCACTTTCATCATGTCTTCTTCAATGTTGGTGTTGACTAGGCTGAGCAGTCTACCATGTCTTTCACTGAAGGATGAGTTTTCCGGAATTCTTGAGGTGAGCTCCTTGAGTTGAGGAGAGATTCTCACAAGGTTGACTTGAATGGTATTTCTGCGAGGAACTTCCATGACCTGCAAAACAGGAACAAAGATGAAGATCCAAAACCCTTGAAATGGTTAGTGAATGCATATGATGTTTTATGATGTTTATGATGTATGCACAAGACATATGTACAAGCAAATCACACCAAACCCTAGTTTCAGGCTTGCATGGGGTTTCATAGGTAAGTACCCTCTTGAGTGTAGTTGGCTTAAAAACCTGTCCTATAAATAGTAACCGGGTTCTAAGGAGCTCAATATCATTAGATTGTTTTCATTGTTCATTGTTTTGGTTTAGCCACTTAACTAGCGACCAAAATATTCCAAGAAAACAACCCTTAATGAGTGTAGTATCGAGTATCTACCAACTTCGGACTGTACCAAAGCCGGTCATCTCACTACCCCTAATAAAAGGCCAAGATGGTCAAGTAAGGTTCTAGGTCATTAGTGCTTAGTGACATCACTCAGCGGCCCCGTACTCTCCTTGATTGAACTCAAGGGTTACCGGTACTCACAAATATGTCGCACTAATATAGCTATTGCTTCGACCGTGTCGGTATACCCCGCACAGTTTCCACAACGTATTGCTATCTATGAATGTTTCCCAAAATCCGGGTGTAGGATTGCAAACCCAAACAATAAAGCCAAGATATAAAGCAAACAATTCAAACAATTTAGTCATGCAAGAGGGTGATCTAAGCCCTAAGGTTACTCCACTTTTAAAAGTTTTCCCCAGCAGAGTCGCCAGTTCTGTGATACGGTGGGAGAACTGACTATGGTTTTGCGTTTGTTTTTCGCAAATGTTTCGGTTGAGCAAGAGTCGCCACCGACTTTTTATTTTATCCTAAGGAAAGGTTTAAAAAGCACAGCAAAAACCTTTGAGATTTTTCTTGGGTTCGGGGAGTAGATTATAGAAAGGGAAGGTATTAGCACCCTTTCTATCCATGGTTATCCATGGGCTCTTAGGTACTTGCTTAGATCAACTTGCCTTGGTTTTCAATTGTTTGAAATGGTGCTTGGTGTTTGGTTTTGAAAATGTTTTGAAAAGATGCCTTGTATAGGCTACCCTTGTAACAATTCTTTACTCGAATGTTTTACAAAAGGTGTTTTGTCTTTTAAAAAGATGTTTCAAGGTTTTTGAAAGTTTGTTTTGAAAGTGTTTGTGAAGTGTGGTTTGAAAATAGGCAAGTGTTTTCTTTGCAAATTGACAAGTACTTAAGAGTTATCTACCCTAAAGTTCTCAAAGATTTTTGTTATGTTTTAACCCTTTTGACAATTTTGTTCCACCATTGCATTTGGTGGACAATCTTGTATTAGGAGGTGAAAGGAACGGGCGCGGGTCATCGTTTAGACCATAATTGCAATAGTGCTAAGTATCTTTGGGAAATTTCTCTTTGAAAGGGACTTGATCATTTTAGGCAACTTTTCGAAAGCGTCATCGAGGGACTTATGATCATTTGATTGTTTGTTTTACCCAAAGAAACCTAACATGCAATATGGCCCAATTATTTGAAGGCAACAAAGTGGAATACCCTAGGGGTGCAAGTGTGATATGTGTTGTCCATATTTCATGCTTGTTTATCTTGAAATTAGGTCAAACTACCTTGTTCTTTTTATTTGCATACAAACCCTAACTCTAGCATGGTATGTTTTAGAAAGCGTTAAAGTGCGAAATTTAAATTCCTACACTATTACAACACAATAATATGGGGAGGGGGTACAAATGTTCAAATGGGGGGATATTTGGACAAAGAAATTAAACCTAGCTATTACATCAATTTGGAATATTTACAAGATAAATAATTGCATAATTAAATAGAAATGAAATAAATATGCAAGATGTAAAAAGAATTTTTATATGTATGAAAAAGTATTATTTATGTCAAATAAATAAAATAAAATAAAAAGTATTATTTTTGGAGTATTTACCTATTTAGGGCAAAAACCTAATTTACTAAATAAAATGCATTATTTATTCAAAATATACAATATTCACTATTTATATACAAAAATAAAATAAAAATATAGTATATTGGTAAAAATGTATTTTTAATGTTAAATATTAATAAAATAAAAATATGTATATTTTTGGGTATTTTATTCTAAGTATACTAACATATATATATTTATTTATATTATTTACAAAATATATTAAATATGCACAAAATAATAATATTTAATTTTTCATAAAAAAGTATTTTAAAATGGAAAAATGAAATAAAAATCAGAAATATAATATGTTTACATTATTTTTTTCTAATATTTCTAAATAATAGTATATATATATATATATATATATATATATATATATATATATATATATATATATATATATATATATATATATATATATATATATATATATATATATATATATATATATATATATATATATATATATATATATATATATATATATATATATATATATATATATATATATATATATATATATATATATATATATATATATATATATATATATATATTTATGTATAAATGTCCATATAAACAAATAAATACTTAAAAAATGCAAAAATGGTGTAAAAATGATTTTTCAAGTTTTAAACATTATTAGAAAAAATAAATGAGTCAAAATGAAAAAAGAAAAATCAAAAAATCATAAAAACAAAATAAATGGGCTTGGGGGGTATGGAAGTGGAAATAGGGTGTGAAAAGAAAAGACCATACAGGCCCAGCCCATGTGGCTTCTTCTTCAACCTTCAGACAAAAATGTTCCAAAACGCGCGCGCCTGTACTCAAGTTCAAACGTCCTGATTCTTTGAGCTTTTGCACAAACTTTCAACACAAAAAATGTTAAGCATTGAATCACGATTCCAAATATATAAAGAACACCTCCTAACTCTCAGAAATGAGAGAGAATTTTGACATTCCCAAATCCTGACCTAAGTTTTCTGCCATTTTCAAACCTTAAATTCTCACAGCTCAAGCAAAAGAAATGAAAAGTAAAAGCATGTACAGGTTCAGTGGCATGAGTAGAACATTTCTTATTCACAAACCTAGAGCTAATGATGCCTATACTAAGAGTTAGAAGTTCAACAAAATACCTGTTCAGTTGAAGTTCTATCTGGCAATGGGGAAGCTTTCAGTGCAAGGTGATGGTTGGTATAGCTTCCTTGAGGTGTGGTGATGTTGTTCCAATGTTTACTTTGCCTTGAGACACTTTGAATCGAGCTGTGGAACTTCAACTGCAAAATGAGAAAGTGAAAATGGTGGAACTTGTTAGAGGAATTACAGATCGTGTTTCAGGTCTTGGTTAGCTTGCATTGATGCTAGGGAATGTGTGTGAACTGGTTTGGGCAAGAAAGTTTGAGAGGAATGAGAGATGGCACTCAAACTGCAGGCCTTGCCCTGTTCTTGCAGTTTGAAGGTGATTCTGGGATTGGGAGTGTATGAGGGATGTTAGGGTCGTGTACTAGCTTAGTTGGGATTTCCTGAATGTGTTTCACCAGTTTGCTTAAGGGTTTGCAAGCTGATATCAAAGTTGTGTTGAACAATGCAATGTTTCTTAGCACTTAAGAAAAAAAGGTCAAGTTGGTGTTTAGGCAGCTAGAGGCCCCCATAACATGCTGCATAACTCAGTCTTGATCAGTGTGATTAATCCCTAAACTTGTGCCAAAGAGATCTTAACTGTACTTCTTGGATTTTCAATTGGACATAAAGCTACCTTTTGCAAAAATGGAAGAAATGCTTTATCTATTTTGGGATTAATCCTTTAGGCAATGCTTGAACATACAAAACATGGTCTTGGCACAAAGGATTGGCATTAAATTTATGAGTGTTGGATGGTTTAAGGACCTGTAATCAAGATATGCAAGTTGAGATTGAAAATGCCTAGTGTTATGAACATGTAAATTGACCAATTCAAAAGTGAGTTTTTGCCAAATTGTGAAATTCGAATCTCTCAAGTTATGAGGTTGTTTGATGAGTTCTTGGACATTTTGGAAAGCTTGGAATGTGTACTACAATCCATCTTTGAAATGAAACTTGAAATTCCAAGTGGAAGTGTATGGAAAATGGCCTTGAAGTTGGGTAGAAAACCTTGTCAAAATAGGTTAAAATTTCACTAAGTTAAGAATGGTTTAGTGCCCTTATTCAAAAAATTGTAACTTGAGATACAAGCCTCATTTGGGAAAACTTTGTGAATCAAAGTTGTAGATTATGCAACAAGCTACAACTTTCATGTTTTGACTTTTGTTTGAATCCAAATATATCTTGGTGAGAAAGTGGGGCAAAGTTGGGAAAAAATTAGGGTTTTCCATAACTTAGAAAAATTCTAAGTTATGAAAATTTCTCATTTCTAACCCTAATTTTCATTTTTTGATTTCTTGGTGAACAAGTTTTATGATTTGGCATATTTTGATGAAAAATGAATCTTGACTCTTGATTTTGACCAAAAAGTCAAAGTTTGACTTTTCAGTGTACAGTCAAAATTGATCAATTGACTGGGAAATTCAACTGTCAATCTTGTGTACTTGGGATCTTTTGAACTTGTTGAGCATGTCAAGATAATTCCATGGGGTCCTTGAGTCCATATGTGAGCTTTGTTTGCCATTGGCTAGGTCAAACAGTCAAAAATTGCCTTTGTACAGTCAAAACCCTAAAAATGACCATTTTGCTCTTTTGGTGATCTGATCAAATTTCTTGTGGAATTGTGATCCAAACTTGATCAAATGGTTCATATGAGTACATAATGTTGGTGTGGGTCAATTTTCATGAGGTTTGACTGTCAATTGGCCACAGTAGACTTTTTCCCCAATACAGTTGATTTCTAGGTCAACTGTCCAATTGACTGGGCAAAACTTGGAATCAAGACTTGAAACTTGATGAGGATAAACTTGGGAGTCCAATATGAAGCAATAAAGCCATCTTAGGCATTTTGGGTCAAAACATCTTTGTGCAAACACAAACCCTAATTTGGGTCAACAGTGCAAGGAGAAGTCTTTGAGCAGATGAAACCCTAACTGGATCTTGAGCTTCAAGGGCTTTGTGGTGAGAAATCAATGAGAAATGGGAGGGAAAATTTTGGGGTACAACACCAGGTACCACTGCTTTGAAGAGCACACATTTCATCAATCATTGCTTTCCTCCACTCAGGGTGAGATAATGCTTCACCTGGAGATTTAGGAATAGAAACAGAAGGCAAATAGGACAAACAAGTATACTGCAAAGGGGAAAGACGATGATAACATAAATCAATATAATATGGAGAAGGATTTCGTGTTTGACGTATACCTTTGCGAATGGCAATTGGAAGATCATACTCAGGTTGCAGGATCGAATTCGGTGATGGCGGTAGTGTCGGAGGAGAGTATGCAATAACCTCAGGGACAGGTACAACCTCAAGGATATGTATAACCTCAGGGACAGGTATGACAGACGTTGGTTTACGATGCTGATATGTTTGAAATGGGCGAGAAGTGGGGGGGTCAAACATAGGGGTTTCTCGTGGGACAGGTTCCCTAGAATGATGGGGAATAATGGGAAATGGGACGTCCGAAAGAGGTGTGGGAGTACTTTCCTGAAGGGGTTCCGGAGTGACTTGGGTGGACACAAAATATGGCACAGACTCGAAGAAGGTAACATCGTCCGATATCAGGTATCGTTGCAGAGTGTGTGAGTAGAAATGATAACCCTTTTGGGATCGATGATAACCAAGAAAGACACACTTTAGTGATCGAGCTAATAGTTTATCAATACCAGGGGAGAGATTATGCATAAAACATGTAGGTCCGAAGACTCGAGGAGGAATTGGATGAAGAGGAGAGTTTGGAAACAAGATTGAACGAGGGATTTTATTATTAAGGACAGATGAGGGCATGCGATTTATGAGATAACACGCCGCGAGCACAGCATCCCCCCAAAATCTGAGAGGGACATTACCATGGATAAGTAGAGTCCGAGTGGTTTCTACGAGATGCCGATTTTTGTGTTCAACTATCCCGTTTTGTTGAGGTGTATGAGGACAAGATGTTTGGTGTAGAATACCATTGGATGACATAAAAGTTTGAAATTGTTGGGATAAATATTCACGTGCATTGTCACTTCTTAAGGTACGAATGGACAAACCAAATTGGGTTCTTATTTCTCGATAAAATTGTTCAAAAATAGAAAATAATTCAGATCTGTTTTTCATTAAAAATAGCCACGTGCAACGTGAAAAATCATCAATAAATGTTACAAAATACCTAGACTCAAAAGTAGACACAGTACGCGATGGACCCCAAACATCGGAGTGAACTAAAGCAAAAGGAGACGCAGACCGTTTATTGACTCGATCAGGAAAGTGACTACGAGTATGTTTCCCTAATTGACAAGACTCACACTGTAAAGTGGATAATTTAGATAAACTGGGTACCAACTTTTGTAGCTTGGGAAGACTTGGATGACCTAACTGCGCATGTATAATGAGTGGAGAATCTGTGGTGGAGCATGTGGTAGATGACGTAGAGAAATAGTAGAGGCCTTGAGACTCACATCTGACGCCAAATGTTTGTCCCGAACTTTGATCCTGCAGAATAACATCACTGTTAGTAAAAGTGATAGAACAATTAAGGGAACGATTTAAACGACTGACTGACAGTAAATTAAATGGTAAATTAGGTACATATAGGACATAAGTAACAAAGAGAGATGGTAGAATTTGAACAGTACCGATCCCTTGGGATCGGGTTTGAGAACCATTTGCGACAGTTATACTCGGTAAGAAACCAGAGGTAGAAAGGGAAGAGAAAAGATTTTTATTACCGGTAACATGATCAGACGCACCAGAGTCGAGGACCCAAGGACCAAGAGGAGATGATTGAGAGACGCAAACAGATGAATTACCAGTGTGTGCAATCGAAGCCGTGGAACCAGAGGTTTGGTTAGTCTGACACCACCTGAGAAAATCCTCGTAACTTGGCGTAGGGTTCTGAAGAGAAGGTGAAGTCTGCATAGTGTACGACTTTCCGAGAGTATGACTTTCTGTGATTCGAAAACGAAAACTGAAGACGGATCTGGAACCGGAGGAGGAAGGAGATTTCCCAAGAGAGAGAAAAAAAATTTTCGTGAACAGTAGCAGCGGCGGTGAACAGTAGTCCTCTAAAAAAAGTTTTTTTTCTTCATGGACTATGCTTGGCGGAGGTCGCTGGAAAAAAAAGGTGAGACAAACCGGAATGATGACACGGTTTGCAGAAGAAAAATTCTCACCGGAAGACAGTGGGTCAACCGGGTAAAGCACGGCGAAGAATTGCCTCTTAAAAGGCTCTAGATACCATATTGAATTAGGAGAGACTAAGATATATTTAGGTTAAACCGTGTGTTATGAAAGCACTACAAAGACTTTATTATATATAGAGAGATTACAACTAATTACACTATATAATCGATGTGGGACTATTCTACATACAAATATTCTTAACATTATATATTTACGAATATCAACATTATATAATTACAAATATTTAAGAATATTTACAAATATTCTTAACATTATATAATTACTGGTAATAATGGTGATGTGGGCTTATACCTTGCGATGATGATGATTGTTGTGAGTATGTGATAGTGCATTCATTGAGTCACATACATTTGCATACGTTGTGATGGCCTGGATTGGAAACTGTGAAGAAAGGTTATGCCTTGTTGATGCCTCTATTTATTGGCAGATTTTTAAGATTAGAGTTATGCTCCGATGGTACCACATGCATGTGCATTGTAATTGAGTCGCAGTTGATGTTGCAACTTGAGTTGTGGTGATGATATAATTGTTGTTGCTTTATGTTGTTGACTTGTTGTGACAAGTATTGTCTAAAAGATGTGAATTAGTAGTTATGTCATGTTGATGTTTTGTTGTGATTAAAGTTGTTTGTAAGCTGTGAAGTGGTGATTTTATATGATCTGGTCTAATATATTATTTTTCATACGAATTATTATATTGTCTGATATCTCACCCCTTCTGTTTGAATGTTTCCATCTATTGGTAACATGCAGGTAATCAAGAAGGATAGTTGTTACCTCGTTAGTTCGAGTCGGTGTCGTTGCTCTGATACGTAGCACTCGAGGGGATGAACGCTTGATGTTTAGTTGTTGATATTTATTTTAGTTTTTGAATTTTAAGTTGGTTACATGAAATAATTGTTGTCTTGAAGTTGTTTTAGTTGAATAAGAGATGTTATGTGAATTGAAGTTGAGTATGTATATTCCACTGCTTATCAATAAAATGTTGTTTGATTTTAAAGAATAAATCAGGCTGTTATTGGTCCATCCAGATTAAGTGTTATGTATCTGCTTTATATGCGATTAAATGAAGTTTGATTTTAAGTTGAAAATGTAGCATCCTATTTATGTTGAACTCTGACTTTATTATCATCCGTCGGGTAGAAATGGGGTGTTACATTAGGTGACATTAATTGAAATATGTACTGTTTGAGTAGATGACATAATTGGGTTCTTTGGGACAATGAGTTCTTTGGAGGTGATAATTTATTTCCCCTTAGTAGTAGTTTCCTTGATGGTGTTCTTGTTTGAAGCGTATAAAAGGGATAAAGAAGTATTGTAAGTGATGTTGTATGTTTTAGTTATGTAATAGAAAGATTTAAGTTGTCGATAAGTATAAATGTAATAAAAACCTACATTACATGGAGCAATGGCATTCTCAATTCGTTGCTTGACATCGGGATCTTCAGTAAGTTTCACGATAGATGCCTGCTTGTAGTATGGTTGTTGTGATACGGTGGGAGAACTGACTTGTTAGTTTTGTGTTTGATTGCAAATGTTGCGGTTAGAAAGAGTCACCACCGACTTTTCTTTTATCCAAAAGGAAAGTTGAAAAAACACAGGAAAGACCTTTGAGATTATTTCTTGATTTCGGGGGGTAGATTATGAAAAGGGAAGGTATTAGTACCCTTTTCATCCATGGTTTTCCATAGGATCTTAGTTACTTGCTAGATTACTTGCTTTTTGTTTGAAATTGTGCTTTGTGTGGTTTTTGAAAGTATTTTGTAAAGAGGCCATTGTTTAGGAAATCTTTGTAATAATTCTTATTTGTAAGAATGTATACAAATATGTTTGATCTTTTTAATTTTTTTTTAAGATTGTAAGATGTTAGAAAGTGTATATATTTGTTTTGAAAATAGAAAGGATGTTTGTTTGAAATTGAGAAAGTAATTAGGAGCATTCTACCTACTCAAAAGTTTTTCTTGTTTGTTGTACCCCAAAATTTTCCCTCTCATATTTCTCAAAACATTGCAAGAAGAATCTCCAAGTTGCTCAAGTTTGCTCAAGAGTTGGACAGACAAGCTATCTCCTAAGGCAATCAACCCCAAATTAGGGTTTTGTGTTGCATCAAGATCCTTGAATCCAAATGACCTCAAGTGATCACTAATGTCCTAATATGTTATCAAGATCATCCATGTCAAATTTCAAGCCTTGCAGAGGGAGTTTGCTCAGTCAATTACTCAAAGGTCCAAAAATCGATTGTGCTAGGGCAAAAGTCAACTATGACCCAAATATAGTCAAACTTCAAGATTTTTCGTCAACATTCTTATTTTGGAGGATATTGCATCATTTGATCAAGGGTTGATCATTATTCATCAAGGATTTCTCAAAATTCATCAAGACTCAAAACTTGCTAAATTAGGGTTTTGCAGGAAAAGTCAACTCAACTTTGACCAAGCATACCTTTCTCATACTTTCTGAGAATTGACCCATCCAAAGCTCATTTTGAATAGGATGCAATTTCCTACAATCCATCTTCATATCCCAAGATCAAAAAATGCACTCACAAGAAGTTATAAATTTGGACATTATAAGTCATTTTTGAAAGTCAACAAAAACACCTTTTTTTCCAAAGCTTATAACTTGAGCATAGAACATAAAAATGAGATGAGACCAAAAGGGTTGGTTTGAGGACATCTCAAGCTTTCTTTAAAGTCCAAGAACACTTACAAAAGGTCAAAATTGAAGAAGTTATGCATTGTTGAAGTTGGGCATTTTTGTAAAATTGTCAAAAGTCAACTATCCCCAAAACTTCAAATTTTGTCAAATTGGCCCATTCTTTTCCACTTGATTTGAGCTTGCATCATTGCCCACATGCCCTAGCTTCATCCATGAGCTCATATTTCATTTTTATTATTTTATTTGATTTTTTAATTGAATGTATTCATTTTTAATCAAATAAAATCATATAAAATCCAAAACTTTGATTACATAAGATTTTTTTGCTGTTTCAGGTTTTGATTATCATCATTATCATCATAAAACTTGAATCAAACAAAATCATGGACAAAAAGATTGAAAGTTGGCAGATTTGGAAGGTTTTAAAGAGGAGATCAAATCAAATATGTATGCGTTGATATGAGAGGATTTGATTCATAATTCTTACCCTAATACACTACACACTACATAAGGAAGCCAAAGCAATCGAGACAACGGTTGGCAATTGCAGAAAGAGGCAGAACAAAGTTTGAATAAAATCACAAAAAGCTTGAGATCGAAATCATGCTTAGGGGTGTTTTCAAGGGCTGAGACTCAATCTACCTGGATCAAAAGCAAGCTTCTTGATTTTGCAACTCAGAATTTAAGCATCCTTTTCATGAATCAATACCATATTTTGAATCTACATAACATTTGCAAGCGATTGGCATTATTCAATTGCGTTTATATGGCCTGAATGAAGAACCTCCATAGCTAGGGTTCTTCGTTTGTTTTTAGGGTTTTCTGTTTCAGGAAAAATTAGGACTAAAGAAGGGCATAGTGTTAATCAGGAAGCCAAGATGAGTTCAACCATGCTCGTGGAATTTGTTTTCATGGTCTGGAATGGATTTTAGAACAGGTTTGCACAGTTAGCTGCGGATCCAAATCCGCAGGTAATATTTGCAGGTTTTGGAGGTAGGAAACGATGAGCTATCGTTCTCCCAATGGCCCTTTCAATATCACGCGCGCGTTTTTTATGTTGTTGGCATATGATTTTGTTTTTATATAATATATTTCATTTATATTCATATAACAATTGAAACAGCGTGTCCCAGTGGTCAGCAAGTCTAATTCCAAGGCGTTAGTGGCTAGAGGTCAGGGGTTCGATCCCTGCCTCCAGCGCTTTGCATTTTCTCTTTGTTTTTCATGTAATCAGGTGTTTGCTCAAGCGTGCAATATACCATGCGCCATCAGTTGTCTAATTTCCAGATGGCCAAAGGCCAAATCTGAAGGTCCAAAGATGAAGGTCTATACTAGACCAAGTCCAAGCATGCACATTGGATTTCAAAAAGTCAAACAAGGCCAGCTGCAATTAGGCAACAGAATTGCTAGTCATACTCCCATTTCAGGCCCAAACCCCTCTCTCTTTTTATTTTATTTACTTTGCTTTATTATTTTGTTTTATTATTTTTATTTTCTAACCAATCAAATCTCTTTCTTTTATAAAATAAAAACCACAAAAATATTTTTATTCAATCAAATTTTTATTTTTATTAATAAACACTAATTAATTAATTTAGGTTTTAATTAGAATAACTTTAACCTATTTTTTATAAGAAATTAAAATTAAATTAGATTTAATTAGGTTTTAATTACTAACTTAATTATTTTATTTTTCTTTCTTAAAATAAAAAAAACCCAAAAATAATTTGTCTTTATTAATTAATTTATTAATTCAATTTAGTAATTAATTTAGGATTTATTTCTTTCTTAAAATAAAAACAACAAAAAGATGTCTTCTTTAAAGGGTCAAAACCCTAAAAATTTGCGCTCGATTTAATTTCCCGCACACGTTGCTTATTTTTATCCAATAATGTACTTGCTCCCGGATTGTAATAATTAATAGGACTTTTATTTATTTTTTATCGCTTTATTTATTTTTAAAGGGTTTGTCTTTGGCGATTTAAATACCCGACGCCTTGTAATTTAAATTCCGTATTTTATTTCGGCAAATTATAACTGTTAGATGTTTGGTAATAGGATGCATGACAAAACTGAATGTTTTAACCTAAAATCAACTTAGATCACCCTTAACATGTGTAAAGACAAAAAATAACTGAAAACGACACACTCGCACATGCGCACTCTTAGGGTACACCCCACTTGGTTGCCTTCGTATGCGGTCATTGAGTATAGGTTGTTTTAGAGGTCGTCCTCTTATCTAAAAGATCATAGTCGCCTCGAAATGGTTGCCTCGGATATTATTGCCTCAAAACAAATGATCTAAGACATTAGGGTTACCGCTAAGGCGTCCTAACATTGCTTTAGTGACCGTATGTCCCTAATTCGAATTGACCCTCAAACTTCAACGACGATGTTGCCTACTCATTCATAGTGGGATAGCATTGTCTAAAGGACATTAGCATAGAACGATTCCTTTTTTCGAGTAGGTAGATGGTTCTTAGATACTTGCTCTTTCAAAAACAAAAACTTTTCACACTTACACTTTTCGAACAAAGTTTTCAAAAACACTTCATACGCTCTTGAAGGCAGAAGCAAGAGTTAAATCAAAGTTTTCAAAACAAAAACTTTTTCAAACCCACAAGCACAAAGAAAGCAATATTTTGAAAATAATATGAGCAAGTACCTAAGAGCCCGTGGATAACCACGGATAGAAAGGGTTCTAACACCTTCCCTTTCTATAATCTACCCCCCCCCCCCCCCCCCCCCCCCCCCCCCCCGTACTCAGAAAATCTCAAAAAAATGAATTTTTCTGTGCTTTTTTCCTTTCCTTGTTGGATAAAATAAAAGTTGGTGGCGACTCTTGCTTACTGCGACATTTTGCGAAAACAAACGCAAAATGTAAACCAGCATTCCAAAAAACAAAACAATCAGTTCTTCCCACCATATCACATAACTAGCGACTCTGCTGGGGAATATTTAAGTGGGGTGTACCTTAGGATTAGGTCATATTGTTTTCAATTGCTTAACTTGTATGCTTTATATTTGTGGGTTTGAATCGGAGTTACTATAGATCCTAACCCGGATCTGGGGGATACCCTTTAGGTAAGTAGCAATAAACTGTGAGGGAACTATACGGTGTAGACCGATACAGTTGAAGTAGTAGCTACGTTGGTGGGGCACTTTAGTACGTATCGATATCCCTTGTGGCGTAATGAGGAGAATATGGGTATGCTAAGGGGTCATTAAGCACCAACTGACCTTAGAACCTTTAAATTTACCAACTTGGCCATAGAACAGTAGCAGTATGCTACAGTCATTGAGATTAAACTCTCGCGATGATTCTGGCCGCAAGAAAAGGTTGCTAAACTAGAATTATGACCGATCGAGGGTAGTCAGTGATATTGAGATCCTCTAGAACCCGGTTACTATTTTTAGGACAGGTTTGAACCAACTGAACTGACAGAGGGTAGTACCTAAACTCCTTGCCAGCCTGAAATCTAAGGGCTCTCTGTGTGACTTGTGTGCCTTTACCATGTTTGATATTTGTGGATACTTGTGGTGTGCTTTCTATCATGACATCATGACATTGCATGCATCTTGCATTGGACTAACCTATTTCAAAGACAGGAGGGATTCATCTTTGTTCTGTTTTGTAGGTCATGGCACCCATGCGTAGAAACACCATTTGGATCAACTTTGTCCAGGTTCCCACTCAGCTCAAGGAATTGGTTGCAAAGATTTCAGATACTACCTCCTTCATCAGAAGACATGGTCACCTCCTGAGTTTGGTCACTTCCAAATTGAACGAGCAGATGATGAGTGTCTTAGTCCAGTTCTTTGATCCACTGTACCATTGCTTTACTTTTCGGGACTACCAGTTGGTCCCTACCTTGGAAGAGTTCTCTGATCTACTTGGTATCTCTATTCTGGAGCAGACCTCGTTCACAGGTTGGGAGAAGATCCTTAGGCCGAAAGAGATTACTTCAGCCCTCCATCTAACAAAGGCTGAGGTAATGTCTAATCGAGAAACTCCTAGTGGAACAAAGGGCTTCTTGACTAAGTTCTTGGTTTGTAAGGCTAATCATTTCTGGGATAGTCTAGACTTCCAGGCATTTGAAGACATTTTGGCTCTTCTCATATATGGTTTGGTGTTGTTTCCTAACTCGGATGCTTTCGTCGGCGTGAATGCAGTGAAGATTTTCATGTCCGGTAATCCCGCGCCCACTCTCTTGGGTGACATTCTTCACTCTCTTTATGCCCGTACTGCTCGGAAGCGGGGAACCCTTATGTGTTGTGCTCCGTTGTTGGCGAGGTGGTTTATTTCTCACCTACCTAAATCAGTTTTGAAGAACAAGGAAGGCATGGGCTGGGCTTATAGGATTATGTCTCTCTCTCTCATAATGACATTGTGATCGGTGGAAATAGAACTGACTGTTTAACTCTGGTTCGCGAAATGTCACGGAAGCAAGAGTCGCCACCGTCTTTTATTTTTTCCAACATGGACAGGACAAAAGCACAGCAAAATTCCTTATGAGAACGTTTCTCGGTTCGGGAGGTAGATTTATAGAAAGGGAAGGTGTTAGCACCCTTTCTATCCATGGTTATCCATGGGCTCTTAGATACTTGCTCTTATGTTTTCAAAATGTTTGCTTTTCAAATGTGAATGGGTTTGAAAAAAGTTTCTTTGAAAGATTTCTGAATGACTCTTGTATCAGTCCTCAAGAGTGTTTGAAAAATTTGTTTTGAAAGCTTTTGAAAGTGTCAGTGTGAAAAGATTTTTGATTTGTTTTTGAAGAGAGCAAGTATCCATGAGTCATCTACCTACCCTAAGGAATTAGGCTGTGTAAGAGTCCTTAAGGTAGTTTCATCCCACCATTGAGAGGTAGGTAGCACCGCCGTTGGAGGTGTTCAGGTCAATTCGTTTGTAGGGACAGTGTGGTCACCGAAGCAATAGTAGGACACCTTAGAAGCAACCCTAATGTCCTAGATCCTTTTATTCGAGGCAACCGTTTCGAGGCGACTGGATCTTAGACATCAGAGCGACCACTAAAACATCCTATACTTGACGACCACGTTTCGAAGGCAACGAGTGAGGCGTACCCTAGAAGTGGTGTGTGTATTGTGTGTTGTTTTCATGTTAACATTTATCTTTGATCATGGCATTGTGAGCTACGAGTTATTTTTAATTACCATACATTCTTTCATGCAATTTAGAATTTAGGAGTGCGGGAAATTAAAAGACGGAAATATAAAAGCTACGTTATTACAAGGCGCGGGTCTATACATCGCCAAATTACAAAGACCCGTTTTTGATAAAGATGCGGAAAGTAAAAAATAATAAACCTAGTTACTATTACATCCGGAAAGCAGTTACATAATAATCAATAAGAGAATAATGCGCGAAAAGAATTAAAATCAGGACGTCCGAGGGTGTTGGGCCCTTTTGAGAAATTAAATTAAATTAAAACCTAATTAATTATTTAATTAAAGAAAAGAAAGTGTTTTTTATGTTTTTTGTATTTAATGAAATAAAAGAAATAAAATCAAGAGAAAACCCTAATTCTAAGTTTATTTTAAATTGTTAATGAAAATATTAAAGTTAACCTAATTTACTAGCTAATTAATTTACATGTTTATTTACAAAAATAATAGTAATTAATAATAATAATAATAAATAATGATGAAAATAATTAATTAAGAAAAAGATAAAAAATGTCAAAAACCTAATTCTATGTATTTTTTATTTATTAAGAAAAGAGATTAAATTTTAAACCTAAATTAAACTAAAATTAATTGTTAACATTTATTTACAAAAAATAGGTTAATGATGCAATTAATAAATAATTAAAAATATTTACAATTTTTAGTTTCTGATTTTTATTAGGAAAATTAATTTGAGGTGAAATAATAATAATAATTAAAGCAATTACAAGAATTAAAAAGAAAAGAAAATTAAATTGAATATGCAAACCAAGGGGGGTGTCTGGCCCATGTGGAGGTGAAATTGAAGCAATTCAGGCCCATCAAGGCAAAGCCTGTTTGACTTTCAGGATTGTGTGCACGTTGGTTGACCAAGGCATAGAGTGTTTGTCACCTCCTGGCCTTCAGATTATGGATCAAAGCCACTTGGCAGGCCAACACGTGAGCCTCATGGTGGGACGTTAGATGAGGCGTTGCACTAGAATACGTTAAAACAAAAATTATGAATTATGTGGGGGGACCTGGGAATCGAACCCAGGTCCCTATGCTTGCAATACACGTCCTCCACCATCTGAGCTACCAAGCGCGTTTGTATACATAATAATAAAGAAATATAATATATGAAAAGTGCCCATTATGCTGAACCATTAAAAAAACGCGCTAAGGTTTGAATGCTCCAGTTACAGGACGCCATGCACACCTTCTTCTTCGTTTTCACCTGCAACATGAATAAGATAGCGGGGGTTTTAAACCCCCACAAAGCAAAAGTCTCAAAAATATCGAATAGCCCTGTGGATTACATAAATTGAGCGTGAGGGTTTGGTTGAATTCTTCTGGCCTTGACGAATTCAACCATAGTCATGACGTGTTCCAATTTTCCTGATGCCTAAAGCCCTAATTGCAAGCTTCAGAAACCCTAAATTTCGTCCATGGTATTTTTTGATTCAGGCAGCGTTAGTTTAATTAACTTATACCAATTGCTTCAGAAGGTACCTATTAGCATGAATCAAACAAGAAAACGGATTAAAAGCACATGAATCATGTTATGCAAGTTTGAAAAATAAGGCAAACCGTGTGGCTTATGTTCTTTGATTCTTCGCGTGTTAGGATTGGTTTTTGATACCAATAGACTCCTGGAGACTCAGGCAAGGTGATTGAATCCTTTTTAGGCGTGGAAAGGCACTGCAAGTAGGATTTCAGTTTCACAACTTTCTTGATTTTTTTGCAAATTGGCTATGTGGTTTCAGCAGCTTTCACGTGTGTGTGGCTTTAGGGTTTCACTCAGCATATGTATGTGATGCAAATTAGGTCAAAACCTTGGCCCAAAAGTCCATGAATTAATGTTTCAGATCCTTGATTTTCAATCATGTAATTTTCAATCTTTTTCCATGAAAACCTTGCCAATTATGGAAGATCTTGTCCCCTTGAGTGATGCACGAAATCTTTAGCATGTGTGGAGTGTATTTGCTTCATAAAAAGATTTGACAACCATGCTTTGATATTTTTCTACAATTAAAACCAATTAAATGAATTAATAATAATAAAAATTCAATTAATTAATTAAAAATAAGAAAATAAATCATTTTAAGTTCAATGGGTCGTGCATAGGCTTTGGGTAATGATTCAAGAAAGAATTTGAGGCCCATTAGCAAATTTGAAGCTTTTTAGGCAAAGTTGACTTTTGAAAGTTCCCAAAAATTTCCCAACTTCTCCAATGCATATCTTGCTCAATTTTGAAGCTATGAACATGTTCTTGGACATTTTGGAAGGGTCTTGAAGTCTTCTAACCAATGCCATTGGTCCCATGTCATTTTGATTTACCAATCTCAAGTTATGGTCTTTGACTTAAAGTGCCTTTTTGTTGACTTTTGAAAATGACCTATAATGTTGAAATTGATAACTTTTTGTGAGAGCATTTCTTGGACTTGGAGTGTGAAGATGAGTTGTAGGAAATGTCATCCCCTTCAAAATGAGCTTTGTATGGGATTTTTCTGATAAACCATGAAGAAGTTATGCCTTGGTCAATTTGCAGTTGACTTCTCAACTGTC
Organism: Vicia faba; assembly: GCA_948472305.1. NCBI lineage: Eukaryota > Viridiplantae > Streptophyta > Magnoliopsida > Fabales > Fabaceae > Vicia > Vicia faba. The sequence goes on from OX451735.1 coordinate 992,376,022, forward strand.
CAGAAATAGCAACTTTTGCATCTTGAGACCTTTTGAGCCATGCTTGTGGAATCATGATCAAGAATTGATCGAATGATGGTTGTGGCTTCAAAATAAGATGTTGACCAAAATTTTTGACTTTTGACTGTCAAATGACCATTTTGCCCATGCAGTTGAATGTGAGGCAATTAGGGTTTTTGACTGTGCAACTTGATGCTGTGAGTCTTGAAACTTGACATATGGATGCTTGACAATGTATGTAGGCACATGGGACTTGATTAGACCCTTGAAAACCTCAATTTCTTTGCAAGAACCAAAACCCTAATTTTGACTGTGTTAGGAGGCAATTGGACTGTGCAATCCTTGAGAGATTTTGAACCATGATCTTGACACATCTTGAAGAATATGGGAGGGAAAATTTTGGGGTACAACAGTTGCCCCTGTTCAATCTTCTTAGACCTGAGGATGTAGATTGGCTGGCGTGCCTTTCGTAATCCGAGGGTAGAAGATGATTGAACACTAGAGTGCCCAGAAATTTGCACTCGCATAGTAGAGTATCAGCAGTGTGATAGCGGGAATGGGCTTACAGATGCCGTTTGGAAAGATGATGGATAGGAGGATGGGCTTATAGATGCCATCTGGAGATATGACAGAACCTTGTCGGGAATGGGCTTATAGATGCCATTTGGAGATTGTTGATATGTGGATGGGCTTATAGATGCCATCTAGGTGTCGATCGCGTAAGAGATTCCTTAGCGAGAACTTGTGTACCTGAGGAAGAAAATAACTACCTGGTCTGTTACAGGGGTTGATCTTCAAACTCTTTATGTAGATGTGCCCTGGCTGGATGCAGGTATCGAATCTCTAAACTCTTCAGACGTGCCCTGGCAGGATACAGGAATCGAGTCCGGAAAATAGTCATCAACAGATACACCCTGGCAGGATACAGGAATCAGATCTTCAAACTCTTCAGACGTGCCCTGGCAAGATACAGGAATCGATTCCGGAAAATAGTCGTCAACAGATACACCCTGGCAGGATACAGGAATCGGATCTTCAAACTCTTCAGACGTGCCCTGGCAGGATACATGAATCGAGTCCGAAAAATAGTCGTCAACAGATATACCCTGGCAAGATACATGAATCAGATCTTCAAACTCTTCAGACGTGCCCTGGCAGGATACAGGAATCGAGTCCAGAAAATAGTCGTCAACAGATACACCCTGGCAGGATACAGGAATCGAATCTTCAAACTCTTCAGACATGCCCTGGCAGGATACAGGAATCGAGTCCGGAAAATAGTCGTCAACAGATACACCCTGGCAGGATACAAGAATCGGATCTTCAAACTCTTCAGAGGTGCCCTGGCAAGATACATGAATCGAGTCCGGCAAATAGTCGTCAACAGATACACCCTGGCAGAATACAGGAATCGGATCTTCAAACTCTTCAGACGTGCCCTGGCAGGATACAGGAATCGAGTCTGGAAAATAGTCGTTAACAGATACACCCTGGCTGGATACAGGAATCAGATCTTCAAACTCTTCAGACGTGCCCTGGCTGGATACAGGAATCGAGTCCGGAAAATATTCGTCAACAGATACACCCTGGCAGGATACAGGAATCGGATCTTCAAACTCTTCAGACGTGCCCTGGCAGGATACAGGAATCGAGTCCGGAAAATAGTCGTCAACAGATACACCCTGGTAGGATACAGGAATCGGATCTTCAAACTCTTCAGACGTGCCCTGGCTGGATACAGGAATCGAGTCCGGAAATAGTCGTCAACAGGTACGCCCTGGCTGGATACAGGAATCGGATCTTCAAACTCTTCAGACGTGCCATGGCAGGATACAGGAATCGAGTCTGGAAAATAGTCGTCAACAGATACACCCTGGCAGGATACAGGAATCAGATCTTCAAACTCTTCAGACGTGCCCTGGCTGGATACAGGAATCGAGTCCGGAAATAGTCGTCAACAGGTACGCCCTGGCTGGATACAGGAATCGGATCTTCAAACTCTTCAGACGTGCCCTGGCAGGATACAGGAATCGAGTCTGGAAAATAGTCGTCAACAGATACACCCTGGCTGGATACAGGTATTGAATCTGAAATTGCGACAGTTGATAGTAATTATCTTTGGATTGACCTTTTTCCTGAAAAGGTAAAACATCAGTTGTATGCAATATCATGATGTATGAATTGCATGATGTCATGATGTTCTCGAAATAGACGAGATTGTGTGATATGATGCATATGTGCATGCGTCATGTATGAAGATGTAATGTTTATGAATGTATTTTCATCTAGGAAGATAAATCCTTGACGAATGCCGGGAACTTGAATCCTGGGCTGATGTTGAAGAGTAGAGTTCTTCGTTTCCGCTGGGGATAATGATTGCAAGAATAAACTGCTAGGGGAAGATGACTCCGTTGGGGAATAAACTTTGCTGGAGAGATCACTTTGCGGGGAATTACTCTGGGGAGAGATACTTCGCTGAGGTGTTAATGATAACTCCGCTGGGGATACCATGGTTAAGTTATGTTGGAAGATCTGATGAACTCCGCTGGGGATAGGAAGACTTCGCCGGGGATGATCTTTCCGTGGCAATTTGGCTGAGGATAACCCAGTTATATCCTGGTGGGGAATAACCTTTGAATAAAACCGGGGAGGAGCATTCGTACTCTGCAGGTGATAAGCTTCTAGAATCTATTGGGGATAAGCTCCCTGAATCTACTGGGGAGATTGATTGAACTCTCCTGGGGGAATTTTTCAGATTGGACTGGGGAATGGCTCCACTGGATGTCCGGTATACCGCCGGGGAACAATCTTAGATCAAGATTGCCGGGGATGCTTGTTAGGAATGTTTGTGCACTCCGTTGGGGAATGTTGAGATCTTATGAGGATACCCACTTCCTTGAAGCTGACTGAGGATAACTCTGCTTGGGGAGAGTGTCACTGACTTGCTAGGGATAATGTGCTTTGTTAGGGTTGATGGGAGACCAACTGCTTGGAGAGTATTACTGATTCTTGTCTTGCTTGGCGAGGAGTGAAGGTATCTGGGTTACATTCTTCAGCCGAACTTACCTTGGTACCTTGATGGACAGAGCAATTAGATTGCTTAGACAACTCATTATTGCCCCAGTTTCTGAAGGAGAAGATACCTGTGGAGGTGTTTGACAACTGCCGTTTGCCAAATCTTCTTCTGGTAGGCTAGTGACGAGATAACGGGACATAGTCGTACGCTTTGATCCCTAATTTTTGCCTGGACCGCCCTTTCGGGTTTTCAGTCCACCAGGATACCCGTTTTTGCCCAAGCCGCCTTTTCAGGTTTTCGACTTTCCGGGTGTACAGTTTTTTTCATTTCATCCCTTATTTTTGCCCGAACCCTTTTGGTTCACCGGGAAACCCTAATTTTTCCCTAGGTATGTCAACCTAGCGGGTCTTTGATTATGCGCAGTATTTTTTCGACTATGTCCGTGCTCTCAGGATGTAGGGAGGTGCCCCTGTTGTTGTGTTGCCATGTGACCAGAAGATCTTCGTTTGATCAGGCAAGATTCATAGCTGGAATTCATGTCCAATGCCCCAAGTGACTCAGGCGGAGATTTGCCCCTGGTTATTTTGGCATTTGAGAGATTCCTTGAATCTTGACTGGACTGCCCCAGATGATGGACAATTATCACGTCTGCCCCTTGATTGGAAGTGCTCTTGTTCATTAGACATTCGTCGTGCGAACTTCTATGCTGTTCAAACAAATAGTCATATGCAAGCAATGTTATGTTAAAAATGCAAAGCTTATGTCTGTCTTGAAGTTTTGGGAAATGCAGTTTTTTTTCATGAAAACAAGTGAATTTTTTTTAAACTGTGATGTCAACTCGTTATTTTACCGCGAGCCTTAAGGAGTCAGGATACCTTTCGTAACAGTATGCTTTCGAACTAACCCATGCTTCAGCTAGGACTTTTTAGGGTTGTAACGTGGCCTGGTTCACGGTTTAAGAAACAAAGGATAAGGCTCAAAACTTATTTGTACCCACCCACTCTTCGTGATGTTCTTCAAACCTAAACTCAGTTAATCATGCGTTAGACCTTGTTTGAGTCTTTGCTCTGATATTCCGGTGATGGTTCGGATGTTGCCAATTTATTTTGAACAGGCAGTCATTTTTTTTTAGAGTCGGCAGGACCTCTTTTTTTTTTTTTTTGATTTTGTTATCCCTATTTTTTTTGCCTGAACTGTTCTTTTGTGATTACAGTCAGCGGGATGCCCCAGTTTTGTAAGTCTCCTTCATAGGTTTTGACTTATTGGGCTTTTGTTTTTTGAAAGATAACGACTGCCTGTCTTGACGATTATAGGGAACCATCACTATTTTTGTTTTGTTTTGTAAGGACCTCTTTGGTGCCATTTGTTATGCACTTGGATCAACTGAGAGAACTACCCTGCCCCAGGTTATGATTAAGGGTTTTAATTTTCGAAAAGAAAAACTCCTACTTCTTTGGCTCAGAAGGGTTGATGAGGGATTATCTTCCTTATAACTCTAGTGTTTAGGGATTGAAACAATGCATGTACCTCATCAGTGGGGTTTGTCCAAAAGCATACTGTAGGTCGTGGTATCGTTTTCGTCATCCTCCCTCAAGAGGCTTAGAATTATTAATCGAGCGTTGAACATCACAAAAAATGAAAGCAGTTTTGAATATAGCGAATGCGAATATATTGATTCAAAACAGACATATGCGATGCATTGATAAAGTAATAAAGTTTGCTATGATAATAATTGTTTGAACAATCAAAAGAAAATTACAACTTGAAAATTCTAATGGACAAAAAGTCTTATCATCTCAGGACTTGTTACTCCAAATGGTGAATCCTGTAGGGATGGTAGAAGCACTCAGCCTGACCTTCTCGGGTGAAATCCACTACTCCTTCATTGATCAGGTCCTGGACTTTGTTCTTCAGAGCCCAGCAGCCGGCAGTGTCATGTCCAGGACTATCAGAGTGGTATGCACATCTTTTGTTGGGATGCTAGTTAGGAGCAGAGATGTTGGGGTTCCGGGGAGGAGCCCTTAGTGTAATCAGATTCAGACTCTTAGGTGTTGTAAAGCTTGAAACAGCGACACGTTGAGCTGGGTGAATTGCCTCCTGGGCTTGTTTGGCTTACTCTGATCACCCTGTTGCTCTGGGCGAGGTTGTGGTTGGACCTGTGAAGTGGTAGCAATTTGGAGAGGTCTATTCTTCACCCTACCAGACTCTTGTCCCCTTGAAAGTTGATCAATGACCTAGTCCCTGACTTGGACTGGTTTCTTCATGTCTTGATGAAGCTGACTGATCATGGTCCTTAACTCTTCTTGCTCCCGAGCTAAGCCTTGGATGAGAGCCATTTGTCCCAGCATCTGGGTTCTCATTGTATCTACCTCAGCTTGCAGACGTTTCAGCCGTTCGTCCTTTTCATCTTCGGGACTTTTCTTGGCCAAATTCCCCATGAGGAGTGTCCTAACTCTTCTTGCCCCTTGAATAGGCTTAGGAAGATCTCCCTGAACTGAGTCTCTTGAGCATGAAGACCCTGGTTATCTTGTTGGGAAGCCATTGCTGAAATAAACAACGAAGAAGGTAAGTGACCTGTAACAAGGATATATGTAATGCAATGATGTATATGTATGCATGCAATGTTTTCAAGGATCTCGCGGGGTAAACAAGAGAATTGTTAGAGTTGGCATTTTGTAGATTGATGGAAGTAACTGCATATTGTTGAGAGTCCTTCTTCAAGAGTCAAAGCTCACCATATCGAGTGGGTCATAGCCCTTGACTCAAGCTGTCACGTTTTAATCTCCAAACAAACTTGGCTAGAGGAAAATAAATCCCCTTTTTCCCCTTGCTAGACATTTTGATTCATCATGACCTGCATCATAAACCCTTGAGATCCTTAAAATGGGTTAGTCCTTATGTAGGATGCATGCAATGGTATGATGTTATGCTATGCATGGGGTGACGTAAATAAACCCTGTTATGAGTCCAGATTAAGGACTGTAAACAAAACCTGCAAGAAACTCAAGTGTCAGATAACAAGCATGTGAATAGTCAAGTTTGAAGGCACACAAGTCACACAAAGAGCCCTTAGAGTTTAGGCCAGCATGAAGTTCAGGTACTACCCTCTTTCAGTTTGTTGGTTAAGACCTGTCCTATTGAAAGTAACCGGGTTCTAGAGGATCCCAATATCACTGACTACCCTCAATCGGTCATAACTCCAGCATCGCAATCTTTTCTTGCGGCCAGAACCATCGCGAGAGTTTAGCCTCAATGGGTGTAGCATACTGCTACTATTCTATGGCCAAGTTGGGTCAAATTAGGGTTCTAAGGTCGGTTGGTGCTTAATGACTCCTCAGAAGACCCATATTCTCCTCGTTGCAACATAAGGGATATCGGTACAGACCAAGGTGCCACACCAATGTAGCCACTGCTTCACCCGTGTCGGTCTACGCCGGACAGGTCCCTCACAGCTTATGCTACCTAATAGGGTATCCCCAGATCTGGGTTAGGATCTATGAAACTCCAAGACAATGCCCATAATAATAAAGCAAACAAAACAAAGCAATTGAAAACACCAGTATGAGCTATCCTAAGGTACACCTCACTTTAAGTGTCCCCAGCAGAGTCGCCAGTTCTGTGATCGGTGGAAATAGAACTGACTGTTTAATGCTGGTTCGCAAAATGTCGCGGAAGCAAGAGTCGCCACCGTCTTTTATTTTTTCCAACATGGACAGGACAAAAGCACAGCAAAATTCCTTATGAGAACGTTTCTCGGTTCGGGAGGTAGATTTATAGAAAGGGAAGGTGTTAGCACCCTTTCTATCCATGGTTATCCATGGGCTCTTAGATACTTGCTCTTATGTTTTCAAAATGTTTTCTTTTCAAATGTGAATGGGTTTGAAAAAAGTTTCTTTGAAATATTTTTGAATGACTCTTGTATCAGTCCTCAAGAGTGTTTGAAAAATTTGTTTTGAAAGCTTTTGAAAGTGTCAGTGTGAAAAGATTTTTGATTTGTTTTTGAAGAGAGCAAGTATCCATGAGTCATCTACCTACCCTAAGGAATTAGGCTGTGTAAGAGTCCTTAAGGTAGTGCCATCCCACCATTGAGAGGTAGGTAGCACCGCCGTTGGAGGTGTTCAGGTCAATTCGTTTGTAGGGACAGTGTGGTCACCGAAGCAATAGTAGGACACCTTAGAAGCAACCCTAATGTCCTAGATCCTTTTATTCGAGGCAACCGTTTCGAGGCGACTGGATCTTAGACATCAGAGCGACCACTAAAACGTCCTATACTTGACGACCACGTTTCGAAGGCAACGAGTGAGGCGTACCCTAGAAGTGGTGTGTGTATTGTGTGTTGTTTTCATGTTAACATTTATCTTTGATCATGGCATTGTGAGCTACGAGTTATTTTTAATTACCATACATTCTTTCATGCAATTTAGAATTTAGGAGTGCGGGAAATTAAAAGACGGAAATATAAACGCTACGCTATTACAAGGCGCGGGTCTATACATCGCCAAATTACAAAAACCCGTTTTTGATAAAGATGCAGAAAGTAAAAAATAATAAACCTAGTTACTATTACATCCGAAAAGCAGTTACATAATAATCAATAAGAAAATAATGCGCGAAAAGAATTAACATCAGGACGTCCGAGGGTGTTGGGCCCTTTTGAGAAATTAAATTAAATTAAAACCTAATTAATTATTTAATTAAAGAAAAGTTAGTGTTTTTTATGTTTTTTGTATTTAATGAAATAAAAGAAATAAAATCAAGAGAAAACCCTAATTCTAAGTTTATTTTTAATTGTTAATGAAAATATTAAAGTTAACCTAATTTACTAGCTAATTAATTTACATGTTTATTTACAAAAATAATAGTAATTAATAATAATAAAAAATAATGATGAAAATAATTAATTAAGAAAAAGATAAAAAATGTCAAAAACCTAATTCTATGTATTTTTTATTTATTAAGAAAAGAGATTAAATTTTAAACCTAAATTAAACTAAAATTAATTGTTAACATTTATTTACAAAAAATAGGTTAATGATGCAATTAATAAATAATTAAAAATATTTACAATTTTTAGTTTCTGATTTTTATTAGGAAAATTAATTTGAGGTGAAATAATAATAATAATTAAAGCAATTAAAAGAATTAAAAAGAAAAGAAAATTAAATTGAATATGCAAACCAAGGGGGGTGTCTGGCCCATGTGGAGGTGAAATTGAAGCAATTCAGGCCCATCAAGGCAAAGCCTGTTTGACTTTCAGGATTGTGTGCACGTTGGTTGACCAAGGCATAGAGTGTTCGTCACCTCCTGGCCTTCAGATTATGGATCAAAGCCACTTGGCAGGCCAACACGTGAGGCTCATGGTGGGACGTTAGATGAGGCGCTGCACTAGAATACGTTAAAACAAAAATTATGAATTATATGGGGGGACCTGGGAATCGAACCCAGGTCCCTATGCTTGCAAGACACATCCTCCACCATCTGAGCTACCAAGCGCGTTTGTATACATAATAATAAAGAAATATAATATATGAAAAGAGCCCATTATGCTGAAACATTAAAAAAACGCGCTAAGGTTTGAATGCTCCAGTTACAGGACGCCACGCACACCTTCTTCTTCGTTTTCACCTGCAACATGAATAAGATAGCGGGGGTTTTAAACCCCCACAAAGCAAAAGTCTCAAAAATAGCGAATAGCCCTGTGGATTACATAAATTGAGCGCGAGGGTTTGGTTGAATTCGTCTGGCCTTGACGAATTCAACCATAGTCATGACGTGTTCCAATTTTTCCTGATGCCTAAAGCCCTAATTGCAAGCTTCAGAAACCCTAAATTTCGTCCATGGTGTTTTTTGATTCAGGCAGCGTTAGTTTAATTAACTTATACCAATTGCTTCAGAAGGTACCTATTAGCATGAATCAAACAAGAAAACAGATTAAAAGCACATGAATCATGTTATGCAATTTTGAAAAATAAGCCAAACCGTGTGGCTTATGTTCTTTGATTCTTCGCGTGTTAGGATTGGTTTTTGATACCAATAGACTCCTGGAGACTCGGGCAAGGTGATTGAATCGTTTTTAGGCGTGGAAAGGCACTGCAAGTAGGATTTCAGTTTCACAACTTTCTTGATTTTTTTGCAAATTGGCTATGTGGTTTCAACAGCTTTCACGTGTGTGTGGCTTTAGGGTTTCACTCAGCATATGTATGTGATGCAAATTAGGTCAAAACCTTGGCCCAAAAGTCCATGAATTAATGTTTCAAATCCTTGATTTTCAATCATGTAATTTTCAATCTTTTTCCATGAAAACATTGCCAATTATGGAAGATCTTGTCCCCTTGAGTGATGCACGAAATCTTTAGCATGTGTGGAGTGTATTTGCTTCATAAAAGGATTTGACAACCATGCTTTGATATTTTTCTACAATTAAAACCAATTAAATGAATTAATAATAATAAAAATTCAATTAATTAATTAAAAATAAGAAAATAAATCATTTTAAGGTCAATGGGTCGTTCATAGGCTTTGGGTAATGATTCAAGAAAGAATTTGAGGCCCATTAGCAAATTTGAAGCTTTTTAGGCAAAGTTGACTTTTGAAAGTTCCCAAAAATTTCCCAACTTCTCCAATGCATATCTTGCTCAAATTTGAAGCTATGAACATGTTCTTGGACATTTTGGAAGGGTCTTGAAGTCTTCTAACCAATGCCATTGGTCCCATGTCATTTTGATTTACCAATCTCAAGTTATGGTCTTTGACTTAAAGTGCCTTTTTGTTGACTTTTGAAAATGACCTATAATGTTGAAATTGATAACTTTTTGTGAGAGCATTTCTTGGACTTGGAGTGTGAAGATGAGTTGTAGGAAATGTCATCCCCTTAAAAATGAGATTTGGATGGGATTTTTCTGATAAACCATGAAGAAGTTATGCCTTGGTCAATTTGCAGTTGACTTCTCAACTGTCCAGAAATAACAACTTTTGCATCTTGAGACCTTTTGAGCCATGCTTGTGGAATCATGATCAAGAATTGATCAAATGATGGTTGTGGCTTCAAAATAATATGTTGACCAAAAATTTTGACTTTTGACTGTCAAATGACCATTTTGCCCCTATAGTTGACTGTGAGGCAATTAGGGTTTTTGACTGTGCAACTTGATGTTGTGAGTCTTGAAACTTGACATATGGATGCTTGACAATGTATGTAGGCACATGGGACTTGATTAGACCCTTGAAAACCTCAATTTCTTTGCAAGAACCAAAACCCTAATTTTGACTATGTTAGGAGGCAATTGGACTGTGCAATCCTTGAGAGATTTTGAACCATGATCTTGACACATCTTGAAGAATATGGGAGGGAAAATTTTGGGGTACAACAGACATCATTTGGACTATTAAGGGCATGGAAGACGTGGCTATTATTGATCACTGTGGGGAATACCCCAACGTCCCACTGATAGGAACCAATGGAGGAATCACTTATAATCCGTGTTTGGCTTTACATCAGTTTGGGCGAGCTAGGAGGGAAGGACCTCATGAGTTGCTAATGCCAAGTATTGTCTTTGATTTCCAGGGGGATAGTGACGAGCAATGCCGCAGATTCATAAGAGCTTGGGATAGAGTACACAGGTCTGATCCGCACGAGCTGGGTGCAAAGACTTCTCTTCTGATGGAGCTGTATCTCCGATGGGTTCGAATCCGTGCCCAAAAGCTGGGAATGCCGTACGAAGTCGTCTTGCCTATAATTGTTGAAGTTGCTGATGAAGAAGGGGTTCCTCCTACCATTCTCCATCCATACATGCCTACTGACATTGGGGCATTAAAGAGATCTTGGATGCAACTGAGAGAAGAGCGGGATACTTACAGAGAAAAGTATCACGAGCAAGAGCAGAAGATTCAAAAGTTGACAAGGCAGCTGGAGAACGAGCGGATCCTCAACGACTATGTCCGCACTGACAAGAAACGACCATGGGAGCATTGATTGTCTTTTTGATTATTTCTAGTTTTGATTTACTTTTCAGTTTTTTTTCCTGTAATGCCTTAAAGGCATATGTTGAACAATTGAATTTCAAGTTTATCTAATAAAAGTGTGTTTCATTGTAGTTTATGAATTTGAATCCCTAAAGTCTTTGAAATCATATCATGCGCATATCATTCCCATGCACCTCATAACAGGTGTCCTTACAGGTTTCTCATCCTCTTTGCTGTTTATTTCAGCATCATGTCTTCCAAAACATCAACTGAACAAGCAATCAAGGCTCTGCAAGCCTAAAACGCCTAGTTCCAGGAGTTGTTCATGAGTTTGACTAAGGGTCAGCAAGATCTAAAGACCCTTATCTTGAAAGAGAAGAAGAAGAAGAAGAAGACGGTCCTATTTAATATGGGTTGCAGATTCGGAAACGGTTTGCGAGAAGAGGTTGATTTAACCCACTCATCTAGAGGGGGAGATAATCAGGAAGAAAGGAGGGCTCCTAGCCCTGTGGTTTCAGAAAACGAGACCGACTTCGACGAAGACCAGTATCCTCTGGCCGAGGATAGATATAAATAGCTTTACGACCGGTTGAGTGCGATGGAAGTTCAGAAAGTTCCTGGTCTGGACTTTGGAGACTTGGGTCTGTCATCTGGGGTGGTAATTCCCCACAAGTTTAAAGCACCAATCTTTGCTAAATACGATGGGGTTTCTTGCCCAAAATTGCACTTCCGTTCATATGTTTGGAAGATTCAGCCATGCACTGCTTACAAGAACCTCTGGATCCACTTCTTTCAAGACAGTCTCTCAGGGACTCAACTTGAATGGTTTTACTAGCTGGAAGGAGCCAGTATCCGTAATTGGGAAGATTTGGCCGCTGCTTTCTATAAGCAGTACCAATACAATTCCGACCTTGCTCCCACACGTACCCAACTCCAGGGTATGTCTATGGGTGCGGGCGAAGGTTTCAAAGATTACGCTCAGAAGTGGAGGGACCTTGATGGTAGAGTGCAAGCACCCTTGGCTGACAGGGAGCTAGTGGATATGTTTCTGGGGACCTTGTCCGGTCCGTATTTCAACCATCTGATTGGAAGTTCTTCGTCCGGGTTTATAGAGCTGATTATGACCAGGGAAAGGATTGAGGCCGGTATCAAATCCAGTAAAATACAGAAGGGTGCTTCATCAGGAACCGAGAAGAAGCCTTTTAAGAAGGAGTCCAATGTTGTTTACAGTTTAAAAAGTCAGAATAGACCTGAATGCCGCCAAGTTGTTAATGCGGTGGTTATATCAAGACCTATTGGTGCTCCTCAGTGCAACAATCAGCCAAGGGCCGAGAGGCCACGAAGACAATTCACTCACCTCAACATGACTTTATCCCAAATTCTACCGCAGTTACTGAAAACTAACTTGGTGATTCTGAAGGAGGCCCCAAAGACTCCCAACACTGCATCACCCATGTATGATCCGAATGCCCGTTGTGATTTTCACTCTGGTAGCCCGGGGCATGACACGAATAATTGTTGGGTCTTAAAGAAGAAAGTACAGGACTTGATTGATGCGAAGGAGATTGAGTTAGAAGCACCTGAAAGACCTAATGTTGTAACTGCTCCTATGCCCAAGCATGGAGTGAATGCTATAGATGAAGACTCGTTTGTGGTTTCTGTAAACGACATTGTTACCCCATTGATGACTATAAAGAAGAACCTCTTGTTAGCCGGTTTATTTCTGGGTTGTGACGAAGGTTGCCGTATGTGTTCTGTCCTACCTACTGGTTGCCATCTTTTGAAGTCAGGTGTCCTTCACCTGATGGATAATAAAGAAATTATGTTTGATAAGACTCTTGTTCCTTTGGTTCATACTGAAGAAGTTGCTATAATCAACATTTTTGACAATTCTTCCAAGGCTTCCTCGAGAAAGCCTTTTAGAATTACATTTGTTCCAAGAATCGCTCCCTTCATCATTACTGTTCCTGGGCATATCCCTTATACATCCAATAAAGCTGTCCCTTGGCACTATGGGGCTGACGTATATTATCACGGAGTTAAGCAAGACTTGAGTGTTGAAGAGGCTGATACTGACGTCAGCAACATTATTGGACCTGACAAAGTCACCCGCAGCAGAAGGCTTTTCTCCCCTGAGATCTCTCCACCAACTGTTTAGAAACCTGTTGTTATTACACCTGCCAGTGTACCTGCTACTGTCCCTGTTCAAGTTCCTATTCTTACTCCTGTCGCCGAGTCATCCGACACTCGGGGCAAAGGGACCACTGATGAGCCTGCCCAGACGGAGGCACCGAAGACAATTACTGTTGAAACCTCTAAACAAGAGATGGAGGAAATTTTAAAGATCATCAAAAAGAGTGACTACAATGTAGTCAAGCAGTTGGGGCAAACCCCGTCCAAAATCTCCATGTTGTCTCTGTTACTTTGCTTAAAAGCCCATGCCAAGGATCTGATTGCTTTCCTAAAGACTGCACACATGCCGCAAGAAACATCAGCTGATCAGTTTAAAGATTGGGTGGCTAGTCTGACTACTGATAATGGGTTGGGTTTCTTTGACGCCGACTTGACTGCTAAGGGGAAGAATCATAATGAAGCCATGCATGCCTCTATTGAGTGCAGGGGAACTACTCTGGCTCACGTGTTAATGGATACTGGATCTTCGTTGAATGTTCTACCTAAGAAGGCTCTAGACCGGATAGACTGTGAAGGGTTGGAGCTGGAGCCGAGTAACATTGTAGTCAGGGCTTTTGATGGGTCCAAGAGAATGGTACACGGAGAAGTGGATATTCCGATTAAGGTTGGTTCTCAGGTTTTCTCATCATCATTCTATGTGATGGACATTCTGCCATCTTATTCATGTTTTCTGGGTCGTCCATGGATCCACAAAGCTGGGGCAGTGACATCTACGCTCCACCAGAAGCTAAAGTACCCAGTGAAAGGGAAAATTGTGACAGTACAAGGAGAAGAGGAGTACATGGTGAGCCACCTCAACTATTTCCGATATGTAGAGATGGATGGGGAGTTCATTGAGACCCCATTTCAGCATTTTGAAGAGGTTCCCCAGACGCTGGCATCAACTGAGACTGTTGTTGAAGATCCTCCAATGAAGATGGCTTCCTTCAAGGATGCTCGGGTTGTTGTCGAGAAAGGTGGGTGTGCAAATTGGGGCCAACTCCCTGATTTTGCACATAAGACTAACAAGTTTGGTTTGGGTTTCACTGCAGAAGCTCAACGGGCTGTTCAGAGTGCACGGATCGGAAGACCTCCCTGTTTATCAGCAATTCAGGAGTGAACGCCATTGAAGACGATATTGAAGAGTCTGAATTTGACAGCTGGATTTACCCAACTGCCGACGGTGGACTAAGCAATTGGATAGCAAAGGACTTCGTCCCAATTTCTTTTATTACCCAGTAATGAGACTTTTGTTTTGAATTTGTAATAGACAATATTTTAAACTTTATGGCCCGGTGTCTTACCCGGGGCACCGTGGTTTCATTTGTGAGGGCTTTATGTGTGTCATCTACATATATCATTAATAAAAGCATTGGACGTTTCTTTCATTTCAAAATTTGCGCTCTTTGTTTTTCTTTTATTATATATTACAAAACAACTATTTTACACACACTCACATATACAGGTCTACATCCACTCTGGATCTCACTGGTAACGACTCTACTACTTCCAGTTATGACTTCGAAAGTCCGATCAACTTAGCCGAAGACGAAGGTGAAGATGATTGTGAAGTTCCTGTTGAACTTTCTAGACTGCTACTTCAGGAAGAGAGGGCCATACAGCCGCATGAAGAGCCGGTGGAATCAGTAAATCTGGGTACAGAAGAGAACGAGAAATAGGTCAAGATCGGTGCAAATCTGGAGCCTAGTGTTAAGCAACGGCTGATTCAGATGTTGCGTGACTATGTTGAGATCTTTGCCTGGTCCTATGAAGACATGCATGGGTTGGATACTGATATTGTGGTTCACCGCCTGTCTACCAAGGAAGACTGTCCTCCAGTGAAACAGAAGGTCCATCGAATGCGCCCAGAGATGTCTAAGAAAATCAAGGCCGAAGTTAAGAAACAGTTTGACGCCGGTTTTCTAGAAGTTACTTCCTACCCACAGTGGGTGGCCAATGTGGTTCCTATGCCGAAGAAGGATGGTAAGGTTCGAATGTGTGTTGACTATAGGGATCTGAATAGGGCAAGCCCCAAGGATGATTTCCCTCTGCCTCATATCGACGTTCTGGTTGACAACACCGTTCAACATAAGGTCTTCTCTTTTATGGATGGTTTCTCCGGTTATAATCAGATTAAAATGGCTCCCGAAGACATGGAGAAGACAACCTTTGTTACTCAATGGGGTACCTTTTGCTACAAGGTCATCCCTTTTGGATTAAAAAATGCTAGGGCAACGTATCAACGCGCCATGGTTGCTTTGTTCCACGACATGATCCATCATGAGATTGAGGTATACGTTGACGACATGATTGCAAGATCCCAGACTAAAGAAGAACATATGGACCACCTTCAGAAGTTGTTTGACAGGTTGAAGTTGTACAAGCTGAGGTTAAACCCGCACAAGTGCACATTCGAGGTTAGATCTGGTAAGCTGTTGGGTTTCATCGTAAGCGATAAAGGTATTCAAGTGGATCCTGCAAAGGTGAAGGCTATACAGGAGATGCCAGCTCCCCGAACAGAAAAAGAAGTCAGAGGCTTTTTGGGACGGTTGAACTATATTGCCCGATTCATCTCGCATCTGACTGCTACTTGTGAGCCAATCTTCAAGTTACTGAAGAAATACCAAGTAGTACATTGGAACGATGAATGCCAAGCCGCTTTCGAAAGGATCAAAGAGTATCTCCAAGAGCCACCTATTCTGTTGCCTCCAGTTGAAGGGAGACCTTTGATCCTATACTTAATAGTACTCGACAACTCAATGGGATGTGTGTTGGGTCAGCATGACGAGTCTGGCCGAAAAGAGCATGCTATTTATTACATTAGCAAAAAGTTTATCGACTGTGAGACCCGATACTCACTTCTCGAGAAAACTTGTTGCGGTTTGGCATGGGCTGCTCACAGGCTGAGATAGTATATGCTAACTCACACTACTCTATTGATATCAAAGATGGATCCAATCAAGTATATCTTCGAGAAGCCTGCCTTATCCGGAAGAATAGCAAGATGGTATATGATCTTGACTGAGTATGACATCTAATACACGACCCAAAAGGCAATCAAGGGAAGTGTGTTGGCAGATCATTTGGCACATCAAGCAGTAGATGATTACCAGTCTATGAACTTCGAATTTCTGAATGAGAATATCATGATAGTAACTGATTGTGAGACACCTGGACCGGATGAAGGACCCGAGGAGGGATCCCGATGGTCTATGTACTTTGATGGAGCTTCCAATGCTTTGGGTAACGGAATTAGCACCATGAGCATATCTCCTAAAGGTTCTAATACTCCATTCACCGCCCAACTATGTTTCAACTGCACCAACAATATGGCGGAGTATGAAGCGTGCATTATGGGTTTTCAAGCAGCTATTGACCTAAGGATTAAGTTCTTGAGTGTATTTGGAGATTTTGCTCTTGTGATCAGTCAGATCAAAGGCGAGTGGGATATGAAACACCCAAATCTTATTCCTTACAAGGAGTATGTATTGATGTTGCTTCCGCATTTCGAGGAGATAACCTTTGAACATTTCCCTAGAGAGGAGAATCAGTTAGCGGACGCGCTGGCTACGATGTCTTCTATGTTCAAAGTCAATTGGGACAATGAAGCTCCCCGGATTATCATTGAAAGATTGGACGAACCTGCATATTGTTGTGATATTGAGACTGAAGAGGTAGCAGATAAACCCTGGTTTCATGAGGTGAAGAGATAACTTGAGGCTCGGGAATACCCCGAGGGTGCATCTGTTAATGACAAGAAGTTTTTGAGGAGGTTCGCGGTGAAGTTCTTCATCAGCAATGGTATCCTTTACAAGCATAACCATGATTCAACCTTATTGCTTTGTATGGATAAGAACGAAGCAGAAAGGATCATGGCAGATTTACATGAAGGTACCTTTGAGACTCATTCCAGTGGACACACAATGGCAAAGAAGATCCTTCGGGCAGGATACTATTGGTCCATAATGGAAGCCGACTGTTATCAGCATTCTCGGACCTGTCACAAGTGCCAAGTCTATGCTGATAAAGTGCACATACCCCCGGTACCTCTGAACATCTTGACAGCTCCTTAGCCTTTTCCAATGTGGGGCATTGATATGATCGGCGAGATCAGACCTACAGCGTCCAACGGGTATCGTTTCATCCTGGTAGCTATTGATTACTTTACGAAGTGGGTTGAAGCAACTTATTTTGCTACTGTAACCAAGAACGTCGTGGCACGGTTCATTTGGCACAATCTGATCTGTCGATATAGTGTACCAGAGAGGATCATTACGGACAATGGTACCAATCTCAACAATAAGATGATCACCGAGCTCTACAAGCAGTTCAAGATACAGCATCACAACTCTTCTCCCTATCGGCCGAAGATGAATGGGGCTGTTGAAGCAGCTAATAAGAACATTAAGAAGATTGTGCAGAAGATGACAGTGACATACAAATACTGGCACGAGATTTTACTGTTTGCTCTTCATGGGTACCGTACCTCAACGAGGACGTCAACCAGGGCAACCCCCTATTCCTTGGTATATGGTATGGAGGCCGTATTACCCATTGAAGTTTAGATACCCTCTCTTCAGATTATGAAGGATGCAGGTTTGAGCGAAGATGACTGGATTCAGACCCGGCTTGATCAGATGAACTTAATCAACGAGAAGAGACTTACTGCTATTTGTCATGGTCAAACGTACCTGTTGTACCCCAAAATTTGCCCTCCAATATTCTCCAATATTTAACAAGAATCATATTCAAATGGCTCAAGACTTCTCAAGGGTTGCACAATCCAGATGCCTCCTAAGCCAGTCAAAATTAGGGTTTTGGTTCTTTCAAGGAAATTGAGGTTTTCAGTGGTCCAATCAAGTCCCATATGCCTATATACATTGCCAAGCATCTACATATCAAGTCTCAAGACTCACAGGGTCCAATTGCACAGTCAAAAGCCCTATTTGGTTCACAATCAACTGCAGGGGAAAAATGGTCATTTTACAGTCAAAAGTCATAATTTTTGGTCAACATCTTATTTTGAGCACACAATCATCATTTGATCAAGTCTTGATCATGATTCTACAAGATGGCTCAAAAATCATTAAAGATGCAAAAGTTGTTATTTTTGGACAGCTGAAAAGTCAACTGTAACTTGACCAAGGCATAACTTTTTCATGGTTCATCAGAAAAATCCCATCCAATGCTCATTTTGAAGGGGATGAAATTTCCTACAACTCATCTTCACATTCCAAGTCCAAGAAATGCTCTCACAAAAAGTTATCAATTTCTACATTATAGGTCAATTTCAAAAGTCAACAAAAATGCACTTTAAGTCAAAGACCATAACTTGAGATTGGTAAATCCAAATGACATGGGACCAAAGGCATTGGTTAGAGGACCTCAAGACCTTTCCAAAATGTCCAAGAACATGTTCATATGATCAAAATTGAGCAAGATATGCATTGGAGAAGTTTGGAAATTTTAATGAATTTGCAAAAGTCAACTATCCTTAAAACTTCAATTTTTGACAAAAGGGCCCACTTTCTTCCACTTGATTCAGCCTTGTCATGCCACACACGTGTCCCATGATTAATTTCAAGATCAAACATTTATTTTCCATTTTATTTAATTTTTATTGATTTAATTCATTTTAAATCCATAATAATTCAAATAAAATCTAAAAATCAATGGAATAGTATCTTATGATTTGAAACAGCTTTCATACATCATGTACCAGCTAACAAATTCGTGCTAGGATTATTTTGTGCATGAAATCTTAGATTTGATTCAAATATGGAAAGTTTGTCAATGGAGTGAAGTGTAAACCTAATTCTCTCATATACATGGATTAAGGCCCAGCTGCTGACCTAATTCTATTCCCATATATGCAAGCAAGCCAACCCTAATGCTGTTCACGAGAAAAACTGTTGCAAAGAGCCATTACCATATTGAAAAAATTCAAAGAAAACTTGAAACTGATCTTCATACTCCAGGGCAATTCAAAGCATTATAGTGATTCAAACACATTGCTGGAGGTGGGAGAAACGTTTTGCAATCAAAATTAAGCCTTAAAGCTCCAGGAACATGCAAGAACAGTTTCACGGTTTGACCATTTTTTCCAGAAACGCATATCATTATTCATGCATATTTAACATCTTTTGTGGATTGTTTTGTGTTAATAGGACTCATACAAAGCTATTGGTGTGGTTTAATTGCATTGAAACACCCTGAAACAGAAACCACCATTGACGAATTCTAGGGTTTCCAAGCTCTTGATTTGGGGCTTTGCTATATAGGAAAAATCAGGACCCCTAATGCCCATGGTTTAAACGGTCTGAACAAGACGAGCAAGATGGAACCCTCGCGATGAATTTATATTAACCATGTGCCTAATCGTTATTATTCCTCAAGCAAGATGGAACCCTCTATCTGTTTGTTGTTTTGCAAGTTTCAGCGAAGAAGACAAGACGGGAAACATGGGAGTGGTCCACTCAAAAAATAGCGCGCGCTTTCTCTTTCCAGCATAATTGATATGTTTCATATATTATATCCACTAGCTATTATGATATCAAATACAGGCACATGGTGTAGTGGTTGCTGCACTGTCCAAGAACCATTGGGACCTGGGTTCGATTCCCAGGTCCCCCAAAATTTCTATATTGTTTTTCATAATATAATCATGTGAAGGCTTCACAAAGGCGCTCCACCATGCATCCCAACCATCCAGGCGCCAGGTGTTCACAATCACAAATCCAGTGGCCAAAAGTGGAGAACACCATACTCCCAATCAAAGCAACGTGCAGCCAATCTCCAAAGTCAACGCAGGCTTGAGCTTATTGGGCCTCAGATTTCTAAACAAAACCTCCTAATGGGTCCAGCACCCCCCTGGTTTCTATTTCCTTTTTTTATTTTCTTTCTTTTTATTCTCTTTTAATAATTATTATTACTATTATTTAATTAATTCATAAATTATTTTTCACAATAAAATTCAGAAAACCTAAAAAATATGTTTATTAATTTCAATTACTTTTTGTAAATAAAATGCTAACATGAATTAATTTAGTTTAATTAGGTTTAATTTTAATTTTCTTTTACAATAAATACAATGAATTAGACTTAGGTTTTTTCTTTTGACAACTTTAATTCCTTTTATTTTATTTTTATCAAAGACTAAAAAACACAAAAATACTTTTTCCTTTAATCATTTAATTAATTAGTTATTAGGTTTAATATTTAATTAATTGCAAAAAAGGACAAATTACTTTCTTTTCTCAAAAAGGGTCAAAACCCTAAGACATTCCCGATTTAATTTCTTCCGCGCTTTAATTCCTTTTGATTATATTGATGTAACTGTTTCCGAGGATGTAATAGTTAATTAGGTTTTTTTTACCGCTTTCTTTACCTTTCTCGTATTTATTTTCCAAACGGGTTATGTTTTTGGCAATGTATATACCCGCGCCTTGTAATAGCGTAGATTCAACTTTCCGCAATTTATTTTCCGCACTCTTAACTGTTAATATGCATGCAAGACTTGCTTGACAAATAAAATCAATCCGTAGCTCACAAAGATGCATGTTCAAAGATAATATGAATCGAAACAACACACATGCACATGCCACTCTTAGGGTACGCCTCACTCGGTTTCCTCGACGTGGTCATCAAGTATAGGGTGTTTTAGAGGTCGCCCTCCTGTCTAAGATCCAGTTTCCTCGAAACGGTTGCCTCGGATAAAAAGGATCTAGGACATTAGGGTTACCGCTAAGGCGTCCTAATATTGCTTTGGTGACCACATATGTCCCTAATAATCGAATTAACCCGAATAACTTCAACGACGGTGCTACCTACTTCTCAATAGTGGGATAGTACTGTCTAAAGGACTCTTACACAGCCTAATTCCTTAGAGTAGGTAGATTTCTCATGGTACTGTCTAAACGATCTTTTCGCACTTACACTTTCAAAAAGTTTTCAAACAACTATTTCATACACTCTTGAGGACAGATACAAGAGTTACCTAGAAATTTTTCAAACGAAACTTTTTCAAACCCACATACACTTGAAATACAAACAATTTTTGAAAACATAAGAGCAAGTACCTAAGAGCCCGTGGATAACCACGGATAGAAAGGGTGCTAACACCTTCCCTTTCTATAAATCTACCTCCCGAACCGAGAAACATTCTCAAAAAGGAATTTTGCTGTGCTTTTGTCCTTTCCATGTTGGAGAACATAAAAGACGGTGGAGACTCTTGCTTACTGTGATCGGTGGATCTGGAACTGACTGTTTAACGCTGGTTCGCGAAATGTCGCGGAAGCAAGAGTCGCCACCGTCTTTTATTTTCTCCAAATGGAAAGGACAAAAGCACAGAAAAATTCCTTAAAGTGATTGCTCTCGGTTCGGGAGGTAGGTTATAGAAAGGGAAGGTATTAGCACCCTTTCTATCCATGGTTATCCATGGGCTCTTAGATACTTGCTCATTTGTGTTTTCAAAATTGGTTTGTTTGCTTTTCAACTGTGGGTTTTAAAAAGTTTCTTTGAAAATTCCAGTTCGACTCTTGTATCAGTCCTCAAGAGTGTTTGAAAAGATGCTTTCGAAAGCTTTTTGAAAAGGTGTCGGTGTGAAAAGTATTTTGAATTTGTTTTTGAAATTAGAGCAAGTATCTAGAGTCGTCTACCTACCCTAAGGAATTCGTCTGTGTAAATGTCCTTAAAGTAGTGCCATCCCACCATTGAGAGGTAGGTAGCACCACCGTTGGAGGTGTTCGGGTCAATTCGAGGTTCGGGACATGGTGATCACCAGAGCAATGGGAAGACACCTTAGAAGCTACCCTCATGCCAGGTTCCCGGATCATGAGGACTTACTAAGACATCCTCTACTCGACGATCACCTTTCGAGGCAAGGCAACAGTGAGGCATACCCTAGGGGTGGTGTGTGCGATTCGTGTGTCGTTTTCATTTATTTCTGTCTTTTGTCATGTTATTGGTGATCTAACATTTGTTTTTATTTTGTTCATACATTCTTTCATGCTTTTGATTTAGCAGTTAAAATATTTGCGGGAAAGTAAAGATCTAAAGCTATTACAAAAGGCGCGGGTCCACATCGCCAAAATTAACCAGGACCCGATTTGACAGAAAGTAAAAGAATTAAAAATGCGAGTAATTTACATGGCTTCGGGAGAGATACATAAATATTTAAACGGAATAAAATAATATGCGAATTAATAATTAAATCGAAACGAGGGCGTTGGACCCTTTTGCAAAATTAAATTACATGATGAAATTAATTAATTAATTAAAGCTAAAAGAAAGAAAGGACTTGTTTTTGGTGTTTTTAGTATTTTGGGATTTAATAGAAAAGGGATTAATTGAAATTAAATACTAACCCTAATTCTATTTTATTTTAATTTATTTAAGAAAATATTGAACCTTGACCTAATATTTAACCTAATTTTTATATACAATTTTAATTATGAAAATAAATAAAATAAATAATATTATTTATGAAAGAAAAATAAAAAGGATGAAAAATTATTAATTAAACCTATTTCTACATTTTTTAGATTTTTGTTAAAAGAATTAAAATTACAACCTAATTTAAAACTAAATAATTACATGCAAATTTATTTATGAAAATATTAAAAATAAAATATTTATTATTTTTTTCTCTTTTCTGATTTTTTTTAATGATATTTTGTATTTTTGTGAAAATAATTAATTAACTAAACAAATAATAATTAAAAGAAGTAAAAAATAATAATACAAAAAGGTAAAGAAAATAAAAGAATATGCAAACCTGGGGGTTCAGACCCCAATATGGAGGTTTGGCCTTAGTAATTCAGGCCCAATGACCTTGCTGGCCCTTTTGACTTTTCAGGGAGTATGCTGGTGCGTTGACCAGAGTTTATGGTGTTCCCCAATTCTGAGCCTTTGATTTGATTCCAATATGCACGTGGGCGATTTGATCTGGAGGGTGTATGGTGCGTCTTGATGTTGGCACTGCATGGGATTGTAAATTGCAAAATAATATTGAGAATGTTGAAGACCTGGGACTCGAACCCAGGTCACGTACCTTACCAACAACCCTGCTTGCCACTGAGCCACTACACACGCATTTGATATATAATAGTTAACAAACATTATAAAAGAAAAGAAAGTCAGTGGCCACCAACGCGCGCGAAATTTGAACTGGCCTATCACGCCTTGCCACGAGGTTGTCTTCTTCATTGTCCCTGAAATACAAAACATTAGGCAACGTTTTTCTACGCGTTCTTTTAGGCATCTTTAGGGAAAATAGCGATTAGCTCTCAGACACTCATAAATTGAGCGCGAGAGTCCCATTGTCTTCGTCCAAATGTGCTGATCACAACCATGGCCCTGTGGTGTTCTAATTTTGCCTCATCTTGAAACCCCTAATTTAAAGCTCTGTAAACCCTAAAAATCATCAATGGAGAAATCGCGTATAGCACATAAAAATGCAATTAAATATATGGATTAGCTTCAGAATAACATAAGGAATGTAAATCAACAATTAGAATGCCTAGATGTTAAAATACGATCAGGGATCTTTTTCTGTACAGGGGCGGTTCTGGTTACCAATTTTGGGCGTTTTGATGAAGGTTCTTGATTGGGATACGTCCTATAATGCTTGAGGAAGCTAATGAAACAGTTATTATGCCTTGAATCGCCCTGGAAGTGAGTTTGCAGTATTGAGTTTTTTAACAAAATTTCAAGCTTTTGTTTTCAATTTTCTGAGCAGCTGCGTGTGTTTTTGCATTAGGGTTTCATTCTAGCTTATGTAGTGAACAAATTAGGTTAACAAAATTGATCAAAATCTCTTTCATTCATGGATTTTGAGATTTGATTTTCCAACATTATTTTTTCAATCTTTCCATGTGCTTTTTGATACAAATCAACTCCAATCTCTCCAAATCTTTCTATATTGGGATATGCACGAATTATTGAGAATAAAACATGTACAAAAAGATTTGTTAGGTTAAGTTAAATATTTTTCACATATTTAATTGATTTAAGTGAATTATTATAAATAAAAATTCAAATAAATAAATAAAAAATGAAAAAAATACTTCCCTTTGGGCCAAGTGGTCGTGCACATGCCATGGATGATGAATTATGGAAGAAAAATGGGCCCATTAGCAATTTTAGGTCATTTGAATCAATGTTGACTTTTCAAAATATCCAAAAATTTCCCAACTTCTACAAGGCATAACTTGCTCAATTTTTAAGCTTTTCTCATGTTCTTGGACATTTTGGAAAGGTCTTTGAGTCCTCTAACCAATGCCTTTGGTTCCATGTCATTTTGATTTACCAATCTCAAGTTATGGCCTTTGACTTAAAGTCCCTTTTTGTTGACTTTTGAAAATGACCTATAATGTTGAAATTGATAACTTTTTGTGAGAGCATTTCTTGGACTTGAAGTATGAAGATGAGTTGTAGGAAATGTCTTTCTCTTCAAAATGAGCTTTGGATGGAATTTTTTCTGATAATCCATGTGAAAGTTATGCCCTGGTCAATTTACAGTTGACTTTTCCAGCTGTCCAAATAAGGAAACTTTTGCATCTTGATGATTTCTGAGCCAAATTTTGAGAATCATGATCAAGCATTGATCAAATGATGTTTGTGGCTTCAAAATGATATGTTGACCAAAAATTTGAACTTTTGACTGCCAAATGACCATTTTGCCCCTACAGTTGACTGTAGTGCAATTTAGGGTTTTGACTGTGCAATTTTGAGCTGAATGTCTTGAAACTTGATATGAGGATGCTTGACCATATTTGTAGGCATGTGAGACTTGATTGGACCTTTGGAAACTTCATTTTCTTGATCAAAACAAAAACCCTAATCTTGACTGTATAGGAGACTCTTGCACTGTGCAACCCTTGGGGAATTTTGAAGCTTGACTTGGCAATTTCTTGGAGAATATGGGAGGGCAAATTTTGGGGTACAACAGTTTCCCCTGTTCAATCTTCTTAAACCTGAGGATGCAGATTGGCTGACGTGCCTTTCGTAATCCGAGGGTGGAAGATGATTGAACACTAGAGTGCCCAGAAATTTGCGCTCACATAGTAGCAGTGTGATGATGGAATGGGCTTATAGATGCCATTTGGAGGTTGGTGAATAGGATGATGGGCTTATAGATGCCATCTGGATGTTGATCGCGTAAGAGACTCCTTAGCGAGAACCTGCATACCTGCAAAAGAAAAATGAGTACCTGCCACGTTGCAGGAGATGGTTTTCAGATGCTTGGTCTAGATGTGTCCTGCCTGGTTACAGGAGCTGAGTCTGGAGCTTCACAAGATGATGAATGAACCAGGGATGGTTACTACCTTAGTATGAACGGTAAGAGAACCTTGGGTGACTTTAACTTCAACAACGCTCGCTGAGAAAATCTTGGTGGGAATTACCATCTTCGCAGGATCGGGAAGAGAACCATAGGCAATTATAATCGTCGGAGAGGGAACCATAGGGAATTATAATCTGAAAGGAATTATCACCTCACTCACCGTCGGAGAGGGAACCATAGGGAATTATAATCTGAAAAGGAATTATCACCTCACTCACCATCGGAGAGGGAACCATAGGAAATTATAATCTGAAAAGGAATTATCACCTCACTCACCGTCGGAGAGGGAACCATAGGAAATTATAATCTGAAAAGGAATTATCACCTCACTCACCGTCGGAGAGGGAACCATAGGAAATTATAATCTGAAAAGGAATTATCACCTCACTCACCGTCGGAGAGGGAACAAAAGGAAATTACAATCTCAAAGAAAAAACCTACAGTGGAAATCTCATGCACCGTCGGAGAGAGAGCCAATAGGAAATTATAACCTGGGATAACTTCTACTGAGTCTTTATCAGAAAAATCTGTTAGGAGTCGATTTAGCTGGACTAGAGAAGGCCTGGGACTGGATAAGAAATCTTTGGAGTCGATTAACTGAACCGGTCTAGGTCTTGAAATATGATTGAGAATTTCAACTGCATCTTTCTTGAAAGGTAAAGGTCAGTCATATGCAATGCATGATATGGACCAAGCAATGATGTTCTCAACATAAATGAGATTTGTATGATATGATGCGTCTATGCATGCTATAATGATGTATGTGATATTTTATGGATGTATGTTTTTTGTCTAGGAAAGTAAATCCTTGACGGGTGCCGGGAAGTCATATCCTGGGCTGATATTGAAGAATAAGCTTTCGCTTCCGTTGGGGATGATAACTGCAAGAATACCGGTAGGAGAAGATGACTCCGTTGAGGAATAAACTTGGCAAATGGAAGATTCTGCGGGGAGAAAAGATACTCTAGCGACCATGCTGGGAAGCAATACTTTGTGGGAAGAGGGATGCCTTGCTGAGTGTTGATAATAATTTGCTGGGGATACCCTTGTTGTTGGAAGTGTTGATGGACTTCGCTGGGGTAAGAAGACTTTGTCGAGGACGCTCTTTCCGTGGCTTTTGGCTGAGGATAACCCAGTTATATCCTGTTAAGGAAATAACTCTTTGAATAAAGCCGAGAGACGCGTTCGGGCTCTGCGAGGGATAAGCTTCCAGAATCTACTGGGGATAAGCTTACTGCTTGGGGAGATGGACTCCAATTTTCCTGGGGAATTAGATTGGACTCTCCTGGGGAGATTTTGGACTGTAATTTTGTAAGTTGAAAGAGGGAACCTATGTAGGGTTTCCTGCTGATGAGCTCATGTAAAACTGCATCTGAAATGGAGAAGGAACCTCTGTAGGATTACTTTGATGACGCGTTCGGGTAAAACTTCGTTTTTGGAAAGGGAGAACCTGTGTAGGGTTTCTGGGTGACGAGTCCATGTAAAACTGCATCTTGAAGAGAGGGAACCGGTGTAGGGTTGCTTGATGTCGAGTTTGTGTAAAACTACGTCCGGAGAAGGAGAACCTGTGTAGGGCTGCCTGGTGAGGTAAGTTTATGTAAAACTTCTTGATGAACCGGGGTGAGGTTACTTGGATAAGTTCGTGTAAAAACTTCTTGATGAACCGGGGTTAGGTCATCTTGAGATAGGTCCATGTGAGACTTCTGGAGGAATCGGGGTTAGGTTACTTGGATAAGTTCGTGTAAAAACTTCTTGATGAACCGGGGTTAGGTCATCTTGAGATAGGTCCATGTGAGACTTCTGGAGGAACCGGGGTTAGGTTACTTGGATAAGTTCGTGTAAAAACTTCTTGATGAACCGGGGTTAGGTCATCTTGAGATAGGTCCATGTGAGACTTCTGGAGGAACCGGGGTTAGGTTACTTGGATAAGTTCGTGTAAAAACTTCTTGATGAACCGGGGTTAGGTCATCTTGAGATAGGTCCATGTGAGACTTCTGGAGGAACCGGGGTTAGGTTACTTGGATAAGTTCGTGTAAAAACTTCTTGATGAACCGGGGTTAGGTCATCTTGAGATAGGTCCATGTGAGACTTCTGGAGGAACCGGGGTTAGGTTACTTGGATAAGTTCGTGTAAAAACTTCTTCTGAAAATTGAGAAGGAACCGGTGTAGGGTTGCATGATTTTGATTAAGTGGATGATTGTCCTGTTTGGTTTCGGATGTTAACCCACGATCTGGAATTTGTAAAGGTAGATGGTAATCATCCTTATGTTGATCTTTCCTTTGTACTTTGGTTGACAGAGCAATTGGATCGCCTGGATAACTCATTATTGCCCCTGCTTCGGAGGTGAGGGAAGAGGATACCTTGTGGGGGTAATTGACAAATCTTCTGGTAGACAAGTGGCGAGATACCGGAACATAGTCGTACGCTTTGATCCCTAACTTTTGCCTGGACCGCCCTTTCGGGTTTTCAGTCCACCGGGATACCCATTTTTGCCCAAGCCGCCTTTTCAGGTTTTCGACTTGCCGGGTGTAAAGATTTTTCATTTCATCCCTTCATTTTGCCCGAACCCTTTTGGTTCGCCGGGAAGCCCTTATTTTTGCCTAGGTGTGTCAACCTAGCGGGTCTTTGATTATGCGTAGTATCTTTTCGACTATGTCCATGCTTTCATAATGTAGGGAGTTTCCCCTGTTGCTGGACATCCTGAGTGATTCTCCAGGTGGTGACTGGACTGCCCTAGATGATAGTCTTTGATCATGCCATGCCCCTTGATTGAAAGTGCTCCTTCCACTAGAGGGACTCTTTTGTTGAGAAGATCTTCGTTCATCGGATATTCGTTGCGCAAAGTTCTTTGTTGTTCATACAAATAATCATATGCAAGCAATGTTATCTTAAGAATGCAAAGTTTATGTCTGTCTTGACATTTTTGAAAACGCATTTTTTTCAATAAAGGCAAATGGATTTTGTAAAACGTGATGTCAACTCAAAATTTTTATAGCGAGCCTTAAGGAGTCAGGATACCTTTTGCAACAGTATGCTTTCGAACTAACTCATGCTTCAGCTAGGACTTTTAAGGGTTATAACGTGGCCTGGTTCATGGTTTAAGAAACAAAGTATAAAGGCTCAAATTATTTGTACCCACCCGCTCTTTATGATGTTCTTCAAACCTAAACTCAGCTGATCATGCGTTAGACCTTGTTTGAGTCTTTGCTCTGATTTTCCGGTGATGGTTCAGATGTTGACAATTTATTTTGAATAGGCAGTCATCTCCTTTTTTGTTGAGGTTTTGTAGGACCTCTTTCTTTTTGATTTAGTTATCCCTTTCTTTTTTTGCCTGAACTGTTTCCTTTTTTGGAATTACAGTCAGCAGGATGCCCCGGTTTCATAAGTCCCTTTTATAGGTTTTGACTTTTTGGGCTTTCATTTTTGAGATATAATGACTGCCTTTCTTTATTGATTATTCGGAACCATCACTGTCTTTCTTTGTTTTGTAAGGACCTCCTTGGTGCCCTTCGTCATGCACTTGGATCAACTGAGAGAACTACCCTGCCCCAGGTTATGATTAAGGGTTTTAATTTTTGAAAAGAAAAACTCCTACTTCTTTGGCTCAGAGGGGTTGACGAGGGATTAACTTCCTTATAACTCTAGTGTTTAGGGATTGAAACAATGCCTGTACCTCATCAGCGGGGTTTGTTCAAAAGCATACTGTACATTGTGGTATCGTTTTCGTCATCCTCCCTCAAGAGGCTTAGAATTTTCAATTAAGAGTTGACCATCACAAAAATATGAAAGCAGTTTTAAGCATAGTAAGCATAATTAAATCAAGACAGACATGTGTAATGCATTCATGAAATAAAAGAGTTTAACATGATAATTGTTTATCTGAACAAGAAAAGAAAAATACAACTTGAATTCAAATGAACAAAAATCTCTCGACTCTAGCCATGTTTTGGCAATGGAGCAGTGATCACGTTGAGAGTCTCGGCAGGCTCGAACTCGATCTCTTTGGCATCGATCATGTTCTGAATCTTGTACTTTAGTGCCCAACAGTCCTCAGTATCGTGCCCCGGGCTATCAGAATGATAAGCACACCTCGCTTCTGGGTTGTAGCTTGGAGATGAAGTCTTGGGATTTGCAGGAGGATTAATCACCGCAATCAGGTTCATCTTCAACATGTGCTGCAATGCTTGTGACCATGGCATGTTAATGTTGGTGAATTGTCTTTTAGGCTCGTCTGGCCTTTGCTGGTTTCCCTTTTGTGGTTGGCGGCGTGGTGCAGAACCAGAGATCATGACTGCCCCTGCATGTTGGTCACGACGACTCTTTTGGCTGTATGCAGCATTAGATTCTTTCTTTCCCGTGTAAGGCTTTTTGTGAGTGTCAGAAGGTGTGGCCTCTTGGATTTTCCCACTCTTGATACCAGCTTCAATTCTTTCGCCAGTCAGGATGAGGTCGGTAAATCCTGCAGATGAATTACCAATGAGATGATTGAAGAATGGCCCGGATAGGGTCCCCAAGAACATATCAACGAGTTCCTGGTCAGTTAATGGAGGCTGCACCCTTCCAGCAAGGTCTCTCCATCTCTGCGCGTATTCCTTGAAACCTTCACTTGACCCCAGCGACATACCCTGGAGTTGGGTACGTGTAGGAGCAAGGTCGGCATTGTACTGGTAATGCTTGTAGAAAGCAGTGGCTAGGTCTTCCCAGGTATGGATGTTGGCTCCATTCAATTGATAGAACCACTCGAGCTGAGTCCCTGAAAGACTCTCTTGGAAGAAATGGATCCATAAGTTTTTGTCAGCTGTATAGGGCTGGATCCTCCTTGTGTAAGCCCTGAGATGTAATTTAGGACAGGATGCCCCGTCGTATTTAGCAAAGGCAGGTGCCTTAAACTTGTGCGGGATCACTACCCCAGAAGACAGACCTAGATCCTCGAAGTCCAGGCCAGGCACTTTTTGTATCTCCATAGCACTTAGCCGGTCTTCCAACTGTTTGTACCTATCCTCAGTCGGAGGGTACTGTTCGTCGTTGAAATCTGTCTCATTGTCGGAGACCACTGGACTGGGAACCCTTTCCTCTTGATGACTGCCTTTCCCCACAGATGGAGTTGTCCTCTCAGCTTCATCTTGCAAAGTGTTCCTAGATCTGCGTCTAGGGCTGAACAAAACAGTCTTCTTCTTCTTCTTTTCTTTCTTCAAGAGCAGAGCCTTCAGATCTTGTTGCCCCTGGGTCAAATTCATGATCAGCCCTTGGAACTGGGCGTTCTGAGCCTGGAGGGCCTTGATAGTGTGCTCGGTTGAGGATTCAGGATTCATGACGAGACTGCTGAAATAAACAGCGAAGAAGGTAAGTAGCCTGCAGAGAAAGGGTACCTGTTATGCAATGATATGTATGATATGCATGTAATGATTTCAAGGACCTCGCGGGGTAAACAGAGAAACTTGTTAGAGTTGGAAACTGGCAACTTGATTGAAGGTACTTCATGTTGTTGAGAGTCCTTCGTCAAGGGTCAAAGGCTCACCATATCCAGTGGGTCATAGCCCCTGACAACCTTGTTTAGAGGAAAATAAATCCCCTTTGCCCCTTGCTGGACAGTTGGTTCATCCTGACCTGCATCACAAGCCCTTGAGATCCTTGAAATGGGTTAGGATGTATGCAATGGTATGATGTTATGCTATGCATGGGGTAATGCAAGTAACCCTGTGATGAGTCCCAATTAAGGACTGCAAACCAAAACCTGTAAGAAACTTAGTATACCCTGTTATGAGTCCTTATTAAGGACTATAAACAAAACCTGCAAGGGGAACTCAAGTGTCAGATAACAAACATGCAAATAGTCAAGTACGAAGGCACGCAAGTCACACAAGAGAAACCCTTAGAGTTTAGGCCAGCATGGGGTCTGGGTATTACCCTCTTGAAGTTGGTGGGTTCAACCTGTCCTATTAGAAGTAACCGGGTTCTAAGGGTCCCAATATCATTGGATTGCTTTCATTGTTCATCGTTTCGATTTAGCCACTGAACTGGCGACCAAAATATTCCAGGAAAGCAACCCTCAATTGAGTGTAGTATCGAGTATCAACCAACCTCGGACTGCACCAAAGTCAGTTATCTCACTACCCTAAAGAGGCCAAGATATTTCAATTAAGGTTCCTAAGGTCTGTTGATGCTTCACGACACCACGCGGAGGCCCCGTACTCTCCTTGACTGAACTCAAGGGTTACCGGTACACACCAAAGTGCCACATCAACGTAGCAGACTGTTTCAACCATGTCGGTATACCCCGCACAGTTCCCTCACAGCCTTGTTGCTACTTTCTAAGAAGGTATCCCCCAGATCCGGGTTAGGATCTATAGAACTCCCAAGCAACCCACAATAATAAAGCACACAAGGAAAACAATTGAAAACACAGTTATGAACTAGCCCTAAGGTACACCTCACTTTAAGTAGTCCCCAGCAGAGTCGCCAGTTCTGTGATCGGTGGATCTGGAACTGACTGTTTAACGCTGGTTCGCGAAATGTCGCGGAAGCAAGAGTCGCCACCGTCTTTTATTTTCTCCAAATGGAAAGGACAAAAGCACAGAAAAATTCCTTAAAGAGATTGCTCTCGGTTCGGGAGGTAGGTTATAGAAAGGGAAGGTATTAGCACCCTTTCTATCCATGGTTATCCATGGGCTCTTAGATACTTGCTCATTTGTGTTTTCAAAATTGGTTTGTTTGCTTTTCAACTGTGGGTTTTAAAAAGTTTCTTTGAAAATTCCAGTTCGACTCTTGTATCAGTCCTCAAGAGTGTTTGAAAAGATGCTTTCGAAAGCTTTTTGAAAAGGTGTCAGTGTGAAAAGTATTTTGAATTTGTTTTTGAAATTAGAGCAAGTATCTAGAGTCGTCTACCTACCCTAAGGAATTCGTCTGTGTAAATGTCCTTAAAGTAGTGCCATCCCACCATTGAGAGGTAGGTAGCACCACCGTTGGAGGTGTTCGGGTCAATTCGAGGTTCGGGACATGGTGATCACCAGAGCAATGGGAAGACACCTTAGAAGCTACCCTCATGCCAGGTTCCCGGATCATGAGGAATTACTAAGACATCCTCTACTCGACGATCACCTTTCGAGGCAAGGCAACAGTGAAGCATACCCTAGGGGTGGTGTGTGCGATTCGTGTGTCGTTTTCATTTATTTCTGTCTTTTGTCATGTTATTGGTGATCTAACATTTGTTTTTATTTTGTTCATACATTCTTTCATGCTTTTGATTTAGCAGTTAAAATATTTGCGGGAAAGTAAAGATCTAAAGCTATTACAAAAGGCGCGGGTCCACATCGCCAAAATTAACCAGGACCCGATTTGACAGAAAGTAAAAGAATTAAAAATGCGAGTAATTTACATGGCTTCGGGAGAGATACATAAATATTTAAACGGAATAAAATAATATGCGAATTAATAATTAAATCGAAACGAGGGCGTTGGACCCTTTTGCAAAATTAAATTACATGATGAAATTAATTAATTAATTAAAGCTAAAAGAAAGAAAGGACTTGTTTTTGGTGTTTTTAGTATTTTGGGATTTAATAGAAAAGGGATTAATTGAAATTAAATACTAACCCTAATTCTATTTTATTTTAATTTATTTAAGAAAATATTGAACCTTGACCTAATATTTAACCTAATTTTTATATACAATTTTAATTATGAAAATAAATAAAATAAATAATATTATTTATGAAAGAAAAATAAAAAGGATGAAAAATTATTAATTAAACCTATTTCTACATTTTTTAGATTTTTGTTAAAAGAATTAAAATTACAACCTAATTTAAAACTAAATAATTACATGCAAATTTATTTATGAAAATATTAAAAATAAAATATTTATTATTTTTTTCTCTTTTCTGATTTTTTTTTATGATATTTTGTATTTTTGTGAAAATAATTAATTAACTAAACAAATAATAATTAAAAGAAGTAAAAAATAATAATACAAAAAGGTAAAGAAAATAAAAGAATATGCAAACCTGGGGGTTCAGACCCCAATATGGAGGTTTGGCCTTAGTAATTCAGGCCCAATGACCTTGCTGGCCCTTTTGACTTTTCAGGGAGTATGCTGGCGCGTTGACCAGAGTTTATGGTGTTCCCCAATTCTGAGCCTTTGATTTGATTCCAATATGCACGTGGGCGATTTGATCTGGAGGGTGTATGGTGCGTCTTGATGTTGGCACTGCATGGGATTGTAAATTGCAAAATAATATTGAGAATGTTGAAGACCTGGGACTCGAACCCAGGTCACGTACCTTACCAACAACCCTGCTTGCCACTGAGCCACTACACACGCGTTTGATATATAATAGTTAACAAACATTATAAAAGAAAAGAAAGTCAGTGGCCACCAACGCGCGCGAAATTTGAACTGGCCTATCACGCCTTGCCACGAGGTTGTCTTCTTCATTGTCCCTGAAATACAAAACATTAGGCAACGTTTTTCTACGCGTTCTTTTAGGCATCTTTAGGGAAAATAGCGATTAGCTCTCAGACACTCATAAATTGAGCGCGAGAGTCCCATTGTCTTCGTCCAAATGTGCTGATCACAACCATGGCCCTGTGGTGTTCTAATTTTGCCTCATCTTGAAACCCCTAATTTGAAGCTCTGTAAATCCTAAAAATCATCAATGGCGAAATCGCGTATAGCACATAAAAATGCAATTAAATATATGGATTAGCTTCAGAATAACATAAGGAATGTAAATCAACAATTAGAATGCCATGAGAATGCCTAGATGTTAAAATACGATCAGGGATCTTTTTCTGTACAGGGGCGGTTCTGGTTACCAATTCTGGGCGTTTTGATGAAGGTTCTTGATTGGGATACGTCCTATAATGCTTGAGGAAGCTAATGAAACAGTTATTATGCCTTGAATCGCCCTGGAAGTGAGTTTGCAGTATTGAGTTTTTTAACAAAATTTCAAGCTTTTGTTTTCAATTTTCTGAGCAGCTGCGTGTGTTTTTGCATTAGGGTTTCATTCTAGCTTATGTAGTGAACAAATTAGGTTAACAAAATTGATCAAAATCTCTTTCATTCATGGATTTTGAGATTTGATTTTCCAACATTATTTTTTCAATCTTTCCATGTGCTTTTTGATACAAATCAACTCCAATCTCTCCAAATCTTTCTATATTGGGATATGCACGAATTATTGAGAATAAAACATGTACAAAAAGATTTGTTAGGTTAAGTTAAATATTTTTCACATATTTAATTGATTTAAGTGAATTATTATAAATAAAAATTCAAATAAATAAATAAAAAATGAAAAAATACTTCCCTTTGGGCCAAGTGGTCGTGCACATGCCATGGATGATGAATTATGGAAGAAAAATGGGCCTATTAGCAATTTTAGGTCATTTGAATCAATGTTGACTTTTCAAAATATCCAAAAATTTCCCAACTTCTACAAGGCATAACTTGCTCAATTTTTAAGCTTTTCTCATGTTCTTGGACATTTTGGAAAGGTCTTTGAGTCCTCTAACCAATGCCTTTGGTCCCATGTCATTTTGATTTACCAATCTCAAGTTATGGCCTTTGACTTAAAGTCCCTTTTTGTTGACTTTTGAAAATGACCTATAATGTTGAAATTGATAACTTTTTGTGAGAGCATTTCTTGGACTTGAAGTATGAAGATGAGTTGTAGGAAATGTCTTTCTCTTCAAAATGAGCTTTGGATGGAATTTTTTCTGATAATCCATGTGAAAGTTATGCCCTGGTCAATTTACAGTTGACTTTTCCAGCTGTCCAAATAAGGAAACTTTTGCATCTTGATGATTTCTGAGCCAAATTTTGAGAATCATGATCAAGCATTGATCAAATGATGTTTGTGGCTTCAAAATGATATGTTGACCAAAAATTTGAACTTTTGACTGCCAAATGACCATTTTGCCCCTACAGTTGACTGTAGTGCAATTTAGGGTTTTGACTGTGCAATTTTGAGCTGAATGTCTTGAAACTTGATATGAGGATGATTGACCATATTTGTAGGCATGTGAGACTTGATTGGACCTTTGGAAACTTCATTTTCTTGATCAAAACAAAAACCCTAATCTTGACTGTATAGGAGGCTCTTGCACTGTGCAACCCTTGGGGAATTTTGAAGCTTGACTTGGTAATTTCTTAGAGAATATGGGAGGGAAAATTTTGGGGTACAACACTTACCGCGACATTTCGCGAACCAGCTTAAAAAACAGTCAGTTATATTTCCACCGATCACAGTACCGAAAACGGATGATCAAGGCATTTAACAAGAAAGTTATACGACAAGAGTATCAAGTCGGGGATCTGGTGATCAAGCGCATTATCTTACCTCAAGGTGATCCCAGGGGAAAATGGACCCCTACTTACGAAGGGCCATTTGTGGTTAAGAACATTTTCTCAGGAGGAGCTATGATTCTAACCACTATGGATGGTGACGACCTTCCTCACCCCGTCAATGCAGACATAGTGAAAAGATACTACGCATAATCAAAGACCTGCTAGGTTGACTGGCCTAGGAAAAAATAAGGGCTTCCCGGAGAACCAAAAGGGCTCAGGCAAAAATAAGGGATGAAAATAAAAAATCTGTACACCCGGCAAGTCGAAAACCTGCAAAGGAGGCTTGGGCAAAAAAGGGTATCCTGGTGGACTGAAAACCCGAAAGGGAGGTCCAGGCAAAAGTTAGGGATCAAAGCATAACACCATGTCTCGTTGGATCACCTTGCATCCATACTTCGGTATCGACTATCAAGCTCGAATGACACTAATCAATCTGATCTACCTTCAATCAAGTAGCAAAGTGATGAGATGCTCGAGAACATAAAGACAATAGCAGATTTGGAACCCATTGTGATTATTCACATAGCTGTTTTGTTTAGTTTTTCACAAATTGTGTAAATTCTATTAGTCAGCGGTGTTCTCTTACTAGGACATCAGGCCCTTGTACAAAAATGCATATTTAA
Organism: Vicia faba; assembly: GCA_948472305.1. NCBI lineage: Eukaryota > Viridiplantae > Streptophyta > Magnoliopsida > Fabales > Fabaceae > Vicia > Vicia faba. The sequence continues at coordinate 992,412,487 of OX451735.1, forward strand.
AGGCCAAACTTCAAAATCAATACAATTCATTTTCAAACTGTTTTTTCCTTTTTCTGTTTTGTTTTACAAAGAACGTCCAATGTTCATTTTTGATATATGCATTTGACATTAATTGCTGCTCATAAATATTAACATGCAAAACAAAAGACGATTACTGGTAATATCATAAACATGGGCAATAAGAATTGTCCAAGTTGTACGGATGCTTTATCCACCAGGTACAAAGGTAGATTCAGCTGAGGAATATGGTTAAGGTACTTTCACTCACTGCAGAGTAAGACAGTAATGATAGCTCTCCCCAGCTGATACTTACAACTGTGAATGAATCGGTAATATTCTCCCCAAGCAGAGTTTATCTACCATCAACACTGAAAAGGCTTAATATCCACGACGGTCTTAGTATTCCCCAGCGGAGTATAAGAATATTCCCCGGCAGAATACAAAATATCCCCCAGTGGAGTCTGAAATTTTTCCAGCGCAGTCTGAAAAAAGCTTCCCTAGTAGAACTTGGAGAATCATCCCCAGTAAACTTTGGAAGATTGTCCCCAGCAAGTTCAAAGGATTATCCCCATAAGAGTCTAAAAGGTTATCCCCAGTGAAGTCGCAACAGAAAGATCATCCCCAGTGGAGTTCTTTCCTTTCACAAATAAGAATTCAATCCCCAACAGGATTCAGTATCACCAGCAACGTTAATTCATCCCCAGCTGAATTTATCAGCGGAATCCTCTACAGAGCATCTCTTCCCCACAGAGCAATCTCCTCATCATTTTATTCCCCAACAGAGTTATCCTCTCCTGCAGGTTTATTCTCACAGTCATCTTCGTTCGCCATCCCCAGCGGAAGACGAAGAATTCAACTCTTTTCTCCAGCAGCTATACGGGATTTATTTCCCTAGTTAAAACATTACATTTCCATACATCATGATACATACATACGCATCATACAACACAATCTCATTTATTTTGAGAACATCATTGCTTGATATATATCATGCATTGCATACGACTGACCTTTACCTTTCAGGAATGATGGAGTTAAGTTCTCAGCTATGTCGAACTACTGACCGGTTCTTAAAGCTCAACTGAATTAGTCTCGGTTGAATTATAGATAAGGTTCTAAATCTCAATAATTTTCCTCCGTCGAAGTGTGGACGAGTTCTTAAATCTCAACAGAATTATCCTCCGTTGAAGTATAGACAGTTCCTAGATCTCGATGAAGATGTTTCACCCAGTCGAAGTACTGACCGGTTCTTAAATCTCAACTGAATTATTCTCAGTTGAATTACAGATAAGGTTCTAAATCTCCACAATTTTCCTCCGTTGAAGTGTGGACAAGTTCTTAAACCTCAACAGAATTATACTCCGTTGAAGTACAAGAAGTTCCTAGATCTCGATAAAGATGTTTCACCCAGTCGAAGTACTGGCCGGTTCTTAAATCTCAACTGAATTATTCTCGGTTGAATTACAGATAAAGTTCTAAATCTCGACAATTTTCCCCCATCGAAGTGTGGACAAGTTCTTAAATCTCAACATAATTATACTCCGTTGAAGTACAGGCAGTTCCTAGATCTCGATGAAGATGTTTCACCCAATCGAAGTACTGACCGGTTCTTAAATCTTAACTGAGTTATTCTCGGTTGAATGACAGATAAGGTTCTAAATCTCGACAATTTTCCTCCGTCGAAGTATGGACGAGTTCTTAAATCTCAACAAAATTATCCTTCATTGAAGTACAGACAGTTCCTAGATCTCGATGAAGATGTTTTACCCAGTCGAAGTACTGACCGGTTCTTAAATCTCAACTGAATTAGTCTCGGTTGAATTATAGGTAAGGTTCTAAATCTCGACAATTTTACTCCGTCGAAGTGTGAATGAGTTCTTAAATCTCAACATAATTATCCTCCGTTGAAGTATAGACAGTTCCTAGATCTCGATGAAGATGTTTCCCTCAGTCGAAGTACTGACCGGTTCTTAAATCTCAACTGAATTAGTCTCGGTTGAATTACAGATAAGGTTCTAAATCTCGGTAATTTTCCTCAGTCAAAGTACTGACCGGTTCTTAAATCTCAACTGAATTAGTCTCGGTTGAATTACAGATAAGGTTCTAAATCTCGACAGATTTCCCCTAATTGAATTACGGACAAGTTATTAAAACTCAGCAGAGATGCTCTCTCAGTTGAAGTACAAGCAAGTTCCTAAATCTCAACAAAGATTAGACGTCCCCAAAGCGGAATCTTATACAACAACAAGCATGCAAGTTCTCGCTAAGGAATCTCTTATGCGATCGACACTCCTACATATGGCATCTTTAAGCCCATCCTCCCACCAGCAATCTCCAAATGGCATCTATAAGCCCATTCCCGACATCACAAGGCTGATACTACTTCATGCGAGTGCAAATTTCTGGGCACTCTAGTGTTCAATCATCTTACACCTTTGGATCACGAAAGGCACGAAAGCAAATCTACATCCTCAAGTTTAAGAAGATTGAACAGGGGCAGTTGTTGTACCCCAAAATTTTCCCTCTCATATTTCTTAAAACATTGCAAGAAGAATCTCCAAGTTGCTCAAGTTTGCTCAAGAGTTGGACAGACAAGTTATCTCCTAAGGCAATCAACCCCAAATTAGGGTTTTGTGTTGCATCAAGATCCTTGAATCCAAATGACCTCAAGTGCTCACCAATGTCCTAATATGTTCTCAAGATCATCCATGTCAAATTTCAAGCCTTGTAGAGGGAGTTTGCTCAGTCAATTGCTCAAAGGTCCAAAAATCGACTGTGTAAGGGAAAAAGTCAACTATGATCCAAATACAGTCAAACTTCAAGATTTTTTGTCAACATTCTCATTTTGGAGGATATTTCATCATTTGATCAAGGGTTGATCATGATTCATCAAGGATTTCTCAAAATTCATCAAGACTCAAAAGTTGCTAAATTAGGGTTTTGTAGGAAAAGTCAACTCAACTTTGACCAGGCATAACTTTCTCATACTTTATGAGAAATGACCCATCCAAATCTCATATTGAATAGAATGAAATTTACTACAATCCATCTTCATATCCAAAGATCAAAAAATGCACTCACAAGAAGTTATAAATTTGGACATTATAGGTCATTGAATTTTCTCTCATTGAATTTTCTAAAACAGTCAGATACATGATCAATGGTTTTCCCTCGACTGGTGGCATCAAAACAGGAGGCTCTTGCAGGTACTCTTTGATCTTGTCGAAAGCAGTTTGGCATTCATCATTCCATTTGACTACTTGATCTTTCTTCAGTAACTTGAAGATTGGTTCACAAGTAGCTGTCAGGTGAGAAATGAATATGGAAATGTATTTCAAACGTCCCAAGAATCCTCTGACTTCCTTCTCGGTACGAGGAACAAGCATCTCTTGTATCACTTTCACCTTGGCAGGATTCACTTCAATACCCTTATTGATGACGACAAAGCCTAGGAGTTTACCAGACCTCACCCCAAACGTGCATTTATTTGGGTTTAACCTCAGCTTGTACTTCTTCAGTCTCTCAAACAGTTTTTGTAAATGATTAAGATTCTCTTCTTCTGTCTGATATCTAGCTATCATGTTGTCCACATAGACCTCTATTTCGTGATGTATCATGTCATGAAATAGAGCTAGCATGGCACGCTGATAGGTTTCCCCAGCATTTTTCAGTCCAAATGGCATAACCTTGTAGCAGAATGTTCCCCACTATGTGATAAAGGTTGTTTTCTCCATGTCCACCGGCGCCATTTTGATTTGGTTGTAGCCTGAGAAACTGTCCATTAAGGAAAACACTTTGTGTTGTGCCGTATTGTCAACTAGAATATCAATGTGGGGGAGTGGGAAATCATCCTTAGGGCTTTCCCTATTCAAATCTCTATAGTCCACACACATTCGCACTTTGCGGTCTTTTTTAGGCACGGGAACAACATTGGCCACCCATTGCGGATAGGAGGTGATGGCCAAGAATCTAGCGTTGAATTGTTTCATGACTTCTGCTTTAATCTTCTCTGACATATCTGGTCGTATTCGATGGACCTTTTGTTTTACTGGTGGACAGTCTTCTTTTGTAGGTAGACGATGTACCACAATATCTGCATCAAGTCCAGGCATTTCTTCATACGACCAGGCAAAGACCTCAACATATTCGTGTAGAAATTGAATCAGATGCTCCTTGAAACTGGGTTCCATATTGGCACCCACCTTGACTTCCCTTTTGTCTTCTTCGATACCTAGGTTGATTGTATCCACTTGTTCCTCGTGGGGCTGAATGGTTCTCTCTTCTTGTTGTAGTAATCTGGCAAGATCCCCTCGTACTTCACAATCTTTCTCACCTTCGTCTTCGGCTTGGTAGATTAGATTTTCAGAGTTACAAAAAGCCATAGCATAATCGTTACCCATGGGATCCTGAATGGACGTAGACATGCATTGTGAGTGTGAGTGTGTTTAAGAGTATATCTATCTTTGAAAGAAATAAAAATGTAAAATCAAAAAACAATGAGCACAAAGTTTATATGCAAAAAACGTCCATGATTCATTGATGTCATATGAAAATGAGATAATAACCCTTACAAATGGACCATTGTGCCTCGAGTAAGGCACAAGGTTTTAAGATTCTGAATTGTTTTAATATTACAGATCCAACACAATGTAAAGACAAATTATTGTGGGATAAAAGTGATCGGGACGAAATCTCTAGCCTCCCAGTTGCTGAGCCCTCCACTGACAGTTGGGAAAATCCAATCCTCTAGGTTGTAGTTGTCTTCATCATCTTCTATCGCATTGACTTCGCGATTGCTGATCTTTAATGGTGGTCCTCCAGAACGAGCACGACGTACATCCTTTTGGGCACCTGAAGTGAAATCCAGACCAAACTTGTCAGATTTGTATGGGATATCTGGGAGTTGTCCCCAAATAGTACACCCACCTTCTTCTATCACTGCATTGGCATCCTTCAAAGATGACATCCTGACTGGAGGATTTGTAATCTTGGGAACTTAAGACACAAACTTGGTCACTGCCACATCTTATGGGACTTCTTCAAAGTGCTGGAATGGAGTTTCAATAAATTCACCATCTAACCCAACATATCTGAAGGAATTGAGAAGGTTGATCATATACTCTTCTTCTCCATGAAAGGTGATAATCTTCCCTTGAATCGGGTATTTTAGCATTTGGTGCAACGTAGAAGTAACAACGCCAGCATTGTGAATCCACGGTCGGCCTAGCAAGAAGGAATATGAAGGGCGAATATCCATCACATAAAAAGTTGAATCAAATGTTTGGGTTCTAACCTTTATGGGGATATCCATTTCCCCATGTGTGATACGGTGGCGAAACCGACTATTAATACTGGTTTGCATTTCTTGTTCGCAAAATGTCGTGGTAGGCAAGAGTCTCCACCGACTTTTATTTTATCCAACAAGGAAAAGGAAAAAGAACAGAAAAAACCTTTTTCGAGAATGTTTCTGAGTACGGGGGGTAGATTATAGAAAGGGAAGGTGTTAGCACCCATTCTATCCGTGGTTTTCCAAGGGCTCTTAGGTACTTGCTTATTTTTAAAATTTCTTGTGTGTGCTTTCTTTGAAAAGTTTTGTTTTACTTCGTTTTAACCCTTGTTTCTGTCCTCAAGAGTGTTATGAAGTTTTTTTTGAAAACTTTGTTTGAAAAGTGTTTGTGTAAAAAGTTTGTTTGTTTGAGCAAGTACCTAGGAACTAATCTACCTACTCGAAAAAAGTATGTTCTTTTTCCTTTAGACAATGTTATCCCACTATTGAGGAATAGGTAGCATCTTCGTTGGAGTTTTTTAGGGACATTCGAAGGGATAAATACAATCACAAAAGCAATGTTAGGAAATGTTAGTAATCATCCTAAAGCCTTAAAGATCTTTTTCTTAGGCAATATCTGAATGGGTCATTTTAGATCTTTCACGGCTAGAGGACAACCACTAACAAAACCTATACTTCATGACCGTTTATCGAAGGCAACCGGAGTGGAGTAAACCCTAGAAGTGAGCATGTGCGAGTGAATTTTTTTCAGTTAATTATCTTTGCACAATTTAGGGTTTTCTACCATTTTTATTTCCAATTAATCTTTCCATACAATCCTAATAACATACATCTAAGCAGTTTATAATTTGCGGAAATTAAAAGTGTGGAAAGTTTAATTGGAAATTACAATAATAATAAAAGGTAATTAAAATGCGTGCCGCGAATTAAATGCGAGGACGATTAGAAAACCTAAAAAATCTAATTTGAGAAAATATTTAAGTTATTTTTTTGAAGAAAAATTAATTAGGTTATGTACAAAATAAAACCCTAATTCTAATTATTTTTAATTATGGAAAAAGAATTAAATTTTCCCTAATTTAATTAAGCTAGTTAATTAAGAAATAAAAAATATTTTTATTACAAAAATATTTTTGATGTTTTTTTGTGATTTTTGATTAAATAATGTAAACATTTTTTGATGTTATAAAAATGAGATTAATTAAAAGTAATTATAAGATTAAAATAAAAAAGATAGAAAAGGCTTGTTTAGAAGAAATCAGGGGGGTGCATGTTGAAACTGCTTAGGCCCAATAACTCCTCAGCCCATCCCATGCGTGAGATTCCCTATTGTGCAAGCTTGAGAGTACACCATAGTCCTGCTTTGGTGAAGCGTTGGATCTGATCAACAATGATCCATTGGCTGGATCAATGGGGCGTATGATGGGATGCTTAGACAAGTAGTGCATTGAATCTGTGGAAAGAAAACAAGAAAATAAAATTTGTTGAGACCTGGGATTGAACCCAGGTCCTCCCACTACCCAACATGTACTCTTGCCATTTGTGCTACATGTATTAGTTGTTATTATAACAATGGAAATTTATTATTTGTAACAAAACATGGGTAATCTGAAACAAAAACACGCGCGTCATTTATTCAAATAAGCCAATGATAGTTAGACACGCGAGCTTCTTCTTCTTCCTTGTTTGTCGTCTTAGATGCATAACCTATACCCACAGACAATATTCCATAGCTATAACCCTGTAGGTTTCCAAAATCAATAGCACGCACTATAACGCAATTTGTTTTGACCTCACGAGTACGATGGTACCCTTCTCCTAGGCTAATTTAACCTGTATGATAAACCCCTAAAATGCAAGAACGAACCCTAGCAATGGAAGTCATGGATATATGCATCAAAACACAAAATTATGTAAACCAAAATGTTCAAAATGATCATACAAACACAATGTTTTATTTAATAATGGTTAATCATGTGTAATTTGTAAAATACGATTCAAGCTAGGGAAGGCAAACCGTGGGTCTGTAGTGTGCGTTTCTGGGTGTGAAAAGTCTTACAAATGATAGAGATACGTTCCTGAGATGTCCAACAATCTATTGGCAACGTTAGAATGGCTTGAATTGGCCTCCAAGCTTGAAATCGATTCACTACTTTTTTGCAAAAAAATTGAGTTTGTTCTTGGTGTTTCCACGGCTGCCACCGCCGTTTTCGTGCTTGTTAATGCTCCATATATACCCTTGAATGAATTAGGGTTATAAAAATAGCATGTATCTTTGAAGTTTTTGAAGATTTGATCTCATTCTTCTTTTGTATGATTTGTTTCCAAATTAGGCCAAATCATGCCACTCTTGCTCCAATCACCCTTGATACAAATTGATCCTGATATGTCAACATAATTAGCTTGTGATCTTGTCCAAAAATCAGATCAAAACAAATCTTTGCTATTAGTTGTCATTTATTTGATTTAATTCAATTTTTAATTAATAAAAAATAAAAATAAAATGGAAAATGAAGCAAATAATGTGTGGGTGAATATTTGGGTCGTGGACCATGTTATGAGTGAGGTGCAACCATAAAAAGTTAGGCCCATTTAATAAAAAGTGTATTTTTGAGCACATTTGACTTTTGGCAATTTTGCAAAAATGGTCAACTTTGACAAGGCATATCTCTTCCAATTTTAACCCTAGAGAGGTGTTCTCTGACTTTTTAGAAATATTAGGATGTCCCCTAAGCAAACCTTTTTGTCTCATTTAATTGGTTCTTCCATGTTCATGTAAGAAGCTTTGACCCAAAAAGTGTTTTTGTTGACTTTTCAAAAGGACCTATAATATGGAAATTCATATCTTTTGATGAGTGCATATTTTGAACTTGAGAGATGAAGATGAATTGTAGGTAATTGCATACTCTTCAAAATGAGCCTTGGATGGAAACATTTTGATAAAGTATGAGGACGTTATGCTTGGTCAAAGTTTGGTTGACTTTTCCTAAGAAACCCTAATTTAGCAACTTTTGAGTTTTGATTAATTAGGAGCATTCCTTGAGGTATCATGATCAACACTTGATCAAATGATTAAAGTCACTTCAAAATGTTGATGTTGACCAAAAATCTTGACGTTTGACTGTATGTGGGCCACAATTGACTTTTGACCTAATACAGTCGATTCTCAAGCATTTGAGCAGTTGACTGAGCAAACTTCTTGTGCAAGGAATGATATTTGACATGGATGACCTTGAGAGCATATTAGGACCACGGAAAGAATTTGAGGCCTTTGGAGTACACACATCCTGAAGAAAATGGAAACCCTAATTTGAGACACATTGCCTTAGGAGAGAGTTTGTCTGGTCAACTCTTGGGAAACCTTGAGCAAATTGAGGATCTCAATGGGCATGTGCTAAGTAAAATGAGAGGGAAAATTTTGGTGTACAACAGCTGACCCTGTTCAATCTTCTTAAACCTGAGGATGTAGATTGGCTTGTCTTCTTTTCGTGATCTGAAGGTGGAAGATGATTGAACACTAGAGTGCCCAAAAATTTGCACTCGTCTGAAGTGAGTGTCAATCGGTGGTATTGGGAATGGGCTTATAGATGCGTTTGGAAAGCGATGGAGAGTTTTAGGGGATAGGCTTAAAGATGCCATCCAAAGAAAATATTGGTCGCATAAGAGATTCCTTTGCGAGAATTCCCGTATTAGTCATTGAGGAGGACTTCGTCGGGGCATGTTGACTTATGTCTGGGGCAGTAGAGTATAGGAGCTTCGGTTGTCCATTACTCTATTGGGGAGTTAACTCCTGATTGATGAGTTTAAAGTAAGTTGTATATCTGATCAGGGTCCAGGTTGCACAACGACTTACTGGGGGAGTGTGAAATCGATCGTATCTGATCGGGTCCAAGTCTTACAGTGTTATAAACTGTTGTCTGGAGATAAGAGAGAAGGAACCTGGATAATAGGGTTGCTTCGAGATGAAAGCCTGGATAGTAGGGCTATGATAAGGAACCTGGGTCGTAGGGTTACTTCGAAATGAGAGCCTAGATAGTAGGGCTATGAGAAGGAACCTGGGTTATAGGGTTTCTTCTGGATAGTAGGGCTTATGGGAAAGAACCTGGGTAAGGTTGCTTCGTGGGGAGTTTGGGTAAAACAACATATGAACTTAGAAGGAACCTGGGTAAGGTTACTTCGTGAGGAGTTTGGGTAAAACTGTATCTGAACTGAGAAGGAACCTGGGTAAGGTTGCTTCGTGAGGAGTTTAGGTAAAACTGCATCTGAACCGACAAGGAACCCAGGTAAGGTTTCTTCGTGAGGAGTTTGGGTAAAACTTCAGAGGGAACTTGAGTAAGGTTACTTTGGGCTAAGTTCGTGTGAAACTTCAGGAGGAACCTGGGTAAGGTTGCTTTGTGATGAGTCTGTATAAGACTTCAGAAGGAAACTGGGTAAGGCTCCTTCGTGATGAGTTTGGGTAAAACTACATCGGGAAATTGTAAGGAGGAACCTGGGTAAGGTTGCTTCAAGATGAGTCCGGGGGAAACTACATCAGGACCGAGAAGGAACCTGGGTAAGGTTGCTTCGTGAGGAGTTCGTGTAAAACATCAGGAGGAACCTGTGTAAGGTTACTTCGGGATAAGTTTGTGTGAAAATTTATTTGGAAATGTATGAGAAGGGGCCCGTGTGGGATTTTTTTCAAGATAAACCCGTGTGAAGATGCATTTAGGAGAAACCCGTGTAAGACTGCTTCATGACAAACCCGTGGAGGGCTGCATTTAATCGCGCAGATAATTACTCTGTTTAGTTTCAGGAGCTAATCTTGGACCTGCTGGAAATTGTTAATGATAATTATCTTTCCTGAAAAGGTACATGATTAATTATATGTGATGCATGAAATGCATTGTATGACAATGTTCTCAAAATAAATGAGATTATATTGTATGTGATATGTGTGCGCGCGTCATGATGTATGAACATGAAATGCTATTGTGACACGTCCGAGTTTGGGAAAATAAATCCCTGACTATTGTTGGGGAGTACTGGAAATTGAATTCCTGACTGTGGTAGAGGATTTTTATCCTTCTACTTCCGTCGGGGATGGTGAACGGAGACGACTATGCTGTAGATTCGCTCCTTGTTTGTGAATATTCTGCCGGGGAGAGACTCTGCTTGAGAATAACTCTATAGGGAATAACTCTGTTGGAAGGTGAACTTCTGTATCTGAAGGAATAAACTATGTCGGGGATTGAGTTTATGTGTCAAGATAAATAAACTCTACTTGAGAGATAAAAATTTACTGATTCACTCCCGACTATGAAATTTGGCTGGGGAACATACGTCAGGTCTCTGAATGACCCTGGCTGGGGAGGTTACTTCCTGTTTTGGAAAAGGGTGACGTCAATGCCTTTGAAAGCTTTTACTTTGTGGGGAGTGTAGATGTTACTAGGAAGCATGCTGAGGATACGATAATGACTTCACATCAGGACTTTTCTTCCCCTGTACCTACTGGAGAAAGTACATGCGGAGATTTTGTGGATGGATCTATGTCGTGATTGTACTTGAACATGTATTTAATGAGTGTCGGGATGACATCTGTCTCTGGATCATATCTGAATTATACTTGAAACATGTGTTGAATGAGTGTCAGAATGACATCCGTCTCTGAATTGTATTTGAACTTTATTTTGAAACATGTGATGAATGAGTGTCAAAATGCCATCCGTATCTGGAGCGTATCTAAACTGTATCTGAAAGATGAGTCTGAATGAGTATCAGAATGGCATCCGTATCTAGAGCTTATCTGAACTGTATCTGAAAGTTAAATCTGAATAAGTATCAGAATGGCATCCGTATCTGGAGCTTATCTGAACTGTATCTGAAAGTTGGGTCTGAATGAGTATCAGAATGGCATTCGTATCTGGAGCGTATCTGATTTGTATCTGAAAGTTGAGTCTGAATGAGTATCAGAATGGCATCCGTATCTGGAGCGTATCTGAACTGTATCTGAAAGCTGAATCTGAATAAGTATCAGAATGGAATCCGTATCTGGAGCGTATCTGAACTGTATCCGAAAGATGAATTTGAATGAGTATCAGAATGGCACCCGTATCTAGAGCGTATCTGAACTGTAACTGAATTCTGGTGCTCTTGATGAATGCTGATAAAGGTATAAGTCTTCCACTGATAGACAGGTGACAGGATATAGTCGTACGTTTTAAATCCCTACCTTTTGCCTGGACCGCCCTTTCGGGTTTTCAGTCCACCGGGATACCCTTTTTTGCCCAAGCCTCCCTTTCGAGTTTTCAACTTGTCGGGTGTACAGATTTTCATTTTTTTATCCCTAATTTTTAGCCGAACCCTTTTGGTTCTCCGGGATTCCCTTATTTTTGCCTAGGTGTGTCAACCTAGCGGGTCTTTTTTTCATACGTAATATTTTTCGACTATGTCCATGCTTTCTGGATGTAGAGAGTTATCACTGTCCATAGTGTTGTGTTGTAGTACTGTCAAAAATGTTTTCTTGATGGCACATGATTCATTGCTGGAATGTGTGCGTAATGCTCCATGCGATTCAGATGGAGATCTGCCCCTGGTTATTTGGCACTTTTGGAGAGACTGCACAAGTGTGTTTAGACATCATGTCATGCCCCTTGCTTATGGAAGACCTGTTATTGGAAGTGTCTTTCCCGCTGAGGTGATTCTGTCCATTGAGAGGATGTATGTTCATTGAATATCCATTGTGCAGATTTCTCTATTGTCAAACAATTAGGCATATGCAAACAATGTCATTTAAAGAATGCAAAACTCATGTTTGTCTTGAAATTATTTTGAAAATGTGTTTTGTGTAGTAAAAAGAAATTTGTAAGAATGTGATATCAACTCAGGATTTGTAACAAAGTCTACAGGAGTCAGGATACCTTTGTAACAGTATGCTCTCAAACTAACCCATGCTTCAGCTAGGACTTTTAAGGGTTATAACATGGCCTGGTTCACGGTTCATGAAACAAAGAATAAAGGCTCAAATTTTATTTGTACCCAACCCGCTCTTCGTGATGTTCTTCAGTTCTATGCTCGGTTAATTGCGCGTTTAGATCCCGATTGAGTCTGTAATCTTTGCTCTGATACTTGGTGATGATTTGTTTTGAAAAGGAGGTCATTTTTGCAATCTTCTTTTTGTCGGGGATTTGTAGTAAACTCTTTTTTTTTCTTTTCGTTATCCCTTCTTTTTGCCTGAACTGTTTCTTTTATGTTTACAGTCAGTGGGACGCCTCAATTTTTCTCTTAAGTCTCCTTCATAGTTTTTGACTTAATGGGATTTTATTTCGAGAGATAATGACTGCATGTCTTGACGATTATATGGAACCATCACTGTCTTTTGTTTTGGAAGGACGTCTTTGATGCCATTCATTGTGTACGAAGCGGCAGATTGTGACTGAATGCTCCTCTGAATTAACTGAGAAAACTACCCTTTCCTAGGTTATGATTAAGGGTTTTAATTTGTGTGAAAATGAAAACTCCTACTTCTTTGTCTCGAAGGGGTTGACTAGGGATTATCTTCCTTATAACTACACTGTTTAGGATTTGAAACAACGCCTGTACATCGTCAGCGGGGTCTGTTCAAAAGCATACTGTAGAGATTGTGTTATCATTTTCGTCATCCTCCCTCTAAGGCTTAGAGTTTTTAATCGAGAGTTGAATATCACGAAAAGGAAATAAGAACCCATTTTTGAAATAGTGAATACGAATGAATTGATTCAAGACAAACATGTGCAATGCATTAATGAAATAACGAGGTTTGATATGAATTAATGTTCAAACAAATTAAAGAAAATTACACATTGAAAATTCTAATGAACGAAAAGTCTTCTTGTGAGAACTTGTCACTTCAAATGGTATGCCTTGGAGGGATGGCAGAAGAACTCATCCTGGCCGTCTTGTGCGAATTCTAGCACTCCTTCATCAATCAGGTCTTGAATTTTATTTCTCAACACCCAACAGTTGTTGGTGTCATGTCCAGGACTATTAGAGTGGTACACACATCTTGCATTTGGATTGTACCTTGGGAGGCTATGTTGGGATTCTGAGGAGGGTTCCTTAACATAATCAACTTGGCCTTCAACATGTGTTGCAATGCTTGAGCCAATGACATGTTGATTTCGGTGAAGCATCTTTCAGATGTATTCTTCTAATGCCGATTTCCCCGTTGTCGTTGGCGAGGTTGTGGTTGGGCTTGTGATGTAATAGCAATCTGGAAAGATATGTTCCTGACCAAACCAACCTCTTCTCTCACTGGGGGCTGATTAATGCATTGATCCACAATTTTAACTATTTGTTTCATGGATCTGCATCCATCTTGATGAAGCTTGTTGAGGAAGGCTCTTAGCCCTTCTTGTCCTTGAGCTAAGTTTTGAATAAAATCCATCTTCCCCAGCATCTGGGTTCTCATTGCTTCTACCTCATCTTGCAGTTGTTCCCATTGTTCATCCTTGTTGTTGTCAGGACATTCCTTGGTCAGATTCCCGGCGAAGAGTGTTTTCAGGTCTTCTTGCCCCTTGGATAGATTTAGGAGAAATCCCTCGAACTGGGCATCTTGAGCTTGGAGATCTCTGTTGTCTTATTAGAGAGCCATTGCTGAAATAAACAGCGAGAACATGAGAGACCTACCTTGAAACCTGTTTATGCAATGATATGTATGATATATGTATGCAATGTTTTCAAGTATCTCGTGGGATAAACAAGAAAATGTCAGAAGTTTAGATTTTGCCGCTTTGATTGAAGCACTTCGTATCGTTGAAGGTCCTTATACAAGATTCAAGCTCACCATATCAAGTGGGTGATAGCCCCTGACTCAAGTTATTGAGTTTTGATCTTCTGACGATATTGGCTAGAGGAAAATAAATCCCCTTGCCCCTTGCTAGACGTCTGATTTATCATACCCTGCATCACAGGCCCTTGAGATCCTTGAAATGGTTAAGGAAATGTTAAGGCATGATGTTATGATGTGTATGCTATGCGTTTAAGCAAAGGTGCGAAATGATGTAAGCAAGTAAACCCTTCAAGAAGTCCAAGTTATTGGATAATAATTGTAAACAAAACCCACAAGGAACTCATGTTGTCAGGTAATAAAACTCTACAAGTAGTTCAAGTTGAAAGCACACAAGTCACACAAACAACATTAGGTTTAGGCTTGCATGGGTTTTAAGGTCATACCCTCTTGAAGTTTAGTTGGTTTCAAACTTGTCTTAGAAAATTAACCGGGTTCTAAAGATTCTCAATATCACTGATCATCCTTTATCGGGCATTGTTTCAGCTCAAGCAATCTTTTCTTGCGGTTGAAATATCCCGAAAGTCTGATCTCAATGAGTGTAGCATCGAGTATCAACCAATCCTCAACTTTATACCGAGGCCGTCTATCCCACTACTTTCTAATGGCCAAGTTTGTTCAACTAAGGTCCGTTAGTGCTTCACGACACCATGCGGCAGCCCCGTATTCTCCTCGTTTCCACACGAAGAATATCGGTACCAACCAAAGTGTCACACCAACATAACCATCGCTTAAACCATATCGGTCTATGTCGTACAGTCTCCACGATCTATTGATGTTTACCTAAAAAGTGTCCCTAGATTCGGGTGTAGGATCTTTAACAATGCCCAAGCAAAACCCTTTAAAAATAAAGCATACAAAACAAACAAGAAAGAAATTAAAAAAATGACCTAGATCCTAAGGTTTACCCCACTTTATATTTTATTCACCAACAGAGTCGCCAGTTCTGTGATACGGTGGCAAAACTGACTGTTAATACGGGTTTGCGTTTTTATTTCACAAAATGTTGCGGTAAGCAAGAGTCGCCATCGACTTTTATTTTATCCAACAAGGAAAAGGAAAAATAAAAGAAAAAACCTTTTTCGAGAATGTTTCTGAGTACGGGGGGTAGATTATAGAAAGGGAAGGTGTTAGCACCCTTTCTATCTGTGGTTTTCCACGGGCTCTTAGGTACTAGCTCATTTTGAAAATTGTTTGTGTGTGCTTGCTTTGAAAAGTTTTGTTTTACTTCGTTTTAACCCTTGTTTATGTCCTCAAGAGTGTTACGAAGTTGTTTTTGAAAACTTTGTTTGAAAAGAGTTTGTGTGAAAAGTTTGTTTGTTTGAGCAAGTACCTAGGAACTAATCTACCTACTCAAAAAAAGTCTGTTCGTTTTCCTTTAGACAATGCTACCCCACTATTGAGGAATAGGTAGCATCGTCGTTGGAGTTTTTTAGGGACATTCGAAGGGACAAATACGATCACAAAAGCAATGTTAGGAAATGTTAGTAATCATCCTAAAGCCTTAAAAATCTTTTTCCGAGGCAACATCCGAATGGGTCATTTTAGATCTTTCAGGGCTAGAGGACAACCACTAACAAAACCTATACTTCATGACCGTTTACCGAAAGCAACGGGAGTGGAGTAAACCCTAGAAGTGAGCATGTGTGAGTGAATTTTTTCAGTTAATTATCTTTGCAAAATTTAGGGTTTTCTACCGTTTTAATTTCCAGTTAATCTTTCCATACAATCCTATTAACATACATCTAAGCAGTTTATAACTTGTGGAAATTAAAAGTGCGGAAAGTTTAAAGTTCTAGCTATTACATGGCTTTCGCAGATACATAAATATTTTTGAGTGAAAATAAAATGTGGAATTAAAACCTAATTAAGTCTATTACAACCTCGGAGCAATTACAATAATAATAAAAGGTAATTAAAATGTGCGAGGCGAATTAAATGCGAGGACGATTAGAAAACCTAAAATATCTAATTTGAGAAAATATTAAAGTTATTTTTTTGAAGAAAAATTAATTAGGTTATGTACAAAATAAAACCCTAATTCTAATTATTTTTAATTAAGGAAAAAGAATTAAATTTGCCCTAATTTAATTAAGACAGTTAATTAAGAAATAAAAAATATTTTTATTAAAAAAATATTTTTGATGTTTTTTTTGTGATTTTTGATTAAATAATGTAATGATTTTTTGATGCTATAAAAAAGAGAAAATTAAAAGTAATTAAAAGATTAAAATAAAAAAGATAGAAAATGCTTGTTTAAAAGAAATCACAGGGGTGCATGTTGAACCTTCTTAGGCCCAATAACTCCTCAGCCCATCCCATGAATGAGATTCCCTATTGCGCAAGCTTGAGAGTACACCTTAGTCCTGCTTTGGTGAAGCATTGAATCTTATCAACAATGATCCATTGACTGGATCAGTGGGGCGTATGATGGGATGCTTGGAGAAGTAGTGCATTGAATTTGTGGAAAGAAAACAAGAAAATAAAATTTTTTGGGACCTGGGGTCGAACCCAGGTCCTCCCACTACCCAGCGTGTACTCTTTCCATCTACGCTACATGTATTAGTTATTATCATAACAATGGAAATTTATTATATATAACAAAACATGGGTAATCTGAAACAAAAACATGCGCGCCATTTATTCAAATAAGCCAATGATAGTTAGACACGCAAGCTTCTTCTTCCCTGTCCGTCGTCTTAGATGCATAACCTATACCCACAGACAATATTCCATAGCTATGACCCTTTAAGTTTCCAAAATCAATAGCACGCACTATAAATGTAATGTAAGACCACATATTAATTTGTTTTGACCTCACGAGTACGATGGTACCCTTTTCCTGGGCCAATTTAACCTGTATGATAAACCCCTAAAACACAAGAACGAACTCTAGCAATGGTAGTCATGTATATATGCATCAAAACACAAAATTATGTAAACCAAAATGTTCCAAATGATCATACAAACATAATGTTGTGTTCAATAATGGTTAATCATGCGTAATTTGTAAAATACAATTCAAGCTAGGGAAGGAAAACCGTGGGTCTGTAGCGTGTGTTTCTGGGCGTGAAAAGGCTTGTAAATGATGGAGATGCGTTCCTGATATGTCAAACAATCTATTGGCAACATTAGAATGGCTTGAATTGGCCTCCAAGCTTGAAACTGATTCACTACTTTTTTGCAAAAAAATTGAGTTTTTTCTTGGTGTTTCCACGGCTGCCACCCCCATTTTCGTGCTTGTTCATGCTCCATATATATCCTTGAATGAATTAGGGTTATAAAAACAGCATGTATCTTTGAAGTTTTTGAAGATTTGATCTCATTCTTCTTTTGTATAATTTGTTTCCAAATTAGGAAAAATCATGCCACTCTTGCTCCAATCACCCTTGATACGAATTGATCCTGATTTTTCAACTTAATTAGCTTGTGATCCTGTCCAAAAATCAGATCAAAACAAATATTTTCTATTAGTTGTCATTTATTTGATTTAATTCAATTTTTAATTAATAAAAAATCAAAATAAAATGGAAATTGAAGAAAATAATGTGTGGGTGAATATTTAGGTCATGGACCATGTTATGATAAAGGTGCAAGCATAAAAAGTTAGGCCCATTTAACAAAAAGTGTATTTTTGAGCACATTTGACTTTTAGCAATTTTGCAAAAATGGTCAACTTTGACAAGGCATATCTATTCCAATTTTAACCCTATAGAGGTGTTATTTGACTTTTTATAAAGCTTATGATGTCCCCTAAACAACCCTTTTAGCCTCATATCAATTGGGTCTTCCGTGTTCATGTAAGAAGCTTTTACCCAAAAAGTGTTTTTGTTGACTTTTCAAAAGGACCTATAATGTGGAAATTCATATCTTTTGATGAGTGCATATTTTGAAATTGAGGGATGAATATGAATTGTAGGGAATTGCATCCTCTTCAAAATGAGCCTTGGATGGAAACTTTCTAATAAAGTATGAGGAAGTTATGCTTGGTCAAAGTTTGGTTGACTTTTCCTAAGAAATCATAATTTAGCAACTTTTGAGTTTTGATGAATTAGGAGCATTCCTTGAGGTATCATGATCAAAACTTGATAAAATGATGAAAGTCACTTCAAAATGTTGATGTTGATCAAAAATCTTGAGGTTTGACTGTATGTTGGCCAAAATTGACTTTTGACTTAATACAGTCGATTCTCAAGCATTTGAGCAGTTGACTGGGCAAATTCTCGTGCAAGGCATGATATTTGACATGGATGACCTTGAGATCATATTAGGACGATGGAAAGCATTTGAGGCCTTTGGAGTACACACATCCTGATGAAAATGGAAACCCTAATTTGAGACATATTGCCTTAGGAGCGAGTTTGTCTGGTCAACTCTTGGGCAACCTTGAGCAAATTGAGGATCTCAATGGGCACGTGCTGAGTAAAATAAGAGGGAAAATTTTGGGGTACAACACCATGCACCATCCTTTTTGATCCGTCAAAGGCCCTCACTACTATGTTGCTTGGCTTTAATGTCAATCCCTCACAATCAAGCCTATCAAGAGCCTTTTTAGGCAACACATTTAGAGACGAGTCAGTGTCCACCAAGACATGAGCCAAGGTTGTGCCCCTGGATTCTACTGAGATGTGTAATGCCTCATTATACTTCCTCCCTCTTGGAGTTAAATCAGCGTCTGAAAAAACTAAGCCATTATCTGCAGTCAAGCTGGCTATGCAGTCTTGGAACTGATCGACAGATGTTTCTTGAGGTACATGAGTTGTTTTTAGGGATTTTACCAAAGCTTTTGCATGAGCCTCAGAACATAGTAATAGATCCAACATGGAAATTTTTGATGGAGTTTTCCCCAGTTGCTCGACTACATTGTAGTCTCTTCTTTTTATGATCTTTAGAATTTCCTCCATCTCTTTCCGGGAGGTCTCAGGGATAGCCAATAATTATGCCTTCGTACGGACACACTAAATGAGAATACTTTTACCTCGAGTCTTTATTGACTCGGCAGCTGGAACGTCAGTAGGAGTGATAATAGGGATTGTAGCAGCTTTGTCAGTAGGAGTATTAGTAGAGATTATTGTAGGACTGAGAATGGGCTTTAGAGTTGAAACAACAACATGAATGATTACGGGTCCAGAAACTGCTTTTAGGGGAGCAATTTCTGGAGAGAAAATCCTCCCGCTTTTGGTAATCTTTCTAGTCCCTGCAATATTACTGATATTGGAGTCATCCTTCTCAGAACTTGAATCTTCAACAGCTGACCAATCTTGCTTGATACCGTGGTAGTATACATCCCCTCCATAATTCCATGGTAAGGTTTTGTCTGACGAATACGGGATTGGTCCAGGAATTGTAATTATCAAAGGAGTTACTTTTGGAACAGATGCAATTCTAAAGGTTCTTTTTGTGGAGACCTTGTAAGAATTGTCGGAAATGGTAGGAAACATCATTATAAGAAACAGTTGGAAAAGAAGTCTTTTCGATCAAAATTTCCTTGTTATCTATTAGGCATTGAACGCCTGCTCTCAACAAAGGACAGCTGGTTGGTGAGGACAAACAGAAATGACAGCTTTCATCACAACCTGGGAAAACACTGGCATTCAATAAATTCTTTTTGATAATCAGGAGTGGGGTTTTAAGTTCATCAACTGAAGTAACAAACATATCTTCCTCAATGGAATTGGTAGTATGGCCATGTTTGGGCATAGGGGAAGAAATGACATTGGGCTTTTCTAGCGCATCGAATTCAATCTCTTTGGCTTCAAGGAGGTCTTGTACTTTGTTCTTCAGAGCCCACTAGTTGTTAGTGTCATGGCCGGGACTTTCAGAGTGGTATGCACAGTGGGCATTAGGATGATAGTGAGGAGAGGTTTTGTTAGGGTTATTTGGAGCTTCTTTCAAGGTCACTAGGTTGGATCTTAACAAATGCGGCAATACTTGAGATAAAGTCATATTAATTCGGGTGAATTGTCTGACTGGCCTTTCCATTCTTGTTTGGTTGTTTCTTTGTTGATCAGGCGCATGTTTAGGAATCATAACGGCCCCCATTGTTGGACGGTGTTCAACCCTATCTTGATTTCTCTGAGGATATACAGCAACCACTTCTTTCTTTCCGATGAATGGCTTCTTTACAGCAGAAGAGGAAGCATCTTTTTGAATCTTTCCATTCTTTATCCCGGCTTCTACCCTTTCTCTGGTCAATATCAATTCAGTAAAACCTGCCGATGAACTCCCAATTAAGTGATTGAAGAAAGGACCAAACAAGGTTCCAAAAAACATGTCTACCAACTCTCTTTCAGATAGGAGAGCTTGAACTCTTCCGGCCAAGCCCCTCCATTTTTGCGCATAGTCCTTGAAGCCTTCACTTGAAACCATGGCCATGCTCTGGAGTTGAGTACGGGTAGGCGCAAGATCAGCGTTGTATTGGTATTGTTTGTAAAAGGCTGCAGCAAGATCTTCCCAATTATGAACATTATCTCTTTCTAACTGATAAAACCAATCAAGTTGAGTTCCAGACAGACTATCTTGGAAGAAGTGTACCCATAAATCTTTGTCAGCGGTATGGGGCTCAATTTTCCTCACATAGGACCGAAGATGCATTTTAGGGCATGAAACTCCGTTATATTTGGCGAACACAAGTGCTTTGAATTTTGGAGGAATGACAATTCCCGAAACTAATCCCAACTCCTCAAAGTCCAATCCAGACACTTCTTAGATTTCCATTGCACTCAACCGTTATTCTAGATGCTTATACTTGTTGTCGGATGGAGGGTATTATTCTTTAGAATATTCTTCTTATTCCTCTTCCTCTTCTGAATCAGACTGAACAATTGTTTCCTTGCCTCTCCCATCTTGATTGTCTTTCTCACCGAATGTCGTTGCAAAGTATAAGGCCCTTCTTGTCTGCCCTTGGAATCTTCTTCCCATGTTTAGAATTCCGGTTATTTTCTTCGTCTTCTTTTTCTTCTCCTCAACCAGCAAGGTCTTCAACTCTTCTTGTCCTTTGGCCAGAGTTAAGAACAACTGTTGAAAATGTGCATTTTGAGCTTGGAGGTCCTTCACCGTTTGCTCAAGATCCATCTTACTGAAATAAACAGTAGAGAAATGAGGAGACTTTTTGCAAGAAACCTGCTTATGTTATGATGAATGGTAAATGCATATGTAATGATTTCAAGGATTTTAAGATTCAAATTTGTTTTAGGCAAAAAGGAAACACGCGTTATATTAATAAATTAAAGCTTTGAGTACATCAATGCCTTCTTGGGTATAATAATACAAAAACTCTAAGATAAAAAGGTAGTACGCATCCTATTTGGTGTGATGTAGGCATTCAGAGTCTTCTCCTCATGAAGTTGCTTAGTGAGTTCCAAAACCTTCTTCTCACTTGCGTAGAATTGGGCTTCGAAAGTATCTCGCTCCCTCTTGAGTTGTATCCAATCCCTTTGTAGGTCTTCAAGAGAAGTAGGCATGTCAGGATGTAGGATAGTATATGGAACATTTCCTTCCATGACATGCTCAATGATTACTGGGAGAATGGAGGGATAAGGCATCATAAGACTCTGAGCACGAGTTCGTACCCATTTGAGGTAAGGCTCAAGAGGGATGGAATAATTATGCCCCAAAGTCTTGCTATCTACCTTGTTCAACATCCTCCAAGCTTGGATAAATCTTTGGAAAAGACCTTGATCGTCGTAGTCGTAGTTAAATACCAAACCTTGAATCAGCATCTCATGCGGGCCATCCCTTCGGGTGTAACCAAACTGTCTTAAGGCTAAGCAGGGGTTGTAGGTGATACCTCCCCTAATTCCAAGTAAAGGGACATTAGGAAATTCTCCACAACGGTCGATAATAGTAACATTCTCTATAGACCGGGAGCACCAATGAATGTCTGAATGTTTGAGCGTCATCAACCTTTGTGACCATCTTGAACCTTGCTCGTTCTTTAATACAGATTGGGGAAGATGCGAAATAAACCATCTTGCCAAGAGAGGAGTGAAACACATAATGACACCTCTTTTCCTCATAGTGCGAGTGTGAAAAGAGTGTAGGATATCCCGTAGCAATGTAGGCACTGGGTTGCGGGATATGAATATTTTGACGGTGTTCACGTCTATGAGTTAGTCAAGATTTGGAAACAAAACCATACCATAGATGAGGAGAGCCACAATTTCTTCAAAGGCTTGTAAATCCAAGGAGTTCCAACAGTTTTGGGCTTTCTCAAACAAGAACTTTGCTAGGAAACCCTTGACACCACTCCTTGTTTCCCAATGAGTTGTGACATCAGATGAGTGGAAGTGTAGAGCTTGAGCAATCTCTTCTGGATTTGGGTATCTTTCTGTACCATTGAAAGGTAATCGATTGAGAATGAGAATTCTTAAGAGTCGGGAGAATTATTCCAAAGTAGGCACAAGTTGATAGTCGAGAATTGTGAAGAAATGGTGTAAGGGGTCAAAGAACTGAAAGAGCACCTTCATCATGTCCTCATCTGTGTTGAAGGTGACCAAGTTGAGTAGGCGACCATGTCTCTCGGTGAATGGAGAGTTTTCATGAATCCTTGAAGCTAGTTACTTAAGTTGTGGAGGGATCCTTACAAGGTTGACTTGAATAGTTTTCATGCGAATAGAATCCATGTCCTACAAAACAAGAACAAAGATGAATCCTAAAATCCTTGAAATGGTTAGTGAATGTGTATGATGTTCATGATGCTATGTACAAGTATGTATATACAAACAAGGCAAACAAGTCCTTAGGTTTAGGCTAGCGTGGAGTCTCATAGGTAAGTACCCTCTTGAAGTTTAGTTGGCTCAACCTGTCCTAGTAATAGTAACCAGGTTCTAAGGAGCTCAATATCATTGGTTTGTTTCCTTGGTCATTGTTTTAGCACAAGCCTCTTTAATGGCGACCGAAATATCCCAAGAAACCAAACCTCAATGAGTGTATTATCGAGTATCTTCCAACTTCGGACTGCACCAAAGTCGGCCATCTCACTACATCCTAAAGGCCAAGTTGGTCAAGTAAAGGTTCTAAAAGTTCATTAGTGCTTCATGACATCACTCAGCGGCCCCATATTCTCTTTTATTAACTCAAAGGCTACCGGTACCCACAAATATGTCTCACTAACGTAGCTATTGCTTAGACCATGTCGGTATACCCCACACAGTTCCACAATATATTGCTACTTACCTATAATGTATCCCAAATTCGGGTAGAGGATTCAAACCCAAACAAAGAACCATAATGTAAAGCATACAAGTCAAACAATGAAAGCAAGTAAATATGATCTAGCCTTAAGGTAACCCCACTTTTAGAAAATTCCCCAGCAGAGTCGCCAATTCTGTTATATGGTGGGAGAACTGACTTGATGGTTTTGCATTTGATTGCAAATGTTGCGGTTAGCAAGAGTCGCCACCGACTTTTCTTTTATCCAAAAGGAAAGGTTAAAAAGCACAGGAAAGACCTTTAAGATTATTTATTGAGTTCGGGGGGTAGATTATGAAAAGGGAAGGTATTAACACCCTTTTCATCCATGGTTTTCCATGGGCTCTTAGATACTTTCTAGATCACTTGCTTTTTGTTTAAAATTGTGCTTTGTGTGGTTTTTGAAAGTATTTTGTAAAGAGGCCATTGTTTAGGCAATCTTTGTAATGATTCTTATTTGTAAGAATGTATACAAAGACGTTTGATCTTTTGAAAATGTTTTCAAGTTTGTAATATGTTTGAAAGTGTAAGTGTTTGTTTTGAAAATAGAAAGGATGTTTGTTTGAAATTGAGAAAGTAATTAGGAGCATTCTACCTACTCAAAAGTATTTCTTATTCATTTTTCTTTTCCTTTAACATTGTTATCTTACCATTGATTTGGTAAATAACCCTATCTTTGGATATAAACGCGACGGGCGTGGGTCATCGTATAACCATGATTAACAATGTTGCAAGGTATCTTAGCATTCTCTTTTTAGGGACTAAGATCATTTGAAAGGAAACTTAGATAGCGTCATCGAGGGACTATGATATTGTATTTGCTTGTTTTTGCTAAGATACCTTACATGCGTAATATGACCATTTTGTATAAGACAACCAAGTGGAATAACCCTAGGGGTGCTTGTGTGCAACTACTGTTTTCATGCTTGTTTTTGTCTTGAATTAGGGTTTTCTAAGTATTGGTTTTAATCTTTCCATACAAACCCTAATTACTAACATGTTACATATAAAAGCAATAAATTGCGAAATTTAAAGTTACTACGCTATTACAACATTTGTGGGAAGGGGGTGTACAAATTGAGTGGGGATTGCAAGAATGTAAACCTAGTTAATCTATTACAACCAAATTGAATTTATACAAGAACTGAAATATTGTACAGAAATAAAGAAATGTAAATAATTGTGAAATGTAAAGTAAATGAATATTTTATTTGGTTTTCATAAGAAAAAGGGAAATTGTTTTAACCTAATTAATTAAAGAAAATAATTAATTAAACTTAAATTTATTAAGAAAAGATTTAAATAAAACCCTAGTTCTATTAATTGATTAAAAGAAAATAAGTTTAAGAAAGATATTTTTTTGGTATTTTTATGTCTTGAAAATATTTATAATATTATAAAGTATTTTTGGCCTTTTTTATATTAAAATAAATATATTTTAATAGGTGTAAAAATAATACTAACCTAGTTTTAATTAAACTTATAAGACTAGTTAATAAAAATAAATAATGTATAGTTAAATAAAATATTTTTGTGAGAAAAATAAAATAAACTAAGTCAAAATATAAATCTATCATTTTTTGTATTTTTATGATTTTTCAGTATTTAGAAAATAAATTTAAGAAAATATAAATAAAATAAAAAAGGAAATAAATAAACTTGGGCCAGGGGTGCTAATAGTCTACTAGGAGGTCAGAAATAAGAAAAAACATATAGGCCCAAAGGAAGGCCAGCGCCTGCAAAAATGAGAGTCAGAAATCCAAAAATGTGTAAAAAATGCAAAAGGGTACCACTGGGGCTCGAACCCAGGTCCCATAGGTTACAAGCACGCGCTTATACCACTGGGGTGGCTATACATCCATTAACGTAGGCAAATCAATAAATATGTAAGGCAAAATGCGCCATGATGACTTCATCTTCAACCTCTAGCCAGACCAAATGTAACTTGCTCATTTCTCATCAAAAATGAAAACTGTAAACATGAAACTTATAGCAAATTTTCTCACGGTTTCAGAAATATGAAGCATTAAAACTATAGATAAAAGATAAGCATGAATTTTAATGGCCCTAATCTGAACCCTAAAAATTTCAAAAATTTCAGTTTCAAAATTCTCTAAGCTCAAGAAAACTTAATGGAAACCATGGACACGGTTAGCTTCAGGGAAATGATATCTACATGTTTTGTTCACAAATAAACTATTGATGATGCCTGTATGAAGAGTTCCAAGTTAAGAAAACTTACCTCAAAACTGGAAATCGTGTTTTGAGTTTGAGCTTGTTTCAAGTGATGGTGATGATCAGGTTAGCTTCCTTGAGGTCCTAGGAAGCTAATGCAATGATTAGCTTGAACAATAGATGGCTGAAATGGTCTAGAGAAGTCAATGTGCAGAGCAGAGTTTTTGAAAATGGAGGATGGTGTTAATGGTGTTACAGTTCTAAAATAGGATGTGGGATTGATTCTATGTGATGTTTATAAACTTTAGAAACCAAAAGGCCAAGAAACGCACGAGTAGATTATGAGTTTCAAGTTTTTGGTCAGTTTGTGTGAAAATGGAAGTGTGAAGTGTGATTCTGAGTTCTACGTTCTTTCAAGCCTTGAGCATTCGTGTATTTGTGTCAAATGGTTTGTGTATGTATAAACAAAAGTGTTTGAGTGCATTGGCAAGTCGGAAGTACAAGTTTCTAGCTTTTGGCTAGGTTACTTGATTTTGAAGAAAAGAGGGAAACAAGTTTCAAGGAGAGGTACAAGCATGGGATGGGTGATTATAAGTGTTTGAAACATTTCTCATGAGTTATAGGACTGGTTTGATCAGAATAGAACAAGTGTAAGGCTCAAGAAAAAGTTTTGTACAAAAAGTTGCTTTATCAAAATGGCAATGTGACCTTTCTTCCAAAAATGGATAAAAAGCATGTCCATGCATTGAATGCTTGAAGTGAGGCCTCTAACAGCTGTGTAAAACATTAATTATGGAGTTCCTAACAAGTTTGATGCCTGCAAAGTAGTGTTTATGCAGCATGGTTTGAATTTGAATTTTGTTCATCACTAAAATGACTTGTAATTAAAGTGATAAAACCCTAACTTCATCTCTTCGATTCTCCCTACTCAAGAATGACTTCAAGGAGTTCTTTGACATTTTGGAAAGCTTGGAATGTTATCTACAACCCATCTTTGAATTTATTTTGAAGATTCCACATGGAAATATATGAAAAATTACCATGAAGTTAGGTCAAAATCCTGACCAAATTAGGGCAAAATTTCACTAAGTGTTTTGTTTCATGGCCCTATGTTCTTAAAATTATAACTTGATATCCAAGAACTTTTGGAAGGAGTTGTGTAAAGAAAAGTTGTAGATTTAATGGATATCTACAACTTTCATGTTGGAAGTTTCTCTTGAATCATCTTGCATCATGGTGAAAAAATTGTTCAAAGTTGTAAAAAAATATGAAATTTTCAACACTTAGAAAAATTTTAAGTTTAGAAATTTTGACTTTTCAAAATGAAATCTTGATTTTGTGATTTCTTGATGTATAAGTTTCATATTTTGACATATTTTGATGAATTGTGATCTTTTGCTTTTGAATTTGAGCAAAAAGATAAAGTTTGACTTTTCAGTATACAGTTGACTTTTGATCAGTTGACTGAAAAAATCATCTATCAATCCAATGGACTTGCAATGTTTTGAACCATGTCACTAGGTCAAAATGATGCAATTTGACTCTTGAGATCATGCCTTAAACCAAATGACCATTTTCTAGGACAAAAATTAGAAATTGCCCATTCCCAATCAAAACCCTAATTTTGACTATTTTGCCCTTGTGGAAATTTGATCATATTTCTTGAGGAATTGTGATCAAAACTTAATCAAATGATACATATGAGTCTAAAATGTTGATGTGGGTAAAAAATTATGGAGTTTGACTGTAAATTGTCCATAGTTGACTTTTTCTCCAATACAGCTGATTTTTAGGTCAACTGCTCAATTGACTGATAAAAAATATGATCCAAGGCTTGAAACTTGACATGAGAAATCTTGGGGGTCCATAATGATCCATGAAAATCATATGGGGCATAGAAATTTCAAAAATCCTTATGCAAACTCAAACCCTAATTTTGTTCATCAGTGCATAAGGAGGTGACTTGAGCTGATCAAACCCTAGTGCAGTCTTGAGCCCAAGGAGATCTTGTGAGAAAATTCTTGATAAGTGGGAGGGAAAATTTTGGGGTACAACAGTTGTCATTTAGCCCTTAATGAAAAATGCTTCTCAAGCAGGTTGTAAAGGTGTGTAGGGTACATTAGAGGATGATCCTCATTGGTCTAAAGGCAACATGTCATATTTGATGTAAATTAGTCAAGTTAAACATATATATGTGCAACAAGTTGATGTTATATCAAAATGCAGTGATCAGAACATATGAGTTAAGAATTGAAACATGTTTCATTATTTGTCGCAAAGCATACGCGGACATACCAACAATAGGTATACACTCCTTGTCCCAGAAAATGAAATTACCAATGAAGCCTTCATGCATTACCTCTATTTCTATCTTGTACCTAATATAAAATTAATGAATAGTTCAAATCAACATTTCAATTATTTAGACAAAATAGCAAAAACTAATATAACTATGTTTACTTGGTGATTGGCGGAGAGATTGGTTCCGAGCAGCCGCATTGAAAGGGTTCACCAGGTGACTTGTTTGTAACCTTAATGTAGGACAAACGTCATAATAAAATCCAAAAACGATTCACTTTGAATTGTTTTGTCATACCAATTATTTTAACAAAATTTTCCTACAATGGAAAAGAAGGCATAAGAAGTCAACCAAAAAGTTACCAGTTGAAACAAAGATAATATACTACTCATTTAGAAAGGAAGCTTACATCACGTAGGTAAATCATCTCCTGAATTGATTTGACATCTTTAGTAAATGAGAAAGATATGTCTTCAAAAGTTGATTGAGAACCAGAATGTAGGGATAGTGCTTTAGAACCAACTGGAGTAGGGTTACCAATATCAAATCTGAAATGTTAAGATAAGATGGATAGTAAGATAAGAATGAGTGCAATGTTTATTCTATATTTGGCAAAAATAAACAAAAACCTTGAGAAATAGTCAGAAATAAACGAAAACATTTTATCAAGTGACTTGGAAACAATATAAATCATAAATGCATGATAAAAGAGGCATATATAGTTAGCTTACTTAGACTTGAAATCAACTACTTGAAGATGGTCAATGTTGAGAAGTGGTTTGGAACCGATCCAAGCGTTTGACAGATTAAGCTTTCATGTGGCTGAAATCATGTAAAGATTCATGTAAAGTGAAGCATGTAAAGATTCATGTATAGTCAGAGGATTAATGAATGAACGTACTTGAACTTTTCCCAAACCAAGCATGAGTTAGTATGACAATCGACAGACCATTATCATTAGTAAAGGCCATAAGTTGGTTGACATATGCCTCCCAAAGGTTGAGATCAATCTCATATCCACTATCAAAACAAACAATAATGACAAATTATGAAGTGAATAATTAAAGGTTTGCAGTTTTGAAATGGTAACGTGAGATACCATTCATTAGGCAAATTAGGTTGACGCAAGGTTTTCTCCCAGCTCCTTCAACCTGTGTCCACACAACTTGTTGTAGTACACCAATGATATATATTTGTTTGAAAAAAGTAAGTTATGTCAAAACTTTCACAAAAGTAATATTGGATATTGGAATGAGGCATGTACAATCTTTTACCGTATAAGCGATCAACATCGAAATATCCATTCAAGAATTCTGCAAAGGGTTTAAATTTGAATTTGTGTAGTGGAATATTGGACATGTCCATATTGGTGATTGAGGTGGTACCATTAAAAAATAGCTTCAACTTGATGTCACATACTTTTAGAGGCAGGTCATTGATCAGAGGTTCTCTGTTATAAACCATATAGGTATGATGTTCTAGTAAATTTTGTTTCCAAGTATCAAAATCAAGGTTACGAGTTATGACATGAATCTCATTTTCCTAGTGAAACAACAACGATATATAACACTTAGTGATACATTGAAAAACATATGAAAATTAAGAGAACAGGAAATAAAAACCTTGGCATCTTGTAAAATAGCTTCAACATGTTGATTTCCATTTCGTTCCTTAATTATGCAAAGGTCGATAACACGAACAACAATCTTCCATACATTGGCAGTAGGCTTCAAGTCACTGATAAAAAGTGGAGCTCTTCACATTATGAACAACTGATCTGAAATGATTATTATAAATATCTTAATAACCAAATTCCGAAAACATTTACTAACTTCAAAATAGACAATTTTTTTAATAGACCAACAAACCACAACAGACAACTAAAACTGTATATACACTCAAACAGTCAAACCAATTTCTAACACTGTTTTCATAATCACCAAGTAACAATACCATATAACAAAACATCAACAAAGCAATAAATCATTGAAACAAGACAATATACAATGATGTAATATAAACCAGATATCAAAAAAACATAAAAATAAAAATCATAGAACAAAAAAGTTGAAATAGCAGGTTCTTACTTCAGTTCTTTGTAAGCAACTGATACAACATAATATTGAAACTTTTTTTCATGGTATTTTTTCAAATTTAAGAACGATAAAATGGTGTTCATAAAAAGAAAGAACGCATTGAAGAAAGAAGCACATGAAGGAAGAAGCATAAGGTTAGATGAACATGGTTTCCATATAAATCAAAATTTCCTGTTCATAAAAATCAAAACTTTTTCTCATATAAACGTAACCATATTAATGGGAACTCATAGGAAAACAAACAAAATAATGCAAATTTAAACGCATTGAAAAAACAAGAAAAAACCACTGGAACGAACATAAACACCATAACTGACACACATGCATGCTAAGCAGTAAATTCAAAAATGAGACGAAAGATATGGTGTTAACCTTGATGCAGCAGAGAAAGACGATTTAGACGAGAGGGAGAATTTAGACGAGAGGGAAAATGGTCTGGTCTGCACAAATAGAAATGTGAAAGATGAGTTTGAAGGAAATTTTTTGAAATGATAGAGAGAATGTTTCCGCGTGTAAAAGGATTGACCAATAGATTTTCTTTTCTCGTGTTTTGAAAAAATATGAGAAAAGCAAAGTCACTTGTAAGTTTTATTAGTTTTCATTGGTCAATTATCTTCTATTTAATCAATTACAAAAAAAAGGTATGATTTAGTACAATTTAATTTTGCATATAGTTGATTTTTTCGTTAAAGTTAAAATTGTTGTTTGAAGTGGTTACAAGCAAATTCTTTTTTAGCTTTGATATGAATTCATAAGGGTTTAATTCAGCTACATATTTGAATTTTGATAATTTTTTTAATGTAATTTATTATTTTCTTTGGTTCAATATTTTTTTCTTTGGTATATTAATTTCGAAGTTGATTTTTGACATTTTAACTTAAAAGAATTCCATATTTGATCTTTTAAATATTTAAAATGTGTCATATTAATACTTTTTGTCTAATTAGTCATAAAAAAATTCAAAAAGTTTAGCAAAATAAATTCCAATCTTAACATAGATGACCAAAAATATATCAAACTTTTTTTTTATTTTTATTCTTTATTTTTTAGAACTATTATTTCCGTTAAGAAATTGTTATTCAATTTTCCGTTGTTGTCAAATGACTAAACTAAAGAGAATCGTTTTAACTCAAGTATGACAGTAATTAATTAATTTATTTAAAGTAAAATTTTGTAGTTTTTATTTTTATTATTATCAATAACATGAATTTGAAAAATTAGATTTTCTCAATTACCTAAAAAATTTGTGTCATATTATGATATAACATCCGTTCTTTGGAAAGAGAATGTATACTATATCCTTATAACATGCTCTTATATTTCATTCTATGTGTATTGCATCAATGGAACATGCTCTTATATTTCATAAGCATTAATACTTTCCACTAGTAAATTATCTTTAAAAAAGATTGAGCATTTTTCATATAGATTTGAAGGTATTTTTTTACTTTAAAAATTTAATAAATAAAATAAAAAAATTAAACTTATATTAAACTAATTAAATAATCTTACATTTGATGATGTATTTGTATTTAATATAATTTGTATATTCTGGTTAAGTTGTTTATTTTAGATAAGTTAATTTTTATATTCATAAAAAATATATCTTTAATAATTCATTTGTACACATCCAAAATCATAAACTGAAATCACTTTAGTTTCTCTATATACTCTCTTTTAATATTCATTTGATTTATTTAAATCACTTATAAAAAAAAAATAACATCCCCATTTATTAAATTTGAAAAATATGGAATATTTTCTATAATTTTATTTTTTTAAAATTGATTTATTAAAAATACTTTATATATCTATACCATTAAATAGATCGAATATATTGATTATTTAATAAACTTAAAAAATTTATAATAAAGACTAAAGAAAAATAATAAATCAATATATAACAGAAAAATACTAAAGTTAATTTACAATACTTACAAGAAAAAGTTTATAATGACAAAATGATATACTTTCTACTTTATCATCCATGTATTTGAATACTTTATATCTAATACTCGAGTTATTCATGTATTTGAATACTTTATATCTAATACTCGAGTTAGTTATGTGTAGGAATATTGATAGTTTTTATTTAAAGAAGAAATTTTTTATGAATTATTTTTTTATAATAACATAAAATATATAAATTAAAATAATAATATAAAAAGATTAAAAAAATAGTGTTTTAATTAAAAATATATATTTATATTATCTAAATTCAAAGTTTATAAACTCTAATTGATATATCTCCACCAATAAACACCCTTTTGAAATTAAAAAGGAGTCCTAGGGAATCCAATAAACACTCTTTTGAAATTAAAAAGGAGTCTATAGAGAATATAATAAAGAAGGAGAATGGATTTTTTCTTGGAAAGGAGGAGAATGAATTAATATTCATCCTATATTGTTTATAAGCACATTCTCATGACAAATCTTCAACATTTTTGTTGGATCATGCTCATCTCATGTATCATAAACTATATGTTTTCAAACTCAAACTACTTTTTTCCCCACTTTATTCATGCATTTTTATACATTAAATGCCAAAAAATATTCCACCATATTGCCATGCCATATTAACTTGTATAAAAATATTGAATACATGGTCAAACAATCTTTAACTTTACTACACATGATATTATAGATCATTTAGATTATGTCTATCCAATTGATATTTAAATAATATCTTCTCGATAAACACTTGTAGTAAAAGCATAAGGGATGCAATTCAATACAAAATGCACGAAACAGAAACAAGAAAAATAAGGCACAAAATTCTATAAGCAACCTTAAACACCAATATACGAGCAGTGTAGAAATGACTTTTTACATCGGGTGAAACTGACTTTTTACATCGGTTCTGGGTTCGATATAAAGTCAGGCGATATAGTAAATCAAGTACTTTTTACATCGGTTCTGGGACCGATGTAAAAAGTCCATTTTTTACATCGGTTATAATATAAGAATGATGTAAGAAACAGTTATTACAATATTTTAAAAAAATTGATCCAATTTTTTACATCGGTTGGAAGTAATAACCGATATAAAAAGTCTCTTTTTTACATCGGTTATAATATAAGAATGATGTAAGAAACAGTTATTACAATATTTTAAAAAAATTGATCCAATTTTTTACATCGGTTGGAAGTAATAACCGATGTAAAAAGTCCCTAGTGATGCAACTTTTTACATCGGTTATTACTCTCAACCGATGTAAAAAGTCCCTTTTTGAAAGTTTTTACATCAGTTTTGAGTAATAACCGATGTAAAATGTATGAAATTTTTTGGGAATAAATTATTTATTTTCTGGATGTTTCCCTGTACAAAAATAATTTGTACCCATTTTTTCATATTTTTCCAATATCACACAGACTATATTTATGTCGCTATATAGATTTCATAGCTTTCCAATATCACATAGACCACATCTAGGTCGATGTTTTCATATTTTTCACAACAAACTTACAAATTGAACAATTGTATTGCAAACTTGTATTGTATTACAACAAACAAACTCACAACAAACTTACAATTACAAATTCTTCACAAAATATACAAAAATATTCAACTATTTATAAGTCTTTTTCAAAACTTACAATTACATATTATTCACAAAATATACAAAAATATTCAACTATTTCTAAGTTTCCAAACTTGAATTACCATTATAAAATCTTCGGTAGACAACACCAAAATCACATTGTCTGACAATAAATAATAACAATTAACATCAGCAAAAAAAATCAAGAAACTCAATACATGTGCAAAAACCACATGTATTGTGCAAAAACCACAACTTAGACAATTCTATAAAACTCACCAAGATAAACTTAATTTTCATGTAACTCAAAGAAACATTTTTCCCAATGGAGTCGCAAATCATACAAATCATCTGGTGTTAATTTTGTTGGGTCATCAAATACCTATAATACATAAATATAACAATATAGAGTTATTTTTAAAAAATTCATATTAAGTCGGAAAAAAAAAAGTAAATAACAAAGTAAAGTTATTTTTAGTACCTGCATCCAATTCTCGGTTTTATTAGCAAAGACAATATCCAACATATTTTTCATCACATAGTATCCACAATCATTAGAGTTATGTTGTTGCCTTGTCTACAATTGAATGACATAATTAGTGAATATTTATCATAAATTTAACTATAGAATTACAATTTACATCACACTTACATTGGGATGAAGCCATGTAGCATTTTTTCTATTTCCATTTGCCATTTGATGAATCCCAAAAGAACTAATACAGAAAGATAAACATCACATAACTAAATTTACTCGCCAATGAAAAATCACATAACTATTAGTTGTCAATGAAAGTCACATGAAAGATAAACTTACTTTGTAATAATTTTCTTCGTGTGATGGTCAATTTCCCGATGAAGTGAACAAAATACGACAACTAAATTGTCTCTTGGACACATGACTATTAATTGCCAATGTCTCCTGTACGTGTGTGTGGAAACAGAAAAGTCACATGAAATATATATGTTATCAAAATTAAATAATATAAAACACAATTTCATAAAAATTCTTACCCATGAATTAATGGTAGTAAGTGGCACACTCTGTTTTCATCACATAACTTTTCTAGTACGTAATTTTTAACATCTTCTTGAGATTTCGCTATATTATCATTATAAATACACCTAGCAGGGTCCATAAATCCATATAATTCTGAAATGGAATTCTCAAGACATACACGATGAATACACCTGAATAATTTTAAAATAAACATTAGAATCAAAGTGATGAGAGATATAACATATTAATAGAGATTGACTTTAATAAAACAATAAAATATACTTACGTGCACCAAATTTGCAGAATAGACACGTCAAGCCAATGGCCTAAACCCACCAATAACTCTCTGATACATTTAGCTGAAACAAAAAAATTAGAGACACTCGCACAATGACTTAATTGTATTGCCAAATGGTTATCATCCATTTTCAAAACCATGAGTAACAATCTTTGAACATCATCAACTTCCACGTCTTTTGTGCTCTCTTTTGTGCTTCCTTTTGCAGCTGAATAACTTCCTTTTCCGCTTCCATCGATAATTTCCAATTTTTCAATGCATTTATTATCACATGTGCTTTGTGATAAACCCATAGACTTAAGTGTCTCCATTAATGATTGTTGAAACATCTTACGCTCTTCAACCAACTTTTCTTCAAGTTCAACTCTAAGTTTTGTTTCTAATATTGCAAGTTGTTCATTTACGTCAATATGTTGACGTGATCTTCCAAAGTAAGTGCTTTGTTTATGGTGTTTTCCAACACCACGAACACGACCTCCATGCTCAGATGTTCCAATGGCTAATGATAAGATATCGTTACGTCCATCTGGAACAATTGAACCTTTTTCAGCTTCTTGAACTAGAGAATCCTACAAAATGAAAAAACATCAATTAATCAATCACAAATATGATACTTGAATAATTTTTCGTTGTTTACTTATAATTTTTTCAGCAACCTCTTGTGTAGATTTTGATGTTTATTCTCCTCCTTTCTTTTGTCGTGCTCTCTTCCATAACTCATGGCGTGATGGTGGAGATGGACTATCATTATCATCTAATGTGGAATTATCTCTCGATGATGATGTTGTACCCCAAAATTTTCCCTCTCATTTCATCAACATTTCTCATCACAAGACTCTTGGAACTCAAGATCAAGCTAGGGTTTGCTCTGCTCAAGACACCTCCTTGCACTGTTGACCTAAATTAGGGTTTGAGTTTGCATAAGGATGTTTTTACCTACAAGGCCCAAAGTGACTTTCATACTTCATGTTGGAATCACAAGTTTGTCCATACCAAGTTTCAAGCCATGAATCAAATTTCTGCCCAGTCAACTGGACAGTTGACCTAAAAATCAACTATATTGGGGAAAAAGTCAAATGTGGCCAATTGACAGTCAAACCTCATGAATTTTGACCCACATCAACATTATGAACTCATATGAAATATTTTGATTAAGTTTGGATCACAATTCCACAAGAAATTTGATCAGATCACCAAAAGGGCAAAATGGTCATTTTTAGGGTTTTGATTGTACAAAGGCAATTTTTGACTGTTTGACCTAACCAATGGAAAATCAAGCTCAAACATGGACTTAAGGACTCAATGAAATTGTCTTTACCCATTCAACAAGTTCAAAAGATCTCAAATGCATAGGATTGACAAATGAATTTTTCAGTCAACTGATCAAAATTTAACTGTATACTAAAAAGTCAAACTTTTACTTTTTGGTCAAAATCAAGTGCCAAGGGTCATTTTTCATCAAGACCTGTCAAATTATGAAACTTGTTCATCAAGAAACCCAAATTTGCAAATTAGGGTTTAAAATGGAAAAAATTTCATAACTTAGAAATTTTCTAAGTTATGAAATTTTCTTAATTTTTCCTAACTTTGTCCCACATTTTAACCAAGATGCAAATGGATTCAAACAAAACTTACAACATGAAAGTTGTAGTCCATCACAAGGTCTACAACTTTGATTCACAAAGTTTTCTCAAAAGAAGCTTGGATCTCAAGTTATTATTTTTGGAACAAGGGTACCTAAATCTTTTAACTTAGAGAAATTTTACCCTAGTTTAGGTAGGATTTTGACCCATCTTCTTGGCCATTTTTCACATAGTTCCACTTGAATTATTAAGATGCATTTCAAAGATGGATTATAGTAAATGTTGCAAGCTTTCTAAATTGTCCAAGAACTCCTCAAACACCTTTGTGTTTAGGGAGAATCGAATTCTTGAAGTTGGCAAAAACTCACTTTGTAACCATGGCCAATACATGTTCACACCACTTGCCAAATCTGACCAAACTAGATTAGTACATAATTACAGGCCTCTAAACCAATTTACACTCAAAAATTGAATGCAAATACATTGTACATTGGCATTATTCTGATCAAGAGAGCATTGTACAATGAACATTTCCATTTTGAGCATAAAGGTCACACTTCCATTTTCATAAAGGTCACTTTATGTCAAATTGCATTTTCTTGAGCCTTGGACTTTTTTCCTTGCAGCAAACAAGTTCCCTAATCTCAGGCATAGTACACCAACTTGAGCATGCTTGTAACTAGCCTGTACAAGCCATAGCTTGGTCACTTCACATCTTTGCTTTAAAAACAAGTCAAATGGCCAAAAGCTCATAGCTCACACATCTGATAAAATCAACTCAAGCAAAGTTTTCAAACAAGTTTCTCATATCCTTGTAAGCCAAAAACACGAGTCTTTGACCTCTCTAACCCCTTTGTGTATAAAATCTCCATTTATGCCTAAAACAGAGCCAGTTCTGCAAATCACAAGTCACAATCAAATCCCCTCGTGCGTTTTATCCAAAATCACTTCAAACACATTCCAAACAATATACCTAAGTTGTCCAGACCATCCACAAGTTGATGTAACTCCATTTATACACATCACCATTTTTGTTTGGAAGCTTTGCAGGTTGAGTTCTGTAGCACGATTCAGGCCACTTCAAAAAAAACTAAGCATTGGGAAAGGTTCAGGGGACATCAAGCAAGCTCAAAAGAACCTCAGGCCCCATTGAAAGTTGTTGCATTGTCCAGATCAAACTCAACTGAAACAGGTATTTCATGAACTTCAATCTCTCTATTTAGGAACATTTAGCCTTAGGTTTGTGAATGAAAAATGTTGTATTCATTACCCTGAAACCATACATGTGCTTAGTTTTCATTTATATTAATCGTGCTAGGAGAATTTCATCCATGAACTTTCTGAAAAAACTAGGTTAGAAATTAGGGCCAGAGAAATTCTCTCTGGTATTTGAGAGTTAGATTTAATGTTTTATATGGTTGAAATCGTTGTTTGATGCTCTACAAGTTTCATATTTTGAGTTTTGTCAAAAAAAGCACTGAAACAAGAGATACAAGTTTGAACTGGCCATGCGCTCGTTTCTGTTGGACAAAGGAAGAAGATGAAGTAGCTGGGCTGGGCCTAGCTACTTCCTACTTTTGACACCCCCGTTTTCAATTTCACACCCCCTGGCCCATTTCTTTGTATATTTATTATTTTTGCATTTTAATTTCATTTCTGACTTTATCATTTTATTTCCAAACACAAAAAATGGCTAAAAAATATTTTCATAAATTTTTACATTTTTTCTGTATTTATTTTAATTGTTTCCAACATTAAAATGTTTAAATACTTTATATTATTTTGTTTAAACTTAAAAATAATGTAAAAAATACTTTTATTTTCATTTATTATTTTTATTCACATTTGAAAATATTTTCTTGAAATATATACATTTTTGTAAATAATTTATTTTATTTTTTACACATTTAATATATTTAATATATATATATATATATATATATATATATATATATATATATATATATATATATATATATATATATATATATATATACATATACTTTATTTTATTAAAAGCATAGAATAAAAAACACAAAAATAATTCATTTTTATTTCTTTACTAAAAAATACTTTTTTTCAATATACTTTTATTTTTGTACATATTGATACATTTTTGTATATAAATATTAAATAATACCATTTCTTTAAGGAATTAGGGTTTACCCTAAAAAAATAATTAAAATTAACTTTTTATTTATTTCTTTACATTTCTTTCCATTGAAAATACTTTACATACTTAAAAAAAACCTTTTTGCATAATACTTTTTATTTAATATTTATTTATTGTATTTATTTAAATATTGTAAATTTAAGTATTATGCCTTGCAAATTCAATTTGGTTGTAATAATTTAGGGTTTAATTTCTTGCAAAATAATCCCCTATTCAAATTTGTACCCCCTCCATATATCAAGTTGTAATAGCTTATATTTATTTTTATGCACTTAAATGCTTTCAAGTATGCCATGATTAGAGAATTAGGATTTGTATGCAAAATCAAAACCAACAAATAGTTTGACCTAATCAAAGACAAAAAATGCATGAAAAACAAACACAATGCACACTTGCACCTCTAGGGTCACAATCCACTTGTTGCCTTCAAAAATGGGCCATGGTATGCATGTTGAGTACTTTGGCAAAACAAGAACAAAACAAAATATCATAGTCCCTCGATGATGTTATATGAGTTGCCTAAACAAAATGATCAAGTCCCTCAAGAAAATTGCCAAAAATACTTGACACCATTTCTATCATGGTCTATACGATGACCCTCACCTGTCCCGTTTAACATCCTAACACAAGGTTGTTCATCAAACACAATGGTGAAACAACACTGTTAAAAGGGTTAAAAACATAAGAAAGATCTTTGAGTAAAATAGGGTAGATAACTCTTAGTTACTTGATCAAAAACTTGCAAAACATCCTTGCTATCTTCAAAACACACTTCATAACACAATTTCAAAACCCTACTTTCAAACATTGAAAACTTTTCAAAATACAAAAACATCTTTGTATACATTCAAACAAGAATCATTACAAAGGTTGCCACAATGATGGCCTCTTTTCAAAATATCTTTCCAAAGCCCCATTTCAAACAATTGAAGAGCACCATTTCAAACAATTGAAAAGCAAATCAAGTGATCTAAACAAGTAACTAAGAGCCCATGGATAACCATGGATAGAAAGGGTGATAATACCTTCCCTTTCTATAATCTACTCCCCGAACCCAAGAAAACATCTCAAAGGTCTTTCCTGTGCTTTTTGACCTTTCCTTAGGATAAAATAAAAAGTCAGTGGTGACTCTTGCTAAACTGAAACATTTGCGAACACAAACGTAAAATCCCAAGTCAGTTCTCCCACCGTATCACAAAACTAGCGACTCTGTTGGGGACAACTTAAAAGTGGAGTAACCTTAGGGCTTAGATCACCCTTTGTATGATTATATTGTTTTCTTTGATTGCTTTACATTTGGTTCTCTTGTTTGGGCTTGAAATCCTCCACCCGGATTTGGGAAAACATTCATAGGTAAATAGCAATACGTTGTGGAAACTGGGCGGGGTATACCGACAGGGTTGAAGTAATAGCTATATTAGTGCAACATATTTGTGAGTACCGGTAGCCTTTGAGTCAATCAAAGAGAATACGGGGCCGCTGAGTGATGTAATAAAGCACTAATGAACTCTTAGAACCTTACTTGACCATCTTGGCCTTTTATTAGGGGTAGTGAGATGACCGGCTTTGGTGCAGTCCGAAGTTGGTAGATACTCGATACTACACTCATTGAGGGTTGTTTTCTTGGAATATTTTGGTTGCTAGTTAAGTGGTTAAACCAAAACAATGAACATAGAAAACAATCCAGTGATATTGAGCTTCTTAGAACCCGGTTACTATTTACAGGACAGGTTTGAGCCAACTAAACTCGAGAGGGTATTTACCTATGAAACCTCATGCAAGCCTGAAACTAGGGTTTTGTGTGACTTGCTTGTACATTTGCTTGTGGATACATCATGAACATCATAAAACATCATATGCATCCACTAACCATTTCAAGGGTTTGGATCTTCATCTTTGTTCTTGTTTTGTAGGTCATGGAATCTCTTCGCAGGAAAACAATTCAAGTCAACCTTGTGAGAATCCCTCCTTAACTCAAGGAGCTTACTTCCAGGATTCTAGAGAATTCTCTCTTCAGTGAAAGACATGGTAGACTTCTCAACTTGGTCAACTCTAACATTGAAAAAGACATGCTGAAAGTTCTCTTCCAGTTCTTTGACCCCATATACTACTGTTTCACATTCCCTGATTACCAACTAGTACCCACTTTGGAGGAATTTTCTCAACTTCTGAGAATTCCTATTCTTCATCAACTACCCTACAACGGTACGGAAAAAGAACCAAAGCTTGAAGATGTTGCTCAAGCATTACACTTGCAACCATCTGACATCAAAGGACATTGGGAGACCAGAAGTGGTGTCAAGGGATTCTTGGTAAAGTTTCAGTTTGAGAAGGCACAAGACTGCTGGAATTCTTTAGATCTACAAGCTTTTGAGGATATTGTAGCACTCCTCATCTATGGGTTGGTCTTGTTCCCAAACCCTGATCAGCTTATAGATGTGAATGTTGTCAAGATTTTCATATCCCGGAATCTTATACCCACATTGCTTAGGGACATCCTACACT
The DNA here is from genome assembly GCA_948472305.1 of Vicia faba. Lineage (NCBI taxonomy): Eukaryota > Viridiplantae > Streptophyta > Magnoliopsida > Fabales > Fabaceae > Vicia > Vicia faba. The sequence goes on from OX451735.1 coordinate 992,453,439, forward strand.
CATTTTACACACGAACAATGAGGAAAAGAGGTGTTCTCATGTGATGTACTCCTCTCCTAGCAAGGTGGTTTATTTCTCACCTTCCACAATCAGTTTTGAAGAATGAGCAGGGTTTAAGGTGGTCACAACGATTGATGACCCTTACACATTCTGATGTACATTGGTGTTCTCGGTCTAGAGAAAATGTCATCATCATTGATCGTTGTGGGGAATTCCCTAATGTCCCACTACTTGGCATTAGGGGAGGCATTACCTACAACCCCTGTTTAGCTCTAAGACAATTTAGATATGCTCGGAGGGATGGCCCTCATGACATGCTAATTCCTGACCTAGTGTTTGACTTTGACAACGATGCGCAAGGACTTCGACAAAGGTTCATCAGATCTTGGAGGATGCCCAACAAGGTGGATAGTAAGACACTGGAGCACAAGAATTCCATCCCTCTTGAGCCTTATCTCAAGTGGGTACGAACTCGCGCCCAGAATCTTATGATGCCATATCCTCACATTCTCCCCTTGATCAAAGAGCCTGTCATGGAAGGAGAGGTTCCATACACCCTCCTACATCCTGACATGCCAACATCATGGGAAGAATTACAAAAGAGTTAGATCCAACTCAAGGAAGAACGGAATACTTTTGAAGCCAGCTTCTATGCCAGTGAGAAGAAGGTTTTGGAGCTTATCCGCCGACTTCATGAGGAGGAAACTCTCAACACTTACATTGCACCAAAGAGGATGCGTAATGTCTTTTTACATTAAGAATTTTGTAATATTTTGCCCATGGGGCACTTATGTACTAACAAATTTCTTCTTAATATGACGTATACTCTTTTTGATTGCAACAAATTTGAATTTCTGAATCCTTGATTGCATTACATGAATAACATACCATTCATCATATGCATAAACAGGTCTTCACACCAGGTTTCCTTATCTTTCTGCTGTTTATTTCAGCAAGATGGATTTGGAGCAGACGGTTAAGGATCTTCAAGCACAAAATTCTTAATTCCAGCAACTCCTCATGACCTTAGCAAAGGGTCAAGAGGACCTTAAAGCACTGTTGAAGAAAAATAAAGAGAAAAAGAAGAAAAGGCCCGGAGTAGCCACTTTTGGAAGAAGGTTTGAAAGCAATGCTAGAAAGGTTCTCGAGTTCCCCTCAATGTCTGATGAAGGGGCTGGTAAAGGAAAAGGAGCTACGGGACCTTCTGAATCTGAAGTTGAAGAGGAAGAAGAGGAAGAGGATGAAGACTACTCCGAACTGCAATATCCCCGGCGGATGATAAATATAATAATCTTGAGGATAGATTGGCAGCCATGGAGTTGCAAAAGGTACCTGGTTTAGATTTTGAAGAACTAGGGTTGGTCGCTGGGATCGTCATTCCTCCCAAGTTCAAAGTACCAACATTTGCTAAGTATGAAGGTCTGTCCTGCCCAAAGATGCATCTGAGATCCTATGTCAGAAAGATTCAACCACACTCATCTGATAAAGACCTCTAGGTATACTTTTTCCAAGACAGTTTGTCAGGCACACAATTGGGTTGGTTCTATCAACTTGAGAGATCTGAGGTTCATAACTAGGAAGACTTAGCTGCTACTTTTTACCGTCAATACCAATACAATGCTGATTTGGCGCCCAATCATACTCAGCTACAAGGTATGGGGATGGCTTCCAATGAAGGATTTAAAGAGTATGCCCAGAAGTGGCGTGATCTGGCTGGAAGGGTGCAGCCACTATTGTCGAATAGAGAGTTTGTTGACATGTTTCTGGGGACCCTGTCTGGCCCTTTCTTCAATCATTTAATTAGGAGTTCTTCCGCAGGATTCACCGAACTAATTTTGACCGGCGAAAGGGTCGAGGCCGGTATTAAAAGTGGTAAGATTCAGAAAGATACCTCTGCGTCCACTGCTGTTAAGAAAACCTTCCCAGCTAAGAAGGAAGCCTCTGCTGTTTATTCTCAGAAAAGTCAAGGAAGAACAGAGCGCCGGCCAACTGTAGGGGCTGTGATGATTCAAAACTCTTTAAATGATCAACCTCGCAGCAATCAGCCAAGATCTAATCAACAACAGGTAGAAAGGCCACAAAGGCAGTTCACCCGAATCAACATGACGCCTGCTCAAGTACTCCCTCATTTGTTAAAGTTGAATCTTACCAATTTGAAGGAAGCACCAAAGAACCCTAATACCTCCTCTTCATATTACCACTCCAATGCAAAGTGTGCTTACCACTCTGACAATGCAGGGCATGATACCAACAATTGTTGGGCGCTTAAGAACAAAATCCAAGACTTGATTGACGCCAAGGAAGTAGAATTTGATGCTCCTGAGAAGCCCAACGTGATATCTTCTCCGATGCCCAAGCACAGTCATAATGTTCATGCCGTTATGGAAGACCTTCATGTTACCGATGGTACTGACCTTTTGACTCTGTTACTAGTGATTAAAGAGAATTTGATGAGAGTCGGGATATTCCCAGGCTATGGAAAAGACTGCTACTTTTGTTTAAACATACGAGCTGACTGCCCAATGTTGAAATCAGGTATCCAACGCCTGATGGATACCCAAGAGATACTCTTCCAAAAGACCCCTGTTGATACCTTCACTCCTGTTACTCCTGCTACTTTTGCTACTTCACCAATGATATCGCAATAATAACCATCTCCGACAATCTTCCCAAAGCTTGCAAAAGGCCTGTCAAGATTACACCTGATCCTGAGTGTGTACCATTAAAAATCACCATGTCAGGGCATGTCCCGTATCAATCTAACAAAACGATACCATGGAACTATGGAGGAGAAATCTTCTATCATGGCGTCAAACAGATTGAATCAGTCCAAGAGAATTCTGAAGAGGAAACCCCTGATATAGGGAACATTGCGGGAACAAGCAAGATAACTCGCAGCGGATGGATTTTTTCTCCGGAGATTGCTCCCCCTCGAGCAATTTTCGGACCCTTGAAAGCTTCTGTGCCTGTTAAACCATCTGTGCAAGGCCCGATAATTGAAGAATTGGATACTCCTGAAGTTAGACCATCTGTTGATACCACCGATAAGGGTAAGGGGATACTAGAAGCGCCTGTCAGGACGAAGGCTCATGTTGTGGTTATTCCCGAAACCACCCAGAAAGAAATGGAAGAAATCTTGAAAATAATCAGAAGGAGCGACTACGGCGTCGTGGAACAGCTAGGGCAGACCCCTTCCAAAATCTCCATGTTAGCTCTTCTACTCTGCTCTGAGGCCCATGCTAAGGCCTTAATAAAATTTTTAAAGACGGCACACGTGCCCCAAGAAACTTCGGCTGACCAGTTTCAGGAGTGCGTGGCCAGTCTTACTGCTGATAATGGTCTTGGTTTTTCCGATGCTGATTTGCCTCCCAAGGGAAGGAAACACAATGACATGCTACATGTCTCAGTTGAATGCAGGGGAACCACCCTCGCCCATGTCTTAGTTGATACCGGTTCTTCCTTGAATATCCTGCCGAAGAAAGCGTTAGACCGTTTGGACTGCGAACGATTAACCCTCAAACCCAGTAACATCGTTGTTAGGGCCTTTGATGGGTCCAAAAGAATGTTTCACGGAGAAGTTGACATTCCTATCAAAGTAGACACATAAGTTTTCAACTCCACCTTTTATGTGATGGACATTCGTCCTTCATATTCGTGTTTGTTGGGAAGACCGTGGATCCATTATGCTGGGGCGGTTACCTCCTCTTTGCACCAAATGCTGAAGTATCCTGTTAAGGGTAAGATTATAACGGTGCACGGCGAGGAAAAGTAAATGATAAGTCACCTCAACTCCTTCTGCTGTGTGGAGTTGGATGGAGAATTCATAGAAACGCCTTTCCAATATTTTGAGGAAGTTACTCCTGAGGTCGCAGTTGCGAAGACAATGGTTGAAGTGCCTATCATTCCCAAGCATGTATCTAGGATGTCATCTCTTAAGGACGCAGAGGCAGTAATTAAAGAAGAAAAGAGCACAGTGTGGGGGAAACTGCCTGATTTTCCCCATAAGACGGACAAATTTGGATCAGGGTTTACTGCTGCAAGACAAAAGGCTATGCGTCGCTCCAAGGCTGGAGGACCACCTGTCAAAATCTCTCACCATGGAATCAATGTTGTAGAAGATGAGGATGAAGAGGAAAACTTTGAAGATTGGATCTTTCCAACCGTCGAAGGGGGTTTAAGCAACTGGGAAGCAAAGGATTTTATTCCCATCACCTTCATCAACCAGTAAATTTATCTTTGAACAATTCCCTATTTTGGTCTATAATAACTAAACAATTCGTACACTATTTTCACCTTATGCCTTGCCCGGGGCATATAGGTCCATTTGTAAGGGCTTGATTTTCTTTATTATCATATGCCATGTTTTAATGAATCATTGGACGTTCTCATCTATAAACTGTTGTGTTCTTTTTCTTTCCTTTTGCATTTTGTTTTGTTTAAGGATGGCTATCCCTTACACACACCCACACTCACAAAATGCAGGTACCCATCCACTCTGGATTCCATGGGTGATTATTCTGCTTTAGCCTTCGGTAACTCTGAAAGCTTGGTCAATCATGATGAGTATGAAGTTGACGAAGACTGTGAAGTGTCGGGAGAGTTAGCCAGACTTTTGCAACAAGAAGAGAGGGCTATTCTGCCTCATGAAGAGTTGCTAGAGACTATCAATTTGGGAACCGGGGAAGACAAGAAAGAGGTAAAAGTGGGTGCCAACCTGGAACCAAGTGTCAAAGAGCTCTTAGTGCAGTTGTTGAACGAATATGTTGAGATCTTTGTCTGGTCCTATGAAGACATGCCAGGATTGGACACAGATATCGTGGTTCACCATCTCCATACAAGAGAAGACTGTCCACCGATCAAGCAAAAGGTCCGCTGAATGAGGCCCAACATGTCTGAGAAGATCAAAGTTAAGGTAATGAAGCAATTCAGCGCTGGATTTCTGGTTGTTACTTCCTATCCATAATGGGTTGCTAACATTGTTCCCGTTCCTAAGAAGGAAGGCAAAGTCAGAATGTGTGTGGACTATCGGGATTTAAATAGGGCTAGCCCTAAAGATGATTTTCCACTGCCACACATTGACATCTTGGTTGACAACACAGCTTAACACAAGGTATTTTCCTTCATGGATGGATTCTCGGGATACAACCAGATCAAAATGGACCCCGAGGACATGGAGAAAACTACTTTTGTCACGCAATGGGGTACCTTCTGCTACAAAGTGATGCCATTCGGACTGAAGAATGTAGAGGCAACCTATCAACGTGCCATGGTAGCTTTATTTCATGACATGATACATCATGAGATTGAAGTCTACGTAGACGACATGATAGCTCGGTCACAGACAGAAGAAGAACACCTTGATCATTTGCTAAAGTTGTTTGCCAGCTTGAAGGAATATAAGCTCAGACTGAACCCAAGCAAGTGCACTTTTGGAGTTAGGTCTGGTAAACTTTTGGGATTTATTGTCAGCAACAAAGGCATTGAGGTTGATCCAGCTAAAGTAAAGGCTATATAAGAAATTACTGCCCCCCGCACTGAAAAGGAGGTTAGAGGATTCTTGGGACGCTTAAACTATATTGCGAGGTTCATCTCTCACCTGACATCTACCTGTGAGCCAATCTTCAAGCTGTTGAAGAAAGATCAGGTAGTTGAATGGAACAATGATTGTCAAGTTGCTTTTTATAAGATCAAGGAGTATTTATTGGAACCACCTATTTTGATGCCACTCGTCGAAGGAAGGTCGTTAATCATGTATCTGATTGTGTTGGATAACTCAATGAGATGCGTACTGGGCCAACATGACGAGTCTGGCCGAAAAGAGCATGCCATTTATTACCTTAGCAAAAAGTTTTCCGACTGTGAGACTCGCTACTCACTTCTCGAGAAAACTTGTTGCGCTTTGGTATGGGCTGCTCGCCGGCTAAGGCAATATATGTTGACTCATACCACTCTGCTGATTTCCAAGATGGATCCGATCAAGTATATCTTTGAGAAGCCTGCTTTATCTGGAAGAATCGCTAGATGGAAAATGATCCTGACTGAGTATGATATCCAGTATACTACCCAAAAAGCTATAAAGGGGAGTGTACTAGTTGACCATCTAGCTCATCAAGCCATCGAAGATTACCAATCTATGAGATTCGACTTCCCTGACGAGGACATCATGACATTGGACAACATTGAAGGTAACAGACCGTATGACGGACCTGAACAAGGATCTCGATGGACCCTATACTTTGATGGTGCTTCAAATGCACTTGGCAACGGTATCGGTGTGGTAATCATTTCTCCGGAAGGTTGCCATACACCCTTCACTGCCCGACTTTGCTTCAGCTGTACCAACAACATGGCTGAATATGAAGCTTGCATCTTTGGTCTCAAGGCTGCTATAGACTTAGGAATCAAATCTTTGGTCGTATTTGGGGACTCGACTTTGGTTATCAGTCAAGTCAAAGGAGAGTGGGACAACAAACATCCTAATCTTATCCCATACAAAGAACACGTCTTGACATTGTTGCCTCATTTTGAGCAGATTACTTTCGAGCACTTCCCGCGAGAAGAAAATCAACTAGCAGATGCTGTGGCTACAATGTCTTCCATGTTTAAACTCAACTGGGATAACGAGGCTCCCCAAATCACCATCGAGCGAATGGATGAACCTGCGCACTTTCATGAGATTAATACCGAAGAAGTAGTGGAACAACCCCGGTTTCATGAAATCAAAAGGTATCTCCAGACTAGAGAATACCCTGAAGGAGCTTCAGTCAATGACAAAAAGTTCTTAAGGATATTTATTGCCAAGTTCTTCCTGAACAATGGTATCCTTTTATAAACGCAGCCATGATTGCGTTCTACTTTGTTGTATGGACAAGGTTGAAGCAAAGTTAATCATGACTGATATATATAGTGGCACATTTGGCACTTGAGCGGACATACGATGGCTAAGAAGATTCTAAGGGCAGGATACTACTAGTCTACCATGGAAGATGACTGTCATCAACATTCCCGTACCTGCCACAAATGCCAAGTCTATGCCGACAAGGTACATATTCCTCCTGTTCCTCTCAACATTCTGACAGCTCCTTGGACATTCGCAATGTGGGGCATTGACATGATTGAAGAGATCAAGCCTACGGCATCCAATGGACATCGCTTCATCTTGGTGGCTATTGATTACTTCACCAAATGGGTCAAAGCAGCTTCCTTTGCCTCTGTTACAAAGAATATGGTTGCCTGCTTCATCAAGCAGAACCTCATATGCCGGTATGGTATCCCCGACATAATCATTACAGACAACGGTACAAATTTGAACAACACTATGATCACCGCTCTGTGCGAGCAGTTCAAGATTTATCATCACAATTCATCTCCCTATTGGCCGAAGATGAACGGTGATGTTGAAGTCGCGAACAAAAATATAAAGAAGATCATTCAAAAGATGACAGTCACCTACAAGGACTGGCATGAGATATTACCATTTGCTCTGCACGGATATCGTACCACGGCACATACTTCAACAGGGGAAACCCCCTTTTCTTTGGTATATGGCATGGAAGTTGTTTTACCTATGGAAGTTCAGATTCCTTCCTTGAGGATTGTGAAGGATGTTGGTTTGAGTGAAGACGATTGGATTCATACCCGGCTTGATCAACTTAATTTGATCGACGAGAAATGAATTACTGTTGTTTGTCATGGTCATACATATCAAAAACGGATGATCAAGGCCTTCAACAAGAAAGTCAGGCGTCAAGTATATCAAGTCGGAGATCTTGTAATCAAGCGGATCATCTTGCCGCAAAGTGATCCCAGGGGCAAGTGGACTCCTACCTACGAAGGACCATTTGTCATCAAGAGCATCTTTTCTGGTGGGGCAATGATTCTGACCACCATGGACGGCGACGACTTGCCACACCCTGCGAATGCAGATATAGTCAAAAGATACTACGCATAAAACGACCCGACAAGTTGAAAACCCGAAAGGGCGACTTGGGAAAAAATGGGCATCCCGGTGAATCGAAAATCCGAAAGGGCGGTTCAGGCAAAAATTAGGGATAAAACAAAAAATTTGTACACCCGGAAAGTTAAAAACCCGAAAGGGTGACTTGGGAAAAAAGGGTTTCCCGGTGGATCGAAAACCCGAAAGGGCGGTCCAGGAAAAAGTTAGGGAATTAAAGCGTATGACTATGTCTCGTTGGATCACTTTAAGGACAATCTCTTCACCAACAAGCTCCAAGCTACTGATCAATCCAATCATCGGCGGACGAAGTAGCAAATGGACAAGATACTCAGAGTTGTGAAGGCTGTAGCAGAATGGAAAGCCCATGGAATTGTTACACGTAGCCATCTTTCTTTTTGTATAAAATTTTTCAATTTTTTACGACAACATTCTCTTACTAGAATGTTTGTCTCCTTTGTACAAATATTCTTACAAAAGTTAATACAAAAATAGTTCAAAACGCAGAAATTTGCTTGCTTTTCTTTCTTTTTACACTTATGTTTTATCTTGAAAACGTCCAAAGTTTTGTTAAATAGGCATATGCATTTGAATATAATCACTACTTACAAATAAAACGAATTTGAGAAAGGATAATTACTGGTAGGTTGAAGGTGTAAGAAGATATCTTTGTGCTGTTCCAGAAGAAATCCCCTACAGTATATCGTTCAGATCCTCAAGCCATAGAGTATGTGTCCCCAACGGAGTTGAATTTCAAGATCCCCAGTGGAGCCCGAAAACCCTGAAATACATATCCCCGGCGGAGCCATAACATTCTAAATCTATTTCCCCAGCAGGTTATCTTAAAAGTCTGAGAATCAAGCAGATAACAGTTAATTTCTTGGTTTCCTCAGTAGATTGGCGTACAACCAAAGCTCCTGATTCCACCGGCCGAGTAAACATTCTCCCCACAGAGTTATTTCCCATCAGATCAAAGATTCTTGGTTTCATTTCTCCAGCAGAAGCCTTCTAGGTTCCAACTCCCCAGTAGAGGTTTTCAAAATTTCCCTTAGTTCCCAGGAAAGTCATGAAGGATCCTCATTCCCCACAGAAGTTGTCAGAACCCTTGTGAATCCCCACAAGTCACCAAGGATTTTCAATCCCCAGCATTGGTCCCAGGATTTCTCATCCCCACAAGTCGTTATAGATTTTTAATCCCCAAGCAGTCAGCAAGGATTTCTCATCTTCAACAATCAAAGATTTTGAATCCTCATCATCGGTCAAGAATTTACTTTCTCCAGCAGCAGTCTAAGATTTCATTATTTCCGGTTATCAAGGATTTATTTTTCCTCAGCAAGACAGCTACTCAGCTTACATGCATAACCATTACATTCATATATCATAAACATTGATGAAACACAGTTCATTGCATCATACGTATCATGCAACATAACTTTGTGTTTAGCTAACATTTTACCCTTTTCAGGATAAGATTAAAAGGCTATCGTTAACAATTAGTCAGATACAGTATGGATACACCCCAGACACGGCGGTCATTCTATTACTCATTCAAAATTCCAAGCCAGATACAGTATGGATACACCCCAAACACGGCGGTCATTCTATTACTCATTCAAAATTTCAAGCCAGATACATTATGGATACACCCCAGACACGGCGGTCATTCTATTACTCATTCAAAATTTCAAGCCAGATACAGTATGGATACACCCCAAACACGACGGTCATTCTATTACTCCTTCAAAATTTCAAGTCAAAATACAGTACGGATACACCCCAGACACGGCGGTCATTCTACTACTCATTCAGACTTCAGCAATCCGATACAGACTAGATACGCTCCAGACACGGCGGCGATTCTATCTCTCATTCAGATTCAACTATCAATTTCATTTTCAGATACACTCCAAACACGGATGCCATTCTGGCCCTTACACCAGAAGTTTGATTCTCCCCAGTGCAGTCGCCACAGAAGTCATTTTGTCACTTATTCAGATCTCAGTTACAGTTTCAGATACACTCCAGACACAGAAGTCATTCTGCTATTTATACAGGTCTTAACTTCAGTTACAACTAAGATACGCTCCAGACACGGACGCCATTCTTTTTCTCATACAGACTCAGTCTCCAGATACAATTCAAATGCATTCCAGACACGGATACCATTTTGATGCTCATTCTTCTGACCTACAACATTGCAATTCAACAAGCATTCTTGGATGGCATCTTTAAGCCCATCTCCAGCAAGATCCCACCATCTTTAAAAGGAATCTTTAAGCCCATTTCCTCAGTTATATTTTGACGAGTGCAAATTTACGGGCACTCTAGTGTCCAATCCTCTTTTACCTTCGAGTCGCGAAAGGCAAACTTGACAATCTAACTCTCCAGGTTCAAGAAGATTGAACATGGGAAACTATTGTATCGCAAAATTTTCCCTCTCATTTCATCAACATTTCTCATCACAAGACTCTTGGAACTCAAGATCAAGCTAGGGTTTGCTCTGCTCAAAACACCTCCTTGCACTGTTGACCTAAATTAGGGTTTGAGTTTGCACGGGGATGTTTTGACCTACAAGCCCCATAGTGACTTTCATACTTCATGTTGGACTCACAAGTTTGTCCATACCAAGTTTCAATCCTTGAATCAAATTTCTGCCCAGTCAATTGGATAATTGACCTAAAAATCAACTGTATTGGAGAAAAAGTCAACTGTGGCCAATTGACAATCAAACCTCATGAATTTTGACCCACATCAACATTATGAACTCATATGAACCATTTTATTAAGTTTGGATCACAATTCCACAAGAAATTTGATCAGATCACCAAAAGGGCAAAATGGTCATTTTTAGGGTTTTGATTGTACAAAGGCAATTTTTGACAGTTTGACCTAACCAATGGCAAATCAAGCTCAACCATGGACTCAAGGAATCAATGAAATTTTCTTGACCCATTCAACAAGTTCAAAAGATCTCAAATGCATAAGATTGACATATGAATTTTTCAGTAAACTGATCAAAATTTAACTGTATACTGAAAAGTCAAACTTTGACTTTTTGGTCAAAATCAAGTGCCAAGGGTCATTTTTCATCAAGACATGTCAAATTATGAAACTTGTTCATCAAGAAACCCAAATTTGCAAATTAGGGTTTAAAATGGAAAAAATTTCATAACTTAGAAATTTTCTAAGTTATGAAATTTTTTTAATTTTTACTAACTTTGTCCCACATTTTCACCAAGACGAAAATGGATTCAAACAAAACTTACAACATGAAAGTTGTATTCCATTACAAATTCTACAACTTTGATTCACAAAGTTTTTTCAAAAGAAACTTGGATCTCAAGTTATGATTTTTGGAACAAGGGTACCTAAAACTTTTAACTTAGAGAAATTTTGCCCTAGTTTAGGCAGGATTTTGACCCATTTTCTTGGCCATTTTTCACATAGTTCCACTTGGAGTTTTAAGTTGCATTTCAAAGATGGATTATATTACATGTTGCAAGCTTTCCAAATTGTCCAAGAACTCCTCAAACACCTTTGTGGTTAGGGAGAATCAAATGCTTGAAGTTGGCAAAAACTCACTTTGTAACCATGGCCAATACATGTTCATACCACTTGCCAAATCTGACCAAACTAGCTTAGTACATAATTACAGGCCTCTAAACCAATTTACACTCAAAAATTGAATGTAAATACATTGGACATTGGCATTGTTCTGATCAAGAGATCATTGTACAATGAACATTTCTATTTTGAGCATAAAGGTCACACTTCCATTTTCATAAAGGCCACTTTATGTCAAATTGCATTTTCTTGAGCATTGGACTTTTTTCCTTGCAGAAAACAAGTTCCCTAATCTCAGGCATAGTACACCAACTTGAGCATGCTTGTAACTAGCATGTACATGCCATTGCTTGGTCACTTCACATCTTTGCTTTAAAAACAAGTCAAGTGGCCAAAAGCTCATAACTCACACATCTGATAAAATCAACTCAAGCAAAGTTTTCAAACAAGTTTCTCATATCCTTGTAAGCCAAAAACACGAGTCTTTGACCTCTCTAACCCTCTTGTGCACAAAATCTCCATTTCTGCCCAAAACAGGGCCAGTTCTGCAAATCACAAGTCACAATCAAATCCCCTTGTGCGTTTTGTCCAAAATCACTTCAAACACATTCCAAACAATATACCTAAGCTGTCCAGAACATCCACAAGTTGTTGTAACTCCATTTATACACATCGCCATTTTTGTTTGGAAGCTTTGCAGGTTGAGTTATGTAGCACGATTCAGGCCACTTCAAAACAAACTAAGCATTGGGAAAGGTTCAGGGGACATCAAGCAAGCTCAAAAGAACCTCAGGCCCCATTGAAAGTTGCTGCATTGTCCAGCTCGAACTCAACTGAAACAGGTATTTCATGAACTTCTATCTCTCTATTTAGGAACATTTAGCCTTAGGTTTGTGAATGAAAGATGTTGTATTCATTGCCCTGAAACCATACATGTACTTAGTTTTCATTTATATTAATCATGCTAGGAGAATTTCATCCATGAACTTTCTGAAAAAACTAGGTTAGAAATTAGGGCCAGAGAAATTCTCTCTGGTCTTTGAGAGTTAGATTTAATGTTTTATATGGTTGAAATCGTTGTTTGATACTCTACAAGTTTCATGTTTTGAGTTTTGTCAAAAAAGCACTGAAACAAGAGATACAAGTTTGAACTGGCCATGCGCACGTTTCTTTTGGACAGAGGAAGAAGATGAAGTAGCAGGGCTGGGCCTGGCTACTTCCTACTTTTGACACCCCCATTTTCAGTTTCTAACCCCTTGGCCCATTTCTTTGTATATTTATTATTTTTGCATTTTAATTTCATTTCTGACTTTATCATTTTATTTCCAAACATAAAAAATGCCTAAAAAATATTTTCATAAATTTTTACATTTTTTTGGTATTTATTTTAATTGTTTCCAACATTAAAATATTTAAATACTTTATATTATTTTATTTAAACTTGAAAATAATGTAAAAAATACTTTTATTTTCATTTATTATTTTTATTCACATTTGAAAATATTTTTTTGAAATATATACATTTTTGTAAATAATTTATTTTATTTTTTACACATTTAATATATTTAATATATATATATATATATATATATATATATATATATATATATATATATATATATATATATATATATATATATATATATATATATATATATATATATATATATATATATATATATATATATATATATATATATATATATATATATATATATATATATATATATATATATATATATATATATATATATATATATATATATATATATATATATATATATATATATATATATATATATATATATATATATATACTTTATTTTATTAAAAGCATAGAATAAAAAACACAAAAATAATACATTTTTATTTTCTTTACTAAAAAAATACTTTTTTTCAATATACTTTTATTTTTGTACATATTGATACATTTTTGTATATAAATATTAAATAATACCATTTCTTTAAGGAATTAGGGTTTACCCTAAAAAAATAATTAAAATTAACTTTTTATTTATTTCTTTACATTTCCTTCCATTGAAAATACTTTACATACTTAAAAAAACCTTCTTTGCATAATACTTTTTATTTAATATTTATTTATTGTATTTATTTAAATATTGTATATTTAAGTATTATGCCTTGCAAATTCAATTTCGTTGTAATAATTTAGGGTTTAATTTCTTGCAAAATAATCCCCTATTCAAATTTGTACCCACCCCCCCCCCCCCCCCCCCCCCTCCCTATATCAAGTTGTAATAGCTTAGATTTATTTTTACGCACTTAAATGCTTTCAAGTATGCCATGATTAGAGAATTAGGGTTTGTATGTAAAATCAAAACCAACAAATAGTTTGACCTAATCAAAGACAAAAAATACATAAAAAACAAACACAATGCACACTTGCACCCCTAGGGTCACAATCCACTTGTTGCCTTCAAAAATGGGCCATGGTATGCATGTTGAGTACTTTGGCAAAACAAGAACAAAACAAAAGATCATAGTCCCTCGATGACGCTATCTGAGTTACCTAAATAAAATGATCAAGTCCCTCAAGAAAATTGCCAAAAATACTTGACACCATTGTTATCATGGTCTATACGATGACTCGCTCCTGTCCCGTTTAAAATCCTAACACAAGGTCGTTCATCAAACACAATGGTGAAACAACACTGTTAAAAGGGTTAAAAACATAAGAAAGATCTTTGAGTAAAATAGGATAGATAACTCTTAGTTACTTGATCAAAAACTTGCAAAACATCCTTGCTATCTTCAAAACACACTTCATAACACAATTTTAAAACCCTACTTTCAAACATTGAAAACTTTTCAAAAGACAAAAACATATTTGTATACATTCAAACAAGAATCATTACAAAGGTTGCCACAACGATGGCCTCTTTTCAAAATATCTTTCCAAATCACACACAAAGCACCATTTCAAACAATTGAAGAGCACCATTTCAAACAATTGAAAAGCAAAGCAAGTGATCTAAACAAGTAACTAAGAGCCCATGGATAACCATGGATAGAAAGGGTGTTAATACCTTCCTTTTCTATAATCTACTCCCCGAACCCAAGAAAACATCTCAAAGGTCTTCCCTGTGCTTTTTGACCTTTCCTTAGGATAAAATAAAAAGTTGGTGTCTACTCTTGATAAAAAGAAACATTTGCAAACACAAACGCAAAATCCCAAGTTAGTTCTCCCACCATATCGCATATGACTTTTCTTTCATAATTTTCTCCTCAAGCAAGCGATACCCTCCACGAGACAATACGTATGGGTATACATTCTTAGCCATATTATCCTTACCCTTCTGACTTTTTTCCTATTATAAACTCAAACAAGTAATTAATCACTAAATATAATAAAAATGTCATGCACACAAAACCATATAACTCCTACTAACCTTAAATTCAGGGGTATATCGAATCTTGAGAAACTCTTTCCATGCGTCTTCTGTAATAAAGTTATACTTGACATATGGAGGAGGATCATTTTCTATGGGATCATGAATATATCTATCTGTGAGTTGTGTCTTAAAACCTCTCCATCGCTCTCCCGCATATTTAATCCATTCTTTCTTCAACCTATCCTTCTTTGGATCTTTACATTCTGGAATAGTAAAATGAGCCTACAAATATAGTATATGTCATATGTTGTTAATTAGTATATTATTATAAAATATAATAAAGTATTGTATTTAAAATACCTGAATATCAGTCCAAATAGCATCTTTTACGCCTTCATCTACTTATTTCTAATCATTTTTCACAATACTGTCGAGCAAGAGATGCTATATAACTATTGAAATGTGTAGCATTTTTACCAACACCAATGCATTCATAGGTTCTTGCATTAAATTCGACCTTTATCTTTTCACCTATTTGATGAACTTTGTCAATTTGTGTCATTAAAGTGGGACCTCTAACTCTTCTTTTATTGGGGTTTGAATCACCCATGTATCTGTTTACACAAAACAAAAATAATTAGAAATAATATTAAGCAAAAAATAAAAACAATTAGAAATAAAATTAAGCACAAAATAAAAACAATTAGAAAATAAAGTAACGTGCAATTAACTTATACAAAAAATCTTACTAGTCCTCCCATATCCCTTCTTCATGGTCTATGCGAATAGCATGCACATCATCCCCTTCATTTTCTTCAATGAATGTAGTTACATTTGTTGAGAAAGGATGAGTTTCAGAAATATCAAGATTCTCATCATGATTTTCATCACTATCATGGACCTTTCCTTGTAAAACCACTGACCATTTTTTATTAGAAGGATCTGTGACATAAAACACTTGTTTTTCTTGAGATGCCATGATGAATGGTTCGTTCGCATAAGCTAACTTGCTAAGATCAACCAGTGTAACTCCAAATTCATCTATTCTTACACCACTGTTGATATCAATCCATTTGCATTTAAATAAAAGAACTTTAAACACAACATAATTAACTTCCCAAATCTCTTCAATCACCCCAAAGTACGGTGTAGATGCCATAACCGGGTTTTTATCTTTAGCACTAGAGAAGTGCATGGACTCAGCCACAATCATTACCCCACTATTTTGCGTGGTACTACAATCATCCTTTGACTTTGTATAAAAAGAGGTTTTATTAATATCATATCCACTCCAAGTTATTATGTTACATTTAGGCCCGTAAGACAATCACTTAATTGTATTATAAACAATATATTCATTAGCAATTCTTTCTTTAAACCACTCAGAGAAACTCTTATTATGCTCTTTTAACAACCCTCTTTCATTCATCTTGGGTACTTTTTCTTTATGATGCTTTTGTGAGCAGATAAGTAAGGTTAAACTTCATCTATGTTATTCAATATATACAAATGCGCTTGAACAACCACATCAATACTTAAGCTCTTGACTTTTAAACCTTGTGTACCCACACCCTCATATCTTCTATCATGACGAGACTTGGGAACCCCTACAACATCCACTCCTGACAAATAGTTAGAACAAAACTCAATTGCTTCTTCTGCAATGTACCTCTCAATAATCGATGCTTCCAGACGGTGTGGGTTTTTTGTATACCCTTTTAGAATCTTCATGTATCGCTCTATTGGATACATCCACCGTAAAAAAATTGGACCACATAATCTAATCTCCCTTACTAGATGAACAATCAAGTGAACCATAATGTCAAAAAATGAAGGAGGAAAATACATCTCTAATTGGCACAAGATATCTGCAACCTCATTTTCCAAATTGTCTAACTTTAGTGGATAAATGGTTTTACAACAAATTGCATTGAAAAATAAGCACAACCTAGTTATAGTCTTTCTTACGTTGTTAGGCAATATCCCACGAATAGCCAATGGTAGTAGTTGTTGCATTAAGACATGACAGTCGTCAGATTTTAAGCCAACTAATTTAAAATCTTTAACTGATACAAGCCTCTTGACATTTTATGAGTAACCATGCGGCACTTTGATACTTTGTAAACACTCACAAAAACTTGTTTTCTCTTTTTTAGACAAAGTGTAGTAGGCAGGAGGCAAATATGTCTTGTTACCTATATATTGTGGAGTTAACTCTTCTCGTATACCCATCAAACCCAAATCCAGACGAGCATTAATACCATCTTTTGTCTTGCCTTGAATGTTGAGAAGTGTTCCGATTACACTATCGCATACATTTTTCTCCACGTGCATCACATCAATACAATGTCTTACATCAAGACTAGACCAATATGGAAGATCAAAGAAAATCGATCTCTTTTTCCATACATTTTTCACAGTAGATCGTTTTTGGTACTTTCCAAAGATAACATCAAGTCCCTGTTGTCGCTGATAAACTTCCTCTCCAGACAAGGGCTTTGGAGCAACACCATGCTCTTGTTCCCCATTGAAAGCTTTCCGCAATCTACGATATGGATGATAACGTTTTAGAAATTTTCGATGCCCGAGATAAACGCTCTTCTTTCATTTTTCAAGCTGATGGTAACAAGTGTATTTTTCACATATAGGACACGCATTATGCCCTTTAACTTTATACCCAGACAAATTACTATATACCGGAAAATCATTGATGGTGCAAAACAACATGGCACACATATTGAATTGTTCGCCAGAATACGCATCAAAAACATCCACCCCTTCCTCCCACAACACTCTTAAATCATCAATCAGTTGACTTAGATAAACGTCTATGTCATTTCCTGGTTGTTTTGGGCCCGATATCATCATCGATAACATAATATATTTACCCTTCATGCACAACCTAGGAGATAGGTTGTAAATCATCAAGAGAACAGGCCAAGAACTATGGTTAGTACTCAGATTACCAAACGGATTCATTCCATCAGTAGCAAGTCCAAGTCTAAGGTTTCTCGACTCTTTTCCAAAATTTGGAAACAAAGAATCTATTTTCTTCCATTGCAAAGAATCAGCTACATGACGAATTTGTCCATCATATTTTCTTTCTTCTGCATGCCATCTAAGATTCTTTGCACCATCTTCATTGGCGAGTAATCTCTTGAACCTTGAAATTATTGGTAGGTACCATACCACTTTCGCAGGAGGACCCTTTTTGACCACCTCATCATCAATTGATTCACTGTCTTTCTTTTTGTAGCGTGAAGCCTTGCACTTCGGACAATGATTATAGTTTACATACTCTTTTTTGTATAATATGCAATCATTAGGGCATGCATGTATCTTTTCATACTCCAAACCCATCGGACACAATATTTTCTTCGCCTCGTAATAACGACTTGGCATTACATTACCTTCTGGAAGCATTTCGGTCAACAATTCAAGCAACTCGGTAAAACTTTTGTCAGTCCACCCATTCTTTGCCTTCAGATTAAATAATTTTAACACGGCTAACACACGTGTAAATTTTTTGCATCCCGGGTACAATGGTTTATCCTTGTCACTGCATATAGTATCATACATATGTGCCCTCTTAAATGAATCTTGTCCAATATCACGCATCATGTCTTCTAGACGATCATCCATTTCTACACTAACATCATCTCTTTGAGACACGTTTGACTTTGCTACTACTTCACCGTGCCATATCCATTTTGTATAACTTTGACAAATCCCTACACAAATTAGATGATCCATGATTTCTTTCTTACTATGTTTTGGTTCTTTATTTGCACAACAAACACATGGACAGAGAAAAAGCATAGGAAGACTTTTTTCAGCATTACTTTTAGCAAACTGTAGAAATTCCATCACTCCATGTTCGTACTCGTCACTTAATCGATTAGCTCTCATCCAACTACGATCCATAACTATGTTCACACGGAGGAAGGTCTGACGAACGGTGTGCCCGCGACTGCGCTACTTCACGGAGATTCCGAGATTGCAAGTTGCGCTGCTTCGCGGAGAAAGAAAAATAGAATCAAATTTCAATGGCAAAGTGATAACTCTATTAAGTTTGATAGGTTAAAGATAAACAGTGTGTTTCTGAGAGGACCATTAACGCTTTTTTCGGAGGCTTCTAAATTTTCCACTTCTTTTATTTGGTGAGCATAAAAATAGGAGAAAGGAATTCAAATATAATAGTATAATAATAGTAACAAGAATGGAACAAAGTATAAAACACACGAGTAACAAAGTGTAATTTATAATAGTATAGTAATAGTAATGAGACTGTAGCCATTGCACATTAAGCTTATTTGCACAAAAACCTTAAGGCTCCAATGTGATAAGATTTCAAGATTCAGTTGCTAATTTGCTATGGTTGGTTGTTGGTTGGTGTTATTGACACTATACTAATTGAATTTTTAAGAGACATAAAAAAGAACGTGACAATAATGGTGGCTAGCTAGTAGCCACAAATTCTTCAAGTCGTTCCTTATCTATCTCTATCTATACAGTATTATATCTACATTATCAACAATATATATATATATATATATATATATATATATATATATATATATATATATATATATATATATATATATATATATATATATATATATATATATATATATATATATATATATATATATATATATAACCAATTGCGGAAACTTTTTCTGAGATATCTATTCTAACACCTGATGTCAATGAATCATGTATTATATATATTTTTATAGATTATAAATTATTTTTATAAATAATTTTGAAGAATTTCAAAAAATATTATAAATTGTTTTGATAAAATCAATTTAAATATCACGTGACAAAACTTATCTCGTTAAAAATATTATAAGTTAAAATGAATTCAAACAAAAAATTTGTACATAATGTATTGTAGCATTATCTCCTCTAGCATGTTAACCATCCCTTAGAACAAGATATCTATATTCTCTAGGTATGTTTTCCAATATTTCCGATTATGGTTTCACAATGCATAAAAGACACCTTATCTTCTCTTAAAGATATTGTTACTTTTTTAACAAAACTCTCATGAATCTATCATATCTTGTAATAAAACCTTCTGTTATTCTTAAAAAACTTACAAATTTGGATAAATAAAGTTTCTCAAAGAAAATTTACAAGTTAAAGCGCTTGAAATGAATTTCTACCTAGTGTTAACATAAGGTATTGACTTAAATCAAGAGAACAAACATTGAATCAAGTCATGAACTTACTTGGATTAAGGTCAGCACTGACAAGCTCCAACACCAAGTAATTGTTCCCAACAATACCACTAACAAGATTCTTAATAACACCACCAACACTTTGTTTCACACTCACTATGGCTTTCACATTATGAGTTTTACTTGTTGCCATCAAAATGATAAACATCAATCTTGTACTCCTCCTTAAACTTAGCAGCAAAATGATGGAACAAAGCCTCATCAAAATACCTAACCTAACCTAACCCATAATTAACTAGCAAACCTAATCTATATTTTGAATAAGTCACATTACGGATCAAATAAGTGAAGAATGTGACTTACAGTTGAAACGGAGAGCGAGGAGTCGTGAAGGGCGTGAATCGGCCGGCGAGGAGTCGTGAAGGGCGTGAATCGGCGGAGAGGAGTCATGAACAGCGGCAAGGAGACGTGAAACGGCGTGAAACAGTGTGAAACGGCGGCGAGGAGGAAGTTGTATAGTGAGGCGTATGCGTGAACAGGGGCGGCGTCTGCGTGAGAGGAAATTGTACAGTGGAAATAATGTGCATTTAGGAAATAAACTGAATAATATATATAACATTTTACATCGGTGGAAACAAAGGACCGATGTAAGGGTTTGGGCCTTTGCAGTTTTTACATCGGTGGAAAAAGGCCCGATGCAAGCATGTCAGCTTTTACATCGGTGGAGACACAGGACCGATGCAGGCATGTTTTTATGATGTTTTTTACATCGGTTAGTAGGTGGTCCGATGCAAGCGTGTTTTTATGGGTTTTTTATATCGGTTTAAAATATGCCCCGATGTAATTTTTTTAATATATTTTATATATTAACAATTTGCCTGTGAACCTTTTACATCGATTTTTAGTTAACCCGATGTAATATCTTGCTTGTTTTTTATTTACATTTCTGCCACGTTGTTTCTTATTTACAAAAATGTCACCGTATTTTTTTCTGAAAACCTTTTACATCGGTGGATGAGATTGGCCGATGTAATAGGTAGCGAAAATTTTTTTTTTCTTATTTTTTATATCATTGCAAATAAATACCTGATGTAAAATGTTTTTAATGGTATTTTTTACATCATATATTTTGATACCCGATGTAAAAATCTTTTCTCAAATGTCTTTTTTTTAGTAGTGAGGGTTGACAAACCAAACGTCTGTAATACAGTTTTCCCTATCCTTAGTAATAATAAAAAACTAATCCCAACCAAATAACTTAATAACGATCAAGATATCGCTAGGATTCCAAACGAAAATATTAAAAACCACTTTATTCATATCCAACCAAACACACAAACAAACCAAAAGTCACGTGAAAGCAAAGAAGGAATGTTTAACAACTCCACACAATCTTAGGCGAAGATAATCCAACCAATCAAAAACTTCATTCCAAATAAGATAGCTGGCCTCCATATCTAGGCAATACTCTTTTGCATAACGAAAGGATGCGAAGAAACAAAAAAGATCGCCCGGGCAGTACTCGCATTAGGACTGAAATAGACAATGTTGAGAAAATAAAAAGACCATGCATGATCTGTCAACAACCCCATTTGCACAAAAAATATATGCATCGTCTCAACGATGCAGACCCTTCTAACTAGTTATACCGATGTATTTGGTTATACTGATGTATTGTTATTTATAATTATGCTTAATCATATTTTTTAATTACTAATTTGATATTTCAAGTTTATCATTATTTAAAATTATTTTTATTAACATTTTAATTGTTTATTATAATTATTTAAATTGTTTAATTAGTATTTTATTATTTAATCATATATTTAAATTATTTTTTAACTATTCTTAATTAATTAATAAAATTAAATAATAAACTTTATATTAAATTAGTATTAGAAAATAAAATACGGAAAAAAAAATATACACTCATGCCATTTGAAATGGCACAAATCTTCTGATTGTGTAATGGATGAGACCCTCGCGCAATTTCAAATGGCGTAAGCCTTAAACGTGGCATTCTGAGAATTTTTTTTAAACTATGACATTGTGAAAATTATGTTTTAGGGGTGTGGCAACTTGGAAAAAAATTCCACAAAAACATTTGAAATGTGAAACAAACACACCTTAGATACCTCCTTGGACACAATAATATCCATAAAAGTAGAAATGATTCTTTGAATATCCTGTTTTTGTTAACTATGGCATGGCATAGGTGCTTTTGAAATGAAGCAGAGTAAAAAAAATCCATTTGATTAGAAATTGAATTTTAACTTTTGAGCTGAAGCAAAGCATTGTCGCAATAATGTAGTATTAGGTGAAAAATAAATTTAATGGTGTCCTTTAAAACATGATACAATTTTTTCAAAATCTGTATGATATAGGGTAATCATGTTGCATTTATAATGTAACAAAATGTGAATAAGTAAGTAGCTTAGGATTGGAAATGTAACAAAATTGTAGAACAGAACAAATTTAAAACATTAAAATAGGAATAACATTACAAAATAAGGTTTCTCTTTGTAGATAAGCATTGTAAGCATCTACAAAGTAATTGTTATTGTTCAATAGACATGTAGATAATAATAGGTCCTTACACAAAATAAGTGAATTTGCCAAACTAACACAAATGCATTACTTAATCATAGTAGTTAACAGCTGGAACTAATGCCCATCATTTGCCTTTGGAATGTCTTGCAGTCTTGGGCCTTGGATTCTTAGAGCAGATTGCTTGGGAGTTAGGAAATCAATCGATGGTCCAGAATCCTAATTAGAATCATCTCCCGACATTATTTTAGAAGGAGTGTTGTTAAAGCTCATATCGAGATTCAAATTCTGGGCAGCAGAAGCAGATGCCGTATTGTGTAAAAAATAAACAGTATTGTAAGGTAGCATGTTGTGAAAAAAGAGAGTTTGATAATGTTAATTCACGTTAATTGAAATACATATTGTTTTAGTAGATGACATAATTGGGTTCTTTGGAACAATGAGTTCTTGTGAGGTAATAATTTCTTTCCCCTTAGTAGTAGTTTCCTTGATGATGTTCTTGTTTGAAGCGTACAAAAAGGATATAGAAGCATTGTAAGTGATGTTGTATATTATGTAGTTATGTAATAGAAAGAATTAAGTTGTCGATAAGTATAAATGTAATAAAAAACTACATTACTTGGAGAAATGGCATCCTTAATTTGTTGTCTGACATTGTGATCTTCAGTAAATTTCATGATAGTTGCCTGCTTGTAGTATGGTTGCCATTTGGCCCGTAATGAAAATGCTTCTCAAGCAAGTCGTATAGGTGTGCAGGGTATATTAGAGGATGATCCTCATTGGTCTAAAGGCATCATATCATATTTGATGTAAATCAGTCAAGTGAAACATATATATGTGCAACAGGTTGATGTTATATCAAAATAAGTAATGATTACTAGTTTTTTGCAGTTGATCATTGATGAATATACAATATAGTATATAATTGGATGTAAATAGGAGGGGAACCAATTATTATGTAAATAAGGTTTTTTGTAGGCTGAATTGATGTAATTATGGAGCAATTAACTTGATGTCACAACAGCATAATAAGAGTCATCCTGGTTATAAAAGATTATAAAAATGATATGGTTGAGGGCAGCTATAACAATCAATTGTAGCAATAAGAGTGCAACAGATTTATCAATGTTTAGAAAATAACAAAAGATCTATGAACTTGTAGTGATCAGAACATATGAGTTAAGAATTGAAACATGTTTCATTATTTGTCACAAAGCATGAGCGGACATACCAATAATAGGTATACACTCCTTGTCCCAGAAAATGAAATTACCAATGAAGCCTTCATGCATTACCTCTATTACTATCTTGTACCTAATATAGAATTAATGAATAGTTCAAATCAAAATTTCAATTATTTAAACAAAATAGCAGAAACTAATATAACTATGTTTACTTGGTGATGGACGGAGAGATTGGTTCGGACCAGTTATATTGAAAGGGTTCACCAGGTGATTTGTTTGTAACTTTAATGTAGGACAAACCTAATAATACCATCCAAAACTATTTGCCTTGAATTCTTTTGTCATGCCAATTGTGTTAACGGAAGTTTCCTACAATGGAAAAACAGGCATAAGAAGTTAACCAAGAAGTTACCAGTTGAAACAAAGATAATATACTGCTCATTTAGAAAGGAAGCTTACATCATGCACACAAATCATCTCCTGGATTGATTTGACATCTTTAATAAATGAGAAAGATTTATCTTCAAAAGTTGATTGAGAACCAGAATGTAGGGATAGTGCTTGAGAACCGACTGGAGTAGGGTTACCAGCATCAAATCTGAAATGTTAAGATATATAAGATGGATAGTAAGATAAGAATGAGTGCAATTTTTATTCTATGTTTGGCAAAAATAAATGAAAACGTTTAGAAATTGTCAGAAATAAACGAAAACATTTTATCAAGTGACATGGCAACGATATAAATGATAAATGCATGATAAAATAGGAATATATAGGTAGCTTACTTAGACTTTAAATCAACTACTTGGAGATGGTCCATGTTGAGAAGTAGCTTGGAACTGATCCAAGCGTTTGAGAGATTAAGCTTTCCTGTGGCTGAAATCATGTAAAGGTTCATGTAAAGTGAAGCATGTAAAGATTCATGTATAGTCAGAGGATTTATGAATGAACGTACTTGAACTTTTCCTACACCAAACATAAGTTAGTATGACAATCGACAGACCATTGTCATTAGTAAAGGCGGTAAGTTGGTTGACATACGCTTCCCAAAGGGTGAGATCAATCTCAGATCCACTATCGAAACAAAGAATAATGATAAATTATGAAGTTAATAATTAAAGGATTGCAGTTTTGAAATGGTAACGTGAGATACCATTCATCTGGAAAAATTAGGTTAATGCAAGGTTTTCTCTCAGCTCCTTCAACCTATGTCCACACAACTTGTTACAGTACACCAATGATATATATTTGTTTGAAAAAAGTAAGTTATGTCAAAACTTTCAAAAAAGTAGTATTGGATACTGGAATGAAACATGTACAATTTTTTATTGTATAAGCGATCAACATAGAAATCTCCATTTAGGAATTCTCCAAAGGGGTACAAAGAAATTATGTTCTGACGTTATCGTGAGATGTGTATTAGTATGTCGCTACATGACGTCGGTGCTCGCATTTTCGGATAAATTTAGAAATTCATATCTTGTGTTTCGAGTATCAGATTGGTGTTCCGTTTGAACCTATGGGGAGATAGAAATATATTCTATCCTATGAAAGTGTTTTCAAATATGGTTGATGCAATCCTACATGGAGGGACTCTGAAGTCGATTATGGAACCAGAGGTTTTTTTTGGGCATAAATGGTTATTATCGCAGTTGTTTGAGACGAGGTCAAGCCCAATATGTTGTTGGAGAATAAGTTGAGAAATGAGATGTTCGGCATTAAAAAGGATGCGAAAGTATTAGAGGAGCGCATAGAGATGCAGCTTATGAAGAGAAGATGTCCTTTTAGAGGAAGATGCTTTTAAGAGGAATTAGAGTCGTGTTTATGATGTCAACATAGTGGCATGTGTAAAAGAAGAATTGGAGAGGTTTTATCCCCAAAACGGTGTGGAACGGCGTTGTTGAAATTTCAATTGAATATGAGATAACGAAGATTGTTGGAGTTGTTCAAAGATTATAATTTCGGTTTCAATTATCATCCAGGTAAAGCTAATGTTGTGGTAGATGCTTTAAGCCAAAGGACTTTTCACCCGTCGGTAATGATGGTTAAAGGGTTGGGATTAATTGAACAGTTCAGAGATACGAGTTTAGTTTGCAAGGTGACAACGAAGAGTGTTATGTTGGGGATGTTGAAAATTAACAATGGTTTTCTGGACAATATCAAAGAAATCCAGAAGTTATATGTGAAATTGGTAGATTCGATGGTTGGACCCGATCAGTCTGAGAATGATGATTTTAAGTTAGATGCGCAAGGTGTGTTGAGATTCCGTAATCGGATTTGTATTCCTGATGATGCGGAGATGAAGAAAGTAATTCGTGAGTCAGAGAATGATTAACCTTATAGTAAGCCTAAGTGAGTGTAATGTGGATTGTGTAATATGTTGAGCGTTGGTGTCTTATCGACAAGATCAAATGAGAGGGAAATTGTGGAAGTATTTGTAAAACTCATTGGAAATTATTGGATTATGGTGCTTGAGGCGACTTGAGTACAAGTTCTAAAGGAACACTATTATAGTTTGGTAACAATGGTTTATACTCCATTACAGTTGTCGGCTATCTATTGAAAAATTGAGGAACTGATCACCCTTAATTTCTTGTTGATAGTAGACGAGATCGTGTTGGATGGTATAGATTTGTCTTGCTATCTTAATGGTGTGTAAAGTGGTTGATGTTATATCATGAGGTAGTCGCTCACAAATTTGTGTGAAGAGTGGCTAAGAAGGAATTGAGACGTATGGAACAAGTCGGACTAGCAAGTTATATGCGAATTAACATCGTAAAGTGAAAGATTGAGAATATCAAGTGAACAACGATTTTATGGTGGATGTTAAAGAAAGTCTAAAACTAGATTGAAACTTGTAAACCATATATTTGACAGAAATTTTAACGAGGACGGTAACTTAAGGTGGATTATCAGAGTTTCGCAGCGGAAGCGTGATGTGGCGCAATTGCCATGCATGTACGACTCATTAGAAGTGAATGATTAAAACATCAGAAGCCTATAGGAATGGTGTGTCTTAATTTACATGCTTGATTTGGTGGATTGTTGACATGGAGATGTTGTGCCAGAGCACTATGTTTGCTAGTAAATATTTGTGGATTTTATAAGAAGATTGTTGTGGATTGTTGGTTGATGGTGAGCTATGGGTATGCTTGCTGAGTTATATAGTTAAGTTGATGTTGTAATGATTTTGTTATCGTTATTGAGATGTTATTGTTGATTTCCGTAAGGAATGATAATCTATAACGTGACGAATTTTATTATGTTGGTTGTGTTGATGTCACTATAAGAGCGATACTACGATGAGAATAGATTTGTTGATATTTTGTTAATAATTGATATATGGGAATGAAATTGTGTCTGTGTTTTAGTGTTGAAAAAGGTTATTAAGATGATATTGTGATGATGTACATCCAAGTATAAGTGTGTTATAGTTGTTGCTACTTTAAATGTTGATATGTCATATTATGGTGGAATAGTTTAGATGCTAGTAACGATTGCGTCGCAAAGTGTTTAATGATTGGCACGTGTGTAATCGATTTGAATCATGTTAAGTTATTGAGTTATCAGGATAGTAGTGGTCGAAGTGTTGCCAAATGCGACTTGAAAATCAACGAGTTGGATGCGAAACTCCTACTAAGAATGATAGTATCGAATAGATTTTCGAGGATGAAAATATTCTAAATGGGGAAGAGTTGTAAGTGATGTTGTATATTATGTAGTTATGTAATAGAAAGAATTAAGTTTTTGATAAGTATAAATGTAATAAAAACCTACATTACTTGGAGCAATGACATCCTCAATTTGTTGTCTGACATTGCGATCTTCAGTAAATTTCATGATAGATGCCTGCTTGTAGTATAGTTGCCATTTGGCCCATAATGAAAAATGCTTCTCAAGAAAATTGTAAAGGTGTGCAGGGTATATTAGAGGATGATCCTCATTGGTCTAAAGGAAACATATCATATTTGATGTAAATCAGTAAAGTAAAACATATATATATGCAACGGGTTGATGTTATATCAAAATGGGGAATAAGTAATGATTACTAGTTTTTTGTAGTTGATCATTGATGAATATACAATATATTATATAATTTGATGTAAATAAGAGGGGGAACCAATTATTATGTAAATAAGGTTTTGTTTAGGATGCATTGATGTAATTATGGAGCAATTAACTTGATGTCACAACAACATAATAAGAGTCATCCTGGTTATAAAAGATTGTAAAAATGATATGGTTAAGGGAAGCTATAACAATCAATTGTAGTAATAAGAGTGCAATAGATTTATCAATGTTTAGAAAATAGAAAAAGATCTATGAACTTGCAGTGATCAGAACCTATGAGTTAAGAATTGAAACATGTTTCATTTCTTAATCGCAAAGCATGAGCGGACATACCAACAATAGGTATACACTCCTTGTCCCAGAAAATGAAATTACCAATGAAGCCTTCATGCATTACCTCTATTTCTATCTTGTACCTAATATAAAATTAACGAATAGTTCAAACCAAAATTTCAATTATTTAAACAAAATAGCTGAAACTAATATAACTATGTTTACTTGGTGATGGGCGGAGAGATTGGTTCGGACCAGTCGTATTGAAAGGGTTCAGCAGGTGACTTGTTTGTAACCTTAATGTAGGACAAACCTAATAATACCATCCAAAACGATTTGCTTTGAATTCTTTTGTCATACCAATTGTGTTAATGAAAGTTTCCTACAATGGAAAAACAGGCATAAGAAGTTAACCAAGAAGTTACCAGTTGAAAGAAAGATAATATACTGCTCATTTAGAAAGGAAGCTTACATCATGCACGCAAATCATCTCCTGAATTGATTTGACATCTTTAGTAAATGAGAAAGATTTATCTTCAAAAGTTTATTGAGAACCAGAATGTAGGGATAATGCTTGAGAACCAACTGGATTAGGGTTACCAGCATCAAATCAGAAATGTTAAGATAAGATGGATAGTAAGATAAGAATGAGTGCAATTTTTATTCTATATTTGGCAAAAATAAATGAAAACATTTAGAAATAGTCAGAAATAAACGAAAACATTTTATCAAGTGACTTGGCAAAAATATAAATGATAAATGCATGATAAAAGAGGAATATATAGGTAGTTTACTTAGACTTGAAATCAACTACTTGGAGATGGTCAATGTTGAGAAGTAGCTTGAAACCGATCCAAGCATTTGAGAGATTAAGCTATCATGTGGCTGAAATCATGTAAAGATTCATGTAAAATGAAGCATGTAAAGATTCATGTATAGTTAGAGGATTTATTGATGAACGTACTTGAACTTTTCCTACACCAAGCATGAGTTAGTATGACAACCGGCAGACCAGTGTCATTAGTAAAGGCCATAAGTTGGTTGACATACGCCTCCCAAAGGGTGAGATCAATCTCAGATCCACTATCGAAACAAAGAATAATGATAAATTATGAAGTTAATAATTAAAGGATTGCAGTTTTGAAATGGTAACGTGAGATACCATTCATTGGGAAAAATTAGGTTTATGCAAGGTTTTCTCCCAGCTCCTTCAACCTGTGTCAACACAACTTTTTGCAGTACACCAATGATATATATCTGTTTGAAAAAAGTAAGTTATGTAAAAACTTTCACAAAAGTAGTATTGGATACTGGAATGAAGCATGTACAATTTTTTACCGTATAAGCGATCAACATCGAAATCTCCATTTAGGAATTATCCAAAGGGGTACAAAGAAATTATGTTCTGACGTTATCTTGAGGTGTGTATTAGTATGTCGCTACATGACGTCGATGCTCGCATTTTCGGATAAATTTAGGAATTCATATCTTGTGTTCCGAGTGTTGTACCCCAAAATTTGCCCTCTCATTTTATTCAACACATCCTCATTGAGGTCCTCAACTTGCTCAAGGATGCCCAAGAGTTGATCAGACAAACTCCCTCCTAAGGCAATGTACCTCAAATTAGGGTTTCCATTTTCATTAGGGTGGGGGAGCTCCAAAGGTCCCAGATTCCCTCCATGGTCCTAATATGTTCTCAAGATCATCCATGTCAAGTTTCATACCTTGCACAAGAAGTTTGCTCAGTCAATTGCCCAGATGCCTGAAAATCAACTAGACTAGGTCAAAAGTAAACTGTGGCCCACATACAGTCAAACTTCAAGATTTTTTGTCAACATCAACATTTTGAAGTGATATCCATCATTTGATCAAGGGTCGATCATGATTCCTCAAGGAATTCCCCAAATTCATCAAAACCCAGAAGTTGTTAAATTAGGGTTTCTCAGGAAAAGTCAACCAAACTTTGACCAAGCATAACTTCTTCATACTTTATCAGAAATTTTCCATACAAGGCTCAATTTTAAGATGATGCAATTACCTACAATTCATCTTCATCCCCCAAGTTCAAAATATGCACTCATCAAAAGATATGGATTTCTACATTGTAGGTCCTTTTGAAAAGTCAACAAATACACTTTTTGGGTCAAAGTTTGTTACATGAACATGGAAGACCCAATTGAGATGAAATCAAAAGGGTTGTCTAGGGGAAATCCTAAGCTTTCTAAAAAGTCCAAGAACACCATCTTAGGGTTAAAGTTGAGGGAGATATGTATTGTCAAAATTGACCAATTTTTAGAAATGTGCATGAAGTCAACATTGATCAAAATGACTTTTTTTTCCAAATGGGCCCATGCTTTCTTGTTTGAAACTTGTTCCTAATATGGCCCATGACCTCTGAGCTTACCCACCTATTATTTTATTATTTTTATTATTTATTTTTATTTTTTATCCATTTAAATCAAAATAAATCAATTTAAATAGTAGAATAATCAAATAAAATCAAAGATTTGATTTTATGAGCATATTATGAGTCCATGAACAGCTAGAAATCAAAAAATTTATGGAAGAGCTAATTGATTGGAAAAGATCTTAATTTGGTCTATTTTTGAAACAAATCATACAAGGTAAAGAATGAAATCAAATCTCCATAATTTGCAAAGATATGATCAGTTTTTGTTGACCTAAATCATTCTATGATATATACACAACATTTTCAAAGCATAAAAAAAGGTTCTTGGTCGTGAAAACAAAGGATTCAACTTCAAATTTTTGTCAAAAGAAGTGTTGATCACATATTCCTCCATAGACTGATTCAAGCAATTCCAAGGCCAGCAATCCATTCCTGGACATTTTCTAAAGCCATTCCAATCATCCTCAAGCCTTAAAACCTTCAGAAATCACACCTCACAATGCCACGGTTTGCATCTTTTTTCAAGATTTGTTTTTAATAATGTATCCATCATAAACATGTTTTGATTATATATCCATGCTTGCTATCATTTTTGCAATATTTTTGATTGGTTTGATTGAAGTTTAAGTGCATGAATGGAACGATGCCATTGTTAGGGTTTTGAGCTCCCAAAATGGGAATTCCATATAGAGGAAAAATTGGACAAAATCAGGGGTACTATCATGCTTAGAAGATGATTTGCAATTGATCCATGTCTTTGGTTTGAATTTATTCTGCTTGTGTTGCGTTTTTGAATTTTACAGGTTTATGGCTACAAACAAAATCCGTCACTATAGCTTTTAGTGACGGAAACAACTGTAGGTAAAAGTGTGGCCAAAAACAATAGTTATGGGGAAGAATACAATTAGGTGGCAGAATCCCATTGGGTGATTTGAATCACACACGCGTTTGGGAAAGACCACTTTATTTCCTTTATAATTTATTTATGTTATTATATTTACAACTAACCATCCAGCCATTGGATTCATCATCAATCCAGATCCAACGCTCAAGTCATACCATGGACTGTCAGAAATAGCATCACATTGGATCTAGCGCGTTGACTGGGCTGAGCAAGGAATGGGCCTAACAAATTCAGTACTACACCCCCTGAATTGCTCAACAATACATGCCCAATTTCTTTTCTTTTTTTATTTTATTTCCTTTATTTTAATTATTTGATTAATTATTTCCTTTTACAAAAATAACACAAAAAAATATTTTTTTTATTTAATCATAAAATCAAGAAAACCACAAAAATGTAGAATTAGGTTTTTATTAAAATTAGTTTTTTTGGAAAATAATTAATTTAATGATATTGACTTGATTGTTTTCATAATTAAAATTAATTAGACAAATTAGGTTTAATTCACAAATATTTAATTTTATCAATAATAAAATACAAAAAAATATTTTCTCTTTAATTGATTAGATTTTTAGAATTTAAACTTTGATTCCCGTACTTAATTCTCGCGCGCAATAATTTACTTTCCAATTATTGTATTTGCTTCGGGTTTGTAATAGTTTTTTTAATTAGGGTTTACCGCATATTATTTACTGTTTAATCCCCGGTTTTTGGTCATGTAACCCCCTCCCCGAAGCCTTGTAATAGCGTAGATTTACTTTCTCGCTTTTAATTCCGCAAACTATAAACCGCTTAGATGAATGTTAATAGGATTGTATGCAAAAGACAAATAAAATTAAAACAGTAGATCACCTTAATTGTGCAAAGATTAAATAACTAAAATCAAACACATGTGTTGTACCCCAAAATTTTCTCTGCCACTTTACTCAACAAATGTCAATTGAGGTCCCTAAGTTGCTCAAGGAAGCCCAAGAGTTGACTAGACAAGCTCTCTCCTAAGGCAGTGCACCTCAAAATTAGGGTTTCATTCCTCATCAAGAAAGGTGAACCACAAAGGTCTCATATGCTTTCCAAAGTCTTATCATGTTCCCATGACCCTACATGTCAAGTTTCATGCCTTTCACAAGAAGTTTGCCCAGTCAACTGCTCAGATGCCTGAAGATAAATTATACTAGGTCAGAAGTCAACTGTGGCCCACATACAGTCAAACTTCAAGATTTTTGGTCAACATCAACATTTTCAAGTGACTTCCATCATTTGATCAAGGGTTGATCATGATTCCTCAAGGAATGCTCCAAATTCATCAAAACCCAAAAGTTGCTAAATTAGGGTTTTGCAAGAAAAGTCAACCCAACTTTGACCAAGCATAACTTTCACATGCTTTATCATAAATTTTCCATCCAAAGCTCATTTTGAAGAGGATGCAATTCCCTTCAATTAATATTCATCCCACGAGTTCAAAATATGCACTCACAAAAAGATATGAATTTTGACATTATATGTCCTTTTGAAAAGTCAATAAAAACACCTTTTGGGTCAAAGCTTCATACATGAACATGGAAGACTCAATTGAGATGAGACAAAAAGGGTTGCTTATAGGACATCCTAAGATTTCTAAAAAGTCCAAGAACACCTCTCTAGGGTTAAAATTGGAGGAGATATGCCTTGTCAAAATTGACCTTTTTTGCAAAATAGCCAAAACTCAAATGGGCTCAAAATTGCATCTTTTACCAAATGGGCCTAACTTTTTATGCTTTCACCTCACTTATAATATAATCCACGACCCAAATATCCAACCTCATGTTATTTTCTTCACTTTTCAATTTATTTTGATTTTTTGTTAATTAAAATTTCAATTAAATCAAATAATTGAGGAATAATGAAAAAGATATGTTGTGATCGGATTTTTGGATAGGATTTCAATCAAATAGTGTAAGGATATCATGATCAATTCGAATCAAGGTTGATTGATACAAGAAAGGCATAATTTGGCTCAATATAGCAAGTTTACATATGCCATGAAAATTTAACAAAATCTTCAAAACTTTCAAAGATGTGATTTGTTTTTACAACTGTAATTCACTCTATGATATATATTGAACACATCCAAGGCAAGAACAGGGGTTAGAATCGTGGGAGGAGGCAGAACAAAATTGCAAAATTTCAAAGAAAAGTGTGAGACCTATCTTCTTCCACAGGCCAATTCGAACCATTCCAAGGCTTCTAAACCATTCCTGGACATCTCAGGAAACTAATAGCATCGTTTGCCAGCCATGAAGCATCCAGAATCATCACGTTATGACATCACAGTTTGCACAAAAATTTCAAACTCGATTTCAATGTTTTACGCATCCTAAGCGTATGTTATCCATATATTCGTGTTCATAGTCATGATTGCAAGCTTTCTGTATAGCTTAATTGTACTAATAGTGAAGGAATCCATATTCACCATTGCTAGGGTTTAAGAGCTCGATTTGGGGATTTTTGATACAGGGAAAATTGGACCATGAATGGGGTACCATGACACTCGTGAGACCAAGACGAGTTGATTGGTACCATTACAATTGATTTATATTGCATGTACAGGATTTTAGAGATGGACAAGGTTGTAGCTACGAACAAACGACTGTAGGTAAAAGTGTTTTACCTAAAGCAACGGTCCAAGGAAGAAGATGATGTGTGTCAAAGCATGGTTGGCCAGTTCAAATTTCGCGTATGTTTTCATGGCTATTAACGTTTTTTCTAATATATTATATTTTGGTTATTTATGTTACCAACAAAGCACGTTGGTCCAGTGGTAGCCAGGAGGAGAGATAAAGCGTTGTAGGCAGGAAGTCAGAGGTTCGACCCTTGACTCCAAAATTTTCTCATTTACATGTTTTCTTTACATAATCCAATACACTTTATCTCCAAGAGACCATCATACACCCTCAATGCCTGTCCACTAGATTGCACGTTGACCAGATCTCACGCCTCTCCAATGAAGGACCATGGTGCACCACAAAGTCAACACCATACCAGATTCAGCGCTGACCAGGCCTGGAGCTTAATGGGCCACACATTTTCAGTTCTACACCCCCAAAATTCCTAAAAACACAGGCCCATTTCTCAAATTTTTTCTCTTTTTATTATTTTATTTTCTTTATTCTTAATTCTTTATTCATTTTATTTTTAAAATCAGTTTCTTTTATATAAAATCATAAAAATCAAAAAGTCATAAAAATTATAATTAGTTTATTTTTATTTTTATCAAGTTTAATTAAATTAATTAGCTTATTTAATTTAGGGAAACTTTAACTTGTTTTTATAATTAAAATCAATTAGAAAACTAGGTTTAAATTTTTGATTTAATTATTTCCTTTTCATCAAACAAACGAAAATACAAAAAAAAAATAGGCTAATTTAATTATTCTTCTTGATTAAAGTTAATTAGTAATTAGGTTCTTTTTACTCAATTATTACTTATTTTCTTAAATAACAAAATATGACAAAAAATGATGTTTTCTTTAATCAATTGATATTAGATTTAGTCAAGGGTCAAAACCCTAAGTTCTCTCGCATTTAATTTGTCGCGCGCTTGTTATTATTGTTGCCATTATTTTGTAACTGTTTCAAGGTTGTAATAGTTTAAATTAGGATTTTAAATTCCACATTTTTTTATTTCACGTCTAGGCAATTATGTAACTGTCAAAGCCATGTAATAGCTAGGTTTATTTTCGCTTTTACTTTCAGCAAACTTTTAACTGTCTAGATGTATGGCTAATAGGATTGTATGGCAAGAATGCATGAAAAATTAAAACAATTAGAAAACATTAATGTGCAAAGATTTAAATAACTGAAACAAATCACTCGCACATGTTCACTCCTAGGGTTTACCTTACTTTGGTTGCCTTCGGTACACAATCATTAAGCATAGGGGATTTTAGTGGTTGCCCTCCAGTATAAAGAGATCAAATTGTCCCATTCGAATGTTGCCTCAGAAATATTGCCTCGAAAAGATATCAAGACTCTAGGGTTACTACTAAAGTTTTCTAACTATTGCTTTAATGATTGTATTCGTCCCTTTCGAACGTCCCTTACAAACTCCAACGATGGTGCTACCTACTCCTTAATAGTAGGATAGCACTGTCTAAAGGATATAGAACAAAAACGATCTTTTTTCGAGTAGGTAGATGCTAGTAGGTACTTGCTCAAAATAAAACTTTTCACATAAACACCTTTCAAAACAGTTTTCAAAACAACTTCGTCACATCCTTGAGGACCGATACAAGGGTTATCACGAAGTAAAACATTTTCCAAGCAAACACACACACAAGAAATTTAAAAATGAGCAAGTACCTAAGAGCCCGTAGATAACTACGGATAGAAAGGGTGCTAACCCCTTCCCTTTCTATAATCCGCCCCCCGTACTCAGAATATCTCAAAAAAAGGTTTTATTTGTTCTTTTTCCTCTTCCATGATTGGATGAAATAAAAGTCGGTGGCGACTCTTGCTTACCGCGACATTTTGCAAACACAAAACGCAAAATGCAAACCAGTATTAAATAGTCGGTTCTGCCACCGTATCATAGAACTGGCACTCTGCTGGGGACTAAATATAAAGTGGGGTAAACCTTAGGATCTAGGTCATATTTAATTGCTTTCTCTTGATTGTCTTGCTTGCTTTATATTTATGGGAACTGTTTGGGTTATTTGATCCTACACCCAAATCTGGGGAACACCTTTTAGGTAAGTAGCAATAAACTTTGAGGGAACTATGTTGGGGTATACTGGCACGGTTGAAGCAGTAGCTATGTTGATGTGGCACTTTGGTTGGTACTGGTAACCCTTGAGTCAATCACGGAGAGTACGGGGCCGCCGCGTGGTGTCATGAAGCATCAACTGACCTTAGAACCTTTAATTGCCAAACTTGGCCATTAGAAAGTAGTGAGATAGTCGGCCTCGGTGTAGAGCTGAGAACTGGTTGATACTCGATGCTACACTCATTGAGATCAGACTTTCGGGATATTTCGGCCGCAAGAAAAGATTGCGTGAGCTGAGACAATGCCGATAAAGGATGGTCAGTGATATTGAGATCCTCTAGAAACCGATTACTATTTCTAAGACAGGTTTGAAACCAACTAACTTCAAGAGGGTACTACCTTTGACCTCATGCAAGCCTTAAACCTAAGGACTTTGTGTGATTTGACTATGCTTGATATACCTGTGTTTGCTATACCTATATTTTATCATGACCTCATGCATCATAACATAGCATCCATTCTTATTGCACTAACCATTTCAAAGACCAAGGAAATTTATCTTTGCCCTATTTTGCAGATCATGGCTTCTGTACATAGAAACACTATCTGAATCAACTTTGTGAAGATACCTTCCCAAATCAAAGAGCTAGTATCAAGGGTTTCTGGAACTTCTGCGTTCACCAAGAGACATGGTCGAATTCTCGACCTGGTTACTTCAAACTTTGATGAAAAGATGATGAGTGTACTTTTTCAGTTCTTTGATCCTAAGCACCACTGATTCACCTTTCCAGACTATCAGTTGGTACCTACCTTGGAAGAATTCTCTCAGCTGTTGGATATACCCATTCTTGAGCAGTTACCCTTCATAGGTTTAGAAGAAACTCCTAAGCCAGAAGTCATTGCCTCAGCTTTGCACCTGAAACGGGCCGACGTGGTAGCCAATTGGGAAACAAGAAGCGGAGCCAAGGGTTTTCTAGCTAAGTTTCTAATAAACAAAGCCCAACTATTTTGGGATGATGCGGATTTTCAGGCTTTCGAGGAGGTTTTGGCTCTTCTAATCTACGGGTTAGTCCTATTCCCTAATCCGAGCTCATTCGTAGATGTGAATGCTATCAAGATCTTTCTCTCTCGCAACTCGGTGCCTACTTTGCTCGGAGATGTTTTGCACGCTCTCCATACTCGTACCATGAAGAGAAGAGGGATTCTTATGTGTTGTATACCACTGCTGTTGAGGTGGTTTATTTCTCACCTCCCTAAGTCGCTATTAAAGAATGAAGAAAGTTTGGGTTGGTCGCAAAGGATAATGTCGCTCGCTCATACAAATATTTTATGGTGTTCTCGAGCTATGGAAAATACTACTATTATTGATCGCTGCGGAGAATACCCAAATGTCCCGCTACTTGGCATCAGAGGGGGTATAACCTACAACCCTTGTTTATCCCTGTGACAATTTGGTTATGCTCAAAGGGATGGTCCCCATGAGTTACTTATCGAGGGTATTGTATTCAACTATGAGGATGATGTCAAGGAGTATCGCCAGAGATTCATATGAGCCTGGGGCATGGTAAACAGATCCGGCGCCAAGGCTTTAAGACAAAAGACTTCCATTCCTATGGAACCCTACCTACAATGGGTACGAGCTCGTGCCCAACAGCTTATGATGCCCTATGTGGCTGTTTTGCCAGTGATTGTGGAACCCACTACGGAGGAGGGTATTCCTTACACAGTTCTCTATCCTTATATGCCCACTGATCTTGGAGAATTATAGAGGTCTTGGATTCAGTTGATGAAGGAACAGGATACTTACAAGGATCAATTCCATGCTCAGGAGAGGAAGGTCTTAGAGCTCACAAAGCAGTTGCATGAAGAAAGAGGACTTGATGACTATCCCAACACAAAGAGGAAGCATCTGTAGGAATTTTAATGTCTTTTATTAGTCTCAGATTTATTTTTTAAATTGTAACGCCTAAAAGGCATTTGAACTTCAAATTCAGCTAATAAAGTTTTTGTTTATTGTGGTTTGCAAATTTAAATTTATCGAAGTCTTTGAAATCATTGCATTGTCACCCCATCCATAACACATCATTACAGGTACCATTACAGGTTTCTCATCTTCTTCGTTGTTTACATCACGCAGAAATATCTTCTGAACAAAGCATCAAGGACCTTCAAGCACAGAACTCCCAGTTCTAACAAATGTTCATCAGTCTGGCAAAAGGGAAGGAGGATCTGAAAGCCCTCATTTTGAAAGAGAAGAAGAAGAAGAAGAAGAAGGTTGTCAGTATTCTGAACATGGGCAGAAGGTTTGGAGAGCGGTTGAAGCGACAAACTGATATGACCTCTTCATCCAAGGAAGGGGAGAACCAAGAAGGAGAGAAGGACCCTAGTCCTGCAGTCTCTGACAATGATACTGATTATAACGATGAGCAATATCCTCCTGCTAAGGATAAATACAAACATCTAGAAGACCGTCTGAGTGCCATGGAAGTTCAGAGGATACCCAGACTAGATTTTGAAGAACTGGGATTGGTGTCGGGAGTAGTCATCCCGCAGAAGTTTAAAGCTCTAGTTTTTTCCAAGTGTGATGGGGTGTCCTGCCCAAAGCTCCATATCCGCTCTTATGTCAGGAAGATTCAGCCCCACGTAGCTGATAGAAATCTATGGGTGCATTTCTTTCAAGATAGTCTGTCAGGGACTCAACTTGAATGGTTCTACCAACTAGAGGGAGCAAATATCATAAACTGGGAAGATCTGGCTGTTGCTTTCTACAAGCAGTATCAGTACAATGCCGACCTTGCTCCCACTCGTACTCAACTCCAGAGTATATCCATGGGTGCAGGTGAAGATTTTAAAGATTATGCACAAAAATGGAGAGACTTGGCTGGGAGAGGTCAACCCCCATTGTCTGATAGGGAGTTGGTTGATATGTTTCTGGGGACGCTATCGGGTCCATTTTTCAATCATTTGATAAGCAGTTCATTAGCTGGATTCACTGAGCTGATCCTAACTGGAGAAAGAGTAGAAGGAGGGATTCGAGCGGCAAAATACAGAAGGATGCCTCTTCAAGTTCAGTAAAGAAGCCTTTTGCTGTTAAAAAGGATGTGTTGTACCCCAAAATTTGCCCTCCCATATTCTCCAAGGTATGTCAAGAATCACCTTCAAATGGTTCAAGACTACTCAAGGGTTGCACAGTCCAAATGCCTCCTAAGCCAATCAAAATTAGGGTTTTAGTTCTTGCAAGGAATTTGAGGTTTTCAATGGCTCAATCAAGTCTCATGTGCCTATACACATTGTCAAGCATCTACATGCCAAGCTTCAAGGTTCACAGCATCAAATTGCATAGTCAAAAGCTCCATTTGCTTCACAATCAACTATAGGGGCAAAATGGTCATTTGGCAGTCAAAAGTCAAACTTTTTGGTCAACATATTATTTTGAGCTCACAATCATCATTTGATCAAGTCTTGATCATGATTCCTCAAGCATGGCTCAAAAATCATCAAGATGCAAAAGTTACTATTTTTGGACAGTAGAAAAGTGAACTGTATCTTGACCAAGGCATAACTTTTTCATGGTTCATCATAAAAATCCCATCCAATGCTCATTTTGAAGGGGATGACATTTCCTACAACTCATATTCACATTCCAAGTCCAAGAAATGCTCTCACAAAAAGTTATCAATTTCTACATCATAGGTCAATTTCAAAAGTCAACAAAAATGCACTTTAAGTCAAAGACCATAACTTGAGATTGGTAAATCCAAATGACATGGGACCAAAGGCATTGGTTATAGGACTTCAAGACCTTTCCAAAATGTCCAATAACATGTTCATATGATCAAAATTGAGCAAGATATGCATTGGAG
This sequence comes from Vicia faba, assembly GCA_948472305.1. Lineage (NCBI taxonomy): Eukaryota > Viridiplantae > Streptophyta > Magnoliopsida > Fabales > Fabaceae > Vicia > Vicia faba. The sequence continues at coordinate 992,493,489 of OX451735.1, forward strand.
AAGTTGGGAAATTTTCATGAATTTGCAAAAGTCAACTTTGCTCAAAACACATCATTTTTGCTAATGGGCCTCAAATTCCTTCTTGAAACATTGTCCAAGGCTTATGCACGACCCATTGAGATTAAATTGAATTATTTTCTTATTTTTATTAATTAATTGGATTTTTAATTGATTATTAATTCATTTAATTAATTTAATTGTAGGAAAATACCAAGATATGATTTCTAAATCTTTTTGTGAAGCAAAAGTGGTCAACATATACTGGACGTGTACACATCAAGGGGACAAGGATCTCTCAATTTGGCAAGATTTTTCAATCAAAAATATGCAAAAAGATATGATTGAAAATCAAATATTCCAACCATTATTCCATGGATTTTTGGACCAAGATTTACCCTAATTCCATTCTACTATATATGCATAACCTAAACCTAATCATGCACACGTGAAAAACTGCTGCAAAAAGCCATAACCAATTCCAAAAAACTCAAGAAAATTTGAAAACTATTTTCTCACTTCAAGGCCAATTCAATACTTTTAATTGCTTCTAATACATTGCAGGGATCCCCAGGAACATATTGCAATCGAAATCAAGCCTTAACACTCAAAGAATACGCAAGAACAGTGATACGGTTTGCTTACTATTTTGAAAATCGAAACTCATGATTCACGCATATTTCATATGATTTTTTGTTGGTTTTGTGTTGCTTGAATCCACAGGAAGCTTTTGGTATATTTTAATTGCATTAAAACGCCCTGAAACAGAAATCACCATTGATGAAACTTAGGGTTTCGAAGCTTTCAAATTAGGGCTTTACAGCCCAGGAAAAATTAAGCTTCATAATGCATATGGTTGATATCGCTGCGTCCAGACGAGTTTAACCCTACCCTCGCGAACAATTTATGTTAATCCCAGACCTAATCGCTATTATTCCTTGTTCTGCTTTGTGGGGGTTAAAAACCCCCGCTATCTCTTTGTCTTTTTCACAGGTAAACGAGGAAGATGGTGAGTTGTACGTGCATGGTTGGAGCGTTCAAACGAGCGCGCGTTTTTTCTCTTTCCAGCATATGAATAGTTTTCAAAATATTATATTTGTTGTTTATAATATTAACAAAGCGTGCAAAGTGGTTGAGTGGTTGGCCAGGTGTTCAGCAAGCGTTGGGACCTGGGTTCGATTCCCAGGTCCCCCCAAAACTATTATTTGTTGTTTTTCTTCACCTAATCATATGCAGGCTTTCAAGTGATGTCCACTATGCACGTTCCAATCCTAGGTGCCATGTGTCCTGAAGCATAGATCTGATGGCTATGAGATGCTGGACACCATGCTCCAAGTCAAAACACGCTCTGGACAATTGCAAAAGGTCAAACAGGCTGGATAGCTTATTGGGCTTCAGATTGCTAACAAAACCTCCAAAAGGGCCCATCACCCCCCTGGTTTAATTATTTCTTTTCCTTTTTTTATTTTGTTTTCTTTTAATTATTTTCTTTTACTAATTATTATTATTAATTACTATTATTATTATTTAACTAGCAAATAATTATTTTATAATTAATTCAGAAAACAATATTTTTTAATTATTATCAATTATTAATTTCATCTTAATTCATTATTTTGTAAATAAAATACTAATAAATTGATTTAGTTTAATTAAGTAATTTTAATTTCCTTTTACAATAAATAAATTGAATTAGACTTAGGGTTTTTCTTTTGACTTTTAATTTCTTTTTCTTTTTATTTTCATTAAGACATTAAAAAACACAAAAAAACATTTTTTTTCTTTTAATTAATTAATTAATTAGAATTAGGTTTAATATTTAATTTAATTGCAAAAAGGGCAAAATTCAATTCTTTTCTCAAAAAGGGTCAAAACCCTAAGGACGTCCCGATTCAATTCTTTCGCGCGCATATTTATTTTTAATTCATTATATTTATCATATTATTGTATCTATTTGCCGGAATGTAATAGCTTTTAATTAGGACTTTAATTATTTATCGCTTTATTTTACTTTCCGCATTTTAAATTAAAGGGTTTGTTTTTGGCGATGTAAATACCCGACGCCTTGTAATAGTTTAGTTTTAATTTCCCGCAATTTAATTTCCGCACAATATTAACTGTTAGACGTTTGATAATAGGGAATGCATGTCAAGATCTCTCTTAAATTAAAATCAATCGTAGCTCACCATAATATGTACAAAGATAACATTAATTGAAACCTGACAAACTCGCACATGCCACTCCTAGGGTACGCCTCACTTGGTTGCCTCGACGTGGTCATTGAGTATAGGGTGTTTTAGAGGTCGCCCTCCTGTCTAAAGATCAAAGTTGCCTCGAAACGGTTGCCTCAATAAAAAACGATCTAAGACATTAGGGTTACCGCTAAGGCGTCCTACCATTGCTTTAGTGACCACATATCCCATAATCGAATTGACCCGAAAACTCCAACGACGGTGCTACCTACTTCTCAATAGTGGGATAGTACTGTCTAAAGGACATTTACACAACTTAATTTCTTTTGAGTAGGTAGAGGTTCTCAGGTACTTACACTTTCAAAACAAAAATACTTTTCACACTTACACTTTCAAACAAAGTTTTCAAACAACACTTCATACACTCTTGAGAACAGATACAAGAGTTAAATCAAAGTTTTCAAACAAAACCTTTTCAAAACCCACAAACACAAGAAAAGCAAAACACTTTTGAAAACATAGTGAGCAAGTACCTAAGAGCCCGTTGATAACCACGGATAGAAAGGGTGCTAAAACCTTCCCTTTCTATAATCTACCTCCCGAACCGAGAAACATCTCGAAAAGGAATTTTGCTTTGCTTTTGTCCTTTCCTTGTTGGAGAAAATAAAAGACGGTGGCGACTCTTGCTTACCGTGACATTTCACGAACCAGCTTTAAAACAGTCAGTTTTATTTCCACCGATCACAGAACTGGCGACTCTGCTGGGGACTCTTAATAAGTGAGGTGTACCTTAGGATAAGATCACTTATGTTTTCAATTGTATGCCTTGATTGCTTTTATATTTGTGGGCTTGCATCGGAGTTTCATAGATCCTAACCCGGATCTGGGGAATACCCTTTAGGTAGCATAAGTTGTGAGGGACCTGTCCGGCGTAGACCGACACGGGTGAAGTAGTAGCTACGTTGGTGTGACACCTTGGTCTGTACCGATATCCCTTGTGTTCCAACAAGGAGAATATGGGTATTCTGAGGAGTCATTAAGCACCAACCGACCTTAGAACCCTAAATTGACCCAACTTGGCCATAGAACAGTAGCAGTATGCTACACTCATTAAGGCTAAACTCTCGCGATAGTTCTGGCCGCAAGAAAAGATTGCGACGCTGGAGTTATGACCGATTGAGGGTAGTCGATGATATTGAGATCCTCTAGAACCCGGTTACTATTTTCTAGGACAGGTCTTAACCAACGAAACTAAAAGAGGGTAGTACCTAAACTTCATGCTGGCCTAAACTCTAAGGGCTGTCTTGTGTGACTTGTGTGCCTTACCATGTTTGCCTTTGTGAATACTTGTTGTGTGCTTTATCATAACATCATACCATCATACCATTGCATGCATCTTGCATAAGGACTGACCCATTTCAAAGACAAGAGGGTTTCATCTTTGCTCTGTTTTGTAGGAAATCATGATGCCTGTGCGAAGGAATACTATCCGGCTCAACTTTGTTCACCCACCTAATTTGCTTAAAGAGTTGGTTGACAGAATTCCAAACACTACTTCCTTCATCCAGAGGCATGGTTCTCTTCTCGGTTTATTCACTTCAAAGTGGGACCAACAACTGATGAGTGTCCTGACCTAGTTTTATGATCCCTTGTACCGTTGCTTCACCTTTCAAGAATTCCAGCTGGTCCCTACCCTGGAAGAATTCTCTGATTTGCTTGGTATCCCTGTTTTGGAGCAGATTCCATTCACTGGTTGGGAAAAGACTCTTAGGCTTGAGGAGATTGCTGCAACCCTTCCCTTGACCAACAAAGAGGTAATGGATAACTCGGTGACTAGAAGCGAAGTTAAGGGCTTTTTGGCTAAGTTTCTGATTGGTAAAGCTAACAGTTTCTGGAATGACTTAGACTTCAGGGCATACGAAGACATCCTGGCTCTCTTAATCTATTGTCTAGTATTGTTTCCAAATCCTGATAACTTTGTCAATATCAATGCCATAAGGATCTTCATGTCTCGGAACCCTGTGCCCACTCTCTTGGGTGATATCCTGCAACAACTCTATGCTCGTACTGCCCGAAGACGGGGAACTCTGTGGTGTTGTGCTCCTTTGTTAGTGAGGTGGTTTATTTCGCACCTCCCTAAGTTCGTGCTGAAGAACAAAGAAGGAAGAGGCTGGGCTCATAGGTTAATGTCTCTCACTGATAATGACATCATTTGGACTCTCAGAGGTTTAGATGAGGTGGCTGTTATTGATCGTTGCGGAGAATATCCTAATGTTCCATTGATCGGTACTCAGGGAGGAATCTCTTATAATCCATGTTTAGCTCTCCGTCAGTTTGGAAGAGTCAAAAGAGCGGGGCCTCATGAGATGTTGGTACCTCACATCAGTTTTGAGTTTCAGGTAGACAGTGACGAGCTGCGTCGTAAATTCATCCGGGCTTGGGACAGAATTCACAAAGATGACCCACATGAGTTGGGACCGAAGACTTCTCTACCAATGGAATCCTACTACAAATGGGTCTGCATCCGTTCTCAGAAGTTAGGTATGTCATACGAAGCTGTCAGGCCTATCATTCTTGAATTTCCTGACAGAGATGGGGTTCCTCCAACTGTCCTCCCTCCTCAGATACCCACTGATGTTGACACACTAAAGAGGTCTTGGGCACAACTATAGGAAGAACGAGATTCTTATCGGGAAAGGTTCAATGAACAGGAACAAAAGATCCAGAAGCTGACCAAGCAATTGGAAAACAAGCAAATCTTGAATGACTATATCCGTACTGAGAAGAGGAGGCCATGGGAGCACTGATGGGCTTTGGATGTTTCTCTTACAGCTTTTATTTCCTTTTTCAGTATTTTCATTCTTGTAACGCCTAAGGGCAATTTGTTGAACAATTCAAAGTTTAATCTAATAAAGTTTGTTTCCTTTTGGCTACAAAGTTGAATCCCGATTGTCTTTGAAAACATAAATCATACGCATTCCATTCATCATACGCATAACAGGTACCCATTTGCTACAGGTTGCTTAATCTTCTTCGCTGTTTATTTCAGCAATCATCATGAATTCTGAACCTACTACGGAACAAGCTATCAAGGCCTTCCAGGCCCAGAACGCCCAGTTTCAAGAGTTGGTCATGAGCTTAGCCCAGGGTCAACAGGAATTGAAGACTCTGCTTTTGAAGAAGAAGAAAAAGAGGACTGTGTTGTTCAACACTGGACGAAGATATGGGAATACACTGCAGAATGAAGTTGATCTGGCTACTTCCTCTGTGGGGAAGGACAGTCCCCAAGAAAGAAGGGTTCCTAGTCCCGTGGTCTCCGACAACGAGACAGATTACAATGATGAACAGTACCCCCCTGTTGAGGACAGGTACAAGCAACTAGAGGACCGTCTAAGTGCTATGGAGATTCAACATGTGCCCGGGTTGGATTTTGGAGATCTAGGTTTATCTTCTGGGGTGGTGATCCCACACAAGTTCAAGGCACCTGCCTTTACGAAGTACGACGGGGCTTCCTATCCTAAGCTGCATCTCAGATCATATGTAAGGAAGATCCAACCTTACACAGTCGATAAGAACTTATGGATCCATTTCTTCCAGGATAGTCTTTCAGGGACTCAACTCGAGTGGTTCTATCAGCTGGATGGAACCAGTATTCGTAACTGGGAGGACTTGGCTACTGCATTTTATAAGCAGTATCAGTACAATTCCGACCTCGCTCCTACGCGTACCCAACTCCAGGGTATGTCGCTAGGGACGGGTGAAGGTTTTAAGGAGTATGCGCAAAAGTGGAGAGACCTGGCTGGAAGGGTGCAGCCACCTTTGACAGACCGTGAGCTTGTCGACATGTTCTTGGGGACCCTGTCTGGTCCGTTCTTCAACCATCTGATTGGGAATTCTTCTGCTGGGTTTACAGATATGATCTTAACTGGTGAGAGGATAGAAGCTGGTATCAAGTCTAGCAAGATACAAAAGGGTGCCTCCTCGAGCTCTAAAAAGAAGCCCTTCAAGAAAGAATCTAGTGTTGTTTATGGTCCAAGGAGACAGAATAAACCGGAACTCCGCCAAGCTGTCAACGCGGTGGTAATCTCAAAGCCTGCTGCTGCTCCTCAGCAATACAACCAACCAAGGGGTGAGAGACCTAAAAGGCAGTACACTCGGCTCAGTATGACCCTGTCTCAGATATTGCCGCAACTACTGTCAACCAATCTGGTAACTGTCAAGGAAGCTCCGAAGGTTGTAAACACAACCTCTCCAAAGTACAACCCCAACGCCCGCTGCGCTTATCACTCTGACAGCCCGGGGCATACTACGGATGATTGTTGGGCTCTGAGGAATAAGGTTCAGGACCTTATTGATGCTAAAGAAATACAGTTCGAGGCGCCCGAAAGGCCCAATGTTGTGACTGCTCCCATGCCCCAGCATGGAGTGAATGCTGTGGAAAGAGACCTGTATGTAGCCTCTGTGGATGAGATTGTTACTCCGTTGTTGACTGTCAAAAGGAACCTGTTGCTAGCCGGTTTATTTCCGGGATATAGTAATGGTTGTCGTCTATGTGTTGTTTCACCTGCTGGTTGTCCTTTGCTGAAATCAGGTATCCAAAGCCTGATGGATAACAAAGAAATCTTGTTCGAGAAGATTGTTGTTCCTGATATCCCTGCTGAAGAAGTGTCCATTGTTACTATTTTCAACAACCCTCCTAAGGCTCCCTCAAAGAAGCCTGTCAAAATCATGTCTACTCAGAAGGTTGCTCCTATCATCATCATTGTTCCGGGGCCCCTCCCCTATTAATCTGACAAAGCTGTCCCTTGGCATTATGGGGCAGATGTTTATGTGCTTGGAGTAAAACAAGAGTTTGATACTAGTACCGGCATCAGTAACATCACCGGGCCTGCCAAAGTCACTCGTAGTGGTAGGCTCTTCTCACCTGATATTGCACCTCCAGCTATCCGGAGACCTCTTGTCATCACACCTGCAAGTGTAACTGCTCCCCTGCCTGACCAAGTTCCTATTTTTACCCCTGCTGCCGAGTCATCTGACGCTCGGGGAAAAGGGATCGCCACAGATGTGCCTGCCCAGACGGAGGCACCAAAGACAACCACTGTTGAAGCTTCCAAGCAGGAGATGGAAGAGATCCTTAATATTATCAAGAAGAGTGATTTCAACGTAGTGGAGCAGCTGGGGCACACCCCATCTAAAATTTCTATGCTATCATTGTTGTTGTGCTCAGAGGCCCATGCCAAGGCCTTGATTACCTTCCTGAAGACGGCCCACGTGCCACAAGAGACATCTGCTGATCAATTTACCGAGTGTGTATCCAACTTAACTGCTGATAATGGTTTGGGTTTCTCCGACGCTGATCTGACTGCTAAGGGGAAGAACCATAACGATGCCCTGCATGTCTCCATTGAATGCAGGGGCACAACTCTCGCCCATGTGATGGTTGACACTGGTTCCTCGTTGAACGTGTTTCCCAAGAAAGCTCTAGACAGGCTGGATTATGAGGGTTTAGAGCTCAAGCCAAGTAATATTGTTGTCCGGGCCTTTGACGGGTCCAAAAGGATGGTACATGGGGAAGTTGACATTCCAATCAGGGTTGGTTCTCAAGTTTTTGATTCTACTTTCTATGTGATGGACATCCGACCATCCTATTCTTGTTTGCTGGGTCGTCCATGGATCGACAAGGCTGGAGCTGTGACCTCCACATTACATCAGAAGCTTAAGTACCTAGTCAGAGGGAAGATCGTAACAGTTCAAGGGGAAGAAGAATATATGGTCAGCCACCTTAACTCGTTTCGGTACATAGAAATGGATGGGGAGTTAATTGAGACCCCCTTTCAACATTTTGAAGAGGTTCCTCAGACACTGGCGTCAACAGAGACTGTGACTGAAGAAGACTCTCCTTTGAAGATGGCTTCCTTAAAGGATGCACGGGCTGTTATTGAGAAGGGTGAGTGTGCAAACTGGGGCCGACTTCCTGATTTCACTCCGAAGACTGACAAATTTGGTTTGGGTTTCACTGCAGAAGCTCAGAGGGCTGTTCGTAAGGCAAGGATTGGAAGACCTCCTGTGTTCATCACCAACCCGGGAGTAAATGCTATTGAAGACGACGTGGAGGAATCTGAATTCAACAGCTGGATCTACCCAACGACCAACGATGGACCAAGCAACAGGACTGCCAAAGACTTCACACCTATTACTTTTGTCACTCAGTAATGAACTCCTTTGTTTTGAATTTGTAACGAACAATAATTTGAAACTTTATGGCCCGGTGTCTTACCCGGGGCACCGTGGCTTCATCTGTGAGGGATTTTGTGTGTCATTTTCATATATCATTAATAAAAGCATTGGACATTTTTTTTTCATTTCAAATCTTGCGCTCCTTTTCTTTCTTTATTACATATATTGCAAAACAGCTATATTTACACACACTCACCTATACAGGTTCCAATCCACTCTGGATCTCACTGGTAACGACTCTGCTACTGCCAGTTATGACTTCGAAAATCTGATCAACTTAGCCGAAGACGAAGGTGAAGATGATTGTGAGGTGCCTGGTGAGCTTGCAAGACTGTTACTCCAGGAAGAGAGGGCCATTCAGCCACATGAAGAGCCAGTGGAAACGGTAAATCTGGGTACTGAGACAGACAGAAAGGAAGTCAAGATTGGTGCCAACCTGGAATCTATTGTGAAACAACGTTTGATTCAGATGCTGCATGACTATGTGGAAATCTTTGCCTGGTCTTACGAAGACATGCCTGGGTTGGATACCGACATTGTGGTTCATCACCTGCCTACCAAGGAAGAATGCCCTCCAGTAAAATAGAAGGTATGCCGTATGCGTCCAAAGATGTCTGAGAAAATCAAGGCTGAGGTTATGAAACAATTTGATGCCGGGTTTCTAGCAGTGACTTCTTACCCTCAGTGGGTTGCCAACGTGGTTCCAGTGTCGAAGAAAGATGGTAAGGTCAGAATGTGTGTTGACTACAGGGATTTGAACAGGGCGAGCCCCAAGGATGATTTCCCTCTGCCTCATATCGACGTTCTGGTTGACAATACTGCTCAGCATAAGATATTCTCCTTCATGGATGGGTTCTCTGGTTATAATCAGATCAAGATGGCTCCTGAAGACATGGAGAAGACCACCTTTGTTACTCAGTGGGGCACCTTTTGCTACAAGGTCATGCCTTTTGGGTTGAAGAATGCTGGGGCAACCTACCAACGTGTCATGGTCGCTCTGTTTCATGATATGATCCATCATGAAATCGAAGTATACGTCGACGATATGATTGCAAGGTCCCAAACTGAGGAGGAACACCTTGACCATCTACAGAAGCTGTTTGACCGTCTGAAGTTGTACAAGCTGAGGTTGAACCCAAACAAGTGCACCTTCGGGGTAAGATTAGGAAAATTGCTAGGCTTCATCGTAAGCGACAAAGGTATTCAAGTGGACCCTGCCAAAGTGAAAGCCATACAAGAGATGCCAGTTCCCAAGACAGAAAAAGAAGTCAGAGGCTTTCTAGGATGGCTGAATTACATTGCCCGATTCATCTCGCATCTAACTGCTACCTGTGAACCAATCTTCAAGCTATTGAAGAAAGATCAAGTGGTACGTTGGAACGATGAATGTCAGGCCGCTTTCGAAAGAATCAAAGAGTATCTCCAGAACAACCCATTCTTATGCCACCGGTTGAAGGGAGACCTCTAATCTTATACTTAACAGTACTTGACAGCTCAATGGGGTGTGTGCTGGGGCAGCATGACGAGTCTGGCCGAAAAGAGCACGCTATTTATTACCTTAGCAAAAGGTTTACCGACTGTGAGACTCGATACTCACTACTCGAGAAAACTTGCTGCGCTTTGGTATGGGCTGCTCGCCAGCTGAGACAGTATATGTTGACTCACACTACTCTGTTGATTTCAAAAATGGATCCAATCAAGTATATCTTCAAAAAGCCCGCCTTGTCCGAAAGAATAGCAAGATGGAAGATGATCTTGATGGAATATGATATCCAGTACACGAATCAGAAAGCAATCAAGGGAAGTGTGTTGGCAGACCATTTGGCACATCAGGCAGTGGATGACTACCAATCCATGAACTTTGAATTTCCAGACGAGAATATCATGGTGGTGACTGATTGTGAAGTACCTGGACCGGATGAAGGACCTGAGGAAGGATCCCGATGGTCTATGCACTTTGACGGAGCCTCAAACGCTTTGGGTAACGGTATTGGCACCATGATCATATCCCCAAAAGGCACTCATACTCCACTTACTGCCCGACTATGTTTCAACTGCACCAACAACATGGCGGAGTATGAGGCATGCATCATGGGTCTTCGAGCTGCAATTGACTTAAGAATTAAGTTTCTGAGTGTCTTCGGATATTCCGCTCTCGTGATCAGTCAGATCAAAGGCGAGTGGGATACGAAACACCCAAATCTTATTCCCTACAAGGAGTACGTGTTGACATTGATCCCCCATTTCGAGGAGATAACTTTTGAACACTTTCCAAGAGAGGAGAATCAGTTGGGGGACGCGCTAGCTACGATGTCTTCCATGTTCAAAGTAAAATGGGACAACGAGGCTCCCCGAATCATTATCTGGAAATTGGATGAACCTGCACATTGCTGCGATCTTGAGGCTGAAGAAGTAACAGAAAAACCCTGGTATCATGAAGTAAAGAGGTACCTAGAAACTCAAGAATACCCCGAGGGTGCATCTGTTAATGACAAAAAGTTTTTGAGAAGGTTCACGACAAAGTTCTTCCTCAGCAACGACATTTTGTACAAACGAAACCATGATTCAACTTTACTGCGTTGTGTGGATAAGACGGAAGCAGAAAGAATCATGGCAGAGCTGCATGAGGGTACCTTCGGAACACATTCCAGTGGACATACCATGGCAAAGAAAATCCTTCGGGCAGGATATTTCTGGTCCACAATGGAAGCTGACTGTTACCAACATTCTCGGACATGTCATAAGTGTCAGATCTATGCTGATAAGGTGCACATTCCTCCAGTTCCTGTAAACGTCTTGACAGCACCTTGGCCTTTTGCAATGTGGGGCATTGATATGATCGGCGAGATCAGACCGACGGCATCCAATGGGCATCGCTTCATCTTGGTAGCGATTGATTACTTTACAAAGTGGGTTGAAGCAGCTTCCTACGCTACCGTAACCAAGAATGTCGTGGCACGGTTCATTTGGCACAACCTAATCTGTCGATACGGCGTCCCGGAAAGGATCATTACGGATAATGGTACCAATCTTAACAACAAGATGATCACTGAGCTCTGCGAGCAATTCAAGATACAGCACCACAACTCTTCTCCCTACCGGCCGAAGATGAAGGGGGCTGTCGAAGTGGCAAATAAGAATATTAAGAAGATTGTGCAGAAGATGACAGTGACCTACAAAGATTGGCACGAGATGTTATCGTTCTCTCTTCATGGGTACCGTACCTCAGCACGGACGTCGACATGGGCAACACCCTTTTCCTTGGTCTATGGCATGGAGGCAGTCTTGCCCATTGAAGTCCAGATACCCTCTCTCCGGATAATGAAGGATGCGGGTTTGAGCGAAGATGACTGGATCCAGACCCGGCTTGAACAGCTGAATCTAATTGACGAAAAGAGACTCACTGCTATTTGTCATGGTCAGACGTACCAAAAACGGATGATCAAAGCATTTAACAAGAAAGTCAGACGCCAAGAGTATCAAGTCGGAGACCTGGTAATCAAGCGCATCATTCCTCCTCAAAGTGATCCCAGGGGCAAATGGACCCCCACGTACGAAGGGCCATTTGTAGTTAAGCATATCTTCTCAGGAGGAGCTATGATTCTAACTACCATGGATGGTGACGACCTTCCTCACCCCGCTAATGCAGACATAGTAAAAACATACTACGCATGAATTAAAGACCCGCTAGGTTGACACACCTAGGCAAAAATAAGGGCATCCCGGCGAACCAAAAGGGTTCGGGCAAAAATAAGGGATGAAAGGAAAAAAATTCGTACACCCGACAAGTCGAAAACCTGAAAAGGCGGCTTGGGCAAAAATGGGTATCCCGGTGGACTGAAAACCCGAAAGGGTGGTCCAGGCAAAAGTTAGGGATTAAAGCGTAATACTATGTCTCATTGGATCACCTTGCATCCAGAATTCGACATCAACTATCAGGTTCAGACGGCACCAATCAATCAGCTTCATCTTCAACTAAGCAGCAAAGTGATGAGACGCTTGAAGACATAAAGGCGATAGCATAGTTGGAACCCAGTGGGATTATTTTTTCACATAGCTGTTTTGTTTCCTTTTCACAAAATTGTATAAACTCTATCTTGTTCGGCGGCGTTCTCTTACTAGGACGTCACCCTCTTGTACATAAACGCCTATTTACAGGCAAATTCCAAAAATCAATACAAATTCACTTTTCAGACCAATTGCCAAGTGTTTTTTTCCTTTTTCTGTTTTGTTCTGTAAAGAACGTCCAATGTTCATTTTTGATATATGCATTTGACATTAATTTCTAACTCATAAATACTTGCATGCGAAACAAAGGACTAATTACAGGTGACATCAGAAACAAGGGCAATAAAGAGTTGTCTAAGCGATCTAGTTGCTCTGTCCACCAAGGTACTAAGGTAGGTTCGGCTGAAGAACGTAACCAAGATACCTCCACTCCCCGCAGAGTAAGACCAGAATCAGCAATACCCTCTCCAAGCAGAGTTGGTCTCCCAATCAGCCTGAAAAGGCACAATATCTCCAGCAAGTCAGCGATACTCTCCCCAAGCAATGTTAGCCTACTGTCAGCCTTAAGGAAGTTGGGTGTCCCCAGAAGATATCAATATTCTCCAGCGGAGTATACAGATGTTCCCAAGCAAGCATCCCCGGCAGTCTTAATATAAGATTGTTCCCCGGCGGAATACAGATACCCCCAGTGGAGCCATTCCCCAGTACAGTCCAAAGTTTCCCCAGGAGAGTCGAATCAACCTCCCCAGTAGATTCCGGAAGCTTATCCCCAGTAGATTCTGGAAGCTTACCCCCAATAGAGTCTGGAAGCTGGTCCCCTACAAAGAGTACGAAAGCATCTCCCTGGCTTTATTCAACGGTTATTCCCCACCAGGGTCTAACTGGGTTATCCTCAGCTAATTACCATGGAAAGATCGTCCTCGACGAAGTTCTTCCTATCCCCCAGCGGAGTTCATCAAATTCCCCAACATAACTTATCAATGGAATCCCTAGCGAAGTTATCATCAAATCTCAGCGAAGCATCTCTTCCCCACATAGTATTTCCCCACAGAGAAATCTCTTCAAGTTTATTCCCCAACGGAGTCGTCTTCTCCTACCGGTTTATTCTTGCAAATCATCATCCCCAGCGGAAACGAAGAATTCTACTCTTCAACATCAGCCCAGGATTCAACAAGCTCCCGACATTCGTCAAGGATTTATTTTCCTAGACGAAAATACATTCATAGACATTTCACACATCCTATTTACATACATGATAAAGTGCATACGACACAATCTCATTTATTCTTGAGAACATCATGACATCATGCATTTCATACATCATGACATTGCATACAACTGATGTTTTGCCTTTTCAGAAAAAAGGTCAATCCAAAGATGATTACTATCAACTGTCACAGTTCCAGATTCGATACCTGTATCCAGCCAGGGCATATTTGTAGACGACCAGTTCCAGATTCGATACCTGTATCTAGCCAGGGCATATTTGTGAGCGATTGATTGTGGATTCGACACTTGTATCTAGCCAGGGCATATCTGCATGAAGAGTTTAGAGATTCGATACCTGTATCCAGCCAGGGCATATCTGTAGACGACCAGTTCCAGATTCGATACTTGTATCTAGCCAGGGCATATCTGTGAGCGATTGATTATGGATTCGACACCTGTATCTAGCCAGGGCATATCTGCATGAAGAGTTTAGAGATTCGATACCTGTATCCAGCCATGGCATATTTGTAGACGACTAGTTCCAGATTTGATACCTGTATCTAGCCAGGACATATCTGTGAGCAATTGATTGTGGATTCGACACCTGTATCTAGCCAGGGCATATCTGCATGAAGAGTTTAGAGATTCGATACCTGTATCCAGCCAGGGCATATTTGTAGACGACCAGTTCCAGATTCGATACCTGTATCTAGCCAGGGCATATATGTGAGTGATTGATTGTGGATTCGACACCTGTATCTAGCCAGGGCATATCTGCATGAAGAGTTTAGAGATTCGATACTTGTATCCAGCCAGGGCATATCTGTAGACGACCAGTTCCAGATTCGATACCTGTATCTAGCCAGGGAATATCTGTGAGCGATTGATTGTAGATTCGACACCTGTATCTAGCCAGTGCATATCTGCATGAAGAGTTTAGAGATTCGATACCTGTATCCAGCCAGGGCATATCTGTAGACGACTAATTCCAGATTTGATACCTGTATCTAGCCAGGGCATATCTGTGAGCGATTGATTGTAGATTCGATACCTGTATCTAGCCAGGGCAAGTCTTGATCATGATTCCTCAAGCATGGCTCAAAAATCATCAAGATGCAAAAGTTACTATTTTTGGACAGCAGAAAAGTCAAATGTATCTTGACCAAGGCATAACTTTTTCATGGTGCATCAGAAAAATCCCATCCAATGCTCATTTTTAAGGGGATGACATTTCCTACAACTCATCTTCACATTCCAAGTCCAAGAAATGCTCTCACAAAAAGTTATCAATTTCTACATTATAGGTCAATTTCAAAAGTCAACAAAAATGCACTTTAAGTCAAAGACCATAACTTGAGATTGGTAAATCAAAATGACATGGTACCAAAGGCATTGGTTAGAGGACTTCAAGACCTTTCCAAAATGTCCAAGAACATGTTCATATGATCAAAATTGAGCAAGATATGCATTGGAGAAGTTGGGAAATTTTCATGAATTTGCAAAAGTCAACTTTGCTCAAAACACATCATTTTTGCTAATGGGCCTCAAATTCCTTCTTGAAACATTGTCCAAGGCTTATGCACGACCCATTGAGATTAAATTGAATTATTTTCTTATTTTTATTAATTAATTGGATTTTTAATTGATTATTAATTCATTTAATTAATTTAATTGTAGGAAAATACCAAGATATGATTTCTAAATCTTTTTGTGAAGCAAAAGTGGTCAACATATGCTGGAGATTTCGTGTACACATCAAGGGGACAAGGATCTCTCAATTTGGCAAGATTTTTCAATCAAAAATATGCAAAAAGATATGATTGAAAATCAAATATTCCAACCATTATTCCATGGATTTTTGGACCAAGATTTACCCTAATTCCATTCTACTATATATGCATAACCTAAACCTAATCATGCACACGTGAAAAGCTGCTGCAAAAAGCCACAACCAATTCCAAAAAAACTCAAGAAAATTTGAAAACTGTTTTCTCACTTCAAGGCCAATTCAATACTTTTAATTGCTTCTAATACATTGCAGGGATCCCCAGGAACATATTGCAATCGAAATCAAGCCTTAACACTCAAAGAATACGCAAGAACAGTGATACGATTTGCTTACTATTTTGAAAATCGAAACTCATGATTCACGCATATTTCATATGATTTTTTATTGGTTTTGTGTTGCTTGAATCCACAAGAAGCTTTTGGTATATTTTAATTGCATTAAAACGCCCTGAAACAGAAATCACCATTGATGAAACTTAGGGTTTCGAAGCTTTCAAATTAGGGCTTTACAGCCCGGGAAAAATTAAGCTTCATAATGCCTATGGTTGAGATCGCTGCGTCCAGACGAGTTTAACCCTACCCTCGCGAACAATTTATGTTAATCCCAGACCAAATCGCTATTATTCCTTGTTCTGCTTTGTGGGGGTTAAAAAACCCCGCTATCTCTTTGTCTTTTTCACAGGTAAACGAGGAAGATGATGAGTTGTACGTGCATGGTTGGAGCGTTCAAACGAGCGCGCGTTTTTTCTCTTTCTAGCATATGAATTGTTTTCAAAATATTATATTTGTTGTTTATAATATTAACAAAGCGTGCAAAGTGGTTGAGTGGTTGGCCAGGTGTTCAGAAAGCGTTGGGACCTGGGTTGGATTCCCAGGTCCCCCCAAAACTATTATTTGTTGGTTTTCTTCACCTAATCATATGCAGGCTTTCAAGTGATGTCCACCATGCACGTTCCAATCCTAGGTGCCATGTGTCCTGAAGCATAGATCTGATGGCTATGAGATGCTGGACACCATGCTCCAAGTCAAAGCACGCTCTGGACAATTGCAAAAGGTCAAACAGGCTGGATAGCTTATTGGGCTTCAGATTGCTAACAAAACCTCCAAAAGGGCCCATCACCCCCCCCCCCCGGTTTAATTATTTCTTTTCCTTTTTTTATTTTGTTTTCTTTTAATTATTTTCTTTTACTAATTATTATTATTAATTACTATTATTATTATTTAACTAACAAATAATTATTTTTATAATTAATTCAGAAAACAATATTTTTTTATTATTATCAATTATTAATTTCATCTTAATTCATTATTTTGTAAATAAAATACTAATAAATTGATTTAGTTTAATTCAGTAATTTTAATTTCCTTTTACAATAAATAAAATGAATTAGACTTAGGGTTTTTCTTTTGACTTTTAATTTCTTTTTATTTTTATTTTCATTAAGACATTAAAAAACACAAAAAAAAACATTTTTTTCTTTTAATTAATTAATTAATTAGAATTAGGTTTAATATTTAATTTAATTGCAAAAAGGGCAAAATTCAATTCTTTTCTCAAAAAGGGTCAAAACCCTAAGGACGTCCCGATTCAATTCTTTCACGCGCATATTTATTTTTAATTCATTATTTTTATCATATTATTGTATCTGTTTCCCGGAATGTAATAACTTTTAATTAGGACTTTAATTATTTATCGCTTTATTTTACTTTCCGCATTTTAAATTAAAGGGTTTGTTTTTGGCGATGTAAATACCCGACGCCTTGTAATAGTTTAGATTTAATTTCCCTCAATTTAATTTCCGCACAATATTAACTGTTAGACGTTTGATAATAGGGAATGCATGTCAAGATCTCTCTTAAATTAAAATCAATCGTAGCTCACCATAATATGTACAAAGATAACATTAATTGAAACCTGACACACTCGCACATGCCACTCCTAGGGTACGCCTCACTTGGTTGCCTCGACGTGGTCATTGAGTATAGGGTGTTTTAGAGGTCGCCCTCCTGTCTAAAGATCAAAGTTGCCTCGAAACGGTTGCCTCGATAAAAAACGATCTAAGACATTAGGGTTACCGCTAAGGCGTCCTACCATTACTTTAGTGACCACATATCCCATAATCGAATTGACCCGAAAACTCCAACGACGGTGCTACCTACTTCTCAATAGTGGGATAGTATTGTCTAAAGGACATTTACACAGCTTAATTTCTTTTGAGTAGGTAGAAGTTCTCAGGTACTTGCTCTTTCAAAACAAAAATACTTTTCGCACTTACACTTTCAAACAAAGTTTTCAAACAACACTTCATACACTTTTGAGGACAGATACAAGAGTTAAATCAAAGTTTTCAAACAAAACCTTTTCAAAACCCACAAACACAAGAAAAGCAAAACACTTTTGAAAACATAGTGAGCAAGTACCTAAGAGCCCGTGGATAATCACAGATAGAAAGGGTGTTAAAACCTTCCCTTTCTATAATCTACCTCCCGAACCGAGAAACATCTCGAAAAGGAATTTTGCTGTGCTTTTGTCCTTTCCTTGTTGGAAAAAATAAAAGACGGTGGCGACTCTTGCTTACCGCGACATTTCGCGAACTAGCTTTAAAACAGTCAGTTCTATTTCCACCGATCACAGGAAGCCATTGCCATCTACAGCCCGAGGGGTCATAACAGGGCTGAACAATGTCAGATAGTAAGTGCTGTGATGATACCTAGACCAGAAGTTGCTCCACAACGCAACAATCAACAAAGGACGGAAAGACCACCACGGCAATTTACCCACATCAACATGACATTGGCTGAAGTTCTACCTCATCTGCTGAGATCTAATTTGGCTACCTTGAGAGAGGTTCCCAAGAATCCAAATACTACATCTCCCCGATATAATCTGAATTCCCGGTGTGCCTATCATTCTGAGAGTCCTGACCACGATACAAATGACTGTTGGGCTATGAGAAACAAAATACAAGACTTGATTGAAGCTAAGGAGATAGATTTCGATGCTCTAGAGAAGTCGAATGTCATAACTGCTCCCATGCCTAAGCACGACCGTGGAGTTAATTCTATTGATACTGAGTTATTTATTGCCTCTGTCGATGAAGTTTCTACTCCTCTCATGGTTGTCAAGAAGAATTTGCTGTTGGGCAGTTTATTTCCGGGTTGTGGCGAAGGTTGCCACATGTGTTCGTTTCTACCTTCTGGTTGCCGCTTGTTGAAGGCTATGATAGATAGCAAAGATATTCGGTTTGAGAAGGCTATGATTCCTGTTGTTCCAATTCAAGACGCTGCCATTATAACCATTTCCGCCAATCCTTCCAAGGTATCCTCGAGAAGACCTATTAGGATTACATCCTTTCCAAGAATTGCTCCACTAATAATTATTGTTCCTGGTTCTGTCCCGTATGTCTCAGATAAAGATGTCCTGTGGTATTATGGTGTCGATGTGTACTATCATGGCATCAAACAAGACTTGAAAGACGAAAAGGTTGATCCTGATATTGGTAACATTGTCGGAACCAGCAAAGTTACCCGAAGTGGAAGGGTTTTCTCTCCCGAGATTTCCCCTAAGACTGTCAGCAAGCCTATTATTGTTCAATCTGATGTCCATGCTAGTACATATTCTAATGTTCTTGTTCTTACTCTGGTTATTACCCCTGTCGGTGAATCGTCTATTACCCGCGGCAAAGAAGTTATAGGCGAGTCTGCCCGGACGGAAGCGCCTAGAAAGATTGTTGTGGAAGCCTCTAAGCAAGAAATGGAGGAGATACTGAAAATCATAGGAAGAGCGACTACAATATGGTCGAGCAGCTGGGGCAGACCCCATCAAAGATATCCATATTATCTTTGTTGGTGTGCTCCGAGGACCATGCGAAGGCTTTGATTGCATTTCTCAAGACTGCGTATGTGCCGAAGGAAACTTCGGCTGATCAGTTCAAAGATTATATGGCCAGCCTGACTGTTGATAATGGGTTGGGTTTCTCGGATGCGGATTTGACTCCGAAAGGAAGAAAGTATAATGATGCTCTGCATGTCTCTATTGAATGTAGGGGCACCACTATTGCTCATGTGCTGGTAAATATTGGGTCTTCACTGAATGTTCTGCCGAAGAAGGTGTTGGGCCGTTTGGATTGCAAGGGCCTAACTCTAAAGCCTAGTAACATTGTGGTAAGGGCTTTTGACGAATCAGAGAGAATGGTGCACGGGGAAGTGGACATCCCTGTCAAAGTAGGTTCTCAGACCTTTGGGTCCACCTTCTATATGATGGATATCAAGCCATCATATTCTTTTTTGCTGGATCGTCCTTGGATCTATGAAGCTAGGGCAGTCACCTCCACACTCCATCAAATGTTGAAGTATCCGGTGAAAGGAAATATTGTCACAGTGCGGGGTGAGGAAGAATATATGGCGAGTCACCTCAACTCCTTCCGCTACGTAGAGATGGACGAGGAATTCATAGAAACGCCTTGTCAGAATTTTGAAGAGGTCCCTCAGATCTTGGCATCGACTGAAACAGCTAGCAACAAACTTCCTTTGAAGATGGCTTCTCTCAAGGACGCCAGGGTTGTGGTTGAAGGTGGGTGTGCTAATTGGGGTCAGCTCCCTGATTTCCCTCATAAAACTGACAAATTTGGTTTGGGCTTTACTACAGGGGCTCAAGGGCTGTTAGACACTCTCGGGCTGGAGGACCTCCCCTACGCATCAACAATTGTGGGATTAACTCCATTGAAGACAGTGAAGAGGAATCAGACATTGACAGCAGGATCTACCCGACTACCAACAGTGGACCGAGTAACTGGACGGCTAGGGACTTCATACCTGTTTCTTTTATTCCACAGTAATTGACTTATTTGTTTTAAGATTTGTAATAAAAAATGTGAAACTTTACGGCCTGGTGCCTTTCCCGAGGCACCTTGGCTTTGCTTGTGAGGGCTATTATTTGTCATTTCATAATCATTAATAAAGAATTGGACGTTTCTGGCATACAAATTTTGCGCTATCTGTTTTTCTTTTCTGTCTTTCACTTTATCAAAACAGCTATTTCTCTTACACACACTCACGTATCATAATGTAGATCCATATCCACTCTGGATCCCATTGATAACAGCTATGTTATTTCCAGTTATGACTTCAAAAATCAGATCAACCAAGTCGAGGACGAAGGTGAGGGCCATACAGCCTCATGAAGAGCCGGTTTAGACAGTGAATTTGGGTACTGAGGAAGACAGAAAGGAGGTTAAAATTGGTTCAAATATGGAGCTTAGCGTCAAACGAAGGTTGATATAGATGTTGCACGACTATGTTGAGATCTTCGCTTGGTCCTATGAAGACATGCCTGGTTTGGACACTGATATTGTGGTACATCACCTGCCGACTAAAGAAGACTGTCCTTCGGTTAAACAGAAAGTCTGCCGTATGCATCCTGAAATGTCAGAGAAAATCAAGGCAGAGGTCATGAAATAGTTTGATGCAGGATTTTTGGCTGTCACTTTGTATCCACAGTGGGTTGCTAACGTTGTTCCGGTACCTAAGAAGGAAGGTAAGGTACAGATGTGTATTGACTACAGAGATCTGAACAGGGTGAGCCCTAAGGATAACTTCCCACTTCCTCGCATCGATGTTCTGGTCTACAACATTGTGCAACATAAGATCTTCTCCTTCATGGATGGTTTCACGGGCTACAACCAGATCAAAATGGATCCTAAAGACATGGAGAAGACAACTTTCGTCACACAGTAGGGCACCTTCTGCTACAAAGTGATGCCTTTTGGGTTGAAGAATGTTGGAGCAACCTATCAGCGTGCCATGGTCGCTTTGTTTCACGATATGATTCACCATGAGATCGAAGTGTATGTTGATGACATGATAGCCAGGTCTCAGGCTGAGGAAGAGCACCTTGATCATCTCCAGAATTTTTTTGACAGGTTGAAGACATATAAGTTGAGGTTGAATCCGAACAAGTGTACCTTCGGGGTAAGATCTGGTAAGCTTCTAGGTTTTGTCGTCAGTGATAAGGGTATTCAGGTAGACCCTGCAAAGGTAAAGGTCATACAAGAGATGTTGGTTCCCTATACAGAGAAGGAGGTAAGAGGTTTCTTGGAATGTCTGAATTACATCGCCAGGTTCATTTCACATCTGACTGCTACTTGTGATCCAATCTTCAAGCTACTGAAGAAAGATCGAGTGGTAAAGTGGAATGAAGAATGCCATACCGCTTTCGAAAGAATCAAGGAATTTCTTCAAGAACCACCCATTCTGATGCCTCCAGTTGAAGGAAGAACTTTGATATTATACTTGACAGTGCTAGACAATTCAATGGGGTGTGTGCTGGGGCAGCATGACGAGTCTGGTCGAAAAGAGCATGCCATTTATTACCTTAGCAAAAAGTTTACCGACTGTGAGACCCGATACTCATTGCTCGAGAAAACTTGTTGCGCTTTGGCATGGGCTGCTCGCCAACTGAGACAGTATATGCTGACTCACACTACCTTGTTGATATCAAAGATGGATCTGATCAAGTATATTTTCGAGAAGCCCGCTCTCTCCAAAAGGATAGCAAGGTGGCAAATGATCTTAACCGAATACGACGTACAATATACAACCCGAAAAGCAATTAAGGGAAGTGTATTGGCTGATCATTTGGCTCATCAGGTCGTGGATGATTACCAGTCCATGAATTTTTAGTTCCCAGATGAGAATAACCGACTGCGAAGAACCTGGACCGGAAGAAGGACCCGAGGAAGGATCCCGATGGTCTATGTATTTTGATGGAGCCTCAAACGCACTAGGTAACGGCATTGGCGCTATAATAATATCTCCCGAGGGCTGTCATACTCCATTCACTGCCCGGTTATGTTTTAACTGCACCAATAACATGGCGGAGTATGAAGCATGTATCATGGGTCTTCGAGTTGCTATTGACCTGAGGATTAAGTTCTTAAGTGTATTCTGGGATTCTGCTCTGGTAATAAGTCAGATCAAAGGCGAGGGGGATACGAAACACCCAAACCTCATTCCTTACAGAGAGTATGTCCTGACATTGCTCCCACACTTTGAGGAGATAACCTTTGAACACTTCCCACGAGAAGAGAGCCAGTTGGCGGACGCACTATCTACCATGTCTTCTATGTTCAAAGTTAGGTGGGACAATGAAGATCCCCAAATTACCATTGATAGGTTGGATGAACCAGCACACTGCTGCGAGATCGACACCGAAGAAGTGGCAGACAAACCCTGGTTTCACGAAGTCAAAAGGTACCTCGAGGTTCAGGAGTATCCCAAAGGGGCATCTATCAATGATAAGAAGTTTCTGAGAAGGTTTGCTACAAAGTTCTTCCTTAGTAATGGGATCCTCTATAAATGCAACCATGACTCCACACTACTACGGTGTGTGGACAAGAGCGAAGCAGAGAGGATCATGACAGATCTACATGAAGGCACCTTCAGAACCCATTCTAGTGGACATTCCATGGCTAAGAAGATCCTACGGGCAGGATATTACTGGTCCATCATGGAAGCCGATTGCTATCAGCACTCTCGAACTTGTCATAAATGCCAAATCTATGCTGATAAGGTGCATGTACCTCCAGTTCCTCTGAACATCTTGACAGCTCCTTGGCCCTTTGCAATGTGGGGTATCGACATGATCGGGGAGATCAGACCTACTGCATGTAACGGGCATCGTTTCATTTTAGTGGCCATCAATTACTTCACAAAGTGGTTTGAGGCAGCTTCTTTTGCTACTGTGACCAAGAATGTCGTAGCGTGGTTTATCTGACATAATCTGATCTGTCAATATGGTGTACCAGAGAGGATTATTACTGACAATGGTACAAATCTCAATAACACAATGATCACAGAGCTCTGCAAACAGTTCAAGATTCAGCATCATAACTCTTCTCCCTACCGGCCGAAGATGAATGGGGCTGTTGAAGTTGCTAACAAGAACATCAAGAAGATTGTACAGAAGATAACGGTGACATATAAATACTGGCACGAGATGTTACCATTCGCTCTTCATGGGTGTCGTACCTCAGCACGAACGTCGACAGGGGCAACACCCTACTCTCTGGTATATGGTATGGAGGAAGTCCTACCCATAGAAGTCCAGATACCTTCTCTCAGAATCATGAAGGATGCGGGTTTAAACGAAGATGACTGGATCCAAACCCGGCTTGATCAGTTAAATCTAATCGACGAAAAAAGGCTTACTTCTATCTGCCATGGTCAGACGTATTAGAAGCGAATGATCAAGGCTTTTAACAAGAAAGTCAGGCGTCAAGAATATCAAGTTGGGGATCTAGTGATCAAACGCATCATACTGCCGCAAGGTGATCCCAGGGGCAAATGGACTCCCACTACGAAGGGCTATTTATGGTTAAGAACATTTTCTCGGGAGGAGCTATGATTCTAACCACCATGGACGGTGACGACCTTCCTCACCCCGTCAATGCAGACATAGTGAAAAGATACTACGCATCATCAAAGACCCGCTAGGTCGACTGGACTAGGAAAAAATAAGGGCTTCCCGGTGAACCAAAAGGGTTCGGGAAAAAGTAAGGGATGAAAATGAAAAAAATATGTACACCCGACAAGTCGAAAACCCGAAAGGGAGACTTGGGCAAAAAAGGGTATCTTGGTGGACTGAAAACCCGAAAGGGCGGTCCAGGAAAAAGTTAGGGATTGAAGCGTAACACTATGTCTCATTGGATCATCTTGTAACCAGACTACGGTATCGACTATCAAGCTCAGACATCACCAATCAATCTGATCCATCTTCGACCAAGCAGCAAAGTGATGAGACTCTTGAAGATACAAAGGCAATAACAGAGTTGGTACCCAATGGGGTCGTTTTGCATAGCTGTTTTTCTTTCTTTTGCATAAATTGTAATTTATATCTTTCGGAAGCATTCTCTTACTAGGACGTCAGCCTCTTTATACAAAAAACGCCTATTACAGGCCAACTTCAAAAATCAATACAAGTCATTTTCACAAGAAATTTCAAGTTGTTTTTTCTTTTTCTATTTTGTTTTGCAAGAACATCCAATAATTTATTTTTGATATATGCATTTGAAAATAATTGTTGCTCATAAACATTTACATAAGAAACAAAGACAATTACTCGTAATTCCAGAAACAAGGAAAATAAGAAGTACCAAACCCGACGATTCCTCTGCCCAGCAGATATCGGGATAGAGTCAGCTTTGGAACATGATTATTGGTACATACATTCCCCACAGAGTAAAAGTACCCAAAGGCATTGATGTCAGTTTCCCCGAAGCATGACGTAACTGTCCCCAGCCAAGGTTCATAATTGCGGGCTAGTCAGTAAAATTCATCCTCCAAGAAGAGTTTGTTTCTATAAGATACAGAAGCTCAATCTCCAACAGAGCTCATCACCTCTGACAACTTAATTGCATCCCCAACTAAGGTTGTTCCTCCGGGTCGGCAGGTCTACCAACAGAGTATCACTCCCCCACCCCCCCAAGTTTGATCCCCACAGAGTTTATTCTCCAGCATTTTCTTCCCGACAGAACATTTACAAATCTCCAGCAACTGTCAGGGATTTATTTTCCCAGACACGAGCATACCCCAATAGAATTTCATGAAAATACATCATGACATATGCATATTGTGGTACGGTGGGAGAACTGACTATGGTTTTGCGTTTGTTTTCGCAAATGTTTCGGTTGAGCAAGAGTCGCCACCGACTTTTTATTTTATCCTAAGGAAAGGTTTAAAAAGCACAGCAAAAACCTTTGAGATATTTTCTTGGGTTCGGGGATTAGATTATAGAAAGGGAAGGTATTAGCACCCTTTCTATACATGGTTATCCATGGGCTCTTAGGTACTTGCTTAGATCAACTTGCCTTGGTTTTCAATTGTTTGAAATGGTGCTTTGTGTGTGGTTTTGAAAAGGTTTTGAAAAAGATGCCTTGTCTAGGCTACCCTTGTAACAATTCTTTACTCGAATGTTTTACAAAAGGTGTTTGTCTTTTTGAAAAGATGTTTCAAGGTTTTTTTTTAAAGTTGTTTTGAAAGTGTTTGTGAAGTGTGTTTTGAAAAATAGGCAAGTGTTTTTGTTTTGCAAGTTGACAAGTACTTAAGAGCTATCTACCCTAAAGTTATCAAAGATTTTTGCTACGTTTTAACCCTTTTAACAATTTTGTTCCACCATTGCATTTGGTGGACAATCTTGTGTTAGGATGTGAAAGGGACGGGCGCGGGTCATCGTTTAGACCATAATTGCAATGGTGCCAAGTATCTTTGGGCAATTTTCCTTTAAGGGACTTGATCATTTTTAGGCAACTTTCAAAAGCGTCATCGAGGGACTATGATCAATTGATTTGTGTTTGTTTTTGCCCAAAGAGACCTAACATGCAATATGGCCCATTTATTGAAGGCAACAAGTGGAATACCCTAGGGGTGCAAGTGTGATTAGTATTGTCCATTTTCATGCTTGTTTATCTTGAAATTAGGTCAAACTATTTTTGTTGTTTTTGATTCGCATACAAACCCTACTTCTAACATGGTATAATTAGAAAGCATTAAAGTGCGAAAAATAAAGTCCTAAACTATTACAACACAATATATGGGAAGGGGGGTACAAATGTTCAAATGGGGGTATTTTGACAAGGAATTTAAACCTAGACTATTACATCAATATTGAATTATTTACAAGATAATTGATTGCACAAATTAAATGGAAATAAAATAAATATGCAAGATGCAAAAAGGTTTTTTTATATGTATGAAAAAAAAGTATTTTTATATGTCAAATAAACAAAATAAAAAGTATTATTTTTTTGGAGTTTTTTATATTTAGGGCAAAACCCTAATTTTATTAAGTAAATGTATTAATTATTTAATATGTACAATTTTTAATAATTATGTACAAAAATAAAATAAAAATGAAGTATATTTATAAAAAGGTATTTTTAATGTCAAATATTAATAAAATAAAAATGTATGTATTTTTGTATTATTTACTAAATATGCTAATTAATGTGTATGTATTTATATAATTGATCAAATATATTAAATATGTGCAAAAATAATAATTTTTAATATTTACAAAAAAAGTATGTTTTATGTAAAATATTTTCAGAAGATAAAATAAAATAAAAATTAGAAAATAAATATGTTTGCATTATTTTTTCTAGTTATTCTAAATAATAGTATTTATATTATTTATGCACAAAAACTAAATAAGACTAATAAATATCAAAATAAATGCAAAAAATGTGGAAAAATAGATTTTTATATTTTTTCATACTTAAATAAAAATATAGAAATGAAATCAAAAGGAAAAAATGGAAAATGATAAGTAAAAATCAAAATGGGTCAGGGAGGTTCAAAAGCAAAAGCAAGGTGCAAATAAGAAAAATAGAACAAGCCCAGCCCAATAGGACCTTCTTCAACCTCTGGCAAGAACCTTTGTCAAAAACGCGCGTTTTGCACCATGATTCAAACATCTAGATTCCTGGACTTTTAGCACAAACTTACAACATAAGAAATGTTAAGCATCAAGTCACGATTCTGGACATGTAAAGAACTCATCCTAACTCTCATAAATGAGAGAGAATTTCATCATTCCCAAATCTTAACCTAACTTTTTATCAATATTCAGACCTTAAATTCTCACAGCATATGCAAAATAAATGAAAAGTAAAGGTATGTACAGTTTCAGGGGCATGAGTAGAACACTTCTTATTCACAAACTTAGAGCTAATGATGCCTACATTGGGAGATAGAAGTTCAAGAATATACCTGTTCAGCTGGAATCGTGTCTGGCAATGGGGGAGCTTTCAGGGCAAGATGATGATTTGTACAGCTTGCTTGAAGTGTGAGGATGCTATTCCAATACTTGGTATGCTTTGAAACCTTCTGTACCAAGCTGCAGAAGTCAACCTGCAAGAGGAAGAAATGAAAATGGCCAAACTGATTAGAGGAGTTACAGTTCACTTCTAATGCTTTGGATAGTTTGGATTGATGGTAAGGAAAATGTTTGAACTGGTTTTGGCCAAGATGCACGATGGAAATGAGTTGTGGGATTCAAGTTGCAGAATATGCCCTGTTTTGGCAGTTTGAGGGTGATTCTGTGAATGAGAGGGTGTTGGAGAGGGTTGACTCGTGTTCTAGCTCAGTTAGGGTGTTTAGAAAGTGTACAAAGTTTTTTCTTAAGCTTGGTTTACAGGAAATGAGAGTTGTTGTCTGTTATGGCAAGTTTCTTACACTTTAAGCAACAAAAGGCCACTTGGTGTTTCTAGCCTGTACAGGCCCCCACTCTATGCTGAACCACTTAGTCTTGATCAGTGTAATTAGCCCATAAACTTGTGCCAACGAGATCTTAACTGTACTTGCTTGGATTTGTATTTTGACATAAAGTGAAACTTTTCTAAAATGGATATTATGCTTTATCTAAAAATGGATTAAACCTTTATGCAATGCTTGAACACATAGAATATTGTCTTGGCACAAATAGTTTGCATTAAATTTATGAGTGTAAAAGAGATTTAGGTCCTGTAATCAAGAAATGCATGCTGATTTGAAAATTGTCTAAGTGTATGAACATGGAAATTGGCCATAACAAAAGTGAGTTTTTCCCATATTGCAAAATTCGATTCTCTCAAACCATGAGGTTGTTTGATGAGTTCTTGGACATTTTGGAAAGCTTGGAATGTGTACTTCAACCCATCTTTAAAATGTAAATTGAAATTCCAAGTGGAAGTATGTGAAAAATGGTCATGAAGTTAGGCAAAAATCCTGCCTAAAATAGGTCAAATTTTCTCTAAGTTAAGAATGATTTGGTACCCTTGTTCCAAAAATTGTAACTTGAGCTACAAGCTTCTTTTGAGAAAACTTTGTGAATCAAAGTTGTATATTTTGCAATAGGCTACAACTTTCATGTTTTGACTTTTGCTTGAATCCAAATGAATCTTGGTTAGAAAGTGTGACAAAGTTAGGAAAAAATTAGGGTTTTTCATAACTTAGAAAAATTCTAAGTTATAAAAAATCTTCATTTCAAACCCTAATTTGCAATTCTTGATTTCTTGATGAACAAGTTTCATGACTTGGAATGTTTTGATGAAAAATGAATCTTGACACTTGATTTTGACCAAAAAGTCAAAGTTTGACTTTTTAGTATACAGTCAAAATTGATCAATTGACTGGGAAATACAACTGTCAATCTTGTGCATTTGGGATCTTTTGAACTTGTTGAGCATGTCAAGACAATTCCATGGGGTCCTTGAGTCCATATGTGAGCTTGGTTTGCCATTAGCTAGGTCAAACAGTCAAAAATTGCCTTTGTGCAGTCAAAACCCTAAAAATGACCATTTTGCCCTTTTGGTGATCTGATCAAATTTCTTGTGGAATTGTGATCCAAACTTGATCAAATGGTCCATGTGAGTTCATAATGTTGATGTGGGTCAATTTTCATGAGATTTGACTGTCAATTGGCCACAGTTGACTTTTTTTCCCAATACAGCTGATTTCTAGGTCAACTGTCCAATTGACTGGGCAAAACTTGGAATCAAGACTTGAAACTTGGTATGGATAAACTTGGGAGTCCAATATGAAGCATGAAAGTCATCTTAGGCAATTTTGGTCAAAACATCTTTGTGCAAACACAAACCCTAATTTGGGTCAACAATGCAAGGAGAAGTCTTGAGCAGATGAAACCCTAACTGGATCTTGAGCTCCAAGGGCTTAGTGATGAGAAATCAATGAGAAATGGGAGGGCAAATTTTGGGGTACAACAGTTGCCCCTGTTCAATCTTCTTAAATCCGAAGAGTTAGATTGGCAAGTTTGCCTTTCGTGACTCGAGGGTAAAAGGAGATTGGACACTAGAGTGCCCGGAAATTTGCACTCGTCAAAGCAATGGATGCGGGAATGGGCTTAGAGATGCCATTTGGAGATGGCTTAACGATGCCATCGGGAGGAGTGACAGAAACTTGTCGGGGATGGGCTTAAAGATGCCATCTAGAAATGGGCTTAAAGATGCCATTTGGAAATGTTGAACTGTATGTCAATGGTGAGTGGACGAGTATCAGAAAGGCACCCATGTTTTGGAACATCTCTGAATTGGGGGTCCGAATAAGCAATAGATTGACATCCATGTCCGGAGAATCCATGAACCGTTTTCAAAAGTTGAGAAGAGTCTGAACAAGTGATAGGTTAACATCCGTTACTGGAGAACCCGTGAACTGTTTTTAAAAGTTGCATCTGAACAAGCGATAGATTAACATCCGTTGTTGGGAAGAATCCATAAACTGTTTTCAGAAGTCTTGAGAAGAAACTGAACAAGCGATAGGTTAACATCCGTTACTTGGAGAACCCGTGAACTGTTTTCAGAAATCTTGGAGTTGAATAAGCAATAGAGCAGCATCCGTTGTTGGGAAGCGTCCGTAAACTGTTTTCAAAAGTTGAGAAGAGTCTGAACAAGTGATAGGTTAACATCCGTTACTGGAGAACCCGTGAACTGTTTTCAGAAGTCTTGAAGAGGAACCAGTGTAGGGTTTCCTGATGATGAGCTCGTGTAAAACTGTATCTGGATGAACCTGGAATAAGCATCAGAATGTTGCCATGTCTGGGTCATATCTGAACTATTCCTGGAAAGAATCTCGGCAGATAATGATTTTTGTCTGTCGACTGATCTTACCTGAAAAGGTAAAGAGTTAGTTATATGCAATGTCATGATGCATGATACAATGTATGTTATATGATATGAATGTAAATGAATGTGCATGTAAGCTGGAGAGCTGTCTTGCGGAGGATAAATGAATCCTAGATGGCTGAAGATAAAAGCATCTTGACTGCTGTCGGGAAGAATAATTCCTTGGCTGTTGCTGGGGAATAAGGAGCTTGGGTTGTATACCAATCTTCTGGGGAATTCCTGTCTTGAGGAGACCTTCACTGGAGAATCTTCGAATATACAATGAGGAACTGAAAACTGAAAGTCTTCAAATTTGCTTGGGGAATACTAGTCCTTCAAACGTCGAGGGGCCTTAGAACCACTTGCGGGGACTTGGAATTTCCTTGGTGACTTGCAGGGTAAAAGAATTTCTGATGATTTCTACTGGGGATTTTAGAACCTGGTAGACTTAAGCTGGGGAGATAAGACTGAGAATCTCCAGTCTAGTGAGAAGCATTTCTGTGGGAAAAAGGTTCACTAGTCTGGCTCCGCTGGGGATTGATAGTTTGAAGTTTTAGCTCTGATGGGGATACTGGAACTTAAACTCTGAGGGGAATTGAGTTCTGGAGGATTCTCTGGCTGGGGATAACAAAGATAAACTCCTCTGGGGATTGTATTGATAAGTCATGCTGGGGAACTCTGATGAACTCCGCTGGGGATAGGAAGAAATTTGCCGAGTGCGATCTTCCGTGGTAATAAGCTGAGGATAACCCAGTTATAAGCCCTTGTGAGGAGTAACTTTGAATAAAGCTCGGGAGAGACGTCCGTACTCTGCAGGGGATAAGCTTCCAATATCTACTGGGGATAAGCTTCAAGACTTGCTGGGGATATGGATTCCAAATCTCCTGGGGGTTTCCTTTGAAAGGGTATCAAGATATCCAACTGCACCTTCAACCTATCAGTAATCCTCTTTCTTGATTCATAAGGAAATGATTATGTTCAAATGCATATGCCTATTTAACAAAACATTGGACGTTTCTCAAAATAAAACAATTGGTGCAAGAGAAAAAGAAAAAGGAAATGACACAAATTTCTGGGAAGAGTATTTGTATTAACTTTCTCTGAGTATATTTGTACAAAGGAGACAATCATCCTAGTAAGAGGATTTTGTCGTAAATATTGAAAGATTTATACAAAATAAAGATGGCTATGTGAAATAATTCCATGGGATTCCATTCCGCTATAGCCTTCACAACTCTGAAGATCTGTCCATTCAATGCTTCGTCTGCCGATGACCGGATTGATCAGAAGCCTGGAACTGGTTGATGAAGAGATTGTCTTTGAAGTGATCCGACGAGACATAGTTATACGCTTCAATTCCCTAACTTTTGCCTGAATCGCCCTTTCGGGTTTTCGATCCACCGGGAAACCCCTTTTTGCCCAAGCCGCCCTTTCGGGTTTTCAACTTGCCGGGTGTACAGATTTTTTTGTTTTTATCCCTAATTTTTTCCTGAACTGCCCTTTCGGGTTTTCGGTTCACCGGGATGCCCATTTTTGCCCAAGCCGCCCTTTCGGGTTTTCGACTTGTCGGGTTATTTTATGCGTAGTATCTTTTGACTATGTCTGCATTCGCAGGGTGCGGCAAATCATCGCCGTCCATGGTGGTTAGAATCATCGCACCACCAGAAAATATGCTCTTGATCACAAATGGTCCTTCATATGTAGGAGTCCATTTGCCCCTGGGATCACTTTGCGGCAAGATAATCTGCTTGATTACGAGATCTCCGACTTGATACACCTGACGTCTGACTTTCTTATTGAAGGCCTTGATCATCCATTTTTGATACGTCTGACCATGGCATATAGCAGCGAGTCGCTTCTCGTCGATCAAATTGAGTTGATCAAGTCGGGTCTGAATCCAATCATCTTCATTCAAACCTGTGTCCTTCATAATCCTTAGAGAAGGAATCTGAACCTCCATAGGCAGGACAGCTTCCATGCCATATACCAACGAAAATGGGGTTGCCCCGGTTGAAGTACGTGTCGTCGTACGGTATCCATGTAGAGCAAACGGTAACATTTCATGCCAGTCTTTGTAAGTGACTGTCATTTTCTGAATGATCTTATTAATGTTTTTGTTCGCAGCTTCAACAGCACCGTTCATCTTCGGCCGATAGGGAGATGAATTGTGATGATAAATCTTGAACTGTTCACACAATGCGGTGATCATCGTGTTATTCAGATTTGTACCGTTGTCTGTGATGATCCTGTCTGGGACACCATACCGGCATATGAGATTTTGCTTGATGAAGCGGGCAACCACATTTTTAGTAACAAAGGCGAAGGAAGCTGCTTCGACCCATTTTGTGAAATAGTCAATGGCAACTAGGATGAAGCGATGTCCGTTGGAAGCCGTGGGCTTGATCTCTCCAATCATGTCAATGCCCCACATTGCAAATGGCCAAGGAGCAGTCAGAACGTTGAGAGGGACCGGAGGGATATGAACTTTGTCAGCGTAGACTTGACATTTGTGGCAAGTACGGGAATGTTGATGGCAGTCAGCTTCCATGGTAGACCAGTAATAGCCTGCCCTTAGGATCTTCTTAGCCATTGTATGCCCGCTCAAGTGAGTGCCAAATGTGCCGCTGTGTATCTCAGTCATGATCAACTCTGCTTCAGCTTTGTCTACACATCGGAGTAATACACAATCATGGCTTCGTTTGTAAAGGATGTCGTTGCTCATGAAGAACTTAGCAGCGAATTTCCTTAAGAACTTCTTGTCATTTACGGAAGCTCCTTCGGGATAATCTCTAGTCTCGAGATACCTTTTGATTTCATGGAACCAGGGTTGTTCCACTACTTCTTCGGTATTAATCTCGTGACAATGTGCAGGTTCATCCATTCGCTCGATGGTGATTTGGGGAGCCTCGTTATCCCAGTCGAGTTTAAACATGGAGGACATTGTAGCTAGAGCATCTGCTAGCTGATTCTCTTCTCGCGGGAAATGCTCGAAGGTAATTTGCCCGAAATGAGGCAACAATGTCAAGACATGTTCTTTGTATGGGACAAGATTAGGATGCTTGGTATCCCACTCTCCTTTGATTTGACTGATAACTAAAGCCGAGTCCCCAAATACGATCAAAGATTTGATCCCCAAGTTTATAGCAGCCTTGAGACCAAAGATGCAAGCTTCATATTCAACCATGTTGTTTGTGCAGCTGAAACAAAGTCGGGCCGTGAAAGGGATGTGACAACCTTCCGGAGAAATGAGTACCGCACCGATACCGTTTCCAAGTGCATTTGAAGAACCATCAAAGTACAGGGTCCATCGGGATCCCTTTTCGGGTCCGTCATACGGTCCGTTACTTTCAATGTGGTCCAAATTCATGATGTCCTCGTCTGGGAAGTCAAATCTCATGGGTTAGTAATCTTCGATAGCTTGATGAGCCATATGGTCAGCTAGTACACTCCCTTTTATAGCTTTTTGAGTGGTGTTCTGGATGTCATACTCAGTTAGGATCATTTGCCATCTAGCTATCCTTCCAGATAAGGCGGGCTTTTCGAAGATATACTTGATAGGATCCATTTTGGAAATCAACAAGGTAGTATGAGTCAACATATACTGCCTTAGTCGGCGAGCAGCCCATACCAAAGCGCAGCAAGTTTTCTCAAGCAGTGAGTAGCGAGTCTCACAATCGGTAAACTTTTTGCTAAGGTAATAAATAGCATGCTCTTTTCGACCAGACTCGTCATGCTGGCCCAAAACACACCCCATTGAGTTATCCAAGACGGTCAGATACATGATCAATGGTCTTCCTTCGACGGGTGGCATCAGAATAGGAGGTTCTAGCAAATACTCCTTGATCTTATCAAAAGCAGCTTGGCAATCGTCGTTCCATTCGACTACCTGATCTTTCTTTAAGAGTTTGAAAATTGGCTCACAGGTAGAAGTCAGATGAGAGATGAATCTGGCAATATAGTTCAAGCGCCCCAAGAACCCTCTAACCTCCTTTTCAGGACGGGGAGCAGGCATCTCTTGTATTGCTTTCACTTTTGCTGGATCGACTTTAATGCCTTTGTTGCTTACAATGAATCCTAGAAGTTTACCAGACCTTACTCCAAAAGTGCACTTACTTGGATTCAGCCTGAGTTTGTATTCTTTCAATCTGGAAAACAACTTTTCTAGATGTTCAAGGTGCTCCTCCTCTGTTTGTGACCGAGCTATCATATCATCTACGTAAACTTCAATCTCATGATGTATCATATCATGAAACAAAGCTACCATGGCGCGTTGATAAGTTGCCCCAGCGTTCTTCAGTCCGAACGGCATCACCTTGTAACAGAAAGTGCCCTATTGTGTGACAAAAGTTGTTTTCTCCATATCCTCGGGGGCCATTTTGATTTGATTGTAGCCCGAGAATCCATCCATGAAGGAAAACACTTTGTGCTGAGCTGTATTGTCGATCAAAATGTCAATGTGTGGAAGTGGAAAATCATCTTTGGGGCTGGCTCTATTCAAATCCCGGTAGTCCACACACATCCTGACTTTGCCATCTTTCTTAGGTACTGGCACGATGTTAGCGACCCATTGAGGATAGGACGTAACAGCAAGAAAGCCAGCGTCAAATTGCTTTATCACTTCTGCTTTGATCTTTTCAGACATGTCAGGCCTCATTCGGCGGACTTTTTGCTTGATCGATGGACAATCCTCTCTTGTAGGGAGACGGTGAACCACGATGTTTGTGTCTAAACCCGGCATGTCTTCATAAGACCAAGCGAAGATTTCAACATACTCATTCAACAACTGTATCAGGCGTTCCTTGACACTTGGTTCCAGATTGGCACCCACTTGCACCTCCTTCCGGTCTTCCTCGGTCCCTAAGTTGACAGTTTCCAATGACTCTTCGTGCGGTAAGATGGCCCTTTCCTCTTGCTGTAGAAGTCTGGCTAGTTCCCCTGGTACTTCACAACCTTCGTCATCTTCATACTCGGCTTGATTGACCAGATTTTCAGAGTTATTGAAGGATATAGCAGAATAGTCACCCATGGAATCCGGAGTGGATGGGTACCTGCATTTGTGAGTGTGGGTGTGTGTAAGGGATAGCCATCCTTAAACAAAAATGCAAAAGGAAAGAAAATGAACACAGCAGTTTATCAAATGAGAAACGTCCAATGAATCATTAAACATGGCATATGGATATGAAAGTAATCAAAACCCTTACAAATGGACCTACATGCCCCGGGCAAGGCATGAGGTAAAAAGATAGTGTACGGATTGTTCGAAAATAAATATTACAGACCAAATAGGAAATGTTTGATAGATAAATTACTGATGAATAAAAGTGATGGGGACAAAGTATTTTGCCTCCCAGTTGCACAATCCTCCTTTGACAGTTGGGTAAATCCACTCTTTGATGTTGCTCTCTTTGTCTTCATCCTCCAAAGCGTTGATTCCGTAGGGAGAAATTTTGACTGGCGCTCTTTCAATCTTCGACCGGCGCATAGCTTTCTGGCCCGCGGTAGTGAACCCTAATCCAAATTTGTCTGTTTTATGTGGAATATCAGGCAACTGCCCCCATGCTGAATTCTTCCCCTCCTTTATTGCGGCCCTTGCATCCTCCAGAGATGCCATCCTGGCCATCTGCCTCGGTACTTCAGCTGCCAACTTTGCTACTGCTATTTCAGGAAGGACTTCTTCGAAATGCTGAAAAGGCGTCTCAATGAACTCCCCCTCTACCTCCACATACCGGAAGGAGTTCAAGTGGCTGATCATGTACTCCTCTTCGCCATGGACGGTTATGATTTTTCCCTTGACAGGATATTTCAACATCTGATGTAAGGAGGAGGTGACTGCCCCAGCATGGTGTATCCAAGGCCTACCCAACAAGCAAGAGTATGACGGACGGATGTCCATCACATAGAAAGTAGATTTAAACACCTCAATGCCTATCTTGATGGGAATTTCAACCTCCCCATGGACCATCCTCTTCGAACCATCGAAAGCTCTGACAACAATATCACTCGGCTTCAACTCTAACCCTTAACAATCTAGTCGGTCCAAAGCTTTCTTAGGCAGTACATTCAGCGACGAACCAGTGTCGACCAAGACATGTGCGAGAGTAGTTCCTCGGCACTCGACTGAAATGTGCAAAGAATCATTGTGGTTTCTACCTTTAGGAGTTAGGTCGGCATCAGAGAAACCTAATCCATTGTCCGCAGTAAGGCTAGCCACGCAATTTTGGAATTGATTCGCAGAGGTTTCCTGGGGCACATGGGCTACCTTTAGGAATTTTATCAGAGCTTTAGCGTGCGCTTCCGAGCAAAGTAATAGTGCCAGCATGGAGATCTTTGAGGTGGTTTGCCCCAGTTGTTCTACCACATCGTAATCACTCCTTTTGATTATCTTCAAGATCTCATCCATTTCTTTCTTGGAGGTTTCCGGGATGACCAAGGGTTGAGCCCTCGTCCTGACGAGCTCATCTTGGATTCCCTTACCTTTATCAGCAGCGGTAGGAGGGACAATACTAGGAACAACAACATCTTCAATCAATGGGGTTCTAGCAGAGAGTTTTATTGGTGCAGGGATGACCTTGTCAGTAGATGAGGGTCCAAAAATTGCTCTTGGAGGGGCAATCTCTGGAGAAAATATTCTCCCGCTCCGGGTGATTTTACTCGTGCCTGCAATGTTTCCAATGCTGGCTTCTTCATCATCCGAACTTTCTTCAGTTATTTCGATTTGTTTAATACCATGGTAGTAGACGTCACCGCCGTAGTTCCATGGGATTGACTTCTCAGAAATATAGGGGACAGGCCCTGGCATTGTTATCTTCAAAGGAACAGATTTCGTAGCTGGTGTAATCTTAACAGGCTTTCTGACGGCCTTGGAAAGATTGGCGTGAATGGTTATGATTGAGACATCTTCAGTATGGTTTGGAATAGCATAAACCTTTTCAAACAAAATTTGTCGACTGTCCATTAGGCCTTGGATGCCTTTCTTCAGTAACGAACAATCAAACGGCAGAGAGTAACAACAATAGCAATCTTCTTTACATCACGGGAAGATCCCGGCCCTTAACAGATTCAACTTGATGGTTAACAATGGAGTTATCAGATCATTGACATCAGCAACATACAAATCTTCTTCAATGGCATTGACATTTCGGCCGTGCTTCGGCATTGGAGCAGATATCACATTAGGCTTCTCCGGAGCGTCGAACTCCACTTCCTTCGCCTCTATCAGGTCTTGGATTTTATGCTTGAGTGCCCAACAATCGTTGGTGTCGTACCCGACACTGTCAGAATGGTAGGCGCATTTAGCATTAGGATGGTAATGCGGAGAGGACGTATTCTCATTTTTTGGTGCCTCTTTGATAGTGGCGAGATTCAACTTTAACAGATGGGGAAGCACTTGCGCTGGAGTCATATTAATACGGGTGAACTGCCGTTGTGGCCGTTCCACTCGTTGTTGATTTGGTCTGGACTGGTTATAGCGAGGCTGCTCACTTGAAGGATTTTGAATCATTACAGCCCCCACAGTCGGCCGGCGCTCAGTCTTCCCTACTCTTCTTTGGGAGTATACCACAGCCGTTTCCTTCTTGAAAGGCTTCTTCTCAACACTTGCAGCGGCACCCTTCTGAATCTTTCCTGACTTGAGCCTGCTTCTATTCTTTCGCCTGTTAAGATCAAATCGGTAAACCCTGCGGAAGAGTTACCAATCAGATGATTGAAAAATGGCCCAAATAGGGTCCCTAGAAACGTATCAACAAGTTCACGGTCGGTTAAAGGAGGCTGCACCCTGCCAGCCAAATCCCTCCATTTTTGTGCATATTCTTTGAATCCTTCGTCGGTTCCCAGTGACATACCCTGAAGTTGGGTACGCGTAGGAGCAAGGTCAGAATTGTACTGATATTGTTTGTAGAAGGCGGTGGCCAAGTCTTCCCAGTTTCGGACGCTGGTTCCCTCTAGCTGATAAAACCACTCCAGTTGAGCCCCAGAAAGGCTGTCTTGAAAGAAATGGATCCAAAGGTTCTTATCTGCCGTATAAGGTTGGATCTTTCTTACGTAGGACCTGAGATGCATTTTTGGACAGGACAGCCCATCATACCTCACAAAAACTGGCACTTTGAACTTTAGGGGAATCACAATCCCGGCAACTAAACCCAAGTCTTTGAAATCCAAACCCGGCACCCTTTGTAGCTCCATGGCGGCCAACCTGTCTTCTAAACCTTTGTATTTATCATCAGCCGGAGGGTATTGTTGATCAGAGTAGTCTTCATCCTCTTCGACCTCCTTTTCTTCCATATCAGACTCAGAAGGTACCGCAGCCCCACCTCCTTTGCTGGTTCCTTCATCAGAAGTAGGAGGAAATTCAAGCACTCTCCGAGCTTCTCCTTCAAATCTTCTCCCTAAAGTAGCCACCCCGAGTCTCTTTTTATTCTTTTTCACTGGGTCTTTATTCCCCAGCAAGGTCTTGAGATCCTCCTGACCCTTAGCCAAGGTCATCAGGAGTTGCTGGAACTGTGCATTTTGAGCTTGTAGGTCTTTGACTGTTTGCTCGAGATCCATCCTACTGAAATAAACAGCAGACAAATAAGGAAACCTGGAGTGAGACCTGCTTATGCACATGATGAATGATATGCTTATGTATGCAATGCATTCAAGGATTTAGAACATTCAAAATTGTTGCAGACAAAGAAGAACGCACGTCATATTAATAAGAAGAAATTTGTTAGTACATAAATGCCCCATGGGCCAAATATTACAAAAACAACTTCTCAAGGTAAAAAGACATTGCGCATCCTCTTTGGTGCGATGTAGGTGTTGAGGGCCTCTTGCTCATGGAGTCGGCGGGTAAGCTCTAGAACCTTCTTCTCGCTAGCGTAGAAGCTGGCTTCAAAAGTGTTCTGTTCCTCCTTGAGCTGACTATGGTTTTACGTTTGTTTTCGCAAATGTTTCGGTTGAGCAAGAGTCGCCACCGACTTTTTATTTTATCCTAAGGAAAGGTTTAAAAAGCACAACAAAAACCTTTGAGATATTTTCTTGGGTTCGGGGAGTAGATTATAGAAAGGGAAGGTATTAGCACCCTTTCTATCCATGGTTATCCATGGGCTCTTAGGTACTTGCTTAGATCAACTTGCCTTGGTTTTCAATTGTTTGAAATGGTGCTTTGTGTGTGGTTTTGAAAAGGTTTTGAAAAAGATGCCTTGTCTAGGCTACCCTTGTAACAATTCTTTACTCGAATGTTTTACAAAAGGTGTTTGTCTTTTTGAAAAGATGTTTCAAGGTTTTTTTTGAAAGTTGTTTTGAAAGTGTTTGTGAAGTGTGTTTTGAAAAATAGGCAAGTGTTTTTGTTTTGCAAGTTGACAAGTACTTAAGAGCTATCTACCCTAAAGTTCTCAAAGATTTTTGCTACGTTTTAACGCTTTTAACAATTTTGTTCCACCATTGCATTTGGTGGACAATCTTGTGTTAGGATGTGAAAGGGACGGGCGCGGGTCATCGTTTAGACCATAATTGCAATGGTGCCAAGTATCTTTGGGCAATTTTCCTTTAAGGGACTTGATCATTTTTAGGCAACTTTCGAAAGCGTCATCGAGGGACTATGATCAATTGATTTGTGTTTGTTTTTGCCCAAAGAGACCTAACATGCAATATGGCCCATTTATTGAAGGCAACAAGTGGAATACCCTAGGGGTGCAAGTGTGATTAGTGTTGTCCATTTTCATGCTTGTTTATCTTGAAATTAGGTCAAACTATTTTTGTTGTTTTTGATTCGCATACAAACCCTAATTCTAACATGGTATAATTAGAAAGCATTAAAGTGCGAAAAATAAAGTCCTAAACTATTACAACACAATATATGGGAAGGGGGGTACAAATGTTCAAATGGGGGTATTTTGACAAGGAATTTAAACCTAGACTATTACATCAATATTAAATTATTTACAAGATAATTGATTGCACAAATTAAATGGAAATAAAATAAATATGCAAGATGCAAAAAGGTTTTTTTATATGTATGAAAAAAAAGTATTTTTATATGTCAAATAAACAAAATAAAAAGTATTATTTTTTTGGAGTTTTTTATATTTAGGGCAAAACCCTAATTTTATTAAGTAAATGTATTAATTATTTAATATGTACAATTTTTAATAATTATGTACAAAAATAAAATAAAAATGAAGTATATTTATAAAAAGGTATTTTTAATGTCAAATGTTAATAAAATAAAAATGTATGTATTTTTGTATTATTTACTAAATATGCTAATTAATGTGTATGTATTTATATAATTTATCAAATATATTAAATATGTGCAAAAATAATAATTTTTAATATTTACAAAAAAAGTATGTTTTATGTAAAATATTTTCAGAAGATAAAATAAAATAAAAATTAGAAAATAAATATGTTTGCATTATTTTTTCTAGTTATTCTAAATAATAGTATTTATATTATTTATGCACAAAAACTAAATAAGACTAATAAATATCAAAATAAATGCAAAAAATGTGGAAAAAAAGATTTTTATATTTTTTCATACTTAAATAAAAATATAGAAATGAAATCAAAAGGAAAAAATGGAAAATGATAAGTAAAAATCAAAGTGGGTCAGGGAGGTTCAAAAGCAAAAGCAAGGTGCAAATAAGAAAAATAGAACAAGCCCAGCCCAATAGGACCTTCTTCAACCTCTGGCCAGAACCTTTGTCAAAAATGCGCGTTTTGCACCATGATTCAAACATCTGGATTCCTGGACTTTTAGCACAAACTTACAACATAAGAAATGTTAAGCATCAAGCCACGATTCTGGACATGTAAAGAACTCATCCTAACTCTCAGAAATGAGAGAGAATTTCATCATTCCCAAATCTTAACCTAACTTTTTATCAATATTCAGACCTTAAATTCTCACAGCATATGCAAAATAAATGAAAAGTAAAGGTATGTACAGTTTCAGGGGCATGAGTAGAACACTTCTTATTCACAAACTTAGAGCTAATGATGCCTACATTGGGAGATAGAAGTTCAAGAATATACATGTTCAGCTGGAATTGTGTCTGGCAATGGGGGAGCTTTCAGGGCAAGATGATGATTTGTACAGCTTGCTTGAAGTGTGAGGATGCTATTCCAATACTTGGTATGCTTTGAAACCTTCTGTACCAAGCTGCAGAAGTCAACCTGCAAGAGGAAGAAATGAAAATGGCCAAACTGATTAGAGGAGTTACAGTTCACTTCTAATGCTTTGGATAGTTTGGATTGATGGTAAGGAAAGTGTTTGAACTGGTTTTGGCCAAGATGCACGATGGAAATGAGTTGTGGGATTCAAGTTGCAGAATATGCCCTGTTTTGGCAGTTTGAGGGTGATTCTGTGAATGAGAGGGTGTTGGAGAGGGTTGGCTCGTGTTCTAGCTCAGTTAGGGTGTTTAGAAAGTGTACAAAGTTTTTTCTTAAGCTTGGTTTACAGGAAATGAGAGTTGTTGTCTGTTATGGCAAGTTTCTTACACTTTAAGCAACAAAAGGCCACTTGGTGTTTCTAGCCTGTACAGGCCCCCACTCTATGCTGAACCACTTAGTCTTGATCAGTGTAATTAGCCCATAAACTTGTGCCAAAGATATCTTAACTGTACTTGCTTGGATTTGTATTTTGACATAAAGTGAAACTTTTCTAAAATGGATATTATGCTTTATCTAAAAATGGATTAAACCTTTATGCAATGCTTGAACACATAGAATATGGTCTTGGCACAAAGAGTTTGCATTAAATTTATGAGTGTAAAAGATATTTAGGGCCTGTAATCAAGAAATGCATGCTGATTTGAAAATTGTCTAAGTGTATGAACATGGAAATTGGCCATAACAAAAGTGAGTTTTTCCAATATTGCAAAATTCGATTCTCTCAAACCATGAGGTTGTTTGATGAGTTCTTGGACATTTTGGAAAGCTTGGAATGTGTAATTCAACCCATCTTTAAAATGAAAATTGAAATTCCAAGTGGAAGTATGTGAAAAATGGTCTTGAAGTTAGGCAAAAATCTTGCCTAAAATAGGTCAAATTTTCTCTAAGTTAAGAATGGTTTGGTACCCTTGTTCCAAAAATTGTAACTTGAGCTACAAGCTTCTTTTGAGAAAACTTTGTGATTCAAAGTTGTAGATTTTGCAATAGTCTACAACTTTCATGTTTTGACTTTTGCTTGAATCCAAATGAATCTTGGTGAGAAAGTGGGACAAAGTTAGGAAAAAATTAGGGTTTTTCATAACTTAGAAAAATTCTAAGTTATGAAAAATCTTCATTTCAAACCCTAATTTGCAATTCTTGATTTCTTGATGAACAAGTTTCATGACTTGGCATGTTTTGATGAAAAATGAATCTTGACACTTGATTTTGACCAAAAAGTCAAAGTTTGACTTTTCAGTATACAGTCAAAATTGATCAATTGACTGGGAAATTCAACTGTCAATCTTGTGCATTTGGGATCTTTTGAACTTGTTGAGCATGTCAAGACAATTCCATGGGGTCCTTGAGTCCATATGTGAGCTTGGTTTGCCATTGGCTAGGTCAAACAGTCAAAAATTGCCTTTGTGCAATCAAAACCCTAAAAATGACCATTTTGCCCTTTTGGTGATCTGATCAAATTTCTTGTGGAATTGTGATCCAAACTTGATCAAATGGTCCATGTGAGTTCATAATGTTGATGTAGGTCAATTTTCATGAGATTTGACTGTCAATTGGCCACAGTTGACTTTTTTCCCCAATACAGCTGATTTCTAGGTCAAC
Source organism: Vicia faba (assembly GCA_948472305.1). Classification (NCBI taxonomy): domain Eukaryota; kingdom Viridiplantae; phylum Streptophyta; class Magnoliopsida; order Fabales; family Fabaceae; genus Vicia; species Vicia faba. The sequence continues at coordinate 992,536,327 of OX451735.1, forward strand.
TGTCCAATTGACTGGGCAAAACTTGGAATCAAGACTTGAAACTTGGTATGGATAAACTTGGGAGTCCAATATGAAGCATGAAAGTCATCTTAGGCAATTTTGGTCAAAACATCTTTGTGCAAACACAAACCCTAATTTGGGTCAACAGTGCAAGGAGAAGTCTTGAGCAGATGAAACCCTAACTGGATCTTGAGCTCCAAGGGCTTAGTGATGAGAAATAAATGAGAAATGGGAGGGAAAATTTTGGGGTACAACAGTTGCCCCTGTTCAATCTTCTTGAATCCGAAGAGTTAGATTGGCAAGTTTGCCTTTCGTGACTCGAGGGTAAAAGGAGATTGGACACTAGAGTGCCCGGAAATTTGCACTCGTCAAAGCAATGGATGCGGGAATGGGCTTAGAGATGCCATTTGGAGATGGCTTAACGATGCCATCGGGAGGAGTGACAGAAACTTGTCGGGGATGGGCTTAAAGATGCCATTTGGAAATGTTGAACTGTATGTCAATGGTGAGTGGACGAGTATCAGAAAGGCACCCATGTTTTGGAACATCTCTGAATTGGGGGTCCGAATAAGCAATAGATTGACATCCATGTCCGGAGAATCCGTGAACCGTTTTCAAAAGTTGAGAAGAGTCTGAACAAGTGATAGGTTAACATCCGTTACTGGAGAACCCGTGAACTGTTTTCAGAAGTCTTGAAGTTGAATAAGCAATAGAGCAGCATCCGTTGTTGGGAAGCATCCGTAAACTGTTTTCAAAAGTTGCATCTGAACAAGCGATAGATTAACATCCGTTGTTGGGAAGAATCCATAAACTGTTTTCAGAAGTCTTGAGAAGAAACTGAACAAGCGATAGGTTAACATCTGTTACTTGGAGAACCCGTGAACTGTTTTCAGAAATCTTGAAGTTGAATAAGCAATAGAGCAACATCCGTTGTTGGGAAGCGTCCGTAAACTATTTTTAAAAGTTGCATCTGAACAAGCGATAGATTAACATCCGTTGTTGGGAAGAATCCATAAACTGTTTTCAGAAGTCTTGAGAAGAAACTGAACAAGCGATAGGTTAACATCCGTTACTTGGAGAACTCGTGAACTGTTTTCAGAAATCTTGGAGTTGAATAAGCAATAGAGCAGCATCCGTTGTTGGGAAGCGTCTGTAAACTGTTTTCAAAAGTTGAGAAGAGTCTGAACAAGTGATAGGTTAACATCCATTACTGGAGAACCCGTGAACTGTTTTCAGAAGTCTTGAAGAGGAACCGGTGTAGGGTTTCCTGATGATGAGCTCGTGTAAAACTGTATCTGGATGAACCTGGAATAAGCATCAGAATGTTGCCATGTCTGGGTCATATCTGAACTATTCCTGGAAAGAATCTCGGCAGATAATGATTTTTGTCTGTCCACTGATCTTACCTGAAAAGGTAAAGAGTTAGTTATATATAATGTCATGATGCATGATACAGTGTATGTTATATGATATGAATGTAAATGAATGTGCATGTAAGCTGGAGAGCTGTCTTGCGGAGGATAAATGAATCCTAGATGGCTGAAGATAAAAGCATCTTGACTGCTGTCGGGAAGAATAATTCCTTGGCTGTTGCTGGGGAATAAGGAGCTTGGGTTGTATACCAATCTTCTGGGGAATTCCTGTCTTGAGGAGACCTTCACTGGAGAATCTTCGAATATACAATGAGGAACTGAAAACTGAAAGTCTTCAAATTTGCTTGGGGAATACTAGTCCTTCAAACGTCGAGGGGCCTTAGAACCACTTGCGGGGACTTGGAATTTCCTTGGTGACTTGCAGGGTAAAAGAATTTCTGATGATTTCTACTGGGGATTTTAGAACCTGGTAGACTTAAGCTGGGGAGATAAGACTGAGAATCTCCAGTCTAGTGAGAAGCATTTCTGTGGGAAAAAGGTTCACTAGTCTGGCTCCGCTGGGGATTGATAGTTTGAAGTTTTAGCTCTGATGGGGATACTGGAACTTAAACTCTGAGGGGAATTGAGTTCTGGAGGATTCTCTGTCTGGGGATAACAAAGATAAACTCCTCTGGGGATTGTATTGATAAGTCATGTTGGGGAACTCTGATGAACTCCGCTGGGGATAGGAAGAAATTTGCCGAGTGCGATCTTCCGTGGTAATAAGCTGAGGATAACCCAGTTATAAGCCCTTGTGAGGAGTAACTTTGAATAAAGCTCGGGAGAGACGTCCGTACTCTGCAGGGGATAAGCTTCCAAAATCTACTGGGGATAAGCTTCAAGACTTGCTGGGGATATGGATTCCAAATCTCCTGGGGGTTTCCTTTTAAAGGGTATCAAGATATCCAACTGCACCTTCAACCTATCAGTAATCCTCTTTCTTGATTCATAAGGAAATGATTATGTTCAAATGCATATGCCTATTTAACAAAACATTGGACGTTTCTCAAAATAAAACAATTGGTGCAAGAGAAAAAGAAAAAGGAAATGACACAAATTTCTGGGAAGAGTATTTGTATTAACTTTCTCTGAGTATATTTGTACAAAGGAGACAATCATCCTAGTAAGAGGATTTTGTCGTAAATATTGAAAGATTTATATAAAATAAAGATGGCTATGTGAAATAATTCCATGGGATTCCATTCCGCTATAGCCTTCACAACTCTGAAGATCTGTCCATTCAATGCTTCGTCTGCCGATGACCGGATTGATCAGAAGCCTGGAACTGGTTGATGAAGAGATTGTCTTTGAAGTGATCCGACGAGACATAGTTATACGCTTCAATTCCCTAACTTTTGCCTGAATCGCCCTTTTGGGTTTTCGATCCACTGGGAAACCCCTTTTTGCCCAAGCCGCCCTTTCGGGTTTTCAACTTGCCGGGTGTACAGATGTTTTTGTTTTTATCCCTAATTTTTGCCTGAACCTCCCTTTTGGGTTTTCCGTTCACCGGGATGCCCATTTTTGCCCAAGCCGCCCTTTCGGGTTTTCGACTTGTCGGGTTATTTTATGCGTAGTATCTTTTGACTATGTCTGCATTCGTAGGGTGCGGCAAATCGTCGCCGTCCATGGTGGTTAGAATCATCGCACCACCAGAAAATATGCTCTTGATCACAAATGGTCCTTCATATGTAGGAGTCCATTTGCCCCTGGGATCACTTTGCGGCAAGATAATCCGCTTGATTACGAGATCTCCGACTTGATACACCTGACGTCTGACTTTCTTATTGAAGGCCTTGATCATCCGTTTTTGATACGTCTGACCATGGCATATAGCAGCGAGTCGCTTCTCGTCGATCAAATTGAGTTGATCAAGTCGGGTCTGAATCCAATCATCTTCATTCAAACCTGTGTCCTTCATAATCCTTAGAGAAGGAATCTGAACCTCCATAGGCAGGACAGCTTCCATGCCATATACCAACGAAAATGGGGTTGCCCTGGTTGAAGTACGTGCCATCGTACGGTATCCATGTAGAGAAAACGGTAACATTTCATGCCAGTCTTTGTAAGTGACTGTCATTTTCTGAATGATCTTCTTAATGTTTTTGTTCGCAGCTTCAACAGCACCGTTCATCTTCGGCCGATAGGGAGATGAATTGTGATGATAAATCTTGAACTGTTCACACAATGCGGTGATCATCGTGTTATTCAGATTTGTAACGTTGTCTGTGATGATCCTGTCTGGGACACCATACCGGCATATGAGATTTTTCTTGATGAAGCGGGCAACCACATTTTTAGTAACAGAGGCGAAGGAAGCTGCTTCGACCCATTTGGTGAAATAGTCAATGGCAACTAGGATGAAGCGATGTCCGTTGGAAGCCGTGGGCTTGATCTCTCCAATCATGTCAATGCCCCACATTGCAAATGGCCAAGGAGCAGTCAGAACGTTGAGAGGGACCGGAGGGATATGAACTTTTTCAGCGTAGACTTGACATTTGTGGCAAGTACGGGAATGTTGATGGCAGTCAGCTTCCATGGTAGACCAGTAATAGCCTGCCCTTAGGATCTTCTTAGCCATTGTATGCCCGCTCAAGTGAGTGCCAAATGTGCCGCTGTGTATCTCAGTCATGATCAACTCTGCTTCAGCTTTGTCTACACATCGTAGTAATACACAACCATGGCTTCGTTTGTAAAGGATGTCACTGCTCAGGAAGAACTTAGCAACGAATTTCCTTAAGAACTTCTTGTCATTTACGGAAGCTCCTTCGGGATAATCTCTAGTCTCGAGATACCTTTTGATTTCATGGAACCAGGGTTGTTCCACTACTTCTTCGGTATTAATCTCGTGACAATGTGCAGGTTCATCCATTCGCTCGATGGTGATTTGGGGAGCCTCGTTATCCCAGTCGAGTTTAAACATGGAGGACATTGTAGCTAGAGCATCTGCTAGCTGATTCTCTTCTCGCGGGAAATGCTCGAAGGTAATTTGCCCGAAATGAGGAAACAATGTCAAGACATGTTCTTTGTATGGGACAAGATTAGGATGCTTGGTATCCCACTCTCCTTTGATTTAACTGATAACCAAAGCCGAGTCCCCAAATACGATCAAATATTTGATCCCCAAGTCTATAGCAGCCTTGAGACCAAAGATGCAAGCTTCATATTCAGCCATGTCTATAGCAGCCTTGTGAATAAGAAGTGTATGTATTTATATAATTTATCAAATATATTAAATATGTGCAAAAATAATAATTTTTAATATTTACAAAAAAAGTATGTTTTATGTAAAATATTTTCAGAAGATAAAATAAAATAAAAATTAGAAAATAAATATGTTTGCATTATTTTTTCTAGTTATTCTAAATAATAGTATTTATATTATTTATGCACAAAAACTAAATAAGACTAATAAATATCAAAATAAATGCAAAAAATGTGGAAAAAAAGATTTTTATATTTTTTCATACTTAAATAAAAATATAGAAATGAAATCAAAAGGAAAAAATGGAAAATGATAAGTAAAAATCAAAATGGGTCAGGGAGGTTCAAAAGCAAAAGCAAGGTGCAAATAAGAAAAATAGAACAAGCCCAGCCCAATAGGACCTTCTTCAACCTCTGGCCAGAACCTTTGTCAAAAACGCGCGTTTTGCACCATGATTCAAACATCTGGATTCCTGGACTTTTAGCACAAACTTACAACATAAGAAATGTTAAGCATCAAGCCACGATTCTGAACATGTAAAGAACTCATCCTAACTCTCAGAAATGAGAGAGAATTTCATCATTCCCAAATCTTAACCTAACTTTTTATCAATATTCAGACCTTAAATTCTCACAGCATATGCAAAATAAATGAAAAGTAAAGGTATGTACAGTTTCAGGGGCATGAGTAGAACACTTCTTATTCACAAACTTAGAGCTAATGATGCCTACATTGGGAGATAGAAGTTCAAGAATATACATGTTCAGCTGGAATCGTGTCTGGCAATGGGGGAGCTTTCAGGGCAAGATGATGATTTGTACAGCTTGCTTGAAGTGTGAGGATGCTATTCCAATACTTGGTATGCTTTGAAACCTTCTGTACCAAGCTGCAGAAGTCAACCTGCAAGAGGAAGAAATGAAAATGGCCAAACTGATTAGAGGAGTTACAGTTCACTTCTAATGCTTTGGATAGTTTGGATTGATGGTAAGGAAAGTGTTTGAACTGGTTTTGGCCAAGATGCACGATGGAAATGAGTTGTGGGATTCAAGTTGCAGAATATGCCCTGTTTTGGCAGTTTGAGGGTGATTCTGTGAATGAGAGGGTGTTGGAGAGGGTTGGCTCGTGTTCTAGCTCAGTTAGGGTGTTTAGAAAGTGTACAAAGTTTTTGCTTAAGCTTGGTTTACAGGAAATGAGAGTTGTTGTCTGTTATGGCAAGTTTCTTACACTTTAAGAAACAAAAGGCCACTTGGTGTTTCTAGCCTGTACAGGCCCCCACTCTATGCTGAACCACTTAGTCTTGATCAGTGTAATTAGCCCATAAACTTGTGCCAAAGAGATCTTAACTGTACTTGCTTGGATTTGTATTTTGACATAAAGTGAAACTTTTCTAAAATGGATATTATGCTTTATCTAAAAATGGATTAAACCTTTATGCAATGCTTGAACACATAGAATATTGTCTTGACACAAAGAGTTTGCATTAAATTTATGAGTGTAAAAGAGATTTAGGGCCTGTAATCAAGAAATGCATGCTGATTTGAAAATTGCCTAAGTGTATGAACATGGAAATTGGCCATAACAAAAGTGAGTTTTTCCCATATTGCAAAATTTGATTCTCTCAAACCATGATGTTTTTTGATGAGTTCTTGGACATTTTGGAAAGCTTGGAATGTGTACTTCAACCCATCTTTAAAATGAAAATTGAAATTCCAAGTGGAAGTATGTGAAAAATGGTCTTGAAGTTAGGCAAAAATCCTGCCTAAAATAGGTCAAATTTTCTCTAAGTTAAGAATGGTTTGGTACCCTTGTTCCAAAAATTGTAACTTGATCTACAAGCTTCTTTTGAGAAAACTTTGTGATTCAAAGTTGTAGATTTTGCAATAGTCTACAACTTTCATGTTTTGACTTTTGCTTGAATCCAAATGAATCTTGGTGAGAAAGTGGGACAAAGTTAGGAAAAAATTAGGGTTTTTCATAACTTAGAAAAATTCTAAGTTATGAAAAATCTTCATTTCAAACCCTAATTTGCAATTCTTGATTTCTTGATGAACAAGTTTCATGACTTGGCATGTTTTGATGAAAAATGAATCTTGACACTTGATTTTGACCAAAAAGTCAAAGTTTGACTTTTCAGTATACAGTCAAAATTGATCAATTGACTGGGAAATTCAACTGTCAATCTTGTGCATTTGGGATCTTTTGAACTTGTTGAGCATGTCAAGACAATTCCATGGGGTCCTTGAGTCCATATGTGAGCTTGGTTTGCCGTTGGCTAGGTCAAACAGTCAAAAATTGCCTTTGTGCAGTCAAAACCCTAAAAATGACCATTTTGCCCTTTTGGTGATCTGATCAAATTTCTTGTGGAATTGTGATCCAAACTTGATCAAATGGTCCATGTGAGTTCATAATGTTGATGTGGGTCAATTTTCATGAGATTTGACTGTCAATTGGCCACAGTTGACTTTTTTCCCCAATACAGCTGATTTCTAGGTCAACTGTCCAATTGACTGGGCAAAACTTGGAATCAAGACTTGAAACTTGGTATGGATAAACTTGGGAGTCCAATATGAAGCATGAAAGTCATCTTAGGCAATTTTGGTCAAAACATCTTTGTGCAAACACAAACTCTAATTTGGGTCAACAGTGCAAGGAGAAGTCTTGAGCAGATGAAACCCTAACTGGATCTTGAGCTCCAAGGGCTTAGTGATGAGAAATCAATGAGAAATGGGAGGGCAAATTTTGGGGTACAACACATACATATCATATACAACATAATCTCATTTATTTTGAGAACATCATCTCATCCTGTATTTCATGCGTCACATATAATTAACCCTGATATCTTTGCAGGAAAAGACGATTAGCTTCGATAAATCCATGAGTTATACAGGTCACGTCTACAGACAATTAATGGAAACTCGGTTCCCAAAACCGAACGGGTCAACTAGTCTACACTACCTCTTTGAAGTAACCCTATGACCCAAGTTCCTTCTCACAGCCCTACTATCCAGGCTTTCATATCGGAGAAACCCCATGACCCAGGTTCCTTCTCACAGCCTTACTATCTAGGCTTTCATATCGGAGAAACCCTACGACCTAGGTTCCTTCTTACAACCCTACTATCTAGGCTTTCATATCGAAGTAACCCTACTATCCAGGTTCCTTCTCACAACCCTACTATCCAGGCTTTCATATCGAAATAACCCTACTACCCAAGTTCCTTCTCACATCCCTACTATCCAGGCTTTCATATCGAAGTAACCCTACTATCCAGGTTCCTTCTCACAGCGCTACTATCCAGGCTTTCATATCAAAGTAACCCTACTATACAGGTTCCTTCTCACAGCCCTACTATCCAGGCTTTCATATCGGAGAAACCCTACGACCCAGGTTCCTTCTCACAGCCCTACTATCCAGGCTTTCATATCGGATAAACCCTGCGACCCAGGTTCCTTCTCACAGCCCCACTATCCAGGATTTCATATCGAAGTAACCCTACTATCAAGGTTCCTTCTCACAGCCCTACTATCCAGGCTTTCATATCGAAGTAACCCTACTATCTAGGTTCCTTCTCACAGCCCTACTATCCAGGCTTTCATATCGAAGTAACCCTACTATCCAGGTTCCATCTCACATCCCTATTATCCAGGATTTCATATCGAAGTAACCCTACTATCCAGGTTCCTTATCATAGCCCTACTATCCAGGCTTTCATATCGAAGTAACCCTACTATCCAGGTTCCTTCTCACAGCCCTATTATTCAGGCTTTCATACCGAAGTAACCCTACCATCCAGGTTCCTTCTCACAGCCCTACTATCCAGGCTTTGATATCAAAGTAACCCTACTATCCAGGTTCCTTCTCACAGCCCTACTATCCAGGCTTTCATATCGAAGTAACCCTACTATCCAGGTTCCTTCTCACAGCCTTACTATCCATGCTTTCATATCGAAGTAGCCCTACTATCTAGGTTCCTTCTTACAGCCCTACTATCCGGGCTTTCATACCGAAGTAACCCTACCATCCAGGTTCCTTCTCACAGCCCTATTATCCAGGCTTTCATATCAAAGTAACCCTACTATCCAGGTTCCTTCTTATAACCCTACTATTCAGGTTCCTCTTCTCTTATCCCTAAACGGCGGTCCACGACATTGTAGGACCGGGACCCGATCAAAGATGATTGGTTTCATATTTCCCCAGTAAATCGAGGTGCAGCATATACCTCGACCAGATACGCAGTACACTTCCGCTTCCTCAAGCCGGAGTTATTCCCCAGTAGAGTAACGAACAACTGAAGCTCCTAAAACTCTATTTCTCCGATGAGGCAACCAACATTCCTCAGTAGATTCCTCATCAACAATAATAACAAGAACTCTCATCAAAGGAATGTCTCAGGAAATCAACATTATCTGGATGGCATCTTTAAGCCCGTCTCTCACAAATATTCCAATATCGACCTCCAAATGGAATTTATAAGCCCATTCCCGATATCAGAAATCAGGTGCCACTTCATGCGAGTGCAAATTTCTAAGTACTCTAGTGTTCAATCATCTTCCATCTTCAGATCACGAAAGGCAGAGCAGACAATCTACATCCTCAGGTTTAAGAAGATTGAACAGGGGAAGTTGTTGTACCCCAAAATTTTCCCTCCCACTTTACTCAACAAATGTCAATTGAGGTCCCCAAGTTGCTCAAGGAAGCCCAAGAGTTGACTAGACAAGCTCTCTCCTAAGGCAGTGCACCTCAAAATAAGGGTTTCATTCCTCACCAAGATAGGTAAACTACAAATGTCTCATATGCTTTCCAAAGTCTTATTATGTTCCCAAGACCCTACGTGTCAAGTTTCATGCCTTTCATAAGAAGTTTGCCCAGTCAACTGCTCAGATGCCTGAAAATCAACTATATTAGGTCAAAAGTCAACTGTGGCCCACATATAGTTAAACTTCAAGATTTTTGGTCAACATCAACATTTTGAAGTGACTTCCATCATTTGATCAAGGGTTGATCATGATTCCTCAAGGAATGCTCCAAATTCATCAAAACCCAAAAGTTGTTAAATTAGGGTTTTGTAGGAAAAGTCAGCCCAACTTTAACAAAGCATAATTTTCACATGCTTTATCAAAAAATTTCCATCCAAAGTTCATTTTGAAGAGGATGCAATTTCCTACAATTAATCTTCATCCCAGGAGTTCAAAATATGCACTCACAGAAAGATATGAATTTTGACATTATAGGTCCTTTTGAAAAGACAATAAAAACACCTTTTGGATCAAAGCTTCATACATGAACATGGAAGACTCAATTAAGATGAGACATAAAGGGTTGCTTAGGGGACATCCTAATCTTTCTAAAAAGTCCAAGAACACCTCTCTGGGGTTAAAATTGGAGGAGATATGCCTTGTCAAAGTTGACCTTTTTTGCAAAATTGCCAAAAGTCAAATGGGCTCAAAATTGCATTTTTTGCCAAATTGGCCTAACTTTTTATGCTTGTACCTCACTTATAATATAATCCACGACCCAAATATCCAACCTCATGTTATTTGCTTCACTTTTCAATTTATTTTGATTTTTTGTTAATTAAAATTTCAATTAAATCAAATAATCGAGGAATAATGTAAAAGATATGTTGTGATCTGATTTTTGGACAGGATTTCAATAAAACAATGCAAGGATATCATGATCAATTCAAATCAAGGCTGATTGATACAAGAAAGGCATAATTTGGCTCAATATAGCAAGTTTATATATGCCATGAAAATCAAATCAAATCTTCAAAACTTTCAAATATGTGATTTGTTTTTATAACCCTAATTCACTCTATGATATATATTGAACACATCCAAAGCAAGAACAGGGGTTAGAATTGTGGGAGGAGGCAGAACAAAACTATAAAATTTCAAAGAAAAGTGTGAGACCTATCTTCTTCCACAGGCCAACTCGAACCATTCCAAGGCTTCTAAACCATTCCTGGACATCTCAGGAAGCTAATAGCATCATTTGCCAGCCTTGAAGCATCCAGAATCATCCTGTTACAACATCACGGTTTGCACAAAAAACTCAAACTCGATTTCAATGTTTTACGCATCCTAAATGCATGTTATCCATATATTATTGTTCATAATCATGATTGCAATCTTTCTGTATAGCTTAATTGTACTAATAGTTCAGGAATCCATATTTGCCATTGCTAGGGTTTAAGAGCTCGATTTGGGGATTTTTGATATAGGGAAAATTGGACCATGAATAGGGTACCATGACACTGTGAGACCAAGACGAGTTGATTGGTACCATTACAATTGATTTATATTGCATGTACAGGATTTTAGAGATGGACAAGGTTGTAGCTACTAACAAACGTCTGTAGGAAAAAGTGTTTTACCTAAAGCAACAGTCCAAGGAAGAAGATGATGTGTATCAAAGCATGGTTGGCCAGTACAAATTTTGCGCGTGTTTTCATGGTTATTAACGTTTTTCTAATATATTATATTTTGGTTATTTATGTTACCAACAAAGCACGTTGGTCCAGTGGTAGCCAGGATGAGAGATAAGGCGTTGTAGGAAGGAAGTCAGGGGTTCGACCCCTGACTCCAACATTTTCTCATTTACATGTTTTCTTTACAGAATCCAATACACTTCATCTCCAGGAGACCATCATACACCCTCAATGCCTGTCCATTGGATTGCACGTTGACCAGATCTCACTTCTCTCCAATGAAGGACCATGGTGCACCACAAAGTCAACACCATACCAGATCCAGTGCTGACCAGGCCTGGAGCTTAATGGGCCACATATTATCAGTTCTACACCCCCAAAATTTCTAACAACACAGGCCCATTTCTCAAATTTTTTCTCTTTTTATTATTTTATTTTCTTTATTCTTAATTCTTTATTCATTTTATTTTTAAAATCAGTTTCTTTTATATAAAATCATAAAAATAAAAAATTCAAAAAAATTAGAATTAGGTTTTTTTATCAAGTTTAATTAAATTAATTAGCTTATTTAATTTAGGGAAACTTTAACTTGTTTTTATAATTAAAATCAATTAGAAAACTATGTTTAACTTTTTGATTTAATTATTTCCTTTTCTTCAAACAAACGAAAACACAAAAAATAGGCTAATTTAATTATTCTTCTAATTAAAGTTAATTAGTAATTAGGTTCTTTTTACTCAATTATTACTTATTTTCTTAAATAACAAAAAATGACAAAAAATGATGTTTTCTTTAATCAATTGATATTAGATTTAGTCAAGGGTCAAAACCCTAAGTTCTCTCGCATTTAATTTGCCGCGCACTTGTTATTATTTTTTCCATTATTTTGTAACTGTTTCAAGGTTGTAATAGTTTAAATTAGGTTTTTAAATTCCGCATTTTTTTATTTCACGTCAAGGCAATTGAGTAACTGTCAAAGCCATGTAATAGCTTAGTTTATTTTCACTTTTACTTTCAGCAAACTTTTAACTGTCTAGATGTATGGCTAATAGGATTGTATGGCAAGAATGCATGAAAAATTAAAACAGTTAGAAAACCTTAATGTGCAAAGATTTAAATAACTGAAACAAATTACTCGCACATGTTCACTCCTAGGGTTTACCTCACTTCGGTTGCCTTCGGTACACAATAATTAAGCATAGGGGATTTTAGTGGTTTCCCTCCAGTCTAAAGAGATCAAATTGTCCCATTCAAATGTTGCCTTGGAAATGTTGCCTCGAAAATGTTGCCTCAGAAATGTTGCCTCGAAAAGATCTCAAGACTCTAGGGTTACTACTAAAGTTTTCTAACTATTGCTTTAGTGATTGTTTTCATCCCTTTCGAACATCCCTTACAAACTCTAACAATGGTGCTACCTACTCCTTAATAGTAGGATAGCGCTGTCTAAAGGATATAGAACAAAAACGATCTTTTTTCGAGTAGGTAGATGCTAGTAGGTACTTGCTCAAAATAAAACTTTTCACACAAACACCTTTCAAAACAGTTTTCAAAACAACTTTATCACATCCTTGAGGACCGATACAAGGGTTATCACGAAGTAAAATATTTTCCAAGCAAGCACACACACAAGAAATTTAAAAATGAGCAAGTACCTAAGAGCCCGTAGATAACTACTGATAGAAAGGGCGCTAACCCCTTCCCTTTCTATAATCTGCACCACGTACTCAGAATATCTTGAAAAAAGGTTTTTTCTGTTCTTTTTCCTTTTCCATGATTGGATGAAATAAAAGTCGGTGGCGACTCTTGCTTACCGCGACATTTTGTAAACACAAAACGCAAACCAGTATTAAACAGTCGGTTCTGCCACCGTATCACAACATGCACATGCTCACTCCTAGGGTTTGCCTCACTTGGTTGCCTCATAAATAATGGTCGTGTCCCTCAAACGTAGGGATACCTTAGCAATGACCCACGATTCAAAGTCGTCATAAAGATCATAGTCCCTACTTGTCCCTCAATGTTGCCTACAAATATATGATGACAGTCCCTTCGAAATGCTAAGATATCCTTACATGTTGTCTTCAATGACCATTCCATCCCTTTGAACGTCCCTTTAAAACTCCAACGACGGTGCTACATATTCCTTAATAATAGGATAGAGCTGTCTAAAGGAAAACGAACAAACTTTTTGAATAGGTAGATTAGTTCCTAGGTACTTGCTCAAACAAACAAAAACTTTTTCACACCAACACTTTCCCAAACAAAGTTTTCAAAAACAACTTCGTAACACTCTTGAGGACAGAAACAAGGGTTAAAACGAAGTAAAACAAATATTTTCAAAACAAGCAAACATAAACACACAAAAGCAATTTCAAAATGAGCAAGTACCTAAGAGCCCGTGGAAAACCACGGATAGAAAGGGTGCTAACACCTTCCCTTTCTATAATCTACCCCCCGTACTCAGAAACATCTCAAAAAAGGATTTTTTTGTTCTTTTTCCTTTTCCTTGTTGGATAAAATAAAAGTCGGTGGCGCCTCTTGCTTACCGCGAAATTTTGCAAACAAAAAATGCAAACCAATATTAACAGTCGGTTCTGCCACCGTATCACAGAACTGGCGACTCTGCTGGGGAGTATAAAGTGGGGTTTACCTTAGGGTCTAGGTCATTTTAAAATTGCTTTCTTGTTTTGCCTTTCCTGCTTTAAATTCAAGGGTTTTGTTTGGGTATTATTAAAGATCCTACACCCGGATCTGGGGACACTTTTTAGGTAAACAGTAATAGATCGTGGAGATTATACGGCGTAGACTGATATGGTTTAAGCGATGGTTGTGTTGGTGTGACACTTTGGTTGGTACCGATATCCTTCATGGGGAAACAAGGAGAATACGGGGCCGCCGCGTGGTGTCGTGAAGCACTAACAGACCTTAGAACCTTAGTTGAACAAATTTGGCCATTAGAAAGTAGTGAGATAGCCGACCTCGGTATAAAGCTGAGGATTGGTTGATACTCGATGCTACACTCATTGAGATCAGACTTTCGGGATATTTTGGCCGCAAGAAAAGATTGTTTGAGCTGAAACAAAGCCCGATAAAGGATGGTCAGAGATATTGAGAATCTTTAGAACCCGGTTAATTTTTTAAGACAGGTTTGAAACCAACTAAACTTCAAGAGGGTATGACCTTAAAACCCATGCAAGCCTAAACATAAGGTTGTTAGCATGACTTGTGTGCTTTCAACTTGAACTACTTGCCGAGTTTTATTACCTGAGAGCATGAGTTCCTTGCAGGTTTTGTTTACAGTTATTATCCAATAACTTGGATTTCTTGTAGGGTTTACTTGCTTACATCACTTCGCACCTTTGCTTAAAAGCATAACATACACATCATAACATCATGCCTTAACATTTCCTTAACCATTTCAAGGATCTCGAGGGTCTGTGATGCAGGTTATGATAAATCAGACGTCTAGAAATGGGCAAGGGGATTTATTTTCCTCTAGACAATGTCGTCATAAGATCAAAACTCAACAACTTGAGTCAGGGGCTATGACCCACTTGATATGGTGAGCTTGACTCTCGTAGAAGGACTCTCAATGATACAAAGTTCTTCAATCAAAGCTGCAAAATTCAACTTCTGACATTTTCTTGTTTACCCCGCGAGATCCTTGAAAACATTGCATACATATATAATACATATCATTGCATAAGCAGTTTTCAAAGCAGGTCTCTCATGTTCTCGCTGTTTATTTAAGAAATGGCACTCCAACAAGACAACATAGATCTCCAAGCTCAAGATGCCCAGTTCAAGGAATTTCTCCTGAATCTTTCCAAGGGGCAAGAAGAGCTGAAAACACTCTTCGTTGGGAATCTGACCAAGGAACGTCCTGACAACAACAAGGATGAACAATTGGAACAACTGCAAGCTGAGGTAGAAGCAATGAGAATCCAGATGCTGGGGCAGATGGCTCTTATCCAAAACTTAGCTCGAGGACAAGAAAGGCTAAGAGCCTTCCTCAACAAGCTTCACCAAGATGGATGCAGATCCATGAAACAAATAGTTAAAATTGTGGATCAAGGCATTAATCAGCCCCCAGTGAGAGAAGAGGTTGGGAACATACCTTTCCAGATTTCTACTACATCACAAGCCCAACCACAACCTCGCCAACGACAATGGGGCAATCGGCATAAGAAGAATACATCCGAAAGACGCTTCACCGAAATCAACATGTCATTGGTTCAAGCATTCCAACGCATGTTGAAGGCCAAGTTGGTTGTGTTAAGGGACCCTCCTCAGAATCCCAACATAGCCTCCCCAAGGTACAATCCAAATGCAAGATGTATGTACCACTCTAAACGTCCTGGACATGACACCAACAACTGTTGGGTGTTGATAAATAAAATCCAAGACCTGATTGATGAAGGAGCGCTAGAATTCGCACAAGACGGTCAGGTTGAGTTCTTATGCCATCCCTCCAAGGCATACCATCTAAAGTGACAAGCTCTCACAAGAAGACTTTTCATTCATTAGAATTTTCAATGTGTAATTTTCTTTTGATTTGTTTGAACATTTATTCATATCAAACCTCGTTATTTCATCAATGTATTGCATATGTTTGTCTTGAATCAATTCATTCGTATTCACTATTTCAAAAATGCGTTCTTATTTCCTTTTGTGATATTCAACTCTCGATTAAAAACTCTAAGCCTTAGAGGGAGGATGACGAAAATGATACCACAATATCTACAGTATGCTTTTGAACAGACCCCGCTGACGATGTACAGGCGCTGTTTAAAATCCTAAACAGTGGAGTTATAAGGAAGATAATCCCTAGTCAACCCCTTAATCTTAACCTGGGGCAGGATAGTTTTCTCAGTTAATTCAGAGGCGCATTCAGTCACAATCTTCCACTTCATACACAATTAATGGCATCGAAGACGTCTTTCTAAAACAAAATACGGTGATGGTTCCGTATAATCGTCAAGACAGGCAGTCATTATCTCTCGAAATAAAAGCCCATTATGTCAAAACCTATGAAGGAGACTTAAGAGAAAAATTGGGGCATCCCGCTGACTGTAATCACAAAAGAAACAGTTCAGGAAAAAGAAGGGATAAAGAAAACCAAAAAAAGAGGTTACTACAAATCCTCGACAAAAAGAAGATTACAAAAATGATTGCCTTTTCAAAACAAATGTTCAATTTCTGAATCATCACCAAGTATCAGAATAAAGATTCCAGACTCAATCGGGATCTAAACGCGCAATTAGCTGAAGAACATCACAAAGAGCGGTTTGGGTACAAATAAAATTTGAGCTTTTATCCTTTGTTTCTTGAACCGTGAATCAGTCCATGTTATAACCCTTAAAAGTCCTAGTTGAAGCATGGGTTAGTTTGAGAGCATACCGTTACAAAGGTATCCTGACTCCTGTAGGCTTTGTCACGAATCTTGAGTTGATATCACATTCTTGCAATTTCATTTTACTACACAAAACACATTTCCAAGAAATTTTCAAGACAGACATGAGTTTTTCATTCTTTAAATGACATTGTTTGCATATGACTAATTATTTGACAGCAGAGAAATCCGCCTAATGGATATTCAATGAACAGACATCCTCTCAATGGACATAATCACCTCAGTGGGAAAGACACTTCCAATAATAGGTCTTCCATAAGTAAGGGACATGACATGATGTCTAAACACACCTGGGGCAGTCTTTCCAAAAGTTCCAAATAACCAAGGGCATATCTCCATCTGAATCGCTTGGGGAATTACGCATGCATTCCAGCAACGAATCATGTGCCATCAAGAAAACTTTTTGACAGTACTGCAACACAACACTATGGACAGTGACAACTCTCTACATCCTGAAAGCATGGACATAGTCGAAAAATACTATGAAAAAAAAAAACAGACCAGCTAGGTTGACACACCTAGGCAAAAATAAGGGAATCCCGGTGGACCAAAAGGGTTTGGGAAAAAGTTAGGGATATACATAAAAAAAAAATTTGTACACCCGATAAGTCGAAAACCTGAAAAGGCGGCTTGGGCAAAAAGGTATCCCGGTGGACTGAAAACCCGAATGGGTGGTCCATGCAAAAGTTAGGGATTTAAAACGTACGACTATGTCCCGTCACCTGTCTATCAGTGGAAGACTTATACCTTGATCAACATTCATCAAGAGCACCAGAATTCAGATACAGTTCAGATATGCTCTAGATACAGATGCCATTCTGATACTCATTCAGATTCATCTTTCAGATACAGTTCAGATACGCTCTAGATACGGATGCCATTCTGATACTCATTCAGATCCAGAATTCATATACACTTCAGATACGCCCCAGATACAAATTCCATTCTTATACTCATTCAGACTCAGCTTTCAGATACAATTCAGATACGCTCCAGATACGGATGCCATTCTGATACTCATTCAGATTCAGCTTTCAGATAGAGTTCAGATACGCTCCAGATATGGATGCCATTCTGATACTCATTTAAACTCATCTTTCAGATACAGTTCATATACGCTTCAGATACAGATGCCATTATGAAACTCATTCGACAAATGTTTCAAAGTACAGTTCAAATACGATCCAGAGACGGATGTCATTCTGACGCTCATTCAACACATGTTTCAAGTACAGTTCAGATACGATCCAGAGATGGATGTCATCCTGACACTCATTAAATACATGTTCAAGTACAATCACGACATAGATCTATCCACAAAATCTCCACATGTACTTTTTTCCAGCACGGTACAAGGGGCAGAGACAGTTGGAAGCAAAGTCATTATCACATACAAGCCAATGATACCTATATTCCCCATAGAGCCGAGGCAACCAAGGTCCGACCTCAGTATCCCCAAGCAGGAGTTCCTTCCCCAACAGGCTCTTTCAGAAAGCTAATATCTGTATTCCCCAGCAGAGATTTATAATCAATTTATAAAGTTTGTCTCCCGAGCAGAGTTTATTTCTCTGACACCAGAAGCTCAATCTCTACCAGAGCTCTTCTCTCCAGTAATGGAAGTTCACCCCCAGCTGAGTTTATTTCTCCAAATCTGTAGATTTTCCAACAGAGTACCTCTCTTCCCGCACAGAGTCATTCCCCCGCAGGGTTATTCTCAGACAAGTCTCTCCCGGCAGAATATTCTCAAGCATAATGGATGTTAATCTACATCTAATCATCTTCGGTCACTATCCCAAGCGGGAACGAAGAACTCAACTCCTTATACCCTCCAGCAGCAGTCCAGGATTTATTCTCCCCAGCCAGAAAATATCACAAGAACATTGCATATCCATACATTATGGCATGCGCATACGCATTATACATCACAATCTCATTTATTTTGAGAACATCATTACTCAATGCATTTAATACATCATGATATTACATACGACTAACTCTTTACCTTTCAGGGAAAGATGCAATCAAGTTCTCATGAGTTCTCTCTGGTTCAGTCAAACTGACACTAAGGTTTCTATTCCAGTTGAAGATATTCCAACATTTTTTCTCCTTCAGTCAAACCGACACTAAGGTTTCTAGTCTAGTTGAAGATGTTAAGACTTTCGTCTGGGTCAGCCGAATCACCACTAAGACTCCCCGATGTCTATGCCAGTCAAAGTTAATCCGAGACCTCCCCCGGGATCAGTCAAATCGATACTAAGATTTCTCTCCCATTTGAAGTTCTCATAAGTTTTCCCTGGTTCAGTCAAATCGATACTAAGATTTCTATTCCAGTTCAAGCTATGAATCCCGGAAGTCGACCGGATAATATCTTGATTTCTCCAAAATACTACGAAGCCTGGAATCAACCAGATAATGGTATATCTTAAATTCAAGCTATGAAACCCGGAAATCGACTTGAAAACAGCTTAATCCCCAGCAAGTTACTATGAATCCTGGAAATCAACCAGATAACAGTACAAAATACTATGAAGCCTGGAATCGACCAGATAGTGGTATATCTTAAATTCAAACTATGAAGCCCGGAAATCGACCGGATAACAGCTTAATTTCCCTATCATACTGTGAAGCTTGGAAATCGACCGGATAACAGTACAAGATACTATGAAGCCTGGAATCGACCAGATAGTGGTATAAGACACCGTGAAGCCTGATGCACGACCACATAACGGTATAAGACGCTGTGAAGACTGGAGCACGACCATATAATGGCAAGAGACACTGTGAAACCTAGAGCACGACCAGGTAACAATATAAGGTACTGCGAAGATTGGAATTCAACCAACAAGCAGTTTACTCAGCCAATTATTAGGAAGCCCAGAAATCGACCAGATATTAGTATGCCTTAAATTCAAGTTGAAACCCGGATGCGACCAGATAACCACTTAATTCCTTCTGAAGCCTGGAACATGACCAGATAAGAATTGTGAAATGGCAAAGCCTGGAGCATGACCAAATAGCAAGTGTAATCTCATCTTCCCAATAAGTCACTGTGAAACCTGGAGCACGACCAAATAGCAATTAATCTTATTATCCTCAGCAAATCACTGTAAGGCCTGAAGCACGACCAGATAGCAGTTCACTTTCATCTCCTCGACTAAGAGATGATTCCTCAATAGAGTAACGGACAACTGAAGCTCCAAAAAATCTACTTCTTCCAAGACAGAGACCAACATTCCTAAGTAGATACCTCCTCAACGACAGGAACGGGGATTCTCATCAAAGGAGTATCTTAGGAAATCGACATCCTCTAGATGGCATCTTTAATCCCATTGTTGGACCCCAAAATTTGCCCTCCCACATTCTTCAAAATTTGCCAAGTCAATGCTTCAAAATTCCCCAAGGGTTGCACAGTTCAAGGGCCTCCTAACAGTAAAAAATTAGGGTTTTGGTTCTGGCAAAGAAAATGAAGTCTCCAAGGGTCCAATCAAGTCCCACATGCCTACAAACATGGTCAAGCATCCTCATATCAAGTTTCAAGACTTACAGCACAAAATTGCCCAGTCAAAAACCCTAATTGCACTACAGTCAACTATAGGGGCAAAATGGTCATTTGACAGTCAAAAGTTCAAATTTTTGGTAAACATCTCATTTTGAAGCCACAAACATCATTTGATCAATGCTTGATCATGATTCTCAAAGCTTGGCTCAAAAAAGTCTCAAGATGCAAAAGTTTCCATATTTGGACAGTTGAAAAAGTCAACTGTAACTTGACCAAGGCATAACTTCCACATGGATTATCAGAAAAATTCCATCCAAAGCTCATTTTGAAGAGAAAGACATTTCCTACAACTCCTCTTCATACTTCAAGTCCAAGAAATGCTCTCACAAAAAGTTATCAATTTCAACATTATAGGTCATTTTCAAAAGTCAACAAAAAGGGACTTTAAGTCAAAGGCCATAACTTGAGATTGGTAAATCAAAATGACATGGTACCAAAGAAATTGGTTAGAGGACTCAAAGACCTTTCCAAAATGTCCAAGAACATGAGCAAAGCTTAAAAGTTGAGCAAGTTATGCCTTGTGGAAGTTGGGAAATTTTTGGATATTTTGAAAAGTCAACATTGCTCCAAAGGTCTTAAAATTGCTAATGGGCCTCTTTTTCTTCCAAAATCCATCATCTAAGGCATGTGCACGACCATTTGGCCCAAAGGGAAGTTTTTCATCATTTTTATTTATTTATTTGAATTTTTAAATGCTAATAATTCATTTAATTAAAATAAATATGTGGAAAATACTAAGCCTAACTTTTTAAATCTTTTTGTGCATGAAATAGTCTCAAGATTTTGTGTATAATCAGATTTGGAAAGAATCTTGATAATTGGACATGATTTGAACCAAAATAGCATGAAAAAGATTGAAAACTCATGGCTTGAAAATCAAATATCTTCTCCATCAATTCAAGGATTCTTTGGAAAAAAATTGAACCCTAATCATTCACACATAAATACTGATGCAAACCCTAGTGTCCATGACCACAAAGCTGCGCCAGAAATCCATAGCAAAGTTTGAGTTTTTAACAAGAAATTCCAAAACTGAAAACACACTTGCAAGGCTTTTCAGGGCAAGAAATTCATTCCATCACCTTCCTAAGACATTACTGAGTCTGACTGGATAGCTTTCCACGTGCATAGCACCTTGAATCGGTATACAGAAATCAAAATTTTTCATATAATATGCATAATTGTGTTTTAATATTCAAGCATGTTCATTGCATTTTTTTTATGGATTTGTACTAATTGGATGATTCTGAAGCTAACCAGATAATTTAATTGAGTTTTTATGTACTATACGCGATTTCACCATTAAAGATAGCTAGGGTTCTTCAAGTTTCAATTTGGGCGTTTCTGAATACTATAAAATTGAGACACTTCAGGGCCATGGTTGAAATCAGCTTGCTTGGACGATTTGGAAACACTCCTCGCGCCTAATTTATGTGGCCATATGGCCTATTCGCTATTTTGAAAACAAGCATATTTTGGGGGGGTTTAAAACCCCCGCTAACCCTTTTATGTTTCAGGAAAAACAAAGCCAAGGAAGAAGAAGGGTAGGTGGCAAGCGATGGTTGGTCCATTTAAAATCTTAGCGCGTTTTTTGAGTTAAGGATATTAGCGTGTTTTATTCCATATATTATTTGTTGCCCACTAATACTACAAAGAAAGCCAATAGCACAGATGGTGGATGCGTTGTCATGTAACCACTGGGACCTGGGTTCGATTCCCAGGTCCCTCACCTTGTTCTATATTTTTCGTTTCAGTGTAATCTCATGCAATTTCCCCTTAAAGGCCTACCATATACTCCTCCTCCAGGCGTGCCACGCGCTTAGTAATACCAATCCAAGGGACCAGATGTGAAGAACATGATGGACATGAGTCAAAGGTGCCACACGCTGGCAAGAAAAGTCAGACAAGGCCTTGCAAAGATGGGCCTAAAATGCTAACAATAACCTCCAATTGGGGACAGACCCCCCAAGGTTTGCTATTCCTTTTTTATTTTATTTTTTATTTGATTTAATTAATTCCCTTTAAATTCTTCAATTAATTTATTTTCATCAAACATAAAATAACAAAAACAATAGAAAAAATCAGAAAAGACAAAATCAAAATATATTTTATGTTAATATTTTTTTTAAATAAATATCATTAATTAATTTTAGCTTTTTTTTAGGTTTAATTCAAATAGTTTTCTCAATAAACTTAAAAAACTTGTAGAATTAGGTTTTAATTATTTTAATCACTTTTTTTCTTTTATTTCATCATCTCTAATAATTAATTATTTACTATTATTTTCATAAATCGAATTGTTTTAATTAATTAGGTTAATTTAGGTTTAACTTTAATATTTTTTCTTAATAAATAAAAGTTATAGAATTAGGGTTAATTTAATTTTAATTTCAGCTAATCTTCTCATTAAAAATTCACAATTCCAAAAAACTCAAAAATAATTTCTTTTTATTTTAATTTAATTAATTTGCTCAATATAATTTAATTTCATTAAAAAGGGTCCAACGCCCTCGCTTTCGATTATTAATTTGTTTCGCGCATTTTATTTTATTTCTTATAATATTTATGTACCTCTCCCAAAGTCTTGTAAACTCGGACATTTAATTTCTCGCACTTTCCTTTATTTCTTTATTTACTTTCTGTCAAATCGGGTCCTGGATTTTAATTTGGCGATGTGGACCCGCGCCTTTGTAATAGTTTAGGAATTTTATCTTTCCGCACTTTTTTAACTGTTAACAAATGCATGCAAGAATGAATGGCCTAGAATAAAAAAACAAACGCATAGATCACTTTGACATGACAAGACAAAATAAACGAATCTGACACACAAATCACACACCACCCCTAGGGTACGCCTCACTGTTGCCTTGCCTCGAAAGGTGATCGTCGAGTAGAGGATGTCTTAGTAAGTCCTCATGATCCAGGAACCTGGCATGAGGGTAGCTTCTAAGGTGTCTTCCCATTGCTCTGGTGATCACCATGTCCCGAACCTCAAATTGACCCGAACACCTCCAAAGGTGGTGCTACCTACCTCTCAATGGTGGGATGGCACTACTTTAAAGGACATCTACACAGACGAATTCCTTAGGGTAGGTAGACGACTCTTGATACTTTCTCTAATTTCAAAACAAAATTCAAAAATACTTTTCACACCGACACCTTTTCAAAAAGCTTTCGAAAGCAATTTTTCAAACACTCTTGAGGACCGATACAAGAGTCGAACTGGAATTTTCAAAGAAACTTTTTAAAACCCACAATTGAAAAGCAAACAAACCACTTTTGAAAACACAAATGAGCAAGTATCTAAGAGCCCATCGATAACCATGGATAGAAAGGGTGCTAACACCTTCCCTTTCTATAACCTACCTCCCGAACCGAGAACAATATCTTTAAGGAATTTTTCTGTGCTTTTGTCCTTTCCATTTGGAGAAAATAAAAGACGGTGGTGACTTTTGCTTACCGCGACATTTCGCGAACCAGCGTTAAACAGTCAGTTCCAGATCCACCGATCACAGAACTGGCGACTCTGCTGGGGAATTAAACTTAAAGTGAGGTGTACCTTAGGGATAGTTCATAACTGTGTTTTCAATTGCTTTCTTTGCTTGCTTTAAATTGTGGGACTGTCTTGGGAGTTCTATAGATCCTAACCCGGATCTGGGGGATACCTTCTTAGAAAGTAGCAACAAGACTGTGAGGGAACTGTGCGGGGTATACCGACATGGTTGAATTAGTCTGCTACGTTGATGTGGCACTTTGGTGTGTACCGGTAACCCTTGAGTTCAGTTAAGGAGAGTACGGGGCCGCCGCGTGGTGTCGTGAAGCATCAACTGACCTTAGGAACCTTAATTGAACCATCTTGGCCTCTTTAGGGTAGTGAGATAACTGACTTTGGTGCAGTCTGAGGTTGGTTGATACTCGATACTACACTCAATTGAGGGATGATTTCTTGGAATATTTCGGTCGCCAGTTCAGTGGCTAAATCGAAACGATGAACAATGAAAGCAATCCAATGATATTGGGACCCTTAGAACCCGGTTACTTTGATAGGACAGGTTTGAGCCCACCAACTTCAAGAGGGTAATACCCAGACCCCATGCTGGCCCAAACTCTAAGGGTTGTGGTGTGACTTGTGTGCCTTCCAACTTGACTACTTGCATGCTTGTTATCTGACACTTGAGTTTCTTGCAGGTTTTGTTTATAGTCCTTAACTGGGACTCATAACAGGGTTTACTGAGTGTTTTGCAGGTTTATAGTCCTTAATAAGGGCTCATAACAGGGTTTATCCATATTACCCCATGCATCATGACATCATACCATTGCATACATCCTAACCCATTTCAAGGATCTCAAGGGCTTGTGATGCAGGTCATGGTGAATCAACTATCCCAGCAAGGGGCAAAGGGGATTTATTTTCCTCTAAGCCAAGGTTGTCAAGGGCTATGACCCACTTGATATGGTGAGCCTTTGACCCTTGAAGAAGGACTCTTAACAAATATGAAGTTCTTTCAATCAAGCTACTGGGTCCCAAATGCTAACAAATTTTCTTGTTTATCCCGCGAGATCCTTGAAAATATTACATGCATACATACATATCATTGCATTACAGGTATCCCTTTTACAGGTGGCTCACCCTCTTCGCTGTTTATTTCAGCATCATGAATCCTGACTCATCATCAACCGAGATGTCTATCAAGGCCCTCCAGGCCCAGAATGCCCAGTTCCAGGAGTTGATTGTGAACCTAGCCCAAGGTCAAAAGGAATTGAAGACTTTGATTCAGTAGAAGAAGAAGAGGACTGTTTTCTTCAACCCTAGACGCAGATCTGGGAACACACTACAGAATGAAGCTGAGAGAACCACTCCATCTATGAGGGAAGGCAGTCACCATGAGAGAGAGGTGCCTAGTCCAGTGGTCTCCAACAACGAGACAGATTTCAACGACGAACAATACCCTCCTGCTGAAGACAAGTACAAGCAGTTGGAAGACCGTCTGAATGCAATGGAGATCCAACAAGTGCCTGGGCTGGATTTCGGAGACTTGGGTTTGTCAACGGGTGTGATCATTCCTCATAAGTTCAAAGCACCATCCTTTACCAAATATGACGGGCCGTCTTGTCCCAAGCTACACCTCAGGTCTTATGTGCGGAAGATTCAACCGTACTCAGTGGACAAGAATTTGTGGATCCACTTCTTCCAGGAGAGTCTTTCAGGGACTCATCTCGAATGGTTCTATCAGCTGGATGGAACCAAGGTTCGTAACTGGGAGGAGTTGGCTACTGCTTTTTACAAGCAGTATCAGTATAATGCCGACCTCGCTCCTACGCGTACCCAACTCCAGGGTATGTCGCTAGGATCGGGAGAAGGTTTTAAAGAGTATGCGCAGAAATGGAGAGACCTGGCCGGTAGGGTACAACCACCGCTGACTGACCGTGAACTTGTGGACATGTTCTTGGGGACCCTGTCTGGTCCGTTCTACAACCACCTGATTGGGAATTCGTCTGCTGGATTCACAGATCTTATCTTGACTGGAGAGAGAATAGAAGTTGGCATCAGGTCTGGGAAGATTCAAGAGGCTGCACCTTCTGATAAAAAGCCTCATCATGGAAAGAAAGAGTCCAATGTTGTGCACGATAAAAAGAGCCGTCATGAGGTAGGGGCAACCCAGATCTCCAATCCTAGACCTGCTCAACAAGGACAGGGGCAGCAGCGCAAGGAGGTCGCCCCCAAACGACAGTTCACCAAGATCAACATGTCGCTGGATCAAGCACTACAACAAATGTTGAAGGCAGGGCTGATCACCTTAAGGGCTCTTCTTCGGAATCCGAACACTTCTGCTCCTAACTATCATCCCAACGATAGGTGCGCATATCATTCTGATAGCCCGGGGCATACCACGGACAACTGCTGGCCTCTCAAGAACAGGATTCAAGATATGATCGACGCCGGAGAGATTCAATTTGAAGTACCTGAGACTCCGAACATAATCATTACTCCGTTGCCCAATCATTGAAGACCTTTTGTTTATTGGAATTTCCGAGTTGTATTTTTCTTTGCTCATACAAACAATTAATGTCATAGCAAACTTTGTTATTCTATTAAAGCATCGCATATGTCTGTTTTGGGAATTAATACAATTGTTTTCATTATATTCAAAATTGTTTTCATTTTTTCTGTGATGAACAACTCTCGGTTAATAATTCTAAGCCTCTTGAGGGAGGATGACGAAAACGATACCACAATCTACAGTATGCTTTTGAACAGACCCCGCTGATGAGGTACAGGCATTGTTTCAATCCCTAAACACTGGAGTTATAAGGATGATAATCCCTCGTCAACCCCTCTAAGCCAAAGAAGTAGGAGTTTTTCTTTTCGAACCCTTCATTATAACCTGGGGCAGGGTAGTCTCTCAGTTGATCCAAGTGCATAACAAACAGCACCAAAAAGGTCCTTACAAAACAAAAGACAGTGATGGTTCCGAACAATCATACAGACAGGCAATCTCAAAAAATAAAAAACCCATTAAGTCACGACCCATGAAGGAGACTTACAAAAGTGGGGCATCCCGCTGACTGTAATTCCAAAAAAGAAACAGTTCAGGCAAAAAACAGGGATAATGAAAGAAAAAGAAAGAGGTCCTACAAACCCTCAACAAAAAAAAATGACTGCCTATTCAAAATAAGTTATCAATATCCGAACCATCATTGGAACATCAGAGCAAAGACTCAAACAAGGTCTAACGTATGATCAACTGAGTTTAGGTTTGGAGAACATCACGAAGAGCGGGTGGGTACAAATAAAATTTGAGCCTTTATCCTTTGTTTCTTAAACCGTGAACCAGGCCACGTTATAACCCTCAAAAGTCCTAGCTGAAGCATGGGTTAGTTCGAAAGCATACTGTTACGAAAGGTATCCTGACTCCTGAAGGTCTGTTACAAATCTTGAGTTGACATCACAGTCTACAAGAATTGCTCGTTTTACAAAAAATGCATTTTTCAAAATTCAAGACAGACATAGGCTTTTGAATTCTTAAAATAATATTGTTTGCATATGATCATTTGTTTGAACAGCAGAGAAATTCGCATGACGAAAGTCTAATGAACAAGAGTATCTCCAATCAAGGGGCACGGCATGATTATCATCCATCATCTGGGGCAATCAAGTCAAGCTTCGGAGAATCTCTCAAAGACCAAATAGCCTGGGGAAAATCTCTGCCTAAATCACTTGGAGGATGGGACAGGAATTCCAACAACAAATCTTGCACGATCAGACATCTTCTGGTAATATGGCTACACAATGCTACTAACAGGGGCACCCCTTACATCCTAAGAGTGTGGACATAGTCGGAAAAAAAAATACTACGCACAATCAAAGACCCGCTAGGTTGACATACCTAGGCAAAAATAAGGGCTTCCCGACGAACCAAAAGGGTTCGGGCAAAAATAAGGGATGAAATGAAAAAAAATCTGTACACCCGGCAAGTCGAAAACCTGAAAAGGCGGCTTGGGCAAAAATGGGTATCCCGATGGACTGAAAACCCGAAAGGGCGGTCCAGGCAAAAGTTAGGGATTAAAGCGTACGACTATGTCCTGTCATCCTGTCACCTGCCTACCAGAAGAGGGTTTGTCCATCAACAACTATCAGCACCTCACAGGTCTTCCTCTCCCACCTCAGAAACAGGGGCAATAAAGGGTTGTCTAAACAATCTGATTGTTCGGTCCTCCAAGGTATCAAGGTAGGTTCCGTTGAAGAACATAACCAATACAG
Source organism: Vicia faba (assembly GCA_948472305.1). NCBI lineage: Eukaryota > Viridiplantae > Streptophyta > Magnoliopsida > Fabales > Fabaceae > Vicia > Vicia faba. The sequence goes on from OX451735.1 coordinate 992,564,108, forward strand.
TTCAATATTTCCCCAGGAGAGTCCAATCCAGTTTCCCCAAGAAAGTTGGAATCCATCTCCCCAAGCAGTAAGCTTATCCCCAGTAGATTCTTGAAGCTTACCCTCGCAGAGCACGAACGCGTCTCCCGGCTTTATTCAAAGAGTTGTTTCCTTACCAGGATATAACTGGGTTATCCTCAGCCAATAGCCATGAGAAGATCGTCCTCGGCAAAGTCTTCTTACCCCCAACGGAGTCTATTAGCACTTCCAACATAACAATGGTATCCCCAACAGAGTTATCATCAACCTCAGCGAAGTATTCCTCTCCCCACAGAGTATTCCCCGCAGAGTAATCTATTCGCCAAGTTTGTTCCCCAATGGAGTCATCTTCTCCTGCCGGTATTCTTGCAACTATCATCCCCAGCGGAAGCAAAATCTATTCTTCAACACCAGCCCAGGAGTTAACTTCCTGGCACCCGTCAAGGATTTATTTTCTTAGAAAAAAAATACATTCATGAACATTACATCTTCATACATTATAGCATGCATATGCATCATACTACACGAATCTCATCAATTTTGAGGACATCCTGAAATCATGCAGTTCATGCATCATGATCTTGCATACAACTGATGCTTTACCTTTTCAGGAAAGGTCAATACAAAGATGATTACTATCAACTATCGCGACTCCTTCTAATATCAGATTTCATTCTAGATATAGTTCAGATGTGAACCAGATATGGCAACATTCTGATACTTCTTCCATATTTCCTTCTAGATATAGTTCAGATGTGAACCAGATATGGCAACATTCTGATACTTCTTCCAGATTTCCTTCTAGATATAGTTCAGATGTGAACCGGATATGGCGACGTTCTGATACTTCTTCCAGATTTCCTTCTAGATATAGTTCAGATGTGAACCAGATATGGCGACGTTCTGATGCTTCTTCCAGATTTCCTTCTAGATATAGTTCAGATGTGAACCAGATATGGCAACGTTCTGATACTTCTTCCAGATTTCCTTCTAGATATAGTTCAGATGTGAACCAGATATGGCGACGTTCTGATACTTCTTCCAGATTTCCTTCTAGATATAGTTCAGATGTGAACCAGATATGGCGACGTTCTGATGCTTCTTCCAGATTTCCTTCTAGATATAGTTCAGATGTGAACCGGATATGGCGACGTTCTGATACTTCTTCCAGATTTCCCTCTAGATATAGTTCAGATGTGAACCAGATATGGCGACTGTTGTACCCCAAAATTTGCCCTCCCATATTCTTCAAGAAATTGCCAAGTCAAGCTTCAAAGTTCCCCAAGGGTTGCACAGTGCAAGAGCCTCATAAGCAATCAAAATTAGGGTTTTTGTTCTGATCAAGAAAAATTCACAAGTCCAACCCGGCGTGTCATATTCAGGTATTCTTTCGCCAAGATATCTCTGATAACATATTCTCAAATTCAGGTTCGGCTCAAGAGTCAATTCTTTAAAGAAGGTATCCGAATGTGTGAGTTTTCTCGAAGAAATATGGTGAAAAAAGTGTGCTGAAAGTGCAGTTTTTACGCGCTAAAAAATTCATAACTTGAAGATCGTGACTCGTTTTGTACCCGTTCTGATGGCCAAAATTCCGTCTTGACATTATCTACGTTTTCATCTCTCACGGCTGGAAGCCAATTTCGATCAGAAGGTCTTCAAAAATGTGGATTTATCAAGTATTTTCGTGCAGAAAATTTGTGACAGAAGTTTATTTGCGTCATGTTCAAAAAATCATAACTTGGTCGATTTTCATCGTATCGAGCTGGTTCCGGCGCCAAAATTTCACAAATTGAGTTGGCTACATTTTCACAGAAGGTATTGAGTTCAAAAGGTATTCAAAAGGCCTTCGTTTTTTGCTCAGAGTGCGTGACACGCTGAAAATCCTGAATGCTGAATATTATTTCAGCTGGGCCGAAACTTCGAAAATTCATAACTCGGTCAATTTTTATCGGATTGGACTCATATTTTTATACAAGGTCACTGACTCATTGATCTACAACTTTTCTTCAAAAGTCGAGACCAAATTATGCACCGATCAATACCAGTTTTTTATTGAAGAACGTGTCAGAGTCGACACTGGAGCCCAAAATAAGTTTGTCTGAGCTGAAACTTCAAAAATTCATAACTAATTCACCGTTTATCCGATTGAGTCGATTTTCGGACAGGAGTTAGTTCTCGATGCCGGCTACATTTTGTCTTCACATTTCAACTTCAAAAAATGCACTCAAGTCCCTGCGATTTAGCCTGGAAAGTGACGAATTCAAGTGAATATTGGAGGCCCAATTGCACATTCAAAGCCCATTTTCTTTACCCTAATTTCCACTATATAATCACCTTCTTGTCACATAAACCAGGGGGAAGAGAGGGGAGAAAAAAGGAGAAAAAGAGGAGAAGAGAAAAAGAGAGAAAAAACCTTGCCACAACACTGTCAGAATATCAAACTCTTTCAAGAGCCCTAAAACCTTGAAATCCTTATTACAAATCCCTCTCTCACTACAAGCCATCTCAGTTACAAACCAACATCTTATTACTTCTTCAGTAAGGGTAAGGCTGGCTTGATCTCCATTATCCAAAGGGCATAAAAGCATTCATGTCACTACTTTTCCAGTAAGGACAGGATCCCATGCAGGTTCATTAAGGGACGTTGAGACCAAAAGTCAAATGGCCAAAAGTCAAAAGCCAAAAGGCCAAAAGCCAAAAGTCAAATACATGGCGAGGCAGACATTAAGCCAGACATTAAGGGAACGTTGAAGCCAGAACACAAATGGCCAAAAGCCAAAAGCCAAAAGCCAAATGGTCAAAGTAGAACAACTTATGCATGAAACTCAATCCAATGGCCAAAGAATGCAGACCACGGTACTCAGGAGTCAATACTTCAAAAAACCTCCCCTTGGGCCAGACACCCCCTATGGTTTGCTCAATTTTTAATTTTTATTTGTTTTTCCTTTTTATTCTTTTAATTGTTTTTTAATTGTTTTCTATTAATTCCATAAAATAATTTTCATAATAAATATAAAATACAGAAAAATCAAAAAAATGTTTATTTTATTAATATTAATTTTACTATTATTATTTTTGTAAATAAACTTTAAACAATTAATTAGATTAATTTAGGTTTCAAAACTTTAATATTTTTCTTAATAAATTAAATATGTAGAAATTAGGGTTTTTAACTTTTTCATCATTTTTTTTAATAAATAATTTTCTCATCATTATTATTATTATTAATTACTAATTTATTTTGTAAATAAACATGTACATAAATTCTTTAGTAAATTAAGTTAAACTTTAACATTTTTCTCAAATAATTAAAAATAACTTAGAATTAGGATTTCTTTAAATTTTAATTTTAATTTTCTTATTTCATAAATACAAAAAAAACCTTAAAAACACTTCTTTTATTTCAATAAATAATTAATTAATTTTTAATTTCAATTTAACTTCAAAAGGGTCCAACGCCCTCGTTTTCAATTTTAATTCAATTCGCACATTTTATTTATTCCTTCTTTTTAATATTAATGTAATTCTCCCAAAGCCTTGTAAACTCGGACATTTTATTTCTCGCACTTTACTTCTTTATTTTCTGTCAAATCGGGTCCTGGATTAAATTTGGCGATGTGGACCCGCGCCTTTGTAATAGTTTAGAACTTTTAATTTCCGCATCTTTTTAACTGTTAATAAATGCATGCAAGAATGAATGATAAAATAAAAACAAACGCATAGATCACCTTGACATGAATAAGACAAAATAAGTGAACATGACACACAAATCACACACCACCCCTAGGGTACGCCTCACTGTTGCCTTGCCTCGAAAGGTGATCGTCGAGTAGAGGATGTTTTAGTAAGTCCTCATGATCCGGGAACCTGGCATGAGGGTAGCTTCTAAGGTGTCTTCCCATTGCTCTGGTGATTACCATGTCCCGAACCTCGAATTGACCCGAACACCTCCAACGGTGGTGCTACCTACCTCTCAATGGTGGGATGGCACTACTTTAAAGGACATTTACACAGACGAATTCCTTAGGGTAGGTAGGTTCTCGTAGATACTTGCTCTAATTTCAAAACAAATCAAAAATACTTTTCACACCAACACATTTTCAAAAAGCTTTCGAAAGCAATTTTTCAAACACTCTTGAGGACCGATACAAGAGTCGAACTGGAATTTTCAAAGAAACTTTTTAAAACCCACAGTTGAAAAGCAAACAAACCATTTTGAAAACACAAATGAGCAAGTATCTAAGAGCCCATGGATAACCATGGATAGAAAGGGTGCTAACACCTTCCCTTTCTATAATCTACCTCCCGAACCGAGAGCAATCTCTATAAGGAATTTTTCTGTGCTTTTGTCCTTTCCATTTGGAGAAAATAAAAGACGGTGGTGACTCTTGCTTCCGCGACATTTCGCGAACCAGCTTTAAAACAGTCAGTTCCAGATCCACCGATCACAGAACTGGCGACTCTGCTGGGGATCCTTTTTAAAGTGAGGTGTACCTTAGGGCTAGTTCATAATTGTGTTTTCAATTGTTTTCCTTGTGTGCTTTAAATTGTGGGTTGCTTGGGAGTTCTATAGATCCTAACCCGGATCTGGGAGATACCTTCTTGGAAAGTAGCAACAAGGCTGTGAGGGAACTGTGCGGGGTATACCGACATGGTTGAAACAGTCTGCTACGTTGATGTGGCACTTTGGTGTGTACCGGTAACCCTTGAGTTCAGTCAAGGAGAGTATGGGGCCTCCGCGTGGTGTCGTGAAGCATCAACAGACCTTAGGAACCTTAATTGAACTATCTTGGCCTCTTTAGGGTAGTGAGATAACTGACTTTGGTGCAGTCCGAGGTTGGTTGATACTCGATACTACACTCAATTGAGGGTTGCTTTCCTGGAATATTTCGGTCGCCAGTTCAGTGGCTAAATCGAAACGATGAACAATGAAAGCAATCCAATGATATTGGGACCCTTAGAACCCGGTTACTTCTAATAGGACAGGTTGAGCCCACCAACTTCAAGAGGGTAATACCCCAAACTTCAAGCTGGCCTAAACTCTAAGGGCTCTTTTGTGTGACTTGTGTGCCTTCAAACTTGGATTACTCGCATGCTTGTTATCTGACATCTGAACTTCTTGCAGGTTTTGTTTATAGTCCTTAACTAGGACTCATAACAGAGGTTACTGAATTTCCTGCAGGTTTTGTTCATAGTCCTTAACTAGGACTCATAACAAGGTTTACTGAATTTCCTGCAGGTTTTGTTCATAGTCCTTAACTAGGACTCATAACAAGGCTTACTAAGTTTCTTGCAGGTTTTTGTTTTAGTCCTTAACTAGGACTCGTAACAAGGTTTACCGAGTTTCTTGCAGGGTTTGTTTTAGTCCTTAATTGGGACTCATGACAGGTTTTACCGAGTTTCTTGCAGGTTTTGGTTTGCAGTCCTTAATTGGGACTCATAACAGGGTTACTTACATTACCCCATGCATAGCATAACATCATACCATTGCATACATCCTAACCCATTTCAAGGATCTCAAGGGCTTGTGATGCAGGTCATGGTGAATCAACTATCCCAGCAAGGGGCAAAGAGGATTTATTTTCCTCTAGCCAAGGATGTCAGGGGCTATGACCCACTTGATATGGTGAGCTTTGACTCCTGAAGAAGGTTCCCCTAGCCAAAGTTGTTTGGAAAGCAAAATAAGGTTGATGACTTAAGTCAGGGGCTATGACCCACTTGATATGGTGAGCTTTTGACCCTTGAAGACGGACTCTCAACAATATGAAGTACCTTCAATCAAGCCACCAGTTTCCAATACTAACAATTTTCTTGTTTACCCCGCGAGGTCCTTGAAAACATTGCATGCATATCATACATATCATTGCATAACAGGTATCCCTCTTACAGGTCACTTACCTTTCTCGCTGTTTATTTCAGCAATGGCCTTCCAACCAGATAACCAGGACCTTCTCGCTCAAGAGACTCGGTTCGGGGAAATCCTCCTGAATCTATCCAAGGGGCAGGAGGAGCTAAGGACACTTCTCATGGAGACCTTTGTTAGAAACAGTGCTGAGGGTGAAAGGCTGAAACACCTACAAGCTGAGGTGGATGCATTGAAAGCCCAGATGCTGGGGCAGGTGACTGCTATTCAAGGGTTAGCTCAAAGACAAGACGAGCTCTGGTTTCTCGTCAACCAACTACTTCAGGGTAACCAGCTGGGGCAAAAGTCTAAGGGTAAAAAGCCAGTCATCGTTCGACCACCTTTGAGACAAAGAAGCAAGGAGAGAGCTCCCCAAATGGCTCCAATGTCACAAATTCAACATCACAACCAACAAAAGAGCGAGAGGAGGCAGTTCACTCGGCTCAGCATGACCTTATCCCAGATATTGCCACAGTTGCTGGAGACCAAGCTGGTAACTCTAAAAGAGGCTCCGAAGTTTCAAAATACAACGTCACCAAAGTATAACCCCAACGCTCGCTGCGCTTATCATTCTGATAGCCCGGGGCATGCTACAGAGGATTGTTGGGCTTTGAAGAATAAGATTCAGGACCTGATTGATGAAGGAGCACTGGAATTCACACAAGATGGTCAGGCTGAATTTTTCTACCATCCCGCCAAGGCTCACCATTTGAAGTGACAAGCTCTGAGATCTAGAAAACTTTTGTTCATTCGAATGTTCAAGTTGCGATTTTCTTTTGATCAAACATTTATTCATGTTAAACATTGTTATCACATTAATGCATCGCTTATGTCTATTTTGAAACAATATATTCGTATTCACTAAATGCAAATTATTTTCATATTTTTTCTGATGTCAACTCTTGATCCAAAATTCTAAGCCTCTTGAGGGAGGATGACGAAAACGATACCATGATCATTACAGTATGCTTTTGAACAGACCCCGCTGATGAGGTACAGGCATTGTTTCAATTCCCAAACACTGGAGTTATAAGGATGATAATCCCTCGTCAACCCCTCTGAGCCAAAGAAGTAGGAGTTTTTCGTTCTGAAAATTAAAACCCTTAATCATAACCTGGGGCAGGGTAGTCTCTCAGTTGATCCAAGTACATAACGAATGGCACCAAAGAAGTCTTTACAAAACGAAGAAAGACAGTGATGGTTCAGAACAATCGTAAGGACAGGCAGTCATTATCAAAAAAAATCATAAACGAAAAGCCCAAGAAGTCAAAACCTAAAAAAGGGGACTTATGAAACTAGGGCATCCCGCTGACTGTAATTCCAAAAAGGAAACAGTTCAGGCAAAAAATAGGGATAACAAGAATAAAAAAGAAAGAGGTCTTATAAACCCTCAACAAAAAGGAATGACTGCCTATTCAAAATAAGTTATCAACATCCGAATCATCACCGGAAAATCAGAGCAAAGACTCAAACAAGGTCTAACGTATGATCAACTGAGTGTAGGTTTGGAGAACATCACGAAGAGCGGGTGGGTACAAATACTTTGAGCCTTTATCCTTTGTTTCTTAAACCGTGAACCAGGCCACGTTATAACCCTTAAAAGTCCTAGCTGAAGCATGGGTTAGTTCGAAAGCATACTGTTACAAAAGGTATCCCGACTCCTTAAGGCCTACGGTAAATACGGAGTTGACATCACGTTTTACAAACATTCAATTGTTTTATGAAAAAAAAACTGCATTTTCAAAATCTTCAAGACATACATAAGCTTTGCATTTTTAACATAACTTTGTTTGCATATGACTATTTGTTTGAACAGCAGGGAAATTCGCACGATGAACACCTTGTGAACAAAAGCGCTTCCAATCAAGGGGCAGGACATGACTATTGTCCATTATCTGGGGCAATCCAATCAAGATTCGGAGAATCTCTCAAAAGTCCAAATAGCCTGGGGCAGATCTCTGCCTGAGTCACTTGGGGCATTCCAACAACGAATCTTGCCGGATCAAACACTTTCTAGTGGCATGACAAAACACTTCTGACAGGGGCAACTCCATACATTCTGAGAACATGGACATAGTCGAAAAGATACTACGCAAAATCAAAGACCCGCTAGGTTGACGTACCTAGGCAAAAATTAGGGCTTCCCGGCGAACCAAAAGGGTTCAGGCAAAAATAAGGGATGAAATGAAAAAAATCTGTACACCCGGCAAGTCGAAAACCTGAAAAGGCAGCTTGGGCAAAAATGGGTATCCCGGTGGACTGAAAACCCGAAAGGGCGATCCAGGCAAAAGTTAGGGATCAAAGCGTACGACTATGTCCTATCATCTTGTCACCTGCCTACCAGAAGAAGGTTTGACCCTCAACAATTATCAGCATCCCACATGTGCCTCCCCCATAGAAACAGGGGCAATAATGGGTGGTCTAAGCGATCTAATTGCTCTGTCCACAAGATATAAGGGATGTTCAGCTGAAAAACATAACCAGATGTCTTAATTCCCCAGAGAGTGAGCCAACAAGTTAGTGCACTCTCCCCGAGCGAAGTTACAATCAAATCTTAAAGAAGTTGGGTATCCTCCAGCAGATCTCAACATTCTCCAGCAGTACATGTATTCTTAACAAGCATCCCCGGCAGTCTCGACCTAAAGATTGTTCTCCGGCGGTATATCAAACATCCAGTGGAGTCACTTCCCCGATACAGTTCAAAACTTCCCAGAAGAGTCCAATCTAGTTCCCCAGGAAAATTGGAATTCATCTCCCCAAGCAGTAAGCTTATCCCCAGTAGATTCTGGAAGCTTATCCTTCGCAGAGCACGAACGCGTCGTCCGGCTTGATTTAAAGAGTTATTTCCTTAACAGGATATAACTGGGTTATCCTCAGCCAAAAGCCACGGAAAGAGCGTCGTCGACAAAGTCTTCCTATCCCCAGCAAACTATTATCAACACTCAGCAAGGCATCCCTCTTCCCACAGAGTATTGCTTCCCAGCATGGTCGCTAGAGTATCTTTTCTCCCCGCAGAATCCTCCATTTGCCAAGTTCATTCCGCAACGGAGTCATCTCCTCCTACCGGTATTCTTGCAGTTATCATCCCCAGCGGAAGCAAAATCTATTCCTCAACATCAGCCCAGGATACGATTTCCCGGCACCCATCAAGGATTCACTTTCCTAGACAAAAACATACATAAAACATCACATACATCATTATAACATGCATAGACACATCATATCATACAAGTCTCATTTATATTGAGAACATCATTGCTTGATCTATATCATGCATTGCATATGACTGACCTTTACCTTTCAGGAAAGATCCAGTTAAATTCTTAGCTATATTCAAAGGCCTTCTCTGGTTCAGTCAGATCGACCCTAAGATCTCCCTGATTCTTATCCAGTTGAAGATATTCCAAGACCTTGTCCGGTTCAGTTAAATCGACCCTAAGATTTTCCTGATGCTTATCCAGTCAAAGGCCTTCTCTGGTTCAGTCAGATCGACCCTAAGATCTCCCTGATGCTTATCCAGTTGAAGATTTCAAGACCTTGTCCGGTTCAGTTAAATCGACCCTAAGATTTTCCTGATGCTTATCCAGTCAAAGGCCTTCTCTGGTTCAGTCAGATCGACCCTAAGATCTCCCTGATACTTATCCAGTTGAAGATATTCCAAGACCTTGTCCGGTTCAGTTAAATCGACCCTAAGATTTTCCTGATGCTTATCCAGTCAAAGGCCTTCTCTGGTTCAGTCAGATCGACCCTAAGATCTCCCTGATTCTTATCCAGTTGAAGATATTCCAAGACCTTGTCCGGTTCAGTTAAATCGACCCTAAGATTTTCCTGATGCTTATCCAGTCAAAGGCCTTCTCTGGTTCAGTCAGATCGACCCTAAGATCTCCCTGATGCTTATCCAGTTGAAGATATCCCAAGACCTTGTCCGGTTCAGTTAAATCGACCCTAAGATTTTCCTGATGCTTATCCAGTCAAAGGCCTTCTCTGGTTCAATCAGATCGACCCTAAGATCTCCCTGATGCTTATCCAGTTGAAGATATCCCAAGACCTTGTCCGGTTCAGTCAGATCGACCCTAAGATTTTCCTGATTCTTATCCAGTCAAAGGCCTCCTCTGGTTCAGTCAGATCGACCCTAAGATCTCCCTGATTCTTATCCAGTTGAAGATTTCAAGACCTTGTCCGGTTCAGTTAAATCGACCCTAAGATTTTCCTTATTCTTACCCAGTCAAAGGCCTCCTCTGGTTCAGTCAGATCGACCCTAAGATCTCCCTGATTCTTATCCCAGTAGAAGACACCCAAGATTCTCTCAGCGTTCCTGTTGGGGTAGTAATCGTCCAAGATTCTCTTACCATTCATGCTAAGGCAGTAACCATCCCTGGTTCATTCATCGCCGTTTGAAGCTTCAGACTCAGCTCTTGTAACCAGTCAGGACACATCTATACCAAGCATCTGAAAACCAGCTCCTGCAACGTGTCAGGTACTCATTTGTTCTTTTGCAGGTATGCAGGTTCTCGCTAAGGAATCTCCTACGCGATCAACATCCAGATGGCATCTATAAGCCCATCATCCTATCCATCAACCTCTAAATGGCATCTATAAGCCCATTCCATCATCACACTGCTACTATGTGAGCGCAAATTTCTGGGCACTCTAGTGTTCAATCATCTTCTACCCTCGGATTACGAAAGGCACGTCAGCCAATCTGCATCCTCAGGTCTAAGAAGATTGAACATGGGCAACTGTTGTACCCCAAAATTTGCCCTCCCATATTCTTCAAGAAATTGCCAAGTCAAGCTTCAAAGTTCCCCAAGGGTTGCACAGTGCAAGAGCCTCATAAGCAATCAAAATTAGGGTTTTTGTTCTGATCAAGAAAAATTCACAAGTCCAACCCGGCGCGTCATATTCAGGTATTCTTTCGCCAAGATATCTCTGATAACATATTCTCAAATTCAGGTTCGGCTCAAGAGTCAATTCTTTAAAGAAGGTATCCGAATGTGTGAGTTTTCTCGAAGAAATATGGTGAAAAAAGTGTGCTGAAAGTGCAGTTTTTACGCGCTAAAAAATTCATAACTTGAAGATCGTGACTCGTTTTGTACCCGTTCCGATGGCCAAAATTCCGTCTTGACATTATCTACGTTTTCATCTCTCACGGCTGGAAGCCAATTTCGATCAGAAGGTCTTCAAAAATGTGGATTTATCAAGTATTTTCGTGCAGAAAATTTGTGACAGAAGTTTATTTGCGTCATGTTCAAAAAATCATAACTTGGTCGATTTTCATCGTATCGAGCTGGTTCCGGCGCCAAAATTTCACAAATTGAGTTGACTACATTTTCACAGAAGGTATTGAGTTCAAAAGGTATTCAAAAGGCCTTCGTTTTTTGCTCAGAGTGCGTGACACGCTGAAAATCCTGAATGCTGAATATTATTTCAGCTGGGCCGAAACTTCGAAAATTCATAACTCGGTCAATTTTTATCGGATTGGACTCATATTTTTATACAAGGTCACTGACTCATTGATCTACAACTTTTCTTCAAAAGTCGAGACCAAATTATGCACCGATCAATACCAGTTTTTTATTGAAGAACGTGTCAGAGTCGACACTGGAGCCCAAAATAAGTTTGTCTGAGCTGAAACTTCAAAAATTCATAACTAATTCACCTTTTATCCGATTGAGTCGATTTTTGGACAGGAGTTAGTTCTCGATGTCGGCTACATTTTGTCTTCACATTTCAACTTCAAAAAATGCACTCAAGTCCCTGCGATTTAGCCTGGAAAGTGACGAATTCAAGTGAATATTGGAGGCCCAATTGCACATTCAAAGCCCATTTTCTTTACCCTAATTTCCACTATATAATCACCTTCTTGTCACATAAACCAGGGGGAAGAGAGGGGAGAAAAAAGGAGAAAAAGAGGAGAAGAGAAAAAGAGAGAAAAAACCTTGCCACAACACTGTCAGAATATCAAACTCTTTCAAGAGCCCTAAAACCTTGAAATCCTTATTACAAATCCCTCTCTCACTACAAGCCATCTCAGTTACAAACCAACATCTTATTACTTCTTCAGTAAGGGTAAGGCTGGCTTGATCTCCATTATCCAAAGGGCATAAAAGCATTCATGTCACTACTTTTCCAGTAAGGACAGGATCCCATGCAGGTTCATTAAGGGACGTTGAGACCAAAAGTCAAATGGCCAAAAGTCAAAAGCCAAAAGGCCAAAAGCCAAAAGTCAAATACATGGCGAGGCAGACATTAAGCCAGACATTAAGGGAACGTTGAAGCCAGAACACAAATGGCCAAAAGCCAAAAGCCAAATGGTCAAAGTAGAACAACTTATGCATGAAACTCAATCTAATGGCCAAAGAATGCAGACCACGGTACTCAGGAGTCAATACTTCAAAAAACCTCCCCTTGGGCCAGACACCCCCTATGGTTTGCTCAATTTTTAATTTTTATTTGTTTTTCCTTTTTATTCTTTTAATTGTTTTTTAATTGTTTTCTATTAATTCCATAAAATAATTTTCATAATAAATATAAAATACAGAAAAATCAAAAAAATGTTTATTTTATTAATATTAATTTTACTATTATTATTTTTGTAAATAAACTTTAAACAATTAATTAGATTAATTTAGGTTTCAAAACTTTAATATTTTTCTTAATAAATTAAATATGTAGAAATTAGGGTTTTTAACTTTTTCATCATTTTTTTTAATAAATAATTTTCTCATCATTATTATTATTATTAATTACTAATTTATTTTGTAAATAAACATGTACATAAATTCTTTAGTAAATTAAGTTAAACTTTAACATTTTTCTCAAATAATTAAAAATAACTTAGAATTAGGATTTCTTTAAATTTTAATTTTAATTTTCTTATTTCATAAATACAAAAAAAACCTTAAAAACACTTCTTTTATTTCAATAAATAATTAATTAATTTTTAATTTCAATTTAACTTCAAAAGGGTCCAACGCCCTCGTTTTCAATTTTAATTCAATTCGCACATTTTATTTATTCCTTCTTTTTAATATTAATGTAATTCTCCCAAAGCCTTGTAAACTCGGACATTTTATTTCTCGCACTTTACTTCTTTATTTTCTGTCAAATCGGGTCCTGGATTAAATTTGGCGATGTGGACCCGCGCCTTTGTAATAGTTTAGAACTTTTAATTTCCGCATCTTTTTAACTGTTAATAAATGCATGCAAGAATGAATGATAAAATAAAAACAAACGCATAGATCACCTTGACATGAATAAGACAAAATAACTGAACATGACACACAAATCACACACCACCCCTAGGGTACGCCTCACTATTGCCTTGCCTCGAAAGGTGATCGTCGAGTAGAGGATGTTTTAGTAAGTCCTCATGATCCGGGAACCTGGCATGAGGGTAGCTTCTAAGGTGTCTTCCCATTGCTCTGGTGATCACCATGTCCCGAACCTCGAATTGACCCGAACACCTCCAACGGTGGTGCTACCTACCTCTCAATGGTGGGATGGCACTAGTTTAAAGGACATTTACACAGACGAATTCCTTAGGGTAGGTAGGTTCTCGTAGATACTTGCTCTAATTTCAAAACAAATCAAAAATACTTTTCACACCAACACATTTTCAAAAAGCTTTCGAAAGCAATTTTTCAAACACTCTTGAGGACCGATACAAGAGTCGAACTGGAATTTTCAAAGAAACTTTTTAAAACCCACAGTTGAAAAGCAAACAAACCATTTTGAAAACACAAATGAGCAAGTATCTAAGAGCCCATGGATAACCATGGATAGAAAGGGTGCTAACACCTTCCCTTTCTATAATCTACCTCCCGAACCGAGAGCAATCTCTATAAGGAATTTTTCTGTGCTTTTGTCCTTTCCATTTGGAGAAAATAAAAGACGGTGGTGACTCTTGCTTCCGCGACATTTCGCGAACCAGCTTTAAAACAGTCAGTTCCAGATCCACCGATCACAGCGACGTTCTAATACTTCTTCTAGGTTTCCTTCCAGATATGGTTCGGATGTGACCCAGGCATGGCGACGTTCTGACACTTATTCCAGACCCCCCCCCCCTCAGATAACTTAGAGATGCTCTGGACACGGAAGTTGTTCTATTGTTTATTCAGAGATCACCTTTCAGGAATGATTCAGTTAAGTTCTCAAGTACATCTCAAGACCTAGACCGGTTCAGTTAAATCGACCCTAAGATTTTTCTGTTTCTTATCCAGTCAAAGGCCTTCTCTAGTCCAGTTAAATCGACCCCTAACAGATTTTTCTGATGAAGACTCAGTAGAAGATACCCAAGATTCTCTCAATGATTACTGTTGAGGTTGTAGTCGCCTGTGGTTCTCTCCCCGTTACTGCGGAGGTAGTAATCGCCCCAAGATTCTCTCAGCGTTACTGTTGAAGTAGAAGATACCCAAGATTCTCTCAATGATTACTGTTGAGGTTGTAGTCGCCTGTGGTTCTCTCCCCGTTATTGCGGAGGTAGTAATCGCCCCAAGTTTCTCTCAGCGTTACTGTTGAAGTAGAAGATACCCAAGATTCTCTCAATGATTACTGTTGAGGTTGTAGTCGCCTGTGGTTCTCTCCCCGTTACTGCGGAGGTAGTAATTGCCCCAAGTTTCTCTCAGCGTTACTGTTGAAGAAGAAGTTATCCAAGATTCTCTCAATGATTACTGTTGAGGTTGTAGTCGCCTGTGGTTCTCTCCCCGTTACTGCGGAGGTAGTAATCGCCCCAAGGTTCTCTCACCGTTCCTGTTGAGGTAGTAACCACCCCTGGTTCATTCATCACCTTTTGAAGATCCAGATCCAACTCCTGTAACCAGTCAGGACACATCTATACAAAGAATCTGAAGACCAGCTCCTGTAATAGGTCAGGTAATCATTTTTCTTTTGCAGGTACGCAAGTTCTCGCTAAGGAATCTCTTACGCGATCAACATCCAGATGGCATCTGTAAGCCCATCCACCTATCCATCACCTCTTAGCATGGCATCTATAAGCCCATAATCCTATCCATCAATCTCCAAATGGCATCTGTAAGTCCATTCCCCACCATCACACTACTATGTGAGCGCAAATTTCTGGGCACTCTAGTGTTCAATCATCTTCCACCCTCGGATTACGAAAGGCACGTCAGCCAATCTGCATCCTCAGGTCTAAGAAGATTGAACAGGGGCAACTGTTGTACCCCAAAATTTGCCCTCCCACATTCTTCAAAATTTGCCAAGTCAATGCTTCAAAATTCCCCAAGGGTTGCACAGTTCAAGGGCCTCCTAACAGTCAAAAATTAGGGTTTTGGTTCTGGCAAAGAAAATGAAGTCTCCAAGGGTCCAATCAAGTCCCACATGCCTACAAACATGGTCAAGCATCCTCATACCAAGTTTCAAGACTTACAGCATAAAATTGCACAGTCAAAAACCCTAATTGCACTATAGTCAACTGTAGGGGCAAAATGGTCATTTGACAGTCAAAAGTTCAAATTTTTGGTCAACATCTCATTTTGAAGCCACAAACATCATTTGATCAATGCTTGATCATGATTCTCAAAGCTTGGATCAAAAAAGTCTCAAGATGCAAAAGTTTCCATATTTGGACAGTTGAAAAAGTCAACTGTAACTTGACCAAGGCATAACTTCCACATGGATTATCAGAAAAATTCCATCCAAATCTCATTTTGAAGAGGAAGACATTTCCTACAACTCCTATTCATACTTCAAGTCCAAGAAATGCTCTCACAAAAAGTTATCAATTTCAACATTATAGGTCATTTTCAAAAGTCAATAAAAAGGGACTTTAAGTCAAAGGCCATAACTTGAGATTGGTAAATCAAAATGACATGGGACCAAAGACATTGGTTAGAGGACTCAAAGACCTTTCCAAAATGTCCAAGAACATGAGCAAAGCTTAAAAATTGAGCAAGTTATGCCTTGTGGAAGTTGGGAAATTTTTGGATATTTTGAAAAGTCAACATTGCTCCAAAGGTCTTAAAATTGCTAATGGGCCTCTTTTTCTTCCAAAATCCATCATCTAAGGCGTGTGCACGACCATTTGGCCCAAAGGGAAGTTTTTCATCATTTTTATTTATCTATTTGAATTTTTAAATGCTAGTAATTCATTTAATTAAAATAAATATGTGGAAAATACTAAGCCTAACTTTTTAAATCTTTTTGTGCATGAAATAGTCTCAAGATTTTGTGTATAATCAGATTTGGAAAGAATCTTGATAATTGGACATGATTTGAACCAAAATAGCATGAAAAAGATTGAAAACTCATGGCTTGAAAATCAAATATCTTCTCCATCAATTCAAGGATTCTTTGGACAAAAAATTGAACCCTAATCATTCACACATAAATACTGATGCAAACCCTAGTGTCCATGACCACAAAGCTGCGCCAGAAATCCATAGCAAAGTTTGAGTTTTTAACAAGAAATTCCAAAACTGAAAACACACTTGCAAGGCTTTTCAGGGCAAGAAATTCATTCCATTACCTTCCTAAGACATTACTGAGTCTGACTGGATAGCTTTCCACGTGCATAGCACCTTGAATCGGTATACAGAAATCAAAATTTTTCATATAATATGCATAATTGTGTTTTAATATTCAAGCATGTTCATTGCATTTTTTTTATGGATTTGTACTAATTGGATGATTCTGAAGCTAACCAGATAATTTAATTGAGTTTTTATGTACTATACGCGATTTCACCATTAAAGATAGCTAGGGTTCTTCAAGTTTCAATTTGGGCGTTTCTGAATACTATAAAATTGAGACACTTCAGGGCCATGGTTGAAATCAGCTTGCTTGGACGATTTGGAAACACTCCTCGCGCCTAATTTATGTGGCCATATGGCCTATTCGCTATTTTGAAAACAAGCATATTTTGGGGGGGGGGGGGGGGGGGGGGGTTTAAAACCCCCGCTAACCCTTTTATGTTTCAGGAAAAACAAAGCCAAGGAAGAAGAAGGGTAGGTGGCAAGCGATGGTTGGTCCATTTAAAATCTTAGCGCGTTTTTTGAGTTAAGGATATTAGCGTGTTTTATTCCATATATTATTTGTTGCCCACTAATACTACAAAGAAAGCCAATAGCACAGATGGTGGATGCGTTGTCATGTAACCACTGGGACCTGGGTTCGATTCCCAGGTCCCTCACCTTGTTCTATATTTTTTGTTTCAGTGTAATCTCATGCAATTTCCCCTCAAAGGCCTACCATATACTCCTCCTCCAGGCGTGCCACGCGCTTAGTAATACCAATCCAAGGGACCAGATGTGAAGAACATGATGGACATGAGTCAAAGGTGCCACACGCTGGCAAGAAAAGTCAGACAAGGCCTTGCAAAGATGGGCCTAAAATGCTAACAATAACCTCCAATTGGGGACAGACCCCCCAAGGTTTGCTATTCCTTTTTTATTTTATTTTTTATTTGATTTAATTAATTCCCTTTAAATTCTTCAATTAATTTATTTTCATCAAACATAAAATAACAAAAACAATAGAAAAAATCAGAAAAGACAAAATCAAAATATATTTTATGTTAATATTTTTTTTTAAATAAATATCATTAATTAATTTTAGCTTTTTTTTAGGTTTAATTCAAATAGTTTTCTCAATAAACTTAAAAAACTTGTAGAATTAGGTTTTAATTATTTTAATCACTTTTTTTCTTTTATTTCATCATCTCTAATAATTAATTATTTACTATTATTTTCATAAATCGAATTGTTTTAATTAATTAGGTTAATTTAGGTTTAACTTTAATATTTTTTCTTAATAAATAAAAGTTATAGAATTAGGGTTAATTTAATTTTAATTTCAGCTAATCTTCTCATTAAAAATTCACAATTCCAAAAAACTCAAAAATAATTTCTTTTTATTTTAATTTAATTAATTTGCTCAATATAATTTAATTTCATTAAAAAGGGTCCAACGCCCTCGCTTTCGATTATTAATTTGTTTCGCGCATTTTATTTTATTTCTTATAATATTTATGTACCTCTCCCAAAGCCTTGTAAACTCGGACATTTAATTTCTCGCACTTTCCTTTATTTCTTTATTTACTTTCTGTCAAATCGGGTCCTGGATTTTAATTTGGCGATGTGGACCCGCGCCTTTGTAATAGTTTAGGAATTTTATCTTTCCGCACTTTTTTAACTGTTAACAAATGCATGCAAGAATGAATGGCCTAGAATAAAAAAGAAACGCATAGATCACTTTGACATGACAAGACAAAATAAACGAATCTGACACACAAATCACACACCACCCCTAGGGTACGCCTCATTGTTGCCTTGCCTCGAAAGGTGATCGTTGAGTAGAGGATGTCTTAGTAAGTCCTCATGATCCGGGAACCTGGCATGAGGGTAGCTTCTAAGGTGTCTTCCCATTGCTCTGGTGATCACCATGTCCCGAACCTCGAATTGACCCGAACACCTCCAATGGTGGTGCTACCTACCTCTCAATGGTGGGATGGCACTACTTTAAAGGACATCTACACAGAAGAATTCCTTAGGGTAGGTAGACGACTCTTGATACTTGCTCTAATTTCAAAACAAAATTCAAAAATACTTTTCACACCGACACCTTTTCAAAAAGCTTTCGAAAGCAATTTTTCAAACACTCTTGAGGACCGATACAAGAGTCGAACTGGAATTTTCAAAGAAACTTTTTAAAACCCACAATTGAAAAGCAAACAAACCACTTTTGAAAACACAAATGAGCAAGTATCTAAGAGCCCATGGATAACCATGGATAGAAAGGGTGCTAACACCTTCCCTTTCTATAACCTACCTCCCAAACCGAGAACAATCTCTTTAAGGAATTTTTCTGTGCTTTTGTCCTTTCCATTTGGAGAAAATAAAAGACGGTGGCGACTCTTGCTTACCGCGACATTTCGCGAACCAGCGTTAAACAGTCAGTTCCAGATCCACCGATCACACCCATCTCCGACGATTCTCCGTCATATCTTCCGGATGACATCTTTAAGCCCATCTCTGGCGACCTTCCCTTGTCTCCTCCAAATGGCATCTGTAAGCCCATTCCCGATATTACCTACACAGTCCAGCACCATCTTAGACAAGTGCAAATTTCTGGGCACTCTAGTGTTCAATCATCTTCCAACTTCAGATTACGAAAGGAAAACAACCAATCTACATCCTCAGGTTTAAGAAGATTGAGCAGGGGCAGCTGTTGAACCCCAAAATTTTCCCTCTCATTTTATTCAACACATGCTCATTGAGGTCCTCAACTTGCTCAAGGATGCCCAAGAGTTGATCAGACAAACTCCCTCTTAATGCAATGTACCTCAAATTAGGGTTTCCATTTTCATCAGGGTGGGGGAGCTCCAAAGGTTCCAGATTCCCTCCATGGTCCTAATATGTTCTCAAGATCATCCATGTCAAGTTTCATGCCTTGCACAAGAAGTTTGCTCAGTCAATTGCACAGATTCCTGAAAATCAACTATACTAGGTCAAAAGTCAAATGTGGCCCACATACAGTCAAACTTCAAGATTTTTGGTCAACATCAAAATTTTGAAGTGATATCCTTCATTTGATCATGGGTTGGTCATGATTCCTCAAGGAATTCTCCAAATTCATCAAAACCCAAAAGTTGTTAAATTAGGGTTTCTTAGGAAAAGTCAACCAAACTTTGACCAAGCATAACTTCTTCATACTTTATCAGAAATTTTCCATCCAAGGCTCATTTTGAAGATGATGCAATTCCCTACAATTAATATGCATCCCCCAAGTTCAAAATATGCACTCATAAAAAGATATGAATTTCTACATTATAGGTCCTTTTGAAAAGTCAACAAAAACACTTTTTGGGTCAAAGCTTCTTACATGAACATGGAAGACCCAATTGAGATGAAACCAAAAGGGTTGTTTAGGGCACATCCTTAGCTTTCTAAAAAGTCCAAGAACACCCTCTTAGGGTTAAAGTTGAGGGAGATATGTATTGTCAAAATTGACCAATTTTTGGAAATGTGCATGAAGTCAACATTGATCAAAATGACTTTTTTTTCCAAATGGGCCCATGTTTTCTTATTTGAAACTTGTTACTAAGATGGACCACGACCCCTGAGCTTATCCACCTATTATTTTATTATTTTTATTATTTATTTTGATTTTTTATCCATTTAAATCAAAATAAATCAATTTAAATAGTAGAATAATCAAATAAAATCAAAGATTTGATTTTATGAGCATATTATGAGTCCATGAACAGCTAGAAATCAAAAAATTCGTGGAAGATCTAATTGATTGGAAAGATCTTAATTTGGTCTAATTTGTAAACAAATCATAAAAGGCAAAGAATGAAATCAAATCTCCATAATTTGCAAAGATATGATCAGTTTTTGTTGACCTAAATCATTCTATGATATATACACAACATTTCCAAAGCATAAAAAGGGTTCTTGGTCGTGAAAACAAAGGAGTCAACTTCAAATTTTTGTCAAAAGAAATGTTGATCACATATTCCTCCATAGACTGATTCAAGCAATTCTAAGGACAGCAATTCGTTCCTGGACATTTTCTGAAGCCATTCCAATCATCCTCAAGCCTTAAAACCTTCAGAAATCACGCCTCACAGTGCCATGGTTTGCATCTTTTTTCAAGATTCGTTTTCAATAATTTATCCATCATAAACATGTTTTGATCATATATCCATGCTTACTATGATATTTGTAATGTTTTTGATTGGTTTGATTGAAGTTTATGTGCAGGAATGACACAATGCCATTGTTAGGGTTTTGAGGTCCCAAATTGGGAATTCCATATAGAGGCAAAATTGGACAAAATCAGGGGTACTATCATGCTTAGAAGATGATTTTCAATTGATCCATGTCTTTGGTTTGAATTTTTTCTGCTTGTGCTGCGTTTTTGAATTTTACAGGTTTATGGCTATGAACAAAATTCGTCACTATAGCTTTTAGTGACAAAAACAACTGTAGGTAAAAGTGTGGCCAAAAACAACAGTTATAGGGAAGAAGACAGTTAGGTGGCAGAATCCCATTGGGTGATTTGAATCACGCACGCGTTTGGGAAAGACCACTTTATTTCCTTTATATTTTATTTATGTTATTATATTTACAACTAACCATTCAGCTATTGGATTCATCATCAATCCAGATCCAACGCTCAAGTCATACATTGGACCGTCAAAAAGAGCATTACACTGGATCTAGCGCGTTGACTGGGCTGAGCAAGGAATGGGTCTAACAAATTCAGTACTACACCCCCTGAATTGCTCAACAATACAGACCCAATTTCTTTTCTTTATTTTATTTTATTTCCTTTATTTTAATTTTTTGATTAATTATTTCCTTTTACAAAAATAACACAAAAAAATCATTTTTTTTATTTAATCATAAAATCAAGAAAACCACAAAAATGTAGAATTAGGTTTTTATTAAAATTAGTTTTTTTGGAAAATAATTAATTTAATGATATTGACTTGATTGTTTTCATAATTAAAATTAATTAGACAAATTAGGTTTAATTCACAAATATTTAATTTTCTCAATAATAAAATACAAAAAATAGTTTCTCTTTAACTTATTAGATTTTTAGAATTTAAACTTTGATTCCCGTACTTAATTCTCGCGCGCAATATTTTACTTTCCAATTATTGTATTTGCTTCGGGTTTGTAATAGTTTTTTTAATTAGGGTTTACCGCATATTATTTACTGTTTAATCCAGAGTTTTTAGTCATGTACCCCCCTCCCCGAAGCCTTGTAATAGCATGGATTTACTTTCCCGTTTTTAATTCCGCAAACTATAAACCTCTTAGATGAATGTTAATAGGATTGTATGCAAAAGACAAATAAAATTAAAATAGTAGATCACCTTAATTGTGCAAAGATTAAATAACTGAAATCAAACACATGCACATGCTCACTCCTAGGGTTTTCCTCACTTGATTGCCTCAGAAATAATGATCGTGTCCCTTGAACGTAGGGATACCTTAGCAATGACCCACAATTCAAAGTCGTCATAAAGATCATAGTCCCTACTTGTCCCTCGATGTTGCCTACGAATATATGATGACAATCCCTTCGAAATGCTAAGGTATCCTTACATGTTGTCTTCAATGATCATTCCGTCCCTTCGAACGTCCCTTTAAAACTCCAACGACAGTGCTACCTATTCCTTAATAATAGGATAGCGTTGTCTAAAGGAACACGAACAGACTTTTTCGAGTAGGTATATTAGTTCCTAGGTACTTGCTCAAACAGACAAAAACTTTTTTACACCAACACTTTCCCAAACAAAGTTTTCAAAAACAACTTCGTAACACTCTTGAGGACAGAAACAAGGGTTAAAACGAAGTAAAACAAAACTTTTCAAAACAAGCAAACATAAACACACAAAAGAAATTTCAAAATGAGCAAGTACCTAAGAGCCCGTGGAAAACCACGGATAGAAAGGATGCTAACACCTTCCCTTTCTATAATCTACCCCCATACTCAGAAACATCTCAAAAAAGGTTTTTTCTGTTCTTTTTCCTTTTCCTTGTTGGATAAAATAAAATTCGATGGCGCCTCTTTCTTACCGCGACATTTTGCGAACAAAAAACGCAAACCAATATTAACAGTCGGTTCTGCTACCGTATCACACCGAGTATCAGATTGGTGTTTCGTTTGAACCTATGGGGAGATAGAAATATATTATATCATATGAAAGTGTTTTCAAATATGGTTGATGCAATCCTACATGGAGGGACTCTGAAGTCGGTTACGGAACCAGAGGCTTTTTTTGGGCATAAATGGTTATTATCGCAGTTGTTTGAGACGAGGTCAAGCTTAATATGTTGTTGGAGAATAAGTTGAGAATGAGATGTTCGGCATTAAAAATGATGTGAAAGTATTAGAGGAGAGCATAGAGATGCAGATTATGAAGAAAAGATGTCCTTTTAGAGGAATATGCTTTTAAGAGGAAATAAAGTCGTGTTTATGATGTCAAGGTAGTGGCATGTGTAAAAGAAGAATTGGAGAGGTTCTATCCCCAAAGCAGTGTGGAACGGCGTTGTTGAGATTTCAATTGAATATGAGACAACGAAAATTGTTGGAGTTGTTCAAAGATTATAATTTCGGTTTGAATTATCATCCAGGTAAAGCTAATGTTGTGGCGAATGCTTTAAGCCAAAGGACTTTTCACCCGTCGGTAATGATGGGTAAAGGGTTGGGATTAATTGAATAGTTCAGAGATATGATTTTAGTTTACAAGGTGACACGGAAGAGTGTTATGTTGGGGATGTTGAAAATTAACAATGGTTTTCTGGACAATATCAAAGAAACCCGGAAGTTAGATGTGAAATTGGTAGATTCGATGGTTGGACCCGATCTTTCTGAGAATGATGATTTTAAGTTAGATGTGCAAGGTGTGTTGAGATTCTGTAATCGGATATGTATTCCTGATGATGCGGAGATGAAGAAAGTAATTTGTGAGTTAGAGAATGATTAATCTTAGAGTAAGCCTAAGTGAGTGTAATGTGGATCATGTAATATGTTGAGCGTTGGTGCCTCATCGACAAGATCGAATGAGAGGGAAATTGTGGAAGTATTTGTAAACCTCATTGGAAATTATTGGATTATGGTGCTTGAGGCGACTTGAGTACAAGTTCTAAAGGAACACTATTATAGTTTGGTAACTATGGTTTATACTCCATTACGGTTGTCGGTTATCTATTGACAAATTGAGGAACTGATCACCCTTAATCTCTTGTTGATAGAAGACTAGATCGTGTTGGATGGTATAGATTTGTCTTTCTATCTTAATGGTGTGTAAAGTGGTTGATGTTATATCATGAGGTAGTCGCTCACCAATTTGTGTGAAGAGTGGCTAAGAAGGAGTTGATACGTATAGAACAAGTCGGTGTAGCGAGTTATATGCGAATTAACATCGTAAAGTGAAAGATTGAGAATATCAAGTGAACAAAGATTTTATGGTGGATGTTAAAGAAAGTCAGAAACTAGATTGAAACTTGTAACTTATATATTTGACTGAAATTTTAACGAGGACGGTGACATAAGGTGGATTATCAGAGTTTCGCAGCTGAAGCATGATGTGGCGCAATTGCCATGCGTGTACGACTCATTAGAAGTGAAGGATTAAAACATCAGAAGCCTATGGGAATAGTGTGTCTTAATTTACATGCTTGATTTGGTGGATTGTTGATATAGAGATGATGTGCCAGAGCACTATGTTTTCTAGTAAATATTTGTGGACTTTATAAGAACATTGTTGTGGATTGTTGGTTGATGGTGAGCTATGGCTATGCTTGCTGAGTTATATAGTTAAGTTGATGTTGTAATGATTTTGTTATCGTTATTGAGATGTTATTGTTGATTTTTGTAAGTAAGGAATGATACTCTATAATGTGATGAAGTTGATTATGTTGATTGTGTTGATGTCACTATAAGAGTGATACGACGATGCGAACAAATTTGTTGATATTTTGTTGATAATTGATATATGGGAATGAAATTGTGTCTGTGTTTTAGTGTTGAAAAAGGTTATTAAGATGATATTGTGATGATGTATATCAAGTATAAGTGTGTTATAGTTGTTGCTACTTTAAATGTTGATATGTCAGATTATGGTGGAGTAGTTGAGATGCTTTTAATGATTGTGTTATTTAAATCATTTATAAAAAATAACAACCCCATTTATTAATTTGAAAAATATGGAATATTTTCTATGATTTTATTTTTTAAAAAAATTGATTTATTAAAAATACTTTATATATCTAGACTATTAAATAGATCGAATATATTGATTAAAGAAAAATAACAAATCAATATATAACAGAAAAATACTAAAGTTAATTTGCAATACTTACAAGAAAAAGTTTATAATGACAAAATAATATACTTTCTACTTTACCATCTATGTATTTGAATACTTTATATCTAATACTCAAGTTAGTTATGGGTAGGAATTTTGACAATTTTTATTTATAGAAGAAATTTTTTATGAATTATTTTTTATAATAATATGAAATATATAAAGTAAAATAATAACATAAAAAGATAAAAAAATTAGTGTTTTAATTAAAAATATGTATTTATATTATCTAAATTAACAGTTTATAAACTCTAATTGATATATCTCCACCAATAAACACCCTTTTGAAATTAAAAAGGAGTCATAGAGAATCCAATAAACACCCTTTTGAAATTAAAAAGGAGTTCATAGAGAATATAATAAAGAAGGATAATGGATTTTTTTCTTGGAAAGGAGAAAACTGAATTAATTTTCATCCTATATTGTTTATAAGCACATTCTGATGACAAATCTTCAACATTTTTGTTGGGTCATGCTCATCTCATGTATCATAAACTACATGTTTTCAAACTCGAACTACTTTTTTTTCCACTTTATTCATGCATTTTTATACATTAAATGCCAAAAAATATTTCACCATATTTACATGCCATATTAACTTGTATAAAAATATTAAATACATGGTCAAACAATCTTTAACTTTACTACACATGATATTATAGATCATTTAGATTATGTCTATCCAATTGATATTTAAATGATATCTTCTCGATAAACACTTATAGTAAAAGCATAAGGGATGCAATTCAATACAAAAGGCACGAAACACAAACAAGAAAAAACAAGGTACAAAGATCTATAAGCAACCCTAAACACCAATATACGAGCAAGGGTTGTCAAACCAAACGCCTCTAATACAATTTCCCCTATCCTTAGCATGAATAGAAAATCAATCCCAATCAAATAACTTAATAACAGCTGAAACTAATGCACATCATTTTCCTTTGGAATGTCTTACACTCTTGGGCCTTGGATTCTTAGAGCAGATTGCTTCGGAGTTAAGAAATCAACTGATGGTCCAGAATCCTCATTAGAATCATCTTCCGACATTATTTTAGAAGGAGTGTTGTTAAACTCAGATCGGGACTCCAATTCTGTGTAGCAGAAGCGTATGTCGTATTCTGTAAAAAAAACATTAGTGTATGGCAGTATGTTGTGAAAAAAGAGAGTTTGATAATGGTAGGTCACGTTAATTGAAATACGTAATGTTTGAGTAGATGACATAATTGGGTTCTTTGGGACAATGAGTTCTTGTGAGGTAATAATTTCTTTCCCCTTAGTAGTAGTTTCCTTGATGATGTTCTTGTTTGAAGCGTACAAAAGGGATATAGAAATATTGTAAGTGATGTTGTATATTATGTAGTTATGTAATAGAATGAATTAAGTTGTCGATAAGTATAAATGTAATAAAAGCCTACTATTACATGATGAAAATAATACTGTTTAGTTTATTACTAAACAATTAGTTTTAGTTTGTTATAGTTTGTTACAATTCTGTTTAGTTTGTTACTAAACAGTTTGTTACTTTAACAGTATAAATAATGTTGTTTTGTACATTCCAAATCATAATGAAAACTATGAGTTTATTCCAAAATTAACATGGTATCAGTTTGAATTCTCTTTTCCGCGCCTTTCTTCTTCGCGCCTTCTTCTTCTTCTTCCCTTGCTGTTTCAACGTTTCCCCTCTTCTTCCCTTGCTGTTTCAGCGTTTGTTATGGCGCTTCCTTACTCTGATTTTGCTACCAATCCTTCCAATCCTTACTACATGCACCCTAATGAAAATCCCTCTCTTGTTCTTGTTCAACCTGTTTTTGATACCAAGAACTACCAGATCTGGTCTAGATCAATGAAAGTAGCTCTTATCTCCAAGAACAAGATCAAATTCGTTGATGGCACTCTTTCTCCTCCCTCTACCTCTGATTCTTTATACGAACCTTGGCTGTGATGCAACAATCTCGTCCTCTCATGGCTTCAACGCTCGATTTCTGAGGAAATTGCCAAATCTCTTCTATGGTATGATTGTGCTTCTCTTGTATGGAAAAGTTTGGAAAATCATTTTTCTCAGGGAGATATTTTTTGGAATTGCTGACATTCAAGAAAGTGTTGCTCGTCTTCAACAAGGAACTCTTGATGTCTCTTCGTTCTTCACAAAATTGATGACACTTTGGGAAGAAATTGAGAACTTCCGGCCAATTCGTGATTGTACTTGCGCTATATCGTGCTCCTGTGGTGCTGCTTCAGACTTACGCAAATTCAAAGAACAAGATAAAGTTATCAAGTTCTTGAAGGGCCTTGGTGACCAATACGCTAATGTTCGATCCCAAATAATGCTGATGAAACCACTACCAACTCTTGACAATGTGTTTAATCTGGTTCTTCAACAAGAACGTCAATTCTACCTTCTTTCACCTTCTTCTTCTTCGATTGAGTCTCAATCATCTGTGAATCACCTTTCTCAAGCACCTTCTCGTTCTTCTCACAACACTGGTCATGGTCGTGGCCGTGGTGGCCGTGGAAACAGACTCTGTACCCATTGCAACCGCACCAATCACACCATTGAGACTTGCTTCTTGAAACATGGCTATCCCCCTGGATTTCAACAACGCAAGCCTACTACATCTGTGGGGAATTCTGCTGATTCTACAGTGAATTCGATTCAAGATGCTGCATCCACATCAAACACCAGTCCAAGTGCTTTGTCTACAATTCAAGAACAATACACTCAGATTCTGCAGCTCCTCCAACAATCTAATTTGCAATCTTCTTCACTTCCCTCGATTAATTCAGTGTATACTGCTAATTCTGTGTCCAATACCTCTGGTAAGAATTCCTCTGGTAAGAATTCCTCAAATCTTCCTTGTCATAACTGGTGGATCATTGACACAGGTTCCACTGATCACATCACCCATACCTTTGACAGTTTCGTTTCCACATACCACATTGCACCTAAATCTATGACAATGCCTAATGGTGACTCTGTCACTACAACTACTGTTGGTTCAGTTTTACTATGTGGTTCACTTGTCCTTCAAAATGTTTATTACTTTCCTTCATTTCATGTCAATATTATTTCTGTCACCACTCTTTTTTACTCCACTTTATATGATGTGAAATTCTCTCCTAATTGCTGTCAAATTATGCAGTTGCCCCAATCCAAGATGACTAGATTTACAGCTAGGAGGATTGGCAAATTGTATGTTCTTGATGACACCTCACCTAAAACCATCTCTCCCACATCTGGATCTGTCAACACCTCCTCTTCTCCCCAATTCGATCCTGCTACTATTTGGCATCTTAGGCTTGGACACTTAAGTCCCTACATACACAAATGTATTTCCTCTCAATTTCCTTTTGTCACCTACAATGACAATCATAAGCCCTGTAACACTTGCCATTTGGCTAAGCAAAAACATTTTCCCTTTACTCATAGTAATACTAAGTCTGTTGCCATCTTCGATTTACTTCATGTTGATATTTGGGGCCCTCTTTCCACACCTTCGATATGTGGCCACAAGTATTTTTTAACCCTTGTAGACGATTACATCAGGTTTACTTGGACAATTTTTATAGCCAACAAAAGTGAAACCAGAAACCATTTAATTCACTTCATATCCTTTATCGAAACCCAATTTAACAAGAAACTCAAGTGCATTCGAAGTGATAATGGCCCTGAGTTTCTTATGACCACTTTCTACCTTTCTAAAGGAATCATTCATCAAAGGTCTTGTGTGGAAACGCCTCAACAGAATGGTATCGTGGAAAGAAAACATCAACACATTTTGAATGTTGCCCGTGCCCTCTCTTTCCACTCTCACCTCCCTCACAACCTTTGGCACCTTTCCATACAACATGCCATTCACATTATAAACCGTCTTCCCACTCCTCTTTTAAACAACCACTCTCCATACCAAAAACTCCATTCTATTCCTCCCAGCCTTACCCATATGAGAGTCTTTGGTTGTCTTGCCTATTCTTCGATCTTGCTTAACCATCACACTAAATTCGAACCAAGAGCAAGGAAATCTATTTTCCTTGGCTACAAGGAAGGCACAAAAGGCTACCTTCTCTATGATCCTATCACACATGAATTTTACATTTCAAGGAATGTATTCTTTTATGAAACTGTGTTCCCTTTTGTATCCATCCCACCTACACCTAATCCTATAATTCCTACTCCTGACCCTCCTTCGATTGATTCACCTGATATTTTCACCAACATTCCACCCAACTTACCTCCACCATCACATGAACCTTCCTCTCCTACCTCTCTCCCCCAGCCAGAATCTCCCACTAACCTCTCTTCTTCCTCGAATGACACTAACAACTCCCCTTTCCCTTCCCCTCCTGTGCCAACCAGAAAATCCAATCGAAATAGTAAACCTCCAGCTTATCTTTCAGATTATCATTGCAATTTGCTATCCCCCATGCTGCCAGCATCTGACTCAGGTTCCTCTAACTACCCTCTCTCTTCTGTATTATCTTATAGCCAATGTAGTCCTGATCACAAATTATTTTGTCTATCCATAAGTTCTTTCACAAAACCAAAAACCTATAAACAAGCATGCAAATTTGATTGTTAGAACAGTGCTATGAAATCTGAGTTAGATGCTCTTGAATCTACAAATACTTGGTCTGTTGTTGATTTTCCTACAGGCAAACAATCGATTGGTTGCAAATGGGTCTACAAAATCAAGCATCATGCTGATGGATCCATCGAACGATACAAGGAACGTTTAGTAGCGAAAGGATATACTCAGCTGGAGGGGGTGGATTATTTCGACACTTTCTCACCTGTTGCGAAGCATACTTCTATTCGAACCCTTCTCTCAGTGGCTGCCATTAAGAATTGGCACTTGGAACAACTTGACGTCAACAATGCCTTCCTTCATGGTGATCTACATGAGGAAGTGTATATGGATCTGCCTCCTGGATTCATACTTCCTGCTTCTTCGACCAACGAAGTCTACAATTCTTCGACCAACAAAGTTTGCACTTCGAGCAACGAATTTTGCACTTCTTCAACCAACAAAGTTTGCATTCCTTCGACCAACAAAGTTTTCACTCCTTCGACCAATGAAGTTTTCACCTCTTCGACCAACGAAGTTAGCACTTCTTCGACCAACGAAGTTGGCACTTCTTCGACCAACAAAGTTTGCAAACTACATAAGTCACTATATGGCCTGAAGCAGGCTAGCAGACAGTGGTTTTCGAAATTATCCACTTTCCTTATCTCTCTTGGCTACTCATATTCTTCTACTGATCATTCCTTTTTCACAAAATCACATGACTCTTCTTTTACTGTTTTATTAGTCTATGTTGATGATACTGTCTTAGCCGGTAATGATTTGCAGGAAATCAAATATGTCAAATGCTTCCTTGATTCCACTTTCAAAATCAGGGACCTTGGTAGGCTAAAATATTTTCTTGGTCTAGAAGTTTCCAGATCCACTCACGACATTTTTCTCAATCAGAGAAAGTACGCTTTGGAATTGCTCGAAGACAGTGGCTTATTGGCTACTAAACCTTGCTCTACTCCCTTCGATTCCTCCTTAAAGCTTCATGATGATAACTCACCACCTTTCGAAGACGTCACAGCTTATCGAACGCTTGTTGGAAAACTTCTATATTTGACTACCACCAGACCTGACCTTGCATTCATCGTTCAACAGCTCAGCCAATTCATCTCACGTCCTATGCAAGTTCATCATTTTGTAGCAATTCGAGTACTCAAGTATCTCAAAGGTGCTCCTGCCAAGGGTTTGTCTATTCATCTTCCTCTCCACTCAAACTCTCTGGCTTCGCAGACTCAGATTGGGCAAGTTGCCATGCTACTCGCAGATCCGTAACTGGATATTGTGTGTTCCTTGGCAATTTCCTCATATCCTGGAAATCCAAAAAAGCAGTCTACAGTATCCAAATCCAGTTCAGAAGCAGAATACAGGGCCTTGGCAAGTTTGACTTGTGAATTGCAATGGCTGCAATATTTGTTCAAGGATCTCCACATCTCCTTCGATTAACCTACCTAAGTCTATTGTGCCAACAAAAGTGCTATCTACCTTGCTCACAACCCCACCTTTCATGAACGAACAAAACATATCGAAATTGACTGCCACGTCATTCGTGAGAAAATCCAAACTGGTCTCATCCATCTTTTACAAGTTTCTTCTACTGCTCAACTGGCAGATATTCTCACCAAGCCTTTGGCAGCTCCCTCTTTCGATTCTCTTGTTTCCAAGCTTGGTCTATTAGACATCCATAGTCCAGCTTGTGGGGGGCTATTACATGATGAAAATAATACTGTTTAGTTTATTACTAAACAATTAGTTTTAGTTTGTTATAGTTTGTTACAATTCTGTTTAGTTTGTTACTAAACAGTTTGTTACTTTAACAGTATAAATAATGTTGTTTTGTACATTCCAAATCATAATGAAAACTATGAGTTTATTCCAAAATTAACACCTACATTACATGGAGCAATGGCATCCTCAATTTGTTGCCTGACATCGGGATCTTCAGTAAGTTTTACAATAGATGCCTGCTTGTAGTATGGTTGCCATTTCATCCGTAATGAAAAATTCTTCTCAAGCAGATTGTAAAGGTGTGCAGGGTACATTACAGGATGATCCTTATTTGTCTAAAGGCAACGTATTATATTTGATGTAAATTAGTGAAGTCAAACATATATATGTGCAACAGGTTGATGTTATATCAAAATGGGGAGTAAGTAATGATTGCTAGTTTTTTGCAGTTGATCATTGATGAATATATAATATAGTATATAATTTGATGTAAATAAGAGGGGGACCAATTATTATGTAAATAAGGTTTTATTTAGGATGCATTTATGTAATTATGGAGCAATTAACTTGATGTCACAATACCATAATAAGAGTCATCCTGGTTATAAAAGATTGTAAAAATGATATGGTTGAGGGCAGCTATAACAATCAATTGTAGCGATAAGAGCGCAACAGATTTATCAATGTTTATAAAATTACCAAAAGATCCATGAACTTGCGTGATCAGAACATATGAGTTAAGAATTGAAACATGTTTCATTCTTTGTCGCAAAGAATGAGCGGACATACCAACAATAGGTATACACTCCTTGTCCAGAAAATGAAATTACCAATGAAGCCTTCATGCATTACCTCTATTTCTATCTTGTACCTAATATAAAACTAATGAGTAGTTCAAATCAAAATATCAATTATTTAAACAAAATAACAGAAACTAATATAACTATGTTTACTTGGTGATGGGCGGAGAGATTGGTTCAGAGCCGTCGCATTGAAAGGGTTCACCAGGTGACTTGTTTGTAACCTTAATGTAGGACAAACCTCATAATACCATCCAAAAAGATTTGCCTTGAATTGTTTTTTCATACCAATTGTGTTAACGAAAGTTTCCTACAATAGAAAAGAAGGCATAAGAAGTTAACTTAGAAGTTACCAGTTGAAACAAAGATAATATACTGCTCATTTAGAAATGAAGCTTACATCATGTAGGCAAATCATCTCCTCAATTGATTTGACATCTTTAGTAAATTAGAAAGATATGTCTTCAAAAGTTGATTGAGAACCAGAATGTAGGGATAGTGCTTGAGAACCAATTGGAGTAGGGTTACCAGCATCAAATATGAAATATTAAGATAAGATGGATAGTAAGATAAGAATGAGTGCAACTTTTATTCTAAGTTTGGCAAAAATAAACGAAAACATTGAGAAATAGTCAGAAATAAACGAAAACATTTTATCAAGTGACTTGGCAACAATATAAATGATAAATGCATGATAAAAGAAGCATATATAGGTAGCTTAATTAGACTTGAAATCAACTACTTGGAGATGGTCAATGTTGAGAAGTAGTTTGGAATCGATCCAATCGTTTGAGAGATTAAGCTTTCATGTGGCTGAAATCATGTAAAGATTCATGTAAAGTGAAGCATGTAAAGATTCATGTATAGTCAGAGGATTTATGAATGAACTTACTTGAACTTTTCCTACACCAAGCATGAGTTAGTATGACAACCGGCAGACCATTGTCATTAGTAAAGGCCATAAGTTGGTTGACATACGCCTCCCAAAGGGTGAGATCAGTCTCAGCTCCACTATCGAAACAAACAATAATGACAAATTATGAAGTGAATAATTAAAGGATTGCAATTTTGAAATGGTAATGTGAGATACCATTCATCGGGAAAAATTAGGTTGACGCAAGGTTTGCTCCCAACTCCTTCAACCTGTGTCCACACAACTTGTTGCAGTACACCAATGATATATCTGTTTGAAAAAAGTAAGTTATGTCAAAACTTTCACAAAAGTAATATTGGATACTGGAATGAAGCATGTACATTTTTTTACCGTATAAGCGATCAACATCGAAATTTCCATTCAGGAATTCTCCAAAGGGTTTGAATTTGAATTTGTGTAGTGGAATATTGGGCATGTCAATAGTGGTGATTGAGGTGGTACCATTAAAAAACAACTTTAACTTGTTGTCACATACTTTCAGCGGCAAGTCATTGATCAGAGGTTCTCTGTTATAAACCATATAGGTCTGATGTTCTAGTAAAGTTTGTCTCCAAGTATCAAAATCACGGTTACGGGTTATGACATGAATTTGGTTTTCCTAGTGAAACAACAACGATACATAACACTTAATGATACATTGAAAAACATATGAAAATAAAGAAAATAGGAAATAAAAACCTTGGCATCTTGTAAAATAGCTTCAACATGTTGATTTCCATTTCGTTCCTTAACTATGTAAAGGTCGATAACGCGAACAAAAATCTTCCATACATTGACAATAGGCTTCAAGTCAATGATAAAAAGTGGAGCTCTTCATATTATGAACAACTGATCTGAAATGATGATTATAAATATCTTAATAACAAAATGCCAAAAACATTTACTAACTTCAAAATAGACAAAATTTTTTAACAGACCAGCAAACCACAACAGCCAAACCAGTTTCTAACACTGTTTTCATAATCACCAAGTAACAATACCATATAACAAAACATCAACAAAGCAATAACTCATTGAAACAGGACAATATACAATGATGTAATATAAACCAGATATCAAAAAAGCAGAAAAAGAAAAACCATAGAACAGAAAAGTCGAAATAGAAGGTTCTTACTTTAGTTCTTTATAAGCAACTGATACAACATAATAATGAAACTTTTTTTCATGGTATTTTTTCAAAGTTAAGAAGGATAAAATGGTGTTCATAAAAATCAAGAACACATTGAAGGAAGAAGCACATGAAGGAAGAAGCATAAGGTTAGATGAACATGGTTTCCATAAAAATCAAAACTTCCTGTTCATAAAATCAGTACTTTTTCTCATATAAACGTAACCATATTAATGGGAAGTCATAGGAAAACAAACAAAATAATGCAAACTTCAACGCATTGAAAAAAAAACAGAAAAATCCACTGGAACGAACCTTAACACCATAACTGACACACATTCATGCTAAGCAGTAAAACCAAAAATGAGGCGAAAGATATGGTGTTAACCTTGATGCAGCGGAAGAAGACGATTTAGACAAGAGGGAGAATTTAGACGAGAGGGAAAATGGTCTGGTCTGCACAAACAAAAATGAGAAAGATGTGTTTGAAGGAAAACTTTTGAAATGATAAAGAGAATGTTTACGCGGGTAAAAGCATTGACCAATAGATTTTCTTTTCTTGTGTTTTGAAAAAAATATGAGAAAAGCAAAGCCACTTGTAAGTTTTATTAGTTTTCATTGGTCAATTATCTTCTATTTAATCAATTACAAAAAAAGGGTATGATTTAGTATAATTTAATTTTGCTTATAGTTGATTTTTTCGTTAAAGTTAAAATTGTTGTTTGGAGTGGTTACAAGCAGAAAAAAAATTTTTAGCTTTGATATGAATTCATAAGGATTTAAACTAGCTACATATTTGAATTTTGATAATTTTTTTATGTAATTTATTATTTTCTTTGGTTCAATATTTTTCTGTCCCGTATATTAATTTCAAACTTCATTTAAACATTTTAACTTCAAAGAACTCCACATTTGATTTTTTAAATATTTGAAATGTGTTATATTAATACTTTTTGTCTAATTAGTAATTAAAAAATCCAAAAATTTAACAAAATAAATTACAATCTTAACATAGATGACTAAAAAAATATTAAACTTTTTTTTAGAACTATTATTTCCCTTCTTAATTAAACAATTGTTATTTAATTTCCCGTTGTTGTCAAATGACTAAATTAGAGAAAATTGTTTTAACTCAAATATGACAGTAATTAATTAATTTGTTTAAAGTAAAAAATTTTGAATTTTTATTATTATTATCAATAACATGAATTTGATAAATTAAATTTTCTCAACGACCTAAAATTTTGGTTGCCTATTATGATATAACATTAGTTCTTTGGAAAGAGCATGTATACGGTATCCTTGTAACATGCTCTTATATTTAATTCTATTTGTATTGTATAAGTGGAACATGCTCTTATATTTCATAAGCATTAATTCTTTTCATTGTATTGTATCAGTGGAACATGCTCTTATATTTCATAAGCATTAATTTTTTTCATTAGTAAATTGTTTTTTTTAAAGATTGAGCATTTTTCATATAGATTTGAAGGTATTTTCTTACTTTAAAAAAATTAACAAATAAAATACAAAAATTAATCTTATATTGAACTAATTAAATAATTTTACATTTGATGATGTATTTGTATTTAATATAATTTATATATTTTGGTAAAGTGATTTATTTTACGTACGTTAGTTTTTATATTCATAAATTTTTAATTTTTTTTATCATATCCATAAAATAATATCAAATTAATTCATCATTAATGAAGAGAAATAAATGCATCACATTTTATCATTTTTATCCCTAAATCAATAAAATAATAGTATTATCATCTCTGCCCTTTCAATTTAATTTTTTTGACAAAATATATCTTTAATAATTCATTTGTACACGTCCAAAATCATAAACTCAAATCACTTTAGTTTCTCTATATACTATCCTAATATTCATCTGAGTTATTTAAATCATTTATAAAAAAAATAACATCCCCATTGATTAATTTGAAAAAATATGGAATATTTTCTATAATTTTTTTTAAATTAATTTATTAAAAATACTTTATATATCTATACTATTAAATTGATCGAATATATTGATTATTTAATAAACTTAAAAAATTCATAATGAAGACTAAAGAAAAATAATAAATCAATATATAACAGAAAAATACTAAAGTTGATTTGCAAAATTTACAAGAAAAAATTTATAATGACAAAATAATAATACTTTCTACTTTACCATCCATGTATTTGAATACTCTATATCTAATACTCGGGTTAGTTATGTGTAGGAATTTTAACAATTTTTATATATAGAAGAAATTTTTTATGAATTATTTTTTATAATAATATGAAATATATAAAGTAAAATAATAATATAAAAAGATAAAAAAAAATAGTGTTTTGACTAAAAATATGTATTTATATTATCTAAATTCAAAGTTTATAAACTAATTGATATATCTCCACCAATAAACACCTCTTTGAAATTAAAAAAGGCGTCCTAGAGAATCCAATAAACACTCTTTTAAAATTAAAAAGGAGTCCATAGAGAATGTAATAAAGAAGGAGAATGGATTTTTTCTTGGAAAGGAGGAGAATGAATTAATATTCATCCTATATTGTTTATAAGCACATTCTCAGGACAAATCTTCAACATTTTTGTTGGATCATGCTCATCTCATGTATCATAAACTATATCTTTTCAAACTCGAACTACTTTTTTCCACTTTATTCATGCATTTTTATACATTAAATGCCAAAAAAATTCCACCATATTGACATGCCATATTAACTTGTATAAAAATATTGAATACATAGTCAAACAATCTTCAACTTTACTACACATGATATTATAGATCATTTAGATTATGCCTATCCAATTGATATTTAAATAATATCTTCTCGATAAACACTTGTTGTAAAAGCATAAGGGATACAATCCAATACAAAAGGCATGAAACAGAAACAAGAAAAA
The DNA here is from genome assembly GCA_948472305.1 of Vicia faba. Classification (NCBI taxonomy): domain Eukaryota; kingdom Viridiplantae; phylum Streptophyta; class Magnoliopsida; order Fabales; family Fabaceae; genus Vicia; species Vicia faba. The sequence goes on from OX451735.1 coordinate 992,600,942, forward strand.
ACAAGACACAAAGATCTATAAACGACCCTAAACACCAATATACGAGCAAGGGTTGGCAAACCAAACGTCTCTAATACAATTTTCCCTATCCTTAGCAAGAATAGAAAACCAATCCCAACAAAATAACTTAATAACGATCAAGATATCGATAGGATTCCAAACGAAAATATTAAAAACCACTTTATTCCTACCCAACCAAACACACGAACAAACCAAAAGTCACATGAAAGCAAATAAGGAAGGTTTAATAACTCCACAAAATCTTAGGTGAAGATAATCCAACAAACTAAAACCCGAGTCATTCCCTTCAAGACAAACCGCCACCACCTCTTCCTCTAAAATCATTCTCAACCAATCAAAAACCCCATTCCAAATAAGCCTAGCATGAACGCAATCAAAGAAAAGATGACCTACTAATTCCTCCTCCAAACCACACAAAGGATATAAAATATCATTAAGAAGCATTTCCATGCCTCACATGCCAAGCGCCATACGAGTAGGTAAAGCATTAAACAAAAATCTCTAACCGAACAGTTTAGCATTACTAGGCACACAAGCTACCAATAATGTTTTTAAGTCAAAAATACAATCCTCTTCCAACACGGCATCCGAAGACTTCAAAGAATAAATCCATTTAAAATTATTCTTAACTGAAAAACCATCTACATGCCACAACAAAATCCACTTACCTCTCACCCCCATCATCGGAAAAATACCTTTCAAAAGATCCAACAACTCATTTCGCTCAATAGTCACTTCCTTCTCAAAATCACCATCAACAACCCTCAAATTCCACCTCCACGAATTATCCACCCAATCTCTCATGTTGGTCACACAAGACGTAGAAGAAAAAGAAGAAGAATAAGAAGTAAGAGAGCATAAACCGTACAAGTGAGAAAAAAACTCTTTGAAGGGTGTGGGACCCAACCAAGAATGATCTCAAAAACAAAAAGATTCTCCATCCCCGAATTTCCAAGATATTCAATTGGAGAACCAAGGCCGACCATTGAATTGAAAATTTCACATTTGACGAACATCCCTCCACCAAAGAGAAGTTTTCATCAAAAGTCTATCGAGAGCACCACCACAAAATGCCTCGAACCCCCCACCATACCTAAACTCTAAGAACTTGGATCAAACCGCATGTCTCCAACAAAATTCACCAATCCCACTTACTCATTAAAGAAAGATTAAAGAAATCAATATTCTTCACCCCTAAGCCACCCGCTTTCACGGAACGACAAATCTTCTCCCAATTAACCCAACACACCTTCTGAACCCCACCACCCTTTTTCCAAATTTAGCCAATCTAATATATTTTGAGGTATAAAGCAGGATTTTAGAAGAAATGTTTTAAAAATAATAACATTTAAAAAATTATCATATTACATCTTTATTGTAAATAATTTTTGGTGTTTATAGATAAAAATAAAGTTTTTTCAATTTTTTTAAAAGACTAAAACAATTTACGTAATGATATTAGAAAACATTTGTAAAAAAAAAAAGTCATACGAAATTTATCTATTACAAAGATCCATTTAAGTGAATGAAAAATACCAATGCAATATAATATTACATTTGGTAAGAATCCGAAAATATAGTATATTGCATCGTTATTTTAAATAACTTTGTTGTTTATAGACAAAAATTAAGTTTTTTCTATTTTTTTAAAGGACTAAAACAATTTAAAGGACTTGATTTTGAAGTTAAGTTGTAGTTCAACAAGAGCTTTAAACTGAATAAAGGTGGCAAGTGTGGCAGATTTTAATTTTAGAGGATAAATCCAGGTGTAACGACTGTAAGCATCAAAACAGGTGAGAAAGTATGAATAGCCAGAGATGGAGGGAACTGGTGAGGGCCCCCACAAGTCACAGAACACAAGTTCAAGGGGTTTGGAGTAAACAGATTTAGATGAAGTAGATGGTAACCTATGTACCTTACCCAAACAACAAGCATTACAGAAATCAGAAAACTGTTTATTAGGAATGGAAATATTACACAATTTTAGAACTTGTTTAAGAACCTCAGGATGAGGGTGACCCAACTTGTGGTGCCACAATTTGTACAGACTGGAAACAAAATCTAAGTTCCTATTATTACAGCTGGAATTGAACACAAAGCTAGACTGCAAAGAAGGATGTTAAGGGCCAGATGTCTTGCAAACAGCACTGAGGACTTGAGAGGAAATAGGAGGAGGAGTGCAGTCGAACTTATAAAGACCATCACTCCCAAGGGAACCACTCAAAAGCACTTTAGAAGTACCCTGACATTTTACAAAACAGACATTAGCATGGAACTCAAAGAATACAACATTATCTTTGGCAAATTGACTCACACTCAGCAAATTTTTAGTAATGGATGGAACAAGAAGAAGATTATTTAGTTTCAAAGAAGTGTTAGGGCATAAATTTGAAGAAAAATTCATAGAGCCAAGAGAAGTTATGGACAGACCTTGACCATTGCCAATGTGAACCTGATCATTACCAGGCAAGGATACAGAATCATTAAGATTTGTGGCATCTGGAGTCACATGATGTGAAGCTCCGGAGCCAGGATACCACGCCTGGTTGTAGAAGGGAGAGTAGTCAGTGCCAGCAATCAGTGCCTGAGGCCTTGCACCAGAGTACTGAGATGCCATGACAGGCGCCACATATCTAGCTTGGTTCACAGCTGAAGAACCTGGAGCCCTAAAACCAGGTTGAGTCCACACATTTGGTTGACTGAAGCTAAAATTTCCAAAGGAAGCAGGAGCACCATAAGGAGGATAGACACCATAAGGGTCTTGAGAGTGTCTGTAGTAGCAATAGCTAGCATCATGACCTAGTTTATAGCATATCTGACATTGCACAGAGTTTCTATAGCCGTTGCGGCCACCACGTCCTCTGAACCTTCCTCCTCTATTGTTTTTGCCACGAGAATAGCTGCCACGACCAAAGCTTTGGAAGTTTCCACCACTGGAGTCAGGGATATCAGAATCTTGGGGACTGAGATTGGAACTTGGCATATTACCTTGAGTGAGGTTCACAAAGACAGTCTCAACAACTTCTTTCTTGGATTTCTCAATTCTGGCTTCTTGAGTGAGGAGAAGCGATTCTAATTCATCAATTGAAATGAAATCAGTCTTGGAGTTAACAGCAGCAACAACTGAGTCAAATTCCGATGGTAACGCCTCAAGAATCAGTTCAATTTGGTCACGATGAAGGACTGGATCACCAATCGACATTAAAGTATCGACAATAGTGCAAACTCGAGCAAGAAAATCAGAAATGGTTCTAGTAGCTTTCGAGAGAGAGTGAAGTTCCGATCTGAGTTGGCGAGACCGAGTCTTCATTTGCGTATGGCAGAATGCATGAATTTCTTCCCAGATTTGCCACGAGTGACGAAGGAGAACGAAACGAGAGAGAAGCGAGTCTGAAATCGTGGATAACAACCACGTGCACAACAACGCATCTTGTTCTTCCCATGCGACGAAGCTAGGGTTCTCACTTCCGGTGTCACGATCGGCAACAGTGAGGTATCGTTCCGGTATCTGCGGTGAGACGACAAACCGCACCATTTTCGTGCCACGAAGAACTCCTTCAACCTGTTGTTTCCACTGTCGATAGTTGTTCTCATCAAGCTTGACTGAAATTTTTTGTTTGAAGGTGGAGCTAGCAGCGGCGGTGCTGCCACCGCTTGCGGTGGACGGCGGCGATGGAGGAGCCATGAGCGCCGAGGATCAGAGATGAGCTATGGATACCATGTTAGAAACAGAGAAGCAAGAGTGAAGGGAAGAGAAAGGAGAGAGAGAGAGAGAGAGAGTAAAAGAGAGGGAAAACAGAAAGTTGTTATATTCAATCATCATTCTGTTACATCATCTTCCTTTATATAGTAGGAATAAGGGGTTAGGGATGGAATTAGACTAGTGTCTAATTCCCTTTTTATAGGATATTACAGAACTACCCTTATAACTCTAATAAGATGTTCTAGTAAATTTTGTTTCCAAGTATCAAAATCACGGTTACGTGTTATGACATGAATTTGGTTTTCCTAGTGAAACAACAACGATACATAACACTTAATGATACATTGAAAAACATATGAAAATAAAGAAAATAGGAAATAAAAACCTTGGCATCTTGTAAAATAGCTTCAACATGTTATTTCCATTTCGTTCCTTAACTATGCAAAGGTCGATAACGCGAACAACAATCTTCCATACATTGATAATAGGCTTCAAGTCAATGATAAAAAGTGGAGCTCTTCATATTATGAACAACTGATCTGAAATGATGATTATAAATATCTTAATAACAAAATGCCAAAAACATTTACTAACTTCAAAATAGACAATTTTTTTCAATAGACCAACAAACCGCAACAGCCAAACCAGTTTCTAACATTTTTTTCATAATCACCAAGTAACAATACCATATAACAAAACATCAACAAAGCAATAACTCATTGAAACAGGACAATATACAATGATGTAATATAAACCAGATATCAAAAAAGCAGAAAAAGAAAAAGCATAGAACAAAAAAGTCAAAATAGAAGGTTCAATTACTTCAGTTCTTTATAAGCAACTGATACAACATAAGAATGAAACTTTTTTTCATGGTATTTTTTCAAAGTTAAGAAGGATAAAATGGTGTTCATAAAAATAAAGAACACATTGAAGGAAGAAGCACATGAAGGAAGAAGCATAAGGTTAGATGAACATGGTTTCCATAAAAATCAAAACTTCCTGTTCATAAAATCAATACTTTTTCTCATATAAACGTAACCATATTAATGGGAAGTCATAGGAAAATAAACAAAATAATGCAAACTTAAACACATTGAAAAAAAACAGAAAAATCCACTGGAACGAACCTTAACACCATAACTGACACACATTCATGCTAAGCAGTAAAACCGAAAGTGAGGCGAAAGATATGGTGTTAACCTTGATGCAGCGGAAGAAGACAATTTAGGCAAGAGGGAGAATTTAGACGAGAGGGAAATGGTCTGGTCTGCACAAACAAAAATGAGAAAGATGTGTTTAAAGGAAAACTTTTGAAATGATAAAGAGAATGTTTACGCGGGTAAAAACATTGACCAATAGATTTTCTTTTCTTGTGTTTTGAAAAAAATATGAGAAAAACAAAAGCCACTTGTAAGTTTTATTAGTTTTCATTGGTCAATTATCTTCTATTTAATCAATTACAAAAAAGAGTATGATTTAGTACAATTTAATTTTGCATATAGTAGATTTTTTCGTTAAAGTTAAAATTGTTGTTTGGAGTGGTTACAAGCAGAAAAAAAAAAATTCAGCTTTGATATGAATTCATAAGGGTTTAATCTAGCTACATATTTGAATTTTGATATTTTTTGGATGTAATTTATTATTTTCTTTGATTCAATATTTTTCTGATCCGTATATTAATTTTGAACTTCATTTTGACATTTTAACTTTAAAGAACTCCACATTTGATTTTTTAAATATTTGAAATGTGTCATATTAATATTTTTTGTCTAATTAGTAATTAAAAAATCCAAAAATTTAATAAAATAAATTACAATCTTAACATAGATGACCAAAAAAATATTAAACTTTTTTTTAGAACTATTATTTCCCTTCTTAATTAAGCAACTGTTATTTAATTTCCCGTTGTTGTCAAATGATTAAATTACATAGAATTGTTTTAACTCAAATATGACAGTAATTAATTAATTTGTTTAAAGTAAAAAAATTTTGAATTTTTATTATTATTATCAATAACATGAATTTGATAAATTAAATTTTCTCAATGACCTAAAAATTTTGTTGCCTATTATGATATAACATTAGTTCTTTGGAAAGAGCATGTATAAGGTATCCTTGTAACATGCTCTTATATTTAATTCTATGTGTATTGTATCAGTGGAACATGCTCTTATATTTCATAAGCATTAATTCTTTTCATTAGTAAATTGTTTTTTTTTAAAGATTGAGCATTTTTCATATAGATTTGAAGGTATTTTCTTACTTAAAAAAATTAACAAATAAAATACAAAAATTAATCTTATATTGAACTAATTAAATAATTTTATATTTGATGATGTATTTGTATTTAATATAATTTATATATTTTGGTAAAGTGATTTATTTTACGTACTTAGTTTTTATATTCATAAATTTTTAATTTTTTTTTACCATATTCATAAAATAATAGTATTATCATATTTTATCATTTCTATCCCTAAATCAATAAAATAATAGTATTATCATCTCTCCCCCTTCAATTTAATTTTTTTGACAAAATATATCTTTAATAATTGATTTGTACACATCCAAAATCATAAACTCAAATCACTTTAGTTTCTCTATATACTATCTTAATATTCATTTGAGTTATTTAAATCATTTATAAAAAAATAACATCCCCATTTATTAATTTGAAAAATATGGAATATTTTCTATGATTTTTTTAAAATTGATTTATTAAAAATACTTTATATATCTATACTATTAAATTGATTAAATATATTGATTATTTAATAAACTTAAAAAATTCATAATGAAGACTAAAGAAAAATAATAAATCAATATATAACAGAAAAATACTAAAATTGATTTGCAAAATTTACAAGAAAAAGTTTATAATGACAAAATAATAATACTTTCTACTTTACCATCCATGTATTTGAATACTCTTTATCTAATACTCGACTTAGTTATATGTAGGAATTTTAACAATTTTTATATATAGAAGACATTTTTTATGAATTATTTTTTATAATAATATGAAATATATAAAGTAAAATAATAATATAAAAAGATAAAAAAATAGTGTTTTGACTAAAAATATGTATTTATATTATCTAAATTCAAAGTTTATAAACTAATTGATATATTTCCACCAATAAACACCTCTTTGAAATTTAAAAAAGGCGTCCTAGAGAATCCAATAAACACTCTTTTGAAATTAAAAAGGAGTCCATACAGAATATAATAAAGAAGGAGAATGGATTTTTTCTTGGAAAGGAGGAGAATGAATTAATATTCATCCTATATTGTTTATAAGCACATTCTCAGGACAAATCTTCAACATTTTTGTTGGGTCATGCTCATCTCATGTATCATAAATTATATGTTTTCAAACTCGAACTACTTTTTTCCCACTTTATTCATGCATTTTTATACATTAAATGCCAAAAAAATTCCACCATATTGACATGCCATATTAACTTGTATAAAAATATTGAATACATAGTCAAACAATCTTCAACTTTACTACACATGATATTATAGATCATTTAGATTATGTCTATCCAATTGATGTTTAAATAATATCTTCTCGATAAACACTTGTTGTAAAAGCATAAGGGGTACAATCCAATACAAAAGGCACGAAACAGAAACAAGAAAAAATAAGACACAAAGATCTATAAACGACCCTAAACACCAATATACGAGCAAGGGTTGGCAAACCAAATGTCTCTAATACAATTTTCCCTATCCTTAGCAAGAATAGAAAATCAATCCCAACAAAATAACGATCAAGATATTGATAGGATTCCAAACAAAAATATTAAAAACCACTTTATTCCTACCCAACCAAAGACACGAACAAACCAAAAGTCACGTGAAAACAAATAAGGAAGGTTTAATAACTCCACAAAATCTTAGGTGAAGATAATCCAACAAACTAAAACCCGAGTCATTCCCTTCAAGACAAACTGCCACCACCTCTTCCTCTAAAATCATTCCCAACCAATCAAAAACCCCATTCCAAATAAGCCTAGCATGAACGCAATCAAAGAAAAGATGACCTACTAATTCCTCCTCCAAACCACACAAAGGATATAAAATATCATTAAGAAGCCTTTCCATGCCTCGCATGCCAAGCGCCATACGAGTAGGTAAAACATTAAACAAAAATCTCCAACCGAACAGTTTAGCATTACTAGGCACACAAGCTACCCATAATGTTTTTAAGTAAAAAATACAATCCTCTTCCAACATGGCATCCGAAGACTTCAAAGAATAAATCCATCTAAAACTATTCTTAACTGAAAAACCATCTACATGCCTCAATAAAATCCACTTACCTCTCACCCCCATCACCGGAAAAACACCTTTCAAAAGATCCAACAACTCATTTCGCTCAATAGTCACTTCCTTCTCAAAATCACCATCAACAACCCTCAAATTCCACCTCCACGAGTTATCCACCCAATCTCTCATGTTGGCCACACAAGACGTAGAAGAAAAAGAAGAAGAATAAGAAGTAAGAGAGCATAAACCGTACAAGTGAGAAAAAAGCTCTTTGAAGGGTGTGAGACCCAACCAAGAATGATCTCAAAAACAAAAAGATTCTCCATCCCCGAATTTCCAAGATATTCAATTGGAGAACCAAGGCCGACCATTGAATTTAAAATTTCATATTTGACGAACATCCCTCCACCAAAGAGAAGTTTTCATCAAAAGTCTATCGAGAGCAACACCGCAAAATGCCTCCAACCCTCCACCATACCTAAACTCTAAGAATTTGGATCAAACCGCATCTCTCTCCAACAAAATTCACCAACCCCACTTACTCATTAAAGAAATCAATATTCTTCACCCCTAAGCCACCCGCTTTCACGGGACGACAAATCTTCTCTCAATTAACCCAACACACCTTCTGAGCCCCACCACCCTTTTCCCAAATTTAGCCAATCTAATATATTTTGAGGTCTAAAGCAGGATTTTAGAAGAAATGTTTTAAAAATAATAACATTTAAAAAATTATCATATTGCATCTTTATTGTAAATAATTTTTGGTGTTTATAGATAAAAATAAAGTTTTTTCAATTTTTTTAAAAGACTAAAACAATTTACGTAATGATATTAGAAAACATTTGTAAAAAAAAAAAAGTCATACAAAATTTATCTATTACAAAGATCCATTTAAGTGAATGAAAAATACCAATGCAATATAATATTACATTTGGTAAGAATCCGAAAATATAGTATATTGCATCGTTATTTTAAATAACTTTGTTGTTTATAGACAAAAATTAAGTTTTTTCTATTTTTTTAAAGGACTAAAACAATTTACGTAATGATATTAAGAAAATATTTGTAAAAAAAGAAAGTCATACAAAATTTATTTATTACAATTTACAACGATCCATTTAAGTGAATGAAAAATACCAATGCAATATAATATTACATTTGGTAAGAATCTGAAAATTAGTACTCTGCTCTTTTTTCTATACATTTTAATAATATTTTTGTTATGTTAGAATATTAGAATTAGATACAAAATATCTTTGTACTTGTGATAATTTTTAATGAGAAGTAGTATAGAAATAGGCTAAGTCCCCCTGGCAAAGCATTGTTCTCATAAGAATTAAATTCGATATTCTCTTATAATGGAAACTCTTTTACCATTAAAGTCCAAATAATTGATTATTTAAAAGTCTATTTTGAACATACTTAATTAAGAAATTGCATTAATGTTGTTTATATAGATTAAGAAGCTGAAAGTCAATCATACTAAAACATTTGTTTGCAAAAACTTATCTAGGCATAAGTTTTGTGATGTCATATGATGTTATTTGTTTGACAAAACTTATAAAATTAATTTATTTTTAATTTATTTTTATAGTTTTTTTCAAGATAATTAAATTTTATTTTAGTGTTTTAAATCAAAATATAATATATAATAATAATAATAATAATATAATAATAATAATAATAATAATAATAATAATAATAATAATAACAATAATAATTTTATTTATTTAAATAGATCGATCTAATAAGTTTAAAATACTTTTTTTACAATATGAAACTTATCATTTTTAATTAAATAAGCTTATAAAAAATAATAATTTTTCTATTTAAAGAGAAAATTTAATTACAGTTTTAGTCCCTCTATTTTATCTGATTCACAAAATTTATCTTCCTATTTTAGATTTAAATAGTTTTGGTCTCTCTCTCATACTTTTGCACTTAAAGTTAACGATGTTTTTATTTTTTAAATGATAAATTGATTGTAAAACATGACATATTATCATATATATAACCTATTATAAAACTTTATAGATAAAAATATAAGTTAAAAAATAAAAATTTCATCGATTTTCTATAAAAAAATGTGAAAGGGGACTAAAACTGTTAAATTTAAAATAGAGGACCAAAATTGTTTGAATTTAAAATATGAGGATTAATTTTGTGAATCAGACAAAATAGAGGGACTAAAGCTATAATTTATCCTAAAGAAAATTTGACTTTATCTGAGCGGCTCATAGCCTTAAGCCTCTATTAGTCTAATATATTTTCATCTTTATTACACATATATAGGGGTGGCAAAACGTGTCCGGTCCGGTCCGTTAGACATCCCCATTTTGCCTGTAATTTTCTGCGGGATGAACCAAAGTTTTAGGTTTGCAACCTCAAATATGTCCGCTCCGCCCCCATCCCATTTTTTAATAAGCTTTTGCAGGAACAAACATTTACATAAAATTTTATATTTTTAGGTCTAAAAGGTGCAAAGCCCGCAGGCATTCCCCGATCCGCCCTTATTTTTTTCCGGGGCGGAAATTCTAGGCCTGTGTCGCGTCTAGAATTTTCATCGAAGCGCGAAGGAGGCAAAAAGAAGAGTCACCATTAATGTTATTTATCCCAAGAGAGGGAAAGGAAACACTGAGTAAACCTAAAGAAGAAAAAGAACATGGTCTTGCAACCAAGAGAAAGGGAAAGGATGTTAATTATGCAAGGGGAAGGTATTAGAATCCTTCACATTTGTGGTAATCCACATGATCCATTTAAGTTTGATCTAATCAAAGGGTGTATAAAAATCTAAAGCCTAATGCTAAAGGAATGCATGTAAAGTATATACAAAAATAAAATTTTTTATTAGTTGTGCCATCCGCGATTGTGAAATCTTATGCCTACGTATCCTCTTCGTGCAATGAGAGACCAGGGAACTCGTAGTTCACCTCAAAAGGTGTTTTAGTTTGTTGTGTGTTTTTTATGAACAATGCTAGAAAAACATGTTCTTTTTGAAAATGTTTTAAAAGAAACAGTCCGAAGATAAAAAGATTTGAATTGGTCGGTGTTTTTTTTTTTGCCTTGAAAAAGAATTTGTGATTTGAACCATATTAAAGACTATGATTGAAAGAAACACAAAGTTCAGGAATGGCCCCCCTCATACTCCTCTCAATGCCTTAAGGATCGTGACACATGGTTCGCATAATTATTTATCAAGTGTTTTGACATTTTCTTAAGAAAGAAGTTTTAGTTTTAAAATAGATGCAAAAGAGAAAGAATAAACAAAAGGGGATCTCAATCCTATAAGTTGTCATACTTGTGGACCCAAAGATGGGATGAGAGGGAGATCTACCTAATGTTGTCATGCATAGATTTCTAACCTAAGGTCTATTTTGTTCAAGCTTAGAGAAGAATGAATTAAAGATCCTATGGGGAACATGGTAATCTCACAAAAGAGAAGAAGAAGAAGAAGAAGAAGAAGAAGAAGAATAAGAAGAAGAAGAAGAAAAGGAAGAAACAAGCAATCATACACTTAGATAGGAGAGAAAGCAAGTTAACATCACATAAGGCATTTAGACAAGGTACCGAGAAAATAACTACTTAGATAAGAAATTAAAATATCATACAAAGATGATAACACATAAAGTATCAAAAGAAGAATAATGATGTAACACACCAAAATAAAATATGATAAAACATCAACAAAGGAAGCGCATAGGTATACCTAAACTAATAAGAGAGGGGATGACAAAACATCACACTGAGATAATAACACGTATAGTATCAAATATGAGGGGTTAAATGATAAAACAATGATCACATATATATTAAGATGACAAAACATCAAGTCTCAAACAAAAGAGAAGGATGATAAAACATCACTAAATACACAAGTCACTATAGTGAAGCACAAAAGAGATGGAGATCTCACAAACAAACTTGAAGAAGTGAAGAACGAAAGTCAAAGAGTAATAATAAACAATAAAAGGATCATGGCATAAAAGCACATCAAGGTATAACATAAGTTCTGGTCCTATCATGTTAAAGACCTTAGACTACCCTAAACATAGCAACATGGGTCAAGAAGTAGAAGAATTTACCTAACTAGGCAAGTAAAAGTGCAAGTATTAATTTAGAAGACAAAACTTCAGCACGTGTCAAAAGCATTAATAAAAATGAGATACAAGAGGTGAATACCTAAGTCTAAACATGATTTAAGACATCACAATTTTTCACCAAGAGATTACATATTAACAAACATCCTCTTAAACAAACAAGTAATCATAGTAGAAAGAGATAAAGTGTAGATAAATGACAAGATAAGACTTGTATCTCAAGTAAGTGGAAAACCATGGATAGGCAATGATATGGCATCAAGAGGATGTAAAGAAGATGTGGATACATCCCTAAGGGTCATTCTTCAAGGGTATGGATGTAGGAACCATAAAATAGAACAATTAGACAAATACACTAGCTAGTGAAGACTTAGGAGCCAAGTGCCTAAAATGTCATATTATAAGAAAGTGAGGTGAAGTGAAAGTGATGAGTGAGTGTATAATTCAGAAGTGACCTTGAGACAAACCCTAACACAATTCACCAAGCCATATTCGAAGCATCATATCTCTCTTGTTACTCCATGAAATCACGCGATATAAACATCAAAATTTAAGATCAAACATTAGAGAACATTATGGGATCAAGAGTTTTCATAAACACAACACAAATCATAGAGAAATTTGAGTGAGAAAGTCATAGTACAAGTGCAAATATCAAAAACCCATAAACTCATAAACATGATTAAGCCCAAATGCACCCCAATAAACATCTCAAACCTATTTGTTGGCTCATCTAAGATGCATGAACATGATTTACAAGTTTTTAAACCCTAGCATGAGAGATCTACACTTTTTAGAAAGCTCACCTTGAGTTAAAAATAAATTCACGATCTCTTCCAAACTTCAGAGCTAGAAACACATAGATCCTCTTCTACAAGCTTCAAAGATCTTGAAATGAAAGGAGAATAAAGGGCTGGAACTTGAGAATTATGAAACTCAAAGCAAAACTTGAAGAGAAGAGAAATATGGAATCTGATTTTTGGGTGTTATATTGAGTGTGTCCGCAAATAGAAAGAGTAAGGAGCTTATAAATAGTGAGAATGTGAGGGTACAAAGGCTTTGAGCTCATGAGACCGTTAGGGGGCAGTCTTGGCAAATCTGATAAAATGAGATGGATAACATGGTGCCTTGCATTTTGAGTGAGAAATTGTCAACTTATTGTGCGTTTTGGTTGATGAATGAAGTCATCAAAAATGTGCGAGAGAGTGAGTGGAAAGCATAGGCACGTGGGAGGAGAAATCTGATTTTGCAAAGTTGCCAATTTTGGCAAGAATCCCATATTTCAGGAATGGTGTTTGTGAGCGATTCCTGACCATTTTAAGTAAGGAAAAAGAGTGGTATGCGTGTACATGTGATGTATGCTAAAATTTATGCAGCAAATTTTGCACCATATGCATGAAACCACGAATTAACTCAAATTTGGCCACAAACCTGAGTTATCTTGCTTGTCCCTGGAATTTATCAATATTTCTCTTATCTCTAAATCATTTGGCACAAAATTGGTACCATTAGAAAGCTGAAGTAATAGAGATTAATGTTGATGTTGAAATAAAATGGGATGGAAGCTTGCAAACCTTTGAAAACTTGGCACAAAAATTGATGGTGATGGCTAACCAGGTTTCTTGCACACGAGCTTCTTTATGTCATGCTAGCAACCCGACTCCAAACATTAAAAATCTCACATCAATATCTCTCTCATCACTGAACTAAATGTAAAAATCTTTGAACCAAAATTGAAGAGAAAGATTAAATCTTCAATTTTCATGTTGATGTCTCTTTGATTTGAGTTCAAATAGATCCTTAAAATTGGCCATGAAGAATTCATGTTTTATGCACATGACTTGAATATTTCACTAAGTGTCCTATAACATGCATGACTTCCAAGCGACATAACTATTTTACCTTTCATATTTTAGACATGAACCCATAAGGACAAAGTTAAATAACTTTTCTTCCTATTCCTATGGATATAAAGTTTTCACAAATTGAATCAAGATGAAAAAGTTTCGGCTATTGAAAAAGTGGTGAATGAACATGCAAAATCTCATAACTTAGAAAATTTATCTAAGTTATAAAGATAACTTATTTGACAAGTTAACATTAATCTCCATATTTCTATTGATTTTATTCCATCAATGACCGTGTAACATGAAAATATGGATATTGGCCTCTTAATTGACCAAAAGTTTACTTGGTCAACTTTGACTTTGGTTGACTTTTGTCAGAACGATTGTTTTACCCTCAATTGATCAATTGAAACTCTTCCAATCAAAACTGATGCTCAATATTTCAATCATAGGTTCTTAGAAACATGTTGAGAAGCATGGAATCAAGTGTAGCTCAAAAGTAAGAGATATCATGGTTTAAACCCAAACCCTAATTTTTATCACTTGTGTTAGGAGATGATGATCAAGCCTCAAAACCCTAGTTCCATGGGGTATGATAAAAAATTCCTTATACAAAGATGTCTCATATGATGATAAGAGGATGTTTCTTCAAAAATTTGGTTCATACAATCATCACACACTTTAATTGACCAAAACCCTAATTTCAAGAGATGAATAGGAGAAATGTGGTTCACTTCAAAACAATTGCAATTTTCAATCTTCTGATGAATCAATGAGACAATTAAGATGTTTTGAGGTATGAAAAACCCTTGTAGCTTGAGTGACCTAAAGAGTGATGGCATGAAACCCTTTTGGAATTGATTGTCAACACAACCATATAGCTTGTAGAAGAACATGAGAACCAAAACACCTTGATCCTATCAAAAATGCATGAATGTGTATGATGAAACATAAACCATATAAGATAAAAATAAGAGAGAAAATTTTGGGACCTAATAGTCCGCACCCTCAATAATGTCCTTTATGATATATATGACTTTTGTCACCAGAAAAATGCGAGGAAGACAAAATAACCAAAATAGACAATGGATCATTGATAGCTAGAAAGTGAAAAGAAGTGTTTATCTCCAAGAGATGTCTGATTGAATTGGAAATCTTACAAATAACCAATAAAGGTGAGGGTATTGATAGGGGTGTAATCAGATCAATTTGGATCGGTTTTTGGTCAAAAAAAGGGTCTGAACTGATGATATTTCCATCAGTTTGGTTTGGTTCGGTTTTCAACTTTTTTCAAAAAGGGAGCCAAATCAAACTAATAGGTTTGGTTTAGTTTGGTTTGGTTCAGTTGATCAGTTTACAATGTTTATTGTTTCAAACATTATATCCATCAGCGTGTTCTCCATTATCGTGTTTGTTGGTATATTTTATGCTATGATTTTTTAAAATAATACATTTCATGTCATTTGTTTCTTGCTCTATTTTTTCAGATAAATTACAATTTGCTTTTAATCCATACGGAACAGTGACATGATTTCTATTACATCACGAAATAAGTTCACTATCAAATATAAAAGTTAACAATTGACATCATAATGTTGGAAAGGGATTTCAAAGCTTAACAAATAGAACACAACAAAACACACATTAATTAACATGTTTCACACCTCAAACACACATAAAAACTATTTTGTAACAAGACTAGATGAAATTTTATTGAAGAGAAAGAAACAAAAAAGGTTAAAAAAATGAAAATTAATGAAGAGAAAATGAACACAAAGAAGTCGACCATAACATATCATAATAACGGTTATGAGATGAACAATGGTGGCAGGCAACAAGAGCAATAGTTCAATGAAAGCATATTTTTTGTGACTTATGATTTCTATTTTCTATGTTTTAGAGTTTGGTTCTAAATGTGTGTTTTGCTGAAAGGAATGAAGTGTAAAAAAAGATGGATAATGGTTGGACCAATAAAAAAATTGAGCTTAATGATAGGCGGAATAAAATATTTAGAGTGTCATTATTTCCATCGATTTGGTTCATCGGGTTGATAGTTTCTAAAAACTAAAATTGAGAGCCGAACCAAACCACATCGGTTTTTATTAGTTCAGTTTAGTTTTAAAATCAAACAAAAAACAATCGATTTTATTTCAGTTTGGTTTGGTTTGAATTGTTGATTTATTTATATTTTTCTGATCTAGTTACACCTCTTAGTATTGATGCATGCATGGTCTAAGTATTGACGCATGTATGGTGATTTTGATGAACCCTATAGGAAAACTGTAACTTGGGAGGCATACGGTGTTCCCATTGTTGTCTATGCTATATGTTTCAAATAGAGGATATTGGTTGATTTATTAGAGTGATTCGATTTATTTCTAATTTCACAATGAACACTAAAGCAAGATCAATGATTTATGTTTATCATTTTATATAAAAAAGTTAAAATATAAAAAAGAAAATAAGAGAAAAGGTAAAATGGAAATTATCTCATTTGTAAGGAACTAACAATAGCACTTTCAAATCCAATTTCATAGAAATTATGTCTCTGACAAAAAACCTTCAAATCCAATTTCATAAAAATCATGTTTGAGAATTTTTTTGTACACCTAGTACTCGTTTGCATGTCTCTAACGAAAAATCTAAAATATTTTAAGAATTCAGATGTGTATATCCGAACGTACTAAATTTTAATTTTTTAAGAGTGTTTTCGATTATGTATTTCCGAAATAATTTAATATTTCATTTTCAGGAGGCTTTCGAATATGCATATTCGAAGAAACTCAATATTTCGTCTTTAGGGTGTTTTCGGATATGCATATCAGAAATATTTTAATAACCAATAGAAATAATATTTGTTACTATTTGTTGTCATGTAATAAATACTTTAAGGGCATGTTTGGTTCGCAGGATAATGATAGGATATTTGTATTATATTCTATTTCAATTTAGTGTTTGATGACATAATATGATATGATAAGTTAACCCCGAAATGTATCATATCATATCTCACTTGTTCAAATTGTTATCCTGCAAATAAGTTTGGTTAAAATTAGGCAGGATAGGATAAGAAAATAATTTACTAATTTACCTCTATAAAATATAATTTAAAATAAAAAGTTAAATATGATAAAATATAAATAAAGAGTAATTTGATATTAAACTAAAAAATATTAATAAATCATTTTTAAAAAACATGTATGATTGTCGTAAGGGAAATTTTTTAACTTAATATAATATAACAAATTAAAATCTAATAAATTGGAATATTTAAAAATAAATAATGATTAAAATTTTAAAAATATGAATACTAATTTTATTTTTATCTAATTAAATATATTTTCTTGCAAGGATATATATATATATATATATATATATATATATATATATATATATATATATATATATATATATATATATATATATATATATATATATATATTATGTTTGATATCCTACGCATCAAACGTACTCTCAATGGATGATAATAACAAATAAAAGACTATAATGTTTTCAAAGTTAACCTTGAAATTTCATAACCGCAATTAAATAAATAAAAATAGACTTAATTGCAATTTTAATCTTTCTATTTTTCTTTTTTTTCGATTTTAATCCTCTTATTTTAAAAACCACGATTTTAGTCCATTTTTTTAAGTTTTGTGTTGAATTTTAGTCCTCTCTCAAATTTGAGACTTATATTTAATGACGTGGCATTCAATTCGTTGACGTATCAATGCTGCATAATTTAAAAAAATTCAATTATTTTTATTTTAATTTAATATATATATGTTGATATATTTTTTTGAATTTTTTTTATTAATAACCAAGTATTAAAATAATATTTCACAAATAACCGCGTTTCGGAAAAAAATACGCAAATAACCATGTTTCAGATGACTCCCCAAAGGAGGAGCCATCTGAAATGGAGCATGCACCTGTATTTTAAGGGGAGGCACCATCTCACTTAGCGCCTATGTGCTTAGGGCATGCCCTAAGCCAAGTGAGATGGCGCCTAGGTGTATTTTTAGGTCAAAAAATGATTTTTTTTTCTGGTGCGTTGCGTGTTGGACAGAGATCAACAAAATGGACTTTTTATTTAAAAAAAAAATAATTACATCCAACTGTATTACATTAAAATAACAGTAAAAAAAACAGATTAAAAAAAATGGATACAAAAATACTGGGAAAAAAAACGGATACATTAGTGATCCCCCGGAACCCGGTAATGACCCCCGGTTCCGCATCCCCGTCCTCGCCTTTCTCGTGCTAGGTGTCGTCGCATTTCCTGCTGCGGCAAGGTCGATGGCCCAGCGAAGTCAATGCGGTCCGAATCCATAAAATCAGTCAGATCTCCATATCTAGAAGATCCGCTCTGGTACAGTCGGTTACCCATACCCTTAAAGTTTGGTCGTGTTGGTGGTGGGTGCGGTTCCATAGTGGGTCTGTAGCATTGATCGTCTGAGTACGGTGGGTAGAAAGGAAATGGATCTTGGGGTGTTTGGTATTGAGGATGTTGGGTGGTTTGGTGATATTGTGGGTGATGGTAGGTTGGGTCGGTTTGTTCGTAATCTTCCGACATTCCCATATCAGGGCTAAGGCTGGATGTTGAGGGGGCCATATTGGGATATGTGGAAGATTGAAATTGTGTGTGGGGTATGCGGGTGTGCTGGTATTGGGATTGGTATTATGGTTGGGTTTGAGGCATATCGGGGTATTGGTAGTTTGGTGGTGATTGTGGTTGGTTGTGCGGCATTTGATTGTAGTTGTGTTGTGGTGGCGACTGTGGTTGGGTGTTTGTGGGTCTGTTTCTTCTTGGGGGTTGGTGGGAGGTTGATGGGTTTTGGGTTTGTTGATGGGGAATCGAGGGTTGTGCCCATTGTGTGCGTGGGTCAACCAAGTACCTTGGATGAGACACGTGCATTTCAGGGTTACTAACCGACTTGTACCAAGACAAATATTGATCCGTGTGTCGCATATTACCTTGAGTAAGGAAAATCGGGAATTGCAAGACGTAGCGGTGACGCCTCTGCCACATCTTAAACCATTCTGGAGCGAAGTCTTTCCAGTTGGTAAGACCCCACTGGGCGTCGATCCTTTTAAGATGCCATGGGGACAAACAAGTTGGATCACTTGGTATCTCTTGATGCATTCCAAACTGCATCTTCACACGGTCGTTGTGGTGCATCTCCATAATGTTGAACCGAATAATTGCAGTCTTCGCTGTCCAAGTTGCTGCATCCTCCGGGTTTGGAACATGGCCCAAACCTAAATATGGTCTCCAGACGAACTGCGATAAAATGTAAATCAGGTTAATGCAAAAGTAATGTATAAATAATTTAGTTGAACAAAAGTTAAAAGCTACGACGTACGTCATCTGGGCCTAAGTGATCCAACAGGTTGCGGTAGAGTGCGACATTGAATCTTGGATTCTTGCTGTAATCCATACCCCTCACACAGTACCTAATGAAATGAGAAACATTTTATTCTTAGCATATATTTTGGGAAGAGCAGAATAGTTATAAATGCTATAACTTGATGACTTACTTTGTTGCGTACGGGAAACCGAAAGTGTTGTTGTTGACGGGGTTTAAGGACTCCATCCTCCACCAACCCCAGGCTTGTAGTAAAAAAGCGCACCCATAAAATGTACATTTTTCCTTGACTGCGTTTAGGCACAAGGAACTGTATAGGTGGGCTAAAACTGCAGAACCCCAACTATATTTTCTTGTTTTTTCAAAATTTCTTAGTAAATGTAAGTAAATAAAATTTACACTATTTCCCGTACTTTCGGGAAATAAAAATGTACCAAAAAGTATCATAAGATAAGTTCTGGATTTTACTACCCTGTCATTCTCTGAGGAATTTTCATTTAATTCCAAACTTGCATAATGACTTTTCAGCTCAGTGAGTAGTATTCCCTGCCCTCTTGCACCACCACCTTCTACCATATCCCTGCCCAACAGTTCTTCACACTGAGAGTTGGGTTGTTGAACCGACCCGTTCACGGCCTTACCGTCGATAGGGAGACCTAGTAGCATGTACACATCCTCTAGCGTGATGGTACATTCACCTATTGGTAGGTGAAATGTATGGGTCTCCGGTCTCCACCTTTCCAACATTGCAAGAATGAACTTCGAGTCAATGGTGCAGTTGGAGATCTTTATGACATGTCCAAAACCTGCGTATTCCAGATATGGGACGATAAATGGGTCGGGATCCAGGTAGTTGTGCGAACGGATTCTGAATCTTTTTGTGTCCTGAGTTCATAATGTAACATGTGTAAGATTAATTAAGATGAACAACGCGTTATTTGAAGTATGAAAAATGTATAACCAAAAAAGAAACTTACAAATGCGGCAATGTTTTCCCTTGTGCCTCTGTGAGTATCGCCCATTGTTAGAAGAGCCATTGTTTAAAATGCTTGAGAGTATGAAAGACTTAGAACCAAACCTTCCAACCTTCAAACGTTCTTACAACCAAACCTTCAAACCTGCAAACAATCAAACATTCCAACCTTCGAATCACTCATAAAATTCAAACATTCCAACCTTCAAACATTACAGCATTCAAACCTTCATACAATTAATAAACCTCAAACATTCCAAACTTCAAACCTTAAAACAATTCTACGCAATGGCCTTTTCACCATGATTTGTCGTCAAAGCACATTTCAACGGTGAGACATACATTTGTCCCACAACTGGGTTTTTGTTTAGAGACACGGACAACATCCGATTTCTCTTAAACGGGAAAGCCAATTTCTCGTACTTCAAAAAAAGATTGGAGGCCAAACTTGAACGAGGCCCGGTGTCCCAGATATTTTATCAGAATCCAGTTTTCTTTGGAAACAACCAAGTAATTTTTTATAAGGTTGAAGTTCAAGATGACGAGGATCTCCAGAATATGATTTCCAGCCATGTCTATTCTGGATACGACTCTATTGAGTTGTACGTTATGCTTCAAGAGCCTCAGGTGACATAGGAGGTTGATCCTTTGGAGAATGAACAAGATGAGGTAGATGCAGTTGATGATGAAGAAGAAGATAACGAGTTAGAGTTTGATGAAATGGTGAACGATGATTCCGACGATGATGGCATCCCTAGTATTCCTACAGACAAAATCTACACACCACCTCCGCACATGACAAACTTCAACATGGGCGGAGATGAACCTTCTACTGACTTATTTTTCAATCCGTATATGCAGTCGGATGAAAATTTAAAAGAGAAGGACAAGTTTCGTAACAGAGAGGAATGCATCAGGGCCATTAAAAAATTTCACATGCTCAACTCGGTTGATTTTAAGGTGGATCGTGTCAAACCCGGAAAGGTACAAGATCAAGTGTGTCCACTCTGGCTGTATGTTCAAGCTAACCGCATCATACAGATTAAGGGGTGACTGCTGGGTCATAGGTTCCATGACTACCCACACTTGTGTAAGTTCTACTCAATCACAGGACCACCGAAAACTCAAATATGATCTAATCTGTCAAGAAATCCTACCCCTGGTCAGCAACGACCCATCTTTGAAGGTGAAAACAATCATCTCCCACATTACCACGGTTTTTAACTACACTCCGTCTTACCGTAAGGCGTGGTTAGCAAAGACTAAGGCGATTGAAAGGGTGTACGGAAATTGGGAGGAGTCATACCGAGAACTTCCCCGCTACCTGAATGCACTCAAGACGTATTCTCCAGGTAGTGTTTACGTTCTGGAAACATTGCCAGCGTACGCCCAAGATGGTAGTCTACTGCATGGCAACGGAATATTCAGTCGCGTGTTTTGGGCATTTCAACCATGCATCACAGGGTTTGCATCATGCAAACCAATTTTACAAATTGATGGGACTTGGTTGTATGGGAAGTACAAAGGCACGCTATTGATGGCAGTTGCACAAGATGGCAACAACAACATTTTCCCCATTGCCTTTGCCATTGTCGAGGGGGAGACCGATGGTGCTTGGAGCTTTTTCCTGAAAAATCTTCGGACACACGTGGCTCCTCAACCAGATCTCTATTTGATCTCGGACAGACATGCCTCCATTGAAAGTGCCTACAATAATCCAGCAAATGGTTGGCATGACCTCCTTCTACGCATGTCTATTGCGTTAGGCATATCGTCCAGAATTTCTCGAGGGAGGTCAAGGACAAAACATTGAGGAAAGCGGTTATGAATGCGGGATATGCATTGACACAACCCACATTCAAATATTACCGCAACAAGATCCGTTTGTCTAATTCGGAAGCCGGTAGGTGGATCGACAATATTCTGGTGGAAAAATGGACTAGGTCATACGGCAATGGCCAAAGATGGGGGAATATGACAACGAATATTATTGAATCAATGAATGGGGTATTCAAGGGCATACGAAACCTCCCAATCACTGCCTTGGTAAAATCTACGTATTTTAGGATGGCTGCGTTATTTGCAAAAAGAGGTGAAATGTGGAATGCGGTGTTGCAATCTGGACAACTATGGAGTGAAAGCTGCATGAAATACATTAAGGCTGAAAGTGCTAAAGCCAACACTCACATGGTTATACGGTTTGACCGACACAGCCATAACTTCATTATGAAAGAGACAATCGGCCATAATGAAGGCCTGCCAAGACAAGAATACAGGGTCATTTTACCTTCTCAATGGTGCGATTGTGGCAGGTTTCAAGCATTTCGTGTGCCTTGCTCTCATGTCATTGCCGCTTGTGCTCATACCCATCAAGACGCGCTTCAACTTCTGTCAAACGTTTACAAATCTGAAACGTTGCTCAATGTTTACAACAACAACTTTCCTTTGGTAGCAAAACCAGATTATTGGCCTGAATACGACGGCGAAATAGTGTGGCACAATGACCAAATGAGAAGGAACAAGAAGGGTCATCCCAAAAGTAGGCGCATCACAACAGAAATGGACGATCTTGACAGGTTGGAAAGAAAGTGTGGTTTATGCCGTCAGGTCAGACACAATCATAAAAACTGTCCGAATCGGGCGTCTGGCTCGACCACATAAATATTGTAATGCATAAAATCTTTTCATAATTGTGTTGTAAACATTTGGGTTTTCCGTTAACAGATTTTGCTACAATTAATAAAACGCGTACAACAATAATTAACGATATTCCATCTAGGAAATTACAACTGTTAACACAATTTAATCTGACCCATGCATCATCAACATTACATCACTGTCTGTTTTGACTTCCTCCAACCACACATTAGGTCTTCCTGTCGCATGTGAGGTTGTTGTTCGTTTTCGCTAGATCCTTCGAATTTTTCCCCCCTCCGCAATGTCTCCATCTAGCCACCACATCAACTCCCGCTTTAGACGCTCCATGGAGTGAATGTGCCAAAATTTCATTTTCATCGCAGGTTTCGTGGCGGAGAAGATAACGTAACCATCTCTGATAAAAATCATAGGCGACGTCATGACGCAAATAACAGAGTACAAAATAAAAATATAGTGCGAGAAAGTGTGAGAAATTTCGGAGAAACAGACGAATTATTTATAAAACAACATTTTGCCCTAGTTTTTCCCTAGGAGCCAAGTGAGATGGCGCCTCCTCTCACTTTTAAGGAGCATGCGCCATCTCACTTGGCTAAAAGCCAAGGGAGGCGCCAAGTGAGATGGCTCCTCCTTTGGGGAGTCATCTGAAACATAGTTATTTGCGTAATTTTTTCCGAAACCCGGTTATTTGTGAAATATTATTTTAATACATGGTTATTAATAAAAATAATTCTTTTTTTTTATAATTCTACTTTTACAAAATTTATAAAAGCAAAACCCTTTTACTAGAATCAAACCCATGTATTGAAGGGTATGAAAACACACCTTTTTCCACTAAATTACTGACGTTTCTTTGTCATAATGAGGCTTCTCTATATACCAAACTTTCAAATACGTCGCTGTAGATGGAAAATTACTTCATCATTTCATTAAATATTGGGCCTCTCTTTCAAAAGCCATAGCGAACAACAACAATATATAATTTATCATCTCTTCAACACTCTCTACCTCTTGAATTTACTTCCCATGAATGAGACAAAATACTTAAACACCCAAATGCTCCTAAGCTCACATACTGCATGAAGATACTTATAGTTATATATATGTTGACAAGGTACGAACTAGTTTAGAATTAAGTCATGAACAAATTCACAAACTGAAGAAATGGGTTTTGGATAATCATAAATGTAAAGACATAACACAACACTTGTGATCTTTTGTTGTAAGTAACATGTTCATTAATTTGGTTTTACATATGAAAGGTACAATAACATTTTTAACCAAAGCAGAATTCAAAATTCAAATGAATAGCAATTTTTTTTAATATCCATACTTTGTACCTGCACATTCAGAGATGCTTTTATGCTGATCTGAATGTGCATTTTCAAGATGGAAGGGATATCGTTGGTGGAGTGGTCACGAACTGAAGGAGATTGGTGAGGGTGGCGTTTTTGAGGTGCGGCTAGATTTTGCAAAGGAGGTGGTGGCCAATTTCTTGGTTAACTTTGCGGTTGATGTTGTTAGTTGTTAAACACGGTGGTGCGGCAGAAAAGAAAGAGATATTCGATTATTTTAAGAGAAGGAATTGTTTGTTGGTTGAGTTTGTGGTGTTGTGTTATACCATGCAAAACCAAATCAAGGAACATGTTACAACAAATTATGACATGTGCTGTGTATTTTGTCTCTTTCATGGGAAGGAAGATCAAGAGGTAGAGAGTGTTGAAGAGATGATAAACTATTATTGTTGTTTTCTATGGCTTTTGGAAGAGAAGTCCAATATTTCATGAAATGATGAAGTGATTTTCCATTTGCAGCGACATGTTTGAAAGTTAGGTATATAGAAAAGCATCATTATGACACAAAAGCGTTGGTGGTTTAGTGGAAAGAGGTGTGTGTCTACACCCTTTAGTACATGGGTTCAATCCTAGTACAAGAGTTTTGTTTTTATAAATTTCTAAAAGTAGAATTATAAAATAAAAAGAATTGTATTATTTTAAAATTATGTGGCATTGACACATCAGTAAATTGAATGCCACATCATTAAAAATAAGTCTCAAATTGGAGAGGGGACTAAAATTCAACACAAAACTTTAAAAAGGGATTAAAATCGTGGTTTTTAAAATACGGGGGCCAAAATAAAAATTAAAATAGAGGGACCAAAATTATAATTAAGCCATTAAAATATTTTGTAATATTTTATTGAATAATTTAAAGACATTCAAGTGTGATGAGTTGTTTGATTTTCTTTTAATGTCAATTAAATTGATTTGTTTTAATCATAAAATTAATTTCATTCAGTAAAATATTTCATTAATAGTATTTTCTAAAAAGTGTCTAAAATACAAATATAGAAATTAAATTGAGAGATTTAAAATACTAATTATCAATATTCCCCTTGTAATTAATAAAAAAAACATATCAGTGAATATTTCGAATATGTATATCCTAAAACACTTTTTTTCGTAAAAAGTTAGTTTATTCAGAGATGCATATAGGAAATATACTTTTTTACAACATTAGGGTGCGTTCGGATATGCATATCGGAAGAGTATTTTCGGGGTTTTCAGATGTGTAAATCAACACTACTAGGTATAGAAAGAAATTCTCTATAACCTAATTTATGTAGCCCAAGCCAAAGTTAATTAGGATTTAGGATATGTTACTTAGTGTATATATATATATATATATATATATATATATATATATATATATATATATATATATATATATATATATATATATATATATATATATATATTGTAAGTCAGTTTTATATTCAAGTCAATAATACCATCCATATTTTTACTCTTTCTCATTCCTTCTCTCACTCAAAGTGCATCGCGCACTAACAGATTGATATCTACAGCTTCTAGTTCGCGCTCTTGATCGTGTTTTCAAAAACTACATGATGTTCGTGTTTCGGGGATCGTGAATTGCGCTTGCTCCAACAATGAATAGTAGTAATGAAATTCCCAATTCTCTTCCAATTCTTGATGGAAAAATTGAATCTGATGGAAAAAACAGATCCAATCCTTGTTCAGTTTTCAAGAAACCCTAGAAGTGGTTACTAATGGCGTTCATGAACTTGCTAACATCACAACATATGCTCAGAGAGTCAGTCACAAGGATGCCAAGAAGAAAGATTGAAAGATTGTATTTTGTATTCAATTTGCAGAATGTGCAACAAATTTTGATCGAATTTCTCATGTTGAATTGGCGAATGAGGCTTGGGATATTATTATCAAATATTATGAAGGAGGTGAGAAGGTTAAAATTGTCAAGTTGGAGACACTATGAAGGCAATATGATTTACTGCAAATGGGAGAAGATGAAAAGATTCAGGCTATGTGTCAAAGGTGCAAAATCGCGTTCATCTCATGAAGGATTATGGTGAAATCCTAACTGATAAGGTGATAGTTAAGAAGGTGATGTGTACACTAACCTCTAACTTTGATCATGTTATCGTAGCTATTCAAGAATCCAATAATCTTGAAACCATAAAACTAGAAGATTTGGTTGGTTTGTTGGAGGCGCATGAGATTAGGATTGTTGAAAAGAAAAGGGTTCAAGATTTGATACAAGCACTGTAGGCTCAAGCATGAAAGAAGCGTGATGGTCCCACAAATTTCAAAGGAAATAAAGACAAGAATCAGAGAAAGAAATCTTGGTTGAATATCACAAGCATAAGGTCGATGATAAGGCTTCTGAATCCTCGAAAAGAGGAGAAGAAGACTCCTATCAAAAAGACAGAGAAGAGAAGAAAAGGTGTGCAATGCTATAACTATGAAAAATGTGGTCACTTGGCCAATAATTATTGGTAGAGGAAAGATAAGGGAGCAACAAAAGGTAAGAAGGAAGGAGAAAACCTTGCACACCAAGATTCAGATGATTTTGAAGATATGGTGGTTATGGATGCAATTATAGATGATCATGTCGACTCTGAGATCTGGTTCCTCGACCCAGGATGCTCAAATCACATGACTGATAGAAAAGTGTAATTAGCAGATTTCAGTGAGTTGAAGAAGAGAAATGTCAAACTTTCTGATAATAGCTTATTGCAAGCAGAAGGAACTGGCGACATAATTATTCAAAGGAGAAATGGTGCAAAGGCCATGATCCAAGATATACTCTATGTAACTGGAATGAAGTGCAATATGCTAAGTGTTGGACAACTGGTTGAAAAAGGTTTCTCAATGGTTATGAAAGATGGAGCTTTGGAACTATTTGACACTCGGGATAATTTGGTCTTAATCAAAGAATAGGAAATTTAAGACCACGATCAGTTCGATTGAGGCACAATGTATGAAAATAGTTATCGACTACACGAATAGTTGGTTATGGCATTTGAGGTTTGGTCATCTGAACTTTTGGTTGCTCAATAAACTGATCACTCAAGATATGGTAACAGGTATATAAGTCTTGTGATGCCAGACAAACTCTATAAAGATTTCTTAGTAGGGAAGTAACCCAAAAAGTCTTTTTTTTCAACCATGCCGATAAGACCCCCTTGCATACTAGAAGTAGTACATTCAGATGTATGTGGCCCATTTGAAGATCATACCATTGGTGGTAACATGTAGTTTTATTTCATTTGTTGATGAGTATAGTGATGAATTCTCAACAAGTGTACTGATAGCATGGAATTAATAAAAAGATATTGTATCCATAGGGACTGCTATTTAACCAGACAACAATTGTGCAATGTTAAGAAAGTAACAAATGGGGGGAGGGGGGTTCGAGTTTATTTTGCAAAAAAGAAAAGTTGTTCTAACAATTATGAGAAAGCGGTCAGGTTTTTCCTAGAATCACGAAAAATTCTAGAACTTTCAATATATATATCAAGACTGATGTCCCAACACCAAACACAATGTCCAGACAAATGTTAAGACATCATCCGCTGACATAAATTTTTTACCAAACAATAAATTATGAAGAATTAAAATGCGGAAGGTAAAATAACACAGTCAATTGTTAACCTAGTTCAGCAGAACATCACATACTCTAGGGACATCCAAGCCAGGAAAGAAAT
The DNA here is from genome assembly GCA_948472305.1 of Vicia faba. Classification (NCBI taxonomy): domain Eukaryota; kingdom Viridiplantae; phylum Streptophyta; class Magnoliopsida; order Fabales; family Fabaceae; genus Vicia; species Vicia faba. Next base: position 992,628,920 of record OX451735.1, read on the forward strand.
TCACTATGATAGTATTTGTTCAAAGTTAAACAACTCTAGTTTACAACTTATCACCTAATTACTACCTTATACAACTTCTACCTAGGAACCTCTTAGATATGAAAACCCCCTCTAACATCCCACAATCACCTAAGTGATAAAAAAGACCAAAATAGAAGATCACACTTCTAATTACACACAATCCACTCTTTGCTTAAAAGCTCATGAGTGATTCACAATGAACAATAAACAATCAGTCAAACTCTATGTATCAAAATGATACATGAGTGACATACAAAAAAACAAAGTACTCCGAAAAAGACTCCCAAACCCTAAGACTCTTGAAAAACAAGCTTCCCCTTATTTTTGTTATGTTATTAAAAACATTAGGTTTAGGTTTTCTTATATAAATACCTCAGTTGTCCATGGGCTTCGAATTCTCTGCCCAATTTGTTGTAGATTTAACACCTGATGGTTGCACCAATTATGCAGAAAAATTTCCTTGAATCTTGGAACAAAACATCATAAGTTTCCTAAATTGTATCAACATCTAATTTTAGAAACTAATGCACACCTGGAGATGAAATCAATTGTTCTAAACAAAATCTTCTTGACCTGCACAAATAAGTGAGATGTATCCAAGAGAATATCACAAAATCAAATCAAATATGTCAAGAAATAACAACAGAATCTGCTATATCAGTTGGAAAAGATGTCACAACATCTTGCTCAACATATGGAGGCAGCAACACTTTCTATGATGGTTATTCAAGATGTCACAACATCTTGTTCAGCATCTGGCTGTGATACATATTTTCCAAAATGAAACATGTTTTACCTAAATTATTGTCAATCATAAAATCATAGATCTAACATTACTTATTTCTCTATTGTTGATGTCTAATGCATTACTTGAATGAAACATCGTTATATTTCTACGATGAACTAACAAAATTACTATACCCAATCCGTTGGTGTATAACTCACTAATTTCTACTAGAGCTCTCATATCCCTATTCAATCGACGTAAGTGAAATCAGGAAATGATACAATACATTAATCCTAATGCAAATACTCGAGGTCTCTTATCCCTATTAAACTAGTGTAAGTACAATAATTTCTCTATGTCAAACGTGTAACATCCAAGGCCAACAAGGTCCGAGAGTGGTTGTCGATGCACGAGGCATGGAAATGGGACACTCCTAAGGTTGAAGAGGACAATGAGTGGTTGCCAAATTCACATCAGAATGAAAGGGATACTAAGGTTGTGCAGGGAATGGACTGGTGTTCGACTGTCGATATCTAACAAGTCAAACACGCATATACAAACCACACCATATCGCGTCTCAATCCATACCACAAAAATAACTTCTTTAAGTTTTGATACATTTTAATAGCTTCTGGATGGATACTCAAACTGCTCTTATGACTTTCTTTCAGAATCATCTTCTTTAACTCAGAGTCATCAGGAATACACATTATGTCGCAAAATCTCAACACACCTTGCACATCCACTTTAAAATTGCAGTCTTCAGACAAATTACTTCCAATCATCATGTCTACCAACTTTACATCTAATTTATGAGCTTTTTTAATACTATTCAGAAAATCATTGTTAATCTTCAACATTCCCAGCATTACACTTTGTGGTGTTAACTCACAGACTAAGCTCTTATCTATGAACTGCTCAATCTATTATAGATCTCTAACCATTATAGCAGACATATGCAAATATTTCCGACTTAAAGCATCTGCCGCAACATTAGCTTTACCAGGATGATAGTTTAAGCCAAAGTCATAATCCTTTAACAACTCTAACCACCTTCGTTGTCTCATAATCAATTCTTTATGGTCAAACAAGTACTTCAAGATTTTGTGATCACTAAACACTTCAAGCCTGGAGCCATATAGGTAATACCTCTAATCTTCAACATAAACACTACTGCAACCAGTTCTAGTTTGAGTAGGATAATTTCGTTCATGGGTTCTCAATTGCCTCGATGCATAAGATACCACTTTGTCGTTTTGCATAAGCACACCACCTAAACCCAATTTAGATGCATCACAATATACAATAAAAGATTCTTCAGGGTTAGATAATATCAAAATTGGAACCAACGTCGATTTCTTCTTCAAGTCAGCAAAACTTTCCTCACATTAGACATTCCATACAAATACTTTGCCTTTACAAGTCATCTAAGTTAACGAAATTTCTAACTTGTAAAAGCCCTCAATAAATATCCTATCATAACCATCCAAGCCTAAAAAGCTTCTAATCTCTGTAACGGATTTTAGAGCTTCCCACTACAACACTTCATCCACCTTGGATGGATCCTCAATAATACCATTACCGGAAATAATGTGGCCAAGAAAACTAATATTTTCTAACCAGAAGTCACACTTTGACAACTTTGCATATAATTTATTCTCTTTCAACAATTGCAATACAATTTGCAAATGCTCAACATGCTCTTCTTCTGACTTAGAATAAATCAAAATATCATCAATAAAGACCACCATAAACTTGTCCAAATACTTATGAAAGATTATGTTCATATACTCCATGAATACACCTAGTACATTAGAAGTGACGAATGGAATCACTAAATACTCATAGTATCCATACCGAGTCCTGAAAGCCGTCTTCTGAATATCGTCGTTCTTTACTCGAATTTGATGATAACCCGACCTCAAGTCAATTTTGCTAAAAACACATGCACCCACCAATTGATCCATCAAGTTGTCTATCCTAGGAAGTGGATACTTGTTTTTTATCGCCACTTTATTCAATTATCGGTAATCTACATATAATCTCATACTACTGTCCATATTTTTTCACTAGAAACATCAGAGCTCCCTAAGGCGATACACTTAGTCTCACGAATATCTTTTCAAGCAAGTCTTTGATCGTTTCTTCAACTCTGCTAACTTAAATGTCGACTTCATATATGGTTCCATAGAAACGGGTATGGTACCAGGGACAATATCAATAGAAACTCCACTCCTCTTTTTGGTGGCACATCTAAAATATCATCTAGAAAAACTTCAGGAAATATATGCACCACCTGCAGCTTATCAATTGTAGCTTGGTTTTCAATAGACAAGGATGCAATTAATAAAAACACTCGAGCTTCGTCCTACATCAACTTATTCAACTGTATAGCAGACAAGAAACCAACTTCCTCCTCCTCGCTAGTGTAGCGGTAGAAATGTTGAGACTAAGCCATTGGATTGACTTGACTCACACAGATCAGAATAAAAATCGCCACCGTGCTTTATTGTTTCCAAAGAAATTGGGAAAGAGAGAATAACCCAAAAAGAGGGGGAGAGAATCTAATTTAGGGGATTGGTTATGCAAAGGGAAGGTATTAGCACCCTAAATATCTACGGTACTCCACAGGAACCTCTTTGAAAATATGTGTATTTTAGCTATAAAAGTTGTATACAAAAATAGATTGTGAGGATGAGAAAAGAAGTATTTTTTAATGATTTTTGTACCCACCGCGGTTGTGAACCTTTAGTGCCTATGTACCACTTTCCATGCAATAAGGGATCAGGGTACTCGTAGTTCACCTTTCAAAATTTTAAAACACAAGTGTGTTGGTTAATTTTAAGAGACGAGACATCATCGTCTTATCCGAGTGGAATAACGTACTTACTACCCAGAATTATGAGAAAGGAGAATTTGCTTCATCTCAAAGTGGAGGATATGGCTTGGATTTTAAAATCAACAAAGCCTCACTCAACACCCAAGTGGAAAATATCTGACTCCACTATATATCGTAGAAGTATAGTAGCTCGCATCACTTCAAAGTTTGACAAGAGCCTAATCTTTTGAGAAAAGTTTTAAGGTAAAAAGCCAAAGTGGAAAAGATAGTTTGAATGAGATTGATTGAATTTTAGTCTTCTCACAAAAATTTCAAAGTATTATTAAGTTGATTAAAGTTTGATTAAGAAAGTGTTTTTTGAAATTGCATTGACCTAAGTCTAAGTTTATTACGAAAGCGGTTCAAGTTTAGAAACAATAAGAGTTTTCAAAAGGAGGGAGAATATTTTTGAAATTAAAGAAGATGAGAGGAGATGAAGGGATTATCCTAAAGTATAAGATAAAAGTAAGTTAAAAGAACCATCTAACCAACAAGAAGCTAACACTTGACACAATGAGTCAACGTAGAATTCCCATTCTTTGAATTTGAAACCAAACAAACAAAGATAATAAACATCTTAAGAAAACCAAGCTTCAATTGCATTAAGTATTCACAAAAATTGGGCAAGGTAACAACTATATATAGATGAATTCCAGATCATAGGCAAAGCATGTAATCACAATAACCTGCACATAAAACAAACAAACAACCCAATGTCTTGGGGCAAACCCCAAGAACTCCAGACAAAAATAAAAGTCTAGGTCACAAGGTTTCAAAGATAGGTTAAGGTTTCTAATCTTAAGTCCAAGAAGTCCACAATCTCCATAAATGCCAAGAATAGTAACCATGTAGTCCAAGTAACGTTAAAGTTTTTTATGGTTCAAGTTGATTATTATGTATCTTCAAAAAGAAAATGAAAAGCTCAAGTGAGCAAAATAAAAATGACATAAAAGTAAATACTCAAATGAGAAAAGATTAAAATAGAATGAAATGTAAATGCTAGAATAAATGTGCTTAAAGTAAAGGCATAAAGTAAAAGCATAAAATAAAGTCAATTGTTAGAAATTAGAGTTTAGTTGAATGACCATCTTGAATCTTACATTTGAAACTCATTAGAGGATTGATAAAACCAAAGCCCTCAACAACAAGTTTCATTTGATTTTTGTCAAGTATATCATCCATTTAAAATTCTCAAGACAACAACAAATGATCAATGATGTTTAAGTGATTCACTTTGACCAAAGATTTTGAAGATTCATTAGAGGATTGATAAGACCAAAGCCTCCTAACAATGAACCTAAAGGTTATTGGATCAAAGGATTCAAATTATACTTGGGCTTACAAACATGGGTTTGGGCTATGAATGATCATTTCTCGAATCGGGACAAAATTTAGCGCTATATTAAGAAATCGTAAGTGGACTTATATAGAAGCTGCACCTATTTTGAGGCCGGTCAATAACATTCTATGTACCATATATTTTGAGAAATGATATATAAATTATTCTCCAATAATATTTAGTACAATAAAGAATGGGATAAGATGAAGAGGGATGGGGTAAGAATTAAACCACACTAGAATCAAAAATTTAATCAAACTATTATTAAAATCATTCATCCATTTTTTGTGGAGTAAACTCAACACCATGGATCCAATGATGTTAATAAAGCTCATGATCAAAATTTCATAGTCCAAGATCAACCATAACATATGCACAATAAAATTGTATTTAATAATAAAGAAAAAAATATTTTTAAAATGGTTTTAAAATAAAAAATAAAAGGAGAAAATAGCAACTATATTGAAAACATCCAAGAAAAATCAAATAAGACCATAGAAAAATCAGAAATGAGTTCATATATTTATATAAAATTTTTATTGATTTTTTAAAATCAGAAACCATTTTTAAACTAATTAAAATTGCTTAAATAAGTGGAAATAAGATCAAAAATAGTAGAAGTCATAATAAAATTCTAAAAAAAATTTTAAAGCTCAGAAATAATGGAAATGATGTTGATGAATTTTTTCAGAATTTAAAAATTCTCAAAAGTATTTTTTAAATAATTAAAAACAAACCAGAAAAAAGAAAAATTATAAAAAATACCAAATTTAAAAATAAAATTATGAAAAAATAAAATTCAAAAAGAGAATATTTGAAAATATATTTGTGAATTTTTCCATAATTTTTGAATCAGAAATGAATTTTCTATGAATTTTGGATGTTTAAAACAATTAAAATATAAAAATAAAAAATAAAAAAATAAAGTCAAAAAAATGTGGACCAATGGATGAGAGTCAAAACGCATTAGTAAGCTAATCCAATGGATCAGACACCCTGTGGATATCATGGTCTTTAGTGAATAAAGCATGGAATCATTAATTAAATCATATTTAAAAAAAGCATGGCAGACTTTCATTGGTTGATAGATGACACGTTGGTCATCTTCAACCTCCAGCCACGAGATTTTCAAGTCCATGAAACTGTAAAATTAGAACATGATACTGGTACCATTCGCTTTGTATCTTCAAGACGATTCCAATGGTACCCTCGCGAAAAATTAATATAAGTTGGAGCTCAGTCGTTTTGGAAGAGAAGTTTTGAAAAGAGATTTGAAATTTAATGGTCAAAATGTACCTACATTTAAAAACAAGCGTTGCGACTAGGATCAGGATGATAAGAGCGTCATAATAGTATCAAAGTTTGAGAGAATTGGTGAAGGAATCTACCTATTGAAGTTAAGTTACAGAGCTCTAAAACTTGACTTGACGAGCATGATTTAGGGAGGCTTAGAGCTTAATTCTTCTTCTGTTAGCTTCAGTGAGGTTCAAGGAAGGTGAATTAACAAAGAAAATAGATTGAGAAAGGTTGTAAGAGCAAATTCGAAATTGTAGAAAATTGAGTTCAAGAAGGAGTTTGGCAGGGTGATTCTGGCTCTCTAAGCTTGAGAAAATGAATGATGTATGATCCTTTATTTATAGGGAAGGTGATTGAATGCTCAAGCGTGTGGAATGCAGGGATTTGGAGGGAAATTGTGCGAAGTTGCAAAAAACAAAAATGTTACTTCTATTTTGATCAAAACTCATCCAAACCTTGCATTTCAATGCGCTAATCACTTCTGGAAGTTCATTAAACATGATTAGAAGCAAAAGCGCGCAAAAAAACTTCTGTTTAGAAGCCAAATCAAGGATTTCAAATTCTGACTTGAGTTGAAACTTCAGTTTCAAGGTACCACTTTTGAACCAATGACATTCTCAGCTCAAGGAGTCTTAAGACATGATTCTTGAAGCTTTAGAAAATATTAGATCACAAGCTTTGTAATGTGCAAATAGTGGAATCAAATGGATGCCTGAGCTGAATGCTACAATGAGTCAAAGTTGAGAAAAAGATGTTGACTTTCTATATTTAGAAAATTTCTATTTTTCTTCAAAAATGATCTATAATGTCTTACATCCAAACATGGTCTTCCATTTAAAATTTTCTCTTGACCAAAAAATCTGGCATGTAGTAGATCTCTTGAATGGAATTTTGATACTTAAACCATTCAAAATATCCAAAAATTGGAAAAGTTATGACATGTTAAAGTTGCCAAAAATTCATAAGATGACCTATAATTGTTTGCATCCTTAGGGCATCTTCTATCCATTTTCACACTTTGCAACTAAAATAAGGAATGAAGTTCACATTCTTAAAATCAATGTGAAAAAATAATGAGCTCAAGGAGATAAAAATTAACAAAGTTATGGTCCTTTGAAGTCACATACGGGAATTTGATGGTTCATCTAGAGGATTTGTAATCTTTCTCCATCATCAAGTACCTTTCACACAAAATTTCCTTTAAAATTTTGAAATGATTTGTTGATAACCCTTTTAAGATAAGCATGTCTTTGGAATCACTCAAAAATACCAAAAGATGAGCAAGATATACCCCTTTGGAGTTTAAAACCCTAGCTCCTATAACAACAAAATGTCTTGAGAACCCTTTTCAATTTTGACCAACCTTCTTGCACAAATATCTTTGTCATGAAAATAGAAGTTATTGAGGATGATAATGAGGAACCATAGCAACCATAACCACTTCCAAATATTGGGAATTGAGGAAAATATGTACTTGTGATCAAGAAATCAAGAGCTTATCCAACTAGGTCAAACTTCTTCAATCAAACCTTATATATTTTAACTATCATTGATAACTTGAGGCATGATGACTAATAATAGACTTTGTCATGATATTACTTCAAAACATCTTTAATGATAAGGCCTGAATCTCAATGAAGCTTTTGTTGAAGAAGGCATGGAAATAGACTTGTGAACCTGTAGATCAACTGGATGGAAAGTGTTGTGCTCTCACCTATAACATCATCAATTAGGGAAAAACTTCATTGTATTTATTAGCTAGAAGTGAATCAAAACCAAACATAGATGATCACAAAAATACAAGTCAAGGTGCTTGGTGATTTCCCTTGAGCAAAGCCAAAGATAAAGAGAGGAACCAAACCCTAGTGTGTGATCTTGTTGCATTGTGATGGTATGAAATAATAGAGGAATCTTAGGGGGAAAATTGGGGTACAACAGCTGCCCTTATTTAAGTGTCTTCTATCGGAGATTTGAAGGTTAAAATCTTCGTGTTGACGCAATTGAAGATACTTAAATATAAAACAAACCCTATTTTTGGCCATAAGATGCCATGTAATGCTTATGATTATGAGTTCAAATGAAAAAATATAAGAAGGAAGTAAGACATCACTGGGAATATAGGAAATAAGAACAGGGATCAAAAGAAAAACCCGACCAGGAAAATAAATCAATGGCGAACACAATACCTGACTCTATTGGGGTAAAGCCCAAGGAGGAGATAAGGCGTCATCAACTCAAATATTGAGGAGAGAAGGTAGAGGATAACAGTGATTGATAGATGACTGCGAACTATCCACTCACTAAGGAGATAGCAAAAAAGTAATGTCGACCCACTGTGGAAAGAAATTGTAAGATAATACCTGTAAATACCAATATTAGGGTAAGAAACCGGTACTCACGATCGGAAACAAACAAACTTATTCAGAGCAATAGAATCCCAATGACAAACTACCTTCCATAATGACAAGGCTAACATTCATAAAAAAAGATCTCAACAACGAACTACCTCCCATAATGACAAGGCTACCATTCATTGGAGTAACAAAATCTAAACAACAAACTACCTTCCATAATGACAAGGCTACCATTCATTGGAGTAACAAATATCAACAATGAACTACCTTCCATAATGACAAGGCTACCATTCATTGGAGTAAGAAATCTCAACAACGAACTACCTTCCATAATGACAAGGCTACCATTCATTAGAGTAATAAAACTCTACAACGAACTACCTTCCATAATGACAAGGCTACAATTAATTGGAGTAACAAATCTCAATAACGAACTACCTTCCATAATGACAAGGCTACCATTCATTGGAGCAACAAATATCCACAATAAACTACCTTCCTGTGATACGGTGGCAAAACCGACTGTTAATACTGGTTTTGTGTTTTTTGTTCACAAATGTCGCGGTAAGCAAGAATCTCCACTGAATTTTCTTTTATCCAACAAAGGAAAGGGTGAAAAGAACAGAAAAAGACCTTTTTCGAGATTTTCTGAGTAAGGGGGGTAGGTTATGGAAAGGGAAGGTGTTAGCACCCTTTCCATCCGTGGTTTTCCACGGGCTCTTAGGTACTTGCTCATTTTTGAAAATTGTTTTCGTGTTTGTGTGTTTTGAAAGATTTTGTTTCCTTTATGATAACTCTAGTATCAGTCCTCAAGAGTGTGATAAAGCGTTTTTTGAAAAGGAGTTTGAAAGTGTGTAGGTGTAAAAAAGAATCAGATTTGTGCAAGTACTTAAGAACTGTCTACCTACTCAAAAAAGGATATTCTTTTCCTCCTTTCCATTACATAGTGCTATCCTACTATTAGTGAGTAGGTATCCCTATCGTTGGATGTTAAGGGACTATCGAAAGGGACGTTTATGGTCATCGAAGGCAACATGTGGAGATACCTTAGCATTTCGAAGAGACTGTCATCATATAGGTAACATCGAGGGACAAGATCATTTCTCGTAGGCAACTCGAGGGACATTAAGGGACCATGATCTTTATGATGACTTTTAAACTGAGGGTCTTTGCTAAGATATCCCTACGTTCGAGGGACATGACCATTTCCGAAGGCGACCAGTGAGGTTATACCCTAGGGGTGCAAGTGTGCGACAATGTGCTTTTTTCAGATATTTTATCTTATGTTAGTGATCTAATGATTAATTTGATTAATTCCTATCATGCACGCCTAAGTTAATAAAAATTTATATACAAGCATATAAAAAATATTAAAATCGAGAAATAAAGCTCCTACAACTATTACAATGCTTTGGTGTAGTTACATAAGTAATGAACGAAAAGTAAAATGCGGAAGTTGAAAACCCTAGTTAACTATTACAAATCGGGCGCAGTTACATAAATAGTAAAAAATAATCGTATGGAAGAATAATAACGCGCAAAGATTAAGACGGGCCTACATTTGAAATCCTAAACTTTAGTTGCCTATTAAAATATTTTTTTGGTATTTTATGAAAAAAATTAGAAATTTAACCTAATTTCTAACTAATTTTAAATCAAAGAAAGAAGTTAAACTTTAATTAAATTAATTTGCAAAAATTAATTTTTCTTAAAAAAAAACTATAAATCCTATTTTTGTGATGATTTTATGATTTTATGATTTTTAAAAAATGAATAAAAAATTAAGATAAACTAATTATGAAAGAATAAAGAAATTAAAAAAATGGGCCTGGGGGGTGAGAAAGAAAACTGGGGGGTGCAGGAGGGAATTCCAAAGCCCATATCTTATGCAAGCCCAAAGCCTGCGTTGGATCTGGTGTTGTTGTGCCAGGGAAGTCCACCATGGTCTCCAGTCACCTGGAGCGTTGGATCTACTATCTCAAGATTGGATGGCCCAAGTGTGAGGCCCATCATACGCTTGTTGCTTCTCAAGTGCATTAGATCTGGAACAGAATTGTTAGAAAAATGCAAAATATCAACTCCTGGGATCGAACCCAGGCCCCTTAAGAGGGAATACCTTTGCACGCTTACTCATCACCGCTGGGCCATTTGAATCAATTGTTAGTATAATGAAACAAAAATAACATAAGGGAAAATCAATCAACAAAATCCAGTCAGCAAAACACGTACACTGTAAGATTTAAGTGAACCAATCAAAACGCGCAATCTTGCCACGCGGACTCCCAACGGAGTCAATACAAGTCAAAGATGTCGGAGCAGATCTTCAGTCGTCTTCTCCGGCCCTACAAAAATTGGATCTGCAAAAATACACAGAATCAAATCCCCAAATTCAGGCTACCCCCTATTTTGCATGCTACGAATTCAATGGTGATGTCCATTTGGCCTGAGGAGGCTTGTATCATCCTATTCGTGCCTTAACCGTTTCCAAGCCCTAACCATGGCAACCTGCATTCTAAGCCCCTAGATTTTCATGTAGCACGTTAGAACGATTCAAAACAATCATATGAACACAAATGTATGCTTTGGATTCATTTAAATCGTGCGTGCTAAGAGATTCAAATACAAAATTTTTACCAAAAGGATGTGACTTGGTTGGCCGGCTTCAGGCTGCTTTAGTCATGGATGAAGGTTGATATGACTACCTGGGACCTTCAGGAGATGGATAGGACTCCTTGTTTTGTCTGTAACCGGCTGGATCACAAAATAGAGATTTTAAATATCCTTTGAAATTTTGAAAATTCTCTAGCGTTTCTGTTTGGCTGGCTGCGCATCCTTTTGATCTAGGGTTGCAGTGTATATGTAGTAAATCAAATTAGGGTAACAATTGTGGAAGAATATCCATGGAATTGATGAGAAATATTCTTCTTTCAATTATGTGATTTTTGGCCTTTTTTAGAACAAATCCTATCTTGCCTTCCCTCCATAATTTCCTTTGATTTGCCAGCATGTTTTGTCCATCATTTGATAAGAAAAAGATTCATAATCAAGTATTTCATTATTTTTGTTATTTACTTTATTTAATTTTGCATTTTAATGGATAAAATATCAAAATAAATAGTATAAATAATAAAATAATGCATGACTAAGCCAAAGTTCGTGGGCCCTGTTAGAAACAAGTTGCAAGCATTAAAACATGGGCCCATTTGGAAACAATTCAAGTTAGGTCAATATTGGCTTCATGCACATTTCCAAAAATTGGTCAAATTTAGCAATGCATATCTCTCTCATTTTTAACCCTAAGAGGGTGTGTTGTACTCCAAAATTTTCCCTCTCATTTTACTCAAAACATACTCCCAGAGGTCCTCAACTTGCCCAAGGATGCCTAAGGATTGACCAGACAAATCCTCCTCCTAAGACAATAAACCTCAAACTAGGGTTTCCATTTCCATCAAGATGGGAGAGTCCCAAAGGCCTCATATTCTCTACATAGTCCTAATATGTTCTCAAGACCATTCATGCCAAATTTCATGCCTTGTACAAGAAGTTTGCCCTGTCAACTGCTCAGATGCTTGAAAATCAAATGTATCAGGTCAAAAGTCAATTGGGGCCCATATACAGTCAAACTCCAAGATTTTGGGTAAACATCAACATTTTGAAGTGATATCCATCATTTGATCAAGGGTTGATCATGATTCCTCAAGAAATGCTCCTAATTCATCAAAACTCAAAAGTTGTTAAATTAGGGTTTCTTAGGAAAAGTCAACCAAACTTTGACCAACCATAACTTTCTCATACTTTATCATAAATTTCTCATCCAAGGCTCATTTTTAATAGAATCCAATTCCCTAAAACTCATCTTCAGCCCTCAAGTTCAAAAATGAACTTATGGAAATATATGAACTCAGACATTATAGGTCATTCAAAAAAGTCAACAAAAACACCTTTTGGGTCAAAGCTCCTTACATGAACATGGAAGATACACTTAAGATGAAACCAAAGAGGTTGCTTAGGGGACATCCTAAGATTTATAAAAAGTCATGGAACACCCTCTTAGAGTCAAAATTGAAGGAAATATGCATTGTCAAAGTTGGCCATTTTTGGAGAATTGTCAAAAATCAACAATGCCCAAATTTGTATTTTTTTGGCAAATGGGCCTAACTTTTTATGCTTGCATCTTACTTCTAGAAATATCCACGAACCAAGCACTCTCTCATATATTATTTAAATTATTTATTTAATTTATTTTTATTTTAATCATTAAAAAAATCAAATTAAATCAAATAAATGATATAAAATATGGAAGAGTTGTTTTTTGATTTGATTTTGAATAGAATCTCAATTCATTGATGCTGTCAAACATAATCAAATCGTGCCAAGGTTGATTGGAATGCGAATGGAATAATTTATCTTGATTTGGAAAGAAATAATGCAAGGTTGGAATGGAATCAAATCTCAATAATTGGCAAGGATTTGGAGATTTTTTGTAAACCTAATTCAAAGAGATACATATACATAACAGATCCCAAGCATGGGAAGGCAGAGAAATCATGGGAAACGGCCAGAGCAACTTGTTGTTTTTTATCACAAAATCTCAATTGGAATTCCGGATCACAACCACCCTCAAGGAGGTTTAAGGATTGCAATCCATTCCTGGATGTCTCTAAAAGCTTTTCCAATCCTTGCCAGGCTCTGAAGCATCAAGAACCATGCTCCATACACATTACGGTTTGACACATTTTTTTATATATTTTGATTACGTGCATATAGGCTTTGTTCATGTAGTTTAATCATGTATTCTGGTTTGCCATAAGGATTTGATGCTTTCAGAATACTTTAATTAAGTTTTGAGTGCAGGGAAGGAAGATAGCCATTACTAGGGTTTCCAAGCTTCATTTTGGGGCTTCCCTGTATAGGCGAAATTATATCAAATCATGGGAACCATTGAATCCAGGGCATGATTCCTGACTGTCCTGTACCTTTGGTTTACATTTATCTGGCTTGTGTTACATTTTCAATTATTGCAGGTATGTAGCCACGCACAAGAACCATCACTATAGCTTATAGTGACGAATTCGTCCGTAGGTAAAAGGCTAAAATCAAAAACGACACTTCTGGGAGGAAGATGAATGCATGGCAGCGTCCCACTGGTACATTTGAACTTCGCGCGTTTTCTTAGGCCAAGCACTTTGTTTGTATTATATTTATTTTATTTGATTAAGTATATGACTAACAAACTAGTGCAGATGGCAAGGGAAGAAGGCATGTGAGAGGGAGTACTTGGGTTCGATCCCAGGTCCAGACCTTTTGCATTTTCTGAAACTACAATTCCAAATCCAGCGCATGTCATGTTCTGAGGACCACCATGTGCCCTTTGATAGCATCCTCTGATAGCGTCCTCAGGATTCATCACCATATAGATCACATGTCTCAGCTTTGAAGGTCCACCATGAGTCCTCAGGAGGTGACTCCACTGGAATAGACACCATACTCTGGGCCAGCTTTGGGCCTAACAAAATTGGCAACACCCCCCCCCAGATTACTTACAATATCAGGCCCATCTCCTCATTTTTTATATTCTTTTTACTTATTTTTTTTATTCTTTTAATTTATTATTTTAATTACTTTCACAATAAAAATATTTTTTAATTAAATCATAAAATCAGAAAATTATAAAAATATTAGGTTTAGTTAATTATTTTCATAAAATATTTATTTACATTTAATTAATTAGTTTAATTAGGTTAATTTAAATGTTTTTTTGTAATTAAAATTTAATAGAAATTAGGATTAATTTGCAAATTGCGACTATTTTTCAATAAAGAAAATACAAACAAAAACATTTTTAATTAACTAGATTTCTTAGGTCCTAATTTGTTCCCATTTTAACGTTCGCGCGCGTCTTTACTTTCTTTATTCTTATTAATTATTGTAACTGTTCCCAAGTTGTAATAGTTAATTAGGTTTACTATTTCGCATTTATCATTTTTACCGGTTTTCGATTATGTAATCCTCTCTCCAAAGCCTTGTAATAGTTAGGGTTTTTATTTCTTGCTTTTAATTTTTGCAACTATTAAACTATTAGATGTATGGACACTATGATTGCATGCGAAAGATAAATCAACTTAAAATGGTAGACAACCCTAATTGTGCAAAGATAATTAACTGAAAAAAGGCACACTTGCACATGCTCACTCCTAGGGTTTGTCCCCACTTGGTTGCCTCGGAAATAATGGTCGTGTTCCTCGAATGTAGGGATACCTTAGCAATGACCCGCGATTCAAAATCGTCATAAAGATCATAGTCCCTACTTGTCCCTCGAGTTGCCTACGAATTGATCTTATGACGATAGTCCCTTCGAAATGCCAAGGTATCTTTACTTGTTGCCTTCAGAGACCATTTCGTCCCTTCGAACGTCCCTTTATAAATCCAACGACGGAGCTACCTACTCCTTAATAGTGGGATAGCGCTGTCTAAAGGAAACGAAAATGAACATACTTTTTTCGAGTAGGTAGAAAACTCTTAAGTACTTGCTCAAAACAAAAACTTTTCACACACACACTTTTTAAAAAATAGTTTCCAAAACAACTTCGTCACACTCTTGAGGACCGATACAAGGGTTATCATGAAGTAAACAAAACTTTACAAAACAAACACACACAAGCAATTTAAAAATGAGCAAGTACCTAAGAGCCCGTGGAAAACCACAAATATAAAGAGTGCTAACACCTTCCCTTTCTATAATCTACCCCCCGTACTCAGAAACATCTCGAAAAAGGTTTTTTCTATTATTTTTTCCTTTTCCTTTGTTGGATGAAATAAAACTCGATGGCGACTCTTGCTTACCGTGACATCTGCGAACAAAAATCCTAAACCAGTATAACAGTCGGTTCTGCCACCGTATCACAGAACTGGAGACTCTGCTGGGGAAAATTAATAAAGTGGGGTTTACCTTAGGATCTAGATCATTTTTAAATTGCTTTCTCGTTTTCTTTTCTTGATTTATCTTTAAGGGCTTTTTTGCTTGGGTATTGTTAAAGATCCTACACCCGGATCTGGGGCACTTTTTAGGTAAACAACAATAGATCGTGGATACTGTACGACATAGATCGATATGGTTTAAGCGATGGCTGTGTTGGTGTGACACTTTGGTTGGTACCGGTATTCTTTGTGTGGAAATGACGAGAATACGGGGCCGCCGCATGGTGTCGTGAAGCACTAACGGACCTTAGAACCTTAGTTGAACAAACTTGGCCATTAGAAAGTAGTGAAATAGCCGGCCTCGGTATAAAGCTGAGGATTGGTTGATACTCGATGCTACACTCATTAAGGTCATACTTTCGGGATATTTCGGCCGCAAGAAAAGATTTCTTGAGCTGAAACAATGCCCGATAAAGGATGATCAGTGATATTGAGAATCTTTAGAACCCAGTTACTTTTCTAAGACAGGTTTGAAACCAACTAAACTTTAAGAGGGTACTTACCTTTAACCTCATGCAAGCCTTTGAACCTAAAGTCTATTGTGTGTTTTACTTGTGTGTGATTTATTCTATTTGAATATAACATCATGCATCATAACATAGCATCCATTCTTATTACACTAATAATTTCAAGGACCAAGGGAATTTATCTTTGTTTTGTTTTGCAGATCATGGCTTCCGCTCGTAGAAACACTATTCGAATCAGCTTTGTGAGAATACCTCCCCAACTCAAGGAGCTAGTATCAAGGGTTCCTGAAACTTTTGTGTTCACTAAGAGACATGGTCGACTTCTCAACCTGGTTACTTCAAACTTTGATGAAAAGATGATGGGTGTACTCTTTCAATTCTTTGATACCAAGCACCACCTGTTCACTTTCCCAGACTATCAGTTGGTGCCTACCATGGAAGAGTTCTCTCAGTTATTGGATATACCCATTCTTAAACAGTTTCCTTTCATAGGTTTAGAAGAGATTCCTAAGCCAGAAGTCATTGTCTCAGCCTTGCATCTGAAACGGGCCGATGTGGTATCCAATTGGGAAACAAGAAGCGGAGTCAAGGGTTTTCTAGCCAAGTTCCTAATAGACAAGGCTCAGCTATTTTGGGATGATATGGACTTTCAGGCTTTTTAGGAGGCCCTGGACCTTCTAATCTATGGGTTAGTACTATTCCCTAATCCAGACTTATTCATAGATGTGAATGCTATCAAGATCTTCCTCTCTCGCAACCCTGGTGTGATCGGTGGATCTGGAACTGACTGTTTAACGCTGGTTCGCGAAATGTCGTGGTAAGCAAGAGTCGCCACCGTATTTTATTTTCTCCAATATGGAAAGGACAAAAGCACAGAAAAATTCCTTATTGAGATTAGTTCTCGGTTCGGGAGGTAGATTTATAGAAAGGGAAGGTGTTAGCACCCTTTCTATCCATGGTTATCCATGGGCTCTTAGATACTTGCTCATTTGTGTTTTCAAAATGTTTGTTTGCTTTTCAAGGTGAGTGGGTTTGAAAAAGTTTCTTTGAAAGTTTCAGATCGACTCTTGTATCAGTCCTCAAGAGTGTTTGAAAATTGTTTTTGAAAGCTTTTTGCAAAGTGTCGGTGTGAAAAGAAGTTTTTGATTTGTTTTGAATTAGAGCAAGTATCTATGAGTCATCTACCTACCCTAAGGAATTAGTCTGTGTAAATGTCCTTAAGGTAGTGCCCTCCCACCATTGAGAGGTAGGTAGCACCACCGTTGGAGGTGTTCGGGTCAATTCGTTTGTAGGGACAGTGTGGTCACCAGAGCAATAGGAAGACACCTTAAAAGCTACCCTCATGCCATGTTCATGGACATGAGGACTTACTAAAACATCCTCTACTCGACGACCACGTTTCAAGGGGCAAGGCAACAGTGAGGCGTACCCTAGGGGTGGTGTGTGAATTGTGTGTCATTTTCAATTATGTTTATCTTGTCATGTATTGAGTGATCTACATTTTGATTTTATTTTTGGCATACATTCTTTCATGTGGTTATTAACAGTTAAAAGGTGCGGGAAGATAAAAGTCCTACGCTATTACAAAGGCGCGGGTCCACATCGCCAAATTAAACCAAGACCCGATTTAAATAAAATACGGAAAATAAATGTCCTAATTAATCTATTACAAGGCTTTGGGGAAATTACATGAACTTTAAAAAAGGAAATAAAAGTAAATGTGCGAAAAGAAATAAAATCGGGAATGCGAGGGCGTTGGACCCTTTTAAAGAAATTAAATCGAAATCGTAAATTAATTAAATTAAATAAAAGCAAGAACTTATTTTTTGGAGTTTTTGTATTTATGGAATTTAATGAGAAAATTAAATGGAATTAAAACCCTAATCCTAAACTATTTTTAATTTATTAAAAAATGTTTAAGTCTGACCTAGTTTTAACCTAATTATTTAATTACAAGTTATTTATAAAATAATTAAGAATAATAATAATGATGATAAGGAAATAAATTATTTATTAAGAAAAAGAAGAAAAATATTAAAACCCTAATCTCTAAACTTTTTAGTTTATTTAAAAAAATTAGAATTAAACCTAAAATTAAAACTAAGTTAATTATTAAATTTAATTACAAAATAAAACATTGATGAATTAAATAATAAAACATTTTATTTTTTGACTTTCTAATTTTTTTTTTGTATTTTTATGTTATAAAAAATTAATTTTATGAATTAAAAGAAAATAATTAAAACAAATAAAATAAAAAGAAAGAAAAAAGAAAAAGGGAAAAAGATACGAACAAGAGGGGTGTTAACCCAAAGTTGGAGGTGAATTCACAGCAATTTGGCCCATTTGAAGAAGGCCCTTTTGACTTTTCTGGCTTGCATATGGATGTGTTGACTGAGGCGTATGGTGGATAGCTGGTGATAGCCACTGGATTGATCTTCAAGGACATGTGGCAGGCACTGATGTAGAGGTGTATTGTGGAACCTGGATAAGACGTTGCATGGAAGTGCATTGGAAAAAATATTATTGAAGAAAGATGGGGACCTGGGAATCGAACCCAGGTCCCAATGTTTGAAGGACACCTCACTTTCCACCCAACCAAACGCGTTTGTTTGATATTCAATGGGAAGGAATTATTATGAAAGAGAAATAAGAGTTAGTGGTGGAAAACGAAAACACGCGTGAAAGGTTTGAATGACCCAGTCTTATGCTTACACCTCAGCGTCTTCTCCACTATGCCTTTGTTTTTGCCTGCAAATATAAACAGATAGCGGGGGTTTTAAACCCCCACTATCCCTAATGTACAAAAATAACGATTAGCTCATAGTTGAAACGAAAAAGGGCGCGATATAATCAATGGTTTCGTCTGGGCATCCTGGTTTTGATGGTGTAGGTTTGAACGTCCAATTTTTCCATATGCAAAAGTCCCCAATTCATGGTTCCTGAAACCCTAAAAAATAGCCATGGCAATTTTCTATACAAGCAATATTAGTTCAATTCAATAATACCATAAGCTTCAGTGAGTCCATATTAATACAAATCAACAAGAAAAATGCATGGATAATGTGTATAAATCAAAACACGAACATGAAAAATATCAAGAACAGGGCGGCTTCATTCTACCGATTCTTAAGGTTAGAGGCTGTGGTTTTGATTGGAATAGATCCCTGGTAACCTTGGCAAGCTTGTGGGAGCGTTCTTTTGCCTTGAAACACCCTGCAATACAGTTTTCAGTTTTGAAATTTTTAGTGAAAAATGCAAAGTTTGTTTGTGATTCTGAGCGCAGCCTCCAGGTTTTTGTGCATTAGGGTTGTGTTCTTGCTTTTATGAGGAATGTTTTAGGTTTGCAAAACAAGTCCAAAACCTTTGTAATCAATGCTTTTGAGATTTGATTTCAATGGTATCTTTTTTCAATCTTTTTCATGTGAAGAACATGCCAATCATTGCCAATCACCTTGATTCTTTCCTTATTGAATAGTGCACAAAATCTTGAATGTATTCTATGCACAAAAGATTTGAAAAGCATGGATGAGTATTTTTCTTATAATTAATCATAATTAAATGAATTAAATAGATTAAATATTCAATTAATAAAATAAAAAATAAGAATATAACTCCCCTTTGGGTCAATGGGTCCTGCATAGTTTTGGGGTGATGATTCTTGGGAGAAATTGTGGCCCATTAGCAATTTTGAGGCATTTGAAGCAAAGTTGACTTTTCAAAAATCCCAAAAATTTCCCAACTTCCACAAGGCATATCTTGCTCAATTTTTAAGCTTTGATCATGTTCTTTGACATTTTGGAAAGTTCTTTAAGTCCTCTAACCAATGCCTTTGGTCCCATGTCATTTGGATTTACCAATCTCAAGTTATGGTCTTTGACTTAAAGTCCCTTTTTGTTGACTTTTGAAAATGACCTATAATGTTGAGATTGATAACTTTTTGTGAGAGCATTTCTTGGACTTGAAGTGTGAAGATGAGTTGTAGGAAATGTCATTCTCTTAAAAATGAGCTTTGGATGGAATTTTTCTGATAAACCATGTGGAAGTTATGCCCTGGTCAAGTTACAATTGACTTTTTCACCTGCCCAAATATGGAAACTTTTGCATCTTGAGACTTTTTGAGCCATGCCTTGAAAATCATGATCAAGAATTGATAAAATGATGTTTGTGGCTTCAAAATAAGATGTTGACCAAAAATTTGAACTTTTGACTGTCAAATGACCATTTTACCCCTACAGTTGACTGTTGAGCAATTAGGGTTTTTGACTATGCAATTTTGTGTTGTGAGTCTTGAAACTTAGCATATGGATGCTTGACCATGTGTGTAGGCATGTGGGACTTGTTTGGACCCTTGGAATCTTCAATTTCTTTTCCAGAACCAAAACCCTAGTTTTTGACTGTTAGGAGGCCATTGGACTGTGCAACCCTTGGGAGATTTTGAAGCATGTTCTTTGCAAACCTTGAAGAATATGGGAGGGCAAATTTTGGGGTACAACAGTTGCCCCTGTTCAATCTTCTTAGATTTGAGGATGTAGATTGGCTGGCGTGCCTTTCGTAATCCGAGGGTGGAAGATGATTGGACACTAGAGTGCCCAGAAATTTGCGCTCACATAGTAATGTGATGGTGGGAATGGGCTTACAGATGCCATTTGGAGATTGATGGATAGGATGATGGGCTTATAGATGCCATGCTGAGAGGTGACAGATATGTGGATGGGCTTATATATGCCATCTAGGTGTCGATCGCGTAAGAGATTCCTTAGCGAGAACTTGCGTACCTGAAAAAGAAAATGATTACCCGGCCTGTTACAGGAGCTGGTCTTCAGACTCTTTGGGTAGATGCTCCCTGGTTGGTTACAGGAATCGGGTCTGGAGCTTCAAAAGGTGATGAATGAACCAGGGATGGTTACTACCTCAACGGGATGATGAGAGAACCTTGGGCGATTACTACCACAACAGTAACGATGAGAGAATCTGGGGTGATTACTACCTCAACAATAACGATGAGAGGATCTGGGGCGATTACTACCTCAACAGGAACGCTGAGAGAATCTGGGGCGATTACTACCTCAACAGGAATGCTGAGAGAATCTTGGGCGATTACTACCTCAACAGGAACGCCGAGAGAATCTTGGATGTCTTCTACTGGGATAAGAATCAGGGAGATCTTAGGGTTGATCTGACTGAACCAGAGAAGGCCTTTGACTGGATAAGAATCAGGAAAATCTTGGGGTCGATTTAACTGAACCAGACAAGGTCTTGGAATATCTTCAACTGGATAAGAATCAGGGAGATCTTAGGGTCGATCTGACTGAACCAGAGAAGGCCTTTGACTGGATAAAAATCGGGAAAATCTTAGGGTCGATTTAACTGAACCGGACAAGGTCTTGGAATATCTTCAACTGGATAAGAATCAGGGAGATCTTAGGGTCGATCTGACTGAACCAGAGAAGGCCTTTGACTGGATAAGAATCAGGAAAATCTTAGGGTCGATTTAACTGAACCGGGCAAGGTCTTGGAATATCTTCAACTGGATAAGAATTAGGGAGATCTTAGGGTCGATCTGACTGAACCAGAGAAGGCCTTTGACTGGATAAGAATCAGAAAAATCTTTAGGAGTTGATTTAACTGAACCAGACTAAAGTCTTGGAATATAGCTGAGAACTTAACTGGATCTTTCCTGAAAGGTAAAGGTCAGTCATATGCAATGCATGATATGGATCAAGCAATGATGTTCTCAACATAAGTGGGATTGTATGTTTATGATGCTTATATGCATGCTATAATGTATGGAAATGCGATGTTTATGAATGTGTTCATTTTTTGTCTAGGAAAGTAAATCCTTGACGGGTGCCGGGAAGTCACATCCTAGGCTGATGTTGAATAGCATTCTTTGTTTCCACTGGGGAGTGATAGTTGCAAGAATACCGATAGGAGAAGATAACTCCGTTGGGGAATAAACTTGACAAATGGATTACTCTGCGGGGAGAAAATTATTCTAGCGATCTTGCTGGGAAACAGTACTCTGTGGGGAGAGAAGTACTTTGCTGAAATGTTTGATGATAACTCCGCTGGGGATACCGTTGAGGTTGGAAGTGTTAATAGACTTCGCCGGGGATAAGAAGACTTCGTCGGGGACGATCTTTCCGTGGCTTTTGGCTGAGGATAACCCAGTTATATCCTGGTAGGGAAATAACCTTTGAATAAAGCCGGGGGACGCGTTCGTGCTCTGCAGGGGGAAAGCTTCCAGAATCTACTGGGGATAAGCTTCCTGCTGGGAGATGGATTCCAACTTTCCTGGGGAAACTGGATTGGACTCTCCTGGGGAAATTTTGAACTATATTTGGGAAGTGACTCCATTGAACGTTTGATATACCACCGGGGAACAATATTTAGGTCAAGACTGCCGGGGATGCTTGTTGAGGAATATCTGTATATCGTGCTGGGGAATGCTGAGATCTGCGGGGAATACCCAACTTCCTTAAGGATGATTGTATAGCTTGGCTTGGGGAGAGCGTATTGACTTGCTGACTCACTCTCTGGGGAATTAAGATATACTGGTTACGTTCTTCAGCTGAACTTACCTTAGTACCTTGGTGGACGGAACAATTAGATCGCTTAGACAACTCATTATTTCCCCTGTTTCTAATTTTACCTGTAATTAATCCTTTGTTTCGTATGCAAATATTTATGAGTTAGAAATTAGTGTCAAATGCATATATCACAAATTAAACCTTGGACGTTCTTCGCAAAACAAAACAGAGAAAGGAAAAAAAACACTTGGCAATTTTAACTGAAAAGTGATTTGTATTGATTTTTTGAATTTGCCTGTAAGATAGGCGTTTATGTACAAGAGGCTGACGTCCTAGTAAGAGAACGCCGCCGAACAAGAGTTTATACAAATTTGTACAAAGGAAAATAAAACAGCAGTGTGAAAAGAATCATCCCACTGGGTTCCAACTCTGCTATCGCCTTTATATCTTCGAGCGTCTCATCACTTGATGACCTAGCTGAAGATGAAGTTGATTGATCGATGCCGTCTGAACTTGATGCAGATACCTGATTCTGGATGCAAAGTGATCCAATGAGACATAGTATTACGCTTTATCCCTAACTTTTGTCTGGACCGCCCTTTTGGGTTTTCAGTCCACCGGGATACCCATTTTTGCCCAAGCCGCCTTTCCAGGTTTTCGACTTGCCGGGTGTACAGATTTTTTTTCATTTCATCCCTTCATTTTGCCCGAACCCTTTTGGTTCGCCGGGAGCCCTAATTTTTGCCTAGGTATGTCAACCTAGCGGGCCTTTATTATGCGTAGTATCTTTTTACTATGTCTGCATTGGCGGGGTGAGGAAGGTCGTCACCATCCATATTGGTTAGAATCATGGCTCCTCCTGAGAACACATGTTTAACCGCAAATGGCCCTTCGTACGTAGGGGTCCATTTGCCCCTTGGATCACTCTGAGGAAGGATAATACGCTTGATTACCAGATCCCCAACTTGATATTCTTGTGGTCTGACCTTTTTGTTAAATGCCCTGATCATCCGTTTTTGATACGTCTGACCATGACAAATAGCAGCAAGTCTCTTTTCGTCAATTAAGTTTAGCTGATCAAGTCGTGTCTGGATTCAATCATCTTCATTCAGATCTGCATCCTTCATTATCCGGAGAGAGGGTATTTGCACTTCGATCGGTAAAACTGCCTCCATACCGTAGACCAAGGAGAAAGGAGTTGCCCCGGTTGACGTCCTGGCTGAGGTACGGTACCCATGTAGAGCAAACGGTAACATCTCGTGCCAATCTTTATAAGTCACTGTCATCTTCTGCACAATTTTCTTGATATTTTTATTCGCTACTTCTACAGCCCCATTCATCTTCGGCCGGTAGGGAGAAGAGTTGTGGTGATGTATTTTAAATTGCTTGCAGAGCTCAGTGATCATCTTGTTATTGAGGTTGGTACCGTTGTCTGTAATGATTCTTTCAGGGACGCCGTATCGACAGATCAGGTTATGCCGAATGAACCGTGCCATAACATTCTTGGTTACTGTAGCGTAGGAAGCTGCTTCAACCCACTTCGTGAAGTAATCAATCGCTACCAGGATGAAGCGATGCCCATTGGACGCTGTAGGTTTAATCTCGCCGATCATATCTATGCCCCACATTGCAAACGGCCAAGGTGCTGTCAAGACATTCAGAGGAACTGGAGGAACGTGCACCTTGTCTGCGTAAGTCTGGCATTTATGGCATGTCCGAGAGTGTTGGTAGCAGTCGGCTTCCATTGTGGACCAGAAATACCCTGCCCGAAGGATCTTCTTTTCCATAGTGTGTCCACTAGAATGCGTTCCGAAGGTACCCTCATGCAGCTCTGCCATGATCCTTTCTGCTTCAGTCTTATCCACACAACGTAGTAAGGTCGAATCATGGTTTCGCTTATACAGAATGCCGTTGCTAAGGAAGAACTTCGCTGCGAACCTTCTCAGAAACTTTTTATCGTTGATAGATGCACCTTCAGGGTATTCCTGAGCTTCCAAGTATCTCTTCACCTCATGGTACCAAGGTTTCTCAGTTACCAACTCAGTCTCAAGATCACAACAGTATGCCGGTTCGTCCAGTTTCCAGATAATGATCTGGGGAGCCTCTTTGTCCCATTTGACTTTGAACATAAAAGACATCGTAGCTAACGCGTCCGCCAACTGATTCTCCTCTCTCGGAAAGTGTTCAAAGGTTATCTCTGTGAAATGGGGGATCATTGTCAACACACATTCTCTGTAAGGAATAAGATTCAGATGTTTCGTATCCCACTCTCCTTTGATCTGATTGATCACGAGAGCGGAATCTCCGAAGACATTCAGATACTTGATCCTTAGATCGATCGCAGATTGGAGACCCAGGATGCATGCCTCATACTCCGCCATGTTGTTGGTGCAGTTGAAGTATAGCCGGGCAGTGAGTGGAGTATGAGTGCCTTGAGGGGATATGATCGCAGCGCTGATGCCGTTACCCAAAGCATTGGAGGCTCCGTCAAAGTGCATAGACCATCAGGATCCTTCCTCAGGTCCTTCATCCGGTCCAAGTACTTCACAATCAGTCACTATCATGATACTCTCGTCTGGAAACTCGAAGTTCATTGACTGATAGTCGTCTACTGCCTGATGTGCCAAGTGGTCTGCCAATACACTTCCCTTGATGGCTTTCTGGGTTGTGTACTGGATGTCGTATTCTGTCAAGATCATTTGCCATCTTGCTATTCTCCCAGACAGAGCAGGCTTTTCAAATATATACTTTATAGGATCCATCTTTGAAATCAACAAGGTAGTGTGAGTCAGCATATACTGTCTCAGCTGGCGAGCAACCCATACCAAAGCGCAGCAAGTTTTCTCGAGCAGTGAGTATCGGGTCTCACAGTCGGTAAACTTTTTGCTAAGGTAATAAATGGCATGCTCTTTTCGGCCAGACTCGTCATGCTGCCCCAACACACACCCCATTGAGTTGTCAAGTACTGTCAGGTATAGTATCAGAGGTCTCCCTTCAACCGGTGGCATAAGAATGGGTGGTTCTTGGAGATACTCTTTGATTTTGTCAAAAGCGGCCTGACATTCATCATTCCAACGTACTACCTGATCTTTATTCAGCAGCTTGAAGATTCGTTCACAGGTAGCGGTTAGGTGCGAGATGAATCGAGCAATGTAATTCAGGCGTCCTAGAAAGCCTCTGACCTCTTTCTATGTCTTGGGAACTGGCATCTCTTGAATAGCTTTAACCTTGGCAGGGTCCACTTGAATACCCTTGTCGCTTACGACGAAGCCTAGCAACTTTCCAGATCTTACCCCGAAGGTGCACTTGTTCGGGTTCAACCTCAGCTTGTACAACTTCAGACGGTCAAACAATTTCTGCAGATGGTCAAGGTGTTCCTCCTCAGTTTTGGACCTTGCAATCATGTCGTCGACATACACTTCTATCTCATGATGGATCATATCATGAAATAAAGCAACCATGGCACGTTGGTAGGTTGCCCCAGCATTCTTTAACCCGAATGGCATGACCTTGTAGCAGAAGGTGCCCTACTGAGTAACAAAGGTAGTCTTTTCCATGTCTTCAGGAGCCATCTTGATCTGATTATACCCTGAAAAACCATCCATGAAGGAAAACACCTTATGCTGAGCAGTATTGTCAACCAGGACATCAATGTGAGGTAGGGGAAGTCATCTTTGGGGCTGGCCCTGTTCAGATCCCTGTAGTCAACGCACATTCTGACCTTACCGTCTTTCTTTGGTACCGGCACCACATTAGCAACCCACTGAGGATAAGAAGTCACTGCAAGGAACCCGACATCAAACTGTTTCATAACCTCAGCTTTGATCTTCTCAGACATCTCTGGACGCACACGGCAGACCTTTTGCTTAACCGGAGGGCAGTCTTCCTTGGTAGGCAAATGATGGACCACAATGTCGTTATCCAAACCGGGCATATCTTCGTAAGACCAGGCGAAGATCTACACATAATCATGTAACATCTGAGTCAACTGTTGCTTCACGCTGAGCTCTAGGTTGGCACCGATCTTGACTTCCTTCCTATTTGTATCAGTACCCAGATTTATCGTCTCCACTGGCTCTTCATGTGGTTGAATTGCCCTCTCTTCCTGGAGTAACAGTCTTGCAAGCTCGCCAGGCACTTCGCAATCATCTTCACCTTCGTCTTCGGCTAAGTTGATCGGATTTTCGAAGTCATAACTGGCAGTAGCAGAGTCATTACCAGTGAGATCCAGAGTGGATTGAAACCTGTATGGGTGAGTGTGTGTAAATACAGCTGTTTTGCAATATATAAAGAAAGGAAAGAAAGAAAAGGAGCATAAGATTTGAAATGCGAGAAAACGTCCAAGGTCTTTATTCATGATATATGAAATGACAATTAATATGCCCTCACAAATGAAGCCACGGTGCCCCGGGTAAGACACCGGGCCATAGAGTTTTAATTCATTGTTTATTACAAATAACAAAAACAAAGGAGTTTATTACTTCGTAACAAAAGTGACAGGTAGGTTGTCTTTTGCAATCCAATTGCTAGGTCCATTGTCGGTCGTTGGATAAATCCAGCTGTCGAACTCAGCTTCATCCACTTCATCATCCTCCCTGATAGCATTCACTCCATGGTTAGGCATGAGAGCAGTCACCACATTGGGCTTCTCAGGTGCCTCAAACTGTACCTCCTTGGCATCAATAAGGTCTTGCACCTTGTTCCTTAAGGCCCAGCAATCATCAGTGGAATGCCCCGGGCTATCGGAGTGATAAGCACAACGGGCATTTGGATTGTACTTCGGAGAGGCAGTATTCACAACCTTCGGGGCCTCTCTAACAGTCACCAAGTTGGTGGATAGCAACTGTGGCAAGATTTGCGATAGGGTCATACTTAGACGGGTAAACTCTCTTCTGGGTCTTTCAGCCCTGGGTGGATTGGTTTGCCGAGGAGCGGCAACGGGCTTTGCAATCATCACCGCGTTGACAGATTGGCGGCGTTCTGGTTTCTCTTGCCTCCTAGGCCCATACACATCACTGGCCTCCTTCTTAAAGGGTTTCTTCTCAGAACTTGAAGATGCCCCCTTCTGAATTTTACCGGACTTCATTCCAGCCTCTATTCTCTCCCCAGTCAGAATAAGATCAGTGAACCCTGCAGACCAATTACCGATAAGATGATTGAAAAATGGCCCAGATAGGGTCCCCAAGAACATATCCACCAGCTCACGATCTGTTAACGGAGGCTGCACCCTGCCAGCCAGATCCCTCCACTTCTGTGCATACTCTTTAAAACCTTCGCTTGATCCTAGCGACATACCCTGGAGTTGGGTACGTGTAGGAGCAAGGTCGGCATTATATTGATACTGCTTGTAAAAAGCAGTAGCCAACTCCTCCCAGTTACGAACCTTGGTCCCATCCAGCTGATAGAACCATTCGAGATGAGTCCCTGAAAGACTCTCCTGGAAGAAGTGGATCTACAAGTTCTTGTCCACTGTGTACGGTTGAATCTTCCGCACATAAGATCTGAGGTGTAGCTTGGGGCAAGACGCCCTGTCATACTTGGTGAAAGATGGTGCCTTAAACTTGTGAGGAATGATCACACCAGTAGATAAGCCCAAGTCTCCGAAATCTAGCCCAGGCACTTGTTGGATCTCCATTGCATTCAGTCTGTCTTCCAACTGCTTATACCGGTCTTCAGCAGGAGGATACTGTTCCTCATTGAAGTCAGTCTCGTTGTCAGAGACTACCGGACTAGGACCTTTTTCTCCTTGGGGACTGCTCTTGCCTACAGAAGAACCAGCTTCCTCATTCTGCAGAGTGTTGCCAAACCTCCGGCCCGAGTTGAAAAGAACAGTTCTCTTCTTCTTCTTATCCTTCTTCAGGAGTAAAGCCTTCAGCTCTTCTTGGCCTTGAGCCAAACCCATGATCAGCTCCTGAAATTGCGCGTTCTGCGCCTGAAGGGCCTTGATAGACATCTCGGTTGATGATGAGTCAGGGTTCATGATGCTGAAATAAACAGCGAAGAACAGTAAGCAACCTGAAAAGAAGAATACCTGCTATGCACATGATGAATGGAATGCATATGATTTATGTTTTCAAAGACAATCGGGAATCAACTTTGTAAACAAAAAGGAACACACTTCATTAGATTCAACTTTGAAACTTAAATTGTTCAACAGATTGCCCTTAGGCGTTACATAAAAGGGAAATACTGAAAAGAGAAATAAAACTGTAAAAGAACATCCAGAGCTCCTTATTGATCCCATGGTCTCCTCTTCTCAGTACGGATGTAGTCATTCAGAGTTCGCTCATTCTCCAACTGCTTTGCCAGCTTCTGGATCTTCAATTCCTGCTCATTGAATTTTTCCCGATACGAATCCCGTTCTTCTCGCAGTTGCGACCAAGACCTCTTTAATGTCTCATAATCAGTGGGTATCTGAGGAGGGAGAACAGTTGGGGGAATCCCATCTTTGTCAGGATACTCAAGAATGACGGGTCTGACAGCTTCGTATGGCATACCTAACTTCTGAGCACGGATGCGAACCCATTTGTAGTAGGCTTCCATAGGTAGAGAAGTCTTTGGCCCTAACTCTTGTGGGTCAGCTTTATGAACTCTGTCCCAAGCCTTGATGAACCTACGACGCAGCTCGTGACTATCTACCTGAAACTCAAAACTGATGTGAGGCACCAACATCTCATGAGGCCCTGCTCTTCTGACCCTTCCAAACTGACGCAGAGCTAGACATGGATTATATGAGATTCCTCCTTGAGTACCAATCAAAGGAACATTAGGGTATTCTCCGCAACGATCAATAACCGCTATCTCATCCAAACCTCTGAAAGTCCAAATGATGTCTTTATCCGTGAGAGACATTAACCTATGAGCCCAACCTCTTCCTTCTTGGTTCTTCAGCACGAACTTAGGGAGGTGTGAAATAAACCACCTCAACAACAAAGGGATACAACACCACAGAGTTCCTCGTCTTCGGGCAGTACGAGCATAAAGTTGTTGCAGGATGTCACCCAAGAGAGTGGGCACAGGATTCTGAGACATGAAGACCCTTATGGCAGTGACATTGATGAAGTTGTCAGGATTAGGAAACAAGACTAGCCCATAGATTAAGAGAGCCAAGATGTATTCATATGCCCTAAAGTCCAAGTCATTCTAGAAACTGTTAGCTTTACCAATCAGAAACTTGGCCAAGAAACCCTTAACTCCGCTTCTAGTCACCCAGTTGTCCATTACTTCTTGAGGGGTCAAGGGAAGAGCTGCAGCAACCTCTTCAAGCCTGAGGGTCTTTTCCCAACCAGTGAAAGGAGTCTGATCCAAGATAGGGATACCAAGCAAATCAGAGAACTCTTCCAGGGTAGGGACCAGCTGGAAATCTTGAAAGTTGAAACACTGGTACAGAGGGTCATAGAACTGGGTCAGGACACTCATCAACTATTGATCCCGCTTTGCAGTGACTAAACTGAGAAGAGAACCATGCCTATGGATGAAGGAAGTGGTGTTTGGAATTCTGCCAACCAACTCTTCAAGTAACTCAGGTGGGTGAACAAAGTTGAACCGGATAGTATTCCTTCGCACAGGCATCATGATGTCCTACAAAATAGAGCAAAGGTGAAACCCTCTTGTCTTTGAAATGGTCAGTCCTTATGCAGGATGCATGCAATGCTCATGATGTTATGATGTTATGATAAAACACACCACAAATATTTACAAGGCAAACATGATAAGGCACACAAGTCACACAAGACAAGCCCTTAAAGTTTAGGCCAGCATGGGGTCTAGGTATTACCCTCTTTCAATTTGTTGGTTCATACCTGTCTTATCAAAAGTAACCGGGTTCTTAGAGGATCCCAATATCATTGACTACCCTCAATCGGTCATAACTCCAGCATCACAATCTTTTCTTGTGGCCAGAACCATCACGAGAGTTTAGCCTCAATGGGCGTAGCATACTGCTACTGTTCTAATGGCCAAGTTGTGTCTTTTAAGGTTCTAAGGTCTGTTGGTGCTTAATGACTCCTCAGAAGACCCATATTCTCCTCGTTGCAACACAAGGGATATCGGTACAGACCAAGGTGCCACACCAACGTAGCCACTGCTTCACCCATGTCGGTCTACGCCGGACATGTCCCTCACAGCTTATGCTACCTAAACAGGGTATCCCCAGATCCGGGTTAGGATCTATGAAACTCCACGACAATGCCCATAATAATAAAGCAAACAAAACCCAACAATTGAAAACACAAGTATGAGCTATCCTAAGGTACACCTCACTTTATAAAGAGTCCCCAGCAGAGTCGCCAGTTCTGTGATCGGTGGATCTGGAACTGACTGTTTAACGCTGGTTCGCGAAATGTCGCGGTAAGCAAGAGTCGCCACCGTATTTTATTTTCTCCAATATGGAAAGGACAAAAGCACAGAAAAATTCCTTATTGAGATTAGTTGTCGGTTCAGGAGGTAGATTTATAGAAAGGGAAGGTGTTAGCACCCTTTATATCCATGGTTATCCATGGGCTCTTAGATACTTGCTCATTTGTGTTTTCAAAATGTTTGTTTGCTTTTCAAGGTGAGTGGGTTTGAAAAAGTTTCTTTGAAAGTTTCAGATCGACTCTTGTATCAGTCCTCAAGAGTGTTTGAAAATTGTTTTTGAAAGCTTTTTGCAAAGTGTCGGTGTGAAAAGAAGTTTTTGATTTGTTTTGAATTAGAGCAAGTATCTATGAGTCATCTACCTACCCTAAGGAATTAGTCTGTGTAAATGTCCTTAAGGTAGTGCCCTCCCACCATTGAGAGGTAGGTAGCACCACCGTTGGAGGTGTTCGGGTCAATTCGTTTGTAGGGACAGTGTGGTCACCAGAGCAATAGGAAGACACCTTAGAAGCTACCCTCATGCCATGTTCATGGACATGAGGACTTACTAAAACATCCTCTACTCGACGACCACGTTTCGAGGGGCAAGGCAACAGTGAGGCGTACCCTAGGGGTGGTGTGTGAATTGTGTGTCATTTTCAATTATGTTTATCTTGTCATGTATTGAGTGATCTACATTTTGATTTTATTTTTGGCATACATTCTTTCATGTGGTTATTAACAGTTAAAAGGTGCGGGAAGATAAAAGTCCTACGCTATTACAAAGGCGCGGGTCCACATCGCCAAATTAAACCAAGACCCGATTTAAATAAAATACGGAAAATAAATGTCCTAATTAATCTATTACAAGGCTTTGGGGCAATTACATGAACTTTAAAAAAGGAAATAAAAGTAAATGTGCGAAAAGAAATAAAATCGGGAATGCGAGGGCGTTGGACCCTTTTAAAGAAATTAAATCGAAATCGTAAATTAATTAAATTAAATAAAAGCAAGAACTTATTTTTTGGAGTTTTTGTATTTATGGAATTTAATGAGAAAATTAAATGGAATTAAAACCCTAATCCTAAACTATTTTTAATTTATTAAAAAATGTTTAAGTCTGACCTAGTTTTAACCTAATTATTTAATTACAAGTTATTTATAAAATAATTAAGAATAATAATAATGATGATAAGGAAATAAATTATTTATTAAGAAAAAGAAGAAAAATATTAAAACCCTAATCTCTAAACTTTTTAGTTTATTTAAAAAAATTAGAATTAAACCTAAAATTAAAACTAAGTTAATTATTAAATTTAATTACAAAATAAAATATTGATGAATTAAATAATAAAACATTTTATTTTTTGACTTTCTGATTTTTTTTTTTGTATTTTTATGTTATAAAAAATTAATTTTATGAATTAAAAGAAAATAATTAAAACAAATAAAATAAAAAGAAAGAAAAAAGAAAAAGGGAAAAAGATACAAACAAGAGGGGTGTTGACCCAAAGTTGGAGGTGAATTCACAGCAATTTGGCCCATTTGAAGAAGGCCCTTTTGACTTTTCTGGCTTGCATATGGATGTGTTGACTGAGGCGTATGGTGGATAGCTGGTGATAGCCACTGGATTGATCTTCAAGGACATATGGCAGGCACTGATGTGGAGGTGTATTATGGAACCTGGATAACACGTTGCATGGAAGTGCATTAGAAAAAATATTATTGAAGAAAGAGGGGGACCTGGGAATCGAACCCAGGTCCCAATGTTTAAAGGACACCTCACTTTCCACCCAGCCAAACGCGTTCGTTTGATATTCAATGGGAAGGAATTATTATGAAAGAGAAATAAGAGTTAGTGGTGGAAAACGAAAACACGCGCGAAAGGTTTGAATGACCCAGTCTTATGCTTACACCTCAGCGTCTTCTCCACTATGCCTTCGTTTTTTCCTGCAAATATAAACAGATAGCGGGGGTTTTAAACCCCCACTAACCCTAATGTACAAAAATAACGATTAGCTCATAGTTGAAAAGAAAAAGGGCGCGATATAATCAATGGTTTCGTCTGGGCATCCTGGTTTTGATGGTGTAGGTTTGAACGTCCAATTTTTCCATATGCAAAAGTCCCCAATTCATGGTTCCTGAAACCCTAAAAAATAGCCATGGCAATTTTCTATACAAGCAATATTAGTTCAATTCAATAATACCATAAGCTTCAGTGAGTCCATATTAATATAAATCAACAAGAAAAATGCATGGATAATGTGTATAAATCAAAACACGAACATGAAAAATATCAAGAACAGGGCGGCTTCATTCTACCGATTCTTAAGGTTAGAGGCTGTGGTTTTGATTGGAATAGATCCCTGGTAACCTTGGCAAGCTTGTGGGAGCGTTCTTTTGCCTTGAAACACCCTGCAATACAGTTTTCAGTTTTGAAATTTTTAGTGAAAAGTGCAAAGTTTGTTTGTGATTCTGAGCGCAACCTCCAGGTTTTTGTGCATTAGGGTTGTGTTCTGGATTTTATGAGGAATGTTTTAGGTTTGCAAAACAAGTCCAAAACCTTTGTAATCAATGCTTTTGAGATTTGATTTCAATGGTATCTTTTTTCAATCTTTTTCATGTGAAGAACATGCCAATCATTGCCAATCACCTTGATTCTTTCCTTATTGAATAGTGCACGAAATCTTGAATGTATTCTATGCACAAAAGATTTGAAAAGCATGGATGAGTATTTTTCTTATAATTAATCATAATTAAATGAATTAAATAGATTAAATATTCAATTAATAAAATAAAAAATAAGAAAATAACTCCCCTTTGGGTCAATGGGTCGTGCATAGATTTTGGATGATGATTCTTGGGAGAAATTGTGGCCCATTAGCAATTTTGAGGCATTTGAAGCAAAATTGATTTTTCAAAAATCCCCAAAATTTCCCAACTTCCACAATGCATATCTTGCTCAATTTTTAAGCTTTATTCATGTTCTTGGACATTTTGGAAAGGTCTTGAAGTCCTCTAACCAATGCCTTTTGTCCCATGTCAGTTTGATTTACCAATCTCAAGTTATGGTCTTTGACTTAAAGTCCCTTTTTGTTGACTTTTGAAAATGACCTATAATGTTGAGATTGATAACTTTTTGTGAGAGCATTTATTGGACTTGAAGTGTGAAAATGAGTTGTAGGAAATGTAATGCTATTCAAAATGAGCTTTGGATGGAATTTTTCTGATAAACCATGTGGAAGTTATGCCCTGGTCAAGTTACAGTTGACTTTTTCACCTGCCCAAATATGGAAACTTTTGCATCTTGAGACTTTTTGAGCCATGCCTTGAAAATCATGATCAAGAATTGATCAAATGATGTTTGTGGCTTCAAAATAAGATGTTGACCAAAAATTTGAACTTTTGACTGTCAAATGACCATTTTACCCCTACAGTTGACTGTTGAGCAATTAGGGTTTTTGACTATGCAATTTTGTGCTGTGAGTCTTGAAACTTAGCATATGGATGTTTGACCATGTATGTAGGCATGTGGGACTTGTTTGGACCCTTGGAAACTTCAATTTCTTTGCCAGAACCAAAACCCTAGTTTTTGACAGTTAGGAGGCCATTGGACTGTGCAACCCTTGGGAGATTTTGAAGCATGTTCTTTGCAAACCTTGAAGAATATGGGAGGGAAAATTTTGGGGTACAACACCTGGCCTACCTTGCTCGCAGATATCTTGCACGCTCTCCATAATCGTACCATGAAGAGAAGAGGGGTTCTTATGTGCTGCATGCCATTGCTGTCGAGGTGGTTTACTTCTCACCTCCCTAAGTCCGTACTGAAGAATGAAGAAGGTTTGGGTTTGTCACAAAGGTTAATGTCACTCGCTCACACAGATATTCTCTGGTATTCCCGAACTATGGGAGATACTGCTATTATTGACTGCTGCAGGGAGCACCCTAATGTCGCATTACTTGGCATTAGGGGAGGCATAACTTACAATCCTTGTTTGGCTCTGCGACAATTTGGTTACGCTCGAAGGGATGGTCCTCACGAGTTACGTATCGAGAGCATTGTGTTTAACTATGAGGATGATGTTCAAGGGTATCACCAGAGGTTCATACGATCTTAGAGCATGGTAAACAAATCTGACGCCAAGGCTTTGGGGCCAAAGACTTTCATTCCTATGGAAACTTATCTCCAATGGGTGTAATCTCGCACCCATAAACTTATGATGCACTACATGGCCGTTTTACCAGTGATTGTGGAACCCACTACTGAAGGGGGTATCCCTTACACGGTTCTCCATCCTGATATTCCCACTAAGCTTGAGGAACTACAAAGGTCTTAGATTCAGTTGAAGAAAGAGTGGGATACTTATAGGGATCAGTTTTATGCCCAGAAGAGGAAGGTTTTAGAGCTCACAAAGCACCTTCATGAGGAAAGAAGCCTTAATGTCTATCTCGGCACAAAGAGGAAGCATCCATGGGAAATTTGATTTTTTCTAGCTTTTTAGAATTGTTTTTAATTGTAACGCCTAAAAGGAAATTGAACTTTTAATTCTACTAATAAAATATTTGTTTCATTTTGGTTTGCAAATTTAAATTTCCCAAAGTCCTTGAAATCATTAAATAAGCATACCATCCATAAACACTGCATATACAGGTACCATTACGAACTTCTCATCTTCTTTGCTGTTTATTTCAGCATAAATGTCTTCTGAACAAAGCATCAAAGATCTTCAGGCACAAAATGCCCAATTCCAACAGATGTTTATAACTCTGGCGAAAGGGCACGAGGATCTGAAAGCCCTCATCCTGAAGGAGAAGAAGAAAAAGAAGAAGGTCTCTGGTATTCTGAATATGGGCAAAAGGTTCAGGGCGCCATTAAAGCAACCATTCGATCTAACCTCCTCATCCAAGGAAGGGGAGAATCAAGAAAGAGAGACAAGGGAAAAGGACCCAATTCCTGAAGTTTCTGGCAATGATACAGACTACAATGATGAGCAGTATCCTCTCACTGAGGAGAGATACAAGCAGTTGGAAGATCGTTTGAATGCTATGGAAGTCTAGAGGATACCTGAGTTGGATTTCAAAGAATTGGGATTGGTGTCGGGAGTGGTCATCCAGCAGAAATTTAAGGCTCCAATTTTTGCAAAGTATGATGGGGTGTCTTGCCCTAAGCTCCATCTCTGTTCCTATGTAAGGAAGATCCATCCCCACACCGCTGATAGAAACTTTTGAGTTCACTTCTTTCAAGACAGTCTGTTAGGGACCTAGCTTAAATGGTTCTACCAACTGGAGAGAACCAATGTCCGAAACTGGGAGGACTTGGCCGCTGCTTTTTATAAGAAGTATCAATACAACACTGACCTTGCCCCCACTCGTACTCAACTCCAGAGTATGACCATGGGTGCAGGTGAGGCTTTAAGGACTATGCACAGAAGTGGAGAGACTTGGATGGAAGAGTCCAACCCCCTTTATTTGACAGGGAGTTGGTTGATATGTTTCTTACGACATTGTCTGGTCCTTTCTTTAAACATTTGATTGGTAACTCATCAGCTGGTTTCACCGAGCTGATATTAACAGGAGAAAGGGTAGAAGCTGGGATTCGGAGCGGTAAGATATAGAAAGATGCCTCTTCGAGTTAGGTAAAGAAGCCTTTCACTGGTAAGAAGGAATCCAGTGACATCTATAGCCCGAGAGGCCAAATCAGAATTGAACACCGTCTGACGGTAAGTGCTATAATGATACCTAGGCCTGCGGCTGCTCCACAACGCCATAATCAACAAAGGGTACAAAGACCACAAAGGCAGTTTACCCAGATTAAAATGACATTGACTGAGGTTTTACCCCATCTACTAAGATCTAACTTGGAAACCTTGAAAGAGGCTCCCAAGAATCCAAATACTACATCTCCTCAGTACAATCCAAATGCTCGGTGTGCCTATCATTCTGAGAGTCCTGGCCACGATACAAATGATTTCTGGGCTATGAGAAATAAGGTACAAGATCTGATTGAAGCCAAAGAGATTGAGTTCGATGCTACGGAGAAGCCCAATGTCATAACTGCTCCCATGCCTAATCACAATCGTGGAGTTAATGCTGTTGATACCGATCTGTTTGTGACCTCAGTTGATGAAGTTTCTACTCCTCTCATGACTGTTAAGAAGAATTTGTTGCTGGACGGTTTATTTACGGGTTGTGGTGAAGGTTGCCACGTGTGTTCATCTATGCCTTCTGGTTGCCATTTGCTGAAAACAGGTGTCCAACGCCGTATGAACAATAGAGAAATTTTGTTTGAGAAAACTTTGATTCCAACTATTCCATGTGAAGATATTACAATTATAACCATTTCTACCAATCCTTCCAAGGTCTCCTCGATAAGACCTGTTAGGATTACATATGCTCGAAGAGTCGCTCCGTTAATAATCACCCTTCCTGGTCCTGTCCCATACGCCTCAGACAAAGCTTTCCCTTGGCATTATGGCGCCAATGTCTACTATCATGGTGTTAAACAAGACCTGAAGAATGAAGAGGTTGATCCCGATGTCAGTAACATTATCAGGACCAGTAAGATCACCAGAAGTGGAAGGGTTTTCTCTCCCGATATTTCCTCAAAGACTGTCATTAAACATGTCGTTATTTCGCCTGCTATTCCTAATGGTGCTTCAACTACTACTCCCGTTCTTACTCCAATTATTACCCCTGCCGTCGAGTCATCTGGTACCCGAGGAAAAGAAGCTATAGGTGAGCCTGCCCAAACGGAAGCACCTAGAAAAATTGTCGTAGAAGCCTCTAAGCAAGAGATAGAGGAAATATTAAAAATAATTAAAAAAAGCGACTACAATGTGGTCGAGCAGCTGGGGAAGACCCCCTCAAAGATATCCATGTTGTCTCTGCTGTTGTGTTCCGAGGCCCATGTGAAGGCTTTGATTGCATCCCTCAAGACTGCACAAGTGTCGCAGGTGACCTCGACTGATCAATTCAAAGACTGTATGGCCAGCCTGACTGTTGACAATGGGCTGAGTTTTTCAGATGCCGATTTGACACCAAAAGGGAGGAAGCATAATGATGCTCTACATGTCTCGATCGAATGCATGGGCACCACTATGGCTCATTTGCTGGTAGATAATGGGTCTTCACTGAATGTCATGCCGAAGAAGGCTCTCGACCGACTAGATTGTGAGGGCTTGACCTTAAAGCCTAGTAACATTGTGGTAAGGGCTTTTGACGGGTCAAAGAGAATGGTGCATGGGGAGGTGGACATCCCTATCAAGGTAGGTTCTCAGACCTTTGAGTCCACTTTCTATGTAATGGACATCCGGATGTCATACTCTTGTTTGTTGGGTCGTCCTTGGATCCATGAAGCTGGGGCTGTTACTTCTACACTACTCCAAATGTTGAAGTATCCAGTGAAGGGGAAGATCGTCACTGTACACGGCGAAGAGGAGTATATGGTGAGTCACCTCAACTCCTTCAGGTACGTAGAGATGGACGGGGAATTCATAGAGAATCCTTGCCAAAACTTTGAAGAGGTTCCCTAGATCTTCGCATCGACTGAGACCACTACCGGTACCAAACCTCCTCCGAAGATGGCTTCTCTCAAAGACACCAGAGTAGTGGTTGAAGAAGGTGGGTATACCAACTGGGGACAACTCCGTGATTTTACTCACAAAACTGACAAGTTTGGTTTGGGCTTTACTTTAGGAGCTCAAAGGGCTGTTCGGCACGCTTGAACTGGAGGACCTCCCCTACGCATCAACAATCAGGGAATTAATTCCATTGAAGACAATGAGGAAGACTCTGACATTGACAGCTGGATCTACCCAACTACCAACGGTGGACCGAGTAATTGGACGACCAGAGATTTTATACCAGTTTCTTTTATTCCGCAATAATTATCTTGTTTCCCGAGATTGTAATAAACAATTTAAACTCTACAGCCTTTTGTCTTACCCGAGGCACGTTGGTTTTGTTTGTGAGGGCTATTATGTGTCATTTCATATATCATCAATAAAACATTGGACGTTCCTTGCATACAAATTTTTCATTCTTTGTTTTTTCTTTTCTGCTTTCACTTTATGAAAACAACTATGCTCTTACACACACTCACATATCATACTGCAGATCCATATCCACTCTGGATCCCATTGACAACATTTCTGCTACTGCCGGTTATGACTTCGAAAATCCGATCAACCAAGCCAAGGACGAAGGTGAGGACAATTGTGAGGTGCCTAGAGAACTTGCTAGACTGTTACAGTAGGAAGAAAGGGCTATACAACCTCATGATGAGCCGGTTGAGACGATAAACTTGGGCACAGAGGTAGACAGAAAAGAAGTCAAGATCGGCACAAATTTGGAAGCTAAGGTCAAACAGCAGTTGATACAGATGTTGCACGACTATGTTGAGATCTTCGCCTGGTCATATGAAGACATGCCTGGTTTAGACACCGATATTGTGGCACATTGTCTACCGACTAAAGAAGATTTCCCTCTGGTTAAATAGAAGGTTCACCGTATGCGTCCTGAAATGTCAAAGAAACTTAAGGCAGAGGTCATGAAGCAGTTCAATGCTAGGTTCCTAGCTGTCACCTACTATCCGCAATGGGTTGCTAACATCGTTCCGGTACCTAAGAAGGACGACAAGGTACAGATGTGTGTGGATTACAGGGACCTAAATAGGGAAAGCCCCAAGGAAGACTTCCCGCTTCCCCATATTGATGTTCAGGTTGACAACACCGCGTAACACAAAATCTTTTCCTTCATGGATGGTTTCTCTGGCTATAACTAGATCAAGATGTCTCCTGAAGACATGGAGAAGACAACCTTCGTCACACAGTGGGGCACCTTCTGTTATAAGGTGATGCCTTTTGGGTTGAAGAATGTTGGGGAAACTTATCAGTGCGCCATGGTCGCTTTGTTTCACGATATGATTCACCATGAGATCGAGGTTTATGTTGATGACATGATAGCCAGGTCTTAAACCGAGGAAGAGCACCTTGATCATCTACAAAGGTTATTCGACAGGGTGAAGACATACAAGCTGAGGTTGAATCTGAACAAGTGCACCTTCGGGGTAAGGTCTGGTAAGCTTTTGGGTTTCATCGTCAGTGACAAAGGTATTCAAGTAGACCTTGCGAAGATAAAGGCCATACAAGAGATGTCGAATCTCCGTACAGAGAAAGAAGTTAGAGGTTTCTTGGGACGCCTGAATTATATCGCCAGGTTCATTTCACATCTGACTGCTACTTATGAGCCCATCTTCAAACTTCTGAAGAAAGATCAAGTGGTAAAGTGGAATGACGAATGCCAGACAACCTTCAAAAGGATCAAAGAATATCTCCAAGAACCGCCAATTCTGATGCCTCCGATTGAAGGAAGACCTTTGATACTATACTTAACAGTTCTAGACAATTCAATGGGGTGTGTGTTGGGGCAGCATGGCGAGCCTGGTCGAAAAGAGCATGCAATATACTACCTTAGCAAAAAGTTTACCGACTGTGGGACACGATACTCACTGCTTGAGAAAACTTGTTGCGCTTTGGCATGGGCTGCTCGCCGACTAAGACAGTACATGTTGACCCACACTACTTTGTTGATATCTAAGATGGATCCAATCAAATACATCTTCGAGAAGCCTGCTCTCTCCGGAAGAATAGCAAGATGGCAAATTATCTTAACTGAATACGACATGCAATATACAACCCAAAAAGAAATCAAGGGGAGTATATTGGCTGATCATTTGGATCATCAGGCCGTGGATGACTACCAGTCCATGAATTTTGAGTTCCCGAATGAGAATATTATGCTGGTGACTGACTATGAAGAACCTGGACTAGATGAAGGACCCAAGGAGGGATCCCGATGGACTATGGTTTTTGACGGAGCTTCAAACGCACTTGGTAATGGCATCGGTGCGGTAATCATATCTCATGAGGGCTGACATACTCCTTTCACTACCCGACTATGTTTCAACTGCACTAACAACATGGCGGAGTACGAAGCCTGCATCGTGGGTCTCAAAGCCGCTATTGACCTCAGGATTAAGTTCTTGGACGTTTTCGGGGATGCAGCCTTAGTGATAAATCAGATCAAAGGAGAATGGGATACGAAGCATCCGAATCTCATCCCATATAAAGAGCATGTGCTGACATTGCTCCCATACTTTGAGGAGGTAACCTTTGAACATTTCCCGCGAGAGGAGAATCAGTTAGCGGACGCGCTAGCTACCATGTCTTCTATGTTCAAAGTCAGGTGGGGCAACGCAGCTCCCCGAATCACCATCGAGAGGTTGGATGAACTAGCGCATTGCTGTGAAATTGATACTGAAGAGGTAGCAGATAAACCCTGGTTCCATGAAATAAAAAGGTACCTCGAGACTCAAGAGTATCCCGAAGGGACATCTGTCAATGATAAGAAGTTTATGAGAAGGTTCGCTGCGAAATTCTTCCTCAGTAATGAAATCCTCTACAAGTGCAACCAGGACTCTACCTTATTGCGGTGTGTAAACAAGAGCGAAGAAGAGAAGATTATGACAGATTTACATGAAGGTACCTTCGGAACCCATTCAAGTGGACATACCATGGCTAAGAAGATCCTACGGGCATGATACTACTGCTCCACTATGGAAGTAGATTGTTATCAGCACTCCCGAACTTGTCATAAGTGCCAAATCTACGTTGATAAGGTGCATGTGCCTCTGGTTCCTTTGAACGTCTTGAAGGCTCCGTGGCCTTTTGCAATGTGGGGCATTGACCTGATTGGAGAAATCAGGCCCACCGCTTCCAATGGACATCACTTCATCCTGGTGGCCATAGATTACTTCACAAAGTGGATGGAGGCGGCCTCCTTTGCTACTGTTACTAAGAGTGTTGTGGCGCGTTTTGTCAGGCATAACTTGATCTGTCATTATGGTGTGCCAGAGAGAATTATTACTGACAATGGTATGAATCTCAACAACATAATCATCACCGAGCTCTGTCAGCAGTTCAAGATACAACATCATAACTCTTCTCCTTACCGGCCGAAGATGAATGGCGCTGTCGAAGCAGTTAACAAGAACATCAAGAAAATTATACAGAAGATGACTGTGACATACAAAGACTGGCATGAGATGTTACCATTCGCTCTTCATGGGTACCGTACCACAATACGAACATCGACAGGGGTAACACCCTACTCTCTGGTATATGGCATGGAGGCAGTCCTACCCATCGAGGTCCATATACCTTCTCTCAGGATTATGAAGGATGCGGGTTTGAATGAAGACGATTGGATCCAGACTCGACTTGATCAACTAAATATGATCGACAGGAAGAGACTTACTGCTATTTGTCATGGTCAGACGTATCAAAAGCGAATGATCAAGGCTTTTAACAAGAAAGTCAGACGTCAATAATATCAAGTCGGGGATCTGGTAATCAAGCGCATCATACTGCTGCAAGGTGATCCCAGGGGAAAATGGACCCCCACATATGAAGGGCCATTTGTGGTTAAAAAAATCTTATCGGGTGGAGCTATGATTCTAACCACCATGGATGGTGACGACCTTCCTCATCCTGTCAATGCAAACATAGTGAAAAGATACTACGCCTGATAAAAGACCCTCTAGGTTGACTGTCCTAGGAAAAAATAAGGGCTTCCCGATGAACCAAAAGGGTTCGGGCAAAAATACGGGATGAAAATGAAAAATCTGTACACCCGGCAAGCCGAAAACCTGAAAAGGCGGCTTGGGAAAAAAAGGGTATCCCGGTGGACTGAAATCCCGAAAGGGAAATCAAGGCAAAAATTAGGGATGTAAAGCGTATCACTATGTCCCATTGGATCATCTTGCGACTAGACCTTAATATCAACTATCAAGCTCGAACGACATCGATCAACCTAATCGACTTCAGACGTGC
Organism: Vicia faba; assembly: GCA_948472305.1. Classification (NCBI taxonomy): domain Eukaryota; kingdom Viridiplantae; phylum Streptophyta; class Magnoliopsida; order Fabales; family Fabaceae; genus Vicia; species Vicia faba. Next base: position 992,671,738 of record OX451735.1, read on the forward strand.
AGCAAATTGATGAGACGCTCGAAGACATAGGGGAAATAGCAGAGTTGGAACCAAATAGGATTGTTGAACATAGATGTTTTTTATTTTTACACAAGATTGTATAGCTTCTATTTCTACGGCGGTGTTCTCTTACTAGAGCGCCAGCCTCCTTGTATAAAAACGCCTATTACAGGCCAACTTCGAAAAATCAATACACATCATTTTTACAAAAAACTATGTGTTTTTTATTTTTTTATTTTTGTTTTGTTTTGCAAGAACGTCCAATAGTTTATTCTTGACATATGCATTTGAATATGATTGTTGTTCACAAATATTCACATTCACATAAGAAATGAAAAGACAATTGCTCGTAACTTAAGAAACATGGGCAAAATAAAAGCTAAAAAATGTCAAACTCGACAATTACTATGTCCAGTAGGTACCGAGGCATAGATAGCTTTGGAGCATAGTCATCAATACATACACTCCCCACAGAGTAAAAGTATTCAAAGCATTGATGTCATCTTTCCCAAAACAGGAAGTAATCTCCCAGCCAGGGTCTTTTAGAAACCAGACAGTTATATCCCCCAGCCAAACTTCATAATCGCGAGCGAATCATCATAATTTTTATCTCCCCAAGCAGAGTTTATTTCTCTGGATACAGAATCTCAATCCCCGACAGAGCCTATTACTTCAGCTATGGAAATTCACCTTCCAAACTATTCCCCGCAGATTTATCCTCAAGCAGAGTCTCTCCCTGATAGAATATTCACAGATAACAAGGAATAAATCTCTAGTACAGTCATTTCCATTTTCCATCCTTAGCGGAAGTAGAAGAACCACGATTCTCTACAACAGTCAGGAATGCTATACCCTCCAGCAGCAGTGAGGGATTTATTTTCCCAGACTCGGACATGTCCCAACAGCATTTCATGTACATACATCGTGACATGCGCATACATATCATATACAGCATAATCTCATTTATTTTGAGAACATCATCTCACAAGGAATTTCATGCATCACACATATAATTAACCCTGTTACATTTTCAGGAAAGACAATTATCACCAACAATTCCAGCAGTTATACATGTCATATCTATAGAAAGCCAAAGGAAAATCAGTCCCCGAAGATAAAATGGGTCAACTAATCTATGTAACCAAATGAAGTAACCCTACTATCCAGGTTCCTTCCCATAAGCCCTATTATCCAGGCTTTTATCCCGAAGTAACCCTACTATCCAGGCTTTCATCCCGAAGTAACCCTACTATCCAGGTTCCTTCCCATAAGCCCTACTATCCAGGATTTCATCTCGATGTAACCCTATTATCCAGGTTCCTTCCCATAAGACCTACTATCCATGCTTTCATCTCGAAGTAACCCTACTATCCAGGTTACTTACCATAAGCCCTACTATCCAGGCTTTCATCGCGAAGTAACCCTACTATCCATGTTCCTTCCCATAAGCCCTACTATCCAGGCTTTCATCTCGAAGTAACCCTACTATCCAGGTTCCTTCTCATAGCCCTACTATCCAGGATTTCATCTCGAAGTAACCCTATTATCCAGGTTCCTTCCCATAAGCCCTACTATCCAGGCTTTCATCCCGAAGTAACCCTACTATCCAGGTTCATTCCCATAAGCCCTACTATCCAGGCTTTCATCTCGAAGTAACCCTACTATCCAGGTTCCTTCCCATAAGCCCTACTATCCAGGCTTTCATCTCGAAGTAACCCTACTATCTAGGTTCCTTCCCATAAGCCCTACTATCCAGGCTTTCATCTCGAAGTATCCCTACTATCCATGTTCCTTATCATAGCCCTACTATCCAGGCTTTCATCTCGAAGTAACTCTACTATCTAGGTTCCTTCTCATAGCCCTACTTTCCAGGATTTCATCTCGAAGTAACCCTACTATCCAGGTTCTTTCTCATATCCCTACTACCCAGGATTTCATCTCGAAGTAACCCTTCTATCCAGGTTCCTTCCCATTAGCCCTACTATCCAGGCTTTCATCTCGAAGTAACCCTACTATCCAGGTTCCTCCCCATAAGCCCTACTATCCAGGCTTTCATCTCGAAGTAACCCTACTATCCAGGTTCCTTCTCATAAGCCCTACTATGATACGGTGGCCAGAACCGGGACTGTTTCTTTTAGGAATTGCTGGTTTGCATTTTGCGTTTGTGTTTGCAAAATGTCGCGGTAAGCAAGAGTCGCCACTGACTTTTATTTTATCCAACAGGAAAGAAAAAAAGCACAGAAAAATTCCTTTTTTCGAGATTTTGAGTACGGAGGGTAGATTACAGAAAGGGAAGGTATTAACACCCTTTCTATCCGTAGTTATCTACGGGCTCTTAGGTACTTGCTCATCATTTTCAAAATTTCTTCTTTGTGTGTTTGTGTGATTTGAAATTTTTTTTGACTTCGATTTAACTCTTGCTTCTGTCTTCAAGAGTGTTACGAAGTGTTTTTGAAAGCTTTGTTTGTAAAGGAGTGTAAGTGTGAAAAACTTTGTTTGGATTGAGCAAGTACTTAAGAACTAATCTACCTACTCGGAAAAAAGAATTGTTCTATGTTCGTTTCCTTTAGACAATGCTATCCTACTATTAGTGAGTAGGTAGCATCGTCGTTGGAGTTTTGAGGGTCAATTCGAAAGGGGCGTACGGTCACTAAAGCAATGTTAGGACGTCTTAGTAGTAACCCTAATGTCTTAGATCATTTATTCGAGGCAACCATTCCGAGGCAACTATTCCGAGGCAACTTTTCCGAACGGGACTTTGATCTTTGTTTAGACAAAAGAGCGACCACTAAAGCATCCTATACTTAATGACCGTTTACCGAAGGCAACCAAGTGGGAGTGTATCCTAGGAGTGCGCATGTGCGAGTGATTCAATTTCAGATTATTTATCTTTGCACATTTAGGGTTATCTAACTGTTTTAAAGTTAATCATACATTCTTGTCATGCATCCCTAATATCATACATCTAACAGTTTAATATTTTGCGGAATTTAAAGGGGCGGAAAGTAAACTAAGCTATTACAAGGCTTCGGGTATTTACATAGCCAAAAACAAACCCTTAAAAAATAAAGCGATAAATGAAAATAAAAGACCTATTTAAACTATTACAACTTGTGGGCAGTTACATCAATATGGTAAATAATAATAAAGCGCACGATGAAATTAGGAACGACACGAAATTAGGGTTTTGACCCTTTTTAACCTAATTAAAAGAAAAAAATGTTTCTTTGTTGTTTTTAATTCTTTTTTTAAGACAAGAATTAGGTTTTAAATTAAATACTAAATTAATTAGCTAATTAAATTAATTAATGAAAATAAATATTTAACCTAATCTTGTGTTTTGTTATTTTTAAGAAAAGAAAATAGAATTAAATTATAAACAAAACCCTAATTTTTCTAATTATTTTTAAATTTATTTACAAAAAGAATTAAAGTTATCTAAAATTAACAACCTAATTAGATTAATTTAATTTTTGATAAAAAATAAAACCTAAACCTAATTTGGTGAAAAATATTATTTTGTGATTTTTTTGATAAAAGAAAAATTAATTTGTTAATAAAATAAATTAATAAAGAAAAAATTTAAAAATAAAAGAGAAACAGTTATTGGGCCTGAAAGATGATTTTAGGGGTGTGAATAGCAATCTGGCCCAAGACAAGGAGGTCCACGTTGACTTCCTGATTCTCATGCTTTGCCTTGACCAATGCCTTTGGTACTCCATCATTGATGGCCTTTGGATCTGGCCATCTGGCCATTTGGCAGGCTGGATGATGAGGTCCCATGATGGACCTTGGTCTTAGGTATACGCTGGATTACCTGAAAGAAAAATATATGAAGAAAGTGGGGGACCTGGGATTCGGACCCAGGCCTTGATGCATTGTACACTCGCCTGGCTACCAACTACGCTACATGCGTTAGTTATTATATAATTAAACATAAATAATAATATGAAAAACAACGAGATTCCCAGATCCAAACGCGCGAATTTTCAAACACGCGAATGATGGCTTGCCACGACATCTTCTTCCTCCTTGCTCCGTTGGTAAAAGTCCCATACTTTTACCTACGACACCATGTCCGTCACTACAAATCTGTGCATTCTCAAAATCAAACACACGCATGATAAATAAAAACTTAAGCCATGGATAGCTTCGTCTGGACCTGCTGAGTTCAATGGTGGCCCTTTCATGGCCCAATTTTGCCTGTACACAAAAATCCCAAATTGAAGCTACAAACCCTAACAATGGTTAAATCTCATACAGTCGATATAAATGCAATTAAACATTACAGAAAGCTTGCAAATGTTCTAAGGATTAAGAATCTACAAACATTTCATGCTAGAGATGCCACAATTATGCAATTCGAATTCAAGAAAATAGCAAAATCGTGACTGACTTACAGCGAGTTACAGGGCTTGGGAATGCTTGCTTTCGATTGGTTTTGCTTGCTGGGGATCCCAGGAAGCGATTGGGATGGTCAAAGGATCTTGAAATTGCTTCAAAGTGTGAATTCGTGTTTGCACTTTTTCTTGTTTTTTTCAAGTTTTGTTCTTGTTCATACGCCTCTCTCTAGCCTTGCTTTAGGTCTGCAAACGATCCTTATGTACTGAGGAATGAATTAGGGTTGAAAGAATGTGCTCAATCTTCCTCCATCATTGCATTTGATTTTGATTTGATTCCTTTTAATAACCTTTCAAATATAGGCCTAATCTAATCTTTTTCTGCACACCAAGCCTTTACACGAATTCAATCTCATGCTAGCTGAATATTAAGACCTGAAACATGTATCAAATCTTGAGATTTCAATATTTTGGATTTTCTATGATTTGTTTTGATTTAAATTGACTTAATTCAAATAAAAATAAAAATAAATAATAAAAAAAAGATAATGACAAGTGGCAAGGGCTAGGGCTCGTGGACCATGTTGCCAACTCAAAACAAGTGCAAAAGATTAGGTCCATTTGGCAAAATTTGCAATTTTAGGCATAGTTGACTTTTGACAATTTTGTAAAAAAGGTCAACTTCACCAATTCACAACTTCCTCAATTTTGACTCTTTTAAGGTGTTCTTGGACTTTTTAGAAAGCTTGAGATGTACTATAAGCAACCCTTTTGGTCCTATCTCAATTTGATATTCCATGATCATGTATGAAGCTTTTGACAAAAATGGTGTTTTTGTTGACTTTTCAAAATGACCTATAATGTCCAAATTCATAACTTCTTGTGAGTGCATATTTTGAACTTGGTAGCTGAAGATGGATTGTAGAGAATTGCATCCTATTCAAAATAAGATTTGGATGGGTCATTTCTCATAAAGTATGAGAAAGTTATGCTTGGTCAAAGTTGAGTTGACTTTTCCTACAAAACCCTAATTTAACAACTTTTGGTTCTTGATGAATTATGAATAATCCTTGATGAATCATTATCAACCATTAATTAAATGATGAAATATGCTTCAAAATTAAGATGTTGACCAAAAATCTTGAAGTTTGACTGTATGTGGGCCACAGTTGACTTTTGCCCTAGCACAGTCGATTTTCAGGCCTTTGGACAATTGACTGAGCAAAGTTTCTCTATAGGGCTTGAAACTTGACATGGATGATCTTGAGAACATATTAGGACAATGGTGATCATTTGGAATCCCTTGGACTCAAGTTTCTTGATGCAACATGAAACCCTAATTTGAGGTAGACTACCTTAGGAGAGGGCTTGTTTGGTCAACCCTTGGACTTCCTTGAGGATCTTTCTTGAAATGTTTTGAAAAATATGGGAGGGGAAATTTTGGGGTACAACAGTTGCCCATGTTCAATCTTCTTAAACTGAAATATTTAGATTGGCTTGTCTGCCTTTCGTGATCTGAAGGTGGAAGATGATTGAACACTACAGTGCCCAGAAATTTGCACTCGCATGAAGTGGTATCCATCTTGCGATATCGGGAATGGACTTATAGATGCCATTTGGAGGTTTATGTCGAGAGATGGGCTTAAAGATGCCATCCGAAGGAGTGTCGATCGCATAAGAGATTCCTTAGCGAGAGCTTGTATACCTGTTGTTGAGGAAGATTCTGCCGGGGAATGCTGATCTCTGTCTTGAGAGAAATAGAATTTTAGGAGCTTCGGTCGTCCGTTATTCTGCTGGGAGATTGTCTCTGTTTTGAGAAAAGTTGAATTTTAGGAACTTCGGTCGTCCATTATTCTTGTTGAGGAATCGTCTCTTCGTCGAAGAGGTGAAAATGAACTGCTATCTGGTCGTAATCTAGGCTTCATAGTAATAAGACCGACTGCTATCTGGTCGTAATCCAGGCTTTACAGTGACTTACTGGGGAGATGAGATTAAACTTTCTATCCGGTTGTGATCTGGGATTCGCAATTTCTTGATTCTTATCTGGTCGTAATCCAGGCTTCAGAAGGAAATGAGTTGTCATCCGGTCGCGTCCGGGCTTCAACTTGAATTTAGGGCACACTAATATCCGATCGACTCTGGGCTTCTTAGTAATATTCCAGGTAAACTGCTATTTGGTCGAAATCCAAGCTTCGCAGTATCTTGTATTGTTATCTGGTCGTAATCCAGGCTTCAATCCTTTTATCGTTATCTGGTCATAATCCAGGCCTCACGATGCTTTGTACCATTATCTGGTCGAATCTAGGCTTCATGGTGTTATGTACTGCTATCTGGTCGTAACCCAGGCTTCACAATACCTTACTTCTTATCTCGTCATAATCCAGGCTTCAGAAGAGATCAAATGGTTATCCGGTCGTAATCCGGGCTTCCCTTTGGCTTTTGGGCCTACTAATATCCGGTCGTAATCTGGGCTTCATAGTATCTAGCCAGGTAAACTGCTATTTGGTTGTAATCCAAGCTTCACAGTGTCCCTTACTGTTATCTGGTCGTAATCCAGGCTTCACAGTGTCTCTTACCACTATCTGGTCGTAACCCAGTCTTCGCGACATCTCATACCACTATCTGGTCGAAACCCAGGCTTCATGGTGTTCAGAGGAAATAAAGATATTATTCGGTTGTAATCCGGGCTTCATAACTTGTGTTAAAGATATACCACTATTTGGTCGTAATCCAGGCTTCGTGGTGTCTTTAGCTGCTATCTGGTCATAACCCAGGCTTCACAGAAACTTGTATTGCTATCTGGTCATAATCCAGGCTTCATAATAACTTGCTGAGCTGTTATTCGGTCGTAATCCGGGCTTCAGGGCTTGCTGGGGATCAAACTATTATCCGGTCGTATCCGGGCTTCATATCTTAGAGATAAACCACTATCTGGTCGAATCCATGCTTCGTGGTGTTTGATACTATTATCCGGTCGAATCTAAACTTCACAATATGCTGTAGAAATCAAGATACTATCCAGTCGGATCCAGGCTTCATAGCTTGAATTTTTGTGAGAGTTTGATTGTATCTTTCCTGAAAGGTAAAGGTTAATTGTAATGCATGACATGTACCAAGCAATGATGTTCTCAAAATAAATGAGATTGTGTTGTATGATGTTTATGCGTATGTCATGATGTATGGGTATGTAATGTTTTTGATGTTCTCTAGCTGGGGAAAACAAATCCCGGATTGCTGCTGGAGAAAAGAGTTGAGTTCTTTGTTTCCGCTGGAGATAGTGAATGAAGGTGATTGTGAGAATAATCCTGCTGGAGAATAGACCGGCGAGAAAAAAGATTATGTGGGAAAGAGATGCTCTGTTTGAGGTGCTGTTGATTTGGAGGAACAACCTCGGCTGGGAACGAATTACCGTTACTGGCGATGATAAACTCTGTTGGGGATTGAGTTTCTATTTGTGAAAGGAATGAACTCCGTTGGGGATGATTTTCCAGTGGCGACTTCACTGGGGATAATTTTTTAGACTCTACTGGGGACAATCCTCCAGACTCTACTGGGGATAATTTTCTAGTGCTGATGATAGATAAACTCTGCTTGGGGAGAATATTGCCGACTCATTCGCGGTTGCGAGCCTCAGCTGGGGAGAGTGGTGTCCTGTTCGGGACCGCTAATATCGCTGTCTTTTTCTTACTCTGCAGGGAGTGAATGTACCTTCAATCGTTTTCTCCAACTAGGTTTATCCCTATACCTGGTGGATAGAGCAACGGTATGGTTTGGACATTTCTTGTTTGCCCCTATTCCTGATATTACGAGTAATCGTCTTTTGTTTCGCATGTAAATATTTATGAGCAGCAATTATTGTCAAATGCATATATAAAAAATGAACCATTAGACGTTCTTGCAAACAAAACAGGAAAAAGAAAACAATTTGAAATTTCTTTGTGAAAATGAATTGTATTGATTTTGAAATTGGCCAGTAAATAGGAATTTTTGTACAAGAGGCTGACGTCCTAGTAAGAGAACGCCGCCGAATAATAGAGTTTATACAATTTGTGTAAAACAAAGAAAAACAGCTATGTGAATAATCCCACTGGGTTCCAACTCTGCTATTGCCTTTATATCCTTGAGCATCTCATCACTTTGCTACTTGGTTGAAGGTAGATCAGATTGATTAGCGTCGTCCGAGTTTGATAGTCGATACCGAGGTCTGGTTACAAGATGATCTAATGAGACATAGTGTTACGCTTTAATACCTAATTTTTGCCTGGACTGCCCTTTCGGTTTTCAGTCCACCGGGATACCCTTTTTTTCCCAAGCCGCTTTTTCAGGTTTTCGACTTGCCGGGTGTACAGTTTTTTTTTCATTTTCATCCCTTATTTTGCCCGAACCCTTTTGGTTCGCCGGGAAGCCCTTATTTTTGCCTAGTCCAGTCAACCTAGCGGGTCTTTAATTAGGCGTAGTATTTTTTCACTATGTCTGCATTGACGGGGTGAGGAAGGTCGTCACCATCCATGGTGGTTAGAATCATATCTCCTCCTGAGAAAATGTTCTTAACCACAAATGACCCTTCATACATAGGGGTCCATTTGCCCCTAGGATCACCTTGCGGAAGTATGATATGCATGATCACCAGATCCCCAAATTGATACTCTTGTCGTCTGACTTTCTTGTTAAATTCCTTGATCATCCGCTTTTGATACGTCTGACCATGACAAATAGCAGTTAGTCTCTTTTTGTCGATTAAGATCAGCTGATCAAGCCGGGTATGGATCCAATCGTCCTCGCTCAAACCTGCATCTTTCATAATCCTAAGAGAGGGTATCTTGACCTCAATGGGTAAGACAACTTCCATGCCATACACCAAAGAGTAGGGTGTTGCCCCTGTTGAAGTTCGTGCTGAGGTGCGGTGCCCATGAAGAGCAAACGTTAACATCTCGTGCCAATCTTTGTATGTCACTGTCATCTTTTGCACAATCTTCTTGATGTTCTTATTAGCCGCTTCAACAGCCCCATTCATCTTCGGCCGAAAATGAGAACAGTTGTGATGCTGTATCTTGAACTGCTTGTAGAGTTCGGTGATCATCGTATTGTTGAGATTTGTACCATTATCTGTAATGATCCTCTCGGGTACACCATATCGACAGATCAAATTGTGCCAAATAAACCGTGCCACGACGTTCTTGGTTACTGTAGAAAAGGAGGCTACTTCAACCCACTTGGTAAAGTAATCAATAGATACCAGGATGAAACGATGCCCGTTGGACGCAGTAGATCTGATCTCACCGATCATATCGATGCCCCACATTGCAAAGGCCCAAAGAGCCGTCAAGATGTTCAGAGGAAATGGAGGTATATGCACCTTATCAGCATAGACTTGACACTTGTGACAGGTCCGAGAGTGTTGATAACAGTCGGCTTCCATGGTAGACCAATAATATCCTGCCCGTAGGATCTTCTTTGCCATGGTATATCCACTGGAATGAGTCCCGAAAGTGCCTTCATGTAACTCTGCCATAATTCTTTCTGCCTCATTCTTATCCACACAACGCAGTAACGTTGAGTCATGGTTACACTTATAAAGAATACCATTACTGATGAATAAATTCGCTGCGAACCTCCTCAGAAACTTCTTATCATTAACAGATGCCCCCTCGGGGTACTCTTAAGCCTCGAGATACCTCTTTACCTCGTGGAACCAGGGTTTATCTGCTACCTCTTCAGTCTCAATGTCACAGCAATGTGCAGGTTCGTCCAACCTCTCAATGGTAATATGGGAAGCTTCATTGTCCCACCTGACTTTGAACATAGAAGACATAGTAGCTAGCGCGTCCTCTAACTGATTCTCCTCTCTGGGGAAGTGTTCAAAGGTTATCTCCTCAAAATGTGGAAGCAACGTCAATACATACTCTTTGTAAGGAATAAGATTTGGGTGCTTCGTATCCCACTCTCCTTTGATCTGACTGATCACGAGAGTGAAATCTCTGAATACACTTAAGAACTTAATCCTTAGGTCAATAGCTGTTCGAAGGCCCATGATGCACGCTTTATATTCCGCCATATTGTTTGTGCAGTTAAAACATAATCGGGCGGTAAACGGAGTATGACAGCCTTCAGGAGATATGATAACGACACCAATGCCATTACCCAATTCATTTGAAGATCCATCAAAATACATAGACCATCGGGATCCCTCCTCAGGTCCTTCATTCGGTCCAGGTGTTTCGCAGTCAGTCACCAATATGATGCTCTCATCCGAGAATTCAAAATTCATAGACTGATAATCATCCACTGCCTGATGTGCCAAATGATCTGCCAACACACTTCCCTTGATTGCTTTTTGGGTCGTGTATTGGATGTCGTACTCAGTCAAGATCATCTGCCATCTTGCTATTCTTTCGGACAAGGTAGGCTTTTCGAAGATATACTTGATTGGTTCCATCTTTGATATCAATAGGGTAGTGTGAGTCATCATATACTGTCTCAGCCGGCGAGCAGCCCATGCCAAAGTGCAACAAGTTTTCTCAAGCAGTGAGTATCGGGTCTCACAGTCGGTAAACTTTTTGCTAAGGTAGTAAATAGCATGCTTTTTTCGGCCAGACTCGTCATGCTTCCCCAACACACACCCCATCGAAATGTTGAGTACTGTCAAGTATAAGATCAAAGGTCTCCCTTCAACTGGAGGAATCAGAATAGGTGGATCTTGGAGATATTCCTTGATCCTTTCGAAAGCGGCTTGACATTCTTCATTACATCTTACCACTTGATCTTTCTTTAACAGCTTGAAGATTGATTCACAAGTAGCAGTCAAGTGCGAAATGAATCGGGCAATGTAATTTAGGCGTCCCAAAAAGCCTCTGACTTCTTTTTCTGTTCGGGGAGCTGGCATTTCCTGTATAGCCTTCACCTTTGCAGGGTCTACTTGAAGACCTTTATCACTAACGACGAAACCCAGCAGCTTACCAGACCTTACCCCGAAGGTGCACTTGTTCGGGTTTAACCTCAGCTTGTACAACTTCAACCTGTCAAATAGTTTCTGGAGATGAACGAGATGTTCTCCTTCAGTCTGAGATCTTGCAATCATGTCGTCAACGTATAACTCAATCTCATGATGAATCATGTCGTGGAACAAAGCGACCATGGAACGCTGATACGTTGCCCCAACATTCTTCAATCCGAACGGCATGACCTTGAAGCGAAAGGTACCCCACTGCGTAACAAACGTTATCTTTTCCATATCCTCGGGAGCCATCTTAATCTGATTGTAATTGGAGAAACCATCCATAAAGGAGAAGACCTTATGTTGTGCGGTATTGTCGACTAGAACATCGATGTGAGGCAGAGGGAAATCATCCTTGGGGCTTGCCCTGTTCAGATCCCTATAGTCAAAACACATCCGTACCTTACCATCTTTCTTCGGCATCGGAACCACGTTGGCAACCCACTGCGGTTAAGATGTAACTGCGAGAAAACCCGCATCAAACTGTTTCATGACTTCAGCTTTGATCTTCTCAGACATCTCTGGGCGCATTCGGAGAACTTTCTGCTTTACTGGAGGACAATCTTCTTTAGTTGGCAAGCGGTGAACCACAATATCGGTATCCAACCTAGGCATATCTTCATAAGACCAAGCAAAGATCTCAACATAGTCACGCAACATTTGTATTAACCGTTGCTTGACGTTAGGCTCCAGATTTGCACCGATCTTAACCTCTTTCTTGTCTTCTTCTGTGCCTAGATTCACTGATTCTACTGGCTCTTCATGGGGCTGTATGGCCCCCTCTTCTTGTAGTAACAATTTGGCAAGTTCCCCAGGCACTTCGCAATCATCCTCACCTTCGTCCCCGGCTTGGTTGATCGGACTTTCAAAGTCATAACTGGCAGTAGTAGAGTCGTTATCAGTGGGATCCAGAGTGGATGTGGACCTGTATTATGATATGTGTGTGTGTGTAAGAAAAATAGCTGTTTTGATAAAGTGGAAGATAGAAAAGAAAAACAAGGAGCACAAAATTTGTAATGCAAGAAAATGTCCAATGCTTTATTGATGATATATGGAAATGACAAACATTAAGCCCTCACAAACAAAGCCGCGGTGTCTCAGGTAAGGCACCGAGCCGTAAAGTTTTAAATTGTCTGTTACAAATCTCAAAACAAAAGTCTATTACTGTGTAATAAAAGAAATGGGCATGAAGTCCTTCACCGTCCAATTGCTTAATCCGCCGTCGGTAGTCAGGTAATTCCAGTTGTCAATGTATGACCCTTCCTCATTGTGATCGGTGGATCTGGAACTGACTGTTTAACGCTGGTTCGCGAAATGTCGCGGAAGCAAGAGTCGCCACCGTCTTTTATTTTCTCCAAACGGAAAGGACAAAAGCACAGAAAAATTCTTAAAGAGATTGCTCTCGGTTCGGGAGGTAGATTATAGAAAGGGAAGGTGTTAGCACCCTTTCTATCCATGGTTATCCATGGGCTCTTAGATACTTGCTCATTTGTGTTTTCAAAAATGGTTTGTTTGCTTTTCAATTGTGGGTTTTAAAAAAGTTTCTTTGAAAATTTCAGTTCGACTCTTGTATCAGTCCTCAAGAGTGTTTGAAAAATTTGCTTTCGAAAGCTTTTTGAAAATGTGTTGGTGTGAAAAGTATTTTTGAATTTGTTTTGAAATTAGAGCAAGTATCTTCGAGAACCTACCTACCCTAAGGAATTCGTCTATGTAAATGTCCTTTAAAGTAGTGCCATCCCACCATTGAGAGGTAGGTAGCACCACCATTGGAGGTGTTCGGGTCAATTCGAGGTTCGGGACATGGTGATCACCAGAGCAATGGGAAGACACCTTAGAAGCTACCCTCATGCCAGGTTCCCGGATCATGAGGACTTACTAAGACATCCTCTACTCGACGATCACCTTTCGAGGCAAGGCAACAGTGAGGCGTACCCTAGGGGTGGTGTGTGATTTGTGTGTCAGATTCGTTTATTTTTGTCTTGTTCATGTTAAAGGTGATCTACGCGTTTGTTTTTATTTTTGTCCATTCATTCTTGCATGCATTTGTTTAACAGTTAAAAAGATACAAGAAATAAAAGTTCTAAAGCTATTACAAAAGGCGCGGGTCCACATCGCCAAAATTTCCAGGACCCGATTTGACAGAAAATAAAGAATTAAAGGAAAGTAAAGTGCGAAAGATTTAATTTACACGGCTTTGGGAGAGGTACATAAATATTAAAAGAAAAAGAAATAAATACGCGAATTGAATTAAAATTAAAAACGAGGGCGTTGGACCCATTTTAATGAAATTTAAATTATTAGCAAATTAATTAAATTAAAGAAAAAAGAAATTATTTTTGGTTTTTTTGTATTTGAATTTTATGGGAATATTAATTGAAATTATTATGCTAACCCTAATTCTAATTGTTTTTAGTTTATTAAGAAAATATTAAAGTTAAACCTAAATTAACCTAATTATTTACATGCAATTTTGATTTATAAATAATATTTTAATAATTAATCATTATGAAAAAAAGATAAAAAATTAATTAAGACTCTAATTATACCAATTTTAAGTTAATTAAGAAAGTGCTTGAATTAAACCTAATTTAATAGCTAAAATTAATGCATAATATTTATTTACAAGATATAATATATTAAATAAAAATACTTGTTTTTTTTGTCTTTTTCTGATTTTATATTATTTTTTATGTTTTCTATAAAAATAATTAAATTAAAGAAACTGATTAAAAAAATAATAATTGAAATAAGTAAAATAAAGAAAAGAATAAAAACTCAAACCTAGGGGAGTCTGCCCCCAAATAGGAGGTTTTTGTTTAGCATGGCTGGCCCAAAGTTCTTAAGGCCTTCTTTGACTTTCCAGGATAGCGTGCCCAGGCGTTGACTCACGTTTACCATGCTCTCCAGATCTGGGCCCTTGGATTGATGAGATTGGCCAAGTGGCGTGTTGGAGATTGTGGATGCATGGTGGTCCTTAGTGCTGAAGCTGCATAGAATCATTAAAAGGAAAACAATATTGAAGGGGTGGGGGACCTGGGATTCGAACCCAGGTCCCAGGGGTTACCAGCGTGTCCTTTAACCAGTGGAGCTGCTTCATTTATCTGTATATCATATAACTAATAAATATAATAAAACAAAAAAAATGTTAGTGCTTCTTTTTCGCGCGAGATTCAAACCAACCAATTACTGATGGCCACCTAATCGTCCCCTTCCTTGGCTTGTTTTTTCCTGAAAATAAAAATAAATTGGCAACGGTTTTTGAACCGTCCCCTTTTCGTCCAAATGCGCTGAATTTAGTCATGGCATCATGATGGTCCAATTTTACAGCGTTAAGAAACGCCCAATTCAAAGCTTGCAAAACCCTAGAAGATAACAATGGCAGATTCGCATATAGTGTATAAAAACGCAATTAATCCATGTGGTTAGCTTCAGAATTAATCAAGGAAAGTAAATCAGTAAAGAAAACGCTCTAAAAATGCATGGGATTCATGATTCGATTATGAATTTTTTCGTGCAAAGCTTGACTCGGATATACCACCTCCTTGAGTATGGGACAAAATTCTTGATTGGAATCGTCTCCTGGCAACTTTGGCAAGCTAATGGAATGATGATTTTGGCTTGAAAGACCCTGCAATCGTGATTTCAGTTCTTGAGTTTTTTGACAAAAGTGCAAGTTTTATTCTTTGTATATGGCGCAACTTGGACCTCTTTTGGAATAGGGTTTGCATTCATATATGTATGTGAGTGATTAGGTCAAAGAAAATTGATCAAAGAATCCATGAATTAATGAAAAGGATATTTGATTTTCAAGCCATAATTTTCCAAATCTTTTTCATGCTTTTTGGCTTCAATCACATCCAATCACCTTTGATTCTTTCCTAACCTGATTTGCACGAAATATTGAGTATATATCATGCATAAAAAGATTGAAAAACCTAGGTTTAGTATTTTTTATATATTTTAATTAATTAAATGAATTTCTAGCATTTAAAAATTCAAATAAATAAAATAAAAATGATAAAAACTTCCCTTTGGGCCAAATGGTCGTGCACATGCCTTAGATGATGAATTGTGGAAGAAAAAGAGGTCCATTAGCATTTTTAGGTCATTTGAAGCAATGTTGACTTTTCAAAATATCCAAAAATTTCCCAACTTCCACAAGGCATAACTTGCTCAATTTTTAAGCTTTGCTCATGTTCTTGGACATTTTGGAAAGGTCTTTGAGTCCTATAACCAATGCCTTTGGTACCATGTCATTTTGATTTAACAATCTCAAGTTATGGCCTTTGACTTAAAGTCTCTTTTTGTTGACTTTTGAAAATGACCTATAATGTTGAAATTGATAACTTTTTGTGAGAGCATTTCTTGGACTTGAAGTGTGAAGAGGAGTTGTAGGAAATGTCATTCTATTCAAAATGAGATTTGGATGGAATTTTTTTGATAATCCATGTGAAAGTTATGCCCTGGTCAATTTACAGTTGACTTTTTCAACTGTCCAAATATGGAAACTTTTGCATCTTGATGATTTTTGAGCCAAGCTTTGAGAATCATGATCAAGAATTGATCAAATGATGTTTGTGGCTTCAAAATGAGATGTTGACCAAAAATTTGAACTTTTGACTATCAAATGACCATTTTGCCCCTACAATTGACTTTAGTGCAATTAGGGTTTTTGACTGTGCAATTTTGTGCTGTAAGTCTTGAAACTTGGTATGAGGATGCTTGACCATGTTTATAAGCATGTGGGACTTGATTGGACCCTTGGAAACTTCATTTTCTTTGTCAGAACCAAAACCCTAATTTTGACTGTTTAGGAGGCCCTTGAACTGTGCAACCCTTGGGGAGATTTTAGAGCTTGCTCTTTGCAATTCTTGAAGAATATGGGAGGGCTAATTTTGGGGTACAACAGTTGCCCCTGTTCAATCTTCTTAGACCTGAGGATGCAGATTGGCTGACGTGCCTTTCGTAATCCGAAGGTGGAAGATGATTGAACACTAGAGTGCCCAGAAATTTGCGCTCACATAGTAGCAGTGTGATGGGGAATGGGCTTACAGATGCCATTTGGAGATTGATGGATAGGATGATGGGCTTATAGATGCCATGTTGAGAGGTGATGGAAGGTGGATGGGCTTATAGATGCCATCTGGATGTTGATCGCGTAAGAGATTCCTTAGCGAGCACTTGCGTACCTGCAAAAGAAAAATGATTACCTGACCTGTTACAGGAGTTGGTCTTCAAACTCTTTGCGTAGATGTGTCCTGACTGGTTACAGGAGCTGAATCTGGAGCTTCAAACGGTGATGAATGAACCAGGGATGGTTACTACCTCAACAGGAACGGTGAGAGAACCTTGGATGATTACAACCTCAACAGGGACGCTGAGAGAATCTGGGGACGATTACTACCTCTGCAGGATCGGGGAGAGAACCATAGGCGACTACAACCACAATAGAAAATATTGAGAGAATCTTGGATAACTTTAACTTCCACAGCAATCGTTGAGAGAAGCCTGGGATTATCACCTCCGCAGTATCGGGGAGAGAACCATAGGCGACTACAACCTCAATAGCAAATATTGAGAGAATCTTGGATAACTTCAACTTCAATAGCAATCGTTGAGAGAAGCCTGGGATTACCACCTCCGCAGTATCGGGGAGAGAACCATGGGCGACTACAACCTCAATAGCAATCATTGAGAGAATCTTGGATAACTTCAACTTCAACAGCAATCGTTGAGAGAAGCCTGGGATTATCACCTCCGCAGTATCGGGGAGAGAACCATAGGCGACTACAACCTCAATAGCAATCATTGAGAGAATCTTGGATAACTTCAACTTCAACAGCAATCGTTGAGAGAAGCCTGGGATTATCACCTCCGCAGTATCGGGGAGAGAACCATGGGCGACTACAACCTCAATAGCAATCATTGAGAGAATCTTGGATAACTTCAACTTCAACAGCAATCGTTGAGAGAATCTTGGGATTATCACCTCCGCAGTATCAGGGAGAGAACCATAGGCGACTACAACCTCAATAGCAAATATTGAGAGAATCTTGGATAACTTCAACTTCAACAGCAATCGTTGAGAGAAGCCTGGGATTATCACCTCCGCAGTATCGGGGAGAGAACCATGGGCGACTACAACCTCAATAGCAATCATTGAGAGAATCTTGGATAACTTCAACTTCAACAGCAATCGTTGAGAGAAGACTGAGATTACCACCTCTGCAGTATCGGGGAGAGAACCATAGGCGACTACAACCTCAATAGCAATCATTGAGAGAATCTTGGATAACTTCACTTCAACAGCAATCATTGAGCGAAATCTGGGATTACCACCTCCGCAGTATCGGGGAGAGAACCATAGGCGACTACAACCTCAATAGCAATCATTGAGAGAATCTTGGATAACTTCACTTCAACAGCAATCATTGAGCGAAATCTGGGATTACCACCTCCGCAGTATCGGGGAGAGAACCATAGGCGACTACAACCTCAATAGCAATCATTGAGAGAATCTTGGATAACTTCTACTGAGTCTTTATCAGAAAAATCTGTTTGGGGTCGATTTAACTGGACTAGAGAAGGCCTTGGACTGGATAAGAAACAGAGAAATCTTTGGAGTCGATTAACTGAACCGGTCTAGGTCTTGAATGTCTTCAATTGGATAAGAAACAGGGAGATCTTTGGAGTCGATCTGACTGAACCAGAGAAGGCCTTTGACTGGATAAGAAACAGAGAAATCTTTGGAGTCGATTTAACTGAACCGGTCTAGGTCTTGAATGTCTTCAACTGGATAAGAAACAGGGAGATCTTTGGAGTCGATCTGACTGAACCAGAGAAGGCCTTTGACTGGATAAGAAACAGAGAAATCTTTGGAGTCGATTTAATTGAACCGGTCTAGGTCTTGAAATAGTTGAGAACTTAACTGAATCTTTTCCTGAAAGGTAAAAGTCAGTCATATGCAATGCATGATATGGGTCAAGCAATGATGTTCTCGACATAAATGAGATTTGTAAGATATGATGCGTACATGCATGCTATAATGATGTGTGCGATGTTTACAAATGTATGTTTTTCGTCTAGGAAAGTAAATCCTTGACGGGTGCCGGAAGTCACTCCTGGGCTGATGTTTAAGAATATATTTTGCTTCCACTGGGGATGATAGTTGCAAGTATACCGGTAGGAGAAGATGACCCCGTTGGGGATAAACCTGGCGAATGGATTACTCTGCAGGGAGAAAAGTACTCTAGTGATCTTGCTGGGGAACAATACTCTGTGGGGAGAAGGATACCTTGTTGAGTTGTTGATAATAACTTGCTGGGGATACCCTTGTTGTGTTTCATAGACTTCACTGGGGATAAGAAGATTTCGTCGAAGACGCTCTTTCCGTGGCTTTTGGATGAGGATAACCCAGTTATATCCTGGTAAGGAAATAACTCTTTGAATAAAGCCGGGAGACGTGTTCGTGCTCTGCGAGGATAAGCTTCCAGAATCTACTGGGGATAAGCTTACTGCTTGGGGAGATGAATTCCAAATTTCCTGGGGAACTAGATTGGACTCTCTGGGGGGAAGTTTTGAGATGTATTGCAAGTAACTCCACTGAATGTTTGGTATACCGCTGGGGAACAATCTTTAGACCAAGACTGCCGGGGATGCCTGTTAAGAGTGCATATATGCTTCTGGGGAATGTTGAGATCTGCTGGAGGATACCCAACTTCCTTAAGGTTTGATTGTATAACTTTATTTGGAGAGAGTATTGCTGACTTGCTGGCTCACTCTCTGGGGAATTGAGATATCTGGTTATGTTCTCCAGCTGAACCTACCTTGGTACCTTGGAGGATAGAATAATTAGATTGCTTGGGCAACTCATTATTGCCCCTGTTTCTGAGGTGGGAGAGGAAGACCTGTGAGGTGCTGATAGTTGTTGATGGACAAACTCTTCTTCTGATAGGCCAGTGACAAGATGATAGGACATAGTCGTACGCTTTTGATCCCTAATTTTTTCCTGGACTGCCCTTTCGGGTTTTCAGTCCACCGGGATACCCATTTTTGCCCAAGCCGCCTTTTCAGGTTTTCGACTTGCCGGGTGTACAGATTTTTTTTATTTCATCCCTTCATTTTGCCCGAACCCTTTTGGTTCGCCGGGAAGCCCTAATTTTTGCCTAGGTACATCAACCTAGCGGGTCTTTGATTGTGCGTAGTATTTTTTCGACTATGTCCACGTTCAGGGAATGTGGGGAGTTGCCCCTGTTGGAAGTATTTCTGTTCATTAGGCATTCGTCGTGCGAATTTCTATGTTGTTCAAACAAAAAGTCATATGCAAACGAAGTTATGTTAAAAATGCAAAGCTCATGTCTGTCTTGAAGATTTTAAAAATGCATTCTTTTTCATAAAACAAGTGAATGTTTGTAAAACGTGATGTCAACTCCGTTTTTACTGTAGGCCTTAAGGAGTCAGGATACCTTTCGTAACAGTATGCTTTCGAACTAACCCATGCTTCAGCTAGGACTTTTGAGGGTTATAACGTGGCCTGGTTCACGGTTTAAGAAACAAAGGATAAAGGCTCAAATTTTGTTTGTACCCACCCGCTCTTCGTGATGTTCTTCGAACCTAAACTCAGTTGATCGTGCGTTAGACCTTGTTTGAGTCTTTGTCCTGATGTTCCAATGATGGTTCAGATATTGACAGTTTATTTTAAATAGGCATTCATTTCTTTTTTGTCGAGGGTTTATAAGACCTCTTTTCTTTTTTTTTGACTTTGTTATCCCTATTTTTTGCCTGAATTGTTTCCTTTTTTTTTGGAATTACAGTCAGCGGGATGCCCCAGCTTTGTAAGTCTCCTTCATGGGTATTTTGACTTATTGGGCTTCTTTCTTTTTTATTTTGAGAGATATAATGACTGCCTATCCTTGTGATTGTTCGGAATCATCATTGTCTTTCTTTGTTTTGTACGGACCGCTTTTGGTGCCATTCGTTATGCACTTGGATCAACTGAGAGACTACCCTGCCCCAGGTTACGATTAAGGGTTTTAAATTTCGAAAAGAAAACTCCTACTTCTTTGGCTCAGAGGGGTTGACGAGGGATTATCATCCTTATAACTCCAGTGTTTAGGGATTGAAACAATGCGTGTACCTCATCAGCGGGATCTGTTCAAAAGCATACTGTAAAGATTGCGGTATCGTTTTCGTCATCCTCCCTCAAGAGGCTTAGAATTATTATTTAAGAGTTGATCATCAGAAAAAATATGAAAATAATTTGCATTTAGTGAATACGAATATATTGTTTCAGAACAGACATATGCGATGCATTAATGAAATAACAACGTTTGATATGAATGGAATGCTTGAACAATCAAAAGAAAATTACAACTTGAAAGATTCTAATGAACAAAAATTTCTCAATCCTAGCCATGTTTTGACAAGGGAGCAATGATCACATTGGGAGTCTCGGCGGGCTCGAACTCGATCTCGTTAGCATCGATCATATTCTGAATCTTGTACTTCAATGCCCAACAGTCCTCAGTATCGTGCCCCGGGCTACCAGAATGGTAGGCGCACCTTGCTTCTGGGTTGTAATTTGGAGAGGAAGTCTTTGGATTTGCAGGAGGGTTGATCACCGCAATCAGGTTCATCCTTAACATGTGCTGCAACGCTCGTGACCATGACATGTTGATGTAGGTGAATTGTCTCTTAGGCTCGTCCGACCCGTTCTGATCAACCCGCTGTCCTTGGCGAGGTCGTTGTTGGACCTGAGAAGTAGTAGCAACTCAGAGAGGTCTATTCATTGGACCCGACCTTTGCCTTCTTGGAAGCTGTTCCATGACCTGGTCCCTGATTTGGGCTGGTTGCTTCATGCCTTGAGGAAGCTGACTGATCATGGCCCTCAGCTCTCCTTGCTCCTGAGCTAAACCTTGAATGAGGGCCCTTTGCCCCAGCATCTGGGCTTTCATTGCATCCATCTCAGCTTGCAGATGTTTCAGCTGTTCGTCCTCAGCGCTGTTCCTGGCCAAAGTCTCCATGAGAAGTGTCCTTAGTTCCTCCTGTCCCTTGGATATATTCAGAAGGATTTCCCCGAACCGAGTCTCTTGAGCAAGAAGGTCCTGGTTGTCCGGTTGGAAAGCCATTGCTGAAATAAACAGCGGGAAAGGTAAGTAACCTGCAACAAGGGTACCTGTTATGCAATGAAGTGTATGACATGCATGTAATGTTTTCAAGGACCTCGCGGGATAAACAAGAAATTTGTTAAAATTTGAAACCGGTAGCTTGATTGAAGGCACTGGATATTGTTGAGAGTCCTTCTTCAAGGGTCAAAGGCTCACCATATCCAGTGGGTCATAGCCCCTGACTTTAGTCATCATGTTTAGTTCTGGCTTCCACACAACCTTGGTTAGGGGAACCTTCTCCAGGAGTCAGAGCTCACCATATCAAGTGGGTCATAGCCCCTGACAACTTTGTCTAGAGGAAAATAAATCCTCTTTGCCCCTTGCTGGGATAGTTGATTCACCATGACCTGCATCACAAGCCCTTGAGATCCTTGAAATGGATTAGTCCTTATGTAGGATGTATGCAATGGTATGATGTCATGCTATGCATGGGGTAATGTAGGTAAACCCTGTTACGAGTCCCAATTAAGGACTGCAAACCAAAACCTGCAAGAAACTCAAGTAAAACCTGTCATGAGTCCCAATTAAGGACCAAATAAAACCTGCAAAACACTCAGTAAACCCTGTTATGAGTCCCAGTTAAGGACTATAAACAAAACCTGCAAGAAACTCAAGTGTCAGATAACAAGCATGCAAGTAGTCAAGTTGGAAGGAACACAAGTCACACAAGAGAAACCCTTAGAGTTCAGGCCAACATGGGGTCTGGGTATTACCCTCTTGGAGTTGGTGGGCTCAACCTGTCCTATTAGAAGTAACCGGGTTCTAAGGGTCCCAATATCACGGGATTGCTTTCATTGTTCATCGTTTCGATTTAGCCACTGAACTGGCGACCGAAATATTCCAGGAAAGCAACCCTCAATTGAGTGTAGTATCGAGTATCAACCAACCTCGGACTGCACCAAGGTCAGTTATCTCACTACCCTAAAGAGGCCAAGATAGTTCAATTAAGGTTTCTAAGGTATGTTGATGCTTCATGACACCACGCGGAGGCCCCGTACTCTCCTTGACTGAACTCAAGGGTTACCGGTACACACCAAAGTGCCACATCAACGTAGCAGACTGTTTCAACCATGTCGGTATACCCCGCACAGTTCCCTCACAGCCTTGTTGCTACTTTCTAAGAAGGTATCCCCAGATCCGGGTTAGGATCTATAGAACTCCCAAGCAACCCACAATTTAAAGCAGACAAGTCAATACAATTGAAAACACATTTATGAACTAACCCTAAGGTACACCTCACTTTATTCAAAACATCCCCAGCAGAGTCGCCAGTTCTGTGATCGGTGGATCTGGAACTGACTGTTTAACGCTGGTTCGCGAAATGTCGCGGAAGCAAGAGTCGCCACCGTCTTTTATTTTCTCCAAACGGAAAGGACAAAAGCACAGAAAAATTCCTTAAAGAGATTGCTCTCGGTTCGGGAGGTAGATTATAGAAAGGGAAGGTGTTAGCACCCTTTCTATCCATGCTTATCCATGGGCTCTTAGATACTTGCTCATTTGTGTTTTCAAAAATGGTTTGTTTGCTTTTCAATTGTGGGTTTTAAAAAATTTTCTTTGAAAATTTCAGTTCGACTCTTGTATCAGTCCTCAAGAGTGTTTGAAAAATTTGCTTTCGAAAGCTTTTTGAAAATGTGTTGGTGTGAAAAGTATTTTTGAATTTGTTTTGAAATTAGAGCAAGTATCTACGAGAACCTACCTACCCTAAGGAATTCGTCTGTGTAAATGTCCTTTAAAGTAGTGCCATCCCACCATTGAGAGGTAGGTAGCACCACCATTGGAGGTGTTCGGGTCAATTCGAGGTTCGGGACATGGTGATCACCAGAGAAATGGGAAGACACCTTAGAAGCTACCCTCATGCCAGGTTCCCGGATCATGAGGACTTACTAAGACATCCTCTACTCGACGATCACCTTTCGAGGCAAGGCAACAGTGAGGCGTACCCTAGGGGTGGTGTGTGATTTGTGTGTCAGATTCGTTTATTTTTGTCTTGTTCATGTTAAAGGTGATCTACGCGTTTGTTTTTATTTTTGTCCATTCATTCTTGCATGCATTTGTTTAACAGTTAAAAAGATACGAGAAATAAAAGTTCTAAAGCTATTACAAAAGGCGCGGGTCCACATCGCCAAAATTTCCAGGACCCGATTTGACAGAAAATAAAGAATTAAAGGAAAGTAAAGTGCGAAAGATTTAATTTACACGGCTTTGGGAGAGGTACATAAATATTAAAAGAAAAAGAAATAAATACGCGAATTGAATTAAAATTAAAAACGAGGGCGTTGGACCCATTTTAATGAAATTTAAATTATTAGCAAATTAATTAAATTAAAGAAAAAAGAAATTATTTTTGGTTTTTTTGTATTTGAATTTTATGGGAATATTAATTGAAATTATTATGCTAACCCTAATTCTAATTGTTTTTAGTTTATTAAGAAAATATTAAAGTTAAACCTAAATTAACCTAATTATTTACATGCAATTTTGATTTATAAATAATATTTTAATAATTAATCATTATGAAAAAAAGATAAAAAATTAATTAAGACTCTAATTATACCAATTTTAAGTTAATTAAGAAAGTGCTTGAATTAAACCTAATTTAATAGCTAAAATTAATGCATAATATTTATTTACAAGATATAATATATTAAATAAAAATACTTGTTTTTTTTGTCTTTTTCTGATTTTATATTATTTTTTATGTTTTCTATAAAAATAATTAAATTAAAGAAACTGATTAAAAAAAATAATAATTGAAATAAGTAAAATAAAGAAAAGAATAAAAACTCAAACCTAGGGGGGTCTGCCCCCAAATAGGAGGTTTTTGTTTAGCATGGCTGGCCCAAAGTTCTTAAGGCCTTCTTTGACTTTCCAGGATAGCGTGCCCAGGCGTTGACTCACGTTTACCATGCTCTCCAGATCTGGGTCCTTGGATTGATGAGATTGGCCAAGTGGCGTGTTGGAGATTATGGACGCATGGTGGTCCTTAGTGCTGAAGCTGCATAGAATCATTAATAGGAAAACAATATTGAAGGGGTGGGGGACCTGGGATTCGAACCCAGGTCCCAGGGGTTACCAGCGTGTCCTTTAACCAGTGGAGCTGCTTCATTTATCTGTATATCATATAACTAATAAATATAATAAAATAAAAAAAATGTTAGTGCTTCTTTTTCGCGCGAGATTCAAACCAACCAATTACTGATGGCCACCTAATCGTCCCCTTCCTTGGCTTGTTTTTTCCTGAAAATAAAAAGAAATTGGCAACGGTTTTTGAACCGTCCCCTTATACCCCATATTCCAAAATAGCGATTAGCTCAGGGAGGCTCATAAATTGAGCGCGAGGGTTGTGTCCTTTTCGTCCAAATGCGCTGAATTTAGTCATGGCATCATGATGGTCCAATTTTACAGCGTTAAGAAACGCCCAATTCAAAGCTTGCAAAACCCTAGAAGATAACAATGGCAGATTCGCATATAGTGTATAAAAACGCAATTAATCCATGTGGTTAGCTTCAGAATTAATCAAGGAAAGTAAATCAATAAAGAAAACGCGCTAAAAATGCATGGGATTCATGATTCGATTATGAATTTTTTCGTGCAAAGCTTGACTCGGATATACCACCTCCTTGAGTATGGGACAAAATTCTTGATTGGAATCGTCTCCTGGCAACTTTGGCAAGCTAATGGAATGATGATTTTGGCTTGAAAGACCCTGCAATCGTGATTTCAGTTCTTGAGTTTTTTGACAAAAGTGCAAGTTTTATTCTTTGTATATGGTGCAGCTTGGACCTCTTTTGGAATAGGGTTTGCATTCATATATGTATGTGAGTGATTAGGTCAAAGAAAATTGATCAAAGAATCCATGAATTAATGAAAAGGATATTTGATTTTCAAGCCATAATTTTCCAAATCTTTTTCATGCTTTTTGGCTTCAATCACATCCAATCACCTTTGATTCTTTCCTAACCTGATTTGCACGAAATATTGAGTATATATCATGCATAAAAAGATTGAAAAACCTAGGTTTAGTATTTTTTATATATTTTAATTAATTAAATGAATTTCTAGCATTTAAAAATTCAAATAAATAAAATAAAAATGATAAAAACTTCCCTTTGGGCCAAATGGTCGTGCACATGCCTTGGATGATGAATTGTGGAAGAAAAAGAGGCCCATTAGCATTTTTAGGTCATTTGAAGCAATGTTGACTTTTCAAAATATCCAAAAATTTCCCAACTTCCACAAGGCATAACTTACTCAATTTTTAAGCTTTGCTCATGTTCTTGGACATTTTGGAAAGGTCTTTGAGTCCTCTAACCAATGCCTTTGGTCCCATGTCATTTTTATTTACCAATCTCAAGTTATGTCCTTTGACTTAAAGTCTCTTTTTGTTGACTTTTGAAAATGACCTATAATGTTGAAATTGATAACTTTTTGTGAGAGCATTTCTTGGACTTGAAGTGTGAAGAGGAGTTGTAGGAAATGTCATTCTCTTCAAAATGAGATTTGGATGGAATTTTTTTTGATAATCCATGTGAAAGTTATGCCCTGGTCAATTTATAGTTGACTTTTTCAACTGTCCAAATATGGAAACTTTTGCATCTTGATGATTTTTGAGCCAAGCTTTGAGAATCATGATCAAGAATTGATCAAATGATGTTTGTGGCTTCAAAATGAGATGTTGACCAAAAATTTGAACTTTTGACTGTCAAATGACCATTTTGCCCCTACAGTTGACTGTAGTGCAATTAGGGTTTTTGACTGTGCAATTTTGTGCTGTAAGTCTTGAAACTTGGTATGAGGATGCTTGACCATGTTTATAAGCATGTGGGACTTGATTGGACCCTTGGAAACTTCATTTTCTTTGTCAGAACCAAAACCCTAATTTTGACTGTTTAGGAGGCCCTTGAACTGTGCAACCCTTGGGGAGATTTTAGAGCTTGCTCTTTGCAATTCTTGAAGAATATGGGAGGGAAAATTTTGGGGTACAACAGTTTCCCCTGTTCAATCTTCTTAGACCTGAGGATGCAGATTGGCTGACGTGCCTTTCGTAATCCGAAGGTGGAAGATGATTGAACACTAGAGTGCCCAGAAATTTGCGCTCACATAGTAGCAGTGTGATGGGGAATGGGCTTACAGATGCCATTTGGAGATTGATGGATAGGATGATGGGCTTATAGATGCCATGCTGAGAGGTGATGGAAGGTGGATGGGCTTATAGATGCCATCTGGATGTTGATCGCGTAAGAGATTCCTTAGCGAGCACTTGCGTACCTGCAAAAGAAAAATGATTACCTGGCCTGTTACAGGAGTTGGTCTTCAAACTCTTTGCGTAGATGTGTCCTGACTGGTTACAGGAGCTGAATCTGGAGCTTCAAACGGTGATGAATGAACCAGGGATGATTACTACCTCAACAGGAACGGTGAGAGAACCTTGGATGATTACAACCTCAACAGGGACGCTGAGAGAATCTGGGGACGATTACTACCTCCGCAGGATCGGGGAGAGAACCATAGGCGACTACAACCTCAATAGCAAATATTGAGAGAATCTTGGATAACTTCAACTTCCACAACAATCGTTGAGAGAAGCCTGGGATTATCACCTCCGCAGTATCGGGGAGAGAACCATAGGCGACTACAACCTCAATAGCAAATATTGAGAGAATCTTGGATAACTTCAACTTCAACAGCAATCGTTGAGAGAAGCCTGGGATTACCACCTCCGCAGTATCGGGGAGAGAACCATGGGCGACTACAACCTCAATAGCAATCATTGAGAGAATCTTGGATAACTTCAACTTCAACAGCAATCGTTGAGAGAAGCCTGGGATTATCACCTCCGCAGTATCGGGGAGAGAACCATAGGCGACTACAACCTCAATAGCAATCATTGAGAGAATCTTGGATAACTTCAACTTCAACTTCAACAACAATTGTTGAGAGAAGCCTGGGATTATCACCTCCGTAGTATCGGGGAGAGAACCATGGGCGACTACAACCTCAATAGCAATCATTGAGAGAATCTTGGATAACTTCAACTTCAACAGCAATCGTTGAGAGAATCTTGGGATTATCACCTCCGCAGTATCAGGGAGAGAACAATAGGCGACTACAACCTCAATAGCAAATATTGAGAGAATCTTGGATAACTTCAACTTCAACAGCAATCGTTGAGAGAAGCCTGGGATTATCACCTCCGCAGTATCGGGGAGAGAACCATGGGCGACTACAACCTCAATAGCAATCATTGAGAGAATCTTGGATAACTTCAACTTCAACAGCAATCGTTGAGAGAAGCCTGGGATTACCACCTCTGCAGTATCGGGGAGAGAACCATAGGCGACTACAACCTCAATAGCAATCATTGAGAGAATCTTGGATAACTTCACTTCAACAGCAATCATTGAGCGAAATCTGGGATTACCACCTCCGCAGTATCGGGGAGAGAACCATAGGCGACTACAACCTCAATAGCAATCATTGAGAGAATCTTGGATAACTTCACTTCAACAGCAATCATTGAGCGAAATCTGGGATTACCACCTCCGCAGTATCGGGGAGAGAACCATAGGCGACTACAACCTCAATAGCAATCATTGAGAGAATCTTGGATAACTTCTACTGAGTCTTTATCAGAAAAATCTGTTTGGGGTCGATTTAACTGAACTAGAGAAGGCCTTGGACTGGATAAGAAACAGAGAAATCTTTGGAGTCGATTAACTGAACCGGTCTAGATCTTGAATGTCTTCAACTGGATAAGAAACAGGGAGATCTTTGGAGTCGATCTGACTGAACCAGAGAAGGCCTTTGACTGGATAAGAAACAGAGAAATCTTTGGAGTCGATTTAACTGAACCGGTCTAGGTCTTGAATGTCTTCAACTGGATAAGAAACATGGAGATCTTTGGAGTCGATCTGACTATACCAGAGAAGGCCTTTGACTGGATAAGAAACAGAGAAATCTTTGGAGTCGATTTAACTGAACCGGTCTAGGTCTTGAAATAGCTGAGAACTTAACTGAATCTTTTCCTGAAAGGTAAAAGTCAGTCATATGAAATGCATGATATGGGTCAAGCAATGATGTTCTCGACATAAATGAGATTTGTAAGATATGATGCGTACATGCATGCTATAATGATGTGTGCGATGTTTACAAATGTATGTTTTTCGTCTAGGAAAGTAAATCCTTGACGGGTGCCGGAAGTCACTCCTGGGCTGATGTTTAAGAATATATTTTGCTTCCACTGGGGATGATAGTTGCAAGTATACCGGTAGGAGAAGATGACCCCGTTGGGGATAAACCTGGCGAATGGATTACTCTGCAGGGAGAAAAGTACTCTAGTGATCTTGCTGGGGAACAATACTCTGTGGGGAGAAGGATACCTTGTTGAGTTGTTGATAATAACTTGCTGGGGATACCCTTGTTGTGTTTCATAGACTTCACTGGGGATAAGAAGATTTCGTCGAAGACGCTCTTTCCGTGGCTTTTGGATGAGGATAACCCAGTTATATCCTGGTAAGGAAATAACTCTTTGAATAAAGCCGAGAGACGTGTTCGTGCTCTGCGAGGATAAGCTTCCAGAATCTACTGGGGATAAGCTTACTGCTTG
Organism: Vicia faba; assembly: GCA_948472305.1. Classification (NCBI taxonomy): domain Eukaryota; kingdom Viridiplantae; phylum Streptophyta; class Magnoliopsida; order Fabales; family Fabaceae; genus Vicia; species Vicia faba. The sequence goes on from OX451735.1 coordinate 992,700,844, forward strand.
GGGAGATAAATTCCAAATTTCCTGGGGAACTAGATTGGACTCTCTGGGGGGAAGTTTTGAGATGTATTGCAAGTAACTCCACTGAATGTTTGGTATACCGCTGGGGAACAATCTTTAGACCAAGACTGCCGGGGATGCCTGTTAAGAGTGCATATATGCTTCTGGGGAATGTTGAGATCTGCTGGAGGATACCCAACTTCCTTAAGGTTTGATTGTATAACTTTATTTGGAGAGAGTATTGCTGACTTGCTGGCTCACTCTCTGGGGAATTGAGATATCTGGTTATGTTCTCCAGCTGAACCTACCTTGGTACCTTGGAGGATAGAACAATTAGATTGCTTGGGCAACTCATTATTGCCCCTGTTTCTGAGGTGGGAGAGGAAGACCTGTGAGGTGCTGATAGTTGTTGATGGACAAACTCTTCTTCTGATAGGCCAGTGACAAGATGATAGGACATAGTCGTACGCTTTTGATCCCTAATTTTTGCCTGGACCGCCCTTTCGGGTTTTCAGTCCACCGGGATACCCATTTTTGCCCAAGCCGCCTTTTCAGGTTTTCGACTTGCCGGGTGTACAGATTTTTTTTATTTCATCCCTTCATTTTGCCCGAACCCTTTTGGTTCGCCGGGAAGCCCTAATTTTTGCCTAGGTACATCAACCTAGCGGGTCTTTGATTGTGCGTAGTATTTTTTCGACTATGTCCACGTTCAGGGAATGTGGGGAGTTGCCCCTGTTGGAAGTATTTCTGTTCATTAGGCATTCGTCGTGCGAATTTCTATGTTGTTCAAACAAAAAGTCATATGCAAACGAAGTTATGTTAAAAATGCAAAGCTCATGTCTGTCTTGAAGATTTTAAAAATGCATTCTTTTTCATAAAACAAGTGAATGTTTGTAAAACGTGATGTCAACTCCATTTTTACTGTAGGCCTTAAGGAGTCAGGATACCTTTCGTAACAGTATGCTTTCGAACTAACCCATGCTTCAGCTAGGACTTTTGAGGGTTATAACGTGGCCTGGTTCACGGTTTAAGAAACAAAGGATAAAGGCTCAAATTTTGTTTGTACCCACCCGCTCTTCGTGATGTTCTTCGAACCTAAACTCAGTTGATCGTGCGTTAGACCTTGTTTGAGTCTTTGTCCTGATGTTCCAATGATGGTTCAGATATTGACAGTTTATTTTAAATAGGCATTCATTTCTTTTTTGTCGAGGGTTTATAGGACCTCTTTTTTTTTTTTTTTGACTTTGTTATCCCTATTTTTTGCCTGAACTGTTTCCTTTTTTTTTGGAATTACAGTCAGCGGGATGCCCCAGCTTTGTAAGTCTCCTTCATGGGTATTTTGACTTATTGGGCTTCTTTCTTTTTTATTTTGAGAGATATAATGACTGCCTATCCTTGTGATTGTTCGGAATCATCATTGTCTTTCTTTGTTTTGTACGGACCGCTTTTGGTGCCATTCGTTATGCACTTGGATCAACTGAGAGACTACCCTGCCCCAGGTTACGATTAAGGGTTTTAAATTTCGAAAAGAAAACTCCTACTTCTTTGGCTCAGAGGGGTTGACGAGGGATTATCATCCTTATAACTCCAGTGTTTAGGGATTAAAACAATGCCTGTACCTCATCAGCGGGATCTGTTCAAAAGCATACTGTAAAGATTGCGGTATCGTTTTCGTCATCCTCCCTCAAGAGGCTTAGAATTATTATTTAAGAGTTGATCATCAGAAAAAATATGAAAATAATTTGCATTTAGTGAATACGAATATATTGTTTCAGAACAGACATATGCGATGCATTAATGAAATAACAACGTTTGATATGAATGGAATGCTTGAACAATCAAAAGAAAATTACAACTTGAAAGATTCTAATGAACAAAAATTTCTCAATCCTAGCCATGTTTTGACAAGGGAGCAATGATCACATTGGGAGTCTCGGCGGGCTCGAACTCGATCTCTTTAGCATCGATCATATTCTGAATCTTGTACTTCAATGCCCAACAGTCCTCAGTATCGTGCCCTAGGCTACCAGAATGGTAGGCGCACCTTGCTTCTGGGTTGTAATTTGGAGAGGAAGTCTTTGGATTTGCAGGAGGGTTGATCACCGCAATCAGGTTCATCCTTAACATGTGCTGCAACGCTCGTGACCATGACATGTTGATGTAGGTGAATTGTCTCTTAGGCTCATCCGACCCGTTCTGATCAACCCGCTGTCCTTGGCGAGGTCGTTGTTGGACCTGAGAAGTAGTAGCAACTCGGAGAGGTATATTCATTGGACCCGACCTTTGCCTTCTTAGAAGCTGTTCCATGACCTGGTCCCTGATTTGGGCTGGTTGCTTCATGCCTTGAGGAAGCTGACTGATCATGGCCCTCAGCTCTCCTTGCTCCTGAGCTAAACCTTGAATGAGGGCCCTTTGCCCCAGCATCTGGGCTTTCATTGCATCCATCTCAGCTTGCAGATGTTTCAGCTGTTCGTCCTCAGCGCTGTTCCTGGCCAAAGTCTCCATGAGAAGTGTCCTTAGCTCCTCCTGTCCCTTGGATATATTCAAAAGGATTTCCCCGAACCGAGTCTCTTAAGCAAGAAGGTCCTGGTTGTCCGGTTGGAAAGCCATTGCTGAAATAAACAGCGGGAAAGGTAAGTAACCTGCAACAAGGGTACCTGTTATGCAATGAAGTGTATGACATGCATGTAATGTTTTCAAGGACCTCGCGGGATAAACAAGAAATTTGTTAAAATTTGAAACCGGTAGCTTGATTGAAGGCACTGCATATTGTTGAGAGTCCTTCTTCAAGGGTCAAAGGCTCACCATATCCAGTGGGTCATAGCCCCTGACTTTAGTCATCATGTTTAGTTCTGGCTTCCACACAACCTTGGTTAGGGGAACCTTCTCCAGGAGTCAGAGCTCACCATATCAAGTGGGTCATAGCCCCTGACAACTTTGTCTAGAGGAAAATAAATCCTCTTTGCCCCTTGCTGGGATAGTTGATTCACCATGACCTGCATCACAAGCCCTTGAGATCCTTGAAATGGATTAGTCCTTATGTAGGATGTATGCAATGGTATGATGTCATGCTATGCATGGGGTAATGTAGGTAAACCCTGTTACGAGTCCCAATTAAGGACTGCAAACCAAAACCTGCAAGAAACTCAAGTAAAACCTGTCATGAGTCCCAATTAAGGACCAAATAAAACCTGCAAAACACTCAGTAAACCCTGTTATGAGTCCCAGTTAAGGACTATAAACAAAACCTGCAAGAAACTCAAGTGTCAGATAACAAGCATGCAAGTAGTCAAGTTGGAAGGAACACAAGTCACACAAGAGAAACCCTTAGAGTTCAGGCCAACATGGGGTCTGGGTATTACCCTCTTGGAGTTGGTGGGCTCAACCTGTCCTATTAGAAGTAACCGGGTTCTAAGGGTCCCAATATCACGGGATTGCTTTCATTGTTCATCGTTTCGATTTAGCCACTGAACTGGCGACCGAAATATTCCAGGAAAGCAACCCTCAATTGAGTGTAGTATCGAGTATCAACCAACCTCGGACTGCACCAAGGTCAGTTATCTCACTACCCTAAAGAGGCCAAGATAGTTCAATTAAGGTTCCTAAGGTTTGTTGATGCTTCATGACACCACACGGAGGCCCCGTACTCTCCTTGACTGAACTCAAGGGTTACCGGTACACACCAAAGTGCCACATCAACGTAGCAGACTGTTTCAACCATGTCGGTATACCCCGCACAGTTCCCTCACAGCCTTGTTGCTACTTTCTAAGAAGGTATCCCCAGATCCGGGTTAGGATCTATAGAACTCCCAAGCAACCCACAATTTAAAGCAGACAAGTCAATACAATTGAAAACACAGTTATGAACTAACCCTAAGGTACACCTCACTTTATTCAAAACATCCCCAGCAGAGTCGCCAGTTCTGTGATCGGTGGATCTGGAACTGACTGTTTAACGCTGGTTCGCGAAATGTCGCGGAAGCAAGAGTCGCCACCGTCTTTTATTTTCTCCAAACGGAAAGGACAAAAGCACAGAAAAATTCCTTAAAGAGATTGCTCTCGGTTCGGGAGGTAGATTATAGAAAGGGAAGGTGTTAGCACCCTTTCTATCCATGGTTATCCATGGGCTCTTAGATACTTGCTCATTTGTGTTTTCAAAAATGGTTTGTTTGCTTTTCAATTGTGGGTTTTAAAAAAGTTTCTTTGAAAATTTCAGTTCGACTCTTGTATCAGTCCTCAAGAGTGTTTGAAAAATTTGCTTTCGAAAGCTTTTTGAAAATGTGTTGGTGTGAAAAGTATTTTTGAATTTGTTTTGAAATTAGAGCAAGTATCTACGAGAACCTACCTACCCTAAGGAATTCGTCTGTGTAAATGTCCTTTAAAGTAGTGCCATCCCACCATTGAGAGGTAGGTAGCACCACCATTGGAGGTGTTCGGGTCAATTCGAGGTTCGGGACATGGTGATCACCAGAGCAATGGGAAGACACCTTAGAAGCTACCCTCATGCCAGGTTCCCGGATCATGAGGACTTACTAAGACATCCTCTACTCGATGATCACCTTTCGAGGCAAGGCAACAGTGAGGCGTACCCTAGGGGTGGTGTGTGATTTGTGTGTCAGATTCGTTTATTTTTGTCTTGTTCATGTTAAAGGTGATCTACCCATTTGTTTTTATTTTTGTCCATTCATTCTTGCATGCATTTGTTTAACAGTTAAAAAGATACGAGAAATAAAAGTTCTAAAGCTATTACAAAAGGCGCGAGTCCACATCGCCAAAATTTCCAGGACCCGATTTGACAGAAAATAAAGAATTAAAGGAAAGTAAAGTGCGAAAGATTTAATTTACACGGCTTTGGGAGAGGTACATAAATATTAAAAGAAAAAGAAATAAATACGCGAATTGAATTAAAATTAAAAACGAGGGCGTTGGACCCATTTTAATGAAATTTAAATTATTAGCAAATTAATTAAATTAAAGAAAAAAGAAATTATTTTTGGTTTTTTTGTATTTGAATTTTATGGGAATATTAATTGAAATTATTATGCTAACCCTAATTCTAATTGTTTTTAGTTTATTAAGAAAATATTAAAGTTAAACCTAAATTAACCTAATTATTTACATGCAATTTTGATTTATAAATAATATTTTAATAATTAATCATTATGAAAAAAAGATAAAAAATTAATTAAGACTCTAATTCTACCAATTTTAAGTTAATTAAGAAAGTGCTTGAATTAAACCTAATTTAATAGCTAAAATTAATGCATAATATTTATTTACAAGATATAATATATTAAATAAAAATACTTGTTTTTTTTGTCTTTTTCTGATTTTATATTATTTTTTATGTTTTCTATAAAAATAATTAAATTAAAGAAACTGATTAAAAAAAATAATAATTGAAATAAGTAAAATAAAGAAAAGAATAAAAACTCAAACCTAGGGGGGTCTTCCCCCAAATAGGAGGTTTTTGTTTAGCATGGCTGGCCCAAAGTTCTTAAGGCCTTCTTTGACTTTCCAGGATAGCGTGCCCAGGCGTTGACTCACGTTTACCATGCTCTCCAGATCTGGGCCCTTGGATTGATGAGATTGGCCAAGTGGCGTGTTGGAGATTGTGGACGCATGGTGATCCTTAGTGCTGAAGCTGCATAGAATCATTAATAGGAAAACAATATTGAAGGGGTGGGGGACCTGGGATTCGAACCCAGGTCCCAGGGGTTACCAGCGTGTCCTTTAACCAGTGGAGCTGCTTCATTTATCTGTATATCATATAACTAATAAATATAATAAAACAAAAAAAATGTTAGTGCTTCTTTTTCGCGCGAGATTCAAACCAACCAATTACTGATGGCCACCTAATCGTCCCCTTCCTTGGCTTGTTTTTTCTTGAAAATAAAAAGAAATTGGCAACGGTTTTTGAATCGTCCCCTTATACCCCATATTCCAAAATAGCGATTAGCTCAGGGAGGCTCATAAATTGAGCGCGAGGGTTGTGTCCTTTTCGTCCAAATGCGCTGAATTTAGTCATGGCATCATGATGGTCCAATTTTACAGCGTTAAGAAACGCCCAATTCAAAGCTTGCAAAACCCTAGAAGATAACAATGGCAGATTCGCATATAGTGTATAAAAACGCAATTAATCCATGTGGTTAGCTTCAGAATTAATCAAGGAAAGTAAATCAATAAAGAAAACACGCTAAAAATGCATGGGATTCATGATTCGATTATGAATTTTTTCGTGCAAAGCTTGACTCGGATATACCACCTCCTTGAGTATGGGACAAAATTCTTGATTGGAATCGTCTCCTGGCAACTTTGGCAAGCTAATGGAATGATGATTTTGGCTTGAAAGACCCTGCAATCGTGATTTCAGTTCTTGAGTTTTTTGACAAAAGTGCAAGTTTTATTCTTTGTATATGGCGCAGCTTGGACCTCTTTTGGAATAGGGTTTGCATTCATATATGTATGTGAGTGATTAGGTCAAAGAAAATTGATCAAAGAATCCATGAATTAATGAAAAGAATATTTGATTTTCAAGCCATAATTTTCCAAATCTTTTTCATGCTTTTTGGCTTCAATCACATCCAATCACCTTTGATTCTTTCCTAACCTGATTTGCACGAAATATTGAGTATATATCATGCATAAAAAGATTGAAAAACCTAGGTTTAGTATTTTTTATATATTTTAATTAATTAAATGAATTTCTAGCATTTAAAAATTCAAATAAATAAAATAAAAATGATAAAAACTTCCCTTTGGGCCAAATGGTCGTGCACATGCCTTGGATGATGAATTGTGGAAGAAAAAGAGGCCCATTAGCATTTTTAGGTCATTTGAAGCAATGTTGACTTTTCAAAATATCCAAAAATTTCCCGACTTCCACAAGGCATAACTTGCTCAATTTTTAAGCTTTGCTCATGTTCTTGGACATTTTGGAAAGGTCTTTGAGTCCTCTAACCAATGCATTTGGTCCCATGTCATTTTGATTTACCAATCTCAAGTTATTGCCTTTAACTTAAAGTCTCTTTTTGTTGACTTTTGAAAATGACCTATAATGTTGAAATTGATAACTTTTTGTGAGAGCATTTCTTGGACTTGAAGTGTGAAGAGGAGTTGTAGGAAATGTCATTCTCTTCAAAATGAGCTTTGGATGGAATTTTTCTGATAATCCATGTGAAAGTTATGCCCTGGTCAATTTACAGTTGACTTTTTCAACTGTCCAAATATGGAAACTTTTGCATCTTGATGATTTTTGAGCCAAGCTTTGAGAATCATGATCAAGAATTGATCAAATGATGTTTGTGGCTTCAAAATGAGATGTTGACCAAAAATTTGAACTTTTGACTGTCAAATGACCATTTTGCCCCTACAGTTGACTGTAGTGCAATTAGGGTTTTTGACTGTGCAATTTTGTGCTGTAAGTCTTGAAACTTGGTATGAAGATGCTTGACCATGTTTATAAGCATGTGGGACTTGATTGGACCCTTGGAAACTTCATTTTCTTTGTCAGAACCAAAACCCTAATTTTGACTATTTAGGAGGCCCTTGAACTGTGCAACCCTTGGGGAGATTTTAGAGCTTGCTCTTTGCAATTCTTGAAGAATATGGGAGGGAAAATTTTGGGGTACAACACTCATCATCCCCAATTGCATTCACTCCCTGATCATGCTTGGGCATGGGTGCAATTATGACATTAGGCTTTTCTGGTGCGTCAAACTCGATCTCTTTAGCTTCAATCAAATCTTGCACCTTATTCCTCAAGGCCCAACAGTTGTTCGTATCATGCCCTGGGCTATCAGAGTGATAGGCGCAGCGGGCGTTTGGATTATACATCGGTGAGGTAGTACTGGGATTCTTCGGAGCTTCCCTCAGAGTTATCAAGTTGGTCTTCAACAACTGCGGTAAAATTTGAGACAGGGTCATGCTGAGCCAAGTATACTGTCTTTGCGGTCTCTCTACTCTTTGCTGATTGTTGCATTGTGGGGCAACATTTGGTCTTGATATTACCACCGCGTTAACTGCTTGGCGGCGTTCAGGACGGTTTTGGCTCCTCGAGCTGTAAACTGCACTAACTTCTTTCCTGAAGGGCTTCTTCTCTGTACTTAATGAAGAACCTTTCTGTATCTTTCCACTCTTGATACTGGCTTCAACTATCTCCCCGGTCAAAATTAATTTAGTGAACCCAGACGATGAACTACCAATCAAATGATTGAAATATGGACCAGACAAACTCCCAAGAAACATATCCACCAACTCCCTATCAGACAGAGGGGGTTGGACTCTTCCAGCAAGATCTCTCCACTTCTGAGCCTAGTCCTTAAAACCTTCGCTCGCACCCATAGACATACCCTAAGTTGAGTACGCGTGGGAGCAAGGTCGGTATTATACTGGTATTGCTTGTAAAAAGCAGCAGCAAGGTCCTCCCAGTTGCGGACATTAGCCCCTTCTAGTTGATAGAACCATTCAAGTTAAGTCCCTGACAGACTATCTTGAAAGAAATGAACCCACAGGTTCCTATCAGCAGTGTATGGTTGAATCTTTCTGACATACGAGCGGAGGTGTAGCTTCGGGCAGGATACCCCATCGTACTTAGCAAAGACAGGAGCTTTAAACTTGTGCGGGATCACCAACCCAGATGCCAAACCCAAATCTCCGAAGTCCAACCCAGGTATCTTCTAGATCTCCATTGCACTCAGCCAGTCTTCAAGTTGCTTATACTTATCCTTAGCAGGAGGATACTGGTCTTCATTAAAATCAGTGTCATTATCAAAGACCACAGGACTAGGCCCCTTTCTTTCCTCTTGATTCTCTCCCCCTCCAGATGAATGGGACAAATCAGTTTCATGTCGCAAATTGTTCCCGAATCTGCGACCCATATTCAGGAGGACTACCTTCTTCTTCTTCTTCTTCTTCTTCTTCTTCTTCTTCTTCTTCTTCTTCTCTTTCAAGATGAGAGACTTCAAATCTTGCTGCCCTTTGGCCAGGTTCAGGAACAGCTCCTGGAACTGAGAATTTTGAGCCTGAAGAGCCTTGATGGCTTGATCAGTAGGTGTTTCAGAAGACATGATTGCTGAAATAAATAGCCAAGAAGATAAGAACCCTGTAATGGTACCTGTAATGAGGTGCATGGTAATGGAATGTGTATGAAATAATTTCAAAGGCTTTGGGAGATTCAAATTTGTAAACCAAAATAAAACACACTTTATTAGATAAAACTTGTAACAATGTTTAAAAATGCCCTTAAGGCGTTACAAAAGAAATACTGAAAAGTAAATCTAAACTAGAAATAATAAAAGACATCAGAAATCCCATGGTCGTTTTCCCTTCGTGCTGACATAATCGTTGATTGTCCTTTCATTCTCAAGCTGCCTTGTAAGCCTCAAGATTTTCCTCTCCTGCTCATGATACTTCTCCCTGTAGGTATCCCTTTCTTCCTTTAACTGGATCCATGATCTCTTCAATGCCCCAAGATCAGTAGGCATGTATGGATGGAGGACCGTAAAAGGAACACCTTCTTCATTAGTATGCTCTATAATTACCGACAAAACTGCTTCATAAGGCATCCCCAGCTTTTGAGCACGGGCTCGAACCCACTAGAGATATGGTTGCATCGGTAGAGAAGTCTTCAATCCTAGATCATGAGGGTCATACCTGTTCACCATGCCCCAGGCTCGTATAAACCTCGGGTGATGCTCACTCACGTCCCCCTTGTAGTCAAATACAATGTCTGGAAGAAGCAGCTCATGGGGACCGTCTCTTTGAGCGCGACCAAACTGTCTCAAAGCCAAGAAAGGGTTGTAGGTTATACCCCCTCTAATTCCAAGCAATGGGACATTAGGGTATTCCCCACATCGATCAATGATAGCTACCTTTTCCATATCCTTGGAGCTCCAAAGGATGTCCGTATGAGCAAGGGACATGATTCTGTAAGCCCAACCTACACCTTCCTCATTCTTCAATACAGACTTGGGGAGGTGTGAAATAAACCACCTCACCAACAACGACGTGAAACACATGAGGGTTCCCCTTCTTTGCATGATACGGGTATAGAGAGCATGTAGAATATCACCCAAGAGAGTAGGCACTGGGTTACGAGACATGAAGATCTTGACCGCATTCACGTCTATGAAAGAATCTGGATTTGGGAAAAGAACCAAGCCGTAGATGAGGAGAGACAAGATGTCTTCAAAAGCTTGAAAGTCTAAGTTGTACCATAACTGTTGAGCTTGATCGATCAAAAACTTAGCCAAGAAACCTTCAACCCCACTCTGTGTCTCCCAGTTAGACACTACATCAGCCTTTGTCAAATGTAAAGCTAAAGCAATGTCTTCAGGCCTAGGAACCTCCTCTAAACCGTTGAAGGGTGTCTGCTCGAGAATGGATATACCCAACAAATCAGAAAACTCCTCCAAAGTAGGGACTAGCTGATAATCCGAGAAGGTGAAACAATGATGCAATGGATCAAAGAACTGGAATAACACACTCATCATTTGCTCATCCAACTTTGAAGTGACCAAACTAAGGATATAACCATGTCTTCTAAAAAATGAAGAAGTATCGGGAACTCTTGAGACTAAATCTCTGAGCTGAGCAGGGATTTGCACGAAGTTGACTCTAATGGTATTTCTGCGCATAGAAGCCATGATCTGCAAAACAAATCAAAGATGAATCCCCTCGGTCTTTGAAATGGTTAGTCTAATGAAATATGCATGCTATGTCATGATGCATGATGTCATGATAAAAACACACAACAGGTATCACAGATAGAAAACATGGTAAGGGCAAACAAGTCACACAATAGCCCTTAAGTTTCAGGCTTGCATGGAGTTTAGGTACTACCCTCTTGCAGTTTAGTTGGTTCAACCTGTCCTAATAATAGTAACTGGGATCTAGAGGTTCTCAATATCACTGACCATCCTCCATCGGTCATAGTTTCAGCTCATGCAATCTTTTCTTCCAGCTGGAACCATCTCAAGAGTATGGTCTCAATGAGTGTAGTATTGAGTATCAACCAGTTCCCAGCTCTATACCGAGGCCGGCTATCTCACTACTTCCTATGGACAAGTTAGTCAATTATAGGTTCTAAGGTCAGTTGATGCTTAACCACCCATATAGCATCCCCATACTCTCCTTGTTGCTCCACAAGGGATATCAATACCAACTAATGTGCCACATCAACATAGTTACTGCTTCAACCGTATCGGTCTATGCCGTACAGTTCCCTCACAGTCTATTGCTACTTACCTAAAAGGTGTCCCCCAGATCCGGGTTAGGGTCTATAGTAACTCCGATACAAAGCCCACAAAAATAAAGCAATCAAATCAAACAATAGAAAATAATATGATGAACTAATCCTAAGGTATACCCCACTTATAGGTCCCCAGCACAGTCGCCAGTTCTATGATACGGTGGTCAGAACCGGGACTGTTTATTTTAGGAATTGTTGGTTTTCATTTTACGTTTGTGTTCTTAAAATGTCGCGGTAAGCAAGATTCGCCATCGACTTTTATTTTATCCAACAGGAAAGGAAAAAAGCACAGAAAAATTCTTTTTTTCGAGATTTTCTGAGTACGGGGGGTAGATTATAGAAAGGGAAGGTATTAGCACCCTTTCTATCCGTAGTTATCTACGGGCTCTTAGGTACTTTCTCATCATTTTCAAAATTGCTTCTTTGTGTGTTTGTGTGATTTGAAAAGTTTTTTGAGTTCGATTTAACTCTTGCTTCCGTCTTCAAGAGTGTTACGAAGTGTTTTTGAAAGCTTTGTTTGTAAAGGAGTGTAAGTGTGAAAAAGTTTGTTTGAATTAAGCAAGTACTTAAGAACTAATCTACCTACTCGGAAAAAAGAATTGTTCTGTGTTCGTTTCCTTTAGACAATGCTATCCTACTATTAGTGAGTAGGTAGCATTGTCGTTAGAGTTTTGAGGGTCAATTCGAAAGGGACGTACAGTCACTAAAGCAATGTTAGGACGTCTTATTAGTAACCCTAATGTCTTAGATCATTTATTCGAGGTGACCATTCTGAGGCAACTATTCCGAGGTAACTTTTCCGAATGGGACTTTGATCTTTGTTTAGACAAAAGAGTGACCACTAAAGCATCCTATACTTAATGATCGTTTACCAAAGACAACCAAGTGGGAGTGTATCCTAGGAGTGCGCATGTGCGAGTGATTCAATTTCACATTATTTATCTTTGTACATTTAGGGTTATCTAACCGTTTTAAAGTTAATCATACATTCTTGTCATGCATCCCTAATATCATACATCTAACAGTTTAATATTTTGAGGAATTTAAAGGGGCGGAAAGTAAACTAAGCTATTACAAGGCTTCGGGTATTTACATAGCCAAAAACAAACCCTTAAAAAATAAAGCGGTAAATGAAAATAAAAGACCTATTTAAACTATTACAACTTGTGGGCAGTTACATCAATATGGTAAATAATAATAAAGCGCACGATGAAATTAGGAACGACATGAAATTAGGTTTTTGACCCTTTTTAACCTAATTAAAAGAAAAAAAATGTTTTTTTGTTGTTTTTAATTATTTTTTTAAGAAAAGAATTATGTTTTAAATTGAATACTAAATTAATTAGCTAATTAAATTAATTAATGAAAATAAATATTTAACCTAATCTTGTGTTTTGTTACTTTTAAGAAAAGAAAATAGAATTAAATTATAAACAAAACCCTAATTGTTCTAATTATTTCTAAATTTATTTACAAAAAGAATTAAAGTTATCTAAAATTAAAAACCTAATTAGATTAATTTAATTTTTGATAAAAAATAAAATCTAAACCTAATTTGGTGAAAAATATTATTTTGTGATTTTTTTGATAAAAGAAAAATTAATTTGTTAATAAAATAAATTAATAAAGAAAAAATGTAAAAATAAAAGAGAAAGAGTTATTGGGCCTGAAAGATGATTTTAGGGGTGTGAATAGCAATCTGGCCCAAGACAAGGAGGTCCACGTTGACTTCCTGATTCTCATGCTCTGCCTTGACCAATGCCTTTGGTACTCCATCATTGATGGCCTTTGGATCTGGCCATCTGGCCATTTGGCAGGCTGGATGATGAGGTCCCATGATGGACCTTGGTCTTAGGTATATGCTGGATTACCTAAAAGAAAAATATATGAAGAAAGTGGGGGACCTGGGATTCAAACCCAGGCCCTTATGCATTATACACTCGCCTGGCTACCAACTGCGCTACATGTGTTAGTTGTTATATAATTAAACATAAATAATAATATGGAAAACAACGAGATTCCCAGATCCAAACGCGCGGATTTTCAAACACGCGAATGATGGCTTGCCACAACATCTTCTTCCTCATTGCTCCGTTGGTAAAAGTCCTAGACTTTTACCTACGGCACCATGTCTATCACTACAAATCTGTGCATTCTGAAAATCAAACACACGTATGATAAATAAAAACTAAAGCCATGGATAGCTTCGTCTGGACCTGCTGAGTTCAATGGTGGCCCTTTCATGGCCCAATTTTGCCTGTAATCAAAAATCCCAAATCAAAGCTACAAACCCTAACAATGGTTAAATCTCATACAGTCCATATAAATGCAATTAAACATTACAGAAAGCTTGCAAATGTTCTAAGGATTAAGAATCTACAAATATTTCATGCTATAGATGCCACAATTATGCAATTCGAATTCAAGAAAATAGAAAAATCGTGACTGACTAACAGTGAGTTACATGGCTTGGGAATGCTTGATTTCGATTGGTTTTGCTTGTTGGGGATCCCAGGAAGCGATTGGGATGGTCAAAGGATCTTGAAATTGCTTCAAAGTGTGAATTCGTGTTTGCACTTTTTCTTGTTTTTTTCAAGTTTTGTTCTTGTTCATACGCCTCTCTCTAGCCTTGCTTTAGGTATGCAAACGATCCTTATGTACTGAGGAATGAATTAGGGTTGAAAGAATATGCTCAATCTCCCTCCATCATTGCATTTGATCTTGATTTGATTCCTTTGAATAACCTTCCAAAAATAGGCCTAATCCAATCTTTTTGTGCACACCAAGCCTTTACACGAATTCAATCTCATGCTAGCTGGATATTAAGACCTGAAACATGTATCAAATATCGAGATTTCAATATTTTGGATTTTCTATGATTTGTTCTGATTTAAATTGATTTAATTCAAATAAAAATCAAAATAAATAATAAAAATAAGATAATGACAAGTGGAAAGGGCTAGGGCTCGTGGACCATGTTGCCAACTCAAAACAAGTGCAAAAGATTAGGCCCATTTGGCAAAATTTGCAATTTTAGGCATAGTTAACTTTTGACAATTTTGCAAAAAAGGTCAACTTCACCAATGCACAACTTCCTCAATTTTGACTCTTTGAAGGTGTTATTAGACTTTTTTAGAAAGCTTGAGATGTACTATAAGCAACCCTTTTGGTACCATATCAATTTGATATTCCATGATCATGTATGAAGCTTTTGACAAAAATGGTGTTTTTGTTGACTTTTCAAAATGACCTATAATGTCCAAATTCATAACTTCTTGTGAGTGCATATTTTGAACTTGGGAGCTGAAGATGGATTGTAGAGCATTGCATCCTCTTCAAAATAAGATTTGGATGGGTCATTTCTCATAAAGTATGAGAAAGTTATGCTTGGTCAAAGTTGAGTTGACTTTTCCTACAAAACCCTAATTTAGCAACTTTTGGTTCTTGATGAATTATGAGCAATCCTTGATGAATCATGATCAACCATTAATAAAATGATTAAATATGCTTCAAAATTAAGATGTTGACCAAAAATCTTGAAGTTTGACTGTATGTGGGCCACAGTTGACTTTTTCCCTAGCACTGTCGATTTTCAGGCCTTTGAGCAATTGACTGAGCAAAGTTTCTCTATAGGGCTTGAAACTTGACATGAATGATCTTGAGAACATATTAGGACAATGGTGATCATTTGGAATCCCTTGGACTCAAGTTTCTTGATGCAACATGAAACCCTAATTTGAGGTAGACTACCTTAGGAGAGGGCTTGTCTGGTCAACCCTTGGACTTCCTTGAGGATCTTTCTTGAAATGTTTTGAAAAATATGGGAGGGGAAATTTTGGGGTACAACAGCTGCCCCTGTTCAATCTTCTTAAACCAAAATATTTAGATTGGCTTGTCTGCCTTTCGTGATCTGAAGGTGGAAGATGATTGAACACTACAGTGCCCAAAAATTTGCACTCGCATGAAGTGGTATCCGTCTTGCGATATCGGGAATGGACTTATAGATGCCATTTGGAGGTTTATGTCGAGAGATGGGCTTAAAGATGCCATCCTAAGGAGTGTCGATCGCATAAGAGATTCCTTAGCGAGAGCTTGTATACCTGTTGTTGAGGAAGATTCTGCCGGGGAATGCTGATCTCTGTCTTGAGAGAAATAGAATTTTAGGAGCTTCGGTCGTCCGTTATTCTGCTGGGAGATTGTCTCTGTTTTGAGAAAAGTTGAATTTTAGGAACTTCGGTCGTCCATTATTCTTGTTGAGGAATCGTCTCTTCGTCGAAGAGGTGAAAATGAACTACTATCTGGTCGTAATCTAGGCTTCATAGTAATAAGACCGACTGCTATCTGGTCGTAATCCAGGCTTTACAGTGACTTAATGGGGAGATGAGATTAAACTTTCTATCCAGTTGTGATCCGGGCTTCGCAATTTCTTGATTCTTATCTGGTCGTAATCCAGGCTTCAGAAGGAAATGAGTTGTTATCCGGTCGCGTCCGGGCTTCAATTTGAATTTAGGGCACACTAATATCCGATCGACTCCGGGCTTCTTAGTAATATTCCAGGTAAACTGCTATTTGGTCGAAATCCAAGCTTCGCAGTATCTTGTATTGTTATCTGGTCGTAATCCAGGCTTTAATCCTTTTATCGTTATCTGGTCATAATCCAGGCCTCACGATGCTTTGTACCATTATCTGGTCGAATCTAGGCTTCATGGTGTTATGTACTGCTATCTGGTTGTAACCCAGGCTTCACAATACCTTACTTCTTATCTGGTCATAATCCAGGCTTCAGAAGAGATCAAATGGTTATCCGATTGTAATCCGGGATTCCCTTTGGCTTTTGGGCCTACTAATATCCGGTCGTAATCTGGGCTTCATAGTATTTGGCCAGGTAAACTGCTATTTGGTCGTAATCCAAGCTTCACAGTGTCCCTTACTGTTATCTGGTCGTAATCCAGGCTTCACAGTGTCTCTTACCGCTATCTGGTCGTAACCCAGTCTTCGCGACGTCTCATACCACTATCTGGTTGAAACCCAGGCTTCATGGTGTTCAGAGGAAATCAAGATATTATTCGGTCGTAATCCGGGCTTCATAACTTGTGTTAAAGATATACCACTATCTGGTCGTAATCCAGGCTTCGTGGTGTCTTTAGCTGCTATCTGGTCGTAACCCAGGCTTCACAGAAACTTGTATTGCTATCTGGTCGTAATCCAGGCTTCACAATAACTTGTTGAGCTGTTATTCGGTCGTAATCCGGGCTTCACGGCTTGCTGGGGATCAAACTATTATCCGGTCGTATCCGGGATTCATATCTTAGAGATAAACCATTATCTGGTCGAATCCAGGCTTCGCGGTGTTTGATACTATTATCCGGTCGAATCTAGACTTCACAATATGCTGTAGAAATCAAGATACTATCCAGTTGGATCCGGGCTTCATAGCTTGAATTTTTGTGAGAGTTTGATTGTATCTTTCCTGAAAGGTAAAGGTTAATTGTAATGCATGACATGTATCAAGCAATGATGTTCTCAAAATAAATGAGATTGTGTTGTATGATGTTTATGCCGTATGTCATGATGTATGGGTATGTAATGTTTTTGATGTTCTCTAGCTGGGGAAAATAAATCCCGGATTGCTGCTGGAGAAAAGAGTTGAATTCTTTGTTTCCGCTGGAGATAGTGAATGAAGGTGATTGTGAGAATAATCCTGCTGGAGAATAGACCGGCGAGAAAAATGATTATGTGGGAAAGAGATGCTCTGTTTGAGGTCCTGTTGATTTGGAGGAACAACCTCGGCTGGGAACGAATTACCGTTGCTGGCGATGATAAACTCTGTTGGGGATTGAGTTTCTATTTGTGAAAGGAATGAACTCTGCTGGGGATGATTTTCTAGTGGCGACTTCACTGGGGATAATTTTTTAGACTCTACTGGGGACAATCCTCCAGACTCTACTGGGGATAATTTTCTAGTGCTGATGATAGATAAACTCTGCTTGGGGAGAATATTGCCGACTCATTCGCGGTTGCGAGCCTCAACTGGGGAGAGTGGTGTCCTGTTCGGGACCGCTAATATCACTGTCTTTTTCTTACTCTGAGGGGAGTGAATGTACCTTTAATCGTTTTCTCCAACTAGGTTTATCCCTATACCTGGTGGATAGAGCAACGGTATGGTTTGGACATTTCTTGTTTGCCCCTGTTCCTGATATTACGAGTAATCGTCTTTTGTTTCGCATGTAAATATTTATGAGCAGCAATTATTGTCAAATGAATATATCAAAAATGAACCATTAGACATTCTTGCAAACAAAACAGGAAAAAGAAAACAATTTGAAATTTCTTTGTGAAAATGAATTGTATTGATTTTGAAATTGGCCTGTAAATAGGCATTTTTGTACAAGAGGTTGACGTCCTAGTAAGAGAACGCCGCCAAACAATAGAGTTTATACAATTTGTGTAAAACAAAGAAAAACAGCTATGTGAATAATCCCACTGGGTTCCAACTCTGCTATTGCCTTTATATCCTTGAGCATCTCATGACTTTGCTACTTGGTTGAAGGTAGATCAGATTGATTAGCGCCGTCCGAGTTTGATAGTCGATACCGAAGTCTGGTTACAAGATGATCTAATGAGACATAGTGTTACGCTTTAATACCTAATTTTTGCCTGGACTGCCCTTTCGGTTTTCAGTCCACCGGGATACCCTTTTTTTCCCAAGCCGCTTTTTCAGGTTTTCGACTTGCCGGGTGTACAATTTTTTTTTTCATTTTCATCCCTTATTTTTACCCGAACCCTTTTGGTTCGCCTGGAAGCCCTTATTTTTGCCTAGTCCAGTCAACCTAGCGGGTCTTTAATTAGGCGTAGTATTTTTTCACTATGTCTGTATTGACGGGGTGAGGAAGGTCGTCACCATCCATGGTGGTTAGAATCATATCTCCTCCTGAGAAAATGTTCTTAACCACAAATGACCCTTCATACATAGGGGTCCATTTGCCCCTGGGATCACCTTGCGGCAGTATGATACGCTTGATCACCAGATACCCAAATTGATACTCTTGTCGTCTGACTTTCTTGTTAAATTCCTTGATCATCCGCTTTTGATACGTCTGACCATGACAAATAGCAGTTAGTCTCTTTTTGTCGATTAAGATCAGCTGATCAAGCCGGGTCTGGATCCAATCCTCCTCGCTCAAACCTGCATCTTTCATAATCCGAAGAGAGGGTATCTTGACCTCAATGGGTAAGACAACTTCCATGCCATACACCAAAGAGTAGGGTGTTGCCCCTGTTGAAGTTCGTGCTGAGGTGCGGTGCCCATGAAGAGCAAACGTTAACATCTTGTGCCAATCTTTGTATGTCACCGTCATCTTTTGCACAATCTTCTTGATGTTCTTATTAGCCGCTTCAACAGCCCCATTCATCTTCGGCCGGAAAGGAGAAGAGTTGTGATGCTGTATCTTGAACTGCTTGTAGAGTTCGGTGATCATCGTATTGTTGAGATTTGTACCATTATCCGTAATGATCCTCTCGGGTACACCATATCGACAGATCAAATTGTGCCAAATAAACTGTGCCATGACGTTCTTGGTTACTGTAGAAAAGGAGGCTACTTTAACCCACTCGGTAAAGTAATCAATAGATACCAGGATGAAACGATACCCGTTGGACGCAGTAGATCTGATCTCATCGATCATATCGATGCCCCACATTGCAAAGGGCCAAAGAGCCGTCAAGATGTTCAGAGGAACTGGAGGTATATGCACCTTATCAGCATAGACTTGACACTTGTGACAAGTCCGAGAGTGTTGATAACAGTCGGCTTCCATGGTAGACCAATAATATCCTGCCCGTAGGATCTTCTTTGCCATGGTATATCCACTGGAATGAGTCCCGAAAGTGCCTTCATGTAACTCTGCCATAATTCTTTCTGCCTCGTTCTTATCCACACAACGCAGTAATGTTGAGTCATGGTTACACTTATAAAGAATACCATTACTGATGAATAACTTCGCCACGAACCTCCTCAGAAACTTCTTATCATTAACAGATGCCCCCTTGGGGTACTCTTAAGCCTCAAGATACCTCTTTACCTCGTGGAACCAAGGTTTATCTGCTACCTCTTCAGTCTCAATGTCACAGCAATGTGCAGGTTCGTCCAACCTCTCAATGGTAATATGGGGAGCTTCATTGTCTCACCTGACTTTGAACATAAAAGACATAGTAGCTAGCGCGTCCTCTAACTGATTCTCCTATCTGGGGAAGTGTTCAAAGGTTATCTCCTCAAAATGTGGAAGCAACGTCAATACATACTCTTTGTAAGGAATAAGATTTGGGTGCTTCGTATCCCACTCTCCTTTGATCTGACTGATCACGAGAGCGAAATCTCCGGATACACTTAAGAACTTAATCCTTAGGTCAATAGCTGCTCGAAGGCCCATGATGCACGCTTTATATTCCGCCATATTGTTTGTGCAGTTAAAACATAATCGGGCAGTAAACGGAGTATGACAGCCTTCAGGAGATATGATAACGACACCAATGCCATTACCTAATGCATTTGAAGCTCCATCAAAATACATAGACCATCGGGATCCCTCCTCAGGTCCTTCATTCGGTCCAGGTGTTTCGCAGTCAGTCACTAATATGATGCTCTCATCCGAGAATTCGAAATTCATAGACTGATAATCATCCACTGCCTGATGTGCCAAATGATCTGCCAACACACTTCTCTTGATTGCTTTTTGGGTCGTGTATTGGATGTTGTACTCAGTCAAGATCATCTGCCATCTTGCTATTCTTTCGGACAAGGTAGGCTTTTCGAAGATATACTTGATTGGTTCCATCTTTGATATCAATAGGTTAGTGTGAGTCAGCATATACTGTCTCAGCCGGCGAGCAGCCCATGCCAAAGTGCAGCAAGTTTTCTCAAGCAGTGAGTATCGGGTCTCACAGTCGGTAAACTTTTTGCTAAGGTAGTAAATAGCATGCTCTTTTCGGCCAGACTCGTCATGCTGCCCCAACACACACCCCATCAAATTGTTGAGTACTGTCAAGTATAAGATCAAAGGTCTCCCTTCAACTGGAGGAATTAGAATAGGTGGATCTTGGAGATATTCCTTGATCCTTTCGAAAGCGGCTTGACATTCATCATTACATCTTACCACTTGATCTTTCTTCAACAGCTTGAAGATTGGTTCACAAGTAGCAGTCAAGTGCGAAATGAATCGGGCAATGTAATTTAGGCGTCCCAAAAATCCTCTGACTTCTTTTTCTGTTCGGGGAGCTGGCATTTCCTGTATAGCCTTCACCTTTGCAAGGTCTACTTGAAGACCTTTATCACTAACGACGAAACCCAGCAGCTTACTAGACCTTACCCCGAAGGTGCACTTGTTCGGGTTTAACCTCAGCTTGTACAACTTCAACCTGTCAAATAGTTTCTGGAGATGAATGAGATTTTCTCCTTCAGTCTAAGATCTTGCAATCATGTCGTCAACATATACCTTAATCTCATGATGAATCATGTCGTGGAACAAAGCGACCATGGAACGCTGATACGTTGCCCCAGCATTCTTCAATCCGAACGGCATGACCTTGTAGCAAAAGGTACCCCACTGCGTAACGAACGTTGTCTTTTCCATATCCTCGGGAGCCATCTTAATCTGATTGTAATTGGAGAAACCATCCATAAAGGAGAAGACCTTATGCTGTGCGGTATTGTCGACTAGAACATCGATGTGAGGCAGAGGGAAATCATCCTTGGGGCTTGCCCTGTTCAGATCCCTATAGTCAACACACATTTGTACCTTACCATCTTTCTTTGGCATCGGAACCACGTTGGCAACCCATTGTGGGTAAGAAGTAACTGCGAGAAAACCGACATCAAACTGTTTCATGACTTCAGCTTTGATCTTCTCAGACATCTCTGGGCGCATTCGGAGAACTTTCTGCTTTATTGGAGGACAGTCTTCTTTAGTTGGCAAGCGGTGAACCACAATATCGGTATCCAACCCAGGCATATCTTCATAAGACCAAGCAAAGATCTCAACATAGTCACGCAACATTTGTATTAACCGTTGCTTGACGTTAGGCTCCAGATTTGCACCGATCTTAACCTCTTTCTTGTCTTCTTCTGTGCCTAGATTCACTGATTCTACTGGCTCTTCATTGGGCTGTATGGCCCCTCTTCTTGTAGTAACAATTTGGCAAGTTCCCCAGGCACTTCGCAATCATCCTCACCTTCGTCCCCGGCTTGGTTGATCGGACTTTCAAAGTCAAAACTGGCAGTAGCAGAGTCGTTATCAGTGGGATCCAGAGTGGATGTGGACCTGTATTATGATATGTGTGTGTGTGTAAGACAAATAGCTGTTTTGATAAAGTGGAAGATATAAAAGAAAAACAAGGAGCGCAAAATTTGTAATGCAAGAAAATGTCCAATGCTTTATTGATGATATATGGAAATGACAAACATTAAGCCCTCACAAACAAAGCCGTGGTGTCTCAGGCAAGGCACCGGGCCGTAAAGTTTTAAATTGTCTGTTACAAATCTCAAAACAAAAGTCTATTACTGTGTAATAAAAGAAATGGGCACGAAGTCCTTCGTCGTCCAATTGCTTAATCCGCCGTCGGTAGTCAGGTAAATCCAGTTGTCAATGTATGACCCTTCCTCATCACCCCCAATTGCATTCACTCCCTGATCATGCTTGGGCATGGGTGCAGTTATGACGTTAGGCTTTTCTGGTGCGTCAAACTCGATCTCTTTAGCTTCAATCAAATCTTGCACCTTATTCCTTAAGGCCCAACAGTTGTTTGTATCATGCCCTGGGCTATCGGAGTGATAGGCGCAGCGGGCGTTCGGATTATACAGCGGTGAGGTAGTACTGGGATTCTTCAGAGCTTCCCTCATAGTTATCAAGTTGGTCTTCAACAACTGCGGTAAAATTTGAGACAGGGTCATGCTGAGCCGAGTATACTTTCTTTGCGGTCTCTCTACTCTTTGTTGATTGTTGCATTGTGGGGCAACATTTGGTCTTGATATTACCACTGCGTTAACTGCTTGGCAGCGTTCAAGACGATTTTGGCTCCTCGACCTGTAAACTGCACTAGCTTCTTTCCTGAAGGGCTTCTTCTCTGTACTTAATGAAGCACCTTTCTGTATCTTTCCACTCTTGATACCGGCTTCAACTATCTCCCCGGTCAAAATTAATTTAGTGAACCCAGACGATGAACTACCAATCAAATGATTGAAATATGGACCAGACAAAGTCCCAAGAAACATATCCACCAACTCCCTATCAAACAGAGGGGGTTGGACTCTTCCAGCAAGATCTCTCCACTTCTGAGCGTAGTCCTTAAAACCTTCGCTCGCACCCATAGACATACCCTAGAGTTGAGTACGCGTGGGAGCAAGGTTGGTATTATACTGGTATTGCTTGTAAAAAGAAGCAGCAAGGTCCTCCCAGTTGCGGACATTAGCCCCTTCCAGTTGATAGAACCATTCAAGTTGAGTCCCTGACAGACTATCTTGAAAGAAATGAACCCACAGGTTCCTATCAGCAGTGTATGGTTGAATCTTTCTGACATACGAGCGGAGGTGTAGCTTCGGGCAGGATACCCCATCGTACTTAGCAAATACAGGAGCTTTAAACTTGTGCGGGATCACCAACCCAGATGCCAAACCCAAATCTCCGAAGTCCAACCCAGGTATCTTCTGGATCTCCATTGCACTCATCCAATCTTCAAGTTGCTTATACCTATCCTTAGCAGGAGGATACTGGTCTTCATCAAAAGCAGTGTCATTATCAGAGACCACATGACTAGGCCCCTTTCTTTCCTCTTGATTCTCCCCCCCTCCAGATGAATGGGACAAATCAGTTTCATGTCGCAAATTGTTCCCGAATCTGCAACCGATATTCAGGAGGACTACCTTCTTCTTCTTCTTCTTCTTCTTCTTCTTCTTCTTCTTCTTCTCTTTCAAGATGAGAGACTTCAAATCTTGCTGCCCTTTGGCCAGGTTCAGGAACAGCTCCTGGAACTGAGAATTTTGAGCCTGAAGAGCCTTGATGGCTTGATCAGTAGGTGTTTCAGAAGACATGATTGCTGAAATAAATAGTGAAGAAGATAAGAACCCTGTAATGGTACCTGTAATGAGGTGCATGGTAATGGAATGTGTATGAAATAATTTCAAAGACTTTGGGAGATTCAAATTTGTAAACCAAAATAAAACACACTTTATTAGATAAAACTTGTAACAATGTTTAACAATGCCCTTAAGGCGTTACAAAAGAAATACTGAAAAGTAAATCTAAACTAGAAATAATAAAAGACATCAGAAATCCCATGGTCGTTTTCCCTTCGTGCTGACATAATCGTTGATTGTCCTTTCATTCTCAAGCTGCCTTATAAGCCTCAAGATTTTCCTCTCCTTCTCATGATACTTCTCCCTGTAGGTATCCCTTTCTTCCTTTAACTGGATCCATGATCTCTTCAATGCCCCAAGATCAGTAGGCATGTATGGATGGAGGACCGTAAAAGGAACACGTTCTTCATTAGTATGCTCTATAATTACCGGCAAAACTGCTTCATAAGACATCCCCAGCTTTTGAGCACGGGCTCGAACCCACTAGAGATATGGTTGCATCGGTAGAGAAGTCTTCAATCCTAGATCATGAGGGTCATACCTGTTCACCATGCCCCAGGCTCGTATAAACCTCGGGTGATGCTCACTCACGTCCCCCTTGTAGTCAAAGATAATGTCTGGAAGAAGCAGCTCATGGGGACCATCTCTCCGAGCGCGACCAAACTGTCTCAAAGCCAAGAAAGGGTTGTAGGTTATACCCCCTCTAATTCCAAGCAATGGGACATTAGGGTATTCCCCACATCGATCAATGATAGCTACCTTTTCGATATCCTTGGAGCTCCAAAGGATGTCCGTATGAGCAAGGGACATGATTCTGTAAGCCTAACCTACACCTTCCTCATTCTTCAATACAGACTTGGGGAGGTGTGAAATAAACCACCTCACCAACAACGGCGTGAAACACATGAGGGTTCCCCTTCTTTGTATGATACGGGTATAGAGAGCATGCAGAATATCACCCAAGAGAGTAGGCACTGGGTTACGAGACATGAAGATCATGACCGCATTCACGTCTATGAAAGAATCTGGATTTGGGAAAAGAACCAAGCCGTAGATGAGGAGAGACAAGATGTCTTCAAAAGCTTGAAAGTCTAAGTTGTCCCATAACTGTTGAGCTTGATCGATCAGAAACTTAGCCAAGAAACCTTCAACCCCACTCTGTGTCTCCCAGTTAGACACTACATCATCCTTTGTCAAATGTAAAGCTAAAGCAATGTCTTCAGGCCTAGGAACCTCCTCTAAACCGGTGAAGGGTGTCTGCTCGAGAATGGATATACCCAACAAATCAGAAAACTCCTCCAAAGTAGGGACTAGCTGATAATCCGAGAAGGTGAAACAATGATGCAATGGATCAAAGAACTGGAATAACACACTCATCATTTGCTCATCCAACTTTGAAGTGACCAAACTAAGGAGATAACCATGTCTTCTAAAAAATGAAGAAGTATCGGGAACTCTTGAGACTAAATCTCTGAGCTGAGCAGGGATTTGCACGAAGTTGACTCTAATGGTATTTCTGCACATAGAAGCCATGATCTGCAAAACAAATCAAAGATGAATCCCCTCGGTCTTTGAAATGGTTAGTCTAATGAAATATGCATGCTATGTCATGATGCATGATGTCATGATAAAAACACACAACAGGTATCACAGATAGCAAACATGGTAAGGGCAAACAAGTCACACAATAACCCTTAAGTTTCAGGCTTGCATGGAGTTTAGGTACTACCCTCTTGCAGTTTAGTTGGTTCAACCTGTCCTAATAATAGTAATCGGGTTCTAGAGGTTCTCAATATCACTGACCATCCTCCATCGGTCATAGTTTCAGCTCATGCAATCTTTTCTTCCAGCCGGAACCATCTCAAGAGTATGGTCTTAATGAGTGTAGTATTGAGTATCAACCAGTTCCCAGCTCTATACCGAGGCCGGCTATCTCACTACTTTCTATGGACAAGTTAGTCAATTATAGGTTCTAAGGTCAGTTGATGCTTAACGACCCATATAGCAGCCCGATACTCTCCTTGTTGCTCCACAAGGGATATCAGTACCAACTAATGTGCCACATCAACGTAGCTACTGCTTCAACCGTATCGGTCTATGCCGTACAGTTCCCTCACAATCTATTGCTACTTACCTAAAAGGTGTCCTCCAGATCCGGGTTAGGGTCTATAGTAACTCCTATACAAAGCCCAAAAAAATAAAGCAATCAAATCAAACAATAGAAAACAATATGATGAACTAATCCTAAGGTATACCTCACTTATAGGTCCCCAGCACAGTCGCCAGTTCTGTGATACGGTGGCCAGAACTGGGACTGTTTCTTTTAGGAATTGCTGGTTTTCATTTTGCGTTTGTGTTCTTAAAATGTCGCGGTAAGCAAGATTCGCCATCGACTTTTATTTTATCCAACAGGAAAGGAAAAAAGCACAGAAAAATTCTTTTTTTCGAGATTTTTTGAGTACGGGGGGTAGATTATAGAAAGGGAAGGTATTAGCACCCTTTCTATCCGTAGTTATCTACGGGCTCTTAGGTACTTGCTCATCATTTTCAAAATTGCTTCTTTGTGTGTTTGTGTGATTTGAAAATTTTTTTGAGTTCGATTTAACTCTTGCTTCCGTCTTCAAGAGTGTTACGAAGTGTTTTTGAAAGCTTTGTTTGTAAAGGAGTGTAAGTGTGAAAAAGTTTGTTTGAATTAAGCAAGTACTTAAGAACTAATATACCTACTCAGAAAAAAGAATTGTTCTATGTTCGTTTCCTTTAGACAATGCTATCCTACTATTAGTGAGTAGGTAGCATTGTCGTTAGAGTTTTGAGGGTCAATTCGAAAGGGACGTACGGTCACTAAAGCAATGTTAGGACGTCTTATTAGTAACCCTAATGTCTTAGATCATTTATTCGAGGTAACCATTATGAGGCAACTATTCCGAGGTAACTTTTCCGAATGGGACTTTGATCTTTGTTTAGACAAAAGAGTGACCACTAAAGCATCCTATACTTAATGATCGTTTACCAAAGGCAACCAAGTGGGAGTGTATCCTAGGAGTGCGCATGTGCGAGTGATTCAATTTCAGATTATTTATCTTTGTACATTTAGGGTTATCTAACCGTTTTAAAGTTAATCATACATTCTTGTCATGCATCCCTAATATCATACATCTAACAGTTTAATATTTTGAGGAATTTAAAGGGGCGGAAAGTAAACTAAGCTATTACAAGGCTTCGGGTATTTACATAGCCAAAAACAAACCCTTAAAAAATAAAGCGGTAAATGAAAATAAAAGACCTATTTAAACTATTACAACTTGTGGGCAGTTACATCAATATGGTAAATAATAATAAAGCGCGCGATGAAATTAGGAACGACATGAAATTAGGGTTTTGACCCTTTTTAACCTAATTAAAAGAAGAAAAAAAATGTTTTTTTGTTGTTTTTAATTATTTTTTTAAGAAAAGAATTAGGTTTTAAATTGAATACTAAATTAATTAGCTAATTAAATTAATTAATGAAAATAAATATTTAACCTAATCTTGTGTTTTGTTATTTTTAAGAAAAGAAAATAGAATTAAATTATAAACAAAACCCTAATTATTCTAATTATTTCTAAATTTATTTACAAAAAGAATTAAAGTTATCTAAAATTAAAAACCTAATTAGATTAATTTAATTTTTGATAAAAAATAAAATCTAAACCTAATTTGGTGAAAAATATTATTTTGTGATTTTTTTGATAAAAGAAAAATTAATTTGTTAATAAAATAAATTAATAAAGAAAAAATGTAAAAATAAAAGAGAAAGAGTTATTGGGCCTGAAAGATGATTTTAGGGGTGTGAATAGCAATCTGGCCCAAGACAAGGAGGTCCATGTTTACTTCCTGATTCTCATGCTCTGCCTTGACCAATGCCTTTGGTACTCCATCATTGATGGCCTTTGGATCTGGCCATCTGGCCATTTGGCAGGCTGGATGATGAGGTCCCATGATGGACCTTGGTCTTAGGTATGTGCTGGATTACCTAAAAGAAAAATATATGAAGAAAGTGGGGGACCTGGGATTCAAACCCAGGCCCTTATGCATTATACACTCGCCTGGCTACCAACTGCGCTACATGCGTTAGTTGTTATATAATTAAACATAAATAATAATATGGAAAACAACGAGATTCCCAGATCCAAACGCGCGAATTTTCAAACACGCGAATGATGGCTAGCCACAAAATCTTCTTCCTCATTGCTCCGTTGGTAAAAGTCCTAGACTTTTACCTACGACACCATGCCTGTCACTACAAATCTGTGCATTCTCAAAATCAAACACACGCATGATAAATAAAAACTAAAGCCATGGATAGCTTCGTCTGGACCTGCTGAGTTCAATGGTGGCCCTTTCATGGCCCAATTTTGCCTGTAATCAAAAATCCCAAATCAAAGCTACAAACCCTAACAATGGTTAAATCTCATACAGTCCATATAAATGCAATTAAACATTATAGAAAGCTTGCAAATGTTCTAAGGATTAAGAATCTACAAATATTTCATGCTATAAATGCCACAATTATGCAATTCGAATTCAAGAAAATAGCAAAATCGTGACTGACTTACAGCGAGTTACATGGCCTGGGAATGCTTGATTTCGATTGGTTTTGCTTGTTGGGGATCCCAGGAAGCGATTGGGATGGTCAAAGGATCTTGAAATTGCTTCAAAGTGTGAATTCGTGTTTGCACTTTTTCTTGTTTTTTTCAAGTTTTGTTCTTGTTCATACGCCTCTCTCTAGCCTTGCTTTAGGTATGCAAACGATCCTTATGTACTGAGGAATGAATTAGGGTTGAAAGAATATGCTCAATATTCCTCCATCATTGCATTTGATTTTGATTTGATTCCTTTGAATAACCTTCCAAAAATAGGCCTAATCCAATATTTTTGTGCACACCAAGCCTTTACACGAATTCAATCTCATGCTAGCTGGATATTAAGACTTGAAACATGTATCAAATCTTGAGATTTCAATATTTTGGATTTTCTATGATTTGTTTTGATTTAAATTGATTTAATTCAAATAAAAATCAAAATAAATAATAAAAATAAGATAATGACAAGTGGAAAGGGCTAGGGCTCGTGGACCATGTTGCCAACTCAAAACAAGTGCAAAAGATTAGGCCCATTTGGCAAAATTTGCAATTTTAGGCATAGTTGACTTTTGACAATTTTGCAAAAAAGGTCAACTTCACCAATGCACAACTTCCTCAATTTTGACTCTTTGAGGGTGTTATTTGACTTTTTAGAAAGCTTGAGATGTACTATAAGCAACCCTTTTGGTCCCATCTGAATTTGATATTCCATGATCATGTATGAAGCTTTTGACAAAAATGGTGTTTTTGTTGACTTTTCAAAATGACCTATAATGTCCAAATTCATAACTTCTTGTGAGTGCATATTTTGAACTTGGGAGATGAAGATGGATTGTAGAGCATTGCATCCTCTTCAAAATAATATTTGGATGGGTCATTTCTCATAAAGTATGAGAAAGTTATGCTTGGTCAAAGTTGAGTTGACTTTTCCTACAAAACCCTAATTTAGCAACTTTTGGTTCTTGATGAATTATGAGCAATCCTTGATGAATCATGATCAACCATTAATCAAATGATGAAATATGCTTCAAAATTAAGATGTTGACCAAAAATCTTGAAGTTTGACTGTATGTGGGCCACATTTGACTTTTGCCCTAGCACTGTCGATTTTCAGGCCTTTGAGCAATTGACTGAGCAAAGTTTCTCTATAGGGCTTGAAACTTGACATGGATGATCTTGAGAACATATTAGGACAATGGTGATCATTTGGAATCCCTTGGACTCAAGTTTCTTGATGCAACATGAAACCCTAATTTGAGGTAGACTGCCTTAGGAAAGGGCTTGTCTGGTCAACCCTTGGACTTCCTTGAGCAACTTGTGGATCTTTCTTGAAATGTTTTGAGAAATATGGGAGGGTAAATTTTGGGGTACAACACCTACTATCCAGGCTTTCATCCTGAAGTAACCCTACTATCTAGGTTCCTTCCCATAAGCCCTACTATCCAGGCTTTCATCCCGAAGTAACCCTATTGTTCAGGTTCCTTCCTATAAGCCCTGTTATCCAGGCTTTCATCTCGAAGTAACCCTACTATCCAGGTTCATTCTCTTTTATTTCCAGACAACAGTTTACAACACTGTAAGACCTGGGCCCGACCAGATACATTCGATTTCACAATTCCCCAGTAAGCCACTATACAGCCTGGACCCTAACCAGATATGCAGTACACTTCCACCTCTTCAATCAGGAGTTAATCCCCAGTAGAGTAATGGACAACCGAAGATCCTAGCCTCTATTTCCTAAGACAGAGACCAACATTCCTCAGCCAAGTCCTCCCTAACAACAAGCATATGAATTCTTAGTGAAGGAATATCTAATGAAATCAACATGGTTCAAAATGGCATCTTTAAACCCATCGCCGACTATTCTCTGTCCCCTTCCAAATCGCATCTGTAAGCCCATTCTCGATATTGTCGATCACCATTCACTTCATGCGAGTGCAAATTTCTGGGCACTCTAGTGTTCAATCATCTTCTATCCTCAGATCACGAAAGACGGACAAGCCAATCTACATCCTCAGGTGTAAGAATATTGAACAGGGGAAGATGTTGTAACCCAAAATTTTCCCTCTCATTTTACTCAAAACATACTCCTAGAGGTCCTTAACTTGCCCAAGGATGCCTAAGGATTGACCAGACAAATCCTCCTCCTAAGACAATAAACCTCAAACTAGGGTTTCCATTTCCATCAATATGGGAGATTCCCAAAGGACTCATATGCTCTCCATAGTCCTAATATGTTCTCAAGGCCGTTCATGCCAAATTTCATGCCTTGTACAAGAAGTTTGCCCAGTCAACTGCTCAGATGCTTGAAAATTAATTATACCAGGTCAAAAGTCAACTAGGTCCCACATAAAGTCAAACTTCAAGACTCTGGGTTAACATCAACATTTTGAAGTGATATCCATCATTTTATCAAGGGTTAATCATGATTCCTCAAGAAATGCTCCTAATTCATCAAAACTCAAAAGTTGCTAAATTAGGGTTTCTCAGGAAAAGTCAACCAAACTTTGACCAAGCATAACTTTCTCATACTTTATCAGAAATTTCTCATCCAAGGCTCATTTTGAATATAATCCAATTCCCTACAACAAATCTTCAGCCTTCAAGTTCAAAAAATGCACTAATGGAAAGATATGAACTCATACATTATAGGCCATTCCAAAAAGTCAACAAAAACGCCTTTTGGGTCAAAGCTCCTTACATGAACATGGAAGATCCACTTAAGATGAAACCAAAGAGGTTGCGTAGGGGACATCCTAAGCTTTTTAAAAAGTCCAAGAACACCTTATTAGGGTCAAATTTGAAGGAAATATTCATTGTCAAAGTTGTCCATTTTTGGAGAATTGTCTAAAATCAACAATGCCCAAAATTGCATTTTTTGGCAAATGGGCCTAACTTTTTATGCTTGCATCTTACTTCTAGCAATATCCATGACCTAAGCACTCTCTCATATATTATTGACTTTATTTATTTAATTTATTTTGATTTTAATCATTAAAAAAAATCAAATTAAATCAAATAAATGATATAAAATATGGAAGATTTGTTTTTTGATTTGATTTTGAATAGAATCTCAATTCATTGATGCTGTCAAATAGAATCAAATCGTGCCAAGGTTGATTGGAATGAGAATGGAATGATTTATCTTGATTTGGAAAGAAATAATGCAAGGTTGGAATGGAATCAAATCTCAATAATTGGCAAGGATTTGGAGCTTTTTTGTTAACCTCATTTAAAGATATACATATACATAATAGATCCCAAGCATAGGAACACAGAGAAATCGTGGGAAGCGGCCAGAGCAACATGTTGTTTTTTATCACAAAATCTCAATTGGAATTTCGAATCACAGCCACCCTCAAGGAGGTTTAAGGATTGCAATCCATTCTTGGATGTCTTTGGAAGCTTTTCCAATCCTTGCCAGGCTCTGAAGCATCAAGAACCACGCTCCATACACATCACAGTTTGACACATTTTTTTGATTTTGATTACGTGCATATAGGCTTTGTTCATGTAGTTTAATCATGTATTCTGGTTTTCAATAAGGATTCGAGGCTTTCTGAATACTTTAATTAAGCTTTGAGTGTAGGGAAGGAAGATGGCCATTACTAGGGTTTCCAAGCTTCGTTTTGGGGCTTCCCTGTATAGGAGAAATTAGATCAAATCATGGGCACCATTGAATCCAAGGCATGATTCCTGACCGTCATGTACTTTTGGTTTACATTTATCTAACTTGTGTTGTGTTTTCAGTTATTGCAGGTTTGTAGCCACACACAAGAATCGTCACTATAACTTATAGTGACGAATCCGTCCGTAGGTAAAAGCCTAAAATCAAAAACGATACTTCTGGGAGGAAGATGAAGGCGTGGCAACGTCCCACTGGTCCATTTGAAATTCGCACGTTTTCTTAGGCCAAGCACTATGTTTGTATTATATTTATTTTATTTGGTTATGTATATGACTAACAAACTAGCGCAGATGGCAAGGGAAGAAGGCATGTGAGAGGGAGGACCTGGGTTCGATCCCAGGTCCAGACCTTTTGCATTTTCTGAAACTACAATTCCAAATCCAGTGCATGTCATGTTCTGAGGACCACCACGCGCCCTTTGATCTCGTCCTCTAGATTCATCACCATATAGATCCCACGCCTTAGCTTTGAAGGTCCACCATGAGTCCTCAGGAAGTGACTCCACTGGAATAGACACCAGACTCTGGGCAAGCTTTGGGCCTAACAGAAAATTGGCAACACCCCCCCCCCCCGAATTACTTATAATATCAGGCCCATCTCCTCATTTTTTATATTCTTTTTACTTATTTTTTTAATTCTTTTAATTTATTATTTTAATTAATTTCACAATAAAAATATTTTTTTAATTAAATCATAAAATTAGAAAATTACAAAAATATTAGGTTTAGTTAATTATTTTCATAAAATATTTATTCGCATTTAATTAATTAGTTTAATTAGGTTAATTTAAACATTCTTTTTTCGTAATTAAAATTTAATAGAAATTAGGATTAGTTTGCAAATTGAGACTATTTTTCAATAAAGAAAATACAAACAAAAACATTTTTAATTAATTAGATTTCTTAGGTCCTAATTTGTTCCGGTTTTAACGTTCGCGCGCGTCTTTACTTTCTTTATTCTTATTAGTTATTATAACTGTTCCCAAGTTGTAATAGTTAATTAGGTTTACTATTTCGCATTTATCATTTTTCCCGTTTTTCGATTATGTAGTCCCCTCCCCAAAGCCTTGTAATAGTTAGGGTTTTTATTTCTCGCTTTTAATTTCCGCAGCTATTAAACTATTAGATGTATGTTCACTAGGATTGCATGCGAAAGATAAATCAACTTAAAATGGTAGACAACCCTAATTGTGCAAAGATAATTAACTGAAAAAAGGCACACTTGCACATGCTCACTCCTAGGGTTTGTCCCCACTTGGTTGCCTCGAAAATAATGGTCGTGTCCCTCGAATCTAAGGATACCTTAGCAATGACCCACGATTCAAAATCGTCATAAAGATCATAGTCCCTACTTGTCCCTCGAGTTGCCTACGAATTGATCTTATGACGATAGTCCCTTTGAAATGCTAAGGTATCTTTAATTTTTGCCTTCAGAGACCATTTCATCCCTTCGAACGTCCCTTTATAAATCCAACGACCAAGCTACCTACTCCTTAATAGTAGGATAGCGTTGTCTAAAGAAAACGAAAACAAACAGACTTTTTTCGAGTAGGTAGAAAACTCTTAAGTACTTGCTCAAAACAAAAACTTTTCACACAAACACTTTTCAAAAATTAGTTTCCAAAACAACTTCGTCACACTCTTGAGGACCGATACAAGGGTTATCATGAAGTAAATAAAACTTTTCAAAACAAACACACACAAGCAATTTAAAAATGAGAAAGTACCTAAGAGCCCGTGGAAAACCACAGATAGAAAGGGTGCTAACACATTCCCTTTCTATAATCTACCCCCGTACTCAGAAACATCTCGAAAGAGGTTTTTTTGTTCTTTTTCCTTTTCTTTTGTTGGATGAAATAAAAGTCGGTGGCGACTCTTGCTTACCATGACATTTGCGAACAAAAAACACAAACCAGTATAACAGTCGGTTCTGCCACCGTATCACAGGGTGTTATTGGACTTTTTAGAGAGTGTTGTACCCCAAAAGTTTTCCTCTCATTTCTCAAGAAATCTCTCATAAGATCTCCATTGATTCAAGACTACACAAGGTTTGTTCAGCTTAAGACACCTCCTCAACACTGACAACTCAAAATTAGGGTTTCAATTTTCACAAGGAAAATTGAACTTTAAAGGCCTCAAATTACTTTCATGTATCATTAGGAATCCCCAAGATTATTCATGTCAAGCTTCAAGTTTTGGATCACATTTTTGTTCAGTCATTTGATCAGATGACCTAAAATCAATTGTATTGGATAAAAAGTCAAATATGGTCAATTTGAAGTTAAACTTCATAATTGTTTTATCCATATCAACATTATGAACTCATATATGTCAATTTATCAAGTTGGATCACAATTCCTCAAAGAAATTTGATCAGGACACCAAAAGGGTAAAATTGTCAAAATTAGGATTTTGATTGAGAGGACTCAGTTCTTGACTTTTGACCAAGGAAATGACTTATTGGGTTAAGACATGATCTAAAGGATTCAAATAAACCATCTTGACCTAATTGCATAGCTCAAATCACCTCTCAATATCATTGGATTGACAGATGAATTTCAGTAAACTGATGAAAAGTCAACTGTGGATTGAAAAGTCAAACATTGACTTTTTAATCAAAATCAAGTTTCAAAGATCACAATTCATCAAGACATGTCAAAATTTGAAACTTCTTCGTTAAGAAATTGAAAATTCAAATTATCTTTGAAAAGTCAAAATTATCTTTGCAAAGTCAAAATTCCAAGACTTGGAAATTTTTCTAAGTGTTAGAAAGTTAACATTTTTCCATAACTTTGTGCCAAATTTCCACCATGATGCAAGATGATTCAAGGAAAACTTCCAACATGAAAGTTGTATATCTCAATGAGATCTAAAACATTGTAGGGCAGAATGTTTTCTAGAAATGCTTGGATTTCAATTTATGAATTTATGAAGACATGTCCATGAACCTAAAAAGACTTGGTGAAATTTTGCCCTAGTTAGCCAGGATTTTGACCTAACTTCATGGAAACTTTTCACCTAGTTCAAAATTGAATCTTCAAAAATATCTAACATGAAGGTTGTAGGGGATGTTACAAGCTTTCTAAAATGTCTAAGAACTCATTGAGATCATACTTGAGCTAAGAGAATCGAAGGCAAGAAGTTAGGGTTTCAAACTTGTTTTTCAAGTTATTTTCATGATGAACATTTGATCCAATCCATAGCCATGCTGCATAATCCTCAGTTTACAGGTCTCAAACTTGTTGTCCACTCCTTAATTAATGGTTTACACAACTTATTAGGCCCTTATCCAAGTGTTTGAAGCTTTTTCCAAAATGATTTTCCATTTATGGCACAAAGTTGCCATTTCCATTTTGATAAAGCACTACTTTTGCAATTGTCAACTTCTTGAGCCTCTCAATTGTTTTCTCTGCATACAAGAAAAGTCAAAACCAAAATCAACATGTCTAAGGCCTATACCAACTCAGACCATGCTTGTACAACACTTTGAGACTTGTCTTCTCACTTTTCTTCAAAAGCAAGTTATAGAGCCAAAAGGATAGAACTCAGAAACCTTGAGTGCATTTGATCTCTAACCTTTTCGATACATATACATAAGTATATTGCAACACAACAAACGAGATCAAGCATCCCAGAGCAGTCCCAAACATTCTGCAACTCAAAATTTTCCATAACTTGATAGTTTTGAGCTTCACATAGCCATCTCTAAATCCACACATGCGTATTGAGTTTTAACCATCCAAACACTTAATATACATCATATAAAAGCGATCCAGGCCCTTGTTTCTAGACTGTAAATCTATTTGCACCTTTCACCATTTTCAAAACTCAAGCTTGCAACTTGACTTGAGTAGAGAGTTTCAACCATCCACGAGGAAAAGTAAGGTTTGCAACACACTCAGGGGGTCTAGGCAAGCTAAACAGATCATCACAACACCTTCAAAGTTGCTCTTATTCAAAACATGACCCCTACTTGAAAGGTAAGTTTTCTGGTTTTCAAACTCTTCATACATGCATTGTTAAGTTTCCATTTTCAAAGATAAAATGTAGACATCATTGCCCTGAAGCTGTACATATCTATATTTTTCATTTATATTGCCTAAGCTTAGAGAATTTTAGGTTTGAATCTCTGAAAAAAGTTAAGTTAGGATTTGGTACTTTTAGAAATACATGCTCATCTTTGATTGTTAGTCCAAATTGTTTACATTTCTGGAATCCTGATAAATTTCTAACAAGTTTGATGTTGGAAGTTTTGAGAATGGATGAGAAATGAATGAGTTACAGGGACCCTGGATGGAGGTTGAAGATGAAGTTCATTTCTAGGAATGGATTTGTAATATATATTTATGGTTTTGTTTAAGTTAACGGATGTATAGCCACCCCAGTGGTAAGGCAACACACGTATTATGTGAATGGCGTGGGTTCAAGCCCCAGCGCTGCCACTTTTTCATTTTCCCAACATTTTCTTCTTTTTTGTCACACAGCATACGCGCCTGGGCCTCCACATTGGGCTTTAGCATTTTTTCTTGTTCTGACCCCATGTTTCCTTGTGACAACACAACCCATTTATCTTGTTTTATTCTTTTTCTGATTTCCAAACAAAATCAAACTTGGGCCAGGCTTGAAACAAAAACTGTTTTTTTCTAACAAACACCCTAAATTCTATTTTCACCTCCTGACTTTATTTTTCATATTTTATTTTATTTTCTTTAATTTATTACTTTTATTATTATTATTATTATTATTTAATTAAATCAAAAAATACAAAAATATATTTTTATTTATTATTTGCATTCTACATACTTACTTTATTTTCTTTATAAACTAAAAAAGACAAAAAAATATTTTCTTAAACAAACTAATTTCTTTTTTCTTAACAAATTAATATTAGATTTAGGTTTTAATTTCCTTTAATTAAATCAACTTAGAATTAATTAATTTTTTTTATTTTAGTTTAATTAAATAAAAAACTTTTTTCATAAAAAACCCTAAAAATGCTTTCTTGTTTAATTTCTTTTCTGAATTAATTTAGATTTAATTTTCTTAATTTAGTTAATTATTTCTTTTAGTTAATTAGGTCGAAACTAAACCCTTACCTCAAAAACCAAACAAAAATCATTTCCTTTCCATTTACATCCTTGTACATTATATTTCTTGTACATTATTCAGTTCAATATGGTTGTAATAGATAATTAGGGCTTTTATTGCTTTTCATCCCCCATTTGTAAATTTGTATACCACATCCCCAAATGATGTAATAGCATAGTAAATTTATTTTCCTCAATTTATCGCTTTCATATCAAATGCTAGTAAATTAGGGTTTGTATGGAAAGATAAAATCAATGACTAGAAAACCCGAATTCAAAATAAATCAAGCATGAAATACAAAACACTTGAACACTTGCACCCCTAAGTTTAACTCCACTCGTTTCCTAAAAAATGGTCATGTTATACATGTGAGATGTCTTAGCAAAAACAATAAAAAATACAAGATCATA
Source organism: Vicia faba (assembly GCA_948472305.1). Lineage (NCBI taxonomy): Eukaryota > Viridiplantae > Streptophyta > Magnoliopsida > Fabales > Fabaceae > Vicia > Vicia faba. Next base: position 992,738,026 of record OX451735.1, read on the forward strand.
GTCCCTCGATGACGCTCCAAATGTTTCCTTACAAATGATCTTAGTCCCTCAAGAGAAATGCTAAGATATCTTATAACATTACTATCATGACTATACGATGACCCACACCCGTCCCTTTATATCCAAAGATAAGGCTTCTTACTAATCAATGGTAAGATAGCACTATTAAAGGAAAGGAGGAAATGAAAAAAAGACTTTTGAGTAGGTAGAAATGTTCTTAGTTGCTTGCTAACTTTCAAAACAAATACACCAAACACTTTCAAAACAAACACACAACAATAACTTTCAAAACATGAAATATTTTCAAAAGACCAACACTTTATATACATTCTCGCCGAAACGAGAATCATTACAAAGTTCGCCTAAACGAAGGCGCCTTTTAAAAAATACTTTCAAAAACCACCACAAAGCACATTTTTAAACAAAGAAAATGATCTAGCAAGCTACTAAGAGCCCATAGATAACTATGGATGAAAAGAGTTATAACACCTTCCCTTTTCATAATCTACCCCCAGAACTCAAGAAATAATCTCAAAGGTCTTTCCTGTTCTTTTCAGCCTTTCCTTTTGGATAAAAGAAAAGTCGGTGGCGACTCTTGCTAACCGCAATAATTACGATCAAACGCAAAACATCCCAAGTCAGTTCTCCCACCGTATTAGAGAGCTTAGAATGTCCTATAAACAACCTTTTTGGTTTTACTTCAATTGGATCTTCGATGTTCATGTAAGGAGCTTTGACCCAAAAGGTGTTTTTGTTGACTTTTTGAAATGATCTATAATGTATGAACTTGTATCTTTCCAATGGTGCATTTCTTGAACTTGAGGGCCGAAGAGAAGTTGCGGGAATTAGATTCTCTTCAAAATGAGCCTTGGTGGAAAAATTTGTGATAAAGTATGAGAAAGATATGCCTGGTCAAAGTTTGGTTGACTTTCCCTATAGAAATCCTAATTTTCCATTTTTGACATTTGAGGGAATTCCCTAAGAAAAAGGACATTAGAAAATTCCCCACAAATTCAAGATACCAGTCTTCGCGAAATACGATGGGGTTTCATGCCCAAAGCTTCCCCTGAAGTCTTATGTGCGGAAGATACAAATGCACACCGCTGACAAGAAACTCTGGTTTCACTTCTTTCAAGAAACCTTGGCTGGGACGCAACTAGAGTGGTTTTACCAATTGGAGGGTTCCCGTATCCATACATGGGAAGACTTATCCACCGCTTTCTACCACCAATACCAGTACAATACCGACCTGGCACCTACGAGAGTTCAATTGCAAGACATGACAATGGGTAAGGATGAAGGTTCCAAAGAGTACGCCCAAAAGTGGAGCGATCTTTCCAGTAGGGTCCAACCACCATTAACTGACAGGGAACACATTGATATGTTTATGGGCACTTTATCTGGTCCATTTTTTAACTTATTGGTTGGTTGCTCTTCTTTCAGTTTCATCGAGCTGATCTTAACTGGTGAAAGAGTTGAAAGCCGTATCAAAAGCGGGAAGATTCCCATAGCATCTACTTCCACCTCCAATCCCGTAAAGAAACCTTTTACCGGGAAGAAAGAAATGTATGTTGTGTATGGGAAAAGGTCCCATACCAAGAAGGATGACCGCCAGTCCGTTAATGTTGTTCAGAATTCCAATCCAACTCCTGTTCGAAGACAATACTCCAATCATCAGCGGTTTCAGGCTCCACCAAGACAATTCACAAGGATAGGCATGTCGCTATCCCAAGCCTTACAACAACTGCTAAAGGCTAATTTGGTGACACTGCGTGATCCTCCAGCCGATCCAAATACCTCTTCACCTAAATATAATCTGAATACCAAGTGTGCCTATCACTCGAATAGTCTCGGGCATGAGACTGACCAATGCTGGGCACTGAAGAATAAAATTCAAGACTTAATAGAAAACAATACCATTGAATTTGATCCTCCTCCAACTACGAATGTAATCACTGCACCTATGCCAAATCATGGAAAGGGTGTCAATGCTGTTGAAGACACCATTTTTGTTTCCTCTGTCGAAGACTTGACTACTCCATTAAACATTATAAAAAAGAATCTGCTGAAAGTCGGGATTTTCCATGGATGTTTGAAGAACTGTGATTGTTGTGCCAAACAACTCAATGGATGCAAAGGGATGAAGGAAGGCATTCAACGCCTGGTGAATAGCCACTAGATCCTATTTGAGAAGACTCTGTCTGCCAAAAGTTTGACCAATAATTGAAGACCTCTCCATCATATTGATCTCAAACAAGTCTCTTAGGATCTCCTCTAAAGGTCCTATCAGGATTTCAAATGAACCAACTGTTGCTCCTCTGATAATTACCTTCCCCGGGCTAATTCTGTACTCTTCCAACAAAGCAGTGTCGTGGAACTATGGTGCTGAGGTGTTTTACCATGGAATAAATCAAGACGCTTAGATTGAAGAAAGAAAAGCTGAGGACATTGGTAACATTACTAGCTCTAGTAAGGTGAGCAGAACTGGGAGAATATTTTCACCCAACATCTCACCACCGACTGCTACAAAGGCACCTGTCCGCATCACCACTGCTAAGCCTAGTGCTGACACAAGGGGAAAGGAGAAAGTAGTTGAGCCTGCTGAGACAGAAATAACCGCAAGAGACATTTCCATTGAGGAACCTTCCGCTCGAGAAATGGATGAGATCTTGAAAATTATAAAAAGGAGTGATTTCAAGATAGTGGAGCAGTTAGGGAAAACCCCTTCCAAGATTTCCATGTTATCTCTGATAATCTGTTCCGATGCTCATGCTCGGGAATTAATCAAATTCTTGACGAAGGCTCATGTCCCTTATGAGACTACGACATACCAGTTTAAAAATTGTGTGGTAAGCTTGACGGCCGATAATGGTTTGGGGTTTTCAGATGCTGATCTGACGCCACTGGGAAAGAACCATAACAAAGCTCTGTATGTTTCTGTTGAATGTAAGGGGAATACCCTAGAACATGTTCTGGTTGACACTGGATCTTCTTTAAACGTGCTACCCAAGGGGGCTTTGGGCCATCTAGACTGTGAAGGACTAGTTTTAAAACAAAGTGATATTATTGTGAGGGCTTTCGATGGGTCCAAAAGGACAGTTCATGGAGATCACAAATTTTTAACTCTACTTTCTACATCATGGATATCTGTCCTTCTTACGCCTGTTTGCTGGGTCTCCCTTGGACCACGGAGTAGGGGAAATAATGTCAACCCTTCATCAAAAGCTCAAGTATCCGGTCAAAGGAAGGCTTGTCACTGTTTGTGGTGAGGAGGAGTTCATGGTAAGCCACCTTAACTCTTTCAAATATGTGGAGATGGATGGAGAATTTATAGAAACCCCCTGTCAGACTTTCAAAGTTGTGCCACCAATGGTTGCTACTGCAAAATTTTCCTCTGATGTGTCCAAAGTTGTTAAGGTCGTGCCGAAGATGGTTTCGTTTAGAGATGCTTGTGCTGCAGTCGAAGAAGAAAGCTGTGATACTTGGGGGAAACTCCCCGAGATCCCATTCAAAGCAGACAAATGTGGTTTGGGTTTCACTATCAAGGCTCAGAAGGAAGTGAGGCACGCTCGTGCAGGGAAGCCCCCTCTCCGTATTAGAAGTCATGAAGTCAATGTTGTAGGTGATTCTAATGATGAGTCTGCATTTGAAGAATGGGTATATCCTACTACAACAGAGCTCAACAATTGGCACACAAAGGACTTCGTTCCCATCTCCTTCATTGAGGAGTAATTACTTGTTTATTGCTTTCTATTAATTCAAGAACATTTTGTCTGTAATATTAAACAATGACTTTTAAGCCATGTGCCTGACCCAGGGCACTATGGTCCATTTGTCAAGGGTTTTATTTATGTTTATTTTATCATTTGATCATTCAATACAAACCATTGGACTTTTTTGCATTCGAACTTTTGTGCTCATTGTCTTTCTTTTTTTTTTCTTCAATGCACTTTTCAAAATAGCCATGTGTCTTACATGCACACACACACACTCTTGCAAGTCCTCATCCACTCTAGATCTCATTGCCAATGACTCTACTATTGCCAAATATGATTTCAAACATATAATTAAACAAGCCGAAGACGAAGGCGAGGAAGATTGTGAAATACCGGGAGAACTATCCAGACTTCTAATACAAGAGGAAAAATCTATTCAGCCGCACGAAGAGTCAGTTGAAGTCATCAATCTAGGTACCAAGACAGACAAGAAAGAGGTCAAGATCAGCACTGTTGTACACCAAAATTTTCCCTCTCATTTATCAAGAACTTTCTCACAGGATCTCCTTTGGCTCAAGACTGCACTAGGGTTGATCAGCTCAAGACACCTCCTTAAGCACTAATGACCAAAATTAGGGTTTGAGATTGCACAAGGATATTTGAACTCCTAATTCCCCATATGACTTTCATGGATCATTATGGACCCTCAATATTACTCATGTCAAGTTTCAAGCTTTGGATCACACTTTTGCTCAATCAATTGAGTAGTTGACCTAAAAATCAGATGTATTGGGGAAAAGTCAACTATGGCCAATTTACAGTCAAACTTCATAATTTTTGATCCACAAAAAAATTTTAAACTCATACTATCATTTGATCAAGTTTGGACAACCATTACTCAAGAAATTTGATCAAATCTTCAAAAGGACAAAATGGTCAAAATTAGGGGTTTGACTAGAAAAGAGCAATTTCTGATTTTTGACCTAGAAAATGATCAATTGATTTAAGGCATGATCTCAAGAGTCAAATTGCATAATTTTGACCTAATGACATGGCTCAAAACATTTCTCAAGTCCAATGGATTAACAGATGAATTTTCAGTCAACTGATCAAAAGTCAACTTTATACTAAAAAGTCAAACTTTAACTTTTTGGTCAAAATCAAATGTCAAAGATCATAATTCTTTATTTCATGTCAAAATGTGAAACTTATTCATCAAGAAATAAAAAATTCAAGATTTCATTTGAAAAAGTTAAAATTTTTAAACTTAGAAATTTTTCCAAGTGTTGAAAATTTCTTATTTTTTCACAACTTTGAGCAAAATTTTCACCATGATGCAAGCTGATTCAGAAGAAACTTTCAACATGAAAGTTTTAGACCTACATGAAATCTACAAATTTTCTTTACACAACTCCTTCCAAAAGTTCTTGGATCTCAAGTTATAATTTTAAGAATACATGGTCATGAAACAAAACACTTAGTGAAATTTTGCCCTAATTTGGTCAGGATTTTGACCTAACTTCATGGAAGTTTTTCATATAGTTCCAAGGAGAATTTTCAAAAGTGATTTAAATATGGGTTGTAGAGAACAGTACAATATTTCCCAAATGTCCAAGAACTCCTTGATATCATTTTTGAGTAGGGAGAATCGAAGAGATGAAGTTAGGGTTTTCACACTTCAATTACAAGTCATTTTGTGATGAACAAAATTCAAAATTCAAAGTTATGCTGCATAACCTCTTCTTTGCAGGCCTCAAACTTGTTAGGAACTCCATAATTAATTGCTTGCACAACTGTTAGAGGTCTCAATTCAAGCATTTAATGCAAGGCCATGCTTTATATCCATTTTGGGAAGAAAGTGCACAATGCCATTTTGATAAAGTAGCTTTTTGCATAAAACTTGTTCTTGAGCCTTGCACTTGTTCTCTTCTGATCATGTCTCATAACTCAAGAGAAAATTGTTAGACACTTACAATCACCCAGCCCATGCTTGTACTTCCTCTTGAAACTTGTTTTCCCACTTTTCTTGAAAATTAAGTAACATAGCAAATAGCTTGTAACTTGTACTTCTGAGTATCCAAAGCACTCAAACCCTTTTGATTATACATACACAAGTAATTTTCCACAAATCCCACGCATGCTTAAGCCCTGAAAAGTCCAAGAACACAGAATCACCAAAAACACTTCAAAACTTGTCATTTCTGAGTTTTGAATCTAATCTCCAAATTTGCTCGTGCATTTCTTGGCCTTTTACTTTCAAAAGCTTCTAAACAACATACATAAACAATCCTAACACCTGTAACACCACCGTAACACCTCCATCATCATCCACCATTTTCAAAAACAGCACTTTTCACCTTGACTTCTCCGGAACTCCTCAGGTACTTTCAGCTCAAGCTAAGGATCACATTAGCTTCCTGGGAACATGAGGAAGTTAATCCAATCATTGGAACTCACTAAAAGCTACTCAAACTCCAAACCCGATACCCACTTACAAGTTAAGTTTTTTGACTTTTGAACTCTTCATACATGCATCATTAATGGTTTATTTGTGAATGAAAAATGTAGGTATCATTGCCCTAAAGCTAACCATGTCCATAGTTTTCATTAATTTTGTTTGAGCTTAGAGAATTTTAAGATTGAAGTTTCTGAGATTTTTAGGGTTCAGATTAGGACCATTGAAATTTATGCTTGTCTTTAATCTATAATTTTATTGCTTTGCATTTCTGAAATCGTGAGGAAATTTGCTACAAGTTTCTTGTTTACATTTTTCATTTTTGTTGAGAATTGAACAAGATATAGAGGCTCCGGCTGGGCGTGAGGTTGAAGATGAAGTTCAGGCCATGAACTTGTTTACTATCATATATTTATTGTTTTGTTTATATAAATGGATGTATAGCCACCCCAGTGGTAGAAGCGCGCGCCTGTGACTATAGGGACCTGGGTTCGAGCCCCAGTGGTACCCTTTTGGATTTTCATATTTTTCACATTCTGACTTTTCTTTTTTGGCAGCGCTGGGCCTCTTTCCTTGGGCTTTATGTTTTTTTCATTTCTCACCCCCTATTTCACTTACACAGCCTTTGTCCTATTTTATTTTCTAGTTTTCTTATTTTATTTATTTATTTTCCTTTAATATATTTTACTTAATACAAAAATCATAAAAAAATAGATTTAGGCTTTTATTTAATTAAATTAATTTTTTTACATAAAAATAAATTTATTTTAATCACCTTTTATTTTATCTTTGATAATTAATTTGTAAATTAATTAAAATTTAGGATTTTGATTATTAATTTCACACATTAAAAATATTTTCTTAAAACAAATTAATTTCTTTTCTCAAAATAAATTAACATTAGAACCAAGTTTATTTTCTTTTATTAAAAATTAACTTAGAACCTAGGTTTTCTTCTAATTAATTAATTTTTATACTAGTTTAATTTAATTAAAACTTTTTCACAAACAAAACGTTAAAAAAAACTTGTTTCTTTAATAAATTAATTTCTTTTATTAACTTAATTTTAATTTCTTATTTTATTTAATTATTTTCTTTTAAGTTAATTAGGTCAAAATTATTTTTCTTAACAAAAATCAAAACAAAATTCATTCCTTATCCATTCATACTTGTACATTATATTCATTTAATTTCTTGTACATTTATTCAAATTCAATATGGTTGTAATAGATAATTAGTCTTTATTTTCTTGCAATCTCCATTTGTAATTTGTACAACCCCCTCCCACAAGTATTGTAATAGCGTAGTAATTTTAAATTCCGCAATTTATCACTTTATATAAAAATGCTAGTAATTAGGTTTTGTATGGAAAGACTAAAACCAGTCAATTAGAAAACCCTAATCAAAGACAAAATCAAGCATGAAAACAATACACTTGCACACAAGCACCCTAGGGTAAATCCACTTGGTTGCCTTTACAAAATGGCCATATTACGCATGTGAGGTATCTTAGCAAAAACAAGTAAAATACAAGATCATAGTCCCTCGATGAAGCTACCTAAGTTGCCTTTAAAAATTATCTTAGTCCCTAAAAAAATGCTAAGGTACCTTGCAACATTGCTAATCATGGTTATACGATGACCCACGCCCACCCCGTTTACATCCAAACATAGGGTTACTTACCAAATCAATGGTAACATAACAATGTCAAAGGAAAAGAAAATGAACAAGAAAGACTTTTGAGTAGGTAGAATTATCCTAATTACTTGCTCACTTTCAAAACCAAAACATCCTTGCTATTTTCAAAACAAACACCTATACTTTCAAAACTTCTTATAAACATGAAAACATTTTCAAAAGATCATCATCTTTGTATACATTCTTACGAACAAGAATCATTACAAAGTTTGCCTAAACAATGGTCTCTTTACAAAATACATTCAAAAACCACACAAAGCACAATTTCAAACAAAAAGCAAGTGATCTATCAAGTAACTAAGAGCCCATGGAAAACCATGGATGAAAATGGTTATAATACATTCCCTTTTCATAATCTACCCCCCGAACTCAAGAAACAATCTCAAAGGTCTTTCCTGTGCTTTTTCACCTTTCCTTTTGGATAAAATAAAAGTCGATGGAGACTCTTGCTAACCGCAATATTTGCGATCAAATGTAAAACACTAAAGTCAGTTCTCCTACCGTACCACAGAACTGGCGACTCTGCTGGGGATAATTCTAAAAATGGGGTTACCTTAGGGTTAAATCACATACTTGCTTTCTTTGTTTGACTTGTATGCTTTACATTATGGTTCTTTGTTTGGGTTTGAATCCTCTACCCAGATTTAGAATACCTTATAGGTAAGTAGAAAATACATTGTGGAAACTGTGCGGGGTATACCAACATGGTCTAAGCAATATCTACGTTAGTGCAACATATTTGTGGGTACCGGTAGCCCTTGAGTTAATTAAGGAGAATACGAGGCAGCTGAGTGATGTCATGAAGCACTAATGAACTTTTAGAACCTTTACTTGACCAACTTGGCCTTTAGGACGTAGTGAGATGACCGGATTTGGTGTAGTCTGAAGTTGGTAGATACTCGATACTACACTCATTGAGGTTTGGTTTTTTGGGATATTCCGGTCGCCATTAAAGAGGCTTGTGCTGAATAATGACCAAGGAAACAAACCAGTGATATTGAGCTCCTTAGAACCCAATTACTATTACTAGGACATGTTTGAGCCAACTAAACTTCAAGAGGGTACTTACCTACGAGACTCTATGCAAGCCTAAACCTAAGGACTTGTTTGCTTTGTTTATGTATATTTACTTATACATAACATCATGAACATCATAACATCATACTCATTCACTAACCATTTCAAGGATCTTGGGATTCATCTTTGTTTCTGTTTTGTAGGACATGGATTCTATTCGCAGGAAAACCATTCAAGTCAATCTTGTAAGGGTCCCTCCACAACTTAAAGAGCTAGCTTCAAGGATTCCTGAAAATTCTCCATTTACCGAAAGACATGGTCGCCTACTAAACTTGGTCACCTCCAACACTGATGAAGACATGATGAAGGTGCTCTTTCAGTTCTTTGATCCTTTACACCATTGATTCACATTTCCCGATTATCAACTTGTGCTAACTTTGGAAGAATTCTCCCAACTCTTGAGGATTCCCATTCTCGATTAACTACCTTTTAACGGTACGGAAAGAGATCCAAATCCAGGAGATATTGCTCAAGCTCTACACTTGAAATCATCTTATATCACAACTAATTGGGAAACAAGGAGTGGTCTCAAGGGTTTCCTAGAAAAGTTATTGTTTAAGAAAGCCAAAAGTTGTTGGAACTCTTTGGATCTACAAGCTTTTGAGGAAATTGTGGCTCTCCTCGTATATGGGATGGTTTTGTTTCCAAATCCTGACCAACTCATAGACGTGAACGCCGTCAGAATCTTCATATCCCACAACCCGATGCCTACTTTGCTAGGGGACATCCTACATTCTTTTCACACTCGCACAATGAGGAAAAGAGGTATCCTTATGTGTTACACTCCTCTCTTGGCAAGATGGTTTATTTCGCATCTTCCCCAATTTGTATTGAAGAACGAGCAAGGTTCAAGGTGGTTACAAAGGTTGATGACGCTCAAACATTCAGACATCCATTGGTGTTCCCGATCCATAGAGAATGTTACTATTATCGACCGTTGTGGAGAATTCCCTAATTTCCCTTTACTTGGCATTAGGGGAGGTATCACCTACAACCCCTGTTTAGCCTTAAGACAGTTTGGTTATGCCCGAAGGTATGGCCCTCATGAGATGCTCATCCAAGGTTTGGTATTTGACTACGAGAACAACGATCAAGGTCATCGCCATAGAATTATCCGAGCTTGGAGGATGTTGAACAAGGTGGATAGCAAGACATTGGGGCATAAGAATTCCATCCCTCTTGAGCCTTACCTCAAATGGGTACAAACTCTGCTCAGAGTCTTATGATGCCTTATCCTTCCATTCTCCCGGTAATTATTGAGCCTGTTATGGAAGGAGATGTTCCATACACTATCTTGCATCCTGACATGCCCACCTCTCTTGAAGACTTACAAAGAGATTGGATACAACTCAAGGGGGAGCGAGACACTTTCGAAGCCCAATTCTACGCTAGTGAGAAGAGGTTTTGGAACTCACTAAGCAACTTTATGAGGAGCAGACTCTGAATGCCTACATCGCACCAAAGAGGATGCGTACTACCTTTTTATCTTAGAGTTTTTGTATTGTTTTGCCCAAAGAGGCATTGATGTACTCAAGCTTTAATTTATTAATATAACATGTGTTTCCTTTTTTGTCTAAAACAAATTTGAATCTTTAAAATCCTTGAAATCATTGCATATGCATCTACCATTCATCATAACATAAGCAGGTTTCTTGCAACAAGTATCCTCATCTTTCTACTGTTTATTTCAGTAAGATGGATCTCGAGAAGATGGTGAAGGACCTCCAAGCTCAAAATGCTCAGTTTCAACAAATGTTCTTAACTCTAGCCAAAGCACAAGAAGAGTTGAAGACCTTGCTGGTTGAAGAGAAGAAAAAGAAAGCAAAGAAAATAACCGGAGTTCTAAATATGGGAGGAAGATTCCAAGGACAAGAAAGAAGGACCCTAGACGTTGCAACGTCATCTGGTGAGAAATATAATTAAGATGGGAAAGGCAAGGAAGCAGTTTTCCAGCCAGATTCGAAAGAGGAAGAAGAAGATTATTCTGAAGAACAATATCCTCCAGCCGGCGACAAGTATAAGCATTTGGAAGAACGATTAAGTGTAATGGAAATTCAAAAAGTGCCTAGATTGGACTTTGAGGAATTGGATTTAGTATCTGGGATTGTCCTCCCTCCAAAATTCAAGGCACCAGTGTTCACCAAATACGATGGAGTTTCATGTCCCAAAATGCATCTCCGGTCCTATGTGAGGAAAATATAGTCTCACACTGCTGACAAGGATTTATGGGTACACTTCTTTCAAGACAGCCTGTCCGGAACTCAACTTGATTGGTTTTATCAGCTAGAAAGATCTAATGTTCATAATTGGGAAGATCTGGCCACCGCCCTTTACAAAAAATACCAATACAACATTGATCTTGCTACCACTCGTACTAAACTCCAGAGTATGGCCATGGTTTCAAGTGAAGGCTTTAAAGATTACGCGCAAAAATGGAGGGACTTAGCAGGAAGAGTCCAACCTCCACTATCTGAAAGAGAGTTGATAGACATGGTTTTGGGCACCTTGTCCGGTCCTTTCTTCAATCACTTAATTGGGAGTTCTTTGACAGGTTTTACCGAATTGATATTGACCAGAGAAAGGGTAGAAGTCGGGATAAAGAATGGAAAGATTCAAAAAGACACATCCTCTGCTGCTGTAAGAAAACTATTCATTGGAAAAAGAAGTTGTTGTTGTATATCCTCAGAGAAATCAAGATAGGGCTGAACACCGTCCAATGCTGGGGGTTGTCATCATTCTTAAAGCTGCGCCTGCTCAGCAAAGAAGCAACCAGCCAAGAATGGAAAGACCAGTCAGACAGTTCACTCGAATTAATATGACACTATCTCAAGTATTGCCACATTTGTTAAGATCCGATCTAGTGACTTTGAAATAAGCTCCAAAGAATCCTAACACAACCTCTCCTTATTATCATCCTAATGCCCGTTATGCATACCATTCTGAGAGTCCTGGCCATGACACTAACAACTATTGGGCTCTGAAAAACAAGGTACAAGACCTTCTTGAAGCCAAAGAGATTGAATTTGATGCGCCGGAAATTCCCAATGTTATCATTGCCCCTATGCCCAAGCATGACCGTGATGTCAACGCTGTTGAGGAAGATATGTTTGCTACTTTGGTTGATGAACTTGTGACCCCACTCCTGACTATCAAAAAGAACTTGTTGAATGCCAGTGTATTCCCGGGCTATGATGAAAGCTGTCATTTCTGTTTATCCTCACCAACCAGCTGTCATTTGTTAAAAGCAGGCGTCCAATGCCTAATAGATAATAAGGAGATTTCGTTCGAAAAGACCTTTATTCCAAATGTTTCTTATAATGATGTTTCCATAGTTACCATTTCCGCGAATTCTTCCAGGGTCTCCACCAAAATACCCGTTAGAATTACATCAGTTCCTAAACTAGCTCCGTTGATAATTATAATGCCTGGACCAATCCTGTATTCGTCAGACAAAACTGTCCCATGGAATTATGAAGGTGATGTATACTATCAAGGTATCAAGCAAGATTGGCCAGCTACTGAAAATTCAAGCTCTGAGAAAGGTGACTTTGTTATCAGTAACATCACAGGGACTGACAAGATTAACCGAAGTGGAAGGGTATTCTCTCTAGAAATTGCTCCTCCAAAAGCTATTTCTGGACCTATAATCATTCCTGTTGTTGTTTCTCCTCCAAAGGCTATTCCCAATCCTGCAATCATCTCTGCTAATACTCCTGTTGACAAAACTGTTACAATCCCTGTTATCACCCCTATTGACATTCCTACTGCCGAGTCAACCGAGACTCGAGGAAAAGGTATTCTGGTTGAGCCTGTCCATACGAAGGCATAATCAGTAGCTATCCCTGAGACCTCCGGAAAAGAGATGGAGGAAATTCTAAAGATTATAAAAAGAAGCGACTACAACATAGTCGAGTAACAGGGGAAAACTCCATCGAAAATTTCCATGCTGGCTTTATTGTTATGTTCCGAGGCTCATGCAAAGGCCTTGGTAAAATTCCTTAAAACTGCCCATGTACCCCAAGAAACATCTTCCGATCAGTTCCAAGACTACGTAGCCAGCTTGACCGTAGATAATGGTTTAGGTTTTTCGGACGCCGATTTAACGCCAAGGGGGAGGAAGCATAACGAGGCATTGCATGTCTCAGTCAAATGCAGGGGCACGACTTTGGCTCATGTCTTGGTGGATACCGATTTATCTCTGAACGTGTTGCCTAAAAAGGCTCTTGATAGACTTGACTATGAAGGATTGACCTTGAAACCTAGCAACATAGTGGTGAGAGCCTTCGACGACTCAAAAAGGATGGTGCATGGGGAAGTGGACATCGCCATAAAAGTTGGAACCCAAACATTTGATTCAACTTTTTATGTAATGGATATTCTCCCTTCATATTCCTACTTATTAGGCCGACCGTGGATTCACAATGCTGGTGTCGTTACCTCTACGTTGCATCAAATGCTGAAATATCCAATTTAGGGGAAAATCATCACTGTTCATGGAGAAGAAGAGTATATGGTCAGTCATCTAATTTCCTTCAGATATGTGGAATTAGATGGTGAATTTATTGAAACTCCATTCTAGCAATTTGAAGAAGTTCCGCAAACTGTTGCAGTAACCAAGGCTGTTTCTCAAGTCCCAAAGATTACAAGGCCTCTGCTCGAGATGTCATCTTTAAAAGATGCCAAGGCAGTGATATAAGAAGGTGGGTGCATTATTTGGGGATAACTCCCAGATATCCCATACAAATATGAAAAAAATGGTTTGGGTTTCACTTCAGGGGCGCAAAAAGCTGTACGTTGCGCTCGTGCAAGAGAACCACCCTTGAAGATCAGCAACCACGAAGTAAACGCCATGGAGGATGATGAAGATAGCTATGAACTGGAGGATTGGATTTTCCCAATTGTCAATGGAGGGCTCATCAACTGGGTAGCTAGAGATTTTGTCCCGATCACTTTTATCCCACAATAATTTGTCTTTAAAATTTTGTCGGACCTGTAATATTAAACAATTCAGACTCTTAAAACCTTGTGTCTTACCCGAGGCACAATGGTCTATTCGTAAGGGTTATTATCTCATTTCCATATGACATCAATAAATCATGGACGTTTTTGCATACAAACTTTGTGCTCATTGTTTTTATTTTTACATTTTCATATATTTCAAAGATATCTATACTCTTACACACACTCACATTCAAATTGCAGATCTACATCCATTCAGGATCCCATGGGTAACAATTCTGCTATGGCCTTTTGTGATTTTGAAAATCTAATCTACCAAGCCAAAGACGAAGGTGAGGAAGACTGTGAAGTGCCAGGGGAACTCGCCAGGTTACTACAACAAAGAGAGAGGACCATACAACCCCACGAAGAACCGGTGGACACAATTAACCTAGGTACCAATGAAGACAAGAAAGAAGTCAAGGTGGGTGCCAATCTGGAACCCAATGTCAAAGAGCGTCCGATTCAGTTGCTACATGATTATGTTGAGGACTTTGCCTGGTCGTACGAAGACATGCCAGGACTTGATGAAGATATTGTAGTACATCGTCTACCTACAAAAGAGGACTGCCCTCTGGTAAAATAAAAGGTCCGCCGCATGCGACCAGACATGTCAGAGAAGATCAAAGCGGAAGTCATGAAACAATTCAACACCGGATTCTTGGTCGTTACTTCCAATCCGCAATGGGTCTCCAATGTTGTTCCCGTGCCTAAAAAGGACGGAAAAGTACGAATGTGCATGGACTACAGAGATTTGAATAGGGAAAGCCCTAAGGATGATTTCCCACTTCCCCACATTGATATTCTAGTTGACAATATGGTGCGGCATAAAGTGTTTTCCTTCATGGACGGTTTCTCAGACTACAACTCAATCAAAATGGCGCCTGAGGATATGGAGAAAATAACCTTTGTCGCACAATGGGGCAAATTCTGCTACAAGGTTATGCCATTCGGGTTGAAGAATGCTGGGGCAACCTATCAGCGTGCCATGGTAGCTTTATTTCACGACATGATACATCACGAAATAAAGGTCTATGTGGATGACATGATAGCCAGATCTCAAACAGAAGAAGAGAATCTTGGTAATTTGCAGAAATTATTTGAGAGGCTAAAAAGTACAAGCTAAGGTTGAACTCGAATAAATGCACGTTTGGAGTGAGGTCTAGTAAACTCCTAGGCTTTGTCGTCAGCGGTAAAGGTATTGAAGTAGATCCTGCCAAAGTGAAAGCGATACAAGAGATGCCTGCTCCTCGTATTAAGAAGGAAGTCGAAGGATTCTTGGGACGATTAAACTATATTGCCAGATTCATTTTTCACCTGACAGCTACTTGTGAACCAATCTTCAAATTACTGAAGAAATATCAAGTAGTCAAATGGAATGATGAGTGCCAAACTGCCTTCGACAAGATCAAAGAATACCCGCAAGAGCCTCCGGTTTTGATGCCGCCAGTAGAGGGAAGACCCTAGATCATGTATCTAACCATTTTGGAAAATCAATGGGGTGTGTGCTGGGGCAGCATGACGAGTCTGGCCGAAAAAAGCATGCTATTTATTACCTGAGCAAAAAGTTTACCGACTAAGAAATAAGATATTCACTGCTCGAGAAAACTTGCTGCACTCTGGCATGGGCTGCTCGCCGGCTAAGACAGTATATGCTGACCCATACCACCTTATTTATATCCAAGATGGATCCAATAAAATACATCTTCGAGAAACCTGCCCTCTCTGGGAGAATAGCGAGATGGCAGATGATCCAGACAGAATATGACATACAATATACTACCCAGAAAGCAATAAAGGGAAGTGTACTAGCTGATCACCTTGCTCATCAGACTGTGGATGACTACCAGTCCATGAAGTTCGAATTCCCAGATGAAGACATCATGATGGTAAACAACTATGAAGAATTCACACCATATGACAGACCTGAACAAGGATCCCGATGGACCCAGGTTTTTGATGGGGCATCCAATGCACTCGGCAATGGTATTGGTGATGTACTCATATCTCCTGAAGGATGTCATACTCCCTTTACTGCAAGACTCTGCTTCAACTGCACAAACAACATGGTAGAATACGAAGCGTGCATTTTTGGTCTCAAAGCTGCCATAGATTTGGGGATCAAATCCTTAAATGTATTCGGAGATTCAGCTTTGGTCATCAGCCAGATAAAAGGGGAATGTGACACCAAACACCCTAACCTTATCCCTTACAAAGAATATGTGTTGACATTGATCCCACATTTTGAGAAGATTACCTTCGAGCATTTCGCGCGAGAAGAAAATCAGCTAGCAGACACACTAGCCACAATGTCATCCATGTTTAAACTTAAATGGAATAACGAGGCTCCCTAGATCATCATTGAATGAATGGATGAACTAGCTCACTGTCACAAGATTAATACTGAAGAAGTAGTGGACCGGCCTTGGTTTCACAAAGTTAAGAGATATCTCGAGGCTCAAGAATATCCAGAAGGATATTCTCTGCTAAATTCTTCCTTAGTAATGTCATTCTCTACAAACGCAACCATGATTATGTGTTACTTCGGTGCATATACAAGGTTGAAGAGGAAAAGATGACGGTTGAATTACATGAAGGCACTTTTGGAACCCATTCCAGTGGGCATACGATGGCAAAGAAAATCCTACGGGCCAGTTATTACTGGTCTACCATGGAAGCAGATTGCTATCAACACTCTCGAACCTGCCACAAGTGTCAGATCTATGCTGACAAGGTGCACGTACCTCCGATTCCTCTGAATGTCTTGACGGATCCTTGGCCCTTTGTTGTGTGGGGCATCGATATTATTGGGGAAATCAGGCCAACATCCTCTAATGGACACCGCTTCATCTTGATGGCCATTGACTATTTTACAAAGTGGGTTGAGGCGGCCTCTTTCACTTCCGTTACCAAGAATGTTGTAGCCTAGTTCATCAAACAGAATCTCATTTGTTGGTTTGGTATCCCGGAGAGGATCATCACAAACAATGGTATGAATCTAAACAATACTATGATCACCGCCCTGTGCGAGCAATTCAAGATCCAACACCACAATTCTTCCGCTTACCGGCCAAAGATGAATGGTGCTGTAGAAGCCGCAAATAAGAACATCAAAAAGATCATACAGAAAATGACAGTCACATACAAAGATTGGCATGAGATGTTGCCATTCGCTCTCCACGGTTATCGTACCACATCACACACATCAACCAGAGCAACACCCTACTCTCTGGTATATGGCATGGAGGCTGTTTTGCCTATTGAAGTCCATATCCCCTCTCTGAGAATTATGAAGGATGCAGGGCTGAAAGAAGATGATTGGATCCAGACTCGACTTGATCAACTGAACTTAATTGATGAGAAAAGGCTTACTGCTGTCTGCCATGGTCAAATGTATCAAAAACAAATGATCAAGGCTTTCAACAAGAAAGTCAGACGCCAAGTGTATCAAGTCGGGGATTTGGTGATCAAACGTATCATACTATCGCAGGGTGATCCCAGGGGAAAATGGACTCCTACATACGAAGGACCATTTGTGATCAAAAGCATATTCTCTGGTGGAGCAATGATCTTAACCACTATGGATAGCAATGATCTGCCTCACCCCGTGAACGCGGACATAGTCAAAAGATACTACGCATAAGAGACTCGCTAGGTTGACACACCTAGGCAAAACAAGGGTATCCCAGCGAACCAAAAAAAAAGTTCTGGAAAAAATTAGGGATAAAACAAAAATCTGTACACCCGACAAGCTGAAAATCCGAAAGGGGGGCTTGGGCAAAAAAGGGTATCCCGGTGGACTGAAAACTTGAAAGGGCGGTCCAGACAAAAGTTAGGGATTTAAAGCGTATGACTATGTCCTGTTGGATAACCTTATGGACAACCTGCAAACTCGACGGTTTTGATCAATTCAATCAGCTTCGGACAAGGCAACAAATAGATGAGATGCTCAGAGAAATGAAGGCTATAGCAGAATGGGAACCCCATGGGATTATTTCACATAGCTATCTTGTTCTTTGTATCCAATTTTCATTTTTACGACGACATTCTCTTACTAGAATGTTTATCTCATTGCACAAAAATACTTACTCAAAGTCAATACAAAGATATCCTTTTGAAAGTACAAATCTATCTGTTTTTCTTTACTCTTATATTTTGTTTACAAAAACGTCCAATGATTTATTTTTGAACATATGCATTTTGAACGTAATCACCATTTACAAATGAACAAAATAGAAAGACAATCATTAATGGCTTTAAGAAATAGGGAGATCTCTTTAAGCTATTTCCATAAAATCCCCCACAGTGTGCAGTTTAATCCCCAACGGAACAAAACTTCCAGTTATCACTCCCCGGTAGAAGTCACCAAATTTCTCAAGATTCCCCAACGGGATTTCACAAGCAGTACACGTCATTTCCCTTACAACAGAGTTTATTTCTCTAAGCGGAAATTCATCAACACTTCAAAACATGAGGACTTACACTCCGTATCCTCAGCAGCAGTCGGGGATTTATTTTTCCCAATCCAACAAGCAGTGCAGCAGATTAGCTCACATACATCATATCCATATATCATAAACATGATAACACGAATGCATATATCACAATCTCATTATACCATGCATTTCATACAACATGTCATTGCATATTAGCTAACATTTTACCCTTTTCAGGATAAGGTTAATCAATAGCTACCATTAACAATGTTCAAAAGCTTTCAGATACACTCCAGACACGGATGCCATCCTGATACTCATTCAGATTCAATTCTCAGATACAGTTCAGATACGCTCCAGACATGGACGCCATTCTGATACTCATTCAGATTCAATTCTCAGATACAGTTCAGATACGCTCCTGACACGGATGCTATTCTGATACTCATTCAGATTCAATTCTCAGATACAGTTCAAGTACGCTCCAGACATGGATGCCATTCTGATACTCATTCATATTCTCTCTCAGATACAATTCGGATACGCTCCAGACATGGACGCTATTCTGATACTCATTCAGATTCAGCTTTCAGATACAATTCATATACGCTTCAGACACAGACACAATTCTGATACTCATTCATATTCAACTCTCATATAAAGTTCAGATATGCTCCAGACACGGATGCCATTCTGATACTCATTCAGATTCAACTTTCAAATACAATACAGATACGCTTCAGACACGGACGCCATTCTGATACTCATTCAGATTCTCTTTCAGATTCAGTTCAGCAATCATTTTTGGATGGCATCTACAAGCCTATCTCCAACAACTTTCCATCGTCTCTTCAAATGGCATCTTTAATCCCATTCTCTCTACCATCACATCACCGAGTGCAAATTTCTAGGCACTCTAATGTCCAATCATCTTCCACCTTCGAGTCACGAATGGCAAAACTCGCCAATCTAACTCTTCAGGCTTAAGAAGATTGAACAGGGGCAACTGTTGTACCCCAAAATTTTCCCTCTCATTTATCAAGAATTTTCTCACAAGATCTCCTTTGGCTCAAGACTGCACTAGGATTGATTAACTCAAGACACCTCCTTAAGCTCTGATGACCAAAATTAGGGTTTGAGATTGAAACATGATATTTGAACTCCCAATTCCCCATATGACTTTAATGGATCATTATGGACCCTCAGGATTACTCATGTCAAGTTTCAAGCTTTGGATCACACTTTTGCTCAATCAATTGAGCAGTTGACCTAAAAATCAACTGTATTGGGGAAAAAATCAACTATGGCCAATTTACAGTCAAAAATCATAATTTTTGATCCACAACAACATTTTAAACTCATATGTATCATTTGATCAAGTTTGGACCACAATTCCTCAAGAAATTTGATCAAATCTTCAAAAGGGCAAAATGGTCAAAATTAGGGTTTTGACTGGGAAAGGACAATTTTTGATTTTTGACCTAGAAAATGATCAATTGATTTAAGGCATGATCTCAAGATTCCAATTGCATCATTTTTACCTAATGACATGGCTCAAAATATTGCCCAAGTCCAATGGATTAACAAATGAATTTTCAATCAACTGTGTACTGAAAAGTCAAACTTTGACTTTTTGGTCAAAATCAAATGTCAAAGATCATAATTCATTAAAGCATGTCAAAATATGAAACTTATTCATCAAGAAATCAAAAATTCAAGAATTCATTTTGAAAAGTTAAAATTTCTAAACTTTGAAATTTTTCTAAGTGTTGAAAATTTCTTATTTTTTCACAACTTTGAGTAAAAATTTCACCATGATTCAAGTTGATTCAGAAGAAACATCCAACATGAAAGTTGTAGACCTCCATGAAATCTACAAATTTTATTTACATAACTCCTTCCAAAAGTGCTTTGATATCAAGTTATAATTTTAAGAATACATGGTCATGAAACAAAACACTTAATGAAATTTTGCCCTAATTTGGTGAGGATTTTAACCTAACTTCATGGAACTTTTTCATATAGTTCCAAGGAGAATTTTCAAAATTTATTCAAAAATGTGTTTTAGAGCACATTACAAGATTTCCAAAATGTCCAAGAACTCCTTGAGATCATTTTTGAGTAGGGAGAATCGAAGAGATGAAGTTAGGGTTTACACACTTGAATTACAAGTCATTTTGTGATGAACAAAATTCAAAATTCAAAGTTATGCTGCATAACCTCTACTTTGCAGGCCTCAAACTTGTTAGGCACTCCATAATTAATTGCTTGCACAGGTGTTAGAAGTCTCAATTCAAGCATTCAATGCAAGGCCATGCTTTATATCCATTTTTGGAAGAAAGTGCACAATGCCATTTTGATAAAGTAGTTTTTTTGCATAAAACTTGTTCTTGAGCCTTGCACTTGTTCTCTTCTGATCATACATGTCTCGTAACTCAAGATAAAATTGTTAGACACTTACAATCACCCAACCCTTGCTTGTACGTCCTCTTGAAACTTGTTTTCCCACTTTTCTTGAAAATCAAGTAACATAGCAAATAGCTTGTAACTTGTACTTCTGACTATCCAAATCACTCAAACCCTTTTTCTTATACATACACAAGTCATTTGTCACAAATCCCACGCATTCTTAAGCCCTGAAAAGACCAAGAACACAGAATCACCAAAAACACTTCAAAACTTGTCATTTCTGAGTTTTGAATCCAATCTCCAAATTTGCTCGTACATTTCTTGGCCTTTTACTTTCAAAAGCTTCTAAACAACATACACAAACAATCCCAACACCTGTAACACCTCCATCATCATCCACCATTTTCAAAAACAGCACCTTGCACCTTGACTTCTCCAAAACTCCTCATGTACTTTCAGCTCAAGCTAAGGATCACATTAGCTTCCTAGGAACTTGAGGAAGCTAATCCAATCATTGGAACTCACTGAAAGCTACTTAAAATCCAAACCCATACCCTCTTGCAAGGTAAGTTTTATGACTTTTTAACTCTTCATACATGCATCATTAATGATTTATTTGTGAATGAAAAATATAGATATCATTGCCCTAAAGCTAACCATGTCCATAATTTTCATTAATTTTGTTTGAGCTTAGAGAATTTTAAGATTGAAGTTTCTGAGATTTTTAGGGTCCAGATTAGGGCCATTAAAATTCATGCTTGTCTTTAATCTATAATTTTATTGCTTTGCATTTCTGAAATCGTGAGGAAATTTGCTACAAGTTTCCTGTTTACATTTTTCATTTTTGTTGAAAATTGAAAAAGATACAAAGGCTCTGGCTGGGCGTGAGGTTGAAGATGAAGTTCAGGCCATGGACATGTTTAATATCATATATTTATTATTTTGTTTATATAAACAGATGTATAGCCACCCCAGTGGTAGAAGCGCGTGCCTGTGACTATAGGGACCTGAGTTCGAGCCCCAGTGGTACCCTTTTAGAATCTTCATTTTTTTCACATTTTGAATTTTCTTTTTTGGCAGCGTTGGGCCTCTTTCCTTGGGCTTTATGTTTTTTCCATTTCTCACCCCCTGTTTCACTTACGCAGCCTCTGTCCTATTTTATTTTCTATTTTTCTTATTTCATTTATTTATTTACTTTTAATATATTTTACTTAATACAAAAATCATTAAAAAAAAATAGATCTAGGCTTTTATTTAATTAAATTATTATTTTTTACATAAAAATAAATTTATTTTAATCACCTTTTATTTTATGTTTGATAATTAATTTGTAAATTAATTAAAAGTTAGGGTTTTGATTATTATTTTCACACATTAAAAATATTTTCTTAAAACAAATTAATTTCTTTTCTCAAAATAAATTAACATTAAAACCAAGTTTGTTTTCTTTTATTAAAAATTAACTTAGAACCTAGGTTTTCTTTTAATTAACTAATTTTTATACTAGTTTAATTTAATAAAAACTTTTTCACAAACAAAACCCTAAAAAAAACTCGTTTCTTTAATAAATTAATTTCTTTTATTAACTTAATTTTAATTTCTTATTTTAGTTAATTATTTTCTTTTAAGTTAATTAGGTCAAAACTATTTTTCTTAACAAAAATCTAAACAAAATTCATTCCTTGTCCATTCATACTTGTACATTATATTCATTTAATTTCTTGTACATTTGTTCAAATTCAATATGGTTGTAATAGATAATTAGGCTTTATTTTCTTGCAATCCCCATTTGTAATTTGTACACCCCTCCCACAAGTATTGTAATATCGTAGTAATTTTAAATTCCGCAATTTATCGCTTTATATACAAATGCTAGTAATTAGGTTTTGTATGGAAAGGCTAAAACCAATCAATTAGAAAACCCTAATCAAAGACAAACTCAAGCATGAAAACAATACACTTGCACACAAGCACCCCTAGGCTAAATCCACTTGGTTGCCTTTACAAAATGGTCATATTACGCATGTGAGGTATCTTAGCAAAAACAAGAAAAATACAAGATCATAGTCCCTCGATGACACTATCTAAGTTGCCTTTCAAAATGATCTTAGTCCATAAAGAAAAATGCTAAGGTACCTTGCAACATTGTTAATCATGGTTATACGATGACCCACGCTCGTCCCCTTTACATCCAAATATAGGGTTACTTACCAAATCAATGGTAAGATAACAATGTCAAAGGAAAAGAAAATGAACAAGAAAGACTTTTGAGTAGGTAGAATGCTCCTAATTACTTGCTCACTTTCAAATCAAAAACATCCTTGCCATTTTCAAAACAAACACCTATACTTTCAAAACTTCTTATAAACTTGAAAACATTTTCAAAAGATCAACATCTTTATATACATTCTTACGAACAAGAATCATTACAAAGTTTGCCTAAACAATGGCCTCTTTACAATATACTTTCAAAAACCACACAAAGCACAATTTCAAACAAAAAGCAAGTGATCTAGCAAATAACCAAGAGCCCATGGAAAACCATGGATGAAAAGGGTGCTAATACCTTCCCTTTTCATAATCTACCCCCCGAACTCAAGAAACAATATCAAAGGTCTTTCCTGTGCTTTTTCACCTTTCCTTTTGGATAAAAGAAAAGTCGGTGGTGACTCTTGCTAACCGCAACATTTACGATCAAATGCAAAACACCCAAGTCAGTTCTCCCATCCTATCACAATCGCTAACTTTGAAAGCAGTGTCAAGAGCAGATTGCTTCAGATGTTGCATGACTATGTGGAAGTGTTTGCTTGGTCGTATGAAGATATGCCAATGTTGGAGACCGACATTGTGGTTTATCGTCTGCCGACAAAAGAAGATTTTCCTCCTGTCAAACAAAAAGTTCGTTGCATGAGGTGATGAAACAATTTGACGCAGGATTCCTAGCTAGGACATCTTATCCCCAATGGGTTACAAATGTGGTTCCAGTGCCGAAGAAAGACGACCACTTTCATTACACAATGGGGAACCTTTTGCTAAACATAAAGTCTTATCTTTCATGGATGGTTTCTCTGGCTATAATCAAATTAGGATGGCTCCCAGAGACATGGAGAAGACCACTTTCATTACACAATGGGGAACCTTTTGCTACAAGGTCATGCCATTCAGACTAAAGAATGCAGGGGAAACATATCAAAGAGCTATGGTAGCCTTATTTCATGATATGATCCATCATGAAATAGAGGTCTATGTGGATGATATGATTTCAAGATCACAAACTGAAGAGGAACATCTCAGTCACCTATACAAGCTATTCGAGAGGCTGAAAAAGTACAAGTTTAGGTGGAACCCTAATAAGTGCACATTCGAAGTATGATATGGAAAGCTTCTAGGTTTTGTTGTCAGTGGTAAAGGCATCGAAGTTGATCCTGCCAAGGTAAAGGCCATCCAAGAAATTCCAGTCCCCCACTCTGAAAAGGAAGTTAGAGGATTCTTGGGTCATCTTAACTACATCGCCCACTTCATATCTCACTTAACTGCTACTTGTGAGCCAATCTTCAAACTCTTGAAGAAAGATCAAGTAGTCAGATGGAATGATGAATGTCAAGCTGCCTTCGACAAAATCAAAGAATATTTGCAAGAACCTCCCATCCTCATGCCTTCAGTTGAAGGAAGACCCTTGATCATGTACTTGACAGTACTAGAGAATTCTATGGGGTGTGTTTTGGGCCAACATGACGAGTCTGGCCGAAAAGAGCATGCTATTTATTACCTGAGCAAAAAGTTTACCGACTGTGAAACTAGATATTCACTGCTCGAGAAAAATTGCTGCGCTCTGGCATGGGCTGCTCTCCAGCTAAGATAATATATGTTGACTCATACCACTTTACTGATTTCTAAGATGGACCCTATCAAGTACATCTTCGAGAAACCTGCTCTTTCCGGATTGATAACTAGATGGCAAATGATCTTGACTGAGTACAATATTCAATACACAACGCAAAAGTCCATCAAAGGAAGTGTATTAGTAGATCATTTGTCCCATCAAGCTGTTGATGATTATCAGTCTATGAACTTTGACTTCCCAGATGAGAACATCATGCTAGTGATCGACTGCGTGAAACCTGGACCATATGACGGACCCAAACAGGGATCTCGATAGACTATGGTCTTCAATGGGGATTTCAACGCTTTGGGTAACAGAATTGGTGTTGTGATAACCCCCCCTGAAGGTTTCCACACTCCTTTCACTTCCAGACTATGCTTCGATTGTCGAACAATATGGTTGAGTACGAAGCATGCATTTTGGATCTGAAGGCTGCCATCGATTTGAGGATCAAGCATTTGAATTTGTTTGGGATTCCACTTTAGTGATTAGCCAAATAAAAGGAGATTGGGACACTAAGCATCGTAATCTCATCCCTTACAAGGAGCTTGTGCTATCTATGATTCCTTACTTCGAAGAGATCACCTTTGAACACTTCCCTGAGGAAGAAAATCAGCTGGATGACGCCTTGGCAATGATGTCTTCCATGTTCAAGGTCAAATGGGACAACGAAGCTCCTATGATTACAATTGAGAGATTCGACGAACCTGCGCACTGCTATGAGCTCGACAGTGACACAGAAAATCCATGGTACCATGAGGTGAAGAGATACCTTAAAGCACAAGAGTACCCTAAAGGAGAATCCATCAATGACAGAAAGTTCTTATGAAGCTTTTCAACCAAATTCTTCCTAAGTAATGGAATCTTGTACAAACACAACCATGATTCTACTCTACTTCGATGTGTGGACAAGAAGGAGGCAGAGGAAATTATGGAAGACATGCATGATTGTCTCTTTGGGACTCACTCTAGCGGACATACTATGGAAAAGAAGATCCTGAGAGCTGGCTACTATTGGTCAACGATGGAGACTGATTGCAATCAACACTTAAGAACTTGCCACAAATGGCAAATCTATGCTGACAAGGTCCATGTGCCTCATATCCCTCTGAATGTCATGACCGCTCTGTGGCCATTTTCAATGTGGAGCATTGACATGATTGGAGAGATCAAACCCACTGCTTCCAATGGACATCGCTTCATTCTTGTCGCTATAGATTATTTCACCAAATGGGTCGAAGCCGCCTCATTTGCCTCAGTCACTAAGAACATGGTAGCCAGGTTCATCAAGCACAACCTCATCTGCCGTTATGGTATCCCTGAAAGGATCATCACTGACAATGGGACTAACCTCAACAATGCCATGATTACTGAGCTTTGCACTCAGTTCAAAATCAAGCATCATAATTCTTTTCCTTATAGACCTAAATTGAATGGCGCAGTGGAAGTGGCCGACAAAAACATTAAGAAGATTATGCAGAAGATGGTAGTGACCTACAAAGATTGGCATGAGATGTTACCCTTTTCTCTTCATGGCTATCGTACTTCATCTCGGACATCAACTGGGGCAACTCCCTTTTCTTTGGTCTATGGCATGGAAGTTTTTCTACCAGTGGAAGTTCAGATTCCCTCACTAAGGATTATGAATGAAGCAGGCCTAGGCAAAGACAAGTGGATTCAGACAAGATTGGATCAGTTGAACTTGATCGATGAAAAACGACCGGCTGCTGTTTGTCATGGTCAAATGTACCAAAAACGCATGATTAAGGCTTTCAAAAAAAAGATCAATCCCCGAGTATATCAAGATGGTGACTTGGTAATTAAGCGCATCATTCTTCCACAAGGCGACCCCAGGGGAAATTGGACTCCCATCTACGAAGGGCCATTTGTTGTCAAGAGATTGTTCTCTAGTGGTGCCATGATGCTGACTACCATGGACCGTAAAGACTTCCCACATCTTGTGAGCACGGACATAGTTAAAAAATACTAAGCATAAGAGACACTCTAGGTTGACACACCTAGGCAAGATAAGGGCATCTCGACAAACCAAAAGGTTTGGGAAAAAATTAGGGATATATGCAAAAGATTGTACACCCAGCAAGTTGAAAACCCGAAAGGGCGACTTGGGCAAAAATAGGTATCCTGGTGGGATGAAAACCCAAAAGGGAGGTTCAGGAAAAAGTTAAGGATTAAAAGCGTATGACTATGTTCCATGGAATCACCACAGTTGACTTTATTACCAAGGTCCAAGTTCAAACAGTCCAAGATCAGTCCAATAACCTTCTGTCAACAGCAAGGGGCATTCGAAGACATTGGGGCAATAGTAGAGTTGGAACAAAATGAGATCACTTCTGTTGTACCCCAAAATTTGCCTTCCCATATTCTTTAAGAAATTGCCAAGTCAAGCTTCAAAATTCCCCAAGGGTTGCACAGTGCAAAGGTCTCCTATACAGTCAAGATTAGGGTTTTTGTTCTGATCAAGAAGATGAAGTTTCCAAAGATCCAATCAAGCCTCACATGCCTACCAATATGTTCAAGTATCCTCATATCAAGTTTCAAGACTTTCAGCACAAAATTGCACAGTCAAAAACCCTAATTGCACTACAGTCAACTATAGGGGCAAAATGGTCATTTGACAGTCAAAAGTTCAAATTTTTGGTCAACATATCATTTTGAAGCCACAAACATCATTTGATCAATGCTTGATCATGATTCCCAAAGCTTGGCTCAAAAATCATTAAAATGCAAAAGTTTCCTTATTTGGACAGTTGAAAAAGTCAATTGAAATTGACCAGGGCATAACTTTCACATGGATTATCAGAAAAATTCCATCCAAAGCTCATTTTGAAGAGAAAGACATTTCCTACAACTCATCTTCATACTTCAAGTCCAAGAAATGCTCTCACAAGAAGTTATCAATTTCAACATTATAGGTCATTTTCAAAAGTCAACAAAAAGGGACTTTAAGTCAAAGGCCATAACTTGAGATTGGTAAATCAAAATGACATGGGCCCAAAGGCATTGGTTAGAGGACTCAAATACCTTTCCAAAATATCCAAGAACATGAGGAAAGATTAAAAATTGAGCAAGTTATGCCTTGTAGAAGTTAGGAAATTTTTGGATATTTTGAAAAGTCAACATTGATTCAAATGACCTAAAGTTGCTAATGGGCCCATTTTTCTTCCATAATTCATCATCCATGACATGTGCACGACCACTTGGCCCAAAGGGAAGTTTTATTCATTTTTTATTTTATTTATTTGAATTTTTATTAATAATAATTCATTTAAATCAATTAAATATATGAAAAATACTTAACTTAACCTAACAAATCTTTTTGTGCATATTTTATACTCAATAATTCGTGCCTAGCCAAATAAGGAAAGATTTGGATTGATTAGATCATAATTGATACAAAAATGCATAGAAAAGATTGAAAAAACAAAGCTTGGAAATCAAATCTTCAAAACCATCATTGCAAGGGATTTGATTTGTTTTTCTTAACCTAATTGATTCATACATAAGCCAGGAACACAACCCTAATGCTTAAACACGCGCAGCTGCTCAGAAAAGCCATTATCAAACTTGAAAAAGTTGTCTAAAAACTCAAAACTGAAAACCCTTTTGCAGGTTGATTCAAGGCACGATTTGTATCTCATTAGCTCCCTCAAGCATCACTGAACGATTTCCAATCAATATCATCCATCAAAACTCAAAGAATTGGTAACATGAACTGCCCCTGTACAGAAAAAAATCCATGATCGTATTTTAACATCTCTGCATTCTCATGGCATTTTAATTGTTGATTTACATTCCTTATGAAATTCTGAAGCTAACCAATATATTTAATTGCATTTTTATGTGCTATACACGATTTCGCCATTGCCAATTTTTAGGGTTTCTAGGACCTCCAATTGGGGATTTTTGATTAAAGAAAAATTGGTCCTCAAGACCACCACCATTCAACTCAGCGCATCTGGACGAACTCAAACCTACCCTCGCGCCTAATTTATAGAGCCCCTGGGGCTAATCGCTATTTTTTGGTAGCATGCCTAAGAGGACGCGTAAACAACCGTTGCCTATGTTTCTTTTGTTTCAGGAAAAGATAATACAATGAAGAAGATGAATTCGTGGCGTCCATGGATTGGCCAGTTTAAAATTTCGCGCGCAGAGCCCACTAACCATTGTTTTCTTTTTATAATGATTATTAGTTATTATATATTAACATATGTAAATTAGCTCAGCTGGCAAGCGTTGTTGTTGTTAATCCTCATGACCTGGGTTCGAGCCCCAGGTCTACATTACATCCATATTATTTTTCAATAAGAATTCACATGCAGTTTCAATATCAAGGCA
Organism: Vicia faba; assembly: GCA_948472305.1. Lineage (NCBI taxonomy): Eukaryota > Viridiplantae > Streptophyta > Magnoliopsida > Fabales > Fabaceae > Vicia > Vicia faba. The sequence continues at coordinate 992,767,054 of OX451735.1, forward strand.
CATCATGCACCTCTATAATCCAGTCGTCCACGCGTCCAAGGGACTCAAATCAAAGGCTCAGAATTGAGGAACACAATGCACATGAGTCAACGCCTCTGCACGTGAGTGAAAAAGTCCACAAAGCCAGGAATTGAATTGGGCTTAAACTGCTTGGGCTATACCTCCACTTTGGGGACTACCACCCCCCTAGGTTTGTCACATTTATTTTATTTTATTTTATTTCTTTTAATTATTATTTGTTTAGTTAATTAATTATTTTCACAAAATATAAAAAACCATAAAAATCAGAAAAGAGTTAAAACAATAAATTTTTATTTTAGTGTTTTCTTAAATAAATTTGCATGTAATTATTTAGTTTAAAATTAGGATTTAATTTTAATTCTTTTCATAACAAAAATCTAAAAAAACATAGAATTAGGTTTAATTAATGTTTTTATTCCTTTTTAATTTTTTCTTTTTTATAATAATATTATTTATTTTATTTATTTTTATAATTAAATTTGTATATAAAAATTAGGGTTAATTTAGGTCAAAAACTTCAATATTTTTTTTAATAAATTAAAAGCCACTAGAATTAGGGTTTGAATCTTATTTTAATTTTAATTAATTCTCCTTTTCATATTAAATCCTAAAATACTAAAAACACCAAAAAATAATTCCTTTTTCTTTTTTTTTTATTAATTAATGCCATGTAATTTTAATTTCGCAAAAAGGGTCCAACGCCCTCGTTTCGTTTAATTCTCATTAATTCGCGTATTTATTTATTTCATTATAATACTTATGTATCTCTCCCGAAGCCCTGTAATTAACTTTCTCGCACTTTCTTTTCTTTAAATTCTTTTACTTTATTTATTTTCTGTCAAATCGGGTCCTGGTTAATTTTGGCGATGTGGACCTGCGCCTTTTGTAATAGCTTTAGATCTTTACTTTCCCGCAAATATTTTAACTGCTAAATCAAAAGCATGAAAGAATGTATGGACAAAATAAAAACAAGCGTAGAACACCCATAACCTGACAAGATAAATGCAAATGAAAACGACACACAAATCGCACACACACCACCCCCAGGGTACGCCTCACTGTTGCCTTGCCTTCGAAAGGTGATCGTCGAGTAGAGGATGTCTTAGTAAGTCCTCATGATCCGGGAACCTGGCATGAGGGTAGCTTCTAAGGTGTCTTCCCATTACTCTGGTGGTCACCATGTCCTGAACCTCGAATTGACCCGAACACCTCCAACGGTGGTGCTACCTACCTCTCAATGGTGGGATGGCACTACTTTAAAGGACATCTACGCAGACGAATTCCTTAGGGTAGGTAGACGACTCTAGATACTTGCTCTAATTTCAAAAACAAATCCAAAATACTTTTCACACCGACACCTTTTCAAAAAGTTTTCGAAAGCAATTTTTCAAACACTCTTGAGGACCGATACAAGAGTCGAACTGAAATTTTCAAAGAAACTTTTTTAAAACCCACAATTGAAAAGCAAACAAACCATTTTGGAAAACACAAATGAGCAAGTATCTAAGAGCCCATGGATAACCATGGATAGAAAGGGTGCTAACACCTTCCCTTTCTATAATCTACCTCCCGAACCGAGAGCAATCTCTTTAAGGAATTTTTCTGTGCTTTTGTCCTTTCAATTTGGAGAAAATAAAAGACGGTGGCGACTCTTGCTTCCGCGACATTTCGCGAACCAGCGTTAACAGTCAGTTCCAGATCCACCGATCACAGAACTGGCGACTCTGCTGGGGACACAAACTTAAAGTGAGGTGTACCTTAGGACTAAGATCACTGTGTTTTCAATTATTTTCCTTGTGTGCTTTAAATTGTGGGTTGCTTGGGAGTTCTATAGATCCTAACCCAGATCTGGGGGATACCTTCTTAGAAAGTAGCAACAAGGCTGTGAGGGAACTGTGCGGGGTATACCGACATGGTTGAAACAGTCAGCTACGTTGATGTGGCACTTTGGTGTGTACCGGTAACCCTTGAGTTCAGTCAAGAAGAGTACGGGGCCTCCGCGTGGTGTCGTGAAGCATCAACAGACCTTAGGAACCTTAATTGAACTATCTTGGCCTCTTTAGGGTAGTGAGATAACTGACTTTGGTGCAGTCCGAGGTTGGTTGATACTCGATACTACGCTCAATTGAGGGTTGCTTTCCTGGAATATTTCGGTCGCCAGTTCAGTGGCTAAATCGAAACGATGAACAATGAAAGCAATCCCGTGATATTGGGAACCTTAGAACCCGGTTACTTTGATTAGGACAGGTTGAACCCACCAACTTCAAGAGGGTAATACCTAGACCCCATGCTGGCCTAAACTTTAAGGGTTTCTCTTGTGTGACTTGTGTGCTTTCGTACCTGACTACTTGCATGCTTGTTATCTGACACTCGAATTTCTTGCAGGTTTTGTTTATAGTCCTTAATTAGGGACTTATAACAGGGTTTACTCACATTACCCCATGCATACCATGACATCATACCATTGCATACATCCTAACCCATTTCAATGATCTCAAGGGCTTGTGATGCAGGTCATGGTGAATCAACTATCCCAGCAAAGGGCAAAGGGGATTTACTTTCCTCTAGACAAGGTTGTCAGGGGCTATGACCCACTGGATATGGTGAGCCTTTGACCCTCGAAGAAGGACTCTCAACAAATATGAAGTTCTTTCAATCAAGCTACCGGATTCAAATGCTAACAAATTTTCTTGTTTACCCCGCGAGGTCCTTGAAATCATTGCATGCATATCATACACATCATTGCATAACAGGTATCCATTCTCTGCAGGTTGCTTACCTTCTTCGCTGTTTATTTCAGCAGTCTCGTCATGAATCCTGAATCCTCAACCGAGCACACTATCAAGGCCCTCCAGGCTCAGAACGCCCAGTTCCAAGGGCTGATCATGAATTTGACCCAGGGGCAACAAGATCTGAAGGCTCTGCTCTTGAAGAAGGAAAAGAAGAAGAAGAGGACTGTTTTGTTCAGCCCTAGACGCAGATCTAGGAATACACTGCAGGATGAAACTGAGAGGACAACTCCATCTGTGGGAAAAGGCAGTCATCAAGAGGAAAGGGTTCCCAGTCCAGTGGTCTCCGACAGCGAGACAGATTTCAACGACGAACAGTACCCTCCGGCTGAGGATAGGTACAAACAGTTGGAAGACCGGCTCAGTGCTATGGAGATACAAAAAGTGCCTGGCCTGGACTTCGAGGATCTAGGTCTGTCTTCTGGGGTAGTGATCCCGCACAAGTTTAAGGCACCTGCCTTTGCTAAATACGACGGGGCATCCTGTCCTAAATTGCATCTCAGGGCTTACACAAGGAGGATCCAGCCCTATACAGCTGACAAAAACTTATGGATCCATTTCTTCCAAGAGAGTCTTTCAGGGACTCAGCTCGAGTGGTTCTATCAATTGAATGGAGCCAACATCCATACCTGGGAAGACCTAGCCACTGCTTTCTACAAACATTACCAGTACAATGCCGACCTTGCTCCTACACGTACCCATCTCCAGGGTATGTCGCTGGGGTCAAGTGAAGGTTTCAAGGAATACGCGCAGAGATGGAGAGACCTTGCTGGAAGGGTGCAGCCTCCATTAACTGACCGGGAACTCGTTGATATGTTCTTAGGGACCCTATCCGGGCCATTCTTCAATCATCTCATTGGTAATTCATCTGCGGGATTTACCGACCTTATCCTGACTGGCGAAAGAATTGAAGCTGGTATCAAGAGTGGGAAAATCCAAGAGGCCACACCTTCTGACACTCACAAAAAGCCTTACACGGGAAAGAAAGAATCTAATGCTGCATACAGCCAAAAGAGTCGTCGTGACCAACATGCAGGGGCAGTCATGATTTCTGGTTCTGCACCACGCCGCCAACCACAAAAGGGAAACCAGCGAAGGCCGGACGAGCCTAAAAGACAATTCACCAACATTAACATGCCATGGTCACAAGCATTGCAGCACATGTTGAAAATGAACCTGATTGCGGTGATCAACCCTCCTGCAAATCCCAAGACTTCCTCTCCAAGCTACAATCCAGAAGCAAGGTGTGCTTATCATTCTGATAGTCCGGGGCACGATACCGAGGATTGTTGGGCGCTGAAATACAAGATTCAGAATATGATCGATGCTAAAGAGATTGAATTCGAACCTGCCGAGACTCCCAATGTGATCACTGCTCCCTTGCCAAAACATGGCTAGGATTGAGAGATTTTTGTCCATTTGAATTCAAGTTGTATTTTTCCTTTCTTAATAAACAATTGTCATGTTAAACTCTTTTATTTCATGAATGCATTACACATGTCTGTCTTGAATTAATTATGTTTACTGTACTTAAAACTGCTTTCATATTTTGTGATGATTAACTCTCGACTGAAAATTCTAAACCTCTTGAGGGAGGATGACGAAAATGATACCGCAATCATTACAGTATGCTTTTGAACAGACCCCGCTGATGAGGTACAGGCATTGTTTCAATCCCTAAACACTGGAGTTATAAGGATGATAATCCCTCGTCAACCCCTCTGAGCCAAAGAAGTAGGAGTTTTTCTTTTCGAAAATTAAAACCCTTTATCATAACCTGGGGCAGGGTAGTTCTCTCAGTTGATCCAAGTGCATAACAAAGGGCACCGAAGAGGTCCTTACAAAAAAAAGAAGACAATGATGATTCCGAATAATCATAAAGAAAGGCAGCCATTATCTTTCAAAATAAAAGCCCAAAAAGTCAAAACCTATAAAGGGGACTTACGAAACTGGGGCATCCCGCTGACTGTAAATACAAAAAGAAACAGTTCAGGCAAAAAAATAGGGATAACGAAATCAAAAAAGAAAGAGGTCTTACAAACCCTCGAAAAAAATGACTGCCTATTCAAAATAAGTTATCAACATCCGAATCATCACCGGAAAATCAGAGCAAAGACTCAAACAAGGTCTAACGTATGATCAACTGAGTTTAAGTTTGGAGAACATCACGAAGAGCGGGTGGGTACAAATAATTTGAGCCTTTATCCTTTGTTTCTTAAACCGTGAACCAGGCCACGATATAACCCTTAAAAGTCCTAGCTGAAGCATGGGTTAGTTCGAAAGCATATTGTTACGAAGGTATCCTGACTCCTGAAGGTTTGCTGTAAAATTTTGAGTTGACACCGCACTGTATTACAAAAAATGCATTTTCAAAATTCAAGACAGACATAGGCTTTTGCATTCTTAAAATAACCTTGTTTGCATATGACTATTTGTTCGAACAATAGGAAAATTCGCACGATGAATGCCTAATGAACAGAAGTACTTCCAATCAAGGGGCCGGTATAATCATGGCCTATTATCTGGGGCAATCCAATCAAGATTCGGAGAATCTCTCAAAAGTCAAATAGCCTGGGGCAAATCTCCGCCTGAGTCACTTGGGGCATCCCAATAACGAATCTTGTCTGATCAAACACCTTCTGATGGCATGGCAAAACACTTCTAACAGGGGCACCTCCCTACATCCTGAAAGCATGGACATAGTCGGAAAAAATACTACGCATCATCAAAGACCCGCTAGGTTGACACGCCTAGGCAAAAATAAGGGCTTCCCGTCGAACCAAAAGGGTTCGGGCAAAAATAAGGGATGAAAACGGAAGAATATGTACACCCGGCAAGTCGAAAACCTGAAAAGGCGGCTTGGGCAAAAATGGGTATCCCGGTGGACTGAAAACCCGAAAGGGCAGTCCAGGCAAAAATTAGGGATTTAAGCGTACAACTATGTCCCGGCATCTCGTCACTTGTCTGCCAGAAGATTTGTCAAACGACCTCCAAGGTATCCTCTTCCCTCATCTCCAAAGCAGGGGCAATAATGAGTTATCCAGGCGATCTAATTGCTCTGTCAACCAAAGTATAACGGAAAAAATCAACACAAGGATGATTACCATCTACCTTTATAAATTCCAGATGGTGGGTTAACATCCGAAACCAAACAGGACAATCATCCACTTAATCAAAATCAAGCAACCCTACATCGGTTCCTTCTCAATTTTCAGACGAAGTCTTACATGGACCTATCTCAAGATGACCTAACCCCGGTTCATCAAGAAGTTTTACACGAACTTATCCCGAAGTAACCTTACCCCGGTTCCTCCAGAAGTCTTACATGGACCTATCTCAAGATGACCTAACTCCGGTTCATCAAGAAGTTTTTACACAAACTTATCCAAGTAACCTAACCCCGGTTCCTCCAGAAGTCTTACATGGACCTATCTCAAGATGACCTAACCCCGGTTCACCAAGAAGTTTTACACAAACTTATCCTGCCGTAACCTAACCCCGGTTCCTCCAGAAGTCTTACATGGACCTATCTCAAGATAACCCCACCCCGGTTCATCAAGAAGTTTTTACACAAACTTATCCAAGTAACCTAACCCCGGTTCCTCCAGAAGTCTTACATGGACCTATCTCAAGATGACCTAACCCCGGTTCATCAAGAAGTTTTACACAACTTATCCTGCCGTAACCTAACCCCGGTTCCTCTAGAAATCTTACATGGATTTATCACAAATAACCCTACCCCGGTTCATCAAGAAGTTTTTACACGAACTTATCCTGCGGCAACCTAACCCCGGTTCCTCCAGAAGTCTTACATGGATTTATCTCAAGATAACCTCACCCCGGTTCATCAAGAAGTTTTACACGAACTTACCCCGAAGCAACCCTACACCGGTTCCCTCTCTTCAAGATACAGTTTTACATGGACTCGTCGTCAAGCAACCCTACACCGGTTCCCTCTCTCCAAGATACAGTTTTACATGGGCTCGTCACCCAGAAACCCTACACAGGTTCTCCCTTTCCAAAAACAAAGTTTTACCCGAACTCGTCACCAAAGTAATCCTACACAGGTTCCTTCTCCATTTCAGATGCGGTTTTACATGAGCTCATCAGCAGGCAACCCTACATAGGTTCCATCTTTCAATTTACAAAATTACAGTCCAAAATCTCCCCAGGAGAGTCCAATCTAATTCCCCAGGAAAATTGGAGTCCATCTCCCCAAGCAGTAAGCTTATCCCCAGTAGATTCTGGAAGCTTATCCCTCACAGAGTACGAACGCGTCGTCCGGCTTTATTCAAAGAGTTATGTCCTTAACAGGATATAACTGGGTTATCCTCAGCCAAAAGCCACGGAAAGATCGTCGTCGACAGAATCTTCTTACCCCCAGCGAAGTCTATTCACACTTCCAATACAACAAGTGTATCCCCAGCAAATTATTATCAACACTCAGCAAATCATCTCTCCCCCCACAGAGTATCACTCCCCAGCATGGTCTCTAGAGTATTTTTCTCCACGCAGAATCTCCCATTTGCCAAGTTTATTCCCCAACGGAGTTATCGTCTCCTACCGGTATTCTTGCAACCATCATCCCCAGCGGAAGCAAAATCTTATTCTTCAATATCAGCCCAGGAGTGACTTCCCGGCACCCGTCAAGGATTTACATTCCTAGACGAAAGCATACATAAACATCACATACATCATTATAGCATGCATAGACGCATCATATCATACAAATCTCATTTATGTTGAGAACATCATTGCTTGATCCATATCATGCATTGCATATGACTGACTTTTACCTTTCAGGAAAGATTCAGTTAAATTCTCAATAATATTTCAAGACTTAGACCGGTTCAGTTAATCGACTCCAAAGATTTCTTATCCAGTCCAAGGCCTTCTCTAGTCCAGCTAAATCAACTCCCAACAGATTTTTCTGATAAAGACTCAGTAGAAGTTATCAGATTATAATTTCCTATTTGGTTCTCTCTCCGACGGTGCATGAGATTTCCATTTTTAGGGTTTTTCCTTGAGATTATAATTTCCTATGGTTCCCTCTCCGACGGTGAGTGAGGTGATAATTCCTTTTCAGATTATAATTTCCTATGGTCCCCTCTCCGACGGTGAGTGAGGCGATAATTCCTTTTCAGATTATAATTTCCTATGGTTCCCTCTCCGACGGTGAGTGAGGTGATAATTCCTTTTCAGATTATAATTTCCGATGGTCCCCTCTCCGACGGTGAGTGAGGCGATAATTCCTTTTCAGATTATAATTTCCTATGGTTCCCTCTCCGACGGTGAGTGAGGTGATAATTCCTTTCAGATTACAATTTCCTATGGTTCCCTCTCCGACGGTGAGTGAGGTGATAATTCCTTTCAGATTATAATTTCCTATGGTTCCCTCTCCGACGGTGAGTGAGGTGATAATTCCTTTCAGATTATAATTTCCTATGGTTCCCTCTCCGACGGTGAGTGAGGTGATAATTCCTTTCAGATTATAATTTCCTATGGTTCCCTCTCCGACGGTGAGTGAGGTGATAATTCCTTTCAGATTATAATTTCCTATGGTTCCCTCTCCGACGGTGAGTGAGGTGATAGTTCCTTTCAGATTATAATTTCCTATGGTTCCCTCTCCGACGGTGAGTGAGGTGATAATTCCTTTTCAGATTATAATTTCCTATGGTTCCCTCTCCGACGGTGAGTGAGGTGATAATTCCTTTTCAGATTATAATTTCCTATGGTTCTCTCCCTGACGGTGTGTGAGATGTAATTCCCTTTCAGATTATAATTGCCTACGGTTCTCTCCCCGATACTGCGAAGATGGTAATTCCCACCAAGATTTTCTCAACGAGCGTTGTTGAAGTTAAAAGTCACCCAAGGTTCTCTTACCATTCATGCTAAGGTAGTAACCATCCCTGGTTCATTCATCATCTTTTGAAGCTCCAGACCCAGCTCCTGTAACCAGTCAGGACATATCTATACCAAGCATCTAAAAATCAGCTCCTGCAACGTGTCAGGTACTCATTTTCTGTTTTGCAGGTACACAAGTTCTCGCTAAGGAATCTCTTACGCGATCGACATCCAGATGGCATCTATAAGCCCATCATCCTATCCATCAATCTCCAAATGGCATCTATAAGCCCATTCCATCATCACACTGCTACTATGTGAGCGCAAATTTCTAGGCACTCTAGTGTTCAATCATCTTCTACCCTCGGATTACGAAAGGCACGTTAGCCAATCTGCATCCTCAGGTCTAAGAAGATTGAACAGGGGCAATTGTTGTACCCCAAAATTTTCCCTCCCATATTCTTTAAGAAATTGCCAAGTCAAGCTTCAAAATTCCCCAAGGGTTGCACAGTGCAAAGGTCTCCTATACAGTCAAGATTAGGGTTTTTGTTCTGATCAAGAAGATGAAGTTTCCAAAGATCCAATAAAGCCTCACATGCCTACAAATATGGTCAAGTATCCTCATATCAAGTTTCAAGACTTTCAGCACAAAATTGCACAGTCAAAAACCCTAATTGCACTACAGTCAACTGTAGGGGCAAAATGGTCATTTGACAGTCAAAAGTTCAAATTTTTGGTCAACATATCATTTTGAAGCCACAAACATCATTTGATCAATGCTTGATCATGATTCCCAAAGCTTGGCTCAAAAATCATTAAAATGCAAAAGTTTCCTTATTTGGACAGCTGAAAAACTCAACTGAAATTGACCAGGGCATAACTTTCACATGGATTATCAGAAAAATTCCATCCAAAGCTCATTTTGAAGAGAAAGACATTTCCTACAACTCATCTTCATACTTCAAGTCCAAGAAATGCTCTCACAAGAAGTTATCAATTTCAACATTATAGGTCATTTTCAAAAGTCAACAAAAAGGGACTTTAAGTCAAAGGCCATAACTTGATATTGGTAAATCAAAATGACATGGGACCAAAGGCATTGGTTAGAGGACCCAAAGAACTTTCCAAAATATCCAAGAACATGAGGAAAGCTTAAAAATTGAGCAAGTTATGCCTTGTAGAAGTTGGGAAATTTTTGGATATTTTGAAAAGTCAACATTGATTCAAATGACCTAAAGTTGCTAATGGGCCCATTTTTCTTCCATAATTCATCATCCATGACATGTGCACGACCACTTGGCCCAAAGGGAAGTTTTATTCATTTTTTATTTTATTTATTTGAATTTTTATTAATAATAATTCATTTAAATCAATTAAATATATGAAAAATACTTAACTTAACCTAACAAATCTTTTTGTGCATATTTTATACTCAATAATTCGTGCCTAGCCAAATAAGGAAAGATTTGGATTGATTAGATCATAATTGATACAAAAATGCATAGAAAAGATTGAAAAAACAAAGCTTGGAAATCAAATCTTCAAAACCATCATTGCAAGGGATTTGATTTGTTTTTCTTAACCTAATTGATTCATACATAAGCCAGGAACACAACCCTAATGCTTAAACACGCGCAGCTGCTCAGAAAAGCCATTATCAAACTTGAAAAAGTTGTCTAAAAACTCAAAACTGAAAACCCTTTTGCAGGTTGATTCAAGGCACGATTTGTATCTCATTAGCTTCCTCAAGCATCACTGAACGATTTCCAATCAATATCATCCATCAAAACTCAAAGAATTGGTAACATGAACCGCCCCTGTACAGAAAAAAATCCATGATCGTATTTTAACATCTCTGCATTCTCATGGCATTTTAATTGTTGATTTACATTCCTTATGAAATTCTGAAGCTAACCAATATATTTAATTGCATTTTTATGTGCTATACACGATTTCGCCATTGCCAATTTTTAGGGTTTGCAGGACCTCCAATTGGGGATTTTTGATTAAAGAAAAATTGGTCCTCAAGACCACCACCATTCAACTCAGCGCATCTGGACGAACTCAAACATACCCTCGCGCCTAATTTATAGAGCCCCTGGGGCTAATCGCTATTTTTTGGTAGCATGCCTAAGAGGACGCGTAAACAACCGTTGCCTATGTTTCTTTTGTTTCAGGAAAAGATAATACAATGAAGAAGATGAATTCGTGGCGTCCATGGATTGGCCAGTTTAAAATTTCGCGCGCAGAGCCCACTAACCATTGTTTTCTTTTTATAATGATTATTAGTTATTATATATTAACATATGTAAATTAGCTCAGCTGGCAAGCGTTGTTGTTGTTAATCCTCATGACCTGGGTTCGAGCCCCAGGTCTACATTACATCCATATTATTTTTCAATAAGAATTCACGTGCAGTTTCAATATCAAGGCACATCATGCACCTCCATAATCCAGTCGTCCACGCGTCCAAGGGACTCAAATCAAAGGCTCAGAATTGAGGAACACAATGCACATGAGTCAACGCCTCTGCACGTGAGTGAAAAAGTCCACAAAGCCAGGAATTGAATTGGGCTTAAACTGCTTGAGCTATACCTCCACTTTGGGGACTACCACCCCCCTAGGTTTGTCACATTTTTTTTATTTTATTTTATTTCTTTTAATTATTATTTGTTTAGTTAATTAATTATTTTCACAAAATATAAAAAACCATAAAAATCAGAAAAGAGTTAAAACAATAAATTTTTATTTTAGTGTTTTCTTAAATAAATTTGCATGTAATTATTTAGTTTAAAATTAGGATTTAATTTTAATTCTTTTCATAACAAAAATCTAAAAAAACATAGAATTAGGTTTAATTAATGTTTTTATTCCTTTTTAATTTTTTCTTTTTTATAATAATATTATTTATTTTATTTATTTTTATAATTAAATTTGTATATAAAAATTAGGGTTAATTTAGGTCAAAAACTTCAATATTTTTTTTAATAAATTAAAATCCACTAGAATTAGGGTTTGCATCTTATTTTAATTTTAATTAATTCTCCTTTTCATATTAAATCCTAAAATACTAAAAACACCAAAAAATAATTCCTTTTTCTTTTTTATTTATTAATTAATGCCATGTAATTTTAATTTCGCAAAAAGGGTCCAACGCCCTCGTTTCGCGTATTTATTTATTTCATTATAATACTTATGTATCTCTCCCGAAGCCCTGTAATTAACTTTCTCGCACTTTCTTTTCTTTAAATTCTTTTACTTTATTTATTTTCTATCAAATCGGTGCCTGGTTAATTTTGGCGATGTGGACCTGCGCCTTTTGTAATAGCTTTAGATCTTTACTTTCCCGCAAATATTTTAACTGCTAAATCAAAAGCATGAAAGAATGTATGGACAAAATAAAAACAAGCGTAGAACACCCATAACCTGACAAGATAAATGCAAATGAAAACGACACACAAATCGCACACACACCACCCCTAGGGTACGCCTCACTGTTGCCTTGCCTTCGAAAGGTGATCGTCGAGTAGAGGATGTCTTAGTAAGTCCTCATGATCCGGGAACCTGGCATGAGGGTAGCTTCTAAGGTGTCTTCCCATTGCTCTGGTGGTCACCATGTCCCGAACCTCGAATTGACTCGAACACCTCCAACGGTGGTGCTACCTACCTCTCAATGGTGGGATGGAACTACTTTAAAGGACATCTACGCAGACGAATTCCTTAGGGTAGGTAGACGACTCTAGATACTTGCTCTAATTTCAAAAACAAATCCAAAATACTTTTCACACCGACACCTTTTCAAAAAGTTTTCGAAAGCAATTTTTCAAACACTCTTGAGGACCGATACAAGAGTCGAGCTGAAATTTTCAAAGAAACTTTTTTAAAACCCACAATTGAAAAGCAAACAAACCATTTTGGAAAACACAAATGAGCAAGTATCTAAGAGCCCATGGATAACCATGGATAGAAAGGGTGCTAACACCTTCCCTTTCTATAATCTACCTCCCGAACCGAGAGCAATCTCTTTAAGGAATTTTTCTGTGCTTTTGTCCTTTCCATTTGTAGAAAATAAAAGACGGTGGCGACTCTTGCTTCCGCGACATTTCGCGAACCAGCGTTAACAGTCAGTTCCAGATCCACCGATCACAACTTCCACATGGCTATTATCTTTGTTTTCAATTTTGTTTTTCCTTTCGACGATTTCCTCTTACTAGGATCTCCGTCACTTTGTACAAAAATACCTATTCACGGGAAAAATATCAATACTAATATACTTTAAAGTGCAATCTTTCTATTTTTGTTTTGAATGCAAAGATGTGTAATGACTAAAATTGAACAAACATATGCATATGAACATGATTAAAACTATTTGGCACATGTGTCCTACTAAGCAGCATCACGCCTCTCTTTAATGTATATGGAATATCCCCAGAGTTATTTCATTAGCATTATCCCCACAAGGACGGCTACAATAAACCTTTCACCAACAAAGTTGCCCACAAAGTCTATTTGCATAGGTTGATCCCCAACCAGAGTCTCAATCTTTTAACAGCTCTCTCCCCAGCTAAGTCGGTCCTAAAATAAGAAGCCTTACGAATCTTTTCCTAAGAGAACTCACTTCGTCAGCAGTTCATTAAATATTCATCAACAGGGTTTATTTCCCCAACAAACAACGAACAGTAAAATTCCCCGACCGAGTCTATCCTCTCCAGCTTGAGTTTACCTCTCAGACTATCACAAATTAGAGGGCCCCAACTTCTAATCTCTAGTGAAGTCGCCAACAAAGTTGTCGCTATCTCCAGAAGTTGTTGTAAAGCCTGGAATCCGACCAGAAAACAATTTTAACTTCAGTAAGTTACTATGAAGCCTGGACCCGACCAAATAATAGTACAACTTTCAGTCACTATGAAGCATGGACCCGACCAAATAATAGTGTAACCTTTCAAATACTATGAAGCTTGGGCCCGACCAGATAATAGTACAACTTTTAGTCACTATGAAGCCTGGACCCGACCCCAGATAATAGTGAAACTTTTCAAATACTATGAAACCTGACCTCGACTAGATAATAGTTAACTTCTCAAGACACTATGAAGCCTAGACCCGACCGAATAATAGTTTAACTCTTCGAGATATTGAAGAACCTTGACTCAACAAGACAAGGTTTTAACTTCTTTTCCCCATTAGAGTTTGTCTCTACCCCAACAAGTTACTGCGAAGCCTGGACCCGACCAGATATCAGTTCAACTTTATCTTTCCAAGTAAGTTATTGTAAAGCCTGGATCCGACCAGATAGCAATTAACTTTATTCACTCAGAAATTTGCTGTGAAGCCTGGAATCCGACCAGATAACAACTAATTTCAAGCAAGTTACTGTGAAGCCTTGACCCAACCAGATATCAGTTCAACTTTATCTCTTCAAGCAAGTTATTGTGAAGCCTGGATACGACCATATATCAGTTCAACTTCATCTTTTCAGACAAGTTATTGTGAAGCCTGGACCCGACCAGATAGCAATTAACTTCATCCATCTCAAAAATCTGTGAAGCTTGGAATCCGACCAGATAGCAGTTTAACGTCAATAAGTTATCATGAAGCCTGGATTCGACCAGATAATAGTTAATTTATTCTTCCACAGTAAGTTATTGTAAAGCCTGGAATCCGACCAGATAGTAGTTGACTTCCTCATCCTCAACAAGTTGTTGTGAAGCCTGGATCTGACCAGATATCATCTAACATTCAAGACACAATCCCCAGCGGAAGCATTCTTTTAACAAAATTCGAAGATATGTATATTCTTCATCCCCAACAGCAATATGGGATTCAGCTTCCCAAAACTCCTCAACAGTAGTCAGGGATTTATTTTCCCGGACAAATATGCATCCCATATTCATACATCATAGCATATGTATACGAAACGCATTTAGCACAATCTCATTCATCTTGAGAACGCCATGCATACATATGCATTTAACTAACCCCTTTTTCCCACAGGTAAAACATCCAGTTTTAGTATAAATCGACCAAATATTTGTGCTGATACTTCTTCCAGTGTTTACTATCATTCCTCCAAATGGCATCTATAAGCCCATTCCCAATACATCTTCGAGTGTATGTTTCTGGGCACTTTAGTGTTCAATCACCTTTCACCTTCAAGTCACGAATGGCAGATCCGCCAATCTAACTCTTCAGGTCTAAGAAGATTAAACAGGGGCAGCTGTTGTTCCCCAAAATTTTCCCTCTCATTTCTCAAGAAATCTCTCATAAGATCTCCATTGATTCAAGACTACACAAGATTTGATCAGCTCAAGACACCTCCTCAACACTGACAACTCAAAATTAGGGTTTGAATTTTCACAAGGACAATTGAACTTTCAAGGACTCAAATGAGTTTCATGGATCATTAGGAATCCCCAAGATTGTTGATGTCAAGTTTCAAGCTTTGGATCACATTTTTGCTCAGTCATTTGATCATATGACCTAAAATCAGTTGTATTGGATAAAAAGTCAAATATGGTCAATTTGCAGTCAAAATTCATAATTTTTTGATCCATATCAACATTATGAACTCATATATGTCAATTGATCAAGTTGGATCACAATTCCTCAAAGAAATTTGATCAGAACAGCAAAAGGGCAAAATGGTCAAAATTAGGGTTTTGATTGAGAGGACTCAGTTCTTGACTTTTTGACAAAGGAAATGCCTTATTGGGTTAAGACATGATCTAAAGGATTAAAATGCACCATCTTTACCTAATTGCATAGCTCAAATCACCTCTCAAGATCATTGGATTGACGGATGAATTTCAGTCAACTGATGAAAAGTTAACTATGCACTGAAAAGTCAAACTTTGACTTTTTGATCAAAATCAAGTTTCAAAGATCAAAATTCATCAAGACATGTAAAAATATGAAACTTGTTCATCAAGAAATTGAAAAGTCAAAATTATCTTTGAAAAGTCAAAATTCTAAGACTTAGAAATTTTTCTAAGTGTTAGAAAGTTAACATTTTTTCATAACTTTGTGCCAAATTTCCACCATGATGCAAGATGATTAAAGAAAAACTTCTAACATGAAAGTTGTAGATCTCAAAGAGATATAAAACATTGTAGGGAAGAAATTTTTATAGAAATGCTTGAATTTCAAGTTATGAATTTATGAAGACATGTCCATGAACCTAAAAAGACTTAGTGAAATTTTGCCCTAGTTAGCCAGGATTTTGACCTAACTTCATGGCAACTTTTCACCTAGGTAAAAATTGAATCTTCAAAAATGTCCAACATGAAGGTTGTAGAGCTTGTTACAAGATTTCCAAAATGTCCAAGAACTCATTGAGATAATACTTGAGCTAAGAGAATCAAAGAAAAGAAGTTAGGGTTTCAAACTTGTTTTTCAAGTCATTTTCATGATGAACATTTGATCCAATCCATAGCTGTTGTACCCCAAAGTTTGCCCTCCCATATTCCTCAAGATTTGTCAAGATTGATTTTCAAATGGCTCAAAAGCTAGACAGTCAAGTCACCTCCTAAGACAGCTGAAATTAGGGTTTTGGTTCTTTCAAGGAATTTGGGGTTCTCAATGGTTCAATCAAGTCTCATAGGCCTATATACATTCTCAAGCACCTACATGCCAAGTTTCAAGACTCACAGTGCCAATTTGCACAGTCAAAAGCTCCATTTGATCTACAGTCAACTACAAGGGCAAAATGGTCATTTTGCAGTCAAAAGTCAGAATTTTTGGTCAACATCTTATTTTGAGTTCACAATCATCATTTGATCAAGTCTTGATCATGATTCCACAAGAATAGCTCAAAAATCATCAAGATGCAAAAAGTTACTATTTTTGGACAGCAGAAAAGTCAACTGTACTTTGACAACGGCATAACTTTTTCATGGTTTATCAGAAAAATTCCATCCAAAGCTCATTTTTAAGAGGATGCAATCTCCTACAATCCATATTCACGCTCCAAGATCTATAAATGCTCTCACAAAAAGTTACAAATTTTTACATTATAGGTCAATTTCAAAAGTCAACAAAAGTACACTTTGAGCCAAAGGCCATAACTTGAGATTGGTAAATCCAAATGACATGGGACCAAAGGCATTGGTTAGAGGACTTCAAGAGCTTTCCAAAATGTCCAAGAACATGGTCATATGATCAAAATTGAGCAATTTGTGCATTGGAGAAGTTGGGAAATTTTCATGAATTTGCAAAAGTCAATTTTGCTCAAAACACCTTCTTTTTGCTAATGGGCCTCAAATCTCTTGTTGAAACTTCACCCATGACCTATGCACGACCCATAAAGTTTAATTGGATTTATTTTCTTATTTTTATTGATTAATTGGATTTTTAATTAATATTAATCCATTTAATTAATTTAAATTACAAGAAAATAGAAGATTTGTTTTTTTAAATCAATTTGTGAAGCAAATATGATCAAAACATGCTGGCAAATTCGTGCACAAGTCAAAGATACAAAAAAAAATCCAATTTTGGCAACTTTGTTCAATCATGAAAAATCAAGAATATTTGATTTTCAATCAAAGATTTAAACATCAATGCACATGGATTGGATCCAAAACTTTGACCTAATTTGATTCTCCTATATGTATGCAAGCTAACCATACCCTAGCACACGATTGAAAGCTGCAGAAACAACCATAGCAAATTCAAGAAATTCCAAGAAAACTGAAAATTTGTTCTTGCATCCTAGCCCAATTCAAGGCGTTCTATTCATTCAAACATATTACAAGAGGCATCAGGAACATTTTGCAATCAAATTCAGGCATCAAAGCTTAAGGAATCACTGAACACAGTTTCACGGTTTGCCTTTTTTATTCAGAATTATATCTCTTAATTCATATGCATTTAACATGTTTTTGTGACTGATTTGCATTGCTAGAGACCATACGAAGCTAATGGCATAATTGAATTGAACTATAATGCCCTGAATCGTGAGATGCCATGATCAAATTTCTAGGGTTCTTTAGCTTTCAAATAGGGCTTCCTGAACCAGGAAAAATTGGGACTAGTGAGATACATGAATGAAATCATGAGACCAAGACGAACACAACCCATACCTCGCGAAATATTTATATGTACTGTGGTTCTATTCGCTATTTTTCCTTGCAGGAATTAGTGGGGGTTAAAAACCCCCACTATCTGATTCTAACTATACAGAAAAAGGTTGAAGACGATGATGTGTTATCACATGGTTGGCCAATTTGAAAAAAGCGCGCATTTTGTTTTATTTATAGCATATTGATTGTTTTTTATATATAATAATTGCCACTTATTTCAATAACAAGTAAAGCAGCGTAGTGGAGTGGTTGGTGCGTTGGCCTGGAAGCATTGGGACCTGGGTTCGAATCCCAGGTCCCCCAAACGTTTATTTAATTTTTCTCTTCAGGTATTCCCATGCTATGCCCAGGAGATGTTCTACCATGTGCTTCAAATCCTAGCACGCCATGTGGCTTCAGGCCAGGATCCAGTGGCCTAGATGCAAGGACTATCATGGTCCTTAATCAACCCGCGTATGGACAAACCAGAAAGTCAAACAGGCTGGAGAGTTAGTGGGCCTGGAAATTGCCAAAGACACCTCCTCTTGGGCCCATCACCCCCTGGGTTTATTCCTTTTTTTTCTTCTTTTATATTTTTCATTTAATTGTTTTATTATTAATTATTATTATTATTACTTAATTAACCAAATTAATTTTTTCATAATAAAATCAGAAAACTAAAATATAGTATTTTTTTTATTATTATTTATTAAAATTAATTTCACCCTTTCATTATTTTTGTAAATAAACAATTAATTAATTTAGTTTTAATTAGGTTAATTCTAATATTTTTGCAATAATTTAAAATTAATATAGAATTAGGGTTTGCAATAACTTTTGACTCTTTTTTTTCTTTCCTTAAAAAACATAAAAAACTCAAAAAATATCTTTCTTTTATTTAATTAATTAATTAGTCTAGGTTTAATTTAATTAAATGCAAAATAATAAAAAATCTCCTTCTTTCCTAAAAAAGGGTCAAAACACTAAAGACTCTCCGATCCAATTTTTCCCTCGCGCATATTATTTTTGATTCATATTTTTGATCATACAACTGTATCTGTTCCAAGGATGTAATAACTTTAATTAGGACTTTGTTTACCGCTTTTATTTATTTTCCGCAATTTACTTTTCAAGGGTTTGTTTTTGGCGATGTAAATACCCGACGCCTTGTAATAGTTTAGTTTTATTTTCCGCAACTATTAATTGCTAGATGTATGTTAACTAGGCTATGCATGTCAAGATCTCTCTTAAATTAAAATCAATCGTAGCTCACTCTGACATGTAAAGATAACATAACTGAAACCTGACACACTCGCACATGCCACTCCTAGGGTACGCCTCACTTGGTTGCCTCGACGTGGTCATTGAGTATAGGGTGTTTTAGAGGTCGCCCTCCTGTCTAAAGATCAAAGTTGCCTCAAAACGGTTGCCTCAGATAAAACGATCTAAGACATTAGGGTTACTGCTAAGGCGTCCTAACGTTGCTTTAGTGACCACATGTCCCATTAATCGAATTGACCCGAAAACTCCAACGACGGTGCTACCTACTCCTCAATAGTGGGATAGTACTGTCTAAAGGACATTTACACAGCTTAATTTCTTTTGAGTAGGTAGAGGTTCTTAGATACTTGTTCTTTCAAAACAAAAATACTTTTCGCACCTACACTTTTCTGACAAATGTTTTCAAACAACACTTCCTACACTCTTGAGGACAGATACAAGAGTTAAATCGAAGTTTTCAAACAAAACTTTTCAAAACCCACAAGCACAAGAAAAGCAAAACTTTTTGAAAACATAGTGAGCAAGTACCTAAGAACCCGTGGATAACCACGGATAGAAAGGGTGCTAACACCTTCCCTTTCTATAATCTACCTCCCGAACCCGAGAAACATCTCGAAAAGGAATTTTGTTGTGCTTTTGTCCTTCCCTTGTTGGAGAAAATAAAAGACGGTGGAGACTCTTTCTTACCGCGACATTTTGCGAAAACAAACGCGAACGCGAACCAGCATTCCAAAACATTCAGTTCTCATTCCCACCAATCACAGAACTGGCGACTCTGTTGGGGATTTTATAAGTGAGGTGTACCTTAGGATAAGACCACTTATGTTTTCAATTGTATGCTCTGTATGCTTTAATTTTGTGGGTTTGTATCAGAGTTTTATAGATCCTAACCCGGATCTGGGGTACCTTTTTTTAGGTAAGTAGTAATAAACTGTGAGGGACCTGTCCGGCGTAGACCAACACGGGTGAAGCAGTAGCTACGTTGGTGTGACACTTTGGTCTGTACCGATATCCCTTGTGTTGGAACGAGGAGAATATGGGTCTTCTGAGGAGTCATTAAGCACCAACTGACCTTAGAACCTTAAATTAACCAACTTGGCCATAGAACAGTAGCAGTATGCTACACTCATTGAGGCTAAACTCTCGCGATGGTTCCGACCGCAAGAAAAGGTTGCCAAACTGGAATTATGACCGATTGAGGGTAGTCAGTGATATTGAGATCCTCTAGAACCCGGTTACTATTTTTAGGACAGGTATTAACCAACTGAAACTGAAAGAGGGTAGTACCTAAACTTCATGCCAGCCTGAAATCTAAGGGCTCTTTTGTGTGACTTGTGTGCCTTTGCCATGTTTGCCTTTTGTGAATACTTGTGGTGTGCCTTTATCATAACATCATAACATTGCATACATCCTGCATAAGTACTAACCCATTTCAAAGACAAGAAGGGTTCATCTTTGCTCTGTTTTGTAGGACATCATGATTCCCATGCGTAGGAATACTATCCGGCTCAATTTTGTTCAACCACCTACTTTACTTAAAGAGTTGATTGACAGGATTCCAAACACTACTTCCTTCATCAGGAGGCATGGTTCTCTTCTCGGTTTAGTCACTTCAAAGTGGGACCAACAGTTGATGAGTGTCCTGGTCCAATTTTATGATCTGGTATACCATTGCTTCACCTTTCAAGACTTCCAGCTGGTCCCTACCCTGGAAGAATTCTCTGAGTTGCTTGGTATCCCTGTTTCGGAGCAGACTCCATTCACTGGTTGGGAAAAGACTCTCAGGCCTGAAGAGATTGCTGCAGCCCTTCACTTAACCAAAGAGGAAGTAATGGCTAACTGGGAGACTAGAAGTGGAGTTAAGGGCTTTTTGGCTAAGTTTCTGGTCAGCAAAGCTAATTGTTTCTGGAATGACCTAGACTTCCAAGCGTACGAGGACCTTCTGGCTCTCTTAATCTATGGTCTGGTATTGTTTCCAAATCCTGACACCTTTGTTGACATTAATGCTATAAGGATCTTCATCTCTCGGAATCCTGTACCCACTCTCTTGGGTGATATTCTTTACCAGCTCTATACTCGTACTTCCCGAAGACGGGGAACTTTGATGTGCTGTGCTCCTTTATTGGAGAGGTGGTTTATTTCGCACCTCCCTAAGTTCGTGCTGAAGAACAAAGAAGGAAGGGGCTGGGCTCATAGGATAATGTCTCTTACATATAAAGACATTATTTGGACTCTCAGAGGCTTAGATGAGGTGGCTGTCATTGATCGTTGTGGAGAGTATCCTAATGTTCCATTGATCGGAACCCATGGAGGAATCTCTTATAACCCATGCTTAGCTCTCTGTCAGTTTGGAAGAGCCAGAAGAGAAGGGCCTCATGAGATGTTGATACCTCATATCGTCTTTGATTTTCAGGTAGATAGTGATGAGCTGCATCGTAGATTCATCAGGGCTTGGGATAAAGTTCACAAAGCTGACCCACATGAGTTGGGACCAAAAACTTCTCTGCCCATGGAGTCATATCTCAGATGGGTCCGCATCTATGCCCAGAAGTTAGGTATGCCATACGAAGCTGTCAGACCTATCACTCTTGAAGCTGCTGATAAAGAAGGGATTCCTCCAACTATTCTTCATCCTCATATGCCCACTGATGTTGGCACACTGAAGAGGTCTTGGGCGCAACTGCAGGAAGAACGGGATTCTTATCGGGAAAGGTTCAACGAACAGGAACAGAAAATCCAGAAGCTGACTAAGCAATTGGAAAACGAGCGGATCCTAAATGATTATATCCACACTGAGAAGAAAAGGCCATGGGAACATTGATGAACCTTTGAGGATTTCTTTTACAGTTTTTATTTACTTTTCAGTATTTTCATTCTTGTAACGCCTAAGGGCAACTTGTTGAACAATTTAAATTCTGAAGTTAAATCTAATAAAGTGTGTTTCCTTGCTTGTCTACAAATTTGAATCCTGATTGTCTTTGAAAACATAAATCATACGCATTTCATTTCATCATATGCATAACAGGTACCCCTTTTACAGGTCACTTATCTTCTTTGCTGTTTATTTCAGAAATCATCATGTCTACTGAACCTTCCACTGAGCAAGCTATCAAGGCCCTCCAGGCCCAAAATGCCCAGTTCCAAGAGTTGGTTATGAGCCTAGCCCAGGGTCAACATGATTTGAAGACTCTGATTCATAAAGAGAGGAAGAAGAAGAAGAAGAAGAGGACCATCTTGTTCAACACTGGACGCAGATTTGGGAATGGATTACAGAATGAGGTTGAGCTGACTACCTCATCTGTAGGAAAAGACAGTCCACCAGAGAGAAGGGTTCCTAGTCCCATGGTCTCCGACAACGAGACGGATTATGATGAAGAGCAGTACCCTCCTGCTGAGGATAGGTACAAACAGTTGGAGGACCGCTTGAGCGCCATGGAGATACAAAATGTTCCCGGGTTGGACTTTGTAGACGTAGGCTTATCCTCTGGCGTGGTGATCCCCCATAAGTTCAAGGCACCTGCTTTTGCCAAATATGACGGAGCTTCCTGCCCAAAGCTGCACCTCCGGTCGTATGTAAAGAAGATCCAACCCTACACTTCTGACAAGAATTTGTGGATCCATTTCTTTCAGGATAGTCTTTTAGGGACTCAAATCGAATGGTTTTATCAGCTGGATGGGGCCAGTATCCGCAACTGGGAAGATTTGGCTACTGCATTCTATAAGCAGTATCAATATAATTCCGACCTCGCTCCTACGCGTACCCAACTCCAGGGTATGTCACTAGGGACGTGTGAAGGATTTAAAGAGTACGCCCAAAAGTGGAGAGAGACCTGGCTGGAAGGGTGCAGCCACCTCTAACTGATCGTGAACTTGTGGATATGTTCTTGGGGACCCTGTCTGGTCCATTCTTTAACCATTTGATTGGAAATTCGTCAGTCGGGTTTACGGACCTTATCTTGACTAGTGAGAGAATTGAAGCTGGTATCAAGTCTGGGAAGATACAGAAGGGTGCCTCCTCGAGGACTGAGAAGAAACTGTTCAAGAAAGAATCTAGTGCGGTCTATGGTTCAAGAAGACAGAATAGATCTGAACACCGCCAAGCTGTCAACGCGGTGGTCATTTCAAAACCTGCTGGTGCTCCTCAACATCATAACCAACAAAGGGTGAGAGACCTAGAAGGCAATTCACTCGTCTCAGCATGACCTTGTCCCAGATATTGCCACAGTTGCTGAAGACCAATTTGGTGACTCTAAGGGAAGCCCCAAAGAATCCGAATACTACATCCCCAAAGTATAACCCCAACGCCCGCTGCGCTTATCATTCTGAGGGCCCGGGGCATAATACGGATGATTGCTGGACTTTGAAGAATAAGATCCAAGACTTGATTGATGCAAAAGAGATTGAGTTCGAGGCGCCCGAGAGGCCTAACGTTGTGACTGCTCCCATGCCCAAGCATGGAGTGAATGCTGTAGTGGAAGACTTGTTTGTATCCTCTGTGGATGATATTGTCACCCCGCTAATGACCGTCAAGAAGAACCTGTTGCTAGCCGGTTTATTTCCGGGATGTAGTGAAGGTTGCCATCTGTGTTCCGTTTCACCTACTCGTTGCCCATCTTTGAAGTCAGGTATCCAAAACCTGATGGATACTAAAGAAATCCTGTTTGAGAAGATTGTTGTTCCTACCACCCCTACTGAAGAAGTTTCCATTGTTACCATTTTCAACAATTCTCCCAAGGCTCCCTCGAGGAAGCCTGTCAGAATTACGCCTGTTTAGAAGATTGCACCCATAATCATCACTGTTCCGGGGCCTATTCCCTACACCTCTGACAAAGCTGTCCCTTGGCACTATGGGGCAGATGTTTATGTTCTTGGAGTTAAGCAAGAGCTTGATACTAATATCAGCGTCAGTAACATCACTGGACCTGCTAAAGTTACCCGTAGTGGTAGACTTTTCTCACCAGATATTGCGCCACCAACTGTACGAAGACCTATTGTCATCACACCTGCAAGTGTGCCTACTTCCCTTCCTGATCAAGTTCTTAGTTCTACCCCTGTTGCCGAGTCATCTGACGCTCGGGGCAAAGAGATCACCACTGATATGCCTGCCCAGACGGAGGCACCAAAGACCATCAATGTTGAAGCTTCCAAGCAAGAGATGGAAGAGATTCTGAAGATCATCAAGAAGAGTGATTATAATATAGTTGAGCAGCTGGGGCAAACCCCCTCCAAGATTTCTATGTTATCACTGTTGTTCTGTTTAGAGGCCCACGTGCCACAAGAGACATCAGCTGATCAATTTACCGATTGTGTGGCCAACTTAACTGTTGATAATGGTTTGGGTTTCTCCGACGCTGATCTGACTGCTAAAGGGAAGAACCATAATGATGCCCTGCATGTCTCCATTGAATGCAGGGGCACTACCCTTGCACATGTGTTGGTCGACACTGGTTCCTCACTGAACATCTTGCCCAAGAAAGCTCTAGATAGGTTGGATTGCGAAGGGTTGGAGCTAAAGCCAAGTAACATTGTTGTCCGGGCCTTTGATGGGTCTAAAAGGATGGTGCATGGTGATGTCGATATTCCAATCAGAGTTGGTTCTCAGGTCTTTGATTCTACATTCTACGTGATGGACATTCGACCGTCCTATTCTTGTTTGCTGGGACGTCCATGGATCCATAAAGCTGGAGCTGTGACCTCCACACTCCATCAGAAGCTGAAATACCCGGTCAGAGGGAAGAGTGTGACAGTTTAGGGGGAGGAAGAGTACATGGTCAGCCACCTCAACTCGTTCCGATACATAGAGATGGATGGGGATTTCATTGAGACCCCATTTCAACACTTTGAAGAGGTTCCTCAGACACTGGCGTCAGCTGAGACTGTGGTTGAAGATTCTCCATTGAAGATGGCTTCCTTAAAGGATGCCCGGGCTGTTATTGAGAAGGGTGAGTGTGCAAACTGGGGCCGACTTCCTGGTTTCACTCAGAAGACTGACAAGTTTGGTTTGGGTTTCACTGCAGAAGCTCAGAAGGCTGTTTGTAGGGCAAGGATTGGAAGACCTCCTGTGTTCATCAGCAACTCGGGAGTAAATGCCATTGAAGATGACGTGGAGGAATCTGAATTCGACAGCTGGATCTACCCTACGACCAACGATGGACCAAACAACTGGACGACGAAAGACTTCATCCCTATTACTTTTGTTACTCAGTAATGAACTCCTTGTTTTGAATTTGTAACAGACAATATTGTGAAACTTTATGGCCCAGTGTCTTACCCGGGGCACCATGGCTTCATTTGTGAGGGCTTTTGTGTGCCATTTTCATATATCATTAATAAAAGCATTGGACGTTTTTGCATTTCAAATCTTGCGCTCTTTGTCTTTCTTTATTATATATTGCAAAATAGCTATTTACACACACTCACATATACAGGTCCCAATCCACTCTGGATTTCACTGGTAACGACTCTGTTACTGCCAGTTATGACTTCGAAAATCCGATCAACTTAGCCGAAGACAAAGGTGAAGATGATTGCGAAGTTCCTGGTGAGCTTGCAAGACTACTACTTCAGGAAGAGAGGGCCATTCAGCCACATGAAGAGCCAGTGGAAACAGTGAATCTGGGTACTGAGACAGACAAAAACGAAGTCGAGATTGGTGCCAATCTGGAGTCTAGTGTGAAACAACGGTTGATCCAGATGCTGCATGACTACGTGGAAATCTTTGCCTGGTCTTACGAAGATATGCCTGGTTTGGATACCGACATTGTGGTTCATCACCTGCCTACCAAGGAAGAATGCCCTCCGGTAAAATAAAAGGTTCGTCGTATGCGTCCAGAGATGTCCGAGAAAATCAAAGCTGAGGTTATGAAACAATTTGACGCCAGTTTTCTAGCAGTAACTTCTTACCCTCAATGGGTTGCCAATGTGGTTCTAGTGCCGAAGAAAGATGGTAAGGTCAGAATGTGTGTTGACTACAGGGATTTGAACAGGGCGAGCCCTAAGGATGACTTCCCTCTGCCTCACATCGACGTTCTGGTTTATAACACTGCTCAGCATAAGGTATTCTCCTTCATGGACGGTTTCTCCGGTTATAATCAAATCAAGATGGCTCCTGAGGACATGGAGAAGACCATTTTTGTTACTCAGTGGGGCACCTTCTGTTACAAGGTCATGCCTTTTGGGTTGAAAAATGCTGGGGCAACGTATCAGCGTGCCATGGTTGCTCTGTTTCATGATATGATCCATCATGAGATTGAAGTATACGTCGATGATATGATTGCAAGGTCCCAAACTGAGGAGGAGCACCTTGACCATCTACAGAAGCTGTTCGACCGGTTGAAGTTGTACAAGCTGAGATTAAACCCGAACAAGTGCACCTTTGGGGTGAGATCTGGAAAGCTACTAGGTTTCGTCGTGAGCGACAAAGGTATTCAAGTAGACCCTGCCAAAGTGAAAGCCATACAAGAGATGCCAACTCCCAAGACAGAGAAAGAAGTCAGAGGCTTTCTGGGACGTCTGAACTACATTTCCCGGTTCATCTCGCACCTAACTGCTACTTGTGATCCAATCTTCAAGCTACTGAAGAAAGATCAAGTGGTACGTTGGAACGATGAATGTCAGGCCGCTTTCGAAAGAATCAAAGAGTATCTCCTAGAGCCACCCATTCTTATGCCACCGGTTGAAGGGAGACCTCTAATCTTATACTTGACAGTACTGGACAATTCAATGGGATGTGTGCTGGGTCAGCATGACGAGTCTGGCCAAAAAGAGCATGCTATTTATTACCTTAGCAAAAAGTTTACCGACTGTGAGACCCGATACTGACTGCTTGAGAAAACTTGCTGCGCTTTGGTATGGGATGCTCGCCGGCTGAGACAATACATGTTGACTCACACTACCCTGTTGATCTCAAAAATGGATCCAATCAAGTATATCTTCGAAAAGCCTGCCTTGTCCGGAAGAATAGCAAGATGGCAGATGATCTTAACTGAATATGACATCCAGTACACGACTCAAAAAGCAATCAAGGGAAGTGTGTTAGCAGACCATTTGGCACATCAGGCGGTGGATGACTACCAGTCTATGAACTTTGAATTTCCAGACGAGAATATCATGGTAGTGACTGATTGTGAAATACCTGGACCAGATGAAGGACCTGTGGAAGGATCCCGATGGTCTATGCACTTTGACGGAGCCTCAAACGCTTTGGGTAATGGCATTGGCGCTGTGATCATATCTCCTAAAGGCTCACATACTCCACTTACCGCCCGACTATGTTTCAACTGCACCAACAACATGGCGGAGTATGAAGCCTGCATCATGGGTCTTCGAGCTGCAATTGACCTAAAGACCAAGTTTCTGAGTGTCTTCGGAGATTCCGCTCTCGTGATCAGTCATATCAAAGGCGAGTGGGATACGAAACATCCAAATCTTATTCCTTACAAGGAGTATGTATTGACGTTGATTCCCCATTTTAAGGAGATAACCTTTGAACACTTCCTAAGAGAGGAGAATAAGTTGGCGGACGCGCTAGCTACGATGTCTTCTATGTTCAAAGTCAAATGGGACAACGAGGCTCCCCGGATCATTATTTGGAAATTGGATGAACCAGCACACTGCTGTGATCTAGAGACTGAAGAGGTAACATAAAAACCATGGTATCATGAAGTGAAGAGGTACCTTGAAACTCAAGAGTACCCCGAGGGTGCATCCGTTAATGACAAGAAGTTTCTGAGAAGGTTCGCGGCAAAATTCTTCCTTAGCAATGACATTCTTTACAAACGAAACCATGATTCAACCTTACTGCGTTGTGTGGATAAGATTGAAGCAGAAAGGATCATGGCAGAGCTGCATGAAGGTACCTTCGGAACTCACTCCAGTGGATATACCATGGCAAAGAAGATCCTTCGGGCAGGATATTACTGGTCCACAATGGAAGTTGACTGTTATCATCATTCTCGGACATGTCACAAGTGCCAGATTATGCTGATAAGGTGCACATCCCTCCAGTTCCTTTGAACGTCTTGACGGCACCTTGGCCTTTCGCAATGTGGGGCATTGATATGATCGGCGAGATCACACCCACGGCATCTAACGGGCATCGCTTCATCCTGGTAGTGATTGATTACTTTACGAAGTGGGTTGAAGCATCTTCCTTTGCCACCGCAACCAAGAACATCGTGGCACAGTTCATTCGGCACAACCTGATCTGTCGATATGGTGTACCAGAGAGGATCATTATGGATAATGGTACCAATCTTAACAACAAGATGATCACCGAGCTCTGCGAGCAATTCAAGATACAGCACCACAACTCTTCTCCCTACCGGCCGAAGATGAATGGGGCTGTGGAAGCAACTAATAAGAACATTAAGAAGATTGTGCAGAAGATGACAGTGACCTACAAAGATTGGCACGAGATGTTACCATTCGCTCTTCATGGGTACCGTACCTCAGCACGGACGTCAACAGGGGCAACGCCCTTTTCCTTGGTCTATGGAATGGAGGCAGTCCTACCCATTGAAGTTCAGATACCCTTTCTCCGTATCATGAAGGATGCAGGTTTGAGCGAAGATGACTAGATCCAGACCCGGCTTTATCAACTAAACCTAATCGACGAAAAGAGACTCGCTGCTATTTGTCATGGTCAGACGTACCAAAAGCGGATGATCAAGGCATTTAACAAGAAAGTCAGACGACAAGAGTATCAAGTCGGGGACCTGGTGTTATAACCCAAAATTTTCCCTCTCATTTCATCAACATTTTCTCATCACAAGACTCTTGGAGCTCAAGATCAAGTTAGGGTTTGCTCTACTCAAGGCTACTCCTTGCACTGTTGACCCAAATTAGGGTTTGAGTTTGCACAAGGATGTTTTGACCTAAAATTCCAAAGGTGATTTTCATGCTTCATGTTGGACCCACAAGTTTATCCATACCAAGTTTCAAGCCTTGATTCCAATCTTTGCCCAGTCAATTGGACAGTTGACCTAGAAATCAGTTGTATTGGGAGAAAAGTCAACTGTGGCCAATTGATAGTCAAACTTCATAATTTTTGACCCACATCAATATAATGAACTCATAAAAACCATTTGGTCAAGTTTGGATCACAATTCCATAAGAAATTTGATCAGATCATCAAAAGGGCAAAATGGTCATTTTTAGGGTTTTGGCTGCACAAAGGCATTTTTTGACTGTTTGACCTAATCAATGGAAAATCAAGCTCACATATGGACTCAAGGACTCATTGGCATTGTCTTGCCACATTCAACAAGTTCAAAAGATCTCAAATGCACAGGATTGACAGATGAATTTTTCAGTCAACTGATCAAAATTTGACTGTATACTGAAAAGTCAAACTTTGACTTTTTGGTCAAAATCATGTTCCAAGATTCATTTTTCATCAAGACATGTCAAATTATGAAACTTGTTCATCAAGAAATCCAAATTTTCAAATTAGGGTTTAGAATGAGAAAATTTCATAACTTAGAATTTTTCTAAGTTATGAAACTTCCTTATTTTTTCCTAACTTTGTCCCATTATTTCATCAAGATACATTTGGATTCCAATAAAAATCAAAACATGAAAGTTGTAGTCCATTGCAAACTCTACAACTTTGATTCACAAAGTTTTCTCAAAGTAAGCTTGTAGCTCAAGTTATGATTTTTGGAACAAGGGTGCAAAACATTTTTAACTTAGAGAAATTTTGACCTATTCTAGGCAGGATTTTTGACCAACTTCATGACCATTTTTCACATACTTCCACTTGGAGTTTCAATTTGCATTACAAAGATGGATTGTAGTACAAATTACAAGCTTTCCAAATTGTCCAAGAACTCATCAAACACCCTTGTGGTTAGGGAGATTCGAATTTGCAAAGATGGACAAAAGTCACTTTGTTCATAGCCAAATACATGTTCATAACATTGGCATTTTCAATTCAACATGGTTTATGCTAGCTTACAGGCCTCTAATCCTCTTCACACTCAATAATTAAATGCCAAACCATTGTGTTCAAGTATTGTTTTATGCATTAAGTCATTACACAAAGAATTAACCTTTAAATGGAAAAAGCATTTTTGCCATTTTGATAAAGAGGTGCTTTATGTCAAATTCACAATCCAAGAGGTACAAGCAAAATATCTGAGGCAAGAGTTGGTAGGCAAATCCCACTGATCAAGAACAAAGTATTCAGCATGCTTGAGGACTTGGTACAGGCCTATATCACAAGTTGGCTATCCTTGCTTACATTAGAAGAAAACTTGCATAACAACTCAAAGCTCCCATTCCTGAAAACACCAACTGAAACAAACTTTGTAAACACTTTTCATACACCCTAACTAACCTGAAGCACGGCCAAACCACCACTCAAACCTCCTCCAACACCAAAAACACCATTTTTCTGCCAGAAACAGGGCATTCCCGCAGTTTGACTTGGCCAACATCATTCACTCGTGCGTTTTTGCCCAAACAAGTTCCAATACACTCCCTATCATCCATTGAAGCTATCGCAAGCCTTAGATACAAGCTGTAACATCCATAGCCAAGTTTGCCATTTTCACTTTTCAGTTTTGCAGGTTGACTTCCATAGCTTGATTCAGAGAGATTCGAAGCAAGCTAAGCATAGGGGAAGCATCCTTGGACTTCAGGAAAGTTGTACCAAAGTTCAAACTCCATTGAAGATACCTCCATTGTTGTACACGACTCACGCTGAACAGGTAAAAATATGAACTTCTATCTCTCTATCCAGGCATAGTTAGGCTTAAGTTTGTGAATAAAGTATGTTCTACTCATAGCCCTGAAGCCATCCATGTAGCTACTTTTCATTTATATTGTGTGTGCTGTGAGAATTTTGGACCTGAACATGGAAGAAAACTTAGGTCAGAAATTGGGGATGGAGAAATTCTCCCTCGTTTCTGAGAGTTAGGTTAAGATTTTTATATATATGAGTTTGTCTCTTGATGCTCTATAATGTTTGTGTTATGAGTTTTTGTTAAAAGTCAAGGAATCAAGAGATGGCAGATGTAGAAGGAAGCTCGCGTTTTCTTGTTCAAACATGTGCTGGAGGTTGAAGACAAGGTTGACTTGGGCTGGGCCTGAGTCAACCTGCTTTTTGCACCCTCTTTTCCAACTTACACCCCCTTGGCCCATTGTGTGTTATTTTGATCATTTTTGATTTTTTTTCTTTTGATTCTGACTTATTATTTTTTGCCCAAATATAAAAAATATTAAAAATATTTTTTCACCCATTTTTGCATTTATTTGACATTTATTTGTTTTATTTAGCATATACATGTAAATAAATATATATATACTTTTTATTTAAAACCCTAGAAAATAATACAAAAATATATATTTTTTTAGTTATATTTTTTATTTACATTTTGGAAACATTTTCTAAAAATATACTTTTTTTGTAAATAATTAATATTTCATTTTGTATATATTTAGTATATTTAATATATAATATAAATACTTATACATATTTTATTAAATATTTAGAACAAAAATATAGAAATAATACATTTTTATTTTTTATTAATATTTGACATCAAAAATACCCTTTTCACAATATACTTTTTATTTCTTGTATGTAATTAACAAATATTGTATATAATTAATAAATAATTGCTATTTATTCAAAAAATTAGGGTTTTGCCCTAAAATCATGAAAATAGTCAAAAATGATCTTTTCCTATTTTGTTTATATTTCAAACATGAAAACTTTTACATACATAAAAAACATTTTTGTGCATAATACATTTTGCATATTTATTGTATTTACTTTACATGGTACAATTAAATAATTTGTATATTCGATATGGATGTAATAGTTTAGATTTAATTTCTTGCTAAATACCCCCCATTCAAACATTTGTACCCCCTCCCCATAATAATTATTGTAATAGCTTAGCATTTAAATTTCCGCATTTAAAAGCTTTCAATTATGTCATGTTTAGACTTAGGGTTTGTATGCAAATAAAATCAACAAATAGCTTGACCTAAATCAAAGATAAACATGCATGAAAAACAAAACACAAAAACACACTTGCACCCCTAGGGTTACATCCACTTGTTGCCTTCAATAATGGGCCATAGTTGCATGTTAAGTGTCTTTGGCAAAACAAACAAATCAAATGATCATAGTCCCTCGATGACACTATCAAGTTGCCTAAAATGATCAAGTCCCTTGAGAAAATTGCCAAAGATACTTGGCACTATTGCCTCTATGGTCTAAACGATGACCCACACCCGTCCCGTTAACATCCTAACACAAGATTGTCCACCAAATACAATGGTGGAACAATATTGTTAAAAGGGTTAAAACATAGGAAAGATCTTTGAGAAATTTAGGGTAGATAGCTCTTGGTTACTTGACCAACTTGCAAAACAAATCCTTGCCATTTTTCAAAACACACATCAAAATAACTTTCAAAACCTTGAAACATCTTTTCAAAAAAGACAAACACCTTTTGTAAAACATTCGAGTAAAGAATTGTTACAAGGGTTGCCTAGACAAAGGCATCTTTTTTCAAAATATTTTCAAAACCACACACAAAGCACCATTTCAAACAATTGAAAATGCAAGGCAAGTGATCTAAGCAAGTAACTAAGAGCCCATGGATAACCATGGATATAAAGGGTGCTAATACCTTCCCTTTCTATAATCTACTCCCCGGACCCAAGAAAACATCTCAAAGGTTTTTCCTGTGCTTTTTAACCTTTCCTTAGGATAAAATAAAAATTCGGTGGCGACTCTTGCTATACCGCAACATTTGCAAACACAAACGCAAACCTCAAGTCAGTTCTCCCACCGTATCACAAAACTGGCGACTCTGCTGGGGAAAATTTAAAAGTGGAGTAACCTTAGGGCTTAGATCACCTTTTGCATGACTAATTGTTTGCTTTGATTGCTTTACATTTGGTTCTTTTGTTTGGGCTTGAAATCCTACACCCAGATTTGGGGTAAACATTCATAGATAACAATACGTTATGGAAATTGTGTAGGGTATACCGACATGGTTGAAGCAATAGCTATATTAGTGCGACATATTTGTGAGTACCGGTAACCCTTGAGTTCAATCAAGGAGAGTACGGGGCCGCTGAGTGATGTCACTAAGCACTAATGACCTAGAACCTTACTTGGCCATCTTGGCCTTTTATTAGGGGTAGTGAGATGAACGGCTTTGGTGCAGTCCGAAGTTGGTAGATACTCGATACTACACTCATTGAGGGTTGTTTTCTTGGAATATTTTGGTCGCTAGTTAAGTGGCTAAACCAAAACAATGAACATAGAAAACAATTCAATGATATTGAGCTCCTTAGAACCCGGTTACTATTTATAGGACAGGTTTTTAAGCCAACTACACTCAAGAGGGTACTTACCTATGAAACCCCATGCAAGCCTGAAACTAGGGTTTTGTGTGAATTGCTTGTACATATGTTTGTGCATACATCATGAACATCATAAAGCATCATATGCATCCACTAACCATTTCAAGGGTTTATATCTTCATCTTTGTTCTTGTTTTGTAGGTCATGGAAATTCTTTGCAGGAAAACTATCCAAGTCAACCTTGTGAGAATCCCTCCTCAACTCAAGGAGCTTACATCCAGAATTCCAGAAAGCTCTCTCTTCAGTGAAAGACATGGTAGACTTCTCAGCCTAGTCAACACCAGCATTGAAGAAGACATGGTGAAAGTGTTGTTCCAGTTCTTTGACCCCTTTCACCACTGTTTCACATTCCCCGACAACCAATTGGTGCCTACTTTGGAGGAATTTTCTCAACTCCTGAGAATTCCTATTCTTAATCAACTACCCTACAACGGTACGGAAAAAGAACCAAAGCATGAAGATGTTTCTCAAGCACTACACTTGCAACCATCTGACATCAAGGGGCATTGGGAAACCAGAAGTGGTGTCAAGGGCTTCTTGGCAAAATTCTTGTTTGAGAAGGCACAAGAGTGTTGGGATTCTTTGGATCTGCAAGCCTTTGAAGAAATTGTGGCACTCCTTACCTATGGGTTGGTCTTGTTCCCAAATCCTGACCAACTTATAGATGTCAATGCTGTCAAGATCTTTATATCCAGGAATCCTGTACCTACATTGCTTGGGGACATCCTCCACTCATTTTACACACGAACAATGAGAAAGAGAGGTGTTCTCATGTGCTGTACTCCTCTCCTTGCAAGGTGGTTTATTTCTCACCTTCCACAATCTGTTTTGAATAGCGAACAAGGCTTAAGGTGGTCACAATGATTGATGACCCTCACACATTCTGAGAAAATGTCATCATCGTCGATCGTTGTGGTGAGTTCCCTAATGTTCCATTACTTGGCATTAGGGGAGGCATTACCTACAACCCTTGTCTAGCTTTGAGACAATTTGGATATGCACGGAGGGATGGCCCTCATGACATGCTGATTCCTGACCTAGTTTTTGACTTCGACAACGATGCGCAAGGACTTCGCCAAAGATTCATCAGAGCTTGGAGGATGCCTAACAAGGTAGATAGTAAGACACTGGGGCACAAGAACTCCATCCCTCTTGAGCCTTATCTCAAGTGGGTAAGAACCCGAGCCCAGAGTCTTATGATGCCTTACCCTCATATTCTCCCTTTGATTAAAGAGCCTGTTAAGGAAGGAGAGGTTCCCTACACCATCCTACATCCTGACATGCCAACATCATGGGAGGAAATGCAGAAGAGTTGGATCCAACTCAAAGAAGAAAGGGATACTTTTGAATCCAGCTTCTACGCCAGTGAGAAAAAGGTTTTGGAGCTTACCCGCCGACTTCACGAGGAGGAGACCCTCAACACTTACATCGCACCAAAGAGGATGCGCAATGTCTTTTTACCTTAAGAAGTTTTTGTAATATTTCGCCCATGGGGCATTTATGTACTGACAAAATTTCTTCTTATTAATATGACGTGTGTTCTTTTTGTTTGCAACAATTTTGAGTTTCTAAATCCTTGAATGCATTACATGAATAAACATATCATTCATCATATGCATAAACAGGTCTCCACACCAGGGTTCCTTATCTTTCTGCTGTTTATTTCAGTAAGATGGATATTGAGCAGACGGTCAAAGATCTGCAGGGGCAGAACTCGCAGTTTCAACAGCTCCTAATGACCTTATCAAGGGGTCAGGAGGATCTTAAAGCACTGCTAGGGAACAAAGATCAAGAAAAAGGGAAAAAGAATAAGAAAAGAGTAGGGGTAGCTACACTGGGAAGAAGATTTGAGAATGAAGCTAGGAGAGTTCTTGAATTCCCCTCCACATCTAATGAGGGGACCGGTAAAGGAAAAGGGGCTGCATTACCTTCTGAGTCCGAGGCTGAGGAGGAAGAAGTTGAGGAAGATGAAGACTACTCAGAGCAACAATACCCGCCATCGGACGACAAATACAAAAACCTGGAGGATAGACTGGCAGCTATGGAGCTACAAAGGGTTCCTGGGTTATATTTGGAAGAGTTGGGATTGATTGCTGGGATTGTGATCCCTCTAAAGTTTAAGGTGCCAATTTTTGCAAAGTATGACGGGCTGTCTTGCCCGAAAATGCACCTAAGGTCATATGTCAGAAGAATTCAACTTCATACATCCGACAGAAATCTTTGGGTACACTTCTTTCAGGACAGCTTGTCCGGTACACAGCTAGACTGGTTTTACCAGCTTGAGAGGTCAGAAGTGCATAATTGGGAAGACTTGGCAGCTGCCTTTTATCGCCAGTATCAATATAACGCTGACTTGGCGCCAACCCGTACTCAGCTACAAAGTATGGGGATGGCCTCAAATGAGGGATTCAAAGAATACGCCCAGAAATGGCGCGACTTGGCCGGAAGAGTGCAACCACCTCTTTCATATAGGGAACTAATTGATTTGTTCTTGGGGACCCTATCTGGCCCGTTCTTCAACCATTTGATCGGGAGCTCTTCCACAGGGTTTACTGAATTGATTCTGACTGGCGAACAGGTGGAAGCTGGTATTAAGAATGGGAAGATTCAAAGGGATGCCTCTGCATCCACAACTGTTAAGAAGCCATTTCCAGCCAAGAAGGAAGAAGCTGTTGTGTACTCTCAGAAAGGATCGGGAAGAACTGAGCGCCGGCCAGCTGTAGGGGCCGTGATGATTCAAAATTCGTCAAATGATCAGCCTCGTAATAATCAGTCCAGACCTAAACAGCAATGGGGAGAACGGCCACAACGGCAGTTCACCCGCATCAATATGACGCCTGCACAAGTTCTTCCCCATTTGTTGAAGCTAAATCTCGCCAATATCAAAGAGGAACCAAAAAATGTGAACACATCTTCCCCATATTATCATCCCAATGCTAAATGTGCCTATCATTCTGACAGCATCGGGCATGACACCAATGATTGCTGGGCGCTTAGGCATAAAATTCAAGACTTGATAGAGGCAAAAGAGGTTGAGTTCGACGCTCTAGAGAAGCCAAATGTAATATCCGCTCCGATGCCGAAGCATGGTCGCAATGTCCATGCTATTGAAGAAGATCTGTATGTTGCTATTGTTGATGATCTGGTAACTCCACTACTAACAATCAAGTTGAATCTGTTGAAAGCTGGGATTTTCCCAGGATGTAAAGAAGACTGCTACTGTTGTTCCTCCCTACCATTTGACTGTCCATTACTGAAGATAGGCATCCAAGGCCTGATGGACAGCCAACAAATACTTTTCAAAAAGATTCCTGCTACTCTAAACCCTATCGAAGATGTTTCAATAATCACCATTTCCACCAATCTTTCCAAGGTCCCTAAAAATCCTGTTAAGATTACATCCGCTACAAAGTTTGTTCCTCTGAAAATAACCATGCCTGGGCCTGTCCCCTACAAATATGACAAATCAATACCGTGGAATTATGGTGGAGAAATCTACTACCACGGTGTTAAACAAGTTGAGATAACCGAAGAAAGCTATGACGAAGAAGATGCCGACATTAGAAACATTGCCGGTACGAGCAAGATTACCCGAAGTGGGAGAATTTTCTCTCCAAAGATTGCCCCCCAAAGGCAATCTTTGGACCCTCAGTTGCTGCCAAGGTTACTCCTGCACCGATAAAGCTATCTATAAGAATGTCGATGATTGAAGAGGTTGTTACTCCTGTGGTTGTCCCTCCTACTTCTGCTGATAAGGGGAAAGGGATCCAAGATGAGCTCGTCAGGACGAGAGCTCAGCCATTGGTCATCCCCAAAACCTCTAAGAAAGAAATGGAGGAGATTCTGAAGATAATTAAGAAGAGTGATTATGATGTGGTAGAGAAACCGGGGCAAACCCCCTCGAAGATTTCCATGTTAGCATTGCTGCTTTGTTCGGAGGCTCATGATAAGGCCTTGATAAGGTTTTTGAAGACGGCCTATGTGCCCCAAGAAACCTCAGCCGATAAATTCCAAGATTGCGTAACCAGCCTTACCGCCGACAACAACCTGGGTTTCTATGATGCTGACCTGACTCCGAAAGGAAGAAAGCACAATGACGCGTTGCATGTGTCAGTTGAATGCCGAGGAACCACTCTCGCCCATGTCTTGGTCGACACTGGTTCTTCTCTGAATGTGCTGCCTAAGAAGGCTCTCGATCGGTTGGATTGTGAAGGCTTGGAGCTGAAACCAAGTAATATCATTGTCAGGGCCTTTGACGGCTCTAAAAGGATGGTGCATGGGGAGGTCGACATTCCCATCAAGGTAGGTACTGAAGTATTCCACTCAACTTTCTATGTGATGGACATCCGTCTGTCATACTCTTACTTGCTAGGAAGACCATGGATACATAATGCTGGCGCAGTCACTTCCTCCCTACATCAGATGCTGAAATACCCTGTCAAAGGAAAAATCATAACTGTACATGGTGAGGAGGAATATATGATCAGTCACTTGAACTCCTTTCGGTATGTGGAAGTGGAGGGCGAATTCATTGAGACACCGTTCCAACACTTCGAGGAAATTGCTCCCGAAGTTGCAGTAGCAAAGGCAGTGGCCGAGGTACCCAAGCAGGTGGCCAGGATGGCATCTCTGAAAGACGCAGAGGCTGCAATGAAGGAGGGAAAGAGCTCAACATGGGGTCAGTTGCCTGACTTTCCTCACAAGACAGACAAGTTTGGGTTGGGATTTACCACTGCGGGGCAAAAAGCTATGCGTCGCTCAAAAATTGAAAGAGCACCCATCAAGATTTCTCCTCACGGAATCAATGTTTTAGAAGACGAAGACGAAGAGGGTAACATTGAAGATTGGATCTTCCCAACCATTGAAGGGGGACTGCACAACTGGGAGGCAAAAGACTTCGTCCCCATTACTTTCATTAATCAGTAACTTATCTTTCGAACATTTCCTGTTTGTCTGTAATAATTACTTTTAAACAATCTGCACACTATTTTTCACCTCATGCCTTGGCCGGGGCATGTAGGTCCATTTGTAAGGGTTTTGATTCTCTTCATATCCATATGCCATGTTTAATGATTCATTGGACGTTTTTCATTTATAAACTGCTGTGTTCATTTTCTTTCTTTTTTGCATTTTTGTTTGTTTAAGGATGGCTATCCCTTACACACACCCACACTCACAAATACAGGTACCCATCCACTCTGGATTCTATGGGTGACTATTCTATTGTATCCTTCAATAACTCTGAAGATTTGGTCAACCAGGCTGAATACAAAGATGACGAAGATTGTGAAGTACCAGGAGAGCTAGCCAGACTTCTACAACAAGAAGAGAGGGCCATCTTGCCTTATGAAGAGTTGTTGGAAACTGTCAACTTAGGAACAGAGGAAGACCGAAAGGAGGTACAAGTGGGTGCCAATCTGGAACCAAGTGTCAAGGAGCGCTTAATACAGCTGCTGAATGAATACGTTGAAATCTTTGCCTGATCTTATGAAGACATGCCGGGTTTAGACACAGATATCGTGGTTCACCGTCTCCCTACAAGAGAGGATTGTCCACCGATCAAGAAAAAAGTCCGCCGAATGAGGCCCGACATGTCTGAGAAGATTAAAGTAGAAGTAATGAAGCAATTCAACGATGGCTTTCTGGCTGTTACATCCTATCCATAATGGGTTGCTAACATTGTGCCAGTACCTAAAAAAGACGGAAAGGTCATGATGTGTGTGGACTACCGGGATTTGAACAGGTCTAGCCCTAAAGATGATTTTCCGCTACCGCATATCGACATTTTGATTGACAACACAGCTCAACACAAGGTGTTTTCCTTCATGGATGGATTCTCGGGCTACAACCAGATTAAAATGGCCCCCGAGGACATGGAGAAAACAACCTTTGTTACCCAATGGGGTACCTTCTGCTACAAGGTAATGCCGTTCGGACTGAAGAACGCAGGGGCAACTTATCAACGCGCCATGGTAGCTTTGTTTCATGATATGATACATCATGAGATCGAAGTTTACGTAGACGACATGATAGCTCGATCACAAACAGAGGAGGAACACCTTGAACATTTGCAGAAGCTGTTTGCCAGGTTGAAGGAGTACAAACTCAGGATGAATCCAAGTAAGTGTACTTTTGGAGTTAGGTTTGGTAAACTTCTAGGATTTATTGTCAGCAACAAAGGCATTGAGGTCGATCCAGCAAAAGTGAAAGCTATACGAGAAATGCCTGCTCCCCGTACTGAAAAGGAGGTTAGAGGGTTCTTGGGGCGCTTGAACTATATTGCCAGATTCATCTCTCATCTGACGTCTACCTGTGAGCCAATCTTCAAACTATTAAAGAAAGATCAGGTAGTCGAATGGAACGATGATTGCCAAGCTGCTTTTGATAAGATCAAGGAGTATTTTCTAGAACCTCCGATTCTGATGCCACCCGTCGAAGGAAGGTTGCTGATCATGTATCTGACCGTTTTGGATAACTCAATGGGGTGCGTACTGGGCCAGCATGACGAGTCTGGTCGAAAAGAGCATGCCATTTATTACCTTAGCAAAAAGTTTACCGACTGTGAGACTCGTTATTCACTGCTCGAGAAAACTTGCTGCACTTTGGTATGGGCTGCTCGCCGACTAAGGCAGTATATGTTGACTCATACCACCTTGCTGATTTCCAAAATGGATCCTATCAAGTATATCTTCGATATGCCTGCTTTATCTGGAAGAATCGCTAGATGGAAAATGATCCTGACTGAGTATGACATCCAATATACCACCCAAAAAGCTATAAAAGGGAGTGTACTAGCTGACCATCTAGCTCATCAAGCTATCGAAGATTATCAATCCATGAGATTCGACTTCCCGGACGAGGACATCATGAACTTGGACAACATTGAAGGTAACGGACCGTATGACGGACCTGAAAATGGATCCCGATGGACCCTATACTTTGATGGTGCTTCAAATGCACTTGGAAACGGTATCGGTGCGGTACTCATTTCCCCGGAAGGTTGCCATACACCTTTCACGGCCCGAATTTGCTTCAGCTGTACCAACAACATGGCCGAATATGAAGCTTGCATTTTTGGTCTCAAGGCTGCTATAGACTTGGGAATAAAATCTTTGATCGTATTTGGGGACTTGGCTTTGGTTATCAGTCAAATCAAAGGAGAGTGGGACACCAAACATCCTAATCTTATCCCATACAAAGAACATGTCCTGACATTGTTGCCTCATTTCGAGTAAATCACCTTCGAGCATTTCCCGCGAGAAGAGAATCAGCTAGCAGATGCTCTGGCTACAATGTCTTCCATGTTTAAACTTAGCTGGGATAACGAGGCTCCCCAAATCACCATCGAGCGAATGGATGAACCTGCGCATTGTCATGAGATTAATACCGAAGAAGTAGTGGAACAACCCTGGTTTCACGAAATCAAAAGGTATCTCCAGACTAGAGAATATCCCGAAGGAGCTTCCGTCAATGACAAAAAGTTCTTAAGGAGATTTGCGGCCAAGTTCTTCCTAAGCAATGGCATCCTTTACAAACGCAACCATGATTGTGTTTTACTCCGATGTTTAGACAAAGCTGAAGCAGAGTTAATCATGACTGAGATACACAGTGGAATATTTGGCACCCACTTGAGTGGACATACGATGGCTAAGAAGATTCTGAGGGCAGGCTATTACTGGTCTACCATGGAAGCTGATTCCCATCAACATTCCCGTACTTGCCACAAATGTCAAGTATATGCTGACAAGATTCATATTCCTCCTGTTCCTCTCAACGTTCTGACGGCTCCTTGTCCATTCGCAATGTGGGGCATTGACATGATTGGAGAGATCAAGCCCAAAGCGTCCAATGGACATCGCTTAATCCTGGTCGCCATTGACTATTTTACCAAATGGGTCGAAGCAGCTTCCTTCGCCTCTGTAACAAAAAATGTGGTTGCCCGCTTCATCAAGCAGAACCTCATATGCCGGTATGGTATCCCCGACAGGATCATCACAGACAACGGTACAAATTTAAACAATACTATGATCACCGCTCTATGCGAACAGTTCAAGATTTATCATCACAATTCATCTCCCTATCAGCCGAAGATGAACCATGTTGTTGAAGCCGCGAACAAAAACATCAAGAAGATCATTCAGAAAATGACAGTCACCTACAAGGACTGGCATGAGATGTTATTGTTTGCTCTGCATGGATACCGTACCACGACACGTACTTCAACCGGGGCAACCCCATTTTCTTTGGTATATGGCATGGAAGCTGTCCTACCCATGGAAGTTCAAATTCCTTCTTTAAGGATTATGAAAGACTCTGGTTTGAGTGAAGACGATTGGATTCAGACCCGACTTGATCAACTCAATTTGATTGATGAGAAGTGACTCACTGCTATTTGCCATGGTCAGACGTATCAAAAACGGATGATCAAGGCTTTCAATAAGAAAGTCAGACGTCAAGTATATCAAGTTGGAGATCTTGTAATCAAGAGGATCATCTTGCCGCAAAGTGATCCCAGGGGAAAATGGACTCCTACTTACGAAGGACCGTTTATGATCAAGAGCATATTTTCTGGTGGTGCAATGATTCTGACCACCATGGACGGCGACGATTTTCCGCACCCTGCGA
Organism: Vicia faba; assembly: GCA_948472305.1. Lineage (NCBI taxonomy): Eukaryota > Viridiplantae > Streptophyta > Magnoliopsida > Fabales > Fabaceae > Vicia > Vicia faba. Next base: position 992,809,061 of record OX451735.1, read on the forward strand.
ATGCAGACATAGTCAAAAGATACTACGCATAAAACGACCCGGCAAGTCGAAAACCCGAAAGGGCGACTTGGGCAAAAATGGGCATCCCGGTGAACTGAAAACCCGAAAGGGCGATTCAGGCAAAAATTAGGGATAAAACAAAAAAAATCTGTACACCCGGCAAGTCGAAAACCCGAAAGGGCGGCTTGGGCAAAAAGGGGTTTCCCGGTGGATTGAAAACCTGAAAGGGCGGTCCAGGCAAAAGTTAGGGAATTAAAGCATATGTCTATGTCTCGTCGGATCACTTTAAAGAACAATCTCTTCATCGACAAGCTCCGAGCTTCTGATCAATCCAGTCATCGGCGGACGAAGCATTGAATGGACAAGATATTCATAGTTGTGAAGGCTATAACAGAAAAGGAATCCCATGGAATTGTTTCACATAGCCATCTTTCTTTTGTATAAATTTTTCAATTTTTACGACAACATCCTCTTACTAGGATGTCTATCTCCTTTGTACAAAGGTACTCATAGGAAGTTAATGCAAATACTTTTCCAAATACGGAAATTTGCTTTGTCTCCTTTTTGCTTTTCTACACTTATGTTTTATTTGAGAAACGTCCAATGTTTTGTTAAATAGGCATATGCATTTGAACATAATCATTTTCCTTACAAATCAAGAAAGATGATTGTTGATAGGTTAAAGGTACAGGTAGATATCTTGATGCCCTTTCAAGAGGAATCCCCAGCAGTTCTAAACTCCAAATTCCTCAACAAAGTCAAAATCCAGAACTTAATTCCCCAAACAGAGTTAAACTTCAGGATCCTCAGCAGAACAAAAGCTTTCTCAAAACTGATTTCCCCATCCAGAGAACCTTCCAGAACTCAATTCCCCTCAGAGTTAAATTTCAGTATCCCAAGTGGAGCCTTAAAAAATCTGAAAATCCTATCCCCAACGGAGCTAAAACTTCCAACTATCAATCCCCAACGGAACCAGACTAGTGAACCTTCTCCCCACAGAGATACTTCTCACTAGACTGAAGATTCACAGTCTTACTTCTCCAGCATAAGTCTACCAGGTTCTGGACTCCCCAGTAGAGATCATCAGAATTATCATTCCCTACAAGTCACCAAGGAGTTCCAATCCCCAGCAGTGGTCCTAGGATCCCTCAACAATTGAAGATATTGTTCCCCAAGCAGTCAGCGGTCAACAAAGATGTCTCATCTCCAGTAATCAAAGATTCTTGCAATCCCCTGCAGCGGTCAAGGATTCACCTTCCCTGGCAGCAGTCAAGATTCTTTTAGCTCCGGCTATCCAGGATTCATATCCTCAGCAAGACAGCTCATCAGCTTACATGCGCACTCATTACATTCATATCATTAACATTGATATGACATATATTGCATCATACATTTCATGCAACATAACTTTGTGTTTAGCTAACATTTTGTACCTTTCAGGATAAGAATAAAGGGCTATCATTAACGATTATTCAGATGCAGTTCTACACGGGCTCATCATCGGGCAACCCTACACCGGTTCCTTCTCCATCTCAACTTTTGAAAACAGTTTACGGACGCTTCCCAACATGGATGCTGCTCTATTGCTTATTCAACTCAAGACCTCTGAAAACAGTTTACGGGTTCTCCAGACATGGATGTTAACCTATCGCTTGTTCAGATGCAACTTTTGAAAAAAGTTTACGGACGCTTCCCAACAACGGATGCTGCTCTATTGCTTATTCAACTTCAAGACTTCTGAAAACATTTTACGGGTTCTCCAGAAACTGATGTTAACCTATCGCTTGTTTAGATGCAACTTTTGAAAACAGTTTACGGACGCTTCCCAACATGGATGCTGCTCTATTGCTTATTCAACTTCAAGACTTCTGAAAATAGTTTACAGGTTCTCCAGACACGGATGTTAACCTATCGCTTGTTCAGATGCAACTTTTGAAAACAGTTTACAGACGCTTCCTAACATGGATGCTGCTCTATTGCTTATTCAACTCAAGACTTATGAAAACAGTTTATGGGTTCTCCAGACACGGATGTTAACCTATCGCTTGTTCAGATGCAACTTTTGAAAACAGTTTACGGACGCTTCCCAACAACGGATGCTGCTCTATTGCTTATTCAACTTCAAGACTTCTGAAAACAGTTTACGGGTTCTCCAGACACGGATGTTAACCTATCGCTTGTTTAGATGCAACTTTTGAAAACAGTTTACGGACGCTTCCCAACATGGATGCTGCTCTATTGCTTATTCAACTTCAAGACTTCTGAAAACAGTTTACGGGTTCTCCAGACACGGATGTTAACCTATCGCTTGTTCAGATGCAACTTTTGAAAACAGTTTACGGACGCTTCCCAACATGGATGCTGCTCTATTGCTTATTCAACTCAAGACTTATGAAAACATTTTACGGGTTCTCCAGACACGGATGTTAACCTATAGCTTGTTCAGATGCAACTTTTGAAAACAGTTTACGGACGCTTCCCAACAACGTATGCTGCTCTATTGCTTATTCAACTTCAAGACTTCTGAAAACAGTTTACGGGTTCTCCAGACACGGATGTTAACCTATCGCTTGTTCAGATGCAACTTTTGAAAACAGTTTACGGACGCTTCCCAACAACAGATGTTGCTCTATTGCTTATTCAACTTCAAGACTTCTGAAAACAGTTTACGGGTTCTCCAGACACGGATGTTAACCTATCGCTTGTTCAGATGCAACTTTTGAAAACAGTTTACGGACGCTTCCCAACATGGATGCTTCTCTATTGCTTATTCAACTCAAGACTTCTGAAAACAGTTTACGGGTTCTCCAGACACGGATGTTAATCTATTGCTTGTTCAGATGCAACTACTGAAAACAGTTTACGGATGCTTCCAGATATGGATGTCAATCTATTGCTTATTCAGACCCCCCAGTTCAGAGATGTTCCAAAGCATGGATACCTTTCTGATACTCGCTCACTCATCAACGACATACAATTCAAAAGCATTCCAGATGGCATCTTTAAGCCCATCCCCCAAAAAGTTTCTGTCACATCTCCAAGATGGCATCTCTAAGCCCATCTCCAAATGGCATCTTTAAGCCCATTCTCGCACCCATGTTTTGACGAGTGCAAATTTACGGGCACTCTGGTGTCCAATCTCCTTTTACCTTCGAGACGCGAAAGGAAAACTTGCCAATCTAACTCTTCAGGTTCAAGAAGATGGAACAGGGGCAACTGTTGTACCCCAAAATTTTCCCTCTCATTTCATCAACATTTTCTCATCACAAGACTCTTGCAGCTCAAGATCAAGTTAGGGTTTGCTCTGCTCAAGGCCACTCCTTGCACTGTTGACCCAAATTAGGGTTTGAGTTTGCACAAGGATGTTTTGAACTAAAATGCCCAAGGTGACTTTCATGCTTCATGTTGGACCCACAAGTTTATCCATACCAAGTTTCAAGCCTTGATTCCAATCTTTGCCCAGTCAATTGGACAGTTGACCTAGAAATCAGCTGTATTGGGAGAAAAGTCAACTGTGGCCAATTGACAGTCAAACTTTATAATTTTTGACCCACATCAATATAATGAACTCATATAAACCATTTGGTCAAGTTTGGATCACAATTCCACAAGAAATTTGATCAGATCATCAAAAGGGCAAAATGGTCATTTTTAGGGTTTTGGCTGCACAAACGCATTTTTTGACTGTTTGACCTAATCAATGGCAAATAAAGCTCACATATGGACTCAAGGACTCATTGGCATTGTCTTGCCACATTCAACAAGTTCAAAAGATCTCAAATGCACAGGATTGACAGATGAATTTTTCAGTCAACTGATCAAAATTTGACTGTATACTGAAAAGTCAAACTTTGACTTTTTGGTCAAAATCAAGTTCCAAGATTCATTTTTCATCAAGACATGTCAAATTATGAAACTTGTTCATCAAGAAATCCAAATTTGCAAATTAGGGTTAAGAATGAGAAAATTTCATAACTTAGAATTTATCTAAGTTATGAAACTTCCTTATTTTTTCCTAACTTTGTCCCATTATTTCATCAAGATACATTTGGATTCCAACAAAACTCAAAACATGAAAGTTGTAGTCCATTGAAAAATCTACAACTTTGATTCACAAAGTTTTCTCAAAGGAAGCTTGTAGCTCAAGTTATGATTTTTGGAACAAGGGTGCAAAACATTTTTAACTTAGAGAAATTTTGACCTATTCTAGGCAGGATTTTTGACCAACTTCATGACCATTTTTCACATACATCCACTTGGAGTTTCAATTTTCATTACAAATATGGATTGTATTACACATTCCAAGCTTTCCAAATTGTCGAAGAACTCATCAAACACCCTTGTGGTTAGGGAGATTCGAATTTGCTAAGATGGGCAAAAGTCACTTTGTTCATAGCCAAATACATGTTCATAACATTGGCATTTTCAACTCAGCATGGTTTATGCTAGCTTACAGGCCTCTAATCCTCTTCACACTAAATAATTAAATGCCAAACCATTGTGTTCAAATATTGTTTTATGCATTAAGTCATTACACAAAGAATTAACCTTTAAATGGAAAAAGCATTTTTGCCATTTTGATAAAGAGGTGCTTTATGTCAAATTCACAATCCAAGAGGTACAAGCAAAATCTCTGAGGCAAGAGTTGGTAGGCAAATCCCACTGATCAAGAACAAAGTATGCAGCATGCTTTAGGACTTGGTACATGCCTATATCACAAGTTGGCTATCCTTGCTTACATTAGAAGAAAACTTGCATAACAACTCAAAGCTCCCATTCCTGAAAACACCAACTGAAACAAACTTTGTAAACACTTTTCATACACCCTAACTAACCTAAAGCACAACCAAACCACCACTCAAACCTCCTCCAACACCAAAAACACCATTTTTCTACCAGAAACAGGGCATTCCTGCAGTTTCACTTGGCCAACATCATTCACTCGTGCGTTTTTGCCCAAACAAGTTCCAATACACTCCCTATCGTCCATTGAAGCTATCCCAAGCCTTAGATACAAGTTGTAACATCCATAACCAAGTTTGCCATTTTCACTTTTCAGTTTTGCAGGTTGACTTCCATAGCTTGATTCAGAGAGATTCGAAGCAAGCTAAGCATAGGGGAAGCATCCTTGGACTTCAGGCAAGCTGTACCAAAGTTCAAACTCCATTGAAGATACCTCCATTGTTGTACACGACTCACGCTGAACAGGTAAAAATATGAACTTCTATCTCTATATCCAGGCATAATTAGGCTTAAGTTTGTGAAGAAAGTATGTTCTACTCATAGCCCTAAAGCCATCCATGTAGCTACTTTTCATTTATATTGTGTGTGCTGTGAGAATTTTGGACCTGAACATGGAAGAAAACTTAGGTCAAAAATTGGGGATGGAGAAATTCTCCCTCGTTTCTGAGAGTTAGGTTAAGATTTTTATATATATGAGTTCGTCTCTTGATGCTCTATAATGTTTGTGTTATGAGTTTTTGTTAAAAGTCAAGGAATCAAGAGATGGTAGATGTAGAAGGAAGCACGCGTTTTCTTGTTCAAACATGTGCTGGAGGTTGAAGACAAGGTTGACTTGGGCTAGGCCTGAGTCAACCTGCTTTTTGCACCCTCTTTTCCAACTTACACTCCCTTGGCCCATTGTGTGTTATTTTGATCATTTTTGATTTTTTTTCTTTTGATTCTGACTTATTATTTTTTGCCCAAATATAAAAAATATAAAAAATATTTTTTCACCCATTTTTGCATTTATTTGACATTTATTTGTTTTATTTAGCATATACATGTAAATAAATATATATATACTTTTTATTTAAAACCCTAGAAAATAATACAAAAATATATATTTTTTTAGTTATTATTTTTTATTTACATTTTGAAATTTTTTTTTCTAAAAATATACTTTTTTTGTAAATAATTAATATTTCATTTTGTATATATTTAGTATATTTAATATATAATATAAATACTTATACATATTTTATTAAATATTTAGAACAAAAATATAGAAATAATACATTTTTATTTTTTATTAATATTTGACATCAAAAATACCCTTTTCACAATATACTTTTTATTTCTTGTATGTAATTAACAAATATTGTATATAATTAATAAATAATTGCTATTTATTCAAAAAATTAGGGTTTTGCCCTAAAACCATGAAAATAGTCAAAAATGATCTTTTCCTATTTTGTTTATATTTCAAACATGAAAACTTTTACATACATAAAAAACATTTTTGTGCATAATACATTTTGCATATTTATTGTATTTACTTTACATGGTACAATTAAATAATTTGTATATTCGATATGGATGTAATAGTTTAGATTTAATTTCTTGCTAAATACCCCCCATTCAAACATTTGTACCCCCTCCCCATAATCATTGTTGTAAGAGCTTAGCATTTAAATTTCCGCATTTAAAAGCTTTCAATTATGCCATGTTTAGACTTAGGGTTTGTATGCAAATAAAATCAACAAATAGCTTGACCTAAATCCAAGATAAACATGCATGAAAAACAAAACACAAAAACACACTTGCACCCCTAGGGTTACATCCACTTGTTGCCTTCAATAATGGGCCATAGTTGCATGTTAAGTGTCTTTGGCAAAACAAACAAATCAAATGATCATAGTCCCTCGATGACGCTATCAAGTTGCCTAAAATGATCAAGTCCCTTGAGAAAATTGCCAAAGATACTTGGCACTATTGCCTCTATGGTCTAAACGATGACCTGCGCCCGTCTCGTTAACATTCTAACACAAGATTGTCCACCAAATACAATGGTGGAACAATACTGTTAAAAGGGTTAAAACATAGGAAAGATCTTTGAGAAATTTAGGGTAGATAGCTCTTGGTTACTTGACCAACTTGCAAAACAAATCCTTGCCATTTTTCAAAACACACATCAAAACAACTTTCAAAACCTTGAAACATCTTTTCAAAAAAGACAAACACCTTTTGTAAAACATTAGAGTAAAGAATTGTTACAAGGGTTGCCTAGACAAAGGCATCTTTTTTCAAAATATTTTCAAAACCACACACAATGCACCATTTCAAACAATTGAAAATGCAAGGCAAGTGATCTAAGCAAGTAACTAAGAGCCCATGGATAACCATGGATAGAAAGGGTGCTAATACCTTCCCTTTCTATAATCTACTCCCCGAACCCAAGAAAACATCTCAAAGGTTTTTCCTGTGCTTTTTAACCTTTCCTTAGGATAAAATAAAAAGTCGGTGGCGACTCTTGCTATACTGCAACATTTGCGAACACAAACGCAAACCTCAAGTCAATTCTCCCACCGTATCACACCTGGTAATCAAGCGCATCATTCTACCTCAAGGTGATCCCAGGGGCAAATGGACCCCTACATACGAAGGGCCATTTGTGGTTAAGAATATCTTCTCAGGAGGAGCTATGATTCTAACCACCATGGATGGTGACGACCTTCCTCACCCCGTCAATGCAGACATAGTAAAAAGATACTACGCATAATTAAAGACCCACTAGGTTGACTGGCTTAGGCAAAAATAAGGGCTTCCCGGCGAACCAAAAGGGTTCGGGCAAAAATAAGGGATGAAAATAAAAAATATCTGTACACCCGGCAAGTCGAAAACCTGAAAAGGCGGCTTGGGCAAAAATGGGTATCCCGGTGGACTGAAAACCCGAAAGGGCGGTCCAGGAAAAAGTTAGGCATAAGCGTAATACTATGTCTCATTGGATCACCCTGCATCCAGACTTCAGTATCGACTATCAAGCTCGGACGACACCAGTCAATCAAATTCATCTTCAACTAACCAGCAAAGTGATGAGACGTTTGAAGACATAAAGGCGATAGCAGAGTTGGAACCCAGTGGGATTCTTCACATAGCTGTTTTGTCTTCTTTTTGTAGAAATTCTATTTGTTCGGCGGCATTCTCTTACTAGGACGTCAACCTCCTGTACAAAAACGCCTATTTACAGGCAAACTTCAAAATCAATACAAGTTCATTTTTCAGACAAATTGCAAACTGTTTTTCCTTTATCTGTTTTGTTTTGCAAAGGACGTCCAATGTTCATTTTTGATATATGCATTTGAAATTAATTGCTACTCATAAATATTTGCATGCGAAACAAAGGACTAATTACGGGTAACATCGGACGTAGGGGCAATAAGAATTGTCTAAGCGAGCTAGTTGCTTTGTCCACCAAGGTACCAAGGTAGATTCAGCTGAAGAATGTGACCAAGATACCTTCACTCCCCGCAGAGTAAGACAGTAATGGTAGCTATCCCTGCTGAGACTTGTAACTACGGATGAATCAGCAATACTCTCCCCAAGCAGAGTTAGCCTACCGTCAGCCCTAAAAAAAGTTGGGTATCCACAGTAGATCTTAATATTCCCTAGCGGAGTATACAGGTATTCCTCAGCAAGTATCTCTGATAGTCTTAATATTCCTCAACGAAATATAAGAATGTTCTCCGGCGGAATACAAGATACCCCCAGTAGAACCATTTCCCAGTGCAGTCTAAAAAAGCTTCCCCGCCAGAGTTGAATCATCTCCCCAGTAGATTCTGGAAGCTTGTCCCCTGCAGAGTACAAATATCTCTCCCCAGCCATATTCAGAGGTTATCCCCACCAGAGTCTAACTGGGTTATCCTCAACAAGGTGCAACAGAAAGATCACCCCCAGCGAAGTTCTTTCTATCCCCAGCGGAGTTCATCATCAAAATCCCCAATAGAGCTTATCAACGGAATCCCCAACGGAGTTATCGTTAAAATCTCAGCAAAGCATCTCTTCCCACAGAGTAATTCCCTGCAGAGTAATCTCTTCACCAGTTTATTCCCCAACGGAGTCATCCTCTCTTGCAAGTTTATCACCTTCGTTCATCATCCCTAGCGGAAACGAAGAATCCAACTCTATTCTCCAGCAGCTCCGGGATTTATTTTCCCCAGCTAAAACATCATATTTTCATACATCATGATACATGCATATACGCATCATACCATACAATCTCAGTTATATTGAGAACATCATTGCTTGGTCCATATCATGCATTGCATACGACTGACCTTTGCTTTTCAGGAAAGATACAGTTAAAGTTCTCAGTAGTCAAAGGAGACAAATCCAGTCAAAGGAGACAAATCCAGTCAAAGGAGACAAATCCAGTCAAAGGAGACAAATCCAGTCAAAGGAGACAAATCCAGTCAAAAGAGACAAATTCAGTCAAAGGAGACAAATTCAGTCAAAGGAGACAAATTCAGTCAAAGGAGACAAATTCAGTCAAAGGAGACAAATCCAGTCAAAGGAGACAAATCCAGTCAAAGGAGACAAATCCAGTCAAAGGAGACAAATTCAGTCAAAGGAGACAAATCCAGTCAAAGGAGACAAATCCAGTCAAAGGAGACAAATCCAGTCAAAGGAGACAAATTCAGTCAAAGGAGACAAATCCAGTCAAAGGAGACAAATCCAGTCAAAGGAGACAAATTCAGTCAAAGGAGACAAATCCAGTCAAAGGAGACAAATCCAGTCAACGGAGACAAATTCAGTCAAAGGAGACAAATCCAGTCAAAGGAGACAAATCCAGTCAAAGGAAAAAAATTCAGTCAATGGAGACAAAATTAGTCAATGGAGACAAAATCAGTCAAATCGATTCCTAAATATTTTTCTGAGGCCAATCCAGTCAATGGAGACAAAATCCAGTTAAACCGATTCCTAAAGATTTTTATGATGCTAATACAGTCAAAGGAGACAAAGCCAGTTAAATCGATTCCTAAAGATTTTTCTGATCCGAACATCAAGTTTTAGTATAAATCGACCAAATATTTGTGTTGATACTTCTTCCAGTGTTTACTACAATTCCTCCAAATGGCATCTATAAGCCCATTCCCAATACATCTTCGAGTGTATGTTTCTGGGCACTTTAGTGTTCAATCACCTTTCACCTTCAAGTCACGAATGGCGGATCCGCCAATCTAACTCTTCAGTTCTAAGAAGATTAAACAGGGGCAGCTGTTGTACCCCAAAATTTTCCCTCTCATTTCTCAAGAAATCTCTCATAAGATCTCCATTGATTCAAGACTACACAAGATTTGATCAGCTCAAGACACCTCCTCAACACTGACAACTCAAAATTAGGGTTTGAATTTTCACAAGGACAATTGAACTTTCAAGGCCTCAAATGAGTTTCATGGATCATTAGGAATCCCCAAGATTGTTGATGTCAAGTTTCAAGCTTTGGATCACATTTTTGCTCAGTCATTTGATCATATGACCTAAAATCAGTTGTATTGGATAAAAAGTCAAATATGGTCAATTTGCAGTCAAAATTCATAATTTTTTGATCCATATCAACATTATGAACTCATATATGTCAATTGATCAAGTTGGATCACAATTCCTCAAAGAAATTTGATCAGAACAACAAAAGGGCAAAATGGTCAAAATTAGGGTTTTGATTGAGAGGACTCAGTTCTTGACTTTTTGACAAAGGAAATGCCTTATTGGGTTAAGACATGATCTAAAGGATTAAAATGCACCATCTTTACCTAATTGCATAACTCAAATCACCTCTCAAGATCATTGGATTGACAGATGAATTTCAGTCAACTGATGAAAAGTTAACAATGCACTGAAAAGTCAAACTTTGACTTTTTGATCAAAATCAAGTTTCAAAGATCAAAATTCATCAAGACATGTAAAAATATGAAACTTGTTCATCAAGAAATTGAAAAGTCAAAATTATCTTTGAAAAGTCAAAATTCTAAGACTTAGAAATTTTTCTAAGTGTTAGAAAGTTAACATTTTTTCATAACTTTGTGCCAAATTTCCACCATGATGCAAGATGATTAAAGAAAAACTTCTAACATGAAAGTTGTAGATCTCAAAGAGATATAAAACATTGTATGGAAGAACTTTTTATAGAAATGCTTGAATTTCAAGTTATGAATTTATGAAGACATGTCCATGAACCTAAAAAGACTTAGTGAAATTTTGCCCTAGTTAGCCAGGATTTTAACCTAACTTCATGGCAACTTTTCACCTAGGTAAAAATTGAATCTTCAAAAATGTCCAACATGAAGGTTGTAGAGCATGTTACAAGATTTCCAAAATGTCCAAGAACTCATTGAGATGATACTTGAGCTAAGAGAATCAAAGAAAAGAAGTTAGGGTTTCAAACTTGTTTTTCAAGTCATTTTCATGATGAACATTTGATTCAATCCATAGCTGTTGTACCCCAAAATTTGCCCTCCCATATTCCTCAAGATTTGTCAAGATTGATTTTCAAATGGCTCAAAAGCTAGACAGTCAAGTCACCTCCTAAGACAGCTGAAATTAGGGTTTTGGTTCTTTCAAGGAATTTGGGGTTCTCAATGGTTCAATCAAGTCTCATAGGCCTATATACATTCTCAAGCACCTACATGCCAAGTTTCAAGACTCACAGTGCCAATTTGCACAGTCAAAAGCTCCATTTGATCTACAGTCAACTGCAAGGGCAAAATGGTCATTTTGCATTCAAAAGTCATAATTTTTGGTCAACATCTTATTTTGAGTTCACAATCATCATTTGATAAAGTCTTGATCATGATTCCACAAGAATAGCTAAAAAATCATCAAGATGCAAAAAGTTACTATTTTTGGACAGCAGAAAAGTCAACTGTACTTTGACAAGGGCATAACTTTTTCATGGTTTATCAGAAAAATTCCATCCAAAGCTCATTTTGAAGAGGATGCAATCTCCTACTATCCATCTTAACGCTCCAAGATCTAGAAATTCTCTCACAAAAAGTTACAAATTTTTACATTATAGGTCAGTTTCAAAAGTCAACAAAAGTACACTTTGAGTCAAAGGCCATAACTTGATATTGGTAAATCCAAATGACATGGGACCAAAGGCATTGGTTAGCGGAATTCAAGAGCTTTCCAAAATGTCCAAGAACATGGTCATATGATCAAAATTGAGTTAGTTGTGCATTGGAGAAGTTGGGAAATTTTCATGAATTTGCAAAAGTCAACTTTGCTCAAAACACCTTCTTTTTGCTAATGGGCCTCAAATATCTTGTTGAAACTTCACCCATGACCTATGCACGACCCATCAAGATTAATTGGATTTATTTTCTTATTTTTATTGATTAATTGGATTTTTAATTAATATTAATCCATTTAATTAATTTAAATTACAAGAAAATAGAAGATTTGTTTTTTTAAATCAATTTGTGAAGCAAATATGATCAAAACATGCTGGCAAATTCGTGCACAAGTCAAAGATACAAAAAAATCCAATTTTGGCAACTTTGTTCAATCATGAAAAATCAAGAATATTTGATTTTCAATCAAAGATTTAAGCATCAATGCACATGGATTGGATCCAAAACTTTGACCTAATTTGATTCTCCTATATGTATGCAAGCTAACCATACCCTAGCACACGATTGAAAGCTGCAGAAACAACCATAGAAAATTCAAGAAATTCCAAGAAAACTGAAAATCTGTTCTTGCATCCTAGGCCAATTCAAGGTGTTCTATTCATTCAAACATATTGCAAGAGGCATCAGGAACATTTTGCAATCAAATTCAGGCATCAAAGCTTAAGGAATCACTGAACACAGTTTCACGGTTTGCCTTTTTCATTCAGAATTATATCTCTTAATTCATATGCATTTAACATGTTTTTGTGACTGATTTGCATTGCTAGAGACCATACGAATCTAATGGCATAATTGAATTGAACTATAATTCCCTGAATCGTGAGATGCCATGATCAAATTTCTAGGGTTCTTGAGCTTTCAAATAGGGCTTTCTGAACCAGGAAAAATTGGGACTAGTGAGATACATGACTGATATCGTGAGACCAAGACGAACACAACCCATACCTCGCGAAATATTTATATGTACTGTGGTTCTATTTTCTATTTTTCCTTGCAGGAATTAGTGGGAGTTAAAAACCCCCGCTATCTGATTCTAACTATGCAGAAAAAGGTTGAAGACGATGATGTGTTATCACATGGTTGGCCAATTTGAAAAAAGCGCGCGTTTTGTTTTATTTATAGCATATTGATTGTTTTTTATATATAATAATTGCCACTTATTTCAATAACAAGTAAAGCAGCGTAGTGCAGTGGTTGGTGCGTTGGCCTGGAAGCATTGGGACCTGGGTTCGAATCCCAGGTCCCCCAAACGTTTATTTAATTTTTCTCTTCAGGTATTCCCATGCTATGCCCAGGAGATGTTCTACCATGTGCTTCAAATCCCAGCACGCCATATGGCTTCAGGCCAAGATCCAGTGGCCTAGATGGAAGGACTATCATGGTCCTTAGTCAACACGCGTATGGACAAACCAGAATGTCAAACAGGCTGGAGAGTTAGTGGGCCTGGAAATTGCCAAAGGCACCTCCTCTTGGGCCCATCACGCCCTGGGTTTATTCCTTTTTTTTCTTCTTTTATATTTTTCATTTAATTGTTTTATTATTAATTATTATTATTATTACTTAATTAACCAAATTAATTTTTTCATAATAAAATCAGAAAACTAAAATATAGTATTTTTTTATTATTATTTATTAAAATTAATTTCACCCTTTCATTATTTTTGTAAATAAACAATTAATTAATTTAGTTTTAATTAGGTTAATTCTAATATTTTTGCAATAATTTAAAATTAATATAGAATTAGGGTTTGCAATAACTTTTGACTCTTTTTTTCTTTCCTTAAAAAACATAAAAAACTCAAAAAATATCTTTATTTTATTTAATTAATTAATTAGTCTAGGTTTAATTTAATTAAATGAAAAATAATAAAAAATCTCCTTCTTTCCTAAAAAAGGGTCAAAACCCTAAAGACTCTCCGATCCAATTTTTCCCTCGCGCATATTATTTTTGATTCATATTTTTGATCATACAACTGTATCTGTTCCAAGGATGTAATGGCTTTAATTAGGACTTTGTTTATCGCTTTTATTTATTTTCCGCAGTTTACTTTTCAAGGGTTTGTTTTTGGCGTTGTAAATACCCGACGCCTTGTAATAGTTTAGTTTTATTTTCCGTAACTATTAACTGCTAGATGTATGTTAACTACGCTATGCATGTCAAGATCTCTCTTAAATTAAAATCAATCGTAGCTCACTCTGACATGTAAAGATAACATAACTGAAACCTGACACACTCGCACATGCCACTCCTAGGGTACGCCTCACTTGGTTGCCTCGACGTGGTCATTGAGTATAGGGTGTTTTAGAGGTCTCCCTCCTGTCTAAAGATCAAAGTTGCCTCGAAACGGTTGCCTCGGATAAAACGATCTAAGACATTAGGGTTACCGCTAAGGCGTCCTAACGTTGCTTTAGTGACCACATGTCCCATTAATCGAATTGACCCGAAAACTCCAACGACGGTGCTACCTACTCCTCAATAGTGGGATAGTACTGTCTAAAGGACATTTACACAGCTTAATTTCTTTTGAGTAGGTAGAGGTTCTTAGATACTTGCTCTTTCAAAACAAAAATACTTTTCGCACCTACACTTTTCTGACAAAAGTTTTCAAACAACACTTCCTACACTCTTGAGGACAGATACAAGAGTTAAATCGAAGTTTTCAAACAAAACTTTTCAAAACCCACAAGCACAAGAAAAGTAAAACTTTTTGAAAACATAGTGAGCAAGTACCTAAGAGCCCGTGGATAACCACGGATAGAAAGGGTGCTAACACCTTCCCTTTCTATAATCTACCTCCCGAACCCGAGAAACATCTCGAAAAGGAATTTTGCTTTGCTTTTGTCCTTCCCTTGTTGGAGAAAATAAAAGACGGTGGCGACTCTTGCTTACCGCGACATTTTGCAAAAACAAACGCAAACGCGAACCAGCATTCCAAAACAGTCAGTTCTCATTCCCACCGATCACAATAGCCATGCTGCATAATCCACACTTTTCAGGCCTAAAACTTGTTGTCCACTCCATAATTAATGGTTTACACAACTGATTAGGCCCTTATCCAAGTTTTTGAAGCTTTGTCCAAAATGATTTTCCATTTATGGCACAAAGTTGCCATTTCCATTTTGATAAAGCACTACTTTTGCAATTGTCAACTTCTTAAGCCTCTCAATTGTTTTATCTGTACACAAGCAAAGTCAAAACCAAAAGCAACATGTCAAAGGCCTCTACCAACTCAGACCATGCTTGTACAACACTTTGAGACTTGTCTTCTCATTTTTCTTCAAAAGCAAGTTATAGAGCCAAAAGGGTAGAACTCAGAAACCTTGAGTACATTTGATCTCTAAACTTTTCCATACATATACACAAGTCTATTGCAACACAAAAAACGAGCTCAAGCATCCCAGAACACTCCCAAACATTCTGCAACTAAAAATCTGCCGTAACTTAACAATTTTGAGCTTCACATAGCCATCTCCAAATCCACTCATGCGTATTGAGTTTTAACCATCCAAACACTTAATATACATCATATCAAAGTGATCCAGGCCCTTGTTTCTGGACTGTAAATCCCTTTGCACCTTTCACCATTTTCAAAACTCAAGTTTGCAACTTGACTTGAGTATAGAGTTTCAACCATCCACGAGGAAAAGTAAGTATTAAAACACACTCAGGGGGGTCTAGGAAAGCTAAACAGATCATCACAACACCTTGAAAGTTGCTCTTATTCAAAACACGATCCCTACTTGCAAGGTAAGTTTTATGGTTTTCAAACTCTTCATACATGCATTGTTAAGTTTCCATTTTCAAAGATAAAATGTAGACATCATTGCCCTAAAGCTGTACATATCCATAGTTTTCATTTATATTCCCTGAGCTTAGAGAATTTTAGGTTTGAATCTCTGAAAAAAGTTAGGTCAGAATTTGGTAATTTTAGAAATACATGCTCATCTTTGATTGTTAGTCCAAATTGTTTACATTTCTGGAATCCTGGTAAAATTTCTAACAAGTTTGATGTTGGAAGTTTTGAGAATGGATGAGAAATGAATGAGTTACAGGGACCCTGGCTGGAGGTTGAAGATAAAGTTCATTTCTAGGAATGGGTTTGTAATATATATTTATGGTTTTGTTTAAGTTAATGGATGTATAGCCACCCCAGTGGTAAGACAACACGCATATTATGTGAAGGGCGTGGGTTCAAGCCCCAACGCTGACACTTTTTCATTTTTCCAACATTTTCTTCTTTTTTGTCACACAACATGCACGCATGGGCCTCCACATTGGGCTTTAGCATTTTTGGTTGTTCTGACCCCCTGTTTTCTTGTGACAACACATACCATTTATCTTGTTTTATTCTTTTTCTGATTTCACCTCCGGACTTTATTTTTCATATTTTATTTTATTTTATTTTATTTATTACTTTTATTATTATTATTATTATTATTATTTTATTAAATAAAAAAATCCAAAAATATATTTTTATTTATTATTTGCATTCTACATACTTATTTTATTTTCTTTTTAAACTCAAAAAGACAAAAAAATATTTTCTTAAACAAACTTAATTTCTTTTTTCTTAACAAATTAATATTAGACTTAGGTTTTAATTTCCTTTAATTGAATCAACTTAGGATTTAGTTTTTCTTTTAATTAATTTTTTTATTTTAGTTTAATTAAATAAAAATCTTTTTTCATAAAAAACCCTAAAATGCTTTCTTATTTAATTTCATTTCTTAATTAATTTAGGTTTATTTTTATTAATTTAGTTAATTATTTCTTTTAGTTAATTAGGTCAAAACTAAACCCTTTCCTCAAAAACTAAACAAAAATCACTTCCTTTCCATTTACATCCTTGTACATTATATTTCTTGTACATTATTCAATTCAATATGGTTGTAATAGATAATTAGGGCTTTTATTGCTTTCCATCCCCCATTTGTAAATTTGTATACCCCATCCCCAAATGATGTAATAGCATAGTAAATTTAATTTCCGGAATTTATCGCTTCCATGTCAAATGCTAGTAAATTAGGGTTTGTATGGAAAGATAAAATCAATGACTAGAAAACCCTAATTCAAGATAAATCAAACATAAAATACAAAACACTTGCACACTTACATCCCTAAGGTTAACTCCACTTGTTGCCTAAAAAATGGTCATGTTATGCATGTGGGATGTCTTAGCAAGAACAATAAAAAATACAAGTCCATAGTCCCTCGATGACACCTCTAAATGTTGCCTTACAAATGATCTTAGTCCCTCAAGAGAAATGCTAAGATATCTCACAATATTTCTATCATGACTATACGATGACGCACGCCCATCCCTTTATATCCAAATATAAGGCTTCTTACCAATCAATGTTAAGATAACATTATTAAAGGAAATGAGGAAATGAACAAAAGACTTTTGAGTAGGTAGAAATGTTTTTAGTTGCTTGCTCACTTTCAAAACAAATACACCAAACACTTTCAAGACAAACACATACCAATCACTTTCAAAACATTAAATATTTTCAAAAGTCCAACATTTTGTATACATTCTCGCTGAAACGAGAATCATTACAAAGTTCTCCTAAACGAAGGCGCCTTTTCAAAAATACTTTCAAAATCCACCACAAAGCACATTTTTGAAACAAAGCAAGTGATCTAGCAAGCTACTAAGAGACCATAGATAACTATGGATGAAAATGGTTCTAACACCTTCCCTTTTCATAATCTATCCCCCGAACTCAAGAAATAATCTCAAAGGTTTTTCATGTTCTTTTCAGCCTTTCCTTTTGGATAAAAGAAAAGTCGATGGCGACTCTTGCTAACCGAAACAATTGAGATCAAACAAAAAACATCCCAAGTAAGTTATCCCACTGTATTACAGACATACTAGAATGTCCTCTAAACAACCTTTTTGGTTTCATTTCAATTGGATCTTCCATGTTCATGTAAGGAGCTTTAACCCAAAAGGTGTTTTTGTTGACTTTTTGAAAGGACCTATAATGTAAGAACTTGTATCTTTCCAATGGTACATTTCTTGAACTGGAGGGCTGAAGAGAAGTTATGGGGAATTGAATTCTATTCAAAATGAGCCTTGGTGGAGAAATTTATGATAAAGTATGAGAAAGTTATGCCTGGTCAAAGTTTGGCCGACTTTCCTTATAGAAACCCTAATTTGCCATTTTTGACTTTTGATGAGTTAGGAGAATTTCTTGAGGAATCATGATCAACCCATGATCAAATGATGGATATTACTTAAAAATGTTGATATTGACCAAAGGTCTTGAGGTTTGACTATATTTGGGCCATAATTGACTTTTGACCTAGTACAATTGATTTCCAGGCATTTGAGCAATTGACTGAGCAAACTTGTTGTTCAAGCCATGAAATTTTGCATGTATGGTCTTGAGGACATGTTAGGATAATGGAGAACATTTGGGATCCTTTGGACTCACACATCTTACATAAAATTAAAACCCTAGTTGAGGTTCATTGCCTTAGGAGGAGAATTTGTCTGGTCAATTCTTAGTCATCCTAGGGCACGTTGGGGATCTCAATGGACGTGTCTTGAGTGAAATGAGAGGGAATTGTTTTGGGTACAACACTTCCATAATAACAAGGCTACCATTCATTTGAGTAACAAATCTCCACAACAAACTACCTTCCATAATAACAAGGCTACCATTCATTGGAGCAACAAATCTCCACAACAAACTACCTTCCATAATAACAAGGCTACCATTCATTGGAGTAACAAATCTACACAATGAACTACCTTCCATAATGATAAGGCTACCATTCATTGGAGTAACAAATCTCCACAACAAACTACCTTCCATAATGACAAGGCTACCATTCATTGGAGTAACCAAAATCAACCTTCTTTGGGAACTATTAGACTTATTGGGGAAGTACAGGTTGCTCAAATAAAGAGACCTGTCATTTTCTGTTACGAGAAAGAATTGCAACAATGATTTCCCGGGGAAAGTAACAGGACTTCCTGGGGAAATATCGATATGTTCCTGTTGAGGAGATAAAACCTTCACGTGCAAAATAAATGCACCTACTAATACTAGGGCTCAAAGCTTGCATACATCAAAATAATAGTACTGTTGGGGGCCACCCATTCAAACCCGAAATAAACTGGAATGAAACAGTCAATCAAAATAACATCTCATGAGAAATAAACTCAAGAGGGAACCATATTCTATCCAGATAATGAGTTGAAAAGGAAGGCTAAATAAAAATTCCTCCATGACGGATAACTCAGTGAGGAAATTGAAAGAATATACACTTTCTACTTAAGGTTGACACTCTATTGTAGAGAGAATAGCACAACTCTGCAAAACAGGGTACTATGTTAACAAAAATATGCAAATGAGCAATGATTTACTAAATTCAGCCAATGCATGATATGCGTGTGAATTTATGAATGTATAAATGTTATCATGTATATGCTGATAAAACATACATATAACACTGAGGATAACCAAACAAAACCAACTTGGGTACAGTCAATACTCGACCAAATCACATGCAAGATGAAAACATCATAGAAAGCAGGCACCAACTGAGGAAATAAATTCCTACTTCACGGCTTAACTTCCTTGGGAAAGAACAAAAATTTGAAAATAATCAAATCAAAACAGTGAATCAATACAAATACAAGGATATAATATCCTCTTCCAGGCTTCACCGGGGAATATCACACATACTTCAATGGGGGAAAACTAATGTTTCAAGGTCTGTACTTCTATTGAGAATTGCAATGCTGATTTCACTGGGGAAAACAATACCATATTTTCGAGACATCAACTGAGGATCTCATTTTGACTTCATTGAGGAGGGAAACACCATATCATCGAGGGGAAACCAAGATACATTCTTCAATACTGAGAGTGAGGATTACACAAACATCTCTAGGGAGAAATTATGAAACTTTACGAGGATAACAACTTCCAACTAGAAACAAAATCTCAGCTTCACTTGGGGATTTATTACAACAAGAAATCAAACTTATGGGGATTTTAAATCAAAATCCAGCACTTGGCGGGAGAAAACCCAAAAAGTTGACAATTGTTACAACACTTCTTAGAAAAGATATTGCCCTTGTCTAGTTTCCTGGGAAGTAAACAACACCAAGAATGCTAGCACTGCAAAGGGATATGTTTTTCAAATGATTCCATCATAGTATACCAAGAGAGAAGATACTTTTGTTATGTGAGTTAAAACCTCACCGGGGAATCCGAGATAGAGACTTCAAATTATGCAAACCCGTAATCCAAAATGAACTAAGACCTGACTGGGGAAGATGGGATCACAAACCCAACACCATACAATACATCAACTGACATCATCTTCAAACTATCTAAGAAGCACAAAAAGACCATACTTATTCCAACAAAAGTGACCTGGGAGAGCCTTCATGGGGAACACATCCTTTCATAAATTTCAAAGTTCATCCATCATTGGAATCACTATTTTTGTTCTCCTTGAGTCACAATATCTAAAGCAAGAAGTAATTTATAAATTCTTTTTAAAAAAAAACAATTTTGTTATGTAATCTGTTTACTTTGAAAATTGCTATCAATAATAAATGAAGTCTTTGTAATACGAATAAAATAAGAATTGCAAAGAATTGGATAAAAGCTTCAAACTTTATTTATAGGATGGTAGTCTGCAAATGGCGAGACTCCATAGATGATTACAAAGTTTGGAAAATGGTAATATACATTGGAAAATATACATTAATATACAATGACTGTTATTCTTCCTAACAACTTTGAATTCCTGAGCACTGACTTTAGTTTAAGGGTAGTGAGGATCCAAGAAAATTGGTTCTGTAATGATCAAGTCTAGTCTGATGCAGTTGCTTGCCAGAAAATCCTTACCTTTTTCCTAGATTTCCCTTGCGGGTTTTCAACTTACCGGGAAAAATTATTCTTTATGTCTCTAATTTTTGCCTAGACCGCCCTTTCAGGTTTTCGGCCTACCGAGATGCTCCTTTTTGCCTAAGCTTCCCATTCAGGTTTTCGTCTTAGCGAGCTCTTCTTTTATCTATCTAGGCAAAGTATTTCATGACTACATCAACATTCAAAGGATGTGGGAACTTCTCGCCATCCATTATTTAAAGAATCAATGCACCACCAGAGAAGGATTTCTTGACAACTTGTGGGCCTTCAAAATTGGGAGTCCACTTTCCCCTAGAATCAGCTGTTGTACCCTAATTTTTGCCCCTAAGATCCCTTCATCATACTATGTTGATTCAATCACAACAAGATCACATTAGGGCTTTTGGTTCTCCTCCCTATCTTTAGCTTTTCTCTTTGAGGAATCACCAAGCACCTTGACTTGTTTTTATTTTGTGATCATGCATGTTTTGTTTTGACTTTACTTTTAATTAATAAAATGCAATGTTTGTTTGTATTACTTGTTAATAATGTAGGTAAAGGCAACATGGCTCAGCAAGTTGATCCATGGGTTCATGAGTTTATTTCCATTCCCTAGTCAATAAAGCTTGAGAAATTCAAACCTCACCATTGAAGTTGTTTTGGAAGAAATGGCATGGCAATATTTATTTTGGTTCACCACATTTCAAAGTTATCAAGATTGATTCAAAAGTACGAAGGGTTGATTGAAGAAGTTGTCATGGTTGGACAAGGCCTTGTTCCCATTGGTCACAAGTGAAAATTTCTCTCAATTCTCAAGATATGGAAGTTTTTTTGGTAGCTATGAGTTCTCATTATCATCCTCAACAAATTCTATCTACAAATCAAAAGTGTTGGTACAAGAAGGTTGTTCAAAATTTTCAAAGTTCCTCAAAGCATTTTCTTTATCTATGAGCTAGGGTTTTGAACTTCAAAGAAGTATATCTTGCTCATATTTTGGTATTTTTGAGTGATTCCAAAAAAATCCTTCTCTTTAAAGGGTTATTAACAAATCACTTCAAAATTTTCAAGGAGTTTTCATGTGGAAGAAACTTGATGATGAAGAAATATTACAAGTCCTCTAGATGAACCCCCAATTTCCCATGTGTGACTTCAATGGATCATAACTTGGTCAATTTTTATCATCTTGAGCCCAATCTTTTTCCATAATTATCTTGAGGATATGAACTTTATTCCTTCTTTTATGTGCAAAGTGAGAAAATGGATGAAAGATGCCCTAATGATACCAAAGATTATAAGTTATTTCATGATTTTTCCAACTTCAACAATTCATAACTCTCTCAATTTTTGGAGATTTTGAATGGTTCAAGTCTCAAAATGTCATTCCAGAGGTCTATTTCATGCCATCTTTTTTTTTCAAGAGCAAATTCCAAGTGGAAGTCCGTGTTGGGATGCAAAACATTATAGGTCACTTTTGATGAAAAACTTGAAATATTTCTAAGTATGAAAAGTCAACTTCTTTTTCCCAACTTTGACTCATTGCAACTTTCAGCTCAAACATCCATTTGATTCCATTATTTTCCCATTGCAAATCTTGTAATCTCATCTTTCTAAAGCATCAAGAATCATTCCCTAAGACCCCTTGAGCTGAGAATTCCATTGATTTGAACTTGGCAACTTAAAACTGAAGTTTCTTCAAAAGTCAGAATTTGAAATCCTTGATTTAGCTTCTAAACACATTTTCTATGTGTGTTTTTGCTTCTAAACATGTTTAGTGAACTTCTAGAAGTGATTAGCATAGAAAAACATGCGTTTTGGATGAGTTTTGATCAAAATAGAAGTCACACTTTTCTTGTTTGCACATGATTTCCCTCCAAACTTCAACATTTCACACGCTTGAACATTCCATTAGATTCCATAAAAATAGAGGGTCATTGATCGGGACTTTATGAGTCTATCGAGATACTAACTGCAAGTATATAGTTTAGTCGTTCTAGTTTTAAATGATTATCGAACCCACAGAGACTGAGGATCAATCACATACGATCTAATGTTACAAATATTTAATTAAGCGATGAATATTTGGTTTTTAGGAGAAAAAGATTTTAATTAAAAACAATAGTAATAGTTATACCGGTATGTGATAGTCAGACTTCAGGAACTCGGTGAATCACTTGGCATATAAAGTATTTCGGTTAAAACGAATTGTTTAAAAACCAGAGACATACACTCTCATGTTCATGAAATAAGTTATGCTACTAAACCTAGTGGATGCACTTTAAATTTAATAACACTTTTTGAAAACGACTTGAGTTTAATTAATTTGTTAAAACACTCTCGTGTATTTAAAAATTAATGTTTCGTTACCACTATCTGGGTCGAACCCCAGCTCTCGCATGCAGGTTCTTGCCTTAATTAATTTCCCACTCTCATGGCAAAATCGTGTTAAATATCCTTTGACTCTCGTGACAAGGATAGTTAAATTAAATATGAAAATTGGAAACCAGAAATTATTTATAAAAGTTTTTAGCCAAGTTATCACCAAATTCCTTCGGTGCTTCGGAGTCACATACCGATACAAAAGAAATTAGCCAGACATAATGTATTTAGCAACCATGCAACGTAAAATACAGTTCATAAAAATAATTAACATAGCATATGAACAATAAAAACGAATTGCATAAAAAAAACCTGTAATTATGTTGCTGTGGTAATCTTGAATTCGTACAGTAGCCTTACGATTAACTGAAATATAGGATTAAGTGTGTTAATCCTTCTATGTGAAGAATTAACACTTTTGGAAACTGAACATTACAGAGGCTATAATGGTTCAAAAGCAAGTAAACAAAATAATGCAGAAAGGAAAAAGTATGGTTCTGTAGCAAAATCTCCGACACCTTCAAAGTGAATTATTCAACATATATATAGGCTCTTTGTTGTAACTGTCTTCTTCCATTAATTTCGTACGTGCGCTAAATTCTTGGCTGGTGGAACGAGGTCGTGTGGACTTCGTGTGGCTGCTTCGTGGTTTACTGCATAGACTGAGTATTTAAAGTGTTACGTTCGTAATGGAATTCATTACGTTCATAACAGCTAGGATTTTTTTGTTACGTCCGTAACGCATTATGTTACGTTTGTAACGGTGTTTGCTAGGTGTTGCATTCGTAACTCTAGGCGTTGCGCTCGTAACGCCCTTCTGGTGTGAGCTTCTTAGCAGACTGCCCCTTTTTTTCTTTCTTCTTGCCATTTCCTAGCTTGTTTTGCTCCTTTTAGCTAATTTGCCATCTTATGCCTTGGAAAATATAGTTTACCTGAAACAAATAAAATACCTTCGTGATGCATATTATTCGATAAAAAATGTACAAATAACTCGTTTAAATTAGGCCTACAAAGCGATACGTTTTCGTGTTATCAAACTCCCCTACACTTGAACCTTTGCTTATCCTCAAGAAAAAAGATAAGGCGGTTTATAAAAACGACGAATTAAACATACATGACAATGTTTGCAAACTAGCTAGTTTGTAAATTTTTGATTAGGCCAAGAGATTTAGACGCAAAAGAGGTACGGTGGCGACATTAGAATACTCCAATTGTGCAAACCATTCCGAGTCATGATGTTATAGCACCAATCAACCCTTTAAACTAGATTTCTCCCGTGTTCATTCAGGCGCAATCACATTAAGCCCTTTATCTCCACACGCACATAGCAATGTAACCGGTTAGTGACTATGATCCGTTGATTCTTGGGGTTCTGGCACTTATAAGTGGTAGCCCCTTCTTTTATAACTTAATTGTAAATTGCGGGGGATCGGTCCGTAGTCCACCCTACCAAGTTCAGTACCAGATACTTCTGAACCAATTTGCAATAAGTTTTCTTTTGTATTGCGAGAATTACATCCTTTGGGCTAAACGACCGGGTGAGGGTCACCTAACTTACTTTGGGAATTTCACGACAAAGATTGCTATTCTATCTTCACTTCTTTCGGATCATTCACTTATATTCATCGGTTCCTTGCGTAGTTTATGTTTTGACGGTGCGGACTGCTAGATAAACTACTAGGGGCTAATTTAAAGTAAATTTCTCGGTTGGCGGTATAATAAGTACCCAAAATGGCATCGCATAAGGTGGAGTTCTAAAATGTCAGAACCGTAACGATTTTGTCAATCTTCCTCAAGTGGCCTGAGCTGAATTGAGTATTTGGTTTTAGCTAGCCGTTTTGAAACATAGCGTTGTATGATAATCGTAAAAAAATTTTTTGTTATGGCTCAAGAATTGTAAAGTTTGGGGAATTCCAATGATGCACGAAAATGAACTTAACAATTAAGGATTTAATTGTACATGAAGTTGTTTTGTTGAAGGGAAAGTGCAAAAAAGGAAAAAACGATGCGAGAAAATTAAATCTAATCTAGAAAGTGAAATAAAATGATAGAGTTTCCTCCCCCACACTTAAATCTAACATTGTCCTCAATGCTTCGAGATAAGGTAAATGAGGTAAGGATGGAAGGAGATATCTTCATTCAGGCCCTCTCCCTCTGGATCTTCCACGACCTCTTCTCTGTCCATCAAAACTAGGAAATCCAAGATGGCGCAGGCTCTCTTGAAAATCGTCCATGCCGACACTCAAACCACCCATTTCTGTCGTCAAAGTGTCCATACGAGTCTCATGCCTATCTCCTTGTTCAATTTTTTGTTGCTGCATCTATTGCAAGAGTTGCATCATTGCAGTTCGCTGAGCTTGGATATCCATGACCTGTTGGGATTGACGGGTAAGATGGGCATTCATGTCTGTCATCCTTTGGGTTTGATCCACCATTGCCTCATAAAGATCTTCAGTAGTCGGGTTACGAGGCCTTCTTCTGCGCCCAGTAGAAGTGCTTGGCATATCTTGTTGAGGTGCGGTCTGGTGTTGTGCATCCATTTCTTCTTCTACCTCATCAACAGGTTGAGGATTTTGATTCATCTGAGAAGCTAGGTCGGGTTCAGGGGCGTTTAAATCATAAATCCACTTATCCATTTTTGCCACATTTGTGAGCAACCTATTTGGCATAATCCCACTTGGAACAATTTTGTTCCTCACCATCAAATTGTACCTGCCATCATCGCGGTTCCTAATCAAACGCATGTATTTGCAGTTATCTAAATCCATGAGAAGAGGCGGTAGAGCATCAAGAGTCTCCAGTTGGCTTTGCAAATTAAGCCCATGAGCTAATGTGGTTATCAGTCCTCCGATCAAAAACGGTTGATGTCCCCTTGCACAAAGGGATTCAAAATGACGAAGAAGAAATGGAGTAACATTTACCTTGGTATTCCCAACTAAGCAGCAATGAAGGAAAAATACCTCCTTTGAGTTGTCTTTGTTGCTATTAGGTCGTCCAAAAATGGTGTTGGAGAGAATCTTGAAGTAGTATCTAGTGGTGGCGTTGTGAACGTGAGGTGCCAGACACTCATCCCAATTTCCTGTCGAGACATTGGTGAGTTCTTCCCACAATTCGAACAAAACAACGACCCAATATTCAATAACACGGACCTTGTGGTGCACCGTTTTGGAGTCGTCTTCCTTGGTTGACAATTTGAGTAGCTCCGTGATTTTTTCTTAGTTTAACGTATATTCGGTGTTGAACATACGGAAAGATGCGGTGCCCGTGAGGAACATGCCGTCATCACTCGGTGTTGAATACGAGAACGAACTAAGGAACTTGAGCGTCAGCTTGGGGTACGTCGGGTGATGTTGCGTGCATGCGTATGAGAGACCATAGAGACGGAACACCGGGGCAGTCTGCTAAGAAGCTCACACCAGAAGGGCGTTACGAGCGTAACGCCTAGCGTTACGAACGCAACACCTTACAAACACCGCTACGAACGTAACATAACGCGTTACGGACGTAACAAAAAAATCCCAGCTGTTACGAACGTAATGAATGCCATTACGAACGTAACACTTTAAATACTCAGTCTATGCAGTAAACCACGAAGCAGCCACACGAAGTCCACACGACCTCGTTCCACCAGCCAAGAATTTAGCGCACGTACGAAATTAATGGAAGAAGACAGTTACAACCAAGAGCCTATATATATGTAGAAGAATTCACTTATGAAAAGTCAACTTCTTTTTCCCAACTTTGACTCATTGCAACTTTGAGCTCAAACATCTATTTGATTCCATTATTTTCCCATTGCAAAGCTTGTAATCTCATCTTTCTAAAGCATCAAGAATCATTCCCTAAGACCCCTTGAGCTGAGAATTCCATTGATTTGAACTTGGTAACTTGAAACTGAAGTTTCTTCAAAAGTCAGAATTTTAAATCCTTGATTTAGCTTCTAAACATATTTTCTATGTGTGTTTTTGCTTCTAAACATGTTTAGTGAACTTCCAGAAGTGATTAGCATAGAAAAACATACGTTTTGGATGAGTTTTCATCAAAATAGAAGTCACACTTTTCTTGTTTGCAACTTCACATGATTTCCCTCCAAACTTCATCATTTCACAGGCTTGAATATTCCATTAGATTCCATAAAAATAGAGGGTCATTGATCGGGACTTTATGAGTCTATCCAGATACTAACTACAAGTATACAGTTTAGTCGTTCTAGTTTTAAATGATTATCGAACCCACAGAGACTGAGGATC
The DNA here is from genome assembly GCA_948472305.1 of Vicia faba. Lineage (NCBI taxonomy): Eukaryota > Viridiplantae > Streptophyta > Magnoliopsida > Fabales > Fabaceae > Vicia > Vicia faba. The sequence continues at coordinate 992,836,476 of OX451735.1, forward strand.
AATCGCATACGATCTAATGTTACAAATGTTTAATTAAGCGATGAATATTTGGTTTCTAGGAGAAAAAGATTTTAATTAAAAACAATAGTAATAGTTATACTGGTATGTGATAGTCGGACTTCGGGAACTCAGTGAATCACTTGGCATATAAAGTATTTCAGTAAAAACAAATTATTTAAAAACCTAAGACATACACTCTCGTGTTCATGAAATAAGTTATGCTACTAAACCTAGTGGATGCACTTTAAATTTAATAACACTTTTTGAAAACGACTTGAGTTTAATTAATTTGTTAAAACACTCTCGTGTATTTAAAAATTAATGTTTCGTTACCACTATCTGGGTCGAACCCCAGCTCTCGCATGCAGGTTCTTGCCTTAATTAATTTCCCACTCTCGTGGAAAAATCGTGTTAAATATCCTTTCACTCTCGTGACAAGGGTAGTTAAATTAAATATGGAAATTGTAAACCAGAAATTATTTATAAAAGTTTTTAGCCAAGTTATCACCAAATTCCTTCGGTGCTTGGGAGTCACATACCGGTACAAACGAAATTAGCCAGACATAATGTATTTAGCAACCATGCAACGTAAAATACAGCTCATAAAAATAATTAACATAGCATATGAACAATAAAAACGAATTGCATAAAAAAACCCTGTAATTATGTTGCCGTGGTAATCTTGAATTCGTACAGTAGCCTTGCGATTAATTGAAATATAGGACTAAGTGTGTTAATCCTTCTATGTGAAGAATTAACACTTTTGGAAACTGAACCTTACAGAGGCTATAAGGGTTCAAAAGCAAGTAAACAAAATAATGCAGAAAGGAAAAAGTAGGTTCTGTAGAAAAATGTCCATGTGAATTCAAAGTGAATTCTTCAACATATATATAGGCTCTTGGTTGTAATTGTCTTCTTCCAATAATTTCGTACGTGCGCTAAATTCTTGGCTGGTGGAACGAGGTCGTGTGGACTTCGTGTGATTGCTTTGTGGTTTACTGCATAGACTGAGTATTTAAAGTGTTACGTTCGTAATGGCATTCATTACGTTCGTGTTGTACCCCAAAATTTTCCCTCCCATATTCCTCAAGATATGTCAAGAATCACCTCCAAATGGTTCAAAATGGCTCAAGGGTTGTACAGTCAAATCACTTCCTAAAGCAGTCAATTCAAAATTAGGGTTTTGGTTCTTTCAAGGAATCTGGGGTTCTCAATGGTTCAATCAAGTCTCATAGGCCCATATACATCCTCAAACATCTACATGCCAAGTTTCAAGACTCACAGTGCCAATTTACACAGTCAAAAGCTCCATTTGATCTACAGTCAACTACAACGGCAAAATGGTCATTTTACAGTCAAAAGTCAGAATTTTTTGTCAAAATTCTCATTTTGAAGGATAATTCATCATTTGATCAAGGGTTGATCATGATTCATCAAGGATTGCTCAAAATTCATCAAGATTCAAAAGTTGCTAAATTAGGGTTTTGTAGGAAAAGTCAACTCAACTTTGACCAAGCATAACTTTCTCATACTTTATGAGAAATGATCCATCCAAAGCTCATTTTGAAGAGGATGCAATTTCCTACAATCCATCTTCACACCCCAAGATCAGAAAATGCACTCACAAGAAGTTCTAAATTTGGACATTATAGGTCTTTTTGAAAGTCAACAAAAACACCTTTTTTGCCAAAGCTTATAACTTGAGAATGGAAGATCAAAATGATATGAGGCCAAAAGGGTTGATTATGGACATCTCAAGGTTTCTAAAAAGTCCAAGAACACCTCCAAAAGTCCACAATTGAAGAAGTTGTGCATTGTTGAAATTGGGCATTTTTCCAAAATTGCCAAAAGTCAACTATCCTCAAAACTTCAATTTTTGACAAAAGGGCCCACTTTTTCCCACTTGATTCAGCCTTGTCATGCCACACACGTGTCCCATACTTAATTTCAGGATCAAACATTTATTTTTGTGTTTTATTTAATTTTTATTGATTTAATTCATTTTAAATCTATATTAATTCAAATAAAATCCAAAAATCAATGAAATAGTATCTTTGTGATTTGTACAACTTTCATATATCATATGACACCTAATCAAATTCGTATTTAGGCTTTTTGTGCACAAAATCTCAGATTTGATTCAATTTTGGAAAATTTAACAATGGTGGTCAATCAAAGATTCATTCTTGAATATACATGGATTAAGGCCCAGCTTTTGACCTAAATTCATTCTCATATACATAAGCAAGCAGCACAAACCTAATTCACGCCTGAGGACTGCACAAAACGGCCATGCCAAATTTTGAAAAAGCTTGAAAAACCTTGAAACCGAAATCATACATAGAGGTCAATTCAACCCAAAACCTTGACACTAGTCTCTTGCTGGCCATTCACTGAAGCTAAAGCAATCAAAATCATGTCCAGAAACCACCGGAATCGCACTGTATGTCATCTCAAACTTTGCCCTGAACACGAAATCGTGACCTCCAGTTCTTGCACTTTTTCTTCAAAATATTGGCATAATCATGTTTATTATTTAATTTCTAACATAACTGCAATATTCAATTTCGTTTTCATGCCTTGTATCGTGATGCCCGGTTCTAGGGTTCATATGCTTGCTTTTTAGGTGTTTTTGATACAGGGAAAATTGGCCACAATAATTGGTATACGAGTGACCAGGGGACAGAGACGATTACAACCATAGTCTTGGAGTGGATTTTTGCAGCCTAGCGACGATTTTAGGAGTGAGCCACGAAACCTCCTGCGGATAAAAATCCACAGGTAATAAAACCAGAAATCTGTGAGAAAGACGACCACACGTCGCCCCCCCATTGGCCCGTTTGAATTACGCGCTTTTATTTTTATTTTTGCAGGCATATTCATTTATTTCATATATATTTTTTTCTTCTTATCATAATAACAAATGAAGCATGATGGTTGAGTGGCTGGGGCGTTAGCTTGTGAACATTGGGACCTGGGTTCGAATCCCAGGTCCCCCAAATATTTGTTACCATTTTTCCTTATGTACTCATGTGCAGCTTTCAAAAGGGAGTCCATCATACGCCCTTCTCCAGATGCTGGCCAAGTGGCTTCAGGCCAAGATCCAGTGGTCACAAGATGATGTCCACCATACTCCACAATCAACGCACTGGCAGAGAATTGGAAAAGTCAAGCAGGCTGCTTACTTTGGGCCTGGAAATTGCCAAGCATACACCCTCTTTGGGCCCAGACCCCCTAGGTTTGCCTTTTTATTTTCTTTCATTTATATTTTTTTATTTACTTGATTTATATTCTTAATTTAATTACTAACAAAATTAATTAACATTTTCATAAAAAATTCAGAAAACATAGAAAATATAATATTTTTATTTATTAAATTTAGTTAGTTTATTTTGTAAATAAATATTAATATAATTTGTTTAGTTTTAATTAGGCATAATAATAATATTTTTTGCAATAAATAAAAATTGGTGTAGAATTAGGTTTTTAATATATTTAATCATTTATTATTTTTATTTTCTTAAACATTCAAAAACCAAAAATATATTTCTTTTTTATTTAATTAATTAATTAGTCTAGGTTTAATATAATTAAATGCAAGATAACAAAAAAACCCCTTTCTTTAATAAAAAGGGTCAAAACCCTAAAAACTCTCCGATTCAATTTTTCTCGCGTATGATTTATTTGATTCGTATTTTTTGATCATATAATTGTATTTGCTCCGAGGATGTAATAGCTTTAATTAGGACCTTTTTATCGCTTTTATTTATTTCCCGCAATTTACTTTTTCAAGGGTTTGTTTTTGGCGATGTAAATACCCGACGCCTTGTAATAGCTTAGTTTTATTTTCCGCAACTATTAACTGCTAGATGTATGCTAACTAGGCTATGCATGACAAGATTTCTCTCGAATTAAAATCAATCGTAGCTCACCATAACATGTAAAGATAACATAACTGAAACCTGACACACTCGCACATGCCACTCTTAGGGTACGCCTCACTTGGTTGCCTCGACGTGGTCATTGAGTATAGGAAGTTTTAGAGGTCGCCCTCCTGTCTAAAGATCAAAATTTCCTCGAAACGGTAGCCTCGATAAAAAATGATCTAAGACACTAGGGTTACCGCTAAGGTGTCCTACCATTGCTTCAGTGACCACATGTCCCTAAAATCGAATTGACCCGAAAAACTCCAACGATGGCGCTACCTACTTCTCAATAGTGGGATAGCACTGTCTAAAGGACATTTACACAACTTAATTTCTTTTGAGTAGGTAGAGGTTCTCAGGTACTTGCTCTTTCAAAACAAAACAACTTTTCGCACTTACACTTTTTTCGAACAAAGTTTTCAAACAAACACTTCATAAACTCTTGAGGACAGATACATGAGTTAAATCGAAGTTTTCAAACAAAAATTTTCAAAACCCACAAACACAAGAAAAGCAAAACTTTTTGAAAACATAGTGAGCAAGTACCTAAGAGCCCGTGGATAACCACAAATAGAAAGGGTGCTAACACCTTCCCTTTCTATAATCTACCTCAAGAACCCGAGAAACATCTCGAAAAGGAATTTTTCTGTGCTTTTGTCCTTTCCTTGTTGGATAAAATAAAAGACGGTGGCGACTCTTGCTTACCGCGACATTTTGCGAAACGCAAACGCGAACCATCCTTAAAAACAGTCAGTTCTATTTCCACCGATCACAGAACTGGCGACTCTGTTGGGGATTATTGATAAGTGAGGTGTACCTTAGGATTAGATCACTATGTTTTCAATTGTATGCTTTGTATGCTTTAAATTTTGTTGGCTTGTATCGGAGTTTTATAGATCCTAACCCGGATCTGGGGGTACCCTTTTTTAGGTAAGTAGCAATAAACTGTGAGGGATCTGTCCGGCGTAGACTGACACGGATGAAGCAGTAGCTACGTTGGTGTGACACCTTGGTCTGTACCGATATCCCTTGTGTTGGAACAAGGAGAATATGGGTCTTCTGAGGAGTCATTAAGAACCAACTGACCTTAGAACCTTAAATTGACCAACTTGGCCATAGAATAGTAGCAGTAAGCTACACTCATTGAGACTAAACTCTCGCGATGGTTCCGGCCGCAAGAAAAGGTTGCCAAACTGGAATTATGATCGAGTGAAGGTAGTCCGTGATATTGAGATCCTCTAGAACCCGATTACTATTTTCTAGGACAGGTCTTAACCAACTGAAACTGAAAGAGGATTGTACCTAAGCTTCATGCCAACCTGAAATCTAAGGGCTCTTTTGTGTGACTTGTGTGCTTTCAAACTTGAACTACTTGCACATTCTTGTTATCTGACAACATGAGTTCCTTGCAGGTTTTGTTTACAGTCCTTATCCAACAGTTTGGACTTATTGCAGGGCTTACCTACACCACCTCACACGCATAGCATACACATCATAACATCATACCATAGCATTTCCTTAACCATTTCAAGGATCTCAAGGGTTTGTGATGCAGGTCAGGATGAACCAAATGTCTAGCAAGGGGCAAAGGGGATTTATTTTCCTCTAGCCAAGGTTGTCCAGAAATCCAAGCACGATAACTTGAGTCAGGGGCTATGACCCACTCGATATGGTGAGCCTGACTCTTAAAGAAGGAATCTCAGCAACAAGAAGTTCCTTCAATCAAGCCGCAAAATTCAAATTCTAACAAGTTTCTTTGTTTACCCCAAGAGATCCTTGAAAACATTTCATACATATATCATACATATCATTGCATTACAGGTACCGTTGCATGTCTCTTATCTTCTTCACTGTTTATCGCAACAATCATCATGTCTACCGAACCTTCCACTGAGCAAGCTATCAAGGCCCTCCAGGCTCAGAATGCCCAGTTTCAAGAGTTGGTCATGAGCCTAGCTAAGGGTCAGCAGGACTTGAAGACCCTGATTCTGAAAGAGAGGAAGAAGAAGAAGAAGAGGATTGTCCTGTTCAACACTGGACGCAGGTTTGGAAATGGACAGCAGAATGAGGTTGATCTGACCACCTCCTCTGTAGGGAAAGACAACCCACAAGAGAGAAGGGTTCCTATTCCCGTGGTCTCCGACAACGAGACGGATTATGATGAAGAACAGTACCCTCCTGCTGAGGATAGATACAAACAGTTGGAGGACCGCTTGAGCGCTATGGAGATAGAGAACGTGCCCGGGCTGGACTTTGGAGACCTAGGTTTATCCTCTGGGGTGGTGATTCCCCATAAGTTTAAGGCACCTGCCTTTGCCAAGTATGACGGAGCTTCCTATCCAAAGCTGCACCTCCGGTCATATGTGAGGAAGATCCAGCCTTACACAGCTGATAAGAATTTGTGGATCCATTTCTTTCAGAACAATCTTTCAGGGACTCAACTTGAGTGGTTCTATCAGCTGGATGGAGCCAGTATCCGTAACTGGGAAGATTTGGCTACTGCGTTCTATAAGCAGTATCAATATAATTCCGACCTCGCTCCTACGCATACCCAACTCCAGGGTATGTCAATAGGGACGGGTGAAGGATTTAAAGAGTATGCTCAAAAATGGAGAGACCTTGCCGGAAGGGTGCAACCACCTTTAACTGATCGTGAGCTTGTTGATATGTTTTGGGGACCCTGTCTGGTCCATTCTTTAACCATATGATTGGAAACTCTTCAGTCGAGTTTACTGACCTTATCTTGACTGGTGAGAGGATTGAAGCCGGCATCAAAAGTGGGAAGATTCAAGAAGCTACACCTTCTGATGCTTAGAAAAAGCCTTATAGTGGGAAGAAAGAGTCCAATGATGTGTACAGTCAAAAGAGTCGTCATGACCAACACGTAGGGGCAGTCTTGATCTCTGGTTCTGCGTCACACCGACAACAGCAAAGGGGAAATCAACGAAGGCCGGACGAGCCTAAAAGACAGTTCACCAACATCAACATGCCATTGTCACAAGAATTGCACCACATGTTGAAGATGAATTTGATTACGGTGGTAAACCCTCCTCTGAACCCTAAGACTTCTTCTCCCAACTACAACCCGGATGCAAGGTGCGCTTATCATTCCGGCAGCCCAGGGCACGATACTGACGATTGTTGGGCGCTGAAATACAAGATTCAGAATATGATTGACGCTAAGGAGATCGAATTCGAGCCTCCTGAGACTCCCAATGTGATCACTGCTCCCTTGCCAAAACATGGCTAGGATTGAGAGACTTTTGTTCATTTAAATTCTGAAATTGTATTTTTCTTTTCTTATTCAAACAATTATCATGTCAAACTCTCTTATTTCATTAATGCATCACACATGTCTGTTTTGAATTAATTGTTTTCACTATGCTTAAAATTGCTTTCATTTTTTGATGTTCAACTCTCGATTAAAAATTCTAAGCCTTTAGAGGGAGGATGACGAAAACGATACCACGATCTTTACAGTATGCTTTTGAACAGACCCCGCTGATGAGGTACAGGCATTGTTTCAAATCCTAAACAGTGGAGTTATAAGGAAGATAATCCCTAGTCCACCCCCTTTGAGCCAAAGAAGTTGGAGTTTTTCTTTTCAAAAATTAAAACCCTTAATCATAACCTGGGGCATGGTAGTTCTCTCAGTTGATCCAGCTGCACAATGAATGACGTCAAAGAAGTCCTTCCGAGACAAAAGACGGTGATGGTTTCGTATAATCGTAAGGACATGCAGTCATTGTCTCTCAAAACAAAAGCCCAATAAGTCAAAACCTATGAAGGAGACTTACAAAACTGGGGCATCCCGCTGACTGTAATCACAAAAGAAACAGTTCAGGCAAAAAGACAGGGATAATAAAATAAAAAAGAAAGAGGTCCTGCAAACTCTTATAAAAATGACTGCTTGTTCAAAATAAACTGTCAGTATCCGAACCATCACCGGAATATCAGAGCAAAGACTCAAACAAGATCTAATGCACGATTAGCTGAGTTTAGGATCGAAGAACATCACGAGGAGCGGGTGGGTACAAATAAATTTTGAGCCTTTATCCTTTGTTTCTTAAACCGTGAACCAGGCCACGTTATAACCCTTAAAAGTCCTAGCTGAAGCATGGGTTAGTTCGAAAGCATACTGTTACAAAAGGTATCCTGACTCCTGTAGGGCTTGCTGTAAAATCCTGAGTTGACATCACATTTTACAAAAATTCACTTGTTTTATTGAAAACTGCATTTTCAAAAAACTTCAAGACAGACATAAGCTTTGCATTCTTAAAATAACATTGTTTGCATATGGCTATTTGTTCAAATAGCAGAGGAATTTGCACGACGAATATCTAGTGAACAAAAACCTTCTCAATAAAAAGAGTCACCTCAAGTGGAAAAAACACTTCCAACCAAGGGGAAGACATAACCATTGTCCATCATCTGGGGCAGTCAAGTCAAGATTCAAGGAATCTCTCAAGATGCCAAATAGCCAGGGGCAGATCTCCGTCTAAATCACTTGGGGCATTGGACATGAATTCTAGCGACGAATCTTGTACGATCTAACATCTTCTGGTAATATGGAAACACAACACTACTGACAGTGACAACTCCCTACACTCTGAGAGCGTGGACATGGTCAAAAAATACTACGCGCAATTAAAGACCCGCTAGGTTGACTGGCCTAGGCAAAAATAAGGGCTTCCCGGCGAACCAAAAGGGTTCGGGCAAAAATAAGGGATGAAAATGAAAAAAGCTGTACACCCGGCAAGTCGAAAACCTGAAAAGGCGGTTTGGGAAAAAAGGGGTATCCCGATGGACTGAAAACCCAAAAGGGCGGTCCAGGAAAAAGTTAGGGATCAAAAGCGTATGATTATATCTCGTCATCTCATCACTTGCCTACCAGAAGAAGATTTGTCAATCGGCAGTTATCAAGCACCTCATAGGCCTCCTTCTCCCACAGAAACAGGGGCAATAAAAATTGTCTGAATTGTACAAGCTCCTTTGTCCACCAGGTACAAGGTAGATTCAGCTGAAGAATATGACCAAGATACCTTCACTCCCCGCAGAGTAAAACAGTAATGGAAGCTTTCCCCACTGAGACTTGCAACTATGAATGAATCAACAATACTCTCCCCCAAGCAGAGTTAGTCTATCATCAGCCCCGAAAAGGCACGGTATCCCTAGTAGGTCTTAATATTCCCCAGCGGAGTATACAGATATTCCTCAGCAAGCATCCCCGACAGTCTTAATATTCCTCAACGAAATATAAGAATGTTCCCCGGAGGAATACAAGATACCCCCAGTGGAGCCATTTCCCAGCGCAGTCTAAAAAAGGCTTCCTCGCCAGAGTTGAATCATCTTCCCCAGTAGATTCTGGAAGCTTGTCCCCTGCAGAGTGCAAATGTATCTCCCCAGCCATATTCAGAAGGTTATCCCCACAAGAGTCTAACCGGGTTATCCTCAGCAAGTTGCAACGGAAAGACCATCCCCAACGGAGTTCATCATCAAAATCCCCAATAGAGCTTATTAACGGAATCCCCAGCGGAGATATCGTTAAAATCTCAGCAAAGCATCTCTTCCCACAGAGTAATTCCCCGCAGGGTAATCTATTCATCAAGTTTATTCCCCAACGGAGTTATCTTCTCCTACAAGTTTATTCCTGCAACCATCTTCGTTCATCATCCCCAGTGGAAACGAAGAATTCAACTTTATTATCCAGCATCTCCGGGATTTATTTTCCCCAGCTAAAACATCGCATTTTCATACATCACGATACATGCATATACACATCATACCATACGATCTCATTTATGTTGAGAACATCATTGCTTGATCCATATCATGCATTGCATATGACTGGCCTTTACCTTTCAGGAAAGATGCAGTCAAATTCTCAACTATGTCAATAGAGACAAAATCAGTTAAATCGATTCCTAAAGATTTTTTTGAGGTAAAACTCGTCAATAGAGACAACCTGTCAATGGAGACAAAACCAGTTAAATCGATTCCTAAAGATTTTTCTGATGCTAATCCCGTCAATGGAGACAAAACCAGTTAAATCGATTCCTAAAGATTTTTCTGATGCTAATCCCGTCAATGGAGACAAAACCAGTTAAATCGATTCCTAAAGATTTTTCTGAAGCCAGTCAATGGAGACAAAACCAGTTAAATTGATTCCTAAAGATTTTTCTGAAACCAGTCGATGGAGACAAAACCAGTTAAATCGATTCCTAAAGATTTTTCTGATCCGAACACAGTCAATGGAGACAAGATCAGCTAAGTCGATTCCTAAAGATTTTTCCGATGCAAACCTGTCAATAGAGACAGCCCGTCAATGAAGACAACCCGTCAATGAAGACAACCCGTCAATGAAGACAACCCACCATGAAGCAACCCTACACCGGTTCCTTCTCTCTTTCAAGATGAAGTTTTACACGGACTCATCCTCAGGCGACCCTACACCGGTTCCTTCTCATTTCCAAGATGAAGTTTTACACGGATTCATCCTCATGCGACCCTACACCGGTTCCTTCTCTTTCCAAGATGCAGTTTCACACGGACTCATCATCAGGTAATCTTACCCAGATTCCTCAAGAAGTTCCACACGGACTTATCACAAAGTAACCTTACTCAGGTTCCTCCAGAAGTTTTACACGGACTTATCACAAAGTAACCTTACCCAGGTTCCTCCTTACAATTTCCCGATGTAGTTTTATCCAAACTCCTTGCAAAGAAACCCTACACAGGTTCCTTCCTTCCAAGATGCAGTTTCACACGGACTCATCATCAGTCAACCCTACACAGGTTTCCTTCCTTCCAAGATGCAGTTTCACACGGACTCATCATCAGTCAACCCTACACAGGTTTCCTTCCTTCCAAGATGCAGTTTCACACGGACTCATCATCAGTCAACCCTACACAGGTTTCCTTCCTTCCAAGATGCAGTTTCACACGGACTCATCATCAGTCAGCCCTACACAGGTTTCCTTCCTTCCAAGATGCAGTTTCACACGGACTCATCATCAGTCAACCCTACACAGGTTTCCTTCCTTCCAAGATGCAGTTTCACACAGACTCATCATCAGTCAACCCTACACAGGTTTCCTTCCTTCCAAGATGCAGTTTTACACAGACTCATCATTGGGCAATCCTACACAGGTTCCTTCTTTCAACTTACAAGATTACAATTCAACAAACAATCTCCAGATGGCATCTATAAGCCCATCCTTTTACCAACAATATCCAAATGGAATCTGTAAGCCCATTCCTGACATCACATTGCTAATACTACACCATGCGAGTGCAAATTTCTGGGCACTTTAGTGTTCAATCATCTTCCAACTTAGGATCACGAAAGGCACACAAGCCAATCTACATCCTCAGGTCTAAGAAGATTGAACAGGGGCAACTGTTGTACCCCAAAATTTGCCCTCCCATATTCCTCAAGATATGTCAAGAATCACCTCCAAATGGTTCAAAATGGCTCAAGGGTTGTACAGTCAAATCACTTCCTAAAACAGTCAATTCAAAATTAGGGTTTTGGTTCTTTCAAGGAATCTGGGGTTCTCAATGGTTCAATCAAGTCTCATAGGCCCATATACATCCTCAAACATCTACATGCCAAGTTTCAAGACTCACAGTGCCAATTTACACAGTCAAAAGCTCCATTTGATCTACAGTCAACTACAAGGGCAAAATGGTCATTTTACAGTCAAAAGTCAGAATATTTTGTCAACATTCTCATTTTGAAGGATAATTCATCATTTAATCAAGGGTTGATCATGATTCATCAAGGATTGCTCAAAATTCATCAAGATTCAAAAGTTGCTAAATTAGGGTTTTGTAGGAAAAGTCAACTCAACTTTGACCAAGCATAACTTTCTCATACTTTATGAGAAATGACCCATCCAAATCTCATTTTGAAGAGGATGCAATTTACTACAATCCATATTCACACCCCAAGATCACAAAATGCACTCACAAGAAGTTATAAATTTGGACATTATAGGTCATTTTTGAAAGTCAACAAAAACACCTTTTTTGCCAAAGCTTATAACTTGATAATGGAATATCAAAATGATATTAGGCCAAAAGGGTTGATTAGAGGACATCTCAAGGTTTCTAAAAAGTCAAAGAACACCTCCAAAAGTCCAAAATTGAAGAAGTTATGCATTGTTGAAGTTGGGCATTTTTCCATAATTGCCAAAAGTCAACTATCCTCAAAACATCAATTTTTGACAAAAGGGCCCACTTTTTTCCACTTGATTCAGCCTTGTCATGCCACACACGTGTCCCATACTTAATTTCAGGATCGAACATTTATTTTTCTATTTTATTTAATTTTTATTGATTTAATTCATTTTAAATCTATATTAATTCAAATAAAATCCAAAAATCAATGAAATAGTATCTTTGTGATTTGTACAGCTTTCATATATCATATGACACCTAATCAAATTCGTGTCTAGGCTTTTTGCGCACAAAATCTCAGATTTGATTCAATTTTGGAAAAGTTAACAATGGTGGTCAATCAAAGATTCATTCTTGAATATACATGGATTAAGGCCCAACTTTTGACCTAAATTCATTCTCATATACATAAGCAAGCAGCACAAACCTAATTCACGCCTGAGGACTGCACAAAACGGCCAAGCCAAATTTGGAAAAAGCTTGAAAAACCTTGAAACCGAAATCATACATAGAGGTCAATTCAACCCAAAACCTTGACACTAGTCTCTTGCTGGCCATTCACTGAAGCTAAAGCAATCAAAATCACGTCCAGAAACCACCGGAATCGCACTGTATGTCATCTCAAACTTTGCCCTGAACACGAAATCGTGACCTCCAGTTCTTGCACTTTTTCTTCAAAATATTGGCATAATCATGTTTATTATTTGATTTCTAACATAACTGCAATATTCAATTTCGTTTTCATGCCTTGTATCGTGATGCCCGATTCTAGGGTTCATATGCTTGCTTTTTAGGTGTTTTTGATACAGGGAAAATTGGCCACAATAATTTGTATAAGAGTGATCAGGGGACAGAGACGATTACAACCATAGTCTTGGAGTGGATTTTTGCAGCCTAGGGACGATTTTAGGAGTGAGCCACGAAACCTCCTGCGGATAAAAATCCGCAGGTAATAAAACCAGAAATCTGTGAGGAAGACGACCACACATCGCCCCCCCATTGGCCCGTTTGAATTACGCGCTTTTATTTTTATTTTTGCAGGCATATTCATTTATTTCATTTTTTCTTCTTCTTATCATAATAACAAATGAAGCAGGATGGTTGAGTGGCTAGGGCGTTAGCTTGTGAACATTGGGACCTGGGTTCGAATCCCAGGTCCCCCAAATATTTGTTACCATTTTTCCTTATGTACTCATGTGCAGCTTTCAAAAGGGAGTCCATCATACGCCCTTCTCTAGATGTTGGCCAAGTGGCTTCAGGCCAAGATCCAGTGGTCACAAGATGATATCCACCATACTCCATAGTCAACGCACTGGCAGGGAATTGGAAAAGTCAAGCAGGCTGCTTACTTTGGGCCTGGAAATTGCCAAGCATACACCCTCTTTGGGCCCAGACCCCCTGGGTTTGCCTTTTTATTTTCTTTCATTTATATTTTTTTATTTACTTGATTTATATTCTTAATTTAATTACTAACAAAATTAATTAACATTTTCATAAAAAATTCAGAAAACATAGAAAATATAATATTTTTATTTATTAAATTTAGTTAGTTTATTTTGTAAATAAATATTAATATAATTTTTTTAGTTATAATTAGGCATAATAATAATAATATTTTTTGCAATAAATAAAAATTGGTGTAGAATTAGGTTTTTAATATATTTAATCATTTATTATTTTTATTTTCTTAAACATTCAAAAAACCAAAAATATATTTCTTTTTTATTTAATAAATTAATTAGTCTAGGTTTAATTTAATTAAATGCAAGATAACAAAAAAACCCCTTTCTTTAATAAAAAGGGTCAAAACCCTAAAAACTCTCTGATTCATTTTTTCTCGCGTATGATTTATTTGATTCATATTTTTTGATCATATAATTGTATTTGCCCCGAGGATGTAATAGATTTAATTAGGACCTTTTTATCACTTTTATTTATTTCCCGCAATTTACTTTTTCAAGGGTTTGTTTTTGGCGATGTAAATACCCGACGCCTTATAATAACTTAGTTTTATTTTCCGCAACTATTAACTGCTAGATGTATGCTAACTAGGCTATGAATGACAAGATTTCTCTCGAATTAAAATCAATCGTAGCTCACCATAACATGTAAAGATAACATAACTGAAACTTGACACACTCGCACATGCCACTCTTAGGGTACGCCTCACTTGGTTGCCTCGACGTGGTCATTGAGTATAAGAAGTTTTAGAGGTCGCCCTCATGTCTAAAGATAAAAGTTGCCTCGAAACGGTTGCCTCGATAAAAAATGATCTAAGACACTAGGGTTACCGCTAAGGCGTCCTACCATTGCTTTAGTGACCACATGTCCCTAAAATCGAATTGACCCGAAAAACTCCAACGATGGCGCTACCTACTTCTCAATAGTGGGATAGCACTGTCTAAAGGACATTTACACAACTTAATTTCTTTTGAGTAGGTAGAGGTTCTCAGGTACTTGCTCTTTCAAAACAAAATAACTTTTCGCACTTACACTTTTTTCGAACAAAGTTTTCAAACAAACACTTCATACACTCTTGAGGACAGATACAAGAGTTAAATCGAAGTTTTCAAACAAAACTTTTCAAAACCCATAAACACAAGAAAAGCAAAACTTTTTGAAAACATAGTGAGCAAGTACCTAAGAGCCCGTGGATAACCACAGATAGAAAGGGTGCTAACACCTTCCCTTTCTATAATCTACCTCCCAAACCCAAGAAACATCTCGAAAAGGAATTTTTCTGTGCTTTTGTCCTTTCCTTGTTGGATAAAATAAAAGACGGTGGCGACTCTTGCTTACCGCGACATTTTGCGAAACGCAAATGCGAACCAGCATTAAAAACAGTCAGTTCTATTTCCACCGATCACAGTTCGTAACAGTTGGGATTTTTTTGTTACATCCGTAACGCGTTATGTTACATTCTGTTGTACCCCAAAATTTGCCCTCCCATATTCTTCAAGGTTTGCCAAGATCAAGCTTCAAAATCTCTCAAGGGTTGCACAGGCCAATTGCTTCCTAAACAGTCAAAAATTAGGGCTTTGGTGCTGGCAAAGAATTTGAGGTTTCCAAGGGTCCAATCAAGTCCCACATGCCTATATACATTGACAAGCACCCATATGCCAAGTTTCAAGACTCACAACACAAGATTGCACAGTCAAAAACCCTAAATGCTTCACAGTCAACTGCAGGGGCAAAATGGTCATTTGACAGTCAAAAGTCCAAGTTTTTGGTCAACATCTTATTTTGAAGCCACAAACATCATTTTATCAATTCTTGATCATGATTCTCAAAGCATGGCTCAAAAAGTCTCAAGATGCAAAAGTTTCTATTTTTGGACAGTTGGAAAAGTCAACTACAAATTGAACAAGGCATAACTTCCACATGGTTTATCAGAAAAATTCCATCCAAAGCTCATTTTGAATAGAATGACATTTCCTACAACTCATCTTCACACTTCAAGTCCAAGAAATGCTCTCACAAAAAGTTATCAATTTCAACATTATAGGTCATTTTCAAAAGTCAACAAAAAGGCACTTTAAGTCAAAGACCATAACTTGAGATTGGTAAATCAAAATGACATGGGACCAAAGACATTGGTTAGAGGACTTCAAGTCCTTTCCAAAATGTCCAAGAACATGATCAAAGCTTAAAAATTGAGCAATATATGCCTTGTGGAAGTTGGGAAATTTTTGGGAATTTTGAAAAGTCAACTTTGCTTCAAATGCCTCAAAATTGCTAATGGGCCTCAATTTCTTCCATGAATCATTACCCAAAGGCTATGCACGACCCATTGACATCCAAGGGAGTTATTTTCTCATTTTTGATTAATTATTTGAATTTTTATTATTATTAATTCACTTAATTAAAATTAAATATGAAAAAAATATCAAATGACACCTTTCAAATCTTTTTATGCAGCATATTCACTCTTTATGTACTCAATATTTCGTGCATCACCCAAAAAGGAAAGAATCTCCCATGATTGGCAATGATTGGTATGGAAAAGTTTGAAGAAAAGATATGGAAAATCAAATATTCAAAATCATTAAACCAATGGATTTTGGGCTGACTTTTGACCTAGTTCTGCTCACATACATATGCACATTGAAACCCTAATGCTCAAGGATACACAAGCTGTGCTCAGAACAAAGAACAAACTTGCAACTTTTGACAAAAAAATCTAAAAACTGAAAACCTAGCTAGAGCTCGTTTCAAAGCAAAAAAACCATTCCAATACACTCCTGACACATCCAGGAAACTAGTCCAATCAAAGCCAACCCTCCATACTCAAGGAATCAGTATAACATAATCAAACTTTTCTTGAAATTTTCCTTAATCGTGTTTTGTTTTCTAGGCATTATTCATGCATTTTTATTGTTGATTTACACTAACATGAACATTCTGAAGCTAATGGTATCCTTGAATTGAAGAATGGCTGCCTGTATAGAAAGTTGCCATTAACGTTTGCTAGGGTTTCTGAAGCTCCAAAAGAGGGGTTTCTTCATCTGGGAAAATTAGACAATAAGACCAACACCATTAAAATCGTGACATTCTGACGAATAGAATCCATACCTCGCGCCCTTTTTCTTTTTAACCATGCTCTAATCGCTATTTTTCAGGTTTGAGTTTAGTGGGGGTTTAAAACCCCCGCTATCCATTTGTTATTTTCAGGCAAAAACGAAGAAGCAAGGGAGAAGACGCTGAGTTGTTGGCTTGTGGTTGGATAGTTTAAACATTGGCGCGTTATTTTATTCTTCCAGCATAATATTATTTTCTCTCTCATAATAATCATTGTCCACTAAACTAACAAAGAAACGCACTAGCTCCATTGGTAGATGCGTTGACATGCAGGTATTGGGACCTGGGTTCCATTCCCAGGTCCCCCATATTTCTCAATAACTTTTGTTGAAACGTGATCAGGTGCAGTTCCTACCCAGTGACCCACCATACACGCATATGCCTGTGCCTGCCACATGTCCCTAGGGATCAATCCAAAGGTCATCACATGGATTCCACCATGAACGCTAGTCAAACAGTGTACACGCAAACGCTGGAAAGTCAAAAAGGCCAGATTTCTAGTGGGCCTGGGTTCCTTGCATAAACCTCCCCTTTGGGTTCAGACACCCCATGGTTTGCATATTTTCTTCTTTCTTTTCAATTTTTTTCTTTTTTTATTTGTTTTAATTATTTTAGTTAATTCAGAAATTAATTTTCATAATCAAATAAAAAATCAGAAATCATAAAATTAAAAAATATGTTTTATTTAATGTTTAAAGTCATTAATATTTTGTAAATAAATCTTTTAAATATCAACTTAGTTAAATTAGGTTTTTATTTTAATGTTTTTCTTAAATAAACAAAAAATGTAGAAATTAGGGTTTAACATTTTTTTTCTTTTTATTAATAAAATAATTTCTTCTTCTTATTATTATTAATTATTAATTATTTTGTAAATAAACATGTCATTAATTAATTAGGGTAAATTAGGTTAAAACTTAAATATTTTTCTTTAATAATTAAAAACAATTTAGAACTAGGGTTTTATTTAATTTCTAATTTTAATTAATTCTTTTCATTTCCATTAAACACAAAAAACATAAAAAATAACTTCTTTCCTTTATTGAATAATTAATTAATTTCTTTAATTTCAACTTAATTTTTAAAGGGTCCAACGCCCTCGCACATTCGATTCTTATTTCTTTTCGCGCATTTATTTTTACTTCCTTTTTTAATATTATGTAAATTGCCAAAGTCTTGTAATAGATAATTAGGAACTTATTTATTTTCCGCATTTTATTTAAAATCGGGTCTTTGTTAATTTGGCGATGTATAGACCCGCGCCTTGTAATAGCGTAGGACCTTTATTTTCCGCATTTTAATTTCCGCACCTTTAAATTGCTAATTGCATGAAAGAATGAATGGCCCAAATAAAATCAAAGCGTAGCTCACCCAATGCATGATCAAGATAAAACATAATTGAAAATGACACACAATTCACACACCACTTCTAGGGTATGCCTCACTGTTGCCTTGCCCCTCGAAACGTGGTCGTCGAGTATAGGACGTTTTAGTAAGTCCTTATGTCCATGAACATGGCATAAGGGTAGCTTCTAAGGTGTCCTACTATTGCTCTGGTGACCACACTGTCCCTACAAACGAATTGACCCAAACACCTCCAACGGTGGTGCTACCTACCTCTCAATGGTGGGATGGCACTATCTTAAGGACATTTACACAGCCTAATTCCTTAGGGTAGGTAGATGACTCATAGATACATGCTCTATTCAAAAACAAATCAAAACTCTTTTCACACCGACACTTTCAAAAAGCTTTCAAAACAATTTTTCAAACACTCTTGAGGACTGATACAAGAGTCGATCTGAAATCTTTAAACGAAACTTTTTCAAACCCACTCACAATTGAAAAGCAAACACTTTTGAAAACACAATGAGCAAGTATCTAAGAGCCCATGGATAACCATGGATAGAAAGGGTGCTAACACCTTCCCTTTCTATAAATCTACCTCCCGAACCGAGAAACTATCTCATAAGGAATTTTGTTGTGCTTTTGTCCTGTCCATATTGGAGAAAATAAAAGACGGTGGCGACTCTTGCTTCCGCGACATTTCGCGAACCAGCATTAAACAGTCAGTTCCAGATCCACCGATCACAGAACTGGCGACTCTGCTGGGGACCAATCTAAAAGTGAGGTGTACCTTAGGATAGTTCATAATTGTGTTTTCAATTGATGTGCTTTGTTTGCTTTATTATTGTGGGTTGCATCGGAGTTACATAGATCCTAACCCGGATCTGGGGATACCCTGTTAGGTAGCATAAGCTGTGAGGGACCTGTCCGGCGTAGACCGACATGGGTGAAGCAGTAGCTACGTTGGTGTGGCACCTTGGTCTGTACCGATATCCCTTGTGTTGCAATGAGGAGAATACGGGTCTTCTGAGGAGTCATTAAGCACCAACCGACCTTAGAACCTTAAATGACCCAACTTGGCCAATAGAATAGTAGCAGTATGCTACGCCCATTGAGGCTAAACTCTCGTGATGGTTCCGGCCGCAAGAAAAGGTTGCGATGCTGGAGTTATGACCGATTGAGGGTAGTCAGTGATATTGGGATCCTCTAGAACCCGGTTACTTCTGATAGGACAGGTATGAACCAACAAACTGAAAGAGGGTAATACCTAGACCCCATGCTGGCCTAAACTCTAAGGGCTTGTCTTGTGTGACTTGTGTGCCTTATCATGTTTGCCTTTGTAAATATTTGTGGTGTGCTTTATCATAACATCATGCCATCATAAACATTGCATGCATCCTGCATAAGGACTGACCATTTCAAAGACAAGAGGGTTTCACCTTTGCTCTGTTTTGTAGGACATCATGATGCCTATGCGAAGGAATACTATCCGGTTCAACTTTGTTCACCCACCTGAGTTACTTGAAGAGTTGGTTAGCAGAATTCCAAATACTACTTCTTTCATCCAGAGGCATGGTTCTCTTCTCAGTTTAGTCACTGCAAAGTGGGACCAACAGCTGATGAGTGTCCTGACCCAGTTCTATGACCCTCTGTACCAGTGCTTCACCTTTCAAGACTTCCAACTGGTCCCTACCCTGGAAGAGTTCTCTGATTTGCTTGGCATCCCTATCTTGGATCAGACTCCCTTCACTGGTTGGGAAAAGACTCTTAGGCTTGAGGAGGTTGCTGCAGCTCTTCCCTTGACTCACCAAGAAGTAATGGACAACTGGCTGACTAGAAGCAAAGTTAAGGGTTTCTTGGCCAAGTTTCTGATTGGTAAAGCTAACAGTTTCTGGAATGACTTGGACTTTAGGGCATATGAAGACATCCTGGCTCTCTTAATCTATGGTCTAGTCTTGTTCCCTAATCCTGATAACTTCATTAACGTCACTGCCATAAGGATCTTCATGTCTCGGAACCCTGTGCCCACTCTCTTGGGTGATATCCTGCAACAACTTTATGCTCATACCGCCCGAAGACGAGGAACTCTGTGGTGTTGCATCCCTTTGTTGGTGAAGTGGTTTATTTCGCACCTCCCTAAGTTCGTGCTGAAGAACCAGGAAGGAAGAGGTTGGGCTCATAGGTTAATGTCTCTCACTGATAAGGACATCATTTGGACTCTCAGAGGTTTGGATGAGATAGCTGTTATTGATCGTTGCGGGGAATACCCTAATGTTCCTTTGATTGGTACCCAAGGAGGAATCTCTTATAATCCATGTCTAGTACTCCGACAGTTTGGAAGAGCCAGAAGAGCAGGGCCTCATGAGATGTTGGTGCCTCACATCAGTTTTGAGTTTCAGGTGGATAGTGACGAGTTGCATCGTAGGTTCATCAAGGCTTGGGACAGAACTCACAAAGCTGACCCACAAGAGTTAGGACCAAAGACCTCTCTACCTATGGAAGCTTACTACAAATGGGTCCGCATCCGTGCTCAGAAGTTAGGTATGCCGTACGAAGCTGTCAGACCCATCATTCTTGAGTATCCTGACAAAGATGGGGTTCCCCCAACTGTTCTCCCTCCTCAGATACCTACTGATCATGAGACATTAAAGAGGTCTTGGGCGCAACTGCGAGAAGAACGGGATTCTTACCGGGAAAAGTTCAACGAGCAGGAACTGAAGATCCAGAAGCTGACAAAGCAGTTGGAGAATGAGCGGGCTCTGAATGACTACATCCGTACTGAGAAGAGGAGACCCTGGGATCAATGATGAACTTTGGATATTCTGTTACAGTTTTATTTCCCTTTTCAGTATTTCTATTTTTTATGTAACGCCTAAGGGCAATCTGTTGAACAATTTAAATTTCAAAGTTGAATCTAATGAAGTGTGTTCCTTTTTGTTTACAAAGTTGATTCCCGATTGTCTTTGAAAACATAAATCATACGCATTCCATTCATCATGTGCATAGTAGGTACTCTTCTTTTCAGGTTGCTTACTGTTCTTCGTTGTTTATTTCAGCATCATGAACCCCGAATCATCTACCGAGCTGTCTATCAAGGCCCTTCAGGCGCAGAACGCACAATTTCAAGAGCTGATCATGGGTTTGGCTCAAGGTCAAGAGGAGCTGAAGGCTCTGCTGGTTAAGAAGAAGAAGAAGAGAACTGTTCTATTCAACACGGGCCGGAGATTTGGTAACACACTGCAGAATGAGGAAGCTGGTTCTTTTGTAGGCAAAGACAGTCCCCAGGGGGGAAGGGCTCCAAGTCCGGTGGTCTCTGACAACGAGACTGATTTTAATGAGGAGCAGTATCCTCCAGCTGAAGACAGATACAAGCAGTTGGAAGACCGTCTGAACGCCATGGAGATTCAACAAGTGCCTGGTCTGGATTTCAGAGACTTGGGTTTATCTTCTGGTGTGATCATCCCTCACAAGTTCAAAGCACCATCTTTCACCAAGTATGATGGGGCGTCCTGCTCTAAATTACATCTCAGATCTTATGTGCGGAAGATTCAGCCATATACAGTGGATAAGAACTTGTGGATCCACTTCTTTCAGGAGAGTCTTTCAGGGACTCATCTCGAATGGTTCTATCAGCTGGATGGAACCAAGGTTCGTAACTGGGAGGAGTTGGCTACTGCTTTTTACAAGCAGTATCAATATAATGCTGACCTCGCTCCTACACGTACCCAACTCCAGGGTATGTCGCTAGGATCGGGAGAAGGTTTTAAAGAGTATGCGCAGAAGTGGAGGGACCTGGCTGGCAGGGTGCAGCCTCCTTTAACCGACCGTGAATTGGTAGATATGTTCTTGGGGACCCTATCCGAGACGTTCTTTAATCATCTTATTGGCAATTCATCTGCAGGATTCACTGACCTTATTCTGACTGGGGAAAGGATAGAGGCTGGCATGAAGTCAGGTAAGATTCAGAAAGGTGCGTCTTCAAGTTCTGAGAAGAAGCCCTTCAAAAAGGAGGCCAGTGCTGTGTATGGGCCTAGAAGGCAAGATAAACCAGAGCGCCACCAATCTATCAACGCGGTGGTGATTGCTAAGCCTGCTGCCGCTCCTCGGCAACTCAACCAACCAAGGGCTGAAAGACCCAGAAGAGAATTTACCCGGCTGAGTATGACCTTGTCACAAATCCTGCCGCAACTGCTATCGACCAACTTGGTGACCGTCAGAGAGGCTCCTAAGGTTGTGAATACTGCATCTCCTAAGTATAATCCAAATGCTCGCTGTGCTTATCACTCCGATAGCCCGGGGCATTCCACTGATGATTGCTGGGCCCTGAGAAACAAAGTGCAGGACCTTATTGATGCAAAGGAGGTACAGTTTGAGGCACCTGAGAAACCCAATGTAGTGACAGCTCCCCTGCCTGCTCATGGAGTGAATGCTATCAGGGATGATGACGAAGTGGAAGAATCGGAGTTCGATAGCTGGATCTACCCGACGACTGACGGTGTATTGAACAATTGGACCGCAAAAGATCATACACCTGTTACTTTTGTTACGCAGTAATGAATTCCTTTGTTTTTGTAATTTGTAATAAACAATGAATTGAAACTGGTGTCTTACCCGGGGCACCGTTGGCTTCATTTGTGAGGGCTTATAACTATCATTTCCATATATCATGAATAAAGATCTTGAACGTTTTTTCGCATTTCAAATCTTGTGCTCCCTTTTCTTTCTTTCCTTCTTTACATATTGCAAAACAACTATATTTACACACACTCACCCATACAGGTTTCAATCCACTATGGATCTCACTGGTAACGACTCTGCTACTGCCAGTTATGACTTCGAAAATCCGATCAACTTAGCCGAAGACGAAGGTGAAGATGATTGCGAAGTGCCTGGTGAGCTTGCAAGACTGTTACTCCAGGAAGATAGGGCCATTCAACCACATGAAGAGCCAGTGGAAACGATAAATCTGGGTACTGAGGCAGACCGAAAGGAAGTTAAGATTGGTGCCAATCTGGAGCTCAGTGTAAAACAACGGTTGACTCAGATGTTACATGATTATGTGGAGATCTTCGCCTGGTCCTACGAAGACATGCCTGGGTTGGATACCGACATTGTGGTCCATCATTTGCCTACCAAGGAAGACTGCCCTCCGGTTAAGCAAAAGGTCCGCCGTATGCGTCCAGAGATGTCCGAGAAGATCAAAGCTGAGGTTATGAAGCAATTCGATGTTGGGTTTCTTGTAGTGACTTCTTACCCACAGTGGGTTGCCAATGTGGTGCCGGTACCGAAGAAGGATGGTAAGGTCAGAATGTGTGTTGATTACAGGGATCTGAACAGGGCCAGCCCCAAGGATGACTTCCCCTTGCCTCACATTGACGTTCTTGTTGACAATACTGCTCAGCACAAGGTGTTCTCCTTCATGGATGGCTTTTCAAATTATAATCAGATCAAGATGGCTCCCGAAGACATGGAAAAGACTACCTTTGTAACTCAGTGGGGCACCTTCTGCTACAAGGTCATGCCATTCGGGTTGAAAAATGCTGGGGCAACCTACCAGCGGGCCATGGTCGCTTTATTTCATGACATGATCCATCATGAGATTGAAGTCTATGTCGATGATATGATTGCAAGGTCCCAAACTAAGGAGGAACACCTTGACCATCTGCAGAAACTGTTTGACCGTTTGAAACTGTACAAGCTGAGGTTGAACCCGAACAAGTGCACCTTCGGGGTTAGATCTGGAAAGTTGCTAGGCTTCGTCGTGAGCGACAATGGTATTCAAGTGGACCCTGCCAAGGTTAAAGCTATTCGAGAGATGTCAGTTCCTAAGACAGAGAAAGAGGTCAGAGGCTTCCTAGGACGCCTGAATTACATTGCCCGGTTCATCTCGCACCTAACCGCTACCTGTGAGCCAATCTTCAAGCTGCTGAAGAAAGATCAGGTAGTACGTTGGAATGATGAATGTCAGGCCGCTTTTGACAGAATTAAAGAGTATCTCCAGGAGCCACCCATCCTTATGCCACCAGTTGAAGGGAGACCTCTGATACTATACCTGACAGTACTTGACAGCTCAATGGGGTGTGTGCTGGGGCAGCATGACGAGTCTGGCCGAAAAGAGCATGCCATTTATTACCTTAGCAAAAAGTTTACCGACTGTGAGACCCGATACTCACTGCTCGAGAAAACTTGCTGCGCTTTGGTATGGGCTGCTCGCCGGCTGAGACAGTATATGCTGACTCACACTACCTTGTTGATCTCAAAGATGGATCCGATAAAGTACATATTTGAAAAGCCTGCTCTGTCCGGAAGAATAGCAAGATGGCAAATGATCTTGACAGAATACGACATCCAGTACACGACTCAGAAAGCCATCAAGGGAAGTGTATTGGCAGACCACTTGGCACACCAGGCAGTAGACAACTATCAGTCAATGAACTTTGAGTTTCCAGACGAGAGCATCATGATTGTGATTGATTGTGAAGTACCTGGACTGGATGAAGGACCTGAGGAAGGATCCCGATGGTCTATGCACTTTGATGGAGCCTCCAACGCTTTGGGTAATGGTATCGGTGTTGTGATCATATCCCCTCAAGGAACTCATACTCCACTTACTGCCCGACTATGTTTCAACTGCACCAACAACATGGCGGAGTATGAGGCATGCATCATGGGTCTTCAAGCTGCGATTGACTTAAGGATCAAGTTTCTGAGTGTCTTCGGATATTCTGCTCTCGTGATCAATCAGATCAAAGGCGAGTGGGATACGAAACATCCGAATCTTATTCCTTACAAAGAATGTGTGTTGACATTGATTCCCCATTTCACAGAGATAACTTTTGAACGTTTCCCAAGAGAGGAGAATCAGTTGGCAGACGCATTAGCTACGATGTCTTCCATGTTCAAAGTCAAGTGGGACAATGAGGCTCCCCGAGTCATTATCTGGAAACTGGACGAACCGACATACTGTTGTGATCTTGAGACTGAGGTAGTGACTGAAAAACCCTGGTACCATGAGGTGAAGAGATACTTGGAAGCTCAGGAATACCCTGAAGGTACATCTGTCAATGATAAAAAGTTTATGAGAAGGTTCGCAGCGAAGTTCTTCCTTAGCAACGACATTCTGTACAAATGAAACCATGATTCGACCTTACTGCGTTGCGTGGATAAGACTGAAGCAGAAAGGATCATGGCAGAGCTACATGAAGGTACCTTCGGAACACATTCCAGTGGACACACTATGGCAAAGAAAATCCTTGGGGCAGGGTATTTCTGGTCCACTATGGAAGCTGACTGTTACCAACATTCCCGGACATGTCATAAATGCCAGATTTATGCTGATAAAGTGCATGTTCCTCCAGTGCCTCTGAATGTCTTGACAGCACCTTGGCCGTTTGCAATGTGGGGCATAGATATGATCGGCGAGATTAAACCTACGGCATCTAACGGGTATCGCTTCATCCTGGTAGCGATTGATTACTTTACAAAATGGGTTGAAGCAGCTTCTTACGCCACTGTAACTAAGAACGTTGTGGCACGATTCATTCGGCATAACCTGATCTGTCGGTACGGCGTCCCTGAAAGAATCATTACGGACAATGGTACCAATCTTAACAACAAAATGATCACTGAGCTCTGCGAGCAATTCAAGATACAGCACCACAACTCTTCTCCCTACCGGCCGAAGATGAATGGGGCTGTAGAAGCAGCAAATAAGAATATCAAGAAAATTGTGCAGAAGATGACAGTGACCTATAAAGATTGGCACGAGATGTTACCGTTTGCTCTACATGGGTACCGTACCTCAGCAAGGACGTCAACCGGGGCAACTCCTTTTTCCTTGGTCTACGGTATGGAGGCTGTCTTACCGATCGAAGTGCAAATACCCTCTCTCCGGATAATGAAGGATGCAGATCTGAGCGAAGATGATTGGATCCAGACACGACTTGATCAGTTAAATCTAATTGACGAAAAGAGACTCACTGCTATTTGTCATGGTCAGACGTATCAAAAACGGATGATCAGGGCATTTAACAAAAAGGTCAAACCACAAGAGTATCAAGTTGGGGATCTGGTAATCAAGCGCATCATCCTTCCTCAGAGTGATCCAAGGGGAAAATGGACCCCTACGTACGAAGGGCCATTTGTGGTTAAACATGTGTTCTCAGGAGGAGCCATGATTCTGACCACCATGGATGGTGACGACCTTCCTCACCCCGCCAATACAGACATAGTAAAAAGATACTACGCATGATAAAAGACCCGCTAGGTTGACATACCTAGTCAAAAATTAGGGCTTCCCGGCGAACCAAAAGGGTTCGGGCAAAATGAGGGATGAAATGAAAAAAATCTATACACCCGGCAAGTCGAAAACCTGAAAAGGCGGCTTAGGCAAAAATGGGTATCCCGGTGGACTAAAAACCCGAAAGGGCGGTCCAGGCAAAAGTTAGGGATAAAGAGTAATACTATGTCTCATTGGATCACCTTGCTTCCAGAATCTGGTATCAACATCAAGTTCAGATGGCATCGATCAATCAGCTTCATCGTCAACTGAGCAACAAAGTGATGAGACGCTCGAAGATATAAAGGCGATAGCAGAGTTGGAACCCAGTGGGATTATTCTTTTCACATAGCTGTTTTGTTTTCCCTTTGTACACATTGTATAAACTCTTTTATTCGGCGACGTTCTCCTACTAGGACGTCAGCCTCTTTTACACAAACGCCTATTTACAGGCAAATTCAAAAATCAATACAATTTCACTTTTCAGTTAAAATCGCCAATTGTTTTTCCTTTTCTGTTTTTTTTTTAGAAGAACGTCCAAGGTTCAATTCGTGATATATGCATTTGACACTAATTGCTAACTCATGAATGTTTGCATACGAAACAAAGGATTAATTACAGGTAACATTAGAAACAGGGGCAATAATGAGTTGTCTAAACGATCTAATTGCTCTGTCCATCAAGGTACCAAGGTAGGTTCAGCTGAAGAACATAACCAATATATCTTAATTCCCCAGAGAGTGAGCCAGCAAGTCAATACACTCTCCCCAAGCAAAGTTATCCGGTCAGCCTTAAGGAAGTTGGGTATCCTCCAACAGATCTCAACATTCCCCAGCGCAATATACGAACATTCCTAACAAGCATCCCTGGCAGTCTTGATCTAAGACTGTTCCCCGGCGGTATACCAGACATTCAGCGGAGCCACCTCCCCAATATATCTCAAAACTTTCCCCAGGAGAGTCCAGCCCAAAAGTTTCCTCAGGAAAGTGGAATCCATCTCCCCAGCAGTAAGCTTATCCCCAGTAGATTCTGGAAGCTTATCCCCTGCAGAGCACGAACGCGTCTCCCGGCTTTATTCAAAGATTATTTCCCTATCAGGATATAACTGGGTTATCCTCAGCCAAAAGCCATGGAAAGATCGTCCTCGGCAAAGTCTCCTTATCCCCAGTGGAGTCTATCAAAACTTCCAACATACCAACAGTATCCCCCAGCGGAATTATCATCAAGCATCTCAGCAAAGTATTTCTCTTCCCACAGAGTATTGTTCCCCAGCAAGATCGCTAGAGTAATTTTCTCCCCGCAGAGTAATCCATTTGCCAAGTTTATTCCCCAACGAAGTCATCTTCTCCTACCGGTATTCTTGCAACAATCGTCCCCAGCAGAAACAAAGCTCTATTCAGCATCAGCCCAGGATCTAACTTCCCGGCACTCGTCAAAGATTCATTTTCCTAGACAAAACATACATTCATAAACATCGCATCTTCATACATCAATAGCATGCACATACGCATCATAAACATACAATCTCACTTATTTTTTAGAACATCACGCATGTCATACATCATGACATTGCACGCAACTAACGTTTTGTCTTTTCAGGACAAAGGTTAATACCAAGATGATTACCATCAACAGTCGCAACTAAAGATCCGATGCCTGTATCTTGCCAGGGTGTATTTGTTGACGACTAGCATTACCAGACCCGATTCCTGTATCTTGCCAGGGTGCGTCTGAAGAGTTCGAGGATCCGATGCCTGTATCTTGCCAGGGTGTATCCGTTGACGACTAACAGTACCAGACCCGATTCCTGTATCTTTCCAGGGTGCGTCTGAAGAGTTCGAGGATCTGATGCCTGTATCTTGCCAGGGTGTATCCGTTGACGACTAACAGTACTAGACCCGATTCCTGTATCTTGCCAGGGTGCGTCTGAAGAGTTCGAGGATCCGATGCCTGTATCTTGCCAGGGTGTATCCGTTGAAGACTAACAGTACCAGACCCGATTCTTGTATCTTGCCAGGGTGCGTCTGAAGAGTTCGAGTATCCGATGCCTGTATCTTGCCAGGGTGTATCCGTTGACGACTAACAGTACCAGACCTGATTCCTGTATCTTGCCAGGGTGCGTCTGAAGAGTTCGAGGAAACGATGCCTGTATCTTGCCAGGGTGTATCCATTGAAGACTAACAGTACCGGATCCGATGACTGTATCTTTCCAGGGTGTATCCATTGACGACTAACAGTACCAGACCTGATTCTTGTATCTTGCCAGGGTGCGTCTGAAGAGTTCGAGGATCCGATGCCTGCATCTTGCCAGGGTGTATCCGTTGAAGACTAACAGTACCAGACCCGATTCCTGTATCTTGCCAGGGTGCGTCTGAAGAGTTCGAGGATCCGATGCCTGTATCTTGCCAGGGTGTATTTGTTTACAACTAGCATTACCAGACCCGATTCCTGTATCTTTCTAGGGTGCGTCTGAACGATTCTCTCATCGTCCCGTTGAGGTAGTAATCGCCCAAAGGTTCTCTCATCGTCCCGTTGAGGTAGTAACCATCCCTGATTCATTCATAACCTTTTGAAGCTCCAGACTCGATTCCTGTATCTCGCCAGGGCACGTCCGAAGAGTTTAAAGATTCGATACATGTATCCAGCCAGGGCGCATATACATAAAGAGTTTGAAAGCCAACTCCTGTTACAGGCCAGGTATTTACTTTCTTTCTCAGGTACGCAAGTTCTCGCTAAGGAATCTCTTACGCGATCGACAATCTCCCGATGGCATCTATAAGCCCATCTCTCCACATATCCACAAATCTCCAAATGGCATCTGTAAGCCCATTCCCACCATCATACTGCTGACACTCTACTATGTGAGTGCAAATTTCTGGGCACTCTAGTGTTCAATCATCTTCCACCTTCAGATTACGAAAGGCACGTCAGCCAATCTACATCCTCAGGTCTAAGAAGATTGAACAGGGGCAACTGTTGTACCCCAAAATTTGCCCTCCCATATTCTTCAAGGTTTGCCAAGATCAAGCTTCAAAATCTCTCAAGGGTTGCACAGGCCAATTGCTTCCTAAACAGTCAAAAATTAGGGTTTTGGTGATGGCAAAGAATTTGAGGTTTCCAAGGGTCCAATCAAGTCCCACATGCCTATATACATTGACAAGCATCCATATGCCAAGTTTCAAGACTCACAGCACAAGATTGCACAGTCAAAAACCCTAAATGCTTCACAGTCAACTGCAGGGGCAAAATGGTCATTTGACAGTCAAAAGTCCAAGTTTTTGGTCAACATCTTATTTTGAAGCCACAAACATCATTTTATCAATTCTTGATCATGATTCTCAAAGCATGGCTCAAAAAGTCTCAAGATGCAAAAGTTTCTATTTTTGGACAGTTGGAAAAGTCAACTGCAAATTGACCAAGGAATAACTTCCACATGATTTATCAGAAAAATTCCATCCAAAGCTCATTTTGAAGAGAATGACATTTCCTACAACTCATCTTCACACTTCAAGTCCAAGAAATGCTCTCACAAAAAGTTATCAATTTCAACATTATAGGTCATTTTCAAAAGTCAACAAAATGGCACTTTAAGTCAAAGACCATAACTTGAGATTGGTAAATAAAAATGACATGGGACCAAAGACATTGGTTAGAGGACTTCAAGACCTTTCCAAAATGTCCAAGAACATGATCAAAGCTTAAAAATTGAGCAAGATATGCCTTGTGGAAGTTGGGAAATTTTTGGGAATTTTGAAAAGTCAACTTTGCTTCAAATGCCTCAAAATTGCTAATGGGCCTCAATTTCTTCCATGAATCATTACCCAAAGGCTATGCACGACCCATTGACATCCAAGGGAGTTATTTTATCATTTATGATTAATTATTTGAATTTTAATTATTATTAATTCACTTAATTAAAATTAAATATGAAAAAATATCAAATGACACCATTCAAATCTTTTTATGCAGCATATTCACTCTTTATGTACTCAATATTTCGTGCATCACCCAAAAAGGAAAGAATCTCCCATGATTGGCAATGATTGGTATGGAAAAGTTTGAAGAAAAGATATGGAAAATCAAATATTCAAAATCATTAAACCAATGGATTTTGGGCTGACTTTTGACCTAGTTCTGCTCACATACATATGCACATTGAAACCCTAATGCTCAAGGATACACAAGCTGCGCTCAGAACAAAGAACAAACTTGCAACTTTTGACAAAAAATCTCAAAACTGAAAACCTAGCTAGAGCTCGTTTCAAAGCAAAAAAACCATTCCAATACACTCCTGACACATCCAGGAAACTAGTCCAATCAAAGCCAACCCTCCATACTCAAGGAATCGGTATAACATAATCAAACTTTTCTTGAAATTTTCCTTAATCGTGTTTTGTTTTCTAGGCATTATTCATGCATTTTTATTGTTGATTTACACTAACATGAACATTCTGAATCTAATGGTATCCTTGAATTGAATAATGGCTGCCTGTATAGAAAGTTGCCATTAACGCTTGCTAGAGTTTCTGAAGCTCCAAAAGAGGGGTTTCTTCATCTGGGAAAATTAGACAATAAGACCAACACCATTAAAATCGTGACATTCTGACGAATAGAATCCATACCTCGCGCCCTTTTTCTTTTTAACCATGCTCTAATCGCTATTTTGCAGGTTTGAGTTTAGTGGGGGTTTAAAACCCCCGCTATCCATTTGTTATTTTCAGGCAAAAACGAAGAAGCAAGGGAGAAGACGCTGAGTTGTTGGCTTGTGGTTGGATAGTTTAAACATTGGCACGTTTTTTATTCTTCCAGCATAATATTATTTTCTCTCTCATAATAATCATTGTCCACTAAACTAACAAAGAAACGCACTAGCTCCATTGGTAGATGCGTTGGCATGCAGGTATTGGGACCTGGGTTCGATTCCCAGGTCCCCCATATTTCTCAATAACTTTTGTTGAAATGTGATCAGGTGCAGTTCCTACCCAGTGACCCACCATACACGCATATGCCTGTGCCTGCCACATGTCCCTAGGGATCAATCCAAAGGTCATCACATGGATTCCACCATGAACGCTAGTCAAACAGTTTGCACGCAAACGCTGGAAAGTCAAAAAGGCCAGATTTCTAGTGGGCCTGGGTTCCTTGCATAAACCTCCCATTTGGGTTCAGACACCCCATGGTTTGCATATTTTCTTCTTTCTTTTCAATTTTTTTCTTTTTTTATTTGTTTTAATTATTTTAGTTAATTCACAAATTAATTTTCATAATCAAATAAAAAATCAGAAATCATAAAATTAAAAAATATGTTTTATTTAATGTTTAAAGTCATTAATATTTTGTAAATAAATCTTTTAAATATCAACTTAGTTAAATTAGGTTTTTATTTTAATGTTTTTCTTAAATAAACTAAAAATGTAGAAATTAGGGTTTAACATTTTTTTATTTTTCTTAATAAAATAATTTCTTCTTCTTATTATTATTAATTATTAATTATTTTGTAAATAAACATGTCATTAATTAATTAGGGTAAATTAGGTTAAAACTTAAATATTTTTCTTTAATAATTAAAAACAATTTAGAACTAGGGTTTTATTAAATTTCTAATTTTAATTAATTCTCTTCATTTCCATTAAACACAAAAAACATAAAAAATAACTTCTTTCCTTTATTGAATAATTAATTAATTTCTTTAATTTCAACTTAATTTTTAAAGGGTCCAACGCCCTCGCACATTCGATTCTTATTTCTTTTCGCGCATTTATTTTTACTTCCTTTTTTAATATTATGTAAATTGCCAAAGCCTTGTAATAGATAATTAGGAACTTATTTATTTTCCGCATTTTATTTAAAATCGGGTCTTTGTTAATTTGGCGATGTATAGACCCGCGCCTTGTAATAGCGTAGGACCTTTATTTTCCGCATTTTAATTTCCGCACCTTTAAACTGCTAATTGCATGAAAGAATGAATGGCCCAAATAAAATCAAAGCGTAGCTCACCCAATGCATGATCAAGATAAAACATAATTGAAAATGACACACAATTCACACACCACTTCTAGGGTATGCCTCATTGTTGCCTTGCCCCTCGAAACGTGGTCGTCGAGTATAGGACATTTTAGTAAGTCCTTATGTCCATGAACATGGCATAAGGGTAGCTTCTAAGGTGTCCTACTATTGCTCTGGTGACCAAACTGTCCCTACAAACGAATTGACCCAAACACCTCCAACAGTGGTGCTACCTACCTCTCAATGGTGGGATGGCACTATCTTAAGGACATTTACACAGCCTAATTCCTTAGGGTAGGTAGATGAATCATAGATACTTGCTCTATTCAAAAACAAATCAAAACTCTTTTCACACCGACACTTTCAAAAAGCTTTCAAAACAATTTTTCAAACACTCTTGAGGACTGATACAAGAGTCGATCTGAAATCTTTAAACGAAACTTTTTCAAACCCACTCACAATTAAAAAGCAAACACTTTTGAAAACACAATGAGCAAGTATCTAAGAGCCCATGGATAACCATGGATAGAAAGGGTGCTAACACCTTCCCTTTCTATAAATCTACCTCCCGAACCGAGAAACTATCTCATAAGGAATTTTGTTGTGCTTTTGTCCTTTCCATATTGGAGAAAATAAAAGACGGTGGCGACTCTTGCTTCCGCGATATTTCGCGAACCAGCGTTAAACAGTCAGTTCCAGATCCACCGATCACACGTTCGTAGCGGTGTTTGCTAGGTGTTACGTTCGTAACGCTAGGCGTTGTGCTCGTAACGCAATTCTGGTGTGAGCTTCTTAGCAGACTGCCCCTTTTTTTCTTTCTTCGTGCCATTTCCTAGCTTGTTTTGCTCCTTTTAGCTAATTTGCCATCTTATGCCTTGAAAAATATATTTTACCTGAAATAAATAAAATACCTTCGTGATGCATATTATTCGATAAAAAACATACAAATAACTCGTGTAAATTAGGCCTAAAAAGCGACACGTTTTCGTGTTATCAGTCATCCCTCATTCATTTCCTCAAGCTTGAACAACCAAAATCACCCTACCAAACACATTCCATAACTCACTTTTCTGCAACTTCGAAATCAGTGTTCAAGCCTTTTTAAATCCATTTTTTCTACCAATTTACCTTCCTTGATCTTCCCTGAAGCTAACCATACAATTAACTTCAAGAATCGTAACCTATATTGATCCATAGAAGTCCAATTTCAGAGCTCTACAACTCAAATTCAATAGGTAGATTCCTTCATCAATTCTTCCAAACTTTGATATCATTGTGAAGCTCTCATTGCCCTGGTTCTAGTCCCAACACCTGCTTTTATCTGGAAACGTGTTTTGGCCATGAATTTTCAAATTCCCTTTCAAAACTTTCCTTCCAAATTGTTTGAGCTACAATTTATATAAATTTTTCGCGAAGGTTTGGCTGTCTTCGTCTTGATGAGACGAAGAAAATATCATAGGTCTGAGCTTCTGATTTTACAGTTTGAGAGACCTGTAATTTACGTTGGCTGGATGTTGAAGATGACCAACGTGTCATCTTCCAACCAATGATGGTGTGCCATTTGTTTTTTTTGAAAATCTGATTTTGCATTTGATTCAGTGCTTTATTCACTAAAGTCCATAACATGCACAACGCGCTAGGTCCACTTGATCTGTTTACTAACGCGTTTTGACAATGATCATATGGCTCTTTTTTATTATATTTTATTTTATCATATTTTATTTTAATTGATTTAAACTTCAATAAATCATAGAAAATTCATTTTAGGTCCAAAAAATCTGAAAAAATTATGAAAAATATTTTTGATTTTTCTCTTTCTGTTATTTTTTCACAATTTTATTTTGTGTTTTGTTATTTTTTTATAAATTTTCACTTTGCTTAAATTGTTTTAAATGTTTAAAAATACTTTTATGCATTTTTAAATTCTGAAAAAAAATATGGAATGATTCAATGATATTGTGACAAATATTGGTGACCTCAATTATTTTTTATCATTTTTGGTTTATTTTACTCATTTCTTTTAATTTTAAAAACAGTTTCTGACTTTAAAAAATTACCAAAAATTTTATAAAAATATTTGAGTCCCTTTCTGATTTTTTCTATGGTCTTACTTAATATTTCTTGATTAATTTGAACATAGTTGACATTTTTCTCTTTTATTTCTATTTTAAAACATTTTAAAACACTTTTTTAATATATATATTAAATGAAATATTATTTTGTGATTATTTTCTGGCTGATCTTGGGTTTAATTTTTGATCATGAACTTTGTTAACATCATTGGATCCATGGTATTGAGTTTAACTCCATAAAAATGGATGAATGATTTTAATAATAGTTTGATTAAAATTTAATTCAAATGTGGTTTGTATATTCTTTCTCACCCATCTTCATCCCATCCCTTTCTTATTGCACTAAGTGTTATTGGAGCATGATATCAATATCATGTCTCAAAACAAATGGTGCATAGATTGCTATTGATCGGCCTCAAAATAGGTGCGACTTCTATATAAGTCCACTTACGATTGCTTAACATAGCGCTAAATTTTATCCCGATTCGAATAAATAATCATTCGTAGCCTAAACCTATGTTTGCAAGCCCAAGTATGTTAATTTGATCTCTTTGATCCAATAACTTTGAGATTCATTGTGTGGAGGCTTTGATTCTACAAATCCTCTAATGGATCTACATCACTTTTGGTCAACGCGGATCACTTAAACATCATTGATCATTGAATGGCACTTTTGAGGATTCCAAAATGCATGATATACTTGACATTAAGCAAACAAAATTCATTGTGTGGAGGCTTTGGTTCTACCAATCCTCTAATGAGTTCCAAATGCAAGTTTCAAGATGGTCATCCAACTAACCCCTAATTACTAATAATTGACTTTATTTTGTGTTTTTATTTTATGCTCTTTTATTTAATGCACCATTTACTTTAGCATTTACATTTCATGCTATTTTTCATATTTGCTCACTTGAGCATTTACATTCTTGTCATTTTTTATTTTGCTCACTTGATCTTTTCTTTTCTTTCTTAAAATACCTAATAATCAACATAAACCATAAAAATCATCAATGATACTTGGACTATTTGGTTACTATCCTTGGCATCATGGAGTATTGGACTTCTTGGACTTAGGATTAGAAACCTTGGCCTATGTTGGAGACCTTGTGACCTTAATTGATATTTTGTCTGGAGTTCTTGAGGTTTACCTCAATACATTGGGTTGTTTTTTGTTTTGTGCAGGTTATTGTGATTACATACTTTGTTTGTAATCTGGAATTCACCCGTAAACAATTGTTACTCTGCCCAATTTTTGTGAAGACTTAATACACTTGAAGTTTGGTTCCGTCAAGAGGTCTAGTATCTTTGCTTGTTTGGTTTCAATCCAAAGAATAGGAATTCTATCTTGACTCATAATTTCAATAGTTGGCTTCTTGTTGGTTAGATGGTCCTTATCCCTAGCTTTGACCTTATGCTTTAGGATAGTCTCTTCTTCTCCTCCCAGCTTCTTTAATTTTAAAAATCTTCTTCCTCCTTTTGAAAACTCTTCTTCTTATTTTAAACTTGAAACACTTTCATAATAAACTTGGACTTATGTCCATGACTTTTTTTATAAAATTTATTTTCATAAATAAACTTCAAACAACTTAATAATACCTTGAAATTTTTTGTGAGAAGACTAAAAGTCAATCAATCTCATTTAAAACCATTCGTTCCACTTTGGCTTTCTATTTCAAAACCTTTCTCAAAAGATTGGACTCTTGCCAATCCTTGTAGTGATGCAAACAACTATACTTCTATAATATGTAGTGAAGAGAGATATTTTCCACTTGGGTGTTGAGTGAGATATTGTTGATTTTAAAATCCAAGCCATATCCTCCACTTTCAGATGATGCAAATTCTCCTTTCTCATGATTGTGGGTAGTAAGTATGTTTTCCACACGGATAATGACAATGACGTCTTATCTCATAAAGTTAACCAACATACTTGTGTTTTAAAATTTTATAAAGGTGAACTACGTGTACCCTGATTCCCTATTGCACGAAAGGTGGTATGTATGCACTAATGGTTCGCAACCGCAGAGGGTGAAAAAATCATAAAAAAATACTTATTTTCTCACCTCCACCATCTATTTGTTATACAATATTTTATAGCCAAAATATACAGATTTTTCAAAGAGGTTCCTGCGGAGTACCGTAGATGTTTAGGATGCTAATACCTTACCTTTTCATAAACAACCCCCTTACCTTGAATCTTTCCCCCTCTTTTTAGGTTATTCACCCTTTTCCCATTCCTTTGGAAACAATAAAGCGCGGTGACGATTTTTATTTTGATCTGTATAAGTCTAGTCAATCCAATGGCTTAGTCTTAAACATTTCTACCGCTACAGAAAAAATGGCGACTTCACTAGGGAAAGATTGACCTCTTTCTAGTCCATCCCTAAGTGGGTTAAACCTATCTTTGTTTATATTTGTATATGTGCTATTGTTTGTTTATGTATTATATGTAGTATATATGTTTATTTGGATTTTCCTGGCTTTCTGGGTGCTTGGTGATTACTTATAAGTCCTATACCCAGACTTGGGAAAACTTTAAGATAGGACGGGTGGTATAGTCATGTTAACTTTGAGGGAGTAATCCCAAAAAAGGAGGCATGAGATCCCCCACTCAGTGGAGGCCCCTTTAACTGTAGTGTCATTTAACGAATAACCGGAAAGACGTACTGCTTTCGACCTGGGAGCCTGTTGAAACTGAGGACCATAAAATACCTAACCCATCTTGGCCTTTTAGGTGTAGTGCGGAAGCTATGACAGAGTAATTTGGAAATAGTTGTCACGCGATACTATGCTCGAACTAGTTTTTCTTGAGAATATTACTAATTACTGAGTTAATTGGGAAGTTGGTAATATCCGAAGGAAGGATGTAGACTCTGGGAACCTTTAGAAATTTGTTTGGCAGGTGATAACTTTTAGACCATACCTTATGGGTAGTACCTTCGACCTCATGCTTGTGACATTGAACCTATGAACCCTATGTTTGCGATCTTGTGTGTGATTGTTGCATCATGCATCCATGCACTCATAATCATCTTTTGAAGAAATTTTATTTCAAGGGACTTGAGAGTTGATCATTTGTGAATATCTTAGGTACTTTTTTGACCATGGATTCTGGAAAAAGAAAGACCGGAAAATAAAGTTTCAAAGATCCCAAGATAGATGAGTTGATCAATCTAATTCCCGAGATTGAGTGTTCTGTAGATTTTCGAAAGAAGTATGGATCCATCATTCCTCTCATGAAGCTTAGGATGAAAGAGGGTATTCTCTCGACCTTGGTCTAGTTCTATGATCAGATGTATCATTGCTTTACTTTCTCTGATTATCAGTTGACGCCTACACTAGAGGAGTATTCTTATCTGTTGGATTTACCTATTACCAATCGTGTTCTTTTTACTGGTTTGGAGGGTGAGCCAAAACCACACGAGATTGCTGCTTTGATCCATCTGGGGAAGTCTGAGGTTGAAGCCCATATGACTACTGTGATACGGTGGCAGAACTGACTATTAAAACTGGTTTTGCATTTGTATTCGCAAATGTCGCGGTAAGAAAGAGTTGCCACCGACTTTTATTTTATCCATTCAGGAAAAGGAAAAAGAATAGAAAAAACCTTTTTCGAGATGTTTCTGAGTATGGGGGTAGATTATAGAAAGGGAAGGTCTTAGCACCCTTTCTATTTGTGGTTATCCATGGGCTCTTAGGTACTTGCTCATTTTAAAATTTCTTGTGTGTGCTTGTTTTGAAAAGTTTTCTTTTACTTTGTTTTAACCCTTGTTTTTGTCCTCAAGAGTGTTACGAATTTGTTTTTGAAAACATTGTTTGGAAAGTGTTGGTGTGAAAAAGTTTGTTTGTTTGAGCAAGTACCTAGGAACTAATCTACCTACTCGAAAAAGAATTTTTGTTTTCCTTTTAGACAATCCTATCCCATTATTGAGAAATAGGTAGCATCGTTGTTGGAGTTTTAAAGGGACGTTCGAAGGGACATGTGCGATCATAAAATCAATGTTAGGAAACATTAGTAATCATCCTAAAGCCTTAAAGATCTTGTTCCGAGGCAACATCCGAATGGGTCATTTTAGATCTTTCAGGACTAGAGGACAACCAATAACAAACCCTATACTTCATGACCGTTTACCGAAGGCAACCAGAGTGGAGTAAACCCTAAGAGTGAGCATGTGCATGTGTTTAATTTCAATTATTTAATCTTTGCACAAGTACAGTGATCTACTTTTTTAATCGGTGTACTATGTTCTTGGCCGTTTCACACGATTTTTCTGCCTCCTGGTGCCTTGCATTTGTTGTGTATATGTACTAGACTGCATTAGGTTAACAAAAAACATGCACATCTTTGCCAATTATCAAGATTTGATTTGATTCCATATTTGCATTATTTATTTCTATATCAAGCCAAATCATACCATTTTCATACCAATCATCCTTGGCACGATTTGATTTGGTTTGAAAGCATATTTGCATTATAATTCCATTCAAAATCAGATCAAAAACAAATCTTCCATATTTTATATTTTATTTGATTTAATTTGACTTTTAAATGATAAAAAATAAAAATAAATTAAATAAATAAAATCAATAACATATGGTAGAGTTTTTGGGTCGTGGATCATGTTGGAAGCATAATGCAACCTTAAAAAGTTGGGCCCATTTGGCAAAAATGCACTTGTGAGCACATTTGACTTTTGGCAATTTTCCAAAAATGGTCAACTTTGACAAGGCATATCTCTTCCAATTTTAACCCTAGAGAGGCGTCTTGGACTTTTTAGAAAGCTTAGGATGTCCTCTAAACAACCATTTTGGTCTCATATCAATTGGGTCTTCCATGTTCATATAAGAAGCTTTGACCCAAAAGGGGTTTTTGTTGACTTTTCAAAAGGACCCATAATTTAGAAATTCATATCTTTTGATGAGTGAATATTTTGAACTTGTGGGATGAGGATGAGTTGTAGGGAATTTCATCCTCTTCAAAATGAGCCTTGGAGGGAAAGTTTCTGATAAATTATGAAGAAGTTATGCCTGGTCAAAGTTTGGTTGACTTTTTTTGAGAAACCCTAATTTAGCAACTTTTGGGTTTTGATGAATTTGGGGCATTCCTTGGGGAATCATGAACAACCCTTGATCAAATGATGGATATAACTTTAAAATGTTGATGTTGACCAAAAGTCTTGAAGTTTGACTGTATGTGGGCCATAATTGACTTTTGACCTAGTGTAGTTGACTTCCAGGCATCTGAGCAGTTGATTGAGCAAACTTCTTGTGCAACGCATGAAACTTGACATGGATGATATTGAGAAAATATTAGGACCATGGAAAGCATTTGGGACCTTTGGACTTCAACCATCCTGCTGAAAATGGAAACCCTAGTTTGAGGTACATTGCCTTATGAGAGAGTTTGTCTGGTCAACTCTTGGGCATCCCTGAGCAAATTGAGGACCTCAATGGGCATGTGTTGAATAAAATGAGAGGGGAAATTTTGGGGTACAACAGCTTCCCCTGTTCAATATTCTTAAACCTGAGGATGTAGATTGGTTGTCTGCCTTTCGTAGTCTGAAGGTGGAAGATGATTGAACACTAAGTGCCCAAAAATGTGCACTCGTCTGAGATGGTGCTTGACTATGTAGGTAGTATCGGGAATGGGCTGACAGATGCCATTTGGAGGAGGCGAAGGAAAGGTCACCAAATATAGGCTTAAATATGTCATCCGGAAGATATGACGGAGAATCGTCGGAAATGGGCTTAAAAATGCCATCTAGTGGATGTTGATTTTCCGAGATATTCCTTTGATGAGATTTACTATTCCTGTCGTTGAGGAGGAATCTTCTGAGGAATGTTGGTCTCTGTCCTGGGAGAAGTATAATTTTAGGAGCTTCAGTTGTTCGTTACTTTACTGGGGAATCATCTCTTAATCGAGGAGGTGAAAGTGAACTGCTATCATTTTACAATGATTTGCTGAGGATAATAAGATTAACTACTATCTGGTCGTGCTCCATGTTTCAGTGACTTACTGGGGAGATGATATTAAACTCGCTATCTGGTCGTACTCCAGGCTTTACAATTTCTCAATTCTTATCCGGTCGTGTTCCAGGCTTCAGAAGGAATTAAGTGGTTATTCGGTCGCGTCTGGGTTTCAACTTGACTTAAGGTATACTAATATCCGGTTGATTTCCGGGATTCATAGTAATTGGCCAAGTAAACTGCTATTTGGTCTAATTCCAAGCTTCACAGTACCTCATACTATTATCTGGTCGATTTCCAGGCTTCCCAGTATGATGGGGAAATTAAGCTATTATCCGGTCGATTTTCGTGCTTCATAGCTTGAATTTAAGATATACCACTATCTGGTTGATTCCAGGCTTCGTAGCATTTTGGAGAAATCAAGATATTATCTGGTCAATTTCCAGGCTTCATAGCTTGAACTGGAATAGAAATCTTAGTATCGATTTGATTGAACCAGGGAAAATTTGTGAGAACTTCAACATGGGAGAGAAATCTTAGTATCAATTTGAATGATCCCGGGAGAGGTCTCGAATTAACTTTGACTGGTATAGAAATAAGGGAAGTCTTAGCAGCAATTCGGCTGACCCAGACGAAAGTCTTAAAACATCTTCAACTAAAATAGAAACCTTAGTGTCGGTTTGACTGAACCAGAGAAAACTTGTGAGAACTTCAACTGGGAGAGAAATCTTAGTATCAATTTGACTGACCCTGGGAGAGGTCTCAGATTAACTTTGACTGGCATAGAAATCAGGGGAATCTTAGCGAAGATTCGGCTGACCCAGACAAAATTCTTAAAACATCTTCAACTAGAATAGAAACTTTAGTGTCGGTTTGACTGAACCAGAGAAAATGTTGGAATATCTGCAACTGGAATAGAAACCTTGGTGCCGGTTTGACTGAACCAGAGAGAACTCGTGAGAACTTGATTGCATCTTTCCCTGAAAGGTAAAGAGTTAGTTGTATGTAATGTCATGATGTATGAAATGTATTGAGTAATGATGTTCTCAAAATGAGATTGTTCTGTATAATATGTATGTGCATGGCATGATGTATGGATATGCTATGCTATTATGATATTCTCTAGCTGGGGGAAATAAATCCTGGACTGTTGCTAGAGAGTATAAGGAGTTGACTTCTTTATTTCCGCTGGGGATAGTGAACGAAGCTGATTAGCTGGAGATTTACATCCATTCTGCTTTAGAATATTCTTCCGGAGGAGACTCTGTCTGAGGATAATCCTGCGGGGGAATGACTATGTGAGGAAGAGATACTCTGTTGGAAGATCTACTGTTTTGGAGAAATATACTCAGATGGGGATGAACTTCCATTGCTGGAGAGAAGAGCTCTGTTGGAGATCGAGCTCCCGCCGTCAGAGAAATAAACTCTGCTCTGGAGAAAACTTTATGAACTGCTTATGATTATAAAACTCGGTTGGGGAATGCAGATATCAGCTTTTTGAATGAACCTGCTGGGGAAGGAATTCCTGCTTGGGGATACGGAGGTCGGACTTTGGTTGTCTTGGCCCTGTGGGGAGTATAGGTATCTTTGGTTTATATGAGATAGTGAATTTGCTTCCAACTGTCTATGCCCTTTGTACCGTGATGGACGGGGTAACTGTCGATATTTAGGTTTTGTACCAGTTTCTTTGAGTTCTTAATAAATATCTTTCTGTTTTATATGCAGATATTTGTGAACCGTAATCATATTAAAATGCATATGTCAAGAATAAAACATTGGACATTTTTTGCAAAACAAAACAGAAAATGGAAAAATAAACACACAGTTTTGTACTCAAAAGATGATTTGTATTGATTTGAAATTTGCCTATGACATGCGTTTTTTACAAGGAGGCTGACGCTCTAGTAAGATAACACCGCCGTAAAAATGAAAATTATTACAGAAATTATGTACAAAAAGAAAACAGCAATGTGTAGTGATCCCATTGAGTTTCAATTCCGCTATTGCCCCTATGTCTTTGATCATCTCATCACTTTGCTGCTTGTCCGAAGCTGACTGGATTGATCGGTACCGTTTGAGCTCGGTACCTGATTATTGAGGTCTTATTGCATGGTGATTCAAGGGGACATAATGATACGCTTTAATCCCTAATTATTTCCTGGACCGCCCTTTCAGGTTTTCAGTCCACCGGGATACCCTTTTTTGCCCAAGCCACCCTTTCAGGTTTGCGACTTTCCGGTGTTTAAATTTTTCATTTTTATCCCTAATTTTTTCCCGAACCCTTTTGGTTCGCCGGGATGCCCTTATTTTTGCCTAGGTATGTCAACCTAGCGGGTATTTATCATGCGTAGTATCTTTTCACTATGTCCGCATTGACATGGTGTGGAAGGTCGTCACCATC
This sequence comes from Vicia faba, assembly GCA_948472305.1. Taxonomy (NCBI): domain Eukaryota; kingdom Viridiplantae; phylum Streptophyta; class Magnoliopsida; order Fabales; family Fabaceae; genus Vicia; species Vicia faba. The sequence continues at coordinate 992,879,229 of OX451735.1, forward strand.
CATGGTGGTCAGAATCATGGCCCCACTGGAAAATAAGTTCTTGACTACAAATGGTCCCTCATAGGTAGGGGTCCATTTGCCCATGGGATCACCTTGCGGCAGTATAATGCGCTTGATTACCAGATCCCCTACTTGATACACTTGTTGTTTGACTTTCTTGTTGAAGGCCTTGATCATCCGTTTCTGATACATTTGACCATGGCAGACAACAGTAAGTCGTTTCTCGTCGATTAAGTTTAATTGATCAAGTCGAGTCTGGATCCAATCGTCTTCGCCCAAACCCTAATCCTTCATAATCTTTAGAGAAGGGATCTAGACCTCTATGTGTAGGACAACCTCCATGCCATATACCAGAGAATAGGGTGTTTCCCCTATCGACGTACATGCTGAAGTACGGTACCCGTGAAGAGAAAACTGTAACATCTCGTGCAATTCTTCGTATGTCACCGTCATCTTCTGTATGATCTTTTTGATATTCTTATTAGCAACTTCAACAGCCCCATTCATCTTTGGTCGGTAAAGAGAAGAGTTGTGATGCTGAATCTTGAACTGTTTACAGAGTTCAGTGATCATCGAGTTGTTGAGATTAGTACCGTTATCCGTGATGATTCTCTCAGTGATACCATAACGACAAACTAAGTTATGCTTGGTGAACCGTGCCACCACATTCTTGGTAACCTTAGCAAAGGAGGCAGCCTCAACCCACTTCGTAAAGTAATCAATGGCCACTAGGATGAAGCGATGCCCATTGGATGTAGTAGGTCTCATCTTGCTGATAATGTAAATTCCCTACATTGCAAAGGGCCAGGGAGCCGTCAAAGCATTCAAGGGAACTGGGGGTACGTTCACCTTATCAGCATAGATTTGGCACTTGTGACAGGTTCGAGAATGGTGATAACAGTCGGCTTCCATAGTGGACCAATAATATCTTGCCCGTAGGATCTTCTTTGCCATGGTATGTCCACTGGAATGGGTGCCAAAGGTACCTTCATGTAGGTCTGCCATAATCCTCTCTGCTTCGCTCTTGTCTACACACCGCAGTAAAGTAGAGTCATGATTGTGCTTATAGAGGATTCCATTGCTGAGGATGAACTTTGCAGCAAACTTTCTCAAAAATTTCTTGTCATTGACAGATGCCCCCTCGGGGTATTCTTGAGCCTCGAGATACCTTTTCACCTCATGAAACCAAGGTTTGTCAGCTACCTTCTCGGTATCGATCTCACAGCAATATGCCGGTTCATCCAACCTGTCAATAGTGATTAGAGGAGCTTCATTGTCCCACCTGACCTTGAACATTGAGGACATAGTAGCTAGCGCGTCCGCTAACTGATTCTCTTCTCGTGGTAAATGTTTAAAGCTGATCTCTTCAAAATGCGGCAGCAGTGTTAGTACATACTCTTTATAAGGAATAAGGTTTGGGTGCTTCGTATCCTACTCGCCTTTGATCTGACTTATCACCAAAGTGGAATCCCTGAATACACTCAAGAACTTGATCCTTAGGTCAATAGCAGCTTTAAGATCCATGATACATGCTTCATACTCCGCCATGTTTTTGGTACAGTTGAAACATAATCGGGCAGTGAACGGAGTATGAAAGCCCTTGGGAGATATGATTACAACGCCAATACCATTACCTAGTGTGTTTGAGACTCTATCAAAATACATAGACCATCGGGATCCTTCCTAAGTTCCTTCATCTGGTCCAGGTTCTTCACAGTCGGTTACTAACATGATGTTCTCATCCGGGAACTCAAAATTCATGGACTGATAGTCATCCACGGCTTGATGGCCAAATGATCAGCTAACACACTTCCCTTGATTGCTTTTTGGGTTGTGTATTGGATGTAGTACTCAGTTAAGATCTTTTGCCATCTTGCTATCCTTTCGGAGAGAGAGGGCTTCTCGAAAATGTACTTGATCGGATCCATCTTAGATATCAACAAAGTAGTGTGGGTCAACATATACTATCTCAGTCGGCGAGCAGCCCATGCCAAAGCACAGCAAGTTTTCTCGATCATTAAGTATCGCATTTCACAGTCGGTAAACTTTTTGCTAAGGTAGTATATTGTGTGCTCTTTTCGACCAAACTCGTCATGTTTCCCCAACACACACCCCCATTGAATTATCTAGCACTGTTAAGTACATTATTAAAGGTTTTCCTTCAATCGGAGGCATCAGAATAGGAGGCTCTTGGAGATATTGTTTGATTATGTCAAAGGCTACCTGGTATTCGTCATTTCACTTTACCACTTGATCTTTCTTCAGAAGCTTGAAGATCGACTCACAAGTAGAAGTCAGATGTGAAATGAATCGGACAATGTAATTTAGGCGTCCCAAGAAACCTCTAACTTCCTTCTCAGTACGGGGAGCCGGCATCTCTTGTATGGCCTTCACCTCTGCAGGGTCTACTTGAATACCTTTGTCACTAACGATGAATCCCAGAAGTTTACCAGACCTCACCCCGAAGGTGCACTTGTTCGGATTTAACCTCAGCTTGTACTTCTTCAACCTATCAAACAACTTTTGTAGATGATCAATATGTTCTTCCTCAGTTTGAGACCTGGCTATGATGTCATCGATGTAAACCTCTATCTCATGGTGAATCATGTCATGGGATAGAGCTACCATAACTCACTGATAAGTTACCCCAGCATTCTTCAACCCAAACGATATCACTTTGTAGCAGAAGTTGCATCACTGTGTAACAAAGGTTGTCTTCTCCATGTCTCCAGGTGCCATCTTGATCTGATTGTAGCCAGAGAAACCGTCCATAAAGGAAAAGACTTTATGTTGTGTGGTATTGTTAACTAGAACATCGATATAGGGAAGCGGGAAGTCATCCTTTGGGATTGCCTCGTTCAGGTCTCTATAATCCACACACATTCATACTTTACTATCTTTCTTAGGTACTGGAACCACATTAGCAACCCACTGCGGATAGGAGGTGACAGCTAAGAACCCTGCGTTGAACTGCTTCATAACCTCTTCTTTAATCTTCTCTGACATCTCGGGGCGCATACGACGGACTTTTTGCTTTACCGGAGGGCAATCTTCTTTAGTCGGCAGACGATGAACCACTATATCCGTGTCTAATCTCGACATGTCTTCATATGACCAGGCGAAGACTTCAACATACTCATGCAACATCTGTACCAACCGCTGTTTGAAACTAAGATCCAGATTTGAACCTATCTTAACCTCTTTTCTGTCTTCCTCTGTACCCAAGTTCAATGTCTTAACTGGATCTTCATGAGGCTGAATGGACCTTTCTTCCTGTTGTAAAAGTCTAGCAAGTTCTCCGGGTACCTCACCTTCATCCTCGGCTTGGTTGATCGGATTTTCAAAGTCATAATGAGCAGAAGTAGAACTGTTATCAATGGGATCCAGAGTGGATATGGATCTGCATTTGGATACGTGAGTGTGTGTAAGAGCATAGCTGCATAGACAGAATAAAAGAAAAGAAGGACAAAGAGCGCAAAACTTGTATGCAAACGTCCAATGCTTTATTAATGTCATATGAAAATGAAACATGATAACCCTCACAAATAGAACCATTGTTCCCCGGGTAAGACACATGGCTATAGAGTTTATATTGTTTTTAAATTACATATCCGAAAAAAATCAAAAGACAATTAGTCCTGAAAAAAAGTAATCGGTACAAAGTCCTTGGCAGTCCAGTTACTGAGTCCACCGTTGGTGGTCGAGAAGACCCAACTGTCAATGTCGGAACCACCATCACTGTCTTCAAGTGCATTGACCCCAGAATTGCTGATGCGTAGGGGAGGTCCTCCAGCCCGAGCATGACGAACAGCCCTTTGAGCACCTATAGTAAAGCCCAAATGGTAGACACGCCTTCTTCAACCACAGCTCGTGCATCCTTGAGAGAAGCCATCTTCGAGGGAGATTTGATGACCTTCAGAGGATTGTCAGTAGTTTCTGTTGTAGCCATAATTTGAGGTACCTCTTCAAAGTTCTGACAAGGAGTCTCTATGAACTCGCCATCCATCTCTACGTACCTGAAGGAGTTCAAGTGACTGATCATGTACTCCTCTTCACCATGCACAGTGACAATCTTTCCTCTTATTGGGTACTTCAACATTTGGTGGAGGGTAAAAGTAACAACCCCAACCCCATGTATCCAAGGGCATCCCAACAAGCAAGAATATGATGGTTTGATATCCATTACATAGAAAGTGGAGTCGAAAGTCTGGGAACCAAATTTTATAGGGACATCCACTTCTCCATGCACCATCCTCTTTGAACCATCGAAAGCTCTCAATACTATATTGCTAGGCTTCAAGGTCAAGCCTTCGCAGTCCAATCTATCCAGAGCTTTTTTAGGTAGCACATTCAACTAGGAGCCAGTATCTACCAAAACATGGGCCAGAGTCGTGCCCCTGCATTCAACGGAAACATGAAGATCATCATTATGTTTCCTCCCCTTTCGTTTCAGATCCGCGTCAGAGAAACCCAAACCATTATCAGCAGTCAGACTAGCCACGCAATCTTCAAACTAATCAACAGATGTCTCTTGTGGCACGTGAGACGTCTTCAGAAACTTAACCAAAGCCTTCACATGGGCCTCAGAACACAACAACAAAGCCAACATAGAAATTTTTGATGGGGTCTGCCCCAACTGATCGACCACATTGTAGTCACTCTTATTTATTATCTTCAAAATTTCTTCCATTTCTTTCTTGGATGCTTCTGGTAGGATTACTGAATTAGTCTTTGTCAGGATAGGCTCAAGCAGTATGTCTTTGCCTCGAGTCTCGGTCGACTCGGTGATGGGAGGGTCAACAGGAGTGATTACTGGAATTGTAGTAGTAGTCTTGGGTGGAACCACAGTAGGAATGATCACAGGTCCGGTAGCAGTCTTCGAGGGAGAAATTTCAGGGAAGAACACCCTTCCACTTCTTGTTATTTTACTGGTTCCGGTAATATTGACGATGTCAGAATCATCATTTTCAGCAATCTTGTCTTCAATGGCTAGCATGTCCTGCTTGACGCCGTGGTAATAGATGTCGGCCCCATAGTTCCAAGGAACAACTTTGTCCGAGGAGTATGGGATTGGTCCAGGCATGGTTATGATCAACGGAGTCACCTTTAGAATTGATGTAATCCTGATGGGTCTCTTAGAGGAGGCCCTGAGAGGATTGGCGGAAATGGTTATGATAGCAATGTCTTCACAAGAAACAGTCGGAACAGGAGTCTTCTCAAACAAAATCTCTTTGTCATCCATCGGGCGCTGAACACCTGCCTTCAACAAAGGGTAACCGGTTGGTAGGAATGAACAAAAGTGGCAACCTTCACCATAACCCGGAAATAAACCGGCCTTCAAAAACTCTCTTTGATAGTCATGAGCGGGGTCACCAATTCTCCCACAGAAGTCACAAACACATCTTCTTCAACGACATTAACACCCCGACCATGTTTCGACGTAGGAGCAGTGATAACATTGGGAGTCTCCGGGGGATCAAATTCAATCTCCTTAGCATCAATCAAATCATGTACTTTGTTCTTCAAAGTCCAGCAGCCATTGGTGTCATGGCCTGGACTTTCCGAATGGTAAGCACAACGAGCATTCGGTTTATAGTAGGGAGAGGTGGTGTTCGGATTCTTTGGAGCCTCTCTCAGAGCAACCATATTAGACTTCAGCAACTGAGGTAAAACCTGAGACAACATCATTTTGGTCCAAGTGAATTGTCTAGCTCGCCTTTTTGCTTTTGGCTGATTATTTCTTCGCTGAGCAGGTGCAGGGTTGGTTATAGACAACATTGACTTCCTTTTTTCCTGCAAACGGCTTCCTTGCAGCACTAGAAGAGGCATCCTTCTGAATTTTTCCACTTCGGATTCTGACTTCTACTCTTTCTCCTGTTAAGATTAGTTCAGTAAAACCCGCTGATGAATTTCCAATCAGGTGGTTGAAAAATGGCCCAGTCAAAGTTCCCAGAAACATATCCATGAGCTCCCTGTCAGCCAAGGGAGGTTGAACTCTTCCAGCCAAATCTCTCCACTTCTGAGCATAATCCTTGAAACCCTCGTTCGAACCCATAGACATATTTTGGAGTTGTGTTCGGGTGGGAGCGAGGTCTTCATTATACTGATATTACTTATAAAATGCAGCAACAAGGTCTTCCCAGTTACGAACATTGGCTCTTTCCAGCTGATAGAACCAATCCAGTTGTGTTCCAGACAAACTGTCTTGGAAGAAGTGAACCCACATGTCTTTGTCAGCAGTATGAGGTTGTATCTTCCTCACATAGGAACAGAGATGCATTTTGGGACAAGAGACCCCATCATACTTAGAAAGTACTGGTGCCTTGAACTTTGGGGGGATAACAACCCCAGAGACTAGACCCAACTCTTCAAAATCCAGCCCAGGAACCTTCTGGATTTGCATAGCGCTCAAACTCTCTTCTAGCTACTTATACCTTTCATCAGCCAGAGGATACTGCTCCTCATTGTAATCAGTTTCATTATCAGACTCTTTAGGACTAGGGTCCTCTTCCCTGGCTTCAACCTCTTGGTTCTCTCCCTCTTTAGATGAAGAAGCTAAATCAACAACCCGTCTTGGGGGCCCTCTGAACCTTCTGTTCATATGTGCCACACCAGCTGTCTTCTTGTTCTTCTTGTTCTTCTTGACAATCAGAGCTTTCAACTCTTCCTATCGTTTGGCCAGAGCCACAATCATTTGCTGGAATTGCGTGTTCTGAGTCTGAAGATCTTTCACAGTTTGTTCAAGAGCCATTGCTGAAATAAACAGCGGAGGAGATAAGAAACCTGTTATGAATCCTGTACATGAAATGATATGAATGGGATGCGCGTGCAATGATTTCAAAGACTTTTGGAAATTTAAATTTGTGAACCAAAATGAAACAAAGCTTTTATTAGTAGAATTCAAAGTCCAGTTGCCTTTTAGGCGTTACAATTAAAACGATTCTAAAAACTAGAAGAAAAAAATCAAAAATCCCAAGGATGCTTCCTCTTTGTGCCGATATAGACATTAAGTCCTCTTTCCTCATGGAGCTGCTTTGTGAGCTCTAAAACCTTCCTCTCCTGGGCATAGAACTGATCCCTGTAGGTATCCCGCTCTTTCTTCAATTAAATCCAAGACCTCTATAATTCTCCAAGATCAGTGGGCATATCAGGATAGAGAACCGTGTAAGGAATACCCCCTTCAGTAGTGGGTTCCACAATCACTGGTAAAACAGCCATATAAGGCATCATAAGTTTCTGGGAGCGAGCTCGTACCCATTGGAGATAAGGTTCCATAGGAATGGAAGCCTTTGGCCCCAAAGCCTTGGCGTCAGATCTGTTTACCATGCTCCAAGCTCGTATGAACCTCTAGCGATACCCTTGAACATCATCCTCATAGTTAAATACAATGCCCTTGATAAGTAACTCATGGGGACCATCTCTTCGAGCGTAACTAAATTGTCACAGGGCTAAACAAGGATTGTAGGTTATACCCCCTCTGATGCCAAGTAACGAGACATTAGGGTACTCCCTACAACGATCAATAATAGCAGTGTTTTCCATAGCTCGGGAACACCAGAGAATATCCGTGTGAGCGAGTGATATTATCCTTTGCGACCAACCCAAACCTTCTTCATTCTTTAGTACGAGCTTAGGGAGGTGAGAAATAAATCACCACGACAGCAATGGCATGTAGCACATAAGAACCTCTCTTCTCTTCATGGTGCTGTTGTACCCCAATTTTTGCCCCTAAGATCCCTTCATCATACCATATTGTTTCAATCACCACAAAATCACATTAGGGCTTTTGGTTCTTCTCCCTATCTTTAGCCTTGCTCTTTGAAGAGTTACCAAGCACCTTGGCTTGTTTTCTTTGGTGATCATGGATATTTAACAAATACAATATTGGTTTGTCTTACTTGTTAAAGTCAATGAGGTTTAGCAAGTTGCATCATGGGTTCATGAGTTTATTTCCATGCCCTAGTCAAAGTCTTGAAAGATTCAAACCTCACCTTTGAAGTTGTTTTGAAGTTGGTATGGAAGTAGTTTTGGTGTCCATGAGTCCTCATCATCATCCCCAACAAAGTCCATTCACAAAGGAAGAATATTGACACAAAAAGCTTGTTCAAACTTGGCAAAGTTTCACCAAGCATTCTCTTGATCTAGAGGCTAGGGTTTTGGACTTCAGAAGGGAATATCTTGCTCATATTTTGATATTTTTTTAGTTATTCCAAAAACATTCTTCTCTTCAAAGAGTTACCAACAAATCACTTCAAAAGTTCCAAGGATTTTTCATGTGGAAGGAATTTGGTGGAGAAGAAAGATTACAAGTCATCCAAATGAATCCCTCTTTTTCCATATATGACTTCAAATGGTCATAACATGGTCAACTTTTATCACCTTGAGCCTACTCTTTTTTCATGATGACCCTGAGGATGTGTACTTCATGCCTTCTTTTAGGTGCAAAGTAAGAAAATGGATGGAAGTTGCCTTAAGAATGCAAGAGATTATAGGTCATTTCATGATTTTTGGCCAACTTCAATAAGTCATAACTTGCTCAATTTTTGGAGATTTTGAGTGGTTCAAATTGAAAAATGTCATTCAAGAAATCTACTTCATTCCATCTTTTTTGGTCAAGAGAAAATTCTAATTGGAAGGTCATGTTTGGATGCAAGAGATTATAGGTCATTTTTAAGAAGAATTTAAAATATTTCTAAGTATGGAAAGTCAACTTTTTTTCTTCAACTTTGACTCCATGTAGTTTTCAGCTCAAGCATCCATTTGATTCCATTCTTTTTCCATTGCAAAGCTTGTTACCTCATCTTTCCAAAGCATCAATAATTTTTCCCTAAGACCCCCTGAGGAGAAAATGCCATTGGATTGAACTTGGCAACTTAGAACTGAAGTTTCACCATAAGCCAAAATTTGAAATCCATGTTTTGGCCTTTAAACATCAAATTAGCAGGCGTTTGTGATCTAAACATGTTTAACCAAGTTGCCAAAGTGGATTAGAGCCTTAAAACGCAAGGGTTTGATGAGTTTTGATGCAAATCAGATCACACTTTGCTCGTACATTAGGTTCACACGATTTCCCTCCAATTTGCATCATTCCACGCGCTTGAGAATTCCATTTGATTCCCTATAAATAGAGGGTCATCCACCATTCAATTTCCCAAGCTTAGATAGCCAGAATCACCCTGCCAAACTTGCTTCACAATTCAGAATTCAGCTACTTCGAATCCTATTCTCAAGCCCTTTTCAATCCATTTTTTTTATCAATTCACCTTCCTTGATCTTCCCTGAAGCTAACCATATAATTACATTCAAGAACCGTGCCCTGCATTGCTCCATAGAAGTCCAGTTTCAGAGCTCTGCAACTCAACTTCAATAGGTAGATTCCTTCATCAATTCTTCAAAACTTTGGTATCATTGTGTTGCTCTCATTTCCCTGGTTCTGGTCGCAACACTTACTTTCATCTGGAAGCACATTTTGACCATGAATTTTCAAATCCCTTTTCAAAACTTTCTTTCCAAATTGCTTGAGTTACAATTTATATAAATTTGTCGCAAGGGTGTGGTTGTCTTCGTCTTGAAGAGACGAAGTGAATGGCATAGGTATGAGTTTCTGATTTTACAGTTTGAGAGACCAACAATTTGTGAGGACTGGATGTTGAAGATGACCAACGTGTCATCTTCTAACCAATGAAAGCGTGACATTTGTTATTTCCAAATTCTGATTTATTTAATGATTCTGTACATTATTCATTAAAGACCATGATATGCACAGCTCGCCAGATCCCTTGGATTTGATTACTAACGCGTTTTGACTCTCATCCAATGGTCCACATCTTTTTCTTTTATTTTCTTTTTCTGATTTTTATATTTTAATTGTTTTAAATTTCAAAAAATCATAGAAAAATCATTTTTAGTCCAAAAAATCTAAAAAAATTATGAAAAATATTTTTGATTATTCTCTTTCCGATTTTTATTTTTTCAAAATTTAATTTTGTGTTTTGATATTTTTTATGGATTTTAAACTTATTTGATTTGTTTAAAATGTTTAAAAATACTTTTACACATTTTTAAATTCTGAAAAAATTATGGAATGATCCAATGATATTGTGACAAATATTGGTGACCTTATTTTATTTTTGTTTCTGACTTTGCTATTTTTTACTATTTTTGTTTATTTTACCCATTTATTTTAATTTTTTAAAATAGTTTCTGACTTTTAAAAATCCCCAAAAATTTTGTAAAATTACTTGGCCTCTTTTCTGATTTTTCTATGGTCTTATTTTTCATTTCTTGATGAATTTGAATATAATTGGCATTTTCTTCATTATTTTCCATTTTTTAAAACATTTTTAAACCCTTTAGTGAACATATTAATTATATTTTTATTTTGTGAATATTTTCTGGCTGTCTTGGGTTGATTTTTTTGTCATGGCTTTATTAACATCATTGGATCCATGGTGTTGAGTTTAATTCCACAAAAATGGATGAATGATTTTAATAATAGTTTGATTAAATATTAATTCAAATGTGGTTTTTCTTTTTACCCTAATTCCTCTTCATCTCATCCCCTTCTTATTGCACTAAATGTTGCTGGAGCATGATCTCTATATCACGTCTCAAAGAAAATGGTGCATAGATTGCTATTGACCGGCCTTAAAATAGGTGCTACTTCTATATAAGTCCACTTACAATTGCTTAACATAGCGCTAAATTTTGTCCCGATTCGAATAAATGATCATTCATGGCCTAAACTTATGATTGCAAGCCCAAGTATGTTAATTTGATCTCTTTGATCCAATAACCTTGAGATTCATTGTGTGGAGGCTTTGGTTCTACCAATCCTCTAATGGATCTATAAGACCGTTGGTTAACGCGGATCACTTAAACATCGTTGATCATTAAATGGTACTTGTGAGAATTCCAAATGGATGATATACTTGACAAAAAGAAAATGCAACTTATTGTGTGGAGGCTTTGGTTATACCAATCCTCTAATGAGTTCCAAATGCAAGTTTCAAGATGGTCATCCAACTAACTACTAATTATTGACTTGTTTTATTTTATGCTTTTATTCTTTTATGCTTTATGTACTATTTATTTTTTAGCATTTTTACATTTCATGCCATTTTCATCTTCGCTCATTTGAGCATTTATTTTCTTGTCATTTTTACTTTTCTCACTTGAGCTTTTCTTTTTCCTTTTTCTAAGATACTTAATAACCAACTTAAACCCTAAAAAACTCTTAATGGTACTTGGACTATTTGGTTACTATCCTTGGCATGATGGAGCAGTAGACTTTTTCTTGGACTTAGGATTAGAAACCTTGGCCTATCTTGGATACCTTGTGATCTTATCTAATTATTTTGTCTGGAGCTCTTGAGGTTTAACTCAAGACATTGGGTTGCTTGTTTGTTTTCGTGTGCAGGTTTTTTTTGTGATTACACTCTTTATTGGTAATCTGGAATTCACCCGTATACAACTGTTACTATGTCCAATTGTTGTGAAGACTTAATACATTTGAAGAGGTCTAGTATCTTTGCTTCCTTGGTTTCACTCCAAAGAATGGGAATTCTATATTGGCTCATAATGTCAAGTTTTAGCTTCTTGTTGGTTAGATGGTCCTTATCCTTAGATTTTACCTTATGCTTTAGGATAGCCTCTTCTTCTCCTCCCATCTTCTTAAAATTCAAAAATCTTCTCCCTCCTTTTGAAAACTCTTCTTGTTTCAAAACTTGAACCACTTTCATAATAAACTTGGACCTAGGTCCATGCATTTTCAAAATCTTTTCATAAATAAACTTCAATCAATTTAATAATACCATGACATTTTTTTGTGAGAAGACTAAAAGTCAATCAATCTCATTTCAAATCATTTTGCCACTTTGGCTTTTACCTTTAAACTTTTCTTAAAAGATTAGGCTCTTGTCAATCCTTGTAGTGATGCAAACAACTATACTTCTACAGTATGTAGTGAAGTGATATATTTTCCACTTGGGTGTTGAGTGAGGCATTGTTGATTTTAAAATCTAAGCCATATCCTCTACTTTGAGATGATGCAAATTCTCTTTTCTCATGATTGTGGGTAGTAAGTATGTTTTCCACACAGACAATGTCGATGACGTCTTATCTCATAAAATTAACCAACACACTCGTGTTTCAAATTTTTAAAAGAGGAACTACGTGTACCTTGATCCCCTATTGCATGAAAGGTGGTACGTAGGCACTAAAGGTTCGCAACCGCGATGGGTGCAAAAATCATAAAAATACTTCTTTTCTCACCTCCACTATCCATTTTATATATGACACATTTTTTATAGCCAAAATATACAGATTTTACAAAGAGGTTCCTGCGGAGTACCGTAGATGTTTAGGTTGCTAATACCTTCCCTTTACATAACCAACCCCCTTACCTTGAATCTTTCCCCCTCTTTTTGGGTTATTCGCTCTTTTCCCATTCCTTTGGAAATAATAAAGCGCGGTGATTTTTATTTTGATTTGTATAAAGTCTAGTCAATCCAATGGCTTAGTCTTAAACATTTCTACCGCTAAAGAAAAATGGCGACTTCACTGGGGACAGATTGACCTCTTGCTGGTCCATCCCTAAGTGGGTTAAGCCTATCTTTGTTTATATATGTATATGTGCTATTGTTGTTTATGTGTTATATTTTGTATATATGTTTGTTTGGATTTTCCTGGTTTTCAGGGTGCTTGGTGATTACTCATAAGTCTTATACCCGGACTTGGGCAAACTCTAAGATAGGACGGGCGCAATAGTCATGTTAACTTTGAGGGAGAAATCCCAAAAAGGAGGCATGAGATCCCCCATTCAGTGGAGGCCCCTTTGACTGTAGTGTCGTTTACCGAGTAATCGGGAAGATGTACTGCTTTCAACCTGGGAGCCTACTGAAACTAAGGACCGTAGAATACCAAACCCATCTTGGCCTTTTAGGTGTAGTGCGGAAGTTATGATGGAGTAATCCAAAAATAGTTATCACGCGATACTACGCTCGAACGAGTCTTTCTTGAGAATATTAGTAATTACCGAGTTAATTGGAAAGTTGGTAATATCTGAAGGAAGGATGTAGACTCTGGGAACCTCTAGAACCTTGTTCAGCAGGTGATAACATTTTAGACCAACACCTTATAGGTAGTACCTTCGACCTCATGCTTGTGACGTTGAACTTATGAACCCTATATGTGTGATCTTGTGTGTGATTGCTGCATCATGCATCCATGCACTCATAAGCATCTTTTGAAGAAAATAATATTTCAAGGGATTTAAAGGTTGACTATTCGTGAATATCTCAAGTACTGTTAACCATGGATTCTGGAAAGAGAAAGACCGGGAAATACAGTTTCAAGGATCCCAAGATAGATGAGTTGGTCAGTATAATTCCAGAGATTGAGTGTCCTGCAGACTTTCAGAAGAAGTTTGGATCCATTATTCCTCTCATGAAGCTGAATATGAAGGAGGGTATTCTCTCGACCTTGGTCCAGTTCTATGATCTGATGTATCACTGCTTTACTTTTCCCGATTATCAGTTGATGCCTACACTGGAGGAGTATTCTTATCTATTTGATTTACATGTTACCGATCGTGTTCCTTTTACTGGTTTGGAGGGCGAGCCAAAACCACATGAGATTGTTGCTTTGATTCATCTGGGGAAGTATGAGGTGAAAGCTCATATGACTACTAAAGGAGGGACTAGACGATTACCAGCTCAGTTCTTATTTGAGAAAGGTCGTTACTTTTCCAGAATGAAGAGTGCGATTGCTTTTGAGGCCATCTTTGCTTTACTTGCTTATTGATTATTCTTATTTCCTAATGTGGACAAGTTTGTCGACATTAATGCTATCAGGATTTTCATGATTGGAAACCCGGTTCCTACACTGTTGGGTGATGCTTATTACTCTGTTCATCTTCAGAATTCTTATCATGGGGGAATGATTATCTGTTGCACGCCTTTGTTGTACCGGTGGTTCATCTCTCATATGCCTCAGTCTGATGCTTTTTGGGATGTCAAGAAGGAACCTCGTCGAGCTCCTAAGATCATGGCACTTACTGACTCGGATATTGATTGGTATCATCGAGCTTACCAGGATATAGAGATTGTTTACAGTTGTGGTAGTTTCCCCAATGTACCTCTTCTTGGTAATAAGGGAGGAATTAACTATAACCCTGTTCTTGCACGGAGACAACTTGGTTATCCGATGAGGGATAAACCAAACAGTATTCATTTGAGTAGTTTCTTTCTTAAGGAAGGAAAAGACCACAGGGAAGCTAGAGAGCAGATTGCGAAGGCCTAGCGTCACATTTATAAGAAAAGTAGGAATGATTTGGGACCTAGCGGTGCTGTTTCTTTGGAGCCATATCTTCAGTGGGTCTGACCGAGAGCCATCCAGTTGAAAATGTCGTATACTCGAGAGACACCCATGCCTGATCTGTTTGTGAAGACCATTCCTCCCTTATCAGATGATCTAGAAGAGTTGCAACTTGCTTTAGTTAGGATGCAACAGGAAAGAGATGCTTGGAAGAACAAGTTCCAGACTTCAGAGAGTTCCTACAAAGCAGACTTGAAGGAGAAAGATGATTTGATCGAGATCCTTGAGAGTCGAACGGTACAGTCTATGGAGAGGAAAGGGGATTTATTTTCTCCTAAGCCTCAAGCAGGTGCTGATTTCTCATTTCTTGATCCAGATGATTGGAAGGAGGTTACCATCAGACATATGGAAGAAAACCAGAGGTTGAGGGCTCAGATTGCCAGGCTCACAAGGAAGCGCCAGCGTACAGATTGATCTCTATCAATTTCTTTCTCTCAGGATTTTTAGATTGTATTTTCATCTTGTACTTGGGATCATTGAAACTTGTAACCCATTTTGAAGTTATTATAATAAAAAATTTCAGTATTTCAAAAGCTTTATTACTTTGATGTTTGCGATATGTCTATAAATCTTAAATCCCTTGAAATATTAAATGATAAAGTAAAAATAATCATATGCATTGCATATCATGCATCATATTGCACATATTTCTTGCAGTTGTTATGCATACCCAGGTGTCTTACCCAGCTTCTTTACTCCGTTCAGCAAGCTGACTCATCAATACAACACTCGGGCTAATTTCAAAAAGAAGATGGACAACTTGGAACAGGAGAATCGCGAGCTACGCGAAGAAGTTTCTGCTTTGAAGGTTGGCTTGGCCAATTTTACTACTCTGATGGAAGCTCTGGTGGTTGCTTAGAATCAGCCACCGAGTGTTCAACCTCAACCAACAAGGGCAAATGCTGAAGTCCCTGCTGTTCCTGTATCCGCTACTTTGACTGTTGTTCAAAACCGTATGCCTCAGGGTTATCCATGGGGAATGCCGGAGAATTTTGCACCTGAAGGTTTCAATTTGGGCCCCCAAGATGCTCCAGTGGTTCCAAATGTTGTTACTCCAGCACCTCCTGTGGTGCATGTTGTTCCTGTTGCACCTCCTTCGGTGAATTTGGTTATGTTTGTTAATGAACATGTATGTCGTCCTTTCCCTCTGCCGAGTGAAGACTTGGATCTTTATGACAGAATGGATGATTTCCAAGAGTGGTTTGATAGAATGCAAAGAGAGATGAAGGCTCTTAGGGGAAAAGAGTTATTTGGGCAGAATGTGAATGAGCTGTGTTTGGTCCCGAATGTCAAAGTGCCTGCTAAGTTCAAGGTCCCAGAGTTTGAGAAGTACAAAGGCAACACTTACCCTCGTGCTCACTTGGTGATGTATGTAAGGAGAATGTTTACCCACACCGATGATCAGCGTCTGCTGATTCACTTTTTCCAGGATAGTCTGACCAGCGCTGCGTTGAAATGGTACATGAGTTTAGACAGCGCCAACATCCATACCTTTAATGATTTGGGAGAAGAATTCATAAAAAAATACAAGTACAATGTGGACATGGCGCCCGATTGTTACCAGCTTAGAGCCATAGTTCAGAAAGATAGAGAATCGTTCAAAGAGTACGTGTAGAGATGGCGCAAAGTGGCTGCACAAGTGATTCCTCCCATGGAGGAGAAGGAAATGACTAAAAATTTTCTGAAGACGCTAGGAGCTTTCTACTACGAAAGAATGGTAGCAAGTGCCCCAAGTGATTTAACATAGATGGTAGGAATGGGTGTCCGCCTAGAAGAGGCAGTAAGAGAAGGCTGTTTGGCAAAGGGTGAAGGATCCGGAGGGGTGAAAAAGCTAGCTTATGGGTTCGCAAAGAAGAAAGAGGGGGATACAAATGCTGTCATACAAGAGAGGAGAATAAATGCTCCTAGAAGGAATTATCAGCACCACCAGCAAGTTGCTTCAGTGACTCCTGTTATGAATGCCGCTCCGACTACCATTGCTTATCAAAGATAGTCCCAGCAGGGAAACCAAGGGAATAATCAGAGAAGGGAGAATTATGACCCTATTCCCATGAGTTATGCAGAGCTACTACCAGCATTGATTCAGAAGCAGTTGGTTCAGACACGACCATCTCCAGCAGTACCATCACCATTGCCTTGGTATTACAAAGAAGACCAGACGTGTTCCTTTCATCAGGGAGCACCAGGGCATAATGTTGAAAATTTTTATCCTTTAAGGACTGAAGTGCAAAGGTTGGTGAAGTCTGGAATATTATCTTACAAAGACATGGGACCTAATGTGAAATACAATCCTCTACCCAAGCACGGGGGAGTTAATGCTATGAATATGGTGGCTGGTTGTCCAGGTGACTTCTTGATTTTTGACATTAATCTGGTTATAAGGGATTTGGTGAAGATGCACGCGGACCTCTGTGAATTCAGTTATTATACGCATGACCACGCCGGTTGTGCTATTTGCAGTACAAATATACAGGGTTGCGAGAAGATAAAGGCTGATTTACAGGAGATGATGGATGAAGGTCTAATTCATATAATCAGGCCTAGGGCAGAATATGAAGAGGAAGTTAATATGGTTTCTGGATGTCCGGGTGAATTTAGAATTTTTGAAGTAGAGCTTTTGAATGAGGATCTCGTGCAGTTGCATGCTACCTTCTGCCGTACTGCTGGTCAGGTAGAACACCAATATGGATCTTGCATAGTTTGCTGTCGGGACCCCCGAGGATGTTTTATTGTGAGAGAGGGTGTTCAATTGCTGTTAGAAAATGGGATTATCCAGATCATAGGTCAGAGAGATGATTATCACGGGATTGATATGGTTGAAGTTTGTTTGATGGGAGAAGAGTCAGAAGAAGAATACGCCTCTGCGGATGAGTATTTCTCTCCAGGCAAAGATTTGTTTGCCAGAAATGGTCTTTTGAGGGATGATTGTGTCGAGGAAGGTGTAAACGTCATTGTACCTTGTTTTGGTGCACCCGCTCACCTTGAGGTGGAGTACCATAGAAAACCAGTTGTTACCCCATTGGTAATTAGTCTGCCAGGACCTATTCCCTATAAATTAGGTAAGGCTGTGCCTTACAAATACAAAGCTACAATATTAGAAGATGGGGTGGAAGTTCCCATCCAGCCAATGCTAGACGTTGGAAATATAGCTGATAATAGCAGGGTGACCCGTAGCGGTCGTGTGTTTGCGCCGTTTATTTGAAGAGATGTTGTTGCTGGAAAGAAAATTGCTGAGAACAATGAGCCTAAGAAGGTTGTATGATAGACTAGCGGAGCCACATTGGAGAAACAAGTGGATGATATCTTGAAGATAATCAAAATGAGGGACTACAAAATTGTGGACCAGCTTTTGCAGACTACTTCAAAGATATCCATTATAGCTTTATTGATGAATTCCTCCGATCATAGAGAATCACCGATGAGAGTACTAGACCAAGCTTTTGTAGAAAATGACATTCCGTTAGATCAATTCAGCAGCGTAATTGGAAACATTACGTCATGTAACAACTTAAATTTCTGCAATGATGAGTTACCAGATAAAGGGAGGAATCACAACCTGGCCCTCCACATATCTATGAAATGCAAGAATGATTCGCTATCCAATGTGCTAATTTATAACGGATCCGCGTTGAATGTTATACCAATAAGTACTCTCATGAAGTTAAAGTATCAGGGAACACTTATGCGCCCGAGTGGAATAATTGTGAAGGCTTTTGATGGGTCGAGGAAATCTGTCATCGGTGAGGTGGACTTACCCATCCACATAGGACCACATTTGTTCTTGATAACCTTCCAGGTAATGGACATTATTCCCGCGTATAGTCGTTTTCTAGGACGGCCATGGATACACGAAGCAGGGGATGTCACTTTAACTCTGCATCAGAAGCTAAAATTTGTACATAAAGGGAAGGTAGTGATCATAAATGGGGAGCAGGCGTTGTTGATATCCCATCTATCATCTTTCAGTATTGTAGAAGCGGACGAGGCTGCTGTTGGAACCCAGTTCCAAGCCCTATCCATTGATAACATAAGGAAGAATGGGAATTTTGTGGTTTCCTTGAAGGATGCGCAGCAGGTGGTGTGCAATGGTCATAATGCAGTTTGGGGACGACTTGTGGATCCACCCTTGAACAAGAACAAAACTGGCTTGGGTTTCTCTTCGAGGAATGGCGAAGGTGAAAGTTTTAAGTCAAAGTCTTCTATGAATAATTATCATGATTTTTTCCACAGCGGAGGCTACCTCCATCCGATTGGTTCTGGAATTAATGCTGTTAAAGAGGATAAAGCAGAGCAGGAAGCACCAAATTATGTGACGCATGGAGTCCGAGTTCAGAACTGGGTCACCATTGATGTTCCTTCTTGCATACATGTTTCAAAGTAATTTGTTTTGTTAATCTGTTTCTTTCTTTTGAAAAGCTTTCACTCTGCCCAAGGTGGAAGTATTAATGTTGTAGGGCTTATCTGATTGCTATAATTGTTAAGATCATTAATAAAAGTTGTCTTTGCTTCCAAAATTTTGTCTTTTATTTTATGCCTTTTTCTTGGGAAATGGTAATAAAAATAAAAAAAACCATTTCAAAATAAATAATAACTGAAAATTAATCTGCATGATCACTCATTATATGTGGCAGTTTCTAAAAACAATCATAAATCATATGTGCAAATTCATTAAAAAACCCGTTGAATACGATGACCCTGCACCCTCTCCCAACTTTGATTGTCCTGTGTTTGGGGCTGAAGAAGAAGATTACGATGTGATTCTAGAAGAGGTCTCACGGTTGCTTGAACACGAGGAAAATACCATTCAACCATATAAGGAGCCTTTGGAAGTGGTTAATTTGGGTTCAGAAGAAGATCCGAAGGAGGTCAAGATTGGAGCATCGTTGCATCCTGATTTAAGGAGTGGGTTGATTGAGCTATTGAAAGAGTATGTGGATATTTTTGCTTGGTCTTATCAAGATATGCCTGGTCTAGATACAGACATTGTCGAGCATCGTTTTCCGTTGAAGCCAGAGTGTCCACCAGTTAAACAAAAGTTGAGAACAACCCACCCGGATATGGCAGTAAAGATCAAAGAGGAGGTCCAAAAACAGATTAATGCTGGTTTTCTTGTGACATCAGTGTATCCTTAATGGATCGCCAATATAGTCCCAGTACCGAAAAAAGACGGAAAAGTCCGCATGTGCGTAGATTACAGAGATCTAAATAAAGCTAGTCCAAAAGATGATTTTCCATTGCCTCACATTGACATGTTAATGGATAGCACAGAAAAATTCAAGGTATTCTCGTTCATTGACGGATTTTCCAGGTATAATCAAATAAGAATGGCTCCAGAGGACATGGAAAAAACAACGTTTATCACACTCTGGGGAACATTCTGTTACAGAGTGATGCCCTTCGCGTTGAAGAACGCTGGTGCAACGTACCAGAGGGCTATGACAACACTATTCCATGATCTAATGCACAAAGAAATCGAAGTATATGTTGATGATATTATTTCCAATTCCCAAACTGAAGAAGGGCATATAGAAGATCTGTTGAAGTTGTTTCGGCGTTTGAGGAAGTATCGTCTCCGCCTGAATCCAAATAAATGCACCTTCAGAGTTAGATCAGGGAAATTGTTGTGTTTTATTGTTAGCCAGAAAGGAATTGAAGTTGACCCTGATAAAGTCAAAGCAATTCAAGAAATGCCAGCACCAAGAACTAAAAAGCAAGTCAGGGGTTTCCTCGGGCGTTTGAATTATATATCCAGATTTATTTCCCACATGACTGCAACGTGTGAACCGATCTTTAAATTGTTCAAGAAAGATCAAGGTTGTGTGTGGACAGATGACTGCCAAAGGGAATTTGAAAGTATTAAAGAGTATCTGCTTAAACCTCCTATCTTGCTCCCTTTCGTAGAAGGAAGACCGTTGATTATGTATCTAACAGTGTTAGATAAATCCATGGGTTGTATTCTGGGACAACAGGATGAAACGGGAAAGAAAGAGTTCTCCATTTATTATCTCAGCAAAAAGTTCACTGATTGTGAGTCGCAGTATTCTATGCTAGAAAAAACATGTTGTGCTTTGGCCTGGGCGGCAAAGCGTTTGCGGCAGTATATGTTGAATCATACTACTTGGTTGATCTCCAAAATGGATCCAATCAAGTATATTTTTGAAAAGCCTGCTCTTACTGGGAGAATTTCCCGCTGGCAGATGTTGTTATTTAAATATGATATCGAGTACCGCACTCAAAAGGCTATCAAAAGTAGTGTGTTGGCAGATTACCTTGCTCACCAGCCGATGGAAGATCATCAGTCTGCAGAATATGAATTCCCCGATGAAGATGTGATGTTCTTGAAAGTGAAAGATTGTGATGAACCATTGCCTGAGGAGGGCCCCGACCCTGAATCTTGTTGGAGTATGGTATTTGATGGAGCTGTGAATGCTTATGGTAAAGGAATTGGTGTTGTGATTGTTACTCCTCATGGATCGCACATTCCTTTTACTGCAAGGTTAACATTTGATTGCACTAATAATATGGCAGAATATGAGGCTTGCATCATTGGTCTTGAAGAAGTTATTGATCTCAGAATCAAGATTCTAGATGTTTATGGTGATTCAGCCTTGGTAATAAATCAGATTAAAGGAGAATGGGACACTCGTCACCCTGGCTTGATCCCTTACAAAGATTATGCTAGAAGATGACTAACCTTATTCAATAAAGTTGAATTCCATCACATTCCTAGAGATGAAAATCAAATGGTGGATGCTCTGGCAACTCTGGCTTCCATGTACCAAGTGAATACTTGGAATGATATACCCCGAATTACAGTTCGACGGCTAGATAGGCCCGCTCATGTGTTTGCGACAGAGGAGGTAGTAGATGAAAAACCTTGGTATCATGATATCAAGCATTTTCTTCAGACTCAGGAATACCCGTCTGGTGCGTCAAAGAAAGATAGAAAGACACTGAGAAGATTGGCAGGCAGTTTCTTCCTCAGTGAAAATGTGTTATACAAGAGGAATTTTGACATGGTCTTGCTCAGATGCGTGGATAGACATGAAGCAGACATGTTGATGCATGAGATCCATGAAGGTTCATTAGGCACTCATGCTAATGGACATTCAATGGCTAAAAGGATGCTAAGGGCAAGTTATTATTGGTTGACAATGGAATATGATTATTACAAATTTGCAAAGAAGTGCCATAAATGCCAGATTTATGCAGATAAGATCCATGTACCTCAGACTCTTCTCAATGTGATTTCCTCCCCCATGGCATTTCTCTATGTGGGGTATTGACATGATCGGGATGATAGAACCAAAAGCTTCGAATGGACATTGTTTCGTCTTGGTAGCAACTGACTACTTTACCAAGTGGGTAGAGGCTGCTTCATATGCCAATGTTACCAAGCAGGTGGTTGTGCGTTTCATCAAAAACAATCTTATATGCTGGTATGGTGTGCCGAGCAGAATCATCACTGGCAATGGCTCGAATTTGAACAACAAGATGATGACTGAACTGTGCGAAGAATTCAAGATTGTCCATCACAATTAATCTCCATACAGGCAAAAGATGAATGGGGTTGTTGAAGCTGCTAATAAGAATATCAAGAGAATTATCCAGAAAATGGTTGTCACTTATAAGGATTGGCATGAAATGCTCCCTTTTTCTCTACATGGATATCGAACATCTGTTCGCACTTCAACAGGAGCAACCCCGTTTTCCCTAGTGTATGGAATGGAAGTTTTACTCCCTGTCGAGGTGGAGATTCCCTCGTTGCGTGTGATAATGGAAGCAAAATTGACAGAGGCAGAATGGGTTCAGAACAGGTTTGACCAATTGAATTTGATTGAAGAGAAGAGAATGACAGCTTTGTGTCATGGGCAGTTATATCAGAAAAGAATGAAGAAAGCATTTGACAAAAAGGTCAAACCTCATGAATTCAGAGAAGGCGACCTCGTGCTCAGGGAGATCATGTCTTTTAACACTGATTCTAGGGGCAAGTGGACTCCCAGTTTTGAAGGCCCGTATGTTGTCA
Source organism: Vicia faba (assembly GCA_948472305.1). Classification (NCBI taxonomy): domain Eukaryota; kingdom Viridiplantae; phylum Streptophyta; class Magnoliopsida; order Fabales; family Fabaceae; genus Vicia; species Vicia faba. The sequence continues at coordinate 992,901,631 of OX451735.1, forward strand.
AGAAAGCCTTCTCTGGTGGTGCATTAATTCTTGAAACTATGGATGGCGAGGAGTTCCCACATCCCATGAATGTTGATGCAGTTAAGAAATATTCCGCCTAAACAAATAAAAGAACAACTCGCTAAGTTGAAAACCTGAAAGGGCGGCTTAGGAAAAAAATAGCGTCTCGGTAGGCCGAAAACCCGAAAGGGCGGTCTAGGAAAAAATTAGAGACATAAACAGAATAAATTTCCCGCTAAGTTGAAAACCCGCAAGGGAAGCTTAGGAAAAACTTAGGGACTTTCTTGGCAAGTAACTACGTCAGACGAGAGTTAATCGTTGAAGCAACAATCTTCTCGGATCCTCACCATACTGAAGGGGTGAAAAACACAAGAAGGGGGGTTGAATTGTAAAACTGAAATCTTAAAGCAATTGACAAGATATTTTTATCCTGGTTCGTTTGATCTCAAACTACTCCAGTCCACCCGTCAAGGTGATTTCGCCTCTCTCCAACGAGGTCTTAATTCACTATATTCAACTGAATATTACAGACTGCTTTAACAACTGCTAAAGCCTTCTTGATTCAAACCACAATCCGGTTTGTCAAGGCAACACTTTCTTACAAAGGTATAAAACAAATGTGTGTGAATGTTTTCTACAAAACTTTATCACAACTGTGATGTATACACAAATTAAGCTTAGAAACTAGATTGCTAAACTGTAATGGAGTATCAGAGTTTGTGGTTTAACAAAACTGGTAGATGAAGATTATTGTTAAGCTTTGTGCGTGTAGAGAATTGGAGAGCATTAGCCATTATAATCTTCGAAGCCTTGTTTATATAGCACTTGAGAAGATGAACGTTGAATGCAAATATTCTTGATTCAATGCTAATAACAAGCTTTCCTTTTTGAGCAGATCTTGTCTAGAATGATGCCGTTGGAATTAATTAGCGTTCAATGCATAGTACCGTTGCTTCTTCAATGCACGTTCTGGCTTAGCTCATTCTGATTCTGCTTCGCTGCTGATGAACTTATTGTTTCTGTATCAGAGTGTTTACGCGCAGTTCTGTTCATCAAGCTTCAGCAAGTACGTGAGTTGATCATCTGATCTTGACGTTCTGATTCAGCAACTTCTGATGCTGGTGTATGAAATCAAATTCTGATGCTGAAGAAGTGATCTTGCTTATTTTAATCAGCGTATCTGCAAGTCAGAGCATAGTAATTTTAGGTAGCATATAGTTCAAACATGAAACATATAAATACTATATCTTTTCACTTTGTTATCATCAAAACTCAAATATAGGGTAGTAGATTCAAACATTGTTCTAACAATCTCCCCCTTTTTGATGATGACAAAAACTAGATATTTTAAATGAAAAATAACGTGAAAAGGTGTCTGGGAAATGTATCAGAATAAGAAGTAAGGAGAAATCAGAGTTAAGAGATACTCCCCCTGAGTTGATTACTTCCCTTTGATGATACGTGTTCTTCAGGATCAGATCTTTGTCTTTCTTTGAACATCAGATTAAGAGTCTTTGACTTATCAGAGAGCAGAGCTTCAGAGCTTTTCCTGTCAGAGCTTTGCTTTGGATCAGAGTGTTAGGTCGATCAGAACTTCATATTGATCAGAGCAACATGAGCTTCTACATTTTGATCAGAGCTTCTAGCTTCTAGTCTTCATAGTGTTCAGGAGCTTCCTTGTGCCTGTAGACTTAAAAACGAAACAGAAAAACATTTCAAGTAATAGAGTTAGAATGTTTGAGAATTTCTGTCTAGTTAGCCGTTATTGATTTTAAATATCATTCTTGTTCTCCCCCTTTTTGTCAGCAATCAAAAAGTGTTGGTGATGTGCTAAAACAATTTAGATCAGAAAAACAAATTATATTAAAATAGTTCATAATCAGAGCAAAAGAACATTACAAAACCTAGTCAAAACAGTACATCAGAAAATGAAGAAAACATAGAGAATGTCATGCAAAAAAAATTTTAAGGTTGTGGGGGCATGCGTGAGAACAGGCTTTCCAGCATTACTTGAATCTCTTCAGAAGTTTCATTCTGCTTCTGAACCATGTTGACAACAGTGTCAATTTTGTTGTCCTGTACATCCATTCTTGCTTTCATTTTCTGATCATTCTCTTCCATCCGCTGCTGTAGACGCAAGTCATTCAGCCTTAATTCTTCCAGAGCCTGCCTGTCCAAGGCAGCTTGAGAACTTTCAGAAGGAGGAAGCTTCTCAGAACTTTCAGCTACATCTTCTGCTGGATTTTCTTCCTGAAGGGTCTTGTCTTCTTCTGATGGTTGCACCTGTGCAGCTTGCTCTTTCTCAGACCAAGATTCACTGTCCAGAGGGAGCACAACTTCTTGAGGCAGCTGACTCTCAACTTCCTTCAGCAGCTTGCTAAAGTTCTGTTGAGCCTGCTCATAGTTGGCGTCCTGCAGCTTGAGGGCTTCAGCACGTACCCATAGTCTGAACTGTGACCAGAGCTGATCAGAAGCAGCTGGGTCGATCATCCCAGGACAGATTTGCTTCAAAGAAGTAATCCATTGCAGCATACCTGTTTCAAAATTCAAGATACCAGAGCCAACATCTGGTTGCTTTGGTTTGGGTATGGCAATTTTGTGTCTTAGGTCAGCAAGACGTTCAAGACTTGTGAAGTCAATGAAAGTTCTGCTGGGGTTTTCAGCGGTTTTCTGAGAGGTTGTTTGTTTTGGAGGAGGGTTATCAGAATCAGAGTCAGATATTTCTATTGGAGTGGTTGGAGTTTTTGGAGGTGTTGATTCCTCTGAAGATGGCAACTGGGGCCTGACAATAGTGGTTCCACATGGCAACTGGATTGCCAGCGGTGAAGGTTGAGGTGAGTGGGGGTCAGAATGATGAGGAGAAGGGGTTTCATAGCGGTGAAACTCTGTTTGTGGTGCAGGTGGATTATTTTCTGGTTGAGGAGGTGGAATCTCTGATTGCTCAGGGATCAGAGGTTCTTCTGTGAGTGGTTGTTGTTGTTGTGGTTCTGGTTCTGGTTGATGTTGTATTTTTGGTTCAGGTTGTGGTTCTGGTTGTGGAGGAGGAATATTTGGTGGTTCAGAATTTGGTTGAGCAGAAGCATGTTCACGCTCAATATCAGCTAGCACTCTATCAAGTGCTGGAGTTGTTGAAACAGTTGGTTGTTTGGTAATTTTGATTCTGGGTCTTCTGAGTAGTAAGGCCTCAGAAGGGTCTTCTGGTATGGTTTCATCAATGGTAGGGATTGGAATGGATATTCTGTGAGAGGTTTTAGGAGGGGCAGCAGATGTTGGAATAGTAGATGAAATTGAAATAGGGGCAGCAGATGAAATACCTCTTTTCTTTGGAGTCTGATGAGATGATCCTTCTGTTGGCGCTTTCCTCTTCTTTGTCTTCTTCTGAGTCACTTCTGGTTGGACTTGACTCAGATCTTTGATCTTCAGCTTTGAACCTGTATCTTCTTCCTTGTATGAATCTGGATACTTGAGAAACATATCAGGTTGGGATTCCATTTCAGAAAATTTTGGGAAATCACTCAGAGGCACTCTTCTGCTGGAGATGTCAGCAGTTGAAGTAGCTCTGGGTTCCTTCCTGATATTTTCTATCAGCTTCATCTTTTTCAGGTTCTTAGCGTTCAGCGGTTTTCCAACAGTTGGTTCAATAGTGCTCAGCACTTGAGCTTCACTTAGATACTCTATCAGCTTATTCTCTGTCAGAATATCTGATATGAGCCTTCCAAACGGTATCCAGTCCCTTTTGGTCCTTTCTTCTTCTCTTGTCTCTTTCACACTGGTCTTGAGATGGTTGAACAGGAAGTGTGCCAGATTGATCTTCACCCTCTGATCAATAAAGTAGATCAGAAACTGCTGATCCACGTTTATATAATCAGGAGAGCTTGTTGGCTTCCTGTGATTGAAGCATCCAAGAACAATCTTGGCCCATACTCTGCAGTGATCCTTCAGATCCTTAATTTTGCTGCTGGGAAATCCAAGAGTGAAAATGTTGTTGGCTACCACACCTATATCAGGGCATCTGTCAGCCATGTCCACACAACGGACTCCACCACCACTTTGACCGATTAACCTAGCAATGAGGTCTTCAGAAATCACTATCTTCTTTCCCATGACAGAAGAGATGACTAGATGTTTATGAATCTTGGCGTGAATCCAAAATTCCTTGACAAGCTCTGGGAATGTTGGTCCAACCAACCTATCGAAATACCTCTCCCACTTTTGAGCCCTAATTTCTTCAGTTAGGTCAAATCCATTATCCTTCAAGCTTTCGAAGTCGATGATTAACTCAGAGAGAACTTCAAGATTCTTTACCGGTGTGAGAAGAGTTCTGAGGGGCACCTGATATTGTTCAGAGGTTTCTTTCTTCTGATTGCCTGCAGAAATGCTGGAGGATGCCATTGTTCTCACTAAAAAGCTTTGAGAATGATTTGAAAGAAAAAGGTTTGTAGGAGATAAACTCAGAAATATGCAGAAAATACTTGAATGATTATGAGAAAGCGTAAAGAATAAGAATGAAGAATAATGTGCTTAAATAAAGTTTTCAAAAACTATTTTGAAAAATTAAACGTTTTTAAGAGAGAGAAAAAAATAATGATTGCCATTAACAAGCGTGATTACTTTTCATTAAATGCTTGCTGATTTTGGGGGATTTGAGAAAGATACTTAAAAACGGTTACCAGACATGTGTCTCAATGCACCCAATCAGCGCTTTGCCTTCTCAGAAGCGTGCACGCGTTCTGCTTCAGGGATTTGCTGATGATTGGATGACACTTGTTTGATGTAGTGATCAGCACGTCTGTCTTTGAGATTAGACTCTCAGATCTTTAGACTTGCATCTGATACAATCTGCATGTTCTATCTTTCTGAAAGAAGATTGATCAGAAGTTCACAGTAAAATAATTACATTCTGAAGATAAATACATGGAATTAAAACATTTTCATTCTGGGCATACTTTCATGCTGAGATGTTTCAGAATGAAATTGAACCTATCTTCTGAAAGGGGTTTAGTAAAGATATCAGCCCATTGATGGTCTGTATCTATAAATTTCAAGTTTAAAATACCTTTCTGAATATAGTCCCTAATGAAATGATGTTTTATTTCTATATGCTTAGCTCTAGAATGTAAAATAGGATTCTTACTTAAGCAAATAGCAGAAGTATTATCACAAAGAATAGGAATGTTACTCTCAAAAATCTGGAAGTCTTCAAGCTGACTTTTCATCCAGAGCATTTGTGTGCTACATCCTGCTGCTGCTATGTACTCAGCTTCTGCTGTTGACAGAGCAATTGTTGACTGTCTTTTGCTGGACCACGAGACCAGATTTTCTCCCAGAAACTGGCAGCTTCCAGAAGTACTTTTACGTTCCACTCTGTCTCCAGCAAAATCAGCATCACAGTAGCCTACTAAGCTGTAATCACTAGATTTTCTATAAAACAAACCCAGATTAGTAGTACCTTTCAGATACTTGAAAATTCGCTTAACAGCTGTTAAGTGAGATTCTCTAGGATCTGATTGGAATCTAGCACAAATACATACGCTGAATAAGATATCAGGTCTTGAAGCTGTCAGATAAAGGAGAGAACCAATCATACCTCTGTAGACCTTCTGTTCTACACTTTTGCTTACCTCTTCTCTTTCCAGAATGCACGTGGGATGCATTGGAATCTTTGATGGCTTACATTCTGAGAGGTCAAATTTCTTCAGAAGATCTCTGATGTATTTGCTCTGATGAATGTAAGTTCCCTCTGGAGTTTGATTGATCTGAATTCCTAGAAAGAATTTCAGTTCCCCCATGAGGCTCATCTCAAATTCTGCCTGCATACACTTAGCAAATTTTCTTCCAAGAGAAGGATTAGTAGAACCAAAAATAATATCATCAACATAAATTTGACAGACTAAAATGTCACTCTTAACTGTTTTACAGAATAGAGTAGTGTCCACTTTCCCTCTGGTGAATTCTTTTTCAAGCAGAAAGTTACTTAGCCTTTCATACCAAGCTCTGGGAGCTTGTTTCAGACCATACAGTGACTTTTTCAGTTTGAAAACATGTTCTGGATGTTTTGTATTTTCAAAACCTGGGGGTTGGTGAACATAAACTTCTTCTTCTATATAGCCATTTAAGAATGCACTTTTGACATCCATCTGATACAGAGTGATGCCTCTATTAACAGCAAATGAAATTAAAAGTCTGATAGATTCTAACCTGGCGACTGGGGCAAAGGTTTCTGTATAGTCTATCCCCTCTTGCTGACTATAACCTTGTGCAACCAGTCGTGCCTTGTTTCTGACGACTTCACCTTGTTCATTAAGCTTGTTTCTGAACACCCATCTTGTTCCAATGACGTTGAATCCTTTTGGTCTGAGAACGAGATCCCATACGTCGTTTCTGGTGAATTGATTCAGCTCTTCTTGCATTGCCAGAATCCAGTCGTTGTCCAGAAGTGCTTCATCAATAGAAGAAGGTTCAATCAGAGACACAAGTCCCATAAGAGTTTCTTCAGAGTTTCTGAAGCTTGCTCTTGTTCTGATTGGATCTTCCTTTCTTCCTAGGATAGTTTCTTCTGGGTGATCCAAACTGCTTCTGGGTAATCTCTTCTGAGGTTGATCAGCAGCAGTTGTAGGATTTCTAGCATTGCTTCTTTCAGACGTTGAAGGAATGTCTGTGTTGAGAGCTTCTGATGACTTGTCTTCAGAACCTGCAAATTCAATTTCTATACCTGCAAGATTTTCATTCTGCTTTGACTTTTCAGAGTCAAGCTTGTCATCAAAACGAACACTGATTGATTCTTCCACAATCTGTGTTTCTGTATTGTATACTCTGTACCCTCTTGAGCGTTCAGAGTATCCTAACATAATACACTTCTGTGCCTTAGAATCAAACTTGTTCAAATAATTCTTTGTATTTAACATAAAGCAAGTACATCCAAATGGATGAAAATACGAAATGTTGGGCTTTCTGTTCTTCCACAATTCATATGGAGTCTTTTCCAGAATAGGTCTTATTGAGATTCTATTCTGAATGTAGCACGCTGTGTTTATTGCCTCTGCCCAGAAAGTCTTAGCAACGTTTGTCTCATTGATCATGGTTCTGGCCATTTCTTGCAATGTTCTGTTCTTTCGTTCTACAACTCCATTTTGTTGGGGAGTTCTAGGACAAGAGAAATCATGCAGAATGCCTTTGTCATTAAAGAATGACTCAAAATCTTTATTTTCAAATTCTCCACCATGATCACTTGTGACTTTAAAGATTCTAAGATCTTTTTCATTCTGAACTTGGTTACAGAAGGTAACAAACACAGAGTGTGACTCGTCCTTGTGTCTTAAGAACTTTACCCATGTCCATCTGCTATAGTCATCTACGATTACTAACCCATACTTCTTGCCACTGACTGAAGCAGTTTTAACTGGTCCAAATAAGTCAATGTGCAGAAGTTCTAATGGCTTAGAGGTAGAAACAACATTTTTGGATTTAAAAGAAGGTTTTGCAAATTTGCCTTTCTGACATGCTTCACACAGAGCATCTGAATTGAACTTCAAATTAGGAAGTCCTCTGACCAGATTGAGTTTGTTAATCTGAGATATTCTTCTCATACTAACATGCCCCAATCTTCTGTGCCAGATCCACTGCTCGTTGTTAACAGACAGAAGACATTTTACGTTCTGACTCTTTAGTTCAGAAAGTTTGATTTTGTAAATGTTGTTTTTCCTCTTTCCATTAAACAGGATAGTCCCATCTTTCTGACTAACAGCTTTACATGATTTTTGATTAAAGATTATATCATAACCGTTATCACTTAATTGACTTATGGATAACAGATTATGCATCAATCCATCAACTAGCAGAACATTATTAATAGAGGGAAGATTTCCGTTACCTACAGTTCCAGAGCCAATAATCTTTCCCCTCTGATTGCCTCCAAAGCCAACGTGGCCTCCAGGCTTAAGTTCCAGGCTTTGGAACATATGCCTTCTTCCCGTCATGTGTCGTGAGCAGCCAGAGTCCAGGTACCATGACTGGTGTTTCTGACTTGCTGCTAAAGATATCTGCAACATGTATTATTTTATCCTTAGGTACCCAGATCTTCTTGGGTCCTGATTTGTTAGTTTTACCAAAACTCTGGTTGAATTTTGGTTTCACAGAGTGCTTACTACTAGTATATTTGATGTCATGTGTGTGACCATACACAAAGTGTGAATTTAGAGGAGTGTGTTTAATGGTTAAATCCATGACATTTTTAGGTGTAGGAACCTTACCTAGGTATCCTATTCCTTTCCTGCCGTTTCTGCTAACTCCATAGATCATTGAAGCCATTCTGCTTCTATCTATGCTTTTAGCAAGGAACTTCTGGAAACTATGATCATACTCCTTGATGATCTCATCAGCGTTGCTGGGAGTTTCAGAAATTGGTTCCTTCTGAGAGTTTTGTAAAGAGTTTTGTAATTTTAAAATTTTATCTCTCAGCTCAGAGTTTTCCAATTTGAGACTCTCAGACTTATTAGAGTCAGATTCAAGATTCCTTTTCAGGTCTCTGAATTTAGCTCTAATCTGCTGATAACGTTCCAGAATTTCATTGAGGCTTTCAGCAAGTTCAGCCTTTGTAAAATTAACAGCGAAGTTAGGGAATACCTCTTCTGTGTCTGATTCTGAGTCTGATTCAGAAGCTTCACTATCATCTGGAATGTTAGCCATGAGCGCTATGTTTGCCCTTTCATCATCTGATTCTGAGTCAGCTTCAGACGAGTCAGAGTCATCCCATGTGGCCATGAGACTTTTCTTCTTCTCTCTTCCAAACTTCTTTTTGGGCTTTTCCCTCTGAAGCTTTGGGCAGTCACTCTTGTAGTGTCCTTGCTCATTGCACTCGTAGCAGATGATGTCTTTTGTGTTTGGCTTCTTGCTACCGGTGGAGCCTTCAGATCTTCTGTATCCAGAGGAAGAATCTGTCCTTCTGTATCTGGAAGAAGACTCGTTCTGATCAGATCTTCTGGGATTCCTGAACTTCCTTTGTCTTTGCTTCCACAGTTGATTTACTCTTCTGGAGAGAAGGGAAAGTTCGTCTTCTTCTGATGAGGATCCATCAGATGTTTCTTCAACTGCCTGCAAAACTTTAGATTCAGATTTTCTGTTAGATTTTAAAGCTAAAGGCTTACCTTGCTTCTGAGGCTCGTCAGCTTCTAGCTCTATCTCATGACTTCTGAGGGAGCTTATAAGTTCCTCCAGAGTGATTTTGTTGAGATCCTTCGCTAGCTTCAGAGCAGTAACCATAGGCCTCCACTGCTTGGGTAAACTTCTGATTATCTTCTTGACATGGTCAGCAGTAGAGTATCCTTTGTCCAGAACTTTGAGACCAGCTACCAGAATCTGGAATCTAGAGAACATAGTTTCAATGGATTCAGATTCTTCCATTTTAAACGCCTCATACTTCTGAATGAGCGCCAGAGCTTTTGTTTCTTTGACTTGAACGTTGCCCTCATGCGTCATTCTGAGAGAATCAAAGATGTTCTTAGCTGTGTCTCTGTTGGAGATCTTTTCATACTCAGTATAAGAGATGGCACTGAGGAGGATGGTTCTGGCCTTATGGTGATTCTTGAAATCACGCTTTTGTTGATCAGTCATTGATTTTCATTCAATCTTCTGACCAGTTGCATTCACAGGGTGCGTGTATCCATCTGTCACCATATCCCACAGATCAGCATCATGTGCTAGAAAGAAGCTTTCAATTCTGTCTTTCCAGTAATCAAAGTTTTCTCCATCAAAGACTGGAGGTTTGCCGCTGAATCTGTCTCTATCCTCATTGTTGTCATTGCTGAAATGAGAGTTGTTTCCTGCCATTGTGTTTTTCTGACGCTGGATCTTGTACTGACACGGTTAAGTGTTTTAGCTCAGAACCAGGCGCTCTGATGCCAATTGAAGGGGTGAAAAACACAAGAAGGGGGGGTTGAATTGTAAAACTGAAATCTTAAAGCAATTGACAAGATATTTTTATCCTGGTTCGTTTGATCTCAAACTACTCCAGTCCACCCGTCAAGGTGATTTCGCCTCTCTCCAACGAGGTCTTAATTCACTATATTCAACTGAATATTACAGACTGCTTTAACAACTGCTAAAGCCTTCTTGATTCAAACCACAATCCGGTTTGTCAAGGCAACACTTTCTTACAAAGGTATAAAACAAATGTGTGTGAATGTTTTCTACAAAACTTTATCACAACTGTGATGTATACACAAATTAAGCTTAGAAACTAGATTGCTAAACTGTAATGGAGTATCAGAGTTTGTGGTTTAGCAAAACTGGTAGATGAAGATTATTGTTCAGCTTTGTGCGTGTAGAGAATTGGAGAGCATTAGCCATTATAATCTTCGAAGCCTTGTTTATATAGCACTTGAGAAGATGAACGTTGAATGCAAATATTCTTGATTCAATGCTAATAACAAGCTTTCCTTTTTGAGCAGATCTTGTCTAGAATGATGCCGTTGGAATTAATTAGCGTTCAATGCACAGTACCGTTGCTTCTTCAATGCACGTTCTGGCTTGGCTCATTCTGATTCTGCTTCGCTGCTGATGAACTTATTGTTTCTGTATCAGAGTGTTTACGCGCAGTTCTGTTCATCAAGCTTCAGCAAGTACGTGAGTTGATCATCTGATCTTGACGTTCTGATTCAGCAACTTCTGATGCTGGTGTATGAAATCAAATTCTGATGCTGAAGAAGTGATCTTGCTTATTTTAATCAGCGTATCTGCAAGTCAGAGCATAGTAATTTTAGGTAGCATATAGTTCAAACATGAAACATATAAATACTATATCTTTTCATTTTGTTATCATCAAAACTCAAATATAGGGTAGTAGATTCAAACATTGTTCTAACACATACTTCAACGGAAGCTGTTGCCCAGGATTTCAAAAGTTGTTAGGGGGGATAGTGGTCATTTTATCTCAATGTATCTTTTTCCATTATGTATTACCATTTCCCAAACTTTGTAATCATCCGTGGAGTCTCGCCATTCACAGACTATCATTCTATTAATGAAATTCAAGCTTTTGCCCAACTCTTTGTGTTCTTATTTTTATTTAGCTTGCAAAGACTTCATTTATTACTGATAATAACTGTTAAAGCAAAAAGATTAAAAAAACAAAATTGACTTTTCAAAAAAAAGAGAGATCTTTACAAGTTCAATTTACTTTTGGATTTGTGATGAAATAATGACAACAATAATGGTGGTCCCAAGAATGGAAAAACTCCGGTTGTTTTAAGAAGATTTACTCCCTTCATGAAAGTGTTCTCAGGTAATTTTGCTGGTAGGTGTGCAATCTTTGTGTGTTTCTCAGATAGTTTAAGACGATATCAGTGGGTACAAGGTACAATATTGGGTTTATGATCCCATTATCACCAGTCAAGTCTTGGTTCACTTTTTTGGGTTTGCATGGTGTGATCGGTGGGAATGAGAACTGGCTGTTTTGGAATGCTGGTTCGCGTTTTGCGTTTGTTTTCGCAAAATGTCGCGGTAAGCAAGAGTCGACACCGTCTTTTATTTTATCCAACAAGGAAAGGACAAAAGCACAGAAAAATTCCTTTTTGAGATATTTCTCGGGTTCGGGAGGTAGATTATAGAAAGGGAAGGTGTTAGCACCCTTTCTATCCGTGGTTATCCACGGGCTCTTAGGTACTTGCTCATTGTGTTTTCAAAAGTTTGCTTTTCTTTGTGTTTGTGGGTTTGAAAAGAGTTTTGTTTTTGAAGAGAGTGTAAGTGCGAAAAGTTTTGTTTTGTTTTTAAAAGGAGCAAGTACTTAAGAACCATTTACCTACTCAAAAAGGAATTAATCTGTACAAGTGTCCTTTAGACAATGCTATCCCACTATTGAGGAGTAGGTAGCATCGTTGTTGGAGTTTTCGGGTCAATTCGATTAAGGGACGTGTGGTCACTAAAGCAATGTTAGGACGCCTTAGCGGTAACCCTAATGTCTTAGATCATTTCATCTGAGGCAACCGTTTCGAGACAACTATGATATTTGGACAAGAGGACGACCTCTAAAACTTCCTATACTCAATGACCACGTTTGAGGTAACCAAGTGAGGTGTACCCTAAGAGTGGCATGTGCGAGTGTATTGTTTTTCAGTTATTTATCTTTGTACATGTTAATGGTGAGCTACTGTCGATTTTAAATTAAAGATTAATCTTGTCATGCATTGCCTATTTATCAAGCATCTAACAGTTAATGGTTGCGGAAATTAAATTCCGGAAAATAAATCTAAGCTATTACAAGGCGTCGGGTATTTACATCGCCAAAGACAAACCCTTAAAAATTAAATTGCGAAAAGTAAATAAAAGCGATAAATAAATAAATAAAGTCCTAAGTTAAAACTATTACATTCCCGGAGCAATTACATTATTGAAATATGGATCAAAAATTATTCGCGCGCGAGAAAATTAAATCGAAGTGTTTTTAGGGTTTTGACCCTTTTATTAAATAAAGCATATTTTTGTTATTTTTTTGAATTAAAAATTAATCTAAATTAATAATTGAATTAATTAATTAAATGAAAATATTTTTGTTTTTTTATTATTTAAGGAAATAAGATGAGAATGATTAAAAATATTAAAAACCCTAATTCTATATTGATTTTAATTTAATGCGAAATATATTAAAATTTAACCTAATTAAACTAAATGAATTAATTAATGGTTTATTTACAAAAATAGTAATAATAGAATTAATGGAATTAATAAAAATATTTTTTGTTGTTTTCTGATTTTTTATAAAAAAAAAATAAGGGGTTAATTAATTAATTAAGGTAATGATAATAATAATAAAATAAATGGATAAGGAAAAGAAAATAAAATGTAAAGAATACTCAGGGGGGTGCTGGGCTTAATTTGGTGGTGGAATTGGCAATTTTCCAGGCCCAACACGTTGGCCTTCATTGACTTTTCCACTCCAGTATGCATTGGTTGACTTTAGTCCATGGTGGTACATCAGCCTGGTTCATTGGATCTTGGCTTGAAGCCACTTGGCAATTGGGATCTGGAGGTATTTGGTGAACCACGCTTGGAACGTTGCACATGAATACCTGAAAAGCAAAATCAAATAAAGTTTTCGGGGACCTGGGATTCGAACCCAGGTCCCAATGATCACATGCCAACGCGCTTGCCACTCAACCAAATTCCTTCATTCGTTATAAGAATAACAATCAAATAATATATTCAAAACCATTAATTAAACCTTATAAAAAAAATAAAAACGCGCTACGATTTAAATGAACCAATGACACTAAGACACATCTTCATCTTCTTCACAAAAGCCTGGTTCGTTTACTTGCGGATTTTTATCCGCAGGAAGATTCATAGGGTCTTTCAAAAATCTCTCCCAGGCCATAAAAATGAAATCCAAGAGTACCAACGTACTCGTCTCTTCCTCCTGGTCATCCCTGTAACCATTACTAACCTTAATTTAACCTGCATAAAAAATGCCCAAAAACAAGAACAAGAACCCTAGGTTCTGGATACAGGGTTATAAGCCATAAAAATAAAATCAAATATTACAGAAACGTTGGAAATTGAATGGTGAGTATGAATGCACAAGAAAATTGGCAAAAAGATGCAAGAATGATGAGTTACGTTTCCATGTTCAGGGGTGTATTCGTGATTACTTACAGCGCGATTTGGATAGCTTCAGGCCTTGGCTTTGGTTGCTATTACTTCACTGGATGGCAGGGAAGAGAGTAGTGTTGAGCTTTTGGTCTGAATTGGCCTTCAAAGTTGTTTTCGATCTCACATTTTTCAAGCTTTTTTCTCAAAGTTGTGTGGCCATTTCTGCATAGTTCTATGCGTGTTCTAGGTTTGTGTGCATATAATGGAATGAGTCTAGGTCAAAATTTGGACCAATATCCCTGTGCATTGAAGAGGGAATATTGGATTTGATCACCATTGATAAGCTTTCCAAATATAGGCCAAATCTAATTTGTTGTGCTTGTTTTGACTTGATACGAATTGGTTGAGTGTCACATGGTATTTGCAAGCTGTAAAAATCACAAGAATCTCTTTACATTAATTTTTGGATTTTATTTGAATTAATATAGATTTAAAATGAATTAAATCAATAAAAATGAAATAAAATAGAAAAAATAAATGTTTGGTCATGAAATTAAAGATGGGACACGTGTGTGGTGTGACAAGACCAAATCAAGTGGAAAAAAGTGGGCCCTTTTCTCAAAAATTGGAGTTTTGAGGATAGTTGACTTTTGACAATTTTAGAAAAATGCCCAACTTCAACAATGCATAACTTCCTCAATTTTTACCTTTTGGTAGCGTTCTTGTACTTTTTAGAAACGTTTAGATGTCATCTAATCAACCCTTTTGGTCGCATCTCATTTTGATGTTCCATGCTCAAGTTATAAGCTTTAGAAAAAAAGGTGTTTTTGTTGACTTTCAAAAATGACCTATAATGTCCAAATTAGTAACTTTCTGTGAGAGCCTTTCTTGATATTGGGGTGTGAAGATGGATTGTAGGAAATTGCATACTCTTAAAAATGAGCTTTGGATGGGTCATTTCTCATGATTTATGAGAAAGTTATGCTTGGTCAAAGTTGAGTTGACTTTTCCTACAAAACCCTAATTTAGCAACTTTTGAATCTTGATGAATCTTGAGAAATCCTTGATGAATCATGATCAACCCTTGATAAAATGATGAATTATCCTTAAAAATGATAATGTTGACAAAAAATATTGAGGTTTGACTATATTTGGGACACATTTGACTTTTGCCCTAGCACAATCGATTTTTAGACCTCTTGAGCAATTGACTGGCCAAACTTCCTCTGTAAGGCTTGAAATTTGACATGGATGAACTTAAGAACATATTAGGACATTAGGGAGAATTGAGGTCATTTTGATGTGAGGACCTTGATGCAACACAAAACCCTAATTTTGACTTGACTGCCTTAGGAGGTGATTTGACTGTCCAACCCTTGAGCCATTTTGAGCAATTTGAAGATCATTCTTAACAAATCTTGAGGAATATGGGAGGGAAAATTTTGGGGTACAATAGTTGCCCCTGTTCAATTTTCTTAAACCTGAGGATATAGATTGGCTTTCGAGCCTTTCGTGGTCCGAAGGTGGAAGATAATTGAACACTAGAGTGCTCAAAAATATGCACCCGCATGGTGTAGTATCAACATTGTGATGTTGGGAATGGGATTACATATGCCATTTGGAGATTGTTGGTAGGAGGATGGGCTTACAGATGCCATCTGCATGAGTGTCGATCGCATAAGAGATTCCTTAGCGAGAACTTGCATACCTGTTGTTGTAAAAGATTCTGCTAGGGAAGTCTAACTTTTGTTGAGATCTAGGAACTTTCTTGTACTTCAACTGAGAGAATGCCTCGGCTGAGTCTTAAGAACCTATCCATCATTCAACTAGGGGGAAACATCTTCATCAAGATCTAGGAACTATCTCGTGCTCAATAGAGTATACCGTTGAGGTTATAGAACTTGTCCACATTATGACGGAGGAAAACATCAAGATCTAAGAACTGACTCGTGCTCAATGGAGTATACTTGTTGAGGTTATAGTACTCATCCACACTATGACGTAGGGAAACATCTTCATCAATATCTAGGAACTGTCTCGTGCTCAACGTAGTATACCGCTGAGGTTATAGAACTTGTCCACACTATGACAGAGGAAAACATCAAGATCTAGGAACTGACTCGTGCTCAATGGAGTATACCATCGAGGTTATAATACTCGTCCACACTATGAAGTAGGGAAACATCTTCATCAAGATCTAGGAACTGTCTCGTGCTCAACGTAGTATACCGTTGAGGTTATAGAACTTTTCCACACTATGACGGAGGAAAACATCAAGATCTAGGAACTGACTCGTGCTCCACGGAGTATACCGTCGAGGTTATAGTACTCGTCCACACTATGACGTAGGGAAACATCTTCATCAAGATCTAGAAACTGTCTCGTGCTCAATGGAGTATACCGTTGAGGTTATAGAACTTGTCCACACTATGACGGAGGAAAATATCAAGATCTAGGAACTGACTCGTGCTCAATGGAGTATACCGTTGAGGTTATAGTACTCGTCCACACTATGACGTATGGAAACTGTCGAGATTGAGAACCTTATCTGGAATTCAACCGAGGATAATTCAATTGAGATTTAAGAATCGGTCAGGTCTTCGACGTAATTGAGAACTTTAATTGTATTTTTCCTGAAAGGTAAAGGTCAGTCATATGCAATGCATGATATGGATCAGGCAATGATGTTCTCAAAATAAATGAGATTGTATTCATATGATGCGTATATGCATGTATCATGATGTATGGGGATATAATGTTTTAGCTGGGGAAAATAAATCTCGAAGCTGCTGGAGAATAGAGTTGAGTTCTTCGTTTCCGCTGGGGATGATGAACGAAGATGAAAAACCTGTAGGAGAGAAAAACTCCGTTGGGGGAATAAACTGATGAAGAGATTACTCTGAGGGGAATTACTCTATGGGGAAGAGACATTCTGCTGAAGATTTCAATGATAACTCCGCCGGGGATTCTGTTGATAAGCTCTGTTGGGGATTTTAATGATGAACTCCGCTGGGGATAGAAAGAACTTCGCTGGGGATGATCTTTCAGTTGCAACTTGCTGTGGATAACCCAGTTAGACTCTTGTGAGGTTAACCTTCTGAATTTGGTTGGGGAGACTTATTTGTGCTCTGCAGGGGATAAGCTTCCAGAATCTACTGGGTAAGATGATTCAACTCTAGGGGGAAGCCTTTTTTAGACTGCGTTGGGGAAATGGCTCCACCAGGGGTATCTTGTATTCTTCCGGGGAACATTCTTTATACTCTGTTGAAGAATATTAAGACTGCCGGAGATGCTCTTATACTTGTTGGGGAATATCTTCATACTCCGCTGGGGAATATTAAGACCTTCTGGGGATACCCAGCCTTTTTAGCGCTGATGGTAGATGAACTCTACTTGGGGGAGAATATTGTTGATTCGTCCATAGTTGCAAGTCTTAGTGGGGAGAGCTACCCTTACTATTTTACTCTGCGGGGAGTGATGGTATCTTGGTTATATTCTTCAGCTGAACCTACCTTGACACCTTGGTGGACAGAGCAACTAGACGGTAAGGACAATTCTTATTGCCCCTGCTTCTGTTATTACCCGTAATTCGTCCTTTGTTTCGCATGTAAATATTTACGAGCAACAATTAATGTCAAATGCATATATCAAAAATGAACATTGGACGTTCCTTGTAAAACAAAATGGATAAAGGAAAAACGATTTGAAATTTGTCTGAAAATGAATTTGTATTGATTTTGAAGTTTTCCTGTAAATAGGCGTTTTTGTACAAGAGCTTGGCGTCCTAGTAAGATAATGCCGCCGAACAAATAGAATTTATACAATTTGTGAAAAGAAAACAAAACAGCTATGTGAATAATCCCACTGGGTTCCAACTCTGTTATTGCCTTTATATCTTCAAGCGTCTCATCACTTTGTTGCTTAGTTGAAGATGGATCTGATTGATTAGTGTCTTCCGAGCTTGATAGTTGATACCGAAGTCTGGATGCAGGGTGATTCAATGAGACATAGTGTTACACATATCCCTAACTTTTGCCTGG
The DNA here is from genome assembly GCA_948472305.1 of Vicia faba. Lineage (NCBI taxonomy): Eukaryota > Viridiplantae > Streptophyta > Magnoliopsida > Fabales > Fabaceae > Vicia > Vicia faba. The sequence goes on from OX451735.1 coordinate 992,919,252, forward strand.
ACCGCCCTTTCGGGTTTTCAGTCCACCGGGATACCCATTTTTGCCCAAGCCACCTTTTCAGGTTTTCGACTTGCCGGGTGTACAAATTTTTCAATTTCATCCCTTATTTTTGCCCGAACCCTTTTAGTTCGCCGGGAAGCCCTTATTTTTGCCTAGGCCAGTCAACCTAGCGGGTCTTTAATTATGCGTAATATCTTTTCACTATGTCTGCATTGACGGGGTGAAGAAGGTCGTCACCATCCATGGTGGTTAGAATCATAGCTCCGCCTAAGAAGATGTTCTTAACCACAAATGGCCCTTCGTAAGTAGGGGGTCCATTTTCCCCTGGGATCACCTTGAGGTAGAATAATGCGCTTGATTACCAGGTCCCAAACTTGATACTCTTGTCGTCTGACTTTCTTGTTAAATGCCTTGATCATTCGTTTTTGGCATGTCTGACCATGACGAATAGCAGTAAGTCTTTTTTCGTCGATTAGGTTTAGTTGATCAAGTTGGGTCTGAATCCAGTCATCTTCTCTCAAACCTGCATCCTTTATGATTTGGAGAGAGGGTATCTGAACTTCGATGGGCAAGACTGCCTCCATGCCATAAACCAAGGAATAGGGTGTTGCCCCTGTTGACGTCCGTGTTGAGGTACGGTACCCATGAAGAGAAAACGACAACATCTCGTGCCAGTCTTTGTATGTCACTGTCATCTTCTGCACAATCTTCTTAATGTTCGTATTTGTCGCTTCGACAGCCCCATTCATCTTCGATCGGTAGGGAGAAGAGTTATGATGTTGTATCTTAAATTGCTCGCAGAGCTCAATGATCATCTTGTTGTTAAGATTGGTACCATTGTCCGTAATGATCCTCTCCGGTACACCGTATCGAAAGATCAAGTTGTGCCGAATGAATCGTGCCACAACGTTCTTGGTTACGGTAGCAAAGGAAGCTGCTTCAACCCATTTCGTAAAGTAATCAATTGCTACCAGGATGAAACGATTCATGTTGGATGCCGTAGGTTTGATCTCGCCAATCATATCAATGCCCCACATTGCAAAAGGCCAAGGTGCCGTCAAGATGTTCAGAGGAACTGGAGGTATGTGCACCTTATGAGCATAGACTTGGCACTTGTGGCATGTCCGAGAATGCTGATAATAGTCGGCTTCCATTATGGACCAATAATATCCTGCCCGAAGGATTTTCTTTGCCATGGTATGTCCACTGGAATGAGTTCCAAAAGTACCTTCATGCAGCTCTGCCATGATTCTTTCTGCTTCAATCTTATCCACACAACGCAGTAAGGTCGAATCATGGTTACGTTTGTAAAGAATGCCATTGCTGATGAAGAACTTTGCTGCGAACCTCCTCAGAAACTTCTTATCATTAACAGATGCACCCTCGGGATACTCCTGGGCTTCAAGGTACCACTTCACCTCATGATACCAGGGCTTTTCTGTTACCTCTTCAGTCTCAAGATCACAGCAATGTGCAGGTTCATCTAATTTTTCAATAATGATCGGGGAGCCTCGTTGTCCCAATTGACTTTGAACATAGAAGACATTGTAGCCAGTGCATCCGCCAACTGATTCTCCTCTCTAGGGAAGTGTTCAAAGGTTATCTCCTCAAAATGGGGAAGCAATGTCAGCACATACTCCTTGTAAGGAATAAGATTTGGATGTTTCGTATCCCACTCGCCTTCGATCTGACTGATCACGAGAGTGGAATCTCCGAAGACACTTAAAAACTTAATCCTTAGGTCAATTGCAGCTCGAAGACCCATGATGCACGCTTCATACTCCGCCCTGTTGTTGGTGCAGTTGAAACATAGTCGGGCGGTAAACGGAGTATGAGAGCCTTTAGGAGATATGATCACAGCGCCAATGCCATTACCCAAAGCGTTCGAAGCTCCATCAAAGTACATAGACCATCGGGATCCTTCCTCAGGTCCTTCATCCGGTCCAGGTGTCTCACAATCAGTTATCAACATGATATTCTCGTTCGGCAATTCAAAGTTCATAGATTGGTAATCATCCACTGCCCGATGTGCCAGATGGTCTGCTAATACACTTCCCTTGATTGCTTTTTGAGTTGTGTACTGGATGTCATACTCAGTCAAGATCATCTGCCATCTTGCTATTCTTCCAGACAAGGCAGGCTTTTCGAAGATATACTTGATTGGATCCATCTTTGAAATCAACAGAGTAGTGTGAGTCAGCATATACTGTCTCAGCCGGCGAGCAACCCATGCCAAAGCGCAGCAAGTTTTCTCAAGCAGTGAGTATCGGGTCTCACAGTCGGTAAACTTTTTGCTAAGGTAATAAATAACATGCTCTTTTCGACCAGACTCGTCATGCTGCCCCAACACACACCCCCATTGAGTTGTCAAGTACTGTCAAGCATAAGATCAGAGGTCTCCCTTCAACTGGTGGCATAAGGATGGGTGGCTATTGTAGATACTCTTTGATTCTTTCAAAAGCGGCCTGACATTCATCATTCCAATGTACCACTTGATCTTTCTTCAGTAACTTGAAGATTGGCTCACAAGTAGCAGTTAGGTGTGAGATGAATCAGGCAATGTAGTTCAGTCGTCCTAGAAATCCTCTGACCTCCTTCTCTGTCTTGGGAGCTGGCATCTTTTGTATATCTTTCACCTTGGCAGGGTCCACTTGAATACCTTTGTCGCTCACGACGAAACCCAGTAGCTTACCAGACCTCACCCCGAAGGTGCACTTGTTCGGGTTCAATCTCAGCTTGTACAACTTCAGCCTGTCAAATAGCTTTTGTAGATGGTCAAGGTGTTCCTCCTCAGTCTGGGACCTCGCAATCATATTATCGACGTATACTTCAATCTCATGATGGATCATGTCATGAAACAAAGCAACCATGGCACACTGATATGTTGCCCCAGCATTTTTCAACCCAAAAGGCATGATCTTGTAGCAAAAGGTACCCCACTGAGTAACAAAGGTGGTCTTCTCCATGTCTTCGGGAGCCATTTTTATCTGATTATAACCGTAGAAACCGTCCATGAAGGAGAATACCTTGTGCTGAGCAGTATTGTCAACCAGAACTTCGATGTGAGGTAGAGGGAAGTTATCCTTAGGACTTTCCCTGTTCAAATCCCTGTAGTCAACACACATTCGGACCTTGCCATCTTTCTTCGGTACTGACACCACATTGGAAACCCACTGAGGATAAGAAGTCACTTCTAGAAAACCGGTGTCAAACTGTTTCATAACTTCGGCCTTGATTTTCTCAGACATCTCTGGACGCATACGGTGAACCTTCTGTTTTACCGGAGGACAATCTTCCTTGGTAGGCAGGCGATGAACCACAATGTCAGTATCCAACCCTGGAATATCTTCATAAGACCAGGAAAAGATCTCAACATAGTCATGAAGCATCTGAATCAACCACTGTTTCACGCTAAGCTCCAGATTTGCACAGATCTTGACTTCCTTTTTGTCTGTTTCAGTACCCAGATTCACTGTTTCCACTGGCTCTTCATGTGGCTGAATGGCCCTCTCTTCATGGAGTAGCAGTCTTGCAAGTTCACCAGGCACTTCGTAATCATCTTCACCTTCGTCTTCGACTAAGTTGATCGGATTTTCGAAGTCATAACTGGCAGTAGCAGAGTCGTTACTAGTGAGATCCAGAGTGGATTGAGACCTGTATATGTGAGTGTGTGTAAAATAGCTGTTTTGTAATATATAATAAAGAAAAACAAGGAGCGCAAAATTTGAAATGCAAGAAACATCCAATGCTTTTATTAATGATATATGAAAATGACACACAAAATCCCTCACAAATGAAGCCACAGTGCCCCGGGTAAGACACCGGGCCATAAAGTTTCAAAACATTGTCTGTTACAAGCTCAAAACAAAGAGTTCATTACTGGGTAACAAAAGTAATAGGGATGAAGTCCTTTGCTGTCCAGTTTCTTGGTCCACCATTGGTCGTAGGATAGATCCAGCTGTCGAATTCAGACTCCTCCACATCATCTTCAATGGCATTTACTCCCGAGTTGCTGATGAACACAGAAGGTCTTCCAATCCTTGCACTACAAATAACCCTTTGAGCTTCTGCAGTGAAACCCAAACCAAACTTGTTAGTCTTCTGAGTAAAATCAGGGAGTCGGCCCCAATTTGCACACTCACCCTTCACAATAACAGCCCGGGCATCCCTTAAGGAATCCATCTTCATAGGAGAATCTTCAACCACAGTCTCAGCTGATGCTAGTGTCTGAGGAACCTCTTCAAAATGCTGAAATGGGGTCTGTTGTACCCCAAAATTTGCCCTCCCATATTCTTCAAGAAATTGTCAAGCCAAGTCACAAAATTCCCCAAGGGTTGCACAATGCAAAGGGCTCCTATACAGTCAAAACTAGGGTTTATGTTCTGATCAAGAAAAGGAAGTTTTCAAAGGCCCAATCAAGTCTCATATGCCTACAAATATGGTCAAGCATCCTCATATCAAGTTTCAAGGCATTCAGCTCAAAATTGCACAGTCAAAACCCTAAATTGCACTACAGTCAACTGTAAGGGCAAAATGGTCATTTGACAGTCAAAAGTTCAAATTTTTGGTCAACATATCATTTTGAAGCCACAAACATCATTTGATCAATGCTTGATCATGATTCTCAAAATTTGGCTCAGAAATCATCAAGATGCAAAAAGTTTCCTTATTTGGACAGCTGAAAAAGTCAACTGAAATTGACCAGGGCATAACTTTCACATGGATTGTCAGAAAAATTCCATACAAAGCTCATTTTTAAGAGAAAGACATTTCCTACAACTCATCTTCATACTTCAAGTCCAAGAAATGCTCTCACAAAAAGTTATCAATTTCAACATTATAGGTCATTTTCAAAAGTCAACAAAAAGGGACTTTAAGTCAAAGGCCATAACTTGAGATTGGTAAATCAAAATTACATGGGACCAAAGACATTGGTTAGAGTACTCAAGGACCTTTCCAAAATGTCCAAGAACATGAGAAAAGCTTAAAAATTGAGCAAGTTATGCCTTGTGGAAGTTGGGAAATATTTGGATATTTTGAAAAGTCAACATTGCTTCAAATGACCTAAAATTGCTAATAGGCCCATTTTTCTTCCATGATTCATCATTCTAAGCATGTGCACGACCACTTGGCCCAAAGGGAAGTATTTTCTCATATTTTATTTATTTATTTGAATTATTATTTATATTAATTCATTTGAATCAAATTAAATATAGGAAAAATACTAACCTAAGTTTTCAAATCTTTTTGTACATATTTCAGCCTCAAGATTTCGTGCCTAAGTCAATATGGAAAGAATTGGAGCAATTGGATCTTAATTGATACAAAAACATGTGAAAAAGATATGGAAAAGATCTTAAGAAATCAAATTTTCAAAAACCATTAATTCATTGGATTTGTTCTACTTTTGTTAACCTAATAGCCTCACTACATATGCTTGATCATAAACCTAATGCCCATAGACAGAAAGCTGCGCTAAAGAACCATTGACAAACTTGGAAAAATTCCCTAAAAGCTCAAAACTGAAAAGCACTCTTTAGGTCGATTCAAGCCTCCATTCTTGTTTCAATAGTTTCCTTGGAGATCACTGATCACGTTCCAATCAGAAACAACCATCAAAACCTCAAGGATTGGTACACAGAACTCGAAATTTTTCATGAAATAAGCATAATCGTATTTTGATTTTCAAGCATAATTATTGCATTCTTCTTATGGATTATTACTCATTGATGGATTCTGATGCTAACTGTACCATTTAATTGCGTTTTTGTGCACTCAATACGATTTCACCATTATTGAGCATTAGGGTTTTGCAGCTTTTGAATTAGGGGTTTCCAGGTATGGTAAAATTGGACGTTCTCAGGACCATAATTAGACTCAGCTCATCTAGACGAAGAAGACAGGACCCTCGCGCCTAATTTATGTTTGGAGATGGCTTAATCGCTATTTCCTGGAAACAGGCCTAAGAGAACGTCTTTAAAACCGTGGCCTTTGTTTTTATGTTTTCAGGAACATGAAGACGATGAAGTCGTGGCCAAGCGTGATAGGTTGATTTGAATTTTTTGCGCGCAAATCCATTAGCGCGTTGTTTCGTATCATGTTATTTGTTGGTTATTTATATATCAAATGCATAGATTTGCTCAGCTGGCAGGCGTTGATAGCATTCACGTCCATGACCTGGGTTTGAGTCCCAGGTCTTCAATATTCCCATTTATTTTTCTTCAATTAACGTTCACGTGCAGTGCTGAGGTGAGGGATCATGATACACCTCTTAATCCAAGCGTCCACGCATCTAGCATATCCAGATCAAAGGCACAGATTGGGTGAACACACTAAGCCATAGTCCACGCACCACATGCTAGTCAGAAAAGTCAAAAAGATCAAAGCTTATTGGGCCAGAAACCTTGGGCTATACCTCCAAAATCAGGGGCAGACCCCCTTTGGTTTGCACTTTCTTTTCATTTTTTCTATTTTTTTCTATTCTTGTTTTAATTCTTATTTTTATTTTAATTACTGTTTATTTAATTAATTATTTTTTACAAAATACAAAAAAAATGCCTAAAAATCAAAAAAAATAAAAAAATATAATAAATAATTTTTATTTCTAATATTTTCATAAATAAAGGCATGTAATTAATTAGTTTTAAATTAGGTTTTAATATTAATTCTTTTCATAAAAAATCTAAAAAATGTAGAACTAGGTTTAATGGATAATTTTTATTTCCTTTTAATTTTTATTTTTACCATAATATTATTTATTTATTTATTTTTATAATTAAATTGTACATAAAAAAAACTTAGGTTTAATTTAGGTTAAATTTTAATACTTTCATAATAAATTTAAAAACCATTAGAATTAGGGTTAGTTAATTTTAATTAATTCTTTTTGAATATTAAAAAACACAAAATACCAAAAACATTCTCTTTTAATTTTTAATTTTAATTCCTCGTTAATTTGAATATTTTTGCAAAAGGGTCCAACGCCCTCGCTTCAATAATTCTTTTATTTCGTACATTTATTTTATTTCGCTTAAATAATTATGTATCTCTCCCGAAGCCATGTAACTAAACTTCTCGCACTTTACTTTATTTGCTTCTTTACTTTCCGTCAAATCGGGTCCGGTTTAAATTTGGCGATGTAGACCCGCGCCATTTGTAATAGTTTTAGATTTACTTTTCCTGCAAATATTTTAACTGTTAAACAAAGCATGCAAGAATGAATGGCTATAATAAAATCAAGCGTAGATCACTTTAACATGACAAGACAAAAATAAATGAATCTGACACACAAATCACACACCATCCCTAGGGTACGCCTCACTGTTGCCTTGCCTCGAAAGGTGAACGTCGAGTAGAGGATGTCTTAGTAAGTCCTCATGATCCGGGAACCTGGCATGAGGGTAGCTTCTAAGGTGTCTTCCCATTGCTCCGGTGATCACCATGTCCCGAACCTTCGAATTGACCCGAACACCTCCAACGGTGGTGCTACCTACCTCTCAATGGTGGGATGGCACTACTTTAAAGGACATTTACACAGACGAATTCCTTAGGGTAGGTAGGTTCTCGTAGATACTTGCTCTCTTCAAAAACAAATAAAAATCTTTTCACACCAACACTTTTCAAAAGCTTTCAAAGCAATTTTTCAAACACTCTGACACAAGAGTCGAACTAAAATTTTCAAAGAAACTTTTTTTAAACCCACATTGAAAAGCAAACAAACCATTTTTAAAAACACGATGAGCAAGTATCTAAGAGCCCATGGATAACCATGGATAGAAAGGGTGCTAACACCTTCCCTTTCTATAACCTACCTCCCGAACCGAGAGCAATCTCTTTAAGGAATTTTTCTGTGCTTTTGTCCTTTCCATTTGGAGAAAATAAAAGACGGTGGCGACTCTTGCTTCCGCGACATTTCGCGAACCAGCGTTAAACAGTCAGTTCCAGATCCACCGATCACAGAACTGGCGACTCTGTTGGGGACTTAAACGTAAAGTGAGGTGTACCTTAGGGTTAGTTCATAACTGTGTTTTCAATTGTATTGACTTGCTTGCTTTACTATTGTGGGTTGCATGGGAGTTACATAGATCCTAACCTGGATCTGGGGATACCCTGTTTAGGTAGCATAAGCTGTGAGGGACCTGTCCGGCGTATACCGACATGGGTGAAGCAGTGGCTACGTTGGTGTGGCGCCTTGGTCTGTACCGATATCCCTCGTGTTGAAACGGGGAGAATATGGGTCTTCCAAGGAGTCATTAAGCACCAACAGACCTTAGAACCTTAAATGACCCAACTTGGCCATTAGAACAGTAGCAGTATGCTACGCTCATTGAGGCTAAACTCTCGTGATGGTTCTGGCCGCAAGAAAAGATTGCGATGTTGGAGTTATGACCGATTGAGGGTAGTCAATGATATTGGGATCCTCTAAGAACCCGGTTACTTTAATAGGACAGGTTGAGCCCACCAACTTCAAGAGGGTAATACCCAGACCCCATGCTGGCCTAAACTCTAAGGGTTTCTCTTCTGTGACTTGTGTGCCTTCGTACTTGACTACTTGCATGCTTTATCTGACACATGAACTATTTGCAGGTTTTGTTTATAGTCCTTAATTGGGACTCATAACAGGGTTACTAAGTCTCGCAGGTTTTGTTTATAGTCCTTAATGGGGACTCATAACAGGGTTTACTAAGTTTCTTGCAGGTTGTTTATAGCCCTTAATTGGGGCTCATAACAGGGTCACTTATGTTATCCCATGCATAGCATGACATCATACCATTGCATACCATTGCATACATCCTAACCCATTTCAAGGATCTCAAGGGCTTGTGATGCAGGTCATGATAAATCAAACATCTAGCCAGGGGCAAAGAGGATTTATTTTCCTCTAGCCAAGGTTGTCAGGGGCTATGACCCACTGGATATGGTGAGCCTTTGACCCTTGACGAAGGACTCTCAACAAATATGAAGTTCTTTCAATCAAGCTACCGGATCCAAATGCTAACAAATTTTTGTCTACCCCGCGAGGTCCTTGAAAACATTACATGCATGTCATACATCTCATTGCATTGCAGGTATCCCTTTGACAGGTTGCTTACCCTTCTTCGCTGTTTATTTCAGCCGATCGTCATGAATCCTGAATCATCAGCTGAGCAGTCTATCAAGGCCCTCCAGGCTCAGAACGCCCAGTTCCAAGGGCTGATCATGAATTTGACCCAGGGGCAACAAGATCTAAAGGCTTTGCTCTTGAAGAAAGAAAAGAAGAAGAAGAGGACTGTTTTGTTCAGCCCTAGACGCAGATCTAGGAATACCCTGCAGGATCAAACTGAGAGGACAAACTCCATCGGTGGGGAAAAGCAGTCATCAAGAGGAAAGGATTCCCAGCCCAGTGGTCTCTGACAATGAGACGGATTTCAACGACGAACAATACCCTCCTGCCGAAGACAAGTACAAACAGTTGGAGGATAGGCTGAATGCTATGGAGATCCAACAGGTACCTGGGCTGGATTTTGGAGATCTGGGTTTGTCAACTGGTGTGATTATTCCTCGGAAGTTCAAAGCACCATCCTTTACCAAGTATGACGGGGCGTCTTGTCCCAAGTTACATCTCAGGTCCTATGTTCGGAAGATTCAACCATATACGGTGGATAAGAATTTGTGGATCCACTTCTTCCAGGAGAGTCTTTCAGGGACTCATCTCGAATGGTTCTATCAACTAGATGGGACCAAGATTCGTAACTGGGAGGAGTTGGCTACTGCTTTCTACAAGCAGTATCAATATAATGCCGACCTTGCTCCTACGCGTACCCAACTCCAGGGTATGTCGTTAGGATCAAGTGAAGGTTTTAAAGAATATGCGCAGAAGTGGAGGGATCTTGCTGGAAGGGTACAACCACCTCTGACTGATCGGGAACTTGTCGATATGTTCTTGGGGACCCTGTCTGGTCCGTTCTACAACCACCTAATTGGGAATTCGTCTGCTGGATTCACAGATCTTATCTTGACTGGAGAGCGAATAGAAGCTGGCATCCGGTCTGGGAAAATTCAAGAGGCTGCACCTTCTGATAAAAAGCCTCATCATGGAAAGAAAGAATCCAATGTTGTGCACGGTAAAAAGAGCCGTCATGAGGTAGGGGCAATCCAGATCTCCAATCCTGGACCTGCTCAACAAGGACAGGGGCAGCAGCGCAAGGAGAAACGACAGTATACCAAACTCAACATGTCGCTGGATCAAGCACTACAACAAATGTTGAAGGCAGGGCTGATCACCTTAAGGGCTCCCCTTCGGAATCCGAACACTTCGGCTCCTAACTATCATCCCAACGATAGGTGCGCATATCATTCAGATAGCCCGGGGCATACTACGGACAACTGCTGGCCTCTCAAGAACAAAATTCAAGACATGATCGACGCCGGGGAGATTCAGTTTGAAGTGCCTGAGACTCCGAACATAATCACTGCTCCGTTACCCAATCGTTGAAGACCTTTTGTTTATTTGAATTTCTGAGTTGTGTTTTTCTTTGCTTATATAAACAATTAATGTCATAGCAAACTCTTTTATTCTATTAATGCATCGCATATGTCTGTTTTGGGAATTAATACAATTGTTTTCATTATATTCAAAATTCTTTTCATATTTTTTCTGATGATCAACTCTTGGTTAATAATTCTGAGCCTCTTGAGGGAGGATGACGAAAACGATACCGCTATCTTTACAGTATGCTTTTGAACAGACCCCGCTGATGAGGTACAGGCATTATTTCAAATCCTAAACACTGGAGTTATAAGGAAGATAATCCCTCGTCAACCCATCTGAGCCAAAGAAGTAGGAGTTTTATTTTCGAAAATTGAAACCCTTAATCATAACCTGGGGCAGGGTAGGCTTCTCAGTTGATCCAAGTGCACAATGAATGGCACCAAATGAGTCTTTCCAAAAACAAAAGACAGTGATGGTTCAGAACAATCATAAGGACAGGCAGTCATTATCAAAAACAAAATCATAAATGAAAAGCCCAAAAAGTCAAAACCTATAAAAGGGACTTACGAAACTGGGGCATCCCGCTGACTGTAATTCCGAAAAAGGAAACAGTTCAGGCAAAAAAAGAAAGGGATAACGAAATCAAAAAAAAAGAAAGAGGTCCTACAAATCCTCAACAAAAACAAAAATGACCGCCTATTCAGAATAAATCATCAATATCTGAACCATCATTGGAACATCAGGACAAAAACTCAAAAAAGGTCTAACGCACGATCAACTGAGTTTAGGTTTGGAGAACATCACGAAGAGCGGGTGGGTACAAATAAAATTTGAGCCTTTATCCTTTGTTTCTTAAACCGTGAACCAGGCCACGTTACAACCCTTAAAAGTCCTAGCTGAAGCACGGGTTAGTTCGAAAGCATACTGTTACGAAAGGTATCCTGACTTCTTAAGGCCTACGGTGAATACGGGTTGACATCACGTTTTACTAACATTCACTTGTTTTATGAAAAAAGAATGCATTTTCAAAATCTTCGAGACAGACATAAGCTTTGCATTTTTAACATAACTTTGTTTGCATATGACTTTTTGTTTGAGCAGCAGGGAAATTCGCACGAGGAATGCCTAATGAACAGAAGTACTTCCAATCCAGGAGCAGACATGATCATGATCCATTATCTGGGGCAGTCCAATCAAGATTCGGAGAATCTCGCAAAAGCCAAATAGTCTGGGGCAAATCTCCATCTGGATCGTTTGGGGCATTGGACGATCAAACAAAGATCTTCTGGTAGTATGGCAACACTACACTTCTAACAGGGGCAACTCCTGACTTTCTGAGAACGGACATAGTCGAAAAAATACTACGCATAATCAAAGACCCGCTAGGTTGACACACCTAGGCAAAAATAAGGGCTTCTCGGCGAACCAAAAGGGTTCGGGCAAAATGAAGGGATGAAATGAAAAAATCTGTACACCCGGCAAGTCGAAAACCTGAAAAGGCGGCTTGGACAAAAATGGGTATCCCGGTGGACTGAAAACCCGAAAGGGAGGTCCAGGCAAAAGTTAGGGATTAAAGCGTACGACTATGTCCCGTCTTCTTGCCATCTGTCTACCAGAAGAAGGTTTGTCCATCAACAACTATCAACATCCCACAGGTGCCTCCCCCATAGAAACAGGGGCAATAACGGGTGGTCTAAGCAATCTGATTGTTTCTGTCCTCCAAGGCATCAAGGTAGGTTCCGTGGAAGAACATAACCAATAAAGTTCAATACTTCCCCATGAGAGTCCAATCCAGTTCCCCAAGAAAGTTGGAATTCATCTCCCCAAGCAGTAAGCTTATCCCCAGTTGATTTTGGAAGCTTATCCTCGCAGAGCACGAATGCGTCTCCCGGCTTTATTCAAAGAGTTATTTCCCTAACAGGATATAACTGGGTTATCCTCAGCCAAAAGCCACGGAAAGAGCGTCCCCGACGAAGTCTTCTTGCCCCAGCGAAGTCCATCAACACTTCTAACAACAAGGATATCCTCAGCAAATTACTATCAACAATCAACAGGGTGTCTCTCTCCCCACAGAGTATTGCTCTCCAGCAAGATTACTAGAGTATTTGTCTCCCCGCAGAATCTTCCATTTGCCAAGTTCATTCCTCAACGGAGTCATCTTCTCCTACCGGTATTCTTGCAGTTATCATCCCCCAGCGGAAGCAAAACCTATTCTTCAACATCAGCCCAGGAGTGACCTCCCGGCACCCGTCAAGGATTTATTTTCTTAGACAAAAATACCTTCATAAACATCACATCTTCATACATTATAACATGCATATGCATCATACTACACGAATCTCATTAATTTTGAAGACATACAGTTCATGCATCATGATTTTGCATACAATTATGTTTTGCCTTTTCAGGAAAGAGATCAATACCAAAATGATTACTATCAACTATCGTAATTCTTTCTAGATATAGTTTCAGATATGATCCAGAGATGGTGACGTTCTGATGCTGCTTCCAGATTTCCTTCTAAGATATAGTTTCAGATATGACCCAGATATGGTGACGTTCTGATACTGCTTCCAGATATCCTTCTAGATATAGTTTCAGATATGACCCAGATATGGTGACGTTCTGATGCTGCTTCCAGAGTTCCTTCCAGATATAGTTTCAGATGTAAACCAGATATGGTGACGTTCTGATACTGCTTCCAAATTTCCTTCTAGATATAGTTTCAGATATGACCCAGATATGGCGACGTTCTGATACTGCTTCCAGAGTTCCTTCTAGATATAGTTTCAGATGTAAACCAGATATGGTGACGTTCTGATGCTGCTTCCAGAGTTCCTTCCAGATATAGTTTCAGATGTAAACCAGATATGGTGACGTTCTGATACTGCTTCCAGATTTCCTTCTAGATATAGTTTCAGATATGACCCAGATATGGCGACGTTCTGATACTGCTTCCAGAGTTCCTTCTAGATATAGTTTCAGATGTAAACCAGATATGGTGACGTTCTGATGATGCTTCCAGAGTTCCTTCCAGATATAGTTTCAGATGTAAACCAGATATGGTGACGTTCTGATGCTGCTTCCAGATTTCTTTCTAGATATAGTTTCGGATATGACCCAGAGATGGTGACGTTCTGATACTGCTTCCAGATTTCCTTCCAGATATAGTTTCAGATGTAAACCAGATATGGTGACGTTCTGATACTGCTTCCAGAGTTCCTTCTAGATATAGTTTCAGATGTAAACCAGATATGGTGACGTTCTGATGCTGCTTCCAGAGTTCCTTCCAGATATAGTTTCAGATGTAAACCAGATGTGGTGACGTTCTGATGCTGCTTCCAGATTTCTTTCTAGATATAGTTTCGGATATGGCCCAGAGATGGTGACGTTCTGATACTGCTTCCAGATTTCCTTCCAGATATAGTTTCAGATGTAAACCAGATATGGTGACGTTCTGATGCTGCTTCCAGATTTCCTTCTAGATATAGTTTCAGATATGACCCAGATATGGTGACGTTCTGATACTGCTTCCAGATTTCCTTCCAGATATAGTACAGATGTAAACCAGATATGGTGACATTCTGACACTTATTCCCGTTGAAGACATTTCAAGACCTAGACCGGTTCAGTTAAATCGACCCCAAGATTTTCCTGATGCTTATCCAGTCAAAGGCCTTCTCTGGTTCAGTCAGATCGACCCTAAAGATCTCCCTGATACTTATCCAGTTGAAGATATTTCAAGACCTTGTCCGGTTCAGTTAAATCGACCCTAAGATTTTCCTGATGCTTATCCAGTCAAAGGCCTCCTCTGGTTCAGTCAGATCAACCCTAAGATCTCCCTGATTCTTATCCCAGTAGAAGACACCCAAGATTTTTCTCAACGAGCGTTGTTGAAGTTAAAATCGCCCAAGGTTCTCTTATCATTCATGCTAAGGCAGTAACCATCCCCGGTTCATTCATCGCTGTTTGAAGCTCCGGACTCAGCTCCTGTAACCAGTCAGGACACATCTATACCGAGCGTCTGAAATCAACTCCTGCAACGTGTCAGGTACTCATTTTCTGTTTTGCAGGTATGCAGGTTCTCGCTAAGGAATCTCCTATGCGATCAACATCTAGATGGCGTCTATAAGCCCATCATCCTATCCAGCAATCCCCAAATGGCATCTATAAGCCCATTCCATCGTCACACTGCTAACATTTGAGCGCAAATTTCTGGGCACTCTAGTGTCCAATCATCTTCTACCCTCGGATTACGAAAGGCCCGTCCGCCAATCTGCATCCTCAGGTCTAAGAAGATTGAACAGGGGCAACTGTTGTACCCCAAAATTTGCCCTCCCATATTCTTCAAGAAATTGTCAAGCCAAGTCACAAAATTCCCCAAGGGTTGCACAGTGCAAAGGGCTCCTATACAGTCAAAACTAGGGTTTGTGTTCTGATCAAGAAAAGGAAGTTTTCAAAGGCCCAATCAAGTCTCATATGCCTACAAATATGGTCAAGCATCGTCGTATCAAGTTTCAAGGCATTCAGCTCAAAATTGCACAGTCAAAATCCTAAATTGCACTACAGTCAACTGTAAGGGCAAAATGGTCATTTGACAGTCAAAAGTTCAAATTTTTGGTCAACATATCATTTCGAAGCCACAAACATCATTTGATCAATGCTTGATCATGATTCTCAAAATTTGGCTCAGAAATCATCAAGATGCAAAAAGTTTCCTTATTTGGACAGTTGAAAAAGTCAACTGAAATTGAACAGGGCATAACTTTCACATGGATTGTCAGAAAAATTCCATCCAAAGCTCATTTTTAAGAGAAAGACATTTCCTACAACTCATCTTCATACTTCAAGTCCAAGAAATGCTCTCACAAAAAGTTATCAATTTCAACATTATAGGTCATTTTCAAAAGTCAACAAAAAGGGACTTTAAGTCAAAGGCCATAACTTGAGATTGGTAAATCAAAATGACATGGGACCAAAGACATTGGTTAGAGGACTCAAAGACCTTTCCAAAATGTCCAATAACATGAGAAAATCTTAAAAATTGAGAAAGTTATGCCTTGTGGAAGTTGGGAAATTTTTGGATATTTTGAAAAGTCAACATTGCTTCAAATGACCTAAAATTGCTAATAGGCCCATTTTTCTTCCATGATTCATCATTCTAAGCATGTGCACGACCACTTGGCCCAAAGGGAAGTATTTTCTCATATTTTATTTATTTATTTGAATTATTATTTATATTAATTCATTTAAATCAAATTAAATATAGGAAAAATACTAACCTAAGTTTTCAAATCTTTTTGTACATATTTCAGCCTCAAGATTTCGTGCCTAAGTCAATATGGAAATAATTGGAGCAATTGGATCTTAATTGATACAAAAACATGTGAAAAAGATATGGAAAAGATCTTAAGAAATCAAATTTTCAAAAACCATTAATTCATTGGATTTGTTCTACTTTTGTTAACCTAATAGCCTCACTACATATGCTTGATCATAAACCTAATGCCCATAGACAGAAAGCTGCGCTAAAGAACCATTGACAAACTTGGAAAAATTCCCTAAAAGCTCAAAACTGAAAAGCACTCTTTAGGTCGATTCAAGCCTCCATTCTTGTTTCAATAGTTTCCTTGGAGATCACTGATCACGTTCCAATCAGAAACAACCATCAAAACCTCAAGGATTGGTACACAGAACTCGAAATTTTTCATGAAATAAGCATAATCGTATTTTGATTTTCAAGCATAATTATTGCATTCTTCTTATGGATTATTACTCATTGATGGATTCTGATGCTAACTGTACCATTTAATTGCGTTTTTGTGCACTCAATACGATTTCACCATTATTGAGCATTAGGGTTTTGCAGCTTTTGAATTAGGGGTTTCCAGGTATGGTAAAATTGGACGTTCTCAGGACCATAATTAGACTCAGCTCATCTAGACGAAGAAGACAGGACCCTCGCGCCTAATTTATGTTTGGAGATGGCTTAATCGCTATTTCCTGGAAACAGGCCTAAGAGAACGTCTTTAAAACCGTGGCCTTTGTTTTTATGTTTTCAGGAACATGAAGACGATGAAGTCGTGGCCAAGCGTGATAGGTTGATTTGAATTTTTTGCGCGCAAATCCATTAGCGCGTTGTTTCGTATCATGTTATTTGTTGGTTATTTATATATCAAATGCATAGATTGGCTCAGCTGGCAGGCGTTGATAGCATTCACGTCCATGACCTGGGTTCGAGTCCCAGGTCTTCAATATTCCCATTTATTTTTCTTCAATTAACGTTCACGTGCAGTGCTGAGGTGAGGGATCATGATACACCTCTTAATCCAAGCGTCCACGCGTCTAGCATATCCAGATCAAAGGCACAGATTGGGTGAACACACTAAGCCCTAGTCCACGCACCACATGCTAGTCAGAAAAGTCAAAAAGATCAAAGCTTATTGGGCCAGAAACCTTGGGCTATACCTCCAAAATCAGGGGCAGACCCCCTTTGGTTTGCACTTTCTTTTCATTTTTTCTATTTTTTTCTATTCTTGTTTTAATTCTTATTTTTATTTTAATTTTACTGTTTATTTAATTAATTATTTTTTACAAAATACAAAAAAAATGCCTAAAAATCAAAAAAAATAAAAAAATATAATAAATAATTTTTATTTCTAATATTTTCATAAATAAAGGCATGTAATTAATTAGTTTTAAATTAGGTTTTAATATTAATTCTTTTCATAAAAAATCTAAAAAATGTAGAACTAGGTTTAATGGATAATTTTTATTTCCTTTTAATTTTTCTTTTTACCATAATATTATTTATTTATTTATTTTTATAATTAAATTGTACATAAAAAAAACTTAGGTTTAATTTAGGTTAAATTTTAATACTTTCATAATAAATTTAAAAACCATTAGAATTAGGGTTAGTTAATTTTAATTAATTCTTTTTGAATCTTAAAAAACACAAAATACCAAAAACATTCTCTTTTAATTTTTAATTTTAATTCCTCGTTAATTTGAATATTTTTGCAAAAGGGTCCAACGCCCTCGCTTCGATAATTCTTTTATTTCGTACATTTATTTTATTTCGCTTAAATAATTATGTATCTCTCCCGAAGCCATGTAACTAAACTTCTCGCACTTTACTTTATTTGCTTCTTTACTTTCCGTCAAATCGGGTCCGGTTTAAATTTGGCGATGTGGACCCGCGCCATTTGTAATAGTTTTAGATTTACTTTTCCCGCAAATATTTTAACTGTTAAACAAAGCATGCAAGAATGAATGGCTATAATAAAATCAAGCGTAGATCACTTTAACATGACAAGACAAAAATAAATGAATCTGACACACAAATCACACACCACCCCTAGGGTACGCCTCACTGTTGCCTTGCCTCGAAAGGTGATCGTCGAGTAGAGGATGTCTTAGTAAGTCCTCATGATCCGGGAACCTGGCATGAGGGTAGCTTCTAAGGTGTCTTCCCATTGCTCCGGTGATCACCATGTCCCGAACCTTCGAATTGACCCGAACACCTCCAACGGTGGTGCTACCTACCTCTCAATGGTGGGATGGCACTACTTTAAAGGACATTTACACAGACGAATTCCTTAGGGTAGGTAGGTTCTCGTAGATACTTGCTCTCTTCAAAAACAAATATAAATCTTTTCACACCAACACTTTTCAAAAGCTTTCAAAGCAATTTTTCAAACACTCTGACACAAGAGTCGAACTGAAATTTTCAAAGAAACTTTTTTTAAACCCACATTGAAAAGCAAACAAACCATTTTTGAAAACACGATGAGCAAGTATCTAAGAGCCCATGGATAACCATGGATAGAAAGGGTGCTAACACCTTCCCTTTCTATAACCTACCTCCCGAACCGAGAGCAATCTCTTTAAGGAATTTTTCTGTGCTTTTGTCCTTTCCATTTGGAGAAAATAAAAGACGGTGGCGACTCTTGCTTCCGCGACATTTCGCGAACCAGCGTTAAACAGTCAGTTCCAGATCCACCGATCACAGGGTCTCAATGAACTCCCCATCCATCTCTACGTATCGGAACGAGTTAAGGTGGCTGACCATATACTCTTCCTCCCCTTGTACTGTCATAATCTTCCCTTTGACCGGGTACTTCAGCTTCTGGTGGAGTGTTGAGGTTACGGCCCCAGCTTTATGGATCCATGGACGACCCAACAAACAAAAGTAGGATGGCCGAATGTCCATCACATAGAACGTAGAATTGAAGACCTGAGAACCAACTTTAATTGGAATATCAACTTCGTTGTGCACCATCCTTTTAGACCCATCAAAGGCCCTGACAATGATGTTACTTGGCTTTAGCTCCAACCCTTCGCAATCCAACCGGTCTAGAGCTTTCTTTGGTAAGACGTTCAATGAGGAACCAGTGTCAACCAAAACATGTGCAAGAGCAGTGCCCCTGCATTCAATGGAGACATGCAGGGCATCATTATGGTTCTTCCCTTTAGCAGTCAAATCAGCGTCGGAGAAACCCAAACCATTATCAGCAGTTAAATTGGCCACACAATCGGTAAACTGATCAGCTGATGTCTCTTGTGGCACGTGGGCAGTCTTCAGGAAGGTAATCAGAGCCTTGGCGTGGGCCTCTGAACACAACAACAGTGACAACATAGAAATCTTGGATGGGGTTTGCCCCAACTGCTCAACTACGTTATAATCACTCGTCTTAATAATCTTCAAAATCTCTTCCATCTCTTGTTTGGAAGCTTCAACAGTAATAGTCTTCGGTGCCTCCGTTTGGGCATGCACATCAGTGGTGATCCCTTTGCCCCGAGTGTTAGATGACTCGGCGACAGGGGTATGGATAGGAACTTGATCAGGAATGGCAGTAGGTACACTTGCAGGTGTAATGACAACAGGTCTTCGGGCAGTCGGTGGAGCAATATCAGGTGAGAAAAGTCTACCGCTGCGGGTGACTTTAGCAGGCCCAGTAATGTTGTTGACGCCGGTATCAACATCCAACTCTTGCTTAACTCCAAGAACATAAACATCTGCCCCATAGTGCCAAGGGACAGCTTTGTCAGAGGTGTAGGGGATGGGCCCCGGAACAGTGATGATTACAGGCGCGATCTTCGGAACGGATGTAATTCTAACAGGCTTCCTCGAGGGAGCCTTGGAAGAATTGTTGAAAATGGTAACGATGGCAACTTCTTCAGTAGGAATGGAAGGAACAACAATCTTCTCAAACAGGATCTCCTTATTATCCATCAGGTTCTGGATACCTGACGTCATAAATGGGCAACCAGTAGGTAAAACAGAACACATATGGCAACCTTCGCCACGCCCGGAAATAAACCGGCTAGCAACAGGTTCTTCTTGACAGTCATCAGAGGGGTAACAATATCATCCACGGAAACTATAAACAAGTCTTCCTCTACAGCATTTACTCCATGTTTGGGCATGGGAGCAGTCACAACATTAGGCCTCTCGGGCCTCTCAAACTCAATCTCCTTTGCATCAATTAGGTCCTGCACCTTGTTCCTCAAAACCTAACAATCATCTATATTATGCCCCGGGCTATCAGAACGAAAAGCGCAACGAGCATTAGGGTTGTACTTTGGTGAGGTGGTGCTTGGATTCTTCGGAGCTTCTTTTAGAACCACCAGATTGGTCTTCAGCAACTGTGGCAGAATATGAGACAAAGTCATGCTGAGACGAGTGAATTGCCTTCGAGGTCTCTCGTATTTTTGTTGATTGTGATGCTGAGGAGCACCAGCAGGTTTTAAAATAACAACCGCATTGATAGCTTGGCGGTGTTCAGGTCTATTCTGTCTTCTCGAACTGTAGACATCACTGGACTCTTTCTTAAACAGTTTCTTCTCGGTGCTCGATGAGGCACCCTTCTGTATCTTTCCAGCCTTAATACCAACTTCAATCCTCTCACCAGTCAAAATAAGATCTGTAAACCCAACTGAAGAGCTTCTAATTAGATGGTTAAAGAATGGACCAGACAGTGTCCCCAGAAACATGTCAACAAGCTCACGATCAACCAAAGGTGGTTGCACCCTTCCGGCAAGGTCTCTCCATTTTTGAGCGTACTCTTTAAATTTCTCACCCGTTCCTATTGACATACCCTGGAGTTGGGTACGTGTAGGAGCGAGGTCGGAGTTGTATTGATACTGCCTGTAAAATGCAGTAGCCAAATCTTCCCAGCTACGGATACTGGCTCCGTCCAACTGATAGAACCACTCAAGTTGAGTCCCTGAGAGACTGTCTTGAAAGAAATGGATCCACAAGTTCTTATCAGCAGTGTAAGGTTGGATCTTCCTCACATATGACCGGAGGTGCAGCTTCGGACAGGAAACTCCGTCATACTTGGCAAAGGAAGGTGCCTTGAACTTATGGGGAATCACCACCCCAGATGATAGACCCAGATCTCCAAAGTCCAGACCGGGCACCTTCTGTATCTCCATAGCGCTCAAACGGTCTTCCAGCTGTTTGTACTTATCCTCAGCAGGAGGATACTGTTCTTCATCATAGTTCGTCTCGTTGTTGGAGACCATATGGCTAGGAGCCCTCCTTTCTTGTGGACTATCTTTCCCTCCAGATGAGGTAGTCAGATCAACTTCATTCTGCAGCCCGTTTCCAAACCTGTGCCCAGTATTGAACAAGATGGTTCTCTTCTTCTTCTTCTTTTTATCCTTCAGAATCAAGGTCTTCAGGTCCTGCTGACCTTTAGCTAGATTCATGAACAACTCTTGAAATTGGGCATTCTGGGCCTGGAGGGCCTTGATAGCTTGTTCAGTTGAAGGTTCAGCAGACATGGTGATTGCTGAAATAAACAGCGAAGAAGATAAAAGACCTGTAAAGGGTACCTGTTTATGAAGTGCATGGGATGAAATGCATATGATTTATGATTTCAAAGACAATCGAGATTCAAATTTGTAAACAAGAAAGGAAACGCACTTTATTAGATTTAAACTTCAAAATTTAAATTGTTCAACAAATTTCCCTTAGGCGTTACAAAAAATGGAAATACTGAAAAGTAAGTAAAAACTGTAAAAGAAATCATCAAAGGTCCATCAACGCTCCCATGGTCTCTTCTTCTCAGTGCGAACATAATCATTCAGGATCCGCTCGTTCTCCAGTTGCCTAGTTAGCTTCTGGATCTTCTGCTCCTGTTCATTGAACCTCTCTCTGTAAGAATCCCGTTCATCCCTCAACTGCATCCAAGACCTCTTCAGTGTCCCAATATCAGTGGGCATATAAGGTTAGAGGATAGTTGGAGGAACCCCCTCCTCATTAGCAACTTCAAGAGTAACAGGCCTGACAGCTTTGTATGGCATACCTAACTTCTGGGCACGGATGCTGACCCATCTGAGATATGGCTCCATTGGCTGAGAAGTCTTAGGTCCCAACTCATGTGGGTCAGATTGGTGAACTTTGTCCCAAGCCCTTATGAATTTACGATGCAGCTCGTTGCTATCTCCCTGAAAATCAAAGATGATATGAGGCATTAACATCTCATGAGGCCCTTCTCTTCTGGCTCTTCCAAACTGACGGAGAGCTAAGCATGGGTTGTAAGAAATCCCTCCATGGAGTCCGATCAATGGAACATTAGGATACTCTCCACAGTGATCAATGACAGTCACCTCATCCATACCTTTGAGGGTCCAGATAATGTCATCATTAGTAAGAGACATCACCCTATAAGCCCAGCCCATTCCTTCTTTGTTCTTTAGCATGGACTTAGGGAGGTACGAAATAAACCACCTCGACAATAAAGGAACACAGCACATCAAAGTTCCCCGCTTTCGGGAAGTACGAGCATAGAGCTGATGAAGCATATCACCCAAGAGAGTGGGTACCGGATTCTGAGAGATGAAGATCTTTACGACATTAATACCAACAAAGTGTCAGGATTCGGAAACAATACCAGACCATAAATCAAGAGAGCCAGAATGTCCTCGTATGCCTTGAAGTCTAAACTGTCCCAGAAGTAATTAGCTTTGTCAAACAAAAACTTAGCCAGAAATCCCTTAGCTCCACTTCTAGTCTCCCAGTTAGCCATTACCTCCTCCTTGGTCAAGTTAAGGGCTGCAGCAATTTCTTCGGGCTTAAGAGTCTTCTCCCATCCAGTAAACGGGGTCTGCTCCAAAACAGAGATACCGAGCAGCTCAGAGAACTCTTCCAGGGTAGGAACCAGCTGGAAGTCTTGAAAGGTGAAGCAATGGTATATCGGATCATAGAATTGGACCAGGACACTCATCATTTGTTCGTCCAATTTTGAAGTGACCAAACTGAGAAGAGAACCATGCCTTCTGATGAAGGAAGTAGTGTCTGGAATCCTGACAACAAAATCTTTAAGCAGGGTAGGTACTTGGACAAAGTTGATCCGGATGGTATTCTTACGCATGGGCATCATGATGACCTATAAAACAGAGCAAAGATGAAACCCTCTTGTCCTTGAAATAGGTTAGTCCTTATGCAAAATGTATGCAATGTTATGATGTCATGATGTCATGATAAAAGCACACCACAAGTATCCACAAAAGGCAAACATGGTAAAGGCACACAAGTCACATAAAAGAGCCCTTAGATTTCAGGCTGGCATGAAGCTTAGGTACTACCCTCTTTCAGTTCAGTTGGTTAAGACATGTCCTAAAAATAGTAACCGGGTTCTAGAGGATCTTAATATCACTGACTACCCTCAATCGGTCATAATTCCAGTTTAGCAACCTTTTCTTGCGGCCGGAATCATCGCGAGAGTTAATCTAAATGAGTGTAGCATACTGCTACTGTTCTATGGCCAAGTTGGTCAATTTAAGGTTCTAAGGTCAGTTTTTGCTTAATGACTCCTTAGAAGACCCATATTCTCCTCGTTCCAACACAAGGGATATCGGTACAGACCAAGGTGCCACACCAACGTAGCTACTGCTTCATCCGTATCGGTCTACGCCGTACAGATCCCTCACAGTTTATTGCTACTTACCTAAAGGGTATCCCCAGATCTGGGTTAGGATCTATAGAACTCTGATACAAACCCACAAATTTAAAGCATACAATTGAAAACATAGTGATCTAATCCCACCTCACTTATTAAGCTTCCCCAGCAGAGTCGCTAGTTCTGTGATCGATGGGAATGAGAACTGACTGTTTTGGAATGTTGGTTCGTGTTTTGCGTTTGTTTTCGCAAAATGTCGCGGTAAGCAAGAGTCGCCACCATCTTTTATTTTATCCAACAAGGAAAGGACAAAAGCATAGAAAAATTACTTTTTGAGATATTTCTCGGGTTCGGGAGGTAGATTATAGAAAGGGAAGGTGTTAGCACCCTTTCTATCCGTGGTTATCCACGGGCTCTTAGGTACTTGCTCATTGTGTTTTCAAAAGTTTGCTTTTCTTTGTGCTTGTGGGTTTGAAAAGAGTTTTGTTTTTGAAGAGAGTGTAAGTGCGAAAAGTTTTGTTTTATTTTTAAAAGGAGCAAGTACTTAAGAACCATCTACCTACTCAAAAAGGAATTAATCTGTACAAGTGTCCTTTAGACAATGCTATCCCACTATTGAGGAGTAGGTAGCATCGTCGTTGGAGTTTTCGGGTCAATTCAATTAAGGGACGTGTGGTCACTAAAGCAATGTTAGGACGCCTTAGCGGTAACCCTAATGTCTTAGATCATTTCATCTGAGACAACCGTTTCGAGGCAACTATGGTATTTGGACAAGAGGACGACCTCTAAAACTTCATATACTCAATCACCACGTTCGAGGCAACCAAGTGAGGTGTACCCTAAGAGTGGCATGTGCGAGTGTATTGTTTTTCAGTTATTTATCTTTGTACATGTTAATGGTGAGCTACTGTCGATTTTAAATTAAAGATTAATCTTGTCATGCATTGCCTATTTATCAAGCATCTAACAGTTAATGGTTGCAGAAATTAAATTGCGGAAAATAAATCTAAGCTATTACAAGGCGTCGGGTATTTACATCGCCAAAGACAAACCCTTAAAAATTAAATTGCGAAAAGTAAATAAAAGCGATAAATAAATAAAGTCCTAAGTTAAAACTATTACATTCCCGGAGCAGTTACATTATTGAAATATGGATCAAAAATTATTCGCGCGCGAGAAAATTAAATCGAAGTGTTTTTAGGGTTTTGACCCTTTTATTAAATAAAGCATATTTTTGTTATTTTTTTGAATTAAAAATTAATCTAAATTAATAATTGAATTAATTAATTAAATGAAAATATTTTTGTTTTTTTATTATTTAAGGAAATAAGATGAGAATGATTAAAAATATTAAAAACCCTAATTCTATATTGATTTTAATTTAATGCGAAATATATTAAAATTTAACCTAATTAAACTAAATGAATTAATTAATGGTTTATTTACAAAAATAGTAATAATAGAATTAATGGAATTAATAAAAATATTTTTTGTTTTTTTTCTGATTTTTTATAAAAAAATTAAGGGGTTAATTAATTAATTAAGGTAATGATAATAATAATAATAAAATAAATGGATAAGGAAAAGAAAATAAAATGTAAAGAATACTCAGGGGGGTGCTGGGCTTAATTTGGTGGTGGAATTGGCAATTTTCCAGGCCCAACACATTGGCCTTCATTGACTTTTCCACTCCAGTATGCATTGGTTGACTTTAGTCCATGGTGGTCCATCAGCCTGGTTCATTGGATCTTGGCTTGAAGCCACTTGGCAATTGGGATCTGGAGGTATTTGGTGAACCACGCTTGGAACGTTGCACATGAATACCTGAAAAGCAAAATCAAATAAAGTTTTGGGGGACCTGGGATTCGAACCCAGGTCCCAATGATCACATGCCAACGCGCTTGCCACTCAACCAAATTGCTTCATTCGTTATAAGAGTAACAATCAAATAACATATTCAAAACCATTAACTAAACCCTGTAAAAAAATAAAAATGCGCTATGATTTAAATGAACCAATGACGCTAAGACACATCTTCATCTTCTTCACAAAAGCCTGGTTCGTTTACCTGCAGGAAGATTCATAGGGTCTTTCAAAAATCTCTCCCAGGCCATAAAAATGAAATCCAAGAGTACCAACGTACTCGTCTCTTCCTCCTGGTCATCCCTGTAACCATTACTAACCTTAATTTAACCTGCATAATAAATGCCCAAAAACAAGAACAAGAACCCTAGGTTCTGGATACAGGGTTATAAGCCATAAAAGTAAAACAAATATTACAGAAACGTTGGAAATTGAATGGTGAGTATGAATGCACAAAAAAATTGGCAAAAAAATGCAAGAATGATGAGTTACATTTCCATGTTCAGGGGTTGTATTCGTGATGAATTACAGCGTGATTAGGATAGCTTCAGGCCTTGGCTTTGGTTGCTATTGCTTCACTGGATGGCAGGGAAGAGAGTAGTGTTGAGCTTTTGGTCTGAATTGGCCTCCAAAGTTGTTTTCGATCTCACACTTTTCAAGCTTTTTTCTCAAAGTTGTGTGGCTGTTTCTGCAGAGTTCTATGCGTGTTCTAGGCTTGTGTGGTTTGTATGCATATAATGGAATGAGTCTAGGTCAAAATTTGGACCAATATCCATGTGCATTGAAGAGGGAATATTGGATTTGATCACCATTGATAAGCTTTCCAAAAATAGGACAAATCTGATTTTTTGTGCTTGTTTTGACTTGATACGAATTGGTTGAGTGTCACATGGTATTTGCAAGCTATACAAATCACAAGAATCCCTTTACATTAATTTTTGGATTTTATTTGAATTAATATAGATTTAAAATGAATTAAATCAATAAAAATGAAATAAAATAGAAAAATAAATGTTTGGTCATGAAATTAAATATGGGACACGTGTGTGGTGTGACAAGACCAAATCAAGTGGAAAAAGGTGGCCCCTTTTGTCAAAAATTGGAGTTTTGAGGATAGTTGACTTTTGGCAATTTTGGAAAAATGCCTAACTTCAACAATGCATAACTCCCTCAATTTTGAACTTTTGGAAGAGTTCCTTGACTTTTTAGAAACCTTGAGATGTCCTCTAATAAACCCTTTTGGTCTCATATCATTTTGAAGTTCCATTCTCAAGTTATAAGCTTTGGAAAAAAATGTGTTTTTGTTGACTTTCAAAAATGACCTATAATGTCCAAATTAGTAACTTTTTGTGAGAGCATTTCTTGATCTTGGGGTGTGAAGATGGATTGTAAGAAATTTCATCCTCTTCAAAATGAGCTTTGGATGGGTCATTTCTCATAAAGTATGAGAAAGTTATGCTTGGTCAAAGTTGAGTTGACTTTTCCTACAAAACCCTAATTTAGCAACTTTTGAATCTTGATGAATCTTGAGAAATCCTTGATGAATAATGATCAACCCTTGATCAAATGATGAATTATCCTTCAAAATGAGAATGTTGACAAAAAAATCTTGAGGTTTGACTGTATTTGGGACACAGTTGACTTTTGCCCTAGCACAGTTGATTTTTGGACCTCTTGAGCAATTGACTGACCAAACTTCCTCTGCAAGGCTTGAAATTTGACATGGATGAACTTAAGAACATATTAGGACATTGGGTAGAACTTGAGGTCATTTTGATTTGAGGACCTTGATGCAACACAAAACCCTAATTTTGACTTGACTGCCTTAGGAGGTGATTTGACTGTCCAACCCTTGAGCCATTTTAAGCAATTTGAAGATCATTCTTGACAAATCTTGAGGAATATGGGAGGGCAAATTTTTGGGTACAACACATGGTCAGGAGCCTCTGTCTCAGATTCCCCAGCAAAGTCTTCCCTCATATAATGAAAGGTTTTATTCCTTTGGTGTGCTGGGATGTCGCTCTTTTTGCAGTTTTGGCATTAATATTGACTTCTTGACTTCCCAGGAAGATTATCCCAGGGCATCTCTTGTTGGAATGAGTATTCGTGATGAAAGTTTTCTCTAGGGAGGTAGGCTTGAATCCCCCATGAGGTTTGGTTTTTTCGGCGTCACTCTGCTTTATTTGAGGCTGGCCTCGTAATCTCCAGTAGGCATATTGCTTTTGGAAAACTGTTTTCCCCGATATCTGTTTGATTTGGCTACGTCCAGATTATGTTTCTCCTTAGTGAAGTTAAAGCAGGCAATAGGTTTCCGCAGTTGCTTTTACCTTCCTTAGATTGATCTTTCTGGTTGAAGTTTAGCCCAATATTTTTAGTACCTAAGGCGGTTTAGTTTGTTTGTAGTGATCATGTATCCTTTTACCAGCATATGCATAATATCACTCATACATTCATGCATACATTATTCATTTCCAAAAATCATCATTCATTTATATAGTGTTCTGACTTTTCCTACAACGCTCTTTGCTTAGTTGAATTTGGTTTTCCCTCTTGAGTTTATTTCTCAAATGATGAATCTGCATTGGCCATCTTGCTCCAGTGTATTTCTGAATTGGATCTGTGGTTTTCTGAAAACTTTGGGTTTTGGTTTGTGCATTTATTTTGCACAGGAAGACTATCTCCTCAGCAGGAATATCGTGGCACTTCCTTGGGAAATCATATTTCGATCCCTAGAAAGTCATTTCTCTTTGAAAATCCCCTTGACAATAAGTGGAAGTCTCTTTATTTGAGACAAATTACGTTTTACCCTTTCCAGGCAGATTTCCTTGGTTAAAGAAGAAGTTAAGACCCGTTCTTGGCAAAACACCAGAAACTTTGGGAAACTTGATATATTTTCTCTTTCTACCTTCAGTGAACGTTGGTAGTACATCGGCAGTGAATGTCGGTGTTTGTTATCTTTTTTCTATCTTCAGTGGACGTTGATAGTTCATCGTCAGTGAACGGCGGTGATATGATATATTTTCTCTTTCTACCTTCAATGAACGTTGGTAGTACATCGGCAGTGAACGTTGGTGTTTGTTATCTTTTTTCTATCTTCAGTGAACGTTGATGGTTCATCGCCAGTGAACGGAGGTGATATGATATATTTTCTCTTTCTACCTTCAGTAAACGTTGGTAGTACATCAGCAGTGAACGTCGGTGTTTATTATCTTTTTGCTATCTTCAGTGAACGTTGATAGTTCATCATCAGTGAACGGAGGTGATATGATATATTTTCTCTTTCTACCTTCAGTGAATGTTGGTAGTACATCGGTAGTGAACGTCGATGCTTGTTATCCTCCTCTCTGATTCTTTTCTTGAGGTTTACCAGTGATTCATTTTCCTGGTGGGATTACTCTTTTGTTTCTATATTTCATGTCGCATCCCCAATGCTACTTTGCGTCTCTTTTATTCCATTCATATGCATTCATATGCATAAATGTTTGCATGGCATCTTAGGGCCAAAAACAGGGTTTGTTTTATATTTGAGTGTCTTAAATCACGTCGACACGAAGATTTTTAACCTTCGTATCTCCGGATAGAAGAAACTTAAATAAGGGCAGCTGTTGTACCATAATTTTTCCCCCTAAGATCCCTTCATCATACCATATTGTTTCAATCACCACAAAATCACATTAGGGCTTTTGGTTCTTCTCCCTATCTTTAGCCTTTCTCTTTGAAGAGTTACCAAGCACCTTGGCTTGTTTTATTTGGTGATCATGGATATTTTGATTTGATTTTCTCTCTAAATTAACAAATACAATATTGGTTTGTCTTACTTGTTAAAGGCAATGAGGTTTAGCAAGTTGTATCATGGGTTCATGAGTTTATTTCCATGCCCTAGTCAAAGCCTTGAGAGATTGAAACCTCACCTTTGAAGTTGTTTTGAAGTTGGTATGGAAGTAGTTTTGGTTGCCATGAGTCCTCATCATCATCCCCAACAAATTCCATTCACAAAGGAAGAATATTGACACAAAAAGCTTGTTCAAACTTGGCAAAGTTCCACCAAGCATTCTCTTGATCTAGAGGCAAGGGTTTTGGACTTCAGAGGGGCATATCTTGCTCATCTTTTGATATTTTTTGAGTTATTCCAAAAACATTCTTCTCTTTAAAGAGTTACCAACAAATCACTTCAAAAAATCCAAGGAGTTTTCATGTGGAAGGAACTTGGTGGAGAAGAAAGATTACAAGTCATCCAAATGAATCCCTCTTTTTCCATATGTGACTTCAAATGGTCATAACTTGGTCAATGTTTATCACCTTGAGCCCATTCTTTTTTCATGATGACCCTAAGGATGTCTACTTCATGCCTTCTTTTATGTGCAAAGTAACAAAATGGATGGAAGTTGCCTTAAGAATGCAAGAGATTATAGGTCATTTCATGATTTTTGGCCAACTTCTATAAGTCATAACATGCTCAATTTTTGGATATTTTGAGTGGTTCAAATTGAAAAATGTCATTCAAGAAATCTAATTTATTCCATCTTTTTTGGTCAAGAGCAAATTCTAAGTGGAAGGCCATGTTTGGATGCAAGAGATTATAGGTCATTTTTAAAAAGAATTTAAAATATTTCTAAGTATGGAAAGTCAACTTTTTTTCTTAAACTTTGACTCCACGTAGTTTTCAGCTCAAGCATCCATTTGATTCCATTTATTTTCCATTGCAAAGCTTGTTACCCCATCTTTCCAAAGCATCAAGAATTTTGCCCTAAGACCCCCTGAGGAGAAAATGCCATTGGATTGAACTTGGCAACTTGGAACTGAAGTTTCACCATAAGTCAGAATTTGAAATCCATGTTTTGTCCTTTAAAAATCAAATTAGCACGTTGTGATGCGGTGGGAAGAACTGACTGTTTTTGGAATGCTGGTTTGCGTTTTGCGTTTGTTTTTGCAAAATGTCACGGTAAGCAAGAGTCGCCACCGACTTTTATTTTATCCAACAAGGAAAGGAAAAAAGCACATAAAAATTCCTTTTTCGAGATGTTTCTCCGGTTCGGGGGGTAGATTATAGAAAGGGAAGGTGTTAGCACCCTTTCTATCCATGGTTATCCACGGGCTCTTAGGTACTTGCTCATTTGTTTTCAAAATTGTTTTCTTTGTGTTTGTGGGTTTGAAAAAGTTTTTGTTTAAAACTTCGATTTAACTCTTACTTCTGTCCTCAAGAGTGTAATGAAGTGTTTGGAAAACTTTGTTCGAAAAGGAGTGTAAGTGAGAATAGTTTTTGTTTGAAAGAGAAAGTATCTAAGAACCATCTACCTACTCGAAAAAAGGAACCGTTCTATGCTAGTTTCCTTTAGACAATGCTATCCCACTATTGATGAGTGGGTAGCACCGTCGTTGGAGTTTGAGGGTCAATTCGAATAAGGGACTTACAGTCACTAAAGCAATGTTAGGATGCCTTAGCGGTAACCCTAAAGTCTTAGATCATTTGTTTGAGGCAACAATATCCGAGGCAACCGTTTCGAGGCGACTATGATCTTTTAGACAAGAGGGCAACCTCTAAAATGACCTATACTCAATGATCGTGTACGAAGGCAACCAAGTGAGGTGTACCCTAAGAGTACGCATGTGTGAGTGTGTCGTTTTCAGTTATTTTTGTCTTTGTACATGTTAAAGGTGGTCTAATTTTATTTTAAGATTAACATTCAGTCTTGTCATGCAAACCCTATTATCAAACATCTAGCAGTTATAATTTGCGGAAATAAAATGCGGAATTTAAATTACAAGGCGTCGGGTATTTACATCGCCAAAGACAAACCCTTTGAAAAATAAAATAAAGCGGTAAAAATAATTAAATGTCCTATTTAACTATTACAATTCGGAAGCAGATACATTATTATGATAAAAATAAATAAAGCGCGCGGGAAATTGAATCGAGTGCGAAATTTAGGGTTTTGACCCTTTTGAAAGAAAATTGTTTTTTTTGTTGTTTTTGTTTAAGAAAAGAAATTAAACCTAAATTAAATGACTAAATTAAGTTAATAAATTAATTAATGAAAAAAATAAATTATGACATATTTTTGGGTTTTTGTTGTTTTAAGAAAGAAAATAAAATTAATTAAATTAGTGGTTAAAACCTAATTAAATCTAATTAATTTTAATTATTTACAAAAATGAATTAAAGTTTTCTAATTAAAAAAACCTAATTAATTAATAAGTTTATTAAGAAAAATAAAAGTTTTAAAATTTGATTGAATAAAAAAAATATTTTTATGATTTTATTTGATAAAAAAAAGAATTTTGTTTTGGTTAAAAAATTAATTAAATGAAATAAAATCAATTAAATAAAATAACAAATTAAACAAAAAGAGAGGAGTTGGGCCTGATTAGGAGGTGTAAGGAGCAATTTTTTTGCTGGCCCATTTGGACTTTTCTGATCTAGTGCACGCATGTTGACTTGGCTAATGGTGCTCCTTTGATTGCTGACCATCAGATCTGGCCATTGGCCATCTGGCGCTTGGATTGGTGAGGGCATATAGTGGATTGCAAGCTTAAGCGCGCACTGGAATACCTGAAAAATAATAACATTGAGAAAGAGGGGGACCTGGGATTCGAACCCAGGTCTTGAAGGAGAATGCACTACACACATGCCACCACGCCGCATTGCTTTGTTTGTTAATATAATATGCAATAATAATAATAATATAACAAAGCAAAATCAATTGGTCAGAAAAAATAAAAACGCGCGCCATTTTTGAATGGCCCAATGGACAGATGACACGAATTCATCCATGTCCTCCAAAACTGGCAAAAATTACCTGCAGATTTGTATCCGCAGCTAAAAGCGTAGCCTTGTTCTAAAATCCTCTCCAGGCCATATAAATACATTCCAAGAACATGGTTCAGTTTGTCATGACTTCCTGATCATAACCATGTTCTTCTTATGGGCCAATTGTACCTGAAACAGAAAGCCCTAAATACGAACAAGGAACCCTAGCTATGGTGATTCTCCATACAGAGCACATAAATGAAATTAACTATTACCATCAGTTTGCAAATGATATGAGGGTTACAAATATTCTATTAGTTTGTCCAATTGATGCCAGAATGATTCAAATCAAAATCAAGAACAGGGGTGAATAGAGTGAGACTTACAGTGCGTTTGAGGACCTGATAATGCTTGGTTTGGATCCAGTTAGCTTGTGTGAATGGCCAGGAATCGATTGGGACCATTCTTGATCCTTGAAAACGCCTCTAACCCTGATTTTGGTCTCTCACTTTTTTGTGATTTTTTGCAAAGTTGTTCTGCCTCTTCCAACGATTTCCAACCCTTATTTCGTGTGCTTTAGCTTGCTTATGTATTACTCAGTGCATTAGGTTTACAAACTTGGTCCAAATCTTGCCTTATCAATGCTTGCATATTTGATTTGATCTCCATTTACAAACTTGCCAATTTTTCTTAATTCCAATCTTTTTGCACATGATTCACTTGATACGAATTTGATGATGATAATAGCTGTATTTGGAGCCTGAAATCAACACAAGATCTTGGTTATCAATGCCTTTTGATTTATTTTGATTAAAATCAAATTAATTCAAATAAAATCAAAATAATTAATAAAAAAATGGACACATGTCTAGAGCTAGGGCACGTGGGCAATAATGAAAACTCAAATCAAGTGGAAAAGAATGGGCCCATTTGGCAAAATTTGAATTTTTGGGGATAGTTGACTTTTGGCAATTTTGCAAAAAAGCCCTACTTCAACAATGCATAACTTCTTCAATTTTAAACCTTTGGAAGTGTTCTTGGACTTTTTAGAAAGCTTGAGATGTCCTCTAACCAACCCTTTTGGTCTCATCTCATTTTGATATTCCATGCTCAAGTTATAAGCTTTGACAAGAAAGGTGTTTTTGTTGACTTTCAAAAATGACCTATAATGTCCAAATCATAACTTCTTGTGAGTGCATTTTTTGATCTTGGGGTATGAAGATGGATTTTAGGTAATTTCATCCTCTTAAAAATGAGCTTTGGATGGATCATTTCTCATAAAGTATGCGAAAGTTATGATTGGTCAAAGTTGAGTTGACTTTTCCTACAAAACCCTAATTTAGCAACTTTTGAATCTTGATGAATTTTGAGCAATCCTTGATGAATCATGATCAACCCTTGATCAAATGATGAAATATCCTTCAAAATGATAATGTTGATAAAAAATCTTGAAGTTTGACTATTTGTAGGTCACAGTTGACTTTTGCCCTAGCACAGTCGACTTTTGGACCTTTGAGCAATTGACTGAGCAAACTTCCTCTGCAAGGCTTGAAATTTGACATGAATGATCTTGAGAACATATTATGATATTGGTAAGAACTTGGGGTCATTTTGACTCAAGGATATTGATGCAATGTGAAACCCTAATTTGGGGTAGACTGCCTTAGGAGATAGCTTGTCTGGTCAATCTTGAGCAACCTTGAGCAACTTGGAGATTTTTCTTGCAATATTTTGAGAAATATGGGAGGGAAAATTTTGGGGTACAACACACGCGTTTGTGATCTAAAAATGTTTAACAAAGTTGCCAAAGTGGATTAGAGCCTTAAAATGCAAGGATTTGATGAGTTTTGATGCAAATCAAATCACACTTTGCTCGTGCATCAGGTTAACACGATTTCCATCCAATTTGCATCATTCCACACGCTTAAGCATTCCATTTGATTCCCTATAAATAGAGGGTCATCCCCCATTCAATTTCCCAAGCTTAGATAGCCAGAATCAACCTGCCAAACTTGCTTCACAACTCAGAATTCAGCTACTTCGAATCCTATTCTCAAGCCCTTTTCAATCCATTTTTTTATCAATTCACCTTCCTTGATCTTCCCTGAAGTTAACCATATAATTACATTCAAGAATCGTGCCCTACATTGCTCCATAGAAGTCCAGTTTTAGAGCTCTGCGAATCAATTTCAATAGGTAGATTCCTTAATCAATTCTTCAACATTTTGGTATCATTGTGTTGCTCTCATTGCCCTGGTTCTAGTCGCAACACTTACTTTCATCTGGAAGCACGGTTTCACCATGAATTTTCAAATCCCTTTTCAAAACTTTCTTTCCAAATTGCTTGAGTTATAGTTTATATAAATTTGTCACGAGGGTGTGGTTGTATTCTTCTTGAAGAGACGAAGCGAATGGCATAGGTCTGAGCTTCTGATTTTACAGTTTTAGAGACCTGCAATTCGTGAGGGCTGGAGGTTAAAGATGACCAACGCGTCATCTTCTAACCAATGAAAGCGTGACATTTGTTATTTCAAATTCTGATTTATTTAATGATTTTGTACATTATTCATTAAAGACCATGATATGCACAACGCGCCAGATCCCTTGGATTTGATTACCAACGTGTTTTGACTCTCATCCAATGGTCCACATATTTTTCTTTTATTTTCTTTTTCTGATTTTTATACTTTAATTGTTTTAAATTTCAAAAAATCATAGAAATTCATTTTTAGTCCAAAAAATCTGAAAAAATAATGAAAAATATTTTTGATTATTCTCTTTCTGATTTTTATTTTTTCACAATTTAATTTTGTGTTTTGATATTTTTTATGAATTTTACACTTATTTGATTTGTTTAAAATGTTTAAAAATACTTTTACACATTTTTAAATTCTGAAAAAATTATGGAATGATCCAATGATATTGTGACAAATATTGGTGACCTTATTTTATTTTTGTTTCTGACTTTGCTATTTTTTACTATTTTTGTTTATTTTACCCATTTATTTTAATTTTTAAAAATAGTTTCTGACTTTTAAAAATCCCCAAAAAATTTGTAAAATTACTTGGCCTCTTTTCTGATTTTTCTATGGTCTTATTTTTCATTTCTTGATTAATTTGAATATAATTGGCATTTTCTTCATTATTTTCCATTTTTTAAAACATTTTTAAACCCTTTAATGAACATATTAATTATATTGTTATTTTGTGAATATTTTCTGGCTGTCTTGGGTTGATTTTTTAGTCATGGCTTTATTAACATCTTTGGATCTATGGTGTTGAGTTTAATTCACAAAAAATGGATGAATGATTTTAATAATAGTTTGATTAAATATTAATTAAAATGTGGTTTTTCTTTTTACCCTAATTCCTCTTCATCTCATCCCCTTCTTATTGCACTAAATGTTGTTGGAGCATGATCTCTATATCATATCTCAAAGAAAATGGTGAATATATTGCTATTGACCGGCCTCAAAATAGGTGCGACTTCTATATAAGTCCACTTACGATTGCTTAACATAGCGCTAAATTTTGTCCCGATTCGAATAAATGATCATTCGTGGCCCAAACTTATGATTGTAACCCCAAGTATGTTAATTTGATCTCTTTGATCCAATAACCTTGAGATTCATTGTGTGGAGGCTTTGGTTCTACCAATCCTCTAATGGATCTATAAGACCTTTGGTCAACGCGGATCACTTAAACATCGTTGATCATTAAATGGTACTTGTGAGAATTCCAAATGGATGATATACTTGACAAAAAGCAAATGCAACTTGTTGTGTGGAGGCTTTGGTTCTACCAATCCTCTAATGAGTTCCAAATGCAAGTTTCAAGATGGTCATCCAACTAACCACTAATTATTGACTTGTTTTATTTTATGCTTTTATTCTTTTATGCTTTATGCATTATTTATTTTTTAGCATTTTTCCATTTCATGCCATTTTCATCTTTGCTCATTTGAGCATTTATTTTATTGTCATTTTTACTTTGCTCACTTGAGATTTTCTTTTTCCTTTTTCTAAGATACTTAATAACCAACTTAAACCCTAAAAAACTCTTAATGGTACTTGGATTATTTGGTTACTATCCTTGGCATGATGGAGCAGTGGACTTTTTCTTGGACTTAGGATTAGAAACCTTGGCCTATCTTGGATACCTTGTGATCTTATCTAATTATTTTGTCTGGAGCTCTTGAGGTTTACCTCAAGACATTGGGTTGCTTGTTTGTTTTTGTGTGCAGGTTTTTTTTGTGATTACACTCTTTGTTAGTAATTTGGAATTCACCCGCATACAGCCGTTACTCTGCCCAATTTTTTTGAAGACTTAATACATTTGAATAGGTCTAGTATCTTTGCTTGCTTGGTTTCACTCCAAAGAATGGGATTTCTATCTTGGCTCATAATGTCAAGTTTTGGCTTCTTGTTGTTTAGATGGTCCTTATCCTTAGCTTTTACCTTATGCTTTAGGATAGCCTTTTCTTCTCCTCCCATCTTCTTTAAATTCAAAAATCTTCTCCCTCCTTTTGAAAACTCTTCTTGTTTCTAAACATGAACCACTTTCATAATAAACTTGGACCTAGGTCCATGCATTTTCAAAATCTTTTCATAAATAAACTTCAATCAATTTAATAATACCTTGACATTTTTTTGTGAGAAGACTAAAAGTCAATCGATCTCATTTCAAATCATTTTGCCACTTTGGCTTTTACCTTTAAACTTTTCTTAAAAGATTAGGCTCTTGTCAATCCTTGTAGTGGTGCAAACAACTATACTTCTACAATATGTAGTGAAGTGAGATATTTTCCACTTGGGTGTTGAGTGAGGCATTGTTGATTTTAAAATCCAAGCCATATCCTCTACTTTGAGATGATGCAAATTCTCCTTCCTCATGATTGTGGGTAGTAAGTATGTTTTCCACATGGACAATGACGATGACGTCTTATCTCATAAAATTAACCAACACACTCGTGTTTCAAATTTTTAAAAGAGGAACTACGTGTACCCTGATCCCCTATTGCACGAAAGGTGGTACGTAGGCACTAAAGGTTCACAACCACGGCGGGTGAAAAAATCATAAAAATACTTTTATTCTCACCTCCCCTATCCATTTTATATACGACACATTTTTTATAGCCAAAATATACAGATTTTACAAAGAGGTTCCTGCGGAGTACCATAGATGTTTAGGATGCTAATACTTTCCCTTTGCATAACCAACCCTCTTACCTTGAATCTTTCCCACTCTTTTTGGGTTATTCTCTCTTTTCCCATTTGTTTAGAAACAATAAGGCGCGGTGGCGATTTTTATTTTAATTTGTATAAAGTCTAGTCAATCCAATGGCTTAGTCTTGAACATTTCTACTGATAAAGGTACGAGTATGGAGAGCGTGCAAAATATCTCCGAGCAAGGTAGGCACGGGGTTGCTAGAGAGGAAGATCTTGATAGCATTCACATCTATGAATAAGTCTGGATTAGGGAATAGTACAAACCCATAGATTAGAAGGGCCAAGACCTCTTCAAAAGCCTGAACATCCATATCATCCCAAAACAGCTGGGCCTTGTCTATCAGGAACTTGGCTAGAAAACCCTTGACTCCGCTTATTATTTCCCAATTGGATACCATGTCGACCCGTTTTAGGTGCAAGGCCGAGGAAATGACTTCTGGCTTAGGAACTTCTTCCAGATCTATGAAAGATAATTGTTCAAGAATAGGTATATCCAATAATTGAGAGAACTCTTCCATGGTAGGAACCAACTAATAGTCTGGAAAGGTGAAGCAGTGGTGCTTGGGATAAAAGAAATGAAAGATTACACTCATCATCTTTTCATCAAAGTTTGAAGTAACCAGGTTGAGAAGTCAACCATGTCTCTTAGTGAACGAAGAAGTTTCAGGGACCTTTGATACTAGCTCCTTAAGTTGAGAAAGTACTTTCACAAAGCTGATACGAATAGTGTTTCTACGAGCGGAAGCCATGATCTACAAAACAGAACAAAGATAAATTCCCTTGGTCCTTGAAATGGTTAGTGCAATAAGAATGGATGCTATGTTATGATGCATGATATCGTGTTTAAACAGGATAAATCACATATAATCAAAACACACAGTAGACCTTAGGTTCAAAGGCTTGCATGAGGTTAAAGGTAAGTACCTTCTTGAAGTTTAGTTGGTTTCGAACCTGTCTTAGAAAAGTAATCGGGTTCTACAGATTCTCAATATCACTGATCATCCTTTATCGGACATTGTTTCAGCTCAAGCAATATTTTCTTGCGGCCGAAATATCCCGAAAGTCTGATCTCAATGAGTGAAGCATCGAGTATCAACCAATCCTCTACTTTATACCGAGGCCGGCTATCTAACTACTTTATAATGGCCAAGTTTGTTCAACTAAGGTTCTAAGGTCCCTTAGTGCTTCACGACACCACGCGGCGGCCCCGTATTCTCCTCCTTTCCACACGAAGGATACCGGTACCAACCAAAGTGTCACACCAACACAGCCATCACTTAAACCATATAGGTCTATGCCGTACAGTCTCCACAATCTATTACTGTTTACCTAAAAAGTGTCCCCAGATCCGGGTGTAGGATCTTTAATAATACCCAAACAAAACCCATGAATATAAAGAAGGCAAAGAAAAACAAGAAATAAATTTTAAAATGACGTAGATCCTAAGGTGTACCCCACTTATTTGATCCCCAGCAGAGTCGCCAGTTCTGTGATATGGTGGTAGAATCGACTGTTAAAATTGGTTTTGTGTTTGTATTTGCAAATGTCGCGGTAAGCAAGAGACTCCATCGACTTTTATTTTATCCAATCAGGAAAAGGAAAAAGAACAGAAAAACCTTTTTCGAGATGTTTCTGAGTACGAGGGGTAGATTATAGAAAGGGAAGGTGTTAGCACCCTTTCTATCAGTGGTTTTCCACGGGCTCTTAAGTACTTGCTCATTTTGAAATTGCTTGTGTGTGCTTGTTTTGAAAAGTTTTGTTTTACTTTGTTTTAACACTTGTTTCTGTCCTCAAGAGTGTTACGAAGTAATTTTTGAAAACTTTGTTTGGAAAGTGTTGGTGTGAAAAAGTTTGTTTATTTGAGCAAGTACCTAGGAACTAATCTACCTACTCGAAAAAGACGGTTCGTTTTCCTTTTAGACAATGCTATCCTATTATTGAGAAATATGTAGCATCGACGTTGGAGTTTTAAAGGGACGTTCGAAGGGACATGTGCGATCACAAAAGCAATGTTAGGAAACGTTAGTAATCATCCTCAAGCCTTAAATATCCTGTTCCGAGGCAACATCCGAATGGGTCATTTTAGATCTTTCGGGGCTAGAGGATAACCAGTAACAAACCCTATACTTCATGACCGTTTACCGAATGCAACCGGAGTGGAGTAAACCCTAAGAGTGAGCATGTGCATGTGTTTGATTTTAGTTATTTAATCTTTGCACAAGTACGATGATCTGATGTTTTAATTTTCAGTTAGTCTTTCCATACAATCCTATTAACATACATCTAAGCATTTTATAGTTTGTGAAAATTAAAATGCAAGAAAGTTTAAAGTCCTAGCTATTACAAGGCTTTTGCAGATACGTGAATATCTTGACTGAAAATAAAAATGCCGAAGTTTAAAACCGTAATT
Organism: Vicia faba; assembly: GCA_948472305.1. Taxonomy (NCBI): domain Eukaryota; kingdom Viridiplantae; phylum Streptophyta; class Magnoliopsida; order Fabales; family Fabaceae; genus Vicia; species Vicia faba. The sequence goes on from OX451735.1 coordinate 992,958,886, forward strand.
AAACTATTACAAACCGTGCACAGTTACATCAATAAAAGAAATAATCGTACGGAAAAATACTAATGCGCGAGAATTAAAGCTGGAAAAGAGTTCAAACCCCTGAAAAAACTAATTTGCTCATTAACATTTTTTTGGATTTTTTTTATAAAAAAGAATTTGAATTTAACCTAACTTTTCAAATTAATTTTAATTAATGAAAAGTAAGTTAAAGTTGATGAAATCAATTTATTTACAAAAAAATAATTTATTAAAAAAAGGAAACTAAGTTCTATTTTTGTGGTTTTGGTTTTATGATTTTGTAAACAATTTGATTAAAAAAAAGATAATTAAATTAAATAATGAATAAACAAAATTAATTAAAAAAATGAAAAGGTTAGAAAAATGGGCTTGGGGGGGTGTGAAACCCAAATTGGAGGTGTGTTTGTTGAATTTGCCAAGGCCTAGATCTGGTTGGCCCATTGCAAGTGTTGGATTTGGCGTTGCTGGATTGGGGACGTCCCCCACGGGACTGCATCCAAGAGCATTGGATCTGAGTGATGCATGATCTGATGATGATGGTGTGAAGTTGTATGGTGCACTTCCATAGCATGCAAGCACTGGAACCACAAGAATTCGTTTGGAAAATAGAAAAACGTTGGACCTGGGATTCGAACCCAGGTCCTCTCCTTTACCAATGCGCATCAACACCAACTGAGTTGCCAAGTCATTCATACATATAACAATAATAATATATTATATGTAAAAGTAAGCCGGTATAAATGAAAACGAGCGAAATTTCAAATGAGCCAACCAGATTGTGCCACGCCTTCGTCTTCCTCCGCTGGCTGTCATTTTAGCCTAGGGACTTTCACCCATGGTCTCATGCCTGTAACTACAACCTTGTGTTATTCAAAAATATAGCACAAGCAATATAAATATCATTAAAGACCATGAATCAACTGGGCTTGAATCCCTGAACATCATAGTGTCCATACCTAGCCCTAATTTTTCCGGTAGAAGGAAACCCTAAAACGAACTCAGAAATCCTAAGAATGGAAAATCGTGATTCCTGCACTTAAAACTCAATTAAATGATCCAGCAAGCATCGAGACATTGTAATAAACAAGAATGTATGATTGAATTCCATCAAAAGAGCATGTATGCACGTAATCAAAAATAAAAAATAATTATATAACAGGGTTGTAGATTTTACGATTCAAGGCGCTTTGATGCCTGCAAAAGGTGCAGTTAGCTTCAGGAGATTGCCAGGAACGTGTTGCAACCCTTAAATATCCTTGAGGATGGCTATGGTATGGAATTTGGTCTGAGAGTTTTTGACAAAAGTGCACTATGTTCTTGGCCGTTTCACACGATTTTTTCTGCCTCCTGGTGCCTTGCATTTGTTGTGTATATGTACTAGACTGCATTAGGTTAACAAAAAACATGCACATCTTTGCCAATTATCAAGATTTTATTTGATTCCATATTTGCATTATTTCTTTCTATATCAAGCCAAATCATACCATTTTCATCCCAATCATCCTTGGCATAATTTGGTTTGGTTTGAAAGCATATTTGCATTATAATTCCATTCAAAATCAGATCAAAAACAAATCTTCCATATTTTATATCATTTATTTGATTTAATTTGACTTTTAAATGATAAAAAATCAAAATAAATTAAATAAATAAAATCAATAATATATGGTAGAGTGTTTGGGTCGTGGATCATGTTGGAAGCATAATGCGAGCTTAAAAAGTTAGGCCCATTTGGAAAAAATGAACTTGTGAGCATATTTGACTTTTGGCAATTTTCCAAAAATGGTCAACTTTGACAAGGCATATCTCTTCCAATTTTAACCCTAGAGAAGCGTTCTTTGACTTTTTAGAAAGATTATGATGTTCTATAAACAACCCTTTTGGTCTCATCTCAATTGGGTCTTCCATATTCATGTAAGAAGCTTTGACCCAAAAGGTGTTTTTGTTGACTTTTCAAAAGGACCTATAGTGTAGAAATTCATATCTTTTGATGAGTGCACATTTTCAACTTGTGGTCTAAAGATGAGTTGTAGGGAATTGAATCCTCTTAAAAATGAGCCATGGAGGGAAAATTTCTGATAAAGTATGAAGAAGTTATGCCTGGTCAAAGTTTGGTTGACTTTTCCTGAGAAACCCTAATTTAGCAACTTTTGGGTTTTGATGAATTTGGGGCATTCCTTGGGGAATCATGATCAACCCTTGATGAAATTATTGATATAACTTCAAAATGTTGATGTTGACCAAAAATCTTGAAGTTTGACTGTATGTGGGCCACAAATGACTTTTGACCTAGTGCAGTTGACTTTCAGGCATCTGAGCAGTTGATTGAGCAAACTTCTTGTGCAAGGCATGAAACTTGACATGGATGATCTTGAGAACATATTAGGACCATGGAAGGAATTTGATACCTTTGGACTTCAACCATCCTGCTGAAAATGGAAACCCTGGTTTGAGGTACATTGCCTTAGGAGAGACTTTGTCTGGTCAACTCTTGGGCATCCCTGAGCAAATTGAAGACCTCAATGGGCATGTGTTGAATAAAATGAGAGGGTAAATTTTGGGGTACAAAAAATACTAAAGGATGGATTAGAGGATTACCAACTCAGTTCTTATTGGAGAAAGCTCGTTACTTTGCCATGATGAAGAGTACAATCACTTTTGAGGCCATCTTTGCTCTACTTGCTTACGGGTTATTCTTATTTTCTAATGTGGATAAGTTTGTTGAAATTAATGCTATTAGGATCTTCATGATTGGAAACCCAGTTCGTACATTGTTGGGTGATGCTTATTACTTTATTCATCTTCGAAATTCTTATCATGGGGGAATGATTATCTGTTGCACGCCTATGTTGTACCGGTGGTTTATTTCTCATATGCCTAAGTCTAATGCTTTCTGGGATGTCAGGAAGGAACCCCGTTGGGCTCCTAAGATCATGGAACTTAATCAATCGGATATTGATTGGTATCGTCGGGCTTACCATGATGTAGAGATTATCGACTGTTGTGGTATTTTCCCCAATGTACCTCTTCTTGGTACAAAGGGAGGAACTAACTACAACCCTGTTCTTGCACGACGACATCTTAGTTATCTAATGAGGGATAAACCAAATAGTATTCATTTGAGCAGTTTCTTTCTGAAGGAGGGAGAAGACCATAAGGAAGCTAGGGAGCAGATTGCAAAGGCTTGGCGTCACATTCATATGAATAGTAGGAAATACCTGGGACCTATGGGGTTGTTTCTTTGGAGCCTTATCTTCAGAGGGTCCAAACGAGAGCTATTCAATTGAAGATGTTGTATTCCCAGGAAACACCTATGCCTGACTTGTTTGTGTAGCCCACTCCTCCCTTATTAGACGATGTGGAAGAGCTACAACTTGCTTTGGTCAGGATGCAGCAAGAAAAGGATGCTTGGAAGAATAAGTGCCAAACTTTGGAGATTTCCTATAGAGCGGGCTTGAAGGAGAAAGACGACTTGATTGAAATTCTTGAGAGTCGGGCGGTAGAGACCATGGAAAGGCAAGGGGATTTATTTTCTCCTAAGCCACATTCAGATGCTAGTTGCTCACTTCCTGATTCAGTTGATTGGAAAGAGGTTGCCACCAGATATACAGAAGAAAACCAGAGGTTGAAGGCTCAGATTGCCAGGCTTACAGGGAAGCGCCAGCGTATAGAGTGATCTCCATCATCTTTGCTTCTTAGGCTTTTAGACTTTATTTTCATCTTGTACTTGGGATTATTGAAACTTGTAATCCATTTTGAAGTTATTATAATAAAATTTTTTCCAGTATTTCAAATGTGTTATTGCCTTGATATTTGCAATGTGTCTATAAATCTTTATGTCCCTTGAAATATTAATAAAAAAATAAATCATGTGCATTGCATATCATGCATCATATTGCAAATATTTCTTTCATTTATTATGCATATCCAGGTGTCTTACCAAGCTTCTTTACTTCGTTCAGCAAGATGTCTCACCACTACAATACTCGAGCTAATTTTAGAATGAAGATGGACAACTTAGAACAAGAGAATCGTGAGTTGCGCGAGGAAGTTTATGCTCTGAAGGCCGGCATGGCCAATCTTACTACTCTGATGGAATCTCTGGTGGCTGCTCAGAATCAGCCACTGAGTGTTTAACCTCAACAAACAAGGGTTACTACTGAAGCTCTGACTATTCCAGTGTCTGTTACTTTAGCTGTTATTCAGAATCACATGCCTCAAGGTTATCCACGGGGAATGCCAGAGAAATTTGTGCCTGAAGGTTTCAATCTTGGTCCTCAAGATACTCCAGTTGTTCAGACTATTATTACTCTTGCACCTCTTGTGGTGCATGTTGCTCCTGCTACACCTCCTTCGGTGAATATGGCCTCATTTGCTAATGATGATATGTATCGTCCTTTTCCTCCACCAAGTGAAGACTTGGGTCTCTATGATAGAATGGATGATTTTCAAGAGAAGTTTGACAAGATGCAGAGGGATATGAAGGCCCTCAAGGGAAAGGAATTATTCGAGCAGAATGTGAATGATTTATGTTTGGTCCCGAATGTCAAGATACTTGCGAAGTTTAAAGTCTTGGAATTTGAGAAGTACAAGGGCAACACTTGTCCTCGTGCTCATATTGTGATATATGTAAGAGTAATGTCTACCCACACTGATGATCAACGTCTGTTGATTCACTTTTTTCAGGATAGTTTTACTGGCGCTGCATTGAAGTGGTATATGAGTTTGGACAGCGTCAATATCCATACCTTCAATGACTTGGGAGAAGAATTTATCAGACAATACAAATACAATGTAGACATGGCGTCTGAACGTGATCAGCTCAGGGCCATGGTCCAGAAGGACAAGGAATCATTCAAATAATATGCACAAAGATGGCGCGAGGTAGCCGCCCAAGTGATTCCTCCCATAGAAGAGAAGGAGATGACTAAGATTTTCCTGAAGACTCTGGGTGCTTTCTACTACGAGAGGATGGTAGCGAGTGCGCCAAGTGACTTTATTGAAATGGTGGGCATGCGTATCCGTTTAGAAGAGGCTGTAAGAGAGGGTCATTTAACAAAAAGTGAAAGTTCTGGAAGCACGAAGAAGTCATCCTATGGGTTTGATAAAAAGAAGGAAGGAGATACAAATGCTATTATGCAAGAGAGGAGGGTTAATCCTCCTAGAAGAAACTATCAGCGTCATCAACAGGTTGCCTCAGTGACTCCAGTTGTTGGTGTAGCTCCAACCACCGTTGCTTATCAGAGACCATCCCATCAGGGGGGTCAAGGGTATGATCATAGAAGGGAGAGTTATGACCCTATTCCTATGAGCTATACAGAATTACTCCCAGCGTTAATTCAGAAGAAGTTAGTCAAGACCCGACCACCTCCCGTTATACCGTCACCATTACTTTTGTATTACAAAGCAGACCAAACATGTGATTTTCATCAGGGAGCATCGCGGAACAATGTTGAGAACTGCTATCCTTTGAAAAGTGAAGTACAGAAGTTGGTGAAGTATGGTATCTTATCTTTCAAGGATGTTGGCCCTAATGTGAAAGATAATCCTTTGCCCAAGCATGGAGGAGAAAATGCTGTGAACATGGTTTGTGGTTGTCCAAGCGACATTCAAATTTTTTATATTAAATTAGTTAGAGGAGATTTGGTAAAAATGCATGCATACCTCTGTGAATTTAGATATTACACGCATGACCATGCCGGTTGTGCTATTTGCAGTACGAATATACAAGGTTGAGACAAGATAAAGGCTGATTTGCAGGAGATGATGGATGAGGGCCTCATCCACATAATCAGGCCTAGTGCAGAGTATGAAGAGGAAGTAAACATGGTTTCTGGATGTCCTGGAGAGTTCAGAATTTTTGATGTGGAACATATGAATGAGGATCTTGTACAATTGCATGCTACTTTCTGCCACATGACTGGTCAGGTAGAACATCAGTATGGATCTTGCCGAATTTTCTGCCGAGACTCCCGAGGATGTTCAATTGTTAGGAAAGATGTTCAGTTGTTGTTGGATAATGGAACTATCAAGGTTACGGGCCAAAGGGATGATTACCATGAGGTTAATGAGATTGAGGTTTATTTGGCTGAGGAAGAGTCAGATGATGAGTATGCCTCTACAGATGAGTTCTTCTCCTCAGATGAAGATATGTTTTCCAGAGATGACTTTGTAATGACTGAATATGTTGAAGTGGGAGTAAATGTTATTGTGCTTTGTTTTGGTGCACCTACCCATTTTGAAGTTGAATATCATAGAAAGCCAGCTATTACTCCATTGGTGATTAGCTTACCGGGTCCTGTCCCCTACAAGTTAGACAAGGTTATGCCCTACAAATATAATGCTACAATTTTAGAGGATGGTGTGGAAGTTCCCATCCAGCCAATGCCTTATGTTGGAAATATTGCTGAGACTAGAAGAGTGACCCGCATCGGTCCTGTATTTGTACCATTTATTCGTGGAGATGTTAGTACTAGAAAGAAAATTGTTGAAAATGTTGAACCCAAGAAGGCAATGGGTGAATCTAGTGGAGCTATGCTAGAAAAAGAGGTGGATTATATTTTTAAAATAATTAAGATGAGAAACTATATAATTGTAGATCAGCTACTGCAGACTCCTTCAAAAATATCTATCTTGGCTTTATTGATGAACTCCTCTGCTACAGAGAATCTTTGATGAGGGTATTGGACCAAGCTTTCGTGGAAAGTGACATGCTGTAGACCAATTCAGCAATGTGGTAGGGAACATTACATCATGTAATAACCTGAGTTTCTGCAATGATGAACTTCCCGATGAAGGAAGGAATCATAATATGGCCCTCCACATCTCTATGAACTGCAAGAATGACTCATTATCCAATGTGCTGATTGATGATGGATCCGCATTGAACGTTATACTGAGGAGCACACTTATGAAGTTGAAATATCAAGGAACACCAATGCGCTCAAGTGGCATTATTGTGAAAGCGTTTTATGGATCAAGGAAATTTGTTATCCGTGAAGTGGACTTGCCTATTCATATAGGCCCACATTTGTTTCAGATTACTTTCCAGGTCATGGATATTGTACCCGCTTATAGATGCTTGCTGGGACGGCCGTGGATATATGAGGCAGGGGTTTTCACTTCGACTTTACACCATAAGTTGAAGTTTGTACATGAAGTAAAAGTGGTAATTATAAATGGAGAACAGGCATTATTGATATCTCATTTGTCCTCTTTCAGTATTGTGGAGGCGGATGAAACTACTGTTGGAACCCAGTTTCAAGCTTTATCCATTGATAATATAAGAGGAAATGAGAATTCTATGGCTTTGTTTTAAGATGCTCAGCAGGTCGTGCGTAATGGCCATAGTGAAGTATGGGGACAGATTGTTGATCCACCTATAAACAAGAATAGAGCCGGATTGGGGTTCTCTGTGAAGAATGATAAAGGTAAGAGCATGAAGCTGAAGTCTGCAGCAGGAAAGTATCAAGATATCTTTTGTAGCAGGGGTTATCTTCATCCAACTGTCTCTGGGATTAATTCCATTGTGGAAGATGAAGCAGAGCCTAAAATGCCAAATTATGTGACGCACGGAGTTAGGGTTTAGAACTGGATCACCATTGATGTTACCTCTTGCATACATGTTTCAAAGTAATTTGTTTTTGTTAATCTTTTTGAAAAAAGCTTTCACTCTGCCCAAGGTTAAAGTATTGATATTGTATGGGCTTATTTGTTTGCTTTGATTTTTTTTTAAATCAATAATAAAAGTTGTGTTTGTTTCCCAAATTGTGTTTTTATTTTTTGCTTTTTCCTTGGAAAATGGTAATTAGAAAAAACCATTCAAAATAAATAATAATTGAAATTCGATATGCATGATCACTTGTTATATGTGTCAGTTTCTAAAAGAAATCATAAATCATATGTGCAGATTAATTAAAAACCCATTGAATACAATGACCATGAACCCTCTCCCAACTTTGAATGTCCTGTGTATGGGGCCGAAGAAGAAGACTATGATGAGATTCCATAAGAAGTATCATGGTTGCTTGAGTGCAAGGAGAATGCCATTCATTCATATAAGTAGCCACTGGAAGTAATCAATTTGGGTCCAGAAGAAGATCCAAAGGAAGTCAAGATTGGAGCATTATTGCATCCTTATGTGAAGAGCAGGTTGATTTAGATGTTGAAAGAGTATGTGGATATTTTTGCTTGGTCCTACCAAGATATTCTTGGTCTAGATACATATATTGTAGAGCACCGTTTTTCGCTGAAGCTAGAGTGTCCACCAATCAAACAGAAGTTGCAAAGAACTCACCCAGATATGGAAGTAAAGATCAAAGAAGAAGTTCTAAAGCAAATTAATGCCAGTTTTCTTGTGACATCAGTGTACCCTCAGTGGATTTCCAATATTATCCCAATACCGAAGAAAGACGGAAAAGTTTGCATGTGTGTAGATTACAGAGATCTAAATAAAGCTAGTCCAAAAGATGATTTTCCATTGCCACACATTGATATGTTAGTGGATAGCACAACAAAATTCAAATTTTTCTCGTTTACGGACGGATTTTCCGGGTATAATCAAATAAGGATGGATCCTGAGGACATGGAAAAAACAACGTTTATCACACCATGCGGAACATTCTGTTATAGAGTGATGCCCTTCGGGTTGAAGAATGCTGGTGCAACATACCAGAGGACTATGACAACCTTATTCCATGATCTGGAGCACAAGGAAATTGAGGTATATGTTTATGATATGATTTCTAAGTCCCAGACTGAAGAAAGGCATGTATAAGATTTGTTAAAGTTGTTTCAGCGTTTGAGGAAGTATCATCTCCGCTTGAATCCAAATAAATGTACCTTCGGTGTTCGGTCAGGGAAATTGTTGGGTTTCATTGTTAGCCAGAGAGGGATTGAAGTTGACCCTGATAAAGTCAAAGCAATTCAAGAAATGCCAGCACCGAGAACTGAAAAGCAAGTCACAGGGTTCCTCTGGCGTTTGAATTATATTTCCAGATTCATTTCCCATATGACTGCAATGTGTGAACCGATCTTTAAGTTATTAAAGAAAGATCAAGGTTGTGTGTGGACAGATGACTGCTAAAGGGAATTTGTAAGTATTAAAGAATATCTTCTTGAACCTCCTATCTTGCTCCCTCCTGTTGAAGGAAGACCATTGATTATGTATATGACAGTGTTAGATAATTCCATGGGCTGTATTCTGGGACAACAAGATGAAACATGGAAGAAAGAGTACGCCATTTATTATCTCAATAAAAAGTTTACTGATTGTGAGTCGCAGTATTCCATGCTGGAAAAGACATGTTGTGCTTTGGCCTGGGCGGTAAAACGTTTGCGGCAGTATATGTATAATCACAGTACTTGGTTGATCTCCAAAATGGATCCAATCAAGTACATTTTTGAAAAGCCTGCTCTTGCTGGGAGAATTGCCTGCTGGAAGATGCTGTTATCTGAATATGACATCGAATACCGCACCCAAAAAGCCATTAAAAGAAGCGTGTTGGCAGATTATCTTGCTCACCAACCAATTGATGATTATCAGTTTGTGAAGTATGATTTCCCTGATGAGGATGTGATGTTTCTGAAAGTGAAAGATTAGGATGAGCCATTGCCTGAGGAAGGTCCTGATCCTGAATCTCGCTGGAGCATGATATTTGATGGAGTTGCGAATGCTTCTGGTAAAGGAATTGGCACTGTGATTTTCACTCCACATGGATCACACATTCCTTTTACTGCAAGGTTGACATATTATTATACTAATAATATGGCAGAATATGAAGCTTGCATCATGGATCTCGGGGAAGCTATTGATCTTAGAATTAAAATTCTAGATGTGTATGGCGATTCAGCTTTGGTAATAAATCAGATTAAAGGAGAGTGGGATACTCGTCACCCTAGATTGATCCCCTACAAAGATTATGCTAGAAGATTGTTATCCTTCTTTAATAAAGTTGAATTCCATCACATCCCCAGAGACGAAAATCAAATGGCGGATGCTCTGGCAACTTGGGATTCTATGTATCAAGTGAATACTTGGAATCATATACCTTGAATTATAGTTCGGCGACTGGATAGGCCCGCTCATGTGTTTACAACAGAAGAGGTAGCAGATGAGAAACCTTGGTATTACGATATCAAGCATTTACTCCAGACTCAAGAATACCTGATTGGTGTATTGAATAAAGATAGAAAGACATTGAGAAGATTGGCTGGCAGTTTCTTCCTCAGTGAAAATGTGTTGTACAAGAGAAATTATGACATGGTCTTGCTTAGATGCGTGGATAGACACGAAGAAGACATGTTGATGCATGAGATTCATGAAGGTTCATTTGGCACTCATGTCAATGGACATTCGATGGCTAAAAATATTCTAAGGGTAGGTTACTATTGGCTGACAATGGAATCTGACTGTTACAAATTTGCAAAGAAGTGCCATAAATGCCAGATTTATGCTGACAAGATTCATGTGCCTCCAACACTTCTCAATGTTATTTCTTCCCCGTGGCCTTTATCTATGTGGGGTATTGACATGATTGGAATGATAGAACCCAAGGCTTCTAATGGACACTGTTTTATCTTGGTAGAAATTGATTACATCACCAAATTGGTGGAAGCTGCTTCTTATGCTAATGTTACTAAGCAGGTGGTAGTATGTTTCATTAAGAATAATCTCATATGTCGGTATGGTGTGTCGAGCAGAATTATCACCGACAATAGCTCGAATTTGAACAACAAGATGATGACAGAACTTTGTGAAGAATTCAAGATTGTCCATCACAATTCATCTCCGTACAGGCCGAAGATGAATGGGGTTGTTGAAGCTGCTAATAAGAATATCAAGAAGATCATCCAAAAGATGGTTGTTACTTATAAATATTGGCATGAAATGCTCCGTTTGTCTTTACATGGATATCAGACATCTGTCTGCACTTCAACAGGAGCAACCCCGTTCTCCCTTGTGTATGAAATGGAAGCGGTGCTCCTAATCGAGGTTGAGATTCCCTCTTTGCGTGTGATAATGAAAACCAAGTTGTCAGAGGCTGAATGGGTCCAGAACAGGTTTGACCAATTGAATTTGATCGAAGAGAAGATAATGATGGCTTTGTGTCATGGGCAGTAATATCAGAAGAGAATGAAGAAAGCTTTTGATAAGAAGGTCAAACCTCGTGAATTCAGAGAAGGCAACCTTGTGCTCAGGAATATCATGTCTTTTAACGTTGATTCTAGGGGCAAGTGGACTCCCAATTTTGAAGGCCCATATGTTGTCAAGAAAGCCTTCTCTGGCGGTGCATTAATTCTTGAAACTATGGATGGCGAGGAGTTCCCACGTCCCATGAATGTTGGTGCAGTCAAGAAATACTTTGCCTAAAGAAATAAAAGAACAGCTCGCTAAGTTGAAAACCTGAAAGGGCGGCTTAAGCAAAAAGGAGCGTCTCGCTAGGCCAAAAACCCGAAAGGGAGGTCTAGGAAAAAATTAGAGACATAAACAGAATAAAATTTCACACTAAGTTGAAAACCCGCAAGGGTAAGTTAGGCAAAAGTTAGGGACTTTCTTGGCAAGTAACTGTATCAGACAAGATTTGGTCGCTGAAGCAACAATCTTCTTGGATCCTCACCATACTTCAACTGAAGTTGCTGCTCGGAATTTCAAAGTTGTTAGAGGGAATATTGGTCATTGTATTTCAATGTATCTTTTCCATTATATATTACCATTTTCCAAACTTTGTAATCATCAGTGGAGTGTCGCCATTCGCAGACTACCATCCTATCAATAAAATTTGAGCTTTTACCCAATTCTTTGTATTTCTTATTTTTTATTCAGCTTACAAAGACTTCATTTATTATTGATAATAATTTTCAAAGCAATAAGATTAAATAAAAAAATTGTTTTTCATAAAGAATTTACAACTTACTTTTACTTTAGATTTTGTGATTCAAGAGAAAAACAAAAGTGGTGATCCCATGAAGGGACGAACTCCAATAATTTTGGGAAGTTTTGTTTCCATAGGAAGGTTTTCTCAGGTTGTTTTCACTGGCATGCGTGTGATTTTTGAAGACGATACCATTGGTGTAAGATGTGGTATTGGGTTTGTGATCCCATTGGCCTTAGTCAAGTCTTGGTTCATTTTTTATTTTGGGTTTGCATAATCTGAAGTCTCTATCCCAGAATCTCCATCAAAGTCTTCCCTCATATGACGAAAGGTCTTGTTCCCTTGGTGTGCTGAGATGGAACTATTTGCAAAATATTTCTCTTTCTGCAATATTTGCGTTATTGTTGGTATTTATTTCCCAGGCAACCAGACTAGGGAAATATATTTTCTAAGAAGTGTTAAGGCAGTTGTCAACTTTTGGGTTTTCACCTGCCCAGTGTTGTGTTTGATTTAAAATCCCCATGAGTTTGACCCTTTTTCTATAAAGTTGACTTCTTGATTCCCCAGGAAGGCTATCTCAGGGCATCTTTTGTTGGAATAAGTTTGCATGATATGAAGACTCCAACCAAGATTCCCCAGTGAAGGTTTCACTTATTTGATAAAAGTCTTTTCTCCCCATGCATACTGAGATTTGACTCATTTACGAAGCATCTCCATTTTGGCAATACTTGCATTTTGTTTGATTGCCCGATAATCAGGAAAGGGCAATGTTTCATTTAAGAAGTGTTGAGGCATTTGTCAGTTCTTTTTGTGTTGTCACAGACCAAGTGCTGGGTTTGATTTAAAATCCCCATAATTTTGATTTCTTGCTGTTATGTTCAACTTCTTAACTCTCCAAGTTGTTATCCCCATGAGATTTCATGCTTTTTCCCTAGAGAAGTTGGTGCAATACTTACTCTCAATATTGAAGAACGTATCTCTGGTTTCCACAGTGAAGAACATATCTTGGTTTCCCCTCTTAGATATGGTGTTGGCCTCCCCAATGAAGTCAGCACGAGGTCCCCAGTTGGTATCTCGATGATGAGGTACTATCCCCCTTAGTGAAGTCTGTGATATTTCCCCAATGAAGTCAGCTCGAGATCCTCAATTAATGTTTTGACGATATGGTTTTCATCTTCCTTAATGGAATCAGTATTGCAATCCCCAGTAGGAGTACGAACCGTGAAAACATTTGTTTCCCCATTGAAGTATGTTTGCTATTCCTCGGTGGAGCCTGGAGAAGGATGTTATATCCTTGTATCTGTACTGTTTTTTCTATTTTCCAGATTGCGTTATTTCCAAGTGAAGTTAAGTCACGAAATAGTATTTTGTTTCCTCGTTTGGTGCTTATTTTCCTATGGAATGTTCATCTTGGATGTGATTTAGCCGAGTGTTGTTTGTGCCTGAGTTGGTTTTATCTGGTTATCCCCAGTGATTATATGTCTGTTTTGTCAGCATATACATGATAACACTCATACATTCATGCATACATCATGCATAGTTAAATTTAGAAAAGCATTGCTCATTCACATTCGTTAATGTTTTGATGGCATATTACCCCGTTTTGCAGAGCTGTGTTGTCCTCTCTCTAATAGAGTGTCGGACTTAAGCAGAAAGTGCATATTATCCCTCATGCAAGATTTTTACTTTAGCCTTCCTGTACAACTCTTTGTCTGGATAGATTGGGTTTCCCTCTTGAGTTTATTTCTCAAAGGATGTGTTTTGGTTGACTGTTTCACTCCAGTTTATTTCTGGTTTGAATCTTTGTTTTCCAGCAATATTATTACTTTGGATTTCTGAAAGTTTCGAGCCTTGGTTTGAGAATGTGCATTTATTTTTCACGAGAAGACTTTATCTCCTCGGCAGAAATATATTAGCATTTCCCCAGGAAGCCTTGATTCATTCACCCAGGAAGCCTTGATTCACTCCCCAGGAAGTCATATTTCTTTCCCTAGGAAGCCATATTGATTTCCCCAAGAAGTTATTTTTACAATCCTTCCTATAACAGGAAGTATCAGGTCTCTTTATTTGAGCAACTTATACTTCCCCATAAAAGTCGGCGTTAATTTTTTGCTATCTTCTCTATGAGTGGATAGTTTGCAGTTCGTTGTCAAATTACTCTAGTGGATGGAAAGTCTTTCAATATCTTAGAGACAGTTCATTGTGAAATATTTGCAAGTAGTAGTCTCTTTATTTGAGACATCTTATATACTACCCTTTCCAGGCAGAATGCTTTGGTTAAAGAAGAAGTTGAGACCCTTTCTAGGTGAAACGCCAGAATTTTGGGGAAAACTTATTATCTTTTTGCTACCCTCGGTGAACATTGGTAGTTCACTGTCAATGAACATCGGTGCTATGATATTTTCTCTCTACCTTCAGTGAAAGTTGGTAGTTCATCGTCAGTGAACGTATATGATTGTTATCTTTTTGCTACCTTTAGTGAACGATGGTAGTTCACCGTTAGTGAACGACGGTTCTATGATATTTCTTTTCTCTCTACCTTCAGTGAAAGTTGGTAGATCAACTTCAATGAAAGTTGGTGATTATTATCTTTTTGCTACCTTTAGTGAACATTGGTAGTTCACCGTCAGTGAACAGCGGTGTTATGATATTTCTTTCCTCTACCTTCAATGAAAGTTGGTAGATCACCATCAGTGAAAGTTAATGATTGTTATATTTTTTCTACCTTCTGTGAATGTTGGCAGTTCACTGTCAGTGAACGACGGTGCTATGATATTTCTTTTCTCTCTACCTTCAGTGAAAGTTGGTAGATCACCATTAGTGAAAGTTGGTGATTACCATCTTTTTGCTACCTTCAGTGAATGTTGGTTGTTCACTGTCAATGAACGGTGGTGCTATGATATTTATTTTCTCTCTACCTTCAGTGAAAAGTGGTAGATCACAATCAGTGAAAGGTGGTGATTATTATCTTTTTGCTACCTTCAGTGAACGTTGGTAGTTAACCGTCAGTGAACAGCGGTGCTATGATATTTCTTTTCTCTCTACCTTCAGTGAAAGTTGGTAGATCACCATCAGTGAAAGTTGGTGATTATTATCTTCTTTCTACCTTCAGTGAACATTGGTAGTTCACCGTCAGTGAACGGCGATGCTATGATATTTCTTTTCTCTCTACCTTCAGTGAAAGTTGGTAGATCACCATCAGTGAATGTTGGTGATTATTATCTTTTTGCTACATTCAGTGAACGTTTGTAGTTCACCGTTAGTGAATGGCGGTGCCATGATATTTCTTTTCTCTCTACCTTCAGTGAGAGGTTGTAGATCACCATCAGTGAAAGTTGGTGATTGTTATCTTTTTTCTACCTTTAGTGAATGATGGTAGTTCACCGTTAGTGAACAACGGTGCTTTGATATTTCTTTTCTCTCTACCTTTAGTGAAAGTTGGCAGTTCATTGTCAGTGAACATCGGTGTTGTTATTCTTTTCTCTTTCTACCTTCAGTGAACATTGGTAGTTTCGCCTTCAGTAAAAGTGGGTGTATCCTTTTATCTTCATGTACTATCTCCTCTTTAACTGAGTTGATACTACCTTATCTCTTTTTGGATGTTACACCATTAGAGTTGGGTCTTCTTGATTCACCAGTGAATTAGTTTCCTGGTCAGATTTCTCTTTTGATCCTTATTTCCTTTGTTAAGTACCCAGTGGTGTTTTGTGTCCCTTTGAAGTTGTTCATATGCATTCATACTCATAAGCATTGCATGCCATCCTAGGGACAAAAATAGGGTTTGTTTTATATTTAATATCTTCGATCACGTCGACACGAAGATTTTTAACCTTCGTATCTCCGGATAGAAGAAACTTAAATAAGGGCAACTGTTGTACCCCAATCTTTGCCCCTAAGATCCCTTAATCATACCATGTTGATTCAATCACAACAAGATCACATTAAGGCTTTTGGTTCTCCTCCATATCTTTAGCTTTGCTCTTTGAGGAATCACCAAGCACCTTGACTTGTTTTTCTTTTGTGATCATGCATGTTTTGTTTTGACTTTACTTTTAATTAATAAAATGTAATGTTGGTTTGTCTTACTTATTAATAATGTAGGTAAAGGCAATGTGGCTTAGCAAGTTGATCCATGGGTTCATGAGTTTATTTCCATGCCGTAGTCAATAAAGCTTGAGAAATTCAAACCTCACCATTGAAGTTGTTTTGGAAGAAATGGCATGGCAAGGTTTATTTTGGTTCACCATATTTCAAAGTTATCAAGATTGATTCAAAAGTACAAAGGGTTGATTTAAGAAGTTGTCATGGTTGGACAAGGCCTTGTTACCATAGGTCACAAGTGCATATTTCTCTCAATTCTCAAGATAAGGAAGTGGTTTTGGTTGCTATGTGTTCTCATTATCATCCTCGACAACTTCTATCTACAAAGAAAAAGTGTTGGTACAAGAAGGTTGTTTAAAATTGTCAAAGTCCCTCAAAGCATGTTCTTGATCTAGGAGCTAGGTTTTGAACTTCAAAGAAGTATATCTTGCTCATATTTTAGTATTTTTGAGTGGTTCCAAAAAAATCATTCTCTTCAAAGGGTTATTAACAAATCACTTCAAATGTTTCAAGGAGTTTTCATGTGGAAGAAACTTGATGATGAAGAAAGATTACAAGTCCTCCAGATGCACCCCCAATTTCCCATGTGTGACTTCAAATGATTATAACTTGGTAAATTTTTATCATATTTATCCCACTCTTTTTCCACAATGATCTTGAGGATATGAACTTTCATCCTTCTTTTATGTGCAAAGTGAGAAAATGGATGGAAGATTCCCTAAGGATACAAAAGATTATAGGTCATTTCATGATTTTTTGCCAACTTCAACAATTCATAACTCTCTCAATTGTTGGAGATTTTGAATGGTTCAAGTATCAAAATGTCATTCAAGAGGTTTATTTCATGCCATATCTTTTGGTCAAGAGCAAATTCCAAGTGGAAGGCCATGTTTGGATGCAAAACATTATAGGTCACTTTTGAAGAAACACTTGAAATATTTCTAAGTATGGAAAGTTAACTTCTTTTTCCCAACTTTGACTCATTACAACTTTCATCTCAAACATCCATTTGATTCCATTCTTTTCCCATTGTAAATATTGTAATCTCATCTTTCTAAAGCATCAAGAATCATGCTCTAAGACCCCTTGAGCTAAGAATTCCATTGATTTGAACTTGGTAACTTGAAACTGAAGTTTCTTCAAAAGTCAGAATTTGAAATTCTTGATTTAGCTTCTAAACACATTTTTTTTCTGCGTGTTTTTGCTTCTAAACAAGTTTAGTGAACTTCCATAAGCGATTAGCATAGCAAAACACTTGTTTTGGATGAGTTTTGATCAAAATAGAAGTCACACTTTTCTTGTTTTCAACTTCACACAATTTCCCTCCAAACTTCATCATTTCACACGCTTGAACATTCCATTTGATTCCCTATAAATTGAGGGTCATCCCTCATTCATTTCCTCAAGCTTGAACAACCAAAATCACCCTGCCAAACTCATTCCATAACTCACTTTTCTGCAACTTTGAAATCAGTGTTCAAGCCTTTTTCAATCCATTTTTTCTATCAATTCACCTTCCTTAATCTTCCCTGAAGCTAACCATACAATTAACTTCAAGAATCGTGACCTATATTGATCCATAGAAGTCCAATTTCAGAGCTCTGCAACTCAACTTCAATAGGTAGATTCCTTCATTAATTCTTCCAAACTTTGATATCACTGTGAAGCTCTCATTGCCCTGGTTCTAGTCACAACACTTGATTTTATCTGGAAACACGTTTTGGCCATGAATTTTCAAATTCCCTTTTAAAATATTCCTTCCAAATTGCTTGAGCTACAATTTATATAAATATTTCTCGAAGGTTTGGTTGTCTTCGTCTTGATGAGACGAAGCGAATGCCATAGGTCTGAGCTTCTAATTTTATAGTTTGAGAGACCTGCAATTCACGTTGGCTGGAGGTTAAAGATAACCAATGTGTCATCTTCTAACCAATGATGGCGTGCCATTTGTTTTTTTTGAAAATTTGATTTTACAATTGATTCAGTGCTTTATTCACTAAAGTCCATAACATACACAACGCGCCAGGTCCACTTGATCTGTTTACTAATGCGTTTTGACAATGATCAGATGGCTCTTATTTTTTTGGTTTAATATTTTATTTTCTGATTTTTTATTTTAATTGATTTAAACTTCTAAAACTCATAGAAAATTCATTTTAAGTCCAAAAAATCTGAAAAAATAATGAAAAATATTTTTGATTTTTCTCTTTCTGATTTTTATTTTTTCACAATTTTATTTTGTGTTTTGATAATTTCTCTAAATTTTCACTTTATTTGAATTGTTTTAAATGTTTAAAAATACTTTTATGCATTTTTAAATTCTGAAAAAAATATGGAATGATCCAATGATATTGTGACAAATATTGGTGACCTCAATTATTTTTTATTTATGACTTTATCATTTTTATCATTTTTCGTTTATTATACTCACTTTTTTTAATTTTAAAAATAGTTTATGACTTTAAAAAATTACCAAAACTTTTATAAAAATATTGAGTCCCTTTGTGATTTTTCTATAGTCTTACTTAATATTTCTTGATTAATTTGAACATAGTTGATATTTTTCTCTTTTATTTCTATTTTAAAACATTTTAAAAACCAATTTTTAATATATATATATATATATATATATATATATATATATATATATATATATATATATATATATATATATATATATATATATATATTAAATGAAATATTATTTTGTGATTATTTTCTGGCTGATCTTGGGTTGAATTTTTGATCATGAACTTTGTTAACATCATTGGATTCATGGTGTTGAGTTTAACTCCATAAAAATGGATGAATGATTTTAATAATAGTTTGATTAAAATTTAATTCAAATGTGGTTTGTATATTCTTTCCCACCCCTCTTCATCTCATCCCTTTCTTATTGCACTAAGTGTTATTGGAGCGTGATCTCAATATCATGTCTCAAAACAAATGGTGCATAGATTGCTATTGAGCAACCTCAAAATAGGTGCGACTTCTATATAAGTCCACTTACGATTGCTTAACATAGCGCTAAATTTTGTCCCGATTTGAATAAATATCATTCGTGCCCTAAACCTATGTTTGCAAGCCCAAGTATGTTAATTTGATCTCTTTGATCCAATAACTTTGAGATTCATTATGTGGAGGCTTTGGTTCTACCAATCCTCTAATGGATCTACATCACTTTTGGTCAACGCGGATCACTTAAACATCATTAATCATTGGATGGTACTTTTGAGGATTCCAAAATGGATGATATACTTGACATAAAGCAAATCCAATTCATTGTGCGGAGGCTTTGGTTCTACCAATCCTCTAATGAGTTCCAAATGCAAGTTTCAAGATGGTCATCCAACTAACCACTAATTATTAATAACTGAATTTATTTTGTGTTTTTGTTTCATGCTCTTTTATTTTATGCACCATTTACTTTAGCATTTACATTCCATGCTATTTTTAATCTTTGCTCAGTTAAGCATTTACATTCTTGTCATTTTTTAATTTGCTCACTTGAGCTTTTCTTTTCTTTCTTAAGATACCTAATAATCAACATAAACCATAAAAATCATTAATGATACTTGGACTATTTGGTTACTATCCTTGGAATTATGGAGTATTGGACTTCTTGGACTTAAGATTAGAAACCTTGGCGTATGTTGGAGACCTTGTGACCTTAATTGATATTTTGTCTGGAGTTCTTGAGGTTTACCTTAAGACATTGGGTTGTTTGTTTGTTTTGTGCAGGTTATTGTGATTACATACTTTGTTTGTAATTTGAAATTCACCCGTTACTCTGCCCAATTTTTGTGAAGACTTAATACACTTGAAGTGTTATTCCCTCAAGAGGTCTAGTATCTTTGCTTGTTTGGTTTCAATCCAAAGAATGGGAATTCTATCTTGACTCATAATGTTAAGAGTTGGCTTCTTGTTGGTTAGATGGTCCTTATGCCTAGCTTTTACCTTATGCTTTAGGATAGTCTCTTCTTCTCCTCCCAACTTCTTTAATTTCAAAAATCTTCTTCCTCCTTTTGAAAACTCTTCTTGTTTTTTTAAACTTGAACCACTTTCATAATAAACTTGGACTTATGTCCATTACTTTTTAAAAAAAACATTTTCAAAAATAAACTCCAAACAACTTAATAATACCTTGACATTTTTTGTGAGAAGACTAAAAGTCAATCAATCTCATTTCAAACCATTTTTGCCACTTTGGCTTTCTATTTCAAATCCTTTCTCAAAAGATTGGACTCTTGTCAATCCTTGTAGTGATGAAAACAACTATACTTCTACAATATATAGTGAAGAGAGATATTTTCAACTTGGGTGTTGAGTGAGGTATTGTTGATTTTAAAATCCAAGCCATATCCTCCACTTTGAGATGATGCAAATTCTCCTTTCTCATGATTGTGGGTAGTAAGTATATTTTCCACACGGACAATGACAATGATATCTTATCTCATAAAATTAACCAACACACTTGTGTTTTAAAATTTTCAAAAGGTGAACTACGTGTACCCTGATCCCCTATTGCATGAAAGGTGGTACGTAGGCACTAAAGGTTCGTAACTAAGGCGAGTGCAAAAATCATAAAAAGTACTTCTTTTCTCACATCCACCATCTATTTGTTATACAATATTTTATATACAAAATATACAGATTTTTCAAAGAGTTTCATGCGGAGTACCATAGATGTTTAGGGTTCTAATACCTTCCCTTTGCATAACCAACCCCCTTACCTTGAATCTTTCCCCCCTCTTTTTGGGTTATTCGCTCTTTTCTCATTCCTTTGGAAACAATAAAGCACGACGGAGATTTTTATTTTGATCTGTATAAGTATACTCAATCCAATGGCTTAGTCTTAAACATTTCTACCGCTACATCAGCGTTGAAAGACATGATCTTCCTGAGCACGATGTCACCTTCTCTGATTTTATGAGGCTTGACCTTCTTATCAAAAGATTTCTTCATTCTCTTCTGATATAACTGACCATGACACAAAGTTGTCATTCTTTTCTCTTCAATCAAATTCAACTGGTAAAACCTGTTTTGGACCCATTCAGCCTCTGACAACTTGGTTTTTATTATCACATGTAAAGAGGAAATCTCAACCTCAATGGGGAGCACTACTTCCATGCCATACACAAGAGAGAACGGGGTTGCCCCTGTTGATGTGCGGACAAATGTTCGATACGCATGCAAAGCAAAATGGATCATCTCATGCCAATCTTTATAAGTAAGAACCAATTTCTGGATGATCTTCTTGATGTTCTTATTAGAAGCTTCAACAACCCCATTCATCTTTGGCCCGTAAGGAGATGAATTATGGTGAAAAAACTTAAATTCTTCACAAAGTTCTGTCATTATCTTATTATTCAGATTCGAGCCGTTGTCGGTGATAATTCTGCTTGGCACACTATATCGACATATGAGATTGTTCTTAATAAAGCGTACTACCACCTGCATAGTAACATTAGCATATGAAGCTGCTTCTACCCATTTGGTGAAGTAGTCAGTTGCCACTAAGATGAAACGATGTCCATTCGATGCTTTGGGCTCAATCATTCAAATCACGTCAATACCCCATATAGAGAAAGGCCATGGGGAAGAAATAACATTGAGAAGCATTGGAGGCACATGAACCCTGTCAGCATAAATCAGGCATTTATGGCACTTCTTTGCAAATTGGTAAAAGTTAGGTTCCATTGTCAACAAATAGTAACTTGCCCTAAGCATCTTCTTTTCCATCAAATGTCCATTGACGTGGGTACCAGAGGAAACTTCATGGACTTCATGTATCAAAATTTCTGCCTCGTGTCTATCCACGCATCTGAGCAAGACTATGTCATGATTTCTTTTATACATCACACCTTCATTGAGGAAAAAGTTGTCTGCCAACCTTCTCAATGTTTTTCTATCTTTATTTGATGCCCCAGCTGAATATTCCTGAGTCTGTAGAAAATTCTTGATATTATAATACCAAGGTTTTTCATCTATTACTCCCTCTGTTGTAAACACATGAGCCGATCTAACCAAGCGCGGCACTGTGATACAAGGCACATCATTCCAAGTATTCACATGATACATAAAAGCCAGAGTTGCCAAAGCATCTGCTATCTAATTTTCATCTCTGGGAATATGATGGAATTCAACTTTGTTAAAGAAGGGTAGCAATCTTCTTGCATAATCTTTGTAACGGATCAAGCCAGGGTGACGAGTATCCCATTCTTCTTTAATTTGATTTACCACCAAAGCTAAATCAACATATACATCCAGAACTTTGATTCTGAGATCAATGGCCTCCTCGAGACCCATGATACAAGCCTCATACTCTGCCATATTATTAGTACAATCAAATGTCAACCTTGTAGTAAAAGGAATGTTTGATCCATGAGGAGTGATGATCACAGCACCGATTCCTTTCCCACAAGCACTCACAGCTCCATCAAATTCCATACCCCACTAGGATTCAAGATCAGGACCTTCCCTAGGTAAAGGTTCATCACAATCTTTTTCTTTCAGAAACATAACATCCTCATCAGGGAAATCATACTTGACAGATTGATAATCATCTACCGGTTGGTGAGCAACATAATTTGCCAGCACACTACTTTTTATAGCCTTTTGAATATGGTATTGAATATCATATTCAGACATTAACATCTTCCAATGGGCAATTCTCGCAGTAAGAGCAGGCTTATCAAAAATATACTTGATTGGATCCATTTTGGAAATCAACCAAGTAGTATGATTCAACATATATTGCCGCAACCTCTTTGTCGCACATGCCAAAGCATAAAATGTCTTTTCGAGCATAGAATATCGTGACTCACAGTCAGTGAACTTCTTGCTGAGGTAATAGATGGCATATTCCTTCTTTCATGTTCATCTTTCTATCCCAAATTGCAGGCCATAGAATTATCTAACACTGCCAGATACATGATCAATAGTCTTCCTTCAACGGGAGGGAGCAATATAGGAGGTTCAAGAATATAGTATTTAATAGTTTCGAATTCCCTTTGACAATCATATGTCCACACACAAACCTGATCTTTCTTTAACAACTTAAAGATCAGATCACATGTTACAGTCACGTGGGAAATGAATTTGGAAATGTAATTCAACCTCCTAAGGAAGCCTCTAACTTTTTTTCAGTCCTTGGCACAGGCATTTCTTGAATTGCTTTGACTTTATCGGGGTCAACTTCAATTCCCTTTTGGCTGACAATGAAACCTAGCAATTTCCTTGATCATACACCAAAGGTGCATTTGTTTGGATTCAAGTGGAGACAATACTTCCTCAAATGCTGAAACAGTTTCAATAAATCTTCTATATGCCATTCTTCGGTTTGCGATTTGGAAATCATATCATCAACATATACTTCAATTTCCCTATGCATTAGATCATGGAATAGGGTTTTCATAGCCCTCTAGTACGTTGCACCGGCTTTCTTCAACCTGAAGGTCATCACTCTGTAACAAAATGTTCCCCAGGGTGTGATAAACGAGGCTTTTTCCATGTCCTCAGGAGCCATTTTAATTCGATTATATCCGGAAAATCCATCCATGAACGCGAATACTTTAAATTTTGTTGTACTATCAACCAACATATCAATATGTGGAAATGGAAAGTCATCTTTTGGACTAGCTTTATTTAGATCTCTGTAATCAACGCACATGTGAACTTTTCTGTCTTTATTTGGTACAGGGACAATATTGGAAATCCATTGATGTCAGAAGAAAACCAGCATTAATTTTCTTTAACACTTGTTCTTTGATTTTTACTGCCATATCAAGGTGCGTTCTTCGCAATTTTTGCTTGACTAGCGGGCACTCTGGCTTCAACGACAAATGATGCTCCATAATATCAGTATCCAGACCAGGCATGTCTTGGTATGACCAAGAAAATATGTCCACATACTTTTTCAACAATTCAGTCAACCCGCTCTTCATGTTGAGATGCATCAATTCTTTATTCTTGACTTCCTTTGGATATTCCTTTGAACCCAAATTGATTGTTTCCAGCGGCTCTTTATACGGCTAAATGGAACTTTCCTCACGCTCGAGAAACCGTGAAACCTCTTTTGGAATCTCATCATATTCTTCTTCCTCGGTCACATTCACAGGATATTCAAAGTTAGGAGAGGGTGCAGGGTCATTGTATTCAACAGGTTTTTTTAATTAATCTACACATGTGATTCATGATTGCTTTTAGAAACTGACACATATATCAAGTGATCATGCGTATTTATTTACAATTATTATCTATTCCGAAAGGTTTTTTTTCCTGGTTACCATTTTTCCAAGAAAAAGTAGAAAAATAAAAACACAATTTTGAGAATCAAAGCCAACTTTTATTTATGATTTAAATGGTCAAAGAAACCAGATAAGCCCATACAATATTAACTTTCACTTTGGGCAAGGTGAAAAGTTTTCGCAAAGATTAACAAAAACAAATTACTTTGAGACATGGATGCAAGAGGGAACATCAATAGTGACCCAATTCTGGACTCTAACTCCAGGCGTCACATAATTCGACATCTCTTGTTCTCCTTCATCCCTCACAATAGAATTGATCCCAGAAACAGTTGGGTGGAGGTAACCTCCACTGTGGAAAATATTATGATAGCTTCTCAAAGTAGTTTTTAGCTTCATGCTTTCACCTTTACCATTCTTTGCGGAAAATCCTAAACCAACCCCGTTATTGTTCATAGGCGGGTCAAAAATCTGTTCCCATACTTTACTTGGGCCATTGCGCACAAACTGTTAAGCATCTTTTAATGAAGCCATAGAATTCTCATTCTCTCTTACGTTATCAACGAATAAATCTTGAAAATGCATTCCAACAGCAGCTTCATCTGCTTCTACAACACTAAAAGAAGATAAATCAGAGATTAACAATGCTTGCTCTCTATTTATAATAACTACATTTCCTTCACGCACTAACTTCAGATTTTGGTGTAGAGTTGAAGTGACGGCCCCTGCCTCATGTATCCATGGTCATCCCAATAAGAATCTGTATGCAGGCACAATGTTCATGACTTGGAAAGTGTTGTACCCCAAAATTTTCCCTCCCATTTTCACATAAGACATACTCCTAGAGGTTCTCAATTGCTCAAGGTTGACCAAGAATTAACCAAACAATTCTCCTCCTAAGGCAATGAACCCCTAACTAGGGTTTCAATTTTCACCAAGATGGTTGAGCTCCAATGGTCTCAAATTCTTCCCATGGTCCGAATATGCCTTCAAGATTACCTATGCCAAATTTCATTCCTTGCACAACAAGTTTGCTCAGTCAATTGCTCAAGTATTGGAAAATCAATTGTGCTAGGTTAAAAAGTCAATTGTGGCCCATGTACAGTCAAACTTTAAGATTTTTGGTCAACCATAACATTTTGAAGTTATATCCATCATTTGATCAAGGGTTGATCATGATTCCTCAAGAAATGCTCCTAACCCATCAAAAGTAAAAAATGGCAAATTAGGGTTTCTATAGAAAAAGTCAACAGAACTTTGACCAAGCATAACTTTCTCACATTTTATCAGAAATTTTCCAACCAAAGCTAATTTTGAAGAGAATCCAATTCCCTACAACTTCTCTTCAGTCCCCAAGATCAAGAAATGCACCATTTGAATTATACAAGTTCATACATTACAGGTCATTTTTAGAAAGTCAACAAAAGCCATTTTTTCCAAGACCTTTTACATCAATGTAACATCTTCAAATGCAAACTTGATCAAAAGAGGGATTGAATTAGACATCTCGGGCTTTTCAAAAAGTACAAGATTATCATCATGAGATGAATATTGAGAAATTTATGGCTTGCCCAAGTTGGGAAACTTTTGGAAATTTCAAGAATGGTGCATTGAGCAAATTTGAATTTTTGGGTCAATGGCCTATCTTTTTAAGATTCAAATATCTTCCTAAGGTCATATAGGACCTCTAATCTTATTTTTGCATGGCCTTGTATTTTCTACCTATTTTTTACATACTTATTTTAATTTATTTCAAGTAAATATAAAATAAATGGTATAAAATATTTGGATGTGGGCTTAGGCATGTGGTCTAGTGTTTTGGCTTGCTTAGAGGCCCAAGATTTCGTGCACAAGTGATCAGGTTCATTCAAGCAAGGATATGGAATGTTTTGGCAAATTTGGAAGGCCTTGAATTGGTTGGATTCATGTTGGAAAACATGAGTTATGGCCATAATCTTTTCCATTCAATGGTGTCCCCTCCTTCTATACTATAAGAACAAGCCATTGGCCAGCTCAAATCACGGACAAAAAGCCTAAAGAGTTGTTGTACATTTCACTCAAAAATTCCAAAGTTGTTAAACCTGAATTTCAAATTGCAGTTGGTTTTGATCCCAAACAAAGGCTCAAACATATTCCTGGAAGCCTCTTGGATCGTTCCCAGCCATTCGCAAGTCCTAAAGCAGTCTGAAATGTGTTTCAACCCCCCCCCCCCCCCCCCACAGTTTGCGTTTTTCCTTGATTTTGATTTCCTTAATTTACATAATATAAACATATTTTAATCATGCATTATTTACCACTCTTGTGTTTGCAAGCTTTGTATATGGTTAGATTTGAGTTTTGATGCAGGAATCGAGTAACACCATTACTAGGGTTCTAAGCTCAAAATTGGGGTTTCTTGAAATACCAAAATTTAGGACCAACCAAGGGTACCATTATGCTCAGGAGGTTGAGGCCAATAAGTCCATGGACTTACCATGAATTTATCATGCGTATATTTGTATTTTTTTATTTACAGGTGTTGTAGTGACAGACAAAAATAGTCACTATAGGTCCAAGGCTAAGACGATGGACAAAGGTGGAAGATGAATGTGTGGCAGACTCTTACTGGATGATTCAAAGCAGTGCGTTCATTTTTTTTAATATTTCTGATTAGATTTGATATATAATACCTTGTTTGTATTTGGATAGAGAATTGCAAGGCAGCTCGGATGGTGATGAGACGTGTGTATAAAGGAGAGGACCTGGGTTCGAGTCCTAGGTCCAACATATTATTTTTCTAACGTTTGTTAACTATAGATCCAGTGCACGCTATCCACGCCAGTCCAGCATGTGCCTCCAGATCACCACCACTGGATCTAGATTGATCTAGATCAGAAGGCCACCACACGCAGGTGCACCATGAGCCATTAAAGGCGCTCCCCATTGAATTACAACACAAATTCTAATTTAGGCCAAGCATTTTGACAACAACACCCCCCTTTTTTTGTTTTTTCTAACCAGGCCCATTTTGCTTATTTTCTTTTTTCATTTTATTTTTATTTATTATTTTCAAAGCTAATTTTTTTAATAAGTAAAAAAAAATCAAAAAGTAATAATAATTAGGATTAGTTTCTTTCTAAAATTATTAATTAATTAATTTAATATTATTTTATCAATTTAAAATTAAATTAGACTTAATTTCATTTTTAATTTAAGTTATTTTCTTAATCAAAAAAATACCAAAAATATTAGAATTAGGATTCATTTCATTCAACTTTTATCTTCTTAATTAGAAATAAAGTTAGGATTAATCATTCTCTTAAATTAAAACCAAGAAGAAAAAAAAGACTTTCATTCTTAGGTTTTAGACGTAATATTCCATTTCGTGCGTATTAATTTTATTCTCGCATTTTATATAATAATGTAACTGAGTACGGGATGTAATAGTCTAGATTTAAAATTCCGCACTTTATTTTCTTGCACCCTTTTTATGTAATTGTCCCGAAGCCCTGTAATAGCTGTAGGACTTTATTTCTCGCTTTTACATTCTTATATATTTGTATATAATTGCTAGTAAGTAGGTGTGCATGACATGATTAACCAAATCAATCCTTAGATCACTAACATGAGATAAATATTTGAAAATTTAACACATTCCTCACACTTGCATCCTTAGGGTATACCTCACTTGGTTGCCTCGAAAAATAATGGTCATGTCCCTCGAACGTAGGGATACCTTAGCAACGGCCCTCAACTTGAAAAGTCATCATAAAAGATCATGGTCCCTAAACGTCTCTCGAGTTTCCTTTCGATAAATGATCTTGTCCCTCGATGTTGCCTATATGATGACAGTCCCTTCGAATGCTAAGATATCCTTACATGTTGCCTTCAATGACCATAACGTCCCTTTCGATTGTCCCTCAACATCTGACGATAGGGCTACCTACTCACCAATAGTAGGATAGCACTATCTAAAGGAAAGGAGGAAAATAAGGTCCTTTTTCGAGTAGGTAGATGACTCTTAAGTACTTGCTCAAACCTAAGTTTTCACACTTACACACTTTTCAAAAACTATTTTCAAAAACACTTTATCACACTCTTGAAGACTGATACAAGAGTTACCATAAAGCAAACAAATTTTTTTCAAAACACACAAACACGAACATTTTTCAAAAATTAGCAAGTACCTAAGAGTCTGTGGAAAACCACGAATGGAAAGAGTGCTAACACCTTCCCCTTCCATAATCTACCCCCTTACTCAGAAAATCTCGAAAAGGTCTTTTTCTATTCTTTTCACCCTTTCCTTTGTTGGATAAAAGAAAATTCGGTGGCGACTCTTGCTTACCGCGACATTTGCAAACAAAAAATGTAAAACCAGTATTAAACTTTCGGTTCTGCCACCGTATCACAGAAAGTAATCTGAAAAAGATGTGGACCTATGTGAATAGGCAGATCCACTTCCCCAATAATAGACTTCCTTGATCCATCGAAAGCTTTTACAATAATGCCACTTGGGCACATGGGAGCTCTTTGATACTTCAGCTTCATCAGCGTTCTCCTCGGTATGACATTTAAGGCGAACCCATTATCAATCAACAGTTTTGACAATGAATTATTCTTACAATTCATGGATATGTGGAGAGCCAAATTTTGATTCTTCCCTTTGTTAGGTAATTCGTCATCGTAAAGCATAGGTTATTATAGGATGTAATGTTACCTACCACACTGTTGAATTGATCTAACAGCATATCACTCTCCATGAAGGCCCGATCCAACACATTCATCAAGCCTTCTCTATGGGCAGCAGAATTCATCAGCAATGCTAGGATAGATATCTTTGAAGGAGTCTGCAATAGCTGATCTACAATCCTGTAGTCACTCATCTTAATAATTTTCAATATTTTATCCACATCTTTCTCCAGAGTAGCACCACTAGATTCCCCTACAGCTTTCTTAGGTTCAACGCTTTTAACAACCTTCTTACCAACACTATCATTTCCCCGAACAACTGGTGCAAAAACACAACCATTTCGAGTCACTCTACTAGTCTCAGTAATATTAGACAAAGGCTAGATGGGAACCTCCACACCATCCTCTAAGATTGTAGCATTGTACTTATACGGTACAACTTTGTCTGATTTGTAAGGAACATGAACCGGTAAGCAAATCACTACTGGGGCAACAGTCAGCTTGCTACAATATTCAATCTCAACAGGGGAAGAATCATATAAACAAGGCACAATTATGTTCATCCCCTCCTCAGAATAATTGGGCATTGCAGAATCATTACCAGAGATCATATCTTCATCTGAAGAAAAGAATTCATCTGTATAAGCATATTCGTCCTTCGACTCAGTATCAACCAAGCAAACTTCTATTGCATTAACCTCGTGGTAATCATTTCTATAGCCTGACACCTTGATAGTTCCATTATCCAATAACAACTGAATACCTTTTCTTACAATGGAACATCCTCGAAAATCTCTATAGCATACCCTACAAGATCCAAAGTCGTGCTCTACCTGTCCCTTCATATGGCAGAAGGTAGCATGCAATTGCACCAGATCATCGTTCATATGGTTCACATCCAAGATCTGGAACTCTCTGGACACCCAAATACCATGTTCACTTCCACCTCATATTCCGCCCTAGGCCTGATTATATGGATGAGGCCCTCTTCCATCATCTCCCGCAAATCAGCCTTTATCTTATCGCATCCTTGTATATTAGTACTACAGATACCACAACTAGCATGGTCATGAGTATAATAACTAAATTCGCAAAGGTTTGAATGCATCTTTACAAAGTCTCCTCTGACCAAGCTGATATCATAAATCCGGAAGTCCCCTGGACAACCAGCAACCATGTTGACAATATTTGTTCCTCCATACTTTGGCAGAGGATTATCTTTTACATTCGGGTTGACATCTTTGAAGGAAAAAATGCCAGATCTCACCATTTTCTATACCTCTAATTTTAGGGGATACCAGTTTTCCATATTGTGTCCTGGTGAACCCTGATGGAAAGCACACGTCTGATCTTCCTTATAGTACCAAGGAAAAGGTGATGGTATAATAGGGGATGGCCTAGTCTGGACCAACTTTTTATGGATCAATGTTGGGAGTAACTCTGCATAACTCATGGAGATAGAGTCAAACGGTTGTCTCCTCTGATTCTGCCCTTGATTTCCTTGAGGGGCTAGTCTTTGATAAGCGACTGTAGTCGAAGCTATATTAACAACTGGAGTTACCGAGGCAATCTGTTGATGGCGCTGATGATTTATTCAAGGATGATTAGCCCTTATCTCTTGAATAACAACATTTGTCTCTCCTTTTTTATTTTTAGCAAACTCATATGATGGTTTCTTCACATTGCCAAAATTTTCACTTTTTCTTAAACAACCTTCTCTTACAGCTTCTTCCAAATGGACGCCCATTCCTACCATCTTGGTAAAATCACTGGGTGTACTCGCCACCATTCTCTCATAATATAATTCACCTAGAGTCTTCATAAAAATCTTCATTATTTCTTTTTCTTCCATTGGAGGAATCACCTGGGTGGCTACTTCGCGCCATCTCTGTGCATATTCTTTAAATGACTCCTTGTCTTTCTGGACCATGGCCCTGAGTTAATCAAGGTAAAACGCCATGTCCACACTGTATTTGTACTGTCTAATAAACGCTTCACCCAAGTCATTGAAAGAGTGAATATTAGCCATAGCCAGGCTCATGTACCATTTCAATAATGCACCAGTCAAAATGTCTTGAAAGAAATGAATTAACAGGCGTTGATCATCAGTATGAGTAGACATTCTTATCACATACATCACTAAGTGAGCACGAGGGCAAGTGTTTCCTTTGTACTTCTTGAATTCCGATATTTTTAACTTTGTAGGTATTTTTACATTTGGAACCAAACACATATCATTCACATTCTGCCCAAACAGTTCTTTTCCTCTGAGGGCCTTCAACTCTTTCTGCAACTTCTCAAACTAGTCCTGAAAATCATCCATTCGATCATAAACACCCAAGCTTTCACTTG
Organism: Vicia faba; assembly: GCA_948472305.1. Lineage (NCBI taxonomy): Eukaryota > Viridiplantae > Streptophyta > Magnoliopsida > Fabales > Fabaceae > Vicia > Vicia faba. The sequence continues at coordinate 992,990,147 of OX451735.1, forward strand.
GTGGAAGAATAGGGCGATACACTTCATCATTAACAAATGGTACAACATTCACCGAGGGAGGTGTAGCATAGTGAATCTCATTTCTAGCGGTAAGGGTAATATGCACTACAGGAGGTACAAGAGAAGCAGTAGCCTGAGCAAGTGGAGAAAGTTTAGCATCTTGATTATAACCTTCTGGCATGAAGTTTTCTGGTATTCCCCACCGATATCCTTGAGGCATGCAATTTTGAACAACAACAGCTGGAGTAGCAGAAACAGGAACTGTTGGAGCTTCGGAAGTAACCGTTGTCTATTGAGATTGAGCAAGTGGTGGATGATTTTGAGCATCCACCAAAGATTCCATTAGAGCAGTTAGATTGGCCATATCGGCCTTCAGAACAGAAACTTCCTTGTGCAGTGTTGTACCCCAAAATTTTCCCTCCTTTTTCTCAAGACATTTTCTCACAAGGATTTTCAAAAGGGCAAGGTTGCAAAAGTACATTTGGATTTTTGTCTTTCAAGCATCAAATCAAAGAAGAGCAAGTTTGCCTTGATCCATAAGCTTCGATTGGGCATCTAAAATCTTTCGAGCAAGCTTTGTTTCACAAGCTTCGATTGGGCATTTGGCCTCCTTCGATGCAAGCTTGGTTCACAAGCTTCAATTGAGCAATTGGCCTCCTTCGATGCAACCTTGGTTCACAAGCTTTGATTGAGCACCCGGCCTCCTTCGATCAGGTTTAATTCATAAAGCTTCGACTGAGCATTGGCTGCTTCAAGCTTGCTTTTGATTCACTAGGAAAATACTTACTTCGTGCTTGGTTCGATTCATTGGGTAATGACCTCCTTTGTTCCTGCTTTGATCCACAAAGCAATGGCCTCCCTCATGCTAAGCATCCACAAGGCATTGGCTTCCTTTGTGCTAGCTTCTATTGGGAAAATGGATCCCTTTGAAATGGTTTAATTCGAATCACAAAGAAGTGGTCTCCTACATGCTAAGCTTCAATTGGATAATGGCTATCTACATGCCAAGCTTTGATTGGATAATGTCTATCTGCATGCAAGATTCGACTGGGAAATGTCTATCTTTAGGCCTGCTCTGACTCCACCTCTAAAACCCTTTAACATACATAGTTTCTACACTATGACACACAATATGGTCCCTTCGAAGAAGCATTCAAATGGTCCATTTGAAGAACATGCATGTGGTCCATTCGAAGAAAACACATGTGGTCTGCTCGAAGAACTCACATGTGATCCATTCGAAAGATACACAATTGTTGCAAACAAGTTTGTTTTGCCTTTTGATGAGCCTAGTTCAAGATGCTTACTGGCCAAAGTCCTACATGCTGTCAAGCCTAAGCCTCCTGCACAATTACATTCATGTCAAAAGAAGCTTCAACTGGCCAGAATGAAGTGTTAGATTGGGGTAGTTGGGTATTTTCAGAACCAATCAAAGAACAAGGTGTGGAGGCATTTGAAGGAGTCAGGGAGTGAAACATGTCCAGGTTCATCCCAAAACCCAAAAGGGTAGGAAATCATCAAAGATGGAAACATGTTTAAAGATTTCTATTATGCCTTTAAAGCCTGGTTAATGGCTGTCTCTTTCCATTTCCATTCACCTCTACACCCCTATAAATACACGCCTAAAGATACATTGCCAAGGACGGAAAAAAAGAGACAAAAAACATTAGTCACAGAAACACCTGCCTATAAACACACGCATTTCCCAGACACGAGAAATCTTGCCCAGACACGCACGTTGCCCCACGAGAGCTTCACAAATATGCCAAAATTCCAATAAAGTTATCAGAATCGAAATAACCGTTGCAGGCCTTTTCAATCCAAAGCAAGCGTTCCACTGGTAACGAAGCTTTAATCTCAAATTCATTTCATATATATAATTCAATTTTGATTATTATTCACGCTGCGTGACGTTTGTGATTGTTAATGTGACATGTAAAGTATAAACTAACAGGATACCTTTGCTAAGGCATGTGAAATGGATTCCTTCAAATCTCAAATCCAGGCATCCCTGTCCTTTTGGCTTGTGCAGCATGCATGTGTGGATTTCAAATTATATATATATATATATATATATATATATATATATATATATATATATATATATATATATATATATATATATATATATATATATATATATATATATATATATATATATATATATATATATATATATATATATATATATATATATATATATATATATATATATATATATATATATATATATATGATTTGTTTGCTAATGGAGTGTTGTGATTTTATTTGTACAAACGAATGAACAAATAGCTCAGATGGTAAACGGGAATGTGTGCAGTCGAAAGGGCCTAGGTTCGATACCCATTTCATGTATTATTTTTTTCTAATATGTTATTTGAATATTCAATGCTTCCATGCTACGCATGCATACCATACACCATTAAATCTATGTCATTAGATGTACATCTGATCCAGATCCAACACCCTGAGCGCACAACCTCACCATGGACTCTCTTGAGGATCTTCCTATTGAATCCATTAGCAGCCTAGGCCTCTCCTCGGGCTTGGGCCCAGTGATTTTCAAGTCTCACCCCCCCCCCCCCCCCAGTTTCTTTCACTATCCTGGCCCATTTAAATTTTGTTTTTTTATTAACTTATTTCTTTTTATTTGTTTTGTTTTATTTACTCAGCAAAATAATTATAAAAAAAATCACAAAAATTAGGTCTAGTATTTTATAATTAATATTAATTTGGTTAACTAATTAATTAATTACTTTAACATTTTTCTTAAAAATTAAAACTAAATAGTCTTAGGATTTTAATTAAATCATTCTCCCCAAATAAAAACAAAACAAAAAAACAAAAAGATTTCCTTTCGTTTAGGATTAGACGTTATTTTCAATTTGCACGCGTTTTTTTTTTTTGCTTTCTTTATTTTCATATTAATGTACTTGCTCATGGGATGTAATAGAAATTAACTAGGACTCTTTTACCACTTTTCTTTATTTTTCCCAAGTTTTTTAGACTTGTAGTAATCCCCCTCCCCGAAGCTTTGTAATAGCTTAGATTTAAATTCCCACATTTTATTTCCTATACATATTTGAACTGTTTAGATGTATGATTAATAGGATTGTATGAAAAGAATTAAAACCAACGCTAGCAAACTTAATACAAGACAAAAATAACTGAAAACAACACAATTGCACATGCGCTCCTCTTGAGTACCCCACTTTGGTTGCCTTCAGAAAAATAGTCATAACTCTCGAAATGTGAGAGATGTTAGTGGCTACCCTCCCGTTTAAAAAGATCATAAGTCCCTCGATGACCCTTTCGACGTTAGATCGATAAAGATGGTCTTAAAACCATAGGGTAGTTACTAAGATTTCTTGCCAAGTTGCCTTCGTGACTATAAAATATCCCTTCAAATGTCCCTTATACATTCAACGATAGGGCTACCTACTCACTAATAGTAGGATAGCATTGTCTAAAGGAAAAGAAGAAAAGAATGACCCTTTCGAATAAAGTAGATAGTTCCTAGATGCTTGCTAAAAAAAAAACTTTTTTACACTTACACAAAACAATTTTCAAAAACCTTTTCAAAATAAAATGCTTTATCAACATTCTTGAGGACTGATACAAGAGTTATCATAAAGAAAATCTCCGCACTAAGGCATTTCAAAATACTTTTCAAAACACACAAAGTACAAGGTATTTCAAAATGAGCTAGCATCTAAGAGCTCGTAGATAACTACGGATGGAAAGGGTGCTAACACCTTCCCTTTCCATAATTTATCCCCCTTACTCAGAAAACACTCAAAAGGTCTTTTCCTGTTCTTTTCACCATTTCCTTTGTTAGATAAAAGAAAATTCGGTGGAGACTCTTGCTTACCGCAACATTTGCGAATACAAACGCAAAACCAATATAACAGTCGGTTCTTCCATCATATCACAGAACTGGCGACTCTGCTGAGGAATACTTATAAAGTGGGGTTACCTTAGAGTTTAGTTCATCCTTTAATTGCTTCACATTGTGTATTTGTATGCTTTATCTTTAAAGGGCTTGCTTGAGTTTACTTGTAAAGATCATACACCCGGATCTGGGGCACATTTTTAGGTAAGCAGCAATAGATCGTGGAGACTGTACGGAGTAAACTGATATCGTTAAAACGATAGCTGCGTTAGTGTGACACATTTTTTGGTACCGGTATCCCTTATGTTAAATCGAGGAGAATACGGGGCCCACATGTGGTGTCATAAAGCACTAACGGACCTTAGAACCTTAGTTGAATAAACTTGGACATTAGAAAGTAGTGAGATAGCCGACCTCGGTATAAAGCTGAGGATTGGTTGATACTCGATGCTACACTCATTGAGATTGGACTTTCGGGATATTTCGGCCGCGAGAAAAGATCGCCTGAGCTGAAACAATGCTTGATAAAGAAAGATCAGTGATATTGAGACTCCTTAGAACCCGGTTACTTTTCTAAGACATGTTGAACCAACTATACTTCAAGAGGGTATTTTCCTATGAACCCCATGCAAGCCTAAACCTAAGGTCTTGTGTGTATGCTTGTGTGTGATTAAATTGTTCAAACATAACATCATGCATCATAACATCCACATTCATTTCATTAACCATTTCAAGGATTAGGGGAATTTATCTTTGTTCTGTTTTACAGATCATGGCTTCTGTTCATAGAAATACCATCTGAATCAGCTTTGTAAGAATACCTCTCCAACTCAAAGATCTAATATTAAGGGTTCCTGAGACTTCCTCGTTCACCAAGAAATATGGTCGACTTCTCAGCCTGGTTACCTCAAGCTTTAATGAGAAGATGATGGGGGTAATCTTTCAGTTCTTTGACCCCAAACACCATTGCTTCTCATTTCGCGATTATCAGTTGGTACCCACCATGGAAGAGTTCTCTCAAATATTGGATGTACCTATTCTGGATCAGATGCCTTTCACCGTTTTAGAGGAGACTCCAAAGCCACGGGTCATTGCAGCAGCCTTGCATCTGAAACGGTCCGACATTATATCCAACTGGGAAACAAGAAACGGAGTCAAGGGTTTTCTAGTCAAGTTCCTACTAGAAAAGGCCCAATTATTTTGGGATGATTTGGATTTCCAAGCTTTCGATGAAGTCCTAGCTCTTCTAATCTATGGGTTATTACTATTCCCTATTCCGGACTTACTCATAGATGTGAATACTGTCAAGGTTTTTCTCTCCCGTAACCCTGTGCCTACTTTGCTCGGAGATATCTTGCATTCCCTTCACACTCGTACCATGAAGAGAAGAGGGGTTCTTATGTGTTGCATACCATTGTTGTCTAGGTGGTTTATTTCACACCTTCCTCAATTAGTATTGAAGAATGAAAAAGGTTTAGGTTGTTCACAAAGGATAATGTCACTTTCTCACTCGGATATTCTTTGGTACTCCCAGTCTATGGGAGATATTTCTACCATTGACCGCTATGGGGAATTCCCTAATGTCCCACTCCTCGGCATTAGGGGAGGTATTACTTATAATCCTTCCATGGCTCTACAACAGTTTAGTTATGCTCGAAGGGATGGTCCCCATGATATTCTTATCCAAGGCATTATGTTAAACTTTGAAGATGATGTTCAAGTGTATCATCAAAGGTTCATACGAGCCCAGGGCATGGTAAATAAGGTGGATAGTAAGGCTTTGGGGCACAAGAATTCCATCCCTATGGAGCCTTATCTTATATGGGTACAAGCTCGTGCCCAAAAACCTTATGATGCAATATACAGCCATCTTACCAGTGATTGTGGAACTTGTCACCGAAGAAGATGTTCCTTATTTAGTTCTCCATCCTGACATGCCTATTGATCTTGAAGAGTTGCAGAGGTCTTGGATTCAGCTAAAGGAAGAATGTGATACCTTTAGAAGTCAATTCTACACCAGTGAGAAGAAAGTGTTGATGCTTACGAAGCAACTTCACAAAGAAGAGAGTCTTAATGTCTACCTTGGCACGAAGTGGAAGCGCCCATGGGAGATTTGATTCTTAGATTTTAAGAGTTTTTAATTTTCAATTGTAACCTTAAAACACAATTGTAATTTGAATCTTATTAATAAAATCTTTGGTTCATTTTGGCTCGCAAGTTTAACTTTCTGGAATTCCTTGAAAACATTGCATAAACATTAACATGCATATAATTACATAAGCAGGTATATCGAGACAAGTTTCTTATTCTTTTCGTTGTTTATTACTGCAAAGAAATGGATCTTAAACAAACATTAAATGACCTTCAAGCTCAAAACGCTCAATTCCAACAAATGTTCCTGGCTCTGGATAAGGGACAAGAAGATTTGAAAGCTCTTATTATCAAAGAGAAGACAAATAAGGAAAAGAAACCAGCTGATGTTTTGAATATGGGAAGAAGGTTCAGAGGACCGGCCAAGCGAGCTCTAGATTTCGCAACTCCATCATACGAGGGAGACAATCAAGAAGAAAAGCCCAAGGAAGGAGACAATAACCTCGGAACTGATGAAGAAGAGGTTGAGTACTCTGAGGAACAATATCCTCCTACTGATGATAAATACAAATAGCTGGGGGATCGTCTCAATGCTATGGAGATTCATAGGGTACTCGGGCTGGTTTTTTAAGAGCTAGGACTGGTCTCAAGAGTGGTCATCCCGCAGAAGTTCAAGGTCCCCACATTTGCTAATCATGATGGTGTCTCCTGTCCTAAGCTTCACTTAAGGTCATATGTCAGGAAGATTTAACTCAACACTACTGATAGGAATCTGTGGGTACATTTCTTCCAAGAAAGTTTTTCAAGGACGCAGTTGGAATGATTCTATCAATTGGAGGGAACCAACATTCATAATTGGGAAGACATGGCTGTTGATTTTTACAAGAAGTACCAATATAATGCTGACCTCTCTCCAACTCGTACGCAATTGCAAAGTATATTTATGGGTTCCGACGAGGGTTTCAAAGATTATGCCCAAAAGTGGAGAGACCTTGTGGGAAGAGTCCATCCTCCTCTGTCTGATAGAGAGTTATTAGACATGTTCTTGGGCACGTTGTTTAGTCCATTCTTCAACCATCTGATTGGAAGCTCTTCAGTTAGGTTTACGGAGCTGATTTTGACTGGTGAGCGGGTAGAAGCTGGTATCAAGAGTGGTAAGATCCAGAAAGATGCATCCTCCAATACAGCAAAGAAACCCTTCACTGGTAAGAAGGATGTCAGTTCTTCTTATGGTCATAGAAATTAAATCAAAACTGAACTTCGTCCAACGGTAGGGGCTGTTATGATCTCCAATCCTGCATAAAATCAACAACGAAACAATCAGTGCAAACCGGATGCACCCAGAAGACAGTTCACCCAGATCAACATGACCTTATCCCAGGTTTTTCCATACCTATTAAAGTCCAATCTAGTGACTCTAAAGGAAGCTCCTAAGAATCCCAATATTGGATCTCCTCGTTACAACCCAAATGCTCGATACGCCTATCATTCTGAAAGTTCAGGGCATGATACAAACGATTGTTGGGCTCTGAAGAACAAAGATCAAGATCTTATTGAGGAAACGGAGATTGAGTTTGATCCTCCTAAGACTCCCAACGTCATAACTACACCAATTCCTAAGCATGAACCGGGAGTCAGTGTTATTGACGTCGTTTCTGCTACAGAAGAGGCTGCTAGTGACTGTGACATGGACAAGTGGATCTTCCTAACTATTAGCGGTGGACTCAATAATTGGGAGGCCGAGGATTTTGTTCCTATTACTTTTATTCAAGAGTAATTGTCCTTTAGTTTTTTTGGGATATGTAGTATTTTAATAATTGAAACTCTAAAGCCTTGTGTCTTACCCGAGGCACAATGGTCTATGTCTGAGGGTTATTACTTCATCTTCATATGTCATTAATAAATCATTGGACGTTTTGCATGCAAATTTTACGCTCTTTGTTTTTCTTTTCTACTTTTTTACTTTATCAAAAATAGATATGCTCTCTTACACACACCCACATATCAAAACTGCAGATCCACGTCCACTCTGGATCCCATTGATAATGGTTCTGCTATTACCTATTATGACTTTGAAAATCCGATCTACCAAGCCGAAGACGAAGGTGAGGAAGATTGTGAAGTACCAGAAGAACTTTCCAGACTGTTACAACAGAAGGAAAGGGCAATGCAGCCTCATGAAAAACCGGTGGAGACAGTGAACTTGGGTATCAAAGAGGATAAAAAGGAAGTCAAGATAGGTGCCGATCTGGAGCATAGTATCAAAGAGCGGTTAATTTAGATGCTACATGACTATGTTAAGGTCTTTTCCTGGTCATACGAAGACATTCTGGGACTTGACACTGATATTGTGGTTCATCGCCTGTCGACAAAAGAAAACTGCCCTCCCGTGAAGCAAAAGGTCTGTCGTATGTGGCCAAAGATGTCAGAAAAGATCAAGGCTGAAGTCATGAAACAATTCAACACTGGTTTCTTAGCTGTCACCTCTTATCCATAATGGGTTGCTAATGTTCTTCCGGTACCTAAGAAGGACGGTAAGATACGTATGTGTATGGATTACAGAGACCTGAATAGGGCAGGCCCCAAGGATGACTTTCTGCTTCCCCATATTGATGTTCTGGTTGACAATACAACACAACATAAGGTATTCTACTTCATGGATGGTTTCTCCGGGTACAATCATATCAAAATGGTGCCTGAAGATATGGAGAAAACAACCTTCGTCACGCAGTGGGGTGCTTTCTATTACAAAGTTATACCATTTGGGTTAAAGAACGCCGAGGCAACCTATCAGCGTGCCATGGAAGCTTTGTTTCACGATATGATCCATCACGAGATTGAGGTCTACGTTGATGATATGACATCCAAGTCTCAAACTGAAGAGGATCACCTTGATCACCTGCAGAAGCTGTTTGAAAGGTTGAAGAAATACAAACCGAGGCTGAACCCAAATAAGTGCACCTTTGGAGTAAGATCAGGTAAGCTCTTTTACTTCATTGTCAGCGGCAGAGGTATTGAAGTAGACCTTGCAAAGGTTAAAGCTATACAAGAAATGCCAACTCCTCGCACTGAGAAGAAGGTTAGTCAATTCTTGGGACGTCTAAACTACATTTCCAGATTCATTTCCCATCTAACCGCTGCTTGTGAGTCATTCTTTAAATTACTAAAGAAAGATCAAGCAGTGAAATGGAATGACGATTGCCAGATCTCCTTTGACAAAATCAAGGAATGTCTTCAAGAGCCTCCAATTTTGATGCCTCCAGTTGAAGGATGACCTCTGATCATGTACTTAACAGTATTAGAGAATTCAATGGGGTGTGTGTTGGGGCAGCATGACGAGTCTGGTCGAAAAGAGCATGCAATATACTACATTAGCAAAAAGTTTACTGACTGTGAAACAAGATACTCACTGCTCGAGAAAACTTGTTGCGTTTTGGCATGGGATGCCCGCCGACGAAGACAGTATATGTTGACTCACACTACCTTATTGATATCTAAAACGGATTCTATCAAATACATCTTTGAGAAGCCCGCTCTCTCCGGAAGAATAGCAAGATGGCAAATGATCCTGACCGAATATGATATTCAGTACACAACCCAGAAAGCAATTAAGGGAAGTGTATTAGCTGACCATTTGGCTCATAAGGCTGTGGACTACTAACAATCCATGAATTTTGAGTTCCCGGATGAGAACATCATGTTAGTGACTGATTGTGAAGAACCTGGACCGGATGAAGGACCTGAAAAAGGATCCCGATGGACTATGGTTTTTGATGGAGCTTCCAACGCACTCGGCAATGGCATCGGTGATGTGATCATATCTCCTGAAGGTTGTAATACTCCTTTCACTTCCAGGATATGTTTCAATTGTACAAACAATATGGCTGAATATGAAGCATGCATTATGGGTGTCAAAGCTGCTATCGACTTGAGAATTAAATTCTTGAGTGTATTTGGAGACTCAGCCTTAGCAATCAGTCAAATCAAAGTAGAATGGGACACAAAGCATCCTAATCTCATCCCTTACAGAGAGCACGTGTTGACACTGATTCCACACTTTAAAGAAGTTACATTTGAGCATTTTCCATGAGAGGAAAATCAACTAGCAGACACGCTAGCTACAATGTCATCCATGTTAAAGGTCAGGTGGGATAATGAAGCTCCTCAGATCACCATTGAGATAATGGACGAACCAACATACTGTCATGAGATTGATACTGAAGAAGTAGTGGACAAACCTTGGTTCCATGAAGTCAAAATCTATCTCGAAGCCCAAGAGTATCATGAAGGAGCTTCAATAAATGATAAGAAGTTCCTAAGAAGGTTCTCTGCCAAGTTCTTCCTCAGTAACAGAATCCTTTACAACGTAATCACGACTCTACTTTGCTTTGGTGTTTGGACAAGATTGAAGCAGAAAAGATTATGTCAGATTTGCACGAAGGTACCTTTGACACCCATTCTAGTGGGCACACAATGGCTAAAAAGATCCTACGGGTAGGATACTACTGGTCCACTATGGAAGTAGACTGTTATCAACATTCACGAACTTTTCACGAGTGTTAGATCTATGCTGATAAAGTACATGTACCTCTGGTCCCCTTGAACGTTTTGACTGCTCCCTGGCCATTAGCAATGTGGGGCATCGATATGATTGGGGAGATTAGAACTACAACTTCTAATGGGAACCGCTTCATCCTGGTTGCTATTGATTACTTCACAAAGTGGGTCGAGGCAGCCTTACTTGCTTCTGTTACCAAGAAAGTTGTGGCCCGATTCATCAGACATAACCTTATCAGTCGATATGGTATTCCAGAAAGAATCATTACGGATAATGGTACCAATCTCAATAATACTATGATCACCGAGCTCTGTACGCAATTCAAGATCCAGCATCATAACTCTTCTCCTTACCGGCCGAAGATGAATGGCGATGTAGAAGCTTCTAATAAAAATATCAAAAAGATCATACAGAAGATGACGGTGACATACAAAGACTGGCACGAGATGTTACCATTTTCTCTTCATGGTTACCGTACCACAGTGCGCACATCAACAAGGGGCAAATCCTTTCTCCTTGTTATACGGTATGGAAGATGTCGTACCCAATAAAGTACATATACCTTCCTTGAGAATATTGAAGTACGCAGGTTTGAATGAAGATGAATGGGTTCAAACTCGACTCGACCAATTAAACCTGATTGACGAGAAAAGGCTTGCGGCTGTCTATCATGGTCAGATGTATCAAAAACGTATGATTAAAGCTTTTAACAAGAAGGTCAGACCTCAGATATATCAGGCTGGTGACCTAGTAATCAAGCGCATTATCCTGCGGCAAGGTGATCCCAGGGGCAAATGGACTCCTACATACGAAGGACCATTGGTAATAAAGAACATATTTTCTGGTGGAGCCATGATCTTAACCACTATGGACGGTGACGACCTTCCACACCTTGTAAATACGGACATAGTTAAAAGATGCTACACATGAACAAAGACTTGCTAGGTTGATTGGCCTAGGAAAAAATAAGGGCATCCCGACGAACCAAAAGGGTTCGGGAAAAATTAGGATATACACACGGAAAAATTTGTACACCCAACAAGTCGAAAACTGAAAAGGCGGCTTGGGCAAAAAAGAGTATCCCGATGGACTGAAAACCCGAAAGGGCGGTCCAGGCAAAAGTTAGGGATTTAAAGCGTATAACTATGTCCCGTTGGATCACCTTACAACCAATCTTCAGTATCAACTATCAAGCTCAATGGTACTAATCAATCTCGTCAGCTTCAGACAAGTGGCAAAAGAGATAAGACGCTCAAGGACATAAAGGCAATAGTTGAATAGGAAATCAATGAGATTACTTCACATAGCTGTTTTTCTTTGTATACTATTTTTTTTATAATTTTCATTCTTACAACGGTATTCTCTTACTAGGATGTCCGTCTCCTTGTAGAAAGACGCCTATTATAGGCAAAACTCATTCAAATTAATACAAAACTATCTCTTTGAAAGTGCAAAACTATTTTTTTTATTTTTCTGTTTTGTTTGTGAAAACATCCAATGATTATTTTTAAACATATGCATTTGAATGTGATTACCGTTTACAAATACACGCATAAAAAACAGAAAGATAGATACTAATGGCTTTAAGAAACAGGACAATGTCTAAAGGCCATCCATAAAATCTTCGCAGATACTTTCTCCAGGAGGTACAGAGGCAGGGGCATCCTACTATAAATCACTGCCATATCCTCAGCATACAACCTAATGATGTCAGGTGTTCTTATATCCCCAGCGGAGCAAGAATCTCCAATTACTGCAACAACATCTTAAATAATTCACTAACCTGGTTCACAAGCTTTTCAGGGTTCCCCAACATATTTCATAAAAATCTCCAAGCGGATTACAGAGTTTCATTTCCCCAATAGAGTTTATTTCTCTAGTAACGGAAATCCATCTCCCAGCATTTTAACTACAACAAAATTTGAAGACTTACATTCTTCATCCCCAGCAACAATCAGGGATTTATTTTCACTAGTTCAACAACACTGCAATAGAACAACTAGTACGTTCATACATTGCATACAATCATCACCTTACGAACGTCATAGCATATGCAACACAAATGCATATATCACAATCTCATTTATTTTGAGAACATCATTACCTAATGCATTTCATGCATCATGACATTGCATACAACTGACTCCTTACCTTTTTCAGGAAAGTTCACAAGAAGACAAATATCATCATCAATTTTCAACAGTTCCAGATTAATTCCTGAAACCAGACAGGGGAACTATCTGTGAAGGACTAATTGTAGATCAATTCCTGAAACAAGATGGGACGACTATCTACAAGACTAGGTCAGAGATTAATTCCTAAAACAAGCCAGGGAACTATCTCTACGGCCAACAAAAGACAAGTTCTAGATTAATACCTGAAACAAGACATAACAACTATCTATGAACGACTAATTATAGATTAATACCTGAAACCAGACATGACAACTATCTACATGAGAAGATTAAAGATTAATACCTGAAACCAGACGGGAAAACTATCTTTCTTTCTCTTAGGTAAGAGATTATTACCTAAAACTAGACAGGATAATTATCTTAATGACCAACAAAAACAAGTTCCGGATTAATACCTAAAACCAGACAGGACAACTATCTATGGACAACTATTTGTAGATTAATACCTGAAACCATACATGACAACTATCTACATGAGCAGATTAAAGATTAATACCCGAAACCATACGGGAAAACTATCTTTCTTTCTCTTAGGTCAGAGATTAATACCTGAAACCAGACAGGACAACTATCTCAACGACTAACAAAAGCAAGTTCTAGATTAATACCTAAAACAAGACAAGACAACTATCTGTGAATGGCTGATTGTAGATCAATTCCCGAAACCAAACGAGGTGACTATCTACATGACCAGATGAAGTAATCTTACACGGGTTCCTTCTCTCCAGATGCAGCTTTTCACAGGATCATCCTGAGGCAATCTTACACAGATTCCTTCTCAATCTCCAGATGAAGCTTTACACAGGGTCATCCTAAAGCAATCAGATACACATGTTTCTTCTCACAATCTCCAGATGAAGTTTAACACAGACTCATCCTGAAACAGCCCTACACAGGATCTTTCTAATACATTTCTAGGAAACAGTTAATTTCATTCTCCCAAGCAAGTTACTGTGAAGCCTGGAGTTCAACCAGAAAACAGCAAACTTTCACCTTTCCAGTCCAGAGATAACTCCTCAGTAGATCCTTGGACAACTGAAGCTCCTAGACGCTATTCCCCATAGAGTTTTTCTCAAGCAGGAGAACAACTGAAAGGCATTTTGAGACTTGAACCATTCAAAATCTCCAAAAATTGAGAAAGTTATGACTTGTTGAAGTTGCCAAAAATTCATAAGATGACCTATAATCTTTTGCATCCTTAGGGCATCTTCTATCCATTTTAACACTTTGCACTTAAAATAAGGGATGAATTTCACATTATTAAAGTCAATGTGGAAAAATAATGGGCTTAAGGAGATAAAAATTTACCAAGTTATGGTCCTTTGAAGTCACATAAGGGAAATTGATGGTTCATCTAGAGGACTTGTAATCTTTCTTCATCATCAAGTACCTTTCACACAAAATTTACTTGAAGCTTTTGAAATGATTTTTTGATAACCCTTTTAATATAGGCATGTCTTTGGAGTTCAAAAATATGAGCAAGATATATCCCTTTAAATTTCAAAACCCTAGCTCCTAGAGCAACAAAATGCCTTGAGAACCCTTTTCAATTTTGACCAACCTTCTTGCACAAATATCTTTTTCATGCAAATAGAAGTTATTGAGGATGATAATAAGGAACCATGGAAACCATAACCACTTACAAATATTGGGAATTGAGGAAAATATGTACTTGTGATCAAGAAATCAAGAGTTTATCCAACTAGGTCAAACTTCTTCAATCAAACCTTGTATCTTTTGACTATCTTTGACAACTTGGGGCATGATGACTCATAATATACTTTGTCATGATATTACTTTAAAACATCTTCAATGATGAGGCCTGAATCTTAATGATGCTTTTGTTGAAGAAGGCATCAAAATAGACTCATGAACCTGTAGATCAACTTGATGGAAAGTGTTGTGCTCTCACCTATAACATCATAAATTAGGGAAAACATTCATTGTATTTATTAGCTAGAAGTTAATAAAAACCAAACATAGATGATCACAAAAATAAAATTCAAGGTGCTTGGTGATTCCCCATGAGAAAATCCAAAGATAAGGAGAGGAACCAAACCCTAGTGTTTGATCTTATTGCATTGTAATGGTATGAAATAATAGAGGAATCTTAGGGGGGGGGGAATTGGGGTACAACAGCCAGGAGCAAGAAACCACATAAAATTTTTTTAGCAAATAATATGAACATAATTGGATTCTCACCAGTTTAAACCTAAGATTACATGTAGACCTTTCAACAGCAAACCTACTAGATCCATAGAGAAATCTTCGTCAAAGATTGATAAAGGATAATTCAAGCATACTAGAGAAGTAGTCATTGATCCCTTAGATGGAGTCTCAATAACCATTTCTCCAATCATAGAAGACAACACAAGACCCAACCTTTTCACACAATCACCATTAATAAAAGAATATGTAGCACCGGTATCAATAATATCAATTAAAGGAGTACTATTAATAAAACATATACCTCTGATTAGTCTGTCTTCACTAGATGTTTGATTCCCTGCAAAAGCAAACACTTTCCCACCAGGTTGAAATTGCTTCGGCTTCTGACACTGAGTACTGATATTTCCATCTTTACCATAATTGAAACATATCATTGCCTTGTGTCTGCAATCACCTACTCTATGCCCAGATTTACCGCAATGCAAACACTTCTTTACATCGATCGAACATTCACTAATTCGATATCCTAGCTCACCGCATTTGAAACATCTAAGGTTAGAAAGAGCGCCTCCCCCACTTGGCCTCTTACCATCAGCAACTTTTTATTTGCCTTTATCAGTTGGAGCATTGTAAGGCTTTCCACGGTTCTGATGTTGCTTGCCCTGCTTTTCACTCATGATCTTATAGTGAGCCCTATTGTCCTCTTCATAAATTCTGCAGCTATTCACCAACTCCAGAAATCTATGAATCAACTGGTATCTTATCACCCTCTTGATTTATGGATGCAACATATTATCAAACTTGATACACTTCGAGAATTCATGAGTAGTCTCATTATAATGAGGATATAATTTTTCCAGTTCCACAAACCTAGCAGCATACTCAATCACAAACAAATTCCCTTGTCTCAACTCTAGGAACTCAATCGTTTTCTTTCCGAGAACATCATCCAAAAAATACTTCCTTGGAAACTCTCTGTGTAACACAGCACAAGTAACAGCCCCACATATCACTATTAGCCTTTGACAGGTGCCAACCCACCAGTCATCAGCCTCCTCAACCAGCATACGCGTACCAAATTGCACCATTTGTGCTTCTGAGCAGTCCATGACCCGGAAGATCCTTTCAATCTCTTTGATCCAAGTTTGTGCTCCATCAGGATCATACATACCCTTGAAAGTAGGAGTATGATTCCTATGAAATGTTTCCAAGACACGGGATCCATCATTCCAACCAGTATTAGGCTGATGTTGCACAACCTGAGCAACAGCCTGCAAAGTAGCAGCAAGTACAAAATTGTTTCTTCCATCCATTTATTTGTTTCACACCATCATAAAAAACAATGTTTAAAAGAAACCTATCAACATTATTCAACTGTCACACCACACTACAAACCCAACAACTTGGTCGGATGGACCGACTTGCTCTGACACCACTAATATAACACCCTAATTTCCCCCTGAAGAATAATACTTAAAATAAGAGTAATTTTTTTAAAATAAAACATTCGACATACTATTATGATGCTACATTTTTCAAAATATACAAAACCTACTCATAATATGTATAAGATACATAACACAACTATGTATGAACCAAAAATAACAATTCATGGTCTTCGACCTTACTTTTTATAAGCAGTGGAAAAAGAATCATACTTGGAATTTAATCAACACCATCCAAAAATAAATAAAAACTTATTCAAGTAATAAGGAGTTCATAAGACTCCAAACACATCATTTAGAATTAACAACATAAAAAAATGTTTACCCCCCTCGATGTTACGTATCAGAGCAATAACACCAACTCAGAAATTAAATGAAGAGCGACCTTTTTTTATCCTTGCAGCCTTAACTATTTCTGACTATCTGGACGATGCCATATAAATCATCATTCCAACAGAAGGATGAGATATCACAACAATATAAAGGAATATATAATAACAAGTAGACAACATATGTATTCATGCATAGTCACACATTCCATATCTCATACTTTATCACAACTAACAACAATCGTATTTCATGTTAATTGTGCAATCACACCATCATTATCACATATCAACTAATTATTACATAACACACACACCATATATACAACATCTTGTTAATCACAATATCATGCAATGAGACCGACTCACAGACTCAATGCATGTGGTACCATTTTTGAACAATTTATTTCATTCGCTCCTGATCCACATCATCTAGGACTAGAGCAACCAATATCGTGAACAATTTGGTTCACATCTCTCCCGATCCACACCATCTAGGACCAGAGCCAACAAACATGACTAAATCCCCCACCATGAAATGCATGTGACACGACATGAAACAAAATATCATACATTGACAACCACATCTATCAATGTAAATCATTATTATTGGCAACCAACTATTAACACATGCGACATATAACTCACAATGCTCAAACAAATTCACACAACATCATCATGCATAATTCCATACACAACACTCAAACATAATATACAGGTTTCATACAGAAAGGCCTAAACCCGTAAAAAATAATCTCCCACTATACTTGCAAACATTTTTATATGATAGAAAATATTTTGAGCTTCCCTTAAGTTCGAATGGCGCGTCAAACGGACACCCGAATCAAAAGATACGAATTTGCAAAGTTTCAAAAAAAAAAGCCCCAGTCTGCTCGCTTGAGGCTCGCCCGACGAAGCAGGCTGAAAAAAATAGCATCACCCGACGATGCAAATGGTTGTCTGGAACTGCTACATCGCCTCACGCTCTCCCGACGATGCTGAGGCGCTTCACTTATTTTCCAAGAGCACCCAATTGCTTATGTTTCCCTCCCCACCTGTCTGACTCGATGTTGCTTTGGCAAAAACTCTCACCCGACGACGCTTATAGCTCGCCCAATGGTGGCTTCCTGATAACAACATTGCTGTTGCGATTCTTGCACAGATCCTCCTCAATCTTCCATATGATTTCAATCTCATTCAGTCCAAAATACTTAGAAATTCCCCATATTATCACAAATTAATAAAAACACATCAACATACATGTTATACACATCAAGTCATGGTATCTCAACATTATGTTTTTACCAATTTCATCACCAAATCATCATATTATCACATGGATTTAATCACACAAAACAATTCCATGAACAAGAACACACAACAACTTTGGCAGTCATAAACCCTAACATACCTATCAATATGATACCCTTAGAAGGTTGGAACCCCACCCTTACCTTGGATTGAAGGTTCCTAAGCTTCAACAATGGATTTTATTTCCCTAGCCTCTTGGTGCACTATTCTCCTCTTCTCCTCTTTCTCGTTCTACGATTTTACTTTTTCACATAACTCTTCCCTTTTCCTTGTTTTTTTAACCCTTGGACCCATATTATCTTATTCCACTTATGCCCTTCTACATAATAATAACTGAAATAATTATTTAATTATTATTATCACCATATTATTCTAATACTCTAATTTAAATAGTAATAGTAGTAATAATCTCTTTTCACGCCTAAGTGTCTACATATTAGTCATACACCCCCATTACCTTAACACCGATAATTTCTAAGGTAACTACCCCACAACAAGGCATCACATCATAACAAAATTATCATCAACGCTTATAAACACACAACATCAAATAATTAATTTATCAAAATAATTTAATAAATAATCTGGGTGTTACGGGTTGTGTCGTACGCGCGATGCTAAGGGAACGCCTCCAACGGTCGCTGCCAACAATCACTACCAACAGATAAATGTCTTGTCATTACTGTAGCGGTAGAAATGTTGAGACTAAACCATTGGATTGACTTGACTCGCACAGATCAAATAAAAATCTCCACCACGTTTTATTATTTCCAAAGGAATAGGAAAAGAGATAATGACCCAAAAAAGAGGGAGAGAATCTAAGTTCGGGGGTTGGTTATGAAAAGGGAAGGTATTAGCACCCTAAACATCTATCGTACTCCGCAGGAACCTCTTTAAAAATCTGTGTATTTTGGCTATAAGAGTTGTATAAAAAAAATAGATGGTGGAGATGAGAAAAGAAATATTTTTTATTAGAATTTTTGCACCCGCCGCGGTTGCGAACCTTTAGTGCTTACGTACCACCTTCCGTGCGATAGGGGATCATGGTACTCATAGTTCACCTTTAAAAAATTTAAAACACAAGTGTGTTGGTTAATTTTAAGAGACGAGGCATCATTGTCTTATCCGAGTGAAAGAACATACTTACTACTAACGATTATAAGAAAGGAGAATTTTCATCATCTCAAAGTGGAGGATATAGCTTGGATTTTAAAATCAACAAATCCTCGCTCAACACCCAAGTGGAAAATATCTAACTTCACTACATATTGTAGAAATATAGTAGCTCACATCACTACAAGGATTGACAAGAGTCTAATCTTTTTAGAAAAAGTTTTAAGATAAAAAGCCAAAATGGAAAAAATGGTTTGAATGGGATTGATTGACTTTTAGTCTTCTCACAAAATAAAATGTCAAAGTTTTATTAAGTTGATTAAAATTTGATTCAGAAAACATTATTGAAAATGCATGGACTTAAGTCCAAGTTTATTGTGAAAGTTGGTCAAGTTTAGAAAACAAGAATAGTTTTGAAAAGGAGGGAGAAGATTTTTGAAATTAAAGAAGATGGGAGGAGATGAAGGGACTATCCTAAAGTATAAGGTAAAAGCTAGGGAAAAGAGCCGTCTAACCAACAAGAAGCCAACACTTGACACAATGAGTCAATTTAGAATTCCCAGCCTTTAGATTGAAACCAAACAAGCAAAGATAATAAACCTCTTAAGGAAACCAAACTTCAAATGTATTAAGTCTTCAAAAAAATAGGGCAGATGAATTCCCAATCACAGGCAAAGCATATAATCAGAATAACCTGCACATAAAGTAAACAAACAACCCAATGTCTTGGGGTAAACCCCGAGAACTCCAGACAAAATAGCCAAAGAAGTCACCAGGTCTCAAGGTAGGTCAAGGTCTCTAATCCTAAGTCCAAGAAGTCCAATGACTCCATCGTTCCAAGGATTGTAACCAAATAGTCCAAGTAACATTAAAGTTTTTTATATTTCAAGTTTGTTATTAGGTATCTTCAAAAATAAAATGAAAAGCTCAAGTGAGCAAAGATGAAAGTAGCATGAAATGTAAATGCTAAAATAAAACGATGCTTAAAGTAAAAGCATAAAGTAAAAGCATAGAAATAAAAGTCAATTGTTAATGAGTTAGAAATTAGAGGTTAGTTGAATGACCATCTTGAAACTTGCATTTGAAAACTCAATAGAAGATTGATAAAATCAAAGCCTCCCAACAACGAGTTTCGTTTGCTTTTTGTCAAGTATATCATTCATTTCAAAATCTCAAGGCAACAATAATTGATCAACAATGTTTAAATGATTCACTTAATCCAAAGTTTATGAAAGTTCATTAGAGGATTGATAAGACCAAAGCCTCCTAACAATGAGCCTCAAGGTTATTGGGCCAAATGTTTCAAATTAAACATACTTGGGCTTGTAAACATAGGTTTGGGCCACGAATGATCATTTCTCGAATTGGGACAAAATTTAGCGCTATGTTAAGCAATCTAAAGTGGACTTATATAGAAGTCGCGCCTATTTTGAGGTCGATCAATAGTAATCTATGTGCCATATCTTTAGAGTGATGTTATGTAGATCATCCTCTAACAACATGTAGCACAAACGAAAAAAGGATGAGATGAAGAGGGAGGGGATACATTTGAATAAAAAATTTAATCAAAACTATCATTAAAATCATCCATCCATTTTAGTGGAGTTAAACTCAACACTCAAGATCTAATGATGTTAATGAAGTTTTTGATCAACATTCACATAGCCAAAATATATTAAAAAATAAATTGCATTTAACGAATAAAATAAATAAAGAAAAATGATTTTTAAATTGTTTTTAAAATGAAAATAAAAGGTAAAATAGTAAACTATGTTCAAAGTATCAAAGAAAAATTTAAAAAGACCGTGGAAAATCAGAGCTGACCTCAAATATTTTTATATTATTTTGGTAATTTTTTAAAACAGGAAAGTATTTTTTAAATAATTAAAATCACTCAAATAAGTGAAAAAAAGATCAAGAATTGTAAAAGTCAAGATGAAATTCAAAAAATTTAGAAAAGTCAGAAATCAGTAAAATGATTTTTATAAAATTTTTCAGAATTTAAAAACATCAAAAAGTATTTTTAAATAATTAAAAACAAGTTAAAATAAAGGAGATATTATAAAAAAATATCAAATCTGAAAATAAAATCAAGAAAAAATAAAAACCAGGAACAGAATATTTGAAAATATTTTTGTAAATTGTTTCATAATTTTTTAATCAAAAATGAATTTTCTATGATTTTTATAAGTTTAAATCAATTAAAATATAAATAAGAAAATAAAATAACAAACCAAAAAAATATGGACCATCTGATTATTGTCAAAATGCATCAGTAAATAGATCCAGTGGATCTGGTGCACTGTGCATATCATGGACTTTATTGAATATCACACCTAATCATTTTCTATAAAATAAAAATAACTTAAAATGTGGCACGTTGGATGAAGTCTGAATCACTAAACTAGTCAGATCCTAGGGCTCACAAGACGCGCGCATGGTAAAGTGAAACACCAAATCTGTTTCAAAAAAATAATGTGGCTAAGCGTCATTGGTTGAAGATGGACATGTCATCATCTTCAACCTCCAGCCAACCTCAACTTGAATTCCATAAACTATAAAATTGAGCAAACTTAAATTGAGAAAATGCAGAAATAATAGCGAGCAAGAAATTATGGAATATCTCACTCAAATCTCAATGAAATTGCAAATTATAAAAAGCACAAGAATCAGAAGGATGCAAAGAGTAGATTAGTCTTTTATTTGGATCGATTTGACCAAGGAATCTACCTGAACAAAGTAGTAAAAGGTAGCTCTGAAACTAGACTTTTGTAGATCATTATAGGTTGTAATTATTGAAGGTAAGAGTGTGGTTAGCTTCAGAGAATTATAATGAAGCTAACTGAATGGAGCTTTTGGTTTTTGGAGTGAGAAAGCAAGAAATCAGAAATTCAAATTCAGAGTTTGTGTGGGATCTGAGTAGGGGTCAATTGGCTACCAAAACCTTCAGAAAATGAGTGAGATATAACCCTCTATTTATAGGGAAGCAAATGGGATGCTCGCGTGTGGAATGATGAAGTTTGGAGAGAATTTGTGTGAAGTTGCAAGCATGAAAAGTGGGACTCGTATTTTGCTCAAAACTCAGCCAAAACTTGTGTTTCAAGGTGCTAACCACTTCTGGAAGATCGTTAAATGTGATTAGAAGTAAAATCGCGCAACAATTTAGTGATTAGAAGCTGAATTGTGCATTTCAAATTCTGACTTGGAGGAAAAAGTAAGTTTCAAGGTACCAACTTTGAATCAATGGTGTTCACAACTCAAGGAGTCTTAGGGCATGATTCTTGAACCAATTGAAAGATAAGGTCACAAATTTTAGAATGTGCAAAGAATGGGATGAATTGGATACTTGATCTAGGAATTGTGATGAGTCAAAGTTGAGAAAAAGATGTTGACTTTTGTACTTAGAAAAATTCTATGTTTTTTCTTCAAAAGTGACCTATGATGTTTTGAGTTCAAAAAAGACCTTCCTCCAAAATTGAGCTTTGATCAATGATGCTAGCTTGAATTAGACTTCCTACATAGAATTTTGAAACTTGAATCACTCAAAAATAACAAGTATTGAAAAAGTTATGGGCTTGTGAAGTTGGTGAAAATTCATGAGATGGCCTATAATCTTTTGCATTCTTAGAGCATCTCCCATCCATTTTCAAGCTTTGCACATATAAGAAGAGTTGAAGTTCACATCCTTAAGATCATTATGGAAAAAGAATGGACTCAAGGAGATCAAAATTAACCAATTTATGATCTTTTGAAGTCACATAAGGTAATTTGGTGGGCTATCTAGAGGTCTTGTAATCTTCCTTCATCATTAGGCATCTTCCACATAAAAGTTTCTTGAAATTTCTTAGGTGATTAGTTGGTAACTATTTAAAGAGAATCGTGTTTTTAGAATTACTCAAAAATAAGAAAATATGAGCAAGATATAACCCTTAGAAGTTCAAAACCCTAGCTCCTAGAGCACCAAAATGATTTGGAAAACCCTTTCAATTTTGACAATCTTCCTTGCACAATAACTCTTTCCATGTGAATAGAAATTTTTTTGGATGATAATAAGAACCCATAGCAATAAAAACCACCTCCAAATATTACGAATTGAGAGAGTGATGCACTTGTGATCAAGAAATCAAGAACTTGTCAAATTAGGTCAAACTTCTATAATCAACTCTTGTATCTTTTGATTTTCTTTGACAAATTGAGGCATGATAAATCATAGTAGACCTTGTTATGATATTACTTCAAAGTATCTTCAATAATGAAGATTGAATCTCAATGAAACTTTGTTGAGGAATGCATGGAAATAAACTCAAGAACCTATAAATCACCTAATGAAATATGTTGTACCCTCATCTATAGTATCATCAATTAGATCAAACCTTCATTGTATTTTTTAGTTAAAGGTTAATCAATACAAAACATATACAAATCATGGTGCTTGGTTATTCCTAATGATAAAACCTAGAAATAGGGAGAAGAACAAAACTCTAGTGTGATCTTATTGTGATTGATTTAATATGAGATGATGGAGGAATCTTAGGGGCAAAAATTCGGGTACAACAGCTGCCCTTATTTAAGTGTCTTCTATTCGGAGATACGAAGGTAAAAGTCCTTGTGTTGACGCGATTGAAGATACTTAAATACAAAACAAACCCTATTTTTGGCTCTAAGATGCCATGCAATGCTTATGATTGTGCATGCAAACAAATATATCTAAAGGTGACATATGATACCACTGGGTAAACAGAAAATAAAGGAACAGAAGAAAACCAGACCATGAAAATAAAACACTGGTGAACAAAAGACTTAACTCTATTGGGGTAAGGCCCAAGGAGAAGATAAAGCAACATCAACTTATATATTGAGGAGAGAAAGTAATAGATAACAGTGATTGACAGATAACTACAAGCTATCCACTCACAGAGAAGATAGAAAAAAAAAGGTAGCGTCGACCCACCGGGGGAAAGAAATAGTAGGATAATACCAGCAAATACTAATATTGGGGTAGGTCACAAATGGCCAGCATCAAGACTTATAACTGAAAACATACAAATTTCATTAGAGCAAAGTAAATCTCAACAATGAACTATCACCCATAATGACGAGACTACCATTCATCAGAGTAAAAAACCTCAACAATGAACTATCTCCTATAATGAAGAGCCTACCATTCATCGGAGTAACAAACCTCAACAACGAACTATCTCCCATAATGACGAAACTACCATCCATCAGAGTAACAAACCTCAACAACGAACTATCTCCCATAATGGCCAGACTACCATCCATTGGAGTAAACATCTCAACAATGAACCATCTCCCATAATGACGAGACTACCATCCATTGGAGTAAACAAATATCAACAATGAACTATCTCCCATAATGACGAGACTACCATTCATCAGAGTAAAAATCTCAACAACGAACTATCTCCCATAATGACGAGACTACTATCCATCAGAGTAAAAATCTCAACAATGAATTATCTCCCATAATGATGAGACTACCATCCATTAGAGTAAACATCTCAACAACGAACTATCTCCCATAATGACGAGACTACCATCCATTAGAGTAAACAAATCCCAACAGCGAACTATCTCCCATAATGACAACACTACCTTTGATTGGAGTACAAATCTCAACAACAAACTATCTCCCATAATGACGAGACTACAATCCATTGGAGTAAACAAATCTCAACAACGAACAATCTCCCATAATGATGAGACTACCATTCATTGGAGTAAAAATCTCAACAACGAACTATCCCCATAATGACGAGACTACCATCCATCGGAGTAAAAATCTCAACAACGAACTATCTCCCATAATGACGAGACTACCATCCATTGGGGTAAACATCTCAACAACAAACTTTCTCCCATAATAATGAGACTACCATCCGTTAGAGGAAACAAATCTCAACAATGAACTATCTCCCATAATGACGAGACTACCATTCATTGGAGTACAAATCTCAATATAGAACTATCTCCCATAATGACGAGACTACCATCCATTGGAGTAAACAAATCTCAACAACAAACTATCTCCTATAATGATGAGACTACCATTCATCGGAGTAAAAATATCAACAATGAACTATCTCCCATAATGAAGAGACTACCATCAATTTGAGTAAAAATCTCAACAATGAACTATCTCCCATAATGACGAGACTACCATCCATTGGAGTAAACATCTCAACAACAAACTATCTCCCATCATGACAAGACTATCATCAGTTGGAGTAAACAAATCTCAATAACGAACTATCTCCCATAATGATGAGACTACCATTCATTGGAGTACAAATCATGAATATTTTCTGGGAACTAACAGACTTACTGGGGAAGTACAAGTTGCTCAAATAAAGAGACCTGTCACTTGCTGTTATGAGAAGAAGTTGTAATAATGACTTCCTGGGGAAATGAAAATATATTCTTGCTGAGGAGATGAAATCTTCACGTGAAAAATAAATGCACATTCTCAAACCAGGGCTCAAATCCTGTAGAAATCCAAAATAATAATGTTATCGAGGACCACGGATTCAAATAAAAAATAAACCGAAATAAAACAGTCAACCAAGAAAGCACCTGATGAGAAACAAACTCAAGAGGGGGTCACGTTCCATCCAGATAATGAGCTGAATAGGAAGGGTAAAACAAAATTCTTCCACGAGGGATAACTTGGTGGTGAAATTGAAAGGATATACGCTTTCTGCTTAAGATTGACAATCTATTGGAGAGAGGGTAACATAACTCTGCAAATAGGGTAATATGCCAATAATAATTATAATAAATGCATATGAGCTATGAATTTTAATTCAGATATGCATGATGTATGTATGAATATTATTATGTATATGCTGACAAAACACACATACAGCCCTGGGAATAACCAGACAAAACTAGCTTGGGTAAAGTCAACACTCAGATAAATCATATCCATGAGGAAAAAACTAGCTTGGGTAAGCACCAACTGAGGAAACAAATTCCTATTATATGACTTAACTTCACTAGGAAGAAACATAATTCGAAAGTAATCAAATCAAAATAATAAATCAATACAAATACAGGGATATAACACCCTCTTCCAGGCTTTACCAGGGAACATCACACAGACTTCAATGGGGAAAACAATGTCTCAACATCTAGACTTCCACTGGAGATTATAATGTTGACTTCATTAGGGAAGCTGAAAACCACATCGTCGAGACTTCAACCGGGGATCCTGTGATGACTTCATTGGGGAGTACGATACCATATTATCGAGAGGATCCCAAAATACATTCTTCAATACTAAGAGTGATGATTACACAAACTTCCCTGGGGAGAAATTATGAAATCACATGGGAATAACAAACTTTCAAGAAGAAACATTATTTCATCTTTACTTGGGGATTTAAGAAGTCAAGCAATACAACAAGAAGTCAAAATTATGGGGATTTTAATTCAGACTCAACACTTGGTGAGAGAAAACCCAAAAAGTTGACAAATGTTTCAACACCTCTTAGAAAAGATACTGCCCTTATCTAGTTGCCTGGGCAACAAACAACAATAATAATGCCAATATTGCAAAGGGCGGTGTTCTGAAAATGATTCCACCATGGAATACAAAGGGGGAAGGAACTTCCATCATATGAGTGAGGACCTCACTGGGGAAAATGTGATCACAAATCTAATACCACACTATACATCAATTGGTACCATCTCTAACCATTTGAGAAACAACAAGAAGATTATACGCATATCAGCGGAAGTGACCTGAGATAACTTTCTCGGGGAATATATACTTCCAAAAAACTCAGAGCTCGTCCATCCTTGGAATCACTATTTTTGTTTTTCTTGAACTAAAAAATCTAAAGTAGAAAGTAATTTGTAAATTCTTTTTAAAAAAACAATTTTGTTATTTAATCTTTTTGTTTTAAAATTACTATCAATAATAAATGGAGTCTTTATAAACTGAATAAAAATGAGGATTGCAAAGAATTGTATAAAAGCTCAAACTTTATTAATAGAATGGTGGTTTGCGAATTGCGAGACCCCACAAATGATTTCAAAGTGTGGAAAATGATAATACATTGGAAAATATACATTGAACTACAATGACCACTATTCTCCCTAACAACTTTGAATTCCTGAGCAACGAATTCTGTTGAAGTATGGTGAGAGTCCAAGAAGATTGTTGCTTCAATGATCAAGTCTTGTCTGACACAGTACTTGCCAAGAAATACCTAACTTTTTACTAAGTTGCCCTTGCGGGTTTTCAACCTAGCGGGAAGAATTTATTTTGTTTATGTCTATGATTTTTTCCTAGACCGCCTTTCAGGTTTTCAGCCTACCGAGATACTCTTTTTTGCCTAAGCCGCCATTTCGGGTTTTTGACTTAGCAAGCTATTCTTTTATTTATTTAGGCAAAGTATTTCTTGACTACATCAACATTCATAGGAAGTGTGAACTCTTCGCCATCCATAGTTTCAAGAATCAATGCACCGCCAGAGAAGGCTTTCTTGACAACATATGGGCCTTCAAAATTAGGAGTCCACTTGCCCCTATAATCATCGGTAAAAGACATGATCTTCCTGAGGACGAGGTCGCCTTCTCTGAATTCACGAGGCTTAACCTTCTTATCAAAATCTTTCTTCATTCTCTTTTGGTATAACTGACCATGACACAAGGCCGTAATTCTATTTTCTTCAATCAAATTCAATTGGTAAAACCTGTTATGGACCCATTCAGCCTCTAACAACTTGGTTTCCATTATCACACGTAAAGATGGAATCTCAACTTCGACGGGGAGCAATGCTTCCATACCATACACAAGAGAGAATGGGGTTCCCCCTGTTAAAGTGCGGACAGATGTACGATACCCATGTAAAGAAAAAAGGAGCATCTCGTGCCAGTATTTATAGGTAACAACCATCTTCTGGGTGATCTTCTTGATGTTTTTATTAGCAGCTTCAACAGCCCCATTCATCTTTGGCCTGTAAGGAGATGAATTGTGATAGATAGTCTTGAATTCTTCAAAAAGTTCTGTCATCATCTTGTTATTCAGATTCGAGCCGTTGTCGGCGATAATCCTGTCGGGCACACCATACCGACATATAAGATTGTTCTTGATAAAACATATTACCACCTACTTAGTAACATTAGCATAGGAAGCTGCTTCCACCCATTTGGTGAAGTAGTCTATTGCCACCAGGACAAAATGATGTCCATTTGACGCATTAGGTTCAATCATTCCAATCATGTCAATACCACCACATAAAGAAAGGCCATGGGGAAGAAATAACATTGAGAAGTGTCGAAGGCACATGAATTTTGCCAGCATAAATCTGGCATTTATGGCACTTCTTTGCAAATTTGTAGCAGTCAGATTCCATTATCAGCCAATAGTAACCTTCCCTAGGCATATTTTTTGCCATCGAATGTCCATTAGCATGAGTGCCAAAGGAGCCTTCATGGATTTCATGCATCAACATGTCTGCTTCGTGTCTATAGACGCATCTGAGAAAAACCATGTCATAATTTCTTTTTTATAGCACATTTTCATTGAGGAAAAAGCTACTTGTCAACCTTTTCAATGTCTTTCTATCTTTGTTTAACGCACCAGTCAGGTATTCCTGAGTCTGGAGAAAATGCTTGATATCATAATACTAAGGTTTTTCGTCTGACGTTCCCTCTGTTGCAAACACATTAGCTGGTCTATCCAAACGTCGCATTGTGATACGAGGCACATTGTTCCAAGTATTTATTTGATACATAGAAGCCAGAGTGGCTAAAGAATCCTCCATCAAATTTTTATCTCTGGGAATATGATGGAATTCAACTTTAAAGAAAGGTAATAAACTCCTAGCATAGTCTTTGTAAGGAATCAAGCCAGGGTTACGAGTATCCCATTCTCCTTTAATCTAATTTATTACCAAAGTTGAATCACCATATACATCTAAAATTTTGATTCTGAGATCAATAGCCTCTTCGAGTCCCATGATACAAGCTTCATACTCTTCCATGTTATTGGTGCAATCAAATGACAACCTTGTAGTAAATAGGATATGTGATCCATAGGGAGTGATAATCACAGCACCAATTCATTTCCCATAAGAATTCACAACTTCATCAAACACCATGCCCCAACGAGATTCAGAATCAGAACCTTCCTCAGGAAATGGTTCATCACAATCTTTTATTTTCAAAAACATAACATCCTTATCAGGGAAATCAAATTTAACAGGATGACAATCATCAATCGGTTGGTGAGCAAGATAATCTGCCAACAAACTGCTTTTTATAGCCTTCTGAGTATGATATTCAATATCATATTCAGACAACAACATCCGCCAACGAGAAATTCTCCCAGAAAGAGCAGGCTTTTCAAAAATATACTTAATTGGATCCATTTTGGAAATCAACCAAGTAGTATGATTCAACATATATTGCCGCAACCATTTTGCCACCCAGGACAAAGCGTAACATGTTTTTTCCTGCATAGAATATCGCAACTCACAATCAGTAAACTTCTTGATGAGATAATAAATGGCATATTCCTTCTTCCATGTTTCTTATTGTTGTCCCAAAATACAGCCCATAGAATTATCTAACACTGTCAAATACATAATCAATGGTCTTCCTTCAACAGGAGGGAGCAAGATAGGGGGTTCCAGTATATACTCTTTAATACTTTCAAATGCCCTTTGGTAATCATTTGTCCATACACAACCTTGATCTTTCTTTAACAACTTAAAGATTGGTTCACACGTTGTAGTCATATGGGAAATAAATATTGAAATGTAATTCAAATTCCCGAGGAAACCTCTAATTTGCTTTTCAGTTCTTAGCGCTGGCATTTCTTGAATTGCTTTGACTTTATCAGGGTCAACTTTAATCCCTTTTTTGCTGACAATGAAACCTAACAATTTCCCTGATCAGACACCAAAAGTGCATTTATTTGGATTCAAGCGGAGACGGTATTTCCTTAAACGCTGAAACAGTTTTAACAAATATCCTACATGTCCTTATTCGGTATGGGACTTAGAAAACATATCATAAATATATACCTCATTTTCCTTGTGCATCAGATCATGGAATAGGTTGTCATAGTCCTCTGGTACGTTGCACCAGCGTTCTTCAACCCGAAGGGAATCACTCTGTAACAAAATGTTCCCCAGGGTGTGATAAACATTGTTTTTTCCATGTCCTCGGGAGCCATTCTAATTCTATTATATCCGGAAAATCCGTCCATGAACGAGAATACTTTGACTTTTGCTGTACTATCGACCAACATATCAATATGTGGCAAGGGAAAATCATCTTTCGGACTACCTTTGTTTAAATCTCTATAATCCACGCACATGCGAACTTTTTCGTATTTCTTTGGTACTGGGACAATATTGCCAATCCACTGAGGTTACACTGATGTCACAAGAAAACTGACATTAATCTGCTTTAAAACTTCTTCTTTAATTTTCACTTCCATATCAGGGTGAGTTCTTCGTAATTTCTGCTTGATTGGCGAACATTATGGCTTTAGCGGAAAATGATGTTCTACAATATTAGTAACCAAACTAGGCATGTTTTGGTATGACCAAGCAAATATGTCCACATATCCTTTCAATGATTCAACCAACCTTCTCTTTACGTTGGGATGAAGCAATGCTCCAATCTTGACTTCTTTCGAATCTTCCTATGAACCCAAATAAATCATCTCTAACGGCTCTTTATATGGCTGAATGGTACTTTCCTCGCGCTCAAGCAACCGTGAAACCTCTTCTGTGATTTCATCATATTCTTCTATTTCGGCCATATACGCAAGATATTTAAAGTTGGGAGAGGGTGCAGGGTCATTATACTCAACAGTTTTTTTAATTAATCTGCACATATGATTTATGATTGCTTTTAGAAACTGACACATATAGCAAGGGCTTATGCATATTTATTTACAGTTATTATTTATTTTGAAAGGTTTTTTATGATTACCATTTTTCAAGAAAAATCAGAAAATAAAGACACAATTTGGGAATCAAAGACAACTTTCATTATTGATTTTAAAGATCAAAGCAATAGATATGCCCATACAATATCAATACTTTCACCTTGGGCAGAATGAAAGATTTTTTGAAAAGATTAAAAAGAAACAAATTACTTTGAGATATGAATGCAAGAGGGAACATCAATAGTTATCCAATTTTGGACTCTAACTCCATGTGTCACGTAGTTCAACATCTCCTGCTCTGCTTCGCCTTCCACAATAACATTGATCCTAGGAACAGTTGGATGGAGGTAACCTCCGCTGTGAAAGATGTCTTGATACTTTCCGAAAGCAGACTTCAACTTCATATTATCACCTTTACCATTCTTCACAGAGAATCCCAAACTAGCTTTAATCTTATTCACAAGCGGATCAACAATCTGCCCCAACACTTTACAAGGGTTGTTACGCACTACCTGCTGAGCATCCTTAAACGAAGCTATAGAATTCTCATTTTCCCTTATATTATCAATGGACAAAGCTTGAAATTGAGTTCCAACAGCAGCTTCATTTGCTTCCACAACACTGAAAGAGGGTAAATGAGATATTAACAAAGCTTGTTCTCCATTTATGATGACCATATTTCATTCCCGAAAAGACTTCAGCTTATGGTGCAAAGTTGAACTAACAGCTCATGCCTTGTGTATCCACGATCGTCCCAATAAACAGCTGTAAGCGGGCACAATATCCATTACCTGGAAAGTAATTTGAAATAAGTGCGGGCCTATATGAATAGGAAAATCTACTTCCCCGATGACACACTTCCTCGATCCATCAAAAGCATTCACAATTATGCCACTCGGGCACATGTGAGTTCCTTGGTAATTTAACTTCATAAGCGTCTCCTCGGTATGACATTTAAAGCAGATCCATTGTCAATCAGCACATTGGATAATGAATTGTTCTTACAGTTCATGGAGATATGGAGAGCCAAGTTATGATTTCTTCCTTCATCGGGAAACTCGTCATCACAGAAACTCAAGTTATTACAAGATGTAATATTCCCAACAACACTACTGAACTGGTCCAAAGGCATGTCACTTTCCATGAAAGCTTGATCCAATACTCTCATCAAAGATTCCCCGTGGGCAGAAGAGTTCATTAGTAAGGCTAGAATAGATGTCTTTGGTGGAGACTGCAACAATTCATCTACGATCATATAGTCACTCATCTTGATAATCTTAAATATATCGTCCATATCTTTTTCCAGAGTAGTACCACTAGATTCCCCCACTACTTTCTTGGGTTCAGTATTTTCAACAATCTTCTTATCACATTAACATTCCCTCGAATAAGAGGTGCAAAGATACAGCCACTGAGGGTCACTCGACTGGCTTCAGTAATATTCTTGACATCAGACAAAGGTTGGATGGGAACTTCCACACCATTCTCTAGGATTTTAGCATTGTATTTATATGGCACAACTTTGTCTGATTCGTAAGGAACATGACCCGTCAAGCAAATCACCACTGGACAAACAACTGGCTTGCTATAGGGGCAGGAACACCAAAACAAGGCACAATAACATTCACCCCTTCTTCAGAATACTTAGACATCACAAAATCATTGATGGAGAACGCAACTTCATCAACGGGAAAGAATTCATCTACAGAAGCATAATCATCATCTGACATAGTTTTGACTGAGCAATCTCCAATCACGTTAATCCCACGATAATCATCTCTATTGCCTGAAATCTTGATAGTACCATTATCTAACGGTAATTAAATACCCCTTCTCATAATGGAACAACCCCTGGAATTTCTTCAGCAAATCTAGCAAGACCCATAA
The DNA here is from genome assembly GCA_948472305.1 of Vicia faba. Lineage (NCBI taxonomy): Eukaryota > Viridiplantae > Streptophyta > Magnoliopsida > Fabales > Fabaceae > Vicia > Vicia faba. Next base: position 993,023,066 of record OX451735.1, read on the forward strand.
TGGTGTTCTTCTTGGCCATCCATGTGACAGAAGGTAGCGTTCAACTGCACCAAATCAACATTCATATGATCCACGTCAAAAATCCAGAATTCTCCAAGACATCCAAAGACCATATTCACATCTTCTTCATACTCTGCCCTTGGCCTAATTATATGAATGAGGCCTTTGTCCTTCATTTCCTGAAGATCAACTTTTATCTTATCACACCCCTATATATCTGTACTGCAAATTTCACAACCAGCATGGTCATGCGTATAGTAACTAAACTCGAAGAGGTCAACATGCATCTTTACTTAATCTCCTATAACCAGGTTGATATAAAAAATCTGAAAGTCCCATGGACAATTAGCAACCATGTTTACAACATTTGATTATCCATGCTTATGTAAAGGATTATCTTTCACGTTAGGGCCAACATCTTTAAAGGATAAGAGGCCAGATCTCACCATCTTTTTTACTTCATATTTAAAAGGATAATAGTTCTCAATATTGTGCCCTGGTGCTCCCTGATGAAAAGCGCATGTCTGGTCTGCCTTATAATACCAGGGTAAAGTTGACGGTATAGTAGGGGGTGGCCTGGTCTAAACCAACATCTTATGAATCAAAGCCGAAAGTAACTCTGCATAGCTCATTGGAATAGAGTCAAAAGCCTCTTTCTTCTGAATTTGCCCTCGATTCCTTGAGGAGATGGTCTTTGATAGGAAATAGTGGTTAGAGCTATATTGATGACCGGAGTCACAGAAGCAACCTGTTGCTGGTACTATTGATGCCTTCTAGTTGGTCTAATATTCATTTCTCCAATAACAACATTCGTTTCAATTTCTTTATTTTGAGAGAGCATGTACGACGACTTCTCTGTCCCTTCATCTTTTGTTAAACGCCCTTCTCTGAAAGCCTCTTCCAAACAAACACCCATGCTTACCATTTCGATAAAATCACTCGCCGCACTGGCGACCACCCTTTCATAATAAAATGATCTAAGGGTTTTCAAGAAGACCTTGGTCATTTCTTGTTCTCCCATAGGTGGCACCTCCTGGGAATCTATCTCGCGCCATCTCTGTGCATATTCTTTGAATGACTCCTTGTCTCTCTGAGTAATTGCCCTCAACTGGTCACGGTCAGGCGCCATGAACATATTGTACTTATACTATTTGATGAAGGCTTCTCCCATATCATTGAAGGTTCGGATACTACTACTGTCCAGACTCATATATCCCTTTAGAGCAGCACCAATTAAACTATCTTGGAAGAAATGAATGAGAAAATGCTAATCATCAGTATGGGTAGACATTTTCCTGATATAAATCACAAGGTGGTCAAGAGGGAAAGAGTTTCCCTTGTACCCCTCAAATTCTGGTACTTTGAACTTAGCTGGCACCTTTACATTGGGAACTAGGTAGAGATCACTGACGTTTTGTCCAAATAATTCTTTTCCTAGAAGGGCCTTCATTTCCTTCTGCATCTCGTTGAACTGGTCTTGAAAGTCATCCAACTCGTCATAGAAACCCACACTTTTACTCGGTGGAGGAACATGATGATAAACTTCATTATTAACAAATGGCATAGCATTCACTGAAGGAGGTGAAGTATAGTGGATCTCATATCTAGCAGCAGGAGTAATATGCAGCACAGGAGGTACGAGAGTAGAAATAGCTTTCACAACTGGAGCAGCTTGAGTGTCAAGATTAAAACCTTCTAGCATGAAGTTTTTAGGCATTCCCCACGGGTAACCCTGAGGCATACGACTCTGAGCAATAGTAACTGGGGTAATAGAAACAGGAACGGGTGGATCGTCAAAAGCAATTTTTGTTTGTTGAGGCTTAGCAAGTGGTTGATGATTCTGATCATCCACCAATGATTCCATCAAAGCAGTTATATTGTCCATATCGGCCTTCAAAGTAGTAACTTCTTCGCGTAGCTCACGATTCTCTTATTTAAGATTCTTCATTTTCTTCACGGAGTATTTTACCAGTGAGACAACTTGCTGAATGAAGTAGAGAAATTCAGTAAGACACCTAGGTATGAACAGAAATGCAAGAAATATGTACAAGATGAAGCATGATATGTGATGCACATGATTTATTTTATTATTATTATTTCAAGGGACTCAAAGAATGATAGACAATTTTGCAAATACTGAAAATCTCATTATAATAACTTCAAAATAGATTACAAATTTTAGTACAAGTATAAACAATCCCAAGTATAAGAAGATATAGAATATAAAATCCTAAGAAATCAAAGTTGATGAAGATCACTCCACACACTGACGCTTTCCTGTAAGTCTTGCAATCTGAGCCTTCAACTGCTTCTTCTCTTATGCATACCTGTCAACAACCACTTTCCAATCACTAGAGTCAGGAAGTGAATGACTAAGTCCTAGTCGATCTCGAGAGGAAAATAAATCCTCATACTTCTCTATCATCTCTACATCATAACTCTCAAGAATCTCAATTAGGTCATCCTTCTCCTTCAAGTCCGCTCGATAGGACATCTCTAAAGTCTGATACTTATTTTTCCAAGCCTCTTTCTCCTGCTGCATCCTGACTAGGGAAAGTTGAAGCTCTTCCACATCATCTAAAATGGGAGGTGTGGTCTTCACAAAAATATTAGGCATAGGTGCTTCACAGGAATACGTCATCTTCAACTGAATTGCCCTTGCATGTACCCATTGGAGATAAGGTTCCAAATACACAGCTCCTCTAGGTCCCAAGTCCTTTATACTCTTCCTGTGAACATGGCTCCAAGCCTTTGGAATCTCCTCCTTATCTTTATTATGATCCTCTCCCTCTTTAAGAAAGAAACCACTCAGATGAATATTATTTGGCTTATCTCTCATTGGATATCCAAGCTGCCATCGTGCAAGAACAAGATTGTAGTTAATTCCTCCCTTTGTACCAAGAAGAGGTACATTATGGAAACTACCACAACTATCGATAATATCTACATCATGGTAAGCCTAATGATACCAAACAATATATGAATGAGTGAGAGAAATAATCTTTGGAGCCTAATGAGGTTCCTTCTTGACATCCCAGAAAGTATCAGATCGAGGTAAGTGAGAAATAAACCACTGATACAGCAAAGGCGTGCAACAAGTGATCATCCCTCTATGATAAGAATCCCGAATATGAATGGAGTAATAAGCATCTCCTAATAATGTAGGGACTGTATTCCCTATCAAAAAGATCATAATGGCATTGATATCTACAAAATTGTCGACGTTCAGAAATAAGAACAACCCATAAGCAAGCAGAGCAAAGATAGCTTCAAAAGCAACTATACTCTTCATCCTAGAAAAATAACTAGCTTTCTCTAATAAAAACTGAGCGGATAATCCTCTAATTCCTCCTTTGGTAGTCATGTGGGCCTCAATCTCGGACTTCCCCAACTGAACCATAGCAACAATCTCATGAGACTTTGGCTCCTCCTCCAAACCGGTGAAAGGAACACGATCGATAATAGGTAAACCCAATAGATAAGAGTACTCCTCCAATGTAGGCATCAACTGATAATCAGGGAAAGTGAAACATTGATACATCAGATCATAGAACTGGACCAAAGTCAAGAGAATCCCCTCCTTCATCTTGAGCTTCATGAGAGACACGATAGATCCATACTTCTTCCTAAAATCTATAGAACTCTCAATCTTGGGAATCAGACTCATCAAATCATCTATCTTAGGATTCTTAAAATTGTACTTCCGAGTCTTTCTTTTTCCAGATTCCATGGTCAAAAGTACCTGATATATTCGCAAAAAGTTAACTTTAAGTCCCTTGAAACAAAATGTTTTTAAGGATGCTCATGGGTGCATGAATGCATGATGCAACAATCACACACAAGATCACAAACATGGGGGATTCATAGTTTCGACGTCACGAGCATGAGGTAAAAGGTACTACCCACAAGGTATTGTCTAATAGTTTATCACCTGTCGAACAAGGTTCTAAGAGGTTACCAGAGTCTACATCCTTCCTTCAGATATTACCAACGTCCCGATTGACTCAGTAATTAGTAATATTCTCAGGAAAAACTTGTCTGAGTGTAGTATCACATGACAACTATTTCTGGATTACTCCGTCATAGTTTCTGCACTACACCTAAAAGGCCAAGAAGGGTTAAAGGTTCTATGGTCCTCGGTTTCAGCAGGCTCCCAGGTCGAAAGCAGCACGTCTTCCCGATTACTCGTAAAATGATACTACATTCAAAGGGGCCTCCACTGAGTGAGGGATGTCATGCCTCCTTTTTTAGGATTACTCCCTCAAAGTTAGGATGACTATATCGCCCGTCCTATCTTGAGTTTGGGATGGACCAGTATTTGGTTGATCTTTCCCCAGTGAAGTCGACATTTTTTCTATAGCAATAGAAATGTTGAGACTAAGCCATTGGATTGACTTGACTCACACAGATTAAATAAAAATCGCCACCACGCTTTATTATTTCCAAAGGAATGGGAAAAGAGCGAATAACCCAAAATAAGGGGGAGAGAATCTAACTTCGGGGGTTTTTTGTTCAAAGGGAAGGTATTAGCACCCTAAATATCTACGGTACTCCGTAGGAATCTCTTTGAAAATCTGTGTACTCTGGCTATAAGAGTTGTATAAAAAAATAGATGGTGGAGATAAGAAATATTTTTTTTACAATTTTTGCACCCTCCGCGGTTGGGAACCTTTAGTGCCTACGTACCACCTTCCGTGCAATAGGGGATCAGGGTACTCGTAGTTCACCTTTAAAAATTTTAAAACAAAAGTGTGTTGGTTAATTTTAAGAGACGAGACATCATCGTCTTATTAGAGTGGAAGAACATGCTTACTACCCATGATTATGAGAAAGGAGATATTACATCATCTCAAAAGTGGAATATATAGCTTGTACTTTAAAATCAACAAAGCCTCGCTCAACACCCAAGTAGAAAATATCTTACTTCCCTACATATCATAGAAGTATAGTAGCTCGCATCACTACAAGGATTGACAAGAGTCTAATCTTTTGAGAAAAAGTTTTAAGATAAAAAGCCAAAATAAAAAAAATGGTTTGAATGAGATTGATTGACTTTTAGTCTTCTCACAAAAAAAAATTAAAGCATGATTAAGTTGATTAAGAAATTTTTTTTGAGAATGCATTGGCCTAAGTCCAAGTTTATTGTGAAAGTTGTTCAAGTTTAGAAAATAAAAATAGAGTCGTCTAACCAACAAGAAGTCAACACTTGACACAATGAGTCAATGTAGAGTTACCATCCTTTAGATTGAAACCAAACAAGCAAATATAATAAACCTCTTAAGGAAACCAAGCTTCAAATGTATTAAGTCTTCATAAAAATTGGGCAGAGTAACGGTTGTATATAGATGAATTCCTAATCAGAGACAAAACATATAATTAGAATAACTTGCACACAAAGAAAACAAACAACCCAATGTCTTGGGGTGAACCCCAAGAACTCCATACAAAATAGCCAAAGAAGTCACCAGGTCTCAAGGTAGGTCAAGGTCTCTAATCCTAAGTCCAAGAAGTCCAATAACTACATCATGCCAAGGATAGTAAACAAATAGTTCAAGTAACATTAAAGTTTTTTATAGTTCAAGTTCGTTATTAGGTATTTTCAAAAAGAAAATGAAAAGCTCAAGTGAGCAAAGATGAAAGTAGCATGAAATGTAAATGCTAAAATAAAATGGTGCTTAAAGTAAAAGCATAGAAATAAAAGTCAATTGTTAATGAGTTAGAAATTAGAGGTTAGTTGAATAACCATCTTGAAACTTGCATTTGAAAACTCATTAAAAGATTGATAAAATCAAAGCCTCTCAACAACAAGTTTTATTTGTTTTTTGTCAAGTATATAATTAATTTCAAAATCTCAAGGCAACAATAAATGATCCACGATGTTTAAATGATTCACTTAATCCAAAGTTTATGAAAGTTCATTAGAGGCAGGTCAATAGAAATCTATGTGTCATATGTTAAGCAATCGTAAGTGAACTTATATAGAAGTTGCACCTATTTTGAGGTCGGTCAATAGCAATATATGTGCCATATGTTTGGAGTGATGATATGTAGATCATCCTCTAACAACATGTAGCACACAGGAGAAGAGGATGAGATGAAGAGAGAGGGGATACATTTGAATCAAAAATTTAATCAAACTATCATTAAAATTATTCATCCATTTTAGTGGAGTTAAACACAACACTTAAGATCCAATGATGTTAATGAAGTTTTTAATCAGCAATTACATAGCTAGAATTTATTAAAAAATAAAATTTCATTTAATGAATAAAATAAAAAAATAAAAAAGATTTTTAAATTGTTTTTAAAATGAAAATAAAAGGTAAAATAGTAAACTATGTTAAAAGTATCAAAGAAAATTTCAAAAAGACCATGGAAATGTCAGAGCTAACCTCAGATATTTTTATAATTTTTTTGGTAATTTTTTAAAACATGAAAGTATTTTTTAAACTAATTAAAATCACTCAAATAAGTGAAAAAAAGATTAAAAATAGTATAAGTCAAGATGAAATTCTAGAAAAATTTCGGAAAAGTCGGAATGAGTAAAATGATTTTTATAAAATTTTTAGGTATTTAAAAACCTCAAAAAATATTTTTAAATGATTAAAAAAAAGTTAAAATAAAGGAGAAATTATAAAAAAAATATCAAATTTGAAAATAAAATCATGAAAAAATAAAAATCAGGAAGAGAAAATTTGAAAATATTTTTGTGAATTTTTTCATAATTGTTGAGTCAAAAATGAATTTTGTATGATTTTTTGAAGTTTAAATCAATTAAAATAAATAATTTGAAAATAAAATAGCAAACAAAAAAATATGGACCATCTGATTATTGCAAAACGCGTTAGTAAACTGATCTAGTGGATCAGGCGTGTTGTGCATGTCATGGACTTTATTGAATATCACACCTAATCATTTTTTATAAAATAAAAATAACATAAAATGTGGCACGTTGGATGGAGTCTGACTTACTAAAGTAGTTAGATCATAGGGCTCACAACACGCGCGCATGGTAAAGTGAAACACCAAATCTATTTCAAAAAAATAACGTGGCTAAACGTCATTAGTTGAAGACGGACATGTCATCGTCTTCAACCTCCAGCCAACCTCAAATTGAATTCCACAAACTATAAAATTTGCAATCCAACCTGGTACCATTAGATTCATCTCTTCAAGACGATTCTAATGGTACCATTGTGCCAACTTTATATTAACGGAGCAAGGCTTAAATTGAGAAAATGCAGAAATAATAGCGAGCACAAAATTCTGGAATATCTCACTCAAATCTCAATGAAATTGCAAATTATAAAAAGAATGAGATTCATAAGGATGCAAAGAGTAGATGAGTCTTTTATTTGGATCGATTTGACCAAGGAATATACCTGAATGAAGTAGCAAAAGGTGGCTCTGAAACTGGACTTTTGTAGATCAGCATATGTTAAAATTCTTGAAGGTAAGAGTGTGGTTAGCTTCAGAGAAGTTCAATGAAGCTAACTGAATGAAGCTTTTGGTGTTTTTGAGTGAGAAAGCAAGAAATCATAAATTCAAATTCAAAGTTCATGTGGGATCTGAACAGGAGTCAATTGGCTATCAAAAGCTTCAGAAAATGAGTGAGATATAACCCTATATTTATAGGCAAGCAAATGGGATGCTCAATCGTGCGGAATGATGAAGTTTGGAGAGAATTCATGTGAAGTTGTAAGCATGAAAAGTGTGACTCGTATTTTGCTCAAAACTCAGCCAAAACTTGTGTTTCAAGGTGCTAACCACTTCTATAAGATTGTTAAACATTATTACAAGTAAAAACGCGCAACAATTTAGTGATTAGAAGTTGAATTATGCATTTCAATTTCTGACTTGGAGGAAAAAGTCAGTTTCAAGGTACCAACTTTGAATCAATGGTATTCACAACTCAATGAGTCTTAGGGCATGACTCTTGAAGAAATTGAAATATAAGGTCACAAATTTTACAATGTTTAAATAATGGGATAAATTGGATACATGAGCTAGGAATTGTGATGAGTCAAAGTTGAGAAAAAGATGATGACTTTTGTACTTAGAAAAATTCTAAGTTTTTTCTTCAAAAGTGACCAATGATGTTTTGAGTTCAAACAAATCCTTCCTCCAAAATTGAGCTTTGATCAATGATTCTAACTTGAAGTAGGATTCCCAAAGATAATTATGAAACTTGAATCACTCAAAAATAACAAGTACTGAAAAATTTATGGCCTTGTGAAGTTGGTTAAAATTCATGAGATGACCTATAATATTTTGCATTCTTAGGGCATCTTCCATCCATTTTCAAGCTTTGAACATAAAAGAAGAGTTGAATTTCACATCCTTAAGATCATTGTGGAAAAATAATAGGCTCAAGGAGATAAAAGTTTACCAAGTTATGATCTTTTGAAGTCACATAAGGTAATTTGATGGCCTATCTAGAGGACTTGTAATCTTCCTTCATCATTAGGCATCTTCCACATAATTTTTCTTGAAAATTTTGAATTTATTGGTTGATAAATCTTTAAAGAGAAGCATGTATTTAGAATTACTCAAAAATACAAAAAGATGAGCAAGATATAGCCCTTAGAAGTTCAAAAGCCTAGCTCCTAGAGCACCAAAATGACTTGGAAAACCCTTTCAATTTTGACAATCTTCCTTGCATAATAACTCTTGACATGTGAATAGAAATTGTTGTGGATGATAATAAGAACTCATAGAAACAAAAACCACCTCCAAATATTAAGAATTGAGAGAGTTATGCACTTGTGATCAAGAAATCAAGAAATTTTCCAATTAGGCCAAACTTCTTCAATTAACTATTGCATCTTTTAATTTTCTTTGACAAATTTAGGCATGCTAAATCATAGTAGACCTTGTCATTATATTACTTTAAAGTATCTTAAATGAAGAAGCTTGAATCTCAATGAAACTTTGTTGAAGAAGGCGTGGTAATAAACTGATGAACCTATAAATCAGCTGATGAAATGTGTTGTGCCCTCACCTATAGTATCATCAATTAGATAAAACCTTCACTGCATTTGTTAGTTAAAAGTTAATCAATACAAAACATATACAAATAAAGGTGCTTGGTGATTCCTCATGAGCAAACCTAGAAATATGGAGAAGAACCAAACCCTAGTGTGCTCTTGTTGTGATTGATTTTATATGAGATGATGGAAGAATCTTAGAAGCAAAAATTAGGGTACAACAGTTACCATTACGCGTGTGATACCTTCCATCCCGCGTGCAATTCATATTTATCACACGTGCGATGCCTACATGATAATTCCAGTAGTTTCTCCATTTTTCTTCTTTGCTTCTCCCACTTCTACTTGTTACTCTTTCTTTTTCTAAAAATCCATTTTTTTCTTTGACAATTATATAAAAATAACATGATAATTCAAATAACATGGAATTAAAAAAATTTATAACTTAAACTTACCGATGGGTTGCCTCCCATCAAGCGCCTTTACCGTCATTAGGTTGAAGTGTTAAGCCTAATGTATATCAGGCGCAAGGACTTCCCTCATGATGTACATAAGTCCACTAGCCATTCCTACATCCTACTTGTCTCTTTTAACTTTAACTTGGTAGCATGTTTCTAAGTCATTTGCATATTGTATCCACTCACAAGCATTAAGAATGACATGCTCATTGTTAAATCGTTACATGACCTCATCTGATTCAACATCAATCAATACCTTACCAGTTTCCAAGAATGGCCTTCCGAGAATTAAAGAATTCTCAGTGTCTTCTTTCATGTCCACCACTACAAAATCTACAGGGAAAACTAAACCATCCACATATAGAAAAATATCTTCTAATATTCGATAGAGGTAAGTAACAAATAGATCAATTAAGGTGATAGTCATATCAATAGGTTCTGGCTCTCCCATTTTAATACCTTAGATATTTTTCAGGGGCATCAAATTGATGCTCGGTCCTAAATCAAATAAAGCATATGGAAACTTGAATTCCCCAATATTACAAGGAATAGTGAAATTATCTGGATCTTTTAGCTTAGGAGGGATATTTTTGTGCAATATAGAATTGCACTTGTCTGGTGCATCCAGCTCTTCACCTCCCTTTTGTTTCCTTTTACCATTGATCCCTTGTCACACACGGGTCAAAAGGAGCTTATAAGGGTAGTATATAAAAGCGAAACTCTAGTCGTATCGCAAGGACTCTAAGCTATTTTAATCGAAAGAAATGAATGAAGGAGAGGTTTAGGTTTTTGGATAGTTAAAAATAAAGAAAACGTTTGAAATTATGATAACAAATTAATCTAATGGTTCAGTAATTTCAGACCTATCATTGATCATTATATTACCAATTCCCTAAGAGGATACAATTCCTATTTGATTATAGTATCAATTAACAAGCGTGATCAACACTATATGAATTATATTCCTATTTACGGCATTAAGCATGACAGCTGAAGATCGAGCCTAGTTAACGAATAAGCTAAGTTAACACGCGAAGTTAAGGAACATGCATCGATCAAATTTAATCGACACTATTATATGCAACACAAATTAAGCAATCAAGAATACACAAAATAGGATTGAAAGGAATTGAATTGATAATATAATAACCTCAAAGTCTTGATGAAATTTTGAAAATATAGATTAACCTTGGAGTTTAGTCAGCCATGTAATCCTAATGCTCTCTTTAATTCATAATAAGTGTATCCTTTTCCTAATTCTTAGTTTAGCTTAAATAATAAATAAAATTGGGCTTTAAGAGCACTGGCCCGAAAAATATAAGTTGGTTCAAAACTAACTAATTTATTTTTAATAAGTCTGGAACTAAAAAGAATTATTCGATCCTTCTCCACTCTAAACTGGAATTTGACTTCAACAAAAAACTTGTAGCTTATCTTCTCAGCTTTCTAACACATATTAGAATGGGTCAATCCGATTCCCGTAGCTCAAGTTATGGTCTACATAGTGAGAAGGTATCAATTAACTATTTAAGCTGAAAATAAAGTACAAAATTAAAATAAAGGTAGAAACAAACTTAAATATAAAGACACACTAAAATAGTAAAAATACTAAAATAAATTGTAGAATTTCCTAAGTCTAATAGTAGAATAATGTGCATCAAGATGCATTGATAAAATTCTCCCACACTTGAACTTTTACACTCCGAGCAAAATTATAAATTTAAATTAGCAAAACAAGAAATAAACAGAACATGCAATCCCAAATGTTCTCTGAGGATACAAAATACAAGTAGAATTCTAATTCTACGCTTCAAGAATATGGCGTTAGTGAGCAACTTTTTGTGACAGTCAAAGCAGATAAGAGAACAGTTTATCAAAGAGTATATCATAAGCAGAAAGATCCTTACATGATAAAATTTCTCTCAACTCTCAAGTGTTTGGGTTAACTATTTACCCTTAAAGAACATAATGAAAATTAGCACTACCATAAGCTTGAAGAGACTCTAGCATCCACAATTGAAATACATGCAGATAAAGATCAAAATGACTTTTATTGGTGTTGTAACTTGGCCAAGGTCAGGGTGAGATAAATCCTAAGGGTACTAGGATCAAAATCCAATGGTCAAAAGAAAATTGAGGGAGTTGAACTACAAGATACTTCATTTACTGTACTTTCAACAACACCACAACTATTTCTCTTCTTTTTTCTCCTTTTATTCACTTTTCTTTTTATTTTTAAGAAGGAGTATGTATTGACATCCTTCTTTTTTTTTCTTTCTCTATTTTTATTTATTTTCCATTTCTTTTTCTTTTTCTTCCAACATTTGAAACATCACAATTATAATGTTCAACTCCATATAGACTCTTTCAACCATTTGATTTGGGTGAAACTTTTGTTTTTCACTTTTTGGTTTGTAATGACTTTTAAACAAAGTATGGGATAATAGGCTAAAGGGGTTTTCAAATAAGAGATGATATTATTCAAGGTTGGATTTTTGGCTAAGTGGCTAAAATTAAAATAAAACAAGATGCCTTTATCATATCAATATGAACAAGTAAAGAAAAACTTCAACAAGAGTCAATTCAAGTTCTAGAGACTAACAAACATGAATGAAATCACACAAGAAAGAAAGAGATGATTTTTTTATGTTATCCATGATTAGGCTCAAAATCTCATAAAGGTTAGTGATCTACCATAAATGATGCACAATTCAGTATTTACTCCTACTTGTCATACTAAGAACGCATGGCAAATTAGTCACATCAAACCACAAGTCTCTAGTCAAGAGAACCAATAAAAATACTCACAATTGTAACCCAAAAACCAAAGCAAAAAACATGCATTTTTAATTTTTAATTTATTTAAGAAAACAAACAAAAACAATGAGAACTGAATGAAAGAAAACAAAGTAAATGGTTCCCTCCCCCACACTCGAGAAAGTAAAGAACACACCCGAGCAGCCAAGGTGGATATATGACTGAGTAAGTAGCCTTTCCCAATGAGAGCTCTTCTATAGCTTCCTCTTCCAATGTGAGACCCTCATTGAATAACTTAATGTAGTGTCCATTGAATTTACAATTTTTATCAGTGCCTTCACTTTTTATTCCAGGATCAAAGAATGTTCTTCTAAAAGTAAAAGTGTCGATTGGGAACGTGAAGGTGATATCATCTTTCACAACATCAAGGATCAAAGGGTTATGGGTCTGCCTCACTACTTTTGCTACATCTTCAAGTGAGATCCTATGCATACATATGGACGGACTAATATTAAAAATGTCATCCAACGTCCATCAAATTCCCTTCTTATATTCCTGCAATAACTACAACAACTTTTATTCATGTTCAAATTCAAGTTTAGATGAAATTATTACAGACACAAATTTTCTATAAATTCTAAAAACATAGGGAGCATATTTAGCTCTAAAGTGGATGGTTGCTCAATGAATTGCAATTTTTTTACAGCAAGAGCTACATTTACATCTGCAACATCAACTTTGTCAGTAGAAATTTCATAAGAAATATTAGAAGAAATATCACTCTGTAAAGCAACTTCAATTTCAGTACAAATAGAACATAAGTGAGTATCAGTACTAAAATTATGGTATAAAAATCACACATGTACTAACACATGTTGAGATCTTGATCTCTACAAAATAACACATGAACAAAATACAACAGACTAATACAAAACTTATCAGACCAGAGTCATAACAGGTGTTCCAACATCTTATGTGACATGTCAATCAATCAAGAAACAAAATTGAACAATGCAGAATGATAAAACACAAAGATATGATGACCTAGTTTGGAATAACACCTAAACTAGAGGCTACCAAGTCATGAAGAAAGTCCACTATCAACAATATTAGTTCAAAGCTAAACTCCCTCGTTTACAACTTTTCGCCTAATCCCTACCCAATGGAATTTTTACTGATGTCCTCCCTAAATATGAGAACTCTTCATCTCACTTCCTAAATCACCTTAGTGATATCTAACAACCATAAAGTTCAGTCAAGACTCTTGACTAACAAACACACTTGGATTTGCTTCAAAGCTTCATCCAAAAACAATAATCGACTCTATGCTTAAAAGCTTAAGAGAGATTGACACACAAACATTCAATGCTTACAAGCTTATGAATGATTGACAGAACCTTACAACTCAAGGAACAATCCTACTCTTCTATCAACATGATAGTTGAGAGGCTCACAAACAACACAGACCAACTCTCCTAGAGAGTGGCACACAGACTTAGCTCTAATAATGTAAACTCTGCATCTTCGGCTGGTACCATTCTTAGGTTAACATCCTTCTATTTATAACCCTTTTCCCAACTGGATTTGGGCTTTAAATCAAAGCATATCAGCTACTACAAATCTACAGAAACATTTTTAATAAAGATAGGTCTTCAATAATAACTTTCCTAATTTATCTCCATAATTAGAAAGTCAATATTCTTCTTGATTTCAGCTTGAATCTTCCAGACCTATAAATTAGTGCCACATAGGATATCATAATATTCCTAGAATATTTTACATCTATTAAATTTTAATCCAATCCAACAGCCTCGCCCAAACCAGTCACAATGTCGAATGACTCTGCATAAGACATCTTGTTCGACATGTTGCTCCAGATGATGAAACATTTCATCGCAACATGTTTCTCTATAAAATAGGACTTCTTGTTCAACATCTTCTTCTCAACAAGTTAATAAATCCTATTTAACATATTGCTACAATATTTGTTTTACTAAAATTAATACCAATCCTAAAAACAGAGAACTACCAATCCCCCTCCTTGGAAATTTTTTGCTAAAACAAATATACAATTACAACTCAGCTTACAACAAAAAATTACAACCATTAGCTCTAGTCTTCAGTATTCAGAAGCTACTAAACACAACAACATGTATTCAGTCTAATTGATGTCTCAACATCATGTTCGACATCTTCTTTAACACAATCTAAATGAGCTTCATTGCAGCAGAAAACTCAACACCAAAGAACAACAACCTCAAGTTAACGAAGTATAAAGTCCTAAAGTCATTTGGTGTACATGAGAAATAAGATAGCTTGTAATCCCCCTTAACACAAAAACCTTTAGTTACCAATGCAGGGTAACTCTTTCTCTTATGGGCATAAGAGAAGAATTAATCTGCATAGTAGAACCTCAATTGGCAGCTACCAGTCAACCTGTGGCATAAGAGGAAACTTAAGAGAAAATCAGCCACCACCCCTGGCAACTCAGAACACATGTCACAATTGTGTTTATACCTTAGATCATAAGTCAAAAAACAAACAGACATAGGATTGAACATCCTATCCAACATATTTTAAGATATCTAGAAAATCAAACTCCAGATTAATAATCTGAACAAAAATTTTCTCCCCCTTTTTAGTCAAAACTTGACAGAGAAACCCCTCATAGAACCATATCCAATAGGTACTCACCCATACCGAATAAAGGCTATAAGGAATATGGAAACATCAAACATTCACAAGGTGAAAGAGATATGAATGACTTCTATAAAAAGCTGAGTAGTTACTTAGGAATTAACGATCCTTGACTATAACAATGATCTTCGTAAAAAAAGAAACCTTATTTGAGGAAGATAACTCCATCAAAATAAATGTGCACTGCCCAATTCAGTCCCGACATCCTTTATTGTCTTTGGGATGTTTCTTCTGAGAAGATATTCCCAATACATGCACATGCATAGTCAGACAAACTCTCTGTACTCCTTTCTGACATGTGTTTGATCACACCATACATAAAACACCCTTGTTTGGATAAAAGAGAAAATATTTCCTAAACAAAGTTCTGACATCCAGTCTGACATTGTCTGCTTATTCTTGTAGCCAAAATACCAAAAATGCTTCACATAAATATCCAAATATCCTGAAGCATTTTCTTAACATCTCCTACAAGATTCTACTTCTTTTGGCAAGTACAAAACGTCATATTTGTGACATCTCACATTCATCACCCAAGACATCCATTGAGTCCCACCAAAAGTCTGCAGAGAAAAATAAATTCTTTCAGTCACAAACATAGTCTTCGAGAGAGACATATGTACTCCACAAGCCTGAACAATCCTATTGCATCAACAATTTAGAGACAAGTATTTAACTCCCCTATCAATGATAACCAATACTCCAGTTGAACATGTTTACACCCTTGTTAAGATGAACCTGAACTAGATACCCTAGCTCCTTGAGAGAATAACCAGGCCTTATGACTTCTTCACATTATCTGATATCATTCTTTTGTCCTTACATGCAATTGTTGGATAGAGATATGCATTCCGCAAGCATACTGCTTTAGACAAGACTAGAGCCTTCTAATTATAGTCAGAAATTCCTCTTTTGATAATAGCGTTGAGCATAGACCCAAACAACTTCCATAAAAATGATGTTACAACATCATTTAGGACATCAACTTCCCATCATAGAACCCAGTCACTCTGGTTCTTTATACACCATCCAAAGGACTCGTCATGCTTGGATGTCCTTCTTTCAAGCTATACAAGAAGCACACAACTTCAGCAGCTAGCACACACCAGAGAACCATGAAGAGAAATAAATTCATACACTTTTTAAATTAAAGTTCACAGATTGCAGACTTGTATAGATACGTCAGGAAAATACACACCTCCCATAAATATATTTACCATCAATCACATGCGCACCTGGATCACAATTTCTCTTAGAGGTCCAAACAGTTGATAGGATTACCTCTTCTCAAGTGTAGAGCATACAGGTCATCAAAAACACTTGAATAAACTCTTACATACTCTCTAAAACAAAGAGTTCAGATTGCAGACTTGCACATACACATCTAACAAATACTCTGCTCCCGTCAAAGTATTTGTCATAAGTTAAATGCACAACATCATCAGGAGAAAATTTTCTCAAGCTCCTTACTTAACAATTCCTTATGAAAAATACAGATAACAGATAATACTACCTTCTCACACTAGGTAGAACATTATATATGACATCCTTCTTTTCCACACCACTTAGCATAAGTGGATTCTTCATCATGCTAAACAATCATGACAAATACACAACCCATAGACCACTCCAAACTAGATCAGTGACTTGACATTACACCCCACCTCGAATAACACAACCTTTTTTGGCTGGAGAAGCAACCAACTGAAATGATGTTCCAACATCAGTTCAGACATCAAGGATTTAATCATTTACTATGGCTTTGAAGACACAACCCATAATAATCCAAACATAACTCTTGCAGGAATACCAAAGAAACCACACTTGTACTCATTCACGGACTAGGTCAAGAAGCACCAGGAAATATATTCCCATGTACTTTCTGCATCAACACATTAGACAAATACACAGGTCCCGTCAGAGTATTTCTCATCAATCAGATGCATACCTTTACCAGACAAACATTTCCCTACATAGAAACAACAGATGATCTTGTCCTCTTCACAATTAGAGGAACACTTTGAGGACCCAAATAACACTCAACCACTTTCAATGATACACACCAAAACTTAGAGTTAATTTCCCTTAAGCGGGTCAAGACATTATATCTAACATTTATTTAAGGTCTTTCAACTCCATATTAGATACCCCCCTTAAACAGAATCTATTTCAAGACCACACAATAAGATTCTATAAATCTAGCTCCTTTGATCAGAAGGATCTTCCATATATCAAAGAGAACGTCCTTGACATTCGAGCTTGACCTCCACATATAAGGGATCTAGTTAAGATGCCTTTTCAAATTCTCCATTAGAAGTTATAGCTCCACTTTTGCATTTCTATATATTATGATCAGAAATAAACTGAACCAAGGGGTAAACTAAGATGTTGATCATCTCTTGACCAACACACACTTCTTAGATACACAACCAAGATGCTTCCTTTTCAGTTCAAGAGAAGGTTGCAAATAAAATAAAATAACGAATCTACAATTCTTTTGGATTTCTTTGAAAATATGAAGAAAAAAAATTAAATAAAATTTAAAAAAAAAGAGGAATTTGCAATTTTGAGGGTTAAATCAATAGTTCATCGATATTTTTATAATTTTCTGGAAAAAATTAAGAAAAACCGAAACAATAGCTTTCAAACTTACCTGATAGGCTGAAATACTTACCATTGTACTGCAACCCATATTGCAACCCTGAAAAATCAACAAAAAAAAAACAAAGATGATAACAAGATTCTAAATTAAAATTCTAAAATTGGGTAAAATCAATAGAGAGTCCCCGACAACGGCGCCAATTTAATTCACTGTCGCACATGGGTCAACAAGACCTTATAAGGGTAGTATATGGAAGCGACACTCAAGTCATATCACAAGGACTCTAAGTTATTTTAACCAAAAGAAAGAAACGAAAGAGGGGTTTAGGTTTTCAGATAATTAATAATAAAGAAAATGATTACAATTATGATTAACAGATTAATC
Organism: Vicia faba; assembly: GCA_948472305.1. Classification (NCBI taxonomy): domain Eukaryota; kingdom Viridiplantae; phylum Streptophyta; class Magnoliopsida; order Fabales; family Fabaceae; genus Vicia; species Vicia faba. The sequence continues at coordinate 993,040,951 of OX451735.1, forward strand.
TACAGGTTTAATAATTTCAGACCTATCATTGGTTATTATATTACCAATTCCTATTTGATTATAGTATCAATTAACAAGCTTGATCAACACTATATGAATTATATTCCTATTTACCGCATTAAGCATGACGGCTGAAGATCGGGCGAAGTTAATGAATAAGCTAAGTTAACATGCAAAGTTAAGGAACATGCACCGATCAAATTTAATGAAAACTATATGCAACTAGAATTAAGCAAACAAGAATACACAAAATAGAATTGAAAGAAATTAAATAAAAACTGATAATATAATAACCTCGAAGTCTTGATGAAATTCTGAAACAATAGATTAACCTTGGAGTTTAGCCAGCCATGTAATCCTAATGCTCTATGTAATTCCTAAATATTGTCTACTTTTCCTAATTCTTAGTTTAGCTTAAATAATAAATAAAATTGGGCTTTAAGAGCAGCGGCCCGAAAAACATAAGTTGGCCTAAAACTAACTAATTTTTTTTAATAAGTCTGGAACTAAAAAGAATTATTCGAACCTTCTGCACTCCAAACTAGAATTTGGCTTCAACAAAAAACTTGTAGCTTATCTTCTTAGATTTCCAACACATATTAAAATGTGTCAATCCGATTCTCGTAGCTCAAGTTATGGTCTGCACAGTGAGAAGGTATCAGTTAACCGTTTAAGCTGAAAATAAAATACGAAATTAAAATAAAAGTAGAAATAAACTTACATATAAAAATAGACTAAAATAACAAAATACTAAAATAAACTTTAAAATTGCCTAAATACAATAGTATAAGAATATGCATCAAGATGCACTGATCAACCATATAGGAATTCTTTCATGAACTTACAAATTTAGGCATTAGTTCCAAATTTCATTAAAAGAAGTATTTACCTGAAGCTTAGCAATAATCTCCTTCAACTTTTGAAATATCCCCACTTCGTATTCCACTTTTTGTTTCTTTTTGAGGATAGAATACAATGGTTTAATATAGTAGGGAAGCTCAGAATTAGGTTTGTTTAAGATTTGTTTCTTAGTCCTTCTTAAGGGTAAGTTCATGTCTATAAGATGATCAATTGTGACTCCCCTTTCAGAGGGATCACTAGTGTTTTCACTCACCTCCTTGTCATTATCAACTTCTATCTCTTTCATTATCTTATCCTTTTCCAAACTAGTGTTCCATTCAACCCCTGACTGTACATCCTTACAAGTTTCATGCTTAGGATTATCAATTGTGTTACCCATAAATCCTCCATATGAACTAGGTAAAGCAACCACTTGTCGGGATAACTGATCAATTTGCATCTCTATAGTTTTAATGGATGCATCATGGTTATTACTCATAGTTTCATGTTGTTTACTTATCTCTTCAAAACTACTTTGAGTCGTTGAATGAATTTATTCAAAGTTTATTCCAGGGGTGATGGTTTCCTATTAATTCGAGCTTGTTGAGCTTGTTGATTACTTCTCTACAAGTGTACCAATAATGTTGAAGTAATAAAAATATATCGTATCCACATGGAGTGCTATTTAACCAGACAACAATTGTGCAATGTTAATCAAGTAACAAATGGGGGGGGGGGGGGGTTTCAAGTTTATTTTGTGAAAAAGAAAAGTTGTTCTAACAATTATAAGAAAGAGGTCGGGTTTTGTCTAGAATCCGTTATTTCTCTCATGTTGATGTCTAATGCATTACATGAATGAAACTTAGTTATATTTCCATGACGAATTAACAAAACCACTATACCTAATCCCTTGGTGTATAACTCACTAATTTATACTATAGGTCTCATATCCCTATTCAACCAGCGTAAGTGAAATCAAGCAATGATACAGTACATTAATTCTAAAGCCATAACTTGAGGTCTTCTATACCTATTCAACCGACATAAGTATAATAATTGACATAGGTCAAACTCATAGGCTAAGGGTCAGTATTCCATATGCATCCAAAATCACATTAAGAGAGTATCTCAAATAACGTGCTTTAAGTATAAGAGGAAAGTAAATACAAATATAACTAAGATTAATCATGCAATAGCAAATTAACTACAAGTTCAAATAAGTTCATTAGACAAAACTTAACCTAAGAGTATTTAGCCACTCATACTGATACAATTAAAATACCAATTGATAAGAAGAAGGTTGCATAAGAATTTCCTTGAAGAACTGACCTCCAATGGCTTCGAATGCACTCCAAATCTCATGCTCGATGTTGTAATCTGTCACTTGCAGTCTAAATTCACTCAACTCTTGAAAAGATGCCAAAATTCTCTTTTTAAAGTCTTCACATCGTACCAGAACGCGTCATAAATTGCTTATAAAAAGGGCCAATCACGCGCATCATTGACTGAGTACGTGTGTGAAGCAACTTTTGTAGCCCTATCACGCACAAGAAAGTCGCTTACTTTTTGCTCCTTTTTTAGCCAAATTTCTCTAAGTCCCTATTTCTTCATACTTGGTCATTTTTGCATAAATCTTTTGCCATTGTTCTTTAAATTTTATCATCTTTAACTAATTTTTCTTTATTTCATCGACTAAATACATGCAATGACTAAGTGTTATCATATAGTTAAAAGCTTTGGATCTATGTGATCAAGAAAAAGGACGAAATATTTAAAATCTTTAAGAGACCAAGATGCTTGTTGAAAACCAGAGTGAGAAGAACATCAAAGTTCTTCGAATAAATGGCAGTGGTGAATACACATCCAAGCTATTTGAAGAGTTTTATGCAGAACATGGTATTGATCATGAGGTAATTGCTCCTTATACTCCTCAACTTAATGGAATAGAAGAAAGAAGAAACATTACCATATTGTATATGACGAGATGCATGCTGAAGTAGAAGAATATGCCAAAATCCCTATGGGGTGAAGCAGTCACTATTGTTGTCTATATTATGAGCATGTGTCCTACTAAGAAACTCAAGAACAAGGTTCAATAGTGCAAAAATAGTAATTTACACATGTTTTTTTATACAATTTACACATATTATTAGAGGTGTAAATTCAACGGGTGAGAAATGTCTGACGAATTTACACCCGTTTAAAAGTGGGTGTAAATAGATGGTATATTACACCTCATTTTACGATAAAACAGATGTAAATTATTACATATATACGTTTAAATCAAACAAATTTACACCTCATTTGATAAAAATTGGGTATACATAGATGGTATTTTACACCCTTTTTTACGAGAAAACGGGTGTAAATTGTTACATATATACATTTAAATCAAACAAATTTACACCTCATTAGATAAAAAATGGGTGTAAATAGATGGTATTTTACACCCTTTTTACGAGAAAAATGGTGTAAAATGTTACATATATATATATTTATTTAAATCAAATAAATTTACACCCCACTTGATAAAATCAGGTGTAAAATAAATAATACTTACTATGAATGTAATATTTACACCCTATTTTAAAAAAAGTGTATAAAGATATGGCTAATTAACAAACATGGGCGCTGCATATCACTATTAGTGTAACTACCCTACTATAAAACTTACACTAAAAATTGGATCCGTTACTCATGTGTTGTGAATGGTACTCTTAGCAATTTATTATTCTGATGCGAATTCCAACCATCACCATACTTGTCTAAAATACATAGTTCCAATACATTTAGAAGAAAACACCTTTAGACAATGCTTCCCGAGCGTTATATTGTAGGGACAAGCAGATTCAACCTATAATTACTTGTTCCAATTATATAAAGAACTAGTCTTTGACCCGTGCGATGCAAAGAATTTTTTAGTATGTTATATATAATATTTTATTTTTTATTCGCATAATAAGATACTATATAATTTCTATAATTAAACTGTTGAAATAATTGACATTAAAATAGCTTTTAATATAAAAAATAAAATTAAATAAATTTTGAAACATAAATAAATATTAAATAACTCTTAAATTAGAAAATTTTAAATATCATAAATGATCAGACATACATATCGAGAAATAAATAAACAATTAACTACCGAACATTATGAAAGACTTCTTTGTAAACGACATTTTCGGTTACATTTGTATCTTCACCTTCGTCGTTCGTTATCAGTATCTTTAAGCCTTTTTTTGAAGTAACTCTTGACAATGCAACATATAATTGCCCATGAGAAAAAATTGACTGGGGAAGATATACTCCTACCTATTTAAGTGACTGTCCTTGACTCTTGTTGATTGTCATAGCAAATGATACCGTCAATGGAAATTGCCAACGTTGAAATTTGAAAGGGATTCTTTTATCGGTTGGAGTCAGTGATAACCTTGGAATAAAAACCTTCTGACCAACATTGTTACCCGATATAATCTTACCTTCAAGGACATATCTTCCCATTTTTGTAATTATCAATCGGGTGCCATTGCACAATCCCACCGACTGATCAATATTTCTCAACAACATTACCGGGACTCCAACTTTTAATTTCAACTTGTGATTTGGTAGTCCTGAAGATACAATGGTGTTTAGAAATTCAGGAGTATGCACATCATCTGGCATGTTAATGTCTGACCTAGCATTACATGGAGAATCATAACTCAAATAAGTTTTTTCTTCTGCAGGTATTAAATCCAACATATAATCATTGAGGGCATCAACAGTGGTATTTTTAGGAGCTAATATTGCCCTCTCTTGAAAAAAAGACGAATCATTCAAGTTGTGTAAAAGATTTGGATACGTGTTTTCCACAATAGCTGAAAGTGGATCTCCAAAGCTAGGAATCAACAAATCATGTGGTATCTGCACTATGATATCTACGTCATTAGCGTCTCCAATACTTCCATCGCCGATTCCCAATATCCATTCCGAAAAACTCTTTCTCTCTTCAATGTCAGCATCTATACCTCCAGTCATAAGCCTCATATTAGTGGTCAGTGTAAGCACTTCACAATAACTCCAAAGATGAGAAGAATTTATAGTTGAATGCACAACTTCATGTCTTGTTCCTTTAGGGATAACAGGAAGGATCTGACGAAAATCTCCACCCAAAACAACTACTTTTCCGCCAAATGGGATATTTTTATTTTGCATTATATCTTGAAAAGTACGATCAACAGCTTCAAAACAATGCTTGTGCATCATCGGGGCTTCATCCCATATTATTAACTTTGCACGACGTATTAACTCAGCTAAAGGGTCTTTTGGAGCAATATTACACGTCGAGCATTCATGCACTTCTATAGGGATGGCAAATCTTGAGTGTGCAGTTCTTCCTCCCGGAATTAGCAAAGAAGCTATCCCACTCAATGCGACGGTTAGAACAATATCACCCCTTGATCTTATTGCTGCAGACATTGCTCTCCAAATGTAAGTTTTACCCGTTCCTCCATAACCATATAGAAAAAAAAGTCCCGATCTATTTTCGTCAACCCTTTTCATGATCCTTTCATATATTCTCATTTGTTCATTTGTCATTGTTGACATCAAATTACGATGCTCTTCTAACAGTGACCGCCTGTCATAATTCAACTCATCATAAATCAATCTATTTTGTCTCTCGGGTAACAATGCTCTATCCAATAAGAACCTATATATGTATGAGATTGCTTAAATCATCCAAATCATTAAAACATCTAGGTTAGGGACCTTTTCAAAACTTTTGTAATTTTGGGTGGTTCAACTTATAATATTACCTTGAAATGAAACATGGCATGGTTCAATAGAAGATAAATCCCGTACATATGATGCTCCTTGTGCATCCCTTGAATGATTAGTAAGTGTGCCATTATGTATGGTATATTTCCCTGCTGTCAATGAACTTGGTGTTGGTGCAAATCTTTTTGTAGAGGAATGCAATTCATATGATGAAGAACCAACTGCACATAAATTTTTTGTATTTATATGTGTTCTAATTCTCTTGGAAGAATTATTTCTTCTAGTTCCTTCTGCCATGCTATAACTTTGAGAAGGATTGTGCTTACATATTTTTAGTTGAGGAAGAGTATATTATATGAATCAGGTGATGTGTATTTGTTTGACAACAACCACCTACTTATAATAATAGTTATAGGATGTGAAGAATAATGCATAGGTGTATATATTTATTAATTTAGAGGCTTAAGACTAATGATAACAAAATGCATTAGATGTGTACGTTAGCAGTTAATGCAATTTTTTAGATTACCAAAACATGTATACGTGAGAAGTTAGTATAACTCTTTAAACAAAAAGTGTGATTTCAATTGCTTTAGGTGTATAGGTTAGAAGCTAATGCAACTTTTCAAATTCTGAGAATTCAAATGCATGAATGTATTGGATAGAGACAAAATGATTATAGCTATTTCTTAAGTAAACATAGGTCTATTCATTGCATTAAATGATTGTATTATAGTATCAAGACTAATGATTATAATTTTTTGTTTTTTCATAGTAATATACTTGTTGTAAATCATAATTATAATCCATTTTAGATCTAGGAAATTAAAACGGGTCAAGATGATAAACCACGTTATATTTAAACCGCCTCGATGATCAGGAAACTGCCTAAAAACCAGCAAAACCGATATAACCAACGGTTACCAACTAAAAATATATAAAGCTAAATACTTTTATTAAATAAGTAAAAGGTTTAAAACAAATTATTTTATGTTTTTTTAGTAATAATATTGTTAAGTTAAGTTTAATCTTTAACTAATTAAAATTATAGATATTATTATTATATTATTTATTATATTAAAAAATTTAAATATTTAGATTTTTCTCTTATAAGTAGGGACAAAAAATTGATATTTTTCTCACACAGGGAGTAAGTTTTAGATAGGAAAACCCAAATAAAATAGATATAATTTTATCAATTTAGTCATATCAATTAATATTACTTAATCATTTTATCTTTAAACATTTAGACTATGTGTGTCAAATATGCATATTTATCCGTGTGTTTTTTACGGCTTCAACCATGTTTCTATTTAAATATATAAGTTTAGCACAAACATTGTTCTCATATTCCTAAAATAAATCAAAACATTAAAACAAATACCATATTTGGCACTAACTTGGTTCAACAACTGATAAATTAAAAAGAAAATAACTGCAAGATACAACGAATATTCTTCAATACGCAAGCCACTCAATCAGATTTTTCAAGCTTTACACATTTAGAATCTTTGACAACCGATGAAGCACCACCGTTGATATCATTCACAGCAATTGATTCGAGACTATCAGACAACCTCTTCCCCAATGTCTTGCTTGTAGGTGTATTTCCAGAATCTGTAGTAGTCAATTCCTCTTTGTTTGAATCACCGCCTTCAATTGCCTCCTACATATATAATTCAATAACCATAAAAATGGTATACTACACAAATTGTAAAATCATCTCAACGTGATGAAAAAATTAAAAATTAAAAAACAACTTATATACCATAACATTATTATCAGCAACTTCACTTCCTATCTGAACACATTCAGCATCTATATCCGCATCATTCAACTGTTATATATGTTTGAGAGAGTGAGGATTTTTTAAATTATCAATAAAAAATAAGGAATATCAATATATGTCAATTTTCATACATTTATCCCATGCAATGTTAAAAACTGATTGATTATTTCCCCGTCTTCAGTCAACTTCTTCACAGTATAATTGCACCAATTACGAAACAAATTGGCATTAGTAACTTCTACCTTAAACAACATTCGTTTGTCCACAAATACATCAAGCTCCGGTGGATAAGTTAAATCCTATAACAAAAGAAATAATATCTAAATAAATTATGTTAACAAATTATTAAATACGTTAATTTTGGTACCGTAACACTAAATCCACCAATTATATTACATGATTCATGTTATCCAACAGATCTTGTACATTTCTTCCCAAAGCTTGAGAAACCATCCTATCAAAGAGAGTAAAAGTTGTTGATCTAGAATTATCAATTACTTGAACATTAACCTTGAACCTGAAAATTTAATCAAAATTAATTCAAGGATGTAAATTAAGCAAAGTGCATCCAAGTGAATTTTTATGACCGTAATAACTAAATTACTTGCCTAGGAATAGCGGTCCTTGGTAGCTGGCATTTCTCACAGTACATAACCCCAGTTTTAGTAGTAACTTTTGATGCACACTTTGTGCAAGCTTGATAATACCATCCAAGATCTGTCTCAAGTTCACATGTTCTTGCTAGAACAATACCAACACATTTTTACCATGGTTCACCACAGGAAACCATAAAATATAAATCAACAAAGTTTTGGAACATGTATATAACCATCAAAACTATCACATGATATAAAATTAATCATCGGATTATATAATGCAAATAATAATAAAAAAAACAAAATAAAATTACCTCAGTGAATTCTATCAAGTTCTCAATTGACATTTTTTGTGTTTGGAGCAAGTCATCTGCTAGAGGGACAATTTATTAGCAATTTATTATTCTGATGCGAATTCCAACCATCACCATACTTGTCTAAAATACATAAGTTCCAATACATTTAGAAGAAAACACCTTTAGACAATGCTTCCCGAGCGTTATATTGTAGGGACAAGCAGATTCAACCTATAATTACTTGTTCCAATTATATAAAGAATATGACAATCACATTACTTAATGTGCCATCATTGAATATAACTAACTGGACTTTGGGATTTCGTTGTAAACAATTTATGAAACAGAGAATACTTCATCCATCACCGTTAGCTTGGTTAGCTTGGTTTCAATAAAATAGAAATTGAATGATTATTATACGACCATAGAATGTTAAATGTATCAACATACAAACAGTCGACACAAAATCATGATATTGGAAGAGAATTAAAGATACCTGGGTTGAACTAATGGGGAAATATTTTTACTGCGTGTTGTTGTTGTTTGAAGATTAGTTTGAGTACCTTTCAATTCCATGCATGATTTACATACTAGTTTTGACACACCATTACTAGATTCAGAAATTACACCTATAAACAATTCAAAACAAAATTATTTTAAAATTGGGATAGACATATGTTCAACTTTCATAACTTCGCTACTCGTATAAGACATATTTACACGAGTGAACACAGCAGCTTATGATCTAGTTTGATTTTTAAGAAAAACTTAGTTGTAGTTTTGGTTCTCATGTTTGATTTAATTTGAGGTTTTGATCCCTCCATTTCTAAATTTGAGAATTTAGTTCCTCAACATTTTAAATCTTTAACATTTTGCTCACTTGTTTAATTATCGCAAAAAACTATGTTGTGCCAAGTGATATGACAATGTCTAGAATTGTCATGAGCGTTTAAAACAAAAATGGGCAAAACTGGCAAAAAAAACACGTACTATAGATTGTGAGAAAAACTAAAACTAGACAACTTACAGATTCAACTTTCCCTTTCTGATATCAATTTGGTGGAAGCATTTTGTCAGCTCTGTGAAGCAACATTGGGCTTTATTTTGTAGTAATGTGACAACAATAAACTATTTGTTCCTCAAGTACGTAAAAAAAAAAAAGATTGCATACAACCACTACATTATACCTAGATTTCATCTCCACCACCACCCCAAAACCGGCAGCGGTACTAATTGCAAAACCCGCCCAAACCTATTTAAAAAATAAGCCTAAAAAGTACGGTTATAAGTTGGTGTCACTACAATCAATTGCTTCCTCATCACAATATCAATCCTCTCAGATTCAACCAAATCCATCGCCTTCACCTTCACTTTCAGCGTCACAATATTCCTTCTTTCTAAAGAAATTTTTCGCCACAAGACCTTGCTTTGTGTCGAGTTACTTCCCCTTTGAGATTCAACTTCTCCTTATATACCCACTTCATATCAATTGCCTTTTTACCTTGAGGCAATTCGACAAGTGACCAAGTGTTGTTGTCTTTGATGGACTTCACTTCTTCATTCATTGCATTCACTTACTTTGTCTTGTGCTGCTTCGCCTGCACACATTCCTCACACACCTTGTTTGGGATGTTGATTTCTGGAAACCCTGAAACCACATTTCTTATTTTCAAATCTCTGATGTCTCTGAAGTTGAGATGTTCTAGTCGATTGTTCCATATCCATTCATCTCTGCTGGCTGCAGTTGAAAGACACTTGTGCTCCATCACATTTAGTTCAATCTTGAAGGTTCTATTTTGAGACATGGGAGCCTTCAAGATTAACCTTTCATTTGCGTTGACGACTCTCATCATCTTGTCTTCGATTGACACTTTGTAGTTCTTTTCGACCAATTGTCCTATACTGAGAAAATTACTCTTCATGCCTGATATGTACAACACATTGGAAATTACTGACCTCTTTCCATCTTTCCTCATAATAATAACATCACCAATACCTTCAGCTGCTAGGATATTTCCATTTGTGAATTTCATTGTGTTCTTCATCGAGGATTTTATGTTGACAAGCCAATATTTCCTTCCAGATATGTGTGATGAGCATCATGAATCCAAGTACCTTTGGTCCTTGAAGTTCTCTTCATCTTTTGTTGTGACCATCAGCATCATCTCTTCTTCTTATGTTTTGCAAACTTTGCATCACTTTCTTAATTCTTTTGCTTTTATGCACAATCACTAGAATAGTGACCATACTTCTGACAATTGAAACACTGAATGTGACTCTTGTCAGGCTTTCGACCACAATCTTTTCCTCTATTAGCAACACCGCCTATTTGGTTGCCTTAGTATGGTCTTCTTTGTTTCGACACGTTTTCTTCGTGCTGGTTTCCTCTACCAGTCAAATTGTTGTAGTCTCCTCTATCTTTGTTGTCAAACCACTTTCATTTGTCTTTCTTATCTTTTGCTGATTGAGCCTGCAAAACCACATCACTTTTCGAATTTTCTGCAGCTCTTTCAGTCATTCTTTGTTCATGAGATTAAAGCGTCCCTTGAAGCTCTTCCTTCGACAAAGTTGACATGTCTTTTGACTCTTCTATGGCAACTTGATCGGAAAAATATCAAGTGTACTATTTTTCTTCTATAGTAATAATAGGGCAATTCCCCGAATATCGGTCTCGAGGATTGCGTATAAGTATCTAGTTTAATGTGTGGTTCAATTAAACAAAAACTTAAATTTTATTTTAATTTGAAGATTATCACTAACAATAATTAAAATAAATAGAATATAAAATTTGGCTTTTTCACAAATATGAGGAGTATGCTAGGGTAAGGTGTGTGATTTGTCTTGTAATAACCTTGAATTCTGATTTTTTCAACAAGTTCATAACATTCAATTATCAGATCTTAAGGTTGTTTTCCTCTAAGTCCTTAGTGGGAAAATATTTGGTCATTCATCCTAATACCTAGGTCCTTAGAGAATTATGATGAAACCAAACCTTTATTTTATCAAGATTCCCCTGATAACTATAGGGTATCCTTAGTCCTAGGTGATATCTACTATAGTTTAATCGTACAAAAAACCTTAACAGTTATGGTCCAACTAATTGTTAACCGTAGAACAATCCTTATTTGTCCGATAAAGAAAGCATGAAAAACCTTGTACAATTGAATTGAATAATAAAAACCATGAAATTAATGAAATTAGACATTCAAAGTCATAACATGATCAAATCAGGGACACCACCTAACATTGGGGAGTTTAGCCACTCATATTGTTTAAAATGATTTCAAATACAATAAAGATATATATTACAAATTGATTATGAACTTTGATTTCAATTGCTTCCTCTCATGAAATTCTTCGTCTCCAACAATTGCATAAACTTCAATCTTTAATCGTCCTAATTCTTCGTGAACAAAAAAGGTCCATAATTCATCGTGAAAACTCATTTAAATAGCAAACATGCACTTAGGTCAGTTGGAAATACCTAAAACACCCTCGCAAGACAACTACTAAGCAAATTCACATAAAATACTGAAATTAGCATTGCAACCTAACACGGGCCGCGTCAGGTGACACAGGCACCCATGTTGCCCTTCTGGAAAGTTGCATTTTTCTTTTCTGGTACAGACCTCCTGACACGGGCCATGTCAGCTGACACGGGCGGCCATGTCAGGCCCCTAACTTCCTATTTTCTTTTTTTCGTCCTACCTTCATCTTGACACGGGCCGTGTCAGGTGACACGGGTGGTCGTGTCAGGCCTCCTGTAGCATGGTATTTTGACGTCCTTCGAAACTCCGAATTTTTCATTTTTTGTCTTGATTTGTCCCGATTATTTATCTGGGCCTACAAATAATAAAACACACAACCAACGCATAAAATATGGTAAGATTAAATAAAACACTCAACAATAAAGAGAAAATATAACTCAAATCAAAGGTAAATAATGGTGTAAAAACCACTGATCACAACTACTACATGGTCGAACTTCGGAGCCAAAGTTCTCAAGTTCATTGAAACAACTTCTCTTGTTGTTAACGTCTCTCCATAAACCTTGATTTGATTCACTAGTTTCGTAATCCTGGTGAAAAAATCAGATATGCTCTCACTATCTTCCACCTGAAGCAATTCATATGTTCTTCTGTGAGTTTGTAACCTCACCTCTTTCACCTTCTCTGCACCTCCAAAAGATTTCTTAAGAATCTCCCAAGCTTCTTTTGCAGATTCTACATCACTAACCTTTTCAAAATTATCTAGACTCAAACATTAAAAATTATAAAGAGAGCTTTATAATTTTTCTTCTTTAATTCTTTATATTCCTTCTCTTCTTCTAAGGTGTCTTCTTCAAGTAGGGGTGTGCAAAAAAACCAATAACCATAAACCAAATTTGTATCCATATTAATCCATATATTAAAATCCAATACAAAATTATATTTTAAAACTGGTGGTCCATTTATCAAAACCAAAAAAAAACTGGAAACCATTAATCAATTTGGATCTGTCTATTGGGTACCACATTTGAAACACTCTCAAAACTCTCTTTTACTGACTGCAACAATCTTCAACTCTAACGGCCGCTGCTTATTCCTCTACCGCTACCGCCGATTCCTCTGTCGTCACCGCCATAAACGTTTTGTTTGCAGTCACTTCAACTCTAAATCGTCAACTCTACATTCAATTCCCTTGGGTAATTCCTTTTCTTCTTCTCAACAATGGCTTCATGGATAGCGCTCACTATGATCTTTTTTTGATTACCCACTTCTTAAAATCAGTTTTGTTTGTGTTATTGAATCTTGTAAGAGTTAATAGGTTCAGTTTGTTTCACACTTTCTTGTATGCACGCAACCTGTTTGATAAAATGTCTATTTGAGTTTGTTTATATTGTCATACTAATATAGTTGGATTCAATGTCTATAGGAACTAAGCAATCAACAGGAAACTTGAAGCTGAAGGTCTCTACAACGCTCTCAGAGGTACTCATGTATGAGATAATTACATGATTATAGAATGCTGGTATGTTTAAGTTGCAAGGTGGGCGTCTAAATGTTTGAGTTACCAACTTTTATTGATTGAAATCATCTACTAATTAAGCTATTTTAATTTTACATCAAATGAATCTTACAAGGTCCTATTTGCCTGTGTCCACATTTTCATTTAATTGACAAACTACACTTTACACAGAATTTATTGGAAATGACATGAAAGATGCCCTTAACTCGTTACTTTTTAGCTATCGAATAAAAATAATTCCTATGGGTAGCTATCCTCGAATCACAGACACCAACAATACTACTTTAGAGCTGTAAGTTGCATTCTGTTTCTACTTTTGTTTGTCTTCATGATGTTCTAATTTTATAAGTATATGGCCTAAGTTGAGCGAAAACCTTAAATATAATTGATGGAAGAAAATCAGATGTACCAGCTGATTTGTTGGCAGCAATTTCAATATGTCTACATTTTAGTTGTGCAACCTAAACACCAGAATAAACTTTCAAGCTACATTGTTTATTTAAAATATTTAGGGTTGTGCCTTTGCCCCTGGCCCGGGTTCTGTTTGCCTGTGGTGGGACTGTAATTGATGTTCTGAATTATTTGTTGTATGAAAGGAAGAGAATTAAAGAAAAACAAAACACAAAACAATATAAGTTTTAACTGGTCCCTTATACTATTTCATAAATCTTTGTTACTACTTTTTTATCTTGTTACTATTTTTTATGCATGTGGTCCTTGCATGTAATTAAATTAAGAAAAAAATAATTGTCTTATTCTTGTTTAACTGTATAAACACACACTCTTTCCTTTAACTATATAAACACCATATTCACATTTCTCTAATGTTACTACCAATATCAATTATATCATATCAATGATATCATAGCCTTTCATTCTGTATGTCTCCTTGGCGTGACAATCTATGAATTTTTCAATTTTATTTACCATCAATTTATTGCTGTTAAAACAGGTGGAGATTGATTTCTTCATGCAGTGTCTGCAATGTTAGTTAATGACTTATATTATGGCTTTTTGAATCTTTCTTTAGGTGGGGCTTTTTGCTCTGTGGTTCCTTTTTTTGAATCAAGATGACTAATGTTAGTTACTTGCCAATGTATGCAACGTCCGAGAATACGGTTTCAACCCCTCCACCTACCGTCTCTAATGAAATGCCACCTCCTCACACTAAGAAGCGAAAGAACCGTTCAGAGGCTTGGAATCATTTCATTATATCGTCAGAAGAAGAACAAAAAGCTTCGTGCAAGTACTGTGACACAAAAATTAAGTATAATAATGGAACTAGTTCTATGCATGCTCATTTATCAAGATGCCTTGTTTACAAGAGACAAAGGACATCATCTTCTATGACAAGTGCTGAAGAACATGTTGGCTCTCCTTTAATTGTCAAGTTTGACCAAGAAGCTATTCGAAGAGCAATGGTTAAGATGTTCATTAACATGGAGATTCCTTTTCGGAAGGTTGAACATGAGTCTTTTCATGAATTTATGAGTCTCGCTTCACGAAGATTTCAGATTTGTTCGCGCACAACATTGGCACGCGATGTCTTGAAACTATAGAACACAGAAAAAATGATTTTGAAAAACTTTCTCTCTCTGAATTGTCATAGAGTTTGTCTCACCACTGATATGTGGACTTCTTGTCAAAAGTTGAGCTATATGTGTGTGACGGCCCATTTCATTGACAATAATTGGAACTTACAGAAGAAGATCTTAACTTTTTGTCAAGTCACAAGTCATACAGGGGATGCTATTTGTGAAACAATAGAGATATGTTTGAACAATTGGGGTTTAAACCGTGTGCTTAGTTTGACGGTTGATAATGCTTCATCTAATGATGATGGGGTTGAACGTCTCAAGAGAAGGCTTTTGTCTAAGAATAGTTTAGTTATGAGTGGAAACCATTTTCATATGAGGTGTTGCGCACACATATTGAATTTAATTGTGAAAGAAGGTTTGAAAGACATTGATGATTCTGTTTATAGAGTTCGTCATGCTGTTTGGTATGCTAGATCTTCTCCCGCGAGGCTCGCTAAATTCAAGGCATGTATTGATGAGGAGAGCATGGACTATAAAGGT
Organism: Vicia faba; assembly: GCA_948472305.1. Lineage (NCBI taxonomy): Eukaryota > Viridiplantae > Streptophyta > Magnoliopsida > Fabales > Fabaceae > Vicia > Vicia faba. The sequence continues at coordinate 993,056,318 of OX451735.1, forward strand.
TTAGTTTCTCTAGATGTTGAGACTCGTTGGAATTCAACTTACTTGATGTTAGTATCTGCATCAAAACATGAAAGAACCTTTGAAGAATTCGGTTTTCGAAATAAAAGGTATGTGAATTAATTTTGCAATCATATACAACTAGTTAGTTATTCTATTATGATAGTTATAAAGGTGATAAAAACTTTATATATTAATAGAAACTAACACAATAACACTTTATTGTTGTTGCCGCGGCTATTATAAAATTATGCAAGTACATAATTTATCTTAGTGTAACAAGTAATAACTACAACAACTAATTACATTGTCATAAGTTATAAAAGGATTATTGAAGACAATATGTAAACCATGTATACTTTCCTCTCCAATCATTTAGTAAGAAACTTCACAGTACTAAACTATTTGACATTTTATGTTTTAAGGAAGAATTTATATAAAGTTGAATTGATGTTGAACATTTTATGTTGTGCTAGGTATGTGAATGAGTTGACAAAAAAGGGAAAAGGTGTCCCGATGAAAGACGATTGGAAGCATATCAACTTAATCATTCCATTCTTGAAGTTGTTTTATGATGCCACTGTACATATATCAGGATCTTCTTATTTGACAAGTAATATTTATATGTTTGAGGTCTTGGGTATTGGAAAGAGCATTGTGGATATGTGTGCGTGTGAAGATGAACATCTACGTTCAGCATCTCAAAAGATGAAAAAGAATTATGATAAGTATTGGGGATCTCATGAGAAGCTTAACATGATGTTGTTGATTGCTCTAGTTTTTGACCCTAGACGCAAGGTTAGATTGGTTGATTGGATGGTACGACGATATTATAATAAGGTTGATGTTGATGCCTTGAAAGAAACCTTAGAGTCTTTCTTGAAATCTATTTATGAGGAATATTGTACTGGGTTTATGCCTCCTCAAGATAATCCACATGAGTCGCAAGTTTTTGGTAATGTTAGTCATCCATACGGAACTGTTGATTTTTATCTTTCAGAAGGGTGTGACAATGCAGATAATGAGTTAACCACTTATCTTGGAGAGAAGTTAGAGCATAACATGGAGATAAATGTTCTCGAGTGGTGGAAAGTAAATTCTGGTCGTTATCCCATCCTTGCAAATATTGCAAGAGACGTGCTTGCTATACCAATAAGCACAGTGGCGTCTGAATCTGCATTTAGCACAGGAGAAAGGGTGCTTGATCCATATCACAGCTCATTAACACCAACAACTGTCGAAGCACTGATATGCACCCAGGATTGGCTCAAAGGAACATCTTCATCATTGATTACAAATAAAGATTTTGATATTCTTGAGAGATTGGAGCAAGGTATGATAGCTAAGTATATTTGTTAATGTATTATTATTTATTATACTTGAGGCATAATGAAATGTATTTATATATTTTGTAGAATTACTTTATACAAAAGATGGTGCTAGTTGTTCAACCTCTTCAACCTCTGTTGCGCTCGAAGAGGACTTAACGGTAAATAATTCTAAAGTTTTATATATGCATTTTTTCCCACTCTTGAGCTACAATTTCACTTGTGTCAAAGAATTCACCAACTATTTCACTTGTGTCAAATAATGAATTGTGGCTCTGTTGCAGACTTGATGGAAGTGTTCAGACAATTGGGTTTTTGTCATCAGAGGGGAGAATTCTGGTGGAAGTATAGGAATGAAATGTCTTCCAGAAAATTGTGTTGCTAAAGACAATTTTGAGAATCTGGCTCTTGATACCCCTATAAATTTACAATGTAACTTTAAGATTTTAAATCTTGTTAGCTTTGTGAATTAGTGAAGGATGTTGCACATTCCCTATATAATCAACAAGTATTGTGTCAAAGAATTCACCAACTATTTCACTTGTGTCAAATAATGAATTGTGGCTCTGCTACCATAATTTTTGAGAAATTACTTTACTATATCTTAAGGTAAAATCACATATCATATGTTTTAAAATTGTCAATGACCATAAATTTTGAGAAATGACCAATTTTTTTTTTTTAAATTAGTGTTTTTAACATAAAATAATTTTAGAACTTTTAAAAATAAAAAATTATTTTTTATATAAAACTTAATTTTTTTAAATTGATTTTAAAACTGGTTTTTTTTATAAAATTGATTTTGAAACTGGTTTTTTATAAAACTGGTTTTGAAATCGATTTTTTAAAGAAAATTAAAAATTGGTTTTTAGAAAAATTGGTTTAAAATTGGTTTCTTTTTAAAAACTGGTTTTTGTGAGAAACCGGTTCAAAACCGAACCAATCCACATGTAAACCGATTTTAGAAATATAAACCGGTTTTAATGAAGTAGTTTTAAGATCCAAACCAAATTATATATATGGTTCAATTTGGTTTGGTTATTGATTCATGCACACCCCTATCTTCAAGTGGTTCTAATCCATATTTCACAAGATCCCAAAAATCTTGACTATAAAACACAACCTTCATCTGCTTGCACGAATTCTCATATTTATCAGCTTTAAGAATTGGAAGACTTGCTGGAAAATGCCCATTTGGATGATTCATAGTCATCGTGATTCTCCTCTTCTTCCCTTGATCGTTTAACCAGAGCTCTTGATACTAGATGTTGAAAGTCTACCAAATTCTATGATGAATTTCTATCAATCTTGATAAACAAGATTTTTATCACCGCACAATGACAATGAAAAAATATGAAAGAAAGAAAGATAATGATTTTTGGCATAGTTTCTTTCTGCCCACAAACTGTGGAAAACTTCTTTATTTACTTGCAACTGCGAATTTTGTGAATACAACTTGATTATAAAAATAGGAGTTACTCCCACTATTTATAGATTTATGATAGCTTACTCTTTAAGCCAAGGTCCAAAATACCTAATTTATAACTAAATTAAATCTAAATCAAATTTGTGTGTAAAAACCTACTTCGACACACTTTGATAGAAATACAACTCGACAAACTTAAGCTAATTCGACACACCTTGTGCCAACCATCAACATGTTTCAACACAAGGAATTACACTTTCAACAAAATTGAAGATTTTTCTTTTTATCTTCTTCTGTTTTTTGATATAGGTCAGAGAAAAATAACATGAAGAATAAGAAAGAAAGATCAGAAACTCTAGAAAACTGGGGATTGAGTTGTGAAAAGAGATTTATTTGGACTTATGAAATGTTTCTTGTGAAGAATGATTGCAGAAACTGAGAAAAAAACGATGTGTTTTGGAGAGGATGATCCATGGGGTTCAGAGAGGATGATCGATGGAAGAAAAAAAAGAATGTGTGATAATTTGTTAGTGTCTTTGGGTTATTTTATTTAATATTTTATTAATAAATTTACTCCATTAATATTTATTTAATTAGACAATTAACACTTAATAAAAATAGATTGTGGTTTATTAATGTGTTTAATAATTTTTATAAGTCAATTTAAATTTACACTTATTTTTAATTTAATGGGAGCAATAGAGATTTGATCATAATAACATTTTTAATTTACAACTGTTTCTAAAAATAAGGTGTATATTGTCACGTGATAATACTTAAAATGATTTTATTTATAAAATTGCCACCACGTTTCTTATTTACACTCTTTTTTAATATATCGGGTGTAAATTTTAAAATTAGATTGTTCTTTTTGCACTAGAGGTTCCTGAAGAAGTTTGAAGTGGAAAAAGATCATCAGTGAATCATCTGAAGGTGTTTGGTTCCATTTGTTACAAGCATGTTCCTAATGTGAGAAGAAGGAAGCTTGATGACAATAGTGAACTTATGATTCTGGTAGGATATCGCAAAACTGGAGCGTACAGGCTAGGGATGGCAATGGGTAGGGTCTGGGACGGGTATTATAGTACCTGTCCCCATATCCGAAGTTTAAAAAAATCCTCGTACCCGATCCTATACTCGTGTGGGCATCAACGTTTGTTCCCGCACTCATTCCCTATTGATATCAAAGTACCCATATATGTACCTGTTTACCCGCATTTCTAATAAAAAATTATTGATCAATTGTTATTTATCAAGTCATTTTATGTTTTTAATATCATTTAAAAAATTCAAGAATGTTAGTGTTAAGTTAAGAAATAAACAAAAACTTTTGTTACAATGCGTACAAGTTTAAAAGAGATGCCATTAATAAAATTGATAAGCATACATGTATACATAATAATAATAATAATAATAATAATAATAATAATAATAATAATAATAATAATAATAATAATAATAATAATAATAATAATAATAATAATAATAATAATAATAATAATATATAAATATATATCGTGTGAATGAGGCGGGGTGGGTTGTAAACTACCCGTACCTGAGCCCATACCCGCAAATTTTCGTGAATAAATGCACGTATCCATGTTGTCGGATTTTACTCTACTTATTATGGGTGATTTTTTAGGGTACTCGTTGGGGATGGGTAAACTTGTTATCCCTAATATAGGCTATTCAATTCAATTAGTGAGAAGATCATGATTAATCAAGATATTGCAATTGAGGAAAATTTTGCTGGGGATTAGAATTCCAGTGATACAATTGACAAGCCATTGATGAGTTATGGTTTCGATGAAACAAGTAATGAGGTTGAAGTCGAAGTAACTATTGACATTCTAGTCGATGTACATAATCGAGAGGGTGTGGCTAGCACAAGCCAAAGACCACAAAGAACTATAGTTCCTCCAATAAGGCTTAAAGACTATGAAGTGGTTGGTGATAATGATGATGAAGTCACACCAGATGGAAAATTAGTTCAATTTGCTTTACTTGCAGGTGTTGAAACAATCAACTATATCGAGGCTTTAAAAATAATTAGTGAAAGTGAGCTATGGTCAAAGATTTACAAGTGATCGAAAGAAACGACACATGTGAGCTAGTCAAATTTTCAGTACACACAAAAGCTATCAAAGTGAAGTGGGTGTTCAAATTGAAGCACAATATTGATGGGTCAATAGCAAGATATAAGGCAAGATTAGTAGCTCGAGGTTTTTTTAGAGAGCAGGACTCGACTACTTTGAAGTGTATGCACCAGTTGCAAGATTGGAGACTGTCAGATTGGTGTTAGCCTTGGCATGTAAGTAAGGTTGGTCGATATTTCACTTAGATGTGAAATCAGCATTTTTGAATGATCCTTTAGATGAAAAGGTATATGTCACACAACCTCTTGGGTTTGTGATACATGAGAAATCAAGGAAAGTGTACAAGTTTCACAAATAGGAACCAAGGAACCTAGTGTACAAGTTGGTCTTTCCACCTTAACTCTCACAAACCCTTCATTATTTTCACACGTTCTTAGTTCTTCACTGTCATCAAACCTAATGCCTCTAACGTCATCATCACTACTTCCATCATCATCAGTATTACCATCAAGACTATCTTCATTGAACTGAACAACATTAGGACTTACAACCTTGCGCATCATACCTACTACATCATTCTCAACCCATATATGGCCATCAACTTTGTTATTAATATTGTGTTTGATAATTGCTCCAGTTGCAACATCATCAACAACATGAAGAAACCCTTCACCAATCCCTGGGATTTTTGTCCACAAACTAAACCCATCATACCCCCACTCCTTAACTATGCTCACAACCTCAAAAAAACTCTAAGTATCGGTTTCTTGACTTTCCGCTGTTGTGTCATTCCCCCCTATAAAATGTGAACTTATCATGCACGAAGTTTCCTCTGTGGTGGAAGATGATACTGAACACGCCCATTTCTATAATGACGAAAATACCCAACGATTAAACTATTGGGACCACAGAGAAATTACAATAAAGAAATGTTAATGTTAAACAATGCATACCCTTCTCCTAGCATACGTAGTTGTCAGGAGAACACGGGTTCCAGATTCCACACTATCCAAGGTTTGAGAAGAAGATGACATGAAATTTGGGAATTAGGGTTCAGCTGATTTAACCTTTGTCTTTAAATGCTTACCAATTTTAATGAAATAAAATATTTTCATAAATAAATGACAGATAGAATAACAAAATGTTTTAATTTAAAAAAATGCCAATTTGTCAATGTACGCAGGCGTTTTGAGTGAGCTGGTTTAATGAAAGACCAAAACAGTAGAATCTTTAAATGATATAGTGGAATCTAAAATTTTTTAGAGGGGTTTTTCAAATCTCACCCAAATGATAGGAGACGAAATGACAATTAACCCTTATTTATAATAACTAAATAATATTAAAATTATAAAAACAAAATTTTGGCAAATTTTAAGAATCATACCTGTAACCTTTTTTTATATCAAAAAGACTTGTAACTTTTTAAAATTTTTGGATTGTAGTTTTACCAATTGTACCATGAATCTCTTTGATGTTTAATTTTATTAAAGGGAAAAAAGTTATATATTCTTTAAACATTAAAATTCTCATTAAACTTATTTATTATTAATCATACAACTAGACGATTACTCGTGCGATGCACGAATATATTTTATTAAATTAGTTTTGATAATTGTTATAGTAATATAAAAGTAATTTAAAATAGAGATAATAAACATTTTTTTATATTGGCCATATTTTTTAAGAAAATAAATTGACTATAATTTTATAATTTCATTTTTGAAAAATAAAATATATTTTAACATGATTAAAAGAGTGTAAAATATATATATATATATATATATATATATATATATATATATATATATATATATATATATATATATATATATATATATATATATATATATATATATATATATATATATATATATATATATATATATATATATATATATATATATATATATATATATATATATATATATATATATATATATATATATATATATATATATATATATATATATATATAATAAGTTAGAAACTTTTGAAAAATAAAGATGACTCGTGAACTTTAACTACTTCATTATCTATTTATTTGATATAGTTAGAGAAAATTTACACATAAATCATCATTATTTTTAAATAGGCTAAACTATTATATTATATATCATATATAACGATAAAAGATAAATATTAATTTATAAATCAACAAACAATGATATTAGAAGGAAAAAAATAGAAATTTTTTTTCCGAAGGAATAGTGAAAGAAGAAAATAAAAATTAAAAAAATAGAAAAATTGATTGAAAAGGGGGGAAAATTGAGAATCTTAAAGCTCTATGATATATTATTTATTTTGTCCTTTTTTTGGGGTTAACATATAATTAAAAAATTATATATAATAAATAGGTTATAAGTAGTTATTGATTATAAAAAAATTATAAACAAATCATGAGTTAATGGAGTAGTGGAATTGTACATAAGATGACTAAGAAAATTACATTTTCCATCTTTTAAACCATGAGAAGAAAACTATATATCTTATTTTTTAGTTAATATTTAAATTATTTAATCATTAATGAGAATTGAGAGTAAAATATAATATTGAGTTATAATAATAAGAATAATAAAAAAAAATCAAATATAACACATAGTAAGTGGATATTTTTTGCTATTTAGAAACATGAGTTTAGTATATTAGATTTTTTTCTTTATTTAATTATTATCTAATAAAAAAAATTATGATGTCAAAGTTTATAATATAAAAAACAAAACTATCGGTCTTTTATAAAAGTTACATAAAAAATATTCAACAATATATATATCTAAAAAAATACGTTAAAGATATTTCAACCTAAAAAATATTTGTCAAAATTAAATATTATATATTATCAAATAGAATTGAACATACAATAAATAAATTTAAAGTATAATTAAAAGATTATAATTTTTTTAGAGATTATATGGATTAGTTAAGGATGACTAGGATATAATTGACATCAAACCAACAAATTTACCGACTCTCAATTAAAACGAACGATTTGGTCTAATATGTAAAAAAAAAATGAAAATAATTGTGCATATATTATATTGATAATTTGAATGTAATATAAAGTAGAAAGAGTGGTGAACGATTAGTAAATGTGAAATATTTTAAACCAACATGTAATACAAAAGAAAATTTAAAATTTTAGAATCACTCAAGACTCGTAAACAAACTCTAGATTCATTTTTTTTATACTAAAAATGCTATCATTTTTCCTTCTTAGACAAAGAAAAAAATACTAACAAAGTAAACTTAGAAAGAAACATTACAATCTTCTCTTCTTTTTTTATTTAATTAAATAGATATCTTCTATTTTTTTAGCAATTTTTAATATCTTATTTAATTAAAAATGATAAATAGAGATTATGAAATTATTGGATAAATAAAGTGTATTTTTAAGATTTACATAGGTGTTTAAATATATATTAGTTATTAGTTTTCTGATTAATAATTTAATTAATAGTTTTTAATATATTAATCAATTAAAAATGATAAGTTAAATAGGTATTTTTTATTTTTTAGCCATTTTTATCTCCTATTTTTTAATCATTTCTAAATATCAATTAATTAGAAATGATAAATAAAGAGAAATTATAGAATTATTGGATTAATATTTATTTAAATTAAAATTAAAATAAAAAATGAATTAATATTAATAATTAGTTAATTAATCTTAGTTTTTGCTTTCATGAGAGTCATAACAACTTTAATTAATAAGATTTTAATATATTAAGTAATTGGAAATGATAAATAAAGAGAGATTATGGAATTATTGAATTAATATTTTTTAAATTAAAATTAAAATAAAAAATAAATTAATATTAATAATTACTAAATTAATTTTAATTTTGTCTTGTTAAGGAGACTTAACAATTTTAATTAATATTATAATAATATAATAAATTTAAAATATTAAAAAATTAATTATACGATATAAAAATACTTTAAACTAATAAAAAATTTCAAAAAGAATCATATTATAAAAGAAAAATAAAATTATAATTTTAAATCATTGGAACTCATGTGGTCAGTCTGATGACCAACTGATCAGACCATTAACCGATAATCCAATAATTTAATTGGATCGATGCATGATTTTGGGCATTAATTTCAATTAGAAATCATCGTTGATAAATACTATGTCATACCTAAAATAATTAATGAAGTCGCACCACAATGGTTATGGTTGTCACTTGTCATAATGCACCGCCGTTACGATAACATACCGTGATCTTGGTGAAGACATATTCATAATGTAAAATGGAATATATAATATGTAAGTGCTCTATACCCATAGCAATATGGTTGGAATTGTTTGTTCATAAAACATAGAGAAAAAAAATGGAATATATAAATATGTAAGTGCTCTATACTCATAGCAATATGGTTGGAATTGTTTGTTTATAAAAACATATTATAGATTTAATAAAATCGAATAGACACAAATTATATCATATCTTTATTGTTAAATTGTAATTCATAGTGTCGAAAAGATTTGATTTGTTTTAGATTTAAATAGATTTGATTTAAGTCTAGAATAAATTAGATTTGATTTAGTAACAAAAAAGATATTTTTGGGCTTTGGGCTTAGGGTATAAGCTCAGTTATAAATAGAGGGAGTAACCCCTATTTCTAAAAGCAAGTCAATTCATTGTAATCACAGAATTTGCAGTTGCAAAGTGAATAAGAAAGTTTTCACAGTTTGTGAGTAGAGAGAAACTCTGCAGAAATTATTTGTCTTGTCTTCTTTTCTTTGTTTGTCTCATAATTAAATTGTCATTGTGGTAGAAATTCATCATAGACTTTGGTGGATTTCCAACATCTGGTATCAAGAGCTTTTGTTTCGATTCAAGGGAAGTATCAATCAAGAACGATTGAAGAATTCACGATGACAAGTTATGGGAATGCAAACTATCCAGCAACACTATCAATTCTGAAAGTTGACAACTATGAGAATTGGTGCAAACAGATGAAAGTCTTATTCAGATGTCAAGGTCTTTGGGACCTTGTAAAAGATGGAGTCGAAGCGCTTGGAGAAAACGCTTCAGAAGAAGAAAAGAAGAAATACACAGAATCTGAGAAGCTGAGTTATAAAGTATTATTTATAATTCATCAATGTGTCAGCCCAAACAATTTCGAAAAGGTTAGTGATTCAGAATCTGCAAAAGAAGCTTGGGAAATCCTTGAGAAGTCTTTTGGAGGCGCTGAGAAAGTGAAAGAAGTGAGGTTACAAACTCACAAAAGGATCTATGAACTGCTTCAGATGGAAGACAATGAAAGCATATCTAATTTCTTCACTAGAGTTACAAAACTAGTAAATCAAATCAAGATATGTGGAGAAACGTTAACAATAAGAGTTGTTGTGTCGAAGATCTTGAGATCTTTAGCTCATAAGTTCGACCACATAGTGGTGGCGATAGAAGAGGGGAAAGACTTGTCGAAATTGACAAAGGAAGAGCTTCAAGGGACGCTTAAATCTCATGAACAAAGAATGAACGAAAGAGCTGCAGGAAAATCGAAGAGTGATGTGGCCTTGCAGGCACATTCAGCAAAAGAGACCAAAGGCAAAGGAAAGTGTTTCGACAGAGGTAGAGGTGGCTACAACAAATCGAATGGCAGAGGAAACCAGATTGAAGGAAACGTGTCGAATCAAAGAAGACCATACCAAGGCAACCAAAGAGGTGGTGTTGCAAATAGAGGAAGAAGTGGTGGTCGAAAACCTGATAAGAGTCACATTCAATGTTACAATTGTCAGAAGTATGGTCACTATTCGAGTGATTATCCAGAAAAACGAAAGAATCAAGAAAGTGATGCAAACTTGCAAAACATGAAGAAGAAGAAGAAGAAGAGATGATGCTGATGGTCACAACAAAAGATGAAGATAGATTCAAGGACCAATGGTACTTGGATTCAAGATGTTCATCACATATGTCTGGAAGGAAAGACTGGTTCGTCAATATAAAACCCTCAACGAAGAATATGGTAAAATTTGTAAATGACAACACCCTAGCAGCAGAAGATATTGGTGATGTTATGATCATGAGGAAAGATGGCAAGAAGTCAATAATCTCCAATGTGTTGTACATACCAGGCATGAAGAGCAATTTGCTCAGTATAGGGCAGTTGGTCGAAAAGAATTATAAAGTGTCAATCGAAGATAAGTTGATGAGTGTCGTTGATGCAAATGGGAGAGTAATCTTGAAAGCTCCTATGTCTCAGAATCGAACCTTCAAGATTGAACTAAATGTGATGGAGCACAAGTGCCTTTCGACTGCAGCTAGCAGAGATGAATGAATATGGCATTATAGACTAGGTCATCTCAACTTCAGAGACATCAGAGATTTGAAGAGAAGAAATATGGTTTCAGGATTGACTGAAATTGATATTCCAAACGAAGTATGTGAAGAATGTGTGCAGGCGAAGCAACACAAGAATAGATTCAGCAAGGATGCAGGAAGCAGATCGAAGGCTAGTCTCGAAATCATATACTCTGATGTATGTGGACCAATCCAGGTGGATTCGATGGGAGGTAACAAATACTTTGTTACATTCATAGATGATTTCAGTCGAAAGCTATGAACTTACCTGATCAAGAAGAAAAGTGAAGTGATCGAAGTATTTACCAAGTTCAAGTCCATGGTCGAAAGACAAAGTGGTCGAAAGCTCAAAGTTTTGAGAACTGATGGTGGAGGAGAATATGTGTCGAAAGACTTCGACAGATTATGTGAAAAAGAAGGGATTGTGCATGAGGTGGTTCCACCCTATACTCCACAACAAAATGGAATTGCAGAAAGGAAAAATCGAACCATCATGAACATGGTGAGAAGTATGTTGAAAGGAAAGAATTTACCCAAAGAGTTCTGGGGTGAAGCTGTTTCGACTGCAACATACATTTTGAACAGAAGTCCTACAAAGAAGCTAGAAGGAATTACTCCAGAAGAATGTTGGTCTGGTGTGAAGCCTAGCTTAAGTCATCTAAAAGTATTTGGATTTATTGCATATAGACATGTGCTAGATCAGTTGAGAAAGAAACTTGATGACAAGTCAAGTCAAATGATCCTAGTTGGATATCATTCGACAGGAGGCTACAAGTTGTTCGATCCAGAGAACAAGAAGATTGTGATCAGCAGGGACGTGATCATAGATGAGTTCAAAGAATGGGATTGGACTACAAATATCAAGAAAGATTCAGTGGGAATCTTATTCGAAGATCCATAAACTCAAGTCGAAAGAGAAGTTCGACAAGAGGAGCCAGCAGATATACCCAGTACAAGCAGACCTCAAAGAACAAGACGCATGCCTGCAAGATTGCAAGATTGTGTGATTATATCAGATGATATGATAGATGATGAAGGTGAGCTGGTACATTATGCTTTCTATGCAGATGTTGAACCCGTTAATGCAGCTGAAGCATTAAAGGATTCGAAGTGGGTGAAAGCAATGAACGAAGAAGTAAAGTCTATCGAAGACAACAACACGGTCACTTGTCGAATTGCCTCAAGGCAAGAAGGCAATTGATGTCAAGTGGGTATACAAAGTGAAGACGAATTCGAAAGGTGAAGTAACTCGACACAAAGCAAGACTTGTGGCGAAAGGATTTCTACAGAAAGAAGGAATAAATTTCGACGAAGTTTTTTCACCTGTTGCTAGGATCGAAACAATTAGGCTGGTTGTTGGTCTAGCAGAAATCAACACTTGGCACATATGTCAGATGGACGTGAAGTGTGCATTCCTAAATGGACCCTTAGATGAAAATGTCTATGTTAAACAACCAGTTGGGTTTGTGAAACATGATGAAGAAAGAAAGGTGTACAGGCTACATAAAGCCCTGTATGGTTTGAAACAAGCTCCAAGGGCTTGGAATAAGAAAATTGATAGTTTTCTAAGGGAGAAGGAATTTGTGAAGTGCATAACTGAACATGGAGTATATGTAAGAAGAAGCAAGAGTAAATTGCTTATACTATGTCTCTATGTATATGATTTGTTGATAACAGGTAGCTGTAAAAGTGAGATCGAAGACTTCAAAGTTGACCTTAGCAAGGAATTCGAAATGTCTGATTTGGGTGAGATTTCATATTTCCTTGGTATCGAATTCTACAAGAGCAGTAGAGGTTTGATGATGCATCAAAGAAGATATGCAGGAGAAATTCTCAAAAGGTTTGAGATGGAAGAATGCAATGCAACTTCGACACCTGCAGAACCAAGACTGCAACTGTCGAAAGATGCAGATGAAGATGATGTTGATCCAACCCAATACAGAAGACTTATTGGATCATTGAAATACCTTTGTCATACAAGGTCTGACTTAGCATACAGCGTAGGTATGGTAAGTAGATTCATGCAGAAGCCAAAGCTATCACATCTAGTAGCTGTGAAGAGGATACTAAGGTATCTTAAAGGAACTTTCGATTATGGCATTCTGTTTCCTGTAGTTGATAAAGGAAAAGAATGCAAGTTAGTGGGATACACTGATTCGAGTTGGTGTAGTGATGCTGAAGATCGAAAGTCAACAGCAGGATATGTGTTTATGCTAGGTGGTGCAACAATTGCTTGGAGTTCGAGAAAGGAACCAGTAATGGCATTATCATCATGCGAAGCAGAATACATAGATGCTTCTCTTTGTGCATGTCAAGCAACCTGGATGGTGAACTTGGTCGAAGAGATAACAGGGAAAAATCATGGAGCAATTACCATGAAGATAGACAGCATGTCAGCTATTAATCTGGCGAAGAACCCAATAGCACATGGTCGAAGTAAGCACATCGAAATGAGGTTCCATTATCTTCGAGAGCAGGTAGCAGATGGGAAGATGAATTTGAAACACTGCAGAACTGAGAATCAGATTGCAGACATCATGACGAAGGGAGTGCAGGTCGAAGTATTCAGAAAGCTAAGGGCCATGATGAACATAGACAGTTTTGACACAATGAATTAGGTGGTGTGTTAAATTGTAATTCATATGTGTCAAAAGAAGATTTGATTTGTTTAGATTTAAATATATTTGAATTTAAATCTAGAATAGATTTGATTAGATTTGATTTAGTAAAAAGATATTTTGGGCTTGGGTTTTAGCTTAGGGAGAAAGCTAACCTAAATCTATAAATAGAGGGAGTAACCCCTATTTTTGTAATCAAGTCATTCACAGTATTTTGCAGTTGCAAAGTGAATAATAAAGATTCCACAGTTTGTGGGCAGAAGAGAAATTCTGCAGAAATATCTCTATTGTCTTTTCTTTGTTTGTCTCATAACTAATCATCAAGTGGTGGTCGAAATTCATCATTGAGTATTGGTGAATTTCCAACAGATTAATCGCGCGCATATATCCAAGTTCAGAAGAGATGTTTATTCTGCGTGTGTTGCTGCTATAGTTTACCAAGTCTGACATACTAGAAATGATGCACTTTCGAATCAAAAAATAGATACAATACAAAATGATGTTAATAATATAAAGAATAATCTTTAGAATAGGATTCAGTGGATTATCTCAAAGAATGTGTGCCAAAGTGACACCATTTGGTATAATGCCTTATAGGGTTTCCTTTGATTGTTGGTATTATAATAAAGCGGGTTGATTTACTAATAACATATTTAAATAAATATCTTTTTATATGCAATTATATAATATAAATCACAAGATTTTAAAAGTAATTAAATTATACTAACCTCGTACAATCTGACATGCATCCTTGTTCTTGAACCACTTAATTTTAGTGACTTTAGGATATCATAATATCATCTCAAATGATTTATAAGTCAATAGCAAATCATTATAATAAATAAAATATTCTAATATATATAAATAATAAATTGCAAGGATGATATACTTTTCAATTGCTTTAAGAATTACTCAAAATGACAAGGCATGTAGAATTTAATAATAATTTTAAATTCATGAATATAAATTATTTGGTGTTTGAATCAATAAAATTGAATTTAAAATAAATTTAAAATATAACACTTTATTAAAATAATTCAAAATAGAAATATTGATAATTCTCAATTTAATTAACACAGATTATTTATATAAATTTCACAACAACAAAAAATCTTCAATCCAGAATCAAGAATGTAATATTAAAAATATCAAATATTCTTGTAATGATTATATAAAAAATATTATGGTCATAACTAAAACCATAATTCTATTGCATAAATAAAATAAAATATCAAATCAATTTATTATAGAATCAAAACCAATTGATGTTTATAATAACACATAATATCAAGATGTATAATAAGAGTAAGAAATCACATAATTTTGAGAATCTAATATTAAAATGCAATTTATTCTCAAAATAAATTATTTAGAGATATCAAAAAAAATCAAAAACTACAAGATATTTGACATATTAAATAGAGAATAATTGACCAAAAAAGAGAGATTTTAGGACCTAAATTATTGTCCGCATACTCCTCGGTACTCAATGAACTATGTTTCAACAACAATATTGCACGCTTCAAATAAATTTAAAAATTATTAATCTTTTAAAGAGAAATTGCAAACAAAACAAATAGAATTCTTAGCATCTCCATAAAATACTTCAATATTTGGCTATATAACATCTTGTAGAGACCAATCCATATTTAAGAATACTTTAAGACAAACAATTGGGTAAAGGATTTTATGCAGTAAAATAACATGAACATTGGAATTAAACTCAGTGTTAAAATACACAATCTTCCTCACTCTATAGCACATTTTATAATCAGCAATATGAATTTAATCTGATTGATTCAATCATAGTTTGACATATAAGATATACAACACCATTTAATAATTGAATGACATTTCAAATGCACTGAAATAATTCCAAACCCTTATATGGAATTACCAATAACTAAAACCAGAACAAATTATAAAACTGAAAGCTGAAAATTACATCACAAAATTGCATCAAACTTTAGTAATTTACATAATTGAATCGATCAAACAACTTAATAATTGGATAAAACTCAAAAGCAACACAAACTAAAATTAAAACGCCCTGTTTTTTATAATGATTATTATGATGATAACAAATACATATATCATTAGGCGTCGACAATATCGGTGCTTATATACCACTTTATAATCAAATACAAAACTGATTTACATTTTACCTTCGCAACCATTCCTAATACTTGGGTTGTCTTTGCGTTTGTTCAACATAATACATAAATAATTGTAAAATTTAGGTCAATTATTAGAGTAACTATAATATGTATCTATCAGACTCTAATACTAATTGATAGATTTAATAGAATTGGATAGACACAAATTATAACATATCATTATATATTTAAAATAATTAATAGAAATAAGAATCATGTAGTTTGTAAGATTTGAGAGATTGTCTTCGGATAGAGTGATTATGAGAGGATTACTATCCTTATTGTCATTTAGAATTTTCACTATATATTAATCGTCTAATGGAGCAACACTTTAATAACTAAACAACGGCTGAAGGTAAGATAAGGATCTCTCATTGAACTTAACTGAATAGTAAAACTCATTACGGTCCATTCAAAAATAAAAGTACAATCATATAATTCATCAATAATTGTTTAATAACAATGAACCATAATTTATATTAATTATAATTTCTAATAATTGATTATTATTAATCTATAATTAATTAATTAATTAAATAATCAATCCAACAACATAATAAAAAAATAATAATATGTATTTAATGTAAAATAGTTTTAAAGTGTTAATCAAAATATCATTATGTTTTCTGTTAAATTATTTTAATATTTTAAATAAATTGTGTGATATAATTTAATAATAAACTCTTATTGAATATATGTAAACATAATTAAGATATGTGTATATTAGATGTTCACCCGTGATATGCACGGTAAGTTCTAACGAATTATTTATTATTAATAATTATTATAGTTTATATATATATATATATATATATATATATATATATATATATATATATATATATATATATATATATATATATATATATATATATATATATATATATATATATATATATATATATATATATATATATATATATATATATATATATATGATAGGAAATTCAACAACAATTAACAGTAACAACTCTAATAGAGCAATACACAGCGAATATAATTTCCCCAACTTGTTGAATCTGTGAGGAGCAACAACAAATAATGCAGCAATTAAAAATCAACAACACAAAGAGACACCAAGATTTTAACGTGGAAAAAACCTTCTCAAAGTGAGAAGTAAAACAACCACGGGCACAAGCCAGTAAACAAACTCCACTATGATCAATGTATGAGTATAAGAGAGTCTCAAATGTAGCACAAATCGTGCTCAACAATCAGCCAAAACAACAAGGCAACAAAACATGAAATAGAGAACAAAGAAGAACCAGAAAACTCCAAAGGGCTTCTAATGTGCGTGGCCAATATCTTCCACCTCAGATCTCTGATCGCTGATCACACCATTCAGATTGAAGAACCGGATGTCAGGAACCTGCAGTTTAAATTTCGGCCAAATCAGACGGTGAACGAAGGAGATATCACGATTCTAGTGCAGCTGCTATGTGTATGTGCGAAAATTTGTTTCTCTTCTCTCACTTTTCTCTTGCCTCTCTTGCCTAAATCACACTTCTCATACTTACCCTAATTGACCCCTCTCCACTTAGATAAGTGAGACACAAGAGCTTGCACATATTGGGCCTTTCTCCACATAGGATGGGAGCCCAAAACCCAACATATCTCCCCCTCACAACTATGTAGAGGTGACCGCCAAACCGGCGATCTCACAACAAGTTTCAAACTTGCTTCTCGGTAATTCTTTGGTCATCATATCAACACCATTATCATCTGTATGAACCTTGGCCAATTCCAACAACCCAGCATCCAAAGCATCACGTATCCAATGATACCTAACATTAATGTGCTTGGACCTAGAATGAAAAGTTGAATTCTTACCAAGATGAATTGCACCTTGACTATCACAAAATAGCAAGTATTTATCCTGCACAAAACTAAGCTCCTGCAAGAATTTCTTCAACCAAATCAACTCCTTGCATGCTTCTGTAATGGCAATAAACTCTGCCTCAGTAGTGGACAATGCAACACATCTCTGCAATCTGGATTTCCATGCCACAGCTCCTCTGCAAACTTAATCAAGTAGCCTGAAGTAGACTTTCTGAAATCAATGTCTCCAGCCATATTAGAATCAGTATAGCCCACAAGAGTAGGTGTATCACCTCCAAAACAAAGCCTCAAACTGGTAGTACCATGAAGATACCTCAAAATTCATTTCACAGCATTCCAATGCTCTCTACCTGGATTAGACAGAAATCTATTGACTGTACCAACAGCATGTACAATATCAGGTCTTGTACACACCATTGCATACATCAAACTCCCCACAACATATGCATAAGGAACCCGTTGCATATCTAATTTTTCAGCTTCATTGGAAGGACTCGGATTAACACTCAATTTGAAATGAGCAGCAAGTGGAGTACTTACAGCCTTAGCATTTTCCATCTGGAACCTCTGAAGCACCCTTTTAACATAGTGTTCTTGTTGTGACACCTCAAATAATTCAATTATTAAATAATTCGAATTTTTAATTATTAATTTAATTGGAAATTTAATTATTGGTATTTTTGGATTATTGGAATTAATTTAATTAATTAAAGGAAAGAAGTATTGGTGGTGTGAAGAGTGATTAGAGGGTGTGAGGGGTAAAATACTCTACTCTTACTAATTACTAATTTAATTATTTTATTGGAATAATAAAAGGAGTATTAAAAGGAAAAAGAAGAGAAAGAGAGTTATTTTGGAATATTCATCATACGTGCATTTGAGAAGAGGAAAAAGAAGGAGAAAACCGGAAGCGTCAGAATTCGAAGAACCCACAAGGTAAGGGGTGATTTCGATTAGTTAATTCATATTATCGGTTTAGATATTCAATAGTATGGATCATAGTATGTTAGGGAATCCCGGTTTGGAATTCTAGGATTCCGTAGAATTGTCCCTATTGCGTCGAATTGTAGGTTGAAAACCATTAGGGTGTCAGATGATAAAAAGGAATGATGAAATAATGTTGTTTGATGTTATAATGGTGCAAAATGGATGTGTTTTGGTGTTTCTCATGTTGCAATTTGTATGGGTATGTTTGGAATTGGTTTAGAATGAATAAATGCTGTCAAAAGTGCAAAATTTGACTCTGCAGGTCGTGGGAACCGGTTCCCAGTGGGGAGGAACCGGGTTCCACTGTGTGAATTTATAAAAACTGGCAAAAATGCACGTAGGAACCGGTTCCTGTATAGGTAGGAACCGGGTTCCCATACATTTTTCCAGAAGCGTGATTTTTGAACTTCGCAGGAACCGGTTCCTGCATATGTAGGAACCGGGTTCTGCTGTAACTTTTTGAAAAATATTAAACTTTGAAAATTCATAACTTTCAAACCGTAAGTCCGTTTTGAGTTCCGTTTTGGATGTTATTTCTTAAATTTAATGCTCTATTTTATAAAATGAAAAGATTTCCTAAAACTTGAAATTATTTTGAAAATGAGTCATATCCCGGAATAAGTGATTATTGGCTAACGCACATGGGTGTGTATGTAGCAGTGAACCTGTGATGGATGGATGTATTAGTATTGTGTGAATGAAAGGCATGTTTATGTTGCTAATGATGGTGTGCATGATCGTTGAGATATCATGTTTTTGGTTTTGGTTCAGTTATGATAAATTGATGTATTTCATAGACTGATTTAATGTTGCATGCTAGTGATGTGCGTGCATATGCATTGTTTTGGTGAAGTTAATTCCCATTGTGTGGAATTTGACTTGTATTGCCGTTAACCGATACCCGGGTGATGATGGGTGGTTAGGCTGGATTCGTGTCCGGGTTTTTATGGACGAATCGATGGTTGTTGTATCCGGTTGATGATGGATTAGTGTTGGGTGACTTGGTCACGTGTTGGTACCACATGCATTGTGTCTGCATTTGTGTTTGCATGGAATTGTAACATGTTAGGATGTCTTCCAGTATTACAATTCTTTGGTTGATTATTGATTTGTGCATAATGACTTGTATGATTGGAACTGCGTGTTGAATCTGAATTTATGCTAAAATGGGTGAAATAATATGCTTGTGATATAATGTTCATTTAGAAGCTTATAATGCATGTTAATTATGAGAAATCTCACCCTTACTTTAACAATTTCAGATTAAAGTTAGCAGCTCAGGAGTTGGTGAGGATGGCTCTAGAGCTATGTTACTTTAAGTCTGCGTGTCAGTGTCGTGCTCTGATAGGTTGTAACATTGGGAAACGTTTAGTTGAGGAATTAGTTATTATTCAATTGTTTCTTTGAATTTCATTGGGAATAATTATGTTTTGGTTTATTCCGTTTTGGTTATGGTATTTTTCCGCTGTGTAAGACATGGTCTTAAGTTGATTGAATTATTTGAATAATGACCCTCAGTGTAACATGACTACTGTTTTATTGGAAGTTTTATTTATTTCATAATTGTGACATCCCTTGTTCCGTGTTAACTCTGATGGAATATGTCTTTAATCATTGATATAATTAATATTATTCGGGGTATTTTAGAAGGGGTGTTACAATAGTGGTATCAGAGCATAGTCGGTCTTGTCTTGTGTCGTTATCCCTTTTGTATGCGACTAGTGTAAGATGACATTGTCGACACTTGTGTGTTGTTGAGGTTGTTTTGTAATGTTACAGAACAATGGCTGGAAGAGGTAATGGAAGAAATGACGATGCTATTGCTGAAGCATTGGGAATGTTGGCTGGAGTACTCGGAGGGAACCAGCAGGGAGCTGTGATTGGTGCTGACCGACAATTGGGGAATTTTCAGAGGAATAATCCTCCGTTGTTCAAGGGTGCACATGATCCCGAAGGTGCTCAGAAGTGGTTGAAGGAGATCGAGAGGATCTTCAGAGTAATTGACTGTGCTGAAGGGCTGAAGGTGAGATATGGAACTCACATGTTAGCAGAGGAAGCTGATGAATGGTGGGTTGCTACCAGAACTGAAATGGAAGAAGATGGTATTGCGTTGGCTTGGGCTGTGTTCAGGAGGGCTTTTCTGAGGAGGTACTTTCCTGAGGACATCAGAGGCAAGAAGGAGATTGAGTTTCTGGAACTCAAGCAGGGTAACAAGACTGTCAGTGAGTATGCTTCAAAGTTTACTGAGTTAGCGAAGTATTATGCTCATTATACTAACGATGCAGATGGAGAATTTTCCAAATGTATCAAGTTTGAGAGTGGTCTTCGTGATGAGATTAAGCAGGGTATTCGGTATCAGCGTATCCGAAGATTTCCTGATCTGGTTGACTGTAGTAGGATTTTAGAGGAGGATCTTGCTAGCACTAAGTCGAATGCTCGAGGGTATGTTGATAGAAAGGGTAAGCAACAGATGGATCGTGGTAAGCCTTATGATAGAAGTAATCAGTGACCCGGTGGTTGGAAGAAGTTTGGTGGAGGAGATTCTAGTTCTTCCATTAAGTGCTACAAGTGTGGTGAGACAGGACATCGTATGGTGGATTGCAAAAGTAATGATAAGAAGTGTTTCAAGTGTGGGAAACTTGGCCATGTGGCCAATAATTGCAGAGTAAGAGTGGTGACTTGTTACAACTGTGGTGAAGAAGGTCATACTCGTCCTCAGTGTACAAAACCCAAGAAGGAGCAAGCTGGTGGTAAAGTGTTTGCATTGTCTGGGTCAGAGACTAAGCCAGATGATCGGCTGATTAAAGGTACATGTTTTATTAATGACATACCTTTGATTGCGATTATTGATACTGGAGCTAAGCATTCTTTTATTGCTTTAGATTGTGCTAAAAGATTGAATTTGGAAATTTCTAATATGGATGGAAGTATGGTTATTGATACTCCTGCGTCGGGTTCAGTGACTACTTCGTATGTTTGTAGGAATTGTCCTATTGTGATTTTTGGTAGGGGTTTCGGTATGGATTTAGTGTGCCTACCGTTAGAACAACTTGATATCATCCTTGGAATGAACTGGTTGGAATTCAACCAGGTTCATATCAACTGTATTACGAAGACGGTTATTTTTCCTGAAGAGGTTGGTGTCGAAGATGTGACTATGTCGATTAAACAGATGAACCTAGCTGTGAAAGATGGTGCTGTGGTATTTATGTTGTATTCTGCAATAGAAGCGGAGGGAAAAGCAAAGAGTGATGGATTGCCAGTGGTGAATGAATTTCCAGAGGTGTTTCCGGAAGACGTTAGTGAATTGCCACCTGAGAGGGAGGTAGAATTTACTATAGATTTGATTCCTGAAACTAGTCTGGTGTCGATGGCGCCTTACCGTATGTCGGCATCTGAATTAGCAGAGTTAAAGAAACAGTTGGAGGAGTTACTTGAGAAGAAGTTTACTCGTCCGAGTGTTTCGTCGTGGGGTGCTCCGGTGTTGTTGGTTAAGAAGAAAGAAGGTTCAATGAGATTATGTGTTGATTACAGACAGCTGAATAAAGTTACAATCAAGAATCGGTATCCTTTGTCGAGGATCGATGATTTGATGGATCAACTAGTTGGAGCTTGTGTATTTAGTAAGATTGATCTGAGATCTGGATATCATCAGATTCGTGTGAAGTCGGAAGATATTCAGAAAACTGCATTTAGAACGAGGTATGGACATTACGAGTATTCTGTTATGCCGTTTGGAGTTACTAATGCACCTGGTGTTTTCATGGAGTATATGAACAGGATATTTCATCCGTATCTTGATAAGTTTGTGGTGGTGTTCATTGATGATATTCTAATTTATTTGAAGAGCGATGAAGAGCATGCAGAACATCTCAGAGTTGTGTTGGAATTGTTGAAAGAGAAGAAGCTTTATGCGAAGTTGTCCAAGTGTGAATTCTGGTTAAGTGAAGTAAGTTTTCTTGGCCATGTAATTTCCAAGAATGGAATTGCTGTGGATCCTACGAAGGTAGAAGCAGTATCTCAGTGGGAAGCGCTGAAGAATGCTTCTGAGATCCGTAGTTTTCTGGGTCTTGCAGGTTATTACAGGAAGTTTATAGAAGGATTTTCCAAATTAGCGTTACCGTTGACTAAGTTGACCAGGAAGGGTCAGATGTTTGTTTGGGATGTTGAATGTGAGAAAGGATTTCAAGAGCTGAAGAGGAGGTTGACAAGTGCTCCGACCTTGATTTTGCCATATCCGACTAAGTCTTTTGTTGTGTATTATGACGCATCATTAATGGGATTAGGTGGTGTGTTGATGCAAGATAATCAGGTGGTGGCTTATGCTTCGAGACAATTGAAAGTACATGAAAGGAATTATCCCACTCATGATTTGGAGTTGGCAGCTGTTGTGTTTGTTTTGTAGTTGTGGAGGCATTATTTATATGGTTCTCGGTTTGAGGTGTTCAGTGATCACAAAAGTCTGAGGTATCTCTTTGATCAGAAAGAGTTGAATATGAGGTAGAGGAGATGGTTAGAATTTCTAAAGGATTATGATTTCGGTTTGAATTACCATCCTGGTAAGGCAAACGTTGTTGCGGATGCCTTGAGTAGGAAGTCCTTGCATATGTCGATGTTAATGGTCCGTGAGTTAGATTTGGTTGAGCAGTTCAGAGATTTAAGTTTGGTATGTGAAACTACTCCGAATAGTGTGAAATTAGGTATGTTGAAACTGACTAGTGGTATTCTGGAAGAAATTCGGAATGGACAGAAGTCCGATGTTGGGTTAGTTGATAATTTGACATTGATCAACCAAGGTCAAGGAGGCGAGTTCCGAATTGATGAGAATGGTGTTATGAGATTTGGTAATAGGGTGTGTGTTCCGGATGTTGCAGAGATTAGGAAGAGTATTTTGGAAGAAGGAAATCGTAGTGGATTGAGTATTCATCATGGTGCTACTAAAATGTACCATGATTTGAAGAAGTTGTTTTGGTGGCCGGGAATGAAAAAGGAAATTGTTGAGTTTGTGTATGCTTGTTTGGTTTGTCAGAAGTCGAAGATTGAGCATCAGAAACCGTCAGGATTGATGGAACCGTTGTTTGTTCCGGAATGGAAATGGGATGGAATCTCTATGGATTTTGTGTCTGGTTTGCCAAGGACATCGAATAATTGTGATTCTATCTGGGTTATTGTTGATCTGTTGACGAAATCTGCTCACTTTATTCCGATAAGAATGGATTATCCGATGGAAAGGTTGGCAGAATTATATGTTGAGAAGATTGTGAGTTTTCATGGTATTCCTTCTAGTATTGTGTCGGATCGAGATCCGAGGTTTACATCTAAATTCTGGACGGGATTGCAAGAAGCTTTGGGTACTAAGTTGCGTTTGAGTTCCGCTTATCATCCACAGACAGATGGTCAGACAGAGAGAACGATTCAGTCGTTGGAAGATTTGTTAAGAGCTTGTGTGTTGGAGAAAGGTGGAGCTTGGGATAGTTATCTACCATTGATTGAGTTTACCTACAACAATATTTTTCATTCGAGCATTGGCATGGCTCCGTTTGAGGCATTGTATGGTAGGAGGTGTCGGACACCGTTGTGTTGGTATGAATCTGGAGAGAGTGCTGTGATTGGACCGGAAATTGTCCAACAGACTTCGGAAAAGATTAAGATGATTCAGGAGAAGATGAGGACTTCTCAGAGTCGTCAAAAAAGTTATCACGATAAGAGGAGGAAAGATCTTTAGTTTAGCGAAGGAGAACATGTTTTTATGCGAGTTACTCCGATGACTGGTATTGGTCGAGCTTTGAAGTAAAAGAAGTTGACTCCATGTTTTATTGGTCCGTTTCAGATTACCAATAGAGTTGGGAAAGTTGCTTATTAGATTGCTTTTCCGCCGTCACTTGCAAATTTGCATGATGTTTTTCATGTATCTCAGCTAAGGAAGTACATTGCTGATCCGTCTCATGAGATTCGGGTAGACGATATACAGGTACGAGAGAATTTGACTGTGGAAGCGGTACCTGCGAGAATTGAGGATCGGAAGTTGAAACAGTTGCGAGGCAAGGAGATCGCGTTGGTAAGAGTGGCTTGGGGAGGACCAGCAGATGGAAATGTCACTTGGGAGCTGGAGAGTCAGATGAAGGACTCGTATCCCGAACTGTTCGTCTAAGGTATGTTTTCGAGGATGAAAACTCTTTTAGTTGGGGAGAGTTGTGACACCCCAAATAATCCGATTATTAAATAATTATAATTTTTAATTATTAATTTAATTGGAAATTTAATTATTGGTATTTTTGGATTATTGGAATTAATTTAATTAATTAAAGGAAAGAAGTATTGGTGGTGTGAAGAGTGATTAGAGGGTGTGAGGGGTAAAATACTCTACTCTTACTAATTACTAATTTAATTATTTTATTGGAATAATAAAAGGAGTATTAAAAGTAAAAAGAAGAGAAAGAGAGTTATTTTGGAATATTCATCATACGTGCATTTGAGAAGAGGAAAAAGAAGGAGAAAACTGGAAGCGTCAGAATTCGAAGAACCCACAAGGTAAGGGGTGATTTCGATTAGTTAATTCGTATTATCGGTTTAGATATTCAATAGTATGGATCATAGTATGTTAGGGAATCCCGGTTTGGAATTCTAGGGTTCCGTAGAATTGTCCCTATTGCATCGAATTGTAGGTTGAAAACCATTAGGGTGTCAGATGATAAAAAGGAATGATGAAATAATGTTGTTTGATGTTATAATGGTGCAAAATGGATGTGTTTTGGTGTTTCTCATGTTGCAATTCATATGGGTATGTTTGAAATTGGTTTAGAATGAATAAATGCTGTCAAAAGTACAAAATTTGACTCTGCAGGTCGTGGGAACCGGTTCCCAGTGGGGAGGAACCGGGTTCCACTGTGTGAATTTATAAAAACTGGCAAAAATGCACGTAGGAACCGGTTCCTGTATAGGTAGGAACCGGGTTCCCATACATTTTTCCAGAAGCGTGATTTTTGAACTTCGCAGGAACCGGTTCCTGCATATGTAGGAACCGGGTTCTGCTGTAACTTTTTGAAAAATATTAAACTTTGAAAATTCATAACTTTCAAACCGTAAGTCCGTTTTGAGTGCCGTTTTGGACGTTATTTCTTAAATTTAATGCTCTATTTTATAAAATGAAAAGATTTCCTAAAACCTGAAATTATTTTGAAAATGAGTCAAAATCCCGGATAAGTGATTATTGGCTAACGCACATGGGTGTGTATGTAGCAGTGAACCTGTGATGGATGGATGTATTAGTATTGTGTGAATGAAAGGCATGTTTATGTTGCTAATGATGGTGTGCATGATCGTTTAGATATCATGTTTTTGGTTTTGGTTCAGTTATGATAAATTGATGTATTTCATAGACTGATTTGATGTTGCATGCTAGTGATGTGCGTGCATATGCATTGTTTTGGTGAAGTTAATTCCCATTGTGTGGAATTTGACTTGTATTGCCGTTAACCGATACCCGGGTGATGATGGGTGGTTAGGCTGAATTCGTGTCCGGGTTTTTATGGACGAATCGATGGTTGCTGTATCCGGTTGATGATGGATTAGTGTTGGGTGACTTGGTCACGTGTTGGTACCACATGCATTGTGTCTGCATTTGTGTTTGCATGGAATTGTAACATGTTAGGATGTCTTCCAGTATTACAATTCTTTGGTTGATTATTGATTTGTGCATAATGACTTGTATGATTGGAACTGCGTGTTGAATCTGAATTTATGCTAAAATGGGTGAAATAATATGCTTGTGATATAATGTTGATTGAGAAGCTTATAATGCATGTTAATTATGAGAAATCTCACCCTTACTTTAACAATTTCAGATTAAAGTTAGCAGCTCAGGAGTTGGTGAGGATGGCTCTAAAGCTATGTTACTTTAAGTCCGCGGGTCAGTGTCGTGCTCTGATAGGTTGTAACACTGGGGAACGTTTAGTTGAGGAATTAGTTATTATTAAATTGTTTCTTTGAATTTCATTGGGAATAATTATGTTTTGGTTTATTCCCTTTTGGTTATGGTATTTTTCCGCTGTGTAAGACATGGTCTTAAGTTGATTGAATTATTTGAATAATGACCCTCAGTGTAGCATGACTACTGTTTTATTGGAAGTTTTATTTATTTCATAATTGTGACATCCCTTGTTCCGTGTTAACTCTGATGGAATATGTCTTTAATCATTGATATAATTAATATTATTCAGGGTATTTTAGAAGGGGTGTTACAATAGTGGTATCAGAGCATAGTCGATCTTGTCTTGTGTCGTTATCCCTTTTGTATGCGACTAGTGTAAGATGACATTGTCGACACTTGTGTGTTGTTGAGGTTGTTTTGTAATGTTACAGAACAATGGCCGGAAGAGGTAACGGAAGAAACGACGATGCTATTGCTGAAGCATTGGGAATGTTGGCTGGAGTACTCAGAGGGAACCAGCAGGGAGCTGTGATTGGTGCTGACCGACAATTGGGGAATTTTCAGAGGAATAATCCTCCGTTGTTCAAGGGTGCACATGATCCCGAAGGTGCTCAGAAGTGGTTGAAGGAGATCGAGAGGATCTTCAGAGTAATTGACTGTGCTGAAGGGCTGAAGGTGAGATATGGAACTCATATGTTAGCAGAGGAAGCTGATGACTGGTGGGTTGCTACCAGAACTAAAATGGAAGAAGATGGTATTGCGTTGGCTTGGGCTGTGTTCAGGAGGGCTTTTCTGAGGAGGTACTTTCCTGAGGACATCAGAGGCAAGAAGGAGATTGAGTTTCTGGAACTCAAGCAGGGTAACAAGACTGTCAGTGAGTATGCTTCGAAGTTTACTGAGTTAGCGAAGTATTATGCTCATTATACTAACGATGCAGATGGAGAATTTTCCAAATGTATCAAGTTTGAGAATGGTCTTCGTGATGAGATTAAGCAGGGTATTCGGTATCAGCGTATCCGAAGATTTCCTGATCTGGTTGACTGTAGTAGGATTTTAGAGGAGGATCTTGCTAGCACTAAGTCGAATGCTCGAGGGTATGTTGATAGAAAGGGTAAGAAACAGATGGATTGTGGTAAGCCTTATGATAGAAGTAATCAGAGACCCGGTGGTTGGAAGAAGTTTGGTGGAGGAGATTCTAGTTCTTCCATTAAGTGCTACAAGTGTGGTGAGACAGGACATCGTATGGTGGATTGCAAAAGTAATGATAAGAAGTGTTTCAAGTGTGGGAAACTCGGCCATGTGGCCAATGATTGTAGAGTAAGAGTGGTGACTTGTTACAACTGTGGTGAAGAAGGTCATACTCGTCCTCAGTGTACAAAACCCAAGAAGGAGCAAGCTGGTGGTAAAGTGTTTGCATTGTCTGGGTCAGAGACTAAGCCAGATGATCGGCTGATTAAAGGTACATGTTTTATTAATGACATACCTTTGATTGCGATTATTGATACTGGAGCTAAGCATTCTTTTATTGCTTTAGATTGTGCTAAAAGATTGAATTTGGAAATTTCTAATATGGATGGAAGTATGGTTATTGATACTCCTGCGTCGGGTTCAGTGACTACTTCGTATGTTTGCAGGAATTGTCCTATTGTGATTTTTGGTAGGGGTTTCGGTATGGATTTAGTGTGCCTACCGTTAGAACAACTTGATATCATCCTTGGAATGAACTGGTTAAAATTCAACCAGGTTCATATCAACTGTTTTACGAAGACGGTTATTTTTCCTGAAGAGGTTGGTGTCGAAGATGTGACTATGTCGGTTAAACAGATGAACCTAGCTGTGAAAGACGGTGTTGTGGTATTTATGTTGTATTCTGCAATAGAAGCGGAGGGAAAAGCAAAGAGTGATGGATTTCCAGTGGTGAATGAATTTCCAGAGGTGTTTCCGGAAGACGTTAGTGAATTGCCACCTGAGAGGGAGGTAGAATTTACTATAGATTTGATTCCTGGAACTAGTCTGGTGTCGATGGCGCCTTACCGTATGTCGGCATCTGAATTAGCAGAGTTAAAGAAACAGTTGGAGGAGTTACTTGAGAAGAAGTTTACTCGTCCTAGTGTTTCGACGTGGGGTGCTCCGGTGTTGTTGGTTAAGAAGAAAGAAGGTTCAATGAGATTATGTGTTGATTACAGACAGCTGAATAAAGTTACAATCAAGAATCGGTATCCTTTGTCGAGGATCGATGATTTGATGGATCAACTAGTTGGAGCTTGTGTATTTAGTAAGATTGATCTGAGATCTGGATATCATCAGATTCGTGTGAAGTCGGAAGATATTCAGAAAACTGCATTTAGAACGAGGTATGGACATTACGAGTATTCTGTTATGCCGTTTGGAGTTACTAATGCACCTGGTGTTTTCATGGAGTATATGAACAAGATATTTCATCCGTATCTTGATAAGTTTGTGGTGGTGTTCATTGATGATATTCTAATTTATTCGAAGAGCGATGAAGAGCATGCAGAACATCTCAGAGTTGTGTTGGAATTGTTGAAAGAGAAGAAGCTTTATGCGAAGTTGTCCAAGTGTGAATTCTGGTTAAGTGAAGTAAGTTTTCTTGGCCATGTAATTTCCAAGAATGGAATTGTTGTGGATCCTACGAAGGTAGAAGCAGTATATCAGTGGGAAGCGCCGAAGAATGCTTCTGAGATCCGTAGTTTTCTGGGTCTTGCAGGTTATTACAGGAAGTTTATAGAAGGATTTTCCAAATTAGCGTTACCGTTGACTAAGTTGACCAGGAAGGGTCAGATGTTTGTTTGAGATTTTGAATGTGAGAAAGGATTTCAAGAGCTGAAGAGGAGGTTGACAAGTGCTCCGACCTTGATTTTGCCATATCCGACTAAGTCTTTTGTTGTGTATTGTTACGCATCATTAATGGGATTAGGTGGTGTGTTGATGCAAGATAAGCAGGTGGTGGCTTATGCTTCGAGACAATTGAAAGTACATGAAAGGAATTATCTGACTCATGATTTAGAGTTGGCAGCTGTTGTGTTTGTTTTGTAGTTGTGGAGGCATTATTTATATGGTTCTCGGTTTGAGGTGTTCAGTGATCACAAAAGTCTGAGGTATCTCTTTGATCAGAAAGAGTTGAATATGAGGCAGAGGAGATGGTTAGAATTTCTAAAGGATTATGATTTCGGTTTGAATTACCATCCTGGTAAGGCAAACGTTGTTGCGGATGCCTTAAGTAGGAAGTCCTTGCATATGTCGATGTTAATGGTCCGTGAGTTAGATTTGGTTGAGCAGTTCAGAGATTTAAGTTTGGTATGTGAAACTACTCCGAATAGTGTGAAATTGGGTATGTTGAAACTGACTAGTGGTATTCTGGAAGAAATTCAGAATGGACAGAAGTCTGATGTTGGGTTAGTTGATAAATTGACATTGATCAACCAAGGTCAAGGAGGCGAGTTCCGGATTGATGAGAATGGTGTTATGAGATTTGGTAATAGGGTGTGTGTTCCGGATGTTGCAGAGATTAGGAAGAGTATTTTGGAAGAAGGAAATCGTAGGGGATTGAGTATTCATCCTGGTGCTACTAAAATATACCATGATTTGAAGAAGTTGTTTTGGTGGCCAGGAATGAAAAAGGAAATTGTTGAGTTTGTGTATGCTTGTTTGGTTTATCAGAAGTCGAAGATTGAGCATCAGAAACCGTCAGGATTGATGGAACCGTTGTTTGTTCCGGAATGGAAATGGGATGGAATCTCTATGGATTTTGTGTCTGGTTTGCCAAGGACATCGAAGAATTGTGATTCTATCTGGGTTATTGTTGATCGGTTGACGAAATCTGCTCACTTTATTCCGATAAGAATGGATTATCCGATGGAAAGGTTGGCAGAATTATATGTTGAGAAGATTATGATTTTGCATGGTATTCCTTCTAGTATTGCGTCGGATCGAGATCCGAGGTTTACATCTAAATTCTGGACGGGATTGCAAGAAGCTTTGGGTAATAAGTTGTGTTTGAGTTCCGCTTATCATCCACAGACAGATGGTCAGACAGAGAGAACGATTCAGTCGTTGGAAGATTTGTTAAGAGCTTGTGTGTTGGAGAAAGGTGGAGCTTGGGATAGTTATCTACCATTGATTGAGTTTACCTACAACAATAGTTTTCATTCGAGCATTGGCATGGCTCCGTTTGAGGCATTGTATGGTAGGAGGTGTCGGACACCATTGTGTTGGTATGAATCTGGAGAGAGTGTTGTGATTGGACCGGAAATTGTCCAACAGACTTTGGAAAAGATTAAGATGATTCAGGAGAAGATGAGGACTTCTCAGAGTCGTCAAAAAAGTTATCACGATAAGAGGAGGAAAGATCTTGAGTTTAGTGAAGGAGAACATGTTTTTATGCGAGTTACTCTGATGACTGGTATTGGTCGAGCTTTGAAGTCAAAGAAGTTGACTCCACGTTTTATTGGTCCGTTTCAGATTACCAAGAGAGTTGGGAAAGTTGCTTATTAGATTGCTTTTCCGCCGTCACTTGCAAATTTGCATGATGTTTTTCATGTATCTCATCTAAGGAAGTACATTGCTGATCCGTCTCATGAGATTCGGGTAGACGATATACAGGTACGAGAGAATTTGACTGTGGAAGCGGTACCTACGAGAATTGAGGATCGGAAGTTGAAACAGTTGCGAGGCAAGGAGATCGCGTTGGTAAGAGTGGCTTGGGGAGGACCAGCAGATGGAAATGTCACTTGGGAGCTGGAGAGTCAGATGAAGGACTCGTATCCCGAACTGTTCGTCTAAGGTATGTTTTCGAGGACGAAAACTCTTTTAGTTGGGGAGAGTTGTGACACCCCAAATAATCCGATTATTAAATAATTAGAATTTTTAATTATTAATTTAATTGGAAATTTAATTATTGGTATTTTTGGATTATTGGAATTAATTTAATTAATTAAAGGAAAGAAGTATTGGTGGTGTGAAGAGTGATTAGAGGGTGTGAGGGGTAAAATACTCTACTCTTACTAATTACTAATTTAATTATTTTATTGGAATAATAAAAGGAGTATTAAAAGGAAAAAGAAGAGAAAGAGAGTTATTTTGGAATATTCATCATACGTGCATTTGAGAAGAGGAAAAAGAAGGAGAAAACCGGAAGCGTCAGAATTCGAAGAACCCACAAGGTAAGGGGTGATTTCGATTAGTTAATTCGTATTATCGGTTTAGATATTCAATAGTATGGATCATAGTATGTTAGGGAATCCCGGTTTGGAATTCTAGGGTTCCGTAGAATTGTCCCTATTGCGTCGAATTGTAGGTTGAAAACCATTAGGGTGTCAGATGATAAAAAGGAATGATGAAATAATGTTGTTTGATGTTATAATGGTGCAAAATGGACGTGTTTTGGTGTTTCTCATGTTGCAATTTGTATGGGTATGTTTGGAATTGGTTTAGAATGAATAAATGCTGTCAAAAGTACAAAATTTGACTCTGCAGGTCGTGGGAACCGGTTCCCAGTGGGGAGGAACCGGGTTCCACTGTGTGAATTTATAAGAACTGGAAAAAATGCACGTAGGAACCGGTTCCTGTATAGGTAGGAACCGGGTTCCCATACATTTTTCCAGAAGCGTGATTTTTGAACTTCGCAGGAATCGGTTCCTGCATATGTAGGAACCGGGTTCTGCTGTAACTTTTTGAAAAATATTAAACTTTGAAAATTCATAACTTTCAAACCGTAAGTCCATTTTGAGTGCCGTTTTGGACGTTATTTCTTAAATTTAATGCTCTATTTTATAAAATGAAAAGATTTCCTAAAACCTGAAATTATTTTGAAAATGAGTCAAATCCCGGAATAAGTGATTATTGGCTAACGCACATGGCTGTGTATGTAGCAGTGAACCTGTGATGGATGGATGTATTAGTATTGTGTGAATGAAAGGCATGTTTATGTTGCTAATGATGGTGTGCATGATCGTTGAGATATCATGTTTTTGGTTTTGGTTCAGTTATGATAAATTGATGTATTTCATAGACTGATTTGATGTTACATGCTAGTGATGTGCGTGCATATGCATTGTTTTGGTGAAGTTAATTCCCATTGTGTGGAATTTGACTTGTATTGCCGTTAACCGATACCCGGGTGATGATGGGTGGTTAGGCTGGATTCGTGTTCGGGTGTTTATGGACGAATCGATGGTTGCTGTATCCGGTTGATGATGGATCAGTGTTGGGTGACTTGGTCACGTGTTGGTACCACATGCATTGTGTCTGCATTTGTGTTTGCATGGAATTGTAACATTTTAGGATGTCTTCCAATGTTACAATTCTTTGGTTGATTATTGATTTGTGCATAATGACTTGTATGATTGGAACTGCGTGTTGAATCTGAATTTATGCTAAAATGGGTGAAATAATATGCTTGTGATATAATGTTGATTGAGAAGCTTATAATGCATGTTAATTATGAGAAATCTCACCCTTACTTTAACAATTTCAGATTAAAGTTAGCAGCTCAGGAGTTGGTGAGGATGGCTCTAGAGCTATGTTACTTTAAGTCCGCGTGTCAGTGTCGTGCTCTGATAGGTTGTAACACTGGGGAACATTTAGTTGAGGAGTTAGTTATTATTCAATTGTTTCTTTGAATTTCATTGGGAATAATTATGTTTTGGTTTATTCCATTTTGGTTATGGTATTTTTCCGCTGTGTAAGACATGGTCTTAAGTTGATTGAATTATTTGAATAATGACCCTCAGTGTAGCATGACTACTGTTTTATTGGAAGTTTTATTTATTTCATAATTGTGACATCCCTTGTTCCGTGTTAACTCTGATGGAATATGTCTTTAATAATTGATATAATTAATATTATTCGGGGTATTTTAGAAGGGGTGTTACACATGTGACAGCCAAAGTTTCTTCTTGTTCCTGTCACGCATGATTCTTATACCAAGAATCTGATTAGCATCTCCCATTTATTTCATGGGAAATGACTCGCCCAATTGCTTCTTCAACCTGTCAATCATGGAAATATTTTTCCCAACAATAAGCATGTCATCAACATACAATAACAGGATAATGAAATTATCATCAGCAAACTTTTTAACAAAAACACAGTGATCAGAAGTAATCTTCTTGTAGCCTTGCTTACACATAATAGACTCAAACTTCTTGTACCACTGACGCGGGGATTACTTCAAGCCATATAGGCTCTTTCTCAATCTGCACACATAGTCTTCCTTGCCTTTAATAAGAAAACCATCAGGTTGCTTCATGTAAATCTCTTCCTCCAAATCACCATGAAGGAAAACAATTTTTACATCCATTTGCTCTACCTCTAGATCAAGAGTAGCAGCCAAACCCAACACGGTTCTTATGGATGACATCTTCACCTTAGGAGAAAAAATCTCATTAAAATCAACTCCCTTTCTTTGTCTGAAACCTTTCACCACCAATCTGGCTTTATATCTTGGAGATGTAGAATTGCTTTCTTGCTTTACCCTGTAAATTCACCTATTTTCTAACACGGTTCATTTCATCTTGCATAGCATCCAGCCACTTCTTATTTTCATCACTCTCCATGGCCTCATTAAAACACTCAGGTTCTCCTTCATCTGTCAAGGTAACATAGTCATCAGAAGGATACCTGGTAGATGGTTTCCTCTGCCTATTAGACCTCCAAAGTTGAACTTGAGGTGGCTCAGGAGCATCACCAAGATCTTCATCTTGTGACATCTCATGTTCCTCTTCAGCATCATCAACAGGAATATCTACATCATCTCCAAGCTGCTGGTCACCAACATCATCATGTTGCTCATCATTCTGAACATTATTTTCAGCAGTATACAGATCATGTACAGGCCTCCGAACTGGATCAACATCAGAAAAACTATTATCAATCTCTGGTGTAGTCTTCTCCATCTTATCAATGTCTTCAATGGTTTTGTCTTCCATTAACTTCACATCACAGCTTCTAACAACTTTCTTCCCAACTGGATCATATAGCTTGTATCCAAATTCATCCTGACCATACCCGATAAAAATACACTACCTTGTCTTTGCATCCAACTTGGATCTCTCATCCTTTGGAACATGAACATATGCTTTGCAACCGAAGACACGCAAATGATCATATTTGACATTCTTGCCAAACCAAATTTTGTCTGACACCTCTGCATTCAAAGAAACCGCAGGACTCAGATTAATAACATGCACTGCCGTGTACAATGCTTCACCCCAAAAATGTTTAGGCAACTTTGCTTCAGAAAGCATACACCTAACTCTTTCAATAAAAGTCCTATTCATCCTCTCCGCTAAACCATTCAGCTGAGGATTTTTAGGAGGAGTCTTTTCATGTCTGATACCATGCTGCTTGCAATAAACATCAAATGGTCCACAATACTCACCACCATTGTCAGTACGAATGCATTTCAGCTTCTTGCCTGACTGTCTCTCCACCATAACATGGAACTCTTTGAATTTCTCCAGAACTTGGTCTTTTGTCTTCAAAGCATAGACCCAAAGCTTCCTGGAACAATCATCAATAAAGGTAACAAAATAAAGTGCACCACTAAATTACTTTACCTTCAACGGGCCACAAACATCAGAATGCACCAATTCAAGCAACTCTAACTTCCTTGAGGGAGGATGCTTCTTGAAGGATACTCTAGTCTGCTTACCAGCCATGCAATGAGAAC
Organism: Vicia faba; assembly: GCA_948472305.1. Taxonomy (NCBI): domain Eukaryota; kingdom Viridiplantae; phylum Streptophyta; class Magnoliopsida; order Fabales; family Fabaceae; genus Vicia; species Vicia faba. The sequence continues at coordinate 993,091,695 of OX451735.1, forward strand.
ATTTCTCCAACTCTGCACTCTTCAATCCCGGAAGCACATCCTTTTTAGCTAAATAATTCAGCCCCTTTTCACTGATATGACTAAGCCTGCAGTTCCACAAAGAAGCCTCCATATCCATGACATTCACACTGTCTTTAGCAACCAATGCTTTAGTCCAATACAATTTATTATCTTTCTCCCCTCTAGCCACAACCAAGTTACCTCTGGTGAGTTTCCATTTTCCAGAACCAAAGTGATTAGCATAACCACCTTCATCAAGCATATGCACATAAATCAAATTGAAGCGAACATCTGGAGCATGTTTGACTCCTCTCAGCAACAACTTCATTCCCATGTTGGTCTGCAAACAAATATCACCAATACCAACTACCTTGGACACACCATCATTACCCATCTTCAACACTCCAAAGTCACCAGCAGCGTAAGATGTGAAGAACTCCTTCCTTGGTGTAACATGCAGTGTAGCAGCACTATCAACAACCCACATGCTCTCATCTGATACAAGATTGACTGAATCATGGTCACGGAGAATAATCAGATCATCACAAGTAGCAGTAGTAACACGGTCATCATCATCATGATTCTTATCTCTCTGCTTACTATTATTGTTTATGTTCTCCCTTTTCCATATGAAACAATTTTTCTGTATGTGCCCCATTTTGTGACAATGATTGCACTCAACATTCTTGTATATGGACTTGGACTTACTTCTTTTGTTATCTCTACTCGCACTCCTGCTATTCTGCCGGTTCCCTTTCGGTTCCTTTTTCTGACTCCTGCCTCTGTTCTCAGTGACAAGTACCTCATAATGAGATGAAGTACCCTGTGCCTTCCTTCTCATCTCCTCATTCAGAACACTTCCCTTTACACTTTGCAAAGAGACAACACCATCAGAAGCTCAGTTTGTAATTGAAACCCGAAAAGTTTCCCAAGAATCTGGTAGAGTATTCAGTAGCCATAATCCCAAAATTTCATCATCAAATTTGATACCCATACCTAACAATTGATCTAGGAGCCCTTGAAAATCATTCAAGTGATCAGAAATAGAAGTTCCCTCCTTGTACCTCAAATTCATCAAGGAATTCAACAAATACAACTTATTATTCCCTGATTTAGAAGCATACAAAGATTCAATCTTCTTCCACAAGGATTTGGCATGTTCCTCATTAGCAATGTGATTATAAACATTGTCTTCTACAAATTTCCGAATAAAACCACAAACCTGCTGATGTTCAAAATTCCACTCTTCATCAGTTTTGGATTCCGGCTTCTCACTAGCAAACACAGGAAGATGCACATTTTTCACAAATAACAGATCCTTCATTTTTCCCTTCCACAAATGATAATTAGTGCCATTCAAAGAAATCATTCTATTTGTATTTGCCTCCATCATTCAAACAAGTCAAACAACCCCTTAACCAAAGAGCTCTGATGCCACTCTGATGGGAAATTCAATAATAATTAACAGTAACAACTCTAATAGAGCAATACACAGCGAATATAATTTCCCCAACTTGTTGAATCTGTAAGGAGCAACAACAAATAATGCAGCAACTAAAAATCAACAATACAAAGAGACACCAATATTTTAACGTGGAAAAAACCTTCTCAAAGTGAGAAGTAAAACAACCACGGGCACAAGCCAGTAAACAAACTCCACTATGATCAATGTATGGGTACAAGAGAGTCTCAAATGTAGCACAAATCATGCTCAACAATCAGCCAAAACAACAAGGCAACAAAACATGAAATAGAGAACAAAGAAGAACCAGAAAACTCCAAAGGGCTGCTACTGTGCATGGTCAATATCTCCCACCTCAGACCTCTGATCGCCGATCACACCGTTCAGATTGAAGAACCGGATGTCAGGAACATGCAGTTCAAATTTCGGCCAAATCAGACGGCGAACGAAGGAGATATCGTGATTCTAGTGCAGCTGCTATGTGTATGTGCGAAAATCTATTTCTCTTCTCTTCTCTCACTTTTCTCTTGCCTCTCTTGCCTAAATCAGACCTCTCACACTTACCCTAATTGACCCCTCTCCACTTAGATAAGTGAGACACATGGGCTTGCACATATTGGGCCTTTCTCCACATAGGATGGGAGCTCAAAACCCAACAATATATATATATATATATATATATATATATATATATATATATATATATATATATATATATATATATATATATATATATATATATATATATCACGTAATATCGTTATAAATAGTAAATAAATATAGTATAGTGATGATTAAGAAATGTATATAAATGATATATTCTCTCTGTAACGATTTATAAACAAATTTTGCTTTTTAGATTCATTAAGTAATTAATATATCTGATTTATATATAGACCTGATATATTAATTATCCAATAAATCTAAAAAGCAAAATTCGCTTATAAATTATTACGGAGGGAGTACAAAGTGTCACCTGTCATAAATGTATATTTTAATAGAAGAGAAACAATTAAATAGTAATCTACCCGTACATTCGCACGGATCACACAATATCTTTATAAATAATAAATAATAAATAATATTTTTTAAGTCAATTTTATTTTTCTCTTTTATCATATCATAATATATTAGAATACATTAAATTATCTTATTAGAATATAGTAAATTATTTTAAGTTTAAGTCTCTAAAATAAATTGCAAAAGCAAATAAGTGATGTGTTATAATATTGAATAATATAAACAACGTGAGAATAATAAAAACAATACCAAAATAAAAAAGATACGATTTTTCTACTCATCATAAAAAGATAGATAATATACTTTAAACTAATCACATAATATTATTTAATTTTAATATATTTAATTTTTTTTTGAAGAAGCTAAAGATATATTATCATCGAAAATAATCCTTCAAATACAAAATGTACTTGAAAGAATCCAAAAGTTATTACAACACTAATTTATATAGTATAATTATTAAATAGTATAACTATTTATTGTTTTCAAAACATTTTACATTAGAGTAATGTTACCTAATTTTTAAAGTTTGATAGAAAAGAATTCACTAAATAAAAATCTTCTGCATACATTTTGTGACGTTTTAAGCATGTATTTAGAAAAAAATTATAAATTAATAAACATCAATAAGAATAAAGTAAAAATAAAAAAATAGGAAATAAATAAATAAAAAAAACAACCCATTAAAATGGTTATTACCTAGAATCCATTTGAACAAACGGAATGATAAGTGATATGAAGAAATAAAAGTTGCATATGACTTTTATAAGCCGTTGAAATATTTTATAATATAAAGACATATTTGGTGTGACATGAAGAAATAAAAAGTTGCATATGAGTTTTATAAGATGTTGAAATGTTTTACGATATGAAGAAATATTTGGTGTATTACTTTCTTGATTTCTTTAATTTAGGTGCCCCTCTATAGAGTTAGATGGCGGTTGGTTTACGTTGGATTCAGATCCAATATGTCAATCCAATAATATATTTTTAAGGCTTAATTCTAGTTGAAGTTTTAATCATTTTGATCGAATTCGGTTTAATTAATTTATCCGTTGAAATGAATCAATTTGTTTGATTACTTGAACTTTAATTTTGTCATAAAAAATTAAGAAAATTTTAAATTCAACTACATTTTAATTTTTTCATAAAAAAATTCAGCACATTTTAAATTCGTACATCAATCTCATATAACAAGCTTTACGATGCAAAATCAATTCATACAATATTTGCAGACTTATAGACTGCACTCTCCATGAGAATCATTTTGTTCTACTGGAAGTGATGTACCTTGCAACAAATAACTAGTACATTGCATTTCAAACAAAGACTTTACTTCACAAAATAAATTTATTTACAAGCATTAACATGAGACAATGAATCATGAACAAGATTATGATAATACCACTTATTCATAACAAGGTTTGTAATAACATCAAACGAATATTAAACATAAAACTAACATGAGACAAGGAATCATGACCAAGATCATTCATTGATAATACCACTTATTCATGACAGTGTTTGTAACGACATCAAACAAACAATTTCTCAATTCAATACAATAATCTCAATATTTTCAATATAATACCACTTCAAACTAAATGTTTGCATTCCCTAATTCTTCATTTCTAACCTTCAATTTTTCGTACTGATTTTTGATTTCATCTAAATTCTTTATTATGCTTTCCAATCTATTAATCACTACTTGGTTTATGTCTTCTGCCAATTCCTCGTGAAATCAACGAAGAAACCACATCGTCTTTTCAACAATCACTGCAAATTGCAAAAATTGATCAAACTTTGTTTACCATTTTTTAACATACCAAAACAAAAATTAGAGCTCAGTTCTAATTGTGACAATCCAAAAACTTCTTTCTATAATTCTTCTCAATAGTTTCCCTACCAAGAACAGTGTTATCTCCACAACGGTAGAGTGATGAAATTTGCGAGCTACTGTATACACATGACCCAACAATTTCAGATTTCTTCAGATTCATTGGCGAAGAAGAATGGAGCGAAACGACTATATTTTCATTTACTTTAGTTTTGGTGTTCTATTTTTAAATCCGATTTTATTTATATTTATAATTATGTTAATTATTTATAATAACGAAATAATATTAAAATTATAAATATAAAATTTTATCAAATTGTAAGAATCTGACCTATAACCTTTAAAAATTATTGTGATTGTAATTTTACCACTGCACCTTAAATTCTTTTGATGTTTAATTTGATTAAAGAAAAGAAAAATATATATTCTATAATTATAACATTACAATTTTCATTATAATTATTTATTATTAATTATATAATATAATGATATAATAAATTTAAAATGTTAGAAAATAAATAATAAGATATAATAATAATTTAAACTAATAAAATTTTTGAAAAAAAAACTCATGTTATAAAAGAAAAATGAAATTATATTTTTACATTATTATAATTCATACGATTAAACCGATGATCCCCTAATCTGATTATTAACCAAGTGATCCAATAATTTAATTGGGTCGATGACTGATATGAGTTTTAAAATATAAGTTATAACATGATGAGGATAAATAATGACTAAAGCAATATGAATTCGTCTTCTAACCCAACAACAATAAGTGATGTGTTATAATATTGAATAATATATAGAACGTGAGAATAATAAAAATAATACCAAAATAAAAAAGTATAATTTCTATACTATCATAAAAAGTTAGATAGTGTATTTTAAACTAACCACATGATGCTATTTTAATTTTAATATATTTAATTTTTTTTAAGAAGTTAAAAAATATATTACTAAACGAAAATAATCCTTCAAATACAAAGTGTACTTGAAAGACTCCAAAAATTATTACAAATTACATAGTATAATGATTAAATAGTATAATTATTTATTATTTTCAAAATATTTACATTGTAGTAACCTTGCCTAATTTTTAAAGTTTGATAAATAAGAATTCGCCAAATAAAAATCTTCTCCATACATTTTGTGACGTTTTTAAGTATGTATTTAAAAAAAAATAATTATAAATTAATAAACATCAATAAAAGTATAAGAAAATAAAAAGATATAACATTATATAATAAGAATAAAGTAAGAATAAAAAAAATAGGAAAGAAATAAAAAAAACAGCCAATTAAGATGGTTATTACCTAAATCCATTTAAACAACCCGAATGATAAGTGATATGAAGAAATAAAAGTTGCATATGAGTTTTATAAGATGTTGAAATATTTTATAATATAAAGAAATATTTCGTGTGATATGAAGAATCAAAAGTTGCATATGAGTTTTATAAGATGTTGAAATATATTACAATATGAAGAAATATTTGGTGTATTACTTTCTTGATTTGTTTCATTTAGGTGCCCCATTGTAGGGTTGGATGACGATCGGTTTGGTTTGGGTTCGGTTTCAATATATTAATTTCAATAATAAATTTGTTAGGTCCAATTCCAGTTGAATTTTTAATCTGTTTGATCAGATTTGGTTTAATCGATTTATCAGTTAAAATGAATCAATTTGTTCGATTACTTGAACTTTAATATTGTCATAAGAAAATTGAGAAAATTTTAAATTCAACTACATTTTAATTGTCATAAAAAAATTTCAGCACATTTTAAATTCATACATCAATCTTATATAACAATCTCTACGATGCAAAATCAATTCATACAATATTTAGAGACTTATAGACTGCATTCTCCAAGAGAATCATTTTGTTCTACTGGAAGTGATGTACCCTGCAAAAAAATAACAAGTACATTGCATTTCAAACAAAGACTTTACTTCACAAAATAAATTTATTTACAAGCATTAACATGAGACAATGAATCATGAACAAGATTATGATAATACCACTTATTCATAACAAGGTTTGTAACAACATCAAACATCAAACGAATATCAAACATAAAACCAACACGAGACAAGGAATCATGAACAAGATCATTCATTGATAATACCACTTATTTATAACAGTGTTTGTAACGACATCAAACAAAGAATATCTCAATACAATACAATAATCTCAATATTTTCAATAAAATACCACTTCAAACTAACAGTGTTCATCCAACCGAGATATTCCAAAAACGATATTCTCAAAAGTTTAAAGTCATTGCAACTTACAAATGCTTTTCTATAGGCTCATTATGCAGCCACATTTAAATTTTGGTTGGATGTGCTTTTCTACTCATGTTAATTTCATGCATATCCCATCTTCTTCTACTTTACTAGTTTTTGCTGAAAATAAATAAATTATTAACTCTTATTGTTGGTAGCATTAACATGAAAAATTAATGCATGTTATTGGAATCAGGTCAAGTCCAATTTTAGTACTGGTTGTACTAACAGTCAACAATACATACTAACAAACATCCATACACAGTAACAAACAACAAAATAATTGAGCTCTCCTAGGGTTTATGCCGAAAACCAAATGGGGCGTTGGCCTTACGACTAAAGGGATAGAGGCGAATCGGAAGAGAGTAACGAAACCTTTTATCATCGCAACGAACATGAAGACTTACACGGAATTGATAACTGCACCATGGGATGTGGAAAAACCAGCTCAGGAGAGTTTGGTGGCTACGACGGTAGAAATATCTAACCCCCAAAATTAGAGGTGAAGACCAAAAAACTTTGGGTTGATGTTATCCAAGGTAATCGAAGCTTGAATCGTGGAATGACACTAGGATACGTTGCACCTATGATGATGAACGAGAAGATAGTTATCCAAATTGAAGAAGATGATGTTGCTGATGAACTTGAGTTCTAGAAGAATGCAATCATCCTCTTTGTACCCCATGGACCAACAACAAGACTCTCAGCAGCCAAGAATGTAACTTGTCCTACCACCAGATAATCTACTTCAACCAAGAGAAGCACATCAAGGAGGACCATCTAACTATAATTTTAGGCTTTATATATTTTAGATCATGTCTATGTAACATGTCATTTTGTCAATCTTTTGGAACATATCTATGTAATATGTCATTCTTTCAACCTTTTGGAACATTTCTATATAACATGTCATACTGTCAGCATTTTGAAACATGTCTATGTAATATGTCATTCAGTGAACCTTTTGGAACATGTCTATATATTTTGGAACATATCTATCTAACATGTCAACTTAGTATTTTCAATTCAAGTAATCTGATGTGTTCATTTACTAGTAATACCCAAAATTATGTTTCTACAATTAATTATATGCCAAACAAAATAAGTCATATTAAACTGATAAACTGTGTTAAAATTACACATAAGATTGCACATAATCTTCATAAATTCATTACAGATAAACTTTGTTATAATTACATACAAGGTTGTTATATACGCCTAATATAGCTTAATGATAAATACACATAACAATATAGAACACATAATCTTCAATATTTTTTTTCCACTTCAACATCTTGTTCAGTTGAATTTGAAGTTCTAACATAGCATCCCTAATCTTCATTTCTAAGCCTCAATTTTTCGTACTGATTCTTGGTTTCATCTAAATCCATTGCTATGCTTTCCAATTTATTAATCACTACTTGGTTTATGTCTTTAACCAATTCCTCGTGAAATCAATAGAATAAACCACATCCTCTTTGCAATGATTCCTGCAAATTTCAAAAATTTCCTGCAAATTTCAAAAATTGATCAAACTTTGTTTACCATTTTTTAACATATCCAAACAAAATTAGGGCTTACTTTGTAATTGTGACAACCCAAAATTTCTTTCCATAATTCTTCTCAGTGGTTGCCCTACGAAGAACAATATTATCTCCACAACGAAAAAATGGTACAATTCACGAGCTACTATATACACATGACCCAAAATTTTCAGATTTCTTCAAGTTCATTTTCGAAGAAGAATGCTTCGCATTAATGGAGAATGGAGTGAAACGACTTGACTAATATGAAGACGATGGTGAAGGACATATATAAATAAGATAAAGATAACATGTCAGGTCACCAGTCACATAGGTCAAGTTAACGAACGTTTAAGCCCAACTGACATTAGGGACTTCTTAGTTACATTTTGAAACTTAAGGAACCAATTTGACACGAAAAAAAGTTAAAAGACCAAACTGAACCATGACTTATAGTTAAGAGACCAAAATGAGTATTTTGTCTAATAGAGTTTATAAAGTTCAACGAAATAACTTACAATAAAAATAAATTTCAAGATGATTTAGGCTATACTGTACGTTAGAAATTATAACAATTAAATAAAAGGGTAATTATGAGCATATGTTAAAGTCAAACAAAAATTTATTGTGACATTTTTATCTTTATAAGAGTTATTAATGTGTATTATTATATAAGGATTGGTCATATTTTTTTATAAATTCCGTTAATATTTGAAACCGGAGGACTACTGTCCCTAATTTGTTAAAACCAAGATGTTATAACCATAGTTTTAAAATTTATATCCTTTAGGTCGGTTGGACTGGTTAGACCGTGAATCACAGACTGAAACGATTCGGTATGGTTATTAGATCATTGTTGTCGATAATAATCAGTGTGATTCAGACAATTCACTAGTCAGATCAGTGAACCTGTGAGTTTCTTAATCCGAAGGATTGAATGTTTTATGTTTTTTAACTTAATTATAATTTTCACTCTTTATTTTTATTTTCTTTAGTTTTAGTGCTCTATTTTTAAATCCATTAATATTTATAATATGTTAATTAGTTATAATAACAAAATAATATTAAAATTATAAATATTAAAATTTTATCAAATTTTAAGAATCTGACCTATAACCTTTTAAAATTATTGGAATTGTTTTTTTACGATTTTTTTTTTACAATAATCAGGTATTAAAATAAAATTTCGCAAATAACCGCGTTTTGGAAAAAATTACGCAAATAACCATGTTTCAGATGACTCTCCAAAGGAGGAGCCATCTCACTTGGCGTCTCCACCCCTAGTTTTGCCCTAGGCGCCATCTCACTTGGCGCCTCCTCTCACTTTTAGCCAAGTGAGATGGCACATGCACTTTAAAAGTGAGAGGAGGCGCCATCTCACTTGGCTCATAGGGCAAAATTAGGGCATAATGCTGTTTTATAAATAATTTGTCCGTTTCTCCGTCGTTTCTCACACTTTCTCGCACTGTTTTGTTATTTTTTACTCTATTATTTGCGTCATGACATCGCCCATGATTTTTAGCAGAGATGATTACGTTATCTTCTCCGCCACGAAACCTGCGATGAAAATGAAATTCTGGCACATTCACTCCATAGAGCGTCTGAAGCGGGAGTTGATGCGATGGCTAGATGGAGACATTGCGGAGGGGGAAAAATTCGAAGGATCCAACGAAGACGAACAACAACCTCACATGCGACAGGAAGACCTAATGTATGGTTGGAGGAAGTTAAAACAGACAGCGATGTAATGTTGATGATGCATGGGTCAGATGAAATTGTGTTAACATTTGTAATTTCGTAGGCGGAATATCGTGTATTTTTCTTGTATGCGCAATATTTATTGTAGCAAAATCTGTTAACAGAAAACCCTAATGTTTACAACATAATTAAGGAAAGATTTTATGTATTACAATTTTTATGTGGTCGAGGCAGACGCCCGATTCGGACAATTTTTGCGATTGTGTCCGACCTGACGGCATAAATCACACTTTCTTTCCATCTTGTCAAGATTGTCCATTTCTGTTGTGATGTGCTTACTTTTGGGACGAACCTTCATGATCCTTCACATTTGGTCATTGTGCCACACTATTTCACCGTCGTATGCAGGCCAATAATCAGGTTTTGCTACCAAAGGAAAGTTGTTGTTGTAAACGTTGAGCAACGTTTCAGATATGTAAATGTGTGACAGAAGTTGCAGCGCGTCTTGATGGGTATAAGCACAAGCGACAATGACATGAGAGCAAGACATACGAAATGCTTGAAATCTTCCACAATCGCACCAACGAGAAGGTAGCATGACCCTATATTCTTGTCTTAGCAGGCCTTCGTTATGGTCGATTGTCTCTTTCACAATGAAGTTGTGGTTGTGTCGGTCAAACCGTATAACCATATGAGTGTTGGCTTTGGCACTTTCTGCCTTAATGTATTTCATGCAACTTTCACTGCATAGTTGTCCAGATTGCAACACCGCATTCCACATTTCACCTATTTTGGAAAACAACGCAGCCATCCTAAAATACGTAGATTTTACCAAAGTAGTGATCAGGAGGTTTTGTATGCCTTTGAATACCCCATTCATCGATTCAATAAGATTCTTTGTCATGTGCCCCCATCTTTGGCCATTGTCGTATGACCTAGTCCATTTTTCCACCGGAATATTGTCGATCCACCTACCAGCTTCCGAATTTGACAAACGGATCTCGTTGCGGTAATATTTGAATGTGGGTTGTGTCAATGCATATCCCGCATTCATAACCGCTTTCCTTAGTGTTTTGTCCTTGATCTCCCTCGTGAAATTCTGGACGATATGCCTAACGCAATAGACATGCGTAGAAGGAGGGTCATGCCAACGGTTTGCAAGATTATTGTAGGCACTTTCATTGGAGGCATGTCTGTCCGAGATCAAACAGAGATCTGGTTGAGGAGCCACGTGTGTCCGCAGGTTTTTCAAAAAAAAGCTCCAAGCACGACCTGTCTCCCCCTCGACTAGGGCAAAGGCAATGGGGACAATGTTGTTGTTGCCATCTTGTGCAACTGCCATTAGTAGCGTGCCTTTGTACTTCCCATACAACCAAGTCCCATCAATTTGTATAATTGGTTTGCATGATGCAAACCCTGTGATGCAAGGTTTAAATGCCCAAAACACTCGACTGAATATGTCGTTGCCGTTTAGTTGACTACCATCTTGGGCATATGCTGGCACTGTTTCCAGAACGTAAACAATACCCGGAGAATACGTCTTGAGTGCATTCAGGTAGCAAGGAAGTTATTGGTATGACTCCTCCCAGTTTCCGTACACCTTTTCAATTGCCTTAGTCTTTTCTAACCACGCCTTACAGTAAGACAAAGTATAGTTAAAAACCGTGGTGATGTGGGAGATGATTGTTTTCACCTTCAAAGATGGGTCGTTGCTGACCAGTGGTAGGATTTCTTGACAGATGAGATCGTAATTAAGTTTTCGGTGGTCCTGTGATTGGGTAGAACTTACACAAGTGTGGGTAGTCATGGAACCTATGACCCAACAATCACCTCTTAATTTGTATGATGCAGTCAGCTTGAACATACAGTCAGGGTGGACACACTTGATCTTGTACCTTTCTGGGTTGACACGGTCCACCTTAAAATCAACCGAGTTGAGCATGTGGAATTTTTTTATGGCTCTGATGCATTCCTCTCTGTTACGAAACTTGTCTTTCTCTTTTAAGTTTTCATCCGACTACATATACGGATTGAAAAATAAATCAGTAGACGGTTCATATCTGCCCATGTTGAAGTTTGTCATGTGTGAAGGTGGTGTGTAGATTTCGTTTGCAGGAATACTAGGTATGTCATCATCGTCGGAATCATCATTCACCATTTCATCAAACTCTAACTCGTCATCTTCTTCTTCTTCATCAACTGCATCTACCTCAGCTTGTTCATTCTCCAAAGGATCAACCACTTGTGTCACCTGAGGCTCTCGCAGTATAATGTTCAACTCAATAGAGTCGTACCCAGAATACACATGGCTGGAAAACATATTCTGGAGATTCTCGTCATCTTGAACTTCAACCTTATAAAAAATTATTTGGTTGTTTCTAAAAAAAACTGGATTCTGATAAAATATCTGCGTCACCGGGCCTCGTCCAAGTTTGGCCTCTAATCATTTTTTGAAGTACGAGAAATTGGCTTTCCTGTTTAAAAGAAATCGGATGTTGTCTGTGTCTCTAAACAAAAATCCAGAGGTGGGACAAATGTATGTCTCACCGTTGAAATGTGATTTGATGACATATTATGGTGTAGAGGCCATTGCGTAGGGTTGTTTGAAGGTTTGAAGGTTGGAATGTTTGAAGTTTATGAGTTATTCGAAGGTTTGTATGTTTGAAGTTTATTGATTGTATGAAGGTTTGAAGGTTGGAATGTTTGAAGTTTATGAGTTATTCAAAGGTTTGTATGTTTGATTGTTTGAAGGTTTGAAGGTTTGATTGTATGAACGTTAGAAGGTTTGACAAATTAAGTGAATCAGTGTTATGATACCTATGACACCAATGACACCTCTTATTCGCTAAAGGGGATGGCGACACCTTTCATTTTTGTACTCTTTCGCCAAGTCCAATGGCGCCTCCCTTAATGTCCAATCGTGTTACATGCATGCAGATATGTAACCCCCTAGGCTGCCACCTAGCCTGCGCCTACTCTTCACCTACACTGTAACTTGTAAGTCTCCTCCCATCACCTCCAATAATGTTACATGCATTCAGGCATGGCATCCCAAAGGCTGTCACGTAGCCTGAGCCTACTCTGCAACCAATGACACCTCTTATTCGCCAAAGGGCATGGCGACACCTTTCATTTTTGTACTCTTTCGCCAAGTCCAATGGCGCCTCCCTTAATGTCCAATCGTGTCACATGCATGCAGATATGTAACCCCCTAGGCTGCCACCTAGCCTGCAAGAGTGACACTTCTCATGCATGCATGCACCAGCTACCACCTCACTCACTTTATGAAATTTTTTTGCCTATAAATATAGACCATATCATACTTCTCTCACACCCACACTCGTCTCACTCTCTGCAACGAAGTCTTTCATAATCTCTTACACTTTCTTAGTCTTTCATAATCTCCTACACTTTCTAAGTCTTTCATAATCTCTTACACTTTCTAAGTCTTTTATAATCTCAAGCATTTTAAACAATGACTCTTCTAACAATGGGTGATTCTCACAGAGGCACAAGGGAAAATATTGCCACATTTGTAAGTTTCTAATTTGGTTATACATTATTTATACTTAAGGTAATGTTATGTTCATCTTACTTAATCTTACATCTTTTACATTATTAACTCAAGATACCAAAAGATTCAGAATCTGGTCTCACAACTACCTGGCTCCTGACCCATTTATCGTACCACATCTGGAATACGCAGGTTTCAGACATGTTATAAAGATCTCCAACTGCACAATTGATTCGAAGTTCATTCTTGCAATGTTGGAAAGGTGGAGACCAGAGACCCATACATTTCACCTACCAATAGGTGAACGTACCGTCACGCTAGAGGATATGTACATGTTACTAGGTCTCCTTGTCGACGGTAAGGCCGTGAATGGGTCGGTTCAACAACCCAATTCTCAGTGTGAAGAATTGTTGGGCAGGGATATGGTTGAAGGTGGTGGTGCGAGAGGTCAAGGAATACTACCCACTGAGCTTAAAAATCATTATGCAAGTTTGGAATTAAACGAAAATTCCTCCGAGCAAGACAGGGTAGTAAAAGCCAGAACTTATCTTATGATACTATTTGGTACCTTTTTATTTCCCGAAAGTACGGGAAATAGTGTAAATTTTATGTATTTACATTTACTTAGAGATTTTGAAAAAACAAGAAAGTATAGTTGGGGTTCTGCAGTTTTAGCCCACTTATACAGTTCCTTGTGCAAAAATGCAGTCAAGGAAAAATGTACATTTTATGGGTGCACTTTTTTACTATAAGCCTGGGGTTGGTGGAGGATGGAGTCCTTAAATCCCGTCAACAACAACACTTTCGTTTTCCCATGAGCAACAAAGTAAGTCATCAAGTTATATCATTTATTACTATTCATCTCTTCACCAAATATATGCTAAAAATAAAATGTTTTTCATTTTCTTTAGGTATTGCATGAGGGGTATGGATTACGGCAAGAATCCAAGATTCAATGTCGCACTATCTATTGGATCACTTAGGCCCGGATGATGTACGTCGTACCTTTAAACTTTTCTTCATTTAAATTATTTATATATTACGTTTTCGTTAACCTAATTTAAAATTTTCGCAGTTCGTCTGGAGACCATATTTGGGTTTGGGCCATGAACCAAACCCCGAGGATGCAGCAATTTGGACCGCGAAGACTGCAATCATTCGGTTCAACGTTGTGGAGATGCACCACAACGACCGTGTAAAGATGCAGTTCGAAATGCATCAAGAGATACCAAGTGATCCAACTTGTTTGTCCCCATGACATCTCAAAAGGGTCGACGCCCAGTGGGGTCTTACCAACTGGAAAGACTTTACTCCGGAATGGTGTAAGATGTGGCAGAGGTGTCACCGATATGTCTTGCAATTCCCGGTTTTCCTCAATCATGGTAATATGCGACACACGAATCAATATTTATCTTGGTACAGGTCGATTAGTAACCCTGAAATGCACGTGTCTCATCCAAGGTACTTAGTTGACCCACGCACACAATGGGCACAACCCTCGTTTCCCCAACAACAAACCCAACACACATCAACCTCCCACCAACCCCCCAGAAGAAACAGAACCACAAACACCCAACCACAGTCTCCACCACAACACAATTACACTCAAATGCCCCACAACCAACCACAATCACCACCTCAGTACCAATACCCCCATATGCCTCACACCCAACCACAATACCAATCACAATACCAATACACCCGCATACCCCACACACAATTTCAGTCTTCTATATATCCCAATATGGGCCCCTCAACATCCAGCCTTAGCCCTGATCTGGGAATGTCGGAAGATTACGAACAAACCGACCCATCCTACCATCAACCACAGTATCACCAAACCACCCAACATTATCAATACCAAACACCCCAAGATCCATTTCCTTTCTACCCCCCGTACTCAGACGATCAATGCTACAGACCCACCATGGAACCCCACCCACCGCCAACACGACCAAACTTTGAGGGTATGGGTAACCGACTGTACCAAAGCGGATCTTCTAGATATGGAGATCTGACTGATTTCATGGATCCGGAACGCATTGACTTCGCTGGGCCATCGACCCTGCCACAGCAGGAAACACGACGACACCCAGCACGGGAAAGGCGAGGACGGGGATGCGGAACCAGAGGTCATTACCGGGTTCCGGGGGATCACTGATTTATTTGTTTTTTTTATCTGTTTTTTTATCTGTTTTTTTATCTGTTTTTTTAATGTAATACATTTGGATGTAATTTTTTTTTAAAATAAAAAGTCAATTTTGTTGATCCTATATCCAATACGCAACGCACCGGACCGAAAAAAAAAGCGAAATTTGCCCTAGAATTGCACTTAGGCGCCATCTCACTTGGCTTAGGGCATGCCTTAAGCACTACACCTTAAATCTCTTTGATGTTTAATTTGATTAAAGAAAAAAAAGTTATATAATCTATAATTATAATATTACAAATTTATTTATATTTAGTTATTAATAATTATATAATATAATGATATAATAAATTTAAAATGTTAGAAAATGAATAATAAGATATAATAATATTTTAAACTAATAAAAATTTTGTAAAAGAAATCATGTTATAAAAGAAAAATAAAACTATATTTTTACATTATTAAAATTCATGTGATTAAACCGATGATCCACTAATCTGATTATTAACCAAATGATCCAATAGATTAATTGAATCGTTGACTGATACGAGTTTTAAAATATTGGTTATAACATGATGAGAATAAATGATGACAAAAGCAATATGAATTCGTCTTCTAACCCAAAAACAATAAGTGATGTGTTATAATATTGAATAATATAAACAACGTGAGAGTAATAAAAATAATACCAAAATGAAAAAAGTATAATTTCTATATCCATCATATAAAATTATAAGTATATTTAAAACTAATAGCATGATGCTATTTAATTTTAATATATTTAATTTTTTTTGAAGAAGCTAAAAAGATATATTACTAACCGAAAATAATTCTTCAAACACAATGTGTACTTGAAAGACTCTAAAAGTTATTACAATACCAATTTACATAGTTTAATTATTAAATAGTTTAATTATTTATTATTTTCAAAACATTTTACATTGTGGTAAACTTACATAATTTTTAAAATTTGATAGATAAGAATTCACCAAATAAAAATCTTCTGCACACATTTTGTGACGTTTTAAAGTATGTATTTAGAAAAAATGGTATAAATTAATAAACATCAATAAAAGTATAAGAAAATAAAAAGATATAACATTATATAATAAGAATAAAGTAAGAATAAAAAAAATAGGAAAGAAATAAAAAAACAGCCCATTAAAATGGTTATTACCTAAATCCATTTGAACAAATCGAATGCTAAGTGATATGAAGAAATAAAAGTTGCATATGAGTTTTATAAGAGGTTGAAATATATTATAATATAAAGAAATATTTGGTGTGATATGAAGAAATAAAAGTTGCATATTAGTTTTATAAGATGTTGAAATATTCTATAATATGAAGAAATATTTGGTGTATTACTTTCTTGATTTGTTTCATTTAGGTGCCCGTCTGTAGAATTGGATGACAGTCGGTTTTGTTATTGTTAGATCCAATTCCAGTTGAATTTTTAATCTGTTTGAT
Organism: Vicia faba; assembly: GCA_948472305.1. Taxonomy (NCBI): domain Eukaryota; kingdom Viridiplantae; phylum Streptophyta; class Magnoliopsida; order Fabales; family Fabaceae; genus Vicia; species Vicia faba. The sequence goes on from OX451735.1 coordinate 993,108,660, forward strand.
CAGATTCTATTTAATCGGTTTGTCAGTTGAAATGAATAAATTTGTTCGATTACTTGAACTTTAATTTTGCCATAAAAAATTGAGAAAATTTTAAATTCAACTACATTTTAATTGTCATAAAAAAATTCAACACATTTTAAATTCATACATCAATCTCATATAACAAGCTCTACGATGCAAAATCAATTCATACAATATTTGTTGACTTGTAGACTGCACTCTCCAAGAGAATCATTTTGTTCTACTGGAAGTGATGTAGCCTGCAAAAAATAACAAGTACATTGCATTTCAAACAAAGACTTTACTTCACAAACTAAATTTATTTACAAGCATTAACATGAGACAATGAATCATGAACAAGATCATGATAATAACACTTATTCATAACAAGATTTGTAACAACATCAAACATCAAACAAATATCAAACATAAAACCAACATGAGACAAGGAATCATGAACAAGATCATTCATTGATAATACCGCATATTCATAACGTTGTTTGTAACGACATCAAACAAATAATTTCTCAATACAATACAATAATCTCAATATTTTCAATATAATACCACTTCAAACTAACAGTGTTCATCCAACCGAGATATTTCAAAAACGATATTCTCAAAAGTTTAAAGTGATTGCAACTTACAAATGCTTTTCTATAGACTCACTATGCAGCCACATTTGAATTTTGGTTGGAAGTGCTTTTCTATTTCACTAGTTTTTCTTAAAATAAATAAGTGATTAACTCTTTTTAGTGGTAGCATTAACATGAAAAATTAATGCACGTTGTTGGAATCAGATCAAGTCCATTTTTAGTACTGACAGTAATAATAGTAAAAAATACATACTAACAAACATCCATACACAGTAACAAACAATAAAATAATTAATCTCTTCTAGGGTTTATGTCAAAAACCAAACGGGGCGTTGGCCGTCCGGCTAAACGGACGGAGGCGAACTGAAAGACAACAGCGAAACCTTTTTTCACATTAGCGAACACGAAGACCTTCACAGAATTGATAACTGCACCATGGGATGTGGAAGAACCATCTCAGGAGAGTCAGGTGGCTACGATGGTGGAAATACCTAAACCCCGGAATTGGATGTGAAGACTAAGAAACCTTAGGTTGATGTTATCTAAGGTAATCGAAGCCTGGATCGGAGAATAACATTAGGATACGTTGCACTTATGGTAATGAATGGGGAGATAGTCATCCAAATTGAAGAAGATGATGTTGATGATGAACTTGAGTTCTGGAAGAATGAAATTATCCTCTTTGTACCCCAAGACCAACAACAAGACTCTCAGAAACCAAGAATGTAACTGGTCCTTCCACCAAGCGATGTACTTCAACCAAGAGAAGCACATCAAAGAGGACCATCTAGTTATAATTTTAGGCTTTATGTAATTTGGAGCATGTCTATGTAACATGTTATTTTGTTAACCTTTTAGAACATGTCTATGTAATATGTCATTCTATGTAATATGTCATTCTATCAGCCTTTTGGAACATCTCTATGTAACATGTCATTTCGTCAACTTTTTGAAACATGTCTATGTAATATGTCATTCTGCAACCTTTTGCAACATGTCTATGTAACATGTCATTCTGTCAACCTTTTGGAACATGTCTATGTATTTTGGAACATATCTACATAACATGTCAACTTCATATTTTCATTTCAAGTAATCTGATGTGTTCATTTACTAGTAATACCCAAAATTATGTTGCTACAATTAATGATATGCCAAATATAATAAGTCATATTAAACTGATAACTGTGTTAAAATTACACGTAAGATTGCACATAATCTTCATAAACTGATAAACTATGTTAGAATTACACATAAATTGTGTTAAAGTTACACACAAGGTTGCTACATACTCCTAATACAGCTTAATGACAAATACACATAACATTATAAACCATAAAACCTTCAATGTTTTTTTCCACTTCAACATCTTGTTCGGTTGAATTTGAAGTTCTAACACAACATCCCCTAATTCTTCATTTCTAACCCTCAATTTTTCGTACTGATTCTTGGTTTCATCTAAATCCTTTGCTATGCTTTCCAATCTATTAATCACTACTTGGTTTATGTCTTCTGCCAATTCCTCATGAAACCAATCGAAGAAACCACACCCTCTTTGCAAGGATCCCTGTAAATTTCAAAAATTGATCAAACTTTATTTACCATTTTTTAACATACCCAAACAAAAATTAGGGCTTACCTTGTAATTGTGATAACCATAAAATTTATTTTCCATAATTCTTCTCAGTGGTTTCCTACGAAGAACAATGTTATCTCCACAACGACAAAGTCGTGCAATTCGCGAGCTACTATTTACATATGACCCAACACTTTCAGATTTCTTCAAGTTCATTTGTAAAGAAGAATGCTTCATATTCATGGGAAATGAAGCGAAAAGACTTGACCAATATGAAGACGGAGATGAAAAAGTATCTGGAGCAGAGAAGATTTTGTGCAGGTGAAGAAAATGCATCTGGAATAAAGACAATGGTGAAGAACATATATAAATAAGATGAAGATAAAATATAAGCTCACCAACCACATATGTCAAGTTAACAAACGTTTGAGTCCAACTGACAGAAGGGACTTCTTTGTTATATTTTGAAACTTAAAGAACCAATTTGACAATAAAAAAGGTCAAGGGATCAAACTGAACCATGACCTATAGTTAAAAAACAAAAATAAATATGTTTTCTAATAGAATTTATAAAGTTCAACGAAATAACTTACAATAAAAATAAATTTCAAGATACGTTGGAAATTATAACATTTAAATAAAAGGGAAATTATGAGGATATGTTAAAGTCAAATAAAATTTATTGTGACATTATTATCTTTATAAGAGTTAGTAGTGTGTATTATCGTTTAAGGATTTGTCATATTTTTTTATAAACTCCATTAATATTTGAAACCAGAGGACTATTGTTCATAATTTCTTAAAACCAAGATTTTATAACCATATTTTTAAAATTCATATCCTTTCGGTCGGTTTGACCAGTTAGACCGTGAATCAGAGAGTAGAACAATTCAGTAAGAGTATTAGATCATTGTTATCGATAAAAATCAGCGTAAATCAGACGGTTCACTAGTCAGATCAGTGAACCTGTGGGTTTCTTAATCTGACAAATTGAATTTCTTATGTTTTTTAACTTTATTAAAATTTTCATTCTTTATTTTCATTTTCTAATGTTTTGATGCTCTATTTTTAAATCTGATTTTATTAATATTTATAATTATGTTAATTATTTATAATAATGAAATAATATTAAAATTTTTAGAGTCTGACCTATAACCTTTTAAAATTATTGGGATTGTAATTTTACCAGTGTACCTTAATTCTCTTTGATGTTTAATTTAATTAAAGATAAGAAAGTTATATATTTTATAATTATAATATTACAATTTTCATTATATTTATTTATTATTCATTATATAATATAATGATATAATAAACTTAAAATTTTAGAAAATTAATTATAAGATATAATAATATTTTAAACTAGTAAAAATTTTGAAAAAAAATCATATTATAAAAGAAAAATAAAACTATATTTTCACATTATTAAAACTCATGAGTTTAAACCGATAATCCACTAATCTGATTATTAACTAAGTGATCTAATAGTTTAATTGGATCGATGACTGATATGAGTTTTAAAATATTGATTACAACATATGATAGGAATAAATGATGACAAAAGCAATATGAACTCGTCTTCTAACCCAAAATCAATAAGTGATGTGTTGTAATATCGAATAATATAAACGTGAGAATAATAAAAATAATACCAAAATAAAAAAAATATAATATTTATATCCATTATAAAAAGTTAGATAGTGTATTTTAAACTAATCACATGATGCTATTTAATTTTAATATATTTAATTTTTTTTGAAGAAGCTAAAAAGATATATTACTAACGGAATATAATTCTTCAACCACAAGATATATTTGAAAGACTCCAACAATTATTAAAATACCAATTTACATAGTATAATTATTTATTATTTTCAAAACATTTTACATTGTGGTAACCTAACCTAATTTTTAAAATTTGATAGATAAGAATTCACCAAATAAAAATCTTCTGCATATAATTTTTGAAGTTTTAAAGTATGTATTTAGAGAAAAAAAATTATAAATTAATAAACATCAATAAAAGAATAAGAAAATAAAAAGATATAACATTATATAACAAGAATAAAGTAAAAATAAAAAAAATAGGAAAGAAATAAAAAAACAGCCCATTAAGATGGTTATTACCTAAATCCATTTGAACAAACCGAATGATAAGTGATATGAAGAAATAAAAGTTGCATATGAGTTTTATAACATGTTGAAATATTTTACAATATGAAGAAATATTTGGTGTATTACTTTCTTGATTTTTTTTCATTTAGGTGCCCCTCTGTAGGGTTGGATGACAGTCGGTTTGGTTTGGGTTCGGTTCCTATAATAAATTTGTTTGGTCTAATTCCAGTTGAAATTTTAATCTGTTTGATTAGATTCGGTTTAATCGGTTTATCAGTTGAAATGAATCAGTTTGTTCGATTACTTGAACTTTCATTTTTTCATTAAAAAATTGAGAAAATTTTAAATTCAACTACATTTTAATTGTCATAGAAAAATTCACCAGATTTTAAATTGATACATCAATCTCATATAACAAGCTTTACAATGCAAAATCAATTCATATAATACTTGTAAACTTGTACACTGCACTCTCGAAGAGAATCATTTTGTTCTACTGGAAGTGATGTTACCTGCCACAAATAACAAGTACATTGCATTTCAAACAACGACTTTACTTCACAAAATAAATTTATTTACAAGCATTAACATGAGACAATGAATCACTGTGGGATTTTGGATCGAACTCTAGTTGGTCGAAGTACTTGCTGTAGTCGAAGAAGGTTCTAGCATGTATTTGTCGAATGATGCTTGTCGAATTAGGTTTTAATGTTTAAACCCTAATTTGTTAAGTTAGCTTGTTTGTTAAGTTAGCTTGTATAATGGGCCTTGTGGAAAAAGCCCATTAGTTAGTATGTTAGGTTTTATTATAAATAGCATACTAGTCTCTCATCATTGCCAACACAGCAAATCCTAATATAGGGTGAGAGGGTTATTTGTCATTCTTGTAAACTTGTAATCTTGTTTCCTAAGAGAAAGTAAAGAATAGCAGTTATAACCAATTCTTGTGTTCTTCTTATTTCTTGTTCTTTATTCTTCCCTTATTCGATACTTTGTTATTGGCATTGAATTCACAACAAATTGGTGCGGTGAGCGTGGAGAAGATGCCTTCAACAAAGTATGAGATTGAAAAGTTCACCGGAGTGAATGATTTCGGTCTATGGCGCTTGAAGATGAAAGCCCTACTGGTTCAGCAGGGTTGTTTGGAAGCGTTGAAGGGAGCGACGGCGATGGACGCTGCGTTAACAGAAAGAGAGAAGACGACCATGATCGAGAAAGCACACAGCGCAATTTTGTTGAGCCTTGGTGATAAGGTTCTTCGACAGGTATCAAAGGAGACGACGGCATCAGGGTTATGGGTGAAACTTGAAAGTTTGTATATGACCAAATCTCTGGTAAATCGACTCTACCTGAAGCAAGCTTTGTATTCATTCAAGATGATCGAAGACAAAGTGTTGGCTGAGCAGTTGGATATGTTCAACAAGCTGATTCTTGATCTTGAAAATATTGATGTAAAGATTGATGATGAAGATCAAGCGTTGTTATTGTTGTGCGCTTTGCCCAGATCACATGCTCACTTCAAAGAAACCCTCTTGTATGGAAGAGAGTCCCTGACCTTTGAAGAAGTTCAATCAGCCTTGTACTCTAAGGACTTGAACGAACGTAAGGAGCATAAACCTTCGACGGTTGGTGAAGGTTTGGCTGTTAAAGGAAAATTCGACAAGAAGAAAGGTAAAAATCAGTCGAAGTCTTATAGTGGTGACACATCTGGTATTAGATGCTATCACTGTAAGAAAGTAGGTCACACAAGAAAGGTGTGCCCTGAACGCCTGAAAGATCATGGAGGTAAGGATAATGGCAATGCAGCTATTGTCCAAGATGATTTCGAATCATCTGATGTTCTTGTGGTTTCAAGCAACAACTCGTCGAAGGAGTGGATTATGGATTCTGGATGCACTTGGCACATGACTCCAAACAAAGACTTGTTCGAGGAATTATGTGATCAAGATGGTGGATCTGTATTGCTGGGAAACAACAAAGCTTGCAAGATTGCAGGCGTTGGATCTGTGAGATTCAAGCTCCATGATGAGTCAATAAGATTGTTGACTGAAGTCAGGTATGTACCTGATTTGAAGAGAAATTTGATTTCTCTTGGTGAATTCGACAAGAAAGGATATGTGTTTCAAGGAGAGAAAAGTATCCTGAGAGTCATGAAAGGGTCGAAGGAAGTCTTGAGAGGCGTGAAGAAACAAGGCTTGTATACCCTTGAGGCTGAAGTTGTAAGTGGTTCGACAAATGTTGCATCCACGAAACCTTTGTCGAAGACAGAAATTTGGCACATGAGATTGGGCCATGTCAGTGAAAGGGGTCTGGTCGAATTAGGGAAACAAAATCTGCTTGGTGGAGATAAAGTCGAAAAGCTGAAGTTTTGTGAACCCTGTGTACTTGGAAAATCCTGTAGAATGAAGTTCAACAAAGGCAAACAAAGAACACATGGATCCCTTGATTACATCCATGCTGATCTTTGGGGGCCTGCAAGGTGTCCATCACATTCAGGAGCAAAGTATTTTCTATCCATAGTAGATGACTATTCCAGAAAGTTATGGGTATTCATCCAGAAGACTAAGGATGAAACTTTTGAGAATTTCAAAAGTTGGAAGACTCTTGTCGAAAATCAAACTGGCAAAAAGGTAAAGAGGTTGAGAACCGACAATGGCCTTGAGTTTTGCAATGAGGCGTTCGACAGTTTTTGTGTTGCCTCTGGTATTGCAAGGCACAAAACTACCGCAGGTACTCCTCAACAAAATGGTTTGGCTGAAAGGTTTAATCGAACTATTTTGGAGAGAGTTAGATGCATGTTGACTAGTGCGGGATTAAAGAAGGTGTTTTGGGCTGAGGCTGTTTCGACAGCAGCATATCTGATAAACAGATGTCCTTCGACAGCGTTAGATATGAAGACACCTGAAGAAGTTTGGTCGGGACATCCACCAGATCTCGACAAACTAAGAGTATTTGGCTGTGTAGCCTATGCTCACATTAGGCAAGACAAGGTCGAACCTAGAGCTCTGAAATGCATGTTTATGGGATACCCTGAAGGAGTAAAAGCTTATAGGCTATGGTGCCTAGAGCCAGGTCACAGGAGGTGTATCACCAGTCGAGATGTAGTTTTCAATGAAACTGAAATGGCTTTCAAGAAAACTGATGATGTTGACGAAGAGCTGGAACAGGTAGAGATTCCTGTTGAGGTGGAGCATGTTGATGCTGAAATGCGTATCCCAGATGAAGTCGAAGAAGAAACAGAATATTCTGATGATGTTGAGGAAACTGTTGATGACTACCTATTGTCGAGAGATAGGCAAAGAAGAGTCATAAAACCACCTCAGAGACTTGGATATGCAGATCTTGTAGCTTATGCCTTAATCTCTGCAAGTGAAGTTCTAGACGAAGAACCTAGAGATTATACGGAAGCTATAAGGAGTCGAATGAAGACTGAATGGCTAAAGGCCATGCATGACGAGATGAAATCTCTTCATGATAATCACACTTGGGAACTGATCAAGAAACCTGTTGGGGCAAGGTTAGTCAGCTGTAAGTGGATTTTCAAAATTAAGGAAGGAATTAAAGGAGTAATGTCGAAGAGGTACAAGGCAAGATTAGTCGCAAGGGGTTTCACTCAGAAAGAAGGTGTCGACTTCAATGATGTATTTTCCCCTGTTGTGAAGCACAGATCCATTCGAATGTTGCTTGCCATGGTGGCTCAGTTCGACCTTGAACTGGAACAAATGGATGTGAAGACTGCGTTCTTGTATGGTGACTTAGATGAAACAATCCTGATGAGGCAACCTGAAGGGTATGTCGAAAAGGGGAAAGAAGATTATGTGTGCAAACTGAAGAAATCTTTATATGGACTTAAACAATCTCCTCGACAGTGGAATAAGAGATTCGACAAGTTCATGGAACACATAGGTTTCATTCGAAGTCAGTTCGACCATTGTGTTTACTCCAGATTTCGACCTGAAAATTCATTTGTTATTTTGTTGCTTTATGTTGATGATATTCTGATAGCAAGCAACAATGTCGAAGATGTAATAAGGGTGAAGGCTGAACTCAATAAGGAGTTCGACATGAAGGATCTGGGAGCTGCATCCAGGATTCTTGGAATTGACATTCGAAGAGATAGAAAGCAGTCGAAATTATGCTTATCTCAAGAGGCATACCTTCGAAAGATTCTTGACAAGTTTGGTATGTCGAACTCAAAGCCTGTTGTGACTCCAACGAACCCTCAATTCAAGCTGAGTATTGATCAATGTCCCAGTACTGATGTTGAAAGAACATATATGAATAGCATCCCATATGCTAATATAGTTGGTTCTTTAATGTATGCTATGGTCTGTACTAGACCCGATATAGCATATGCAGTAAGTCTTGTAAGCAGGTACATGGCGAATCCTGGAAAGGCTCACTGGCAAGCGTTAAAGTGGATTTTAAGGTACATAAATGGGTCTCTGAACAGAGTCTTAATTTATGGTGGAGCCTTGGGTGAAGATAGTAAAGCAGCAGTCGAAGGCTATGTTGACTCCGATTATGCAGGTTGTATGGATTCCAGAAAATCTATTTCTGGATATGTTTTCACTATGTTTGGTACAGCAATTAGTTGGAAAGCAACTCTTCAGAAGGTTGTTGCCTTATCAACTACTGAAGCAGAATATATTGCCCTAACTGAAGCTGTGAAAGAAGCATTGTGGCTTGACGGTTTTGCAAAGGAGCTGAAACTTCAAGGTCAAGGTATCACTGTTAAATGTGATAGTCAAAGTGCAATACACCTGTCGAAGAACTCAGCCTATCATGAGCGAACCAAGCACATAGATGTGAGGCTGCATTTCGTCAGAGGGGTAATCGAGCGTGGAGAAGTCCAAGTGCTGAAGGTCTCGACAGAACACAATGCCGCTGATATGATCACCAAAACATTGCCAAGTTGCAAGTTTTTCCACTGTATGCAGTTGATAAAGCTGCATGAAGAAAGCTAGTTAGTGTCTCTTGATGCTGTAGAGTTAGGTCCAAGGTGGAGATTTGTGGGATTTTGGATCGAACTCTAGTTGGTCGAAGTACTTGCTGTAGTCGAAGAAGGTTCTAGCATGTATTTGTCGAAGGATGCTTGTCGAATTAGGTTTTAATGTTTAAACCCTAATTTGTTAAGTTAGCTTGTTTGTTAAGTTAGCTTGTATAATGGGCCTTGTGGAAAAAGCCCATTAGTTAGTATGTTAGGTTTTATTATAAATAGCATACTAGTCTCTCATCATTGCCAACACAGCAAATCCTAATATAGGGTGAGAGGGTTATTTGTCATTCTTGTAAACTTGTAATCTTGTTTCCTAAGAGAAAGTAAAGAATAGCAGTTATAACCAATTCTTGTGTTCTTCTTATTCCTTGTTCTTTATTCTTCTCTTATTCGATACTTTGTTATTGGCATTGAATTCACAACAATCACGAACAAGATCATGATAATACCATTTATTCATAACAAGGTTTGTAACAACATCAAACATCAAACGAATATAAAACTTAAAACCAACATCAAACAAGGAATCATGAACATGATCATTCATTGATAATACCACTCAAACTAACAGAGTTCATCCAATTGAGATATTCCAAAAACGATATTCTCTAAAGTATAAAGTGATTGCAACTTACAAATACTTTTCTATAGGCTCACTATGCAGCCACATTCGAATTTTGGTTGGAAGTTCTTTTGTACTCATGTTAATTTCATGCATATCCCATGTTCTTCTACTTCACTAGTTTTACCTGAAAACAAATAAATGGTTAACTCTTTTTGTTGGTACCATTAACATGAAAAATTAATACACGTTGTTGGAATCAGATCAAGTCCAATTTTAGTACTGACAATACTAACAGTCAACAATACACACAAACAAACATCCATACACAGTAACAAACAAAAAATAGTTGAGCTCTGCTAGGGTTTACGTCGAAAAGCAAACGGGGCGTTGGCCGTCCGGCTAAAGGGACGAAGGCGAACTGGAAGATCGCAGCGAAACCTTTTATCACAACAGCGAACACAAAGACTGACGCGAAATTGATAACTGGCACCAAGGGGTGTGGAAGAACCAGCTCAAAAGATTCTGTTGGTTACGACAGTGGAAATACATAACCCCCGGAATTGGAGGTGAAGACCAAGAAACATTAGGTTGATGTTATCCAAGGTAATCGAAGCCTGAATCGGGGAAGACACTAGGATACGTTGCACCTATGATGATGAATGGGGAGATAGTTATCCAAATTGAAGAAGATGATGTTGCTGATGAAATTGAGTTCTGGAAGAATGCAATCATCCTCTTTGTACCCCCATGACCAACAACAAGACTCTCAGCAGCCAAGAATGTAACTGGTCCAACCACCACACAATCTACTTCAACCAAGAGAAGCACATCAAAGCTGACCGTTTAGTTATAATTTTAGGCTTTATGTATTTTGGAGCATGTCTATGTAACATGTCAATCTAACAACCTTTTGGAACATGTCTATGTAATATGTCATTCTGTCAACCTTTTGGAACATGTCTATGTAACATGTCATAATGTCAATCTTTTGGAACATGTCTATGTAATATATCATTTTGTCCACCTTATGAAACATGTCTATGTAACATATCATTTTGTGAACCTTTTGCAACATGTCTATATATTTTGGAACATATCTATGTAACATGTCAACTTCATATTTTCAGTTCAAGAAATCTGATGTGTTCATTTACTAGTAATATCCAAAATTATGTTGCTACAATTAATGATATGCCAAACAAAATAAGTCATATTAAACTGATAAACTGTGTTAAAATTACACATAAGATTGCACATAATCTTCATAAACTGATAAACTGTGTTAGAAATACACATAAACTATGTTAAAATTACACACAAGGTTGCTACATACTCCTAATACAACTTTATGACAAATACACATAACATTACAAAACACATAATCTTCAATTATTTGTTCCACTTCAACATCTTGTTCAGTTGAATTTTAAGTTATAACACATCATCCCCTAATTCTTCATTTCTAACCCTCAATGTTTTGTACTAATTCTTGGTTTCATCTAAATCCTTTGTTGTGCTTTCCAATCTATTAATCACTACTTGGTTCATGTCTTCTGCCAATTCCACATGAAATCAATCGAAGAAACCGCATCCTCTTTAAAAGGATCCCTTCAAATTTCAAAAATTGATCAAACTTTGTTTACCATTTTATAAAATACCCAAACAAAAATTACGGCTTACCTTGTAATTGTGACAACCCCAAAATTTCTTTCCAAAATTCTTCTCAGCGGTTTCCCTATGAAGAATAGTGTTATCTCCACAACGACAAAGTGATGCAATTCGCGAGCTACTGTATACACATGACCCAACACTTTTAGATTTCTTCAGGTTCATTTGAGAAGAAAACTGTTTCGTATTAATGGAGAATAGAGCGAAACGACTTGAGCAATACGAAGACAGAGATGAAAACGCATCTGGAGCATAGAAGATTTTGCGCAGGTGAGGAAAACGCATCTGGAGTAACGACGATGGTGAAGAACATATATAAATAAGATGAACATAACGTTCCAGCTCACCAGCTACATAGATCAAGTTAACGAACGTTTCAGCCCCACTGATATAAGGGACTTCTTAGTTACGTTTTGAAACTTAATGAACCAATTTAATACGAAAAAAATTAAGGGACCAAACTGAACAATGACCTATAATTAAGAGACCAAATGAGTATTTTGTCTAATAGAATTTATAAATTTCAACGAAATGACTTACAATAAAAATAAATTTCAAGAAAGTTTTGGCTATACGATGGAGGTTATAACATTTAAATAAAAGGGAAATTATGAGCATGTGTTAAAGTAGAATAAAATTTTATTGTGACATTATTATCTTTGTAAGAGTTATTAGTGTGTATTATTGTATAAGTATTGGTCATATTTTTTTATAAACTCTGTTAATATTTGAAATCGGAGGACTACTGTTCGTAATTTCTTAAAACCAAGATGTTATAACCATAGTTTTAAAATTCAAATCCTTTCGGTCTGTTGGACCGGTTAGACCGTGAATCAGAGAGTAGAGAGATTCAGTAAGGTTATTAGATCATTGTTGTTGATAAAAATCAGTGTGACACAGACGGTTTACTAGTCAGTCAGTGAATCTGTGGGTTCCTTAATCCGACAGATTGAATGTTTTATGTTTTTTAACTTAATTATAGTTTTCATTCTTTATTTTCATTTTATTAAGTTTTTGTGCTCTATTTTTAAATCCGATTTTATTAACATTTATAATTATGTTTATTATTTATAAAAACGAAATAATATTAAAATTATAAATATAAAATTTTATCAAATTTTAAGAATCTGACCTATAACCTTTTAAAATTATTGGGATTGTAATTTAACCTTTGCACCTTAAATCTCTTTGATGTTTAATTTGATTAAAGAAAAGAAAGTTATATATTCTATAACTATAATATTACAATTTTCATTATACTCTTTGTAATATGTCATTTTGTCAACCTTTTGAAACATATCTATGTAACATGTCATTTTGTCAACCTTTTGAAACATGTCTATGTATTATGTCATTCTGTCAACCTTTTGAAACATGTGTATGTAACATGTCATTCTGTCAACCTTTTGGAACATGTCTATGTATTTTGGAAGACATCTATGTAACATGTCAACTTCATATTTTCATTTCAAGTAATATGAAGTGTTCATTTACTAGTAATACCCAAATTTATGTTGCTACAATTAATGATATGCCAAAAAAAATAAGTCATATTAAAATGATAACTTGTGTTAAAATTACACATAAGATTACACATAATTTCATAAACTAATAAGCTGTGTTAGAATTAAACATAAACCGTGTTGAAATTAAACACAAGGTTGCTACACACTCCTAATACAACTTAATGACAAATACACATAACATTACAAAACACATAATCTTCAATGATTTGTTCCACTTCAACATCTTGTTCAGTTGAATTTTAAGTTCTAACACAACATCCCCTAATTCTTCATTTCTAACCATCAATTTTTCGTACTGATTCTTGGTTTCATCTAAATCCTTTGTTGTGCTTTCCAATCTATTAATCACTACTTGGTTTATGTCTTCTGCCAATTCCTCATGAAACCAATAGAAGAAACCACATCCTCTTTGAAAGGATCCCTTCAAATTTCAAAAATTGATCAAACTTTGTTTACAATTTTTTAAAATACCTAAACAAAAATTAGGGCTTACCTTGTAATTGTGGCAACCCCAAAATTTCTTTCCAAAATTCTTCTCACTGGTTTCCCTACGAAGAACAATGTTATCTCCACAACGACAAAGTGGTGAAATTTGCGAGCTAATGTATACACATGACCCAACAATTTTAGATTTCTTCAGGTTCATTTGAGAAGAAGAATGTTTCGTATTAATGGAGAATAGAGCGAAACGACATGAGCAATATGAAGACGAATATGAAAACATATCTGGAACATAGAAGATTTTGCGCAGGTGAAGAAAACGCATCTGGAGTAAAGACGATGGTGAAGAACATATATAAAGAAGATGAACATAACATGCCAGCTCACAAGCTACATAGATCAAGTTAACGAACGTTTCAGCCCAACTGACATAAGGGACTTCTTAGTTACGTTTCGAAACTTAATGTAAAATTAAGGGACCAAACTGAACAATGACCTATAGTTAAGAGACCAAAATGAGTATTTTGTCTAAATTTTTTTATAAAGTTCAACGAAATGACTTACAATAAAAATAAATTTCAAGATACTTTTGGCTATACTATGGAAGTTATAACATTTAAATAAAATGGAAATTATGAGCATGTGTTAAAGTCTAATAAAATTTTATTGTGACATTATTATCTTTGTAAGAGTTATTAGTGTGTATTATTGTATAAGGATTGGCCATATTTTTTTTATAAACTCTATTAATATTTGAAATCGGAGGACTACTGTCTCTAATTTTTTAAAACCAAGATGTTATAACCATAGTTCTAAAATTCATATCCTTTCGGTCTGTTGGACCGTTTAGACCGTGAATCAGAGAGTAGAACGATTCAGTAAGGTTATTAGATCATTGTTGGTAATAAAAATCAGTGTGACTGAGACGGTTTACTAGTCAGGTCAGTGAACCTGTGGGTTTCTTAATCCGATGGATTGAATGTTTTATGTTTTTTAACTTAATTTTAATTTCCATTCTTTATTTTCATTTTCTTAAGTTTTGGTGCTCTATTTTTAAAATTCAATTTTATTAGTATTTATAATTATGTTTATCATTTATAATAACAAAATAATATTAAAATTATAAATTTCAAATTTTATCAAATTTTAAGAATCTGACGTATAACCTTTTAAAATTATTGGGATTGTAATTTTACCTTTTCACCTTAAATCTCTTTGATGTTTAATTTGATTAAAGAAAATAAAGTTATATATATTCTATAACTATAATATTACAATTTTCATTATATTCTATGTAATATGTCATTTTGTCAACCTTTTGGAACATGTCTATGTAACATGTCATTTCGTCAACCTTTTGAAACATGTCTATGTAATATGTCATTCTGTCAACCTTTTGCAAAATGTCTATGTAACATGTCATTCTGTCAACCTTTTGGAACATGTCTATGTATTTTGGAACATATCTATGTAACATGTCAACTTCATATTTTCATTTCAAGTAATTTGATGTGTTCATTTACTATTAATACCCAAATTTATGTTGCTACAATTAATGATATGCCAAACAAAATAAGTCATATTAAAATGATAAATTGTGTTAAGATTACACATAAGATTACACATAATCTTCATAAACTGATAAACTGTGTTAGAATTACACAAAAACTGTGTTGAAATAACACACAAGGTTGGTACAAACTCCTAATACAGCTTAATGACAAATACACATAATGTTACAAAACACATAATCTTTAATGATTTGTTCCACTTCAACATCTTGTTCAGTTTAATTTTAATTTTAAGTTGTAACACAGCATCCCCTTATTCTTCATTTCTAACCCTCAATTTTTCGTACTGATTCTTGGTTTCATCTAAATCCTTTGTTGTGCTTTCCAATCTATTAATCACTACTTGGTTCATGTCTTCTGCCAATTCCTCATGAAACCAATAGAAGAAACCACATCCTCTTTGAAAGGATCCCTGCAAATTCCAAAAATTGATCAAACTTTGTTTACTATTTTTTAAAACACCTAAACAAAAATTAGGGCTTACCTTGTAATTGTGGCAACCCCAAAATTTCTTTCCAAAATTCTTCTCAGTGGTTTCCCTACAAAGAACAGTGTTATCTCCACAACGACAAAGTGGTGCAATTTGCGAGCTAATGTATACACATGACCTAACAATTTTAGATTTCTTCAGGTTCATTTGAGAAGAAGAATGTTTCGTATTAATGGAGAATAGAGCGAAACGACTTGAGCAATATGAAGACGGATATGAAAACGTATCTGGAACATAGAAGATTTTGCGCAGGCTAAGAAAACGCATCTGGAGTAAAGACGATGGTGAAGAACATATATAAATAAGATGAACATAACATGCCATCTCACAAGCTACATAGATCAAGTTAACGAACGTTTCAGCTCAACTGACATAAGAGAATTCTTAGTTACATTTTGAAACTTAAAGAACCAATTTGATACAAAAAAAATTAAGGGACCAAACTGAACAATAACCTATAGTTAAGAGACCAAAATGAGTATTTTGTCTAATAGAATTTATAAAGGTCAACGAAATAACTTATAATAAAAATAAATTTCAAGATACTTTTGGCTATACTATGGAAGTTATAACATTTAAATAAAAGGGAAATTATGAGCATGTGTTAAAGTCAAATAAAATTTTATTGTGACATTATTATCTTTGTAAGAGTTATCAGTGTGTATTATTGTATAAGGATTTGTCATATTTTTTTATAAGCTCTATTAATATTTTATACCGGAGGACTATTGTCCGTAATTTTTTAAAACCAAGATGTTATAACCATAGTTCTAAAATTCATATCCTTTCGGTCTGTTGGACCGGTTAGACTGTGAATCAGAGAGTAGAACGATTCAGTAAGGTTATTAGATCATTGTTGGTAATAAAAATCAGTGTGACTCAGACGGTTTACTAGTCAGATCAGTGAACCTGTGGGTTTCTTAATCCGACGGATTGAATGTTTTATGTTTTTTAACTTAATTTTAATTTTCATTCTTTATTTTCATTTTCTTATGTTTTGGTGCTCTATTTTTAAAATTCGATTTTATTATTATTTACAATTATGTTTATTATTTATAGTAACGAAATAATATTAAAATTATAAATTTCAAATTTTATCAAATTTTAAGAATCTGACGTATAACCTTTTAAAATCATTGGGATTGTAATTTTACCTTTGCACCTTAAATCTCTTTGATGTTTAATTTGATTAAAGAAAAGAAAGTTATATATATTCTATAACTATAATATTACAATTTTCATTATATTCTATGTAATATGTCATTTTGTTAACCTTTTGGAACATGTCTATGTAACATATCATTTCGTCAACCTTTTGAAACATGTGTATGTAATATGTCATTCTGTCAACCTTTTGCAAAATGTCTATGTAACATGTCATTCTATCAACCTTTTGGAACATGTCTATGTATTTTGGAACATATCTATGTAACATGTCAACTTCATATTTTCATTTCAAGTAATCTGATGTGTTCATTTACTAGTAATACCCAAATTTATGTTGCTACAATTAATGATATGCCAAACAAAATAAGTCATATTAAAATGATAAATTGTGTTAAGATTACACATAAGATTAAACATAATCTTCATAAACTGATAAACTGTGTTAGAATTACACAAAAATTGTGTTGAAATTACACAGAAGGTTGCTACAAACTCCTAATACAGCTTAATGAAAAATACACACAACGTTACAAAACACATAATCTTTAGTGATTTGTTCCACTTCAACATCTTGTTCAGTTTAATTTTAAGTTGTAACACAACATCCCCTTATTCTTCATTTCTAACCCTCAATTACCCGTACTGATTCTTGGTTTCATCTAAATCCTTTGTTGTGCTTTCCAATCTATTAATCACTACTTGGTTCATGTCTTCTGCCAATTCCTCATGAAACCAATAGAAGAAACCACATCCTCTTTGAAAGGATCCCTGCAAATTTCAAAAATTGATCAAACTTTGTTTACCATTTTTTAAAATACCTGAACAAAAATTAGGGCTTACCTTGTAATTGTGGCAACCCAAAAATTTCTCTCTAAAATTCTTCTCAGTGGTTTCCCAACGAAGAACAGTGTTATCTCCACAACGACAAAGTGGTGCAATTTGCGAGCTAATGTATACACATGACCTAACAATTTTAGATTTCTTCAGGTTCATTTGAGAATAAGAATGTTTCGTATTAATGGAGAATAGAGCGAAACGACTAGAGCAATATGAAGACGGATATGAAAACGTATCTGGAACATAGAAGATTTTGCGCAGGTGAAGAAAACGCATCTGGAGTAAAGACGATGGTGAAGAACATATATAAATAAGATGAACATAACATGCCAGCTCACAAGCTACATAGATCAAGTTAACGAACGTTTCAGCCCAACTGACATTAGGGACTTCTTTGTTACGTTTTGAAACTTAAATAACCAATTTGATACGAAAAAAATTGAGGGACCAAACTGAAAAATGACCTATAGTTAAGAGACCAAAATGAGTATTTTGTCTAATAGAATTTATAAAGGTCAACGAAATAACTTATAATAAAAATAAATTTCAAGATACTTTTGGCTATACTATGGAAGTTATAACATTTAAATAAAAGGGAAATTATGAGCATGTGTTAAAGTCAAATAAAATTTTATTGTGACATTATCATCTTTGTAAGAGTTATTAGTGTGTATTATTGTATAAGGATTTGTCATATTTTTTTATAAACTCTATTAATATTTGATAACGGAGGACTAGTGTTCGTAATTTCTTAAAACCAAGATGTTATAACCATAGTTCTAAAATTCATATCCTTTTGGTCTGTTGGACCGGTTAGACCGTGAATCAGAGAGTAGAACGATTCAGTAAGGTTATTAGATCATTGTTGGTAATAAAATTCAGTGTGACTCAGACGGTTTACTAGTCAGATCAGTGAACCTGTGGGTTTCTTAATCCGACGGATTGAATGTTTTATGTTTTTTAACTTAATTTTAATTTTCATTCTTTATTTTCATTTTCTTAAGTTTTGGTGCTCTATTTTTAAAATTCTATTTTATTATTATTTATATTTATGTTTATTATTTATAATAACGAAATAATATTAAAACTATAAATTTCAAATTTTATCAAATTTTAAGAATATGACGTATACCCTTTTAAAATAATTGGGATTGTAATTTTACCTTTGCACCTTAAATCTCTTTGATGTTTAATTTGATTAACGAAAAATAAAGTTATATATATTCTATAACTATAATATTACAATTTTCATTATATTCTATGTAATATGTCATTTTGTCAACCTTTTGGAACATGTCTATGTAACATGTCATTTCGTCAACCTTTTGAAACATGTCTATGTAATATGCCATTCTGTCAACCTTTTGCAAAATGTCTATGTAACATGTCATTCTGTCAACCTTTTGGAACATGTCTATGTATTTTGGAACATATCTATGTAACATGTCAAGTTCATATATTCATTTCAAGTAATCTGATGTGTTCATTTACTAGTAATACTCAAATTTATGTTGCTACAATTAATGATATGACAAACAAAATAAGTCATATTAAAATGATAAATTGTGTTAAAATTAAACATAAGATTACACATAATCTTCATAAACTGATACACTGTGTTAGAATTACACAAAAACTGTGTTGAAATTACACACAAGGTTGCTACAAACTCCTAATACAGCTTAATGACAAATACACATAACGTTACAAAACACATAATCTTTAATGATTTGTTCCAGTTCAACATCTTATTCAGTTGAATTTTAAGCTGTAACACAGCATCCCCTTATTCTTCATTTCTAACCCTCAATTTTTCGTACTGATTCTTTGTTTCATCTAAATCCTTTGGTGTGCTTTCCAATCTATTAATCACTACTTGGTTCATGTCTTCTGCCAATTCCTCATGCAACCAATCGAAGAAACCACATCCTCTTTGAAAGGATCCCTGCAAATTTCAAAAATTGATCAAACTTTGTTTACCATTTTATAAAATACCCAAACAAAAATTAGGGCTTACCTTATAATTGTGGCAACCCCAAAAATTCTTTCCAAAATTCTTCTCAGTGGTTTCCCTATGAAGAATAGTGTTATCTCCACAACGAAAAAGTGGTGGAATTCCCGAGCTACTGTATACACATGACCCAACACTTTTAGATTTCTTCAGGTTCATTTTAGAAGAAGAATGTTTCGTATTAATGGAGAATAGAGCGAAACGACTTGAGCAATACGAAGACGGAGATGAAAACGTATCTGGAACATCGAAGATTTTGCGCAGGTGAAGAAAACGCATCTGGAGTAAAGACGATGGTGAAGAACATATATAAATAAGATGAACATAACATGCCAGCTCATAAGCTACATAGATCAAGTTAACGAACGTTTCAGCCCAACTGACATTAGGGACTTCTTAGTTACGTTTTGAAACTTAATGAACCAATTTGATACGATAAAAATTAAGGGACCAAACTGAACAATGACCTATAATTAAGATACAAAAATGAGTATTTTGTCTAATAGAATTTATAAACGTCAACGAAATAACTTATAATAAAAATAAATTTCAAGATACTTTTGGCTATACTATGGAAGTTATAACATTTAAATAAAAGGGAAATTATTAGCTTGTGTTAAACTCAAATAAAATTTTATTGTGACATTATTATATTTGTAAGAGTTATTAGTGTGTATTATTGTATAAGGATTGGTCATATTTTTTTATAAACTCCATTAATATTTGAAACCGGAGGAGTACTTTCCGTAGTTTCTTAAAACCAAGATGTTATAACCATAGTTATAAAATCCATATCCTTTCGATCTGTTGGACCGGTTAGACCGTGAATCAAAGAGTAGAACGATTCGGTAAGGTTATTAGATCATTGTTATCGATAAAAATCAGTGTGACTCAGACAGTCTACTAGTCAGATCAGCGAATCTGTTGGTTTCTTAATCCGACTAATTGAATGTTTTATGTTTTTTAAATTTAATTATAATTTTCATTCTTTATTTTCATTTTCTTAAGTTTTGGTGCTCTATTTTTAAATTCAATTTTATTAATATTTATAATTATGTTTATTATTTATACTAACAAAATAATAATAATTATAAATATAAAATTTATCAAATTTTAAGAATATGACCTATAACCTTTTAAAATTATTGGGATTGTAATTTTAGCTTTGCACCTTCAATCTCTTTGATGTTTAATTTGATTAAAGAAAAGAAAGTAATATATTCTATAACTATAATATTACACTTTTCATTATATTCTATGTAATATGTCATTTTGTCAACCTTTTGGAACATGTCTATGTAACATGTCATTTTGTAAACCTTTTGAAACATGTCTATGTAATATGTCATTCTGTCAACCTTTTGCAACATGTCTACGTAACATGTCATTCTCTCAACCATTTGGAACATGACTATGTATTTTGAAACATATCTATGTAACATGTCAACTTCATATTTTCATTTCAAGTAATCTGATGTGTTCATTTACTTGTTAGACCCAAATTTATGTTGCTACAATTAATGATATGCCAAACAAAATAAGTCATATTAAAATGATAAATTGTGTTAAAATTACACATAAGATTACACATAGTCTTCATAAACTGATAAACTGTGTTAGAATTACAGAAAAACTGTGTTGAAATTACACAGAAGGTTGCTACAAACTCCTAATACAGCTTAATGACAAATACACATAACATTACAAAACACATAATCTTTAATGATTTGTTCCACTTCAACATCTTGGTCACTTCAATTTAAAGTTGTAATACAGCATCCCCTTATTCTTCATTTCTAACCCTCAATTTTTCGTACTGATTCTTGGTTTCATCTAAATCCTTTGTTGTGCTTTCCAATCTATTAATCACTACTTGGTTCATGTCTTCTGCCAATTCCTCATGCAACCAATCGAAGAAACCACATCCTCTTTGAAAGGATCCCTGCAAATTTCAAAAATTGATCAAACTTTGTTTACCATTATATATAATACCCAAACAAAAATTATGGGTTACCTTATAATTGTGACAACCCCAAAATTTCTTTCCAAAATTCTTCTCAGTGGTTTCCCTATGAAGAATAGTGTTATCTCCACAACGGAAAAGTGGTGGAATTCGCGAGCTACTGTATACACATGACCCAACACTTTTAGATTTCTTCAGGTTCATTTGAGAAGAAAACTGTTTCGTATTAATGGAGAATAGAGCGAAACGACTTGAGCAATACGAAGACGGAGATGAAAACGCATCTGGAGCATATAAGATTTTGCGCAGGTGAAGAAAACGCATATGGAGTAAAGACGATGGTGGAGAACATATATAAATAAGATGAACATAACATGCCATCTCACCAGCTAAATAGGTCAAGTTAACGAACGTTTTAGCACAAATGACATAAGGGACTTCTTAGTTACGTTTTGAAACTTAATGAACCAATTTGATACGAAAAAAATGAAGGGACCAAACTGAACAATGACCTATAGTTAAGAGACCAAAATGAGTATTTTGTCTAATAGAATTTATAAAGGTCAACGAAATAACTTATAATAAAAATAAATTTCAAGATACTTTAGGCTATACTATGGAAGTTATAACATTTAAATAAAAGGGAAATTATGAGCATGTGTTAAAGTCAAATAAAATTTTATTGTGACATTATTATATTTGTAAGAGTTATTAGTGTGTATTATTGTATAAGGATTGGTCATATTTTTTTATAAACTCCATTAATATTTGAAACCGGAGGAGTACTTTCCGTAGTTTCTTAAAACCAAGATGTTATAACCATAGTTATAAAATCCATATCCTTTCGATCTGTTGGACCGGTTAGACCGTGAATCAAAGAGTAGATCGATTCGATAAGGTTAATAGATCGTTGTTATCGATTAAAATCAGTGTGACTCAGACAGTCTACTAGTCAGATCAGCGAACCTGTTGGTTTCTTAATCTGACTAATTAAATGTTTTATGTTTTTTAAATTTAATTATAATTTTCATTCTTTATTTTCATTTTCTTAAGTTTTGGTGCTCTATTTTTAAATTCAATTTTATTAATATTTATAATTATGTTTATTATTTATACTAACAAAATAATAATAATTATAAATATAAAATTTATCAAATTTTAAGAATATGACCTATAACCTTTTAAAATTATTTGGATTGTAATTTTACCTTTGCACCTTCAATCTCTTTGATGTTTAATTTGATTAAAGAAAAGAAAGTAATATATTCTATAACTATAATATTACACTTTTCATTATATTCTATGTAATATGTCATTTTGTCAACCTTTTGGAACATGTCTATGTAACATGTCATTTTGTAAACCTTTTGAAACATGTCTATGTAGTATGTCATTCTGTCAACCTTTTGCAAAATGTCTACGTAACATGTCATTCTGTCAACCATTTGGAACATGACTATGTATTTTGAAACATATCTATGTAACATGTCAACTTCATATTTTCATTTCAAGTAATCTGATGTGTTCATTTACTTGTTAGACCCAAATTTATGTTGCTACAATTAATGATATGCCAAACAAAATAAGTCATATTAAAATGATAAATTGTGTTAAAATTACACATAAGATTACACATAGTCTTCATAAACTGATAAACTGTGTTAGAATTACAGAAAAACTGTGTTGAAATTACACAGAAGGTTGCTACAAACTCCTAATACAGCTTAATGACAAATACACATAACATTACAAAACACATAATCTTTAATGATTTGTTCCACTTCAACATCTTGGTCACTTCAATTTAAAGTTGTAATACAACATCCCCTTATTCTTCATTTCTAACCCTCAATTTTTCGTACTGATTCTTGGTTTCATCTAAATCCTTTGTTGTGCTTTCCAATCTATTAATCACTACTTGGTTCATGTCTTCTGCCAATTCCTCATGCAACCAATCGAAGAAACCACATCCTCTTTGAAAGGATCCCTGCAAATTTCAAAAATTGATCAAACTTTGTTTACCATTTTATAAAATACCCAAACAAAAATTATGGGTTACCTTATAATTGTGACAACCCCAAAATTTCTTTCCAAAATTCTTCTCAGTGGTTTCCCTATGAAGAATAGTGTTGTCTCCACAACGGAAAAGTGGTGCAATTCGCGACCTACTGTATACACATGACCCAACACTTTTAGATTTCTTCAGGTTCATTTGAGAAGAAAAATGTTTCATATTAATGGAGAATAGAGCGAAACGACTTGAGCAATACGAAGACGGAGATGAAAACGCATCTGGAGCATAGAAGATTTTGCGCAGGTGAAGAAAACGCATCTGGAGTAAAGACGATGGTGAAGAACATATATAAATAAGATGAACATAACATGCCAGCTCACCAGCTAAATAGGTCAAGTTAACGAACGTTTTAGCACAAATGACATAAGGGACTTCTTAGTTACGTTTTGAAACTTAATGAACCAATTTGATACGAAAAAAATTAAGGGACCAAACTGAACAATGACCTATAGTTAAGAGACCAAAATGAGTATTTTGTCTAATAGAATTTATAAAGGTCAACGAAATAACTTATAATAAAAATAAATTTCAAGATACTTTAGGCTATACTATGGAAGTTATAACATTTAAATAAAAGGGAAATTATTAGCTTGTGTTAAACTCTAATAAAATTTTATTGTGACATTATTATATTTGTAAGAGTTATTAGTGTGTATTATTGTATAAGGATTGGTCATATTTTTTTATAAACTCCATTAATATTTGAAACCGGAGGAGTACTTTCCGTAGTTTCTTAAAACCAAGATGTTATAACCATAGTTATAAAATCCATATCCTTTCGATCTGTTGGACCGGTTAGACCGTGAATCAAAGAGTAGAACGATTCGGTAAGGTTATTAGATCATTGTTATCGATAAAAATCAGTGTGACTCAGACAGTTTACTAGTCAGATAAGCGAACCTGTTGGTTTCTTAATCCGACTGATTGAATGTTTTATGTTTTTTAAATTTAATTATAATTTTCATTCTTTATTTTCATTTTCTTAAGTTTTGGTGCTCTATTTTTAAATTTGATTTTATTAATATTTATAATTATGTTTATTATTTATAATAACAAAATAATAATAATTATAAATATAAAATTTATCAAATTTTAAGAATATGACCTATAACCTTTTAAAATTATTGGGATTGTAATTTTACCTTTGCACCTTAAATCTCTTTGATGTTTAATTTGATTAAAGAAAAGAAAGTAATATATTCTATAACTATAATATTACACTTTTCATTATATTCTATGTAATATGTCATTTTGTCAACCTTTTGGAACATGTCTATGTAACATGTCATTTTGTCAACCTTTTGAAACATGTCTATGTAATATGTCATTCTGTCAACCTTTTGCAACATGTCTACGTAACATGTCATTCTGTCAACCATTTGGAACATGTCTATGTATTTTGGAACATATCTATGTAACATGTCAACTTCATATTTTCGTTTCAAGTAATCTGATGTGTTCATTTACTTGTTAGACCCAAATTTATGTTGCTACAATTAATGATATGCCAAACAAAATAAGTCATATTAAAATGATAAATTGTGTTAAAATTACACATAAGATTACACATAGTCTTCATAAACTGATAAACTGTGTTAGAATTACAGAAAAACTGTGTTGAAATTACACAGAAGGTTGCTACAAAACTCCTAATACAGCTTAATGACAAATACACATAACATTACAAAACACATAATCTTTAATGATTTGTTCCACTTCAACATCTTTGTCACTTCAATTTAAAGTTGTAATACAGCATCCCCTTATTCTTCATTTCTAACCCTCAATTTTTCGTACTGATTCTTGCTTTCATCTAAATCCGTTGTTGTGCTTTCCAATCTATTAATCACTAATTGGTTCATGTCTTCTGCCAATTCCTCATGCAACCAATCGAAGAAACCACATCCTCTTTGAAAGGATCCCTGCAAATTTCAAAAATTGATCAAACTTTGTTTACCATTTTATAAAATACCCAAACAAAAATTATGGGTTACCTTATAATTGTGACAACCCCAAAATTTCTTTCCAAAATTCTTCTCAGTGGTTTCCCTATGAAGAATAGTGTTATCTCCACAACGGAAAAGTGGTGCAATTCGCGACCTACTGTATACACATGACCCAACACTTTTAGATTTCTTCAGGTTCATTTGAGAAGAAAAATGTTTCGTATTAATGGAGAATAGAGCGAAACGACTTGAGCAATACGAAGACGGAGATGAAAACGCATCTGGAGCATAGAAGATTTTGCGCAGGTGAAGAAAACGCATCTGGAGTAAAGACAATGGTGAAGAACATATATAAATAAGATGAACATAACATGCCAGCTCACCAGCTAAATAGGTCAAGTTAACGAACGTTTTAGCACAAATGACATAAGGGACTTCTTAGTTACGTTTTGAAACTTAATGAACCAATTTGATACGAAAAAAATTAAGGGACCAAACTGAACAATGACCTATAGTTAAGAGACCAAAATGAGTATTTTGTCTAATAGAATTTATAAAGGTCAACGAAATAACTTATAATAAAAATAAATTTCAAGATACTTTAGGCTATACTATGGAAGTTATAACATTTAAATAAAAGGGAAATTATTAGCTTGTGTTAAACTCAAATAAAGTTTTATTGTGACATTATTATATTTGTAAGAGTTATTAGTGTGTATTATTGTATAAGGATTGGTTATATATTTTTATAAACTCCATTAATATTTGAAACCGGAGGGGTACTTTCCGTAGTTTCTTAAAACCAAGATGTTATAACCGTAGTTATAAAATCCATATCCTTTCGATCTGTTGGACCGGTTAGACCGTGAATCAAAGAGTAGAACGATTCGGTAAGGTTATTCGATCATTGTTATCGATAAAAATCAGTGTGACTCAGACAGTCTACTAGTCAGATCAGCGAACCTGTTGGTTTCTTAATCCGACTAATTGAATGTTTTATGTTTTTTAAATTTAATTATAATTTTCATTCTTTATTTTCATTTTCTTAAGTTTTGGTGTTCTATTTTTAAATTCAATTATATTAATATTTATAATTATGTTTATTATTTATAATAACAAAATAATAATAATTAAAAATATAAAATTTATCAAATTTTAAGAATATGACCTATAACCTTTTAAAATTATTGGGATTGTAATTTTACCTTTGCACCTTAAATCTCTTTGATGTTTAATTTGATTAAAGAAAAGAAAGTAATATATTATATAACTATAATATTACACTTTTCATTATATTCTATGTAATATGTCATTTTGTCAACCTTTTGGAACATGTCTATGTAACATGTCATTTTGTAAACCTTTTGAAACATGTCTATGTAATATGTCATTCTGTCAACCTTTTGCAACATGTCTACGTAACATGTCATTCTGTCAACCATTTGGAACATGTCTATGTATTTTGGAACATATCTATGTAACATGCCAACTTCATATTTTCATTTCAAGTAATCTGATGTGTTCATTTACTTGTTAGACACAAATTTATGTTGCTACAATTAATGATATGCCAAACAAAATAAGTCATATTAAAATGATAAATTGTGTTGAAATTACACATAAGATTACACATAGTCTTCATAAACTGATAAACTGTGTTAGAATTACAGAAAAACTGTGTTGAAATTACACAGAAGGTTGCTACAAACTCCTAATACAGCTTAATGACAAATACACATAACATTACAAAACACATAATCTTTAATGATTTGTTCCACTTCACAATCTTGGTCACTTCAATTTAAAGTTGTAATACAGCATCCCCTTATTCTTCATTTCTAACCCTCAATTTTTCATACTGATTCTTGCTTTCATCTAAATCCGTTGTTGTGCTTTCCAATCTATTAATCACCACTTGGTTCATGTCTTCTGCCAATTCCTCATGCAACCAATCGAAGAAACCACATCCTCTTTGAAAGGATCCCTGCAAATTTCAAAAATTGATCAAACTTTGTTTACCATTTTATAAAATACCCAAACAAAAATTATGGGTTACCTTATAATTGTGACAACCCCAAAATTTCTTTCCAAAATTCTTCTCAGTGGTTTCCCTATGAAGAATAGTGTTATCTCCACAACGGAAAAGTGGTGCCATTCGCGAGCTACTGTATACACATGACCCAACACTTTTAGATTTCTCAGGTTCATTTGAGAAGAAAAATGTTTCGTATTAATGGAGAATAGAGCGAAACGACTTGAGCAATACGAAGACGGAGATGAAAACGCATCTGGAGCATATAAGATTTTGCGCAGGTGAAGGAAACGCATATGGAGTAACGACGATGGTGAAGAACATATATAAATAAGATGAACATAACATGCCAGCTCACCAGCTAAATAGGTCAAGTTAACGAACGTTTTAGCACAAATGACATAAGGGACTTCTTAGTTACGTTTTGAAACTTAATGAACCAATTTGATACGAAAAAAATTAAGGGACCAAACTGAACAATGACCTATAGTTAAGAGACCAAAATGAGTATTTTGTCTAATAGAATTTATAAAGGTCAACGAAATAACTTATAATAAAAATAAATTTCAAGATACTTTAGGCTATACTATGGAAGTTATAACATTTAAATAAAAGGGAAATTATTAGCTTGTGTTAAACTCAAATAAAATTTTATTGTGACATTATTATATTTGTAAGAGTTATTAGTGTGTATTATTGTATAAGGATTGGTCATATTATTTTATAAACTCCATAAATATTTGAAACCGGAGGAGTACTTTCCGTAGTTTCTTAAAACCAAGATGTTATAACCAAAGTTATAAAATCCATATCCTTTCGATCTGTTGGACCGATTAGACCGTGAATCAAAGAGTAGAACGATTCGGTAAGGTTATTAGATCATTGTTATCGATAAAAATCAGTGTGACGCAGACAGTCTACTAGTCAGATCAGCGAACCTGTTGGTTTCTTAATCCGACTAATTGAATATTTTATGTTTTTTAAATTTAATTATAATTTTCATTCTTTATTTTCATTTTCTTAAGTTTTGGTGCTCTATTTTTAAATTCAATTTTATTAATATTTATAATTATGTTAATTATTTATACTAACAAAATAATAATAATTATAAATATAAAATTTATCTAATTTTAAGAATATGGCCTATAACCTTTTAAAATTATTGGGATTGTAATTTTACCTTTGCACCTTCAATCTCTTTGATGTTTAATTTGATTAAAGAAAAGAAAGTAATATATTCTATAACTATAATATTACACTTTTCATTATATTCTATGTAATATGTCATTTTGTCAACCTTTTGGAACATGTCTATGTAACATGTCATTTTGTAAACCTTTTGAAACATGTCTATGTAATATGTCATTCTGTCAACCTTTTGCAACATGTCTACGTAACATGTCATTCTGTCAACCATTTGGAACATGACTATGTATTTTGGAACATATCTATTTAACATGTCAACTTCATATTTTCATTTCAAGTAATCTGATGTGTTCATTTACTTGTTAGACCCAAATTTATGTTGCTACAATTAATGATATGCCAAACAAAATAAGTCATATTAAAATGATAAATTGTGTTAAAATTACACATAAGATTACACATAGTCTTCATAAACTGATAAACTGTGTTAGAATTACAGAAAAACTGTGTTGAAATTACACAGAAGGTTGCTACAAACTCCTAATACAGCTTAATGACAAATACACATAACATTACAAAACACATAATCTTTAATGATTTGTTCCACTTCAACATCTTGGTCACTTCAATTTTAAGTTGTAATAAAGCATCCCCTTATTCTTCATTTCTAACCCTCGATTTTTCGTACTGATTCTTGCTTTCATCTAAATCCGTTGTTGTGCTTTCCAATCTATTAATCACTACTTGGTTCATGTCTTCTGCCAATTCCTCATGCAACCAATGGAAGAAACCACATCCTCTTTGAAAGGATCCCTGCAAATTTCAAAAATTGATCAAACTTTGTTTACCATTTATAAAATACCCAAACAAAAATTATGGGTTACCTTATAATTGTGACAACCCCAAAATTTCTTTCCAAAATTCTTCTCAGTGGTTTCCCTATGAAGAATAGTGTTATCTCCACAATAGAAAAGTAGTGCAATTCGCAAGCTACTGTATACACATGACCCAACACTTTTAGATTTCTTCAGGTTCATTTGAGAAGAAAAATGTTTCGTATTAATGGAGAATAGAGCGAAACGACTTGAGCAATACGAAGACGGAGATGAAAACGCATCTGGAGCATAGATGATTTTGCGCAGGTGAAGAAAACGTATCTGGAGTAAAGACGATGGTGAAGAACATATATAAATAAGATAAACATAACATGCCAGCTCACCAGCTAAATAGGTCAAGTTAACGAACGTTTTAGCACAAATGACATAAGGGACTTCTTAGTTACGTTTTGAAACTTAATGAACCAATTTAATACGAAAAAAATTAAGGGACCAAACTCAAAAATGACCTATAGTTAAGAGACCAAAATGAGTATTTTGTCTAATAGAATTTATAAAGGTCAACGAAATAACTTATAATAAAAATAAATTTCAAGATACTTTAGGCTATACTATGGAAGTTATAACATTTAAATAAAAGGGAAATTATTAGCTTGTGTTAAACTCAAATAAAATTTTATTGTGACATTATTATATTTGTAAGAGTTATTAGTGTGTATTATTGTATAAGGATTGGTCATATTTTTTTATAAACTTCATTAATATTTGAAACCGGAGGAGTACTTTCCGTAGTTTCTTAAAACCAAGATGTTATAACCATAATTATAAAATCCATATCTTTTCGATCTGTTGGACCGGTTAGACCGTGAATCAAAGAGTAGAACGATTCGGTAAGGTTATTAGATCATTGTTATCGATAAAAATCAGTGTGACTCAGACAGTCTACTAGTCAGATCAGCGAACCTGTTGGTTTCTTAATCCGACTAATTGAATGTTTTATGTTTTTAAAATTTAATTATAATTTTCATTCTTTATTTTCATTTTCTTAAGTTTTGGTGCTCTATTTTTAAATTCAATTTTATTAATATTTATAATTATGTTTATTATTTATACTAACAAAATAATAATAATTATAAATATAAAATTTATCAAATTTTAAGAATATGACCTATAACCTTTTAAAATTATTGGGATTGTAATTTTAACTTTGCACCTTCAATCTCTTTGATGTTTAATTTGATTAAAGAAAAGAAAGTAATATATTCTATAACTATAATATTACACTTTTCATTATATTCTATGTAATATGTCATTTTGTCAACCTTTTGGAACATGTCTATGTAACATGTCATTTTGTAAACCTTTTGAAACATGTCTATGTAATATGTCATTCTGTCAACCTTTTGCAACATGTCTACGTAACATGTCATTCTGTCAACCATTTGGAACATGACTATGTATTTTGGAACATATCTATGTAACATGTCAACTTCATATTTTCATTTCAAGTAATATGATGTGTTCATTTACTTGTTAGACCCAAATTTATGTTGCTACAATTAATGATATGCCAAACAAAATAAGTCATATTAAAATGATAAATTATGTTAAAATTACACATAAGATTACACATAGTCTTCATAAACTGATAAACTGTGTTAGAATTACAGAAAAACTGTGTTGAAATTACACAGAAGGTTGCTACAAACTCCTAATACAGCTTAATGACAAATACACATAACATTACAAAACACATAATCTTTAATGATTTGTTCCACTTCAACATCTTGGTCACTTCAATTTAAAGTTGTAATACAGCATCCCCTTATTCTTCATTTCTAACCCTCAATTTTTCGTACTGATTCTTGCTTTCATCTAATTCTGTTGTTGTGTATTCCAATCTATTAATCACTACTTGGTTCATGTCTTCTGCCAATTCCTCATGCAACCAATGGAAGAAACCACATCCTCTTTGAAAGGATCCCTACAAATTTCAAAAATTGATCAAACTTTGTTTACCATTTTATAAAATACCCAAACAAAAATTATGGGTTACCTTATAATTGTGACAACCCCAAAATTTCTTTCCAAAATTCTTCTCAGTGGTTTCCCTATGAAGAATAGTGTTATCTCCACAACGGAAAAGTAGTGCAATTCGCGAGCTACTGTATACACATGACCCAACACTTTTAGATTTCTTCAGGTTCATTTGAGAAGAAAAATGTTTCGTATTAATGGAGAATAGAGCGAAACGACTTGAGCAATACGAAGACGGAGATGAAAACGCATCTGGAGCATAGAAGATTTTGCGCAGGTGAAGAAAACGCATCTGGAGTAAAGACGATGGTGAAGAACATATATAAATAAGATAAACATAACATGCCAGCTCACCAGCTAAATAGGTCAAGTTAACGAACGTTTTAGCACAAATGACATAAGGGACTTCTTAGTTACGTTTTGAAACTTAATGAACCAATTTGATACGAAAAAAATTAAGGGACCAAACTGAAAAATGACCTATAGTTAAGAGACCAAAATGAGTATTTTGTCTAATAGAATTTATAAAGGTCAACGAAATAACTTATAATAAAAATAAATTTCAAGATACTTTAGGCTATACTATGGAAGTTATAACATTTAAATAAAAGGGAAATTATTAGCTTGTGTTAAACTCAAATAAAATTTTATTGTGACATTATTATATTTGTAAGAGTTATTAGTGTGTATTATTGTATAAGGATTGGTCATATTTTTTTATAAACTCCATTAATATTTGAAACCGGAGGAGTACTTTCCGTAGTTTCTTAAAACCAAGATGTTATAACCATAGTTATAAAATCCATATCCTTTCGATCTGTTGGACCGGTTAGACCGTGAATCAAAGAGTAGAACGATTCGATAAGGTTATTAGATCATTGTTATCGATAAAAATCAGTGTGACTCAGACAGTCTACTAGTCAGATCAGCGAACCTGTTGGTTTCTAAATCCGACTAATTGAATGTTTTATGTTTTTTAAATTTAATTATAATTTTCATTCTTTATTTTCATTTTCTTAAGTTTTGGTGCTCTATTTTTAAATTCAATTTTATTAATATTTATAATTATGTTTATTATTTATACTAACAAAATAATAATAATAATAATAAATATAAACTTTATCAAATTTTAAGAATCTGACCTATAAACTTTTAAAATTATTGGGATTGTAATTTTACCTTTGCACCTTCAATCTCTTTGATGTTTAATTTGATTAAAGAAAAGAAAGTAATATATTCTATAACTATAATATTACAATTTTCATTATATTCTATGTAATATGTCATTTTGTCAACCTTTTGGAACATGTCTATGTAACATGTCATTTTGTCAACCTTTTGAAACATGTCTATGTAATATGTTATTCTGTCAACCTTTTGCAACATGTCTACGTAACATGTCATTCTGTCAACCATTTGGAACATGACTATGTATTTTGGAACATATCTATGTAACATGTCAACTTCATATTTTCATTTCAAGTAATCTGATGTGTTCATTTACTAGTAATACCCAAATTTATGTTGCTACAATTAATGATATGCCAAACAAAATAAGTCATATTAAAATGATAAATTATGTTAAAATTACACATAAGATTACACATAATCTTCATAAACTGATAAACTGTGTTAGAATTACACAAAAACTGTGTTGAAATTACACAAAAGGTTGCTACAAACTCCTAATACAACTTAATGACAAATACACATAACATTACAAAACACATAATCTTTAATGATTTGTTCCACTTCAACATCTTGTCAGTTCGATTTTAAGTTGTAACACAGCATCCCCTTATTCTTCATTTCTAACCCTCAATTTTTCGTACTGATTCTTGGTTTCATCTAAATCCTTTCTTGTGCTTTCCAATCTATTAATCACTATTTGGTTCATGTCTTCTGCCAATTCCTTATGAAACCAATCAAAGAAACCACACCCTCTTTGAAAGGATCCCTGCAAATTTCAAAAATTGATCATACTTTGTTTACCATTTTATAAAATACCCAAACAAAAATTATGGATTAGCTTGTAATTGTGACAACCCTAAAATTTTTTTCCAAAATTCTTCTCAGTGGTTTCCCTATGAAGAACAATGTCATCTCCACAACGGCAAAGTGGTGCAATTCGCGAGCTACTGTATACACATGACCCAACACTTTTATATTTCTTCAGGTTCATTTGAGAAGAAAAATGTTTCATATTAATGGAGAATAGAGCGAAACGACTTGAGCAATATGAAGACGGAGATGAAAATGCATCTGGAGCATAGAAGATATTGCGCAGGTGAAGAAAACGCATCTGGAGTAAAGACGATGGTGAAGAACATATATAAATAAGATGAACATAACATGCCAGCTCCCCAGCTAAATAGATAAAGTTAACAAACGTTTTAGCATAAATGACATAAGGGACTTCTTAGTTACGTTTTGAAACTTAATGAACATATTTGATACAAAAAAAAATTAAGGGAGCAAACTGAACAATGACCTATAGTTAATAGACCAAAATGAGTATTTTGTCTAATAGAATTTATAAAGGTCAACGAAATAACTTATAATAAAAATAAATTTCAAGATACTTTAGGCTATACTATGGAAGTTATAACATTTAAATAAAAGGGAAATTATGAGCTTGTGTTAAACTCAAATAAAATTTTATTGTGACATTATTATATTTGTAAGAGTTATTAGTGTGTTTTATTGTATAAGGATTAGTCTTGATTTTTTATAAACTCCATTAATATTTGAAACCGGAGGAGTACTTTCCGTAGTTTCTTAAAACCAAGATGTTATAACCATAGTTTTAAAATCCATATCCTTTTGATCTGTTGGACCGGTTAGACCATGAATCAAAGAGTATAATGATTCGGTATGGTTATTAGATCATTGTTATCGATAAAAATCAGTGTGATTCAGACAGTTTATTAGTCAGATCAGCGAACCTGTTGGTTTCTTAATCCGACTAATTGAATGTTTTATGTTTTTTAAATTTAATTATAATTTTCATTCTTTATTTTCATTTTCTTAAGTTTTGGTGCTCTATTTTTAAATTCGATTTTAGTAATATTTATAATTATGCTTATTATTTATAATAACAAAATAATAATAATTATAAATATAAAATGTTATCAAATTTTATGAATCTGACCTAAAATCTTTTAAAATTATTGGGATTGTAATTTTACCTTTGCACCTTAAATCTCTTTGATGTTTAATTTGATTAAAGAAAAGAAAGTTATATATTCTATAACTAAAATACTACAATTTTCATTATATTCTATGAAATATGTTATTTTGTCAACCTTTTGGAACATGTCTATGTAACATGTCATTTCGTCAACCTTTTGAAACATGTCTATGTAATGTGTCATTCTGTCAACGTTTTGCAACATGTCTACGTAACATGTCATTCTGTCAACCTTTTGGAACATGTCTATTTATTTTGGAACATATCTATGTAACATGTCAACTTCATATTTTCATTTCAAGTAATTTGATGTGTTCATTTACTAGTAATACCCAAATTTATGTTGCTACAATTAATGATATGCCAAACAAAATAAGTCATATTAAAATGATAAATTATGTTAAAATTACACATGAGATTACACATAATCTTCATAAACTGATAAACTGTGTTAGAATTACACAAAAACTGTGTTGAAATTACACAAAAGGTTGCTACAAACTCCTAATACAGCTTAATGACAAATACACATAACATTACAAAACACATAATCTTTAATGATTTGTTCCACTTCAACATCTTGTTCAGTTCAATTTTAAGTTGTAACACAACATCCCCTTATTCTTCATTTCTAACCCTCAATTTTTCGTACTGATTCTTGGTTTCATCTAAATCCTTTGTTGTGCTTTCCAATTTATTAATCACTACTCGGTTCATGTCTTCTGACAATTCCTCATGAAACCAATCGAAGAAACCACATCCTCTTTGAAAGGATCCCTGCAAATTTCAAAAATTGATCAAACTTTGTTTACCATTTTATAAAATACCCAAACAAAAATTATGGCTTACCTTGTTATTGTGACAACCCTAAAATTTCTTCCAAAATTCTTCTCAGTGGTTTCCCTATGAAGAACATTGTTATCTCCACAACGGCAAAGTGGTGCAATTTGCGAGCTACTGTATACACATGACCCAACACTTTTATATTTCTTCAGGTTCATTTGAGAAGAAAAATGTTTCATATTAATGGAGAATAGAGCGAAACTACTTGAGCAATATGAAGACGAAGATGAAAACGCATCTGGAGCATAGAAGATTTTGCGCAGGTGAAGAAAATGCAAATGGAGTAAAGAAGATGGTGAAGAACATATATAAATAAGATGAACATAACATGCCAGCTCCCCAGCTAAATAGGTCAGGTTAACGAACGTTTTAGCACAAATGACATAAGGGACTTCTTAGTTACGTTTTGAAACTTAATGAACATATTTGATACAAAAAAAAATTAAGGGACCAAACTGAACAATGACCTATAGTTAAGAGACCAAAATGAGTATTTTGTCTAATAGAATTTATAAAGGTCAACGAAATAACTTATAATAAAAATAAATTTCAAGATACTTTAGGCTATACTATGGAAGTTATAACATTTAAATAAAAGGGAATTTATGAGCTTTTGTTGAAGTCAAATAAAATTTTATTGTGACATTATTATATTTGTAAGAGTTATTAGTGTGTATTATTGTATAAGGATTGGTCATGATTTTTTATAAACTCCATTAATATTTGAAACCGTATGAGTACTGTCCGTAGTTTCTTAAAACCAAGACGTTATAACCATAGTTTTAAAATCCATATCCTTTCGATCTGTTGGACCGGTTAGACCGTGAATCAAAGAGTAGAACAAATCGGTAAGGTTATTAGATCATTGTTATCGATAAAAATCAGTGTGACTCAGACAGTTTAGTAGTCAGATCAGCGAACTTGGTTGTTTCTTAATCCGACTAATTGAATGTTTTATGTTTTTTAAATTTAATTTTAATTTTCATTCTTTATTTTCATTTTCTTAAGTTTTGGAGCTCTATTTTTAAATTCGATTTTATTAATATTTATAATTATGTTTATTATTTATAATAACAAAATAATAATAATTTAAATATAAAATTTTATCAAATTTTAAGAATCTGACCTATAACCTTTTAAAATTATTAGGATTGTAATTTTACCTTTGCACCTCAAATCTCTTTGATGTTTAATTTGATTAAAGAAAAGAAAGTTATATATTCTATAACTATAATATTACAATTTTCATCATATTCTATGTAATATGTCATTTTGTCGACCTTTTGGAACATGTCTATGTAAAATGTCATTTTGTCAACCTTTTGAAACATGTCTATGTAATATGTCATTCTGTCAACCTTTTGCAACATGTCTACGTAACATGTCATTCTGTCAACCTTTTAATACATGTCTATGTATTTTGGAACATATCTATGTAACATTTCAACTTCATATTTTCATTTCAAGTAATTTGATGTGTTCATTTACTAGTAATACCCAAATTTATGTTGCTACAATTAATGATATGCCAAACAAAATAAGTCATATTAAAATGATAAATTGTGTTAAAATTACACATAAGATTACACATAATCTTCATAAATTGATAAACTGTGTTAGAATTACACAAAAGCTGTGTTGAAATTACACAGAAGGTTGCTACAAACTCCTAATACAGCTTAATGACAAATACACATAACGTTACAAAAACATAATCTTTAATGATTTGTTCCACTTCAACATCTTGTTCAGTTCAATTTTAAGTTGTAACACAACATCCCCATATTCTTAATTTCTAACCCTCAATTTTTCGTACTGATTCTTGGTTTCATCTAAATCCTTTGTTGTGCTTTCCAATCTATTAATCATTACTTGGTTCATGTCTTCTGCCAATTCCTCTTGAAACCAATCGAAGAAACCACATCCTCTTTGAAAGGATCCCTGCAAATTTCAAAAATTGATCAAACCTTGTTTACCATTTTATAAAATACCCAAACAAAAATTATGGCTTACCTTGTAATTGTGACAACCCTAAAATTTCTCTCCAAAATTCTTCTCAGTGGTTTCCCTATGAAGAACAGTGTTATCTCCACAACGGCAAAGTGGTGCAATTCGCGAGCTACTGTATACACATGACCCAACACTTTTATATTTCTTCAGGTTCATTTGAGAAGAAAAACGTTTCATATTAATGGAGAATAGAGCGAAACGACTTAAGCAATATGAAGACGGAGATGGAAACGCATCTGGAGCATAGAAGATTTTGCACAGGTGAAGAAAGTGCATCTGGAGTAAAGACGATGGTGAAGAACATATATAAATAAGATGAACATAACATGCCAGCTCCCCAGCTAAATAGGTCAGGTTAACGAACGTTTTAGCACAAATGACATAAGGGACTTATTATTTACGTTTTGAAACTTAATGAACATATTTGATAGAAAAAAAAATTAAGGGACCAAACTTAACAATGACCTATAGTTAAGAGACCAAAATGAGTATTTTGTCTAATAGAATTTATAAAGGTCAACGAAATAACTTATAATAAAAATAAATTTCAAGATACTTTAGGCTATACTATGGAAGTTATAACATTTAAATAAAAGGGAATTTATGAGCTTGTGTTGAAGTCAAATAAAATTTTATTGTGAAATTATTATATTTGTAAGAGTTATTAGTGTGTATTATTGTATAAGGATTGGTCATGATTTTTTATAAACTCCATTAATATTTGAAACCGTAGGAGTACTGTCCGTAGTTTCTTAAAACCAAGATGTTATAACCATAATTTTAAAATCCATATCCTTTCGATCTGTTGGACCGGTTAGACTGTGAATCAAAGAGTAGAATAAATCGGTAAAGTTATTAGATCATTGGTATCGATAAAAATCAGTGTGACTCAGACAATTTAGTAGTCAGATCAGCGAACCTGTTGGTTTCTTAATCCGACTAATTGAATGTTTTATGTTTTTTAAATTTAATTATAATTTTCATTCTTTATTTTCATTGTCTTAAGTTTTGGTGCTCTATTTTTAAATTCGATTTTATTAATATTTATAATTATGTTTATTATTTATAATAACAAAATAATAATAATTATAAATATAAAATTTTATCAAATTTTAATAATCTGACCTATAACCTTTTAAAATTATTGGGATTGTAATTTTACCTTTGCACCTCAAATCTCTTTGATGTTTAATTTGATTAAAGAAAAGAAAGTTATATATTCAATAACTATAATATTACAATTTTCATCATATTCTATGTAATATGTCATTTTGTCGACCTTTTGGAACATGTCTATGTAACATGTCATTTTGTCAACCTTTTGAAACATGTCTATGTAATATGTCATTCTGTCAACCTTTTGCAACATGTCTACGTAACATGTCATTCTGTCAACCTTTTAATACATGTCTATGTATTTTGGAACATATCTATGTAACATTTCAACTTCATATTTTCATTTCAAGTAATTTGATGTGTTCATTTACTAGTAATACCCAAATTTATGTTGCTACAATTAATGATATGTCAAACAAAATAAGTCATATTAAAATGATAAATTGTGTTAAAATTACACATAAGATTACACATAATCTTCATAAACTGATAAACTGTGTTAGAATTACACAAAAACTGTGTTGAAATTACACAGAAGGTTGCTACAAACTCCTAATATAGCTTAATGACAAATACACATAACGTTACAAAAACATAATCTTTATTGATTTGTTCCACTTCAACATCTTGTTCAGTTCAATTTTAAGTTGTAACACAACATCCCCTTATTCTTCATTTCTAACTCTCAATTTTTCGTACTGATTCTTGGTTTCATCTAAATCCTTTGTTGTGTTTTCCAATCTATTAATCACTACTTGGTTCATGTCTTCTGCCAATTCCTCTTGAAACCAATCGAAGAAACCACATCCTCTTTGAAAGGATCCCTACAAATTTCAAAAATTGATCAAACTTTGTTTACCATTTTATAAAATACCCAAATAAAAATTATGGCTTACCTTGTAATTGTGACAACCCTAAAATTTCTTTCCAAAATTCTTCTTAGTGGTTTCCCTATGAAGAACAGTGTTATCTCCACAACGGCAAAGTGGTGCAATTCGCGAGCTACTGTATACACATGACCCAACACTTTTATATTTCTTCAGGTTCATTTGAGAAGAAAAACGTTTCATATTAATGGAGAATAGAGCGAAACGACTTGAGCAATATGAAGACGGAGATGAAAATGCATCTGGAGCATAGAAGATTTTGCGCAGGTGAAGAAAGCGCATCTGGAGTAAAGACGATGGTGAAGAACATATATAAATAAGATGAACATAACATGCCAGCTCCCCAGCTAAATAGGTCAGGTTAACGAACATTTTAGCACAAATGACATAAGCGACTTCTTAGTTACGTTTTGAAACTCAATGAACATATTTGATACAAAAAAAAATTAAGGGACCAAACTGAACAATGACCTATAGTTAAGAGACCAAAATGAGTATTTTGTCTAATAGAATTTATAAAGGTCAACGAAAGAACTTATAATAAAAATAAATTTCAAGATACTTTAGGCTATACTATGGAAGTTATAACATTTAAATAAAAGGGAATTTATGAGCTTTTGTTGAAGTCAAATAAAATTTTATTGTGACATTATTATATTTGTAAGAGTTATTAGTGTGTATTATTGTATAAGGATTGGTCATGATTTTTTATAAACTCCATTAATATTTGAAACCGTATGAGTACTGTCCGTAGTTTCTTAAAACCAAGACGTTATAACCATAGTTTTAAAATCCATATCCTTTCGATCTGTTGGACCGGTTAGACCGTGAATCAAAGAGTAGAACAAATCGGTAAGGTTATTAGATCATTGTTATCGATAAAAATCAGTGTGACTCAGACAGTTTAGTAGTCAGATCAGCGAACCTGTTGGTTTCTTAATCCGACTAATTGAATGTTTTATGTTTTTTAAATTTAATTTTAATTTTCATTCTTTATTTTCATTTTCTTAAGTTTTGGAGCTCTATTTTTAAATTCGATTTTATTAATATTTATAATTATGTTTATTATTTATAATAACAAAATAATAATAATTTAAATATAAAATTTTATCAAATTTTAAGAATCTGACCTATAACCTTTTAAAATTATTAGGATTGTAATTTTACCTTTGCACCTTAAATCTCTTTGATGTTTAATTTAATTAAAGAAAAGAAAGTTATATATTCTATAACTATAATATTACAATTTTCATTATATTCTATGTAATATGTTATTTTGTCAACCTTTTGGAACATGTCTATGTAACATGTCATTTTGTCAACCTTTTGAAACATGTCTATGTAATATGTCATTCTGTCAACCTTTTGAAAACATGTCTATGTAACATGTAATTCTGTCACCTTTTGGAACATGTCTATGTATTTTGGAACATATCTCTGTAACATGTCAACTTCATATTTTCATTTCAAGTAACCTGATGTGTTCATTTACTAGTAATACCCAAATTTATGTTGCTACAACTAATGATATGACAAACAAAATAAATCATATTAAAATGATAAACTGTGTTAAAATTACACATAAGATTACACATAATCTTCATAAACTGATAAACTGTGTTAGAATTGCAGAAAAACTGTGTTAAAATTACACACAATGTTGCTACAAACTTACAAAACACATAATCTTTAATGATTTGTTCCACTTCAACATCTTGTTCAGTTGAATTTTAAGTTGTAACACAGCATCCCCTTATTCTTCATTTCTAACCCTCAATTTTTCGTACTGATTCTTGGTTTCATCTAAATCCTTTGTTGTGCTTTCCAATCTATTAATCACTACTTGGTTCATGTCTTCTGCCAATTCCTCATGAAACCAATCGAAGAAACCACATCCTCTTTGAAAGGATGCCTGCAAATTTAAAAAATTGATCAAACTTTGTTTACCATTTTATAAAATACCCAAACAAAAATTATGGATTACCTTGTAATTGTGACAACCCCAAAATTTGTTTCCAAAATTCATCTCAGTGGTTTCCCTATGAAGAATAGTGTTATCTCCACAATGGCAAAGTTGTGCAATTCGCGAGCTACTGTATACACGTGACCCAACACTTTTAGATTTCTTCAGGTTCATTTGAGAAGAAAAATGTTTCGTATTAATGGAGAATAGAGCGAAATGACTTGAGCAATATGAAGACGGAGATGAAGACGCATCTGGAGCATAGAAGATTTTGCGCAGGTGAAGAAAACGCATCTGGAGTAAAGACGATGGTGAAGAACATATATAAATAAGATGAACATAACATGCCAACTCACCAGCTAAATAGGTCAAGTTAACGAACGTTTTAGCACAAATGACATATGGGACTTCTTAGTTACGTTTTGAAACTTAATGAACCAATTTGATACGAAAAAAATTAAGGGACCAAACTGAACAATGACCTATAGTTAAGAGACCAAAATGAGTATTTTGTCTAATAGAATTTATAAAG
Source organism: Vicia faba (assembly GCA_948472305.1). Classification (NCBI taxonomy): domain Eukaryota; kingdom Viridiplantae; phylum Streptophyta; class Magnoliopsida; order Fabales; family Fabaceae; genus Vicia; species Vicia faba. The sequence continues at coordinate 993,150,797 of OX451735.1, forward strand.
GTCAACGAAATAACTTATAATAAAAATAAATTTCAAGATACTTTAGGCTATACTATGGAAGTTATAACATTTAAATAAAAGGGAATTTATGAGCTTGTGTTGAAGTCAAATAAAATTTTATTGTGACATTATTATATTTGTAAGAGTTATTAGTGTGTATTATTGTATAAGGATTGGTCATGATTTTTTATAAACTCCATTAATATTTGAAACCGTAGGAGTACTGTCCGTAGTTTCTTAAAACCAAGATGTTATAACCATAGTTTTAAAATCCATATCCTTTCGATCTGTTGGACCGGTTAGACCGTGAATCAAAGAGTAGAACAAATCGGTAAAGTTATTAGATCATTGTTATCGATAAAAATCAGTGTGACTCAGACAATTTAGTAGTCAGATCAGCGAACCTGTTGGTTTCTTAATCCGACTAATTGAATGTTTTATGTTTTTTAAATTTAATTATAATTTTCATTCTTTATTTTCATTGTCTTATGTTTTGGTGCTCTATTTTTAAATTCGATTTTATTAGTATTTATAATTATGTTTATTATTTATAATAACAAAATAATAATAATTATAAATATAAAATTTTATCAAATTTTAATAATCTGACCTATAACCTTTTAAAATTATTGGGATTGTAATTTTACCTTTGCACCTCAAATATCTTTGATGTTTAATTTAATTAAAGAAAAGAAAGTTATATATTCTATAACTATAATATTACAATTTTCATCATATTCTATGTAATATGTCATTTTGTCGACCTTTTGGAACATGTCTATGTAACATGTCATTTTGTCAACCTTTTGAAACATGTCTATGTAATATGTCATTCTGTCAACCTTTTGCAACATGTCTACGTAACATGTCATTCTGTCAACCTTTTAATACATGTCTATGTATTTTGGAACATATCTATGTAACATTTCAACTTCATATTTTCATTTCAAGTAATTTGATGTGTTCATTTACTAGTAATACCCAAATTTATGTTGCTACAATTAATGATATGTCAAACAAAATAAGTCATATTAAAATGATAAATTGTGTTAAAATTACACATAAGATTACACATAATCTTCATAAACTGATAAACTGTGTTAGAATTACACAAAAACTGTGTTGAAATTACACAGAAGGTTGCTACAAACTCCTAACACAGCTTAATGACAAATACACATAACGTTACAAAAACATAATCTTTAATGATTTGTTCCACTTCAACATCTTGTTCAGTTCAATTTTATGTTGTAACACAACATCCCCTTATTCTTCATTTCTAACTCTCAATTTTTCATACTGATTCTTGGTTTCATCTAAATCCTTTGTTGTGTTTTCCAATCTATTAATCACTACTTGGTTCATGTCTTCTGCCAATTCCTCTTGAAACCAATCGAAGAAACCACATCCTCTTTGAAAGGATCCCTGCAAATTTCAAAAATTGATCAAACCTTGTTTACCATTTTATAAAATACCCAAACAAAAATTATGGCTTACCTTGTAATTGTGACAACCCTAAAATTTCTTTCCAAAATTCTTCTCAGTGGTTTCCCTATGAAGAACAGTGTTATCTCCACAACGGCAAAGTGGTGCAATTCGCGAGCTACTGTATACACATGACCCAACACTTTTATATTTCTTCAGGTTCATTTGAGAAGAAAAACGTTTCATATTAATGGAGAATAGAGCGAAACGACTTAAGCAATATGAAGACGGAGATGGAAACGCATCTGGAGCATAGAAGATTTTGCACAGGTGAAGAAAGTGCATCTGGAGTAAAGACGATGGTGAAGAACATATATAAATAAGATGAACATAACATGCCAGCTCCCCAGATAAATAGGTCAGGTTAACGAACATTTTAGCACAAATGACATAAGCGACTTCTTAGTTACATTTTGAAACTCAATGAACATATTTGATACAAAAAAAAAATTAAGGGACCAAACTGAACAATGACCTATAGTTAAGAGACCAAAATGAGTATTTTGTCTAATAGAATTTATAAAGGTCAACGAAATAACTTATAATAAAAATAAATTTCAAGATACTTTAGGCTATACTATGGAAGTTATAACATTTAAATAAAAGGGAATTTATGAGCTTTTGTTGAAGTCAAATAAAATTTTATTGTGACATTATTATATTTGTAAGAGTTATTAGTGTGTATTATTGTATAAGGATTGGTCATGATTTTTTATAAACTCCATTAATATTTGAAACCGTATGAGTACTGTCCGTAGTTTCTTAAAACCAAGACGTTATAACCATAGTTTTAAAATCCATATCCTTTCGATCTGTTGGACCGGTTAGACCGTGAATCAAAGAGTAGAACAAATAGGTAAGGTTATTAGATCATTGTTATCGATAAAAATCAGTGTGACTCAGACAGTTTAGTAGTCAGATCAGCGAACCTGTTGGTTTCTTAATCCGACTAATTGAATGTTTTATGTTTTTTAAATTTAATTTTAATTTTCATTCTTTATTTTCATTTTCTTAAGTTTTGGAGCTCTATTTTTAAATTCGATTTTATTAATATTTATAATTATGTTTATTATTTATAATAACAAAATAATAATAATTTAAATATAAAATTTTATCAAATTTTAAGAATCTGACCTATAACCTTTTAAAATTATTGGGATTGTAATTTTACCTTTGCACCTTAAATCTCTTTGATGTTTAATTTAATTAAAGAAAAGAAAGTTATATATTCTATAACTATAATATTACAATTTTCATTATATTCTATGTAATATGTTATTTTGTCAACCTTTTGGAACATGTCTATGTAACATATCATTTTGTCAACCTTTTGAAACATGTCTATGTAATATGTCATTCTGTCAACCTTTTGAAAACATGTCTATGTAACATGTAATTCTGTCACCTTTTGGAACATGTCTATGTATTTTGGAACATATCTCTGTAACATGTCAACTTCATATTTTCATTTCAAGTAATCTGATGTGTTCATTTACTAGTAATACCCAAATTTATGTTGCTACAACTAATGATATGACAAACAAAATAAATCATATTAAAATGATAAACTGTGTTAAAATTACACATAAGATTACACATAATCTTCATAAACTGATAAACTGTGTTAGAATTACAGAAAAACTGTGTTAAAATTACACACAATGTTGCTACAAACTTACAAAACACATAATCTTTAATGATTTGTTCCACTTCAACATCTTGTTCAGTTGAATTTTAAGTTGTAACACAGCATCCCCTTATTCTTCATTTCTAACCCTCAATTTTTCGTACTGATTCTTGGTTTCATCTAAATCCTTTGTTGTGCTTTCCAATCTATTAATCACTACTTGGTTCATGTCTTCTGCCAATTCCTCATGAAACCAATCGAAGAAACCACATCATCTTTGAAAGGATGCCTGCAAATTTAAAAAATTGATCAAACTTTGTTTACCATTTTATAAAATACCCAAACAAAAATTATGGATTACCTTGTAATCGTGACAACCCCAAAATTTGTTTCCAAAATTCATCTCAGTGGTTTCCCTATGAAGAATAGTGTTATCTCCACAATGGCAAAGTTGTGCAATTCGCGAGCTACTGTATACACGTGATCCTACACTTTTAGATTTCTTCAGGTTCATTTGAGAAGAAAAATGTTTCGTATTAATGGAGAATAGAGCGAAATGACTTGAGCAATATGAAGACGGAGATGAAGACGCATCTGGAGCATAGAAGATTTTGTGCAGGTGAAGAAAACGCATCTGGAGTAAAGACGGTGGTGAAGAACATATATAAATAAGATGAACATAACATGCCAGCTCACCAGCTAAATAGGTCAAGTTAACGAACATTTTAGCACAAATGACATAAGGGACTTCTTAGTTACGTTTTGAAACTTAATGAACCAATTTGATACGAAAAAAATTAAGGGATCAAACTGAACAATGACCTATAGTTAAGAGACCAAAATGAGTATTTTGTCTAATAGAATTTATAAAGGTCAACGAAATAACTTATAATAAAAATAAATTTCAAGATACTTTAGGCTATACTATGGAAGTTATAACATTTAAATAAAAGGGAAATTATGAGCATGTGTTAAAGTAAAATAAAATTTTATTGTGACATGATTATATTTGTAAGAGTTATTAGTGTGTATTACTGTATAAGGATTAGTCATATTTTTTTATAAACTCCATTAATATTTGAAACCGGAGGAGTACTGTATGTAGTTTCTTAAAACCAAGATGTTATAACCATAGTTTTAAAATCCATATCCTTTCGATCTGTTGGACCGGTTAGACCGTGAATCAAAGAGTAGAGCGATTCGGTAAGGTTATTAGATCATTGTTATCGATAAAAATCAGTGTGACTCAGACAGTTTACTAGTCAGATAAGCGAACCTGTTGGTTTCTTAATCCGACTAATCGAATGTTTTATGTTTTTTAAATTTAATTATAATTTTCATTCTTTATTTTCATTTTCTTAAGTTTTGGTGCTCTATTTTTAAATTAGATTTTATTAATATTTATAATTATGTTTATTATTTATAATAACAAAATAATAATAGTTATAAATATAAAATTTTATCAAATTATAAGAATCTGACCTATAACCTTTTAAAATTATTGGGATTTTAATTTTACCTTTGCATCTTAAATCTCTTTGATGTTTATTTTAATTAAAGAAAAGAAAGTTATATATTCTATAACTATAATATTACAATTTTCATTATATTCTATGTAATATGTTATTATGTCAACCTTTTGGAACATGTCTATGTAACATGTCATTTTGTCAACCTTTTGAAACATGTCTATGTAATATGTCATTCTGTCAACCTTTTGCAACATGGCTATGTAACATGTCATTCTGTCAACCTTTTGGAACATGTCGATGTATTTTGGAACATATCTATGTAACATGTCAACTTCATATTTTCATTTCAAGTAATCTGATGCGCTCATTTACTAGTAATACCCAAATTTATGTTGCTACAATTAATGATATGCCAAACAAAATAAATCATATTAAAATGATAAACTGTGTTAAAATTACACATAAGATTACACATAATCTTCATAAACTGATAAACTGTGTTAGAATTACACAAAAACTGTGTTAAAATTACACACAAGGTTGCTACAAACTTACAAAACACATAATCTTTAATGATTTGTTCAACTTCAACATCTTGTTCAGTTGAATTTTAAGTTGTAACACAACATCCCCTTATTCTTCATTTCTAACCCTCAATTTTTCGTACTGATTCTTGGTTTCATCTAAATCCTTTGTTGTGCTTTCAAATCTATTAATCATTACTTGGTTCATGTCTTCTGCCAATTCCTCATGAAACCAATGGAAGAAACCACATCCTCTTTAAAAGGATCCCTGCAAATTTAAAAAATTGATCAAACTTTGTTTACCATTTTATAAAATACCCAAACAAAAATTATGGCTTACCTTGTAATTGTGACAACCCCAAAATTTGTTTCCAAAATTCTTCTCAGTGGTTTCCCTATGAAGAATAGTGTTATCTCCACAATGGCAAAGTGGTGCAATTCGCGAGCTACTGTATAAACGTGACCCTACACTTTTAGATTTCTTCAGGTTCATTTGAGAAGAAAAATGTTTCGTATTAATGGAGAATAGAGCGAAATGACTTGAGCAATATGAAGACGGAGATGAAAATGCATCTGGAGCATAGAAGATTTTGCACAGGTGAAGAAAACGCATCTGGAGTAAAGACGATGGTGACGAACATATATAAATAAGATGAACATAACATGCCAGCTCACCAGCTAAATAGGTCAAGTTAACGAACGTTTTAGCACAAATGACATAAGGGACTTCTTAATTACGTTTTGAAACTTAATGAACCAATTTGATACAAAAAAAATTAAGGGACCAAACTGAACAATGACCTATAGTTAAGAGACCAAAATGAGTATTTTGTCTAATAGAATTTATAAAGGTCAACGAAATAACTTATAATAAAAATAAATTTCAAGATACTTTAGGCTATAATATGGAAGTTACAACATTTAAATGAAAGGGAAATTATGAGCATGTGTTAAAGTCAAATAAAATTTTATTGTGACATGATTATATTTGTAAGAGTTATTAGTATGTATTACTGTATAAGGATTGGTCATATTTTTTTATAAACTCCATTAATATTTGAAACCGGAGGAGTATTTTCTGTAGTTTCTTAAAACCAAGATGTTATAACCATAGTTTTAAAATCCATATCCTTTCGATCTGTTGGACCGGTTAGACCGTGAATCAAAGAGTAGAGCGATTCGGTATGGTTATTAGATCATTATTATCGTTAAAAATTAGTGTGACTCAGACAGTTTACTAGTCAGATAAGCGAACATGTTGGTTTCTTAATCCAACTAATTGAATGTTTTATGTTTTTTAAATTTAATTATAATTTACATTCTTTATTTTCATTTTCTTAAGTTTTGGTGCTCTATTTTTAAATTCGAATTTATTAATATTTATAATCATGTTTATTATTTATATAAACAAAATTATAATAATTATAAATATAAAATGTTATCAAATTTTAAGAATCTGACCTATAACCTTTTAAAATTATTGGGATTGTAATTTTACCTTTGCACCTTAAATCTCTTTGATGTTTAATTTGATTAAAGAAAAGAAAGTTATATATTCTATAACTATAATATTACAATTTTCATTATATTCTATGTAATATGTCATTTTGTCAACCTTTTGGAACATGTCTATGTAACATGTCATTTCGTCAACCTTTTGAAACATGTCTATGTAATATGTCATTCTGTCAACCTTTTGCAACATGGCTATGTAACATGTCATTCTGTCAACCTTTTGGAACATGTCGATGTATTTTGGAACATATCTATGTAACATGTCAACTTCATTTTTTCATTTCAAGTAATCTGATGTGCTCATTTACTAGTAATACCCAAATTTATGTTGCTACAATTAATGATATGCCAAACAAAATAAATCATATTAAAATGATAAACTGTGTTAAAATTACACATAAGATTACACATAATCTTCATAAACTGATAAACTGTGTTAGAATTACACAAAAACTGTGTTAAAATTACACACAAGGTTGCTACAAACTTACAAAACACATAATCTTTAATGATTTGTTCCACTTCAACATCTTGTTCAGTTGAATTTTAAGTTGTAACACAACATCCCCTTATTCTTCATTTCTAACCCTCAATTTTTCGTACTGATTATTGGTTTCATCTAAATCCTTTGTTGTGCTTTCCAATCTATTAATCATTACTTGGTTCATGTCTTCTGCCAATTCCTCATGAAACCAATGGAAGAAACCACATCCTCTTTGAAAGGATCCCTGCAAATTTAAAAAATTGATCAAACTTTGTTTACCATTTTATAAAATACCCAAACAAAAATTATGGCTTACCTTGTAATTGTGACAACCCCAAAATTTGTTTCCAAAATTCTTCTCAGTGGTTTCCCTATGAAGAATAGTGTTATCTCCACAATGGAAAAGTGGTGCAATTCGCGAGCTACTGTATACATGTGACCCTACACTTTTAGATTTCTTCAGGTTCATTTGAGAAGAAAAATGTTTCGTATTAATGTAGAATAGAGCGAAACGACTTGAGCAATATGAAGACGGAGATGAAAACGCATCTGGAGCATAGAAGATTTTGCACAGGTGAAGAAAACGCATCTGGAGTAAAGACGATGGTGAAGAACATATATAAATAAGATAAACATAACATGCCAGCACACCAGCTAAATAGGTCAAGTTATTGAATGTTTTAGCAAAAATGACATAAGGGACATCTTAGTTACGTTTTGATATTAATGAACCAATTTGATACAAAAAAAATTAAGGGACCAAACTGAACAATGACCTATAGTTAAGAGACCAAAATAAGTATTTTGTCTAATAGAATTTATAAAGGTCAACGAAATAACTTATAATAAAAATAAATTTCAAGATTCTTTAGGCTATACTATGGAAGTTACAACGTTTAAATAAAAGGGAAATTATGAGCATGTGTTAAAGTCAAATAAAATTTTATTGTGACATTATTATATTTGTAAGAGTTATTAGTGTGTATTATTGTATAAGGATTGGTCATATTTTTTTATAAACTCCATTAATATTTGAAACTAGAGGAATATTGTCCGTAGTTTCTTAAAACCAAGATGTTATAACCATAATTTTAAAATCCATATCCTTTCGATCTGTTGGACCGGTTAGACCGTGAATCAAAGAGTAGAGCGATTCGGTATGGTTATTAGATCATTATTATCATTAAAAATTAGTGTGACTCAGACAATTTACTAGTCAGATAAGCGAACATGTTGGTTTCTTAATCCAACTAATTGAATGTTTTATGTTTTTTAAATTTAATTATAATTTTCATTCTTTATTTTCATTTTCTTAAGTTTTGGTGCTCTATTTTTAAATTCGATTTTATTAATATTTATAATTATGTTTATTATTTATAATAAAATAATAATAATAATTATAAATATAAAATTTTATCAAATTATAAGAATATGACCTATAACCTTTTAAAATTATTGGGACTTTAATTTTACCTTTGCACCTTAAATCTCTTTGATGTTTAATTTAATTAAATAAAAGAAAGTTATATATTCTATAACTATAATATTACAATTTTCATTATATTCTATGTAATATGTTATTTTGTCAACCTTTTGGAACATGTCTATGTAACATGTCATTTTGTCAACCTTTTGAAACATGTCTATGTAATATGTCATTCTGTCAACCTTTTGCAACATGTCTATGTAACATGTCATTCTCTCAACCTTTTGGAACATGTCTATGTATTTTGGAACATATCTATGTAACATGTCAACTTCATATTTTCATTTCAAGTAATCTGATGTGTTCATTTAGTAGTAATACCCAAATTTATGTTGCTACAATTAATGATATGCCAAACAAAATAAGTCATATTAAAATGATAAATTATGTTAAAATTACATATAAGATTACACATAATCTTCATAAACTGATAAACTTGTTAGAATTACACAAAAACTGTGTTAAAATTACACACAAGGTTGCTACAAACTTACAAAACACATAATCTTTAATGATTTGTTCCACTTCAACATCTTGTTCAGTTAAATTTTAAGTTGTAACACAGCATCCGCTTATTCTTCATTTCTAACCCTCAATTTTTCGTACTGATTCTTGGTTTCATCTAAATCCTTTGTTGTGCTTTCCAATCTATTAATCACTACTTGGTTCATGTCTTCTGCCAATTCCTCATGAAACCAACCGAAGAAACCACATCCTCTTTGAAAGGATCCCTGCAAATTTCAAAAGTTGATCAAACTTTGTTTACCATTTTATAAAATACCCAAACAAAAATCATGGATTACCTTGTAATTGTGACAACCCCAAAATTTGTTCCCAAAATTCTTCTCAGTGGTTTCCCTATGAAGAACAGTGTTATCTCCACAACGGCAAAGTGGTGCAATTCTCGAGCTACTGTATACACATGACCCATCACTTTTAGATTTCTTCAGGTTGATTTGAGATGAAAAATGTTTCGTATTAATGGAGATTAGAGCGAAACGAATTGAGCAATATGAAGACGGAGATGAAAACGCATTTGGAGCATAGAAGATTTTGCGCAGATGAAGAAAACGCATCTGGAGTAAAGACGATGGTGAAGAACATATATAAATAAGATGAACATAACATGCCAGCTCAACAGCTAAATAGGTGAAGTTAATGAAAGTTTTAGCACAAATGACATAAGGGACTTCTTAGTTACATTTTGAAACTTAATGAACCAATTTGATACGAAAAAAGTTAAGGGACCAAACTGAATAATGACCTATAGTTAAGAGAACAAAATGAGTATTTTGTCTAATAGAATTTATAAAGGTCAACGAAATAACTTATAATAAAAATAAATTTCAAGATACTTTAGGTTATACTATGGAAGTTACAACATTTAAATAAAAGGGAAATTATGAGCATGTGTTAAAGTCAAATAAAATTTTATTGTGACATGATTTTATTTGTAAGAGTTATTAGTGTGTATTTGTTGGTTGAAGATTTTGATGATACAGTTCGAAACAAAGCAAGTTGGGTGTTTCGTTGGAATAAAGCAAGATGTCATGTTTCGAAATGGTAGAAGCACTACTTCGAATGGGAATGTCAAAGCTCGGAGCTTCGAGTGACAGTTATGGGGATATATTCAAAGAAGTCTCGAAATGGTAACAAGGTTGTGTCCAAGAAATGAGTTCGAAGCGAAGAGTGCCAAAACATTTGAAATTCAAACGCAAGCGGGATGTTCGAAATTTAAAATATATGCGCTGGAGCATTCGAAGACGCGTGGAAGCTAGAGAGGGGCATTGCTTTGCATGTTCTGAACGTGGCAGAATCTTATAGCAAGACCGTTATGGTCAAAGTAGTATAAATAGAAGTCTTAGCGTTAGGATTTTGTGTGTCATATCCATTGTACAAAATTCAGTAAACATTCAAAATACCACATGGCTAGGGAAACGAATGCTCGGACAATGTACGTATGATAACACCAAATATTTATGATTAAGCAAAACTCTTTATCATGTCCAGTTTATCCTCTATCTTCATGTCAATATCATTCAAAAGCCTTTACATTAAAATCTTTTTCATTCAAAGTCATTTAATGATTCCTTGCATTTAAAAGTCTTTCCCTCTATTCCGAATACTTTACATTTCAGAAATTCTTATACCTTTTATGCTGTTATCTTCATGTTTTTATCATTCGAATACCCTTTTCATCCAAAGTCATCTTACTGATTTTTCGCATTTAAACGCTTTCTTTCTATTTCGAACCTTTTACATTTCAGAAACGCTTTTACATTACATGCTTTTATACTTCAAAGTTATTTACTTGTCTTTTTGCAGTTTTACATGTCTTTACAATTGAACCTTTATTCATGCAATTTAATTTCGCGCGTATTTACTTGATCATGTCATTAGATCTTTAATAGAGTAATTGAAGTAAGTTGAAACACCTACACAACAATCTAAACACCAAACATGAATATCAGTTCTACAATGAGAATTATCCAAATGACCAATACACCATAGGATCAATCTAGTCGATCCTGCAAGTTACCAGAGAGATTAAATAACAGTAATTAAGATTATTTGATAGTTTGGAGGACTAGCGGTTGTTTACCAGAAATAACTGTAAACAAATTGGCACACCCGGTGGGACCGTCATTGGTCATTACGAAATTTAGAACAAAGTAAAAATTGTTGAGACATAACCATTGTAGAAGTACTTTCTGAGTGATAAGTTCGTTGTTATATGAACCTTAGAAGTGGTAGAATAACCAATAGAAACCAACCCTTACCCAGAAGAAAACATCTAAACAAGATGTCTAATTCTAACAATCAACAAGGGGAACAGAATATCCCACATACAACAGGCACTAATATCTCCGCCTCGATGGGAACATCTAATGTGATCCCTTCGAACACACAGTCTGTTGCATCTTCTACCAGTAGTGTAGCCACTAATGGAACAAGTGGCATATCAACTAACAGTTCGATCCTAGGAAATACTGGAACCATTGGTTATCCTGGGGGATTCGTCCCACCACCAGGGACACAAACCCATTTCGCCACCCCACTAACTAGACCACCCGGTTTCGATGGTAACAGAACCAGAAATTCCTCTTATGGAATGCCAACATCTTTTATGGCAGGCTTACACAATTCCACATCGAATTTATCACCACAATTAGGGTCTGGATCTGGGGCTAATCAATTTATGACAAATAACCAAGGGTCAGTGGGTTATAGCGCAATTTCTATCTTAACCACAGAAAATCAGTTGGCCTTTAGGCAATTAATGGATGACAGTAACCATAATATGATAGGAGTATTAGCACAAACTATGCAGGAGATCTTTGCTCCAATAGTACAAAATGTAATTGTGACAAACAGAGAAAACGCAGATAACATGAGTCGAATAGCAGATTTTTTCGCTCCCCCAGAAAGGCGTAGGCAGAATCAGGCGGGAGTTCTAGCAAACGTACCTATCATAGAACAAGTTGCTAATGACCCACCCTATAGACCAGCCAGAGAAGAGGTTAATTTGGGGGCAAGGGCACAAAGGTTAGAAGCCCCAATGATTCAAGGCCCACAAAGGGAAATTATGGAACCAGGGGCAAGGGTCGAAAGGCTAGAAGTCCCAGAGTTTCGAGAAGAACAACCTAGAGGAGTTGTCATGGTGGGTCGAAATCAAGATGCTGATGCAGTCGTTCACAGAATTCGAAACGATAACATCTTGGCAGAAAATAATTTAACCGCCATGATAGAGAGCATCATGGCCCAGAATGGCCTCAACACAAGAATTAGAAGGCCAAATTATGCCTCTCCTATATTAGATTACATAATGCACACTGATTTACCAAGGGGATATAAAGTCCCTAAGTTTACAAAGTTTGCTGGGGATACCAATGAATCAACAGTCGGACACATAGCCAGGTATCTAACCGAAGCAGGAGATATAGCGAATAATGAAGACCTTAGGATCAAATATTTCCCAAGTTCCCTAACTAAGAACGCTTTCACATGGTTTACCACTTTACCTCCTGGGTCCATAGATACTTGGGCTCTGTTGGAGAGATTATTCCATGAACATATCTACATGGGACAATCTAAAATAAGTCTGAAGGAACTAGCCAGTGTCAAGAGGAAGTTTACTGAACCCATAGATGATTATCTGAATAGATTCAAGCTCTTGAAATCTAGATGTTTTACAGTAGTTCCTGAACATGAGTTAGTCGAAATGGCCGCTGGCGGCCTGGATTACTCTATTCGAAAGAAATTAGACATCAATACTTGAGGGACATGGCTCAATTAGCCGATAGGGTTCGACAGGTCGAAAAGGTAAAAGCCGAAAAGGCCAGAGTTTTTAAAAATAACAAGAAGGAAAGGGTCTCCTATGTTGGAACTGAGGAAACAGAAGATTATCCTGAATTCGAATTCGAAGAGGTCGAAATTGACCTCGCTGAATTAAAACAGGCCCCACCTTACTCCTGCAAATTATTAATTCCCACAAAAGGGAAAGAAATTGTGGAAAATGAGAAAAGTGACAAATTCCCAAAGAAGGTTTATACCTTCGATGTAACTAAGTGTGACGAGATTTTTGATTTACTTGTCAAAGATGGCCAACTCATTGTGCCATCAAACGTCAAAATACATCCTTTAGATCAAAGGAAGAAAAGAGGATTTTGCAAGTATCATAGTTTCCTAGGCCACAAAACCTCACAGTGTTTTCTTTTCAGGGACCTAATTCAGAATGCAATTAAAGATGGCAGACTGAAATTCGCTGATAAACCAAAAATGAAAGTAGATGAAGATCCTTTGGATGTCGTAGACACCAATTACTCCGAGCCTGCATGCATTGGGGAAATCAACATGGTGGAAGTTGATCAAAATGACGCTCCAGTAGGAGAGAAAGGTACTGATAATGAAAGCTGGGTGTTAGTCGAAGTCAACAGGGGGGTCACTGAAGACGTCCACAAGCAACCAAAGACTTCGATCGAAGCAGCATCTTTAGCCGTTCCAAAAGAAATCCAGGCTACTGAAGGCCAGGAAAACCAGAAGTAAGAATTGACACAGGTTACTGAAGGCCTGAGGTTAGAATTGTAGAAAGTCCAGATCACGAAGCCAACCTCCCCTCAGAATGAAATATGGGATACTTTAGGGGAACCCAGTGGAAAGTTTGACTACTTGGTCAAATATTCTGCCCCAGAGAGTTCAAAAATCCAAATTGAAGATATAAAACCTACAGGATGGGGAGATGATGACACTAAAGGGGAGGATGTCAGTGTAAACATGGTGGAAATGGAGAGACCTCGTTCTGAAATGGAGGAGGTGGAGAGATACTTAGAAAAAGAAAAGTATAAAATGGAGGATAATTACGCTGGGGATGCTAGTCTTAAGGATTACCTTATGATGTGCCACAAAGGAGATACGGGAATGATACTATGCCCTAGGTGCAGCATCCTTTGCAACCAGAGAATTGCTGCAAACTTCGAGAGGGTACAAAGGGCACGAACTGGCATCCACTGGCGCCAGGATAACCAGTTATTCAGATGTTATCCTAAAGCTGGAGAAAGTTTGTTGGAATTTGTGCTTCGCTGTTACAAAGGGGAAACCAAATGCTTGATATGCCCAAGGTGTTCTGCTGTGTATGATCAAAGCATGGCCAGAGCCTTCGAAACAATCCCTTTCGCCCCGTGCTGGAACCACCAAGAGACTAGTCAAATGGGCCAACATTTCGATAACAAATACAATCAACGAAGGCCTGATAGTCCTCATCCCAAGGGCGCTCGAAGAGTGACGTTCAAAATTCCTGCTGAAATACCAACAGACAAATGGCTGCAAGTCAGAACTGATAAAGGCAAAGACAAATGGAGAAACAATGAACGAAACGCACGCCACACTATGACATATAGAAGGGAGTTCAACATAGCGAAGAGGGAAGAAGTGAGATTAGAGAACTACAAAGGAAGAAACCCCATGTCAAGATCTCAATGGCGAAGGCAATAGAGAATTCGAAAGGCTGAAAGGGAAGCTGTGGCCAATAAAGGAGCAACTTCAATAAAAAACAAGGTGAATCCAGCACCAACAAACCCACACCAAATAATCAAACTGAAGACAAACCCCCAGTTAGTAGGAGACTCTTCTCTGAAGAACAACCAAATGAATCAAAGGAATACACCCCAGGTCCAGAAGAAGACGAAGATATGCTAACGGACAACTTCGAATCAGAGGGGGATTCTTCGCTCAATATCAATTGCAACGTGGTATCTGTGCTTCCTTGTGAGTTGGGACAGGAAACTGAAATTGACGAGTATGAGGAAGAAGATACCATAGATCTGATGAAGCATAGGCCTGTGTGTTACTACGTGATGGATAATGGAGTTGTCGAGGAGCAGAATGCGTTCTTCGAACATCTAGAACCAGCTATGAAAAATCATCTGAAGCCACTATTTATTCGGGCAAAGGTTGGTGCCCATGGCGTAAATAAGTTTCTAGTGGATGGGGTCACTGTAGTTAACTTAATACCCCATTTCATGCTGAAAAGGTTAGAAATACGCGAAGGAGACATCAAACCACACAACATGGTTCTATCCAATTATGAAGGAAAAGTAGGCAAAACATTGGGGGTGGTTCAATTGGACTTGACGATAGGCTCAAGCTGTAGGCCCACCATGTTCATGGTGATCGAAGCCAAGGCCAACTACAACTTGTTGCTGGGAAGAGAGTGGATCCATGGCGTAGGAGTAGTTCCTTCGTCAATGCACCAGCGATTAGTTGTATGGAGAGAAGATGGGATCGTGGAAAACATTGAAGCGGACCAGAGTTACTTCATGTCAGCAGTCAACTTAGTTGACAAGAGGAATTATGACAAACATCTGGCAAAGATTGCTCCTTGTGTCCCAAATGATGAAATCAACGAAACCAGGAACGCACACTACTATATGACCCTTCGCCATGATGGCATATATTGGGATAGAAGAATAATCAGTGAAGATGAAGGAGTCGAAGGTACTATACAAAGACGGCCAGCAGGCTGGGAATTCGATAACCTTTCTCATGACTGAGTCCTCCTTTTTCGAAAGGATTTCGGCCTATATGGCTGAGAACGAATCAAAGGCGGCCTTAGAGGCTGAAATAAATAAACTGGCTGTAAAGGTGAACGAAATAAATGGGGGTAGCTCGAAAGGCTCACCCTTTGAAGAATTCGAAATAGATCAAAGGCTGGACGCCATCTATGATAAAGAACCCTTAGGCTTCGAGAGAGACCCCATAGACTCAGGTGCCAAAATGTTGGCGCAGGATCCACTCGAAGAAGTGAATTTAGGGGATGAGAACACGAAAATAATAACCTACATAAGTGCAAAACTTGATCCAGGCCTCAAGCAGGAAGTGATCGAAGTCCTCAAGAAAAACAAAGATTGCTTCGCGTGGGACTATGACGAAATGCCTGGTTTAAAGAGGGAGTTAGTGGAACATAGACTTCCAATCAAGGATGGCAAGAAGCCCATCAAGCAAACTCCTAGAAGATTCGCACCAGCGGTTCTCACAAAGATCAAAGCTGAGATCGAAAGGTTGCTGCGTTGCAGATTCATCAGAACCACAAGGTATGTCGAATGGTTAGAAAATATAGTGCCTGTTATTAAGAAAAATGGCTCTCTGAGAATCTGCATAGATTTTAGGGATTTAAATACTGCAACCCCTAAAGATGAGTACTCCATGCCTGTGGCAGAAATGTTGGTAGACTCTGCTGCAGGATTCGAATATTTGAGTATGCTAGATGGATACTCTGGTTACAATCAGATTTTTATTGCTGAAGAAGATGTTGCCAAGACAACATTTCGTTGCCCAGGAGCCTTAGGCACCTTCGAATGGGTGGTGATGCGTTTTGGTTTGAAAAATGCTGGGGCAACTTATCAAAGGGCAATGAATTCGATTTTCCATGATTTCATTGAAACTTTTATGCAGGTGTATATTGATGATATAGTCATCAAATCTATATCTGCAGAAACCCATTTGCATCATTTGAGCCAATCATTCGAACGAATGAGAAAACATGGCTTAAATATGAATCCCCTTAAATGTGCATTTTTTGTGCAGGCTGGATATTTCCTTGGCTTTGTGGTTCACAAAAAAGGAATTAAGATCAACCAAAATAAAACCAAAGCCATAATGGAGACGAAAGCACCTACGTCAAAAAGGGAGCTGCAATCTTTGCTAGGGAAGATTAACTTTCTCAGAAGGTTCATTTCGAATCTGAGTGGAAGAACCCAAGGTTTCTCTCTGTTGCTTCGTTTGAAGCAAGGCCAAGCCTTCGAGTGGAACGAAGCCCATCAGGAGGCATTTGACAAGATAAAAAGATATCTCTCTCAGCCTCCCATCTTGTCTCCACCTTCATGGGGAAAGCCCATGAGATTGTACATATATGCCTCTGGAGTTAGTATAGGTAGTATGTTAGCGCAAGAAGATAGCAATGGTATCGAAAGAGCCATATACTATTTAAGTAGAGTATTGAATGATGCAGAGAATAGATATAGCAATATAGAAAAGCTATGTCTCTGTTTGTACTTTTCTTGTATGAAACTTAAGTATTATATAAAGCCTGTTGATGTTTATGTTTCATCTCATTTCGATGTTATCAAACATATGCTTTTGAAACCAATAATGCATAGTAGAGTTGGTAAATGGGCTTTAGCCTTAATAGAATATTCTTTGACTTTCATGCCTTTAAAAGCTGTGAAAGGCCAAGTGATTTCTGATTTCATTGTGGACCATTCATTGGTTGAACAGACTGTCATGAGTTATGTTGAAATGCAACCATGGAAATTATACTTTGATGGTTCAACCCACAGGAATGGTAGTGGTGTTGGGGTCCTTATAATTTCTCCTGAAGGAATTCCAACAAAATTCAAGTATAAATTAGATGGTCCTCGTTGCTCGAACAACGAAGCTGAGTATGAAGCGCTTATTGTTGGACTTGAAGCTTTGTTGGAATTGGGGGCAACTGGAGTCGAAATTAAAGGAGACTCAGAGTTTGTGGTCAAGCAAATAACAAAGGAGTACAAATGCATAAAGGAAAATCTGATGATATACTTCGTCATAGTTAACAGGCTACTTAGAAAATTCGAATACATGGATATTCAACATATACCAAGAATAGAAAACCAAGAAGCAAATGACTTAGCACAGTTGGCTTCAGGTTTTAAAGTTTTTGCCAAAAACTTTGAGGATCTGGTAGAATTAAGAGGTAGAGTTATGGCTACTAGATTCATACCATCAGATCTAGACAGTATAAAGTTAGGGTATGCTGAGAAACAGGGATTCGAAGTGCTAGCCATAGACACCTTATTAGATGCAGATTGGCGAAGTCCACTTGTGAGCTATTTAACAAATCCAACTTTGAATGTTGATAGGAAGATAAAATATAGAGCATTATCATATGTCCTCATGGGAAACGAATTGTTCAAAAAGACTCAAGAAGGCGTATTACTGAAATGCCTAGGAGAAAGTGAGGCATACTTAGCATTGTCAGAAGTCCACAATGGGGCATGTGGGGCACATCAAGCAGGTCATAAAATGAAATGGTTGTTATTTCGATATGGCATGTATTGGCCCAGCATGCTCAAAGATTGTATAGACTTTGCTAAAGGGTGTGAAGAATGCCAGAAGCATGCAGGGATTCAACATGCCCCTGCAAGTGAGTTGCATTCAATCATTAAACCATGGCCCTTCAGAGGATGGGCATTGGATTTAATAGGAGAAATAAATCCTGCTTCGTCTAAAGGACAAAAATATATCTTGGTAGGAATAGATTATTTTACCAAGTGGATCGAAGCAATACCATTAATAGTTGCTGATCAAAATGCTATTATTGAGTTCATACAGAAACAAATTATCTATAGGTTCGGATTGCCAGAGAGCATAACCATAGACCAATGTTCTGTGTTTACTGGTAGAAAGATGCAAGAATTCGCTCAAGAGATGGGGTTCAAATTACTGACATCAACGCCATATTATGCTCAAGCAAATGGTCAGGTCGAAGCAGCTAATAAAGTGATAATAGGGTTAATCAAGAAACATATTGGGAAAAAGCCAAGGAACTGGCACATAACTCTGGACCAAATACTATGGGCCTGTAGAACATCTCCTAAAGAAGCTACTAACACCACACCTTTCCAACTCACATTTGGTCATGATGCAGTTCTGCCAGTAGAAATTCATCTATAATCAGTTCGAATTCAAAGACAAAACGAAATTCCAGCTGCATTATATTGGGAAATGATGATGAATGAGTTAGTTGAGTTGGATGAAGTTAGATTGCATGCATTGGAAATCCTGATGAGACAAAAGGAAAGGGTAGCCAGGGCATATAACAAAAGGGTGAAAGGAAAAGCATTCACTATTAATGACTTAGTCTGGAAAGTCATATTGCCCATGGACAAGAAAAATAAAACATTAGGTAAATGGTCACCTCATTGGGAAGGACCTTTTCGAATAGTAAAGATGTTTTCAAGCAATGCATACGAAATCGAAGAGTTGGCTGATGATAAGCGAATCCTAAAGGTTAATGGGAAATATTTAAAGAAATATAAGCCACGCCTGCAGGAGATTCGAATAATAACAACGTAGTCAAAACATCATAAAGGAATGCCAAAATGGTAATATGGGATTGCCAAAATGGCGCTGTTCAGATATTACAGACCAAAACCAAATTACAAAACTAATTAAAACTAAGATTTAAAAATAGACATTATTCTTCAATCTGTTAAAGGTACTTCGAAAAGACTCAAGCCTTTGTTGAGTAAAACGTCTTGCTCCCTCTAAGGTATCCACTTCTCCCTTGAGTTGTTCTGCGGTTTCCATTTCTGCAAGTCCTTTGTTGAGGAGCTCTTCGAACTGGTTGCCAGCAGTATTGGTTTCGTAGGCTAATTGTTGTTCTTGAGCCTCCTTAACCTTCCGTTGAAGTTCATGAATTTGCTTTTCCCAGAAAAGAATGGACTCAGCTCGAGCTTCATATTCGGTTTTTGCTTGCTTTAGATGCATGGCTTGATCTTCAGCTTCTTGAGAGAGCTTCGAAGCATGCTCATAAGCAGCGTCCATTGCAGTTCGTTTTTCTTGGACCTTTCTGGTAGCAAATTCATCTTGGAGAAGACACCCAGTCACGTTGTCTAACAGAGATTGAAGGTCGAATAAGATAGTGCTAACTGGCAAAGAGCAGGTAGCGAGGTTGACTTGTGTAAGTAGCTCCTTCATGGTATAGCAAGTTGTACTATCCTATTTGAGCACTTCAAACAAGTCCACATCAAGGATTGTTCTCCTAATTCTGTTAAGGAGTACAATTCTATCATCTGTGGGCAACAGATTGCTAGTCAAACTAGTGCCAGCCCTAGCAAGAGGAATATCCCTTTGAGCTAGCTTCGCCTTCATGTACCCAATTGGGTCATTTCGTCTTAGGAGGGCTAGCTCCTCTTTAGTCATTCGAGCTTGAGACGATTGAGGAAGTTCCACGCACAAGGGAGTCACATCCATTTCGACTTCCATGGGTTTATTGGTCGCGTCACCGTCGCCTTCACTCGTTTCCCGCTCATTGCCTTCTTCATTATCAACCAGATCCACCACTTCGATATCATCGTTTTCACTGCTATTTGCATCTGACTCTGTTCCAGCAGTCGAACCATCATGGGCATCTTCTTCCTCAGACCCTTCCTCTGCAGATTCTTCGTTTCCTTGATCAGAATCAGCCTTCTCTCCTTCAGCATGAATGTCCTTTGGATTCTCTTGAAGGGTTTCAAGAGGGGACTTTTAAAGAGAAGTTTTTTGTAAAGTCTCTGCAGATTCATGAAGCGTTGCTTCATTCGTTTCTTTTAGAGGGGGAGAAGTACTCTGGTCATCTTGCTGCTCTAAAGCCCCAGTCAGAACCGCCATGTTGGAGGATCCTTTGTTCTGTACCAGGTTACTAGAGTCCCCTTGAGGAGAAGAGTTGATGGGAGCAGCAGTTTTCAATGGAGAAGTCGAAGTGGTAAGAGCTGGGTTCAAAATGTCCTACAGAGGCAAAGAATATTAAGAGCATGAACCAAGGTAATGAATAATTATTTTGTTAAAAATTAGAGTTCAATTTACCTGTGGACTCTCAGAAGAGAGGTTGCTATCTATATGTTCCAACATTATGTTGGAGGTCGAAGGTGGATTTTTGGATTTAGTTGAGGGAGCAGCATCTCTGGAATCGAGTCCAGAGATACCAGTTGGTGCAGCACTTTTGGAAATTTCCTTCTTCTGCTTCTTCTTAGAAGCAGCCGGTGAATTCCCTTCAGCATTGGGATCCTTCCAAGTAGTGTTTGTTTTTCTTTTCTTTGGAGTGGTTGGTAGGAGTTTATTAGTCTGAAAAGATTTAAACATGAGTTAGATCCAAATCATGAAACATTAGTGTATTCGAAACATCAAGGCTAATTGATTACCTGTGGAGTTGGAACAATGGTTATTACTGGTGTTGTTGTTGTTGTTGTTGCAGCAGTTGTTGTTGGTTTGGATAGAGTCACATTATCAATGGTTTCGACAGATGTTTGGGAGGCGCTTCCCTCTTTAGACTTTGAAGCAGCAGTCTTTATCCTGATGGCTAAAAATCGAAACAATTAAGGCAAAAGTTAAAAATGTAGAATTTGAGAAACATTTGGGATTTTCCCAAGCATTCGCACCTGCGCCTTGATCAGATTTAATCGAAATGGCAGAAAGGTCATAGCGAAGATGTCCTGGGAAATCGTGGAGCCAATGACGAGCCCATGTCACAGTCTCAGATGGCTTTGGTTTCTTTTGAAGATGTTTGAACATTTCTTTGCAAGTGAACCACCAAGGGTATGGAGGAAACCAAGCCAGAGCCAGTTCTGAGGTAGGCAATCTAGGAAATTTAGGTGGATGCATTTCGAATGCCAACCTATACCTATCCTCAGGTGACAACCCTGAAGGAAGTTTGAGTTTAGAAATTTTTTCTGTAAATTTTTCCTTCAAGGTCTTAGCAGCTTGATGCACAGTGGATTCCAAGTGTGTGGGATCATAGGTGGTTTCGAAATAATTTTGAAAAGCCCTAATCTCTTTGGCATGAGTGAACATACCTTTTCTGGAGTGTACCTGCACATCAAACGCATCAGTTAGTTTCTGTTGAATAGAAAGGGTATCGAACATACAAGATTGGTAGAACTTTGTCCACCATTCTAGAAAACCCTTTGCTGTGAGGTGTGTAGGTTCGAAAGATATTAGTTCAAAGTGGGCGAAGCCTTGATATTGTTCCTGTTGTTGTTTGGCTTCTCTTGCTTTGAAGGTTTGCCATGAGGTGATGGAACTTTCTGTTTGGAACAAGGGTTTAGGGATTAGTTGGCATAGGCCAAATTGTCTAGAAACAAAATTGGGTTGATAAGCAAAAAGGAAGATTTGGTTCTTAGCAAGAGTGGTTCGTGAGGAGATTAATCTGGGAAGCAAAAAGGCTTTCCAAATATCTTGAATTTCCTTGCTCTTAACTGCTTCTGAGAGAGCCATGGTGAACCACGATGGCCCATGAGTCCTTGAGGCAAAGGGCGCCATGGTCTCTTCGAATTTGTGTCTATTGGAGAAGATCATTATGTATTTTGAGAAGAGAACTTTGAAGTCATCTTTATCATCGTTTGGGGTAAGTCTTCGCAGCCTAGTACCTTCAATGATTTTGTCTGTTATCTCCGGATCTTGTTCCATAATAGTATTAGCAATTGATAGTGAAGGCTCAAACATGGCATTAAGCCATAACTGGAGTAACCAGAAGGGGTCAGCTAGCAGGATGTTTTTGGGAGTGTGAGATTTCAAACTCGAAACAACTGATCTTAAACTTTCGTAGAGATCAACAAGTAACAGTTTGCTTAAACACACCCTCCGATTCTCATGTAAATCTCTAGCTAGAGGGATGAACCTGCTGGCTACCTGTAGGGACCTGCTGCAGAATACATACCTTGATAACCATAAGGTAAGGAAAGCAATGTGTTCCACATCCGACACACTATCTCCTTCAGTGTGGTAGTGGCTAATGAACTTTGAAAAGCTGGCTAATTTGACTTCAAAGTCAATAATGCTCGAGTGCTCTTCATTGTCAGGAATGTATGTTTCTCCTACTGGTGACAAACCAGTAATGGCTGCTATGTCAAAAAGGTGGGTGTAATCATTCCCCCAGGGAGGTGGAAGGTGTTGTAGGTACTGTCCCAGAAATATAAGGACGCAAATAATAATGGATGGCTATAGGTGAAGCCTGGTTTCGATAATTTAATCAAGTTGTAAATGCCTAATTCCTCCCATTGCTGGGATTTCTTGGCTTCTACTTTGGTAAACCAGTTGTGGTAAGCTGTGTCAGAGGTGGGACAAGATCGAAATGGTTTAAAGTTACTCTTTACATAATCTAGCACAAAAGGGTCCTTTGGGGGATTGATTGGAGTTTCCACGGTTGTCGAATCAGAAGACTCCCCTGTCTTAGGGGTATCCATTTTATTAAACAAAGGCTTAAAATTATAACAAACAGGGAAAATTTTTCTGGTATCTTTTAAGATTTCAAAGACTGTAAGAGGGCCCATTATAGCAAACCTCTTGCCAGCGGCGTTAGTGGGAATTAGTACCTGAGATGTGTAGAGCATTTCCTTCTCTTTGGAAATCATCTGAGGGATAAGCACAGATTGACCTTGATAGGTGCCAACCTTGCTTTCCATTATGGTTCCTGTGTTCTTTCCTTTCTTTTTGGAAGCTTTTTTCAGTTGGGATGATGTTGAAGAAGACATTGTTGAAGGTTGTTGGAAGTTTTTAGGATTTCGGTGAGAAGAGAGGAAGAAAAGATTCAGAATGTGAAAAGAAAAATAAAAGACTAAGTTGATGGGTTTTTATAGTGTGGAAGTTTAAACATCCACTGAGTAAGATTAAGATACGTGGGAGTCGTGGATTGGATTGAGAAGGAGGTGGCGTAAAAGTTGATATTGGTAATAGGCATGATTAAATAATAATCATTGTTTTTATAACTGCACCATGCTGTGAAATGGTTCAAGACGGTTAAGGAATCTGAAAGGCGTCGTGATTGACGTGACTGGAGTCATACACAATAAATGTTGCAATTACTCAAAGGTCACATCAAAATCTTGCATATATATTTAAAATAAGTATTTCTCAAAGGGTCGAAATACATATCTTAAAGGGGCATTTTGTTGGCTGAAGATTTTGATGATACAGTTCGAAACAAAGCAAGTTGGGTGTTTCGTTGGAATAAAGCAAGATGTCATGTTTCGAAATGGTAGAAGCACTGCTTCGAATGGGAATGTCAAAGCTCGGAGCTTCGAGTGACAGTTATGGGGATATATTCAAAGAAGTCTCGAAATGGTAACAAGGCTGTGTCCAAGAAATGAGTTCGAAGCGAAGAGTGCCAAAACATTTGAAATTCAAACGCAAGCGGGATGTTCGAAATTTAAAATATATGCGCTGGAGCATTCGAAGACGCGTGGAAGCTAGAGAGGGGCATTGCTTTGCATGTTCTGAACGTGACAGAATCTTATAGCAAGACCGTTATGGTCGAAGTAGTATAAATAGAAGTCTTAGCGTTAGGATTTCGTGTGTCATATCTATTGTACAAAATTCAGTAAACATTCAAAATACCACATGGCTAGGGAAACGAATGCTCGAACAATGTACGTATGATAACACCAAATATTTATGATTAAGCAAAACTCTTTATCATGTCCAGTTTATCCTCTATCTTCATGTCAATATCATTCAAAAACCTTTACATTAAAATCTTTTTCATTCAGAGTCATTTAATGATTCCTTGCATTTAAAAGTCTTTCCCTCTATTCCGAATACTTTACATTTCAAAAATTCTTATACCTTTTATGCTGTTATCTTCATGTTTTTATCATTCGAATACCCTTTTCATCCAAAGTCATCTTACTGATTTTTTGCATTTAAACGCTTTCTTTCTATTTCGAACCTTTTACATTTCAGAAACGCTTTTACATTACAT
This sequence comes from Vicia faba, assembly GCA_948472305.1. Lineage (NCBI taxonomy): Eukaryota > Viridiplantae > Streptophyta > Magnoliopsida > Fabales > Fabaceae > Vicia > Vicia faba. The sequence continues at coordinate 993,175,381 of OX451735.1, forward strand.
GCTTTTATACTTCGAAGTTATTTACTTGTCTTTTTGCAGTTTTACATGTCTTTACAATTGAACCTTTATTCATGCAATTTAATTTCGCGCGTATTTACTTGATCATGTCATTAGATCTTTAATAGAGTAATCGAAGTAAGTTGAAACACCTACACAACAATCTAAACACCAAACATGAATATCAGTTCTACAATGAGAATTATCCAAATGACCAATACACCATAGGATCAATCTAGTCGATCCTGCAAGTTACCAGAGAGATTAAATAATAGTAATTAAGATTATTTGATAGTTTGGAGGACTAAACTGAACAATGACCTATAGTTAAGAGACCAAAATGAGTATTTTGTCTAATAGAATTTATAAAGGTCAACGAAATAACTTATAATAAAAATAAATTTCAAGATACTTTAGGTTATACTATGGAAGTTACAACATTTAAATAAAAGGGAAATTATGAGCATGTGTTAAAGTCAAATAAAAATTTATTGTGACATGATTTTATTTGTAAGAGTTATTAGTGTGTATTACTGTATAAGGATTGGTCATTTGTTTTATAAACCGCAATATTATTTGAAACCGGAGGAGTATTGTCCGTAGTTTCTTAAAACCAAGATGTTATAACCATAGTTTTAAAATCCATATCCTTTCGATCTGTTGGACCGGTTAGACCGTGAATCAAAGAGTAGAACGAGTTGGTAAGGTTATTAGATCATTGTTATCGATAAAAATCAGTGTGACTCAGACAGTTTACTAGTCAGATAAGCGAACCTGTTGGTTTCTTAATCCGACTAATTGAATGTTTTATGTTTTTTAAATTTAATTATAATTTTCATTCTTTATTTTCATTTTCTTATGTTTTGGTGCTCTATTTTTAAATTTGATTTTATTAATATTTATAATTATGCTTATTATTTATAATAACAAAATAATAATAATTATAAATATAAAATTTTATCAAATTATAAGAATCTGACCTATAACCTTTTAAAATTATTGGGATATTAATTTTACCTTTGCACCTTAAATCTCTTTGATGTTTAATTTAATTAAAGAAAAGAAAGTTATATATTCTATAACTATAATATTACAATTTTCATTATATTCTATGTAATTTGTTATTTTGTCAACCTTTTGGAACATGTCTATGTAACATGTCATTTTGTCAACCTTTTGAAACATTTCTATGTAATATGTCATTCTGTCAACCTTTTGCAACATGTCTATGTAACATGTCATTCTGTCAACCTTTTGGAACATGTCTATGTATTTTGGAAGATATCTATGTAACATGTCAACTTCATATTTTCATTTCAAGTAATCTGATGTGTTCATTTACTAGTAATACCCAAATGTATGTTGCTACAATTAATGATATGCCAAACAAAATAAGTCATATTAAAATGATAAATTATGTTAAAATTACACATAAGATTACACATAATCTTCATAAACTGATAAATTGTGTTAGAATTACACAAAAACTATGTTAAAATTACACACAAGGTTGCTACAAACTTACAAAACACATAATCTTTAATGATTTGTTCCACTTCAACATCTTGTTCAGTTGAATTTTAAGTTGTAACACAACATCCGCTTATTCTTCATTTCTAACCCTCAATTTTTCGTACTGATTCTTGGTTTCATCTAAATCCTTTGTTGTGCTTTCCAATCTATTAATCACTACTTGGTTCATGTCTTCTGCCAATTCCTCATGAAACCAATCGAAGAAACCACATCCTCTTTGAAAGGATCCCTGCAAATTTCAAAAATTGATCAAACTTTGTTTACCATTTTATAAAATACCCAAACAAAAACTATGGCTTACCTTGTAATTGTGACAATCCCAAAATTTGTTTCCAAAATTCTTCTCAGTGGTTTACCTATGAAGAACAATGTTATCTCCACAACGGAAAAGTGGTGCAATTCGTGATCTACTGTATACACATGACCCAACACTTTTAGATTTCTTCAGGTTCATTTGAGAAGAAAAATGTTTCGTATTAATGGAGAATAGAGCGGAACGACTTGAGTAATAGGAAGACGGAGATGAAAACGCATCTGGAGCATAAAAGATTTTGCGCAGGTGAAGAAAATGCATCTGGAGTAAAGACGATGGTGAAGAACATATATAAATAAGATGAACATAACATGCCAGCTCACCAGCTAAATAGGTCAAGTTAATGAAAGTTTTAGCACAAATGACATAAGGGACTTCTTAGTTACGCTTTGTAACTTAATGAACCAATTTGATACGAAAAAAATTAAGGGACCAAACTGAACAATGACCTATAGTTAAGAGACCAAAATGAGTATTTTGTCTAATAGAATTTATAAAGGTCAACGAAATAACTTATAATAAAAATAAATTTCAAGATACTTTAGGTTATACTATGGAAGTTACAACATTTAAATAAAAGGGAAATTATGAGCATGTGTTAAAGTCAAATAAAATTTTATTGTGACATGATTTTATTTGTAAGAGTTATTAGTGTGTATTACTGTATAAGGATTGGTCATTTTTTTTAAAAACTCCATTAATATTTGAAACCAGAGGAGTATTGTCCGTAGTTTCTTAAAACCAAGATGTTATAACCATAGTTTTAAAATCCATATCCTTTCGATCTGTTGGACCGGTTAGACCGTGAATCAAAGAGTAGAATGAGTTGGTAAGGTTATTAGATCATTGTTATCGATAAAAATCAGTGTGACTGAAACAGTTTACTAGTCAGATAAGCGAACCTGTTGGTTTCTTAATCCGACTAATTGAATGTTTTATGTTTTTTAAATTTAATTATAATTTTCATTCTTTATTTTCATTTTCTTAAGTTTTGGTGCTCTTTTTTTAAATTCGATTTTATTAATATTTATAATTATGCTTATTATTTATAATTACAAAATAATAATAATTATAAATATAAAATTTTATCAAATTATAAGAATCTGACCTATAACCTTTTAAAATTATTGGGATATTAATTTTACCTTTGCACCTTAAATCTCTTTGATGTTTAATTTAATTAAAGAAAAGAAAGTTATATATTCTATAACTATAATATTACAATTTTCATTATATTCTATGTAATTTGTTATTTTGTCAACCTTTTGGAACATGTTTATGTAACATGTCATTTTGTCAACCTTTTGAAACATGTCTATGTAATATGTCATTCTGTCAACCTTTTGCAACATGTCTATGTAACATGTCATTCTGTCAACCTTTTGGAACATGTCTATGTATTTTGGAACATATATATGTAACATGTGAACTTCATATTTTCATTTCAAGTAATCTGATGTGTTCATTTACTAGTAATACCCAAATTTATGTTGCTACAATTAATGATATGCCAAAAAAAAAAGTCATATTAAAATAATAAATTATGTTAAAATTACACATAAGATTACACATAATCTTCATAAACTGATAAACTGTGTTAGAATTACACAAAAACTGTGTTAAAATTACACACAACGTTGCTACAAACTTACAAAACACATAATCTTTAATGATTTGTTCCACTTCAACATCTTGTTCAGTTGAATTTTAAGTTGTAACACAGCATCCGCTTATTCTTCATTTCTAACCCTCAATTTTTCGTACTGATTCTTGATTTCATCTAAATCCTTTGTTATGCTTTCCAATCTATTAATCACTACTTGGTTCATGTCTTCTGCCAATTCCTCATGAAACCAATCGAAGAAACCACATCCTCTTTGAAAGGATCCCTTCAAATTTCAAAAATTGATCAAACTTTGTTTACCATTTTATAAAATACCCAAACAAAAACTATGGCTTACCTTGTAATTGTGACAACCCCAAAATTTGTTTCCAAAATTCTTCTCAGTGGTTTCCCTATGAAGAACTGTGTTATCTCCACAACGGCAAAGTGGTGCAATTCGTGAGCTACTGTATACACATGACCCAACACTTTTAGATTTCTTCAGGTTCATTTGAGAAGAAAAATGTTTCGTATTAATGGAGAATAGAGCGAAATGACTTGAGTAATATGAAGACGGAGATGAAAATGCATCTGGAGCATAGAAGATTTTGCGCAGGTGAAGAAAATGCATCTGGAGTAAAGACGATGGTGAAGAACATATATAAATAAGATGAACATAACATGCCAGCTCACCAGCTAAATAGGTCAAGTTAATGAATGTTTTAGCACAAATGACATAAGGGACTTCTTAGTTACGTTTTGAAACTTAATGAACCAATTTGATACGAAAAAAATTAAGGGACCAAACTGAACAATGACCTATAGTTAAGAGACCGAAATGAGTATTTTGTCTAATATAATTTATAAAGGTCAACGAAATAACTTATAATAAAAATAAATTTCAAGATACTTTAGGCTATACTATGGAAGTTACAACATTTAAATAAAAGGGAAATTATGAGCATGTGTTAAAGTAAAATAAAATTTTATTGTGACATGATTATATTTGTAAGAGTTATTAGTGTGTATTACTGTACAAGGATTGGTCATATTTTTTTATAAACTCCATTAATATTTGAAACCGGAGGAGTACTGTCCGTAGTTTCTTAAAACCAAGATGTTATAACCATAGTTTTAAAATCCATATCCTTTCGATCTGTTAGACCGGTTAGACCGTGAATCAAAGAGTAGAACTATTCGGTAAGGTTATTATATCATTGTTATCGATAAAAATCAGTGTGACTAAGACAGTTTACTAGTAAGATCAGCGAACCTGTTGGTTTCTTACTCCGAATAATTGAGTGTTTTATGTTTTTTAAATTTAATTTTAATTTTCATTCTTTATTTTCATTTTATTAAGTTTTGGTTCTCTTTTTTTAAATTCGATTTTATTAATATTTTTAATTATGTTTATTATTTATAATAACAAAATAATAATAATTATAAATATAAAATGTTATCAAATTTTAAGAATCTGCCTATAACCTTTTAAAATTATTGGGATTGTAATTTTACCTTTGCACCTTAAATCTCTTTGATGTTTAATTTGATTAAAGTAAAGAAAGTTATATATTCTATAACTATAATATTACAATTTTCATTATATTCTATGTAATATGTCATTTTGTCAACCTTTTGGAACATGTCTATGTAACATGTCATTCCGTCAACCTTTTGAAACATGTCTATGTAATATGTCATTATGTCAACCTTTTGCAACATGTCTATGTAACATGTCATTCTGTCAACCTTTTGGAACATGTCTATGTATTTTGGAACATATTTATGTAACATGTCAACTTCATATTTTCATTTCAAGTAATCTGATGTGTTCTTTACTAATAATACCCAAATTTATGTTGCTACAATTAATGATATGCCAAACATAATAAGTCATATTAAAATGATAAATTATGTTAAAATTACACATAAGATTACACATAATCTTCATAAACTGATAAACTGTGTTAGAATTACACAAAAACTGTGTTGAAATTACACACAAGGTTGCTACAAACTCCTAATACAGCTTAATGACAAATACACATAACATTACAAAACACATAATCTTTAATGATTTGTTCCACTTCAACATCTTGTTCAGTTGAATTTTAAGTTGTAACACAGCATCCGCTTATTCTTCATTTCTAACCCTCAATTTTTCGTACTGATTCTTGATTTCATCTAAATCCTTTGTTATGCTTTCCAATCTATTAATCACTACTTGGTTCATGTCTTCTGCCAATTCCTCATGAAACCAATCGAAGAAACCACATCCTCTTTGAAAGGATCCCTTCAAATTTCAAAAATTGATCAAACTTTGTTTACCATTTTATAAAATACCCAAACAAAAACTATGGCTTACCTTGTAATTGTGACTACCCCAAAATTTGTTTCCAAAATTCTTCTCAGTGGTTTCCCTATGAAGAACTGTGTTATCTCCACAACGGCAAAGTGGTGCAATTCGTGAGCTACTGTATACACATGACCCAACACTTTTAGATTTCTTCAGGTTCATTTGAGAAGAAAAATGTTTCGTATTAATGGAGAATAGAGCGAAATGACTTGAGTAATATGAAGACGGAGATGAAAATGCATCTGGAGCATAGAAGATTTTGCGCAGGTGAAGAAAATGCATCTGGAGTAAAGACGATGGTGAAGAACATATATAAATAAGATGAACATAACATGCCAGCTCACCAGCTAAATAGGTCAAGTTAATGAATGTTTTAGCACAAATGACATAAGGGACTTCTTAGTTACGTTTTGAAACTTAATGAACCAATTTGATACGAAAAAAATTAAGGGACCAAACTGAACAATGACCTATAGTTAAGAGACCGAAATGAGTATTTTGTCTAATATAATTTATAAAGGTCAACGAAATAACTTATAATAAAAATAAATTTCAAGATACTTTAGGCTATACTATGGAAGTTACAACATTTAAATAAAAGGGAAATTATGAGCATGTGTTAAAGTAAAATAAAATTTTATTGTGACATGATTATATTTGTAAGAGTTATTAGTGTGTATTACTGTACAAGGATTGGTCATATTTTTTTATAAACTCCATTAATATTTGAAACCGGAGGAGTACTGTCCGTAGTTTCTTAAAACCAAGATGTTATAACCATAGTTTTAAAATCCATATCCTTTCGATCTGTTAGACCGGTTAGACCGTGAATCAAAGAGTAGAACTATTCGGTAAGGTTATTATATCATTGTTATCGATAAAAATCAGTGTGACTAAGACAGTTTACTAGTAAGATCAGCGAACCTGTTGGTTTCTTACTCCGAATAATTGAGTGTTTTATGTTTTTTAAATTTAATTTTAATTTTCATTCTTTATTTTCATTTTATTAAGTTTTGGTTCTCTTTTTTTAAATTCGATTTTATTAATATTTTTAATTATGTTTATTATTTATAATAACAAAATAATAATAATTATAAATATAAAATGTTATCAAATTTTAAGAATCTGCCTATAACCTTTTAAAATTATTGGGATTGTAATTTTACCTTTGCACCTTAAATCTCTTTGATGTTTAATTTGATTAAAGTAAAGAAAGTTATATATTCTATAACTATAATATTACAATTTTCATTATATTCTATGTAATATGTCATTTTGTCAACCTTTTGGAACATGTCTATGTAACATGTCATTCCGTCAACCTTTTGAAACATGTCTATGTAATATGTCATTATGTCAACCTTTTGCAACATGTCTATGTAACATGTCATTCTGTCAACCTTTTGGAACATGTCTATGTATTTTGGAACATATTTATGTAACATGTCAACTTCATATTTTCATTTCAAGTAATCTGATGTGTTCTTTACTAATAATACCCAAATTTATGTTGCTACAATTAATGATATGCCAAACATAATAAGTCATATTAAAATGATAAATTATGTAAAAATTACACATAAGATTACACATAATCTTCATAAACTGATAAACTGTGTTAGAATTACACAAAAACTGTGTTGAAATTACACACAAGGTTGCTACAAACTCCTAATACAGCTTAATGACAAATACACATAACATTACAAAATACATAATCTTTAATGATTTGTTCCATTTCAACATCTTGTTCAGTTGAATTTTAAGTTGTAACACAGCATCCCCTTATTCTTCATTTCTAACCCTCAATTTTTCGTACTGATTCTTGGTTTCATCTCAATCCTTTGTTATGCTTTCCAATCTATTAATCACTACTTGGTTCATGTCTTCTGCCAATTCCTCATGAAACCAATCGAAGAAACCACATCCTCTTTGAAAGGATCCCTTCAAATTTCAAAAATTGATCAAACTTTGTTTACCATTTTATAAAATACCCAAACAAAAACTATGGCTTACCTTGTAATTGTGACAACCCCAAAATTTGTTTCCAAAATTCTTCTCAGTGGTTTCCCTATGAAGAACTGTGTTATCTCCACAACGGCAAAGTGGTGCAATTCGTGAGCTACTGTATACACATGACCCAACACTTTTAGATTTCTTCAGGTTCATTTGAGAAGAAAAATGTTTCGTATTAATGGAGAATAGAGCCAAATGACTTGAGTAATATGAAGACGGAGATGAAAATGCATCTGGAGCATAGAAGATTTTGCGCAGGTGAAGAAAATGCATCTGGAGTAAAGACGATGGTGAAGAACATATATAAATAAGATGAACATAACATGCCAGCTCACCAGCTAAATAGGTCAAGTTAATGAATGTTTTAGCACAAATGACATAAGGGACTTCTTAGTTACGTTTTGAAACTTAATGAACCAATTTGATACGAAAAAAATTAAGGGACCAAACTGAACAATGACCTATAGTTAAGAGACCGAAATGAGTATTTTGTCTAATATAATTTATAAAGGTCAACGAAATAACTTATAATAAAAATAAATTTCAAGATACTTTAGGCTATACTATGGAAGTTACAACATTTAAATAAAAGGGAAATTATGAGCATGTGTTAAAGTAAAATAAAATTTTATTGTGACATGATTATATTTGTAAGAGTTATTAGTGTGTATTACTGTATAAGGATTGGTCATATTTTTTTATAAACTCCATTAATATTTGAAACCGGAGGAGTACTGTCCGTAGTTTCTTAAAACCAAGATGTTATAACCATAGTTTTAAAATCCATATCCTTTCGATCTGTTAGACCGGTTAGACCGTGAATCAAAGAGTAGAACTATTCGGTAAGGTTATTATATCATTGTTATCGATAAAAATCAGTGTGACTAAGACAGTTTACTAGTAAGATCAGCGAACCTGTTGGTTTCTTACTCCGAATAATTGAGTGTTTTATGTTTTTTAAATTTAATTTTAATTTTCATTCTTTATTTTCATTTTATTAAGTTTTGGTTCTCTTTTTTTAAATTCGATTTTATTAATATTTTTAATTATGTTTATTATTTATAATAACAAAATAATAATAATTATAAATATAAAATGTTATCAAATTTTAAGAATCTGACCTATAACCTTTTAAATTTATTGGGATTGTAATTTTACCTTTGCACCTTAAATCTCTTTGATGTTTAATTTGATTAAAGAAAAGAAAGTTATATATTCTATAACTATAATATTACAATTTTCATTATATTCTATGTAATATGTCATTTTGTCAACCTTTTGGAACATGTCTATGTAACATGTCATTTCGTCAACCTTTTGAAACATGTCTATGTAATATGTCATTATGTCAACCTTTTGCAACATGTCTATGTAACATGTCATTCTGTCAACCTTTTGGAACATGTCTATGTATTTTGGAACATATTTATGTAACATGTCAACTTCATATTTTCATTTCAAGTAATCTGATGTGTTCTTTACTAATAATACCCAAATTTATGTTGCTACAATTAATGATATGCCAAACATAATAAGTCATATTAAAATGATAAATTATGTTAAAATTACACATAAGATTACACATAATCTTCATAAACTGATAAACTGTGTTAGAATTACACAAAAACTGTGTTGAAATTACACACAAGGTTGCTACAAACTCCTAATACAGCTTAATGACAAATACACATAACATTACAAAATACATAATCTTTAATGATTTGTTCCATTTCAATATCTTGTTCAGTTGAATTTTAAGTTGTAACACAGCATCCCCTTATTCTTCATTTCTAACCCTCAATTTTTCGTATTGATTCTTGGTTTCATCTCAATCCTTTGTTGTGCTTTCCAATCTATTAATCACTACTTAGTTCATGTCTTCTGCCAATTCCTCATGAAACCAATCGAAGAAACCACATCCTCTTTGAAAGGATCCCTGCAAATTTAAAAAATTGATCAAACTTTGTTTACCATTTTATAAAATACCCAAAATAAAATTATGTCTTACCTTGTAATTGTGACAACCCCAAAATTTCATTCCAAAATTCTTCTCAGTGGTTTCCCTATGAAGAATAGTGTTATCTCCACAACGGCAAAGTGGTGCAATTCGCGAGCTACTGTATATACATGACCCAACACTTTTAGATTTCTTCAAGTTCATTTGAGAAGAAAAATGTTTCGTATTAATGGAGAATAGAGCGGAACGACTTGAGCAATATGAAGACGGAGATGAAAACGCATCTGGAGCATATAAGATTTTGCGCAGGTGAAGAAAACGCATATGGAGTAAAGACGATGGTGAAGAACATATATAAATAAGATGAACATAACATGCCAGCTCACCAGCTAAATAGGTCAAGTTAATGAATGTTTTAGCACAAATGACATAAGGGACTTCTTAGTTACGTTTTGAAACTTAATGAACCAATTTGATACAAAAAAAATTAAGGGACCAAACTGAACAATGACCTATAGTTAAGAGACCAAAATGAGTATTTCGTCTAATATAATTTATAAAGGTCAACGAAATAATTTACAATAAAAATAAATTTCAAGATACTTTAGGCTATACTATGGAAGTTACAACATTTAAATAAAAGGGAAATTATGAGCATGTGTTAAAGTCAAATAAAATTTTATTGTGACATGATTATATTTGTAAGAGTTATTAATGTGTATTATTGTATAAGGATTGGTCATATTTTTTTAGAAACTCCATTAATATTTGAAACCGGAGAACTAGTGTCCGTAGTTTCTTAAAAACAAGATGTTATAACCATAGTTTTAAAGTCCATATCCTTTCGATCTGTTGGACCGGTTAGACCGTGAATCAAAGAGTAGAACGATTCGGTAAGGTTATTAGATCATTGTTATCGATAAAAATCAGTGTGACTCAGACAGTTTACTAGTCAGATAAGCGAACCTATTGGTTTCTTAATCCGACTAATTGAATGTTTTATGTTTTTTAAATTTAATTATAATTTTCATTCTTTATTTTCATTTTCTTAAGTTTTGGTGCTCTATTTTTAAATTCGATTTTATTAATATTTATAATTATGTTTATTATTTATAATAACAAAATAATAATAATTATAAATGTAAAATTTTATCATATTATAAGAATCAGACCTATAACCTTTTAAAATTATTGGGATTTTAATTTTACCTTTGCACCTGAAATCTCTTTGATGTTTAATTTAATTAAAGAAAAGAAAGTTATATATTCTATAACTATAATATTACAGTTTTTATTATATTCTATGTAATATGTTATTTTGTCAACCTTTTGGAACATGTCTATGTAACATGTCATTTTGTCAACCTTTTGAAACATGTCTATGTAATATGTCATTCTGTCAACCTTTTGCAACATGTCTATGTAACATGTCATTCTGTCAACCTTTTGGAACATGTCTATGTATTTTGGAACATATCTATGTAACATGTCAACTTCATATTTTCATTTCAAGTAATCTGATGTGTTCATTTACTAGTAATACCCATATTTATGTTGCTACAATTAATGATATGCCAAACAAAATAAGTCATATTAAAATGATAAATCATGTTAAAATTACACATCAGAATTACACAAACTGATAAACTGTGTTAGAATTACACAAAAACTGTGTTAAAATTACACACAAGGTTGCTACAAACTTACAAAACACATAATCTTTAATGATTTGTTCCACTTCAACATCTTGTTCAGTTGAATTTTAAGTTGTAACACAGCATCCCCTTATTCTTCATTTCTAACCCTCAATTTTTCGTACTGATTCTTGGTTTCATCTAAATCCTTTTTTGTGCTTTCCAATCTATTAATCACTACTTGGTTCATGTCTTCTGCCAATTCCTCATGAAACCAATCGAAGAAACCACATCCTCTTTGAAAGGATCCCTGCAAATTTCAAAAATTGATCAATCTTTGTTTATCATTTTATAAAATACCCAAACAAAAATTATGGCTTACCTTGTAATTGTGAAACCCCAAAATTTGTTTCCAAAATTCTTCTTAGTGGTTTCCCAATGAAGAACAGTGTTATCTCCACAACGACAAAGTGGTGCAATTCGTGAGCTACTGTATACACATGACCCAACACTTTTAGATTTCTTCAGGTTCATTTGAGAAGAAAAATGTTTCGTATTAATGGATCATAGAGCGAAACGACTTGAGCAATATGAAGACGGAGATGAAAATGTATCTGGAGCATAGAAGATTTTGCGTAGGTGAAAAAAACGCATCTGGAGTAAAGACGATGGTGAAGAACATATATAAATTAGATGAACATCGCATGCCAGCTCACCAGCTAAATAGGTCAAGCTAATGAACGTTTTATCACAAATGACATAAGGGACTTCTTAGTTACGTTTTGAAACTTAATGAACCAATTTGATACAAAAAAAATTAAGGGACCAAACTGAACAATGACCTATAGTTAAGAGACTGTTGTACCCCAAAATTTGCCTTCTCATTTATCAAGATTTTTTTCACAAGACTTCTTTGACTCAAGACAAGTTTAGGGTTTGGTCAGCTCAAGACATCTCATCTTGCACTGATAACCTAAAATTAGGGTTTGAGTTTGCACAAGGATTTTTGGACCATCAATGCTTCATGTGACTTTCATACTTCATTTTAGACTCCTAAGATTGCTCATGTTAAGTTTCTAGCCTTGAATCACATTTTTGATCAGTCAACGGGACAGTTACCTAAAAATTAGTTGTATTGGGGAAAAACTCAACCATGGCCAATTTGCAGTCAAACATCATAATTTTTTGATCCACATCAACATTCTAGACTCATATGTTTCATTTGATCAAGTTTGGATCACAATTCCTCAAGAAATTTGATCAAATCACCAAAAGGGCAAAATGGTCAAAATTAGGGTTTTGACTCAGAAAGGGAAATTTCTGATTTTTAACCTAGCCAATGACCAATTGAGTTCAAACATGATTCCAAGGGTTCAATGGCATCATCTTCACCTAATTACATGGTTCAAAATATCTCAAGTTCATTGGATTGACAGATGAATTTTGCAGTCAACTGATCAAAAGTCAACTGTGTACTGAAAAGTCAATGTACTAGAGGACAGTGAAGAAGATGGCAGCTTGGAAGATTGGATATTTCCTACTGTCAGCGGAGGACTTCACAACTGGGAAGCCAAAGACTTCATCCTGATAACTTTCATATCGCAGTAATTTATTTTTTACATTTCTGTTGGACTTGTAATAATTCACAAACAATTCGTACATTTTCAACCTTGTGTCTTACCCGAGGCACAACGGTCCATTTGTAAGGGTTTTTATTTCATTTTCATATGTCATTAAATGAATCATGGACACTTTTTCATACATAAACCTTTTGTTCTCATTGTCTTTCTTTTACATTTTATTGTTTTAAGATGGCTATCCCTTACACACACCCACACTCACAAATGCAGGTACCCTTCCATTCCGGATCCCATAGGTAACGATACTTCTATAGCCTTCAGTGACTCTGAAGATCTGATCTACCAAGTAAAAAGCGAGGGTGAGGAAGATTCTTAGGTGCCAGGGGAATTGGCCAGACTACTACAACAAGAGGAAAGAGCAATTCAGCCTCACGAGGAGCTGTTGGATACAATCAACTTGGGAACCAAGGAAGATAAAAAGGAAATCAGAGTGGGTGCCAATATAGAGTCGAGTGTCAAGGAGCGCCTAATTCAGCTATTACATGATTATGTTGAGATCTTTTCCTGGTCATACGAAGACATGCCGGGACTCGATACAGACATTGTGGTACATCGTCTACCCACAAGTGAAGATTGTCCACCAGTGAAACAAAAATTCCGCCGCATGAGACCTCACATGTCAGAGAAGATCAAAGCAAAAGTTATGAAACAGTTCAATGATGGGTTTCTGGCTGTTACTTCCTATCCTCAATGGGTTGCTAACATTGTTCCCGTGCCTAAAAAGGACGGCAAAGTGAGAATGTGTGTGGATTATAGAGATTTAAACAGGGCCAAACATAAAGATGATTTTCCACTTCCACACATCGACATCCTGGTTGACAATACAGCCCAGCACAAAGTATTTTCTTTCATGGACGGATTCTCAGGCTATAACCAGATCAAAATGGCACCTGAGGACATGGAGAAAACTACATTTGTCACACAGTGGGGTACGTTCTGCTACAAAGTGATGCCATTCAGACTGAAGAATGCTGAGGCAACCTATCAACGCGCCATGGTAGCTTTGTTTCATGATATGATACATCATGAGATAGAGGTCTATGTAGATTACATGATAGCCCAATCACAAACTGAAGAAGAACACCTTGATCACTTGCAAAAGTTGTTTGTCAGGTTGAAGGAGTACAAGCTAAGATTGAACCCAAACAAGTGTACATTCGAAGTCCGGTCCGGTAAACTTTTAGGTTTCATTGTCAGCAACAAAGGCATCGAGGTTGATCCTGCCAAAGTCAAATCGATACAAGAAATGCTTGCTCCTCGCACTGAGAAAGAAGTCAAAGGTTTTTTGGGACGCCTAAACTACATTGCTAGGTTCATTTCTCACCTAACGTCTACTTGTGAACCAATCTTCAAGCTATTGAAGAAAGATCAAGTAGTCAGATGGAACAACGAATTTCAGATTGCTTTCGATAAAATTAAGGAGTATTTGCTAGAGCATCCTGTCTTAATGCCTCCAGTCGAGGGAAAACCGCTAATCATGTATCTGACCGTCTTAGAGAATTCAATGGGGTGCGTACTGGGGCAGCATGATGAGTCTGGACGAAAAGAGCATGCCATTTATTACCTGAGCAAAAAGTTTACCGACTGTGAGACCAGATATTCACTGCTCGAGAAAACTTGCTGCACTATGGTATGGGCTGCTCACCGGCTAAGACAATATATGTTGACTCATACCACTTTGTTGATATCTAAGATGGATCCGATAAAGTACATCTTCGAAAAGCCTGCTCTATCCGGAAGAATAGCTAGATGGCAGATGATCCTAACAGAATATGACATACAGTACACTACCCAAAAAGCTATAAAGCGCAGTGTGCTAGCTGACCATCTGACTCATTAAGCTGTAGAAGATTATCACACCATGAAGTTTGACTTCCCTGACGAAGACATCATGACATTGGACAACAATGAAGAATTCAGACCATATGACAGATCTGAACAAGGATCCCGATGGACCCTGTACTTTGATGGGGCATCCAATGCACTTGGTAACAGTATCAGTGTTGTGCTTATATCTCCAGAAGGATGCCATACTCCTTTCACCGCCAAACTTTGCTTCAACTGTACGAACAACATGGCAGAGTACGAAGCATGCATCTTTGGTCTCAAGGCTGCCATAGACTTGGGAATCAAATCCTTAGTTGTGTTTGGGGATTTAGCTTTGGTCATCAGTCAGATCAAAGGATATTGGGACACTAAGCATCCAAACCTTATCCCTTACAAAGAACATATCTTGACATTGTTACCACATTTCGAGCAGATTACCTTCGAGCACTTCCCGCGAGAAGAAAATCAACTAGCAGATGCTCTAGCTACAATGTCATCCATGTTTAAACTTAATTGGTATAACGAGGATCCCCAGATCACCATTGAACGGATGGATGAACCAGCACACTGTCACGAGATTAATACCGAAGAAGTAGTGGACCAGCCGTGGTTTCATGAAATCAAAAGGTATCTCGAGGCTCAAGAATATCCAGAAGGAGCTTCAGTCAACGACAAAAAGTTCTTAAGGAGATTATCAGCTAAGTTCTTCCTAAGTAATGGCATCCTATACAAATGCAATCATGATTCTATTCTGCTCCGTTGTGTGGATAAGGCTGAGGCTGAAAGGATTATGGTTGATTTGCATGAAGGTACCTTTGGCACCCACACTAGCGGGCATACGATGGCAAATAAGATTCTATGAGCAGGCTATTATTGGTCTATCATGGAAGCAGATTGCTACAAACACTCCCGAACCTGTCATAAGTTTCAAATTTATGCAGATAAGGTGCACGTGCCTCCAGTTCCTCTAAATGTCTTAATAACTCCTTGGCCCTTCGCTATGTGGGGAATCGACATGAATGGGGAGATCAAGCCTACAACATCCAATGGACACCATTTCATTCTGGTGGCCATTGACTATTTCACAAAGTGGGTCAAAGCAGGTTCCTTCGCATCCGTTACTAAGAATGTTGTTGCCCGCTTCATCAAACAGAACCTTATTTGCCGGTACGGTATCCCAAAAAGGATCATCATTGATAACGGTACAAACCTTAATAATACTATGATCTCCGCCTTGTGCGAGCAGTTCAAGATTCAACATCACAATTCATCCCCCTATCGGGCAAAGATGAATGGTGCAGTCGAAACTGCTAAGAAAAACATCAAAAAAATCATACAAAAAATGACAGTCACCTACAAGGACTGGCATGAGATGCTACTGTTTGCTCTCCATGGGTACCCTACCACGGCTCGCACGTCAATTGGGGCAACACCCTATTCTTTAGTCTATGGCATGGAGGTTGTCCTGCCTATCGAGGTTCAAATCCCCTCTTTGAAAATCATGAAAGATGCAGGTTTGAGTGAAGACGATTGGGTTCAAACCCGACTTGATCAGTTGAACTTAATTGACGAAAAAAGACTTGCTGCTGTTTGCCACGGTAAGACGTATCAAAAGCGGATGATCAAAGCTTTCAACAAGAAAGTCAGAAGCCAAGTGTATCAAGTTGGAGATCTAGTGATCAAGCGCATCATCTTGCCACAAAGTGATCCCAAGGGAAAATGGACTCCTACATATGAAGGACCATTTGTAATCAAGAAAATATTTTCTGGTGGCCCAATGATCTTAACCACCATGGACGGCGATGACCTACCACACCCTGCGAACGCGGACATAGTCAAAAGATACTACGCATAAGAGATCCGCTAGGTTGACACACTTAGGCAAAACAAGGGCATCCCGGCGAACCAAAAAGGTTCGGGAAAAATTAGGGATAAAATAAAAAAATTTGTACACCTGGCAAGTTGAAAACCCGAAAGGGCGACTTGGGCAAAAAAGGGTTTTCCGGTGGACTGATAACCCGAAAGGGAGGTCCAGGCAAAAGTTAGGGAATTAAAGCGTACGACTATGTCTCGTCGGATCACTTTAAGGATAATCTCTTCACTAACAAACTTTGAGCTTCTGATCAACTCAATCATCTTCGAATGAAACAACAAATGGACAAGATATTCGGAGATACGAAGGCTATAGCAGAATGGGAACCCCATGGGATTATTACACATAGCTATTTTTTTTTGTATAAAATTTTCTTACTTTTATGACACCATCCTCTTACTAGGATGTCTGTCTCCTTTGTACAAAATACTTATTCAAAGTAAATACAAAGATATCTCTCTCAAAGTACAAAAAACTATTTGCCTTTTTTCTTTACACTTATGTTTTTATTTTCAAAAACGTCCAATGATTCATTAATGAACATATGTATTTGAACGTAATTACTGTTTACAAATAAACAAAGTGGAAAAGAACAATTACTGACAGGTTAAAAGGATAGGAAAACGTCTTTAGGCTATTCCATGAGCAATCCCTACAGTACATCATTAAGATCCCCAGCGGAGCCAAAACTTCAAAACTTTCCATCCCCAGCGGAAACCATTCAGTTGCTCCAAATTCCCCAACAAGTTATCTTAAAGCCTAAAAATCAACCAGATAACAGTTAACTTCTGGCTCCCCTCAACCTAGGACAATTCCCCAGTAGAGTGGCAGACGACCAAAACTCCTAAACTTTTTCCAAATAGGAATAAGCTTTTTCCCCACAGAGTTTTCTTTATTCCCCAGTAGGACAAGGATTCCCATTGTGTAATCCCCAGTAGAAGTCATCAAAATTCTCTAGATTCCTCAAGCAGATTACTAAGTAGTATATGGCATTGCTCGCAACAGAATTTTTGTCAATATTCCAACTTCAAGACATGAAGAATCCACATATCCTCAGCAGCAGTCAAGGATTTATTTTCCTCAGTAATACATCAAATCAGCTTATATGCGCATACATTACATCCATATATCATAAACATTGATAAAGAACATTTATTGCATCATACATTTCATGCAACATAACTTTGTGTTTCAGCTAACATTTTACCCTTTTCAGGATAAGATTAACAAGCTATCATTAACAGTATACAATCATGATACAGTGCAAATACGCTCCAGACGAGGATGCCATTCTGGTACTCATTCAGATTTCAACTATCAGATACAATTCAGATACACTCCATACACGGAAGTCATTCTGCTACTCATTCAGATTCAGCTTTCAGATACAGTATAGATACGCTCCAGATATGGATGCCATCCTGATACTCATTCAGATTTCAAGTTCAGATACGCTCCAAACACGAATTCCATTCTGACCTTTATTCAAATTTCAAGTTCAGATACGATCCAGACACGGATGCCATTATGCAGTTATTCAGATCTCAAGTTCAAATACGCTCCAGACACAGATGATATTCTATTTCTCATTCAGATTGCAAGTTCAAGATACAGTTCAAATACGTTCCAGATACGGACACCA
The DNA here is from genome assembly GCA_948472305.1 of Vicia faba. Taxonomy (NCBI): domain Eukaryota; kingdom Viridiplantae; phylum Streptophyta; class Magnoliopsida; order Fabales; family Fabaceae; genus Vicia; species Vicia faba. The sequence goes on from OX451735.1 coordinate 993,193,772, forward strand.
TTCTGATACTTATTCTTCTGACTTACAAATTACAATTCAACAAACATTCTTGGATGGCATCTACAAGCCCATCTCCAACAAGGTTCAATCACCTCTCCAAATGGCATCTTTAGGCCCATTCCCTCAACTACACATTGTCGAGTGCAAATTTATGGGCACTCTAGTGTCCAATCATCTTTTACCTTCGAGTCACGAACGGTAACTCGCCGATCTAACTCTTCAGGTTCAAGAAGATTGAACAGGGGCAGCTGTTGTACCCAAAATTTTCCCTCTCATTTATCAAGATTTTTCTCACAAAACTTCTTTGACTCAAGACAAGTTTAGGGTTTGGTCAGCTCAAGACATCTCATCTTGCACTGATAACCTAAAATTAGGGTTTGAGTTTGCACAAGGATTTTTGGAGCAATGCTTCATGTGACTTTCATACTTCATTTTGGACCCCTAAGATTGCTCATGTTAAGTTTCAAGCCTTGAATCACATTTTTGATCAGTCAATTGGACAATTGACCTAAAAATCAGCTGTATTGAGGAAAAAATCAACCATAGCCAATTTGCAGTCAAAGATCATAATTTTTTGATCCACATCAACATTCTAGACTCATATGTACCATTTGATCAAGTTTGGATCACAATTCCTCAAGAAATTTGATCAAATCACCAAAAGGGCAAAATGGTCAAAATTAGGGTTTTGACTGAGAAAGGGCAATTTCTGATTTTTAACCTAGCCAATGACCAATTGAGTTCAAACATGATTTCAAGGGTTTAATGGCATCATCTTGACCTAATTACATGGTTCAAAAGATCTCAAGTTCATTGGATTGATAGATGAATTTTGCAGTTAACTGATCAAAAGTCAACTATGCACTGAAAAGTCAAACTTTGACTTTTTGGTCAAAACCAAGTGCCAAGGGTCATAATTCATCAAGATATGTCAAAACATGAAACTTGTTCACCAAGAAAACCAATTTTGAAAATTAAGGTTTTGAATTTGAAAATTTTCATAACTTAGAATTTTTATAAGTATGAAAATTTTCTTATTTTTTCCCAACTTTTCACCAATTTTTTCACCATGATGCATTTTGATTCAAAGAAAACTTCCAACATGAAAGTTGTAGTCCTCCATGAAATCTACAACTTTTATTCACAAACATTTCCCAAAATATGCTTGGATCTCAAGTTATGAATTTGTGAATATAGGTCCATGAACTTCTTAACTTAGTGAAATTTTGCCCTAATTTAGGCAGGTTTTTGAACCAACTTCATGGACATTTTTCACCTAGTTCCAAGAGGTATCTCAAAATTCATTTAAAAGATGGATTATATAGCACATTGAAAGATTTCAAAAATGTCCAAGAACTCTCCAAGATCATTTTTGGTTAGGGAGAATCGAAGAAGGGAAGTTGGCATTTTATCACTTTTGTTCAAGCCATTTTTACAAAGCATCAAGTTGCAAATCACATCTATGTTGTTTGAATCTTGCTTTAAAGTACCTAAACTCACTTTACACTCCATAATTAAATGCAGACTCAGAAGCTAAAGGCATTATTTTTGCTTTTGGAGCTTTGTACAAGAGATAATTCCATTTTTGGCTAAAAGTTCACAATGCCATTTTCATAAAGTGCAACTTTTGCAACTTTGTCAATCTTGAGCCTTGGACCTGTCCCTTTGGTGCAAGCAATTCACACAAGTCTTAAGCAATTTGTACAAGCTCTTTGCAGCTCTCAAGCTAGCTAGTACAAGCATGTAGCATTGGTCACTTCACTTTGCTTAAAATGCAAGAAAGGTTTCCAAAAGGTCAGAACTTGTACAACTAGTAAGGAGTGGACTTTGTATCATTTCTTTACAAATATACAAAGTTGTGGCAAGGCTTAGCATGATTGAATTGAAGCTAAAACTCCCCAAAACTCAAAAACACCATTTTTCTATCCAAACACAACATTTCTGCAAAACCCAAGCCAACTGATTTTTGACTCGTGCGTTTTGCATTTTAACACTTCAAACACCTTCCACATATCATACCAAAGCAAGACAAGCCCTTACCCTGGTTCTGTAACCCCTGTTTCAGCCATTTCCATTTTCAACCTTGAAGCTTGCAGCTTGACTTGTGCAGGAAGTTCCAGCCATTCTCAAGGCAAGATAAGCATTGGAATAGCTTGAAGGAAGTTCAAGGAAGCTCACACAATCCTCAGGCCTCCATTAAAGTCCCTACATTTCTCTCTCCAAATACAGCTGAAGGAGGTATGTTTCTTAAACTCTATCTCTCTGAATAGGCATCCTCAAGCCACAATTTGGGAAGAAAAAATGTAGTCTATATCATAGTGAAGCTGTACATATGCATACTTTTCATTTATATTAACTATGCTGTGAGAATTTGAAGCTTAAAGTTCATGAAATTTTTAGATCACGAATTGGGGGTTCCAAAATTCTCCCTAATCTTTGAGAGTTAGGTTACAAAATTTATATTGTTGGAATCGTGTGCTCAAACGCCACAAGTTTCATGTTATGAGTTTTTGCTTTTGTGGAAGCATGTGAGAGTTACAGGTTTGAACATAAAACGCGCGAAGAAGAAGACTGGCTGGAGGACAGGTGTGATCGGTGGATCTGGAACTGACTGTTTTAAAGCTGGTTCGCGAAATGTCGCGGTAAGCAAGAGTCGCCACCGTCTTTTATTTTCTCCAAATGGAAAGGACAAAAGAACAGAAAAATTCCTTAAAGAGATTGCTCTCGGTTCGGGAGGTAGGTTATAGAAAGGGAAGGTGTTAGCACCCTTTCTATCCATGGTTATCCATGGGCTCTTAGGTACTTGCTCAATGTGTTTTCAAAATTGTTTGTTTGCTTTTCAATTGTGGGTTTTAAAAAAGTCTCTTTGAAAATTTCAGTTCGACTCGTACGCCAGAGTGTTTGAAAAGTTTGTTTTGAAAGTTTTTGAAAGTGTGTTGGTGAAAAGATGTTTTGATTTGTTTGAAATTAGAGCAAGTATCCTTGAGAACCTACCTACCCTAAGGAATTCGTCTGTGTAAATGTCCTTTAAAGTAGTGCCATCCCACCATTGAGAGGTAGGTAGCACCACCGTTGGAGGTGTTCGGGTCAATTCGAGTCTATAGGGACATGGTGATCACCAGAGCAATGGGAAGACACCTTAGAAGCTACCCTTATGCCATTGATCTTTTTATTCCGAGGCAACTATTCCGAGGCAACTAGATCAATGGAACATAAGGACTTACTAAGACGTCCTATACTCGACGATCACCTTTCGAAAGGCAACAGTGAGGCGTACCCTAGGGGTGGTGTGTGCGAATTGTGTGTCATTTTCAGTTTATTGTTTGTCTTGTTATGCATTGGTGATCTAACGATTCGATTTTATTTTTGGGCATTCATTCTTTCATGTTATTGTTTAACAGTTAAAAGTGCGGGAATTTAAAGTGCGGAAAAGATAAAAGTCCTACGCTATTACAAAGGGCGAGGGTCTACAACGCCAAATTAATCCAGACCCGTTTTAAAATAAATTGCAGAAAAGAAATGTCTAATAGCTATTACATGGCTTTGGTACAAGTACATTATATTCACAACAGAAATAAATGAAACGCGCGAAAAAGAAAATAATCAAATGCGAGGGCGTTGAACCCTTTAAAGGAATTAAAATAATTAAGTTATCTAAAATTAAAATTGAATGAAAAATGGTATTTTTGTGTTTTTTAGATTTAAAAAGAAAAGAAAAAATTAATTGAAATTAAATTAAATATTAGACCTAATTCTATTATTTTTTTTAAGTTTATTATGAAAATTTTAACTTTTAACCTAATCTAATTCTAAATTAATTTATGTACATTTTTTAATTTATGAAAATAAATAAATAACATTATTATTCTGAAAAAGGGGAAAAAAATAAAAAAAAGAAAATAAAAGTCATTAAACCTAAATTCTAGTTTTTTGGATTTTTATTAAAAAGGATTAAAATTGAAAACCTAATTAAAACTAAATATTTACATGTTATTATTTATACAAAAAAAATATTTAAAATAAAATAATTATTAATTTTTGACTTTTCTGATTTTTGTGATGTTTTTGCATTTTGATTAAAAATTAAATAAAACAAATAATTAAAATAACATAACAATTAAAATAACTGAAGAATATAAGAAAAATAAATAAATTTGGCAAACCAGGATGGGGTGTAGCCCCAGATTTGTGAGGTGCAGGCCTGAAAAGCCTGGCCCATTTGCTGGCAATTTGTTGACTTTTCCAATCAGGTGTGGCATGTTGACTGGCGTCCACCATATGCCTTTGTTCTGAACCCTTTGATAAGTCTCCTAGGACACGTGTGCAATAGATGAGGAGGACGTATGGTATGTCCTCAAGAACGTGCCTGCATAAGATTTTACATTGAAAAATAACATTAAACTTTTGCCAGACCTGGGACTTGAACCCAGGTCATGAAGGTTATTCACATCACGTGCTACCAACTGCGCTGCTGCATGTCATTTAACATGTTATGGTTAATAAACAATAAAAATTAAAACCAACGCATAATGGCTAAACGCGCGCAAATTCGAATTGACCAGTCTCCGTGTGACAACTCATCGTCTCTTTCATTTTCCTGAAGCATGAAGGACGAAGGCAACGGTTTTTTGATCGTTGCTTTAGGGGACTTATAAGAAAATAGCGACTAGCCCCTCGTCGCTCATAAATTGAGCGCGAGGGTGCCATCTTCTTCGTCTCAACCTGCTTAAGCTGATGGCACTGGTCTTGAGGCTTGATTTTACTCCGTGTCAAAAGCCCTAATTCAAAAAGCTGGAAACCCTAAAAACCAATCATGGTAGATTCGTGTATGGCTTATGAAAATGCAATTAAATACCATGAACAGCTTAGAAACTTTGTAAGGAATAAGAATTTATCAACAAAAATGCAAGAGGACGCGTGAATTGTGATATGCAATCTCAAAAATTATGTGACACGGCTTGAGGTCTCCCTACCAATTCCTGGGTTTTTGAAAGATGTTTGGAGTTGGAATGTGTTCAGTAGATGTCCAGGATGCTATTGGACAAAGAATTAAGGCTTGAAAGATCCTCCCACTTTGAAATCAGATTTGCATTTTTATGCCAAAATTTCAATATTCAAAAGCTTGTTTGGGCGCAGCTTATGATCTCTTAGGCCTAGGGTTTGACTCAGTGATGATCATGGAATGAAATTGGCTAGTTATTTGACCTAGATTCAAGCTCATGAAGGAATTAGTCTTAGGGTTTTCACTCTTAACCATTTTTCCTCCTTTTTAGCCAAAACCTAGACCTAGTGTGCAAATGAACCCTAGCCTGATTTCTTGAGTTGGTTCATGATACATAGAAATTGTCCAAGTTCACATGACACTATTCCATTGTTTTTTCAATTTTATTTGAATTTTCAAAGAATTAAAATGAATTAAATCATCAAAAATTAAATAAAATAAAAAAAATCAATATTTGGTCTTGAAATTAACCATGGGACACGTGTGTGGCATGACAAGGATGAAGCAAATGGAAAAAATGGGGCCCTTTTGTCAAAAATTGGATTTTCAAGGATAGTTGACTTTTGCCATTTCACAAAAATTTCCCAACTTCTACAAGGCATAACTTGCTCAATTTTTAAGCTTTTCACATGTTCTTGGACATTTTGGAAAGGTCTTTGAGTACTTTAACCAATGCCTTTGGTCCCATGTCATTTTGATTTACCAATATCAAGTTATGGCCTTTGACTTAAAGTCCCTTTTTGTTGACTTTTGAAAATGACCTATAATGTTGAAATTGATAACTTTTTGTGAGGGCATTTCTTGGACTTGGAACATGAAGATGAATTGTAGGAAATGTCTTTCTCTTCAAAATGAGCTTTGGATGGAATTTTTCTGATAATCCATGTGAAAGTTATGCCCTGGTCAATTTCAGTTGACTTTTTCAACTGTCCAAATATAGCAACTTTTGCATCTTTGATGATTTCTGAGCCAAATTTTGAGAATCATGATCAAGCATTGATCAAATGATGTTTGTGGCTTCAAAATGATATGTTGACCAAAAATTTGAACTTTTGACTGCCAAATGACCATTTTGCCCCTACAGTTGACTGTAGTGCAATTTAGGGTTTTGACTGTGCAATCTTGAGCTGAATGCCTTGAAACTTGATATGAGGATGCTTGACCATGTTTGTAAGCATATGAGACTTGATTGAGCCTTTGAACACTTCCTTTTCTTGATCAGACTCAAAACCCTAGTTTTGACTGTATAGGAGACAGTTGACCTGCACAACCCTTGGGGAATTTTGTGACTTGGCTTGGCAATTTCTTGAAGAATATGGGAGGGCAAATTTTGGGGTATAACAACAGGGATGAAGCGCCTGGGCTTTTTGGTGCCTTGGGCTTTTTGTTTTTGATATTCACACCCCCCTGACTTATTATTTGCACCCCCTGATTTATTTGTTATATTTTTCATATTTTTTTCCATATTTTCATATTTATAGCTTTTATTTATTTTTTCTGAATAATGAAAATCCTAAAAATAATTTCTTTATTTTTTGCAATTTTTATTTTTATTTTTTTATTATTTTTTTCATAAAAATGAGTTTATTAGGATAAATAGAACTTATTTTCTTAAATAGTTTGTAAATACAATAAAAAATACTTAATATTTCTATTATATTATTTATACACATAAAATATTTATTTTCCATACATATTTAATTTTTAATATTTGCACATAATATTATTGATTATTTTCTTATACAAAAAATGGACAAAATATTAATATGAAACATTATTTTCTTTTAATTAAAAACTAGGGTTTCACCCTTCCAAAAACAATATTATTTTTACTTTCTTTTTAGGGTTTAAATTAATTATTTTTCTCATACAAAAAACAAATACCAAAACATTTTTTTTCATAAATACATTGCATTGCATTTTAAATATTTGTATATTTCGTTTAATTCGCACAATATTCGATTGGGTCGGAATAATATATTTAGGTTTATATTTTGTGCAAAATCCCCATTCAAAACTTGTATCCCCCCTCCCATAATAATTGTTGTAATAACTTGGTTTATTTTACGCAATTTATCGCTTTTATACCATGTTTAGTAAATTAGGGCTTGCATGACAAGAACAAAAACAAAAAAAATAGAAAAACCCTAAATACAAGACAAAAGCATGAAAAATGACACACTTTTCACACAAGCACCCTTAGGGTTTCACCCACTTGGTTGCCTAAAATAAAATGGCCATGTTACGCATGCGAAGTATCTTGGCAAAACAAAACAATTATAAGATCATAGTCCCTCGATGATGCTATACAAAGGTTGCCTAAAACAAAATGATCTTGGTCCCTCAAAAATGCTAAGATACTTGGCAACATTGCTATCATTGTCATACGATGACCCACGCCCGTCCCGTTTACATCCAAAGATAGGGTTGCTTACCAAATCAATGGCAATTCAACAATGTCAAAGGAATAAAAATGCACAAGAAAGACATTTGAGTAGGTAGATAGCTTCTAGTTACTTGTTCCATTTCAAAACAATCCTTGTTATTTTCAAAAACAAACACACAGACATTTCCAAACATCTTTCAAAACATAGAAACATTTTTCAAAAGACAAACATCTTTGTATACATTCTTACGAATGAGAATCATTACAAAGATTTCCTAAACGAATGGCCTCTTTTAAAAATAATTTCAAAACCACACCAAGTACCATTTCAAACAAAGCAATGCAAAGCAAGGGATCTAAACAAGTAACTAAGAGCCCATGGAAAACCATGGATGAAAAGGGTGCTAGAACCTTCCCTTTTTATAATTTACCCCCCGAACTCAAGAAAACATCTCAAAGGTATTTCCTGTGATTTTTTACCTTTCCTTTTGGATAAAAGAAAATTAGGCGGCGACTCTTGCTAACCGCGACATTTGCGACAAAATGCAAAATCTCAAGTCAGTTCTCCCACCGTATCACAGAGACCAAAATGAGTATTTTGTTTAATAGAATTTATAAAGGTCAACGAAATAACTTATAATAAAAATAAATTTCAAGATACTTTAGGCTATACTATGGAAGTTACAACATTTAAATAAAAGGGAAATTATGACTCAGACAGTTTACTAGTCAGATAAGCGAACCTGTTGGTTTCTTAAACCGACTAATTGAATGTTTTATGTTTTTTAAATTTAATTATAATTTTTATTCTTTATTTTAATTTTCTTAAGTTTTGGTGCTCTATTTTTAAATTTGATTTTATTAATATTTATAATTATGTTTATTATTTATAATAACAAAATAATAATAATTATAAATGTAAAATTTTATCAAATTTTAAGAATCTGACCTATAACCTTTTAAAATTATTGGGATTTTAATTTTACCTTTGCACCTTAAATATCTTTGATGTTTAATTTGATTAAAGAAAAGAAAGTTATATATTCTATAACTATAATATTACAATTTTCATTATATTCTATGTAATATGTCATTTTGTCAACCTTTTGGAACATGTCTATGTAACATGTCATTTTTTCAACCTTTTGAAACATGTCTATGTAATATGCCATTCTGTCAACCTTTTGCAACATGTCTATGTAACATGTCATTCTGTCAACCTTTTGGAACATGTCTATGTATTTTGGAACATATCTATGTAACATGTCAGCTTCATATTTTCATTTCAAGTAATCTGATGTGTTCATTTACTAGTAATACCCAAATTTATGTTGCTACAATTAATGATATTCCAAACAAAATAAGTCATATTAAAATGATAAATTATGTTAAAATTACACATAAGATTACACATAATCTTCATAAACTGATAAACTGTGTTAGAATTACACAAAAACTGTGTTGAAATTACACACAAGGTTGCTACAAACTTATAAAACACATAATCTTTAATGATTTGTTCCACTTCAACATCTTGTTCAGTTGAATTTTAAGTTGTAACACAACATCCCCTTATTCTTCATTTCTAACCCTCAATTTTTTGTACTGATTTTTGGTTTCATCTAAATCCTTTTTGTGCTTTTCAATCTATTAATCACTACTTGGTTCATGTCTTCTGCCAATTCCTCGTGAAACCAATCGAAGAAACCACATCCTCTTTGAAAGGATCCCTGCAAATTTCAAAAATTGATCAAACTTTGTTTACCATTTTATAAAATACCCAAACAAAAATTATGGCTTACCTTGTAATTGTGACAACCCCAAAATTTGTTTCCAAAATTCTTCTCAGTGGTTTCCCAATGAAGAAAAGTGTTATCTCCACAACGGCAAAGTGGTTCAATTCGCGAGCTACTGTATACACATGACCTAACAGTTTTAGATTTCTTCAGGTTCATTTGAGAAGACAAATGTTTTGTATTAATGGAGAATAGAGCGAAACGACTTGAGCAATATGAAGACGGAGATGAAAACGCATCTGGAGCATAGAAGATTTTGCGCATGTGAAGAAAATGCATCTGGAGTAAAGACGATGGTGAAGAACATATATGAATAAGATGAACATAACATGCCATCTCACCAGCTAAATAGGTTAAGTTAACGAACGTTTTAGCACAAATTACATAAGGGACTTCTTAGTTACGTTTTGAAACTTAATGAACCAATTTGATACGAAAAAAATTAAGGGACCAAACTGAACAATGACCTATAGTTAAGAGACCAAAATGAGTATTTTGTCTAATAGAATTTATAAAGGTCAACGAAATAACTTATAATAAAAATAAATTTCAAGATACTTTAGGTTATACTATGGAAGTTACAACATTTAAATAAAAGGGAAATTATGAGCATGTGTTAAAGTCAAATAAAATTTTATTGTGACATGATTATATTTGTAAGAGTTATTAGTGTGTATTACTGTATAAGGATTGGTCATATTTTTTTATGACCTCCATTAATATTTGAAACCGGAGGAGTACTGTCCGTAGTTTCTTAAAACCAAGATGTTATAACAATAGTTTTAAAATCCATATCCTTTCAATCTGTTGTACCGGTTAGACCGTGAATCAAAGAGTAGAACGATTCGATAAGGTTATTAGATCATTGTTATCGATAAAAATCAGTGTGACTCATACAGTTTACTAGTCAGATAAGAGAACATGTTGGTTTCTTAATCTGACTAATTGAATGTTTTATGTTTTTTAAATTTAATTATAATTTTCATTCTTTATTTTCATTTTCTTAAGTTTTGGTGCTCTATTTTTAAATTCGATTTTATTAATATTTATAATTATGTTTATTATTTATAATAACAAAATAATAATAATTATAAATATAAAATTTTATCAAATTTTAAGAATCTGACCTATAACCTTTTAAAATTATTGGGATTTTAATTTTACTTTTGCACCTTAAATAACTTTGATGTTTAATTTGATTAAAGAAAAGAAATTTATATATTCTATAACTATAATATTACAATTTTCATTATATTCTATGTAATATGTCATTTTGTCAACCTTTTGGAACATGTCTATGTAACATGTCATTTTTTCAACCTTTTGAAACATGTCTATGTAATATGCCATTCTGTCAACCTTTTGCAACATGCCTATGTAACATGTCATTCTGTCACCTTTTGGAACATGTCTATGTATTTTGGAACATATCTATGTAACATGTCAACTTCATATTTTCATTTCAAGTAATCTGATGTGTTCATTTACTAGTAATACCCAAAGTTATGTTGCTACAATTAATGATATTCCAAACAAAATAAGTCATATTAAAATGATAAATTATGTTAAAATTACACACAAGATTACACATAATCTTCATAAAATGATAAACTGTGTTAGAATTACACAAAAACTGTTTTGAAATTACACACAAGGTTGCTACAAACTTATAAAACACATAATCTTAAATGATTTGTTCCACTTCAATATCTTGTTCAGTTGAATTTTAAGTTGTAACACAGCATCCCCTTATTCTTCATTTCTAACCCTCAATTTTTTGTACTGATTTTTGGTTTCATCTAAATCCTTTTTGTGCTTTCCAATCTATTAATCACTACTTGGTTCATGTCTTCTGCCAATTCCTTATGAATCCAATCGAAGAAACCACATCCTCTTTGAAAGGATCCCTGCAAATTTCAAAAATTGATCAAACTTTGTTTACCATTTTATAAAATACCCAAACAAAAATTATGGCTTACCTTGTAATTGTGACAACCCCAAAATTTGTTTCCAAAATTCTTCTCAGTGGTTTCCCAATGAAGAAAAGTGTTATCTCCACAACGGCAAAGTGGTTCAATTCGCGAGCTACTGTATACACATGACATAACAGTTTTAGATTTCTTCAGGTTCATTTGAGAAGACAAATGTTTTGTATTAATGGAGAATAGAGCGAAACGACTTGAGCAATATGAAGACGGAGATGAAAACGCATCTGGAGCATAGAAGATTTTGCGCATGTGAAGAAAATGCATCTGGAGTAAAGACGATGGTGAAGAAAATATATGAATAAGATGAACATAACATGCCATCTCACCAGCTAAATAGGTTAAGGTAACGAACGTTTTAGCACAAATTACATAAGGGACTTCTTAGTTACGTTTTGAAACTTAATGAACCAATTTGATACGAAAAAAATTAAGGGACCAAACTGAACAATGACCTATAGTTAAGAGACCAAAATGAGTATTTTGTCTAATAGAATTTATAAAGGTCAACGAAATAACTTATAATAAAAATAAATTTCAAGATACTTTAGGTTATACTATGGAAGTTACAACATTTAAATAAAAGGGAAATTATGAGCATGTGTTAAAGTCAAATAAAATTTTATTGTGACATGATTATATTTGTAAGAGTTATTAGTGTGTATTACTGTATAAGGATTTGTCATATTTTTTTATGACCTCCATTAATATTTGAAACCGGGGGAGTACTGTCCGTATTTTCTTAAAACCAAGATGTTATAACCATAGTTTTAAAATCCATATCCTTTCGATCTGTTGTACCGGTTAGACCGTGAATCAAAGAGTAGAACAATTCAGTAATGTTATTAGATCATTGTTATCAATAAAAATCAGTGTGACTCAGACAGTTTACTAGTCAGATAAGCGAACATGTTGGTTTCTTAATCTGACTAATTGAATGTTTTATGCTTTTTAAATTTAATTATAATTTTCATTCTTTATTTTCATTTTCTTAAGTTTTGGTGCTCTATTTTTAAATTCGATTTTATTAATATTTATAATTATGTTTATTATTTATAATAACAAAATAATAATAATTATAAATATAAAATTTTATCAAATTTTAAGAATCTGACCTATAACCTTTTAAAATTATTGGGATTTTAATTTTACCTTTGCGCCTTAAATAACTTTGATGTTTAATTTGATTAAAGAAAAGAAATTTATATATTCTATAACTATAATATTACAATTTTCATTATATTCTATGTAATATGTCATTTTGTCAACCTTTTGGAACATGCCTATGTAACATGTCATTTTTTCAACCTTTTGAAACATGTCTATGTAATATGCCATTCTGTCAACCTTTTGCAACATGTCTATGTAACATGTCATTCTGTCAACCTTTTGGAAGATGTCTATGTATTTTGGAACATATCTATGTAACATGTCAACTTCATATTTTCATTTCAAGTAATCTGATGTGTTCATTTACTAGTAATACCCAAATTTATGTTGCTACAATTAATGATATTCCAAACAAAATAAGTCATATTAAAATGATAAATTATGTTAAAATTACACACAAGATTACACATAATCTTCATAAACTGATAAACTGTGTTAGAATTACACAAAAACTGTTTTGAAATTACACACAAGGTTGCTACAAACTTATAAAACACATAATCTTAAATGATTTGTTCCACTTCAAGATCTTGTTCAGTTGAATTTTAAGTTGTAACACAGCATCCCCTTATTCTTCATTTCTAACCCTCAATTTTTTGTACTGATTTTTGGTTTCATCTAAATCCTTTTTGTGCTTTCCAATCTATTAATCACTACTTGGTTCATGTCTTCTGCCAATTCCTTATGAATCCAATCGAAGAAACCACATCCTCTTTGAAAGGATCCCTGCAAATTTCAAAAATTGATCAAACTTTGTTTACCATTTAATAAAATACCCAAACAAAAATTATGGCTTACCTTGTAATTGTGACAACCCCAAAATTTGTTTCCAAAATTCTTCTCAATGGTTTCCCAATGAAGAAAAGTGTTATCTCCACAACGGAAAAGTGGTTCAATTCGCGAGCTACTGTATACACATGACCTAACAGTTTTAGATTTCTTCAGGTTCATTTGAGAAGACAAATGTTTTGTATTAATGGAAAATAGAGCGAAACGACTTGAGCAATATGAAGACGGAGATGAAAACGCATCTGGAGCATAGAAGATTTTGCGCATTTGAAGAAAATGCATCTGGAGTAAAGACGATGGTGAAGAACATATATGAATAAGATGAACATAACATGCCATCTCTCCAGCTAAATAGGTTAAGTTAACGAACGTTTTAGCACAAATGACATAAGGGACTTCTTAGTTACGTTTTGAAAATTAATGAACCAATTTGATACGAAAAAAATTAAGGGACCAAACTAAACAATGACCTATAGTTAAGAGACCAAAATGAGTATTTTGTCTAATAGAATTTATAAAGGTCAACGAAATAACTTATAATAAAAATAAATTTCAAGATACTTTAGGTTATACTATGGAAGTTACAACATTTAAATAAAAGGGAAATTATGAGCATGTGTTAAAGTCAAATAAAATTTTATTGTGACATGATTATATTTGTAAGAGTTATTAGTGTGTATTACTGTATAAGGATTGGTCATATTTTTTTATGACCTCCATTAATATTTGAAACCGGAAGAGTACTGTCCTAAGTTTCTTAAAACCAAGATTTAATAACCATAGTTTTAAAATCCATATCCTTTCGATTTGTTGTACAGGTTAGACCGTGAATCAAAGAGTAGAACAATTCGGTAAGGTTATTAGATCATTGTTATCGATAAAAATCAGTGTGACTCAGACAGTTTACTAGTCAGATAAGCGAACATGTTGGTTTCTTAATCTGACTAATTGAATGTTTTATGCTTTTTAAATTTAATTATAATTTTCATTCTTTATTTTCATTTTCTTAAGTTTTGGTGCTCTATTTTTAAATTCGATTTTATTAATATTTATAATTATGTTTATTATTTATAATAACAAAATAATAATAATTATAAATATAAAATTTTATCAAATTTTAAGAATCTGACCTATAACCTTTTAAAATTATTGGGATTTTAATTTTACCTTTGCACCTTAAATATCTTTGATGTTTAATTTGATTAAAGAAAAGAAAGTTATATATTCTATAACTATAATATTACAATTTTCATTATATTCTATGTAATATGTCATTTTGTCAACCTTTTGGAACATGTCTATGTAACATGTCATTTTTTCAACCTTTTGAAACATGTCTATGTAATATGCCATTCTGTCAACCTTTTGCAACATGTCTATGTAACATGTCATTCTGTCAACCTTTTGGAACATGTCTATGTATTTTGGAACATATCTATGTAACATGTCAACTTCATATTTTCATTTCAAGTAATCTGATGTGTTCATTTACTAGTAATACCCAAATTTATGTTGCTACAATTAATGATATTCCAAACAAAATAAGTCATATTAAAATGATAAATTATGTTAAAATTCCACACAAGATTACACATAATCTTCATAAACTGATAAACTGTGTTAGAATTACACAAAAACTGTTTTGAAATTAAACACAAGGTTGCTACAAACTTATAAAACACATAATCTTTAATGATTTGTTCCACTTCAAGATCTTGTTCAGTTGAATTTTAAGTTGTAACACAGCATCCCCTTATTCTTCATTTCTAACCCTCAATTTTTTGTACTGATTTTTGGTTTCATCTAAATCCTTTTTGTGCTTTCCAATCTATTAATCACTACTTGGTTCATGTCTTCTGCCAATTCCTTATGAAACCAATCGAAGAAACCACATCCTCTTTGAAAGGATCCCTGCAAATTTCAAAAATTGATCAAACTTTGTTTACCATTTTATAAAATACCCAAACAAAAATTATGGCTTACCTTGTAATTGTGACAACCCCAAAATTTGTTTCCAAAATTCTTCTCAGTGGTTTCCCAATGAAGAAAAGTGTTATCTCCACAACGGCAAAGTGGTTCAATTCGCGAGCTACTGTATACACATGACCTAACAGTTTTAGATTTCTTCAGGTTCATTTGAGAAGACAAATGTTTTGTATTAATGGAGAATAGAGCGAAACGACTTGAGCAATATGAAGACGGAGATGAAAACGCATCTGGAGCATAGAAGATTTTACGCATGTGAAGAAAATGCATCTGGAGTAAAGACGATGGTGAAGAACATATTTGAATAAGATGAACATAACATGCCATCTCACCAGCTAAATAGGTTAAGTTAACGAACGTTTTAGCACAAATGACATAAGGGACTTCTTAGTTACGTTTTGAAACTTAATGAACCAATTTGATACGAAAAAAATTAAGGGACCAAACTGAACAATGACCTATAATTAAGAGACCAAAATGAGTATTTTGTCTAATAGAATTTATAAAGGTCAACGAAATAACTTATAATAAAAATAAATTTCAAGATACTTTAGGTTATACTATGGAAGTTACAACATTTAAATAAAAGGGAAATTATGAGCATGTGTTAAAGTCAAATAAAATTTTATTGTGACATGATTATATTTGTAAGAGTTATTAGTGTGTATTACTGTATAAGGATTGGTCATATTTTTTTATGACCTCCATTAATATTTGAAACCGGAGGAGTACTGTCCGTAGTTTCTTAAAACCAAGATGTTATAACCATAGTTTTAAAATCCATATCCTTTCGATCTGTTGTACCGGTTAGACCGTGAATCAAAGAGTAGAACGATTCGATAAGGTTATTAGATCATTGTTATCGATAAAAATCAGTGTGACTCAAACAGTTTACTAGTCAGATAAGAGAACATGTTGGTTTCTTAATCTGACTAATTGAATGTTTTATGTTTTTTAAATTTAATTATAATTTTCATTCTTTATTTTCATTTTCTTAAGTTTTGGTGCTCTATTTTTAAATTCGATTTTATTAATATTTATAATTATGTTTATTATTTATAATAACAAAATAATAATAATTATAAATATAAAATTTTATCAAATTTTAAGAATCTGACCTATAACCTTTTAAAATTATTGGGATTTTAATGTTACTTTTGCACCTTAAATAACTTTGATGTTTAATTTGATTAAAGAAAAGAAATTTATATATTCTATAACTATAATATTACAATTTTCATTATATTCTATGTAATATGTCATTTTGTCAACCTTTTGGAACATGTCTATGTAACATGTCATTTTTTCAACCTTTTGAAACATGTCTATGTAATATGCCATTCTGTCAACCTTTTGCAACATGCCTATGTAACATGTCATTCTGTCACCTTTTGGAACATGTCTATGTATTTTGGAACATATCTATGTAACATGTCAACTTCATATTTTCATTTCAAGTAATCTGATGTGTTCATTTACTAGTAATACCCAAATTTATGTTGCTACAATTAATGATATTCCAAACAAAATAAGTCATATTAAAATGATAAATTATGTTAAAATTACACACAAGATTACACATAATCTTCATAAACTGATAAACTGTGTTAGAATTACACAAAAACTGTTTTGAAATTACACACAAGGTTGCTACAAACTTATAAAACACATAATCTTAAATGATTTGTTCCACTTCAAGATCTTGTTCAGTTGAATTTTAAGTTGTAACACAACATCCCCTTATTCTTCATTTCTAACCCTCAATTTTTTTGTACTGATTTTTAGTTTCATCTAAATCCTTTTTGTGCTTTCCAATCTATTAATCACTACTTGGTTCATGTCTTCTGCCAATTCCTTATGAATCCAATCGAAGAAACCACATCCTCTTTGAAAGGATCCCTGCAAATTTCAAAAATTGATCAAACTTTGTTTACCATTTTATGAAATACCCAAACAAAAATTATGGCTTACCTTGTAATTGTGACAACCCCAAAATTTGTTTCCAAAATTCTTCTCAGTGGTTTCCCAATGAAGAAAAGTGTTATCTCCACAACGGAAAAGTGGTTCAATTCGCGAGCTACTGTATACACATGACCTAACAGTTTTAGATTTCTTCAGGTTCATTTGAGAAGACAAATGTTTTGTATTAATTGAAAATAGAGCGAAACGACTTGAGCAATATGAAGACGGAGATGAAAACGCATCTGGAGCATAAAAGATTTTGCGCATGTGAAGAAAATGCATCTGGAGTAAAGACGATGGTGAAGAACATATATGAATAAGATGAACATAACATGCCATCTCACCAGCTAAATAGGTTAAGTTAACGAACGTTTTAGCACAAATGACATAAGGGACTTCTTAGTTACGTTTTGAAAATTAATGAACCAATTTGATACGAAAAAAATTAAGGGACCAAACTGAACAATGACCTATAGTTAAGAGACCAAAATGAGTATTTTGTCTAATAGAATTTATAGAGGTCAACGAAATAACTTATAATAAAAATAAATTTCAAGATACTTTAGGTTATACTATGGAAGTTACAACATTTAAATAAAAGGGAAATTATGAGCATGTGTTAAAGTCAAATAAAATTTTATTGTGACATGATTATATTTGTAAGAGTTATTAGTGTGTATTACTGTATAAGGATTGGTCATATTTTTTTATGACCTCCATTAATATTTGAAACCGGAGGAGTACTGTCCGTAGTTTCTTAAAACCAAGATGTTATAACCATAGTTTTAAAATCCATATCCTTTCGATCTGTTGTACCGGTTAGACCGTGAATCAAAGAGTAGAACGATTCGATAAGGTTATTAGATCATTGTTATCGATAAAAATCAGTGTGACTAAGACAGTTTACTAGTCAGATAAGAGAACATGTTGGTTTCTTAATCTGACTAATTGAATGTTTTATGTTTTTTAAATTTAATTATAATTTTCATTCTTTATTTTCATTTTCTTAAGTTTTGGTGCTCTATTTTTAAATTCGATTTTATTAATATTTATAATTATGTTTATTATTTATAATAACAAAATAATAATACTTATAAATATAAAATTTTATCAAATTTTAAGAATCTGACCTATAACCTTTTAAAATTATTGGGATTTTAATTTTACTTTTGCACCTTAAATAACTTTGATGTTTAATTTGATTAAAATAAAGAAATTTATATATTCTATAACTATAATATTACAATTTTCATTATATTCTATGTAATATGTCATTTTGTCAACCTTTTGGAACATGTCTATGTAACATGTCATTTTTTCAACCTTTTGAAACATGTCTATGTAATATGCCATTCTGTCAACCTTTTGCAACATGCCTATGTAACATGTCATTCTGTCACCTTTTGGAACATGTCTATGTATTTTGGAACATATCTATGTAACATGTCAACTTCATATTTTCATTTCAAGTAATCTGATGTGTTCATTTACTAGTAATACCCAAATTTATGTTGCTACAATTAATGATATTCCAAACAAAATAAGTCATATTAAAATGATAAATTATGTTAAAATTACACACAAGATTACACATAATCTTCATAAACTGATAAACTGTGTTAGAATTACACAAAAACTGTTTTGAAATTACACACAAGGTTGCTACAAACTTATAAAACACATAATCTTAAATGATTTGTTCCACTTCAAGATCTTGTTCAGTTGAATTTTAAGTTGTAACACAGCATCCCCTTATTCTTCATTTCTAACCCTCAATTTTTTGTACTGATTTTTGGTTTCATCTAAATCCTTTTTGTGCTTTCCAATCTATTAATCACTACTTGGTTCATGTCTTCTGCCAATTCCTTATGAATCCAATCGAAGAAACCACATCCTCTTTGAAAGGATCCCTGCAAATTTCAAAAATTGATCAAACTTTGTTTACCATTTTATAAAATACCCAAACAAAAATTATGGCTTACCTTGTAATTGTGACAACCCCAAAATTTGTTTCCAAAATTCTTCTCAGTGGTTTCCCAATGAAGAAAAGTGTTATCTCCACAACGAAAAAGTGGTTCAATTCGCGAGCTACTGTATACACATGACCTAACAGTTTTAGATTTCTTCAGGTTCATTTGAGAAGACAAATGTTTTGTATTAATGGAAAATAGAGCGAAACGACTTGAGCAATATGAAGACGGAGATGAAAACGCATCTGGAGCATAGAAGATTTTGCGCATCTGAAGAAAATGCATCTGGAGTAAAGACGATGGTGAAGAACATATATGAATAAGATGAACATAACATGCCATCTCACCAGCTAAATAGGTTAAGTTAACGAACGTTTTAGCACAAATGACATAAGGGACTTCTTAGTTACGTTTTGAAAATTAATGAACCAATTTGATACGAAAAAAATTAAGGGACCAAACTGAACAATGAATTATAGTTAAGAGACCAAAATGAGTATTTTGTCTAATAGAATTTATAAAGGTCAACGAAATAACTTATAATAAAAATAAATTTCAAGATACTTTAGGTTATACTATGGAAGTTACAACATTTAAATAAAAGGGAAATTATGAGCATGTGTTAAAGTCAAATAAAATTTTATTGTGACATGATTATATTTGTAAGAGTTATTAGTGTGTATTACTGTATAAGGATTGGTCATATTTTTTTATGACCTCCATTAATATTTGAAACCGGAGGAGTACTGTCCGTAGTTTCTTAAAACCAAGATGTTATAACCATAGTTTTAAAATCCATATCCTTTCGATCTGTTGTACCGGTTAGACCGTGAATCAAAGAGTAGAACAATTCGGTAAGGTTATTAGATCATTGTTATCGATAAAAATCAGTGTGACTCAGACAGTTTACTAGTCAGATAAGCGAACATGTTGGTTTCTTAATCTGACTAATTGAATGTTTTATGCTTTTTAAATTTAATTATAATTTTCATTCTTTATTTTCATTTTCTTAAGTTTTGGTGCTCTATTTTTAAATTCGATTTTATTAATATTTATAATTATGTTTATTATTTATAATAACAAAATAATAATAATTATAAATATAAAATTTTATCAAATTTTAAGAATCTGACCTATAACCTTTTAAAATTATTGGGATTTTAATTTTACCTTTGCACCTTAAATATCTTTGATGTTTAATTTGATTAAAGAAAAGAAAGTTATATATTCTATAACTATAATATTACAATTTTCATTATATTCTATGTAATATGTCATTTTGTCAACCTTTTGGAACATGTCTATGTAACATGTCATTTTTTCAACCTTTTGAAACATGTCTATGTAATATGCCATTCTGTCAACCTTTTGCAACATGTCTATGTAACATGTGTAACACCCCAGTTTCAATTATTTGATTTATTTAATTGGGAATTTATTTTATTAGAATTAATAAAATAAAAAGGAATTATCTATTTTGGAATATTTGAAGAAAATAAAAGAAATAAGAAAACATTGGGTTTTTAAGTTATTGGGCTTGGATGTCGTTAGTAAAGAGTGGAGGTGCAAAAGAAATAAGGATATATTTTGGAACTCAAGTTATTTTCTCATTATTCACGATAACACAGAATTTGGGAAATTTGGGAAGCTGAGCTCTGAAGGTGCGAGGAACGAAGAACATCGCTCAAAGAACTCAAGCTGCAATTTGATAAGGTAAGGGGGGCTACTACTCAATTTACATTTGCTTATGGGTTTAGATGCAATTGGTTGGGTAATCGTAGGATAATCCCATTTTCTCTGATATTCTTAGTGATCGATAACTTTAGGGTCGAATTTCGTTAGAAAGGATTAGGTTCCCTAAAGGTTGTGAATCGATTAAGAAATTAATCCCCATTGTTGATTTAGATCGAAATTGTATGATCGTGAGTTTACCTTAGGGGTTCTAGGGATAACCTCAATGTTGTTAGGATTTCCCTAAAGGACGGGTAATATGTAACTTAAGGTCAATTTTAATAAAACTTGTTGTTGATGAAAGAATTGTTGATAAAATAGGATGTTTTAAAAATGAAAATTCTGAGTTTTGATTGATTTTGGAAAATGAGACCTTAAGTGAAATAATGCTGTCCTTAAGATTGGAAATTGACTAACGTAGAAGGGAATTATGTTCCAATTGATGCGTTGCCTTGAGTTATGCATAATTGATGTTGTTATGTACCGAAATGCACGTTTTGGCTGGTATTTTTCGTGTTTGGCTGCTGTTCTGAGCTGCTGCAGGTACAGGAAATTTTGGGTTCGCGCTTATCAACACGGGCCGTGTTGATTCACACGGGCACCCGTGTTGATCTGTTGGATGGGTAAAAAAAATGTGTTTCCAGGCACATTTCAACATGGGCCGTGTTGATTCACACGGGCACCCGTGTTGATCCCCTGTATTGGCAAAATAACGTGTTTCTGGACACATTTCCACACGGGCAGTGTTGATTCACACGGGTACCCGTGTTAAACCTCCTGTGTTGGTTTCTAAATTTTGTTTTCTGTGCATGCTGTTATGTACGGGATTGATCCTGTTTTGATGTGCAGTGTTTGATATGTTTTGAATATGCTGTTTATTGATTTCCTAGTGTTGATTGATGGTTGCATCGAATAACGATTGTATGTTATGATACCAACACTACGTAGATTTTATTGTCATGCTTTTAGATAATGTTATCAAGCATGAATTGTGATATAACTTGATATGATGGGTTGATGTTTAATAGTATGCTGAGTGATTACATGCTATCCATATCCTGTTATGATTGACGTTGTTGATGTTGCATGATATGTTTTATTGATGTTAATAGTATGCTGAGTGTTACATACTTTACATATCATGTTGCATTTGTTAATTCCCATTATGTGGAATTAACATGGTGGCCAATATACGTGTCCGCGATTTAATGGAACATTGAGGTGGTAGCCGTGTTCGTGATATAATGGAACGGTGAGTTATCCGTGACCCGAGATTTAATGGGGCGGTAAAATGGTACCACATGCATGGGTGTGTTGCATTATATTGAATATAACATGAATGGATGGTTTTCCAATGTTGTATTTAATTGATTGTATGCATGTGTTGTTGCTGAATTGTTAATGATGTTTGACGCTAATTATAAGTATGAAAAGTAATGTATTATGAATATATGAGTTGTAAAGGTTTTCGTAAATTATGAAACATGCTAACTGTTTGGGTGATGCTTATGGTTTTCTGAATTGATTGTTATGAACGTATAATCAAATGTATAGTTGAGATGCTCACCCTTACTGTTGAATATTTCAGATTGAGGAGCTTCGTTCAGGTGCTTGGCGAAGGCTTGTTGTTTCTATTTTATTTCCGTTTAAGTATTGTCCGGGTCATGCTCTGATAGTTGTAACTCCGGGAACGTTTGTTTGTCGAGCTGCTTTAGTCAGACTCGTTTATTTCCTTATGTTTGTTATAATAGGATGTTGATATATTCCAGGTGTTAATCCCTGATGATTTTGAAAATATTATAACATTGGTTTTGTTAATTAAATTATTCCGCTGTGTAAACATGTATGAGTTGCTTCTATGTTATGCATGACAGGAACTTGTTTTTGTAAAAAGAGAATTGTGACATCCTCGTTAATACATGTACTCTGAAAGTATGATTTTAATTAAATCACAAAATTTTATACGGGGTTTTATAGGGTGTTACAATAGTGGTATCAGAGCATAGTCGGTCGTTGCGACCAGAGTCTTGAGTCAGTCATTCCTTTTGTATGCAATTAGTGTAAGGCAACACTATCGATACTGTATTCTGATGAGGAGTATGTTTTAATTCTCAGGAATATGGCTGGAAGAGGTAACGGACGAAATGATGCTGCACTCGCTGAGGCTTTGGGGATGTTAGCTGGTGTACTTACTGGAAATCCAAATGGAGGCGTGATTGGTGCTGATAGGCAATTGGGGAACTTCCAAAGGAACAATCCTCCATTGTTCAAAGGTACACATGACCCTGAAGGTGCTAAGAAGTGGCTGAAGGAAATCGAAAGGATTTTCCGTGTGATTGATTGTGCTGAAGATCTGAAAGTCAGATATGGTACGCATATGTTGGCAGAAGAGGCCGACGACTGGTGGGTTGCAACAAGGACTGAAATGGTTCAGGATGGAGAGGCACTGACTTGGGCTAACTTCAGAAGGGCTTTTCTGAGGAGGTACTTTCCTGAAGATGTTCGGGGAAGAAAGGAAATTGAATTTTTGGAGCTTAAACAGGGCAATCTGACTGTTAGTGAGTATGCTACTAAGTTCACTGAGCTGGCAAAGTATTATGCACACTACAACAATGATGAGGCTGGAGAATTCTCTAAATGTATCAAATTTGAGAATGGTCTCCGAGATGAGATTAAGCAGGGAATCAGGTACCAGCGTATTCGTAGATTTTCTAATCTGGTGGATTGTAGCAGGATCTTGGAAGAAGATATTACCAGGACTAGGTCGTCTCACTCTCGTGGGGCTGTTGATAAAAGAGGAAAGCAACATATGGACCGTGGCAAGCCATATGGTAGAGGTAACCATAAATCAGGTGGATGGAAAAGGCCTAGTGGGGGAGATTCTAAGGCTCCTATCAGATGCTACAAATGTGGTGAGTTGGGTCATCATATTCGAGATTGCAAGAGTGATGAGAAGAAGTGCTATAAATGTGGAAAGACTGGTCATTTGTCTATTGATTGCAAAGGGAAGTCTGTCACTTGTTATAATTATGGCGAAGAAGGTCACATTCGTCCGCAGTGTCCTAAGCCTAAGAAGGATCAGTCAGGTGGAAAAGTGTTCGCTTTGTCTGGATCTGAGACTACTCCAGAGGATCGATTGATTAAAGGTACGTGTTTTATTCATGGCACACCTTTAGTTGCAATTATTGATACTGGTGCAACTAATTCTTTCATTTCCTTGGATTGTGCTGAGAGGTTGAAACTGGACATATCTGGTATGCGAGGTAGCATGGTTGTTGATACTCCTGCATCGGGTTCAGTGACAACTTCACTTGTATGTAGGAATTGTCCTATTGAGATTTTTGGTAGAGGTTTCGGTATGGATTTAGTGTGCCTACCGCTTGAACAAATTGATATTATCCTTGGGATGAACTGGTTGGAATTCAACCGGGTTCATCTGAACTGTTTTGCTAAGACGGTGATTTTCCCAGAGGCAGTTGGTGTCGGGAATTTGACTATGACTGCTAGACAGGTACAAGAAGCAATGGAAGACGGTGCTAATGTGTTTATGTTACTTGCTTCGTTAGATGCAACAGGAAAGGTCAGGAGTGGCGAATTGCCAGTGGTGTGTGATTTTCCAGAAGTCTTTCCTGATGATGTTGGTAAGTTACCTCCTGAGAGAGAAGTGGAATTTTCTATAGATTTGATTCCTGGTACGAGACCGGTGTCGATGGCGCCATATCGTATGTCTGCGTCTGAGTTGGCTGAATTGAAGAGTCAGTTGGAAGATTTGCTGGAGAAGAAGTTTATTCGTCCAAGTGTTTCGCCTTGGGGTGCTCCGGTATTGTTGGTTAAGAAGAAAGAAGGTTCTATGAGACTGTGTGTTAATTACAGGCAATTGAACAAGGTAACCATTAAGAATCGATATCCATTACCGAGGATTGATGATTTAATGGATCAGCTAATTGGAGCCAGTGTATTCAGTAAGATTGACTTGAGATCTGGATATCATCAGATTCGTGTGAAAGCGGAAGATATTCAAAAGACTGCTTTTCGAACGAGGTATGGGCATTATGAATATTCTGTTATGCCGTTCGGAGTTACTAATGCACCTGGTGTTTTCATGGAATATATGAACAGGGTTTTTCACCCGTATCTGGATAAGTTTGTTGTGGTTTTTATTGATGACATTCTGATTTATTCCAAGAATGACGAAGAGCATGCGGAACATCTCAGAATTGTGTTAGAGTTGTTGAAAGATAAGAAGTTGTATGCAAAGTTGTCCAAATGTGAGTTTTGGCTGAATGAAGTTAGTTTTCTTGGACATGTGATTTCTAAGGATGGTATTGCAGTGGATCCTACAAAAGTAGAAGCAGTATCCCAGTGGGAAGCGCCGAAGACTGTTTCTGAAATCAGAAGTTTTCTTGGTCTTGCAGGTTATTACAGAAAGTTTATCGAAGGATTCTCAAAGTTAGCATTGCCGTTGACAAAGTTGACTCGTAAAGGACAAGCGTTTATTTGGGACTCTGATTGTGAGAAAGGTTTCCAAGAATTGAAGCGGAGATTGACTAGTGCTCCTATTCTGATTTTGCCGAATCCGGTGGAATCTTTTGTGGTTTATTGTGATGCATCTATGATGGGTTTAGGTGGTGTTTTAATGCAGAATCAACAGGTAGTTGCGTATGCTTCGAGACAGTTGAAGGTTCATGAAAGGAACTATCCTACTCATGACTTAGAGTTGGCAGCAGTTGTGTTTGTCTTGAAATTGTGGAGACATTATCTGTATGGTTCGAGATTTGAAGTGTATAGTGATCATAAGAGTTTGAAGTATCTTTTCGATCAGAAAGAGCTCAATATGAGGCAAAGAAGGTGGTTGGAATTTCTCAAAGATTATGATTTTGGTTTGAATTACCATCCTGGTAAGGCAAATGTGGTTGCAGATGCTTTGAGCAGGAAATCCTTGCATATGTCTATGATGATGGTTCGTGAATTGGATTTAATTGAACAATTCCGAGATTTGAGTTTAATTTGTGAAAGTACTCCGAAGTGTGTTCGGTTGGGTATGTTGAAACTTACTAGTGGTATTCTAGAAGAGATCAGGATCGGGCAGAAATCTGATGTTAATTTAGTTGATAAATTGACATTGATCAACCAAGGTCAAGGTGGTGAGTTTAGAATTGATGAAAATGATGTTATGAGATTTGGCGATAGAGTTTGTGTTCCTGATGTTGCAGAAATCAAGAAGAGTATATTAGAGGAAGGACATCGCAGTGGGATGAGTATTCATCCGGGTGCCACGAAAATGTATCATGATTTGAAGAAATTGTTTTGGTGGCCGGGAATGAAAAAGGAAATAGCTGAATTTGTGTATGCATGTTTAATCTGTCAGAAATCAAAGATTGAACATCAGAAGCCGTCTGGATTTATGCAACCGATGTTTATTCCAGAATGGAAGTGGGATAGTATTTCTATGGATTTTGTATCCGGGTTACCGAGGACTCCTAAGAATTGTGAAGCGATATGGGTTGTGGTGGATAGACTGACTAAGTCTGCTCATTTTATACCGGTGCGAATGAATTACTCAATGGAGAGATTGGCACAGTTGTATATTGAGAAAATAGTGAGTTTGCATGGAGTTCCTTCTAGTATTGTGTCAGATAGAGATCCGAGGTTCACTTCGAAATTTTGGGAAGGATTGCAGAAGGCCTTAGGTACTAAATTGAGGTTGAGTTCAGCTTACCATCCTCAGACTGATGGACAGACGGAGAGGACGATTCAATCGTTAGAAGATTTATTGCGTGCTTGTGTTTTAGAGAAGGGTGGAGCTTGGGATAGCTATTTGCCATTGATTGAATTTACTTATAACAATAGTTACCATTCGAGTATTGGTATGGCTCCGTTTGAGGCATTGTATGGTAGACGGTGTAGAACGCCTTTGTGTTGGTATGAATCTGGAGAGAGTTCAATAATTGGGCCAGAGATTGTTCAGCAGACTACTGAAAAGATCAAATTGATTCAAGAGAAGATGAGAGCTTCTCAGAGTCGTCAGAAAAGTTATCATGATAAGAGGAGGAAGAATTTAGAATTCAGTGCTGGAGATCATGTGTTTATGAGAGTTACTCCGATGACGGGTATTGGTCGAGCGTTGAAATCTAAGAAGTTGACTCCGCGTTTTATTGGTCCGTTTCAGATTACGGAAAGAATTGGAGAAGTTGCTTATCGTATTGCTTTACCTCCGAGACTTGCGAATTTGCACGATGTTTTTCATGTTTCTCAGTTGAGGAGATACATTCCAGACCCATCTCATGTAATCCAAATAGATGATGTACAGGTGAGAGATAACCTGACAGTAGAAACATTGCCTATGAGGATAGAAGATCGGGAAGTGAAACAGTTAAGGGGTAAAGAGATAGCATTAGTGAAGGTTGCTTGGGGAGGTCCAGCAGATGGAAATATCACTTGGGAACTGGAGAGCCAGATGAAATAGGCTTATCCGGAATTGTTCGTCTAAGGTATGTTTTCGTGGACGAAAACTCTTTTAGTGGGGGAGAGTTGTAACACCCCAGTTTCAATTATTTGATTTATTTAATTGGGAATTTATTTTATTAGAATTAATAAAATAAAAAGGAATTATCTATTTTGGAATATTTGAAGAAAATAAAAGAAATAAGAAAACATTGGGTTTTTAAGTTATTGGGCTTGGATGTCGTTAGTAAAGAGTGGGGGTGCAAAAGAAATAAGGATATATTTTGGAACTCAAGTTATTTTCTCATTATTCACGATAACACAAAATTTGGGAAATTTGGGAACCTGAGCTCTAAAGGTGCGAGGAACGAAGAACATCGCTCAAAGAACTCAAGCTGCAGATAAGGGGGGCTACTACTCAATTTACATTTGCTTATGGGTTTAGATGCAATTGGTTGGGTAATCGTAGGATAATCCCATTTTCTCTGATATTCTTAGTGATCGATAACTTTAGGGTCGAATTTCGTTAGAAAGGATTAGGTTCCCTAAAGGTTGTGAATCGATTAAGAAATTAATCCCCATTGTTGATTTAGATCGAAATTGTATGATCGTGAGTTTACCTTAGGGGTTCTAGGGATAACCTCAATGTTGTTAGGATTTCCCTAAAGGACGGGTAATATGTAACTTAAGGTCAATTTTAATAAAACTTGTTGTTGATGAAAGAATTGTTGATAAAATAGGATGTTTTAAAAATGAAAATTCTGAGTTTTGATTGATTTTGGAAAATGAGACCTTAAGTGAAATAATGCTGTCCTTAAGATTGGAAATTGACTAACGTAGAAGGGAATTATGTTTCAATTGATGCGTTGCCTTGAGTTATGCATAATTGATGTTGTTATGTACCGAAATGCACGTTTTGGCTGGTATTTTTCGTGTTTGGCTGTTGTTCTGAGCTGCTGCAGGTACAGGAAATTTTGGGTTCGCGCTCATCAACATGGGCCGTGTTGATTCACACAGGCACCCGTGTTGATCTGCTGGATGGGTAAAAAAAAATGTGTTTCCAGGCACATTTCAACACGGGCCGTGTTGATTCACACGGGCACCCGTGTTGATCCCCTGTATTGGAAAAATAACGTGTGTCTGGACACATTTCCACACGGGCAGTGTTGATTCACACGGGTACCCGTGTTAAACCTCCTGTGTTGGTTTCTAAATTTTGTTTTCTGTGCATGCTGTTATGTACGGGATTGATCCTGTTTTGATGTGCAGTGTTTGATATGTTTTGAATATGCTGTTTATTGATTTCCTAGTGTTGATTGATGCTTGCATCGAATAACGATTGTATGTTATGATACCAACACTACGTAGATTTTATTGTCATGCTTTTAGATAATGTTATCAAGCATGAATTGTGATATAACTTGATATGATGGGTTGATGTTTAATAGTATGCTGAGTGATTACATGCTATCCATATCCTGTTATGATTGACGTTGTTGATGTTGCATGATATGTTTTATTGATGTTAATAGTATGCTGAGTGTTACATACTTTACATATCATGTTGCATTTGTTAATTCCCATTGTGTGGAATTAACATGGTGGCCAATATACGTGTCCGCGATTTAATGGAACGTTGAGGTGGTAGCCGTGTCCGCGATATAATGGAACGGTGAGTTATCCGTGACCCGAGATTTAATGGGGCGGTAAAATGGTACCACATGCATGGGTGTGTTGCATTATATTGAATATAACATGAATGGATGGTTTTCCAATTTTGTATTTAATTGATTGTATGCATGTGTTGTTGCTGAATTGTTAATGATGTTTGACGCTAATTATAAGTATGAAAAGTAATGTATTATGAATATATGAGTTGTAAAGGTTTTCGTAAATTATAAAACATGCTAACTGTTTGGGTGATGCTTATGGTTTTCTGAATTGATTGTTATGAACGTATAATCAAATGTATAATTGAGATGCTCACCCTTACTGTTGAATATTTCAGATTGAGGAGCTTCGTTCAGGTGCTTGGCGAAGGCTTGTTGTTTCTAGTTTATTTCCGTTTAAGTATTGTCCGGGTCATGCTCTGATAGTTGTAACTCCGGGAACGTTTGTTTGTCGAGCTGCTTTAGTCAGACTTGTTTATTTCCTTATGTTTGTTATAATAGGATGTTGATATATTCCAGGTGTTAATCCCTGATGATTTTGAAAATATTATAACATTGGTTTTGTTAATTAAATTATTCCGCTGTGTAAACATGTATGAGTTGCTTCTATGTTATGCATGACAGGAACTTGTTTTTGTAAAAAGAGAATTGTGACATCCTCGTTAATACATGTACTCTGAAAGTATGATTTTAATTAAATCGCGAAATTTTATGCGGGGTTTTAGAGGGTGTTACAACATGTCATTCTGTCAACCTTTTGGAACATGTCTATGTATTTTCGAACATATCTATGTAACATGTCAACTTCATATTTTCATTTCAAGTAATCTGATGTGTTCATTTACTAGTAATACCCAAATTTATGTTGCTACAATTAATGATATTCCAAACAAAATAAGTCATATTAAAATGATAAACTATGTTAAAATTACACATAAGATTACACATAATCTTCATAAACTGATAAACTGTGTTAGAATTACACAAAAAATGTGTTGAAATTACACACAAGGTTGCTACAAACTTATAAAACACATAATCTTTAATGATTTGTTCCACTTCAACATCTTGTTCAGTTGAATTTTAAGTTGTAACACAGCATCCCCTTATTCTTCATTTCTAACCCTCAATTTTTTGTACTGATTTTTGGTTTCATCTAAATCCTTTTTGTGCTTTCCAATCTATTAATCACTACTTGGTTCATGTCTTCTGCCAATTCCTCATGAAACCAATCGAAGAAACTACATCCTCTTTGAAAGGATCCCTGCAAATTTCAAAAATTGATCAAACTTTGTTTACCATTTTATAAAATACCCAAACAAAAATTATGGCTTACCTTGTAATTGTGACAACCCCAAAATTTGTTTCCAAAATTCTTCTCAGTGGTTTCCCAATGAAGAAAAGTGTTATCTCCACAACGACAAAGTGGTTCAATTCGCGAGCTACTGTATACACATGACCTAACAGTTTTAGATTTCTTCAGGTTCATTTGAGAAGACAAATGTTTTGTATTAATGGAGAATAGAGCGAAACGACTTGAGCAATATGAAGACGGAGATGAAAACGCATCTGGAGCATAGAAGATTTTGCGCATGTGAAGAAAATTCATCTGGAGTAAAGACGATGGTGAAGAACATATATGAATAAGATGAACATAACATGCCATCTCACCAGCTAAATAGGTTAAGTTAACGAACGTTTTAGCACAAATGACATAAGGGACTTCTTAGTTACGTTTTGAAACTTAATGAACCAATTTGATACGAAAAAAATTAAGGGACCAAACTGAACAATGACCTATAGTTAAGAGACCAAAATGAGTATTTTGTCTAATAGAATTTATAAAGGTCAACGAAATAACTTATAATAAAAATAAATTTCAAGATACTTTAGGTTATACTATGGAAGTTACAACATTTAAATAAAAGGGAAATTATGAGCATGTGTTAAAGTCAAATAAAATTTTATTGTGACATGATTATATTTGTAAGAATTATTAGTGTGTATTACTGTATAAGGATTGATCATATTTTTTTATGACCTCCATTAACATTTGAAACCGGAGGAGTACTGTCCGTAGTTTCTTAAAACCAAGATGTTATAACCATAGTTTTAAAATCCATATCCTTTCGATCTGTTGTACCGGTTAGACCGTGAATCAAAGAGTAGAACGGTTCGATAAGGTTATTAGATCATTGTTATCGATAAAAATCAGTGTGACTCAGATAGTTTACTGGTCAGATAAGCGAACATGTTGGTTTCTTAATCTGACTAATTGAATGTTTTATGTTTTTTAAATTTAATTATAATTTTCATTCTTTATTTTCATTTTCTTAAGTTTTGGTGCTCTATTTTTAAATTCGATTTTATTAATATTTATAATTATGTTTATTATTTATAATAACAAAATAATAATAATTATAAATATAAAATTTTATCAAATTTTAAGAATCTGACCTATAACCTTTTAAAATTATTGGGATTTTAATTTTACCTTTGCACCTTAAATAACTTTGATGTTTAATTTGATTAAAGAAAAGAAATTTATATATTCTATAACTATAATATTACAATTTTCATTATATTCTATGTAATATGTCATTTTGTCAACCTTTTGGAACATGTCTATGTAACATGTCATTTTTTCAACCTTTTGAAACATGTCTATGTAATATGCCATTCTGTCAACCTTTTGCAACATGTCTATGTAACATGTCATTCTGTCAACCTTTTGGAACATGTCTATGTATTTTGGAACATATCTATGTAACATGTCAACTTCATATTTTCATTTCAAGTAATCTGATGTGTTCATTTACTAGTAATACCCAAATTTATGTTGCTACAATTAATGATATTCCAAACAAAATAAGTCATATTAAAATGATAAATTATGTTTAAATTACACACAAGATTACACATAATCTTCATAAACTGATAAACTGTGTTAGAATTACACAAAAACTGTTTTGAAATTAAACACAAGGTTGCTACAAACTTATAAAACACATAATCATTAATGATTTGTTCCACTTCAAGATCTTGTTCAGTTGAATTTTAAGTTGTAACACAGCATCCCCTTATTCTTCATTTCTAACCCTCAATTTTTTGTACTAATTTTTGGTTTCATCTAAATCCTTTTTGTGCTTTCCAATCTATTAATCACTACTTGGTTCATGTCTTCTGCCAATTCCTTATGAAACCAATCGAAGAAACCACATCCTCTTTGAAAGGATCCCTGCAAATTTCAAAAATTGATCAAACTTTGTTTACCATTTTATAAAATACCCAAACAAAAATTATGGCTTACCTTGTAATTGTGACAACCCCAAAATTTGTTTCCAAAATTCTTCTCAGTGGTTTCCCAATGAAGAAAAGTGTTATCTCCACAACGGCAAAGTGGTTCAATTCGCGAGCTACTGTATACACATGACCTAACAGTTTTAGATTTCTTCAGGTTCATTTGAGAAGACAAATGTTTTGTATTAATGGAGAATAGAGCGAAACGACTTGAGCAATATGAAGACGGAGATGAAAACGCATCTGGAGCATAGAAGATTTTGCGCATGTGAAGAAAATGCATCTGGAGTAAAGACGATGGTGAAGAACATATATGAATAAGATGAACATAACATGCCATCTCACCAGCTAAATAGGTTAAGTTAACGAACGTTTTAGCACAAATGACATAAGGGACTTCTTAGTTACGTTTTGAAACTTAATGAACCAATTTGATACGAAAAAAATTAAGGGACCAAACTGAACAATGACCTATAGTTAAGAGACCAAAATGAGTATTTTGTCTAATAGAATTTATAAAGGTCAACGGAATAACTTATAATAAAAATAAATTTCAAGATACTTTAGGTTATACTATGGAAGTTACAACATTTAAATAAAAGGGAAATTATGAGCATGTGTTAAAGTCAAATAAAATTTTATTGTGACATGATTATATTTGTAAGAGTTATTAGTGTGTATTACTGTATAAGGATTGATCATATTTTTTTATGACCTCCATTAACATTTGAAACCGGAGGAGTACTGTCCGTAGTTTCTTAAAACCAAGATGTTATAACCATAGTTTTAAAATCCATATCCTTTCGATCTGTTGTACCGGTTAGACCGTGAATCAAAGAGTAGAACGGTTCGATAAGGTTATTAGATCATTGTTATCGATAAAAATCAGTGTGACTCAGATAGTTTACTGGTCAGATAAGCGAACATGTTGGTTTCTTAATCTGACTAATTGAATGTTTTATGTTTTTTAAATTTAATTATAATTTTCATTCTTTATTTTCATTTTCTTAAGTTTTGGTGCTCTATTTTTAAATTCGATTTTATTAATATTTATAATTATGTTTATTATTTATAATAACAAAATAATAATAATTATAAATATAAAATTTTATCAAATTTTAAGAATCTGACCTATAACCTTTTAAAATTATTGGGATTTTAATTTTACCTTTGCACCTTAAATAACTTTGATGTTTAATTTGATTAAAGAAAAGAAATTTATATATTCTATAACTATAATATTACAATTTTCATTATATTCTATGTAATATGTCATTTTGTCAACCTTTTGGAACATGTCTATGTAACATGTCATTTTTTCAACCTTTTGAAACATGTCTATGTAATATGCCATTCTGTCAACCTTTTGCAACATGTCTATGTAACATGTCATTCTGTCAACCTTTTGGAACATGTCTATGTATTTTGGAACATATCTATGTAACATGTCAACTTCATATTTTCATTTCAAGTAATCTGATGTGTTCATTTACTAGTAATACCCAAATTTATGTTGCTACAATTAATGATATTCCAAACAAAATAAGTCATATTAAAATGATAAATTATGTTTAAATTACACACAAGATTACACATAATCTTCATAAACTGATAAACTGTGTTAGAATTACACAAAAACTGTTTTGAAATTAAACACAAGGTTGCTACAAACTTATAAAACACATAATCTTTAATGATTTGTTCCACTTCAAGATCTTGTTCAGTTGAATTTTAAGTTGTAACACAGCATCCCCTTATTCTTCATTTCTAACCCTCAATTTTTTGTACTAATTTTTGGTTTCATCTAAATCCTTTTTGTGCTTTCCAATCTATTAATCACTACTTGGTTCATGTCTTCTGCCAATTCCTTATGAAACCAATCGAAGAAACCACATCCTCTTTGAAAGGATCCCTGCAAATTTCAAAAATTGATCAAACTTTGTTTACCATTTTATAAAATACCCAAACAAAAATTATGGCTTACCTTGTAATTGTGACAACCCCAAAATTTGTTTCCAAAATTCTTCTCAGTGGTTTCCCAATGAAGAAAAGTGTTATCTCCACAACGGCAAAGTGGTTCAATTCGCGAGCTACTGTATACACATGACCTAACAGTTTTAGATTTCTTCAGGTTCATTTGAGAAGACAAATGTTTTGTATTAATGGAGAATAGAGCGAAACGACTTGAGCAATATGAAGACGGAGATGAAAACGCATCTGGAGCATAGAAGATTTTGCGCATGTGAAGAAAATGCATCTGGAGTAAAGACGATGGTGAAGAACATATATGAATAAGATGAACATAACATGCCATCTCACCAGCTAAATAGGTTAAGTTAACGAACGTTTTAGCACAAATGACATAAGGGACTTCTTAGTTACGTTTTGAAACTTAATGAACCAATTTGATACGAAAAAAATTAAGGGACCAAACTGAACAATGACCTATAGTTAAGAGACCAAAATGAGTATTTTGTCTAATAGAATTTATAAAGGTCAACGGAATAACTTATAATAAAAATAAATTTCAAGATACTTTAGGTTATACTATGGAAGTTACAACATTTAAATAAAAGGGAAATTATGAGCATGTGTTAAAGTCAAATAAAATTTTATTGTGACATGATTATATTTGTAAGAGTTATTAGTGTGTATTACTGTATAAGGATTGATCATATTTTTTTATGACCTCCATTAACATTTGAAACCGGAGGAGTACTGTCCGTAGTTTCTTAAAACCAAGATGTTATAACCATAGTTTTAAAATCCATATCCTTTCGATCTGTTGTACCAGTTAGACCGTGAATCAAAAAGTAGAACGGTTCGATAAGGTTATTAGATCATTGTTATCGATAAAAATCAGTGTGACTCAGACAGTTTACTAGTCAGATAAGCGAACATGTTGGTTTCTTAATCTGACTAATTGAATGTTTTATGTTTTTTAAATTTAATTATAATTTTCATTCTTTATTTTCATTTTCTTAAGTTTTGGTGCTCTATTTTTAAATTCGATTTTATTAATATTTATAATTATGTTTATTATTTATAATAACAAAATAATAATAATTATAAATATAAAATTTTATCAAATTTTAAGAATCTGACCTATAACCTTTTAAAATTATTGGGATTTTAATTTTACCTTTGCACCTTAAATAACTTTGATGTTTAATTTGATTAAAGAAAAGAAATTTATATATTCTATAACTATAATATTACAATTTTCATTATATTCTATGTAATATGTCATTTTGTCAACCTTTTGGAACATGTCTATGTAACATGTCATTTTTTCAACCTTTTGAAACATGTCTATGTAATATGCCATTCTGTCAACCTTTTGCAACATGTCTATGTAACATGTCATTCTGTCAACCTTTTGGAACATGTCTATGTATTTTGGAACATATCTATGTAACATGTCAACTTCATATTTTCATTTCAAGTAATCTGATGTGTTCATTTACTAGTAATACCCAAATTTATGTTGCTACAATTAATGATATTCCAAACAAAATAAGTCATATTAAAATGATAAATTATGTTAAAATTACACACAAGATTACACATAATCTTCATAAACTGATAAACTGTGTTAGAATTACATAAAAACTGTTTTGAAATTAAACACAAGGTTGCTACAAACTTATAAAACACATAATCTTTAATGATTTGTTCCACTTCAAGATCTTGTTCAGTTGAATTTTAAGTTGTAACACAGCATCCCCTTATTCTTCATTTCTAACCCTCAATTTTTTGTACTGATTTTTGGTTTCATCTAAATCCTTTTTGTGCTTTCCAATCTATTAATCACTACTTGGTTCATGTCTTCTGCCAATTCCTTATGAAACCAATCGAAGAAACCACATCCTCTTTGAAAGGATCCCTGCAAATTTCAAAAATTGATCAAACTTTGTTTACCATTTTATAAAATACCCAAACAAAAATTATGGCTTACCTTGTAATTGTGACAACCCCAAAATTTGTTTCCAAAATTCTTCTCAGTGGTTTCCCAATGAAGAAAAGTGTTATCTCCACAACGACAAAGTGGTTCAATTCGCGAGCTACTGTATACACATGACCTAACAGTTTTAGATTTCTTCAGGTTCATTTGAGAAGACAAATGTTTTGTATTAATGGAGAATAGAGCGAAACGACTTGAGCAATATGAAGACGGAGATGAAAACGCATCTGGAGCATAGAAGATTTTGCGCATGTGAAGAAAATGCATCTGGAGTAAAGACGATGGTGAAGAACATATATGAATAAGATGAACATAACATGCCATCTCACCAGCTAAATAGGTTAAGTTAACGAACGTTTTAGCACAAATGACATAAGGGACTTCTTAGTTACGTTTTGAAACTTAATGAACCAATTTGATACGAAAAAAATTAAGGGACCAAACTGAACAATGACCTATAGTTAAGAGACCAAAATGAGTATTTTGTCTAATAGAATTTATAAAGGTCAACGGAATAACTTATAATAAAAATAAATTTCAAGATACTTTAGGTTATACTATGGAAGTTACAACATTTAAATAAAAGGGAAATTATGAGCATGTGTTAAAGTCAAATAAAATTTTATTGTGACATGATTATATTTGTAAGAGTTATTAGTGTGTATTACTGTATAAGGATTGATCATATTTTTTTATGACCTCCATTAACATTTGAAACCGGAGGAGTACTGTCCGTAGTTTCTTAAAACCAAGATGTTATAACCATAGTTTTAAAATCCATATCCTTTCGATCTGTTGTACCGGTTAGACCGTGAATCAAAAAGTAGAATGGTTCGATAAGGTTATTAGATCATTGTTATCGATAAAAATCAGTGTGACTCAGACAGTTTACTAGTCAGATAAGCGAACATGTTGGTTTCTTAATCTGACTAATTGAATGTTTTATGTTTTTTAAATTTAATTATAATTTTCATTCTTTATTTTCATTTTCTTAAGTTTTGGTGCTCTATTTTTAAATTCGATTTTATTAATATTTATAATTATGTTTATTATTTATAATAACAAAATAATAATAATTATAAATATAAAATTTTATCAAATTTTAAGAATCTGACCTATAACCTTTTAAAATTATTGGGATTTTAATTTTACCTTTGCACCTTAAATAACTTTGATGTTTAATTTGATTAAAGAAAAGAAATTTATATATTCTATAACTATAATATTACAATTTTCATTATATTCTATGTAATATGTCATTTTGTCAACCTTTTGGAACATGTCTATGTAACATGTCATTTTTTCAACCTTTTGAAACATGTCTATGTAATATGCCATTCTGTCAACCTTTTGCAACATGTCATTCTGTCAACCTTTTGGAACATGTCTATGTATTTTGGAACATATCTATGTAACATGTCAACTTCATATTTTCATTTCAAGTAATCTGATGTGTTCATTTACTAGTAATACCCAAATTTATGTTGCTACAATTAATGATATTCCAAACAAAATAAGTCATATTAAAATGATAAATTATGTTAAAATTACACACAAGATTACACATAATCTTCATAAACTGATAAACTGTGTTAGAATTACACAAAAACTGTTTTGAAATTAAACACAAGGTTGCTACAAACTTATAAAACACATAATCTTTAATGATTTGTTCCACTTCAAGATCTTGTTCAGTTGAATTTTAAGTTGTAACACAGCATCCCCATATTCTTCATTTCTAACCCTCAATTTTTTGTACTGATTTTTGGTTTCATCTAAATCCTTTTTGTGCTTTCTAATCTATTAATCACTACTTGGTTCATGTCTTCTGCCAATTCCTTATGAAACCAATCGAAGAAACCATATCCTCTTTGAAAGGATCCCTGCAAATTTCAAAAATTGATCAAACTTTGTTTACCATTTTATAAAATACCCAAACAAAAATTATGGCTTACCTTGTAATTGTGACAACCCCAAAATTTGTTTCCAAAATTCTTCTCAGTGGTTTCCCAATGAAGAAAAGTGTTATCACCACAACGGCAAAGTGGTTCAATTCGCGAGCTACTGTATACACATGACCTAACAGTTTTATATTTCTTCAGGTTCATTTGAGAAGACAAATGTTTTGTATTAATGGAGAATAGAGCGAAACGACTTGAGCAATATGAAGACGGAGATGAAAACGCATCTGGAGCATAGAAGATTTTGCGCATGTGAAGAAAATGCATCTGGAGTAAAGACGATGGTGAAGAACATATATGAATAAGATGAACATAACATGCCATCTCACCAGCTAAATAGGTTAAGTTAACGAACGTTTTAGCACAAATGACATAAGGGACTTCTTAGTTACGTTTTGAAACTTAATGAACCAATTTGATACGAAAAAAATTAAGGGACCAAACTGAACAATGACCTATAGTTAAGAGACCAAAATGAGTATTTTGTCTAATAGAATTTATAAAGGTCAACGGAATAACTTATAATAAAAATAAATTTCAAGATACTTTAGGTTATACTATGGAAGTTACAACATTTAAATAAAAGGGAAATTATGAGCATGTGTTAAAGTCAAATAAAATTTTATTGTGACATGATTATATTTGTAAGAGTTATTAGTGTGTATTACTGTATAAGGATTGATCATATTTTTTTATGACCTCCATTAACATTTGAAACCGGAGGAGTACTGTCCGTAGTTTCTTAAAACCAAGATGTTATAACCATAGTTTTAAAATCCATATCCTTTCGATCTGTTGTACCGGTTAGACCGTGAATCAAAAAGTAGAACGGTTCGATAAGGTTATTAGATCATTGTTATCGATAAAAATCAGTGTGACTCAGACAGTTTACTAGTCAGATAAGCGAACATGTTGGTTTCTTAATCTGACTAATTGAATGTTTTATGTTTTTTAAATTTAATTATAATTTTCATTCTTTATTTTCATTTTCTTAAGTTTTGGTGCTCTATTTTTAAATTCGATTTTATTAATATTTATAATTATGTTTATTATTTATAATAACAAAATAATAATAATTATAAATATAAAATTTTATCAAATTTTAAGAATCTGACCTATAACCTTTTAAAATTATTGGGATTTTAATTTTACCTTTGCACCTTAAATAACTTTGATGTTTAATTTGATTAAAGAAAAGAAATTTATATATTCTATAACTATAATATTACAATTTTCATTATATTCTATGTAATATGTCATTTTGTCAACCTTTTGGAACATGTCTATGTAACATGTCATTTTTTCAACCTTTTGAAACATGTCTATGTAATATGCCATTCTGTCAACCTTTTGCAACATGTCTATGTAACATGTCATTCTGTCAACCTTTTGGAACATGTCTATGTATTTTGGAACATATCTATGTAACATGTCAACTTCATATTTTCATTTCAAGTAATCTGATGTGTTCATTTACTAGTAATACCCAAATTTATGTTGCTACAATTAATGATATTCCAAACAAAATAAGTCATATTAAAATGATAAATTATGTTAAAATTACACACAAGATTACACATAATCTTCATAAACTGATAAACTGTGTTAGAATTACACAAAAACTGTTTTGAAATTAAACACAAGGTTGCTACAAACTTATAAAACACATAATATTTAATGATTGTTCCACTTCAAGATCTTGTTCAGTTGAATATTAAGTTGTAACACAGCATCCCCTTATTCTTCATTTCTAACCCTCAATTTTTTGTACTGATTTTTGGTTTCATCTAAATCCTTTTTGTGCTTTCCAATCTATTAATCACTACTTGGTTCATGTCTTCTGCCAATTCCTTATGAAACCAATCGAAGAAACCACAGCCTCTTTGAAAGGATCCCTGCAAATTTCAAAAATTGATCAAACTTTGTTTACCATTTTATAAAATACCCAAACAAAAATTATGGCTTACCTTGTAATTGTGACAACCCCAAAATTTGTTTCCAAAATTCTTCTCAGTGGTTTCCCAATGAAGAAAAGTGTTATCTCCACAACGGAAAAGTGGTTCAATTCGCGAGCTACTGTATACACATGACCTAACAGTTTTAGATTTCTTCAGGTTCATTTGAGAAGACAAATGTTTTGTATTAATGGAGAATAGAGTGAAACGACTTGAGCAATATGAAGACGGAGATGAAAACGCATCTGGAGCATAAAAGATTTTGCGCATGTGAAGAAAATGCATCTGGAGTAAAGACGATGGTGAAGAACATATATGAATAAGATGAACATAACATGCCATCTCACCAGCTAAATAGGTTAAGTTAACGAACGTTTTAGCACAAATGACATAAGGGACTTCTTAGTTACGTTTTGAAACTTAATGAACCAATTTGATACGAAAAAAATTAAGGGACCAAACTGAACAATGACCTATAGTTAAGAGACCAAAATGAGTATTTTGTCTAATAGAATTTATAAAGGTCAACGGAATAACTTATAATAAAAATAAATTTCAAGATACTTTAGGTTATACTATGGAAGTTACAACATTTAAATAAAAGGGAAATTATGAGCATGTGTTAAAGTCAAATAAAATTTTATTGTGACATGATTATATTTGTAAGAGTTATTAGTGTGTATTACTGTATAAGGATTGATCATATTTTTTTATGACCTCCATTAACATTTGAAACCGGAGGAGTACTGTCCGTAGTTTCTTAAAACCAAGATGTTATAACCATAGTTTTAAAATCCATATCCTTTCGATCTGTTGTACCGGTTAGACCGTGAATCAAAAAGTAGAATGGTTCGATAAGGTTATTAGATCATTGTTATCGATAAAAATCAGTGTGACTCAGACAGTTTACTAGTCAGATAAGCGAACATGTTGGTTTCTTAATCTGACTAATTGAATGTTTTATGTTTTTTAAATTTAATTATAATTTTCATTCTTTATTTTCATTTTCTTAAGTTTTGGTGCTCTATTTTTAAATTCGATTTTATTAATATTTATAATTATGTTTATTATTTATAATAACAAAATAATAATAATTATAAATATAAAATTTTATCAAATTTTAAGAATCTGACCTATAACCTTTTAAAATTATTGGGATTTTAATTTTACCTTTGCACCTTAAATAACTTTGATGTTTAATTTGATTAAAGAAAAGAAATTTATATATTCTATAACTATAATATTACAATTTTCATTATATTCTATGTAATATGTCATTTTGTCAACCTTTTGGAACATGTCTATGTAACATGTCATTTTTTCAACCTTTTGAAACATGTCTATGTAATATGCCATTCTGTCAACCTTTTGCAACATGTCTATGTAAAATGTCATTCTGTCAACCTTTTGGAACATGTCTATGTATTTTGGAACATATCTATGTAACATGTCAACTTCATATTTTCATTTCAAGTAATCTGATGTGTTCATTTACTAGTAATACCCAAATTTATGCTGCTACAATTAATGATATTCCAAACAAAATAAGTCATATTAAAATGATAAATTATGTTAAAATTACACACAAGATTACACATAATCTTCATAAACTGATAAACTGTGTTAGAATTACACAAAAACTGTTTTGAAATTAAACACAAGGTTGCTACAAACTTATAAAACACATAATCTTTAATGATTTGTTCCACTTCAAGATCTTGTTCAGTTGAATTTTAAGTTGTAACACAGCATCCCCATATTCTTCATTTCTAACCCTCAATTTTTTGTACTGATTTTTGGTTTCATCTAAATCCTTTTTGTGCTTTCTAATCTATTAATCACTACTTGGTTCATGTCTTCTGCCAATTCCTTATGAAACCAATCGAAGAAACCATATCCTCTTTGAAAGGATCCCTGCAAATTTCAAAAATTGATCAAACTTTGTTTACCATTTTATAAAATACCCAAACAAAAATTATGGCTTACCTTGTAATTGTGACAACCCCAAAATTTGTTTCCAAAATTCTTCTCAGTGGTTTCCCAATGAAGAAAAGTGTTATCACCACAACGGCAAAGTGGTTCAATTCGCGAGCTACTGTATACACATGACCTAACAGTTTTATATTTCTTCAGGTTCATTTGAGAAGACAAATGTTTTGTATTAATGGAGAATAGAGCGAAACGACTTGAGCAATATGAAGACGGAGATGAAAACGCATCTGGAGCATAGAAGATTTTGCGCATGTGAAGAAAATGCATCTGGAGTAAAGACGATGGTGAAGAACATATATGAATAAGATGAACATAACATGCCATCTCACCAGCTAAATAGGTTAAGTTAACGAACGTTTTAGCACAAATGACATAAGGGACTTCTTAGTTACGTTTTGAAACTTAATGAACCAATTTGATACGAAAAAAATTAAGGGACCAAACTGAACAATGACCTATAGTTAAGAGACCAAAATGAGTATTTTGTCTAATAGAATTTATAAAGGTCAACGGAATAACTTATAATAAAAATAAATTTCAAGATACTTTAGGTTATACTATGGAAGTTACAACATTTAAATAAAAGGGAAATTATGAGCATGTGTTAAAGTCAAATAAAATTTTATTGTGACATGATTATATTTGTAAGAGTTATTAGTGTGTATTACTGTATAAGGATTGATCATATTTTTTTATGACCTCCATTAACATTTGAAACCGGAGGAGTACTGTCCGTAGTTTCTTAAAACCAAGATGTTATAACCATAGTTTTAAAATCCATATCCTTTCGATCTGTTGTACCGGTTAGACCGTGAATCAAAAAGTAGAACGGTTCGATAAGGTTATTAGATCATTGTTATCGATAAAAATCAGTGTGACTCAGACAGTTTACTAGTCAGATAAGCGAACATGTTGGTTTCTTAATCTGACTAATTGAATGTTTTATGTTTTTTAAATTTAATTATAATTTTCATTCTTTATTTTCATTTTCTTAAGTTTTGGTGCTCTATTTTTAAATTCGATTTTATTAATATTTATAATTATGTTTATTATTTATAATAACAAAATAATAATAATTATAAATATAAAATTTTATCAAATTTTAAGAATCTGACCTATAACCTTTTAAAATTATTGGGATTTTAATTTTACCTTTGCACCTTAAATAACTTTGATGTTTAATTGGATTAAAGAAAAGAAATTTATATATTCTATAACTATAATATTACAATTTTCATTATATTCTATGTAATATGTCATTTTGTCAACCTTTTGGAACATGTCTATGTAACATGTCATTTTTTCAACCTTTTGAAACATGTCTATGTAATATGCCATTCTGTCAACCTTTTGCAACATGTCTATGTAACATGTCATTCTGTCAACCTTTTGGAACATGTCTATGTATTTTGGAACATATCTATGTAACATGTCAACTTCATATTTTCATTTCAAGTAATCTGATGTGTTCATTTACTAGTAATACCCAAATT
Source organism: Vicia faba (assembly GCA_948472305.1). Taxonomy (NCBI): domain Eukaryota; kingdom Viridiplantae; phylum Streptophyta; class Magnoliopsida; order Fabales; family Fabaceae; genus Vicia; species Vicia faba. The sequence goes on from OX451735.1 coordinate 993,237,328, forward strand.
TATGTTGCTACAATTAATGATATTCCAAACAAAATAAGTCATATTAAAATGATAAATTATGTTAAAATTACACACAAGATTACACATAATCTTCATAAACTGATAAACTGTGTTAGAATTACACAAAAACTGTTTTGAAATTAAACACAAGGTTGCTACAAACTTATAAAACACATAATATTTAATGATTTGTTCCACTTCAAGATCTTGTTCAGTTGAATTTTAAGTTGTAACACAGCATCCCCTTATTCTTCATTTCTAACCCTCAATTTTTTGTACTGATTTTTGGTTTCATCTAAATCCTTTTTGTGCTTTCCAATCTATTAATCACTACTTGGTTCATGTCTTCTGCCAATTCCTTATGAAACCAATCGAAGAAACCACAGCCTCTTTGAAAGGATCCCTGCAAATTTCAAAAATTGATCAAACTTTGTTTACCATTTTATAAAATACCCAAACAAAAATTATGGCTTACCTTGTAATTGTGACAACCCCAAAATTTGTTTCCAAAATTCTTCTCAGTGGTTTCCCAATGAAGAAAAGTGTTATCTCCACAACGGAAAAGTGGTTCAATTCGCGAGCTACTGTATACACATGACCTAACAGTTTTAGATTTCTTCAGGTTCATTTGAGAAGACAAATGTTTTGTATTAATGGAGAATAGAGTGAAACGACTTGAGCAATATGAAGACGGAGATGAAAACGCATCTGGAGCATAAAAGATTTTGCGCATGTGAAGAAAATGCATCTGGAGTAAAGACGATGGTGAAGAACATATATGAATAAGATGAACATAACATGCCATCTCACCAGCTAAATAGGTTAAGTTAACGAACGTTTTAGCACAAATGACATAAGGGACTTCTTAGTTACGTTTTGAAACTTAATGAACCAATTTGATACGAAAAAAATTAAGGGACCAAACTGAACAATGACTTATAGTTAAGAGACTAAAATGAGTATTTTGTCTAATAGAATTTATAAAGGTCAACGAAATAACTTATAATAAAAATAAATTTCAAGATACTTTAGGTTATACTATGGAAGTTACAACATTTAAATAAAAGGGAATTTATGAGCATGTGTTAAAGTCAAATAAAATTTTATTGTGACATGATTATATTTGTAAGAGTTATTAGTGTGTATTACTGTATAAGGATTGATCATATTTTTTTATGACCTCCATTAATATTTGAAACCGGAGGAGTACTGTCCGTAGTTTCTTAAAACCAAGATGTTATAACCATAGTTTTAAAATCCATATCCTTTCGATCTGTTGTACCGGTTAGACCGTGAATCAAAGAGTAGAACGATTCGATAAGGTTATTAGATCATTGTTATCGATAAAAATCAGTGTGACTCAGACAGTTTACTAGTCAGATAAGCGAACATGTTGGTTTCTTAATCTGACTAATTGAATGTTTTATGTTTTTTAAATTTAATTATAATTTTCATTCTTTATTTTCATTTTCATAAGTTTTGGTGCTCTATTTTTAAATTCGATTTTATTAATATTTATAATTATGTTTATTATTTATAATAACAAAATAATAATAATTATAAATATAAAATTTTATCAAATTTTAAGAATCTGACCTATAACCTTTTAAAATTATTGGGATTTTAATTTTACCTTTGCACCTTAAATAACTTTGATGTTTAATTTGATTAAAGAAAAGAAATTTATATATTCTATAACTATAATATTACAATTTTCATTATATTCTATGTAATATGTCATTTTGTCAACCTTTTGGAACATGTCTATGTAACATGCCATTCTGTCAACCTTTTGGAACATGTCTATGTATTTTGGAACATATCTATGTAACATGTCAACTTCATATTTTCATTTCAAGTAATCTGATGTGTTCATTTACTAGTAATACCCAAATTTATGTTGCTACAATTAATGATATTCCAAACAAAATAAGTCATATTAAAATGATAAATTATGTTAAAATTACACACAAGATTACACATAATCTTCATAAACTGATAAACTGTGTTAGAATTACACAAAAACTGTTTTGAAATTAAACACAAGGTTGCTACAAACTTATAAAACACATAATCTTTAATGATTTGTTCCACTTCAAGATCTTGTTCAGTTGAATTTTAAGTTGTAACACAGCATCCCCTTATTCTTCATTTCTAACCCTCAATTTTTTGTACTGATTTTTGGTTTCATCTAAATCCTTTTTGTGCTTTCCAATCTATTAATCACTACTTGGTTCATGTCTTCTGCCAATTCCTTATGAAACCAATCGAAGAAACCACATCCTCTTTGAAAGGATCCCTGCAAATTTCAAAAATTGATCAAACTTTGTTTACCATTTTATAAAATACCCAAACAAAAATTATGGCTTACCTTGTAATTGTGACAACCCCAAAATTTGTTTCCAAAATTCTTCTCAGTGGTTTCCCAATGAAGAAAAGTGTTATCTCCACAACGGAAAACTGGTTCAATTCGCGAGCTACTGTATACACATGACCTAACAGTTTTAGATTTCTTCAGGTTCATTTGAGAAGACAAATGTTTTGTATTAATGGAGAATAGAGCGAAACGACTTGAGCAATATGAAGACGGAGATGAAAACGCATCTGGAGCATAGAAGATTTTGCGCATGTGAAGAAAATGCATCTGGAGTAAAGACGATGGTGAAGAACATATATGAATAAGATGAACATAACATGCCATCTCACCAGCTAAATAGGTTAAGTTAACGAACGTTTTAGCACAAATGACATAAGGGACTTCTTAGTTACGTTTTGAAACTTAATGAACCAATTTGATACGAAAAAAATTAAGGGACCAAACTGAACAATGAATTATAGTTAAGAGACCAAAATGAGTATTTTGTCTAATAGAATTTATAAAGGTCAACGAAATAACTTATAATAAAAATAAATTTCAAGATACTTTAGGTTATACTATGGAAGTTACAACATTTAAATAAAAGGGAAATTATGAGCATGTGTTAAAGTCAAATAAAATTTTATTGTGACATGATTATATTTGTAAGAGTTATTAGTGTGTATTACTGTATAAGGATTGATCATATTTTTTTATGACCTCCATTAATATTTGAAACCGGAGGAGTACTGTCCGTAGTTTCTTAAAACCAAGATGTTATAACCATAGTTTTAAAATCCATATCCTTTCGATCTGTTGTACCGGTTAGACCGTGAATCAAAGAGTAGAACGATTCGGTAAGGTTATTAGATCATTGTTATCGATAAAAATCAGTGTGACTCAGACAGTTTACTAGTCAGATAAGCGAACATGTTGGTTTCTTAATCTGACTAATTGAATGTTTTATGCTTTTTAAATTTAATTATAATTTTCATTCTTTATTTTCATTTTCTTAAGTTTTGGTGCTCTATTTTTAAATTCGATTTTATTAATATTTATAATTATGTTTATTATTTATAATAACAAAATAATTATTATTATAAATATAAAATTTTATCAAATTTTAAGAATCTGACCTATAACCTTTTAAAATTATTGGGATTTTAATTTTACCTTTGCACCTTAAATAACTTTGATGTTTAATTTGATTAAAGAAAAGAAATTTATATATTCTATAACTATAATATTACAATTTTCATTATATTCTATGTAATATGTCATTTTGTCAACCTTTTGGAACATGTCTATGTAACATGTCATTTTTTCAACCTTTTGAAACATGTCTATGTAATATGCCATTCTGTCAACCTTTTGCAACATGTCTATGTAACATGTCATTCTGTCAACCTTTTGGAACATGTCTATGTATTTTGGAACATATCTATGTAACATGTCAACTTCATATTTTCATTTCAAGTAATCTGATGGGTTCATTTACTAGTAATACCCAAATTTATGTTGCTACAATTAATGTTATTCCAAACAAAATAAGTCATATTAAAATGATAAATTATGTTAAAATTACACATAAGATTACACATAATCTTCATAAAATGATAAACTGTGTTAGAATTACACAAAAACTTTGTTGAAATTACACACAAGGTTGCTACAAACTTATAAAACACATAATCTTTAATGATTTGTTCCACTTCAACATCTTGTTCAGTTGAATTTTAAGTTGTAACACAGCATCCCCTTATTCTTCATTTCTAACCCTCAATTTTTTGTACTGATTTTTGGTTTCATCTAAATCCTTTCTGTGCTTTCCAATCTATTAATCACTACTTGGTTCATGTCTTCTGCCAATTCCTCATGAAACCAATCGAAGAAACCACATCCTCTTTGAAAGGATCCCTGCAAATTTCAAAAATTGATCAAACTTTGTTTACCATTTTATAAAATACCTAAACAAAAATTATGGCTTACCTTGTAATTGTGACAACCCCAAAATTTGTTTCCAAAATTCTTCTCAGTGGTTTCCCAATGAAGAAAAGTGTTATCTCCACAACGGAAAAGTGGTTCAATTCGCGAGCTACTGTATACACATGACCTAACAGTTTTAGATTTCTTCAGGTTCATTTGAGAAGACAAATGTTTTGTATTAATGGAGAATAGAGCGAAACGACTTAAGCAATATGAAGACGGAGATGAAAACGCATCTGGAGCATAGAAGATTTTGCGCATGTGAAGAAAATGCATCTGGAGTAAAGAAGATGGTGAAGAACATATATGAATAAGATGAACATAACATGCCATCTCACCAGCTAAATAGGTTAAGTTAACGAACGTTTTAGCATAAATGACATAAGGGACTTCTTAGTTACGTTTTGAAACTTAATGAACCAATTTGATACGAAAAAAATTAAGGGACCAAACTGAACAATGACCTATAGATAAGAGACCAAAATGAGTATTTGGTCTAATAGAATTTATAAAGGTCAACGAAATAACTTATAATAAAAATAAATTTCAAGATACTTTAGGTTATACTATGGAAGTTACAACATTTAAATAAAAGGGAAATTATGAGCATGTGTTAAAGTCAAATAAAATTTTATTGTGACATGATTATATTTGTAAGAGTTATTAGTGTGTATTAGTGTATAAGGATTGGTCATATTTTTTTATGACATCCATTAAAATTTGAAACCGGAGGAGTACTGTCCGTAGTTTCTTAAAACCAAGATGTTATAACCATAGTTTTAAAATCCATATCCTTTCGATCTGTTGTACCGGTTAGACCGTGAATCAAAGAGTAGAACGATTCAGTAAGGTTATTAGATCATTGTTATCGATAAAAATCAGTGTGACTCAGACAGTTTACTAGTCAGATAAGCGAACATGTTGGTTTCTTAATCTGACTAATTGAATGTTTTATGCTTTTTAAATTTAATTATAATTTTCATTCTTTATTTTCATTTTCTTAAGTTTTGGTGCTCTATTTTTAAATTCGATTTTATTAATATTTATAATTATGTTTATTATTTATAATAACAAAATAATAATAATTATAAATATAAAATTTTATCAAATTTTAAGAATCTGACCTATAACCTTTTAAAATTATTGGGATTTTAATTTTACCTTTGCACCTTAAATAACTTTGATGTTTAATTTGATTAAAGAAAAGAAATTTATATATTCTATAACTATAATATTACAATTTTCATTATATTCTATGTAATATGTCATTTTGTCAACCTTTTGGAACATGTCTATGTAACATGCCATTCTGTCAACCTTTTGGAACATGTCTATGTATTTTGGAACATATCTATGTAACATGTCAACTTCATATTTTCATTTCAAGTAATCTGATGTGTTCATTTACTAGTAATACCCAAATTTATGTTGCTACAATTAATGATATTCCAAACAAAATAAGTCATATTAAAATGATAAATTATGTTAAAATTACACACAAGATTACACATAATCTTCATAAACTGATAAACTGTGTTAGAATTACACAAAAACTGTTTTGAAATTAAACACAAGGTTGCTACAAACTTATAAAACACATAATCTTTAATGATTTGTTCCACTTCAAGATCTTGTTCAGTTGAATTTTAAGTTGTAACACAGCATCCCCTTATTCTTCCTTTCTAACCCTCAATTTTTTGTACTGATTTTTGGTTTCATCTAAATCCTTTTTGTGCTTTCCAATCTATTAATCACTACTTGGTTCATGTCTTCTGCCAATTCCTTATGAAACCAATCGAAGAAACCACATCCTCTTTGAAAGGATCCCTGCAAATTTCAAAAATTGATCAAACTTTGTTTACCATTTTATAAAATACCCAAACAAAAATTATGGCTTACCTTGTAATTGTGACAACCCCAAAATTTGTTTCCAAAATTCTTCTCAGTGGTTTCCCAATGAAGAAAAGTGTTATCTCCACAACGGAAAACTGGTTCAATTCGCGAGCTACTGTATACACATGACCTAACAGTTTTAGATTTCTTCAGGTTCATTTGAGAAGACAAATGTTTTGTATTAATGGAGAATAGAGCGAAACGACTTGAGCAATATGAAGACGGAGATGAAAACGCATCTGGAGCATAGAAGATTTTGCGCATGTGAAGAAAATGCATCTGGAGTAAAGACGATGGTGAAGAACATATATGAATAAGATGAACATAACATGCCATCTCACCAGCTAAATAGGTTAAGTTAACGAACGTTTTAGCACAAATGACATAAGGGACTTCTTAGTTACGTTTTGAAACTTAATGAACCAATTTGATACGAAAAAAATTAAGGGACCAAACTGAACAATGAATTATAGTTAAGAGACCAAAATGAGTATTTTGTCTAATAGAATTTATAAAGGTCAACGAAATAACTTATAATAAAAATAAATTTCAAGATACTTTAGGTTATACTATGGAAGTTACAACATTTAAATAAAAGGGAAATTATGAGCATGTGTTAAAGTCAAATAAAATTTTATTGTGACATGATTATATTTGTAAGAGTTATTAGTGTGTATTACTGTATAAGGATTGATCATATTTTTTTATGACCTCCATTAATATTTGAAACCGGAGGAGTACTGTCCGTAGTTTCTTAAAACCAAGATGTTATAACCATAGTTTTAAAATCCATATCCTTTCGATCTGTTGTACCGGTTAGACCGTGAATCAAAGAGTAGAACGATTCGGTAAGGTTATTAGATCATTGTTATCGATAAAAATCAGTGTGACTCAGACAGTTTACTAGTCAGATAAGCGAACATGTTGGTTTCTTAATCTGACTAATTGAATGTTTTATGCTTTTTAAATTTAATTATAATTTTCATTCTTTATTTTCATTTTCTTAAGTTTTGGTGCTCTATTTTTAAATTCGATTTTATTAATATTTATAATTATGTTTATTATTTATAATAACAAAATAATAATTATTATAAATATAAAATTTTATCAAATTTTAAGAATCTGACCTATAACCTTTTAAAATTATTGGGATTTTAATTTTACCTTTGCACCTTAAATAACTTTGATGTTTAATTTGATTAAAGAAAAGAAATTTATATATTCTATAACTATAATATTACAATTTTCATTATATTCTATGTAATATGTCATTTTGTCAACCTTTTGGAACATGTCTATGTAACATGTCATTTTTTCAACCTTTTGAAACATGTCTATGTAATATGCCATTCTGTCAACCTTTTGCAACATGTCTATGTAACATGTCATTCTGTCAACCTTTTGGAACATGTCTATGTATTTTGGAACATATCTATGTAACATGTCAACTTCATATTTTCATTTCAAGTAATCTGATGGGTTCATTTACTAGTAATACCCAAATTTATGTTGCTACAATTAATGTTATTCCAAACAAAATAAGTCATATTAAAATGATAAATTATGTTAAAATTACACATAAGATTACACATAATCTTCATAAAATGATAAACTGTGTTAGAATTACACAAAAACTTTGTTGAAATTACACACAAGGTTGCTACAAACTTATAAAACACATAATCTTTAATGATTTGTTCCACTTCAACATCTTGTTCAGTTGAATTTTAAGTTGTAACACAGCATCCCCTTATTCTTCATTTCTAACCCTCAATTTTTTGTACTGATTTTTGGTTTCATCTAAAGCCTTTTTGTGCTTTCCAATCTATTAATCACTACTTGGTTCATGTCTTCTGCCAATTCCTCATGAAACCAATCGAAGAAACCACATCCTCTTTGAAAGGATCCCTGCAAATTTCAAAAATTGATCAAACTTTGTTTACCATTTTATAAAATACCCAAACAAAAATTATGGCTTACCTTGTAATTGTGACAACCCCAAAATTTGTTTCCAAAATTCTTCTCAGTGGTTTCCCAATGAAGAAAAGTGTTATCTCCACAACGGAAAAGTGGTTCAATTCGCGAGCTACTGTATACACATGACCTAACAGTTTTAGATTTCTTCAGGTTCATTTGAGAAGACAAATGTTTTGTATTAATGGAGAATAGAGCGAAACGACTTAAGCAATATGAAGACGGAGATGAAAACGCATCTGGAGCATAGAAGATTTTGCGCATGTGAAGAAAATGCATCTGGAGTAAAGAAGATGGTGAAGAACATATATGAATAAGATGAACATAACATGCCATCTCACCAGCTAAATAGGTTAAGTTAACGAACGTTTTAGCACAAATGACATAAGGGACTTCTTAGTTACGTTTTGAAACTTAATGAACCAATTTGATACGAAAAAAATTAAGGGACCAAACTGAACAATGACCTATAGATAAGAGACCAAAATGAGTATTTGGTCTAATAGAATTTATAAAGGTCAACGAAATAACTTATAATAAAAATAAATTTCAAGATACTTTAGGTTATACTATGGAAGTTACAACATTTAAATAAAAGGGAAATTATGAGCATGTGTTAAAGTCAAATAAAATTTTATTGTGACATGATTATATTTGTAAGAGTTATTAGTGTGTATTAGTGTATAAGGATTGGTCATATTTTTTTATGACATCCATTAAAATTTGAAACCGGAGGAGTACTGTCCGTAGTTTCTTAAAACCAAGATGTTATAACCATAGTTTTAAAATCCATATCCTTTCGATCTGTTGTACCGGTTAGACCGTGAATCAAAGAGTAGAACGATTCAGTAAGGTTATTAGATCATTGTTATCGATAAAAATCAGTGTGACTCAGACAGTTTACTAGTCAGATAAGCGAACATGTTGGTTTCTTAATCTGACTAATTGAATGTTTTATGCTTTTTAAATTTAATTATAATTTTCATTCTTTATTTTCATTTTCTTAAGTTTTGGTGCTCTATTTTTAAATTCGATTTTATTAATATTTATAATTATGTTTATTATTTATAATAACAAAATAATAATAATTATAAATATAAAATTTTATCAAATTTTAAGAATCTGACCTATAACCTTTTAAAATTATTGGGATTTTAATTTTACCTTTGCACCTTAAATAACTTTGATGTTTAATTTGATTAAAGAAAAGAAATTTATATATTCTATAACTATAATATTACAATTTTCATTATATTCTATGTAATATGTCATTTTGTCAACCTTTTGGAACATGTCTATGTAACATGTCATTTTTTCAACCTTTTGAAACATGTCTATGTAATATGCCATTCTGTCAACCTTTTGCAACATGTCTATGTAACATGTCATTCTGTCAACCTTTTGGAACATGTCTATGTATTTTGGAACATATCTATGTAACATGTCAACTTCATATTTTCATTTCAAGTAATCTGATGGGTTCATTTACTAGTAATACCCAAATTTATGTTGCTACAATTAATGTTATTCCAAACAAAATAAGTCATATTAAAATGATAAATTATGTTAAAATTTCACATAAGATTACACATAATCTTCATAAAATGATAAACTGTGTTAGAATTACACAAAAACTTTGTTGAAATTACACACAAGGTTGCTACAAACTTATAAAACACATAATCTTTAATGATTTGTTCCACTTCAACATCTTGTTCAGTTGAATTTTAAGTTGTAACACAGCATCCCCTTATTCTTCATTTCTAACCCTCAATTTTTTGTACTGATTTTTGGTTTCATCTAAATCCTTTTTGTGCTTTCCAATCTATTAATCATTACTTGGTTCATGTCTTCTGCCAATTCCTCATGAAACCAATCGAAGAAACCACATCCTCTTTGAAAGGATCCCTGCAAATTTCAAAAATTGATCAAACTTTGTTTACCATTTTATAAAATACCCAAACAAAAATTATGGCTTACCTTGTAATTGTGACAACCCCAAAATTTGTTTCCAAAATTCTTCTCAGTGGTTTCCCAATGAAGAAAAGTGTTATCTCCACAACGGAAAAGTGGTTCAATTCGCGAGCTACTGTATACACATGACCTAACAGTTTTAGATTTCTTCAGGTTCATTTGAGAAGACAAATGTTTTGTATTAATGGAGAATAGAGCGAAACGACTTAAGCAATATGAAGACGGAGATGAAAACGCATCTGGAGCATAGAAGATTTTGCGCATGTGAAGAAAATGCATCTGGAGTAAAGAAGATGGTGAAGAACATATATGAATAAGATGAACATAACATGCCATCTCACCAGCTAAATAGGTTAAGTTAACGAACGTTTTAGCACAAATGACATAAGGGACTTCTTAGTTACGTTTTGAAACTTAATGAACCAATTTGATACGAAAAAAATTAAGGGACCAAACTGAACAATGACCTATAGATAAGAGACCAAAATGAGTATTTGGTCTAATAGAATTTATAAAGGTCAACGAAATAACTTATAATAAAAATAAATTTCAAGATACTTTAGGTTATACTATGGAAGTTACAACATTTAAATAAAAGGGAAATTATGAGCATGTGTTAAAGTCAAATAAAATTTTATTGTGACATGATTATATTTGTAAGAGTTATTAGTGTGTATTAGTGTATAAGGATTGGTCATATTTTTTTATGACATCCATTAAAATTTGAAACCGGAGGAGTACTGTCCGTAGTTTCTTAAAACCAAGATGTTATAACCATAGTTTTAAAATCCATATCCTTTCGATCTGTTGTACCGGTTAGACCGTGAATCAAAGAGTAGAACGATTCAGTAAGGTTATTAGATCATTGTTATCGATAAAAATCAGTGTGACTCAGACAGTTTACTAGTCAGATAAGCGAACATGTTGGTTTCTTAATCTGACTAATTGAATGTTTTATGCTTTTTAAATTTAATTATAATTTTCATTCTTTGTTTTCATTTTCTTAAGTTTTGGTGCTCTATTTTTAAATTCGATTTTATTAATATTTATAATTATGTTTATTATTTATAATAACAAAATAATAATAATTATAAATATAAAATTTTATCAAATTTTAAGAATCTGACCTATAACCTTTTAAAATTATTGGGATTTTAATTTTACCTTTGCACCTTAAATATCTTTGATGTTTAATTTGATTAAAGAAAAGAAATTTATATATTCTATAACTATAATATTACAATTTTCATTACATTCTATGTAATATGTCATTTTGTCAACCTTTTGGAACATGTCTATGTAACATGTCATTTTTTCAACCTTTTGAAACATGTCTATGTAATATGCCATTCTGTCAACCTTTTGCAACATGTCTATGTAACATGTCATTCTGTCAACCTTTTGGAACATGTCTATGTATTTTGGAACATATCTATGTAACATGTCAACTTCATATTTTCATTTCAAGTAATCTGATGGGTTCATTTACTAGTAATACCCAAATTTATGTTGCTACAATTAATGTTATTCCAAACAAAATAAGTCATATTAAAATGATAAATTATGTTAAAATTACACATAAGATTACACATAATCTTCATAAAATGATAAACTGTGTTAGAATTACACAAAAACTTTGTTGAAATTACACACAAGGTTGCTACAAACTTATAAAACACATAATCTTTAATGATTTGTTCCACTTCAACATCTTGTTCATTTGAATTTTAAGTTGTAACACAGCATCCCCTTATTCTTCATTTCTAACCCTCAATTTTTCGTACTGATTTTTGGTTTCATCTAAATCCTTTTTGTGCTTTCCAATCTATTAATCACTACTTGGTTCATGTCTTCTGCCAATTCCTCATGAAACCAATCGAAGAAACCACATCCTCTTTGAAAGGATCCCTGCAAATTTCAAAAATTGATCAAACTTTGTTTACCATTTTATAAAATACCCAAACAAAAATTATGGCTTACCTTGTAATTGTGACAACCCCAAAATTTGTTTCCAAAATTCTTCTCAGTGGTTTCCCAATGAAGAAAAGTGTTATCTCCACAACGGAAAAGTGGTTCAATTCGCGAGCTACTGTATACACATGACCTAACAGTTTTAGATTTCTTCAGGTTCATTTGAGAAGACAAATGTTTTGTATTAATGGAGAATAGAGCGAAACGACTTAAGCAATATGAAGACGGAGATGAAAACGCATCTGGAGCATAGAAGATTTTGCGCATGTGAAGAAAATGCATATGGAGTAAAGAAGATGGTGAAGAACATATATGAATAAGATGAACATAACATGCCATCTCACCAGCTAAATAGGTTAAGTTAACGAACGTTTTAGCACAAATGACATAAGGGACTTCTTAGTTACGTTTTGAAACTTAATGAACCAATTTGATACGAAAAAAATTAAGGGACCAAACTGAACAATGACCTATAGATAAGAGACCAAAATGAGTATTTGGTCTAATAGAATTTATAAAGGTCAACGAAATAACTTATAATAAAAATAAATTTCAAGATACTTTAGGTTATACTATGGAAGTTACAACATTTAAATAAAAGGGAAATTATGAGCATGTGTTAAAGTCAAATAAAATTTTATTGTGACATGATTATATTTGTAAGAGTTATTAGTGTGTATTAGTGTATAAGGATTGGTCATATTTTTTTATGACATCCATTAAAATTTGAAACCGGAGGAGTACTGTCCGTAGTTTCTTAAAACCAAGATGTTATAACCATAGTTTTAAAATCCATATCCTTTCGATCTGTTGTACCGGTTAGACCGTGAATCAAAGAGTAGAACGATTCAGTAAGGTTATTAGATCATTGTTATCGATAAAAATCAGTGTGACTCAGACAGTTTACTAGTCAGATAAGCGAACATGTTGGTTTCTTAATCTGACTAATTGAATGTTTTATGCTTTTTAAATTTAATTATAATTTTCATTCTTTGTTTTCATTTTCTTAAGTTTTGGTGCTCTATTTTTAAATTCGATTTTATTAATATTTATAATTATGTTTATTATTTATAATAACAAAATAATAATAATTATAAATATAAAATTTTATCAAATTTTAAGAATCTGACCTATAACCTTTTAAAATTATTGGGATTTTAATTTTACCTTTGCACCTTAAATATCTTTGATGTTTAATTTGATTAAAGAAAAGAAATTTATATATTCTATAACTATAATATTACAATTTTCATTACATTCTATGTAATATGTCATTTTGTCAACCTTTTGGAACATGTCTATGTAACATGTCATTTTTTCAACCTTTTGAAACATGTCTATGTAATATGCCATTCTGTCAACCTTTTGCAACATGTCTATGTAACATGTCATTCTGTCAACCTTTTGGAACATGTCTATGTATTTTGGAACATATCTATGTAACATGTCAACTTCATATTTTCATTTCAAGTAATCTGATGGGTTCATTTACTAGTAATACCCAAATTTATGTTGCTACAATTAATGTTATTCCAAACAAAATAAGTCATATTAAAATGATAAATTATGTTAAAATTACACATAAGATTACACATAATCTTCATAAAATGATAAACTGTGTTAGAATTACACAAAAACTTTGTTGAAATTACACACAAGGTTGCTACAAACTTATAAAACACATAATCTTTAATGATTTGTTCCACTTCAACATCTTGTTCATTTGAATTTTAAGTTGTAACACAGCATCCCCTTATTCTTCATTTCTAACCCTCAATTTTTCGTACTGATTTTTGGTTTCATCTAAATCCTTTTTGTGCTTTCCAATCTATTAATCACTACTTGGTTCATGTCTTCTGCCAATTCCTCATGAAACCAATCGAAGAAACCACATCCTCTTTGAAAGGATCCCTGCAAATTTCAAAAATTGATCAAACTTTGTTTACCATTTTATAAAATACCCAAACAAAAATTATGGCTTACCTTGTAATTGTGACAACCCCAAAATTTGTTTCCAAAATTCTTCTCAGTGGTTTCCCAATGAAGAAAAGTGTTATCTCCACAACGGCAAAGTGGTGCAATTCGCGAGCTACTGTATACACATGACCTAACAGTTTTAGATTTCTTCAAGTTCATTTGAGGAGACAAATGTTTTGTATTAATGGAGAATAGAGCGAAACGACTTGAGCAATATGAAGACGGAGATGAAAATGCATCTGGAGTATAGAAGATTTTGTGCATGTGAAGAAAATGCATCTTGAGTAAAGACGATGGTGAAGAACATATATAAATAAGATGAACATAACATGCCATCTCACCAGCTAAATAGGTTAAGTTAACGAACGTTTTAGCACAAATGACATAAGGGACTTCTTAGTTACGTTTTGAAACTTAATGAACCAATTTGATACGAAAAAAATTAAGGGACCAAACTGAACAATGACCAATAGTTAAGAGACCAAAATGAGTATTTTGTCTAATAGAATTTATAAAGGTCAACGAAATAACTTATACTAAAAATAAATTTCAAGATACTTTACACTATACAATGGAAGTTATAACATTTAAATAAAAGGGAAATTATGAGCATGTGTTAAAGTCAAATAATATTTTATTGTGACATTATTATATTTGTAAGAGTTTTTAGTGTGTATTATTGTATAAGGATTGGTCATATTATTTTATAAACTCCATTAATATTTGAAACCGGAGGAGTACTGTCTGTAGTTTCTTAAAACCAAGATGTTATAACCATTGTTTTAAAATCCATATCCTTTTGATCTGTTGGACCGGTTAGACCATGAATCATAGAGTAGAATGATTCGGTAAGGTTATTAGATCATTGTTATCGATAAAAATCAGTGTGACTCAAACAGTTTACTAGTCAGATAAGCGAACCTGTTGGTTTCTTAAACCGACTAATTGAATGTTTTATGTTTTTTAAATTTAATTATAATTTTCATTTTTTATTTTCATTTTCTTAAGTTTTGGTTCTCTATTTTTAAACTCGATTTTATTAATATTTATAATTATGTGTATTATTTATAATAACAAAATAATAATAATTATAAATATAAAATTTTATCAAATTTTAAGAATCTGACCTATAACCTTTTAAAATTATTGGGATTGTAATTTTACCTTTTCACCTTAAATATCTTTGATGTTTAATTTGATTAAAGAAAAGAAAGTTATATATTCTATAACTATAATATTACAATTTTCATTATATTCTATGCAATATGTCATTTTGTCAACCTTTTGGAACATGTCTATGTAACATGTCATTTTTTCAACCTTTTGAAACATGTCTATGTAATATGTCATTCTGTCAACCTTTTGCAACATGTCTATGTAACATGTCATTCTGTCAACCTTTTGGAACATGTCTATGTATTTTGGAACATATCTATGTAACATGTCAACTTCATATTTTCATTTCAAATAATCTGATGTGTTCATTTACTAGTAATACCCAAATTTATGTTGCTACAATTAATGATATTCCAAACAAAATAAGTCATATTAAAATGATAAATTATGTTAAAAAATTACACATAAGATTACACATAATCTTCATAAACTGATAAACTGTGTTAGAATTACACAAAAACTGTGTTGAAATTACACACAAGGTTGCTACAAACTTATAAAACACATAATCTTTAATGATTTGTTCCACTTCAACATCTTGTTCAGTTGAATTTTAAGTTCTAACACAACACCCCCTAATTCTTCATTTCTAACCCTCAATTTTTCGTACTGATTCTTGGTTTCATCTAAATCCTTTTTTGTGCTTTCCAATCTATTAATCACTACTTGGTTCATGTGTTCTTCCAACTCCTCATGAAACAATTCTAAGAAACCACATCCTCTTTGAAAGGATCCCTGCAAATTTCAAAAATTGATCAAACTTTGTTTACCATATTTTAAAATACCCAAACAAAAATTATGGCTTACCTTGTAATTGTGACAACCCCAAAATTTCTTTCAAAAATTCTTCACAGTGGTTTCCCTATGAAGAACAGTGTTATCTCCACACTGGTAAAATGGTGCAATTTGCGAGCTACTGTATACACATGACCCAACACTTTTAGATTTTTACAGGTTCATTTGAGAAGAAAAATATTTCGTATTAATGGATAATAGAGAGAAACGACTTGAGCAATATGAAGATGAAGATGAAAACGCATCTGGAGCATAGAAGATTTTGCGAAGGTGAAGAAAATGCATCTGGAGTAATGACGACGGTGAAGAACATATATTAATAAGCTGAACATAACGTGTCACCTCACCAGCTACATAGGTCAAGTTAACGAACGTTTTAGCACAACTGACATAAGGGACTTCTTAGTTACGTTTTGAAACTTAATGAACCAATTTGATACGAAAAAAATTAAGGGACCAAACTGAACAATGACCTATAGTCAAGAGAGCAAAATAAGTATTTTGTCTAATTGAATTTATAAAGTTCAACGAAATAACTTATAATAAAAATAAATTTCAAGATACTTTAGGCTATACTATGGAAGTTATAACATTTAAAGAAAAGGGAAATTATGAGCACGTGTTAAAGTCAAATAAAACTTTATTGTGACATTATTATCTTTGTAAGAGTTATTAGTGTGTATTATTGTATAAGGATTGGTCATTTTTTTTAAACTCCGTTAATATTTGAAACCGGAGGAGTACTGTCCGTAATTTCTTAAAACCAAGATGTTATAACCATAGTTTTAAAATCCATATCCTTTCAATCTGTTGGACCGGTTAGACCTTGAATCAAAGAGTAAAACGATTCGGTAAGGTTATTAGATCATTGTTGTCGATAAAAATCAGTGTGACTCAGACGGTTTACTAGTCGGATCAGCGAACCTGTTGGTTTCTTAAACCGACTAATTGAATGTTTTATGTTTTTTAAATTTAATTATAATTTTTATTATTTATTTTAATATTCTTAAGTTTTGGTGCTCTATTTTTAAATTTGATTTTATTAATATTTATAATTATGTTTATTATTTATACTAACAAAATAATAATAATTATAAATATAAAATTTTATCAAATTTTAAGAATCTGACCTATAACCTTTTAAAAATATTGGGATTGTAATTTTACCTTTGCACCTTAAATCTCTTTGATGTTTAATTTGATTAAAGAAAAGAAAGGTATATATTATATATCTATAATATTACAATTTTCATTATATTCTATGTAATATGTCATTTTGTCAACCTTTTGGAACATGTCTATGTAACATGTCATTTTGTCAACCTTTTGAAACATGTCTATGTAATATGTCATTCTGTCAACCATTTGTAACATGTAACATGTCCTTCTGTCAACCTTTTGGAACATGTCTATGTATTTTGGAACATATCTATGTAACATGTTAACATCATATTTTCATTTCAAGTAATCTGATGTGTTCATTTACTAGTAATACCCAAATTTATGTTGCTACAATTAATGATATGCCAAACAAAATAAATCATACTAAAATGATAAATTATGTTAAAATTACACATAATATTACACATAATCTTCATAGTCCGATAAACTGTGTTAGAATTACACATAAACTGTGTTGAAATTACACACAAGGTTGCTACATACTCCTAATACAGCTTAATGACAAATACACATAACATTACAAAACACATAATCTTCAATGATTTGCTCCACTTCAACATCTTGTTCAATTGAATTTTAAGTTCTAACACATCATCCTCTATTTCTTCATTTCTAACCCTCAATTTATCGTACTGATTCTTGGTTTCATCTAAATCCTTTGTTGATCTTTCCAATCTATTAATCACTACTTGGTTCATGTCTTATGCCAATTCCTCATGAAACCAATCGAAGAAACCACATCCTCTTTGAAAGGATCCCTGCAAATTTCAAAAATTTATCAAACTTTGTTTACCATTTTTTAAAATACCTAAACAAAAATTAGGGCTTACCTTGTAAGTGTGACAACCCCAAAATATCTTTCCAAAATTCTTCTCAGTGGTTTCCCTATGAAGAACATTGTTATCTCCACAATGGCAAAGTGGTGCAATTCGCGAGCTACTGTATACACATGACCAAACTTTGTTAGATTTCTTCAGGTTCATCTGAGAAGAAGAATGTTTCGTATTAATTGAGAATAGAGCGAAACGACTTGATTAATATGAAGACGGAGATGGAAATGCACATGGAGCACAGAAGATTTTGCGCAGGTGAAGAAAACGCATCTGGAGTAAAGACGACGGTGAAGAACATATATAATAAGATGAAGAGAACATGTCAGCTCACCAGCTACATAAGTTAAGTTAACGAACGTTTCATCCCAATTGACATAAGGCACTTCTTAGTTACGTTTTGAAACTTAATGAACCAATTTGATACGAAAAAAATTAAAGGACCAAACTGAACAATGACCTATAGTTAAGAGACCAAAATGAGTATTTTGTCTAATAGAATTTATAAAGTTCAACGAAATAACTTACAATAAAAATAATTTCAAGATACTTTAGCCTATGAGCATGTGTTAAAGTCAAATAAAATTTTATTGTGACATTATTATCTTTGTAAGAGGTATTAGTGTGTACTATTTTATAAGGATTGGTCATATTTTTTTATAAATTCGGTTAATATTTGAAACCAGAGGACTACTGTCCGTAATTTCTTAAAACCAAGATGTTATAACCATAGTGTTGTACCCCCAAATTTTCCCTCCCATTTTACTCAACATATGTTCATTGAAATCCTTAACTTGCCCAAGGATGCCCAAGGATTGATCATGCAAATGCTCTCCTAAGACAATGAACCTCAAACTAGGGTTTCCATTTTCATCAAGATGGGTGAACTACAATGGTCTCAAACCTTTTCCATGGTCCTAATATGTTCTCAAGATCATCCATGCCAAGTTTCATGCCTTGCCCAAGAAGTTTGCTCAGTCAACTGCTCAAATACTTGAAAATCAATTGTGTTAGGTCAAAAGTCAACTGTGACTCACATACAGTCAAACTTCAAGATTTTTGGTCAACATCAACATTTTGAAGTAATACCCATCATTTGATCAAGGGTTTATCATGATTCCCCAAGAAATGCTCCTAATTCATAAAAACTCAAAAGTTGTTAAATTAGGGTTTCTTAGGAAAAGTCAACCAAACTTTGACCAAGCATAAATTTCTCATACTTTATCAGCAATTTCTCACCCAAGGCTAATTTTGAATAGAATCCAACTCCCTACAACTCATCTTCATCCCTCAAGTTCAATAAATGCACTCGTGAAAAGATATAAATTCATACATTATGGGTCCTTTTCAAAAGTCAACAAAAACGCCTTTTGGGTCAAAGCTTCTTACATGAACATGTAGGATCCAAGAACACCCTCTTAGGGTCAAAATCGAAGGATACATTCATTGTCAAAGTTGGCCATTTTTGGAAAATTGTCAAAAATCGACAATACCCAAAATTGCATTTTTTGTCAATGGGCCTATTTTTTTATGCTTGTGTCTTACTTCTAGCATGGTCCACGACCCAAACACTCTCCCACATATCATTGGCTTTATTTATTTAATTTATTTTGATTTTAATAATTTAAAAAATCAAATTAAATCAAATAAATGATATAAATTAGTAAAGATTTTTTTTATCTGATTTTGAATAGAATCACAATCCAATTATGCTTTCAAACAAAATCAAATCGTGCATAGGGTGATTGGGAGGAGAATGGCATCATTTGGCTTGATTTAGGAAAAAATAATGCAAAGTGGAAATCAAATCTAATCTTCATAATTTTACAAGATTTGAATGCTTTTTGTTGACCTAATTCAGTGCACTACATATATAGTACAATTCCCAAGCACAAAAAAGAGGATTGACCACGTGAAGCTGCCAAGACAAGTTGCCACTTTTTGCCAAAAAGTCTCAAAACGAATTCCATATTAGAGCCATACTCAAGGAGATTTAAGGATTGCAACTCGTTCCTGGACACCTACAGAAGCTTTTCCAACCATTTTCACGCATTAAGACGCCTAGAATCAGCCTCCACATCTTTCACGGTTTGCCATATTTCTTGAATTCGATTTTGATTATTTGCGCATGGTTAACATTTTTTAAGAATACCTTCAAGTTTATATTTCCATTTGGAATGTATTGGTATGATTAATTATATGTTTTGATGCATATATGGACAATTTCCATTATTAGGGTTTATGCTTGCATTTTAGGGCCTTTTGATACCGGTAAAATCAGGGCAAAAGATGGGTATCATCATACTCACAAGATCAAGCTTGGTTGATTGGAATACTTGGATTTCATTTATCTTGTTTATTTGAGATTTTTTGAGATGAACAAGTTTTAGTTATAGGCAGTGAAACGTATGTAAAAGCCTTTACCTAATACGGCGGTGTTGAGGAAGAAGAAGACTGCGTGGCAACATCCCATTGGACCATTTGAATATTAGCGCGTTTTTTCTGGGCACTATGCGTGTTTTCATTATATATTATTTTGTGTATTGATATTAACAAAAGGCCAACTGGCCCAGTGGCATGCAGGAAGGCTGTTAAGGCTCTATAAGTGAGAGGTCAGGGGTTCGACCCCTGCCTCCAACATTTGTTGTTTTTTCTTCAAATCCCTTGCAGGTTTCATGCGCTTCAGCACCCAGCGTCCACCATACACCTCAGATCTCACCCTTGGGATCCATCATCAAACATATCCAATGCCCCATCCTTAAGGGTCCACCGTGAACCATCAGAAGGAAATCCCCATGGAATCATGCGCTAGACTATGGGCCATCATCTTGGGCCTTTGCAAATTTGGCAATGCAGCCCCCCAAATTGCTTCTCACAATCAGGCCCAATTCTAATTCTCTTTTTATTTCTTTTATTTTATTATTTGTCTTAATTATTTTTTTTACAAAATCATTTTTTTAAATAAAAAATCAGAAAATTACAAAAAAATATTAGGTTTAGTTTTTTTTCATAAAATATTTAATTGCATTAATTAATTTGGTTAATTTGGTTAACTTAAATTATTATTTTCCATAATTATAATTAAATAGAAAATAAGTTAATTTGCAAGATTAATTACTTTTCTCAAAAAAATCCAAAAATAGCTTTTCTTTATTCACCAATTAATTGTTTCTGAATTTAATTTCCCGTTTAATTTACTCTCACGCGTATTTATTTCATTATTTTTACCATTAATGTAACTGCTCCGAGTTTGTAATAGTTAATTAGGTTTACTATTTTGAATTTATTATTTTCCCCGGTTTTTGATTATGTAATCCCCCTCCCCAAGGCCTTGTAATAGCTAGGGTTTTAATTTCTCGCACTTTACTTTCCGCAATTATAAACTGCCTAGATGTATGGATAATAGGCTTGTATGGAAAGAATAACATTAAAACGATAGACAACCCTAATTGTGCAAAGATAACATTAACTGAAATCAAACACTCGCACATATCCACTCATAGGGTTACTCCACTCCGGTTGCCTTCGGTAAACGATGATGAAGCATAGGGAATTTTAGTGGTTGCCCTCTAGTCCCAAAAGATAAAAAAAGACCCGTTCGAATGTTGCCTCGGAAAGATCTTTAGGATTTTAGGGTAATTACTAAAGTTTCCTAAACATTGCTTCTGTGATCATACTCGTCCCTTTTGAACGTCCCTTAAAATTCCAACGATGGAGCTACCTACTCCTTAATAGTAGGATAGCGCTGTCTAAAGGAAAACGAACAGACTTTTTTCGAGTAGGTAGAAAACTCTTAAGTACTTGCTCAAAACAAAAACTCTTTCACACAAACGCTTTTCAAAGAAGTTTTCAAAACAACTTCGTCACACTCTTGAGGACAGATACAAGGGATATCACGAAGTTAAACAAAAAACTTTTCAAAACATACACAAGCAATTTCAAATGATCAAATGCCTAAGGGCCCATGGAAAACCATGGATAGAAAAGGTGCTAACACCTTCCCTTTCTATAATCTACCCCCCCGTACTCAGAAACATCTCGAAAAAGGTTTTTTCTATTCTTTTTCCTTTTCCTTTGTTGGATGAAATAAAAGTCGGTGGCGACTCTTGCTTACCGCACATTTGCAAATACAAAATGCAAACCAGTATTAAACAGTCAGTTCTACCACCGTATCACAGAACTGGCGACTCTGCTGGGGTATCTAATAAGTGGGGTATACCTTAGGATTTAGGTCATTTCTAAAAATTTCTTTCTTGTTTTACTTTGCCTGCTATATATTCAAGGGTTTTGTTGGAGTTATATAGATCCTACACCCGAATCTGAGGACACCTTTTAGGTAAGTAGCAATAAATTGTGAGGTAACTGTGCGGGGTATACCAACACGGTTGAAGCAATAGCTACGCTGATGTGGCACTTTGGTTGGAACCGGTAACCCTTGAGTCAATCAGGGAGAGTACGGGGCCGCCGCATGGTGTCATAAAGCATCAACTGACCTTAGAACCTTTAATTGCACAACTTGGCCAGTAGGATGTAGCGAGATGGCCGACTTTGGTGTATTCCCAAGGTTAACATATACTCGATGCTACACTCATTGAGGTTTGACTCTTGAGTTTTTTTTGGTTGCGAGTCAATCGCCTATTGAATGAATCTTGGGGGAAAGATCGGTGATATTGAGATCCCTTAGAACCCGGTTACTATTTATAGGACATGTTGAACCAATCCAGCTTCAAGAGGGTATGACCTTAAAACTCATGCAGGCCTTAAACCTAAGGACTTGGTGTGACTTGTTTGTTGCTTGCTATATATGTGATTTTTTAGCATAATCATGACATCATAAGCACGACATATCATACTAACCATTTTAAGGATTTTTCTAGGGCTCATCTTTGCTTTGTTTTATAGGACATGGCATCCGCCCGTAGGAACACTATCCAGATTAACCTTGTGAAAGTGTATCTCCAACTAAAGGACTTGGCATTAAGGATTCCTGAAAGCTCTCCCTTCACTGAGAAACATGGTCGGTTGCTCAACTTGGTCTCTTCAAAACCTGATGAAGAATTGTTAAAAGTGCTATTTCAGTTCTTCGATCCTTTGCACCACTACTTCACCTTCCCGGATTACCAACTAGTTCCTACTATGAAGGAACTTTCTCAGTTGTTTGGGGTACCTATTCTTGACCAGTTACCTTTCAACGGTATGGAAGCACATCCAAAGCCTGAAGAGATTTCTTGAGCTCTGTCCTTACAATGGTCTGATGTAGTGATAAATTGGGTAACTGTGGGAAGTGTCCAAGGAATCTCGATTAAATTTCTATTCGAGAAGGCTTACTATTTTTGGGATACCTTGGATTTACAAGCTTTCAAAGAGGTATTTGCACTCTTCATCTACGGGATGGTACTTTTCCCTAATGCGGACCAACTCGTAGATGTGAATACTATTAAGGTTTTTCTGTCTCATAATTCGGTGCCTACATTACTTGGGGATGTTCTACACTCTCTGTATGCTCGTACTCTAAAAAGAAGGGGGACCCTCTTGTGTTGCACTCCTCTATTGGCTAGGTGGTTTATTTCGCACCTACCCAGGTCTATTTTGAAGAATGAGCAGGGTATGAAATGGTCTCATAGGTTGATGTCCCTTACACATTTAGATATTCATTGGTGTTCACGGTCCTCGGAAGATGTTATCATCATCGATCGCTGTGGTGAATTCCCTAATGTCCCTCTCTTAGGAATTAAGGGATGAATCACTTATAACCCTTGTTTGGCACTGTGATAGTTTGGTTATGCGAGAAGGGATGGTCCTCATGATACACTTATCCAAGGAATCACCTTAAATCATGAGAATGATGCTCAGGGTTACCGCAAAAGGTTCATGAGAGCTTGGGGCATGGTACGAGAATTCCATCCCTCTTGAGCCATATCTTCGATGGGTACGAGCCCGCGCCCAAAGTATTATGATGCCTTACCCTGCTTTCCTAACAATAATTATGGAACAAGTTGCTAAAGGAGACACTCCTTATATTTTTCATCATCCTAACATGCCAACTGATCATGAGGAGTTACAGAAATCATGGGTTCAACTTAAAGAGGAGCGGGATACGTTCGAAGCTCAATTCTATGCCAACGAGAAGAAGGTCCTGTAGCTCACTAGGGTACTTCATAAAGAAAGGAACATAAACGCCTACATTGCACCAAAGAGGATGCGCTCTTGGGAGACCTAGTTTTCTTTTTGTTTTAAGTTTTGTTTGTTTGATTGTAAGCCTAAAGGGCATTCTTTGTAATAGTCTGAACTTATTAATACAACTAACGTGTGTTTCCTTTTGGTTAAACAAATTTGAGCCTTTACAAGTCCTTGAAATCATTGCATACGCATACCATCTGTTGTACCCCAAAATTTTCCCTCCCAAATTTCTTAAGACATTGCAAGAATAATCTCCAAGTGGCTCAAGATTGCTCAAGAGTTGGACAGTCAAATCATCTCCTAAGGCAGTCAACCTCAAATTAAGGTTTTATGGTGCATCAAGGTATTTGCATCCAAATGACCCCAAGTTCTCCCCAATTTCCTAATATGTTCTCAAGTTCATCCATGTCAAATTTCAAGCCTTGCAGAGGAAGTTTGGTCAGTCAATTGCTCAAAGGGTCCAAAAATCGACTGTGCTAGGGCAAAAGTCAACTGTGACCTACAAATAGTCAAACTTCAATATTTTTTGTCAACATTCTCATTTTGAAGGCTAATTCATCATTTGATCAAGGGTTGATCATGATTCATCAAGGATTGCTCAAATTCATCATGACTCAAAAGTTGCTAAATTAGGGTTTTGTAGGAAAAGTCAACTCAACTTTGACCAAGCATAACTTTCTCATACTTTATGAGAAATGACCCATCCAAATATAATTTTGAAGAGGATGCAATTTCCTACAATCCGTCTTCATACCCCAAGATCAAGAAATGCAGTCACAAAAAGTTACAAATTTGGACATTATAGGTCATTTTTGAAAGTCAACAAAAACACATTTTTTA
This sequence comes from Vicia faba, assembly GCA_948472305.1. Taxonomy (NCBI): domain Eukaryota; kingdom Viridiplantae; phylum Streptophyta; class Magnoliopsida; order Fabales; family Fabaceae; genus Vicia; species Vicia faba. The sequence goes on from OX451735.1 coordinate 993,262,462, forward strand.
CAAAGCTTATAACATGAGCATGGAATATCAAAATGAGATGAGACCAAAAGGTTTGGTTATAGGACATCTCAAGGTTTCTAAAAAGTCCAAGAACACCTCCAAAGGTTCAAAATTGAAGAAGTTATGCATTTTTTAAGTTGGGCATTTTTCCAAAATTGCCAAAAGTCAACTATCCCCAAAACTTCAAATTTTGTCAAATGGGCCCACTTTTTTCCACTTGATTTGATCTTGTCACACTACACACGTTTCCTATCTTCATTCTTATGTCCATTTATTGATTTTTCTATTTTATTTGATTTTTATTGAATTAATTCATTTTAAATCAATTTAAATCCAAATAAAATCTAAATATTTATAAGTTGGTATCTTTTTTATTGATACATGCCTTAATTGTCATCATGGACAAGATGAAACTCGTATCAAGCCATATCATGCACAAAATATTGGTTTTGGAATCAAATTGGAAGCTTTTTAATGGAGGATCATATCATATCTCCAAGCATTGATACACCAAGATTCAGTCCATAAAATTTGACCTAATGCATTGCCTTATACATATACAAGCTAAAGAGGCATGAAAAAAGAACCTGGAGGCTGCACAATCAGAAGAGCAAAACTTGAGAAAATTGCAAAAAAGTGTGGAATCGAAATCACTCTTAGAGGCCGATTCAAAGCAAAATCTCAACACTATTCTCTTGCTTGACATCCACTGAGGGGGAGAAAATCAAAAACAAGCTCCTAGACCCACAGAATCACGCTGTAAGTCTCTCTAAGCCTTGCCCTGTACTCGAAATCGTATCCTCTCATTCTTGCATTTTTTGACAAATTATTGGCATGGTCATGATCCTTGTGTGATTTCTAAGATTTTTGTACCATTTGATTGTATTTTCATGAGCCATAGCCTTGTAACCGAACCTAGGGTTTGGAAGTTTGTTTTTTGGGCGTTTTAGTTTCAGGAAAAATCAAGGCAAATAATGGATATAGGCATGTTCAGGAGGAAGAGACGAGCATGGCTGTGGTCGTGGCTTGAGTTTTCATGGTCTAGAACTCGTTTTAGGATGAACCCATGGATTTAGCTGCGGATAAAAATCCGCAGGTAAAAAAATCAGGGCTGGGAGAAGAAGATGATTATGTGCCCCCTCCCCATTCGTTGGTTCAAATATTCCGCGCTTATTTTTTTTATTTCAGGCATAATAATTGTTTTTCTATATAATATTTTTTACCTAATCCATTAACAAACAAAGTCCAGTGGTCCAGTGGTGAAGGCGTTAGTGCATAGTCCAGCAGGACCTGGGTTCGAATCCCAGGTCCACCATATTGCATATTATTCTTTTTCTTCAGGAAATCTAATGCATTTCAGGAATTATGGTTCATCATGCAGCCTCACCTAATCATCTTACAGATAGCCTCAGGCCAGATCTGGTGGCCCAGAATGAAAGACCACCATGTGCTCTAGTCAACAGGCGCACGTGAGATCATGGAAAGTCAATCACGCTTGCAGCAAATGGGCCTGGAAAATGCTAATCTCACCTCCAATCTGGGCCCAAACCCCTTGGTTATTTCTTTCTTTTATTTATTTTGTTTATTTGTTTATTAATTAATTTTATTGTTTAATTAACCAATTAAGTTTTTCCTCATAAAATCAAAAACACAAAAACATATTTTATTTATTAAAATTAAATTCAACTTTTATTTTTGTAAATAAATTAATTCAATTAACTTAGTTTTAATTAGGTATAATTTTTAATATCTTTTGCAAATAAATAAAATTAATGTAGAATATTAGGTTTTATTAACTTTGACCAAATTTATTCCATTTCTTTAAATATCCAAAAATCCAAAAAAAATATCTTTTTAAATTAATTAATTTATTTAATTAACCTAATTTAATTTCTTCTTAATTCAAAAATAACAAAAAATCCTTTCTTTCAAAAAATGGGTCAAAACCCTAAAAAACTCGCCCGATTTAATTTCTCACACGCGATCCATTTGTGATATTGATGTAATTGTTTCCCGGAATGTAATAGTTTTATTAGGACTTTATTTTATCGCTTTATTTTATTTTCCGCAATTTAATTTCAAGGGTTGTTTTTGGCAATGTAAATACCCGACGCCTTGTAATAGTTTAGATTTAATTTCCGCAATTTAATTTCCACAAACTATACACTGTTAGATGTTTGATAATAGGGAATGCATGACAAGATCGAATGTATGAACTTAAAATAAACATAGATAACCATTGACATGTACAAAGATAAAATTAACCAAAACAACACACTCGCACATGCGCACTCTTAGGTACACCTCACTTGGTTGCCTTCGAACGTGGTCATTGAGTATAGGAAGTTTTAGAGGTCGCCCTCTTGTCCAAAGATCATAGTTGCCTCGAAACTGTTTCCTCAAAAAAATGATCTAAGACATTAGGGTTACCGCTAAGGCGTCCTAACATTGCTTTAGTGACCACACGTCCCTTAATCGAATTGATCCTTAAAACTCCAATGACGATGCTACCTACTCACCAATAGTGGGATAGCATTGTCTAAAGGACATTAGCACAGATTAATTCCTTTTTCGAGTAGGTAGATGGTTCTTAAGTACTTGCTCTCTCAAAACAAAATAAAACTTTTCACACTTCCACTTTTCAAACAAAAAACTCTTTCAAACACACAAACACAAAGAAAAGCAATTTTTGAAAACAATATGAGCAAGTACCTAAGAGCCCGTGGATAACCACGGATAGAAAGGGTGCTAACACCTTCCCTTTCTATAATCTACCCCCCGAAACCGAGAAACATCTCGAAAAAGGAATTTTTCTGTGCTTTTTTCCTTTCCTTGTTGGATAAAATAAAAGACGGTGGCGACTCTTGCTTACCGCGACATTTTGCAAAAACAAACGCAAAACGCGAACCAGCATTCCAAAAACAGTCAGTTCTCTTCCCACCGTATCACAGAACTGGCGACTCTGCTGGGGAACATTATAAGTGGGGTGTACCTTAGGATTAGATCATTGTGTTTTTCAATTGTATGCTTTGTATGATTTATATTTGTGGGCTTGTATCAGAGTTACTATAGATCCTAACCCGAATCTGGAGATACCCTTTAGGTAAGTAGCAATAAACTGTGAGGGAACTGTACGGTGTAGACCGATACGGTTGAAGCAGTAGCTACGTTGGTGTGACACTTTAGATTGTACCGATATCCCTTGTGTTGGAACAAGGAGAATATGGGTCATCTAAGGGGTCATTAAGCACCAACTGACCTTAGAACCTTTAAATTGACCAACTTGGCCATAGAACAGTAGCAGTATGCTACACTCATTGAGACTAAACTCTCGCGATGATTCCGGCCGCAAGAAAAGGTTGCTAAACTGGAATTATGACCGATTGAGGGTAGTCAGTGATATTGAGATCCTCTAGAAGCCGGTTACTATTTTTAGGACAGGTTTAAACCAACTGAACTGAAAGAGGGTAGTACCTAAGCCTCTTGCCAGCCTGAAATTTAAGGGCTCTCTGTGTGACTTGTGTGCCTTTACCATGTTTGCTATTTGTGGATACATGTGATGTGCTTTCTATCATGACATCATGACATCATAACATTGCATACATCTTGCATTGGACTAACCTATTTCAAAGACAGGAGGGATTCATCTTTGTTCTGTTTTGTAGGTCATCATGATGCATATGCGTAGGAATACCATCCAGATTAACTTTGTCCAGGTTCCCACTTTGCTTAAAGAGTTGATTGCAAAGATGCCTGATACTACTTCCTTCCTCAGAAGACATGGTTGTCTTCTTAGTTTGGTCACCTCCAAATTGGACGAGCAGATGATGAGTGTTCTAGTGCAGTTCTATGATCCATTGTACCATTGTTTTACTTTCCAGGACTACCAGCTGGTTCCCACCTTAGAAGAATTCTCTTATCTGCTCGGTATCTCCATTCTTGATCAGACCCTGTTTACTGGTTGGGAGAATATTCTTAGGCCCGAAGAGATTGTTGTAGCCCTTCATTTGACCAAGGAGGAGGTAATGGCTAATTGGGAGACTATAAGTGGAGCAAAGGGATTTCTGACTAAGTTCTTAGTTAGTAAGGCTAATTATTTTTGGGATAGCCTAGACTTTAAGGCATTCGAAGATAGTCTAGCTCTTCTGATATATGGCTTGGTATTGTTTCCGAACTCCGACTCTTTTGTTGATGTGAATGCGGTGAAAATCCTCATCTCTCGTAATCCTGTGCCCACTCTCTTGGGTAACATCCTTCATCAGCTTTATGCCCGTAATGCCCGAAAGTAGGGGACCTTGATGTGTTGTGCTCCGTTATTGGCGAGGTGGTTTATTTAGCACCCCCCCAAATCAGTGCTGAAGAACAAAGAAGGAATGGGCTGGGCCTATAGGGTTATGTCTCTCTCTCATAATGACATTATCTGGACTCTCAAGGGTATGGATGAGGAGGCTATCATTGATCGTTGTGGGGAGTATCCCAATGTTCCTCTGTTAGGAACCCATGGAGGAATTTCTTACAATCCGTGCTTAGCCTTACGTCAGTTTGGGAGAGCCAGAAGAGAAGGACCTCATGAGTTGTTAATGCCTAGTATCATCTTTGATTTTCAAGGGGATAGCGACGAACAACGTCACAGATTCATAAAGGCCTGGGATAGAGTTCACAGATCTGATCCATACGAGCTGGGTCCAAAGACTTCGCTTCCAATGGAGCCATATCTCAGATGGGTCCATACCCATGCCCAAAAGCTGGGTATGCCATATGAAGCCGTCCGACCTATCATTGTTGAAATTGCTAATGAAGAAGGGGTTCTTCCGACCATCCTCCATCCTTACATTCCCACTTACATCGGGGCACTGAAAAGGTCTTGGATGCATCTGAGAGAGGAACGGGATGCTTATTGAGAAAAGTTCAACGAGCAAGAGCAGAAGATCCAGAGGTTGACTAGGCAGTTGGAGAACGAGCGGATTCTGAATGACTATGTCCGCACCAACAATAAGAGACCATGGGAGCACTGATTGACCTTTGTTGTTTTCCTTTCCAGTTTTCATTTACTTTTCAGTATTTCCATTCTTGTAACGCCTTGAGGGCATCAGTTGAACAATTTGAATTTTGAAGTTTATCTAATAAAGTGTGTTTCCTTTCTTGTTTACAAATTTGAATCTCCCGATTGTCTTTGAAATCATAATCATACACATTTCATCCCATGCACTTCATAAACAGGTACCCTTTACAGGTCTCTTATCTTCTTCGCTGTTTATTTCAGCACTCATCATGTCTGCTGAACCTTCAACTGAGCAAGCCATCAAGGCCCTCCAGGCCCAGAATGCCCAATTCCAAGAGTTGTTCATGAATCTAGCTAAGGTTCAGCAAGACCTGAAGACCCTGATTCTGAAAGAGAAGAAGAAAAAGAAGAAGAGGACAATCTTGTTTAACACAGGGCACAGGTTTGGAAACAGGCTTCAGAATGAAGTTGATTTGACTACCTCATCTGGAGGGAAAGATAGTCAAGAAGAAAGGAGGGCTCCTAGCCCTGTGGTCTCCGACAATAAGACGGACTTCGATGAAGAACAGTATCCTCCTGCTGAGGATAGATACAAATAACTAGAAGACCGGTTTAGTGCTATGGAGGTTCAAAAAGTGCCTGGTCTGGACTTTGGTGATCTAGGTCTATCATCTGGGGTGGTGATTCCCCATAAATTCAAGGCACCAGCCTTTGCTAAGTATGACAGAGTTTCTTGTCTGAAGCTGCACCTCCGGTCATATGTAAGGAAGATTCAACCTTACACCGCTGATAAGAACCTATGGATCCATTTCTTTCAAGACTGTCTCTCAGGTACTCAGCTTGAGTGGTTCTACCAGTTGGACGGAGCCAGTATCCGCAGTTGGGAAGATTTGGCTACTGCTTTCTACAGGCAGTATCAGTACAACTCCGACCTCGCTCCTACGCGTACCCAACTCCAGGGTATGTCAATGGGAACGGGTGAAGGATTCAAAGATTATGCTCAGAAGTGGAGGGACCTCGCCGGAAAAGTACAACCTTCCTTGGCTAATCGGGAGCTAGTTGATATGTTTCTGGGGACCCTGTCTGGTCCATTTTTCAACCACTTAATTGGAAGCTCTTCGTCTGGGTTTACAGAGCTTATTTTGACCAGTGAGAGGATTGAGGCTGGTATTAAGGATGGTAAGATACAGAAGGGTGCCTCATCAAGCACCAAGAAGAAGCCCTTTAAGAAAGAATCTAGTGTTGTCTACAGTTCGAGAAGATAGAATATACCTGAACACCGCCAAGCTGTTAACGCAGTTGTTATTTCAAAACCTGCTGGTGCTCCTCAGCACAACAATCAAAAGAAGGATGAGAGACCTCGAAGGCAATTCACCCGTCTCAGCATGACCTTATCTCATATTCTGCCACAGCTGCTGAAGACCAATCTGTTGATTCCAAGGTGTTGTACCCCAAAATTTGCCCTCGCATTTTTTCCCCAAGAAATCTCAGCTTCAGACATTTCCTGACTTTTCAAACTGGCTCAAGAATCGGACAAATGGACTTTTCTTAACAGTCAAGCAAAATTAGGGTTTTTACTGATTTTCAGAGCTCTGGATCGTTTCATACAGTTGGCTTAGGGTTTTGGTTGATTTTGGCTCAGTTTTGATCAGGCGAGCGTTATTCGGTATTTAATCAAGAATTAAAGTTTTATGGGCATATTCTCAGAGGAATTTAAAATTCAACAGCACTTTGCAGTTATTCCGAGATTCGGGTTAAATTCGCATTATCTTGATTTTATCAGTGAAAGAGACAGCGGTTTGAATTCATGTTGTTTTCTTTGAGCCAGTCAGATACAGTATGCAGTATTGGATTCACAGTGTTTATGGCAAATCAGTGAAGAAGGATTGCGTTTGATCAGTCTATTTGGATTGACTGCTGCTGTGCTTTGGATTTTGAATAAGACAGGTTCAATTGATCAATATTAATTTTATTTAAGTTATTTATTATTCTAAAAAATTGAATGATTGAAATTTATTTTTCAATTGTTTTAATTCAAAGAATTTTAAATAAATAAATAAACAATAAAGAAAATTAGAATTAATTGGATAATTTAGATTTTATTGATAATTGAATTATTTGTACAAATTGTTGTTTATAATTTAAATTATGAACAATAATATACATTAATTTAAATATTACATAAAATAAAAAACTATCCTATTTTCTAATATTCTTCAGTCTTCACTCCGCTCCGGTGCTCCATGTTTTATCTGCAAAAAGAGAAGGAAAAGTCAGAAAGCAGTTAAATTAAAAAAGACAGTTAAAGTTGCTCATCATTAGGGGCCACTGACTGGGATCAGTTGACCCTCTCTGCAAATCACGGGATTTCTCCCGGTTCACAGAGAGGGAAGATTTTTTATTCAGGAAATGCAAATGTCAAAAGTATAAGTTCCAAAATTCAAAACTGCATAGAATCTCAATTTCAAATTCAAACTAAACTGAAAAGTCCAATTCCCACTTAAATGCCAAAGATATCAAAGATTACCCAAAAGTACAATTGCTGTCAAAAGCACACAAGCTGTCAAAGAAGATTTTGGAAAAGATATCACAAAGCACACGAACTGTCAAAACTGGAGAAAGAGATGTAGAAGTAATGTGTTATGCAAGCTAAATATCTTAATCATCATTTCCCATAGGCCCCTTCAGAGAAAGTACAACATAAATCATATAATAATCTTAACTGTACTTTTGGAGAGAAAAAGAGAGAAAAAAGCAGCATAGGCTTTAGGTTTAGACAGGGCAGAAGACAACAAAGATATAACAAAAAGGATAGAAAAAGAACTCAGTTCAGCATAGCAAGGAAAAAGAAAAGATATAACACAGAGATAGAGAACTCAGTTCAGCAGGCAGGTTAGAATAGAAGAGAAATCCCCAAACTCAGAATCTGCATCAACCTGGCCACCAATACCCTGTCATAACCAAAAACCATCAAACCTGAACAACCTAAAAAACCTTGTTAAGTCCAACAACATACAAAAGCATAACCTAACCAAAACTGTGTTAAACCAAGCCTCAAAACCTGAAAACACAGCTCAAAAGACAAAGAGAAGTGCATACTGTCAAACAAAACCAAGCATAAGCCAAAAGTCACAAAGCCAAGCTTCAAGACCAAAAACACAACTCAGTTCAGCATAGCAAAATAGTGAAAAGATACAAACTGATAAAACCAACACCCTGCCTTCACCTCAAAGGCCTAACCATCAAAACATGGCCTAGCTTTCCAAATCCATCAACCATACTGTCAAACCAGAAAACCCCCCTACTGTCAACACCAAAATTTTTTCAATCCTAGCAACTTAATGTCCAAGCCCTAAGCCCTCAGCATGAACATCATTGGGCAACAATAAACTTTCCAAAGGCATCCCACTCAAGACCAGTTCAGAAGCAACTTAGGGACAGAAGCAAAGGCAACACGAGAGAAGAAGAGAAAGATAACCCAGGCAACAATTCAAAAGCATCAAGGGCCTCAGAAGCAAGCTTCGTCATGGGCTAGGCAACGATTCAAAGGCATACACATGCTCAAAGGCAATCAACATACAGTGGCAATAGAAAAGATGAAGAAGTGAGTTAAAAAGGGCTCCTCATCACACATCATCATCAAAACCCTAATACATCAAAAGATAAAAGATACCAGGGTCACCAAGAAGCGAAGAATCGTGCAAAACCCCCCTCCGCTCGCTCCGGCCTCCTCAGCGCCTCCACTCTTCTCTCCTCCTCCTCCAGGATAAGGTAGTGAGCTTTATTCCTCTTTTTTCTCCTTCACCTCATAATAATGAAAACTCAACTTAAAACAAATCTAAAACGCGTATCGTTCACAGAAGAGAAAAAAAAAGGAACATTGAAACAAACCTTGAACCACGAATCCACTGAGCTGGAGGGAAGAGAGGTCTGAGGGTAGCGCTGGTGGCCTCGAAGCGAAGGGAGCACTGAGACAGCAAACGAGATGATCGGAGAAGACGAACACGAACGGCGCGCCGCTGCTAACCTATTTCTTTCCTCAACTGAACAAAACGCGTTAACCCTAAATCGCTTGTTTGAAACATGGGCTTAACCCGTTCTGAAACTCCCTAAAGCCCATTAAAATTCTAAACCCACTTATACAAAGCAAACTCTTTATAAAACAAATTGTTTTCTTTTTATTATTAACTAACTTAACCCTTTTTCTTTTTACAAATATTTTTATTAACACTAATCTTTTTCTTTTCTTACTAAACCATTTTTTTTCTAACTTAACATTTTTTCATATGGTAAAATTGGAAATACTTTCTTTTTTTTTACTTTATTTGCTCGTTAAGTAAAATACATTTTTCTACCTCATTTATTAAAAAATTGAAAATATCTTTCTTTTCTTCTAATAAAAATATATTTGTACATAATAATTCAAATACATTTCTTTAATATTAAAATTCACAAACATTTGATTAAAAATACTTTTTGTATACAACAAATAAAGATACATTTCTCAATTGAAACTTGAAAATTTAAGATTAAAACTTGAACATTTTCTTTTGTACATAATTAAACATACAAATCAAAGATTCATTTAAAACATTTATCTAGGTCAAAAACCCTAATACGTTTCAATTCCACAATTCGCACTTGTACCTAATTACACATACCCATATACATGTACACTTACACAAATACATTCACATTACCTTATACACATTTGTTTATCTTATATTTGTATATTCGATATTTACATTTGATCGCACATTCGATTTGGTTGTAACTTATTGGATACTATAAGTCTCATCCCCTCTTGTACATTTATACCCCCACTCCCGGACACTATTTTGTAATAGCGTAGATTTTACATTCCGCAATTTACAGTTTTCAATTATACCATGGTTAGACCTAGGGTTTGTATGTACATAAAATCAAACGCTAGATAACCTAATACAAGACAAATACATGTAATCAATACACAATCACACTTGCACCCCCCTAGGGTAATCCCACATGTTGCCTTCCAAAATGGGCCATGCTTGCACGCCGAGTATCTTTGGCAAAACAAAATCAAATGATCATAAGTCCCTCGATGACACTTTCGAATGTTGCCTAAAACGGAATGATCATAGTCCCTTCAAAGCAAATTGCCAAAGACACTTGGCACCATTGCATTCATGGTCCATACGATGACCCGCGCCCGTCCCGAATAAACTTCCTAAATGCAAGATTGTCTACCAATTTCAATGGTAAAACAAAATTGTTAAAAGGGGTTAAAACGTGACAAAAACCTTTGAGTACAATAAGGTAGACAAAACTCTTAGTTACTTGAGATCAAACTTGCAAAAAAACATTTGCCTTCTTTTCAAAAAAAAACCACAATCCACAACACTTTCAAACAAACTCTCAAAAACATTTGAAAATATCTTTTCGAAAAGATTCACACTTTTGTAAAACACTCAAACACGAGTCAAATACATTAGTTGCCTAAGACAAGGCATCTTTTTCCAAAACATTTTCAAAAAAGCACCCACACACACACCATTTTCAAAGCAATCGAAAAACAAGGCAAGTGATCTAAAAAACCAAGTAACTAAGAGCCCATGGATAACCATGGATGAAAAGGGTGCTAACACCTTCCCTTTTCATAATCTACCCCCCGAACCCATGAAATATCTCAAAAGGTTTTTGCTGTGCTTTTTAACCTTTCCTTTAGGATAAAATAAAAAGTCGGTGGCGACTCTTGCTCAACCGCACAAGTGCGAATACGAACGCAAAACACTAGTCAGTTCTCCCACCGTATCACACAAGGGAAGCTCCGAAGAATCCAAATACAACCTCACCAAAGTACAACCCTAATGCCCGCTGTGCTTTTCACTCTGACAGCCCGGGGCATAATACAAATGATTGTTGGGTTTTGAAGAACAAGGTACAAGACTTGATTGATGCGAAAGAGATCGAGTTCGGAGCACCAGAGAAGCCTAAACAAGATGCAGGGGTGAATGCTATCGGGGACGACGATGATGAAGAGTTTGATATCGACAGTTGGATCTAGCCGACTGCCAATGGTGGGTTAAGCAACTGGACAGCGAAAGATTCTATGTCCGTTTCCGTTATTACCCAGTAATGAAACTTCTTGTTTTGAATCTGTAACAGACAATGTTTTAAACTTTATGGCCTGGTGTCTTACCCGGGGCACTGCGGCTTCATTTGTGAGGGCTTTATGTGTGTCATTTTCATATATCATTAATAAAAGCATTGGAGGTTCTTGCATTTCAAAATTTGCGCTCCTTGTTTTTCTTTTATTATATATTGCAAAACAGCTATTTTACACACACTCACTGATACAGGTCCATATCCACTCTGGATCTCACTGGTAACGGCTCTACTACTACCAGTTATGACTTCGAAAATCCGATCAACTTAGCCAAAGACAAAGGTGAAGATGATTGCGAAGTGCCTAGTGAACTTGCAAGACTGTTACTCCAAGAAGAGAGGGCTATACAGCCACACGAAGAGCCGGTAGAATGAGTGAATCTGGGTACTGAGACAGATAAGAAACAAGTCAAGATCGATGCAAATCTGGAGCTTAGTGTGAAACAACGGTTGGTTCAGATGCTGCATGACTATGTTGAGATCTTTGCCTGGTCTTACGAAGATATGCCTGGTTTGGATACATATATTGTGGTTCACCGCCTGCCTACCAAGGAAGACTGTCCTCAAGTAAAATAGAAGGTCCGCCAAATGCACCCAGAAATGTTTGAGAAAATCAAGGCTGAAGTGATGAAACAGTTTGACGCCGGTTTTCTAGCAGTGACTTCTTACCCTCAGTGGGTTGCCAATGTGGTTCCTGTGCCAAAGAAGGATGGGAAGGTTTGAATGTGTGTTGACTATAGGGATCTGAATAGGGCAAGCCCCAAGGATGGCTTCCCTCTGCCTCACATTGACGTTCTGGTTGACAACACCTCCCAGCATAAGGTATTCTCCTTTATGGATGGTTTCTCCGGTTATAATCAGATTAAAATGGCTCTCGAAGACATGGACAAGACAACCTTTGTTACTCATTGGGGTACCTTTTTCTACAAGGTCATGCCTTTTGGATTGAAGAACGTTGGGGAAACATATCAGCGTGCCATGGTTGCTTTGTTTCATGACATGATCCATCATGAGATTGAAGTATACGTCGACGATATGATTGCAAGGTCCCAAAATGAGGAGGAACACCTTGATCATCTACAGAAGTTGTTTGACAGGCTGAAGTTGTACAAGCTGAGGTTAAACCCGAACAAGTGCAGCTTCGGGGTGAGATCTGGTAAGCTACTGGGTTTCGTCGTGAGCGACAAGGGTATTCAAGTGGATCCTGCAACGGTGAAGGCCATACAAGAGATGCCAGCTCCCAAAACAGAGAAAGAAGTCAGAGGCTTCTTGGGACGTCTGAACTACATTGCCCGATTCATCTCGCACCTGACTGCTACTTGTGAACCAATCTTCAAACTACTGAAGAAAGATCAAGTGGTACGTTGGAACGATGAATGTCAGTCCGCTTTCGAAAGGATCAAAGAGTATCTCCAAGAGCCACCTATTCTGATGCCACCAGTTGAAGGGAGACCTCTGATCTTATACTTGACAGTACTCGATAACTCAATGGGGTGTGTGCTGGGTCAGCATGACGAGTCTTGTAGAAAAGAGCATGCTATTTATTACCTTAGAAAAAAGTTTACCGACTGCGAGACCCGATACTCATTGTCGAGAAAACTTGTTGCGCTTTAGCATGGGCTGCTCGCCGGCTGAGACAGTATATGCTGACTCACACTACTCTATTGATATCAAAGATGGATCCAATCAAGTATATCTTCGAAAAGCCTGCTTTGTCCGGAAGAATAGCAAGATGGCAGATGATCATGACTGAGTATGACATCCAGTATACGACCCAAAAGGAAATTAAAGGAAGTGTGTTGGCAGACCATTTGGCACATCAGGTAGTGGATGATTACCAGTCTATGAACTTTGAATTTCTGGACGATAATATCATGTTGGTAACTGATTGTGAGACACCTAGACCGGATGAAGGACCTGAGGAAGGATCCCAATGGTCTATGTACTTTGATGGAGCCTCGAATGCTTTGGGTAATGGCATTGGCGCCATGATCATATCTCCTAAAGGCTCTCATACTCCATTTACTGCCCGACTATGTTTCAACTGCACCAACAATATGGCGGAGTATGAAGCATGCATCATGGGTCTTCGAGTTGAAATTGACCTAAGGATTAAGTTTCTAAGTGTCTTCGGAGATTCCGCTCTCGTGATCAGTCAGATCAAAGGCGAGTGGGATACGAAACACCCAAATCTTATTCCTTACAAGGAGTATGTATTGACGTTGCTTCCCCATTTTGAGGAGATAACCTTTGAACACTTCCCTAGAGAGGAGAATCAGTTGGCGGACGCTCTGGCTACGATGTGTTCTATCTTCAAAGTCAATTGGGACAACGAAGCTCCCCGGATCATCATTGAAAGATTGGATGAACGTGCACATTGCTGTGATATTGAGACTGAAGAGGTAGCAGATAAACCCTGGTTTCATGAGGTGAAGAGGTATCTTGAAGCTCAGGAGTACCCCGAGGGTGCATCTGTTAATGACAAGAATTTTTTGAGGAGGTTCGCGGTGAAGTTCTTCATCAGCAATGGCATTCTTTACAAGCGCAACCATGATTCGACCTTACTGCGTTGTGTGGATAATAATGAAGCAGAAAGGATCATGGCAGATTTACATGAAGGTACTTTCAGAACTCATTCTAGTGGACACACCATGGCAAAGAAAATCCTTCGGGCAGGATATTACTGGTCCACCATGGAAGCCGACTGTTATCAGCATTCTCGGACATGTCATAAGTGCCAGGTTTATGCTGATAAGGTGCACATACCTCCAGTTCCTCTAAACGTCTTGACGGCACCATGGCCTTTTGCAATGTGGGGAATTGATATGATCGGAGAGATCAGACCTACGACATCCAACATGCATCGTTTCATCCTGGTAGCTATTGATTACTTTACGAAGTGGGTTGAAGCAGCTTCCTTTGCTACTGTAACCAAGAACGTCGTGGCACGGTTCATTCGGCATAATCTGATCTGTCGATATGGCGTACCAGAGAGGATCATAACGGACAATGGTACCAATCTCAACAACAAGATGATCACTGAGCTCTGCGAGCAATTCAAGATACAACATCACAACTCTTCTCCCTACCGGCCGAAGATGAATGGGGCTGTAGAAGCGGCCAATAAGAACATTAAGAAGATTGTGCAGAAGTTGACAGTGACATACAAAGACTGGCACATATGTTACCGTTTGCTCTTCATGGGTACCGTACCTCAGCACGGACATCAACAGGGGCAACACCCTATTCTTTGGTATATGGCATGGAGGCAGTCTTGCCCATTGAAGTTCAGATACCCTCTCTTCGGATCATGAAGGATGCAGGTTTGAGCGAAGATGACTGGATTCAGACCCACCTTGATCAGCTGAACCTAATCGACGAAAAGAGACTTACTGCTATTTGTCATGGTCAGACGTACCAAAAACGGATGATCAAGGCATTTAACAAGAAAGTTAGACGACAAGAGTATCAAGTCGGGGATCTGGTAATCAAGCGCATTATTCTACCTCAAGGTGATCCCAGGGGCAAATGGACCCCCACTTACGAAGGGCCATTTATGGTTAAGAATATTTTCTCAGGAGGAGCTATGATTCTAACCACCATGGACGGTGACGACCTTCCTCACCCCGTCAATGCAGAAATAGTAAAAAGATACTACGCATAAACAAAGACCCGCTAGGTTGACTGTCCTAGGCAAAAATAAGGGCTTCCCGGCGAACCAAAAGGGTTCGGGCAAAAATAAGGGATGAAATTGCAAAAAATCTGTACACCCGGCAAGTCAAAAACTTGAAAAGGCGGCTTGGGCAAAAAGGGGTATCCCGGTGGACTGAAAACCCGAAAGGGCGGTCCAGACAAAACTTAGGGATTAAAGCATAACACTATGTCTTATTGGATCACCTTGCATCCAGATTTCGGTATCGACTATCAAGCTCGGACGACAGTAATCAATCTGATCTACCTTCAACCAACAGCAAAGCGATGAGATGCTCGAGGACATAAAGGCAATAGCAGAGTTGGAACCCAGTGGGATCATTCACATAGCTGTTTTGTTTAGTTTTTCACAAATTGTGTAAAATCTATTATTCAGCGGAGTTCTCTTACTAGGACGTCAGCCTCTTGTACAAAAACGCCTATTTACAGGACAAACTTCAAAATTAATACAAATTCATTTTCAGACAAATTTCAAACTGTTTTTCCTTTATCTGTTTTGTTTCGCAAAGAACGTCCAATGTCCATTTTTGATATATGCACTTGACATTAATTGCTACTCATGAATATTTACATGCGAAACAAAAGATGAATTACTGGTAACATCAGAAACAGGGGCAATAAGAATTGTCCAAGCTGTATAGTTGCTCTGTTCACCAGGTACAAATGTACATTCAGCTGAAGAATACAACTAAGATACCTTCACTCCCCGCAGAGTAAGACAGTAATATTAACTCTCCCCAGCTGACACTTGCAACTATGAACGAATCAACAATGCTCTCCCCAAGCAGAGTTGATCTACCATCAACACTAGAAAGGGCTTGATATCCCCGACAGTCTCAATATTCCCTAGCGGAGTATAAGAATGTTCCCCAGCAGAATACAAGATACCCCCCAGTGGAGTCAATATTTTCCCAGCACGGTCTGAAAAAGCTTCCCCAACGGAGCTGAATCATCATCCCCAGTAGACTCTGGAAGTTTACCCCCAGCGGAGTACAAAATAAATATCCCCAGCCAAATTCAAAGGATTATCCCCACAAGAGTCTAACAGGGATATCCCCATCAAGTTACAACTGAAAGATCATCCCCAACGAAGTTCTTTCCTCTCACAAACAGGAATTCAATCCTCAACAGATTCATTATCACCAGCAACGGTAATCCATCACCAGTAGAGTTTATCAGTGGACTCTTCAGCAGAACATCTCTTCCCCACAGAAATCTCTTCATCAGTTTATTCCCCAACGAAGTTCTCTTCTCCTGTAGGCTTATTACCTTCGTTCATCATTCCCAGCGGAAACAAAGAATTCAACTCTACTCTCCAGCAGCTATCCAGGATTTATTTTCCCCAGCTAAAACATCACATTTCCATACATCATGATACATGCATAAACGCATCATACCGTACAATCTCATTTATGTTGAGAACATCATAGCTTGATCCATATCATGCATTGCATATGACTGACCTTTGCCTTTCAGGAAAGAAGAAGTTAAATTCTCAACTATATGGAAGACCTCCTCTGGTCCAGTAAAATCGATTCCTAAAGATTTTCCTGATGCCGATCCAAGTGAAGTTATTCCAAGACCTCCTCTGGTCCGGTTAAATCGATTCCTAAAGATTTTTCTGATGCCAATCCAGTCAAAAGAGACAAGACCTCCTCTGGTCCAGTTAAATCGATTCCTAAAGATTTTTCTGATGCCAATCCATTCAAAGGAGACATGACCAGTTAAATCGATTCCTAAAGATTTTTCTGATGCCAATCCAGTCAAAGGAGACATGACCAGTTAAATCGATTCCTAAATATTTTTCTGATGCCAATTTAGTCAAAGGAGACATGACCAATTAAATCGATTCCTAAAGATTTTTCTGATGTCAATTCAGTCAAAGAAGACAAGACCAGTTGTGATCGGTGGATCTGGAACTGACTGTTTAAAGCTGGTTCGCGAAATGTCGCGGAAGCAAGAGTCGCCACCGTCTTTTATTTTCTCCAAATGGAAAGGACAAAAGCAGAGTAAAATTCCTTATAGAGATTGCTCTCGGTTCGGGAGGTAGATTATAGAAAGGGAAGGTGTTAGCACCCTTTCTATCCATGGTTATCCATGGGCTCTTAGATACTTGATCATTTGTGTTTTCAAAAATGGTTTGTTTGCTTTTCAATGTGGGTTTTAAAAAAGTCTCTTTGAAAATTTCAGTTCGACTCTTGTATCGGTCCTCAAGAGTGTTTGAAAAATTGCTTTCGAAAGCTTTTTGAAAATGTGTTGGTGTGAAAAGTATTTTTGATTTGTTTTGAAATTTAGAGCAAGTATCTAGAGTCGTCTACCTACCCTAAGGAATTCGTCTGTGTAAATGTCCTTTAAAGTAGTGCCATCCCACCATTGAGAGGTAGGTAGCACCACCGTTGGAGGTGTTCGGGTCAATTCGAAGGTTCGGGACATGGTGATCACCGGAGCAATAGGAAGACACCTTAGAAGCTACCCTCATGCCAGGTTCCCGGATCATGAGGACTTACTAAAACATCCTCTACTTGACGATCACCTTTCGAGAGGCAAGGCAACAGTGAAGCGTACCCTAGGGGTGGTGTGTGACTTGTGTGTCGTTTTCAGATATTTTGTCTTGTTCATGTCATGGGTGATCTACGCTTTGTTTTTATTTTAACATTCATCCTTGCATGCAATCCATTAGCAGTTAAAAAGTTGCGAGAAATATAGAGTTCCTAAACTATTACAAAGGCGCGGGTCCACATCGCCAAATTTAATCCAGGACCCGATTTGACATAAAATAAAGTAAAGTGCGAGAAATATAAATGTCTGAATTACATGGCTTTGGGAGAATTACATTAATATTTATAAGAAAATAAAATAACGTGCGAAAAGAATAAAAATAGAACGTTTGAGGGCGTTAGACCCTTTTGAAATTAAATTGAATTAAAAATTAATTAAGTATTCAATAAAAGAAAAGAAATGTTTTTTTTTGGTTTTTGTATTTAATGAAAATAAAGAAAAGGATTAAAATTATAGTTTAACGAAACCCTAATTCTAAATTATTTTTAATTATTAAGAAAATATTAAGGTTTAACCTAATTTATTAAATAATTAATGTACATGTTTATTTACAAAATATTTAGTAATTAATAATGATAATAATGATGAGAAAATTATTTATTTAAAAAAATGATGAAAAGTTAAAAAAACCTAATTTCTACATATTTTAATTTATTAAGAAAAATATTAAAGTTTTGAAACCTAAATTAACTAAGTTAATTATTAAAGTTTATTTACAAAAAATAATGGTGAAATTAATATTAATAACAATAAACATTTTTAGTTTCTGATTTTTTATTATGAAAATTATTTTAGGAAATTAAAGAAAACAATTAAAAACAATTAAAAGAATGAAAAGGAAAATCAAATAAAAAAATAAAAATGATGCAAACCATAGGGGGTGTCTGGCCCTTTTTGGAGGTGAATTGGGGTGGTTTGGCCATGTATTGGTGTCATGCATAAGTTGTTTTACTTTGACCATTTGGCTTTTGGCTTTTGGCCATTTGTGTTTTGGCCTCAACGTTCCTTAATCTTCTCAGGATGTCTGTCTCGCCATGTATTGGTGTCATGTGTAAAATGTTCTGTTTTGGCCATTTAGCTTTTGGCTTTTGGCTTTTGGCCATTTGTGTCTTGGCCTCAACGTTCCTTAATGAACCTGCATGAGATCCTGTCTAAAATCTGCAGTGTTGAACCTCATGAACACATTAAATAAAATCATAAAATGCAAATAAAGCCAATATATGAAGAAATTTAATGTTTAGGCACAATATGGCATATATGAATGATTATACCCTTTTGATCATGAAGATCAAATCAATCTTACCCTTACTGGAAAAGTAGTGACATGAATGCTTTTATGCCCTTTTGATCATGGAGATCAAGCCAGCCTTACCCTTACTGAAGAAGTAGTGAGATGTTGGTTTGTAACTGAGATGGCTTGTTTGTAGTGAGAGAGGGATTCGTAATAAGGATTTCAAGGTTTTAGGGTTCTTGAAAGAATTTGATATTCTAACAGTGTTGTGGCAAAGTTTTTTCTTCTCTCTTTTTCTCCTCTTTCTCCTCTCTGGTTTGTGTGAAAATAAGGTGATTATATAATGGAAATTAGGGTAAAGAAAATGGGCTTTGAATGTGCAATTGGGCCTCCAATTTTCACTTGAGTTCGTCACTTTCCAGGCTAAATCGCAGGGACTTAAGTGCAATTTTTGAATTTGAAATGTGAAGACAAAATGTAGCAGACATCGATAACTAACTCCTGTCCGAAAATCGGCTCAATCGGATAAACGGTGAATTAGTTATGAATTTTTGAAGTTTCAGCTCAGACAAACTTATTTTGGGCTCCAGTGTCGACTATGACACGTTCTTCAATAAAAAACTGGTATTGATCGGTGCATAATTTGGTCTCGACTTTTGAAGCAAAGTTGTAGATCTATGAGTCAGGGACCTTGTGTAAAAATATGAGCCCAATCCGATAAAAATTGACCGAGTTATGAATTTTCGAAGTTTCGGCCCAGATGAAATAATATTCAGCATTCAGGATTTTCAGCGTGTCACGCACTCTGAGTAAAAAACGAAGGCCTTTTCAATACCGTTGGAACTCAATACCTTCTGTGAAAATGTAGCCCACTCAATTTGTGAAATTTTGGCGCTAGAACCAGCTCGATACGATGAAAATCGACCAAGTTATGATTTTCTGAACATGACGCAAATAAACTTCTGTCACAAATTTTCTGTATGAAAATACTTGATAAATCCACATTTTTGAAGACCTTCTGATCGAAATTGGTCTCCAGCCGTGAGAGTTGAAAACGTAGATAATGTCAAGACGGAAATTTGGCCACCGGAACGGGTTCAAAACGAGTCACGATCTTCAAGTTATGAATTTTTTAGCGCGTAAAAACTGCACTTTCAGCACACTTTTTCACCATATTTCTTCAAGAAAACTCGCACATTCGGATACCTTCTTTAAATAATTGATTCTTGAGCCGAACCTGAATTTGAAAATACGTTGTCAGAGATATCTTGGCGAAAGAACACCTGAATATGACGCGCCGGGTTGGACTTGTGAATTTTTCTTGGAATATTTTGAGAAATATGGGAGGGCAAATTTTGGGGTACAACAGTTGCCCCTGTTCAATCTTCTTAAACCTGAGGATGTAGATTGGCTGACGTGCCTTTCGTAATCCGAAGGTGGAAGATGATTGAACACTAGAGTGCCCAGAAATTTGCGCTCACATAGTAGTGTGACGGGGGAATGGGCTTATAGATGCCATTTAGAGATTGATGGATAGGATGATGGGCTTATAGATGCCATGCTAAGAGATGATGGGTAGGTGGATGGGCTTATAGATGCCATCTGGGTGTCGATCGCGTAAGAGATTCCTTAGCGAGAAATTGCGTACCTGAAAAAGAAAATGATTACCTGGCCTGTTTACAGGAGCTGGTCTTCAAACTCTTTGTATAGATGCGCCCTGACTGGTTACAGGAATCGAATCTGGAGCTTCAAACGGCGATGAATGAACCAGGGATGGTTACTACCTCAACAGGAACGGTGAGAGAACCTTGGACGATTACTACCTCAACAGGAACGCTGAGAGAATCTTGGATGACTTCAACCTCAACAGTAACGCTGAGAGAATCTGGGGACGATTACTACCTCCGCAGTAACGGGGAGAGAACCATAGGCGACTTCAACCTCAACAGTATCATTGAGAGAATCTTGGGCGACTTCAACCTCAACAGTAATCATTAAGAGAATCTTGGGCGACTTCTACTTCAACAGTAACGCTGAGAGAATCTTGGGGCGATTACTACCTCCGCAGTAACGGGGAGAGAACCACAGGCGACTACAACCTCAACAGTAATCATTGAGAGAATCTTGGGCGACTTCAACCTCAACAGTAATCATTGAGAGAATCTTGGATAACTTCTACTTCAACAGTAACGCTGAGCGAATCTTGGGCGACTTCAACCTCAACAGTAATCATTGAGAGAATCTTGGGCGACTTCAACCTCAACAGTAATCATTGAGAGAATCTTGGGCGACTTCAACCTCAACAGTAATCATTGAGAGAATCTTGGGCGACTTCAACCTCAACAGTAATCATTGAGAGAATCTTGGGCTACTTCAACCTCAACAGTAATCATTGAGAGAATCTTGGGCGACTTCAACCTCAACAGTAATCATTGAGAAAATCTTGGGCGACTTCAACCTCAACAGTAATCATTGAGAGAATCTTGGGCGACTTCAACCTCAACAGTAATCATTGAGAGAATCTTGGGCGACTTCAACCTCAACAGTAATCATTGAGAGAATCTGGGGGACGATTACTAAGTCTTTATCAGGAAAATCTGTTAGGGATCGATTTATCCGGACTAGAGAAGGCCTTTGACTGGATAAGAAACAGAGAAATCTTAGGGTCGATTTAACTGAACCGGTCTAGGTCTTGAAATGTAGCGGAGAACTTAACTGGATCTTTCCTGAAAGGTAAAGGTCAGTCATATGCAATGCATGATATGAATCAAGCAATGATGTTCTCAACATAAATGAGATTTGTAAGATATGATGCACATATGCATGCTATGATATATGGAAGTGTGATGTTTATGAATGTGTCTTTATCGTCTAGGAAAGTAAATCCTTGACGGGTGCCGAGAAGTCACTCCTGGGCTGATGTTGAAGAATAAATTTTGCTTCCGCTGGGGATGATAGTTGCAAGAATACCAGTAGGAGAAGATGACTCCGTTGGGGAATAAACTTGGCGAATGGATTACTCTGCAGGGAGGAAAGTACTCTAGCGATCTTGCTGGGAAGCAATACTCTGTGGGGAGAGAGGTACTTTATTGAGTTGTTGATAATAACTCGCTGGGGATACCATTATTGGGTTGGAAGTGTTAATAGACTTCACTGGGGATAAAAAGACTTCGTCGAGGACGATCCTTCCGTGGCTTTTGGCTGAGGATAACCCAGTTATATCCTGGTAAGGAAATAACTCTTTGAATAAAGCCGGGAGACGCGTTCGTGCTCTGCGAGGATAAGCTTCCATAATATACTGGGGATAAGCTTACTGCTTGGGGAGATGAATTCCAACTTTCCTGAGGAAACTGGATTGGATTCTCCTGGGAAGTTTTTTGAACTGTATTGGGGAAGTGACTCCAATGAATGTTTGATATACCGCCGGGGAACAATCTTTAGACCAAGAGTGCCGGGGATGCTTGTTAAGAATATCCGTACATTGCTAGGGAATGTTGAGATCTGCGGGAGGATACCCAACTCCCTTAAGGCTTGATAGTAGCTTTGCTTGAGGAGAGTGTACTGACTTGCTGGCTCACTCTCTGGGGAGTTAAGAGATCTGGTTATGTTCTTTAGCTAAACCTACCTTTACACTTTGATGGACAGAGCCATTAGATCGTTTGGACGACTCTTTATTGCCCCTGTTTCTGAGGTGGGAGAGGAAGACCTGTGAGGTGCTGATAGTTGTTGATGGACAAACCTTCTTCTGGTAGGCAGGTGACAGGATGACAGGACATAGTCGTACGCTTTAATCCCTAACTTTTTCCTGGACCGCCCTTTCGGGTTTTCAGTCCATCGGGATACCCATTTTTGCCCAAGCCGCCTTTTCAGGTTTTCGACTTGCCGGGTGTATAGATTTTTTTATTTCATCCCTTCATTTTTGCCCGAACCCTTTTGGTTCGCCGGGAAGCCCTTATTTTTGCCTAGGTGTGTCAACCTAGCGAGTCTTTGATTTTGCGTAGTATTTTTTTCGACTATGTCCACGCTCTTAGAATGCAGGGAGGTGCCCCTGGCTGCTTGTGTTGCCATATTACCAGAAGATGTCTGATCGTGCAAGATTCGTTGCTGGAGTGCCCCAAGTGACTCAGGCAGATATTTGCCCCTACTGTTTGGCTTTTGAGAGATTCTCCGAATCTTGATTGGACTGCCCCAGATAACGGACCATGATCATGCCATGCCCCTTGATTGGAAGTACTTCTGTTCATTAGGCATTCGTCGTGCGAATTTCTATGCTGTTCAAACAAAAGTCATATGCAAACAAAGTTATGTTAAAAATGCAAAGCCTATGTCTGTCTTGAAGATTTTGAAAATGCATTCTTTTTTTTTTCATAAAACAAGTGAATGTTTGTAAAATGTGATGTCAACTCCGTATTTACCGTAAGCCTTAAGGAGTCAGGATACCTTTCGTAACAGTATGCTTTCAAACTAACCCATGCTTCAGCTAGGACTTTTAAGGGTTATAACGTGGCCTGGTTCACGGTTTAAGAAACAAAGGATAAAGGCTCAAATTATTTGTACCCACCCGCTCTTCGTGATGTTCTTCAATCCTAAACTCAGTTGATCATACGTTAGCCCTTGTTTTGAGTCTTTGCTCTGAAATTCCAGTGATGGTTCAGATATTGCTGATTTATTCTGAATAGGCAGTCATTCCTTTTCGTTATTGTTGAGGGTTTGTATGACCTCTTTCTTTTTGATTTTGCTATCCCTAAATTTTGCCTGAACTGTTTCTTTTGTGATTACAGTCAGCGGGATGCCCCAGTTTTGTAAGTCTCCTTCATAGGTTTTGACTTAATGGATTTTTTATTTTTTTTGAGATATAATGATTGCCTATCCTTATGATTGTTCGGAACCAACACTGTCTTTTGTTGTTTTGTAAGGACCTCTTTGGTGCCATTCGTTATGCACTTGGATCAACTGAGAGACTACCCTGCCCCAGGTTATGATTAAGGGTTTTAAATTTCAAAAAAGAAAAACTCCTACTTCTTTGGCTCAGAGGGGTGGACGAGGGATTATCTTCCTTATAACTCCAGTGTTTAGGGATTTGAAACAATGCCTGTACTACATCAGCGGGGTCTGTTCAAAAGCATACTGTAAAGATAGCGGTATCGTTTTCGTCATCCTCCCTCAAGAGGCTTAGAATTATTGAGAGTTGATCATCAGAAAAAATATGAAAATAATTTGCATAGAGTGAATACGAATATATTGATTCAAAATAGACATAAGCGATGCATTAATGGAATAACAATGTTTAACATGAATAAATGTCTAAACAATCAAAGAACAACACAACTTGAACATTCGAATGAACAAAAGTCTTTTCATATCAGGGCTTGTCACTTCAAATGGTGAGCCTTGGAGGGATGGTAGAAAAATTCTGCCTGACCATCTTGTGTGAACTCTAGTGCTCCTTCATCAATCAGGTCCTGGATCTTGTTCCTCAGAGCCCAACACTCATTTGTATCATGTCCGGGACAGGCAGAATGGTAGGCACACCTTTTATTGGGATCATAAGTAGGATGTGCTGTGTTGGGGTTCTGGGGATGAGCCCTTAATGTGATCAAATTCAATCTCAACAGGCGTTGTAAAGCTTGAAACAGCGACATGTTGAGCGGGGTGAATTGCCTCCTGGACTTGTCTGGCTGAAGCCGGTGAGGTTGATGCTGAATTTGTGACACTGGAGCCATTTGAGGAGCTCTCCCCTTATCTCCTTGTCTCAAAGGTGGTTGAACGATGACTGGCTTTTTACCCTTAGACGTTTGCCCCAGTCGGTTACCCTGAAGCAGTTGGTTGACGAGAACTCCGAGCTCTTCTTGTCTTTGAGCTAAGCCTTGAATGATAGTCACCTGCCCCAGCATTTGGGCTTTCATTGCATCCATCTCAGCTTGCAGGTGTTTCAGTCGTTCGTCCTCAGCATTGTTCCTGACCAAGGTCTCCATGAGAAGTGTCCTCAACTCCTCCTGCCCCTTGGATAGATTCAGGAGGATTTCCTCAAACCGAGTCTCTTGAGCAAGAAGGTCCTGGTTATCTTGTTGGGAAGCCATTGCTGAAATAAACAGCGAGAACGGTAAGTGACCTGTAGCAAGGGTACCTGTAATGCAATGATATGTATGTATGCATGCAATGTTTTCAAGGATCTCGCGGGGTAGACAAGAAAATTGTTAGAATTGGAATCCGGTGACTTGATTGAAGGCACTTCATATTGTTGAGAGTCCTTCTTCAAGAGTCAAGGCTCACCATATCGAGTGGGTCATAGCCCCTTACTATTTTGTCTAGAGGAAAATAAATCCTCTTTGCCCCTTGCTGGGATAGTTGATTCACCATGACCTGCATCACAAGCCCTTGAGATCCTTGAAATGGATTAGTCCTTATGCAGGATGTATGCAATGGTATGATGTCATGCTATGCATGGGGTAATGTAGGTAAACCCTGTTACGAGTCCCAATTAAGGACTGCAAACCAAAACCTGCAAGAAACTCAGTACACTCTGTTAGGAGTCCCCATTAAGGACTATAAACAAAACCTGCAAGAGACTTAGTAAACCCTGTTATGAGTCCCAATTAAGGACTATAAACAAAACCTGCAAGTAGTTCATGTGTCAGATAACGAGCATGCAAGTAGTCAAGTACGAAGGCACACAAGTCACACAAGAGAAGCCCTTAGAGTTTAGGCCAGCATGGGGTCTGGGTATTACCCTCTTGAAGTTGGTGGGCTCAACCTGTCCTATTAGAAGTAACCGGGTTCTAAGGGTCCCAATATCACTGGATTGCTTTCATTGTTCATCGTTTCGATTTAGCCACTGAACTGGCGACCGAAATATTCCAGGAAAGCAACCCTCAATTGAGTGTAGTATCGAGTATCAACCAACTTCGGACTGTACCAAGGTCAGTTATCTCACAACCCTAAAGAGGCCAAGATAGTTCAATTAAGGTTCCTAAGGTCTGTTGATGCTTCACGACATCACGCGGAGGCCCCGTACTCTCCTTGACTGAACTCAAGGGTTACCGGTACACACCAAAGTGCCACATCAACGTAGCAGACTGTTTCAACCATGTCGGTATACCCCGCACAGTTCCCTCACAGCCTTGTTGCTACTTTCTAAGAAGGTATCCCCCAGATCCGGGTTAGGATCTATAGAGCTCCCAAGACAGTCCCACAATTTAAAGCAAGCAAAGAAAGCAATTGAAAACACAGTTATGAACTATCCCTAAGGTACACCTCACTTTAAGTTTGTGTCCCCAGCAGAGTCGCCAGTTCTGTGATCGGTGGATCTGGAACTGACTGTTTAAAGCTGGTTCGTGAAATGTCGCGGAAGCAAGAGTCGCCACCGTCTTTTATTTTCTCCAAATGGAAAGGACAAAAGCACAGAAAAATTCCTTATAGAGATTGCTCTCGGTTCGGGAGGTAGATTATAGAAAGGGAAGGTGTTAGCACCCTTTCTATCCATGGTTATCCATGGGCTCTTAGATACTTGCTCATTTGTGTTTTCAAAAATGGTTTGTTTGCTTTTCAATGTGGGTTTTAAAAAAGTCTCTTTGAAAATTTCAGTTCGACTCTTGTATCGGTCCTTAAGAGTGTTTGAAAAATTGCTTTCGAAAGCTTTTTGAAAATGTGTTGGTGTGAAAAGTATTTTTGATTTGTTTTGAAATTTAGAGCAAGTATCTAGAGTCGTCTACCTACCCTAAGGAATTCGTCTGTGTAAATGTCCTTTAAAGTAGTGCCATCCCACCATTGAGAGGTAGGTAGCACCACCGTTGGAGGTGTTCGGGTCAATTCGAAGGTTCAGGACATGGTGATCACCGGAGCAATAGGAAGACACCTTAGAAGCTACCCTCATGCCAGGTTCCCGGATCATGAGGACTTACTAAAACATCCTCTACTCGACGATCACCTTTCGAGAGGCAAGGCAACAGTGAAGCGTACCCTAGGGGTGGTGTGTGACTTGTGTGTCGTTTTCAGATATTTTGTCTTGTTCATGTCATGGGTGATCTACGCTTTGTTTTTATTTTAACATTCATTCTTGCATGCAATCTATTAGCAGTTAAAAAGTTGCGAGAAATATAGAGTTCCTAAACTATTACAAAGGCGCGGGTCCACATCGCCAAATTTAATCCAGGACCCGATTTGACATAAAATAAAGTAAAGTGCGAGAAATATAAATGTCTGAATTACATGGCTTTGGGAGAATTACATTAATATTTATAAGAAAATAAAATAACGTGCGAAAAGAATAAAAATAGAACGTTTGAGGGCGTTGGACCCTTTTGAAATTAAATTGAATTAAAAATTAATTAAGTATTCAATAAAAGAAAAGAAATGTTTTTTTTTTGTTTTTGTATTTAATGAAAATAAAGAAAAGGATTAAAATTATAGTTTAACGAAACCCTAATTCTAAATTATTTTTAATTATTAAGAAAATATTAAGGTTTAACCTAATTTATTAAATAATTAATGTACATGTTTATTTACAAAATATTTAGTAATTAATAATGATAATAATGATGAGAAAATTATTTATTTAAAAAAATGATGAAAAGTTAAAAAAACCTAATTTCTACATATTTTAATTTATTAAGAAAAATATTAAAGTTTTGAAACCTAAATTAACTAAGTTAATTATTAAAGTTTATTTACAAAAAATAATGGTGAAATTAATATTAATAACAATAAACATTTTTAGTTTCTGATTTTTTATTATGAAAATTATTTTAGGAAATTAAAGAAAACAATTAAAAACAATTAAAAGAATGAAAAGGAAAATCAAATAAAAAAATAAAAATGATGCAAACCATAGGGGGTGTCTGGCCCTTTTTGGAGGTGAATTGGGGTGGTTTGGCCATGTATTGGTGTCATGCATAAGTTGTTCTACTTTGGCCATTTGGCTTTTGGCTTTTGGCCATTTGTGTTTTGGCCTCAACGTTCCTTAATCTTCTCAGGATGTCTGTCTCGCCATGTATTAGTGTCATGTGTAAAATGTTCTGTTTTGGCCATTTGGCTTTTGGCTTTTGGCTTTTGGCCATTTGTGTCTTGGCCTCAACGTTCCTTAATGAACCTGCATGAGATCCTGTCTAAAATCTGCAGTGTTGAACCTCATGAACACATTAAATAAAATCATAAAATGCAAATAAAGCCAATATATGAAGAAATTTAATGTTTAGGCACAATATGGCATGTATGAATGATTATACCCTTTTGATCATGAAGATCAAATCAATCTTACCCTTACTGGAAAAGTAGTGACATGAATGCTTTTATGCCCTTTTGATCATGGAGATCAAGCCAGCCTTACCCTTACTGAAGAAGTAGTGAGATGTTGGTTTGTAACTGAGATGGCTTGTTTGTAGTGAGAGAGGGATTTGTAATAACGATTTCAAGGTTTTAGGATTCTTGAAAGAATTTGATATTCTAACAGTGTTGTGGCAAAGTTTTTTCTTCTCTCTTTTTCTCCTCTTTCTCCTCTCTGGTTTGTGTGAAAATAAGGTGATTATATAATGGAAATTAGGGTAAAGAAAATGGGCTTTGAATGTGCAATTGGGCCTCCAATGTTCACTTGAGTTCGTCACTTTCCAGGCTAAATCGCAGGGACTTAAGTGCAATTTTTGAAGTTGAAATGTGAAGACAAAATGTAGCAGACATCGATAACTAACTCCTGTCCGAAAATCGGCTCAATCGGATAAATGGTGAATTAGTTATGAATTTTTGAAGTTTCAGCTCAGACAAACTTATTTTGGGCTCCAGTGTCGACTATGACACGTTCTTCAATAAAAAACTGGTATTGATCGGTGCATAATTTGGTCTCGAAATTTGAAGCAAAGTTGTAGATCTATGAGTCAGGGACCTTGTGTAAAAATATGAGCCCAATCCGATAAAAATTGACCGAGTTATGAATTTTCGAAGTTTCGGCCCAGATGAAATAATATTCAGCATTCAGGATTTTCAGCGTGTCACGCACTCTGAGTAAAAAACGAAGGCCTTTTCAATACTGTTAGAACTCAATACCTTATGTGAAAATGTAGCCCACTCAATTTGTGAAATTTTGGCGCCGGAACCAGCTCGATACGATGAAAATCGACCAAGTTATGATTTTCTGAACATGACGCAAATAAACTTCTGTCACAAATTTTCTGTATGAAAATACTTGATAAATCCACATTTTTGAAGACCTTCTGATCGAAATTGGCTTCCAGCCGTGAGAGATGAAAACGTAGATAATGTCAAGACGGAATTTTGGCCACCGGAACGGGTTCAAAACGAGTCACGATCTTCAAGTTATGAATTTTTTAGCGCGTAAAAACTGCACTTTCAGCACACTTTTTCACCATATTTCTTCAAGAAAACTCGCACATTCGGATACCTTCTTTAAAGAATTGAATCTTGAGCCGAACCTGAATTTGAAAATACGTTGTCAGAGATATCTTGGCGAAAGAACACCTGAATATGACGCGCCGGGTTGGACTTGTGAATTTTTCTTGAAATATTTTGAGAAATATGGGAGGGCAAATTTTGGGGTACAACACCAGTTAAATAGATTCCTAAAGATTTTTTTGATGCCAATCTAGTCAAAAGAGACAAGACCTCCTCTGGTCCAGTTAAATCGATTCCTAAATATTTTTCTGATGCCAATTCAGTCAAAGAAGACAAGACCAGTTAAATCGATTCCTAAAGATTTTTCTGATGCCAATCCAGTCAAAGAAGACAAAACCTCCTCTAGTCCAGTTAAATCGATTCCTAAAGAATTTTCTGAGGTCAATCCAGTCAAATAAGACAAGACCTTGTCTGGTCTAGTTAAATTGACTCCTATAGATTTTTCTGATACCGACCCAGTCAAAGTCAATCCAAGACCTCCTCTGGTTCAGTCAGATCACCGATAAGATCTCCCTGATTTGTATTCCAATTGAAGTTCAGACCACCTATCAACAATCTCTAAATGGCATATGTAAGCCCATTTCCGACATCACCATGCTGATACCACTTCATGTGAGCGCAAATTTCTGGGC
Source organism: Vicia faba (assembly GCA_948472305.1). Lineage (NCBI taxonomy): Eukaryota > Viridiplantae > Streptophyta > Magnoliopsida > Fabales > Fabaceae > Vicia > Vicia faba. Next base: position 993,292,145 of record OX451735.1, read on the forward strand.
ACTCTAGTGTTCAATCATCTTCCACCTTCGGATCACGAAAGGCCTGAAAGCAAATCTATATCCTCAGGTTAAATAAAATTGAACAGGGGTAGCTATTGTACCCCAAAATTTGCCCTCCAATATTTCTCAAGACATTGCAAGAATAATCTCTAAGTGGCTCAAGATTGCTCAAGAGTTGGACAGTCAAATCATCTCCTAAGGCAGTCAACCTCAAATTAGGGTTTTGTGGTGCATCAAGGTATTTGCATCCAAATGACCCCAAGTGCTCCCCAATATCCTAATATGTTCTCAAGTTAATCCATGTCAAATTTCAAGCCTTGTAGAGGAAGTTTGGTCAGTCAATTGCTCAAAGGGTCCAAAAATCGACTATGCTAGGGCAAAAGTCAACTGTGACCTACAAATAGTCAAACTTCAATATTTTTTGTCAACATTCTCATTTTGAAGGCTAATTCATCATTTGATCAAGGGTTGATCATGATTCATCAAGGATTGCTCAAATTCATCAAAACTCAAAAGTTGCTAAATTAGGGTTTTGTAGGAAATGTCAACTCAACTTTGACCAAGCATAACTTTCTCATACTTTATAAGATATGACCCATCCAAAGCTCATTTTTAAGAGGATGCAATTTCCTACAATTCGTCTTCATACCCTAAGATAAATAAATGCACTCATAAAAAGTTACAAATTTGGACATTATAGGTCATTTTTGAAAGTCAACAAAAACAACTTTTTTTCCAAAGCTTATAACTTGAGCATGGAATATAAAAATGATATGATACCAAAAGGGTTGGTTATATGACATCTCAAGGTTTCTAAAAGTCCAACAACACCTCCAAAAGTTCAAAATTGAAGAAGTTATGCATTGTTAAAGTTGGGCATTTTTCCAAAATTGCCAAAAGTCAACTATCCCCAAAACATCAAATTTTGTCAAATGGGCCCACTTTTTTCCACTTGATTTGATCTTGTCACACTACACACGTGTCATATCTTCAGTCTTATGTCCATTCATTAATTTTTCTATTTTATTTGATTTTTATTGAATTAATTCATTTTAAATCAATTTAAATCCAAATAAAATCTAAATATTGATAACTTGGTATCTTTTTTATTGATACAGGCCTTAATTGTCATCATGGACAAGATCAAACTCGTTTCAAGCCATATCATGCATAAAATATTGGATTTGGAATTAAATTGGAAGCTTTTTAATGGAGGATCATATCATATCTCCAAGCATTGATACACCAAGATTCAGTCCACAAAATTTCACCTAATGCATTGCCTTATACATATACAAGCTAAAGAGGCACGAAAAAAGAACCTGGAGGCTGCACAATCATAAGAACAAAACTTGAGAAAATTGCAAAAAAGTGTGGAATCGAAATCACTCTTAGAGGCCGATTCAAAGCAAAATCTCAACATTATTCTCTTGCTTGACATCCACTGAGGGAGAGGCAATCAAAAACAAGCTCTTAGACCCCAAGAATCACGCTGTAAGTCTCTCTAAACCTTGCCCTGTACTCGAAATCGTATCCTCTCATTCTTGCATTTTTTTGACAAATTATTGGCATGGTCATGATCCTTGTGTGATTTCTAAGATTTTTGTACCATTTGATTGTACTTTCATGAGCCATAGCCTTGTAACCGAACCTAGGGTTTGGAAGTTTGTTTTTTGGGCGTTTTAGTTTTAGGAAAAATCAAGGCAAATAATGGATATAGGCATGTTCAGGAGGAAGAGACGAGCATGGCTGTGGTCGTGGCTTGAGTTTTCATGGTCTAGAACTCATTTTAGGATGAACCCATGGATTTAGCTGCGGATAAAAATCCGCAGGTAAAAAAACCAGGGCTGGGCGAAGAAAATGATTACGTGCCCCCTCCCCATTCGTTGGTTCAAATATTTCGCGCTTATTTTTTTTATTTCAGGCATAATAATTTGTTTTCTATATAATATTTTTTACCTAATCCATTAACAAACAAAGTCCAATGGTCCCGTGGTGAAGGCGTTAGTGCATAGTCCAGCAGGACCTGGGTTCGAATCCCAGGTCCACCATATTGCATATTATTCTTTTTCTTCAGGAAATCCAATGCGTTTCAGGAATTGTGGTTCATCATGCAGCCTCACCTAATCATCTTCCAGATGGCCTCAGGCCAGATCTGGTGGCCCAGAATGAAAGACCACCATGTGCTCTAGTCAACAGGTGCACGTGAGATCATGGAAAGTCAATCAGGCTTGCAGCAAATGGGCCTGGAAAATGCTAATCTCACCTCCAATCTGGGCCCAAACCCCTTGGTTATTTCTTTCTTTTATTTATTTTTGTTTATTTGTTTATTAATTATTTTAATTGTTTAATTAACCAATTAAGTTTTTCCTCATAAAATCAAAAACACAAAAACATATTTTATTTATTAAAATTAAATTCAACTTTTATTTTTGTAAATAAATTAATTCAATTAACTTCGTTTTAATTAGGTATAATTTTTAATATCTTTTGCAAATAAATAAAATTAATGTAGAATATTAGGTTTTATTAACTTTGACCAAATTTATTCCATTTCTTTAAATATCCAAAAATCCAAAAAATTATCTTTTTTAATTAATTTATTTATTTAATTAACCTAATTTAATTTCTTCTTAATTCAAAAATAACAAAAAATGCGTTCTTTCAAAAAAAGGGTCAAAACCCTAAAAAACTCGCCCGATCTAATTTCTCACACGCGATCCATTTGTGATATTGATGTAATTGTTTCCCGTAATGTAATAGTTTTATTAGGACTTTATTTTATCGCTTTATTTTATTTTCCGCAATTTAATTTCAAGGGTTGTTTTTGACGATGTAAATACCCGACGCCTTGTAATAGTTTAGATTTAATTTCCGCAATTTAATTTCCGCAAACTATACACTGTTAGATGTTTGATAATATGGAATGCACGACAAGATCAAATGTATGAACTTAAAATCCACATAGATAACCATTGACATGTACAAAGATAAAATTAACCGAAACAACACACTCGCACATGCGCACTCTTAGGGTACACCTCACTTGGTTGCCTTCAAACGTGGTCATTGATTATAGGAAGTTTTAGAGGTCGCCCTCTTGTCCAAAGATCATAGTTTCCTCGAAATGATTTCCTCGGAAAAATGATCTAAGACATTAGGGTTACCGCTAAGGCGTCCTAACATTGCTTTAGTGACCACACGTCCCTTAATCGAATTGACCTTTAAAACTCCAACGACGATGCTACCTACTCACCAATATTGGGATAGCATTGTCTAAAGGACATTAGAACAAATTAATTCCTTTTTCGAGTAGGTAGATGGTTCTTAAGTACTTGCTCTCTCAAAACAAAATAAAACTTTTCACACTTACACTTTTCAAACAAAAAACTCTTTCAAACCCACAAACACAAAGAAAAGCAATTTTTGAAAACAATATGAGCAAGTACCTAAGAGCCAGTGGATAACCACTAATAGAAAGGGTGCTAACACCTTCCCTTTCTATAATCTACCCCCCGAACCCGAGAAACATCTCGAAAAAGGAATTTTTTTGTGATTTTTTCCTTTCCTTGTTGGATAAAATAAAAGACGGTGGAGACTCTTGCTTACCGCGACATTTTGCAAAAACAAACGCAAAATGCGAACCATCATTCCAAAAACAGTCAATTCTCTTCCCACCGTATCACAGAACTGGCGACTCTGCTGGGGAACATTATAAGTGGGGTGTACCTTAGGATTAGATCATTGTGTTTTTCAATTGTATGCTTTGTATGATTTATATTTGTGGGCTTGTATCAGAGTTACTATAGATCCTAACCCGGATCTGGGGATACCCTTTAGGTAAGTAGCAATAAACTGTAAGAGAACAGTACGACGTAGACCGATACGGTTGAAGCAGTAGCTACGTTGGTGTGGCACTTTAGATTGTACTGATATCACTTGTGTTGGAACGAGGAGTATATGGGTCATCTAAGGGGTCATTAAGCACCAACTGACCTTAGAACCTTTAAATTGACCAACTTGGCCATAGAACAGTAGCAGTATGCTACACTCATTGAGACTAAACTCTCGCGATGATTCCGACCGCAAGAAAATGTTGCTAAACTGGAATTATGACCAATTGAGGGTAGTCAGTGATATTGAGATCCTTTAGAACCCGGTTACTATTTTTAGGACAGGTTTAAACCAATTGAACTGAAAGAGGGTAGTACCTAAGCTCCTTGCCAGCCTGAAATTTAAGGGCTCTCTGTGTGACTTGTGTGCCTTTACCATGTTTGCTATTTGTGGATACCTGTGATGTGCTTTCTATCATGACATCATGACATCATAACATTGCATACATGTTGCATTGGACTAACCTATTTTAATGACATGAGGGATTCATCTTTGTTCTGTTTTGTAGGTCATCATGATGCTTATGCATAGGAATACCATCCGGATTAACTTTGTCCAGGTTCCCACTTTGCTTAAAGAGTTGATTGCAAAGATGCCTGATACTAATTCCTTCCTCAGAAGACATGGTTATCTTCTCAGTTTGGTCACCTCCAAATTGGACGAGCAGATGATGAGTGTTCTAGTCCAGTTCTATGATCCATTGTACCATTGCTTTACTTTCCAGGACTACCAGCTGGTTCCCACCATAGAAGAATTCTCTTATCTGCTCGGTATCTCCATTTTGGAGCAGACCCCGTTTACTGGTTGGGAGAAGATTCTTAGGCCCGAAGAGATTGCTGCAGCCCTTCGTTTTACCAAGGAGAAGGTAATGGCTAATTGGGAGACTAGAAGTGGAGCAAAGGGCTTTCTGACTAAGTTCTTGGTTAGTAAGGCTAATTATTTCTGGGATAGCCTAGACTTTAAGGCATTCAAAGATATTTTGGCTCTTCTGATATATGGCTTGGTATTGTTTCCGAACTCCGACTCTTTTGTTGATGTGAATGCGGTGAAAATCTTCATCTCTCGTAATCTTGTGCCCACACTCTTGGGTGACATCCTTCATCAGCTTTATGCCCGTACTGCCCGAAAACAGGGGACCTTGATGTGCTATGCTCCATTATTAGAGAGGTGGTTTATTTCGCACCCCCCCAAATCAGTGCTGAAGAACAAAGAAGGAATGGGCTGGGCCTATAGGGTTATGTCTCTCTCTCATAATGACATTATCTGGACTCTCAAGGGTATGGATGAGGAGGCTATCATTGATCGTTGTGGGGAGTATCCCAATGTTCCTCTGTTAGGAACCCATGGAGGAATTTCTTACAATTCGTGCTTAGCCTTACGTCAGTTTGGGAGAGCCAGAAGAGAAGGACCTCATGAGCTGTTAATGCCTAATATCATCTTTTATTTTCAAGGGGATAGCGACGAACAACGTCGCAGATTCATAAAGGCCCGGGATAGAGTTCACAGATCTGATCCATACGAGCTGGGTCCAAAGACTTCGCTTCCAATGGAGCCATATCTCAGATGGGTATGTACCCGTGCCCAAAAGCTGGGTATGCCATATGAAGTCGTCCGGCCTATCATTGTTGAAATTGCTAATGAAGAAGGGGTTCTTTCGACCATCCTCCATCCTTACATGCCCACTGACATCGGGGCACTGAAAAGGTCTTGGATGCAGCTGAGAGAGGAACAGGATGCTTATCGAGAAAAGTTCAACGAGCAAGAGCAGAAGATCCAAAGGTTGACTAGGCAGTTGGAGAACGAGCGGATTCTGAATGACTATGTCCGCACCAACAAGAAGAGACCATGGGAGCACTGATTGACCTTTGTTGATTTCCTTTCCAGTTTTCATTTACTTTTCAGTATTTCCATTATTGTAACGCCCTGAGGGCATCAGTTGAACAATTTGAATTTTGAATTTTATCTAATAAAGTGTGTTTCCTTTCTTGTTTTAAGATTTGTAATAAATAATTTGAAACTTTACTTGCATACAAATCATTAATAAAGCATTGGACGTTTTCTTGCATACAAATCTTGCGCTCCATGTTTTTCTTTTGTTTTTCACTTTATCAAAATAGCTATTCTCTTACACACACTCACGTATCATAATGCAGATCTATATCCACTATGGATCCCATTGATAATAGCTCTACTATTTCCAGTTATGACTTCAAAAATCCGATCAACCAAGCCAAGGATGAATGTGAGGATGATTGTGAGGTGCCTGGAGAACTTGCTAGACTGTTACAGCAGGCAGAAAGGGCCATACAACCCCATGAAGAGTCGGTTAAGACAGTGAATTTGGGTACAAAGGAAGATAGAAAGGAGGTTAAAATAGGTGCAAACATGGGACTTAGCATCAAATAGAGGTTGGTACAGATGCTGCACGACTACGTTGAGATCTTCGCTTGGTCCTATGAAGACATGCCTGGTTTGGACACTGATATTAGGGTACATCGCCTGCCGACCAAAGAAAATTGTCTTCCGGTTAAACAGAAGGTCCATCGTATGCGCCCTGAAATATCAGAGAATATCAAGGCAGAGGTCATGAAACAGTTCGACGCAGGATTCTTAGCTGTCACTTCCTATCCACAGTGGGTTGCTAACTTTGTTCCGGTACCTAAAAAGGACGGTAAGGTACGAATGTGTGTTGACTACAGAGATCTGAACAGGGAAAGCCCCAAGGATGACTTCTCGCTTCCTCACATTGATGTTCTGCTCGACAACACCATGCAACACAAAATCTTCTCCTTCATAGATGGTTTCTCTGGCTACAACCAGATCAAGATGGCTCTTGAAGACATGGAGAAGACAACCTTCGTTACACAGTGGGGCACCTTCTGCTACAAGGTAATTCCTTTTGGGTTGAAGAACGCTGGGGCAACCTATCAACGTGCCATGGTCGCTTTGTTCCATGATATGATTCATCATGAGATCGAATTCTATGTTGATGACATGATAGCCAGGTCTCAGACTGAGGAAGAGCACCTTGATCATCTCAAGAAGTTGTTCGATAGGTTGAAGACATGCAAGTTGAGGTTGAATCCGAACAAGTGCACCTTCGGGGTAAGGTCTGGTAAACTCCTGGGTTTCATTGTCAATGACAAGGGTATTCAGGTAGACCCTGCGAAGGTAAAGGCCATACAAGAGATTCCGTCTCCCCGCATAGAGAAAGAGGTTAGAGGTTTCTTGGGACGTCTGAATTACATCTCCAGGTTCATTTCACATATGACAACTACTTGTGAGCCAATCTTCAAGCTTCTGAAGAAAGATCAAGTGGTAAAATGGAATGATGAATGCTAGACCGCTTTCGAAAGAATTAAAGAATACCTTCAAGAACCACCAATTCTGATGCCTCCAGTTGAAGAAAGACCTTTGATATTATATTTGACTGTGCTAGACAATTCAATGGGGTGTGTGTTGGGGCAGCATGACGAGTCTGGTCGAAAAGAGCACGCAATTTATTACCTTTGAAAAAAGTTTACCGACTGTGAGTCACGATACTCATTGCTCGAGAAAACTTGATGCGCTTTGGCATGGGCTACTCGCCGACTGAGACAGTATATGCTGACTCACACTACCTTGTTGATATCAAAGATGGATCCGATTAAGTATATTTTCGAGAAGCCCGCTCTCTCTGGAAGGATATCATGATGGAAAATGATCTTAACCGAGTACGACATACGATATACAACCCAAAAAGCAATCAAGGGGAGTGTATTGGCCGATCATTTGGCTCATCAGGCCGTGGATGACTAGTAGTCCACAAATTTTGAGTTCTCGAATGAGAATATTATGTTGGTGACTGACTACGAAGAACCTGGACCAGATGAAGGACCCGAGGAGGGATCCCAATGGTCTATGTATTTTGATGGAGCCTCAAACGCGTTGGGTAACGGAATTGGTGTTGTAATCATATCTCCCGAGGGCTATCATGCTCCATTCACCGCCCGATTATGTTTCAACAACACCAACAACATGGCGGAGTATCAAGCATGTATCATGGGTCTTCGAGCTGCTATTGACCTAAGGATCATGTTCTTGAGTGTATTCGGGGATTCCGCTCTGGTAATAAGTCATATCAAAGGCGAGTGGGATACGAAGCACCCGAATGTTATCCCATACAAAGAATATGTACTAACATTGCTCCCACACTTTAAGGAGGTAACCTTTAAACATTTCCCACGAGAGGAGAACCAGTTAGAGGATGCGCTAGCTACCATGTCTTCTATGTTCAAAGTTAGGTGGGACAATGAAGCTCCTCAGATTACCATTGAGAGGTTGGATGAACCAGCACACTTCTGTGAGATCGATATCGAAGAAGTGGCAGACAAACCCTGGTTTCCCGAAGTCAAAAGGTATCTCGAGGCTCAGGAATATCCCAAAGGGGCATATGTCAATGATAAGAAGTTTCTGAGAAAGTTCGCTGCAAAGTTCTTCCTCAGTAATGTGATCCTCTATAAACGCAACCATGACTCCACACTGCTACGGTGTGTAGACAAGAGCGAAGTAAAGAGGATCATGACAGATCTACATGAAGGCACTTTCGGAACCCATTCTAGTGGACATACCATGGCTAGTAAGATCCTACGGGAAGGATACTATTGGTCCACTATGGAAGCTGATTGTTATCAACACTCTCGAACCTGTCATAAGTACCAAATCTACGCTGATAAGGTGCATGTGCCTCAATTCCCCCTAAATTTTCTGACAGCTCCTTGGCCCTTTGCGATGTGGGGCATCGACATGATCGACGATATTAGACCTACTGCATCTAATGGGCATCGTTTCATCATGGTGGCCATTGATTATTTAACAAAGTGGGTTAAGGCAGCATCTTTTACTACAATAACCAAGAATGTCGTGGCGCGGTTTATCCGACACAATCTGATCTGTCGATATGGTGTACCAGAGAGAATTATTACTGACAATGGTACGAATCTCAACAACAAAATGATCACCAAGCTCTAAAAAACAGTTTAAGATACAACACCATAATTCTTCTCCTTACCGACCGAAGATGAATGGAGTTGTTGAAGCAGCTAACAAGAACATCAAGAAGATTGTACAGAAGATGACGGTGACATATAAAGACTGGCATGAGATGTTACTGTTTTCTCTTCATGGGTACCGTACCTCAGCACGGACGTCGACAGGGGCAACACACTACTCTCTGGTATATGGCATGGAGGCAGTCCTACCCATAGAAGTCCATATACCTTCTCTCAGGATTATGAAGGATACGAGTTTGAACAAAGACGACTGGATCCAAACCCGACTTGATCAGTTAAACTTAATTAATGAGAAGAGACTTACTGCTATCTGCCATGGTCAGACATATCAAAAGCGAATGATCAAGGCTTTTAACAAGAAAGTCAGGCGTCAAGAATATCAAGTCAGGGATCTGGTGATCAAACGCATCATACTGCCGCAAGAGGATCCCAGGGGAAAATGGACTCCCACGTACGAAGGGCCATTTGTGGTTAAGAAAATTTTCTCGGGAGGAGCTATGATTCTAACCAACATGGATGGTGACGACCTTCTTCACCCTATCAATGCAGACATAGTAAAAAGATACTACGCATAATCAAAAACCCGCTAGGTTAACTGGCCTAGGCAAAAACAAGGGCTTCCCGGCGAACCAAAAGGGTTCGGGCAAAAGTAAGGGATGAAAATGAAAAAAATCTGTACACCCAGCAAGTCGAAAACCCGAAAGGGAGGCTTCCGAGAAAAAGGGTATCCCGGTGGATTCAAAACCCGAAAGGGCAATCCAGGAAAAAGTTAGGGATTGAAGCGTATCGCTATGTCTCATTGGATCATCTGGAGACCAAACTTCGGTATCGATTATCAAGCTCGGAGGACGCCAATCAATCTGATCAACCTTCGGCCAAGTAGCAAAGTGATGAGACGCTTGAAGATATAAAGGAAATATCAGATTGGAACCCAATGGGGTCGTTTCACATAGCTGTTTTTCTTTCCTTCACACAAATTGTATTATTTCTATCTTTCGGCGGTGTTCTCTTACTAGGACGTCATCCTCCTTGTACAAAACGCCTATTACGGGCCAATTTCAAAATCAATACAAGTCATTTTCACAAGAAACTTCAATTTGTTTTTTTTCTTTTTTCTGTTTTGTTTTGAAAGAACGTCCAATGATTTATTTTTGATATATGCATTTGAAAATGATTGCTGCTCATAAATATTTACATAAGAAACAAAGGCAATTACTTGTAATTCCAGAAATATGAAAAAACAAGAAGTACCAAACCCAACGGTTCCTCTGCCCAGCAGGTATTGGGATAGAGTCAACTTTGGAACATGATTATCAATACATACACTCCCCACAGAGTAAAAGTACCCAAAAGGCATTGATGTCAGCTTTCCCGAAACAGGACATAACTATCTTCCCGGCAGAATATTCACAAATCTCCAGCAACAGTCAATGATTTATTTTCCCAGACGCGAGCATACCCCGACAACATTTCATGAACATACATCATGACATACGCATACATATCATATACAGCATAATCTCATTTATTGAGAGAACATCATCTCACCCTGCATTTCATGCATCACATATAACTAACCCTGATATCTTTTCAGGAAAAGGCGATTAGCTTCAATGAATCCAGCAGTTATACAAATCACATCTACAGATAACTAATGGAAACTTAGTTCCCAAAATCAAACGGGTCAACTAATATACATTAATATATCGAAGTAACCTCACCCCGATTCATTTTGAATTTTACACGAACTTAGCACAAAGTAACCTTACCCAGGTTCATCCTGAAGTTTTACACGAACTTATCACAAAGTAACCTTACCCAGGTTCATCCTGAAGTTTTACACGAACTTATCACAAAGAAACCTTACCGCTGTTCCTCCTGAAGTTTTACACGAACTTATCAAAAAGTAACCTTACCCCGGTTCCTCCTGAAGTTTTACACGAACTTATCACAAAGTAACCTTACCCCGGGTTCCTTCTCACAGCCCTACTATTCAGGCTTTCATATCGAAGCAACCCTACTATCCAGGTTCCTTCTCGCAACCCTACTATCCAGGTTCCTTTTCACATCCCTACTATCCAGGCTTTCATATCGAAGTAACCCTACTACCCAGGTTCCTTCTCACAGCCCTACTATCCAGGCTTTTCATATCGAAGCAACCCTACTATCCAGGTTCCTTCTCATAGCCCTACTATCTAAGCTTTCATATCGAAGCAACCCTATTATCCAGGTTCCTTCTCACAACCCTACTATCCAGGTTCCTTCTCACATCCCTACTATCCAGGCTTTTCATATCGAAGCAACCCTACTATCCAGGTTCCTTCTCACAGCCATACTATCCAGGCTTTCATATCGAAGTAACCATACTATCCAGGTTCCTTCTCAAAACTCTACTATCCAGGCTTTCATAATGAAGTAACCCTACTACCCAGGTTCCTTCTCACAGCCCTACTATCCAGGCTTTTCATATCGAAGAAACCCTACTATCCAGGTTCCTTCTCACAGCCCTACTATCCGGGATTTTCATATCGAAGCAACCCTACTATCCAGGTTCCTTCTCATAACCTTAATATCCAGGTTCCTCCTCTCTTATCCCCAAACAACAATCCACAACACTGTAAGACTAGAACCTGATCAAACACGATTGGTTTCGCATCTCCCTAGTAGAGTAACGGACAACTGAAGCTCCTAAAATTCTATATCTCCCAATACAGATACCAATGTTCCTCAGTAGATTCCTCGTCGACAATAACAACAGGAACTCTCATCAAAGGAATATCTCAAGAAGTCCACATTCTCTAGATGGCATCTTTAAGCCCATCTCCGACAATTCTCCGTCGCATCCAAGATGGAATATTTAATCCCATCTCCGACAATATTCCATTATCGACCTCCAAATGGCATCTGTAAACCCATTCCCGATATCACAAATCAAGTGCCACTTCATGCGAGTGCAAATTTCTGGGCACTCTAGTGTTCAATCATCTTCCACCTTCAGATCACGAAAGGCAGGCTAGCCAATCTACAAATGTCAATTGAGGTCCCCAAGTTGCTCAAGGAAGTCCAAGAGTTGACCAGACAAACTCTCTCCTAAGGCAGTATACCTTAAATTAGGGTTTCCCTTTTCATCATAATGTGTGAACCACAAAGGCCCCAAATGATCTACAAGGCCCTAATATGTTCCCAAGATCCTCCATGTCAAGTCTCATGCCTTGCACAAGATGTTTGCTCAGTCAACTGCTCAGATGCTTGAGAATCGACTGTATTAGGTCAAAAGTTAACTGTGGCCCACATACAGTCAAACGTTAATATTTTTGGTCAACATCAACATTTTGAAGTGACTTACATCATTTGATCAAGGGTTGATCATGATTCCTCAAAGAATGCTCCAAATTCATCAAAACCCAAAAGTTGCTAAATTAGGGTTTTGTAGGAAAAGTCAACCCAACTTTGACCAAGCATAACGTCTTCATACTTTATCAGAAATTTTCCATCCAAGGCTCATTTTGAAGAGTATGCAATTCCCTAAAATTCATCTCCATGCCACAAGTTCAAAATATGCACTCATCAAAAGATATGAATTTTTACATTATAGGTCCTTTTGAAAAGTCAACAAAAACACCTTTTGGGTCAAAGCTTCATACATGAAAATGGAAGATCTAATGGAGATAAAACCAAAAGGGTTGTTTAGGGGACACCCTAAGCTTTCTAAAAAGTCAAAGAACATACTCCTATGGTCAAAATTGAGAGAGATATGCATTGTCAAAGTTGGTAATTTTTGGAAAATTGTCAAAAGTCAACATTGATCAAATTTGCATTTTTTCCAAAGGGCCCCATGTTTTCTAGTTTTAAACATGTTTCTAATAGGACCCACGAACCGTGATATTTTCCACCTATTATTCTATTATTTTTATTATTTATTTTTATTTCATTTCATTTAAATCAAAACAAATCAATATAAAATAGTAAAATAATGAAATAAAATCAAACGCATCATACTGCCGCAAGGTGATCCCAGGGGAAAATGGACTCCCACCTACGAAGGGCCATTTGTGATTGAAAACATTTTCTCGGGTGGAGCCATGATTCTAACCACCACAAAAGGTGACGACCTTCCTCACCCTGTCAATGCGGACATAGTGAAAAGATACTACGCATGATTAAAGACCCGCTAGGTTGACTGGCCTAGGCAAAAATAAGGGCTTCCTGGCGAACCAAAAGGGTTCGGGCAAAAATAAGGGATGAAAATGAAAAAAAAATGTACACCCGGCAACTTGAAAACCTGAAAAGGCGGCTTGAGCAAAAAAGGGTATCCCAATGGACTGAAAACCCGAAAGGGCAGTCCAGGAAAAAGTTAGGGATGTAAAGCGTATCACTATGTCCCATTGGATCACCTTGCGACCAGACCTTAGTATCAACTATCAAGTTCGAACGGAACAAATCAATCTAATCAGCTTCGGACAAGCAGCAAAGTGATGAGACGCTCGAAGACAGAGCGACAATAGCAGAATTGGAACCCAATGGGATTGTTGTACATATCTGTTTTCTTTTTACACAATATTGTATAATTTCCATTTTTCAGAGGAGTTTTCTTACTAGAGCGTCAGGTCCCTTTTAAAAAAACCCCTATTATAGGCTAACTTCGAAAATCAATACAAATCTTTTTTACAAAACTATTTGTTTTTCTTTTTCTGTTTTGTTTTGCAAGAACATCCAATGATTTATTCTTGACATATGCATTTGAATATGATTGTTGTTCATAAATATTTACATAAGAAATAGAAAGAAAATTGCTCGTTACTTAAGAAACAGGGGCAAAAGCAAAAAATGTCCAAACCTGACAGTTACTCTGTCCAGCAGGTACCAGGGAAGAGACATCTTTGAAACACATTCATCAGTGCGTACGAACTTGTGACATATGTACTCCCTACAGAGTAAAGAGGTGATCAAAGCATTGATCTCAGCTTCCTCAAATCAGGAGGTACTTTCCCCATCCGATTCCCTTCAGAGAGATGCCAGTTACATCCACCCAACCGAATTTCATAATCGCAAGCGGGTCATAAAAATTTGTCTCCCAAGCAGAGTTTACTTCCCTGAATGTGGAAACTTAATCCCCGACAGAGTTTATCCCTCCAGCTACGAAAGTTCACTTTTAAACAGAATTATTCCCCCGCAGAGTTATTCTCAAACAAATTTTATCCCTGGAAGAATATTCACAAACAACAAGGAGTAAATCTCCAGCATAGTCATCTCCGTTCACCATCCTCAGCGGAAGTAAAAGAACCACAATTATCTACAACCGTCAAGAAGGCCATATTCTCCAGCAGCAGTCAGGGATTTATTTTCTCAGACTCGGATATGTCACAATAGCATCTCATGATCACACATCATGACATGTGCTTACATGTTACATACCGCATAATATCATTTATTGTGAGAATATCATCTCTCCATGCATTTCATGTATCGCATGCAAATAACCCTATTATCTTTTCAGGAGAGACAATTATCACCAACAATTACAGTAGTTATACATGTCATATCTCCAGACGTCTAATGAAAAGTTAGTTCCCGAAACCAGGTTTCTCATAGCCCTACTATCCAGGTTCCTTCTCATAGCCCTACTATCCAGGATTTCATCTCGTAGTAACCCTACGAGCCAAGTTCCTTCTCATCGCCCTACTATCCAGGCTTTCATCTCGAAGTAACCCTACAACCCGGGTTCCTTCTCATAGCCCTAATATCGAGGCTTTAATCTCGAAGTAACCCTAAGATCCAGGCTCCTTCCTATAAGCCATACTATCCAGGCTTTCATTTCGAAGTAACCCTACGACCCAGGTTCCTTCTCATAGCCCTACTATCCAGGCTCTCATTTCGAAGTAACCCTACGACCCAGGTTCCTTCTCATAGCCCTACTATCCAGGTTTTCATCTCGAAGTAACCCTACGACCCAGGTTCCTTCTCATAGCCCTACTATCTAGGATTTTATCTCGAAGTAACCCTACGACCCAGGTTCCTTCTTATATCCCTACTATCCAGGCTTTCATTTCGAAGTAACGCTACAACCCAGGTTCCTTCTCATAGCCCTACTATCCAGGCTTTCATCTCGAAGTAACCTTACGACCCAAGATCCTTCTTATAGCCCTACTATCCAGGCTTTCATCTAGAAGTAACACTACAACCCAAGTTCCTTCTTATAGCCCTACTATCCAGGCTTTCATTTCAATGTAAACCTACAACCCAGGTTCCTTCTCATAGCCCTACTATCCAGGCTTTCATCTCGAAGTAACCCTACTATCCAGGTTCCTTCTCGTAGCCCTACTATCTTGGCTTTCATCTCGAAGTAACCCTACGACCTAGGTTCCTTCTCATAGCCCTACTATCCAGGATTTCATCTCGAAGTAACCCTACGACCCAGGTTCCTTCTTATAGCCCTACTATCCAGGCTTTCATCTCGAAGTAACCCTACTATCCAGGTTCCTTCCTGTAGCCCTACTATCCTGGCTTTCATCTCGAAGTAACCCTACGACCTAGGTTCCTTCTCATAGCCCTACTATCCAGGCTTTCATCTCGAAGTAACCCTACGACCCAGGTTCCTTCTCAAAGCCCTACTATCCAGGCTTTCATCTCGAAGTAACCCTACGACCCAAGTTCCTTCTCACAGCCTTACTATCCAGGCTTTCATTTTGAAGTAACCCTACGACCCAAGTGCCTTCTCATAGCCCTACTATCCATGCTTTCATCTCGAAGTAACGCTACGACCCAGGTTCCTTCTCATAAGCCCTACGATCCAGGCTTTCATTTCGAAGCAACCCTACTATCCAGGTTCCTTCTCCCATATCTCCAGACAACTGTTTATAACATTGTAAGACCTGGACCCGACCAAATACAGTCGATGTCACATTTCCCCAGTATGTCGCCGTGCAGCCTGGACCCTAACCAGATATGCAACTTACTGCCCACCTCCTCAATCAGGAATTAATTCCCCATTACGGTAGTGGACAAGCGAAGCTCCTATACTCAATCTCCCAGGATGTAAACCGGCATTCCCCGGTAAAGCCCCTCTCAACGGTAGGTACAGGAATTCTTGAAAAGGAATCTCTTATGCAACTGATATCTTTTTTGGATGGAATCTTTAAGCCCATCTCCGACGATTCTCTGTCAACTTCCAAATGGCATCTGTAAGCCCATTCCCGATATCACCAATCAGTGTTACTTCATGCGAGTGCAAATTTATGGGCACTTTAGTGTTCAATCATCTTCTACCTTCTGATCACGAAAGGTAGACCAACCAATCTACATCCTCAGGTTTAAGAAGATTGAATAGGAGCAGCTATTGTACCCAAAAAAATTCCCTCCCATTGTACTTAACATATGTTCATTGAAATCCTTAACTTGCCCAAGGATGCCCAAGAATTGATCAGGCAAATGCTCTCCTATGACATTGAACCTCAAACTAGGGTTTCCATTTTCATCAAGATGGGTAATCTCCAAAGGCCTCAAACCTTTTCCATGGTCCTAATATGTTCTTAACATCATCCATTCCAATTTTAATGCCTTGCACAAGAAGTTTGCTCAGTCAACTGCTCAAATACCTTAAAATCAACCATGTTAGGTCAAAAGTCAAATGTGACTCACATACATTCAAACTTAGAGATTTTTGGTTAACATCAAAATTTTGAAGTAATACACATCATTTGATCAAGGGTTGATCATGATTCCCCATGAAATGCTCCTAATTCATTAAAACTCAAAAAGTTGCTAAATTAGGGTTTCTTAGGAAAAGTCAACCAAACTTTGACCAAGCATAACTTTCTCATACTTTATCAGAAATTTATCACCCAGGGCTCATTTTGAAGAGAATCTAATTCCCTAAAACTCATCTTCATCCCCCAAGTTCAATAAATGCACTCACGAAAAGATATAAATTCATACATTATGGGTCCTTTTTAAAAGTCAACAAAAACACCTTCTGGGTCAAAGCTTCTTACATGAACATCGAGGATCCAATTGAGATGAAACCAAAAGGCTTGTTTAAGGGACACCCAAATCTTTTTAAAAAGTCTAAGAACACCCTCTTAGGCTTAAAATTGAAGGAGATATGCATTGTCAAAGTTGGCCATTTTTGGAAAATTGTCTAAAGTCAACAATACCCAAAATTGCATTTTTTGTCAAATAGGCCTAACTTTTTATGCTTGCATCTTACTTCTAACATGGTCCACGACCCAAAAACTCTCCCACATATAATTGGCTTTATTTATTTAATTTATTTTGATTTTAATCATTTTAAAAATCAAATTAAATCAAATAAATGATATAAATTAGTAAAGATTTGTTTTTATCTGATTTTGAATAGAATCACAATCCAATTATGCTATCAAAGAAAATCAAATCGTGCAAAGGGTGATTGGGATGAGAATGGAATGATTTGGCTTGATTTAGGAAGAAATAATGAAAAGAGGAAATCAAATCCAATCTTCTTAATTTGCCAAGATTTGAATACTTTTCGTTGACCTAATTCAGTGCACTACATATATAGAACAATTCCCAAGCAAAAAAAAGAGGATTGAACACGTGAAGCTGCCAAGACAAGTTGCCACTTTTTTCCAAAAAGTCTCAAGACGAATTCCATATTAGAGCCATCCTCAAGGAGATTCAAGGAGTGCAACACGTTCCTGGACACCTACAGAATCTTTTCCAAACATTTGCAGGCACTAAGATACCCAGAATCATCCTCCAAATCTCTCACAGTTTTCCATAGTTTTAAAATTCATATCCTTTCGGTATGTTGGACCGGTTAGACCGTGAATCAGAGAGTATAATGATTTGGTAAGGTTATTAGATCATTGTTGTCGATAAAAATCAGTGTGACTCAGACGATTTACTAGTCAGATCAATGAACCTGTTGGTTTCTTAATCCGACGGATTGAATGTTTTATGTTTTTTAACTTAATTATAATTTTCGTTCTTTTTTTTCATTTTCTTAAGTTTTGGTGCTCTATTTTTAAATCCGATTTTATTAATATTTATAATTATTTTTTATTATTTATAATAACGAAATAATATTAAAATTATAAATATAAAATTTTATCAAATTTTAAGAATCTGACCTATAACCTTTTAAAATTATTGGGATTATCATTTTACCTTTGCACCTTAAATCTCTTTGATGTTTAATTTGATTAAAGAAAAGAAAGTTATATATTCTATAACTATAATATTACAATTTTCATTATATTCTATGTAATATGTCATTTTGTCAACCTTTTGGAACATGTCTATGTAACATGTCATTTTGTCAACATTTTGAAACATGTCTATGTAATATGTCATTTTGTCAACCTTTTGCAACATGCCTATGTAACATCTCATTCTGTTAACCTTTTGAAACATGTCTATGTATTTTGGAACATATCTATGTAACATGTCAACTTCAAATTTTCATTTCAAGTAATCTGATGTGTTCATTTACTAGTAATACCCAAATTTATGTTACTACAATTAATGATATGCCAAACAAAATAAGTCATATTAAAATGATAAATTGTGTTAACATTACACATAAGATTACACATAATCTTCATAAACTAATAAACTGTGTTAGAATTACACATAAATTGTGTTGAAATTACACACAAGGTTGCTACATACTCCTAATACAACTTAATGAAAAATACACATAACATTACAAAACACATAATATTCAATGATTTGTTCCACTTCAACATCTTGTTCTGTTGAATTTTAAGTTCTAACACATCATCCCCTAATTCTTCATTTCTAACCCATAATTTTTCGTACTGATTCTTGGTTTCATCTAAATCCTTTGTTGTACTTTCCATTCTTCAAGGATTGGTCATATTTTTTATAAACGCCATTAATATTTGAAACCGGAGGACTACTGTCTGTAATTTCTTAAAACCAAGATGTTATAACCATAGTTTTAAAATTCATATCCTTTCGGTCGGTTAGACCGGTTAGACTGTGAATCAGAGAGTATAAGGATTCAGTAAGGTTATTAGATCATTGTTGTCGATAAAAATTAGTGTGACTTAGACGGTTCACTAGTCATATCAGTGAACCTGTGGGTTTCTTAATCTGACGGATTGAATGTTTTATATTTTTTAACTTAATTATAATTTTCATTCTTTACTTTCATTTTCTTAAGTTTTGGTGCTCTATTTTTAAATCCGATTTTATTAATATTTATAATTTTGTTTATTATTTATAATAATGAAATAATATTAAAATTATAAATATTAAATTTTATCAAATTTTAAGACTCTGACCTATAACCTTTTAAAATTATTGGAATTGTAATTTTGCCTCTGCACCTTAAATCTCTTTTATGTTTGGTTTAATTAAAGAAAAGAAAGTTATATATTCTATAATTAAAATATTACAATTCTCATTATATTCTATGTAATATGTCAGTTTTTCAACCTTTAGGAACATGTCATTTTGTCAAACTTTTGCAACATGTCATTATGTCAACCTTTAGGAACAGGTCTATGTAATATGTCATTCTATCAAACTTTTGAAACATGTCTATGTAAGATGTCACTATGTCAACCTTTTGAAACATGTCTATGTATTTTGCAACATATTTATGTAACATATCAACTTCATATTTTCATTTCAAGTAATCTGATGTGTTCATTTACTAGTAATACCCAAATTTATGTTGCTACAATTAATGATATGGCAAATAAAATAAGTCATATTAAAATTATAAACTGTGTTAAAATTACACATAAGATTGCACATAATCTTCATAAACTGATAAATTGTGTTAGAATTACAAATAAACTGTGTTGAAATTACACACAAGGTTGCTACATACACCTAATACAGCTTAATGACAAATGCACATAATATTACAAAACACATAACCTTCAATGTTTTTTTCCACTTCATCATCTTGTTCAGTTGAATTTGAAGTTCTAACACATCATCCCCTAATTCTTTCTAACCCTCAATTTTTCATAATGATTCTTAGTTTCATCTAAATCCTTTGTTGTGATTTCCAATCTATTAATCACTACTTGGTTTATGTGTTTTGCCAATTCCTCATGAAACCAATCGAAGAAACCACATCCTCTTTGCAAGGATTCCTGCCAATTTAAAAAATTGATCAAACTTTGTTTACCATTTTTTCACATACCCAAACAAAAGTTAGGACTTACCTTGTAATTGTGACAACCCCAAAATTTCTTTCCATAATTCTTCTCAGTGGTTGTCCTACGAAGAACAATGTTATCTCCACAACGGCAAAGTGGTGAAATTTGCAAGCTACTGTATACACATGACCCAACACTTTCAGATTTCTTCAGGTTCATTTGCAAAGAAGAATGCTTTGTATTCATGGAGAATCGAGCGAAACAACTTGAGCAATATGTAGACAGAGATGAAAACGCATCTGGAGCAGAGAAGATTTTGCTCAAGTGATGAAAACGCATCTGTAGTAAAGACGATGGTGAAGAACATATATAAATAGGATGAAGATAACATGCCATCTCACCAGCTACATAGGTCAAGTTAACAAACGTTTGAGCCCAACTGACACAACAGACTTCTTTGTTATGTTTTGAAACTTAGGGAACCAATTTGATACGAACAAAATTTAGGGACCAAACTGAACCATGACCTATAGTTAAGAGACCAAAATGAGTATTTTATCTAATAGAATTTATAAATTTCAATGAAATAACTTACAATAAAAATAAAATTCATGATACTTTAGGCTATATGTTGGAAATTATAAAATTTAAATAAAAGGGAAATTATGAGCATATGTTAAAGTCAAGTAAAAATTTATTGTGACATTATTATCTTTGTAAGAGTCATTAGTGTGTATTATTGTATAAGTATTGGTCATATTTTTTTATAAACTCCGTTAATATTGAAACCGGAGGACTACTCTCTGTAATTTCTTAAAACCAAGATGTTATAACCATAGTTTTAAAATACATATCCTTTCGGTTGGTTGGACCGGTTAGACTATGAATCATAGAGTAGAAGGGTTCAGTATGGTTATTAGATTATTGTTGTTGATAAAAATCAGTGTGACTCAGACGGTTCACTAGTCAGATCGGTGAACCCGTGGGTTTCTTAATCTGACGTATTGAATGCTTTATGTTTTTTAACTTAATTATAATTTTTATTCTTTATTTTCATTTTCTTAAGTTTTGGTGCTCAATTTTTAAATCCGGTTATATATATATATATATATATATATATATATATATATATATATATATATATATATATATATATATATATATATATATATATATATATATATATATATATAATTATCTTAATTATTTATAATAACGAAATAATATTACAATTATAAATATAAAATTTTATCAAACTTTAAGAATCTGACCTATAACCTTTTAAAATTTATTGGGATTGTAATTTTACCTCTGCACCTTAAATCTCTTTGATGTTTAATTTAATTAAAGGAAAAACACTTATATATATTCTATAATTATATTATTACAATTTTTATTATATTCTATGTAATATGTCATTTTGTCAACCTTTTGGAACATGTCTATGTAAAATGTCATTTTGTCAACATTTTGAAACATGTCTATGTAATATGTCATTTTGTCAACCTTTTGCAACATGCCTATGTAACATCTCATTCTGTTAACCTTTTGAAACATGTCTATGTATTTTGGAACATATCTATGTAACATGTCAACTTCATATTTTCATTTCAAGTAATCTGATGTGTTCATTTACTAGTAATACCCAAATTTATGTTACTACAATTAATGATATGCCAAACAAAATAAGTCATATTAAAATGATAAATTGTGTTAACATTACACATAAGATTACACATAATCTTCATAAACTAATAAACTGTGTTAGAATTACACATAAATTGTGTTGAAATTACACACAAGGTTGCTACATACTCCTAATACAACTTAATGAAAAATACACATAACATTACAAAACACATAATATTCAATGATTTGTTCCACTTCAACATCTTGTTCTGTTGAATTTTAAGTTCTAACACAGCATCCCCTAATTCTTCATTTCTAACCCTTAATTTTTCGTACTGATTCTTGGTTTCATCTAAATCCTTTGTTGTACTTTCCAATCTTCAAGGATTGGTCATATTTTTCATAAACTCCATTAATATTTGAAACCGGAGGACTACTGTCTGTAATTTCTTAAAACCAAGATGTTATAACCATAGTTTTAAAATTCATATCCTTTCGGTCGGTTAGACCGGTTAGACTGTGAATCAGAGAGTATAAGGATTCAGTAAGGTTATTAGATCATTGTTGTCGATAAAAATTAGTGTGACTTAGACGGTTCACTAGTCATATCAGTGAACCTGTGGGTTTCTTAATCTGACGGATTGAATGTTTTATATTTTTTAACTTAATTATAATTTTCATTCTTTACTTTCATTTTCTTAAGTTTTGGTGCTCTATTTTTAAATCCGATTTTATTAATATTTATAATTTTGTTTATTATTTATAATAATGAAATAATATTAAAATTATAAATATTAAATTTTATCAAATTTTAAGACTCTGACCTATAACCTTTTAAAATTATTGGAATTGTAATTTTGCCTCTGCACCTTAAATCTCTTTTATGTTTGGTTTAATTAAAGAAAAGAAAGTTATATATTCTATAATTAAAATATTACAATTCTCATTATATTCTATGTAATATGTCAGTTTTTCAACCTTTAGGAACATGTCATTTTGTCAAACTTTTGCAACATGTCATTATGTCAACCTTTAGGAACAGGTCTATGTAATATGTCATTCTATCAAACTTTTGAAACATGTCTATGTAAGATGTCACTATGTCAACCTTTTGAAACATGTCTATGTATTTTGCAACATATTTATGTAACATATCAACTTCATATTTTCATTTCAAGTAATCTGATGTGTTCATTTACCAGTAATACCCAAATTTATGTTGCTACAATTAAAGATATGGCAAATAAAATAAGTCATATTAAAATTATAAACTGTGTTAAAATTACACATAAGATTGCACATAATCTTCATAAACTGATAAATTGTGTTAGAATTACAAATAAACTGTGTTGAAATTACACACAAGGTTGCTACATACACCTAATACAGCTTAATGACAAATACACATAATATTACAAAACACATAACCTTCAATGTTTTTTTCCACTTCAACATCTTGTTCAGTTGAATTTGAAGTTCTAACACATCATCCCCTAATTCTTTCTAACCCTCAATTTTTCATAATGATTCTTAGTTTCATCTAAATCCTTTGTTGTGATTTCCAATCTATTAATCACTACTTGGTTTATGTGTTTTGCCAATTCCTCATGCAACCAATCGAAGAAACCACATCCTCTTTGCAAGGATTCCTGCCGATTTAAAAAATTGATCAAACTTTGTTTACCATTTTTTCACATACCCAAACAAAAGTTAGGACTTACCTTGTAATTGTGACAACCCCAAAATTTCTTTCCATAATTCTTCTCAGTGGTTGTCCTACGAAGAACAATGTTATCTCCACAACGGCAAAGTGGTGCAATTTGCAAGCTACTGTATACACATGACCCAACACTTTCAGATTTCTTCAGGTTCATTTGCGAAGAAGAATGCTTTGTATTCATGGAGAATCGAGCGAAACAACTTGAGCAATATGTAGACAGAGATGAAAACGCATCTGGAGCAGAGAAGATTTTGCTCAAGTGATGAAAACGCATCTGTAGTAAAGACGATGGTGAAGAACATATATAAATAGGATGAAGATAACATGCCATCTCACCAGCTACATAGGTCAAGTTAACAAACGTTTGAGCCCAACTGACACAACAGACTTCTTTGTTATGTTTTGAAACTTAGGGAACCAATTTGATACGAACAAAATTTAGGGACCAAACTGAACCATGACCTATAGTTAAGAGACCAAAATGAGTATTTTGTCTAATAGAATTTATAAATTTCAACGAAATAACTTACAATAAAAATAAAATTCATGATACTTTAGGCTATATGTTGGAAATTATAAAATTTAAATAAAAGGGAAATTATGAGCATATGTTAAAGTCAAGTAAAAATTTATTGTGACATTATTATCTTTGTAAGAGTCATTAGTGTGTATTATTGTATAAGTATTGGTCATATTTTTTTATAAACTCCGTTAATATTTGAAACCGGAGGACTACTCTCTGTAATTTCTTAAAACCAAGATGTTATAACCATAGTTTTAAAATACATATCCTTTCGGTTGGTTGGACCGGTTAGATTATGAATCATAGAGTAGAAGGGTTCAGTATGGTTATTAGATTATTGTTGTTGATAAAAATCAGTGTGACTCAGACGGTTCACTAGTCAGATCGGTGAACCCGTGGGTTTCTTAATCTGACGTATTGAATGCTTTATGTTTTATAACTTAATTATAATTTTTATTCTTTATTTTCATTTTCTTAAGTTTTGGTGCTCAATTTTTAAATCCGGTTATATATATATATATATATATATATATATATATATATATATATATATATATATATATATATATATATATATATATATATATATATATATATATATATATATATATATATATATATATATATATATATATATATATATATATATATATATATATATATATATATATATAATTATCTTAATTATTTATAATAACGAAATAATATTACAATTATAAATATAAAATTTTATCAAACTTTAAGAATCTGACCTATAACCTTTTAAAATTTATTGGGATTGTAATTTTACCTCTGCACCTTAAATCTCTTTGATGTTTAATTTAATTAAAGAAAAAACACTTATATATATATTCTATAATTATATTATTACAATTTTTATTATATTCTATGTAATATGTCATTTTGTCAACCTTTAGGAACATGCCTATGTAACATGTCATTTTGTCAACCTTTTGAAACATGTCTATGTAATATGTCATTCTAACAAACTTTGGCAACATGTCTATGTAACATGTCATTATGTAAACCTTTTGGAACATGTCTATGTATTTTGGAACATATCTATGTAACATGTCATCTTCATATTTTCATTTCAAGTAATTTGATGTGTTCATTTACTAGTAATACTCAAATTTATGTTGCTACAGTTAATTATATGCCAAACAAAATAAGTCATATTAAAACTATAAACTATGTTAAAATTACACATAAGATTGCACATAATCTTCATAAACTGATAAATTGTGTTAGAATTAAACATAAATTGTGTTAAAATTACACACAAGGTTGCTACATACGCCTAATACAACTTAATAACAAATACACATAACATTACAAAACACATAATCTTCAATGTTTTTTTTCCACTTCAACATCTTGTTCATATGAATTTGAAGTTCTAACACAACATTCCCTAATTCTTCATTTCTAACCCTCAATTTTTCATACTGGTTCTTAGTTTCATCTAAATCCTTTGTTGTGCTTTCCAATCTATTAATCACTACTTGGTTTATGTCTTCTGCCAATTCTTCATGAAACCAATCGAAGAAACCACATCCTCTTTTCAAGGATTCCTGCAAATTTAAAAAATTGATCAAACTTTGTTTACCATTTTTTAACATACTCAAACAAAAATTAGGATTTACCTTGTAATTGTGACAACCCCAAAATTTCTTTCCATAATTCTTCTATGTGGTTGTCCTACGAAGAACAGTGTTATCTCCACAACGGCAAAGTGGTGCAATTTGCAAGCTACTGTATACACATGACCCAACACTTTAAGATTTCTTTAGGTTCATTTGCGAAGAAGAATGTTTCGCATTCATGGAGAATGGAGCGAAACGACTTGAGCAATATGAAGATGGAGATGAAAACGCATCTGGAGCAGAGAAGATTTTGCTCAAGTGATGAAAATGCATTTGGAGTAAAGACGTTGGTGAAGAACATATATAAATTAGATGAGGATAACATGTCAGCTCACCAGTTACATAGGTCAAGTTAACGAACCTTTGAGCCGAACTAACATAAGGGACTTCTTTGTTATGTTTTGAAACTTAAGGAACCAATTTGATACGAAAAAAAATAAGGGTCCAAACTGAACCATGACCTATAGTTAAGAGGCCTAAATGAGTATTTTGTCTAATATAATTTAAAAATTTCAACGAAATAACTTACAATAAAAATAAAATTCATGATACTTTAGTCTATACGTTGGAAATTATAACATTTAAATAAAAGGGAAATTACGAACATTTGTTAAAAGTCAAATAAAAATTTATTGTGACATTATTATCTTTGTTAGAGTTATTAGTGTGTATTATTGTATAAGGATTGGTCATAATTTTTATAAACTCTGTTAATGTTTTAAACCGGAGGACTATTGTCTGTAATTTCTTAAAACCAAGATGTTATAACCATAGTTTTAAAATTCATATCCTTTTGGTCGGTTGGACCTGTTATACTGTGAATCAGAGAGTAGAACGATTCAGTAAGGTTATTAGATCATTCTTATCGATAAAAATCAGTGTGACTCAGACGGTTCACTAGTCAGATCAGTGAACCTGTGGGTTTCTTAATTTGACGGATTTAATGTTTTATGTTTTTTGACTTAAAAATAATTTTCATTTTTTATTTTCATTTTCTTAAGTTTTGGTACTCTATTCTTAAGTCCGGTTTTATTAATATATATAATTATCTAAATTATTTATAATAAAGAAATATTATTACATTTATAAATATAAAATTTTATCAAATTTTAAGAATCTGACCTATAACCTTTTAAAATTATTGTGATTGTAATTTTACCTCTGCACCTCAAATCTCTTTGATGTTTAATTTAATTAAAGAAAAGAAAGTTATATATTCTATAATTATAATATTACAAATTTCGTTATAATCTATGTAATATGTCATTTTGTAAAGCTTTAGGAACATGTCTATGTAACATGTCATTTTATCAACCTTTTGAAACATGTCTATGTAATATGTCATTCTATAAAACTTTTGCAACATGTCTATGTAACATGTCATTATGTCAACCTTTTGGAACATGTCTATGTATTTTGGAACATATCTATGTAACATGTAAACTTGATATTTTCATTACAAGTAAACTGATGTGTTCATTTACTAGTAATACCCAAATTTATGTTGCTACAATTAATGTTATGCCAAACAAAATAAGTCATATTAAAATTATAAACTGTGTTAAAATTACACATAAGATTGCACATAATCTTCATAAACTAATAAATTGTGTTAGAATTACACATAGACTGTGTTGAAATTACACGCAAGGTTGCTACATACACCTAATACAGCTTAATGACAAATACAAATAACATTACAAAACACATATTCTTTAATGTTTTTTCCACTTCAACATCTTGTTCAGTTGAATTTGAATTTCTAACATAGCATCCCCTAATTCTTCATTTCTAACCCTAAATTTTTCGTATTGTTTCTTAGTTTCATCTAAATCCTTCGTTGTGCTTTCGAATCTATTAATCACTACTTGGTTTATGTCTTCTGCCAATTCCTCATGAAACCAATCGAAGAAACCACATCCTCTTTGCAAGAATTGCTGCAAATTTAAAAAATTGATCAAACTTTGTTTACCATTTTTTAACATACCCAGACAAAAATTACGACTTACCTTGTAATTGTGACAACACCAAAATTTATTTCCATAATTCTTCTCTGTGGTTGTCCTACGAAGAATAGTGTTATCTCCACAACGACAAAGTTGTGCAATTTGAAAGCTACTGTATAGACAGGACCCAACACTTTCAGATTTCTTCAGGTTCATTTGCGAAGAAAATGCTTCGTATTCATGGAGAATGGAGCGAAATGACTTGAGCAATATGAAGACGGAGATGAAAACGCATCTGGAGCAGAGAAGATTTTGCTCAAGTTATGAAAACGCATCTGGAGTAAAGATGATGGTGAAGAGCATATATAAATAAGATGAAGATAACATGCCAGCTCATCAGCTGAAAAGGTCAAGTTAACAAACGTTTGAGCCTAACTGACATAAGGGACTTCTTCGTTACGTCTTGAAACTTAAGGAACCAATTTTATACGAAAAAAATTAAGGGACCAAACTGAACCATGACCTATAGTTAAGACACCAAAATGAGTATTTTGTCTAATAGAATTTATAAATTTCAATGAAATAACTTACAATAAAAATAAAATTCATGATACTTTAGGCTATATGTTGGAAATTATAACTTTTAAATAAAAGGGAAATTATGAGCATATGTTAAAGTCAAATAAAAATTTATTGTGACATTAGTATCTTTGTAAGAGTTATTAGTATGTATTATTGTATAAGGATTGGTCATATTTTTTATAGACTACTTTAATATTTTAAACCGGAGGACTACTGTCTGTAATTTCTTAAAACCAAGATGTTATAACCATAGTTTTAAAATTCATATCCTTTCCATCGGTTGGACCAGTTAGACTGTGAATCAGAGAGTAGAACGATTCAGTAAGGTTATTAGATCATTGTTATCGATAAAAATCATTGTGACTCAGACGATTCACTAGTTAGATCAGTGAACCTGTGGGTTTTTTAATTTGACGAATTAAATGTTTTAGGTTGTGTAACTTAATAATAATTTTCATTCTTTATTTTCATTTTCTTAACTTTTAGTGCTCTATTTTTAAATCCGACCTTATTAATATATATAATTATAATAATTATTAATAACAAAATAATATTACAATTATAAATATTAAATTTTATTAAATTTTAAGAATCTGACCTATAACCTTTTAAAATTATTGGGATTGTAATTTTACCTCTGCACCTCAAATCTCTTTGATGTTTAATTTAATTAAAGAAAAGAAAGTTATATATTCTATAATTATAATATTACAAATTTCGTTATAATCTATGTAATATGTCATTTTGTCAAGCTTTAGGAACATGTCTATGTAACATGTCATTTTATCAACCTTTTGAAACATGTCTATGTAATATGTCATTCTATAAAACTTTTGGAACATGTCTATGTAACATGTCATTATGTCAACCTTTTGGAACATGTCTATGTATTTTGGAACATATCTATGTAACATGTAAACTTGATATTTTCATTTCAAGTAATCTGATGTGTTCATTTACTAGTAATACCCAAATTTATGTTGCTACAATTAATGATATGCCAAACAAAATAAGTCATATTAAAATTATAAACTGTGTTAAAATTACACATAAGATTGCACATAATCTTCATAAACTAATAAATTGTGTTAGAATTACACATAGACTGTGTTGAAATTACACGCAAGGTTGCTACATACACCTAATACAGCTTAATGACAAATACAAATAACATTACAAAACACATATTCTTTAATGTTTTTTCCACTTCAACATCTTGTTCAGTTGAATTTGAAGTTCTAACACAGCATCCCCTAATTCTTCATTTCTAACCCTAAATTTTTCGTATTGTTTCTTAGTTTCATCTAAATCCTTCGTTGTGCTTTCGAATCTATTAATCAGTACTTGGTTTATGTCTTCTGCCAATTCCTCATGAAACCAATCGAAGAAACCACATCCTCTTTGCAAGAATTAATGCAAATTTAAAAAATTGATCAAACTTTGTTTACCATTTTTTAACATACGCAGACAAAAATTACGACTTACCTTGTAATTGTGACAACACCAAAATTTCTTTCCATAATTCTTCTCTGTGGTTGTCCTACGAAGAATAGTGTTATCTCCACAACGACAAAGTTGTGCAATTTGAAAGCTACTGTATAGACAGGACCCAACACTTTCAGATTTCTTCAGGTTCATTTGCGAAGAAAATGCTTCGTATTCATGGAGAATGGAGCGAAACGACTTGAGCAATATGAAGACGGAGATGAAAACGCATCTGGAGCAGAGAAGATTTTGCTCAAGTGATGAAAACGCATCTGGAGTAAAGACGATGGTGAAGAGCATATATAAATAAGATGAAGATAACATGCCAGCTCATCAACTGCATAGGTCAAGTTAACAAACGTTTGAGCCTAACTGACATAAGGGACTTCTTTGTTACATTTTGAAACTTAAGGAACCAATTTGATACGAAAAAAATTAAGGGACCAAACTGAACCATGACCTATAGTTAAGACACCAAAATGAGTATTTTGTCTAATAGAATTTATAAATTTCAATGAAATAACTTACAATAAAAATAAAATTCATGATACTTTAGGCTATATGTTGGAAATTATAACTTTTAAATAAAAGGGAAATTATGAGCATATGTTAAAGTCAAATAAAAATTTATTGTGACATTAGTATCTTTGTAAGAGTTATTAGTATGTATTATTGTATAAGGATTGGTCATATTTTTTATAGACTACTTTAATATTTTAAACCGGAGGACTACTGTCTGTAATTTCTTAAAACTAAGATGTTATAACCATAGTTTTAAAATTCTTATCCTTTCCATCGGTTGGACCAGTTAGACTGTGAATCAGAGAGTAGAACGATTCAGTAAGGTTATTAGATCATTGTTATCGATAAAAATCATTGTGACTCAGACGATTCACTAGTTAGATCAGTGAACCTGTGGGTTTTTTAATTTGACGAATTAAATGTTTTAGGTCGTGTAACTTAATAATAATTTTCATTCTTTATTTTCATTTTCTTAACTTTTAGTGCTCTATTTTTAAATCCGACCTTATTAATATATATAATTATAATAATTATTAATAACGAAATAATATTACAATTATAAATATTAAATTTTATTAAATTTTAAGAATCTGACCAATAACCTTTTAAAATTATTGGGATTGTAATTTTACCTCTGCACCTCAAATCTCTTTGATGTTTAATTTAATTAAAGAAAAGAAAGTTATATATTCTATAATTATAATATTACAAATTTTGTTATAATCTATGTAATATGTCATTTTGTCAAGCTTTAGGAACATGTCTATGTAACATGTCATTTTATCAACCTTTTGAAACATGTCTATGTAATATGTCATTCTATAAAACTTTTGGAACATGTCTATGTAACATGTCATTATGTCAACCTTTTGGAACATGTCTATGTATTTTGGAACATATCTATGTAACATGTAAACTTGATATTTTCATTTCAAGTAATCTGATGTGTTCATTTACTAGTAATACCCAAATTTATGTTGCTACAATTAATGATATGCCAAACAAAATAAGTCATATTAAAATTATAAACTGTGTTAAAATTACACATAAGATTGCACATAATCTTCATAAACTAATAAATTGTGTTAGAATTACACATAGACTGTGTTGAAATTACATGCAAGGTTGCTACATACACCTAATACAGCTTAATGACAAATACAAATAACATTACAAAACACATATTCTTTAATGTTTTTTCCACTTCAACATCTTGTTCAGTTGAATTTGAAGTTCTAACACAGCATCCCCTAATTCTTCATTTCTAACCCTAAATTTATCGTATTGTTTCTTAGTTTCATCTAAATCCTTCGTTGTGGTTTCGAATCTATTAATCACTACTTGGTTTATGTCTTCTGCCAATTCCTCATGAAACCAATCGAAGAAACCACATCCTCTTTGCAAGAATTAATGCAAATTTAAAAAATTGATCAAACTTTGTTTACCATTTTTTAACATACCCAGACAAAAATTACGACTTACCTTGTAATTGTGACAACACCAAAATTTCTTTCCATAATTCTTCTCTGTGGTTGTCCTACGAAGAATAGTGTTATCTCCAAAACGACAAAGCTGTGCAATTTGAAAGCTACTGTATAGACAGGACCCAACACTTTCAGATTTCTTCAGGTTCATTTGCGAAGAAAATGCTTCGTATTCATGGAGAATGGAGCGAAACGACTTGAGCAATATGAAGACGGAGATGAAAATGCATCTGGAGCAGAGAAGATTTTGCTCAAGTGATGAAAACGCATCTGGAGTAAAGACGATGGTGAAGAGCATATATAAATAAGATGAAGATAACATGCCAGCTCATCAACTGCATAGGTCAAGTTAACAAACGTTTGAGCCTAACTGACATAAGGGACTTCTTTGTTACGTTTTGAAACTTAAGGAACCAATTTGATACGAAAAAAATTAAGGGACCAAACTGAACCATGACCTATAGTTAAGACACCAAAATGAGTATTTTGTCTAATAGAATTTATAAATTTCAATGAAATAACTTACAATAAAAATAAAATTCATGATACTTTAGGCTATATGTTGGAAATTATAACTTTTAAATAAAAGGGAAATTATGAGCATATGTTAAAGTCAAATAAAAATTTATTGTGACATTAGTATCTTTGTAAGAGTTATTAGTATGTATTATTGTATAAGGATTGGTCATATTTTTTATAGACTACTTTAATATTTTAAACCGGAGGACTACTGTCTATAATTTCTTAAAACCAAGATGTTATAACCATAGTTTTAAAATTCATATCCTTTCCATCGGTTGGACCAGTTAGACTGTGAATCAGAGAGTAGAACGATTCAGTAAGGTTATTAGATCATTGTTATCGATAAAAATCATTGTGACTCAGACGATTCACTAGTTAGATCAGTGAACCTGTGGGTTTTTAATTTGACGAATTAAATGTTTTAGGTTGTGTAACTTAATAATAATTTTCATTCTTTATTTTCATTTTCTTAACTTTTAGTGCTCTATTTTTAAATCCGACCTTATTAATATATATAATTATAATAATTATTAATAACAAAATAATATTACAATTATAAATATTAAATTTTATTAAATTTTAAGAATCTGACCTATAACCTTTTAAAATTATTGGGATTGTAATTTTACCTCTGCACCTCAAATCTCTTTGATGTTTAATTTAATTAAAGAAAAGAAAGTTATATATTCTATAATTATAATATTACAAATTTCGTTATAATCTATGTAATATGTCATTTTGTCAAGCTTTAGGAACATGTCTATGTAACATGTCATTTTATCAACCTTTTGAAACATGTCTATGTAATATGTCATTCTATAAAACTTTTGGAACATGTCTATGTAACATGTCATTATGTCAACCTTTTGGAACATGTCTATGTATTTTGGAACATATCTATGTAACATGTAAACTTGATATTTTCATTTCAAGTAATCTGATGTGTTCATTTACTAGTAATACCCAAATTTATGTTGCTACAATTAATGATATGCCAAACAAAATAAGTCATATTAAAATTATAAACTGTGTTAAAATTACACATAAGATTGCACATAATCTTCATAAACTAATAAATTGTGTTAGAATTACACATAGACTGTGTTGAAATTACACGCAAGGTTGCTACATACACCTAATACAGCTTAATGACAAATACAAATAACATTACAAAACACATATTCTTTAATGTTTTTTCCACTTCAACATCTTGTTCAGTTGAATTTGAAGTTCTAACACAGCATCCCCTAATTCTTCATTTCTAACCCTAAATTTTTCGTATTGTTTCTTAGTTTCATCTAAATCCTTCGTTGTGCTTTCGAATCTATTAATCAGTACTTGGTTTATGTCTTCTGCCAATTCCTCATGAAACCAATCGAAGAAACCACATCCTCTTTGCAAGAATTAATGCAAATTTAAAAAATTGATCAAACTTTGTTTACCATTTTTTAACATACGCAGACAAAAATTACGACTTACCTTGTAATTGTGACAACACCAAAATTTCTTTCCATAATTCTTCTCTGTGGTTGTCCTACGAAGAATAGTGTTATCTCCACAACGACAAAGTTGTGCAATTTGAAAGCTACTGTATAGACAGGACCCAACACTTTCAGATTTCTTCAGGTTCATTTGCGAAGAAAATGCTTCGTATTCATGGAGAATGGAACGAAACGACTTGAGCAATATGAAGACGGAGATGAAAACGCATCTGGAGCAGAGAAGATTTTGCTCAAGTGATGAAAACGCATCTGGAGTAAAGACGATGGTGAAGAGCATATATAAATAAGATGAAGATAACATGCCAGCTCATCAACTGCATAGGTCAAGTTAACAAACGTTTGAGCCTAACTGACATAAGGGACTTCTTTGTTACATTTTGAAACTTAAGGAACCAATTTGATACGAAAAAAATTAAGGGACCAAACTGAACCATGACCTATAGTTAAGACACCAAAATGAGTATTTTGTCTAATAGAATTTATAAATTTCAATGAAATAACTTACAATAAAAATAAAATTCATGATACTTTAGGCTATATGTTGGAAATTATAACTTTTAAATAAAAGGGAAATTATGAGCATATGTTAAAGTCAAATAAAAATTTATTGTGACATTAGTATCTTTGTAAGAGTTATTAGTATGTATTATTGTATAAGGATTGGTCATATTTTTTATAGACTACTTTAATATTTTAAACCGGAGGACTACTGTCTGTAATTTCTTAAAACTAAGATGTTATAACCATAGTTTTAAAATTCATATCCTTTCCATCGGTTGGACCAGTTAGACTGTGAATCAGAGAGTAGAACGATTCAGTAAGGTTATTAGATCATTGTTATCGATAAAAATCATTGTGACTCAGACGATTCACTAGTTAGATCAGTGAACCTGTGGGTTTTTTAATTTGACGAATTAAATGTTTTAGGTCGTGTAACTTAATAATAATTTTCATTCTTTATTTTCATTTTCTTAACTTTTAGTGCTCTATTTTTAAATCCGACCTTATTAATATATATAATTATAATAATTATTAATAACGAAATAATATTACAATTATAAATATTAAATTTTATTAAATTTTAAGAATCTGACCAATAACCTTTTAAAATTATTGGGATTGTAATTTTACCTCTGCACCTCAAATCTCTTTGATGTTTAATTTAATTAAAGAAAAGAAAGTTATATATTCTATAATTATAATATTACAAATTTCGTTATAATCTATGTAATATGTCATTTTGTCAAGCTTTAGGAACATGTCTATGTAACATGTCATTTTATCAACCTTTTGAAACATGTCTATGTAATATGTCATTCTATAAAACTTTTGGAACATGTCTATGTAACATGTCATTATGTCAACCTTTTGGAACATGTCTATGTATTTTGGAACATATCTATGTAACATGTAAACTTGATATTTTCATTTCAAGTAATCTGATGTGTTCATTTACTAGTAATACCCAAATTTATGTTGCTACAATTAATGATATGCCAAACAAAATAAGTCATATTAAAATTATAAACTGTGTTAAAATTACACATAAGATTGCACATAATCTTCATAAACTAATAAATTGTGTTAGAATTACACATAGACTGTGTTGAAATTACATGCAAGGTTGCTACATACACCTAATACAGCTTAATGACAAATACAAATAACATTACAAAACACATATTCTTTAATGTTTTTTCCACTTCAACATCTTGTTCAGTTGAATTTGAAGTTCTAACACAGCATCCCCTAATTCTTCATTTCTAACCCTAAATTTATCGTATTGTTTCTTAGTTTCATCTAAATCCTTCGTTGTGGTTTCGAATCTATTAATCACTACTTGGTTTATGTCTTCTGCCAATTCCTCATGAAACCAATCGAAGAAACCACATCCTCTTTGCAAGAATTAATGCAAATTTAAAAAATTGATCAAACTTTGTTTACCATTTTTTAACATACCCAGACAAAAATTACGACTTACCTTGTAATTGTGACAACACCAAAATTTCTTTCCATAATTCTTCTCTGTGGTTGTCCTACGAAGAATAGTGTTATCTCCAAAACGACAAAGTTGTGCAATTTGAAAGCTACTGTATAGACAGGACCCAACACTTTCAGATTTCTTCAGGTTCATTTGCGAAGAAAATGCTTCGTATTCATGGAGAATGGAGCGAAACGACTTGAGCAATATGAAGACGGAGATGAAAACGCATCTGGAGCAGAGAAGATTTTGCTCAAGTGATGAAAACGCATCTGGAGTAAAGACGATGGTGAAGAGCATATATAAATAAGATGAAGATAACATGCCAGCTCATCAACTGCATAGGTCAAGTTAACAAACGTTTGAGCCTAACTGACATAAGGGACTTCTTTGTTACGTTTTGAAACTTAAGGAACCAATTTGATACGAAAAAAATTAAGGGACCAAACTGAACCATGACCTATAATTAAGACACCAAAATGAGTATTTTGTCTAATAGAATTTATAAATTTCAATGAAATAACTTACAATAAAAATAAAATTCATGATACTTTAGGCTATATGTTGGAAATTATAACTTTTAAATAAAAGGGAAATTATGAGCATATGTTAAAGTCAAATAAAAATTTATTGTGACATTAGTATCTTTGTAAGAGTTATTAGTATGTATTATTGTATAAGGATTGGTCATATTTTTTATAGACTACTTTAATATTTTAAACCGGAGGACTACTGTCTGTAATTTCTTAAAACCAAGATGTTATAACCATAGTTTTAAAATTCATATCCTTTCCATCGGTTGGACCAGTTAGACTGTGAATCAGAGAGTAGAACGATTCAGTAAGGTTATTAGATCATTGTTATCGATAAAAATCATTGTGACTCAGACGATTCACTAGTTAGATCAGTGAACCTGTGGGTTTTTAATTTGACGAATTAAATGTTTTAGGTTGTGTAACTTAATAATAATTTTCATTCTTTATTTTCATTTTCTTAACTTTTAGTGCTCTATTTTTAAATCCGACCTTATTAATATATATAATTATAATAATTATTAATAACAAAATAATATTACAATTATAAATATTAAATTTTATTAAATTTTAAGAATCTGATCTATAACCTTTTAAAATTATTGGGATTGTAATTTTACCTCTGCACCTCAAATCTCTTTGATGTTTAATTTAATTAAAGAAAAGAAAGTTATATATTCTATAATTATAATATTACAAATTTCGTTATAATCTATGTAATATGTCATTTTGTCAAGCTTTAGGAACATGTCTATGTAACATGTCATTTTATCAACCTTTTGAAACATGTCTATGTAATATGTCATTCTATAAAACTTTTGGAACATGTCTATGTAACATGTCATTATGTCAACCTTTTGGAACATGTCTATGTATTTTGGAACATATCTATGTAACATGTAAACTTGATATTTTCATTTCAAGTAATCTGATGTGTTCATTTACTAGTAATACCCAAATTTATGTTTCTACAATTAATGATATGCCAAACAAAATAAGTCATATTAAAATTATAAACTGTGTTAAAATTACACATAAGATTGCACATAATCTTCATAAACTAATAAATTGTGTTAGAATTACACATAGACTGTGTTGAAATTACACGCAAGGTTGCTACATACACCTAATACAGCTTAATGACAAA
The DNA here is from genome assembly GCA_948472305.1 of Vicia faba. Lineage (NCBI taxonomy): Eukaryota > Viridiplantae > Streptophyta > Magnoliopsida > Fabales > Fabaceae > Vicia > Vicia faba. The sequence continues at coordinate 993,329,432 of OX451735.1, forward strand.
TACAAATAACATTACAAAACACATATTCTTTAATGTTTTTTCCACTTCAACATCTTGTTTAGTTGAATTTGAAGTTCTAACACAGCATCCCCTAATTCTTCATTTCTAACCCTAAATTTTTCGTATTGTTTCTTAGTTTCATCTAAATCCTTCGTTGTGGTTTCGAATCTATTAATCACTACTTGGTTTATGTCTTCTGCCAATTCCTCATGAAACCAATCGAAGAAACCACATCCTCTTTGCAAGAATTAATGCAAATTTAAAAAATTGATCAAACTTTGTTTACCATTTTTTAACATACCCAGACAAAAATTACGACTTACCTTGTAATTGTGACAACACCAAAATTTCTTTCCATAATTCTTCTCTGTGGTTGTCCTACGAAGAATAGTGTTATCTCCAAAACGACAAAGTTATGCAATTTGAAAGCTACTGTATAGACAGGACCCAACACTTTCAGATTTCTTCAGGTTCATTTGCGAAGAAAATGCTTCGTATTCATGGAGAATGGAGCGAAACGACTTGAGCAATATGAAGACGGAGATGAAAACGCATCTGGAGCAGAGAAGATTTTGCTCAAGTGATGAAAACGCATCTGGAGTAAAGACGATGGTGAAGAGCATATATAAATAAGATGAAGATAACATGCCAGCTCATCAACTGCATAGGTCAAGTTAACAAACGTTTGAGCCTAACTGACATAAGGGACTTCTTTGTTACGTTTTGAAACTTAAGGAACCAATTTGATACGAAAAAAATTAAGGGACCAAACTGAACCATAACCTATAGTTAAGACACCAAAATGAGTATTTTGTCTAATAGAATTTATAAATTTCAATGAAATAACTTACAATAAAAATAAAATTCATGATACTTTAGGCTATATGTTGGAAATTATAACTTTTAAATAAAAGGGAAATTATGAGCATATGTTAAAGTCAAATAAAAATTTATTGTGACATTAGTATCTTTGTAAGAGTTATTAGTATGTATTATTGTATAAGGATTGGTCATATTTTTTATAGACTACTTTAATATTTTAAACCGGAGGACTACTGTCTGTAATTTCTTAAAACCAAGATGTTATAACCATAGTTTTAAAATTCATATCCTTTCCATCGGTTGGACCAGTTAGACTGTGAATCAGAGAGTAGAACGATTCAGTAAGGTTATTAGATCATTGTTATCGATAAAAATCATTGTGACTCAGACGATTCACTAGTTAGATCAGTGAACCTGTGGGTTTTTAATTTGACGAATTAAATGTTTTAGGTTGTGTAACTTAATAATAATTTTCATTCTTTATTTTCATTTTCTTAACTTTTAGTGCTCTATTTTTAAATCCGACCTTATTAATATATATAATTATAATAATTATTAATAACAAAATAATATTACAATTATAAATATTAAATTTTATTAAATTTTAAGAATCTGACCTATAACCTTTTAAAATTATTGGGATTGTAATTTTACCTCTGCACCTCAAATCTCTTTGATGTTTAATTTAATTAAAGAAAAGAAAGTTATATATTCTATAATTATAATATTACAAATTTCGTTATAATCTATGTAATATGTCATTTTGTCAAGCTTTAGGAACATGTCTATGTAACATGTCATTTTATCAACCTTTTGAAACATGTCTATGTAATATGTCATTCTATAAAACTTTTGGAACATGTCTATGTAACATGTCATTATGTCAACCTTTTGGAACATGTCTATGTATTTTGGAACATATCTATGTAACATGTAAACTTGATATTTTCATTTCAAGTAATCTGATGTGTTCATTTACTAGTAATACCCAAATTTATGTTGCTACAATTAATGATATGCCAAACAAAATAAGTCATATTAAAATTATAAACTGTGTTAAAATTACACATAAGATTGCACATAATCTTCATAAACTAATAAATTGTGTTAGAATTACACATAGACTGTGTTGAAATTACACGCAAGGTTGCTACATACACCTAATACAGCTTAATGACAAATACAAATAACATTACAAAACACATATTCTTTAATGTTTTTTCCACTTCAACATCTTGTTCAGTTGAATTTGAAGTTCTAACACAGCATCCCCTAATTCTTCATTTCTAACCCTAAATTTATCGTATTGTTTCTTAGTTTCATCTAAATCCTTCGTTGTGGTTTCGAATCTATTAATCACTACTTGGTTTATGTCTTCTGCCAATTCCTCATGAAACCAATCGAAGAAACCACATCCTCTTTGCAAGAATTAATGCAAATTTAAAAAATTGATCAAACTTTGCTTACCATTTTTTAACATACCCAGACAAAAATTACGACTTACCTTTTAATTGTGACAACACCAAAATTTCTTTCCATAATTCTTCTCTGTGGTTGTCCTACGAAGAATAGTGTTATCTCCAAAACGACAAAGTTGTGCAATTTGAAAGCTACTGTATAGACAAGACCCAACACTTTCAGATTTCTTCAGGTTCATTTGCGAAGAAAATGCTTCGTATTCATGGAGAATGGAGCGAAACGACTTGAGCAATATGAAGACGGAGATGAAAACGCATCTGGAGCAGAGAAGATTTTGCTCAAGTGATGAAAACGCATCTGGAGTAAAGACGATGGTGAAGAGCATATATAAATAAGATGAAGATAACATGCCAGCTCATCAACTTCATAGGTCAAGTTAACAAACGTTTGAGCCTAACTGACATAAGGGACTTCTTTGTTACGTTTTGAAACTTAAGGAACCAATTTGATACGAAAAAAATTAAGGGACCAAACTGAACCATGACCTATAGTTAAGACACCAAAATGAGTATTTTGTCTAATAGAATTTATAAATTTCAATGAAATAACTTACAATAAAAATAAAATTCATGATACTTTAGGCTATATGTTGGAAATTATAACTTTTTAATAAAAGGGAAATTATGAGCATATGTTAAAGTCAAATAAAAATTTATTGTGACATTAGTATCTTTGTAAGTGTTATTAGTATGTATTATTGTATAAGGATTGGTCATATTTTTTATAGACTCCTTTAATATTTTAAACCAGAGGACTACTGTCTGTAATTTCTTAAAACCAAGATGTTATAACCATAGTTTTAAAATTCATATCCTTTCCATCGGTTGGACCAGCTAGACTGTGAATCAGAGAGTAGAACGATTCAGTAAGGTTATTAGATCATTGTTATCGATAAAAATCATTGTGACTCAGACGATTCACTAGTTAGATCAGTGAACCTGTGGGTTTTTTAATTTGACGAATTAAATGTTTTAGGTCGTGTAACTTAATAATAATTTTCATTCTTTATTTTCATTTTCTTAACTTTTAGTGCTCTATTTTTAAATCCGACCTTATTAATATATATAATTATAATAATTATTAATAACGAAATAATATTACAATTATAAATATTAAATTTTATTAAATTTTAAGAATCTGACCTATAACCTTTTAAAATTATTGGGATTGTAATTTTACCTCTGCACCTCAAATCTCTTTGATGTTTAATTTAATTAAAGAAAAGAAAGTTATATATTCTATAATTATAATATTACAATTTTCATTATAATCTATGTAATATGTCATTTTGTCAACCTTTATGAACATGTCTATGTAACATGTCATTTTGTCAACCTTTTGAAACATGTCTATGTAATATGTCATTCTATAAAACTTTTGCAACATGTCTATGTAACATGTCATTATGTCAACCTTTTGAAACATGTCTATGTATTTTGGAACATATCTATGTAACATGTCAACTTGATATTTTCATTTCAAGTAATCTGATGTGTTCATTTATTAGTAATACCCAAATTTATGTTGCTACAATTAATAATATGCCAAACAAAATAAGTCATATTAAAATTATAAACTGTGTTAAAATTACACATAAGATTGCACATAATCTTCATAAACTGATAAATCGTGTTAGAATTACACATAGACTATGTTGAAATTACACACAAGGTTGCTACATACACCTTATACAGATTAATGACAAATACACATAACATTACAAAACACATATTCTATAATGTTTTTTCCACTTCAACATCTTGTTCAGTTGAATTTGAAGTTCTAACACAGCATCCCCTAATTCTTCATTTCTAACCCTAAATTTTTCGTATTGTTTCTTAGTTTCATCTAAATCCTTCGTTGTGGTTTCGAATCTATTAATCACTACTTGGTTTATGTCTTCTGCCAATTCCTCATGAAACCAATCGAAGAAACCACATCCTCTTTGCAAGAATTAATGCAAATTTAAAAAATTGATCAAACTTTGTTTACCATTTTTTAACATACCCAGACAAAAATTACGACTTACCTTGTAATTGTGACAACACCAAAATTTCTTTCCATAATTCTTCTCTGTGGTTGTCCTACGAAGAATAGTGTTATCTCCAAAACGACAAAGTTGTGCAATTTGAAAGCTACTGTATAGACAGGACCCAACACTTTCAGATTTCTTCAGGTTCATTTGCGAAGAAAATGCTTCGTATTCATGGAGAATGGAGCGAAACGACTTGAGCAATATGAAGACGGAGATGAAAACACATCTGGAGCAGAGAAGATTTTGCTCAAGTGATGAAAACGCATCTGGATTAAAGACGATGGTGAAGAGCATATATAAATAAGATGAAGATAACATGCCAGCTCATCAACTGCATATGTCAAGTTAACAAACGTTTGAGCCTAACTGACATAAGGGACTTCTTTGTTACGTTTTGAAACTTAAGGAACCAATTTGATACGAAAAAAATTAAGGGACCAAACTGAACCATGACCTATAGTTAAGACACCAAAATGAGTATTTTGTCTAATAGAATTTATAAATTTCAATGAAATAACTTACAATAAAAATAAAATTCATGATACTTTAGGCTATATGTTGGAAATTATAACTTTTTAATAAAAGGGAAATTATGAGCATATGTTAAAGTCAAATAAAAATTTATTGTGACATTAGTATCTTTGTAAGTGTTATTAGTATGTATTATTGTATAAGGATTGGTCATATTTTTTATAGACTCCTTTAATATTTTAAACCGGAGGACTACTGTCTGTAATTTCTTAAAACCAAGATGTTATAACCATAGTTTTAAAATTCATATCCTTTCCATCGGTTGGACCAGTTAGACTGTGAATCAGAGAGTAGAACGATTCAGTAAGGTTATTAGATCATTGTTATCGATAAAAATCATTGTGACTCAGACGATTCACTAGTTAGATCAGTGAACCTGTGGGTTTTTTAATTTGACGAATTAAATGTTTTAGGACGTGTAACTTAATAATAATTTTCATTCTTTATTTTCATTTTCTTAACTTTTAGTGCTCTATTTTTAAATCCGACCTTATTAATATATATAATTATAATAATTATTAATAACGAAATAATATTACAATTATAAATATTAAATTTTATTAAATTTTAAGAATCTGACCTATAACCTTTTAAAATTATTGGGATTGTAATTTTACCTCTGCACCTCAAATCTCTTTGATGTTTAATTTAATTAAATAAAAGAAAGTTATATATTCTATAATTATAATATTACAATTTTCATTATAATCTATGTAATATGTCATTTTGTCAACCTTTATGAACATGTCTATGTAACATGTCATTTTGTCAACCTTTTGAAACATGTCTATGTAATATGTCATTCTATAAAACTTTTGCAACATGTCTATGTAACATGTCATTATGTCAACCTTTTGAAACATGTCTATGTATTTTGGAACATATCTATGTAACATGTCAACTTGATATTTTCATTTCAAGTAATCTGATGTGTTCATTTATTAGTAATACCCAAATTTATGTTGCTACAATTAATAATATGCCAAACAAAATAAGTCATATTAAAATTATAAACTGTGTTAAAATTACACATAAGATTGCACATAATCTTCATAAACTGATAAATCGTGTTAGAATTACACATAGACTATGTTGAAATTACACACAAGGTTGCTACATACACCTTATACAGATTAATGACAAATACACATAACATTACAAAACACATATTCTATAATGTTTTTTTCCACTTCAACATCTTGTTCAGTTGAATTTGAAGTTCTAACACATCATCCTCTAATTCTTCATTTCTAACCCTAAATTTTTCATATTGTTTCTTAGTCTCATCTAAATCCTTTGTTGTGCTTTCGAATCTATTAATCACTACTTGGTTTATGTCTTCTTCCAATTCCTCATCAAACCAATCGAAGAAACCATATCCTCTTTGCAAGGATTCCTGCAAATTTAAAAAATGGATCAAACTTTGTTTACCATTTTTTAACATACCCAGACAAAATTTAGGACTTACCTTGTAATTGTGACAAATCCAAAATTTCGTTCCATAATTCTTCTCAGTGGTTGTCCTACGAAGAACATGGTTATCTCCACAAGGACAAAGTCGTGCAATTTGAAAGCTACTGTATACACAGGACCCAACACTTTAAGATTTCTTCAGCTTCATTTGCGAATAAAAATGCTTCGTATTCATGGAGAATGGAGCGAAACGACTTGAGAAATATGAAGACGGAGATGAAAACACATCTGGAGCGAAGAAGATTTTTCTCAAGTGATGAAAATGCATCTGGAGTAAAGACGTTGGTGAAGAGAATAAATAAATAAGATGAAGATAACATGCCAGCTTACCAGCTACATAGGTCAAGTTAACAAACGTTTGAGCCCAACTGACATAAGGGACTTATTTGTTACGTTTTGAAACTTAAAGAACCAATTTGATAAGAAAAAAATTAAGGGACCAAACTGAACCATGAACTATAGTTAAGAGACCAAAATGAGTATTTTGTCTAACAGAATTTATAAATTTCAATGAAATAACTTACAATAAAAATAAAATTCATGATACTTTAGGCTACATGTTGGAAATTATAACATTTAAATAAAAGGGAAATCATGAACATATGTTAAAGTCAAATAAAAATTTATTGTGACATTATTATCTTTGTAAGAGTTATTAGTATGTATTATTGTACAAGGATTGGTCATATTTTTTATAAACTCCTTTAATATTTTAAACTGGAGGACTACTGTCTGGAATTTCTTAAAACCAGGATGTTATAACCATAGTTTTAAAATTCATATCCTTTCGGTCGGTTGGACCGGTTAGACTGTGAATCAGAGAGTAGAATGATTTAATAAGGTTATTAGATCATTATTATCAATAAAAATCAGTGTGACTCAGACGATTCACTAGTTAGATCAGTGAACTTGTGGATTTTTTAATTTGACGGATTGAATGTTTTATGTTGTTTAACTTCAAAATAAGTTTCATTCTTTATTTTCATTTTCTTAAGTTTTAGTGCTCTATTTTTAAATTCGGTTTTATTAATATATATATATATATATATATATATATATATATATATATATATATATATATATATATATATATATATATATATATATATATATATATATATATATATATATATATATATATATATATATATATATAATTATCTTAATTATTTATAATAACGAAATAATATTACAATTATAAATATAAAATTTTATTATATTTTAGGAATCTGACCTATAACCTTTTAAAATTATTAGGATTGTAATTTTACCTCTGCACCTCAAATCTCTTGGATGTTTAATTTAATTAAATAAAAGAAAGTTATATATTCTATAATTATAATATTACAATTTTCATTATAATCTATGTAATATGTCATTTTGTCAACCTTTATGAACATGTCTATGTAACATGTCATTTTGTCAACCTTTTGAAACATGTCCATGTAATATGTCATTCTATCAAACTTTTACAACATGTCTATGTAACATGTCATTATGTCAACCTTTTGGAACATATATATGTAACATGTCAACTTGATATTTTCATTTTAAGTAATCTGATGGGTTCATTTACTAGTAATACCCAAATTTTTGTTGCTACAATTAATGATATGCCAAACATAATAAGTCATATTAAAATTATAAACTGTGTTAAAATTACACATAAGATTGCACATAATCTTCATAAACTGATAAATTGTGTTAGAATTACACATAAATTGTGTTGAAATTACACACAAGGTTGATACATACACCTAATACAGCTTAATGAAAAATACACATACCATTACAAAACACATATTCTTTAATGTTTTTTCCACTTAAACATCTTGTTCAGTTGAATTTGAAGTTCTAACACAGCATCCCCTAATTCTTCATTTATAACCCTAAATTTTTTGTAATGATTCTTAGTTTCATCTAAATCCTTTGTTGTGCTTCCAAATCTATTAATCACTACTTGGTTTATGTCTTCTGCCAATTCCTCATGAAACCAATCGAAGAAACCACATCCTCTTTGCAAGGATTCCTGCAAATTTAAAAAAATGATCAAACTTAGTTTACCATTTTTTAACATACCCAAACAAAAGTTAGGACTTACCTTGTAATTGTGAAAACTCCAAAGTTTCTTTCCATAATTCTTTGCAGTGGTTGTCCTACAAAGAACAGTGTTATCTCCACAACAGCAAAGTGGTGCAATTTGAAAGCTACTGTATACACATGACGCAAGACTTTCAGATTTCTTCAGGTTCATTTGCGAAGAAGAATGCTTCGTATTCATGGAGAATGGAGCGAAACGACTTGAGCAATATGAAAAGGAAGATGAAAACGCATCTGGAGCAGAGAAGATTTTGCTCAAGTGATGAAAACGCATCTGGAGTAAAGACAATGGTGAAGAACATATATAAATAAGATTAAGATAACATGCCAACTCATCAGCTACATAGATCAGGTTAACGAACGTTTGAGCCCAACTGACACAACAGACTTCTTTGTTACGTTTTGAAACATAATGAACTAATTTGATACGAAAAAAATTAAGGGACCAAACTGAACCATGACCTATAGTTAAGAGACCAAAATGAGTGTTTTGTCTAATAGAATTTATAAATTTCAATGAAATAACTTACAATAAAAAAAATTCATGATACTTTAGGCTATACGTTGGAAATTATAACATTTAAATAAAAGGGAAATTATGAGCATATGTTAAAGTCAAATAAAAATTTATCGTGACATTATTATCTTTGTAAGAGTTATTAGTGTGTATTATTGTATAAGGATTGGTCATATTTTTTATAAACTCTATTAATATTTTAAACTAGAGGACTATTGTCTGTAATTTCTTAAAAGAAAGATTATATAACCATAGTTTTAAAATTCATATCCTTTCGGTCGACTGGACCGGTTAGACTGTGAATCAGAGAGTAGAACGATTCAGTAATGTTATTAGATCATTGTTATCGATAAAAATCAGTGTGACTCAGACAATTCACTAGTCAGATCAGTGAACCTGTGGGTTTCTTAATTTGACGGATTGAATGTTTTATGTTGTTTAACTTAAAAATAATTTTCATTCTTTATTTTCATTTTCTTAAGTTTTGGTGCTCTTTTTTTAAATCCGGTTTTATTAATATATATATCTTAATTATTTATAATAACGAAATATTATTACAATTATAAATATAAAATTTTATCAAATTTTAAGAATCTGACCTATAACCTTTTAAAATTATTGGGATTGTAATTTTACCTATGCACCTTAATTCTCTTTGATGTTTAAGTTAATTAAAGAAAAGAAAGTTATATATTCTATAATTATAATATTACAATTTTCATTAAAATCTATGTAATATGTCATTTTGTCAAGCTTTAGGAACATGTCTATGTAACATCTCATTTTGTCAACCTTTTGAAACATGTCTATGTAATATGTCATTCTATCAAACTTTTGCAACATGTCTATGTAACATGTCATTATGTCAACCTTTTGGAACATGTCTATGTATTTTGGAACATATCTATGTAACATGTCCACTTGATATTTTTATTTCAAGTAATGTGACGTGTTCATTTACTAGTAATTCCCAAATTAATGTTGCTAGAATTAATGATATGTCAAACAAAATAAGTCATATAAAATTATAAACTGTATTAAAATTACACATAATATTGCACATAATCTTCATAAACTGATAAGTTGTGTTAGAATTACACATAGACTGTGTTGAAATTACACACAAGGTTGCTACATACACCTAATACAGCTTAATGACAAATACACATAACATTACAAAACACATGTTCTTTAATGGTTTTTTCCACTTCAACATCTTGTTTAGTTGAATTTGAAGTTCTAACAAAGCATCCCCTAATTCTTCATTTCTAACCCTTAATTTTTCGTACTGATTCTTAGTTTCATCTAAATCCTTTATTGTGCTTTCGAATCTATTAATCACTACTTGGTTTATGTCTTCTGCCAATTCCTCATGAAACCATTCGAAGAAACCACATCCTCTTTGCAAGGATTCCTGCAAATTTAAAAAATTTATCAAACTTTAATTACCATTTTTTAACATACCTAGACAAAAATTAGGACTTACCTTGTAATTGTGACAACCCCAAAATTTCTTTCCACAATTCTTTTCAGTGGTTTCCCTACGAAGAACAGTGTTATCTCCACAACGGAAAAGTGGTGCAATTTGCAAGCTACTGTATACACAGGACCCAACACTTTCAGATTTCTTCAATTTCATTTGCAAAGAAGAATGCTTCGTATTCATGGAGAATGGAGCGAAACGACTTGAGCAATATGAAGACAGTGATGAAAACGCATCTGGAGTAAAGACGGTTCTGGAGAACATATATAAATAATATGAAGATAACATGCCAGCTCACCAGCTACATAGATCAGGTTAACAAATGTTTGAGCTCAACTGACACAACAGACTTCTCTGTTACGTTTTGAAATTTAAGGAACCAATTTGATACGAAAAAAATTAAGGGACCAAACTGAACTATGACCTATAGTTAAGAGACCAAAATGAGTATTTTGTCAAATAGAATTTATAAATTTCAACGAAATAAGTTACAATAAAAATAAAATTCATGATACTTTAGGCAATACGTTGGAAATTATAACATTTAAATAAAAGGGAAATTATGAGCATATGTTAAAGTCAAATAAAAATTTATTGTGACATTATTATCTTTTTAAGAGTTATTAGTGTGTATGATTGTTTAAGGATTGGTCATATTTTTTATAAACTCCGTTAATATTTGAAACCGGAGGACTACTGTCTGTAAGTTCTTAAAACCATGATGTTATAACCATAGTTTTAAAATTCATATCCTTTCGGTCGGTTGGACCGATTAGACTGTGAATCATGGAGTAGAACGATTCACTATGGTTATTAGATCATTATTGTCGATAAAAATCTGTGTGACTCAGACGGTTCACTAGTCAGATCAGTGAACCTGTGGGTTTCTTAATCTGACAGATTGAATGTTTTATGTTTTTTGACTTAAAAATAATTTTCATTCTTTATTTTCATTTTCTTAAGTTTTGGCGCTCTATTATTAAATCATGTTTTAGAAATATATATAATTATCTTAATTATTTATAATAAAGAAATAATATTACGAATTTAAATATAAAATTTTATCAAATTTTAAGAATATGACCTGTAACCTTTTAAAATTATTGGGATTGTAATTTTACTTTTGCACCTTAAATCTCTTTGATGTTTAATTTAATTAAAGAAAACAAAGTTATATATTCTATAATTATAATATTACAATTTTCATTATATTCTATGTAATATGTCATTTTGTCAACCTCTGGGAACATGTCTATGTAACATGTCATTTTGTTAACCTTTTGAAACATATCTATGTAATACGTCATTCTATCAAACTTTTGCAACATGTCTATGTAACATGTCATTATATCAACCATTTGTAACATGTCTTTGTATTTTGGAACATATCTATGTAACTTGTCAACCTCATATTTTCATTTCAAGTAATTTGATGTGTTCATTTACTAGTAATACCCAAATTTATGTTGCTACAATTAATGATATGCCAAACAAAATAAGTCATATTAAAATTATAAAATGTGTTAAAATTACACATAAGATTGCACATAACCATCATAAACTGATAAATTATGTTAGAATTACACATAAACTATGTTGAAATTACGGAGAAGGTTGCTACATACACCTAATACAGCTTAATGACAAATACACATAACATTACAAAACACATGATCTTCAATGTTTTTTTTCACTTCAACATCTTGCTCACTTGAATTTGAAGTTATAACACAACATCCCCTAATTCCTCATTTCTAACCCTTAATTTTTCGTATTGATTCTTAGTTTCATCAAAATGCTTTGTTTTTCTTCCCAATCTATTAATCACTACTTGGTTTATGTCTTCTGCCATCTCCTCATGAAACCAATCTAAGAAACCACATCCTCTTTGCAAGGATTCCTGCAAATTTAAAATTTTTATCAAACTTTGTTTACCATTTTTTAACATACCCAAACCAAAATTAGGACTTACCTTGTAATTGTTACAATCCCAAAATTTCTTTCCATAATTCTTCTCAGTGGTTATCCTACGAAGAACAGTGTTATCTCCACAACAACAAAGTGGTGCAATTTGCAAGCTACTGTGTACACATGACCTAACACTTTCAGATTTCTTCTGTTTATTTGTGAAGAAGAATGCTTCGTATTCATGGATAATAGAGCGAAACATCTTGAGGAATATGAAAACAGAGTTGAAAACGCATCTGGAGAAGAGAAGATGTTACTCAAGGGAAGAAAACGCATCTGGAGTAAAGACGATGGTGAAGAACATATATAAACAAGATGAAGATAACGTGCCAGCTCACCAGCTACATAGGTCAAGTTAACAAACGTTGGAGCCCAACTAACATAAGGGAATTCTTTGTTACATTTTGAAACTTAAGGAACCAATTTGATACAAAAAAAATTAATGGACCAAACTGAACCATGACCTATAGTTAAGAGACCAAAATGAGTATTTTGTCTAATAGAATTTATAAATTTCAACGAAATAACTTACAATAAAAATAAAATTCATGATACTTTAGGCTATACGTTGGAAATTATAACATTTAAATAAAAGGGAAATTATGAGCATATGTTAAAGTCAAATAAAAATTTATTGTGACATTATTATCTTTTTAAGAGTTATTAGTGTGTATGATTGTTTAAGGATTGGTCATATTTTTTATAAACTCCGTTAATATTTGAAACCGCAGGACTACTGTCTGTAATTTCTTAAAACCACAATGTTATAACCATAGTTTTAAAATTCATATCCTTTCAGTCGGTTGGACCGATTAGACTGTGAATCATAGAGTAGAATGATTCACTATGGTTATTAGATCATTATTGTCGATAAAAATTTGTGTGACTCAGACGGTTCACTAGTCAGATCAGTGAACCTGTGGGTTTCTTAATCTGACAGATTGAATGTTTTATGTTTTTTGACTTAAAAATAATTTTCATTCTTTATTTTCATTTTCTTATGTTTTGGCGCAATATTATTAAATCCTGTTTTAGAAATATATATAATTATCTTAATTATTTATAATAAAGAAATAATATTACGAATTTAAAAATAAAATTTTATCTAATTTTAAGAATATGACCTGTAACCTTTTAAAATTATTGGGATTGTAATTTTACTTTTGCACCTTAAATCTCGTGGATGTTTAATTTAATTAAAGAAAACAAAGTTATATATTCTATAATTATAATATTATAATTTTCATTATATTCTATGTAATATGTCATTTTGTCAATCTTTAGGAACATGTCATTTTGTTAACCTTTTGAAACATATCTATGTAATATGTCATTCTATCAAACTTTTGCAACATGTCTATGTAACATGTCATTAAAACAACCATTTGGAACATGTCTATGTATTTTGGAACATATCTTTGTAACATGTCAACTTCATATTTTCATTTCAAGTAATTTTATGTGTTCATTTACTAGTAATACCCAAATTTATGTTGCTACAATTAATGATATGCCAAACAAAAAGTCATATTAAAATTATGTTAGAATTACACATAAGATTGCACATAACCTTCATAAACTGATAAATTATGTTAGAATTACACATAAACTGTGTTGAAATTACAGACAAGGTTGTTACATACACCTAATACAGCTTAATGACAAAACACATAACATTACAAAACACAAGATCTTCAATGTTTTTTTCATCTTCAACATCTTGTTCACTTGAATTTGAAGTTATAACACAACATCCCGTAATTCTTCATTTCTAACCCTTAATTTTTCGTATTGATTCTTAGTTTCATCTAAATCCTTTGTTGTGCTTCCCAATCTATTAAACATTACTTGGTTTATGTCTTCTGCCAATTCCTCATGAAACCAATCGAAGGAACAACACCCTCTTTGCAAGGATTCCTGCAAATTTAAAAATTTGATGAAACTTTGTTTACCATTTTTTAACATACCCAAACCAAAATTAGGACTTACCTTGTAATTGTGACAACCCCAAAATTTCTTTCCATAATTCTTCTCAGTGGTTGTCCTACGAAGAACAAGTTTATCTCCACAACAACAAAGTTTTGCAATTTGCAAGCTACTGTGTACACATGACCCAACACTTTCAGATTTCTTCAGGTTCATTTGCTCAAGAAGAATGCTTCGTATTCATGGAGAATGGAGCAAAACATCTTGAGTAATATGAAAACGGAGTTGAAAACGCATATGGATCAGAGAAGATTTTGCTCAAGTGAAGAAAACGCAACTGGAGTAAAGACGATGGTGAAGAACATATATAAATAAGATGAAGATAACGTGCCAGCTCACAAGCTACATAGGGGAAGTTAACGAACGTTGGAGCCCAACTGACATAAGGGAATTCTTTGTTACGTTTTGAAACTTAAGGAACCAATTTGATACAAAAATAATTAATGGACCAAACTGAACCATGACCTATAGTTAAGAGACCAAAATGAGTATTTTGTCTAATAGAATTTATAAATTTCAACGAAATAACTTACAATAAAAATAAAATTCATGATACTTTAGGCTATACGTTGGAAATTATAACAATTAAATAAAAGGGAAATCATGAGAATATGTTAAAGTCAAATAAAATTTTATTGTGACATTATTATCTTTTTAAGAGTTATTAGTGTGTATTATTGTATAAGGATTGGTCATATTTTTTATAAACTCCGTTAATATTTGAAACCGGAGGACTACTGTCTGTAATTTCTTAAAACCAAGATGTTATAACCATAGTTATTAAATTCATATCCTTTAGGTCGGTTGGACCAGTTAGATTATGAATTAGAGAGTAGAATGATTAAGTAAGGTTATTAGATCATTGTTGTCGATAAAAATCAGTGTGACTCAGACGGTTCACAAGTCAGATTAGTGAACATGTGGTTTTCTTAATCTAACGGAGTGAATTTTTTATGTTTTTTTACTTAAAAATAATTTTCATTCTTTATTTTCATTTTCTTAAGTTTTGGTGCTCTATTATTAAATCATGTTTTAGACATATATATAATTATCTTAATTATTTATGATAACGAAATAATATTACGAATATAAATATAAAATTTTATCAAATTTTAAGAATCTGACCTATAACCTTTTAAAATTATTGGGATTGTAATTTTACTTTTGCAACTTAAATCTCTTTGATGTTTAATTTAATTAAAGAAAACAAAGTTATATATTCTATAATTATAATATTACAATTTTCATTATATTCTATGTAATATGTCATTTTGTCAACCTTTAGGAACATGTCCATGTAACATGTCATTTTGTTAACCGTTTGAAACATATCTATGTAATATGTCATTCTATCAAACTTTTGCAACATGTCTATGTAACATGTCATTATATCAACCATTTGGAACATGTCTATGTATTTTGGAACATATATATGTAACATACATGTCAACTTCATAATTTTCATTTCAAGTAATTTGATGTGTTCATTTACTAGTAAAACCCAAATTTATGTTGCTACAATTAATGATATGCCAAACAAAAAAAGTCATATTAAAATTATAAATTGTGTTAAAATTACACATAAGATTGCACATAACCTTCATAAACTGATAAATTATGTTAGAATTACACATAAACTGTGTTGAAATTACAGACAAGGTTGCTACATACATCTAATACAACTTAATGACAAATACACATAACATTACAAAACACATGATATTCAATGTTTTTTCCACTTCAACATTTTGTTCACTTGAATTTGAAATTCTAACACAGCATCCCGTAATTCTTCATTTCTAACCCTTAATTTTTCGTATTGATTCTTAGTTTCATCTAAATCCTTTGTTGTGCTTCCCAATCTATTAATCACTACTTGGTTTATGTCTTCTGCCAATTTCTCATGGAACCAATCGAAGAAATCACATCCTCTTTGCAAGGATTCCTGCAAATTTAAAACTTTGATCAAACTTTGATTACCATTTTTTAACATACTCAAACCAAAATTAGGACTTACCTTGTAATTGTGACAACCCAAAAATTTCTTTCCATAAGTCTTCTCACTAGTTGTCCTACGAAGAATAGTGTTATCTCCACAACAGCAAAGTGGTGCAATTTGCAAGCTTTTGTGTACACATGACCCAACACTTTCAGATTTCTTCGGGTTCATTTGCGAAGAAGAATGCTTTGTATTCATGGAGAATGGAGCGAAACATCTTGAGTAATATGAAAACGGAGTTGAAAACGCATCTGGAGAAGAGAAGATTTTGCTAAAGTGAAGAAAACACATCTGGAGTAAAGACGATGGTGAAGATAATGTGCCTGCTCACTAGCTACATAGGTCAAGTTAACGAACGTTGGAGCCCAACTGACATAAGGGAATTCTTTGTTACGTTTTGATACTTAAGGAATCAATTTGATACAAAAAAAATTAATGGCCCAAATTGAACCATGACCTATAGTTAAGAGACCAAAATGAGTATTTTGTCTAATAGAATTTATAAATTTCAACAAAATAACTTACAATAAAGATAAAATTCATGATACTTTTGGCTATATGTTGTAAAATATAACATTTAAATAAAAGGGAAATTATGAGCATATGTTATAGTCAAATAAAAATTTATTGTGACATTATTATATTTTAAAGAGTTATTAGTGTGTATTATTGTATAAGGATTGGTCATATTTTTTATAAACTCCGTTAATATTTGAAATCGGAGGAATATTGTCTGTAATTTCTTAAAACCAAGATGTTATAACCATAGGTTTAAAATCCATATCCTTTCGGTCGGTTGGACCGGTTAGATTGTGAGTCAGAGAGTAGAAAAATTAAGTAAGGTTATTAGAACATTGTTGTCGATAAAAATCAGTGTGACTAACACGGTTCACTAGTCAGATAAGTGATCATGTGGGTTTCTTAATCTAACAGAGTGAATGTTTTATGTTTTTTTACTTAAAAATAATTTTCATTGTTTATTTTCATTTTCTTAAGTTTTGGTGCTCTATTATTAAATCCGGTTTTAGAAATATATATAATTATCTTAATTATTTATGATAATGAAATAATATTACGAATATAAATATAAAATTTTATCAAATTTTAAGAATCTGACCTATAACCTTTTAAAATTATTGGGATTGTAATTTTACCTTTGCACCCCAAATCTCTTTGATGTTTAATTTAATTAAAGAAAACAAAGTTATATATTCTATAATTATAATATTACAATTTTCATTATATTCTATGTAATATGTCATTTTGTCAACCTTTTGAAACATATCTATGTAATATGTCATTATATCAACCATTTGGAACATGTGTATGTATTTTGGGACATGTCTATGTAACATGTCAACTTCATATTTTAATTTCAAGTAATTTGTGTGTTCATTTACTAGTAATACCCAAATTTACGTTGCTACAATTAATGATATGCCAAACCAAAAAGTCATATTAAAATTATAAATTGTGTTAAAATTACACATAAGATTGCACATAACCTTCATAAACTGATAAATTATGTTAGAATTACACATAAACTGTGTTGAAATTACAGACAAGGCTGCTACATACACCTAATACAGCTTAATGGCAAATACACATAACATTACAAAACACATAATCTTCAATGTTTTTTTCATCTTCAACATCTTGTTCACTTGAATTTGAAGTTCTAACACATCATCCCGTAATTCTTCATTTCTAACCCTTAATTTTTCGTATTAATTCTTAGTTTCATCTAAATCCTTTGTTGTGCTTCCCAATCTATTAATCACTACTTGGTTTATGTCTTCTGCCAATTTCTCATGAATCCAATCGAAGAAACTACATCCTCTTTGTAAGGATTCCTGCAAATTTAAAAATTTGATCAAACTTTGTTTACCATTTTTTAACATACCCAAACCAAAATTAGGACTTACCTTATAATTGTGACAACCCCAAATTTTTTTTCCATAATTCTTCTCAATGGTTGTCCTACGAAGAACAGTGTTATCTCCACAACAACAAAGTGGTGCAATTTGCAAGCTACTGTGTACACATGACCCAACACTTTCAGATTTCTTCAGGTTCATTTGCTCAAGAAGAATGCTTTGTATTCATGGAGAATGGAGCAAAACATATTGAGTAATATGAAAATGGAGTTGAAAACTCCTCTGGATCAGAGAAGATTTTGCTCAAGTGAAGAAAACGCAACTGGAGTAAAGACGATGGTGAAGAACATATATAAATAAGATGAAGATAACTTTCTAGCTACATAGGTCAATTTAACGAACGTTGGAGCCCAACTGACATAAGGGAATTCTTTGTTACATTTTGAAACTTAAGGAACCAATTTGATACAAAAAAAATTAATAGACCAAACTGAACCATGACCTATAGTTAAGAGAACAAAATGAGTATTTTGTCTAATAGAATTTATAAATTTCAATGAAATAAATTACAATAAAAATAAAATTCATGATACTTTAGGCTATACGTTGGAAATTATAACATTTAAATAAAAGGGAAATTATGAGCATATGTTATAGTCAAATAAAAATTTGTTGTGACATTATTATCTTTTTAAGAGTTATTAGTGTGTATTATTGTATAAGGATTGGTCATATTTTTTTATAAACTTTGTTAATATTTGAAATCGGAGGACTACTGTCTGTAATTTCTTAAAACCAAGATGTTATAACCATAGTTTTAAAATTCATATC
The DNA here is from genome assembly GCA_948472305.1 of Vicia faba. Taxonomy (NCBI): domain Eukaryota; kingdom Viridiplantae; phylum Streptophyta; class Magnoliopsida; order Fabales; family Fabaceae; genus Vicia; species Vicia faba. Next base: position 993,348,533 of record OX451735.1, read on the forward strand.
CTTTCGGCCGGTTGGACCGGTTAGATTGTGAATCAGAGAGTAGAACGATTAATTAAGGTTATTAGATCATTGTTGTTGATAAAAATCGGTGTGACTCAGACGGTTCACTATTCAGATCAGTGAACATGTCGGTTTCTTAATCTAACGGAGTGAATGTTTTATGTTTTTTTACTTAAAAATAATTTTCATTCTTTATTTTCATTTTCTTAAGTTTTGGTGCTCTATTATTAAATCCTGTTTTAGACATATATATAATTATCTTAATTATTTATGATAACGAAATAATATTACGAATATAAATATAAAATTTTATCAAATTTTAAGAATCTGACCTATAACCTTTTAAAATTATTGGGATTGTAATTTTACTTTTGCAACTTAAATCTCTTTGATGTTTAATTTAATTAAAGAAAACAAAGTTATATATTCTATAATTATAATATTACAATTTTCATTATATTCTATGTAATATGTCATTTTGTCAACCTTTAGGAACATATCCATGTAACATGTCATTTTATTAACCTTTTGAAACATATCTATGTAATATGTCATTCTATCAAACTTTTGAACCATGTCTATGTAACATGTCATAATATCAACCATTTGGAACATGTCTATATATTTTGGAACATATCTATGTAACATACATGTCAACTTCATATTTTCATTTCAAGTAATTTGATGTGTTCATTTACTAGTAATACCCAAATTTATGTTGCTACAATTAATGATATGCCAAACAAAAAAGTAATAATAAAATTATAAACTGTGTTAAAATTACACATAAGATTGCACATAACCTTCATAAACTGATAAATTATGTTAGAATTACACATAAACTGTGTTAAAATTACAGACAAGGTTGCTACATACACCTAATACAACTTAATGACAATTACATATAACATTACAAAACACATGATCTTCAATGTTTTTTTCCACTTCAACATCTTGTTCACTTGAATTTGAAGTTCTAACACAGCATCCCCTAAATCTTCATTTCTAACCCTTAATTTTTCGTATTGATTCTTAGTTTCATCTATATCCTTTGTTGTGCTTCCCAATCTATTAATCACTATTTGGTTTATGTCTTCTGCCAATTCCTCATGAAAGCAATCGAAGAAACCACATCCTCTTTGCAAGGATTGATGCAAATTTAAAAATTTGATCAAACTTTGTTTACCATTTTTTAACATACCCAAACCAAAATTAGGACTTACCTTGTAATTGTGATAACCCCAAAATTTCTTTCCATAATTCTTCTCAGTGGTTGTCCCACGAGGAACAATGTTATCTCCACAACAGCAAACTGGTGCAGTTTGCAAGCTACTGTGTACACATGACCTAACACTTTCAGATTTCTTCAGGTTCATTTGGGAATAAGAATGCTTTGTATTCATGGAGATGTTGGCTGAAGATTTTGATAATGTTATCTAGAATTCAAAAGAGTTAAAAGTTCTGATCGAAATGGAATTAAACACCATATTTCGAAGTTGCAGAAGCAGTGTTTCGAATGAGTGTGTCAAAGCTTGAAGCTTCGAACGGTGATCATGGGAAAATATCCAAAGGGTCTCGAAACAACAGCGAGGCTAGTTTTGGGAAGAGCGTTCGAAACGGAAGAACACCAAAGCATTTAAAATTCAAATGGAAGCGGGACTTTCAAAGTTTGAAAGTTATGTGTTGGAGCATTTGGGGACACGTGGAAAGATGAAAGAAGCATTGTCTTGCATGTTCGAAACGTGGCATGATCCTATAGCGAGACCGTTAGGGTCGAATTAGTATAAATAGAAGTCTTAGTATTAGGATTTCAGTGTGTCATATCTGTTATACAAAATACTCAATAACATTCAAACTACCACATGGCAAGGGAAACGAATGCAAGAGAGATGTATGTATGATAGCACCATGTATTTTTAACTTAATGAAAGCCTTTTTACCATTTCCAGTACTTTCCTTTTTTCTTTTGTCGAACAGCATTTACAAGTTTCTTTATTTATTGTCTTTTCATTTCAAAGTCTTTTCCTCAAAGTTTTACTCTTTAATGCTTTCTTTATATTTCGAGCACTTTATATTTCAGAGAACTGTTACGCTTTCAATACCTTTACTTCCAAGTGTTGTTTTTCAAACGCATCCTTTTACTTAAAATTGCATTAAACGCTTTCTTCACATTTCAAACTTCTACATTCCAGAAACCTTTTATGTTAAATGTTTTGCAAATCGAAACCATTTACTCCATTGTTCATGCAGTTTTATATGTCTCTTCAATCAGCATTACAATTAGCATTTATTCGTATAACTTAGTTTTCATATACATTTTGACCACATTTTTAAAACTCTTAGAGAGAAGGATCGAAATAAACCAAACACTTGTACAATAACAGCCATGAATAATTGTTCGATTGTGAGAGTAACTTTAATATCCAAGGAGTCCTAGGATCAATCTAGTCGATCCTGTGAGTTACCAGAGAGATTGAGTAGCGTTAATAAAGATTACTCGATAGTTTGGAAGACTAGCGGTTGTTTACCAGAAATCATTGGAAACAGGAGAATGGAGCGAAACATCTTGTGTAATATGAAAACGGAGTTGAAAACACATATGGAGCACAAAAGATTTTGCTCAAGTGAAGAAAACGCATCTGGAGTAAAGACGATGGTGAAGAACATATATAAATAAGATGGAGATAACGTGCCTGCTCACCAGCTACATAGGTCAAGTTAACCAACGTTGGAGCCTAACTAACATAAGGGAATTCTTTGTTACGTTTTGAAACTTAAGGAACCAATTTGATACAAAAAAAATTAATGGACCAAACTGAACCATGACCTATAGTTAAGAGACCAAAATGAGTATTTTGTCTAATAGAATTTATAAATTTCAACGAAATAACTTACAATAAAAATAAAATTCATGATACTTTAGGCTATACGTTGGAAATTATAACATTTAAATAAAAGGGAAATTATGAGCATATGTTATATTCAAATAAATATTTATTGTGACATTATTATCTTTTTAAGAGTTATTGGTGTGTATTTTTGTATAAGGATTGGTCATATTTTTTATAAAATCCGTTAATATTTGAAACCAGAGGACTACTGTGTGTAATTTCTTAAAACAAAGATGTTATAACCATAGTTTTAAAATTCAAATCCTTTCGGTCGGTTGGACCGGTTAGATTGTGAATCAGAGAGTAGAACGATTAAGTAAGGTTATTAGATCATTGTAGTTGATAAAAATCAGTGTGACTCAGACGGTTCACTAGTCAGCTCAGTGAACATGTGGGTTTCTTAATCTAACGGAGTGAATGTTTTACGTTTTTTACTTAAAAATGATTTTCATTCTTTATTTTCATTTTCTTAAGTTTTGGTGCTCTATTATTAAATCCTGTTTTAGACATATATATAATTATCTTAATTATTTATGAGAACGAAATAATATTACGAATATAAATATAAAATTTTATCAAATTTTAAGAATCTGACCTATAACCTTTTAAAATTATTGGGATTGTAATTTTACTTTTGCACCTTAAATCTCTTTGATGTTTAATTTAATTAAAGAAAACAAAGTTATATATTCTATAATTATAATATTACAATTTTCATTATATTCTATGTAATATGTCATTTTGTCAACCTTTAGGAACATGTGTATGTAACATGTCGTTTTGTTTACCTTTTGAAACATATCTATGTAATATGTCATTCTATCAAACTTTTGCAACATGTCTATGTAACATGTCATTATATCAACCATTTGGAACATGTCTATGTATGTTGGAACATATCTATGTAACATGTCAACTTCATATTTTCATTTCAAGTAATTTGATGTGCTCATTTACTAGTAATACCTAAATTTATGTTGCTACAATTAATGATATGCCTAACATAAAAAGTCATAATAAAATTATAAATTGTGTTAAAATTACCCATAAGATTGCACATAACCTTCATAAACTGATAAATTATGTTAGAATTACACATAAACTATGTTGAAATTACTGACAAGGTTGCTACATACACCTAATACAGCTTAATGACAAATATACATAACATTAAAAAACACATGATCTTCAATATTTTTTTCCACTTCAACATCTTGTTCACTTGAATTTGAAGTTCTAATACAGCATCCCGTAATTCTTCATTTCTAACCCTTAAATTTTCATATTGATTCTTAGTTTTATCTAAATCCTTTGTTGTGCTTCCCAATCTATTAATCACTACATGGTTTATGTCTTCTGACAATTCCTCATGAAACGAATCGAAGAAACCACATCCTCTTTACAAGGATTCCTGCAAATTTAAAAATTTGATCAAACTTTGTTTACCATTTTTTAACATACCCAAACCAAAATTAGGAATTACCTTGTAATTGTGACAACCCCAAAATTTCTTTCCATAATTCTTCTCAGTGGTTGTCCTACGAAGAACAGTCTTATCTCCACAACAACAAAGTGGTGCAATTTGCAAGCTACCGTGTACACATGACCCAACACTCTCATATTTCTTCAGGTTCATTTGCGAAGAAGAATGCTTCGTATTCATGGAGAATGTAGCGAAACATCTTGAGTAATATGAAAACGGAGTTCGAAACGCATCTGGAGCAGAGAAGATTTTGCTCAAGGGAAGAAAATGCATCTGGAGTAAAGACGATGGTGAAATACAAATATAAATAAGATGAAGATAACGTGCCAGCTCACCAGCTACATAGGTCAAGTTAACGAACGTTGGAGCCCAACTGACATAAGGTAATTCTTTGTTATGTTTTGAAACTTAAGGAACCAATTAGATACAAAAAAAATTAATGGACCAAATTGAACCATGACCTGTAGTTAAGAGACCAAAATGTGTAATTTGTCTAATAGAATTTATAAATTTCAACGAAATAACTTACAATAAAAATAAAATTCATGATACTTTAGGCTATACGTTGGAAATTATAACATTTAAATAAAAGGGAAATTATGAGCATATGTTATAGTCACATAAAAATTTATTGTGACATTATTATCTTTTTAAGAGTTATTAGTGTGTATTATTGTATAAGGATTGGTCATATTTTTTATAAACACCGTTAATATTTGAAACCGGAGGACTACTGTCTGTTATTTCTTAAAACCAAGATGTTATAACCATAGTTTTAAAATTCATATCCTTTCGGTCGGTTGGACCGGTTAGACTGTGAATCATAGAGTAGAACGATTCAGTAAGGTTATTAGATCATTGTTGTCGATAAAAATCTGTGTGACTCAGACGGTTCACTAGTCAGATCAGTGAACTTGTGGGTTTCTTAATCTGGCAGATTGAATGTTTTATGTTTTTTGACTTAATTATAATTTTCATTCTTTATTTTCATTTTCTTAAGTTTTGGTGCTCTATTTTTAAATCCTATTATATTAATATATATAATTATCTTAATTATTTATGATAACAAAATAATATTACGAATATAAATATAAAATTTTATCAAATTTTAAGAATCTGACCTATAACCTTTTAAAATTATTGGGATTCTAATTTTACTTTTGCACCTTAAATATCTTTGATGTTTAATTTAATTAAAAAAACAAGGTTATATATTCTATAATTGTAATATTACAATTTTCATTATATTGTATGTAATATGTCATTTTGTCAACCTTTAGGAACATGTCTATGTAACATGTCATTTTGTCAACCTTTTGAAACATATCTATGTAATATGTCATTCTATCAAACTTTTGCAACATGTCTATGTAACATGTCATTATGTCAACCATTTGGAACATGTCTATGTATGTTGGAACATATCTATGTAACATGTCAACTTCATATTTTCATTTCAAGTAATTTGATGTGTTCATTTACTAGTAATACCAAAATTTATGTTGCTACAGTTAATGATATGCCAACCAAAATAAGTCATATTAAAATTATAAATTGTGTTAAAATTACACATAAAATTGCACATAACATTCATAAACTGATAAATTATGTTAGAATTACACATAAACTGTGTTGAAATTACAGACAAGGTTGCTACATACACCTAATACAGCTTAATGACAAATACACATAACATTACAAAACACATGATCTTCAATGTTTTTTTCCACTTCAAGATCTTGTTCACTTGAATTTGAAGTTCTAACACAACATCCCGTAATTCTTCATTTCTAACCCTTAATTTTTCGCATTGATTCTTAGTTTCATCTAAATCCTTTGTTGTGCTTCCCAATCTATTAATCACTACTTGGTTTATGTCTTCTGCCAATTTCTCATGAATCCAATCGAAGAAACCACATCCTCTTTGTAAGGATTCCTGCAAATTTAAAAATTTGATCAAACTTTGTTTACCATTTTTTAACATACCCAAACCAAAATTAGGACTTACCTTATAATTGTGACAACCCCAAATTTTTTTTCCATAATTCTTCTCAGTGGTTGTCCTACGAAGAACAGTGTTATCTCCACAACAACAAAGTGGTGCAATTTGCAAGCTACTGTGTACACATGACCCAACACTTTCAGATTTCTTCAGGTTCATTTGCTCAAGAAGAATGCTTTGTATTCATGGAGAATGGAGCAAAACATATTGAGTAATATGAAAATGGAGTTGAAAACTCCTCTGGATCAGAGAAGATTTTGCTCAAGTGAAGAAAACGCAACTGGAGTAAAGACGATGGTGAAGAACATATATAAATAAGATGAAGATAACTTTCTAGCTACATAGGTCAATTTAACGAACGTTGGAGCCCAACTGACATAAGGGAATTCTTTGTTACATTTTGAAACTTAAGGAACCAATTTGATACAAAAAAAATTAATAGACCAAACTGAACCATGACCTATAGTTAAGAGAACAAAATGAGTATTTTGTCTAATAGAATTTATAAATTTCAATGAAATAACTTACAATAAAAATAAAATTCATGATACTTTAGGCTATACGTTGGAAATTATAACATTTAAATAAAAGGGAAATTATGAGCATATGTTATAGTCAAATAAAAATTTGTTGTGACATTATTATCTTTTTAAGAGTTATTAGTGTGTATTATTGTATAAGGATTGGTCATATTTTTTTATAAACTTTGTTAATATTTGAAATCGGAGGACTACTGTCTGTAATTTCTTAAAACCAAGATGTTATAACCATAGTTTTAAAATTCATATCCTTTCGGCCGGTTGGACCGGTTAGATTGTGAATCAGAGAGTAGAACGATTAATTAAGGTTATTAGATCATTGTTGTTGATAAAAATCGGTGTGACTCAGACGGTTCACTAGTCAGATCAGTGAACATGTCGGTTTCTTAATCTAACGGAGTGAATGTTTTATGTTTTTTTACTTAAAAATAATTTTCATTCTTTATTTTCATTTTCTTAAGTTTTGGTGCTCTATTATTAAATCCTGTTTTAGACATATATATAATTATCTTAATTATTTATGATAACGAAATAATATTACGAATATAAATATAAAATTTTATCAAATTTTAAGAATCTGACCTATAACCTTTTAAAATTATTGGGATTGTAATTTTACTTTTGCAACTTAAATCTCTTTGATGTTTAATTTAATTAAAGAAAACAAAGTTATATATTCTATAATTATAATATTACAATTTTCATTATATTCTATGTAATATGTCATTTTGTCAACCTTTAGGAACATATCCATGTAACATGTCATTTTATTAACCTTTTGAAACATATCTATGTAATATGTCATTCTATCAAACTTTTGAACCATGTCTATGTAACATGTCATAATATCAACCATTTGGAACATGTCTATATATTTTGGAACATATCTATGTAACATACATGTCAACTTCATATTTTCATTTCAAGTAATTTGATGTGTTCATTTACTAGTAATACCCAAATTTATGTTGCTACAATTAATGATATGCCAAACAAAAAAGTAATAATAAAATTATAAACTGTGTTAAAATTACACATAAGATTGCACATAACCTTCATAAACTGATAAATTATGTTAGAATTACACATAAACTGTGTTAAAATTACAGACAAGGTTGCTACATACACCTAATACAACTTAATGACAATTACATATAACATTACAAAACACATGATCTTCAATGTTTTTTTCCACTTCAACATCTTGTTCACTTGAATTTGAAGTTCTAACACAACGTCCCCTAAATCTTCATTTCTAACCCTTAATTTTTCGTATTGATTCTTAGTTTCATCTATATCCTTTGTTGTGCTTCCCAATCTATTAATCACTATTTGGTTTATGTCTTCTGCCAATTCCTCATGAAAGCAATCGAAGAAACCACATCCTCTTTGCAAGGATTGATGCAAATTTAAAAATTTGATCAAACTTTGTTTACCATTTTTTAACATACCCAAACCAAAATTAGGACTTACCTTGTAATTGTGATAACCCCAAAATTTCTTTCCATAATTCTTCTCAGTGGTTGTCCCACGAGGAACAATGTTATCTCCACAACAGCAAACTGGTGCAGTTTGCAAGCTACTGTGTACACATGACCTAACACTTTCAGATTTCTTCAGGTTCATTTGGGAAGAAGAATGCTTTGTATTCATGGAGATGTTGGCTGAAGATTTTGATAATGTTATCTAGAATTCAAAAGAGTTAAAAGTTCTGATCGAAATGGAATTAAACACCATATTTCGAAGTTGCAGAAGCAGTGTTTCGAATGAGTGTGTCAAAGCTTGAAGCTTCGAACGGTGATCATGGGAAAATATCCAAAGGGTCTCGAAACAACAGCGAGGCTAGTTTTGGGAAGAGCGTTCGAAACGGAAGAACACCAAAGCATTTAAAATTCAAATGGAAGCGGGACTTTCAAAGTTTGAAAGTTATGTGTTGGAGCATTTGGGGACACGTGGAAAGATGAAAGAAGCATTGTCTTGTATGTTCGAAACGTGGCATGATCCTATAGCGAGACCGTTAGGGTCGAATTAGTATAAATAGAAGTCTTAGTATTAGGATTTCAGTGTGTCATATCTGTTATACAAAATACTCAATAACATTCAAACTACCACATGGCAAGGGAAACGAATGCAAGAGAGATGTATGTATGATAGCACCATGTATTTTTAACTTAATGAAAGCCTTTTTACCATTTCCAGTACTTTCCTCTTTTCTTTTGTCGAACAGCATTTACAAGTTTCTTTATTTATTGTCTTTTCATTTCAAAGTCTTTTCCTCAAAGTTTTACTCTTTAATGCTTTCTTTATATTTCGAGCACTTTATATTTCAGAGAACTGTTACGCTTTCAATACCTTTACTTCCAAGTGTTGTTTTTCAAACGCATCCTTTTACTTAAAATTGCATTAAACGCTTTCTTCACATTTCAAACTTCTACATTCCAGAAACCTTTTATGTTAAATGTTTTGCAAATCGAAACCATTTACTCCATTGTTCATGCAGTTTTATATGTCTCTTCAATCAGCATTACAATTAGCATTTATTCGTATAACTTAGTTTTCATATACATTTTGACCACATTTTTAAAACTCTTAGAGAGAAGGATCGAAATAAACCAAACACTTGTACAATAACAGCCATGAATAATTGTTCGATTGTGAGAGTAACTTTAATATCCAAGGAGTCCTAGGATCAATCTAGTCGATCCTGTGAGTTACCAGAGAGATTGAGTAGCGTTAATAAAGATTACTCGATAGTTTGGAAGACTAGCGGTTGTTTACCAGAAATCACTGGAAACAGGAGAATGGAGCGAAACATCTTGTGTAATATGAAAACGGAGTTGAAAACACATATGGAGCACAGAAGATTTTGCTCAAGTGAAGAAAACGCATCTGGAGTAAAGACGATGGTGAAGAACATATATAAATAAGATGGAGATAACGTGCCTGCTCACCAGCTACATAGGTCAAGTTAACCAACGTTGGAGCCTAACTAACATAAGGGAATTCTTTGTTACGTTTTGAAACTTAAGGAACCAATTTGATACAAAAAAAATTAATGGACCAAACTGAACCATGACCTATAGTTAAGAGACCAAAATGAGTATTTTGTCTAATAGAATTTATAAATTTCAACGAAATAACTTACAATAAAAATAAAATTCATGATACTTTAGGCTATACGTTGGAAATTATAACATTTAAATAAAAGGGAAATTATGAGCATATGTTATATTCAAATAAATATTTATTGTGACATTATTATCTTTTTAAGAGTTATTGGTGTGTATTTTTGTATAAGGATTGGTCATATTTTTTATAAAATCCGTTAATATTTGAAACCAGAGGACTACTGTGTGTAATTTCTTAAAACAAAGATGTTATAACCATAGTTTTAAAATTCAAATCCTTTCGGTCGGTTGGACCGGTTAGATTGTGAATCAGAGAGTAGAACGATTAAGTAAGGTTATTAGATCATTGTAGTTGATAAAAATCAGTGTGACTCAGACGGTTCACTAGTCAGCTCAGTGAACATGTGGGTTTCTTAATCTAACGGAGTGAATGTTTTACGTTTTTTACTTAAAAATGATTTTCATTCTTTATTTTCATTTTCTTAAGTTTTGGTGCTCTATTATTAAATCCTGTTTTAGACATATATATAATTATCTTAATTATTTATGAGAACGAAATAATATTACGAATATAAATATAAAATTTTATCAAATTTTAAGAATCTGACCTATAACCTTTTAAAATTATTGGGATTGTAATTTTACTTTTGCACCTTAAATCTCTTTGATGTTTAATTTAATTAAAGAAAACAAAGTTATATATTCTATAATTATAATATTACAATTTTCATTATATTCTATGTAATATGTCATTTTGTCAACCTTTAGGAACATGTGTATGTAACATGTCGTTTTGTTTACCTTTTGAAACATATCTATGTAATATGTCATTCTATCAAACTTGTGCAACATGTCTATGTAACATGTCATTATATCAACCATTTGGAACATGTCTATGTATGTTGGAACATATCTATGTAACATGTCAACTTCATATTTTCATTTCAAGTAATTTGATGTGCTCATTTACTAGTAATACCTAAATTTATGTTGCTACAATTAATGATATGCCTAACATAAAAAGTCATAATAAAATTATAAATTGTGTTAAAATTACCCATAAGATTGCACATAACCTTCATAAACTGATAAATTATGTTAGAATTACACATAAACTGTGTTGAAATACTGACAAGGTTGCTACATACACCTAATACAGCTTAATGACAAATATACATAACATTAAAAAACACATGATCTTCAATATTTTTTTCCACTTCAACATCTTGTTCACTTGAATTTGAAGTTCTAATACAGCATCCCGTAATTCTTCATTTCTAACCCTTAATTTTTCATATTGATTCTTAGTTTTATCTAAATCCTTTGTTGTGCTTCCCAATCTATTAATCACTACATGGTTTATGTCTTCTGACAATTCCTCATGAAACGAATCGAAGAAACCACATCCTCTTTACAAGGATTCCTGCAAATTTAAAAATTTGATCAAACTTTGTTTACCATTTTTTAACATACCCAAACCAAAATTAGGAATTACCTTGTAATTGTGACAACCCCAAAATTTCTTTCCATAATTCTTCTCAGTGGTTGTCCTACGAAGAACAGTCTTATCTCCACAACAACAAAGTGGTGCAATTTGCAAGCTACCGTGTACACATGACCCAACACTTTCATATTTCTTCAGGTTCATTTGCGAAGAAGAATGCTTCGTATTCATGGAGAATGTAGCGAAACATCTTGAGTAATATGAAAACGGAGTTCGAAACGCATCTGGAGCAGAGAAGATTTTGCTCAAGGGAAGAAAATGCATCTGGAGTAAAGACGATGGTGAAATACAAATATAAATAAGATGAAGATAACGTGCCAGCTCACCAGCTACATAGGTCAAGTTAACGAACGTTGGAGCCCAACTGACATAAGGTAATTCTTTGTTATGTTTTGAAACTTAAGGAACCAATTAGATACAAAAAAAATTAATGGACCAAATTGAACCATGACCTGTAGTTAAGAGACCAAAATGTGTAATTTGTCTAATAGAATTTATAAATTTCAACGAAATAACTTACAATAAAAATAAAATTCATGATACTTTAGGCTATACGTTGGAAATTATAACATTTAAATAAAAGGGAAATTATGAGCATATGTTATAGTCACATAAAAATTTATTGTGACATTATTATCTTTTTAAGAGTTATTAGTGTGTATTATTGTATAAGGATTGGTCATATTTTTTATAAACACCGTTAATATTTGAAACCGGAGGACTACTGTCTGTTATTTCTTAAAACCAAGATGTTATAACCATAGTTTTAAAATTCATATCCTTTCGGTCGGTTGGACCGGTTAGACTGTGAATCATAGAGTAGAACGATTCAGTAAGGTTATTAGATCATTGTTGTCGATAAAAATCTGTGTGACTCAGACGGTTCACTAGTCAGATCAGTGAACTTGTGGGTTTCTTAATCTGGCAGATTGAATGTTTTATGTTTTTTGACTTAATTATAATTTTCATTCTTTATTTTCATTTTCTTAAGTTTTGGTGCTCTATTTTTAAATCCTATTATATTAATATATATAATTATCTTAATTATTTATGATAACAAAATAATATTACGAATATAAATATAAAATTTTATCAAATTTTAAGAATCTGACCTATAACCTTTTAAAATTATTGGGATTCTAATTTTACTTTTGCACCTTAAATATCTTTGATGTTTAATTTAATTAAAAAAACAAGGTTATATATTCTATAATTGTAATATTACAATTTTCATTATATTGTATGTAATATGTCATTTTGTCAACCTTTAGGAACATGTCTATGTAACATGTCATTTTGTCAACCTTTTGAAACATATCTATGTAATATGTCATTCTATCAAACTTTTGCAACATGTCTATGTAACATGTCATTATGTCAACCATTTGGAACATGTCTATGTATGTTGGAACATATCTATGTAACATGTCAACTTCATATTTTCATTTCAAGTAATTTGATGTGTTCATTTACTTGTAATACCAAAATTTATGTTGCTACAGTTAATGATATGCCAACCAAAATAAGTCATATTAAAATTATAAATTGTGTTAAAATTACACATAAAATTGCACATAACATTCATAAACTGATAAATTATGTTAGAATTACACATAAACTGTGTTGAAATTACAGACAAGGTTGCTACATACACCTAATACAGCTTAATGACAAATACACATAACATTACAAAACACATGATCTTCAATGTTTTTTTCCACTTCAAGATCTTGTTCACTTGAATTTGAAGTTCTAACACAGCATCCCCTAATTCTTCATTTCTAACCCTTAATTTTTCGCATTGATTCTTAGTTTCATCTAAATCCTTTGTTGTGCTTCCCAATCTATTAATCACTACTTGGTTTATGTCTTCTACCAATTCCTCATGAAACCGATCGAAGAAACCACATCCTCTTTGGAAGGATTCCTGCAAATTTAAAAATTTGATCAAACTTTGTTTACCATTTTTTAACATACCCAAACTAAAATTAGGACTTACCTTGTAATTGTGACAACCCAAAATTTCTTTCCATAATTCTTCTCAGTGGTTGTCCTACGAAGAATAGTGTTATCTCCACAATAGCAAAGTTGTGCAATTTGCAAGCTACTGTGTACACATGACCCAACACTTTCAGATTTCTTGAGGTTCATTTGCGAATAAGAATGCTTCGTATTCATGGATAATGGAGTGAAACATCTTGAGTAATATGAAAACGGAATTTAAAATGCATCTGGAGCATAGAAGATTTTGCTCAAGTGAGGAAAACACATTTGGCGTAAAGACGATGGTGAAGAAGATATAGAAATAAGATGAAGATGACGTGCCGGCTCACCAGCTACATAGGTCAAGTTAACGAACGTTGGAGCTCAACTGACATAAGGGAATTCTTTGTTACGTTTTGAAACTTAAGAAACCAATTTGATACAAAAAAAATTAATGGACCAAACTGAACCATGACTTATAGTTAAGAGACCAATATGTGTGTTTTGTCTAATAGAATTTATAAATTTCAACGAAATAACTTACAATAAAAATAAAATTCATGATACTTTAGGCTATACGTTGGAAATTATAACATTTAAATAAAAGGGAAATTATGAGCATATGTTATAGTCACATATAATTTATTGTGACATTATTATCTTTTTAAGAGTTATTAGTGTGTATTATTATATAAGGATTGATCATTGATCAGTGCATTTTCATGCATATCTTTCCACGATATTATTAATTTATTTCTTTAGTTTATTGTGTTTATTTTTATGTTTTAATATATTTTGCTAATTTATTTTATTTTTGCATTTAATTAATTTTCGTATTTTATTTTCAGCAACTGCAGCTTTCGCGGAAAAAAGCATAACTAATTCTACAAAAATCGGATCAAGGCGATTGACCATGCGTTGGAAAGCTAAGAAAACGGCCTACAACTTTCTAGTTTTGGCCAGAAACTCATTCGAAGTGGAGAAAGGTTGAAAAAGTCGTTGAAGTTTCAGCTTTATACTTTTAAGTTTTGGGTTAGTAGTTTTGGGTCTGGGTTATGTTTTCAACCCAGTTGGATTGTAAACCGAATGGATTGTTCCTCTTTAACCGGGGGGAAGCCGCATAACAGGAAGGATCACGTTTTTACTGTTGACAAAGGGAGAAAAAAATTTAGTACAAATGGGAATGGAGAACTAATCCGTTAGAGTTGATCTACTGTAACTTGGTTTCCAAAACTTGAGGTTAATATAATTTACAATTCAATTTCTATTCATATCAATTTTGCCTTTTATATTCGTTTGCTTAATTCAAATTATCTTAGAGTAATCTTGTTGGTTCAATTGAATTATGTTTCCCAATTATAATTGCATTATATTGTATGCTTAATTCGTTATTCCGTTTGTTGATTAACCGTTTTCTTAATTCGGTGAAAAGAGAACATAATTATAATTTTTTTTCATTCTCGCTTGTTGGATGAAATTGTGATCGAATTTGAATAGGAATCCGTTTAGGGAAGTTAAATTGTATTAATCGATGATAGTATGAACCTGAAACAGTAGATCGACTTATTTCATAATCACTTATTTTAAGCGCTTATTTTTTGTTTTTTTTTATAAATCGTCCTTAAAACCAAACCCCCCCAATTCGATTTCTGTTGTTTAATAAAATCAAGAATCCTTGTGAGAATGATATCCGAGTTACAGTTGTCGTTAAATACTATAGTTTTGAAACTTAAGGAACCAATTTGATACAAAAAAAATTAATGGACCAAACTGAACCATGACCTATAGTTAAGAGACCAAAATGTGTAGTTTGTCTACTAGAATTTATAAATTTCAACGAAATAACTTACAATAAAAATAAAATTCATGATACTTTAGGCTATACGTTGGAAATTATAACATTTAAATAAAAGGGAAATTATGAGCATATGTTATAGTCACATAAAAATTTATTGTGACATTATTATCTTTTTAAGAGTTATTAGTGTGTATTATTGTATAAGGATTGGTCATATTTTTTATAAACACCGTTAATATTTGAAACCGGAGGACTACTGTCTGTTATTTCTTAAAACCAAGATGTTATAACCATAGTTTTAAAATTCATATCCTTTCAGTCGGTTGGACCGGTTAGACTGTGAATCATAGAGTAGAACGATTCAGTAAGGTTATTAGATCATTATTGTCGATAAAAATCTGTGTGACTCAGACGGTTCACTAGTCAGATCAGTGAACCTGTGGGTTTCTTAATCTGTCAGATTGAATGTTTTATGTTTTTTGACTTAATTATAATTTTCATTCTTTATTTTCATTTTCTTAAGTTTTGGTGCTCTATTTTTAAATCCTATTATATTAATATATATAATTATCTTAATTATTTATGATAACGAAATAATATTACGAATATAAATATAAAATTTTATCAAATTTTAAGAATCTGACCTATAACCTTTTAAAATTATTGGGATTCTAATTTTACTTTTGCACGTTAAATCTCTTTGATGTTTAATTTAATTAAAAAAACAAAGTTATATATTCTATAATTGTAATATTACAATTTTCATTATATTCTATGTAATATGTCATTTTGTCAACCTTTAGGAACATGTCTATGTAACATATCATTTTGTCAACCTTTTGAAACATATCTATGTAATATGTCATGCTATCAAACTTTTGCAACATGTCTATGTAACATGTCATTATGTCAACCATTTGGAACATGTCTATGTATTTTGGAACATATCTATGTAACATTTCAACTTCATATTTTCATTTCAAGTAATTTGATGTGTTCATTTACTAGTAATACCCAAATTCATGTTGCTACAATTAATGATATGCCAAACAAAATAAGTCATATTAAAATTATAAACTGTGTTAAAATTACACATAAAATTGCACATAACATTCATAAACTGATAAATTATGTTAGAATTGCACATAAACTGTGTTGAAATTACAGACAAGGTTGCTACATACACCTAATACAACTTAATGACAAATACACATAACATTACAAAACACATGATCTTCAATGTTTTTTTCCACTTCAACATCTTGTTCACTTGAATTTGAAGTTCTAACACAGCAACCCCTAATTATTCATTTCTAACCTTTAATTTTTCGTATTGATTCTTAGTTTCATCTAAATCCTTTGTTATGCTTCCCAATATATTAATCACTACTTGGTTTATGTCTTCTACCGATTCCTCATGAAACCGATCGAAGAAACCACATCCTCTTTGGAAGGATTCCTGCAAATTTAAAAATTTGATCAAACTTTGTTTACCATTTTTTAACATACCCAAACTAAAATTAGGACTTACCTTGTAATTGTGACAACCCAAAATTTCTTTCCATAATTCTTCTCAGTGGTTGTCCTACGAAGAACAGTGTTATCTCCACAACAGCAAAGTGGTGCAATTTACAAGCTACTGTGTACACATGACCCAACACTTTCAGATTTCTTGAGGTTCATTTGCGAATAAGAATGCTTCGTATTCATGGATAATGGAGTGAAACATATTGAGTAATATGAAAACGGAATTTAAAATGCATCTGGAGCAGAGAAGATTTTGCTCAAGTGAAGAAAACACATTTGGGGTAAAGACGATGGTGAAGAAGATATATAAATAAGATGAAGATGACGTGCCGGCTCACCAGCTACATAGGTCAAGTTAACGAACGTTGGAGCCCAACTGACATAAGGGAATTCTTTGTTACGTTTTGAAACATAAGAAACCAATATGATACAAAAAAAATTAATGGACCAAACTGAACCATGACCTATAGTTAAGAGACCAATATGTGTGTTTTGTCTAATAGAATTTATAAATTTCAACGAAATAACTTACAAAAAAAATAAAATTCATGATACTTTAGGCTATACGTTGGAAATTATAACATTTAAATAAAAGGGAAATTATGAGCATATGTTATAGTCACATATAATTTATTGTGACATTATTATCTTTTTAAGAGTTATTAGTGTGTATTATTATATAAGGATTGATCATTGATCAGTGCATTTTCATGCATATCTTTCCACGATATTATTAATTTATTTCTTTAGTTTATTGTGTTTATTTTTATGTTTTAATATATTTTGCTAATTTATTTTATTTTTGCATTTAATTAATTTTCGTATTTTATTTTCAGCAACTGCAGCTTTCGCGGAAAAAAGCATAACTAATTCTACAAAAATCGGATCAAGGCGATTGACCATGCGTTGGAAAGCTAAGAAAACGGCCTACAACTTTCTAGTTTTGGCCAGAAACTCATTCGAAGTGGAGAAAGGTTGAAAAAGTCGTTGAAGTTTCAGCTTTATACTTTTAAGTTTTGGGTTAGTAGTTTTGGGTCTGGGTTATGTTTTCAACCCAGTTGGATTGTAAACCGAATGGATTGTTCCTCTTTAACCGGGGGGAAGCCGCATAACAGGAAGGATCACGTTTTTACTGTTGACAAAGGGAGAAAAAAATTTAGTACAAATGGGAATGGAGAACTAATCCGTTAGAGTTGATCTACTGTAACTTGGTTTCCAAAACTTGAGGTTAATATAATTTACAATTCAATTTCTATTCATATCAATTTTGCCTTTTATATTCGTTTGCTTAATTCAAATTATCTTAGAGTAATCTTGTTGGTTCGATTGAATTATGTTTCCTAATTATAATTGTGTTATATTGTATGCTTAATTCGTTATTCCGTTTGTTGATTAACCGTTTACTTAATTCGGTGAAAAGAGAACATAATTCTTATTTTTTTTCATTCTCGTTTGTTGGATGAAATTATGATCGAATTTGAATAGGAATCCGCTTAGGGAAGTTAAATTGTATTAATCGATGATAGTATGAACCCGAAACAGTAGATCGACTTATTTCATAATCACTTATTTTAAGCGCTTATTTTTTGTTTTTTTTTTATAAATCGTCCTTAAAACCAAACCTCCCCAATTCGATTTCTGTTGTTTAATAAAATCAAGAATCCTTGTGAGAACGATATCCGAGTTACAGTTGTCGTTAAATACTACAGTTTTGAAACTTAAGGAACCAATTTGATCCAAAAAAAATTAATGGACCAAACTGAACCATGACCTATAGTTAAGAGACCAAAATGTGTAGTTTGTCTACTAGAATTTATAAATTTCAACGAAATAACTTACAATAAAAATAAAATTCATGATACTTTAGGCTATACGTTGGAAATTATAACATTTAAATAAAAGGGAAATTATGAGCATATGTTATAGTCACATAAAAATTTATTGTGACATTATTATCTTTTTAAGAGTTATTAGTGTGTATTATTGTATAAGGATTGGTCATATTTTTTATAAACACCGTTAATATTTGAAACCGGAGGACTACTGTCTGTTATTTCTTAAAACCAAGATGTTATAACCATAGTTTTAAAATTCATATCCTTTCGGTCGGTTGGACCGGTTAGACTGTGAATCATAGAGTAGAACGATTCAGTAAGGTTATTAGATCATTGTTGTCGATAAAAATCTGTGTGACTCAGACGGTTCACTAGTCAGATCAGTGAACCTGTGGGTTTCTTAATCTGTCAGATTGAATGTTTTATGTTTTTTTTTTATTTAACTATAATTTTCATTCTTTATTTTCATTTTCTTAAGTTTTGGTGCTCTAATTTTAAATCCTATTATATTAATATATATAATTATCTTAATTATTTATGATAACGAAATAATATTACGAATATAAATATAAATTTTTATCAAATTTTAAGAACTTGACCTATAACCTTTTAAAATTATTGGGATTCTAATTTTACTTTTGCACCTTAAATCTCTTTGATGTTTAATTTAATTAAAAAAACAAAGTTATATATTCTATAATTGTAATATTACAATTTTCATTATATTCTATGTAATATGTCATTTTGTCAACCTTTAGGAACATGTCTATGTAACATATCATTTTGTCAACCTTTTGAAACATATTTATGTAATATGTCATGCTATCAAACTTTTGCAACATGTCTATGTAACATGTCATTATGTCAACCATTTGGAACATGTCTATGTATTTTGGAACATATCTATGTAACATTTCAACTTCATATTTTCATTTCAAGTAATTTGATGTGTTCATTTACTAGTAATACCCAAATTTATGTTGCTACAATTAATGATATGCCAAACAAAATAAGTCAAATTAAAATTATAAACTGTGTTAAAATTACACATAAAATTGCACATAACATTCATAAACTGATAAATTATGTTAGAATTGCACATAAACTGTGTTGAAATTACAGACAAGGTTGCTACATACACCTAATACAACTTAATGACAAATACACATAACATTACAAAACACATGATCTTCAATGTTTTTTTCCACTTCAACATCTTGTTCACTTGAATTTGAAGTTCTAACACAGCAACCCCTAATTATTCATTTCTAACCTTTAATTTTTCGTATTGATTCTTAGTTTCATCTAAATCCTTTGTTATGCTTCCCAATATATTAATCACTACTTAGTTTATGTCTTCTGTCAATTCCTCATGAAACCAATCGAAGAAACCACATCCTCTTTGCAAGGATTCCTGCAAATTTAAAAATTTGATTGTTTACCATTTTTTAACATACCCAAACCAAAATTAGGACTTACCTTGTAATTGTGACAACCCAAAATTTCTTTCCATAATTCTTCTCAGTGGTTGTCCTACGAAGAACAGTGTTATCTCCACAACAACAAAGTGGTGCAGTTTGCAAGCTACTGTGTACACATGACCCAACACTTTCAGATTTCTTCAGGTTCCTTTGCGAATAAGAATGCTTCGTATTCATGGATAATGGAGCGAAACATATTGAGTAATATGAAAACGGAGTTGAAAACTCATCTGGAGCAGAGAAGATTTTGCTCAAGTGAAGAAAATGCATCTGGAGTAAAGATGATGGTGAAGAACATATATAAATAAGATGAAGATGACGTGCCAGCTATCCAGCTACATAGGTCAAGTTAACGAACGTTGGAGCCCAACAAACATAAGGGAATTCTTTGTTACGTTTTGAAACTTAAGAAACCAATATGATACAAAAAAAATTAATGGACCAAACTGAACCATGACCTATAGTTAAGAGACCAATATGTGTGTTTTGTCTAATAGAATTTATAAATTTCAACGAAATAACTTACAATAAAAATAAAATTCATGATACTTTAGGCTATACGTTGGAAATTATAACATTTAAATAAAAGGGAAATTATGAGCATATGTTATAGTCAAATATAATTTATTGTGACATTATTATCTTTTTAAGAGTTATTAGTGTGTATTATTATATAAGGATTGATCATTGATCAGTGCATTTTCATGCATATCTTTCCACGATATTATTAATTTATTTCTGTAGTTTATTGTGTTTATTTTTATGTTTTAATATATTTTGCTAATTTATTTTATTTTTGCATTTAATTAATTTTCGTATTTTATTTTCAGCAACTGCAGCTTTCGCGGAAAAAAGCATAACTAATTCTACAAAAATTGGATCAAGGCGATTGACCATGCGTTGGAAAGCTAAGAAAACGGCCTACAACTTTCTAGTTTTGGCCAGAAGCTCATTCGAAGTGGAGAAAGGTTGAAAAAGTCGTTGAAGTTTCAACTTTATACTTTTAAGTTTTGGGTTAGTAGTTTTGGGTCTGGGTTATGTTTTCAACCCAGTTGGATTGTAAACCGAATGGATTGTTCCTCTTTAACCGGGGGGAAGCCGCATAACGGGAAGGATCACGTTTTTACTGTTGACAAAGGGAGAAAAAAATTTAGTACAAATGGGAATGGAGAACTAATCCGTTAGAGTTGATCTATTGTAACTTGGTTTCGAAAACTTGAGGTTAATATAATTTACAATTCAATTTCTATTCATATCAATTTTTCCTTTTATATTCGTTTGCTTAATTCAAATTATCTTAGAGTAATCTTGTTGGTTCGATTGAATTATGTTTCCCAATTATAATTGCGTTATATTGTATGCTTAATTCGTTATTCTGTTTGTTGATTAACCGTTTACTTAATTCGGTGAAAAGAGAACATAATTCTTATTTTTTTTCATTCTCGCTTGTTGGATAAAATTGTGATCGAATTTGAATAGGAATCCGCTTAGGGAAGTTAAATTGTATTAATCGATGATAGTAGAAACCCGAAACAGTAGATCGACTTATTTCATAATCACTTATTTTAAGCGCTTATTTTTTGTTTTTTTTTTATAAATCGTCCTTAAAACCAAACCCCCCCAATTCGATTTCTGTTGTTTAATAAAATCAACAATCCTTGTGAGAACGATATCCGAGTTACAGTTGTCGTTAAATACTACAGTTTTGAAACTTAAGGAACCATTTTGATACAAAAAAATTAATGGACCAAACTGAACCATGAACTATAGTTAAGAGACCAAAATGTGTAGTTTGTCTACTAGAATTTATAAATTTCAACGAAATTACTTACAATAACAATAAAATTCATGATACTTTAGGCTATACATTGGTAATTATAACATTTAAATAAAAGGGAAATTATGAGCATATGTTATAGTCACATAAAAATTTATTGTGACATTATTATCTTTTTAAGAGTTATTAGTGTGTATTATTGTATAAGGATTGGTCATATTTTTTATAAACACCGTTAATATTTGAAACCGGAGGACTATTGTCTGTTATTTATTAAAACCAAGATGTTATAACCATAGTTTTAAAATTCATATCCTTTCAGTCGGTTGGACCGGTTAGACTGTGAATCATAGAGTAGAACGATTCAGTAAGATTATTAGATCATTTTTGTCGATAAAAATTTGTGTGACTCAGACGGTTCACTAGTCAGATCAGTGAACTTGTGGGTTTCTTAATCTGTCAGATTGAATGTTTTATGTTTTTTGACTTAATTATAATTTTCATTCTTTATTTTCATTTTCTTAAGTTTTGGTGCTCTATTTTTAAATCCTATTATATTAATATATATAATTATCTTAATTATTTATGATAACGAAATAATATTACGAATATAAATATAAAATTTTATCAAATTTTAAGAATCTGACCTATAACCTTTTAAAATTATTGGGATTCTAATTTTACTTTTGCACCTTAAATCTCTTTGATGTTTAATTTAATTAAAAAAACAAAGTTATATATTCTATAATTGTAATATTACAATTTTCATTATATTCTATGTAATATGTCATTTTGTCAACCTTTAGGAACATGTCTATGTAACATGTCATTTTGTCAACCTTTTGAAACATATCTATGTAATATGTCATTCTATCAAATTTTTGCAACATGTCTATGTAACATGTCATTATGTCAAACATTTGGAACATGTCTATGTATTTTGGAACATATCTATGTAACATGTCAACTTCATATTTTCATTTCAAGTAATTTGATGTGTTCATTTACTAGTAATACCCAAATTTATGTTGCTACAATTAATGATATGCCAAACAAAATAAGTCATATTAAAATTATAAACTGTGTTATAATTACACATAAAATTGCACATAACATTCATAAACTGATAAATTATGTTACAATAACACATAAACTGTGTTGAAATTACAGACAAGGTTGCTACATACACCTAATACAGCTTAATGACAAATACACATAACATTACAAAACACATGATCTTCAATGTTTTTTTCCACTTCAAGATCTTGTTCACTTGAATTTGAAGTTCTAACACAGCATCCCCTAATTCTTCATTTCTAACCCTTAATTTTTCGCATTGATTCTTAGTTTCATCTAAATCCTTTGTTGTGCTTCCCAATCTATTAATCACTACTTGGTTTATGTCTTCTACCAATTCCTCATGAAACCGATCGAAGAAACCACATCCTCTTTGGAAGGATTCCTGCAAATTTAAAAATTTGATCAAACTTTGTTTACCATTTTTTAACATACCCAAACTAAAATTAGGACTTACCTTGTAATTGTGACAACCCAAAATTTCTTTCCATAATTCTTCTCAGTGGTTGTCCTACGAAGAACAGTGTTATCTCCACAGCAGCAAAGTGGTGCAATTTGCAAGCTACTGTGTACACATGACCCAACACTTTCATATTTCTTGAGGTTCATTTGCGAATAAGAATGCTTCGTATTCATGGATAATGGAGTGAAACATCTTGAGTAATATGAAAACAGAATTTAAAACGCATCTGGAGCAGAGAAGATTTTGCTCAAGTGAAGAAAACACATTTGGGGTAAAGTCGATGGTGAAGAAGATATATAAATAAGATGAAGATGACGTGGCGGCTCACCAGCTACATAGGTCAAGTTAACGAACGTTGGATCCCAACTGACATAAGGGAATTCTTTGTTACGTTTTGAAACTTAAGAAACCAATATGATACAAAAAAAATTAATGGACCAAACTGAACCATGACCTATAGTTAAGAGACCAATATGTGTGTTTTGTCTAATAGAATTTATAAATTTCAACGAAATAACTTACAATAAAAATAAAATTCATGATACTTTAGGCTATACGTTGGAAATTATAACATTTAAATAAAAGGGAAATTATGAGAATATGTTATAGTCACATATAATTTATTGTGACATTATTATCTTTTTAAGAGTTATTAGTGTGTATTATTATATAAGGATTGATCATTGATCAGTGCATTTTCATGCATATCTTTCCACGATATTATTAATTTATTTCTTTAGTTTATTGTGTTTATTTTTATGTTTTAATATATTTTGCTAATTTATTTTATTTTTGCATTTAATTAATTTTCGTATTTTATTTTCAGCAACTGCAGCTTTCGCGGAAAAAAGCATAACTAATTCTACAAAAATTGGATCAAGGCGATTGACCATGCGTTGGAAAGCTAAGAAAACGGCCTACAACTTTCTAGTTTTGGCCAGAAGCTCATTCGAAGTGGAGAAAGGTTGAAAAAGTCGTTGAAGTTTCAACTTTATACTTTTAAGTTTTGGGTTAGTAGTTTTGGGTCTGGGTTATGTTTTCAACCCAGTTGGATTGTAAACCGAATGGATTGTTCCTCTTTAACCGGGGGGAAGCCGCATAACGGGAAGGATCACGTTTTTACTATTGACAAAGGGAGAAAAAAATTTAGTACAAATGGGAATGGAGAACTAATCCGTTAGAGTTGATCTATTGTAACTTGGTTTCGAAAACTTGAGGTTAATATAATTTACAATTCAATTTCTATTCATATCAATTTTTCCTTTTATATTCGTTTGCTTAATTCAAATTATCTTAGAGTAATCTTGTTGGTTCGATTGAATTATGTTTCCCAATTATAATTGCGTTATATTGTATGCTTAATTCGTTATTCTGTTTGTTGATTAACCGTTTACTTAATTCGGTGAAAAGAGAACATAATTCTTATTTTTTTTCATTCTCGCTTGTTGGATGAAATTGTGATCGAATTTGAATAGGAATCCGCTTAGGGAAGTTAAATTGTATTAATCGATGATAGTAGAAACCCGAAACAGTAGATCGACTTATTTCATAATCACTTATTTTAAGCGCTTATTTTTTGTTTTTTTTTATAAATCGTCCTTAAAACCAAACCCCCCCAATTCGATTTCTGTTGTTTAATAAAATCAACAATCCTTGTGAGAACGATATCCGAGTTACAGTTGTCGTTAAATACTACAGTTTTGAAACTTAAGGAACCATTTTGATACAAAAAAATTAATGGACCAAACTGAACCATGAACTATAGTTAAGAGACCAAAATGTGTAGTTTGTCTACTAGAATTTATAAATTTCAACGAAATAACTTACAATAAAAATAAAATTCATGATACTTTAGGCTATACGTTGGTAATTATAACATTTAAATAAAAGGGAAATTATGAGCATATGTTATAGTCACATAAAAATTTATTGTGACATTATTATCTTTTTAAGAGTTATTAGTGTGTATTATTGTATAAGGATTGGTCATATTTTTTATAAACACCGTTAATATTTGAAACCGGACGACTATTGTCTGTTATTTCTTAAAACCAAGATGTTATAACCATAGTTTTAAAATTCATATCCTTTCAGTCGGTTGGACCGGTTAGACTGTGAATCATAGAGTAGAACGATTCTGTAAGATTATTAGATGATTTTTGTCGATAAAAATTTGTGTGACTCAGACGGTTCACTAGTCAGATCAGTGAACCTGTGGGTTTCTTAATCTGTCAGATTGAATGTTTTATGTTTTTTGACTTAATTATAATTTTCATTCTTTATTTTCATTTTCTTAAGTTTTGGTGCTATATTTTTAAATCCTATTATATTAATATATATAATTATCTTAATTATTTATGATAACGAAATAATATTACGAATATAAATATAAAATTTTATCAAATTTTAAGAATCTGACCTATAACCTTTTAAAATTATTGGGATTCTAATTTTACTTTTGCACCTTAAATCTCTTTGATGTTTAATTTAATTAAAAAAACAAAGTTATATATTCTATAATTGTAATATTACAATTTTCATTATATTCTATGTAATATGTCATTTTGTCAACCTTTTGGAACATGTCTATGTAACATATCATTTTGTCAACCTTTTGAAACATATCTATGTAATATGTCATTCTATCAAACTTTTGCAACATGTCTATGTAACATGTCATTATGTCAACCATTTGGAACATGTCTATGTATTTTGGAACATATCTATGTAACATGTCAACTTCATATTTTCATTTCAAGTAATTTGATGTGTTCATTTACTAGTAATACCCAAATTTATGTTGCTACAATTAATGATATGCCAAACAAAACAAGTCATATTAAAATTAAAAACTGTGTTAAAATTACACATAAAATTGCACATAACATTCATAAACTGATAAATTAAGTTAGAATTACACATAAACTGTGTTGAAATTACAGACAAGGTTGCTACATACACCTAATACAGCTTAATGACAAATATACATAACATTACAAAACACATGATCTTCAATGTTTTTTTCCACTTCAACATCTTGTTCACTTGAATTTGAAGTTCTAATACAGCATCCCCTAATTCTTCATTTCTAACCCTTAATTTTTCGCATTGATTCTTAGTTTCATCTAAATCCTTTGTTGTGCTTCCCAATCTATTAATCACTACTTGGTTTATGTCTTCTACCAATTCCTCATGAAACCGATCGAAGAAACCACATCCTCTTTGGAAGGATTGCTGCAAATTTAAAAATTTGATCAAACTTTGTTTACCATTTTTTAACATACCCAAACTAAAATTAGTACTTACCTTGTAATTGTGACAACCCAAAATTTCTTTCCATGATTCTTCTCAGTGGTTGTCCTACGAAGAACAGTGTTATCTCCACAACAGCAAAGTGGTGCAATTTGCAAGCTACTGTGTACACATGACCCAACACTTTTAGATTTCTTGAGGTTCATTTGCATATAAGAAAGCTTCATATTCTTGGATAACGGAGTGAAACATCTTGAGTAATATGAAAACGGAGTTGAAAACGCATTTGGAGCAGAGAAGATTTTGCTCAAGTGAAGAAAACACATTTGGGGTAAAGACGATGGTGAAGAACATATATAAATAAGATGAAGATGACGTGCCGGCTCACCAGCTACATAGGTCAAGTTAACGAACGTTGGAGCGCAATTGACATAAGGGAATTCTTTGTTACGTTTTGAAACTTAAGGAACCAATTTGATACAAAAAAAAATAATGAACCAAACTGAACCATGACCTATAGTTAATAGACCAAAATGTGTATTTTGTCTAATAGAATTTATAAATTTCAACGAAATTACTTACAATAAACATAAAATTCATGATACTTTAGGCTATACGTTGGAAATTATAACATTTAAATAAAAGGGAAATTATGAGCATATGTTATAGTCACATAAAAATTTATTGTGACATTATTATCTTTTTAAGAGTTATTAGTGTGTATTATTTTATAAGGATTGGTCATTGATCAGTGCATTTTGATGCACATCCTTCCACGTTTGTACTAATACATTTCTTAAATTTATTGTGTTTATTTTTATGTTTTAATATGTTTTTCTAATTTATTTTATTTTTGCATTTAATTAACTTTCGTATTTTATTTTCAGCAACTGCAGCTTTCTCGGAAAAATTCATAACTAATTCTACAAAAATCGGATCGAGGTGTTTGACCATGCGTTGGAAAGCTAACAAAATGGCCTACAACTTTGTAGTTTTGGCCAGAAGCTGATTCGAAGTGAAGAAAGGTTGAAAAAGTCGTTGAAGTTGCAGCTTTAGACATTTAAGTTTTGGGTTAGTAGTTTTGGGTCTGGGTTATGTTTTCAACCTAGTTGGTTTGTAAACCGAATGGATTGTTCCTCTTTAACCGGGGGCCAGCCACATAACGGGAAGGATCACATTTTTACTGTAGTCAAAGGAAGAAAACCATTTAGTAAGAATGGGAATAGAGAACTAATCAGTTAGAGTTGATCTGCTGTAACTTGGTTTTCAAAACTTGAGATTAATATAATTTACAATTCAATTTCTATTCATATCAATTTTTCCTTTTATATTCAATTGCTTAATTCGAATTATCTTAGAGTAATCTTGTTGGTTCGATTGAATAATGTTTCCAAATTATAATTGTGTTATATCGTATGCTTAATTCATTATTCCGTTTGTTGATTAACCGTTTGCTTAATTCGGTGGAAAGGGAACATAATTCCTTTTTTTTTTCATTCTCGCTTGTTGGATGAAATTGTGATCGAATTTGAATAGGAATCCGCTTAGGGAAGTTAAATTGTATTAATCGATGATAGTAGGAACCCGAAACAGTAGATCGACTTATTTCATAATCACTTATTTTAAGCGCTTATTTTCTATTTTTTCTATAAATCGTCCTTAAAACCAAACCCCCCCAATTTTATTACTGTTGTTTAATAAAATCAAGAATCCTTGTGAGAACGATATCCGAGTTATAGTTGTCGTTAAATACTACAGTTTTGAAACTTAAGGAACCAATTTGATACAAAAAAAATTAATGGACCAAACTGAACCATGACCTATAGTTAAGAGACCAAAATGTGTATTTTGTCTAATAGAATTTATAAATTTCAACGAAATAACTTACAATAAAAATAAAATTCATGATACTTTAGGCTATACGTTGGAAATTATAACATTTAAATAAAAGGGAAATTATGAACATATGTTATAGTGACATAAAAATTTATTGTGACATTATTATCTTTTTAAGAGTTATTAGTGTGTATTATTGTATAAGGATTGGTCATATTTTTTATAAACTTCGTTAATATTTGAAACCGGAGGACTACTGTCTGTAATTTCTTAAAACCAAGATGTTATAACCATAGTTTTAAAATTCATATCCTCTTGGTCGGTTGGACCGGTTAGACTGTGAATCATAGAGTAGAACGATTCAGTAAGATTATTAGATCATTTTTGTCGATAAAAATCTGTGTGACTCAGACGGTTCACTAGTCAGATCAGTGAACCAGTGGGTTTCTTAATCTGGCTGATTGAATGTTTTATGTTTTTTGACTTAATTATAATTTTCATTCTTTATTTTCATTTTTTTAAGTTTTGGTGCTCTATTTTTAAATCCTATTTTATTAATATATATAATTATCTTAATTATTTATTATAACGAAATAATATTACGAATATAAATATAAAATTTTATCAAATTTTAAGAATCTGACCTATAACCTTTTAAAATTATTGGGATTCTAATTTTACTTTTGCACCTTAAAGCTCTTTGATGTTTAATTTAATTAAAAAAACAAAGTTATATATATTCTATAATTGTAATATTACAATTTTCATTATATTCTATGTAATATGTCATTTTGTCAACCTTTAGGAACATGTCTATGTAACATGTCATTTTGTCAACCTTTTGAAACATATCTATGTAATATGTCATTCTATCAAACGTTTGCAACATGTCTGTGTAACATGTCATTATGTCAACCATTTGGAACATGTTTATTTATTTCGGAACATATCTATGTAACATGTCATTTTCATATTTTCATTTCAAGTAATTTGATGTGTTCATTTACTAGTAATACCCAAATTTATGTTGCTACAATTAACGATATGCCAAACAAAATAAGTCTTATTAAAATTATAAACTGTGTTAAAATTAAACATAAGATTGCACATAACCTTTATAAACTGATAAATTATGTTAGAATTACACATAAACTGTGTTGAAATGACATACAAGGTTGCTACATACACCTAATACAGCTTAATGACAAATACACATAACATTACAAAACACATGATCTTCAATGTTTTTTTCCACTTCAAGATCTTGTTCACTTGAATTTGAAGTTCTAACACAGCATCCCCTAATTCTTCATTTCTAACCCTTAATTTTTCGCATTGATTCTTAGTTTCATCTAAATCCTTTGTTGTGCTTCCCAATCTATTAATCACTACTTGGTTTATGACTTCTACCAATTCCTCATGAAACCGATCGAAGAAACCACATCCTTTTTGGAAGGATTCCTGCAAATTTAAAAATTTGATCAAACTATGTTTACCATTTTTTAACATACCCGAACTAAAATTAGGACTTACCTTGTAATTGTGACAACCCCAAAATGTCTTTCCATAATTCTTATCAGTGGTTGTCCTACGAAGAACAGTGTTATCTCCACAACAGCAAAGTGGTGCAATTTTAAAGGTACTGTGTACACATGACCCAGCACTTTCAAATTTCTTCAGGTTCATTTGCGAATAAGAATGCTTCGTATTCATGGATAATGGAGCGAAACATCTTCAGTAATATGAAAACGGAGTTGAAAACGCATCTGGAGCAGAGAATATTTTGCTCAATTGAAGAAAATGCATCTGGAGTAAAGACGATGGTGAAGAACGTATATAAATAAGATGAAGATGACGTGCCAGCTCACCAGCTACATAGGTCAAGTTAAGGAACGTTGGAGCCCAACTGACATAAGGGAATTCTTTGTTACGTTTTGAAACTTAAGGAACCAATTTGAAACCAAAAAAATTAATGGACCAAACTGAACCATGACCTATAGTTAATAGACCAAAATGTGTATTTTGTCTAATAGAATTTATAAATTTCAACGAAATAACTTACACTAAAAATAAAATTCATGATACTTTAGGCTATAC
This sequence comes from Vicia faba, assembly GCA_948472305.1. NCBI lineage: Eukaryota > Viridiplantae > Streptophyta > Magnoliopsida > Fabales > Fabaceae > Vicia > Vicia faba. The sequence continues at coordinate 993,379,206 of OX451735.1, forward strand.
GTTGGAAATTATAACATTTAAATAAAAGGGAAATTATGAGCATATGTTATAGTCACATAAAAATTTATTGTGACATTATTATCTTTTTAAGAGTTATTAGTGTGTATTATTGTATAAGGATTGGTCATTGATCAGTGCATTTTGATGCACATCCTTCCACGATTGTACTAATGCATTTCTTTAGTTTATTGTGTTTATTTTAATGTTTTAATATGTTTTGCTAATTTATTTTATTTTTTCATTTAATTAATTTTCATATTTTATTTTCAGCAACTACAGCTTTCGCGGAAAAATTCAAACTAATTCTAAAAAAATCGGATCGAGGAGTTTGACCATGCGTTGCACAGCTAAGAAAATGGCCTAAAACTTTCTACTTTTGGCCAGAAGCTGATTCGAAGTGCAGAAAGGTTGAAAAAGTCGTTGAAGTTGCTGCTTTAGACTTTTAAGTTTTGGGTTAATAGTTTTGGGCATGGGTTATGTTTTCAACCCAGTTGGTTTGTGAACCGAATGGATTGTTCCTCTTTAACCGGGGGGCATCCGCATAACGGGAAGGATCACGTTTTTACTGTAGACAAAGGGAGAAAACAATTTAGTATGAATAGGAATGGAGAACTAATATGTTAGAGTTGATCTGCTGTAACTTGGTTTCCAAAACTTGAGGTTATTATAATTTACAATTAAATTTCTATTCATATCAATTTTGCCTTTTATATTTGTTTCCTTAATTCGAATTATCTTAGAGTAATCTTGTTGGTTTGATTGAATTATGTTTCCCAATTATAATTGTGTTATATCGTATGCTTAATTCGTTATTCCGTTTGTTGATTAACCGTTTGCTTAATTCGGTGAAAAGAGAACATATTTCTTATTTTTTTTCATTCTCGCTTGTTGGATGAAATTGTGATCGAATTTGAATAGGAATCCTCTTAGGGAAGTTAAATTGTATTAATCGATGATAGTAGGAACCCGAAACAGTAAATCGACTTATTTCATAATCACTTATTTTAAGCGCTTATTTTCTGTTTTTTTATAAATCGTCCTTAAAACCAAACCCCCCAATTTGATTTCTGTTGTTTAATAAAATCAAGAAACCTTGTGAGAACCATATCTGAGTTACAGTTGTCGTTAAATACTACATTTTTGAAACTTAAGGAACCAATTTGATACAAAAAAAATTAATGGACCAAACTGAACCATGACTTATAGTTAAGAGACCAAAATGTGTATTTTGTCTAATAGAATTTATAAATTTCAACGAAATAACTTACAATAAAAATAAAATTCATGATACTTTAGACTATACGTTGGAAATTATAACATTTAAATAAAAGGGAAATTATGAGCATATGTTATAGTCACATAAAAATTTATCGTGACATTATTAGCTTTTTAAGAGTTATTAGTGTGTATTATTGTATAAGGATTGGTCATATTTTTTATAAACTCCGTTAATATTTGAAACCAGAGGACTACTGTCTGTAATTTCTTAAAACCAAGATGTTATAACCATAGTTTTAAAATTCACATCCTTTCGGTCGGTTGGACCGGTTGGACTGTGAATCATAGAGTAGAACGATTCAGTAAGGTTATTATATCATTGTTGTCGATAAAAATCTGTGTGACTCAGACGGTTCACTTGTCAGATCAGTGAATCTGTGGGTTTCTTAATCTGGCAGATTGAATGTTTTATGTTTTTTGACTTAATTATAATTTTCATTCTTTATTTTCATTTTCTTAAGTTTTGGTGCTCTATATTTAAATCCTGTTTTATTAATGTATATAATTATCTTAATTATTTATGATAACGAAATAATATTACAAATATAAATATAAAATTTTATCAAATTTTAAGAATCTGACCTATAACCTTTTAAAATTATTGGGATTCTAATTTTACTTTTGCACCTTAAATCTCTTTGATGTTTAATTTAATTAAAAAAACAAAGTTATATATTCTATAATTGTAATATTACAATTTTCATTATATTCTATGTAACATGTCATTTTGTCAACCTTTAGGAACATGTCTATGTAACATGTCATTTTGTCAACCTTTTGAAACATATCTATGTAATATGTCATTGTATCAAATTTTGCAACATGTCTATGTAACATGTAATGATGTCAACCATTTGGAACATGTCTATGTATTTTGGAACTTATCTATGTAACATGTCAACATCATATTTTCATTTCAAGTAATTTGATGTGTTCATTTACTAGTAATACCCAAATTTATGTTGCTACACTTAATGATATGCCAAACAAAATAAGTCATATTAAAATTATAAACTGTGTTAAAATTACACATAAGATTGCACATAACCTTCATAAACTGATAAATTATGTTAGAATTACACATAAACTGTGTTGAAATTACAGACAAGGTTGCTACATACACCTAATACAGCTTAATGACAAATACACATGACATTACAAAACACATGGTCTTCAATGTTTTTTTCCACTTCAACATCTTGTTCACTTGAATTTGAAGTTCTAACACAACATCCCCTAATTCTTCATTTCTAGCCCTTAATTTTTCGTATTGATTCTTAGTTTCATCTAAATCCTTTGTTGTGCTTCCCAATCTATTAATCACTACTTTGTTTATGTCTTCTTCCAATTCCTCATGAAACCAATCGAAGAAACCAAATCTTCTTTGCAAGGATTCCTGCAAATTTAAAAATTTGATCAAACTTTGTTTACCATTTTTTAACACACCCAAACCAAAATTAGGACTTACCTTGAAATTGTGACAACCCAAAATTTCTTTCCATAATTCATCTCAGTGGTTGACCTACGAAGAACAATGTTATCTCCACAACAACAAAGTGGTGCAATTTGCAAGCTACTGTGTACATATGACCCAACACTTTCAGACTTCTTTAGGTTCATTTGCGAATAAGAATGCTTCGTATTCATGGATAATGGAGCGAAACATCTTGAGTAATATGAAAACGGAGTAGAAAATGCATCTAGAGTAGATAAGATTTTGCTCAAGTGAAGAAAATGCATCTGGAGTAAAGACGATGGTGAAGAACATATATAAATAAGATGAAGATGACGTGCCAGCTCACCAGCTACATAGGTCAAGTTAACGAACTGTTGGCTTAAGATTTTGATGATACAATTCGAAACGAAGCGAGTTGGGTGTTTCGTTGGAATAAAGCAAGATGTCATGGTTCGGGATGGTAGAAGTAGTTCTTCGAATGAACATGTCAAAGCTCGGAGATTCGAGTGACAGTTATGGGGATATATTCAAAAGAAGTCTCGAAGAGGTAACAAGGTAGCGTCCAAGAAATGAGTTCGAAGCGAAGAGTGCCAAAACATTTGAAATTCAAACGCAAGCGGGATGTTCGAAATTTAAAATATATGCGCTGGAGCATTCGAAGACGCGTGGAAGCTCGAGAGGGGCAGTGCTTTGCATGTTCTGAACGTGGCAGAATCTTATAGGCAAGACCGTTATGGTCGAAGTAGTATAAATAGAAGTCTTAGCGTTAGGATTTCGTGTGTCATATCTATTGTACAAAATTGAGTAAACATTCAAAGTACCACATGGCTAAGGAAACGAATGCTCGAACAATGTACGTATGATAACACCAAATATTTATGATTCAGTAAAACTCTTTATCATTTCCAGTTTATCTTCTATCTTCATGTCAATATCATTTAAAAGCCTTTACATTAAAATCTTTTTCATTCAAAGTCATCTACTGATTTCTTGCATTTGAAAGTTTTTCCTTCTATTCCGAGTACTTTACATTTCAGAAATTCTTATACCTTTTATGCTTTTATCTTCATGTCAATATCATTCAAAAGCCTTTACATTAAAGTATTTTCATTCGAAGTCTTTTACTGATTTCTTGCATTTAAATGCTTTCTTTCTATTTCAAATACTTTACATTTCAGAAACTTTTGTATATTTCATGCCTTTATCTTCATGCTTTTATCATTCGAATACCTTTTCATCCAAAGTCATTTTACTGATTTCTTGCATTTAAACGCTTTCTTTCTATTTCGAATCTTTTACATTCCAGAAACTCTTTTACATTACATGCTTTTATACTTCGAAGTTATTTACTTGTTTCTTGCAGTTTTACATGTCTTTACAATTGAACCTTTATTCATGCAATTTAGTTTCGCACGTATTTACTTGATCATATCATTAGATCTCTAATATGGTAATCGAAGTAAGTTGAACACCTACACAACATTCTAAATACCAACCACGAATATCAGTTCTACAATGAGAATTATCCAAACGACCGATACACCATAGGATCAATCTAGTCGATCCTGCAAGTTACCAGAGAGATTAAATAACAGTCATTAAGATTATTTGATAGTTTGGAGGACTAGCGGTTGTTTACCAGAAATCACTGTAAACAAATTGGCACACCCGGTGGGACCATCATTGGTCATTACGAAATTTAGAACAAAGTAACAAATTGTTGAGACATAACCATTGTAAAAGTACTTTCTGAGTGATAAGTTCGTTGTTTTATGAACCTTAGAAGTGGTAGAATAACCAATAGCAACCAACCCTTACCCAGAAGAAAACGTTTAAAAAAAATGTCTAATCTAGACATCAACAAGGGGAACAAAATATCCCACATACAACAGGCACTAATATGTCCGCTTCGATGGGAACATCTAATGCAATCCCTTCGAACGCACAGTCTGTTGCATCTTCTACCAGTAGTATAGCCACGAATGGAACAAGTGGCATGACGACTAACAGTTCGATCCTAGGAAATACAGGAACCATTGGTTATCCTGGGGGATTCGTCCCACCATCAGGGACACAAACCCATTTCGCCACCCTATTAACTAGACCACCCGGGTTCGATGCTAACAGACACATAAATTCCTCTTATGGGATGCCAACATCTTTTATGGCGGGTCTGCACACTTCGACATCGAATATGTCACCACAATTAGGGTCTGGGTCTGGGGCAAATCAATTTATGACAAATAACCAAGGGTCAGTGGGTTATAGTGCAATGCCTATCTTAACCACAGAAAATCAGTTGGCCTTTAGGCAATTAATGGATGACAGTAACCATAATATGATAGGGGTATTAGCGCAAACTATGCAGGAGATCTTTTCCCCAATAGTACAAAATGTAACTGTGACAAACAGGGAAAACGCGGATAACATGAGTCGAATAGCAGATTTTTTCGCTCCCCCAGAAAGGCGTAGGAAAAATAAGGCGGGAGTTCGAGCAAACGTACCTATCATAGAACAAGTTGCTGACGACCAACCCTATAGACCAGCCAGAGAGGGGGTTAATTTGGGGGCAAGGGCACAAAGGTTAGAAGCCCCAATGATTCAAGGCCCACAAAGGGAAATTGTGGAACCAGGGGCAAGGATCGAAAGGTTAGAAGTCCCAGAGTTTCGAGAAGAACAACCTAGAGGAGTTGTCATGGTGGGTCGAAATCAAGATGCTGATGCAGTCGTTCACATAATTCAAAACGATAATATCTTGGCCGAAAATAATTTAACCACCATGATAGAGAGAATCATGGCCCAGAATGGCCTCAACACATGTATTAGAAGGCCAAATTATGCCTCTCCTATATTAGATTACATAATGCACACTGATTTACCAAGGGGATATAAAGTCACTAAGTTTACAAAGTTCGCTGGAGATACCAATGAATCAACAGTCGAACACATAGCCAGGTATCTAACCGAAGCAGGAGATATAGCAAATAATGAAGACCTTAGGATCAAATATTTCCCAAGTTCCCTAACTAAGAAAACTTTCACATGGTTCACCACTTTACCTCCTGGGTCCATAGATACTTGGGCTCTGTTGGAGAGATTATTCCATGAACAGTTCTACATGGGACAATCTAAAATAAGTCTGAAGGAACTAGCCAGTGTCAAGAGGAAGTTTATTGAACCCATAGATGATTATCTGAATAGATTCAGGCTCTTGAAATCTAGATGCTTTAAAGTAGTTCCTGAACATGAGTTAGTCAAAATGGCTGTTGGCGGCCTGGATTACTCTATTCGAAAGAAACTAGACACACAATACTTGAGGGATATGGCTCAATTAGCCGATAGGGTTCGACAAGTCGAAAGGCTAAAGGCCGAAAAGGCCAGAGTTTTTAAAAATAACAAGAAAGAAAGGGTCTCCTATGTTGGAGCTGAGGAAGCAGAAGATTACCCTGAATTCGAAGAGGTCGAAATTGATCTCGCTGAATTAAAACAGGCCCCACCTTACTCCTGCAAATTATTAATTCCCACAAAAGGGAAAGAAATTGTTGAAAATGAGAAAAGTGACAAATTCCCAAAGAAGGTTTATACCTTCGATGTGACTAAGTGTGACGAGATTTTTGATTTACTTGTCAAAGATGGCCAACTCATTGTGCCATCAAATGTCAAAATGCCTCCTTTAGACCAAAGGACGAAAAGAGGATTTTGTAAGTATCATAGTTTCCTAGGCCACAAAACCTCACAGTGTTTTCTTTTCAAGGATCTAATTCAAAATGCAATTAAGGATGGCAGATTGAAATTCGCTGACAAACCCAAAATGAAAATAGATGAAGATCCTTTGGATGTCGCAGACACCAATTACTCCGAGCCTGTATGCATTGGAGAAATCAATATGGTGGAAGCAGATTAAAATGACACTCCAGTAGAAGAGAAAGGCACTGAGAATGAAAGTTGGGTGTTAGTCGAAGTCAACAAGGGGGTCACTGAAGACGTCCATAAGCAACCAGAGGCTTCGATCGAAGCAGCACCTTTAGCTGTTGCAAAAGAAATCCTGGCTACTGAAGGCCAGGAAAACCAAAAGCAAGAGTTGACACAGGTTACTGAAGGCCTGAGGCTAGAATTGGAGAAATTCCAGATCACGAAGCCACCCTCCCCTCAGAAAGAAATATGGGATACTTTAGGGGAGCCCAGTGGAAAGTTTGACTACTTGGTTAAGTATTCTGCCCCAGAGAATTCAAAAATCCAAATTGAAGATATAAAACCTACAGGATGGGGAGATGATGACATTAAGGGAGAGGATGTTGATGTAAACATGGTGAATATGGAGAGACCTCGTTCTGAAATAGAGGAGGTGGAGAAATACTTAGAAAAAGAAAAGTATAAAATGGAGGATAATTATGCTGGGGATGCCAGTCTTAAAGATTATCTCATGTTGTGCCACAAAGGAGATACGGGAATGATACTATGCCCTAGGTGCAGCATCATCTGCAACCAGAGAATTGCTGCAAACTTTGAGAGGGTACAAAGGGCACGAAATGGCATCAACTGGCGCCAGGATAACTAGTTATTCAGGTGTTATCCTAAAGCTGGAGAAAGTTTGTTGGAATTTTTGGTTCGCTGTTACAAAGGGGTAACCAAATGCTTGATATGCCCAAGGTGTTCTGCTGTGTATGATCAAAGCATGGCCAGGGCGTTCGAAACAATCCCTTTCGCCCCATATTGGAACAACCAAGAAACTGGTCAGATGGGCCAACGTTTCGATACCAAATACACTCAACGAAGGCCTGATAGTCCTCATCCCAAAGGCGCTCGAAGAGTGACGTTCAAAATTCCTGCTGAAATACCAACAGACAAATGGCTGCAAGTCAGAACTGACAAGGGAAAAGACAAATGGAGAAACAATGAACGAAACGCACGCCACGCTATGACATACAGAAGGCAGTTCAACATGGCGAAGAGGGAAGAAGTGAGGTTAGAGAACTACAAAGGAAGAAACCCGATGTCAAGATCTCAATGGCAAAGGCAACAGAGAATTCGAAAGGCTGAAAGGGAAGCTATGGCAAATAAAGGAGCAACTTCGATAAAAAACCAAGGAGAGTCAAGCACCAACAAACCCACACCAAATAATCAAACTAAAGACAAACCCCTAGTTAGTAGGAGACTCTTCTCTGAAGTACAACCAAATGAATCGAAGGAATACACTCCAGGTCCGGAAGAAGACGAAGATATGCTAACGGACAACTTCGAATCAGAGGGGGAGTCTTCGCTCAATATCAATTGCAACATGGTATCTGTACTACCATGTGAGTTTGGACAGGAAACTGAAATTGAAGAGTATGAGGAGGATGATACAATCGATCTGATGAAGCATAGGCCTATGTGTTACTACGTAATGGATAACGGAGCTGTCGAGGAGCAGAATGCGTTCTTCGAGCGCCCAGAACCAGCTATGAAAAATCATCTGAAGCCATTATTCATTCAGGAAAAGGTTAGTGCCCATGGCGTAAATAAGGTTTTAGTGGATGGGGGCGCTGCAGTTAACTTAATACCCCATTTTATGCTGAAAAAGTTAGAAATACGCGAAAGTGACATCAAACCACACAACATGGTTCTGTCCAATTATGAAAGGAAAGTAGGCAAAACATTGGGGGTGGTTCAATTGGACTTGACGATAGGGTCAAGCTGTAGGCCCACCATGTTCATGGTGATCGAAGCCAAGGCCAACTACAACTTGTTATTGGGAAGAGAGTGGATCCATGGCGTAGGAGCAGTTCCTTCGTCAATGCACCAGAGATTGGTTTTATGGAGAGAAGATGGGATCGTGGAGAACATTGAAGCGGACCAGAGTTACTTCATGACAGCAGTAAACTTAGTTGACAAGAGGAATTATGACAAACATCTGGCAAAGATTTCTCCTTGTGTCCCTAATGATGAAATCAACGAAACCAGAAATGCACATTATTATATGACCCTTCGCCATGATGCCCTATATTGGGATAGAAGAATAATCAGTGAAGATGAAGGAGTCGAAGGTACTATGCAAAGACGGCCAGCAGGCTGGGAATTTGACAACCTTGCTCATGATTGAGTCCTCCTTTTTCGAAAGGATTTCGGCCTATATGGCTGAGAACGAATCAAAGGCGGCCTTAGAGGCTGAAATAAATAAACTGGCTGTAAAGGTGAACGAAATAAATGGGGATAGCTCGAAAGGCTCACCCTTTGAAGAACTCGAAATGGATCAAAGGATGGATTCCATCTATGATAAAGAACCCTTAGGCTTTGAGAGGGACCCCATAGACTCAGGTGCTAAAATGTTGGCGCATGATCCACTTGAAGAAGTGAATTTAGGGGATGAGAACACAAAGAGAATAACCTACATAAGCGCAAGACTTAACCCAGGTCTCAAGCAGGAAGTGATCGAAGTCCTCAAGAAAAACAAAGATTGCTTCGCATGGGACTATGACGAAATGCCTAGTTTAAAGAGGGAGTTAGTGGAACATAGACTTCCAATCAAGGATGGCAAGAAGCCCATCAAGCAAACTCCTAGAAGATTCGCTCCAGCGGTTCTCACAAAGATCAAAGCTGAGATCGAAAGGTTGCTGCGCTTCAGATTCATCAGAACCACAAGGTATGTCGAATGGTTAGCAAATATAGTGCCTGTTATTAAGAAAAATGGCTCTCTGAGAATCTGCATAGATTTTAGGGATTTAAATACTACAACCCCTAAAGATGAGTACTCCATGCATGTGGCAGAAATGTTAGTAGATTCTGCTGCGGGATTCAAATATTTAAGTATGTTAGATGGATACTCTGGGTACAATCAGATTTTTATTGCTGAAGAAGATGTTGCCAAGACAACATTTCGTTGCCCAGGAGCCTTAGGCACCTACGAATGGGTGGTGATGCCTTTTGGTTTAAAAAATGCTGGGGCAACTTATCAAAGGGCAATGAATTCGATTTTCCACGATTTCATTGAAACCTTTATGCAGGTGTACATTGATGATATAGTCATCAAATCTATATCTGCAGAAACCCATTTGCATCATTTGAGCCAATCATTCGAACGCATGAGAAAACATGGCTTAAAGATGAACCCCCTTAAATGTGCCTTTTTTGTGCAGGCTGGAGATTTCCTTGGCTTTGTGGTTCATAAAAAAGGAATTGAGATCAACCAGAATAAAACCAAAGCCATAATGGAGACGAAAGCACCTACGTAAAAAAGGGAGCTGCAATCTTTGCTAGGGAAGATTAACTTTCTCAGAAGGTTCATTTCGAATCTGAGTGGAAGAACCCAAGCTTTATCTCCGTTGCTTTGTTTGAAGCAAGGCCAAGCCTTCGAGTGGAACGAAGCCCATCAAGAGGCATTTGACAAGATAAAAAGATATCTCTCTCAGCCTCTCATCTTGTCTCCACCTTCATGGGGAAAGCCCATGAGATTGTACATATTTGCCTCTGAAGTTAGTATAGGTAGTATGTTAGCACAAGAAGATAGAAACGACATCGAAAGAGCCATATACTATTTAAGTAGAGTATTGAATGATGCAGGGACTAGATATAGCAATATAGAAAAGCTATGTCTCTTTTTGTACATTTCTTGTATGAAACTTAGGTATTATATAAAGCCTGTTGATGTTTATGTTTCATCTCATTTCGATGTTATTAAACACATGCTCTCGAAACCAATAATGCATAGTAGAGTTGGTAAATGGGCTTTAGCCTTAACAGAATATTCTTTGACTTTCATGCCTTTAAAAGCTGTGAAAGGCCAAGTGATTTCTGATTTCATTATGGACCATTCACTGGTTGAACAGACTATCATGAGTTACGTTGAAACGCAACCTTGGAAATTATACTTTGATGGTTCGACCCACAGGAATGGTAGTGGTGTTGGAGTTCTCATAATTTCTCCTGAAGGAATTCCAACAAAATTCAAGTACAAATTAGATGGTCCTCGTTGCTCGAACAACGGAGCTGAGTACGAAGCGCTTATTGTTGGACTTGAAGCTTTGTTGGAATTGGGGGCAACTAGAGTCGAAATTAAAGGAGACTCAGAGTTAGTGGTCAAGAAAATAACAAAGGAGTACAAATGCATAAAGGAAAATCTGATGATATACTTCGTCATAGTTAACAGGCTACTTAGAAAATTCGAATACATGGATATTCAACATATACCAAGAATAGAAAACCAAGAAGCAAATGACTTAGCACAGTTGGCTTCAGGTTATAAAGTTTCTGCCAAAAACTTTGAGGATCTGGTCGAATTAAGAGGTAGAGTTATGGCTACTAGATTCATACCATCAGATCTAGAGAGTATAAAGTTAGGGTATGCTGAGAAATAGGGATTCGAAGTACTAGCCATAGAAACCTTATCAGATGCAGATTGGCGAAGTCCACTTGTGAGTTATTTAACAAATCCAACTTTGAATGTTGATAGGAAGATGAAATATAGAGCATTATCATATGTCCTCATGGGAAACAAATTGTTTAGAAAGACCCAAGAAGGCGTATTACTGAAATGCCTAGGAGAAAGTGAGGCATACTTAACATTGTCAGAAGTCCACAATGGGGCATGTGGGGCACATCAAGCAGGTCATAAAATGAAATGGTTGTTATTTCGATATGGCATGTATTGGCCCAGCATGCTCAAAGATTGTATAGACTTTGTTAAAGGGTGTGAAGAATGCCAGAAACATGCAGGGATTCAACATGCTCCTGCAAGTGAGTTGCATTAAATCATTAAACCATGGCCCTTCAGAGGATGGGCATTGGATTTGATAGGAGAAATAAATCCTGCTTCGTCTAAAGGACAGAAATATATCTTGGTAGGAATAGATTATTTTACCAAGTGGATCGAAGCGATACCATTAATAGTCGCTGATCAAGAGGCTATTATTGAGTTCATACAGAAACAAATTATCTATAGGTTCGAATTGCCAGAGAGCATAACCACAGACCAAGGTTCTGTGTTTACTGGAAGGAAGATGCAAGAGTTTGCTCAAGAAATGGGGTTTAGATTACTGACATCAACACCATATTATGCTCAAGCAAATGGTCAGGTCGAAGCAGCTAATAAAGTGATAATAAGGTTAATCAAGAAACATATTGGTAAAAAGCCAAGGAACTGGCACAAAACTTTGGACCAAATACTATGGGCCTGTAGAACATCTTCTAAAGAAGCTACTAACACCACGCCTTTCCAACTAACATTTGGTCATGATGCAGTTCTGCCAGTAGAAATTCATCTACAATCAGTTCGAATTCAAAGACAAAACGAAATCCCATCTGCATTATATTGGGAGATGATGATGAATGAGTTAGTTGAGTTGGATGAAGTTAGATTGCATGCATTGGAAATCCTGATGAGATAAAAGGAAAGGGTAGCCAGGGCATATAACAAAAGGGTGAAAGGAAAAGCATTCACTATTAATGACTTAGTCTGGAAAGTCATATTGCCCATGGACAAGAAAAATAAAACGTTAGGTAAATGGTCACCTCATTGGGAGGACCTTTTCGAATAATAAAGATATTTTCAAACAATGCATATGAAATCGAAGAGTTGGCTGATGATAAGCGAATCCTAAAGGTTAATGGGAAATATTTAAAGATATATAAGCCACGCCTGCAGGAGATTCGAATAATAACAACGTAATCAAAATATCATAAAGGAATGCCAAAATGGTAATATGGGATTGCCAAAATGGCGTTGTTCGGATATTACAGACCAAAACCAAATTTCAAAACTAATTAAAATTAAGATTTAAAAATAGGCATTATTCCTCAATCTATTGAAGGTACTTCAAAAGGACTCAAGCCTTTGTTGAGTAAAGCGCCTTGCTCCTTCTAGGGTAGCTACTTCTCCTTTAAGTTGTTCTGCTGCCTCCATTTCTGCAAGTCCTTTGTTGATGAGCTCTTCGAAATGATCACCAGTAGTATTGGTTTCGTAGGCCAATTGCTTTTGTTGAGCCTCCTTAACCTTTTGTTGAAGTTCGTGAATTTTCCTTTCCCAGAGAAGAATAGACTCAGCTCGAGCTTCATAGTCAGTTTTGGCTTGCTTTATGTGCATGGCTTGATCTTCAGCTTCTTTAGAGAGCTTCGAAGCATGCTCATAAGCAGCGTCCATTGCGGTTCGTTTCTCTTGGACCTTTCTGGTAGCAAATTAATCTTGGAGAAGACACCCAGTCACGTTGTCTAACAGAGATTGAAGATCGAATAAGATAGTGCTGACTGGCAAAGAGCAGGTGGCGAGGTTAACTTGTGTAAGTAGCTCCTTCATGGTATAGCAAGCTGTACTATCCTGTTTGAGCACTTCGAACAAGTCTACATCAAGGATTGTTCTCCTAATTCTGTTAAGGAGTACAACTCTATCATCCAAGGGCAACGGATTTCTAGTCGAACTAGTACCAGCCCTAGCAAGAGGAATGTCCCTTTGAGCTAGTTTCGCCTTCATGTACCCAATGGGGTCATTTCGTCTTAGGAGAGCAAGCTCCTCTTCGGTCATTTGAGATATAGACGATTAAGGAAGTTCCATGCGCAAGGGAGTCACATCCATTTCGACTTCCATGGGTTTATTGGTCGCGTCACCGTTACATTCACTCGTTTCCTGCTCATTGCCTTCTTCATTATCAACCAGATCCACCACTTCGATATCGTCGTTCTCACTACTATTGGCATATGACTCTGTTCCAGCAGTCGAACCATTGTGGGCATCTTCTTCCTCAGACCCTTCCTCTGCAGATTCTTCGTTTCCTTGATCTGAATCAGCCTTCTCTCCTTCAACATGAATGTCCTTTGGATTCTCTTGAAGGGTTTCAAGAGGGGACTTTTGAAGAGAAGTTTTTTGTAAAGTCTCTGCAGATTCATGAAGCGTTGCTTCATTCGTTTCTTTCAGAGGGGGAGAAGTACTCTGGTCATCTTGCAGCTCTGAGGCCCCAGTCAGAACCGCCATTTGGAGGATACTTTGTTTTGCACCAGGTTACTGGAGTCTCCATGAGGAGAAGAGCTGATGGGAGCAGCAGTCTTTGATGGAGAAGTCGAAGTGGTAAGAGTTGGGTTCAAAATGTCCTACAGAGATAAAGGATATTAAGAGCACGCACCAAGGTAATGAATAACTAATTTTTGTTAAAAATTCAAATTCATTTTACCTGTGGATTCTCAGAAGAGAGGTTGCTGTCTATATGGTCCAACATTACGTTGGAGGTCGAAGGTGGATTTTTGGATTTAGTTGAGGGAGCAGCATCTCTGGAATCGAGTCCAGAAATGCCAGTTGGTGTAACGCCTTTGGAAGTTTCTTTCTTCTGCTTCTTCTTCGAAGCAGTTGGTGAATTCCTTCCAGGAGTGGGATTCTTCCCAGTAGTGTTGGTTTTTCTTTTCTTTGGAGTGGTTGGTGGGAGTTTGTTAGTCTGAAAAGATTTAAACATGAGTTAGATCCAAATCATGAAAACTCAGTTTATTCGAAACATCGGGGCTAATTGATTACCTGTGGAGGTGGAACAGTTGTTATTACTGGTGTTGTTGTTGTTGTTGCAGTAGTTGTTGTTGGTTTGGATATAGTCACATCATCAGCAGTTTCGACAGATGTTTGGGAGGCACTTCCCTCTTTAGACTTCGAAGCAGCGGTCTTTATCCTGATGGCTGAAAATCGAAACAATTAAGGTAAAAGTTAAAAATGTAGAAAGTGAGAAACATTTGGGATTTTCCCAAGCATTCGCACCTGCGCCTTGATCAGATTTAATCGACACGGCAGAAAGGTCATAGCGAAGATGTCCTGGGAAATCGTGGAGCCAATGACGAGCCCATGTCACAGTCTCAGATGGCTTTGGTTTCTTTTGAAGATATTTGAACATTTCTTTGCAAGTGAACCACCATGGGTATGGAGGAAACCAAGCCAGAGCCAGTTCTGAGGTAGGCAATCTAGGAAATTTAGGTGGATGCATTTCGAATGCCAACCTATAACTATCCTCAGGTGACAACACTGAAGGAAGTTTTAGCTTAGAAATTTTTTCTTTAAATTTTTCCTTCAAAGTCTCAGCCGCTTGATGCACAGTGGATTCCAAGTGTGTGGGATCATAAGTGGTTTCGAAATAATTTTGAAAAGCCCTAATCTCTTTGGCATGAGTGAACATACCTTTCTTGGAGTGTACCTGCACATCAAACGCATCAGTTAGTTTCTGTTGAATAGAGAGGGTATCGAACATATAAGATTGGTAGAACTTTGTCCACCATTCCAGAAAACCCTTTGCTGTGAAGTGTGTAGGTTCAAAAGGTATTAGTTCAAAGTGGGCGAAGCCTTGGTATTGTTCATGTTGTAGTTTGGCTTCTCTTGCTTTGAAGGTTCGCCCAGAAGTAATGGCATTTTCTGTTTGGAACAGGGGTTCATGGATTAGTTGGCACAGGCCAAATTGTCTAGAAACTAAGTTGGGTTGATAAGCAAAAAGGAAGATTTGATTCTTAGAAGGAGTGATTCGCGAGGAGATTAATCTGGGAAGCAGAAAGGCTCTCCAAATATCTTGAATTTCTTTGCTTTTAACTGCTTCTGAGAGAGCCATGCTGAACCATGATGGTCCATGAGTCCTTGAAGCGAAGGGCGCCATGGTCTCTTTGAATTTGTGTCTCTTGGAGAAAATCATGATATAGTTGGATAAGAGAACTTTGAAGTCATCTTTATCATCGTTTTGGGTAAGTTTTCGCAGCCTTGTACCTTCAATGATTCTATCCGCTATCTCCGGATCTTGTTCAAAAATAGTATTAGCAGTTGATAGTGAGGGTTCAAACATGGCATTAAGCCATAACTGGAGTAACCAGAAGGGGCCAGCTAGGAGGATGTTTTTGGGAGTGTGGGATTTCAAACTCGAAACGGCTGATCTTAAACTTTCGTAAAGATCAACAAGTAAGAGTTCGCTTAAACACACCCTCCGGTTCTCATGTAAATCTCTAGCTAGAGGGATGAACCTGCTGGCTACCTGTAAGGACCTGCTGCAAAATACATACCTTGATAACCATAAGGTGAGGAAAGCAATGTGTTCCACATCTGACACACTATCTCCTTCAGTGTGGTAGTGGCTAATGAACTTTGAAAAGCTGGCTAATTTGACTTCGAAGTCAATAATTCTCGAGTGCTCTTCATTGTCAGAAATGTAGGTTTCTCCTACTGGTGACAAACCAGTAATGGCTGCTACATCAAAAAAGGTGGGTGTAATCATTCCCCCAGAGAGATGGAAGGTGTTGTAGGTGCTGTCCCAGAAATATAAGGACGCAAATAATAATGGGTGGCTATAGGTGAATCCTGATTTCGATAGCTTAATCAAATTGTAAATTCCTAATTCCTCCCATTGCTGGGATTTCTTGGCTTCTACTTTGGTAAACCAATTTTGGTAAGCTGTGTCAGAGGTAGGGCAGGATCAGAACGGTTTAAAGTTGCTTTTCACATAGTCTAGCACAAAGGGGTCTTTTGGGGGAATGATTGGAGTCTCCACAGTTGTCGAATCAGAAGACTCGCCTGTCTTAGGGATATCCATTTTATTAAACAAAGGCTTAAAGTTATAACAAACGGGGAAGATTTTTCAAGTATCTTTTAAGATTTCAAAGACTGTAAGAGGACCCATTAGAGCAAACCTCTTTCCAGCAGCATTAGTTGGAATTAGTACCTGAGATGCATAGAGCATTTCCTTCTCTTTGGAGATCATTTGGGGGATAAGCACAGATTGACCTTGATAGGTACCAACCTTGCTTTCCATTATTGTTCCTGTGTTCTTTCCTTTCTTTTTTGAAATTTTATTTAGTTGGGATGATGTTGTAGAAGACATTGTTGAAGATTGTTGGAAGTTTTAGGGTTTCAGTGAGAAGAGAGGAAGAAAAGATTTAGAATGTGGAAAGAAAAATAAAAGACTAAGTTGATGGGTTTTTATAGTGTGGAAGTGTAAACATCCACTGAGTGAGACTAGGATACGTGGGAGTCGTGGGTTGGATTGAGAAAGAGGTGGCGTAAAAGTTGATATTGGTAATAGGCGTGATTAATAATAATCATTGTTTTATAACTGCACCATGCTGTGAAATACTGGTTCAAGACGGTTAAGGAATCTGAAAGGCGTCGTGATTGACGTGACTGGAGTCATACACAATAAATGTTACGATTACTCAAAGGTCACATCAAAATCTTGCATATATATTTAAAATAAGTATTTCTCAAAGGATCGAAATACATATTTTAAGGGGGCATTTTGTTGGCTGAAGATTTTGATGATACAATTCGAAACGAAGCGAGTTGGGTGTTTCGTTGGAATAAAGCAAGATGTCATGGTTCGGGATGGTAGAAGTTGTTCTTCGAATGAACATGTCAAAGCTCGGAGCTTCGAGTGACAGTTATGGGGATATATTCAAAAGAAGTCTCGAAGAGGTAACAAGGTTGTGTCCAAGAAATGAGTTCGAAGCGAAGAGTGCCAAAACATTTGAAATTCAAACGCAAGCGGGATGTTCTAAATTTAAAATATATGCGCTGGATCATTCGAAGACGCGTGGAAGCTAGAGAGGGGCAGTGCTTTGCATGTTCTGAACGTGGCAGAATCTTATAGGCAAGACCGTTATGGTCGAAGTAGTATAAATAGAAGTCTTAGCGTTAGGATTTCGTGTGTCATATCTATTGTACAAAATTCAGTAAACATTCAAAATACCACATGGCTAGGGAAACGAATGCTCGAACAATGTACGTATGATAACACCAAATATTTATGATTCAGTAAAACTCTTTATCATTTCCAGTTTATCTTCTATCTTCATGTAAATATCATTTAAAAGCCTTTACATTAAAATCTTTTTCATTCAAAGTCATCTACTGATTTCTTGCATTTGAAATTCTTTCCTTCTATTCCGAGTACTTTACATTTCAGAAATTCTTATACCTTTTATGCTTTTATCTTCATGTCAATATCATTCAAAATCCTTTACATTAAAGTATTTTCATTCGAAGTCTTTTACTAATTTCTTGCATTTAAATGCTTTCTTTCTATTTCAAATCCTTTACATTTCAGAAACTTTTGTATATTTCATGCCTTTATCTTCATGCTTTTATCATTCGAATACCTTTTCATCCAAAGTCATTTTACTGATTTCTTGCATTTAAACGCTTTCTTTCTATTTCGAATCTTTTACATTCCAGAAACTCTTTTACATTACATGCTTTTATACTTCGAAGTTATTTACTTGTTTCTTGCAGTTTTACATGTCTTTACAATTGAACCTTTATTCATGCAATTTAGTTTCGCACGTATTTACTTGATCATATCATTAGATCTCTAATATGGTAATCGAAGTAAGTTAAACACCTACACAATATTCTAAATACCAACCACGAATATCAGTTCTACAATGAGAATTATCCAAACGACTGATACACCATAGGATCAATCTAATCGATCCTGCAAGTTACCAGAGAGATTAAATAACAGTCATTAAGATTATTTGATAGTTTGGAGGACTAACGGTTGTTTACCAGAAATCACTGTAAACACGAACATTGGAGCCCAACTGACATAAGGGAATTCTTTGTTACGTTTTGAAACTTAAGGAACCAATTGGATACAAAAAAAATTAATGGACCAAACTGAACCATGACCAATAGTTAAGAGACCAAAATGTGTATATTTTTTAATAGAATTTATAAATTTCAACAAAATAACTTACAATAAAAATAAAATTCATGATACTTTAGGCTATACATTGGAAATTATAACATTTAAATAAAAGGGAAATTATGAGCATATGTTATAGTTACATAAAAATTTATTGTGACATTATTATCTTTTTAAGAGTTATTAGTGTGTATTATTGTATAAGGATTGGTCATTGATAAGTGCATTTTGATGCAAATCCTTCGACGATTGTACTAATGCATTTCTTTAGTTTATTGTGTTTATTTTTATGTTTTAATATGTTTTGCAAATTTATTTTATTTTTACATTTAATTAATTTTCGTATTTTATTTTCAGCAACTGCAGCTTTCGCGGAAAAATTCATAACTAATTCTACAAAAATAGTATCGAGGCGTTTGAGCATGCGTTGGAAAGCTAATAAAATTTCCTACAAATTTATAGTTTTGGCCAGAAGCTGATTCGAAGTGCAAAAAGGTTGAAAGACTCGTTGAAGTTGCAGCTTTAGACATTTATGTTTTGGGTTAGAAGTTTTGGGCCTGGGTTATGTTTTCAACCTAGTTGGTTTGTAAACTGAATGAATTGTTCCTCTTTAACCGGGGGGCAGCCGCATAACGGGAAGGATCACGTTTTTACTGTAGTCAAAGGGAGAAAACGATTTAGTACGAATGGGAATGGAGAACTAATCCGTTAGAGTTGATCTGCTGTAACTTGGTTTCCAAAACTTGAGGTTAATATAATTTACAATTCAATTTCTATTCATATCAATTTTGCCTTTTATATTCGTTTGCTTAATTCGAATTATCTTAGAGTAATCTTGTTGGTTCGATTGAATTATGTTTCCTAATTATAATTGCGTTATATCGTATGCTTAATAAGTTATTCCGTTTGTTGATTAACCGTTTGCTTAATTCGGTGAAAAGGGAACATAATTCTTATTTTTTTTTATTCTCGCTTGTTGGATGAAATTGTGATCGAATTTGAATAGGAATCCGCTTAGGGAAGTTTAATTGTATTAATCGATGATAGTAGGAACCCGAAACAATAGATCGACTTATTTCATAATCACTTATTTGAAGCGCTTATTTTCTGTTTTTTTTTTATTTATAAATCGTCCTTAAATACAAACCCCCCCAATTCGATTTCTGTTGTTTAATAAAATCAAGAATCCTTGTGATAACGATATCCGAGTTGCAGTTGTCGTTAAATACTACAGTTTTGAAACTTAAGGAACCAATTTGATACAACAAAAATTAATGGACCAAACTGAACCATGACCTATAGTTAAGAGACCAAAATGTGTATTTTGTCTAATAGAATTTATATATTTCAACAAAATAACTTACAATATAAATAAAATTCATGATACTTTTGGCTATACGTTGGAAATTATAACATTTAAATAAAAGGGAAATTATGAGCATATGTTATAGTCACATAAAAATTTATTGTGACATTATTATCTTTTTAAGAGTTATTAGTGTGTATTATTGTATAAGGATTGATCATATTTTTTGTAAACTCCGTTAGTATTTGAAACCGGAGGACTATTGTCTGTAATTTCTTAAAACCAAGATGTTATAACCATAGTTTTAAAATTCATATCCTTTCGGTCGGTTGGACCGGTTAGACTGTGAATCATAGAGTAGAACGATTCAGTAAGGTTATTAGATCATTGTTGTCGATAAAAATCTGTGTGACTCAGACGGTTCACTAGTCAGATCAGTGAACCTGTGGGTTTCTTAATTTGGAAGATTGAATGTTTTATGTTTTTTGACTTAATTATTATTTTCATTCTTTATTTTCATTTTCTTATGTTTTGGTGCTCTATTTTTAAATCCTGTTTTATTAATATATATAATTATCTTAATTATTTATGATAACGAAATAATATTACGAATATAAATATAAAATTTTATCAAATTTTAAGTATCTGACCTATAACCTTTTAAAATTATTGGGATTCTAATTTTACTTTTGCACCTTAAATCACTTTGATGTTTAATTTAATTAAAAAAACAAAGTTATATATTCTATAATTGTAATATTACAATTTTCATTATATTCTATGTAATATGTCATTTTGTCAACCTTTATGAACATGTCAATGTAACATGTAATTTTGTCAACCTTTTGAAACATATCTATGTAATATGTCATTCTATCAAACTTTTGCAACATGTCTATGTAACATGTCATTATGTCAACCATTTGGAAGATGTCTTTGTATTTTGGAACATATCTATGTAACATGTCAACTTCATATTTTCATTTCAAGTAATTTGATGTGTTCATTTACTAGTAATACCCAAATTTATGTTGCTACAATTAATGATATGCCAAACAAAATAAGTCATATTAAAATTATAAACTGTGTTAAAATTACACATAAGATTGCACATAACCTTCATAAACTGATAAATTATGTTAGAATTACACATAAACTATGTTGAAATTACAGACAAGGTTGCTACATAAACCTAATACAGCTTAATGACAAATACACATAACATTACAAAACACAATGTTTTTTCCACTTCAACATCTTGTTCACTTGAATTTGACGTTCTAATACAACATCCCCTAATTCTTCATTTCTAACCCTTAATTTTTCGTATTGATTCTTAGTTTAATCTAAATCCTTTGTTATGCTTCCCAATATATTAATCACTACTTGGTTTATGTCTTCTGCCAATTCCTCATGAAACCAATCGAAGAAACCACATCCTCGTTGCAAGGATTCCTGCAAATTTAAAAATTTGATCAAACTTTGTTTACCATTTTTTAACATACCCAAACCAAAATTAGGACTTACCTTGTAATTGTGACAATCCAAAATTTCTTTCCATAATTCTTCTCAGTGGTTGTCCTATGAAGAACAGTGTTATCTCCACAACAGCAAAGTGGTGCAATTTGCAAGCTACTGTGTACACATGACCCAACACTTTCAGATTTCTTCAGGTTCATTTGCGAATAAGAATGCTTCGTATTCATGGATAATGGAGCGAAACATCTTGAGTAATATGAAAACGGAAATGAAAACGCATCTGGAGCAGAGAAGATTTTTCTCAAGTGAAGAAAACACATCTGGAGTAAAGACGATGGTGAAGAACATATATAAATAAGATGAACATGACGTGCCAGCTCACCAGCTACATAAGTCAAGTTAACGAACGTTGGAGCCCAACTGACATAAGGGAATTCTTTGTTACGTTTTGAAACTTAAGGAACCAATTTGATACAAAAAAAATTAATGGATCAAACTCAACCATGACCTATAGTTAAGAGACCAAAATGTATATTTTGTCTAATAGAATTTATAAATTTCAACGAAATAACTTACAATAAAAATAAAATTCATGATACTTTAGGCTATACATTGGAAATTATAACATTTAAATAAAAGGGAAATTATGAGCATATGTTATAGTCACATAAAAATTTATTGTGACATTATTATCTTTTTAAGAGTTATTAGTGTGTATTATTGTATAAGGATTGATCATATTTTTTGTAAACTCCGTTAATATTTGAAACCGGAGGACTATTGTCTGTAATTTCTTAAAACCAAGATGTTATAACCATAGTTTTAAAATTCATATCCTTTCGGTCGGTTGGACCGGTTAGACTGTGAATCATAGAGTAGAACGATTCAGTAAGGTTATTAGATCATTGTTATCGATAAAAATCTGTGTGACTCAGACGGTTCACTAGTCAGATCAGTGAACCTGTGGGTTTCTTAATTTGGAAGATTGAATGTTTTATGTTTTTTGACTTAATTATTATTTTCATTCTTTATTTTCATTTTCTTAAGTTTTGGTGCTCTATTTTTAAATCCTATTTTATTAATATATATAATTATCTTAATTATTTATGATAACGAAATAATATTACGAATATAAATTTAAAATTTTGTCAAATTTTAAGTATCTGACCTATAACCTTTTAAAATTATTGGGATTCTAATTTTACTTTTGCACCTTAAATCACTTTGATGTTTAATTTAATTAAAAAAACAAAGTTATATATTCTATAATTGTAATATTACAATTTTCATTATATTCTATGTAATATGTCATTTTGTCAACCTTTATGAACAACACAATGTAACATGTCATTTTGTCATCCTTTTGAAACATATCTATGTAATATGTCATTCTATCAAACTTTTGCAACATGTCTATGTAACATGTCATTATGTCAACCATTTGGAAGATGTCTTTGTATTTTGGAACATATCTATGTAACATGTCAACTTCATATTTTCATTTCAAGTAATTTGATGTGTTCATTTACTAGTAATACCCAAATTTATGTTGCTACAATTAATGATATGCCAAACAAAATAAGTCATATTAAAATTATAAACTGTGTTAAAATTACACATAAGATTGCACATAACCTTCATAAACTGATAAATTCTGTTAGAATTACACATAAACTATGTTGAAATTACAGACAAGGTTGCTACATAAACCTAATACAGCTTAATGACAAATACACATAACATTACAAAACACAATGTTTTTTTCCACTTCAACATCTTGTTCACTTGAATTTGACGTTCTAATACAACATACCCTAATTCTTCATTTCTAACCCTTAATTTTTCGTATTGATTCTTAGTTTAATCTAAATCCTTTGTTATGCTTCCCAATATATTAATCACTACTTGGTTTATGTCTTCTGCCAATTCCTCATGAAACCAATCGAAGAAACCACATCCTCGTTGCAAGGATTCCTGCAAATTTAAAAATTTGATCAAACTTTGTTTACCATTTTTTAACATACCCAAACCAAAATTAGGACTTACCTTGTAATTGTGACAATCCAAAATTTCTTTCCATAATTCTTCTCAGTGGTTGTCCTACGAAGAACAGTGTTATCTCCACAACAGCAAAGTGGTGAAATTTGCAAGCTACTGAGTACACATGACCCAACACTTTCAGATTTCTTCAGGTTCATTTGCGAATAAGAATGCTTCGTATTCATGGATAATGGAGCGAAACATCTTGAGTAATATGAAAACGGAAATGAAAACGCATCTGGAGCAGAGAAGATTTTTCTCAAGTGAAGAAAACACATCTGGAGTAAAGACGATGGTGAAGAACATATATAAATAAGATGAACATGACAAGCCAGCTCACCAACTACATAGGTCAAGTTAACGAACGTTGGAGCCCAACTGATATAAGGGAATTCTTTGTTACGTTTTGAAACTTAAGGAACCAATTTGATACAACAAAAATTAATGGACCAAACTCAACCATCACCTATAGTTAAGAGACCAAAATGTGTATTTTGTCTAATAGAATTTATATATTTCAACAAAATAACTTACCATATAAATAAAATTCATGATACTTTTGGCTATACGTTGGAAATTATAACATTTAAATAAAAGGGAAATTATGAGCATATGTTATAGTCACATAAAAATTTATTGTGACATTATTATCTTTTTAAGAGTTATTAGTGTGTATTATTGTATAAGGATTGATCATATTTTTTGTTAACTCCGTTAATATTTGAAACCGGAGGACTATTGTCTGTAATTTCTTAAAACCAAGATGTTATAACCATAGTTTTAAAATTCATATCCTTTCGGTCGGTTGGACCGGTTAGACTGTGAATCATAGAGTAGAACGATTCAGTAAGGTTATTAGATCATTGTTGTCGATAAAAATCTGTGTGACTCAGACGGTTCACTAGTCAGCTCAGTGAACCTGTGGGTTTCTTAATTTGGAAGATTCAATGTTTTATGTTTTTTGACTTAATTATTATTTTCATTCTTTATTTTCATTTTCTTAAGTTTTGGTGTTCTATTTTTAAATCCTGTTTTATTAATATATATAATTATCTTAATTATTTATGATAACGAAATAATATTACGAATATAAATATAAAATTTTATCAAATTTTAAGTATCTGACCTATAACCTTTTAAAATTATTGGGATTCTAATTTTACTTTTGCACCTTAAATCTCTTTGATGTTTAATTTAATTCAAAAAAACAAAGTTACATATTCTATAATTGTAATATTACAATATTCATTATATTCTATGTAATATGTCATTTTCTCAACCTTTAGGAACATGTCTATGTAACATGTTTTTTTGTCAACCTTTTGAAACATATCTATGTAATATGTCATTCTATCAAACTTTTGCAACATGTCTATGTAACATGTCATTATGTCAACCATTTGGAAGATGTCTATGTATTTTGGAACATATCTATGTAACATGTCAACTTCATATTTTCATTTCAAGTAATTTGATGTGTTCATTTACTAGTAATACCCAAATTTATGTTGCTACAATTAATGATATGCCAAACAAAATAAGTCATATTAAAATTATAAACTGTGTTAAAATTACACATAAGATTGCACATAACCTTCATAAACTGATAAATTATGTTAGAATTACACATAAACTATGTTGAAATTACAGACAAGGTTGCTACATAAACCTAATACAGCTTAATGACAAATACACATAACATTACAAAACACAATGTTTTTTTCCACTTCAACATCTTGTTCACTTGAATTTGACGTTCTAATACAACATCCCCTAATTCTTCATTTCTAACCCTTAATTTTTCGTATTGATTCTTAGTTTAATCTAAATCCTTTGTTATGCTTCCCAATATATTAATCACTACGTGGTTTATGTCTTCTACCAATTCCTCATGAAACCAATCGAAGAAACCACATCCTCGTTGCAAGGATTCCTGCAAATTTAAAAATTTGATCAAACTTTGTTTACCATTTTTGAACATACCCAAACCAAAATTAGGACTTACCTTGTAATTGTGACAATCCAAAATTTCTTTCCATAATTCCTCTCAGTGGTTGTCCTACGAAGAACAGTGTTATCTCCACAACAGCAAAGTGGTGCAATTTGCAAGCTACTGTGTACACATGACCCAACACTTTCAGATTTCTTCAGGTTCATTTGCGAATAAGAGTGCTTCTTATTCATGGATAATGGAGCGAAACATCTTGAGTAATATGAAAACGGAAATGAAAACGCATCTGGAGCAGAGAAGATTTTTATCAAGTGAAGAAAACACATCTGGAGTAAAGACGATGGTGAAGAACATATATAAATAAGATGAACATGACGTGCCAGCTCACCAGCTACATAGGTCAAGTTAACGAACGTTGGAGCCCAACTGACATAAGGGAATTCTTTGTTACGTTTTGAAACTTAAGGAACCAATTTGATACAAAAAAAATTAATGGATCAAACTCAACCATGACCTATAGTTAAGAGACCAAAATGTATATTTTGTCTAATAGAATTTATAAATTTCAACGAAATAACTTACAATAAAAATAAAATTCATGATACTTTAGGCTATACATTGGAAATTATAACATTTAAATAAAAGGGAAATTATGAGCATATGTTATAGTCACATAAAAATTTATTGTGACATTATTATCTTTTTAAGAGTTATTAGTGTGTATTATTGTATAAGGATTGATCATATTTTTTGTAAACTCCGTTAATATTTGAAACCGGAGGACTATTGTCTGTAATTTCTTAAAACCAAGATGTTATAACCATAGTTTTAAAATTCATATCCTTTCGGTCGGTTGGACCGGTTAGACTGTGAATCATAGAGTAGAACGATTCAGTAAGGTTATTAGATCATTGTTGTCGATAAAAATCTGTGTGACTCAGACGGTTCACTAGTCAGATCAGTGAACCTGTGGGTTTCTTAATTTGGAAGATTGAATGTTGTATGTTTTTTGACTTAATTATTATTTTCATTCTTTATTTTCATTTTCTTAAGTTTTGGTGCTCTATTTTTAAATCCTGTTTTATTAATATATATAATTATCTTAATTATTTATGATAACGAAATAATATTACGAATATAAATATAAAATTTTATCAAATTTTAAGTATCTGACCTATAGCCTTTTAAAATTATTGGGATTCTAATTTTACTTTTGCACCTTAAATCACTTTGATGTTTAATTTAATTAAAAAAACAAAGTTATATATTCTATAATTGTAATATTACAATTTTCATTATATTCTATGTAATATGTCATTTTGTCAACCTTTATGAACATGTCAATGTAACATGTCATTTTGTCAACCTTTTGAAACATATCTATGTAATATGTCATTCTATCAAACTTTTGCAACATGTCTATGTAACATGCCATTATGTCAACCATTTGGAAGATGTCTATGTATTTTGGAACATATCTATGTAACATGTCAACTTCATATTTTCATTTCAAGTAATTTGATGTGTTCATTTACTAGTAATACCCAAATTTATGTTGCTACAATTAATGATATGCCAAACAAAATAAGACATATTAAAATTATAAACTGTGTTAAAATTACACATAAGATTGCACATAACCTTCATAAACTGATAAATTATGTTAGAATTACACATAAACTATGTTGAAAGTACAGACAAGGTTGCTACATAAACCTAATACAGCTTAATGACAAATACACATAACATTACAAAACACAATGTTTTTTTCCACTTCAACATCTTGTTCACTTGAATTTGACGTTCTAATACAACATCCCCTAATTCTTCATTTCTAACCCTTAATTTTTCGTATTGATTCTTAGTTTAATCTAAATCCTTTGTTATGCTTCCCAATATATTAATCACTACTTGGTTTATGTCTTCTGCCAATTCCTCATGAAACCAATCGAAGAAACCACATCCTCTTTGCAAGGATTCCTGCAAATTTAAAAATTTGATCAAACTTTGTTTACCATTTTTTCACATGCCCAAACCAAAATTAGGACTTACCTTGTAATTGTGACAATCCAAAATTTCTTTCCATAATTCTTCTTAGTGGTTGTCCTACGAAGAACATTGTTATCTCCACAACAGCAAAGTGGTGCAACTTGCAAGCTACTGTGTACACATGACCCAACACTTTCAGATTTCTTCAGGTTCATTTGCGAATAAGAATGCTTCGTATTCATGGATAATGGAGCGAAACATCTTGAGTAATATGAAAACGGAAATGAAAACGCATCTGGAGCAGAGAAGATTTTTCTCAAGTGAAGAAAACACATCTGGAGTAAAGACGATGGTGAAGAACATATATAAATAAGATGAACATGACGTGCCAGCTCACCAGCTACATAGGTCAAGTTAACGAACGTTGGAGCCCAACTGACATAAGGGAATTCTTTGTTACGTTTTGAAACTTAAGGAACCAATTTGATACAAAAAAATTAATGGATCAAACTCAACCATGACCTATAGTTAAGAGACCAAAATGTATATTTTGTCTAATTGAATTTATAAATTTCAACAAAATAACTTACAATAAAAATAAAATTCATGATACTTTAGGCTATACATTGGAAATTATAACATTTAAATAAAAGGGAAATTATGAGCATATGTTATAGTCACATAAAAATTTATTGTGACATTATTATCTTTTTAAGAGTTATTAGTGTGTATTATTGTATAAGGATTGGTCATTGATCAGTGCATTTTGATGCAAATCCTTCGACGATTGTACTAATGCATTTCTTTAGTTTATTGTGTTTATTTGTATGTTTTAATATGTTTTGCAAATTTATTTTATTTTTACATTTAATTAATTTTCGTATTTTATTTTCAGCAACTGCAGCTTTTGCGGAAAAATTCATAACTAATTCTACAAAAATAGTATCGAGGCGTTTGAGCATGCGTTGGAAAGCTAATAAAATGTCCTACAAATTTATAGTTTTGGCCATAAGCTGATTCGAAGTGCAAAAAGGTTGAAAGAGTCGTTGAAGTTGCAGCTTAAGACATTTAAGTTTTGGGTTAGTAGTTTTGGCCCTGGGTTATGTTTTCAACCTAGTTGGTTTGTAAACTGAATGAATTGTTCCTCTTTAACCGGGGGGCAGCCGCATAACGGGAAGGATCACGTTTTTACTGTAGTCAAAGGGAGAAAACGATTTAGTACGAATGGGAATGGAGAACTAATCCGTTAGAGTTGATCTGCTGTATCTTGGTTTCAAAAAGTTGAGGTTAATATAATTTACAATTAAATTTCTATTCATATCAATTTTGCCTTTTATATTCGTTTGCTTAATTCGAATTATCTTAGAGTAATATTGTTGGTTCGATTGAATTATGTTTCCTAATTATAATTGCGTTATATCGTATGCTTAATTCGTTATTCCGTTTGTTGATTAACCGTTTTCTTAATTCGGTGAAAAGGGAACATAATTCTTATTTTTTTTCATTCTCGCTTGTTGGATGAAATTGTGATCGAATTTGAATAGGAATCCGCTTAGGGAAGTTTAATTGTATTAATCGATGATAGTAGGAACCCGAAACAATAGATCGACTTATTTCATAATCACTTATTTTAAGCGCTTATTTTCTGTTTTTTTTATAAATCGTCCTTAAAACCAAACCCCCCCAATTTGATTTCTGTTGTTTAATAAAATCAAGAATCCTTGTGATAACGATATCCGAGTTGCAGTTGTCGTTAAATACTTCAGTTTTGAAACTTAAGGAACCAATTTGCTACAACAAAAATTAATGGACCAAACTGGACCATGACCTGTAGTTAAGAGACCAAAATATGTATTTTGTCTAATAGAATTTATATATTTCAACAAAATAACTTACAATATAAATAAAATTCATGATACTTTTGGCTATACGTTGGAAATTATAACATTTAAATAAAAGGGAAATTATGAGCATATGTTATAGTCACATAAAAATTTATTGTGACATTATTATCTTTTTAAGAGTTATTAGTGTGTATTATTGTATAAGGATTGATCATAATTTTTGTAAACTCCATTAATATTTGAAACCGGAGGACGATTGTCTGTAATTTCTTAAAACCAAGATGTTATAACCATAGTTTTAAAATTCAGATCCTTTCGGTCGGTTGGAACGGTTAGACTGTGAATCATAGAGTAGAACGATTCAGTAAGGTTATTAGATCATTGTTGTCGATAAAAATTTGTGTGACTCAGACGGTTCACTAGTCAGATCAGTGAACCTGTGGGTTTCTTAATTTGGAAGATTGAATGTTTTATGTTTTTTGACTTAATTATTATTTTCATTCTTTATTTTCATTTTCTTAAGTTTTGGTGCTCTATTTTTAAATCCTGTTTTATTAATATATATAATTATCTTAATTATTTATGATAACGAAATAATATTACGAATATAAATATAAAATTTTATCAAATTTTAAGAATCTCACCTATAACCTTTTAAAATTATTGGGATTCTAATTTTACTTTTGCACCTTAAATCACTTTGATGTTTAATTTAATTAAAAAAACAAAGTTATATATTCTATAATTGTAATATTACAATTTTCATTATATTCTATGTAATATGTCATTTTGTCAACCTTTATGAACATGTCATTTTGTCCACCTTTTGAAACATATCTATGTAATATGTCATTCTATCAAACTTTTGCAACATGTCTATGTAACATGTCATTATGTCAACCATTTGGAAGATGTCTATGTATTTTGGAACATATCTATGTAACATGTCAACTTCATATTTTCATTTCAGGTAATTTGATGTGTTCATTTACTAGTAATACCCAAATTTATGTTGCTACAATTAATGATATGCCAAACAAAATAAGTCATATTAAAATTATAAACTGTGTTAAAATTACACATAAGATTGCACATAACCTTCATAAACTGATAAATTATGTTAGAATTACACATAAACTGTGTTGAAATTACAGACAATGTTGCTACATAAACCTAATACAGCTTAATGACAAATACACATAGCATTACAAAACACATGATCTTCAATGTTTTTTTCCACTTCAACATCTTGTTCACTTGAATTTGAAGTTCTAACACAGCAAACCCTAATTATTCATTTCTAACCCTTAATTTTTCGTATTGATTCTTAGTTTCATCTAAATCCTTTGTTATGCTTCCCAATATATTAATCAGTACTTGATTTATGTCTTCTACCAATTCCTCATGAAACCAATCAAAGAAACCACATCCTCTTTGCAAGGATTCCTGCAAATTTAAAAATTTTATCAAACTTTGTTTACCATTTTTTAACATACCCAAACCAAAATTAGGACTTACCTTGTAATTGTGACAACCCAAAATTTCTTTCCATAATTCTTCTCAGTGGTTGTCCTACGAAGAACAGTGTTATCTCCACAACAACAAAGTGGTGCAATTTGCAAGCTACTGTGTACACATGACCCAACACTTTCAGATTTCTTCAGGTTCATTTGCGAATAAGAATGCTACGTATTCATGGATAATGGAGCGAAACATCTTGAGTAATATGAAAACGGAAATGAAAACGCATCTGGAGTAAAGAAGATGGTGAAGAACATATATAAATAAGATGAAGATGACGTGCCATCTCATCAGCTACATAGGTCAAGTTAACGAACGTTGGAGCCCAACTGACATAAGGGAATTCTTTGTTACGTTTTGAAACTTAAGGAACCAATTTGATACAAAAATAAATAATGGACCAAACTGAACCATGACCTATAGTTAAGAGACCAAAATGTGTATTTTGTCTAATAGAATTTATAAATTTCAACAAAATAACTTACAATAAAAATAAAATTCATGATACTTTAGGCTATACGTTGGAAATTATAACATTTAAACAAAAGGGAAATTATGAGCATGTGTTATAGTCACATAAAAATTTATTGTGACATTATTAACTTTTTAAGAGTTATTAGTGTGTATTATTGTATAAGGATTGGTCATTGATCAAAGCATTTTGATGCACATCCTTCCACGATTGTACTAATGCATTTCTTTAGTTTATTGTGTTTATTTTTATGTTTTAATATGTTTTTCTAATTTATTTTATTTTTGCATTTAATTAATTTTCGTATTTTATTTTCAGAAACTGCAGCTTTCTCGGAAAAATTCATAACTAATTCTACAAAAATCGGATCGAGGCGTTTGACCATGCGTTGGAAAGCTAATAAAATGACCTACAACTTTCTAGTTTTGGCCAGAAGCTGATTCGAAGTGAAGAAAGGTTGAAAAAGTCGTTGAAGTTGCAGCTTTAGATATTTAAGTTTTGGGTTAGTAGTTTTGGGTCTGGGTTATGTTTTCAACCTAGTTGGTTTGTAAACCGAATTGATTGTTCCTCTTTAACCGGGGGGAAGCCACATAACGAGAAGGATCACGTTTTTACTGTAGTCAAAGGGAGGAAACAATTTAGTACGAATGGGAATGGAGAACTAATCAGTTAGAGTTGATCTGCTGTAACTTGGTTTCCAAAACTTGAGGTTAATATAATTTACAATTCAATTTCTATTCATATCAATTTTGCCTTTTATATTCATTTGCTTAATTCGAATTATCTTAGAGTAATCTTGTTGGTTCGATTGAATTATGTTTCCCAATTATAATTGCGTTATATCATATGCTTAATTCGTTATTCCGTTTGTTGATTAAGCGTTTGCTTAATTCGGTGAAAAGGGAACATAATTCTTATTTTTTTTCATTCTCGCTTGTTGGATGAAATTGTGACAGAATTTGAATAAGAATTCGCTTAGGGAAGTTAAATTGTATTAATCGATGATAGTAGGAACCCGAAATAGTAGATCGACTTATTTCATAATCACTTATTTTAAGCGCTTATTTTCTAATTTTTTTATAAATCATCCTTAAAACCACCCCCCCCCCCCAATTCAATTTCTGTTGTTTAATAAAATCAAGAATCCTTGTGAGAACGATATCCGAGTTACAGTTGTCGTTAAATACTACAATTTTGAAACTTAAGGAACCAATTTGATACAAAAAAAATAATGGACCAAACTGAACCATGACCTATAGTTAAGAGACCAAAATGTGTATTTTATCTAATAGAATTTATAAATTTAAACGAAATAATTACAATAAACATAAAATTCATGATACTTTAGGCTATACGTTGGAAATTATAACATTTAAATAAAAGGGAAATTATCAGCATATGTTATAGTCACATAAAAATTTATTGTGACATTATTATCTTTTTAAGAGTTATTAGTGTGTATTATTTTATAATGATTGGTCATTGATCAGTGCATTTTGATGCAAATCCTTCCACGATTGTACTAATGCATTTCTTTAATTTATTGTGTTTATTTTTATGTTTTAATATGTTTTTCTAATTTATTTTATTTTTGCATTTAATTAATTTTCGTATTTTATTTTCAGCAACTGCAGCTTTTTCGGAAAAATTCATAACTAATTCTACAAAAATCGGATCGAGGCGTTTGACCATGCGTTGGAAAGCTAAGAAAATGGCTTACAACTTTCTAGTTTTGGCCAGAAGCTGATTCGAAGTGAAGAAAGGTTGAAAAAGTCGTTGAAGTTGCAGCTTTAGACATTTAAGTTTTGAGCATGGGTTATGTTTTCAACCTAGTTGGTTTGTAAACCGAATGGATTGTTCCTCTTTAACCGGGGGGCAGCCACATAACGGGAAGGATCACGTTTTTACTGTAGTCAAAGGGAGAAAACAATTTAGTACGAATG
Organism: Vicia faba; assembly: GCA_948472305.1. NCBI lineage: Eukaryota > Viridiplantae > Streptophyta > Magnoliopsida > Fabales > Fabaceae > Vicia > Vicia faba. The sequence goes on from OX451735.1 coordinate 993,412,102, forward strand.
AGAATGGAGAACTAATCAGTTAGAGTTGATCTGCTGTAACTTGGTTTCCAAAACTTGAGGTTAATATAATTTACAATTCAATTTCTATTCATATCAATTTTGCCTTTTATATTCATTTTCTTAATTCAAATTATCTTAGAGTAATCTTGTTGGTTCGATTGAATTATGTTTCCCAATTATAATTGCGTTATATCGTATGCTTAATTCGTTATTCCGTTTCTTGATTAAGAGTTTGCTTAATTTTGTGAAAAGGGAACATAATTCTTATTTTTTTTCATTCTCGCTTGTTGGATGAAATTGTGATAGAATTTGAATAGGAATTCGCTTAGGGAAGTTAAATTGTATTAATCGATGATCACTTATTTTAAGCGCTTATTTTCTGTTTTTTTATAAATCGTCCTTAAAACCAACCCTCCCCCCCCCCCCCCCCCCCAATTCGATTTCTGTTGTTTAATAAAATCAAGAATCCTTGTGCGAACGATATCCGAGTTACAGTTGTCATTAAATACTACAGTTTTGAAACCTAAGGAACCAATTTAATACAAAAATAATTAATGGACCAAACTGAACCATGACCTATAGTTAAGAGACCAAAATGTGTATTTTGTCTAATAGAATTTATAAATTTCAACGAAATAAATTACAATAAAAATAAAATTCATGATACTTTATGCTATACTTTGGAAATTATAACTTTTAAATAAAAGGGAAATTATGAGCATATGTTATAGTCACATAAAAATTTATTGTGACATTATTATCTTTTTAAGAGTTATTAGTGTGTATTATTGTATAAGGATTGGTCATATTTTTTATAAACTTCGTTAATATTTGAAACCGGAGGACTACTGTCTGTAATTTCTTAAAACCAAGATGTTATAACCATAGTTTTAAAATTCATATCTTTTCAATCGGTTGGACCGGTTATACTGTGAATCATAGAGTAGAACGATTCAGTAAGGTTATTAGATCATTGTTGTCGATAAAAATCTGTGTGACTCAGATGGTTCACTAGTCAGATCAGTGAACCTGTGGGTTTCTTAATCTGGCAGATTGAATGTTTTATGTTTTTTGACTTAATTATAATTTTCATTTTCTTAAGTTTTGGTACTCTATTTTTAATCCTGTTTTATTAATATATATAATTATCTTAATTATTTATCATAACGAAATAATATTAAGAATATAAATATAAATTTTTTTAAATTTTAAGAATCTGACCTATAACCATTTAAAATTATTGGGATTCTAATTTTACTTTTGCACCTTAAATCTCTTTGATGTTTAATTTAATTAAAAAAACAAAGTTATATATTCTATAATTGTGATATTACAATTTTCATTATATTCTATGTAATATGTCATTAGGTCAACCTTTATGAACATGTCAATGTAACATGTCATTTTGTCAACCTTTGGTAACATATCTATGTAATATGTCACTCTATCAAACTTTTGCAACATAACTTTTGCAACATGTCTATGTAACATGTCATTATGTCAACCATTTGGAAGATGTCTATGTATTTTGGAACATATCTATGTAACATGTCAACTTCATATTTTCATTTCAAGTAATTTGATGTGTTCATTTACTAGTAATACCCAACTTTATGTTGCTACAAATAATGATATGCCAAACAAAATAAATCATATTAAAATTATAAACTTTGTTAAAATTACACATAAGATTGCACATAACCTTTATAAACTGATAAATTATGTTAGAATTACACATAAACTGTGTTGAATTTACATACACCTAATACAGCTTAATGACAAATACACATAACATTACAAAACACATGATCTTCAATGTTTTTTTCCACTTCAACATCTTGTTCACTTGAATTTGAAGTTCTAACACAGCATCCCCTAATTCTTCATTTCTAACCCTTAATTTTTCGTATTGATTCTTAGTTTCATCTAAATCCTTTGTTATGCTTCCCAATATATTAATCACTACTTGGTTTATGTCTTCTGCCAATTCCGCATGAAACCAATCGAAGAAACCACATCCTCTTTGCAAGGATTCCTGCAAATTTAAAAATTTGATCAAACTTTGTTTACCATTTTTTAACATACCCAAACCAAAATTAGGTCTTACCTTGTAATTATGACAACCCAAAATTTCTTTCCATAATTCTTCTCAGTGGTTGTCCTACAAAGAACAGTGTTAACTCCACAACAGCAAAGTGGTGCAATTTGCAACCTACTGTGTACACATGACCCAACACTTTCAGATTTCTTCAGGTTCATTTGCGAATAAGAATGCTTCGTATTTATGGATAATGGAGCGAAACATCTTGAGTAATATGAAAACGGAGTTGAAAACGCATCTGGAGTAGAGAAGATTTTGCTCAAGTGAAGAAAACGCATATGGAGTAAAGACGATGGTGAAGAACATATATAAATAAGATGAATATGACGTGCCAGCTCACCAGCTACATAGGTCAAGTTAACGAACGTTGGAGCCCAACTGACATAAGGGAATTCTTTGTTACATTTTGAAACTTAAGGAACCAATTTGATACAAAAAAAATATAATGGACCAAACTGAACCATGACCTATAGTTAAGAGACCAAAATGTGTATTTTGTCTAATAGAATTTATAAATTTCAACAAAATAACTTACAATAAAAATAAAATTCATGATACTTTAGGCTATACGTTGGAAATTATAACATTTAAATAAAAGGGAAATTATGAGCATGTGTTATAGTCACATAAAAATTTATTGTGACATTATTAACTTTTTAAGAGTTATTAGTGTGTATTATTGTATAAGGATTGGTCATTGATTAGTGCATTTTGATGCACATCCTTCCACGATTGTACTAATGCATTTCTTTAGTTTATTGTGTTTATTTTTATGTTTTAATATGTTTTGCTAATTTATTTTATTTTTGCATTTAATTAATTTTCGTAATTTATTTTCAGAAACTGCAGCTTTCGCGGAAAAATTCATAACTAATTCTACAAAAAATAGGATCAAGGCGTTTGACCATGCGTTTTAAAGCTAAGAAAATGGCCTACAACTTTCTAGTTTTAGTCACACGCTGATTCGAAGTTCAGAAAGGTTGAAAAAGTCGTTGAAGTTGCAGCTTTAGACATTTAAGTTTTGGGTTAGTAGTTTTGGGCCTGGGTTATATTTTCAACCCAGTTGGTTTGTAAACCGAATGGATTGTTCCTCTTTAACCGAGGGGCAGCCGCATAATGGGAAGGATCACGTTTTTACTGTAGACAAAGGGAGAAAACAATTCAGTACGAATGGGAATGGAGAACTAATCTGTTAGAGTTGATCTGCTGTAACTTGGTTTTCAAAACTTGAGATTAATATAATTTACAATTCAATTTCTATTCATATCAATTTTTCCTTTTATATTCGTTTGCTTAATTCGAATTATCTTAGAATAACCTTGTTGGTTCGATTGAATTATGTTTCCCAATTATAATTGCGTTATATCGTATACTTAATTCGTTATTTCGTTTGTTGATTAATCGTTTGCTTAATTCGTTGAAAAGGGAACATAATTCTTTTTTTTTTCATTCTCGCTTGTTGGATGAAATTGTGATCGAATTTGAATAGGAATCCGCTTAGGGAAGTTAAATTGTATTAATCGATGATAGTAGGAACCCGAAATAGTAGATCGACTTATTTCATAATCACTTATTTTAAGCGCTTATTTTCTAATTTTTCTATAAATCGTCCTTAAAACCAAACCCCCCCCCCAATTTTATTACTGTTGTTTAATAAAATCAAGAATCCTTGTGAGAACGATATCCGAGTTACAGTTGTCGTTAAATACTACAATTTTGAAACTTAAGGAACCAATTTGATACAAAAAAAATAATGGACCAAACTGAACCATGACCTATAGTTAAGAGACCAAAATGTGTATTTTATCTAATAGAATTTATAAATTTCAACGAAATAATTACAATAAACATAAAATTCATGATACTTTAGGCTATACGTTGGAAATTATAACATTTAAATAAAAGGGAAATTATGAGCATATGTTATAGTCACATAAAAATTTATTGTGACATTATTATCTTTTTAAGAGTTATTAGTGTGTATTATTTTATAAGGATTGGTCATTGATCAGTGCATTTTGATGCAAATCCTTCCACGATTGTACTAATGCATTTCTTTAATTTATTGTGTTTATTTTTATGTTTTAATATGTTTTTCTAATTTATTTTATTTTTGCATTTAATTAATTTTCGTATTTTATTTTCAGCAACTGCAGCTTTTTCGGAAAAATTCATAACTAATTCTACAAAAATCGGATCGAGGCGTCTGACCATGCGTTGGAAAGCTAAGAAAATGGCTTACAACTCTCTAGTTTTGGCCAGAAGCTGATTCGAAGTGAAGAAAGGTTGAAAAAGTCGTTGAAGTTGCAGCTTTAGACATTTAAGTTTTGGGCATGGGTTATGTTTTCAACCTAGTTGGTTTGTAAACCGAATGGATTGTTCCTCTTTAACCGGGGGGCAGCCACATAACGGGAAGGATCACGTTTTTACTGTAGTCAAAGGGAGAAAACAATTTAGTACGAATGAGAATGGAGAACTAATCAGTTAGAGTTGATCTGCTGTAACTTGGTTTCCAAAACTTGAGGTTAATATAATTTACAATTCAATTTCTATTCATATCAATTTTGCCTTTTATATTCATTTTCTTAATTCAAATTATCTTAGAGTAATCTTGTTGGTTCGATTGAATTATGTTTCCCAATTATAATTGCGTTATATCGTATGCTTAATTCGTTATTCCGTTTCTTGATTAAGAGTTTGCTTAATTTTGTGAAAAGGGAACATAATTCTTATTTTTTTTCATTCTCGCTTGTTGGATGAAATTGTGATAGAATTTGAATAGGAATTCGCTTAGGGAAGTTAAATTGTATTAATCGATGATCACTTATTTTAAGCTCTTATTTTCTGTTTTTTTATAAATCGTCCTTAAAACCAACCCTCCCCCCCCCCCCCCCCCCCCCAATTCGATTTCTGTTGTTTAATAAAATCAAGAATCCTTGTGCGAACGATATCCGAGTTACAGTTGTCATTAAATACTACAGTTTTGAAACCTAAGGAACCAATTTGATACAAAAATAATTAATGGACCAAACTGAACCATGACCTATAGTTAAGAGACCAAAATGTGTATTTTGTCTAATAGAATTTATAAATTTCAACGAAATAAATTACAATAAAAATAAAATTCATGATACTTTATGTTATACTTTGGAAATTATAACTTTTAAATAAAAGGGAAGTTATGAGCATATGTTATAGTCACATAAAAATTTATTGTGACATTATTATCTTTTTAAGAGTTATTAGTGTGTATTATTGTATAAGGATTGGTCATATTTTTTATAAACTTCGTTAATATTTGAAACCGGAGGACTACTGTCTGTAATTTCTTAAAACCAAGATGTTATAACCATAGTTTTAAAATTCATATCTTTTCAATCGGTTGGACCGGTTATACTGTGAATCATAGAGTAGAACGATTCAGTAAGGTTATTAGATCATTGTTGTCGATAAAAATCTGTGTGACTCAGATGGTTCACTAGTCAGATCAGTGAACCTGTGGGTTTCTTAATCTGGCAGATTGAATGTTTTATGTTTTTTGACTTAATTATAATTTTCATTTTCTTAAGTTTTGGTACTCTATTTTTAAATCCTGTTTTATTAATATATATAATTATCTTAATTATTTATGATAACGAAATAATATTAAGAATATAAATATAAATTTTTTTAAATTTTAAGAATCTGACCTATAACCATTTAAAATTATTGGGATTCTAATTTTACTTTTGCACCTTAAATCTCTTTGATGTTTAATTTAATTAAAAAAACAAAGTTATATATTCTATAATTGTAATATTACAATTTTCATTATATTCTATGTAATATGTCATTAGGTCAACCTTTATGAACATGTCAATGTAACATGTCATTTTGTCAACCTTTGGTAACATATCTATGTAATATGTCACTCTATCAAACTTTTGCAACATAACTTTTGCAACATGTCTATGTAACATGTCATTATGTCAACCATTTGGAAGATGTCTATGTATTTTGGAACATATCTATGTAACATGTCAACTTCATATTTTCATTTCAAGTAATTTGATGTGTTCATTTACTAGTAATACCCAACTTTATGTTGCTACAAATAATGATATGCCAAACAAAATAAATCATATTAAAATTATAAACTTTGTTAAAATTACACATAAGATTGCACATAACCTTTATAAACTGATAAATTATGTTAGAATTACACATAAACTGTGTTGAATTTACATACACCTAATACAGCTTAATGACAAATACACATAACATTACAAAACACATGATCTTCAATGTTTTTTTCCACTTCAACATCTTGTTCACTTGAATTTGAAGTTCTAACACAGCATCCCCTAATCCTTCATTTCTAACCCTTAATTTTTCATATTGATTCTTAGTTTCATCTAAATTTGTTGTTGCGCTTCCGAATCTATTAATCACTACTTGGTTTATGTCTTCTGCCAATTCCTCATGAAACCAATCGAAGAAACCACATCCTCTTTGCAAGGATTCCTGCAAATTTAAAAATTTGATCAAACTTTGTTTACCATTTTTTAACATACCCAAACCAAAATTAGGACTTACCTTGTAATTGTGACAACGCCAAAATTTCTTTCCATAATTATTCTCAGTGGTTGTCCTAAGAAGAACAACGTTATCTCCACAACAGCAAAGTGGTGCAATTTGCAAGCTACTGTGTACACATGACCCAACACTTTCAGATTTCTTCAGGTTCATTTGCGAATAAGAATGCTTCGTATTCATGGATAATGGAGCGAAACATCTTGAGTAATATGAAAACGGAGTTGAAAACGCATCTGGAGCAGAGAAGATTTTGCTAAAGTGAAGAAAACGCATCTGGATTAAAGACGATGGTGAAGAACATATATAAATAAGATGAAGATGACGTGCCAGCTCACCAGCTACATAGGTCAAGTTAACGAACGTTGGAGCCGAACTGACATAAGGGAATTCTTTATTACGTTTTGAAACTTAAGAAACCAATTTGATATAAAAAAATGATGGACCAAACTGAACCATGACCTATAGTTAAGAGACCAAAATGTGTATTTTGTCTAATAGAATTTATAAATTTCAACGAACTAACTTACTATAAAAATAAAATTCATGATACTTTAGGCTATACATTGGAAATTATAACATTCAAATAAAAGGGAAATTATGAGCATATGTTATAGTCACATAAAAATTTATTGTGACATTATTATCTTTTTAACAGTTATTAGTGTGTATTATTGTATAAGGATTGGTCATATTTTTTATAAACTCCGTTAATATTTGAAACTGGAGGTCTACTGTCTGTAATTTCTTAAAACCAAGATGTTATAACCATAGTTTTAAAATTCATATCCTTTCGGTCGGTTAGACCGGTTAGACTGTGAATCATAGAGTGGAACGATTCAGTAAGGTTATTAGATCATTTATGTCGATAAAAATCTGTGTGACTCAGACGGTTCACTAGTCAGATCAGTGAACCTGTGGGTTTCTTAATCTGGCATATTGAATGTTTTATGTTTTTTGACTTAATTATAATTTTTATTTTCTTAAGTTTTGGTACTCTATTTTTAAATCCTGTTTTATTAATATATATAATTATCTTAATTATTTATGATAAGGAAATAATATTATGAATATAATTATAAAATTTTATCAAATTTTAAGAATCTGACCTATAACCTTTTAAAATTATTGGGATTCTAATTTTACTTTTGCACCTTAAATCTCTTTGATGTTTAATTTAATTAAAAAAACAAAGTTATATATTCTATAATTGTAATATTACAATTTTCATTATATTCTATGTAATATGTCATTTTGTCAACCTTTAGGAACATGTCTATGTAACTTGTAATTTTGTCAACCTTTTGAAACATATCTTTGTAATATGTCATTCTATCAAACTTTTGCAACATGTCTATGTAACATGTCATTATGTCAACCATTTGGAACATGTCTATGTATTTTGGAACATATCTATGTAACATGCCAACTTCATATTTTCATTTCAAGTAATTTGATGTGTTCATTTACTAGTAATACCCAAATTTATGTTGCTACAATTAATGATATGCCAAACAAAATAAGTCATATTAAAATTATAAACTGTTTTAAAATTACACATAAGATTGCACATAACCTTCATAAACTGATAAATTATGTTAGAATTACACATAAACTGTGTTGAAATTACAGACAAGGTTGCTACATACACCTAATACAGGTTAATGACAAATACACATAACATTACAAAACACATGATCTTCAATGTTTTTTTCCACTTCAACATCTTGTTCACTTGAATTTGAAGTTCTAACACAGCATCCCCTAATTCTTCATTTCTAACCCTTAATTTTTCTTATTGATTCTTAGTTTCATCTAAATCATTTGTTGTGCTTCCCAATCTATTAATCACTACATGGTTTATGTCTTCTTCCAATTCCTCATGAAACCAATCGAAGAAACCACCTCCTCTATGCAAGGATTCCTTCAAATTTAAAAATTTGATCAAACTTTGTTTACCATTTTTTAACATACCCAAACCAAAATTAGGACTTACCTTGTAATTGTGACAACGCCAAAATTTCTTTCCATAATTATTCTCAGTGGTTGTCCTAAGAAGAACATTGTTATCTCCACAACAGCAAAGTGGTGCAATTTGCAAGCTACTGTGTACGCATGACCCAACACTTTCAGATTTCTTCAGGTTCATTTGCGAATAAGAATGCTTCGTATTCATGGATTTTTCTCAAGTGAAGAAAATGCATCTGGAGTAAAGACGATGGTGAAGAACATATATAAATAAGATGAAGATAAAGTGCCAGCTCACCAGCTACATAGGTCAAGTTAACGAACGTTGGAGCCCAACTGACAGAAGGGAATTCTTTGTTACGTTTTGAAACTTAAGGAACCAATTTGATACAAAAAAACTTAATGGATCAAACTGAACCATGACCTATAGTTAAGAGACCAAAATGTGTATTTTGTCTAATAGATTTTATAAATTTCAACGAAATAACTTACAATAAAAATAAAATTCATGATGCTTTAGGCTATACGTTGGAAATTATAACATTTAAATAAAAGGGAAATTATGAGCATATATTATAGTCACATAAAAATTTATTGTGACATTATTATCTTTTTAAGAGTTATTAGTATGTATTATTTTATAAGGATTGGTCATATTTTTTATAAATTCCGTTAATATTTGAAACCGGAGGACTACTGTCTGTAATTTCTTAAAACCAAGATGTTATAACAATAGTTTTAAAATTCATATCCTTTCGGAAGGTTTGACCGGTTAGACTGTGAATCATAGAGTAGAACGATTCAGTAAGTTTATTAGATCATTGTTGTCGATAAAAATCTGTGTGACTCAGACGGTTCACTAGTCAAATCAGTGAACCTGTGGGTTTCTTAATCTGACAGATTGAATGTTTTATGTTTTTTGACTTAAAAATAATTTTCATTCTTTATTTTCATTTTCTTAAGTTTTGGTGCTCTATTATTAAATCCTGTTTTAGAAATATATATAATTATCTTAATTATTTATAATAAAGAAATAATATTACGAATTTAAATATAAAATTTTATCAAATTTTAAGAATCTGACATATAACCTTTTAAAATTATTGGCATTGTAATTTTACTTTTGCACCTTAAATCTCTTTGATGTTTAATTTAATTAAAGAAAACAAAGTTATATATTCTATAATTATAATATTACAATTTCCATTATATTCTATGTAATATGTCATTTTGTCAACCTTTAGGAACATGTCTATGTAACGTGTCATTTTGTCAACCTTTTGAAACATATCTATGTAATATGTCATTCTATCAAACTTTTGCAACATGTCTATGTAACATGTCATAATATCAACCATTTGTAACATGTCTATGTATTTTGGAAGATATCTATGTAACTTGTCAACCTCATATTTTCATTTCAAGTTATTTGATGTGTTCATTTACTAGTAATACCCAAATTTATCTTGCTACAATTAATGATATGCCAAACAAAATAAGTCATATTAAAATTATAAACTTTGTTAAAATTACACATAAGATAGCACATAACCATCATAAATTGATAAATTATGTTAGAATTACACATAAACTATGTTGAAATTACAAACAAGGTTGCTACATACACCTAATACAGCTTAATGACAAATACACATAACATTACAAAACACATGATCTTCAATGTTTTTTTCCACTTCAATATCTTGTTCACTTGAATTTGAAGTTATAACACAGCATCCCCTAATTCTTCATTTCTAACCCTTAATTTTTCGTATTGATTCTTAGTTTTATCAAAATACTTTGTTTTGCTTCCCAATCTATTAATCACTACTTTGATTATGTCTTCTGCCATCTCCTCATGAAACCAATCGAAGAAACCACATCCTCTTTGCAAGGATTCCTGCAAATTTAAAATTTTATCAAACGTTGTTTACCATTTTTTAACATAGCCAAACCAAAATAAGGACTTACCTTGTAATTGTTACAACCCCAAAATTTCTTTCCATAATTCTTCTCAGTGGTTGTCCTACGAAGAACAGTGTTATCTCCACAACAGCAAAGTGGTGCAATTTGCAATCTACTGTGTACACATACCCAACACTTTCAGATTTCTTCAGGTTCATTTGCGAAGAAGAATGCTTTGTATTCATGGATAATAGAGCGAAACATCTTGAGGAATATGAAAACAGAGTTGAAAACGCATCTGGAGCAGAGAAGATTTTACTCAAGGGATGAAAACGCATCTGGATTAAAGACGATGGTGAAGAACATATATAAATAAGATTAAGATAAGATGCCAGCTCACCAGCTACATATGTCAAGTTAACAAACGTTGGAGCCCAACTGACATAAGGGAATTCTTTGTTACATTTTGAAACTTAAGGAACCAATTTGATACAAAAAATATTAATGGACCAAACTGAACCATGACCTATAGTTAAGAGACCAAAATGAGTATTTTGTCTAATAGAATTTATAAATTTCAACGAAATAACTTACAATAAAAATAAAATTCATGATACTTTAGGCTATACGTTGGAAATTATAACATTTAAATAAAAGGGAAATTATGAGCATATGTTAAAGTCAAATAAAAATTTATTGTGACATTATTATCTTTTAAAGAGTTATTAGTGTGTATGATTGTTTAAGGATTGGTCATATTTGTTATAAACTCCGTTAATATTTGAAACCGGAGGACTACTGTCTGTAATTTCTTAAAACCACAATGTTATAACCATAGTTTTAAAATTCATATCCTTTCGGTCGGTTGGACCGATTAGACTGTGAATCATAGAGTAGAACGATTCACTATGGTTATTAGATCATTATTATCGATAAAAATCTGTGTGACTCAGACGGTTCACTAGTCAGATCAGTGAACCTGTGGGTTTCTTAATCAGACAGATTAAATGTTTTATGCTTTTTGACTTAAAAATAATTTTCATTCTTTATTTTCATTTTCTTAAGTTTTGGCGCTCTATTATTAAATCATGTTTTAGAAATATATATAATTATCTTAATTATTTATAATAAAGAAATAATATTACGAATTTAAATATAAAATTTTATCAAACTTTAAGAATCTGACATATAACCTTTTAAAATTATTGGGATTGGAATTTTACTTTTGCACCTTAAATCTCGTTGATGTTTAATTTAATTAAAGAAAACAAAGTTATATATTCTATAATTATAATATTATAATTTTCATTAGATTCTATGTAATATGTCATTTTGTCAATCTTTAGGAACATGTCATTTTGTCAACCTTTTGAAACATATCTATGTAATATGTCACTATATAAAATTTTTGAACATGTCTATGTAACATGTCATTATATCAACCATTTAGAACATGTCTATGTATTTTGGAACATATCTATGTAACATACATGTCAACTTCATATTTCCATTTCAAGTAATTTGATGTGTTCATTTACTAGTAATACCCAAATTTATGTTGCTACAATTAATGGTATGCCAAACAAAAGAAGTCATATTAAAATTATAAATTGTGTTAAAATTACACATAAGATTGCACATAACCTTCATAAACTGATAAATTATGTTAGAATTACACATAAACTGTGTTGAAATTACATACAAGGTTTCTACATAAACCTAATACAGCTTAATGAAAAATACACATAACATTACAAAACACATGATCTTCAATGTTTTTTCCACTTCAACATCTTGTTCACTTGAATTTGAAGTTCTAACACAGCATCCCGTAATTCTTCATTTCTAACCCTTAATTTTTCGTATTGATTCTTAGTTTCATCTAAATCCTTTGTTGTGCTTCCTAATCTATTAATCACTACTTGGTTTATGTCTTCTGCCAATTCCTCATGAAACCAATCGAAGAAACCACACCCTCTTTGCAAGGATTCCTGCAAATTTAAAAAATTGATCAAACTTTGTTTACCATTTTTTAACATACCCAAACCAAAATTAGGACTTACCTTGCAATTGTGACAACCACAAAATTTCTTTCCATAATTCTTCTCAGTGGTTGTCCTACGAAGAACAGTGTTATCTCCACAACAACAAAGTGGTGCAATTTGCAAGCTACTGTGTACACATGACCCAACACTTTCCGATTTCTTCAGGTTCATTTGCTCAAGAATAATGCTTCGTATTCATGGAGAATGGAGCAAAACATCTTGAGTAATATGAAAACGGAGTTGAAAACGCATCTGGAGCAGAGAAGATTTTGCTCAAGTATAGAAAACACATTTGGAGTAAAGACGATGGTGAAGAACATATATAAATAAGATGAAGATAACGTGCCTGCTCACCAGCTACATGGGTCAAGTTAACGGATGTTGGAGCCCAACGTACATAAGGGAATTCTTTGTTACGTTTTGAAACTTAAGGAAGCAATTTGATACAAAAAAAAATTAATGGACCAAACTGAACCATGACCTATAGTTAAGAGACCAAAATGAGTATTTTGTCTAATAGAATTTATAAATTTCAACGAAATAACTTACAATAAAAATAAAATTCATGATACTTTAGGCTATACGTTGGAAATTATAACATTTAAATAAAATGGAAATGATGAGCATATGTTATAGTCAAATAAAAATGTATTGTGACATTATTATATTTTTAAGAGTTATTAGTGTGTATTATTGTATAAGGATTGGTCATATTTTTTACAAACTCCGTTAATATTTGAAACCGGAGGACTACTGTCTGTAGTTTGTTAAAACCAAGATGTTATAACCATAGTTATTAAATTCATATCCTTTCGGTCGGTTGGACCAGTTAGATGGTGAATCAGAAAGTAGAACGATTAAGTAAGGTTATTAGATCATTGTTGTCGATAAAAATCAGTGTGACTCAGACGGTTCACTAGCCAGATCAGTGAACATGTGGGTTTCTTAATCTAACGGAGTGAATTTTTTATGTTGTTTTACTTAAAAATAATTTTCATTCTTTATTTTCATTTTCTTAAGTTTTGGTGATCTATTATTAAATCCTGTTTTAGAAATATATATAATTATCTTAATTATTTATGATAACGAAATAATATTACGAATATAAATATAAAATTTTATCAAATTTTAATAATCTGACCTATAATCTTTTAAAATTATTGGGATTGTAATTTTACTTTTGCACCCTAAATCTATTTGATGTTTAATTTAATTAACGAAAACAAAGTTATATATTCTATAATTATAATATTACAATTTTCATTATATTCTAGGTAATTTGTCATTTTGTCAACCTTTAGGAACATGTCCATGTAACATGTCATTTTGTCAACCTTTTGAAACATATCTATGTAATATGTCATTATATCAAACTTTTGCAACATGTCTATGTAACATGTCATTATATCAACCATTTAGAACATGTCTATGTATTTTGGAACATATCTATGTAACATACATGTCAACTTCATATTTCCATTTCAAGTAATTTGATGTGTTCATTTACTAGTAATACCCAAATTTATGTTGCTACAATTAATGATATGCCAAACAAAAGAAGTCATATTAAAATTATAAATTGTGTTAAAATTACACATAAGATTGCACATAACCTTCATAAACTGATAAATTATGTTAGAATTACACATAAACTGTGTTGAAATTACATACAAGGTTGCTACATAAACCTAATACAGCTTAATGACAAATACACATAACATTACAAAACACGTGATCTTCAATGTTTTTTCCACTTCAACATCTTGTTCACTTGAATTTGAAGTTCTAACACAGCATCCCGTAATTCTTCATTTCTAACCCTTAATTTTTCGTATTGATTCTTAGTTTCATCTAAATCCTTTGTTGTGCTTCCCAATCTATTAATCACTACTTGGTTTATGTCTTCTGCCAATTCCTCATGAAAACAATCGAAGAAACCACACCCTCTTTGCAAGGATTCCTGCATATTTAAAAATTTGATCAAACTTTGTTTACCATTTTTTAACATACCCAAACCAAAATTAGGACTTACCTTGTAATTGTGACAACCACAAAATTTCTTTCCATAGTTCTTCTCAGTGGTTGTCCTACGAAGAACAGTGTTATCTCCACAACAACAAAGTGGTGCAATTTGCAAGCTACTGTGTACACATGACCCAACACTTTCCGATTTCTTCAGGTTCATTTGCTCAAGAATAATGCTTTGTATTCATGGAGAATGGAGCAAAACATCTTGAGTAATATGAAAACAGAGTTGAAAGCGCATCTGGAGCAGAGAAGATTTTGCTCAAGTATAGAAAACACATTTGGAGTAAAGACGATGGTGAAGAACATATATAAATAAGATGAAGATAACGTGCCTGCTCACCAGCTACATGGGTCAAGTTAACGAACGTTGGAGCCCAACGTACATAAGGGAATTCTTTGTTACGTTTTGAAACTTAAGGAACCAATTTGATACAAAAAAAATGAATGGACCAAAATGAACCATGACCTATAGTTAAGAGACCAAAATGAGTATTTTGTCTAATAGAATTTATAAATTTCAACGAAATAACTTACAATAAAAATAAAATTCATGATACTTTAGGCTATACGTTGGAAATTATAACATTCAAATAAAAGGGAAATGATGAGCATATGTTATAGTCAAATAAAAATGTATTGTGACATTATTATATTTTTAAGAGTTATTAGTGTGTATTATTGTATAAGGATTGGTCATATTTTTTACAAACTCCGTTAATATTTGAAACCGGAGGACTACTGTCTGTAATTTTTTAAAACCAAGATGTTATAACCATAGTTATTAAATTCATATCCTTTCGGTCGGTTGGACCAGTTAGATTGTGAATCAGAGAGTAGAACGATTAAGTAAGGTTATTAGATCATTGTTGTCGATAAAAATCAGTGTGACTCAGACGGTTCACTAGCCAGATCAGTGGACATGTGGGTTTCTTAATCTAACGGAGTGAATTTTTTATGTTGTTTTACTTAAAAACAATTTTCATTCTTTATTTTCATTTTCTTAAGTTTTGGTGATCTATTATTAAATCATGTTTTAGAAACATATATAATTATCTTAATTATTTATGATAACAAAATAATATTACGAATATAAATATAAAATTTTATCAAATTTTAAGAATCTGACCTATAATCTTTTAAAATTATTGGGATTGTAATTTTACTTTTTCACCCTAAATCTATTTGATGTTTAATTTAATTAACGAAAACAAAGTTATATATTCTATAATTATAATATTACAATTTTCATTATATTCTAGGTAATTTGTCATTTTGTCAACCTTTAGGAACATGTCCATGTAACATGTCATTTTGTCAACCTTTTGAAACATATCTATGTAATATGTCATTATATCAAACTTTTGCAACATGTCTATGTAACATGTCATTATATCAACCATTTAGAACATGTCTATGTATTTTGGAACATATCTATGTAACATACATGTCAACTACATATTTCCATTTCAAGTAATTTGATGTGTTCATTTACTAGTAATACCCAAATTTATGTTGCTACAATTAATGATATGCCAAACAAAAGAAGTCATATTAAAATTATAAATTGTGTTAAATTTCACATAAGATTGCACATAACCTTCATAAACTGATAAATTATGTTAGAATTACACATAAACTGTGTTGAAATTACATACAAGGTTTCTACATAAACCTAATACAGCTTAATGAAAAATACACATAACATTACAAAACACATGATCTTCAATGTTTTTTCCACTTCAACATCTTGTTCACTTGAATTTGAAGTTCTAACACAGCATCCCGTAATTCTTCATTTCTAACCCTTAATTTTTCGTATTGATTCTTAGTTTCATCTAAATCCTTTGTTGTGCTTCCCAATCTATTAATCACTACTTGGTTTATGTCTTCTGCCAATTCCTCATGAAAACAATCGAAGAAACCACACCCTCTTTGCAAGGATTCCTGCATATTTAAAAATTTGATCAAACTTTGTTTACCATTTTTTAACATACCCAAACCAAAATCAGGACTTACCTTGTAATTGTGACAACCACAAAATTTCTTTCCATAATTCTTCTAAGTGGTTGTCATACGAAGAACAGTGTTATCTCCACAACAACAAAGTGGTGCAATTTGCAAGCTACTGTGTACACATGACCCAACACTTTCCGATTTCTTCAGGTTCATTTGCTCAAGAATAATGCTTCGTATTCATGGAGAATGGAGCAAAACATCTTGAGTAATATGAAAACAGAGTTGAAAGCGCATCTGGAGCAGAGAAGATTTTGCTCAAGTATAGAAAACACATTTGGAGTAAAGACGATGGTGAAGAACATATATAAATAAGATGAAGATAACGTGCCTGCTCACCAGCTACATGGGTCAAGTTAACGAACGTTGGAGCCCAACGTACATAAGGGAATTCTTTGTTACGTTTTGAAACTTAAGGAACCAATTTGATACAAAAAAAAATTAATGGACCAAACTGAACCATGACCTATAGTTAAGAGACCAAAATGAGTATTTTGTCTAATAGAATTTATAAATTTCAACGAAATAACTTACAATAAAAATAAAATTCATGATACTTTAGGCTATACGTTGGAAATTATAACATTCAAATAAAAGGGAAATGATGAGCATATGTTATAGTCAAATAAAAATGTATTGTGACATTATTATATTTTTAAGAGTTATTAGTGTGTATTATTGTATAAGGATTGGTCATATTTTTTACAAACTCCGTTAATATTTGAAACCGGAGGACTACTGTCTGTAATTTGTTAAAACCAAGATGTTATAACCATAGTTATTAAATTCATATCCTTTCGGTCGGTTGGACCAGTTAGATTGTGAATCAGAGAGTAGAACGATTAAGTAAGGTTATTAGATCATTGTTGTCGATAAAAATCAGTGTGACTCAGACGGTTCACTAGCCAGATCAGTGAACATGTGGGTTTCTTAATCTAACGGAGTGAATTTTTTATGTTGTTTTACTTAAAAATAATTTTCATTCTTTATTTTCATTTTCTTAAGTTTTGGTGCTCTATTATTAAATCCTGTTTTAGAAATATATATAATTATCTTAATTATTTATGATAACGAAATAATATTACGAATATAAATATAAAATTTTATCAAATTTTAAAAATCTGACCTATAACCTTTTAAAATTATTGGGATTGTAATTTTACTTTTGCACCCTAAATCTCTTTGATGTTTAATTTAATTAACGAAAACAAAGTTATATATTCTATAATTATAATATTACAATTTTCATTATATTCTATGTAATTTGTCATTTTGTCAACCTTTAGGAACATGTCCATGTAACATGTCATTTTGTCAACCTTTTGAAACATATCTATGTAATATGTCATTATATCAAACTTTTGCAACATGTCTATGTAACATGTCATTATATCAACCATTTAGAACATGTCTATGTATTTTGGAACATATTTATGTAACATACATGTCAACTTCATATTTCCATTTCAAGTAATTTGATGTGTTCATTTACTAGTAATACCCAAATTTATGTTGCTACAATTAATGATATGCCAAACAAAAGAAGTCATATTAAAATTATAAATTGTGTTAAAATTACACATAAGATTGCACATAACCTTCATAAACTGATAAATTATGTTAGAATTACACATAAACTGTGTTGAAATTACATACAAGGTTGCTACATAAACCTAATACAGCTTAATGACAAATACACATAACATTACAAAACACATGATCTTCAATGTTTTTTCCACTTCAACATCTTGTTCACTTGAATTTGAAGTTCTAACACAGCATCCCGTAATTCTTCATTTCTAACCCTTAATTTTTCGTATTGATTCTTAGTTTCATCTAAATCCTTTGTTGTGCTTCCCAATCTATTAATCACTACTTGGTTTATGTCTTGTGCCAATTCCTCAAGAAACCAATCGAAGAAACCACACCCTTTTTGCAAGGATTCCTACAAATTTAAAAATTTGATCAAACTTTGTTTACCATTTTTTAACATACCCAAACCAAAATCAGGACTTACCTTGTAATTGTGACAACCACAAAATTTCTTTCCATAATTCTTCTCAGTGGTTTTCCTACGAAGAACAGTGTTATCTCCACAACAACAAAGTGGTGCAATTTGCAAGCTACTGTGTACACATGACCCAACACTTTCTGATTTCTTCAGGTTCATTTGCTCAAGAATAATGCTTCGTATTCATGGAGAATGGAGCAAAACATCTTGAGTAATATGAAAACGGAGTTGAAAACGCATCTGGAGCAGAGAAGATTTTGCTCAAGTATAGAAAACACATTTGGAGTAAAGACGATGGTGAAGAACATATATAAATAAGATGAAGATAACGTGCCTGCTCACCAGCTACATGGGTCAAGTTAACGAACGTTGGAGCCCAACGTACATAAGGGAATTCTTTGTTACGTTTTGAAACTTAAGGAACCAATTTGATACAAAAAAAATTAATAGACCAAACTGAACCATGACCTATAGTTAAGAGACCAAAATGAGTATTTTGTCTAATAGAATTTATAAATTTCAACGAAATAACTTACAATAAAAATAAAATTCATGATACTTTAGGCTATACGTTGGAAATTATAACATTTAAATAAAAGGGAAATGATGAGCATATGTTATAGTCAAATAAAAATGTATTGTGACATTATTATATTTTTAAGAGTTATTAGTGTGTATTATTGTATAAGGATTGGTCATATTTTTTACAAACTCCGTTAATATTTGAAACCGAAGGACTACTGTCTGTAATTTGTTAAAACCAAGATGTTATAACCATAGTTATTAAATTCATATCCTTTCGGTCGGTTGGACCAGTTAGATTGTGAATCAAAGAGTAGAAGGATTAAGTAAGGTTATTAGATCATTGTTGTCGATAAAAATCAGTGTGACTCAGACGGTTCACTAGCCAGATTAGTGAACATGTGGGTTTCTTAATCTAACGAAGTGAATTTTTTATGTTGTTTTACTTAAAAATAATTTTCATTCTTTATTTTCATTTTCTTAAGTTTTGGTGCTCTATTATTAAATCCTGTTTTAGAAATATATATATAATTATCTTAATTATTTATGATAACGAAATAATATTACGAATATAAATATAAAATTTTATCAAATTTTAAGAATCTGACCTATAACCTTTTAAAATTATTGGGATTGTAATTTTACTTTTGCACCCTAAATCTCTTTGATGTTTAATTTAATTAACGAAAACAAAGTTATATATTCTATAATTATAATATTACAATTTTCATTATATTCTATGTAATTTGTCATTTTGTCAACCTTTAGGAACATGTCCATGTAACATGTCATTTTGTCAACCTTTTGAAACATATCTATGTAATATGTCATTATATCAAACTTTTGCAACATGTCTATATAACATGTCATTATATCAACCATTTAGAACATGTCTATGTATTTTTGAACATATTTATGTAACATACATGTCAACTTCATATTTCCATTTCAGGTAATTTGATGTGTTCATTTACTAGTAATACCCAAATTTACGTTGCTACAATTAATGATATGCCAAACAAAAGAAGTCATATTAAAATTATAAATTGTGTTAAAATTACACATAAGATTGCACATAACCTTCATAAACTGATAAATTATGTTAGAATTACACATAAACAGTGTTGAAATTACATACAAGGTTGCTACATAAACCTAATACAGCTTAATGACAAATACACATAACATTACAAAAGACATGATCTTCAATGTTTTTTCCACTTCAACATCTTGTTCACTTGAATTTGAAGTTCTAACACAGCATCCCGTAATTCTTCATTTCTAACCCTTAATTTTTCGTATTGATTCTTAGTTTCATCTAAATCCTTTGTTGTGCTTCCCAATCTATTAATCACTACTTGGTTTATGTCTTCTGCCAATTCCTCATGAAACCAATCGAAGAAACCACACCCTTTTTGCAAGGATTCCTACAAATTTAAAAATTTGATCAAACTTTGTTTACCATTTTTTAACATACCCAAACCAAAATCAGGACTTACCTTGTAATTGTGACAACCACAAAATTTCTTTCCATAATTCTTCTCAGTGGTTGTCCTACGAAGAACAGTGTTATCTCCACAACAACAAAGTGGTGCAATTTGCAAGCTACTGTGTACACATGACCCAACACTTTCTGATTTCTTCAGGTTCATTTGCTCAAGAATAATGCTTCGTATTCATGGAGAATGGAGCAAAACATCTTGAGTAATATGAAAACGGAGTTGAAAATGCATCTGGAGCAGAGAAGATTTTGCTCAAGTATAGAAAACACATTTGGAGTAAAGACGATGGTGAAGAACATATATAAATAAGATGAAGATAACGTGCCTGCTCACCAGCTACATGGGTCAAGTTAACGAACGTTGGAGCCCAACGTACATAAGGGAATTCTTTGTTACGTTTTGAAACTTAAGGAACCAATTTGATACAAAAAAAAATTAATGGACCAAACTGAACCATGACCTATAGTTAAGAGACCAAAATGAGTATTTTGTCTAATAGAATTTATAAATTTCAACGAAATAACTTACAATAAAAATAAAATTCATGATACTTTAGGCTATACATTGGAAATTATAACATTTAAATAAAAGGGAAATGATGAGCATATGTTATAGTCAAATAAAAATGTATTGTGACATTATTATATTTTTAAGAGTTATTAGTGTGTATTATTGTATAAGGATTGGTCATATTTTTTACAAACTCCGTTAATATTTGAAACCGAAGGACTACTGTCTGTAATTTGTTAAAACCAAGATGTTATAACCATAGTTATTAAATTCATATCCTTTCGGTCGGTTGGACCAGTTAGATTGTGAATCAAAGAGTAGAACAATTAAGTAAGGTTATTAGATCATTGTTATCGATAAAAATCAGTGTGACTCAGACGGTTCACTAGCCAGATTAGTGAACATGTGGGTTTCTTAATCTAACGGAGTGAATTTTTTATGTTGTTTTACTTAAAAATAATTTTCATTCTTTATTTTCATTTTCTTAAGTTTTGGTGCTCTATTATTAAATCCTGTTTTAGAAATATATATATAATTATCTTAATTATTTATGATAACGAAATAATATTACGAATATAAATATAAAATTTTATCAAATTTTAAGAATCTGACCTATAACCTTTTAAAATTATTGGGATTGTAATTTTACTTTTGCACCCTAAATCTCTTTGATGTTTAATTTAATTAACGAAAACAAAGTTATATATTCTATAATTATAATATTACAATTTTCATTATATTCTATGTAATTTGTCATTTTGTCAACCTTTAGGAACATGTCCATGTAACATGTCATTTTGTCAACCTTTTGAAACATATCTATGTAATATGTCATTATATCAAACTTTTGCAACATGTCTATGTAACATGTCATTATATCAACCATTTAGAACATGTCTATGTATTTTGGAACATATTTATGTAACATACATGTCAACTTCATATTTCCATTTCAAGTAATTTGATGTGTTCATTTACTAGTAATACCCAAATTTACGTTGCTACAATTAATGATATGCCAAACAAAAGAAGTCATATTAAAATTATAAATTGTGTTAAAATTACACATAAGATTGCACATAACCTTCATAAACTGATAAATTATGTTAGAATTACACATAAACTGTGTTGAAATTACATACAAGGTTGCTACATAAACCTAATACAGCTTAATGACAAATACACATAACATTACAAAAGACATGATCTTCAATGTTTTTTCCACTTCAACATCTTGTTCACTTGAATTTGAAGTTCTAACACAGCATCCCGTAATTCTTCATTTCTAACCCTTAATTTTTCGTATTGATTCTTAGTTTCATCTAAATCCTTTGTTGTGCTTCCCAATCTATTAATCACTACTTGGTTTATGTCTTCTGCCAATTCCTCATGAAACCAATCGAAGAAACCACACCTTTTTTGCAAGGATTCCTACAAATTTAAAAATTTGATCAAACTTTGTTTACCATTTTTTAACATACCCAAACCAAAATCAGGACTTACCTTGTAATTGTGACAACCACAAAATTTCTTTCCATAATTCTTCTCAGTGGTTGTCCTACGAAGAACAGTGTTATCTCCACAACAACAAAGTGGTGCAATTTGCAAGCTACTGTGTACACATGACCCAACACTTTCTGATTTCTTCAAGTTCATTTGCTCAAGAATAATGCTTCGTATTCATGGAGAATGGAGCAAAACATCTTGAATAATATGAAAACGGAGTTGAAAACGCATCTGGAGCAGAGAAGATTTTGCTCAAGTATAGAAAAGACATTTGGAGTAAAGACGATGGTGAAGAACATATATAAATAAGATGAAGATAACGTGCCTGCTCACCAGCTACATGGGTCAAGTTAACGAACGTTGGAGCCCAACGTACATAAGGGAATTCTTTGTTACGTTTTGAAACTTAAGGAACCAATTTGATACAAAAAAAAAATTAATGGACCAAACTAAACCATGACCTATAGTTAAGAGACCAAAATGAGTATTTTGTCTAATAGAATTTATAAATTTCAACGAAATAACTTACAATAAAAATAAAATTCATGATACTTTAGGCTATACGTTGGAAATTATAACATTTAAATAAAAGGGAAATGATGAGCATATGTTATAGTCAAATAAAAATGTATTGTGACATTATTATATTTTTAAGAGTTATTAGTGTGTATTATTGTATAAGGATTGGTCATATTTTTTACAAACTCCGTTAATATTTGAAACCGAAGGACTACTGTCTGTAATTTGTTAAAACCAAGATGTTATAACCATAGTTATTAAATTCATATCCTTTCAGTCGGTTGGACAAGTTAGATTGTGAATCAAAGAGTAGAACGATTAAGTAAGGTTATTAGATCATTGTTGTCGATAAAAATCAGTGTGACTCAGACGGTTCACTAGCCAGATTAGTGAACATGTGGGTTTCTTAATCTAACGGAGTGAATTTTTTATGTTGTTTTACTTAAAAATAATTTTCATTCTTTATTTTCATTTTCTTAAGTTTTGGTGCTCTATTATTAAATCCTGTTTTAGAAATATATATATAATTATCTTAATTATTTATGATAACGAAATAATATTACGAATATAAATATAAAATTTTATCAAATTTTAAGAATCTGACCTATAACCTTTTAAAATTATTGGGATTGTAATTTTACTTTTGCACCCTAAATCTCTTTGATGTTTAATTTAATTAACGAAAAAAAAGTTATATATTCTGTAATTATAATATTACAATTTTCATTATATTCTATGTAATTTGTCATTTTGTCAACCTTTAGGAACATGTCCATGTAACATGTCATTTTGTCAACCTTTTGAAACATATCTATGTAATATGTCATTATATCAAACTTTTGCAACATGTCTATGTAACATGTCATTATATCAACCATTTAGAACATGTCTATGTATTTTGGAACATATTTATGTAACATACATGTCAACTTCATATTTCCATTTCAAGTAATTTGATGTGTTCATTTACTAGTAATACCCAAATTTACGTTGCTACAATTAATGATATGCCAAACAAAAGAAGTCATATTAAAATTATAAATTGTGTTAAAATTACACATAAGATTGCACATAACCTTCATAAACTGATAAATTATGTTAGAATTACACATAAACTGTGTTGAAATTACATACAAGGTTGCTACATAAACCTAATACAGCTTAATGACAAATACACATAACATTACAAAAGACATGATCTTCAATGTTTTTTCCACTTCAACATCTTGTTCACTTGAATTTGAAGTTCTAACACAGCATCCCGTAATTCTTCATTTCTAACCCTTACTTTTTCGTATTGATTCTTAGTTTCATCTAAATCCTTTGTTGTGCTTCCCAATCTATTAATCACTACTTGGTTTATGTCTTCTGCCAACTCCTCATGAAACCAATCGAAGAAACCACACCCTTTTTGCAAGGATTCCTACAAATTTAAAAATTTGATCAAACTTTGTTTACCATTTTTTAACATACCCAAACCAAAATCAGGACTTACCTTGTAATTGTGACAACCACAAAATTTCTTTCCATAATTCTTCTCAGTGGTTGTCCTACGAAGAACAGTGTTATCTCCACAACAACAAAGTGGTGCAATTTGCAAGCTACTGTGTACACATGACCCAACACTTTCTGATTTCTTCAGGTTCATTTGCTCAAGAATAATGCTTCGTATTCATGGAGAATGGAGCAAAACATCTTGAGTAATATGAAAACGGAGTTGAAAACGCATCTGGAGCAGAGAATATTTTGCTCAAGTATAGAAAAGACATTTGGAGTAAAGACGATGGTGAAGAACATATATAAATAAGATGAAGATAACGTGCCTGCTCACCAGCTACATGGGTCAAGTTAACGAACGTTGGATCCCAACGTACATAAGGGAATTCTTTGTTACGTTTTGAAACTTAAGGAACCAATTTGATACAAAAAAAAATTAATGGACCAAACTGAACCATGACCTATAGTTAAGAGACCAAAATGAGTATTTTGTCTAATAGAATTTATAAATTTCAACGAAATAACTTACAATAAAAATAAAATTCATGATACTTTAGGCTATACGTTGGAAATTATAACATTTAAATAAAAGGGAAATGATGAGCATATGTTATAGTCAAATAAAAATGTATTGTGACATTATTATATTTTTAAGAGTTATTAGTGTGTATTATTGTATAAGGATTGGTCATATTTTTTACAAACTCCGTTAATATTTGAAACCGAAGGACTACTGTCTGTAATTTGTTAAAACCAAGATGTTATAACCATAGTTATTAAATTCATATCCTTTCGGTCGGTTGGACCAGTTAGATTGTGAATCAAAGAGTAGAACGATTAAGTAAGGTTATTAGATCATTGTTGTCGATAAAAATCAGTGTGACTCAGACGGTTCACTAGCCAGATTAGTGAACATGTGGGTTTCTTAATCTAACGGAGTGAATTTTTTATGTTGTTTTACTTAAAAATAATTTTCATTCTTTATTTTCATTTTCTTAAGTTTTGGTGCTCTATTATTAAATCCTGTTTTAGAAATATATATATAATTATCTTAATTATTTATGATAACGAAATAATATTACGAATATAAATATAAAATTTTATCAAATTTTAAGAATCTGACCTATAACCTTTTAAAATTATTGGGATTGTAATTTTACTTTTGCACCCTAAATCTCTTTGATGTTTAATTTAATTAACGAAAACAAAGTTATATATTCTGTAATTATAATATTACAATTTTCATTATATTCTATGTAATTTGTCATTTTGTCAACCTTTAGGAACATGTCCATGTAACATGTCATTTTGTCAACCTTTTGAAACATATCTATGTAATATGTCATTATATCAAACTTTTGCAACATGTCTATGTAACATGTCATTATATCAACTATTTAGAATATGTCTATGTATTTTGGAACATATTTATGTAACATACATGTCAACTTCATATTTCCATTTCAAGTAATTTGATGTGTTCATTTACTAGTAATACCCAAATTTACGTTGCTATAATTAATGATATGCCAAACAAAAGAAGTCATATTAAAATTATAAATTGTGTTAAAATTACACATAAGATTGCACATAACCTTCATAAACTGATAAATTATGTTAGAATTACACATAAACTGTGTTGAAATTACATACAAGGTTGCTACATAAACCTAATACAGCTTAATGACAAATACACATAACATTACAAAAGACATGATCTTCAATGTTTTTTCCACTTCAACATCTTGTTCACTTGAATTTGAAGTTCTAACACAGCATCCCGTAATTCTTCATTTCTAACCCTTACTTTTTCGTATTGATTCTTAGTTTCATCTAAATCCTTTGTTGTGCTTCCCAATCTATTAATCACTACTTGGTTTATGTCTTCTGCCAACTCCTCATGAAACCAATCGAAGAAACCACACCCTTTTTGCAAGGATTCCTACAAATTTAAAAATTTGATCAAACTTTGTTTACCATTTTTTAACATACCCAAACCAAAATCAGGACTTACCTTGTAATTGTGACAACCACAAAATTTCTTTCCATAATTCTTCTCAGTGGTTGTCCTACGAAGAACAGTGTTATCTCCACAACAACAAAGTGGTGCAATTTGCAAGCTACTGTGTACACATGACCCAACACTTTCTGATTTCTTCAGGTTCATTTGCTCAAGAATAATGCTTCGTATTCATGGAGAATGGAGCAAAACATCTTGAGTAATATGAAAACGGAGTTGAAAACGCATCTGGAGCAGAGAATATTTTGCTCAAGTATAGAAAACACATTTGGAGTAAAGACGATGGTGAAGAACATATATAAATAAGATGAAGATAACGTGCCTGCTCACCAGCTACATGGGTCAAGTTAACGAACGTTGGAGCCCAACGTACATAAGGGAATTCTTTGTTACGTTTTGAAACTTAAGGAACCAATTTGATACAAAAAAAAATTAATGGACCAAACTGAACCATGACCTATAGTTAAGAGACCAAAATGAGTATTTTGTCTAATAGAATTTATAAATTTCAACGAAATAACTTACAATAAAAATAAAATTCATGATACTTTAGGCTATACGTTGGAAATTATAACATTTAAATAAAAGGGAAATGATGAGCATATGTTATAGTCAAATAAAAATGTATTGTGACATTATTATATTTTTAAGAGTTATTAGTGTGTATTATTGTATAAGGATTGGTCATATTTTTTACAAACTCCGTTAATATTTGAAACCGAAGGACTACTGTCTGTAATTTGTTAAAACCAAGATGTTATAACCATAGTTATTAAATTCATATCCTTTCGGTCGGTTGGACCAGTTAGATTGTGAATCAAAGAGTAGAACGATTAAGTAAGGTTATTAGATCATTGTTGTCGATAAAAATCAGTGTGACTCAGACGGTTCACTAGCCAGATTAGTGAACATGTGGGTTTCTTAATCTAACGGAGTGAATTTTTTATGTTGTTTTACTTAAAAATAATTTTCATTCTTTATTTTCATTTTCTTAAGTTTTGGTGCTCTATTATTAAATCCTGTTTTAGAAATATATATATAATTATCTTAATAATTTATGATAACGAAATAATATTACGAATATAAATATAAAATTTTATCAAATTTTAAGAATCTGACCTATAACCTTTTAAAATTATTGGGATTGTAATTTTACTTTTGCACCCTAAATCTCTTTGATGTTTAATTTAATTAACGAAAACAAAGTTATATATTCTGTAATTATAATATTACAATTTTCATTATATTCTCTGTAAATTGTCATTTTGTCAACCTTTAGGAACATGTCCATGTAACATGTCATTTTGTCAACCTTTTGAAACATATCTATGTAATATGTCATTATATCAAACTTTTGCAACATGTCTATGTAACATGTCATTATATCAACCATTTAGAACTTGTCTATGTATTTTGGAACATATTTATGTAACATACATGTCAACTTCATATTTCCATTTCAAGTAATTTGATGTGTTCATTTACTAGTAATACCCAAATTTACGTTGCTACAATTAATGATATGCCAAACAAAAGAAGTCATATTAAAATTATAAATTGTGTTAAAATTACACATAAGATTGCACATAACCTTCATAAACTGATAAATTATGTTAGAATTACACATAAACTGTGTTGAAATTACATACAAGGTTGCTACATAAACCTAATACAGCTTAATGACAAATACACATAACATTACAAAAGACATGATCTTTAATGTTTTTTTCCACTTCAACATCTTGTTCACTTGAATTTGAAGTTCTAACACAGCATCCCGTAATTCTTCATTTCTAACCCTTAATTTTTCGTATTGATTCTTAGTTTCATCTAAATCCTTTGTTGTGCTTCCCAATCTATTAATCACTACTTGGTTTATGTCTTCTGCCAATTCCTCATGAAACCAATCGAAGAAACCACACCCTTTTTGCAAGGATTCCTACAAATTTAAAAATTTGATCAAACTTTGTTTACCATTTTTTAACATACCCAAACCAAAATCAGGACTTACCTTGTAATTGTGACAACCACAAAATTTCTTTCCATAATTCTTCTCAGTGGTTGTCCTACGAAGAACAGTGTTATCTCCACAACAACAAAGTGGTGCAATTTGCAAGCTACTATGTACACATGACCCAACACTTTCTGATTTCTTCAGGTTCATTTGCTCAAGAATAATGCTTCGTATTCATGGAGAATGGAGCAAAACATCTTGAGTAATATGAAAACGGAGTTGAAAACGCATCTGGAGCAGAGAAGATTTTGCTCAAGTATAGAAAACACATTTGGAGTAAAGACGATGGTGAAGAACATATATAAATAAGATGAAGATAACGTGCCTGCTCACCAGCTACATGGGTCAAGTTAACGAATGTTGGAGCCCAACGTACATAAGGGAATTCTTTGTTACGTTTTGAAACTTAAGGAACCAATTTGATACAAAAAAAAATTAATGGACCAAACTGAACCATGACCTATAGTTAAGAGACCAAAATGAGTATTTTGTCTAATAGAATTTATAAATTTCAACGAAATAACTTACAATAAAAATAAAATTCATGATACTTTAGGCTATACGTTGGAAATTATAACATTTAAATAAAAGGGAAATGATGAGCATATGTTATAGTCAAATAAAAATGTATTGTGACATTATTATATTTTTAAGAGTTATTAGTGTGTATTATTGTATAAGGATTGGTCATATTTTTTACAAACTCCGTTAATATTTGAAACCGAAGGACTACTGTCTGTAATTTGTTAAAACCAAGATGTTATAACCATAGTTATTAAATTCATATCCTTTCGGTCGGTTGGACCAGTTAGATTGTGAATCAAAGAGTAGAACGATTAAGTAAGGTTATTAGATCATTGTTGTCGATAAAAATCAGTGTGACTCAGACGGTTCACTAGCCAGATTAGTGAACATGTGGGTTTCTTAATCTAACGGAGTGAATTTTTTATGTTGTTTTACTTAAAAATAATTTTCATTCTTTATTTTCATTTTCTTAAGTTTTGGTGCTCTATTATTAAATCCTGTTTTAGAAATATATATATAATTATCTTAATTATTTATGATAACGAAATAATATTACGAATATAAATATAAAATTTTATCAAATTTTAAGAATCTGACCTATAACCTTTTAAAATTATTGGGATTGTAATTTTACTTTTGCACCCAAAATCTCTTTGATGTTTAATTTAATTAACGAAAACAAAGTTATATATTCTATAATTATAATATTACAATTTTCATTATATTCTATGTAATTTGTCATTTTGTCAACCTTTAGGAACATGTCCATGTAACATGTCATTTTGTCAACCTTTTGAAACATATCTATGTAATATGTCATTATATCAAACTTTTGCAACATGTCTATGTAACATGTCATTATATCAACCATTTAGAACATGTCTATGTATTTTGGAACATATTTATGTAACATACATGTCAACTTCATATTTCCATTTCAAGTAATTTGATGTGTTCATTTACTAGTAATACCCAAATTTACGTTGCTACAATTAATGATATGCCAAACAAAAGAAGTCATATTAAAATTATAAATTGTGTTAAAATTACACATAAGATTGCACATAACCTTAATAAACTGATAAATTATGTTAGAATTACACATAAACTGTGTTGAAATTACATACAAGGTTGCTACATAAACCTAATACAGCTTAATGACAAATACACATAACATTACAAAAGACATGATCTTCAATGTTTTTTCCACTTCAACATCTTGTTCACTTGAATTTGAAGTTCTAACACAGCATCCCGTAATTCTTCATTTCTAACCCTTAATTTTTCGTATTGATTCTTAGTTTCATCTAAATCCTTTGTTGTGCTTCCCAATCTATTAATCACTACTCGGTTTATGTCTTCTGCCAATTCCTCATGAAACCAATCGAAGAAAGCACACCCTTTTTGCAAGGATTCCTACAAATTTAAAAATTTGATCAAACTTTGTTTACCATTTTTTAACATACCCAAACCAAAATCAGGACTTACCTTGTAATTGTGACAACCACAAAATTTCTTTCCATAATTCTTCTCAGTGGTTGTCCTACGAAGAACAGTGTTATCTCCACAACAACAAAGTGGTGCAATTTGCAAGCTACTGTGTACACATGACCCAACACTTTCTGATTTCTTCAGGTTCATTTGCTCAAGAATAATGCTTCGTATTCATGGAGAATGGAGCAAAACATCTTGAGTAATATGAAAACGGAGTTGAAAACGCATCTGGAGCAGAGAAGATTTTGCTCAAGTATAGAAAACACATTTGGAGTAAAGACGATGGTGAAGAACATATATAAATAAGATGAAGATAACGTGCCTGCTCACCAGCTACATGGGTCAAGTTAACGAATGTTGGAGCCCAACGTACATAAGGGAATTCTTTGTTACGTTTTGAAACTTAAGGAACCAATTTGATACAAAAAAAAATTAATGGACCAAACTGAACCATGACCTATAGTTAAGAGACCAAAATGAGTATTTTGTCTAATAGAATTTATAAATTTCAACGAAATAACTTACAATAAAAATAAAATTCATGATACTTTAGGCTATACGTTGGAAATTATAACATTTAAATAAAAGGGAAATGATGAGCATATGTTATAGTCAAATAAAAATGTATTGTGACATTATTATATTTTTAAGAGTTATTAGTGTGTATTATTGTATAAGGATTGGTCATATTTTTTACAAACTCCGTTAATATTTGAAACCGAAGGACTACTGTCTGTAATTTGTTAAAACCAAGATGTTATAACCATAGTTATTAAATTCATATCCTTTCGGTCGGTTGGACCAGTTAGATTGTGAATCAAAGAGTAGAACGATTAAGTAAGGTTATTAGATCATTGTTGTCGATAAAAATCAGTGTGACTCAGACGGTTCACTAGCCAGATTAGTGAACATGTGGGTTTCTTAATCTAACGGAGTGAATTTTTTATGTTGTTTTACTTAAAAATAATTTTCATTCTTTATTTTCATTTTCTTAAGTTTTGGTGCTCTATTATTAAATCCTGTTTTAGAAATATATATATAATTATCTTAATTATTTATGATAACGAAATAATATTACGAATATAAATATAAAATTTTATCAAATTTTAAGAATCTGACCTATAACCTTTTAAAATTATTGGGATTGTAATTTTACTTTTGCACCCAAAATCTCTTTGATGTTTAATTTAATTAACGAAAACAAAGTTATATATTCTATAATTATAATATTACAATTTTCATTATATTCTATGTAATTTGTCATTTTGTCAACCTTTAGGAACATGTCCATGTAACATGTCATTTTGTCAACCTTTTGAAACATATCTATGTAATATGTCATTATATCAAACTTTTGCAACATGTCTATGTAACATGTCATTATATCAACCATTTAGAACATGTCTATGTATTTTGGAACATATTTATGTAACATACATGTCAACTTCATATTTCCATTTCAAGTAATTTGATGTGTTCATTTACTAGTAATACCCAAATTTACGTTGCTACAATTAATGATATGCCAAACAAAAGAAGTCATATTAAAATTATAAATTGTGTTAAAATTACACATAAGATTGCACATAACCTTAATAAACTGATAAATTATGTTAGAATTACACATAAACTGTGTTGAAATTACATACAAGGTTGCTACATAAACCTAATACAGCTTAATGACAAATACACATAACATTACAAAAGACATGATCTTCAATGTTTTTTCCACTTCAACATCTTGTTCACTTGAATTTGAAGTTCTAACACAGCATCCCGTAATTCTTCATTTCTAACCCTTAATTTTTCGTATTGATTCTTAGTTTCATCTAAATCCTTTGTTGTGCTTCCCAATCTATTAATCACTACTCGGTTTATGTCTTCTGCCAATTCCTCATGAAACCAATCGAAGAAAGCACACCCTTTTTGCAAGGATTCCTACAAATTTAAAAATTTGATCAAACTTTGTTTACCATTTTTTAACATACCCAAACCAAAATCAGGACTTACCTTGTAATTGTGACAACCACAAAATTTCTTTCCATAATTCTTCTCAGTGGTTGTCCTACGAAGAACAGTGTTATCTCCACAACAACAAAGTGGTGCAATTTGCAAGCTACTGTGTACACATGACCCAACACTTTCTGATTTCTTCAGGTTCATTTGCTCAAGAATAATGCTTCGTATTCATGGAGAATGGAGCAAAACATCTTGAGTAATATGAAAACGGAGTTGAAAACGCATCTGGAGCAGAGAAGATTTTGCTCAAGTATAGAAAACACATTTGGAGTAAAGACGATGGTGAAGAACATATATAAATAAGATGAAGATAACGTGCCTGCTCACCAGCTACATGGGTCAAGTTAATGAACGTTGGAGCCCAACGTACATAAGGGAATTCTTTGTTACGTTTTGAAACTTAAGGAACCAATTTGATACAAAAAAAAATTAATGGACCAAACTGAACCATGACCTATAGTTAAGAGACCAAAATGAGTATTTTGTCTAATAGAATTTATAAATTTCAACGAAATAACTTACAATAAAAATAAAATTCATGATACTTTAGGCTATACGTTGGAAATTATAACATTTAAATAAAAGGGAAATGATGAGCATATGTTATAGTCAAATAAAAATGTATTGTGACATTATTATATTTTTAAGAGTTATTAGTGTGTATTATTGTATAAGGATTGGTCATATTTTTTACAAACTCCGTTAATATTTGAAACCGAAGGACTACTGTCTGTAATTTGTTAAAACCAAGATGTTATAACCATAGTTATTAAATTCATATCCTTTCGGTCGGTTGGACCAGTTAGATTGTGAATCAAAGAGTAGAACGATTAAGTAAGGTTATTAGATCATTGTTGTCGATAAAAATCAGTGTGACTCAGACGGTTCACTAGCCAGATTAGTGAACATGTGGGTTTCTTAATCTAACGGAGTGAATTTTTTATGTTGTTTTACTTAAAAATAATTTTCATTCTTTATTTTCATTTTCTTAAGTTTTGGTGCTCTATTATTAAATCCTGTTTTAGAAATATATATATAATTATCTTAATTATTTATGATAACGAAATAATATTACGAATATAAATATAAAATTTTATCAAATTTTAAGAATCTGACCTATAACCTTTTAAAATTATTGGGATTGTCATTTTACTTTTGCACCCTAAATCTCTTTGATGTTTAATTTAATTAACGAAAACAAAGTTATATATTCTATAATTATAATATTACAATTTTCATTATATTCTATGTAATTTGTCATTTTGTCAACCTTTAGGAACATGTCCATGTAACATGTCATTTTGTCAACCTTTTGAAACATATCTATGTAATATGTCATTATATCAAACTTTTGCAACATGTCTATGTAACATGTCATTTTATCAACCATTTAGAACATGTCTATGTATTTTGGAACATATTTATGTAACATACATGTCAACTTCATATTTCCATTTCAAGTAATTTGATGTGTTCATTTACTAGTAATACCCAAATTTACGTTGCTACAATTAATGATATGCCAAACAAAAGAAGTCATATTAAAATTATAAATTGTGTTAAAATTACACATAAGATTGCACATAACCTTCATAAACGGATAAATTATGTTAGAATTACACATAAACTGTGTTGAAATTACATACAAGGTTGCTACATAAACCTAATACAGCTTAATGACAAATACACATAACATTACAAAAGACATGATCTTCAATGTTTTTTCCACTTCAACATCTTGTTCACTTGAATTTGAAGTTCTAACACAGCATCCCGTAATTCTTCATTTCTAACCCTTAATTTTTCGTATTGATTCTTAGTTTCATCTAAATCCTTTGTTGTGCTTCCCAATCTATTAATCACTACTTGGTTTATGTCTTCTGCCAATTCCTCATGAAACCAATCGAAGAAACCACACCCTTTTTGCAAGGATTCCTACAAATTTAAAAATTTGATCAAACTTTGTTTACCATTTTTTAACATACCCAAACCAAAATCAGGACTTACCTTGTAATTGTGACAACCACAAAATTTCTTTCCATAATTCTTCTCAGTGGTTGTCCTACGAAGAACATTGTTATCTCCACAACAACAAAGTGGTGCAATTTGCAAGCTACTCTGTACACATGACCCAACACTTTCTGATTTCTTCAGGTTTATTTGCTCAAGAATAATGCTTCGTATTCATGGAGAATGGAGCAAAACATCTTGAGTAATATGAAAACGGAGTTGAAAACGCATCTGGAGATGAGAAGATTTTGCTCAAGTATAGAAAACACATTTGGAGTAAAGACGATGGTGAAGAACATATATAAATAAGATGAAGATAACGTGCCTGCTCACCAGCTACATGGGTCAAGTTAACGAACGTTGGAGCCCAACGTACATAAGGGAATTCTTTGTTACGTTTTGAAACTTAAGGAACCAATTTGATACAAAAAAAAATTAATGGACCAAACTGAACCATGACCTATAGTTAAGAGACCAAAATGAGTATTTTGTCTAATAGAATTTATAAATTTCAACGAAATAACTTACAATAAAAATAAAATTCATGATACTTTAGGCTATACGTTGGAAATTATAACATTTAAATAAAAGGGAAATGATGAGCATATGTTATAGTCAAATAAAAATGTATTGTGACATTATTATATTTTTAAGAGTTATTAGTGTGTATTATTGTATAAGGATTGGTCATATTTTTTACAAACTCCGTTAATATTTGAAACCGAAGGACTACTGTCTGTAATTTGTTAAAACCAAGATGTTATAACCATAGTTATTAAATTCATATCCTTTCGGTCGGTTGGACCAGTTAGATTGTGAATCAAAGAGTAGAACGATTAAGTAAGGTTATTAGATCATTGTTGTCGATAAAAATCAGTGTGACTCAGACGGTTCACTAGCCAGATTAGTGAACATGTGGGTTTCTTAATCTAACGGAGTGAATTTTTTATGTTGTTTTACTTAAAAATAATTTTCATTCTTTATTTTCATTTTCTTAAGTTTTGGTGCTCTATTATTAAATCCTGTTTTAGAAATATATATATAATTATCTTAATTATTTTTGATAACGAAATAATATTACGAATATAAATATAAAATTTTATCAAATTTTAAGAATCTGACCTATAACCTTTTAAAATTATTGGGATTGTAATTTTACTTTTGCACCCTAAATCTCTGTGATGTTTAATTTAATTAACGAAAACAAAGTTATATATTCTATAATTATAATATTACAATTTTCATTATATTCTATGTAATTTGTCATTTTGTCAACCTTTAGGAACATGTCCATGTAACATGTCATTTTGTCAACCTTTTGAAACATATCTATGTAATATGTCATTATATCAAACTTTTGCAACATGTCTATGTAACATGTCATTATATCAACCATTTAGAACATGTCTATGTATTTTGGAACATATTTATGTAACATACATGTCAACTTCATATTTCCATTTCAAGTAATTTGATGTGTTCATTTACTAGTAATACCCAAATTTATGCTGCTACAATTAATGATATGCCAAACAAAAGAAGTCATATTAAAATTATAAATTGTGTTAAAATTACACATAAGATTGCACATAACCTTCATAAACTGATAAATTATGTTAGAATTACACATAAACTGTGTTGAAATTACATACAAGGTTGCTACATAAACCTAATACAGCTTAATGACAAATACACATAACATTACAAAAGACATGATCTTCAATGTTTTTTCCACTTCAACATCTTGTTCACTTGAATTTGAAGTTCTAACACAGCATCCCGTAATTCTTCATTTCTAACCCTTAATTTTTCGTATTGATTCTTAGTTTCATCTAAATCCTTTGTTGTGCTTCCCAATCTATTAATCACTACTTGGTTTATGTCTTCTGCCAATTCCTCATGAAACCAATCGAAGAAACCACACCCTTTTTGCAAGGATTCCTACAAATTTAAAAATTTGATCAAACTTTGTTTACCATTTTTTAACATACCCAAACCAAAATCAGGACGTACCTTGTAATTGTGACAACCACAAAATTTCTTTCCATAATTCTTCTCAGTGGTTGTCCTACGAAGAACAGTGTTATCTCCACAACAACAAAGTGGTGCAATTTGCAAGCTACCGTGTACACATGACCCAACACTTTCCGATTTCTTCAGGTTCATTTGCTCAAGAATAATGCTTCGTATTCATGGAGAATGGAGCAAAACATCTTGAGTAATATGAAAACGGAGTTGAAAACGCATCTGGAGCAGAGAAGATTTTGCTCAAGTATAGAAAACACATTTGGAGTAAAGACGATGGTGAAGAACATATATAAATAAGATGAAGATAACGTGCCTGCTCACCAGCTACATGGGTCAAGTTAACGAACGTTGGAGCCCAACGTACATAAGGGAATTCTTTGTTACGTTTTGAAACTTAAGGAACCAATTTGATACAAAAAAAATTAATGGACCAAACTGAACCATGACCTATAGTTAAGAGACCAAAATGAGTATTTTGTCTAATAGAATTTATAAATTTCAACGAAATAACTTACAATAAAAATAAAATTCATGATACTTTAGGCTATACGTTGGAAATTATAACATTTAAATAAAAGGGAAATGATGAGCATATGTTATAGTCAAATAAAAATGTATTGTGACATTATTATATTTTTAAGAGTTATTAGTGTGTATTATTGTATAAGGATTGGTCATATTTTTTACAAACTCCGTTAATATTTGAAACTGAAGGACTACTGTCTGTAATTTGTTAAAACCAAGATGTTATAACCATAGTTATTAAATTCATATCCTTTCGGTCGGTTGGACCAGTTAGATTGTGAATCAAAGAGTAGAACGATTAAGTAAGGTTATTAGATCATTGTTGTCGATAAAAATCAGTGTGACTCAGACGGTTCACTAGCCAGATTAGTGAACATGTGGGTTTCTTAATCTAACGGAGTGAATTTTTTATGTTGTTTTACTTAAAAATAATTTTCATTCTTTATTTTCATTTTCTTAAGTTTTGGTGCTCTATTATTAAATCCTGTTTTAGAAATATATATATAATTATCTTAATTATTTATGATAACGAAATAATATTATGAATATAAATATAAAATTTTATCAAATTTTAAGAATCTGACCTATAACCTTTTAAAATTATTGGGATTGTAATTTTACTTTTGCACCCTAAATCTCTTTGAAGTTTAATTTAATTAACGAAAACAAAGTTATATATTCTATAATTATAATATTACAATTTTCATTATATTCTATGTAATTTGTCATTTTGTCAACCTTTAGGAACATGTCCATGTAACATGTCATTTTGTCAACCTTTTGAAACATATCTATGTAATATGTCATTATATCAAACTTTTGCAACATGTCTATGTAACATGTCATTATATCAACCATTTAGAACATGTCTATGTATTTTGGAACATATTTATGTAACATACATGTCAACTTCATATTTCCATTTCAAGTAATTTGATGTGTTCATTTACTAGTAATACCCAAATTTACGTTGCTACAATTAATGATATGCCAAACAAAAGAAGTCATATTAAAATTATAAATTGTGTTAAAATTACACATAAGATTGCACATAACCTTCATAAACTGATAAATTATGTTAGAATTACACATAAACTGTGTTGAAATTACATACAAGGTTGCTACATAAACCTAATACAGCTTAATGACAAATACACATAACATTACAAAAGACATGATCTTCAATGTTTTTTCCACTTCAACATCTTGTTCACTTGAATTTGAAGTTCTAACACAGCATCCCGTAATTCTTCATTTCTAACCCTTAATTTTTCGTATTGATTCTTAGTTTCATCTAAATCCTTTGTTGTGCTTCCCAATCTATTAATCACTACTTGGTTTATGTCTTCTGCCAATTCCTCATGAAACCAATCGAAGAAACCACACCCTTTTTGCAAGGATTCCTACAAATTTAAAAATTTGATCAAACTTTGTTTACCATTTTTTAACATACCCAAACCAAAATCAGGACTTACCTTGTAATTGTGACAACCACAAAATTTCTTTCCATAATTCTTCTCAGTGGTTGTCCTACGAAGAACAGTGTTATCTCCACAACAACAAAGTGGTGCAATTTGCAAGCTACTGTGTACACATGACCCAACACTTTCTGATTTCTTCAGGTTCATTTGCTCAAGAATAATGCTTCGTATTCATGGAGAATGGAGCAAAACATCTTGAGTAATATGAAAACGGAGTTGAAAACGCATCTGGAGCAGAGAAGATTTTGCTCAAGTATAGAAAACACATTTGGAGTAAAGACGATGGTGAAGAACATATATAAATAAGATGAAGATAACGTGCCTGCTCACCAGCTACATGGGTCAAGTTAACGAACGTTGGAGCCCAACGTACATAAGGGAATTCTTTGTTACGTTTTGAAACTTAAGGAACCAATTTGATACAAAAAAAATTAATGGACCAAACTGAACCATGACCTATAGTTAAGAGACCAAAATGAGTATTTTGTCTAATAGAATTTATAAATTTCAACGAAATAACTTACAATAAAAATAAAATTCATGATACTTTAGGCTATACGTTGGAAATTATAACATTTAAATAAAAGGGAAATGATGAGCATATGTTATAGTCAAATAAAAATGTATTGTGACATTATTATATTTTTAAGAGTTATTAGTGTGTATTATTGTATAAGGATTGGTCATATTTTTTACAAACTCCGTTAATATTAGAAACCGGAGGACTACGGTCTGTAATTTGTTAAAACCAAGATGTTATAACCATAGTTATTAAATTCATATCCTTTCGGTCGGTTGGACCAGTTAGATTGTGAATCAGAGAGTAGAACGATTAAGTAAGGTTATTAGATCATTGTTGTCGATAAAAATCAGTGTGACTCAGACGGTTCACTAGCCAGATCAGTGAACATGTGGGTTTCTTAATCTAACAGAGTGAATTTTTTATGTTGTTTTACTTAAAAATAATTTTCATTCTTTATTTTCATTTTCTTAAGTTTTGGTGCTCTATTATTAAATCCTATTTTAGAAATATATATATATAATTATCTTAATTATTTATGATAACGAAATAATATTACGAATATAAATATAAAATTTTATCAAATTTTAAGAATCTTACCTATAACCTTTTAAAATTATTGGGATTGTAATTTTACTTTTGCACCCTAAATCTCTTTGATGTTTAATTTAATTAACGAAAACAAAGTTATATATTCTATAATTATAAAATTACAATTTTCATTATATTCTATGTAATTTGTCATTTTGTCAACCTTTAGGAACATGTCCATGTAACATGTCATTTTGTCAACCTTTTGAAACATATCTATGTAATATGTCATTATATCAAACTTTTGCAACATGTCTATGTAACATGTCATTATATCAACCATTTAGAACATGTCTATGTATTTTGGAACATATTTATGTAACATACATGTCAACTTCATATTTCCATTTCAAGTAATTTGATGTGTTCATTTACTAGTAATACCCAAATTTATGTTGCTACAATTAATGATATGCCAAACAAAAGAAGTCATATTAAAATTATAAATTGTGTTAAAATTACACATAAGATTGCACATAACCTTCATAAACTGATAAATTATGTTAGAATTACACATAAACTGTGTTGAAATTACATACAAGGTTGCTACATAAACCTAATACAGCTTAATGACAAATACACATAACATTACAAAAGACATGATCTTCAATGTTTTTTCCACTTCAACATCTTGTTCACTTGAATTTGAAGTTCTAACACAGCATCCCGTAATTCTTCATTTCTAACCCTTAATTTTTCGTATTGATTCTTAGTTTCATCTAAATCCTTTGTTGTGCTTCCCAATCTATTAATCACTACTTGGTTTATGTCTTCTGCCAATTCCTCATGAAACCAATCGAAGAAACCACACCCTTTTTGCAAGGATTCCTACAAATTTAAAAATTTGATCAAACTTTGTTTACCATTTTTTAACATACCCAAACCAAAATCAGGACTTACCTTGTAATTGTGACAACCACAAAATTTCTTTCTATAATTCTTCTCAGTGGTTGTCCTACGAAGAACAGTGTTATCTCCACAACAACAAAGTGGTGCAATTTGCAAGCTACCGTGTACACATGACCCAACACTTTCCGATTTCTTCAGGTTCATTTGCTCAAGAATAATGCTTCGTATTCATGGAGAATGGAGCAAAACATCTTGAGTAATATGAAAACGGAGTTGAAAACGCAT
Source organism: Vicia faba (assembly GCA_948472305.1). Taxonomy (NCBI): domain Eukaryota; kingdom Viridiplantae; phylum Streptophyta; class Magnoliopsida; order Fabales; family Fabaceae; genus Vicia; species Vicia faba. Next base: position 993,453,162 of record OX451735.1, read on the forward strand.
CTGGAGCAGAGAAGATTTTGCTCAAGTATAGAAAACACATTTGGAGTAAAGACGATGGTGAAGAACATATATAAATAAGATGAAGATAACGTGCCTGCTCACCAGCTACATGGGTCAAGTTAACGAACGTTGGAGCCCAACGTACATAAGGGAATTCTTTGTTACGTTTTGAAACTTAAGGAACCAATTTGATACAAAAAAAATTAATGGACCAAACTGAACCATGACCTATAGTTAAGAGACCAAAATGAGTATTTTGTCTAATAGAATTTATAAATTTCAACGAAATAAATTACAATAAAAATAAAATTCATGATACTTTAGGCTATACGTTGAAAATTATAACATTTAAATAAAAGGGAAATGATGAGCATATGTTATAGTCAAATAAAAATGTATTGTGACATTATTATATTTTTAAGAGTTATTAGTGTGTATTATTGTATAAGGATTGGTCATATTTTTTACAAACTCCGTTAATATTTGAAACCGGAGGACTACTGTCTGTAATTTGTTAAAACCAAGATGTTATAACCATATTTATTAAATTCATATCCTTTCGGTCGGTTGGACCAGTTAGATTGTGAATCAGAGAGTAGAACGATTAAGTAAGGTTATTAGATCATTGTTGTCGATAAAAATCAGTGTGACTCAGACGGTTCACTAGCCAGATCAGTGAACATGTGGGTTTCTTAATCTAACAGAGTGAATTTTTTATGTTGTTTTACTTAAAAATAATTTTCATTCTTTATTTTCATTTTCTTAAGTTTTGGTGCTCTATTATTAAATCCTATTTTAGAAATATATATATAAAATTATCTTAATTATTTATGATAACGAAATAATATTACGAATATAAATATAAAATTTTATCAAATTTTAAGAATCTGACCTATAACCTTTTAAAATTATTGGGATTGTAATTTTACTTTTGCACCCTAAATCTCTTTGATGTTTAATTTAATTAACGAAAACAAAGTTATATATTCTATAATTATAATATTACAATTTTCATTATATTCTATGTAATTTGTCATTTTGTCAACCTTTAGGAACATGTCCATGTAACATGTCATTTTGTCAACCTTTTGAAACATATCTATGTAATATGTCATTATATCAAACTTTTGCAACATGTCTATGTAACATGTCATTATATCAACCATTTAGAACATGTCTATGTATTTTGGAACATATTTATGTAACATACATGTAACCTTCATATTTCCATTTCAAGTAATTTGATGTGTTCATTTACTAGTAATACCCAAATTTATGTTGCTACAATTAATGATATGCCAAACAAAAGAAGTCATATTAAAATTATAAATTGTGTTAAAATTACACATAAGATTGCACATAACCTTCATAAACTGATAAATTATGTTAGAATTACACATAAACTGTGTTGAAATTACATACAAGGTTGCTACATAAACCTAATACAGCTTAATGACAAATACACATAACATTACAAAAGACATGATCTTCAATGTTTTTTCCACTTCAACTTCTTGTTCACTTGAATTTGAAGTTCTAACACAGCATCCCGTAATTCTTCATTTCTAACCCTTAATTTTTCGTATTGATTCTTAGTTTCATCTAAATCCTTTGTTGTGCTTCCCAATCTATTAATCACTACTTGGTTTATGTCTTCTGCCAATTCCTCATGAAACCAATCGAAGAAACCACACCCTCTTTGCAAGGATTCCTACAAATTTAAAAATTTAATCAAACTTTGTTCACCATTTTTTAACATACCCAAACCAAAATCAGGACTTACCTTGTAATTGTGACAACCACAAAATTTCTTTCCATAATTCTTCTCAGTGGTTGTCCTCCGAAGAACAGTGTTATCTCCACAACAACAAAATGGTGCAATTTGCAAGTTACTGTGTACACATGATCCAACACTTTCTGATTTCTTCAGGTTCATTTGCTCAAGAATAATGCTTCGTATTCATGGAGAATGGAGCAAAACATCTTGAGTAATATGAAAACGGAGTTGAAAACGCATCTGGAGCAGAGAAGATTTTGCTCAAGTATAGAAAACACATTTGGAGTAAAGACGATGGTGAAGAACATATATAAATAAGATGAAGATAACGTGCCTGCTCACCAGCTACATGGGTCAAGTTAACGAACGTTGGAGCCCAACGTACATAAGGGAATTATTTGTTACGTTTTGAAACTTAAGGAACCAATTTGATACAAAAAAAATTAATGGACCAAACTGAACCATGACCTATAGTTAAGAGACCAAAATGAGTATTTTGTCTAATAGAATTTATAAATTTCAACGAAATAACTTACAATAAAAATAAAATTCATGATACTTTAGGCTATACGTTGGAAATTATAACATTTACATAAAAGGGAAATGATGAGCATATGTTATAGTCAAATAAAAATGTATTGTGACATTATTATATTTTTAAGAGTTATTAGTGTGTATTATTGTATAAGGATTGGTCATATTTTTTACAAACTCCGTTAATATTTGAAACCAGAGGACTACTGTCTGTAATTTGTTAAAACCAAGATGTTATAACCATAGTTATTAAATTCATATCCTTTCGGTCGGTTGGACCAGTTAGATTGTGAATCAGAGAGTAGAACGATTAAGTAAGGTTATTAGATCATTGTTGTCGATAAAAATCAGTGTGACTCAGACGGTTCACTAGCCAGATCAGTGAACATGTGGGTTTCTTAATCTAACGGAGTGAATTTTTTATGTTGTTTTACTTAAAAATAATTTTCATTCTTTATTTTCATTTTCTTAAGTTTTGGTGCTCTATTATTAAATCCTGTTTTAGAAATATATATAATTATCTTAATTATTTATGATAACGAAATAATATTACGAATATAAATATAAAATTTTATCAAATTTGAAGAATCTGACCTATAACCTTTTAAAATTATTGGGATTGTAATTTTACTTTTGCACCCTAAATCTCTTTGATGTTTAATTTAATTAACGAAAACAAAGTTATATATTCTATAATTATAATATTACAATTTTCATTATATTCTATGTAATTTGTCATTTTGTCAACCTTTAGGAACATGTCCATGTAACATGTCATTTTGTCAACCTTTTGAAACATATCTATGTAATATGTCATTATATCAAACTTTTGCAACATGTCTATGTAACTTGTCATTATATCAACCATTTGGAACATGTCTATGTATTTTGGAACATATTTATGTAACATTAATGTCAACTTCATATTTCCATTTCAAGTAATTTGATGTGTTCATTTACTAGTAATACCCAAATTTATGTTGCTACAATTAATGATATGCCAAACAAAAGAAGTCATATTAAAATTATAAATTGTGTTAAAATTACACATAAGATTGCACATAACCTTCATAAACTGATAAATTATGTTAGAATTACACATAAACTGTGTTGAAATTACATACAAGGTTGCTACATACACCTAATACAACTTAATTACAAATACACATAACATTACAAAACACATGATCTTCAATGTTTTTTTCAACTTCAACATCTTGTTCACTTGAATTTAAAGTTCTAACACAGCATCCCGTAATTCTTCATTTCTAACCCTTAATTTTTCGTATTGATTCTTAGTTTCATCTAAATCCTTTGTTGTGCTTCCCAATCTATTAATCACTACTTGGTTTATGTCTTCTGCCAATTCCTCATGAAACCAATCGAAGAAACCACACCCTATTTGCAAGGATTCCTGCAAATTTAAAAATTTAATCAAACTTTGTTCACCATTTTTTAACATACCCAAACAAAAATTAGGACTTACCTTGTAATTGTGACAACCACAAAATTTCTTTCCATAATTCTTCTCAGTGGTTGTCCTCCGAAGAACAGTGTTATCTCCACAACAACAAAATGGTGCAATTTGCAAGTTACTGTGTACACATGACCCAACACTTTCCGATTTCTTCAGGTTCATTTGCTCAAGAATAATGCTTCGTATTCATGGAGAATGGAGCAAAACATCTTGAGTAATATGAAAACGGAGTTGAAAACGCATATGGAGCAGAGAAGATTTTGCTCAAGTATAGAAAACACATTTGGAGTAAAGACGATGGTGAAGAACATATATAAATAAGATGAAGATAACATGCCTGCTCACCAGCTACCTAGGTCAAGTTAACGAACGTTGGAGCCCACTTGACATAAGGGAATTCTTTGTTACATTTTGAAACTTATGGAACCAATTTGATACAAAAAAAAATAATGGACCAAATTGAACCATGACCTATAGTTAAGAGACCAAAATGAGTATTTTGTCTAATAGAATTTATAAATTTCAACGAAATAACTTACAATAAAAATAAAATTCATGATACTTTAGGCTATACGTTGGAAATTATAAACTTTAAATAAAAGGGAAATGATGAGCATATGTTATAGTCAAATAAAAATGTATTGTGACATTATTATATTTTTAAGAGTTATTAATGTGTATTATTGTATAAGGATTGGTCATATTTTTTACAAACTCCGTTAATATTTGAAACCAGAGGACTATTGTCTGTAATTTGTTAAAACCAAGATGTTATAACCATAGTTATTAAATTCATATCCTTTCGGTCGGTTGGACCGGTTAGATTGTGAATTAGAGAGTAGAACGATTAAGTAAGGTTATTAGATCATTGTTGTCGATAAAAATCAGTGTGACTCAGACGGTTCACTAGTCAGATTAGTGAACATGTGGTTTTCTTAATCTAACGGAGTGAATTTTTTATGTTTTTTTACTTAAAAATAATTTTCATTCTTTATTTTCATTTTCTTAAGTTTTGGTGCTCTATTATTAAATCCTGTTTTAGACATATATATAATTATCTTAATTATTTATGATAACGAAATAATATTACAAATATAAATATAAAATTTTATCAAATTTTAAGAATCTGACCTATAACCTTTTAAAATTATTGGGATTGTAATTTTACTTTTGCACCCTAAATCTCTTTGATGTTTAATTTAATTAAAGAAAACAAAGTTATATATTCTATAATTATAATATTACAATTTTCATTATATTATATGTAATTTGTCATTTTGTCAACCTTTAGGAACATGTGTAACATGTCATTTTGTCAACCTTTTGAAACTTATCTATGTAATATGTCATTATATCAAACTTTTGCAACATGTCTATGTAACTTGTCATTATATCAACCATTTGGAACATGTCTATGTATTTTGGAACATATTTATGTAACATTAATGTCAACTTCATATTTCCATTTCAAGTAATTTGATGTGTTCATTTACTAGTAATACCCAAATTTATGTCGCTACAATTAATGATATGCCAAACAAAAGAAGTCATAATAAAATTATAAATTGTGTTAAAATTACACATAACATTGCACATAACCTTCATAAACTGATAAATTATGTTAGAATTACACATAAACTGTGTTGAAATTACATACAAGGTTGCTACATACACCTAATACAGCTTAATTACAAATACACATTACATTACAAAACACATGATCTTCAATGTTTTTTTCAACTTCAACATCTTGTTCACTTGAATTTAAAGTTCTAACACAGCATCCCATAATTCTTCATTTCTAACCCTTAATTTTTCGTATTGATTCTTAGTTTCATCTAAATCCTTTGTTGTGCTTCCCAATCTATTAATCAATACTTGGTTTATGTCTTCTGCCAATTCCTCATGAAACCAATCGAAGAAACCACACCCTATTTGCAAGGATTCCTGCAAATTTAAAAATTTGATCAAACTTTGTTTACTATTTTTTAACATACCCAAACAAAAATTAGGACTTACCTTGTAATTGTGACATGCCCAAAATTTCTTTCCATAATTCTTCTCAGTGGTTGTCCTACGAAGAACAGTGTTATCACCACAACAGCAAAGTTGTGCAATTTGCAAGCTATTGTGTACACATGACCCAACACTTTCAGATTTCTTCAGGTTCATTTTCTCAAGAAGAATGCTTCATATTCATGGAGAATGGAGAAAAACATCTTGAGTAATATGAAAACGGAGTTGAAAACGCATATGGAGCAGAGAAGATTTTGTTCAAGTGAAGAAAACACATCTGGAGTAAAGACGATGGTGAAGAACATATATAAATAAGATGAAGATAACATGCCTGCTCACCAGCTACCTAGGTCAAGTTAACGAACGTTGGAGCCCACTTGACATAAGGGAATTCTTTGTTACATTTTGAAACTTAAGGAACCAATTTGATACAAAAAAAAATAATGGACCAAATTGAACCATGACCTATAGTTAAGAGACCAAAATGAGTATTTTGTCTAATAGAATTTATAAATTTCAACGAAATAACTTACAATAAAAATAAAATTCATGATACTTTAGGCTATACGTTGGAAATTATAAACTTTAAATAAAAGGGAAATTATGAGCATATGTTATAGTCAAATAAAAATTTATTGTAACATTATTATATTTTTAAGAGTTATTAATGTGTATTATTGTATAAGGATAGGTCATATTTTTTATAAACTCCGTTAATATTTGAAACCAGAGGACTATTGTCTGTAATTTGTTAAAACCAAGATGTTATAACCATAGTTATTAAATTCATATCCTTTCGGTCGGTTGGACCGGTTAGATTGTGAATTAGAGAGTAGAATGATTAAGTAAGGTTATTAGATCATTGTTGTCGATAAAAATCATTGTGACTCAGACGGTTCACTAGTCAGATTAGTGAACATGTGGTTTTCTTAATCTAACAGAGTGAATTTTTTATGTTTTTTTACTTAAAAATAATTTTCATTCTTTATTTTCATTTTCTTAAGTTTTGGTGCTCTATTATTAAATCCTGTTTTAGACATATATATAATTATCTTAATTATTTATGATAACGAAATAATATTACAAATATAAATATAAAATTTTATCAAATTTTAAGAATCTGACCTATAACCTTTTAAAAGTATTGGGATTGTAATTTTACTTTTGCACCCTAAATCTCTTTGATGTTTAATTTAATTAAAGAAAACAAAGTTATATATTCTATAATTATAATATTACAATTTTCATTATATTATATGTAATATGTCATTTTGTCAACCTTTAGGAACATGTCCATGTGACATGTCATTTTGTTAACCTTTTGAAACATATCTATGTAATATGTCATTCTATCAAACTTTTGCAACATGTCTATGTAACATGTCATTATATCAACCATTTGGAACATGTCTATGTATTTTGGAACATATCTATGTAACATACATGTCAACTTCATATTTTCATTTCAAGTAATTTGATGTGTTCATTTACTAGTAATACCCAAATTTATGTTGCTACAATTAATGAAATGCCAAACAAAAAAGTCATATTAAAATTATAAAGTGTGTTAAAATTACACATAAGATTGCACATAACCTTCATAAGCTGATAAATTATGTTATAATTACACATAAACTGTGTTGAAATTACAGACAAGGTTGCTACATACACCTAATACAACTTAATTACATATACACATAACATTACAAAACACATGATCTTCAATGCTTTTTCCCACTTCAACATCTTGCTCACTTGAATTTGAAGTTCTAACACAGCATCCCGTAATTCTTCATTTCTAACCCTTAATTTTTCGTATTGATTTTTAGTTTCATCTAAATCCTTTGTTGTGCTTCCCAATCTATTAATCACTACTTGGTTTATGTCTTCTGCCAATTCGTCATGAAACCAATCGAAGAAACAACACCCTCTTTGCAAGGATTCCTGCAAATTTAAAAATTTGATCAAACTTAGTTTACCATTTTTTAACATACCCAAAATAAAATTAGGACTTACCTTGTAATTGTGACAACCCAAAAATTTCTTTCCATAATTCTTCTCAGTGGTTGTCCTACGAAGAACAGTGTTATCTCCACAACAGCAAAGTGGTGCAATTTGCAAGCTACTGTGTACACATGACCCAACACTTTCAGATTTCATCAGGTTCATTTGCAAAGAAGAATGCTTCGTATTCATGGAGAATGGAGAAAAACATCTTGAGTAATATGAAAACAGAGTTGAAAACACATCTGGATCAGAGAAGATTTTGCTCAAGTGAAGAAATTGCAACTGGAGTAAAGACGATGGTGAAGAACATATATAAATAAGATGAAGATAACGTCCCAGCTCACAAGCTACATAGGGGAAGTTAAGGAACGTTGGAGCCCAACTGACATAAGGGAATTCTTTGTTACGTTTTGAAACTTAAGGAACCAATTTGATACAAAAAAAAATTAATGGACCAAACTGAACCATGACCTATAGTTAAGAGACCAAAATGAGTATTTTGTCTAATAGAATTTATAAATTTCAACGAAATAACTTACAATAAAAATATAATTCATGATACTTTAGGCTATACGTTGGAAATTATAACAATTAAATAAAAGGGAAATCATGAGAATATGTTAAAGTCAAATAAAAAGTTTTGTGACATTATTATCTTTTTAAGAGTTATTAGTGTGTATTATTGTATAAGGATTGGTCATATTTTTTATAAACTCCGTTAATATTTGAAACCGGAGGACTACTGTCTGTAATTTCTTAAAACCAAGATGTTATTGAAGAAGTGAAAAACACAAGAAGGTGGGGGGTTGAATTGTAAAACTGAAAATCAATGCAATGAACAAGATATTTTTATCCTGGTTCGTTTGATCTCAAACTACTCCAGTCCACTCGTCAAGGTGATTTCGCCTCTTTCCAACGAGGTCTTAATCCACTATATTCAACTGAATATTACAAACTGCTTTAACAACTGCTAAAGCCTTCTTGATGCAAACCACAACCCGGTTTGTCAAGAAAACACTTTCTTACAAATAAGATAAATCTAGGTGTGTGAATGTTTTCTACAAAACTGTATCACAACTGTGATGTATACACAACTTAAGCTTATGAAACTAGATTGCTAAACAATGATTGAGTAAGGAGATATGTAGCGTTTAGCAAACTGAGAGAAGGAAGATTATGATTAGCTTTTAGGCGTGTAAAATGTTGGAGAGCATTAGCCAATTCAATCTTCATAGTCTTGTTTATATAGCACTGAGATTGTTGAACCTTGGAGCAATATTCTTGATTCAATGCTAATAACAAACTTTCCTTATCAAGCAGATCTTGTCTGGAATGAGGCCGTTGGTAATAATTTGCTTTCAATGCATAGTACCGTTGCTTACTTAATGCATGTTCTGGCTTGGCTCATTCTGATTCTGCTTAACTACTGATGAACAGTTGTTTTCTTTATCAGAGTGTTGAGCGCAGTTCTGTTCGTCAAGCTTCAGCATACACGTGAGTTAATCTTCTGATTCTGGTATTCTGATATAGAAACTTCTGATGCTGATGTCAAGAACCAATATTCTGATGCTTATTAAGTGTGCTCTTGCTGATACCTATCAGAGTTTCTACAAAGCAGAACGTAATATTTTTAGGTAGCAAATAGTTCATACATGAATCATATAAATAATATATCTTTTCATTTTGTTATCATCAAAACTTAAACATAGGGTAGTAGATTCAAACTTTGTTCTAACAATCTCCCCCTTTTTGATGATGACAAAAACTAGATATTTTTAAATTGAAAATAACGTGAAAAAGTATCAGAGGTAACTAAATGATAAGATGTATCAGAGTAAGAGGTTATCAAAGATAAGGGATAAGAGTTGAGAGATACTCCCCCTGAATTTATTGCTTCCCTTATTGATTCCAAGAGTTCTTCAGGATCAGATCTTTTTGCCTTTCTTTGAACATCAGATTCTCAGAGTTTTGACTATCAGAAGCTTTAGATCAGCATATCAGAGCAGAGCTTCAGATCAGCGTATCAGAGCTTTTCTTGTCAGAGCTTTGCTTTGGGTCAGAGTATCAGAGCTTTAGTCTTTAGAGTATCATGGAGCTTTCTTGTACCTGTAGACTTAAGTAAAACAGAAAACATATTCAAGTATATCAGAGTTAGAATGTTCGAGAATTTGTCTTAGTAATCCGTTATTATTTAAAATATCATTCTTGTTCTCCCCCTTTTTGTCAGCAATCAAAAAGTGTAAGTGATGTGCTAAAACAGTTAAGAGCAGAAAAACTTGTCATATTAAAAGGTTCAGAATCAAACAAAACAGTACAACAGATAATCAAAGAAAACATGAAAATGTCATGAATGAAAAACTAAGGTTGGGGAGGAAGGCGTGTGAACAGGTTCTCCAGCATGGCTTTGATCTGATCAGCAGTCTCATTCTACTTGTGTACCATGCTGACAACTGTGTCTATCTTGCTATCCTGCACATCCATCCTTTCTTTCATCTTCTGGTCATTTTCATCCATTCTTTGCTGCAGATGCATGTCATTCAGCTTCAGCTCTTCCAGAGTCTGCCTGTCCAAGGCAGCTTGATAAACATCAGAAGCATGGAGCTTCTGAGAGCTTTCTGCAACATCTTCTGCTTGACTTGCTTCAGCTTGAATAGTCTTGTCTTCTTCTGGTTGCACCTTTGAAGCTGGCTGTTTCTCAGACCATGGCTCACTATCTAGAGGGAGCACGTCTTCCTGTGGCAGCTGACTTTCAACTTCCTTTAGCAGCTTGCTGAAGTTCTGTTGTGCCTGCTCATAGTTGATATCCTACAACTTGAGGGCTTCAGCACGTACCCAAATTCTGAATTGTGACCAGAGCTGGTCAGAGGCAGCTGGGTCAATCATTCCTGGACAGACTTGCTTCAGAGAAGCAATCCACTGCTGCAAACCTGTTTCAAAATTCATAATACCAGAGCCAACATCTGGTTGTTTTGGTTTTGGAATGGCTATTTTATGTTTCAGATCAGTAAGACGGTCAAGGATTGTTAAGTCTATGAAGGTCCTGCTGGGGTTTTCGGTGGTTTGCTTGGGAGCTGTTTGTTTTGGAGATGGAGTGGGAGTATCAGAAATAATGATTGGACTGTTTGGGGTTTTGGGAGTATTTGGTGGTGTAGATTCTGGTGAGGATGGCAGCTGGGCCATTGTGACTGTTGTTCCACATGGCAGCTGGATTTCCAGAGGTGATGGTTGAGGTGAATGAGGTTCAGAAGGTGGAGGAGTTGGAGTTTCAGAGTGATGAAACTCAGGTTGAGGTGATGGTGGATGAATTTCTGGTTGAGGAAAGGGAGAAGGAATTGCTGGTTGTGGAGAAGTTGTTGGAATTTCTGGTTGTTCAGGGATAAGAGGTTCTTCTGGAATGGGTGAGAGAGGTTTTTCTGGTTGTGGAGAGTGGACATTTTGTGGTTCAGAGTTTGGATTAATGGAGGAGTGATCAGAAGTGTGTTGATCAATGTCAGACAGCACTTTGTCAATTGCTGATGTTGTTGATATTGTTGGTTTGCGATGTTTGGTTCGGAGTCTTCTGAGTTGAAGTGCCTCAGAAGGGTCATCTTCTGGTTCAGTTTCATCTATTGTTGGGATGGGGATTGAGATTCTATGAGAGGTTGGAGGTGGAATTGATGCTGGAATAGTAGAAGAATTTAAAACAGAAGCAGCAGATAAATTACCTCTTTTCTTGGGTGTCTGCTGGGATGATCCTTCTGAAGGTGCCTTCCTTTTCTCCGTCTTCTTCAGTGTCACTTCTGGTTGAGGTTGGTGCAGATCTTTGATCTTCATATTGGGATCTGTACCATCAGCTTTGCACGCGTCCAGATATCTGAGAACTACCACTGGCTTGGATTCTATCTCAGAAAATAAAGGAAAGTCACTCAGTGGGACTCTTCTGCTGGTGATATCAGCAATAGGAGTAGCGCTGGGTTCCTTTTTGATATTCTCTATCAACTTCATTTTCTTCAAGTTCTTCGCGTTCAGAGGCTTCCCAACCGTTGGTTCAATGGTGCTTAACTCTTGAGCTTCTATCAGATGCTCTATCAGCCTATTCTCAGTCAGAATATCTGATATCAACCTTCCAAAGGGTATCCAATCCCTCTTTGTTCTTTCTTCTTCCCTGGTTTCCTTCACGCTTATTCTGAGGTGATTAAACAGAAGATGAGCGAAGTTGATTTTTACCTTCTGATTGATAAAGTAGATCAGAAACTGCTGATCTACATTTATGTAATCAGGGGAACTAGTTGGCTTCCTATGGTTAAAACACCCCAGAATTATCTTCTCCCAAACTCTATGATGATCCTTCAGATCTTTGATCTTGCTGCTGGGCACCCCATGGGTGAAAATCCTTTCTGCTATGACGCCCACGTCAGCACATCTCTCAGCCATATCAATACAGCGGACGCCACCGCCACTGTAACCAATTAACCTTGCTATGTGATCCTCAGTGATCACAATCTTCTTCCCCATAATGTAGGAGGTGACTTGATGCGTTGAAGCAGTTGCATGAATCCAGAACTCCTTGACTAACATATGGAATGTTGGTCCAACCAACCTGTCAAAATACCTTTCCCATTTCTGTGCCCTAACTTCTTCTGTTAAATCAAAACCGTTTTCCTTCAGACTTCCAAAATCAATGATCAATTCAGATAACACTTCAATATTCTTCACAGGAGTGAGGAGTGTTCTGAATGGCACTTGATACTGTTCAGATGATGCTTTCTTCTGAGAACCTGCAGAAGCACTGCTGGAGGTTGCCATGTTCACACTTAGGGATTTTTGAGAAAAACTGAGAAAAAGGGTTTGCAAGAGATGAACACAGAAAAATGCAGAGAATACTTTGAGAAATAATGAGAAACTGTAAAAGATTAAAGTGAGAGGTTAACGTGTTTAAATAGGGTTCAAAATATTTTGAAACAGTAAACGTTTTCAATAAAGAGGAATAAAATCATGATTATGTTTTAAAAACATGATTACTTTCATTTAATGCTTGCTGATTTTGGGGGATTTGAGAAAGATACTTAAAACGGTTACCAGACATGTGTCTCAATGCACCCTATCAGCGTTTTGCCTTCTCAGAAGCGTGCACGCGTTCTGCTTCAGAGATTTGCTGATGATTGGATGACACTTGTTTGATGTAGTGATCAGCACGTCTGTCTTTGAGCTTAGACTCTCAGATCTTTAGACTTGCATCTGATACAATCTGCATGTTCTATCTTTCTGAAAAGAGATTGATCAGAAGTTCACAGTAAAACAAATACATTCTGAAGATAAATATATGGAATTAAAACATTTTCACTCTGGGCAGATTTTCATGCTGAGATGTTTCAGAATGAAATTGAACCTATCTTCAGAAAGGGGTTTAGTGAAGATATCAGCCCATTGATGGTCTGTATCTATAAATTTTAAATTCAAAATTCCTTTCTGAATATAGTCCCTAATGAAGTGATGTTTTATTTCTATATTCTTAGCTCTAGAATGTAAAATAGGATTCTTACTTAAGCAAATAGCATAAGTATTATCACAGAGTATAGGAATGTTACTCTCAAAAATCTGGAAGTCTTCAAGCTGACTTTTCATCCAGAGCATTTGTGTGCTACATCCTGCTGCTGCTATGTACTCAGCTTCTATTGTTGATAGCGCAATTGTTGATTGCCTTTTGCTGGACCAAGAGATCAGATTTTCTCCCAGAAACTGGCAGCTTCCAGAATTACTTTTACGCTCCACTCTGTCTCCAGCAAAGTCAGCATCGCAGTAGCCTACTAAACTGTAATCACTAGATTTTCTATAAAACAAACCCAGATTAGTAGTACCTTTCAGATACTTGAAAATTCGCTTACCAGCTGTTAAGTGAGATTCTCTAGGATCTGATTGGAATCTAGCACAAATACAAACACTGAATAATATATCAGGTCTTGAAGCAGTCAGATAAAGGAGAGAACCAATCATACCTCTGTAGACTTTCTGTTCTACATTTTTTCTTACCTCTTCTCTTTCCAGGATGCACGTGGGATGCATTGGAATCTTTGATGGCTTACATTCTGAGAGGTCAAATTTCTTCAGAAGGTCTCTGATGTATTTGCTCTGATGAATGTAAGTTCCCTCTGGAGTTTGATTGATCTGAATTCCTAGAAAGAATTTCAGTTCCCCCGTGAGGCTCGTCTCAAATTCTGCCTACATACACTTAGCAAATTTTCTTCCAAGAGAAGGATTAGTAGAACCAAAAATAATATCATCAACATAAATTTGACAGACTAAGATGTCATTCTTAACTGATTTACAGAATAAGGTAGTGTCCACCTTCCCTCTGGTGAATTCATTTTCTAACAGAAAGTTACTTAGCCTTTCATACCAAGCTCTGGGAGCTTGTTTCAGACCATATAGTGACTTCTTTAGTTTGAAAACATGTTCTGTATGTTTTGTATTTTCAAAACCAGGGGGTTGGTGCACATAAACCTCTTCTTCTATATAACCGTTTAAGAATGCACTCTTGACATCCATCTGATACAGAGTGATGCCTCTATTAACAACAAATGAAATTAAAAGTCTGATAGATTCTAACCTGGCGACTGGAGCAAAGGTTTCTGTATAGTCTATCCCCTCTTGCTGACTATAACCTTGTGCAACCAGTCGTGCCTTGTTTCTGATGACTTCACCTTGTTCATTTAGCTTGTTTCTGAAGACCCATCTTGTTCCAATGACGTTGAATCCTTTTGGTCTGGGAACAAGATCCCATACGCCATTTCTGGTGAATTGATTTAGCTCTTCTTGCATTGCCAGAATCCAGTCATTATCCAGAAGTTCTTCATCAATAGAAGAAGGTTCAATCAGAGACACAAGTCCCATGAGTGTTTCTTCAGAGTTTCTGAAGCTTGCTCTTGTTCTGATTGGATCTTCCTTTCTTCCTAAGATAGTCTCTTCTGGGTGATCCAAGCTGCTTCTGGGTAATCTCTTCTGAGGTTGATCAGCAGCTGTTGTAGGATTGCTAGCAGTGCTCCTTTCAGATGTTGAAGGAGTGTCTGTGTTGAGAGCTTCTGATGACTTGTCTTCAGAACCTGTAAATTTAATTTCCATACCTGCAAAAACTTCATTTTGCTTTGACTTTTCAGAGTCAAGCTTATCATCAAAACGAACACTGATTGATTCTTCCACAATCTGTATTTCTGTATTGTATACTCTGTACCCTCTTGAGCGTTCAGAGTATCCTAACATAATACACTTCTGTGCTTTAGAGTCAAACTTGTTCAAATAATTCTTTGTATTTAACATAAAACAGGTACATCCAAATGGATGAAAATATGAAATGTTGGGCTTTCTGTTCTTCCACAATTCATATGGAGTCTTTTCCAGAATAGGTCTTATTGAGATTCTATTCTGAATGTAGCACGCTGTGTTTATTGCCTCTGCCCAGAAGATCTTAGCAACATTTGTCTCATTGATCATGGTTCTGGCCATTTCTTGCAATGTTCTGTTCTTTCGTTCTACAACTCCATTTTGTTGGGGAGTTCTAGGACAAGAGAAATCATGCAGAATGCCTCTGTCATTAAAGAATGACTCAAAATCTTTGTTTTCAAACTCTCCACCATGATCACTTATGACTTTAACGATTCTAAGATCCTTTTCATTCTGAACTTGGTTATAGAAGGTAACAAACACAGAGTGTGACTCGTCCTTGTGTCTTAAGAACTTTACCCATGTCCATCTGCTATAGTCATCTACGATTACTAACCCATACTTCTTGCCACTGACTGAAGCAGTTTTAACTGGTCCAAATAAGTCAATGTGCAGAAGTTCTAATGGCTTAGAGGTAGAAACAACATTTTTAGATTTAAAAGCAGGTTTTGCAAACTTGCCTTTCTGACATGCTTCACACAGAGCATCTGAATTGAACTTCAAATCAGGAAGTCCTCTGACCAGATTGAGTTTGTTAATCTGAGATATTCTTCTCATACTAACATGCCCCAATCTTCTGTGCCAGATCCACTGCTCGTTGTTAACAGACAGAAGGCACTTTAAATTCTGACTTTTTAGTTCAGAAAGTTTGATTTTGTAAATGTTGTTTTTCCTCTTACCATTAAACAGGATAGTCCCATCTTTCTGACTAACAGCTTTACATGATTTTTGATTAAAGATTATATCATAACCGTTATCACTTAATTGACTTATGGATAACAGATTATGCATTAATCCATCTACTAGCAGAACATTATTAATAGAGGGAAGATTTCCATTACCTACAGTTCCAGAGCCAATTATCTTTCCCCTCTGATTGCCTCCAAAGCCAACGTGGCCTCCAGGCTTAAGTTCCTGGCTTTGGAACATATGTCTTCTTCTCGTCATGTGTCGCGAGCAGCTAGAGTCCAGGTACCATGACTAGTGTTTCTGACTTGCTGCTAAAGATATCTGCAACATGTATTATTTTATCCTTAGGTACCCAGATTTTCTTGGGTCCTGATTTGTTAGTTTTACCAAAACTCTGGTTGAATTTTGGTTTCACAGAGTACTTACGTCTACTGTATTTAATATCATGTGTGTGACCATACACAAAATGTGAATTCAGAGGAGTGTGTTTAATGGTTACGTCCATGACATTCTTTGGTGTAGGAACCTTACCTTGGTATCCTATTCCTTTCCTGCCGTTTCTGCTAACTCCATAGATTATTGAAGCCATTTTGCTTCTATCTATGCTTTTAGCGAGGAACTTCTGGAAACTGTGATCATACTCCTTGATGATCTCATCAACGTTGCTGGGAGTTTCAGAAATCGGTTCCTTCTGAGAGTTTTGTAAAGTATTTTCTAATTTTGAAATTTTATTTCTCAGCTCAGAATTCTCCAATTTGAGACTCTCAGTCTTATTAGAGTCAGATTCAAGATTCCTTTTCAGGTCTCTGAATTTAACTCTAATTTGCTGATACCTTTCCAGAATTTTATTAAGGCTTTCAGCAAGTTCAACCTTGGTAAAATTAACAGCAAAGTTAGGAAATACCTCTTCAGTATCTGATTCTGAGTCTGATTCAGAAGCTTCACTATCTTCTGAAATGTTAGCCATGAGAGCTATGTTTGCCCTCTCATCATCAGATTCTGAGTCAGCTTCAGACGAGTCAGAGTCATCCCATGTAGCCATGAGACTTTTCTTCTTTTCTCTTCCAAACTTCTTTTGGGCTTTTCCCTCTGAAGCTTTGGACAGTCACTCTTGTAGTGTCCTTGCTCATTGCACTCATAGCAGATGATGTCCTTGGTGTTTGGCTTTTTGCTACTTGAGGAGCCTTAAGATCTTCTGTATCCAAAGGAAGAATCTGTCCTTCTGTATCTGGAAGAGGACTCGTTCTGATCAGATCTTCTGGGATTCCTGAACTTCCTTTGCCTCTGCTTCCACAGTTGATTTACTCTTCTGGAGAGGAGGGAGAGTTCGTCTTCTTCTTGCTTCTGAGGCTCGTCAGCTTCTAGCTCTATCTCATGACTTCTGAGGGAGCTTATAAGTTCCTCCAGAGTAATTTTGTTGAGATCTTTTGCTAGCTTCAGAGCTGTAACCATTGGTCTCCACTGCTTGGGTAAACTTCTGATGATTTTCTTGACATGGTCAGCAGTAGAGTATCCTTTGTCCAGAACCTTGAGACCAGCTACCAAAATCTGGAATCTTGAGAACATTGTTTCAATGGATTCAGATTCTTCCATTTTGACCGCCTCATACTTCTGAATGAGCGCCAGAGCTTTAGTTTCTTTAACCTAAACATTTCCCTCATGCGTCATTCTGAGTGAGTCAAAAATGTTCTTTGCTGTGTCTCTGTTGGAGATCTTTTCATATTCAGTATAGGAGATGGCGCTGAGAAGGATGGTTCTGGCCTTGTGGTGATTCTTGAAGTCACGCTTTTGTTGATCAGTCATTGTTTTTCTATCAATCTTCTGACAGCTTGCATTCACAGGGTGCGTGTATCCATCTGTCACCATATCCCACAGATCAGCATCATGTGCCAGAAAGAAGCTTTCAATTCTGTCTTTCCAGTAATCAAAGTTTTCTCCATCAAAGACTGGAGGTTTGCCGCTGAATCTGTCTCTGTCCTCATGGTTGTCATTGCTGGTGTGAGAATAAGTTCCTGCCATTGTGTTTTTCTGACGCTGGATCTTGTACTGACACGGTTAAGTGTTTTAGCTCAGAACCAGGCGCTCTGATGCCAATTGAAGAAGTGAAAAACACAAGAAGTGGGGGGTTGAATTGTAAAACTGAAAATCAATGCAATGAACAAGATATTTTTATCCTAGTTCGTTTGATCTCAAACTACTCCAGTCCACCCGTCAAGGTGATTTCTCCTCTCTCCAACGAGGTCTTAATCCACTATATTCAACTGAATATTACAAACTGCTTTAACAACTGCTAAAGCCTTCTTAATGCAAACAACAACCCGGTTTGTCAAGGAAACACTTTCTTACAAAGAAGATAAATCTAGGTGTGTGAATGTTTTCTACAAAACTATATCACAACTGTGATGTATACACAACTTAAGCTTATGAAACTAGATTGCTAAACAATGATTGAGTAAGGAGATATGTAGCGTTTAGTAAACTGAGAGAAGGAAGATTATGATTAGCTTTTAGGCGTGTAAAATGTTGGAGAGCATTAGCCAATTCAATCTTCATAGTCTTGTTTATATAGCACTGAGATTGTTGAACGTTGGAGCAATATTCTTGATTCAATGCTAATAACAAACTTTCCTTATCAAGCAGATCTTGTCTGGAATGAGGCCGTTGGTAATAATTTGCTTTCAATGCACAGTACCGTTGCTTACTTAATGCATGTTCTAGCTTGGCTCATTCTGACTCTGCTTAACTGCTGATGAACGGTTGTTTTCTTTATCAGAGTGTTGAGCGCATTTCTGTTCATCAAGCTTCAGCATACACGTGAGTTAATCTTCTGATTCTGGTATTCTGATATAGCAACTTCTGATGCTGATGTCAAGAACCAATATTCTGATGCTGATTAAGTGTGCTCTTGCTGATACCTATCAGAGTTTCTGCAAAGCAGAACGTAATATTTTTAGGTAGCAAATAGTTCATAGATGAATCATATAAATAATATATATTTTCATTTTGTTATCATCAAAACTTAAACATAGGGTAGTAGATTCAAACTTTGTTCTAACAGTTATAACCATAGTTATTAAATTCATATCCTTTCGGTCGGTTGGACCGGTTAGATTGTGAATTAGAAAGTAGAATGATTAAGTAAGGTTATTAGATCATTGTTGTCGATAAAAATCAGTGTGACTTAGACGGTTCACTAGTCAGATTAGTGAACATATGAGTTTCTTAATCTAACAGAGTGAATTTTTTATGTTTTTTTACTTAAAAATAATTTTCATTCTTTATTTTCATTTTCTTAAGTTTTGGTGCTCTATTATTAAATCATGTTTTAGACATATATATAATTATCTTAGTTATATATGATAACGAAATAATATTACAAATATAAATATAAAATTTTATCAAATTTTAAGAATCTGACCTATAACCTTTTAAAAGTATTGGGATTGTAATTTTACTTTTGCAGCCTAAATCTCTTTGATGTTTAATTTAATTAAAGAAAACAAAGTTATATATTCTATAATTATAATATTACAATTTTCATTATATTCTATGTAATATGTCATTTTGTCAACCTTTAGGAACATGTCCATGTAACATGTCATTTTGTTAACCTTTTGAAACATATCTATGTAATATGTCATTCTATCAAACTTTTGCAACATGTCTATGTAACATGTCATTATATCAACCATTTGGAACATGTCTATGTATTTTGGAACATATCTATGTAACATACATGACAACTTCATATTTTCATTTCAAGTAATTTGATGTGTTCATTTACTAGTAAAACCCAAATTTATGTTGCTACAATTAATGATATGCCAAACAAAAAAAGTCATATTAAAATTATAAATTGTGTTAAAATTACACATAAGATTGCACATAACCTTCATAAACTGATAAATTATGTTAGAATTACACATAAACTGTGTTGAAATTACATACAAGGTTGCTACATACACCTAATACAACTTAATGACAAATACACATAACATTACAAAATACATGATATTCAATGTTTTTTTCCACTTCAACATCTTGTTCACTTGAATTTGAAGTTCTAACACAGCATCCCATAATTCTTCATTTCTAACCCTTAATTTTTCGTATTGATTCTTAGTTTCATCTAAATCCTTTGTTGTGCTTCCCAATCTATTAATCACTACTTGGTTTATGTCTTCTTCCATATCCTCATAGAACCAATCGAAGAAATCACATCCTCTTTGCAAGGATTCCTGCAAATTTAAAACTATGATCAAACTTTGATTACCATTTTTTAACATACTCAAACCAAAATTAGGACTTACCTTGTAATTGTGACAACCCCAAAATTTCTTTCCATAATTATTCTTAGTGGTTGTCCTATGAAGAACGGTGTTATCTCCACAACAGCAAAGTGGTGCAATTTGCAAGCTATTGTGTACACATGACCCAACACTTTCAGATTTCTTCGGGTTCATTTGCGAAGAAGAACGCTTCGTATTCATGGAGAATGGAGCGAAACATCTTGAGTAATATGAAAACGGAGTTGAAAACACATTTGGAGCAGAGAAGATTTTTCTCAAGTGGAGAAAACACATCTGGAGTAAAGACGATGGTGAAGAACATATATAAATAAGATGAAAATAACGTGCCAGATCACTAGCTACATAGGTCAAGTTAACGAACGTTGGAGCCCAACCGACATAAGGGAATTCTTTGTTACGTTTTGAAACTTAAGGAATCAATTTGATACAAAAAAAGTTAATGGACCAAACTTAACCATGACCTATTGTTAAGAGACCAAAATGAGTATTTTGTCTAATAGAATTTATAAATTTCAATGAAATAACTTACAATAAAAATAAAATTCATGATACTTTAGGCTATACGTTGGAAATTATAACATTTAAATAAAAGGGAAATTATGAGCATATTTTATAGTCAAATAAAAATTTATTGTGACATTATTATCTTTTTAAGAGTTATTAGTGTGTATTATTGTATAAGGATTGAACATATTTTTTATAAACTCTGTTAATATTTGAAATCGGAGGACGACTGTCTGTAATTTCTTAAAACCAAGATGTTATAACCATAGTTTTAAAATTCATATCCTTTCGGTCGGTTGGACCGGTTAGATTGTGAATCAGCGAGTAGAACGATTCAGTAAGGTTATTAGATCATTGTTGTCGATAAAAATCAGTGTGACTCAAATGGTTCACTTGTCAGATCAGTGAACCTGTGGGTTTCTTAATCTTACAGATTGAATGTTTTATATTTTTTGAGTTAAAAATAATTTTCATTCATTATTTTCATTTTCTTAAGTTTTGGTGCTCTATTATTAAATCCTGTTTTATTAATATATATAATTATCTTAATTATTTATGATAACGAAATAATATTACGAATATAAATATAAAAGTTTATCAAATTTTAAGAATCTGACCTATAACCTTTTAAAATTATTGGGATTGTAATTTTACTTTTGCACCTTAAATCTCTTTGATGTTTAATTTAATTAAAGAAAACAAAGTTATATATTCTATAATTATAATATTACAATTTTCATTATATTCTATGTAATATGTCATTTTGTCAACCTTTAGGAACATGTCTATGTAAAATGTCATTTTGTCAACCTTTTAAAACATATCTATGTAATATGTCATTCTATCAAACTTTTGCAACATGTCTATGTAAAATGTCATTATATCAACCATTTGGAACATGTCTATGTATTTTGGAACATATATATGTAACATGTTAACTTCATATTTTCATTTCAATTAATTTGATGTGCTCATTTACTATAAATACCCAAATTTATGTTTCTACAATTAATGATATGCCAAACAAAATAAGTCACATTAAAATTATAAACTATGTTAAAATTACACATAACCTTAATAAACTGATAAATTATGTTTGAATTATACATAAACTGTGTTTAAATTACAGACAATGTCGCTGCATACACATAATACAGCTTAATGACAAATACACATAACATTACAAAACACATGATCTTCAATGTTTTTTTCCACTTCAACATCTTGTTCACTTGAATTTGAAGTTCTAACACAGCATCCCCTAATTCTTTATTTCTAACCCTTAATTTTTCGTATTGATTCTTAGTTTCATCTAAATCATTTGTTGTGCTTCCTAATATATTAATCACTACTTGGTTTATGTCTTCTGCCAATTACTCTTGAAACCAATCGAAGAAACCACATACTCTTTGCAAGGATTCCTGCAAATTTAAAAATTTGAACAAAATTTGTTTACCATTTTTTAACATACCCAAACCAAAATTAAGACTTACCTTGTAATTGTGACAACCCCAAATTTCTTTCCATAATTCTTCTTAGTGGTTGCCCTACTGTGTACACATGACCCAACACTTTTAGATTTCTTCAGGTTCATTTGCGAAGAAGAATGCTTCGTATTCATGGATAATGAAGCGAAACATCTTGAGTAATATGAAAACAAAGTTGAAAACGCATCTGGAGCAGAGAAGATTTTGCTCAAAGGAAGAAAATGCATCTATAGTAAAGACGATGGTGAAGAACATATATAAATAAGATGAAGATAGCGTGCCAGCTCACCAGCTACATTGGTCAAGTTAACGAACGTTGGAGCCCAACTGACATAAGGTAATTCTTTGTTACGTTTTGAAACTTAAGGAACCAATTTTATACAAAAAAAAAAAATTAATGGACCAAATTGAACCATGTCCTATAGTTAAGAGACCAAAATGAGTAGTTTGTCTAATAGAATTTATAAATTTCAACAAAATAACTTACAATAAAAATAAAATTCATGATACTTTAGGCTATACGTTGGAAATTATAACATTTAAATAAAATGGAAATTATAAGCATATGTTATAGTCAAATAAAAATTTATTGTGACATTAATAACTTTTTAAGAGTTATTAATGTGTATTATTGTATAAGGATTGGTCATATTTTTTATAAACTCCGTTAATATTTGAAACCGGAGGACTACTGTCTATAATTTCTTAAAACCAAGATGTTATAACCATAGTTTTAAAATTCATATCCTTTCGGTCGGTTGGACCGGTTAGACTGTGAATTATAGAGTAGAATGATTCAGTAAGGTTATTAGATCATTGTTGTCGATAAAAATCAGTGTGACTCAGACGGTTCACTTGTCAAATCAGTGAACCTATGGGTTTCTTAATCTGACAGATTGAATGTTTTATGTTTTTTGAGTTAAAAATAATTTTCATTCTTTATTTTCATTTTCTTAAGTTTTGGTGATCTATTATTAAATCCTGTTTTATTAATATATATAATTATCTTAATTATTTATGATAACGATATAATATTACGAATATAAATATAAAATTTTATCAAATTTTAAGAATCTGACCTATAACCTTTTAAAATTATTGGGATTGTAATTTTACTTTTGCACCTTATATCTCTTTGATGTTAATTTAATTAAAGAAAACAAAGTTATATATTTTATAATTGTAATATTACAATTTTCATTATATTTTATGTAATATGTCATTTTGTCAACCTTTAGGAACATGTCTATGTAACATGTCATTTTGTCAACCTTTTGAAACATATCTATGTAATATGTCATTCTATCAAACTTTTGCAACATGTCTATGTAACATGTTATTATATCAACCATTTGGAACATGTCTATGTATTTTGGAACATATCTATGTAACATGTCAACTTCATATTTTCATTTCAATTAATTTGATGTGTTCATTTACTAGAAATACCCAAATTTATGTTGCTACAATTAATGATATGCCAAACAAAATAAGTCACATTTAAATTATAAATTGTGTTAATATTACACATAAGATTGCACATAACCTTCATAAACTGATAAATTATGTTAGAATTACACATAAACTGTGTTGAAATTACAGACAATGTTGCTACATACACCTAATACAGCTTAATGACAAATACATATAACATTACAAAACACATGATCTTCAATGTTTTTTTCCACTTCAACATCTTGTTCACTTGAATTTGAAGTTCTAACACAGCATCCCCTAATTCTTTATTTCTAACCCTTAATTTTTCGTATTGATTCTTAGTTTCATCTAAATCCTTTGTTTTGCTTCCCAATCTATTAATCACAACTTGGTTTATGTCTTCTGGCTATTCCTCATGAAACCAATCCAAGAAACCACATACTCTTTGCAAGGATTCCTGCAAATTTAAAAATTTTATCAAACTTTGTTTACCATTTTTTAACATACCCAAACCAAAATTAAGACTTACTATGTAATTGTGACAACCCCAAAATTTCTTTCCATAATTCTTCTCAGTGGTTGTCATACGAAGAACAGTGTTATCTCCACGACAACAAACAACAAAGTGGTACAATTTGCAAGCTACTGTGTAAACATGACCAAACACTTTCAGATTTCTTCAGGTTCATTTGCGAAGAAGATTGCTTCATATTCATTGATAATGGAGCGAAACATCTTGAGTAATATGAAAATGGAGTTGAAAACGCATCTGGAGCAGAGAAGATTTTGCTCAAAGGAAGAAAATGCATTTGGAGTAAAGACGATGGTGAAGAACATATATAAATAAGATGAAGATAGCGTGCCAACTCACCAGCTACATTGGTCATTTTAACAAACGTTGGAGCCCAACTGACATAAGGTAATTCTTTGTTACCTTTTGAAACTTAAGGAACCAATTTTATACAAAAAAAAAAATTAATGGACCAAACTGATCCATGACCTATAGTTAAGAGACAAAAAATGAGTATTTTGTCTAATAGAATTTATAAATTTCAACGAAATAACTTATAATAAAAATAAAATTTATGATACTTTAGGCTATACGTTGGAAATTATAACATTTAAATAAAATGGAAATTATGAGCATATGTTATAGTCAAATAAAAATTTATTGTGACATTAATATCTTTTTAAGAGTTATTAGTGTGTATTATTGTATAAGGATTGGTCATATTTTTTATAAACTCCGTTAATATTTGAAATCGGAGGACTACCGTCTATAATTTCTTAAAACCAAGATGTTATAACCATAGTTTTAAAATTCATATCCTTTCGGTCGGTTGGACCGGTTAGACTGTGAATTATAGAGTAGAACGATTCAGTAAGGTTATTAGATCATTGTTGTGGATAAAAATCAGTGTGACTCAGACGGTTCACTTGTCAGATCAAGGAACCTGTGGGTTTCTTAATCTGACAGATTGAAGGTTTTATGTTTTTTGAGTTAAAAATAATTTTCATTTTCTTAAGTTTTGGTGCTCTATTATTAAATCCTGTTTTATTAATATATATAATTATCTTAATTATTTATGATAACGAAATGATATTACGAATATAAATATAAAATTTTATCAAATTTTAAGAATCTGACCTATAACCTTTTAAAATTATTGGGATTCTAATTTTACTTTTGCACCTTAAATCTCTTTGATGTTTAATTTAATTAAAGAAAACAAAGTTATATATTTTATAATTGTAATATTACAATTTTCATTATATTCTATGTAATATGTTATTTTGTCAACCTTTAGGAACATGTCTATGTAACATGTCATTTTGTCAAGCTTTTGAAACATATCTATGTAATATGTCATTCTATCAAACTTTGGCAACATGTCTATGTAACATGTTATTATATCAACCATTTGGAACATGTCTATGTATTTTGGAACATATATATGTATCATGTAAACTTCATATTTTCATTTCAATTAATTTGATGTGTTCATTTACTAGAAATACCCAAATTTATGTTGCTACAATTAATGATATGCCAAACAAAATAAGTCACATTAAAATTATAAACTGTGTTAATATTACACATAAGATTGCACATAACCTTCATAAACTGATAAATTATGTTAGAATTACACATAAACTATGTTGAAATTACAGACAATGTTGCTACATACACCTAATACAACTTAATGACAAATACACACAACATTACAAAACACATGATCTTCAATGTTTTTTTCCACTTCAACATCTTGTTCACTTGAATTTGAAGTTCTAACACAGCATCCCCTAATTCTTTATTTCTAACCCTTAATTTTTCGTATTGATTCTTAGTTTCATCTAAATCCTTTGTTGTGCTTCCCAATCTATTAATCACTACTTGGTTTATGTCTTCTGCCTATTCCTCATGAAACCAATCGAAGAAACCACATACTCTTTGCAAGGATTCCTGCAAATTTAAAAATTTGATCAAACTTTGTTTACCATTTTTTAACATACCCAAACCAAAATTAAGACTTACCTTGTAATTGTGACAACCCCAAAATTTCTTTCCATAATTCTTCTCAGTGGTTGTCCTACGAAGAACAGTGTTATCTCCACAATAACAAACAACAAAGTGGTGCAATTTGCAAGCTACTGTGTAAACATGACCAAACACTTTCAGATTTCTTCAGGTTCATTTGCGAAGAAGATTGCTTCATATTCATTGATAATGGAGCGAAACATCTTGAGTAATATGAAAATGGAGTTGAAAACACATCTGAAGCAGAGAAGATTTTGCTCAAAGGAAGAAAATGCATCTGGAGTAAAGACGATGGTGAAGAACATATATAAATAAGATGAAGATAGCGTGCCAACTCACCAGCTACATTGGTCATTTTAACAAACGTTGGAGCCCAACTGACATAAGGTAATTCTTTGTTACGTTTTGAAACTTAAGGAACCAATTTTATACAAAAAAAAAATTAATGGACCAAACTGATCCATGACCTATAGTTAAGAGACAAAAAATAAGTATTTTGTCTAATAGAATTTATAAATTTCAACGAAATAACTTATAATAAAAATAAAATTTATGATACTTTAGGCTATACGTTGGAAATTATAACATTTAAATAAAATGGAAATTATGAGCATATGTTATAGTCAAATAAAAATTTATTGTGACATTAATATCTTTTTAAGAGTTATTAGTGTGTATTATTGTATAAGGATTGGTCATATTTTTTATAAACTCCGTTAATATTTGAAATCGGAGGACTACCGTCTATAATTTCTTAAAACCAAGATGTTATAACCATAGTTTTAAAATTCATATCCTTTCGGTCGGTTGGACCGGTTAGACTGTGAATTATAGAGTAGAACGATTCAGTAAGGTTATTAGATCATTGTTGTGGATAAAAATCAGTGTAACTCAGACGGTTCACTTGTCAGATTAAGGAACCTGTGGGTTTCTTAATCTGACAGATTGAAGGTTTTATGTTTTTTGAGTTAAAAATAATTTTCATTTTCTTATGTTTTGGTGCTCTATTATTAAATCCTATTTTATTAATATATATAATTATCTTAATTATTTATGATAACGAAATAATATTACGAATATAAATATAAAATTTTATCAAATTTTAGGAATCTGACCTATAACCTTTTAAAATTATTGGGATTCTAATTTTACTTTTGCACCTTAAATCTCTTTGATGTTTAATTTAATTAAAGAAAACAAAGTTATATATTTTATAATTGTAATATTACAATTTTCATTATATTTTATGTAATATGTCATTTTGTCAACCTTTAGGAACATGTCTATGTAACATGTCATTTTGTCAACCTTTTGAAACATATCTATGTAATATGTCATTCTATCAAACTTTTGCAACATGTCTATGTAACATGTTATTATATCAACCATTTGGAACATGTCTATGTATTTTGAAAATATATATGTAACATGTAAACTTCATATTTTCATTTCAATTAACTTGATGTGTTCATTTACTAGAAATACCCAAATTTATGTTGCTACAATTAATGATATGCCAAACAAAATAAGTCACATTAAAATTATAAATTGTGTTAATATTACACATAAGATTGCACATAACCTTCATAAACTGATAAATTATGTTAGAATTACACATAAACTATGTTGAAATTACAGACAATGTTGCTACATACACCTAATACAACTTAATGACAAATACACATAACATTACAAAACACATGATCTTCAATGTTTTTTTCCACTTCAACATCTTGTTCACTTGAATTTGAAGTTCTAACACAGCATCCCCTAATTCTTTATTTCTAACCCTTAATTTTTCGTATTGATTCTTAGTTTCATCTAAATCCTTTGTTGTGCTTCCCAATCTATTAATCACTACTTGGTTTATGTCTTCTGCCTATTCCTCATGAAACCAATCGAAGAAACCACATACTCTTTGCAAGGATTCTTGCAAATTTAAAAATTTGATCAAACTTTGTTTACCATTTTTTAACATACCCAAACCAAAATTAAGACTTACCTTGTAATTGTGACAACCCCAAAATTTCTTTCCATAATTCTTCTCAGTGGTTGTCCTACGAAGAACAGTGTTATCTCCACAACAACAAACAACAAAGTGGTGCAATTTGCAAGCTACTGTGTAAACATGACCAAACACTTTCAGATTTCTTCAGGTTCATTTGCGAAGAAGATTGCTTCATATTCATTGATAATGGAGCGAAACATCTCGAGTAATATGAAAATGGAGTTGAAAACGCATCTGGAGCAGAAAAGATTTTGCTCAAAGGAAGAAAATGCATCTGGAGTAAAGACGATGGTGAAGAACATATATAAATAAGATGAAGATAGCGTCCCAACTCACCAGCTACATTGGTCAATTTAACAAACGTTGGAGCCCAACTGACATAAGGTAATTCTTTGTTACGTTTTGAAACTTAAGGAACCAATTTTATACAAAAAAAAATTAATGGACCAAACTGATCCATGACCTATAGTTAAGAGACAAAAAATAAGTATTTTGTCTAATAGAATTTATAAATTTCAACGAAATAACTTATAATAAAAATAAAATTTATGATACTTTAGGCTATACGTTGGAAATTATAACATTTAAATAAAATGGAAATTATGAGCATATGTTATAGTCAAATAAAAATTTATTGTGACATTAATATCTTTTTAAGAGTTATTAGTGTGTATTATTGTATAAGGATTGGTCATATTTTTTATAAACTCCGTTAATATTTGAAATCGGAGGACTACCGTCTATAATTTCTTAAATCCAAGATGTTATAACCATAGTTTTAAAATTCATATCCTTTCGGTCGGTTGGACCGGTTAGACTGTGAATTATAGAGTAGAACGATTCAGTAAGGTTATTAGATCATTGTTGTGGATAAAAATCAGTGTGACTCAGACGGTTCACTTGTCAGATCAAGGAACCTGTGGGTTTTTTAATCTGACAGATTGAATGTTTTATGTTTTTTGAGTTAAAAATAATTTTCATTTTCTTAAGTTTTGGTGCTCTATTATTAAATCCTGTTTTATTAATATATATAATTATCTTAATTATTTATAATAACGAAATAATATTACGAATATAAATATAAAATTTTATCAAATTTTAAGAATCTGACCTATAACCTTTTAAAATTATTGGGATTCTAATTTTACTTTTGCACCTTAAATCTCTTTGATGTTTAATTTAATTAAAGAAAACAAAGTTATATATTTTATAATTGTAATATTACAATTTTCATTATATTCTATGTAATATGTCATTTTGTCAACCTTTAGGAACATGTCTATGTAACATGTCATTTTGTCAAGCTTTTGAAACATATCTATGTAATATGTCATTCTATCAAACTTTGGCAACATGTCTATGTAACATGTTATTATATCAACCATTTGGAACATGTCTATGTATTTTGGAACATATATATGTAACATGTAAACTTCATATTTTCATTTCAATTAATTTGATGTGTTCATTTACTAGAAATACCCAAATTTATGTTGCTACAATTAATGATATGCCAAACAAAATAAGTCACATTAAAATTATAAACTGTGTTAATATTACACATAAGATTGCACATAACCTTCATAAACTGATAAATTATGTTAGAATTACACATAAACTATGTTGAAATTACAGACAATGTTGCTACATACACCTAATACAACTTAATGACAAATACACACAACATTACAAAACACATGATCTTCAATGTTTTTTTCCACTTCAACATCTTGTTTACTTGAATTTGAAGTTCTAACACAGCATCCCCTAATTCTTTATTTCTAACCCTTAATTTTTCGTATTGATTCTTAGTTTCATCTAAATCCTTTGTTGTGCTTCCCAATCTATTAATCACTACTTGGTTTATGTCTTCTGCCTATTCCTCATGAAACCAATCGAAGAAATCACATACTCTTTGCAAGGATTCCTGCAAATTTAAAAATTTGATCAAACTTTGTTTACCATTTTTTAACATACCCAAACCAAAATTAAGACTTACCTTGTAATTGTGACAACCCCAAAATTTCTTTCCATAATTCTTCTCAGTGGTTGTCCTACGAAGAACAGTGTTATCTCCACAACAACAAACAACAAAGTGGTGCAATTTGCAAGCTACTGTGTAAACATGACCAAACACTTTCAGATTTCTTCAGGTTCATTTGCGAAGAAGATTGCTTCATATTCATTGATAATGGAGCGAAACATCTTGAGTAATATGAAAACGGAGTTGAAAACGCATCTGGAGCAGAGAAGATTTTCTCAAAGGAAGAAAACGCATCTCGAGGAAAGACAATGGTGAAGAACATATATAAATAAGATGAAGATAACGTGCCAGCTCACCAGCTACATAGGTCAAGTTAACGAACGTTGGAGCCCAACTGACATAAGGTAATTCTTTGTTACCTTTTGAAACTTAAGGAACCAATTTGATACAAAAAAATTAATGGACCAAACTGAACCATGACCTATAGTTAAGAGACCAAAATGTGTATTTTGTCTAATTGAATTTATAAATTTCAACGAAATAACTTACAATCAAAATAAAATTCATGATACTTTAGACTATACGTTGGAAATTATAACATTTAAATAAAAGGGAAATTATGAGCATATGTTATAGTCACATAAAAATTTATTGTGACATTATTATCTTTTTAAGAGTTATTAGTGTTTATTATTGTATAAGGATTGATCATATTTTATATAAACTCCGTTAATATTTGAAATCGGAGGACTACTGTCTGTAGTTTCTTAAAACCAAGATGTTATAACCATAGTTTTAAAATTCTTATCCTTTCGATCGGTTGGACTGGTTAGACTGTGAGTCATAGAGTAGAACGATTCAGTAAGTTTATTAGATCATTGTTGTCGATAAAAATCTGTATGACTCAGACGGTTCACTAGTCAGATCAGTGAACCTGTGGGTTTCTTAATCTGGCAGATTGAATGTTTTATGTTTTTTGACTTAATTATAATTTTCATTCTTTATTTTCATTTTCTTAAGTTTTGTTGCTCTATTTTTAAATCCTGTTTTATTAATATATATAATTATCTTAATTATTTATGATAACGAAATAATATTACGAATATAAATATAAAATTTAATCAAATTTTAAGAATCTGACCTATAACCTTTTAAAATTATTGGGATTCTAATTTTACTTTTGCACCTTAAATCTCTTTGATGTTTAATTTAATTAAAAAATCAAAGTTATATATTCTATAATTGTAATATTACAATTTTCATTATTTTCTATGTAACATGTAATTTTTTCAACCTTTTGAAACATATCTATGTAATATGTCATTCAATCAAACTTTTGCAACATGTCTATGTAACATGTCATTATGTCAACCATTTGAAACATGTCTATGTATTTTGGAACATATCTATGTAACATGTCAACATCATATTTTCATTTCAAGTAATTTGATGTGTTCATTTACTAGTAATACCCAAATTTATGTTGCTACAATTAATGATATGCCAAACAAAATAAGTCATATTAAAATTATAAACTGTGTTAAAATTGCACATAACCTTCATAAACTGATAAATTATGTTGGAATTACACATAAACTGTGTTGAATTTACAGACAAGGTTGCTACATACACCTAATACAACTTAATGACAAATACACATAACATTACAAAACACATGATCTTCAATGTTTTTTTCCACTTCAACATCTTGTTCACTTGAATTTGAAGTTCTAACACAGCATCCCCTAATTCTTCATTTCTAACCCTTAATTTTTCGTATTGATTCTTAGTTTCATATAAATTCTTTGTTGTGCTTCCTAATATATTAATCACTACTTGGTTTATGTCTTATGCCAATTCCTCATGAAACCAATCGAAGAAACCACATCCTCTTTGCAAGGATTCTTGCAAATTTAAAAATTTGATCAAACTTTGTTTACCATTTTTTAACATACCCAAACCAAAATTAGGACTTAAATTGTAATTGTGACAACCCCAAAATTTCTTTCCATAATTCTTCTCAGTGGTTGTCCTACAAAGAACAATGTTATCTCCACAACAGCAAAGTGGTGCAATTTGCAAGCTACGGTGTACACATGACCCAACACTTTCAGATTTCTTCAGGTTCATTCGCGAATAAGAATGTTGTGTATTCATGTATAATGGAGCGAAACATCTTGAGTAATATGAAAACGGAGTTGAAAACACATCTGGAGCAGAGAAGATTTTGCTAAAGTGAATAAAATGCATCTGGAGTAAAGACGATGGTGAAGAACATATATAAATAAGATGAAGATGACGTGCCAGCTCACCAGCTACATAGGTCAAGTTAACGAACGTTGGAGCCCAACTGTCATAAGGGAATTATTTGTTACATTTTGAAACTTAAGGAACCAATTTGATACAAAAAAACTTAATGGACCAAACTGAACTATGACCAATAGTTAAGGGACCAAAATGTGTATTTTGTCTAATAGAATTTATAAATTTCAACGAAATAACTTACAATAAAAATAAAATTCATGATACTATAGGCTATACATTGGAAATTATAACATTTAAATAAAAGGGAAATTATGAGCATATATTATAGTCACATAAAAATTTATTGTGACATTATTATCTTTTTAAGAGTTATTAGTGTGTATTATTGTATAAGGATTGGTCATTGATAAGTGCATTTTGATGCACATCCTTCCACGATTGTACTAATGCATTTCTTTAGTTTATTGTGTTTATTTTTATGTTTTAATATCTTTTGCTAATTTATTTTATTTTTGCATTTTATTAATTTTCGTATTTTATTTTCAACAACTGCAGCTTTCACGGAAAAATTCATAACTAATTCTGCAAAAATTGGATCGAGGTGTTTGACCATGCGTTGGAAAGCTAAGAAAATGGCCTACAACTTTCTAGTTTTGGCCAGAAGCTGATTCGAAGTGCAGAAAGGTTGAAAAAGTTGCTGAAGTTGCAGCTTTAGACTTTTATGTTTTGGGTTAGTAGTTTTGGGCCTGGGTTATGTTTTCAACCCAGTTGGTTTGTAAACCGAATGGATTATTCCTCTTTAACCAGGGGGGGGGGGGGGGCGCGTAATGGGAAGGATCACGTTTTTACTGTAGACAAAGGGAGAAAACAATTTAGTACAAATGGGAATGGAGAACTAATCCGTCAGAGTTGATCTGCTGTAACTTGGTTTCTAAAACTTGAGGTTAATATAATTTACAATTCAATTTCTATTCATATCAATTTTTCCTTTTATATTCGTTTGCTTAATTCGAATTATCTTAGAGTAATCTTGTTGGTTCGATTGAATTATGTTTCCCAATTATAATTGCGTTAGATCGTATGCTTAATTCGTTATTCCGTTTGTTGATTAACCGTTTGCTTAATTCGGTGAAAAGGGAACATAATTCTTATTTTTTTTCATTCTCGCTTGTTGGATGAAATTGTGATCAAATTTGAATAGGAATCCGCTTAGGGAAGTTAAATTATATTAATCGATGATAGTAGGAACCTGTTTACCGTTGTTTTTGGTAAACAACCGCTGATCTCCAAAAAAGTTAAGTTTTTGGTTTACTTACGGGATCGATCAAACTAATCCCAGAACATATGCTAATTTTTATGTAAAATGAGTAAGAAGGAAGAACGCACGTTCGAACCAGAGAAAGGATGTTTGAGATTGTTGCAAAGTAAGCAAAAGTGTAGAAATGCAAGTAAAAGAAGTAAAAAGGTAACTTTGCAGGATAATGATAAAGTAATGTAAAGACTTTCAATAAGGAAAAAAGGTGTTTCCAACGTACATTGCTCAGCTTTATCCTTTCTCACGCAGTAGTTACTTGGATAATATTTAAGTGATTTAGTACAATAGGTTGAACACTCTTGAACATTACACAAGTTTCTTAATTTATACTAAAAGTAGGTAACTGTCGAGGGGACATTCCGTGCTAGGATGAAGACAAGTGTCTTCTGCATGTCTCTCGACCCATACCTTTTTTCCACGTTGCCTCTTCTCAGACGCTGATGAAAACTACCTTTCCCTCCAATAATTTAAAATTCAAATGGTCTTCGTTCCTTGTGCGAAAGCGTGAACACTTTCCCTCAGTCGAGCAACATAATTCTGGTTCAGTCGAATGAGCCCCTGGTCGAAGATTCCTATCATAACTCAGATCTTTTTTCATAAGTTATCTCATGTGTCGAATCATACCTCCTGATTTGGTTCATTCCAATTGTTTGGTCCAAAAGACCAAATACAGTAAGTGTCGAATTTGGGAGCCAAAAGAACCCGAAACATTAGATCGACTTATTTTAAGCGCTTATTTTCTGTTTTTTTTATAAATCATCCTTAAAACCAAACCCCCCAAATTCGATTTCTGTTTCTTAATAAAATCAAGAATCCTTGTGAGAACGATATCCGAGTTACAATTGTCATTAAATACTATAGTTTTGAAACTTAAGGAACCAATTTGATACAAAAAAAATCAATGGACCAAATTGAACCATGACCTATAGTTAAGAGACCAAAATGTGTATTTTGTCTAATAGAATTTTTAAATTTCAACGAAATAACTTACAATAAAAAAAATTCATGATACTTTAGGCTATATGTTGGAAATTATAACATTTAAATAAAAGGGAAATTATGAGAATATGTTATAGTCACATAAAAATTTATTGCGACATTATTATGTTTTTAAGAGTTATTAGTGTGTATTATTGTATAAGGATTGGTCATATTTTTTATAAACTCCGTTAATATTTTAAACTGGAGGACTACTGTCTGCAATTTCATAAAACCAAGATGTTAAAACCATAGTTTTAAAATTGATATACTTTCGGTTGGTTGGACCGGTTAGATTGTGAATCATAGAGTGGAACGATTCAGTAAGGTTATTAGATCATTGTTGTCGATAAAAATATGTGTGACTCAGACGGTTCACTAGTCAGATCAGTGAACCTGTGGGTTTCTTAATCTGACAGATTGAATGTTTTATGTTTTTTGACTTAATTATAATTTTCATTCTTTATTTTCATTTTCTTAAGTTTTCGTGCTCTATTTTTAAATCCTGTTTTATTAATATATATAATTATTTTAATTATTTATGATAACGAAATAATATTACGAATATAAATATAAAATTTTATCAAATTTTAAGAATCTGACCTATAACCTTTTAAAATTATTGGGATTCTAATTTTACTTTTGCACCTTAAATCTCTTTGATGTTTAATTTAATTAAAAAAACAAATTTATATATTCTATAATTGTAATATTACAATTTCATTATATTCTATGTAATATGTCATTCTGTCAACCTTTAGGAACATGTCTATGTAACATGTCATTTTGTCAACCATTTTAAACATATCTATGTAATATGTCATTCTATCAAACTTTTGCAACATGTCTATGTAACATGTCATTATGTCAACTGTTGTACCCCAAAATTTTCCCTCCCATATTCTTCAAAGTTTGTCAAGGATCATCTTCAAATGGTTCAGGATTGCCTAAGGGATTGCACAGTCCAAATGCCTCCTAAGCCAGTCAAAATTAGGGTTTTGGTTCTTTCAATGAATTGGAGGTTTTCAGTGGTCCAAACAAGTCCCATAGGCCTACATACAGTGTCAAGCATTTACATGCCAAGTTTCAAGGTTCACAGCATCAAATTGCACAGTCAAAAGCCCTATTTGCTCAACAATCAACTGCAGGGGCGAAATGGTCATTTTACAGTCAAAAGTCAGAATTTTTGGTCAACATCTTATTTTGAAGCCACAATCATCATTTGATCAAGTCTTTATCATGATTCCACAAGAATGGCACAAAAATCATCAAGATGCAAAAGTTTCTATTTTGGGACAGCTGAAAAGTCAACTGTAACTTGACCAGGGTATAACTTTTTCATGGTTCATCAGAAAAATCCCATCCAATGCTCATTTTGAAGGGGATGACATTTCCTACAACCCATCTTCATATTCCAAGTCCAAGAAATGCTCTCACAAAAAGTTATCAATTTCTACATTATAGGTAAATTTCAAAGGTCAACAAAAATGCACTTTAAGTCAAAGACCATAACTTGAGATTGGTAAATCCAAATGACATGGGACCAAAGGCATTGGTTATAGGTCTTCAAGACCTTTCCAAAATGTCCAAGAACATGTTCATATGATAAAAATTGAGCAAGATATGTATTGGAGAAGTTGGGAAATTTTTGGGAATTTGCAAAAGTCAACTTTGCTCAAAACACATCATTTTTGCTAATGGGCTTCAAATTCCTTCTTGAATCTTTAACCAAAGCATATGCACGACCCATTGAGATTAAATTGAGTTATTTTCTTATTTTTATTAATTAATTGGATTTTTAATTTATTACTAATTCATTTAATTCATTTAATTGTAGGAAAATACCAAGATATGTTTTTTCAAATCTTTTGTGAAGCAAATAAACTCAGGGCAAGCTGGCAATTTCGTGCATCCATCAAAGAGACAAAAAACTCCATGTTTGGCAAGTTTTGTCAATCAAAAAGATTGAAAATTATTTGATTTCCAATCAAATATTGAAATTTCAATGCAAGGGATTTCTCGTGCAAAATTTGACCTAAAACCATTCCCCTATATGTACTGAACCTAAACTTAATCATGCACACGTGCAAATTGCTGCAAAAACTCCATAAGCATATTGAAAAAATATCAAAAAAACTGAAAACTGTTCTCAACATTCCAGCACGATTCAAAGCCTTTCATTGTTCCCAATACATTGCTGAGGTCCCCAGGAACCAGTTGCAATAAAAAACAAGCCTTGAAGCTCAAGAAATCGCCTCCAACAGATTCAGGTTTAGCTTTCTTTCTCATAAATGGAATTCATTATTCATGCATTATTAACAAGATTTTTAGTGTGATTTGCATTGCTAGAACCTTTTTGAAGCTAATGGTACAGGTGAATTGCCTTATGATGCCCAGAATCTCAAACCACCATTGATGAAATTTAGGGTTTCGAAGCTCTCAAATTGGGGCTTTACAACCTAAGAAAAATTAAGACTTCTCATGGCTATGGTTGTAATCCTGAGAACCAGACGAATCTAACAAGACTATCGCGCCCTATTTATATAGCCTGTAGGCCTAGTCGTTATTTTTTGCCGTCCTATATTGTGGGGGTTAAAAACCCCCGCTATCTATTTATTTTATTTCAGGTAAATGGAGAAGACGATGAGCTGGTGGTAGGCTATTGGCTAGTACAAATATACACGCGCGATTTGGTTTGTACAGCACACGTGATTGTTTGTATATATTATTTTCAATAATCATTATATAATCAAATACAGGCATATGGCGTAGTGGAAAGTGATGTGGCTATTAACCATTGGGACCTGGGTTCGATTCCCAGGTCCCCCATATAATTGTTCCTATTTTTCTTATATAATCCAATGCAGGCTTTCAGAAGGATTCCATCATGCACCCCACGCGCCAGCTTGCCATGTGTCCACAATACCAATCAAAAGGTCATAAGGTGTTGACCACCATGCTCCTGGTCAACCCACGGTCTAGGCAATTCCATAGTCAACACAGGCCTAAGCTTAATGGGCTGGAAATTTGCTTACAAACCTCCTCATGGGTCCAACACACCCCCTGGTTTTCTTTCTATTTCTTTTTTCTTTCTTTTTATTTTCTTTTTTTAATTATTATAACTATTATTATTATTATTTAATTTAGCTCATAAATTAATTTTCATAATAAAATCAGGAACTTAAAATATTATTTATTTTTATTAATCATTAATTTCACTTTAATTATTATTTCGTAAATAAATATTAATTAATTTAGTTTAATTAGATCAACCTTAATCTTTTTCACAATAAATAAAAATAGCCTAGAATTAGGGTTTGACAATTTTCAATCATATTTTTTTTGTTATTTTATTTTTATTAAAAAGCATAAAACATAAAAAACATTTTTTTTCTTTTAATTATTTAATTAATTAGTAAATTAGGTTTAATGTTTAATTTAATTGCAAAAAGGGACAATTTCAATGCTTTTCTCAAAAAGGGTCAAAACCCTAAGACGTTCCCGATTTAATTTCTTTTCGCGCTTTAATTCTTTTTATTATATTGATGTAACTATTTCCGAGGATGTAATAGTTAATTATGATTTTACCGATTTCTTTAATTTTCCGCACTTATTTTCAAAACGGATTTTGTTTTTGGTGATGTATAGACCCGCGCCTTGTAATAGCGTAGATTCATATTTCCGCAATTTATTTTCCGCACTCTTAACTGTTAATTATGCATGACAAGATTGCCTGATAAATAAAACCAATCCGTAGCTCACAAATGCATGTACAAGATAATATAACATGAAAACAACACACATGCACATGCCACTCCTAGGGTACGCCTCACTGGTTGCCTCGACGTGGTCGTCAAGTATAGGGTGTTTTAGAGGTCTCCCTCCTGTCTAAAGATCCAGTTGCCTCGAAACGGTTGCCTCGGATAAAAAGGATCTAGAACATTAGGGTTACCGCTAAGGCGTCCTATCATTGCTTTGGTGACCACACATGTCCCTAATAATCGAATTGACCCGAACAACTCCAACGACGGTGCTTCCTACTTCTCAATAGTGGGATAGCACTGTCTAAAGGACTCTTACATAGCCTAATTCCTTAGAGTAGGTAGATTTCTCCTGGGTACTCGCTCTTTCAAAAAACAAAAACAACTTTTCGCACCTACACTTTCAAAAAGTTTTTCAAACAAATACTTCATACACTCTTGAGGAGTGATACAAGAGTTACCTAGAAGTTTTTCAAACTAAACTTTTTCAAAACCCACACACACTTGAAAAGCAAACAATCTTTTGAAAACATAAGAGCAAGTACCTAAGAGCCCGTGGATAGAAAGGGTGCTAACACCTTCCCTTTCTATAAATCTACCTCGCGAATCGAGAAACATCTCGAAAAAGGAATTTTGCTTTGCTTTTGTCCTTTCCATGTTGGAGAACATAAAAGACGGTGGCGACTCTTGCTTACCGCAACATTTTGCGAACCATCTTAAAAAACAGTCAGTTCTATTTCCACCGATCACAGAAATGGCGACTCTGCTGGGGAATAATAAAAGTGAGGTGTACCTTAGGATTAGACCACTCTTTGTTTTCAATTGCTTGCTTTGTTTGCTTTTATATTTGTGGGCTTTGCATCGGAGATTCATAAATCCTAACCCGGATCTGGGGAATACCCTTTAGGTAGCATAAGCTGTGAGGGACCTGTCCGGCGTAGACCGACACGAGTGAAGCAGTGGCTAGGTTGGTGTGACACCTTGGTCTGTACCGATATCCCTTGTGTTGCAACGAGGAGAATATGGGTCTTCTGAGGAGTCATTAAGCACCAACCGACCTTAGAACCCTAAATTGACCCAACTTGGCCATAGAACAGTAGCAGTATGCTACACTCATTGAGGCTAAACTCTCGCGATGGTTCTGGCCGCAAGAAAAGATTGCGACGCTGGAGTTATGACCGATTGAGGGTAGTCGATGATATTGAGATCCTCTAAAACCCGGTTACTTTTGATAGGACAAGTCTTAACCAACGAAACTGAAAGAGGGTAGTACCTAAACTTCATGCTGGCCTAAACTCTAAGGGATCTCCGTGTGACTTGTGTGCCTTCAAACTTGACTACTTGCATATTCTTATCTGACACATGAGTTTCTTACAGGTTTTGTTTACAATCCTTGATCGGGGCTTATAACAGGGTTTACTTACATCACTCCACGCATGGCATAACATCATAACATCATACCATTGCATACATCCTGCATAAGGACTAACCCATTTCAAGGATCTCAAGGGTCTGTGATGCAGGTCAAGATGAATCAAAATGTCTAGCAAGGGGCAAAGGGGATTTATTTTCCTCTAGCCAAGGTTGTTCGGAGATCAAAACATGACAGCTTGAGTCCGGGGCTATGACCCACTCGATATGGTGATCCTTGACTCTTGAAGAAGGACTCTCAATAACATGAAGTTCCTTCAATCAAGCTACCAGATTCTAACAATTTCCTTGTTTACCCCGCGAGATCCTTAAAAAAATTGCATGCATACATACACATCATTGCATAACAGGTACCCTTGTTACAGGTCGCTAACCTCCTTCGCTATTTATTTCAGCAATGGCTTTCCAACCAGACAACCAGGAGTTCCATACTCAAGAGACTCAATTCGGGGAAATCCTCCTAAACCTATCCAAGGGGAAGGAAGAGCTGAGAACACTCCTCATGGGGACTTTGGTCAGGAACAGTTCTGAGGACGACAAGGACGAACGGCTGAAACGTCTGCAAGCCGAGGTGGATACAATGAGAACCCAGATGCTGGGGCAGATGACTCTCCTTCAAGATTTAGCTCAAAGACAAGAAGAGCTCAGGGTTCTCGTCAACCAACTGCTTCAGGATAACCAACTGGGGCAAACATCTAAGGTTGAAGAGCCAGTCATCATTAAATTCCCTTTGAGAAAAGAAGACAAGGGAAAAGCTCCTCAACTTGCTTCAGGGTCACAAATTCAGCATCAACCTCACCAGCTTCAGCAAGACAGTATGAAGCAAGTGGACAGGGCTGGGGACCAAACCAGTAATCAGCTTCCAAGTAGTCAAAGGTTTGGTTCAATGAATATACCTCTCGAAGCTGCTACTACTTCACAGGTCCAATAACGACCCCGCCAAGAACAACGGGTTGATCGAAGCAAGCCAGACAAGCCTAGGAGGCAATTCACCAAGCTCAATGTGTCGCCATCTCAAGCTTTACAACACCTGTTGAGGTTGAATTTGGTAACTCTAAGGGACCCTCCTAAGAATCCGAACACTACACCTTCGAGGTACAACCCCAACGCCCGCTGCGCTTATCATTCTGACAGCCCGGGGCATGCTACAGATGATTGTTGGACTCTGAGGAACAAGGTTCATGATCTAATCGATGCAAAGGAGGTCTAGTTCGAAGCACCTGAGGCTCCCAATGTGATCACTGCTCCCTTGCCAAAACATGGCTAGGATTGAAAAAACTTTAGTTCATTTGAATGTTCAAGTTGTATTTTTCTTTGATTGTTCAAACAATTATTGTCATAGCAAACTTTATTACTTTATCAATGCATCGCATATGTCTGTTTTGAATCAATATATTCGCATTTGCTATATTCAAACTGCTTTCATTTTTTGTGATGTTCAAACTCTCAATTAATAATTCTAAGCCTCTTGAGGGAGGATGACGAAAACGATACCACAATCCTTACAGTATGCTTTTGGACAAACCTCGCTGATGAGGTACAGGCAATGTTTCCATTCCTAAACAGTGGAGTCATAAGGAAGATAATCCCTAGTCAACCCCTCTGAGCCAAAGAAGTCGGAGTTTTTCTTTTCGAAAATTAAAACCCTTAATCATAACCTGGGGCAGGGTAGTTCTCTCAGTTGATCCAAGTGCACAACAAATGGCACCAAAGAAGTCCTTACAAAACTAGAGACAGTGATGGTTCCGAATAATCATAAATACAGGCAGTCATTATCTCTCAAAATAAAAGCCCAATAAGTCAAAACCTATGAAGGAGACTTATAAAAAAAAATTGGGGCATCCCGCTGACTGTAATCATAAAAGAAACAGTTCAGGCAAAAAGACAGGGATGATAAAATCAAAAAGAAAGAGGTACTACAAACCCTCAACAAAAAAGAAAATGACTGCCTATTCAAAATAAACTGTCAATATCCGAACCATCATTGGAATATCAGGACAAAGACTCAAACAAGGTCTAACGCACGATCAGCTGAGTTTAGGTTTGAAGAACATCACGAAGAGCGGGTGGGTACAAATAATTTGAGCCTTTATCCTTTGTTTCTTAAACCGTGAACCAGGCCACGCTATAACCTTTAAAAGTCCTAGCTGAAGCATGGGTTAGTTCGAAAGCATACTGTTACGAAAGGTGTCCTGACTCCTTAAGGCTTGCGATAAAATAGCGAGTTGACATCACAGTTTACAAAAAAAAATTCACTTGTTTTTATGAAAAAAAATGCATTTTCAAAAACTTCAAGACAGACATAAGCTTCGCATTTTTAATATAACATTGCTTGCATATGACTATTTGTTTGAATAGCATAGAAGTTCGCACGACGAATGTCTAATGAGCAAAAGCACCTCCAATCAAGGGGCGTGGCATGATCATTGTCCATCATCTGGGGCAGTTAAGTCAAGATTCGTAGAATCTCTCAAAAGGCCAACCAGCTTGGGGCAAATCTCCATCTGGATCACTTAAGGCATTGCATGATCAAACGAAGATCTTCTGGTGGTATGACAACACAATACTACTGACAGTGAGAACTCCCTGCACTCTGAGAACGGGGACATAGTCGAAAAAATACTACGCACAATCAAAGACCCGCTAGGTTGACACACCTAGGCAAAAATAAGGGATGAAAATGAAAAAATCTGTACACCCGGCAAGTCGAAAACCTGAAAAGGCGGCTTGGGCAAAAAAGGGTATCCCAATGGACTGAAAAGCCGAAAGGGCGGTCCAGGCAAAATTTAGGGATCACAGCATACGACTATGTCCCGTCATCTCGTCACTTGCCTACCAGAAGAAGATTTGTCAATCGGCAGTTATCAAGACCTCCACAGGTACCTTCTCCCATATAAGCTGGGGCAATAAGAATTGTCCAAACTGTACAAACTGCTCTGTCCTCCAGGTACCAAGGTAAGTTCAGCTGAAGAATAGGACCAAGATACCTTCACTCCCCGCAGAGTAAGACAAGATTCAGCAATGATCTCTCCAAGCAGAGTTGGCCTCCCATCAGCCCTAAAAAGGAACAGTATCCCTAGCAAGTCAGCAATACTCTCCCCCGAGCAGAGTTAGGCTACTGTCATCCTTAAGGAAGTTGGGTCTCCCCAGAAGATCTCAATATTCTCCAACAGAGTATACAGATGTTCCTAAACAAGCATCCCTCGGCAGTCTTAATATAAGATTGTTCCCCAGCGGAATCCAGACACCCCAGTGGAGCCACTTCCCCAGTACAGTCCAAAAGATCCCCCAGGAGAGATGAATCCATATCCCCAGTTGATTCTGGAAGCTTATCCCCAGTAGATTCTGGAAGCTTATCACCTGCAGAGTACATGCATCTCTCCCCGACCATATTCAAAGGTTATTCCCCACCAGAGCCTATAACTGGGTTATCCTCAGCTAATTACCACAGAAAGATCGTCCTCGGCGAAGTTCT
Organism: Vicia faba; assembly: GCA_948472305.1. Lineage (NCBI taxonomy): Eukaryota > Viridiplantae > Streptophyta > Magnoliopsida > Fabales > Fabaceae > Vicia > Vicia faba. The sequence continues at coordinate 993,496,573 of OX451735.1, forward strand.
TCCTACCCCCCAGCGGAGTTCATCAAGTTCCCCAACATAACTTATCAACGGAATCCCCAGCGGAGTTATCATCAAACCTCAGTGAAGTATCTCTTCCCACAGAGTAATTCCCCGCAGAATAATCTCTTCGCCAAGTTTATTCCCCAACGGAGTCATCTTCTCCTACCGGTTTATTCTTGCAACCATCATCCCCAGCGGAAACGAAGAACTCTACTCTTCAAACATTAGCCCAGGATTTAACAAGCTCCCGGCATTCGTCAAGGATTTATTTTCCTAGACGAAAATACATTCATAGACATTTCACATTTCATACATCCTGCTCACATACATGATAAAGTGCATACGACACGATCTCATTTACTTTTGAGGACATCATGACACCATGCATTTCATACATCATGACATTGCATACAACTGGTGTTTTGCCTTTTCCAGGAAAAAGGTCAATCCAAAGATGATTACTATCAACTATCACAGTTCCAAATTCGATACCTGTATCTAGCCAGGGCAGATCTGTGCGTGATTGATTGTAGATTCGATACCTGTATCCAGCCAGGGCATGTCTGCATGAAAAGTTTAGAGATTCGACACATGTATCCAGCCAGGGCATATCTGTAGACGACTAATCCCAGATTCGATTCCTGTATCTAGCCAGGGCATATCTGTGAGTAATTGATTGTAGATTCAATACCTATATCCAGCCAGGGCATGTCTGCATGAAGAGTTTAGAGATTCGATACATGTATCTAGCCAGGGCATATCTGTAGACGACTAATCCCAGATTCGATTCTTGTATCTAGCTAGGGCATATCTGTGAGTAATTGATTGTAGATTCGATACCTGTATCCAGCCAGGGCATATCTATAGACGACTAATCCCAGATTCGATTCCGGTATCTAGCCAGGGCATATCTGTGAGTAATTGATTGTAGATTCGATACCTGTATCCAGCCAGGGCATGTCTGCATGAAGAGTTTAGAGATTCGATACCTGTATCCAGCCAGGGCATATCTGTAGACGACTAATTCTGGATTCGATTCCTGTATCTAGCCAGGGAATATCTGTGAGTAATTGATTGTAGATTCGATACCTGTATCCAGCCAGGGCATGTCTGCATGAAGAGTTTAGAGATTCGATACCTATATCCAGCTAGGGCATATCTGTAGACGACTAATTCCGGATTCGATTCCTGTATCTAGCCAGGGCATATCTGTGAGTGATTTGATTGTGGATTCGATACCTGTATCTAGCCAGGGCATATCTGCCTGAAGATTTTAGAGATTCGATACCTGTATCCAGCCAGGGCATATCTGTAGACGACTAATTCCAGATTTGATTCTTGTATCTAGCCAGGGCATATCTGTGAGCAATTGATTGTAGATTCGATACCTGTATCCAGCCAGGGCATGTCTGCATGAAGAGTTTAGAGATTCGATACTTGTATCCAGCCAGGGCATATCTGTAGACGACTAATCCCAGATTCGATTCCTGTATCTAGCCAGGACATATCTGTGAGTAATTGATTGTAGATTCGATACCTTTATCCAGCCAGGGCATGTCTGCATGAAGAGTTTAGAGATTCGATACCTGTATCTAGCCAGGGCATATATGTGGATGACTAATTCCAGATTCGATACATGTATCTAGCCAGGGCATATTTGTGAGTGATTGATTGTAGATTCGATACCTGTATCCAGCCAGGGCATATCTGCATGAAGAGTTTAGATATTCGATACCTGTATCCAGCCAGGGCATATCTGTAGACAAACAGTTCCAGATTCGATACCTGTATCTAGCCAGGGCAGATCTGTGAGCAATTGATTGTAGATTCGATACCTGTATCTAGCCAGGGCATATCTGCATGAAGAGTTTGAAGATCAACACCTGTAACAGGCCAGGAAATCATCTTTCTTTCTCAAGTACGCAAGTTCTCGCTAAGGAATCTCTTACGCGATCGACACCTTCAGATGGCATCTTTAAGCCCATCTCCACAACTATCCATTACACTTCCAAATGGCATCTATAAGCCCATTCCCGACAAGGTTCTGTCACATCTTCAGATGGCATCTATAAGCCCATTCTCCTATCCATCATCTCCAAATGGCATCTGTAAGCCCATTCCCGACATCACGTTGCTGATATTCTACTATGCGAGTGCAAATTTCTGGGCACTCTAGTGTTCAATCATCTTCCACCTTCGGATCACGAAAGGCACGCAAGCCAATCTACTTCCTCAAGTCTAAGAAGATTGAACAGGGGCAACTGTTGTACCCCAAAATTTTCCCTCCCATATTCTTCAAAGTTTGTCAAGGATCATCATCAAATGGTTCAGGATTGCCCAAGGGATTGCACAGTCCAAATGCCTCCTAAGCCAGTCAAAATTAGGGTTTTGGTTCTTTCAATGAATTTGAGGTTTTCAGTGGTCCAAACAAGTCCCATAGGCCTACATACAGTGTCAAGCATTTACATGCCAAGTTTCAAGGTTCACAACATCAAATTGCACAGTCAAAAGCCCTATTTGCTCAACAATCAACTACAGGGGCAAAATGGTCATTTTACAGTCAAAAGTAGGAATTTTTGGTCAACATCTTAATTTGAAGCCACAATCATCATTTGATCAAGTCTTGATCATGATTCCACAAGAATGGCTCAAAAATCATCAAGATGCAAAAGTTTCTATTTTGGGACAGCTGAAAAGTCAACTGTAACTTGACCAGGGCATAACGTTTTCATGGTTCATCAGAAAAATCCCATACAATGCTCATTTTGAAGGGGATGACATTTCCTACAACCTATCTTCACATTCCAAGTCCAAGAAATTCTCTCACAAAAAGTTATCGATTTCTACATTATAGGTCAATTTCAAAGGTCAACAAAAATGCACTTTAAGTCAAAGACCATAACTTGAGATTGGTAAATCCAAATGACATGGGACCAAAGGCATTGGTTAGAGGACTTCAAGACCTTTCCAAAATGTCCAAGAACATGTTCATATGATCAAAATTGAGCAAGCTATGCATTGGAGAAGTTGGGAAATTTTTGGGAATTTGCAAAAGTCAACTTTGCTTAAAACACATCATTTTTGCTAATGGGCCTCAAATTCCTTCTTGAATCTTTACCCAAAGCATATGCCCGACCCATTGAGATTAAATTGAGTTATTTTCTTATTTTTATTAATTAATTGGATTTTTAATTTATTATTAATTCATTTAATTCATTTAATTGTAGGAAAATACCAAGATATGTTTTTTTCAAATCTTTTGTGAAGCAAATAAACTCAGGGAAAGCTGGCAATTTCATGCATCCATCAAAGAGACAAAAAACTCCATGTTTGGCAAGTTTTGTCAATCAAAATGATTGAAAATTATTTGATTTCCAATCAAATATTGAAACTTCAATGCAAGGGATTTCTTGAGGAAAATTTGACCTAAAACCATTCCCCTATATGTACTGAACCTAAACCTAATCATGCACACGTGCAAATTGCTGCAAAAACTCCATAAGCATATTGAAAAAATATCAAAAAAATTGAAAACTGTTCTCAACATTCCAGCACGATTCAAAGCCTTTCATTGTTACCAATACATTGCTGAGGTCCCCAGGAACCAGTTGCAATCAAAAACAAGCCTTGAAGCTCAAGAAATCGCCTCCAACAGATTCACGGTTTAGCTTTCTTTCTCATAATCGAAATTCATTATTCATGCATTATTAACAAGATTTTTGGTGTGATTTGCATTGCTAGAACCTTTCTGAAGCTAATGGTCCAGGTGATTTGCCTTATGATGCCAAGAATCTCAAACCACCATTGATGAAATTTAGGGTTTCGAAGCTCTCAAATTGGGGCTTTACAACCCAAGAAAAATTAAGACTTCTCATGCCTATGGTTGTAATCCTGAGAACCAGATGAATCTAACAAGACTATCGCGCCCTATTTATATAGCCTGTAGGCCTAGTCGTTATTTTTCGCTGTCCTATATTGTGGGGGTTAAAAACCCCCGCTATCTCTTTATTTTGTTTCAGGTAAATGGAGAAGACGATGAGCTGGTGGCAGGCTATTGGCTAGTTCAAATATACGCGCACGATTTGGTTTGTATATCACACGTGATTGTTTGTATATATTATTTTCAATAATCATTATATAATCAAATACAGGCATATGGCGTAGTGGAAAGTGATGTGGCTATTAACCATTGGGACCTGGGTTCGATTCCCAGGTCCCCCATATAATTGTTCCTATTTTTCTTATATAATCCAATGCATGCTTTCAGAAGGATTCCATCATGCATCCCACGCGCCAGCTTGCCATGTGTCCACAATACCAATCCAAAGGTCATAAGGTGCTGACCACCATGCTCCTGGTCAACCCACGCTCTAGGCAATTCTAAAGTCAACACAGCCCTAAGCTTAATGGGCTGGAAATTTGCTTACAAACCTCCTCATGGGTCCAACACACCCCCCTGGTTTTCTTTCTATTTCTTTTTTCTCTCTTTTTATTTTCTTTTTTTAATTATTATAACTATTATTATTATTATTTAATTTAACTCATAAATTAATTTTCATAATAAAATCAGGAACTTAAAATATTATTTATTTTTATTAATCATTAATTTCACTTTAATTATTATTTCGTAAATAAATATTAATTAATATAGTTTAATTAGATCAACCTTAATCTTTTTCACAATAAATAAAAATAGCCTAGAATTAGGGTTTGACAATTTTCAATCATATTTTTTTTGTTATTTTATTTTTATTAAAAAGCATAAAACATAAAAAACATTTTTTTTTCTTTTAATTATTTAATTAATTAGTAAATTAGGTTTAATGTTTAATTTAATTGCAAAAAGGGACAATTTCAATGCTTTTCTCAAAAAGGGTCAAAACCCTAAGACGTTCCCGATTTATTTTCTTTTCGTGCTTTAATTCTTTTTATTATATTGATGTAACTGTTTCCGAGGATGTAATAGTTAATTAGGATTTTACCACTTTCTTTAATTTTCCGCACTTATTTTCAAAACGGGTTTTGTTTTTGGCGATGTATAGACCCGCGCCTTGTAATAGCGTAGATTCATATTTCCGCAATTTATTTTCCGCACTCTTAACTGTTAATTATGCATGACAAGATTGCCTGACAAATAAAACCAATTCGTACCTCACAAATGCATGTACAAGATAATATAACATGAAAACAACACACATGCACATGCCACTCCTAGGGTACGCCTCACTGGTTGCCTCGACGTGGTCGTCAAGTATATGGTGTTTTAGAGGTCGCCCTCCTGTCTAAAGATCCAGTTGCCTCGAAACGGTTGCCTCGGATAAAAATGATCTAGGACATTAGGGTTACCGCTAAGGCATCCTATCATTGCTTTGGTGACCACACATGTCCCTAATAATCGAATTGACCCCAACAACTCCAACGGCAGTGCTTCCTACTTCTCAATAGTGGGATATCACTGTCTAAAGGACTCTTACATAGCCTAATTCCTTAGAGTAGGCAGATTTCTCCTGGGTACTTTCTCTTTCAAAAAACAAAAACAACTTTTCGCACCTACACTTTCAAAAAGTTTTTCAAACAAATACTTCATACACTCTTGAGGACTGATACAAGAGTTACCTAGAAGTTTTTCAAACTAAACATTTTCAAAACCCACACACACTTGAAAAGCAAACAATCTTTTGAAAACATAAGAGCAAGTACCTAAGAGCCCGTGGATAACCACGGATAGAAAGGGTGCTAACACCTTTCCTTTCTATAAATCTACCTCCCGAACCGAGAAACATCTCGAAAAAGGAATTTTGCTGTGCTTTTGTCCTTTCCATGTTGGAGAACCTAAAAGACGGTGGCGACTCTTGCTTACCGCGACATTTTGCCAACCAGCTTAAAAAACAGGCAGTTCTATTTCCACCGATCACATCAACCATTTGGAACATCTCTATGTATTTTGGAACATATCTATGTAACATGTCAACTTCATATTTTCATTTCAAGTAATTTGATGTGTTCATTTACTAGTAATACCCAAATTTATGTTGCTACAATTGATGATATGCCAAACAAAATAAGTCATATTAAAATTATAAACTGTGTTAAAATTACACATAAGATTGCACATAACCTTCATAAACTGATAAATTATGTTAGAATTACACATAAACTGTGTTGAAATTACAGACAAGGTTGCTACATACACCTAATACAGCTTAATGACAAATACACATAACATTAAAAAACACATGATCTTCAATGTTTTTTTCCACTTCAACGTCTTGTTCACTTGAATTTGAAGTTCTAACACAGCATCCCCTAATTCTTAATTTCTAACCCATAATTTTTCGTATTGATTCTTAGTTTCATCTAAATCCTTGGTTGTGCTTCCCAATATATTAATCACTACTTGGTTTATGTCTTCTGCCAATTCCTCATGAAACCAATCGAAGAAAACACATCCTCTTTGCAAATTTAAAAATTTGATCAAACATTGTTTACCATTTTTTAACATACCCAAACAAAAATTAGGACTTACCTTGTAATTGTGACAACCCAAAATTTCTTTCCATAAATCTTCTCAGTGGTTGTCCTACGAAGAACAGTGTTATCTCCACAACAACAAAGTGGTGCAATTTGAAAGCTACTGTGTACACATGACCCAACACTTTCAGATTTCTTCAGGTTCATTTGCGAATAATAATGCTTCGTATTCATGGATAATGGAGCGAAACATCTTGAGTAATATGAAAACGGAGTTGAAAACACATCTGGAGCAGAGAAGATTTTGCTAAAGTGAAGAAAACGCATCTGGAGTAAAGACGATGGTGAAGAACATATATAAATAAGATGAAGATGACGTGCCAGCTCACCAGCTACATAGGCAAGTTAACGAACGTTGGAGCCCAACTGACATAAGGGAATTCTTTGTTACGTTTTGAAACTTAAGTAACCAATTTGATACAAAAAAAAATTAATGGACCAAACTGAACCATGACCTATAGTTAAGAGACCAATATGTGTGTTTTGTCTAATAGAATTTATAAATTTCAACGAAATAACTTACAATAAAAATAAAATTCATCATACTTTAGGCTATACGTTGGAAATTATAACATTTAAATAAAAGGGAAATTATGAGCATATGATATAGTCACATAAAATTTATTGTGACATTATTATCTTCTTAAGAGTTATAAGTGTGTATTATTATATAAGGATTGATCAGTGCATTTTCATGCACATCCTTCCACGATTGTATTAATGTATTATTTTAGTTTATAGTGTTTATTTTTATGTTTTAATATATTTTGCTAATTTATTTTATTTTTGCATTTAATTATATTTCGTATTTTATTTTCAGCAACTGCAGCTTTCGTAGAAAAAATCATAACTAATTCTGCAAAAATAGGATCGAGGCGTTTCACCATGCGTTGGAAAGCTAAGAAAATGTCCTAAAACTTTATAGTTTTGGCCATAAGCTGATTCGAAGTGCAGAAAGGTTGAAAAATTCGTTGAAGTTGCAGCTTTAGACTTTTAAGTTTTGGGTTAGTAGTTTTGGGTCTGGGTTATGTTTTCAACCCAGTTGGTTTGTAAACCGAATGGATTATTCCTCTGTAACCGGGGGGGAGCCGCATAACGGGAAGGATCACGTTTTTACTGTAGACAAAGGGAGAAAACAATTTAGTACGAATGGGAATGGAGAACTAATCCGTTAGAGTTGATCTGATGTAACTTGTTTTCAAAAACTCGAGGTTAATATAATTTACAATTCAATTTCTATTCATATCAATTTTGCCTTTTATATTCGTTTGCTTAATTCGAATTATCTTAGAGTAATATTGTTGGTTCGATTGAATTATGTTTCCCAATTATAATTGCGTTATATCGTATGCTTAATTCGTTATTCCGTTTGTTGATTAACCGTTTGCTTAATTCGGTGAAAAGGGAACATGATTCTTATTTTTTTTCATTCTCGCTTGTTGGATGAAATTGTGATCGAATTTGAATAGGAATCCGCTTAGGGAAGTTAAATTATATTAATAGATGATAGTAGGAACCCGAAATAGTAGATCGACTTATTTTATAATCACTTATTTTAAGCGCTTATTTTCTGTTTTTTTTTTATAAATCATCCTTAAAACCAACCCCCCTCCCCCCCAATTCCATTTCTGTTATTTAATAAAATCAAGAATCCTTGTGAGAACGATATCCGAGTTACAGTTGTCGTTAAATACTACAGTTTTGAAACTTAAGGAACCAATTTGATACAAAAAAAATTAATGGACCAAACTGAACCATCACCTATAGTTAAGAGACCAGAATGTGTATTTTGTCTAATAGAATTTATAAATTTCAACGAAATAACTTACAATAAAAATAAAATTCATGATACTTTAGGCTATACGTTGGAAATTATAACATTTAAATAAAAGGGAAATTATGAGCATATGTTATAGTCACATAAAAATTTATTGTGAAATTATTATCTTTTTAAGAGTTATTAGGGTGTATTATTGTGTAAGGATTGGTCATATTTTTTATAAACTCCGTTAATATTTGAAACCGGAGGACTACTGTCTGTAATTTCTTAAAACCAAGATGTTATAACCATAGTTTTAGAATTCATATCCTTTCGGTCGGTTGGAACGGTTGGACTGTGAATCATAGAGTAGAACGATTCAGTAAGGTTATTAGATCATTGTTGTCGATAAAAATTGATGTGACTAAGAGGTTCACTAGTCAGATCAGTGAACCTGTGGATTTTTTAATCTGGCAGATTGAATGTTTTATGTTTTTTGGCTTAATTATAATTTTCATTCTTTATTTTCATTTTCTTAAGTTTTGGTGCTCTATTATTAAATCCTGTTTTATTAATATATATAATTATCTTAATTATTTATGATAACGAAATAATATTACGAATATAAATATAAAATTTTATCAAATTTTAAGAATCTGACCAATAACCTTTTAAAATTATTGGGATTCTAATTTTACTTTTGCACCTTAAATCTCTTTGATGTTTAATTTAATTAAAAAAAAAGTTATATATTTTATAATTGTAATATTACAATTTTCATTATATTCTATGTAATATGTCATTTTCTCAACCTTTAGGAACATGTCTATGTAACATGTCATTTTGTAAACCTTTTGAAACATATCTATGTAACATGTCATTCTATCAAACTTTTGCAACATGTCTATGTAACATGTCATTATGTCAACCATTTGGAACATGTCTATGTATTTTGGAACATATCTATGTAACATGTCAACTTCAAATTTTCATTTCAAGTAATTTGATGTGTTCATTTACTAGTAATACCCAAATTTATGTTGCTACAATTAGTGATATGCCAAACAAAATAAGTCATATTAAAATTATAAATTGCGTTAAAATTACACATAAGATTGCACATAACCTTCATAAACTGATAAATTATGTTAGAATTACACATAAACGGTGTTGAAATTACAAACAAGGTTGCTACATACACCAAATACAGCTTAATGACAAATACAAATAACATTACAAAACACATGATCTTCAATGTTTTTTTCCACTTCAACATCTTGTTCACTTGAATTTGAAGTTCTAACACAACATCCCCTAATTCTTCATTTCTAAACCTTAATTTTCCGTATTGAATCTTAGTTTCATCTAAATCCTTTGTTGTGCTTCCCAATCTATTAATCACTACTTCGTTTATGTCTTCTATCAATTCCTCATGAAACCAATCGAAGAAACCACATCCTCTTTGGAAGGATTCCTGCAAATTTAAAAAATTGATCAAAATTTGTTTACCATTTTTTAACATACCCAAACAAAAATTAGGAATTACCTTGTAATTGTGACAACCCAAAATTTCTTTCCATAATTCTTCTCAATGGTTGTCCTACGAAGAACAGTGTTATCTCCACAACAACAAAGTGGTGCAATTTGCAAGCTACTGTGTACACATGACCCAACACTTTCAGATTTCTTCAGGTTCATTTGCGAATAAGAATGCTTCGTATTCATGGATAATGGAGCGAAACATCTTGATTAATATGAAAACGGAGTTGAAAATGCTTCTGGAGCAGAGAAGATTTTGCTCAAGTGAAGAAAACGCATATGGAGTAAAGACGATGGTGAAGAACATATATAAATAAGATGAAGATGACGTGCCAGCTCACCAGCTACATAGGTCAAGTTAACGAACGTTGGAGCCCAACTGACATAAGGGAATTCTTTGTTACGTTTTGAAACTTAAGAAACCAATTTGATACAAAAAAAAATTAATGGACCAAACTGAACCATGACCTATAGTTAAGAGACCAATATGTGTGTTTTGTCTAATAGAATTTATAAATTTCAACGAAATAACTTACAATAAAAATAAAATTCATCATACTTTAGGCTATACGTTGGAAATTATAACATTTAAATAAAAGGGAAATTATGAGCATATGATATAGTCACATAAAATTTATTGTGACATTATTATCTTTTTAAGAGTTATTAGTGTGTATTATTATATAAGGATTGATCAGTGCATTTTCATGCACATCCTTCCACGATTGTATTAATGTATTTCTTTAGTTTATAGTGTTTATTTTTATGTTTTAATATATTTTGCTAATTTATTTTATTTTTGCATTTAATTATATTTCGTATTTTATTTTCAGCAACTGCAGCTTTCGTAGAAAAAATCATAACTAATTCTGCAAAAATAGGATCGAGGCGTTTCACCATGCGTTGGAAAGCTAAGAAAATGTCCTAAAACTTTCTAGTTTTGGCCAGAAGCTGATTCGAAGTGCCGAAAGGTTGAAAAATTCGTTGAAGTTGCAGCTTTAGACTTTTAAGTTTTGGGTTAGTAGTTTTGGGTGTGGGTTATGTTTTCAACCCAGTTGGTTTGTAAACCGAATGGATTATTCCTCTTTAACCGGGGGGAGCCGCATAACGGGAAGGATCACATTTTTACTGTAGACAAAGGGAGAAAACAATTTAGTACGAATGGAAATGGAGAACTAATCCGTTAGAGTTGATCTGCTGTAACTTGTTTTCAAAAACTCGAGGTTAATATAATTTACAATTCAATTTCTATTCATATCAATTTTGCCTTTTATATTCGTTTTCTTAATTCGAATTATCTTAGAGTAATATTGTTGGTTCGATTGAATTATGTTTCCCAATTATAATTGCGTTATATCGTATGCTTAATTCGTTATTCCGTTTGTTGATTAACCGTTTGCTTAATTCGGTGAAAAGGGAACATAATTCTTATTATTTTTCATTCTCGCTTGTTGGATGAAATTGTGATCGAATTTGAATAGGAATCCGCTTAGGGAAGTTAAATTATATTAATCGATGATAGTAGGAACCCGAAATAGTAGATCGACTTATTTTATAATCACTTATTTTAAGCGCTTATTTTCTATTTTTTTATAAATCATCCTTAAAACCATCCCCCCTCCCCTCAATTCCATTTCTGTTATTTAATAGAATCAAGAATCCTTGTGAGAACGATATCCGAGTTACAGTTGTCGTTAAATACTACAGTTTTGAAACTTAAGGAACCAATTTGATACAAAAAAAATTAATGGACCAAACTGAACCATGACCTATAGTTAAGAGATCAGAATGTGTATTTTGTCTAATAGAATTTATAAATTTCTACGAAATAACTTACAATAAAAATAAAATTCATGATACTTTAGGCTATACGTTGGAAATTATAACATTTAAATAAAAGGGAAATTATGAGCATATGTTATAGTCACATAAAAATTTATTGTGACATTATTATCTTTTTAAGAGTTATTAGGGTGTATTATTGTGTAAGGATTGGTCATATTTTTTATAAACTCCATTAATATTTGAAACCGGAGGACTACTGTCTATAATTTCTTAAAACCAAGATGTTATAACCATAGTTTTAGAATTCATATCCTTTCGGTCGGTTGGATCGGTTGGACTGTGAATCATAGAGTAGAACGATTCAGTAAGGTTATTAGTCATTGTTGTCGATAAAAATCGGTGTGACTAAGAGGTTCACTAGTCAGATCAGTGAACCTGTGGATTTTTTAATCTGGCAGATTGAATGTTTTATGTTTTTTGGCTTAATTATAATTTTCATTCTTTATTTTCATTTTCTTAAGTTTTGGTACTCTATTTTTAAATCCTGTTTTATTAATATATATAATTATCTTAATTATTTATGATAACGAAATAATATTACGAATATAAATATCAAATTTTATCAAATTTTAAGAATCTGATCAATAACCTTTTAAAATTATTGGGATTCTAATTTTACTTTTGCACCTTAAATCTCTTTGATGTTTAACTTAATTAAAAAAAAGTTATATATTTTATAATTGTAATATTACAATTTTCATTATATTCTATGTAATATGTCATTTTCTCAACCTTTAGGAACATGTCTATGTAACATGTCATTTTGTCAACCTTTTGAAACATATCTATGTAATATGTCATTCTATCAAACTTTTGCAACATGTCTATGTAACATGTCATTATGTCAACCATTTGGAACATGTCTATGTATTTTGGAACACATCTATGTAACATGTCAACTTCAAATTTTCATTTCAAGTAATTTGATGTGTTCATTTACTAGTAATACCCAAATTTATGTTGCTACAATTAGTGATATGCCAAACAAAATAAGTCATATTAAAATTATAAATTGCATTAAAATTAAACATAAGATTGCACATAACCTTCATAAACTGATAAATTATGTTAGAATTACACATAAACTGTGTTGAAATTACAAACAAGGTTGCTACATACACCTAATACAGCTTAATGACAAATACAAATAACATTACAAAACACATGATCTTCAATTTTTTTTTCCACTTCAACATCTTGTTCACTTGAATTTGAAGTTCTAACACAGCATCCCCTAATTCTTCATTTCTAAACCTTAATTTTCCGTATTGATTCTTAGTTTCATCTAAATCCTTTGTTGTGCTTCCCAATCTATTAATCACTACTTCGTTTATGTCTTCTGTCAATTCCTTATGAAACCAATCGAAGAAACCACATCCTCTTTGGAAGGATTCCTGCAAATTTAAAAAATTGATCAAAATTTGTTTACCATTTTTTAACATACCCAAACAAAAATTAGGAATTACCTTGTAATTGTGACAACCCAAAATTTCTTTCCATAATTCTTCTCAATGGTTGTCCTACGAAGAACAGTGTTATCTCCACAACAACAAAGTGGTGCATTTGCGAATAATAATGCTTCGTATTCATGGATAATGGAGTGAAACATCTTGAGTAATATGAAAACGGAGTTGAAAACTTATCTGGAGCAGAGAAGATTTTGCTAAAGTGAAGAAAACGCATCTGGAGTAAAGACGATGGTGAAGGACATATATAAATAAGATGAAGATGATGTTCCAGCTCACCAGCTACATAGGTCAAGTTAACGAACATTGGAGCCCAACTGACATAAGGGAATTCTTTGTTATGTTTTGAAACTTAAGGAACCTATTTGATACCAACAAAATTAATGGACCAAACTGAACCATGACCTATAGTTAAGAGACCAAAATGTGTATTTTGTCTAATAGAATTTATAAATTTCAATGAAATAACTTATAATAAAATTAAAATCCATGATACTTTAGGCTATACGTTGGAAATTATAATATTTAAATAAAAGGGAAATTATGAGCATATGTTATAGTCACATAAAAATTTATTGTGACATTATTATCTTTTTAAGAGTTATTAGTGTGTATTATTGTATAAGGATTGGTCATTGATCAGTACATTTTGATGCACATCCTTCCACAATTGTAGTAATGCATTTCTTTAGTTTATTGTATTTATTTTTATTTTTTAATATGTTTTTCTAATTTATTTTATTTTTTCATTTAATTAATTTTCGTATTTTATTTTCAGCAACTGCAGCTTTCGCGGAAAAATTCATAACTAATACTGCCAAAATTGGATCGAGGCGTTTGACCATGCGTTGGAAAGCTAAGAAAATGGCCTACAACTTTCTAGTTTTGGCCAGAAGCTGATTCGAAGTGAAGAAAGGTTGAAAAAATCGTTGAAGTTGCAGCTTTAGACTTTTAAGTTTTGGGTTAGTAGTTTTGTGTCTGGGTTATGTTTTCAACCCAGTTGGTTTGTAAACCGAATGGATTGTTCCTCTTTAACCGGGGGGCAGCCGCATAACGGGAAGGATCACGTTTTTACTGTAGACAAAGGGAGAAAACAATTTAGTACGAATGGAAATGGAGAACTACACCGTTAGAGTTGATCTGCTGTAACTTGGTTTCCAAAACTTGAGATTAATATAATTTACAATTCAATTTATATTCATATCAATTTTTCCTTTTATATTCATTTGCTTAATTCGAATTATATTAGAGTAATCTTGTTGGTTCGATTGAATAATGTTTCCCAATTATAATTGCGTTATATCGTATGCTTAATTCGTTATTCCGTTTGTTGATTAACCGTTTGCTTAATTCGGTGAAAAGGGAACATAATTCTTTCTTTTTTTCATTCTCGCTTGTTGGATGAAATTGTGATCGAATTTGAATAGGAATTCGCTTAGGGAAGTTAAATTGTATTAATCGATGATAGTAGGAACCCGAAACAGTAGATCGACTTATTTCATAATCACTTATTTTAAGCGCTTATTTTCTAATTTTTCTATAAATCGTCCTTAAAACCAAACCCCCCCAATTTTATTACTGTTGTTTAATAAAATCAAGAATCCTTGTGAGAACGATATCTGAGTTACAGTTGTCGTTAAATACTACAGTTTTGAAACATAAGGAACGAATTTGATACAAAAAAAATTAATGGACCAAACTGAACCATGACGTATAGTTAAGAGACCAAAATGTGTATTTTGTCTAATAGAATTTATAAATTTCAACGAAATAACTTACAATAAAAATAAAATTCATGATACTTTAGGCTATACGTTGGAAATTATAACATTTAAATGAAAGGGAAATTATGAGCATATGTTATAGTCACATAAAAATTTATTGTGACATTATTATCTTTTTAAGAGTTATTAGTGTGTATTATTGTATAAGGTTTGGTCATATTTTTTATAAACACCGTTAATATTTGAAACCGGAGGACTACTGTCTGTAATTTCTTAAAACCAAAATGTTATAACCATAGTTTTAAAATTCATATCCTTTCGGTCGGTTGGACCGGTTAGACTTTGAATCAGAGAGTAGAACGATTCAGTAAGGTTATTAGATCATTGTTGTCGATAAAAATCTGTGTGACTCAGACGGTTCACTAGTCAGATCAGTGAACCTGTGGGTTTCTTAGTATGGCAGATTGAATGTTTTATGTTTTTTGACTTAATTATAATTTTCATTCTTTATTAAAATTTTCTTAAGTTTTGGTGCTCTAGTTTTAAATCTTATTATATTAATATATATAATTATCTTAATTATTTATGATAACGAAATAATATTACGAAAATAAATATAAAATTTTATCAAATTTTAAGAATCTGACCTATAACCTTTTAAAATTATTGGGATTCTAATTTTACTTTTGCACCTTAAATCTGTTTGATGTTTAATTTAATTAAAAAAACAAAGTTATATATTCTATAATTGTAATATTACAATTTTCATTATATTCTATGTATTATGTCATTTTGTCAACCTTTAGGAACATGTCTATGTAACATGTCATTTTGTCAACCTTTTGAAACATATCTATGTAATATGTCATTCTATCAAACTTTTGCAACATGTCTATGTAACATGTCATTATGTCAACCATTTGGAACATGTCTATGTATTTTGGAACATATCTATGTAACATGTCAACTTCATATTTTCATTTCAAGTAATTTGATGTGTTCATTTACTAGTAATACCCAAATTTATGTTGCTACAATTAATGATATGCCAAACAAAATAAGTCATATTAAAATTATAAACTGTGTTAAAATTACACATAAAATTGCACATAACATTCATAAACTGATAAATTATGTTAGAATTACACATAAACTGTGTTGAAATTACAGACAAGGTTGCTACATACACCTAATACAGCTTAATGACAAATACACATAACATTACAAAACACATGATCTTCAATGTTTTTTTCCACTTCAACATCTTGTTCACTTGAATTTGAAGTTCTAACACAGCATCCCCTAATTCTTCATTTCTAACCCTTAATTTTTCGCATTGATTCTTAGTTTCATCTAAATCCTTTGTTGTGCTTCCCAATCTATTAATCACTACTTGGTTTATGTCTTCTGCCAATTCCTCATGAAAGCGATCGAAGAAACCACATCCTCTTTGGAAGGATTCCTGCAAATTTAAAAATTTGATCAAAGTTTTTTTACCATTTTTTAATATACCCAAACCAAAATTAGGACTTACCTTGTAATTGTGACAACCCAAAATTTCTTTCCATAATTCTTCTAAGTGGTTGTCCTACGAAGAACAATGTTATCTCCACAACAGCAAAGTGGTGCAATTTGCAAGCTACTGTGTACACATGACCCAACACTATCAGATTTCTTGAGGTTCATTTGCGAATAAGAATGCTTCGTATTCATGGATAATGGAGCAAAACATCTTGAGTAATATGAAAACGGAATTTAAAACGCATCTGGAGCAGAGAAGATTTTGCTCAAGTGAAGAAAACACATTTGGAGTAAAGACGATGGTGAAGAACATATATAAATAAGATGAAGATGACGTGCCGGCTCACCAGCCACATAGGTCAAGTTAACGAACGTTGGAGCCCAACTGACATAAGGGAATTCTTTGTTACATTTTGAAACTTAAGAAACCAATTTGATACAAAAAAAATTAATGGACCAAATTGAACCATGACCTATAGTTAAGAGACCAATATGTGTGTTTTGTCTAATAGAGTTTATAAATTTCAACGAAATAACTTACAATAAAAATAAAATTCATGATACTTTAGGCTATACATTGGAAATTATAACATTTAAATAAAAGGGAAATTATGAGCATATGTTACAGTCACATAAAATTTATTGTGACATTATTTTCTTTTTAAGAGTTATTAGTGTGTATTATTATATAAGGATTGATCATTGATCAGTACATTTTCATGCACATCCTTCCACGATATTATTAATGTATTTCTTTAGTTTATTGTGTTTATTTTTATGTTTTAATATATTTTGCTAATTTATTTTATTTTCGCATTTAATTAATTTTCGTATTTTATTTTCAGCAACTGCAGCTTTCGCGGAAAAAATCATAACTAATTCTACAAAACTCGGATCAAGGCGATTGAACATGTGTTGGAAAGCTAAGAAAATGGCCTACAACTTTCTAGTTTTGGACAGAAGCTCATTCGAAGTGGAGAAAGGTTGAAAAAGTCGTTGAAGTTGCAGCTTTATACTTTTAAGTTTTGTGTTAGTTGTTTTGGTTCTGGGTTATGTTTTCATCCCAGTTGGATTGTAAACCGAATGGATCGTTCCTCTTTAACCGGGGGGCAGCCGCATAACGGGAAGGATCACGTTTTTACTGTAGACAAAGGGAGAAAACAATTTAGTACGAATGGGAATGGAGAACTAATCCGTTAGAGTTGATCTGCTGTAACTTGGTTTCCAAAACATGAGGTTAATATAATTTACAATTCAATTTCTATTCATATCAATTTTGCCTTTTATATTCGTTTGCTTAATTCAAATTATCTTAGAGTAATCTTGTTGGTTCGATTGAATTATGTTTCCCAATAATAATTGCGTTATATTGTATGCTTAATTCGTTATTCTGTTTGTTGATTAACCGTTTGCTTAATTCGGTGAAAAGGGAACATAATTCTTATTTTTTTTCATTCTCGCTTGTTGGATGAAATTGTGATCGAATTTGAATAGGAATCCGTTTAGGGAAGTTAAATTGTATTAATCGACGATAGTAGGAACCCGAAACAGTAGATCGACTTATTTCATAATCACTTATTTTAAGCGCTTATTTTTTGTTTTTTTTTCTAAATCGTCCTTAAAACCAAACCCCCCCAATTCGATTTCTGTTGTTTAATAAAATCAAGAATCCTTGTGAGAACGATAGCCGAGTTACAGTTGTCGTTAAATACTACAGTTTTGAAACTTAAGGAACCAATTTGAAACAAAAAAAAATTAATAGACCAAACTGAACCATGACCTATAGTTAAGAGACAAAAATATGTAGTTTGTCTACTAGAATTTATAAATTTCAACGAAATAACTTACAATAAAAATAAAATTCATGATACTTTAGGCTATACGTTGGAAATTATAACATTTAAATAAAAGGGAAATTATGAGCATATGTTATGGTCACATAAAAATTTATTGTGACATTATTATCTTTTTAAGAGTTATTAGTGTGTATTATTGTATAAGGATTGGTCATATTTTTATAAACACCGTTAATATTTGAAACCGGAGGACTACTGTCTGTTATTTCTTAAAACCAAGATGTTATAACCATAGTTTTAAAATTCATATCCTTTCGGTCGGTTGGACCGGTTAGACTGTGAATCATAGAGTAGAACGATTCAGTAAGGTTATAAGGTCATTGTTGTCGATAAAAATCTGTGTGACTCAGACGGTTCACTAGTCAGATCAGTGAACCTGTGGGTTTCTTAATCTGGCAGATTGAATGTTTTATGTTTTTTGACTTAATTATAATTTTCATTCTTTATTTTCATTTTCTTAAGTTTTGGTGCTCTATTTTTAAATCCTATTATATTAATATATATAATTATCTTAATTATTTATGATAACAAAATAATATTACGAATATAAATATAAAATTTTATCAAATTTTAAGAATTTGACCTATAACCTTTTAAAATTATTGGGATTCTAATTTTACTTTTACACCTTAAATCTCTTTGATGTTTAATTTAATTAAAAAAACAAAGTTATATATTCTATAATTGTAATATTATAATTTTCATTATATTCTATGTAATATGTCATTTTGTCAACCTTTAGGAACATGTCTATGTAACATGTCATTTTGTCAACCTTTTGAAACATATCTATGTAATATGTCATTCTATCAAACTTTTGCAACATGTCTATGTAACATGTCATTATGTCAACCATTTGGAACATGTCTATGTACTTTGGAACATATCTATGTAACATGTCAACTTCATATTTTCATTTCAAGTAATTTGATGTGTTCATTTACTAGTAATACCCAAATTTATGTTGCTACAATTAATGATACGCTAAACAAAATAAGTCATATTAAAATTATAAATTGTGTTAAAATTACACATAAAATTGCACATAACATTCATAAACTGATAAATTATGTTAGAATTACACATAAACTGTGTTGAAATTACAGACAAGGTTGCTACATACACCTAATACAGCTTAATGACAAATACACATAACATAACATTACTAAACACATGATCTTCAATGTTTTTTTCCACTTCAAGATCTTGTTCACTTGAATTTGAAGTTCTAACACAGCATCCCCTAATTCTTCATTTCTAACCCTTAATTTTTCACATTGATTCTTAGTTTCATCTAAATCCTTTGTTGTGCTTCCCAATCTATTAATAACTACTTGGTTTATGTCTTCTACCAATTCCTCATGAAACCGATCGAAGAAACCACATCCTCTTTGGAAGGATTCCTGCAAATTTAAAAATTTGATCAAACTTTGTTTACCATTTTTTAACATACCCAAACTAAAATTAGGACTTACCTTGCAATTGTGACAATCCAAAATTTCTTTCCATAAATCTTCTCAGTGGTTGTCCTACGAAGAACAGTGTTATCTCCACAACAGCAAAGTGGTGCAATTTGCAAGCTACTGTGTACACATGACCCAACACTTTCAGATTTCTTGAGGTTCATTTGCGAATAAGAATGCTTCGTATTCATGGATAATGGAGTGAAACATCTTGAGTAATGAAGATGACGTGCCGGCTCACCAGCTACATAGGTCAAGTTAACGAACGTTGGAGCCCAACTGACATAAGGGAATTCTTTGTTACGTTTTGAAACTTAAGAAACCAATTTGATACAAAAAAAATTAATGGACCAAACTCAACCATGACCTATATTTAAGAGACCAATATGTGTGTTTTGTCTAATAGAATTTATAAATTTCAACGAAATAACTTACAATAAAAATAAAATTCATGATACTTTAGGCTATACGTTGGAAATCTATTATCAATCCAATAATGTCATTTTACACTCAAGACCTCAAGAGATTTTACACTCATCTATTATCAATCTATTAAAAGTAAAGTACCTGGAAATTCCAATTCTAACCTTTTGATTAGATGTTATAACTTTTCTTATTCCAAGGGTATAATAGACTAATCAACACTATGCTGTTACCATATTCATTTGGCATTTAATTTTGCTGACATGTCAATCTATCATAATTTTACACTATTTTTTATTTATTTAATTTATTAATTAATTTTATTTATATTTAAATTTTATTTATATTTGAATTCCAATTCCAATGTTTCATTCACGGTTAATTTATTTATATTTGAATTCCAATGTTTTTTTTTGACAGAATTTGAATTCTAATGTTTGACTCACGATTAATGAGGAAGGAATTGGAATGGCCAAATTAGATCTATTATAATTAAATGGAATATTATTCATTGCATGATTTAAAAATACCCACTATTTATCATTACACTACAAGATTAAACGTATATTATTGAAATTAGAATGGATTATTTTGATATTCCAAGATATCACAACTTCCCATGCATTCTAAACCCTATATATAGCCATTCTAAACCCTTAATCTCCTCAATCTTCTTCATTCTCCATTATTTTCAAAAGGTTACGTATTATTTTCCAATTCTTCTTCATTCCCATTTTTTGATTCTCTGTGTCCATAAGCAAGGCAATAATTATCTAAGATGTATAAGATGATAAAACCAACCTTGATATGCGATCATTTTCTGGTTCTATAGAAGAATGTTTTTAACAATATTTGATTCAAATTATGTATATGTATATTATTATTGCTTTCATATTTTATATGTCATATCAACATTGGTTTTGGCATAATATATTTTTCTACTGCAAATTATGTTGGCCTATATTTTAATGGAATTTATTTTACACCAAATTCTAAGTTGTTTTGAATGTAGCATTGCCTCTAGCAAACACACTACTCTAAGTTTCGTTCAATTAACATATTTACAATCTTTTTTAAATAGAATTTCTCTTCTCCTAAAGAGAAGATAATAACCTACAAGTTGGTGTTGATGTGCCTTCAAAATTCTAATTTATTTTGAATCGAAATTATAATTCTCATTTGTCGTGAAATTTGAATAAAATTTTTATTTTGTATTGATATTTTTTTATTTTTAATTGCTATAATTTTAGAAACAAATATTACAATTTTTAATAAAATATTTACGATTTATTTTTTTAAAGTACGACTAATTAATATATTTTTATACAATATTAAAAACAAATATTACAATTTTTTAATCCAATATTGGAGTACCATTTAATTCGATACTTTACCAATATATCTTTTGAATGAAGACATTATTATCATTTACTTTTATTATACTTATATGGAAATTATTTTGAATGGTGATATAAATATATTTAATTTTTATATATGATTTGATTCCATAAAATATTATGATCAATAAAATTTGAATTCTCTTTTAATATTATAGGTTTGATACTATTTCATATTGTAGGAATATTATATACATTAGAATATATAAAGATATGAAAAAATTAAATCAAAACTTTACAAATATATATTTTGAATGGAGGTATTAATATTATTTATTTTTATTATATATAGAAAATATTTTGAATGGTCACATTAATACATTTTATTTTTATGCATGATTTGATTTCAAAAATTTATGATCAATAAATTTTGAATGGAATTATAATTTAACCAATAAAATTTTCTACCGACTTCTAAATATATTTGTGTATATTTTTTGAAAGTTTAAATTTATATTCTTGAATCATGATAAAAAAATATTAAATGGTAATCATGAAAATTTAATGATAAATGATAATCATAAAAATTTATGATAAAATAAAAAATTATTGATACAATCATTTTAATTAATTAAATAATTTATAATTAATTTTATAAAGGTGAATAAATTACAAATAATTTTATAAATGTAATAAATTAAACTATTTATAAAATTATTTATATCAATAATAGTAAATTACATATATTTTAATATGGACACACGAATTCAACATGCTTATAAACCGGAAAAAACTTACAATAATTTTATAAACAGGAATAAGTTAATGTCATTTTACACTCAAGACCTCAAGAGATTTTACACTCATCTATTATCAATCTATTAAAAGTAAAGTACCTGGAAATTCCAAGTCTAACATTTTTATTAGATGTTATAACTTTTCTTATTCCAAGGGTATAATAGACTAATCAACACTATGTTGTTACCATATTCATTTGGCATTTAATTTTGCTGACATGTCAATCTATCATAATTTTATACTATTTTTTATTTATTTGATTTACTAATTTATTTTATTTATATTTGAATTTTATTTATATTTGAATTCCAATTCCAATGTTTCATTCACGGTTAATTTATTTATATTTGAATTCCAATGTTTTTTTTTTACAGAATTTGAATTCTAATGTTTGACTCACGGTTAATGAGGAAAGAATTGGAATGGCCAAATTAGATCTATTATAATTAAATGGAATATTATTCATTGCATGATTTAAAAATACCCACTATTTATCATTACACTACAAGATTAAATGTATATTATTGGAATTAGAATGGATTATTTTGATATGGCAAGATATCACAACTTCCCATGCATTCTAAACCCTATATATATCCATTCTAAACCTTTTCCAATTCTTCTTCATTCCCATATTTTGATTCTCTGTGTCCATAAGCAAGGCAATAATTATCTAAGATGTATAAGATGATAAAACCAACGTTGATATGCGATCATTTTCTGGTTCTATAGAAGAATGTTTTTAACAATATTTGATTCAAATTATGTATATGTATATTATTATTGCTTTCATATTTTGTATGTCATATCAACATTGGTTTTGGCATAATATATTTTTCTATTGCAAATTATGTTGGCCTATATTTTAATGGAATTTATTTTACACCAAATTCTAAGTTGTTTTGAATGTAGCATTGCCTCTAGCAAACACACTACTCTAAGTTTCGTACAATTAACATATTTATAATATTTTTTAAATAGAATTTCTCTTCTCCTAAAGAGA
This sequence comes from Vicia faba, assembly GCA_948472305.1. NCBI lineage: Eukaryota > Viridiplantae > Streptophyta > Magnoliopsida > Fabales > Fabaceae > Vicia > Vicia faba. The sequence continues at coordinate 993,519,838 of OX451735.1, forward strand.
AGATAATAACCTACAAGTTGGTGTTGATGTGCCTTCAAAATTCAAATTTATTTTGAATCGAAATTATAATTCTCATTTGTCGTGAAATTTGAATAAAACTTTTATTTTGTATTGATATTTTTTTATTTTTAATTGCTATAATTTTAGAAACAAATATTACAATTTTTAATAAAATATTTACGATTTATTTTTTTAAAGTACGACTAATTAATATATTATTATACAATATTAAAAACAAATATTACAATTTTTTAATCAAATATTGGAGTACCATTTAATTCGATACTTTACCAATATATCTTTTGAATGGAGACATTATTATCATTTATTTTTATTATACTTATATGGAAAGGTGACATAAATATATTTAATTTTTATATATGATTTGATTCCATAAAATATTATGATCAATAAAATTTGAATTCTCTTTTAATATTATAGGTTTGATACTGTTTCATATTGTAGGAATATTATATACATTAGAATATATAAAGATATGAAAAAATTAAATCAAAACTTTACAAATATATCTTTTGAATGGAGGTATTAATATTATTTATTTTTATTATATATAGAAAATATTTTGAATGGTCACATTAATACATTTTATTTTTATGCATGATTTGATTTCAAAAATTTATGATCAATAAATTTTGAATGGAATTATGATTTAATCAATAAAATTTTCTACCGACTTCTAAATATATTTGTGTATATTTTTTGAAAGGTTACATTTATATTCTTGAATCATGATAAAAAAATATTAAATGGTAATCATGAAAATTTAATGATAAATGATAATCATAAAAATTTATGATAAAATAAAAAATTATTGATACAATCATTTTAATAAATTAAATAATTTATAATTAATGTTATAAAGGTGAATAAATTACAAATAATTTTATAAATGTAATAAATTAAACTATTTATAAAATTATTTATATCAATAATAGTAAATTACATATATTTTTATATGGACACACGAATTCAACATGTTTATAAACCGGAAAAAAGTTACAATAATTTTATAAACAGGAATAAGTTAATGTCATTTTACACTCAAGACCTCAAGAGATTTTACACTCATCTATTATCAATCTATTAAAAGTAAAGTACCTGGAAATTCCAAGTCTAACCTTTTGATTAGATGTTATAAATTTTCTTATTCCAAGGATATAATAGACTAATCAACACTATGCTGTTACCATATTCATTTGGCATTTAATTTTGCTGACATGTCAATCTATCATAATTTTATACTATTTTTTATTTATTTGATTTACTAATTTATTTTATTTATATTTGAATTTTATTTATATTTGAATTCCAATTCCAATGTTTCATTCACGGTTAATTTATTTATATTTGAATTCCATTGTTTTTTTTTGACAGAATTTGAATTCTAATGTTTGACTCACGGTTAATGAGGAAGGAATTGGAATGGCCAAATTAGATCTATTATAATTAAATGAAATATTATTCATTGCATGATTTAAAAATACCCACTATTTATCATTACACTACAAGATTAAATGTATATTACTGGAATTATTTGATATTCCAAGATATCACAACTTCCCATCCATTCTAAACCCTATATATAGCCATTCTAAACCCTTACTCTTTCACTCCTCAATCTTCTTCATTCTCCATTATTTTCAAAAGGTTACGTATTATTTTTCAATTCTTCTTCATTCCCATATTTTGATTCTCTGTGTCCATAAGCAAGGCAATAATTATCTAAGATGTATAAGATGATAAAACCAACGTTGATATGCGATCATTTTCTGGTTCTATAGAAGAATGTTTTTAACAATATTTGATTCAAATTATGTATATGTATATTATTATTGCTTTCATATTTTGTATGTCATATCAACATTGGTTTTGGCATAATATATTTTTCTATTGCAAATTATGTTGGCCTATATTTTAATGGAATTTATTTTACACCAAATTCTAAGTTGTTTTGAATGTAGCATTGCCTCTAGCAAACACACTACTCTAAGTTTCGTACAATTAACATATTTATAATATTTTTTAAATAGAATTCCTCTTCTCCTAAAGAGAAGATAATAACCTACAAGTTGGTGTTGATGTGCCTTCAAAATTCAAATTTATTTTGAATCGAAATTATAATTCTCATTTGTCGTGAAATTTGAATAAAACTTTTATTTTGTATTGATATTTTTTTATTTTTAATTGCTATAATTTTAGAAACAAATATTACAATTTCTAATAAAATATTTACGATTTATTTTTTTAAAGTACGACTAATTAATATATTATTATACAATATTAAAAACAAATATTACAATTTTTTAATCAAATATTGGAGTACCATTTAATTCGATACTTTAAAGGTGACATAAATATATTTAATTTTTATATATGATTTGATTCCATAAAATATTATGATCAATAAAATTTGAATTCTCTTTTAATATTATAGGTTTGATACTGTTTCATATTGTAGGAATATTATATACATTAGAATATATAAAGATATGAAAAAATTAAATCAAAACTTTACAAATATATCTTTTGAATGGAGGTATTAATATTATTTATTTTTATTATATATAGAAAATATTTTGAATGATTACATTAATACATTTTATTTTTATGCATGATTTGATTTCAAAAATTTATGATCAATAAATTTTGAATGGAATTATGATTTAATCAATAAAATTTTCTACCGACTTCTAAATATATTTGTGTATATTTTTTGAAAGGTTACATTTATATTCTTGAATCATGATAAAAAAATATTAAATGGTAATCATGAAAATTTAATGATAAATGATAATCATAAAAATTTATGATAAAATAAAAAATTATTGATACAATCATTTTAATAAATTAAATAATTTATAATTAATGTTATAAAGGTGAATAAATTACAAATAATTTTATAAATGTAATAAATTAAACTATTTATAAAATTATTTATATCAATAATAGTAAATTACATATATTTTAATATGGACACACGAATTCAACATGTTTATAAACCGGAAAAAAGTTACAATAATTTTATAAACAGGAATAAGTTAATGTCATTTTACACTCAAGACCTCAAGAGATTTTACACTCATCTATTATCAATCTATTAAAAGTGAAGTACCTGGAAATTCCAAGTCTAACCTTTTGATTAGATGTTATAAATTTTCTTATTCCAAGGATATAATAGACAAATCAACACTATGCTGTTACCATATTCATTTGGCATTTAATTTTGCTGACATGTCAATCTATCATAATTTTATACTATTTTTTATTTATTTGATTTACTAATTTATTTTATTTATATTTGAATTTTATTTATATTTGAATTCCAATTCCAATGTTTCATTCACGGTTAATTTATTTATATTTGAATTCCATTGTTTTTTTTTGACAGAATTTGAATTCTAATGTTTGACTCACGGTTAATGAGGAAGGAATTGGAATGGCCAAATTAGATCTATTATAATTAAATGGAATATTATTCATTGCATGATTTAAAAATACCCACTATTTATCATTACACTACAAGATTAAATGTATATTACTGGAATTATTTGATATTCCAAGATATCACAACTTCCCATCCATTCTAAACCCTATATATAGCCATTCTAAACCCTTACTCTTTCACTCCTCAATCTTCTTCATTCTCCATTATTTTCAAAAGGTTACGTATTATTTTTCAATTCTTCAAAAGGTTACGTATTATTTTTCAATTCTTCTTCATTCCCATATTTTGATTCTCTGTGTCCATAAGCAAGGCAATTATTATCTAAGATGTATAAGATGATAAAACCAACGTTGATATGCGATCATTTTCTGGTTCTATAGAAGAATGTTTTTAACAATATTTGATTCAAATTATGTATATGTATATTATTATTGCTTTCATATTTTGTATGTCATATCAACATTGGTTTTGGCATAATATATTTTTCTATTGCAAATTATGTTGGCCTATATTTTAATGGAATTTATTTTACACCAAATTCTAAGTTGTTTTGAATGTAGCATTGCCTCTAGCAAACACACTACTCTAAGTTTCGTACAATTAACATATTTACAATATTTTTTAAATAGAATTTCTCTTCTCCTAAAGAGAAGATAATAACCTACAAGTTGGTGTTGATGTGCCTTCAAAATTCAAATTTATTTTGAATCGAAATTATAATTCTCATTTGTCGTGAAATTTGAATAAAACTTTTATTTTGTATTGATATTTTTTTATTTTTAATTGCTATAATTTTAGAAACAAATATTACAATTTTTAATAAAATATTTACGATTTATTTTTTTAAAGTACGACTAATTAATATATTATTATACAATATTAAAAACAAATATTACAATTTTTTAATCAAATATTGGAGTACCATTTAATTCGATACTTTAAAGGTGACATAAATATATTTAATTTTTATATATGATTTGATTCCATAAAATATTATGATCAATAAAATTTGAATTCTCTTTTAATATTATAGGTTTGATACTGTTTCATATTGTAGGAATATTATATACATTAGAATATATAAAGATATGAAAAAATTAAATCAAAACTTTACAAATATATCTTTTGAATGGAGGTATTAATATTATTTATTTTTATTATATATAGAAAATATTTTGAATGATTACATTAATACATTTTATTTTTATGCATGATTTGATTTCAAAAATTTATGATCAATAAATTTTGAATGGAATTATGATTTAATCAATAAAATTTTCTACCGACTTCTAAATATATTTGTGTATATTTTTTGAAAGGTTACATTTATATTCTTGAATCATGATAAAAAAATATTAAATGGTAATCATGAAAATTTAATGATAAATGATAATCATAAAAATTTATGATAAAATAAAAAATTATTGATACAATCATTTTAATAAATTAAATAATTTATAATTAATGTTATAAAGGTGAATAAATTACAAATAATTTTATAAATGTAATAAATTAAACTATTTATAAAATTATTTATATCAATAATAGTAAATTACATATATTTTAATATGGACACACGAATTCAACATGTTTATAAACCAGAAAAAAGTTACAATAATTTTATAAACAGGAATAAGTTAATGTCATTTTACACTCAAGACCTCAAGAGATTTTACACTCATCTATTATCAATCTATTAAAAGTGAAGTACCTGGAAATTCCAAGTCTAACCTTTTGATTAGATGTTATAAATTTTCTTATTCCAAGGATATAATAGACTAATCAACACTATGCTGTTACCATATTCATTTGGCATTTAATTTTGCTGACATGTCAATCTATCATAATTTTATACTATTTTTTATTTATTTGATTTACTAATTTATTTTATTTATATTTGAATTTTATTTATATTTGAATTCCAATTCCAATGTTTCATTCACGGTTAATTTATTTATATTTGAATTCCATTGTTTTTTTTTGACAGAATTTGAATTCTAATGTTTGACTCACGGTTAATGAGGAAGGAATTGGAATGGCCAAATTAGATCTATTATAATTAAATGGAATATTATTCATTGCATGATTTAAAAATACCCACTATTTATCATTACACTACAAGATTAAATGTATATTACTGGAATTATTTGATATTCCAAGATATCACAACTTCCCATCCATTCTAAACCCTATATATAGCCATTCTAAACCCTTACTCTTTCACTCCTCAATCTTCTTCATTCTCCATTATTTTAAAAAGGTTACGTATTATTTTTCAATTCTTCTTCATTCCCATATTTTGATTCTCTGTGTCCATAAGCAAGGCAATAATTATCTAAGATGTATAAGATGATAAAACCAACGTTGATATGCGATCATTTTCTGGTTCTATAGAAGAATGTTTTTAACAATATTTGATTCAAATTATGTATATGTATATTATTATTGCTTTCATATTTTGTATGTCATATCAACATTGGTTTTGGCATAATATATTTTTCTATTGCAAATTATGTTGGCCTATATTTTAATGGAATTTATTTTACACCAAATTCTAAGTTGTTTTGAATGTAGCATTGCCTCTAGCCAACACACTACTCTAAGTTTCGTACAATTAACATATTTACAATATTTTTTAAATAGAATTTCTCTTCTCCTAAAGAGAAGATAATAACCTACAAGTTGGTGTTGATGTGCCTTCAAAATTCAAATTTATTTTGAATCGAAATTATAATTCTCATTTGTCGTGAAATTTGAATAAAACTTTTATTTTGTATTGATATTTTTTTATTTTTAATTGCTATAATTTTAGAAACAAATATTACAATTTTTAATAAAATATTTACGATTTATTTTTTTAAAGTACGACTAATTAATATATTATTATACAATATTAAAAACAAATATTACAATTTTTTAATCAAATATTGGAGTACCATTTAATTCGATACTTTAAAGGTGACATAAATATATTTAATTTTTATATATGATTTGATTCCATAAAATATTATGATCAATAAAATTTGAATTCTCTTTTAATATTATAGGTTTGATACTGTTTCATATTGTAGGAATATTATATACATTAGAATATATAAAGATATGAAAAAATTAAATCAAAACTTTACAAATATATCTTTTGAATGGAGGTATTAATATTATTTATTTTTATTATATATAGAAAATATTTTGAATGATTACATTAATACATTTTATTTTTATGCATGATTTGATTTCAAAAATTTATGATCAATAAATTTTGAATGGAATTATGATTTAATCAATAAAATTTTCTACCGACTTCTAAATATATTTGTGTATATTTTTTGAAAGGTTACATTTATATTCTTGAATCATGATAAAAAAATATTAAATGGTAATCATGAAAATTTAATGATAAATGATAATCATAAAAATTTATGATAAAATAAAAAATTATTGATACAATCATTTTAATAAATTAAATAATTTATAATTAATGTTATAAAGGTGAATAAATTACAAATAATTTTATAAATGTAATAAATTAAACTATTTATAAAATTATTTATATCAATAATAGTAAATTACATATATTTTAATATGGACACACGAATTCAACATGTTTATAAACCGGAAAAAAGTTACAATAATTTTATAAACAGGAATAAGTTAATGTCATTTTACACTCAAGACCTCAAGAGATTTTACACTCATCTATTATCAATCTATTAAAAGTGAAGTACCTGGAAATTCCAAGTCTAACCTTTTGATTAGATGTTATAAATTTTCTTATTCCAAGGATATAATAGACAAATCAACACTATGCTGTTACCATATTCATTTGGCATTTAATTTTGCTGACATGTCAATCTATCATAATTTTATACTATTTTTTATTTATTTGATTTACTAATTTATTTTATTTATATTTGAATTTTATTTATATTTGAATTCCAATTCCAATGTTTCATTCACGGTTAATTTATTTATATTTGAATTCCATTGTTTTTTTTTGACAGAATTTGAATTCTAATGTTTGACTCACGGTTAATGAGGAAGGAATTGGAATGGCCAAATTAGATCTATTATAATTAAATGGAATATTATTCATTGCATGATTTAAAAATACCCACTATTTATCATTACACTACAAGATTAAATGTATATTACTGGAATTATTTGATATTCCAAGATATCACAACTTCCCATCCATTCTAAACCCTATATATAGCCATTCTAAACCCTTACTCTTTCACTCCTCAATCTTCTTCATTCTCCATTATTTTCAAAAGGTTACGTATTATTTTTCAATTCTTCTTCATTCCCATATTTTGATTCTCTGTGTCCATAAGCAAGGCAATTATTATCTAAGATGTATAAGATGATAAAACCAACGTTGATATGCGATCATTTTCTGGTTCTATAGAAGAATGTTTTTAACAATATTTGATTCAAATTATGTATATGTATATTATTATTGCTTTCATATTTTGTATGTCATATCAACATTGGTTTTGGCATAATATATTTTTCTATTGCAAATTATGTTGGCCTATATTTTAATGGAATTTATTTTACACCAAATTCTAAGTTGTTTTGAATGTAGCATTGCCTCTAGCAAACACACTACTCTAAGTTTCGTACAATTAACATATTTACAATATTTTTTAAATAGAATTTCTCTTCTCCTAAAGAGAAGATAATAACCTACAAGTTGGTGTTGATGTGCCTTCAAAATTCAAATTTATTTTGAATCGAAATTATAATTCTCATTTGTCGTGAAATTTGAATAAAACTTTTATTTTGTATTGATATTTTTTTATTTTTAATTGCTATAATTTTAGAAACAAATATTACAATTTTTAATAAAATATTTACGATTTATTTTTTTAAAGTACGACTAATTAATATATTATTATACAATATTAAAAACAAATATTACAATTTTTTAATCAAATATTGGAGTACCATTTAATTCGATACTTTAAAGGTGACATAAATATATTTAATTTTTATATATGATTTGATTCCATAAAATATTATGATCAATAAAATTTGAATTCTCTTTTAATATTATAGGTTTGATACTGTTTCATATTGTAGGAATATTATATACATTAGAATATATAAAGATATGAAAAAATTAAATCAAAACTTTACAAATATATCTTTTGAATGGAGGTATTAATATTATTTATTTTTATTATATATAGAAAATATTTTGAATGATTACATTAATACATTTTATTTTTATGCATGATTTGATTTCAAAAATTTATGATCAATAAATTTTGAATGGAATTATGATTTAATCAATAAAATTTTCTACCGACTTCTAAATATATTTGTGTATATTTTTTGAAAGGTTACATTTATATTCTTGAATCATGATAAAAAAATATTAAATGGTAATCATGAAAATTTAATGATAAATGATAATCATAAAAATTTATGATAAAATAAAAAATTATTGATACAATCATTTTAATAAATTAAATAATTTATAATTAATGTTATAAAGGTGAATAAATTACAAATAATTTTATAAATGTAATAAATTAAACTATTTATAAAATTATTTATATCAATAATAGTAAATTACATATATTTTAATATGGACACACGAATTCAACATGTTTATAAACCAGAAAAAAGTTACAATAATTTTATAAACAGGAATAAGTTAATGTCATTTTACACTCAAGACCTCAAGAGATTTTACACTCATCTATTATCAATCTATTAAAAGTGAAGTACCTGGAAATTCCAAGTCTAACCTTTTGATTAGATGTTATAAATTTTCTTATTCCAAGGATATAATAGACTAATCAACACTATGCTGTTACCATATTCATTTGGCATTTAATTTTGCTGACATGTCAATCTATCATAATTTTATACTATTTTTTATTTATTTGATTTACTAATTTATTTTATTTATATTTGAATTTTATTTATATTTGAATTCCAATTCCAATGTTTCATTCACGGTTAATTTATTTATATTTGAATTCCATTGTTTTTTTTTTGACAGAATTTGAATTCTAATGTTTGACTCACGGTTAATGAGGAAGGAATTGGAATGGCCAAATTAGATCTATTATAATTAAATGGAATATTATTCATTGCATGATTTAAAAATACCCACTATTTATCATTACACTACAAGATTAAATGTATATTACTGGAATTATTTGATATTCCAAGATATCACAACTTCCCATCCATTCTAAACCCTATATATAGCCATTCTAAACCCTTACTCTTTCACTCCTCAATCTTCTTCATTCTCCATTATTTTAAAAAGGTTACGTATTATTTTTCAATTCTTCTTCATTCCCATATTTTGATTCTCTGTGTCCATAAGCAAGGCAATAATTATCTAAGATGTATAAGATGATAAAACCAACGTTGATATGCGATCATTTTCTGGTTCTATAGAAGAATGTTTTTAACAATATTTGATTCAAATTATGTATATGTATATTATTATTGCTTTCATATTTTGTATGTCATATCAACATTGGTTTTGGCATAATATATTTTTCTATTGCAAATTATGTTGGCCTATATTTTAATGGAATTTATTTTACACCAAATTCTAAGTTGTTTTGAATGTAGCATTGCCTCTAGCCAACACACTACTCTAAGTTTCGTACAATTAACATATTTACAATATTTTTTAAATAGAATTTCTCTTCTCCTAAAGAGAAGATAATAACCTACAAGTTGGTGTTGATGTGCCTTCAAAATTCAAATTTATTTTGAATCGAAATTATAATTCTCATTTGTCGTGAAATTTGAATAAAACTTTTATTTTGTATTGATATTTTTTTATTTTTAATTGCTATAATTTTAGAAACAAATATTACAATTTTTAATAAAATATTTACGATTTATTTTTTTAAAGTACGACTAATTAATATATTATTATACAATATTAAAAACAAATATTACAATTTTTTAATCAAATATTGGAGTACCATTTAATTCGATACTTTAAAGGTGACATAAATATATTTAATTTTTATATATGATTTGATTCCATAAAATATTATGATCAATAAAATTTGAATTCTCTTTTAATATTATAGGTTTGATACTGTTTCATATTGTAGGAATATTATATACATTAGAATATATAAAGATATGAAAAAATTAAATCAAAACTTTACAAATATATCTTTTGAATGGAGGTATTAATATTATTTATTTTTATTATATATAGAAAATATTTTGAATGATTACATTAATACATTTTATTTTTATGCATGATTTGATTTCAAAAATTTATGATCAATAAATTTTGAATGGAATTATGATTTAATCAATAAAATTTTCTACCGACTTCTAAATATATTTGTGTATATTTTTTGAAAGGTTACATTTATATTCTTGAATCATGATAAAAAAATATTAAATGGTAATCATGAAAATTTAATGATAAATGATAATCATAAAAATTTATGATAAAATAAAAAATTATTGATACAATCATTTTAATAAATTAAATAATTTATAATTAATGTTATAAAGGTGAATAAATTACAAATAATTTTATAAATGTAATAAATTAAACTATTTATAAAATTATTTATATCAATAATAGTAAATTACATATATTTTAATATGGACACACGAATTCAACATGTTTATAAACCGGAAAAAAGTTACAATAATTTTATAAACAGGAATAAGTTAATGTCATTTTACACTCAAGACCTCAAGAGATTTTACACTCATCTATTATCAATCTATTAAAAGTGAAGTACCTGGAAATTCCAAGTCTAACCTTTTGATTAGATGTTATAAATTTTATTATTCCAAGGATATAATAGACTAATCAACACTATGCTGTTACCATATTCATTTGGCATTTAATTTTGCTGACATGTCAATCTATCATAATTTTATACTATTTTTTATTTATTTGATTTACTAATTTATTTTATTTATATTTGAATTTTATTTATATTTGAATTCCAATTCCAATGTTTCATTCACGGTTAATTTATTTATATTTGAATTCCATTGTTTTTTTTTGACAGAATTTGAATTCTAATGTTTGACTCACGGTTAATGAGGAAGGAATTGGAATGGCCAAATTAGATCTATTATAATTAAATGGAATATTATTCATTGCATGATTTAAAAATACCCACTATTTATCATTACACTACAAGATTAAATGTATATTACTGGAATTATTTGATATTCCAAGATATCACAACTTCCCATCCATTCTAAACCCTATATATAGCCATTCTAAACCCTTACTCTTTCACTCCTCAATCTTCTTCATTCTCCATTATTTTCAAAAGGTTACGTATTATTTTTCAATTCTTCTTCATTCCCATATTTTGATTCTCTGTGTCCATAAGCAAGGCAATAATTATCTAAGATGTATAAGATGATAAAACCAACGTTGATATGCGATCATTTTCTGGTTCTATAGAAGAATGTTTTTAACAATATTTGATTCAAATTATGTATATGTATATTATTATTGCTTTCATATTTTGTATGTCATATCAACATTGGTTTTGGCATAATATATTTTTCTACTGCAAATTATGTTGGCCTATATTTTAATGGAATTTATTTTACACCAAATTCTAAGTTGTTTTGAATGTAGCATTGCCTCTAGCAAACACACTACTCTAAGTTTCGTACAATTAACATATTTACAATATTTTTTAAATAGAATTTCTCTTCTCCTAAAGAGAAGATAATAACCTACAAGTTGGTGTTGATGTGCCTTCAAAATTCAAATTTATTTTGAATCGAAATTATAATTCTCATTTGTCGTGAAATTTGAATAAAACTTTTATTTTGTATTGATATTTTTTTATTTTTAATTGCTATAATTTTAGAAACAAATATTACAATTTTTAATAAAATATTTACGATTTATTTTTTTAAAGTACGACTAATTAATATATTATTATACAATATTAAAAACAAATATTACAATTTTTTAATCAAATATTGGAGTACCATTTAATTCGATACTTTACCAATATATCTTTTGAATGTAGACATTATTATCATTTATTTTTATTATACTTATATGGAAAGGTGACATAAATATATTTAATTTTTATATATGATTTGATTCCATAAAATATTATGATCAATAAAATTTGAATTCTCTTTTAATATTATAGGTTTGATACTGTTTCATATTGTAGGAATATTATATACATTAGAATATATAAAGATATGAAAAAATTAAATCAAAACTTTACAAATATATCTTTTGAATGGAGGTATTAATATTATTTATTTTTATTATATATAGAAAATATTTTGAATGGTCACATTAATACATTTTATTTTTATGCATGATTTGATTTCAAAAATTTATGATCAATAAATTTTGAATGGAATTATAATTTAACCAATAAAATTTTCTACCGACTTCTAAATATATTTGTGTATATTTTTTGAAAGTTTAAATTTATATTCTTGAATCATGATAAAAAAATATTAAATGGTAATCATGAAAATTTAATGATAAATGATAATCATAAAAATTTATGATAAAATAAAAAATTATTGATACAATCATTTTAATTAATTAAATAATTTATAATTAATTTTATAAAGGTGAATAAATTACAAATAATTTTATAAATGTAATAAATTACACTATTTATAAAATTATTTATATCAATAATAGTAAATTACATATATTTTAATATGGACACACGAATTCAACATGTTTATAAACCGGAAAAAAGTTACAATAATTTTATAAACAGGAATAAGTTAATGTCATTTTACACTCAAGACCTCAAGAGATTTTACACTCATCTATTATCAATCTATTAAAAGTGAAGTACCTGGAAATTCCAAGTCTAACCTTTTGATTAGATGTTATAAATTTTTTTATTCCAAGGATATAATAGACTAATCAACACTATGCTGTTACCATATTCATTTGGCATTTAATTTTGCTGACATGTCAATCTATCATAATTTTATACTATTTTTTATTTATTTGATTTACTAATTTATTTTATTTATATTTGAATTTTATTTATATTTGAATTCCAATTCCAATGTTTCATTCACGGTTAATTTATTTATATTTGAATTCCATTGTTTTTTTTTGACAGAATTTGAATTCTAATGTTTGACTCACGGTTAATGAGGAAGGAATTGGAATGGCCAAATTAGATCTATTATAATTAAATGGAATATTATTCATTGCATGATTTAAAAATACCCACTATTTATCATTACACTACAAGATTAAATGTATATTATTGGAATTAGAATGGATTATTTTGATATGGCAAGATATCACAACTTCCCATGCATTCTAAACCCTATATATATCCATTCTAAACCTTTTCCAATTCTTCTTCATTCCCATATTTTGATTCTCTGTGTCCATAAGCAAGGCAATACTTATCTAAGATGTATAAGATGATAAAACCAACGTTGATATGCGATCATTTTCTGGTTCTATAGAAGAATGTTTTTAACAATATTTGATTCAAATTATGTATATGTATATTATTATTGCTTTCATATTTTGTATGTCATATCAACATTGGTTTTGGCATAATATATTTTTCTACTGCAAATTATGTTGGCCTATATTTTAATGGAATTTATTTTACACCAAATTCTAAGTTGTTTTGAATGTAGCATTGCCTCTAGCAAACACACTACTCTAAGTTTCGTATAATTAACATATTTACAATATTTTTTAAATAGAATTTCTCTTCTCCTAAAGAGAATATAATAACCTACAAGTTGGTGTTGATGTGCCTTCAAAATTCAAATTTATTTTGAATCGAAATTATAATTCTCATTTGTCGTGAAATTTGAATAAAACTTTTATTTTGTATTGATATTTTTTTATTTTTAATTGCTATAATTTTAGAAACAAATATTACAATTTTTAATAAAATATTTACGATTTATTTTTTTAAAGTACGACTAATTAATATATTATTATACAATATTAAAAACAAATATTACAATTTTTTAATCAAATATTGGAGTACCATTTAATTCGATACTTTACCAATATATCTTTTGAATGGAGACATTATTATCATTTATTTTTATTATACTTATATGGAAAGGTGACATAAATATATTTAATTTTTATATATGATTTGATTCCATAAAATATTATGATCAATAAAATTTGAATTCTCTTTTAATATTATAGGTTTGATATTGTTTCATATTGTAGGAATATTATATACATTAGAATATATAAAGATATGAAAAAATTAAATCAAAACTTTACAAATATATCTTTTGAATGGAGGTATTAATATTATTTATTTTTATTATATATAGAAAATATTTTGAATGGTCACATTAATACATTTTATTTTTATGCATGATTTGATTTCAAAAATTTATGATCAATAAATTTTGAATGGAATTATGATTTAATCAATAAAATTTTCTACCGACTTCTAAATATATTTGTGTATATTTTTTGAAAGGTTACATTTATATTCTTGAATCATGATAAAAAAATATTAAATGGTAATCATGAAAATTTAATGATAAATGATAATCATAAAAATTTATGATAAAATAAAAAATTATTGATACAATCATTTTAATAAATTAAATAATTTATAATTAATGTTATAAAGGTGAAAAAATTACAAATAATTTTATAAATGTAATAAATTAAACTATTTATAAAATTATTTATATCAATAATAGTAAATTACATATATTTTTATATGGACACACGAATTCAACATGTTTATAAACCGGAAAAAAGTTACAATAATTTTATAAACAGGAATAAGTTAATGTCATTTTACACTCAAGACCTCAAGAGATTTTACACTCATCTATTATCAATCTATTAAAAGTAAAGTACCTGGAAATTCCAAGTCTAACCTTTTGATTAGATGTTATAAATTTTCTTATTCCAAGGATATAATAGACTAATCAACACTATGCTGTTACCATATTCATTTGGCATTTAATTTTGCTGACATGTCAATCTATCATAATTTTATACTATTTTTTATTTATTTGATTTACTAATTTATTTTATTTATATTTGAATTTTATTTATATTTGAATTCCAATTCCAATGTTTCATTCACGGTTAATTTATTTATATTTGAATTCCATTGTTTTTTTTTGACAGAATTTGAATTCTAATGTTTGACTCAGGGTTAATGAGGAAGGAATTGGAATGGCCAAATTAGATCTATTATAATTAAATGAAATATTATTCATTGCATGATTTAAAAATACCCACTATTTATCATTACACTACAAGATTAAATGTATATTACTGGAATTATTTGATATTCCAAGATATCACAACTTCCCATCCATTCTAAACCCTATATATAGCCATTCTAAACCCTTACTCTTTCACTCCTCAATCTTCTTCATTCTCCATTATTTTCAAAAGGTTACGTATTATTTTTCAATTCTTCTTCATTCCCATATTTTGATTCTCTGTGTCCATAAGCAAGGCAATAATTATCTAATATGTATAAGATGATAAAACCAACGTTGATATGCGATCATTTTCTGGTTCTATAGAAGAATGTTTTTAACAATATTTGATTCAAATTATGTATATGTATATTATTATTGCTTTCATATTTTGTATGTCATATCAACATTGGTTTTGGCATAATATATTTTTCTACTGCAAATTATGTTGGCCTATATTTTAATGGAATTTATTTTACACCAAATTCTAAGTTGTTTTGAATGTAGCATTGCCTCTAGCAAACACACTACTCTAAGTTTCGTACAATTAACATATTTACAATATTTTTTAAATAGAATTTCTCTTCTCCTAAAGAGAAGATAATAACCTACAAGTTGGTGTTGATGTGCCTTCAAAATTCAAATTTATTTTGAATCGAAATTATAATTCTCATTTGTCGTGAAATTTGAATAAAACTTTTATTTTGTATTGATATTTTTTTATTTTTAATTGCTATAATTTTAGAAACAAATATTACAATTTTTAATAAAATATTTACGATTTATTTTTTTAAAGTACGACTAATTAATATATTATTATACAATATTAAAAACAAATATTACAATTTTTTAATCAAATATTGGAGTACCATTTAATTCGATACTTTACCAATATATCTTTTGAATGTAGACATTATTATCATTTATTTTTATTATACTTATATGGAAAGGTGACATAAATATATTTAATTTTTATATATGATTTGATTCCATAAAATATTATGATCAATAAAATTTGAATTCTCTTTTAATATTATAGGTTTGATACTGTTTCATATTGTAGGAATATTATATACATTAGAATATATAAAGATATGAAAAAATTAAATCAAAACTTTACAAATATATCTTTTGAATGGAGGTATTAATATTATTTATTTTTATTATATATAGAAAATATTTTGAATGGTCACATTAATACATTTTATTTTTATGCATGATTTGATTTCAAAAATTTATGATCAATAAATTTTGAATGGAATTATGATTTAATCAATAAAATTTTCTACCGACTTCTAAATATATTTGTGTATATTTTTTGAAAGGTTACATTTATATTCTTGAATCATGATAAAAAAATATTAAATGGTAATCATGAAAATTTAATGATAAATGATAATCATAAAAATTTATGATAAAATAAAAAATTATTGATACAATCATTTTAATAAATTAAATAATTTATAATTAATGTTATAAAGGTGAATAAATTACAAATAATTTTATAAATGTAATAAATTAAACTATTTATAAAATTATTTATATCAATAATAGTAAATTACATATATTTTAATATGGACACACGAATTCAACATGTTTATAAACCGGAAAAAAGTTACAATAATTTTATAAACAGGAATAAGTTAATGTCATTTTACACTCAAGACCTCAAGAGATTTTACACTCATCTATTATCAATCTATTAAAAGTAAAGTACCTGGAAATTCCAAGTCTAACCTTTTGATTAGATGTTATAAATTTTCTTATTCCAAGGATATAATAGACTAATCAACACTATGCTGTTACCATATTCATTTGGCATTTAATTTTGCTGACATGTCAATCTATCATAATTTTATACTATTTTTTATTTATTTGATTTACTAATTTATTTTATTTATATTTGAATTTTATTTATATTTGAATTCCAATTCCAATGTTTCATTCACGGTTAATTTATTTATATTTGAATTCCATTGTTTTTTTTTGACAGAATTTGAATTCTAATGTTTGACTCACGGTTAATGAGGAAGGAATTGGAATGGCCAAATTAGATCTATTATAATTAAATGGAATATTATTCATTGCATGATTTAAAAATACCCACTATTTATCATTACACTACAAGATTAAATGTATATTACTGGAATTATTTGATATTCCAAGATATCACAACTTCCCATCCATTCTAAACCCTATATATAACCATTCTAAACCCTTACTCTTTCACTCCTCAATCTTCTTCATTCTCCATTATTTTCAAAAGGTTACGTATTATTTTTCAATTCTTCTTCATTCCCATATTTTGATTCTCTGTGTCCATAAGCAAGGCAATAATTATCTAAGATGTATAAGATGATAAAACCAACGTTGATATGCGATCATTTTCTGGTTCTATAGAAGAATGTTTTTAACAATATTTGATTCAAATTATGTATATGTATATTATTATTGCTTTCATATTTTGTATGTCATATCAACATTGGTTTTGGCATAATATATTTTTCTACTGCAAATTATGTTGGCCTATATTTTAATGGAATTTATTTTACACCAAATTCTAAGTTGTTTTGAATGTAGCATTGCCTCTAGCAAACACACTACTCTAAGTTTCGTACAATTAACATATTTACAATATTTTTTAAATAGAATTTCTCTTCTCCTAAAGAGAAGATAATAACCTACAAGTTGGTGTTGATGTGCCTTCAAAATTCAAATTTATTTTGAATCGAAATTATAATTCTCATTTGTCGTGAAATTTGAATAAAACTTTTATTTTGTATTGATATTTTTTTATTTTTAATTGCTATAATTTTAGAAACAAATATTACAATTTTTAATAAAATATTTACGATTTATTTTTTTAAAGTACGACTAATTAATATATTATTATACAATATTAAAAACAAATATTACAATTTTTTAATCAAATATTGGAGTACCATTTAATTCGATACTTTACCAATATATCTTTTGAATGGAGACATTATTATCATTTATTTTTATTATACTTATATGGAAAGGTGACATAAATATATTTAATTTTTATATATGATTTGATTCCATAAAATATTATGATCAATAAAATTTGAATTCTCTTTTAATATTATAGGTTTGATACTGTTTCATATTGTAGGAATATTATATACATTAGAATATATAAACATATGAAAAAATTAAATCAAAACTTTACAAATATATCTTTTGAATGGAGGTATTAATATTATTTATTTTTATTATATATAGAAAATATTTTGAATGGTCACATTAATACATTTTATTTTTATGCATGATTTGATTTCAAAAATTTATGATCAATAAATTTTGAATGGAATTATGATTTAATCAATAAAATTTTCTACCGACTTCTAAATATATTTGTGTATATTTTTTGAAAGGTTACATTTATATTCTTGAATCATGATAAAAAAATATTAAATGGTAATCATGAAAATTTAATGATAAATGATAATCATAAAAATTTATGATAAAATAAAAAATTATTGATACAATCATTTTAATAAATTAAATAATTTATAATTAATGTTATAAAGGTGAATAAATTACAAATAATTTTATAAATGTAATAAATTAAACTATTTATAAAATTATTTATATCAATAATAGTAAATTACATATATTTTAATATGGACACACGAATTCAACATGTTTATAAACCGGAAAAAAGTTACAATAATTTTATAAACAGGAATAAGTTAATGTCATTTTACACTCAAGACCTCAAGAGATTTTACACTCATCTATTATCAATCTATTAAAAGTAAAGTACCTGGAAATTCCAAGTCTAACCTTTTGATTAGATGTTATAAATTTTCTTATTCCAAGGATATAATAGACTAATCAACACTATGCTGTTACCATATTCATTTGGCATTTAATTTTGCTGACATGTCAATCTATCATAATTTTATACTATTTTTTATTTATTTGATTTACTAATTTATTTTATTTATATTTGAATTCCAATTCCAATGTTTCATTCACGGTTAATTTATTTATATTTGAATTCCATTGTTTTTTTTTTGACAGAATTTGAATTCTAATGTTTGACTCACGGTTAATGAGGAAGGAATTGGAATGGCCAAATTAGATCTATTATAATTAAATGGAATATTATTCATTGCATGATTTAAAAATACCCACTATTTATCATTACACTACAAGATTAAATGTATATTACTGGAATTATTTGATATTCCAAGATATCACAACTTCCCATCCATTCTAAACCCTATATATAACCATTCTAAACCCTTACTCTTTCACTCCTCAATCTTCTTCATTCTCCATTATTTTCAAAAGGTTACGTATTATTTTTCAATTCTTCTTCATTCCCATATTTTGATTCTCTGTGTCCATAAGCAAGGCAATAATTATCTAAGATGTATAAGATGATAAAACCAACGTTGATATGCGATCATTTTCTGGTTCTATAGAAGAATGTTTTTAACAATATTTGATTCAAATTATGTATATGTATATTATTATTGCTTTCATATTTTGTATGTCATATCAACATTGGTTTTGGCATAATATATTTTTCTACTGCAAATTATGTTGGCCTATATTTTAATGGAATTTATTTTACACCAAATTCTAAGTTGTTTTGAATGTAGCATTGCCTCTAGCAAACACACTACTCTAAGTTTCGTACAATTAACATATTTACAATATTTTTTAAATAGAATTTCTCTTCTCCTAAAGAGAAGATAATAACCTACAAGTTGGTGTTGATGTGCCTTCAAAATTCAAATTTATTTTGAATCGAAATTATAATTCTCATTTGTCGTGAAATTTGAATAAAACTTTTATTTTGTATTGATATTTTTTTATTTTTAATTGCTATAATTTTAGAAACAAATATTACAATTTTTAATAAAATATTTACGATTTATTTTTTTAAAGTACGACTAATTAATATATTATTATACAATATTAAAAACAAATATTACAATTTTTTAATCAAATATTGGAGTACCATTTAATTCGATACTTTACCAATATATCTTTTGAATGGAGACATTATTATCATTTATTTTTATTATACTTATATGGAAAGGTGACATAAATATATTTAATTTTTATATATGATTTGATTCCATAAAATATTATGATCAATAAAATTTGAATTCTCTTTTAATATTATAGGTTTGATACTGTTTCATATTGTAGGAATATTATATACATTAGAATATATAAAGATATGAAAAAATTAAATCAAAACTTTACAAATATATCTTTTGAATGGAGGTATTAATATTATTTATTTTTATTATATATAGAAAATATTTTGAATGGTCACATTAATACATTTTATTTTTATGCATGATTTGATTTCAAAAATTTATGATCAATAAATTTTGAATGGAATTATGATTTAATCAATAAAATTTTCTACCGACTTCTAAATATATTTGTGTATATTTTTTGAAAGGTTACATTTATATTCTTGAATCATGATAAAAAAATATTAAATGGTAATCATGAAAATTTAATGATAAATGATAATCATAAAAATTTATGATAAAATAAAAAATTATTGATACAATCATTTTAATAAATTAAATAATTTATAATTAATGTTATAAAGGTGAATAAATTACAAATAATTTTATAAATGTAATAAATTAAACTATTTATAAAATTATTTATATCAATAATAGTAAATTACATATATTTTTATATGGACACACGAATTCAACATGTTTATAAACCGGAAAAAAGTTACAATAATTTTATAAACAGGAATAAGTTAATGTCATTTTACACTCAAGACCTCAAGAGATTTTACACTCATCTATTATCAATCTATTAAAAGTAAAGTACTTGGAAATTCCAAGTCTAACCTTTTGATTAGATGTTATAAATTTTCTTATTCCAAGGATATAATAGACTAATCAACACTATGCTGTTACCATATTCATTTGGCATTTAATTTTGCTGACATGTCAATCTATCATAATTTTATACTATTTTTTATTTATTTGATTTACTAATTTATTTTATTTATATTTGAATTTTATTTATATTTGAATTCCAATTCCAATGTTTCATTCACGGTTAATTTATTTATATTTGAATTCCATTGTTTTTTTTTTGACAGAATTTGAATTCTAATGTTTGACTCACGGTTAATGAGGAAGGAATTGGAATGGCCAAATTAGATCTATTATAATTAAATGGAATATTATTCATTGCATGATTTAAAAATACCCACTATTTATCATTACACTACAAGATTAAATGTATATTACTGGAATTATTTGATATTCAAAGATATCACAACTTCCCATCCATTCTAAACCCTATATATAGCCATTCTAAACCCTTACTCTTTCACTCCTCAATCTTCTTCATTCTCCATTATTTTCAAAAGGTTACGTATTATTTTTCAATTCTTCTTCATTCCCATATTTTGATTCTCTGTGTCCATAAGCAAGGCAATAATTATCTAAGATGTATAAGATGATAAAACCAACGTTGATATGCGATCATTTTCTGGTTCTATAGAAGAATGTTTTTAACAATATTTGATTCAAATTATGTATATGTATATTATTATTGCTTTCATATTTTGTATGTCATATCAACATTGGTTTTGGCATAATATATTTTTCTACTGCAAATTATGTTGGCCTATATTTTAATGGAATTTATTTTACACCAAATTCTAAGTTGTTTTGAATGTAGCATTGCCTCTAGCAAACACACTACTCTAAGTTTCGTACAATTAACATATTTACAATATTTTTTAAATAGAATTTCTCTTCTCCTAAAGAGAAGATAATAACCTACAAGTTGGTGTTGATGTGCCTTCAAAATTCAAATTTATTTTGAATCGAAATTATAATTCTCATTTGTCGTGAAATTTGAATAAAACTTTTATTTTGTATTGATATTTTTTTATTTTTAATTGCTATAATTTTAGAAACAAATATTATAATTTTTAATAAAATATTTACGATTTATTTTTTTAAAGTACGACTAATTAATATATTATTATACAATATTAAAAACAAATATTACAATTTTTTAATCAAATATTGGAGTACCATTTAATTCGATACTTTACCAATATATCTTTTGAATGGAGACATTATTATCATTTATTTTTATTATACTTATATGGAAAGGTGACATAAATATATTTAATTTTTATATATGATTTGATTCCATAAAATATTATGATCAATAAAATTTGAATTCTCTTTTAATATTATAGGTTTGATACTGTTTCATATTGTAGGAATATTATATACATTAGAATATATAAAGATATGAAAAAATTAAATCAAAACTTTACAAATATATCTTTTGAATGGAGGTATTAATATTATTTATTTTTATTATATATAGAAAATATTTTGAATGGTCACATTAATACATTTTATTTTTATGCATGATTTGATTTCAAAAATTTATGATCAATAAATTTTGAATGGAATTATAATTTAACCAATAAAATTTTCTACCGACTTCTAAATATATTTGTGTATATTTTTTGAAAGTTTAAATTTATATTCTTGAATCATGATAAAAAAATATTAAATGGTAATCATGAAAATTTAATGATAAATGATAATCATAAAAATTTATGATAAAATAAAAAATTATTGATACAATCATTTTAATTAATTAAATAATTTATAATTAATTTTATAAAGGTGAATAAATTACAAATAATTTTATAAATGTAATAAATTAAACTATTTATAAAATTATTTATATCAATAATAGTAAATTACATATATTTTAATATGGACACACGAATTCAACATGCTTATAAACCGGAAAAAACTTACAATAATTTTATAAACAGGAATAAGTTAATGTCATTTTACACTCAAGACCTCAAGAGATTTTACACTCATCTATTATCAATCTATTAAAAGTAAAGTACCTGGAAATTCCAAGTCTAACCTTTTTATTAGATGTTATAACTTTTCTTATTCCAAGGGTATAATAGACTAATCAACACTATGTTGTTACCATATTCATTTGGCATTTAATTTTGCTGACATGTCAATCTATCATAATTTTATACTATTTTTTATTTATTTGATTTACTAATTTATTTTATTTATATTTGAATTTTATTTATATTTGAATTCCAATTCCAATGTTTCATTCACGGTTAATTTATTTATATTTGAATTCCAATGTTTTTTTTTTACAGAATTTGAATTCTAATGTTTGACTCACGGTTAATGAGGAAGGAATTGGAATGGCCAAATTAGATCTATTATAATTAAATGGAATATTATTCATTGCATGATTTAAAAATACCCACTATTTATCATTACACTACAAGATTAAATGTATATTATTGGAATTAGAATGGATTATTTTGATATGGCAAGATATCACAACTTCCCATGCATTCTAAACCCTATATATATCCATTCTAAACCTTTTCCAATTCTTCTTCATTCCCATATTTTGATTCTCTGTGTCCATAAGCAAGGCAATAATTATCTAAGATGTATAAGATGATAAAACCAACGTTGATATGCGATCATTTTCTGGTTCTATAGAAGAATGTTTTTAACAATATTTGATTCAAATTATGTATATGTATATTATTATTGCTTTCATATTTTGTATGTCATATCAACATTGGTTTTGGCATAATATATTTTTCTACTGCAAATTATGTTGGCCTATATTTTAATGGAATTTATTTTACACCAAATTCTAAGTTGTTTTGAATGTAGCATTGCCTCTAGCAAACACACTACTCTAAGTTTCGTATAATTAACATATTTACAATATTTTTTAAATAGAATTTCTCTTCTCCTAAAGAGAATATAATAACCTACAAGTTGGTGTTGATGTGCCTTCAAAATTCAAATTTATTTTGAATCGAAATTATAATTCTCATTTGTCGTGAAATTTGAATAAAACTTTTATTTTGTATTGATATTTTTTTATTTTTAATTGCTATAATTTTAGAAACAAATATTACAATTTTTAATAAAATATTTACGATTTATTTTTTTAAAGTACGACTAATTAATATATTATTATACAATATTAAAAACAAATATTACAATTTTTTAATCAAATATTGGAGTACCATTTAATTCGATACTTTACCAATATATCTTTTGAATGGAGACATTATTATCATTTATTTTTATTATACTTATATGGAAAGGTGACATAAATATATTTAATTTTTATATATGATTTGATTCCATAAAATATTATGATCAATAAAATTTGAATTCTCTTTTAATATTATAGGTTTGATACTGTTTCATATTGTAGGAATATTATATACATTAGAATATATAAAGATATGAAAAAATTAAATCAAAACTTTACAAATATATCTTTTGAATGGAGGTATTAATATTATTTATTTTTATTATATATAGAAAATATTTTGAATGGTCACATTAATACATTTTATTTTTATGCATGATTTGATTTCAAAAATTTATGATCAATAAATTTTGAATGGAATTATGATTTAATCAATAAAATTTTCTACCGACTTCTAAATATATTTGTGTATATTTTTTGAAAGGTTACATTTATATTCTTGAATCATGATAAAAAAATATTAAATGGTAATCATGAAAATTTAATGATAAATGATAATCATAAAAATTTATGATAAAATAAAAAATTATTGATACAATCATTTTAATAAATTAAATAATTTATAATTAATGTTATAAAGGTGAATAAATTATAAATAATTTTATAAATGTAATAAATTAAACTATTTATAAAATTATTTATATCAATAATAGTAAATTACATATATTTTTATATGGACACACGAATTCAACATGTTTATAAACCGGAAAAAAGTTACAATAATTTTATAAACAGGAATAAGTTAATGTCATTTTACACTCAAGACCTCAAGAGATTTTACACTCATCTATTATCAATCTATTAAAAGTAAAGTACCTGGAAATTCCAAGTCTAACCTTTTGATTAGATGTTATAAATTTTCTTATTCCAAGGATATAATAGACTAATCAACACTATGCTGTTACCATATTCATTTGGCATTTAATTTTGCTGACATGTCAATCTATCATAATTTTATACTATTTTTTATTTATTTGATTTACTAATTTATTTTATTTATATTTGAATTTTATTTATATTTGAATTCCAATTCCAATGTTTCATTCACGGTTAATTTATTTATATTTGAATTCCATTGTTTTTTTTTTGACAGAATTTGAATTCTAATGTTTGACTCACGGTTAATGAGGAAGGAATTGGAATGGCCAAATTAGATCTATTATAATTAAATGGAATATTATTCATTGCATGATTTAAAAATACCCACTATTTATCATTACACTACAAGATTAAATGTATATTACTGGAATTATTTGATATTCCAAGATATCACAACTTCCCATCCATTCTAAACCCTATATATAGCCATTCTAAACCCTTACTCTTTCACTCCTCAATCTTCTTCATTCTCCATTATTTTCAAAAGGTTACGTATTATTTTTCAATTCTTCTTCATTCCCATATTTTGATTCTCTGTGTCCATAAGCAAGGCAATAATTATCTAAGATGTATAAGATGATAAAACCAACGTTGATATGCGATCATTTTCTGGTTCTATAGAAGAATGTTTTTAACAATATTTGATTCAAATTATGTATATGTATATTATTATTGCTTTCATATTTTGTATGTCATATCAACATTGGTTTTGGCATAATATATTTTTCTACTGCAAATTATGTTGGCCTATATTTTAATGGAATTTATTTTACACCAAATTCTAAGTTGTTTTGAATGTAGCATTGCCTCTAGCAAACACACTACTCTAAGTTTCGTACAATTAACATATTTACAATATTTTTTAAATAGAATTTCTCTTCTCCTAAAGAGAAGATAATAACCTACAAGTTGGTGTTGATGTGCCTTCAAAATTCAAATTTATTTTGAATCGAAATTATAATTCTCATTTGTCGTGAAATTTGAATAAAACTTTTATTTTGTATTGATATTTTTTTATTTTTAATTGCTATAATTTTAGAAACAAATATTACAATTTTTAATAAAATATTTACGATTTATTTTTTTAAAGTACGACTAATTAATATATTATTATACAATATTAAAAACAAATATTACAATTTTTTAATCAAATATTGGAGTACCATTTAATTCGATACTTTACCAATATATCTTTTGAATGGAGACATTATTATCATTTATTTTTATTATACTTATATGGAAAGGTGACATAAATATATTTAATTTTTATATATGATTTGATTCCATAAAATATTATGATCAATAAAATTTGAATTCTCTTTTAATATTATAGGTTTGATACTGTTTCATATTGTAGGAATATTATATACATTAGAATATATAAAGATATGAAAAAATTAAATCAAAACTTTACAAATATATCTTTTGAATGGAGGTATTAATATTATTTATTTTTATTATATATAGAAAATATTTTGAATGGTCACATTAATACATTTTATTTTTATGCATGATTTGATTTCAAAAATTTATGATCAATAAATTTTGAATGGAATTATGATTTAATCAATAAAATTTTCTACCGACTTCTAAATATATTTGTGTATATTTTTTGAAAGGTTACATTTATATTCTTGAATCATGATAAAAAAATATTAAATGGTAATCATGAAAATTTAATGATAAATGATAATCATAAAAATTTATGATAAAATAAAAAATTATTGATACAATCATTTTAATAAATTAAATAATTTATAATTAATGTTATAAAGGTGAATAAATTACAAATAATTTTATAAATGTAATAAATTAAACTATTTATAAAATTATTTATATCAATAATAGTAAATTACATATATTTTAATATGGACACACGAATTCAACATGTTTATAAACCGGAAAAAAGTTACAATAATTTTATAAACAGGAATAAGTTAATGTCATTTTACACTCAAGACCTCAAGAGATTTTACACTCATCTATTATCAATCTATTAAAAGTAAAGTACCTGGAAATTCCAAGTCTAACCTTTTGATTAGATGTTATAAATTTTCTTATTCCAAGGATATAATAGACTAATCAACACTATGCTGTTACCATATTCATTTGGCATTTAATTTTGCTGACATGTCAATCTATCATAATTTTATACTATTTTTTATTTATTTGATTTACTAATTTATTTTATTTATATTTGAATTTTATTTATATTTGAATTCCAATTCCAATGTTTCATTCACGGTTAATTTATTTATATTTGAATTCCATTGTTTTTTTTTGACAGAATTTGAATTCTAATGTTTGACTCACGGTTAATGAGGAAGGAATTGGAATGGCCAAATTAGATCTATTATAATTAAATGGAATATTATTCATTGCATGATTTAAAAATACCCACTATTTATCATTACACTACAAGATTAAATGTATATTACTGGAATTATTTGATATTCCAAGATATCACAACTTCCCATCCATTCTAAACCCTATATATAACCATTCTAAACCCTTACTCTTTCACTCCTCAATCTTCTTCATTCTCCATTATTTTCAAAAGGTTACGTATTATTTTTCAATTCTTCTTCATTCCCATATTTTGATTCTCTGTGTCCATAAGCAAGGCAATAATTATCTAAGATGTATAAGATGATAAAACCAACGTTGATATGCGATCATTTTCTGGTTCTATAGAAGAATGTTTTTAACAATATTTGATTCAAATTATGTATATGTATATTATTATTGCTTTCATATTTTGTATGTCATATCAACATTGGTTTTGGCATAATATATTTTTCTACTGCAAATTATGTTGGCCTATATTTTAATGGAATTTATTTTACACCAAATTCTAAGTTGTTTTGAATGTAGCATTGCCTCTAGCAAACACACTACTCTAAGTTTCGTACAATTAACATATTTACAATATTTTTTAAATAGAATTTCTCTTCTCCTAAAGAGAAGATAATAACCTACAAGTTGGTGTTGATGTGCCTTCAAAATTCAAATTTATTTTGAATCGAAATTATAATTCTCATTTGTCGTGAAATTTGAATAAAACTTTTATTTTGTATTGATATTTTTTTATTTTTAATTGCTATAATTTTAGAAACAAATATTACAATTTTTAATAAAATATTTACGATTTATTTTTTTAAAGTACGACTAATTAATATATTATTATACAATATTAAAAACAAATATTACAATTTTTTAATCAAATATTGGAGTACCATTTAATTCGATACTTTACCAATATATCTTTTGAATGGAGACATTATTATCATTTATTTTTATTATACTTATATGGAAAGGTGACATAAATATATTTAATTTTTATATATGATTTGATTCCATAAAATATTATGATCAATAAAATTTGAATTCTCTTTTAATATTATAGGTTTGATACTGTTTCATATTGTAGGAATATTATATACATTAGAATATATAAAGATATGAAAAAATTAAATCAAAACTTTACAAATATATCTTTTGAATGGAGGTATTAATATTATTTATTTTTATTATATATAGAAAATATTTTGAATGGTCACATTAATACATTTTATTTTTATGCATGATTTGATTTCAAAAATTTATGATCAATAAATTTTGAATGGAATTATGATTTAATCAATAAAATTTTCTACCGACTTCTAAATATATTTGTGTATATTTTTTGAAAGGTTACATTTATATTCTTGAATCATGATAAAAAAATATTAAATGGTAATCATGAAAATTTAATGATAAATGATAATCATAAAAATTTATGATAAAATAAAAAATTATTGATACAATCATTTTAATAAATTAAATAATTTATAATTAATGTTATAAAGGTGAATAAATTACAAATAATTTTATAAATGTAATAAATTAAACTATTTATAAAATTATTTATATCAATAATAGTAAATTACATATATTTTAATATGGACACACGAATTCAACATGTTTATAAACCGGAAAAAAGTTACAATAATTTTATAAACAGGAATAAGTTAATGTCATTTTACACTCAAGACCTCAAGAGATTTTACACTCATCTATTATCAATCTATTAAAAGTAAAGTACCTGGAAATTCCAAGTCTAACCTTTTGATTAGATGTTATAAATTTTCTTATTCCAAGGATATAATAGACTAATCAACACTATGCTGTTACCATATTCATTTGGCATTTAATTTTGCTGACATGTCAATCTATCATAATTTTATACTATTTTTTATTTATTTGATTTACTAATTTATTTTATTTATATTTGAATTTTATTTATATTTGAATTCCAATTCCAATGTTTCATTCACGGTTAATTTATTTATATTTGAATTCCATTGTTTTTTTTTTGACAGAATTTGAATTCTAATGTTTGACTCACGGTTAATGAGGAAGGAATTGGAATGGCCAAATTAGATCTATTATAATTAAATGGAATATTATTCATTGCATGATTTAAAAATACCCACTATTTATCATTACACTACAAGATTAAATGTATATTACTGGAATTATTTGATATTCCAAGATATCACAACTTCCCATCCATTCTAAACCCTATATATAACCATTCTAAACCCTTACTCTTTCACTCCTCAATCTTCTTCATTCTCCATTATTTTCAAAAGGTTACGTATTATTTTTCAATTCTTCTTCATTCCCATATTTTGATTCTCTGTGTCCATAAGCAAGGCAATAATTATCTAAGATGTATAAGATGATAAAACCAACGTTGATATGCGATCATTTTCTGGTTCTATAGAAGAATGTTTTTAACAATATTTGATTCAAATTATGTATATGTATATTATTATTGCTTTCATATTTTGTATGTCATATCAACATTGGTTTTGGCATAATATATTTTTCTACTGCAAATTATGTTGGCCTATATTTTAATGGAATTTATTTTACACCAAATTCTAAGTTGTTTTGAATGTAGCATTGCCTCTAGCAAACACACTACTCTAAGTTTCGTACAATTAACATATTTACAATATTTTTTAAATAGAATTTCTCTTCTCCTAAAGAGAAGATAATAACCTACAAGTTGGTGTTGATGTGCCTTCAAAATTCAAATTTATTTTGAATCGAAATTATAATTCTCATTTGTCGTGAAATTTGAATAAAACTTTTATTTTGTATTGATATTTTTTTATTTTTAATTGCTATAATTTTAGAAACAAATATTACAATTTTTAATAAAATATTTACGATTTATTTTTTTAAAGTACGACTAATTAATATATTATTATACAATATTAAAAACAAATATTACAATTTTTTAATCAAATATTGGAGTACCATTTAATTCGATACTTTACCAATATATCTTTTGAATGGAGACATTATTATCATTTATTTTTATTATACTTATATGGAAAGGTGACATAAATATATTTAATTTTTATATATGATTTGATTCCATAAAATATTATGATCAATAAAATTTGAATTCTCTTTTAATATTATAGGTTTGATACTGTTTCATATTGTAGGAATATTATATACATTAGAATATATAAAGATATGAAAAAATTAAATCAAAACTTTACAAATATATCTTTTGAATGGAGGTATTAATATTATTTATTTTTATTATATATAGAAAATATTTTGAATGGTCACATTAATACATTTTATTTTTATGCATGATTTGATTTCAAAAATTTATGATCAATAAATTTTGAATGGAATTATGATTTAATCAATAAAATTTTCTACCGACTTCTAAATATATTTGTGTATATTTTTTGAAAGGTTACATTTATATTCTTGAATCATGATAAAAAAATATTAAATGGTAATCATGAAAATTTAATGATAAATGATAATCATAAAAATTTATGATAAAATAAAAAATTATTGATACAATCATTTTAATAAATTAAATAATTTATAATTAATGTTATAAAGGTGAATAAATTACAAATAATTTTATAAATGTAATAAATTAAACTATTTATAAAATTATTTATATCAATAATAGTAAATTACATATATTTTTATATGGACACACGAATTCAACATGTTTATAAACCGGAAAAAAGTTACAATAATTTTATAAACAGGAATAAGTTAATGTCATTTTACACTCAAGACCTCAAGAGATTTTACACTCATCTATTATCAATCTATTAAAAGTAAAGTACTTGGAAATTCCAAGTCTAACCTTTTGATTAGATGTTATAAATTTTCTTATTCCAAGGATATAATAGACTAATCAACACTATGCTGTTACCATATTCATTTGGCATTTAATTTTGCTGACATGTCAATCTATCATAATTTTATACTATTTTTTATTTATTTGATTTACTAATTTATTTTATTTATATTTGAATTTTATTTATATTTGAATTCCAATTCCAATGTTTCATTCACGGTTAATTTATTTATATTTGAATTCCATTGTTTTTTTTTGACAGAATTTGAATTCTAATGTTTGACTCACGGTTAATGAGGAAGGAATTGGAATGGCCAAATTAGATCTATTATAATTAAATGGAATATTATTCATTGCATGATTTAAAAATACCCACTATTTATCATTACACTACAAGATTAAATGTATATTACTGGAATTATTTGATATTCCAAGATATCACAACTTCCCATCCATTCTAAACCCTATATATAGCCATTCTAAACCCTTACTCTTTCACTCCTCAATCTTCTTCATTCTCCATTATTTTCAAAAGGTTACGTATTATTTTTCAATTCTTCTTCATTCCCATATTTTGATTCTCTGTGTCCATAAGCAAGGCAATAATTATCTAAGATGTATAAGATGATAAAACCAACGTTGATATGCGATCATTTTCTGGTTCTATAGAAGAATGTTTTTAACAATATTTGATTCAAATTATGTATATGTATATTATTATTGCTTTCATATTTTGTATGTCATATCAACATTGGTTTTGGCATAATATATTTTTCTACTGCAAATTATGTTGGCCTATATTTTAATGGAATTTATTTTACACCAAATTCTAAGTTGTTTTGAATGTAGCATTGCCTCTAGCAAACACACTACTCTAAGTTTCGTACAATTAACATATTTACAATATTTTTTAAATAGAATTTCTCTTCTCCTAAAGAGAAGATAATAACCTACAAGTTGGTGTTGATGTGCCTTCAAAATTCAAATTTATTTTGAATCGAAATTATAATTCTCATTTGTCGTGAAATTTGAATAAAACTTTTATTTTGTATTGATATTTTTTTATTTTTAATTGCTATAATTTTAGAAACAAATATTACAATTTTTAATAAAATATTTACGATTTATTTTTTTAAAGTACGACTAATTAATATATTATTATACAATATTAAAAACAAATATTACAATTTTTTAATCAAATATTGGAGTACCATTTAATTCGATACTTTACCAATATATCTTTTGAATGGAGACATTATTATCATTTATTTTTATTATACTTATATGGAAAGGTGACATAAATATATTTAATTTTTATATATGATTTGATTCCATAAAATATTATGATCAATAAAATTTGAATTCTCTTTTAATATTATAGGTTTGATACTGTTTCATATTGTAGGAATATTATATACATTAGAATATATAAAGATATGAAAAAATTAAATCAAAACTTTACAAATATATCTTTTGAATGGAGGTATTAATATTATTTATTTTTATTATATATAGAAAATATTTTGAATGGTCACATTAATACATTTTATTTTTATGCATGATTTGATTTCAAAAATTTATGATCAATAAATTTTGAATGGAATTATGATTTAATCAATAAAAATTTCTACCGACTTCTAAATATATTTGTGTATATTTTTTGAAAGGTTACATTTATATTCTTGAATCATGATAAAAAAATATTAAATGGTAATCATGAAAATTTAATGATAAATGATAATCATAAAAATTTATGATAAAATAAAAAATTATTGATACAATCATTTTAATAAATTAAATAATTTATAATTAATGTTATAAAGGTGAATAAATTACAAATAATTTTATAAATGTAATAAATTAAACTATTTATAAAATTATTTATATCAATAATAGTAAATTACATATATTTTAATATGGACACACGAATTCAACATGTTTATAAACCGGAAAAAAGTTACAATAATTTTATAAACAGGAATAAGTTAATGTCATTTTACACTCAAGACCTCAAGAGATTTTACACTCATCTATTATCAATCTATTAAAAGTAAAGTACCTGGAAATTCCAAGTCTAACCTTTTGATTAGATGTTATAAATTTTCTTATTCCAAGGATATAATAGACTAATCAACACTATGCTGTTACCATATTCATTTGGCATTTAATTTTGCTGACATGTCAATCTATCATAATTTTATACTATTTTTTATTTATTTGATTTACTAATTTATTTTATTTATATTTGAATTTTATTTATATTTGAATTCCAATTCCAATGTTTCATTCACGGTTAATTTATTTATATTTGAATTCCATTGTTTTTTTTTGACAGAATTTGAATTCTAATGTTTGACTCACGGTTAATGAGGAAGGAATTGGAATGGCCAAATTAGATCTATTATAATTAAATGGAATATTATTCATTGCATGATTTAAAAATACCCACTATTTATCATTACACTACAAGATTAAATGTATATTACTGGAATTATTTGATATTCCAAGATATCACAACTTCCCATCCATTCTAAACCCTATATATAACCATTCTAAACCCTTACTCTTTCACTCCTCAATCTTCTTCATTCTCCATTATTTTCAAAAGGTTACGTATTATTTTTCAATTCTTCTTCATTCCCATATTTTGATTCTCTGTGTCCATAAGCAAGGCAATAATTATCTAAGATGTATAAGATGATAAAACCAACGTTGATATGCGATCATTTTCTGGTTCTATAGAAGAATG
Organism: Vicia faba; assembly: GCA_948472305.1. Taxonomy (NCBI): domain Eukaryota; kingdom Viridiplantae; phylum Streptophyta; class Magnoliopsida; order Fabales; family Fabaceae; genus Vicia; species Vicia faba. Next base: position 993,554,440 of record OX451735.1, read on the forward strand.
TTTTTAACAATATTTGATTCAAATTATGTATATGTATATTATTATTGCTTTCATATTTTGTATGTCATATCAACATTGGTTTTGGCATAATATATTTTTCTACTGCAAATTATGTTGGCCTATATTTTAATGGAATTTATTTTACACCAAATTCTAAGTTGTTTTGAATGTAGCATTGCCTCTAGCAAACACACTACTCTAAGTTTCGTACAATTAACATATTTACAATATTTTTTAAATAGAATTTCTCTTCTCCTAAAGAGAAGATAATAACCTACAAGTTGGTGTTGATGTGCCTTCAAAATTCAAATTTATTTTGAATCGAAATTATAATTCTCATTTGTCGTGAAATTTGAATAAAACTTTTATTTTGTATTGATATTTTTTTATTTTTAATTGCTATAATTTTAGAAACAAATATTACAATTTTTAATAAAATATTTACGATTTATTTTTTTAAAGTACGACTAATTAATATATTATTATACAATATTAAAAACAAATATTACAATTTTTTAATCAAATATTGGAGTACCATTTAATTCGATACTTTACCAATATATCTTTTGAATGGAGACATTATTATCATTTATTTTTATTATACTTATATGGAAAGGTGACATAAATATATTTAATTTTTATATATGATTTGATTCCATAAAATATTATGATCAATAAAATTTGAATTCTCTTTTAATATTATAGGTTTGATACTGTTTCATATTGTAGGAATATTATATACATTAGAATATATAAAGATATGAAAAAATTAAATCAAAACTTTACAAATATATCTTTTGAATGGAGGTATTAATATTATTTATTTTTATTATATATAGAAAATATTTTGAATGGTCACATTAATACATTTTATTTTTATGCATGATTTGATTTCAAAAATTTATGATCAATAAATTTTGAATGGAATTATGATTTAATCAATAAAATTTTCTACCGACTTCTAAATATATTTGTGTATATTTTTTGAAAGGTTACATTTATATTCTTGAATCATGATAAAAAAATATTAAATGGTAATCATGAAAATTTAATGATAAATGATAATCATAAAAATTTATGATAAAATAAAAAATTATTGATACAATCATTTTAATAAATTAAATAATTTATAATTAATGTTATAAAGGTGAATAAATTACAAATAATTTTATAAATGTAATAAATTAAACTATTTATAAAATTATTTATATCAATAATAGTAAATTACATATATTTTTATATGGACACACGAATTCAACATGTTTATAAACCGGAAAAAAGTTACAATAATTTTATAAACAGGAATAAGTTAATGTCATTTTACACTCAAGACCTCAAGAGATTTTACACTCATCTATTATCAATCTATTAAAAGTAAAGTACTTGGAAATTCCAAGTCTAACCTTTTGATTAGATGTTATAAATTTTCTTATTCCAAGGATATAATAGACTAATCAACACTATGCTGTTACCATATTCATTTGGCATTTAATTTTGCTGACATGTCAATCTATCATAATTTTATACTATTTTTTATTTATTTGATTTACTAATTTATTTTATTTATATTTGAATTTTATTTATATTTGAATTCCAATTCCAATGTTTCATTCACGGTTAATTTATTTATATTTGAATTCCATTGTTTTTTTTTTGACAGAATTTGAATTCCAATGTTTGACTCACGGTTAATGAGGAAGGAATTGGAATGGCCAAATTAGATCTATTATAATTAAATGGAATATTATTCATTGCATGATTTAAAAATACCCACTATTTATCATTACACTACAAGATTAAATGTATATTACTGGAATTATTTGATATTCCAAGATATCACAACTTCCCATCCATTCTAAACCCTATATATAGCCATTCTAAACCCTTACTCTTTCACTCCTCAATCTTCTTCATTCTCCATTATTTTCAAAAGGTTACGTATTATTTTTCAATTCTTCTTCATTCCCATATTTTGATTCTCTGTGTCCATAAGCAAGGCAATAATTATCTAAGATGTATAAGATGATAAAACCAACGTTGATATGCGATCATTTTCTGGTTCTATAGAAGAATGTTTTTAACAATATTTGATTCAAATTATGTATATGTATATTATTATTGCTTTCATATTTTGTATGTCATATCAACATTGGTTTTGGCATAATATATTTTTCTACTGCAAATTATGTTGGCCTATATTTTAATGGAATTTATTTTACACCAAATTCTAAGTTGTTTTGAATGTAGCATTGCCTCTAGCAAACACACTACTCTAAGTTTCGTACAATTAACATATTTACAATATTTTTTAAATAGAATTTCTCTTCTCCTAAAGAGAAGATAATAACCTACAAGTTGGTGTTGATGTGCCTTCAAAATTCAAATTTATTTTGAATCGAAATTATAATTCTCATTTGTCGTGAAATTTGAATAAAACTTTTATTTTGTATTGATATTTTTTTATTTTTAATTGCTATAATTTTAGAAACAAATATTACAATTTTTAATAAAATATTTACGATTTATTTTTTTAAAGTACGACTAATTAATATATTATTATACAATATTAAAAACAAATATTACAATTTTTTAATCAAATATTGGAGTACCATTTAATTCGATACTTTACCAATATATCTTTTGAATGGAGACATTATTATCATTTATTTTTATTATACTTATATGGAAAGGTGACATAAATATATTTAATTTTTATATATGATTTGATTCCATAAAATATTATGATCAATAAAATTTGAATTCTCTTTTAATATTATAGGTTTGATACTGTTTCATATTGTAGGAATATTATATACATTAGAATATATAAAGATATGAAAAAATTAAATCAAAACTTTACAAATATATCTTTTGAATGGAGGTATTAATATTATTTATTTTTATTATATATAGAAAATATTTTGAATGGTCACATTAATACATTTTATTTTTATGCATGATTTGATTTCAAAAATTTATGATCAATAAATTTTGAATGGAATTATGATTTAATCAATAAAATTTTCTACCGACTTCTAAATATATTTGTGTATATTTTTTGAAAGGTTACATTTATATTCTTGAATCATGATAAAAAAATATTAAATGGTAATCATGAAAATTTAATGATAAATGATAATCATAAAAATTTATGATAAAATAAAAAATTATTGATACAATCATTTTAATAAATTAAATAATTTATAATTAATGTTATAAAGGTGAATAAATTACAAATAATTTTATAAATGTAATAAATTAAACTATTTATAAAATTATTTATATCAATAATAGTAAATTACATATATTTTAATATGGACACACGAATTCAACATGTTTATAAACCGGAAAAAAGTTACAATAATTTTATAAACAGGAATAAGTTAATGTCATTTTACACTCAAGACCTCAAGAGATTTTACACTCATCTATTATCAATCTATTAAAAGTAAAGTACCTGGAAATTCCAAGTCTAACCTTTTGATTAGATGTTATAAATTTTCTTATTCCAAGGATATAATAGACTAATCAACACTATGCTGTTACCATATTCATTTGGCATTTAATTTTGCTGACATGTCAATCTATCATAATTTTATACTATTTTTTATTTATTTGATTTACTAATTTATTTTATTTATATTTGAATTTTATTTATATTTGAATTCCAATTCCAATGTTTCATTCACGGTTAATTTATTTATATTTGAATTCCATTGTTTTTTTTTGACAGAATTTGAATTCTAATGTTTGACTCACGGTTAATGAGGAAGGAATTGGAATGGCCAAATTAGATCTATTATAATTAAATGGAATATTATTCATTGCATGATTTAAAAATACCCACTATTTATCATTACACTACAAGATTAAATGTATATTACTGGAATTATTTGATATTCCAAGATATCACAACTTCCCATCCATTCTAAACCCTATATATAACCATTCTAAACCCTTACTCTTTCACTCCTCAATCTTCTTCATTCTCCATTATTTTCAAAAGGTTACGTATTATTTTTCAATTCTTCTTCATTCCCATATTTTGATTCTCTGTGTCCATAAGCAAGGCAATAATTATCTAAGATGTATAAGATGATAAAACCAACGTTGATATGCGATCATTTTCTGGTTCTATAGAAGAATGTTTTTAACAATATTTGATTCAAATTATGTATATGTATATTATTATTGCTTTCATATTTTGTATGTCATATCAACATTGGTTTTGGCATAATATATTTTTCTACTGCAAATTATGTTGGCCTATATTTTAATGGAATTTATTTTACACCAAATTCTAAGTTGTTTTGAATGTAGCATTGCCTCTAGCAAACACACTACTCTAAGTTTCGTACAATTAACATATTTACAATATTTTTTAAATAGAATTTCTCTTCTCCTAAAGAGAAGATAATAACCTACAAGTTGGTGTTGATGTGCCTTCAAAATTCAAATTTATTTTGAATCGAAATTATAATTCTCATTTGTCGTGAAATTTGAATAAAACTTTTATTTTGTATTGATATTTTTTTATTTTTAATTGCTATAATTTTAGAAACAAATATTACAATTTTTAATAAAATATTTACGATTTATTTTTTTAAAGTACGACTAATTAATATATTATTATACAATATTAAAAACAAATATTACAATTTTTTAATCAAATATTGGAGTACCATTTAATTCGATACTTTACCAATATATCTTTTGAATGGAGACATTATTATCATTTATTTTTATTATACTTATATGGAAAGGTGACATAAATATATTTAATTTTTATATATGATTTGATTCCATAAAATATTATGATCAATAAAATTTGAATTCTCTTTTAATATTATAGGTTTGATACTGTTTCATATTGTAGGAATATTATATACATTAGAATATATAAAGATATGAAAAAATTAAATCAAAACTTTACAAATATATCTTTTGAATGGAGGTATTAATATTATTTATTTTTATTATATATAGAAAATATTTTGAATGGTCACATTAATACATTTTATTTTTATGCATGATTTGATTTCAAAAATTTATGATCAATAAATTTTGAATGGAATTATGATTTAATCAATAAAATTTTCTACCGACTTCTAAATATATTTGTGTATATTTTTTGAAAGGTTACATTTATATTCTTGAATCATGATAAAAAAATATTAAATGGTAATCATGAAAATTTAATGATAAATGATAATCATAAAAATTTATGATAAAATAAAAAATTATTGATACAATCATTTTAATAAATTAAATAATTTATAATTAATGTTATAAAGGTGAATAAATTACAAATAATTTTATAAATGTAATAAATTAAACTATTTATAAAATTATTTATATCAATAATAGTAAATTACATATATTTTAATATGGACACACGAATTCAACATGTTTATAAACCGGAAAAAAGTTACAATAATTTTATAAACAGGAATAAGTTAATGTCATTTTACACTCAAGACCTCAAGAGATTTTACACTCATCTATTATCAATCTATTAAAAGTAAAGTACCTGGAAATTCCAAGTCTAACCTTTTGATTAGATGTTATAAATTTTCTTATTCCAAGGATATAATAGACTAATCAACACTATGCTGTTACCATATTCATTTGGCATTTAATTTTGCTGACATGTCAATCTATCATAATTTTATACTATTTTTTATTTATTTGATTTACTAATTTATTTTATTTATATTTGAATTTTATTTATATTTGAATTCCAATTCCAATGTTTCATTCACGGTTAATTTATTTATATTTGAATTCCATTGTTTTTTTTTTGACAGAATTTGAATTCTAATGTTTGACTCACGGTTAATGAGGAAGGAATTGGAATGGCCAAATTAGATCTATTATAATTAAATGGAATATTATTCATTGCATGATTTAAAAATACCCACTATTTATCATTACACTACAAGATTAAATGTATATTACTGGAATTATTTGATATTCCAAGATATCACAACTTCCCATCCATTCTAAACCCTATATATAGCCATTCTAAACCCTTACTCTTTCACTCCTCAATCTTCTTCATTCTCCATTATTTTCAAAAGGTTACGTATTATTTTTCAATTCTTCTTCATTCCCATATTTTGATTCTCTGTGTCCATAAGCAAGGCAATAATTATCTAAGATGTATAAGATGATAAAACCAACGTTGATATGCGATCATTTTCTGGTTCTATAGAAGAATGTTTTTAACAATATTTGATTCAAATTATGTATATGTATATTATTATTGCTTTCATATTTTGTATGTCATATCAACATTGGTTTTGGCATAATATATTTTTCTACTGCAAATTATGTTGGCCTATATTTTAATGGAATTTATTTTACACCAAATTCTAAGTTGTTTTGAATGTAGCATTGCCTCTAGCAAACACACTACTCTAAGTTTCGTACAATTAACATATTTACAATATTTTTTAAATAGAATTTCTCTTCTCCTAAAGAGAAGATAATAACCTACAAGTTGGTGTTGATGTGCCTTCAAAATTCAAATTTATTTTGAATCGAAATTATAATTCTCATTTGTCGTGAAATTTGAATAAAACTTTTATTTTGTATTGATATTTTTTTATTTTTAATTGCTATAATTTTAGAAACAAATATTACAATTTTTAATAAAATATTTACGATTTATTTTTTTAAAGTACGACTAATTAATATATTATTATACAATATTAAAAACAAATATTACAATTTTTTAATCAAATATTGGAGTACCATTTAATTCGATACTTTACCAATATATCTTTTGAATGGAGACATTATTATCATTTATTTTTATTATACTTATATGGAAAGGTGACATAAATATATTTAATTTTTATATATGATTTGATTCCATAAAATATTATGATCAATAAAATTTGAATTCTCTTTTAATATTATAGGTTTGATACTGTTTCATATTGTAGGAATATTATATACGAATATATAAAGATATGAAAAAATTAAATCAAAACTTTACAAATATATCTTTTGAATGGAGGTATTAATATTATTTATTTTTATTATATATAGAAAATATTTTGAATGGTCACATTAATACATTTTATTTTTATGCATGATTTGATTTCAAAAATTTATGATCAATAAATTTTGAATGGAATTATGATTTAATCAATAAAATTTTCTACCGACTTCTAAATATATTTGTGTATATTTTTTGAAAGGTTACATTTATATTCTTGAATCATGATAAAAAAATATTAAATGGTAATCATGAAAATTTAATGATAAATGATAATCATAAAAATTTATGATAAAATAAAAAATTATTGATACAATCATTTTAATAAATTAAATAATTTATAATTAATGTTATAAAGGTGAATAAATTACAAATAATTTTATAAATGTAATAAATTAAACTATTTATAAAATTATTTATATCAATAATAGTAAATTACATATATTTTAATATGGACACACGAATTCAACATGTTTATAAACCGGAAAAAAGTTACAATAATTTTATAAACATGAATAAGTTAATGTCATTTTACACTCAAGACCTCAAGAGATTTTACACTCATCTATTATCAATCTATTAAAAGTAAAGTACCTGGAAATTCCAAGTCTAACCTTTTGATTAGATGTTATAAATTTTCTTATTCCAAGGATATAATAGACTAATCAACACTATGCTGTTACCATATTCATTTGGCATTTAATTTTGCTGACATGTCAATCTATCATAATTTTATACTATTTTTTATTTATTTGATTTACTAATTTATTTTATTTATATTTGAATTCCAATTCCAATGTTTCATTCACGGTTAATTTATTTATATTTGAATTCCATTGTTTTTTTTTTGACAGAATTTGAATTCTAATGTTTGACTCACGGTTAATGAGGAAGGAATTGGAATGGCCAAATTAGATCTATTATAATTAAATGGAATATTATTCATTGCATGATTTAAAAATACCCACTATTTATCATTACACTACAAGATTAAATGTATATTACTGGAATTATTTGATATTCCAAGATATCACAACTTCCCATCCATTCTAAACCCTATATATAGCCATTCTAAACCCTTACTCTTTCACTCCTCAATCTTCTTCATTCTCCATTATTTTCAAAAGGTTACGTATTATTTTTCAATTCTTCTTCATTCCCATATTTTGATTCTCTGTGTCCATAAGCAAGGCAATAATTATCTAAGATGTATAAGATGATAAAACCAACGTTGATATGCGATCATTTTCTGGTTCTATAGAAGAATGTTTTTAACAATATTTGATTCAAATTATGTATATGTATATTATTATTGCTTTCATATTTTGTATGTCATATCAACATTGGTTTTGGCATAATATATTTTTCTACTGCAAATTATGTTGGCCTATATTTTAATGGAATTTATTTTACACCAAATTCTAAGTTGTTTTGAATGTAGCATTGCCTCTAGCAAACACACTACTCTAAGTTTCGTACAATTAACATATTTACAATATTTTTTAAATAGAATTTCTCTTCTCCTAAAGAGAAGATAATAACCTACAAGTTGGTGTTGATGTGCCTTCAAAATTCAAATTTATTTTGAATCGAAATTATAATTCTCATTTGTCGTGAAATTTGAATAAAACTTTTATTTTGTATTGATATTTTTTTATTTTTAATTGCTATAATTTTAGAAACAAATATTACAATTTTTAATAAAATATTTACGATTTATTTTTTTAAAGTACGACTAATTAATATATTATTATACAATATTAAAAACAAATATTACAATTTTTTAATCAAATATTGGAGTACCATTTAATTCGATACTTTACCAATATATCTTTTGAATGGAGACATTATTATCATTTATTTTTATTATACTTATATGGAAAGGTGACATAAATATATTTAATTTTTATATATGATTTGATTCCATAAAATATTATGATCAATAAAATTTGAATTCTCTTTTAATATTATAGGTTTGATACTGTTTCATATTGTAGGAATATTATATACATTAGAATATATAAAGATATGAAAAAATTAAATCAAAACTTTACAAATATATCTTTTGAATGGAGGTATTAATATTATTTATTTTTATTATATATAGAAAATATTTTGAATGGTCACATTAATACATTTTATTTTTATGCATGATTTGATTTCAAAAATTTATGATCAATAAATTTTGAATGGAATTATGATTTAATCAATAAAATTTTCTACCGACTTCTAAATATATTTGTGTATATTTTTTGAAAGGTTACATTTATATTCTTGAATCATGATAAAAAAATATTAAATGGTAATCATGAAAATTTAATGATAAATGATAATCATAAAAATTTATGATAAAATAAAAAATTATTGATACAATCATTTTAATAAATTAAATAATTTATAATTAATGTTATAAAGGTGAATAAATTACAAATAATTTTATAAATGTAATAAATTAAACTATTTATAAAATTATTTATATCAATAATAGTAAATTACATATATTTTAATATGGACACACGAATTCAACATGTTTATAAACCGGAAAAAAGTTACAATAATTTTATAAACAGGAATAAGTTAATGTCATTTTACACTCAAGACCTCAAGAGATTTTACACTCATCTATTATCAATCTATTAAAAGTAAAGTACCTGGAAATTCCAAGTCTAACCTTTTGATTAGATGTTATAAATTTTCTTATTCCAAGGATATAATAGACTAATCAACACTATGCTGTTACCATATTCATTTGGCATTTAATTTTGCTGACATGTCAATCTATCATAATTTTATACTATTTTTTATTTATTTGATTAACTAATTTATTTTATTTATATTTGAATTTTATTTATATTTGAATTCCAATTCCAATGTTTCATTCACGGTTAATTTATTTATATTTGAATTCCATTGTTTTTTTTTGACAGAATTTGAATTCTAATGTTTGACTCACGGTTAATGAGGAAGGAATTGGAATGGCCAAATTAGATCTATTATAATTAAATGGAATATTATTCATTGCATGATTTAAAAATACCCACTATTTATCATTACACTACAAGATTAAATGTATATTACTGGAATTATTTGATATTCCAAGATATCACAACTTCCCATCCATTCTAAACCCTATATATAGCCATTCTAAACCCTTACTCTTTCACTCCTCAATCTTCTTCATTCTCCATTATTTTCAAAAGGTTACGTATTATTTTTCAATTCTTCTTCATTCCCATATTTTGATTCTCTGTGTCCATAAGCAAGGCAATAATTATCTAAGATGTATAAGATGATAAAACCAACGTTGATATGCGATCATTTTCTGGTTCTATAGAAGAATGTTTTTAACAATATTTGATTCAAATTATGTATATGTATATTATTATTGCTTTCATATTTTGTATGTCATATCAACATTGGTTTTGGCATAATATATTTTTCTACTGCAAATTATGTTGGCCTATATTTTAATGGAATTTATTTTACACCAAATTCTAAGTTGTTTTTAATGTAGCATTGCCTCTAGCAAACACACTACTCTAAGTTTCGTACAATTAACATATTTACAATATTTTTTAAATAGAATTTCTCTTCTCCTAAAGAGAAGATAATAACCTACAAGTTGGTGTTGATGTGCCTTCAAAATTCAAATTTACTTTGAATCGAAATTATAATTCTCATTTGTCGTGAAATTTGAATAAAACTTTTATTTTGTATTGATATTTTTTTATTTTTAATTGCTATAATTTTAGAAACAAATATTACAATTTTTAATAAAATATTTACGATTTATTTTTTTAAAGTACGACTAATTAATATATTATTATACAATATTAAAAACAAATATTACAATTTTTTAATCAAATATTGGAGTACCATTTAATTCGATACTTTACCAATATATCTTTTGAATGGAGACATTATTATCATTTATTTTTATTATACTTATATGGAAAGGTGACATAAATATATTTAATTTTTATATATGATTTGATTCCATAAAATATTATGATCAATAAAATTTGAATTCTCTTTTAATATTATAGGTTTGATACTGTTTCATATTGTAGGAATATTATATACATTAGAATATATAAAGATATGAAAAAATTAAATCAAAACTTTACAAATATATCTTTTGAATGGAGGTATTAATATTATTTATTTTTATTATATATAGAAAATATTTTGAATGGTCACATTAATACATTTTATTTTTATGCATGATTTGATTTCAAAAATTTATGATCAATAAATTTTGAATGGAATTATGATTTAATCAATAAAATTTTCTACCGACTTCTAAATATATTTGTGTATATTTTTTGAAAGGTTACATTTATATTCTTGAATCATGATAAAAAAATATTAAATGGTAATCATGAAAATTTAATGATAAATGATAATCATAAAAATTTATGATAAAATAAAAAATTATTGATACAATCATTTTAATAAATTAAATAATTTATAATTAATGTTATAAAGGTGAATAAATTACAAATAATTTTATAAATGTAATAAATTAAACTATTTATAAAATTATTTATATCAATAATAGTAAATTACATATATTTTAATATGGACACACGAATTCAACATGTTTATAAACCGGAAAAAAGTTACAATAATTTTATAAACATGAATAAGTTAATGTCATTTTACACTCAAGACCTCAAGAGATTTTACACTCATCTATTATCAATCTATTAAAAGTAAAGTACCTGGAAATTCCAAGTCTAACCTTTTGATTAGATGTTATAAATTTTCTTATTCCAAGGATATAATAGACTAATCAACACTATGCTGTTACCATATTCATTTGGCATTTAATTTTGCTGACATGTCAATCTATCATAATTTTATACTATTTTTTATTTATTTGATTTACTAATTTATTTTATTTATATTTGAATTCCAATTCCAATGTTTCATTCACGGTTAATTTATTTATATTTGAATTCCATTGTTTTTTTTTTGACAGAATTTGAATTCTAATGTTTGACTCACGGTTAATGAGGAAGGAATTGGAATGGCCAAATTAGATCTATTATAATTAAATGGAATATTATTCATTGCATGATTTAAAAATACCCACTATTTATCATTACACTACAAGATTAAATGTATATTACTGGAATTATTTGATATTCCAAGATATCACAACTTCCCATCCATTCTAAACCCTATATATAGCCATTCTAAACCCTTACTCTTTCACTCCTCAATCTTCTTCATTCTCCATTATTTTCAAAAGGTTACGTATTATTTTTCAATTCTTCTTCATTCCCATATTTTGATTCTCTGTGTCCATAAGCAAGGCAATAATTATCTAAGATGTATAAGATGATAAAACCAACGTTGATATGCGATCATTTTCTGGTTCTATAGAAGAATGTTTTTAACAATATTTGATTCAAATTATGTATATGTATATTATTATTGCTTTCATATTTTGTATGTCATATCAACATTGGTTTTGGCATAATATATTTTTCTACTGCAAATTATGTTGGCCTATATTTTAATGGAATTTATTTTACACCAAATTCTAAGTTGTTTTGAATGTAGCATTGCCTCTAGCAAACACACTACTCTAAGTTTCGTACAATTAACATATTTACAATATTTTTTAAATAGAATTTCTCTTCTCCTAAAGAGAAGATAATAACCTACAAGTTGGTGTTGATGTGCCTTCAAAATTCAAATTTATTTTGAATCGAAATTATAATTCTCATTTGTCGTGAAATTTGAATAAAACTTTTATTTTGTATTGATATTTTTTTATTTTTAATTGCTATAATTTTAGAAACAAATATTACAATTTTTAATAAAATATTTACGATTTATTTTTTTAAAGTACGACTAATTAATATATTATTATACAATATTAAAAACAAATATTACAATTTTTTAATCAAATATTGGAGTACCATTTAATTCGATACTTTACCAATATATCTTTTGAATGGAGACATTATTATCATTTATTTTTATTATACTTATATGGAAAGGTGACATAAATATATTTAATTTTTATATATGATTTGATTCCATAAAATATTATGATCAATAAAATTTGAATTCTCTTTTAATATTATAGGTTTGATACTGTTTCATATTGTAGGAATATTATATACATTAGAATATATAAAGATATGAAAAAATTAAATCAAAACTTTACAAATATATCTTTTGAATGGAGGTATTAATATTATTTATTTTTATTATATATAGAAAATATTTTGAATGGTCACATTAATACATTTTATTTTTATGCATGATTTGATTTCAAAAATTTATGATCAATAAATTTTGAATGGAATTATGATTTAATCAATAAAATTTTCTACCGACTTCTAAATATATTTGTGTATATTTTTTGAAAGGTTACATTTATATTCTTGAATCATGATAAAAAAATATTAAATGGTAATCATGAAAATTTAATGATAAATGATAATCATAAAAATTTATGATAAAATAAAAAATTATTGATACAATCATTTTAATAAATTAAATAATTTATAATTAATGTTATAAAGGTGAATAAATTACAAATAATTTTATAAATGTAATAAATTAAACTATTTATAAAATTATTTATATCAATAATAGTAAATTACATATATTTTAATATGGACACACGAATTCAACATGTTTATAAACCGGAAAAAAGTTACAATAATTTTATAAACAGGAATAAGTTAATGTCATTTTACACTCAAGACCTCAAGAGATTTTACACTCATCTATTATCAATCTATTAAAAGTAAAGTACCTGGAAATTCCAAGTCTAACCTTTTGATTAGATGTTATAAATTTTCTTATTCCAAGGATATAATAGACTAATCAACACTATGCTGTTACCATATTCATTTGGCATTTAATTTTGCTGACATGTCAATCTATCATAATTTTATACTATTTTTTATTTATTTGATTAACTAATTTATTTTATTTATATTTGAATTTTATTTATATTTGAATTCCAATTCCAATGTTTCATTCACGGTTAATTTATTTATATTTGAATTCCATTGTTTTTTTTTGACAGAATTTGAATTCTAATGTTTGACTCACGGTTAATGAGGAAGGAATTGGAATGGCCAAATTAGATCTATTATAATTAAATGGAATATTATTCATTGCATGATTTAAAAATACCCACTATTTATCATTACACTACAAGATTAAATGTATATTACTGGAATTATTTGATATTCCAAGATATCACAACTTCCCATCCATTCTAAACCCTATATATAGCCATTCTAAACCCTTACTCTTTCACTCCTCAATCTTCTTCATTCTCCATTATTTTCAAAAGGTTACGTATTATTTTTCAATTCTTCTTCATTCCCATATTTTGATTCTCTGTGTCCATAAGCAAGGCAATAATTATCTAAGATGTATAAGATGATAAAACCAACGTTGATATGCGATCATTTTCTGGTTCTATAGAAGAATGTTTTTAACAATATTTGATTCAAATTATGTATATGTATATTATTATTGCTTTCATATTTTGTATGTCATATCAACATTGGTTTTGGCATAATATATTTTTCTACTGCAAATTATGTTGGCCTATATTTTAATGGAATTTATTTTACACCAAATTCTAAGTTGTTTTTAATGTAGCATTGCCTCTAGCAAACACACTACTCTAAGTTTCGTACAATTAACATATTTACAATATTTTTTAAATAGAATTTCTCTTCTCCTAAAGAGAAGATAATAACCTACAAGTTGGTGTTGATGTGCCTTCAAAATTCAAATTTACTTTGAATCGAAATTATAATTCTCATTTGTCGTGAAATTTGAATAAAACTTTTATTTTGTATTGATATTTTTTTATTTTTAATTGCTATAATTTTAGAAACAAATATTACAATTTTTAATAAAATATTTACGATTTATTTTTTTAAAGTACGACTAATTAATATATTATTATACAATATTAAAAACAAATATTACAATTTTTTAATCAAATATTGGAGTACCATTTAATTCGATACTTTACCAATATATCTTTTGAATGGAGACATTATTATCATTTATTTTTATTATACTTATATGGAAAGGTGACATAAATATATTTAATTTTTATATATGATTTGATTCCATAAAATATTATGATCAATAAAATTTGAATTCTCTTTTAATATTATAGGTTTGATACTGTTTCATATTGTAGGAATATTATATACATTAGAATATATAAAGATATGAAAAAATTAAATCAAAACTTTACAAATATATCTTTTGAATGGAGGTATTAATATTATTTATTTTTATTATATATAGAAAATATTTTGAATGGTCACATTAATACATTTTATTTTTATGCATGATTTGATTTCAAAAATTTATGATCAATAAATTTTGAATGGAATTATGATTTAATCAATAAAAATTTCTACCGACTTCTAAATATATTTGTGTATATTTTTTGAAAGGTTACATTTATATTCTTGAATCATGATAAAAAAATATTAAATGGTAATCATGAAAATTTAATGATAAATGATAATCATAAAAATTTATGATAAAATAAAAAATTATTGATACAATCATTTTAATAAATTAAATAATTTATAATTAATGTTATAAAGGTGAATAAATTACAAATAATTTTATAAATGTAATAAATTAAACTATTTATAAAATTATTTATATCAATAATAGTAAATTACATATATTTTAATATGGACACACGAATTCAACATGTTTATAAACCGGAAAAAAGTTACAATAATTTTATAAACAGGAATAAGTTAATGTCATTTTACACTCAAGACCTCAAGAGATTTTACACTCATCTATTATCAATCTATTAAAAGTAAAGTACTTGGAAATTCCAAGTCTAACCTTTTGATTAGATGTTATAAATTTTCTTATTCCAAGGATATAATAGACTAATCAACACTATGCTGTTACCATATTCATTTGGCATTTAATTTTGCTGACATGTCAATCTATCATAATTTTATACTATTTTTTATTTATTTGATTTACTAATTTATTTTATTTATATTTGAATTTTATTTATATTTGAATTCCAATTCCAATGTTTCATTCACGGTTAATTTATTTATATTTGAATTCCATTGTTTTTTTTTTGACAGAATTTGAATTCTAATGTTTGACTCACGGTTAATGAGGAAGGAATTGGAATGGCCAAATTAGATCTATTATAATTAAATGGAATATTATTCATTGCATGATTTAAAAATACCCACTATTTATCATTACACTACAAGATTAAATGTATATTACTGGAATTATTTGATATTCCAAGATATCACAACTTCCCATCCATTCTAAACCCTATATATAGCCATTCTAAACCCTTACTCTTTCACTCCTCAATCTTCTTCATTCTCCATTATTTTCAAAAGGTTACGTATTATTTTTCAATTCTTCTTCATTCCCATATTTTGATTCTCTGTGTCCATAAGCAAGGCAATAATTATCTAAGATGTATAAGATGATAAAACCAACGTTGATATGCGATCATTTTCTGGTTCTATAGAAGAATGTTTTTAACAATATTTTATTCAAATTATGTATATGTATATTATTATTGCTTTCATATTTTGTATGTCATATCAACATTGGTTTTGGCATAATATATTTTTCTACTGCAAATTATGTTGGCCTATATTTTAATGGAATTTATTTTACACCAAATTCTAAGTTGTTTTGAATGTAGCATTGCCTCTAGCAAACACACTACTCTAAGTTTCGTACAATTAACATATTTACAATATTTTTTAAATAGAATTTCTCTTCTCCTAAAGAGAAGATAATAACCTACAAGTTGGTGTTGATGTGCCTTCAAAATTCAAATTTATTTTGAATCGAAATTATAATTCTCATTTGTCGTGAAATTTGAATAAAACTTTTATTTTGTATTGATATTTTTTTATTTTTAATTGCTATAATTTTAGAAACAAATATTACAATTTTTAATAAAATATTTACGATTTATTTTTTTAAAGTACGACTAATTAATATATTATTATACAATATTAAAAACAAATATTACAATTTTTTAATCAAATATTGGAGTACCATTTAATTCGATACTTTACCAATATATCTTTTGAATGGAGACATTATTATCATTTATTTTTATTATACTTATATGGAAAGGTGACATAAATATATTTAATTTTTATATATGATTTGATTCCATAAAATATTATGATCAATAAAATTTGAATTCTCTTTTAATATTATAGGTTTGATACTGTTTCATATTGTAGGAATATTATATACATTAGAATATATAAAGATATGAAAAAATTAAATCAAAACTTTACAAATATATCTTTTGAATGGAGGTATTAATATTATTTATTTTTATTATATATAGAAAATATTTTGAATGGTCACATTAATACATTTTATTTTTATGCATGATTTGATTTCAAAAATTTATGATCAATAAATTTTGAATGGAATTATGATTTAATCAATAAAAATTTCTACCGACTTCTAAATATATTTGTGTATATTTTTTGAAAGGTTACATTTATATTCTTGAATCATGATAAAAAAATATTAAATGGTAATCATGAAAATTTAATGATAAATGATAATCATAAAAATTTATGATAAAATAAAAAATTATTGATACAATCATTTTAATAAATTAAATAATTTATAATTAATGTTATAAAGGTGAATAAATTACAAATAATTTTATAAATGTAATAAATTAAACTATTTATAAAATTATTTATATCAATAATAGTAAATTACATATATTTTAATATGGACACACGAATTCAACATGTTTATAAACCGGAAAAAAGTTACAATAATTTTATAAACAGGAATAAGTTAATGTCATTTTACACTCAAGACCTCAAGAGATTTTACACTCATCTATTATCAATCTATTAAAAGTAAAGTACTTGGAAATTCCAAGTCTAACCTTTTGATTAGATGTTATAAATTTTCTTATTCCAAGGATATAATAGACTAATCAACACTATGCTGTTACCATATTCATTTGGCATTTAATTTTGCTGACATGTCAATCTATCATAATTTTATACTATTTTTTATTTATTTGATTTACTAATTTATTTTATTTATATTTGAATTTTATTTATATTTGAATTCCAATTCCAATGTTTCATTCACGGTTAATTTATTTATATTTGAATTCCATTGTTTTTTTTTTGACAGAATTTGAATTCTAATGTTTGACTCACGGTTAATGAGGAAGGAATTGGAATGGCCAAATTAGATCTATTATAATTAAATGGAATATTATTCATTGCATGATTTAAAAATACCCATTATTTATCATTACACTACAAGATTAAATGTCTATTACTGGAATTATTTGATATTCCAAGATATCACAACTTCCCATCCATTCTAAACCCTATATATAGCCATTCTAAACCCTTACTCTTTCACTCCTCAATCTTCTTCATTCTCCATTATTTTCAAAAGGTTACGTATTATTTTTCAATTCTTCTTCATTCCCATATTTTGATTCTCTGTGTCCATAAGCAAGGCAATAATTATCTAAGATGTATAAGATGATAAAACCAACGTTGATATGCGATCATTTTCTGGTTCTATAGAAGAATGTTTTTAACAATATTTTATTCAAATTATGTATATGTATATTATTATTGCTTTCATATTTTGTATGTCATATCAACATTGGTTTTGGCATAATATATTTTTCTACTGCAAATTATGTTGGCCTATATTTTAATGGAATTTATTTTACACCAAATTCTAAGTTGTTTTGAATGTAGCATTGCCTCTAGCAAACACACTACTCTAAGTTTCGTACAATTAACATATTTACAATATTTTTTAAATAGAATTTCTCTTCTCCTAAAGAGAAGATAATAACCTACAAGTTGGTGTTGATGTGCCTTCAAAATTCAAATTTATTTTGAATCGAAATTATAATTCTCATTTGTCGTGAAATTTGAATAAAACTTTTATTTTGTATTGATATTTTTTTATTTTTAATTGCTATAATTTTAGAAACAAATATTACAATTTTTAATAAAATATTTACGATTTATTTTTTTAAAGTACGACTAATTAATATATTATTATACAATATTAAAAACAAATATTACAATTTTTTAATCAAATATTGGAGTACCATTTAATTCGATACTTTACCAATATATCTTTTGAATGGAGACATTATTATCATTTATTTTTATTATACTTATATGGAAAGGTGACATAAATATATTTAATTTTTATATATGATTTGATTCCATAAAATATTATGATCAATAAAATTTGAATTCTCTTTTAATATTATAGGTTTGATACTGTTTCATATTGTAGGAATATTATATACATTAGAATATATAAAGATATGAAAAAATTAAATCAAAACTTTACAAATATATCTTTTGAATGGAGGTATTAATATTATTTATTTTTATTATATATAGAAAATATTTTGAATGGTCACATTAATACATTTTATTTTTATGCATGATTTGATTTCAAAAATTTATGATCAATAAATTTTGAATGGAATTATGATTTAATCAATAAAAATTTCTACCGACTTCTAAATATATTTGTGTATATTTTTTGAAAGGTTACATTTATATTCTTGAATCATGATAAAAAAATATTAAATGGTAATCATGAAAATTTAATGATAAATGATAATCATAAAAATTTATGATAAAATAAAAAATTATTGATACAATCATTTTAATAAATTAAATAATTTATAATTAATGTTATAAAGGTGAATAAATTACAAATAATTTTATAAATGTAATAAATTAAACTATTTATAAAATTATTTATATCAATAATAGTAAATTACATATATTTTAATATGGACACACGAATTCAACATGTTTATAAACCGGAAAAAAGTTACAATAATTTTATAAACAGGAATAAGTTAATGTCATTTTACACTCAAGACCTCAAGAGATTTTACACTCATCTATTATCAATCTATTAAAAGTAAAGTACTTGGAAATTCCAAGTCTAACCTTTTGATTAGATGTTATAAATTTTCTTATTCCAAGGATATAATAGACTAATCAACACTATGCTGTTACCATATTCATTTGGCATTTAATTTTGCTGACATGTCAATCTATCATAATTTTATACTATTTTTTATTTATTTGATTTACTAATTTATTTTATTTATATTTGAATTTTATTTATATTTGAATTCCAATTCCAATGTTTCATTCACGGTTAATTTATTTATATTTGAATTCCATTGTTTTTTTTTTGACAGAATTTGAATTCTAATGTTTGACTCACGGTTAATGAGGAAGGAATTGGAATGGCCAAATTAGATCTATTATAATTAAATGGAATATTATTCATTGCATGATTTAAAAATACCCATTATTTATCATTACACTACAAGATTAAATGTCTATTACTGGAATTATTTGATATTCCAAGATATCACAACTTCCCATCCATTCTAAACCCTATATATAGCCATTCTAAACCCTTACTCTTTCACTCCTCAATCTTCTTCATTCTCCATTATTTTCAAAAGGTTACGTATTATTTTTCAATTCTTCTTCATTCCCATATTTTGATTCTCTGTGTCCATAAGCAAGGCAATAATTATCTAAGATGTATAAGATGATAAAACCAACGTTGATATGCGATCATTTTCTGGTTCTATAGAAGAATGTTTTTAACAATATTTTATTCAAATTATGTATATGTATATTATTATTGCTTTCATATTTTGTATGTCATATCAACATTGGTTTTGGCATAATATATTTTTCTACTGCAAATTATGTTGGCCTATATTTTAATGGAATTTATTTTACACCAAATTCTAAGTTGTTTTGAATGTAGCATTGCCTCTAGCAAACACACTACTCTAAGTTTCGTACAATTAACATATTTACAATATTTTTTAAATAGAATTTCTCTTCTCCTAAAGAGAAGATAATAACCTACAAGTTGGTGTTGATGTGCCTTCAAAATTCAAATTTATTTTGAATCGAAATTATAATTCTCATTTGTCGTGAAATTTGAATAAAACTTTTATTTTGTATTGATATTTTTTTATTTTTAATTGCTATAATTTTAGAAACAAATATTACAATTTTTAATAAAATATTTACGATTTATTTTTTTAAAGTACGACTAATTAATATATTATTATACAATATTAAAAACAAATATTACAATTTTTTAATCAAATATTGGAGTACCATTTAATTCGATACTTTACCAATATATCTTTTGAATGGAGACATTATTATCATTTATTTTTATTATACTTATATGGAAAGGTGACATAAATATATTTAATTTTTATATATGATTTGATTCCATAAAATATTATGATCAATAAAATTTGAATTCTCTTTTAATATTATAGGTTTGATACTGTTTCATATTGTAGGAATATTATATACATTAGAATATATAAAGATATGAAAAAATTAAATCAAAACTTTACAAATATATCTTTTGAATGGAGGTATTAATATTATTTATTTTTATTATATATAGAAAATATTTTGAATGGTCACATTAATACATTTTATTTTTATGCATGATTTGATTTCAAAAATTTATGATCAATAAATTTTGAATGGAATTATGATTTAATCAATAAAAATTTCTACCGACTTCTAAATATATTTGTGTATATTTTTTGAAAGGTTACATTTATATTCTTGAATCATGATAAAAAAATATTAAATGGTAATCATGAAAATTTAATGATAAATGATAATCATAAAAATTTATGATAAAATAAAAAATTATTGATACAATCATTTTAATAAATTAAATAATTTATAATTAATGTTATAAAGGTGAATAAATTACAAATAATTTTATAAATGTAATAAATTAAACTATTTATAAAATTATTTATATCAATAATAGTAAATTACATATATTTTAATATGGACACACGAATTCAACATGTTTATAAACCGGAAAAAAGTTACAATAATTTTATAAACAGGAATAAGTTAATGTCATTTTACACTCAAGACCTCAAGAGATTTTACACTCATCTATTATCAATCTATTAAAAGTAAAGTACTTGGAAATTCCAAGTCTAACCTTTTGATTAGATGTTATAAATTTTCTTATTCCAAGGATATAATAGACTAATCAACACTATGCTGTTACCATATTCATTTGGCATTTAATTTTGCTGACATGTCAATCTATCATAATTTTATACTATTTTTTATTTATTTGATTTACTAATTTATTTTATTTATATTTGAATTTTATTTATATTTGAATTCCAATTCCAATGTTTCATTCACGGTTAATTTATTTATATTTGAATTCCATTGTTTTTTTTTTGACAGAATTTGAATTCTAATGTTTGACTCACGGTTAATGAGGAAGGAATTGGAATGGCCAAATTAGATCTATTATAATTAAATGGAATATTATTCATTGCATGATTTAAAAATACCCATTATTTATCATTACACTACAAGATTAAATGTCTATTACTGGAATTATTTGATATTCCAAGATATCACAACTTCCCATCCATTCTAAACCCTATATATAGCCATTCTAAACCCTTACTCTTTCACTCCTCAATCTTCTTCATTCTCCATTATTTTCAAAAGGTTACGTATTATTTTTCAATTCTTCTTCATTCCCATATTTTGATTCTCTGTGTCCATAAGCAAGGCAATAATTATCTAAGATGTATAAGATGATAAAACCAACGTTGATATGCGATCATTTTCTGGTTCTATAGAAGAATGTTTTTAACAATATTTTATTCAAATTATGTATATGTATATTATTATTGCTTTCATATTTTGTATGTCATATCAACATTGGTTTTGGCATAATATATTTTTCTACTGCAAATTATGTTGGCCTATATTTTAATGGAATTTATTTTACACCAAATTCTAAGTTGTTTTGAATGTAGCATTGCCTCTAGCAAACACACTACTCTAAGTTTCGTACAATTAACATATTTACAATATTTTTTAAATAGAATTTCTCTTCTCCTAAAGAGAAGATAATAACCTACAAGTTGGTGTTGATGTGCCTTCAAAATTCAAATTTATTTTGAATCGAAATTATAATTCTCATTTGTCGTGAAATTTGAATAAAACTTTTATTTTGTATTGATATTTTTTTATTTTTAATTGCTATAATTTTAGAAACAAATATTACAATTTTTAATAAAATATTTACGATTTATTTTTTTAAAGTACGACTAATTAATATATTATTATACAATATTAAAAACAAATATTACAATTTTTTAATCAAATATTGGAGTACCATTTAATTCGATACTTTACCAATATATCTTTTGAATGGAGACATTATTATCATTTATTTTTATTATACTTATATGGAAAGGTGACATAAATATATTTAATTTTTATATATGATTTGATTCCATAAAATATTATGATCAATAAAATTTGAATTCTCTTTTAATATTATAGGTTTGATACTGTTTCATATTGTAGGAATATTATATACATTAGAATATATAAAGATATGAAAAAATTAAATCAAAACTTTACAAATATATCTTTTGAATGGAGGTATTAATATTATTTATTTTTATTATATATAGAAAATATTTTGAATGGTCACATTAATACATTTTATTTTTATGCATGATTTGATTTCAAAAATTTATGATCAATAAATTTTGAATGGAATTATGATTTAATCAATAAAAATTTCTACCGACTTCTAAATATATTTGTGTATATTTTTTGAAAGGTTACATTTATATTCTTGAATCATGATAAAAAAATATTAAATGGTAATCATGAAAATTTAATGATAAATGATAATCATAAAAATTTATGATAAAATAAAAAATTATTGATACAATCATTTTAATAAATTAAATAATTTATAATTAATGTTATAAAGGTGAATAAATTACAAATAATTTTATAAATGTAATAAATTAAACTATTTATAAAATTATTTATATCAATAATAGTAAATTACATATATTTTAATATGGACACACGAATTCAACATGTTTATAAACCGGAAAAAAGTTACAATAATTTTATAAACAGGAATAAGTTAATGTCATTTTACACTCAAGACCTCAAGAGATTTTACACTCATCTATTATCAATCTATTAAAAGTAAAGTACCTGGAAATTCCAAGTCTAACCTTTTGATTAGATGTTATAAATTTTCTTATTCCAAGGATATAATAGACTAATCAACACTATGCTGTTACCATATTCATTTGGCATTTAATTTTGCTGACATGTCAATCTATCATAATTTTATACTATTTTTTATTTATTTGATTTACTAATTTATTTTATTTATATTTGAATTTTATTTATATTTGAATTCCAATTCCAATGTTTCATTCACGGTTAATTTATTTATATTTGAATTCCATTGTTTTTTTTTTGACAGAATTTGAATTCTAATGTTTGACTCACGGTTAATGAGGAAGGAATTGGAATGGCCAAATTAGATCTATTATAATTAAATGGAATATTATTCATTGCATGATTTAAAAATACCCACTATTTATCATTACACTACAAGATTAAATGTATATTACTGGAATTATTTGATATTCCAAGATATCACAACTTCCCATCCATTCTAAACCCTATATATAGCCATTCTAAACCCTTACTCTTTCACTCCTCAATCTTCTTCATTCTCCATTATTTTCAAAAGGTTACGTATTATTTTTCAATTCTTCTTCATTCCCATATTTTGATTCTCTGTGTCCATAAGCAAGGCAATAATTATCTAAGATGTATAAGATGATAAAACCAACGTTGATATGCGATCATTTTCTGGTTCTATAGAAGAATGTTTTTAACAATATTTGATTCAAATTATGTATATGTATATTATTATTGCTTTCATATTTTGTATGTCATATCAACATTGGTTTTGGCATAATATATTTTTCTACTGCAAATTATGTTGGCCTATATTTTAATGGAATTTATTTTACACCAAATTCTAAGTTGTTTTGAATGTAGCATTGCCTCTAGCAAACACACTACTCTAAGTTTCGTACAATTAACATATTTACAATATTTTTTAAATAGAATTTCTCTTCTCCTAAAGAGAAGATAATAACCTACAAGTTGGTGTTGATGTGCCTTCAAAATTCAAATTTATTTTGAATCGAAATTATAATTCTCATTTGTCGTGAAATTTGAATAAAACTTTTATTTTGTATTGATATTTTTTTATTTTTAATTGCTATAATTTTAGAAACAAATATTATAATTTTTAATAAAATATTTACGATTTATTTTTTTAAAGTACGACTAATTAATATATTATTATACAATATTAAAAACAAATATTACAATTTTTTAATCAAATATTGGAGTACCATTTAATTCGATACTTTACCAATATATCTTTTGAATGGAGACATTATTATCATTTATTTTTATTATACTTATATGGAAAGGTGACATAAATATATTTAATTTTTATATATGATTTGATTCCATAAAATATTATGATCAATAAAATTTGAATTCTCTTTTAATATTATAGGTTTGATACTGTTTCATATTGTAGGAATATTATATACATTAGAATATATAAAGATATGAAAAAATTAAATCAAAACTTTACAAATATATCTTTTGAATGGAGGTATTAATATTATTTATTTTTATTATATATAGAAAATATTTTGAATGGTCACATTAATACATTTTATTTTTATGCATGATTTGATTTCAAAAATTTATGATCAATAAATTTTGAATGGAATTATGATTTAATCAATAAAATTTTCTACCGACTTCTAAATATATTTGTGTATATTTTTTGAAAGGTTACATTTATATTCTTGAATCATGATAAAAAAATATTAAATGGTAATCATGAAAATTTAATGATAAATGATAATCATAAAAATTTATGATAAAATAAAAAATTATTGATACAATCATTTTAATAAATTAAATAATTTATAATTAATGTTATAAAGGTGAATAAATTACAAATAATTTTATAAATGTAATAAATTAAACTATTTATAAAATTATTTATATCAATAATAGTAAATTACATATATTTTTATATGGACACACGAATTCAACATGTTTATAAACCGGAAAAAAGTTACAATAATTTTATAAACAGGAATAAGTTAATGTCATTTTACACTCAAGACCTCAAGAGATTTTACACTCATATATTATCAATCTATTAAAAGTAAAGTACTTGGAAATTCCAAGTCTAACCTTTTGATTAGATGTTATAAATTTTCTTATTCCAAGGATATAATAGACTAATCAACACTATGCTGTTACCATATTCATTTGGCATTTAATTTTGCTGACATGTCAATCTATCATAATTTTATACTATTTTTTATTTATTTGATTTACTAATTTATTTTATTTATATTTGAATTTTATTTATATTTGAATTCCAATTCCAATGTTTCATTCACGGTTAATTTATTTATATTTGAATTCCATTGTTTTTTTTTTGACAGAATTTGAATTCTAATGTTTGACTCACGGTTAATGAGGAAGGAATTGGAATGGCCAAATTAGATCTATTATAATTAAATGGAATATTATTCATTGCATGATTTAAAAATACCCACTATTTATCATTACACTACAAGATTAAATGTATATTACTGGAATTATTTGATATTCAAAGATATCACAACTTCCCATCCATTCTAAACCCTATATATAGCCATTCTAAACCCTTACTCTTTCACTCCTCAATCTTCTTCATTCTCCATTATTTTCAAAAGGTTACGTATTATTTTTCAATTCTTCTTCATTCCCATATTTTGATTCTCTGTGTCCATAAGCAAGGCAATAATTATCTAAGATGTATAAGATGATAAAACCAACGTTGATATGCGATCATTTTCTGGTTCTATAGAAGAATGTTTTTAACAATATTTGATTCAAATTATGTATATGTATATTATTATTGCTTTCATATTTTGTATGTCATATCAACATTGGTTTTGGCATAATATATTTTTCTACTGCAAATTATGTTGGCCTATATTTTAATGGAATTTATTTTACACCAAATTCTAAGTTGTTTTGAATGTAGCATTGCCTCTAGCAAACACACTACTCTAAGTTTCGTACAATTAACATATTTACAATATTTTTTAAATAGAATTTCTCTTCTCCTAAAGAGAAGATAATAACCTACAAGTTGGTGTTGATGTGCCTTCAAAATTCAAATTTATTTTGAATCGAAATTATAATTCTCATTTGTCGTGAAATTTGAATAAAACTTTTATTTTGTATTGATATTTTTTTATTTTTAATTGCTATAATTTTAGAAACAAATATTACAATTTTTAATAAAATATTTACGATTTATTTTTTTAAAGTACGACTAATTAATATATTATTATACAATATTAAAAACAAATATTACAATTTTTTAATCAAATATTGGAGTACCATTTAATTCGATACTTTACCAATATATCTTTTGAATGGAGACATTATTATCATTTATTTTTATTATACTTATATGGAAAGGTGATATAAATATATTTAATTTTTATATATGATTTGATTCCATAAAATATTATGATCAATAAAATTTGAATTCTCTTTTAATATTATAGGTTTGATACTGTTTCATATTGTAGGAATATTATATACATTAGAATATATAAAGATATGAAAAAATTAAATCAAAACTTTACAAATATATATTTTGAATGGAGGTATTAATATTATTTATTTTTATTATATATAGAAAATATTTTGAATGGTCACATTAATACATTTTATTTTTATGCATGATTTGATTTCAAAAATTTATGATCAATAATACCTGTATCTAGCCAGGGCAGATCTGTGCGTGATTGATTGTAGATTCGATACCTGTATCCAGCCAGGGCATGTCTGCATGAAAAGTTTAGAGATTCGACACATGTATCCAGCCAGGGCATATCTGTAGACGACTAATCCCAGATTCGATTCCTGTATCTAGCCAGGGCATATCTGTGAGTAATTGATTGTAGATTCAATACCTATATCCAGCCAGGGCATGTCTGCATGAAGAGTTTAGAGATTCGATACATGTATCTAGCCAGGGCATATCTGTAGACGACTAATCCCAGATTCGATTCTTGTATCTAGCTAGGACATATCTGTGAGTAATTGATTGTAGATTCGATACCTGTATCCAGCCAGGGCATATCTATAGACGACTAATCCCAGATTCGATTCCGGTATCTAGCCAGGGCATATCTGTGAGTAATTGATTGTAGATTCGATACCTGTATCCAGCCAGGGCATGTCTGCATGAAGAGTTTAGAGATTCGATACCTGTATCCAGCCAGGGCATATCTGTAGACGACTAATTCTGGATTCGATTCCTGTATCTAGCCAGGGCATATCTGTGAGTAATTGATTGTAGATTCGATACCTGTATCCAGCCAGGGCATGTCTGCATGAAGAGTTTAGAGATTCGATACCTATATCCAGCTAGGGCATATCTGTAGACGACTAATTCCGGATTCGATTCCTGTATCTAGCCAGGGCATATCTGTGAGTGATTTGATTGTGGATTCGATACCTGTATCTAGCCAGGGCATATCTGCCTGAAGATTTTAGAGATTCGATACCTGTATCCAGCCAGGGCATATCTGTAGACGACTAATTCCAGATTTGATTCTTGTATCTAGCCAGGGCATATCTGTGAGCAATTGATTGTAGATTCGATACCTGTATCCAGCCAGGGCATGTCTGCATGAAGAGTTTAGAGATTCGATACTTGTATCCAGCCAGGGCATATCTGTAGACGACTAATCCCAGATTCGATTCCTGTATCTAGCCAGGACATATCTGTGAGTAATTGATTGTAGATTCGATACCTTTATCCAGCCAGGGCATGTCTGCATGAAGAGTTTAGAGATTCGATACCTGTATCTAGCCAGGGCATATATGTGGATGACTAATTCCAGATTCGATACATGTATCTAGCCAGGGCATATTTGTGAGTGATTGATTGTAGATTCGATACCTGTATCCAGCCAGGGCATATCTGCATGAAGAGTTTAGATATTCGATACCTGTATCCAGCCAGGGCATATCTGTAGACAAACAGTTCCAGATTCGATACCTGTATCTAGCCAGGGCAGATCTGTGAGCAATTGATTGTAGATTCGATACCTGTATCTAGCCAGGGCATATCTGCATGAAGAGTTTGAAGATCAACACCTGTAACAGGCCAGGAAATCATCTTTCTTTCTCAAGTACGCAAGTTCTCGCTAAGGAATCTCTTACGCGATCGACACCTTCAGATGGCATCTTTAAGCCCATCTCCACAACTATCCATTACACTTCCAAATGGCATCTATAAGCCCATTCCCGACAAGGTTCTGTCACATCTTCAGATGGCATCTATAAGCCCATTCTCCTATCCATCATCTCCAAATGGCATCTGTAAGCCCATTCCCGACATCACGTTGCTGATATTCTACTATGCGAGTGCAAATTTCTGGGCACTCTAGTGTTCAATCATCTTCCACCTTCGGATCACGAAAGGCACGCAAGCCAATCTACTTCCTCAAGTCTAAGAAGATTGAACAGGGGCAACTGTTGTACCCCAAAATTTTCCCTCCCATATTCTTCAAAGTTTGTCAAGGATCATCATCAAATGGTTCAGGATTGCCCAAGGGATTGCACAGTCCAAATGCCTCCTAAGCCAGTCAAAATTAGGGTTTTGGTTCTTTCAATGAATTTGAGGTTTTCAGTGGTCCAAACAAGTCCCATAGGCCTACATACAGTGTCAAGCATTTACATGCCAAGTTTCAAGGTTCACAACATCAAATTGCACAGTCAAAAGCCCTATTTGCTCAACAATCAACTACAGGGGCAAAATGGTCATTTTACAGTCAAAAGTAGGAATTTTTGGTCAACATCTTAATTTGAAGCCACAATCATCATTTGATCAAGTCTTGATCATGATTCCACAAGAATGGCTCAAAAATCATCAAGATGCAAAAGTTTCTATTTTGGGACAGCTGAAAAGTCAACTGTAACTTGACCAGGGCATAACGTTTTCATGGTTCATCAGAAAAATCCCATACAATGCTCATTTTGAAGGGGATGACATTTCCTACAACCTATCTTCACATTCCAAGTCCAAGAAATTCTCTCACAAAAAGTTATCGATTTCTACATTATAGGTCAATTTCAAAGGTCAACAAAAATGCACTTTAAGTCAAAGACCATAACTTGAGATTGGTAAATCCAAATGACATGGGACCAAAGGCATTGGTTAGAGGACTTCAAGACCTTTCCAAAATGTCCAAGAACATGTTCATATGATCAAAATTGAGCAAGCTATGCATTGGAGAAGTTGGGAAATTTTTGGGAATTTGCAAAAGTCAACTTTGCTCAAAACACATCATTTTTGCTAATGGGCCTCAAATTCCTTCTTGAATCTTTACCCAAAGCATATGCCCGACCCATTGAGATTAAATTGAGTTATTTTCTTATTTTTATTAATTAATTGGATTTTTAATTTATTATTAATTCATTTAATTCATTTAATTGTAGGAAAATACCAAGATATGTTTTTTTCAAATCTTTTGTGAAGCAAATAAACTCAGGGAAAGCTGGCAATTTCATGCATCCATCAAAGAGACAAAAAACTCCATGTTTGGCAAGTTTTGTCAATCAAAATGATTGAAAATTATTTGATTTCCAATCAAATATTGAAACTTCAATGCAAGGGATTTCTTGAGGAAAATTTGACCTAAAACCATTCCCCTATATGTACTGAACCTAAACCTAATCATGCACACGTGCAAATTGCTGCAAAAACTCCATAAGCATATTGAAAAAATATCAAAAAAATTGAAAACTGTTCTCAACATTCCAGCACGATTCAAAGCCTTTCATTGTTACCAATACATTGCTGAGGTCCCCAGGAACCAGTTGCAATCAAAAACAAGCCTTGAAGCTCAAGAAATCGCCTCCAACAGATTCACGGTTTAGCTTTCTTTCTCATAATCGAAATTCATTATTCATGCATTATTAACAAGATTTTTGGTGTGATTTGCATTGCTAGAACCTTTCTGAAGCTAATGGTCCAGGTGATTTGCCTTATGATGCCAAGAATCTCAAACCACCATTGATGAAATTTAGGGTTTCGAAGCTCTCAAATTGGGGCTTTACAACCCAAGAAAAATTAAGACTTCTCATGCCTATGGTTGTAATCCTGAGAACCAGATGAATCTAACAAGACTATCGCGCCCTATTTATATAGCCTGTAGGCCTAGTCGTTATTTTTCGCTGTCCTATATTGTGGGGGTTAAAAACCCCCGCTATCTCTTTATTTTGTTTCAGGTAAATGGAGAAGACGATGAGCTGGTGGCAGGCTATTGGCTAGTTCAAATATACGCGCACGATTTGGTTTGTATATCACACGTGATTGTTTGTATATATTATTTTCAATAATCATTATATAATCAAATACAGGCATATGGCGTAGTGGAAAGTGATGTGGCTATTAACCATTGGGACCTGGGTTCGATTCCCAGGTCCCCCATATAATTGTTCCTATTTTTCTTATATAATCCAATGCATGCTTTCAGAAGGATTCCATCATGCATCCCACGCGCCAGCTTGCCATGTGTCCACAATACCAATCCAAAGGTCATAAGGTGCTGACCACCATGCTCCTGGTCAACCCACGCTCTAGGCAATTCTAAAGTCAACACAGCCCTAAGCTTAATGGGCTGGAAATTTGCTTACAAACCTCCTCATGGGTCCAACACACCCCCCTGGTTTTCTTTCTATTTCTTTTTTCTCTCTTTTTATTTTCTTTTTTTAATTATTATAACTATTATTATTATTATTTAATTTAACTCATAAATTAATTTTCATAATAAAATCAGGAACTTAAAATATTATTTATTTTTATTAATCATTAATTTCACTTTAATTATTATTTCGTAAATAAATATTAATTAATATAGTTTAATTAGATCAACCTTAATCTTTTTCACAATAAATAAAAATAGCCTAGAATTAGGGTTTGACAATTTTCAATCATATTTTTTTTGTTATTTTATTTTTATTAAAAAGCATAAAACATAAAAAACATTTTTTTTTCTTTTAATTATTTAATTAATTAGTAAATTAGGTTTAATGTTTAATTTAATTGCAAAAAGGGACAATTTCAATGCTTTTCTCAAAAAGGGTCAAAACCCTAAGACGTTCCCGATTTATTTTCTTTTCGTGCTTTAATTCTTTTTATTATATTGATGTAACTGTTTCCGAGGATGTAATAGTTAATTAGGATTTTACCACTTTCTTTAATTTTCCGCACTTATTTTCAAAACGGGTTTTGTTTTTGGCGATGTATAGACCCGCGCCTTGTAATAGCGTAGATTCATATTTCCGCAATTTATTTTCCGCACTCTTAACTGTTAATTATGCATGACAAGATTGCCTGACAAATAAAACCAATTCGTACCTCACAAATGCATGTACAAGATAATATAACATGAAAACAACACACATGCACATGCCACTCCTAGGGTACGCCTCACTGGTTGCCTCGACGTGGTCGTCAAGTATATGGTGTTTTAGAGGTCGCCCTCCTGTCTAAAGATCCAGTTGCCTCGAAACGGTTGCCTCGGATAAAAAGGATCTAGGACATTAGGGTTACCGCTAAGGCATCCTATCATTGCTTTGGTGACCACACATGTCCCTAATAATCGAATTGACCCCAACAACTCCAACGGCAGTGCTTCCTACTTCTCAATAGTGGGATATCACTGTCTAAAGGACTCTTACATAGCCTAATTCCTTAGAGTAGGCAGATTTCTCCTGGGTACTTTCTCTTTCAAAAAACAAAAACAACTTTTCGCACCTACACTTTCAAAAAGTTTTTCAAACAAATACTTCATACACTCTTGAGGACTGATACAAGAGTTACCTAGAAGTTTTTCAAACTAAACATTTTCAAAACCCACACACACTTGAAAAGCAAACAATCTTTTGAAAACATAAGAGCAAGTACCTAAGAGCCCGTGGATAACCACGGATAGAAAGGGTGCTAACACCTTTCCTTTCTATAAATCTACCTCCCGAACCGAGAAACATCTCGAAAAAGGAATTTTGCTGTGCTTTTGTCCTTTCCATGTTGGAGAACATAAAAGACGGTGGCGACTCTTGCTTACCGCGACATTTTGCCAACCAGCTTAAAAAACAGGCAGTTCTATTTCCACCGATCACATCAACCATTTGGAACATCTCTATGTATTTTGGAACATATCTATGTAACATGTCAACTTCATATTTTCATTTCAAGTAATTTGATGTGTTCATTTACTAGTAATACCCAAATTTATGTTGCTACAATTGATGATATGCCAAACAAAATAAGTCATATTAAAATTATAAACTGTGTTAAAATTACACATAAGATTGCACATAACCTTCATAAACTGATAAATTATGTTAGAATTACACATAAACTGTGTTGAAATTACAGACAAGGTTGCTACATACACCTAATACAGCTTAATGACAAATACACATAACATTAAAAAACACATGATCTTCAATGTTTTTTTCCACTTCAACGTCTTGTTCACTTGAATTTGAAGTTCTAACACAGCATCCCCTAATTCTTAATTTCTAACCCATAATTTTTCGTATTGATTCTTAGTTTCATCTAAATCCTTGGTTGTGCTTCCCAATATATTAATCACTACTTGGTTTATGTCTTCTGCCAATTCCTCATGAAACCAATCGAAGAAAACACATCCTCTTTGCAAATTTAAAAATTTGAT
Organism: Vicia faba; assembly: GCA_948472305.1. NCBI lineage: Eukaryota > Viridiplantae > Streptophyta > Magnoliopsida > Fabales > Fabaceae > Vicia > Vicia faba. Next base: position 993,588,261 of record OX451735.1, read on the forward strand.
CAAACATTGTTTACCATTTTTTAACATACCCAAACAAAAATTAGGACTTACCTTGTAATTGTGACAACCCAAAATTTCTTTCCATAAATCTTCTCAGTGGTTGTCCTACGAAGAACAGTGTTATCTCCACAACAACAAAGTGGTGCAATTTGAAAGCTACTGTGTACACATGACCCAACACTTTCAGATTTCTTCAGGTTCATTTGCGAATAATAATGCTTCGTATTCATGGATAATGGAGCGAAACATCTTGAGTAATATGAAAACGGAGTTGAAAACACATCTGGAGCAGAGAAGATTTTGCTAAAGTGAAGAAAACGCATCTGGAGTAAAGACGATGGTGAAGAACATATATAAATAAGATGAAGATGACGTGCCAGCTCACCAGCTACATAGGTCAAGTTAACGAACGTTGGAGCCCAACTGACATAAGGGAATTCTTTGTTACGTTTTGAAACTTAAGTAACCAATTTGATACAAAAAAAAATTAATGGACCAAACTGAACCATGACCTATAGTTAAGAGACCAATATGTGTGTTTTGTCTAATAGAATTTATAAATTTCAACGAAATAACTTACAATAAAAATAAAATTCATCATACTTTAGGCTATACGTTGGAAATTATAACATTTAAATAAAAGGGAAATTATGAGCATATGATATAGTCACATAAAATTTATTGTGACATTATTATCTTCTTAAGAGTTATAAGTGTGTATTATTATATAAGGATTGATCAGTGCATTTTCATGCACATCCTTCCACGATTGTATTAATGTATTATTTTAGTTTATAGTGTTTATTTTTATGTTTTAATATATTTTGCTAATTTATTTTATTTTTGCATTTAATTATATTTCGTATTTTATTTTCAGCAACTGCAGCTTTCGTAGAAAAAATCATAACTAATTCTGCAAAAATAGGATCGAGGCGTTTCACCATGCGTTGGAAAGCTAAGAAAATGTCCTAAAACTTTATAGTTTTGGCCATAAGCTGATTCGAAGTGCAGAAAGGTTGAAAAATTCGTTGAAGTTGCAGCTTTAGACTTTTAAGTTTTGGGTTAGTAGTTTTGGGTCTGGGTTATGTTTTCAACCCAGTTGGTTTGTAAACCGAATGGATTATTCCTCTGTAACCGGGGGGGAGCCGCATAACGGGAAGGATCACGTTTTTACTGTAGACAAAGGGAGAAAACAATTTAGTACGAATGGGAATGGAGAACTAATCCGTTAGAGTTGATCTGATGTAACTTGTTTTCAAAAACTCGAGGTTAATATAATTTACAATTCAATTTCTATTCATATCAATTTTGCCTTTTATATTCGTTTGCTTAATTCGAATTATCTTAGAGTAATATTGTTGGTTCGATTGAATTATGTTTCCCAATTATAATTGCGTTATATCGTATGCTTAATTCGTTATTCCGTTTGTTGATTAACCGTTTGCTTAATTCGGTGAAAAGGGAACATGATTCTTATTTTTTTTCATTCTCGCTTGTTGGATGAAATTGTGATCGAATTTGAATAGGAATCCGCTTAGGGAAGTTAAATTATATTAATAGATGATAGTAGGAACCCGAAATAGTAGATCGACTTATTTTATAATCACTTATTTTAAGCGCTTATTTTCTGTTTTTTTTTTATAAATCATCCTTAAAACCAACCCCCCTCCCCCCCAATTCCATTTCTGTTATTTAATAAAATCAAGAATCCTTGTGAGAACGATATCCGAGTTACAGTTGTCGTTAAATACTACAGTTTTGAAACTTAAGGAACCAATTTGATACAAAAAAAATTAATGGACCAAACTGAACCATCACCTATAGTTAAGAGACCAGAATGTGTATTTTGTCTAATAGAATTTATAAATTTCAACGAAATAACTTACAATAAAAATAAAATTCATGATACTTTAGGCTATACGTTGGAAATTATAACATTTAAATAAAAGGGAAATTATGAGCATATGTTATAGTCACATAAAAATTTATTGTGAAATTATTATCTTTTTAAGAGTTATTAGGGTGTATTATTGTGTAAGGATTGGTCATATTTTTTATAAACTCCGTTAATATTTGAAACCGGAGGACTACTGTCTGTAATTTCTTAAAACCAAGATGTTATAACCATAGTTTTAGAATTCATATCCTTTCGGTCGGTTGGAACGGTTGGACTGTGAATCATAGAGTAGAACGATTCAGTAAGGTTATTAGATCATTGTTGTCGATAAAAATTGATGTGACTAAGAGGTTCACTAGTCAGATCAGTGAACCTGTGGATTTTTTAATCTGGCAGATTGAATGTTTTATGTTTTTTGGCTTAATTATAATTTTCATTCTTTATTTTCATTTTCTTAAGTTTTGGTGCTCTATTATTAAATCCTGTTTTATTAATATATATAATTATCTTAATTATTTATGATAACGAAATAATATTACGAATATAAATATAAAATTTTATCAAATTTTAAGAATCTGACCAATAACCTTTTAAAATTATTGGGATTCTAATTTTACTTTTGCACCTTAAATCTCTTTGATGTTTAATTTAATTAAAAAAAAAGTTATATATTTTATAATTGTAATATTACAATTTTCATTATATTCTATGTAATATGTCATTTTCTCAACCTTTAGGAACATGTCTATGTAACATGTCATTTTGTAAACCTTTTGAAACATATCTATGTAACATGTCATTCTATCAAACTTTTGCAACATGTCTATGTAACATGTCATTATGTCAACCATTTGGAACATGTCTATGTATTTTGGAACATATCTATGTAACATGTCAACTTCAAATTTTCATTTCAAGTAATTTGATGTGTTCATTTACTAGTAATACCCAAATTTATGTTGCTACAATTAGTGATATGCCAAACAAAATAAGTCATATTAAAATTATAAATTGCGTTAAAATTACACATAAGATTGCACATAACCTTCATAAACTGATAAATTATGTTAGAATTACACATAAACGGTGTTGAAATTACAAACAAGGTTGCTACATACACCAAATACAGCTTAATGACAAATACAAATAACATTACAAAACACATGATCTTCAATGTTTTTTTCCACTTCAACATCTTGTTCACTTGAATTTGAAGTTCTAACACAACATCCCCTAATTCTTCATTTCTAAACCTTAATTTTCCGTATTGAATCTTAGTTTCATCTAAATCCTTTGTTGTGCTTCCCAATCTATTAATCACTACTTCGTTTATGTCTTCTATCAATTCCTCATGAAACCAATCGAAGAAACCACATCCTCTTTGGAAGGATTCCTGCAAATTTAAAAAATTGATCAAAATTTGTTTACCATTTTTTAACATACCCAAACAAAAATTAGGAATTACCTTGTAATTGTGACAACCCAAAATTTCTTTCCATAATTCTTCTCAATGGTTGTCCTACGAAGAACAGTGTTATCTCCACAACAACAAAGTGGTGCAATTTGCAAGCTACTGTGTACACATGACCCAACACTTTCAGATTTCTTCAGGTTCATTTGCGAATAAGAATGCTTCGTATTCATGGATAATGGAGCGAAACATCTTGATTAATATGAAAACGGAGTTGAAAATGCTTCTGGAGCAGAGAAGATTTTGCTCAAGTGAAGAAAACGCATATGGAATAAAGACGATGGTGAAGAACATATATAAATAAGATGAAGATGACGTGCCAGCTCACCAGCTACATAGGTCAAGTTAACGAACGTTGGAGCCCAACTGACATAAGGGAATTCTTTGTTACGTTTTGAAACTTAAGAAACCAATTTGATACAAAAAAAAATTAATGGACCAAACTGAACCATGACCTATAGTTAAGAGACCAATATGTGTGTTTTGTCTAATAGAATTTATAAATTTCAACGAAATAACTTACAATAAAAATAAAATTCATCATACTTTAGGCTATACGTTGGAAATTATAACATTTAAATAAAAGGGAAATTATGAGCATATGATATAGTCACATAAAATTTATTGTGACATTATTATCTTTTTAAGAGTTATTAGTGTGTATTATTATATAAGGATTGATCAGTGCATTTTCATGCACATCCTTCCACGATTGCATTAATGTATTTCTTTAGTTTATAGTGTTTATTTTTATGTTTTAATATATTTTGCTAATTTATTTTATTTTTGCATTTAATTATATTTCGTATTTTATTTTCAGCAACTGCAGCTTTCGTAGAAAAAATCATAACTAATTCTGCAAAAATAGGATCGAGGCGTTTCACCATGCGTTGGAAAGCTAAGAAAATGTCCTAAAACTTTCTAGTTTTGGCCAGAAGCTGATTCGAAGTGCCGAAAGGTTGAAAAATTCGTTGAAGTTGCAGCTTTAGACTTTTAAGTTTTGGGTTAGTAGTTTTGGGTGTGGGTTATGTTTTCAACCCAGTTGGTTTGTAAACCGAATGGATTATTCCTCTTTAACCGGGGGGAGCCGCATAACGGGAAGGATCACGTTTTTACTGTAGACAAAGGGAGAAAACAATTTAGTACGAATGGAAATGGAGAACTAATCCGTTAGAGTTGATCTGCTGTAACTTGTTTTCAAAAACTCGAGGTTAATATAATTTACAATTCAATTTCTATTCATATCAATTTTGCCTTTTATATTCGTTTTCTTAATTCGAATTATCTTAGAGTAATATTGTTGGTTCGATTGAATTATGTTTCCCAATTATAATTGCGTTATATCGTATGCTTAATTCGTTATTCCGTTTGTTGATTAATCGTTTGCTTAATTCGGTGAAAAGGGAACATAATTCTTATTATTTTTCATTCTCGCTTGTTGGATGAAATTGTGATCGAATTTGAATAGGAATCCGCTTAGGGAAGTTAAATTATATTAATCGATGATAGTAGGAACCCGAAATAGTAGATCGACTTATTTTATAATCACTTATTTTAAGCGCTTATTTTCTATTTTTTTATAAATCATCCTTAAAACCATCCCCCCTCCCCTCAATTCCATTTCTGTTATTTAATAGAATCAAGAATCCTTGTGAGAACGATATCCGAGTTACAGTTGTCGTTAAATACTACAGTTTTGAAACTTAAGGAACCAATTTGATACAAAAAAAATTAATGGACCAAACTGAACCATGACCTATAGTTAAGAGATCAGAATGTGTATTTTGTCTAATAGAATTTATAAATTTCTACGAAATAACTTACAATAAAAATAAAATTCATGATACTTTAGGCTATACGTTGGAAATTATAACATTTAAATAAAAGGGAAATTATGAGCATATGTTATAGTCACATAAAAATTTATTGTGACATTATTATCTTTTTAAGAGTTATTAGGGTGTATTATTGTGTAAGGATTGGTCATATTTTTTATAAACTCCATTAATATTTGAAACCGGAGGACTACTGTCTATAATTTCTTAAAACCAAGATGTTATAACCATAGTTTTAGAATTCATATCCTTTCGGTCGGTTGGATCGGTTGGACTGTGAATCATAGAGTAGAACGATTCAGTAAGGTTATTAGTCATTGTTGTCGATAAAAATCGGTGTGACTAAGAGGTTCACTAGTCAGATCAGTGAACCTGTGGATTTTTTAATCTGGCAGATTGAATGTTTTATGTTTTTTGGCTTAATTATAATTTTCATTCTTTATTTTCATTTTCTTAAGTTTTGGTACTCTATTTTTAAATCCTGTTTTATTAATATATATAATTATCTTAATTATTTATGATAACGAAATAATATTACGAATATAAATATCAAATTTTATCAAATTTTAAGAATCTGATCAATAACCTTTTAAAATTATTGGGATTCTAATTTTACTTTTGCACCTTAAATCTCTTTGATGTTTAACTTAATTAAAAAAAAGTTATATATTTTATAATTGTAATATTACAATTTTCATTATATTCTATGTAATATGTCATTTTCTCAACCTTTAGGAACATGTCTATGTAACATGTCATTTTGTCAACCTTTTGAAACATATCTATGTAATATGTCATTCTATCAAACTTTTGCAACATGTCTATGTAACATGTCATTATGTCAACCATTTGGAACATGTCTATGTATTTTGGAACACATCTATGTAACATGTCAACTTCAAATTTTCATTTCAAGTAATTTGATGTGTTCATTTACTAGTAATACCCAAATTTATGTTGCTACAATTAGTGATATGCCAAACAAAATAAGTCATATTAAAATTATAAATTGCATTAAAATTAAACATAAGATTGCACATAACCTTCATAAACTGATAAATTATGTTAGAATTACACATAAACTGTGTTGAAATTACAAACAAGGTTGCTACATACACCTAATACAGCTTAATGACAAATACAAATAACATTACAAAACACATGATCTTCAATTTTTTTTTCCACTTCAACATCTTGTTCACTTGAATTTGAAGTTCTAACACAGCATCCCCTAATTCTTCATTTCTAAACCTTAATTTTCCGTATTGATTCTTAGTTTCATCTAAATCCTTTGTTGTGCTTCCCAATCTATTAATCACTACTTCGTTTATGTCTTCTGTCAATTCCTTATGAAACCAATCGAAGAAACCACATCCTCTTTGGAAGGATTCCTGCAAATTTAAAAAATTGATCAAAATTTGTTTACCATTTTTTAACATACCCAAACAAAAATTAGGAATTACCTTGTAATTGTGACAACCCAAAATTTCTTTCCATAATTCTTCTCAATGGTTGTCCTACGAAGAACAGTGTTATCTCCACAACAACAAAGTGGTGCATTTGCGAATAATAATGCTTCGTATTCATGGATAATGGAGTGAAACATCTTGAGTAATATGAAAACGGAGTTGAAAACTTATCTGGAGCAGAGAAGATTTTGCTAAAGTGAAGAAAACGCATCTGGAGTAAAGACGATGGTGAAGGACATATATAAATAAGATGAAGATGATGTTCCAGCTCACCAGCTACATAGGTCAAGTTAACGAACATTGGAGCCCAACTGACATAAGGGAATTCTTTGTTATGTTTTGAAACTTAAGGAACCTATTTGATACCAACAAAATTAATGGACCAAACTGAACCATGACCTATAGTTAAGAGACCAAAATGTGTATTTTGTCTAATAGAATTTATAAATTTCAATGAAATAACTTATAATAAAATTAAAATCCATGATACTTTAGGCTATACGTTGGAAATTATAATATTTAAATAAAAGGGAAATTATGAGCATATGTTATAGTCACATAAAAATTTATTGTGACATTATTATCTTTTTAAGAGTTATTAGTGTGTATTATTGTATAAGGATTGGTCATTGATCAGTACATTTTGATGCACATCCTTCCACAATTGTAGTAATGCATTTCTTTAGTTTATTGTATTTATTTTTATTTTTTAATATGTTTTTCTAATTTATTTTATTTTTTCATTTAATTAATTTTCGTATTTTATTTTCAGCAACTGCAGCTTTCGCGGAAAAATTCATAACTAATACTGCCAAAATTGGATCGAGGCGTTTGACCATGCGTTGGAAAGCTAAGAAAATGGCCTACAACTTTCTAGTTTTGGCCAGAAGCTGATTCGAAGTGAAGAAAGGTTGAAAAAATCGTTGAAGTTGCAGCTTTAGACTTTTAAGTTTTGGGTTAGTAGTTTTGTGTCTGGGTTATGTTTTCAACCCAGTTGGTTTGTAAACCGAATGGATTGTTCCTCTTTAACCGGGGGGCAGCCGCATAACGGGAAGGATCACGTTTTTACTGTAGACAAAGGGAGAAAACAATTTAGTACGAATGGAAATGGAGAACTACACCGTTAGAGTTGATCTGCTGTAACTTGGTTTCCAAAACTTGAGATTAATATAATTTACAATTCAATTTATATTCATATCAATTTTTCCTTTTATATTCATTTGCTTAATTCGAATTATATTAGAGTAATCTTGTTGGTTCGATTGAATAATGTTTCCCAATTATAATTGCGTTATATCGTATGCTTAATTCGTTATTCCGTTTGTTGATTAACCGTTTGCTTAATTCGGTGAAAAGGGAACATAATTCTTTCTTTTTTTCATTCTCGCTTGTTGGATGATATTGTGATCGAATTTGAATAGGAATTCGCTTAGGGAAGTTAAATTGTATTAATCGATGATAGTAGGAACCCGAAACAGTAGATCGACTTATTTCATAATCACTTATTTTAAGCGCTTATTTTCTAATTTTTCTATAAATCGTCCTTAAAACCAAACCCCCCCAATTTTATTACTGTTGTTTAATAAAATCAAGAATCCTTGTGAGAACGATATCTGAGTTACAGTTGTCGTTAAATACTACAGTTTTGAAACATAAGGAACGAATTTGATACAAAAAAAATTAATGGACCAAACTGAACCATGACGTATAGTTAAGAGACCAAAATGTGTATTTTGTCTAATAGAATTTATAAATTTCAACGAAATAACTTACAATAAAAATAAAATTCATGATACTTTAGGCTATACGTTGGAAATTATAACATTTAAATGAAAGGGAAATTATGAGCATATGTTATAGTCACATAAAAATTTATTGTGACATTATTATCTTTTTAAGAGTTATTAGTGTGTATTATTGTATAAGGTTTGGTCATATTTTTTATAAACACCGTTAATATTTGAAACCGGAGGACTACTGTCTGTAATTTCTTAAAACCAAAATGTTATAACCATAGTTTTAAAATTCATATCCTTTCGGTCGGTTGGACCGGTTAGACTTTGAATCAGAGAGTAGAACGATTCAGTAAGGTTATTAGATCATTGTTGTCGATAAAAATCTGTGTGACTCAGACGGTTCACTAGTCAGATCAGTGAACCTGTGGGTTTCTTAGTATGGCAGATTGAATGTTTTATGTTTTTTGACTTAATTATAATTTTCATTCTTTATTAAAATTTTCTTAAGTTTTGGTGCTCTAGTTTTAAATCTTATTATATTAATATATATAATTATCTTAATTATTTATGATAACGAAATAATATTACGAAAATAAATATAAAATTTTATCAAATTTTAAGAATCTGACCTATAACCTTTTAAAATTATTGGGATTCTAATTTTACTTTTGCACCTTAAATCTGTTTGATGTTTAATTTAATTAAAAAAACAAAGTTATATATTCTATAATTGTAATATTACAATTTTCATTATATTCTATGTATTATGTCATTTTGTCAACCTTTAGGAACATGTCTATGTAACATGTCATTTTGTCAACCTTTTGAAACATATCTATGTAATATGTCATTCTATCAAACTTTTGCAACATGTCTATGTAACATGTCATTATGTCAACCATTTGGAACATGTCTATGTATTTTGGAACATATCTATGTAACATGTCAACTTCATATTTTCATTTCAAGTAATTTGATGTGTTCATTTACTAGTAATACCCAAATTTATGTTGCTACAATTAATGATATGCCAAACAAAATAAGTCATATTAAAATTATAAACTGTGTTAAAATTACACATAAAATTGCACATAACATTCATAAACTGATAAATTATGTTAGAATTACACATAAACTGTGTTGAAATTACAGACAAGGTTGCTACATACACCTAATACAGCTTAATGACAAATACACATAACATTACAAAACACATGATCTTCAATGTTTTTTTCCACTTCAACATCTTGTTCACTTGAATTTGAAGTTCTAACACAGCATCCCCTAATTCTTCATTTCTAACCCTTAATTTTTCGCATTGATTCTTAGTTTCATCTAAATCCTTTGTTGTGCTTCCCAATCTATTAATCACTACTTGGTTTATGTCTTCTGCCAATTCCTCATGAAAGCGATCGAAGAAACCACATCCTCTTTGGAAGGATTCCTGCAAATTTAAAAATTTGATCAAAGTTTTTTTACCATTTTTTAATATACCCAAACCAAAATTAGGACTTACCTTGTAATTGTGACAACCCAAAATTTCTTTCCATAATTCTTCTAAGTGGTTGTCCTACGAAGAACAATGTTATCTCCACAACAGCAAAGTGGTGCAATTTGCAAGCTACTGTGTACACATGACCCAACACTATCAGATTTCTTGAGGTTCATTTGCGAATAAGAATGCTTCGTATTCATGGATAATGGAGCAAAACATCTTGAGTAATATGAAAACGGAATTTAAAACGCATCTGGAGCAGAGAAGATTTTGCTCAAGTGAAGAAAACACATTTGGAGTAAAGACGATGGTGAAGAACATATATAAATAAGATGAAGATGACGTGCCGGCTCACCAGCCACATAGGTCAAGTTAACGAACGTTGGAGCCCAACTGACATAAGGGAATTCTTTGTTACATTTTGAAACTTAAGAAACCAATTTGATACAAAAAAAATTAATGGACCAAATTGAACCATGACCTATAGTTAAGAGACCAATATGTGTGTTTTGTCTAATAGAGTTTATAAATTTCAACGAAATAACTTACAATAAAAATAAAATTCATGATACTTTAGGCTATACATTGGAAATTATAACATTTAAATAAAAGGGAAATTATGAGCATATGTTACAGTCACATAAAATTTATTGTGACATTATTTTCTTTTTAAGAGTTATTAGTGTGTATTATTATATAAGGATTGATCATTGATCAGTACATTTTCATGCACATCCTTCCACGATATTATTAATGTATTTCTTTAGTTTATTGTGTTTATTTTTATGTTTTAATATATTTTGCTAATTTATTTTATTTTCGCATTTAATTAATTTTCGTATTTTATTTTCAGCAACTGCAGCTTTCGCGGAAAAAATCATAACTAATTCTACAAAACTCGGATCAAGGCGATTGAACATGTGTTGGAAAGCTAAGAAAATGGCCTACAACTTTCTAGTTTTGGACAGAAGCTCATTCGAAGTGGAGAAAGGTTGAAAAAGTCGTTGAAGTTGCAGCTTTATACTTTTAAGTTTTGTGTTAGTTGTTTTGGTTCTGGGTTATGTTTTCATCCCAGTTGGATTGTAAACCGAATGGATCGTTCCTCTTTAACCGGGGGGCAGCCGCATAACGGGAAGGATCACGTTTTTACTGTAGACAAAGGGAGAAAACAATTTAGTACGAATGGGAATGGAGAACTAATCCGTTAGAGTTGATCTGCTGTAACTTGGTTTCCAAAACATGAGGTTAATATAATTTACAATTCAATTTCTATTCATATCAATTTTGCCTTTTATATTCGTTTGCTTAATTCAAATTATCTTAGAGTAATCTTGTTGGTTCGATTGAATTATGTTTCCCAATAATAATTGCGTTATATTGTATGCTTAATTCGTTATTCTGTTTGTTGATTAACCGTTTGCTTAATTCGGTGAAAAGGGAACATAATTCTTATTTTTTTTCATTCTCGCTTGTTGGATGAAATTGTGATCGAATTTGAATAGGAATCCGTTTAGGGAAGTTAAATTGTATTAATCGACGATAGTAGGAACCCGAAACAGTAGATCGACTTATTTCATAATCACTTATTTTAAGCGCTTATTTTTTGTTTTTTTTTCTAAATCGTCCTTAAAACCAAACCCCCCCAATTCGATTTCTGTTGTTTAATAAAATCAAGAATCCTTGTGAGAACGATAGCCGAGTTACAGTTGTCGTTAAATACTACAGTTTTGAAACTTAAGGAACCAATTTGAAACAAAAAAAAATTAATAGACCAAACTGAACCATGACCTATAGTTAAGAGACAAAAATATGTAGTTTGTCTACTAGAATTTATAAATTTCAACGAAATAACTTACAATAAAAATAAAATTCATGATACTTTAGGCTATACGTTGGAAATTATAACATTTAAATAAAAGGGAAATTATGAGCATATGTTATGGTCACATAAAAATTTATTGTGACATTATTATCTTTTTAAGAGTTATTAGTGTGTATTATTGTATAAGGATTGGTCATATTTTTTATAAACACCGTTAATATTTGAAACCGGAGGACTACTGTCTGTTATTTCTTAAAACCAAGATGTTATAACCATAGTTTTAAAATTCATATCCTTTCGGTCGGTTGGACCGGTTAGACTGTGAATCATAGAGTAGAACGATTCAGTAAGGTTATAAGGTCATTGTTGTCGATAAAAATCTGTGTGACTCAGACGGTTCACTAGTCAGATCAGTGAACCTGTGGGTTTCTTAATCTGGCAGATTGAATGTTTTATGTTTTTTGACTTAATTATAATTTTCATTCTTTATTTTCATTTTCTTAAGTTTTGGTGCTCTATTTTTAAATCCTATTATATTAATATATATAATTATCTTAATTATTTATGATAACAAAATAATATTACGAATATAAATATAAAATTTTATCAAATTTTAAGAATTTGACCTATAACCTTTTAAAATTATTGGGATTCTAATTTTACTTTTACACCTTAAATCTCTTTGATGTTTAATTTAATTAAAAAAACAAAGTTATATATTCTATAATTGTAATATTATAATTTTCATTATATTCTATGTAATATGTCATTTTGTCAACCTTTAGGAACATGTCTATGTAACATGTCATTTTGTCAACCTTTTGAAACATATCTATGTAATATGTCATTCTATCAAACTTTTGCAACATGTCTATGTAACATGTCATTATGTCAACCATTTGGAACATGTCTATGTACTTTGGAACATATCTATGTAACATGTCAACTTCATATTTTCATTTCAAGTAATTTGATGTGTTCATTTACTAGTAATACCCAAATTTATGTTGCTACAATTAATGATACGCTAAACAAAATAAGTCATATTAAAATTATAAATTGTGTTAAAATTACACATAAAATTGCACATAACATTCATAAACTGATAAATTATGTTAGAATTACACATAAACTGTGTTGAAATTACAGACAAGGTTGCTACATACACCTAATACAGCTTAATGACAAATACACATAACATAACATTACTAAACACATGATCTTCAATGTTTTTTTCCACTTCAAGATCTTGTTCACTTGAATTTGAAGTTCTAACACAGCATCCCCTAATTCTTCATTTCTAACCCTTAATTTTTCACATTGATTCTTAGTTTCATCTAAATCCTTTGTTGTGCTTCCCAATCTATTAATAACTACTTGGTTTATGTCTTCTACCAATTCCTCATGAAACCGATCGAAGAAACCACATCCTCTTTGGAAGGATTCCTGCAAATTTAAAAATTTGATCAAACTTTGTTTACCATTTTTTAACATACCCAAACTAAAATTAGGACTTACCTTGCAATTGTGACAATCCAAAATTTCTTTCCATAAATCTTCTCAGTGGTTGTCCTACGAAGAACAGTGTTATCTCCACAACAGCAAAGTGGTGCAATTTGCAAGCTACTGTGTACACATGACCCAACACTTTCAGATTTCTTGAGGTTCATTTGCGAATAAGAATGCTTCGTATTCATGGATAATGGAGTGAAACATCTTGAGTAATGAAGATGACGTGCCGGCTCACCAGCTACATAGGTCAAGTTAACGAACGTTGGAGCCCAACTGACATAAGGGAATTCTTTGTTACGTTTTGAAACTTAAGAAACCAATTTGATACAAAAAAAATTAATGGACCAAACTCAACCATGACCTATATTTAAGAGACCAATATGTGTGTTTTGTCTAATAGAATTTATAAATTTCAACGAAATAACTTACAATAAAAATAAAATTCATGATACTTTAGGCTATACGTTGGAAATCTATTATCAATCCAATAATGTCATTTTACACTCAAGACCTCAAGAGATTTTACACTCATCTATTATCAATCTATTAAAAGTAAAGTACCTGGAAATTCCAATTCTAACCTTTTGATTAGATGTTATAACTTTTCTTATTCCAAGGGTATAATAGACTAATCAACACTATGCTGTTACCATATTCATTTGGCATTTAATTTTGCTGACATGTCAATCTATCATAATTTTACACTATTTTTTATTTATTTAATTTATTAATTAATTTTATTTATATTTAAATTTTATTTATATTTGAATTCCAATTCCAATGTTTCATTCACGGTTAATTTATTTATATTTGAATTCCAATGTTTTTTTTTGACAGAATTTGAATTCTAATGTTTGACTCACGATTAATGAGGAAGGAATTGGAATGGCCAAATTAGATCTATTATAATTAAATGGAATATTATTCATTGCATGATTTAAAAATACCCACTATTTATCATTACACTACAAGATTAAACGTATATTATTGAAATTAGAATGGATTATTTTGATATTCCAAGATATCACAACTTCCCATGCATTCTAAACCCTATATATAGCCATTCTAAACCCTTAATCTCCTCAATCTTCTTCATTCTCCATTATTTTCAAAAGGTTACGTATTATTTTCCAATTCTTCTTCATTCCCATTTTTTGATTCTCTGTGTCCATAAGCAAGGCAATAATTATCTAAGATGTATAAGATGATAAAACCAACCTTGATATGCGATCATTTTCTGGTTCTATATAAGAATGTTTTTAACAATATTTGATTCAAATTATGTATATGTATATTATTATTGCTTTCATATTTTATATGTCATATCAACATTGGTTTTGGCATAACATATTTTTCTACTGCAAATTATGTTGGCCTATATTTTAATGGAATTTATTTTACACCAAATTCTAAGTTGTTTTGAATGTAGCATTGCCTCTAGCAAACACACTACTCTAAGTTTCGTTCAATTAACATATTTACAATCTTTTTTAAATAGAATTTCTCTTCTCCTAAAGAGAAGATAATAACCTACAAGTTGGTGTTGATGTGCCTTCAAAATTCTAATTTATTTTGAATCGAAATTATAATTCTCATTTGTCGTGAAATTTGAATAAAATTTTTATTTTGTATTGATATTTTTTATTTTTAATTGCTATAATTTTAGAAACAAATATTACAATTTTTAATAAAATATTTACGATTTATTTTTTTAAAGTACGACTAATTAATATATTTTTATACAATATTAAAAACAAATATTACAATTTTTTAATCCAATATTGGAGTACCATTTAATTCGATACTTTACCAATATATCTTTTGAATGAAGACATTATTATCATTTACTTTTATTATACTTATATGGAAATTATTTTGAATGGTGATATAAATATATTTAATTTTTATATATGATTTGATTCCATAAAATATTATGATCAATAAAATTTGAATTCTCTTTTAATATTATAGGTTTGATACTATTTCATATTGTAGGAATATTATATACATTAGAATATATAAAGATATGAAAAAATTAAATCAAAACTTTACAAATATATATTTTGAATGGAGGTATTAATATTATTTATTTTTATTATATATAGAAAATATTTTGAATGGTCACATTAATACATTTTATTTTTATGCATGATTTGATTTCAAAAATTTATGATCAATAAATTTTGAATGGAATTATAATTTAACCAATAAAATTTTCTACCGACTTCTAAATATATTTGTGTATATTTTTTGAAAGTTTAAATTTATATTCTTGAATCATGATAAAAAAATATTAAATGGTAATCATGAAAATTTAATGATAAATGATAATCATAAAAATTTATGATAAAATAAAAAATTATTGATACAATCATTTTAATTAATTAAATAATTTATAATTAATTTTATAAAGGTGAATAAATTACAAATAATTTTATAAATGTAATAAATTAAACTATTTATAAAATTATTTATATCAATAATAGTAAATTACATATATTTTAATATGGACACACGAATTCAACATGCTTATAAACCGGAAAAAACTTACAATAATTTTATAAACAGGAATAAGTTAATGTCATTTTACACTCAAGACCTCAAGAGATTTTACACTCATCTATTATCAATCTATTAAAAGTAAAGTACCTGGAAATTCCAAGTCTAACATTTTTATTAGATGTTATAACTTTTCTTATTCCAAGGGTATAATAGACTAATCAACACTATGTTGTTACCATATTCATTTGGCATTTAATTTTGCTGACATGTCAATCTATCATAATTTTATACTATTTTTTATTTATTTGATTTACTAATTTATTTTATTTATATTTGAATTTTATTTATATTTGAATTCCAATTCCAATGTTTCATTCACGGTTAATTTATTTATATTTGAATTCCAATGTTTTTTTTTTACAGAATTTGAATTCTAATGTTTGACTCACGGTTAATGAGGAAGGAATTGGAATGGCCAAATTAGATCTATTATAATTAAATGGAATATTATTCATTGCATGATTTAAAAATACCCACTATTTATCATTACACTACAAGATTAAATGTATATTATTGGAATTAGAATGGATTATTTTGATATGGCAAGATATCACAACTTCCCATGCATTCTAAACCCTATATATATCCATTCTAAACCTTTTCCAATTCTTCTTCATTCCCATATTTTGATTCTCTGTGTCCATAAGCAAGGCAATAATTATCTAAGATGTATAAGATGATAAAACCAACGTTGATATGCGATCATTTTCTGGTTCTATAGAAGAATGTTTTTAACAATATTTGATTCAAATTATGTATATGTATATTATTATTGCTTTCATATTTTGTATGTCATATCAACATTGGTTTTGGCATAATATATTTTTCTACTGCAAATTATGTTGGCCTATATTTTAATGGAATTTATTTTACACCAAATTCTAAGTTGTTTTGAATGTAGCATTGCCTCTAGCAAACACACTACTCTAAGTTTCGTATAATTAACATATTTACAATATTTTTTAAATAGAATTTCTCTTCTCCTAAAGAGAATATAATAACCTACAAGTTGGTGTTGATGTGCCTTCAAAATTCAAATTTATTTTGAATCGAAATTATAATTCTCATTTGTCGTGAAATTTGAATAAAACTTTTATTTTGTATTGATATTTTTTTATTTTTAATTGCTATAATTTTAGAAACAAATATTACAATTTTTAATAAAATATTTACGATTTATTTTTTTTAAAGTACGACTAATTAATATATTATTATACAATATTAAAAACAAATATTACAATTTTTTAATCAAATATTGGAGTACCATTTAATTCGATACTTTACCAATATATCTTTTGAATGGAGACATTATTATCATTTATTTTTATTATACTTATATGGAAAGGTGACATAAATATATTTAATTTTTATATATGATTTGATTCCATAAAATATTATGATCAATAAAATTTGAATTCTCTTTTAATATTATAGGTTTGATACTGTTTCATATTGTAGGAATATTATATACATTAGAATATATAAAGATATGAAAAAATTAAATCAAAACTTTACAAATATATCTTTTGAATGGAGGTATTAATATTATTTATTTTTATTATATATAGAAAATATTTTGAATGGTCACATTAATACATTTTATTTTTATGCATGATTTGATTTCAAAAATTTATGATCAATAAATTTTGAATGGAATTATGATTTAATCAATAAAATTTTCTACCGACTTCTAAATATATTTGTGTATATTTTTTGAAAGGTTACATTTATATTCTTGAATCATGATAAAAAAAATATTAAATGGTAATCATGAAAATTTAATGATAAATGATAATCATAAAAATTTATGATAAAATAAAAAATTATTGATACAATCATTTTAATAAATTAAATAATTTATAATTAATGTTATAAAGGTGAATAAATTACAAATAATTTTATAAATGTAATAAATTAAACTATTTATAAAATTATTTATATCAATAATAGTAAATTACATATATTTTTATATGGACACACGAATTCAACATGTTTATAAACCGGAAAAAAGTTACAATAATTTTATAAACAGGAATAAGTTAATGTCATTTTACACTCAAGACCTCAAGAGATTTTACACTCATCTATTATCAATCTATTAAAAGTAAAGTACCTGGAAATTCCAAGTCTAACCTTTTGATTAGATGTTATAAATTTTCTTATTCCAAGGATATAATAGACTAATCAACACTATGCTGTTACCATATTCATTTGGCATTTAATTTTGCTGACATGTCAATCTATCATAATTTTATACTATTTTTTATTTATTTGATTTACTAATTTATTTTATTTATATTTGAATTTTATTTATATTTGAATTCCAATTCCAATGTTTCATTCACGGTTAATTTATTTATATTTGAATTCCATTGTTTTTTTTTGACAGAATTTGAATTCTAATGTTTGACTCACGGTTAATGAGGAAGGAATTGGAATGGCCAAATTAGATCTATTATAATTAAATGGAATATTATTCATTGCATGATTTAAAAATACCCACTATTTATCATTACACTACAAGATTAAATGTATATTACTGGAATTATTTGATATTCCAAGATATCACAACTTCCCATCCATTCTAAACCCTATATATAGCCATTCTAAACCCTTACTCTTTCACTCCTCAATCTTCTTCATTCTCCATTATTTTCAAAAGGTTACGTATTATTTTTCAATTCTTCTTCATTCCCATATTTTGATTCTCTGTGTCCATAAGCAAGGCAATAATTATCTAAGATGTATAAGATGATAAAACCAACGTTGATATGCGATCATTTTCTGGTTCTATAGAAGAATGTTTTTAACAATATTTGATTCAAATTATGTATATGTATATTATTATTGCTTTCATATTTTGTATGTCATATCAACATTGGTTTTGGCATAATATATTTTTCTATTGCAAATTATGTTGGCCTATATTTTAATGGAATTTATTTTACACCAAATTCTAAGTTGTTTTGAATGTAGCATTGCCTCTAGCAAACACACTACTCTAAGTTTCGTACAATTAACATATTTATAATATTTTTTAAATAGAATTTCTCTTCTCCTAAAGAGAAGATAATAACCTACAAGTTGGTGTTGATGTGCCTTCAAAATTCAAATTTATTTTGAATCGAAATTATAATTCTCATTTGTCGTGAAATTTGAATAAAACTTTTATTTTGTATTGATATTTTTTTATTTTTAATTGCTATAATTTTAGAAACAAATATTACAATTTTTAATAAAATATTTACGATTTATTTTTTTAAAGTACGACTAATTAATATATTATTATACAATATTAAAAACAAATATTACAATTTTTTAATCAAATATTGGAGTACCATTTAATTCGATACTTTGGTGACATAAATATATTTAATTTTTATATATGATTTGATTCCATAAAATATTATGATCAATAAAATTTGAATTCTCTTTTAATATTATAGGTTTGATACTGTTTCATATTGTAGGAATATTATATACATTAGAATATATAAAGATATGAAAAAATTAAATCAAAACTTTACAAATATATCTTTTGAATGGAGGTATTAATATTATTTATTTTTATTATATATAGAAAATATTTTGAATGATTACATTAATACATTTTATTTTTATGCATGATTTGATTTCAAAAATTTATGATCAATAAATTTTGAATGGAATTATGATTTAATCAATAAAATTTTCTACCGACTTCTAAATATATTTGTGTATATTTTTTGAAAGGTTACATTTATATTCTTGAATCATGATAAAAAAATATTAAATGGTAATCATGAAAATTTAATGATAAATGATAATCATAAAAATTTATGATAAAATAAAAAATTATTGATACAATCATTTTAATAAATTAAATAATTTATAATTAATGTTATAAAGGTGAATAAATTACAAATAATTTTATAAATGTAATAAATTAAACTATTTATAAAATTATTTATATCAATAATAGTAAATTACATATATTTTAATATGGACACACGAATTCAACATGTTTATAAACCGGAAAAAAGTTACAATAATTTTATAAACAGGAATAAGTTAATGTCATTTTACACTCAAGACCTCAAGAGATTTTACACTCATCTATTATCAATCTATTAAAAGTGAAGTACCTGGAAATTCCAAGTCTAACCTTTTGATTAGATGTTATAAATTTTCTTATTCCAAGGATATAATAGACAAATCAACACTATGCTGTTACCATATTCATTTGGCATTTAATTTTGCTGACATGTCAATCTATCATAATTTTATACTATTTTTTATTTATTTGATTTACTAATTTATTTTATTTATATTTGAATTTTATTTATATTTGAATTCCAATTCCAATGTTTCATTCACGGTTAATTTATTTATATTTGAATTCCATTGTTTTTTTTTGACAGAATTTGAATTCTAATGTTTGACTCACGGTTAATGAGGAAGGAATTGGAATGGCCAAATTAGATCTATTATAATTAAATGGAATATTATTCATTGCATGATTTAAAAATACCCACTATTTATCATTACACTACAAGATTAAATGTATATTACTGGAATTATTTGATATTCCAAGATATCACAACTTCCCATCCATTCTAAACCCTATATATAGCCATTCTAAACCCTTACTCTTTCACTCCTCAATCTTCTTCATTCTCCATTATTTTCAAAAGGTTACGTATTATTTTTCAATTCTTCTTCATTCCCATATTTTGATTCTCTGTGTCCATAAGCAAGGCAATAATTATCTAAGATGTATAAGATGATAAAACCAACGTTGATATGCGATCATTTTCTGGTTCTATAGAAGAATGTTTTTAACAATATTTGATTCAAATTATGTATATGTATATTATTATTGCTTTCATATTTTGTATGTCATATCAACATTGGTTTTGGCATAATATATTTTTCTATTGCAAATTATGTTGGCCTATATTTTAATGGAATTTATTTTACACCAAATTCTAAGTTGTTTTGAATGTAGCATTGCCTCTAGCAAACACACTACTCTAAGTTTCGTACAATTAACATATTTACAATATTTTTTAAATAGAATTTCTCTTCTCCTAAAGAGAAGATAATAACCTACAAGTTGGTGTTGATGTGCCTTCAAAATTCAAATTTATTTTGAATCGAAATTATAATTCTCATTTGTCGTGAAATTTGAATAAAACTTTTATTTTGTATTGATATTTTTTTATTTTTAATTGCTATAATTTTAGAAACAAATATTACAATTTTTAATAAAATATTTACGATTTATTTTTTTAAAGTACGACTAATTAATATATTATTATACAATATTAAAAACAAATATTACAATTTTTTAATCAAATATTGGAGTACCATTTAATTCGATACTTTAAAGGTGACATAAATATATTTAATTTTTATATATGATTTGATTCCATAAAATATTATGATCAATAAAATTTGAATTCTCTTTTAATATTATAGGTTTGATACTGTTTCATATTGTAGGAATATTATATACATTAGAATATATAAAGATATGAAAAAATTAAATCAAAACTTTACAAATATATCTTTTGAATGGAGGTATTAATATTATTTATTTTTATTATATATAGAAAATATTTTGAATGATTACATTAATACATTTTATTTTTATGCATGATTTGATTTCAAAAATTTATGATCAATAAATTTTGAATGGAATTATGATTTAATCAATAAAATTTTCTACCGACTTCTAAATATATTTGTGTATATTTTTTGAAAGGTTACATTTATATTCTTGAATCATGATAAAAAAATATTAAATGGTAATCATGAAAATTTAATGATAAATGATAATCATAAAAATTTATGATAAAATAAAAAATTATTGATACAATCATTTTAATAAATTAAATAATTTATAATTAATGTTATAAAGGTGAATAAATTACAAATAATTTTATAAATGTAATAAATTAAACTATTTATAAAATTATTTATATCAATAATAGTAAATTACATATATTTTAATATGGACACACGAATTCAACATGTTTATAAACCAGAAAAAAGTTACAATAATTTTATAAACAGGAATAAGTTAATGTCATTTTACACTCAAGACCTCAAGAGATTTTACACTCATCTATTATCAATCTATTAAAAGTGAAGTACCTGGAAATTCCAAGTCTAACCTTTTGATTAGATGTTATAAATTTTCTTATTCCAAGGATATAATAGACTAATCAACACTATGCTGTTACCATATTCATTTGGCATTTAATTTTGCTGACATGTCAATCTATCATAATTTTATACTATTTTTTATTTATTTGATTTACTAATTTATTTTATTTATATTTGAATTTTATTTATATTTGAATTCCAATTCCAATGTTTCATTCACGGTTAATTTATTTATATTTGAATTCCATTGTTTTTTTTTGACAGAATTTGAATTCTAATGTTTGACTCACGGTTAATGAGGAAGGAATTGGAATGGCCAAATTAGATCTATTATAATTAAATGGAATATTATTCATTGCATGATTTAAAAATACCCACTATTTATCATTACACTACAAGATTAAATGTATATTACTGGAATTATTTGATATTCCAAGATATCACAACTTCCCATCCATTCTAAACCCTATATATAACCATTCTAAACCCTTACTCTTTCACTCCTCAATCTTCTTCATTCTCCATTATTTTAAAAAGGTTACGTATTATTTTTCAATTCTTCTTCATTCCCATATTTTGATTCTCTGTGTCCATAAGCAAGGCAATAATTATCTAAGATGTATAAGATGATAAAACCAACGTTGATATGCGATCATTTTCTGGTTCTATAGAAGAATGTTTTTAACAATATTTGATTCAAATTATGTATATGTATATTATTATTGCTTTCATATTTTGTATGTCATATCAACATTGGTTTTGGCATAATATATTTTTCTATTGCAAATTATGTTGGCCTATATTTTAATGGAATTTATTTTACACCAAATTCTAAGTTGTTTTGAATGTAGCATTGCCTCTAGCCAACACACTACTCTAAGTTTCGTACAATTAACATATTTACAATATTTTTTAAATAGAATTTCTCTTCTCCTAAAGAGAAGATAATAACCTACAAGTTGGTGTTGATGTGCCTTCAAAATTCAAATTTATTTTGAATCGAAATTATAATTCTCATTTGTCGTGAAATTTGAATAAAACTTTTATTTTGTATTGATATTTTTTTATTTTTAATTGCTATAATTTTAGAAACAAATATTACAATTTTTAATAAAATATTTACGATTTATTTTTTTAAAGTACGACTAATTAATATATTATTATACAATATTAAAAACAAATATTACAATTTTTTAATCAAATATTGGAGTACCATTTAATTCGATACTTTAAAGGTGACATAAATATATTTAATTTTTATATATGATTTGATTCCATAAAATATTATGATCAATAAAATTTGAATTCTCTTTTAATATTATAGGTTTGATACTGTTTCATATTGTAGGAATATTATATACATTAGAATATATAAAGATATGAAAAAATTAAATCAAAACTTTACAAATATATCTTTTGAATGGAGGTATTAATATTATTTATTTTTATTATATATAGAAAATATTTTGAATGATTACATTAATACATTTTATTTTTATGCATGATTTGATTTCAAAAATTTATGATCAATAAATTTTGAATGGAATTATGATTTAATCAATAAAATTTTCTACCGACTTCTAAATATATTTGTGTATATTTTTTGAAAGGTTACATTTATATTCTTGAATCATGATAAAAAAATATTAAATGGTAATCATGAAAATTTAATGATAAATGATAATCATAAAAATTTATGATAAAATAAAAAATTATTGATACAATCATTTTAATAAATTAAATAATTTATAATTAATGTTATAAAGGTGAATAAATTACAAATAATTTTATAAATGTAATAAATTAAACTATTTATAAAATTATTTATATCAATAATAGTAAATTACATATATTTTAATATGGACACACGAATTCAACATGTTTATAAACCGGAAAAAAGTTACAATAATTTTATAAACAGGAATAAGTTAATGTCATTTTACACTCAAGACCTCAAGAGATTTTACACTCATCTATTATCAATCTATTAAAAGTGAAGTACCTGGAAATTCCAAGTCTAACCTTTTGATTAGATGTTATAAATTTTATTATTCCAAGGATATAATAGACTAATCAACACTATGCTGTTACCATATTCATTTGGCATTTAATTTTGCTGACATGTCAATCTATCATAATTTTATACTATTTTTTATTTATTTGATTTACTAATTTATTTTATTTATATTTGAATTTTATTTATATTTGAATTCCAATTCCAATGTTTCATTCACGGTTAATTTATTTATATTTGAATTCCATTGTTTTTTTTTGACAGAATTTGAATTCTAATGTTTGACTCACGGTTAATGAGGAAGGAATTGGAATGGCCAAATTAGATCTATTATAATTAAATGGAATATTATTCATTGCATGATTTAAAAATACCCACTATTTATCATTACACTACAAGATTAAATGTATATTACTGGAATTATTTGATATTCCAAGATATCACAACTTCCCATCCATTCTAAACCCTATATATAGCCATTCTAAACCCTTACTCTTTCACTCCTCAATCTTCTTCATTCTCCATTATTTTCAAAAGGTTACGTATTATTTTTCAATTCTTCTTCATTCCCATATTTTGATTCTCTGTGTCCATAAGCAAGGCAATAATTATCTAAGATGTATAAGATGATAAAACCAACGTTGATATGCGATCATTTTCTGGTTCTATAGAAGAATGTTTTTAACAATATTTGATTCAAATTATGTATATGTATATTATTATTGCTTTCATATTTTGTATGTCATATCAACATTGGTTTTGGCATAATATATTTTTCTACTGCAAATTATGTTGGCCTATATTTTAATGGAATTTATTTTACACCAAATTCTAAGTTGTTTTGAATGTAGCATTGCCTCTAGCAAACACACTACTCTAAGTTTCGTACAATTAACATATTTACAATATTTTTTAAATAGAATTTCTCTTCTCCTAAAGAGAAGATAATAACCTACAAGTTGGTGTTGATGTGCCTTCAAAATTCAAATTTATTTTGAATCGAAATTATAATTCTCATTTGTCGTGAAATTTGAATAAAACTTTTATTTTGTATTGATATTTTTTTATTTTTAATTGCTATAATTTTAGAAACAAATATTACAATTTTTAATAAAATATTTACGATTTATTTTTTTAAAGTACGACTAATTAATATATTATTATACAATATTAAAAACAAATATTACAATTTTTTAATCAAATATTGGAGTACCATTTAATTCGATACTTTACCAATATATCTTTTGAATGTAGACATTATTATCATTTATTTTTATTATACTTATATGGAAAGGTGACATAAATATATTTAATTTTTATATATGATTTGATTCCATAAAATATTATGATCAATAAAATTTGAATTCTCTTTTAATATTATAGGTTTGATACTGTTTCATATTGTAGGAATATTATATACATTAGAATATATAAAGATATGAAAAAATTAAATCAAAACTTTACAAATATATCTTTTGAATGGAGGTATTAATATTATTTATTTTTATTATATATAGAAAATATTTTGAATGGTCACATTAATACATTTTATTTTTATGCATGATTTGATTTCAAAAATTTATGATCAATAAATTTTGAATGGAATTATAATTTAACCAATAAAATTTTCTACCGACTTCTAAATATATTTGTGTATATTTTTTGAAAGTTTAAATTTATATTCTTGAATCATGATAAAAAAATATTAAATGGTAATCATGAAAATTTAATGATAAATGATAATCATAAAAATTTATGATAAAATAAAAAATTATTGATACAATCATTTTAATTAATTAAATAATTTATAATTAATTTTATAAAGGTGAATAAATTACAAATAATTTTATAAATGTAATAAATTACACTATTTATAAAATTATTTATATCAATAATAGTAAATTACATATATTTTAATATGGACACACGAATTCAACATGTTTATAAACCGGAAAAAAGTTACAATAATTTTATAAACAGGAATAAGTTAATGTCATTTTACACTCAAGACCTCAAGAGATTTTACACTCATCTATTATCAATCTATTAAAAGTGAAGTACCTGGAAATTCCAAGTCTAACCTTTTGATTAGATGTTATAAATTTTTTTATTCCAAGGATATAATAGACTAATCAACACTATGCTGTTACCATATTCATTTGGCATTTAATTTTGCTGACATGTCAATCTATCATAATTTTATACTATTTTTTATTTATTTGATTTACTAATTTATTTTATTTATATTTGAATTTTATTTATATTTGAATTCCAATTCCAATGTTTCATTCACGGTTAATTTATTTATATTTGAATTCCATTGTTTTTTTTTGACAGAATTTGAATTCTAATGTTTGACTCACGGTTAATGAGGAAGGAATTGGAATGGCCAAATTAGATCTATTATAATTAAATGGAATATTATTCATTGCATGATTTAAAAATACCCACTATTTATCATTACACTACAAGATTAAATGTATATTATTGGAATTAGAATGGATTATTTTGATATGGCAAGATATCACAACTTCCCATGCATTCTAAACCCTATATATATCCATTCTAAACCTTTTCCAATTCTTCTTCATTCCCATATTTTGATTCTCTGTGTCCATAAGCAAGGCAATACTTATCTAAGATGTATAAGATGATAAAACCAACGTTGATATGCGATCATTTTCTGGTTCTATAGAAGAATGTTTTTAACAATATTTGATTCAAATTATGTATATGTATATTATTATTGCTTTCATATTTTGTATGTCATATCAACATTGGTTTTGGCATAATATATTTTTCTACTGCAAATTATGTTGGCCTATATTTTAATGGAATTTATTTTACACCAAATTCTAAGTTGTTTTGAATGTAGCATTGCCTCTAGCAAACACACTACTCTAAGTTTCGTATAATTAACATATTTACAATATTTTTTAAATAGAATTTCTCTTCTCCTAAAGAGAATATAATAACCTACAAGTTGGTGTTGATGTGCCTTCAAAATTCAAATTTATTTTGAATCGAAATTATAATTCTCATTTGTCGTGAAATTTGAATAAAACTTTTATTTTGTATTGATATTTTTTTATTTTTAATTGCTATAATTTTAGAAACAAATATTACAATTTTTAATAAAATATTTACGATTTATTTTTTTAAAGTACGACTAATTAATATATTATTATACAATATTAAAAACAAATATTACAATTTTTTAATCAAATATTGGAGTACCATTTAATTCGATACTTTACCAATATATCTTTTGAATGGAGACATTATTATCATTTATTTTTATTATACTTATATGGAAAGGTGACATAAATATATTTAATTTTTATATATGATTTGATTCCATAAAATATTATGATCAATAAAATTTGAATTCTCTTTTAATATTATAGGTTTGATATTGTTTCATATTGTAGGAATATTATATACATTAGAATATATAAAGATATGAAAAAATTAAATCAAAACTTTACAAATATATCTTTTGAATGGAGGTATTAATATTATTTATTTTTATTATATATAGAAAATATTTTGAATGGTCACATTAATACATTTTATTTTTATGCATGATTTGATTTCAAAAATTTATGATCAATAAATTTTGAATGGAATTATGATTTAATCAATAAAATTTTCTACCGACTTCTAAATATATTTGTGTATATTTTTTGAAAGGTTACATTTATATTCTTGAATCATGATAAAAAAATATTAAATGGTAATCATGAAAATTTAATGATAAATGATAATCATAAAAATTTATGATAAAATAAAAAATTATTGATACAATCATTTTAATAAATTAAATAATTTATAATTAATGTTATAAAGGTGAAAAAATTACAAATAATTTTATAAATGTAATAAATTAAACTATTTATAAAATTATTTATATCAATAATAGTAAATTACATATATTTTTATATGGACACACGAATTCAACATGTTTATAAACCGGAAAAAAGTTACAATAATTTTATAAACAGGAATAAGTTAATGTCATTTTACACTCAAGACCTCAAGAGATTTTACACTCATCTATTATCAATCTATTAAAAGTGAAGTACCTGGAAATTCCAAGTCTAACCTTTTGATTAGATGTTATAAATTTTCTTATTCCAAGGATATAATAGACTAATCAACACTATGCTGTTACCATATTCATTTGGCATTTAATTTTGCTGACATGTCAATCTATCATAATTTTATACTATTTTTTATTTATTTGATTTACTAATTTATTTTATTTATATTTGAATTTTATTTATATTTGAATTCCAATTCCAATGTTTCATTCACGGTTAATTTATTTATATTTGAATTCCATTGTTTTTTTTTGACAGAATTTGAATTCTAATGTTTGACTCACGGTTAATGAGGAAGGAATTGGAATGGCCAAATTAGATCTATTATAATTAAATGGAATATTATTCATTGCATGATTTAAAAATACCCACTATTTATCATTACACTACAAGATTAAATGTATATTACTGGAATTATTTGATATTCCAAGATATCACAACTTCCCATCCATTCTAAACCCTATATATAACCATTCTAAACCCTTACTCTTTCACTCCTCAATCTTCTTCATTCTCCATTATTTTCAAAAGGTTACGTATTATTTTTCAATTCTTCTTCATTCCCATATTTTGATTCTCTGTGTCCATAAGCAAGGCAATAATTATCTAAGATGTATAAGATGATAAAACCAACGTTGATATGCGATCATTTTCTGGTTCTATAGAAGAATGTTTTTAACAATATTTGATTCAAATTATGTATATGTATATTATTATTGCTTTCATATTTTGTATGTCATATCAACATTGGTTTTGGCATAATATATTTTTCTACTGCAAATTATGTTGGCCTATATTTTAATGGAATTTATTTTACACCAAATTCTAAGTTGTTTTGAATGTAGCATTGCCTCTAGCAAACACACTACTCTAAGTTTCGTACAATTAACATATTTACAATATTTTTTAAATAGAATTTCTCTTCTCCTAAAGAGAAGATAATAACCTACAAGTTGGTGTTGATGTGCCTTCAAAATTCAAATTTATTTTGAATCGAAATTATAATTCTCATTTGTCGTGAAATTTGAATAAAACTTTTATTTTGTATTGATATTTTTTTATTTTTAATTGCTATAATTTTAGAAACAAATATTACAATTTTTAATAAAATATTTACGATTTATTTTTTTAAAGTACGACTAATTAATATATTATTATACAATATTAAAAACAAATATTACAATTTTTTAATCAAATATTGGAGTACCATTTAATTCGATACTTTACCAATATATCTTTTGAATGGAGACATTATTATCATTTATTTTTATTATACTTATATGGAAAGGTGACATAAATATATTTAATTTTTATATATGATTTGATTCCATAAAATATTATGATCAATAAAATTTGAATTCTCTTTTAATATTATAGGTTTGATACTGTTTCATATTGTAGGAATATTATATACATTAGAATATATAAACATATGAAAAAATTAAATCAAAACTTTACAAATATATCTTTTGAATGGAGGTATTAATATTATTTATTTTTATTATATATAGAAAATATTTTGAATGGTCACATTAATACATTTTATTTTTATGCATGATTTGATTTCAAAAATTTATGATCAATAAATTTTGAATGGAATTATGATTTAATCAATAAAATTTTCTACCGACTTCTAAATATATTTGTGTATATTTTTTGAAAGGTTACATTTATATTCTTGAATCATGATAAAAAAATATTAAATGGTAATCATGAAAATTTAATGATAAATGATAATCATAAAAATTTATGATAAAATAAAAAATTATTGATACAATCATTTTAATAAATTAAATAATTTATAATTAATGTTATAAAGGTGAATAAATTACAAATAATTTTATAAATGTAATAAATTAAACTATTTATAAAATTATTTATATCAATAATAGTAAATTACATATATTTTAATATGGACACACGAATTCAACATGTTTATAAACCGGAAAAAAGTTACAATAATTTTATAAACAGGAATAAGTTAATGTCATTTTACACTCAAGACCTCAAGAGATTTTACACTCATCTATTATCAATCTATTAAAAGTAAAGTACCTGGAAATTCCAAGTCTAACCTTTTGATTAGATGTTATAAATTTTCTTATTCCAAGGATATAATAGACTAATCAACACTATGCTGTTACCATATTCATTTGGCATTTAATTTTGCTGACATGTCAATCTATCATAATTTTATACTATTTTTTATTTATTTGATTTACTAATTTATTTTATTTATATTTGAATTCCAATTCCAATGTTTCATTCACGGTTAATTTATTTATATTTGAATTCCATTGTTTTTTTTTTGACAGAATTTGAATTCTAATGTTTGACTCACGGTTAATGAGGAAGGAATTGGAATGGCCAAATTAGATCTATTATAATTAAATGGAATATTATTCATTGCATGATTTAAAAATACCCACTATTTATCATTACACTACAAGATTAAATGTATATTACTGGAATTATTTGATATTCCAAGATATCACAACTTCCCATCCATTCTAAACCCTATATATAACCATTCTAAACCCTTACTCTTTCACTCCTCAATCTTCTTCATTCTCCATTATTTTCAAAAGGTTACGTATTATTTTTCAATTCTTCTTCATTCCCATATTTTGATTCTCTGTGTCCATAAGCAAGGCAATAATTATCTAAGATGTATAAGATGATAAAACCAACGTTGATATGCGATCATTTTCTGGTTCTATAGAAGAATGTTTTTAACAATATTTGATTCAAATTATGTATATGTATATTATTATTGCTTTCATATTTTGTATGTCATATCAACATTGGTTTTGGCATAATATATTTTTCTACTGCAAATTATGTTGGCCTATATTTTAATGGAATTTATTTTACACCAAATTCTAAGTTGTTTTGAATGTAGCATTGCCTCTAGCAAACACACTACTCTAAGTTTCGTACAATTAACATATTTACAATATTTTTTAAATAGAATTTCTCTTCTCCTAAAGAGAAGATAATAACCTACAAGTTGGTGTTGATGTGCCTTCAAAATTCAAATTTATTTTGAATCGAAATTATAATTCTCATTTGTCGTGAAATTTGAATAAAACTTTTATTTTGTATTGATATTTTTTTATTTTTAATTGCTATAATTTTAGAAACAAATATTATAATTTTTAATAAAATATTTACGATTTATTTTTTTTAAAGTACGACTAATTAATATATTATTATACAATATTAAAAACAAATATTACAATTTTTTAATCAAATATTGGAGTACCATTTAATTCGATACTTTACCAATATATCTTTTGAATGGAGACATTATTATCATTTATTTTTATTATACTTATATGGAAAGGTGACATAAATATATTTAATTTTTATATATGATTTGATTCCATAAAATATTATGATCAATAAAATTTGAATTCTCTTTTAATATTATAGGTTTGATACTGTTTCATATTGTAGGAATATTATATACATTAGAATATATAAAGATATGAAAAAATTAAATCAAAACTTTACAAATATATCTTTTGAATGGAGGTATTAATATTATTTATTTTTATTATATATAGAAAATATTTTGAATGGTCACATTAATACATTTTATTTTTATGCATGATTTGATTTCAAAAATTTATGATCAATAAATTTTGAATGGAATTATGATTTAATCAATAAAATTTTCTACCGACTTCTAAATATATTTGTGTATATTTTTTGAAAGGTTACATTTATATTCTTGAATCATGATAAAAAAATATTAAATGGTAATCATGAAAATTTAATGATAAATGATAATCATAAAAATTTATGATAAAATAAAAAATTATTGATACAATCATTTTAATAAATTAAATAATTTATAATTAATGTTATAAAGGTGAATAAATTACAAATAATTTTATAAATGTAATAAATTAAACTATTTATAAAATTATTTATATCAATAATAGTAAATTACATATATTTTTATATGGACACACGAATTCAACATGTTTATAAACCGGAAAAAAGTTACAATAATTTTATAAACAGGAATAAGTTAATGTCATTTTACACTCAAGACCTCAAGAGATTTTACACTCATCTATTATCAATCTATTAAAAGTAAAGTACTTGGAAATTCCAAGTCTAACCTTTTGATTAGATGTTATAAATTTTCTTATTCCAAGGATATAATAGACTAATCAACACTATGCTGTTACCATATTCATTTGGCATTTAATTTTGCTGACATGTCAATCTATCATAATTTTATACTATTTTTTATTTATTTGATTTACTAATTTATTTTATTTATATTTGAATTTTATTTATATTTGAATTCCAATTCCAATGTTTCATTCACGGTTAATTTATTTATATTTGAATTCCATTGTTTTTTTTTTGACAGAATTTGAATTCTAATGTTTGACTCACGGTTAATGAGGAAGGAATTGGAATGGCCAAATTAGATCTATTATAATTAAATGGAATATTATTCATTGCATGATTTAAAAATACCCACTATTTATCATTACACTACAAGATTAAATGTATATTACTGGAATTATTTGATATTCAAAGATATCACAACTTCCCATCCATTCTAAACCCTATATATAGCCATTCTAAACCCTTACTCTTTCACTCCTCAATCTTCTTCATTCTCCATTATTTTCAAAAGGTTACGTATTATTTTTCAATTCTTCTTCATTCCCATATTTTGATTCTCTGTGTCCATAAGCAAGGCAATAATTATCTAAGATGTATAAGATGATAAAACCAACGTTGATATGCGATCATTTTCTGGTTCTATAGAAGAATGTTTTTAACAATATTTGATTCAAATTATGTATATGTATATTATTATTGCTTTCATATTTTGTATGTCATATCAACATTGGTTTTGGCATAATATATTTTTCTACTGCAAATTATGTTGGCCTATATTTTAATGGAATTTATTTTACACCAAATTCTAAGTTGTTTTGAATGTAGCATTGCCTCTAGCAAACACACTACTCTAAGTTTCGTACAATTAACATATTTACAATATTTTTTAAATAGAATTTCTCTTCTCCTAAAGAGAAGATAATAACCTACAAGTTGGTGTTGATGTGCCTTCAAAATTCAAATTTATTTTGAATCGAAATTATAATTCTCATTTGTCGTGAAATTTGAATAAAACTTTTATTTTGTATTGATATTTTTTTATTTTTAATTGCTATAATTTTAGAAACAAATATTACAATTTTTAATAAAATATTTACGATTTATTTTTTTAAAGTACGACTAATTAATATATTATTATACAATATTAAAAACAAATATTACAATTTTTTAATCAAATATTGGAGTACCATTTAATTCGATACTTTACCAATATATCTTTTGAATGGAGACATTATTATCATTTATTTTTATTATACTTATATGGAAAGGTGATATAAATATATTTAATTTTTATATATGATTTGATTCCATAAAATATTATGATCAATAAAATTTGAATTCTCTTTTAATATTATAGGTTTGATACTGTTTCATATTGTAGGAATATTATATACATTAGAATATATAAAGATATGAAAAAATTAAATCAAAACTTTACAAATATATATTTTGAATGGAGGTATTAATATTATTTATTTTTATTATATATAGAAAATATTTTGAATGGTCACATTAATACATTTTATTTTTATGCATGATTTGATTTCAAAAATTTATGATCAATAAATTTTGAATGGAATTATAATTTAACCAATAAAATTTTCTACCGACTTCTAAATATATTTGTGTATATTTTTTGAAAGTTTAAATTTATATTCTTGAATCATGATAAAAAAATATTAAATGGTAATCATGAAAATTTAATGATAAATGATAATCATAAAAATTTATGATAAAATAAAAAATTATTGATACAATCATTTTAATTAATTAAATAATTTATAATTAATTTTATAAAGGTGAATAAATTACAAATAATTTTATAAATGTAATAAATTAAACTATTTATAAAATTATTTATATCAATAATAGTAAATTACATATATTTTAATATGGACACACGAATTCAACATGCTTATAAACCGGAAAAAACTTACAATAATTTTATAAACAGGAATAAGTTAATGTCATTTTACACTCAAGACCTCAAGAGATTTTACACTCATCTATTATCAATCTATTAAAAGTAAAGTACCTGGAAATTCCAAGTCTAACCTTTTTATTAGATGTTATAACTTTTCTTATTCCAAGGGTATAATAGACTAATCAACACTATGTTGTTACCATATTCATTTGGCATTTAATTTTGCTGACATGTCAATCTATCATAATTTTATACTATTTTTTATTTATTTGATTTACTAATTTATTTTATTTATATTTGAATTTTATTTATATTTGAATTCCAATTCCAATGTTTCATTCACGGTTAATTTATTTATATTTGAATTCCAATGTTTTTTTTTTACAGAATTTGAATTCTAATGTTTGACTCACGGTTAATGAGGAAGGAATTGGAATGGCCAAATTAGATCTATTATAATTAAATGGAATATTATTCATTGCATGATTTAAAAATACCCACTATTTATCATTACACTACAAGATTAAATGTATATTATTGGAATTAGAATGGATTATTTTGATATGGCAAGATATCACAACTTCCCATGCATTCTAAACCCTATATATATCCATTCTAAACCTTTTCCAATTCTTCTTCATTCCCATATTTTGATTCTCTGTGTCCATAAGCAAGGCAATAATTATCTAAGATGTATAAGATGATAAAACCAACGTTGATATGCGATCATTTTCTGGTTCTATAGAAGAATGTTTTTAACAATATTTGATTCAAATTATGTATATGTATATTATTATTGCTTTCATATTTTGTATGTCATATCAACATTGGTTTTGGCATAATATATTTTTCTACTGCAAATTATGTTGGCCTATATTTTAATGGAATTTATTTTACACCAAATTCTAAGTTGTTTTGAATGTAGCATTGCCTCTAGCAAACACACTACTCTAAGTTTCGTATAATTAACATATTTACAATATTTTTTAAATAGAATTTCTCTTCTCCTAAAGAGAATATAATAACCTACAAGTTGGTGTTGATGTGCCTTCAAAATTCAAATTTATTTTGAATCGAAATTATAATTCTCATTTGTCGTGAAATTTGAATAAAACTTTTATTTTGTATTGATATTTTTTTATTTTTAATTGCTATAATTTTAGAAACAAATATTACAATTTTTAATAAAATATTTACGATTTATTTTTTTTAAAGTACGACTAATTAATATATTATTATACAATATTAAAAACAAATATTACAATTTTTTAATCAAATATTGGAGTACCATTTAATTCGATACTTTACCAATATATCTTTTGAATGGAGACATTATTATCATTTATTTTTATTATACTTATATGGAAAGGTGACATAAATATATTTAATTTTTATATATGATTTGATTCCATAAAATATTATGATCAATAAAATTTGAATTCTCTTTTAATATTATAGGTTTGATACTGTTTCATATTGTAGGAATATTATATACATTAGAATATATAAAGATATGAAAAAATTAAATCAAAACTTTACAAATATATCTTTTGAATGGAGGTATTAATATTATTTATTTTTATTATATATAGAAAATATTTTGAATGGTCACATTAATACATTTTATTTTTATGCATGATTTGATTTCAAAAATTTATGATCAATAAATTTTGAATGGAATTATGATTTAATCAATAAAATTTTCTACCGACTTCTAAATATATTTGTGTATATTTTTTGAAAGGTTACATTTATATTCTTGAATCATGATAAAAAAATATTAAATGGTAATCATGAAAATTTAATGATAAATGATAATCATAAAAATTTATGATAAAATAAAAAATTATTGATACAATCATTTTAATAAATTAAATAATTTATAATTAATGTTATAAAGGTGAATAAATTACAAATAATTTTATAAATGTAATAAATTAAACTATTTATAAAATTATTTATATCAATAATAGTAAATTACATATATTTTTATATGGACACACGAATTCAACATGTTTATAAACCGGAAAAAAGTTACAATAATTTTATAAACAGGAATAAGTTAATGTCATTTTACACTCAAGACCTCAAGAGATTTTACACTCATCTATTATCAATCTATTAAAAGTAAAGTACCTGGAAATTCCAAGTCTAACCTTTTGATTAGATGTTATAAATTTTCTTATTCCAAGGATATAATAGACTAATCAACACTATGCTGTTACCATATTCATTTGGCATTTAATTTTGCTGACATGTCAATCTATCATAATTTTATACTATTTTTTATTTATTTGATTTACTAATTTATTTTATTTATATTTGAATTTTATTTATATTTGAATTCCAATTCCAATGTTTCATTCACGGTTAATTTATTTATATTTGAATTCCATTGTTTTTTTTTGACAGAATTTGAATTCTAATGTTTGACTCACGGTTAATGAGGAAGGAATTGGAATGGCCAAATTAGATCTATTATAATTAAATGAAATATTATTCATTGCATGATTTAAAAATACCCACTATTTATCATTACACTACAAGATTAAATGTATATTACTGGAATTATTTGATATTCCAAGATATCACAACTTCCCATCCATTCTAAACCCTATATATAGCCATTCTAAACCCTTACTCTTTCACTCCTCAATCTTCTTCATTCTCCATTATTTTCAAAAGGTTACGTATTATTTTTCAATTCTTCTTCATTCCCATATTTTGATTCTCTGTGTCCATAAGCAAGGCAATAATTATCTAAGATGTATAAGATGATAAAACCAACGTTGATATGCGATCATTTTCTGGTTCTATAGAAGAATGTTTTTAACAATATTTGATTCAAATTATGTATATGTATATTATTATTGCTTTCATATTTTGTATGTCATATCAACATTGGTTTTGGCATAATATATTTTTCTATTGCAAATTATGTTGGCCTATATTTTAATGGAATTTATTTTACACCAAATTCTAAGTTGTTTTGAATGTAGCATTGCCTCTAGCAAACACACTACTCTAAGTTTCGTACAATTAACATATTTACAATATTTTTTAAATAGAATTTCTCTTCTCCTAAAGAGAAGATAATAACCTACAAGTTGGTGTTGATGTGCCTTCAAAATTCAAATTTATTTTGAATCGAAATTATAATTCTCATTTGTCGTGAAATTTGAATAAAACTTTTATTTTGTATTGATATTTTTTTATTTTTAATTGCTATAATTTTAGAAACAAATATTACAATTTTTAATAAAATATTTACGATTTATTTTTTTAAAGTACGACTAATTAATATATTATTATACAATATTAAAAACAAATATTACAATTTTTTAATCAAATATTGGAGTACCATTTAATTCGATACTTTAAAGGTGACATAAATATATTTAATTTTTATATATGATTTGATTCCATAAAATATTATGATCAATAAAATTTGAATTCTCTTTTAATATTATAGGTTTGATACTGTTTCATATTGTAGGAATATTATATACATTAGAATATATAAAGATATGAAAAAATTAAATCAAAACTTTACAAATATATCTTTTGAATGGAGGTATTAATATTATTTATTTTTATTATATATAGAAAATATTTTGAATGATTACATTAATACATTTTATTTTTATGCATGATTTGATTTCAAAAATTTATGATCAATAAATTTTGAATGGAATTATGATTTAATCAATAAAATTTTCTACCGACTTCTAAATATATTTGTGTATATTTTTTGAAAGGTTACATTTATATTCTTGAATCATGATAAAAAAATATTAAATGGTAATCATGAAAATTTAATGATAAATGATAATCATAAAAATTTATGATAAAATAAAAAATTATTGATACAATCATTTTAATAAATTAAATAATTTATAATTAATGTTATAAAGGTGAATAAATTACAAATAATTTTATAAATGTAATAAATTAAACTATTTATAAAATTATTTATATCAATAATAGTAAATTACATATATTTTAATATGGACACACGAATTCAACATGTTTATAAACCGGAAAAAAGTTACAATAATTTTATAAACAGGAATAAGTTAATGTCATTTTACACTCAAGACCTCAAGAGATTTTACACTCATCTATTATCAATCTATTAAAAGTGAAGTACCTGGAAATTCCAAGTCTAACCTTTTGATTAGATGTTATAAATTTTCTTATTCCAAGGATATAATAGACTAATCAACACTATGCTGTTACCATATTCATTTGGCATTTAATTTTGCTGACATGTCAATCTATCATAATTTTATACTATTTTTTATTTATTTGATTTACTAATTTATTTTATTTATATTTGAATTTTATTTATATTTGAATTCCAATTCCAATGTTTCATTCACGGTTAATTTATTTATATTTGAATTCCATTGTTTTTTTTTGACAGAATTTGAATTCTAATGTTTGACTCACGGTTAATGAGGAAGGAATTGGAATGGCCAAATTAGATCTATTATAATTAAATGGAATATTATTCATTGCATGATTTAAAAATACCCACTATTTATCATTACACTACAAGATTAAATGTATATTACTGGAATTATTTGATATTCCAAGATATCACAACTTCCCATCCATTCTAAACCCTATATATAGCCATTCTAAACCCTTACTCTTTCACTCCTCAATCTTCTTCATTCTCCATTATTTTCAAAAGGTTACGTATTATTTTTCAATTCTTCTTCATTCCCATATTTTGATTCTCTGTGTCCATAAGCAAGGCAATAATTATCTAAGATGTATAAGATGATAAAACCAACGTTGATATGCGATCATTTTCTGGTTCTATAGAAGAATGTTTTTAACAATATTTGATTCAAATTATGTATATGTATATTATTATTGCTTTCATATTTTGTATGTCATATCAACATTGGTTTTGGCATAATATATTTTTCTATTGCAAATTATGTTGGCCTATATTTTAATGGAATTTATTTTACACCAAATTCTAAGTTGTTTTGAATGTAGCATTGCCTCTAGCAAACACACTACTCTAAGTTTCGTACAATTAACATATTTACAATATTTTTTAAATAGAATTTCTCTTCTCCTAAAGAGAAGATAATAACCTACAAGTTGGTGTTGATGTGCCTTCAAAATTCAAATTTATTTTGAATCGAAATTATAATTCTCATTTGTCGTGAAATTTGAATAAAACTTTTATTTTGTATTGATATTTTTTTATTTTTAATTGCTATAATTTTAGAAACAAATATTACAATTTTTAATAAAATATTTACGATTTATTTTTTTAAAGTACGACTAATTAATATATTATTATACAATATTAAAAACAAATATTACAATTTTTTAATCAAATATTGGAGTACCATTTAATTCGATACTTTAAAGGTGACATAAATATATTTAATTTTTATATATGATTTGATTCCATAAAATATTATGATCAATAAAATTTGAATTCTCTTTTAATATTATAGGTTTGATACTGTTTCATATTGTAGGAATATTATATACATTAGAATATATAAAGATATGAAAAAATTAAATCAAAACTTTACAAATATATCTTTTGAATGGAGGTATTAATATTATTTATTTTTATTATATATAGAAAATATTTTGAATGATTACATTAATACATTTTATTTTTATGCATGATTTGATTTCAAAAATTTATGATCAATAAATTTTGAATGGAATTATGATTTAATCAATAAAATTTTCTACCGACTTCTAAATATATTTGTGTATATTTTTTGAAAGGTTACATTTATATTCTTGAATCATGATAAAAAAATATTAAATGGTAATCATGAAAATTTAATGATAAATGATAATCATAAAAATTTATGATAAAATAAAAAATTATTGATACAATCATTTTAATAAATTAAATAATTTATAATTAATGTTATAAAGGTGAATAAATTACAAATAATTTTATAAATGTAATAAATTAAACTATTTATAAAATTATTTATATCAATAATAGTAAATTACATATATTTTAATATGGACACACGAATTCAACATGTTTATAAACCAGAAAAAAGTTACAATAATTTTATAAACAGGAATAAGTTAATGTCATTTTACACTCAAGACCTCAAGATATTTTACACTCATCTATTATCAATCTATTAAAAGTGAAGTACCTGGAAATTCCAAGTCTAACCTTTTGATTAGATGTTATAAATTTTCTTATTCCAAGGATATAATAGACTAATCAACACTATGCTGTTACCATATTCATTTGGCATTTAATTTTGCTGACATGTCAATCTATCATAATTTTATACTATTTTTTATTTATTTGATTTACTAATTTATTTTATTTATATTTGAATTTTATTTATATTTGAATTCCAATTCCAATGTTTCATTCACGGTTAATTTATTTATATTTGAATTCCATTGTTTTTTTTTTGACAGAATTTGAATTCTAATGTTTGACTCACGGTTAATGAGGAAGGAATTGGAATGGCCAAATTAGATCTATTATAATTAAATGGAATATTATTCATTGCATGATTTAAAAATACCCACTATTTATCATTACACTACAAGATTAAATGTATATTACTGGAATTATTTGATATTCCAAGATATCACAACTTCCCATCCATTCTAAACCCTATATATAGCCATTCTAAACCCTTACTCTTTCACTCCTCAAT
This sequence comes from Vicia faba, assembly GCA_948472305.1. Classification (NCBI taxonomy): domain Eukaryota; kingdom Viridiplantae; phylum Streptophyta; class Magnoliopsida; order Fabales; family Fabaceae; genus Vicia; species Vicia faba. The sequence goes on from OX451735.1 coordinate 993,629,089, forward strand.
CTTCTTCATTCTCCATTATTTTCAAAAGGTTACGTATTATTTTTCAATTCTTCTTCATTCCCATATTTTGATTCTCTGTGTCCATAAGCAAGGCAATAATTATCTAAGATGTATAAGATGATAAAACCAACGTTGATATGCGATCATTTTCTGGTTCTATAGAAGAATGTTTTTAACAATATTTGATTCAAATTATGTATATGTATATTATTATTGCTTTCATATTTTGTATGTCATATCAACATTGGTTTTGGCATAATATATTTTTCTATTGCAAATTATGTTGGCCTATATTTTAATGGAATTTATTTTACACCAAATTCTAAGTTGTTTTGAATGTAGCATTGCCTCTAGCAAACACACTACTCTAAGTTTCGTACAATTAACATATTTACAATATTTTTTAAATAGAATTTCTCTTCTCCTAAAGAGAAGATAATAACCTACAAGTTGGTGTTGATGTGCCTTCAAAATTCAAATTTATTTTGAATCGAAATTATAATTCTCATTTGTCGTGAAATTTGAATAAAACTTTTATTTTGTATTGATATTTTTTTATTTTTAATTGCTATAATTTTAGAAACAAATATTACAATTTTTAATAAAATATTTACGATTTATTTTTTTAAAGTACGACTAATTAATATATTATTATACAATATTAAAAACAAATATTACAATTTTTTAATCAAATATTGGAGTACCATTTAATTCGATACTTTAAAGGTGACATAAATATATTTAATTTTTATATATGATTTGATTCCATAAAATATTATGATCAATAAAATTTGAATTCTCTTTTAATATTATAGGTTTGATACTGTTTCATATTGTAGGAATATTATATACATTAGAATATATAAAGATATGAAAAAATTAAATCAAAACTTTACAAATATATCTTTTGAATGGAGGTATTAATATTATTTATTTTTATTATATATAGAAAATATTTTGAATGATTACATTAATACATTTTATTTTTATGCATGATTTGATTTCAAAAATTTATGATCAATAAATTTTGAATGGAATTATGATTTAATCAATAAAATTTTCTACCGACTTCTAAATATATTTGTGTATATTTTTTGAAAGGTTACATTTATATTCTTGAATCATGATAAAAAAATATTAAATGGTAATCATGAAAATTTAATGATAAATGATAATCATAAAAATTTATGATAAAATAAAAAATTATTGATACAATCATTTTAATAAATTAAATAATTTATAATTAATGTTATAAAGGTGAATAAATTACAAATAATTTTATAAGTGTAATAAATTAAACTATTTATAAAATTATTTATATCAATAATAGTAAATTACATATATTTTAATATGGACACACGAATTCAACATGTTTATAAACCAGAAAAAAGTTACAATAATTTTATAAACAGGAATAAGTTAATGTCATTTTACACTCAAGACCTCAAGATATTTTACACTCATCTATTATCAATCTATTAAAAGTGAAGTACCTGGAAATTCCAAGTCTAACCTTTTGATTAGATGTTATAAATTTTCTTATTCCAAGGATATAATAGACTAATCAACACTATGCTGTTACCATATTCATTTGGCATTTAATTTTGCTGACATGTCAATCTATCATAATTTTATACTATTTTTTATTTATTTGATTTACTAATTTATTTTATTTATATTTGAATTTTATTTATATTTGAATTCCAATTCCAATGTTTCATTCACGGTTAATTTATTTATATTTGAATTCCATTGTTTTTTTTTGACAGAATTTGAATTCTAATGTTTGACTCACGGTTAATGAGGAAGGAATTGGAATGGCCAAATTAGATCTATTATAATTAAATGGAATATTATTCATTGCATGATTTAAAAATACCCACTATTTATCATTACACTACAAGATTAAATGTATATTACTGGAATTATTTGATATTCCAAGATATCACAACTTCCCATCCATTCTAAACCCTATATATAGCCATTCTAAACCCTTACTCTTTCACTCCTCAATCTTCTTCATTCTCCATTATTTTCAAAAGGTTACGTATTATTTTTCAATTCTTCTTCATTCCCATATTTTGATTCTCTGTGTCCATAAGCAAGGCAATAATTATCTAAGATGTATAAGATGATAAAACCAACGTTGATATGCGATCATTTTCTGGTTCTATAGAAGAATGTTTTTAACAATATTTGATTCAAATTATGTATATGTATATTATTATTGCTTTCATATTTTGTATGTCATATCAACATTGGTTTTGGCATAATATATTTTTCTATTGCAAATTATGTTGGCCTATATTTTAATGGAATTTATTTTACACCAAATTCTAAGTTGTTTTGAATGTAGCATTGCCTCTAGCCAACACACTTCTCTAAGTTTCGTACAATTAACATATTTACAATATTTTTTAAATAGAATTTCTCTTCTCCTAAAGAGAAGATAATAACCTACAAGTTGGTGTTGATGTGCCTTCAAAATTCAAATTTATTTTGAATCGAAATTATAATTCTCATTTGTCGTGAAATTTGAATAAAACTTTTATTTTGTATTGATATTTTTTTATTTTTAATTGCTATAATTTTAGAAACAAATATTACAAATTTTAATAAAATATTTACGATTTATTTTTTTAAAGTACGACTAATTAATATATTATTATACAATATTAAAAACAAATATTACAATTTTTTAATCAAATATTGGAGTACCATTTAATTCGATACTTTAAAGGTGACATAAATATATTTAGTTTTTATATATGATTTGATTCCATAAAATATTATGATCAATAAAATTTGAATTCTCTTTTAATATTATAGGTTTGATACTGTTTCATATTGTAGGAATATTATATACATTAGAATATATAAAGATATGAAAAAATTAAATCAAAACTTTACAAATATATCTTTTGAATGGAGGTATTAATATTATTTATTTTTATTATATATAGAAAATATTTTGAATGATTACATTAATACATTTTATTTTTATGCATGATTTGATTTCAAAAATTTATGATCAATAAATTTTGAATGGAATTATGATTTAATCAATAAAATTTTCTACCGACTTCTAAATATATTTGTGTATATTTTTTGAAAGGTTACATTTATATTCTTGAATCATGATAAAAAAATATTAAATGGTAATCATGAAAATTTAATGATAAATGATAATCATAAAAATTTATGATAAAATAAAAAATTATTGATACAATCATTTTAATAAATTAAATAATTTATAATTAATGTTATAAAGGTGAATAAATTACAAATAATTTTATAAATGTAATAAATTAAACTATTTATAAAATTATTTATATCAATAATAGTAAATTACATATATTTTAATATGGACACACGAATTCAACATGTTTATAAACCGGAAAAAAGTTACAATAATTTTATAAACAGGAATAAGTTAATGTCATTTTACACTCAAGACCTCAAGAGATTTTACACTCATCTATTATCAATCTATTAAAAGTGAAGTACCTGGAAATTCCAAGTCTAACCTTTTGATTAGATGTTATAAATTTTATTATTCCAAGGATATAATAGACTAATCAACACTATGCTGTTACCATATTCATTTGGCATTTAATTTTGCTGACATGTCAATCTATCATAATTTTATACTATTTTTTATTTATTTGATTTACTAATTTATTTTATTTATATTTGAATTTTATTTATATTTGAATTCCAATTCCAATGTTTCATTCACGGTTAATTTATTTATATTTGAATTCCATTGTTTTTTTTTTGACAGAATTTGAATTCTAATGTTTGACTCACGGTTAATGAGGAAGGAATTGGAATGGCCAAATTAGATCTATTATAATTAAATGGAATATTATTCATTGCATGATTTAAAAATACCCACTATTTATCATTACACTACAAGATTAAATGTATATTACTGGAATTATTTGATATTCCAAGATATCACAACTTCCCATCCATTCTAAACCCTATATATAGCCATTCTAAACCCTTACTCTTTCACTCCTCAATCTTCTTCATTCTCCATTATTTTCAAAAGGTTACGTATTATTTTTCAATTCTTCTTCATTCCCATATTTTGATTCTCTGTGTCCATAAGCAAGGCAATAATTATCTAAGATGTATAAGATGATAAAACCAACGTTGATATGCGATCATTTTCTGGTTCTATAGAAGAATGTTTTTAACAATATTTGATTCAAATTATGTATATGTATATTATTATTGCTTTCATATTTTGTATGTCATATCAACATTGGTTTTGGCATAATATATTTTTCTACTGCAAATTATGTTGGCCTATATTTTAATGGAATTTATTTTACACCAAATTCTAAGTTGTTTTGAATGTAGCATTGCCTCTAGCAAACACACTACTCTAAGTTTCGTATAATTAACATATTTACAATATTTTTTAAATAGAATTTCTCTTCTCCTAAAGAGAATATAATAACCTACAAGTTGGTGTTGATGTGCCTTCAAAATTCAAATTTATTTTGAATCGAAATTATAATTCTCATTTGTCGTGAAATTTGAATAAAACTTTTATTTTGTATTGATATTTTTTTATTTTTAATTGCTATAATTTTAGAAACAAATATTACAATTTTTAATAAAATATTTACGATTTATTTTTTTAAAGTACGACTAATTAATATATTATTATACAATATTAAAAACAAATATTACAATTTTTTAATCAAATATTGGAGTACCATTTAATTCGATACTTTACCAATATATCTTTTGAATGTAGACATTATTATCATTTATTTTTATTATACTTATATGGAAAGGTGACATAAATATATTTAATTTTTATATATGATTTGATTCCATAAAATATTATGATCAATAAAATTTGAATTCTCTTTTAATATTATAGGTTTGATACTGTTTCATATTGTAGGAATATTATATACATTAGAATATATAAAGATATGAAAAAATTAAATCAAAACTTTACAAATATATCTTTTGAATGGAGGTATTAATATTATTTATTTTTATTATATATAGAAAATATTTTGAATGGTCACATTAATACATTTTATTTTTATGCATGATTTGATTTCAAAAATTTATGATCAATAAATTTTGAATGGAATTATAATTTATCCAATAAAATTTTCTACCGACTTCTAAATATATTTGTGTATATTTTTTGAAAGTTTAAATTTATATTCTTGAATCATGATAAAAAAATATTAAATGGTAATCATGAAAATTTAATGATAAATGATAATCATAAAAATTTATGATAAAATAAAAAATTATTGATACAATCATTTTAATTAATTAAATAATTTATAATTAATTTTATAAAGGTGAATAAATTACAAATAATTTTATAAATGTAATAAATTACACTATTTATAAAATTATTTATATCAATAATAGTAAATTACATATATTTTAATATGGACACACGAATTCAACATGTTTATAAACCGGAAAAAAGTTACAATAATTTTATAAACAGGAATAAGTTAATGTCATTTTACACTCAAGACCTCAAGAGATTTTACACTCATCTATTATCAATCTATTAAAAGTGAAGTACCTGGAAATTCCAAGTCTAACCTTTTGATTAGATGTTATAAATTTTCTTATTCCAAGGATATAATAGACTAATCAACACTATGCTGTTACCATATTCATTTGGCATTTAATTTTGCTGACATGTCAATCTATCATAATTTTATACTATTTTTTATTTATTTGATTTACTAATTTATTTTATTTATATTTGAATTTTATTTATATTTGAATTCCAATTCCAATGTTTCATTCACGGTTAATTTATTTATATTTGAATTCCATTGTTTTTTTTTTGACAGAATTTGAATTCTAATGTTTGACTCACGGTTAATGAGGAAGGAATTGGAATGGCCAAATTAGATCTATTATAATTAAATGGAATATTATTCATTGCATGATTTAAAAATACCCACTATTTATCATTACACTACAAGATTAAATGTATATTATTGGAATTAGAATGGATTATTTTGATATGGCAAGATATCACAACTTCCCATGCATTCTAAACCCTATATATATCCATTCTAAACCTTTTCCAATTCTTCTTCATTCCCATATTTTGATTCTCTGTGTCCATAAGCAAGGCAATAATTATCTAAGATGTATAAGATGATAAAACCAACGTTGATATGCGATCATTTTCTGGTTCTATAGAAGAATGTTTTTAACAATATTTGATTCAAATTATGTATATGTATATTATTATTGCTTTCATATTTTGTATGTCATATCAACATTGGTTTTGGCATAATATATTTTTCTACTGCAAATTATGTTGGCCTATATTTTAATGGAATTTATTTTACACCAAATTCTAAGTTGTTTTGAATGTAGCATTGCCTCTAGCAAACACACTACTCTAAGTTTCGTATAATTAACATATTTACAATATTTTTTAAATAGAATTTCTCTTCTCCTAAAGAGAATATAATAACCTACAAGTTGGTGTTGATGTGCCTTCAAAATTCAAATTTATTTTGAATCGAAATTATAATTCTCATTTGTCGTGAAATTTGAATAAAACTTTTATTTTGTATTGATATTTTTTTATTTTTAATTGCTATAATTTTAGAAACAAATATTACAATTTTTAATAAAATATTTACGATTTATTTTTTTAAAGTACGACTAATTAATATATTATTATACAATATTAAAAACAAATATTACAATTTTTTAATCAAATATTGGAGTACCATTTAATTCGATACTTTACCAATATATCTTTTGAATGGAGACATTATTATCATTTATTTTTATTATACTTATATGGAAAGGTGACATAAATATATTTAATTTTTATATATGATTTGATTCCATAAAATATTATGATCAATAAAATTTGAATTCTCTTTTAATATTATAGGTTTGATATTGTTTCATATTGTAGGAATATTATATACATTAGAATATATAAAGATATGAAAAAATTAAATCAAAACTTTACAAATATATCTTTTGAATGGAGGTATTAATATTATTTATTTTTATTATATATAGAAAATATTTTGAATGGTCACATTAATACATTTTATTTTTATGCATGATTTGATTTCAAAAATTTATGATCAATAAATTTTGAATGGAATTATGATTTAATCAATAAAATTTTCTACCGACTTCTAAATATATTTGTGTATATTTTTTGAAAGGTTACATTTATATTCTTGAATCATGATAAAAAAATATTAAATGGTAATCATGAAAATTTAATGATAAATGATAATCATAAAAATTTATGATAAAATAAAAAATTATTGATACAATCATTTTAATAAATTAAATAATTTATAATTAATGTTATAAAGGTGAATAAATTACAAATAATTTTATAAATGTAATAAATTAAACTATTTATAAAATTATTTATATCAATAATAGTAAATTACATATATTTTTATATGGACACACGAATTCAACATGTTTATAAACCGGAAAAAAGTTACAATAATTTTATAAACAGGAATAAGTTAATGTCATTTTACACTCAAGACCTCAAGAGATTTTACACTCATCTATTATCAATCTATTAAAAGTAAAGTACCTGGAAATTCCAAGTCTAACCTTTTGATTAGATGTTATAAATTTTCTTATTCCAAGGATATAATAGACTAATCAACACTATGCTGTTACCATATTCATTTGGCATTTAATTTTGCTGACATGTCAATCTATCATAATTTTATACTATTTTTTATTTATTTGATTTACTAATTTATTTTATTTATATTTGAATTTTATTTATATTTGAATTCCAATTCCAATGTTTCATTCACGGTTAATTTATTTATATTTGAATTCCATTGTTTTTTTTTGACAGAATTTGAATTCTAATGTTTGACTCAGGGTTAATGAGGAAGGAATTGGAATGGCCAAATTAGATCTATTATAATTAAATGAAATATTATTCATTGCATGATTTAAAAATACCCACTATTTATCATTACACTACAAGATTAAATGTATATTACTGGAATTATTTGATATTCCAAGATATCACAACTTCCCATCCATTCTAAACCCTATATATAGCCATTCTAAACCCTTACTCTTTCACTCCTCAATCTTCTTCATTCTCCATTATTTTCAAAAGGTTACGTATTATTTTTCAATTCTTCTTCATTCCCATATTTTGATTCTCTGTGTCCATAAGCAAGGCAATAATTATCTAATATGTATAAGATGATAAAACCAACGTTGATATGCGATCATTTTCTGGTTCTATAGAAGAATGTTTTTAACAATATTTGATTCAAATTATGTATATGTATATTATTATTGCTTTCATATTTTGTATGTCATATCAACATTGGTTTTGGCATAATATATTTTTCTACTGCAAATTATGTTGGCCTATATTTTAATGGAATTTATTTTACACCAAATTCTAAGTTGTTTTGAATGTAGCATTGCCTCTAGCAAACACACTACTCTAAGTTTCGTACAATTAACATATTTACAATATTTTTTAAATAGAATTTCTCTTCTCCTAAAGAGAAGATAATAACCTACAAGTTGGTGTTGATGTGCCTTCAAAATTCAAATTTATTTTGAATCGAAATTATAATTCTCATTTGTCGTGAAATTTGAATAAAACTTTTATTTTGTATTGATATTTTTTTATTTTTAATTGCTATAATTTTAGAAACAAATATTACAATTTTTAATAAAATATTTACGATTTATTTTTTTAAAGTACGACTAATTAATATATTATTATACAATATTAAAAACAAATATTACAATTTTTTAATCAAATATTGGAGTACCATTTAATTCGATACTTTACCAATATATCTTTTGAATGTAGACATTATTATCATTTATTTTTATTATACTTATATGGAAAGGTGACATAAATATATTTAATTTTTATATATGATTTGATTCCATAAAATATTATGATCAATAAAATTTGAATTCTCTTTTAATATTATAGGTTTGATACTGTTTCATATTGTAGGAATATTATATACATTAGAATATATAAAGATATGAAAAAATTAAATCAAAACTTTACAAATATATCTTTTGAATGGAGGTATTAATATTATTTATTTTTATTATATATAGAAAATATTTTGAATGGTCACATTAATACATTTTATTTTTATGCATGATTTGAATTCAAAAATTTATGATCAATAAATTTTGAATGGAATTATGATTTAATCAATAAAATTTTCTACCGACTTCTAAATATATTTGTGTATATTTTTTGAAAGGTTACATTTATATTCTTGAATCATGATAAAAAAATATTAAATGGTAATCATGAAAATTTAATGATAAATGATAATCATAAAAATTTATGATAAAATAAAAAATTATTGATACAATCATTTTAATAAATTAAATAATTTATAATTAATGTTATAAAGGTGAATAAATTACAAATAATTTTATAAATGTAATAAATTAAACTATTTATAAAATTATTTATATCAATAATAGTAAATTACATATATTTTAATATGGACACACGAATTCAACATGTTTATAAACCGGAAAAAAGTTACAATAATTTTATAAACAGGAATAAGTTAATGTCATTTTACACTCAAGACCTCAAGAGATTTTACACTCATCTATTATCAATCTATTAAAAGTAAAGTACCTGGAAATTCCAAGTCTAACCTTTTGATTAGATGTTATAAATTTTCTTATTCCAAGGATATAATAGACTAATCAACACTATGCTGTTACCATATTCATTTGGCATTTAATTTTGCTGACATGTCAATCTATCATAATTTTATACTATTTTTTATTTATTTGATTTACTAATTTATTTTATTTATATTTGAATTTTATTTATATTTGAATTCCAATTCCAATGTTTCATTCACGGTTAATTTATTTATATTTGAATTCCATTGTTTTTTTTTGACAGAATTTGAATTCTAATGTTTGACTCACGGTTAATGAGGAAGGAATTGGAATGGCCAAATTAGATCTATTATAATTAAATGGAATATTATTCATTGCATGATTTAAAAATACCCACTATTTATCATTACACTACAAGATTAAATGTATATTACTGGAATTATTTGATATTCCAAGATATCACAACTTCCCATCCATTCTAAACCCTATATATAACCATTCTAAACCCTTACTCTTTCACTCCTCAATCTTCTTCATTCTCCATTATTTTCAAAAGGTTACGTATTATTTTTCAATTCTTCTTCATTCCCATATTTTGATTCTCTGTGTCCATAAGCAAGGCAATAATTATCTAAGATGTATAAGATGATAAAACCAACGTTGATATGCGATCATTTTCTGGTTCTATAGAAGAATGTTTTTAACAATATTTGATTCAAATTATGTATATGTATATTATTATTGCTTTCATATTTTGTATGTCATATCAACATTGGTTTTGGCATAATATATTTTTCTACTGCAAATTATGTTGGCCTATATTTTAATGGAATTTATTTTACACCAAATTCTAAGTTGTTTTGAATGTAGCATTGCCTCTAGCAAACACACTACTCTAAGTTTCGTACAATTAACATATTTACAATATTTTTTAAATAGAATTTCTCTTCTCCTAAAGAGAAGATAATAACCTACAAGTTGGTGTTGATGTGCCTTCAAAATTCAAATTTATTTTGAATCGAAATTATAATTCTCATTTGTCGTGAAATTTGAATAAAACTTTTATTTTGTATTGATATTTTTTTATTTTTAATTGCTATAATTTTAGAAACAAATATTACAATTTTTAATAAAATATTTACGATTTATTTTTTTAAAGTACGACTAATTAATATATTATTATACAATATTAAAAACAAATATTACAATTTTTTAATCAAATATTGGAGTACCATTTAATTCGATACTTTACCAATATATCTTTTGAATGGAGACATTATTATCATTTATTTTTATTATACTTATATGGAAAGGTGACATAAATATATTTAATTTTTATATATGATTTGATTCCATAAAATATTATGATCAATAAAATTTGAATTCTCTTTTAATATTATAGGTTTGATACTGTTTCATATTGTAGGAATATTATATACATTAGAATATATAAAGATATGAAAAAATTAAATCAAAACTTTACAAATATATCTTTTGAATGGAGGTATTAATATTATTTATTTTTATTATATATAGAAAATATTTTGAATGGTCACATTAATACATTTTATTTTTATGCATGATTTGATTTCAAAAATTTATGATCAATAAATTTTGAATGGAATTATGATTTAATCAATAAAATTTTCTACCGACTTCTAAATATATTTGTGTATATTTTTTGAAAGGTTACATTTATATTCTTGAATCATGATAAAAAAATATTAAATGGTAATCATGAAAATTTAATGATAAATGATAATCATAAAAATTTATGATAAAATAAAAAATTATTGATACAATCATTTTAATAAATTAAATAATTTATAATTAATGTTATAAAGGTGAATAAATTACAAATAATTTTATAAATGTAATAAATTAAACTATTTATAAAATTATTTATATCAATAATAGTAAATTACATATATTTTAATATGGACACACGAATTCAACATGTTTATAAACCGGAAAAAAGTTACAATAATTTTATAAACAGGAATAAGTTAATGTCATTTTACACTCAAGACCTCAAGAGATTTTACACTCATCTATTATCAATCTATTAAAAGTAAAGTACCTGGAAATTCCAAGTCTAACCTTTTGATTAGATGTTATAAATTTTCTTATTCCAAGGATATAATAGACTAATCAACACTATGCTGTTACCATATTCATTTGGCATTTAATTTTGCTGACATGTCAATCTATCATAATTTTATACTATTTTTTATTTATTTGATTTACTAATTTATTTTATTTATATTTGAATTTTATTTATATTTGAATTCCAATTCCAATGTTTCATTCACGGTTAATTTATTTATATTTGAATTCCATTGTTTTTTTTTTGACAGAATTTGAATTCTAATGTTTGACTCACGGTTAATGAGGAAGGAATTGGAATGGCCAAATTAGATCTATTATAATTAAATGGAATATTATTCATTGCATGATTTAAAAATACCCACTATTTATCATTACACTACAAGATTAAATGTATATTACTGGAATTATTTGATATTCCAAGATATCACAACTTCCCATCCATTCTAAACCCTATATATAACCATTCTAAACCCTTACTCTTTCACTCCTCAATCTTCTTCATTCTCCATTATTTTCAAAAGGTTACGTATTATTTTTCAATTCTTCTTCATTCCCATATTTTGATTCTCTGTGTCCATAAGCAAGGCAATAATTATCTAAGATGTATAAGATGATAAAACCAACGTTGATATGCGATCATTTTCTGGTTCTATAGAAGAATGTTTTTAACAATATTTGATTCAAATTATGTATATGTATATTATTATTGCTTTCATATTTTGTATGTCATATCAACATTGGTTTTGGCATAATATATTTTTCTACTGCAAATTATGTTGGCCTATATTTTAATGGAATTTATTTTACACCAAATTCTAAGTTGTTTTGAATGTAGCATTGCCTCTAGCAAACACACTACTCTAAGTTTCGTACAATTAACATATTTACAATATTTTTTAAATAGAATTTCTCTTCTCCTAAAGAGAAGATAATAACCTACAAGTTGGTGTTGATGTGCCTTCAAAATTCAAATTTATTTTGAATCGAAATTATAATTCTCATTTGTCGTGAAATTTGAATAAAACTTTTATTTTGTATTGATATTTTTTTATTTTTAATTGCTATAATTTTAGAAACAAATATTACAATTTTTAATAAAATATTTACGATTTATTTTTTTAAAGTACGACTAATTAATATATTATTATACAATATTAAAAACAAATATTACAATTTTTTAATCAAATATTGGAGTACCATTTAATTCGATACTTTACCAATATATCTTTTGAATGGAGACATTATTATCATTTATTTTTATTATACTTATATGGAAAGGTGACATAAATATATTTAATTTTTATATATGATTTGATTCCATAAAATATTATGATCAATAAAATTTGAATTCTCTTTTAATATTATAGGTTTGATACTGTTTCATATTGTAGGAATATTATATACATTAGAATATATAAAGATATGAAAAAATTAAATCAAAACTTTACAAATATATCTTTTGAATGGAGGTATTAATATTATTTATTTTTATTATATATAGAAAATATTTTGAATGGTCACATTAATACATTTTATTTTTATGCATGATTTGATTTCAAAAATTTATGATCAATAAATTTTGAATGGAATTATGATTTAATCAATAAAATTTTCTACCGACTTCTAAATATATTTGTGTATATTTTTTGAAAGGTTACATTTATATTCTTGAATCATGATAAAAAAATATTAAATGGTAATCATGAAAATTTAATGATAAATGATAATCATAAAAATTTATGATAAAATAAAAAATTATTGATACAATCATTTTAATAAATTAAATAATTTATAATTAATGTTATAAAGGTGAATAAATTACAAATAATTTTATAAATGTAATAAATTAAACTATTTATAAAATTATTTATATCAATAATAGTAAATTACATATATTTTAATATGGACACACGAATTCAACATGTTTATAAACCGGAAAAAAGTTACAATAATTTTATAAACAGGAATAAGTTAATGTCATTTTACACTCAAGACCTCAAGAGATTTTACACTCATCTATTATCAATCTATTAAAAGTAAAGTACCTGGAAATTCCAAGTCTAACCTTTTGATTAGATGTTATAAATTTTCTTATTCCAAGGATATAATAGACTAATCAACACTATGCTGTTACCATATTCATTTGGCATTTAATTTTGCTGACATGTCAATCTATCATAATTTTATACTATTTTTTATTTATTTGATTTACTAATTTATTTTATTTATATTTGAATTTTATTTATATTTGAATTCCAATTCCAATGTTTCATTCACGGTTAATTTATTTATATTTGAATTCCATTGTTTTTTTTTTGACAGAATTTGAATTCTAATGTTTGACTCACGGTTAATGAGGAAGGAATTGGAATGGCCAAATTAGATCTATTATAATTAAATGGAATATTATTCATTGCATGATTTAAAAATACCCACTATTTATCATTACACTACAAGATTAAATGTATATTACTGGAATTATTTGATATTCCAAGATATCACAACTTCCCATCCATTCTAAACCCTATATATAACCATTCTAAACCCTTACTCTTTCACTCCTCAATCTTCTTCATTCTCCATTATTTTCAAAAGGTTACGTATTATTTTTCAATTCTTCTTCATTCCCATATTTTGATTCTCTGTGTCCATAAGCAAGGCAATAATTATCTAAGATGTATAAGATGATAAAACCAACGTTGATATGCGATCATTTTCTGGTTCTATAGAAGAATGTTTTTAACAATATTTGATTCAAATTATGTATATGTATATTATTATTGCTTTCATATTTTGTATGTCATATCAACATTGGTTTTGGCATAATATATTTTTCTACTGCAAATTATGTTGGCCTATATTTTAATGGAATTTATTTTACACCAAATTCTAAGTTGTTTTGAATGTAGCATTGCCTCTAGCAAACACACTACTCTAAGTTTCGTACAATTAACATATTTACAATATTTTTTAAATAGAATTTCTCTTCTCCTAAAGAGAAGATAATAACCTACAAGTTGGTGTTGATGTGCCTTCAAAATTCAAATTTATTTTGAATCGAAATTATAATTCTCATTTGTCGTGAAATTTGAATAAAACTTTTATTTTGTATTGATATTTTTTTATTTTTAATTGCTATAATTTTAGAAACAAATATTACAATTTTTAATAAAATATTTACGATTTATTTTTTTAAAGTACGACTAATTAATATATTATTATACAATATTAAAAACAAATATTACAATTTTTTAATCAAATATTGGAGTACCATTTAATTCGATACTTTACCAATATATCTTTTGAATGGAGACATTATTATCATTTATTTTTATTATACTTATATGGAAAGGTGACATAAATATATTTAATTTTTATATATGATTTGATTCCATAAAATATTATGATCAATAAAATTTGAATTCTCTTTTAATATTATAGGTTTGATACTGTTTCATATTGTAGGAATATTATATACATTAGAATATATAAAGATATGAAAAAATTAAATCAAAACTTTACAAATATATCTTTTGAATGGAGGTATTAATATTATTTATTTTTATTATATATAGAAAATATTTTGAATGGTCACATTAATACATTTTATTTTTATGCATGATTTGATTTCAAAAATTTATGATCAATAAATTTTGAATGGAATTATGATTTAATCAATAAAATTTTCTACCGACTTCTAAATATATTTGTGTATATTTTTTGAAAGGTTACATTTATATTCTTGAATCATGATAAAAAAATATTAAATGGTAATCATGAAAATTTAATGATAAATGATAATCATAAAAATTTATGATAAAATAAAAAATTATTGATACAATCATTTTAATAAATTAAATAATTTATAATTAATGTTATAAAGGTGAATAAATTACAAATAATTTTATAAATGTAATAAATTAAACTATTTATAAAATTATTTATATCAATAATAGTAAATTACATATATTTTTATATGGACACACGAATTCAACATGTTTATAAACCGGAAAAAAGTTACAATAATTTTATAAACAGGAATAAGTTAATGTCATTTTACACTCAAGACCTCAAGAGATTTTACACTCATCTATTATCAATCTATTAAAAGTAAAGTACTTGGAAATTCCAAGTCTAACCTTTTGATTAGATGTTATAAATTTTCTTATTCCAAGGATATAATAGACTAATCAACACTATGCTGTTACCATATTCATTTGGCATTTAATTTTGCTGACATGTCAATCTATCATAATTTTATACTATTTTTTATTTATTTGATTTACTAATTTATTTTATTTATATTTGAATTTTATTTATATTTGAATTCCAATTCCAATGTTTCATTCACGGTTAATTTATTTATATTTGAATTCCATTGTTTTTTTTTGACAGAATTTGAATTCTAATGTTTGACTCACGGTTAATGAGGAAGGAATTGGAATGGCCAAATTAGATCTATTATAATTAAATGGAATATTATTCATTGCATGATTTAAAAATACCCACTATTTATCATTACACTACAAGATTAAATGTATATTACTGGAATTATTTGATATTCCAAGATATCACAACTTCCCATCCATTCTAAACCCTATATATAGCCATTCTAAACCCTTACTCTTTCACTCCTCAATCTTCTTCATTCTCCATTATTTTCAAAAGGTTACGTATTATTTTTCAATTCTTCTTCATTCCCATATTTTGATTCTCTGTGTCCATAAGCAAGGCAATAATTATCTAAGATGTATAAGATGATAAAACCAACGTTGATATGCGATCATTTTCTGGTTCTATAGAAGAATGTTTTTAACAATATTTGATTCAAATTATGTATATGTATATTATTATTGCTTTCATATTTTGTATGTCATATCAACATTGGTTTTGGCATAATATATTTTTCTACTGCAAATTATGTTGGCCTATATTTTAATGGAATTTATTTTACACCAAATTCTAAGTTGTTTTGAATGTAGCATTGCCTCTAGCAAACACACTACTCTAAGTTTCGTACAATTAACATATTTACAATATTTTTTAAATAGAATTTCTCTTCTCCTAAAGAGAAGATAATAACCTACAAGTTGGTGTTGATGTGCCTTCAAAATTCAAATTTATTTTGAATCGAAATTATAATTCTCATTTGTCGTGAAATTTGAATAAAACTTTTATTTTGTATTGATATTTTTTTATTTTTAATTGCTATAATTTTAGAAACAAATATTACAATTTTTAATAAAATATTTACGATTTATTTTTTTAAAGTACGACTAATTAATATATTATTATACAATATTAAAAACAAATATTACAATTTTTTAATCAAATATTGGAGTACCATTTAATTCGATACTTTACCAATATATCTTTTGAATGGAGACATTATTATCATTTATTTTTATTATACTTATATGGAAAGGTGACATAAATATATTTAATTTTTATATATGATTTGATTCCATAAAATATTATGATCAATAAAATTTGAATTCTCTTTTAATATTATAGGTTTGATACTGTTTCATATTGTAGGAATATTATATACGAATATATAAAGATATGAAAAAATTAAATCAAAACTTTACAAATATATCTTTTGAATGGAGGTATTAATATTATTTATTTTTATTATATATAGAAAATATTTTGAATGGTCACATTAATACATTTTATTTTTATGCATGATTTGATTTCAAAAATTTATGATCAATAAATTTTGAATGGAATTATGATTTAATCAATAAAATTTTCTACCGACTTCTAAATATATTTGTGTATATTTTTTGAAAGGTTACATTTATATTCTTGAATCATGATAAAAAAATATTAAATGGTAATCATGAAAATTTAATGATAAATGATAATCATAAAAATTTATGATAAAATAAAAAATTATTGATACAATCATTTTAATAAATTAAATAATTTATAATTAATGTTATAAAGGTGAATAAATTACAAATAATTTTATAAATGTAATAAATTAAACTATTTATAAAATTATTTATATCAATAATAGTAAATTACATATATTTTAATATGGACACACGAATTCAACATGTTTATAAACCGGAAAAAAGTTACAATAATTTTATAAACATGAATAAGTTAATGTCATTTTACACTCAAGACCTCAAGAGATTTTACACTCATCTATTATCAATCTATTAAAAGTAAAGTACCTGGAAATTCCAAGTCTAACCTTTTGATTAGATGTTATAAATTTTCTTATTCCAAGGATATAATAGACTAATCAACACTATGCTGTTACCATATTCATTTGGCATTTAATTTTGCTGACATGTCAATCTATCATAATTTTATACTATTTTTTATTTATTTGATTTACTAATTTATTTTATTTATATTTGAATTTTATTTATATTTGAATTCCAATTCCAATGTTTCATTCACGGTTAATTTATTTATATTTGAATTCCATTGTTTTTTTTTTGACAGAATTTGAATTCTAATGTTTGACTCACGGTTAATGAGGAAGGAATTGGAATGGCCAAATTAGATCTATTATAATTAAATGGAATATTATTCATTGCATGATTTAAAAATACCCACTATTTATCATTACACTACAAGATTAAATGTATATTACTGGAATTATTTGATATTCCAAGATATCACAACTTCCCATCCATTCTAAACCCTATATATAGCCATTCTAAACCCTTACTCTTTCACTCCTCAATCTTCTTCATTCTCCATTATTTTCAAAAGGTTACGTATTATTTTTCAATTCTTCTTCATTCCCATATTTTGATTCTCTGTGTCCATAAGCAAGGCAATAATTATCTAAGATGTATAAGATGATAAAACCAACGTTGATATGCGATCATTTTCTGGTTCTATAGAAGAATGTTTTTAACAATATTTGATTCAAATTATGTATATGTATATTATTATTGCTTTCATATTTTGTATGTCATATCAACATTGGTTTTGGCATAATATATTTTTCTACTGCAAATTATGTTGGCCTATATTTTAATGGAATTTATTTTACACCAAATTCTAAGTTGTTTTGAATGTAGCATTGCCTCTAGCAAACACACTACTCTAAGTTTCGTACAATTAACATATTTACAATATTTTTTAAATAGAATTTCTCTTCTCCTAAAGAGAAGATAATAACCTACAAGTTGGTGTTGATGTGCCTTCAAAATTCAAATTTATTTTGAATCGAAATTATAATTCTCATTTGTCGTGAAATTTGAATAAAACTTTTATTTTGTATTGATATTTTTTTATTTTTAATTGCTATAATTTTAGAAACAAATATTACAATTTTTAATAAAATATTTACGATTTATTTTTTTAAAGTACGACTAATTAATATATTATTATACAATATTAAAAACAAATATTACAATTTTTTAATCAAATATTGGAGTACCATTTAATTCGATACTTTACCAATATATCTTTTGAATGGAGACATTATTATCATTTATTTTTATTATACTTATATGGAAAGGTGACATAAATATATTTAATTTTTATATATGATTTGATTCCATAAAATATTATGATCAATAAAATTTGAATTCTCTTTTAATATTATAGGTTTGATACTGTTTCATATTGTAGGAATATTATATACATTAGAATATATAAAGATATGAAAAAATTAAATCAAAACTTTACAAATATATCTTTTGAATGGAGGTATTAATATTATTTATTTTTATTATATATAGAAAATATTTTGAATGGTCACATTAATACATTTTATTTTTATGCATGATTTGATTTCAAAAATTTATGATCAATAAATTTTGAATGGAATTATGATTTAATCAATAAAATTTTCTACCGACTTCTAAATATATTTGTGTATATTTTTTGAAAGGTTACATTTATATTCTTGAATCATGATAAAAAAATATTAAATGGTAATCATGAAAATTTAATGATAAATGATAATCATAAAAATTTATGATAAAATAAAAAATTATTGATACAATCATTTTAATAAATTAAATAATTTATAATTAATGTTATAAAGGTGAATAAATTACAAATAATTTTATAAATGTAATAAATTAAACTATTTATAAAATTATTTATATCAATAATAGTAAATTACATATATTTTAATATGGACACACGAATTCAACATGTTTATAAACCGGAAAAAAGTTACAATAATTTTATAAACAGGAATAAGTTAATGTCATTTTACACTCAAGACCTCAAGAGATTTTACACTCATCTATTATCAATCTATTAAAAGTAAAGTACTTGGAAATTCCAAGTCTAACCTTTTGATTAGATGTTATAAATTTTCTTATTCCAAGGATATAATAGACTAATCAACACTATGCTGTTACCATATTCATTTGGCATTTAATTTTGCTGACATGTCAATCTATCATAATTTTATACTATTTTTTATTTATTTGATTTACTAATTTATTTTATTTATATTTGAATTTTATTTATATTTGAATTCCAATTCCAATGTTTCATTCACGGTTAATTTATTTATATTTGAATTCCATTGTTTTTTTTTGACAGAATTTGAATTCTAATGTTTGACTCACGGTTAATGAGGAAGGAATTGGAATGGCCAAATTAGATCTATTATAATTAAATGGAATATTATTCATTGCATGATTTAAAAATACCCACTATTTATCATTACACTACAAGATTAAATGTATATTACTGGAATTATTTGATATTCCAAGATATCACAACTTCCCATCCATTCTAAACCCTATATATAGCCATTCTAAACCCTTACTCTTTCACTCCTCAATCTTCTTCATTCTCCATTATTTTCAAAAGGTTACGTATTATTTTTCAATTCTTCTTCATTCCCATATTTTGATTCTCTGTGTCCATAAGCAAGGCAATAATTATCTAAGATGTATAAGATGATAAAACCAACGTTGATATGCGATCATTTTCTGGTTCTATAGAAGAATGTTTTTAACAATATTTTATTCAAATTATGTATATGTATATTATTATTGCTTTCATATTTTGTATGTCATATCAACATTGGTTTTGGCATAATATATTTTTCTACTGCAAATTATGTTGGCCTATATTTTAATGGAATTTATTTTACACCAAATTCTAAGTTGTTTTGAATGTAGCATTGCCTCTAGCAAACACACTACTCTAAGTTTCGTACAATTAACATATTTACAATATTTTTTAAATAGAATTTCTCTTCTCCTAAAGAGAAGATAATAACCTACAAGTTGGTGTTGATGTGCCTTCAAAATTCAAATTTATTTTGAATCGAAATTATAATTCTCATTTGTCGTGAAATTTGAATAAAACTTTTATTTTGTATTGATATTTTTTTATTTTTAATTGCTATAATTTTAGAAACAAATATTACAATTTTTAATAAAATATTTACGATTTATTTTTTTAAAGTACGACTAATTAATATATTATTATACAATATTAAAAACAAATATTACAATTTTTTAATCAAATATTGGAGTACCATTTAATTCGATACTTTACCAATATATCTTTTGAATGGAGACATTATTATCATTTATTTTTATTATACTTATATGGAAAGGTGACATAAATATATTTAATTTTTATATATGATTTGATTCCATAAAATATTATGATCAATAAAATTTGAATTCTCTTTTAATATTATAGGTTTGATACTGTTTCATATTGTAGGAATATTATATACATTAGAATATATAAAGATATGAAAAAATTAAATCAAAACTTTACAAATATATCTTTTGAATGGAGGTATTAATATTATTTATTTTTATTATATATAGAAAATATTTTGAATGGTCACATTAATACATTTTATTTTTATGCATGATTTGATTTCAAAAATTTATGATCAATAAATTTTGAATGGAATTATGATTTAATCAATAAAAATTTCTACCGACTTCTAAATATATTTGTGTATATTTTTTGAAAGGTTACATTTATATTCTTGAATCATGATAAAAAAATATTAAATGGTAATCATGAAAATTTAATGATAAATGATAATCATAAAAATTTATGATAAAATAAAAAATTATTGATACAATCATTTTAATAAATTAAATAATTTATAATTAATGTTATAAAGGTGAATAAATTACAAATAATTTTATAAATGTAATAAATTAAACTATTTATAAAATTATTTATATCAATAATAGTAAATTACATATATTTTAATATGGACACACGAATTCAACATGTTTATAAACCGGAAAAAAGTTACAATAATTTTATAAACAGGAATAAGTTAATGTCATTTTACACTCAAGACCTCAAGAGATTTTACACTCATCTATTATCAATCTATTAAAAGTAAAGTACTTGGAAATTCCAAGTCTAACCTTTTGATTAGATGTTATAAATTTTCTTATTCCAAGGATATAATAGACTAATCAACACTATGCTGTTACCATATTCATTTGGCATTTAATTTTGCTGACATGTCAATCTATCATAATTTTATACTATTTTTTATTTATTTGATTTACTAATTTATTTTATTTATATTTGAATTTTATTTATATTTGAATTCCAATTCCAATGTTTCATTCACGGTTAATTTATTTATATTTGAATTCCATTGTTTTTTTTTTTGACAGAATTTGAATTCTAATGTTTGACTCACGGTTAATGAGGAAGGAATTGGAATGGCCAAATTAGATCTATTATAATTAAATGGAATATTATTCATTGCATGATTTAAAAATACCCACTATTTATCATTACACTACAAGATTAAATGTATATTACTGGAATTATTTGATATTCCAAGATATCACAACTTCCCATCCATTCTAAACCCTATATATAGCCATTCTAAACCCTTACTCTTTCACTCCTCAATCTTCTTCATTCTCCATTATTTTCAAAAGGTTACGTATTATTTTTCAATTCTTCTTCATTCCCATATTTTGATTCTCTGTGTCCATAAGCAAGGCAATAATTATCTAAGATGTATAAGATGATAAAACCAACGTTGATATGCGATCATTTTCTGGTTCTATAGAAGAATGTTTTTAACAATATTTTATTCAAATTATGTATATGTATATTATTATTGCTTTCATATTTTGTATGTCATATCAACATTGGTTTTGGCATAATATATTTTTCTACTGCAAATTATGTTGGCCTATATTTTAATGGAATTTATTTTACACCAAATTCTAAGTTGTTTTGAATGTAGCATTGCCTCTAGCAAACACACTACTCTAAGTTTCGTACAATTAACATATTTACAATATTTTTTAAATAGAATTTCTCTTCTCCTAAAGAGAAGATAATAACCTACAAGTTGGTGTTGATGTGCCTTCAAAATTCAAATTTATTTTGAATCGAAATTATAATTCTCATTTGTCGTGAAATTTGAATAAAACTTTTATTTTGTATTGATATTTTTTTATTTTTAATTGCTATAATTTTAGAAACAAATATTACAATTTTTAATAAAATATTTACGATTTATTTTTTTAAAGTACGACTAATTAATATATTATTATACAATATTAAAAACAAATATTACAATTTTTTAATCAAATATTGGAGTACCATTTAATTCGATACTTTACCAATATATCTTTTGAATGGAGACATTATTATCATTTATTTTTATTATACTTATATGGAAAGGTGACATAAATATATTTAATTTTTATATATGATTTGATTCCATAAAATATTATGATCAATAAAATTTGAATTCTCTTTTAATATTATAGGTTTGATACTGTTTCATATTGTAGGAATATTATATACATTAGAATATATAAAGATATGAAAAAATTAAATCAAAACTTTACAAATATATCTTTTGAATGGAGGTATTAATATTATTTATTTTTATTATATATAGAAAATATTTTGAATGGTCACATTAATACATTTTATTTTTATGCATGATTTGATTTCAAAAATTTATGATCAATAAATTTTGAATGGAATTATGATTTAATCAATAAAAATTTCTACCGACTTCTAAATATATTTGTGTATATTTTTTGAAAGGTTACATTTATATTCTTGAATCATGATAAAAAAATATTAAATGGTAATCATGAAAATTTAATGATAAATGATAATCATAAAAATTTATGATAAAATAAAAAATTATTGATACAATCATTTTAATAAATTAAATAATTTATAATTAATGTTATAAAGGTGAATAAATTACAAATAATTTTATAAATGTAATAAATTAAACTATTTATAAAATTATTTATATCAATAATAGTAAATTACATATATTTTAATATGGACACACGAATTCAACATGTTTATAAACCGGAAAAAAGTTACAATAATTTTATAAACAGGAATAAGTTAATGTCATTTTACACTCAAGACCTCAAGAGATTTTACACTCATCTATTATCAATCTATTAAAAGTAAAGTACCTGGAAATTCCAAGTCTAACCTTTTGATTAGATGTTATAAATTTTCTTATTCCAAGGATATAATAGACTAATCAACACTATGCTGTTACCATATTCATTTGGCATTTAATTTTGCTGACATGTCAATCTATCATAATTTTATACTATTTTTTATTTATTTGATTTACTAATTTATTTTATTTATATTTGAATTTTATTTATATTTGAATTCCAATTCCAATGTTTCATTCACGGTTAATTTATTTATATTTGAATTCCATTGTTTTTTTTTTGACAGAATTTGAATTCTAATGTTTGACTCACGGTTAATGAGGAAGGAATTGGAATGGCCAAATTAGATCTATTATAATTAAATGGAATATTATTCATTGCATGATTTAAAAATACCCACTATTTATCATTACACTACAAGATTAAATGTATATTACTGGAATTATTTGATATTCCAAGATATCACAACTTCCCATCCATTCTAAACCCTATATATAACCATTCTAAACCCTTACTCTTTCACTCCTCAATCTTCTTCATTCTCCATTATTTTCAAAAGGTTACGTATTATTTTTCAATTCTTCTTCATTCCCATATTTTGATTCTCTGTGTCCATAAGCAAGGCAATAATTATCTAAGATGTATAAGATGATAAAACCAACGTTGATATGCGATCATTTTCTGGTTCTATAGAAGAATGTTTTTAACAATATTTGATTCAAATTATGTATATGTATATTATTATTGCTTTCATATTTTGTATGTCATATCAACATTGGTTTTGGCATAATATATTTTTCTACTGCAAATTATGTTGGCCTATATTTTAATGGAATTTATTTTACACCAAATTCTAAGTTGTTTTGAATGTAGCATTGCCTCTAGCAAACACACTACTCTAAGTTTCGTACAATTAACATATTTACAATATTTTTTAAATAGAATTTCTCTTCTCCTAAAGAGAAGATAATAACCTACAAGTTGGTGTTGATGTGCCTTCAAAATTCAAATTTACTTTGAATCGAAATTATAATTCTCATTTGTCGTGAAATTTGAATAAAACTTTTATTTTGTATTTTTTTTTTATTTTTAATTGCTATAATTTTAGAAACAAATATTATAATTTTTAATAAAATATTTACGATTTATTTTTTTAAAGTACGACTAATTAATATATTATTATACAATATTAAAAACAAATATTACAATTTTTTAATCAAATATTGGAGTACCATTTAATTCGATACTTTACCAAAATATCTTTTGAATGGAGACATTATTATCATTTATTTTTATTATACTTATATGGAAAGGTGACATAAATATATTTAATTTTTATATATGATTTGATTCCATAAAATATTATGATCAATAAAATTTGAATTCTCTTTTAATATTATAGGTTTGATACTGTTTCATATTGTAGGAATATTATATACATTAGAATATATAAAGATATGAAAAAATTAAATCAAAACTTTACAAATATATCTTTTGAATGGAGGTATTAATATTATTTATTTTTATTATATATAGAAAATATTTTGAATGGTCACATTAATACATTTTATTTTTATGCATGATTTGATTTCAAAAATTTATGATCAATAAATTTTGAATGGAATTATGATTTAATCAATAAAATTTTCTACCGACTTCTAAATATATTTGTGTATATTTTTTGAAAGGTTACATTTATATTCTTGAATCATGATAAAAAAATATTAAATGGTAATCATGAAAATTTAATGATAAATGATAATCATAAAAATTTATGATAAAATAAAAAATTATTGATACAATCATTTTAATAAATTAAATAATTTATAATTAATGTTATAAAGGTGAATAAATTACAAATAATTTTATAAATGTAATAAATTAAACTATTTATAAAATTATTTATATCAATAATAGTAAATTACATATATTTTAATATGGACACACGAATTCAACATGTTTATAAACCGGAAAAAAGTTACAATAATTTTATAAACAGGAATAAGTTAATGTCATTTTACACTCAAGACCTCAAGAGATTTTACACTCATCTATTATCAATCTATTAAAAGTAAAGTACCTGGAAATTCCAAGTCTAACCTTTTGATTAGATGTTATAAATTTTCTTATTCCAAGGATATAATAGACTAATCAACACTATGCTGTTACCATATTCATTTGGCATTTAATTTTGCTGACATGTCAATCTATCATAATTTTATACTATTTTTTATTTATTTGATTTACTAATTTATTTTATTTATATTTGAATTTTATTTATATTTGAATTCCAATTCCAATGTTTCATTCACGGTTAATTTATTTATATTTGAATTCCATTGTTTTTTTTTTGACAGAATTTGAATTCTAATGTTTGACTCACGGTTAATGAGGAAGGAATTGGAATGGCCAAATTAGATCTATTATAATTATATGGAATATTATTCATTGCATGATTTAAAAATACCCACTATTTATCATTACACTACAAGATTAAATGTATATTACTGGAATTATTTGATATTCCAAGATATCACAACTTCCCATCCATTCTAAACCCTATATATAGCCATTCTAAACCCTTACTCTTTCACTCCTCAATCTTCTTCATTCTCCATTATTTTCAAAAGGTTACGTATTATTTTTCAATTCTTCTTCATTCCCATATTTTGATTCTCTGTGTCCATAAGCAAGGCAATAATTATCTAAGATGTATAAGATGATAAAACCAACGTTGATATGCGATCATTTTCTGGTTCTATAGAAGAATGTTTTTAACAATATTTGATTCAAATTATGTATATGTATATTATTATTGCTTTCATATTTTGTATGTCATATCAACATTGGTTTTGGCATAATATATTTTTCTACTGCAAATTATGTTGGCCTATATTTTAATGGAATTTATTTTACACCAAATTCTAAGTTGTTTTGAATGTAGCATTGCCTCTAGCAAACACACTACTCTAAGTTTCGTACAATTAACATATTTACAAACTTTTTCAAATAGAATTTCTCTTCTCCTAAAGAGAAGATAATAACCTACAAGTTGGTGTTGATGTGCCTTCAAAATTCAAATTTATTTTGAATCGAAATTATAATTCTCATTTGTCGTGAAATTTGAATAAAACTTTTATTTTGTATTGATATTTTTTTATTTTTAATTGCTATAATTTTAGAAACAAATATTACAATTTTTAATAAAATATTTACGATTTATTTTTTTAAAGTACGACTAATTAATATATTATTATACAATATTAAAAACAAATATTACAATTTTTTAATCAAATATTGGAGTACCATTTAATTCGATACTTTACCAATATATCTTTTGAATGGAGACATTATTATCATTTATTTTTATTATACTTATATGGAAAGGTGACATAAATATATTTAATTTTTATATATGATTTGATTCCATAAAATATTATGATCAATAAAATTTGAATTCTCTTTTAATATTATAGGTTTGATACTGTTTCATATTGTAGGAATATTATATACATTAGAATATATAAAGATATGAAAAAATTAAATCAAAACTTTACAAATATATCTTTTGAATGGAGGTATTAATATTATTTATTTTTATTATATATAGAAAATATTTTGAATGGTCACATTAATACATTTTATTTTTATGCATGATTTGATTTCAAAAATTTATGATCAATAAATTTTGAATGGAATTATGATTTAATCAATAAAATTTTCTACCGACTTCTAAATATATTTGTGTATATTTTTTGAAAGGTTACATTTATATTCTTGAATCATGATAAAAAAATATTAAATGGTAATCATGAAAATTTAATGATAAATGATAATCATAAAAATTTATGATAAAATAAAAAATTATTGATACAATCATTTTAATAAATTAAATAATTTATAATTAATGTTATAAAGGTGAATAAATTACAAATAATTTTATAAATGTAATAAATTAAACTATTTATAAAATTATTTATATCAATAATAGTAAATTACATATATTTTAATATGGACACACGAATTCAACATGTTTATAAACCGGAAAAAAGTTACAATAATTTTATAAACAGGAATAAGTTAATGTCATTTTACACTCAAGACCTCAAGAGATTTTACACTCATCTATTACCAATCTATTAAAAGTAAAGTACCTGGAAATTCCAAGTCTAACCTTTTGATTAGATGTTATAAATTTTCTTATTCCAAGGATATAATAGACTAATCAACACTGTGCTGTTACCATATTCATTTGGCATTTAATTCTGCTGACATGTCAATCTATCATAATTTTATACTATTTTTTATTTATTTGATTTACTAATTTATTTTATTTATATTTGAATTTTATTTATATTTGAATTCCAATTCCAATGTTTCATTCACGGTTAATTTATTTATATTTGAATTCCATGGTTTTTTTTTGACAGAATTTGAATTCTAATGTTTTATTTATATTTGAATTCCATGGTTTTTTTTTGACAGAATTTGAATTCTAATGTTTGACTCACGGTTAATGAGGAAGGAATTGGAATGGCCAAATTAGATCTATTATAATTAAATGGAATATTATTCATTGCATGATTTAAAAATACCCACTATTTAAAAATATAATTTTAGAAACAAATATTACAATTTTTAATAAAATATTTACGATTTATTTTTTTAAAGTACGACTAATTAATATATTTTTATACAATATTAAAAACAAATATTACAATTTTTTAATCAAATATTGGAGTACCATTTAATTCGATACTTTACCAATATATCTTTTGAATGGAGACATTATTATCATTTATTTTTATTATACTTATATGGAAATTATTTTGAATGGTGACATAAATATATTTAATTTTTATATATGATTTGATTCCATAAAATATAATTAGATCAATAAAATTTGAATTCTCTTTTAATATTATAGGTTTGATACTGTTTCATATTGTAGGAATATTATATACATTAGAATATATAAAGATATGAAAAAAATTAAATCAAAACTTTACAAATATATCTTTTGAATGGAGGTATTAATATTATTTATTTTTATTATATATAGAAAATATTTTGAATGGTCACATTAATACATTTTATTTTTATGCATGATTTGATTTCAAAATTTTATGATCAATAAATTTTGAATGGAATTATAATTTAACCAATAAAATTTTCTACCGACTTCTAAATATATTTGTGTATATTTTTTGAAAGCTTACATTTATATTCTTGAATCATGATATAAAAAATATTAAATGGTAATCATGAAAATTTAATGATAAATGATAATCATAAAAATTTATGATAAAATAAAAAATTATTAATACAATCATTTTAATAAATTAAATAATTTATAATTAATTTTATAAAGGTGAATAAATTACAAATAGTTTTATAAATGTAATAAATTAAACTATTTATAAAATTATTTATATCAATAATAGTAAATTACATATATTTTAATAATGGACACACGAATTCAACATGCTTATAAACCGGAAAAAAGTTACAATAATTTTATAAACCGGAATAAGTTAATGTCATTTTATATAAATTAATGATATAATATAATGTATTAAATATTTATATAACACTTTATTAAATAAATTCATTTCATGAAATTAATTTTATATAATATCATTAATATTTAATTATTGAAAATTCGCAATAAACTGAAAAATATTTATTACAAATCGAATATAATAAAACATAAGAAATAAATACATAATTTTGAAATGTTATATATGATTCATTATAATAATAAATGTTAAATTATTATTTAATATTATAATCAATTTTCCGATATTCTTAGATTTAATTTATTCTTTTTCCCGTATATAATAATATTATATTATTATTTAATATTATAATTTTTGATTGACAATAATAAATTCATTTTAATTAGTTAGATATTAAGATAATAAATTTAATATATATCACTAATACACGATATTTATTTATAAATTTAATTAACTAAGAGACACATATTTATCACTGTTGAATAAATAAATTTAAGATGATATGGTAAATATTTATTTTTACAATTATTTTTTACAATTATTCTGCCAATTACGTGAAACTATTCTTTACATACAATTATTTTTTACACGATATTTTTTACATAATTATTCTTCCTATATTTCATTTTCGGTTTCCAATGTGAAACTATAATAATTTTTTCTGACCATTGCTTTTCTTTTCAATTCAAGATTAATTGGCAGAATGGTTAGAATCTGGAAAGTTACCTTTTCTTATTGGTACTTGATTGTCCATAATTATAACATTTTTAATTAAATTTTGAAATAACACTTAACACTATTTAACGCTATTATTATTAATTATTATTATTAATAATTAAAATGGTTCACAAAAATAATCACTTGGTATTTTGTTGACTTCAGTATTTTACTTCAAAATCTTGGAACCGTGAATGTTGTATTAACAATTATATTTATTATCATATAACCAAAAAATTTATTCATTTTATGTCTACAATCATTTTTTGTGGTTAACAAAAAAAAATTGAATGACAACCATACAATCAAAGTGATTTTCTACCCATTCATTTTTGCATGACCTAACCAACACTATGGAACCACAAGTTGCAGCAATGGCAAGACGTAAAAGGAAGCTGATTCTTAAAGATAAAAGATTGAAAAAAAGGAAGAACTGATGAAAACACAATCAATCCCATTGAAAACTCTCAAAGGTATTATGTTCCAACCATGGTTAATATCAGAACACCACTATCTGATTTAACTTCATCAATCTTTAATGAAAGAAATATGAGTTCACCTTCACCAGCATCTGCATCAAGCAACTCAAGTACAATGAAGAGTTTCAATATTGTTTCTACAAATCAACTGGCTGCTTCAGCACGACAGCGGAGGAAAAGTATTATGGAAGGTAAGATGCCCAAATCTTACAAACTTCATAACAACCTTAGCAATAACAGTGGGGGTCCTTTCAGGATAAATTCTCCATCTTTTTCGCATTTCAAAACACCATTTTCTGATATAGCTTCCTCATGTTCTAACCAAAGAAACATAAAACCTCATGCACCGCCAAGTTGTTCTATTCAAAAATCAAAAAAACAGTTGACTGTTACACCTCTTTCTGATATAACTTCCTCATTTTCTAATCAAAGAAATATGGAACCTCATGAACATCCAAGTAGTTATGTTCATAAATCAAAAAAACTGTTGAATGTAGGTGTTATTCAATCCATGACGGTCAAACTCTTCAATTATTTTGGAAATGAGAATCATAATCTGGCTTTTTCATCCACAAGCAATATTCCTATACAAGAACCCACAACATTCACTTCAACTCCAGATGTTAACATTGAGAGTGATTACTCTGGTGATGAGACGGTAACAGATGATTCTCTCAGTGATAGCTCATGTGAATTCAATGCCGCAGATGCAAATTATGACTCAAGTTCCAGCTATGATGACGAAGATGTCTATGACTCCAATTCTACATCATTTGATTCTTTAAATATTGGTATTTATCATTAAAACCAACTTTATTTCTTCTTTAAATTCATTATACATATCAATTTGACGTTGTCCATTAAATGTTGCACTTTGATACCTGCTATGATTTAATGTGGATTTTAGTTATAATTTTATTATTTAATATGAACGATTTTAGTTATAATTTTATTATTTAATATAAACCAATTGCTCAACTACGTTTCATTTAAATAGGTTATTCTGATATTGGTGATCCTATAGTTGAATGCACACAATGTGGGGCACTTATGTGGTATCAAGAAAAAACTGACAAGCGAAAACATAGTGCAGTTCCTAAGTTTTAACTATGTTGTGGAAAGGGGAAAGTTGTGTTGCCACTTCTGAAAACACCACCACTATTACTACAACGTCTTTTGTTTGATAATAGTGAGATAGACAGTCGAAATTATCAACAATTTTGTAGAATGTACAACATGATGTTTGCTTTTACGTCTTCGGGAATGAAATTTGACAACAGATTTTTAGCTGGAAGTGGACCACCTAACATAAGAATTCTGGACAGACTTGCCATCGAATTGGGAGCATGTTACCTTTAACTGGACAATCTCCAAAATTTGCTCAATTGTATGTTTACGACACCGACAATGAGATTCAACATAGAATTAAAGGAATTGGGTAATTTTACCAAACTTTGTTTTCTTTACAACATATTAAATATTTTTCATTGCTGCATCATAGTATTTCCTTTTATATGCAGGAACAACCCCAATATTATTCCAGAAACAGTTAGTAGATTGAAGGACATGTTAGATGAGTTCAACACGCATGCCAAATCTTTTAGGATGGCAGCAGATAGATTAAAGGATTGTCCTTTGCCTGATCTCAAGCTTAAGCTAATATCTGATAGATCAACAGATGGAAGGATTTATAACCAACCTACTGTTTCAGAGGTAGCCGCCCTAATAGTTGGTGATGTTGATACGGGTTCTAAGAGGGATATTCTTCTTGAAAGAAAGAGCGGAAGGCTAAAAAGAATAAGTGAGTTTCATTCAAGTTATCTGGCATATCAATATCCACTTTTGTTTCCTTATGGGGAAGATGGTTTTAGACTTGGAGTTCTTCTTAGAGAAACTAATACCAAAAAAAAAATGAAGAGGAATAAGCTTACCATTAGAGAATGGCTTGCTTTTAGGATTCAATGCAGACATAACGAGGCACAAACTATATTGCGGTCAAAAAGGTTGTTTCAACAATTTTTGGTTGATGGATTTACTATGATGGAGTCACAAAGATTGAATTATATTGGAAAACATCAGAAAAAGCTGCGTGTTTCTAAATATTGCAATTTGAGCTCATCTGAACAGAATGCAAACACTCAAGGATCAAACAAAGGTAAAAGAGTGGTTTTACCTTCAACTTATGTTGGAAGTCAAAGGTTTATGGAACAACTCTATTCTGATGGAATGGCAATTTGTAGCCAAGTTGGATTTCCAGATCTTTTTATCACATTTACTTGCAATCCCAACTTGCCTGAAATCCAAAGGTTGCTTAGCAAAATTAACTTGAATTCTCAAGACCGTCCAGATATCATCTCAAGAGTCTTCAAAATTAAGTTCGATGAGTTGTTGTGTGATCTAACAAAAAAGCACGTGTTAGGGAGAGTGATTGCATGTAAGTCAATTTAATACCCTTTCAGTCGATTTATATTTTTTAACATTAATATTATTAAATATGTAATATGCATCGTTTTACTAAGTTTAAACTTACTTAATTTCAGATATATACACCATTGAATTCCAAAAGCGGGGTTTACCACACGGCCATATACTATTATTCTTGCATCCTTCAAGCAAGTATCTGACTCCAGATGATATAAACAAGATCATTTCAGCGGAGATACCAACGGAAGAAGATGATAGGAAACTCTATCATTTGGTCAAGACACATATGATTCATGGCCCATGTGGTTTAGCAAATGCGAATTCAACTTGCATGAAAAATGGAAAGTGCTCAAAATACTTTCCAAAGAAATATCAAACCGAAACCATTGTTGATCAGGATGGATATCCCGTGTACCGAAGAAGAGAAACTGGTAATACAGTGCTGAAAAAACACGTTCAACTTGATAACAGATATGTAGTTCCTTACAATCCATATTTGTTGAAGAAATTCCAAGCACACATCAATATGGAGTGGTGTAATCAAAGTACTTCAGTTAAATACTTATTTAAGTATATTAACAAGGGGTATGATAGAATTACTGCTGCTGTTGTCCAAACTGACGGTGATGGATCTCCCTCGGTCAGAATGGTTGACGAAATCAAGCAATATCTTGATTGCAGATATATCTCACTAAGTGAGGCATGTTGGAGACTTTTTTCATTTCCTATTCATGGTAGATCACCTGCAGTTGAAAGGTTGTTCTTTCATCTTGAAGGAGACAACTCTGTTTATTATACCGATTATGAATTAATAGATGAGGTGCTTGACAAACCAACTGTGAAAGAATCTATGTTTACGGCATGGATGGAAGCAAACAAAGCATACCCAGAGGCAAAGAATTTGACGTACTCACAATTTCTTTCCAAATTTGTTTATGATAAAAGATACCGTCGATGGAGACCGCGTAAAAGAGGAAATACAATTGGCAGACTTATTTGGGTCCCTCCAAGTATGGGTGAGTTATATTTCTTGAGAATGATGCTAACAGTCGTCAAAGGTCCAACTTGCTATAAGGATATAAAATTTGTGGGTGGAAAAGTTCAGGATTCTTTTAGGGATGCATGCTTCGAAATGGGCTTTCTTAACGATGACAAGGAATATGTTGCAGCCATCGACGAAGCAAAGAATTGGGGTTCCGGGCATTTTTTACGAAAGTTATTTGTCACTATGTTACTATCCGGTACTGTCAATAGACCACGACATGTTTGGGAAAAAACTTGGAGGACGTTATCTGATGGTATCCTCTACCAACAAAGGCAAAAAACAAATAGAAGAGGTATGAACACTTTATTAAACTTTTTTAAGTCAACAAATATTATTTTCCGAATGCAAGCTGTATCTTTTTTTATTACAAAATATAATGATATGAACTGACTTTAAAATATAATTATTCTTCATCCATATGTCCCTTATTTAATATGTTTCATAAGGTATGTCCATTTACGTAAGAAACATTTTCATATTTGTCATTTGTCATGTATGTAAGTTATTTTCTTAACTTGCAGCTGCAACAGTGTCTTTGGTTCCATTTAATTTCACGCAGCCGCAACATCAACTGTTTGATTTATGTTCAATGTATTTCAACATCACGACAACAGTTGCATCATACATATGTAATTATATAGAAAACTAATGAAATTTTTTAACAGAATTGCAACTATCGGACAATGAGTTAAAGAATCTCACACTAATTGAGATTGAGAACATGATGCAATCGAATCGAAGAAGTTTGCATGAATTTAAATGTATGTCGTATCCAGATTCATACATCACAAAACATGTTGGCAATAGGCTTATTTATGACGAACTTAATTACGATGCCGATACCGAGAAACAGAAATTCCAAGAACTTTTTCATGCCCTTACAAGTGATTTATTTTCTTTATACTATGAATTACAAAAATGATTTTTATTGTCCTAGCACTTATAATTCTTGGTTTGTATTTTATAGATGAACAACATTTGATATTTGAGAAAATCATGGATGCTGCTAACAAACAGAGTGGAGGGGTATTTTTCTTGCATGGTTACGGAGGGACTGGTAAAACTTTCATGTGGAGAACACTATCAAGTTCACTTCGTTCTCAAAAAAAATTGTTCTTACTGTTGCTTCAAGTGGGATAGCTTCGTTATTATTGCCGGCTGGAAGAACAGCACACTCAAAGTTCAAAATACCTGTGCCAACGCTTGACAACTCAACTTGCAACATCGACAAAGACACCGAACATTCTCAATTATTTGAAGCAACAGATGTGATAATATGGTATGAGGCACCTATGTCTCACAAGAACTGCTTCGAAGCATTCGATAAAACCCTTAAAGATGTAATGAGCAAAAAGGGTGTTGAGAATACTATTTTTGGTGGAAAAGTTGTTGTATTTGGAGGAGATTTTAGACAGATTCTTCCTGTTGTTCCAAGAGTTAGGCGTTCTGATATTGTTCATGCATCAATTAGTTCATCTTATGTATGGGATTATTTCCAGGTTTTAACACTATCAAAAAATATGAGACTTCAAGAGGGAAGAGACAACACAAGTTCTAATGAACTAGCGGAATTTTCAAAATGGATTTTAAATGTGGGTGATGGTAAGATTTGTGAACCCAATGATGGTTTGGTTGATATTGAAATTCCTCAAGAGCTATTAATATCAAATTTTGATGATCCTATAAGAGCAATTGTTGAAAACACATATCCCAATTTGTTGGAAAAATATCAAGATGTTGAATTCTTACAAGGAAAGGCTATTCTTGCTTCAACCATTGAAGTTGTGGACAAAATCAATCATTATGTATTAGACTTGATACCAGGTACATGTGTTTTATATTTACTGTATTATTACATTCATAATATATATATATATATATATATATATATATATATATATATATATATATATATATATATATATATATATATATATATATATATATATATATATATATATATATATATATATATATATATATATATATATATATATATATATATATATATATATATATATATATATATATATATATTTAAGAACATAGTTTTACTAATTTATTTATGTTTTGCTTTTAAACTTTTTTTAGGAGAAGAGAAAGAGTATTTGAGTTTTGATTCCATTGATAGAACATATTCAAGTTATACTGAAGCATATGAAGTTATAACTTCTGAATTTCTCAGTAAATTAAGAACGTCAGGGCTTCCCAATCATAGGATCAAATTGAAGGTTGGTACACCTATTATGCTAATGAGAAATTTGGACCAAGCCGATGGGTTGTGCAACGGAACAAGATTAATTGTTACAAGATTTGCAAACCATGTCATTGAGGCAAAAATCATGTCTGGAAAGAACATAGGTAACATTTTTTACATTCCACGAATGTCTATGTCACCTTCTGATTCACCTTGGCCATTCAAGTTGATTAGGAGACAATTTTCGATTATTGTCTCCTATGCAATGACAATTAATAAGTCACAAGGTCAATCTCTTGATAGTGTTGGATTGTATTTGCCTACTCCTGTGTTTAGTCATGGTCAATTATATGTTTCAATTTCAAGAGTTAAGAGCAAAAGTGGGCTAAAAATCCTAATTCATGACAAGGAGAATGTACCGTGTTCTACTACTACTAATGTTGTGTACAAGGAAGTCTTTCAAGCACTTTGATAGTTTGTAAACTTTATATCTTATAATTTACGATTCAAATTAAAAATCTATTTTAAATTAAAATATATAGTATGTACATTTTCCATGTATTTCAAGAAGTATATAATTTTTCCTATTTGTTCATGCAGACGTGATTTGTTGATAGGACCGGCGCTTGCTACAAATATGGAGTTAAATGCCAACATGGTTTACATGAGACATATACTCAACTGAAAACATGGTAACATACTTAATAATTTAATAATCTATAAATGTAATGTGAATCCAGACGAGACCCGTGCCATAGCACGGGTTTGTTACTAGTTATAACATTTAAATAAAAGGGAAATTATGAGCATATGTTATAGTCACATATAATTTATTGTGACTTTATTATCTTTTTAAGAGTTATTAATGTGTATTATTATATAAGGATTGATCATTGATCAATGCATTTTCATGCACATCTTTCCACGATATTATTAATTTATTTCTTTAGTTTATTGTGTTTATTTTTATGTTTTAATATATTTTGCTAATTTATTTTATTTTTGCATTTAATTAATTTTCGTATTTTATTTTCAGCAACTGCAGCTTTCGCGGAAAAAAGCATAACTAATTCTACAAAAATCGGATCAAGGCGATTGATCATGCGTTGGAAAGCTAAGAAAATGGCATACAACTTTCTAGTTTTGGCCAGAAGCTCATTCGAAGTGGAGGAAGGTTGAAAAAGTCGTTGAAGTTTCAGCTTTATACTTTTAAGTTTTGGGTTAGTAGTTTTGGGTCTGGGTTATGTTTTCAACCCAGTTGGATTGTAAACAGAATGAATTGTTCCTCTTTAACCGGGGGTAAGCCGCATAACAGGAAGGATCATGTTTTTACTGTAGACAAAGGGAGAAAATTTTTTAGTACGAATGGGAATGGAGAACAAATCCGTTAGAGTTGATCTACTGTAACTTGGTTTCCAAAACTTGAGGTTAATATAATTTACAATTCAATTTCTATTCATATCAATTTTGCCTTTTATATTCGTTTGCTTAATTCAAATTATCTTAGAGTAATCTTGTTGGTTCGATTGAATTATGTTTCCCAATTATAATTGCGTTATATTGTATGCTTAATTCGTTATTCCATTTGTTGATTAACCGTTTGCTTAATTCGGTGAAAAGAAAACATAATTCTTATTTTTTTTCATTCTCGCTTGTTGGATGATATTGTGATCGAATTTGAATAGGAATCCGCTTAGGGAAGTTAAATTGTATTAATCGATGATAGTAGGAACCCGAAACAGTAGATCAACTTATTTCATAATCACTTATTTTAAGGGCTTATTTTCTATTTTTTTATAAATCGTCCTTAAAACCAAACCCCCCCAATTCGATTTCTGTTGTTTAATAAAATCAAGAATCCTTGTGAGAACGATATCCGAGTTACAGTTGTCGTTAAATACTACAGTTTTGAAATTTAAGGAACCAATTTGATACAAAAAAAATTAATGGACCAAACTGAACCATGACCTATAGTTAAGATACCAAATTATGTATTTTGTCTAATAGAATTTATAAATTTCAACCAAATAACTTACAATAAAAATAAAATTCATGATACTTTAGGGTATACGTTGGAAATTATAACATTTAAATAAAAGGGAAATTATGAGCATATGTTATAGTCACATAAAAATTTATTGTGACATTATTATCTTTTTAAGAGTTATTAGTGTGTATTATTGTATAAGGATTGGTCATATTTTTTATAAACACCGTAAATATTTGAAACCGGAGGACTACTGTCTGTTATTTCTTAAAACCAAGATGTTATAACCATAGTTTTAAAATTCATATCCTTTCGGTCGGTTGGACCGGTTAGACTGTGAATCATAGAGTAGAACGATTCAGTAAGGTTATTAGATCATTGTTGTCGATAAAAATCTCTGTGACTCAGACGGTTCACTAGTCAGATCAGTGAACCTGTGGGTTTCTTAATCTGGCAGATTGAATGTTTTATGTTTTTTGACTTAATTATAATTTTCATTCTTTATTTTCATTTTCTTAAGTTTTGGTGTTCTATTTTTAAATCCTATTATATTAATATATATAATTATCTTAATTATTTATGATAACGAAATAATATTACGAATATAAATATAAAATTTTATCAAATTTTAAGAATCTAACCTATAACCTTTTAAAATTATTGGGATTCTAATTTTACTTTTGCACCTTAAATCTCTTTGATGTTTAATTTAATTAAAAAAACAAAGTTATATATTCTATAATTGTAATATTACAATTTTCATTATATTCTATGTAATATGTCATTTTGTCAACCTTTAGGAACATGTCTATGTAACATGTCATTTTGTCAACCTTTTGAAACATATCTATGTAATATGTCATTCTATCAAATTTTTGCAACATTTCTATGTAACATGTCATTATGTCAACCATTTGGAACATGTCTATGTATTTTGGAACATATCTATGTAACATGTCAACTTCATATTTTCATTTCAAGTAATTTGATGTGTTCATTTACTAGTAATACCCAAATTTATGTTGCTACAATTAATGATATGCCAAACCAAATAAGTCATATTAAAATTATAAACTGTGTTAAAATTACACATAAAATTGCACATAACATTCATAAACTGATAAATTATGTTAGAATTACACATAAACTGTGTTGAAATTACAGACAAGGTTGCTACATACACCTAATACAGCTTAATGACAAATACACATAACATTACAAAACACATGATCTTCAATGTTTTTTTCCACTTCAAGATCTTGTTCACTTGAATTTGAAGTTCTAACACAGCATCCCCTAATTCTTCATTTCTAACCGTTAATTTTTCGTATTGATTCTTAGTTTCATCTAAATTCTTTGTTGTGCTTCCCAATATATTAATCACTACTTGGTTTATGTCTTCTGCCAATTCCTCATGAAACCGATCGAAGAAACCACATCCTCTTTGGAAGGATTCCTACAAATTTAAAAATTTGATCAAACTTTGTTTACCATTTTTTAACATACCCAAACTAAAATTAGGACTTACCTTGTAATTGTGACAACCCAAAATTTCTTTCCATAAATCTTCTCAGTGGTTGTCCTACGAAGAACATTGTTATCTCCACAACAGCAAAGTCGTGCAATTTGCAAGCTACTATGTACACATGACCCAACACTTTCAGATTTCTTGAGGTTCATTTGCGAATAAGAATGCTTCATATTCATGGATAATGGAGTGAAACATCTTGAGTAATATGAAAACGGAATTTAAAACGCATTTGTAGCAGACAAGATTTTGCTCAAGTGAAGAAAACACTTTTCGGGTAAAGACGATGGTGAAGAACATATATAAATAAGATGAAGATGACGTGTCGGCTCACCAGCTACATAGGTCATCTTAACGAACGTTGGAGCCCAACTGACATAAGGGAATTCTTTGTTACGTTTTGAAACTTAAGAAACCAATTTGATACAAAAAAAATTAATGGACCAAACTGAACCATGACCTATAGTTAAGAGACCAATATGTGTGTTTTGTCTAGTAGAATTTATAAATTTCAACGAAATAACTTACAATAAAAATAAAATTCATGATACTTTAGGCTATACGTTGGAAATTATAACATTTAAATAAAAGGGAAATTATGAGCATATGTTATAGTCACATAAAATTTATTGTGACATTATTATCTTTTTAAGAGTTATTAGTGTGTATTATTATATAAGGATTGATCATTGATCAGTGCATTTTCATGCACATCCTTCCACGATATTATTAATGTATTTCTTTAGTTTATTGTGTTTATTTTTATGTTTTAATATATTTTGCTAATTTGTTTTATTTTTGCATTTAATTAATTTTCGTATTTTATTTTCAGCAAGTGCATCTTTCGAGGAAAAAATCATAACTAATTCTACAAAAATCGGATCAAGGAGAATGGCCATGCGTTGGAAAGCTAAGAAAATAGCCTATAACTTTCTAGTTTTGGCCAGAAGCTGATTCGAAGTGGAGAAAGGTTGAAAAAGTCGTTGAAGTTGAATCTTTATACTTTTATGTTTTGGGTCTGGGTTATGTTTTCAACCCAGTTGAATTGTAAACTGAATGGATTGTTCCTCTTTAACCGGGGGGCAGCCGCATAACGGGAAGGATCACATTTTTACTGTAGACAAAGGGAGAAAACAATTTAGTACGAATGGGAATGGAGAAGTAATCCGTTAATGTTTATCTGCTGTAACTTGGTTTCCAAAACTTGAGGTTAATATAATTTACAATTCAATTTCTATTCATATCAATTTTGCCTGTTATATTCGTTTGCTTAATTCAAATTATCTTAGAGTAATCTTGTTGGTTCGATTGAATTATGTTTCCCAATTATAATTGCGTTATATCGTATGCTTAATTCGTTATTTCGTTTGTTGATTAACCGTTTGCTTAATTCGGTGCAAAGGGAACATAATTCTTATTTTTTTTTCATTCTCGCTTGTTGGATGAAATTGTGATCGAATTTGAACAGGAATCCGCTTAGGGAAGTTAAATTGTATTAATCGATGATAGTAGGAACCCGAAACAGTAGATCGACTTATTTCATAATCACTTATTTTAAGCACTTATTTTCTGTTTTTTTTATAAATCGTCCTTAAAACCAAACCCCCCCAATTCGATTTCTGTTGTTTAATAAAATCAAGAATCCTTGTGAGAACGATATCCGAGTTACAGTTGTCGTTAAATACTACAGTTTTGAAACTTAAGGAACCAATTTGATACAAAAAAATTAATGGACCAAACTGAACCATGACCTATAGTTAAGAGACCACAATGTGTATTTTGTCTAATAGAATTTATAAATTTCAACGAAATAACTTACAATAAAAATAAAATTCATGATACTTTAGGCTATACGTTGGAAATTATAACATTTAAATAAAAGGGAAATTATGAGCATATGTTATAGTCACATAAAAATTTATTGTGACATTATTATATTTTTAAGAGTTATTAGTGTGTGTTATTGTATAAGGATTGGTCATTGATCAGTGCATTTTGATACATATCCTTCCACGATTGTACTAATGCATTTGTTTAGTTTATTGTGTTTATTTTAATGTTTTAATATGTTTTGCTAATTAATTTTATTTTTGCATTTAATTAATTTTCGTATTTTATTTTCAGCAACTGCAGCTTTCGCGGAAAAATTCAAACTAATTCTAAAAAAATCGGATCGAGGAGTTTGACCATGCGTTGCAAAGCTAAGAAAATGGCCTAAAACTTTCTACTTTTGGCCAGAAGCTGATTCGAAGTGCAGAAAGTTTGAAAAAGTCGTTGAAGTTGCTGCTTTAGACTTTTAAGTTTTGGGTTAATAGTTTTGGGCACGGGTTATGTTTTCAACCCAGTTGGTTTGTAAACCGAATGGATTGTTCCTCTTTAACCGGGGGGCATCCGCATAACGGGAAGGATCACGTTTTTACTGTAGACAAAGGGAGAAAACAATTTAGTATGAATAGGAATGGAGAACTAATCTGTTAGAGTTGATCTGCTGTAACTTGGTTTCCAAAACTTGAGGTTAATATAATTTACAATTAAATTTCTATTCATATCAATTTTGCCTTTTATATTCGTTTGCTTAATTCGAATTATCTTAGAGTAATCTTGTTGGTTCGATTGAATTATGTTTCCCAATTATAATTGCGTTATATCGTATGCTTAATTCGTTATTCCGTTTGTTGATTAACCGTTTGCTTAATTCGGTGAAAAGGGAACATAATTCTTATTTTTTTTCATTCTCGCTTGTTGGATGAAATTGTGATCGAATTTGAATAGGAATCCGTTTAGGGAAGTTAAATTGTATTAATCGATGATAGTAGGAACCCGAAACAGTAGTTCGACTTATTTCATAATCACTTATTTTAAGCGCTTATTTTCTGTTTTTTTATAAATCGTCCTTAAAACCAATCCCCCCAATTCGATTTCTGTTGTTTAATAAAATAGAGAATCCTTGTGAGAACGATATCCGAGCTACAATTGTCGTTAAATACTACATTTTTGAAACTTAAGGAACCAATTTGATACAAAAAAAATTAATGGACCAAACTGAACCATGACCTATAGTTAAAAGACCAAAATGTGTATTTTGTCTAATAGAATTTATAAATTTCAACGAAATAACTTACAATAAAAATAAAATTCATGATAATTTAGACTATACGTTTGAAATTATAACATTTAAATAAAAGGGAAATTATGAGCATATGTTATAGTCACATAAAAATTTATCGTGGCATTATTAACTTTTTAAGAGTTATTAGTGTGTATTATTGTATAAGGATTGGTCATATTTTTTATAAACTCCATTAATATTTGAAACCAGAGGACTACTGTCTGTAATTTCTTAAAACTAAGATGTTATAACCATAGTTTTAAAATTCACATCCTTTCGGTCAGTTGGACCGGTTAGACTGTGAATCATAGAGTAGAACGATTCAGTAAGGTTATTATATCATTGTTGTCGATAAAATTTTGTGTGACTCAGACGGTTCACTAGTCAGATCAGTGAATCTGTAGGTTTCTTAATCTGGCAGATTGAATGTTTTATGTTTTTTGACTTAATTATAATTTTCATTCTTTATTTTCATTTTCTTAAGTTTTGGTGCTCTATATTTAAATCCTGTTTTATTAATATATATAATTATCTTAATTATTTATGATAAAGAAATAATATTACAAATATAAATATAAAATTTATTCAAATTTTAAGAATCTGACCTATAACCTTTTAAAATTATTGGGATTCTAATTTTACTTTTGCACCTTAAATCTCTTTGATGTTTAATTTAATTAAAAAAACAAAGTTATATATTCTATAATTGTAATATT
Source organism: Vicia faba (assembly GCA_948472305.1). Taxonomy (NCBI): domain Eukaryota; kingdom Viridiplantae; phylum Streptophyta; class Magnoliopsida; order Fabales; family Fabaceae; genus Vicia; species Vicia faba. The sequence goes on from OX451735.1 coordinate 993,672,992, forward strand.
ACAATTTTCATTATATTCTATGTAATATGTCATTTTGTCAACCTTTAGGAACATGTCTATGTAACATGTCATTTTGTCAACCTTTTGAAACATATCTATGTAATATGTCATTGTATCAAACTTTTGCAACATGTCTATGTAACATGTCATTATGTCAACAATTTGGAACATGTCTATGTATTTTGGAACATATCTATGTAAACATGTCAACTTCATATTTTCATTTCAAGTAATTTGATGTGTTCATTTACTAGTAATACCCAAATTTATGTTGCTACACTTAATGATATGCCAAACAAAATAAGTCATACTAAAATTATAAACTGTGTTAAAATTACACATAAGATTGCACATAACCTTCATAAACTGATAAATTATGTTAGAAGTACACATAAACTGTGTTGAAATTACAGACAAGGTTGCTACATACACCTAATACAGCTTAATGACAAATACACATGACATTACAAAACACATGATCTTCAATGTTTTTTCCCACTTCAACATCTTGTTCACTTGAATTTGAAGTTCTAACACAGCATCCCCTAATTCTTCATTTCTAACTTTTAATTTTTCATATTGATTCTTAGTTTCATCTAAATCATTTGTTGTGCTTCCCAATCTATTAATCACTACTTGGTTTATGTCTTCTGCCAATTCCTCATGAAACCAATCGAAGAAACCAAATCTTTTTTGCAAGGATTCCTGCAAATTTAAAAATTTGATCAAACTTTGTTTACCATTTTTTAACACACTCAAACTAAAATTAGGACTTACCTTTTAATTGGGATAACCCAAAATTTCTTTCCATAATTCATCTCAGTGGTTGTCCTACGAAGAACAATGTTATCACCACAACAGCAAAGTGGTGCAATTTGCAAGCTACTGTGTACACATGACCCAACACTTTCAGATTTCTTCAGGTTCATTTGCGAATAAGAATGCTTCATATTCATGGATAATGGAGCGAAACATCTTGAGTAATATGAAAATGGAGTTGAAAATGCATCTGGAGCATAAGATTTTGCTCAAGTGAAGAAAATGCATCTGGAGTAAAGACGATGGTGAAGAACATATATAAATAAGATGAAGATGACGTTCCAGCTCACCAGCTACATAGGTCAAGTTAACGAACGTTGGAGCCCAACTGACATAAGGGAATTCTTCGTTACGTTTTGAAACTTAAGGAACCAATTTGATACAAAAAAAATTAATGGACCAAACTGAACCATGACCTATAGTTAAGAGACCAAAATGTGTATTTTTTTTTAATAGAATTTATAAATTTCAACGAAATAACTTACAATAAAAATAAAATTCATGATACTATACGCTATACATTGGAAATTATAACATTTAAATAAAAGGGAAATTATGGGCATATGTTATAGTCACATAAAAATTTATTGTGACATTATTATCTTTTTAAGAGTTATTAGTGTGTATTATTGTATAAGGATTGGTCATATTTTTTATAAACTCCGTTAATATTTGAAACCGGAGAACTACTGTCTGTAATTTCTTAAAACCAAGATGTTATAACCATAGTTTTAAAATTCATATCCTTTCGGTCGGTTGGACCGGTTAGACTGTGAATCATGGAGTAGAACGATTCAGTAAGTTTATTAGATCATTGTTGTCGATAAAAATCTGTGTGACTCAGACGGTTCACTAGTCAAATCAATGAACCTGTGGGTTTCTTAATCTGGCAGATTGAATGTTTTATGTTTTTTGACTTAATTATAATTTTCATTCTTTATTTTAATTTTCTTAAGTTTTGGTGCTCTATTTTTAAATCATGTTTTATTAATATATATAATTATCTTAATTATTTATGATAACGAAATAATATTTCGAATATAAATATAAAATTTTATGAAATTTTAAGAATCTGACTTATAACCTTTTAAAATTATTGGGATTCTAATTTTACTTTTTCACCTTAAATCTCTTTGATGTTTAATTTAATTAAAAAAACAAAGTTATATATTCTATAATTGTAATATTAAAATTTTCATTATATTATATGTAATATGTCATTTTGTCAACCTTTAGGAACATGTCTATGTAACATGTCATTTTGTCAACCTTTTGAGACATATCTATGTAATATGTCATTCTATCAAACTTTTGCAACATGTCTATGTAACATGTCATTATGTCAACCATTTGGAACACGTCTATGTATTTTGGAACATATCTATGTAACATATCAACTTCATATTTTCATTTCAAGTAATTTGATGTGTTCATTTACTAGTAATATCCAAATTTATGTTGCTACAATTAATGATATGTCAAACAAAATAAGTCATATTAAATTTATAAACTGTGTTAAAATTACACATAAGATTGCACATAACCTTCATTAACTGATAAATTATGTTAGAATTACACATAATTGTGTTGAAATTACAGACAAGGTTGCTACATACACCTAATACAGCTTAATGACAAATACACATAACATTACAAAACACATGATCTTCAATGTTTTTTTCCACTTCAACATCTTGTTCACTTGAATTTGAAGTTCTAACACAACATCCCCTAATTCTTCATTTCTAACTTTTAATTTTTCGTATTGATTCTTAGTTTCATCTAAAACCTTTGTTGTGCTTCCCAATCTATTAATCACTATTGGTTTATGTCTTCTGCCAATTCCTCATGAAACACATAGAATAAACCACATCCTCTTTGCAAGGATTCCTACAAATTTAAAAATTTGATCAAACTTTGTTTACCATTTTTTAACATACCCAAACCAAAATTAGGACTTTCCTTGTAATTGTGACAACCCCAAAATTTCTTTCCATAATTCTTCTCAGTGGTTGTCCAACGAAGAATAGTGTTGTCTCCACAACAACAAAGTGGTGCAATTTGCAAGCTACTGTGTACACATGACCCAACACTTTCAGATTTCTTCAGGTTCATTTGCGAATAAGAATGCTTCGTATTCATGGATAATGGAGCGAAACATCTTGAGTAATATGAAAACGGAGTTGAAAACGCATCTGGAGCAGAGAAGATTTTGCTCAAGTGAAGAAAATGCATCTGGAGTAAAGACGATGGTGAAGAACATATATAAATAAGATGAAGATGACGTGCCCGCTCACAGGCTACATAGGTCAAGTTAACGAACGTTGGAGCCCAACTGACATAAGGGAATTCTTTGTTACATTTTGAAACTTAAGGAACCAATTTGATACAAAAAAAACATAATGGACCAAACTGAACCATGACCTATAGTTAAGGGACCAAAATGTGTATTTTATCTAATAGAATTTATAAATTTCAACGAAATAACTTACAATAAAAATAAAATTCATGATACTATAGGCTATACATTGGAAATTATAACATTTAAATAAAAGGGAAATTATGAGCATATATTATGGTCACATAAAAATTTATTGTGACATTATTATCTTTTTAAGAGTTATTAGTGTGTATTGTTGTATAAGGATTGGTCATATTTTTTATAAACTCCGTTAATATTTGAAACTGGAGAACTACTGTCTGTAATTTCTTAAAACCAAGATGTTATAACCATAGTTTTAAAATTCATATCCTTTCGGTCGGTTGGACCAGTTAGACTGTGAATCATAGAGTAGAACGATTCAGTAAGTTTATTAGATCATTGTTGTCGATAAAAATCTGTGTGACTCAGACGGTTCACTAGTCAAATCAATGAACCTGTGGGTTTCTTAATCTGGCAGATTGAATGTTTTATGTTTTTTGACTTAATTATAATTTTCATTCTTTATTTTAATTTTCTTAAGTTTTGGTGCTCTATTTTTAAATCATGTTTTATTAATATATATAATTATCTTAATAATTTATGATAACGAAATAATATTTCGAATATAAATATAAAATTTTATGAAATTTTAAGAATCTGACTTATAACCTTTTAAAATTATTGGGATTCTAATTTTACTTTTTCACCTTAAATCTCTTTGATGTTTAATTTAATTAAAAAAACAAAGTTATATATTTTATAATTGTAATATTAAAATTTTCATTATATTATATGTAATATGTCATTTTGTCAACCTTTAGGAACATGTCTATGTAACATGTCATTTTGTCAACCTTTTGAGACATATCTATGTAATATGTCATTCTATCAAACTTTTGCAATATGTCTATGTAACATGTCATTATGTCAACCATTTGGAACACGTCTATGTATTTTGGAACATATCTATGTAACATATCAACTTCATATTTTCATTTCAAGTAATTTGATGTGTTCATTTACTAGTAATACCCAAATTTATGTTGCTACAATTAATGATATGTCAAACAAAATAAGTCATATTAAATTTATAAACTGTGTTAAAATTACACATAAGATTGCACATAACCTTCATTAACTGATAAATTATGTTAGAATTACACATAATTATGTTGAAATTACAGACAAGGTTGCTACATACACCTAATACAGCTTAATGACAAATACACATAACATTACAAAACACATGATCTTCAATGTTTTTTTCCACTTCAACATCTTGTTCACTTGAATTTGAAGTTCTAACACAACATCCCCTAATTCTTCATTTCTAACCCTTAATTTTTCGTATTGATTCTTAGTTTCATCTAAAACCTTTGTTGTGCTTCCCAATCTATTAATCACTATTGGTTTATGTCTTCTGCCAATTTCTCATGAAACACATAGAAGAAACCACATCCTCTTTGCAAGGATTCCTACAAATTTAAAAATTTGATCAAACTTTGTTTACCATTTTTTAACATACCCAAACCAAAATTAGGACTTTCCTTGTAATTGTGACAACCCCAAAATTTCTTTCCATAATTCTTCTCAGTGGTTGTCCTACGAAGAATAGTGTTGTCTCCACAACAGCAAAGTGGTGCAATTTGCAAGCTACTGTGTACACATGACCCAACACTTTCAGATTTCTTCAGGTTCATTTGCGAATAAGAATGCTTCGTATTCATGGATAATGGAGCGAAACATCTTGAGTAATATGAAAACGGAGTTGAAAACGCATCTGGAGCAGAGAAGATTTTGCTCAAGTGAAGAAAATGCATCTGGAGTAAAGACGATGGTGAAGAACATATATAAATAAGATGAAGATGACGTGCCCGCTCACAGTCTACATAGGTCAAGTTAACGAACGTTGGAGCCCAACTGACATAAGGGAATTCTTTGTTACATTTTGAAACTTAAGGAACCAATTTGATACAAAAAAAACTTAATGGACCAAACTGAACCATGACCTATAGTTAAGGGACCAAAATGTGTATTTTATCTAATAGAATTTATAAATTTCAACGAAATAACTTACAATAAAAATAAAATTCATGATACTATAGGCTATACATTGGAAATTATAACATTTAAATAAAAGGGAAATTATGAGCATATATTATAGTCACATAAAAATTTATTGTGACATTATTATCTTTTTAAGAGTTATTAGTGTGTATTGTTGTATAAGGATTGGTCATATTTTTTATAAACTCCGTTAATATTTGAAACTGGAGAACTACTGTCTGTAATTTCTTAAAACCAAGATGTTATAACCATAGTTTTAAAATTCATATCCTTTCGGTCGGTTGGACCAGTTAGACTGTGAATCATAGAGTAGAACGATTCAGTAAGTTTATTAGATCATTGTTGTCGATAAAAATCTGTGTGACTCATACGGTTCAATAGTCAAATCAGTGAACTTGTGGGTTTCTTAATCTGGAAGATTGAATGTTTTAAGTTTTTTGACTTAATTATAATTTTCATTCTTTATTTTCATTTTCTTAAGTTTTGGTGCTCTATTTTTAAATCATGTTTTATTAATATATATAATTATCTTAATTATTTATGATAACAAAATAATATTACAAATATAAATATAAAATTTTATCAAATTTTAAGAATCTGACCTATAACCTTTTAAAATTATTGGGATTCTAAGTTTACTTTTTCACCTTAAATCTCTTTGATGTTTAATTTAATTAAAAAAACAAAGTTATATATTCTATAATTGTAATATTACAATTTTCATTATATTCTATGTAATATGTCATTTTGTCAACCTTTAGGAACATGTCTATGTAACATGTCATTTTGTCAACCTTTTGAAACATATCTATGTAATATGTCATTCTATCAAACTTTTGCAAAATGTCTATGTAACATGTCATTATGTCAACCATTTGGAACATGTCTATGTATTTTGGAACATATCTATGTAACATGTCAACTTCATATTTTCATTTCAAGTAATTTGATGTGTTCATTTACTAGTAATACCCAAATCTATGTTGCTACAATTAATGATATGCCAAACAAAATAAGTCATATTAAATTTATAAACTGTGTTAAAATTACACATAAGATTGCACATAACCTTCATAAACTGATAAATTATGTTAGAATTACACATAAACTGTGTTGAAATTACATACAAGGTTGCTACATACACCTAATACAGCTTAATGACAAATACACATAACATTACAAAACACATGATCTTCAATGGTTTTTTCCACTTCAACATCTTGTTCACTTGAATTTGAAGTTCTAACACAGCATCCCATAATTCTTCATTTCTAACCCTTAGTTTTTCGTATTGATTCTTAGTTTCATCTAAATCTTTTGTTGTGCTTCCATATATATTAATCACTTGGTTTATCTCTTCTGCCAATTCCTCATGAAACCAATCAAAGAAACCACATCCTCTTTGTAAGGATTCCTACAAATTTAAAAATTTTGTCAAACTTTGTTTACCATTTTTTACCATACCCAAACCAAAATTAGGACTTACCTTGTAATTCTGACAACCCCAAAATTTCTTTGCATAATTCTTCTCAGTGGTTGTCCTACGAAGAACAGTGTTATCTCCACAACAACATAGTGGTGCAATTTGCAAGCTACTGTGTACACATGACCCAACACCTTCAGATTTCTTCAGGTTCATTTGCGAATAAGAATGCTTCGTATTCATGGATAATGGAGGGAAACATCTTGAGTAATATGAAAACGGAGTTGAAAACGCATCTGGAGCAAAGAAGATTTTGCTCAAGTGAATAAAATGCATCTGGAGTAAAGACGATGGTGAAGAACATATATAAATAAGATGAAGATGACGTGCCAGCTCACCAGCTACATAGGTCAAGTTAACGAACGTTGGAGCCCAACTGGCATAAGGGAATTCTTTGTTACGTTTTGAAACTTAAGGAACCAATTTGATACAAAAATAATTAATGGACCAAACTGAACCATGACCTATAGTTAAGAGACCAAAATGTGTATTTTGTCTAATAGAATTTATAAATTTCAACGAAATAACTTACAATAAAAATAAAATTCATGATACTTTAGGCTATACGTTGGAAATTATAACATTTAAATAAAAGGGAAATTATAAGCATATGTTATAGTTACATAAAAATTTATTGTGACATTATTATCTTTTTAAGAGTTATTAGTGTATATTATTGTATAAGGATTGGTCAATGATCGGTGCATTTTGATGCACATCCTTCCACGATTGTACTAATGCATTTATTTAGTTTATTGTGTTTATTTTTATGTTTTATTATGTTTTTCTAATTTATTTTATTTTTGCATTTAATTAATTTTCGTATTTTATTTTCAGCAACTGCAGCTTTCACGAAAAAATTCAAAACTAATTCTACAAAATCGGATCAAGGCGTTTGACCATGCATTGGAAAGCTAAGAAAATGGCCTACAACTTTCTAGTTTTGGCCAGTGGCTGATTCAAAGTGCCGAAAGGTTGAAAAAATCGTTGAAGTTGCAGCTTTAGACTTTTAAGTTTTGGGTTAGTAGTTTTGGGCCTGGGTTATGTTTTCAACCCAGTTGGTTTGTAAACCGAATGGATTGTTCCTCTTTAACCGGGGGGCAGCCGCATAACGGGAAGGATCACGTTTTTACTGTAGAAAAAGGGAGAAAACAATTTAGTACGAATGGGAATAGAGAACTAATTCGTTAGAGTTGATCTGCTGTAACTTGGTTTCCAAAACTTGAGGTTAATATAATTTACAATTCAATTTCTATTCATATCAATTTGGCCTTTTATATTCTTTTGTTTAATTCGAATTATTTTAGAGTAATCTGGTTGGTTCGATTGAATTATGTTTCCCAATTATAATTACATTATATCGTATGCTTAATTCGTTATTCCGTTTTTTGATTAACTGTTTGCTTAATTCGGTGAAAAGGGAACATAATTCTATTTTTTTTCATTCTCGCTTGTTGGATGAAATTGTGATCGATTTTGAATAGGAATCCACTTAGGGAAGTTAAATTGTATTAATCGATGATAGTAGGAACCCGAAACAGTAGATCAACTTATTTAATAATCACTTATTTTAAGCGCTTATTTTCTATTTTTTTTATAAATCGTCCTTAAAACCAAACCCCACAATTCGATTTTTGGTGTTTAATAAAATCAAGAATCCTTGTGAGAACGATATCCGAGTTACATCTTAGGCAACTGATATCTTGCCAAAATAATATCATGAAGATGCTGTCATAACATCACATTATGTGAAGGTAATGTCATAACAGCACATTATGACATTAGCTGCACATATCTTCATTTTACTATTCTTAGCATCAGTTTATATGGAAATGATTTAATATTAGACAACTATATTTAGAATGATTAGATATTATATTCAACCCTATACGTGTATACATATCAGATCAAGAATCAATGAAAAGGATCCCATTACAAACTAATATTTTCCATGGTATCAGAGCTGCAATACATAATAGAAACAAAGCCAGTTTGAATCATGTCGGATACCGAAGACTCTGCAGCTTCAGCAAATAGAAAGAGCACAAAGACAGTTAACAATGGCGATGGAGTTGTCATCAGAAAAACCATCTCCCCTTATGATATCACTTCCAACGACAATCCTGGAAGTTTGATAACTCATGTGCAATTAAAGGGAGAAAACTACGATGAATGGGCTCGTTCACTCAGAACAGCTCTTCGAGCACGAAAGAAATTCGGTTTTGTCGATGGAACAATTGGCAAGCCCGACGACGGATCCACAGATCTTGAAGATTGGTGGACAAACAACTCATTATTGGTGTCTTGGATCATGAATACCATTGAACCTTCGCCGCGATCGACTATGTCGCACATGGAGGTAGCTATGGATCTTTGGAACGACATCCAGGAGCGGTTTTCCATTGTGAATGGACCACGTATTCAACAGCTCAAAGCTGAACTAGTTGAATGCAAGCAGAAAGGTTTGACCATTGTGACATACTATGGCAAACTGAAAAAATTGTGGGAAGAATTAGTGAACTATGATCAGATTCTGACATGCAAGTGTGGATTGTGTACGTGCAATATCAGCAATAAAATTACAAAGAAACATGAGGAGGAGAAAGTTCACCAATTTCTCATGGGATTGGATGATACTCTCTATGGGACAGTCCGATCTAATTTTCTTGCCCAGGATCCTCTACCTACACTAAACAAAGTGTATGCAACACTGGTGCAAGAGGAACGACTACGCACAATAACTCGTGTGACAGAAGAACATGGTGAAGCAATGGCATTTGCAGTACACTCAAATGTCAAACACAAGGAGAGAGGAAGATTATGCAATCACTGCAATCAAACTGGGCATGATTCAGAAGGTTGTTTTCAACTCATAGGATATCCTGAATGGTGGGGAGATCGACCACGTGGACCAATAAAGGGGTCTGGACGCGGGAAACTAGAACGATCTAATAACAGAAATCGAGGAGGTACCGCTAAGGCTCACATAGCACAAGAAAAAGCGGCAAAAAAAGAGATCACTACTGATGTTCCAGAGGCTGATTTCGGCCTTACTAGTGATCAATTGCAAACACTAGCTAGCCTTTTAAACAATGTCAAACTAGGTACTTCACACCATTCAACTGAGAAGCTCAATGGTAAGTGTTCCTTCTTGCCATGGATTATTGATACAGGTGCTTCACACCATATGACTGGTCAATTGGACTGCCTAACCAATATACACAACATCTTTGAGTGCTCTATAGGACTCCCAAATGGTGAAGAGACAGTGACCACCAAAGAAGGAAATGTGGTGCTCAATGAAAGGCTGCAACTAAAAAATGTTCTATATGTGCCTAGTTTGCAATGCAATCTTATTTCAGTGTCACAACTACTGAAAAATTCTAATTACACTGTCCTATTTACTGACAACTCATGTCTTCTACAGGACCCCACTTTGAGGACGCCGATTGGAGCGGGTGAACAAAGAGAGGGGCTATACTATCTTAGAGGGATTGTCAAGGCGGCTGCAATGAAGACTAATAAAGAGGTTTCTTTGGATTTGTTGCATCAAAGACTAGGACATGCATCTTTGAAAGTTCTGCAAACGCTTCCAAATGTTAGCCCCGGTAGAAAAAATAATTTATATATTCAGACTTGTGATATATGCCTTCGAGCAAAACAGTCACGAGCCAATTTTCCTATTAGTGAAAATAAAGCAACCACTCGTTTTCATTTAATTCATTGTGATTTATGGGGGCCTTATCGAAATGATACTTTTTGCGGTGCTAGATATTTTTTAACTATTGTTGACGATTTCTCGAGAGCAGTGTGGATTTATCTTCTTGTTGATAAAACTGAAGTCTCTAGATATCTTTATCAATTTTTAGCAATGGTTGAACGACAATTTAGTACACATGTAAAGATAATTCGAAGCGATAATGGAACTGAATTCACTTGTATGAAACCAACTTTTCGTGATCGTGGTATTATTCATGAAACTTCATGTGTTGGAACACCACAGCAAAATGGAAGAGTACAGCGTAAGCATAGGCACATTCTTAATGTCGCTCGTGCTTGGCGCTTTCAAGCCCAATTTCCAATTGAATTTTGGGGGGAATGTGCTCTTGCTGCATGTTACTTGATTAATCGAACTCCTACACGAAATTTAGATGGTAAAACTCCATTTGAACTCTTGTATGGTAGGCCTCCTTCTCTTGAGCACCTTCGTGTCATTGGCTGCCTAGCTTATGCACATAATCAACATCATAAGGGTGACAAATTCGCTAGTCGAAGTTGCAAGTGTGCATTTGTTGGATATCCTAATGGCACCAAGGGATGGCGTATGTATGACTTGGAGCTGGGTGTTTTCTTTAACTCAAGAGATGTGGTTTTCTATGAAGATAAGTTTCCGTTTGCTGCAGAAATTGTACCGCGCCAACTTGCATGTAAAGATGACCACACCTTGCCCGATGTCCCTTTCAATAAAAATATTGTTGAAGATGATCCCCTTCAGCGTGTTGTTACTATACCTGCTGTCCTTTCAGCTCTAGCAGTTGAAACTACAAGGTTACATGATCATGATGAATCAAATGGCATGCTACCAGCTGTTCCAATTGTATCTCATATTGAATCCTCTTCACCTGAGTCTCATGACATACCACCAGCTGTTGAAATCAATGAAGAACCGCCTACTACTGATACAGTCGAAAGTTTGGGACGTGGCCGTCGTGTCAAGATTCCTTCTACCAAGCTGCAAGACTTTGTGACCAATACCATCTCTAAGATATGCCCCTCAAATTGTTCCATCGCTCCGTCACGTCCTTCAGGTACACCCTATCCCTTATACGAATATGTGAATTATGCTAACTTTTCACCACAGCACAGGCATTTTTTAGCCGCTGTTTCTGCAGCCATAGAACCACAAAGCTTTGCTGAAGCTGTCAAAGATATCCGATGGCGAAATGCCATGCAACTTGAAATTGAGGCTCTTGAAAATAATGGGAGTTGGATAGTAGAAACATTTCCTCCAAACAAAAAGGCTATCGGCAGTAAATGGGTGTATCGAATTAAATATCACTCAGATGGAACTATTGAACGCTATAAGGCAAGGCTCGTTATTATGGGGAACAACCAAGTTGAGGGGTTGGATTATCATGAAACCTTTGCTCCTGTTGTGAAAATGGTAACTGTGAGAACGTTTCTTGCTGTTGCTGCTGCAAAACATTGGGAACTTCATCAAATGGAAGTTCATAACGCTTTTTTACATGGTGAGCTTGACGAAGAAGTATATATGAAATTACCCCCCGGTTTCAAGACATCTACTCCAAATCAGGTGTGTCGTTTGCGGAAATCTCTATACGGCTTGAAACAGGCACCTCGGTGTTGGTTTGCCAAACTAAAAAACGCACTTCAACGGTATGGTTTCACACAGTCCTACTCTGACTGCTCTCTTTTTACTCTACATCGTGACTGTGTAGAGTTGTATGTGTTAGTTTATGTGGATGACCTTATCATTTTGGGAAACAACAACAAAGAAATTGAGTCATTCAAATCCTACTTGAGCACATGCTTTCATATGAAAGATCTTTTCCCTTTAAAATATTTTCTTGGCATTGAGGTGGCTCGCAATTCCAAAGGAATTTTCTTGTGCCAACGAAAATACACAATTGACATCATTACTGAAGCTGGATTGTTAGGTGCTAAGCCTGTTGGTTTTCCCTTAGATCAAAATCACCATCTTCCCTTGGCCATTGGAACTCCACTTTCCAATCCGGATCGCTATCGAAGACTAGTAGGTCGTTTGGTCTACTTAACTGTCACTAGACCTGAACTTTCTTACTCGGTTCATATTTTGGCTCAATTCATGCAAAAGCCCTTAGAAGAACAGTGGAATGCAGCCCTTCGTGTTATTCGTTATCTCAAGGGAAATCCCGGCCAAGGTATTCTTCTCCAAGCTGATTGTGATCTTCAAATTAGCGCCTGGTGTGACTCGGATTGGGCAGGCTGCCCTTTAACAAGGCGCTCTCTTACTGGATGGATAGTTTTTCTTGGGAAGTCACCTATCTCTTGGAAAACCAAAAAGCAAAAGGTTGTCTCTCGTTCGTCTACTGAGGCAGAATATCGTTCCATGGCTACTACGACATGTGAACTCAAATGGTTGAAAGCACTTTTACTCTCCCTTGGCATCTCTCAATCTCGCCCCATGAAGATACATTGTGATAGTCAGTCGGCATTGCATATAGCTGCCAATCCAGTTTTCCATGAGCGCACAAAACACATCGAATTTGACTGTCATTTTTTACGCGATGAACTCCTCAACGGTAACATTTCAACTCACCATGTGTCCATAAATATTCAACTTGCTGATATATTTACTAAAGCATTGGGAAAACAACAATTTGATTACTTTCTAAACAAGTTAGGCATCCACAATTTGCATGCTCCAACTTGAGGGGGGATCTTAGGCAACTGATATCTTGCCAAAATAATATCATGAAGATGCTGTCATAACATCACATTATGTGAAGATAATGTCATAACAACACATTATGACATTAGCTGCACATATCTTCATTTTACTATTCTTAGCATCAGTTTATATGGAAATGATTTAATATTAGACAACTATATTTAGAATGATTAGATATTATATTCAACCCTATACGTGTATATATATCAGATCAAGAATCAATGAAAAGGATCCCATTACTAACTAATATTTGCCATTACAGTTGTCGTTAAATACTAAAGTTTTGAAACTTAACGAACCAATTTGATACAAAAAAAATCAATGGACCAAACTGAACCATGACCTATAGTTAAGAGACCAAAATGTGTATTTTGTCTAATAGAATTTATAAATTTGAACGAAATAACTTACAATAAAAATAAAATTCATGATACTTTAGGCTATACGTTGGAAATTATAACATTTAAATAAAAGGGAAATTATGAGCATATGTTATAGTCACATAAAAATTTATTTTGACATTATTATCTTTTTAAGAGTTATTAGTGTGTATTATTGTATAAGGATTGGTTATATTTTTTATAAACTCCGTTAATATTTGAAACCGGAGGACTACTGTCTGTAATTTCTTAAAACCAAGATTATAATCATAGTTTTAAAATTCATATCCTTTCGGTCGGTTGGACCGGTTAGATTGTGAATCAGAGAGTAGAACGATTCAGTAAGGTTATTAGATCATTGTTGTCGATAAAAATTTGTGTGACTCAGACGGTTCACTAGTCAGATCAGTGAACCTGTGGGTTTCTTAATCTGGCAGAATGAATGTTTTATGTTTTTTGACTTAATTATAATTTCCATTATTTATTATCATTTTCTTAAGTTTTGGTGCTCTATTTTTAAATCCTGTTATATTAATATATATAATTATCTTAATTATTTATGATAACGAAATAATATTACAAATATAAATATAAAATTTTATCAAATTTTAAGAATTTGACCTATAACCTTTTAAAATTATTGGGATTCTAATTTTACTTTTGCACCTTAAATATCTTTGATGTTTAATTTAATTAAAAAAACAAAGTTATATATTCTATAATTGTAATATTACAATTTTCATTATATTCTATGTAATATGTCATTTTGTCAACCTTTAGGAACATGTCCATGTAACATGTAATTTTGTCAACCTTTTAAAACATGTCTATGTAATATGTCATTCTATCAAACTTTTGCAACATGTCTATGTAACATGTCATTATGTCAATCTTTAGAAACATGTCTATGTATTTTGGAACGTATCTATGTAACGTGTCAACTTCATATTTTCATTTCAAGTAATCTGATGTGTTCATTTACTAGTAATACCTAAATTTATGTTGCGACAATTAATGATATGCCAAACTAAATAAGTCATATTAAAATTATAAAATGTGTTAAAATTACACATAAGATTGCACATAATCTTCATAAACAGATAAATTGTGTTAGAATTACACATAAACTGTATTGAAATTACACACAAGGTTGCTACATACACCTAATACAGCTTAATGACAAATACACATAACATTTTAAAACACATAATATTCAATGTTTTTTTTCCACTTCAACATCTTGTTCAGTTGAATTTGAAGTTCTAACACAACATCCCCTAATTCTTCATTTCTATCCCTCAATTTTTCGTACTTATTCTTAATTTCATCTAAATCCTTTATTGTGATTTCCAATCTATTAAACGCTACTTGGTTTATGTCTATTGCCAATTCCCCATGAAACCAATTGAATAAACCACATCCTCTTTGCAAGGATTCCTGCAAATTTAAAAAATTGATCAAACTCTGTTTACCAATTTTTAACATGCCCAAACAAAAATTAGGACTTACCTTATAATTGTGACAACCCAAAATTTATTTCCATAATTATTCTCAAAGGTTGTCCTACGAAGAACAATGTTATCTCCACAACGGCAAAGTGGTGCAATTTGCAAGCTACTGTATACACATGACCCAACACTTTCAGATTTCTTCAGGTTCATTTGCGAAGAAGAATGTTTCATATTCATGGAGAATGGAGCGAAACGACTTGAGAAATATGAAGACGGAGATGAAAGCACATCTGGAGCAGAGAAGATTTTGTGCAAGTGAAGAAAACGCGTCTCGAGTAAAGACGATGGTGAAGAACATATATAAATAAGATGAAGATAACATGCCATCTCACCAGCTACATAGGTCAAGTTAACGAACGTTTGAGCCCAACTGACATAAGGGACTTCTTTGTTACATTTTGAAACTTAAGGAACCAATTTGATACGAAAAAAATTAAGGGACCAAACTGAACCATGACCTATAGTTAAGTTAAATTATGAGTATTTTGTCTAATAGAATTTATAAATTTCAACGAAATTACTTACAATAAAAATAAAATTCATGATACTTTAGGCTATACTTTTGTAACATGTCATTATGTCAACCTTTTGGAACATGTCTATGTATTTTGGAACTTATCTATGTAACGTGTCAACTTCATATTTTCATTTCAAGTAAATCGATGTGTTCATTTACTAGTAATATCAAAATTTATATTGCTACAATTAATGATATTCCAAACAAAATAAGTCATATTAAAATTATAAACTGTGTTAAAATTACACATAAGATTGCACATAATCTTCATAAACTCATAAATTGTGTTAGAATTACACATAAACTGTATTGAAATTACACACAAGGTTACTACATACACCTAATAGAACTTAATGACAAATACACATAACATTACAAAACACATAATATTAATGTTTTTTTCCACTTAAACATCTTGTTCAGTTGAATTAGAAGTTTTAACACAACATCCCCTAATTCTTCATTTCTAACCCTCAATTTTTCGTACTTATTCTTAGTTTCACTTAAATCCTTTATTGTGCTTTCCAATCTATTAAACGCTACTTGGTTTATGTCTTTTTCCAATTCCACATGAAACCAATCGAATAAACTACATCCTCTTTGCAAGGATTCCAGCAAATTTAAAAAATCGATCAAACTTTGTTTACCAATTTTTAACATACCCAAACAATAATTAGGACTTACCTTGTAATTGTGACAACCCAAAATTTATTTCCAAAATTCTTCTCAGATGTTGTCCTACAAAGAACATTGTTATCTCCACAACGACAAAGTGGTGCAATTTGCAAGCTACTGTATACACATGACCCAACACTTTCAGATTTCTTCAGGTTCAATTGCGAAGAAGAATGTTTCGTATTCAAGGAGAATGGAGCGAAACGACTTGAGAAATATGAAGACGGAGACGAAAACACATTTGGAGCAGAGAAGATTTTGTGCAAGTGAAGAAAATGCGTTGGAGTAAAGACGATGGGGAACAACATATATGAATAAGATAAAGATAACATGCCAGCTCACCCGCTACATAGGTCAAGTTAACAAACGTTTTCGCCCAACTGACATAAGGGACTTCTTTGTTACGTTTTGAAACTTAAGGAACCAATTTGATACGAAAAAAATTAAGGGACCAAATTGAACCATGACCTATAGTTAAGATACAAAAATGAGTATTTTGTCTAATAGAATTTATAAATTTCAACAAAATTACTTACTATCAAAATAAAATTCATGATACTTTAGGTTATACGTTGGAAATTATAACATTTAAATAAAAGGGAAATTATGAGCATATGTTAAAGTCAAATAAAAATTTATTGTGACATTATCATCTTTGTAAGAGTTATTAGTGTGTATTATTTTATAAGTATTGTTCATATTTTTTATAAACTCCGTTAATATTTGAAACCGGAGGACTACTGTCTGTATTTTCTTAAAACCAAGATGTTATAACCATAGTTTTAAAATTCATATCCTTTTGGTCGGTTGGTCCGGTTAGACTGTGAATCATAGAGTAGAACGATTCCGTAAGGTTATTTGATCATTGTTGTCGATGAAAATCAGTGTGACTCAGACGGTTCACTAGTCAGATCAGTGAACTTGTGGGTTTCTTAATCTAACGGATTGAATGTTTTATGTTTTTTAACTTAATTATAATTTTTACTCTTTATTTTCATTTTCTTAAGTTTTGGTGCTCTATTTTAAAATCCGGTATTATTAATATATATATATATATATATATATATATATATATATATATATATATATATATATATATATATATATATATATATATATATATATATATATATATATATATATATATATATATATATATATATATATATATATATATATATATATATATATATATATATATATATATATATATATATATATATATATATATATATATATATATATATATATATATATATATATATATATATATATATATATATAATCATCTTATTTATTTATAATAACGAAATAATATTTCAATTATAAATATAAAATTTTATCAAATTTTAAGAATTTGACCTATAACCTTTTAAAATTATTGGGATTGTAATTTTACCTCTGCACCTTAAATCTATTTGATGTTTAATCTAATTAAAGAAAAGAAAGTTATATATTCTATAATTATAATATTACAATTATCATTATATTCTATGTAATATGTCATTTTGTCAACCTTTAGGAACATGTCTATGTAACATGTCATTTTGTCAACCTAATGAAACATGTCTATGTAATATGTCATTCTATCAAACTTTTGCAACATGTCTATGTAACATGTCATTATGTCAACCTTTTGGAACATGTCTATGTATTTTGGAACATATCTATGTAACATGCCAACTTTATATTTTCATTTCAAGTAATCACAAGTGTTCATTTACT
This sequence comes from Vicia faba, assembly GCA_948472305.1. NCBI lineage: Eukaryota > Viridiplantae > Streptophyta > Magnoliopsida > Fabales > Fabaceae > Vicia > Vicia faba. Next base: position 993,691,042 of record OX451735.1, read on the forward strand.
AGTAATACCCAAATTTATGTTTCTATAATTAATGATATGTCAAACAAAATAAGTCATATTAAAATTATAAATTGTGTTAAAATTACACATAGATTGCACATAATCTTCATAAACTGATAAATTGTGTTAGAATTACACATAAAACTGTATTGAAATTACACACAAGGTTGCTACATACACCTAATACAGCTTAATAACAAATATAAATAACATTACAAAACACATAATCTTCAATGGTTTTTTCCACTTCAACATCTTGTTCAGTTGAATTTGGTATTCTAACACAACATCCCCTAATTCTTCATTTCTATCCCTCAATTTTTCGTATTGATTCTTAGTTTAATCTAAATCCTTTATTGTGCTTTCTAATCTATTAATCTCTACTTGGTTTATGTCTTCTGCCAATTCCTCATGAAACCAATCGAAGGAACCACATCCTCTTTGCAAGGATTCCTGCAAATTTAAAAAATAGATCAAACTTTGTTTACCAATTTTTAACATACCCAAACAAAAATTAGGACTTACCTTGTAATTGTGACAACCCCAAAATTTATTTCCAGAATTCTTCTCAGATGTTGTCCTACGAAGAACAATGTTATCTCCACAACGGAAAAGTGGTGCAATTTGCAAGCTACTATATACACATGACCCAACACATTCAGATTTCTTCAGGTTCATTTGCAAAGAAGAATGCTTCATATTCATGGAGAATGGAGCGAAACGACTTGAGCAATATGAAGACGGAGATGAAAACACATTTGGAGCCGAGAAGATTTTGTGCAAGTGAAGAAAACGCGTCTGGAGTAAAGACGATGGTGAAGAACATATATAAATAAGATGAAGATAACATGCCAGCTCACCCGCTACATAGGTCAAGTTAACGAACGTTTGAGCCCAACTGACATAAGGGACTTCTTTGTTACGTTTTGAGACTTAAGGAACCAATTTGATACGAAAAAAATTAAGGGACCAAATTGAACCATGACCTATAGTTAAGATACAAAAATGAGTATTTTGTCTAATAGAATTTATAAATTTCAACGAAATTACTTACTATAAAAATAAAATTCATGATACTTTAGGTTATACGTTGGAAATTATAACATTTAAATAAAAGGGAAATTATGAGCATATGTTAAAGTGAAATAAATATTTATTGTGACATTATCATCTTTGTAAGAGTTATTAGTGTGTATTATTGTATAAGTATTGGTCATATTTTTTATAAACTCTGTTAATATTTGAAACCGGAGGACTACTGTCAGTATTTTCTTAAAACAAAGATTTTATAACCATAGTTTTAAAATTCATATCCTTTTGGTCGGTTGGACCGGTTAGACTGTGAGTCAAAGAGTAGAACGATTCTGTAAGGTTATTAGATCATTGTTGTCGATAAAAATCAGTGTGACCCAAACGGTTCACTAGTCAGATCAGTGAACCTGTGGGTTTCTTAATCCGACGGGTTGAATGTTTTATGTTTTTTAACTTAATAATAATTTTTATTCTTTATTTTCATTTTCTTAAGTTTTGGTGCTCTTTTTTAAAATCCGGTTTTATTAAAATATATATATATATATATATATATATATATATATATATATATATATATATATATATATATATTTATATATATATATATATATATATATATATATATATATATATATATATATATATATATATATATATATATATATATATATATAATCATCTTAATTATTTATAATAACGAAATAATATTTCAATTATAAATCTCTTTGATGTTTAATCTAATTAAAGAAAATAAAGTTATATATTCTATAATTATAATATTACAATTTTCATTATATTCTATGTAATATGTCATTTTGTCAACCTTTAGGAACATGTCTATGTAAAATGTCATTTTGTCAACCTTTTGAAACATGTCTATGTAATATGTCATTCAATCAAACTTTTGCAACATGTCTATGTAACATGTCATTATGTAAACCTTTTGGAACATGTCTATGTATTTTGGAACATATCTATGTAACATGCCAACTTTATATTTTCATTTCTAGTAATCAGAAGTGTTCATTTACTAGTAATACCCAAATTTATGTTATGTCAAACAAAATAAGTCATATTAAAATTATAAACTGTGTTAAAATTACACATAAGATTGCACATAATCTTCATAAACTGATAAATTGTTTTAGAATTACACATAAATTATATTGAAATTACACACAAGGTTGCTACATACACCTAATACAGCTTAATGACAAATATAAATAACATTACAAAACACATAATCTTCAATGGTTTTTTCCACTTCAACATCTTGTTCAGTTGAATTTGATATTCTAACACAACATCCCCTAATTCTTCATTTCTAACCCTCAATTTATCTTCTTAGTTTAATCTAAATCCTTTATTGTGCTTTCCAATCTATTAATCTCTACTTGGTTTATGTCTTCTGCCAATTCCTCATGAAACCAATCGAAGGAACCACATCCTGTTTGCAAGGATTCCTGCAAATTTAAAAAATAGATCAAACTTTGTTTACCAATTTTAACATACCCAAACAAAAATTAGGACTTACCTTGTAATTGTGACAACCCCAAAATTTATTTCCAGAATTCTTCTCAGATGTTGTCCTACGAAGAACAATGTTATCTCCACAACGACAAAGTGGTGCAATTTGCAAGCTACTGTATACACATGACCCAACAGTTTCAGATTTCTTCAGGTTCATTTGCAAAGAAGAATGCTTCGTATTCATGGAGAATAGGGCGAAACGACTTGAGCAATATGAAGACGGATATGAAAACACATCTGGAGCCGAGAAGATTTTGTGCAAGTGAAGAAAACGCGTCTGGAGTAAAGACGATGGTGAAGAACATATATAAATAAGATGAAGATGACGTGTCGGCTCACCAGCTACATAGGTCAAGTTAACGAACGTTGGAGCCCAACTGACATAAGGGAATTCTTTGTTACGTTTTGAAACTTAAGAAACCAATTTGATACAAAAAAAATTTAATGGACCAAACTGAATCATGACCTATAGTTAAGAGACCAATATGTGTGTTTTGTCTAATAGAGTTTATAAATTTCAACGAAATAACTTACAATAAAAATAAAATTCATGATACTTTAGGCTATACGTTGGAAATTATAACATTTTAATAAAAGGGAAATTATGAGCATATGTTATAGTCACATAAAATTTATTGTGACATTATTTTCTTTTTAAGAGTTATTGGTGTGTATTATTATATAAGGATTGATCATTGATCAGTGCATTTTCATGCACATTCTTCATATTATTAATGTATATCTTTAGTTTATTGTGTTTATTTTTATGTTTTAATATATTTTGCTAATTTATTTTATTTTTGCATTTAATTAATTTTCGTATTTTATTTTCAGCAACTGCAGCTTTCGCGGAAAAAATCATAACTAATTCTACAAAACTCGGATCAAGGCGATTGAACATGAGTTGGAAAGCTAAGAAAATGGCCTACAACTTTCTAGTTTTGGCCAGAAGCTCATTCGAAGTGGAGAAAGGTTAAAAAAGTCGTTGAAGTTGCAGCTTTATACTTTTAAGTTTTGGGTTAGTAGTTTTGGGTCTGGGTTATGTTTTCAACCCAGTTGGATTGTAAACCGAATGGATTGTTCCTCTTTAACCGGGGGGCAGCCGCATAACAGGAAGGATCACGTTTTTACTGTAGACAAAGGGAGAAAACAATTTAGTACAATGGGAATGGAGAACTAATCCGTTAGAGTTGATCTGTTGTAACTTGGTTTCCAAAACTTGAGGTTAATATAATTTACAATTCAATTTCTATTCATATCAATTTTGCCTTTTATATTCGTTTGCTTAATTCAAATTATCTTAGAGTAATCTTGTTGGTTCGATTGAATTATGTTTCCCAATTATAATTGCGTTATATGGTATGCTTAATTCGTTATTCCGTTTGTTGATTAACCGTTTGCTTAATTCGGTGAAAAGGGAACATAATTCTTATTTTTTTTCATTCTCGCTTGTTGGATGAAATTGTGATCGAATTTGAATAGGAATCCGCTTAGGGAAGTTAAATTGTATTAATCGATGATAGTAGGAACCCGATACAGTAGATCAACTTATTTCATAATCACTTATTTTTAGCGCTTATTTTCTGTTTTTTTATAAATCGTCCTTAAAACCAAACCCCCCGCAATTCTATTTCTGTTGTTTAATAAAATCAAGAATCCTTGTGAGAACGATATCCGAGTTACAGTTGTCGTTAAATACTACAGTTTTGAAACTTAAGGAACCAATTTGATAAAAAAAAAATTAATGGACCAAACTGAACCATGACCTATAGTTAAGAGACCAAAATGTGTATTTTGTCTACTAGAATTTATAAATTTCAACGAAATAACTTACAATAAAAATAAAATTCATGATACTTTAGGCTATACGTTGGAAATTATAACATTTAAATAAAAGGGAAATTATGAGCATATGTTATAGTCACATCAAAATTTATTGTGACATTATTATCTTTTTAAGAGTTATTAGTGTGTATTATTGTATAAGGATTGGTCATATTTTTTATAAACACCGTTAATATTTGAAACCGGAGGACTACTGTCTGTTATTTCTTAAAACCAAGATGCTATAACCATAGTTTTAAAATTCATATCCTTTCGATCGGTTGGACCGGTTAGACTGTGAATCATAGAGTAGAACGATTCAGTAAGGTTATTAGATCATTGTTGTCGATAAAAATCTTTGGTACTCAGACGGTTCACTAGTCAGATCAGTGAACCTGTGGGTTTCTTAACTCGCAGATTGAATGTTTTATGTTTTTTGACTTAATTATAATTTTCATTCTTTATTTTCATTTTCTTAAGTTTTGGTGCTCTATTTTTAAATCCTATTATATTAATATATATAATTATCTTAATTATTTATGATAACGAAATAATATTACGAATATAAATATAAAATTTTATCATTCTAATTTTACTTTTGCACCTTAAATCTCTTTGATGTTTAATTTAATTAAAAAAACAAAGTTATATATTCTATAATTGTAATATTACAATTACATTATATTCTATGTAATATGTCATTTTGTCAACCTTTAGGAACATGTCTATGTAACATGTAATTTTGTCAACCTTTTGAAACATATCTATGTAATATGTCATTCAATCAAACTTTTGCAACATGTCTATGTAACGTGTCATTATGTAAACCTTTTGGAACATGTCTATGTATTTTGGAACATATCTATGTAACATGTCAACTTCATATTTTTCCTTTCAAGTAATTTGATGTGTTCATTTACTAGTAATACCTAAATTTATGTTGCTACAATTAATGATATGCCAAACAAAATAAGTCATATTAAAATTATAAATTGTGTTAAAATTACACATAAAATTGCACATAACATTCATAAACTGATAAATTATGTTAGAATTACACATAAACTGTGTTGAAATTACAGACAAGGTTGCTACATACACCTAATACAGCTTAATGACAAATACACATAACATTACAAAACACATGATCTTCAATGTTTTTTTCCACTTCAACATCTTGTTCACTTGAATTAGAAGTTCTAACACAGCATCCCCTAATTCTTCATTTCTAACCCTTAATTTTTTGCATTGATTCTTAGTTTCATCTAAATCCTTTGTTATGCTTCCCAATCTATTAATAACTACTTGGTTTATGTCTTCTACCAATTCTTCATGAAACCGATCGAAGAAACCACATCCTCTTTGGAAGGATTCCAGCAAATTTAAAAATTTGATCAAACTTTGTTTACCATTTTTTAACATACCCAAACTAAAATTAGGACTTACCTTGTAATTGTGACAACCCAAAATTTCTTTCCATAAATCTTCTCAGTGGTTGTCCTACGAAGAACAGTGTTATCTCCACAACAGCAAAGTGGTGCAATTTGCAAGCTACTGTGTACACATGACCTACAACTTTCAGATTTCTTGAGGTTCATTTGCGAATAAGAATGCTTCGTATTCATGGATAATGGACTAAAACATCTTGAATAATATGAAAACGGAATTTAAAACGCATCTGGAGCAGACAAGATTTTGCTCAAGTGAAGAAAACACATTTGGGGTAAGGACGATGGTGAAGAACATATATAAATAAGATGAAGATGACGTGCCGGCTCACCAGCTACATAGGTCATGTTAACGAACGTTGGAGCCCAACAGACATAAGGGAATTCTTTGTTACGTTTTGAAACTTAAGAAACCAATTTGATACAAAAAAATTAATGGACCAAACTGAACCATGACCTATAGTTAAGAGACCAATATGTGTGTTTTGTCTAATAGAATTTATAAATTTCAACGAAATAACTTACAATAAAAATAAAATTCATGATACTTTAGGCTATACGTTGGAAATTATAACATTTTAATAAAAGGGAAATTATGAGCATATGTTATAGTCACATAAAATTTATTGTGACATTATTTTCTTTTTAAGAGTTATTAGTGTGTATTATTATATAAGGATTGATCATTGATCAGTGCATTTTCATGCACATCCTTCCAGGATATTATTAATGTATTTCTTTAGTTTATTGTGTTTATTTTTATGTTTTAATATATTTTTCTAATTTATTTTATTTTTGCATTTAATTAATTTTCGTATTTTATTTTCAGCAACTGCAGCGTTCACGGAAAAAATCATAACTAATTCTACATAAATCGGATCAAGGCGATTGACCATGCGTTGGATAGCTTAGAAAATGGCCTACAACTTTCTAGTTTTGGTCAGAAGCTCATTCGAAGTGGAGAAAGGTTGAAAAAGTCGTTGAAGTTGCAGCTTTATACTTTTAAGTTTTGGGTTAATAGTTTTGGGTCTGGGTTATGTTTTCAACCCAGTTGGATTGTAAACCGAATGGATTGTTCCTCTTTAACCGGGGGGAAGCCGCATATCAGGAAGGATCACGTTTTTACTGTAGACAAAGGGAGAAAACAATTTAGTACGAATGGGAATGGAGAACTAATCCGTTAGAGTTGATCTGTTGTAACTTGGTTTCCAAAACTTGAGGTTAATATAATTTACAATTCAATTTCTATTCAAATCAATTTTGCCTTTTATATTCGTTTGCTTAATTCAAATTATCTTAGAGTAATCTTGTTGGTTCGATTGAATTATGTTTCCCAATTATAATTGCGTTATATGGTATGCTTAATTCGTTATTCCGTTTGTTGATTAACCGTTTGCTTAATTCGGTGAAAAGGGAACATAATTCTTATTTTTTTTCATTCTCGCTTGTTGGATGAAATTGTGATCGAATTTGAATAGGAATCCGCTTAGGGAAGTTAAATTGTATTAATCGATGATAGTAGGAACCCGAAACAGTAGATCAACTTATTTCATAATCACTTATTTTTAGCGCTTATTTTCTGTTTTTTTATAAATCGTCCTTAAAACCAAACCCCCCGCAATTCTATTTCTGTTGTTTAATAAAATCAAGAATCCTTGTGAGAACGATATCCGAGTTACAGTTGTCGTTAAATACTACAGTTTTGAAACTTAAGGAACCAATTTGATACAAAAAAAATTAATGGACCAAACTGAACCATGACCTATAGTTAAGAGACCAAAATGTGTATTTTGTCTACTAGAATTTATAAATTTCAACGAAATAACTTACAATAAAAATAAAATTCATGATACTTTAGGCTATACGTTGGAAATTATAACATTTAAATAAAAGGGAAATTATGAGCATATGTTATAGTCACATAAAAATTTATTGTGATATTATTATCTTTTTAAGAGTTATTAGTGTGTATTATTGTATAAGGATTGGTCATATTTTTTATAAACACCGTTAATATTTGAAACTGGAGGACTACTGTCTGTTATTTCTTAAAACCAAGATGTTATAACCATAGTTTTAAAATTCATATCCTTTCGGTCGGTTGGACCGGTTAGACTGTGAATCATAGAGTAGAACGATTCAGTAAGGTTATTAGATCATTGTTGTCGATAAAAATCTATGGTACTCAGACGGTTCACTAGTCAGATCAGTGAACCTGTGGTTTCTTAACTCGCAGATTAAATGTTTTATGTTTTTTGACTTAATTATAATATTCATTCTTTATTTTCATTTTCTTAAGTTTTGGTGCTCTATTTTTAAATCCTATTATATTAATATATATAATTATCTTAATTATTTATGATAACGAAATAATATTACGAATATAAATATAAAATTTTATCATTCTAATTTTACTTTTGCACCTTAAATCTCTTTGATGTTTAATTTAATTAAAAAAACAAAGTTATATATTCTATAATTGTAATATTACAATTACATTATATTCTATGTAATATGTCATTTTGTCAACCTTTAGGAACATGTCTATGTAACATGTAATTTTGTCAACCTTTTGAAACATATCTATGTAATATGTCATTCAATCAAACTTTTGCAACATGTCTATGTAACATGTCATTATGTAAACCTTTTGGAACATGTCTATGTATTTTGGAACATATCTATGTAACATGTCAACTTCATATTTTTCCTTTCAAGTAATTTGATGTGTTCATTTACTAGTAATACCTAAATTTATGTTGCTACAATTAATGATATGCCAAACAAAATAAGTCATATTAAAATGATAAATTGTGTTAAAATTACACATAAAATTGCACATAACATTCATAAACTGATAAATTATGTTAGAATTACACATAAACTGTGTTGAAATTACAGACAAGGTTGCTACATACACCTAATACAGCTTAATGACAAATACACATAACATTACAAAACACATGATCTTCCATGTGTTTTTCCACTTCAACATCTTGTTCACTTGAATTAGAAGTTCTAACACAGCATCCCCAAATACTTCATTTCTAACCCTTAATTTTTTGCATTGATTCTTAGTTTCATCTAAATCCTTTGTTGTGCTTCCCAATCTATTAATAACTACTTGGTTTATGTCTTCTACCAATTCCTCATGAAACCGATCGAAGAAACCACATCCTCTTTGGAAGGATTCCTGCAAATTTAAAAATTTGATCAAACTTTGTTTACCATTTTTTAACATACCCAAACTAAAATTAGGACTTACCTTGTAATTGTGACAACCCAAAATTTCTTTCCATAAATCTTCTCAGTGGTTGTCCTACAAAGAACAGTGTTATCTCCACAACAGCAAAGTGGTGCAATTTGCAAGCTACTATGTACACATGACCTAACACTTTCAGATTTCTTGAGGTTCATTTGCAAATAAGAATGCTTCGTATTCATGGATAATGGAGTGAAACATCTTGAGTAATATGAAAACGGAATTTAAAACGCATCTGGAGCAGACAAGATTTTGCTCAAGTGAAGAAAACACATTTGGGGTAAAGACGATGGTGAAGAACATATATAAATAAGATGAAGATGACGTGCCGGCTCACCAGCTACATAGGTCATGTTAACGAACGTTGGAGCCCAACTGACATAAGGGAATTCTTTGTTACGTTTTGAAACTTAAGAAACCAATTTGATACAAAAAAAATTAATGGACCAAACTGAACCATGACCTATAGTTAAGAGACCAATATGTGTGTTTTGTCTAATAGAATTTATAAATTTCAACGAAATAACTTACAATAAAAATAAAATTCATGATACTTTAGGCTATAGGTTGGAAATTATAACATTTTAATAAAAGGGAAATTATGAGCATATGTTATAGTCACATAAAATTTATTGTGACATTATTTTCTTTTTAAGAGTTATTAGTGTGTATTATTATATAAGGATTGATCATTGATCAGTGCATTTTCATGTACATCCTTCCAGGATATTATTAATGTATTTCTTTAGTTTATTGTGTTTATTTTTATGTTTTAATATATTTTGCTAATTTATTTTATTTTTGCATTTAATTAATTTTCGTATTTTATTTTCAGCAACTGCAGCGTTCACGGAAAAAATCATAACTAATTCTACAAAAATCGGATCAAGGCGATTGACCATGCGTTGGAAAGCAAAGAAAATGGCCTACAACTTTCTAGTTTTGGTCAGAAGCTCATTCGAAGTGGAGAAAGGTTGAAAAAGTCGTTGAAGTTGCATCTTTATACTTTTAAGTGTTGGGTTAGTAGTTTTGGGTCTGGGTTATGTTTTCAACCCAGTTGGATTGTAAACCAAATGGATTGTTCCTCTTTAACCGGGGGGCAGCCGTATAACAGGAAGGATCACGTTTTTACTGTAGACAAAGGGAGAAAACAATTTAGTACGAATGGGAATGGAGAACTAATCCGTTAGAGTTGATCTGTTGTAACTTGGTTTCCAAAACTTGAGGTTAATATAATTTACAATTCAATTTCTATTCAAATCAATTTTGCCTTTTATATTCGTTTGCTTAATTCAAATTATCTTAGAGTAATCTTGTTGGTTCGATTGAATTATGTTTCCCAATTATAATTGCGTTATATGGTATGCTTAATTCGTTATTCCGTTTGTTGATTAACCGTTTGCTTAATTCGGTGAAAAGGGAACATAATTCATATTTTTTTTCATTCTCGCTTGTTGGATGAAATTGTGATAGAATTTGAATAGGAATCCGCTTAGGGAAGTTAAATTGTATTAATCGATGATAGTAGGAACCCGAAACAGTAGATCAACTTATTTCATAATCACTTATTTTTAGCGCTTATTTTCTATTTTTTTATAAATCGTCCTTAAAACCAACCCCCCCCCCCCCCCCCCCCCCAATTCGATTTCTGTTGTTTAATAAAATCAAGAATCCTTGTGAGAACGATATCCGAGTTACAGTTGTCGTTAAATACTACAGTTTTGAAACTTAACGAACCTATTTGATACAAAAAAAATCAATGGACCAAACTGAACCATGACCTATAGTTAAGAGACCAAAATATGTATTTTGTCTAATAGAATTTATAAATTTCAACGAAATAACTTACAATAAAAATAAAATTCATGATACTTTAGGCTATACGTTGGAAATTATAACATTTAAATAAAAGGGAAATTATGAGCATATGTTATAGTCACAAAAAAATTTATTGTGACATTATTATCTTTTTAAGAGTTATTAGTGTGTATTATTGTATAAGGATTGGTCATATTTTTTATAAACACCATTAATATTTGAAACCGGAGGACTACTGTCTGTTATTTCTTAAAACCAAGATGTTATAACCATAGTTTTAAAATTCATATCCTTTCGGTCGGTTGGACCGGTTAGACTGTGAATCATAGAGTAGAACGATTCAGTAAGGTTATTAGATCATTGTTGTCGATAAAAATCTATGGTACTCAGACGGTTCACTAGTCAGATCAGTGAACCTGTGGGTTTCTTAACTGGCAGATTGAATGTTTTATGTTTTTTGACTTAATTATAATTTTCATTCTTTATTTTCATTTTCTTAAGTTTTGGTGCTCTATTTTTAAATCCTATTATATTAATATATATAATTATCTTAATTATTTATGATAACGAAATAATATTACGAATATAAATATAAAATTTTATCATTCTAATTTTACTTTTGCACCTTAAATCTCTTTGATGTTTAATTTAATTAAAAAAACAAAGTTATATATTCTATAATTGTAATATTACAATTACATTATATTTTATGTAATATGTCATTTTGTCAACCTTTAGGAACATGTCTATGTAACATGTAATTTTGTCAACCTTTTGAAACATATCTATGTAATATGTCATTCAATCAAACTTTTGCAACATGTCTATGTAACATGTCATTATGTAAACCTTTTGGAACATGTCTATGTATTTTGGAACATATCTATGTAACATGTCAACTTCATATTTTTCCTTTCAAGTAATTTGATGTGTTCATTTACTAGTAATACCTAAATTTATGTTGCTACAATTAATGATATGCCAAACAAAATAAGTCATATTAAAATTATAAATTGTGTTAAAATTACACATAAAATTGCACATAACATTCATAAACTGATAAATTATGTTAGAATTACACATAAACTGTGTTGAAATTACAGACAAGGTTGCTACATACACCTAATACAGCTTAATGACAAATACACATAACATTACAAAACACATGATCTTCAATGTTTTTTTCCACTTCAACATCTTGTTCACTTGAATTAGAAGTTCTAACACAGCATCCCCTAATACTTCATTTCTAACCCTTAATTTTTTGCATTGATTCTTAGTTTTATCTAAATCCTTTGTTGTGCTTCCCAATCTATTAATAACTACTTGGTTTATGTCTTCTACCAATTCCTCATGAAACCGATCGAAGAAACCACATCCTCTTTGGAAGGATTCCTGCAAATTTAAAAATTTGATCAAACTTTGTTTACCATTTTTTAACATACCCAAACTAAAATTAGGACTTACCTTGTAATTGTGACAACCCAAAATTTCTTTCCATAAATCTTCTCAGTGGTTGTCCTACAAAGAACAGTGTTATCTCCACAACAGCAAAGTGGTGCAATTTGCAAGCTACTATGTACACATGACCTAACACTTTCAGATTTCTTGAGGTTCATTTGCAAATAAGAATGCTTCGTATTCATGGATAATGGAGTGAAACATCTTGAGTAATATGAAAACGGAATTTAAAACGCATCTGGAGCAGACAAGATTTTGCTCAAGTGAAGAAAACACATTTGGGGTAAAGACGATGGTGAAGAACATATATAAATAAGATGAAGATGACGTGCCGGCTCACCAGCTACATAGGTCATGTTAACGAACGTTGGAGCCCAACTGACATAAGGGAATTCTTTATTACGTTTTGAAACTTAAGAAACCAATTTGATACAAAAAAAATTAATGGACCAAACTGAACCATGACCTATAGTTAAGAGACCAATATGTGTGTTTTGTCTAATAGAATTTATAAATTTCAACGAAATAACTTACAATAAAAATAAAATTCATGATACTTTAGGCTATAGGTTAGAAATTATAACATTTTAATAAAAGGGAAATTATGAGCATATGTTATAGTCACATAAAATTTATTGTGACATTATTTTCTTTTAAAGAGTTATTAGTGTGTATTATTATATAAGGATTGATCATTGATCAGTGCATTTTCATGCACATCCTTCCAGGATATTATTAATGTATTTCTTTAGTTTATTGTGTTTATTTTTATGTTTTAATATATTTTGCTAATTTATTTTATTTTTGCATTTAATTAATTTTCGTATTTTATTTTCAGCAACTGCAGCGTTCACGGAAAAAATCATAACTAATTCTACAAAAATCGGATCAAGGCGATTGACCATGCGTTGGAAAGATAAGAAAATGGCCTACAACTTTCTAGTTTTGGTCAGAAGCTCATTCGAAGTGGAGAAAGGTTGAAAAAGTCGTTGAAGTTGCATCTTTATACTTTTAAGTGTTGGGTTAGTAGTTTTGGGTCTGGGTTATGTTTTCAACCCAGTTGGATTGTAAACCAAATGGATTGTTCCTCTTTAACCGGGGGGCAGCCGCATAACAGGAAGGATCACGTTTTTACTGTAGACAAAGGGAGAAAACAATTTAGTACGAATGAGAATGGAGAACTAATCCGTTAGAGTTGATCTGTTGTAACTTGGTTTCCAAAACTTGAGGTTAATATAATTTACAATTCAATTTCTATTCAAATCAATTTTGCCTTTTATATTCGTTTGCTTAATTCAAATTATCTTAGAGTAATCTTGTTGGTTCGATTGAATTATGTTTCCCAATTATAATTGCGTTATATGGTATGCTTAATTCGTTATTCCGTTTGTTGATTAACCGTTTGCTTAATTCGGTGAAAAGGGAACATAATTCATATTTTTTTTCATTCTCGCTTGTTGGATGAAATTGTGATAGAATTTGAATAGGAATCCGCTTAGGGAAGTTAAATTGTATTAATCGATGATAGTAGGAACCCGAAACAGTAGATCAACTTATTTCATAATCACTTATTTTTAGCGCTTATTTTCTGTTTTTTTATAAATCGTCCTTAAAACCACCCCCCCCCCCCCCCAATTCGATTTCTGTTGTTTAATAAAATCAAGAATCCTTGTGAGAACGATATCCGAGTTACAGTTGTCGTTAAATACTACAGTTTTGAAACTTAACGAACCTATTTGATACAAAAAAAATCAATGGACCAAACTGAACCATGACCTATAGTTAAGAGACCAAAATATGTATTTTGTCTAATAGAATTTATAAATTTCAACGAAATAACTTACAATAAAAATAAAATTCATGATACTTTAGGCTATACGTTGGAAATTATAACATTTAAATAAAAGGGAAATTATTAGCATATGTTATAGTCACATAAAAATTTATTGTGACATTATTATCTTTTTAAGAGTTATTAGTGTGTATTATTGTATAAGGATTGGTCATATTTTTTATAAACACCATTAATATTTGAAACCGGAGGACTACTGTCTGTTATTTCTTAAAACCAAGATGTTATAACCATAGTTTTAAAATTCATATCCTTTCGGTCGGTTGGACCGGTTAGACTGTGAATCATAGAGTAGAACGATTCAGTAAGGTTATTAGATCATTGTTGTCGATAAAAATCTATGGTACTCAGACGGTTCACTAGTCAGATCAGTGAACCTGTGGGTTTCTTAACTGGCAGATTGAATGTTTTATGTTTTTTGACTTAATTATAATTTTCATTCTTTATTTTCATTTTCTTAAGTTTTGGTGCTCTATTTTTAAATCCTATTATATTAATATATATAATTATCTTAATTATTTATGATAACGAAATAATATTACGAATATAAATATAAAATTTTATCATTCTAATTTTACTTTTGCACCTTAAATCTCTTTGATGTTTAATTTAATTAAAAAAACAAAGTTATATATTCTATAATTGTAATATTACAATTACATTATATTCTATGTAATATGTCATTTTGTCAACCTTTAGGAACATGTCTATGTAACATGTAATTTTGTCAACCTTTTGAAACATATATATGTAACATGTCATTCAATCAAACTTTTGCAACATGTCTATGTAACATGTCATTATGTAAACCTTTTGGAACATGTCTATGTATTTTGGAACATATCTATGTAACATGTCAACTTCATATTTTTCCTTTCAAGTAATTTGATGTGTTCATTTACTAGTAATACCTAAATTTATGTTGCTACAATTAATGATATGCCAAACAAAATAAGTCATATTAAAATTATAAATTGTGTTAAAATCACACATAAAATTGCACATAACATTCATAAACTGATAAATTATGTTAGAATTACACATAAACTGCGTTGAAATTACAGACAAGGTTGCTACATACACCTAATACAGCTTAATGACAAATACACATAACATTACAAAACACATGATCTTCAATGTTTTTTTCCACTACAACATCTTGTTCACTTGAATTAGAAGTTCTAACACAGCATCCCCTAATACTTCATTTCTAACCCTTAATTTTTTGCATTGATTCTTAGTTTCATCTAAATCCTTTGTTGCGCTTCCCAATCTATTAATAACTACTTGGTTTATGTCTTCTACCAATTCCTCATGAAACCGTTCGAAGAAACCACATCCTCTTTGGAAGGATTCCTGCAAATTTATAAATTTGATCAAACTTTGTTTACCATTTTTTAACATACCCAAACTAAAATTAGGACTTACCTTGTAATTGTGACAACCCAAAATTTCTTTCCATAAATCTTCTCAGTGGTTGTCCTACGAAGAACAGTGTTATCTCCACAACAGCAAAGTGGTGCAATTTGCAAGCTACTATGTACACATGACCTAACACTTTCAGATTTCTTGAGGTTCATTTGCAAATAAGAATGCTTCGTATTCATGGATAATGGAATGAAACATCTTGAGTAATATGAGAACGGAATTTAAAACGCATCTGGAGCAGACAAGATTTTGCTCAAGTGAAGAAAACACATTTGGGGTAAAGACGATGGTGAAGAACATATATAAATAAGATGAAGATGACGTGCCGGATCACCAGCTACATAGGTCATGTTAACGAACGTTGGAGCCCAACTGACATAAGGGAATTCTTTGTTACGTTTTGAAACTTAAGAAACCAATTTGATACAAAAAAAATTAATGGACCAAACTGAACCATGACCTATAGTTAAGAGACCAATATGTGTGTTTTGTCTAATAGAATTTATAAATTTCAACGAAATAACTTACAATAAAAATAAAATTCATGATACTTTAGGCTATAGGTTGGAAATTATAACATTTTAATAAAAGGGAAATTATGAGCATATGTTATAGTCACATAAAATTTATTGTGACATTATTTTCTTTTTAAGAGTTATTAGTGTGTATTATTATATAAGAATTGATCATTGATCAGTGCATTTTCATGCACATCCTTCCAGGATATTATTAATGTATTTCTTTAGTTTATTGTGTTTATTTTTATGTTTTAATATATTTTGCTAATTTATTTTATTTTTGCTTTTAATTAATTTTCGTATTTTATTTTCAGCAACTGCAGCGTTCACGGAAAAAATCATAACTAATTCTACAAAAATCGGATCAAGGCGATTGACCATGCGTTGGAAAGATAAGAAAATGGCCTACAACTTTCTAGTTTTGGTCAGAAGCTCATTCGAAGTGGAGAAAGGTTGAAAAAGTCGTTGAAGTTGCATCTTTATACTTTTAAGTGTTGGGTTAGTAGTTTTGGGTCTGGGTTATGTTTTCAACCCAGTTGGATTGTAAACCAAATGGATTGTTCCTCTTTAACCGGGGGGCAGCCGCATAACAGGAAGGATCACGTTTTTACTGTAGACAAAGGGAGAAAACAATTTAGTACGAATGAGAATGGAGAACTAATCCGTTAGAGTTGATCTGTTGTAACTTGGTTTCCAAAACTTGAGGTTAATATAATTTACAATTCAATTTCTATTCAAATCAATTTTGCCTTTTATATTCGTTTGCTTAATTCAAATTATCTTAGAGTAATCTTGTTGGTTCGATTGAATTATGTTTCCCAATTATAATTGCGTTATATGGTATGCTTAATTCGTTATTCCGTTTGTTGATTAACCGTTTGCTTAATTCGGTGAAAAGGGAACATAATTCATATTTTTTTTCATTCTCGCTTGTTGGATGAAATTGTGATAGAATTTGAATAGGAATCCGCTTAGGGAAGTTAAATTGTATTAATCGATGATAGTAGGAACCCGAAACAGTAGATCAACTTATTTCATAATCACTTATTTTTAGCGCTTATTTTCTGTTTTTTTATAAATCGTCCTTAAAACCAAACCCCCCCCCCCCCAATTCGATTTCTGTTGTTTAATAAAATCAAGAATCCTTGTGAGAACGATATCCGAGTTACAGTTGTCGTTAAATACTACAGTTTTGAAACTTAACGAACCTATTTGATACAAAAAAAATCAATGGACCAAACTGAACCATGACCTATAGTTAAGAGACCAAAATATGTATTTTGTCTAATAGAATTTATAAATTTCAACGAAATAACTTACAATAAAAATAAAATTCATGATACTTTAGGCTATACGTTGGAAATTATAACATTTAAATAAAAGGGAAATTATGAGCATATGTTATAGTCACATAAAAATTTATTGTGACATTATTATCTTTTTAAGAGTTATTAGTGTGTATTATTGTATAAGGATTGGTCATATTTTTTATAAACACCATTAATATTTGAAACCGGAGGACTACTGTCTGTTATTTCTTAAAACCAAGATGTTATAACCATAGTTTTAAAATTCATATCCTTTCGGTCGGTTGGACCGGTTAGACTGTGAATCATAGAGTAGAACGATTCAGTAAGGTTATTAGATCATTGTTGTCGATAAAAATCTATGGTACTCAGACGGTTCACTAGTCAGATCAGTGAACCTGTGGGTTTCTTAACTGGCAGATTGAATGTTTTATGTTTTTTGACTTAATTATAATTTTCATTCTTTATTTTCATTTTCTTAAGTTTTGGTGCTCTATTTTTAAATCCTATTATATTAATATATATAATTATCTTAATTATTTATGATAACGAAATAATATTACGAATATAAATATAAAATTTTATCATTCTAATTTTACTTTTGCACCTTAAATCTCTTTGATGTTTAATTTAATTAAAAAAACAAAGTTATATATTCTATAATTGTAATATTACAATTACATTATATTCTATGTAATATGTCATTTTGTCAACCTTTAGGAACATGTCTATGTAACATGTAATTTTGTCAACCTTTTGAAACATATCTATGTAATATGTCATTCAATCAAACTTTTGCAACATGTCTATGTAACATGTCATTATGTAAACCTTTTGGAACATGTCTATGTATTTTGGAACATATCTATGTAACATGTCAACTTCATATTTTTCCTTTCAAGTAATTTGATGTGTTCATTTACTAGTAATACCTAAATTTATGTTGCTACAATTAATGATATGCCAAACAAAATAAGTCATATTAAAATTATAAATTGTGTTAAAATGACACATAAAATTGCACATAACATTCATAAACTGATAAATTATGTTAGAATTACACATAAACTGTGTTGAAATTACAGACAAGGTTGCTACATACACCTAATACAGCTTAATGACAAATACACATAACATTACAAAACACATGATCTTCCATGTCTTTTTCCACTTCAACATCTTGTTCACTTGAATTAGAAGTTCTAACACAGCATCCCCTAATACTTCATTTCTAACCCTTAATTTTTTGCATTGATTCTTAGTTTCATCTAAATCCTTTGTTGTGCTTCCCAATCTATTAATAACTACTTGGTTTATGTCTTCTACCAATTCCTCATGAAACCGATCGAAGAAACCACATCCTCTTTGGAAGGATTCCTGCAAATTTAAAAATTTGATCAAACTTTGTTTACCATTTTTTAACATACCCAAACTAAAATTAGGACTTACCTTGTAATTGTGACAACCCAAAATTTCTTTCCATAAATCTTCTCAGTGGTTGTCCTACAAAGAACAGTGTTATCTCCACAACAGCAAAGTGGTGCAATTTGCAAGCTACTATGTACACATGACCTAACACTTTCAGATTTCTTGAGGTTCATTTGCAAATAAGAATGCTTCGTATTCATGGATAATGGAGTGAAACATCTTGAGTAATATGAAAACGGAATTTAAAACGCATCTGGAGCAGACAAGATTTTGCTCAAGTGAAGAAAACACATTTGGGGTAAAGACGATGGTGAAGAACATATATAAATAAGATGAAGATGACGTGCCGGCTCACCAGCTACATAGGTCATGTTAACGAACGTTGGAGCCCAACTGACATAAGGGAATTCTTTGTTACGTTTTGAAACTTAAGAAGCCAATTTGATACAAAAAAAATTAATGGACCAAACTGAACCATGACCTATAGTTAAGAGACCAATATGTGTGTTTTGTCTAATAGAATTTATAAATTTCAACGAAATAACTTACAATAAAAATAAAATTCATGATACTTTAGGCTATAGGTTGGAAATTATAACATTTTAATAAAAGGGAAATTATGAGCATATGTTATAGTCACATAAAATTTATTGTGACATTATTTTCTTTTTAGAAGTTATTAGTGTGTATTATTATATAAGGATTGATCATTGATCAGTGCATTTTCATGCACATCCTTCCAGGATATTATTAATGTATTTCTTTAGTTTATTGTGTTTATTTTTATGTTTTAATATATTTTGCTAATTTATTTTATTTTTGCATTTAATTAATTTTCGTATTTTATTTTCAGCAACTGCAGCGTTCACGGAAAAAATCATAACTAATTCTACAAAAATCGGATCAAGGCGATTGACCATGCGTTGGAAAGATAAGAAAATGGCCTACAACTTTCTAGTTTTGGTCAGAAGCTCATTCGAAGTGGAGAAAGGTTGAAAAAGTCGTTGAAGTTGCATCTTTATACTTTTAAGTGTTGGGTTAGTAGTTTTGGGTCTGGGTTATGTTTTCAACCCAGTTGGATTGTAAACCAAATGGATTGTTCCTCTTTAACCGGGGGGCAGCCGCATAACAGGAAAGATCACGTTTTTACTGTAGACAAAGGGAGAAAACAATTTAGTACAAATGAGAATGGAGAACTAATCCGTTAGAGTTGATCTGTTGTAACTTGGTTTCCAAAACTTGAGGTTAATATAATTTACAATTCAATTTCTATTCAAATCAATTTTGCCTTTTATATTCGTTTGCTTAATTCAAATTATCTTAGAGTAATCTTGTTGGTTCGATTGAATTATGTTTCCCAATTATAATTGCGTTATATGGTATGCTTAATTCGTTATTCCGTTTGTTGATTAACCGTTTGCTTAATTCGGTGAAAAGGGAACATAATTCATATTTTTTTTCATTCTCGCTTGTTGGATGAAATTGTGATAGAATTTGAATAGGAATCCGCTTAGGGAAGTTAAATTGTATTAATCGATGATAGTAGGAACCCGAAACAGTAGATCAACTTATTTCATAATCACTTATTTTTAGCGCTTATTTTCTATTTTTTTATAAATCGTCCTTAAAACCAACCCCCCCCCCCCCAATTCGATTTCTGTTGTTTAATAAAATCAAGAATCCTTGTGAGAACGATATCCGAGTTACAGTTGTCGTTAAATACTACAGTTTTGAAACTTAACGAACCTATTTGATACAAAAAAAATCAATGGACCAAACTGAACCATGACCTATAGTTAAGAGACCAAAATATGTATTTTGTCTAATAGAATTTATAAATTTCAACGAAATAACTTACAATAAAAATAAAATTCATGATACTTTAGGCTATACGTTGGAAATTATAACATTTAAATAAAAGGGAAATTATGAGCATATGTTATAGTCACAAAAAAATTTATTGTGACATTATTATCTTTTTAAGAGTTATTAGTGTGTATTATTGTATAAGGATTGGTCATATTTTTTATAAACACCATTAATATTTGAAACCGGAGGACTACTGTCTGTTATTTCTTAAAACCAAGATGTTATAACCATAGTTTTAAAATTCATATCCTTTCGGTCGGTTGGACCGGTTAGACTGTGAATCATAGAGTAGAACGATTCAGTGAGGTTATTAGATCATTATTGTCGATAAAAATCTATGGTACTCAGACGGTTCACTAGTCAGATCAGTGAACCTGTGGGTTTCTTAACTGGCAGATTGAATGTTTTATGTTTTTTGACTTAATTATAATTTTCATTCTTTATTTTCATTTTCTTAAGTTTTGGTGCTCTATTTTTAAATCCTATTATATTAATATATATAATTATCTTAATTATTTATGATAACGAAATAATATTACGAATATAAATATAAAATTTTATCATTCTAATTTTACTTTTGCACCTTAAATCTCTTTGATGTTTAATTTAATTAAAAAAACAAAGTTATATATTCTATAATTGTAATATTACAATTACATTATATTCTATGTAATATGTCATTTTGTCAACCTTTAGGAACATGTCTATGTAACATGTAATTTTGTCAACCTTTTGAAACATATCTATGTAATATGTCATTCAATCAAACTTTTGCAACATGTCTATGTAACATGTCATTATGTAAACCTTTTGGAACATGTCTATGTATTTTGGAACATATCTATGTAACATGTCAACTTCATATTTTTCCTTTCAAGTAATTTGATGTGTTCATTTACTAGTAATACCTAAATTTATGTTGCTACAATTAATGATATGCCAAACAAAATAAGTCATATTAAAATTATAAATTGTGTTAAAATTACACATAAAATTGCACATAACATTCATAAACTGATAAATTATGTTAGAATTACACATAAACTGTGTTGAAATTACAGACAAGGTTGCTACATACACCTAATACAGCTTAATGACAAATACACATAACATTACAAAACACATGATCTTCAATGTTTTTTTCCACTTCAACATCTTGTTCACTTGAATTAGAAGTTCTAACACAGCATCCCCTAATACTTCATTTCTAACCCTTAATTTTTTGCATTGATTCTTAGTTTCATCTAAATCCTTTGTTGTGCTTCCCAATCTATTAATAACTACTTGGTTTATGTCTTCTACCAATTCCTCATGAAACCGATCGAAGAAACCACATCCTCTTTGGAAGGATTCCTGCAAATTTAAAAATTTGATCAAACTTTGTTTACCATTTTTTAACATACCCAAACTAAAATTAGGACTTACCTTGTAATTGTGACAACCCAAAATTTCTTTCCATAAATCTTCTCAGTGGTTGTCCTACAAAGAACAGTGTTATCTCCACAACAGCAAAGTGGTGCAATTTGCAAGCTACTATGTACACATGACCTAACACTTTCAGATTTCTTGAGGTTCATTTGCAAATAAGAATGCTTCGTATTCATGGATAATGGAGTGAAACATCTTGAGTAATATGAAAACGGAATTTAAAACGCATCTGGAGCAGACAAGATTTTGCTCAAGTGAAGAAAACACATTTGGGGTAAAGACGATGGTGAAGAACATATATAAATAAGATGAAGATGACGTGCCGGCTCACCAGCTACATAGGTCATGTTAACGAACGTTGGAGCCCAACTGACATAAGGGAATTCTTTGTTACGTTTTGAAACTTAAGAAGCCAATTTGATACAAAAAAAATTAATGGACCAAACTGAACCATGACCTATAGTTAAGAGACCAATATGTGTGTTTTGTCTAATAGAATTTATAAATTTCAACGAAATAACTTACAATAAAAATAAAATTCATGATACTTTAGGCTATAGGTTGGAAATTATAACATTTTAATAAAAGGGAAATTATGAGCATATGTTATAGTCACATAAAATTTATTGTGACATTATTTTCTTTTTAGAAGTTATTAGTGTGTATTATTATATAAGGATTGATCATTGATCAGTGCATTTTCATGCACATCCTTCCAGGATATTATTAATGTATTTCTTTAGTTTATTGTGTTTATTTTTATGTTTTAATATATTTTGCTAATTTATTTTATTTTTGCATTTAATTAATTTTCGTATTTTATTTTCAGCAACTGCAGCGTTCACGGAAAAAATCATAACTAATTCTACAAAAATCGGATCAAGGCGATTGACCATGCGTTGGAAAGATAAGAAAATGGCCTACAACTTTCTAGTTTTGGTCAGAAGCTCATTCGAAGTGGAGAAAGGTTGAAAAAGTCGTTGAAGTTGCATCTTTATACTTTTAAGTGTTGGGTTAGTAGTTTTGGGTCTGGGTTATGTTTTCAACCCAGTTGGATTGTAAACCAAATGGATTGTTCCTCTTTAACCGGGGGGCAGCCGCATAACAGGAAAGATCACGTTTTTACTGTAGACAAAGGGAGAAAACAATTTAGTACAAATGAGAATGGAGAACTAATCCGTTAGAGTTGATCTGTTGTAACTTGGTTTCCAAAACTTGAGGTTAATATAATTTACAATTCAATTTCTATTCAAATCAATTTTGCCTTTTATATTCGTTTGCTTAATTCAAATTATCTTAGAGTAATCTTGTTGGTTCGATTGAATTATGTTTCCCAATTATAATTGCGTTATATGGTATGCTTAATTCGTTATTCCGTTTGTTGATTAACCGTTTGCTTAATTCGGTGAAAAGGGAACATAATTCATATTTTTTTTCATTCTCGCTTGTTGGATGAAATTGTGATAGAATTTGAATAGGAATCCGATTAGGGAAGTTAAATTGTATTAATCGATGATAGTAGGAACCCGAAACAGTAGATCAACTTATTTCATAATCACTTATTTTTAGCGCTTATTTTCTGTTTTTTTATAAATCGTCCTTAAAACCAAACCCCCCCCCCCCCCCCCCCCAATTCGATTTCTGTTGTTTAATAAAATCAAGAATCCTTGTGAGAACGATATCCGAGTTACAGTTGTCGTTAAATACTACAGTTTTGAAACTTAACGAACCTATTTGATACAAAAAAAATCAATGGACCAAACTGAACCATGACCTATAGTTAAGAGACCAAAATATGTATTTTGTCTAATAGAATTTATAAATTTCAACGAAATAACTTACAATAAAAATAAAATTCATGATACTTTAGGCTATACGTTGGAAATTATAACATTTAAATAAAAGGGAAATTATGAGCATATGTTATAGTCACATAAAAATTTATTGTGACATTATTATCTTTTTAAGAGTTATTAGTGTGTATTATTGTATAAGGATTGGTCATATTTTTTATAAACACCATTAATATTTGAAACCGGAGGACTACTGTCTGTTATTTCTTAAAACCAAGATGTTATAACCATAGTTTTAAAATTCATATCCTTTCGGTCGGTTGGACCGGTTAGACTGTGAATCATAGAGTAGAACGATTCAGTAAGGTTATTAGATCATTGTTGTCGATAAAAATCTATGGTACTCAGACGGTTCACTAGTCAGATCAGTGAACCTGTGGGTTTCTTAACTGGCAGATTGAATGTTTTATGTTTTTTGACTTAATTATAATTTTCATTCTTTATTTTCATTTTCTTATGTTTTGGTGCTCTATTTTTAAATCCTATTATATTAATATATATAATTATCTTAATTATTTATGATAACGAAATAATATTACGAATATAAATATAAAATTTTATCATTCTAATTTTACTTTTGCACCTTAAATCTCTTTGATGTTTAATTTAATTAAAAAAACAAAGTTATATATTCTATAATTGTAATATTACAATTACATTATATTCTATGTAATATGTCATTTTGTCAACCTTTAGGAACATGTCTATGTAACATGTAATTTTGTCAACCTTTTGAAACATATCTATGTAACATGTCATTCAATCAAACTTTTGCAACATGTCTATGTAACATGTCATTATGTAAACCTTTTGGAACATGTCTATGTATTTTGGAACATATCTATGTAACATGTCAACTTCATATTTTTCCTTTCAAGTAATTTGATGTGTTCATTTACTAGTAATACCTAAATTTATGTTGCTACAATTAATGATATGCCAAACAAAATAAGTCATATTAAAATTATAAATTGTGTTAAAATTACACATAAAATTGCACATAACATTCATAAACTGATAAATTATGTTAGAATTACACATAAACTGTGTTGAAATTACAGACAAGGTTGCTACATACACCTAATACAGCTTAATGACAAATACACATAACATTACAAAACACATGATCTTCAATGTTTTTTTCCACTTCAACATCTTGTTCACTTGAATTAGAAGTTCTAACACAGCATCCCCTAATACTTCATTTCTAACCCTTAATTTTTTGCATTGATTCTTAGTTTCATCTAAATCCTTTGTTGTGCTTCCCAATCTATTAATAACTACTTGGTTTATGTCTTCTACCAATTCCTCATGAAACCGTTCGAAGAAACCACATCCTCTTTGGAAGGATTCCTGCAAATTTATAAATTTGATCAAACTTTGTTTACCATTTTTTAACATACCCAAACTAAAATTAGGACTTACCTTGTAATTGTGACAACCCAAAATTTCTTTCCATAAATCTTCTCAGTGGTTGTCCTACGAAGAACAGTGTTATCTCCACAACAGCAAAGTGGTGCAATTTGCAAGCTACTATGTACACATGACCTAACACTTTCAGATTTCTTGAGGTTCATTTGCAAATAAGAATGCTTCGTATTCATGGATAATGGAATGAAACATCTTGAGTAATATGAGAACGGAATTTAAAACGCATCTGGAGCAGACAAGATTTTGCTCAAGTGAAGAAAACACATTTGGGGTAAAGACGATGGTGAAGAACATATATAAATAAGATGAAGATGACGTGCCGGATCACCAGCTACATAGGTCATGTTAACGAACGTTGGAGCCCAACTGACATAAGGGAATTCTTTGTTACGTTTTGAAACTTAAGAAACCAATTTGATACAAAAAAAATTAATGGACCAAACTGAACCATGACCTATAGTTAAGAGACCAATATGTGTGTTTTGTCTAATAGAATTTATAAATTTCAACGAAATAACTTACAATAAAAATAAAATTCATGATACTTTAGGCTATAGGTTGGAAATTATAACATTTTAATAAAAGGGAAATTATGAGCATATGTTATAGTCACATAAAATTTATTGTGACATTATTTTCTTTTTAAGAGTTATTAGTGTGTATTATTATATAAGAATTGATCATTGATCAGTGCATTTTCATGCACATCCTTCCAGGATATTATTAATGTATTTCTTTAGTTTATTGTGTTTATTTTTATGTTTTAATATATTTTGCTAATTTATTTTATTTTTGCTTTTAATTAATTTTCGTATTTTATTTTCAGCAACTGCAGCGTTCACGGAAAAAATCATAACTAATTCTACAAAAATCGGATCAAGGCGATTGACCATGCGTTGGAAAGATAAGAAAATGGCCTACAACTTTCTAGTTTTGGTCAGAAGCTCATTCGAAGTGGAGAAAGGTTGAAAAAGTCGTTGAAGTTACATCTTTATACTTTTAAGTGTTGGGTTAGTAGTTTTGGGTCTGGGTTATGTTTTCAACCCAGTTGGATTGTAAACCAAATGGATTGTTCCTCTTTAACCGGGGGGCAGCCGCATAACAGGAAGGATCACGTTTTTACTGTAGACAAAGGGAGAAAACAATTTAGTACGAATGAGAATGGAGAACTAATCCGTTAGAGTTGATCTGTTGTAACTTGGTTTCCAAAACTTGAGGTTAATATAATTTACAATTCAATTTCTATTCAAATCAATTTTGCCTTTTATATTCGTTTGCTTAATTCAAATTATCTTAGAGTAATCTTGTTGGTTCGATTGAATTATGTTTCCCAATTATAATTGCGTTATATGGTATGCTTAATTCGTTATTCCGTTTGTTGATTAACCGTTTGCTTAATTCGGTGAAAAGGGAACATAATTCATATTTTTTTTCATTCTCGCTTGTTGGATGAAATTGTGATAGAATTTGAATAGGAATCCGCTTAGGGAAGTTAAATTGTATTAATCGATGATAGTAGGAACCCGAAACAGTAGATCAACTTATTTCATAATCACTTATTTTTAGCGCTTATTTTCTGTTTTTTTATAAATCGTCCTTAAAACCACCCCCCCCCCCCCCCCCCAATTCGATTTCTGTTGTTTAATAAAATCAAGAATCCTTGTGAGAACGATATCCGAGTTACAGTTGTCGTTAAATACTACAGTTTTGAAACTTAACGAACCTATTTGATACAAAAAAAATCAATGGACCAAACTGAACCATGACCTATAGTTAAGAGACCAAAATATGTATTTTGTCTAATAGAATTTATAAATTTCAACGAAATAACTTACAATAAAAATAAAATTCATGATACTTTAGGCTATACGTTGGAAATTATAACATTTAAATAAAAGGGAAATTATGAGCATATGTTATAGTCACATAAAAATTTATTGTGACATTATTATCTTTTTAAGAGTTATTAGTGTGTATTATTGTATAAGGATTGGTCATATTTTTTATAAACACCATTAATATTTGAAACCGGAGGACTACTGTCTGTTATTTCTTAAAACCAAGATGTTATAACCATAGTTTTAAAATTCATATCCTTTCGGTCGGTTGGACCGGTTAGACTGTGAATCATAGAGTAGAACGATTCAGTAAGGTTATTAGATCATTGTTGTCGATAAAAATCTATGGTACTCAGACGGTTCACTAGTCAGATCAGTGAACCTGTGGGTTTCTTAACTGGCAGATTGAATGTTTTATGTTTTTTGACTTAATTATAATTTTCATTCTTTATTTTCATTTTCTTAAGTTTTGGTGCTCTATTTTTAAATCCTATTATATTAATATATATAATTATCTTAATTATTTATGATAACGAAATAATATTACGAATATAAATATAAAATTTTATCATTCTAATTTTACTTTTGCACCTTAAATCTCTTTGATGTTTAATTTAATTAAAAAAACAAAGTTATATATTCTATAATTGTAATATTACAATTACATTATATTCTATGTAATATGTCATTTTGTCAACCTTTAGGAACATGTCTATGTAACATGTAATTTTGTCAACCTTTTGAAACATATATATGTAACATGTCATTCAATCAAACTTTTGCAACATGTCTATGTAACATGTCATTATGTAAACCTTTTGGAACATGTCTATGTATTTTGGAACATATCTATGTAACATGTCAACTTCATATTTTTCCTTTCAAGTAATTTGATGTGTTCATTTACTAGTAATACCTAAATTTATGTTGCTACAATTAATGATATGCCAAACAAAATAAGTCATATTAAAATTATAAATTGTGTTAAAATCACACATAAAATTGCACATAACATTCATAAACTGATAAATTATGTTAGAATTACACATAAACTGTGTTGAAATTACAGACAAGGTTGCTACATACACCTAATACAGCTTAATGACAAATACACATAACATTACAAAACACATGATCTTCAATGTTTTTTTCCACTACAACATCTTGTTCACTTGAATTAGAAGTTCTAACACAGCATCCCCTAATACTTCATTTCTAACCCTTAATTTTTTGCATTGATTCTTAGTTTCATCTAAATCCTTTGTTGTGCTTCCCAATCTATTAATAACTACTTGGTTTATGTCTTCTACCAATTCCTCATGAAACCGATCGAAGAAACCATATCCTCTTTGGAAGGATTCCTGCAAATTTAAAAATTTGATCAAACTTTGTTTACCATTTTTTAACATACCCAAACTAAAATTAGGACTTACCTTGTAATTGTGACAACCCAAAAATTTCTTTCCATAAATCTTCTCAGTGGTTGTCCTACGAAGAACAGTGTTATCTCCATAACAGCAAAGTGGTGCAATTTGCAAGCTACTATGTACACATGACCTAACACTTTCAGATTTCTTGAGGTTCATTTGCAAATAAGAATGCTTCGTATTCATGGATAATGGAATGAAACATCTTGAGTAATATGAGAACGGAATTTAAAACGCATCTGGAGCAGACAAGATTTTGCTCAAGTGAAGAAAACACATTTGGGGTAAAGACGATGGTGAAGAACATATATAAATAAGATGAAGATGACGTGCCGGCTCACCAGCTACATAGGTCATGTTAACGAACGTTGGAGCCCAACTGACATAAGGGAATTCTTTGTTACGTTTTGAAACTTAAGAAACCAATTTGATACAAAAAAAATTAATGGACCAAACTGAACCATGACCTATAGTTAAGAGACCAATATGTGTGTTTTGTCTAATAGAATTTATAAATTTCAACGAAATAACTTACAATAAAAATAAAATTCATGATACTTTAGGCTATAGGTTGGAAATTATAACATTTTAATAAAAGGGAAATTATGAGCATATGTTATAGTCACATAAAATTTATTGTGACATTATTTTCTTTTTAAGAGTTATTAGTGTGTATTATTATATAAGGATTGATCATTGATCAGTGCCTTTTCATGCACATCCTTCCAGGATATTATTAATGTATTTCTTTAGTTTATTGTGTTTATTTTTATGTTTTAATATATTTTGCTAATTTATTTTATTTTTGCATTTAATTAATTTTCGTATTTTATTTTCAGCAACTGCAGCGTTCACGGAAAAAATCATAACTAATTCTACAAAAATCGGATCAAGGCGATTGACCATGCGTTGGAAAGCTAAGAAAATGGCCTACAACTTTCTAGTTTTGGTCAGAAGCTCATTCGAAGTGGAGAAAGGTTGAAAAAGTCGTTGAAGTTGCATCTTTATACTTTTAAGTGTTGGGTTAGTAGTTTTGGGTCTGGGTTATGTTTTCAACCCAGTTGGATTGTAAACCAAATGGATTGTTCCTCTTTAACCGGGGGGCAGCCGCATAACAGGAAGGATCACGTTTTTACTGTAGACAAAGGGAGAAAACAATTTAGTACGAATGGGAATGGAGAACTAATCCGTTAGAGTTGATCTGTTGTAACTTGGTTTCCAAAACTTGAGGTTAATATAATTTACAATTCAATTTCTATTCAAATCAATTTTGCCTTTTATATTCGTTTGCTTAATTCAAATTATCTTAGAGTAATCTTGTTGGTTCGATTGAATTATGTTTCCCAATTATAATTGCGTTATATGGTATGCTTAATTCGTCATTCCGTTTGTTGATTAACCGTTTGCTTAATTCGGTGAAAAGGGAACATAATTCTTATTTTTTTTCATTCTCGCTTGTTGGATGAAATTGTGATCGAATTTGAATAGGAATCCGCTTAGGGAAGTTAAATTGTATTAATCGATGATAGTAGGAACCCGAAACAGTAGATCAACTTATTTCATAATCACTTATTTTTAGCGCTTATTTTCTGTTTTTTTATAAATCGTCCTTAAAACCAAACCCCCCGCAATTCTATTTCTGTTGTTTAATAAAATCAAGAATCCTTGTGAGAACGATATCCGAGTTACAGTTGTCGTTAAATACTACAGTATTGAAACTTAAGGAACCAATTTGATACAAAAAAAATTAATGGACCAAACTGAACCATGACCTATAGATAAGAGACCAAAATGTGTATTTTGTCTACTAGAATTTATAAATTTCAACGAAATAACTTACAATAAAAATAAAATTCATGATACTTTAGGCTATACGTTGGAAATTATAACATTTAAATAAAAGGGAAATTATGAGCATATGTTACAGTCACATAAAAATTTATTGTGACATTATTATCTTTTTAAGAGTTATTAGTGTGTATTATTGTATAAGGATTGGTCATATTTTTTATAAACACCGTTAATATTTGAAACCGGAGGACTATTGTCTGTTATTTCTTAAAACCAAGATGTCATAACCATAGTTTTAAAATTCATATCCTTTCGGTCGGTTGGACCGGTTAGACTGTGAATAATAGAGTAGAACGATTCAGTAAGGTTATTAGATCATTGTTGTCGATAAAAATCTGTGGTACTCAGACGGTTCACTAGTCAGATCAGTGAACCTGTGGGTTTCTTAACTGGCAGATTGAATGTTTTATGTTTTTTGACTTAATTATAATTTTCATTCTTTATTTTCATTTTCTTAAGTTTTGGTGCTCTATTTTTAAATCCTATTATATTAATATATATAATTATCTTAATTATTTATGATAACGAAATAATATTACGAATATAAATATAAAATTTTATCAAATTTTAAGAATCTGACCTATAACCTTTTAAAATTATTGGGATTCTAATTTTACTTTTGCACCTTAAATCTCTTTGATGTTTAATTTAATTAAAAAAACAAAGTTATATATTCTATAATTGTAATATTACAATTACATTATATTCTATGTAATATGTCATTTTGTCAACCTTTAGGAACATGTCTATGTAACATGTAATTTTGTCAACCTTTTGAAACATATCTATGTAATATGTCATTCAATCAAACTTTTGCAACATGTCTATGTAACATGTCATTATGTAAACCTTTTGGAACATGTCTGTGTATTTTGGAACATATCTATGTAACATGTCAACTTCATATTTTTCCTTTCAAGTAATTTGATGTGTTCATTTACTAGTAATACCTAAATTTATGTTGCTACAATTAATGATATGCCAAACAAAATAAGTCATATTAAAATTATAAATTGTGTTAAAATTACACATAAAATTGCACATAACATTCATAAACTGATAAATTATGTTAGAATTACACATAAACTGTGTTGAAATTACAGACAAGGTTGCTACATACACCTAATACAGCTTAATGACAAATACACATAACATTACAAAACACATGATCTTCAATGTTTTTTTCCACTTCAACATCTTGTTCACTTGAATTAGAAGTTCTAACACAGCATCCCCTAATACTTCATTTCTAACCCTTAATTTTTTGCATTGATTCTTAGTTTCATCTAAATCCTTTGTTGTGCTTCCCAATCTATTAATAACTACTTGGTTTATGTCTTCTACCAATTCCTCATGAAACCGATCGAAGAAACCACATCCTCTTTGGAAGGATTCCTGCAAATTTAAAAATTTGATCAAACTTTGTTTACCATTTTTTAACATACCCAAACTAAAATTAGGACTTACCTTGTAATTGTGACAACCCAAAATTTCTTTCCATAAATGTTCTCAGTAGTTGTCCTACGAAGAGCAGTGTTATCTCCAGAACAGCAAAGTGGTGCAATTTGCAAGCTACTGTGTACACATGACCTAACACTTTCAAATTACTTGAGGTTCATTTGCAAATAAGAATGCTTCGTATTCATGGATAATGGAGTGAAACATCTTGAGTAATATGAAAACAGAATTTAAAACGCATCTGGAGCAGACAAGATTTTGCTCAAGTGAAGAAAACACATTTGGGGTAAAGACGATGGTGAAGAACATATATAAATAAGATGAAGATGACGTGCCGGCTCACCAACTAGATAGGTCATGTTAACGAACGTTGGAGCCCAACTGACATAAGGGAATTCTTTGTTACGTTTTGAAACTTAAGAAACCAATTTGATACAAAAAAAATTATGGACCAAACTGAACCATGACCTATAGTTAAGAGACCAATATGTGTGTTTTGTCTAATAGAATTTATAAATTTCAACGAAATAACTTACAATAAAAATAAAATTCATGATACTTTAGGGCTATAGGTTGGAAATTATAACATTTTAATAAAAGGGAAATTATGAGCATATGTTATAGTCACATAAAATTTATTGTGACATTATTTTCTTTTTAAGAGTTATTAGTGTGTATTTTTATATAAGGATTGATCATTGATCAGTGCATTTTCATGCACATCCTTCCAGGATATTATTAATGTATTTCTTTAGTTTATTGTGTTTATTTTTATGTTTTAATATATTTTGCTAATTTATTTTATTTTTGCATTTAATTAATTTTCGTATTTTATTTTCAGCAACTGCAGCGTTCACAGGAAAAAATCATAACTAATTCTACAAAAATCGGATCAAGGCGATTGACCATGCGTTGGAAAGCTAAGAAAATGGCCTACAACTTTCTAGTTTTGGTCAGAAGCTCATTCGAAGTGGAGAAAGGTTGAAAAAGTCGTTGAAGTTGCAGCTTTATACTTTTAAGTTTTGGGTTAGTAGTTTTGGGTCTGGGTTATGTTTTCAACCCCAGTTGGATTGTAAACCAAATGGATTGTTCCTCTTTAACCGGGGGGCAACCGCATAACAGGAAGGATCACGTTTTTACTGTAGACAAAGGGAGAAAAGAATTTAGTACGAATGGGAATGGAGAACTAATCCGTTAGAGTTGATCTGTTGTAACTTGGTTTCCAAAACTTGAGGTTAATATAATTTACAATTCAATTTCTATTCATATCAATTTTGCCTTTTATATTCGTTTGCTTAATTCAAATTATCTTAGAGTAATCTTGTTGGTTCGATTGAATTATGTTTCCCAATTATAATTGCGTTATATGGTATGCTTAATTCGTTATTCCGTTTGTTGATTAACCGTTTGCTTAATTCGGTGAAAAGGGAACATAATTCTTATTTTTTTTCATTCTCGCTTGTTGGATGAAATTGTGATTGAATTTGAATAGGAATCCGCTTAGGGAAGTTAAATTGTATTAATCGATGATAGTAGGAACCCGAAACAGTAGATCAACTTATTTCATAATCACTTATTTTTAGCGCTTATTTTCTGTTTTTTTATAAATCGTCCTTAAAACCAAACCCCCCGCAATTCTATTTCTGTTGTTTAATAAAATCAAGAATCCTTGTGAGAACGATATCCGAGTTACAGTTGTCGTTAAATACTACAGTTTTGAAACTTAAGGAACCAATTTGATACAAAAAAAATTAATGGACCAAACTGAACCATGACCTATAGTTAAGAGACCAAAATGTGTATTTTGTCTACTAGAATTTATAAATTTCAACGAAATAACTTACAATAAAAATAAAATTCATGATACTTTAGGCTATACGTTGGAAATTATAACATTTAAATAAAAGGGAAATTATGAGCATATGTTATAGTCACATAAAAATTTATTGTGACATTATTATCTTTTTAAGAGTTATTAGTGTGTATTATTGTATAAGGATTGGTCATATTTTTTATAAACACCGTTAATATTTGAAACCGGAGGACTACTGTCTGTTATTTCTTAAAACCAAGATGTTATAACCATAGTTTTAAAATTCATATCCTTTCGGTCGGTTGGACCGGTTAGACTGTGAATCATAGAGTAGAACGATTCAGTAAGGTTATTAGATCATTGTTGTCGATAAAAATCTATGGTACTCAGACGGTTCACTAGTCAGATCAGTGAACATGTGGGTTTCTTAACTGGCAGATTGAATGTTTTATGTTTTTTGACTTAATTACAATTTTCATTCTTCATTTTCATTTTCTTAAGTTTTGGTGCTCTATTTTTAAATCCTATTTTATTAATATATATATATAATTATCTTAATTATTTATGATAACGAAATAATATTACGAATATAAATATAAAATTTTATCATTCTAATTTTACTTTTGCACCTTAAATCTCTTTGATGTTTAATTTAATTAAAAAAACAAAGTTATATATTCTATAATTGTAATATTACAATTACATTATATTCTATGTAATATGTCATTTTGTCAACCTTTAGGAACATGTCTATGTAACATGTAATTTTGTCAACCTTTTGAAACATATATATGTAATATGTCATTCAATCAAACTTTTGCAACATGTCTATGTAACATGTCATTATGTAAACCTTTTGGAACATGTCTATGTATTTTGGAACATATCTATGTAACATGTCAACTTCATATTTTTCCTTTCAAGTAATTTGATGTGTTCATTTACTAGTAATACCTAAATTTATGTTGCTACAATTAATGATATGCCAAACAAAATAAGTCATATTAAAATTATAAATTGTGTTAAAATTACACATAAAATTGCACATAACATTCATAAACTGATAAATTATGTTAGAATTACACATAAACTGTGTTGAAATTACAGACAAGGTTGCTACATACACCTAATACAGCTTAATGAAAAATACACATAACATTACAAAACACATGATCTTCAATGTTTTTTTCCACTTCAACATCTTGTTCACTTGAATTAGAAGTTCTAACACAGCATCCCTTAATACTTCATTTCTAACCCTTAATTTTTTGCATTGATTCTTAGTTTCATCTAAATCCTTTGTTGTGCTTCCCAATCTATTAATAACTACTTGGTTTATGTCTTCTACCAATTCCTCATGAAACCGATCGAAGAAACCACATCCTCTTTGGAAGGATTCCTGCAAATTTAAAAATTTGATCAAACTTTGTTTACCATTTTTTAACATACCCAAACTAAAATTAGGACTTACCTTGTAATTGTGACAACCCAAAATTTCTTTCCATAAATCTTCTCAGTTGTTGTCCTACGAAGAACAGTGTTATCTCCACAACAGCAAAGTGGTGCAATTTGCAAGCTACTATGTACACATGACCTAACACTTTCAGATTTCTTGAGGTTCATTTGCAAATAAGAATGCTTCGTATTCATGGATAATGGAATGAAACATCTTGAGTAATATGAGAACGGAATTTAAAACGCATCTGGAGCAGACAAGATTTTGCTCAAGTGAAGAAAACACATTTGGGGTAAAGACGATGGTGAAGAACATATATAAATAAGATGAAGATGACGTGCCGGCTCACCAGCTACATAGGTCATGTTAACGAACGTTGGAGCCCAACTGACATAAGGGAATTCTTTGTTACGTTTTGAAACTTAAGAAACCAATTTGATACAAAAAAAATTAATGGACCAAACTGAACCATGACCTATAGTTAAGAGACCAATATGTGTGTTTTGTCTAATAGAATTTATAAATTTCAACGAAATAACTTACAATAAAAATAAAATTCATGATACTTTAGGCTATAGGTTAGAAATTATAACATTTTAATAAAAGGGAAATTATGAGCATATGTTATAGTCACATAAAATTTATTGTGACATTATTTTCTTTTTAAGAGTTATTAGTGTGTATTATTATATAAGGATTGATCATTGATCAGTGCATTTTCATTCACATCCTTCCAGGATATTATTAATGTATTTCTTTAGTTTATTGTGTTTATTTTTATGTTTTAATATATTTTGCTAATTTATTTTATTTTTGCATTTAATTAATTTTCGTATTTTATTTTCAGCAACTGCAGCGTTCACGGAAAAAAGCATAACTAATTCTACAAAAACCGGATCAAGGCGATTGACCATGCGTTGGAAAGCTAAGAAAATGGCCTACAACTTTCTAGTTTTGGTCAGAAGCTCATTCGAAGTGGAGAAAGGTTGAAAAAGTCGTTGAAGTTGCATCTTTATACTTTTAAGTGTTGGGTTAGTAGTTTTGGGTCTGGGTTATGTTTTCAACCCAGTTGGATTGTAAACCAAATGGATTGTTCCTCTTTAACCGGGGGGCAGCCGCATAACAGGAAGGATCACGTTTTTACTGTAGACAAAGGGAGAAAACAATTTAGTACGAATGGGAATGGAGAACTAATCCGTTAGAGTTGATCTGTTGTAACTTGGTTTCCAAAACTTGAGGTTAATATAATTTACAATTCAATTTCTATTCAAATCAATTTTGCCTCTTATATTCGTTTGCTTAATTCAAATTATCTTAGATTAATCTTGTTGGTTCGATTGAATTATGTTTCCCAATTATAATTGCGTTATATGGTATGCTTAATTCGTTATTCCGTTTGTTGATTAACCGTTTGCTTAATTCGGTGAAAAGGGAACATAATTCTTATTTTTTATTCATTCTCGCTTGTTGGATGAAATTGTGATCGAATTTGAATAGGAATCCGCTTAGGGAAGTTAAATTGTATTAATCGATGATAGTAGGAACCCGAAACAGTAGATCAACTTATTTCATAATCACTTATTTTTAGCGCTTATTTTCTGTTTTTTTATAAATCGTCCTTAAAACAAACCCCCCCCCCCCCCCCAATTCGATTTTTGTTGTTTAATAAAATCAAGAATCCTTGTGAGAACGATATCCGAGTTACAGTTGTCGTTAAATACTACAGTTTTGAAACTTAAGGAACCAATTTGATACAAAAAAAATTAATGGACCAAACTGAACCATGACCTATAGATAAGAGACCAAAATGTGTATTTTGTCTACTAGAATTTATAAATTTCAACGAAATAACTTACAATAAAAATAAAATTCATGATACTTTAGGCTATACGTTGGAAATTATAACATTTAAATAAAAGGGAAATTATGAGCATATGTTATAGTCACATAAAAATTTATTGTGACATTATTATCTTTTTAAGAGTTATTAGTGTGTATTATTGTATAAGGATTGGTCATATTTTTTATAAACACCGTTAATATTTGAAACCGGAGGACTATTGTCTGTTATTTCTTAAAACCAAGATGTTATAACCATAGTTTTAAAATTCATATCCTTTCGGTCGGTTGGACCGGTTAGACTGTGAATCATTGAGTAGAACGATTCAGTAAGGTTATTAGATCATTGTTTTCGATAAAAATCTGTGGTACTCAGACGGTTCACTAGTCAGATCAGTGAACCTGTGGGTTTCTTAACTGGCAGATTGAATGTTTTATGTTTTTTGACTTAATTATAATTTTCATTCTTTATTTTCATTTTCTTAAGTTTTGGTGCTCTATTTTTAAATCCTATTATATTAATATATATAATTATCTTAATTATTTATGATAACGAAATAATATTACGAATATAAATATAAAATTTTATCAAATTTTAAGAATCTGACCTATAACCTTTTAAAATTATTGGGATTCTAATTTTACTTTTTCACCTTAAATCTCTTTGATGTTTAATTTAATTAAAAAAACAAAGTTATATATTCTATAATTGTAATATTACAATTACATTATATTCTATGTAATATGTCATTTTGTCAACCTTTAGGAACATGTCTATGTAACATGTAATTTTGTCAACCTTTTGAAACATATCTATGTAATATGTCATTCAATCAAACTTTTGCAACATGTCTATGTAACATGTCATTATGTAAACCTTTTGGAACATGTCTATGTATTTTGGAACATATCTATATAACATGTCAACTTCATATTTTTCCTTTCAAGTAATTTGATGTGTTCATTTACTAGTAATACCTAAATTGATGTTGCTACAATTAATGATATGCCAAACAAAATAAGTCATATTAAAATTATAAATTGTGTTA
Organism: Vicia faba; assembly: GCA_948472305.1. Taxonomy (NCBI): domain Eukaryota; kingdom Viridiplantae; phylum Streptophyta; class Magnoliopsida; order Fabales; family Fabaceae; genus Vicia; species Vicia faba. The sequence continues at coordinate 993,729,262 of OX451735.1, forward strand.
AAATTACACATAAAATTGCACATAACATTCATAAACTGATAAATTATGTTAGAATTACACATAAACTGTGTTGAAATTACAGACAAGGTTGCTACATACACCTAATACAGCTTAATGACAAATACACATAACATTACAAAACACATGATCTTCAATTTTTTTTTCCACTTCAACATCTTGGTCACTTGAATTAGAAGTTCTAACACAGCATCCCCTAATACTTCATTTCTAACCCTTAATTTTTTGCATTGATTCTTAGTTTCATCTAAATCCTTTGTTGTGCTTCCCAATCTATTAATAACTACTTGGTTTATGTCTTCTACCAATTCCTCATGAAACCGATCGAAGAAACCACATCCTCTTTGGAAGGATTCCTGCAAATTTAAAAATTTGATCAAACTTTGTTTACCATTTTTTAACATACCCAAACTAAAATTAGGACTTACCTTGTAATTGTGACAACCCAAAATTTCTTTCCATAAATCTTCTCAGTGGTTGTCCTACGAAGAACAGTGTTATCTCCACAACAGCAAAGTGGTGCAATTTGCAAGCTACTATGTACACATGACCTAACACTTTCAGATTTCTTGAGGTTCATTTGCAAATAAGAATGCTTCGTATTCATGGATAATGGAGTGAAACATCTTGAGTAATATGAAAACGGAATTTAAAACGCATCTGGAGCAGACAAGATTTTGCTCAAGTGAAGAAAACACATTTGGGGTAAAGACGATGGTGAAGAACATATATAAATAAGATGAAGCTGACGTGCCGGCTCACCAGCTACATAGGTCATGTTAACGAACGTTGGAGCCCAACTGACATAAGGGAATTCTTTGTTAAGTTTTGAAACTTAAGAAACCAATTTGATACAAAAAAAATTAATGGACCAAACTGAACCATGACCTATAGTTAAGAGACCAATATGTGTGTTTTGTCTAATAGAATTTATAAATTTCAAAGAAATAACTTACAATAAAAATAAAATTCATGATACTTTAGGCTATACGTTGGAAATTATAACATTTTAATAAAAGGGAAATTATGAGCATATGTTATAGTCACATAAAATTTATTGTGACATTATTTTCTTTTTAAGAGTTATTAGTGTGTATTATTATATAAGGATTGATCATTGATCAGTGCATTTTCATGCACATCCTTCCGGGATATTATTAATGTATTTCTTTAGTTTATTGTGTTTATTTTTATGTTTTAATATATTTTGCTAATTTATTTTATTTTTGCATTTAATTAATTTTTGTATTTTATTTTCAGCAACTGCAGCGTTCACGGAAAAAATCATAACTAATTCTACAAAAATCGGATCAAGGCGATTGACCATGCGTTGGAAAGCTAAGAAAATGGCCTACAAATTTCTAGTTTTGGTCAGAAGCTAATTCGAAGTGGAGAAAGGTTGAAAAAGTCGTTGAAGTTGCAGCTATATACTTTTAAGTTTTGTGTTAGTAGTTTTGGGTCTGGGTTATGTTTTCAACCCAGTTGGATTGTAAACCGAATGGATTGTTCCTCTTTAACCGGGGGGCAGCCGCATAACAGGAAGGATCACGTTTTTTCTGTAGACAAAGGGAGAAAACAATTTCGTACGAATGGGAATGGAGAACTAATCCGTTAGAGTTGATCTGTTGTAACTTGGTTTCCAAAACTTGAGGTTAATATAATTTACAATTCAATTTCTATTCATATCAATTTTGCCTTTTATATTCGTTTGGTTAATTCAAATTATTCTAGAGTAATCTTGTTGGTTCGATTGAATTATGTTTCCCAATTATAATTGCGTTATATGGTATGCTTAATTCGTTATTCTGTTTGTTGATTAACCGTTTGCTTAATTCGGTGAAAAGGGAACATAATTCTTATTTTTTTTCATTCTCGCTTGTTGGATGAAATTGTGATAGAATTTGAATAGGAATCCGCTTAGGGAAGTTAAATTGTATTAATCGATGATAGTAGGAACCCGAAACAGTAGATCAACTTATTTCATAATCACTTATTTTTAGCGCTTATTTTCTGTTTTTTTATAAATCGTCCTTAAAACCAACCCCCCCCCCCCACCCAATTCGATTTCTGTTGTTTAATAAAATCAAGAATCCTTGTGAGAACGATATCCGAGTTACAGTTGTCGTTAAATACTACAGTTTTGAAACTTAAGGAACCAATTTGATACAAAAAAAATTAATGGACCAAACTGAACCATGACCTATAGTTAAGAGACCAAAATGTGTATTTTGTCTACTAGAATTTATAAATTTCAACGAAATAACTTACAATAAAAATAAAATTCATGATACTTTAGGCTATACGTTGGAAATTATAACATTTAAATAAAAGGGAAATTATGAGCATATGTTATAGTCACATAAAAATTTATTGTGACATTATTATCTTTTTAAGAGTTATTAGTGTGTATTATTGTATAAGGATTGGTCATATTTTTTATAAACACCGTTAATATTTGAAACCGGAGGACTACTATCTGTTATTTCTTAAAACCAAGATGTTATAACCATAGTTTTAAAATTCATATCCTTTCGGTCGGTTGGACCGGTTAGACTGTGAATCATAGAGTAGAACGATTCAGTAAGGTTATTAGATCATTGTTGTCGATAAAAATCTGTGGGACTCAGACGGTTCGCTAGTCAGATCAGTGAACCTGTGGGTTTCTTAACTGGCAGATTGAATGTTTTATGTTTTTTGACTTAATTATAATTTTCATTCTTTATTTTCATTTTCCTAAGTTTTGGTGCTCTATTTTTAAATCCTATTATATTAATATATATAATTATCTTAATTATTTATGATAACGAAATAATATTACGAATATAAATATCAAATTTTATCAAATTTTAAGAATCTGACCTATAACCTTTTAAAATTATTGGGATTCTAATTTTACTTTTGCACCTTAAATCTCTTTGATGTTTAATTTAATTAAAAAAACAAAGTTATATATTCTATAATTGTAATATTACAATTACATTATATTCTATGTAATATGTCATTTTGTCAACCTTTAGGAACATGTCTATGTAACATGTAATTTTGTCAACCTTTTGAAACATATCTATGTAATATGTCATTCAATCAAACTTTTGCAACATGTCTATGTAACATGTCATTATGTAAACCTTTTGGAACATGTCTATGTATTTTGGAACATATCTATGTAACATGTCAACTTCATATTTTTCCTTTCAAGTAATTTGATGTGTTCATTTACTAGTAATACCTAAATTTATGTTGCTACAATTAATGATATGCCAAACAAAATAAGTCATATTAAAATTATAAATTGTGTTAAAATTACACATAAAATTGCACATAACATTCATAAACTGATAAATTATGTTAGAATTACACATAAACTATGTTGAAATTAAAGACAAGGTTACTACATACACCTAATACAGCTTAATGACAAATACACATAACATTACAAAACACATGATCTTCAATGTTTTTTTCCACTTCAACATCTTGTTCACTTGAATTAGAAGTTCTAACACAGCATCCCCTAATTCTTCATTTCTAACCCTTAATTTTTTGCATTGATTCTTAGTTTCATCTAAATCCTTTTTTGTGCTTCCCAATCTATTAATAACTACTTGGTTTATGTCTTCTACCAATTCCTCATGAAACCGATCGAAGAAACCACATCCTCTTTAGAAGGATTCCTGCAAATTTAAAAATTTGATCAAACTTTGTTTACCATTTTTTAACATACCCAAACTAAAATTAGGACTTACCTTGTAATTGTGACAACCCAAAATTTCTTTCCATAAGTCTTCTCAGTGGTTGTCCTACGAAGAACAGTGTTATCTCCACAACAGCAAAGTGGTGCAATTTGCAAGCTACTGTGTACACATGACCTAACACTTTCAGATTTCTTGAGGTTCATTTGCGAATAAGAATGCTTCGTATTCATGGATAATGGAGTGAAACATCTTGAGTAATATGAAAACCGAATTTAAAACGCATCTGGAGCAGACAAGATTTTGCTCAAGTGAAGAAAACACATTTGGGGTAAAGACGATGGTGAAGAACATATATAAATAAGATGAAAATGACGTGCCGGCTCACCAGCTACATAGGTCATGTTAACGAACGTTGGAGCCCAACTGACATAAGGGAATTCTTTGTTACGTTTTGAAACTTAAGAAACCAATTTGATACCAAAAAAATTAATGGACCAAACTGAACCATGACCTTTAGTTAAGAGACCAATATGTGTGTTTTGTCTAATAGAATTTATAAATTTCAACGAAATAACTTACAATAAAAATAAAATTCATGATACTTTAGGCTATACGTTGGAAATTAAAACATTTTAATAAAAGGGAAATTATGAGCATATGTTATAGTCACATAAAATTTATTGTGACATTATTTTCTTTTTAAGAGTTATTAGTGTGTATTATTATATAAGGATTGATCATTGATCAGTGCATTTTCATGCACATCCTTCCGGGATATTATTAATGTATTTCTTTAGTTTATTGTGTTTATTTTTATGTTTTAATATATTTTGCTAATTTATTTTATTTTTGCATTTAATTAATTTTCGTATTTTA